>CM049426.1:73001891-78001891 GCA_026929855.1 Poa annua
TACTTATATGTATCTGCTGCTGTTTGCATGTACATGCTTTCAGCTTTTGCTCTCATGTATGTGATCATCTTTTTGTACATTGTTTTGGTAGAAAACCTACCTCTCTAACTCGGAGAATCGAAAGAAGGTTGAGTTCGAGCAGACAACCGGTTACAGGTCCTATGAAGCAACTATCCATGCCGCTGTAAGAGTAGGCTGAAACACTTGGTCAAGGCCACAAAGGAAACTAACGTCGAGCCAGCGATCTGATTCATCAGAGATGGGAGATGTTAGATGAATTGCGTGGGGTACTGCTTCCGCACCAACAAAGGTCCTGGCTCCCTCCGGGATGGGGATCTCCGACAGCCCCGAGGCGCTGGCCCTTTCCAGAGCGGCGTGCCAGACGAAGCCCGGGAGTCACGAGGTCGAGGGGAGCGAGATGTCGGAGCAGAACACGGCGTCGTCAGCTCAGGGGAGCACGTCCAGGGTCGGTGGTGTCGGGGGCGCGACCGGAATGTCGAAGAGGAGCTCGGAGGAGGCCACGTCGGTGAGGAGCTCGGAGGAGACCATGCCGGAGGAGGGGGCGCCGAGGTCGCGGCGCCGGGATGGGGACCCCGGGGACGGAGATGCCGGAGGCAGCCGGGCGCGGTCGGCCGGTCGATGACGTGGACGTCGGGGCGGAGATGCTTGTCGGGGTCGGAGTCGACGATGTCGGGCGCGACGGCGAGATGACGCGATGTCGGGCGAGGTTGGGGCAGGACTGAGGGTGAGGTTGGGGAAGACGCCGGAGAGAAGCTCAGGTGGCGGCGCGGAGAGGCGGGCCGAGGTGGTGGAGGCCAGGGTCGGGGGAAGCGGTGAGGTCCGTGTCGTGGCTCGGAAGGATGACGATGCGGGGAGAAGGACGCGATATGAGGCAGTTGACCGAGTTGGGGGTAATTCCGGCCCACCGACTTAAGCCATCTCGGCCTAGCAAATGAGATGTTGGTCTAGGCATCGCCAAATTCGGCCCAGGACGCCTCTTTTCCCTTCTCTTCCTCTTTATAATTACCTCCTTGGTATTTTCTCCAATAGTTCAACAATAACATCCATGATCTTTGGGTGCCCGGGGATCACATCCCCGACAGATTCTCATACACAAAGATATACTATATGTCATAGAACAAGGATTAGGAGAGAGACCAGACGATTCTGATAGCGAAGAGGAAGATGATGAATTTCGTCAGCATCGTGATATTTTCATAGAAGTGCAATCCGTCATGACCATAAGCCTGGTACCAGAGTTGAAAGTGCAGTTTCAAAAAATGGAGCCTTATGTCATGATTGATGCGATCAAGGAGCACTTCATAGATGAAAAAAGTATGAGCAATTCAGACAGCTGAGAAATTTCCATTCACTCCAGATGGAGGAACTTAGCTGTTTGGAAACTCATTTGAAGAGATTGTAAGGCATCTACTTGAAACTTACGAATGTCTATGATCACTGGATGACGGACTCATGTGCGATAGAGACTGTGTGGATATCTCTACCTCCAGCTACGAGAAGCATGTTCGTATCTATGCTATAAAGAGAGACACGATGATCTTCTTCACGTTCGCGAGCCAGTTCAAATCTGTAAAGGTTGAACCCATCGAACTAGAAATCTTTGACGCTACAGGTATATTTGATATACAAAGTTATGAGTGTATTCTTCTCATGATACTTGATGAAAAGTATTTGATACTTATTCAATTTATGAAACAGGTCCTGAATATCACAAGTATGCGAAGATGAATGATGTGACAGTGCGCAAGTGATGGCAAGCAAAGGAGTTGATGGACAGTGATGCTCACGTCCTCAAGTTATTATACTAGTTATCATTAATAGTTTTTGTTAAGACCTTTTTGTAATTGTGAGAGTGTGATTTTGTTTAGTGTCTTGAATGGTACAAGAGAAAGTTATTCATATATGTAATAGAACAAATCAGTTGTTTTATGTTATGGAACAAGTCAGTTGTTTTATATTATGAGTAAAGTTTTTATGCAGTCACATCTCAATTACATTACTTGAATGATAACATGACATACATTCGTAAAATCTAGGAATTATAAAATTATAGGTCCAAAGATTAAACTATTTTGTTTCATGAACAAACACCACCGAATTTAATCATAAAAAGCAATGTATGAAATATAGATACTTCGATCTATCAAAGTTACATGTGCCGAATTGATTAAAATAAATTGGATATTGAAGTATATATATACACAGAAATTGATTGAAAGTCATACTAGATGATTATTAAATTAAATAAGTGGTGAACATCATTGTTTCGAATTTTTCTGTGATTCCAAGTAAATAATTTTTTTTCTTAAGGGAACATGAGTCTGAAAACAATTTGATAAAAGATCAAAGGAATTTTCAGAAGAAAGATGAGTGAATATTGTATTGATAAGAATTAATGAAACCGTACAATATTTGTGAATTATGGTTTCAACACAAATGGACTTGTGGAAATTCATTTCACAAAAATTATAATATCAGATATAGTGATATGTGAAATATTGTAATCATAATCTATTTTAGATAAAGTGTGGTCTTTCAGAATCTCTTATAGAATCTCTTAATATGTTCAAAACATTATAGTCGACATCCACTTTAGGAAATAGATATTTTTCAATGATGATTCGTGTCATCGGCAGTAAGTGTCGTGGTATAGATGATTATACGATAATACAGAATATACACGAATAGTTTTTTGTAGAATATGCACATAAGCATGAGAGTGTAGTCCAAACACCAACATAAGCAAAACTTGTATTGTTGTAATGTACCTGCACTTAAAATATGGCAACCACATGTGTATAGTGCAAACCACTGGATCGATTCATTTGCACACACAGTTTACGATGAATATCACAACATTGTATCATTATTACACGAATAATCCAGACTTGGTAAAATAATATGTGGTCTTCGTGACCGAGCCCACCGTCAGGAAGAGTGTGCGCCAACGCGCACTAGAAATGAACGCAGTCATTCCGGCTGTGCCCAAATTCCTGCACTGGTCCGAGATGGAGATGAGTTGCAGTCGGAAAGATCACCCTCGGGTTATGCCCAAGCCTGGAGGCTATGCATTAGTGGTAGACCCGACATTCGTGGGACCGAGTACTAACATCCGGTTCAGCCGGGTTATGATTGACAATGGTAGAGCCATTAATTCCGTGTACAAGGCCACCATGCTGAAATTGGGAGTGTCCCTGAACACACTGCTGCCGACTGAAACGACTTTCCATGGCATTGTGCCGGGAGTCTCTTGTTCTCCTATGGGCAAGATATGGATTGAAGTACTATTCGAAACCTGGGAGAACTGTCGAACTGAGAGCTTGGAATTCGAGGTGGTGGACCTCGAAAGTCCCTACCATGCTCTGATAGGCAGACCGGCTCTGGCCAAGTTCATGATCTCTATTCACATGGGTTATCTGAAAATGAAGAAGCCGGGTCCAAATGGCGTGATTACTATCTCCAGTGACTACAAGCGCTCCATCGAGTGCGCATCTGCCGCCTCGTGCTTAGCCGAGTCATTGGACATTGCCCAAGAAAAGAAGAGGATCCAGCATGTTGTGGCACTGGCCAAGACGTTGCAGCGCGGCATGCCCGGGATGGTGAACCCGGAGCAGGCCGCCTCATTCACAGCACCTAGGGAGACCAAGAAAGTTGGAGTTGACCCGGCTAACCCGGAGCACCGGGTTATCATTGGCAATAACCTGGACATCAAATAGGAAGGCGATCTCGTCGACTTCCTCCGTGAGAATCGGGATGCCTTTGCTTGGTCGAATGATGACCTACAAGTTCCGAGGGAGTTTGATGAGCACTCATTTTTCGTCAGGCCGGACGCAAAGGTGGTGAAGCAACCGACTAGACGCCTCTCAGACGAGAGAATAGCTGCGATCATGGAGCATCTGGCTGTACTGCTCGCGGACTATTTGGAGAATGATTGTGAAGCTATGAAAGATCACAGGGTGGACAGTAGCCCAATGAAAAAGACATATGTAGTGGAAGGAAAAGGAGGATGGACAAGGAAAAGAAAGAATGAAAGCAATGCAGTCGAAAGGCAGTTGGGGGAGATCATCTGGCTGCTCAAAACTGTGATATGTGATTTAGGACTGTTAGTGGCCCTGATGTTTCTGTATGTGGTCAAACATTAGCAGTTTGTGTCACTGATTTATAGGTCAGAATTTGTAAGTGTTTGTCACTAATGTAATGTAGAAGTGCAACTCTAGCACTAGCTAGCTCTGTGAGACATATTGTTCTGTTACTTTGTGACATTAATTTGAAACTCTAGCTAGCACTAGCTAGATGTGAGATATATAGTTCTATGACTTTGTGACATTAATTTGGTCTATCTATATATCTGTGATTATGTTGGCAGTGTTTGATGTGTTATTTGATGAAATTGCATATGTATCCAGTATAGAGCAAAATATTTGTACATGGGGCTATGGAACTATATAATTTGGTTTATCTATATATATAGTTCTATGACCAACAACATAAAATGACGCTACGCGAAGGCACATAATGGGGCACATAAAATGACGACACTTAATGAATAATACTACAACTGCTAACCATATAACAGAGTTCAGATCACACATATCATCCAATATTACAGCAGGATAATAACCATATTAGAACGCAGTCTTTGACATAACTAATAATGAGTACATCACAAACAAGCTGAGTTCACAACAGTCTTAACATAACTAATAACAATCCTAACATAACTAAACTGACACTACATCTTCTCAATTTCTAGGGCCACGCGCAGTTCTCTGAGCTCAACCTTCACAATTATGACTGAGCCTGCGACCAAGTTGTTCTCCGCGCAGAATTCCTTGAATCTAGTATAGAGCAAAATATTTGTACATGGTTTGCCCTCATCACGTGGAGCATACTTGCCCCAAGTAGGCTCAGTTAAGCGTTTGTTCCATTACATCACCTCTCCAGCACGATGATAATTGTAACCTTGGATGAGCTCCTTAGGTAGGAGCTGCAAAAAGAACATAGTGTGATTAGGACGTAGCGTATTTTATGCACATATCAATTCAATCATTTATACAGGCTATGCATATTTAACGATGTAACAGATTAATTACCAGATATCCATCTTGCGCTTCACGCTTTGTGATCTTGTGCACATAGTATTGAAGATCTGGTACATGGTAGAAGTCTTCCTCTTCAAACCTGTGAGCCTCTTTATATACTTCCAAGTTAATGGAATTCATAGTTTTCTCAGTTATGGTACATGGTTTTGAAATGGTACACTTCATCATTGTTGGCCTTATTGAAGAACAAACTTCAAACAGGGTGTCCAGTAAAAAAAAATCATTAGAGAATAGTCATTTCTTACAATCAAGCATAGTTTGTTAAAATTAAACTCTATGCTCTTCTTCTCATTCAAAGAAACTACTGAAGGAGATATGCCCTAGAGGCAATTAATAAAGGATATTTCTTTATCATATCTCGTTTGTTCATAATATGTTTTTGTGTCATGCTATAGCCGTATTAAGCGGAAACATTAATACGGGAGTGATGCGTAAACAACCAGATCCCTAGTAGCCTCTACTAAGAATAGTTTCATTGCGCGATCGATGATAGAGGTTTCCCGATCATAGGGCATGGCGCCCGTCGGCAATGGAAGTCATATCGTTGGAGAACGATGTTGATGGACATACCCATATTTGTAGGACGTAGTCATTACGCCATTGACCGTGAGACCAACTCTTATTGTTATTCCTGGAAGATATTTTAATTGCACCAAACGTCGTATCTTAATTATTATGGCAATAACGGTGATACTTTTGGGTATCGGAAAGGAGTAGTTGAGACAAGGGGTCAAGAGCGGGATTTTCCAGTCCGCATAGCAGGATAGATACTCTAGGGCCCACTCGGTGAGATTATGTCTAATGAGCTTCCAAGCATGTGACTAGGTCACGGAGACATGAAATCATAGACGAGTAGAAGATAGCGTTGTCGGTAACGAGGTCAAGCTAGATATGGAGATATCTATGAACGACGCTCGGACACGCTAATCGCAGGGATTAATTCATGGGGTCCAAGCCTACGAGTTAGTCATTGATCGGAGAGTAGTCTCGATCATACCTGTTATTATATCGAGCCGCTAAGGTAACATACTTAAGGGGTTTCGACGAGACAACCGGAAAGGAATGAGATCACCGGGAACGTCCCGGGAGAGGTCCGATGGAGATCGGGCAACGACGAAATAATTTTCGGAGCTAGAATAAATTATATATAATATGTTTGATATTAATTAGTGTAAATTATGTCCAAATATGATTTTATATATTTATTTTCGAGTTTATTTAGTCTGATTTCCCTAAATGGGCCTTCTGGTCGAAAGAAGGCCCAAGAGGGGAAAATTCCTCAAGGGAATTCGGTGTGGGGCATGATGGCCGGCCTAGGTGGGCCAAAAGGGGCCCACCAGGTGGCCAGCGCACCAGCCTAGCCGCACCAGACAATGGGGGATAGTCTCACAGAGCCTGGCTCGCAAGTTGGCTCCCCCCAGCGAGCCTATATATAGAGGGGCACCCCTGCCCTTTTGATTCACCAATTAATTTCCCAATTCTCTCTCGATTTCGTAATTCCCTTTGTCGGAGTTGCGCCGAGTTGAGAGGGGGATCTCTTCCACCATAGCCCGCTGCCGCACTGCTGGTGTTCCGGTCCAAGTCTTTCGCTGATCATCCTGGACTGGAGCTTCGGAGGCCGTCGTCTCCACCGTACGTGTGTTACACCCTGCGAGGTGTTGCGCTAGCGGTGCTAGGAGGTATTCTTCCTCTTCACGACCTTGAGGTCGGCTACGTCAGTCTTCATCGTCAACGTTTGTGCGGGAACGTAATCCCGCTTTCGGTCTACAAGGGTATGTATTCCGATCTCCGTCCATACTACTATATCTGCATAGAATAGATCTTGGCATGTTTTAAGGATATCGTTGCTAGAATTTTTTTTGTTTTCTGCACACGATCCCCTTCAGTGGTATCAGAGCCGATCTATCGTAGATATAACTGTACGCTTTAGAACCCGTGTTCTGCACGGGGGCACCGTTCCTGTTATTTGCTACCCTCTAGCGTGCACTTGTGATTCCAGCGACATCGAGTTGATAAAGCGGTCCGGACCGACTTTACGCGTACGCTTACGCGAGACTGGTTCCACTACTGACATACGGCTTGTACCGTATCTGTGGCTGGCGGGTGTCTGTTTCTCTCTCTGGTCTTGCATTTTCAATGGAGGGCCCCAAAGGGATGCTTAAACATGCAATTATTGGATCGTTGTTGTGGTCACAAGGTTCGTAGGTATGAAGCGGTTCTATTTACGACAGCCCCAAGCCACGTAAAATATGCAAAAGATATAGTAGAAGTGTTTAACTTTATTTTGCAGAGGCTATGTGATATGGTCAAGGTAGGTTTATTAAATTGTTTATGAACTGCGGGCGCCAAGAAGACCATGGCGCAATGGATTATATCACATTGCATTACGTTTGATGTTTTGCGTGCATCTTATATTGTGTGATTATATATATTAGTATGTATTAGTTACACGGCGGAAATTGTATATAAGATGATCCCTTCAAAAATACCACTAGTGTTCTTCCTCCAACGAGCACCACCAAGAAAGGTCTACGTTATGAGGCAGGGCCGTGACGGTCGGGTGTCAGACATATCGTCGTTCGCATACAGTGGGTGTAAGCCATGTTGCACAAGCATTACGTGGAGGTTATAGTGGTTAGCCTGGCATATGTAGATATGGCCTCGGAACACGGAGGCCGAAAGGTCGAGCATGAGTAACAAAATTGGTGTGACGGACAATTTTCTACCCTTGAAATTGTGTTGCCGGCTCTGACGATGAGGGGTGGTGCAGTGGATGGGGGTCGTGTAATCGCTTAAACGACCAGGAGGGGTGTTCGTTTGAGTGGGAGTTATGTTAGTTATTTCCTAAAAATACTATAACTCAAAATTATATTAAACAAAGTCTTATGTTGTTGCAAATTCCAGTGTAGATGTCTTGCCCCTCGTTTAACCTAGGTCTATTCCTTGAGAGTTCAAAGCTTAATACCAATGGGTCAAACTTCATGGCCTGGTTCTGCGACCTGAGGATCCTCCTCACTCCCCATAGGGTGGCCTACGTCATTGAGGCCGCCATAGGTGACCCTCCCGCAGATGAAGCCTCTGAGGATCAGAAGAAGGTCTTCCAGACCAAATCGGAGGACTCCGCCTTTGTCCAGAGTGGCATGCTCTTCGCCATGGAAGCCGACCTGCAGAAGCGCTTTGAAAAGATGAGCGCCTTTGAGATAATTTCTGATCTCAAGGTTGTCTTTGCACCGCAGGCTAAGGCTGAGAGATATGAAGCTTCTGAGCTTTTCTTCTCGGCCAAGATGGAGGAGCATAGCAGTGTGAGCGAGCACGTGGTCAAGATGTCTGGCTACGTTCAACGCCTGAATGCTCTGGAATGCAAGATTCCCGATGAGCTGGTGATTGATAGGGTGCTGCAATCGTTGCCCCCTAGATATAAAGGCTTCGTCATGACCTACAACATGCAGGGCATGGATAAGTCCCTGGGTGAAGTGTTCGTGATGCTCAAGACTGCTGAGGTGGAGATCAAGAAGGAGCACACGTTGTTGATGGTCAACAAGACCGTAGATTTTAAGAAATCCGGTGGCAAGGAAAGAAGAGCTGGAAGTCCAGGAGGGAGGGCAAACTGGTTGCCAAGCCCAAGACTCACAAATCTGGTCCCAGAGCTGGCGTGGAGTGCTTCTCCTGCAAGGGAAAAGGTCACTGGAAGCGCAATTGCCCCAAGTACCTGGAGGATAGCAAAGCTGGCAACATGGTCGACAAAGAGCAAGGTATATTTGATATACATGTTATAGATGTTTACCTTACATCCGCCCGTAGCAACACTTGGGTATTTGATACTTGTTCTGTTTCTCTTTATATGTAACTCTCGGGAGGAGTTACGAAGTAAAGGCGGCTGGCTAAGGATGAGGTGACGATGCGCGTCGGCAACGGATCGAGAGTCAACGTGGTGGCTGTCGGCACGCTCCCTCTACATCTACCATCGGGATTAGTTTTAGTTTAAAATAAGTGTTATTTTGTACCATCGTTGAGTGTAAACATTATAAGTGGCTCTTGCCTGTTACAAGATGGTTATTCATTTAAATCAGTATCTAGCAGTTGTGTTATTTATATGAATGATAACTTTTATGTTGATGCTCCCGAGAGTAATGGTTTATTCTTGTTGAATCTCAGTCGTAGTACTCACATCCATAACATAGAAGCCAAACGGATTAAGTGTAGTGATGATACCGCCATATATATGTGGCATTGCCGTCTCGGTCATATTTGTATAAAGTGCATGAAGAAACTCCACTCCGATGGACTTTTGGACTCATTGGATTTGGATCCCTCGATACATGCGAACCATGCCTTATGGGAAAAATAACCAGGACACCATTCAAAGGTTTCGTTGAACGGGCGTCAAATTTATTGGAAATCATACATACAGATGTGTGTGGACCAATGAGTGTACCGATACGCAATGGTTTTCGTTACTTCGTCACCTTCACTGGTGAGTTGAGTAGATACGATTATATCTATTTGATGAAACACAAGTCTGAAACTTTTGAAAAGTTCAAAGAATTTCAAAGTGAAGCTGAAAATCAGCTTAACAAGAAAATCAAGCACCTCCGACCCGATCGTGGTTGATAGTATTTGAGTTTTGAGTTTGGCACACATCTGAAGAGTTGTGGCATCGTACCCCAACTTACGCATGCCGGAACACCGCAACGTAACGGCGTGTCCGAGTGACGTAATCGTACTCTACTGGATAGTGTCCGATCTATGTTGTCTCTTACCGATTTTCCCGTATCCTTCTGGGGTTATGCGTTAGAAACATCCGCATTCATTTTAAATAGGGCTCGGTCCAAATCCGTTGAAACGACACCTATGAATTATGGTCTGGCAAGAAGCCTAAGTTATCGTTTCCGAAGGTTTGGGGTTGTGAGGTGTATGTGAAGAAACTACAGCCCGACAAACTCGAACCGATGTTGGAGAAAGTCGTCTTTATAGGATATCCGCGAGAAACTGTAGGATACACCTTCTACAACCAAGCTGAGGGCAAAACGTTTGTCGCGAAGACCGGTACCTTTCTAGAGAAGGAGTTTCTTGCGAAAGGAGTAAGTGGGAGGAAGGTAGACCTCAATGAGATTGTTGATCCTGAACTCGAAATTCCGAGTGACTCAACGGAAGCTATTTCGGAAACGTATTCCAATGATGGAGTGGGAGAAACTGTCGAGGAAAGTATTCGACCTCGTAGGTCTGGTAGATCTTGTCTCGCCCCAGAATGGCATGGCAACATGGTTTGCACCGTCATGTTAATTGAACAAGACTAACCTACAAACTACAAGGAGGCAATGGCGAGTCTAGAGTCCGAGAAATGGCTAGAAGCCATGAAATCCGAAATAGGATCCATGTATGATAACAAAGTGTGGACTTTGCTGGATATTTCCGAAGGGCGTGAGGGCGTCGAGAATAAATGGATCTTTAAGAAGAAGACTGATGCTTATGGTAATGTGACCGTCCATAAAGCTCGGCTTGTCGCAAAAGGTTTCCGACAAGTTCATGGGATTGACTACGATGAAACTTTTTCACCGGTAGCGATGCTGAAGTCTATTCGGAATTTTTAGCAGTTGCTGCCTATTACGATTATGAAATATGGCAGATGGATGTCAAAACAGCCTTCCTAAATGGAAACATTGAGGAAGAGTTGTACATGGTACAACCGGAAGGTTTTGTCGATCTAGAAAATGCAGGCAAGGTATGCAAGCTTCAGTGCTCCATTTATGGATTAAAGCAAGCATCTTGGAGCTGGAATCTTCGCTTTGATGAGATAATCAAAGGTTTTGGATTTGTCCAAAATTTGGAAGAGACCTGCATTTACAAGAAACTGAGTGGAACTTCTGAATAGCGTGAAGGATTATTTAAACAGTAAATTTCCCATGAAGGACTTAGGAGAAGCTGCATACGTCTTAGGCATTAAAATCTATCATGATAGATCAAGACGTCTATTAGCATTGAGTGAGAGTACTTATCTTGATAAAATACTGAAGCGTTTCGGTATGGAGAAGGCAAAGAAGGGTTCTCTGCCGGTTATCAAGAATAAAACCTTGCGAAAGGCACAGTGTCCGGTAACGGAAAAGGATAAGGCCGATATGACTAAACATCCTTATGCTTCAGCCAAAGGATCGATTATGTATGCAATGTTAAGTACTAGACCTGATGTGGCATTAGCTCTAAGTTTGACAAGCTGGTTCCAGAGTAATCCTGGAATGGCGCATTGGATTGTTGTTAAGAGCATTCTTAAGTATCCCAATAAGACAAAGGAAATGTTCCTTGTCTATGGTGGCTGCGATGAAGAACTTGGCGTAACATGTTACGTGGACGCAAGTTTCGGCTCAGACCCCGATGACTCTAAGTCATAGACAGGTTATGTGTTCAAGGTGAATGGAGGCGTCGTGTGCTGGAGAAGTGGGAAGCAACCCATCGTCACACAATCAACAATGGAGTCGGAGTACATTGCTGCTTGCGAAGCCGCAAATGAAGTTGTGTGGCTGAGGAAGTTCATCCTTGAACTTGGAGTGTTCCCGAGGGTGCAAGACCCTGTGATCCTCTTCAGCGACAATACGGGTGCCATTGCTAACGCCAAGGAGCCAAGGTCTCACTCCACCGCCAAACACATTCTCCGACGCTTCCATGTGATACGACAGTACGTACAAGGAGGCGACGTGAAGATTTGCAAAGTCCATACGGATCTGAATGTGGCAGATCCTCTGACGAAGCCTCTTCAGCTGGACAAGCATGAAAAACACCAGTTAGCTATGGGTGTTAAGATTTTACCAAGTTGTGATCTAGATTAATTTGTACTCTAGTGCATGTGGGAGACTGAAGGAGATATGCCTTAGAGGCAATTAATAAAGTGTATTTCTTTATCACATCTCGTTTGTTCATAATATGTTTTTGTGTCATGCTATAACCGTATTAAGCGGAAACATTAATACGTATGTGATGCAGAAACAACCAGGTCCCTAGTAGCCTCTACTAAGACTAGTTTCATTGCGCGATCGATGATCGAGGTTTCCCGATCATAGGGCATGGCGCCGCTCGGCAATGGAAGTCATATCGTTGGCGAACGATGTTGATGGACATACCCATATTTTTAAGACGTATTCATTACGCCTTTGACCGTGAGACCAACTCTTATTGTTATTCTTGCAAGATACTTTGATTGTATCAAATGTTGTATCTTAATTAGTATGACAATAACAGTGATACTTTTGGTTATTGGAAAGGAGTAGTTGAGACGAGGGGTCAAGAGCGGGATTTGCCAGTCCGCATAGCAGGATAGATACTCTAGGGCCCACTCGGTGAGATTATGTCTAATGAGCTTCCAAGCATGTGACTAGGTCACAGAGACATGAAATCATAAACGAGTAGAAGATAGCGTTGTCGGTAACGAGGTCAAGATAGATATGGAGATATCTATGAACGACGCTCGGACACGCTAAGTATCGCCTTGGCAAAATGTTTAAGACTTTACGTTCAAGTGTGATAGATGAAAGTCATTCGTTATATCTGAGAGATTAATTCATGGTGTCCAGGCCTACGAGTTAGTCGTTGATCAGAAAGGAGTCTCGATCATACATGTTATTATATCGAACCGCTAGGGTAACACACTTAAGGGGTTTCGACGAGACAACCGGAAAGGAAAGAGATCACCGGGAGAGGTCCGATGGAGATCGGGCAGCGACAAAATAGTTTTTGGAGCTAGAATAAATTATATATAATATGTTTGATATTAATTAGTGTAATTAATATCCAAATATGATTTTATATATTTATTTTCGAGTTTATTTAGACTGATTTTCCTAAATGGGCCTTCTGGTCGAAAGAAGGCCCAAGAGGGGAAAATACCTCAAGGGAATTCGGTGGGGGGCATGATGGCTAGCCTAGCTGGGCCAAAAGGGGCCCACCAGGTGGCCGGTGCACCAGCTTAGCCGCACCAGGCAATGGGGGATAGTCCAACATTGCCTGGCTGGAAAGTTGGCTCCCCCTGGGAGCCTATATATAGAGGGGCACCCCTGGCCTTTTAATTCCCCAATCAATTACCCAATTCTCTCTCGATTTCGTGATTCCCTTTGTCGGAGTTGCACCGAGTTGAGACGGGGATCTCTTCCACCATAGCCACTGCCACGCTGTTGGTGTTCTAGTCCAAGTCTTCCGCTGCTCGTCCTGGACTGGAGCTTCGGAGGCCGTCGTCCCCACCGTACGTGTGTAACGCCCTGCGAGGTGCCGCGTCGACCTTGAGGTCGGCTACGTCGGTCTTCATCGTCAATGTCGGGTTACGACTCCTGGGAATCGGGGGTAGTCACTTCTTGAAGTGTAGTTTGAGAGGGGATTGAACGCGGAGGTCTAAACCCTCAAGTGGCTCCGCGACGTTGCTCGCCGGACCCGAAGAAGACGCACACCCAACCAAGGAAAACACTATCCTTTACCTAGGTTCACGGCCCTCATGAGGAGGTAAAACCGCTACTCCTGCCTGTCTGTATTATATGTGGGAGGTTACAGTACAATTGAGCTTGCCAGAAGCCCCCTTGAGGCAGTTCTTGCCTGGGGAGGTAAGCGATGATCTTCTTCCTCCTCCAGCCAGAGGCTGACCTAATCAGAGCTGCTAGGGTTTACAAGGGTGTTTTGCACGCAAAGAGCCGACCCCATCTACGATGGAGGTCTTCTCTCTTTTATAGGCGCCTCGGGCCTTGTTCTTCGGCTTGGCCTTCAAGGTGGCTCCCACTTGCCAGTGGCGGGGTGGAGCACGAGTCCACCGCGCTCCATTCGTCCATGGACTTGGTCCATTGTTGATAAAGGTGGCGCCGTGGCCGACAGGCGGCCGACCGCGCTTGTACCGCCCGCAGAGCGGGCAGTCTCTGAGGTGGAGCCCACGATGACGATCTCCGTTGGAGGGTTGCCCCGTTCACCTGCTTTATCGTCAGAGTAGAAGGTCCTCACTGCTGTGCAGCTGGCGCAGCAGCTTTGTTGACCGCTTTAGCACAAGTGACGGAGACGGGGGTGTGAGCGCCTCTGTACGAGCGTGGCAGAGGTCACGTGCGCTCTGTCGGGATTCCTTGGCGATGACGTTTCCCCCCAGGCCTGAGGGGAGATTCCTGTCGGGCTTCCCTCAGGCGGGTTGGTTCCTTGACGGGGAGGATCCCCTGAGGCGAGGGGTCCCTTGAGGCCCTCGCTCCCTCTTCAGGCCCTCGAGGGGAATCACCTCTCGAGGGTCCCGTCAGGCGGTGACGCCTGGTCCTAAGTCGTTTCGTCCGTTTTGCCCGCGAGCGAGGCCTGGGGGGGAATGGGCTCTTGATACCCCAGTTCCGACTGGGCTGACAGTAGCCCCCGGGCCCATGATGGGCACGACTGAGCCCATGGGCTTAGGAGAACCGTCGTGGGCCCTTAGTGCCCAGCCGGCCCGAGCCACGCGGCACTCGGACGACTAACGGCTTTGCACGATCTGGGGCGTGAGTCGTGGGGGGTCCCACCACGTCCCGGTAACTGCTCTTGGAGGGGACATAAAGCCCGAGCGCTGCGGCAGGGAGCCGTTACCGTTTCCAACTCCTCGCAGAAAATTCCGCTCTACAGAGCTCTCCGCCTCCGCGCTTTCCTGCGAGTTCCTGTTCTCCGACTCCTTCCACCTCCGCACCCGTGACAATGAGTCCTCTCAAGAGCAAGGGTAAGGCCGCCGCGGGGTCCTCCTCCCAGGCGGAGGCCGCGGAGAGCGTGATGGGAGGGGCGCTGCTCGGCGTTCGCGTCAACGAGAAGGCGCTCTCCAAAGTCTGATACCTGGTGGCAGATCGGACGAACGAGCATGGAGCCACCGCCCTGAAGCCCGCGGCGCACGGGAAGCGCCCGCGGGGATTTTTCCCGGTCTTGCAGCACTGCCTGGCCGCGGGACTGGTGCCACCCTTCTCTCCGTTCCTGGAGGCGGTGCTAGCGTTCTACCAGGTGCAGCTGCTGCACCTGCATCCCAACTCCGTCCTCATGCTCGCCGTCTTCTCCTACCTCTGCGAGGCGTACCTGGGCCTGAAGCCCACGGTGGGGTTGTTCCGGTGCTTCTACGCGCTCCGGAACACGGCGAAGAACGAGCGCTCCGGGTGCGTCTCGTTCCGCATCGTCGACGGCATGGGGGGTGTCTACATCCCCATGTCTTGGAGCGAGGGCAAGGCCATCACGTCCGTGACGAAGAAGGTAGACGACTTCCGCCAGAAGTGGTTCTTCATCGGGGTGGAGCGTCCCTGCGCCTTCCTCGAGGTCCCCAACGAGCCTCCGGTGAAGAACTCCCACTGGGGCAAGGCTATCTTTGACGGCGCCAAAAACGCGAGCCTGATGGGGCGCCTGAGCTTCCTTCGCGAGGAGGGCCTCACAGGGCAGATGGTCGTGGCGGACTTTGTGACCCGCCGCATCGCGCCCCTCCAAGCTCACTCGGTCCCCATGTGGATGTACTCGGGGCCGAACGACAATATGCGGCTCCACGTCGAGGACAACGACAAGGACGTCGTCGACAACATCCTCTCCGCGCTCTTCGTCAACCCCTCCGTGCTCCCCGCGGATGAGGTCCGCGCGGCACTCCGGCCCCTTCACCAGTACAACCTGACGGAGCGCATGGCCCGCCTGGAGGGGATGCCTTCGTTCTCCCCGACAGGCCCGGCGGACTCTGACGCGCCGCTGCCGGCCCCGCAGGGAGCGGAGGGGGCCGATTCTCCCTCGGCTTCCGGAGCTGGCCTGGGCGAGGAGGAAACCACAGTTAGGGAGGTCTCCTCTTCTAGGGCTGGGCTCCTTGCTGACGAGATTCGCGATGTCTCGTCAGGCGACGAAGATGCCTTCGTGGTGGCGCCCTCGCGCCCCGTGGAGGAGGAAGATCAGGAAGGGGAGGCCTCAGACGCAGAGGGCTCTCCGGGGAGGTGCGGGCTTCGCACCAAGGCCGCCGTGGACCACCCAGGGGCGAGGCCCTCTAACGTCCCTTCCAAGAGGAAAGCGGAGGCGCCCCTCGCGAGGCCTGCTGCCAAGCCCTTCCCCTCATGGCGCTAGTCAGGCCTTGCGTGGGTTGACGCCGGCGCTCCCCCTCCAGGGTGAGTTTATACGTCGTTGGGACGTTTGCCCTTTTGGTTTCTAATTCCACTCCATCTTTTGCTGAAGTTTTTCCTTGCGCTCTTGACAGCGGACCAGCGCCTGCCAACCGCCACCGGCTCCGCAAGGCGTCCGAGGTGAAGACCGCCACGGCAGGGGCCGTGGCTGACGAGGCCGCGAGGCCTGAGGGGGCGGCCCCAATGGTGCCCCTTGAGGAGGCGCCTCAAGTAGAAACGACGGCGCCCCTCGTGGGGCCGGCTGGTCCACCCGAGAAAGAGAGCGCCGTAGGCCCGGACGCCCCTGCAACACCGCGCGAGTCTCCGTTGGTGGAGGGCTCGGAGGCGATGACTTCTGCGCCCGCTGGTGCCGCCGCTGCGCCTCACGCGGCTACGCCTCCGCGCGAGGTCACTCCGCCACGTGCGGATACGCCTCCGCGCGAGGCCACTCCGCCACGCGAGTTGACGCCGCCGCGCGTGTCGACGCCTCCGGGGGTGCCTGCTGCATCATCTGCGCCCAACGCCACTGCACAGCCCGCGATGGATGCCTTCGAGGCGCCGGCGGGTGCGGGCGCGTCTGCCGAGGACGGTTCCTCCTCTTCTCCGCACCATGCTGGAGGCGAGGAGCGTCTCGCGTCCGCAGGGTATGAAGGAGGCGTGGGCACGGGCTCCGGTGGGGCTCCAGCCAGCCCTCTTGTCCTCCCCGCGGCCGGATCTGCGGGGCTCGACGCCGAGGCCGGTGCTTCTGGGAGCCGAGACCTGGTGCTCCGTGGCTGAGACAGGAGCGCGGGGCGTCGCGAGGCCGCCTTTAGCCTCGTGAGGGAGTCCCTGGAGGGCTTGGAGGTGCACCTCGCCCTTGGGGACATATGGCTCGCTCAGCGGCAGAAGGAGCTGGCGAACTCGTGGGCGTCTTTCCACGAGGCGGTTGAGGCGCGCCGGCTGGAAGACTTGGCGCTGCAGGACGCCCGCGAGGAGGCCATCAGTTTTGCCAAGGAGACCCGCGAGGCGGCCACCCGCGACGCTGCGGAGCTGCTTCACCCCCTCCAGGCAGAACGCGACGCTGCGGCGAAGCTCCTGCGCGAGGTCGGGGCGGAGCGCGAGGCGATGGAGGGCTCGTTGGCGCAGAAGCGCCGCGAGCTGGGCCAGCTGGAGGCCCAGCTGCTCTCCACCCACCAGGTCGCATCGGCTGCTCTGGAGAAGGACCGCCAGGCCTTTGCCGAGCGCGAGCAGCAGCTGGTCCTCAAGGAGAAGGAGCTGCAGTAGTGCGAGGAGCAGCGCCTCCAGGCGGAGAAGGACCTGGCTGCTCAGCGCGAGGCCCTCGAGGAGCGAGAAAACGAGCTGGCCCAGGCGACTCTGAAGTACGAGGACAACGTTGCTGCCCAGAAGGTGGCTTACGAACGCTTCGAGCGGCGCTTCGCCGAGAAGAAAAAGGAAGCCGAGGACGCCCTCGCAGAGTGCGAGAAGCAGTTCTGCAAGTCCACTTCTCAGAAGTACCGCGACATGGCCTAGGCGCAAGAGGACGGCTTCAAGGCCAAGCACGCCGCGGACGCTCGGAATATCGCCGAGCTTGAGAAGGCCAACTCCAAGCTGGAGGCCCGCCTCACTCGTGCTAAGGATGGCCGCCGCCGAGCGGAGGAGGCTCGCACCGAGGCCGTCCACAACCTCAACTCCCTGGCCAAGGACGTGGAGGAGCAAGTGGCCTCGGTGATGCAGCGGGCGGCGGAGGCCTCGCACTCTACCAGCGCGGCTCGGGCCCTCACGAAGCGGCGCGAGCGCATGTTCGAGGCGCTGGTCGCTCGTGGCAACGAGCTGGCTTCGCAGCTGGGAGCAGATGCGCCGCACACCGATGTCCGGGGCCACGGCGACGTTGCCATGTACTTGGTCTATTTCGAACAGCTCTTCGCAGCACTCGAGGGTCCCGTCGCCGAGCTTCGGGAGATGATCGAGGACGAGAGTCGGCAGCTCTTGGGGGTGGTGGTGGACCGCATCTTCACCAACCTCAAGCTTCTCACGCCAGGCTTCGACCTGGGTTCCGTGACCAAAGCCGCCCAAGGCGAGGACGCACAGCGGGTCTCAAGCTCCCTCCGCGAGCAGGTTGACGCCTTCTGCAACCGCTTCAGGCGCGCGGGGGCTGCACCGGAGGACAGTGAGGGGGAGGCCTGCTCTGCCAAGGCTGACGAGGCCGCTGCGGAAGAGCTCCAAGATGGCGCTGCTTCTCATTGAACCATTCTCTATTGCGCCTGCGAGCGTTTGTATCTGCACCAGCTGTGTGCTTTTAGACATCTTAAGACTTTTTGTCTTGTAATATACTTTTAATTGCGTGTTTATATTCGAGCTCGTCTGCCCCTCTTGAGGTCTCTTTGGACTCATCTTCATGTCTATTTGTTCTCTGCATCGTTAGGTCCCATCTCTTCGTGCCGTGACTCCGCCACCTCGGTCCGCGGGAGTAATGACTCCGCAAGGCCAAGGGGGGAGTTTAGGCCTAGGAGAGGTAAGAGCCTTGAGTCGCGATGCTCAAGTGCCCCCCTTAGACGTGCGAGTAGTCCATGAAGCGTAAGGGAAAGCGAAGTCGCTCGAGGGGCAGAGACGCGCGCTAGGGAGAGGAAAACACTCTTAAAGCATGGGTGCGAGACTTAGCTTCTCGAGGTTTTCGCTCTGTGAAGGTTTTTCGCTTGGCGAGGTTGCCCACTTGAGGGGTCGCTCCTGGGGGGACATTTCGCCTGGTGAGGTTGCCCACTTGAGGGGTCGCTCACGGAGAGGCTCTTCGCCTGGCGAGGTTGCCCACTTGAGGGGTCGCTCCTGGAGAGGCTCTTCGCCGGGCGAGGTTCCCACTTGAGGGGTCGCTCACGGATGTTCCTTCAGGCTCGCGGGGGTCTTCCCTGCAGGTATTAGAGGGACGAACCCAAATGCTAGAACACGGATCATGGGATCGTGCGCGCTTATAGTGAAGGGAATATGCCCTAGAGGCACTTAATAAACATAGTTTATTGGCAATATCCCAATCGTTAATTATATGTTTTACACCATGCTATAACTGTATTAAGCGAAAACATTAATACAAGTGTGGTAGATAAACAACCAGGTCCCTAGTAGCCTCTACTAAGACTAGTTTCATTGCGCGATTGATGATCGAGGTTTTCCGATCATGGGGCATGGCGCCGGTCGGCAATGGAAGTCATATCGTTAGGTGTAACGATGTGATGGACATACCCAGTATTTGTAGGACATAGTCATTACGCCTTAAGACCGTGAGATCAACTCTTATTGTTATCCCTGGAAGATACTTTGATCGCACCAAACGTCGTATCTTATATAGTATGACAATAACGGTGATACTTTTGGGTATCGGAAGGGGGGTAGTTGGGACGAGGGGTCAACAGCGGGATTTGTCAGTCCGCATAGCCGGATAGATACTCTAGGGCCCACTCGGTGAGATTATGTCAAATGAGTTTGCAAACATGTGACTAGGTCACCAGCTGACATAATATCATAGACGAGTAGAAGATAGCGATGTCGGTAACGAGATCATGCTAGGTATGGAGATATCTGAGAATGATGCTCGGACACGCTAAGTATCGCCATGGCAAAGGGTTTAAGACTATACGTCCAGGTTTGATAGATGAAAGTCATTCGTTATATCACAGGGATTAATTCATGGGGTCCAGGCCTACGAGTTAGTCGTTGATCATAGAGGAGTCTTGATCATACCTGTTATTATATCGAACCGCTAGGGTAACACACTTAAGGGGTTTCGACAAGACAACCGGAAAGGAAAGAGATCACCGGGAGCGTCCCGGGAGGGGTCCGATGGAGATCGGGCAGCGCCGAAAGAGTTTTCGGAGCTAGGAAAAATTATATATATTATGTTTGATATTAATTAGTGTAATTAATATGCAAATATGATTTTATATATTTATTTCCGAATTTATTTAGGCTGATTTCCCTAAATGGGCCTTCTGGTCGAAAGAAGGCCCATGGGGGGGGGGGGGAAACCCTCAAGGGAATTTTGTGGGGGAGTCTTGGCCGGCCTAGGTGGGCCAAATGGGGCCCACCTAGGGCCGGCGCACCAGCCTTGGCCGAACCAGGCATGTGGGATAGTCCCATATTGCCTGGCTGGCAAGGTTGGCTCCCCCTGGGAGCCTATATAAGAAGGGGCACACCTGGCCTTTTAATTCACCAATTAATTCCCAATTTCTCTATCGATCTCGTGGTTCAATTGTCGGAGCCGCGCCGAGTAGAGGAGGGGGATCTCTTCCACCATAGCCCGCTGCCGCGCTGCTGGTGTTCCGGTCCAAGTCTTCCGCTGCTCGTCCTGGACTGGAGCTTCGGAGGCCGTCGTCTCCACCGTATGTGTGTGACGCCATGCGAGGTGCTGCGCTAGCGGTACTCGGAGGCCTACTTCCTCCACCCGACCTCGGGGTCATCTTCGTCGTCTTCATCGCGCCGAGTTCTTCGCGACCTAAAGGTCGGCAACGTCGTCTTCGTCGTCAACGCTTGTGCGGGAGCGTAATCCCCGCTATTTGGTCTACGAGGGTATGTATTCCGATCTCCGCCGTACTTCTATATCTGCATAGTGTAGATCTTGGCTAGTTTAAGGATATCGTTGCTAGGAATTTTTTTGTTTTCTGCACACGATCCCCTTCAGTGGTATCAGAGCCGATCTATCGTAGATATAGCTGTACGCTGTTAGAACCCGTGTTCTGCACGGGGGCACCGTTCTTGTTATTTGCTACCCTCTAACATGCACTTGTGGTTCCAGCGGCATCGAGTTGATGAAGCGGCCCGGACCGACTTTACGCGTACGCTTACGCGAGACTGGTTTCACTACTGACATACAGCTTGTACCGTATTTGTGGCTGGCGGGTGCCTGTTTCTCTCTCTTTAGTTGGCTTTGCATTTTCAATGGAGGGCCCGAAAGGGATGCTTAAACATGCAATTATTGGATCATTGTTGTGGTCATAAGGTTCGTAGGTATGAAGCGGTTCTATTTACGAAAGCCCCAAGCCACGTAAAATATGCAAAAGATAAAGTAGAAGCGTCTAACTTTATTTTGCAGGGGCTATGTGATATGGTCAAGGTAGGTTTATTAAATTGTTTATAAACTGCGGGCGCCAAGAAGACCATGGCGCAATGGACTATATCACATTGCATTACGTTTGATGTTTTGTGTGCATCTTATATTGTGTGATTGTATATATAGAATACATTAGTTACACGGCGGTAGCTATATAAGATGATCCCTTCAAAATACCACTAGTGTTCTCCCTCCAACGCGCACCACCAAGAAAATTCTACGTTATGAGGCAGGCCGTGATGATCGGGTGTCAGACATCTCCTCGTTCGCATACAGTGGGTGTAAGCCATGTTGCACAAGCGTCAGCGTGGAGGTGTTTGGTGGCGAGCCTAGCATATTCAGAAATATGGCCTCGGAACAGGGAGACTGAAAGGTCGAGCACGAGTCACAAAATTGGTGTGGCGGACTTTTGTCTACTCTTGAAGTTGTGCCGCCGACTCTGATGATGAGGGGTGGTGCAATGGATGGGGG
The DNA here is from genome assembly GCA_026929855.1 of Poa annua. Lineage (NCBI taxonomy): Eukaryota > Viridiplantae > Streptophyta > Magnoliopsida > Poales > Poaceae > Poa > Poa annua. The sequence goes on from CM049426.1 coordinate 73,023,638, forward strand.
TCGTGTAATCGCTTAAACGACCAGGAGGGATGTTCGTTTGAGTGGGAGTTTGGATAATTATTTTCTAAAAAATACTAGAACTCAGAATATAATGAACATAGTCTGTTTTGCAAACCTTTGTACATATTAACCATTGTGATAGCATCTTTTCAAATTAGGCGCATTCCTGCGATTGAGAAACTTAAAACGTTGGGTCCAAACTTCATAGTTTTATGCTTTAGCTTGAGGATACTCCTTATTTAAACCGTTAGCTCTTTGTGTAATAATACCCGCTAGGAGTTAAACCCATTCCGCTAACAAAAGATAATTTTGACTATCGGATTTTGTGCGGATGATATCATCATAGTCAAGTGTATGCTATGATCTCTGCCATAAAGAACCAACGGTGGGTACGAGTTTTTAGATCGCGAACATATGATATGGTCGCTAAACTCGGGGTACCCCAAACGTTGGGTTGATTAAGTTTATCAGTTTGTTGACTGATTGTCTTCATAACCAAGATGGAAGAGAATACACACATTGAGGGAGCACGTGGCGGTCATACTTAATGACATATGTTCATGATTAATGAACATTGAGACGCCTCGCTCAGCTCAATTACTGGATGACAGACATCGTTGCCAAGTGCAAATCCTCTGTCATAGACTTTGTCATGCAAGGGGAATCGTTCACCTTCATTGTTCTTGATTACGGTGGAAGTATCAAGAAAATGAAACAGATCGCCGGAAGTCATCAATGATGATGGTGTATATATGATATACATGTTATGAATGTTTTAGCTAAGCAAGTACTCGCAGTAGTGACTAAGTTTTGAACTACTCATGTCTTGTGAAAAACCAGGTTTACTGCTTGAGTAGCTTGAAAGGATGAGGCGACATTGCGTGTTTATAATGGCAGTCAAGTTGTTGTGACGGCCATAGACACTCTCCCTCTAGATCTACCATTTGAATAAATTCTTTATGATCGGGTGTTGGTATGATCGTTACGAGTGTGTCTCCTCTAGCGAGACACTTGTTCATACATGATAGTGACAAATTGGTGTCCTATATTTATGAAGTAATGATCATATGCCGATTTGAATTTAGATGGTAGAAGCTCCGACATTCATAGTATTAATGCCAAAGGATACAAACTTAATAAAGACACCACATATGTGTGGCACTACCGTTTAGTCATGTCAATGTTATATGCATTAGCTCCACACTGGATGGACCTACAAGTCCTAAGATTTGATCTTTTGACACTTGCAAAATAACTGTGACACCGTTTTCGGAAAACGGGCATATAACTTATTGATAGTCATACATGGAGATGTATGTGGTTCAATGAAGTAATTGACGGGTAGTGGAGACCTTTATTTCGTGAACTGCACTGAACGTTTTTAGTATAGCTTGTTGAGAATCGTGCATATGGGTGTATGTGAATCAATGAAGTAATTTAACGTGTAGTGGAAGTCTTTTATTTCATAGACTTCATGAATATTCCGAGTAGATATATGGATATCCACTCCGGGGAATGTTAGTCTGAAATTTTGATTCGATCAAACGAAGTTCAGAATGAAGTAGGAAATAAACTTAAACAAGAAAATCAAATTCCCAGAATGTTGGCACATCATTGGAAGACTTGTGAGAAGAGTTCCACAAATTACGTCGCATGGAACACCATAGTTTCATGGTGTGTTAGGACATCGTAATTACACCCTATCGGATAGTGTGTGGTAAATAAATATCTTACCGGATTATTGTGATCATTAGAGTCATATGGTAGAAACGTAAACACTCACGTTAGCAAATAGGGAAACCATTTGAATCCATGGAGACAATACCATACGAGTGATGGCATGGCTTTGAGCCTGGATTGTCGTTTCAGCAATTTAGTGTTTCGATGTAATCGAACCTAAAATGGATTGATCTTTGTAGTATACCCTACCTAAAGAGTTAGTTGGGTACATGTCTCACGACATAGGAAAAATCATTGCCGGGATATACCTTGCGAAAGAAATAGTTTCTTGTCGGAGGGTATAAGTGAGAAAGAAAGTAGAGCAAGACGAAGTTGGTGAACTTCTTCTCCAGACATCAGAGTGGCGCAACCGAAAGTGTTTTCGGTGTCAGGCTCCACAGCTTGAAAAAGCTGATGATTCAAAATCATGATGGTCTGAGCTCATACTAAGAGCGTAGGCATACGAGGTAGTGTTCCACACTGTGTGTTACGACAATCTTGTTATGAAGGTCATATTAATGGAATATGATAGACCTACGAACTACGAAGAAAAGATGGTGGACCTAAGTTGTAACATCCCAAATTTTTCAAAAATTTAAAACCTTGCATTCGAGCATCATGCAACATTGAGCATAAGAATAAATCACAAAAATTAAATAAAACTTCAATTTATAAATATAAATAGTCTATAAATTTCATAAAGTGTTTATTTAACACTCCTTTAATAAATAAAATTTTACCAATTTATATATGGGCAAGAATAATGTTAAAAAGTCCCATTTTTAATAACCTTTCCAAAACATATTTTTATGAATTTTTCTGAAATGTTTTGAATAGGTTTAAAAATCATATTTGAAATCAGTATTTAAAAACAGAAAAGGATTTAAATAAAAATAATCTGAGTCGAGTGGGCTGTGGCCCGTAGCTATCTGCCGCGCGCGCGTAGCCGAGCAGCCCGCCAGCGGCCGAGCAGCCCGCGCGCTCGCTCGTAGTCGCTGACAGGTGGGACCCACCTGTCATCATCTCCGCGGAAACGTTCATCCTCAAATCACGCCCCCGACCCCGACAGGAAACGGCGGATTGATTCGCACGATTACGAGCGATTTACTGCTCCCCTTACCTCGCCTCCTCCCCCTACTAATAGCCCTCCTCGCTCTCGTCCGATTTCCCTAAACCTCACCTCCCGAGAGCCCATAGGCTGCCCGCACGAGCTCGCGCAATCCCGCAGTCGCCGTCGGTAAGAACTCCGCCGCCCGAGCAACTCCGGCCACCTCGGACCTCCTTTCCACCTCCCTTCGCTCCCTGTGAGCCGTGCGCATCGAGTTGACATAGTGGAGCGTGTGTTTTTGCAGCGAAACCCCGCCTCCGTCCACGACCGAGAGGAACCGACGCCGCGCGCAACTCCGGCGAGCTCTTCCGGGAAGACGAGGACGCTCCGGTCATCACCACCGCGCCATCGCCCTCCCCACGACGTCGCGCATCTCCTGGTGAGCTCCGTTTCCTCCTAGCATCGTAGCACGCCTCGGGCGCAAACGCCGGCCATGGCTCCGCCGCTCCCCGCGCGTCTCCGGCGACCGCGCCGCCCGTTTTTTGGTCAACGGATCGTGGACCGTTAGATCTAGATCCAATGGATCTAGATCGATTTGATCTCGCGCGTCCATTTTAATTTAGATTGGACGGCTCTCGCAGCCGATCCGCGCCTAAGCGGTACCGACCAATAGGATCGCGCCACGTAGCCCTGTTAATTTCTTTTTCGCAGGAAATTTTATAAATAAAACAGAAAATAGATAAAACTTGCAAAATTCATAACTTTTGATCTGTAAGTCCAAATTTAATAAACTTTATGTCATTGGAAAGCTCTGCTCATGTAGTTTAATTCTACATCATTTGTTTTTCTCTTTGACAAATTATAATTTGTATAATTATCAGAGGAGTATTTTGGCCATTAAAATAATAACTTAAATAATAAAAATGATTTAGAAATAAAAGTAATTGTTTTAAGATTGTATAATTTCCCTCTGTCCAGCAATATTAATAAATGTCCAAATTGAAGATGTCATAAAAACAATAAAAGTTGTAATTATAGAAATCAAAGTTTTACTATATTATTTTAAATTATTTAATTGATAAATAAAATAAGAAATACCTAAACATTATATTCATTTATTAATGACAGAAAATAAGAATTATTAATAAGTGTGTCTTATCATCATAGCATATCATTCATGCATACATGATTATGTTTAGTGTTGTGATGATGTGGTGTTGGTATTTATGTTATTCATTGTTTGTGCTGGATTGTGAAGAAGAGGAAGGACTTGCTTGTGATTGTTATTCTTGCTGTGCTTGTTCCTCCTGTTACCAAGGCAAGTGACATTCATACAATATCCCATATTTTCTATATGCATAAGTAGTATGTTTTGAGTAGTGTGCATGATAGGGATTTTGATTTATTTTATAATGCTAAGTTAGTTGGTATTTTACAAATATCCTAGTAGTGTGTAGCCACCCTTTTCCCTAAGCAGCCATGAAAAGATGTATTAGTTGCTTAGCCATGCTATAAAAATGTTGCCATGTTATGGAAATGTTTCTAAGTGTTAAAATTCTAAAATACACATCTGGGTGGAATTGGTTGATATGGTTTATGTTGAGTGGCTTTTGGGACTATGCTTGTGGTTGTCTTCGCCTAGGATGAATGTCTATTCTACTTAGGGCCATGAGTATGGTGGTTGTTACCCAGAAGTACACTTGTGGATGGCCACCCAGGAACGAAGAGATTACCAAGTCCCTCCAAGTTTAGAAGCTTCCCGTGCAGCCTTTTGACAATGGGCTCTGTCTAGAACGATTAAGTTGTGAGAGTGCGACCTGTCAGCTTGACAAGCAGATGTAGAGATGATAGGTGGAACGGGTCTTGCTAGTATGGTTGCATTCTTCTTCGGAAAGTTCTTGTCTCAATTCTCTCCTTTCCATAATACACTCCGCGTGTATAGGATTTCCTGGACAAATTGAGTCTAAAGGTGAAAGTGCACAACCTCTGCAGAGTCGACAATCTGAGTTCTCAGCCGTGTCCCCGGATATGGACTACTTCGAGCAACTGGACAAGGATGGGCAGAAGAATCTCAACACTGTTTTCATAAAGTAAAATTTGACTAAGGAAAGAATTGTTGGTGCACCTGGGCTTTGTCCCTCGGTGCCAAGTCTTCGAGAAATAAAAGTGTTTTACAAAATGATAGGAGAAAACTTGCTTTCTGCAAATAGCCTGCAACCCCACCAAGCCAAATATGCATATAGATGTTAGACTTGCCAGTATATTTATCCACCATAGTCACTTGCCAATACATCATTGTATTGACCTCCTTCGGGGGCTGCATATTCCAATGTGCAGGACGTTCTGATGCTGAATGATTGGCTCGAGTCTACACCCAACATGACTGCCTGTGGCGCATGCTTGAAGATGAGGCTCAATGTTATTTTTCTTTCGCTGTGAACTTTGAGCTTTAGCTAGCCTTCATGGCTATGCAATTTGTAATAAATCCATATTGGCTATTCTTTTTGGATCTCGTTGTAGTAATTTAATACTTATGCAATGATACTTTATATTTTGTACTGTGGTGCTGGCAGTGATCCAGGGACTAGCACATAACACACGTGTTCCAACTTTAATAAAAGTTCGGGTGCTACAAAATGGTATCAGAGCAAAGTGTTGCCTGTAGGTTCGAGCCCCTAGGATTGGTTAAGCCCTTTTTGGTCATAATGTTACCATCTTTGAAGTATGTTGGATTCTAACGGCATGGTGGGATGAAGCGGCCCGGGACAAACCTTACATGTCCACGTACATGAGACCTGTTCCACAATATAAGTGGCTGGCCGGGTGTCTGTCTCTCTCACTATAGTGAAAAATCCAATTTACGAAGAGTTGTTAATATATGTTGATCACCTTAGGATTTTGACTTAGTATTCCCCCTAAAGTAATAATACACTCCATAACTGGTACTTCCTTATCTTATGCAATTATTGTTCTAATTTCCCTTCTTTCCTATCTAAAGGATGACGAGCTTTCACTTCACCACTGCGGAGGACTTCGAGAACACCCGTTTTGGCTGTTACCTCCTCGACATCGGCGAGAAGATAGGGTTACCACTACCCCAAATAAAGGGCTTCATTCTGAAGAAGTTTAACAAAGAGGGTTGCTGGGGAATAAAAGCAACACAACCAGGACGTGGAGAGGAGCCCCCACTGGAGATCAAAATGGTTAGTGACTCCAAAGACAAAGGGCTCAATCTAGTCATGCAAGATTTGATTGGGCGCCTCTGCGGACGCTACAGCCTAGAGTTGAGGGGCCACTACTCCATTTTCTTTGGAAGAAGAAACGAAGATGGAGAACCTTACCTGTATGATGTCGGAGAAAGAGGCAAGGCAAAACCCCTTAGCCTTTATTTCCAGGAGCTGGAAATCCTTGTCACCGAACTATATGAAGATCGACGCACCGAGCTTCTGAAGAACGATGAGTTATGTGCCTTACTTAAGGAGAACAAAGAGAAGGTGAAGGTTCAGGAGGAAGTGACTAAGGCACAGGAAGAGAGATTCGCTGCACAAGAGGAGAAGTACAGGAGACAAGAGAAAAGAGTTCAAGAGAAGAACAAGATCATCAGGGAACAAAAGGAAGAACTCGAGAGGAATGAAGTCGAGTTCGAGGCTGATAGTGACTTGATCAAAAGGCTTCGTACTGAGAAGAGAGAACTGCAAGAAAAGAATCTTGCCCTGGAGAAAGAAGTAAAGGAACTCAAGGATGTACACGCCAATGAAGGAATCGAGATACAGGAAATTGAAGAGGAGGAAGAGGATATGGTCGAGTAGTTAGTTAGTGAGACTACCATTTATCATACACCACATTGTCTTGATCTTGTATTGACCTACCAACTTGTGGTAAGGCAGTACCTTCCCTTGTATCCTCGGAACCTCGCGTGATTATTTTCCAAACTTTTATATCGTTTTCCTAAAACCAAAGGTTTTGAATTGTTTACTGATTGTTTTATGAGTGGTGTGTTGATTGATGGTGTGCTTGACTGGATTGTTTTGTGCATGGGAAAGGTTCCTCCTTATAGATCTATCTATCTTTTACTCATCCATGCAAAAACCCCACAGATGCCTCCACGTCGTGATCCCGACAATAGCGAAACTATGCAACAGCTGATGGCAGCTCAAGCCCAACTGATGACCATGATGACCCAGTTCATTGCAGCAACCAACAACAACAACAACAATAACAACCATCCACCACCACCCCCACCTCCGGTGGACAGACTTGCAAGATTTCTCAGTCTTAGACCTAATAAGTTATCCTCTGCTACTGAACCCATAGTGGCGGATGACTGGCTCCGTTCCGTCAACAAGGACTTAGTAACCTGTGAGTGTTCTCAGGCAGAAAAGGTGAGGTTCACTGCTCACCTATTGGAAGGACCTGCTGCCATGTGGTGGGAGACCTATCAAGTGACCCATCCCTTGGATGGCATGACTTGGGATGCGTTCAAGGATGGTTTCCGCAATGCTCACATCTCCTCTGGCATAATGAACCTGAAGAAGGAGGAGTTTCGTAGCTTGAGACAGGGAGGTAGAACTCTGAAGGAGTATATAGATGACTTCTGTACGCTATCAAGGTACGCACCAGAAGACATCGACACTGATGCAAAAACGAAGGACAAATTCCTAAATGGACTTCGGGGAGAACTAAAGATACCTTTGTCTGTGGCATATGCTCCTAACTATCAGATTCTGCTAGATCAGGCAATCACCCTGGACAATAACATCAGGAAGGAAGAGAATAGGAAGAGGAAGTTTGGTGCAAGTAAGGGTAACACTGAAGTGGCTCACAAGAAACCACACACCTCAGAAGTTAGTGGCCATAAACCCTGGAACTACTCCAACAATGGTAGTGGCCAAAAGCATCATGGTCATAACCACAATGGAGGGTATAAAGGAAATAATGGTGGGTTCAAGGGAAACCATCACCATGGCCATAATCATGGAAATGGTAATCCTCGTCCTAACACTGAAGGGAAGAAAGACCTGTCTAATGTGACTTGCTTCAAGTGTAAGAAGACGGGACACTATGCTACTGATTGCCCAGAGAGAAAGGCCGATGAAAATTCCAAGCCCAATCCTTTCCAGAAGGGACAAGTAAATCACCTCAACGTGGAAGAAGTTCATGATGAACCTGACGCTGTGATTGGTAAGTTCCTGCTCAATTCTTTTCCAGCATTGGTCTTATTTGATACTGGAGCATCGCATTCATTCATATCAAGAGCTTTTGTAAACAAACATGGGCTAGCCGAGGAAAGCTTAGGAACACCTATTAGAGTGAGCTCACCTGGGGGTGAGATGATAGTAAATTCAGGCTGTAGGCAGTTAGAATTAAAGATTGGAAAATATCTTTTTCTAGCAGACTTAGTCATCCTAGAAACCCAAGGTTTGGATGTTATTATCGGAATGGATTGGATTACCCGTTTTGAAGGAATCATAGACTGTGCAAACAGAGCTATCACCCTCACCACCCCAGAAAAACAAAAGATTAAATTCAGATCAACTTTCGAACTTAAGAAAGTTAGGCTAAATTCTCTTAAGGGGGTTAGCCTTGGTGATGTGCTGATTGTCCAAGAGTACCCAGATGTAATCCTAGAAGAATTACCGGGAATGCCACCTGATAGAGATGTGGAATTTCTCATTGAACTAAAACCGGGTACCGGACCAATAGCCAAGAGACCTTACCCAATGGCCGTCGATGAACTGAAAGAACTCAAGAAGCAACTGGAGGAACACCTTTTGAAAGGATTTATCCGTTCAAGTTCTTCGCCCTGGGGAGTGCCAGTCCTTTTTGTCAAAAAGAAAGATCAAACCCAGAGATTAGTCACGGACTACAGAGATATAAATGAACACACCATCAAGAACAAGTATCCGTTACCCAAGATAAATGAATTATTTGATCAATTGAAAGGTGCATGTGTGTTCTCCAAGATTGATCTTCCATCAGGATATCTCCAAATGAAAGTTAGAGAGATGTATATACCAAAAACAGCATTTGTTACAAGATATGGCTCTTATGAGTATACCGTAATGCCATTTGGTTTAACCAATGCTCCAGCTTATTTCATGAATATGATGAATAAAGTGTTCATGGATTTTCTGGACAAGTTTGTGGTAGTGTTCATAGATGACATTCTGATCTACTCCGAGAGCCACAAAGATCATGAAGAGCATTTTCCTAGTATTGCAGAGACTACGTGAACATAAGTTATATGCCAAATTCAGCAAGTGTGAATTTTGGTTGGAACAAGTCGCATTTCTAGGACACAAAGTATCCAAGGAGGGTATAGCAGTGGACCCTGAAAAGGTCTCAGCTGTAACCAATTGGGAACCACCAAAGAATGTTGGAGAATTACAAAGTTTTCTTGGCCTAGCAGGATACTACCGAAGGTTTATAGAAAACTTTTCCAAAATCGCCAAGGCACTGACAGAATTATTAAAGAAAGAGAAGAAATTTGAATGGACTGACGCGTGCGAAGCCAGTTTTCAGGAAATAAAGAAACGATTAGTTTTTTTTTTGAAAGGAAAGCGGTGGCGGAAGCCCCCACAACGAGTTTTTTTTTAAATAATAAGAACCCAAATTCGCCCCCGTGAGGACTTGAACCTGGGTGGCTGGGTTGTACATCTACTCCACTAGCCAAGTGAGCTGGACTCACTTCTTAGAAATGATTAGTTTCAGCCCCAGTCCTGTGTTTACCTGATTTAGAGAAAGAATTCCAAGTATATTGTGATGCTTCACGCCAAGGCCTGGGAAGTGTGCTAATGCAAGAAGGCAGAGTGGCATCTTATGCCTCTAGACAGCTCAAGAAGCATGAAACAAATTAGCCCACTCATGATTTCGAGTTAGCCTCAGTAGTACATGCACTAAAAACTTGGAGACCCTACCTAATGGGAAAAAGATGTGAAGTGTTCACTGACCACAAAAGTTTTAAGTATATTTTCACACAGAATGAATTGAACATGAGGCAGAGAAGATGGTTAGAACTTATCAAGGATTATGACCTAAGTCTTCAATATCATCCTGGAAAGGCTAATGTAGTAGCTGATGCCCTGAGTCGTAAGGTTTACTTGAATGGCCTCACGGCAGGAGAAATACCTGAGGATTTATGCAAGGCATTCAAGGACCTCCGATTGGAAGTGGTACCAGATGGCTTTGTAGCTTCGTTGGTAGTACAACCAAATTTGATGGACAATATACGTGAAGCTCAGAAGGGAGACAAAGATATTGAAGAAATCAAAGCCAATTTGAGAGCAGGAAAAGCCAAGGGATTTCATGAAGATGAACAAGGAACCTTGTGGTTTGAAAAACGTGTATGTGTGGCAAATGATCCTGATCTTAGGAAGTTAATTCTGCAAGAAGCCCATGAAACACCTTACTCCATTCATCCAGGAAATACCAAAATGTATATGGATGTGAAGGAGAGATTTTGGTGGAACAATCTGAAAAGAGAAATAGCAGATAATATAGCTAAATGCGATGTATGCAGTCGAGTAAAGGCTGAGCATCAGAAACCAGCAGGACTTTTGCAACCTTTGAAGATACCGGACGGGAAGTGGGATTCTATTGGGATGGATTTCATCACCGGGTTACCAAGGACCAGATCAGGGTATGATTCTTTTGGGTTATTGTTTGTCGCTTAACCAAAATAGCTCACTTTATACCCGTGAAGACCACCTATACCAGCGCAAAGCTAGCTGATATTTACATGAAGAGGATTGTGTGCTTACACGGCGTCCCCAAGAGTATCGTGTCCGATAGAGGGACCCAGTTCACTTCCCATTTTTGGAAGCAGTTGCATGAGTCAATAGGAACTAGATTGGAGTTCAGTACGGCATTTCACCCGCAAACGGATGGTCAGACCGAAAGAGTAAACCAGATTCTAGAAGATATGCTAAGAGCGTGTGCGCTCGATTATGGGTCTAGTTGGGATGACAATCTACCCTATGCCGAGTTCTCCTACAATAACAGTTATCAAGCTAGCATTGAGATGGCACCATTTGAGGCTTTATATGGGAAGAAATGCACAGCCCCATTATTGTGGAGTGGTGTAGGAGAACGAAGTTTCTTTGGACCTGATATAATCCAAGAAGCTGAAGAGAAGGTCAGATTAATTAAAGATAGATTGAAGATAGCACAGTCACGCCAGAAAAGCTACGCGGATTCCAAACATAGAGAAATCGCCTACGAGGTGGGCGATAGAACCTATCTTAGAGTGTCGCCACTCAGGGGTGTAAAGAGGTTTGGAATTAAAGGAAAATTAGCACCTCGGTTTATTGGACCTTTTAAAATCCTGTCCCGTAAGGGTGAGGTGGCATATGAGTTAGAATTACCCGAAGCTCTGTCTGCGGTTCATAATGTGTTCCATGTCAGTCAGCTGAAGAAATGTCACCCTGAAATGACGGGAGTTCCTTTAAAGGATATTGTACCCCTTGAAGAAGTACAATTGGAGAGTGACCTGACCTACGAAGAGAAACCCATCAAGATATTGCAGACCGCAGAAAGAGTCACCCGTACCAAAACCATCAAGTTTTGTAAAGTCCAATGGAACCATCACACCGAGGAAGAAGCCACCTGGGAACGAGAGGATGACCTCCGAGAAGACCATCCACACCTAATTGCTGATCTTTCCGAAGCTCGAGGGCGAGCTTCCTCTTAAGGGGGTTAGTCTGTAACATCCCAAATTTTCAAAAATTTAAAACCTTGCATTCAAGCATCATGCAACATTGAGCATAAGAATACATCACAAAAATTAAATAAAACTTCAATTTATAAATATAAATAGTCTATAATTTTCATAAAGTGTTTATTTAACACTCCTTTAATAAATAAATTTTTACCAATTTATATATGGGCAAGAATAATGTTTGAAATTTTTAATAACCTTTCCAAAACATATTTTTATGAATTTTTATGAAATTTTTTGAATAGGTTTAAAAATCATATTTGAAATCAGTATTTAAAAACAGAAAAGGATTTAAATAAAAATAATCTGAGTCGAGTGGGCCGTGGCCCGTAGCTATCTGCCGCGCGCGCGTAGCCGAGCAGCCCGCCAGCGGCCCAGCACCCCGCGCGCTCGCTCGCAGTCGCTGACAGGTGGGACCCACCTGTCATCATCTCCGCGGAAACGTTCATCCTCATATCACGCCCCCGACACCGATAGGAAACGGCGGATTGATTCGCACGATTACGGGCGATTTACTGCTCCCCTTACCTCGCCTCCTCCCCCTACTAATAGCCCTCCTCGCTCTCGTCCGATTGCCCTAAACCTCACCTCCCGAGAGCCCATAGGCTGCCCGCACGAGCTCGCGCAATCCCGCAGTCGCCGTCGGTAAGAACTCCGCCGCCCGAGCAACTCCGGCCACCTCGGACCTCCTTTCCACCTCCCTTCGCTCCCTGTGAGCCGTGCGCATCGAGTTGACATAGTGGAGCGTGTGTTTTTGCAGCGAAACCCCGCCTCCGTCCACGACCGAGAGGAACCGACGCCGCGCGCAACTCGGCGAGCTCTTCCGGGAAGACGAGGACGCTCCGGTCATCACCACCGCGCCATCGCCCTCCCCACGACGTCGCGCATCTCCTGGTGAGCTCCGTTTCCTCCTAGCATCATAGCACGCCTCGGGCGCAAACGCCGGCCATGGCTCCGCCGCGCCCCGCGCGTCTCCGGCGACCGCGCCGCCCGTTTTTGGTCAACGGATCGTGGACCGTTAGATCTAGATCCAATGGATCTAGATCGATTTGATCTCGCGCGTCCATTTTAATTTAGATCGGACGGCTCTCGCAGCCGATCCGCGCCGAAACGGTACCGACCAATAGGATCGCGCCACGTAGCCCTGTTAATTTCTTTTTCGCAGGAAATTTTATAAATAAAACAGAAAATAGATAAAACTTGCAAAATTCATAACTTTTGATCTGTAAGTCCAAATTTAATAAACTTTATGTCATTGGAAAGCTCTGCTCATGTAGTTTAATTCTACATCATTTGTTTTTCTCTTTGACAAATTATAATTTGTATAATTATCAGAGGAGTATTTCGGCCATTAAAATAATAACTTAAATAATAACTTAAATAATAAAAATGATTTAGAAATAAAAATTGTTTTAAGATTGTATAATTTCCCTCTGTCCAGCAATATTAATAAATGTCCAAATTGAAGATGTCATAAAAACAATAAAAGTTGTAATTATAGAAATCAAAGTTTTACTATATTATTTTAAATTATTTAATTGATAAATAAAATAAGAAATACCTAAACATTATATTCATTTATTAATGACAGAAAATAAGAATTATTAATAAGTGTGTCTTATCATCATAGCATATCATTCATGCATACATGATTATGTTTAGTGTTGTGATGATGTGGTGTTGGTATTTATGTTATTCATTGTTTGTGCTAGATTGTGAAGAAGAGGAAGGACTTGCTTGTGATTGTTATTCTTGCTGTGCTTGTTCCTCCTGTTACCAAGGCAAGTGACATTCATACAATATCCCATATTTTCTATATGCATAAGTAGTATGTTTTGAGTAGTGTGCATGATAGGGATTTTGATTTATTTTATAATGCTAAGTTAGTTGGTATTTTACAAATATCCTAGTAGTGTGTAGCCACCCTTTTCCCTAAGCAGCCATGAAAAGATGTATTAGTTGCTTAGCCATGCTATAAAAATGTTGCCATGTTATGGAAATGTTTCTAAGTGTTAAAATTCTAAAATACACATCTGGGTGGAATTGGTTGATATGGTTTATGTTGAGTGGCTTTTGGGACTATGCTTGTGGTTGTCTTCGCCTAGGATGAATGTCTATTCTACTTAGGGCCATGAGTATGGTGGTTGTTACCCAGAAGTACACTTGTGGATGGCCACCCAGGAACGAAGAGATTACCAAGTCCCTCCAAGTTTAGAAGCTTCCCGTGCAGCCTTTTGACAATGGGCTCTGTCTAGAACGATTAAGTTGTGAGAGTGCGACCTGTCAGCTTGACAAGCAGATGTAGAGATGATAGGTGGAACGGGTCTTGCTAGTATGGTTGCATTCTTCTTCGGAAAGTTCTTGTCTCAATTCTCTCCTTTCCATAATACACTCCGCGTGTATAGGATTTCCTGGACAAATTGAGTCTAAAGGTGAAAGTGCACAACCTCTGCAGAGTCGACAATCTGAGTTCTCAGCCGTGTCCCCGGATATGGACTACTTCGAGCAACTGGACAAGGATGGGCAGAAGAATCTCAACACTGTTTTCATAAAGTAAAATTTGACTAAGGAAAGAATTGTTGGTGCACCTGGGCTTTGTCCCTCGGTGCCAAGTCTTCGAGAAATAAAAGTGTTTTACAAAATGATAGGAGAAAACTTGCTTTCTGCAAATAGCCTGCAACCCCACCAAGCCAAATATGCATATAGATGTTAGACTTGCCAGTATATTTATCCACCATAGTCACTTGCCAATACATCATTGTATTGACCTCCTTCGGGGGCTGCATATTCCAATGTGCAGGAAATTCTGATGCTGAATGATTGGCTCGAGTCTACACCCAACATGACTGCCTGTGGCGCATGCTTGAAGATGAGGCTCAATGTTATTTTGCTTTCGCTTTGAACTTTGAACTTTAGCTCGCCTTCATGGCTATGCAATTTGTAATAAAGCCATATTGGCTATTATTTTTGGATCTCGTTGTAGTAATTTAATACTTATGCAATGATACTTTATATTTTGTACTGTGGTGCTGGCAGTGATCCAGGGACTAGCACATAACACAGGTGTTCCAACTTTAATAAAAGTTGGGGTGCTACATAAGTCCGAGAAATGGCTATGAGTCATTTGTGATCCGAAATAAAATCCATATACGATTACCAGGTATTGACTTGGGAGATCTTCTTGATGGCATCTAGGATGTTAATAGTATATGGAATTTCATGTGAGAGTAGATATTGAGCAGATTCGATTTGTCGTGAAACAGTTCCGACAGACCACATGAGAGTTTGTCTCAAGTGGCGAAGCCTAAATCTATTCTGGGTCGTTTAGCAATTACTATAATTTCGAATGAGAAATTGATAGATGGATGAGAAAACCATGGTTCTTAATTGTGTAATTAAGAATGGTTTGTAATCCTGAGGATGCTAAACATGTGTGCAAACTTCGGTTGTCCATTCATGGGCAGAAGCAAGCATATCGAAGCTGGAATCTTCACTTTGATAATGTGATCAAAGGATTTTGGAGTTGTCCAAAATAGTTGAACAAACCTACATTTGCAAAGAAGTGAGTGGGAGCAAAGTAGCTTTCCTTGATCTTATATGCGGAAGGCATATTTGAGTGGGAGCTAGGTGTCATTTGTGATTCTGTATGTAACGACATATTAAATGACACAGATCCTCCAATAGAGTGTAAACGATTATTTAAGTGATTAAATTTTCTGTGAAATGAAGTTAGGAGTATTAGGCATCTGATTTATAATTGTATAGATCAGAGGGGGCTTAATAACATTTAAGTCGGAGTATTTCCTAAGTCAGGATTCTGAAGTGTTTCAGAAAAGGACAAGCGAAGAAAGAGGTTCTTGCTTGTATGACTAGGTAAAATATTAAGTTAATCTTGGCTTTTTCAGTGATAGAAAATGATGTTCGACATTCTCTATGTATCACACATAGAGTCTATCAGGCTGAAAGCTCGACTTGGTGTGACCCGAGTTCTTGGTTCAAGAACAGGTTCTAGAGTGATCCTTGTGTGGATCAATGAACAAACGTTAAGTTTATTCTTTAATGTCTATGAGAACTGAAGATAGGTTTTCTAGTAACGCCTAAGAGTGGAATGGCAACTTGCCGTAAAGCGGTTATGATGATGCAAGTTATTACACTGACCCATACGACTAGAAATCTCATATAGGAGATGTCCTTTATTTTGAAGATAGACATGGTTAGTTTGCAAGGTCGCATATGAATGCACTGTCGCATAATCTACATAGGTATAGAAATATATCGCGACTTCAGAAGTAGCAAGTGTGATTGGACTGAGCAGTTTTCCGAGCGTAGGTGGTCCCCTTAATAGATCTCTTAGACTTTTAAGGCGCATGCTACGCGAATGCTCGAGTCTCACTCCATCCACTGGGATATATTTCACCGTCATCGTAAGATACGGATTATGTCAAACTAGGTGACATAGAAGTGTTGCAAAGCACATATAGGTCTCAATGTGTGGGATCTATTGACTGTATTCCTCTTCCACGAGGCGAGCAGGCACCAAGATGCTATGGGTGTTGAGCTTTTACCAGGTTGTAAACTAGATTAAGTGTTACTCTATTGCAAGTGGGAGACTGAAGGGAATATGCCCTAGAGACACTTAATAAACATAGTTTATTGGCAATATCCCAATCGTTCATTATATGTTTTACACCATGCTATAACTGTATTAAGCGAAAACATTAATACAGGTGTGGTAGATAAACAACCAGGTCCCTAGTAGCCTCTACTAAGACTAGTTTCATTGCGCGATTGATGATCGAGGTTTTCCGATCATGGGGCATGGCGCCGGTCGGCAATGGAAGTCATATCGTTAGGTGTAACGATGTGATGGACATACCCAGTATTTGTAGGACATAGTCATTACGCCTTAAGACCGTGAGATCAACTCTTATTGTTATCCCTGGAAGATACTTTGATCGCACCAAACGTCGTATCTTATATAGTATGACAATAACGGTGATACTTTTGGGTATCGGAAGGGGGTAGTTGAGACGAGGGGTCAACAGCGGGATTTGTCAGTCCGCATAGCCGGATAGATACTCTAGGGCCCACTCGGTGAGATTATGTCAAATGAGTTTGCAAACATGTGACTAGGTCACCAGCTGACATAATATCATAGTCGAGTAGAAGATAGCGATGTCGCTAACGAGATCATGCTAGGTATGGAGATATCTGAGAATGATGCTCGGACACGCTAAGTATCGCCATGATAAAGGGTTTAAGACTATACGTCCAGGTTTGATAGATGAAAGTCATTCGTTATGTCACAGGGATTAATTCATGGGGTCCAGGCCTACGAGTTAGTCGTTGATCATAGAGGAGTCTTGATCATACCTGTTATTATATCGAACTGCTAGTGTAAGACACTTAAGGGGTTTCGACAAGACAACCGGAAAGGAAAGAGATCACCGGGAGCGTCCCGGGAGGGGTCCGATGGAGATCGGGCAGCGCCGAAAGAGTTTTCGGAGCTAGGAAAAATTATATATATTATGTTTGATATTAATTAGTGTAATTAATATGCAAATATGATTTTATATATTTATTTTCGAATTTATTTAGGCTGATTTCCCTAAATGGGCCTTCTGGTCGAAAGAAGGCCCATGGGGAGGAAAACCCTCAAGGGAATTTGGTGGGGGAGGCTTGGCCGGCCTAGGTGGCCAAATGGGGCCCACCTAGGGCCGGCGCACCAGCCTTGGCCGAACCAGGCATGTGGGATAGTCCCACATTGCCTGGCTGGCAAGGTTGGCTCCCCCTGGGAGCCTATATAAGAAGGGGCACCCCTGGCCTTTTAATTCACCAATTAATTCCTTTCTCTCTCGATCTCGTGTTTCCCTTGTCGGAGCCGCACCGAGTAGAGGAGGGGGATCTCTTCCACCATAGCCCGCTGCCGCGCTGCTGGTGTTCCGGTCCAAGTCTGCCGCTGCTCGTCCTGGACTGGAGCTTCGGAGGCCGTCGTCTCCACCGTATGTGTGTGACGCCCTGCGAGGTGCTGCGCTAGCGGTACTCGGAGGCCTACTTCCTCCACCCGACCTCGGGGTCATCTTCGTCGTCTTCGTCGCGCCGAGTTCTTCGCGACCTAGAGGTCGGCTACGTCGTCTTCATCGTCAACGCTTGTGCGGGAGCGTAATCCCCGCTATTCGGTCTAGGAGGGTATGTATTCCGATCTCCGCCGTACTTCTATATCTGCATAGTGTAGATCTTGGCTAGTTTAAGGATATCGTTGCTAGGAATTTTTTTGTTTTCTGCACACGATCCCCTTCATATAGGTCCCCTCAGGCGTTCCTTGCGAGGAGAATAAGTACCAAGGTCCTCTGTAGAGATGGCTTGTTTGTGGGGAATTGCCCTCCAGCCAGAGCTCGGACTCTTGGATTTTGCAGTGCTGCTGGTGTGTCATTTGAGGCACTGGCACCGTACTCAGCCCCCGCTCGCGAGGTACGCATGTGGAGAGATATAAGCGCACACTTCAACAATAGAAATGTGTAAAAAAAAACCCCAAAAACGTTTTTTCAGCGGCGCCGAGGCGCTAAGTTCTCTTAGGAACGAGATTGAGTCATTATGCTTGGGGTTCCAAGTTAATGCTCCGACCATGTCGAGGCATGGGGACCACCTGTTGGTGGCTGAGACTCTCAACGGCCTGAGGTGGCTCGTTTTAACTGAGAGCTCGGAGGGTTTTTCCCTCGAGTGAAGCCTTTGGGGCTTTGGAGGTTTAGGCCGTTGGCGTTTTAACCTCCGGAGACAAGAATGCTTGGAGGTTGAGCCGTAAGCTGCCTCGTCCGCTAGGAGTCTCGACGTGACAATGATCACGTGCGTGGCAATGACCACGGTTGCATTTGTTCCCTTAGGAGACAAAGCATTTGTTAGAGGTTTAAGCTTTTTGGCGTTTTAACCTCTAGAGTCGACATTGCTTGGAGGTTGAGCCGTAAGCTGCCTCTTCCGCTTTGTTTTCTCGACGTGACAATGATCACGGGTGTGGCAATGACCACTTTGGCATTTGTTCCTTTAGGAGACAAAGCATTTGTTTGAGGTTTAAGCCTTTTGGCGTTTTAACCTCTAGAGTCGACATTGCTTGGAGGTTGAGCCGTAAGCTGCCTCTTCCGCTTTGTTTTCTCGACGTGACAATGATCACGGGTGTGGCAATGACCACTTTGGCATTTGTTCCTTTAGGAGACAAAGCTTTGTTTCTGGAGGTTTAAGCCTTTCGGCGTTTTAACCTCTAGAGACGAAAAATGCTTAGAGGTTGAGCCATAGGCTGCCTCGTCCGCTTGACGTCTCGACGTGACAATGATCACGGGCGTGACAATAATCACTTTTTTTTACTTGTTCCTGGCGGATACAAAGGTTTGTGAGGTTTAAGCCTTGAGCTTTTAACCTTGAGGGACAAAAAGGTGCTTGGAGGTTGAGCCGTGGGCTGCCTCTTTCGCTAAATGCCCTGAAGTGATGATGATCACGGGTAGAACTTGCGTAGATGCATGATGTTCCACGGATTCTTGACAGGGACGCCGTCTTCCGTCTCGAGGCGAGCCGCGCCAGGCCTGGCGATGTGGGTGACCCTGTAGGGACCTTCCCACATCGGGGACAGCTTGTGGAGGCCTTCCCTGGAGAAGATTCGCCTGAGGACGAGATCGCCTGCCTCCAGGGTGCGCGAGCGCACATTGCGGCTGTGGTAGCGCCTCAGGGACTGCTGGTACTTGGCCGCCCGAAGAGCGGCGTGGCGTCTTAGCCCTTCAAGGAGCAGCAGGTCGTTGTTGTGGAGGTCCTCTTGCTGGTCCTCATTAAAGGCCAGGACCCGTGGGGATCCATGCTTTATCTCTGCGGGGAAGACTGCTTCGGCTCCATAGACGAGTGCGAACGACGTTTCCGCGGTGGGCTTGGGTGGCGTGGTACGGATGGACCAGAGCACCAAGGGTAGCTCACTGATCCAGCCCTTGCCGTGGTCCTTGAGGACATCGAAGGTACTGGTCTTCAAGCCTTTGAGGACCTATGCGTTCCCACGCTCAGCCTGTCCGTTGCTTTGCGGATGGGCGACTGAGGCGAAGCAGAGCTGGATGCCCATTTTCTGGCAGTAGGCTCTGAAGATGCCGCTTGTGAATTGCGAGCCGTTGGCGGTGATGATGCGGTTGGGCACTCCAAAGCGGCAGACTAGGCCTCTGATGAATTTCGCCGCCACGCCTGCTGTGATTGTACGCGTCGCCTCTACTTCAGGCCATTTTGTGAACTTGTCGATGGCCACGAAGAGGTAGCGATATCCACCTTGCGCCGTTGGGAAATGTCCCAGGATGTCCAGCTCCCAGACCGCAAACGGCCACGAGAGCGGAATGGTTTGTAGGCCCAGCGCTGGTTGGTGGATTTGATTGGCGTGGAATTGGCAGGCTTCACAAGCTTGAATGATGTTCGTTGCATCTTGAAGCGCTTGAGGCCAGTAGAAGCCGCTCCTGAAGACTTTCCCTACGAGGGTGCGGGCACACGAATGGTGGCCGCATTCCCCGCTGTGGATGTCCTTAAATAACATTTTTCCTTCCTCAGGAGGGACGCACTTGAGCGCGATGCCGTTTGGGCGCTTGCGGTAGAGATTTCCTTCGAGGATTTGGTATGATTTTGCTTGGCGGGCAATTCACTCCGCTTCGACATCTTCCTCGGGAAGGATCCCTTTTTGGAGGTAGTCTTTGATCTCGTCGATCCATTCTGCCTCTTGGTGCACCGCTGTGAGCAACAGACGCTCCCCTGTTGGTGGCCCGCAGCGTCGGGCTCCGCTTGCAGGTGGTGGCGGGAGCGTTTCGTCTGTGCTGGCGGGCAGGGCCACGAGAGGCTGCTTTATGGATGCCTTGACGAGCCTCTCTTCAAAGACACCTGGCAGCTGGGTTTGCCTCTTTGATGCGCGCTTGGCGATGTCATCAGCCTCTTGGTTCTCCTTTCTTGGGATGCGCATGAGCTCCATTCCCCTGAAGTTCTTCTCCAGCCTACGGACCTCTTCAAGGTATGCGGCCATGTGGTCATCCTTGGCCTTGTAGCTTTTGTTGGAGAAGTTGACGAGCAGCTGGGAGTCGCCCTTGATGAGTATATGCTTGACGCCTAGGGCGATTGCGGCGCGTAGGCCTGCAAGCAACCCTTCATACTCGGCGATGTTGTTGGATATCTTGTCGATTCCGAAGCACAGCTGGACTGCATAATACAACTTGTCGCCTTTTGGTGAGGTCAGGACTACACCTGCCCCACCGTGGCGACAAGCGAAAGCTTCGTCGAACTTCATGGTCCAGTAACTGGGCATTGCTGCTCCAGAGGACTCGTGCTCTTCTTCCCAGGGCTCTTCAGGGGTTGGATCAGTCCATTCGGCGATGAAGTCTGCCAGCGCTCTTCCTTTGATTACCCTTGTGGTATCGAAGCGCAAATTGAATGGCTGTAGCTCCATGTTCCATCCTGCGACACGATCTGTTGCATTTGGGTTGTGCAGAATTTGCTCCAGGGGGAAGTAGTGCCGCTGGAAGTAGTGCCGCAGCTTTCTTGAGGCGATGAGGAGTGCGAGTAGAAGCTTCTGCTGCATCGGGTACCGCTCGCGAGCATCACACAGTACTGTGCTGACGAAGTAAACTAGATGCTCGACGAGGGTAGTTCCTGTTTCCTTGGCGTCTTTCGCCTGAGGTGGCCCAGCTTGGCCCTCGACGGGGTTGACTTCGAGGTGCTTGTCATGGGCCTCGAGGATATTGGCCTCGAGGGGCTTGGCCTCGAGGGACTTGGCCTAAAGCGACTTGGCCTCGAGGGACGTGGCCTCAAGGGACTTGGCCTCGAGGTACGTGGCCTCAAGGGACTTGGCCTCAACGGACTTGGCCTCGAGGGACTTGGCCTCGAGGGACGTGGCCTCAAGGGACTTGGCCTTGTAGCGTTCCTCCTGGGCCTTAAGTGTGTTAGCCTTTTGAGGCTCCTCGGTCCCTTCGGCATGAACCTCTTGTGATGACCGCCCCTTCTTCGAGCTCTTTATCAGGAGGCTTTTTCTTTGGAGTGGTTGCACTCTTCTTGTGAAGTACAGGCTCCTCTCTTTCCACCACAAGGACAACACTAGCTGTTTGTGGGGTAGCTGACAAGTACAACTTTAGGTGCTCGCCAGGCCTTGGGGCGACCATTACAGGTGGGATGGCCAAGTACTTCTTCAAGTCCTCAAATGCTTTTTCAGCTTCAGTGGTCCACTTGAAGGTGCCCGTCTTCATTATCTTTAAAAACGGCAGGGCTCTTTCGCCGAACTTGGAGATGAATCGACCCAAGCTGGCCATGCAACCCGCCAGGCGTTGCATGTCCTTGAGCCTGTGTGGAAGTTGCATGCCTTCTATGGCCTTGATTTTGTCTGGGTTCGCCTCAATGCCCCGATGAGACACGAGGAAGCCCAGCAATTTGCCCGAAGGTACTCAGAAGACGCACTTGGCGGGGTTGAGCTTGATGTTCACCTTGCGCAGGCTGGCGAAGGTTTCTTCCAGCTCTCCGAGCAGAGTATTTCCTTCTTGTGATTCACGACGATGTCATCGACATACGTTTCAGCGTTTCGCCCCATTTGCCCGCCAAGGGCTATCCTCATTAACCTCTGAAAAGTGGCTCCGGCATTTTTTAGGCTGAAGGGCATGCAGACGTAGCAATAAACACCGCATGGGGTGAGGAAAGCCGTCTTCTCCTCGTCCTCTTTAGCCATCTTAATCTGATGGTAACTAGAGAAGGCATCGAGGAAACAGAGGAGGTCGCAGCCTGCCGTGGAGTCCATGATCTGGTCAATTATGGCCATGCGGTAAGGGTCCTTGGGGCAGGGCTTGTTAACCTCGGTGTAGTCGATGCAGACGCGGCCTCCGCCGGCGGGTTTTGGTACTACCACGCCGTTGGAGAGCCAATTGGGGTGCGCGACATCGCGAACGACTTTTGCCGCTTTGAGCTTCTCGACCTCCTTGAAGATGAATGCTTGCTTCTCGGGGGCTTGTTTTCTTGCTTTTTGCTTGACGGGGCGCGCGTTTGGGCACACGGCCAAGTGGTGCTCGATCACCTCCCTCGGTATACCAGACATATCTAACAGTGTCCATGCGAACATGTCAGAGTTTGCCTGGAGGAAGGCGACGAGCGCGCTTTCCTATTTGGGAGGCAACACGGCGCCAATGGTGACGCTAGCCCCCGAGCCTTCAGCCCCCGAGCTTCCTGAGCTCAGAGAGATCTTCTTTGTAGCAGTTGCCTCCTGGGAGAACAACTGCTTCTTCTTCTTGACCTCTCGAGAGGCTCTTGGTCCTCGTATGCGGGGAAGGCCATGGCGGCGGTCTTGTAGGCCGTCTCCACAGCACGCGTAGCGTCCAGGACATGCCCACGTATGGTGATCGTGTCTGCGCTGCCGGGGATCTTGACCATGTGGTACGCATGGTGCGTGACGGCCATAAACTTCGCGAGCGCGGGGTAGCCGAGGATGGCGTTGTACGGCAGGCCGATGTGCGCAACATCAAAGTCGATGTGCTCGGTGCGGTAATTTTCCTTGCTCCCGAAGGTGACAGCAAGCCTGACCTGGCCTAGAGGCTCGATTGAACCGCTGGTGACCCCCGTGAAGGGCCTCGAGGGCATAAGCCTCTCGTAGGGCACTTGAAGCGCTTCGAACGTATCTATGGAGATAACGTTCAGGCCTGCTCCGCCGTCGATGAGCGTCTTGGAGGCAGCCACATTGTCGATGGTGGGGTGCAGACCAGCGGGAGGGTTCCAACAGTCTTGGTGGACTTGGGGTGGTCCTGAGCGTCGAAGGCGATGGTGTACTGCGACCACTTGAGGGGCCTGGAGGTTTCCGTGCTTGGGAGGACGGCGTTGAGCTCGCGGGCAAACTGCTTGAACTGGTTGCTGGACTTCGGCGCCTGCGCCCCCCCTAGGATGCACGCGACGGCGCCCCTCGGGGCTTGGTAGCCGCCATCTTTTTCGTCAGGGAGGTTGTCGTTCTTTTCTGCGGCGTTGGCTCGATTTCCGGATGGTTTATGGTAGCCGCCCTTGCGCCCGGCTCCGCGGTAGCCACGGCCTGTCTTCTGCTTGCTCGCGCTCCTTGGTCAACCTTTTGAGGTCGTAGCAGGATTCCGTAGAGTGGCCGCGCCTGTTGTGGTAGATGCAGAATAGGCGGTGATCATCTTTTCTTTCTCCAGCCTCGGGAGAGTCCCTGCGGGTGCCTTTTGTGTCCGGCTCTGCCGCGAGAACTGCGGTGGCCTTGCGCTTGGGCTCCTCCTTCTTCTTCTGGCTCTTGGACCCCTCAGCGTGATCGTCCCCTCTCGAGGACATTTTCACGAAGAGGAGTCCCTCTTCAGCCTTGGCGCACTTGTCCGCCATGTCGAACAGCTTGACCACGGAGGTGAGCTTGTCGTGGATGCCCAGTTTCTGAAGCATCCTACTGTTGCTGACGCCCACGTGGAACGCAGTGATGAATTGAGTGTCGGGGATATTCGGGATCTTGTTGCGCACTTGGCTGAAGCGCTGGATGTACTTGCGGAGCGTTTCGTCCTTCCTCCGCACCACAGCGCGCAGATCGTTGTGGGTGAGGGCGCGCTCGTACATCCTATTGAAGTTGGAGACGAACTGCTTGCAGAGCTCCTCCCAGGAGTTCACAGAGTCCTCCGGGAGGTTCAGGAGCCACGACAGCGCGTGGGAGAACCAGTTGGCCATGACCTTGTCGTCTCCCCCCGCAGCTTGGATGGAGGTGGTGTAGAGCTGCAGGAACTTGACGGGGTTGCTGGAGCCGTCGTAGCCTTTGGGAAGAGCCGGCCTAAACTTCTACGGCCAGACCACGCGGCGCAGGGAGCGAGTGAACGCCATGCAGCCCGAGGTGTACGTAGCGACCCCGTGCTGAAGCGCGCCGCGGTTCTGCTGTCCCGCCTGGCCGAGCTCCTCCACGAACCTGTTCTGGCGGTCTCACTGGAGCTCCATCCCCACACGGGCGTCGGGCGCGGTGCGCTGCACGATCATGCAATCGCGCGGCAAGGTCACATGTGAAGCTGCCCTCTATGCCGCGGCCGGCGCAGGCCCCGGAGGTGGCGGAGGCGCATTTGTTGGGACCGTACCCATGAGAGAGGGGTGCGCGTTGGACTGCGACGGAGCGGGGCGCGTCGTTGCGATGCCGACGAGGTGGTTGAGGCGTTGAAGCCACTGCTCGTGAGCCTCAGCGGTGGGCTGGTAGCGGAGCAGCTCCTACGCCGTGAGCAGCGCGGTGTGGGGCGCAGGGTCTGTCCTCCCCGGGCCCGAGCCGCTCGGGCACTGCGTCGGGTGCGACGACTGCGCGTCCTCCTGGTGCTCGGCGTCGTGCTCCGGCGCCTCCACGTGAGGACCAGAAGGTACATGCTCCTCTTGGCGGGGTCGGCCCCGCCTTGTGCGGGTAGTCGCGCGGGTGGTCGTGGCGCCTGGGGGCGCGCGTGTTCCCGCGGGTGCACGTCGGCTGACTCGAGCGGTGCGGGTGGCGCGCCTGTTCACAATGGCGCGGAGACGAACTCGAAGGTTGTTGACGCGCCTCAACCCCCTACCTGGCGCGCCAAATGTTGGGTTATGAATCCCGGGAATCGGGGGTAGTCACTTCCTGAAGTGTAGTTCGAGAGGGGATTGAACGAGGAGGTCTAAACCCTCAAGTGGCTCCGGACGTTGCTCGCCGGACCCGAAGAAGACGCACACCCGACCAAGGAAAACACCGTCCTTTACCTAGGTTCACGGCCCTCGTGAGGAGGTAAGACCTCTACTCTTGCCTGTCTGTATTATATGTGGGAGGTTACAGTACAATTGACCTTGCCGGAAGCCCCCTTGAGGCAGTTCTTGCCTGGGGAGGGAAGCGATGATCTTGTTCCTCCTCCTGCCAGAGGCTAACCTAACCAGCGCTGCTAGGGTTTACAAGGGTGTTTTGCACGCAAAGAGCCGACCCTTGCTACGATGGAGGTCTTCTCTCTTTTATAGGCGCCTCGGGCCTTCTTCTTCGGCTTGGCCTTCAAGGTGGCTCCCACTTGCCAGTGGCGGGGTGGAGCACGAGTCCACCGCGCTCCATTCGTCCATGGACTCGGTCCATTGTTGATAAAGGTGGCGCCGTGGCCGACAGGCGGCCGACCGCTCTTGTACCGCCCGCAGAGCGGGCAGTCTCCGAGGTGGAGCCCACGATGACGATCTTTGTTAGAGGGTTGCGCCGTCCACCTCTTTATCGTCAGAGTAGAAGGTCCTCACAGCTGTGCAGCAGGCGGAGCAGCTTTGTTGACCGCTTTAGCGCCAGTGACAGAGACGGGGGTGTGAGCGCCTCTGTACGAGCGTGGCAGAGGTCACGTGCGCTCTTTCGGGATTCCTTGGCGACGACGTTTCCCCCCAGTCCTGAGGGGAGATTCCTGTCGGGCTTCCCTCAGGCGGGTTGGTTCCTTGACGGGGAGGATCCCCTGAGGCGAGGGGTCCCTTGAGTCCCTCGCTCCCTATTCAGGCCCTCGAGGGGAATCACCTCTCGAGGGTCCCGTCAGGCGGTGACGCCTGGTCCTTAGTGGTTTCGTCCGTCTGGCCCGCGAGCGAGGCCTGGGGGGAATGGGCTCTTGATACCCCAGTTCCCACTGGGCCGACAGTCAACGTTTGTGCGGGAACGTAATCCCGCTTTTGTTCTACAAGGGTATGTATTCCGATCTCCGTTCGTACTACTATATCTGCATAGAATAGATCTTGGAATGTTTTAAGGATATCGTTGCTAGGAAAAAAAAATCTGCACACGATCCTCTTCAACTACTATATCAATTTTCATACTGAATTATACAACAGTTCAAGAATCATACCATGCACTGGCACTCTAGGCTTCTTCTCCCATTAATGTCAAACACAGAAATAACAACATGTGTTGGATATGAAGTTGCAGGAGCCTCATCGTCTTCTTCTTCTTCACCATGGTCGATTTCCATTTTTATGTAGTCTCCTTTCACTACAACATGTTCCCTCAGGAAGTCCCTCCAGTATGCACCACATATCCAAGTCTTGGCCTGATTCCTACATACATTGAAGTCATACCGACGCAATCTTACCACCCCATGAACTGGTTGCTCTGTCTGAGCCAGCAACCACTTGTCTGCTGTTTCATCCACCTTCACTTTGAAATAACAAGGGACAACCTGTTTTTAAAAGCATCTCGGCACATTTAGCCAACAAACAATCTGAAGACAGATGATAGAAAAGCGAAAATTATGATTAAATATTTTTGTGATTATATAATTCTACATTACCACGTAATCTTTGAAGTTTTTGTCATGTGTATAACACACGAAATGGCCGAACGCTTAGATCTGCCACAGTTGGAAGTAGGCTGGTAGCAGAGTTTGCACAACTCAGTATACATTACTACATAAACATTGGAAAACAATTATGGATCTTATATACCATTTGTACCAATACAATATAGAAAAACTAACAATACATATTAGGTTAGTAGGCACATATGGAGGCCGAAAAACCTTGTTCAACTAAACCTAGTTTCAGCAGTTCACAAAATGTCAATCAATCAAAGATAAATGTGTAGCATGCAAGATGAAGTATTGTATATCAGTAAACAATTAATAACATACACATCTGGTTCGAGATTAATCATACATAAACTTTCTGAAACCCTCAACTACAGAAGAACTCATAAAATTGTTTATATATTCATGATCAAACATCAGTGATCAAGCTGATTTGTTGTGTGTAGCTTTGAACTCAATAGATGAGGATCACAAGTTAGTTGCCTTTGAGTAAAGAACAACTACAACTACAAGGATAAAACAGATCTCACCGAGCAGATGGTCTTCCTCTCCGATGAAGAAGTAGAGGAAGTAGTTTTGTAAAAGTTGAACAAGAAGGGGAAGTTTAGATTCGAATGTTCATGCATGCAAATAAAACCCCTAATCCTATGAAAGGACAAACCATAAGGTTACTAACTAGGGGAAATAGATCTAACATGGGAAAAACCGCAACTAGATGAGTGATACTCCCTGTGGTCTGAAAAGATTGGCGTGGAGGGTGAGTTACGGTTGTGTACTCGAATCGGAGGTAGTAGAAGATAACTAACCAGTAGTGATTTTGATTGTAAGAACTCGTGCTTCTCTTGCTCTTCTCTGGTGGATTCCTATGCTCTTCGATTGGAAGAACTCGTGCTTCGATCTCTTGCTTGTCTTCCCCTCTGATCTAGTTGAAGAACAATGAAGCACCGATTGAAAAGAAGAGAGAGAGGGAAGAGGATGAGGAACCGTCGGAGGAACTGATCTGAATGGACTCACCGACCCATGCTAACGATGTCCTTAATTTGTCTGCTTTATTGGGCCATGCATGTGGTGGCATGAATGGCCCAATTTTACAGAATCCCAGTTTGTGTTCAAAATTCAGAACAATGAAAAAACACTAGTTTTCAACACACAAATTAGAATTCACCGTTTGAAATGACAAATATTATAGTTTTCAATACACACAGTTTTGTCTTTTTACCAACAAGGCCTAAAGATGTTGTTGTTGCAAACAAAAGTTGAATTGTGAAATTCCATTTTCAAAACAATGTCAAAACGGTCGGCGATGCCGTTCTAAGTTAAGGGTGGAACCTTCCAAAACTAAAGAAGTATCTCCCATGAAATCACATGTTGTGAACCTAAAAATGATTTTTGAGGAAAAATAGGAGCAATATACGAGGCACCTACAGTTCAAATTTTTGGCATTTCCAACTGATTCGACAGGGTTTTGTCTTTTTACCAACAGTGCCTAAAAATGTTTTTATTGCAAACAAAGTATGGATTGTTCATTACATAGGTCCTAAGTATTTAAATAAATATTGAAAATCCATTATGACAACATGTTGTCCGTACCTCCTTCACAAAACCACGTTGTTTTGACGATTAGGAAATAAAAAATGACTTTTGTACACAATAAAATTGAAAACTTTGTGTATCAGATGTGTGTGTCATTCCAAGGAGCACATGTGTGCACAATATGGGCCCAGTTAGAAAAACTATGTCACGATTTCGACCGTAACATTGGTTATGTGGCTCGATAGCCAAGAAATTTCATACATGATAGCTCATTTATGTGAACACCTTTTCCAAATAGTTCACTTTTTCCATGTCTATAATTTTTAATGGATAATGGGACACATAAAATGACGATATGCGAAGATTTTACTATTTTATGATTTTTCTAAATTTCTTATGTCGGTTTCAAAACAATGTCAAAACGGTCGGCGATGCAGTTCTTAGATAAGGGTGGAACCTTGCAAAACTCAAAATCTATCTCCCATGAAATCCATGTTGTGAACGTAAAAATGATTTAGAGGAAAAATAGGAGCAACATACGAGGCACCTACAGTTCAAATTTCCGGCATTTCCAACTGATTCGACAGGGTTTTGTCTTTTTTACCAACAGTGCGTAAAAATGTTTTTGATGCAAACAAAGGTTGAATTATTCATTACATAGGTCCTAAGTATTTAAATAAATTTTGAAAATCCATTTTGACAACATGTTGTCGGTACCTGCTTCACAAAACCGTGTTGTTTTGACGATTAGGAAATAGAAAATGACTTTTCTACACAATAAAATAGAAAACTTTGTGTATGAGATGGTTGTGTCATTTCAAGGGGAACATGTGTGCACAATATGGACTCAGTCAGAAAAACTATGTCACGATTTCGACCGTAACATTGGTCATGTGGCTCGATAGCCAAGAAATTTCATTCAAGATAGCGCATTTCTGTGAACACCTTTTCCAAATAGTTCACTTTTTCCATGTTTATAATTTTGAATGGATAATGGGGCATATAAAATGACGCTACGCGAAGGTTTTACAATTTTACGATTTTTTAAATTTCTTATGTCGGTTTCAAAACAATGTCAAAACGGTCGGCGATGCCGTTCTTAGCTAAGGGTGGAACCTTCCAAAAATAAAGATGTATCTCCCATGAAATCACATGTTGTGAACCTAAAAATGATTTTTGAGGAAAAATAGGAGCAACATAAGAGGCACCTACAGTTCAAATATCTGGCATTTCCAGCTGATTCAATAGGATTTTATCTTTTTACCAACAGTGCCTAAAAATATTTTTGTTGCAAACAAAGGTTGAATTGTTCATTACATATGTCCTAAGTATTTAAATAAATTTAGAAAATCCATTTTGACAACATGTTGTCGGTACCTGGTTCACAAAATCGCGTTGTTTTGATGATTAGGAAATAGAAAATGACTTTTCTACACAAGAAAATAGAAAACTTTGTGTATGAGATGTGTGTGTCATGCCAAGGGGCACATGTGTGCACAATATGACCTCAGTGAGAAAAGTTATGTCACTATTTCGACCGTAACATTGGTTATGTGGCTCGATAGCCAAGAAATTTCATACACGATAGCTCATTTTTGTGAACACCTTTTCCAAATGTTTCACTTTTTCCATGTTTATAATTTTGAATGGATAATGGGGCACATAAAATGACGCTACGCGAAGGTTTTATTATTTTACGATTTTTTTTATTTGTTATGTCGGTTTCAAAACAATGTCAATACGGTCGGCGATGCCGTTCTTAGCTAAGGGTGGAACCTTCCAAACCTAAAGATGTATCTCCCATGAAATCACATGTTGTGAACCTAAAAATGATTTTTGAGGAAAAATAGGAGCAACATTCGAGGCACATATAGTTCAAATTTCTGGCATTTCCAACTGATTCGACCTGGTTTTGTCTTTTTTACCAACAGTGCCTAAAAATGTTTTTGTTGCAAACAAAGGTTAAATTGTTCTTTACATACGTACTAAGTATTTAAATAAATTTTGAAAATCCATTTTGACAACATGTTGTCGATACCTGCTTCATAAAACCGCGTTGTTTTGACGAATAGGAAACGGAAAATGACTTTTCTTCACAATAAAATAGAAAACTTTGTGTATGATATGTGTGTGTCATGCGAAGGGGCACATGTGTGCACAATATGGCCTTAGTCAGAAAAATTATGTCACGATTTCGACCGTAACATTGGTCATGTGGCTCGATAGACAAGAAACTTCATAGATCAGAGCTCATTTCTGTGAACACCTTTTCCAAATTGTTCACTTTTTTCATGTTTATAATTTTTTATGGATAATGGTGCACATGAAATGACGGTACGCGAAGGTTTTACTATTTTATGATTTTTTTAATTTCTTATGTCGGTTTCAAAACAATGTCAAAACGGTCGGCGATGCCGTTCTTAGCTAAGAGTTGAACCTTCCAAAACTAAAGATGTATCTCGCATGAAATCACAAGTTGTGAACCTAAATATGATTTTTGAGGAAAAATAGGAGCAAAATACGAGGCACCTACTGTTCAAATTTCCGGCATTTCTAGCTGATTCGACAGGGTTTTGTCTTTTTTATCAACAGTGCCTAAAAATATTTTTGTTGCAAACAAAGGTTGAATTGTTCATTACAATAGTCGTAAGTATTTACATAAAATTTGAAATTCCATTTTTACAATATGTTGTCGGTACCTGCTTCAAAAAACAGTGGTGTTTTGACGATGGTTCTACTAATCTGAAAATTTTCACCTTTCCCTTCTCATTTTCCCGCTCCTCCATTTCAAATTTCGGATTTGGACAATTCCCCGCCTACCAACATAGGAAATGACTGGTATGCCCCTTACAAAAGAGAAAAAGACACCCACCCATCTATTCTCAGGCCTCTCCTCCACTCGTTCCCCACTCCCCACCCCACCCACCCACGAGGCGAGCAGCGTCCGTGGCGGCCACGTGAGGATGACGGCGGCCGCCCTCGCTCCGACAACGACGGGCACAGGTAGGTCAAATCGACGGCCACGACGAGTTCAGGTTAGTTCCTCTGTTTATCTCCTGATCTCCTCGTGCTCCTCAGCTCCTCTTCCATCGGGTTGTAGAGCTAGGCTTAGGGTTTCATGCAAGTTCTGTGCTATCATGACACGGCGAGGGATCTCCGGCCTTGTAACATCCCAACATTTTGGAATGTTCAAAAATCACAAAAATTTAAAAGTTTTCCTTTTATTAAAATAAAATATTAAATGCATAAGGAAACCAACTATGAAAGACTTCAAACATGAGTTTAATATTTCAAATGTCACAGTTTAAACATTTTATTATCCACTGTGTTTCAAAAACCTTAAAATATAATTTGACAAATAGTTTACAAACTACAATCCATTTTATTTTAAATAAATTAGTTCCTTATAAGTATTTGAATTAAACCACTTATTCATATCTATTCATAATTACAAGATTATTCAAAAGGTTATATAATTACTAAATGGTTTTCATTCCTTTAACTAAGTTCAAAATATAGTTTGGAAATTATAAGCCTATAGTGTATAACTTTAAAACTTCATAGAAATTAAATCAATGATTTAGCCAAATAAACATTTCATTTGCTTAAATGAATTTCATCTATTTTTCATAACATGAAATGATTAATAGATCCTAAATAAAAAAATAAAATTAAAATAAAGGTCTTGTCCAAAGTTGTTATGAAGTTTCAAATACATAAAATATAATGTTGCACAAATTGTTGTCAATAAAAAAAAGGAATACATTATCTTTTCCATTTTCATATAGTTGTGTTATGTCATTAATAATTATACCAAAGCCAAAAATGAATTTAGAAATTGAAAATGAGTTTAAATAACTAAAATTCAAACATATTGAAATGGGGGTATTTTTACAAATTTATTTTAGCCAAAGGAAAATTTAAATGAGATAGAAATTCAAATGTGACTTAAGTGTCAAATTTGTAATTAATCAATATTTCAAAATATTAATTTTCAAAAATATTCAAAACATAACCACAACTGGTTTAACAGCAAGATATTATTTTTACAAATTTTTAGAAATTTTTTTGACCTCATTTGGACAAATAAATCAAAAGATATGAATTAAACAAATAAAAATAGAAAAAGAAAAATTGCTGACGTCATGCTGACGTCAGCCCATCTTCAACCTCCAGAGAAAATCGCGGCCGAAACTACTCTCCCGATCCTTTCCAAAATCCGGCGAGTTTGTTTGCGGGAATTGCTCTCTCCTCTGCCCTATTTAAACCCCACGATCTCCTCTGTCATTTGCCCCAAACCCTAGCCCCAAGGACGCCGCCAGGCCGCCGTACGAGCTCGCCGGAGTTCGTCTCTCCGCCGCCACGTTTCTCACTTTTCCGTCACGGTGAGACCTCCCCCGAGCCCCTGGTCCCCTCCTCTGTCCTCGTAATCTTCGTACGCACCTCCTAAGCCTCTCGTGCGGTTATTTCTTGCAGTGAGGCGAGCGCCCCGTGCTCGACCGGAGGTCACCGGAGTGCCGCCGTACTCCTTCCGCCGCTGCCGGCCGCGCCAGGAAGCGCGACACGACGCCGTCGCCACCATCCGCATCGCCGCGACGAGCTGCACGCCGTCGTCTCCTCCGTTCGTCCGGGGGTGCACCGGCGGAACTAGAGCATCCAAGCCCGACGCCGGCGCCGCCACCACCGCCACCTCCGGCGAGTTTCTGCCGCCACCCTCCGTTCAACGCGTGTAAGCCCTCCGATCTAAATCCTACGGCCTAAATTAGATCTAGCCTACGAATGGGTATCTGTGGATCTGGACCGCCAGATCTGGATCGAACGATCCAGATTTAAATAAGCCGAGCCGCGTTTCGGCTAAGCCAAGCCCGAGCCGAGCCCAGCCGAGCCGGAGCCTGGCCAATCATAGTCCGCCACGTGGCCCAAGAATTTCTACGAATTTTCTTAAATAGATTAAAATGGCAACTTTTCAGAAAAGCCCCTGTAGTTCAACCCTTCATAACTTTTTAACCACAACTCCAAATTTAATAATTTTTATATAATTGGATAGCTCTGGACATGTAGAATAGTTTGGATCTGACAAAATTCAAATTTGACTCAGTATAAAATATTCAAATTGCAAATGGTGAATTTGAGTATATTTGTAATAACTTTAAATCTATAAATCCAAAAATTGCAAATAAATATGTTTTAGAAACTTTAGAATAATTGTAAATTAATGCCACTGCTATAAAATATTTTTGAGTAAATTTTGAATGATTTCATATTTGTGAGGTTAATTTTAATAGTTTGACTAATTTTGAAATAACTTTTAATAGAAATATTATTTTTGATTAAATCAAATTGCATTAAAAATAATTAAACCACCTCTGGCTATTAACACCATCTAAAAAGGAAATTGAGTTATAAAATATAAATCACATAAAACTTTAATCTATATGCTTCCTTTTATTATGTTTTGCAAAATTGGAAATTAATTAAATTGCAATCATAACTTTATGCATATTTTATAAACTTCACAAAAAATTAGTGTTATGTTGCTTGTGATTAAAAATTGCATTTCATGCATAGCATATTTTATAGTTATATTTCCATAAGGGAAACTCCTCCCCAATTTCTCTAAGTTAGGATCATTTCAACTTAGCATATTGTGAAGTGCTACACACTTAGACACTTAGTAGTTTTCAAGATGGAGCTGGAAGACCAATGAAGGACTTAGCCAAAATCAAGACTTCAGAAGTATCTTCAAGAAGAAGAAACACTTAGAAGAAAATCAAGAAGAAGTTCATGAAGGACTTAGAAGAAAACAGACTCTGGAAGCATCCCAAAGATGTCAAGCACTTAGAAGAAAAGTGAGAAGAAGTTCAAGAATGCCAATCCCCTTTTTATTCTCTAAGTCTTTCTCTCTGTCTTTTCTTCCCCTCTGAGATGTCATGAAGACTAAGTAACTCCAAAACCAGCCTCGAGGACACAATAATCATCAAGTCTGAAGATTTATCAAGTCTACAAAAAGTCATCCAAGAACATCACCAAAGGGAAAGCTACAAGTCTGGAGATGAAGCCTGGAGGACAACTACAACTTTCTTTCTATCTTTCCCTCTTTCCTAATCTTGTCTTTAGACTTAAACAAATTTTGATCATGATGTTATCATCTTGAAGTTGTTGGATCCTAGCAGCATAGTGGGATGAAGCGGCCTGGAAACAAACCTTACATGTCCACGTACATGAGACCTGTTCCACAATTTAAGTGGCTGGCCGGGTGTCTGTCTCTCTCACTATAGTGAATATCCAATTTACAAAGAGTTGATAATAATTGTTGATCATCTTGAACAAATGACATAGTAATTTTTCTCTAAGTATTTTGCACATCATGGCTAAGCCAATAGAGTGCTTGTTTAAAGATGATATAAAACAAAGTATTTTTATCCAACTTGAGACCTTAGCCCTTAGTCCTTTTTGGACCAATCTATTTGCCTTGCATTAACTTAAAAGATTTTCCATGGTATGGCTTGAACCTCTAGCCCTTAGAAATAACTTGCATATCATGCATGTCATGTTTTCCTTAGAAGTTTAAGAAACTTGTTTGTGGGTGTTGTGTTGATTTATGATTGTTGTATTGTTTGTTTGTATTGTTTAGACTGAACGGAGAGTCCCGAGTATCGTTGAAAAGAGTTGTGAACAACGACAACATTCAAAGGCAAGTGGCACACCTCATAAACTTCCTATTTTTATATGCATTACTTAGTGTATTTTTAAATGCATGTGTTGCTATGCTAAACCTGTGTAGAATCCCTTATACCTGTGTCTAGGTTCCTATGCAATACTTAGTAGAATTATTGTTGCTATGCAAATGTTGTTTTGTTAAAATCTAAATTCTACTAAGTTAAGAATGAAACACCTGGGTGGTAATTGGTCGGATGGTTTATGTTGAGTGGCTACTCAGGTCCATTTCTATGGTTCCTAGAGTATGTACACTTGAGAATGGCCACCCAGGAACAGAGGAATCTGAAGAACTCCGAGTGAC
Source organism: Poa annua (assembly GCA_026929855.1). Classification (NCBI taxonomy): domain Eukaryota; kingdom Viridiplantae; phylum Streptophyta; class Magnoliopsida; order Poales; family Poaceae; genus Poa; species Poa annua. Next base: position 73,058,935 of record CM049426.1, read on the forward strand.
GATTGCTTCCAGTGCAGCCATTGCCATATGGGCTCTGGCTTGATCAATTATGTTGCGTGGACTCTCTCCGGCTTGACAAGCAGATGTAGGGGGATGTTAGGTGGAACGGGTCAAGCCAGGAGGGAGGGAAAATGCTTCTGAAAGATCTCGTCTCATTCTCTCCTTTCCTTATCACAAATGGTGTGTAAAGGATACCTTGGGTTGAATGGGTACAATGGTGAAAGTGCACAACCTCTGCAGAGTGTAAAACTAAGTACTTAGCCGTGTCCCCGGTTACGGACAATTTTGAGCAGCTGAGCAAGGACGTCAACGGAGGATTCCACCATTCCAACTTCAAAAGTAAAACTTGATGGGTGAACAAGGGAAAATGAGATTTATGGTTTTCATGCCATACTCGTCGATTTCAAGAAAAGTGTTTTCAAAAGAGTAGGAAAAATTGGCTTTATGCAAATTAGCCTTGAGCTCCACCAGCCAAATATTCATATAGCCTTTAGAGTTATTCCATAAGTGTCTACCGTAGTGTCACTTGCCAGACTCCATTTTTAATGGAATCTGACCCACGTTGTTGCAATATTTTTCTTATTGCAGATTTGATCAGATGACGAGTGAGGTTTCGTTAAAGGTTTCAAGTCTGCAACCAACATGTTTTCGCCTGTGGCAGCATGAAAGTTATAGAGACTCACTGCTATTGTATTTCCGTTGTATACTTTTCCAATGCTAGCTTTACGCTATGCAACTTGTATCAAATATTTTGTAATTCTGGATCATCGATGTAATAAAATTGACGCTTTGTTGTGATATTACATCGTAAACTGTGTGTGCAAATGAATCGATCCAGGGATTTGCACTATACACAGGTATCTGCCTTATTTAAAGTGCAGGTACGCTACAGATGGTATCAGAGCACTGTGTTGCCTGTAGGTTCGAAACCCTAGGTTTGGATAGAAATAGGATTTGACCATAGGATTGAAAATCTATTTTATTCACTTTTCTAAAAACAAAACCTTTTCATTTTATCTTCCTCATACTCTCATCTACTATCAACCTTCTAAAAACCTCTTATCTTTTTCTAGATGACCATGTTCTTCTAGTCTAAGTCTGATTCTGCTGCCTCATATGGAAAAGCTACGATTAATCATGAAGTTCTGCATGTATGGAAGACCACTGAAGAACCAGGTTTCGACCAACACTTCTAAGATATCCAAGAAAGTTGAACAAGAACTTGAAGCAGTCATGAAGGAAGTAGATTTGACCACCACCAAAAATAGAATGACGATATCGTGTTAGTGTATTGATCGTATCAACTTAGCTATATGACAATACTAGATTGTTTGCCTTGTGTTAGCACCTCGTTGCTTGATGTTTGTTAGATGTTGATTGATTATGTTATAGATTGGTTGCCTTGTTTTATTGAACAAGAATTCCTCCATAAGTACAAATAATTCAACTCATTGCTTTTTAAACCAAACAGATGTCTCACCCCAATACCAACACCAATGATTTGCATACAACTATGCGACTACTATTAGAGAACCAGAGTCAGCTGTTGAAGATGATCAATGAGCAACTGCCTAAGATTGATCAACACCATAGTAAATTTGAAGAGGATCTTATGACCAAACCAAAGGCATGCAAAACCTGTGGGGAGATAGGACATACGTCCCAAGAATGTACTGATGAGTGACCCCATGGTCATACCGGACATCAAGTTAGGGAATACCCCACAAGTCAGATGTCTTGCTGTTTTTGTGAAGCAACAAATCACGTTCCAACTCAACATCAACTCTACCCCGTGGTGCAAGAAGTCAGTCAGCAAGCCAAAAGGGGGATACAACAAAATCTCATGAAGCATGTGGAAGTACAAGAAAACAAGGAGGAACACAAAAGAGATACTAGCCATATAACATGTTTTACATGTGGAGAACTAGGACATTATTCATGGGGCTGCAAAGAGAAAAGGACTGGTCAGGATACTGAACCAAATCTTCATCAAAATGAGACTGTGGGTCATACTAAGGTGAAGAATGAAATAAGAGTAAGGTCACTTCCGAAGAAATCCAAAAGTACCTCCAAGTGTTGCTATAAGTGTGAAGGAGATCACCTAGCTCGAAATTGTCACATCAAACGAGACTGGACTTCTTTAATTGAGATAGAATATGGCAAACAAGATTTGGAAGAACTTTTAGCCCTGGAAACATCCAAGAAGAAGAAGAGGAACTTAAGTGACGTAATTTGCTACAAATGTAAAAGCAAAGGACATTATGCTGACAAGTGCCCAGAGCGAAAGAAGAATAAACCTCTCCAAGGACCGAGTGGAAAGCGTGAGTGCTAAAAGTTTTCTGTATCCACCACATGCCATTGTATTTTGAACACTTGTACGCTCTACACCAGAGGAATAAACAAGATTTCACAAAGTTTCTAGACTGACCACAAAAATTTCTTTTAAGGGTGGTAGCCACCTAGAGAATTCAAACCCAGTCGCTTAAACACAGAGATCTCAAACTATCTTTCTTTTCATCCTTCTAATCAGAAAAACCATTCACTGTCAAGTTTTCAAGTTTCCATGTCAGAAATTTCATTTTCCAAAACATCCCGAGTAATCAGAATCAATCAAACAATTGCTTTTTCTTTCTAGCCTCTCCGAATCTCGGGGACGAGATTCCTTTTAAGGGTGGTAGTCTGTAACATCCCAACATTTTGGAATGTTCAAAAATCACAAAAATTTAAAACTTTTCCTTTTATTAAAATAAAATATTAAATGCATAAGGAAACCAACTATGAAAGACTTCAAACATGAGTTTAATATTTCAAATGTCACAGTTTACACATTTTATTATCCACTGTGTTTCAAAAACCTTAAAATATAATTTGACAAATAGTTTACAAACTACAATCCATTTTATTTTAAATAAATTAGTTCCTTATAAGTATTTGAATTAAACCACTTATTCATATCTATTCATAATTACAAGATTATTCAAAAGGTTATATAATTACTAAATGGTTTTCATTCCTTTAACTAAGTTCAAAATATAGTTTGGAAATTATAAGCCTATAGTGTATAACTTTAAAACTTCATAGAAATTAAATCAATGATTTAGCCAAATAAACATTTCATTTGCTTAAATGAATTTCATCTATTTTTCATAACATGAAATGATTAATAGATCCTAAATAAAAAAATAAAATTAAAATAAAGGTCTTGTCCAAAGTTGTTATGAAGTTTCAAATACATAAAATATAATGTTGCACAAATTGTTGTCAATAAAAAAAAAGGAATACATTATCTTTTCCATTTTCATATAGTTGTGTTATGTCATTAATAATTATACCAAAGCCAAAAATGAATTTAGAAATTGAAAATGAGTTTAAATAACTAAAATTCAAACATATTGAAATGGGGGTATTTTTACAAATTTATTTTAGCCAAAGGAAAATTTAAATGAGATAGAAATTCAAATGTGACTTAAGTGTCAAATTTGTAATTAATCAATATTTCAAAATATTAATTTTCAAAAATATTCAAAACATAACCACAACTGGTTTAACAGCAAGATATTATTTTTACAAATTTTTAGAAATTTTTTTGACCTCATTTGGACAAATAAATCAAAAGATATGAATTAAACAAATAAAAATAGAAAAAGAAAAATTGCTGACGTCATGCTGACGTCAGCCCATCTTCAACCTCCAGAGAAAATCGCGGCCGAAACTACTCTCCCGATCCTTTCCAAAATCCGGCGAGTTTGTTTGCGGGAATTGCTCTCTCCTCTGCCCTATTTAAACCCCACGATCTCCTCTGTCATTTGCCCCAAACCCTAGCCCCAAGGACGCCGCCAGGCCGCCGTACGAGCTCGCCGGAGTTCGTCTCTCCGCCGCCACGTTTCTCACTTTTCCGTCACGGTGAGACCTCCCCCGAGCCCCTGGTCCCCTCCTCTGTCCTCGTAATCTTCGTGCGCACCTCCTAAGCCTCTCGTGCGGTTATTTCTTGCAGTGAGGCGAGCGCCCCGTGCTCGACCGGAGCTCACCGGAGCGCCGCCGTACTCCTTCCGCCGCTGCCGGCCGCGCCAGGAAGCGCGACAGGACGCCGTCGCCACCATCCGCATCGCCGCGACGAGCTGCACGCCGTCGTCACCTCCGTTCGTCCGGGGTTGCACCGGCGGAACTAGAGCATCCAAGCCCGACGCCGGCGCCGCCACCACCGCCACCTCCGGCGAGTTTCTGCCGCCACCCTCCGTTCAACGCGTGTAAGCCCTCCGATCTAAATCCTACGGCCTAAATTAGATCTAGCCTACGAATGGGTATCTGTGGATCTGGACCGCCAGATCTGGATCGAACGATCCAGATTTAAATAAGCCGAGCCGCGTTTCGGCTAAGCCAAGCCCGAGCCGAGCCCAGCCGAGCCGGAGCCTGGCCAATCATAGCCCGCCACGTGGCCCAAGAATTTCTACGAATTTTCTTAAATAGATTAAAATGGCAACTTTTCAGAAAAGCCCCTGTAGTTCAACCCTTCATAACTTTTTAACCACAACTCCAAATTTAATAATTTTTATATAATTGGATAGCTCTGGACATGTAGAATAGTTTGGATCTGACAAAATTTAAATTTGACTCAGTATAAAATATTCAAATTGCAAATGGTGAATTTGAGTATATTTGTAATAACTTTAAATCTATAAATCCAAAAATTGCAAATAAATATGTTTTAGAAACTTTAGAATAATTGTAAATTAATGCCACTGCTATAAAATATTTTTGAGTAAATTTTGAATGATTTCATATTTGTGAGGTTAATTTGAATAGTTTGACTAATTTTGAAATAACTTTTAATAGAAATATTATTTTTGATTAAATCAAATTGCATTAAAAATAATTAAACCACCTCTGGCTATTAACACCATCTAAAAAGGAAATTGAGTTATAAAATATAAATCACATAAAACTTTAATCTATATGCTTCCTTTTATTATGTTTTGCAAAATTGGAAATTAATTAAATTGCAATCATAACTTTATGCATATTTTATAAACTTCACAAAAAATTAGTGTTATGTTGCTTGTGATTAAAAATTGCATTTCATGCATAGCATATTTTATAGTTATATTTCCATAAGGGAAACTCCTCCCCAATTTCTCTAAGTTAGGATCATTTCAACTTAGCATATTGTGAAGTGCTACACACTTAGACACTTAGTAGTTTTCAAGATGGAGCTGGAAGACCAATGAAGGACTTAGCCAAAATCAAGACTTCAGAATTATATCCAAGAAGAAGAAACACTTAGAAGAAAATCAAGAAGAAGTTCATGAAGGACTTAGAAGAAAACAGACTCTGGAAGCATCCCAAAGATGTCAAGCACTTAGAAGGAAAGTGAGAAGAAGTTCAAGAATGCCAATCCCCTTTTTATTCTCTAAGTCTTTCTCTCTGTCTTTTCTTCCCCTCTGAGATGTCATGAAGACTAAGTAACTCCAAAACCAGCCTCGAGGACACAATAATCATCAAGTCTGAAGATTTATCAAGTCTACAAAAAGTCATCCAAGAACATCACCAAAGGGAAAGCTACAAGTCTGGAGATGAAGCCTGGAGGACAACTACAACTTTCTTTCTATCTTTCCCTCTTTCCTAATCTTGTCTTTAGACTTAAACAAATTTTGATCATGATGTTATCATCTTGAAGTTGTTGGATCCTAGCAGCATAGTGGGAGGAAGCGGCCTGGAAACAAACCTTACATGTCCACGTACATGAGACCTGTTCCACAATTTAAGTGGCTGGCCGGGTGTCTGTCTCTCTCACTATAGTGAATGTCCAATTTACAAAGAGTTGATAATAATTGTTGATCATCTTGAACAAATGACATAGTAATTTTTCTCTAAGTATTTTGCACATCATGGCTAAGCCAATAGAGTGCTTGTTTAAAGATGATATAAAACAAAGTATTTTTATCCAACTTGAGACCTTAGCCCTTAGTCCTTTTTGGACCAATCTATTTGCCTTGCATTAACTTAAAAGATTTTCCATGGTATGGCTTGCACCTCTAGCCCTTAGAAATAACTTGCATATCATGCATGTCATGTTTTCCTTAGAAGTTTAAGAAACTTGTTTGTGGGTGTTGTGTTGATTTATGATTGTTGTATTGTTTGTTTGTATTGTTTAGACTGAACGGAGAGTCCCGAGTATCGTTGAAAAGAGTTGTGAACAACGACAACATTCAAAGGCAAGTGGCACACCTCATAAACTTCCTATTTTTATATGCATTACTTAGTGTATTTTTAAATGCATGTGTTGCTATGCTAAACCTGTGTAGAATCCCTTATACCTGTGTCTAGGTTCCTATGCAATACTTAGTAGAATTATTGTTGCTATGCAAATGCTGTTTTGTTAAAATCTAAATTCTACTAAGTTAAGAATGAAACACCTGGGTGGTAATTGGTCGGATGGTTTATGTTGAGTGGCTACTCAGGTCCATTTCTATGGTTCCTAGAGTATGTACACTTGAGAATGGCCACCCAGGAACAGAGGAATCTGAAGAACTCCGAGTGACGATTGCTTCCAGTGCAGCCATTGCCATATGGGCTCTGGCTTGATCAATTATGTTGCGTGGACTCTCTCCGGCTTGACAAGCAGATGTAGGGGGATGTTAGGTGGAACGGGTCAAGCCAGGTGGGAGGGAAAATGCTTCTGAAAGATCTCGTCTCATTCTCTCCTTTCCTTATCACAAATGGTGTGTAAGGGATACCTTGGGTTGAATGGGTACAATGGTGAAAGTGCACAACCTCTGCAGAGTGTAAAACTAAGTACTTAGCCGTGTCCCCGGTTACGGACAATTTTGAGCAGCTGAGCAAGGACGTCAACGGAGGATTCCACCATTCCAACTTCAAAAGTAAAACTTGATGGGTGAACAAGGGAAAATGAGATTTATGGTTTTCATGCCATACTCGTCGATTTCAAGAAAAGTGTTTTCAAAAGAGTAGGAAAAATTGGCTTTATGCAAATTAGCCTTGAGCTCCACCAGCCAAATATTCATATAGCCTTTAGAGTTATTCCATAAGTGTCCACCGTAGTGTCACTTGCCAGACTCCATTTTTAATGGAATCTGACCCACGTTGTTGCAATATTTTTCTTATTGCAGATTTGATCAGATGACGAGTGAGGTTTCGTTAAAGGTTTCAAGTCTGCAACCAACATGTTTTCGCCTGTGGCAGCATGAAAGTTATAGAGACTCACTGCTATTGTATTTCCGTTGTATACTTTTCCAATGCTAGCTTTACGCTATGCAACTTGTATCAAATATTTTGTAATTCTGGATCATCGATGTAATAAAATTGACGCTTTGTTGTGATATTACATCGTAAACTGTGTGTGCAAATGAATCGATCCAGGGATTTGCACTATACACAGGTATCTGCCTTATTTAAAGTGCAGGTACGCTACAATATGTCATAGAACAAGGATTAGGAGAGAGACCAGACGATTTTGATAGCGAAGAGGAAGATGAGGAATTTCGTCAGCATCGTGATATTTTCATAGAAGTGTAATCCGTCATGACCATAAGCCTGGTACTAGAGTTGAAAGAGCAGTTTCAATAAATGGAGCCTTATGTCATGATTGATGCGATCAAGGAGCGCTTCATAGATGAAATAAAGTATGAGCAATTCAGACAGCTAAGAAAGTTCCATTCACTCCAGACGGAGGAACTTAGCTGTTTGGAAACTCATTTGAAGAGATTGTAAGGCATCTACTTGAAACTTACGAATGATCACCGGATGGCGGACTCATGTGCGATAGAGACTGTGTGGATATCTCTACCTCCATCTACGAGAAGCATGTTCGTATCTATGCTATAAAGAGAGACACGATGAACTTCTTCACGTTCGTGAGCCAGTTCAAATCTGTAAAGGTTGAACCCATCGAAGTAGAAATCTTTGACGCTACAGGTATATTTGATATACAAAGTTATGAGTGTATTCTTCTCGTGATACTTGATGAAAAGTATTTGATACTTATTTAATTTATGAAACAGGTCCTGAATATCACAAGTATGCGAAGATGAATGATGTGACAGTGCGCAAGTGATGGCAAGCAAAGGAGTTGATGGCCAGTGATGCTCACGTCCTCAAGTTATTATACTAGTTATCATTAATAGTTTTTGTTAAGACCTTTTTGTAATAGTGAGAGTGTGATTTTGTTTAGTGTCTTGAATGTTACAAGAGAAAGTTATTCATATATGTAATAGAACAAATCAGTTGTTTTATGTTATGGAACAAGTCAGTTGTTTTATATTATGAGTAAAGTTTTTATGCAATCACATCTCAATTACATTACTTGAATGATAACATGATATACATTCGTAAAAGCTAGGAATGATAAAATTATAGGTCCAAAGATTAAACTATTTTGTTTCATGAACAAACACCACCGAACTTAATCATAAAAAGCAATGTAAGAAATATAGATACTTCGATCTATCAAAGTTACATGTGCCGAATTGATTAAAATAAATTGGATATTGAAATATATATATATACACGGAAATTGATTGAAAGTCATACTAGATGCTTATTAAATTAAATAAGTGGTGAACATCATTGTTTCAATTTTTTCTGTGATTCCAAGTAAATAAATATATTTTCTTAAGGGAACATGAGTCTGAAAACAATTTGATAAAAGATCAAAGGAATTTTAAGAAGAAAGATGAGTGAATATTGTATTGATAAGAATTAATCAAACAAGACAATATTTGTGAATTATGGTTTCAACACAAAAGGACTTGTGGAAATTCATTTCACAAAAATTATAATATCAGATATAGTGATATGTGAAATGTTGTAATCATAATCTATTTTTGATAAAGTGTGGTCTTTCAGAATCTCTTATAGTATCTCTTAATATGTTCAAAACATTATAGTCGACATCCACTTTAGGAAATAGATATTTTTCAATGATGATTCGTGTGATCGATAGTAAGTGTCATGGTATAGATGATTATACGATAATACAGAATCTACACGAATAGTTTTTTGTAGAATATGCACATAAGCATGAGAGTGTAGTCCAAACACCAACAGAAGCAAAACTTGTATTGTTGTTATGTACCTGCACTTAAAATATGGCAAGTCCCTGTGTGTAGTGCAAACCTCTGGATCGATTCATTTGCACACACAGTTTACGATGAATATCACAACATTGTATCATTATTACACGAATAATCTAGACTTGGTAAAATAATATGTGGTCTTCGTGACCGAGGCCACCGACAGGAAGAGTGTGCGCCAACGCGCACTAGAAATGAACGCGGTCAATCCGGCTGCGCCCAAATTCCTACACTGGTCCGAGATGGAGATGAGCTGGAGTCGGAAAGATCTCCCTCGGGTTATGCCCAAGCCTGGAGGCTATGCATTAGTGGTAGACCCGACATTCGTGGGACCGAGTATTAACATCCGGTTCAGCCGGGTTCTGATTGACAATGGTAGTGCCATAAATTCCGTGTACAAGGCCACCATGCTAAAATTGGGAGTGTCCCTGAACACACTACTGCCGACTGAAACGACTTTCCATGGCATTGTGCCGGGAGTCTCTTGTTCTCCTATGGGCAAGATATGGATTGAAGTACTATTCGAAACCTGGGAGAACTGTCGGACTGAGAGCTTGGAATTCGAGGTGGTGGACCTCGAAAGTCCCTACCATGCTCTTATAGGCAGACCGGCTCGGGCCAAGTTCATGATTTCCATTCACATGGGTTATCTGAAAATGAAGAAGCCGGGTCCAAATGGCGTGATTACTATCTCCGGTGACTACAAGCACTCCATCGAGTGCGCATCTGTCGGCTCGTGCTTAGCTGAGTCATTGGTCATTGCCGAAGAAAAGAAGAGGATCCAGCAAGTTGTGGCACTGGCCAAGACGTCGCAGCGCGGCATCCCCGGGATGGTGAACCCGGACCAGGCCGCCTCATTCACAACACCCAAGGAGCCCAAGAAAGTTGGAGTTGACCCGGCTAATCCGGAGCACCGGTTTATCATTGGCAATAACCTGGACAGCAAATAGGAAGGCGAGCTCGTCGACTTCCTCCGTGAGAATCGGGATGCCTTTGCTTGGTCGAATGATGACCTACAAGGTGTTCCGAGGGAGTTTGATGAGCACTCATTTTTTGTCAAGCCGGACGCAAAGGCGGTGAAGCAACCGACTAGACGCCTCTCAGACGAGAGAAGAGTTGCGATCATGGAGCATCTGGCTGTACTGCTCGCGGATAGGTTCGTGATGGAAGTACTGCATCCGGATTGGTTGTCTAACCCGGTCCTAGTTGATAAGAAGAAAGATGATCCCCTCCTAGTCAAGGTGTGGCGCATGTGCATCGACTTCACCAACCTCAACAAGGCGTGCCCAAAAGATCCATTTCCATTCCCCCGGATAGATCAAGTGATCGATTCTACTACCGGGTGTGAGACTTTGTCTTTTTTAGATGCGTACTCTGGTTTCCACCAGATACCTTTGAACCCGGCTGATCAATTGAAAACAGCTTTTATTACCCCGTACGGGGCTTATTGTTATCGTGTCATGAATTTTGGGTTGAGAAATGCCGGTGCTACATACCAGAGATGTATGCAAAAATGTTTGCATGACCAAATAGGTCGGAACGCCAGGGTCTATGTCGATGACATAGTCATAAAAACAAAAGAAACATCTACTATGTTCGATGATCCGAGGGAAGCATTCAAAAACTTAAGAATTTCCGGATGAAAGTGAACCCAGAAAAATGTACCTTTGGTGTCTCGGTTGGAAAGTTACTTGGTTTCCTAGTATCAAGTCGGGGAATTGAGGTCAACCCGGGTAAAATACGTGCTATAGAAAGCATGAAGCTATCGACACGTCTCAAAGACATGCAAAAATTAGCTGGTTCCCTAGCATCCCTAAGTTGGTTTGTGAGTCGACTAGGGGAAAAACCTTGCCTCTGTATCAGTTGATGAAGAAGAGCACAACTTTTGTGTGGACCCCGCAAGCTGATGTGACATTCAATGACTTAAAGAAAATGCTCTCGACGGCACTAGTACTGGCATCCCCATTGCCCAAAGAACCGATGTTGCTCTATATCGCGGCCACAAACTAGGTGGTAAGTGTGCCGATGGTGGTGGAAAGAGAAGAAGGTCACAAGGTGGTGCAGAGACCGGTATACTATCTGAGTGAGGTGATCTCCACCTCCAAGCAAAACTACCCGCACTACCAAAAGATGTCATATGGTGTATACTTGGCTGTTACCAAGCTCAAGCACTATTTCCAGGAGCATCCAATCACAGTGGTGTGTGAGGCTCCTCTGGCCGAGATCATAGGCTACAAAGATGCCAGTGGGCGGATTGCAAAATGGGCCATCCAGTTATCTCCATATGATCCGACATATGAGAGACGAGACGTCATTAAGTCGCAGGCGCTGCCGGACTTGTTGGTGGACAGGGTCGAGATGCAATATGAACCCCCACTGCCCGACTTCAATTTTGGAAGATGCATTTGGATGGTTCCAAGACGAAGATTGGATTGGGTGCAGGGGTTGTCCTCACCTCACCAAAGCAGGACGTATTGAGATATGTGATGTAATTTCACTTCTCGACATCCAACAATGTGGCCGAGTATGAAGCATTGGTTTATAGACTCAATGTCGCCAAGGAGATTGGCATCCGCCGGATAGAATTTTATTTTGTCTCCGACTTGGTGGTGCAGCAAGTGTCGGGAAATTGGGATGCTTTGGATGCCAACATGGCATTCGACCTGTTTCATGTGCAGAAAATTTCGGGATTTTTTTAAGGCTGTGAGTTCAAGCACATACCCTCGGGAGAAAATGAAGCCGCATATGTGTTGTCCAAGCTAGGGTCATCCTGGGATGCTATTCCACCCAGCATCACTCCGGAACAGCCAAGGAAGCCATCTATCATGCGATCACCTGAATCAAAGTCCATATTTGTACCAAAGAGCTCCGAATCCGAGCCTGCGCCTATGGACGTAGAAGTCAGGAACATCTCATGGAACCCGGGGACTGGTCAAGGCATATTGGCAGAAGTGAAGTCGGCTGAGCCAATGGACATAGACGCCCCCATATTTCCTGTGCGACCAGTGCCGGGTTGGACGCAATCCATCATGGCATACATCGTGGAAGGCACTTTGCCGGAGAACAAAGTTGAGAACCGGCAAGTGTTGAGGAGATCCAAGGGTTACACCGTCATCAACCAAGAGCTGTTCAAGAGAAGTATCACCGAGGTGTTGCAGCGATGTGTTGAACCAGAAGAAGGACAAGAAATGCTGCTAGAGATACATCAAGGAGAATGTGGGCACCACGCTTCATCACGGGCATTGGTATCTAAAGTGTTCTAGCATGGGTTCTATTGGCTCACAGCTTTGTAGCAAGCAGAGGATATTGTCCGGAAGTATGGAGGATGCCAAAGATTCGCCCACAAGATACATATGTCTCCTTCTTCATTAAAAACTATTCCCATCACTTGGCCATTTCTTGTATGGTGTTTGGACATAGTGGGACAGTTCAAGCCGGCGTGGGGAAACATGACTCACATGCTGGTTATGGTGGACAAGTTCACCAAATGGATAGAGGTCAAGCCAATTCGGAAATGCGATGGGCACACCTCGGTCGCATTCTTGAAGGATATCATTTTGAGATATGGGTACCCGCACAGTATCATCATAGATAATGGCACCAATTTTTCTGTGGGGGAGTTCGCTCGATTCTGTACGGATAAAAAGGTCCAACTTGATGTGGCGTCGGTGGCTCATTCAGAGGCAAACGGGCAAGTCGAGAGAGAAAATGCCTTGGTGTTGGCCGGTATAAAGGCTCGACTAATTGAGCCATTCTTGGGAACACCAGGGTGTTCGATAGAGGAGATGCCGGCAGTGTTATGGGGTCTCCAGACTACACCATTCTTCATGGTGTATGGTGCAGAGGCGGTGCTCCCAACCGACATACATTACGACTCACCAAGGGTGACAATGTTCACCGAGACCGAGCAAGGGAAGCCCGAGAAAATGATGTCGACTTGCTGGAAGAAGCAAGAGAATTGGCCTTGTCTCGGTCCACGATATAGCAACAGAACCTCCGACGTTATCATAGCCAGAAGGTGCATCCCGGAGTATTCCGGGAGGGAGATCTCGTGCTAAGGCTCATACAGCGCACTGCCGGCATGCATAAGTTCTCACCTTCATGGGAAGGACCTTTTGTTGTAAGCAGAGCATTGCACAACAATTCTTATTACCTTGTAGATGCATAGGAGGATAGGAAGGGTGTAATGGATAAAGCCGGGGAGGAGAATAAACGGTCGTGGAATGTAGCCCTACTTTGTCCCTTTTACTCTCAATCTTCCATTAATGAAGTCGGCACCCCGAGGACTTACTCGGGGACTGCCTTGCTCAATTTGACTGTTGAACATGTTAAATTGCATGTCGGCACCCCCGGGATGAACTCGGGGACTGCCTCGTTATTGCACTATTATCTTGCATCATTTATTTACTCATTATCTATATGTAGGCAATCCGAGAAAGAACTTGGGGACTACCTTGTATGTTGTTGTTTGTATTTTTCAAATGACGGACATGTTCTCAACCTGCTTTCAGAGCCAAAGTACTGTATGCCATTTGAAATAATCTTGTGACTCGACTGACGAACTCCGACATGGTAGTCAAGAGCAAAGAGCGTCGAATGTGGTAAATACGAAAACAAACTCGGGGACTCGGTATGAAAGCTTTTTCGGCATATGTTTTTTGAAGCTTTAAGGACTGTGGGACAACTGCCCCACAACATTTTATTCCAATCACCAGACCAAGAACAAAGTATTATGTACAATAGTAGAAAGAGAAAAGGGGAAAAACCCTACCTATCAAAAAATATATACATGCACTAAGGAAAACCAGCTAACCAAGCCAAGAAACTTTTTACAAACTTTGCTTTCATCCTGTACCGAAGAAAAGACATGTCATGACTGAAACCCCCCTTCCATCTCCCAAATGTGGGTCTTTCATTACGAAAAACGCACCATTCCTCTGCAACCAAATATCTCGACACGCAATGACGACTACCTCCATGAAGAAGACATGCCCAAAGCTCCTTCTAGCCGAGTTAAACACAGATTGCAAGGAATCCACTACTGGCCACTGAATCTGCACGTAATTCCACACTCGCTGGCTGAAATTACATGTGAAGAACAAGTGTTGTCTATCCTCATAAACTCTAGACGGACAGAGAACACAACAATAGTCGTCTGTGACATGCCAATGCCTCCTCTTAAGAAGGTCTTTAGTGTTCAACCGATCCATCATAAGCAGCCATGCAAACACCTTAAAATTCATTGTACAACTAGACTTCCAAAGCGAGCTGAAAATCGGAGGGACCGATAAATGAGCATGAATATGAGTATAGAACTGTCTAGCAGTGTACTTCTCTCCCCAGCAATAAGATCAAATATCCTTTCCAGTTGTGAGAGGATTCGCCAAAATCATAGATTGTAGCTACTCAAACTCTGCAAAAGCCTGTGTTGACATAGGCAATATAAATAGAGAAGAGAGATCCTCCCTAGCCTCATAAACCAAGGCTACTGATATATCATCCGAAAGTGCATATGAACACAGCCTAGGGAACCTTGCCTTCATAGTGGTGGTCACACCATCCATATTCAAATTACCTAACCAGAACAAGCATGTATTCCCGGCACCAATCCTTACAGTAGCAACACCTCTAAAATTATCAACCAACTTCATAATATCTCTCCACCAAAATGATCCATGAAGATTATCTGCATGAGTCCTAGCAGCAGGCATTCCAAACCAGACCCACCCAAGGAGTATCCACTCTGTTATAGAATTTGTCCAGAAATTTGATCAACAGTGCAAAATTCTTCTTTTGGAAGTCGACCACTCCCAAGCCACATTTCTGCTTAGGTTTACAAATGAGATCCCAAGCAGCCAACGCCTGCTTAGGAGTATCCACATTACCTCGCCAAAAACATTGTCTCAAAATTCTATCCATTTGTTTAGTTAAGCCAGGAGATAAGCTAAGAGAGCAAAGGAAGTGGAGAGGCATCAAAGCTAGCACAGAAGTAATTAATTGCAGCCGAGAACCTTGATTCAGAAAACTAGAACTAGCTGCAAGTCTTCTCTCGAGGTTGCAAATCAGTGGCATCAAATCCTGAATGCTGGGTCTAGTAGTCCCCAAAGGGAGACCTAGATATGTGAAAGGCAAAGACCCCACTTGACATCCAAAGTCAGTCGCAAGCTGAACCATCACATCATTATCAACATTAATTGGAATCATCGATGACTTATTATAGTTGATAGCCAACCCAGTGGACATAGTGAACTTATGTAAATGATGTGCCAACTGTATCCGATCAGCTGGGAGAATCAGCAAAGTATCGTCCGCATACTGCAAAATGGGAAAATCTTTATCATGAACCTCAAATGGCAGGCTGATCAATCACTGTTCCAACAACTCATTCACCACAACTTGTAGCAATTCCGAACCCAACACATAGAGCGGGGGAGTTAGAGGGTCCCCCTGCCTAACTCCTCGTCTACAAACAAATTGCTTCCCTAGAATGCCGTTGAGAAGAACAGCTGAAGATCCAGAGGATAACAATACATATGCCCAATCCAACCACTTCTTATTGAATCCCATATGCTTTAGCACTTGTATAATAACTGTAACACCCAGATTTTCTTAAGCATAGTATTGTGGTGCTAGGCTAGATTTTTCAACCTTAGCAAAAACTTTTGGGTGTGTAAAATTTTCAGGCATGAACTATCTTGTTGTCCTCATTATTATTCTTGAGTTCCACTAGCCATCTAAGATGATAGAAACACTGAAACAACAACTAAAAGAAAACTTCAACTATTATGATCTCCATGCCTATTAAAACTTAGCCAAACTAGGGGCTAGTATTAAGCAAACCTCAAATGGTTTTTGACATGCATTTTAAGCAATTTGATCTATGTCATATCTAGTTTCATATCATGTTCCAAATTATCACAAAGGAGTTTGTTAGTACATAAATCTCACTAACTTTTGTAGTCATCAGAATAACATGACCATTTGGGACTTTCTTTTTCTTTTCCCTAAAAACCTTCTTTTCTTTTGAATGCTCAATGAGGTGTTTGGTTTGTGCACTTAATAAATCAGTAACTTCACCACCATCTAGTGAGTATGGGCTAGTTGTTTGATTTCAATTGTGAATATGTGTTTGTAATTTTCAAACATAGGATTTGAATTTATTTGAAAAACTGCCAAAAACCTCCACTCAACTCTCTCTCCACTCTCTACCCTTACCGCTGGAAGAGAGGAGCTATCCCCACACCTCTAGCCCCACTTGTCATTGACCAGGGTCACCCTTCCACCACTCCCCTCTTTCTCTTTTTCTCTCCCCCCAACCGAAGCCCTTCTCCTCCCTCCATACATGCCCAAGCTCGTCACACCCCGACCAAATCCCTCTTGTCTCTCTCCCACCGCCCATCCAGCCAGTAGAACAAGAGGAAACCGCTCCCCTATCTCTCTCCTTTCCGAGCCAAACCCTAGATCGGGCTGGGGTTATATCTCCACCCCGCACCCTCCTCTCTGCTCATTTCCACTCTCCCAAAGCGCACACACACCCTCTCTGCTCACCCACCGAAGCTCATTCGAGCTCTCTCCCTCGGCAGACCGCACCGAGCATTGTTCCCACTCCCTCACCGTCGGCAAGAAACGGCCATAGCCGGCGCCCCTCTCCTCCGTTTCTCGCCATTTTTGGCCCTATGTGACCTCCTTCTTGAACTCTAACCACTCCTCACCTCTCTCATAGCTTCAGGTGTCCGAGACCATCGCCTTCGTCCTCGACCGGAGCTCGGAGGCCATGTCGTAGTCACGGATACGGAGCTCCCCTACCGATCCCGCGTGTAGCCAGGGCTTCCCCATCGACTCCTCGTCCATCTCCCTCTCCCGAGCGTGGCCCAGAGTCACCCTAGGTGAGGCCCTCGTCCCCGCCTCCTTCTCTAGGTCCTCTGGTCGCCATTTCCTGTCGGGAGGTAGACGATGGACGAGATCCGTCTGTTTTCGGATCTGCGGCCAACATTTGAACCTCTTGGTTATGTTCCTGACCGTTGGATCTCCGATCCACGGCAGCGTAACTCTTCGCCAGCGCGCGCTCTGTACCTGGGCCGGCCCAGCTCGCCACCTAGGCCCAGCGCCAGATCTGGCATGTTTTCTGTTTTTTCCTTTTAAGTTCTATTTCCTTTTTATTTTCCAGAAAATTACTAGCCTAGCTTTTATTCATTTGTGGTTAACATGTGTAAGATAAATTAGTGAGATTAATTTTGTAGCATACCTACACGTTTTCTGAATCATGTGGCTTTGGATTTAATCCAAAATACATCCTTTGTTAAATGCTACTCCCTCCATTCCATAATGTAAGAGCTATAGTTTTTTGAGAAAAAATCCAAAATATATGGTTTACAATGATTTTTGGATGAATTTACCGATGAAAAGGTGAGTTTCATTCTCGAACGGAGTGATTTTATGGATTGTTTTCATTTGTTGTCTATTAGGGAGTCCTCTCTTCTGAATTTTGTCTAGAACAAATGAGTCCATAGTATGTCAAATACTCATGTCTTAATATCCGTGCAGAAAACTATAACTCTTATATTCAAGAACAGAGGGAGTATAATAGATCTAGTAAAAAGTATCACTTTCACCAATTGTTTAATAACTTGAGATTTATATGTCCAAATTATGAAAACCAAGACTCTCTGGAAAGCCTATCAAAATGCTTACTTAGATCTATAAGTCTTTCATGCACGAGACTATTCTAACAAAAGATCTTTTAAGTTCAAAAGAAACACTAGTAGGTATTTAGTGATTTTCAATTCTTAAATTAAAACACTTTTTTGGGTAAATCCACTTGGAGGTGGTAAATATAAGAGGAAGGTGTCATATGCTATAAGAGTAGATTTTTCCAGTAGATATTTTATGCTTGATGGATCAATTCCTTAAAACCGGAGGATATTCCTCATAAAATGAATATTTAGAATTTCAGAGAATGAGGTTTTTCTAGTTTTGGTTGTATGAGCCACCTCTGTCCATGAAGTTTTATTGGGGGTATTTTTTTTGAAGTAGCCACAAGTTTTATCTAACTTACCCCACTGGTTTGGCATCAAAATAATCCATATTATTCTATGTACATAAATAACAGTCAGAAGTTTACTTTATTTTCAAACAGGGATAACTTGAGCTAGGATTATCCAAATTAGATGAATAAAATTTCTACTTAAATAGAAACCTCATATCTCTCTAAAGAAATTAACTTTGAATACAGGAGATCTATAAAACTGAAACCATATTCTTTTTGGGTTTGACATCAGTAGCTCTTAGCTGATTTTTATACACAACTAATTTTCAGAGCTTCCTATAGTAATAAGGAGTAATGTGGTAGAAGGGTTTATTTTTATGAACAATGCTTTAGGAGTTATGCCTTTTCCATCTAGACAGTCCCATAATAACTATTTAAATGCATTAGTTATATTTTCTGTTTTTGGATAAGAGCAAGCTTGTGTTTAAAAAATACCAACTTAGTAATCCAGAACCTATAAGAAACCCCTACTTTTCCCTTTAAAAAAATAATAGTGTTGTGGTTATTATCCTTGTGTGTTATTAGCATAACCCCTTTTTGTGCCATAAGGCAACCCTATGTGTCTGGTGTGTTTTGTTGTGTTTGTGTTTACAATTGAGTGAATCCCTCCGATAGGTGGTTCTGTTTTGTGATGCTTGTTGTTTGCTATTATACTTTAGATTGTTATCAACTCGCATTTTAGGATTTACACTAGTCTCGTTTGTTTTCATGTTACGGTAGAACCGCAATCAGAGGAGGAGCAGTACGAGGTAGCTGTGCACAACTACGGAGAAGAACAAGACCAGGGGCAGTACTCTGAGCAAGGCAAGCCACCTCACCACCCTTATGCAATCTAACTATTTACAAAGCATGTTTTGTTTTAAAATAAAATAATGCATGTTTTACTTCTTTTGTGGTACCTTGCCACCTGAAAACTATTTTACAAAATATTATTTGGCCAAGGATATCTACTAGAAGTACTATAGATGTTACAACAAGAGTTTTACTTGACGAGCCTTGTTGTTGAAGGATCCATCAAAAAGATTAAGTTCTCTAGTAGTCTATCCTTATTTTGTTATCTCAAAACTATAGGATGGGAACTTATTTTGATAAAACTGCTTTACGGAGGAAAACCCGAGTTACTGGGAGCACTCGGCGAGCAAGTGTTTTATTAAAACACGAGTTGCTGGGAGCAATCGGAGGTGTTTGCGAAAACCCGAGCTGCTGGGAGTAGTCGGAGGAGAAAGTGTTTTGAAAAACAAAGTGTGACCCTAGCTGCCGCTCGAACAATTAACCCGTGCAACCACGCTACCTGACATGGGTAGGGCTTAGCCGGAAGCTTGTCTGTTTTAGTGTTGGGGCTCTCATACTTTCTATGGGGGTGGGGCCCTCGAAGCCGGGTTGTTGTCCGGAAGAGACAATACACTGCTGAGGACCAGCAGCCGGACGATTACGGCGGGTCTCCTAGCGTGGCGGTGTGGCGTCCCGAGGAAAGACCAAGAGGTCTAGTGGAGCACACGGTGCCGAGGAGAACAAACCTACCGGGAGGCCCCGATACTAGGGTGGACAGAGTGGAAAGCTTTGATCGCATTATCCGGACCCCCGCATGATGTCGTATGACGGGCCGTGACAGACACGGCGGAATGACCGATAGGTGTGGGTAAAGTGTGCAACCTCTACAGAGTGTAAATCTATTAGAATAGCCGCGTCCGCGGTCATGGACGGTTGGAAATGTCCCACTAGGAACGAGGGTTGTTTTATGTTTTCAAAAGAGAAATGTTTTTGAAGGAAACAAGGAGGCAACAAAGTGATACCTGGGAGGTACGGAATTTTGGTGAGGATGGTTGATCTCGGGGAGACAACCAGTCCAATCTCAAGTCAGCAAAAAGGGTTACCCCTATCCTAGTGCTTTTGATAAACTTTTACAAAGAAAGTTTTGAACCTGGATATGTCCTTGCTATATCTAAGAGAAGAGAATTCTATCTCTAAATGTTTTCTTCAACAAGGATATAGAGATTTCATATTCTCTATGTCTAAAATCATGGTATCTGAAAATGAGCCCTATAGTTGTATAAGGAGACATCCTAGATTTCGAAAATGCTTTACATGCATATCCATGAAAAACTGTAAACCTAGAGGTGGTCTTGCGAGTATGTAATTGTACTCATATGGCTTTGTCCTGGATATTCAAATGTCCAGATTTCAATGATGATACTTATGTCGGGGAGGAGGCGTATGACGACGACTTCGCCACTTAGCTGTCACCGGTCAACTGCACGTGTGGGATCAGCACGTGTGGAGATGTCAAGAGCCGTCGCTAGCCACGAGCTTCCGCTATCTTAGTTTATTTCGTCCTGCGTGACGAGGTTTGTTGACTTGGTCGTATGACCGTCTATGTGTGGTAAGACTTTTATTCGTACGACTTGATTGACGTAGCTCTTTGATACCAATGTTGGCTATGTGATTGCGATGCACTGAACATTGGGATTGTGATCTTTTACAAAACGTGAAAATCTCAGACTTGTTTCGAGGGGTCCTCACAGACTTGGTATCAGAGCCATCGTTGACCTTAGGAGACTTTAGCTAGGTTGGGCGTCGGCGTCACGCAAAAATGTTTTCCTAAAAATTTAGGAGAAATACTTAAAATATGCAGAGTATACTGCTATTCCCTCCCCTCTGTTATTACTTATTGACTAATATTATACTTGCATTAAACCTTATGTTTTTACTTGTTTAAAGTTTTGCACATCGTTCACTAATTCAACCTCCATTTAAAATTTTGTGTAGATGAGCGGAGAGTTCTTGTTGTTGATCCAGTTGGGAGTTGTGCCCGACTCAGGAGTTTCGCGTCTGTTTCAGGCGGATTTACTCCTATTGACTCGGCACTTAGGGCGCCCGCTACTTAAGCTGCTGGTAGGACGCTGTCTACCTATGGTTGGAGACGAGATGTCTTGGACCGTGAGGTGCATCCTTTGAGGACCGCTGGTGCCACCCTTTGCTGAGGAGCTGATTGAGGATGCCCTTGCATCGACGCAGATGGGGGCGTTTGTCACAGTGCTGCAGAGAGCTCTCGCCCGCTTGGTGTGCACCCACAGCGCCGATCTGGTCGGCACCCGTTTCGAGTTCTACTCCGGCCTGGACGAGCAGAGTAACCCTGTGCCGCCGCGTCCCCACCCCACTTTCGGGAACCACTTGGCCGAGCTGGGACTCCTCGTCGAGTACACCCAGTCCCAGCTGGTCACTAGTCGTTTCGAGAGTGATCTTCACCGTCTGAACCACGACGGTTCCGAGGTGCGGATTTCGGCAGCTGAGCTGAGGATCGGGGATTTGGAGGCTCAGCTCAAGGCATCTCAGGACAAGTTGAAGACCGTGGAGCTGAAGCTCAAGACCTTAGAGGAGCGTCTGGTGGAGTCCCAGACAGAGCTCAAGAAGGAGCGCAAGGAGCGCCGCTCCACCTTTGCACGTTTCCAGACTACCGGCTACTACAAGTTCCAGCTTGACGGTATGGTCGATATGCTCAGGACGACCATCGACGCCCGCGACGAGCGGATCAGCGAGCTGGAGAGCGAGGTGGAGGCGTTGAGCAAGGCGAACGACGATCTCATGCCGGATGAGCCTGAGAGTGGGCAGGACGACGACGACCTTCGAGGCGAGGGCTGTGAGGACTCGGGAGCTGTGATGTCCGAGGACGAGGACCCCGACGAGCCACCCTTTGACAGTGACGCTTCCGTGGATGTGGATTAGTTATTTGCGTAGTCTCTTTTGGGTTAGGACCGAACCATCGCGATAAGTTGATGCGATTGTGTGGTCTAGTTAGCATGAGTGTGTGTTGAAGGATTGTAAGACTATGTCAGTCCGGTGTCATGGGATTGAGAACTTTGTGATGATGCTTTTGGAAACTTGTTATGGAGTGGATCATGTTTTATTATGAGTAATTTCTTGCTGAAATCTGTATGCTACTGAGTATGATTGACGAGCTCTTTTCCAAAGCATGTTTTAAAAGTTCTGATAGGAAAGTTAATGAGTGTTTTATTCTGAAATTCAGAATGGCGAGGGATCCACCACCACCCCCACCAACCGAGCCATCTTTGGCTCAAGTGTTGCACCTTCTCATGGAGGATCGCGAAGCAGCTCGCACTGAGAGGAATGCCAATCTCGCCACCCTGCAGCACCTCGCTCAGATCGCCATCAACCAGAATGGCGACCAAGGAAATGAGGAGCCCCGCTCCAAGCTTCGTGACTTTCAGAACACCAATCCACCAGTTTTCTCCAAGAGTGAAGTGCCGCTGGATGCTGATGACTGGGTCCGTACCATCGAAAACAAGCTGAGGGTTGCCCAAGTTGGTGACAATGAGAAGGTGGTCTACGCCACCCACAACCTCTCAGGGCCTGCCCGAGCATGGTGGGAGGTCGTTCGTGCTATGCTGCCTCAAGATGAGGTTGTGGCTTGGGAGGCGTTAAAGACCAAGTTCTTGAAGCGCTATGTACCCTCCGGACTCGTCAGTATCATGCGAGAGAAGTTCCTGCAGATCAAACAAGGTGGTATGTCTGTCAGTGAGTACTTGGAGAAGTTCACCACTCTCGCACGGTATGCGCCTGCCGACACCGATACTGAGGACAAGAAGAAAGAAAGGTTCATGAATGGACTTCATGATGAAATGCAGTGTATTCTGGTGGTGATGCCTTTCACCGACCTGGAGTCCTTGGCAGATGCCGCCATTATGGTGGAACACATGCGCACGGATTCGTTTGCCAACCGCTAACGCCGCCAACAGATGCAGCAAGGTAGTAGCAGCAGCAGTCCAGCCGGGAGTTACCCCCGCCCGCGCCCTTCACCTCCATCAAGGCCTGCATATCAGCCACCAAGGCCTTCGTATCAATCATCAAGGCCGTCAACTTTTGCACCAAGATCCAGCTACCCTACTCGCCCACCTGCACCTTGTCCTGGAGGTGGTTTCAACCCCGGCCTCAACTTTAATAGGCCGCCTGCTCCTAAGCCAACTGGAGGATGTTTCACTTGTGGGAAGCCCGGCCATTTCTCTCGGGAGTGTCCCACTAGACAGCCCGCAGGTGGTCCCCTAATGCGACAAAGATGAATCAAGGGCCATCCCGTGCACCTGGAGGCAAGGCCCCGTATCCGAAGAAAGTAGCCCCTGTCACCCGAGGCCATCTGAACCACATCAGTGCAGAAGAAGCTCAGGAGGCGCCAGACCTGGTTATAGGTACGTTCCCTGTCAACTCAGTACCCGCTTCAATTTTGTTCGATTCGAGAGCTTCCCATTCCTTCGTTACGGAGCCGTTCGTTAGGAAGAGTGGTATGGTTCCAACTTTGTTGCACCGTCCTATGCGGGTGCAAATTCCGGGGACCATTACTAATGCCATTGTGTCTTGCAAGGAGTCTCTTGTGGAGATTCAGGGTGCCCGATTCCATGCAGGTTTGGTAGTATTAGGAAAGCAAGGGATAGAAGTGGTTTTAGGAATGGATTGGATGGCAGTAAACCGAGGAAAAATAGATTGCACCAGCAAGTATATTACTCTAACCACCCCGGAAGGAGAAGAGATTGCACACTTGTCGACCCATCACTCTACCTCGGGTCATTGACATAAGAGGGTAGCTGAAACCATTCTGGAAGAGGTACCGGTAGTATGTGAATACCCAGATGTATTTCCCGGAGAGTTACCCGGTATGCCACCTGATCGGGATATCGAGTTCATCATTGAGTTGGTACCCGGTACGGGACCAATAGCTCAAAAACCTTACCGGATGAACCCCGAAGAGTTGGAAGAATTAAAGAAGCAGTTGGATGACATGCTTAGAAAAGGGATGATTCGCCCAAGTGTGTCGCCCTGGGGATCACCAATTATTTTTGTGGATAAGAGAGACGGTACCACTCGCTTATGTGTGGATTACCGAAAGTTAAATGATGTGACTATCAATAATAAGTACCCACTACCCAAAACTGAAGACATGTTTGATCAACTCAACGGAGCTCGAGTCTTCTCCAAGATCGATCTCCGCACCCGTTATAATCAACTAAAAGTGAGAGAATCGGACATCCCAAAAACAGCCTTCATCACTCGTTATGGATTGTTTGAATATACCGTGATGTCTTTTGGCCTGACCAATGCCCCTGTCTATTTCATGAATCTCATGAACAAGGTGTTCATGGAGTACTTGGATAAATATGTGGTAGTCCTCATCGATGACATCATGATTTATTCCAAGTCGGAAGAAGAGCATGAAGACCATCTAAGATTGGTTGTCGGTACCCTTAGAGAGCATCAGTTGTATGCTAAGTTCAGCTAGTGCCAGTTTTGGTTGAAAGAAGTAGGTTCTCTTGGTCATGTTATCTCAGCTGGAGGGATATCTGTTGACCCAACCCATATCAAATCCAATCTTGAATTCCCAACCCCCACTAACCAAACTGAGGTAAGATCTATCCTCGGACTGGCCGGTTACTATCGCAAATTTGTGGAGGGATTGTCTAGTATCGCAAAGCCTCTGACTCAATTGCTAAAGAAAGACCAGAAGTTTGTCTGGACCGACAAGTGTGAAGCCAGTTTCCAAGAACTGAAGAAGCGTCTTACTACTACACCTATTTTAACCATGCCAGACGTCCAAGGATTTTGTTGTTTATTGTGATGCCTCCAAACTGGGACTTGGGTGTGTCCTTATGCAAGAGGGCAAGGTGATTTCCTACTCGTCGCAACAACTCCGCCAGCATGAGCAGAATTACCCAACCCATGATCTCGAGCTTGCTGCAGTGGTTCATGCACTCAAGACTTGGCGCCATTTTCTGATGGGCAACCGTTGCGAAATCTACACCGACCACAAGAGTCTGAAGTATATCTTCACACAGAGGGATTTGAATATGAGGCAGCGGAGATGGATAGAACTCATCAAGGATTATGACTTGGACATCCACTATCACCCTGGAAAAGCTAACGTCGGAGCTGACGCCCTTAGCCGACAGCCGTGTTCGTTCGACTCTATGATCAAGACTCGACAACAAGAACTCTGGGAGCGGTCGATCAACTCTTATTGCAGCCCACTTTATGGGATCAGATCAAGAACTCTGGCGCCTCGAGAGGGTCCCTTGAAGCGAGGGATCCCCTGAGGCCCTCGTTTCCTCTTCAGGTCCTCGAGGGAAATTGCCTCTCAAGGGTCCCGCCAGGCAGTGATGCCTGGTCCTTAGTCGTTTCGTCTGACTGGCCAGCGTGCGAGGCCTGGGGGAGCGGGCTCTCCACACCCCAGTTCCCACTGGGCTGACAACCATTATGCAATCCTACTATTTACAAAGCATGTTTTGTTTTAAAATAAAATAATGCATGTTTTACTTCTTTTGTGGTACCTTGCCATCCGAAAACTATTTTACAAAATATTGTTTGGAAAAGAATATCTACTAGAAGTACTATAGATGTTACAAAAAGAGTTTTACTTGATGAGCCTTGTTGTTGAAGGCTCCATCAAAAAGATTAAGTTCTCTAGTAGTCTATCCTTATTTTCTTATCTCAAAACTATAGGACGGGAACCTATTTGGATAAAACGGTTTTACGGAGGAAAACCCGAGTTGCTGGGAGCAATCGGCGAGCAAGTGTTTTATTAAAACCCGAGTTGTTGGGAGCAATCGGAGGTGTTTGCGAAAACCCGAGCTGCTGGGTGTAGTCGGAGGAGAAAGTGTTTTGTAAAACAAAGTGTGACCCTAGCTGCCGCCCGAACAATTAACCCGTGCAACCACACTACCTGATATGGGTAGGGCTTAGCCGGAAGCTTGTCTGTTTTAGTGTTGGGGCTCTCATACTTTCTATGGGGGTGGGGCCCTCGAAGTCGGGTTGTCGTCTAGAAGAAACAATACACTGCTGAGGACCAGCAGCCGGACGATTACGGCGGGTCTCCTGACGTGGCGGTGTGGCGTCCCGAGGAAAGACCAAGAGGTCTAGTGGAGCACACGGTGCCGAGGAGAACAAACCTACCGGGAGGCCCCGATACTAGGGTGGACATAGTGGAAAGCTTTGATCGCATTATCCGGACCCCCGCATGCTATCGTATTACGGGCCGTGGCAGACACGGCGGAATGACCGATAGGTGTGGGTAAAGTGTGCAACCTCTGCAGAGTCTAAATCTATTCGAATAGTCGCGTCTGCGGTCATGTACGGTTGGAAAGGTCCCACTAGGCACGCTGGTTGTTTTATGTTTTCAAAAGAGAAATGTTTTTCGAAGGAAACAAGGAGGCAACAAAGTGGTACCTGGGAGGTACGGAATTTGGGCGAGGATGGTTGATCTCGGGGAGACAACCAGTCCAATCTCAAGTCAGGAGAAAGGGTTACCCCTATCCTAGTGCTTTTGATAAACTTTTACAAAGAAAGTTTTGAACTTAGATATGTCCATGATATATCTAAGAGAAGAGAATTCTATCTAAATGTTTTCTTCAACAAGGATATAGAGATGTCATATTCTCTATGTCTAAAATCATGGTATTCAAAAATTAGCCCTAGAGTTATATATAGGAGCCATCCTAGATTTCGAAAATGCTTTACATGCATATCCATGAAAAACTGTAAACCTAGAGGTGGTCCTGCGAGTACGTAATTGTACTCATATATGGCATTGTCCTGGATACTCATAGAGCTGTCACCGGTCAACTGCACTTGTGGGATCAGCGCTCGGAGATGTCAAGAGCCGTCACTAGCCACGAGCTTCCGCTATCTTAGTTTATTCCGTCCTGCGTGATGAGTTTTGTTGACTTGGTCGTATGACCGTCTATTTGTTGTAAGACTTTTATTCGTATGACTTGAATGATGTAACTCTTTGATACCAATGTTGGTTATGTGATTGCGATGCACTGATCATTGAGATCATGATCTTTTACATCACGTAGACATCTCGGACTTGTTTCGAGGGGTCCTCACAATAACCTCGTGTTCAATGGTATCAAAAGCTTTCGCAAAGTCTAATTTCAAAAGAACAATTGGATTTTCTTACGCATGGCATTGATACAAATACTCAAACGACCATGCAATACAGTCCTGTATGGATCTCCCACGTATAAATCCATATTGATTCTTGTGCACACATTTTAGAATTACCTCCTGTAATCTATTTGCAGCCAACTTTATCAAAAAATTCAGATAGACATTAATCAAAGAAATTGGGCGATAATCCTTAACCCCCAACGGCACTGGCACCTTAGGTACTAATGTGATGTAAGATCCATAAATATTTTCCAGTTTTAACTTTCCAGCATGAAAATCCTCACCGAGGCTGTAAAACTCCTGTTGAATGATAGGCCAACAACGCTTCACAAAGAGACCGCTAATCCATCCGGCCCAGGGGCCCTGTCCACCGGCATGGCAGCAACAACATCATCCATTTCTTTTTTCGTGAATGGTAGGGTTAAATCATCCAAACCTTCAACAATAGTGAACATCCTAGCCAGATCAAACTGCATCTCGATACCATTTGAGTGCCCCATTCTATCCTTGTAATTAACCCAGAGCAACGCTGCCATTTCATGGTGATCTGACACTTCTCTTCCATCAACGTCTCTAATCATTGAAATAGAGTTCCTCCGATAATTAACGTTCAGTGGCCATGGCATGAAAATATGAAGTATTCTCCTCACCATGCTTTATCCATCTGATTGTGCAACGTTTCTTCCAATATGCACATTCAGCCGAGAGCAAACCTTCTAAATGCAGCTTGATTATCTTACGGAAATTAAACTCAGATCTAAATAGTGGCATGTATTCCTCCAGCGTATCTAGCAACAGTATCACCTTGTTACACTGTTGGATTAGCAATTTTAGTCTTGACAGCCCCACTTTCCACTTCTTTAGACTATATCTCACATTATTTAATTTATCCACCATAACAGCTGAAGCATGCAATTTATTTGAGTCCCCTTTCCAAGCATTCAGGACACATTCTCTGAAACCTGGCATATCCACCCAATAGTTTTCAAAACGGAATAGCTTTGCCTTAGAAATGTGGGTATCAATGTTAACCACACAAAGGACATGATCAGAACCAGTTTTCGTCAGAGTAAAAACCAAAGAGTTCGGATAATCCGAGATCCAGTTAGAGCTTGTGGAAAACCAATCTAGCTGCTCTAAGAGTGGATTTTCCTCTATATTTGACCAAGCGTACGCACGTCCTTTTAACGGTAGCTCCAACAATCCAAGATGTCCAATTATCTCATTGAACAAAAACATATCATTCTGGTTGCCTCCCGGTTTATTTCTATTGGCTTGAGACCGAATAAAATTAAAATCTCCAAGGACTAGCCAATTAGATGCTGTGGGGATATTCAGATTATATAACCAACAAGCAAACTTATCTCTCTCTTCCCCATGGCAAAGACCATAAACCGAAACTAACGTCCAAGTGGTATTGTTGTGTACTGAGGTAAACGACACCGAAACAGCAAATCTATTGACTTCAATCAGCTGCCCATAGAAAACTGAATAATTCCAGAGAACAATCAATCCACCCGATGCACCAACAAAAGAAGAGTACACAAAGCAATCAAAACGCGTAGGGCAAAATTTACATATTAACTTCCAATCAAACGACTCACACTTTGTTTCCTGTAGACAAATGATAGCACACTCACGTTCCTCAATTTTAGCACGTACTTCATTTTGTCTAATTTCAGAATTAAGCCCACGAACATTCCAGCATAACACTTTCCAGTACCTCAAACTAGAATGACTCATTATAGAACATGCAGAGGTTTAGATAACTTGCCACAAGCATAGCAGTACATAGGACATAAATAAAAGTTGCACACATAAAACACTGATCTTTCACAAGCAAAATAAGATAAAACGATTTTCTGCGGGACAGCCAGAAACCCACACTTGTAGGCTTTTCGGCATATGTTGTTTTGCTAACCCGGTTCTTAATTATTTTTGTTATGTCAGATACTTTGAACTTGAACTCGGATATTTATTAGTACTGTATGCTATAACCGGGATTTTGTGACTCGACTGTCAAACGCCTGTATGGTAGACAAGAGTAGAAATCGCCAAACTATAGTAAATGAGAAAGTGAACCCGAGGACTTGATACGAAGTAATCTGACATAATCTTCTATGTGTTCAAATAAGATAAACCCCGATAACAAAATAACCTACTTAACTGTATATATTACATCTGCACCCGGCATTCGGGGATTAAACGTTTGGTGCGAATAAGTTTTTCAAGCAGTGGCGCGGGAGTGGTCCGGATCAACCCAGATTGCTTCACCGGTAGGAGGAGATTCCGGCTTCTCGAGGTTGCCAGTGGCGCTTTGCTCGGGCACGGTCTTGCCAGCGGTACCGGAGGACTCGATGTCGGCACAACCTTCGTGGGTCTCGGCATCGGTTGCCGCCGTCGATTCACCGACTTCTTCGTCTTCGCCTTCCTCGGACATATCGGACTCCGAGCCATCACCGTCGTCTACGCCGACATCGTCAAGATATTCCGGCTCGGAGTCAGACTTGGAGAGGCTCGCGATGAAGTGCTCGGGATCCGCCCAGCTTGCCAGCTTGTACGCCGTCTCCTGCTGCGCCATGGGGACAGAAGAGACTTCTCGTATCTTAATTGCAGGGTTGCTTGAGAGGAATATCTTTGACCTCTACCTCCCTGAGTTCGATATACCTTGGGTGATCCACTTAAGGGAAACTTGCTGCTGTCATGCAAACCTCTGCTCTTGGAGGCCCAACACTGTCTACAAGAATAGAAGCGTGCGTAGACATCAAGCTATTTTCTGGCGCCGTTGCCTAGGAGGTGAGCGCTTGAAGATATCCCTTTAGATTATGCAGTTATTACTTTTGTTTCTTATTTTTATTTTCACTAGTTAGGCTAATGGAAAACAACAACAAAATTATAGATCTTTATGAAATTTATATTGCATTAGGACATGATACTTTTGAAGAGAAAATTAAAAAACCTATGGAAATTTGTTTGCATAATAGTGGTAGTAATGTTATTAGTATAAATTCTTTGGATACTATTATAGCTAAGTTTGTGGAAAAACTTAAGCTTGGGGAGCTAGTTTAAACAAAAAAAATCTTTTTAGCTCCTCAGCTTTGGAGGAATTATTTTGCCTTGATAATGTTGTGCCTCCAATATGCGATAATTCTTATGATGCTTGTGATATTCTTAAGCCACCTGAAGAAATAGTGCCATTTAAAATACCTATGAAAATTATTGAACTTGTTATGAATAACCGCTATGTAGGGGATGGAACTGTCCATCCTGGTGATCATTTGCTATTTTTACATGAATTATGCGAGTTGTTCAAGTGTGCAGGTATTTCAATGGACAAAGTTAAGAAGAAATAATTTCCTATATCACTTGGTGGAAGAGTTGCGGATTGGTATAAATTGTTGAAGAATCAGCACTCTCTTGAATGGGAGGAGGTTGTATCTCTCTTTTATTTTAAATTTTATCCTCCAAGTGAGATTCACAAAGATCATAATTCTATATATAATTTCTGGCGTCTTGAAGGAGAAAGCATTGCTCTAGCCTAGGAAGGCTGAAAACATTAATACTCAAAGTCCTAACCATGAGCTTCCCGATAATATAATTGTTAATAATTTTTATGCAAGACTTTCAGGACATTGCAAGGATTATCTAGATGCTTGTTCGGAGGGCTCTTTACCAAGTAAGAAGTTTGAAGCTAGATGCGATCTCCTTGCAACAATTCGAAACAATGCTGAAAACTGGGAGATTGACAAAGGTAAAGAATCAGGTATGAACTATGAATATGATTGCATTAAGTCTTGTGTTGAAACTGCTGGTTTTCAAGAGCTTAGTGCTAAATATGGTCTTGATTCTCATATTATTGTTGATAATTTTAGAACCTTTGCTTCTCATATTAATGTTCCTACAGAAAATTGGGACGTGTATCATGAACCTTTCAAAGACATGGAATGCATAGACCTTGTGGAATTGTTGTTAATGATTGCATGGAAAATGAAATTGTTGTTAATGATTGCAATAAACATGCTCAAACTTCTAAAAATACTATTTCTTATAAGCATGTTTATTTTTGTGGAATGCATAGACCTTGTGGAATTAATGAAATCGAAGATTAATATTGTATCCATCATAGGAATGAAAATTCTAGAGGTTGGTATAAAATTTTAAGAGATCTTGATAACACGATTCGTGACGCTAATCCTTTTATTTGTCTACATTGCTATGAAAAGGGACATTTTGAATTTCAAGGCTCAGGTTTCATAAAGATATTGTAGGAGACTTTTGTGATAACATGATCACCCCTAATCAACATGATGAACTTACATTATTTTTGGGGTTTGAAGAGATATCAAGAAATACTTCTTTGTTAAATAAGAGTGATATTGATATGAATGATTTGTTGCATGGATGCTATCTCTGTTGTCTTAATAATTGCCATGCTAACACCTACATACAAAATATTATAAAGGATGAGACTTTACCAAAGTATGATAGGACTAATCTGTGTTTTCATCTTATTAATGAAACAGAGGAATTCTCCCAAGTTTCTTCCATTGTTTCTAATACTAAATGAGATTATGTGGAGAAGCTTCCTTTCAAACCTCTCCCTCCTAAAGAGGAAAAGAAGAAGAAAAAGGGAAAGAGGAAGAAGAGGAGTAAAAGGAGAGAGAAAACGGTATCTTCTCGAAAACTTGTTGCTCCTGTTACTATTTACACTTATAATTCTGAATTCGATGATTCTAAACTTGATGATGTACCTATTCCTGTTATTTATATTTGTGATCATGATTGGGATAAGCACACTTCTTTTGATATTGAGGATCTTTGGATAATAATTATGAAATAGATGATATTAATAATTGTTGCACTAATACTATTCATGTTCCTTCCATGATGATATAGAGAGCTTTGAGCTCGGGGATGAGGTGTCTGAAAATCCTTTTGCTACTAATGATTGTATATTTGATACATCCCCTTCTAGTAAAAATGATGACATGTTTGCAAATGAACACACATTAGAGGATAATTATTCTATTGCTTATGATGACACTATGCCTCCGGTCTTTGATAATTATAAATAATACTATGACATGAGTTATAATTACAATGATCCTTTTGAAACTTGTCATAATTATAGAGGCATCACTCAAACCAATCCTTTTAGTGTACAACTTGTCTATCATGTTCAAGTTCTTTATGATGATCCTACTCCCTTTGTTATTAATGAGAAGAACTTTTCTAATGAGGGAGATAATGATACTTTTATGCATATGGATCATGATAAGAATGTTTCATGTGATGGTTATGTTGTGGATTTTATCAATGATGCTTCTGAAAGTTATTATGAGAGAGGAAAACACGGTTGTAAAAGTTTTCAAGTTACTAAAACACCTCTCTTTATGTTGAAAGTTTTGAAGTTGCATTTGTTTCATGTTGCTATGATAGTTGCTTTATGTTTCAATAATTTATTCTATCACAAGACTCCTTTGAATATGAAGTGGGTTAGACTTAAATGTGTTTATGTTTACCTCTTGATGCTCTCCTATGTATTTCAACTCTCATTTTCATGAGAGCGTCATATGAATCTTTGTGCCTAGCTCAAAGGTGTTAAACAAAAGCGCTTATGGGAGACAACCCAATTTTATTTCCTGTCATTTTAATTTATTCTACTTGTGTCAAGAACTTGTCCTACCTCCGTAGCAATTCCTTTGTATCTTAATTTTATCGCAATGTTATGTCAAGTTAAGCCTCTAGTCGAAAGTTGATGTTAAAATTCAATTCCTGTGCTGAAACTGATATCTGCTGTCCACCGTTAAATACATAACTCATTGCTGCCCTTTTTTGTGCGCAATCCTCAGATGTATACGGAACTTTCATTAGCTTTGAGTTTTCTGATCTGGGCAAGTTAAGCGCCTCGAAAAAATTCGTCTTTACGGATTGTTCTATTTTTGACAGATTCTGACATTCTCTTTTTCAATGGCTCTTTTGCTATTTTGATTGGATCTTTTTATCCTATGAAGTATCAGTAGCTGTACCTAATGTCCAGTAGCATTGGTAACAATTGTGTTCTTACAGAATATCATAATTTTTTGTGCACTAACCCTCTAATGAAGTTACTCTAAGTTTGGTGTGCAGGAAGTTTTCAAGGATCAAGAGAGAAGGATGATATAATGTGATCAAGAGGATAGTAACCCTAAAGTTGGGGATGCCCCGGTGGTTCACCCCCAATGTATTTCAAGAAGACTCAAGCGTCAAAGCTTGGGGACGCCCAAGGCATCCCCTTCTTCATCAAAAAACTATCAGGTCCTTTCTAGTGAAACTATATTTTAATTTTGTCACATCTTATGTGCTTTTCATGAAGTGTATGTTTGTTTTTTTTGTTTTTTTCATTCTCTGAATAAATTGGATCCTAGCATTCTTTTGTGTGGGAGAGAGACACGCTCCGCTTTTTCTTATGAATACTCGTATTCTTCACTTATATTTGTTGAGTATTCTTTTCATGTTATTGTTTGCTTTGTAGCTCTTGTTTTTTCATGGATCTCTTGCTAGAGCTGTTAGCTTTGTTATATCATACTCTCATATCTCATTGTTTGATTACTTGGAGTTTATCTTTTAAATAAGTTGATTGGTGTTTGATTGAGAATAGAAAATGCTAAATGTGGTAGATGGTATAACTAAATGATACATAATCTTGTAGATCATTAAATTGTGTCACTTGAATCATTGATGTTGTTTTGCGATATTAACTTGCTTCATGGTAAACAAGATGGTTTAGTAAAGTGAAATGATTAAATGGTTGGTCTAGGGAAACTTGAAAACGTTGCCACCCTTACATTTTCAGTTAATTGCATAATGGTATATGACTTCTTTGTGCCTAAGGCAACCGTAATGGCATTATGTTATGCGCTACGGTCAGGTTCCCAACAGTGACTTGTTCATTTGCCACAGTTCCCCGAGGAGTAATTTTCATTATGCCTTGCATGATCATATTTTTATTTGGAATCTTTTTACTTGTGAGTTCTAAAACTGCGCTTTTCATGGCACTTCCACCACCATATTGCTAGCCTCTTCGGTACTTTGCATTGCCCTTTCTCCCATTGAGAGTTGGTGCATTTTTTGCGGGTACATCAAAACTCGTGGGAGATCTTCATCTTGTTCTCCTACACATAAGCCAAATATTTTCCTCAAAACAACCACCATACCTACCTACTACAACATTTTCATAGTTGTTCTGAGATATATTGCCATGCAACATCCATCTTACATTACATGAATTGTTGTCATTCATTACTTATTTATTGCTTTGCATGTTTCTATAAAGCTGATGTGTGGTTTTACCCATGTTACGCTAGAGCACTGCATAACCTGCTACACTGGTAGAGGCACATTTGTCATATGCATTCTAATGGCACATTCATATTAGTTACTTGTATTATCAGTATGTTGTTTTATCATCATTAGTGTGTTGTCATATATCATATATCATCTTAGGATGCTTGCCCCTAAAATTGAAAGAGTCATGGAGGCCATCAAAAACAGAAACAGAAAAAGAAAAAAAAAGAGTCAAAAAGGGGGCAGCATTACTATTCTTTATCACACACTTGTGCTTGTGTTACAGCACCATATCATCTATAGTCATCACTTGTGCTCATGTTATAGCACCATATCATTTGTGATCATCATTTGTGCTCATGTTTAGCACATTTACTCCATATGAGAGAATTTTCATGTCGTAGTTGCATAACTGTGTGGGGAATTTTACACTATAGAACTTGGCTTGTATATATTCCAATGATGAGCCTCCTCAAAAGTCCTCTAGGTCTTCGTGACCAAGCAAGTTGGATGCACCCCACTAGTTTCATTGGAGAGCTTTCATATACTTATAGCTCATTGTGCATCCGTTGTATGGCAATCACTACTCCTTGCATGGCTTCGATTGTATGACTTTCTCTTGTCTAATGATCATTTACACCTTTGTGAGTCTTTCTTCCGTTGGCCTTCCAAAACTCCGTTAACATTCTCTTAGCCATAACATCCTGCTGCCAGGAACCAATGTTGAACGCTTGCTTGTTTATTTTGAACAAATAATATATTGAACTTCTACGTGCATATGCTATTACTTGACCCAATCCTTTCATAAAGTTGTCACGTTTGTTTGAAGCATTAGATGATTATATAATTGTGCTTGAAACTCAAATCATCTCTAATATCTACTTTGCACGGTTGATTGCTATCAAGTACTACATCATTGAAAGCTTTGCTTGCTTCACCTATTTGTTTATTCATTAAAACACCGTTTCCAACAAGTTCTGTTACATGTTTGCTTGCTGCCATTACAGATTGCAACTACTACTTATAATCATACATATTACTTGTATTTCACTATCTCTTCGCATAGCTAGTGCACCTATACATCTGACAAGTGTATTGGGTGTGTTGGGGACACAAGAGACTTCTCGTATCTTAATTGCAGGGTTGCTTGAGAGGAATATCTTTGACCTATACCTCCCTGAGTTTGATATACCTTGGGTGATCCACTTAAGAGAAACTTGTTGTTGTCCTACAAACCTCTGCTCTTGGAGGCCCAACACTGTCTACAAGAATAGAAGCGTGCATAGACATCAATGACTAACTCGTAGGCCTGGACCCCATGAATTAATCCCTATGGTATAACGAATGAATCTCATCTATCAATCATGAACGTTAAGTCTTAAACCTTTTGTCATAGCGATACTTAGCGTGTCCGAGCATCGTTCATAGATATCTCCATACCTAGCATGACCTCGTTACCAACAACACTATCTTCTACTCGTCTATGATCTTATGTCCCCGTGACCTAGTCACACGCTTGCAAGCTCATTTGACATAATCTCACCGAGTGGACCCTAGACTATCTATCCGGCTATACGGACTGACAAATCCAGCTCTTGACCCCTCGTCTCAACTACCCCCGTCTGATACCCGAGCGAGACACCTTTATTGTCACACTATATAAGATATGACGTTTGATGCAATCAAAGTATCTTCCGGGAAAAACAATAAGAGTTGATCTCACGGTCGAAGGCGTAATGACTACGTCATACAAATAAGGGTATGTCCATCACATTGTTCTACCAACGATATGACTTCATTGCCAACTGACGCCATGTCACGTGATTGGGAAAGCTCGATCATCAATCGCACAATGAAACTAGTCTTAGTGGAGGCTACTAGGTAGCTGGTTGTGGAATCACACCCGTATTAATGTTTCCGCTTAATACGGTTATAGCATGATACAAAAACGTATTATGAACAAACGAGATATGATAAAGAAATACACTTTATTAATTGCCTCTAGGGCATATCTCCTTCAGTATAAACATATTATACCTAGCAGTTATCCAATTGGCCGAAACGGAAGCAGCAGCATCGTCGGTGATCCTCTTGTCAGCGGCAGCCTTGTCAGCGGCGAGACGATCGGCTTCGGTTCCCATGACGAAGGCGAAGGCGACGCGGACGTAGAGGAAGTAGACGATAAGGTTGACGAAGATTGGCGAGCAGTCACGTAGGAGACGCTCTCCAAAAACCTAATCGACCCTCTCCCGGACAGGAAACAGAGAGGCGGGGTTTCGGAGGCCTGCTCTCCCGTCGACCGTGTACGCAGCGGACGGGATGGGATCAACAATGGAAAAAACAGATAGGAGAAACGACGGTGACGGCTGTGGGCAGATGAGTTCTTATGTCTATTATGTGTGTTGTTTGTTTGCGGAGAGGAGCGATCTCTAGCTAATATAGGCACAGACGCCAGAGGCAAAAGACCAGCCGAAACGTAGGTGATGATTTGCAGTTAAGACTGAAAACGTACAAAACATTTCAGCTAGCAATCAATCTTATTAACACAAATGTTTTGTGTCATTCACATTTTATTCCCGTGAACACATCGGCTCGGCGAGATTCCCGCAAACCACGGCGCGTCGTGAGGTGACATGACGTGTCGTGACGAGGCGGGTGGAGGAGGAGGAGGAGCGTGCGTGTGGTACACAACCATTCTTCTCATACCTCTTACCAACTCACACTAGTAGTAGAATGGATCAGTATATAACCTTGCACATCTCACTCAACTAGCAGTATGGGACTAAAGTCCCACCACTTTCCATGACAACAGCATGGGTTTTAGGGATTTTTCTGCAATTGCTAAATGGGCCTAATGCCCACACAATATTTGGGCAATATTTCAGCAGCATTCACTTGCAGGATGCCCACGTTTCTTGCAGATTTGACAGTCAATGTTGACATAGCGGCAGGGTATGCGATCGGAGCGGCGTCCACCACCATCATTGCGACGGCAACCTCCACCATCATGACGATTGTCTCCACGACGCTCATCACGGCCGCTGCGGTCATCACGATCACGGTAGCGGCGGTCATCATCACGGTCACGGTGGCGATCTCCTTCACCACCTCCACGGTCAGGGTTGCGACCATGGGAAGGAGGCGAGTAACCTCGAGGCGGTGGGGTATGAGCACGATAGCGCTATTCAGGATCGGAGCCTCGACGAGCCAGGTTTGCTGACAAAACAAAGGTGCCTTTTTCTTCTATGCCACTGCGCATATCATATCCGCACAACTGCTCATAAAATTCATCCAGAGTGGTACTTGGGATTCCATTGACCGTGGTGATGAGAGAGTTGTACTCAGTTTTATCAAAGCCATACAACAAACAACCGAGCAGTTCATCTTCTCCAACCGGCTTCTCGAGGGCAGAGAGCTCAGCTAAAAAGCTCTTCATCTTGGTGTAGTATTGATCAGCTGTCATGGTGGTTTCTTGGTGTCGTTGAGATGTACTCAGTTCTATCCAAGCCATGCAAAAAATAACCGAGCAGTTCATCTTCTCCAACCGGCTTCTCGAGGGTAGAGAGCTCAGCAGAAAAGCACTTCATCTTGGTGTAGTATTGATCACTGTCATGGTGCGTTTCTTGGTGTCGTTGAGCTTCTCACGCAGATGTTGCGCCTTGGTGCGGGAGGCTGTTTTGAACATACCACTGATGGCAGTCCATGCAGTAGCGGTGGAATCCATGCCCAGAACATACGATAGGATCTCAAGTGACATCGAGAAATCACAGGACCTGCTGATCCCTTGCGATCCAGGTCACATAGGTAGGATTTTGAACTCAGATCTTCTTCTTCTCAACATCTTCAATTCGATTGTCTTTGCAGGTGCACTGTCGGATCCGTCGAGGAGTCCGATGACGTTGGCGCCATGGAACGCAAGGATGATCAGAGCCTGCCATAGGAGGAAGTTACTCCTCGTCAGCTGCTAGGTCGGAGGGGAACCAAAGGCGGTGGCCACACTGGAGCTTGACGACGAGGAACTCATGTTGTCGAATAGATCATGTGGCGGCGGAGTGGATGCGGTTATTGGGTTGTAGATTGGTTGTAGTTTTGGTTGTGTAGAATGTTTAGCTGAGGAGGCGGCAGGAGGAGCTGCGGCGGCGATAGAGCTTGTGTTGGTTGTTTGGCTGTGGTTTTGCAGCGGCGGCTGAGAAAGTGGCGGCGGCAACTAGGTTATGGAAGAGGTTGCCCTGATACCATGTCGAACTAATGACAGAAACGATCGTTTGCATGTTAATATAGGGCGCATAGCTAGGTTGTTACAGGAGATTCGTATCCGTATACAAGTCTATACGGTATATGATATTTGTCTAACTATTACATTTAACAGTTGAACCTCCAACTCTACACGTAATTACTACAAAGTTCAACTATGTGCATAGTGTGTGTTAGTCTTAAGACTCAGTGTTATACCACGTGCATATTAATTGTCCTCTTCGCCCCCTTTATAATCAAATTCTGGATCCGCTCTCGTTTCCACGGGAGCGCTAATTCGATGGTTTTGGGCTGAAATCCAGCAAACCGAGCGGGGCCTAGCTGTACGTGTGCGTCGAAGAGGGAAACGTATTTCTGTCACTTGGTCTGTGTGTGGTGTGTGCCAACGTCGATCTGCCCAACGTATTCATGTGACTTGGTCTGTGTGGCTTTGTGGTGTGTGCCAGGTGAGCTGTATGCTCAGATAAATACTATGCGGTGTATCTCAATGAGTTAAGCCACTAGTAGAAAACATGCTAAAGGACCAAACAGAAATACCCCATTTGTCCCGGCCGTACTGCAAACCGGGACAGATGGTGCCTAAATCCCGTCGAGCGCTACAGGCGACACCCATTTGTCCCGGTTCCAGCCACGAACCGGGACAAATAAGGTAGCACCCGCCCAGCGCACCAGACGTCACCCATTTGTCCCGGTTCGGGACTGGAACCGGGACAAATGTCCTGGTTTCAGTTACGCGCGTGCGGAAGCCGAGCCATCATCGCGTTTTTTCGACGCGCACGGAAGACGAGCAGAAGTACGCGCCGCCGGCGATTCCTCTGCCCTCTGGCGATTAATTCCTCTGCTCCGGACGGCGATTCCTCTGCCTCTCCGGCGCTATAAAATGCACAGTACGGCTCCTCCACACACCATCTCTCCGGCTCCTCCACACACATCTCTCCTCTCTTTTCTCCGGTCCTATGGAGCCACTCGCGCGTCCGACTCGGTCCGAGTTGTACTACTACAAGAAAGAAGGCATGCGGTTCAAGGTGTGGGTCACCCTTCGTGCATGGCGCGTGGAGAAGTGGATCCGCGACGTGAAGAACTACTTCCTCGATGCCGCTCCGATCAAAGACGTTGGACTCGATTATGAGTTCACCGACCCTTGACGGAAGGATATTCCGTAGCGCGCCGCCGTCCTTCAACTCTCGGTAGCGACCGAGACTCGTGTCTTCCAAATTTGCGAAGCTGACCGGGTGCCACCGGTCCTCGTGAATTTCTTAGTTGATGAGACAATCAATTTCTACGGCGTGGCAATCCATAATGACATGAAGATGCTAGCCTACTATGGAATTATTATTCGGTCCGCGGTCGACCTGCAGAGGGATCGCCGAAACCCTACCGGCAATTTTATTCCGAGTCTTTATGCTCTCTCTAATGCTATCTTTGGGACAAATCTTGAGAAGAAGAAGAAATACAAGAAGAAGAAGAGCACGGACGACGACAAGGACGTCGACGACACGTTAGAAGAAGACCTAATTTTCGGATGGGGCAAAGTTCCATTGAGTTACGATCCAATCGTATATGCTGCTTTAGACGCTCGCCTTGGCTTCGAGATTGCACGGAAGTGGGATAGTCTACGCGGCTATAATACTTAGTATAATCATCTTAATATCGTTAATGAGTAGACTATATATGTATTCGGTTACACAAAAATTCTATGTGCGCGTGTTCTCACGTATTAACTGAAATATATCTAAAGTTTGTAAAAGTTATTCCAAACTGTGCCAAAAGTTTTTTCAAATTCCAAAGTTTGCAAAAGTTATTTAAAATAGAAAACAGAAAATCGTTTTGTATTAGTTAGTCAAATTCAAACACTTTTCATATTCATAGTTTTTCTAAAATCCAAAGTTTGCAAAATTTATTTAAAACAGAAAAAGAAAATAAGAGCCCAGGCCATTTGTCCCGGTTTTCAATCACAAACCGGGACAAATGGGGCGTGCCTCAAGGCACCATCCTATTTGTCCCGGTTTGTGAGTGAAACCGGGACAAATGGCTCATGCCTATATATACTCAGCAGCCCCCCCCCCCTCTTCCAAAACCATTCGAGGCATTTTTTATGAAATGGTAGGAGGAGGTGTGTGCTAGTTAATTTTTTTTACGTACGCATGCAAGGTGTTCGATGAAATGCCCGAGAGAGTTCACAAAATGATTTGATTTACACTTAAAGTTTATCCTTCTTTTCGATCGAAGTTAATTTTTCTCTCATTTCATTTGTAATTAATTGATACCGTACGTGCATGTTCAGTGGTTATTTCTCGATGGTCTGTAATGGTTATTGATATAGTTAATTATATAATGCAGATGGACCGAGAATGGATGTATGGTGACCGACGCACTGCCGAGTACATGACGGGTTTGAGGAAATTTCTCGAGAAAGCCCAGGCCCACAGTACCAATGGTTTCATGTGTTGTCCATGTGTCAACTGTCAGAATAAGACAGATCACCCAAACGCGAGAACCCTTCAAAGTCATCTTATTCGGCATGGTTTCATGCCCAGCTATAATTGTTGGACGAAGCACGGAGAAAAAGGGGTTATGATGGAAGACAATGAAGAAGAGGAAGATGATGACAACTATACAATGTTCCCGGAGTACGGAGATTCTGCAACGGGGGAAGCTGAAGCTGAAGAGGCAGCAGATGAGCCTGCTGACCATCTTGGTCAGGCCATTGCTGATGCAAAGAGAGAGTGTGGAACTGAAAAGGAGAGGTTGAAGTTCGACCAGATGTTAGAGGATCACAAGAAATTGTTGTATCCAAGTTGCGAAGATGGTCAGAAAAAGTTGGGTACCACACTGGAATTACTGCAGTGGAAGGCAGAGTGTGGTGTGACTAACAAGGGATTTGGAAAGTTGCTGCAGATAATTAGGAAGATGCTTCCAAAGGTCAACGAGTTGCCTGGCAGCACGTACGAAGCAAAGAAGGTTGTGTGCCCTCTAGGATTAGACGTGCATAAGATACATGCCTGCCCTAATGACTGCATCCTCTACCGCGGTGAGTACGAGAATTTGGATGCATGTCCGGTATGCACTGCGTTGCGGTATAAGATCAGACGAGATGACTCTGGTGAAGTTGAGGGTAAGCGTCCCCGGAAGAGGGTTCCTACCAAGGTGATGTGGTATGCTCCTATAATACCACGGTTGAAACGCCTGTTCGCGAACAAAGAGCATGCCAAGTTGTTGCGATGGCACAAAGAGGACCGTAAGAAAGACGCGATGTGCAGACACCCCGCTGATGGGTCGCAGTGGAGAAAAATTGAGAGAGAGTTCCCGGAATTTGAAGATGACGCAAGGAACTTAAGGTTTGGTCTAAGTACAGACGGCTTCAATCCGTTTGGGGAGCAGAGCAGCAGTCATACCACATGGCATGTGACTTTAATGTATTTATAACCTTCCTCCTTGGTTGTGCATGAAGCGAAAGTTCATTATGATGCCATTGCTCATCCAAGGCCCGAAGCAACCCAGCGACGACCTTGATGTGTACCTCAGGCCATTAGTTGAAGAACTTTTACAGTTGTGGCGGGAAGAAGGTGTACGGGTGTGGGATGAGCACAAACATGAGGAATTTGACCTACGAGCTTTGCTTTTTGTAACAATTAACGATTGGCCTGCTCTTGCTAACCTCTCAGGGCAGTCGACCAAGGGGTACAATGCATGCACACACTGTTTGGGTGAGACTGAATGTTTATATTTGGATAAATGTAAGAAGTGTGTGTATCTGGGTCATCGTCGATTCTTCCGATCAGGCATACCGCAAGGAAGAAAGGCAAGCATTTTAAAGGTGAGGCTGATCACAGTAGGAGGCCTGTCAACCGTACTGGTGAAGAAATATTTGATATGGTCAAGGATCTAAAAGTAATATTTGGAAAGGGTCCTGGAGGACAACAGGTTCCGAAAGACGCTAACGGGCACGCACCCATGTGGAAGAAAAAATCTATATTTTGGGAGCTACCATATTGGAAGGTCCTAGAGGTTAGATCTGCTATCGACGTGATGCACGTGAAGAAGAATGTTTGCGTGAACCTGCTAGGCTACTTGGGCGTGTACGGGAACAAAAAATATACAGAGGAAGCATGGGAGGACCAGAAACAAGTGAAAAAAACGAGACGACCTATGTTCCGAACACTACGAAGGTCCTGCCAGCTACGCTCTTACCAAACAAGAGAAAGTAATATTCTTTGAATGCCTGAGCAGTATCAAGGTCACGGCTGGGTTCTCGTCGAATATAAAGAGGATAGGAAATATGAGACTCCAAAAATTTCAGAACCTAAAGTCTCATGATTGCCACGTGATTATGACGCAATTGCTTCCGATTGCACTGAGGGGGCTACTACCGGAAAAAGTTCGAGTACCCATTGTGAAGTTTTGTGCATTCCTCAATGCAATATCTCAGAAGGTAATTGATCCGGCGATTCTACCAGGGTTGCAAAATGATGTGGTCCAGTGTCTTGTCAGTTTTGAGTTGGTGTTCCCTCCATCCTTCTTCGATGTTATGACGCATC
Source organism: Poa annua (assembly GCA_026929855.1). Classification (NCBI taxonomy): domain Eukaryota; kingdom Viridiplantae; phylum Streptophyta; class Magnoliopsida; order Poales; family Poaceae; genus Poa; species Poa annua. Next base: position 73,102,140 of record CM049426.1, read on the forward strand.
TCCTGGTTCACCTAGTCGAAGAGATTCAAGTTCTCAGTCCTGTATTTCTGCACAATATGTTCCCATTTGAGAGGTTCATGGCAGTCTTAAAGAAATATGTGCGTAACCGTGCTAGGCCAGAAGGAAGCATCTCCGACGGCTACGGTAACGAGGAGGTCATTGAGTTCTGTGTTGACCTTATTCATGACCTTAAGCCGATAGGTGTTCCACAATCACGACATGAGGGTAGACTTAGTGGAAAAGGCACACTAGGAAATAAAACAAAAAATTATATGGATGGACATTATTTCACTGAAGCACACTATACAGTTCTACAAAGTGCTACCTTGGTGGCCCCGTATATCGATGAACACAAGAATCTTGTACGCTCTCTACACGTGGGGAAGTCTGACAACTGGATTGTACGTACACACATGGCGTCTTTAGGCGGTTGGTTGTGAGCACATCTTCAAAATAAAGACAAGGTTGATGAACAGTTACACTTGTTGGCCAGGGCACCATCTACAACTATATGTACTTTCCAAGGGTACGAGATAAATGGGAATACATTTTACACGAGTGTCCAAGATAAAAAGAGCACGAACCAAAACAGTGGTGTTCCTATTGATGCAACAAACAACAATGGGCAGAAGAACACATATTATGGTTGCATAGAGGAGATATGGGAACTTGACTATGGACCTTCTTTTAAGATCCCTTTGTTTTGGCGCAAATGGGTCAATCTGAAAGGCGGGGTTGAGGTAGACAAGATGTACGGAATGACAACAGTGGATCTAAACAATCTTGCGTACAGAGACGAACCATTCGTGCTAGCCAATGATGTGGCTCAGGTTTTCTATGTGAAAGACATGTCTAGCAGACCCAAAAAAAGAAACATCTTGGGAGTGGAGGAGCTGAGGCTTCACATAGTTCTTTCAGGAAAAAGAAACATCGTGGGAGTGGAGGACAAGACAGACATGTCAGATGATTATAATAATTTTGATGAAATTCCACCTTTCGTAGTGAACATTGACCCAATCATCAAGTTGATTGAAGAAGATGCTCCATGGTTCCGACCCAGAAAAACTGGCGGTGTTGTGTGATGGAGATGTTGGTGCGATGTGTAATAATTAATATATTAAACTTTTTTTTATGAAGAAGATGCTCCATTTTTACCTGCATATCAAATGGATCCGTCGGCGTTGATAGAACAAAACACACGATTTCACCTGCATACAGCCCCACGGTGGCTCCTGATTAGTGCCTGTATATCAAATGCACCGTGGGGCGAATGCAGGGAATCCGAGTGATTTATATATATTCCTCAGTAGATGAATTGAACTATTCTTTTGATAGAACAAAACACACGATTTCACCTGCATACAGCCCCACGGTGGCTCCTGAGTGCCTACATATCAAATGCACCGTGGGGCGTATACAGGGAATCCGAGTGATTTGAATACCGCACCACCCGGCCGGGCACTAGAAGGAGGAAACACTGAGTGCTCGCCTCGTCCGAGAGGGGGCTATATATAGGGTCACGGGCTCAACCAGTGGTACTGATAGTGTTGATCCAACAGCTCTCAAGTGCTCAAAAGAAGCACACCCCTGATCCAACGGCTAACAAGTGTTTCAAAGAAACACACGATCCGTGTGCTTCTTTAGTCCCGGTTTGGAACTGAAAGCGTTAATCGAACAACTCAGAAGCAATCAAAAGAAACACACACACCTGATCAAACGGCTAACAAGTGCTTGAAAGAAACACTTTTCATATTGAAAGATTTTTCAAATTCCAAAGTTTGCAGAAGTTATACAAATTCACATTCAAACTAGTTTAAAACTTATTCAAATAATTATTATAGAAAAGAGAAAATGTTTTTGTATTAGTTAGTTAAATTCAAACACTTTTCATATTGAAAGTTTTTTCAAATTCCAAAGTTTGCAAAAGTTATACAAATTCACATTCAAATTAGTTTAAAACTAATTCAAATAATTATTATAGAAAAGAGAAAATGTTAATGTATTAGTTAGTTAAATTCAAACACTTTTCATATTGAAAGTTTTTCAAATTCCAAAGTTTGCAAAAGTTATACAAATTCACATTCAAACTAGTTTTAAACTAATTCAAATAATTATTATAGAAAAGAGAAAATGTTTTTGTATTAGTTAGTTTAATTCAAACGCTTTTCATATTGAAAGTTTTTTCAAATTCCAAAGTTTGCAAAAGTTATACAAATTCACATTCAAACTAGTTTTAAACTAATTCAAATAATTATTATAGAAAAGAGAAAATGTTTTTGTATTAGTAAGTTAAATTCAAACACTTTTCATATTGAAAGTTTTTTCAAATTCCAAAGTTTGCAAAAGTTATACAAATTCACATTCAAACTAGTTTTAAACAAATTCAAATAATTATTATAGAAAAGAAAAAATGTTTTCGTATTAGTTAGTTAAATTCAAACACTTTTTATATTGAAAGTTTTTAAAATTCCAAAGTTATTTAAAACAGAAAACAGAAAAAGAAAAGAAAAAGAAAAAACCCCATCTATCCCGGGTGGTGCCTCAGCCCGGGACAAATAGGGTGTCATCTATCCCGGGTGCAGCCACGGCCCGGGACAGATGACCCCCTATTTGTCCCGGGCGGAGCCACGACCCGGGACAGATAGCATTATCCTATATAACCAACACTTAGCCACGGGTGGTGGCTCAACCCGGAGCAATTCTGACCTAGCGCCGTCAGGCTGCCCAAATTTTTCGTCCTCGGAGCTCGCCGCTGCCGTCCTCGACTAAGTCCCCGACGCCGCGTGCTCCTCATCGTGCCGCACTCCGCCGCCACCGCACTCCGTGTCGTACTCTGTGCCGCACTCCGACGGTGAGTCCTTTGCTTCTCCATCTCTCTCTCTCTCGCGCCGTGCCGCACTCCGCCGCCACCGCGTGTGTCTCCTAGCTAGGTCTTCCGGTCGCCACCGCTTCACTCGTCGCCGGTGACTCTCCGGTGACAATTTGGTAGTGGCGCCACCAGTACGATGTCCCCCTCGTCGCCCTCTATAGAACACACCCATCAATTCGTGCATAATCGCACGAATTCGTCGAATTCAACATCTCAGAGATTGGGTACAACATCAAGTCAGCACGACGTCATCATTTTCAGAAAATGTGTTAAACTTTAGAAAATCATAATTATATCATTTTAAATAAGAAAATGTGTTAATTGATTTTGCCACTGATTTTACAAAATGTGTTAATTGTTGCAATGTGTTAGCAAATTGAAAATATATACAAAATATGTTAGTTGTTGCAATGTGTTAGCAAATTGAAAATATATAAAAAATGTGTTAATTGTTGCAATGTGAAAATACAAAATGTGTTAATTGATTTTGCCACTGATTTTACAAAATGTGTTAATTGTTGCAATGTGTTAGCAAATTGAAAATATATACAAAATATGTTAGTTGTTGGAATGTGTTAGCTAATTGAAAATATATACAAAATGTGTTAATTGTTGCAATGTGAAAAAACAAAATGTGTTAATTGATTTTGCCACTGATTTTACAATGTAGTTAATTGTAAGTTTAGTTAGTTGAAGTTACTTGTAGGTTTATTTAGTTAAGTTTTTAGCTAGTTAAATATCAATGATATGCGATAAATATTATTTACATTGTAATATGTTTAGTTGTTCAAGTCTAGATCAAATTATTGTAATGTGTTGGAATTATTGCTAGTTAAATAATACTCAGTTTTGATGATGCAGATACTCGGATTTGTCACGGTGTCGGAGCCGCCGCCGTCAGGGAGCCCCAGCTTTGTTGTACTACTCCGCCACTGTAAGACACGAGAAAGGAAATGTAATAGCTTTGTTGCTTCAAATGGATTATTCGAGATGTATATTATTGATATTTAACCCTCTTTGCTATAATCGAGATACTACAAAAGAGCAATGTAAACGAGAAATTGAAATACTCGATACGATTTAAATGTGTTTGTATGAAATGTCTTAATGTGTTTGTACAATTCAAATAACTTTGCTCCGGGTTGAAATTGAAATGTCTTTGTACAATTGAAATCTTGCAGAAACTATGGACACCGGTAGAAACCTTGAACAAGAAGAGGACATGTTCGGCATCATCCGCGAAGGTGATGAATTGGACCGCGGTAGAAACCATGAACAAGAAGAGGAACACTTAGACGATTTCACCGGACAATTTCAGAACGAGTCCGGTGATGGATCGGACGGAATAGATGTCACCGACTGTTCACCGACTCTACTGTTGGAAAGTCGTCCGCCGAGTTAGATATATGCCCTCAGGTTTTTGTCTCTGTTGAATAGATTTGTTTGTATACATATATTAACTATCACTTTTTCTTGTGTTTAGCCTTCGGCGGGCCACGAACCGGGACCAAGCAAAAAAGCATCCGTGAAACGAGGCGGGCCACGAACCGGGACCAAAAAGCTGCAAGGGAAACAGAAGTACCACATCGACGTAATCAATGAAAAAGGCAAACCGATTGCTCCCGCTAACCACGCCAGGAAATTTGTAGCTCAGTGCGGAGTCATCATTCGTGACAGACTCTCCATCAAGGCTCAAGAATTGTACAAGCCCAAGGTGCCAAAAGAGGGGGTTATTTATGTCTCGGATGAAGACAGACAACTCCTTTGGGACGAGCTCATGCAGAATTTCACTTTACCGGAAGAGGAGGATGTAGAGAAGCCGGTTATAGAGAATCGATGCAAGGCCTGGACTTATATTGAGATGGGTGAACTGTTCCGCAGCTGGAAGAAAAGGCTAAACAGGTTCATAACTAAAGGTAAGACTCCGGAATTTGTCGGAGACTATGAAAAGATAAAAGATGAGTGGCCAGCATTTAAGGCCTACAAGCAATCGGAAGCCGCTAAGAAAATCTCAGCGAGAAATAAGAAAAATGCACAGAAAAAGATATATCGCCATAACATGGGGTCAGGTGGCTACCTGACGGCCATGCCTAAGTAGACGAAAATGGAGGATGAGTTTTTCGCTAAAGGTATAGAGATCGGGACATTTGGCTGGCCAGACCGGCTTAAGGCTTGGTTCTATGGGCATGGTGGAAAGTTAGACCCTGAAACAGGTGACTGTCTTTTTACCAAGGAGCACGGAGCTGACCCTATTAAAGCTCTCAAAGAGGTATGGAAGGAGGTCAGAGAAGGCAGGTTCCACCCTAACAGAGAGAAGGACGAGCTATCACGAGCCCTTGGGAATCCTGAACACAGTGGACGAACACGAGGAACCGTCAGCGTACTTACTGTGGATAATTGGGTTTCCCAAAGATGTTGGCACTTACAGAAGCCGATCGAGAAAGAAGAAAGAGCATGCCGACCAGGCCCAGTGGATGGAAAATAAAATACTAGAGCATGAGAAGGAGATAGCAGAGCTGAAGGCAGACAAGCAGACTCGACGGATGCCCTGCGAATCTGAGACGCCCGAAGATCCTTCTCCTGATCCAAAATCAATGCGGAGAAGCAGCGTGGCTTCGACGGAGCTCGATCGCCATAATGATATGCCGGGTCCTCGTCACCCCGTGGATAATATCGTGCAGCGGGAACTTTGCGACCTACATGTGCCATGCTTGAACACAACCGTGAAGGTGGCGCACGGCTTTGCCCTACCGCCTAAACCAAATGGAACTTACCATTGCTGCCCTATTCCAGATGCTATGCTGTTGTCGGGGTTGATGAGGTTATCAAGACATATGAGGGAATTAAGCTGGACTTCCCTACGGGTGAAGACGAGGTTGAGTTGAGATTTGCCCTCAAGAGTACCTGCTTATGGAAAAAGTAATACATCGTGTTCCCACACATGCAGCAAAATCTCCCTCCCAGTCCACATGCCAGTCCACATTACTACAACAACGACAACCAATGCGCTAGTCCAGACACCCCCGACAACGACAACCAAGGCGCTAGTCCATCTCCGCCATCGCGTGAGCGTACTCCGCCGCCGCGTGAGCGTACTCCGCCACCGCGTCAACGGACTCCGTCGCCTCCGCAAAGGAAGCGGAAGTGCACCGCTGCGTCGACTAGTACTCAGAAAAGCGAAACGGGGAAGTCTCGCTTTGTGAACTCTCGCGAAGATGTCGATATATGGGTCAACGAGATCCAAGATGTCCAGAGAAAGAAGGCAAAAAAGATGACTTTGCCTTTTCCGGTATATTCTTCGGAGTCAATACGGTGGGCCATAGAATTTCTTACGCATCCGTCACAATATGAACTAAATATGGATGATGACTACACACGCGTTCTGGTGCGTACATCTAGGAGAGTGCGGGAAGAAGAAAAATTTGATGCCACCCAGAACAGAGATGTTCCACAGCTCGGAATGCAGGCGGGACAATCGGCCCCTAAACTCATATTGGCGCCTTACAACCGGAACCCGGTCGATGATGTACTTTCACAGCAAGCTAGAGATCTGGGTCTAACTCTGGCAGAGCTTAAGGCATTACAATATGGCGACAGTGTAACCATACATGAGGTGGTGTGGAAATATGTTAGAGGAGAAGATCTTGTCGACCTTCTATGGTGCGCACTCTACCAGTTAGGTTGCACCAGCTAAATGCATGGTACATGCGTAGTAAGAAAAGTCAAGAAGGAGACTGACTCTATGGGAAAATTCCAACGGATTTTTATGGCCCAGGTGATGATGAGATTCAAATTGAGTATTGTGAATTATGGCAATTATTCAATTTTGACGCGCTCCACAAATCTATCATCAGTGCCTTTTGCATGTAAGTAATTAAATTATGTATATATGTCATTAATTCTCTATCTCAACTTATTTTTCATTGCTTGTAATTATCCTTATCACTATATTCCTTTTGTACTCTATTATGCAGGCTGAAAATTATACAATCTCGAAAGTTGGGACTCAATCACAAGATTGGATTCATTGACCCTAATCGAGTTCATCATCATGGTTTGTTACATTACTCAGAGAATACGGAGGAGCTTTTGCTTACTTATTTGAAGGCGCAACATTACAAAAACACCATAATTTTCCCGTACAACTTCGAGTAAGTTGTTTACTTTCTTGTACATACACGATGTTAAGTATATGTAATTGATGATTTAGTTATTAACAAATATAAATATATGGAAGATTTCACTGGGTATTATTTGAGATTGATGTTGAAAAGGCAATCGTTGATGTCTTCGACCCATTATCAAAACCTGAAGAAAAGTTCGACGGCACGAAACAGATGCTCCAGAGGTAATTTCGTTCATTATCACAATCGACCTCGTGTTTTCTAATAATATATCGTAATTAGTAAACTTCTTTACTAATTTTCCATACCGTAAACTTCAGGGTTTGGGACAAGTTCATCTCTTTCCACAAGGACGTCGGTATAGCCCGGAACCTCACTTTTAAATGGCGAGAGGTAAGCCATACTAGCTAGGTTCCACGTATGCATATTTTTAATTTTAGTCTCACAATATTATTTTTTCAATATTTTTGATTATTTTTTGATTGGTTTCTTATCTTATTCTATCATAAAGTGCGCGAAGCAGCAACAAGGCACCAATTTGTGTGGATTCTATGTCTGCGAGTTCATCCGAATTTACTTCAATGAGGGGACAGACTGGAATGGCGTACGTCAACAATTTATTCAAACTTGTTCACTTTTCGAATTGAATTATTTTTACATTGGTTGATATATTGGTGTTGATCTCTCCTTTTTAGTTTGAGACGATCCGGAACAGGATTAATGTAAAAGACCGTCTACTACCAATTGCGGAGGAAATTGCGGGCTTTCTGTTTAACTATGTGATAAAGCCAGACGCAGAATGCAGTATAATCCAGCCGCCGAAAAAGACCAACCGGAGGAAAAAATTGGGTCAAATGCCTCTCTATCATGTAATGATCTCTGTTTGTAAATATTTAGACATGATCTTCCGGTTGTAAATATTTGTTGTAAATATTTGTTTCCGAGAACTCGTGTATTAGTAGTATTCATGACTATCCCAAGGAAAAAATCGTATATTCATGATATATATTATATAGTAGTGTATAATATGCAACTCGATCTTGTTTGAAATGAAACATAAATATCAAAAACAGAAACACAAAAAAATCAGTAAAATAGAAAACAGGAAACACAATAAAAGAAAAAAAAACATATATATTGTCCCGGTTCGTATTACGAACCGGGACAAATTAGTGCCAGCCAGAGACTGGCTTGTTTGGCCACGTGCCCCACCTAATGGTTCCGGGTCATGGCATGCCCGGGACAAATAGGGGTGGCTATTTGTCCCGAGCACGTTGTCCCGGGAGCGTGCACGGGACAAATAGCCCTTCCGACCCGGGACCATTAGCTTGTTCTGCCCTACTGAGCCTGAAGACAAGGATGTAAAAGTGGAACGGGTACGATAATTTGGATAGTAATCCTAAATATCAAATTGGTGTATCGCACTTCCGCATTCCTATACCTGAAGATTGGAATATATAGAACCACTCTAGCCACTGAGTTTGAGCATTTGTTCTGTAAAAATGCGTCAAAAACACAAAGCTTTTGTGATTTTGAAGAGACAAGAGTGGTGTTTGGCGATGCTTGTCAGCTCGTGGTAGTCTCTTATTTAATTGCTCACTTTCTGATGATGCTACTTACTATTACCTCCATTTTGTAATATAAGGCGTATTTTATTTGCTTTGACCCAACAATAAGTCTTTAATATGTGAGCTATGTGACCCATTTTTTTTAATCAGGCCTTACTGATTCATTGAGGATGAAAACAAGTCCTTGTGAGCGGAGCTACAAAAGGAAGTTCAAGCTCAAGAAATCCTCTAAATAGGGATTGGGCAAGCAAGTTGTTTGTTTATTTGATCTTACCCGGTTGTGAGACGGGACAAGGTTCAAATACGTATGGACATATTATTATGTCTATTTTTTAGATTTTCAAAATAGAGGTAAAATCATTATCACATGCTCATTTATCGAAAATCATAGAGAGAGGAAATGAAAAAGGTACAAAAGGAGTGCCTTGTTTTTCTACCCAAAATTACTTTCTTATGGTTTTGATTTCTGTCACCCAAATCACACGTTAAATGAGTAATTCTAGGTCCGCCATATATTTTCAAATGGAGGGAGTAATTATTGTATAAGTTAAGTTATAACCTACTAGTTACTCTATTGAACTGAATATATCTGTGGTCAGTAAAGAGAAGGGAAATGAATATCTGCTTTCTTGATGGATGTGGTAAATACTTCCTTGTTCATCTGCATTTGCAAGATGCTGAGAGATTCCTTTGCTGCACCTGCACAAATATGAAAATAATAATTCTATAAAAGTAGAAGTAAACTTCTACAATATACATAAAGAGTAAGTTGAAGCTGAGGTGCTTTGTCACGCTAGGCAGAAGCTGCACGAACTGAAAGTCTAAAACAGCGATTTGATGTTCTTATGCTTCTCAGCGTATCCCTCTAGCTGCATATATTGGAATTAAGCGCGGCTTGGCTAGTCACAGTAGAATAAATAAAACTAATAATTCCTACATGGGAGGTGCCATGTGGTGTTTTTGATAGAATAAAGATGCAACAATACCGATATTGCGACACTAGTGGAAAAAGGGGCTCTAGTCCCGGTTCCAGAGGGCTTATAGTCCCGGTGTAGCAACCGGGACTGTCAGGCCGGGACTAGAGCCCCCCACCCTTTGGTCTCGGTTCAATACGAACCGGGACCGCACCCCCCCCACACCAATTAGAGCTCCGCACGTGGAGGTGGCAGGGCGCGCAGGGGCGAACCCTTTAGTCCCGGTTCGTGTTACGAACCGGGACTAGGGTTTTGTTTTATTTTTGACATTTCAGGGTTTTGTTTTTTTTTATTTCAGGGTTTTTTTTTTCTGGGTAGGGGTTTCGGATGGTACCACGTCGATGCGTCGGGGTAGGGGTTTCGAATGGTACCACATCGATGCGTCGGGTAGGGGTTTCGGATGGTACCACGTCGATGCGTCGGGGTAGGGGTTTCGGATGCTACGGCTTCGATGCGCGAAAAACACGTATAAATTATTATACAAAGTTAGATGAATGCATCATGCATATATACAATTACATGAAAATCATGTGTTGATAACACATACACAATTAAGTACGCCTGGTACATGAAGATCACATTTCCCGGTTCCAGATACTTAGAAGTATTTTGTTACATGGAGATCACTATATTTTACATGTCTGCACTAGTCAAAATAGTGGTACTCTCCGGTCTCCGGTATAACATGGGCGAGGTAAAATCCCGTCAACTCCTCTGCCAGTGCCCTGAAACGGGTCTTTATTGGTAACTCGTAGCGCTTTCTTGTCAACTGTAAAAAAATGACATCAAAATGAATAAATGAGATATGAAATGAATAAAACTCATCACGATTGATGGTACAAAAATAATATTGTGACTAGAGCTTTACGTACTTCGATACTTCTTTTGCTCTTCAAACTCTCGTTGACCACAGTGTGCATGTACTCGCAAACGTAGAATCCACATAGATCAGTCCCTATTGGCTGTTTAAGGCAAGTCTATACAAAAATAGAATTTAATCAAATAATAATGTATGATAATGGTGCATGGGCCTAGTTATAGTACTACTTACATTGTTACTACGCCAGCGCAGTTTCTCTGGCCATCAACTGTTCGGATGTTCCGCGAGGAACATTTTCCAAACACTGCATGACAAGAAAATGAATGAATGAGTCATAAATTCTTTGATATTAGGAAATGAACGAAAGGGGCGATAAGAAAAGAAAGTACCTTGCCACCAAATCAAAACAGGTCTTGTATTGTTTAGGGCATCTTCTTAACGAGTCAAGGACAACAATTTCTCCTTTCCGCAAGTCAATAACGATAAGAATGTAGTGGGAGCTGCGCACGTTTATAAATAGTCATGCATAACTCATCAATTAAACTTAACATCGGGTGAGAAAAATAGAATGTGTAATAAGCAGTAACACTCACTTGAAGTTGTAATGCCATAATATATATTTTTTGTAAGCTTGTCGCTTGAAAAACATTAGCAAATTCCCCGGTGTATCCTTGTTAAGTATTGGATCAATTATGTTATCTTCATGCATTATAAAGGGTTCAATGAACCCAATGTGGTTGATTTTCTGCTTCTTGCGTTCGAGCATCTTCATTCTGCGTAATGAAGCACATAAATATTATAGAGAGGATTATCACAGACAATGAATGAGTAGAGCTAATTAAAACATTAAATTATAGGAATATATCACTTATAGACAATAGGAACTCATGATAGCTTTGTCGAGGGCCCGAAGATTGTATAACTGAAAGATTTCGGCGAAGTAAAGGACAACGGAGTATTCTTGGAAATAATGCTCTTCCTTAACTGCCATCATGAGAGCGTCTTTATTCGTCTCCTTTACAATATTCTTGTACCAGGCTTGAAATTGACGCATTCTTGTGGGTAAGTCGCCGTCGACAAAATCTTCCCCGTGAACATAAGTACGAACGACATCCGCGAAGGGGATATCATCTCCCGAATATACCAGCTCCCGCACATTGATGTTTTTGAGAACTCTGTCATCAAGCACCTTGAGCGGGGGGGGCGATTGTGCATCTTGTTCTCCGAGTTGGGCAACTTGTTTCCCTTTTTTCGATCGATCATCCATCTCTTCGTCATATGACTTACCAATGTTGCGATCATAGTCTGTTGGCGGCGATGGTGGGGGGTTGTATAGGGCATCGATGCAACGGTCAATTTTCTCCTGAGGAATTCCGGCAGTAAATTTTGCAGGACGCAATTGTTTCGCTAACGCTTTCTGTTTCACGCCAGCAAGTCAGGCATCCGTATGTTCTTTGCAGGCGATATCGTTTTCCTCGACGGTTCTCTCCCAAGGTAACTTTGGAGTAGGCGGCGGTGTTTTCTGCTTTCTAGGTTTCTTCCTAACTGGAGAACCAGACTGGCGCCTACTCGAGAGCGACTTAACATTCTGGCGGACTGGCACAGACTGCGATGGCCTCGCGCTAGGAACCTTCTCGGGGGGCGGTTGGCTTTGCTGTTGAGCTGGAGATGGACTCGGGCTGGGGTCCCTATCGGGGAGGTGTGGGCTTTGCTGATGGGGTGGAGATGGACTCCGTCTTTGATCCCTCTTGAGGAAGAGTGGACTTTGCTGGTGAGCTGGACTCCTAGAACGAGGAGTGGACTTTGCTTGTTCTGAAAGGACAATGTATTTCTTGGGCCATAGGGCGAAGGCATGCTTGACGTCTGGCAACGTTTTCTCCTCGTCACCTCCAGGTAACTCAAGTTCCAAGTTTTCAAATCCCGGCATAATTTTGTCCACCCCGACACGAGCGTAGCCATCTGGAATTTGACCACAATGGTAGAGTTCTCCAGGTTGAATTACTAAAGCTTGCCCCACCGCCACCTTCAAAGTTATGTTTCTCATTGCTATATGTAGCTCACAACCTGTAGGCTCTGTGATGTCATCCACTCGGTAGGCACCAACGTCGACCTGACGCATGGAACCAACGCTGCTTCTACGCTGAGATGGGGCGGCATCTGCTTCATGGTCTAATCTGTGCCGCTCCTGAGGTTCCGTTCTTTGCTCCTTCAATGCTTTTATTTCCGCCCGTTGCTCCTTCATTTCACGTTCCAATTGTAATATCCGGTCGGCCTCCTTCTTCTTACTTCTGCTACGGCTTCTATAAGTGTGAGCGGATTCTGGCCACGCAGTCTTAAACGTAGCACCGCCAGGAAAGCCTCGAGCTCGTCCAACATGTTCAGGATTCCCCAGGGCCCGTGTCAGCTCGTCATCCTCTCTATCGGGTTTGAACACACCATTGCGAACATCATTAATTGCTTTTTCAAGCTTCACTTTGATTATGTCAACGAGAACCTTCCATTTTCCCCTTCCAACAATCTCTCCGGTTTTAGGGTCCAACATTGCCCCATGCGCGAACAACCAGAATTTTGACCTCTCGGGCTAGTCAAGTGTATTTGGACGGACCCCCGATCGAAGCAGTTTTTCTTCATAGGATAACCACTTACGAATGGCGCTCTTGTAGCCACCTGTCCCCAATGTATGGTGGTGTACCTTCAGCCCAGCATTCAATTTATTTATCTCCGATCGGGCCACAACCATAGGTGATTTCCTATACGCCTTAAACGCCGCCCATTCAGATTCTAACTTCTTCCCTTGTGCTCCACTGAAATCTCGATCTTCTTTTGTTTCTTCATATTGATTCCATAACTTTTTCTTCCAGTTCCGGAATTGTTCCGCCATCTTAATAAGAGTCCACTTCTTGAGGTTGTCCTTCTTCACTTTAGAGAGATCTGGCGGGAGGGTGAAATGTGACAACAGCGTGTTATAGACCAAATCCTTAAGAACTTGGTGGACATAACATGGGTCCTCCACATCTGCGGCCGCCGGCTTATTCCATTCGCGTATGCTTATTGGGATCATGTCCCTAACAATAACTTCAGCTTGACTTATAAATTTGCTGCGGTTCTGTTTTGGTTCGAGCGGTTCGTCGGAATCAGCAATTTCCTCAATCGGTAACTTTGGATCCTCGCTCGTCATTCTTTTTGCCTTGCCTCGAGGAGCACATGGTGGCTGCTTTTTCGCAGATTTCCTTGATCCGGATGGCTAAAAGAAAAATGAGTCGTTAATAAATACAACACAAATCAATTAATGCATGTAGTTAACAACAACATATCGCCATATTTATTATAAACACATATACACCTCTCCTCCGGAGTTTGTTATCACCACATCTCGTGACTCTATTCCAAAGCCGTTCAAAAATTGTTCGAAATCATAATCATCTACATCTCCTCCAGCTCGGGCATCATTAAAAATAAGTTGTTCCATTTGGTCTTCCATCTCTTCGTCTTGTTGAAATTGTGCTTCTTCTATCTGCTCGTCTCGCAAGTGCTCCATAGCTCAAATATACCTGCAATCAATAAAATTTGCAATCAAGTTTAGATTTATTCTAAAAAAGATACAAGTATGCAATCCTATAAATTACAAGAATATGAATATTGGGTTGAATGATTGTTTAAAATATTCTATAAATTACAATGTACCTGTTTACTACTCAAGCATGTCAAACTAATGCACCCAAGTGTAACTCTCATAAATAAAACTGGGAGGAAGCAGCTGATACAACTGGGAGGAAGCAGACCAGTGCTCAAGTAATTAGGCAACAATGGGGCAGAGGCATTTAGTGCATTGCTTTGCACTAAAAAATCAGAAAGGAGGCAACCTGAACTGGAGGCAATAGCATCTGATCATCAAGTTAATCCAACATTTGCATTCCAAATAAAAACTTATGCCAATGAGTTATTAAAAAGGCAACCTAGGCAAATATGGTATCACATCTACCAATTAATTAGATAGATGGACCACAAGCAGTGAGTGAGTACTCAATACAGTTAACCTGAAGAGAGCAGAGTCGGTTCAGGAGGTTATAAATAAACCCCAGCCGCAGGAGCAAACATCCCACACAAACCTGAGCACACACAAGTCAATGAAGCTTACACAACACATTGTTCTTAAACCAAGGACAACCCCAGACAATATCTAGAACCTAAGAAACACATCCACAAGTCAACGAAGCTAAGCAATTAGAATTGCTTGGTAAGCAAGAGAAGAAGAGACCTCCTGCAAGTTGTATAATGAATTGTATATCAATATTAGCCAAATCTATTGCAAACACCCAGTGACGGCTCATCCAACTTTGCATATGCATTTAGAATCATCTCATCCTACTTTGCATATATATTTAATACAAAATCATCTCATTCTCTGTATTAAAATATAAGATATTTTACGAGCACGCTAGCAAGAACAGTCAATACGACGGCAATGATCCAATGACCATATATCAATACTGCTCCCATATATATGCATAATAGTAACAAATAACATTATGAAAATACCAACATTTCAGAAACATTATGAACCACCAAATAACATTATGCATAATAGTAACAAATTCGATTCTTCTACGGTTAAATCTGAGAATAGTGGCTTGGCTGGAAACCGTGTCGGTTTCTGTTTTTTGCTCGTTGATGTTTATCTAAATGAGGATATCCATGGTTCCTAACTTAACCTAACCCTAAATCGTCCGGCGGCATGAGACGTGGTGGTGGAAAATCGGAGAGGGCAGTAGGAGCTCACAACGATGGCGACGAGGACGGCCGGAACTGCGCGGAGGAGTAGCGGGCCGGAGCAGCGGAGGAGCCGCGGGCGTGGAGGAGGCCACGGGACGGCGACCGGAGCAGCGCGGGCCAGAGCGGAGCAAGGGGCGAGAGAAGGTGTGGTGGCGCGCCGGACTGGAGAAGAGCTTCGCCGAGCGCACTTCGCCGGCGAGATGCGGGCGCCGGAGCGGAGCAGGGCTTCGCCGAGGGAGGCCGGAGCGGAGAGCGGAGCAGGGCTTCGCCGTGGAACAGGGGATTTTGGGGGAAGATTGACAAATTTTCGGCCGCGTGAACCTAAACGGCGCGGAAAGGGCCTTTAGTCCCGGTTCGTGTTACGAACCGAGACTAAAGGATCTTTAGTCGCGGTTGGTAACACCAACCGGGACTAAAGGTCCACAAAGCCCAGTGGACCTTTAGTCTCGGTTGGTGTTACCAACTGAGACAAATGCCTTTTTTTCTTGTTTCTTTTTACTAATTTTGTTTTTGTTTTCTTTTAAATTGTTTGAATTGTTTACTTATTTGTTTCTTTTTTTGGTTTACTTATTTTTTGAATTGTTTTGGTTTCTAATTTATTTTTCTGTTTTGTTTTATATTCTTTCATTTTAAGATGCCAAGGTGATTTCTTGAAAACAATCATAAATATCATTTTATATTTTTTAAGATTTTTTGTGAAGTAAGTACATCAAATATGATTCCAAATGGCACCCAACTATTTTTCACTAAGAGTGGTGCACACATGATGGATGATCCCCAAGTTTGAGTTTTTTCTTAGAATTATAGCTAATTTTCCCTAGTTAATTGAGTTTATGTTGAATTATCGAAAGTAATTCAAATTTGAACTACAACTATTTGATAGTTTGGTCTGAAACTTTTGGAAAAAACATTTTAAGGTACACAACTAGTGGTTATATCACAGAAACATTGATAGTTCTAGAAAATATCAGCTCTTCCGATGATTAGTCGTAGCGACCGTTTTGATCGTTTTTAAGAAAAAATGTAAGAAAGTGATAAACACCTCAAAAAATCAAATCCTTTGGCATGGGCTCCTTATATGTGTACTAGTTGCTATGAAAAATGATAAACTTGATTTTTGCCAACATTTGCAAAAAAAGTATTCACAAAAAGGTCTATCATGTATGAACATCTAGAAGTTTCAAGCTAAATGACCAAGTTATGGTCATTTCAACGACATAGTTTGTGATGAAGATCTCATACTCCACACATAGGTGCATATTGGTATATTAAACAAACTTGCCAAAGGGATTTTTCAAAATATTTTCATAAATATCATTTTCCTTTTTTTAAGTGCAAAAAATAAGGTTTTTTGTGAAGTAAGTACATAAAATATGATTCCAAATGGCACCCAACTATTTTTCAGTAAGAGTGGTGCACACATGATGGATGATCCCCAAGTTTGAGTTTTTTCTTAGAATTATAGCTAATTTTCCCTAGTTAATTGCGTTTATGTTGATTTATCGAAAGTAATTCAAATTTGAACTACAACTATTTGATAGTTTGGTCTGAAACTTTTGGAAAAATCATTTTAGGGTACACAACTAGTGATTATATCACAGAAATATTGATAGTTTTAGAAAATATCACCTCTTCCGATGATTAGTCGTAGCGACCGTTTTGATCGTTTTTAAGAAAATATGTAATAAAGTGATAAACACCTCAAAAAATCAAATCCTTTGGCATGGGCTCCTTATATGTGTACTAGTTGCTATGAAAAATGATAAACTTGATTTTTGCCAACATTTGCAAAAAAAAGTATTCACAAAAAGGTCTATCATGTATGAACATCTAGAAGTTTCAAGCCAAATGGCCAAGTTTAGGTCATTTCAACGACATAGTTTGTGATAAATATCTCATACTCCACACATAGGTGCATATTGGTATATTAAACAACCTTGCCAAAGGGATTCTTCAAAACATTTTCATTAATATCATTTTCCTTTTTTTAAGTGCAAAAAATAAGGTTTTTTGTGAAGTAAGTACGTAAAATATGATTCCAAATGGCACCCAACTATTTTTCACTAAGAGTGGTGCACATATGATGTATGATACCCAAGTTTGAGTTTTTTCTTAGAATTATAGCTAATTTTTCCTAGTTAATTGAGTTTATGTTGATTTATCGAAAGTAATTCAAATTTGAACTACAACTATTTGATAGTTTGGTCTGAAACTTTTGGAAAAATCATTTTAATGTACACAACTAGTGGTTATATCACAGAAACATTGATAGTTCTAGAAAATATCACCTCTTCCGATGATTAGTCGTAGCGACCGTTTTGATCGTTTTTAAGAAAAAATGAAATAAAGTGATAAACACCTCAAAAAATCAAATCCTTTGGCATGGGCTCCTTATATGTGTACTAGTTGCTATAAAAAATGATAAACTTGATTTTTGCCAACATTTGCAAAAAAAGTATTCACAAAAAGGTCTATCATTAATGAACATCTAGAAGTTTCAAGCCAAATGACCAAGTTATGGTCATTTCAACGACATAGTTTGTGATAAAGATCTCATACTCCACACATAGGTGCATATTGGTATATTAAACAACCTTGCCAAAGGGATTCTTCAAAATATTTTCATAAATATCATTTTCCTTTTTTTAAGTGCAAAAAATAAGGTTTTTTGTGAAGTAAGTACATAAAATATGATTCCAAATGGCACCCAACTATTTTTCACTAAGAGTGGTGCACACATTATGGATGATCCCCAAGTTTGAGTTTTTTCTTAGAATTATAGCTAATTTCCCTAATTAATTGAGTTTATGTTGATTTATCGAAAGTAATTCAAATTTGAACTACAACTATTTGATAGATTGGTCTGAAACTTTTAGAAAAATCATTTTAAGGTACACAACTAGTGGTTATATCACAGAAACATTGATAGTTCTAGAAAATATCACCTCTTCCGATGATTAGTCGTAGCGACCGTTTTGATCGTTTTTAAGAAAAAATGTAATAAAGTGATAAACACCTCAAAAAATCAAATCCTCTGGCATGGGCTCCTTATATGTGTACTAGTTGCTATGAAAAATGATAAACTTGATTTTTGCCAACATTTGCAAAAAAAGTATTCACAAAAAGGTCTATCATGTATGAACATCTAGAAGTTTCAAGCCAAATGACCAAGTTATGGTCATTTCAACCCAAGCTAAATGACTGTGGCAAGACATATGTGATGATCTACAACCGTACGACAAAACATCTCTGATGATCTGCAACCATTTGGAACGGTCGCAGATCATCAGAGACGTCTTGCCGCTGGTTGCCCAAAGATGCCTCTGCCGAGGGGAGGGTTCACCTTCAGCCTTCACTGAGTGCTCTCTGCTACCCGTGTGCTGCCAAAATAAACTACAATGAGTAGACACTGAGTGTTGAACATGTCCGGGAGGGGGATATATATAAGGTACGTGTGCTTCTTTAGTCCCGGTTAGTAACGAAGTGGTCGTGATACTGTTGATCCAACAGCTCAGAATCTCTCAAAAGAAACACACCTCAGATCCAACGTCTCAGAAGCGCTAGAAAGAAACACACGATCCATGTGCTTCTTTAGTCTTGGTTGGGAACACCAACCGGGACTAAAGAAGCACATGGATCGTGTGTTTCTTTAAAGCACTTGTGAGCCGTTGGATGAAGATGTGTTTCTTGTGAGGGATTCTGAGCTGTTGGATGGGAACTATCATGACCAGTTCGTGAGTCACATGACCCTATATATAGCCCCCTCTTGAACATGTTCGGCAGTCATTGTCTCCTCATTCTACTTCATCGACAGAATACAAAGCATTTGGATTCCCTGCATACGCCCAACGGTGCATTTCATATGCAGACACTCACGAGCCACCGTTGGGCTGTATGCAGGTGAAATCGTGTGTTCTGTTCCATGCATCTACAAAATACTTCAGTTCACTTGTTTTTCTGATACAAAGCATTCGGATATTACACATCAACAATAATATCCCTATCTAGTGTTTACTTGTTCTTCTGATTGCGCCGTAACCATGGACAATCTTCTTCATTTAACTTGATACTTGGATCAGTGTTGACTTTGAAGGGCGGAATGTCATGAAACTTATCGTAATCTTCTGACATGTCTGTCTTGTCCTCCACTCCCACAATGACTCTTTTCCCTGAAAGAACTATGTGGCGCTTTGGCTCACCGTACGATGTACTCGCTTGCTTATCTTTTCTTTTTTTCGATAGGGTAGACATGTCTTTCACATAGAAAACCTGAGCAACTTCACTGGCTAGGGCGAATGGTTCGTTCTCGTACGAAAGATTGTTGAGATCCACTGTAGTCATTCCGTATCGTGGGTCTACCTCTACCCCGCCTCGTAGGTTGAACCATTTGCACTTGAACAAAGGGACCTTAAAAGTAGGTCCATAGTCAAGTTCCCATATCTCCTCTATGTAACCATAATATGTGTCCTTTGTCCCGTTGCAGTTTGTTGCATCAAAGCGTACTCCACTATTTTGGTTGGTGCTCTTTTTATCTTGGTTGGCTGTGTAAAATATATTTCCATTTATCTCGTACCCTTGAAAAGTCAATATAGTTGAAGCTGGTGATGTGGCCAACAAGTATAGCTGTTCTTCAACATTGGTGTCATTAATGAGACGTCTTTTTAACCAACTGCTGAAAGTCTTCATGTGTTCTCCATCTTCAGATTTCTCCGGGTATTTGGAGCGTAAAACATTCTTGTGTTCCTCGACATACGGACCCACCAAACTGGAATTATGTAGAACGGTGTCGTGTGCTTGAGTGAAAGAATCCCCGTCTTGACATATTGTTGCTTTCTTTCCTAGGGTGCCTTTTCCATGCAGTCTCCCCTCATGACGTGATTCAGGAACACCGATCGGCTTCAGATCAGGAATAAAATCTACACAAAACTCAATGACCTTCTCTGTTCCATAACCCTTGACGGTGCTTCCTTCTGGCCTAGCCCGGTTATGCACATATTTTTTTAAGACTCCCATGAACCTCTCAAAGGGGAACATGTTGTGTAGAAATACAGGACCGAGAACAGAAATCTCTTCGACTAGGTGGACTACAAGGTGCGTCATAATATTGAAGAAGGTTGGTGGGAACACCAACTCGAAGCTGACAAGACATTGGACCAGATCCTTCTCTAAATTTTTTGGAGTTAGTGGATTGATGACCTTCTGAGAAATTGCATTGAGAAATGCACATAGCTTCACAATGGGTTCTTGATCATTTTCCGGTAGAAGCCCTCTCAATGTAACCGGAAGTAATTGTGTCATAATCACGTGACAGTCATGAGACTTTAGATTCTGAAATTTTTGCTCTGCCATGATTATTATCTTTTATATTTGATGAGAAGCCAGATGGAACCTTCATACTGCGAAGGCACTCAAAAAATATTTTCTTCTCTTCTTTAGTAAGAGCGCAACTTGCAGGTCCTGGCTGATTCTCTGAATGAGTATCGTCTCGATGCATCTCTTCGCTCATATGTTGATGGGTCTGCCTTCCTTTCGGTGTACCTTTTTTTGACTTCCCTTTTTCTGACTTCCCATCTTTTGACTTCCCATACACGCCCAAGAAGTTTAGCAAGTTGCAGAAAATGTTCTTTGTCACGTGCATCACGTCGATTGCAGAGTGAATCTCTAGCATTATCCAATATGGCAGCTCCCAAAATATAGATTTCTTCTTCCACATGGGTACGTGGTTGTTTGCGTCATTCGGAACAGTGAGTCCGCCAGGACCCTTTCCAAAGATTACATTTAAATCCTTGACCATATCATGTATAGCAGAACTAGAAGGGCGCGTAGGCCTCGGCCGATGATCTGCCTCACATTTGTAATGCTTGCCTTTCTTCCTTAACGGATGCTTGGGTACAAGAAACCGATGATGACCCAGGTACACATTCTTGTTACCTAAATGTATACTATCAGTCTCAGCTAAACAGTGCGTGCATGCATTGTATCCCTTGTTTGACTGTCCTGAAATGTTGCCTAGAGCAGGCCAATCATTGATGGTTACAAAAAGCAAAGCTCGTAGATAAAATTCCTCCAGTTTGTGCTCATCCCACACACGTACACCTTCTTCACGCCACAACTGCAAAAGTTTTTCAACTAATGGCCTGAGGTACACATCAATGTCGTTGCCAGGTTGCCTCGGGCCTTGAATGAGCACTGGCATCATAATGTACTTCCGCTTCATGCACAGCCAAGGAGGAAGGTTATAGATACATAGAGTCACGGGCCAAGTGCTGTGACTGGAGCTCTGCTCTCCAAAAGGATTAAAGCCATCTGTACTTAGACCAAATCTTAAGTTCCTTGCGTCATCTGAAAATGTCGGGAACTCTCTGTCAATTTTTCTCCACTAGGACCCATCCCCGGGGTGTCTCAACATCAAGTCTTTTTTTACGATCTTCTTTGTGCCAACGCAACAACTTGGCATGCTCTCTATTGCTGAACAAACGTTTCAACCGTGGTATTATAGGAGCATACCACATCACCTTTGCAGGAATCCTCTTCCTGGGGCGCGGCTCGCCCTCAACATCACCAGGGTCATCTCGCCCGATCTTATACCGCAAAGCACCGCATACAGGACATGCATTCAATTTTTCGTGCTCACCGCGGTAGAGGATGCAGTCATTAATGCAAGCGTGTATGTTATGCACATCTAATCCTAGAGGGCATACCACCTTCTTTGATTCATCCGTACTAGACGGCAATTCGTTATCCTTTGGAAGCATCTTCTTAACTATTTTTAACAAATTTTTAAATCTCTTGTCAGAAGTACCATTCTCTGCCTTCCATTGCAGCAATTCAAGTGTGGTACCTAGCTTTTTCTGGTCATTTTGACAAGTTGGGTACAACAATTTGGCGTGATCAGCTAACATACGCTCCAACTTCAACCTTTCGTTTTCACTTCCACAGTCCATTTGTGCGTCACGAATGGCCCGACGAAGATCATCGTCGGGCTCATCAATAATGGGATCTTCTTCAGTTTCGTCTTCTCCCATTGTAGTATCACTGAACCAAGGATACTTGTCATTATCCTCCTCTTCTTCATTTTCTTCCATGATAACCCCTGTTTCTCCGTGCTTGGTCCAACAATAATAACCAGGCATAAAACCATTATGCAAGAGGTGTGAGTGAATGACTTTTGAGGTAGAGTGATCACTCATATTCTTGCAGGCACTACATGGACAACGAATAAAACCGTTCTTCGGCTTGTTTGCCTCAGCCACATGGAGAAAATTATGCATGCCATCAATGAACTCAGGACAACATCGGTCACCGTACATCCATTATCGGTTCATCTGTATTACATAAAAGTATATCGAACCCCATTATTACACTACTGTCATAAATAATATGTAAGACCAAATTAATTAATACAATGTCATCCCCTAAAATAAGAGTAGAGTAGTGACAACTGGTAATACATAGTTCTCATAAAACATACATTAACTGAAACAAATATAAAAATTATCTAAAGAATTTAAATCCAACAACAAATGCGATCAAAATCGCAACTAAGGTAAATACTGAACCCACAGCATAATGATACCAAGCCTCCCGATAAATGGCATATTTTCTAATCCTTTTTATCTTCAAGCGCATTGCATCCATCTTGATCTCGTTACCATCGACCACGTCGGCAAGTTTGAGCTCTAATTTCATCTTATCTTCTAAGCATTGAAGATAAAGATCTTCACTTCTTTTCAATTTTGCTTTCAAATCATTGTTTTCTTTATCCAAAAACTCGACAATAGGGTCAGGTTCAATTTCTGGTTCAACTACCTCCTAGATAAAAATAATTCTATGTCAAGTTGGTCGCCATAATTGCCAGAAACATAGAATGTAATAAATAGTTTTGAAAATGTACCACACATCTGAATCATAAACCGGACGAGCACCGACGGGGACGGATATGAGAACCATGACTCTATACATATAATACAAATTAGAAAACTATACAAGTAATAACTATGTATCTAAAACAATAAAGCTATGTTTTTTTAAAATCAAATAAAATAAAAGATAGAGGCTCACCGAGGTGGTGCCGGTGACGGGACAGCGCGGGCGATCGAAGTCGATAAGGCTCCTCACGACACTAAAACACATGAATCATTATTTACTTTGAGCATAAATTGCACATATGAAACAAATGAAATCCTAACTTAGGCATTTCATCAAACACCTTTCTTGCACAATTTTTTTGAAATGAGCAAACTGAGCTAAATAAGCAATGCCGAAAAGAGCATGAAGAGGCTAACCGTATGGTGCCTTCAATCTTGTCAAATGGTGTTTTTTGTGTGGATTAATTAGGTTTGGAGGGAGGAAATGAGAGGAGAAATGGAGAGGGAAAATGGTGAGCTCGAGCTCGGTTTGGAAAGGGAGGAGTCGAGGTGGAAGAAGCTGATAAAGGTGAGGACCTTTAGTTCCGGTTCGTGAATCGAACCGGGACTAAAGGGTTCTGACGTTGGGAGCCGCCTCTGCTGCCGCATGCGGTGGACCTTTAGTCCCGGTTCATAACACGAACCGGGACTAAAGGTCCCTCGCAAAATCGCGGCGCGGGGTTACACCCCTTTAGTCTCGGTCCAAATTTAATTTGGGACTAAAGGGATGAACCTAAGCCCCGATTTCCACTAGTGTAAGTGCCTCCACACCACTAGGCCATGCCTTAGTCTGCGTCACAGTAGAATAGGAAATTGTAATCCATCCACAACAAAATCCTACGTAAGCCAGCCTTGGACGTGGAGATGGCTCGATGAATTTGCATAAGACGAAAAATCAAGTCAGCACGATGATCCTACCTCGGTGTAAAGTACACGACGGGCCTTATACTTGGCGGAGCTTAATTCACGGCAGGGACTTGCTTCGGTAAGGGCTAGTCTGGAGGCTGGGCTGTGGATCCAAGATTAAAATTTGGGAAGACAGATGGATACCAAGACCTGGTGCTCAGCATCCACTGGGATGTTTGAGTCTAAACCGTCCGCAGCGTGTGGAGGAATTAATCCTTCCAGACGGTGGGGCTTGGGATGAACAGAGAGTGCGGGGTGTGTTCTTTGAGCCAGATGTAGAGGATATTTTGAACATCCCTGTGGGTCGGGCGGGAGCGGAGGATTTTTTGAATCATACAAAGAATGCGCTGTTCATGGTAAAATCAGCCTACCAGCATTTCGCTATGCAACTAAAGGATCTGGCAAGAGGGGGAGTCGGTGCCTCAACAGCTAGCAACCTGCATAAGGGGTGGCTAAGTCTGTGGGATGCACAAGTGCCGAACAAATGCAAGGTTAATGTGTCGAGGCTGATTGAGAATGACCTGGTGGTGGGATCTGAACTCAGACATAGGAAAATTAAGGACGGTGTGTACTGTCTAGCGTGCAGCAAATATGAGAGTTTAGTCCATCGGTTTTGGTTATGCCCTCACTCGGCATCGCCCTGGAACCTGCTTAAGGAGGAGACGGGTATCGTCGTGGATGCACCACCGCGAAAATTGGCTCATCACTCCGATTTGAAGGGGTGGCTGCTAGATTGGATTAGAAAGAGCTCAGAAGATCAACTCTCACGTATGTTTCGAATGATATACAATTTTCGGACAGCTAGAAATGATGCGAGGGACTCGGGTGTGATAGCTGATCCTCGTACACTGGTACGACGGTCGATCTGTGAGGTTCAGGAATGGTTGGAGGTCAACAAGAAGCCATTGGTGCCCTCGTCTTCGGTTAGTGAACACTGGTGTCCACCGGAGGGGGGTTGGGTCAAAGTTAATTCGATGGAGCTTTTTGTTCAGTATGGAGGGGGTGGGGTGGAGTGATTCGCGACCATCACAGTACCTGCTAGGAATAACAGGCGATCTTTTTTCCCTCGGGTTATCAATGCAGAACACGTAGAGCTCTTGGCATGCCAACATGGGTTGATCTTCATAAAGGAACATCGCCTTCACAAGGTGGTTTTGGAGACAGACAGTACTGGTGTTGCCCCGAAGCTGGTGAAGGATGATTTGGACCGTTCAGCGTATGGTTTGCTGGTGGAGGAGATCAAAATCCTGTTGAAGAGCTTCGAGGATACAGCGGTGCGTGCAGTGCGGCGTGCGACGTTCGGCTAACGGAGCCGCTCATCTAGTTGGGAAATATTGCTGCGATAACAGAACTTGTAATAGTTGGATTGGAACTATCCCGGGCTGCTTCCATGTTGAAGTAGCGGTTTAAATCTTACAAAAAGTACACGACAGGCTGCCTAACAGGGCCAAAGGGGGATTTGTAGGGCTAACTTTTTTTGATGGACAACAGCGAGCGCTGTGTCATTTCCATTAAGACGGAGCCGAGACAAATGCCGGAGGTAACCAAGTACAAAAGTAAACAAATAATAATAATAATAATAATAATAATAATAATAATAATAATAACAATAATAATAATTATAAGAAGAAGAAGAAGAAGAAGAAAGCTAGGCTAAACTCAGGTTTAGCTTAGCCGAAAACAAACAGCCGAAAGAAACTAAAGAGCTAAAACTAAAAGGTATTGATAAACAAAATCTACGCCAGCAAGGTAAAGGGTTTAGTCTCCTAACAGATTCTAGCGCCAAGTATACCGGCCGACCTCCACTGGATCAGCTCCGGTAACACCTTGTCGACAACCACTGTCAACATCGTTAGTTTGTTGCTGAAAATCCTGTTGTTTTTCTCTTTCCATAGGTGCCACCAAGTGAGAAGCGCGACGGTTCGCCGGCGCGTCGCCAAATGCGATGGCAGGATCTTGGAGCATCTTTTCCACCAGAAATGAAGACTGCAACCAACGGCAGGAGGCGCCGCTCTCCGAGGTAGATCAAGCGTGCTGATTAGCTGGTCCCAGACCTAGGAGGAGAAAGTACAAACACAACCATATGAGGTTTTGTTTCCGGCAACGCATTGCACAGCGTGCAAGCCGGTTCATGGGGCCACCACCCTTCGCAAGGTATCCGTTGTGAGACATTTGTTGTGGAGCATCAACAACCCATGAAGTCGGCATTTCAGAGTCGCCTTCGTGTGCTAGACCAGATCGAAAACTGGTGTGCGCTTTTTTTTCCTGTCCCGAGCCGTGTGCCACCTCGATCTCCTCCTCCTGGCCACTGCCGCCGCCAGCGCCGAAGGTGGCGGCCGCGCATGGCCGTCAAAGGCGGCGGGCGAGGGTGGAGCGCGCCACAACGAGCTTCCCTCGCGCGGGGAGTGATGCTTGTAAAATGCATACATGAATTTTGCATTGTATTAGTCATATTTTAACCATATTTGCATCATATAATGGTTATATCAATGTTTTATAATCATTTTGGGAATATTTCATACTTTCCCTATTTATTTGGAATTAACACTACACTGTCAAAAACTCCTTTTTCTATATTTTGATGTTTTACGGACCCAAACGACGTCTAGAAACTTCGGGAACATCATTTTTTGGAAGGAAGAAGGAGTAGGAGCCAAGGAAGCGCACGAGAGGAGGCCTGAGACCCAAAAGACGGTGGCCCACATGGCCAGATTACTTGGCCGCGTGGGGCCCACCATCTGGGGCCTCGTGGCTCTGATGCCGTCGACCTTCGTCTCCACACCTCCGTCTTGAACTAAAGACAACTATAAAAATACTCCCCGGAACCCTTTCGGAGGAAGCACCACAGGAACACAGAAAACACGAAACAGAGACTTGGAGCGGCAGATTGGAGGGGGCAAACTCCCGTGGGGTGCTACCGGTGTGGTCCCCACCTTCTCCAACGACTTCTCCACCGTCTCCATGATGAAGAGGGAGTAGTCCACCCCTAGGCTATGGGTTTGTGGAATTAACTTATGTATCTCACGTCTCTCTTGAGTTTCACTAATTAGTGCCATATGAGCTGCTGAACATGATTATGGTCATATATGTAATACCTTTATGGTGCTCGTAAGTTGATATATGTTATGATGATTGCCAATATTATTTCTTTTTTATGAAAGTAGATGCATATTATGTACCCCGTTCTTGTCTATGTGTTTTGATCCAACATGTGTATAAGAGCGTGTGAGGTGAACATGTGCATTAGTTGGAGTAACGGGGGAGGTTTTGTGGTAAGTTGACAGCAATACCGTGATCCACTTTGGTTTTTACCTTACGTTTTTTCCTCACTAGGGACAAAGGAAACACCATGCTACCAGGGATATGTGGGTGACATTGCCACTATCACCATGACTAGATCTAGCATGTTCTTATTTAAACTTCATGTCACTGAACTTAAAGCTATACTATGTTTATCTTAATTACTGAGGTGTTATGATTTAGTTAGCATCTTGGTGGAGTATAAGAGAGATTAATAACCAAAACATCTCTATGTTAGAATGTGATGCCCATATTATTAATATCTTGTCTTGTTGCAATCTCATATGTCAATTCCTATGTTCCATTTATCTACCACTATATAAAAGAGGGAGTGGATTTGTGAAACCATGAACCCCAATCCATTTTTAATCATAAGAAACACCTTTCCAACACTTTTATTGCACTTTACATTTTCTGCCATTATTAAATCCGAAAATACAAAAACACCTTAAATCTTGCAAACTCCATACAAACCACATACACATTATCCAATATCATTCATACCATCCTTGAACTTTTATTTACCATCATTGCATATTTATTTCAGTTTTGCATATGTTATCTTTATATCTTTCACTTACACCTTGTTCTTGACAACCACTTGGTGAAGTTGAGGGCACAAAACAATTTACTTTGTTTTGTAGGTTTCATAAAGAAGGATAAGGAGACAACAACTTTTGGTTCATTTCCCTGAGAGTTCGATATTAAACCCTCGAGTCACCCTCATGGGGAAAATAAGTCTTTTCCCTTACTATACACTCTGCACTTAGAGTCTCAACCTAACTCATATTCTTTTGTTGACACAGGTGTTGGAGCTAGCAATTATTTTCTGGCACCATCATCACCATCAAGATACAGAGCCATCAAGACTATTTTCTGGCGCCCTTCCCGAGAAAGTGAGCAAGTAAAGAGTTGTCTCACAAGTCTTCATCAACTGTGCAAGATATTTTCTGGTGGAGTTGCTGGACAAGTGGAAATAATACCTCACAAACAAAGTCAACATCACCAACTTGTGTAAACACCTAAGCTTGGGGAGGTTGCACCTCTGTGAGAATCATCTTACCCATCTTTTTACCTTCAAAGCATTATATTTTGTTTTTGTCATTTTTTCGGTTTATATTTTATATTAAATTTTTCATTTTGTTTTACTTTTATCTGTTAGGTTTGCATTATTTGGTATCATTTTATTTTCAGTTTTGCATTAAAAATTAAAAAGCACATAAAACTTGCTAGAATGGAAAAGAGAACTTTTTGGCCATTTAGTGTTAAGAACTTTCCTCAAGATATGAATATCCGTGTTGAAGAATTTGAAGTAGATCATAATATCACTAAAGTAATCTATGAGCAACGTTTTTATGGTAAAATTAAAGAAGATCCTATGCAACATCTTAGAAAGTTTAATGAAAGATACAAAGAGTTAAACTTAAAACATGCTAATGTTAGTGTGATTAAAGTTAAGTTTTTTCCCTACTCTCTTGCTGGGAAAGCCTTAGATTGGATATTAAGATGGCCTCCTAGTAATTTTAATAGTTGGTTTAATCTAAAAGCTGCATTTATTGAAAGATATTGTTCTACTAAAACTATATCTAATCTTAGACAAAAAGTTATTGCCTTTAAACAAGAGGAAGAAGAACTTTTCGTAAATACTTCTAAGGGATTGGATGCTTACGCATATACTCCCTCCGTCCATAAATAAGTGTCTCAAGTTTGTCAAAAAAGAGATGTATCTAGACGGAGGGAGTATTTTATAGAGGGTTGTCTGAAACCTCTCTAATCTTTTTGGATAATGAATGTAAGGGCTCTTTTATGAATACTCATGCTGCTAATAGTCATATTTTGCTTGATGGTTTACTTTTGGAAGTCAAAATTAAAGGAAGTCTTGAAAAAGCCCAAATACCTGAAGATGTTGTTGATGACCGTCATGAACTATATAATCTATATAGTAGAAAGAAAAAGGTTGAAGAAGTTAAGATACTTAGTGAAGTCAAGGAACCACTGCTTGAATTAAAGAATTTTAGCTTGCATCAACTTATGTCTATCTTATAGAAATTTGCTGTCGATCCTTCTATTAATATTAACCAAGCTGGTTTTGATTCTTTTATTTCTAGCCATGCATGTTTTAAATGATAAGATTAATAGGTACAACAAAGAAGCTATGGCACCACCTAAGCTTGGGGATATTTGGACCCCCAAGGTATTAGTAACAATTGGAAAAGAGACACACCATGCCATGTTAGATCAAGAATCTAGTTTCTCTGTCATGTCTAAGGAACTATATGAAGTACTTGAGTTAAAGAATATTGAGAAATGCTCTATTAAACTTTCACTTGTTGATGATTCCATTAAATATGCTTTAGAAAAATTAAGTGATGTTATGGTAGAATTAGACATGACTTTTGTGTCTACTGACTTTGTAATAATGGACATGGGGAATAAAACCTCTAGTCATATCATTTTGGGAAGACCTTTTCTTCGTACTACAGTTGCTATCCTTGATTCAGAGGAGGGGAGCGTGAAGTTTCAGTTCCCACGCAAGAAGTGCATGGAGCACTTTCCAAGAAGGAGGGACACACCAAATCTTAAGCTCCCCCATGAGCTTCGTCCACCCTAAATATCAAGTAAGTAAGCCTAGCTATATGGCTATAAAGAAAGAGCTTTACGAGAGGCAACCCGGTTGTTTTTATTTGTGATTTTCTTTGAGTCCTCTTGTTGTACCAAGAGACTTTGTTTTTATTTTAGGTTCTGGAATTTTTAATAAAGTGCCAAGTTTTACCCATTTGGGTTTTGAAAGTTGCTTTTTCCATTCAGAGATTTTATTCCAGCACGAATTTGTGCATGGTTTGATTCTTCATAACCCTGAATGAGTTGGAATTTGAACTGTAGTTGAAACTTTTTGCCCTCTATAAGCATGAATTTTTTCAGATTTGTTTTACAAATTTAAGTGGGTAAAAAAATACGTTTTGCTGCTGCTGTTTTTCTGGACAGATTCTGTCCCATTTGTTTTTATGCATTCTTTGAGATTTTAACTTGAATCTATTTTATCCAACTGAGCTTATTAGAAGGACTAAAAAATTATGCACTTTATGGACATGTTTGTTATGTTTGTCTAAGGATTTCATACAGCAAGCAATTCTATTGTTTTGTACCTACTAATGTCACCCCACATAAAAGAAATGGGAGAAACGGTGTTTTGAAGTTTTTTCACAGGGATTAGAGGAGATGCACCAAGAGCTATCCAAGGGTGGTGAAGACCATAAGCTTGGGGATGTGAAGACAACCCCACTGAACCTACATAACCTCGGTTTGCACACGTCTAACTTCTGTTTTTCGTTCATTGCACTTTATCGTACAAACTTGGAGCGTTTTTGTTCTTTTTGTTATTTCGGTTTGTTTTTTTGTTTGAGACCACAACTTTTCTGTCGGCCCAGTGGGAACTGGGGTATGGTGAGAGCCCATTCCCCCTCAGGCCTCGCACACTGGCCAGTCAGACGAAACGGCTAAGGACCAGGCGTCACCGCCTGACGGGACCCTCGAGAGGCAACTCCCCTCGAGGGACTAAAGTGGAAGCGTGCCCTCAAGGGATCCCTCGCCTCAGGGGACCCTCCCGAGACGAGGGTGCGCCTGCCACATGGCCCACGTACGGCAAGACGCACATGGCCCCTGCCACGCCCACGTGGTGACGCAAGCACCCCCGTTGCCGTTTTGGTGATAAAGGGGTCAATAAAGAGGCTCCGCCTGCGGCGCAACTGCCAGGACCTCCAACAGAGAACATCACCGCGGGCTCCACCTCAGAGACTGCCCGTTCTGCGGGCGGTACAGCGCGGTCGGCCGCCGGTCGGCCACCGCGCCCACCTTTTTCAGCAATGGACGGCGTCCATGGACAAAGGGACGGCGGTGGACTCCAACTCCATGGTGCCTCTGCCGTGTGGGAGCCACCTTGAAGGCCAAGCCGAAGGAGAGCGCTAGAAGGGCCTATAAAAGGGGCAATACATCCATCGTAGCAGAGGTCGGCTCTTTGCGTGCTATAACCCTTGTAAACCCTAGAAACTCTTGTTAGGATAGCCTTGATCCGGAGAAGGAAGGAGACCATCGTTTCCCTCCCCAGGCAAGAACTGCCTCAAGGGGACCTCCGACAAACTCCACTGTACTGTAAACTCCACCATCTAATACGGACAAGAAGGAGTAGCGGTCTTACCTCCTCACGAGGGTCGTGAACCTAGGTAAAGGCTGGTGTCTATCTCTGTCGTGGGCGTGTCGTCTTCGGGTCCGGCGAGCAACGTCGCGGAGCCCCTCGAGGGTCTAGACCTCCGTGTTCAACCCCCTATACAAACCACTCTTCAGGAAGTGACTACCCCCGATCCTTGGGAGTCATAACCCGACATTTGGCGCGCCAGGTAGTGGGTTGAGGCGCGTCAACAACCTTCGAGTTCGTCTCCGCGCCATGGTGAACACCCGCGCCACCCGCGTCGCCCGCGTCAACCGACGCGCGCCTGAAGGAGCGCGCGCGCCGCCGGGCACCGCAAACACCCGCGCTCGGCGGGGACGACCCCGCTACGAAGAGCGCGTCCCTTCCGGCCCTCACGCCGAGGCGCCAGAACGCGACTCCAAGCATCAGGAGGACGCACAGTCGTCACACCCGACGCAGCACCCGAGCGGCTCGGGCCCGGGGAGGACAGACCCTGCGCCTCACACCGCACTGCTCATGGCGTAGGAGCTTCTCCGCTACCAGCCCACCGCTGAGGCCCACGAGCAGTGGCTCCAACGCCTCGACCACCTCGTCGGCATCGCCACGAAGGCCCCGCTCCATCGCAGTCCAACCTGCACCCCTCTCTCGCGGGCATGGTCGCGACAAACGCGCCTCCGCCACCTCCTGGACCTGCACCGGCTGCGGCGCAGAGGGCTGCTTCGCACGCATCCTCGCCGCACGATTGCTTGATCGTGCAGCGCACCGCGCCCGACGCTCGCGTGGGGATGGAGCTCCAACGAAATCGTCAGAACAGGCTCGTGGAGGAGATTGGCCAGGCGGGTCAGCAAAACCGCAGCACGCTGCAGCACGGGGTCGCCACGTACGCCTCAGGCTGCATGGCGTTCACCCGGTCTCTGCGTCGCGTGGTCTGGCACCCAAAGTTCAGGCCGGCTCTCCCCAAGGGCTACGACGGCTCCAGCAACCCCATCGAGTTCCTGCAGCTCTACACCACCTCCATCCAAGCTGCGGGTGGAGATGACAAGGTCATGGCCAATTGGTTCTCCCACGCGCTTTGCGATTCTGCGCTGTCGTGGCTCCTGAAGACTCCGTGAACTCCTGGGAGGAGCTCTGGAAGCAGTTCGTCTCCAACTTCAAGGGAACATACGAGCGCGCCCTCACCCACAACGATCTGCGCGCTGTAGTGCAGAAGAAGGATGAGACGCTCCGCAAGTACATCCAGCACTTCAGCCAAGTGCGCAACAAGATCCCGAACATCCCTGACACCCAAGTCATCGCCGCGTTCTGCGAGGGCGTCACTAACAGCAGGATGCTCGAGAAGCTGGGCATCCACGACAAGCTCACCTCTGTGGTAAAGCTGTTCGACCTGGCGGACAAGTGCGCCAAGGCTGAAGAGGGACTCCTCTTTGTCAAGATGTCCTCGAGAGGGGACGATCACGCCGAGGGGTCCAAGAGCCAGAAGAAGAAAGAGGAGCCCAAGCGCAAGGCCACCACGGTTCTCCCAGCAGAGCCTGACGCAAAGGGTACTCACAGGGACTCCCCCGAGCCTGGACAGAGAAGAGATGACCACCGCCCTTTCTACATCTACCACAATAGCCACGGCCACTCTAAAGAGTCCTGCTTCGACCTCAAAAGGTTGAGCAAGGAGCACGAGCAAGCAGAGGGCAGTGGTAGCCGCGGGAGCGGACGCATGAGCGGCTACCAGAAGCCATCTGGAAATCAGGCCAACGCCGCGGAAATGAACGGAACCTCCCTGACGAGGAAGATGGCAGCTACCAAGCCCCGAGAGGCGCCATTGCGTACATCCTCGGGGGGGGGGGGGGGGGGGGGGGGCAGGCGGCGAAGTCAAACTGTAACATCCCAATTTTGCTAAAATTTAAAACTTTGCATTCATTCATCATTCATCTTATAGGGTTAACTTTTAATCACATAAATATTAAATAAAAATTCAATTATGAGTTTAAATAATGTTTAATCCCATTTAAATGTTTATTTAAACTTACTTCATAAATATCATGTTTTTTTTAAATTATATAATGGGTAAGGTTATTATTAAAAATTGCTAATTTAAATAACCTTTCCAAAATATATTTTTATGAATTTTTCTGAAATGTTTTGAATAAGTTTAAAAATCATTTAGTAAATCAGATTTGAAAAACAGTTTTTATTTTTTTTAAAGGATTATGTTACCGGGCCGGCCCAGACGTTATCCACCGCGGGTGCGGTCGATAACGGCCCATCGGCCCGCTCCAGCGCACGCGCGCCGCTCCCCTCTCGCTGACAGGTGGGCCCCACCTGTCAGCCGTCTTCCACCTCCGTCCGGAGATCGCGCCGGAGACGACGACCACAACCGAGCCGTTTCCGTGCCGGTTTCCGCCGTGATTAGCTCCCGTGCCCCCTCCTATTTATACCCCGCGAGGCCGCCTCCGAATCGAGCTCGCCGTCGCCGCCATTGCCGCCGGGCTTTTTCGCGAGTGCGGTAAGCTCCAAGCTCCTAGAGCTCCACCGAGCCCCCCCCCCCTCGCTTCCCCATCCTTTTGCGCACCCGTTGAGCCCCTTTGCTTGTCCCATTGCGCAGCCGAACGCCGAAAACGACCTCGACCGAGGTGCTCCGACGCCGGCCACCATCTCCGACGAGGAAAGGAGAGGAGTCTCGACGCCGCCGCCGCGCCATCGACCTCGCCTCCTCCTCCGCGTCATTTTGGTAAGATCCGTTCGTCCTGGGGCGGTGTTTTCATGCGGGAAGCGTTGAGGCCGACGCGCCTCCGC
The DNA here is from genome assembly GCA_026929855.1 of Poa annua. NCBI lineage: Eukaryota > Viridiplantae > Streptophyta > Magnoliopsida > Poales > Poaceae > Poa > Poa annua. The sequence goes on from CM049426.1 coordinate 73,136,354, forward strand.
CGCGGGCGCCGCCGCCGGCGCGCCGCTCGGTTCGGCCGGGCGTCCCACGCCGTTGGATCTAGATCCAACGGATCTAGATCCAAACGATCCCGTGCGTCCGATCTCATTTAAATCGGACGGCTCTCGTCCACGATCCGCGCGAACCGTTTTCGTCCAATAGGATCGCGCCACGTAGCCCCCTTATTTTCTTTTTCGCAGGAATTTTATAAATAAAACAGAAAAATGTGCAAAACTTAGAAAATTCATAACTTATGTTCTGTAAGTCCAAATTCAATGAACTTTATATCCACGGATAGCCCTGCTAGAGTAGTTTAATTCTACATCATTTGTTTTTGCTTTTGTTAAATAATAATTCATAAGATCATCCGAGGAGTAATTCGGCTATTAAATCCATAACTTAAATAATAAAAATGTTTTTCAAATAAACTCAATTGTTTTAGGTTTAGGTTAACAACATCTGCCCAGGAATATTAATATATGTCTTATTTGAAACCTTTCTTAGAACAATAAAAGTTGTAATGTTATAATCTAAGTTTTGGTTATTTTGTTTTCAATTAATAAATTGTTAAGTGAATTGAGAAATTCCTAGAAATTGCATCTCATGCATTTAATATCAGAGAATATAAATAATGGATAAGTGTGTCTAATTCTACACATGGCATACCATGCATGCATACATCTTTTATTTGGTGTGTGAAATTTTGTGTGGATATTTATTTGTATGTATTGCTTGTGCTAGATTGTGAAGGAGAGGAAGGACCTGCTTGTGATTGCTATTCTTGTTGTGCCTGCCCCTCCTGCTGCCAAGGCAAGTGACTTCATAAAACACCTACTATTTTATTCTATTGCATATCTAGTGTTTTCAAACCGTATTTGCAAAAGTAGTATGCATGATAGGTTTTTGGGAGATTGTAGTATGCTATGCAAACCTTTTAGGTTTCCCCTTAGAAATTCCAGTTTAGACCCCTATTATAATTTAGTGGAAGCAACTGCTGCAAAAATGATTGTTTTATGGTTGATGTGATAAATGAAAATTTCCACTAAATTAATTTAACGCCTGGGTGGATTGGGTCGATCGAGGAGGTTTCAAGTTGAGTGGCTTCTCAGGGCCAAGTGTCATGGTTGTCTTCGCCCAGGGCAGTTTCTACTTACTTGGGGCCATGATATGCGGTGTTAACCTGAGTTGCTCACTTGTGGTAGGCCACCTAGGGCTATGAGATTTAAGTTTACACTGAGTCTAGTTGCTTATCGTGCAACCATTGGTCAATATGGGCTCTGTCTTGATGGAGTAAGTTGATGTGGACCTGGGTCAAGAGATTGATGGTGGTAGAGTTGATAGGATGGTGGTAATCTCTTAGTATGATCATGGGAAAGCAACTTCTGAAAAGTCTCGTCTTGATCTTCTCCTTTTCCTTCTCACTAAAGGAGTGTAGAGGATAGTTTGGGTTGATTGAGTCTAATGGTGAAAGTGCACACCCTCTCGAGAGTTAAAACCTAAGATCTTAGCCGTGTCCCCGGCATCGGACAATTGAGTAACTACACAAGGCTGTGTTCTGAAAATCTCCTCATCTCAAATTTCTTAATAAAACTTTGTTGGGTGAACATGGGTAGGAGACATGGACTTGTCTCGAGATTTGTCTCTGAAGGAGAAGATATTGATTTAAGAAAACTGTTTATCAAAAGTAGGAGAAAATTTGGTTTGCGCAATAGCCTTGAGCTCCACCAAACAAATTAAGCATATAGTATTAGTATAATAGAACATTAGGAATTAAAGTCACTTGCCACCACAATTCAATTGTGCTGACCCTTTATAGCTGGGCTGCAACTAAACCTTGCAGAATGTCCGAATGAGGAGTAAGGGGGTCGTCTTCGAGCTACAACCAACATGATTTGCCAGTGGCTTCATGGAGAAGATGTAGCTCCATGCTACCTTTAGGATTGCGTTTGAACTCTGAAATAAAGTGTGAACTATTTATTCAGCTAGCATTTCCGCTATGCTAAGTTGTAAGGATATTTGCTTTTGGATCATTCGTCTCGTTCTGTAATAAATTATGACATTGTACTTTGATATTACATCTTATTGGAGAATGTGAGACTTATGTGATCCAAGTCTTTACATTATTCATATGTGCCATTGCATTCATAAGCATGGGCACTACAGATGGTATCAGAGCACGAATGTTGCCTGTAGGCTCGAAACCCCTAGGATTGGATACAAACCCTAAAATAAATATTTATAATTAATAAAATTCGAAATATCATACTTCTTTCCTTATAATATGTTCCTTACCTTCTTCATTCTTATTTCGTTGCATCTCCTTATTTCTTATCCCTTCAAAATTCTTGTAGATGAAGAACTTCACCCTAGAGTTATCCCCGCAGAAAGGAGACCAGTACTACTTCAGTGACCAGCTCCTCAGTATTTCTAGAACCCTGAGGTTGACGCCGCCAGTCTTCAGGGGCAAAGAAATTATGTCAGAAGATTACCCTGAAGGACGCTGGAAGATCGAGTCAGAAGTTCTCCCTCGTCTTGATCCTCCTGGATCGCAGCTGATCCGTTTTCGATCTAGATACCCCACCTGGAAGAATGGAGTGGAGATGGTGATGCTGGAGACCTTGTCCCGCATCATTGAGCAATTCTATGACGAGATCAAGCCCAACTCCGTCTTTCGACACTTTGCCAGGAGGGATAGCATTGGACAACCCGTTCAACCCTCACTTAGTGGTATGAACGAGAAGCATCATGGAGACCTTGGAGCTCATTGCCATAACTTGGATATACTTCTGGGACAAGAGATCTTCTACAGGGCAGATTTAAGGCGCATCCACCGTCACGTTAAGGAAAGCTTAGAAGAAGAGAAGGATATTCTTCGTGTAGAAGTTCAGGTGCTAACGAAGGAGAACAAGGAACTGGAAAACAAGATTTACCTGCAAGATGATAGGATTGCGCAGAAGGATGCCCACATTTTGGCATTGCAGGCTCAGTGTGCTCATTTGTGTGAACAACTAAGCCAAATGGAACTTCAGGTAGAGAAGAATCATCCCCCTGACGCCCCAGAGCCCCTAGTGTTAACCAATCCCGATGAGGACACTCCCAAGGAAGCCACAGGTGTCAAGAAGCGCAAGTGTGGGAACACCCGCAAATACATAAGGAGTTTCAAATTTTGATTAGTAAGACCACCAGCTATCCTTACCATACGAGTATTTCTCCTTACCTCATCGAAGTTGTATTGACCCACCAATTTGTGGTGAGGCAGTACCTTGAAAACCATGTCCTAGCTTGGATTGCAAGTCTCTAAAATATCGAATTTATAAAATACTTCGGGTGTGTCTGTTTATTTGTTGTTTGTTATGTTTCTGTGAAGTGTGTTGATGTGCATGGGTAGATTTTTTTTCCTTTGTAGTCTCTTTCTATCACTACTTACCTATGCCCACACCATACAGATGCCTCCACGTCGTGATCCTGACAACAACAACGCCAACGAAATGATGCAACAAATGATGGCAGCCCAGACACAGTTGATGACCATGATGGCTCAGTTCATGGCAAACCAAAACAATCCACCACCCCCTCCACCGCCGCCACCACCCCCCCCCCCCCCCCCACCCCAAGTTGACCGCCTTGCTAGGTTCTTGAGGCTCAGACCCAACAAATTCTCCACAGCTATTGAACCAATCGTAGCCGATGATTGGCTACGCTCTGTGAACAAGGATCTAGTTACTTGCGAGTGTACGGAATTGGAGAAAATAAGGTTCACTTCCCATCTACTGGAGGGACCAGCGGCACAGTGGTGGGAAACATATCAGATCACTCACCCACTTGAAGGGCTTACCTGGGAAATCTTTAAAGAAGGTTTCCGCAATGCTCACATCTCAACTGGGATCATGAATCTGAAAAGGGATGAGTTCCGTACCCTGAGACAGGGATATCGTGCTCTGAGGGAGTACATGGAGGACTTCAATTCCCTCTCACGCTATGCCCCAGAGGATGTAGACACCGATGCAAAGAGGAAGTATAAGTTTCTGAATGGACTCAATGGTGAGCTGAAAATACCATTGTCTGTGGCCTATGCTCCCAATTATCAGGACCTTCTTGATCAGGCCATTACTCTGGACAGCAACATGAAGAAGGAGGAGAATAGAAAAAGGAAGTTCAGCGCCAATAAGTACAACACTAATCTGATGCAGAAGAAACCATACGTTCCTGAGAACAGTGGGGGTCACCACAGTCACAAGAGTGGAAGTGGCCACAACCATAATGGTCATATCCATAAAGTAGGAAATTCTGGATACAGAGGAAATGGACAGGATGGTAGTGGACACAACCACCCGTTCAGTGGGAACAATAGTGGAAAAGAGCAACACCGCCACAACAATGAACCTAAACGAGATATTAGTCAAGTGACTTGCTACAAGTGTGGGAACAAGGGACATTACTCAACAGACTGCCCAGAGAAGAAGAAGGCGCCAGAAGCATCAAAGCCTAATCCTTTCCAGAAGGCACAGGTGAATCATCTTGATGTGGAAGAAGTGCAGAATGAACCGGATGCAGTGATTGGTACGTTCCTACTACATACCTTTCCAGTATTAGTCTTGTTCGATACGGGAGCAACTACAGAAAGGATTCATCCGCCCAAGTTCATCACCTTGGGGAGCACCCATTCTTTTTGTAGAGAAAAAGGATAGAACTCAAAGGCTAGTCACGGATTATCGAGCAATCAACGAGGTGACGATCAAGAACAAGTACCCGCTACCGAAAATTAACGAGCTTTTCGACCAGCTAGAGGGTGCTTCGGTATTCTCTAAGATCGATTTGCGATCAGGATACTTTCAAATGAAAGTAAGAGAACTAGATATACCAAAAACTGCCTTCACTACTAGATATGGATTATATGAGTACACCGTAATGCCGTTTGGTTTAACCAATGCGCCGGCATACTTCATGAACATGATGAACAAAGTGTTTATGGACTTTCTGGATAAGTTTGTTGTGGTGTTCATTAATGATATCCTGATTTACTCCAAAAGTCAGGAGGAACATGAAGAACACTTGCACATGATATTACAGAGACTTAGAGAACATAAGTTGTATGCCAAATTTAGCAAGTGTGAATTCTGGCTAGAAGAAGTTGGTTTTCTAGGACACGTTGTGTCGAAAAATGGAATAGCAGTAGACCCAGAAAAGGTGTCAGCTGTGACAAAATGGGAAGTACCCAAGAATGTGGCAGACATCCGTAGTTTCCTTGGACTGGCAGGTTATTATAGAAGATTTATTGAGAACTTCTCCAAACTTGCCAAACCATTGACTTCACTACTGAAAAAGGAAGTCAAATTCAAGTGGACTGAAGAATGTGAAATAAGTTTCCAGGAACTGAAGAAACGGCTGGTGTCAGCACCTGTTTTATGTTTGCCAGATATAGAGAAGGAATTCCAAGTTTATTGCGATGCCTCGCACCATGGACTAGGAAGTGTCCTAATGCAAGAAGGGAAAGTGGTTTCATATGCTTCTAGACAGCTTAAGAAACATGAGGTCAACTATCCCACTCACGATCTGGAGTTAGCATCAGTAGTGCATGCGTTAAAGACGTGGAGACCCTATCTTTTGGGAAAGCGTTGTGAAGTATTCACGGATCACAAGAGCCTGAAATATATTTTCACCCAGAAGGAATTGAATATGAGACAAAGAAGATGGCTGGAACTTATTAAGGACTATGATCTGAGTTTGCATTATCTCCCAGGAAAGGCTAATGTGGTGGCTGACGCTTTGAGCCGTAAGGTCCATGTAAATGGACTGACAGCGGGAGAATTGCCCGAGGATTTAAGTAGAGCATTTAAGGACCTCAGATTAGAGGTAGTACCCGAAGGATTCCTCGCAACACTGGACGTACAACCGTTGTTGATGGATAAGATTCGGGAAGGCCAGAAGGGAGACAAAGTAATGGATGAAATCAAGGTCAACCTGAGCGAAGGGAAGGCCAAGGGTTTTCGAATGGATGAGCAAGGCACCTTGTGGTTTGAGAAACGCATCTGCGTGCCGCAAGATGAGGATCTTAGAAAGTTGATTCTGCAAGAAGCACATAACTCGCCTTATTCCATACACCCGGGAAACACCAAGATGTACATGGATGTGAAGGAAAGATTTTGGTGGAATAACCTGAAGAGAGACATCGCGGAATATATAGCTAAGTGCGATGTATGTAGTCGAGTAAAAGCGGAGCATCAGAAGCCAGCAGGATTGTTGCACCTTTACCTATACCGGATTGGAAATGGGAACAGATAGGTATGGATTTCATTACTGGGTTACCGCGTACCAGATCGGGATATGATTTGATCTGGGTAATAGTGGATCGTTTGACAAAGGTGGCCCATTTTGTGCCAGTAAAGACTACCTACTCAAGTGCTAAGTTGGCAGAGATTTACATGAGGAGAATTGTATGCCTTCATGGTATTCCCCAGAGGATTGTGTCTGACAGAGGTACCCAGTTTACCTCGCATTTCTGGAAACAACTACATGAATCATTGGGTACGAGATTAGAGTTCAGTACAGCATTTCATCCACAAACGGATGGACAGACGGAAAGAGTAAACCAAATTTTAGAAGATATGCTGAGGGCATGTGCCTTGGACTACAAGTCTAGTTGGGATGATAATTTGCCATACGCAGAATTTTCCTATAACAACAACTACCAAGCAAGTATAGAGATGTCGCCGTTTGAGGCACTTTATGGTAGGAAATGCACCACACCACTACTCTGGAGCGGTGTGGGAGATCGAAGTTTATTTGGACCTGATATAATCCAGGAAGCTGAAGAAAAGGTTCGAATAATCAAGGACAGATTGAAGATCGCGCAGTCCAGGCAGAAAAGCTATGCGGATTCCAAGAGGAGAGAAATCACATATGAGATAGGTGACAGGGCTTATTTAAGAGTGTCACCAATGCGTGGTGTGAAGAGGTTCGGGATCAAGGGTAAACTTGCACCTCGATTCATCGGCCCCTTTAAGATTCTTTCCCGCAAGGGAGAAGTAGCATATGAGTTGGAATTGCCGGAAGTTCTGTCAGCAGTTCACAATGTCTTCCACGTGAGTCAATTGAAGAAGTGTCATCCAGAGATGACAGAAACCCCGCTACGGGATATAGTGCCATTAGAAGAAGTTCAGTTGGAAAGTGACCTGACGTATGAAGAGAAGCCAATCAAAATCTTGGAGATGGCAGAAAGGATCACACGAACCAAGACTATCAAATTTTGTAAGGTCCAGTGGAACCACCATACCGAAGAAGAAGCAACTTGGGAACGGGAGGATGATCTTCGGGAAGAACACCCACATCTTTTTGAAGGCCAAACCGAATCTCGAGGACGAGATTCATCTTAAGGGGGTTAGGTTTGTAACATCCCAATTTTGTTAAAATTTAAAACTTTGCATTAATTCATCACTCATCTTATAGGGTTAACTTTTAATCACATAAATATTAAATAAAAATTCAATTATGAGTTTAAATAATGTTTAATCCCATTTAAATGTTTATTTAAACTTACTTCATAAATATAATGTTTTTTTCTAAATTATATAATGGGTAAGGTTATTATTAAAAATTGCTAATTTAAATAACCTTTCCAAAATATATTTTTATGAATTTTTCTGAAATGTTTTGAATAAGTTTAAAAATCATTTAGTAAATCAGATTTGAAAAACAGTTTTATTTTGTTTAAAGAATTATGTTACCGGGCCGGCCCAGACGTTATCCACCGCGCGCGCGGTCGATAACGGCCCATCGGCCCGCTCCAGCGCACGCGCGCCGCTCCCCTCTCGCTGACAGGTGGGCCCCACCTGTCAGCCGTCTTCCACCTCCGTCCGGAGATCGCGCCGGAGACGACGACCACGACCGAGCCGTTTCCGTGCCGGTTTCCGCCATGATTAGCTCCCGCGGCCCCTCCTATTTATACCCCGCGAGGCCGCCTCCGAAACCCCCCCAAAAACCCTACCTCTCCGCCGTCGGGCTGCTCGGAATCGAGCTCGCCGTCGCCGCCATTGCCACCGGGCTTTTTCGCGAGTGCGGTAAGCTCGAAGCTCCTAGAGCTCCACCGAGCCCCCCCCCTCGCTTCCCCATCCTTTTGCGCACCCGTTGGGCCCCTTTGCTTGTCCCATTGCGCAGCCGAACGCCGAAAACGACCTCGACCGAGGTGCTGCGCCGCCGGCCACCATCTCCGACGAGGAAAGGAGAGGAGTCTCGACGCCGCCGCCGCGCCATCGACCTCGCCTCCTCCTCCGCGTCATTTTGGTAAGATCCGTTCGTCCTGGGGCGGTGTTTTCATGCGGGAAGCGTCGAGGCCGACGCGCCGCCGCCGCGGGGGCCGCCGCCGGTGAGCCTTCCGGCGACCCGCGCGCCGCTCGGTTCGGACGGGTGTCCCACGCCGTTGGATCTAGATCAACCGGATCTAGATCCAAACGATCCCGTGCGTCCGATCTCATTTAAATCGGACGGCTCTCGTCCACGATCCGCGCGAACCGTTTTCGTCCAATAGGATCGCGCCACGTAGCCCCCTTATTTTCTTTTTCGCAGGAATTTTATAAATAAAACAGAAAAATATGCAAAACTTAGAAAATTCATAACTTATGTTCTGTAAGTCCAAATTCAATGAACTTTATATCCACGGATAGCCCTGCTAGAGTAGTTTAATTCTACATCATTTGTTTTTGTTTTTGCTTTTATTAAATAATAATTCATAAGATCATCCGAGGAGTAATTCGGCTATTAAATCCATAACTTAAATAATAAAAATGTTTTACAAATAAACTCAATTGTTTTAGGTTTAGGTTAACAACATCTGCCCAGGAATATTAATATATGTCTTATTTGAAAACTTTCTTAGAACAATAAAAGTTGTAATGTTATAATTTAAGTTTTGGTTATTTTGTTTTCAATTAATAAATTGTTAAGTGAATTGAGAAATTCCTAAAAATTGCATCTCATGCATTTAATACCAGAGAATATTAATCATGGATAAGTGTGTCTAATTCTACACATGGCATACCATGCATGCATACATCTTTTATTTGGTGTGTGAAATTTTGTGTGGATATTTATTTGTATGTATTGCTTGTGCTAGATTGTGAAGGATAGGAAGGACCTGCTTGTGATTGCTATTCTTGTTGTGCCTGCCCCTCCTGCTGCCAAGGCAAGTGACTTCATAAAACACCTACTATTTTATTCTATTGCATATCTAGTGTTTTCAAACCGTATTTGCAAAAGTAGTATGCATGATAGGTTTTTGGGAGATTGTAGTATGCTATGCAAACCTTTTAGGTTTCCCCTTAGAAATTCCAGTTTAGACCCCTATTATAATTTAGTGGAAGCAACTGCTGCAAAAATGATTGTTTTATGGTTGATATGATAAATGAAAATTTCCACTAAATTAATTTAACGCCTGGGTGGATTGGGTCGATCGAGGAGGTTTCAAGTTGAGTGGCTTCTCAGGGCCAAGTGTCATGGTTGTCTTCACCCAGGGTAGTTTCTACTTACTTGGGGCCATGATATGCGGTGTTAACCTGAGTTGCTCACTTGTGGTAGGCCACCCAGGGCTATGAGATTTAAGTTTACACTGAGTCAAGAGATTGATATCTTGATGGAGTAAGTTGATGTGGACCATTGGTCAAGAGATTGATGGTGGTAGAGTTGATAGGATGGTGGTAATCTCTTAGTATGATCATGGGAAAGCAACTTCTGAAAAGTCTCGTCTTGATTTTCTCCTTTTCCTTCTCACTAAAGGAGTGTAGAGGATAGTTTGGGTTGATTGAGTCTAATGGTGAAAGTGCACACCATCTCGAGAGTTAAAACCTAAGATCTTAGCCGTGTCCCCGGCATCGGACAATTGAGTAACTACACAAGGTTGTGTTCTGAAAATCTCCTCATCTCAAATTTCTTAATAAAACTTTGTTGGGTGAACATGGGTAGGAGACATGGACTTGTCTCGAGATTTGTCTCTGAAGGAGAAGATATTGATTTAAGAAAACTGTTTATCAAAAGTAGGAGAAAATTTGCTTTGCGCAATAGCCTTCAGCTCCACCAGCCAAATTAAGCATATAGTATTAGTATAATAGAACATTAGGAATTAAAGTCACTTGCCATCACAATTCAATTGTGCTGACCCTTTATAGCTGGGCTGCAACTAAACCTTGCAAAATGTCCGAATGAGGAGTAAGGGGGTCGTCTTCGAGCTACAACCAACATGATTTGCCAGTGGCTTCATGGAGAAGATGTAGCTCCATGCTACCTTTAGGATTGTGTTTGAACTCTGAAATAAAGTGTGAACTATTTATTCAGCTAGCATTTCCGCTATGCTAAGTTGTAAGGATATTTGCTTTTGGATCATTCGTCTCGTTCTGTAATAAATTATGACATTGTACTGTGATATTACATCTTATTGGAGAATGTGAGACTTATGTGATCCAAGTCTTTACATTATTCATATGTGCCATTGCTTTCATAAGCATGGGCACTACACGAACAACCAGTTCAAGAAGTTCGCCCGCGAGCTCAACGCCGCCCTCCCAAGCACGAAAACCTCCAGGCCCTTCAAGTGGTCACAGTACACCATCGCCTTCGACGCTCAGGACCACCCCAAGTCCACCAAGACCGTTGGAACCCTCCCGCTAGTCTGCAGCCCCACCATCGACAACATGGCTGTCTCCAAGGCTCTCATCGATGGCGGAGCAGGCCTGAACGTTATCTCCATAGATACGTTCGAAGCGCTTCAAGTGCCCTACGATCGGCTCATGCCCTCGAGGCCCTTCACGGGGGTCACCAGCGGCTCGATCGAGGCTCTAGGCCAGGTCAGGCTTGCCGTCACCTTCGGGAGCAAGGAAAATTACCGCACCGAGCACATCGATTTTGATGTCGCACACATCGTCCTGCCGTACAATGCCATCCTCGGCTACCCCGCGCTCGCGAAGTTCATTGCCGCCACGCACCATGCCTACAACATGGTCAAGATCCCCGACAGCGCTGGCACGATCACCATCCGTGGGCATGTTCTGGACGCTACGCGCACCGTTGAGACGGCCTACAAGATCGCCGCCATGGCATTCCCCGTAGAGGAGGACCTAGAGCCTCTCGAGAGACCAAAGAATAAGAAGCAGTTGTTCTCCCAGGAGGCAGCTGCCACAAAGAAGATCTCTCTCAGCTCCAGCAGCTCGGGGGCTGAAGGCTCGGGGGCTAGCGTCACCATTGGCGCCGCGCTGCCTCCCAAATAGGAAAGCACGCTCGTTGCCTTCCTCCAGGAAAACTCTGACATGTTCGCCTGGACACCGTCAGATATGTCTGGTGTACCGAGGGAGGTGAGCACCACTTGGCCGTGTGCCCAAACGCGCGCCCCGTCAAGCATAAAGCTAGAAAGCAAGCCCCCGAGAAGCAAGCATTCATCGTCAAGGAGGTCGAGAAGCTCAAAGTGGCAAAAGTCGTTCGCGAAGTCGCGCACCCCACTTGGCTCTCCAATGGTATTGTAGTCCCAAAACCCGCCGGAGGAGGCCGTCTCTGGATCGACTACACCGATGTAAACAAGGCCTGCCCCAAAGACCCGTATCCCATGCCCAGAATTAACCAGATTGTGGACTCCACGGCTGGCTGCGACCTGCTCTGTTTCCTCAATGCCTTCTCTGGTTATCATCAGGTAAAGATGGCTAAGGAGGACGAGGAGAAGACGGCTTTCCTCAACCCGTGCGATGTGTATTGCTACGTCTGCATGCCTTTCGGCCAAAAAAATGCCGGAGCCACTTTCCAGAGGTTGATGAGGATATCCCTTGGCGGGAAAATGGGGCGGAACGCCGAGGCATATGTCGATGACATCGTCGTGAAATCACGAGAAGGAAATACTCTCCTCGGAGATCTTGAAGAAACCTTTGCCAGCCTGCGCAAGGTGAACATCAAGCTCAACCCCGCCAAATGCGTCTTTGGAGTATCTTCAGGCAAATTGCTTGGGTTCCTCGTGTCTCATCGAGGCATAGAGGCAAACCCAGACAAAATCAAGGCCATAGAAGACATGCAACCTCCACGCAGGCTCAAGGACATGCAACGCCTAGCAGGCTGCATGGCCAGCTTGGGTTGATTCATCTCCAAGTTCGGTGAAAAAGCCCTGCCGTTCTTCAAGATCATGAAAAGAACGGGCACTTTCAAGTGGACCCCTGAAGCTGAAAAAGCATTTGAGAACTTGAAGAAGTATCTGGCCAGCCCACCAGTAATGGTCGCCCCAAGGCCTGGTGAGCACCTGAAGCTGTACTTATCAGCTACTCCGCAAACAGCCAGTGCTGTCCTTGTGGTGGAAAGAGAAGAACCAGTGCTCCACAAGAAGAGTGCAGCCACTCCAAAGAAAAAGCCTCCTGATAAAGAGATCGACGAAAGGGCAGCCCTCACAAACCAACCGCCAGGCCCAAAGCCCGAAGAAAGGCCCGCCCCAAGCCAACCGCTGCAAGGAAATCCTGCCGAGGAGCCTCAGGAAGCCAAACCCCTCGAGGCCCAGGACAAGCCCCTCCAGGCCAACCCCCTCGAGGCCCAGGTCAACTCCCTCGAGGCCAACCCCCTCGAGGCAAACCCCCTCGAAGCCCAGGCCAAACCCCTCGAGGGCCAAGCTGAGCCACCTCAGGCAAAGGACGCCGAGGCTACAGGAACTACCACCGTCGAGCATCCAGTCTACTTCGTCATCACAGTACTGCGTGATGCTCGCAAGCGGTATACAATGCAGCAGAAGCTTCTCCTCGCACTCCTCATCGCCTCAAGAAAGTTGCGACACTACTTCCAGGGGCACCCCATCACAGTGGTCACCTCTTTTCCCCTGGAGCAAATACTGCACAACCCAAACGGCACAGATCGTGTCGCAGGATGGAACATAGAGCTACAACCATTCAATTTGCGCTTCGATACCACAAGGGTAATCAAAGGAAGAGCGATGGCTGACTTCATCGCCGAATGGACTGACCCAACGCCTGAAGAGCCTTGGGGAGAAGAGCAAGAGCCCTCTGGAGCCGCAATGCCCAGCCTCTGTACCATGAAGTTCGACGGAGCTTTCGCTTGTCACCGCGGACGCCCTTAGGCAATCGCCAAGCTATAAGCCTAAGGACGACCACATGGCCGCATACCTTGAAGAGGTCCGTCCTCTCGAGAAGCACTTCAGGGGAATGGAGCTCATGCACATCCCAAGAAAGGAAAAGCAAGAGGCTGATGACATTGCCAAGCGCGCATCAAAGAGGCAAGCTCAGCCGCAAGGTGTCTTTGAAGAAAGGCTCGTCAAGGCATCCATAAAGCATCCCCAAGAGGCCCTGCCCGCAAGCACAGACGAAGCGCTCCCGCCACCACCTGCAAGCGGGGCTCCAGGCTGCGGGCCCCCTACAGGGGAGCGTCTGTTGCTCACAGCGGTGCACCAATAAACAGGATGGATCGACGAGATCAAAGATTACCTCCACAAAGGGGTCCTTCCCGAGGAAGACGTTGAAGCCGAGCGAATTGCCCGCCAAGCAAAATCGTACCAAATCCTCGAAGGAATTCTCTATCGCAAGCGCCCAAACGGCGTCGCGCTCAAATGCGTCCCTCCTGAAGAAGGCAAACTGCTGATCAAGGAAATCCACAGCGGGGAATGCGGCCACCATTTGTGGGATTACAGACCATTCCGCTCTCGTGGCCGTTTGCGGTCTGGGGGCTGGACATCCGGGGACATTTCCCAACGGCGCAAGGTGGATATCGCTACCTCTTCGCGGCCATTGACAAGTTCACAAAATGGCCCGAAGTGGAGGCGACGCGCACAATCACAGCAGGTGCAGCGGTGAAATTCATCAGAGGCCTGGTCTGCCGCTTCGGAGTGCCTAACTGCATCATCACCGACAATGGCTCCCAATTCACCAGTGGCATCTACAGAGCCTACTGTGAAAGAATGGGCATCAAGCTTTGCTTCGCCTCAGTCGCCCATCCGCAAAGCAACGGACAGGCTGAGCACGCAAATGCAGAGGTCCTCAAAGGCCTAAAGACCAGGACCTTCGATATCCTCAAGGGCCACGGGAAGGGTTGGATCAACGAGCTCCCCTCGGTGCTCTGGTCCATCCGTACCACGCCACCTAAGCCCACCGGGGAAACACCGTTCGCCCTCGTTTATGGAGCCAAAGCAGTCCTCCCCTCAGAGATAAAGCATGGATCCCCACGGGTCCTTGCCTTTAACGAGGACCAGCAAGAGGACCTCCACAACGACGACCTGCTGCTCCTTGAAGGGCTACGACGCCACACCGCCCTCCGGGCGGCCAAATACCAGCAGGACCTGAGACACTACCACAGCCGCAACGTGCGCTCGCGCACCCTGGAGGCAGGTGATTTGGTCCTCAGGCGAATCCTCTCCAGGGAAGGCCTCCACAAGCTGTCCCCGATGTGGCAAGGCCCCTACAGGGTCACCCACATCGCCAGGCCTGGCGCGGCTCGCCTCGAGACGCAAGACGGCTTCCCCGTCAAGAATCCATGGAACATCATGCACCTACGCAAGTTCTACCCGTGATCATGGTCATGTCAAGGCATTTAGCGAAAGAGGCAGCCCACGGCTCAACCCCCAAGCACTTTTTGTCTCTAAAGGTTAAAAGCTCAAGGCTTAAACCTCAAAAATCTTTGTATCCACAAGGAACAAATTAAAAATGTGATCATTGTCACACCTATGATCATTGTCACGTCGAGACTTCTAGCGGAAGAGGCAGCCTACGGCTCAACCTCCAATCATTTTTGTCTCTAGAGGTTAAAAGCTCACGGCTTAAACCTCCCAAGCATTTTTTATCTCCTAAGGGAACAAATGCAACCGTGATCATTGTCACACCCGTGATCATTGTCACACCCGTGATCATTGTCACGTCGAGACTTCTAGCGGAAGAGGCAGCCTACGGCTCAACCTCCAAGCATTTTTGTCTGTAGAGGTTAAAAGCTCACGGCTTAAACCTCACAAGCATTTTTGTCTCCTAATGGAACAAATGCAACCGTGATCATTGTCACGCCCGTGATCATTGTCACGTCGAGACTTCTAGCAGAAGAGGCAGCCTACGGCTCAACCTCCAAGCATCTTTGTCTCTAGAGGTTAAAAGCTCACGGCTTAAACCTCCAAGCTCCAAAGGCTTCCCTCAAGGGGAAACCCTCCAAGCTCTCCATATAACGAGCCACCTCAGGCCGTTGAGAGTCTCTGCCACTAAAGGGTGGTCCCCATGCCTCGACATGGTCAAAACATTAACTTGACAGCCCCAAGCATAATGACTCAATTTCGTTCCAAGTGAACTTAGCGCCTATGCGCCGCTTTAAAATGTATTTGGTGAGTTTTATTTTCGCATCACTCTGTTGAAGTGTGCGCTTATATCTCTCCACACGCGTACCTCGCGAGCGGGGGCTGAGTATGGTGCCAGTGCCTCAAACGACACACCAGCAGCACTGTAAAATCCAAGAGTCCGAGCTCTGGCTGGAGGGCAAGATCCCACAAACACGCCATCTCTACAGAGGACCTTGGTACTTACTCTCCTCGCAAGGAACGCCTGAGGGGACCTATAAGCACGCACAAGTCCTGTGAACCATGTTCCAGCGTTTGGGTTCGCCCCTCTAATATCTGCAGGAAAAAATCCCCCACGAGCCTGAAGGGGCACCCGGGAGCGGCCGCTCAAGTGGGCAACCTTGTCGGACGAAAAGCCTCTGCAAGGCGAAAACCTCGAGAAGCTAAGTCTCGCCCCCACGCCTTAAGAGAGTTTCCTCTCCGTAGCGCACGTTTGCCCCTCAAGCGACTTCGCTTTCCCTTACGCTTCATGGACTACTCGCACGCCTAAGGGGGGCACTTGAGCATCGCGACTCAGGTCTCTTACCTCTCCTAGGCCTAAAATCCCCCCGGCCTTGCGGAGTCATTGCTCCTGCATACCGAAGTGGCGGAGTCATGGCACGAGGAGATGGGACCTACCGACGCAGAGAACAAATAGACATGAAGATGAGTCCAAAGAGACCTCACGAGGGGCAAACAAGCTCGAATTAAACAGCAATAAAAAGTATATTACATGCCAAAAGGTGTTAAGAAATCTAAGCACACAGTTGTTTCAGATACAAGCGCACGCAGGCGCAACAAGAAGAGGCTCAGGGGGAAGCAGCACCGCCTTGGACCTCCTCTGCGGCACCCTCCTCAGCCTCGGCAGAGCAAGCCTCCTCCTCGCTGTCCCCAGCCGCAGCCTTCGCGCGCCTAAAGCGGTTGCAGAAGGCATCAACTTGCTCGCGGAGGGAGCTGGAGACCCGCTGCGCATCCTCGCCCTGAGCAGCTTCTGTCACGGAGGAGAAGTCGAAGCCTGACGTGAGGAGCTTGAGGTTGGTGAAGATGCGGTCGACGACCACCCCCAAAAGCTGCCGGCTCTCGTCCTCGATCATCTTGTGAAGCTCGGCGACGGGACCCTCGAGCGCCGCGAAGAGCTGGTCAAAGTAGACTAGGTACATGGCAGCGTCGCCGCGGCCTCAGACGTCAGTGTGCGGCGCGTCCGCGCCAAGCTGCGCGGCAAGCTCGTTGCCACGAGCGACCAGGGCCTCGAACATACGCTGACGCTGCTTCGAGAGCGCGCGAGACGCCTGGGCAGAGTCCGAGGCCTCCGCCGCCCGCTCCATCGCCGGGGCCACCTGCTCCTCCACATCCTTAGCCAAGGAGTTGAGGTTGTGGACTGCCTCGGTGCGAGCCTCCTCCGCTCGGCGACGGCCATCCTTGGCGCGCTTGAGGCAAGCCTCCAGCTTGGAGTTGGCTCTCTCGAGCTCGGCGATCCGCCGAGCATCCGAGGCGTGCATGACCTTGAAGCGGTCCTCCTGCGTCTGGGCCAGGTCGCGGTACTTCTGAGAGGTGGACTTGCGGAATTGCTTCTCGCGCTCCACGAGGGCGTCGTCGGCCTCCTTCTTCTGGGTAGCGACGTTTTCGTTGTACTTCAAGGTCGCCTTGGCCAGGTCTCCTTCGCGCTCCTCAAGGGACTCGCGTTGGGCGACCAGATCCTTCTCCGCCTGAAGGCGGTCCTCCTCACACTGCTGCAACTCATTCTCCTTGAGGGCCAGCTGCCGCTCACGCTCGGCAAAGCCCTTGCGGTCGTCCTCCAGCGCGACCTGCGTGGCCTGATGGGCAGAGAGCAGCTGGGTCTCCAGCTGGCCCAACTCGCGGCGCTTCTGCGCCAGCGAGCCCTCCATTGCCTCGCGCTCCGCCTTGGCCTGGCGCAGGAGCTCTGCTGCGGCGTCACGTTCCCCTTGGAGGGGCTCGAGGAGCTCTGCGGCGTCGCGGATGGCCCCCTCGCGGACCTCCTTGGCATAGCGGGTGGCCTCCTCACGCGCGGCTTGCAGCGCCGCATCCTCCTGCAGGCGCGCTCGACCGCCGCGTGGAAGGATGTCCACGACTTCGTCAGCTCCTCCTGATGCCGAGGAAGCCATATGTCCCCGAGGGCGAGGTGCGCCTCCAAGCCCTCCAAGGATTCCCTCACGAGGCCGAAGGCGACCTCGCGGCGGCCCGCGCTCCAGTCCCAGCCGCGGAGGACCAGCTCCTGGCACGAGGAGGGCCCGGCGCCGGCACCGAGTCTCGCAGGCCCGGCATCGGGGAAAGTCCGGGGGCTAGCCTGGGCCTTGCCTGTGCCCGTGCCGGCATCCTCCTTTGGCCCTGCAGCTGCAGGGCGTTCCTCGACCACGGCTTGACGAGGAGGCGAGGAATCATCTCCCCCTGCAGGTCCGCCCGTGCCTGCTGCGGCCTCGCGCGTTTCTCCTACAGGCGGCACGGGAGCAGTGGCCGTAGGCGGCAGGGTAGGCGCGCGTGGAGGCGTTAACACGCGCGGCGGTGTTGGTTTGCGCGGCGAAGTAGCCTCACGCGGAGGCGTAGCCGCGCGAGGAGGAGTAGGAGCACGAGACGGCGCGGAAGTTGTCTCCTCCGAGCCTTCCACCACCAAAGGCTCGGAGGGCGGTACAGGTGCCTCTAGGCGTGCCACCTGAGGCCCTGCTGCCCCCGCCAGGGGCACAACGGCCTCCGCTTGAGGCGCCCCCTCATGAGGGCCCGTGGAGGCCGTCTCCACAGGCCTTGCGCCCTCTTCAGCCACGACCCCTGCCGTGGCGCTCTTCACGTCAGCCGCCTTGCGAAGCCGGCGGCACTTCGCAGGCACTAGATCACTGAATAGAGTCCAAGAAAAGACCTTCAGTGAAGGGCAAAGTGAAGCAGAAAGTTAAAAGGCAAACGATCCAACATCAGGAAAACTCGCCCTGAAGTGGGAGCGCCAGCATCGACCCACGCCAAGCCTGGCGAGCGCCATGAGGGGAAGGTCTTGGAGGCAGGCCTTGCTGGGGGCGCTTCAGCTTTCCTTTTGGAAGGAACGTCAGACGGCCTCTCCCCCGAGCGGTCCACGACGGCTTTGGTGCGGGGCCCGCGCCCTCCTGGAGAAACCTCCGCGCCAGAGGCCTCCTCCTCAGCCTCCTCCTCCTCAGCCTCCTCCTCCACGAGGCGCGAGGGCGCCACCACGAAGGCGTCTTCATCACCAGACGAGATATCACAAATCTCGTCAGTAAATGGCCCGGCCCTCGAGGAGGAAACCTCCCCTGCAGCGGCCTCCTCCTCACCTGGGCCAGCTCCTGAGGCCGAGGGAGAATCGGCCCCCTCCGCTCCCCGCGTGGCCGGCGTCGGCACCTCGAAGTCCGCCTGGCCTGTCGGGACAAACAGAGGCTGGCCCTCAAGAAGGTCCAAACGCTCCGTCAGGTTGTATTGGTGCAGGGGCCGGAGCGCCGCGGGGAGCTCATCCATGGCAAGCACCGATGGATTGACTAAGAGCGCGGAGAGGATGTTGTCGATGGTGTCCTTGTCGTTCTCCTCGACGTGAAGCCACATCTTATCGCTCGGCCCCGAGTACATCCACATAGGGACCGAGTGTGCCTGGAGGGGCGCGATGCGGCGCGTCACAAAGTCCTCCACAACCATCTGCCCCGTGAGGCCCTCCTCACGGAGGAAGCTCAGGTGGCCCATCAAGCTCACGTTCCTGGCGCCGTCGAAGGTGGGCTTGCCCCAGTGGGAATTCTTCACCGGGGGCTCGTCGGGGACCTCGAGGAAGGCGCAGGGACGCTCCATCCCAACAAAAAACCACTTCTGACGGAAGTCGTCTACCTTCTTTGTCACGGAAGTGATGGCCTTGCCCTCGCTCGAAGACATGGGGATGTAGACGCTCCCCATGCCGTCGACGATGCGGAACGAGACGCACCCGGAGCGCTCGTTCTTCGCCATGTTCCGGAGCGCGTAGAAGCACCGAAACAGCCCCACCGTGGGCTCTAGGCCCAGGTACGCCTCGCAGAGGTAGGCGAAGACGGCGAGGATGAGGACGGAGTTGGGGTGCAGGTGCAGCAGGTGCACCTGGTAGAATGCCAGCACCGCCTCCAGGAATGGCGAGAAGGGCGGCACCAGTCCCGCAGCAAGACAATGCTGGAAGATAGGGAAGAACCCGCGCGGACGCTTCCCGTGCGCCGCAGTCTTCAGGGCAGTGGCGCCATGCTCGTTCGTCCGGTCCGCCACCAGGTACCAGACCTTGTCGAGCGCTTTCTCGTTGACGCGCACGCCCACTAGCGCCGCGCCCACAACGGTCTCAGGGGCCTCCGCCTGGGAGGAAGACCCTGCGGCGGCCTTGCCCTTGCTCTTGTGTGGGCTCATCATCGGGGGCGCGGAAGGTTGAAGGAGGCGGAGAAGAGAGATTCGAAGGAGAGAATGGAGGCGGAGAGCTGTGGGAAGCGGAAACTTCTGCGAGAAGAATTGGAAACGGTAACGGCTCCCTGCGGCCTCGCTCGGGCTTTATGTCACCTCGAGGAGTAGTTATCGGGATGTGGTGGGACCCCCCACGACTCGCACCCTGGATCGTGCGAGGCGGTTATTCGTCCAAGTGCCGCGTGGCTCGGGCCGGCTGGGCACTAAGGGCCTACACCGCTTTGCCTGAGCCCATGGGCTCAACCGTGCCCATCATGGGCCCGGGGGCTACTATCGGCCCAGTGGGAACTGTGGTATGGCGAGAGCCCATTCCCCCTCAGGCCTCGCACACTGGCCAGTCATACGAAACGGCTAAGGACCAGGCGTCACCGCCTGACGGGACCGTCGAGAGGCAACTCCCCTCGAGGGACTAAAGTGGAAGCGTGCCCTCAAGGGATCCCTCGCCTCAGGGGACCCTCCCGAGGCGAGGGCGCGCCTCGAGGGAGTCCCGCAGAAAACTCCCCTCAGGCCTCCCCTGAAGGGAAACGTCGCGGCCAAGGAAGTACGACAGGACGCACATGGCCCCTGCCACGCCCACGTGGTGACGCAAGCACCCCCGTTGCCGTTTTGGTGATAAAGGGGTCAATAAAGCGGCTCCGCCTGCGGCGCAACTGCCAGGACCTTCTACTCTGACGATAAAGCAGGTGGACGGCGCAACCCTCCAACGGAGAACGTCACCGCGGGATCCACCTCAGAGACTGCCCCTTCTGCGGGTGGTACAGCGCGATCGGCCACCGGTTGGCCACCGCGCCCACCTTTTTCAGCAATGGATCGCGTCCATGGACAAAGGGACGGCGGTGGACTCCAACTCCACGGTGCCTCTGCCGTGTGGGAGCCACCTTGAAGGCCAAGCCGAAGGAGAGCGCTAGAAGGGCCTATAAAAGGGGCAAGACATCCATCGTAGCAGAGGTCGGCTCTTTGCGTGCTACAACCCTTGTAAACCCTAGCAACTCTTGTTAGGATAGTCTTGAGCCGGAGAAGGAAGGAGACCATCGTTTCCCTCCCCAGGCAAGAACTGCCTCAAGGGGACCTCCGGCAAACTCCACTGTACTGTAAACTCCACCATCTAATACGGACAAGCAGGAGTAGCGCTCTTACCTCCTCACGAGGGTCGTGAACCTGGATAAAGGCTGGTGTCTATCTCTGTCATGGGCGTGTTTTCTTCGGGTCCAGCGAGCAACGTCGTGGAGCCCCTCCAGGGTCTAGACCTCCGTGTTCAACCCCCTATACGAACCACTCTTCAGGAAGTGACTACCCCCGATCCTTGGGAGTCATAACCCGACATTTTCATTTATGTTATGATAGAGATACTGGAAGTTTGGGTTGAATTTTGTTGGATGCTATTAAAATATTGGGAAGGGGATGTTTGAGTTGATTTAAAAGAATACATATATTGCATGATTCATGTGCTTTGTTAATGAATATTAATATGCAAGTGTCTTGTCTAGAGTTATTTCTTATTCATGTTTTATATGATGAATGATGATTTACTTAGTGTGACATGAAATGGTTAGCTCTATGGACACTTATGCATGCATTTAGATGGTCAACTTTCTCCCTCTTGCTAGCCCAAAAACCCCAACAAGTAAAAAGCTTGTTTTCCAACACCTTCAACCAAGTTTTTCTAGTGAGTCCACCATATCTACCTTTTAGCTATTATGCTATTTCAAGTATGTTTATCGTGTTATATAGTTTTATCTATGCTTCCAAATTAAGATGTTTATGTTATTGGGATTGTCATGGGTTAAGTTGGTTTAAAAGCTCTCACGAACTTGATGCACACATTACTTTGTATGCACTTAATTAACATGACCCATTGTGATTAACATTATGATGTTTTGGGCTTGAAAAAGATGTTTGGTTGGGAGTTAGCTCATACGTGCTGTCACGTGGCAAGTTTTCAACACCGCACTTTATTCTTTATAAAGTTGATATCATGATCTTTTGTTAATGGATGTCTAACATTGTGTGAAATGAAGATGGAAACATTGTAAGTTCGGGCGAGTGATATTATTGGCTAGACAGACACATGTGGCGGCTAACCCAAGCATGTGGTTCATGGTGGAAATTTGCAACAGGAATATAGTGGAGGAATCTATGACACATCTCAACAAAAGAAAAAAAATTAATAGAAAAAAGCATGAGTAAACAAAGAGATGTAGATATGTCCAATGTTTGCTTGCTCTGTCATTTGGACATGTGCCCACTTGTAACATCCCAATGTTTTGGAATGTTTAAAAATCACTAAAATTTTAAACTTTTGTTTTAGATTGAAATAAAACATTAAAATCATAAGAAAAACAATTATAAAAGACTTCATAGCAATTTCCAAATTGTTTATTATTTTAAATATATATTAATTAATCATTATTTTCATAAGTTGTTTCAGGTTATACATTTTATTATCCTTTCTATTTCTTAAAAGCTCAATATGTAATTTGACAAATGATTTACAAACTTCAAAACCATTTTCTTGTAATAAAAATTTTCTTTATAAGTATTTGATTTCCCCTACTTAGCCATAGCTATGCATAAATTAAAATAAAATTTATACATGTTCTTTGAAACTATTTAAAAACATGGTCTATTTTGCTAAAATGATTTTCATTAAATATAATCAATATAGAAATGAAATAATTTTCCAAAGGTATTTAATGGAGTTTTCAAAAGATTTATCATACTATAAAACTTAATGGTACACAAAATAATGTGAATTGAAAATGAATACATTATATTGTCCTTTTCATTTCAAATAGATGTGTTATGTTATTTAGTATAATACTAAAGTAAAAATGATTGAATATTGAAAATGACTTTAAGATCACTGAATATCAAACATGTATAATTGTGGTAATTTCATAAATTTTATTTAACCCCAAATGAATTATTAAATCCCTAATTTCAAAGTTAACCTAAAATAGGCAAAATTGTATTTTATGAGTATTTCAAAATATTATTTTTCAAAAATGTTCAAAACATTCCCACAACTGGTTTAACACAAAGGTAATGCTTTTACAAATTTTTAGAAATTTATTTGACTTGATTTGGAGTCTTAAATCAAAAGATATGAATTAAATGGAAAATCAGAAAAAGAAAAAGAAAAATCTGACGTCAGCGATGACGTCATGTCGTCTTCAACACCCGGCCGAAAATCACGCCTCCGATTCCTCTCCGAAATCCGGCGAAACCTTCGCGTAATTTGCTCTCCCTCTGCCCCATTTAAACCCTCTCGACCTCCTCTCTCCTTTCCCCTCTTTCCCCTTTCGTTTTGCGCCGCCAGGCCGTTCCAGTTTCTCGCCGGAGTACGTCGAGGCCGCCGCCGTTTTTCCTTTGTCCCCGGCGAGGTAAGCCGCCCCAAGCCCCGAGACCCCATCCATCCTCTCCCCCGTGTCGACGCGCACCTCCTCAACCCCTTCCTCGCTTTGTTTTCGCAGCAGTTTGTCGAGGAGGAACCGAGTGAGGCTTGCCGGTGTTTGAGGAACTCCGGCCGCTTATCCCGGCATTCCAGGAAGAACCCAACGATGACGACAGCCACTTCGTCTTCAACGCGACACGCCGCGCCCGAATCCATCCTCCGCGACTCTGGGAGCCTCCCTAGCCACCGGAGCTTCCACACCGAGCTCGGGGGCCGCCGTCTTCTTCTTCTCCGGGGAAGAGCACCGCCGGTATCTGGTCAACCCCTGTAAGCACTTGGATCTAAATTGTGTGGCTGAGATTAGATGACTCATAACAAACCGATACGGTTATATCTGGACCGTCAGATCTAGATCTGACGATCCAGATCTGTTTGACTTATCCAGTCAGCGATCTAGTCAGCGCCCACGTGGACGATACGTCAGATCCAATCAGCGCCATGTCGGAAAATGAATTTCTGCGAATTTTCTTAATTAGATTAAATTGACAGTTTTATAGAAACACCACTTCTTATTAAAATTGTTATAACTTTTGATTCACACATCCAAATTAGATAAATTTTATATTTTTGGAAAGCCCTTGACATGTAGAATATTTTAGATCTGTTCGAATTCAAATTTGACTTAGTTTAAAATATTTAAATTTCAAATGGATGATTTGAGTATATTTGTAATAACTTTAAATCTATAAATCCAAAAATTGCAAATAAAACTGTTT
The DNA here is from genome assembly GCA_026929855.1 of Poa annua. Taxonomy (NCBI): domain Eukaryota; kingdom Viridiplantae; phylum Streptophyta; class Magnoliopsida; order Poales; family Poaceae; genus Poa; species Poa annua. Next base: position 73,160,248 of record CM049426.1, read on the forward strand.
CAGAGAATTTGGAATATTTGTAATATGATGCCTCTGTTATAAAATAATTTTTAGTATTATTTTGATGATTTAATAGTTATAAGTTTAAATTGAATAGTTTGAGTAATTTTGACATAACTCTTGATAAAAAATCATTTTTGAATAAATCCAATTGCTATTAATTTATCTAAATCCCCTCTGTCTACTAATATTATTTATAAAAAATTTGTTATAAACATTTAATCATATAAAACTTTAATCTTATAATTATTCCTTTTATTATATTTTGCAAAAATATAAATTAATTAAATTACATGTATAGCCTCATGCATAATTTATAAATATCAAAAAAATTAGTATGATGTTTCTTATGATCAACACGTGCATTGCATGCATAACATATTTCTCATATAGATATATTCCTCATAGGAAAACCTATTCATTAATTCCTCTAAGTTAGGAATATTTTCAACTTAGTATTTTGATAAAGTGCTATGCACTTAGACACTTAGGATATTTAACATGGAGCTAGAAGGCCAATGAAGCACTTAGCCAAAACAAGACTTCAGAAGTATCTTCAAGGAGCAGAAGCACTTGGAAGAAAATCAAGAAGAAGTTCAAGAAGACCAACCTCCTTTATTCTCTCAGTATTTCTTTCTCTCTTTCTTTCTTCTCTCTAAGACTTCATGATGACTAAGTTAAACCCAAGACCAACCTCGATGATACAAGAATCATCAAGTCTAAAGATTCATCAAGTCTACCAAAAATTCAAGCAAGACATCACCAAGGAGAAAGTTACAAATCTGGAGATGAAGCCTGGAAGACCAACTCCCTCTTTCTTCTATCTTTTCCCTCTTTCCTAATCTTGTCTTTCACTTTAGGCATAAACAATTTTTGATCATGTTATTACCATCTTGAAGTTTGTTGGATCTTAGCGGCATAGTGAGATGAAGCGGCCTGGAGACTAACCTTACATGTCCACGTACATGAGACCTGTTCCACGACTTAAGTGGCTGGCCAGGTGTCTATCTCTCTCACTATAGTGAATATCCAATTCACAAAGAGTTGATAATAATTGTTGATCACCTTGAAGAATAGACTTAGTATTTTCTCTAAGTATTTTGTACATCGTGACTAAGCCATTAGAGTGCTTATTCAACATGTTTATAACAAAGTATTTTATCCAACTTATGACCTTAGTCCTTAATCATTTCTGATCAACCTTTTTGCCTTGCAATAACTTAAAAGATTTTCATGGCATGGCATGCATCTCTAGTCCTTAGAAATATTTTACACATCATGCATAAACATATTTTTCCTTAGAAGTTTTGTAAAACTTTTTTGTTCATTATGAAAGTGTTTGTATGAGATGTGATGTTGTGTTTTGTGTTGATTGTTGTATTGTTGTTTGTCTATAATGTTAGATTGAACGGAGAGCTCCGAGTTACGTTAAAAGAGTTTGTGAGCAAAGACATCATCCAAAGGAAAGTGGCACACCTCATAAACTTCCTACTATTTTCTATATGCATTACTTAGTGTATTTTTATATAAGCATGTGTAGGATAGTATTGCTATGCTAGACCTGTTTAGATATCCCTTACTCCTGTGTCTAGGTTCCTATAAAATATTTAGTAGAAATATTGATGCTATGCAAATGTTGTTTTGTGAAAATCTAAATTCTACTAAGTTAAGAATGAAACACCTGGGTGGTAAGTGGTTGTATGGTTTATGTTGAGTGGCTACTCAGGCCCATGTCTATGGTTTCTCGAGTCCGTGCACTTGTGAACGGCCACCTAGGAACAAAGGGATCTGAAGAACTCTGAGGGACGATTGCTTCCAGTTCAGCCATTGCCAATGGGCTCTGGCTTGATCAACTAAGTTGCGTGGACTCGCCCCGGCTTGACAAGCAGATGTAGAGGGTGTTAGGTGGAACGAATGAAGCCAGAGTGGGAGGGAAAACACTTCTGAAAGATCTCGTCTCATTCTTCTCCTTTTCCTTATCACTTCAGAGTGTAGAGGATAGTTTGGGTTGAATGGGTACAATGGTGAGCGTGCACAACCTCTGCAGAGTGTAAAAATAAGTACTTAGTGGTGTCCCCGGTACAGACAATTTGAGCAGCTTATCACAGACGTCAACGGAGGATTCCACCATTCCAACTTCAATATTTAAAACTTGATGGGTGAACAAGGGTAGAATGAGACCGTGGTTGTCATACCACGAATGTCTCGAATAGAAGAAAAGTGTTTTCCAAAGAGTTAGGAAAAATTGGCTTTATGCAAAATAGCCTTGAACTCCACCAGCCAAATAAGCATATAGGTTATTAGAGTTTTTTCCTCTAAGTGTCCACCATAGTGTCACTTGCCAGACTCCATTTTTAATGGAATCTGACCCACGTTGTTGAATTATTTTTCTTATTGCAGATTGATCAGATGACGAGTGAGGTTTCGTTTAAAGTTTTCGAGTCTACAACCAACATGTTTTCGCGTGTGGCAACATGAAGTTGATGGAGACTCACTGCAATTGTATTTCCGTTGTTTACTCTTTCAAAGCTAGCTTTATACTATGCAACTTGTATTTAATATTTTGTAAGTCTGTATCATCGATGTAATAAAATTGATACTTTGTTGTGATATTACATCGTAAACTGTGTGTGCAAACGAATCGATCCAGGGATTTGCACTATACACAGGTATTTGCCTTATTTTAAGTGCAGGTACGCTACACCACTTCCATGTCCTGGGGAAAAGAGTACATGATGTCTACGCACGCTTCTATTCTCGTAGACAGTGTTGGGCCTCCAAGAGAAGAGGTTTGTACAACACCAGCAAGTTTCCCTTAAGTGGATCACCCAAGGTATATCAAACTTAGGGAGGTAGAGGTAAAAGATATTCCTCTTAAGCAACCCTGCAATTAAGATAAGAAAAGTCTATTGTGTCCCCAACACACCCAATACACTTGTCAGATGTATAGGTGCACTAGTTATGCGAAGAGATAGTGAAATACAAGTAATATGGTTGATTATAAGTAGTAATTGTAATCTGTAATAAAAATGGCAGCAAGCAAACATGTAGCAGAACTTGTTGGAAACGGTGTTTCGATGCTTAGAAACAAGTCCTAGGGATCCTACTTTCACCAGTGGACACTCTCAACAATGACATCAAAGTTAAGTAAACAAACACTACTCTCAAACACTCTCATGTTGGATAACAAACATCATTCGTTGTGTAGGGCTACAAGAGCACCCTCAAAGTTAGAGTAAACTAACATAAGCAATGTCAGAAAAGAATCACACACGGTGCACACACTGTCACCATTACAACCGTGAATAACCCTGGAGTTCATATTAAAGTAACCTGTAGAGTGCATAATAGATATAGAGTAGCATCACATATTCAACTATATTATAAAGCTCATGATCACATAAAGATCACATGGGAGAGAGAGATAAACCACATGGCTACCGTAGATCCCGCAGCCCCGGGGGAGAACTACTCACTCCTCTTCATAGGAGTCAGCAATAGCGATGGAGATGGTGGTGGAGTCGATGGAGATGGCTCCGGGGGCTATTCCCCGTCCCGGTAGGGTGCCGGAACAGTGACTTATGTCCTCCGAATCTTGTCTTCAATGGCGGCGGCGCTCTGGACCCGTGGAGGAAATATCGAACACCGTCCTGGGATTTTTGGTCTGGGGGTATATGTAGGCAAAAGGGCGAGTTTGGTCGACCCCCGAGGGGCCCACACCACCTCCTTGCGTGACCAGGAAGCCAGCCGCGCGAGCACGTGGTGGCGGCTCCTCGGTCGCCCACTTCGTCTCGTGTTCGGCTTTCTGGAACGTTCCCGATAAAAAACAGACTTCAGAAAAGAAATCGTCCAATTCCGAGAATATTTCCTTAAGTACTTTTCTGAAACCAACACGAGCAGAAAACAGGGAACTGGCACTGTGGCATCTTGTTAATAGGTTAGTCCCAGAAAATACATAAAACTATATAAAATGCATATAAAACATGTAATAACTTGGTATAATATAGCATGGAACATAAGAAATTATAGATACGTTGGAGACGTATCAACATCCCGAAGCTTAGTTCTACTCGTCCCGAGTAGACAAGAACGATAAAAGAATAATTACTGAAGTGACATGCTTTAACACAATCTTGATCACGTAATAATGTAAGACATGTAAACTGAGATCAAATGAACAAGGGTTGTAGTTTATATTGATATCAAAAGAGTAATAAATAAACAAGTAGGTAAAGCAAGCAATGCTTTCAATGATATTGTACTAGATAGCAATCAATTGTGCAAAGTAGATATTAGAGATGATTTAAGCTTCAAGCACAACAATATAATCATCTAATGCTTCCAACAAACATGACAACTTTGTGAAAGGATCAAGTCAAGCAATATCAATATGCACGTAGAAGATCAAATCCCTATTTGTTCAAAAGAAACAAGCAAGCGTTCAACGTTGGTTCCTGGCACTACGATGTTTTGTCTAAGAGAATGTTAATGGAGTTTTGGAAGGCCAACGGAAGAAAGACTCACAAAGCTGCAAGTGATCATTAGAGAAGAGTAAGTCTTACAATCGAAGCTATGCATGGAGTAGTGATTTCCACACAACGGATGCAAATAGAGCTATAAGTATATGAAAGCTTTCCAATTAAACTAGTGGGGGTGCGTCCAACTTGCTTGCTCACGAACACCAAGAGCACTTTTGAGGAGGCTCATCATTGGAATATATGATCCAAGTTCTATAGTGTAAAGTTCCCCACATAGTTATGCAAGTAAGACATGAAAACTCTCTCAAATGGAGTAAAGGTGCTAAACATGAGCACAAATGATGATCATAAATGATATGGTGCTATAAAATGAGCACAAGTGATGACTATAAATGATATTGTGCTATAACATAAGCACAAGTGTGTGATAAAAAAATGTAATTATGCCCCCTTTTTATTTTTTTTGTTTCTTTCTCTTTTTTCTTTTTCTCTTTTTTTTTTATTTTTCAGTTTCTTTTTTTGATGGCCTCCATGGCTCTTTTCACTTTTAGGGGCAAGCATCCTAATATGATATATGATATATGACAACACACTAATGGATCTATGACAACATACTGATGATACAAGTAAATAATATGAATATGACATAATATGTATATGACAACGGTGCCTCTGCAAGTGTAGCAGGTTATGCAATGATCTAGCATAACATGCTTAAAACCCCACATCAGCTTTATAGAATCATGCAAAGCAATATATAAGTAATGAATGACAACAAGTCATGTAATGTAAGATAGATGTTGCATGGGAATATATCTCGGAACAGCTATGGAAATGCTGTAGAAGGTAGGTATGGTGGATGTTTTGAGGAAGATATTTGGCTTATGTGTAGGAGAACAAGATGAAGATCTCCCACGAGTTTTGGATGTACACACGAAATATGCACCAACTCTCAATGTGAGAAAGGGCAATGCAAAGTACCGAAGAGGCTAGCAATATGGTGGTGGAAGTGCCATGAAAACCGCAGATTTAGAACTTACAAGTAAAAAAAATCGAAATAAAAATATGATCTTACAAGGCATAATGAAAATAACTCCAAGAGGGATCGTGGCAAATGATAAAGTCACTGTTGGCTTCCACGACCGTGGCGCATAACATAAAGTCATTACGGTTGCATTAGGCAAAAAGAAGTCATATACCATTATGAAATCAACTGGAAATTTAAGTTTGGCACAACTTCAAGTATTTCTAGACCAACCATTAATCATTCCACTTTACTAAACCATCATGTTTACCATTAAGCAAATTAATATCTCAAAACAACATCAATGATTCAAGTGACACAATTTAATGATCTACAAGATTATGTATAATTTAGTTATACCATCTACCACATTTAGCATTTTCTGTTCTCAACCAAACACCAATCAACTTATTTAAAAGATAAACTCTCCAAGTAACTAAACAATGAGAGTACGATATAATAAAGTTAACAACTCTAGCAAGAGATGCATGAGAAACAAGAGCTACGAAGCAAACAATAGTTGAAGAAGAATACTCAACAAATATAAGTGAAGAATACGAGTATTCATAAGAAAAAGCGGAGCTGTCTCTCTCCCACAAAGGAATGCTAGGGTCCATTTTATCCAAAGAATGAAAAAAAAAACAACCGACGCTTCAAGAAAAGCACATAAGATGTGGCAGAATTAAAATATAGTTTCACTAGAAATGACCTGATAGTTTGTTGATGAAGAAGGGGATGACTTGGGCATCCCCAAGATTTGACGCTTGAGTCTTCTTGAAATATGTTGGGGGTGAACCACCGGGTCATTCCCAAGCTTTGGCTTTACTATCCTCTTGATTAGGGGTGAAAACGGAGCGGATACGGTCGAATCGTATTGAAACCATGCCTGTAACCATATTTTTTTGGATACGAGTCAGAGCGGATAGTGTGCGGATACGAATATGGAATCGGACATGTCGGTTACGAATATGGATCGAATACGGGCGAACATGTCGGATACTTAGTCTCTTGTGTCCCCAACACACCCAATACACTTGTCAGATGTATAGTTGCACTAGTTATGCGAAGAGATAGTTAAATACAAGTAATATGGATGACTGTAAGTAGTAAATGCAATCTGTATTAAAAATGGCAGAAAGCAAACATGTAGTAGAACTTGTTGGAAACGGTGTTTCAATGCTTAGAAACAAGGCCTAGGGATCCTACTTTCACCAATGGATATTCTCAACAATGACATCAAAGTTAAATAAATAAACACTACTCTCAAACACTCTCATGTTGAATAACAAACACCATTCATTGTGTAGGGCTACAAGAGCACCCTCAAAGTCATAGTAAACTAACACCAACAATGTCATAAAGGAATCACACACGGTGCACACACTGTCACCATTACAATCGTGAATTACCCCAGAGTTCATATTAAAGTAACCTCTAGAGTGCATAATAGATAAAGAGTAGCATCACATATTCAACTAGATTACAAAGCTCATGATCACATAAAGGTCACATGAGAGAGAGAGATAAACCACATGGCTACCGCAGATCCCGCAGCCCCGGGGGAGAACTACTCACTCCTCATCATAGGAGTCAGCAACGGCGATGGAGATGGCGGTGGAGTCGATGGAGATGTCTCCGGTGGCAATTCCCCATCCCTGCAGGGTGCCGGAACAGAGACTCATGTCCCCCAAATCTTGTCTTCACTGGCAGCGGCGCTCTGGACCCGTGGAGGAAATATAGAACACCGTCCTAGGGTTTTTGGTCTGGGGCGTATATGTAGGCAAAAGGGCGAGGTCGGTGGACCCTCGAGGAGCCCACACCACCTCCTCGTGTGGCCGAGAAGCCAGCCGCGCGAGCACGTGGTGGCGGCTCCTCGGTCACCCACTTCGTCTCGTGTTCAGCTTTCTGGAACGTTCCCATTGAAAAACATACTTCAGAAAAGAAATCCTCCAATTCCAAGAATATTTCCTTAAGTACTTTTCTGAAACTAAAAACAACAGAAAACAGGGAACTCGCACTGTGGCAACCTCTTAATAGGTTAGTCCTAGAAAATGCATAAAACTGTATAAATGCATATACTACATGTAATAACTTGGTATAATATAGCATGGAACATAAGAAATTATAGATACGTTGGAGATGTATTAGTACCCGGGATGATACTCTCTATGATGCCACTTTTATTCACGATGACTGTAACCTTCACTTTCTTTTTGGCCCAAGTTTAGTAGCCAGTCCGAGAGGTTTTTGTTTTCAAGGAGCATGAGGCTTTCAACCTATACTTTGTCAAGAACATAACTCATATTTGCTTTCACTTTCAACTATTAATCACTAAAGATGCTATGATAGGGGTAATCAGAACTACACACCAATGGTTACTACATGGCAAACATTAGCTTAAGTTGAAGCATTTGGAAGCTAGATAATACTGTAGCATGTTATTCCTCTACTTATTTATCTATCTTTCCAAAGTGTGTGCCTTTTATATTGTGATTTCTATTACAATACTCTATGACTAACTTAGAATCATCTGCTCATTGGAAACTAGAGTACCTCGGACCGGGCCTCCCCGAGCCGCCGCAGGAGGGTGGACTTTATTTCGACCTAGTCAACAAAAGGAAAGGATGAGCCTCGTGAGGGCCTCTGATTCCCTCCGACCGCTAAGAGCCTCATGAGGGCATCCCACGAGTATTATTTGCGGGCAATCGTTCGGCTCCTCAGGCTTCCTCGGGAGAACATGCTAGGATCTCCCGAGGGGTACTGTAGTAGAGGGCTCACATGCTTGAATAGAGCGGGGAACCCCTGGCCACCAGAGCTTGCCCAGGACCGCTGCACAGCAGGTCAGCAACCACTAGAGCTTACCTACCCAGTGATAAGAGGCAAGGGACCGGAGCAGCCACACAGGGTCGTGCCCCCAAGACTTGACATTTTGGTGCAAGACGGCGCTGACAACCCCAGTTGTCCTACCTTTGCCCACGTCCTCCTCCTTACCGACGATGTCTGGCTCTACACCAAAGAGGAGCGACTGAAGTTTCAAGAGGAAGAAGACAAAAACGGTGGAGGGTCGTGGATCTAACTTGGTCGGCTGCCTTTGCCAAAGCAGCTGCAGAAGAGCAGAGCAGCACTTGGAAGCTTGCGGGAGCGTCCCGCCGTGGAGTTTGAAGACCAAGACCCCTAGCCGCCTATAAAAGGGGGTAGCCGCTGGCCCGGCCAAGGGTTCGGACATTGTAAGCTCAAACCCTAGAAACCTTGGCTTTCACCATTGTAGCTCCTCGAGTTCATCCAAGCAATACAATGAAGCAGGAGTAGGGCATTCACCTCCGCGGTGGCCTGAACCATTGTAGTGTTTCCGTCTCCTTCGTCGAGCCTCGTGAAAACAGAGGCAACGCTCTAAGGCCCCTAGTGTTTGATACTCATTCATAGCTTCTTCGGAGGCTATATTCCGACAAGGATATCTTTTAGTTTTCATTTATGCATTCATTTGGTCCATAGAACTTTCTTTCATGTTACACTTTGTGAATTATCATTGAACATATTTGCCTTGAATATTTTATACCTCTTGATAATATGTCTTGTATGTTGCTACTCTTTACTAAAGAATGAATCATTTGACTCTATGTAGCAATCACCTTTGATATCCTTTGTTAAGTAATAAAATGCCAAGTCCATGTTTAGTTTTATCACCTTCAAACTCGAGGACGAGTATAGGTTAAGCTTGGGGATGTTGATGCATGCACAATACATACATGAACTTTCCATTGTATTACTCATATTTCATCCATATTTGCATAATATAAGGGTTGTAACAATGTTTTATAATCATTTTGGGAATATTTCACACTTTCCCTATTTATTTGGAATTAACCCTGCACTGTCAGAAAACCCTTTTTCTATATTTTCATGTTTCATGGACCCCAAACGACGTCCAAATGACCTGAAACTAAGAGAAGATCATTTTTTGGAAGGAAGGAGTAGGAGCCAAGGAAGCGCACGAGAGGAGGCCTGAGGCCCAAAAGAGAGTGGCCCACGCGGCTGGATTCCTTGGCCGCAAGGGGCCCACCATTTGGGGCATTGTGACTCTGATGCCGTCGATCTTCGTCTCCACGCCTCCGTCTTGACCTAAAAAATGACTATAAAAATACTCCCCCGAACCCTTTCGGAGGGAACGCCGCAGAAACACAGAAACCATGAAACAGAGACCTGGAGCTGCAGATTGAAGGGGGAAAACTCTGGCGGGGTGCTGCCGGTGTGGTCTTCACCTTCTCCAACAACTTCTCTGTCGTCTCCATGATGAAGAGGGAGTAGTCCACCACTAGGATATGGGTTTGTTGAAGTAACTTATGTATCTCAAGTCTCTCTTCAGCTTCACTAATTTGTGTCATATGAGTTTTTCAACATGATTATGGTCATATATGTAATACCTTTGTGGTGAATCTCTTAAGTTGATATATGTTATGATGATTGCCAATATTATGTGTTTGTTATGGAAGTAGATGCATATTATGTACCCCATTCTTGTCTATGCGTTTTGATCCAACATGAGTATGAGAGCATGTGAGGGGGAACATGTGCATTAGTTGGAGTAACGGGGTTGGTTTTGTGGAAAGTTGACAGCAATACCGTTTATCCACTTCGGTTTTTACCTTACTTTGTTGCCTCACTAGGGATAAAGGAAATACCATGCTACCGGAGATATGTGGGTGACATTTCCACTATCACCATGACTAGATCTAGCATCTTCTTATTTAAACTTCATGTCATTGAACCTAAAGCTATACTATGTTGATCTTAATTACTGAGGTGCTATGATTTAGTTCGCATCTTGGTGGAGAATAAGAGAGATTAATAACCAGAACATCTCTATGTTAGAATGTGATGCCCATATTATTAATATCTTGTCTTGTTGCAATCTCATATGTCAATCCCTATGTTCCATTTATCTACCACTATATAAAAGAGAGAGTGCATTTGTGAAACCATGCACCCCAATCCATTTTTAATCATAATAAACACCTTTCCAACACTTTTATTGCACTTTACATTTTCTGCCATTATTAAATCCGAAAATACAAAAACACCTTTACATCTTGCAAACTCCATACAAACCACAAACACATCATCCAATATCATTCATACCATCCTTGAACTTTTATTTACCATCATTGCAAATTTATTTCAGTTTTGCATATGTAATCTTTATATCTTTCACTTACACCTTGTGTTTAACAACCATTTGGTGAAGTTGAGGGCACAAAACAATTTACTTTTTTTTTAGGTTTCATAAAGAAGGATAAGAAGACAACAAATTTAGGTTCATTTCCCCAAGAGTTCGATATTAAACCCTCGAGTCACCCTCATGGGGAAAATAAGTCTTTTCCCTTACTATACACTCTGCACTTGGAGTCACAACCTAACTCATATTCTTTTGTTGACACAGGTGTTGGAGCTAGCAATTATTTTCTTGCACCATCATCACCATCAAAATACAGAGCCATCAGGGAGACGTTCTCTGGGCGGCGTTGGGGGCGTTTCGACGGCGGAGCAGGCCAGCGCTCTGCAGGAGAAGCTGTGGAGAGGTTTCTGGATGCAGCCATGGAGGTGGAGTGGGGCGAGGAATGAGGTCGACGGGGCTGGCAGGGTGCAACGAGGCGAACCCTTGATCTGAAGGCGGCGCCGCTTGCTGCCTTGCGGGCTCCTGGCGCACGTCTGGCCACCTCTAGGATGCGGGCGAGCGGAGGCGCGCTCCTGATAGCGCCATCGAGGAGCAACGCCGACAGCAACGGCGGGGAGTGACGACGCAAAGCCTCCGCCTTGGAGGCGGCGGCGCTTGCGGCTAGAGGGGGCTGGCGCGCGTTTCTGCCACCTACTGGACGAGGTCTTGAAGAAGAGCTCTCCCGACAGTGCTACCTATGTGTAGGACGACAACGCTGGCGGGGGGTCGGCGAGGTGAGCCCAATTCCTTGGGGCGGAGGCGCTTGCGGCCAGGACGTGCTCCCGGCACACGCTCGGCTGTGCTGGCTAGTAGGTTGGTGGTGGAGTGGCCTCTGGAGTCGGTGTCGAGGCTATCAGCGAGCGATAGCATCGACACGACTCCAGTAGTGGTCTGCATCCTAGGAGGAGGTAGGGCAGCGTACTCCTCGGTGGAGCGGGGCAGTGGTGGACCAAGGCGTCGTGACTTCTTTGGCAGGGTGTTGCGGCGGCGGTGTTGTAGCACCCGCAAGAGCCACGCTAGACAAATCTGAGACCTTAATCTGAGATAAGCCTAACATAGATCTCAGGAGCCAACAGTTGAAATCAGTAACACAACAGAGACCCTACAACACAAGAAGCAATATATTAAGCTCTTAACAGAGCGAAGAAGCAAATATCACCAAGATAAGGTCACTGACCTGTCAATCACCAATACAACGGAAGGCAAATTATGCTATTAGACATAGAAAAACTAGCAAAAGGCCTAAGAGGCCAAAGCATAACGGCGACATCCCAGTCCATAGATTCCAGGCTGCCGTCTGGGAACCCCAACGTACTCGTCGATGTCGATGTCCAGAAAACACACCTGTACAAAATAATTACGCAAGGCTGAGTACAGGAGGTACTCAACAAGACTTATTTAACCTGCTATATATCTGCTCGTTCAGAGAGTTTTCATGAAGGTCTTTTGCATAAAGCCATCTTTATTTTTAAATCGAGGGAGGAGAGAATCTCGCATCAGTAGACTTTCTAGAAAGGGATAAGAGAGCTTGACACAAGCTTCATCCACATCTTCAGTCTCCACCAAATTATCATGAGTTGTACCACCCACCAGAATCACCCCCTCGCTCAAGCCGAGGAAGCAATCCTCCCTTAGTTGACAAGTTTTATAATTAGATTATAGTTGTCTATGATCCCCGAAATAAGGTACCAAGTCGTCCATAACCGTGGACACGGCTTTCCGAAAAGGTTTACCCTGCAGGGGGTGTAACTACCCACACACGCCAACCAACTGATACGCCAGCTATTAGCACTCTTCCGGGGACTGCCGGCATGAGGGTTGGCCACGACCTTTCCCAAGCTTCGCCTATGTCCATGAGCCACAACAGTAGGTCAGACCGCCATCTCAGCGATCCCTAGTGCGGGTTGCCAGGGTCAAGAACAGAGCGTCACACTCTCCTGACCCGAGCCCTAATTTTCTCAACTCATTTTCCCACACACCCAAATAGAACACTCGAACTAGTGGCTTCACGTAGTAGGCTAGACAAGTTGGGGTCGAGGGGTTGCTGAGCCCTGTGTGGATGCACCAATAGTCTTGGTTCCGAACCCAGGAACTCAGTTCCTAGTATTGACAAGAACGAGGCAACCCACCACAATCCCATTGTGGCCTCTCATCCAAGTTTTTAGCATATTCAACACATCTCTCACCATTCCACGTCATCCTTCATGACAATTCCTTCCTTGCTATGATCCATCAACCGGATGGAGAAGACAAATCACCTAAGGATGGCTAAGCATAGCAGACTCACGCGATGCAACACTCAAGACTCTCTAAACCTCAACTCAAAAGCACATTTGAATCGCATGCATAACACCAGAATCAAATACTTTGAAATCGTATATATGCAGATAAGAGGTTATGCTTGCCTTGCTCCTCGATAAAAAGATATAAAGCTTTTGGAAATACTCAGCTTGACTTGATAAAGATAACCAAGAATAACCCTTCATGAATTCCCGCTTGAGTATGTCGTCGATGATCCAACCGTGTCCTTCGATATTGTCAAACTCCACTTCAGGTTCGCATTCTACCGCGAAGAACCAAACCCGGAAAAGAAACGGGAAACAACATTCAACCATGGCATAGATGCAATGCGCACAATGCATGACATGACAAGTTAAAGGATTGAAATGTAAATCCTACACAGGGAACATTTTAAGTGGAGCGCGAATGCCCGACAGGTGCCATTCGACAAACTCCATATTTAGAAGAAATGTTGTAATTTGTTCTTCTATTACAAACATGGTTCAAAGTTGTTTAAATATGCATGATCTGGACATAATTGAATAGATCTTATTTTTCTGCAAAATTTGATATAGTAATCACATTTTTCTGATTTAAAATGAATTACTTATGAATTTCCAAAGTTTAAACAATATAATTCAATTTAAAACATTTATGAAATTAAATAAATAACTTTTCTAAATATTTAACAATTAAGGAAATCATTTTTCCAAAACAATAAAATTCCGACATCAGGGACCCACCTGTCAGGGATTTATAAATTACGGAAAAAGGATTAAATTATTTCTAGGAAAAGAAAAACCTCGCTGACGTCGGCTGACGTCAGCGATGGAGGAATCTCCACTACCGAGCACGGATTGCTCAAATCCGAGCGCGAGGGGCAACGCGACGACGCGCGTGAGACGTGCGCAGGCGCGGGGTGCCATAAACGGGCGGCGCCGCTACCAGATGGTCGCCGGAGCCACCGGAAAACTCACCGGAGTGGAGGCCGGCGGCGCCGCACGTCGGCCCGAGGAACCAAAGCGAGAGGGAGAGGATGAGGGGGCCTAGGAGGACCACAAGCTCACCGTGAATGCGCGGAGCGAGTCAGGGAGGAAAGGGAAGACCGGAGGCGGCCGAAATCGAGCTCGATGGCGGCGGCCCGAGGTTGAAGAAGATGGAAGAAATCCTCGTCTTCCCAACTTCCCTGCACGAATAGATAGAGGAGGAGGGAGAGAGGATCATGGAGCTTCTCCAGAGCATCTCGACGGAGCAAGGCGTTGCCGGAATCGCCGGGAATCACCGGCGAAGCCGGAGCTAGGGTTTCGCCCAGGAGATGGGAAGAAGAGGAGAAAAGGAAGTGGGCTAGGGTTCCTCTCGCGGCGGCGGAGGGCTTCTTATACCCGAATCATCGTCGGTGGCGTGAATCGCAGAGCATCCACGGCGAGGAACAGCCTCGCGAGCGACAGCGCGCGGTCGAAGACGAAAGGAGGAAGACGACCATTTGGAAAATAAATGATTTGAGGGCATTTTTGTGAACAAAACATTTATACAAAAATACCAGCAGTTTTAGAATCTTATAAGGAAGCCATTGGAAACCTTGGAGTTTGAAAATTTTGAAATTCTTTTAACATATTTAAAATAGCAAGTGGTTTAGGCCACTTAGAGGTTTTTCTCTTTTATTTTAAAACTCAAATTTTGTGCAACTTTGGAATTAGATGCAAATGATGCTCATGATGCACAAACAAATCTTAATTATAACTAGGCTAATTTGGGGACGTTACAGGTGTGCACGGGTTGGGTGGGAGGTGCTTGACAAGCCGGACAAAAGTCTTGCCCTTTTTGGTGCATGCGGCGACGATGCTCGTGGGAGTCATTCCCCTCCTTGAAGGCGTCGCTGAGGTACGTCGTACCCCGCTCTCCAACTGGCTCAGATGATGCCTCCGGGTGAAAGCCTAGGTTCGGTGGAACCGGCGTCAAGGCGGCGTTCTCGACATTGTTACTTTGTTGGGAGCTTCTTGTTGGAGACTCGGTGTGGTGCTCCTAGGTGAGCTCCTCCGATGCTCACCGCGGTCCAAGACTGGCCTTCATAGGCGCCATGTGCGCTATCGACGGGAGCCTTTGTGGCGACCGGCTTCGGTCGAGACGTGGCTATGTTTGTTAGTCTAGGACAAGCTCTTCGTTTGGAGTTGCAATGTATGTGGTGTGTCGAGTTGTGTGACAGTGTTGTACGCAACGGGCTGTCCCTTTCTTGTACTCAAACCTTTCGCTTCTATAAAACTACGGTACGCAATATCCGTCCCAGTTGTAAGGCCTTACATGCAGAAATTGCCGAGTACTGACCTTTGTTAGAGAGCTGCCAGGAGATCGAATCAGCCTCCCCATTGAACGTAACCGGTCCGAGACTGTCAAGGAGAATCCAAAGGAGCAAATACTCAAGAAGAACCTGACAAGGTGGATTGGAACAAATATTTGCTACCCATCTTCTGTTGAATAGAGCTTCACTGACCGAAATCGATTTTTTGCTTGGAGTGCTTGAATAAACAAGGGTAGCGCTCAGAGAAAGGCATACCCTCATTCCAGTGGCTTTTCCAGAAGCTAGTAGTATTGCCATCATTGATCTTGTATACCGTAGCAGCCCTGAACAGGTTCAAGACGTTGCGATCGTTTGGAATTGGCAACCCCGCCCACGGCTTGGATGGGTCAGTTGCTTGCTGCCAAAGCCAACGAACCCGCAGCGCAATGCCCTGGAGATGAAGATTAGGGATTCCGAAACCCCCAACTTCTTAGGCAAGCAGACGGTGCTCCAATTGACGAGGCACTTGCCTCCGACAACCTTAGCTGAGACAGACAAGAGAAATGCGCTACGCAGCTTGTCCAGCTCTTTGTGCAACCACTTCAGATGAAGGATCGCCGTCAATTGGTACGCCGGAAGAGCAGACAACACTGTGATGATTAGAGTTAGACACTCGGCCATAGTAATCCATTTTGCCTTCCAGCAAGGCAACTTCTTCATGAATTTTTCGAGAAGGCGCTGGAAAGCATCACGCCGCAGCTTCTTGTCAGACAGAGGCAGACCCAGGTAAATGGATGGGAATCTTTCCAACTTACAGTGAACAGCAGCAACAAAATTGATGTCCAGGTTTGCACATGCAATAGGGAGAATGCAACTTTTGTTCACGTTAGTGTGCAGCCCAGTGGCTGAACCAAAAAGCTCCAGAATTGCAAAAGTAGTCTGCAAATCCTGTAGATCAGGCCTCAAGAAAATCACTACATCGTCAGCATAAATGGACGTATTGTAACGAAGGATCTGATTGCCAATTGGGGGCAGCAGATTGTCCAGTTCAGCTTTTTCCAGCATTCTACTCAGATAGTCCATAACAAGGACGAATATCAGCGGAGATAAGGGATCCCCCTGTCGCAACCCTCTCATATGTGTAATCTTTTCTGTGAACTCACCATTGACAATGATCCTGGTAGTACTCGTACTAAGCAGCTGTAATCCACCTAATCCAGGCATCACGAAAACCTCTTGCACGGAGCAGCTTGATGATAAATTCCCAAGACAATGAATCAAAGGCTTTTGAGATGTCAAGCTTAAGCATAAGTGCAGGTGTTTGATTCCGCTTCAAAGAATGTATAACACCCTAGACATACATGAAATTGTCGTGTGTCGATCTTCCCTTGATGAAAGCGTTATGGCAGGGTCTGACAAGGCTCGGCATTAGCGGCTGTAATCTTGTTGCAATCATTTTAGTGAAAATTTTCCCAAAGCTGTGAACTAGGCTTATTGGGTGAAACTCTGAAAGTCGTGCCGCCTCCGGCATTTTCGGCAGAAGAATGAGCAAGGCATTGTTGAGCAAGTTGAGACCTTGCATGCCCGCATGTACGGTACTTGGATTGAAACTAGCCACTATGAGATGAACTTGAATTCAGGCATAGATCAATATAGAATTGTGGATTTTCTCATTCTCCCTACCACCCCCGAGCAGGTTCTACGCCACGGCACGGCACCGCCGTCCGTCCATCTATTCTTCGCATACAAGCCAAAGAGATCAGCTAGCTAGCCTATAGCCTCAAATAGCTCTCGAGCGCCTCTCATGTGTTACAAGGCTGTTACCAGACCATACGTGGCCTGCAAGTGAGCCCGGTACCCGCTTAGCTCTTCTGGGCCTCACTCCCATTGGAGTAAGAATCTCTGGTGCCTCCAGGTCGCTGACATTCCCTTCCTCTTGAAAATCTGCTTGACCCCAAGCAGGCTTGAGTTGTAGTGGCTCCAAGTCTTCCCACGTCGGCATGCCTTCACTCATACCGCTCCATTGCACCAGAACTTGAGGAACGGAGTGTATTCCTTGCTGACGAACTCGCCTCTGCAAGATGTGTAGCGGAATTTGATAGATAGCATCATTGAGAGGCAATTGGGGTAATACCTATTGATCTGGACGTAAGCACTGCTTAAGTTGGGAAACATGAAACACCGGGTTGACCTTGCTAGACTTAGGCAAGTCCAATTTATAAGCTACCTCACCAATACGAGCTAGAACGCGAAAGGGGCCAAAGAATTTGAAAGCCAGTTTCTGGTTAACTCGGCGTTCTACCGACGACTGAAGGTACAGTTGTAGCTTGAGGAAAACTTCATCACCCACAGCAAAAGTGTGTTCTGATATGTTTTTATCAGCCGGAGATTTCATCCGCTGCTGCATTCGGAGCAAGTGTTGACGAACAACAGCAAGCACCAATGCCCTTTGCTGTAACCAGAGTTCCACATCAGATGAAGCAATACCAGAAGATGTTGTCATGCCAAAATAGCGAGGTTGCCTGCCTTAAAGGACCTCAAAAGGGGATTTCCCAAGAGAAGAATGCCAGTTGTTGTTATACCAAAACTCACACATAGAGAGCCATTTGGACCATTGCTTAGGGTGGGCACTGATAAAGCAACGGAGATAACATTCAATGGACTGATTCACCCTTTTCGGTTTGGCCATCTGTTTCAGGATGGTGAGCAATGCTCATGTTTAACTTGGTTCCAGTAGCTTTGAAAACTGCTTGCCAAAAATACTCGTAAAGACAGGATCACGGTCGGAAATCAAAGTGAGGGGCAGTCCATGCAATTGATAAATATAATCCACAAACACATCAGCTACCTTGCTAGCAGTGTATGGATGCTTCAATGGAATAAATCAGAATATTTGGTCAGCTTATCCACAACCACTAGGATACAATCATAGTTGTGAGACTGCGGCAAACCATGAATGAAGTCCATTGAAGACATTTTCCAAGGTGCAGAAGGAAAAGGCAACGGCTGAAGCAATCCTAGCGATAAGACACGTTCTACCTTTGCCTCTTGAAAGATCATGCAAGAACGAACATAATTTTTGATTTGCAGTTTCATACCAGTCCATTTGAATAAGGAAATTATCCTTCGATAGGTAACTGGAAATCAAGAGTGACCACCAATTGGACTGTCATGGAAAGCTGAGATAAGTTGTAGCTGCAATGTAGAGTCATTTCCAACCCAAATGCGACTTTTGTAACGGAGTAACCCATCACAGAATGGATAATGTTGCGCTGCTCCCACATCAATGGACAATTGCTGCAATAAGACAAAAGGATCAATCTGATAACTGTGCACCACTTTGTCAAGCCAAACAGGAGTCACTATGGGTATTGCAAATAATTCAGTGTCTAGGTTAGGCTTACAAGACAATGCATCAACTGCACCGTTCAAGATGCCTTTCTTGTATTGCACCTTGTATTGAAGGCCCATTCCTTAGAGATTTTTGTTGCCATTCGGTATGCAGACGTTGATCAGTGAGGTGAGTAATACTTTTATGATCAGTTCAAATTGTAAATTCTCCCAACTGCAAATAAAGCCTCCACTGCTGGACTGCCAATAGGATAGCTAAATGTTCCTTTTCATATACAGACAATCCTCTGTTGCGTGGCCCCAAGGATTTGCTGACAAACGCTACTGGATGACCTTGTTGAGAGAGAACTGCACCAATTCCACTATCACAAGCATCAGTTTCAATTGTAAAAGGCAGTTTAAAGTTCGGCAGAGCTAAAACTGGAACATAGATAAGTACTTGCTTTAGTGTTTGGAAGGTTGTCTCTTGTAACTATGTTCATATGAAGAGAACTCCCTTTTTCAACAGTGTTGTAAGGGGTTGGCTGATAAGAGCATAATGGTGTATGAACTTCCTATAATAGCTAGTGATTCTCAGAATGTCACGCAATTCTTTGAGGTTCCTCGGACGGGGCCAATCTTTGATAGTCTCAATCTTCTTGGCATCAGTTGAGACACCATCAGAAGATATGAAATGCCCAAGATAACCCTGTTCTTAGCGAAATCACACTTAGAAAGTTTCACATTCCACTGATCACGTCCAACACTGCCCTCAAATGAAGCAAATGATCCTCAAATGTAGCACTATAAACAAGAATGTCATCAAAAAAGACCAAAGCAAACTCGCGCACAAAGGGTGCCAAGGTAGCATTCATGGCAAATTGGAATGTGGCACGAGCTCCCGTCAACCCAAAAGCCATGACCTTGAATTCATGAATGTCGTTTTATATTCCTCTCCTGATGCTAATCATTTTGGTGGTAACCAGCTCGAAGATCAAGCTTAGAAAATCATTTAGCACCACTCAGCTCATCAAGTAACTCATTTATCACAGTCAAGGGGTATTTTCCTTTTACTATAAGAGCATTTAAATGGCGATAATCTACCACCAGTCGCCAAGTGCCATCAGATTTCTTAACCAAAATAACAGGAGATGCAAAGCCATTGCTACTGTGAGATATCACACCTTGGTCCAACATTTCCTGAATCTGTTTTTCTATTTCTGATATCAGGTCAGGAGCCACACGATATGGTCGCATAGAAACTGTTCTAGCTCCCGGGAGTAATGGAATTTGATGATCGTAAGGTCGACGAGGAGGTAAACCAGACGGACTGTCAAAAACTGCAGAGAATTCATCCAATAAGGCTTGCACTGCAGGGAGTTGTCCTTTCTTAGTATTTGCATCACGAGGCTGTACCAAGAAAAGATCGACTACGACATGAGTCACACCAGATTCACCTTCACCATGTAAAACCACCATAGTATCCTTTTGAGGAATAGCTATCCAGTTCTGTGCCTAGTTAGTGATCATAGGACTGTACTTAGCTAACCGATCCAACCCAATGCCATCATAAATGTTTAGAGACAAAATCTCGAAAGAATCCACAAATTCATGCCCTTGGCAAGTCCAAGATTGAGGAAAACATTCCTTCGAAGATAAAAGTGTGCCGCCCGCTAATTTATTTTGCACTGGTCTCGACAGTTTCTATTGGCGCGTCAGAGTTTCAGCTATGCTTTGATCAATGAAACAACCTGAACTACTAGAATCCAACAAGAATTTCAGTGCCTGCCCTTGAATGTGCACTGTTAATTGCATTGACTTTGGAGATTTCTTCTCAGAATCAATTGCAGCTATAGACAACTGATGAATATGATGTGTGCGTTCTGGAAGTTCCCCTTCAGCAGCATCAGGTTCATCTTCAGTTAGTTGTAGACATTCCAACATTTCCTGCACCACATGAAGCTGAATTGTTTTCTGGCAGATATGATCGCTTCCCCATTTTTCGCCAAAAATGAAACACAGTCCATTTTCCCTTCTGTAAGCTTTGAGTGTTGCCCATTTGTCAACAGTTGGTCCTCGACTGTTTCCCTCTGCCATGCGTTTTTCCTCCACTGTTTTGGAGACCCAACGGGATGGAGGCATAGAAGTTGTGTACTTTGCTGCCTTTTGTAAACATTAGTGACGGCTGAACCAGATAGTCCTTGATCGACTGTTACATTCACCCAATTCTTCATACAAGAGAGCCAATGTGTACGTTGTGTCCAGATATTTAGGTTGTTGTATAGAAACTAGTACTCGCACTGCTGGATTGAGACCATCCAAGAACTTGGTCACATAATGAACTGGATCAGGGTTTGTTTCATGAGCCATCAATTGGTCAACTAAATCAGAAAAATGCTGGACATAGTCTTCAATGGTGTTTGTCTGGTTAATGTGGATCAACTGGCTCGCGAAAACTTGGTGTTGAAATCTGGTGAATCGGGTATGAACTGCTGGTACAAATTCAGACCAATTGCTATTCGGAAATTTACTCACATAAGCTTCTAACCAAGTTGTCGCCGAACCCACAAACTGAGAAGAAGCATACTAAACCCCAGAACGAATTCGGTGCTGCCCAACGCCGGAATTATTCTTTGTAGCGTCGCTGCCAAAACTTGGTGTCCGTTCCCGTCAAACACCGGCAATTCCACACGAGGACCAAAACCAGAAGGTGGATCAGGTACGCACGGAGAGCTAAGAGTAAGAGCAATTGAATTTTGGCCGGAGTTGATACCTCCAACCGGAGGCAGCTTGTGTGGAGCACATGCCATCCCCCGGTTTGATGTTTCCGCGCGGTGCCCATGAGGGCCGACGATTAGCTCCTCCATTGGCCTGTGAGGTGGTGCCTGGAGGTTGTTTGCCAACTCGTTTGCGGTAGCTGCAAATCCTTGATCTAGGCCTGCTCGAGATCCACTCCAATGACGTCCTTGAAGGACTCCAACTCGGTGCCGACGCGGTTCTCCACACCGCGATCTTCTCGCCCAAATCCTTGATCTGCTTATCCGTGGTGTCGACAAATTTGCGCACGGCGTCCAGCATCTCCTTCTTGTATGTGACAAACTTGTTCTCGAAGATCTCGTCGGACACATATCTGATCAAATCGTAGAGCTTTTTGGACTCACCAGTGAGTTCGCCCATGATCGCCGCTCGCCGCCGCAAAGCAAAACGCGTGAACCGCGTGTGAGGTGGAAGCTCCAGCCCACGGAATCGGCCTGGTCTCTAATACCAAGTGTAAGGTACTTGGATTGAAACTAGCCACTATGAAATGAACTCGAATTCAGGCATAGATCAATATAAAATTGTGGATTTGCTCGTTCCTCCCTACCACCCCGGAGCAGGTTCTATGCCACGGCACGGCACCGCCATCCGTCCATCTATTCTTCAGATACGAGCCAAAGAGATCAGCTAGGTAGTCTACGGCCTCAAATAGCTCTCGAGCACCTCTCATGTGTTACAAGGCCGTTACCATCCCATACGTGGCCTGCAAGCCAGCCCGGTACCCGTCGATGACCCACAAATATAGGGGATTACAACAGTCTTCGAGGGAAGTAAAATTCAAATTTATTAATTCAACACAAGGGAAGCTAAAAAATATTTGTAAGCATTAACAAATGATTTGTCAGATCAGCTGCACCTGTGAATAGACTTGCTCGAGGAAGATTATCAGTAGCAACAGTTTTATAGTAGAGAGGGTAGTGAAATAATATTATCAGGAGAATTAAGACATCGATTGTGATTGATGTACACAGCAGGATTAAAATATTTATCTGCAAATGCCTATGCTATGTTATTAAATAAATTATCTCGTCCATGCAACGCCCGTACATCTGTCCCTGTGCCTATAGTATGTAAAGCATCGAAGTATTAACTAATCATAAGCATGTATTCCAATTTAGTTGTACGTGCGCGCAATGAGAAACTTGCACATCATCTTTTGTCCTGTCAGCCTGTCTGCAGCGGGGCCTCAAGGGAAACTACTGGCAATTAAGGTACTCCTTTTAATAAGGTACCGGAGCAAAGCATTAACACTCCGTGAATACATGTGATCCTCACATCATAGCCATTCCCTTTTGTTATCCCAATTGATGTCACTTTGGGCCATTGGTTTCGGACAATAACATGTGTATACAACTCATAGATATGATTCAAAACAATAATTATAATCATAATTCAATAACATGTTCAGATCTGAAATCATGCCACTCGGGCCCTAGTGTCAAGCATTAAACATAACAAGTTAGACGTAAAACACCGATAACGGATACTACGCACTATGCCCTAACAATCTTACAGCTATTACATGATCGATCTCATCAATCCCTACTATCCCCTCAAGCCAGAAGCGGTGAATTACTCACTTATGGACGGGGGAAACATGGATGGTTGATGGAGAGGCAATGGAGATGGCGATGGCGATGATCCCCTTCGATTCCCCGTCCCGGCAGGGTGCCAGAACAGAGACTTCTGGTCCCAAACTAGTATTCGCGATGGCGGCGGCGCACGGTGGAGTTCTCTGGAAAAGTGGCGAGGTGGCCGCGCCACCTCCTGGCGTGGCCAGATGGCCCCGCGCCATGGGGTGGTGTGGGCCCCTCAGGCCTCTTCTCCGTTTGGTCTTCGTGGTTTTGAGTTCCCCTCGGATGGAAAATAACTTCTGTTTGAATTTTGGGTTTTTTCTCCGAAGTTGATATTTCTGCACAAAAACAAGACACTAGGGTAATTCTGCTGAAAACAGCGTTAGTCCGCGTTAGTTGCATCCAAAACACACAAATTAGAGATAAAACAATAACAAAAGTGTTTGGGAAAGTAGATACGTTTTGGACGTATCAACTCCCCCCAAGCTTACCTTATTGTTTGTCCTCAAGCAATTCAGTTAACAACTGAGTGCGATAAAAGAACTTTCACGAACTCATTTGCTCATGTGATGTAAATATTCTCATTATGAGGACAAATGCTTAGACTATTCATAACAAGGCATATATAAACGGTGTCACCCAATAGTTATGTAAACCATGAGAAGATGCCAATTATATCGATGATAAATAACATGAAACATATCAATTCACATGATTGCAATGATCATAAGAAAGTATGATAAAGTGGTATCTCGCTATCCCGAATGTAACAACAAAACATAAAATGGCTAGGCACCTCTGAGTTTTAAGAGAAGACTAGAGATAAAGATATCAAAAATAAAAACATCTAGATTACACCGCGGTTAACATATTAAGGGACAAGCACATTACACTAAGAATGACAATTATGCTCTCTTGAAGGTGCTCAAAGAAGGATGGAGACTGAACAATAAACTAAAAGATATGCCCTGAATTGAGGAAAGTAGGGATTCAACATCTGCTAGAGTTTCTTATAATTTTGAAAACAGAGGTAAAATTGTTTTTGAGTGGTGGCTGTTAGGTCAACGACTGGTAATGGGTACTCTACCCCCCTTGTCAACTAGACTTTCTTAAGAACGGCTCCCATGAAGGACGTTATTTCTACCCAAGGGCAGATCATCCTACGTTTTTCTTTTGTTTACACATGTAGTTAAAAACTATTGTCTTGGCTTGACTGATTAGATCAGGGCAAAAATGTGAAGAGAGTGCAACAATTAAAGTTATAATTAATTTGGGGCTGGGCACCCCATTTTCCAGCTCTTTTTGCAAATTAATGGATAAGCGGATGTATATGCCACTAGTCTGGTTGACGAAAGTCTATCCAAAGGCAAACGACAAGGTTGATATCCGTAACCCCAAATACTTCCTCATGAGCTCAAAACAATAGCACAAATTAAGAAGTTTTTGAAGGTTTTAAAGGTAGCACATGCGAATTTACTTGAATGGTTTGAAATTGCCATGTACAGGTGTTTATGATGGACTCTTTGGAATAACTTGGTTTTCAGGGATTTGGAAGCACAAGCATTTTCTCAGCTTAGTACAAGTGGAGGCTAGCAAAAGATGGGAAGCGACAATTCAAGAGAGCAATAACCGTCATAATCATGCTTGCGACGAAATAGAATTAATGGAGGCATAATAAATATACAAGAACTCTGAGTCAAAATATGTCATCAAGTCTTAATTGACTTTTTGTTTTAAGTCATAACATGTGTAAGCATGTGCCAAGTCGATTCAAATGAATTATTCAGACGAGGATACCACAGAGTCATATTCTATTATAAGCAAAACAATGCAAGCAAATATCCAAAGAGACATGACATCCATCATAAATAAATTGGAAACGATCATAAAAGAACACAAACTACTAAGCATCCGCCAATCGATATATACCTTATGCGAACCATCTAAGCATGCTCACATGAATAAGTATATGTACAAAAATGAGAAACAAATAGAGTTCATTACCAGCTTCTTACCCAACTCGAAATTGTCATAGATAATCATAATTGCCTTATCACTTGTGTGCTTGAAAGATATGAGATAATAACCAAGCTCCATAGAGTAACTGAATATAATGAACTCTGAAGCAAACTATACAAAATCAAAGAGAAACAACAAATATTTTTGGGTTTTCAGATTTAGAAACAAAAAAACAGAACAGTCAGTAAAGACGAATTTTTTTAGGGTCTTAACATGCCCAGATAGGAAAACTCAAAACTAATGAAAGTTGTGAACACATCCCAGGAATATGCACACAAAACTTCACGTCATTCCGGCCTACCAGTAAAAAGTTATGAATTTTACGGTGGACAGCAGAAATCTGTCCCTACGCGGAACAGCACACAACAAAGCAAAATATTTTTGTTTTTTGCATATTGAACTGAAATAAATACTAAGCATACTAATACTAGATACTAAAACAAACCAGCAAGAGAAATAACAAAAATATTTTTGATATTTTTGGTTTTATGTCAAGCAAATAAAGCATAAACAAATGAACGAAAGAGAGAGAAAACTAAAATAAAACATGGATATACAAAGTACCGAATGGTAGGATATATAGATGAGTGTACATCGGTATACCTCCCCCCAAGCTTAGGATTTTGGCCCAAGTGGAGCTCAAGGCCAATATCCCCATCCGTCAAGGTCGCGGGGGTGTGTCGAAGAGCAATCTCCGTAGTATGAGCTCGAGGATGCTCTGGCGTGGTATCCACTATAATCCTCCGGCGGTGGCTCCTGCCTGAGATGAGTCTGGTGAAAACCAAGCACGCTCAGCTGCTCCTCTAGCTCTACCAGCGAGTACGACCACGGTCTCCTGTCAAGACTAAATAAAGAAGGTTGTGGCAAGGAGACTTCCTTTTCACGATCGTCAGCACAAACAACTCTAAACATGATATTCTCCAAAGTGGAGCTGTTGGTAACAAATTTGTGGCCTTTCATTGCAGCAAGGCCAAGATATCATGGTCTAGGTTGTACATCATTAGGACCAATGGGCAGCCTCAAAAAATCAGCAATACGAAGAGCAAGAACGCCTCCAAAAATGGGGCCTCTAGCCGCTAAACAGCGAGCAATAAAGACCCAGGGTTATATGGGAATTCACCCTTAAGGGTGCCCGAAAGATATGCAAGCTGCAAGTTTGAAACACTGCTTGTGTTTTCCCTACCAAGCACGCTAGTAGTAAGATAGTAAACAAAATACTTGATGGCAGGGAATTGAATGTTCTTATCTTGCCGCGTTGTGCGGAGCGAGTGTCATTGTCGGTCACCTCTTGGTAGGTTTGGGCCAACTCCGGTGGATTTGAGACAATCCTCAACGTCGTCCCCACGTTCTCTGTACCAACAATCCCACAAAACTCCTCCAAGGTTAGGCTGCAAGGCATATCAAATAACTTGAAAGAAATGGCCTTTGCATAAGACTGGGTGTTGAAGGTGTAGGATTCCGAGAAAGTCTTGGTCAGCCAATAGTATTGTGGCCTCTCATCCCTCATGAAGGTGGTCAAGCCAACTCTCTCAACGAGAGTTTGAAAGTACTCAAGTAAACCTGCAACACGAAGGAAAGCATAACAACACTAGAGCAAAACAAGCCACTGGTCCCGGGCCGGGAGGGCTTTTTGTCCCAGTCACGCGCCCGGGACAGCGTGTTCGGGACAAATAGCCTCCCCTATTTGTCCCGGGCACGCCACGGCCCGGGACCAATAGGGGGGTCACGTGGCCAAACAAGACAGGCTCTGGCTGCCACTCATTTGTCCCGGTTCGAAATACGAACCGGGACAGTATATATGTTTTTTTTTGTTTCTTTTATTTTGTTTCCTGTTTTCTATTTGTGTTTCTATTTTTGATATTTATGTTACTGATTCTTTTGTGTTTGTGTTTTTTCATTTATGTTTCATTTCAAACAAGATCGAGTTGCATATTATACGTTGCTATGTAATATATATCATGAATACACGATTTTTTCCTCGGGATATAGTCATGAATACTACTAGTACACGAGTTCTCCCAAACAAATATTTACAACCGGAAGATCATGTCTAAATATTTACAAGCAGAGATCATTACATGACAGAGAAGCATTAGACCCTATTTTTTCCTCGGGATGGTCTTTTTTGGCGGCCGTATTATACTGCATTCTGCGCCTGGCTTTATGACATAGTCAAGCAGAAAACCCACAATTTCCTCCCCAGTTGATAGTAGGCGGTCTTTTGCATCAAGCCTGTTCCGGATCGTCTCAAACTAAAAAGGAGAGATCAACACCAATATATCAACCATTATGAAAATAATTCAATTTGAAAAGTGAACAAGTTTGAATGAATTGTTAACGTACCCTATTCCAGTCTGCACCCTCATTGAAGTGAATTCGGATGAACTCGCAGACATAGAATCCACACAAATTGGTGCCTTGTTGCTGCTTCGCGCACTTTATGATAGAATAAGATAAGAAATCAATAAAAAATAATCAAAAATATTGAAAAAATGGTATTGTGAGACTGAAATTAAAGAATATGCATATGTGGAACCTAGCTAGTACGTCTTACCTCTCGCCATTTAAAAGTGAGGTTCTTAGCTATACCGACTTCCTTGTGGAAACCGGTGAACTTGTCCCAAAGAAGTTAACTAATTACTATATATTATTAGAAAAGACGAGGTCGATTGTGATAATGAACGAAATGACCTCTGGAGCATCTGTTTCGTGTCGTCGAACTTTTCTTCAGGTTTCGATAATGGGTCGAAGACATCAACGATTGCCTTTTCAACATCAATCTCAAATAATACCCAGTGAAATCTGCCATATGTTTATATTTGTTAATAACTAAATCATCAATTACATATACTTAACATCGAGTATGTATAAGAAAGTAAACAACTCACTCGAAGTTGAACGGGAAAATTATGGTGCTTTTGTAATGTTGCGCCATCCAATAAGTAAGCAAAAGCTCCTCCGTATTCTCTGGGTAATGTAACAAACCATGATGATGAACTCGATTAGGGTCAATGAATCCAATCTTGTGATTGAGTCCCAGCTTTCGAGATTGTATAATTTTCAGCCTGCATAATAGAGTACAAAAGTAATATAGTGATAAGGATAATTACAAGCAATGAAAAATAAGTTGAGCTAGAGAATTACTGACATATATACATAATTTAATTACTTACATGCAAAAGGCACTGATGATAGATTTGTCGAGCGCGTCAAAATTGAATAACTGCCATAATTCGCAATACTCAATTTTAATTTCATCATCACCTGGGCCAAAAAAATCCGGTGGAATTTTCCCATAGAGCCAGTCTCCTTCTTGACTTTTCGTAGTACGCATGTACCATGCATTTAGTTGGTGCAACCTAGCTGGTAGAGTGCGCACCATTGCAGGGTCGACAAGATCTTCTCCTCTCACATATGTCCGCAACACCTCATGTATGGTGACACTCTCGCCAGATTGCAATGCCTTAAGCTCTGCCAGAGTTATACCCATATCTCTAGCTTGCTGCGAAAGTACATCATCGACCGGGTTCCGGTTGTAAGGCGCCAATATGAGTGGAGGGGCCGATTGTCCAGCCTGCATTCCGAGCTGTGGAACATCTCTCTTCTAGGTGGCAGCAGATTTTTGTTCTTCCCGCACTCTCCTAGATGTACGCAACAGAACGCGTGTGTAGTCATCGTCCATATTTAGTTCATATTGCGACGGATGCGTAAGAAATTCTATGGCCCACCGTATCGCATCCGAAGAATAAACCGAAACAGGCAAAGGCATCTTTTTTGCCTTCTTTCTCTGGGAAGCCTGGATCTCCTCGACCCATGTATCGACATCTTCGCGAGAGTTCACAAAGCGAGACTTCCCCGTTTCGCTTTTCTGAGTACTAGTCGACACAGCGGTGCACTTCCGCTTCTTTTGCGGAGGCGATGGAGTCCGTTGACGCGGCGGAGTACGCTCACGCGGCGGAGTACGCTCACGCGACGGCGGAGATGGACTAGCGCCTTGGTTGTCATTGTGGGGGGTGTCTGGACTAGCGCATTGGTTGTCGTTGTTGTAGTTCTGTGGACTGGCATGTGGACTGGGAGGGCGATTTTGCTGCATGTGTGGGAAAACGATGTATTCCTTTTTCCATAAGCAGGTACTCTTGAGGGCAAATCTCAACTCAACCTCGTCTTCACCCGTAGGGAAGTCCAGCTTAATTCCCTCATATGTCTTGATAACCTCATCAACCCCGACAACAGCATAGCCATCTGGAATAGGGCGGCAATGGTAAGTTCCATTTGGTCTAGGCGGTAGGGCAAAGCCGTGCGCCACCTTCACGGTTATTTTAATAAGTTTAAAACTATTTTGAATGTGAATTTGTATAACTTTTGCAAACTTTGGAATTTGAAAAAACTTTCAATATGAAAAGTGTTTGAATTTGACTAACTAATACAAAAACATTTTCGCTTTTCTATAACCATTATTTTAATAAGTTTAAAACTATTTTGAATGTGAATTTGTATAACTTTTACAAACTTTGGAATTCTGAGTTGTTCGATCAACACTTTAACTTCCAAACCGGGACTAAAGAAGCACACAGATCGTGTGTTTCTTTCAAGCACTTGTTAGCCGTTTGATCAGGTGTGTGTTTCTTTTGATTGCTTCTGAGCTGTTCGATTAAAGCTTTCAGTTTCAAACCGGGACTAAAGAAGCACACGGATCGTGTGTTTCTTTGAAACACTTTTTAGCCGTTGGATCAGGGGTGTGCTTCTTTTGAGCACTTGAGAGCTGTTGGATCAACACTATCAGTACCACTGGTTGAGCCCGTGACCCTATATATAGCCCCCTCTCGGACGAGGCGAGCACTCAGTGTTTCCTCCTTCTAGTGCCTAGCCGGGTGGTGTGGTATACAAATCACTCAGATTCCCTGCATACGCCCCACGGTGCATTTGATATGCAGGCACTCAGGAGCCACCGTGGGGCTGTATGCAGGTGAAATCGTGTGTTTTGTTCTATCAAAAGAATAGTTCAATTCATCTACTGAGGAATATATACAAATTACTCGCATTCCCTGCATACGCCCCACGGTGCATTTGATATGCAGGCACTCATCAAGAGCCACCGTGGGGCTGTATGCAGGTGAAATCGTGTGTTTTGTTCTATCAACGCTGACGGATCCATTTGATATGCAGGTAAAAATGGAGCATCTTCTTCATATAAAAAGTTTAATATATTAATTATTACATATCGCACCAACATCTCCATCACACAACACCGCCAGTTCTTCTGCGTCGGAACCATGGAGCATCTTATTCAATCAACTTGATGATTGGGTCAATGTTCACTACGAAAGGCGGAATTTCATCAAAATTATTATAATCATCTGACATGTCTGTCTTGTCCTCCACTCCCACGATGTTTCTTTTTCCTGAAAAAACTATGTGACGCCTCGGCTCCTCCACTCCCAGGATGTTTCTTTTTTTGGGTCTGCTAGACATGTCTTTCACATAGAAAACCTGAGCCACATCATTGGCTAGCACGAATGGTTCGTCTCTGTACGCAAGATTGTTTAGATCCACTGTTGTCATTCCGTACATCTTGTCTACCTCTACCCCGCCTTTCAGATTGACCCATTTGCACCGAAACAAAGGGATCTTAAAAGAAGGTCCATAGTCAAGTTCCCATATCTCCTCTATGCAACAATAATATGTGTTCTTCTGCCCATTGTTGTTTGTTGCATCAATGCGAACACCACTGTTTTGGTTCGTGCTCTTTTTATCTTGGACACTCGTGTAAAATGTATTCCCATTTATCTCGTACCCTTGGAAAGTACATATAGTTGTAGATGGTGCCCTGGCCAACAAGTGTAACTGTTCATCAACCTTGTCTTTATTTTGAAGATGTGCTCGCAACCAACCGCCGAACGTCGCCATGTGTGTACGTACAATCCAGTTGTCAGACTTCCCCGCGTGTAGAGAGCGTACAAGATTCTTGTGTTGATCGATATACGGGGCCACCAAGGTAGCACTTTGTAGAACTGTATAGTGTGCTTCAGTGAAAGAATGTCCATCCATACAAATTTTTGTTTTCTTTCCTAGTGTGCCTTTTCCACTAAGTCTACCCTCATGTCGTGATTGTGGAACACCTATCATCTTAAGGTCATGAATAAAGTCAACACAGAACTCAATGAACTCCTCGTTACCGTAGCCGTTGGAGATGCTTCCTTCTGGCCTAGCACGGTTATGCACATATTTCTTTAAGACTGCCATGAACCTCTCAAATGGGAACATATTGTGCAGAAATACAGGACTGAGAACTTGAATCTCTTTGACTAGGTGAACCAGGAGATGGGTCATAACATCGAAGAAGGATGGAGGGAACAGCAACTCAAAACTGACAAGACACTGGACCACATCATTTTGCAACCCTGGTAGAATCGCCGGATCGATTACCTTTTGAGATATTGCATTGAGGAATGCACAAAGCTTCACAATGGGTACTCGAACATTTTCCGGTAGTAGCCCCCTCAGTGCAATCGGAAGCAATTGCGTCATAATCACGTGGCAATCATGAGACTTTAGGTTCTGAAATTTTTGGAGTCTCACATTTACTATCCTCTTTATATTCGACGAGAACCCAGCCGTGACCTTGATACTGCTCAGGCATTCAAAGAATATTACTTTCTCTTGTTTGGTAAGAGCGTAGCTAGCAGGACCTTCGTAGTGTTCGGGACTTAGGCCGTCTCGTTCTTTCACACGTTTCTGGTCCTCCCATGCTTTCTTTGTATCTTTTTTCTTCCCGTACACGCCCAAGTAGCCTAGCAGGTTCACGCAAACATTCTTCGTCACGTGCATCACATCGATAGCAGATCTAACCTCTAGGACCTTCCAATATGGTAGCTCCCAAAATATAGATTTGTTCTTCCACATGGGGGCGTGCCCGTTAGCGTAGATCCTTTACCATATCAAATATTTCTTCACCAGTACGGTTGACAGGCCTCCTACTGTGATCAGCCTCACCTTTAAAATGCTTGCCTTTCTTCCTTGTGGTATGCCTGATCGGAAGAAATCGACGATACCCCAGATACACACACTTCTTACATTTATCCAAATATAAACATTCAGTCTCACCCAAACAGTGTGTGCATGCATTGTACCCCTTGGTCGACTGCCCTGAGAGGTTAGCAAGAGCAGGCCAATCGTTAATTGTTACAAAAAGCAAAGCTCGTAGGTCAAATTCCTCATGTTTGTGCTCATCCCACACCCGTACACCTTCTTCCCGCCACAACTGTAAAAGTTCTTCAAATAATGGCCAGAGGTACACATCAAGGTCGTCGCCGGGTTGCCTCGGGCCTTGGATGAGCAATGGCATCATAATGAACTTTCGCTTCATGCACAACCAAGGAGGAAGGTTATAAATACATAGAGTCACAGGCCATGTGCTATGACTGCTGCTCTGCTCCCCAAACGGATTGAAGCCGTCTGTACTTAGACCAAACCTTAAGTTCCTTGCGTCATCTTCAAATTCCGGGAACTCTCTCTCAATTTTTCTCCACTGCGACCCATCAGCGGGGTGTCTACACATCGCGTCTTTCTTACGGTCCTCTTTGTGCCATCGCAACAACTTGGCATGCTCTTTATTCGCGAACAGGCGTTTCAACCGTGGTATTATAGGAGCATACCACATCACCTTGGCAGGAACCCTCTTCCGGGGACGCTCACCCTCAACTTCACCAGGGTCATCTCGTCTGATCTTATACCGCAATGTAGTGCATACTGGACATGCATCCAAATTCTCGTACTCACCGCGGTAGAGGATGCAGTCATTAGGGCAGGCATGTATCTTATGCACGTCTAATCAAAGAGGGCACACAACCTTCTTTGCTTCGTACGTGCTGCCGGGCAACTCGTTGACCTTTGGAAGCATCTTCCTAATTATCTGCAGCAACTTTCCAAATCCCTTGTCAGTCACACCACACTCTGCCTTCCACTGCAGTAATTCCAGTGTGGTACCCAGCTTTTTCTGACCATCTTTGCAACTTGGATACAACGATTTCTTGTGATCCTCTAACATCTGGTCGAACTTCAACCTCTCCTTTTCAGTTCCGCACTCTCTCTTTGCATCAGCAAAGGCCCTACCAAGATCGTCAGCGGGATCATCTAGTGCCTCTTCAGCTTCAGCTTCCCCCGTTGTAGAATCTCCGTACTCCGGGAACATAGGATAGTTGTCATTATCTTCCTCTTCTTCATTGTCTTCCATCGTAACACCTTTTTCTCCGTGCTTCGTCCAACAATTATAGCTGGGCATGAAACCATGCCGAATAAGATGACTTTGAAGGGTTCTCGTGTTTGGATGATCTGTCTTATTCTGACAGTTGACACATGGACAACACATGAAACCATTGGTACTGTGGGCCTGGGCTTTCTCTAAAAATTTCCTCAAACCTGCCATGTACTCGGCAGTGCGTCGGTCACCATACATCCATTGTCGGTCCATCTGCATTATATAATGAACTATATTAATAACCATTACAGAACATGCACGTACGGTATCAATTAATTACAAATGAAATGAGAGAAAAATTAACCTTGATCGAAAAGAAGAATAAACTTTAAGTGTAAATCAAATCATTTTGTGAACTCTCTCGGGCATTTCATCGAACACTTTCCATGCATAAGTAAAAAAATGTAACTAGCACACACCCCCTCCTACCATTTCATAAAAAACTGCCTCCTTGTTTTGGAAGAGGGGAGGGGGCTGCTGAGTATATATAGGCATGGGCCATTTGTCCCGGTTTCAATCACAAACCGGAACAAATAGGTTGGTGCCTTGAGGCACGCCCCATTTGTCCCGGTTCGTGATTGAAACCGGGACAAATGGCCTGCTGCACATGCGCCCGGCCTCTGCAGGCCCCCATCTGTCCCGGTTTGTAATACGACCGGGACAGATGGGCTATTTGCATTTGGTCCTTTGGCCTATTCTCTACTAGTGGAAGGATAAGATGCGGCATGAGGTTCTCCCGCATCTCCCTCATCTCCGATCGTTGGTGCGAGGATCTCCTCGTTGTAGGACTGCCTAATGCGAGTGGCATCCCTTGGACGCCTTGTCCTCCTCTGGAAATATCCCTCAAACACTTCATCAAAGTCACGGTTGTTCATCTTCCTTTTCTGAAATTTTCAACAATCATCATAAAAATTGATTTTTAGCCAACTAAATGAAGGGAAACCACTACAGTGACTTGCTAGAGGCTTAAGCATGCATCAAAATTAGTTTCATCAACTTAGAACAAGCATTCAAACTCACTAAACAAGATATCTACAGCAGCAAAATAATTCATATATACATCATTAAACAAAATTTTACTTGGATATTTGGAGGAGTCACATACCGGAGAGGAGATGCACCAAATTTCAGCACCACAAATTAGCTGAATGTGGAGATCGAAATCCCAGGAGATGAGCAGCAAGAACACGAGTTTGAGCTATCCAAAAGTGATTTTTCGGGGAAGAGGGAGGCAGTGGAAGGAGATAGAGCAAGTGGGGGGCATGTGGGCCCCACACCATGTGCTGGCGAGGCCAGATGGCTGCCGCGCCACCAGGTGGTGTGGTGCACCAGGGGGTCCCCCTGGTGACTCTCTAGCACTTCCAGGACCCTCCTCGAAAAATAGGTTTTTCCATATAATTTTTTTAATTTTCTGAGACATTTTCTGGTATTTTGCAGTATTAAATTGTTATCTGAAAAATTATTTTCTAATAACAAATTCAACTAAACATTGCAAACCAAGTAATATTACAGTAGGTATAACAAGGATGAGAGAAAAAAAATTGTTTAGCCTCTTTATGCATTTCAAATGCACTTGTTAACAAGGTTGATCAAGTCTTGCCACCAAATGAATTTTACATGACATGAAAGATTTTAAAACCAATGAGACACTAATGTTACCTTATCATGAAATCGTATGGATCCAATCATTAGAGTTTTGAATTCTTCTTTATATGGGCAATCAATACTTCCCACTCTAATAGACCTCATATTGGTAATTGTATTAACTCCGGGCATTCTATCAACTTTCTTGGGAAAATAAACAGCAGGCTCCTTGTCATGAACATTAAAAGTAACTTTTCCTTTATTGCACTCAATAACAGCCCCTACAGTGTTTAGAAAAGGTCCTCCAAGAATAATAGACAAATTATCATCTTCAGGCATTTCAAGAACAACAAAGTCAGTCATAATTAAGCAATTGGTAGTTATTTGGATAGGAACATCCTCACAAATTCCAACAGGAACAACATGAGATTTATCAGCCATTTGCAAAGACATATCAGTAGGTATCAATTTATCAAGGTGAAGTCTCTTGTAAAGAGAGAAAGACATAACACTAACTCCAACTCGCAAATCACATAGAGGAGTTTTAACATAATTATTTTTGATAGAGCAAGGAATAGCATGTATACCTGGATCACCAAGCTTCTTCGGATCACATAGAGGAGTCTAATTAGGAATTTTCCTTTTGTTAGTCACAATATCTTTCATATATTTGGAATAAGGAGGCAACTTAATAGCATCAGTCAAATGAATTTGCAAGAACAATGGTTTCATCCAATCACAAAATCTATTATAATGATCTTCCTCTTTAGATTTAAGTTTCTTAGCAGGAAAAGGCATTGGTTTTTGGACCCAAAGTTCTCTTTCATTACCATGTTTCTTAGATATAAAGTCTTCTTTAGTGTACTTTTTATTTTTAGCATGTTTTTCAGGTTCTTCCTCTATTTCTTCCTGATCCGAATTGGCATTTTTATCCTTATCATTGTTATTACAACTATCATTGTTGTGTTCATTACCAATTTCAGTTTCAGCATCAGAAACAGATATACTATTAGGATCATTAACAGGTTCAGAGGATCTACAATAGTTTTATGTTTCTTTTTCTTTTTCCTGGAAGGAATACTAGGTTCATTCACTCGTTGAGAATCTTGTTCAATTCTTTTATCATGTCCTTGAGGATACAAGGGATCCTGAGTAGATTGACCACCTCTAGTTGTTGAAGGGGATCGCTGGCAGAAAACAAAAAAAATTCCTAGCAACGGTATCCTTAAACTAGCCAAGATCTATGCTTTGCAGATATAGAAGTACGGCGGAGATCGGAATACATACCCTTGTAGACCAAAAAGCGGGGATTACGCTCCCACACAAGCATTGACGACAAAGACGACGCAGCCGACCTCTAGGTCGCTAAGAACTCGGCGTGACGAAGAGGACCTCGAGGTCGGGTGGAGGAAGCCAACCTCCCAGCACCACTAGCATGGCACCTCGCATGGCGTCACACACATACAGTGGAGACGACGACCTCCGAAGCTCCAGTCTAGGACGAGCAGTGGAAGACTTGGACTGGAACACCAGCAGCGCGGCAGCGGTCTATGGTGGAGAGAGATCCCCCTTCACTACTCGGCGAAACTCCGACAAAGGGAATCACAAAATCGAGAGAGAATTAGGGAATTAATTGGTTGATTAAAAGGCCAGGGGTGTTCCTTCTTATATAAGCTCCCGGGGGGAGCCAACCTTGCCAGCCAGGCAATATGGGCCTATCCCCATTGCCTGGTGCGGCTCCAATGGATGCGCCGGCCCAAGGTGGGCCCCGGGGGAAATTCCTCAAGAGAATTCGGTGGGAGCTTGATGGCCGGCCTAGGTGGGCCAAATGGGCCTTCTTTCGACCAGAAGGCCCATTCAGGGAAATCAGCCTAAATAAATTCGAAAATAAATTTAAAAAATCATATTTAAACATTAATTACACTAATTAATATCAAACATAATATATATAATTTATTTGAGCTCCGAAAACTATTTCGTCGCTGCCCAATCTCCATCGGACCCTTCCCGGGATGTTCCCTGTGATCTCTTTCCTTTCGGGTTGTCTTGTCGAAACCCCTATACAGTGTTACCCTAGCGGTTCGATTTAATAACATGTATGATCGAGACTCAACTCATAGGCCTGGACCCCATGAATTAATCCTTGTGATATAACGAATGACTCTCATCTATCAAACCTGAACGTTAAGTCTTAAACCCTTTGTTATGGCGATACTTAGCGTGTCCGAGCGTCGTTCTTAGATATCTCCATATCTAGCTGACCTCATTACCGACATCGCTATCTTCTACTTGTCTATGATATTATGTCAGCTGGTGACCTAGTCACATGTTTGCTAACTCATTTGACATAATCTCACCGAGTAGGCCTTAGAGTATCTATCCGGCTATACAGACTGAAAAATCCCGGTGTTGACCCCTCGTCTCAACCACCCCTTTCTGATACCCAAAAGTATCACCTATCATTGTCACACTATATAAGATATAACGTTTGGTGCGATCAAATTATCTTCCAGGGATAATAATAAGAGTTGATCTCACGGTCTTAAGGCGTAATAACTATGTCCTACAAATATGGGTATGTCCATCACATCTTTTAACCAATGACATGACTTCCATTGCCGACCGTCGCCATGCCCTATGATCGGAAAACCTCGATCATCAATCGCGCAAAGAAACTAGTCTTAGTAGAGGCTACTAGGGACCTGGTTGTTTATCTACCACGCCTGTATTAATGTTTCCGTTTAATACAGTTATAGCATGGTATAAAACATATAATGAACAATTGGGATATTACCAATAAACTATGTTTATTAAGTGCCTCTGGGGCATATTCCCTTCAGTCTCCCACTTGCACTAGAGTAAGACCTAATACAGTTTACAACTTGGTAAAAGCTCAACACCCATAGCATCTTGGTGCCTGCTCGTCTCGTGGAAGAGGAATACAGTCAATAGATCTCACACATTGAGACCTATATGTCGTGGTATCGGCATAATTGATAGGAGACGGGGGTCCTCTAGCCTACGTATGGATTGTGGGGAAGAAGGTTGGTGTCGTCGAGGTCGGGATTGAACACGGCGAGTTTACCCAGCTTCGGATCCCACAGCGGTGGCGGGATCCTACGTGCTGCTATAATTCACAATAAGGCAATAGCCGTGAACAGATTACAATGTGCTTGATGCGTATTCAAGCGTCTCTCCTAAAGGCTCCCTGGTGGCCGGCTTATATAGGCGGCCGGACCCCAGGGTACAAGGTAAGTGCTTGTCCGGCAAGTAATCAGAGTCCTAGACCTAGCCGGCTTAGTTGCCGCCTTCCGTCTTGGGCTCGGTGGCTTGATGGGCTTAGGCCTTCCGCCTTCCTTGGACCGCCCGCCTACTTCCTTGCACGTAAGCTATCTGGGCCGCCCGGCAGGCCTTGGCCTTACCACCCTTGGGCCACCCTGGACTAGCCGGATTGATCCATGCTGGTTATACCCCTAGTTGATATATCCCCAACATTAGCCCCCAGAAAGGTTGAAGTTCTCCAGGCGCCGACTTCTCCTTGATTCTCCATCTGCCAAGGTTGGCGGCTGCAGGACTTGAACCATTCTGAAAATCAAAGAGGCATGCGTGTCTTGATGTTGACAGGCGGCCGCCTTTGTCCACCATGGGAAAAGACGGCTACTCGGCAATCTTTGCCGAGCATTCTTCTTGACGGTTTCCGCCTAGCCGGCTTCACGACAGTTTGAAAACAGCCTAGGCGGGAATCTCGCCATGATCACAAATTGCAGGAAAAGAGGAGGCGTGGAGATCGTGCAATCGTGTGCCGCAACGGACGTGGGACACGTGTCCGACTAAAATGCCGTTGCACAGGGAGCAACGCCTGGCCCTATAAATAGGTAGCCAAACGGTCCATTTTCTTTACCCTGCCTTTGCTCTCCGTGCGCCCTTGTCTCTTACACTTCCTCGCTCCTCGCCTCCGAACGAACTCCGGCGAGCTCTTCTCCTCCGGCGACCTTTCCTCGCGGCGATGTCCACCGGTCCCGCTCACTCGACGGCGTCGAGCGGCCCGGCGACCGAGGCCGCGCTTGCGACGCCGATGGGCGGCGCCATTACTCGTCCCGCGGCGGCGACGACGGCGGGCAACGTCACCGCCGTCGTCCCTCGGACTTCCTCCGCGCGCGCTCCCGCGGCGGGCTCCTCGGCTCCTCCAACGACCACCACGGCAACGGCGACGGCGAACGCCCCCGGCGACGAGGAAGAAGAAGCGGCGGACCTCGGGTCCCGCTACTGGCTGCCTTCTATCGTCGACGAAGACGCCCTCCAAGATTTGGAGGCTGTCGGCTACCTCCCCACTCGGGAGGATTGCCGGTGGAGGGCCGCCTTGGGAGACATCATCCCGGCTCCGGAAGCCGGAGAACGGGTAATCCTCACCTCCCACCTGGTCAGGGGAATGGCACTTCCGCCTTCCGCCTTCTTTAGTGAGGTCTTAGATCACTACGGGCTCCAGCCCCATAATATCGCACCTAATAGCATATTAGTCTTAGCCGGCTTCACAGCTCTTTTCGAAGGCTATCTAGGTATTAGGCCTAGTTTAGACCTCTTTAGATACTGTTTCCGTTGCCGGCGTCAGACGGTGCCGGACGGCGGGCTGGCGACCTGCGGCAGCGTCACCTTCAACTGCCGCCAGGGCCGCCAATGGTATCCTAAGATACCATACCTCGAGTCCGTCAAGGGCTGGACCTCCACCTTCTTCTACTGCCAAGACATGGCAGCACCGGGCCGTCAAATCGGCATTCCGGCATTCGTCAACGCGCCGCCCATGCCTCGCCCATGCTGGGACGAGGCGGTGCCCAAGTTGACGGAG
This sequence comes from Poa annua, assembly GCA_026929855.1. NCBI lineage: Eukaryota > Viridiplantae > Streptophyta > Magnoliopsida > Poales > Poaceae > Poa > Poa annua. The sequence goes on from CM049426.1 coordinate 73,199,941, forward strand.
GAACTCCGCCTTATTCAAAGGCGGATCGAGTTCCTCACGAGGACGATGGCTCCCCCCCAGCTGGATGGGGTCGACACCGTCATTTGCTGGCTCGGCCGGCAAATCCTCCCCCTGCGGTACAACCCGCACAAGATGTGTCAGTATTCGCCTACTGACACAGCCTCTCTTCGCGTGAGCGAAGAGATATTTCCGGTCGCCGACCTGGCATTCCGGCTCCGCAGCCTCGTCAAGGCGGGGTCGGTGAAGGCGGTCGAGGGCGTGCCCATGCACACCCACGACAATCCTCCCCTCGAGGTGAATATTTTCTTCCTTTGCCCCTTACTTGACAGCTTTGCCGGCTAGGATTGAGTTCCTTTGACATGTCTTCTTTTTCAGCTCTCCGAGTTGAGGGAGGATGACCTGGCTCCCGACTTCTACGAGTCGGAAGCCGGGAAGACGAAGAAGCGCAAGGCGTCCGGCGCTGCTTCCTCTACGGCGAATGCCGAGAGGAAGAAACGGATCGCGTCGGCTACCGAGCCGACTCTCGCCAACATTGGCGAGAACGCGGGGATTAACATCCCCCGAAGGTACTTCAACTTTGCCTTTTCCAGATGGCGAACCTTTTGAACATTGGCTGACTTATTGTGCTTGCTTTTTGTTAACAGGGAAAGGGTCGCAACCTCCCGGTTGACGACCAGGCTCCTTGGCAAAGGAAAGCGGCCGCAAAGCGGCTCGCCGGCCACCGTGCCACCAACTCCCCCGCTCCACGCCGGCAGCTTTATGGCTGACGCTCGGCGCCAACCTCCAGCTCCGGCCTCAGGTGCTCCGCCAAGGGCCCCTTCCGCCGACCGCGCGCCCAAAACTCCCCTTCTGCTGGCTGAGGCTACGGCCGATGATGCCGCGCAATCGCGCGCCGCCAACGAAGGGTTGCTGGAGTCGACTGCCGGCGGGTCCCGGAGGGCAGCCCCGACTGCGGGGGGCGGCAAAGTCAGAGACCCTTGGTCTACCTTTAAGGAGGCCAAGGAGTCAACTTTGGCTTTTGCCGCCTTTGCCTCGCAGGCCTTCGACGACTTGGAGGGCGACCTATCTGTAAGTTTCTACCCCTCCGGCATATACATAGTCTTTCCCCCGAGCACTTAGATGGCTAGTCAAAAGAAACTTTGACTGCCGGCTTAGTGGTTATTCGACAATATGTTATATGCCTTTGTTTTTTCTTGCAGGGCCTTGTGTCCGCCAACGTCGAGCTCGTCTCCTCCCGAGTCGAGATAAACCGGCGCCACCGCGACCTGAAGAAGGAGTGCGAGGCCAAGGACAGGCGGATCGCCGAGCTGGAGGCGGCCCGCAAAAAAGATGAAGGTAGGGTGGCTCCCTTTCTCCAACTATGCTTTTGAGCTATGTTTCCGTCAATCATTTTAGCTTGGCGAATCCATATTTGTAGAACTGCTAGACCACGCCCAGGATATCCTGAAGGCGTCCACTGATATGCAAGCTCTTATGAATGAAGCTTCAGACTTGGCGGCCGCCAACTTGGAGTTGAAGGCGGCTCATCAAAAAGAGATGGAGGCCCAGCAACTCAAGTTTGCGCAGGAATCCAGCCAGCTCACTGGTGAGCTGGAAAGTCTGCGCAACAAGTTGGCGGAGGCGGAGAAGATGGCTGCGGAAGAGATATCCAAGCAGACTTCTCGCGCCCAAACTGCAGAGGACGCGCTGGCAACTCATATGATTGAGTTGTCGGCTTTCCATAACTCGGTCCTTGGTAATTTCTCGCTCCTTTTTTGATACTGCCATGTTGCTTTAGCCTGAGCCAAACTTATGGCTTTACTTTTGATGCAGTTCCCGCCGGCTTAGGCGATGACAAGGTTGTCAGCCCCCGCCTGGATCGCCTTGCGCGTCTGGGCGTGCTGATCGCCGAGACTTTGGCGGCGTCCAAGCGGTTTGCCGCCAAGTTCTTCACTTCGTCTGGCTGCCAGGAGCCGACCGAGTTCAGCGACGTGCCCGCCATCTTGGAGCAGGCGACCAAATTGCACAAAAGTTCGCTGAAGTCGGCGGCGCGGGGAGGAGCCAAGACTGCCCTTGGGTTGTTCATGGCGCACTACCCCGAGGCGGAGATAGAAGCCGTCACCGAAGGCATGCCGTCGACTTACGAAGACGGTAGCGAGGTTGAGCCGGTCGCTGTGCTGGACAGCGTTGCCGGCTATGCCACGCGAGTTGCCGACATGGTGGATACTTCAATCTTCTACCGGCGCCATCCTGTGCCTGGCGGAGAGGGAGCTGAAGCTGCCGGCGCGGCCGAGGCGGAGGGGAGTGATAGTTCCGGGGCTGAAGTTGTCAGCCCCCAAGCCTGATGTAGACGCTCCCCCGAGCCATATCTTTTTTCTGTCCTTGCCTTCCACCAGCCTTATTTTGTCGGCCCCTGAAACAATGCAACATTTGTAATATTTGTATATACTTTTGCTGTTGCCTTGTTAGGCGGAAACTAGCTGACAAGTTTTACTTTGTCTTTATTTATATGGCCCGCCTTAATTTTACCCTGACTTATATGCTTGACTTTTTGTATGTTGACGAAACCTCAGCCGGTAACTTTAGCTGAAACAACCAGGGCTAGACCATTTGTTTAGAATCAGAGACCAAAGCCAACATGTTGGTGTCAAAGACATACTACTAGGCGAACCACATATAAGTAATCAGAGGCAAAGGAATTAGGCGGCGCAAAAAGTTTTTTTTTGCTTTGGGTTGGCTCGAAAGCTGCAAGTATCTACCAGTTTGAACCTTTGCACGGAGCTAGAAAATAGGTAACTTAGATACATAGGGGAAATATGATTGCAAGAAAAGATAAAAGATGGCATGCATCTCAACACAGATGAGGAACCATAGACTTTTATTTCATAATCATATTTAACTTATTACAATTATAAATTGCTAAGTGTAGAAAGGACGTAGCTGCTCAATATTCCAAGGCCGTCTTGTTTGCTCGAACGGGTCGTCGATGCCTCTCTTGCGATTGGTTCCCCTTTTTCCTGCCGCCTTCTTGCGCATTTTCTTTTCTTCTTCGTCGCGGATGTCGGCTAGGTAGTAGGAACCATTGAGCAACGCCTTTGTGACTATAAACGGTCCTTCCCATGGCGGGGATAGCTTGTGCAAGCCTTTTCTATCTTGAATTAGGCGGAGAACCAGGTCACCTGTTCTGAAGCTTCGCTTCCGCACTCTCCGGCTATGATAGCGGCGGAGTTGTTGCTGGTACAAGGCGGAGCGATGGAGAGCGACGTCTCTTTCTTCGTCTAGCAGGTCTAGGCTATCCTGTCTTGCACCTTCTACGTCTTGCTCGATGTAGGCTTGAACTCTTGGGGAATCGTACTTCATGTCGGTAGGTAGCACTGCCTCTGCGCCATATACTAAGAAGAAAGGAGTGTAGGCGGTGGATCTGTTTGGCGTTGTGCGCAAACTCCATAATACCGACTGTAACTCATCTGCCCAAGCGCCGGCTGCCCTATGTAATGGAGCTTCGAGACGAGGCTTAAGTCCTGATAGGACTAGGCCGTTTGTACGCTCTACTTTCCCATTGGATTGAGGGTGTGACAAGGATGACAAATCAAGCCGGATGCCTAGATCATTGCAGTATTCTTCTATGTCGCCCTGAGACAAATTGCTGCCATTATCGGTGATAATGCTGTGTGGAACTCCAAACCGAGAGATAATTCCCCAGAGAAAGTTGGTGGCTGTTCGTGCGTCAAGTTTGCTGATCGGTTTGGCCTCGACCCATTTGGTGAACTTGTCGACAGCGACCAATAGGTGAGTGTATCCACCGCGCGCCTTTTTGAAGGGACCCACCATGTCTAAGCCCCAGACCGCGAACGGCCAGGTGATTGGGATCGTCCTTAGCTCCTGTGCCGGCAAGTGAGGTTGACGGGCGTACAACTGGCAACCTTTGCATGTCTTGACGATGTTCTCGGCATCTTCTTTGGCGGTGAGCCAGTAGAAACCTTGGCGGAAAGCTTTGGATACAATGGACCTAGCGGAAGCATGATGCCCGCAGGCGCCAATATGTATGTCCTTCAGAATTTCCCGGCCTTCCTCCGGCTGTATGCACCGCTGATAGATGCCACATGTGCTTCGCTTGTATAGCTCGCCTTTTATTATCGTTAATGCTTTGGCTCGCCTTATGATCTGCCTTTTTAGCACCTCATCGTCCTCCGGCAACTTTTGGTCGATTAGAAAATCGAGATATGGGACTGTCCAATCCGGCTGTGTTAAGTAGACAGCGAGACTTGCCGCTTCTACCGGTTCTTCTGAGTCGGGGTCCATCAAATCGGCGCCTTTAATGGATGGCTTGTGCAATTGCTCCAGGAAGATATCTTTTGGTACCTTTTTGCATTCCGATCCCAGTCTTGCAAGTGTGTCTGCCGCCTCATTCTCAGCTCTTGGAACGTGTCGGACTTTGTAGCCTACGAAGTTTTTTGCAAATTCGTCAACTTTGGCTCTGTAAGCCGCCATTGTTGCGCTTTTCGCATCCCATGTTCCGCTTACTTGCTGTGCGACCAAATCTGAGTCGCCGTAACAGAGGATTCTTTTGACGCCTAGGTCGTTTGCCACGTGTAACCCATGAAGCAAAGCTTCGTACTCGGCAACATTGTTGGTTGCTGTGAAGTGGATTTGTAACACGTAGCTAAGCTTGTCACCTTTAGGCGTACGTAGAACTACTCCAGCCCCCGAGCCTTTGAGCATCTTTGATCCGTCAAAGTGCATGACCCAATATTCTGACTCGGGGAGTGCTGTTTCCTCCATAGCCTCTGTCCAGTCGGCGACAAAGTCTGCAAGTGCTTGAGATTTGATGGCGGTCCGTGGTTTATAGACTATATCAAAAGCGGCAAGTTCGATGCCCCATTTGGCGACTCGACCTGTTGCCTCTGCATTGTTGATTATGTCTCCCAACGGTGCCTTGCTGACTACTGTCACTGTGTGTTCCTGGAAGTAATGCCTAAGCTTTCTGGCGGCGAAGAATACACCATAAGCCAGCTTTTGGTAATGCGGATACCTCTGCTTGGAGGCGGAGAACACTTCACTGATGAAGTAAACCGGTCGCTGCTCACACGCCGCGGCTTCGCTCTCCTTTCTTTCCACAGCCAAGACAACGCTTACAACAGCTCCTGTTGCCGCGATGTACAGCAGCATTGGTTCCTGTGATCGAGGTGCTGCCAATATCGGAGCGGATATGAGGGCCTCCTTAAGTTGTTGCAAGGCGGCGTCTGCCTCTGCTGTCCACTCGAAGTTGTCGGATTTCTTCAGTAGCCGGTAGAGAGGCATTGCCTTTTCCCCTAGGCGGCTTATGAAACGACTGACGGCTGCCGCCGATCCGGCTAGGCGCTGCACGTCCTTCAGACAAGTAGGTCTGGATATGTTTTGTATGGCCTTGATCTTCTCCGGGTTAACCTCAATCCCTCGTTCTGAGACGATGAACCCGAGGAGTTTGCCGGCTGGGACGCCGAATACACACTTGGCGGGATTGAGCTTCATCTGATACCTCCGGAGGTTCTGAAAAGTTTCTTCCAAGTCCTCTAGGAGATCTGCCTTCTTTTTTGACATTACTGCGATGTCGTCTACATAGACGTGAACATTGCGACCGATCTGTTCGTGCAGGCAATTTTGCATACAGCGCTGGTATGTTGCCCCTGCATTCTTCAGGCCAAAAGGCATGGTAATGTAGCAGAAAGTCCCATATGGAGTTGTGAAAGATGTTTTCAGTTGATCTGACTCTCTCATCTTTATTTGGTGGTATCCTGAGTAGGCATCCAGAAAACAAAGCAGCTCGGAGCCTGCTGTGGAGTCTACGACTTGGTCAATCCTAGGCAGCGCAAAGGGATCCTTTGGGCAGCACTTGTTAACACCAGTATAGTCGATACACATCCTCAGCTCTTTATTCTTCTTTGGGACAAGTACAGGATTTGCCACCCAATCGGTGTGTACAACTTCTTTTATGAAATTGGCGGCCTTCAGCCTATTTATCTCCTTCCCTATAGCCTTGCGTCTTTCATCTCCAAAGCGTCTTGTTGCTTGCTTCACCGGCTTGGATCCTTTTATGACATTGAGCGAGTGCTCGGCAAGTTCCCTCGGTACACCAGGCATGTCGGAAGGCGACCATGCAAAGATGTCACGATTCTCACGGAGGAACTCGACGAGCGCGCCTTCCTATTTGCTGTCAAGGTTGGAGCCGATGACAACCTGCTTAGACTTGTCACCTGGGATGAGGTCCGCCTTTTTGGTGTCTTCTGAAGCTTCGAAAGTCTTCTTGACATCCATCTTTGGCTTTGGCATGGAGTTGTCTGAATCCGCCCCGAGAAGCGCGAGTTCTTCCTTGTGGATGACGGCTTCTGCGAAGGCGGCCATGCCACGCTCGCACTCCTTGGCTTTCTTGAAGTTGCCGGAAACCGTGATGGTTCCGTTTTCCCCTGGCATTTTAAGCTTGCTGTATATGTAGCACGGCCTTGCCATGAACTTGGCGAAAGCCGGTCGTCCGAAGATTGCATGATAGGCGCTTTTGAAGGGGACAACTTCGAACCGGAGGAACTCTGAGCGGTAGTTCTCTTTTGGTCCGAAAGTTACCTTCAGCCTGATGCTTCCCATTGACTTTGCTTGCCTGCCGGGCACTATGCCATGAAATGTGAGGTTGCTGTGATCCAGCTGATCCTCTGACAGGTTCATGCGGCTTAGCGTGTCGTAGTACAGGATGTTGAGGCTGCTGCCGCCATCCATGAGTACCTTTGTGAGTCTGAAGTTGTCGACAATGGGGTCGACGACAAGGGCGTACTTGCCTGGGTGAGGGACGTGATCAGGGTGGTCGGACCGGTCCCAAGTGATTGTTGCCTCCGACCAGTTCAAGTACTGAGGGACGTCCGGCATTGTCGCGTTGAGTTCGCGCATCTCCGCCTTGTCTGCTTTAGCCGAAGGTGTGCCGACAAAGCACACAAGAGATTCTTTGACCTTCGGGTATGGCTTCTTTTTCTTGGCGGTTGCGTCCTCTTCGCTTGAGATAGACATGTCGTCGTCATCCTCGTCCTCCTTGCTGTCTTTCTTGTCGTTCTTCTTTGACTTCTTTGACTTCCAGCCGACTGTGGGATCCTTTTTGAAGTCGTGCATGAAACGGCACTCTCCAAGCATGTGGTTGACCTTGCCCAATGAGGCGTGGATGCGACACGGCAAGAGCTTTGCCTGTTCGTAAGTGATTCGCGCCGCCTTAGGCCTTGAGCCGGCTTCGCGATTATCTTTCTTATTTTTCCACTTCTTTTTGCCGGTGTTTCCTTGGAACGCTACGGCTACCTCATTGGAAGGACCGGCTTTGTCATCCGCCGCCTGTTTGCGCTTGTTGTTCCTCTTTGGTATGATGTTGACGTCTGGGTCATCGTCCCGGGCGTCGTCATCCGCCGCCGCGTATTGGGCGGCTAGGTTGAGCATCTCACCAAGGTCCGTGATTTGCTCGCGGACGAGCCTATGACGGAGCAAGGACTTCTTCTGTAGGCCCGTGTAGAAGGCATGGATAGCCTGTGCGTCCGAAACACCATGACAGTTGGCCTTTTCGGATATCCAGCGGCTGACAAAATCTGTCATGCTTTCGTCCGGCTTTTGGATACAGCGCTGCAAATCCGTGTAGGTATTTGGACGCTTGTATGTTCCTTGGAAGTGCTGGGAGAAAACCTTTTCCATGTCGTACCAGCTATGGATGGACTTTTCAGGGAGGTTGTCGATCCAAGCTCTTGCCGTGCCTTCCAACATGAGAGGTAGGTAGCGGACGGCAATATGGCTGCTCCCGCCGGCAATCTCTATGGCCATGGCGTAGTCGGAAAGCCATGAGTCCGGCTTAACAAGGCCGTTGTACCTAGAACAGTTTTTTGACACTGATGTCATGTCCTTGGGGAACGGCTCTTTGCGGATGGCGTCATCGAAGCACTTTGGTCCAGAATATAGCGGCTCCTTTCCTCTTGCTATGTCTTGTAGGCGGTGTCGTGCGTCTTTTGGATCGAGCTGCCGTGCGCCTCTGTTTGCGTCCGGCTCGTCCTGCGCCGCCCGGCTTATGCTGCGCCTGGGCCCTTCTACCTCCTCTCTCCTCTTGCTGCCAGTGCTATGCTGCGGAGACCGGCTGCGGCCTCTCCTTGGAGGGTCGTTGCCGGCATCTTTTCTAGGCAGCTGCCTGTTATTCCGGCTACCGCCATTGTCGCGTCTTGGCTGAGGTGGAGGTGGTAGGTCTCCTCTGCTTCCCGTCCTTGAATTCTCGTCCCGCCTTTGTTTTGGCGGCGGTGCCTTCTTTGGAGGTGGCGTTGCCTTCCTTTTGTCGCCATGGCTACTGGAGCCAGACGGGCCTTCGGGGTCGGCACCTGGTGCAGCTTTGCACTTGCCTGACTTAGACTCTAGGTCTCCCCCACGGGCATCCGCCATGTGGCCGTAGGAATCAGCGCGAGCTTGTTGTTCTAGGGCCTTGCTTACGAAGTGTCTTGCGTTGGCCAACTTCTCTTCCGCCGTGTAAGTGTTGTCATCCAGGGTATCTAGCGCGGCAGCCGCGTTGAGGATAGGGGTGCAGAAGACAACATCCCCCCTTCTATCCACTCGCTGTGGTGTCGTACGCCAATCGAATCCTAGGTCTTGAGCCGCTGTCGTTGCTTGCGTAGGCGGCTCTTTTCCACGGCGTTTTTTTGATGACCTTTTCTCCTCGAAGAGTTGCCGGTTTGTATTGGCCGACATCTTCTCCTGCTCTTTCTTGATCTTCTTCGCAAGGCTCTCAACGTGCTCCTCTCTTTTTCGCAGGAAGTCAGAGTGCTTAAGCATGTTAAGCCTAAGCTCTTCCACTTCGTCGAGTGGGGTGTTTTTGTTTACCGGAGTATTCATGATCTCGTCTACTTCTTTGATGACGGAGAGCAAATCCGTGGGTTTGCTGCTGCCGCATTTCTCTAGGCCAGTTTTCTTCTTTGCGCACACCTTGTCGGAACTTTCAATGAGTTGGCCGGCAGTGGTGTCTCCGGCTTCTTCCGCCGGCTGGATTTGCGCTTCCGAAGTAACTGGGGTTGTCTCGTGACCGACAACAACCATCATAGCCAGCTTGTCAGGCATGTCTGTATCCGCTGTACCCTCTGAGGGAGCCGGATTTCCACTGGAAAAGCGGGTTTTGATTTTCTCTTCGAAGAGAGTAGCATCATCATCGGAGTCAGAGTCTATGTTGACTTGAACAGTAGATCTGGATCCGGCATCTGACATCGCATCCTCCTGCAGAGCAGGGAGGATTGATTCAGGATCGTTGTTTTCCGGCTGGGAGTCGGATCCCAGTCCGACAACTCCGACGAAGTGGAAATCAGATTCGGCCGACTCCTGGGAGAAGGCGGATTCAGATCCATCTTGCCGGTCGACTGCTTGGTCGAAGGGTTGGTGGGTGGGGTTGTAGAAACGCGGTAGGCCGTACGCCTCTGGCGTGTACCTGATGAAGACGTCGATCCCTCCGATCGGCACGATTGCGCATCCGATAAGGTAGTCGTCCGCCGGGAGCCAGGACTCATCCGAGTTGACGTAGCTATGGCCGTCAAACCTTGTGACGCGACCGACGGCGATCTGCTTGCCCACGCCGCCAAGTGTTCCCGCCTGGAACGTGACGCCAGGAACCTTATGCCCCACGGTGGGCGCCAACTGTCGTGGTATCGGCATAATTGATATGAGACGGGGGTCCTCTAGCCTACGTATGGATTGTGGGGAAGAAGGTTGGTGTCATCGAGGTCGGGATTGAACACGGCGAGTTTACCCAGCTTCGGATCCCACAGCGGTGGCGGGATCCTACGTGCTGCTATAATTCACTATAAGGCAATAGCCGTGAACAGGTTACAATGTGCTTGATGCGTATTCAAGCGTCTCCCCTAAAGGCTCCCTGGTGGCCGGCTTATATAGGCGGCCAGACCCCAGGGTACAAGGTAAGTGCTTGTCCGGCAAGTAATCAGAGTCCTAGACCTAGCCGGCTTAGTTGCCGCCTTCCGTCTTGGGCTCGGTGGCTTGATGGGCTTAGGCCTTCCGCCTTCCTTGGACCGTCCGCCTACTTCCTTGCACGTCAGCTATCTGGGCCGCCCGGCAGGCCTTGGCCTTACCACCCTTGGGCCACCCTGGACTAGCTGGATTGATCCATGCTGGTTATACCCCTAGTTGATATATCCCCAACACTATATGTGTTTTGCAACACTTCTATGTCACCTAGTTTGACATCATCCCGTATCTTACGATGACGGTGAAATATATTCTAGTGGATGGAGTCAGATAGTCCAATCACACTGGCTACTTCGTAAGTTGCTATATATTTCTATACCCACGTAGATTATGCGACAGTGCATTCATATGCGACTTCGCAAGCTAACCATGTCTTTCTTCAAAACAAAGGACATCATCGTAACCGTTTTACGACAAGTTTTCTTTCCACTCTTACCCTTTACTAGAAAACATATCTTCAGTTCTCATAGACACTGAAAAATATACTTAACGTTTGTTCATTGATCCACACAAGGATCACTCTAGAACCCGTTCTTCAACCAAGAACTTGGGTCACACCAAGCCGATCTTTCCGTCTGATAGAATCTATGTATGATACATAGAGGATGTCGAACATCATTTTCTGTCACTGAAAATAAAAAGATAAACTTAATATTTTACCTAGTCATACAAGCAAGAACCTCTTTCTTCGCTTGTTCTATTCTGAAACACTTCAGAATCTTTACTTTAGGAAATATTCTGACCTAATGTTATTAAGCCCCTTACGATCTATACAATTATAGATTGGATGCCTAATACTCCTAACTTCATTCATCGAAAATTTAATCACTTAAATAATCCTTTACACTCTACTAGAGGATCTGTGTCATTCAATATGTCGTTACATACAAAATCACGAATGACACATAGCTCCCACTCAAATATGCCTTCCGCATATAAGATCAAGAAAAGCTACTTAGCTCCCACTCAAATATGCCTTGCACATATAAGATGAAGAAAAGCTACTTTGCTCCCACTCACTTCTTTGCAAATGCACGTTTCTTCAACTATTTTGGACAACTCCAAAATCCTTTGATCACATTATCAAAGTGTAGATTCCAGCACCGATATGCTTGCTTCAGCCCATGAATAGACAACTGAAGTTTGCATACATGTTTAGCATCCTCAGGATCACCAAACCATTATTGTACTGATTACAACTCTTTCTTAATGACACTATTGAGAAACATGGTTTCCTTATCCATCTATCAATTTCTCATTCGAAATGATAGTAATTGCTAAACGACCCAAAATAGATTTAGGCTTCACCACTTGAGACAAAATCTCGTTGTGGTCAACTTTTGAATCCGTCAGAACTGATTCACGACAAATCGATCCTTATCAGTATCTACTCTCTCATAAATTTCCATATTCTATTAACAGCCTAGATGCCATCAAGAAGATCTCCGAAGTCATTACCTAGTAATCCTACATGGATTTTATCTCGGATCATATATGACTCATTGTCATTTCTCGGACTTAGGTCTACCATATCTTCTTCGTAGTTCGTAGGTCCGTCATATTCCATTAACATGACCTTCATAACAAGATTATCGTAACACATAGTGTGGAACATAACCTCGTACGCCTACGTTCTTAGTATGAGCTCAGAGCATCATGATCTTGTATCATCAGCTTGTTTCAAGCTGTGGAGCATGACACCGAAAACAATTTCGGTTGCGCCACTCTGATGTCTAGAGAGAAAGTTCATCAACTTCGTCTTGCTCTATTTTCTTTCTCACTTATACCCTTGGACAAGAAACTATTTCTTTCGCAAGGTATATCCCGGCAACGATTTTGCCATTGTCATGAGACAAGTACCCAACTAAGTTTATAGGTGCGGTACACTACAAAGATTAATCCATTTTAGGTTTGATCACATCGAAACACTAAATTGCTGAAACGACAATCTAGGCTCAAAGCCATGCCATCACTTATATGGTATTGTCTCCATGGATTCAAATGGTTTCCCTATTATCTAACGTGAATGTTGCGTTTCTACCATATGACTCTAATGATCACAATAGTTCGATAAGAGATTTATTTAGCACACACTATCCGATAGGGTGCGATTACGACGTCCTAACATACCATGACACTATGGTGTTCCATGCGACGTAATTTGTGGAACTCTTCTCACAAGTCTTCCAATGATGTGCCAACATTATAACTCAAATCTTTATTTCCTCAATCTGTATCGTAGGAATTTGATTTCTTGTTAAATTTATTTCCTACTTCATTCTAAACTTGTTTGATCGAATCAAAATTTCTAGACTAACATTCCCTGAGTGGATATCCATATATCTACTCGGAATATTCATGAAGTCTATGAAATAAAGACTTCCACTACACGTTAAAGTACATCATTGATTCACATACACCCATTTGCACGATTCTCAACAAGTTATACTCAAAACGTTCAGTGAAGTTTACGAAATAAAGGTCTCCACTACCGTCAATTACTTCATTGATCCACATACATCTATATGCATGACTATCAATAAGTTATATGCCCGTTTTCTGAAAACGGTGTCTTAGTTATCTTGCAAGTGTCAAAAGATCAAATCTATGGACTTGTAGATCCATCCATTATGGAGCTAATTCATTGACTCTAACATTGACATGAATGAAACGACAGTGCCACACATATGTGGTGTCTTTATTAAGTTTGTATCCTTTGGCATTAATATTATTAATGTGGGAGCTTCTACCATCTAAATTTAAATCAGCATATGATCATTACTTCATAAATATAGGACAACGAATTTGTCACTAACAAATATGAACAATTGTCTCGCTAGAGGAGACACACTTATAACGATCATACTAACAGGCGGTCATAAAGAATTTATTCAATGGTAGATCTAGAGGGAGAGTGTCTATGGCCATCACAACAATTTTCTGCCATTATCAACACGCAATGTCGCCTCATCCTTACAAGCTACTCAAGTAGTAAATCTGGTTTTCATAAAACATGACTAGTATCAAAAAATTAGTCACTACTAAGAGTACTTGCTTAGGTAAAACATTCATAACATGTATATCATATATACACCATCATCACTAATGACTTCCTGCGATCTGTTTCATCTTCTTGATACTTCCAACGTAATCAAGAACCATAAAGGTGAACGATTCCCCTTTATATGACATAGTCTATGACAAAGCATTTGCACCTGGCAACGTCGTCTGTCATCCAGTGATCTAGCTGAGCGAGGCATCTCAATGTTCATCAAGTATGACCATATGTCATCAAGTATTACCAATGTCACCAAGTATGACTAGTGTCATCAAATATGATTAGTGTCATCAAGTATGACTGCTACGTGCTCCTTCAATGTGTGTATTCTCTTCCACCTTGGTTGAGAAGACAATCAGTCAACGTACTGATAAACTTCATCAACCCAACTTTAGGGGTATCCCGAGTTTAGCGATCATCTCATATGTTCGCGATCAAAAACTTGTACCCACCGTTGATTCTCTATGACAGAGATCATAGCATACACTGGACTATGATGATATCATCAGCAGAAAACCTGATAATCCAAGTTATCCTTTTGTTAGCAGAATCTCCAATTTTATCTCCTAGCGGGTATTGCATCACAAAGAGCTAACGGTTTAAACAAGGAGTATCCTCAAGCTAAAGTATAGAACTACAAAGTTTGGGCCCAACCTTTTAAGTTTCTCAATCGTAGGATTACGCCTAATTTTAAAGAAGCTATCACAATGGTCAATATCTACAAAGGTTTTGCAAAACATGACTTTGTTCATTATATACTGAGTTCTAGTATTTTAGAAAATAACTATCAGAACTCCCACTCAAATGAACATCCCTCATAGTCGTTTAAGCGATTACACGGCCCCCATCCATTGCACAACCCCTCATCGTCAGAGCCGGCAACACAACTTCAAGGGTGGACAACGAATCGTCGATCACAACAACTTTGTGACTCATGCTCGACCTTTCGGCCTCCGTGTTCCGAGGCCATATTTGCATATGCTAGGCTCGCCACAATAACCTTCAACGAACACGCGTGCAACATGGCTTACACCCACTGTATGCAAACATCGATATGTCTAACACCCGATCATCACGGCCTGCCTCATAACGTAGAACTTTCTTGGTGGTGCACGTCGAAGAAAGAACACTAGTGGTATTTTGAAGGGATCATCTTATATATAACTGCCGCCGTGTAACTAATATTTTCTAATATATAATCACACAATATAAGATTCACACAATAACATCAAATGTAATGCGACATGATATGGTCCATGCGCCATGGTCTTCTTAGTGCCCACATTTCATAAACAATTTAATAAACCTTTCTTGACCATATCACATTGTCCCTGCAAAATAAAGTTAGACGCTTCAACTTTGTCTTTTGCATATTTTACGTGGCTTGGTGCTGTCGTAAATAGAACCGTTTCATACCTCCGAACATGTGACCACAACAATGATCCAATAATTGCATGTTTAAGCATCCCTTTCGGGCCCTACATTGAGAGTGCAAAGCTAGCTAAAGACAGAGAAAGAGACAGACACCCGCCAGCCACAGATACCGTACAAGCCGTATGTCAGTAGTGGAACCAGTCTCGCGTAAGCGTACGTGTAAAGTCGGTCCGGGCCACTTCATCAACTCAATACTGCTGGAATCACAAGTGCGCGCTAGAGGGTAGCAAATAACAGGAACGGTGCCCCCGTGAAGAACACGGGTTCTAACAGCGTACAGCTATATCTACGATAGATCGGCACTGATACCACTGAAGTGGATAACAGGAAGAAAACAATTTTTTTGCTAGCAACGATATCCTTAAAGTAGCCAAGATCTATACTATGCAGATATAGAAGTACGGCGGAGATCGGAATACACACCCTTGTAGACCAAAAAGCGGCGATTACGCTCCCGCACAAGCGTTGACGACGAAGACGACGCAGCCGACCTCTAGGTCGCGAAGAACTCGGCGTGACGAAGATGACCTCGAGGTCGGGTGGAGGAAGCCAACCTCCCAGCACCACAAGCGTGGCACCTTGCAGGGCGTCACACACATACGGTGGAGACGACGGCCTCCAAAGCTCCAGTACAGGACGAGCAGCGGAAGACTTGGACCGGAACACCAGCAGCGCGGCAGCGGGCTATGGAGGAGAGAGATCCCCCTTTTCTACTCGTCGCAACTCCGACAAAGGCAATCACGAAATCGAGAGAGAAGTAGGGAATTAATTGGTTGATTAAAAGGCCAGGGGTGCCCCTTCTTATATAGGCTCCCGGGGGGAGCCAACCTTGCCAGCCAGGCAATGTGGGACTATCCCCATTGCCTGGTGCGGCTCCAATGGATGTGCCAGCCTTAGGTGGGCCCCATTTGGGCCAACTAGGCCGGCCATCAAGCCCCCACTGAATTCCCTTGAGGAATTTTCCCCCTCTGGGCCTTCTTTCGACCAAAAGTCCCATTAAGGAAAATCATCCTAAATAAATTCGAAAATAAATATATAAAATCATATTTAAACATTAATTACACTAATTAATATAAAACATAATATATATAATTATTCCAGCTCCGAAAACTATTTCGTTGCTGCCCGATCTCCATCGGACCCTTCCCGGGACGTTCCCGGTGATCTCATTCCTTTCCAGTTGTCTTGTCGAAACCCCTATAGAGTGTTACCCTAGCGGTTCGATATAATAACTGGTATCATCGAGACTCCTCTCTGATCAACGACTAACTTGTAGGCATGGACCGCATGAATTAATCCATGTGATATAACGAATGACTCTCATCTGTCAAAACTGAACGTTAAGTCTTAAACCCTTTGTCATGGCGATACTTAGCGTGTCCGAGCGTCGTTGTTAGATATATCCATATCTAGCTAACCTCGTTACCGACATTGCTATCTTCTACTCGTCTATGATATTATGTCAACTGGTGACCTAGTCACATGTTTGCAAACTCATTTGACATAATCTCTCCAAGTGGGCCCTAGAGTATCTATCCGGCTATACGGACTGACAAATCCCGCTGTTGACCCCTCGTCTCAACTACCCCTTTCCGATACCCGAAAGTATCACCTATCATTGTCACACTATATAAGATATGACGTTTGGTGCGATCAAAGTATCTTCCAGGGATAACAATAAGAGTTGATCTCACGGTCTTAAGGCATAATGACTACGTCCTACAAATATGGGTATGTCCATCACATCGTTCAACCAACGATATGACTTCCATTGCCACCTGTGCCATGCCCTATGATCGGAAAACCTCGATCATCAATCGCGCAACGAAACTAGTCTTAGTAGAGGCTACTAGGGACCTGGTTGTTTATCTACCACACCTGTATTAATGTTTCCGCTTAATACAGTTATAGCATGGTATAAAACATATAATGAACAATTGGGATATTACCAATAAACTATGTTTATTAAGTGCCTCTACGGCATATTCCCTTCAGTTGTTACTTCACAAACAAGTTTTTCTTTAGCAATAGAGTTGTTTACTAGCAATTCTTTTTGCACTTTTGTGAGTTGATCTATTTGAGTTTGAACCATATGAAAGTGTTTAATTAGCACTTTAACATCATTAGCAGTTCTATCAACAACATCATGTAAATCAGTAATAGTATGAGAATTTTTCATTAGGTGATTCTGTATTCTCGAATAAAAATTACCTTGCCTAACAATAAAATCATCAAATTCATCAAAGCATTGAGCAGGAGGTATGGAGTAAGAAATATCTCTATCATCAAACCTTTGGAGAGAGTGTACCTCAATAACGGTTGGAGAAGGAATAGGCTTACATAATTCTTTAATAGGAGGTAAATACTTCACATCTTCAGATTTAATACCACTTTCTTGAAGAGATCTTTTGGCTTCCCTCATTGTTTCTTCATTTAATTCAATCATACCTCTCTTCTTCGTCGTTGGTTGAGGTGTTGGAGTAGGTCCAGGAATATCCCAATCATCATTATTCTTGCATATAGTAGCCAATAATTCTTCAGCTTCTTCGGGAGTCCTTTTCCTGAAAACACAACTAGCAAAACTATTCACGTATGTCCTAGATTCAGCAGTTGGTCCACTATAAAATATATCAAGTAGATCATTTTTATCCAAATCATGGTTCGACTGCCCCCTAAAGATGCAACAAAAGCGTTTCCAAGCTTTGGGCAATTTCTCACCCTCGTCTTGATTAAAATTATATATTTTTAGCAAAGCATCATGTTGAGCACTAGCAGGGAAACATTTTTGAAAGAAAGCATCAAGCAAACTCTTAGGACTAGTAATGGAACCGGGAGACAAATTAGTATACCAAGGTTTAGCTTCTCCTTAAGGGGGTTAGTCTGTAACATCCCAAAATTTTGCAAAGATTTAAAACCTTGCATTCATGCATCATTTATCATATAGGCATGGCATTTAAATCACATAAAGAATAATTTCAAATTTTAATTATAAGTTTATATAAATTTATATTCCATAAAGAGTTTTATTTGAACTCCTATTACTAATCTTTATTTTTATTAGATTATTTATTTGGCAAAATGATATCAAAAGGTTCTAATTCTAATAAGCTTTCCAAAACCTATTTTTATAATTTTGTCTGAAATGTTTTGGTTAAGTTTAGAATTTATTATTGAAACCAGGTTTTGAAAACAGAAACAAAGTAAAAAAAAAAGGAAGATTCGGGCCGGCCCATCCCTATCTATCGCGCGCGCAGCTTCCATCGGCCCAGGAGCAGCCCAGCCCGCGCCTCGCCTCTCCTCTCGCTGACACGCGGGGCCCACACGCTGACGTCGTGTCATCCTCAACCTCCCGACGAGGATTTTTCGGCGCCGAACTCATCTCAAACTCGAGATCGATACGGATCGTTGGAACGGTTTTATCTCGTTCCCCCGCCTCCTATTTATACTCCGCAACCCCGCCTCTCGATTCCGCCCAAAACCCTAATCTCTACGCCGCAGGGCTGCCCACAATCGGAGTTTGCATCTCGCCGTTTCCGCCGCCGTGAAGCTCACCGTACGGGATACTCCGGCCATCCCGGACCCTCTCTTCTCCTCCCCTCGTTTCCTTTCGTCCGTGCGCATGCTTTTGACACGGTTTTCCATTTGTTTACGCAGCGAGCCCTCGCCACCGTCCGCGACCGACGCCGCCGCCCGCGCCTTCAACTCCGACGAGGGATCTCCGGCGAACGAAGACGCGACGCTGCCTCCAACCACGCCATCGTGACCGCCTCGTCGCCTTCTCTACCCCGGTACGACTCATCCGTCCCGTAGCCTCTCCTTCCGTGGGAACGTACGACGCCGGTCATGGCTCCGCCGTGGTCGGAGCTTTTCCGGCAAACCGGCGCCGCCTACCCCCGTCGGTAAGTGGGATAGATCTGGAGCGTTCATTTTCTGTTAGATCGGACGGTTAGCAAATCGCGATCCGAGCGAAGCGGTACCAGCCAATCAGATTGCGCCGCGTGGCATATCCTTTTTCTATTTCGGCTGGATTTTGTAATTAGAACAGAAAAACAATACAAACTTGCAAAATTCATAACTTTCGATCTGTTTATCCAAATTTGATGAATTTTATATCCACGTAAAGCTCTGCTTGTGTAGTTTAGTATGGTTTCATTAGTTTGTCTTTTTAGTGTATTTTAAATTGCTGAATTAGTTGTTTGGTATTTCGGCTATTAAATCTATAACTTAAATAATAAAAATGCTTTCCAAATAAATCCAACTGTTTTAGAATTTTATTAATGTCCTCTGTCCAGAGAGTGCAACTTGAGTTTTATTTGAAACTTTTCATAATAGAATTAAAGAGTTTGGTTGTAGGGCTTAATATTTCTATGTTATGCTCAATATTTTAAATGATTAAATAAAATAATAAAATGTTGTTCATTGCATTTCATGCATTAATAACAGAGGAAATAAAATTGTAATTATTTTGTTTTGTTAAGTTCATTGCATATCAAGCATGCATACATATTTTTGTGTTGATATTTTAAGTGTTGTAATTGCATGTTTATTTATCTTTATGTATTGTTTGTTTCTAGATTGTGAAGAGGAGGAAGGCTTTTCTTTTGATTGTAATTCTTGCTGTGCTTGTTCCTCTTGTTACCAAGGCAAGTGACATTCATAATCTACCCAATATTTTCTATATGCATTAGTAGTATATTTTGAGTAGTATGCATGATAGGGATTTTTGAACTATCTTATAATGATAAGTTAGTACACTTTGAAAATATCCTAGTAGTGTGTAGCCATCCCTTTCCATGCAGCCATCAAAAGTTTAATTAGATGCTTAGCTATGCTATAAAAAGTGTTTACATACCATGTTATAAAAATATTGCTAAGTGTTAAACTTAAAATGCATACCTGGTTGGAATTGGTTGTATGGTTTATGTTGAGTGGCTTTTGGGACTATGCTTGTGGTTGTCATTGCCTAGGACGAATGTCTATTCTACTTAGGGCCATGAGCATGGTGGTTGTCACCCAGAAGCGCACTTGTGGACGGCCACCCAGGAACAAAGAGATTTCTAAGTCCCTCCAAGTTTAGAAGCTTCCCGTGCAGCCTTTTGACAATGGGCTCTGTCTAGAATTATTAAGTTGTGAGAGTGCAACCTGTCAGCTTGACAAGCAGATGTAGAGTTGGTAGGTGGAAAGGGTCTTTCTAGTATGGTTGCATTCTTCTTCTGAAAGTTCTTGTCTCAATTCTATACTTTCCTTAATGCACTCCGCGTGTATAGGATGTCTGGGTTAATTGGGTCTAAAGGTGAAAATGCACAACCTCTGCAGAGTCGACAATCTGAGTACTCAGCCGTGTCCCCGGTGATGTACTTGACGAGGGGTTAACTCGGCAAGTCCCAGGGTTGTGCACCCCGGGTTGATTGATGGGGAGAGAGATGAGTGCAAGGTGATCACGACGGCTGACAAGCGAGGTTTACCCAGGTTCAGGCTCCCGGAGGATAACACCCTACTCCTGCTTGTCTGGTTATTGATGCGAGTAGCGATTACAATGGCGAGATTGCGATCTCGCTAGGGTTTGTCGTGGTGGTATGAGCGTGTCCTCTAGGACGGGCAACCCTCCTGGCTTTATAGGTAGCCAGGTCTCTGGTGATTGGTACAGATACGGTAGGTCACAAGACCTAACCGAGTTGGACTAGGATACGAGGTACCCCGAGTGGGCCTTCTGCGGGCCTTTCCATCCTTGGCGCGGACCAGGTAGCATCATCGTGGGCTACCCGCAAGGCAGCCCCACGTCAGTAGCCCCCGAGTGCTTGGTCGAAGCGTAGAGTCGGACAAAGGACTCCTTCCTCCTGGGCGCGCCGTTGGATTGCTTGATCTTGAGCTTGAACTCGAATTTCTTCAGTCGAACCAGCCACTCCCGATGGGAGTAATCTGTGCAGTCGAACTACTTTGCCTTCATCTTCTTGTGAAGCTTGCTTCTACTCAGCCTGTTTTGGCTTACTTGTGGATGGATTCGGCTGCTCGAGCTTACTGCGTTGCCACTCGAATGGTTTCTTCGAGTGCTCGGATCATTGGCTGATCCTACCTTGTTGATTTCAGCTGTGAAGCTTACCACTCGCACAACTCTTTCGAGTTGCTTCAGTTGATTTCGGAGTCGTTGGCTTGATGACGTCATTGATGACGATCTGGTGCATGCCTCTGCGCCCGATGGGACGTGACGTTGTGGGCCCCGCTGTCAGAGCTGACCGCGGTCCACAGTTGTCACGTCTCCAAAGTGGGCGCGAAATTTGCAAGGCACGATGACGACGCCTCGGTTTTCGTGCATAGTGGAAGAGGTGGGCGGTGACGGTTGGTTTCTCCGTGTGACACGTGTACGGCTGGATGTGCCCGCTCGTAGCCCTTGTTCGACGGACGGTTGAGATGCTGATCTTCGAGGCATAAGTACTATCTTTGACGTTTGGGATGTCATCTTCTCCAATCGCTTCTTGCTTTCTTTCCTCCTGCGCTCTACCATTTCCGCCGCCATCCCGAGCTCTGAGCAATCCGTCCACGCACCTTGCGACCTTGGCAATGGGCAAGCCGAAGAGCGCCGCTGGCTCCTCCGCCGCCGCCGATGACGCCGGGGTGATGAAGAAACCCGAAGGCGACTGGCAGAGGTCCTCGGTGAAGAAGACCGACGTGGAGCTGTTCCGCGCGTAGGGCCTGCTGCCACCTGCCGACCAAGTCCAGGTACGCGTCCCTGGCAAGGAAGTCTTCCCCACTCCCCGCGATGGGGAACGTGTTTGCTTCGCGGATTTCCTTCCGCGGGGCTTCGGGTTCCCCATACACGATTTCGTGCGCGGTCTCTTGTTTGCCTATGGGGTTCAGATCCACGATCTGACCCCCAATGGCGTCTTGAGCATCGCTGGCTTTATCGTGCTCTGCGAGTGCTTATTGGGCGTCGCGCCCCACTGGGCGTTGTGGAAGTCGCTCTTCCTCGTTCGCAAGAACGTAGGGAAGAGCGGGTTGACCTTCCCAGTGGGCGGCTTCGGAATCCAGGTGCGCGGTGACACCGCGTACTTTCAGATGAAGAAGTCCGACTCCGTCCAAGGATGGCGCAGGAGATGGTTCTACGTCCAGTCGAACCAAGACGGACTGGGCGCGTTCGACAGCGGGCGCGGACTACGGAAGACTGGCGCCTGGGCGCACCCGCTGTCCGCCGTGGAGAAGGAGGGCGTGCGGCCCCTGCTGGGCCTGCTGCGCGATTTGACCAACACCCTTGGGCGCGAGGCGGGTGGCGTCTTTTTGATGGCCACCTTCTTCCGTCTTCGGGTGCTGCCGCTCAGCGCCAGGCCTCACCCGATGTGGGCCGCCGAAGGCGTCAGCGCCATGCCGCTGGATGACGAGGAGGTGGAAGCCAGCGTCAGGTCCATCACCAACCTCCGAGCCGCGGACACGTGCAACGTCAAGTGCCCGATCTCTCCTTACGGGGCCTCGAACCCCGTGCCTGAGGTGAGTCTTGTCTTGTTTTCTTTCTGTCCTTGTTCGACCTGAATCTACCTTTCTTTTTTGATTCGACTTGTGTCTACTTGTTTTAGGGTCGCGCTCTGTTCATCAGCTTTCCTCCCCTCCCTGAGAACGGACCCGACGATGAGTCGAGGTTTGTCGAGGAGGATGATGAGGACGAAGAGATTCCTTCCGCGCATTCTCCCCGCGACGAGGTGGAGGAGGAAGATGAGGTGGAGGAACCCGCGAGGAAGAAGTGGAAGCTTCCGAGTCGCGGCGAGTCTGCCACTGCGTCGTCACCTGCCCGGGACGTGGGCGTTGCTGAAGAGGAGGTCGTCGTGACGTCTCCGGGTGCTCGGTCTTCGGGTGGTTGGGAGGAACCTCTGAACGTTCCTCCAGTCAGCTCCGCAGCGCCACGCTCGTTCGCGCGGATGCCTTCGCCTTCCCTGGAGAGCTACGACGACGCCGGCACCCCCAGGTGAGCTTCTTTGCAATGTGTCCTTCGAGTTGTACTTTGTAGTTTCGACGTTTTGATTCAACAGGTGTTCTTGGTTTTGCTGCAGCCATCGCTCTGACGATGTTAGCTCCCCCCTTCGGGACGTGGAGCTCACATCCGCCCCTTCGACTGGGTTGGGGACGCCAGTGGTGGTGGAGAAGGTGCGTGCTGAGCCTGCCGGTATTGCATCCTCTAGCCGCGTGCCTCCTTCGACTGCGGAAGACCTTGAACTCCTGGACCACGTAAGTCTTTCTTCATTTTCCTTGCGTTCTTGATTTTTCATCGGGTGCGCGATCAGCGCTCCCGATGGGAGTAGCCCCCGAAGGTGTGGGTGACTAGTATAGTCGCCCGCAACTTTATTGACATCTTGCTTTTGTTTCAGCCGTACTACCGCCAGCAGCTCGACGCAGCCGCGGCTTATGTTCGCCTGGAGAAAGAGAGGGACCAACTGCGTGCCTCGCTGGACCAGGCTACCGGGCGGGTTGATGAGCTTGAGAAGGCTCTTCACGAGTCTCGAGGGCGGGAGCTGGCCCGGGTCGCCCAGGAGAAAACTCAAGTTGGTCGTCTCCTTTCACTCGCCGGTGTTCTTGGGGGTAAGTTTCGGCTTGACGCCTACTGAGTCTTTGTTCTTTTTCTTATCCTGACTTTGAATTTTTGCGCAGAGACTTGCGGTGGAGCTCCTCCAGAAGATACGTCGAGTGACACGGTTCACCTGGCGACCGCTGTTGGCTTCCTCGACCGGGTATGCGCCTATGCTTCAGACGCGCTGAAGAAGTCTTCAGCCGCGTTGCAGAAGTCGACTGGAGCTCTGGCCGTGGTGCATCAGAGCATCTTCCCGGGTGACCAGCCGCCGGCGACCGTGGACGCCCTGGCTGCACCGTTTGAGGACGCGACCACCATCGCCGACTTCACGCGGTCGCAGACGGTACGCGGCTCCGAGCTCACCTTCCAGCTCCTATTAGGCCACCAAGTTCCAGGTGACTTCGAGAAGGTCGTCAGCGGTTTTCCTCGCAAACCCAATGGCCGGACCGCGTCGCTGAGTGGCGTGAAGGAGCGCGCCTCGCAGCTGGCTGCGCAGCTTGTGGCACTCTTCGAGAGGGCCCTTGCTAAGGCGACTGAGGCGGCTGCTCGGAAGGGCTGTTCCCGGTCGCAGTCCGCGGCCTTAGAGTAGGCATAGTTGTAGGAATGCGGCAGTCGCCGCGATCTGTATTTTGAACTTCACGCTTGTAATGAATATTGCCCTGTCGGGTTTTTTGGTCTTCAATATTGATTTTGCTGAATTTCTTTCTTCTGAGTTGATCTGTGCTTCGTACTCGCATGATTGTATTGACTCTGCGTTTCCCTGGCAGAGTGTTGCGCGTGATGATGCTCCACCTTCTCCAGTGGCCGAGCCGAGTGGCGCGGCTTCTTCTTCGGGTGCTCGCCGTCGTCGGGCGGCGCCGGCCCCTCCACGCAGTGCAAATGATCAGCGGATAATCACGTGTTTGAAGAACAAGGTGGCGGAGCTTGAGGCGACCCTGAAGAATACGGAGCGGCTGCTGCATCGTTCTCAAACGCATCCCACGGCGGAGTTCTCGCGACGTGAGGATTTTTTGCTTGGCGAGATGGACTTGATCAGTCGGCAGCTGCAAGGTATGTATTCTTTTGGCGGCTGCCGTCCTTGGTGGCTTTCCTTCTCGTTCTGACTTGCATTTTATGTGCGCAGATGTTAATCCCGACTGGGAAGCCGAGCGGGTTCGCGTTGAGGAGCGAGTCACCCGAGAGGCGTCCGGCGACTCCTACGAAGCTCGACAGTTCTGGGTGAACCGCTCGAGGGGGCACGTCCTTGCCACCATGCTTGATCGTACGTGGCGCGCTTCTTTTCTTCTGGAGAGCTGCCGGAAGACACTTTGGCACATCAATCGTGTGTACTTCCCGCATAATGCGGAGCCGAACGGGTTGTCTGCCTTGCTGGAGAGGTTCCGCGATGGTGAAGGGTTGAAGGAGGTCGTCGACGCCCAACTTGTGGCTGGTGCGAACGCGGCGTTGGCATACGTCCGGATGCACCGGCCACATCTCCCGCTGGAGAGGGTGCTTGAAGGCCTGCCGGGTGACGACGACTTCGACGAGACCTTGGCGGCTGCGCGTCGGATTATCCGGCAGGTTCAGGACCTGAGCGAGCGCCTTGTAGGGCCCCTTGATGCGCCAAAGGCTGAACCTGCAGTTTAGAGTAGCTGTCGTCTGGTGTACAGGGTTAGCTATAGGGGGCAAATGTGCCTGTGTAAGTATGATAACAAATTGAAATACTTTCGAGTTATGAGAGTTGATCTGTTTACTCGAAAGTGAGAGTGCCTGATTTGAGTTGCGACCTGTATGGCGCAGTCGCCTAGTATGCTAGGCAGCGGCCTAGGTTTTTCAAGTGTAACCTGTATGCCGCAGTCTCTGATTTTATCAGGTGGCGACTTAGGATTTTTGCAACTTGACCTGTATGGCGCAGCCCCCGAGTCGCTCGAGTGGTGGCCTAGGATTTTGGCTAAGACCTGTCTGGCGCAGCCCCCGAGTAAGTCGGGTGGCGGCCTAGGATTACAAGTGTTACCTGTTTGGCGCAGCCCCCGAGTACGTCGGGTGGTGACCTAGGGTTTGGAACTTGACCTGTGCAGCGCAGCCCCCGAGTGGGTTCGAGTGGCGGCTGAGGATTTTTCTGAGAATGCCTGTTTGGCGTAGCCCCCGAGTAAGTCGAGTGGTAGCCTAGGGTTACAAGTGTGACCTGCGTGGCGCAGCCCCCGTGTGTGGCGGACGGCGCCCTAGGATTTTGAACTTGACCTGTATGGCGCAGCCCCCGAGTCGGTCGAGTGGCGGCCTAGGATTTTTGACTTTATGCTTGTATGGTGCAGCCCCCGAGTAAGTTGGGTGGCGGCCTAATCTTTTATTTCAACCTGTGTGGCGCAGCCCCCGAGTAGCTCGGGTGGCGACCTAGGATTTTGGCCATGCTTGTATGGCGCAACCCCCGGGTGGTTCGGGTAGCGGCCTAAGCTTATATTTCAACCTGTGTGGCGCAGCCCCCGAGTGGTTCGAGTGGCGGCCTAGGATTTTTGAGTTTCCTCTGAGTGACAGGTAAAGGATACATAATTTCTTCAAATCACTTTATTGATTCTTGCGAACAGGCCGCCTCATTAAAACCCTTCCAGTCCGCTCAGGTACCCTGGTAAGGGAAAGAGTGCGTCTGAAACCTGCCGCGCTGGTTTTCTTGTACAATGGTTGTTTTGAACTAGGCGTAGAACCGGCGGAGTTGTGCTACGTTCCACGGGTTACTGCAGTCTGCTCCTGTCTTCGAGTCCTTTAGGCGGTAAGCTCCATTGCCTATTGCTTATGTTACGATGTACGGGCCCTCCCATGGGGAAGCGAGCTTGTGCACCTTCTTTTGCTTGAGTCGAAGGACCAGGTCGCCTGCAGCGAACGCTCTTGGTCGCAGCCTCCGAGTGTGATAATTGCGCAGGTCCTGCTGATATACGGCTGATCGTGCCAGGGCGATGTCTCGCGCTTCATCCAGGGTGTCTCTGCTGTCTTCGAGTGCCTCCTCTGCTTCCGACTCGTCGTAGGCGACTACTCTCGGTGCGTCGAACTTGATGTCGCAGGGGAGGACCGCTTCTGCACCGTACACCATGAAGAATGGAGTGTACTGGGTGGATTTATTCGGCGTTGTTCGCAGACTCCAGAGGACCGTTGGCAGTTCTTCCACCCATGCGCCTGCTGCGCGTTTTAGGGGCACGCGCAGTCGTTTCTTGATGCCGCCGCAGACGAGGCCGTTGGCTTTCTCCACTTGTCCGTTGGACTGCGGGTGCGAGACAGACGCGTAGTTGAGTTTGATCCCCTGCTCTGAGCAAAAGTCCTTGAATTCTTCGGCTGTGAAGTTCGAGCCGTTGTCTGTGATGATCCCGTTTGGTACCCCAAATCTGAAGATGATTGACCTGATGAAGTTGACCGCTGTGGATGCAGTCGAACTTGTGATGGGCACAGCTTCGATCCACTTTGTGAACTTATCGACTGCAACCAGGAGGTGAGTGTGACCTCCGGGTGAGGATTTCTTCAGCGGGCCCACCATGTCCAGACCCCATTGGGCAAAGGGCCAGGCTAATGGTATTGTCTTGAGTTCTGACGCTGGGGCGTGCGGCTTGTTGGCAAATTCCTGGCACCCTGTGCATTTCTTCACCAGCTCCTCGGCGTCCTGCATGGCTGTCAGCCAGTAGAACCCGGCGCGTAGCGCCTTTGCCACCAGTGCCCGACTGCTGGCGTGATGCCCACAGATACCCGCGTGGATTTCGAGTAAGATGGCTTGGCCGTCGACTGGATCTATGCACCTTTGCAGGATTCCTGAGATGCTTCTTTTGTAGAGTTCTCCGTTGATGACGGTGAAACTTTTGGAGCGCCTGATGATGCGCTTTTCTTCGACTGGATCGGCTGGCAGCTTCTGATGTAGTATGTATGCCAGGTACGGTCCTGTCCATGTGGCTTCGACCAGCATGACCTCCATGGGGACCTTGTCTTGGCTTGGCGGGTTGACATCGCCTTTTGTTGTTGCAGTGCTTGATGTACCCTGTGTCTTGATGGATCTCTGCTTGATGCACTCGAGGAAGACGCCGGGTGGGACTGGCACCCTGTCTGAGCCCATGTTGGCGAGGACGTCGGCTTCCTCGTTGCTTTCACGTCCAATGTGGCGCAGCTCGCAGCCGTCGAAGTTGCCTTCCCACTGATTGTAGAGGTCTCTGTAGGCGATCATGTTGTCAGCGATGGCGTCGCAGGACTTCATGGTTTGCTGTACCACCAGGTAGGAGCCGCCGTAGATCATGAGGTGCGTGGCACCGCAGTTCTTGGCCATCCGCATGCCGTGGATCAGGGCCTCGTACTCGGCTTCGTTGTTGGACGACGTCGGAAAGTCCATCTGTAGGACATACTTGAGCTTGTCGCCTTTGGGGGAGATGAGCACGACTCCTGCCCCGGCTGACTTGAATTTCTTGGAGACATCAAAGTACATTGTCCATGCGTTGGACAAGTCGGGGACATTTGGTAGCTGGGCTTCTATCCACTCGGTGGTGAATTCTGGGAGAACTTGGGCCTTGATGGACTTCGGGTGAGCATACTTCAGCCCCCATGGTCCTAGTTCGACAACCCACTTGGCGACTCGTCCTGTCGCGCGCTGGTTTGTGAGAATGTCTGCTAGTCCAGAGGAGCTTACCACCGTGATCGGGTTCTCGAAGAAGTAGTGGACGACCTTCCTGGAGGTCATGAAGACTCCGTATGGCAGCTTCTGGTAATGAGGGTAGTTCTGCTTGGACAAGGTGAGTACTTCGCTGAGGTAGTAGACGGGCCTCTGCACCGGGTGACTGTGCCCTTCTTCTTCGGTTCGACTACGAGCACCGTGCTTACCACCCTGTTCGTTGCTGAGACGTATAGGTACAACGGCTCATTTTCCAGTGGTGCCACGAGGACTGGAGAAGTTGTCAGTGTTTTCTTGAGATGGTCGAATGCGTCTTGCGCCTCTTGTGTCCACTCGAACTTGTCTGCCTTCTTCATCAGTTGGTAGAAAGGTAAGGCTTTCTATCCCAACTTACTAATGAACCGGCTGAGAGCTGCGACTCGGCCAGCTAATCGTTGCACCTCCCTGAGCTTGGTTGGTGCTGGCATTGTGAGTATGTTCTGCACCTTCTCGTGGTGTTCTTCGATTCCTCTTGCGGATACAAGGTACCCTAGTAGCTCTCCGGCTGGTACGCCGAATACGCACTTCTCTGGATTGAGCTTGATCTGATATACGTCCAGTGCGGCAAAGACCTTGCGGAGGTCGTCGACTAGGGTATCCTCCTTTCGGGTAGTAACGACGATGTCGTCGACATAGACTTGGACGATTTGCCCGATTAGCCCCTTGAGGCATGCTTGCATTGTCCGCTGGTACGTGGCACCTGCGTTCTTTAACCCGAACGGCATCGTCTGGTAGCAAAAAACGCCGTCGGGTGTGATGAAGGCTGTCTTCTCTTCGTCCTCGACTTTCAGCCTGATCTGCTGGTAACCTGAGTAGGCATCCAGAAAAGATAGGCGTTCGCAACCTGCAGTCGAGTCGATGATCTGGTCTATCCGCGGGAGCGGGAAGTGGTCCTTGGGGCAACATTTGTTGACTGCGGTGAAGTCAACACACATGCGCAGTTTCTTCGTCTTCTTTTTCTCAACTAGAACCGGGTTGGCGACCCAGTCCGAGTCCTTGATCTCTCGGATGAACTTGGCGTGTAGTAATCTGTCGACCTCCATGGTGATCGCGTCTCGTTTGGGTCCTGAGAAGCGTCGCATGGACTGCTTGACTGGTCTTGCGTCTTTGTGGACTTTTAGAGAGTGCTCGGCGAGTTCCCTGTGTATCCCTGGTATGTCAGAGGTGCCATGCAAAGATTTTCCAGTTCTCACGCAGGAACTCGACGAGCGCGCCTTCCTATGCGGGGGTCAGACTCGATGAGACCTTGACTGTCTTTCCGCTGTCAGTCGGATGGACTTGGTGGGTGACAGTGTCGTCATTCGTGTTGAACGCTGCGTCTTTGGCAGGCTTCTTGCGAGCCGGGAAGATGGTCTTGTCGTTGTCGGCTGATATGGCCTTGAAGTGCTCTTCGACGCCGAAGAACTCGGAGATCTTGGCAAACTCGCGGTCCCAGCTGTTGGAGAGCCCGAAGTCGCCGCGGACGGTGATCACTCCTTTCGGCCCGGGTAACTTTATCATCAGGTAGGCGTAGTGGGGTACTGCCATGAACCTGGCAAAGCTTGGGCGTCCGAGGATGGCGTGGTATTGTGATTTCCAGTCGACGACCTCAAAGTCTATCGACTCCTTCCTGAAGTGCTCGGGTGTGCCAAGGATGACGTCGAGTGTGATTGTTCCCATGGGTGTGATTGCCTGCCCTGGTACTATGCCATGGAAGGTGGTCTCCGATTCCGGCAATTTCTCTGTCGACCTGTTCATTCGTCTGAGGGTATCGGCGAATATGATATTGATGCCGCTGCCTCCGTCTAGGAATACCTTCTTCAGGCTGTAGTCGCCGATCAAGGCCTCAATCACGAGTGCGGCGTTCCCGGGTCGGACTACCTCCGCTGGGTGATCTGCCCTGGAAAATGTGATTGGTGTCTCCGACCCGCGCAGGTAGTCTGGTACCGCGCGCGGGCTGTTGATGGCTTGAAGTACTTGGCGTGTGATGATTTTCTGCCTCCTGTTCGACGGGGGTCCCTTCTGGATCATGTTCAGCTGTCCCCGTGCGGCTGGGTACGTGTCGGCTGCTGCCGACGGACCTTGTTGCTGCTGCTGCGGCTGGGGGAACGCTCCTGCCGCCTGCACTTGATTGTTGTTTGCGGGTGCTGCCTGGATGGCTAGCTGTGGTGCCGCTTGTATGGCCTGCACCGGGGCGATGATTTGCTGCATGGCATGGTAGATTTTTCTTGCTTTGCGGCAATCCTTTAACAGGTGGTTTGAACCCCACTTTCCTGTTGCCGGGTTGCGGAACGAGTGATGCTTACAGGGTTGCATCAGTTCTTCTGCTGGGGTCAACGGGCGCTTCCACTCGCGCTTCTGACTTCCCTCATTGTGGTCGATGCTGCTGCTGCCACGGTTGTACTGACTCGAGCTGGGCTGTCGACTTTGCTCGTACTGTCGACTGCCGTCACGCTTGTCCTCACGGGGGGTTTCATAACCCGCCGCTACTAATTCGATTGAATCGTGTGTGTAACGTGCCTTCTTCTTTTGACGTGCCTCGCGCCAGTTGCTTGTTTCGCCTTCCTTTTTGGGAGAAGTTTCGCGGACATAGTCCTCTCCTTCGGCCCATTGGTTGGCTGTCTTCATGAGTTCTATTGTGGTCTTCGGCTGGAGCCTACCGAATTCCTCCCGGAGGTCGCGGCGAGCGACGCCGTGCATGAAGGCGTCCATCACTCGATCCTCCGATACAGGTTCCATGGTATTGCGGAGGAGTGTCCACCTCTGGATGTAAGAGCGGAGCGACCCATCCTTCCCTTGCTTGCAGTCCTGCAACTCGATGTAGGTCGTTGGCCTGGCAAATGTTCCTGAGAAACTCTTGATGAAGTTATCCTGGAATTCCTCCCATATTCGGAAAGAGTCTTTGGGTTGGCTTGTGAGCCACCCGCGTGCCGAATCTGTCAGCATGAGCTGGATGTACTGCATTGCTGTAGTCGACGTTCCACCTTGACAGGTGCAAGCGATGAGGTAGTCCTCGAGCCATAGCTTTGGGTCTTGCTTCCCGTCGTATTTTGGTGTGCCAGCCGTCAACTTGAAGCCTTTAGGCATGCGGGTGTCGCGGATGTTGAAGCTAAAGCATGCTGCGCCACACGGCTCGAAGTCGCGGTCGGCGTGGTCGTTCGCGTGTGCCACGCTAGCCGAACGCTCCTTGCGGCTGCGGTCCACCGTCTTCTGTGTCAGGACGTCCCGGAGGTCCTTGACTGCCTGTCGCTGCGCCGCTGGGATGCCCGACGTCGTTGGTTCAGTCGCTCTGTTGATTGGCCCCTTGGCCGCCAGAGCTTCTTCGATTGCCCTTATGGAGGCAATTTGTTGCTTGTGGAGAAGGGAGCGCGCGTCCCCCTCCGGTGGCTGCGTGAGTCGTAGGTATGTTTCGACTGATATCAGGGCGGCATTCGCCGTCTTTGGGACGGGTATCCCGTTTTCATCTTCGGTGAAGAAGGACGAGTCGAGGTTACGGGTGAGCCTTGTTCGATCAGCTTCTGCCATGTGGGTGACACGGGCTCTGGTTCGCCGTGCTCCCTGGTTCACCTCTGTGAAGGATGTGAAGGAGAGGGCGGCTCGCCTGGCACTCGATGCATCCGCGTCTCTTTTGCGCCTGAGAAGTTCGGCTTTTTCGGCGCGGATTCGTTCGCCTTCCTTGCGTAGCAAGTACTGGACCGCCAGGTGGTCTTCTCGAGGTGCATTAGGTGGCGGGAACGTGCCTTCGTCCACGTGCTTCATGGCTTGGATCGCCATGTCCCGCGTGATGACAAGTTTCGTCTGGTCCGGCATGTCCACCTCCAGTGGGTATGCGGGTTCGTCTTCGTCGCCATGCGGTGCTGTGCCGGCCATGAAGACTTGCTTGGGGTAGGCATGAATTGGAGAGTTGGTGCTGCCGCTGCTGCTTCTATCGCCCGCTTCTTGCTCGGGGTCGAAAATTGCCGCAACGTGGCGCGCGGCGCACCCGCTGCCGCGTCTCTTCGCGATTGTCCATGTGCTTGCACTCGCCGGGGCGAGTGCGATTGGTTTGGGGTAGACTTGGGATCTCCACGAAGACGAGGGCGCGCGTGACATGGCTGTCGGATGCGGGCCCCTGGTCTCCCGTGCGGGTGCGACGGTGGAGGTGGATCTTGACTTGATCGACCGCACGACCGAGGTTGGGGTAGCAGACTCGATTCGCGCGGCCGTTGCCGAGATTGTCGATGTAGATGTCCTCTTCGCGGGTGCAACTGGCGCGACCCCTGCGGGTGCGACAGATGCGATCTTCGCGGGTTCGGTGGTCGCGGTCTCCGCGGGTGCGGTAGATGCGATCTCAGCGGGTCCGACGGTCGCGATCTCCGCGGGTGCGGCAGATGCGATCTCAGCGGGTCCAGCGGGCGCGATGGTCGGCGATTTTGGTGACGCCGTCGCGCGTAGCGCAGTAGTCGTAGACCTGAGTATGCCGCGGCTATCTATGCAGCAGAATATGGAGCCAAAGGTGATGTGTATACCTTTGTCCAGATCGGCGTACACCGATTGATGAGCTGGCGAGTGGACGACGTACTCGAAGGAGCCGAATCGGATCGACTCCCTGACGGCGGATGCGCCGATCTTCATTGCGGATGGAGCCGGTGCGACCATGATCCTAGCACTTGTTGACCTTCCCACAGACGGCGCCAATTGACGAGGGGTTAACTCGGCAAGTCGCAGGGTTGTGCACCCCGGGTTGATTGATGGGGAGAGATATGAGTGCAAGGTGATCACGACGGCTGAAAGCGAGGTTTACCCAGGTTCAGTCTCCCGGAGGATAACACCCTACTCCTGCTTGTCTGGTTATTGATGCGAGTAGCGATTACAATGGCGAGATTGCGATCTCGCTAGGGTTTGTCGTGGTGGTATGAGCGTGTCCTCTAGGACGGGCAACCCTCCTGGCTTTATAGGTAGCCAGGTCTCGGGTGATTGGTACAGATACGGTAGGTCACAAGACCTAACCGAGTTGGAATAGGATACGAGGTACCCCGAGTGGGCCTTCTGCGGGCCTTTCCATCCTTGGCGCGGCCCAGGTATTATCATCGTGGGCTACCCGCAAGGCAGCCCCACGTCAGTACTACTTCGAGCAACTGGACAAGGATGGACGGAAGAATCTCATCATAGTTTTCATAAAGTAAAATTTGACTAAGGAAAGAATGGTTGGTGCACTTGGGCTTCATCCCTTGGTGCCAAGTCTTTGAGAAAAAAAATTGTTTTACAAAAGATAGGAGAAAACTGGCTTTCTGCAAAATATCCTACAACTCCACCAAGCGAAATATGCATATAGAATTAGACTGTCATAAATTATCCACCATAGTCACTTGCCAATACTTCATTGTATTGACCTCCTTCAGGGGCTGCATATTCAAATGTGCAGGTAATTCTGATGAGGAATGAGTTTGGACTCGAGTCTACACCCAACATGTCTGCCTGTGGCGCATGCTTGAAGAAGAGGCTCTTTGTTATTGCTTTCGTTGTGAACTCTGAATATTTTAGCTAGTCTTCATGACTATGCACTTTGTAATAAAGCTATACTTAGCTATTTTTGGATCTCGCTGTAGTAATTTGATACTTATGCAATGATACTTTATATTTTGTACTGTGGTGCTGGCAGTGATCCAGGGACTAGCACATAACACAGGTGTTCCATCTTTATTTAAAAGATGGGGCGCTACACTCGTCTTGATTAAAATTATATATTTTTAGCAAAGCATCATGTTGAGCACTAGCAGGGAAACATTTTCGAAAGAAAGCATCAAGCAAACTCTTAGGACTAGTAATGGAACCGGGAGACAAATTATTATACCAAGGTTTAGCTTCTCCTTTTAATGAGAAAAAATATATATTTTAGCAACAAAGTATGTGCGCATTTTAATGTCTTCAGTAAATAATCCACTTAAATCAGACAATACACTCATGTGTTCCACAACACTCTCATTTTCAGTTCCACATAAAGGTTCTCTTTCAACTATAGCTATATGGGCCAAATCAATAGAGAAATCATAATCCTTATCTTTTATGTTTACAGGAGATGTAGAGAATTTAGCATCAGGAGATAAATTATATTTAACATCACATTTTTTAACAAGTTTTTCAAAGGCATTACCATCTTTCATAGTATTAATTTCTTGAACAAGAGCATCATCAAGATTCACATACATATCATCACACTCATCATCAGTATCATACGTAAATTCAGGTGAATTAACAGGTGTTTCAACATTTTCATCAGGAATTTCAGCATTTTCAATTTGTTTAGATTTAGCAATAGTAGCATTTAAAAATGGACCTAATGAACCAGTTTCATCAAGAACAGTAGAAGCATCATCATAAATAACTTCAGATTCAGTAGTAGTAATAGAACGTGCAGGTTGTGGTGGTGTAACAAGCTTACTCAACACATATAGAGAGTCAAGCGCAGCAGCAGAGTTCAGAGCTGTACCTTTCCTTGTAGTGGAAGGCACGATGGGAATTTTTTTATCAGCATTTCTTCCCATGATGAATAAATTCCAGCGAACAATATCACACTAAGGTGGGCTTGCAATAAAGCTATGCTCCCCAGCAACGGCGCCAGAAAATAGTCTTGATGACCCACAAGTATAGGGGATCGCAACAGTTTTCGATGGAAGTAAAACCCAAATTTATTGATTCGACACAAGGGGAGCCAAAGAATATTTGTAAGCTTTAACAAATGATTTATCAGATCAGCTGCACCTGTGAATAGACTTGCTTGAGGAAGATTATCAGTAGCAACAGTTTTATAGCAGAGACAGTAGTGAAATAACAGTAGCAGAGAATTAAGACAACGATTGTGATTGATGTAGACAGCAGGATTAAAATACTGTAGGCACAGGGACGGATGTACGGGCGTTGCATGGACGAGACAATTCATGTAATAAAATAGCATTGGCATTTGCAGATAAATAATATAAAGCATCCAAGTATTAACTAATCATCAGCATGTATTCCAATTTAGTTGTGCGTGCTCGCAATGAGAAACTTGCACATCATCTTTTGTCCTGCTAGCCCGTTTGCAGCGGGGCCACAAGGGAAACTACTAGCAATTAAGGTACTCATTTTCATAAAGTACCGGAGCAAAGCATTAACACTCTGTGAATACATGTGATCCTCACATCATAGCCATTCCCTCAGGTTATCCCAATTGCTGTCACTCTGGGGCCATCGGTTACGGACAATAACATGTGTATACAACTCATAGATATGATCCAAAACAATAATTATTATCATAATTCAATAACATTTTCAGATCGGAAATCATGGCACTCGGGCCCTAGTGTCAAGCATTGAGGATAACAAGTTGCAACAGTAACGCAAAACACCGATAACGGATACTAGGCACTATGCCCTAACAATCTTACATATATTACATGATCGATCTCATCCAATCCCTACCATCCCCTCAAGCCTACAGCGGTGAATTACTCACTCATGGACGTGGGAAACATGGATGGTTGATGGAGAGGCGATGGAGATGGCGATGGCGATGATCCCCTTCGATTCCCCGTCCTGGCAGGGTGCCGGAACACAGACTTCTGGTCCCCGAACTAGGGTTCGCGATGGCGGCGGCGCACGGTGGAGTTCTTTGGAAAAGT
Source organism: Poa annua (assembly GCA_026929855.1). Taxonomy (NCBI): domain Eukaryota; kingdom Viridiplantae; phylum Streptophyta; class Magnoliopsida; order Poales; family Poaceae; genus Poa; species Poa annua. The sequence continues at coordinate 73,235,238 of CM049426.1, forward strand.
GTCTATCCACCTACTGGTGAACTAGGGTCCAAGTGTTTTTAGGTCAGAGAGGTCTTGTAGCCGCGAGGGGGTTGCGAGGAGGTGGCCGCACCACCTCCTGGCGCAGCCAGATGGTCCCCCCGCCACGGGGTGGTGTGGGCCCCTCAGGCCTCTTCTCCGTTTGGTCTTCGTGGTTTTGAGTTCCCCTCGGATGGAAAATAATTTTTGTTTGGATTTTTGGGTTTTTCTCCGAAGTTGATATTTCTGCACAAAAACAAGACACCAGGGTGATTCTGCTGAAAACAGTGTTAATCCGCGTTAGTTGCATCCAAAACACACAAATTAGAGTTAAAACAATAACAAAAGTGTTCGGGAAAGTACAGACGTTTTGAACGTATCACCCGCTTAGCTCTTCTGGTCCTCACTCCCGCTGGAGGAAGAATCTCTGGTGCCTCCATGTCACAGACATTTCATTATAGCGAGCATGATGTCATGCTTGATGATTGACCAGGTTAATCTGTAGAAAAGGCGGGTAAACCCGTCTGGCCAGGCGCCTTTTCAGGGTGCAGATCCAAAATAGCATCGGGGACCTCATATTCAGAGAAAGGTTCAGACGGCGACGCTAGCAGGTCAGCTTGATCAGGCGGGAAGTTTAGAGCGTTTAGATTCAGAGAGGAAGGATTGCCTTTGTATGTGTCAATCAATGTATTGAAATGTTCCCTAAAAGCATTGATCTAGCAGCTCTAATCAAAGGTGGTTGAATCATCAACGGTGACGGCAGGAATAAAGTTATTACGACATTTCTGCTATTTTGATCGGTCGTACATACACTTTGGATGCAGGGAGCCAGTTCCATCAGATATGACGCCTAGAACACACTACCTAAAGCTAAGAAAACAAATATAACAACCTAACTACAACTAAAAATAGAACACTCATTGTTCAGAACAGCGAGCACAAAAGTGGTGGTCAATGGTGTACCTGGAAATAAGATCTGGCATGCTTGCGGTCTTCGTCAAGGGGATCCGAGTTCCCAGTTTGCCTTTATAATTTGTCTTGGGTATGGAGGTGTGATGACCCACAAGTATAGGGTGTGTATCGCAGTACTTTTGATAAATAAGAGTGTCGAACCCAACGAGGAGAAGAAGGTGTTGACAAGTGGTTTTGATGAGGATCTCACTTTAAACACTAGCAGAGAAGTTTTCAGCAGACTTTGATATAACAGATAAATAAAGTGCGCGTAAATAGAGCACGGCAAATATAATCGAGCGAATGGCCCAATCCTTTTGAGAGCAAAGGACAATCCGGTTTGTTTACTTATGATGACCAAACGTTCTTAAGGACAACGGGATTTCTGTCTAGTGCTTTCGCTTCATATTGGTGAATAATCTTTAGTGTTTAGATAAGTGTCGTGTGGGTGAACCTATGTTAATGCACCGCCCTTTCTAGGACTAATACATATTTATTATTATATCCCTTGCAAGCATCCGCAAATACAAGAAAGTAATTAACATAAATCTAACCATAGCCTTAAACTCTGAAATTCTTCAATCCCTCGGGCATCGGAATACCAACGGGGGTTGAGGTTTCTGTCACTCCGGCAACCCCACAAATGATAACCGAGTACATGATGCATTCCCCTAGGCCCATAAAGGTGAAGTGTCATGCAGTCGATGTTCACATGACACCTGTAGCGTACCTGCACTTAAAATAAGACAGATACCTGTGTATAGTGCAAATCCCTGGATCGATTCGTTTGCACACACAGTTTACGATGTAATATCACAACAAAGTATCAATTTTATTGCATCGATGATCCAGTCTTACAAAATATTCAATACAAGTTGCATAGCATAAAGCTAGCTTTGAAAGAGTAAACAACGGAAATACAATAGCAGTGAGTCTCCATCATCTTCATGTTGCCACAGGTGAAAACATGTTGGTTGCAGACTCGAAACGTTTAAACGAAACCTCACTCGTCAACTGATCAATCTGTAATAAGAAAAATATTGCAACAACGTGGGTCGGATTCCACTAAAAAATGGAGTCTGGCAAGTGACACTATGGTGGACACTTAGTGGAATAAGTCTAATAACCTATATGCATATTTGGCTGGTAGAGTTCAAGGCTATTTTGCATAAAACCAATTTTTCCTAACTCTTTGGAAAACACTTTTCTTCTATTTGAGACATCTGTGGCATGAAAACCACAATCTCATTCTACCCTTGTTCACCCATCAAGTTTTAATTTTTGAAGTTGGAATGGTGAAATCCTCCGTTGTCGTCCGTGATCAGCTGCTCAAATTGTCCGTACCGGGGACACGGCTAAGTACTTAGTTTTACACTCTGCAGAGGTTATGCACGTTCACCATTGTACCCATTCAGCCCAAACTATTCTTTACACACTTATAGTGATAAGGAAAAGGAGAAGAATGAGACGAGATCTTTTAGAAGCATTTTCCCTCCCACCTGGCTTGACCCGTTCCACCTAACACCCTCTACATCTGCTTGTCAAGCCGCGAGTCCACGCAACATAGTTGATCAAGCCAGAGCCCATTGCCAATGGCTGCACTGGAAGCTATCGTCATTCGGAGTTCTTCAGATTCCTCTGTTCCCTGGGTGGCCATTCACAAGTGCACGTACTCCAGGAACCATAGACATGGGCCTGAGTAGCCACTCAACTCGACTCCATACAACCAATCCACCCAGGAGGTTCTTTCATAACTTAGTAGAATTTAGATTTTCACAAAAACAACATTTGCATAGCATCAAATAATTCTACTAAGTATTGCGTAGGAACCTAGACACAGGAGTAAGAAATTTCTATACATGTTTAGCATAGCAATACTATCTTACACATGCTTATATAAAAATACACTATGTAATGCATATAGAAAATAATAGGAGGTTTATGAGGTGTGTCACTTACCTTTGGATGATGTCTTTGCTCACAAACTCTTTTCAACGTAAGTCGAGGCTCTCCGTTCAGTCTAACCAAACAAAAATACAGCAATCAACATTCAACACAACACAACACAATGCATACAAACACATACAAAATGAACAAACAGGTTTCATAACTTTTTAAGGAAAATATGTCATGCATGATGTGTAAAATATTTCTAAGGACTAAAGATGTATGTTATGCAATGAAAATCTTTTAAGTTAATGCAAGGCAAATAGGTTGGTCAAAAGTGACTAAGGACTAATATCATAGGTTGGAAAAAATAACTTTGTTATAAATCATCTTGAATAAGCACTCTAATGGCTTAGTCATGATGTGCAAAATACTTAGAGAAAATACTAAGCTTATTCTTCAAGGTGATCAACAGTTATTATCAACTTTTTGTAAATTGGATATTCACTATAGTCAGAGAGACAGACACCCGGCCAGCCACTTAAATTGTGGAACAGGTCTCATGTACGTGGACATGTAAGGTTTGTCTCCAGGCCGCTTGATCTCACTATGCCGCTAGGATCCAACAACTTCAAGATGGTAATGACATGATCAAAATTGTTTATGTCTAAAGTGAAAGACAAGATTAGGAAAGAGGGAAAAGATAGAAAGAAGTAGTTGGTCTTCCAGGCTTCATCTCCAGACTTGTAACTTTCTCCTTGGTGGTGTCTTCATAGACTTATTGGTAGACTTGATAAATCTTCAGACTTGATGATCCTTATATCACCGAGGCTGGTCTTGGATTAACTTAGTCATCCATGGGTATAAGAGAAGAAGGGAGAATAGAGATAGAGGGAAGCAAGACTTAGAAAATATTTGCTGGTTGGTCTTCATAAACTTCTTCTTGATATTCTTCTATGTGCTTCTACTCCTTGAAGATACTTCTGAAGTCTTGTTTTGGCTAAGTCCTTCATTTGTCTTCTAGCTCCATGTTGAAAATCCTAAGTGTCTAAGTGCATAGTACTTTACCAAAATAGTAAGTTGAAAATAATCCTAGTCTAGAGAAAACGAGGGAGGAGTTTTCCTATGAGGAGTATAAAAATATGGTAAAATATTTTATGCATGCAATGCACTTTTTAATCATAGGAAACATCATACTAATTTTGTGATATTTATAAATTATGCGTGAGACTATAAACACAATTTAATTAATTTCTATTTTTGCAAAACATAATAAAAGGAAAACATATAGATTAACTTTTTATGTGATTTAATTTCATAACACAATTTTTATAAATGGTGTTAATAGATAGAGGGGGTTTAAATAAATTTATAGCAATTGGATTTACTCAAAAATAATGTTTATATTAAAAGTTATATCAAAATTACTCAAGTTATTGAAATTAAACATATAACTATTAAATCATAAAAATAATATTCAAAATTATTTATAATAGAGGCATCATATTACACATATTATAAAGTTTCTAAAACAATTTTATTTGCAATTTTTGAATTTATAGATTTAAAGTTATGACAAAAATACTCAAATCCACCATTTGAAATTTGAATATAGTAAACTAAGTCAAATTTGAAATCCAACAGATTTAAAATATTCTACATGTCAAGGGCTTTCCAAAAATATAAAATTTGTCAAATTTGAATAAGTGGTTAAGAAGTTATGAAGGTTTGAATATGCAGGGACTTTTCTATAAAACAGCCAATTTAATTTAAATAGAAAAAAAAGGAATTCCATGCTGGCGCTGACTGTGCATGCCACGTAGGCGCTGACGTGGTTAAGTGAAATAGATCTGGATCATCAGATCCAGATCCAACGGATCAAAACAGATACCATTTCAGATCGTCTAGATCTAATCTCGACCGCAGAAAATAGATTGGACGGCTGGGGAATTGTTGACCATACGTGGCGGCGCAGCTCGCCGGAGATGGCGTTTGTGGTGGCGATGCGCTCGGGCGAGGATGCTCCAGTGGTTCCAGTGCACCCACGGTCTCTCTGACGACTGCTCCGGGCGCGGTCTGTCGCGGGGAAGACGATGGAGGCGGGGGCGTCTTCCCATTCGTCCTGTAGCGGCGTGGACGCGCGGGCGGAGCCACGGGAACTCGGCGACCTCGGGTCGAGCACGGACTCGTCGATCTGGCGCCTAACAAGTCACGGGAAAAAACAGAGAGTTGCGCGCGGATGAAACAGAGGAGATGGGACAGAGGAGAGAGCACGAGGAGGTCGTCATTCACTGGAACTCGAGGAAAACACCGGCGGCAATGGCGAACTCCGGCGATGCAATTGGACGACTTGGGGACGTTTCGAGCTAGGGTTTGAGAGGGGAAACACGGAGGAGGGGCAGGGGTTGTCGTGGTGGTATCACGGCAGATGCCATAGGATGGCTAACGTGTGGGGCCGATGGACGCTGGTGGATCCGGGGAGGGCTAGTGAGCTAAAGAGCTCACACAGTAGGAGATGCCGGAATGCTCAAGATCACCGAAGAACACTCTCGAAGATCTATCAAATCCAAACAAATGCAAAAAGGCAAAGCCACACACACGATGTACCCAGGTTCGGGGCCCTCGTGAGGAGGTAACACCCCTACTCATGCCTTTCCTCTCAGTATAAGTGTGGCACAAGATCTACAACATGATCCTCGAGCTCTTTTGGTGATGAACTATATGAACTAGAGCAAGGAAGGAAGTAAATGCTCGGACAGTAAATGAGATTATAGTTTTGGCCCTCAAGTTGGTCGTGCTTCCTGAGGAGGAGTTATGGCGCCTTTTATAGAGTTCCGGCCGGGAGGGCCGGAAACCCTAATACGGCACGGTCCCACCGGACAGGGCTAACGGTTATGTCGACACCGGCTAGTGCGACGTAGCCGCCGTGCTATCCGGTATAGCCCCGCGGTCATTATTCCGGCGAGGACTGCATGCGTCGTCCTGGATCATCATTGTCCCCTTGTCAGAGACAAGACATGTCTTAGCCCATGCCTGGTAGACTTTTCCGGATTGCCGGGCTAGGCATGTACGATCTTGTCGTAACGTCATCGTACCGGCAGACACGCTCCCGTGCCAGGTGGGAGGTGACCATGCTTCCGTGTCAAGAGGAATGGGACTCCCCCCCGTGTCAGGCGGAAAGCCTGCACCAGATCTTTGACTTCTGACCGACATGCCCCCACGTCGGTCCCCCCTTTTCCCAGCTCGGCATATCCTTCCTGCACAACAAAGATAAGTTGCCTGGACCGAGACAGGTAAGTCGGTCAGCACCTAACCGGGATGTTCATCCGGACCATCCGGGTTCTCCTCTACCCGGGATTATACCGGAGGGCTCCGACATATTGTGAAGCCCAAGAGCCCTCCCGGTTGTGCCCGAGTTTCACCCCTGATCCGGATAATAACTTAGGAGGAGTATCTCTAGGCCTAGCCTCCAGAAGATGTCTTAGGTTGTCACCAAAGACATCTTCGAGAAGCTAGTTCTCAGAGGAACCCTCCGCTGATGCTTATGCTGTCCGGGGGTCTATTTATAGCTTCCAGCGACGACCCTTGCGTCCTCCAGGAGACAATCATGGCGCATCCACTCTCGAAAGGCCAAGTTGGCCCTTCGGCGCGCCACAGGACAGCCCTTGCTCACGCCCAAAGGCCAATTTCTGTAGCCAGGCTGTCGATCTGTACCGGGATCTGCCCTACCCGGAGGGCAGCCCCCCGACACTAGTCCCCGAAGCTGGTGCTGTGTAGCGACTTAGGACGATGTGCGGGACCAGGTTTAAGAAAAAAATCAATCAAGAAGCCAAAAAATAACTCTCGCCCTTGGGACCCGGATGTTTTTTACCGACATCCCTCTTCCGGGATTCCTCCGGCCAGGAAGACCTATCCCGGGTAAAAAGACTTAGCATCTCTGGGCTCCTATCCGGATGTCGGCATGATGACATGTACTCCGCTTCTCGTGCCGGACAAGCCTCCTCTGCATGGGGGTCCCACCTGGGGTCTTGTCAACACAGAGAAACACTCGAGTGCTTCTTGACTTAATGAGGTTTCACTCGGGTTCGCGAGCCGGGATCCGCACTCGATCCGAAGACCAACCGTTGGGTCCGTGTAGCCTCTGGTGTGGCTGAAAGGATTGCATCGCATGCGGCCACGTGTCGGTTTTCGCACATCGCGATCCCACCCACGATTTGGGAGATCGTGGGCGGGAAACTCGGAAACCGCTCCGGAGCTCCCCATAAACAGGGGAGCGGAGAGGTCATTTCCTCTTCTTCCCCGATCCTTCATCTCTTCCCGCAACCGACCCGAGCGTTCCGCCGCCGACGCGCCCGAAGCCGGAGCACCGCTGCCGCAGCCCGCCGCCGGAGCTCTCCGTTTCGGCCAACGGTCCACGACAGTCTCGCGCCTCGGTGCCACCTTCTCCTCCGGTGAGTGTCTCCATTCCCTCCGGTGAACTTCTTTAACATGGCGACGCTTTGCGTTCGCTCGTGAGTTCTTTCGAATCTCCACGAATCACGCACCGATCTGGCTCGGCGGATCTTTACCTTAGTGCATATAGTACGATTTGCCGTGGCTGTGCGTCGCAGATGGCTATGCTTGCTCTGCTTTCGCCTTCAGCCATACTGCCCAAACTTTACATGTTGAACCAGTATTTTTGCCTGAATTAAACCCCATTTGTTTTGCTGCGGTATATTCATTCGTTAGGAAGCCGGTTGACGGTAACATTTTCTAACCCGGGGTCTTCCTGACGAGGTGTTAACTCGACAAGTCCCAGGGTTGTGCACCCCGGGTTGATTGATGGGGAGAGAGATGAGTGCAGGTGGTCACGACGGCTGACAAGCAAGGATTTACCCAGGTTCAGGCTCCCGGAGGATAACACCCTACTCCTGCTTGTCTGGTTATTGATGCGAGTTGTGGTTACAATGGCGAGATTGCGATCTCGCTAGGGTTTGTGGCGGTGGCTATGAGCGTGTCCTTTTGGACGAGCAACCCTCCTGGCTTTATAGGCAGCCAGGTCTCGGGTGGTCGATGCCGATGGCAACTACAGATATGGCAGGTATGCTCCCTAACCGACCTGGACTAGGTTACATGGTACCCCGCGTGGGCCTTCTGTGGGCTTCCACGTCCTTGCCGCGGCCCAGGTAGCCTTAACGTGGGATACCCGAAAAGCAGCCCCACGTCAGTAGCCCCCGAGTTCTTGGTCGAAGCGTAGAGTCGAGCAAAGGACTTCTTCCTCCTAGACGCGCCATTGGATTGCTTGATCTTGAGCTTGAACTCGATTTCTTCAGACGAACCGGCCGCTCTCGATGGGAGTAACCTTTGCAGTCGAATTACTTAGCGTTCGTCTTCTTGTGAAGCTTGCTTCTATTCGGCCTGTTGGCTTACCTATGGATGGATTCGGCTGCTCGAGCTTACTCGGTTTTTTCTTTGTCACCCGAATGATTTCTTTGGGTTCTCGGATCATCAGTCGATCCTACTTTGTTGGTTTCAGCTAAGTAGCTTACTACTCGAATCACTCTGTCGAGCTGTTTCAGGTTCTTTTGGAGTCGTTGGCTTGATGTCGTCACTGGTGATGATCCATTGCACGCCTCTGCGCCCGATGGGACGTGACGTGGCGGGCCCCGCTGTCAGAGCTGACCGCAGTCAGCAGTTGTCACGTCTCCGAACTGGGCGCGAAATTTGCGCGGCATGATAATGACGCCTCGGTTTTCGTGCGTAGTGGAAGAAGTGGGCGGCGACGGTTGGTTTCTTCGTGCGACACGTGTACGGCCGGACGTGTCTGCTCGGAGCCCTTGTTCTGTGGACGGTTGAGATGAAACTTTTCGAGGCATAAGTACTGCGTTTTGATGCGAGGGACTTCATCTTCTCCAATCGTTCTGGCCTCCCTTTCCTCTGAGCTCTACCATTTTCGCCGCCATCCAGAGCTCCTTGCTTTTCTCTCCGTGCACCTTGCGCTGCCTCACGGCGCCATGGGCAAGCCGAAGAGCGCCGTTGGCTCCTCCGCCGCCGCCGACGATGCCGGGCTGATGAAGAAGCCCGACGGCGACTGGCAGAGATCGTCGGTGAAGAAGGCTGAGGTGGAACTCCTCCGCGCGCAGGGTCTTCTTCCACCTGCTGACCAAGTCCAGGTACGCGCTCCTGGCAAAGAGGTTTTCCCCACTCCCCGCGATGGGGAACGTGTTTGCTTCGTGGATTTCCTTCCGCGGGGCTTCGGGTTCCCCATGCACGATTTTGTGCGCGGTCTCCTGTATGCCTATGGGGTTCAGATCCATGATCTGACCCCCAATGGCGTCTTGAGCATCGCGGGCTTCATCGTGCTCTGCGAGTGCTTTCTGGGTGTCGCGCCCCACTGGGCATTGTGGAAGTCGCTCTTCCTCGTTCGCAAGAACGTTCGGAGGAGCGGGTTGCCCTTCCCCGTGGGCGGCTTCGGAATCCAAGTGCGCGGTGACACCGCGTACTTCCAGATGAAGAAGTGCGACTCCGTCCAAGGATGGCGCAAGAGATGGTTCTACGTCCAGTCGAACCAGGACGGCCTGGGTGCATTCGACAGCGGACGTGGACTACGGAAGACCGGCGCCTGGACGCACCCGCTGACAGCTGTGGAGAAGGAGGCTGTGCGGCCCCTGCTGGGCCTGCTGCGCGATCTGACCAAGACCCTTGGGCGCGAGGCGGGTGGCGTCTTCCTGATGGCCACCTTCTTCCGTCTTCGGGTGCAGCCGCTCAGCGCTCGTCCTCACCCGATGTGGGCCGCCGAGGGCGTCAGCACCGAGCCGCTTGACGATGAGGAGGTGGAAACCAAAGTAAGGTCCATCACCAACCTCCGAGTCGCGGACACGTGCAACGTCAAGTGCCCGATTGCTGCTTACGGGGCATCGAACCCCGTTCCTGAGGTGAGTCTTGGCTTGTTTTCCTTTTGTCTTGACTCGACTTGCGTCTACCTTCTTCTTGATTCGACTTGTGTCTACTTGCTTCAAGGTCGGTCTTTGTTGATCAGCCTTCCTCCTCTTCCCGAGAACGGACCCGACGACGAGTCGAAGTTTGTCGAGGAGGAGGACGACGACGAAGAGGTTCCTTCCGCACATTCTCCCCACGAAGAGGTGGAGGATGAAGATGAAGAGGAGGAACCCGTACGGAAGAAGCGGAAGCTCCCGAGCCGTGGCGACTCTGCTACTGCGTCGTCACCTGCTTAGGATGCCGACGTTACTCTGGAGGAGGCCGTTGCGACGTCGTCGGGTGCGCGGTCCTCGGGTGGCTGGAATGAGCCCCTGAATGTTCCTCCAGTCAGCTCCACGGCTCCTCGTTCGTTTGCGCGGATGGCGTCGCCCTCCCTGGAGAGTTACGACGACCTTATAACCCCCAGGTGAGCTTCTTGATGATTTGTTTCCTTCGAGTTGTGTTTTGTAGCTGCAACGTTTGAGTTGACAAGTGTGCTCGTTTTCGCTGCAGCCATCGTTCTGGCGATGTTAGCTCCCCCCTTCGGGACGTGGAGCATACGTCCGCCCCTTCGACTGAGTTGGGGGCTCAGGCGGTGGTGGAGAAGGCGCGTGCACAGCCTGCTGGCGTTGCATCGTCGAGCCGCGATCCTCCTTCGGCTTCAGAGGACCCCGACCTCCTGGGCCACGTAAGTCCTTTACGCTTGTACTTGTATTCTTGAGTTTTCATCGGGTGCGCGATCAGCGCTCCCGATGGGAGTAGCCCCCGAAGATGTGGGTGACTAGTATAGTCGCCCGCAACTTTATTAACATCTTGCTTTTGTTTCAGCCGTACTACCGTCAGCAGCTTGACGCAGCTGCGGCTTATGTTCGCCTGGAGAAGGAGAGGGACCAGCTGCGTGCTTCTCTGGACCAGGCTACTAGGCGGGTTGCTGAGCTTGAGAAGGCCCTGCATGAGTCTCGAGAGCGGGATCTGGCGCGGGTCGCCCAGGAGAAGACTCAAGTCGGTCGTCTCCTCTCACTCGCCGGTGTTCTTGGGGGTAAGTTTCGGCTTAATGCCTACTGTGTCTTGATCTTTTTCTTTGTCTGACCTTGAATCCTTTGCGCAGAGATTTGCGGTGGAGCTCCCCCGAAAGACGCGTCGAGTGACGCGGTTGACTTGGCGACTGCTGTTGGCTTCCTCGACCGGGTCTGTGCCTATGCATCCGACGCGCTGAAGAAGTCCACAGCCGCGTTGAAGAAATCGACTGGAGCCCTTACTGTGGCGCACCAGAGTATCTTCCCGAGCGACCAGCCTTCGGCCACCGTGGACGCCCTTGCTGCGCCGTTTGAGGACGCGACCACCATCGCCGACTTCACGCGGTCGCAGACTGTACGCGGCTCCGAGCTCACCTTCCAGCTCCTCTTAGGGCATCAGGTTCCGGATGACTTTGAGAAGGTCGTCAGCGGCTTTCCTCGAAGACCCGATGGCCGAACCGCGTCGCTGAGTGGCGTGAAGGAGCGTGCTTCACAGCTGGCCGTGCAGCTTGTGGCACTCTTCGAGAGGGCCCTTGCAAAGGCAACTGAGGCGGCTGCCACTCGGAAGAGTCGCTCCCGATCACAGTCTGCAGCCTTAGAGTAGACATAGCTTTAGGAATTCGGCAGTCGCCGTGGTCTGTACTTTTGAACTTCTGGCTCTGTAATGAATATTGTCCTGCCCGGTCTTTTGGCTTTTAACAGTGCTTTTGCTAGAACTGAATTTCTTTCTACCGAGTTTAACTTTGCTTCATAGTCGTATGATTGTATTGACTCTACGTATTCATGGCAGACTGTCGTGCGCGGTGGTGCTTCTTCTTCTCCTGCGACTGCGCCGAGTGGTGAGGCTTCTTCTTCGGGTGCTCGCCGTCGTCGGGCGGCGCCTGCTCCTCCACGTGGTACAAATGATCAGCGCATAATCACATACCTGAAGAACAAGGTGGTTGAGCTTGAGACGACCCTGAAGAATACTGAGCTGCTGCTGCACCGCTCTCGGTCGCATCCTACTGCGGAGTTCTCACGACGTGAAGATTTTTTGCTTAGAGAGATCGATCTGATCAGTCGACAACTGCAAGGTTGGTATCCTCTTGGCGGCTGCTTTCTTTGTTGAAGCTTGCTTGTTCTGACTTGCAGTTTACGCGTGCAGATGTGAACCCGGACTGGGAGGCTGAGCGGGCTCGTGTTGAAGAGCGAGTTACCCGAGAGGCGTCCGGCGACTCCTATGAAGCTCGTCAGTTCTGGGTGAACAAGTCGAGAGGGCGCGCCCTTGCCACCATGCTTGATCGTACATGGCGTGCGGCTTTTCTTCTAGAGAATTGCCGGAAGACACTCTGGCATATCAATCGTGTGTACTTCCCGCATAACGCGCAGCCGAACGGGCTGTCCGCCTTGCTGGAGAGGTTTCGCGATGGTGAGGGGCTGAAGGAGGTTGTCGACGCCCAACTTGTGGCTGGGGCGAATGCGGCGTTGGCATACGTCCGGATGCATCGGCCGCATCTTCCGCTCGACAAGGTGCTTGATGGCCTGCCTGGTGATGACGACTTCGATGAGACCTTAGCGGCTGCGCGCCAAATTATCAGGCAGGTTCAGGACCTGAGTGAGCGCCTTGTAGGTCCCCTCGATGCGCCGAAGGCCGAGCCTGCAGATTAAAGTAGATGTCGTCTGATGTACAGGGTTAGATATAGAGGGCAAATGTGCCTGCGCAGGTTGCAATGTACTAGATTAAAAATACTTGCGAGTAATGAGAATTGATCTGCTTTCTTAGAAGTGTAAATGCGTGTTTTGATTCGCGACCTGTTTGGCGCAGTCGCCTAGTATGTTAGGCAACGGCCTAGGTTTTTCCAAGTGTGACCTGTATGTCGCAGTCTCTGACTTTAACAGGTGGCGACTTAGGATTTTTGTAACTCGACCTGTATGGCGCAGCCCCCGAGTTGTTCGAGTGGTGGCCTAGGATTTTTGCTAAGTCCTGTATGGCGTAGCCCCCGAGTTGGTCGAGTGGCAGCCTAGGGTTACAAGTGTTACCTGTTTGGCGCAACCCCCGAGTATGTCGGGTGGCGACCTAGGATTTTGAACTTCACCTGTACAGCGCATCCCCCGAGTGAGTTCGAGTGGCGGCTGAGGATTTTCTGAGAAGGCCTGTATGGCGTAGCCCCCGAGTAGGTCGAGTGGTAGCCTAGGAATACAAGTGTTACCTGTTTGGCGCAGCCCCCGAGTATGTCGGGTGGCGACCTAGGATTTTGAACTTGACCTGTATGGCGCAGCCCCCGAGTGGGTCAGGTGGCGGCCTAGGATTTTTTTATTTATGCTTGTATGGCGCAGCCCCCGAGTAGTTCGGGTAGCGGCCTAAGCTTTTCTTTCAACCTGTGTGGCGCAGCCCCCGAGTGGTTCGGGTGGCGACCTAGGATTTTAGCTTCCTCTGTGTGAAAGGCAAAGGAGACAGATTTTCTTCAAATCACTTTATTGATTCTTGCGAACAGGCCACCTCATTAAAACCCTTCCAGTCCCCTTAGGTACCCTGGTGAGGGAAAGAGTGCGTCTGAAACCTGCCGCGCTGATTTTTCTTGTACAATGATTGGGTTGAACTAGGCGTAGAACCGGCGGAGTTGTGCCACGTTCCACGGGTTGCTGCAGTCTGCTCCCGTCTTCGAGTCTTTCAGGCGGTAAGCTCCATTGCCGATTGCTTCTGTCACGATGTACGGGCCCTCCCATGGGGAAGCGAGCTTGTGCACCTTCTTCTGCTTGAGTCGGAGGACACGGTCGCCTGCAACGAACGCTCTTGGTCGCAGCCTCCGAGTGTGATAGTTGCGCAGGTCTTGTTGATACACTGCTGATCGTGCCAGGGCGATGTCGCGTGCTTCATCCAGGGTGTCCATGCTGTCTTCGAGTGCCGCCTCTCCATCCGACTCGTCGTAGGCGACTACTCTCGGTGCGTCGAAATTGATGTCGGAGGGGAGAACCGCTTCTGCACCATACACCATAAAGAATGGAGTGTATTTGGTGGATCTGTTTGGCGTTGTTCGTAGACTCCAAAGGACCGATGGTAGTTCTTCCACCCATGCGCGTGCTGCGCGTTTTAGTGGCACGCGCAGTCGCTTCTTGATGCCGTTGCAGACGAGGCCATTGGCTTTCTCCACTTGCCCGTTGGATTGCGGGTGCGAGACGGACGCACAGCTGAGCTTGATCCCCTGCTCTGAGCAGAAGTCCTTGAATTCTTCGGCTGTGAAGTTCGAGCCGTTGTCGGTGATGATCCCATTCGGTACTCCAAATCTGAAGATGATTGACCTGATGAAGTTGACTGTTGTGGATGCAGTCAAACTTGTGATGGGCACGGCTTCGATCCACTTTGGGAACTTGTCGACTGCAACCAGGAGGTGAGTATGACCTCCGGGTGAGGATTTCTTCAGCGGGCACACCATATCCAGACCCCATTGGGCGAAGGGCCAGGCTAATGGTATTGTCTTAAGTTTTGATGCTGGCGCGTGTGGCTTGTTGGCAAACTCCTGGCACCCTGTGCATTTCCTTACTAGCTCCTCGGCGTCCTGCATGGCTGTCAGCCAGTAGAACCCGGCTCGTAGTGCTTTGGCTACCAATGCTCGACTGCTGGCGTGATGCCCGCAGATACCCGCATGGATGTCGAGTAAGATGGCTTGGCCGTAGACTGGGTCTACGCACCTTTGCAGGATTCCTGAGATGCTTCTTTTGTAGAGTTCTCCGCTGATGACGGTGAAACTTTTGGAGCGCCTGATGATGCGCTTTGCTTCGACTGGGTCAGCTGGCAGCTTCTGATGCAGTATGTATGCCAGGTACGGTCCTGTCCATGTAGCTTCGACTAGCATGACCTCCATGGGGACCTTGTCTTGGCTTGGCGGGTTAGCGTCGCCTTTTGTTGTTGCAGTGCTTGCTGTGTTCTGAGCCTTGATGGATCTCTGCGTGATGCGCTCGAGGAAGACGCCGGGTGGGACTGGCACCCTGTCGGAGCCCATGTTAGCGAGGACGTCGGCTTCCTCGTTGCTCTCACGGCCGATGTGCCGCAACTCGCAGCCGTCGAAGTTGCCTTCCAACTGATTGTAGAGGTCTCTGTAAGCGATCATGTAGTCGGCGATGGCGTCGCAGGACTTCATGGTTTGCTGTACCACCAGGTAGGAGTCGCCGTATATCATGAGGTGCGTGGCGCCGCAGTTCTTGGCCATCCGCATGCCGTGGATCAGGGCCTCGTACTCGGCTTCGTTGTTGGACGGTGTCGGAAAGTCCATCTGCAGGACATACTTGAGCTTATCGCCTTTGGGGGAGATGTGCACGACTCCTGCCCCGGCTGACATGAATTTCTTGGAGCCGTCGAAGTACATTGTCCATGCGTTGGACAAATCGGGGACATTTGGTAGCTGGGCTTCTATCCACTCGGTGGTGAATTCTGGGAGGACTTGGGCCTTGATGGACTTCGGGTGAGCATACTTCAGCCCCCATGGTCCTAGCTCGACAAACCATTTGGCGACTCGTCCTGTCGCGCGTTGGTTTGTGAGAATGTCTGCTAGTCCAGAGGAGCTTACCACCGTGATCGGGTGCTCGGAGAAGTAGTGGACGACCTTCCTGGAGGTCATAAAGACTCCATATGCCAGCTTCTGGTAATGCGGGTAGTTTTGCTTGGACAGGGTGAGGACTTCGCTGAGGTAGTAGACGGGCCTTTGCACTGGGTGACTGTGCCCTTCTTCTTCCCGTTCGACTATGAGTACCGTGCTCACCACCCTGTTTGTTGCTGAGACGTATAAGTATAGCGACTCGTTTTCCAGTGGTGCCACGAGGACTGGAGAGGTTGTCAGGGTTTTCTTGAGATGGTCGAATGCGTCCTGCGCCTCCTATGTCCACTCGAACTTGTTCGTCTTCTTCATCAGTTGGTAGAAAGGTAAGGCTTTCTCTCCCAACTTACTAATGAACCGACTGAGAGCTGCGACTCGGTCGGCTAATCACTGCACCTCGTGGAGTTTTGCTGGTGCTGGCATTGTAAGAATGTTCTGCACCTTCTCGGGGTTCGCTTCGATTCCTCTTGCAGATACGAGGTATCCTAGTAGCTCTCCGGCTGGCACGCCGAACACGCACTTCTCTGGGTTGAGCTTGATCTGGTATACGTCGAGTGCGGCGAAGACCTTGCGGAGGTCGTCGACTAGGGTATCCTCCTTTCAGGTTGTGACGACGATGTCATCGACGTAGACTTGGACGATCTGCCCGATTAGCCCCTTGAGGCATGCTTGCATTGTCCGCTGGTACGTGGCACCTCGGTTCTTTAACCCGAACGGCATCGTCTGGTAGCAAAAGACGCCGTCGGGTGTGATGAAGGCCGTTTTCTCTTCGTCCTCGACTTTCAGCCTGATCTGCTGGTAACCTGAGTAGGCATCCAGGAAGGACAGGCGCTCGCAACCTGCTGTCGAGTCGATGATCTGGTCTATCCGCGGGAGCGGGAAGTGATCCTTGGGGCAGCACTTGTTGACTGCGGTGAAGTCCACGCACATGCGTAGTTTCTTCGTCTTCTTTTTCTCCACTAGGACCGGGTTGGCGACCCAGTCCGAGTCCTTGATCTCTCGGATGAACTTGGCGTGCAGTAGTCTGTCGACTTCCATGGTGATCGCGTCTCGCTTGGGCCCTGAGAAGCGTCGCATGGATTGTTTGACTGGTCTTGCGTCCTTGTGGACTTTCAGAGAGTGCTCGGCGAGTTCCCTGGGTATCCCTGGCATGTCAGAAGGTTGCCATGCAAAGATCTTCCAGTTCTCACGTAGGAACTCGACGAGCGCACTTTCCTATGCGGGTGTCAGACTCGACGGGACCTTGACCGTCTTTCTGTTGTCAGTCGGATGGACTTGGTGGGTGACGGTGTCGTCGTTTTTGTTGAATGCTGCGTCCTTAGCTGGCTTCTTGCAAGCTGCGAAGACGGTCTTGTCGTTGTCGGCTGATATGGCCTTGAAGTGCTCTTCGACTCCGAAGAACTCAGAAATCTTGGCGAACTCGCGGTCGCAGCTGTTGGAGAGCCCGAAGTCGCTTCGTACGGTGATTACTCCTTTCGGCCCGGGCAGCTTTATCATCAGGTAGGCGTAGTGGGGTACTGCCATGAACCTGGCAAAGGTTGGGCGCCCGAGGATGGCGTGGTATTGTGACTTCCAGTCGACGACCTCAAAGTCTATCGATTCCTTCCTAAAGTGCTCGGGTGTACCGAGGATGACGTCGAGTGTGATTGTTCCCATGGGCGTGATTGCTTGCCCTGGTACTATGCCGTGGAAGGTGGTTTTCGACTCCGGCAATTTCTCTATCGACATGTTCATTCTTCTCAGGGTGTCGGCGAATATGATGTTGATGCCGCTGCCTCCGTCCAGGAACACCTTCTTCAAGCTGTAGTCGCCGATCAAGGCCTCAATCACGAGTGCGGCGTGCCCAGGTCGGGTTACCTCGGATGGGTGATCTGCCCTGGAAAATGTGATGGGTGTCTCCGACCCGCGCAGGTAGTCTGGTACCGCGCGCGGGCTGTTGATGGCCTGATGTACTTGGCGGGTGATGATTTTTTGGCGCCTGTTTGACGGGGGTCCCTTATGGATCATGTTCAGCTGTCCCCTGGTGGGTGGGTACGTGTGGGTTGCTGCCGACTGACCTTGTTGCTGTTGCTGCGGCTGGGGGAACGCTCCTGCCGCCTGCACCTGGTTGTTGTTTGCGGGTGCAGCCTGGATGGCTAGCAGCGGGGCCGCCTGTATTGCTTGTACTGGAGCGATGATTTGCTTCATGGCTTGGTATATTTTTCTTGCTTTGCGACAATCCTTCAGCACGTGGCTGGAACCCCATTTGCCTGTCTCCGGGTGGCGGAACGAGTGATGCTTACAGGGTTGCATCAGCTCCTCTACTGGGGTCAGTGGGCGCTTCCACTCGCGCTTCTGGCTTCCATCATTATGGCCGATGCTGCTGCTGCCACGGTTATACTGACTCGAGTTAGACTGTCGACCCTTGTCGTACTGTCGACTGTTGTCACGTTTGTCCTCACGGGGGGTTTCATAGCCCGCCACTACTAGCTCGATTGAATCGTGGGTGTAACGTGGCTTCTTCTTTTGGCGTGCCTCACGCCAGTTGCTTGTTTCACCCTCTTTATTGGGGGAGGTTTCGCGGACATAGTCCTCTCCTTCGGCCCATTGGTTGGCTGTCTTCATGAGCTCTATTGTGGTCTTCGGCTGGAGCCTACCGAATTCCTCGCGGAGGTCGCGGCGAGCGACGCAATGCATGAAGGCGTCCATCACCCGATCTTCTGAGACGGGTTCCATGGTGTTGCGGAGTAGTGTCCACCGCTGGATGTAGGAGCGGAGCGACTCATCCTTTCCTTGCTTGCAGGCCTGCAACTCGATGTAGGTCGTTGGCCTTGCGAATGTTCCCGAGAAACTCTTGATGAAGTTATCCTGGAATTCTTCCCATGTTCGGAAAGAGTCTTTGGGTTGGCTTGTGAGCCACCCGCGTGCCGAGTCCGTCAGCATGAGCTGGATGTACTGCATTGCCGTAGTCGACGTCCCGCCTTGGCAAGTGCAGGCGATGAGGTAGTCTTCGAGCCACAGTTTTGGATCTTGCTTCCCGTCATACTTTGGTGTGCCTGCTGTCAACTTGAAGCCCTTAGGCATGCGGGTGTCGCGGATGTTGAAGCTCAAGCATGCCGCGCCGCACGGCTCGAAGTCGCGGTCAGCGTGGTCGTCCTTGTTTTCCGCGCTAGCCGAGCGCTCCTTGCGGTTGCGATCCACCGTCTTCTGCGTCAGGACGTCGCGAAGGTCCTTGACTGGTTGCCGCTGTGCCGCTGGGATGCCCGAGGTTGTTGGTTCGTGCGCCCGGTTGCTTGGCCCCTTGGCCGCCAGCGCTTCTTCGATTGCCCTTATGGAGGCAATTTGCTGCTTGTGGAGAAGGGAGCGCGCGTCCCACTCCGGTGTCTGCGTGAGCCGGAGGTACGTCTCGACTGAGATCAGGGCGGCGTTCGCCGTCTTTGGCACGGGTATCCCGTTCTCATCTTCGGTGACGAAGGACGAGTCGAGGTTGCGGGTGAGCCTGGTTCGATCGGCTTCTGCCATGAGGGGAACGCGGGCTCTGTTTCGCCGTGCTCCTTGGTTAACCTCCGTAGAGGATGTGAAGGAGAGGGCGGCCCGCCTGGCACTTGATGCGTCTGCGTCCCTTTTGCGCCTGAGCAGGTCGGCTTTTTCGGCGCGGATTCGTTCGCCTTCCTTGCGTAGCAAGTACTGGACCGCCAGGTGGTCGTCTCGAGGTGCGTTGGGTGGGGGGAACGTGCCCTCGTCCACATGCTTCATGGCTTGGATCGCCATGTCCCGCGTGATGACCAGTTTAGTCTGGTCCGGCATGTCCACCTCTAGCGGATATGCGGGTTCTTCGTCGTCGCCATGTGGTGCTGTGCCGGCCATGAAGACTTGCTTGGGGTAGACTTGAGTCGGAGAGTTGGTGCTGCCGCTGCTGCTTATGTCGTCCGTGTCTTGCTCGGGATCGAAAATTGCTGCAACGTGGCGCGCGGCGCAGTCGCTGTCGCGTCTTCTCGCGATCGTCCATGTGTTCCCGCTCGCCGGGGCGAGTGCGATAGGCTTGGGGTAGACTTGGGACTTTCCACGAAGATGAGGGCGCGCGTGATGCGGCTGTCGGGCGCGAGCTCCTAGCTGCCCGTGCGGGTGCGGCAGTCGAGGTAGATCTTGACTTAGTCGACCACGCGGCCGAAGTTGGGGTAGTAGATCCGATCCGCGCGGCCGTTGCCGAAGTCGTCGATGTGGTCGATGTAGATGCAATCTTCGTGGGTGCAGCGGGCGCGGCTTCCGCGGGTGCGGCAGATGCGATCTTCGCGGGTTCGGCGGCCGCAGCCTCCGCAGGTGCGGTAGATGCGATCTTCGCGGGTTCGGCGGGCGCGGGGGTTGCCGATTCGGGTGACGCCGCCGCGCGTAGCGTGGTAGTCGTAGACCTGAGTACACCACGACTATCGATGCAGCAGTATATGGAGCCGAAGGTGATGTGTATACCTTTGTCCAGATCGGCGTACACCGAGTGGTGGGCCGGCGGGTGGAGGACGTACTCGAAGGAGCCGAATCAGATCGACTCCCGGACGGCGGATGTGCCGATCTTCATTGCGGATGGAGCCGGAGCGACCATGATCCTAGCACTTGTTTGCCCTTCCCACAGACGGCGCCAATTTACGAGGTGTTAACTCGACAAGTCCTAGGGTTGTGCACCCCGGGTTGATTGATGGGGAGAGAGATGAGTGCAGGTGGTCACGACGGCTGACAAGCAAGGATTTACCCAGGTTCAGGCTCCCGGAGGATAACACCCTACACCTGCTTGTCTGATTATTGATGCGAGTTGTGGTTACAATGGCGAGATTGCGATCTCGCTAGGGTTTGTGGCGGTGGCTATGAGCGTGTCCTTTTGGACGAGCAACCCTCCTGGCTTTATAGGCAGCCAGGTCTCGGGTGGTCGATGCCGATGGAAACTACAGATATGGCAGGTTATGCTCCCTAACCGACTTGGACTAGGTTACATGGTACCCCGCGTGGGCCTTCTGTGGGCTTTCACGTCCTTGGCGCGGCCCAGGTAGCCTTAACGTGGGCTACCCGAAAAGCAGCCCCACGTCACTTCCGTTATCTACATGCTAACTCGACTAACTGGAACTTCCGCCTGCAGAGTGGCTCTGATATGTCGTCCGGGCCCTCCCAGATGGGTGATGAGAGTATTAGAGGATGCTGGGACGGATCCGAGACCCATCAGGGAGACCTCGACTGGCTATATCGGACGCACCGGATTCCGCCGCAAGTGGAAAGCCGACTTCCGATGGGTGAGGTTGAGCCGGAACCCCAACCCGGTGAACGCGTAGTGTTCCTCACGCATTTCGAGCGTGGGTTCGGGATCCCGGCTAGTCCATTATTTCGTTACTCCCTCAACACCTACGACTTCCAACCGCATCATCTACCTGCCAACGCCATTATGATGCTCTCCTGCTTCGCCACGTACGCGGAAGGGTATCTCGGCGTCTGGCCGTTTGTGGAACTTTGGGAGAAATACTTCCTTCTTCGCCGGCAAGTCATCCCCAACCCGGACAAGAAGGTGAAGGACCTCGTCGATTGCGGGGAGGCGACCATCATTCCCCGTAGTGAGTCTGGATTCTCCAATGTTCAGGGACTAGAATCCTGTCGGAAGTGGCAACGGAGCTTCTTCTATGGGCGGAATCGGGTGGCCTCGGGAGACTCTCCGAGTTCCTCCGCTCCGGACTTCAGTAATCTCCCCGAGTTCGTCATGGGCCCTCCCCGTGAATTCGAGCTCTGGAACAAGCTCCCAGACTCCGAGGAGGTCGAAAGCATGAACGATGTCTTAGGTGTTCTTGTGGCCGACATGACATCCGACGACCTCCTGCGCAGCTTCATTATCCGCCGATTTTGCCCTCTCCAAACCCGAGTACACAAGATGTGCTTCATGAGTGGGTTATATGACCCCACCCGGACCAGTATCTTCCCACTGGACAACGCTGCGGTTTGGCGCCGCGTTCGAGCTATCGCTTGAACAAAGATGCCGGAGGATTGGAAGTGGGGACTATGCGCCGAGACTCGCAGGAAACCACTGGAGGAGGTGCTTGTGCTTGCTTTTCGCCGACTTCCGTATTTAGCCGAGTTCCACAGGAAACCGACATATCTGTTATGTATTGATTTCCTTTTCTTGCTGCAGTTGTTCGAGCGGCAGCTAGAAGAAGACGCGATGCATGCCGGGGGCAAGTTCGCGGATGATTTCCCGGTGCCGAAGAAGATGCCGGATGAGGACGCTGACGGCGAGGACCACCTTTCAATTCCTTTAGCCCGCGCTGCCGCTCCGGGTAAGCCTTCAGCTCAAGAGGCTATCCAAGTCGAAACTGAGGAAGATGATAACGATGAATGTCAAATACTCGATGTAATTGACGCCCGTCCTCGCAAATACGCTCTGCCAGTGGTTCCGGGACCTGCAGTCGCGACGAAGCCCGCCGAGACCCGCAAGCGCGCGGGATCCGAGCCCGCCCACGCCGGTGGCTCGGGTGCCGCTGCAAAGAAGAGCAAGACCACCAAGCATCCGGGCGACAAACCCCCTCGGTGGAGGCGAGGTCCTCCCACTGTGTCCTCCGGGTACGTTACTCCTCCACCGAGTGGTTCTATCCTGATCTTTCACGGGGTCCTTTCTAGCATGCCTCTTGAACGCAGAGCGGCTCTCGATGTTCCGCTGTCCGCAGGTTCCCGTCCACCGGGGTCCAGGTCTCCTAGCCCAACCCGGGCTGCTCCTTCACCGCCTCGGCGTCAATCTTGGGATGTCGGTCAGCCTGACTCTGGCCCCATCCTGGCCGAAGTCCCGACTCCTCGCGCCTCTGCCAGTGCTGGCACTCTGGGTGTCCACTCTGTGGCGACCGAGATCCCGGCACAGCCTAGTGCGGCTACCAAAGACATCGTCCTTCCGGATACCCCGCGCCGGGTGTTGTCTCCTAGACGTGATGCAGATGTGCCGAGTCCTCCGCGGCAGGTTGTGTCGCGCGCCTCCACTTGGCTAGCTTCATGCAAAACCCCGCCGCCGAAGCAGTCCACACCCCAGGCTTCACGGCAACCTGATCTTCAAGCCGGGAAATCGCGCAGCCAGGTCTCCGGGCAGAAGATTGCCCCTGCGAAGCCCAGCGCTCCTCTGAAGTCTTCATCCCAGGACTGGATCCTGACTAAGGGTTCTTCTGCCTCGGGTAAGTTTTCCGGGCTACCACCACCTTCTGTCGAGATCCCCACAGCTGCCTTGCAGGCCCTGCGAGCGTCCGTAAGCACCTTTGTGTCCCCAGGATCTCGGGAGGTCGCAGCGGCGAGTGTGTCCACCGTCACCGGCTTACGCGCGGTTGAAGATTATAACCTGGCGTGGATTGTTGCTGATGCGTCGGAACTCGTGAGAGACTTGCACGCTGCTGGTGTGAGCCGCAGCGCTCAAGCCTTGCACGCTCTCCAGGTGGCTGTCCTGGATGTTACCCGGGTTGTTGATGTAAGTTTCTTTCTTCTATCCTCACTAGTCCCCGAGATTAGTGCTTAGTGCTCTAGACTCCACCGAGTAGCAGATCACTAGGCTCTAATCTGAAAAAAGAAACTTTCAATTCCCAGTCCCCAAGATCCTCTCCACCGAGTTGGTTCATAAATGTGGATCTCGAATAATTGTCATGTTATCTCCTGCTCCATTGAAGTCTCCGAGACTGAGATAGGATAAACATTTATATAGGAATGCAGCAAAAAACGCAACAGCATCTTCCACCGGCTTCTTGCTGACTTCGGTCAGTCCAAGAGGTCGGAGGAGCGACTTCGGGAGGAGCGGGACGCCGCGCGAAAGATCTCGGTGGATCAAAAATCTGCCTTATCTGATGCTCAATCCGAGATCACGCGGCTGAATGCCGAGCTGGAGAAGGCCAAGTCCACTGCTGCAGACTTGAAGACGCGTTTCTCGGATGCTACCAAGAAGCAGAAGGAAACCCTGGATCATTCCGAGGCTCGCGCGCACGCTGCCGAGACCGAGGTGGCCCTTGTTTGGTCGAAGCAGTATGGCTGGCACACCGAGCTCACCAGACTAAACCGGGATATGAACAGTAAGTGCACCGAGTTCTCATTCTTTTGTCTTCCTTTTTTGCCGATATCGGCTCATGTCTTGTCCGTGTGACAGTTCTCCTTTCTAAAGTACATTTTGAGCATTCCCGAGAAGCCACTACCCTCGCGATCACTGCCGCCCGGGAGAAGAGAGCCGGAAAGGGTCCTGTCTCGGATTCATGGGACATTGACGATCACCTCATCGCCCTGAAGGCCCGGATAGTCCCTCTCCGGTCGATCGACACCGAGCTCCTTAGTGCGGCAGTTCATGCGCATGGTGCCCTGTGTCCTGGCGTTACCGGTAAGCTCTCGGTCACCGAACTGGCCACCGCACTCCAGGATGCCGGTAACCGGCTTCATGCCTGGGAGCGTTCCGGTGCCCGCGCTGGTGCCGACCAAGCACTACAACATGTGCTGAGTTGGTACGAGGGGCTCGATCTCGAAGTGATCAAGAGCTTGCGGGTCGTCTCGGAATGGTACATTGATCCGGCCATGATCCGGCTATGCCAAGAGACTGCTCATCGCCTCGCCGGCTGGTCGGATCCCGGCCCCTTCATCATGAGCCTTATTGCATCTGACTCCGAGTCAGACTATGAAGATGACGGCGAGACAGAGGATACCGGTGACGCAGATGCCGAGATACCGGAGGCCGATGACGCCGAGATAGCCGCGGTCACCGAGACCATGGCTTCCCGGGATGTCGCCGCTCCTTCGCCACCCGAGATCCCTCAAGCCGAGATGAATGTGGCTGCTCCGAACATCACTGCCAGTGCGGAGGAGACCATCATCGTCCCCCCTGCTGCCGATCAATCCGAGAAGCCGGCTTCTCCTACTGCTCCTTGACTTTCTGCTGCCAAACCATGATGTTTGATCTGAAAAACACATAGTTGTGGAAACATTAAATCCCCGGGATGCCGGGTGCAGCTGTAATATACTTTTAATTCATACTCTACGCCTGCCAACTTTTGCTTTAATCGCAAGACAAGTTATGCCGGTTTATTCTGCCATGAGTCCCCGTGTTCATTTTCATGTTTACCGTAGTTAGGCAATTTCTGCTCTTGTCTACCATTTCGGTGTTCGACAGTCGAGTCACAAAATTCTGTTTACGGTATACATTACTTATGAATGTTCGAGATCTAGTTGCTAAATTTCCGACATAAGAAGTAAGAAACCCAAAAACCGGATTAGTAAGACGTAGATGCCGGAGGAATTCCTATCCCGAGTTCCCGAGTTCGTTTTCGTGTTTCCCACATTTGACGCTCTTTGCTCTTGACTACCATTTCGGCGTTCGTCAGTCGAGTCACAAGATTATTTCATATGACATACACTACTCCAACTTTGAAACCGAGTTCAGAATATTTCCGGCATATACCAAACGAAAATAAGTACGAGGCAGTCCCCGAGTTCCTCCCTAGGTTGACGACATGCACAAAACAGATAAATAGCAAAACCAAAGTAAAACAAAAATAGGCAGTCCCCGGGTTCCTCCCGAGGATGGCGACATGCAAGTTAGGATAAACAACACACTTGGGCCAGGCAGTCCTCGAGTAACGTCTCGGGGTGCGGAAATTTCATTGATAAAGAACCGGGATACATACATTGTGCCCTTTAAGTGTAAAAGGGACGAAGCAAGGCTACATTCCATGGCCGCTTGGTTTCATCACCAGCTTTGTCCATTACACCTTATCTAGCTTCCTGTGCATCTACAAGGTAATAATAATCATTGTGCAATGCCCTGCTCACAACAAAAGGGCCCTCCCACGGAGGTGAAAGTTTATGCATTCCGGTTGTGCGCTGGATGAGCCTTAGCACGAGATCCCCTTCCTGGAATACTCTGGGATACACCTTCCGGCTATGATAGCGATGAAGGTTCTGCTGATAAATTGCATACCGAGATAATGCCAATTCTCTTGCTTCTTCGAGTAAGTCAACATCTTCTTCCCGGGCCTTCTTTGCCTCGGTCTCGGTGAACATTGTTACCCTTGGTGCATCATATTGTATGTCGATTGGGAGCACTGCCTCGGCACCATATACTGCCGGTATCTCCTCTATCCAACATCCCGGAGTTCTCAATAGTGGCTCAATCAAGCGGGCTTTGATGCCGGCTAACACCAAGGCATTTGCTCTCTCGACTTGCCCGTTTGCCTCCGGGTGGGCTACTGATGCCACATCCAACTGGATTCTTTTCTCCGCACAGAATCGAGCAAATTCCCCCACAGCAAAGTTGGTACCATTATCTGTGATGATGATGTGGGGGTAGCCGTATCTCAGGATGATGTCCTTCAAGAGTTGGACCGAAGTGTGCCCGTCACACTTCCGGATTGGTTTGACCTCTATCCACTTGGTAAACTTGTCCACCATTACCAGCATATGTGTCATATTGCCTCTTGCCGGTTTGAACTGTCGCACCATGTCCAAGCACCATACAGCAAATGGCCAAGTGACAGGGATGGTTTTGAGTGCTGATGTCGGCATGTATTCTGTGGGCAAACCTCTGGCACCCTCCACACTTTCGGACAATGTCTTCTGCTTGTTGTAAAGCGGTGAGCCAATAGAACCCATGCCGGAACACTTTTGCCACCAGTGCCCGAGACGAGGCATGGTGCCCACATTCTCCCTGATGTATCTCCAACAACATTTCTTGGCCCTCCTTGGGCTCCACACATCTCTAGAGCACCTCGGTGACACTTCTTTTATACATCTCTAGATTGATGATTGTATAGCCCTTGGATCTGCGCAGTATTTGCCGGGCTTCTACCTCGTTCTCCGGGAGGGTGCCATCCGATATGTATGCCATGATGGGTTGTGCCCATCCCGGAACAGGTCGTACTGGGAACACCGGAATGTCCATGTCCATTGGCTCAGCCGACATCACTTCCACAGCTATGCCGTTTGCTATCCCCGAGCTCTGCGGTGCAGTCCCCGGGTTCAATGCAGTACTCCCGACTTCCACCTCCATAGGCACGGCTTCCGAACCAGGATCCTTGGGGATGAAGATAGATTCTGACTCTGCTGAGGGCTGGATATACGGCTTCCTCAAATGCTCCAGATCGATGCAGGGTGGAACGGCATCCCGGGACGACCCCAGCTTGGACAACACATCTTCTTCATTTTCCCCTCTTGGTATGTGCTTGAACTCGCAGCCCTCAAAAAATCCGGATATTTTCTGCACATGGAACCAATAAAAGGCCATATTGGCGTCAATTGCATCCCAGTTCCCCGACACCTGCTGCACCACGAGGTCGGAATAACCGAAGCATTCTATCCGGCGGATCCCGATTTCCTTGGCGACATTGAGTCCATGAACTAAAGCGTCGTATTCGGCCACATTGTTAGATGCGCGGAAATGAATTTGCAGCACATACTTCAGCACATCTTGCTTCGGTGAGGTGATGACTACTCCGGCGCCCAATCTGATCTTGGCCTTGGAACCATCGAAATGCATCCTTCAAAAATTGTAGTTGGGAATTGGAGGTTCATACTGCATCTCGGCCAGTCCACCAAAATGTCCGGCAGTGCCTGCGACTTAATGGCGTCTCGTCTCTCGTATGCCGGAGCATACGGAGACAACGGGATGGCCCATTTAACAACTCGACCGCTTGCATCCTTACAGCCGATGATCTCGGCGAGGGGAGCCTCGCACACCACCGTGATCGGGTGCTCTTGAAAATAGTGCTTGAGCTTGGTAACTGCTAAGTATACCCCATATGCCATCTTCTGGTAGTGCGGGTAGTTCTGCTTGGATGTCGAGATCACCTCGCTCAGATAGTACACTGGGCTCTGTATCAGCTTATCCCCTTCTTCTCTTTCCACCACGATGGCTACACTCACTACTCACTACCCGGTTAGTGGCAGTGATGTAGAGCAGCATAGGCTCCTTGGGCAATGGGGATGCCAACACTGGTGCTGTTGAGAGCATCTTCTTCAAATCATTGAACGCCACATCAGCCTGCGGGGTCCATACAAATGTTTTGCTCTTCTTCATCAATTGATATAAGGGCAATGCTTTATCCCCTAGTCGGCTCACAAACCGGCTTAGGGATACCAGACAGCTTGTAAATTTTTGCACATCTTTGAGACGTGTCGGTTATTTCATGCTCTCAATTACACGTATTTTACCCGGGTTGACTTCAATCCCCCGACTTGATATGAGAAAATCGAGTAACTTGCCTGCCGGAGCACCGAACGTACATTATCCGGATTCAACCTCATCCGAAATTTTCTTAAATTTTTAAATGTTTCTCTCAGATCATCGATCAGAGAGGATTTTTATTTTCTTTTTATGACTATGTCATCGACATAGACCTCGACATTCCGGCCTATCTGGTCATGTAAACATTTTTGCATGCATCTCTGGTACGTAGCACCAGCATTTCTCAAACCAAAAGTCATGACACGATAGCAATAAGCCCCATATGGGGTAATAAAGGAAGTTTTCAATTGATCATCCGGATTCAAGGGTATCTGGTGGAAACCAGAATTAGCTTCTAAAAAAGTCAAAAGTTCACTCCTGGCAGTGGAATCGATCACTTGATCTATCCGGGGGAGTGGAAACGGATCTTTCGGGCATGCTTTGTTGAGGTTGGTGAAGTCGATGCACATGCGCCACACCTTAAGCAGGAGGGGATCATCTTTCTTCTTCTCAACCAAAACCGGATTCGATATCCAATCCGGATGCAGAACTTCCATCACGAACCCGGCAGCCAGAAGTACCGCGAGATGTTCCATGATAGCAGCCCATCTCTCATCCGTGAGGCACCTAGTCGGTTGCTTCACTGGCTTCGCGTCAGGCCTGACGAATAGTGAATGCTCAGCTAACTCCCTCGGAACGCCTTGCAGATCGTCATTTGACCACGCAAAGGCATCCCGATTCTCACGGAGGAAGTCGACGAGCTCGCCTTCCTATTTGCTGTCCAGGTTGCTACCAAGGATCACCTGGCGCTCCGGGTTGCTAGGGTCAACTCCCACCTTCTTGGTCTCCTTTGGTGCTTGGAACGAGGCGTTCTGCTCCGGGTTCACCATCCCGGGCATGCCGACTTGCGACGTCTTGGCCACAGCAACCACCTGCTGGATTCTCTTCTTCTCCTCAGCTATGACCAGGGACTCGGCTAAGTTTGAATCGGCTGATGCACAGTCCATGGAGCGCTTGTGGTCTCCCTCGATGGTGATCACTCCATTTGGACCCGGCATCTTCATCTTCAGGTATCCCATGTGAGTGGATATCATTAACTTGGCCAATGCCGGCCTACCAATGAGCGCATGGTAGGGACTTTCGAGATCCACGACCTCGAACTTCAAGCTCTCAGTCTGGCAGTTTTCCCGGGTTCCAAACAACACCTCAACCCAAATCTTGCCCATAGGGGAGCAGAAGACTCCGGGCACAATGCCATGGAAAGTGGTCTCGGTTGGGAGCAGTGTGTTCATGGACACCCCCAACTTCAGCATGGTATCCTTGTACATAATGTTAATGGCATTGCCATTGTCAATTAGAACCCGGCTGAAACGGACGTTGAGGCTTGGCCCGACAAAGGTCGGGTCTACCACCAAAGCATATCCACCAGGCTTGGGCATAACCCGGGGATTATCCTTCCGGCTCCACGTGATTTCCATCTCGGACCAGTGCAGGAACTTGGTCACCGCCAGGATCACAACATTTACCTCCAGAGCGCGCTGTCGCACACTCTTCCGGTCAGTAGGCTCAGTCACAAAGACCACATAGCTCTGATGTGCCACCCGGTAGTTGCCCTGCTGGTGTCCGGATTGGTTACTCGGACCAGCACCATTGTCATTCCTAACTGACGAGGTGTTAACTCGACAAGTCCCAGGGTTGTGCACCCCGGGTTGATTGATGGGGAGAGAGATGAGTGCAGGTGGTCACGACGGCTGACAAGCAAGGATTTACCCAGGTTCAGGCTCCCGGAGGATAACACCCTACTCCTGCTTGTCTGGTTATTGATACGAGTTGTGGTTACAATGGCGAGATTGCGATCTTGCTAGGGTTTGTGGTGGTAGCTATGAGCGTGTCCTCTGGGACGAGCAACCCTCCTGTCTTTATAGGCAGCCAGGTCTCGGGTAGTTGGTGCCGATGGCAACTACATATATGGCAGGTTATGCTTCCTAACCGACTTGGACTAGGTTACACGGTACCCCGCGTGGGCCTTCCTGTTCCTGGCGCGGCCCAGGTAGCCTTATCGTGGGCTACCCGAAAGGCAGCCCCACGTCAGTAGCCCCCGAGTGCTTGGTCGAAGCGTAGAGTCGAGCAAAGGACTCCTTCCTCCTGGACGCGCCATTGGATTGCTTGATCTTGAGCTTGAACTCGATTTCTTCAGCCGAACCGGCCACTCCCGATAGGATTAACCTTTGCAGTCGAATTACTTTGCCTTCATCTTCTTGCGAAGCTTGCTTCTACTCAGCCTGTTTGGCTTACTTGTGGATGGATTCGGCTGCTCGAGCTTACTCTGTTGCCACCCGAATAGTTTCTTCGGGTTCTCGGATCATCAGCCGATCCTACCTTGTTGGTTTCTGCTTTGAAGCTTACTACTCGAATTACTCTGTCGAGTTGCTTCAATTGATTTTGGGGCCGTTGGCTTGATGACGTCACTGGTGACGATCTGTTGCACGCCTATGCGCCCGATGGGACGTGACGTGGCGGGCCCCACTGTCAGAGCTGACCGCGGTCAACAGTTGTCACGTCTCCGAAGTGGGCGCGAAATTTGCGCGACATGATGATAACGCCTCGGTTTTCGTGCGTAGTGGACGAAGTGGGCGGTGATGGTTGGTTTCCTCGTGCGACACGTGGACGGCCGGATGCGTCTGCTCGGAGCCCTTGTTCTGTGGACGGTTGATATGAGACTTTTCGAGGCATAAGTACTGCGTTTTGACGCTTGGGATTTCATCTTCTACAATCGCTCTGTGCTCCCTTTCCTCAGCGCTCTACCATTTTCGCCGCCATCCAGAGCTCCGTGCAATCTGTCCGTACACCTTGCGCTGCCTTGCGGCACCATGGGCAAGCCGAAGAGCGCCGCTGGCTCCTCCGCCGCCGCCGCCGACGAAGCCGGGCTGATGAAGAAGCCCGACGGCGACTGGCAGAGATCGTCGGTGAAGAAGGCCGAGGTGGAGCTCTTCCGCGCGCAGGGTCTGCTTCCACCTGCTGACCAAGTCCAGGTACGCGTTCCTGGCAAGGAGGTTTTCCCCACTCCCCGCGATGGGGAACGTGTTTGCTTCGCGGATTTCCTTCCGTGGGGCTTCGGGTTCCCCATGCACGATTTTGTGCGCGGTCTCCTGTATGCCTATGGGGTTCAGATCCACGATCTGACCCCCAATGGCGTCTTGAGCATCGCGGGCTTCATCGTGCTCTGCGAGTGCTTTCTGGATGTCGCGCCGCATTGGGCGTTGTGGAAGTCGCTCTTCCTCGTTCGCAAGAACGTTGGGAGGAGCGGGTTGACCTTCCCCGTGGGCGGCTTCGGAATCCAAGTGCGCGGTGACACCGCGTACTTCCAGATGAAGAAGTGCGACTCCGTCCAGGGATGGCGTAGGAGATGGTTCTACGTCCAGTCGAACCAGGACGGCCTGGATGCATTCGACAGCGGACGTGGGCTGCGGAAGACCGGCGCCTGGGCACACCCGCTGACTGCCGTGGAGAAGGAGGCCGTGCGGCCCCTGCTGAGCCTGCTGCGCGATCTGACCAAGACCCTTGGGCGCAAGGCAGGTGGCGTCTTTCTGATGGCCACCTTCTTCCGTCTTCGGGTGCAGCCGCTCAGCGCTCGGCCTCACCCGATATGGGCCGCCGAGGGCGTCAGCAACGAGCCGCTTGACGATGAGGAGGTGGAAACCAAAGTAAGATCCATCACCAACCTCCGAGTCGCGGACACGTGCAACGTCAAGTGCCCGATTGCTGCTTACGGGTCATCGAACCCCGTTCCTGAGGTGAGTCTTGGCTTGTTTTCCTTTTGTCTTCGCTCGACCTGCGTCTACTTTCTTCTTGATTCAACTTGTGTTTACTTACTTCAGGGTCGGTCTTTGTTGATCAACCTTCCTCCTCTTCCCGAGAACGGACCTGTCGACGAGTCGAAGTTTGTCGAGGAGGAGGACCACGACGAAGAGATTCCCTCCGCCCATTCTCCCCACGAAGAGGTGGTGGAAGAAGATGAAGTGGAGGAACCCGTGCGGAAGAAGCGGAAGCTCCCGAGTCGTGGCGTCTCTGCCACTGCGTCGTCACCTGCTAAGGATGCCGACGTTACTCTGGAGGAGGTCGTCGCGACGTCGTCGGGTGCGCGGTCTTCGGGTGGCTGGGATGAGCCCCTGAATGTTCCTCCAGTCAGCTCCGCAGCTCCTCGTTCTTTTGCGCGGATGCCTTCTCCCTCCCTGGAGAGTTACGACGACCTTGGTACCCCCAGGTGAGCTTCTTTATGATGTGTGTCCTTCGAGTTGTGTTTTGTAGTTGCAACGTTTAAGTTGACAAGTGTGCTCGTTTTCGCTGTAGCCACCATTCTGGCGATGTTAGCTCCCCCCTTCGGGACGTGGAGCATACATCCGCTCCTTCGACTGAACAGGGGACTCGGGCGGTAGTGGAGAAGGTGCGTGCTGAGCCAGCTGGCATTGCATCGTCTAGCCGCGTTCCTCCTTCGGCTTCAGAGGACCCTGACCTCCTGGACCACGTAAGTCCTTTATGCTTGTACATGCATTTGTGAGTTTTCATCGGGTGCGCGATCAGCGCTCCCAATGGGAGTAGCACCCGAAGGTGTGGGTGACTAGTATAGTCGCCCGCAACTTTATTAACATCTTGCTTTTGTTTCAGCCGTACTACCGTCAGCAGCTCGACGCAGCCGCGACTTATGTTCGCCTGGAGAAGGAGAGGGGCCATCTGCGTGCTTCTCTCTACATGAGTCTCGAGAGCGGGAGCTGGCGCGGGTCGCCCAGGAGAAGACTCAAGTCGGTCGTCTCCTTTCACTCGCCGGTGTTCTTGGGGGTAAGTTTCGGCTTGATGCCTACTGTGTCTTGATCTTCTTCTTTGTCTGACCTTGAATCCTTTGCGCAGAGACTTGCGGTGGAGCTCCTCCGGAAGACACGTCGAGTGACACGGTTGACTTGGCGACTGCTGTCGGCTTCCTCGATCGGGTCTGCGCCTATGCATCCGACGCGCTGAAGAAGTCTGCATCCTCGTTGAAGAAATCAACTGGAGCCCTCACTGTGGTGCACCGGAGTATCTTCCCGGGCGACCAGCCGCCGGCAGCCGTGGACGCCCTTGCTGTGCCGTTTGAGGACGCGACCACCATCGCCGATTTCACGCGGTCGCAGACGGTACGCGGCTCCGAGCTCACCTTCCAGCTCCTCTTAGGGCACCAGGTTCCAGGTGATTTTGAGAAGGTCGTCAGCGGCTTTCCCCGCAAACCTGATGGCCAAACCGCGTCGCTGAGTGGCGTGAAGGAGCTTGCTTCGCAGCTGGCCGTGCAGCTTGTGGCACTCTTCGAGAGGGCCCTTGCTAAGGCGACTGAGGCGGCTGCCGCTCGGAAGGGTCGCTCCCGGTCGCAATCTGTAGCCTTAGAGTAGGAGTAGCTTTTAGGAATTCGGCAGTCGCCGTGGTCTGTACTTTGAACTTCTGGCTCTGTAATGAATATTGTCCTGCCAGGTCTTTTGGCCTTCAATATTGCTTTTGCTAGGACTGACTTTCATTTTGCCGAGTTTTAACTGTGCTTCGCAGTCGTATGATTGTATTGACTCTACGTATTCATGGCAGAATGTTGTGCGCGGTGGTGCTTCGCCTTCTCCTGCGGCTGAGTCGAGTGGCGCGGCTTCTTCTTCGGGTGCTCGCCGTCGTCGGGCGGCGCCGGCTCCTCCACGTAGTGTGAATGATCAACGGATAATCACATACCTGAAGAACAAGGTGGTTGAGTTTGAGGCGACCCTGAAGAATACTGAGCGGCTGCTGCACCGCTCCCGGTCGCATCCTACGGCGGAGTTCTCGCGACGTGAGGATTTTTTGCTTGGGGAGATCGATTTGATCAGTCGGCAGTTGCAAGGTTTGTATCCTTTTGGCGGCTGCTATCTTTGTTGAAGCTTGCTTGTTCTGACTTGCAGTTTATGCTTGCAGATGTTAATCCTGATTGGGAGGCCGAGCGGGCTCGCGTTGAAGAGCGAGTTACCCGAGAGGCGTCCGGCGACTCCTACGAAGCTCGGCAGTTCTGGGTGAACAAGTCGAGAGGGCGCGTCCTTGCCACCATGCTTGATCGTACGTGGCGCGCTGCTTTTCTTCTGGAGAACTGCCGGAAGACACTCTGGCACATCAATCGTGTGTACTTCCCGCATAACGCGCAGCCGAACGGGCTGTCCGCCTTGCTGGAGAGGTTTCGCGATGGTGAAGGGCTGAAGGAGGTTGTCGACGCCCAACTTGTGGCTGGGGCGAACGCGGCGTTGGCGTACGTCCGGATGCATCGGCCGCATCTTCCGCTCGACAGGGTGCTTGATGGCCTGCCTGGTGATGACGACTTCGACGAGACCTTAGCGGCTGCGCGCCGAATTATCAGGCAGGTTCAGGACCAGAGTGAGCGCCTTGTAGGTCCACTCGATGCGCCGAAGGCCGAGCCTGCAGTTTAGAGTAGCTGTCGTCTGATGTACAGGGTTAGCTATAGAGGGCAAATGTGCCTGTGCAAGTCGTAATGTAATAGATTAAAATACTTGCGAGTCATGAGAATTGATATGCTTGCTCGAAAGTGTAAATGCCTGTTTTGATTTTTGACCTGTTTGGCGCAGTCGCCTAGTATGTTGGTCGACGGCCTAGATTTTTCCAAGTGTGACATGTATGTCGCAGCCTCTGACTTTATCAGGTGGCGACTTAGGATTTTTGTAACTTGACCTGTATGGCGCAACCCCCGAGTTGTTCGAGTGGCGGCCTAGGATTTTTTCGAACGCCTGCATGGCGTAGCCCCCGAGTAGGTCGAGTGGCAGCCTAGGATTACAAGTGTCACCTGTTTGGCGCAGCCCCCGAGTATGTCGGGTGGCGACCTAGTTTTGAACTTGACCTGCACAGCGCAGCCCCCGAGTGAGTTCGAGTGGCGGCTGAGGATTTTCTGAGAAGGCCTGTATGGCGTAGCCCCCGAGTAGGTCGAGTGGTAGCCTAGGATTACAAGTGTTACCTGTTTGGCGCAGCCCCCGAGTATGTCGAGTGGCGACCTAGGATTTTGAACTTGACCTGTATGGCGCAGCCCCCGAGTATGTCGGGAGGTGGCCTAGGATTTTTTGATTTATGCTTGTATGGCGCAGCCCCCGAGTGGTTCGGGTGGCGGCCGAAGCTTTTCTTTCAACCTGTGTGGCGCAGCCCCCGAGTCGTTCGTGTGGCGGCCTAGGATTTTAGCTTCCTCTGTATGAAAGGTAAAGGAGACATATTTTCTTCAAATCAATTTATTGGATCTTGCGAACAGGCTGCCTCATTAAAACCCTTCCAGTCCCCTCAGGTACCCTGGTAAGGGAAAGAGTGCGTCTGAAACCTGCCGCGCTGATTTTCTTGTACAATGATTGGGTTGAACTAGGCGTAGAACCGGCGGAGTTGTGCCACGTTCCACGGGTTGCTGCAGTCTGCTCCCGTCTTCGAGTCCTTCTGTGGGGACCCCGGACTAGCTGTCCGAAATACCCTTGTGCCTACAACATCAGCGATCCCGTGATCAGTCTGTCGCTGAGCACAATCGAACTGGTATCAAAAGAACATCCATAATTACCGAATGAATTACTTACTTGATTGAAGCCATAATCTTCAATAAGTTACTGCAGCGGAAAAACACCAATCAACGTGGGGCCCGAGTCATTTGCCAAGACACCTACAGGCAGTTGACTGGGAAGACGGCCTAGTTTGCACAGACGTCATCGGTCTCTCGGTCTTCATCATGCTTCTTCTTGAACTCTGGACATGGGAATATCCAGGGACACAGCCATGAGTTCATTTACGTACTCGCAACTACCCCCAACACGAACATGCACTATTCTTTTATTTGTTTGATAAAACTTTGGTTGCCTTGGCAACTCTAAATCTTTATTAAAAGGGGGAGAAGGTTTTCAGAACTTTTCCCATAAATCTGCCTTTGCAAGAAGTCTCTTTAATACTTTTTCCCAAAAAGTACACCCTTGTGAAAAATGGTAAGAAGTCTCTTTAACAGACATTTTTCCTCTGAAAATCATCATTTTATCTGTTTAACCAAAACTCCTCCTTTTTCTGACCATAACCCGTCAGAGTACATCATCTCCAACAACCTCATACCGATCCGTTGGTATAGGTGTATGAAACATTCTCCACTTCATTTTCTTTTTAAAACACCAATCTTTTCCAAAACTTGCACATGGTCAAAGTAGGGCCTCTCAACTGTCCATATCCGAGGACTCGGCTATTCGAATAGTTTTAACCCTCTGCAGAGGTAGTACGCTTTTCCCACACTCATCCGATAACTCATCGAGTCAGCCACGTCTTGCCATACCAGGTGTATGCGAAGTTGAGTCACCGACCCTAGTCTGTCCTTTGCTCATGCTAGTATAGGATCCTGCCCATATGATACTTTCCATCGACACTTAACCCAGCCCGTCGGGATCTAAGTGTGAGGACTCACATGTTTTATCTGGCGGTGTATAGGGGACATCCTTCTATCCTCCTCCTTATCTACTCATAGAGTTTGAGCGAGGACCCAGGTCAGGGGTAGGTCATTAAACCACCCCCTCATGCATAACGGAGTTATCTCCGTTGATGAGGTATCCCACACTAATATGAGCAAACTATATGACTAAGCCCTTTCCCATATGTGGGTAAATGTGGTCGCACAGAGTATCGGCTGATCGACGTAAGTACTAAGACACAATGTGCTTTTCTCAAAAACCACCTTTCTCCATTTCTTTACTTCAACACCATATCATCATGCTTTATATCCACACAAGTTTTCAAAGGAGTTTTGAATAAACAAACCTTGGTTTTTCCATCCTATAGTTTTAGCATATACTTCTACATAGGGTGGCAAAATAATCTCTATATACTTTTGAAAAAGGATTTTTATAAACCTTTGCTTTTAAAAAGAATGACTTGCAAATTTGGATGCATAAGTTAGGTGCAAGCTCAGAGAGTAGCTTGCCTGATTTCCGCATAATGCTCCTGGGCTTCTTCTCACTGATCAAGAAATAACTCACATCCTTCTCCGATAAATCTTTTCCAAATACCACTCCGGTAGCGTTTATAACTAGCGTCGCAACATGAAAATAAAACAACATGCAATAAGCAACCAAACCACAGGTGGCATACAAACAAGGAACAACCACAAGTATTAAACTAATCACTCAAGCCACGAACATAGCACTAGTTTAATTAAGCAACGCAATAAATCTATATTTACTAGGGCATGATACTCACAGGAGTATAACACCATACACATGCCAAAATATAGAGCACCAAGGCATCCTCAATTAGAGGTACTTAGTAACCACTTTTCTCTGATCAGGAAATACTTCAGACAGAAGTTAAGTCACCAATAAATCTCTAAAATTTAAATACCTCACCAAGCTAAGGTGGATACACTAACAAGATATTTAATCTAGCACTCAACTCAAGTCCATCAAGTTCATCAAGCCAGGCAAATATATTACTCATACTAATTTGCCTAACAAATTCCACTAACAGTACTAACATATTATAACCTGCTAAACTATAATAACATGTACGCAACAGTATGTAGAGACCTCACCTTTTATTATATGGTGGAAGTCCATGTGTTAATGTGCTAGTCCCTGGATCAAATGCTAGCACCACGGTTTAAGATGTATATCATGCAAAAGTGTCAAATACTTTATTAAATCGCATGATCCAGTGTTACAAATATCTCTTACAACTTGCATAACCTGAAAAGGCTAGCAAAATTTCCAAGAGTAGCAGCGGAAAATAGTAGATACAATGAGCCTCATCATCTTCATGTGCCACAGGCAAAGCATGTTGGTTGTAGACTCGAAATCCTATCGAATACTCACTCGTCGTCTGTCAAATCTGCAAGGTTTAGTTGCAGCCCAGCTATAAAGGGTCAGCACAATTGAATTGTGGTGGCAAGTGACTTTAATTTCTAATATTCTACTAAGCTATATCTATATGCTTATTTGGCTGGTGGAGCTCAAGGCTATTGCGCAAAGCAAGTTTTCTCCTACTTTTGGTAAACAGCTTTTTGAAACAATATTTTCTCTTTATAGACAATCTCGAGACAAATCCATGTCTCCTACTCATGTTCTCCCATCAAAGTTTTATTAAGAAATTGGAATGAAGAGATTTTCATAACACAGCCTTGTGTAGTTACTCAAATTGTCCGATGCCGGGGACACGGCTAAGATCTTAGGTTTTAACTCTCTAGAGGGTGTGCACTTTCACCATTAGACTCAATCAACCCAAACTATCCTCTACACTCCTTTAGTGAGAAGGAAAAGGAGAAGATCAAGACGAGACTTTTCAGAAGTTGCTTTCCCATGATCATACTAAGAGATTACCACCATCCTATCAACTCTACCACCATCAATCTCTTGACCCAGGTCCACATCAACTTACTCCATCAAGACAGAGCCCATATTGACCAATGGTTGCACGATAAGCAACTAGACTCAGTGTAAACTTCGATCTCATAGCCCTAGGTGGCCTACCACAAGTGAGCAACTCAGGTTAACACCACATATCATGGCCCCAAGTAAGTAGAAACTACCCTGGGCGAAGACAAGCATGACACTTGGCCCTGAGAAGCCACTCAACTTGATACCTCCTCGATCGACCCAATCCACCCAGGCGTTAAATTAATTTAGTGGAAATTTTCATTTATCACATCAACCATTAAACAATAATTTTTGCAGCAGTTGCTTCCACTAAATTATAATAGGGGTCTAATCTGGAATTTCTAAGGGAAACCTAAAAGGTTTGCATAGCATACTACAATCTCCCAAAACCTATCATGCATACTACTTTTGCAAATTCTGTTTGAAAACACTAGATATGCAATAGAATAAAATAGTAGGTGTTTTATGAAGTCACTTGCCTGATGAATGTTGTCGTTTCTCACTCACTCATTGTCGACAACGAACGTTGCACTCCGTTCAATCTATAAAGTAAACATACATACAATGAACAAGCAATTCAACAAGCACATAACAATTTAAAACAAACAAGCGTAAAAAGGCTTAGCACAGGGTTTGGTCAAGGGTATCACATAATTTGATATGCAAAAAGAATTAATGTGATTGAGTTAAGGGTTTGCCATTTTGGTCAGGGGATGGTCTTGAAAAGATTTACACCAATGAATGCCGAGATGGTTTGAAAACAACTTAAAAGCAAGGTTCGCAATTTTAAGTTATCCAGCATATTTAAATACAAATACACAAGTCTATGTTTCAAAATTGATTTAATGAGACATTGTGTTAAACTTGTTCAAATGATCACACATTAACCTTGGTAAAGGTTTTAACCTAATTTAAATTTCAAGTTTCATTAAAGTAACATAACAAATCATTTTAAAACCAAACTTAAGAGTTCATATCAATGAATTAATATTCTAGTTATTTAAGTTGGCATCAAGTTTTAAAATCAAATTTGTACGCTAAATCATTTCAAGGTTGGTCAATATAATGTATAATCGAATACTTATTCTACATCTTAATGATTCAAAAAATATTTCATTTAAAAATTTCTTGGACATACACAATAATATCTATGTCCAATTTACTTAAATCATGCATTTGAACATTTGAACGAGTTTAAACTAGTCAAGGTTGGAAAATAACATAACTAGCACAATCTATAGGTCATGGGCTTTTCAAAGATATTTTATTAACAAATTTTGACCTTACAAAATTAAAACTATAATTAAAATAATGTTTTACATGTTTCTGTAAATACCAAGTTAGTGCACGACTAAAATACAAGTTTTTATTATACCACTATTTTCTACACGTTCATACGATTCCATAGACTACAAAAACATCAAAAACGGAGTTACGGTCGATTTAATATGAATTTTGGAAGTTATGTCTAGTCAGAAAAACGGAAATGGAAAATAGCTAACACAACAGTCGCGCGGCGCGATGCTATTGTATCAAACAAGTCATCTAATCTACACCGCTGGATCAAGATGTAAGGGCTTACAGAGAGATGGTCTGGAGGTGGTGGCGCAGTTCACCGGAGTTGAGGGAGACGGCGGCGCCGGCGTCGGGTGGAGGTCAGAGACGACGTTCCCGTGGTTCTCCGGACGTGTAGAGGGGTTCCGCGTATGCGGCGCGTCGCGACGGAGAGGATGGTGGCTTCGACGTTGAGCGGCGTGGCTCGGTGCGGCGCGGAGGAGCGGCCGGAGTGCGTCGGGCGTCGGCGAGCATCGGCGTGCTTGCCCCGAGCGTTTTGGTCATGGAGGAGAGGCGAGGATGGGTCGAGGGGGTGCGCACGGGCAAGGCGGACGGAATGGAGGTGGTCTTGGTGCTCGGAGGTCGCCTCACCTCGCCTGAATCAATGAAATCGTCCGTGGATGTGAAGAACTCCGGCGAGCAAATTCGTCGGCCTAGTGGCGTATTGGAGAGGGCTTTTGGGGGAGAATGGAGGAGGAGGTCGAGGGCTTTATATAGAATCCGACGGTGCTTGATTTGGTCCAGCAAATTACCCGCAATCAATCGGACATTAATTTCGACCAAAACGTCCATGTTTAATGGCGGAATAAATTAGAGCAATTTAGTGCATTTAAGAGAGCGCTTTTATGGGGGAATGAAAGAGGAGATTCAGGGCTTTAATTAGAAATAAACGGTGCGTCATTTGGGGCTCTAAATCAACGGAAATCAATTTGGGAAGTTTGCACGGGAGCTGATTTCGCGTTTCCTGGTTCCGGAGCTTGAAGACGACGCTGACGTCATCATGACGTCAGCATTTTTTTTCTTTTTCTTTTTCTGATTTTTCTTATATCTTTCATAACTTTTGATTTCAGACTCCAAATCAAGTCAAATAAATTTCTAAAAATTTGTAGAAATAATATCTTTATGTTAAACCAGTTGTGGGAATATTTTGAACACTTTTCAAAAAACAAAATTTTGCATTATTGATTAATTACAAATTTGCCACTTAATGTCAAATTTGAAAACATGGCTTAAATAATTTCGTTTTTGGCTAAATAAAATTTATAAAAATACAACACTTATATAGGTTTAAAATTAAGTTATTTAAACTCATTTTCCAACATTAAATCATTTTTGTCTTTAGTACAACGTTAAATAACATAACACCACTATTCGCAATGAAAAGGGGAATATAATGAATGTATTTTTAATTGAAAATAATTTGTGCACCATTATATTCTATATTATGATAATTCATTTGAAAACCTTATAACAACTTTGAAATTTTTTTTTGATTTAATCATTTCTTATATAGAAAATATATTCATGAAAGTCATTTAATGTTTTGAAAATAAATGAAAATCATTTAAGCTAATGAAATGTTTATTTGGGTTGTTAAGTAGTTATAGAATCTATGTGGTTTTAAAGTTATATGCTATAGACTTGTAATATCCAAACTATGTTTTGAACTCAGGTAAATGAATAATAATCTTTTGGCAAATAGACAATGTTTTCAATAGTTTAAAATAACACTTGTAATTATTATTTTAATTTATTTATAGCTAAGGCTAAGTGGTTGAAATCAATTATTTATAAGTAAACTATTTACTTAAAATAAAATGGTTTGTACTTTATAAAACATTTGTCAAATTACATATGAAGGTTTTTGAAATACAATGGATAATGTAATGTTTAATTGGAAATAACTTTTGAAAATAATGACACATTGGGAATTTTGAAATAATAGACTTTTTAAAAATTGGTTGAAGTCTTTTATAGTTAGTTTTCTTATGCATTTTAATATTTTATTTTAATCAAAACAAAAGTTTTAAATTTTAGTGATTTTTGAACATTCCAAAATATTGGGATGTTACACAGTACCACAACAATCCTTAACCAGCAAGGCATACATATTAATCTCA
Source organism: Poa annua (assembly GCA_026929855.1). Taxonomy (NCBI): domain Eukaryota; kingdom Viridiplantae; phylum Streptophyta; class Magnoliopsida; order Poales; family Poaceae; genus Poa; species Poa annua. The sequence continues at coordinate 73,276,662 of CM049426.1, forward strand.
CACAATATTCTCACATCAAAATAAACAACATAGTGATTCCTAATTACTAGGTGAAAAGTTGTATAAGGAATGAATCCCTCACAAACACATGACTCACAATTAGCTTTCCTAACATGCTAGTAAAATTAAAATAACATGTCATAACAGTGGCTACCACCCTGCATATGCTAGGAAACACATTTGTAACAATAAAGTTATAACATAACAATTAATTAAAGGCCTAATAAAAATATGCAGAAAAGACCTAAACCTTATAATTAGCACCAAAGCATACTAATAAAGTTTTAGCTATCAATTACATTCTGTTATTCTAAAAATTAAATCCTTTTAGGGGTGACTAACCATGACTAAATGAGACTCAATAAAATTGGTCTCAACTAATTTGGACTAACAGAGTATCAGAAACAAACAATTTTAGAATTTAAACCTTTTATGGTATTTTGAATAGTGTATTTTTATTATATATCCCAATGGAGAGAGACCAATTGGGTTGGATAGATAATTTCATAAGCTTTCCAGAACATTTTGATTTGATTTAATTGGAGTTATAAATCTCAAGTTATGGAATTTCAAAGTTTAATCCAGTACTGATTTCTAATTAAACCTGAAATTCGAATTTAAACTCATAGTGGATAATGTTGAGAATCCTGGCTGGTGGGGCCTACTGGTCAGTGACAGCGTGCGCGCGCAGGAAAAGATTAAAAATCTGACGGGTGGGGTCCACTCGTCAGTTTCTTTTTAATAAAACGAACCGGTAAGGCACCGTTGGATCTAGATCCAACGGCCCACGATCGGCCGCGACGCCGGCGACCTAAAACCGGCGGCGCGCCACTCCGGCGACGGCGAGGGGGACGGTGAGCTCACCTCGAGGCTCGGGAGGGCACGGTGACGACGCGAATCGACGGCGGGAGCTCTGGGGAGGCTTCTGGCTAGGTGGCGCGTCCTGGGAGGGTCCCTAGCTTCGGCGGCGAGCAACTTCCTCTCCGCGGCCGTGCGCTAGCTCCGGCGAGGTCTCCCCGGCGATTCTGTGCACGAAACAGCGGGAAAACACGGCTGTGAGTGCGGTGGTTAATGGTGAGGCCAGGGAGGCCAGAGAGAAGAGAAGGGGAGGTCGGCACGGCTTGGCCGTGTTCTTCGTCGACCTTGGCACGGCGAGCTCGAGGGTGGCCACCGTCGACGAAGACGCCTAGGCTACTCCTCCGCACTCCAGGCGGTGCACGAGAGGGAGGTGGTGGAGCGGGAGGGGGAGTGGTAAGGTGTGGAGTAAACGGGGCGCTCGGGCGGGCTTTTATAGCCGAGCTCCGGTCCATGGTGGGCACGGTGCAGGCGAGGTGGTAGGGGACGGCCGGGCTCGCCATAGGGGCGGTGGGGGTGCGGCTACGGTGTCTGGAGGGGGGGGGACACGGGCGGCGACGTGGAGGCGAGCGGAGCATGCTCGAAAATGGGCCGGACGAGAGAGCGTTCGGGCGGGGCTCGACTTGCACGGCGTGGCGCGGACGCGGCGTGCTCGGGCGGCTGCTGGTGCGCGCTGCTGCTGCGCAAGGGAACCATGAGGTGAGGGAGCGAGGGAGGGGGCACAACACGGCCGGCACGGCGCGGCGTCGTCGCGGCCACAGTGCCGACCACGGCGACGTGCGCGCGGCCGTGGCTGTCGCCAACGCCTCCTCGACGACCATTTGGCGTGATCTCGGGCGCGTCGTGATCGTGGAGATGAGGTGAATCCAGTGGTTGCTCCAATTTAACAAATTAAACCCACAATTGCTCGAATTAATCCGTGGCTTGGTTCGGTTTGGGAAGGGCAGGGTGGTGATCACCAGGTGTTTGATGAAATGCTTGAACCAGTACAGTGTGTAATTTTTGAGTTTTATTTTCATAATTTGCTTCTCCTATTTTTGTCTAACCTTGTGGCATGGTTTAATTATATTGGAGGCAAGTGGCACATAGCACTTTTTGATGATTTGAATATTTAAAGAAAGAGCCATAATTTGAATTTAAGTTTTTGAAATGGATAATTTGAAGAGGGAAAACTTGTGGAACTCAAATAGGAGTGTTTATAATATTACTCCATTGATTTTGGTTTGAAAATAAAATTATGTTTCTTACTTTGGAAAATATTGTGACATGTGTCACATGGTGTTATGTTTTGTAATTTGTTTTGTTTGTTTTCTTTTCTTCAAATTTTAAATTAGAGATAGAATTCCACAATCTTGCAAGCAATGCAAACAAAGAATAGGCAAGAAATAAACATACACTAATTTTATAAGAAAAGTTTTTGTTGGTTCTGAATTTTGGGTCTGGTAAAAATAAGTTTTTCTTGGTTCCAAAATTTGGGATGTTACACCTTCAGGCGGTAAGCTCCGTTGCCGATTGCTTCTGTCACGATGTACGGTCCCTCCCATGGGGAAGCGAGCTTGTGCACCTTCTTCTGCTTGAGTCGAAGAACCAGGTCGCCTGCAACGAACGCTCTTGGTCGTAGCCTCCGAGTGTGATAGTTGCGCAGGTCCTGTTGATACACGGCTGATCGTGCCAGGGCGATGTCGCGTGCTTCATCCAGGGTGTCCCTGCTGTCTTCGAGTGCCTCCTCTTCATCTGACTCGTCGTAGGCGACTACTCTCGGTGCGTCGAACTTGATGTCGCAAGGGAGGACCGCTTCTGCACCATACACCATAAAGAATGGAGTGTACTGGGTGGATCTGTTTGGCGTTGTTCGCAGACTCCAAAGGACCGACGGCAGTTCTTCCACCCATGCGCCCGCTGCGCGTTTTAGGGGCACGCGCAGTCGCTTCTTGATGCCGTTGCAGACGAGGCCATTGGCTTTCTCCACTTGCCCATTGGATTGCGGGTGCGAGACGGACGCATAGCTGAGCTTGATCCCCTGCTCTGAGCAGAAGTCCTTGAATTCTTCGGCTGTGAAGTTTGAGCCGTTGTCGGTGATGATCCCATTCGGTTCTCCAAATCTGAAGATGATTGACCTGATGAAGTTGACTGCTGTGGATGCAGTCGAACTTGTGATGGGCACGGCTTCGATCCACTTTGTGAACTTATCGACTGCAACCAGGAGGTGAGTGTGACCTCCGGGTGAGGATTTCTTGAGTGGGCCCACCATGTCCAGACCCCATTGGGCGAAGGGCCAGGCTAATGGTATTGTCTTGAGTTCCGATGCTGGCGCGTGTGGCTTGTTGGCAAATTCCTGGCACCCTGTGCATTTCTTTACTAGCTCCTCGGCGTCCTGCATGGCTGTCAACCAGTAGAACCCGGCTCGTAGTGCTTTGGCCACCAGTGCTCGACTGCTGGCGTGATGCCCGCAGATACACGCGTGGATGTCGAGTAAGATGGCTTGGCCGTCGACTGGATCTATGCACCTTTGCAGGATTCCTGAGATGCTTCTTTTGTAGAGTTCCCTGTTGATGACGGTGAAACTTTTGGAGCGCCTGATGATGCGCTTCGCTTCGACTGGGTCAGCTGGCAGCTTCTGATGTAGTATGTACGCCAGGTACGGTCCTGTCCATGTGGCTTCGACTAGCATGACCTCCATGGGGACCTTGTCTTGGCTTGGCGGGTAGGCATCGCCTTTTGTCGTTGCAGCACTTGCTGTATTCTGAGTCTTGATGGATCTCTGCGTGATGCGTTCGAGGAAGACGTCGGGTGGGACTGGCACCCTGTCTGAGCCCATGTTAGCAAGGACGTCGGCTTCCTCGTTGCTTTCACGGCCAATGTGGCGCAGCTCGCAGCCGTCGAAGTTGCCTTCCAATTGATTGTAGAGGTCTCTGTAGGCGATCATGTTGTCGGCGATGGCGTCGCAGGACTTCATGGTTTGCTGTACCACCAGGTAGGAGTCCCCGTATATCATGAGGTGCGTGGCGCCGCAGTTCTTGGCCATCCGCATGCCGTTGATCAGGGCCTCGTACTCGACTTTGTTGTTGGACGGCGTTAGAAAGTCCATCTGCAAGACATACTTAAGCTTGTCGCCTTTGGGGGAGATGAGCACGACTCCTGCCCCGGCTGACATGAATTTCTTGGAGCCATCAAAGTACATTGTCCATGCGTTGGACTGGGCTTCTATCCACTCGGTGGTGAATTCCGGGAGGACTTGGGCCTTAATGGACTTCGGGTGAGCATACTCCAGCCCCCATGTTCCTAGCTCGACAACCCACTTGGCGACTCGTCCTGTCGCGCGTTGGTTTGTGAGAATGTCTGCTAGTCCAGAGGAGCTTACCACCGTGATCGGGTGCTCGGAGAAGTAGTGGACGACCTTTCTGGAGGTCATGAAGACTTCGTATGCCAGCTTCTGGTAATGAGGGTAGTTCTGCTTGGACAAGGTGAGTACTTCGCTAAGGTAGTAGACGGGCCTCTGCACCGGGTGACTTTGCCCTTCTTCTTCGCGTTCGACTACGAGCACCGTGCTCACCACCCTGTTTGTTGCTGAGAAGTATAAGTACAGCGACTCGTTTTCTAGTGGTGCCACGAGGACTGGAGAGGTTGTCAGGGTTTTCTTGAGATGGTCGAATGCGTCCTGCGCCTCTTGCGTCCACTCGAACTTGTCCGTCTTCTTCATCAGTTGGTAGAAAGGTAAGGCTTTCTCTCCCAACTTACTAATGAACCGGCTGAGAGCTGCGACTCGGCCGGCTAATCGTTGCACCTCCCGGAGCTTGGTTGGTGCTGGCATTGTGAGTATGTTCTGCACCTTCTCGGGGTTTGCTTCGATTCCTCTTGCGGATACGAGGTACCCTAGCAGCTCTCCGGCTGGGACGCCGAACACGCACTTCTCTGGGTTGAGCTTGATCTGGTACACATCGAGTGCGGCAAAGACCTTGCGGAGGTCGTCGACTAGGGTATCCTCCTTTCGGGTCGTGACAACGATGTCATCGACGTAGACTTGGACGATCTGCCCGATTAGCCCTTTGAAACATGCTTGCATTGTCCGCTGGTACGTGGCACCTACGTTCTTTAAACCGAACGGCATCGTCTGGTAGCAAAAGACGTCGTCGGGTGTGATGAAGGCCGTCTTCTCTTCGTCCTCGACTTTCAGCTTGATCTGCTGGTAACCTGAGTAGGCATCCAGAAAGGACAGGCGCTCGCAACCTGTTGTCGAGTCGATGATTTGGTCTATCCGCGGTAACGGGAAGTGATCCTTGGGGCAGCATTTGTTGACTGCGGTGAAGTCAACGCACATGCTTAGTTTCTTTGTCTTATTTTTCTCCACTAGAACCGGGTTGGCGACCCAGTCCGAATCCTTGATCTCTCGGATGAATTTGGCGTGCAGTAGTCTGTCGACTTCCATGGTGATCGCGTCTCGCTTGGGTCCTGAGAAGCGTCGCATGGATTGTTTGACTGGTCTTGCGTCCTTGTGGACTTTCAGAGAGTGCTCGGCGAGTTCCCTGGGTATTCCTGGCATGTCAGAGGGTTGCCATGCAAAGATCTTCCAGTTCTCACGTAGGAACTCGACGAGCGCGCTTTCCTATGCGGGGGTCAGACTCGATGAGACCTTGACCGTCTTCCTGCTGTCAGTCAGATGGACTTGGTGGGTGACGGTGTCGTCGTTCGTGTTGAACGCTGCGTCCTTGGCAGGCTTCTTGCGAGCCGGGAAGACGGTCTTGTCGTTGTCGGCTGATATGGCCTTGAAGTGCTCTTCGACTCCGAAGAACTCAGAAATCCTGGCGAACTCGCGGTCGCAGCTGTTGGAGAGCCCGAAGTCGCCGCGTACGGTGATTACTCCTTTCGGCCCGGGCAGTTTTATCATCAGCTAGGCGTAGTGGGGTACTGCCATGAACCTGGCAAAGGTCGGGCGCCCGAGGATGGCGTGGTATTGTGATTTCCAGTCGACGACCTCAAAGTCTATCGACTCCTTCCTGAAGTGCTCGGGTGTACCGAGGATGACGTCGAGTGTGATTGTTCCCATGGGCGTGATTGCTTGCCCTGGTACTATGCCGTGGAAGGTGGTTTCCGATTCCGGCAATTTCTTTGTTGACCTGTTCATTCTTCTTAGGGTGTCGGCGAATATGATGTTGATGCCGCTGCCTCCGTCCAGGAACACCTTCTTCAAGCTGTAGTCGCCGATCAAGGCCTCAATCACGAGTGCGGCGTGCCCGGGTCGGGTTACCTCTGACGGGTTATCTGCCCTGGAAAATGTGATTGGTGTCTCCGACCCGCGCATGTAGTCTGTTACCGCGCGCGGGCTGTTGATGGCCTGAAGTACTTGGCGTGTGATAATTTTCTGGCGCCTGTTCGACGGGGGTCCCCTCTGGATCATGTTCAGTTGTCCCCGTGCGGCTGGGTACGTGTCGGTTGCTGCCGACTGACCTTGTTGCTGTTGCTGTTGCTGCGGCTGGGGGAACGCTCCTGCCGCCTGCACCTGGTTGTTGTTTGCGGGTGCTGCCTGGATGGCTAGCTACGGTGCCGCCTGTATTGCTTGTACTGGAGCGATGATTTGCTGCATGGCTTGGTATATTTTTCTTGCTTTGCGACAGTCCTTCAGCAGGTGGTTGGAACTCCATTTGCCTGTCTCCGGGTTGCGGAACGAGTGGTGCTTACAGGGTAGCATCAGCTCCTCTGCTGGGGTCAACGGGCGCTTCCACTCGCGTTTCTGACTTCCATCATTGTGGCCGATGCTGCTGCTGCCACGGTTATACTGACTCGAGCTGGGCTGCCGACCTTGGTCGTACTGTCGGCTGTTGTCGTGTTTGTCCTCACGGGGGGTATCATAGCCCGCCGCTACTAATTCGATTGAATCGTGGGTGTAACGTGGCTTCTTCTTTTGACGTGCCTCACGCCAGTTGCTTATTTCGCCCTCTTTTTTGGGAGAAGTTTCGCAGACATAGTCCTCTCCTTCGGCCCATTGGTTGGCTGTCTTCATGAGCTCTATTGTGGTCTTCGGCTGGAGCCTACCGAATTCCTCCCGGAGGTCGTGGCGAGCGATGCCGTGCATGAAGGCGTCCATCACTCGATCTTCTGATACGGGTTCCATGGTATTGCGGAGGAGTGTCCACCGCTGGATGTAGGAGCGAAGCGACTCGTCTTTTCCTTGCTTGCAGGCCTGCAACTCGATGTAGGTCGTTGGCCTTGCGAATGTTCCCGAGAAACTCTTGATGAAGTTATCCTGGAATTCTTCCCATGTTCGGAAAGAGTCTTTGGGTTGGCTTGTGAGCCACCCGCGTGCCGAGTCTGTCAACATGAGCTGGATGTACTGCATTGCCGTAGTCGACATTCCGCCTTGGCAGGTGCAGGCGATGAGGAAGTCTTCGAGCCACAGTTTTGGGTCTTGCTTCCCGTCATACTTTGGTGTGGCAGCCGTCAACTTGAAGCCTTTAGGCATGCGGTGTCGCGGATGTTGAAGCTAAAGCATGCCGCGCCACACGGCTCGAAGTCACGGTCAGCATAGTCATCCGCGTTTGCCGCACCAGCCGAGCGCTCCTTGCGGTTGCGGTCCACCGTCTTCTGCGTCAGGACGTCGCGAAGATCCTTGAATGGCTGTCGCTGCGCTGCTGGGATGCCCGAGGTTGTTGGTTCATGCGCTCGGTTGCTTGGCCCCTTGGCCGCCAGAGCTTCTTCGATTGCCCTTATGGAGGCAATTTGTTGCTTGTGGAGAAGGGAGCGTGCGTCTCCCTCCGGTGGCTGCGTGAGCCGGAGGTATGTCTCGACTGAGATCAGGGCGGTGTTCGCCGTCTCTGGGACGGGTATCCCGTTCTCATCTTCGGTGACGAAGGACGAGTCGAGATTGCGGGTGAGCCTTGTTCGATCGGCTTCTGCCATGTGGGGAACGCGGGCTCTGGTTCGCCGTGCTCCTTGGTTAACCTCTGTCGAGGATGTGAAGGAGAGGGCGGCTCGCCTGGCACTCGATGCATCCGCGTCCCTTTTGCGCCTGAGCAGGTCGGCTTTTTCGGCGCGGATTCGTTCACCTTCCTTGCGTAGCAAGTACTGGACCGCCAAGTGGTCTTCTCGAGGTGCGTTGGGTGGGGGGAACGTGCCCTCGTCCACATGCTTCATGGCTTGGATCGCCATGTCCCGTGTGATGACAAGTTTAGTCTGGTCCGGCATGTCCACCTCTAGCGGATATGCGGGTTCTTCTTCGTCGTCATACGGTGCTGTGCCGGCCATGAAGACTTGCTTGGGGTAGTCTTGAGTCGGAGAGTTGGTGCTGCCGCTGCTGCTTCTGTCGCCCGCTTCCTGCTCGGGGTCGAAAATCGCTGCAACGTGGCGCGCGGCGCAGTCGTTGTCGCGTCTTCCCGCGATCATCCATGTGCTCACGCTCGCCGGGGCGAGTGCGATTGGCTTGGGGTAGACTTGGGATTTCCACGAAGATGAGGGCGCGCGCGACATGGTTGTCGGGCGCGGGCTCCTGGCTGTCCGTGCGGGTGCGACAGTCGAAGTGGATTTTGACTTGGCCGATCGCACGACCGAGGTTAGGGTAGTTGACTCGATTCGCGCGGCCGTTGCCGAAATTGTCGATGTAGTCAATGTAGATGCCCTCTTCCCGGGTGCGGCGGGCGCGGCCTCCGTGGGTGGGGCAGATGCGATCTTCGCGGGTTCGGCGGGCGCGGGGGTTGCCGATTTAGGTGACGCCGTCGCGCGTAGCGCGTTAGTCGTAGACCTGAGTATACCACGACTATCGATGCAGCAGAATATGGAGCCGAAGGTGATATTTATACCTTTGTCCAGATCGGCGTACACTGACTGGTGGGCTGGCGGGTGGAGGACGTACTCGAAGGATCCGAATCGGATCGACTCCCTGACGGCGGACACGCCGATCTTCATTGCGGATGGAGCCGGAGCGACCATGATCCTAGCACTTGTTTGACCTTCCCACAGACGGCGCCAATTGACGAGGTGTTAACTCGACAAGTCCCAGGGTTGTGCACCCCGGGTTGATTGATGGGGAGAGAGATGAGTGCAGGTGGTCACGACGGCTGACAAGCAAGGATTTACCCAGGTTCAGGCTCCCGGAGGATAACACCCTACTCCTTCTTGTCTGGTTATTGATACGAGTTGTGGTTACAATGGCGAGATTGCGATCTCGCTAGGGTTTGTGGTGGTAGCTATGAGCGTGTCCTCTGGGACGAGCAACCCTCCTGGCTTTATAGGCAGCCAGGTCTCGGGTGGTTGGTGCCGATGGCAACTACAGATATGGCAGGTTATGCTTCCTAACCGACTTGGACTAGTTTACACAGTACCCCGCGTGGGCCTTCTGTGGGCCTTCCTGTTCTTCGCGCGGCCCAGGTAGCCTTATCGTGGGCTACCCGAAAGGCAGCCCCACGTCACTAACATTCACCATATTCACTGTTCGGGGGGAGGAGGTCCCAGGGTGGGTTGATTAACCCGGATTGCATTGACACCGGATAGTGGTGGAGGAGGCCTCGAAATGTTGGGCCGTGATGCCGGAGCATTCGGCCGAGTAGCCCCAACGCTGCCTTCCTGCAACGTGCGCTGGTACCAGCTGCATTGCCGAGTAGAGTGATTTGCAGGCTTGTTGGATTCCAACGTATGGTAGCAGCATGGCTTGTTCAGCATCTGTTCATACGTCAGGGGCTTCTTCTGGTCCACCCAGGTAATCTGTACTTCTGGGCTCTGACCCCAAGCCGGGCCAGTTACTTTCTACCGCTGATTATTTCCGGCACCCCCCTGATCTCGGCCTACCGCTGCGACATGCTGCGAGGCATAGTGGAACTCGGGATGGTTCCTCTTTTAACCGAAATCCTGGCGGTCATGGCTCCTACTCGACCCCGAGCGCTGATTCCCCGCATTCCTCCTGTTGGAGTCTCCGACATCTACTAGGGGTTGCATGGGGTCTCCAAGCGTGTAGGTGTCGGCGATGCGCATGGTTTCTGCCAAGGTTGTCGCATCTTTCTTTGCAGCTTTTGCCAAGGTGGAGCCATGTCGGCATCCTTGCGCAAACCACGAAATGGCATGTGCCTCGACAACCCCTTCGCAAGAATTGCGAATGTTGCTCCACCGAGTAAGGTACTCTCGGTCAGTTTCATTGCCCCTCTGCCTGCAGATGGCAAGCTGCTGAGGTCGGTTGGGCCTCTTGTACGTGCTGGTGAAGTTGCTGATGAAGGCCTCCTCGAAATCTAACCAATAGTCTATGCTGTCAGTCCTCAAGTTATTCAGTCAGATCCTGTCAGGTCCTTCCAACATCTGCGACACAAAACGCACCGCCCAGCGCCTATTTCCACCGGCTATGCTTACTGCATTTACATAGTCGGTCAACCAATCCTCCGGCTTCGAGTTGCCGTCATAGGTATTGTCACCCCGGCTGAGCTGAAAATTCCACACAACCGGCTCCCGCATGATCCGCGGTCCGAAACAGGCAGGTGCCGGGGGGGGCCTTGCTCTTCAATCAACTCGGACTGGTGAATCCGGTCGAGCCAGAACCTGACATCAGCTGGATCCAGCTGCCGAGTTCCTATCCGAGATACCAAGGGATTCTCGTTAGGCTGGTATCCGAGTTGCTGCGACCTCGAGTTGCCATCGTCATGCCTGTTAACCACAGGGGCTACAGCTTGGTGTCGGACAGAGGCGGCATCTCTTTGCCGCTTTCCCTGACTCTGCGATGGATTCAGAGGTGGATTACCACGGCTAGCCGGGACATTGTTTTCTACACCCCGGTTACCACCACCATGGCTACCCTGAGCCTGACCGGGATTGTTCTATCCGGCTTGCTGAACTCCAGCAAAGGCCAGGTCGTATGTCTGCAAATGCTTGTTTCTCCCGGAACCTCGGCTCCGGCTTCGGCTTGTGCTCTTGCTCCTACTCGGATGCGGAGATGAAGCCTCTCCGCCTGATTTGTTGCTCTCGGCCCTAGCCGAGTACACCTGACACCCAGCACCCAGGTTCTTCTTCTTAAAGGCCTTGTTCTGCCGGTTAGCCTCTACGACTAACTCGTTGACCCGCTCTTGCTGCTTGCGCAGAGCTTCCCCGGATAGTCCAGCCAACTCGGCCATAGCTGTCTCAGCAGCCCTAAGAGTTTTTGCAGGTGAGTTGTACACCGGTTTCTCTGCCGAGATCAGACTACCCGACCTGCTATGGCTAGGTGCTGCGCCACCAGCCAACTCATCATTCACCATCCTGCCTTTTTTGCGCAGATCGGCGATGCGCTTGTCCCGGGAATCTATCCTAGGGAACCCGTGAGCCGCGTTGTATTCACGGAGACTAGCACTAAGCTCAAGCCGGATCTCGGCGATCTCTTGCGCCTCCGCGAGCAGCAACGTGCGCTGCTCATCCAAATCAGCCGAAGTGACTTGGGTGTCAGCGTCAGCTGTCAAAGGGACAGCCAACTTGGCGACCAGATCACCAGACCCGAGAGGGGATCCGGCCGGCGACGAGGTTGGGACGGCTGGGAATCGCCATCTCGGGCAGCATGTAGCGTACCTGCACTTTGAGTAAGGCAGATACCTGTGTATAGTGCCAATCCATGGATCGATTCGTTTGCACACACAGTTTACGATGTAATATCACAACAAAGTATCAATTTTATTACATCAATGATCCAAACTTACAAAATATTCATTACAAGTTGCATAGCATAAAGCTAGCTTTGAAATAGTACACAGCGGAAATACAATAGCAGTGAGTCTCTATCACTTTCATGCTGCCACAGGCGAAAACATGTTGGTTGTAGACTCGAAACCTATAAACGAAACCTCACTCGTCATCTGAACAATCTACAATAAGAAAAATATTGCAACAACGTGGGTCAGATCCCATTAAAAATGGAGTCTGGCAAGTGACACTATGGTGGACACTTAAAGGAATAACTCTATAGCCTATATGCATATTTGGCTGGTGGAGTTCAAAGCTATTTTGCATAAAGCCAATTTTTCCTATCTCTATGGAAAACTCTTTCTTCAAATCAAGACAAGTATGGCACGAAAACCATAATCTCATCTTCCCTTGTTCACCCATCAAGTTTTATTTCTGAAGTTGGAATGGTGGAATCCTCCGTTTGACGTCCGTGATCAGCTGCTCAAATTGTCCGTACCGGGGACACGGCTAAGTACTTAGTTTTACACTCTGCAGAGGTTGTGCACATTCACCATTGTACCCATTCAACCCAAATTATCCTTTACACACCATTTGTGATAAGGAAAGGAGAAGAATGAGACGAGATCTTTCAGAAGCATTTTCCCTCCCACTCTAGCTTGACCCGTTTCACCTAACATCCCCCTACATCTGCTTGTCAAGCCGGAGAGAGTCCACGCAACATAATTGATCAAGCCAGAGCCCATATGGCAATGGCTGCACTGGAAGCAATCGTCACTCGGAGTTCTTCAGATTCCTCTGTTCCCTGGGTGGCCATCCACAAGTGCACGTACTCCAGGAACCATAGACATGGACCGGAGTAGCCACTCAACTTCGCCACCATTAACAACCAATCCACCCAGGAGTTTCATTAACTTAGTGGATGTGCACTCTCAGGTAAAAATCACCATGCTCACGGCCCTAAGTAGAATAGACATTCATCCTAGGCGACGACAACCATGAGCACAGCCCTGAGTAGTCACTTAACATTTTGTAAAACTTTTCATCAATTGCATAGCATCAATACATCTACTAAGTATTATATAGGAACCTAGACACAGGAGTAAGGGAATTCTACACAGGTTTAGCATAGCAATACTATCCTACTCATGCATATAAAAATACACTAAGTAATGCATATAGAAAATAATAGGAAGTTTATGAGGTGTGCCACTTGCCTTCGAATGTTGTTGTTGTTCACAAACTCTTTTCAACGATACTCGGAACTCTCCGTTCAGTCTAAACAATATAAACAACAACAATACAACAATCATAAAACAAGACAACACAACACATACAAGCATACAAAATGAGCAAACAAGTTTCATAAAACTTCTAAGGAAAACATGTCATGCATGATATGCAAAATATTCCTAAGAGCTAGGAATGCTTTTCATGCCATGAAAATCTTTTAAGTTAATGCGGGGCAAATAGGTTGGTCCAAAAGGACTAAGGGCTAAGGTCATAAGTTGGTCAAAATTACTTTGTTATAAATCTATCTTGAATAAGCACTTTAATGACTTAGTCATGAAGTGTATAACCACTTAAAGAAAATACTAACTCTATTCTTCGAAGTGATCAACAATTATTATCAAATCTTTGTAAATTGGATATTCACTATAGTGAGAGAGACGGACACCCGGCCAGCCACTTAAGTTCTGGGACATGTCTCATCTACGTGGACATGTAAGGTTTGTCTCCAGGCCGCTTCATCTCACTATGCCGCTAGGATCCAACAACTTCAAGATGGTAATAACATGATCAAAATCGTTTATGTCTGAAGTGAAAGATAAGATTAGGAAAGAGTGAAAAGATAGTAAGAATGATGTAGTTGGTCTTCCAGGCTTCATCTCCAGACTTGTAACATTCTCCTTGGTGATGTCTTGATTGAAGTTTTGATAGACTTGATAAATCTTCAGACTTGGTGGTTCTTGTATCCTCGAGGCTGGTCTTGGATTTAACTTAGTCCTCATGAAGTCTAACAGAAGAAGGAGGGAGAAAAGAAAGAGAGAGGGAGCAAGACTTAGAAAATATATCTGGTTGGTCTTCATGAACTTCTTCTTGATCTTTCTTCTAAGTGCTTCCACTCCTTGGAGATACTTCTGAAGTCTTGTTTTGGCTAAGTCCTTCATTGGTCTTCTAGCTCCATGTTGAAAATTACTAAGTGTCTAAGTGTAGCACTTTACCAAAATGCTAAGTTTGAAAATAATCTTAACTTAGATAAAATAATGAAGAGGTTTTCCTATGAGGAGTATAACTATATAATAAAATAAGTTATGCATGAAATGCACTTTTTAATCACAAGAAAGCATCAAAATAACTTTTGTGATTTCTTTATATGCATGAATTTATAAATGCAATTTAATGAATTCTATTTCTGAAACATATAATAAAAGGAATAATATAAGATTAAAGTTTTCTATGATTACATTTTTATAACAAAATTTATAATTAGTGTTAATAGACATGGAGCATTTAATTAAATTTATAGCAATTTGATTTAATCAAAATAATATTTCTATTAATAGTTATGTTGAAATACTCAAACTATTCAAATTAAGTATATAACTATGAATTCATTCAAATATAACTCAATAATATTTTATAGCAGTGTCATCAATTTTACAAATATTCTAAAGTCTCTGAAACAATTTTATTTGCAATTTTTGGAATTATAGATTTAAAGTTATGACGAATATACTCAAATCCACCATTTGAAATTTGAATATTTTAGACTAAGCCAAATTTGAAATCTAACAGATCTAAAATAATCTACAAGTCAAGGGCTTTCCAAATATATAAAAATATTTGAATTTGGATGTGTGAGTAAAAAGTTATAACAATTCTAAGTGACAGGGGCTTTTCTGCAAAACTGCCATTTAATATAATTAAAAGAAATCAATTTCCACGCCATCGCTGACTGGGCGCTGACTGTGCATTGACGTGGCGAGACTCTATTGGCCCGTACCGATTCGGTTAAGTCGATCTAATCAAGGCCGCTCATTTCAGATCGGAGGGCTTATAGGGCTTCGACAAGATCGAGCGGCGCTCCGGTCGCCACTCTGACTTGACCCGTTCCACCTAACACATGCTACATCTTCTTGTCAAGTCGGAGAGAGTCCATTCAACATAATTGATCAAGCCAGAGCCCATATGGCAATGGCTGCACTGGAAGCAATCGTCACTCGGAGTTCTTCAGATTCCTCTGTTCCTTGGGTGGCCATCCACAAGTGCACATACTCCAGGAACCATAGACATGGACCTGAGTAGCCACACAACTTCGGCACCATACAACCTATCCACCCAGGAGATTCATTAACTTAGTGGATGTGCACTCTCAGGTTAAAATCACCATGCTCACGGCCCTAAGTAGAATAGACATTCATCCTAGGCGACGACAACCATGAGCACAGCCCTGAGTAGTCACTTACATTTTGTAAAACTTTTCATCATTGCATAGCATCAATATATCTACTAAGTATTATATAGGAACCTAGACACATGAGTAAGGGAATTCTACACAGGTTTAGCTTAGCACTGCTATCCTACACATGCATATAAAAATACACTAAGTAATGCATATAGAAAATAATAGGAAGTTTATGAGGTGTGCCACTTGCCTTTGAATGCAGTGTTTACTCACAAACTCTTTTCAACGAACTTGGTTCTCTCCGTTCAGTCTAAACAATATAAGCAAACAACAATACAACAATCAACAAACATCAATCATCAAACCTACATGCTCATATCTAGTGAACAATCAAGTTTTGTTAACTTCTAAGGAAAACATGTCATGCATGAAAATCTTTTAAGTTAATGCAAGGAAATGTGTTGGTCAAAAATGACTAAGGACTAAGGTCATAAGTTGAATAAAATATTTTGCTTTATATCATCTTGAATAAGCCCTCTAATGGCTTAGTCTTGATGTGTAGAAATATTTAGAGTAAATACTAAGTCATTTATTCAAGATGATCAACAATTATTATCAACTCTTTGTAAATTGGACATTCACTATAGTGAGAGAGACAGACACCCGGCCAGCCACTTATATTGTGGAACAGGTCTCATGTACGTGGACATGTAAGGTTTGTTTCTAGGCCGCTTCATCTCACTATGCCGCTAGGATCCAACAAACTTCAAAGATGGTAACATCATGATCAAAATTCGTTTTAAGTCTAAAAGACAAGATTAGGAAAGAGGGAAAAGAAAGAAAGAAAGATGTTGTTAGTCTTCCAGGCTTCACCTCCAGACTTGTAGCTTTCCCCTTGGTGATGTCTTGAATGAATTTTTGTAGACTTGAATAATCTTCGGACTTGATGATTTTTTGTATCACCTAGGCTGGTTTTGGATTTACTTAGTCTTCATGACGTCTCAGAGAAGGAGGGAGAAAAGAAGGAAAGAGGAAGCAAGACTTAGAAAATATTTGCCGGTTAGTCTTCATGAACTTCTTCTTGAATTTCTTCTAAGTGCTTCTACTCCTTGAAGATTCTTCTGAAGTCTTGTTTGGCTAAGTTCTACCTTGGCCTTCTAGCTCCATGTTAAAAATACTAAGTGTCTAGTGCTTAGCACTTTTACCAAAATACTAAGTTTGGAAATATTCCTAACTTAGAGAAAAAATAATTAAGAGATTTCCTATGGGAAATATATCTATATGAGAAAATAAGTTATGCGTGCAATGCACTTTTAAATCCTAAGAAAATATCATACAAAAATTTGTGATATTTATAAAGTATACATAAGGCTGTAGATGCAATTTAATCAATTTCTATTTTTGGAAAATATAATAAAAGGAATAATTATAAGATTAAAGTTTTCTATAATTAATTTTTTATAACAAAATTTTGTAATTAGTGTTAATAGACAGGGGGCATTTAATTTAAATTTATAGCAATTTTATTTAATCAAAATTAATATTTCTATCAATAGTTATGTTTAAAATACTCAAACTATTCAAATTAAACATATAACTATGATTTCATTCAAATATTACTCAAATTTATTTTATAGCAGTGACATTAATTTACAAATATTCTAAATTTTCTTAAACAATTTTATTTGCAATTTTTGAATTTACAGATTTAAAGTTATGACAAAAATACTCAAATTCACATTTGAAATTTGAATATTTTAAACTAAGTCAAATTTGAATTTGGCAGATCCAAATTATTCTACATGTCGAGGGCTTTCCAAAAATATAAATTTTGGTTAAATTTGGATAAGTGAGTAAAAAGTTATAACAATGCTAAGTTACAGGGTCTTTTCTGTAAAACTGCCAATTTAAAATTAATTACAAAAAAAATTGCTGACACGGATGCTGACTGGATGCTGACGAGGCAAGCTGACGTGGATAAGTCAATAGATCCAGACCGTTGGATCTGGATCGGATGGATCTCAACGGCCCGTACCGATTCGTTTAAAAATTTCTAATCTCAGCCGCACAAAGCAGATCAGACAGATCTGGTGTGTTTGACCAAAATCTGGCGGTGGTAGCTCACCGGAGACGCGCCCGTGGCGGCGACACGCACGGCACCGGGCGTTCCCGACGATCTAGAGGCTACGGGGACGAACGGGGCATACCAGATTGAAGGGGAGGTCGCGGCTGACTCGGTGGCGAGGCAGGGGTGTTCGACGCGTCCGGCTCCTCCTCAAACGCTCGCCGGAGTTGAGGACTGCGGCGGTTTGCTCCGGCCGAGGACGGATCTGACGAAGCGCTGCGATAGGAGAAAAAGGGAGAGGTCAGGAGGGTGCGCGCGGCGATGGGGAAACGAGGGGAGTGCAGAGAGGGCTCGGCATTGCCGTAGCTCACCGGAAAAGCAGGTCCTCGCCGTCGGCAATGGCGGAGATGCGGCGGAGGATTTTGGACGGCCTGGGGGCGCTCAGTGAGGGTGATCTGGGGGAAAAGAGAGAGGGCGAGGTGGGCTACTTGAAGGAGTATACGGGAGCTATCAACGCGGCTTTAATCGCGCGAAATGGTGAGAAGAAACGCCGGCCGTTTTCTGCTCTGTCGGAGGCGTGAATTGAGGGCGGAGCCATTGCAGCGAAGAAGATGACAGGTGGGACCCACCTGTCATTGACTGCGAGAGAGAGGAAAAGGCCTGGGCCGCTGGCGGGCTGCTGCTGTCCGCGCGCGCGGGGAAGAGATGCTGGGCTCGGCTCAGCTAGCCCTTTTTTTTTGTTCTTTTCCTTTTTCTGTTTTCTGGATTTTTAAATAACTTCTAAATTATGAATCCAAATAACCTCAATTTAGTTTCTATAATTTTGTAAAAATCATCTCTTCGCTTTAGAATATTTGTGGGCATGTTTTGAAACTTTTTAAAATTAATAAATTTGAATTATTCATAAAATGCAATTTTGCTCATTTAGGTCAACTTTGATATTAATAAATTAATAAATCAATTAGGGGTTAAATTAAATTTATGAAATTACCACAATGTTATATGGTTGATATTAAGTTATTTAAAACTCATTTTTAGTAACCAATCATATTTGTTTTGACATAATAGTAAAGTAATAGAATATAAATATTTTGAATGTAATAGAAATTATAATGGATTCAAGTTTTAATTCAATTTTATTTTGTGCACCATTAAGTTTTATATTATGATAAATCATTTGAAAACTCCATAAATAACCTTGGACAAGATTTTAAATTTAAATCATTTCTTATATATAATATATTTATGAAATTCATATAAGTTGATGAAATTTGGATAATTCATTAATTATATAATCAATGAAGTTTTAAAGTTATGAATTATAAACCTATAATTTTCCAAAACTGTAACTTAAATTTAGTTGAAGGAATGAAAACCATTTGGCAAATATACCATTTTAATATTCTGGAATTTATCAGTAAATATGGTTAAGTGGTTGGAATCAACTATTTATAAGTAAATTATTTTATTGGAATAAAATGGTTTGAAGTTTAATAAACCTTTGTCAAATTACATATTAAGGTTTTTGAAATAAAATGGGTAATAAAATGTTTAACCTGAAATAACTTTTGAAAAATGATGATAACTGAGATATTTGAAATATTAAATCCTTTAAATATGTTTGAACTCTCTTATAGTTGGTTTTCTGATGCATATAATGTTTTATTTTTAAATCAAAAACAAATTTTTTAAATTTTTAGTGATTTTCAAACATTATAAAATGTGGTGATGTTACAGATGTACTCTGGTGCATACCTTGATAGCATACAGAAGTCATCCATATACTCCTTCAGAGTTCTACCTCCCTGCCTCAAGCTACGAAATTCCTCCTTCTTCAGATTCATTATGCCAGAGGAGATGTGAGCATTGCGGAAACCATCCTTGAACGCATCCCAAGTCATGCCCTACAAGGGATGGGTCACTTGAGAGGTCTCCCACCACATGGCAGCAGGTCCTTCCAATAGGTGTGCAGTGAACCTCACATTTTCTGCCTCAGAACACTCACAGGTTACTAAGTCCTTGTTGACCGAACGGAGCCAGTCATCCGCCACTATTGGTTCAGTAGCAGAGGAGAAATTATTAGGTCTAAGCCTGAGAAATCTTGCAAGTCTGTCCATTGGAGGTGGTGGTGGTGGGTGGTTGTTATTGTTGTTACTGTTGTTGTTGGGTGTTGCTGCAATGAACTGGGTCATCATAGTCATCAGTTGGGCTTGAGCTGCCATAAGTTGTTGCATAGCTTCGTTGTTGTCGGTATCACGACGTGGAGGCATCTGTGGGGTTTTAGTATGGATGAGTAAAAGATAGATAGAAATATAAGGAGGAATCCTACCCATGCACAAAACAATCAAGTCAAGCACACATCAACAACACACCACTTATAAAACAATCAACAAACCAATCAAAACCTTTGGCTTAAGGAAAGCGATATAAAAGTTTGGAAAATAAACTCACGAGGTTCCGAGGATACAAGGGAAAGTACTGCCTTACCATAAGTTGGTAGGTCAATACGAAGCTAAGATAACGATGAGGTGTATGATAAATGGTGGTCTCACTAACTAACTACTCGACCATGACATCTTCTTCCTCTTCAATTTCCTGAATCTCGATCCCTTCATTGGCGAGTACATCCTTGAGTTCCTTTACTTCTTTCTCTAGGGCAAAGTTCTTTTCTTGCAACTCCCTCTTCTCAGTATGAAGCCTTTTGATCAAGTCACTATCAGCCTCGAACTCGACTTCATTGCTCTCAAGTTCTGCCTTTTGTTCCCTGATAGTCTTGTTCTTCTCTTGAACTCTTTTCTCCTGCCTCCTGTACTTCTCCTCTTGTGCAGCGAACCTCTCTTCTTGTGCCTTAGTCACTTCCTCTTGAGCCTTCACCTTCTCTTCGTTCTCCTTAAGTAAGGCACATAGCTCATCGTTCTTCAGGAGCTCGGTGTGTCGATCTTCATACAGTTCAGTGACAAGGATTTCCAGCTCCTGAAAATAAAGACTAAGGGGTTTTGCCTTGCCTCTTTCTCCGACATCATACAGGTAAGGTTCTCCATCCTCGTTTCTTCTTCCAAAGAAAATGGAGTAGTGGCCCCTCAACTCTGTGCTGTAGCGTCCGCAGAGGCGCCCAATCAAATCTTGCATGACTAGATTGAGTCCATTGTCTTTGGAGTCGCTAACCATTTTGATCTCCAGTGGGGGCTCCTCTCCACGTCCTGGCTGAGTTGCTTTTATTCCCCAGCAACCCTCTTTGTTAAACTTCTTCAGGATGAAGCCCTTGACTTGGGGTAGTGGTAACCCTATCTTCTCGCCGATGTCGAGAAGGTAACAGCCAAAACGGGTGTTCTCGAAGTCCTCCGTGGTGGTGAAGTGGAAGCTCGTCATCCTTTAGGTAGAAGAAAGGAATTAAAACAACAAATGCATAAGATAAGGAAGTACTAGTCATGGTGTGTATTATTAATTTAGAAGGATACTAAGTCAAAATCCTAAGGTGATCAACAGATATTAACAACTCTTCGTAAATTGGATTTTTCACTATAGTGAGAGAGACAGACACCCGGTCAGCCACTTATATTGTGGAACATGTCTCATGTACGCGGACATGTAAGGTTTGTCCCGGGCCGCTTCATCCCACTATGCCGCTAGAATCCAACATACTTCAAAGATGGTAACATTATGACCAAAAGGGGCTTAACCAATCCTAGGGGCTCGAACCTACATGCAACACTTTGCTCTGATACCATTTTGTAGCGCCCCAACTTTTATTAAAGTTGGAACACCTATGTTATGTGCTAGTCCCTAGATCACTGCCAGCACCACTAGTACAAAATATAAGGTACCAATGCATAAGTATCCAAAAATAATAGCCAAGTATGGCTTTATTACAAGTTGCATAGCCATGAAGGCTAGATAAAGTTCAGAGTTCACAACGAAAGCGAAATAACATGGAGCCTCATCTTCAAGCATGCGCAACAGGCAGACATGTTGGGTGTAGACTCGAGTCCAACTCATTCAGCATCAGAATTACCTGCACATTTGAATATGCAGTCCCGAAGGAGGTCAATACAATGATGTCTTGGCAAGTGACTATGGTGGATATATAATGAAAAGTCTAAAGTCTATATGCATATTTGGCTTGGTGGGGTTGGAGGCTATTTGCAGAAAGCAAGTTTTCTCCTATCATTTTGTAAAACACTTTTATTTCTCAAGACTTGGTACCAAGGGATAAAGCCCAAGTGCACCAACAGTTCTTTCCTTAGTCAAATTTTACTTTATGAAAACAGTGTTGAGATTCTTCCGTCCACCCTTGTCCAGTTGATCGAAGTAGTCCATTTCCGGGGACACGGCTGAGTACTCAGATTGTCGACTCTGCAGAGGTTGTGCACTTTCACCTTTAGACTCGATCAATTAGCCCGAAAATCCTATACACAAGGAGTGTATTGAGGAAAGGAGAGAATTGAGACAAGAACTTTCAGAAGAAGGATGCAACCATACTAGCAAGACCCGTTCCACCTACCATCTCTACATCTGCTTGTCAAGCTGACAGGTTGCACCCTCGCAACTTAATTATTCTAGACAGAGCCCATTGTCAAAAGGCTGCACGGGAAGCTTCTAAACTTGGAGGGACTTGGTAATCTCTTCGTTCCTGGGTGGCCGTCCACAAGTGCGCTTCTGGGTAACAAACACCATACTCATGGCCTTAAGTAGAATAGACATTCATCCTAGGCGACGACAAACACAAGCATAGTCCCAAAAGCCACTCAACATAAACCAAACAACCAATTCCACCCAGATGTGTATTTAAACTTTTAACACTTAGAAACATTTCCAAAACAGGGTAAACATTTTTATGGCATAGCTAAGCAACTAATAAAACTTTTCATGGCTGCATAGGAGAAGGGGTGACTACACACTACTAGGATATTTGTAAAATACAAATTAACTTAGCATTATAGAATAAATCCGAAATCCTATCATGCACACTACTCAAAATATACTATTTATGCATATAGAAAATATGGGATATAGTATGAATGTCACTTGCCTTGGTAGCAGGAGGAACAAGCACAGCAAGAATAACAATCACAAGCAAGTCCTTCCTCTTCTTCAAAATCTAGCACAAACAATGAATAAAATAAATACCAACACAAAACCATCACAACACCAAACAAATCATGTATGCATGAATGATATGCTATGATAATAGGACACACTTATTAATAATTTTTATTTCCTGTCATTAAATTAATGAAATATAATTTCTAGGTATTTCTTATTTTATTTATCAATTAAATAATTTTAAAATAATATAGTAAAACTTTGATTTCTATAATTACAACTTTTATTGTTTTATGAAATCTTCAATTAAGCCATTTATTAATATTGCTGGACAGAGGGAAATAATACAATCCTAAAACAATTAAATTTATTTTTAAATCATTTTTATTATTTAAGTTATTATTTTAATGGCTGAAATACTCCTCTGATAATTATACAATTTATAATTTGTCAAAGGGGAAAACAAATGATGTAGAAATAAACTACATGAGCAGGGCTTTCCAATGATATAAAGTTCATCAATTTTGGACTTACAGATTAAAAGTTATGAATTTTGCAAGTTTTAATAGTTTTCTGTTTTAATTTCTAAATTTTATTCGAGATAGAAAAAGGATCGGCCACGCGGCGCGATCTGATTCGCCCGTATCGGTTCGTCGTGGATCGCGATCTAGAGCCGTTAGATCTAAATGAAAACGGACGCGCCGATTAATCGCAGAGTTGAAAATTAAAATTAAAACGGATCCGTTGGATCTATATCCAACGGTCCAGGACGCGTTGACCTAACGCGGGCGGCGCGAGTCGCCGGAGAAGCGCGGGGCGCGACGGAGCCATTGCCGGCGTTTGCGCTTACGGAGTTCTACGGCTCTAGGAGAAAAACGGAGCTCACCGGGGGATGCGTGACGTCGAGGGGAAGGCAGTGGCGCGGTGGCGATGACCGGAGCGCCCTCGTCTCCCCGGAAGAGCTCGCCGGAGTCGCGCGCGGCGACGGTTCTTCTCGGTCATGGACGGAGACGGGGTTTCGCTGCAAAAACACATGCCCCACCGTGTCAAATCGATGCGCACGGCTAACAGGAATCGAAATGGGGTGGAGAGGAGGTCCGAGGGGGCCGGAGTTGCTCGGGCGGCGGAGTTCTTACCGACGGCGACGACGGACTCGCGAGAGCTCGAGCGGGCAGCCTAGGGGCTCTCGGGAGGAGTGGTTTGGGGCAATCGGACTAGAGCGGGGAGGGCTATTAGTAGGGAGAGGATGCGAGATAAATGGGGCAGTAAATCGTCCATAATCGTGCGAATCAAATCGGCGTTTTCGGTCGGGGTCGGGGGCGTGATTTGGCGACGAACGTTTCCGCGGGGGTGATGACAGGTGGGTCCCACCTGTCAGCGACTACGAGCGAGAGAGAGGGCCGCTGGGCCGCTAGCGGGCTGATATGCTACGCGTGCGCGGCAGATAGCCAACGGGCCGGCCCGATTACCTTTTCTTTTTAAATGAAATTAATATCTATTTTTAAATACTGATTTCAAATATGATTTTTAAACCTATTCAAAACATTTCAGAAAAATTCATTAAAATATGTTTTGGAAAGGTTATTAAAAAGGGACTTTTTGACATTATACTTGCCCATAAATAAATTGATAACATTTTATTTATTTAAGGAGTTTCAAGTAAACACTTTATGGAATTATAAATTATTTAAATATATAATTTGAAGTTTTTATTTAATATTTTTGTGATGTAGTTTTATGCCTAATGATGAATGATGCATGATGCATGAATGCAAAGTTTTAAATTTTTGCAAAATTTGGGATGTTACAGATAGTTTGAAAGTTGGTAAATCATTTGGCAAACTATAGATAATAAAATCTTGAAAAAACTTTTGAAAATAATGATAAACTAGGATATTGGAGATATTAAACCCCTTTCAATATGTTTGAAGTCTTTTATACTTGGTTTTCTTATGCATTTTAATATTTTATTTTAATAAAAGAAAAGTTTTAAATTTTAGAGATTTTTAAACATTCCAAAATGTTGGGATGTTACACAGCACCTCTCTCCTGAGGAGGTTTTTCCAACCGAATTTGGCCACTAGTAGCATCGCCGTCGGGAGCGTCCTAGAACACCTCCTCGCTTACCCCGACCATCATGACCGCGACGCAGCCCGCGGGGCGATCGGTACGCTGATCCCGGGCGTCGTGGATCATGGGGGGTCCTCAGCCTCCAGGATGATGTCCGGATAGCTGCAGATGACCTCGGTGGCGATGTAGGTGGTGAAGACTCCGAAGTCGATGAGGCAGCCGTTCGGAGGAAAGGGCTTATTCCGGAAGCAACCGGCATTGTCGTTGACGAAATCTATCTCGCCCAGCCTGAGGACCAGGCCGGAGAGAACTCGGATGCCGGAGCGAACGGTGGAACCCGTCTGGATGTGTACACCAGCCAGCGCCTCTACCTGCCCCATGGTGGGCGCCAACTGTCGTGGTGGTATCACGGCAGATGCCATAGGATGGCTAACGTGTGGGGCCGATGGACGCTGGTGGATCCGGGGAGGGCTAGTGAGCTAAAGAGCTCACACGGTAGGAGATGCCGGAATGCTCAAGATCACCGAAGAACACTCTCGAAGATCTATCAAATCCAAACAAATGCACGAGGGCAAAGCCACACACACGATGTACCCAGGTTCGGGGCCCTCGTGAGGAGGTAACACCCCTACTCCTGCCTTCCCTCTCAATATAAGTGTGGCACAAGATCTACAACATGCTCCTCGAGCTCTTTTGGTGATGAACTAGATGAACTAGAGAAAGGAAGGAAGTACATGAGACTATAGTTTTGGCCGTCAAGTTGGTCGTGCTTCCTCAGGAGGAGTTATGGCGCCTTTTATAGAGTTACGGCCGGGAGGGCCGGAAACCCTAATCCGGCACGGTCCCACCGGACAGGGCTAACGGTTATGTCGACACCGGCTAGTGCGACCAACGGTATAGCCCTGCCGTCATCATTCCGGCGAGGACTGCAGGCGCCATCCTGGATCATCATTGTCCCCTTGTCAGAGACAAGACATATCTTCGCCCAAGCCTGGTAGCCTTTTCCGGATTGCCGGGCTAGGCATGTCCGAGCTTGTCGAAACGTCATCGTACCGGCTAACACGCTCCCGTGCAAGGTAGGAGGTGACCATGCTTCCGTGTCAGGAGGAATGGGACTTCCCCCGTGTCAGGCGGAAAGCCTGTACCAGATCTTTGACTTCCAACCGACATGCCCCCACGTCGGTCCCCCCTTTGCCCAGCTCGGCATATCCTTCCTGCACAACAAAGGTAAGTCGCCTGGACCGAGACAGGTAAGTCGGTCAGCACCTACCCGGGATGTCCATCCGGGCCATCCGGGTTCTCCTCTACCCGGGATTATACCGGAGGGCTCCGACATATCGAGAAGCCCAAGAGCCCTCCCGGTTGTGCCCGAGTTCCACCCCTGATCCGGATAATAACTTAGGAGGAGTATCTCTGGGCCTAGCATCCCGAAGATGTCTTAGGTTGTCACCAAAGACATCTTCGAGAAGCTAGTTCTCAGAGGAACCCTCCGCTGATGCTTATGCTGTCCTGGAGGTCCGGGGGTCTATTTATAGCTTCCAGCGACGGCCCTTGTGTCCTCCAGGAGACACTCGTGGCCCATCCACTACCGAAAGGCCAAGTTGCCCCTTCGGCGCGCCACAGGACAGCTCTTGCTCACGCTGAAAGGCCAATTCCTGTAGCCAGGCTGTCGATCTGTACCGGGATCTGCCCTACCCGGAGGGCAGCCCACCGACAGCGGTATTTATAGGGAAGCTCGGAGGAAAAAAAATCGTGGGATTTGTGCTCGGATTTTGGAAAGAGATCAATTGCGTGATTCTCGGCCGAAGGAGGAAGACGATGGCGTCAGCGATGACGTCATTCAGGAAATTTTCTTTTTCTTTTCTGTTTTTCCATTTAATTCATATCTTTTGATTTAAGACTCCAAATGATGTCAAATATAATTATATATTTTTAAAAAAATCATATCTATGCTTTAAAATATTAGTGGGCATGTTTTAAAAACTTTTTAAAATTAATAATTTTGAATTATTCATAAAATGCAAATTTGCCCATTTAGGTCAACTTCGAAATTAATAATTTAAAAAATTCATTTGTGGTTGAATTAAATTTATGAAATTACCACAATCTTGTATGGTTGATATTAAGTTATTTAAAAATCATATTTTAGTAACCATTCATTTATATTTTGGTATTATATTAAAATAATAGAATATAAATATTTTTAAAGTAATGGGAATTATAATGGGTTCAAATTTTAATTCAATTTTATTTTATGCACCATTATATTTTACATTAAGATAAATCATTTGAAAACTTCATAACATATCTTTTGAAAAGGTTTTAGATTTATTTCATTTCTTATTTTGAATATATACATGAAAATCATTTTATGTTTTGAAAATTAATGAAATTCATTTAAGCTAATGAAATGTCTATTTGGATAATTCATTAATTAAAATATATGAAGTTTTTAAGGTTATAAACTATAGACTTGTAATTTACAAAACTATGTTTTGAATTCAGGTAAAAGGATGAAAATCATTTGGCAAATAGACCATGCTTTAAATAGTTTTAAAGAACGTTTGAAAATATTATTTTTATGAATAAATATGGCTAAGTGGTTGAAATCAAATACTTATAAGAAACTTTTTATTACAAGGAAATGGTTTGGAATTTTGTAAAACATTTGTCGAATTACATATTGAAATCGAATTAATTAAAACATTTGTCGAAATACAATGGATAATAAAATGTTTGAAACAACTTTTGAAAATAATGATAAACTGAGATATTTGAAATATTAAACTCTTTCAATATGTTTGAAGTCTTTCATAGTTGGTTTTCTTATGCATTTTAATGTTTTATTTTAATTAAACAAAAAGTTTTAAATTTTAGTGATTTTTAAACATTCCAAAATGTTGGCATGTTACAACACCACTAGAAGAATGACACCACAACTTGAATATCAAAACAACAAATAATATTCAACATAGTTCACTACTAACATCTAGACTTCTCCCATGTCCTCAAGAACACATCAAACTACTCACAACACACCATGCGGAACATGATTAGAGGTTTTATAATCATGGATAACAATCTGAACTTAAACCCTAATCCAACGGTTTCACTCAATAGAATCAAAAAAAATAGCAATCAACACCGGGAGAGTTTCCCCTATCAAATACACAGATTTTAGCCCTAGATGTTACAGCGGGAACGAAGTGGATGGATGGAGATGACCACGTCGGTGGTTGAGATGGTGGTTTTGGCGATAGTGATGGAGTGCAGCTCGATGACGGTGACGATGGCGACGATTTCCCCCCTCCAGGAGGTAATTTCCCCGGCGGCAACACAACCTGCCGGAGAGCTTTTCTCTCTGTCTTCTCCACCTCGTGGTGGCGGCGGAGAGGAATCCTGGACAACGTATGATTTTTTAGGTCTTCGGAGGGGATGAAGTACGCGAAGGGGTAGGCCAGGAGGTGGGCTAGGGCGGCCTTGAAGGAGATATGCCCTAGAGGAAAATAAATAAGTAGTATTTATCGCATTATCGCATAAGTTTATAATAGGTATTTGTATTATGCTATAACTATATTAATCAGAATTATCAATACACGTGTGATACATAGACAACCAGAGTCCCTAGTAAGCCTCTATATAAACTAGTCCATTAGGCAACAATTGATCGAGATTCCCGATCAAGGACAATGAAGTCGGTTGACAATGGGGTCATCTTATTAGTACAATAAGGTGATGGACATACGCAAAGTATTGCAATAAGATCATATTACGATGTTTTTCATTTGCAATAGATGAGTAATATGATAGCTTATTCCTTAGACCGTACTTATTGCTACTTCGTAGGGTTACTTTGAGACAAACAAACGGTGTGTCTTATATAGCATGACAATAACGATCCATCTTGGGTATCCCAAAAGAGTATGTTGAGACGTAAGGATCAAGAGCGGAATTTGTTCATTCTTGTAATGGAAAGATACTCTGGGCCCACTCGGTGAGATTGCATCTATATAGTTGCGCAGCTTATGACTAAGTCATGGAGATGTAATATCACAGACGAGTTAATAACCTTTGTCGGTAATGAGATACAACAAGGGCATCGGAAGTCTTCGATCATATCTCGGACAAGGTAGTATCGTAGAAACAAAGGGAATGAATTTCATGTTTATGGTTCAACGACGATATTTGTAGAATGCATAGGGGCCGTCATATGCGTCCATGTATCCATGGCGGTCATTGGTGAGTGGAGTGTCTCGACCATGTCTGGAGTATTCTCGAACCGTAGCGTAACAAACTTAAGGTCTTAACGACACCTGGAGAAGGTTCTGGAATACTATAGGATTGTATTAGAGAGAGAGAAATGATCCGGAAAGAGTTCCGGTGGTCCGGAAGGAGTTACGGGAAGGTCAGGAATGGTTCCAGGAATGTCCGAAAGATGTTCGGGTGGTTCGGAAAATGTTTCGGAAATACGGGATATTAAATAGTATTTAAATATATTAATTATGAATTAATTATATTATATATTAATTTAATTATTAAATAATAAAGGGAAAAAGGGGCAGCCCACCTACATGGGCCCAAGAGGGAGCCGCACCAACCAAGGAGGAAGGGGGCTTGGGCCCCTAGTCCAATTCGGACTAGCAGAGTCGGCCGAACACCCCTCCCCTCCTTTTTCCTTTAGTCCCACATGGGGGAGGCAAGGTGTTTGCACACCCCCTCCCCCCTTTATGTAGCAAGGCATATTAATTGGATTAATTACAGAAAAATACAATTAATTGTATAGCAGGCCGGCCGAGTTGCTTCTCCGCCCATTTCCCCCCCTCTCTCCACCAAAGCTATACCGTCGGGCACAGTTGCCCTGCGGAATTCCAGAAAAGTAATACGCATGCGATTTCAGCTGGATCTGAATGACCAGGGGTTGTTGTTAAGCTCTGTATGTTTGTGAGTGCTCGGAGGCGCCACATTTGAGGAGCCTGGGCGGCGTCGTCTCTCCCACCCAGCAGCCCTGCTGCTGCTCCTGCCGCCAGCGCCACCCCCCCCCCCCTCCCCTCCCAGTCGCCGGCGCCTCGCCATCTTCCGCCCGACGCCCATCGATGCAGGTAATCGTCGACAACTCCGGCTTCATCGTGTACATCGTCGCGGCAAGTTCTCCACAACCTCGAGGTCGGCTATGTACGACTTCATCATCAACGCTTGTGCGGGAGCGTAATCCCTGATTTTCGATCTACATGGAGGTAATGTAACCCGCTCCACCACCGTTATCACATGTACTAGATAGATAGATCCTGGCTAGTTAGGGTGTTCATACGCTAGAAAAATTATTGTTTTCTGCACCAGAGCCCCTTCAGTGGTATCAGAGCCGATCTATGCGTAGTACTGCTGGTACAGTTAGAACTCATGTTGAATGAGGACGTCTTTCTTATATTAGCTACCCTCTAGCGTGCACTTGAGATGCCTTCGGAATTGAGAGTATGAAGAGGCCCGGGCCAACTTTGCGCGTACGCTTACGCGAGACTGGTCCACTTCAGACATACGGCTTGCACCGTATCTGTGGCTGGCGGGTGTCTGTTTCTCTCTCTTTAGTCGGCAAAGCATTTTCAATGGAGGGCCCGAAAGGGATGCTTAAACATGCAATTATACGATCGACGTTGTGGTACAAAGTTCGTAGGTAGGGAAACGTTTCTCTTACGAATAAGCCTATATGCCACGTAAAACTTGCAAAACTAAATAAAGGTAGAGGCGTTTACCTTTTTTTGCAGAGCCGTTATTTTATGTGACATGGTTATGGTAAGTTTGATATTACTCGTACTGTCGGAGGCAATGAAGGGCACCGTAGACTCGGAGCCATGTCGAGGCGCCATGGAGGTCCAGGCGCGACGACCATGTCACATCGCACTTCATTACTTTATGTTGATATTGTGTTGTTGTGTGTGCATCCTATTGATTGCTTATATGTTAGATATACAAGTAGCATCTTAAATAGGATGATCCCTAACAAATACCAAAATTGTGGTCACCCTTGTTGCGCACCACCAAGAAAGTTCTACGTTATGAGGCAGGTTGTGACGATCGGGTGTCAGACATATCATCGTTCGCATACAGTGGGTGTAAGCCATGTTGAATGCGCAGGGTCTTCAAGGTTTGATTGGCGAGCCTAGCATATGCAGATATGGCCTCGGAACACGGGAAGATCGAAAGATCGAGCATGAGTCACAGAGTTGTTGTGATCGAAATTTATGTCCACCTTTGATGTTGTGCTGCCGGCCGTGACGATCAGGGGTAGTATGGTGGATGGGGGTCGTGTAATCGCTATTATTATTTTTAGGGATAATAATTTTAGTGGAGTGTGTTTGATAATATGATTATAAACTGAAAATCACATATATTATAAACTTTACCTTACCTCTTTTGCAATTACATCTATAGACTACGGAACTATACTTCGGTTACTTCGTCAAGAGCCTGATTCTACCTTAGAAGCCGACGGGTCCAACTTCATCAGGTGGTACATTGGTTTTAGAAACATTCTTGAACACAGCAACATCATGTATGTCCTCGATGAAGCATTAGGAGAAAGACCAGATGATTCTGCTAGCGAGGAGGAGGAAGATGAATTCCGTATGCGTCGAGACATATTCATAGAAGTGGAGATCACCATGACCGTATGCCTAGCACCTAAGTTGAAAGAGTTGTTTCGACACAAGGAGCCATATGTCATGATTGATGTGATAAAGACGCACTTCAAAGATGAATTGAGGCGTGAGCAATTCAGGCAGCTTGGAATGTTCCAGACCATTCATATGGAGGAGCATACCTGTCTGAGGACTCATTTGAAGAGATTGTATGACATCTACTTCCAGCTGACAAATGTTTTTGATTACTGGATGGCAGATTCATGTGCAATTCAGATTGTCCTGATATCTCTGCCTCCAAGCTATGAGAAGCATGTGCGCGAGTACATTTTGAAGGCTGACAATATGAACTTCTACAAGTTCGTGTACGTGTTCAAATCTCTGGAAGTTGATTCCATCGAAGGAGAAATCTTCGACGCTACAGGTATATATTTGATATATACAGAATTATTACAGTTTTGCCTCTTGATATATGATAAATTATTTGATACTTGTTCTGTTTGTGAAACATGTCCTGATTATCACATATATGCGGCGAAATATGATGTGACCTGGCGTTGAAGATGGTGATCAAGGAAGTTGATGGCCATTGGTGTTCACGTCCTCAAGTTATCATAGTTATCATTAATAGTTTTTTATAAGACCTTTTTGTAATAGTGAGAAAGTGTGTTTAGTGTCTTGATTGTTACAAGACAAAATTATTCATATATGTAATAAGACAAGTTCAGTTGTTTTATGTTATGGAACAAGCCCGTTGTTTTATATTATGAATAAAGTTTTCACATCTCAATTACATTACTTGTATGATAACATTCATAATAGTAGGAATGATAAAATTATGTGTCCAAGGAATAAAAGTTTTTGTTACTAGAACAAACACCATCGAATTTAATCATAAAGACAATGTAAGAAGTAATAGATACTTTTGATCTATTTAAGTATTACATGTGCCGAATTGATTAAGTTTAAAATTTAGTATTGAAGTGTCAATACGAAAGGAAATTAATTAAGAGTCATTTCGAATTATTATTAAATTAATTGTATGGTGAATTTTACTTGATCCGAATTCTTCTATGATTATTGGTAAATAAGTGTATTTGCATAATAAATCACGAGTCTGAAATTAATTTGATAAAAGATCAAATGGGGTTTTTCAGAAGAAAGATTAGTGAATATTATATTCGCAAGATTTGATCAAAGGGCAATATTTTTGAATTATGGTTTCAACACAAAAGACTTGTGAAAATTCGTTTCACAAAATTACAATATCAGATATGGTTATATGTGAAATATTATAATCATATTCTATTTTAGATAAAGTGTGGTCTTTCAGAATCTGTCTTAGAATCTCTTAATATGTTAAAAACATTATAGTTGATGTCCACTTTAGAAAATAGATGTTTTCCCAACGATAATTCGTGTGATCGACAATAGTGTCATTATGTAGATGATTATTATACGATAATCCAGAATATACACGAATAGTTCTTTGTAAATCGCTCACATTAGTTGAGTGTATATTCCAAAACCCAATAGAAACAATACTTGTGTTGTTGTCTATATAATTCCGAGGAAAATATGATTTTTCGATTTATGGTTAATGGAATAAAATTAGAAGCTTGAAACAAGGTGTCGGATCTATATTCATAAAAGTAGAATATTGGAAAATGTTCCAAAAGGTATATGTCTACAAATGAAAATTTAATGATTAAGATTGAAGGAGACTAGAAAATTGTTTTCTGCTTGCAATCCTCTTCGTGAAGATCATAATATTTTCATAAAAGAAGCTTCTAAATAAAGTGTTGTTTTATTTAATATTGTTGTCTGGTAAAAGCATAATATTAAGTGTTTCAGATCTTGTTGAAAAATCGAGGTGCACCTTATGAATACAGAGAAAGTTGAGAAAAATATCAGAATTCGAACCAAGGCTTTTTTAGCCTGAAAATCCAAGTTACATTTAGAAGGATTAAAACAGTAAATGTTACTATAATGCCTTTTGTGAAGAAATAAGATTTCTTGATCATCATATAAAGTTTTATGTGAGAAATGTAACTATAAGAAAGACGTGAAAGCATATTTTATCAAGAAATGTATCTTGGACAAGATCAAATTTGTTGACTACATTAATGTAGACATGCTTGAAGTCCATGGGATATGTATTAGTAGTATACTACAGTTCGTGTTATAATTCGAATTGATTAGTAATCAATGATTTGGTTTGACCAAAATGTCGAAATAAATTTTGAATTTTAGTGGGAGTCAAAGTTAGTTCACTCAGGTAGAATATGTATAGACATATTTTTGAGTGGGAGCTTAAAACCTCATATGTGTGGATGACACAATTTTGAGTGGGAGCTCATGTTCTCAAATGTGTGGAGACATAATTTGAGTGGGAGCTGAATTCATCTTGTGTAAATGTCACATTGTGAATTGTACCAGTCAAATTAATTAGAAAGATGAAGTTGTGAAACTATTTGAAAGTTAGTGTCTATTTGGAATAGAACGGGATTTTTGAATAGTTAGTCGAGTTGTGTTGGATTATATATGAGGAGTCATAATAGAACCAAAGGATGATCCTTGGAAATCTAATTAATCATTAAGAGTAATGATACACGGTAATAGTGGTTGTATGACATGTTGGTCTATTATGTGATATTAGACATCATACAGAAACCATATTATCTACTTGATGAAATATGACCGATGTTCTTAGAAGAAGAACAGTTGTAAATGTAAATTTAGAATTTACTGGAAGTAGAAGTGTATTAGTTATTAGATTGACATTGGAGTGTCAAGTTTTCTACATAGGTGTGAAAGTATATATGGATATCGGGAGAATGTAATTGTTACAAGGAGCTCTCTTTGACTGAGTGTGTTTTCAAGGCAATTATCTAGTTAACAGAATCAGAGTAAGCACTGGGAAACAGAAGTCTCACTTAGTTACGGTATTTGTATATATGTTACTAGCTAACATGTTGATATCAATGGATCACAAAAGAACGCACAATTATGTATTGCACAGATTGTCAGAGTAACACTCTTCCACAAGCAAGCATTATCATATAACGCTTATTTGATAAGAGGTTTTGATGGAGTAAAATGCAGCTAGTTTATTTGTACTCTAGTGCAAGTGGGAGACTGAAGGAGATATGCCCTAGAGGAAAATAAATAATTAGTATTTATCGCATTATCTCATAAGTTTATAATAGGTTTTTGTATTATGCTATAACTGTATTAATCAGAATTATTAATACACTTGTGATACATAGACAACCTGAGTCCCTAGTAAGCCTCTATATAAACTAGTCCATTGGGCAACAGTTGATCGAGATTCCCGATCAAGGACAATGAAGTCGGTTGACAATGGGGTCATCTTATTAGTAGAATAAGGTGATAGACAGACGAAAACTATTGCAATAAGATCGTATTATGATGTTTCTCATTTGCAATAGATGAATAATATGATAGCTTATTCCTTAGACCGTGAGACCGTACTTATTGCTACTTCGTAGGGGTACTTTGAGAGCATCAAACGTTGTGTCTTATATAACATGACAATAACGGTGTCCATCTTGGGTATCCCAAAAGAGTATGTTGAGACATAAGGATCAAGAGCGGGATTTTTTCATTCTTGTAATGGAAAGATACTCTGGGCCCACTCGGTGAGATTGCATCTATATAGTTGCGCAGCTTATGACTAGGTCATGGAGATGTAATATCACAGACGAGTTAATAACCTTTGTCGGTAACGAGATACAACAAGGGCATCGGATGTCTTCGATCATATCTCGGACAAGGTAGTATCGTAGAAACAAAGGGAATGAATATCATGTTTATGGTTCAGCGGCGATATTCATAGAATGCACAGGGGCCGTCATATGCGTACAGGTATACCTGGCGGTCATTGGTGAGCGGAGTGTCTCGACCATGTCTGGAGTGTTCTCGAACCGTAGCGTAACAAACTTAAGGTCTTAACGACACCTCGAGAAGGTTCTGGAATATTATAGGATTTTATTGGAGAGAGAGAAATGATCCGGAAAGAGTTCCGGTGGTCCGGAAGGGGTTCCGGGAAGGTCTGGAATGGTTCCAGGAATGTCCGAAAGATGTTCAGGTGGTTCGGAAAATGTTTAGGAAGCGCGGGATATTAAATAGTATTTAAATATATTAATTATGAATTAATTATATTTTATATTAATTTAATTATTAAATAATAAAGGGAAAAGGGACAGCCCACCTACATGGGCCCTAAGAGGGCCCAAGAGGGAGCCGCGCCAACCAAGGAGGAAGGGGGCTTGGGCCCCTAGTCCAATTCGGACTAGCAGAGTCGGCCGAACCCCCCCCCCCTTTTTTCCTTTAGTCCCATATGGTGGAGGCAAGGTGTTTGCACACCCCCTCCCCCCTTTATATAGTAAGGCCTATTAATTGGATTAATTACAGAAAAATACAATTAATTTTATAGCAGGCCGGCCAAGTTGCTTCTCCGCCTGTTTTGCCCCCTCTCTCTACCAAATCTATACCGTCGGGCACCGTTGCCCTGTGGGATTCCAGAAATTTTCTACCCCTGCGCTTTCAGCTGGATCTGAATGACCGGGGGTTGTTGTTAAGCTCCGTATGTTTGCGAGTGCTCGGAGGCGCCACCTTTGAGGAGCCTGGGCGACGTCATCTCGCCCACCCAGCAGCCCTGCCGCTACTCCTGCCGCCGGCGCCACCCTCCCCCCCAGTCGCCGGAGCCTCGCCATCTTCCGCCCGACGCTCATCGACGCAGGTCATCGTCGACAACCCCGGCATCATCGTCTAGATCATCGCGGCAAGTTCTCCACGACCTTGAGGTCGGCTACGTACGACTTCATCGTCAACGCTTGTGCGGGAGCGTAATCCCCGCTTTTCGGTCTACATGGAGGTAATGTAACCCGTTCCGCCATCGTTACCACATGTACTAGATAGATAGAGTCTGGCTAGTTAGGGTGTTCATACGGTCGAAAAATTATTGTTTTCTGCACCGGAACCCCTTCAGGCCTCACCACCTGCTCGCGCGGCCAGGAGGGCTGCCGCGTCACGGGGCGGTGAGGGCCCTCTGGGCCCCACCCCAGACTCTCCTCTTGGCCTCCTTCGTGAAATAAATGAAAAATTATTCCCAGATGTCTACTTTGTTCTTCTGGTCTTCGCAAATATTGTATCTTGACGATGCTTTTTCCAGCAGAATTCAGACTCCGGAATTCCATCCCCCAATGATCATCAATCATGCAAAATAGATGAAATAACTTAAGTATCATCGCCAAATACAAAATATATCAATGAATAGCAGTAAATTATGATATAAAATAGTGATGCAAAATGGACGTATCAACTCCCGCCAAGCTTAGACCTCGCTTGTCCCCAAGCGAAAGCTGAACTCGGTAAACATGACCACAAGTTTATGGAGTGAAGTGTCGATATAAATATATGGGCAAGAAGCATCACATGTATAAATGCACAAGTCATCTTAGACATTAACTCCGTTCATGTTTAAATCAAGGTGTAACAAGTAGAGGAAAATCACAGTAAAGTACATAGAGAAAACCATAGTTGGTGTTGGCAAACTTAGTCCTTGGTCAGAGAACAATGAGCAATTGAGCTAAGTTTATAAAACAGCCCCTCCTTATTGGTTGATAGCTCCAAAAATAAAATTCATTAGATGCCAACAATGTGCTAAACAAGAAAGAATAAAAGACATGATCAACAATACTAATGTATAAATGGTTGAATCACAATCGATCAAATGCTTGCTTAAGATAGAAGGAGATAGATTTACTGACTCAACATAAAGTAAAAGATAGGCCCTTCGCAGAGGGAAGCAGAGATACAAGCATGTGCTAGAGATTTTGGTTTTATAGATTTTCGAAATCACATACAGAGCATAAAATGAGTTTTGAGTGGTGTTTGTTGTTTTGAACGATTTGTAATAGAGTCTTTGTTATCTTCCATACTAAGCAAGTTAGTGGTGGTTCTGATTAATTTTTAAAACAAGACTTTATGATATTCATCTTCTTGTTCTCTTTACTTTCAAAGCCATGACACTCCTCCCCACCTTTCTAACATAATCATGGCTAGCCGAATCCTCTGGTGCCCACCAATCAATCTCAAACCATGGAGGAGTGCATATATTTTTGAAAAACTCAACCTTTGATATTATATTGTTTGACCACTCCTTTGCAATATTAATGACGAGCAGATGTAGCATGCAAGTCATGGGTTACTTAATTAGTATGGAAGATAACAAGCCCAACTATTATTTCCTCATGAGCTAGTGAACATTGACACAAATAAGGGATAATTTTGAATAAAGATGGCACAAGATGTATTTACTTGGAGTGGCGCAAAATACCACATAGTAGGTAGATACGGTGGACACAGATGGCCATGGTTTTGGTTCAAGGTTTGGATGATGAGAAGCATTCCCTCTCGATACAGGTATTTGGCTACCAAGTTTAGGTAGCGAGCATAAGAGTTGAAGGATACAAACAAACATACATCTAGTAAAAGACAATCATGCAATTCTTACTTGAAAGCACACACAATTTTAAGTTGTGAGTACTAAGCTTGTCATCGACAAGTGAGAAAGATCAATTAATGCTATATTCTGCATGTAATTCTTTTTCCTCTTAAGTTTCAAAGTATTGTAGCTACGGATCAATGCTAAGTTTGCCAAAGCCAAAAGATTTACTATATGCTCCCAAAGTGATTACCAATACTAAATGATAAGATCAATCATACATGATAAAAGTTGCAACCTAAAATAAAGTGTGCAGAAAATAAATGATAACACGTCTCATTAATATTTCATAACGGCAACTCACACCAAGGGATACATAGATAACCAACTAAAAGAGAGATACTTCCACATTGCAAACCATCATATAAGATAACTTCCCTACTCATGATATGACACTACTAAAAAGTTAAAGATGAAATATAATGGTGATACCGTGGCACTCCCCCCAAGCTTGGAACAAACTAAGGGAGATGCCAATACCGATGATGAATTACTCCTTCGGTGGCGATGGTGGATCCCCGATAAGCTTCTCGACCAACTCCTTTGGTTCGTCGATCTTGTAAGTAAGAGCACGAATCATCTCTATGTTGTGCTCAATACAGCTCATGAATATATCAGGCTTCGAGTCCCAGCTCTTGGAGTTGTTTCCCCACTCCGCATCGGACTTGGAGCTCCTTTTCCCTGCATTGTTAGAACGATCTATACTCCAAAGGTTTGGCCGCATCACCTAAGACATCTTTTCAATTTGATCCAGTTAAGTTGTGGAAGGCTTAGTTGGTGCTTGATGAAGATGTTCTTGGAGCCAGAAGATGACGTGGAACTCTCCCTCCGGTGTTCATCCGTGCGCTCATCCTGCGATTGGAGGGGTTCTCCACCACTCCAATGCTAGCGACAGTTGCGCGAAGGTGACGACGCATGTCTTCTTCCTCCTCCACTTTGTCTTCGCTCTTGATATCTTCCTCTAGCTTGGGGTCTTGAAGTCCATCCTCCAAAGTCTTCTTTCCCTTGCCGTTGGCGGAGAACATGATGCCTCTAAAACGTGGACAAAAATTCTGGAAGAAACAGCTCGAAACAAGAACACGTCAAAAACACGATATACGGACCTCTAGGGCTCCGGGTGAATATATAGCAAAAATTTACGAAATAAAAGGAAGGAAACAGGGTGAAACCGAGTAGGAGAGGGGCTCTATAGCCTCCTCACCATCTGCTCGCGCGGCCAGCATGGGGCCCACGCCACGAGGTGGTGAGGTCGCCTCGGACATCGTGTCCTGTTCGTTTTTGTCTCATATTTTTCCATATTTTCCAAAAATAAATATCAGATATCCCAAATTAAATTCGCGAACCATATCTTACCGAAATTGTACC
This sequence comes from Poa annua, assembly GCA_026929855.1. Lineage (NCBI taxonomy): Eukaryota > Viridiplantae > Streptophyta > Magnoliopsida > Poales > Poaceae > Poa > Poa annua. Next base: position 73,315,253 of record CM049426.1, read on the forward strand.
TTTTCTAAATCAGGTTCTGCGAACTTAGAAATATTTTCCTTAATACAATTCTCCAGAGTAATTGCTTGAATAATATCAACATCTTCATTATAAGAATCTCCAGAAATATAATGCTTGAGTCGTTGTTCATTTACCACTTGTGTAGAGTCGTCCTTGAGCGAAGCAATTTTTATCGCACCCGAACGAAACACCTCCACAATGACATATGGTCCTTCCAACTTGGAGAGTAATTTTCCTGCAAAGAATCTATGACGAGAACTATTCAATAGAACTTTCTCACCAACATGAAACTCTCTCTTAAGGATTCTCTTATCATGCCATCTTTTAACTTTTTCTTTAAAGTGTTTAGCATTTTCATAAGCTTCACTTCTCCATTCATCTAAAGAACTCAAATTAAGTAATCTTTTCTGACCAACAAGTTTCAAATCTCTATTTAGTTCTCTCACTGCCCAATAAGCTTTGTGTTCTAATTCTAAAGGCAAGTGACAAGCTTTTCCATAAGCCATTTTATAAGGAGACATACCCATGGGATTTTTATAAGCAGTTATATAAGCCCACAATGCATCATTTAATTTACTAGCTCAATTCTTTTTCGTTCTATTAACAGTCATTTGCAAGATAGATTTAATTTCTCTATTGATAGTTCTACTTGCCCACTAGTTTGAGGATGATAAGCTGAAGCAATTCTATGATTAACACCATATTTAGAAAGAACTTTTCTAAATCCACCATGAATAAATGAGAACCTCCATCAGTCATAAGATATCTAGGAACACCAAACCTAGGGAAAATTATATCTTAAAGCATTTTTTATGATGTTTCTGAAAGTGCATTCTTTGCACTCCCATTTTTGGTGACTAATGACAACACAAAAGGTATTCTAATGTTTGTGATGAAGTATGCAGGTCCTATTACAGGTCGGTTGATAAGAGTGAATACTTAAATTGCCTGATTTTCAGTACTGCTTCACTTGGTCTTTCATCAGGAATTCAGTCGGGAGATTTCCGGGGTTCGGAGATTTCCGGTCCCCAGACCGGAGATCTCCAAGCTAATCAAGATTTCCTCTAAGTCACAAACTCGGATGCGTACTGACTCCAACTCAAGCTTAGCCGGAAATGCTCTAGGAGATTTCGGCGCTCGGAGATTTCCGAGCCCCAGTCCGGAGATCTCCGAGTGACAGAAGAATTTTACCAAGTACAGAACTCAGTTGCGTACTGACTCCAACTCAAGCTTAGCCGGAAATGCTCTAGGAGATTTCTGAGCCCCAGTCCGGAGATCTTAGAGTGACAGAAGAATTTTACCAAATCTAGAAGATCAATCAGCACTGACTTCGAGCCCCGCTCAACCGGATTTCCTACCAGAGATATCCGGAGTCCGGAGATCTCCGGATCTCAACCCGGAGATTTCCGAGCTGGCGGCTGTACAACGGGCAGAATTTAGGGAGGGGTATAAATACCCCTCCACCTACCTCCAGCAAATTAAGCTTCAAGTTTTCTCTCTCCTCCATTTATGCTGAAGCTCGTTTCTTCCGGATCTCCCAATCTAGCCACTCAAATATTTTGATACTTGGGGATCTGAGGGAGAAGCCACCGATCTACAACTCCACCGAAGCATTTTGATTTCTCCCCTCTATATCTTGAGGGCAACGAATCTAGGGTTCCTTTTTGGAGAGCTAGGTTCAATCTTGTGTGTTTTGATCCTTTGTGGATTCCTTTGTGGAAGTGACCTGTTGTGGTCATTGTGAGAGCCCCCAATTCAGTTGTGGGTGTGTGCCTCACGAATTGTTCGGGATCTTCTCCGCCCTTAAAGGAGTCCTTAGTAGAAACGTGGATTCGCACCTTTGTGGTCGAGTTCACAAGAGAATAGGGTGAGGCCTTTATGGCGTTGAGCAAACCTTTGTGGTAGCTCACACCCCTCCAACGAGACGTACACTTATGTGGTGGAACTCGGGATAAAATCGCCGTCTTCGAGTTCCTACGGTTGTCTTGTTCCACTCTCCTTTATCGCATCTTAAATTCTTGTACTTGCTTAGTTTCTTTGTTGTTTATCACTTGTATCACCTAGTTGCACATATAGACAACTTACTTTCCGCAAGCCTAAAACTAAAAAGGACATAAAAAATGGTCACCACCTATTCACCCCCCCCCCCCTCTAGGTGGTCAACTGCCGTTCAATTGGTATCAGAGCCAGGTTGTCTCTTAAAAGCTTCACCGCTTGAGACCAACCTTGGACAATGCAAGTTGACCCGAAAGAGGTTATCGAATCGGACGCCGCGACTTTGGCGGCAATCCAAGAGAAAGGTGTCACTATGGCCGATATCAACTCTTTGGAAACAAAGTTGACATCGTCCATACAAACCGAGTTCAAGAAGTTTCATGATATGCTTGAGTCTCTCAGGACATCTAAGGAAACCTCTCTTGCTTTGCCCTCAAAGTCTCCGGTGCTTCCGGGCATTACTCAAGATTTGGACCCCGAATTGATAAAGGGAAAGCAATTACCTTTGGATGGGAAGGGTGATGCTACTAGTTCCTCAAACCATAAAAACACTCTATCTTCCCAAGATGAAGTGCCTAAAGACTACAACGCCACTCCTCCCCCATCCCAATTCCATACTCCCGATCCCATCATTCCTCATCCGCAAGTTTCTCATAGGGGTGATCCCCCATTGCTTAAAGATTATACATTCTCTCAATGGCAATATGTGATGAAGTCTCATGTGTGCAGCTCTTCAATCCAGTTGTGGCGCATCATTCAAGTTGGATACAAGTCGCATGATCCGACAAACTTAACAAGAAGAGAAGTGGTGGAGGCTCAACTTGATGTCACCGCTCTCTACATGATCCAAAAAGCGGTTGGGAACAAGGACATGTCTCTCATCCAACACCTCACCACCGCCAAGGATACATTGGATGCTCTATCCGAGTTGTTCGTTGGAAATGATAGCATGAGGAGGAACCGCTATGACTCTTTGAGCAATGAAGCCGAGGGCTTCTTCAAGCTTGATGGTGAAGACCATGAGATGATGTATAGAAGATTGGTGAGCATAGCCACAAGCTTTCGAGAAGTTGGTGCCCCTCATATTGATGATGCATGGATAAAGAGGAAGTATGTGAGCTCAATGATGTCATGTGAGCCAACCGACGTCAAGAGCCTTCAAGGAAGACATAACTACCATCTCATGACGTCTAATGAGGTTATGCAAGAGATGGCCGCGTACAAGGTGGCCACAAAGAATGCTCAAGACGCTAGAGCAAGGCTCTTGGAATGCAAAGAGGCACAACCAACCTTGCCTTGAAGTCTACCGTTGAGGAAGACAACAATGATGATCTTGGAAGCTTTGACGCAATGTACGAGGAAGCACTCAAGATTGCTTACAATGATCATCTCGCTCTTGCGGCTCGCACATTTTGGAACAACCCTTCAAGAGGCAAGATGCGAGTTGACAAGAGTCCATCTCAAGCTGATAGAGTCTCACCCTCCAAGTCAAGGACATGTTACAATTGTCAAGACAAGTTCCATTTCGTCACCGATTGCCCTTATGAGAAAAGAGAAGAGCATGGTGGACGTCTAGTGCTCAAGGAAAAAACCAAGATGCCTCCCAAGAAGTCCTATGGAAAGAAGAGGCCTCTTCACAAGAAACCTTGCATCATGTTGTTGACTCAAGAGGAGTACCCCACCGATGATGAAGAATCGGAGGAAGAAACGCCAAATGAAGTGGCGGCTCTTGCCACCACATCAACACCTACCGTTCCTTCATCAACAAAAAGAACTCCCTCATCAACGAAAAGAACTCCTTCAACTACGACAAGCTCTTCATCATCTCTATTCACATCGGCAAATGAGAACTCCATCACCAAGAGCTCAAGATGTCTTATGGCCAAGGCATCGGAGGTACCTTCATCCTCTTCCTCTCTCATGAATGAAATGAATGAGCTAGATGATGCCTCTAGCCTTCAAATCAAGCAAGAGCTTGTGGCATTCGACTCTTTTATCACTAACTTGCAAGGTGACAGCAAGAAACATGTTGGTGCCCTCATGGCTCGTATTGGTGAGATAGAGCATCTCAATGAAGAGATGGGTAAGATAGAAAGAGAAGACGTTATTTCTCTATCTTATTTGAAGTCCTCTCTTGAGGAGGTTGAAGAGTCTCATGCACGTCTTGAGGAGCAACTTGAAACTATTGAGAAACTCATAATTCCTCACATGGCTCATTAAGGATCGTGATATGTACTTTGCTAAATTCAAGGTGGCTCAACAAGATAAAGCCGAATTTGCGGTTGGGCATCTTAGACTCATTGAGGACATGGAGAAGCTCGTCATAGCTCACAAGGCTTTGGAGAGTGAACATGCTCTTCTAAAGGAGTCTTATGCTCAACTCCAAACTCGGCTAACTAACCTTGACTCACCTAGCATCTCTACCTCTAATTGTTCTTGTGATAATGCTAATCTTGTGAAAGAGAATGCTAGGTTGAAGAATGAGATTGCTAAGGCCTACACATCCAAACTCATCCTTCTCAAGGGTAAACAAGTTGTTGAGACTCCCATCGTGGAGCCTCACACTCGACAAGGGAAGGAAGGACTTGGATATGTGCCTCCCATGATGATGAATGCCAAGAAGGGTATTCCCAAGAGCGCCAACCCATCCAAGCCAAGAAGGCCGACTCCATTCAATCCAAGGACGGTCTTGCAAGTAGGAATGCCTCAAGGGGCAAGCCTACTCGTAAAGATCACGCCGGAGACAACAATCCTAACTATGATTTATATGTCGATTATTATGGGAATTTTTGTGCTCGTTACATTGGGCACTACTATGGTTTTATTTCATATGCTATTTGGGTTCCTAAGTCTCTTGTAGCTAACCATAAAGCACCCATTGTGAAGCAATGGGTTGCTAAATGCAAGAATTGATCTCTTGTAGGACCTTGCTCCCGGTGGTTCAAAATGGATAATTGATAGTGGATGTATAAGTCATATGACCGGGAGCAAAGAACTCGTCACGGAGTTGAAACCTAATGAAGATAGAGTAACCGTGAAGTTTGGTGACTTATCAAGGTCTAAGGTAACCGGGCTTGGCAAAGTGGTAGCTGCCCCCCGACATTACTCTTCTCAATGTTATGCTTGTTGAATCTCTTGGCTATAATTTGTTATCGGTTCGTGCCTTAACAAAGTTGGGGATCTCTCCCTTCTTTGATAAGGACATTGTGGTCCTCTTATGGAGCAAGTCGCTAAGAGTGGCTTTCGTGGGATACGTGGAGCATGAGCTTTATGTGGTGTACTTCTCCGGAGCCACACTACTCAAGCCATGTGTCTCTTCGGAAAAGCCGACGTGGGTTGGCTTTGGCATCGCCGACTAGCCCACGTAAACATGCGCACTTTGCAAAGTCTCCACAAGGGTGGCCACATCCTTCGACTAAAAGATCATGTTTTCTTTTCAAGGGATCGAATTTGTAGAGCTTGTGTGCAAGGCAAGATGCATGATATTCCTCATCCAAGCAAGACCATCATATCTTCGTCCCAGATTTTGGAGCTCCTTCATGTTGATCTATTTGGACCAATTCCGGAGATAAGTCTTGGGGGCAAGAAATATTGCCTCGTGATTGTTGATGACTACTCAAGGTATACATGGGTCTATTTCTTTAAGACCAAGGATGAAACTCAACAAGTCTTCATCGACTTCTCAAAGGAGGTTCAACGCCAACATGACCTCCTCATATTGTTTGTTCGAAGTGACAATGGGTCGGAATTCAAGAACTACACCCTTAACGACTTTCTTAGTGAAGAAGGCATTCGTCACCAATATTCCGCTGTTTACACTCCTCAACAAAATGGCGTTGCCGAAAGGAAGAACCGGACTCTCATTGATATGGCAATATCTATGTTGGCGGAGTTCAAGTCTCCCATCAATTTTTGGGCGGAGGCTATTTCCACCGCATGTCACTCATCAAATCGCCTCTACTTCCGCAATGGCTTGAAGAAGACTCCATATGAGATCCTTACCGGCAACAAACCCAACATTGGCTACTTCTGAGTGTTTGGATGTAAGTGCTATTATCTCGTCAAGGGTGTCTGGTTGAGTAAGTTCCACTCTAAATCAATTGAGGGGATATTTGTCGGCTATGGTAGCGAGTCCCACACTTATTGTCTTTGATAAATCCTCCCGGATTATCATAGAATCTTGTAGTGTGGAATTCGATGAAAATAATGGCTCACAAGTGGAGCAAGTTGGTGTTTGTGATATAGGTGATGAACAACCTTTTGATGCCATTAAGAAGATGGGAGTGGGCTTTCTTCGCCCCATTGAAGTTCATCGAGAAGTTGTTCAAGAAAACTCAAGTTCTCCTATAAAGGAGACCTCACCGTCACAAGAACCACAAGGTGGCTCACCCATAGCAAATGATGAATCCCCTCAAGAACAATCTCAAGATCTTCCTCAACAAGAGCATGCTACTTCTTCTCAAGATGAAGCTCATGATGAGGCTCAACAAGATCTTCATCAACAAAAAGATCATGCCTCCCCCACCAAGATTATCGAAGATAACTCCACTTCTCCAAGTTCTACTCAAGGGCAAGATCATCCTTCCCCACCACATGAAGAGAATTCTCATGATGATCAAGGCCCTCAAGAAGATCAAGACGAGGATCCAAAGGACCAAGATGGTTAAGAGATTGTTCCACAACAAGGGCCGCAACTGAAACTCGTCGTCAAGCTCGCTTTGCTAAGTCATTGGAACTAAGGGCATTATCACTCGACAAGGTCATTGGTGATATACGAGCAAGGGTCTCCACACGAAGTCAATTAGCTCACTTTAGTGAGCATCAAGCACACATTTCCATGGTCGAGCCCAAGAAAGTATTCGATGCTCTTGAAGATCCCGTTGGCTAGGGGCTATGCATGAAGAACTTAACAACTTTGAGTGCAACAAAGTGTGGCGCCTAGTTGAGAAGCCCAAATATTGCCGCATCATTATTGGCACTAAGTGGATCTTCAAGAACAAGCAAGATGAACATGGTATTGTTGTAAGGAACAAGGTGCGATTGGTGGCTCAAGGTTTTTCTCAAGTCGAAGGCATCGACTTTGGAGAAACTTTCGCGCTGGTCGCAAGACTCGAATCGATATGTATTCTCATCGCTTATGCATCTCATCATGATTTCAAATTGCAACAAATGGACGTAAAAAGTGATTTTCTTAATGGTCCTTTGCAAGAACTTGTGTATGTTAAACAACCCCCGGGTTTTGAGAACCCCAACCATCCTCACGACGTCTATGTCTTGGACAAAGCTCTCTATGGCCTTAAACAAGCCCCCCGTGCATGGTACGAGCACTTGAGAGAGTTCTTGGTAGACCGTGGATTAGAGGTTGGGGTAATTGATCCCACTCTTTTTACTAAAAAGGTTAATGGTGAACTCTTCATTTGTCAATCATATGCCGATGACATATCGTAGGTTAATTGATCCCACTGGATTAGAGGTTGCTACTTGAGGAATGAGCTCAATATCGTAGATTCTCGGGCCTTGGCTTGAATTCCGTGCACACCTTCCAACTTTTAAGGCTTTATTAGAACTAGAGGTACGCATGGACTTAGGGGGAGTGTTTTCCTAATACATTGGACTCTTCCTCCCCCTATTATGCATATAGTGACGTATCATTGCTAAAACTTCAAATTAAATCTAATTTATGAGCTTCAATGTTGAGATGAAGTTATGGACCCAAGATATATCTTCGCGGTGCCATGCTACAACTCATACACGGTGGTTTCGGCCACCAACACTCTTCTTGAAGTTTTTGGATACTATTTGGTTTTATTTTTTATCCTCACTTGCATTGTCTTTGGTTCTTTTGGGAAAACACACTCTTGTTGGTCTTCTCTTTTGATTTATGGTTCTTGCAACTTGAGTGTGTCTTCTTTATTCAGTTTGAGTATCTATCCTAAGCCTTTTACTATCTTTAAACATGATTTTCCCCACTCATGTCCTCTTATTGATTTCTTGTTCCTGGAGTTTACAAGTTGAACGGAAATCTCCGAGCCATACTCGGAAATCTCCGGTCTATCAGAGAATTTCGAGACTAAGTCTGTTCAAAAATCAGCACTGACCTGTGATGATTATTGACCGGAAATAGTCCCGGAAAATTCCGGTGTCCGTAATTTCCGGCTGAGACTCGGAAATCTCCGACCCCTGCGATTTCTAAGCACCTAAGTCTTTTTCTACTTCTTCATTATAAGAATCTCCAGAGTAATTGCTTGAATAATATCAACATCTTCAATGTAAGAATCTCCAGAAATATAATGCTTGAGTCTTTGTACATTTACCACTTGTGTAGAGTCATCCTTGAGCGAAGCAATTTTTATCGCACCCGAATGAAACACCTCCACAATGAGATATGGTCCTTCCAACTTGGAGAGTAATTTTCCTGCAAAGAATCTATGACGAGAACTATTCAATAGAACTTTCTCACCAACATGAAACTCTCTCTTAAGGATTCTCTTATCATGCCATCTTTTAACTTTTTCTTTAAAGAGTTTAGCATTTTCATAAGCTTCACTTCTCCATTCATCTAAAGAACTCAAATTAAGTAATCTTTTCTCACCAACAAGTTTAAAATCTCTATTTAGTTCTCTCACTGCCCAATAAGCTTTGTGTTCTAATTCTAAAGGCAAGTGACAAGCTTTTCCATAAACCATTTTATAAGGAGACATACCCATGGGATTTTTATAAGCAGTTATATAAGTCCACAATGCATCATTTAATTTACTAGCTCAATTCTTCTTCGTTCTATTAACAGTCTTTTGGAAGATAGATTTAATTTCTCTATTTGATAGTTCTACTTGCCCACTAGTTTGAGGATGATAAGCTGAAGCAATTCTATGATTAACACCATATTTAGAAAGAACTTTTCTAAAACCACCATGAATAAATGAGAAACTCCATCAGTCATAAGATATCTAGGAACACCAAACCTAGGGAAAATTATATCTTGAAGCATTTTTAATGATGTTTCGGAAAGTGCATTCTTTGCACTCCCATATTTTGGTGACTAATGACAACACAAAAGGTATTCTAATGTTTGTGATGAAGTATGCAGGTTCTATTACACGTCGGTTGATAAGAGTGAATACTTAAATTGCCTGATTTTCAGTACTGCTTCACTTGGTCTTTCATCAGGAATTCAGTCGGGAAATTTCCGGGGTTTGGAGATTTCCGGTCCCCAGACCGGAGATCCCCGAGCTAATAGAGATTTCCTCTAAGTCACAAACTCAGATGCGTATTGACTCCAACTCAAACTTAGCCGGAAATGCTCTCGGAGATTTCCGGCGCTCGGAGATTTCCGGCGCTCGGAGATTTCCGAGCCCTAGTCCGGAGATCTCCGAGTGACAGAAGAATTTTACCAAGTCCAAACCTCAGTTGCGTATTGACTCCAACTCAAGCTTAGCCGGAAATGCTCTAGGAGATTTCCGGCGCTCGAAGATTTCCGAGCCCCAGTCCAGAGATCTCTGAGTGACAGAAGAATTTTACCAAGTCTAGAAGATCAATCAGCACTGACTCCGAGCCCCGCTCAACCGGATTTCCTACCGGAGTTATCCGGAGTCCGGAGATCTCCGGATCTCAACACGGAGATTTCCGAGCTGGCGGCTGTACAACGGGCAGAATTTGGGGACGGGTATAAATACCCCTCCACCTACCTCCAGCAGATTAAGCTTCAAGTTTTCTCTCTCCTCCATTGGTGTTGAAGCTCGTTTCTTCCGGATCTCCCAATCTAGCGACTCAAATCTTTTGATACTTGGGGATCTGAGGGAGAAGCCACCGATCTACAACTCCACCAAAGCGTTTTGATTTCCCTCCTCTATATCTTGAGCGGCAACGAATCTAGGGTTCCTTTGTGGATAGCTAGGTTCAATCTTGTGTGTTTTGATCTTGTGTGCCTTTGTGGAAGTGACCTGTTGTGGTCATTGTGAGAGCCCCCAATTCAGTTGTGGGTGTGTGCCTCACGAATTTGTACGGGGTCTTCTCCGCCCATAAAGGAGTCCTTAGTGGAAACGTGGATTCGCACCTTTGTGGTCGAATTCATAGGAGAATAGGGTGAGGCATTTGTGGCGTTGAGCAAACATTTGTGGTAGCTCACACCCCTCCAACGAGACGTACACCTATGTGGTGGAACTCGGGATAAAATCACCGTCTTCGAGTTCCTACAGTTGTCTTGTTCCACTCTCCTTTACCGCATCTTAAATTCGTGTACTTGCTTAGTTTCTTTGTTGTCTATCACTTGTATCACCTAGTTGCACATATAGACAACTTACTTTCCGCAAGCCTAAAACTAAAAAAGACATAAAAATTGGTCACCACTGTCGGGTTATGACTCCCAAGAATAGGGGGTAGTCACTTCCTGAAGAGTAGTTCGTGAAGGGGGTTGAACGCGGAGGTCAAGACCCTCGAGGGACGCCGCGACGCTGCTCGCCGGACCCGAAAACGACACGCCCACGACAGAGATAGACACCGGCCTTTACCTAGGTTCACAACCCTCGTGAGGAGGTAAGACCGCTACTCCTGCTTGTCTGTATTAGATGGTGGAGGTTACAGTACAATGGAGTTTGTCGGAGGCCCCCCTTGAGGCAGTTCTTGCCTGGGGAGGGAAGCGATGGTCTTCTTCCTCCTCCAGCCAGAGGCTATCCTAACAAGTGTTGCTAGGGTTTACAAGGGTTGTAACACGCAAAGATCCAACCCGTGCTACGATGGATGTCTTGTCCCTTTTATAAGCCCCTTTGGCGCTCTCCTTCGGCTTGGCCTTCAAGGTGGCTCCCACACGGAAGAGGCATGGTGGAGTTGGAGTCCACCGCGGTCTGTTCGTCCATGGACGCGGTCCATTGTTGATAAAGGTGGGCGCGGTGGCCGACAGGTGGCCGACCGTGCTGTACGGCCCGCAGAGAGGGCAGTCTCTGAGGTGGAGCCCGCAATGATGTTCTCCGTTAGAGGGTTGCGCCGTCTACCTGCTTTATCGCCAGAATACAAGGTCCTGGCAGCTGCGCAGCAGTCGGCGCCGCTTTATTGACCCCTTTATCACCAAAACGGCAACGGGGGAGCTTGCGTCACCACATGGGCGTGGCAGAGGTCACGTGCGTCCTGCCGTACTTCCTTGGCCGCAACGTTTCCCTTCAGGCGTGGGGAGGCCTGAGGGGAGATTCCTGCGAGACTCCCTCGAGGCGAGCTGGCGCCTCGGGAGGGTCCCCTGAGGCGAGGGATCCCTTGAGGGAAACGCTTCCACTTCAGGCCCTCGAGGGGAGTTGCCTCTCGAGGGTCCCGCCAGGCGGTGATGCCCCGTCCTTAGCCGTTTTGTCTGACATGCCAGTGTGCGAGGCCTAGGGGGAATGGGCTCTCCATACCCCAGTTCCCACTGGGCCACAGTAGCCCCCGGGCCCATGATGAGCACGGTTGAGCCCACGGGCTCAAGCGAAGTGTCGTGGGCCCTTAGTGCCCAGCCGGCCCGAGCCACGCGGCACTTGGACGAATAACGGCCTCGCACGATCCGGAGCGCGGGTCGTGGGGGGTCCCACCACGTCCCGGTAACTGCTCCTCGAGGTGACTTAAAGCCTGAGCGGGGCAGCAGGGAGCCGTTAATGTTTCCAATTCTTCTCGCAGAAGTTTGCGCTCCCTAGAGCTCTCCGTGTCCGCTCTCTCCTGCGATTCTACCTTCTCCGTCTCCTTCAGCCATCCGCGCCTTCGACGATGAGCCCACTCAAGAGCAAGGGCAAGGCCGCCGCGGGGTCTTCCTCCCAGGCGGAGGCCCCTGAGGACTTTATGGGTGCGGCGCTGCTGGGCGTGCGCGTCAACGAGAAGGCGCTCGCCAAGGACCGGTACCTCGTGGCGGACCGGATGAACGAGCATGGTGCCACCGCCCTGAAGCCCACGGCGCACGGGAAGCGCCCGTGTGGGTTCTTCCCGATCTTCCAGCACTGCCTTGCTGTGGGACTGGTGCCGCCCTTCTCGCCGTTCCTGGAGGCGGTGCTGGCGTTCTACCAGGTATAGCTGCTGGACCTGCACCCCAACTCCATCCTCATCCTCGCCTTCTTCGCCTACCTCTGCGAGGCGTACCTGGGCCTGGAGCCCACGGTGGGGCTGTTCTGGTGCTTTTACGCACTCCGGAACACGGCGAAGAACGAGCGCTTTGGGTGCGTCTCGTTCCGCATCGTCGACGGCATGGGGAGCGTCTACATCCTCATGTCTTGGAGCGAGGGCAAGGCTATCACCTCAGTGATGAAGAAGGTAGACGACTTCCGTCAGAAGTGGTTCTTTGTTGGGGTGGAGCGTCCCTGCGCCTTCCTCGAGGTCCCCGACGAGCCCCTGGTGAAGAACTCACATTGGTGCAAGGCTACCTTCGACGGCGCCAGGAACGTGAGTTTGATGGGGCGCCTGAGCTTCCTCCGCGAGGAGGGCCTCACGGGGAAGATGATTGTGGCGTACTTCATGACGCGTCGCATCGCGCCCCTCCAGGCACACTCGGTCCCCATGTAGATGTACTCGGGGCCGAGTGACAAGATGCGGCTCCACGTCGAGGACAACGACAAGGACACCATCGACAACGTCCTCTCCGTGCTCTTCGTTAATCCATCGGTGCTTGCCGTGGATGAGCTCCCCGCGGCGCTCCGGCCCCTTCACCAATACAACCTGACGGAGCGCTTGGACCTCTTGGAGGGGATGCCTCCGTTCGTCCCGACAGGCCAGGTGGACTTCGAGGTGCCGACGTCGGCCACGCGGGGAGCGGAGGGGGCCGATTCTCCCTCGGCCTCAGGAGCTGGCCCAGGTGAGGAGGAGGCCGCGGAAGGGGAGGTTTCCTCCTCGAGGGTCGGGCCATTTACTAACGAGATTTGTGATATCTCGTCAGGCGATGAAGACGCCTTCGTGGTGGCGCCCTCGCGCCTCGTGGAGGAGGAGGCTGAGGAAGAGGAGGCCTCTGACGCGGAGGCCTCTCCGTGAGGGCGTGGGCCCCGCACCAAAGCCGCCGTGGACCGCTCGGGGGCGAGGACGTCTGACGTTCCTTCCAAAAGGAAAGCTGAAGCGCCCCCAGCAAGGCCTGCTTCCAAGCCCTTCCCCTCATGGCGCTCGCCAGGCTTGGCGTGGGTCGACGCTGGCGCCCCCCTTCAGGGTGAGTTTTCCTGATGTTGGATCGTTTGCCTTTTAGCTTTCTCTTTCATTTTACCATCTACTGAAGGTCTTTTCTTGGGCTCTTGTCAGTGATCTAGTGCCTGCGAAGCGCCGCCGGCTTCGCAAGGCGGCTGATGTGAAGAGCGCCACGGCAGGGGCCGTGGCTAAAGAGGCCGCGAGGCCTGTGGAGACAGCCTCCACGGGCCCCCTTGAGGGGGCGCCTCAAGCGGAGGCGGCTGCGCCCCAGGCGGGGCCAGCAGGGCCTCAGGTGGAGGAGGGCGCGGCACGCCCAGAGGCACCTGCACCGCCCCCCGAGCCTCTGGTGGTGGAAGGCTCGGAGGAAAAAACTTCCGCGCCGCCTCGCGCGGCTACGCCTTCGCGTGAGGATACTCCACCGCGAGAATCCACACCACCGCGCGTGTTGACGCCTCCGCGCGCGCCTACCCCGCCGCCTGCGTCCACTGCTCCCGTGCAGCCTGCGAGGGAAGCGCGCGAGGCAGTAGCAGGCACAGGCGGACCTGCTGGGGGAGATGCTTCCTCGCCTCCTCGTCAAGCTGCGACCGAGGAACGCCATGCAGCTGCAGGGCCGGAAGAGGATGTCAGCGCGGGCGCAAGCGAAGCCCAGGCTAGCCCCCGAGCTTTTCCCGAGGCCGGGCCTGAGAGACTCGACGCCGGGGCCAGGCCCTCCACGAGCCAGGAGCTGGTCCTCCGCGGCTGGGACTGGAGCGTGGGGCGCCGCGAGGTCGCCTTCGGCCTTGTGAGGGAATCCCTGGAGGGCTTGGAGGCGCACCTCGCCCTCGGGGACATATGGCTCGCTCGACAGCAGGAGGAGCTGGCGAGGTCGTGGGCGTCTTTCCACGCGGCGGTCTTGGCGCACCGGCTGGAGGATGCGGCGATGTAGGCCGCACGCGAGGAGGCCACCAGCTTTGCCAAGGAGATTCGCGAGGGGGCCATCTGCGACGCTGCAGAGCTCCTCGAGCCCCTCCAAGCGGAACGCGACACTGCCGCGGAGCTTCTGCATGAGGCCAGGGCGGAGCGCGAGGCGATGGAGGGCTCGCTGGCGCAGAAACGCCGCGAGCTGGGCGAGTTGGAGGCCCAGCTGCTCTCCGCCCACCAGGCCGCACATGCCGCTCTGGAGAAGGACCGCAAGGTCTTCGCCGAGCGTGAGCGGCAGCTGGCCCTCAAGGAGAAGGAGCTGTAGCAGTGTGAGGAGCGGCGTCTTCAGGCGGAGAAGGACCTGGTCGCCCAACACGAGGCCCTTGAGGAGCGTGAAGGAGACATGGACAAGGCCACCGTGAAGTACGACAAAAACGTCGCTGCCCAGAAGCTGGTTTACGAGCGCTTCGAGCGGCGTTTTGTCGAGAAGAAGAAAGAGACAGAGGACGCCCTCGCGGAGCGCGAGAAGCAGTTCCACAAGTCCACCTCTCAGAAGTACCGCGACCTGGCCCAGAAGCAGGAGGACCGCTTCAAGGCCAAGAGCGCCGTGGATGCTCGGCGGATCGCCGAGCTCGAGAGGGCCAACTCCAAGCTGGAGGCCCGCCTCAAGCGCGCCAAGGACGGTCGTCGCCGAGCGGAGGAGGCTCGCACCAAGGCAGTCCACAACCTCAACTCCTTGGCCAAGGATGTGGAGGAGCAGGTGGCCCCGGTGATGGAGCGGGCGGCGGAGGCCTCGGACTCTGCCCAGGCGGCTCGCGCGCTCTCGAAGCAGCATGAGTGTATGTTCGAGGCGCTGGTCGCTCGTGGCAACGAGCTTGCCGCGCAGCTCGGCGCGGACGCGCCGCATACTGACGTCCGAGGCCGTGGCGACGCTGCCATGTACCTGGTCTACTTCGACCAGCTCTTCGAGGCGCTCGAGGGTCCCGTCGCCGAGTTTCGCGAGATGATTGAAGACGAGAGTCGGCAGCTTCTGGGGGTGGTGGTTGATCGCATCTTCACCAACCTCAAGCTCCTCACGCCAGGCTTCGACCTCTCCTAAGTGACAGAAGCTACTCTGGGCGAGGACGCGCAGCGGGTCTCCGGTTCCCTCCGCGAGCAAGTTGACGCCTTCTGCAATCGCTTCAGGCGCGCGGAGGTTGCGGCTGATGTAACATCCCAGCATTTTATAATGTTCAAAAATCAATAAAATTTAAAACTTTTCTTTTTATTAAAATAAAATATTAAATGCATAAGAAAACCAACTATGAAAGACTTCAAACTTAAATATTTCAAATATCTCACTTTATCATTATTGTCCAAATTTGTTTATGAAGTTTTCAAATGATTTATCTTAAATATAAAATATAATGGTGCACAAAATAATTTGAATTAAAAATGAGTACATTACATTTTCTCTTTTCATTACAATTAGTTATAATGTGATATTTAAAAATCTATTAAAGCTAAAATTTATTTAATATTGGAATATGAGTTTAAATAACTTAAATTCAAACATTTTGAATATGGGTGTTTCGTAGAATGTATTTTAGCCAAAAATAAATTAATTAAACCCTAGTTTTAAATTTAACATAAAGTGTCAAATTTGGATTTAAACAATATTTCAAAATATTATTTTTCAAAAATGTTCAAAACATTCCTACAACTGGTTTAACACAAAGATAATAATTTTACAAATTTTTAGAAATTTGTTTGACCTCATTTGGAGTTATAAATCAAAAGTTAAAAAAGAAATAAATAAAACAGAAAAGAAAAAGAGAAAAAAATCTGACAGTGGGGCCCACCTGTCAGGAGCAAGGCTTCTTCAAGCTCCGGCCGGGAACCACGCGCACGACCGAGCCGAAAACGGCCGATTTTAATCCCTTGATTGCGCGCGATTAAGACCACGGTTTCTTCATCCGTTTGATTCTATAAAGAGCCGACGAGCCCGGCTCACTTTCCCCTCTACTCCCCCTCCATTTCGTGCCCCGAGGCTCTCCAATTTGCTCGCCGGACTTCATTGAGCCGCTGGCCTTTTTCCTTCGAACTCCGGCGAGGAAGCAAGCCCCCACCCCTGAGACCCCCTCCACTCTCCTCCCCTCGCTCGTGCGCACCTGCGGACGCTTTCCCCGTGTCTCCTCTGCTACCAATCGTGCGGGGCACGGAAAACCGAAGCTCGCCGGCGCCCGAGCCCCTTCGGCCACGCCTCCACGGAGCTCCGGAGCGCCCGAGACGACGCCGTCACCTCCATCTTCTTCAACACGACGCGTCGCACCAGACGTCATCTCCGCGAGCCTAGGAGACCACCGGATCCTCGAGTTCGTCCATCGCCGAGCCGCGCCGCCGTCGTCTTCGCCTCCGGCCACCCCGCGCCGCCGGTGAGCACCTTCCTCTCTCTGAGCCCTCCGATCTTCAACGTACGGCGTGGATTAGAAGTTTAAAACGAATCGGTACGGGCCATTTAGATCCGTCCGATCCAGATCCAATGGCCTAGATTTGTTGACTTAATCGAGTCAGCGCCACGTCAACGGCCACGTCACTGCCCAGTCAGCGCTGACGTGGAATTTGTTTTCTTTTAATTGTTTAAATGGCAGTTTTGCAGAAAAGCCCCAGTCACTTAGATCTGTCATAACTTTTTAACCACTTATCCAAATTCAAATATTTTTATATATTTGGAAAGCCCTTGACATGTAGAATATTTTGGATCTGCCAAAATTCAAATTTGACTTAGTTTAAAATATTCAAATTTCAAATGGTGAATTTGAGTATTTATGTCATAACTTTAAATCTATAATTCCAAAAATTGCAAATAAAATTGTTTTAGAAACTTTAGAATATTTGTAGTGTGATGTCTCTGTTATAAAATATTTTTGAGTAATATTTGATTGAATTCATAGTTATATATTTAAATCTAATAGTTTGAATATTTTCAACATAACTTTTAATATAAACATTATTCTTGAATAAATCCAATTGCTATAAAATTTATTTGAATCCCCTATGTCTATTAATACTAATTACAAAACTTTGTTATAAAAATTTAATCACATAAAACTCTAATATTATATTTAACCCTTTTGTTATATTTTGCAAAATTAGAAACTAATTAAATTGCAATTATAACTTTATGCATACTTTATAAATATCACAAAAATTAGTATTATGTTTCTTGTGACATGAAATTGCATATCATATTTTATTTTGTAGTTATATTTTCCATAAGAAAAGTCCTCCCCCATTGTCTCTAAGTTAGGATTATTTTCAAACTTAGTATTTTGGTAAAAGTGCTATGCACTGGACACTTAGGAATTTTCATCATGGAGCTATAAGGCCAATGAAGGACTTAGCCAAAACAAGACTCCAGAAGAATCTCCAAGAAGTAGAAGCACTTAGAAGAAAATCAAGAAGAAGTTCATGAAGACCAACCAGCTATATTTTCTAAGTCTTGCTTCCTCTCTTTCTTTTCTCCCTTCTTCCCTTAGTGTTATGAAGACCAAGTTAAATCCAAGACCAGCCTAGGTGATACAAAAATCATCAAGTCTGAAGATTATTCAAGTCTACCAAGAATTCAATCAAGACATCACTCTAAAGAAAGTTACAAGTCTGGAGATGAAGCCTGGAGGACAACTACATCTTTCTTTCTATCTTTTCCCTCTTTCCTAATCCTGTCTTTCACTTAAGACTTAAACATTTTTTTTGATCATATTATTACCACCTTGAAGTTTGTTGGATCCTAGAATATCCATTTTACAAAGAGTTGATAATAATTGTTGATCACCTTATGGACTTAATATTTTGCACATCATGACTAAGTCATTTGAGTGCTTATTCAAGATTTTTGTTATCCAACTTATGATCTTAGTCCTTAGTCATTGACTTAAAATATTTTCATGGCATGACATGCATCACTAGTCCTTAGAAATAATTTGCATATCATGCATGACATGTTTTCCTTAGAAGTTTAAGAAACTTGTTTGTATGTGTTGTGTTGTTTTATGATTGATGTATGGTTGTTTGTTTGTATTGTTTAGACTGAACGGAGAGACCCGAGTTCGTGGAAAAGAGTTTGTGAGTAAAGACTCCATTCAAAGGCAAGTGGCACACCTCATAAACTTCCTATTATTTTCTATATGCATTACTTAGTGTATTTTGATATAAGCATGTGTAGGATAGTATTGCTATGCTAAACCTGTGTAGAAATTCCTTATTCCTGTGTCTAGGCTCCTATGCAATACTTAGTAGATCTATTGATGCTATGCAAATGTTGTTTTGTGAAAATCTAAATTCTACTAAGTTAAGAATGAAACACCTGGGTGGTAAGTGGTTGTATGGTTTATGTTGAGTGGCTACTCAGGTCCATGTCTATGGTTCCTGGAGTATGTACACTTGTGAATGGCCACCCAGGAACAGAGGAATCTGAAGAACTCTGAGTGACGATTGCTTCCAGTGCAGCCATTGCCATATGGGCTCTGGCTTGATCAATTATGTTGCGTGGACTCTCTCCGGCTTGACAAGCAGATGTAGGGGGATGTTAGGTGGAACGGGTCAAGCCAGAGTGGGAGGGAAAATGCTTCTGAAAGATCTCGTCTCATTCTTCTCCTTTCCTTATCACAAATGGTGTGTAAAGGATACCTTGGGTTGAATGGGTACAATGGTGAATGTGCACAACCTCTGCAGAGTGTAAAACTAAGTACTTAGCCGTGTCCCCGGTACGGACAATTTGAGTAGCTGATCACGGACGTCAACGGAGGATTCCATCATTCCAACTTCACAAGTAAAACTTGATGGGTGAACAAGGGAAGATGAGATTTATGGTTTTCATGCCATACTTGTCTAAATTTTGAAGAAAGTGTTTTCCAAAGAGATAGGAAAAATTGGCTTTATGCAAAATAGCCTTCAACTCCACCAGCCAAATACGCATATAGGCTTTAGAGTTATTTCATTAAGTGTCCACCATAGTGCCACTTGCCAGACTCCATTTTTAATGGAATCTGACCCACGTTGTTGCAATATTTTTCTTATTGCAGATTGTTCAGATGACGAGTGAGGTTTCGTTTATAGGTTTCGAGTTTACAACCAACATGTTTTCGCCTGTGGCAGCATGAAAGTGATAGAGACTCACTGCTATGGTATTTCCGCTGTGTACTTTTTCAATGCTAGCTTTATGCTATGCAACTTGTATCGAATATTTTGTAATTCTGGATCATCGATGTAATAAAATTGACGCTTTGTTGTGATATTACATCGTAAACTTTGTGTGCAAATGAATCGATCCAGGGATTTGCACTATACACAGGTATCTGCCTGATTTAAAGTGCAGGTACGCTACAGCTGCGGACAGCGAGGAGGAGGCCTGCTCTGCCAAGGCTGAAGAAGGTGCCGCGGAGGAGGTCCAAGACGGCGCTGCTTCCCCCTGAGCCTCTTCTTAATGCGCCTGCGAGCGCTTGTATCTGAAACAACTGTGTGTTTAGATATCTCAAGACCTTCTGGCATGTGATATACTCTTTATTGCTGTTTGATTCGAGCTTGTTTGCCCCCCCCCCCGTGAAGTCTCTTTGGACTCATCTTCATGTCTATTTGTTCTCTGCGTCGGTAGGTCCCATCTCTTCGTGCCATGACTCCGCCACTTTGGTATGCAGGAGCAATGACTCCGCAAGGCCGGGGGAGTTTAGGCCTAGGAGAGGTAAGAGCCCTGAGTCGCGGTGCTCAAGTGCCCCCCTTAGACGTGCGAGTAGTCCATGAAGCGTAAGGGAAAGCGCAGTCGCTTGAGGGGCAAACGTGCGCTAGGGGGAGAAAACGCTCTTAAGGCGTGGGTGCGAGACTTAGCTTCTCGAGGTTTTCTCCTTGCAGAGGCTTTTCGCCTGGCGAGGTTGCCCACTTGAGGGGTCGCTCCTGGATGCCTCTTCGGGCTCGTGGGGGGATTTTTCCATGCAGGTATTAGAGGGGCGAAACCAAACGTTGGAACATGGTTCAAGGGACTCGCGCGCGCTTATAGGTCCCCTCAGGCATTCCTTGCGAGGAGAGTAAGTACCAAGGTCCTCTGTAGAGATGGCGTGTTTGTGGGATCTGGCCCTCCAGCCAGAGCTCGGACTCTTGGATTTTGTAGTGCTGCTGGTGTGCCATTTGAGGCACTGGTACCGTACTCAGCCCCCGCTCGCGAGGTACGCATGTGGAGAGATATAAGCGCACACTTCAACAGAGTAATGCGAAAATAAAACTCACCAAATATATTACAAAGCGGCGCCGAAGAGGCGCTAAGTTCACTTGGGAACGAAATTGAGTCATTATGCTTGGGGTTTTCAAGTTAATGTTTTGACCATGTCGAGGCATGGGGACCACCCATTAGTGGCAGAGACTCTCAACGGCCTGAGGTGGCTCGTTAAATGGAGAGCTCGGAGGGTTTCCCCTCGAGAGAAGCCTTTGGAGATTGGAGGTTTAAGCCGTGAGCTTTTAACCTCTAGAGACAAATATGCTTGGAGGTTGAGCCGTAGGCTGCCTCTTCCGCTAGAAGTCTCGACGTGACAATGATCACGGGCGTGACAATGATTACGGTTGCCTTTGTTCCCTTTAGGAGACAAAAAATGCTTTGGAGGTTTAAGTCGTGAGCTTTTAACCTTTAGAGACAAAAATGCTTGGAGGTTGAGCCGTAGGCTGCCTCTTCCGCTAGAAGTCTCGACCTGACAATGATCACGGGCGTGAAAATGATCACGGTTGCGTTTGTTCCCTTAGGAGACAAAAAATGCTTGGGAGGTTTAAGTCGTGAGCTTTTAACCTCTAGAGACAAAAAATGCTTGGAGTTGAGCCGTAAGTTGCCTCTTCCGCTTTATGTCTTGACGTGACAATGATCACGGGCGTGACAATGATCACGTTTTTAGTTTGTTCCTTGTGGATACAAAGATTTGTGAGGTTTAAGCCTTGAGCTTTTAACCTTTAGAGACAAAAAAAATGATTGGAGGTTGAGCCGTAGGCTGCCTCTTTCGCTAAATGCCTTGACGTGACAATGATCACGGGTAGAACTTGCGTAGGTCCATGATGTTCCATGGATTCTTGACGGGGACGCTGTCTTGAGTCTCGAGGCGAGCCGCGCCAGGCCTGGCGATGTGGGTGACCCTGTAGGGGCCTTCCCACATCGGGGACAGCTTGTGGAGGCCTTCCTTGGAGAGGATTTTCCTGAGGACGAGATCGCCTGCCTCCAGGGTGCGTGAGCGCACATTGTGGCTGTGGTAGCGTCTCAGGTCCTACTGGTGTTTGGCCGCCCGGAGGGCGTCGCGGCGTCGTAGCCCTTCAAGGAGCAGCAGGTCGTCGTTGTGGAGGTCCTCTTGCTGATCCTCGTTGAAGGCAACGACCCGTGGGGATCCATGCTTTATCTCTGTGTGGAGGACTGCTTCGGCTCCATAGACGAGGACGAACGGTGTTTCCCCGGTGGGCTTGGGTGGCGTGGTACGGATGGACTAGAGCACCGAGGGGAGCTCGTTGATCCAGCCCTTGTCGTGGCCCTTGAGGACATCGAAGGTCCTGGTCTTTAGGCCTTTGAGGACCTCTGCGTTTGCGCGCTCAGCCTGACCGTTGCTTTGCGGATGGGCGACTGAGGCGAAGCAGAGCTTGATGCCCATTCTTTCACAGTAGGCTCTGAAGATGCCACTGGTGAATTGTGAGCCATTGTCGGTGATGATGCGGTTAGGCACTCCGAAGCGGCAGACCAGGCCTCTGATGAATTTTACCGCCGCGCCTGCTGTGATTGTGCGCGTCGCCTCCACTTCAGGCCACTTTGTGAACTTGTCAATTGCCACGAAGAGGTAGCGATATCCACCTTGCGCCGTTGGGAAATTTCCCAGGATGTCTAGTCCCCAGACCGCAAACGGCCACGAGAGCGGAATGGTCTGTAGTCCCAGCGCTGGTTGGTGAATTTGCTTGGCGTGGAATTGGCAGGCTTCACATGCTTGAATGATGTCCATTGCATCTTGAAGTGCCTGAGGCCAGTAGAAGCCGCTCCTGTAGACTTTGCCTGCGAGGATCGGGCGCACAAATGGTGGCCGCATTCCCCGCTGTGGATATCCTTGATCAAAAGTTTGCCTTCTTCGGGAGGGACGCATTTGAGCGCCATGTGGTCGTCCTTAGGCTTGTAGCTTTTGTTAGAGAAGTTGACGAGCAACTGGGAGTCGCCCTTAATCAGTAGATGCTTGACGCCTAGGGCGATTGCGGCGCGTAGACCGGCAAGCAAGCCTTCATACTCGGCGATATTGTTGGATATCTTGTCGATTTCGAAGCACAGCTGGACTGCGTAATATAACTTGTCGCCTTTGGGTGAGATCGGGACTACGCCTGCCCCGCCGCGGCGACAAGCGAAAGCTCCGTCAAACTTCATGGTCCAGTGGCTGGGCATTGCGGCTCCAGAGGGCTCTTGCTCTTCTCCCAAAGGCTCTTCAGGTGTTGGGTCAGTCCATTCGGCGACGAAGTCAGCCAGCGCTCTTCCTTTGATTACCCTTGTGGTATCGAAGCGCAAGTTGAATGGCTGTAGCTCTACGTTCCATCCTGCGACACGATCTATTGCGCTTGGGTTGCGCAGTATTTGGTCCAGGGGAAAAGAGGTGACCACTGTTATGGGGTGCCCCTGGAAGTAGTGTCGCAGCTTTCTTGAGGCGATCAGGAGTGCGAGGAGAAGCTTTTGCTGCATTGTATACCGCTCGCGAGCATCACACAGTACTGTACTGTACTGTCTTTTGCCTCGAGGGGGTTGGCCTGGGCCTCGAGGGGGTTGGCCTCGAGGGGCTTATCCTGTGCCTCGAGGGGGTTGGCCTCGAGGGGCTTGTCCTGGGCCTCGAGGGGGTTGGCTTCCTGAGGCTCCTCGGCAGGATTTCCTTGCAGCGGTTGGCTTGGGGAGGGCCTCTCTTGGGGATTCGGGCCTGGCGGTGGGTTTGTGAGGGCTGCCCTTTCGTTGAGCTCCTTATCAGGAGGCTTTTTCTTTGGAGTGGCTGCACTCTTCTTGTGGAGTACTGGCTCTTCTCTTTCCACCACAAGGACAGCACTGGTTGTTTGCGGAGTAGCTGATAAGTACAGCTTCAGGTGCTCGCTAGGCCTTGGGGCGACCATTACTGGTGGGCTGGCCAGATACTTCTTCAAGTCCTCAAATGCTTTTTCAGCTTCACGGGTCCACTTGAAAGTGCCCGTTCTTTTCATGATCTTGAAGAACGGCAGGGCTCTTTCACCGAACTTGGAGATGAATCGACCCAAGCTGGCCATGCAGCCTGCTAGGCGTTGCATGTCCTTGAGCCTGCGTGGAGGTTGCATGTCTTCTATGGCCTTGATTTTGTCTGGGTTTGCCTCTATGCCTCGATGAGACACGAGGAACCCAAGCAACTTGCCTGAAGGTACTCCAAAGACGCACTTGGCGGGGTTGAGCTTGATGTTCACCTTGCGCAGGCTGGCAAAAGTTTCTTCAAGGTCTCCGAGGAGAGTATTTCCTTCTCGTGATTTCACGGCGATGTCATCGACATATGCCTCGGCGTTCCGCCCCATTTGCCCGCCAAGGGCTATCCTCATCAACCTCTGGAAAGTGGCTCCGGCATTCTTTAGGCCGAAAGGCATGCAGACGTAGCAATACACACCGCACGGGGTGAGGAAAGCCGTCTTCTCCTCGTCCTCCTTAGCCATCTTTATCTGGTGATAACTAGAGAAGGCATCGAGGAAACAGAGGAGGTCGCAGCCTGTCGTGGAGTCCACAATCTGGTAAATTCTGGCATGGGATACGGGTCTTTGGGGCAGGCCTTGTTTGCATCAGTGTAGTCGATGCAGAGACGGCCTCCTCCGGCGGGCTTTGGGACTACCACGCCGTTGGAGAGCCAAGTGGGGTGCGCGACTTCGCGAACGACTTTTGCCGCTTTGAGCTTCTCGACCTCCTTGACGATGAATGCTTGCTTCTCGGGGGCTTGCTTTCTTGCTTTTTGGTTGATGGGGCGCGCGTTTGGGTACACGGCCAAGTGGTGCTCGATCACCTCCCTCGGTACACCATACATATCTGACGGTGTCCAGGCGAACATGTCAGAGTTTGCTTGGAGAAAGGTGACGAGCGCGCTTTCCTATTTGGGAGGCAGCGTGGCGCCAATGGTGACGCTAGCCCCCGAGCCTTCAGCTCCTGAGCTGCTGGTGCTCAGAGAGATCTTCTTTGTAGCAGCTGCCTCCTGGGAGAACAACTGCTTCTTCCTCTTGGGTCTCTCGAGAGGCTCTAGGTCCTCTTCTGTCGAGAATGCCATGGCGGCGGTCTTGTAGGCCGTCTCAACGGCGCGCGTAGCGTCCAGAACATGCCCACGGATGGTGATCATGCCAGCGCTGCCGGGGATCTTGACCATGTTGTAGGCATGGTGTGTGACGGCCATGAACTTCGCGAGCGCGGTGTAGCCGAGGATGGCATTGTACGGCAAGCCGATGTGTGCGACATCGAAATCGATGTGCTCGGTGCGGTAATTTTCTGTAACATCCCAAATTTTGCAAAAATTTAAAACTTTGCATTCATGCATCATTCATCATTAGGCATAAAACTACATCACAAAAATATTAAATAAAAACTTCAAATTATATATTTAAATATTTAAATAATCTATAATTCCATAAAGTGTTTACTTGAAACCCGCCGCGGCGACAAGCGAAAGCTCCGTCAAACTTCATGGTCCAGTGGCTGGGCATTGCGGCTCCAGAGGGCTCTTGCTCTTCTCCCAAAGGCTCTTCAGGTGTTGGGTCAGTCCATTCGGCGACGAAGTCAGCCAGCGCTCTTCCTTTGATTACCCTTGTGGTATCGAAGCGCAAGTTGAATGGCTGTAGCTCTACGTTCCATCCTGCGACACGATCTATTGCGCTTGGGTTGCGCAGTATTTGGTCCAGGGGAAAAGAGGTGACCACTGTTATGGGGTGCCCCTGGAAGTAGTGTCGCAGCTTTCTTGAGGCGATCAGGAGTGCGAGGAGAAGCTTTTGCTGCATTGTATACCGCTCGCGAGCATCACACAGTACTGTACTGTACTGTCTTTTGCCTCGAGGGGGTTGGCCTGGGCCTCGAGGGGGTTGGCCTCGAGGGGCTTATCCTGTGCCTCGAGGGGGTTGGCCTCGAGGGGCTTGTCCTGGGCCTCGAGGGGGTTGGCTTCCTGAGGCTCCTCGGCAGGATTTCCTTGCAGCGGTTGGCTTGGGGAGGGCCTCTCTTGGGGATTCGGGCCTGGCGGTGGGTTTGTGAGGGCTGCCCTTTCGTTGAGCTCCTTATCAGGAGGCTTTTTCTTTGGAGTGGCTACACTCTTCTTGTGGAGTACTGGCTCTTCTCTTTCCACCACAAGGACAGCACTGGTTGTTTGCGGAGTAGCTGATAAGTACAGCTTCAGGTGCTCGCTAGGCCTTGGGGCGACCATTACTGGTGGGCTGGCCAGATACTTCTTCAAGTCCTCAAATGCTTTTTCAGCTTCACGGGTCCACTTGAAAGTGCCCGTTCTTTTCATGATCTTGAAGAACGGCAGGGCTCTTTCACCGAACTTGGAGATGAATCGACCCAAGCTGGCCATGCAGCCTGCTAGGCGTTGCATGTCCTTGAGCCTGCGTGGAGGTTGCATGTCTTCTATGGCCTTGATTTTGTCTGGGTTTGCCTCTATGCCTCGATGAGACACGAGGAACCCAAGCAACTTGCCTGAAGGTACTCCAAAGACGCACTTGGCGGGGTTGAGCTTGATGTTCACCTTGCGCAGGCTGGCAAAAGTTTTTTCAAGGTCTCCGAGGAGAGTATTTCCTTCTCGTGATTTCACGGCGATGTCATCGACATATGCCTCGGCGTTCCGCCCCATTTGCCCGCCAAGGGCTATCCTCATCAACCTCTGGAAAGTGGCTCCGGCATTCTTTAGGCCGAAAGGCATGCAGACGTAGCAATACACACCGCACGGGGTGAGGAAAGCCGTCTTCTCCTCGTCCTCCTTAGCCATCTTTATCTGGTGATAACTAGAGAAGGCATCGAGGAAACAGAGGAGGTCGCAGCCTGTCGTGGAGTCCACAATCTGGTAAATTCTGGCATGGGATACGGGTCTTTGGGGCAGGCCTTGTTTGCATCAGTGTAGTCGATGCAGAGACGGCCTCCTCCGGCGGGCTTTGGGACTACCACGCCGTTGGAGAGCCAAGTGGGGTGCGCGACTTCGCGAACGACTTTTGCCGCTTTGAGCTTCTCGACCTCCTTGACGATGAATGCTTGCTTCTCGGGGGCTTGCTTTCTTGCTTTTTGGTTGATGGGGCGCGCGTTTGGGTACACGGCCAAGTGGTGCTCGATCACCTCCCTCGGTACACCATACATATCTGACGGTGTCCAGGCGAACATGTCAGAGTTTGCTTGGAGAAAGGTGACGAGCGCGCTTTCCTATTTGGGAGGCAGCGTGGCGCCAATGGTGACGCTAGCCCCCGAGCCTTCAGCTCCTGAGCTGCTGGTGCTCAGAGAGATCTTCTTTGTAGCAGCTGCCTCCTGGGAGAACAACTGCTTCTTCCTCTTGGGTCTCTCGAGAGGCTCTAGGTCCTCTTCTGTCGAGAATGCCATGGCGGCGGTCTTGTAGGCCGTCTCAACGGCGCGCGTAGCGTCCAGAACATGCCCACGGATGGTGATCATGCCAGCGCTGCCGGGGATCTTGACCATGTTGTAGGCATGGTGTGTGACGGCCATGAACTTCGCGAGCGCGGTGTAGCCGAGGATGGCATTGTACGGCAAGCCGATGTGTGCGACATCGAAATCGATGTGCTCGGTGCGGTAATTTTCTGTAACATCCCAAATTTTGCAAAAATTTAAAACTTTGCATTCATGCATCATTCATCATTAGGCATAAAACTACATCACAAAAATATTAAATAAAAACTTCAAATTATATATTTAAATATTTAAATAATCTATAATTCCATAAAGTGTTTACTTGAAACCCGCCGCGGCGACAAGCGAAAGCTCCGTCAAACTTCATGGTCCAGTGGCTGGGCATTGCGGCTCCAGAGGGCTCTTGCTCTTCTCCCAAAGGCTCTTCAGGTGTTGGGTCAGTCCATTCGGCGACGAAGTCAGCCAGCGCTCTTCCTTTGATTACCCTTGTGGTATCGAAGCGCAAGTTGAATGGCTGTAGCTCTACGTTCCATCCTGCGACACGATCTATTGCGCTTGGGTTGCGCAGTATTTGGTCCAGGGGAAAAGAGGTGACCACTGTTATGGGGTGCCCCTGGAAGTAGTGTCGCAGCTTTCCTGAGGCGATCAGGAGTGCGAGGAGAAGCTTTTGCTGCATTGTATACCGCTCGCGAGCATCACACAGTACTGTACTGTACTGTCTTTTGCCTCGAGGGGGTTGGCCTGGGCCTCGAGGGGGTTGGCCTCGAGGGGCTTATCCTGTGCCTCGAGGGGGTTGGCCTCGAGGGGCTTGTCCTGGGCCTCGAGGGGGTTGGCTTCCTGAGGCTCCTCGGCAGGATTTCCTTGCAGCGGTTGGCTTGGGGAGGGCCTCTCTTGGGGATTCGGGCCTGGCGGTGGGTTTGTGAGGGCTGCCCTTTCGTTGAGCTCCTTATCAGGAGGCTTTTTCTTTGGAGTGGCTGCACTCTTCTTGTGGAGTACTGGCTCTTCTCTTTCCACCACAAGGACAGCACTGGTTGTTTGCGGAGTAGCTGATAAGTACAGCTTCAGGTGCTCGCTAGGCCTTGGGGCGACCATTACTGGTGGGCTGGCCAGATACTTCTTCAAGTCCTCAAATGCTTTTTCAGCTTCACGGGTCCACTTGAAAGTGCCCGTTCTTTTCATGATCTTGAAGAACGGCAGGGCTCTTTCACCGAACTTGGAGATGAATCGACCCAAGCTGGCCATGCAGCCTGCTAGGCGTTGCATGTCCTTGAGCCTGCGTGGAGGTTGCATGTCTTCTATGGCCTTGATTTTGTCTGGGTTTGCCTCTATGCCTCGATGAGACACGAGGAACCCAAGCAACTTGCCTGAAGGTACTCCAAAGACGCACTTGGCGGGGTTGAGCTTGATGTTCACCTTGCGCAGGCTGGCAAAAGTTTCTTCAAGGTCTCCGAGGAGAGTATTTCCTTCTCGTGATTTCACGGCGATGTCATCGACATATGCCTCGGCGTTCCGCCCCATTTGCCCGCCAAGGGCTATCCTCATCAACCTCTGGAAAGTGGCTCCGGCATTCTTTAGGCCGAAAGGCATGCAGACGTAGCAATACACACCGCACGGGGTGAGGAAAGCCGTCTTCTCCTCGTCCTCCTTAGCCATCTTTATCTGGTGATAACCAGAGAAGGCATCGAGGAAACAGAGGAGGTCGCAGCCTGTCGTGGAGTCCACAATCTGGTAAATTCTGGGCATGGGATACGGGTCTTTGGGGCAGGCCTTGTTTGCATCAGTGTAGTCGATGCAGAGACGGCCTCCTCCGGCGGGCTTTGGGACTACCACGCCGTTGGAGAGCCAAGTGGGGTGCGCGACTTCGCGAACGACTTTTGCCGCTTTGAGCTTCTCGACCTCCTTGACGATGAATGCTTGCTTCTCGGGGGCTTGCTTTCTTGCTTTTTGGTTGATGGGGCGCGCGTTTGGGTACACGGCCAAGTGGTGCTCGATCACCTCCCTCGGTACACCATACATATCTGACGGTGTCCAGGCGAACATGTCAGAGTTTGCTTGGAGAAAGGTGACGAGCGCGCTTTCCTATTTGGGAGGCAGCGTGGCGCCAATGGTGACGCTAGCCCCCGAGCCTTCAGCTCCTGAGCTGCTGGTGCTCAGAGAGATCTTCTTTGTAGCAGCTGCCTCCTGGGAGAACAACTGCTTCTTCCTCTTGGGTCTCTCGAGAGGCTCTAGGTCCTCTTCTGTCGAGAATACCATGGCGGCGGTCTTGTAGGCCGTCTCAACGGCGCGCGTAGCGTCCAGAACATGCCCACGGATGGTGATCATGCCAGCGCTGCCGGGGATCTTGACCATGTTGTAGGCATGGTGTGTGACGGCCATGAACTTCGCGAGCGCGGTGTAGCCGAGGATGGCATTGTACGGCAAGCCGATGTGTGCGACATCGAAATCGATGTGCTCGGTGCGGTAATTTTCTGTAACATCCCAAATTTTGCAAAAATTTAAAACTTTGCATTCATGCATCATTCATCATTAGGCATAAAACTACATCACAAAAATATTAAATAAAAACTTCAAATTATATATTTAAATATTTAAATAATCTATAATTCCATAAAGTGTTTACTTGAAACCCCTTAAATAAATAAAATGTTATCAATTTATTTATGGGCAAGTATAATGTCAAAAAGTCCCATTTTTAATAACCTTTCCAAAACATATTTTTATGAATTTTTCTGAAAAGTTTTGAATAGGTTTAAAAATCATATTTCAAATCAGTATTTAAAAACAGATATTATTTTCATTTAAAAAGAAAAGGAAAACGGGCCGGCCCGTTGGCTATCTGTCGCGCACGCGTAGCGCAATGGCCTGCCAGCGGCCCGACGCCCCGCGCTCTCGCTCGCAGTCGCTGACAGGTGGGACCCACCTGTCATCACCCCCGCGGAAACGTTCGTCCCCAAATCACGCCCCCGACCCCGACCGAAAACGCCGATTTGATTAGCACGATTATGGACGATTTACTGCTCCATTTATCTCGCATCCTCTCCCTACTAATAGCCTTCCTCGCTCTCGTCCGATTGCCCCAAACCACACCTCCCGAGAGTCCCTAGGCTGCCCGCTCGAGCTCACGCAATCCCGCCGTCGTCGTCGGTAAGAACTCCGCCGCCCGAGCAACTCCGGCCACCTCGGACCTCCTCTCCACCTCCCTTCGCTCCCTGTGAACCGTGCGCATCGATTTGACACGGTGGGGCGTGTGTTTTTGCAGCGAAAACCCACCTCCGTCCTCGACCGAGAGGAACCGTCGCCGCGCGCAACTCCGGCGAGCTTTTCCGGGGAGACGAGGACGCTCTGGCCATCGCCACTGTGCCATCGCCCTCCCCTCGACGTCGCGCATCCCTTGGTGCGCTCCGTTCCCTCCTAACACCGTAGAACGCCTCGGGCGCAAACGCCGGACATGGCTCCACCGCGCCCCGCGCGTCTCCGGCGACTCGCGCCGCCCGCGTTAGGTCAACGCGTCCTGGACCGTTGGATCTAGATCCAACGGATCCGTTTTAATTTTTATTTTCGTCTCTGCGATTAATCTGGCGCGTCCGTTTTCATTTAGATCTAACGGCTCTAGATCGCGATCCGCGTCGAACCGGTACGGGCGAATCACATCGCGCCGCGTGGCCGATTATTTTTCTATTTTCGAATAAAATTTAGAAATTAAAACAGAAAACTATTAAAACTTGCAAAATTCATAACTTTTAATCTGTAAGTCCAAAATTGATAAACTTTATGTCATTGGAAAGCCCTGCTCATGTAGTTTATTTCTACATCATTTGTTTTTCCCTTTGACAAATTATAAATTGTATAATTTTCAGAGGAGTATTTCAGCCATTAAAATAATAAGATAAATAATAAAAATGATTTAGAAATAAATTTAATTGTTTTAGGATTTTATTATCTCCCTCTGTCCAGCAATATTAATAAATGGCTTAATTGAAGATTTCATAAAACAATAAAAGTTGTAATTATAGAAATCAAAGTTTTACTATATTATTTTAAAATTATTTAATTGATAAATAAAATAAGAAATACCTAGAAATTATATTTCATTCATTTGATGACAGAAAATAAAATTATTAATAAGTGTGTCCTATTATCATAGCATATCATTCATGTATACATGATTGTGTTTGGTGTTGTGTTGGTATTTATTTTATTCATTGTTGTGCTAGATTGTGAAGAAGAGGAAGGACTTGCTTTTGATTGTTATTCTTGCTGTGCTTGTTCCTCCTGTTACCAAGGCAAGTGACATTCATACTATATCCCATATTATTTATATGCATAAGTAGTATATTTGAGTAGTGTGCATGATAGGTTTTTGGATTTATTCTATAATGCTAAGTTAGTTTGTATTTTACAAATATCATAGTAGTGTGTAGCCACCCCTTCTCCTATGCAGCCATGAAAAGTTTTATTAGTTGCTTAGCTATGCTGTAAAAATTGTTACCCTGTTTTGGAAATGTTTCTAAGTGTTAAAATTTTAAATACACATCTGGGTGGAATTGGTTGTTTGGTTTATGTTGAGTGGCTTTTGGGACTATGCTTGTGGTTGTCGTCGCCTAGGATGAATGTCTATTCTACTTAGGGCCATGAATATGGTGTTTGTTACCCAGAAGTGCACTTGTGGACGGCCACCCAGGAACGAAGAGATTACCAAGTCCCTCCAAGTTTAGAAGCTTCCCGTGCAGCCTTTTGACAATGGGCTCTGTCTAGAATAACTAAGTTGTGAGAGGGCAACCTGTCAGCTTGACAAGCAGATGTAGAGTTGGTAGGTGGAACGGGTCTTGATAGTATGGTTGCATCCTTCTTCTGAAAGTTCTTGTCTCAATTCTCTCCTTTCCTCAATACACTCCGTGTGTATAGGATTTTCGGGCTAATTGAGTCTAAAGGTGAAAGTGCACAACCTCTACAGAGTCGACAAACTGAGTACTCAGTCGTGTCCCCGGAAATGGAATACTTCGAGCAACTGGACAAGGATGGGCAGAAGAATCTCAACACCGTTTTCGTAAAGTAAAATTTTGACTAAGGAAAGATTTGATGGTGCACTTGGGTTTTATCCCTTGGTGCCAAGTCTTGAGAAATAAAAGTGTTTTACAAAATGATAGGAGAAAACTTGCTTTCTGCAAATAGCTTCCAACCCCACCAAGCCAAATATGCATATAGATTTTAGACTTGTCATTATACATCCACCATAGTCACTTGCCAATACATCATTGTATTGACCTCCTTCGGGGGCTGCATATTCAAATGTGCAGGAAATTCTGATGCTGAATGAGTTTGGCTCGAGTCTACACCCAACATGACTGCCTGTGGCGCATTCTTGAAGATGAGGCTCAATGTTATTTTCGCTTTCGTTGTGAACTCTGAACTTTAGCTAGCCTTCATGGCTATGCAACTTGTAATAAAGCCATACTTGGCTATTATTTTGGATCTCGTTGTAGTAGTTTTAATACTTATTATGCAACGGTACTTTATATTTTGTACTGTGGTGCTGGCAGTGATCCAGGGACTAGCACCTAACACAGGTGTTCCAACTTTAATATAAGTTGGGGTGCTACAAAATGGTATCAGAGCAAAGTGTTGCCTGTAGGTTCGAGCCCTAGGATTGGTTCAGCCCCTTTTTGGTCATAATGTGACCATCTTTGAAGTATGTTGGATTCTAGCGGCATAGTGGGATGAAGTGGCCCGGGACAAACCTTACATGTCCGTGTACATGAGACCTGTTCCACAATATAAGTGGCTGGCCGGGTGTCTGTCTCTCTCACTATAGTGAAAAATCCAATTTAAGAAGAGTTGTTAATATCTGTTGATCACCTTAAGATTTTGACTTAGTATCCTTCTAAATTAATAATACACACCATGACTAGTACTCCCTTATCTTATGCAATTCTTGTTTTAATTCCTTTCTTTCTACCTAAAGGATGACGAGTTTCCACTTCACCACCGCGGAGGACTTCGAGAACACCCGTTTTGGCTGTTACCTTCTCGACATCGGCGAGAAGATAGGGTTACCACTACCCCAAGTCAAGGGCTTCATCCTGAAGAAGTTTAACAAAGAGGGTTGTTGGGGAATAAAAGCAACTCAGCCAGGACATGGAGAAGAGCCCCCACTGGAGGTCAAAATGGTTAGCGACTCCAAAGATAAAGGACTCAATCTAGTCATGCAAGATCTGATTGGGCGCCTCTGCGGACGCTACAGCACAGAGTTGAGGGGCCACTACTCCATTTTCTTTGGAAGGAGAAATGAGGATGGGGAACCTTACTTGTATGATGTTGGAGAAAGAGGCAAGGCAAAACCCCTTAGTCTTTATTTCCAGGAGCTGGAAATCCTTGTCACTGAACTGTATGAAGATCGACGCTCCGAGCTCCTGAAGAACGATGAGCTATGTGCCTTACTTAAGGAGAACGAAGAAAAGGTGAAGGCTCAAGAGGAAGTGACTAAGACACAAGAAGAGAGGTTCGCTGCACAAGAGGAGAAGTACAGGAGGCAGGAGAAAAGAGTTCAAGAAAAGAACTCTGCCCTAGAGAATGAAGTAAAGGAACTCAAGGATGTACTCGCCAATGAAGGGATCGAGATTCAGGAAATTGAAGAGGAAGAAGATGTCATGGTCGAGTAGTTAGTTAGTGAGACCACCATTTATCATACACCTCATCGTTATATTAGCTTCGTATTGACCTACCAACTTGTGGTAAGGCAGTACTTTCCCTTGTACCCTCGGAACCTCGTGAGTTTATTTCCCAAACTTTTATATCGCTTTCCTTAAGCAAAAGGTTTTGGTTGGTTTGTTGATTTTTTTTATAAGTGGTGTGTTGTTGATGTGTGCTTGACTTGATTGTTTTGTGCATGGGTAGGATTCCTCCTTATAGTTCTATCTATCTTTTACTCATCCATGCTAAAACCCCACAGATGCCTCCACGACGTGATGCCGACAACAACGAAGCTATGCAACGGCTGATGGCAGCTCAAGCCCAACTGATGACTATGATGACCCAGTTCATTGCAGCAACCAACAACAACAACAATAACAACAATAACAACAATAACAACCACCCACCACCACCACCTCCAATGGACAGACTTGCAAGATTTCTCAGGCTTAGACCTAATAAGTTCTCCACTGCTACTGAACCAATAGTGGCGGATGACTGGCTCCGTTCGGTCAACAAGGACTTAGTAACCTGTGAGTGTTCTGAGGCAGAAAAGGTGAGGTTCACTGCACACCTATTGGAAGGACCTGCTGCCATGTGGTGGGAGACCTATCAAGTGACCCATCCCTTGGATGGCATGACTTGGGATGCGTTCAAGGATGGTTTCCGCAATGCTCGCATTTCCTCTAGCATAATGAACCTGAAGAAAGAGGAATTTCGTAGCTTGAGGCAGGGAGGTAGAACTCTGAAGGAGTATATGGATGACTTATGTATGCTATCAAGGTATGCACCAGAGGACATCGACACTGATGCTAAAAGGAAGGACAAATTCCTTAATGGACTTAGGGGAGAACTAAAGATACCCCTGTCTGTGGCATATGCTCCTAACTATCAAATTCTGCTGGATCAAGCAATCACTCTGGACAATAACAAAAGAAAGGAAGAGAATAGGAAGAGGAAGTTCGGTGCAAGTAAGGGTAACTCTGAAGGGACTCACAAGAAACCACACACCTCTGAAGTCAGTGGCCATAAACCCTGGAACTACTCCAACAGTGGTAGTGGACAAAAGCATCATGGTCATAACCACAATGGAGGATACAAAGGAAATAATGGTGGGTTCAAGGGAAACCATCACCATGGCCAAAATCACGGGAATGGTAATCCCCGTCCTAACTATGAAGGGAAGAAAGACTTGTCTAATGTGACTTGCTTCAAGTGCAAGAAGACGGGACACTATGCAACTGAATGCCCAGAGAGGAAGGCTGATGAAAATTCCAAGCCCAGTCCTTTCCAGAAGGGGCAAGTAAATCACATCAATGTGGAAGAAGTTCATGATGAACCTGATGCTGTGATTGGTAAGTTCCTGCTCAATTCCTTTCCAGCATTAGTCTTATTTGATACTGGAGCATCGCATTCATTCATATCAAGAGCTTTTGTAAACAAACATGGGTTAGCCGAGGAAAGCTTAGGAAAACCTATCAGAGTGAGTTCACCTGGGGGTGAGATGATAGTAAATTCGGGTTGTAGGCAGTTAGATTTAAGGATTGGAAAATATCTTTTTCCAGCAGACTTAGTCATCCTAGAAACCCAAGGTTTGGATGTTATCATCAGAATGGATTGGATGACCCGTTTTGAAGGGATCATAGACTGTGCAAATAGAGCTATCACCCTCACCACCCCAGAAAAACAAAAGATTAAATTCAGATCAACTTTCGAACTTAAGAAAGTTAGGCTAAATTCTCTTAAGGGGGTTAGCCTTGGTGATGTGCTGATTGTCCAAGAGTACCCAGATGTATTCCCAGAAGAATTACCGGGAATGCCACCCGATATAGATGTGGAATTTCTCATTGAACTGAAACCAGGTACCGGACCAATAGCTAAGAGACCTTACCCTATGGCTGTCGATGAACTGAAAGAACTCAAGAAGCAACTGGAAGAACACCTTCTGAAAGGATTTATCCGTCCAAGTTCTTCGCCCTGGGGAGCGCCAGTTCTATTTGTCAAAAAGAAAGATCAAACCCAGAGACTAGTCACGGACTACAGGGATATAAATGAACACACCATCAAGAACAAGTATCCGTTACCCAAGATAAATGAATTATTTGATCAATTGAAAGGTGCATGTGTCTTCTCCAAGATTGATCTTCGATCAGGTTATCTCCAAATGAAGGTTACAGAAATGGATATACCAAATACAGCGTTTGTTACAAGATATGGTTCTTATGAGTATACAGTAATGCCATTTGGATTAACAAATGCTCCAGCTTATTTCATGAATATGATGAATAAAGTGTTCATGGATTTTCTGGACAAGTTTGTGGTGGTGTTCATAGATGACATTCTGATCTACTCCGAGAGTCACAAAGAACATGAAGAGTATTTGCGCCTAGTATTGCAAAGACTGCGTGAACATAAGTTATATGCCAAATTCAGCAAGTGTGAATTTTGGTTGGAACAAGTCGCATTCCTAGGACACATAGTATCCAAGGAGGGTATAGCAGTGGATCCTGAAAAGGTTTCAGCTGTAACCAATTGGGAGCCACCAAAGAATGTGGGTGAATTACGGAGTTTTCTTGGTCTAGCAGGATACTACCGAAGATTTATAGAAAACTTTTCCAAAATCGCCAAGGCACTGACAGAATTATTAAAGAAGGAGAAGAAATTTGAGTGGACTGACGCATGTGAAGCCTGTTTTCAGGAGTTGAAGAAACGTCTACTTTCAGCCCCAGTTCTATGCTTACCTGATTTAGAGAAAGAATTCCAAGTATATTGTGATGCTTCACGCCAAGGCCTGGGAAGTGTGCTGATGCAAGAAGGCAGAGTGGCATCATATGCCTCTAGACAGCTCAAGAAACATGAAATAAATTATCCCACCCATGATCTCGAGTTAGCCTCAGTAGTACATGCCCTGAAAACTTGGAGACCCTACCTAATGGGAAAAAGATGTGAAGTGTTCACTGACCACAAAAGTTTGAAGTATATTTTCACTCAGAAAGAATTGAACATGAGGTAGAGAAGATGGTTAGAACTTAACAAGGATTATGAGCTAAGTCTTCAATACCATCCTGGAAAGGCTAATGTAGTAGCTGATGCCCTGAGTCGTAAGGTTTATGTGAATGGCCTCACGGCAGGAGAAATACCTGAGGATTTATGCAAGGCATTCAAGGACCTCCGATTGGAAGTAGTACCAGATGGTTTTGTAGCCTCATTACTAGTACAACCAAATTTGATGGATAAGATACGTGAAGCTCAGAAGGGAGACAAAGATATTGAAGAAATCAAAGTCAATCTGAGAGCAGGAAAAGCCAAGGGATTCCAAGAAGATGAGCAAGGAACTTTGTGGTTTGAAAAACGTGTATGTGTGGCAAATGATCGTGATCTTAGGAAGTTAATTCTGCAAGAAGCCCATGAAACACCTTATTCCATTCATCCAGGAAATACCAAAATGTATATGGATGTGAAGGAGAGATTTTGGTGGAATAATCTGAAAAGAGAAATAGCAGAATATATCGCTAAGTGCGATGTATGCAGTCGAGTAAAGGCTGAGAATTAGAAACCCGCAGGACTATTGCATCCTTTGAGGGTACCGGATTGGAAGTGGGATTCTATCGGGATGGATTTCATTACCGGGTTACCAAGGACCAGATCAGGGTATGATTCCATTTGGGTTATTGTTTGTCGCTTAACCAAAATAGCTCACTTTATACCCGTGAAGACCACCTATACCAGCGCAAAGCTAGCCGATATTTACATGAAGAGAATTGTGTGCCTACACGGCGTCCCCAAGAGTATCGTGTCCGATAGAGGGACCCAGTTCACATCTCATTTTTGGAAGCAGTTGCATGAATCACTGGGAACCAGATTGGAATTCAGTACAGCATTTCACCCGCAAACAGATGGCCAGACACAAAGAGTAAATCAGATTTTAGAAGATATGTTAAGAGCTTGTGCGCTTGATTATGGGTCTAGTTGGGATGACAATCTACCCTATGCCGAGTTCTCCTACAATAACAGTTACCAAGCTAGTATTGAGATGGCACCATTTGAGGCCTTATACGGGAAGAAATGCACAACCCCATTGTTGTGGAGTGGTGTAGGAGAACGAAGTTTCTTTGGACCTGATATAATCCAAGAAGCAGAAGAGAAGGTCAGATTAATTAAAGATAGATTGAAGATAGCACAGTCACGCCAGAAAAGCTACGCGGATTCTAAACGTAGAGAAGTCGCCTACGAGGTGGGTGATAGAACATATCTTAGAGTGTCGCCACTCCGGGGTGTAAAGAGGTTGGAATTAAAGGAAAGCTAGCACCGCGATTCATCGGACCATTCAAAATTCTTTCTCGCCAGGGTGAAGTGGCATATGAGTTAGAACTACCAGAAGCCCTGTCTGCGGTTCATAATGTGTTCCATGTCAGTCAATTGAAGAAATGTCACCCCGAGATGATGGGAGTTCCCTTAAAGGATATTGTACCCCTCGAAGAAGTACAATTGGAAAGTGACCTGACCTACGAAGAGAAACCCATCAAGATATTGCAGACCGCAGAAAGAGTCACCCGTACCAAAACCATCAAGTTTTGTAAAGTCCAATGGAATCATCATACCGAGGAAGAAGCCACCTGGGAACGAGAGGATGACCTCCGAGAAGACCCTCCACACCTATTTGCTGACCTTTCCGAAGCTCGAGGGCGAGCTTCCTCTTAAGGGGGTTAGTCTGTACCATCCCAAATTTTGCAAAAATTAAAAACTTTGCATTCATGCATCATTCATCATTAGGCATAAAACTACATCACAAAAATATTAAATAAAAACTTCAAATTATATATTTAAAAATTTAAATAATCTATAATTCCATAAAGTGTTTACTTGAAACCCCTTAAATAAATAAAATGTTATCAATTTATTTATGGGCAAGTATAATGTCAAAAAGTCCCATTTTTAATAACCTTTCCAAAACATATTTTTATGAATTTTTCTGAAAAGTTTTGAATAGGTTTAAAAATCATATTTCAAATCAGTATTTAAAAACAGATATTATTTTCATTTAAAAAGAAAAGGAAAACGGGCCGGCCCGTTGGCTATCTGCCGCGCACGCGTAGCGCAATGGCCTGCCAGCGGCCCGACGCCCCGCGCTCTCGCTCGCAGTCGCTGACAGGTGGGACCCACCTGTCATCACCCCCGCGGAAACGTTCGTCCCCAAATCACGCCCCCGACCCCGACCGAAAACGCCGATTTGATTAGCACGATTATGGACGATTTACTGCTCCATTTATCTCGCATCCTCTCCCTACTAATAGCCTTCCTCGCTCTCGTCCGATTGCCCCAAACCACACCTCCCGAGAGTCCCTAGGCTGCCCGCTCGAGCTCACGCAATCCCGCC
Source organism: Poa annua (assembly GCA_026929855.1). Taxonomy (NCBI): domain Eukaryota; kingdom Viridiplantae; phylum Streptophyta; class Magnoliopsida; order Poales; family Poaceae; genus Poa; species Poa annua. The sequence goes on from CM049426.1 coordinate 73,353,958, forward strand.
GTCGTCGTCGGTAAGAACTCCGCCGCCCGAGCAACTCCGGCCACCTCGGACCTCCTCTCCACCTCCCTTCGCTCCCTGTGAACCGTGCGCATCGATTTGACACGGTGGGGCGTGTGTTTTTGCAGCGAAACCCCACCTCCGTCCTCGACCGAGAGGAACCGTCGCCGCGCGCAACTCCGGCGAGCTTTTCCGGGGAGACGAGGACGCTCTGGCCATCGCCACTGTGCCATCGCCCTCCCCTCGACGCCGCGCATCCCTTGGTGAGCTCCGTTCCCTCCTAACACCGTAGAACACCTCGGGCGCAAACGCCGGCCATGGTTCCACCGCGCCCCGCGCGTCTCCGGCGACTCGCGCCGCCCGCGTTAGGTCAACGCGTCCTGGACCGTTGGATCTAGATCCAACGGATCCGTTTTAATTTTTATTTTCGTCTCTGCGATTAATCTGACGCGTCCGTTTTCATTTAGATCTAACGGCTCTAGATCGCGATCCGCGTCGAACCGGTACGGGCGAATCAGATCGCGCCGGGTGGCCGATTCTTTTTCTATTTTCGAATAAAATTTAGAAATTAAAACAGAAAACTATTAAAACTTGCAAATTCATAACTTTTAATCTGTAAGTCCAAAATTGATAAACTTTATGTCATTGGAAAGCCCTGCTCATGTAGTTTATTTCTACATCATTTGTTTTTTCCTTTGACAAATTATAAATTGTATAATTATCAGAGGAGTATTTCGGCCATTAAAATAATAACATAAATAATAAAAATGATTTAGAAATAAATTTAATTGTTTTAGGATTCTATTATCTCCCTCTGTCCAGCAATATTAATAAATGGCTTAATTGAAGAGTTCATAAAACAATAAAAGTTGTAATTATAGAAATCAAAGTTTTACTATATTATTTTAAATTATTTAATTGATAAATAAAATAAGAAATACCTAGAAATTATATTTCATTCATTTGATGATAGAAAATAAAATTATTAATAAGTGTGTCCTATTATCATAGCATATCATTCATGCATACATGATTGTGTTTGGTGTTGTGTTGGTATTTATTTTATTCATTGTTGTGCTAGATTGTGAAGAAGAGGAAGGACTTGCTTGTGATTGTTATTCTTGCTGTGCTTGTTCCTCCTGTTACCAAGGCAAGTGACATTCATACTATATCCCATATTTTCTATATGCATAAGTAGTATATTTGAGTAGTGTGCATGATAGGTTTTTGGATTTATTCTATAATGCTAAGTTAGTTTCTATTTTACAAATATCCTAGTAGTGTGTAGCCACCCCTTCTCCTATGCAGCCATAAAAAGTTTTATTAGTTGCTAAGCTATGCTGTAAAAATTGTTACCCTGTTTTGGAAATGTTTCTAAGTGTTAAAATTTTAAATACACATCTGGGTGGAATTGGTTGTTTGGTTTATGTTGAGTGGCTTTTGGGACTATGCTTGTGGTTTTCGTCGCCTAGGATGAATGTCTATTCTACTTAGGGCCATGAGTATGGTGTTTGTTACCCAGAAGTGCACTTGTGGACGGCCACCCAGGAACGAAGAGATTACCAAGTCCCTCCAAGTTTAGAAGCTTCCCGTGCAGCCTTTTGACAATGGGCTATGTCTAGAATAACTAAGTTGTGAGGGTGCAACCTGTCAGCTTGACAAGCAGATGTAGAGTTGGTAGGTGGAACGGGTCTTGCTAGTATGGTTGCATCCTTCTTCTGAAAGTTCTTGTCTCAATTCTCTCCTTTCCTCAATACACTCCGTGTGTATAGGATTTTCGGGCTAATTGAGTCTAAAGGTGAAAATGCACAACCTCTGCAGAGTCGACAAACTGAGTACTCAGCCGTGTCCCCGGAAATGGACTACTTCAAGCAACTGGACAAGGATGGGAAGAAGAATCTCAACACCGTTTTCGTAAAGTAAAATTTTGACTAAGGAAAGATTTGATGGTGCACTTGGGTTTTATCCCTTGGTGCCAAGTCTTGAGAAATAGAAGTGTTTTTCAAAATGATAGGAGAAAACTTGCTTTCTGCAAATAGCCTCCAACCCCACCAAGCCAAATATGCATATAGATTTTAGACTTGTCATTATACATCCACCATAGTCACTTGCCAATACATCATTGTATTGACCTCCTTCGGGGGCTGCATATTCAAATGTGCAGGAAATTCTGATGCTGAATGAGTTTGGCTCGAGTCTACACCCAACATGACTGCCTGTGGCACATGCTTGAAGATGAGGCTCGATGTTATTTTCGCTTTCGTTGTGAACTCTGAACTTTAGCTAGCCTTCATGGCTATGCAACTTGTAATAAAGCCATACTTGGCTATTATTTTGGATCTCGTTGTAGTAATTTTAGTACTTATGCAATGGTACTTTATATTTTGTACTGTGGTGCTGGCAGTGATCCAGGGACTAGCACATAACACAGGTGTTCCAACTTTAATATAAGAGTGGGTGCTACATTTTCCTTGCTCCCGAAGGTGACGGCAAGCCTGACCTGGCCTAGAGGCTCGATCGAGCCGCTGGTGACACCCGTGAAGGGCCTCGAGGGCATGAGCCGCTCGTAGGGCACTTGAAGTGCTTCAAACGTATTTATGGAGATAACGTTCAGGCCTGCTCCGCAATCGATGAGAGTCTTGGAGACAGCCACGTTGTCGATGGTGGGGCTGCAGACCAGCGGGAGGGTTCCAACAGTCTTGGTGGAGTTGGGGTGGTCCTGAGCATCGAAGGCGATGGTGTACTTCGACCACTTTAGTGGCCTGGAGGTTACCGTGCTTGGGAGGGCGGCGTTGAGCTCGTGGGCAAACTGCTTGAACAGGTTGTTCGACTACGGCGCATGCCCCCCCCCCCCCCCCCCCCCGAGGATGCAGGCAATGGCGCCTCTCCGGGCTTGGTAGCCGCCATCTTCTTCGTCAGGGAGGTTGTCGTTCTTTTCTGCGGTGTTGTCCTGATTTCGAGATGGTTTCTGGTAGCCGCCCTTGCGTCCGCTCCCGCGGTAGCCACGGCCTCGGCCGCGGCTGCCACTGCCCTCTGCTTGCTCGCGCTCCTTGCTCAACCTTTTAAGGTCGAAGCAGGACTCTGTAGAGTGGCCGCGCCTGTTGTGGTAGATGCAGAAAGGGCGGTGGTCATCTCTTCTCTCTCCAGGCTCGGGGGAGTCCCTTTGGGTGCCCTTCGTGTCAGACTCTGCCGCGAGAACCGCGGTGGCCTTGCGCTTGGGCTCCTCCTTCTTCTTCTGGCTCTTGGACCCCTCAGCGTGATCGTCCCCTCTCGAGGTCATCTTGACAAAGAGGGTTCCCTCTTCAGCCTTGGCGCACTTGTCCGCCAGGTCGAACAACTTTACCACAAAGGTGAACTTGTCGTGGATGCCCAGCTTCTCGAGCATCCTACTGTTTGTGACGCCCTCACGGAAGGCGGCGATGACTTGGGTGTCAGGGATGTTCGGGATCTTGTTGTGCACTTGGCTGAAGCGCTGGATGTACTTGCGGAGCATCTCATCCTTTTTCTGTACTACAGCGCGCAGGTCGTTCTGGGTGAGGGCGCGCTCGTATGTCCCCATGAACTTGGAGACGAACTGCTTGCAGAGCTCCTCCCAGGAGTTCACGGAGTCCTCAGGGAGGTTCAGGAGCCACGACAGCGCAGAATCGCGAAGCGCGTGGGAGAACCAATTGGCCATGACCTTGTCATCGCCACCCGCAGCTTGGATGGAGGTGGTGTAGAGCTGCAGGAACTCGATGGGGTTGCTGGAGCCGTCGTAGACCTTAGGGAGAGCCGGCCTGAACTTTGGGGGCCAGACCACGCGACGCAGAGAACGGGTGAACGCCACGCAGCATGTGGCGTACGTGGCAACCCCGTGCTGCAGCGCGCCGCGGTTCTGCTGACCCGCCTGGCCGATCTTCTCCACGACCCTGTTCTTGTGGTCCCGCTGGAGCTCCATCCCCACGCGAGCATCGGGCGCGGTGCGCTGCACGATCATGCAATCGTGCGGCGAGGACGCGTGCGAAGCAGCCCTCTGCGTCGCGGCCGGTGCAGGTCCCGGAGGTGGCGGAGGCGCGTTTGTCGTGACCGTGCCCGTAAGAGAGGGGTGCAGGTTGGACTGAGACGGAGCAGGGCGCATCGTGGCGATGCCGACGAGGTGGTTGAGGCGTTGGAGCCACTGCTCGTGGGCCTCAGCGGTGGGCTGGTAGCGGAGAAGCTCCTGCGGCATGAGCAGCGCGGTGTGGGGTGCGGGGTCGATCCTCCCCGGGCCCGAGCCGCTCGGGTGCCGCGTCGTGTGTGACGACTGCGCGTCCTCCTGATGCTCGGAGTCGCGTTCCGGCGCCTCAGCATGAGGTCCGGAAGGGACGCGCTCTTCATGACGGGGTCGTCCCCGTCGTGCGCGGGTGTTCGCGGTGTCCGGTGGCACGCGCGCTCCTTCAGGCGCGCGCCGGTTGACGCGGGCGACGCGGGCGGCGCGGGTGTTCACCATGGCGCGGAGACGAACTCGAAGGTTGTTGACGCGCCTCAATCCCCTACCTGGCGCGCCAAATGTCGGGTTATGACTCCCAAGAATCGGGGTAGTCACCTCCTGAAGAGTAGTTCGTGAAGGGGGTTGAACGCGGAGGTCAAGACCCTCGAGGGACGCCACGACGCTGCTCGCCGGACCCGAAACAACATGCCCACGACAGAGATAGACACCGGCCTTTACCCAGGTTCACGGCCCTCGTGAGGAGGTAAGACCCTACTCCTGCTTGTCTGTATTAGATGGTGGAGGTTACAGTAGAATGGAGTTTGCCGGAGGCCCCCCTTGAGGCAGTTCTTGCCTTGGGAGGGAAGCGATGGTCTTCTTCCTCCTCCAGCCAGAGGCTATCCTAACAAGTGTTGCAAGGGTTTACAAGGGTTGTAGCACGCAAAGAGCCGACCTGTGCTACGATGGATGTCTTGTCCCTTTTATAAGCCCCTCTAGCGCTCTCCTTCGGCTTGGCCTTCAAGGTGGCTCCCACACGGCAGAGACATGGTGGAGTTGGAGTCCACCACGGTATGTTCGTCCATGGACGCGGTCCATTGTTGATAAAGGTGGGCACGGTGGCCGACAGGGGGCCGACCGTGCTGTACTGCCCGCGGAGAGGGCAGCCTCTGAGGTGGAGCCCGCAATGACGTTCTCCGTTGGAGGGTTGCGCCGTTCACCTGCTTTATCGCAAGAATAGAAGGTCCTGGCAGCTGCGCAGCAGGCGGCGCCGCTTTATTGACCCCTTTATCACCAAAACGGCAACGGGGGAGCTTGCGTCACCACGTGGGTGTGGCAGAGGTCACGTGCGTCCTGCCATACTTCCTTGGCCGCAACGTTTCCCTTCAGGCGCGGGGAGGCCGGAGATTCCTGTGGGACTCCCTCGAGGCGAGCTGGCGCCTCGGGAGCGTCGCTTGAGGCGAGAGATCCCTTGAGGGCAACGCTTCCACTTTAGGCCCTCGAGGGAGTTGCCTCTCGAGGGTCCCGCCAGGCGGTGATGCCTGGTCCTTAGCCGTTTCGTCTGACTGGCCAGTGTGCGAGGCCTGGGGGGAATGGGCTCTCCATACCCCAGTTCCCACTGGGCCGACAACCACCTATTCACCCCACCCACACCCCCCCCCCCCCCCCCGTGGTCAATTGCCGTTCAGTTTGACCATCAGCACTTTTAGTAGGAATATATTCTACCCATTTAGTAACATAATCAATAGCAACAACTATATGTGTATTACCTTCTGTAGAAGGGAAAGGACCCATGAAGTCAAATCCCCAACAATCAAACGGTTCAATAACAAGAGAATAATTCATAGGCATTTCAATACGTCTAGAGATATTACCAACTCGTTGACATTCATCACAAGATAAAATAAATTTTCTTGCATCTTTAAAGAGAGTAGGCCAATAAAGACCTGATTGTAAAACCTTTTGAGCGGTTCTATCTCCAGGGTGATGTCCTCCATAAGCGCTACTATGGCACTTTCTCAATATCTATTTTTGTTCATACTCCGGAACACATCTTCACATAATACCATCAACTCCTTCTTTATATAAGTGTGGGTTGAAGGAGATATGCCCTAGAATAAATAAGTAGTATTTATTGCATTATCTCATAAGTTTATAATAGGTTTGTGTATTATGCTATAACTGTATTAATCGGAATTATTAATACACGTGTGATACATAGACAACCGGGTCCCTAGCAAGCCTCTATATGAGCTAGTCCATTGGGCAACAGTTGATCGAGATTCCCGATCAAGGACAATGACGTCGGTTGACAATGGGGTCATCTTGTTAGTTGAATAAGGTGATGGACATACGCAAAGTATTGCAATAAGATCGTATTACGATGTTTGTCATTTGCAATAGATAAGAATATGATAGCTTATTCCTTAGACCGTGAGACCGTACTTATTAATGCTTCATAGGGGTGCTTTGAGAGCATCAAACGTTGTGTCTTATATAGCGGTGTCCATCTTGGGTATTCCGAAAGAGCATCAAGACGTAAGGATCAAGAGCGGGATTTGTTCATTCTTGTAATGGAAAGATACTCTGGGCCCACTCGGTTATATTGCATCTATATAGCTGCGCAGCTTATGACTAGGTCATGGAGATGTAATATCGCAGACGAGTTAATAACCTTAGTCGGTAACGAGATACAACAAAGACATCGGTGTGTCTACGATCATATCTCGGACAAGGTAGTATCGCAGAGACAAAGGGAATGATTGTCATATTTATGGTTCAACGACGATATTCGTGGAATGCACAGGGGTCGTCATATATTTCCAGGTATCCCTGACGATCATTGGTGAGCGGAGTGTCTCGACCATGTCTGGAGTGTTCTCGAACCGTAGCGTAACAAACTTAAGGTCTTAGCGACGCTAGGAGATAGGTTCTGGAATATTATAGGAATTTGTTGGAGAGAGAGAAATGATCCGGAAAGAGTTCCGGTGGTCCGGAAGGAGTTCCGGGGAGGTATGGAATGGTTCCGGGAATGTCCGAAAGTTGTTCGGGTGGTTCCGAAATAGTTTCGGAGTCATGGGATATTGAATTATATATAAATATATTAATTATGAATTAATGGGATTTTTATATTAATTTAATATTAATTAAATAAAGGAAAAACGGGGCTCCCACCTACATGGGCCCTAAGAGGGCCCAAGAGGGGGGAGCCGCACCCCACAAGGAAGGGAGGCTTGGGCCTCCTAGTCCGAGTTGGACTAGGAGTAGGAGAAGCCCAAGGAGGGTTCGGCCGAACCCCCCCTCCCCTCTCCTCCTTTAGTCCCACATGGGGGAGCCAAGGGGTTTGTACACCCCCTTCCCCCTTTATATACCAAGGCATATTAATTGATTTCATTCATTGGAAAATACAATTAATTGTATGCAGGCCGGCCGAGCTGTTTCTCCGCCCGTTTTGCCCCCTCTCTCCACCTAAGCTATACCGCAGAGCGCCGTTGCTCTGCGGAATTCCAGATAAGATCTACCCCTGCGATTTCAGCTGGATCTGAATGACCGGGGGTTGTCGCTAAGCTCTGTATGTTTGTGAGTGCTCGGAGGTAACTCTTTAGAGTAGCCTGGGCGACGTCGTCTCGCCCCTGCAGCCGCCGCGCCTCCCTCCCCTCTGATGCCGGCGCACCAGCCCCGGTGCTGGCGCTCTGCCTTCTTCCGCTCGACGCCCGTCGACGCAGATCATCGTCAACATCCCGGCGTCATCGATTTCGACATCGCGGCAAGTTCTTCGCGACCTCGAGGTCGGCTACGTACGACTTCATCGTCAACGCTTGTGCGGGAGCGTAATCCCCGCTATCGGTCTACATGGAGGTAATGTAACCCGTTCCGCCATCGTTATCGCATGTACTAGATAGATAGATCCTGGCTAGTTAGGGTTTTGTTCGCTAGAAAAATTATTGTTTTCTGCACCGTAACCCCTTCATGGGTCATCCCAGAAACAATGCCTCAAATCATAAAAGAATTTTCTTCTTTGTTGAGCTGAAAAGGTTAGAGGCAAATACTTCGAAACAATAAAGTTAGCATAATATGCATACCAAGGACTATCTCGTGAACTCACCCTTATTGCAGCCAATTGTTTATTTGGAAAACTATCATTAACAGATATAGGATCATAAGCAATATTTTCCAATCTAGACAAATTATCAGCAACAGGATTTTCAGCACCTTTCCTATCTACAATGTGTAAGTCGAATTCTTGCAACATTAATACCCATGTAATAAGCCTAGGCTTTGCATATTTCTTCTCCATAAGGTATCTAATTGCAGCATGATCAGTATGAATAATAAATTTAGAATCAACAATTTATTGTCTAAATTTATCACAAGCAAAGACCACAGCTTGAAATTCTTTTTCAGTTGTAGCAAAATTCTTTTGAGCAGAATCTAGAGTAATACTAGCATAATGAATAATGTTTAATTTCTTATCTACTCTTTGTCCAAGAGCAGCACCAACAGCAAAATCACTAGCGTCACACATAATTTCAATTGGTAAATTCCAATCAGGTGGTTGAACAATAGGAGTAGTTATTAAAGCTTTCTTAAGAGTTTTAAAAGCTTCCTTACAATCATCATAAAAAACAAATGGTATATCTTTTGCAAGAGATTAGTAAGAGGCTTTGATACCTTCGCAAAGTATTTCATAAACCTTCTACAAAAACCAGCATGACCAAGAATACTACGAATACCTTTAACATCTCGGGGGCAAGGCATTTTCTCAATTGCCTCCACTTTAGCTCTATCAACTTCAATACCTCTTTCAGAAACTTTATGTCCAAGAACAATCCCTTCATTAACCATAAAGTGGCATTCCTTCCAATTAAGAACAAGATTAGTTGCTTCACATCTCTTCAAAACCTTATCAAGATTGTGCAAGAAATTATCCAAAGAAGTGCCATAGACGGAGAAATCGTCCATGAACACCTCCACAATTGCTTCACAAAAACCATGAAAGATAGCATACATACATATTTGAAAAGTAGCAGGAGCATTACATAAACCAAAAGGCATACGTCTATAAGCATAAGTACCATAAGGACAAGTAAATGTGGTTTTCTCTTGATTTGGAGTTTTAACAGGAATTTGAAAGAAACCAGAATAACCATCTAGAAAGCAAAAATGAGTTTTATTGGCTAATCTCTCCAACATGTGATCAATGAAAGGTAATGGATAATTATCTTTTTTAGTAACTTTATTAACCTTTCTAAAATCAATGCACATTCTATAACCAACAACTACTCTTTGAGAAATAAGCTCATCATAATCATTAGGTACAACAGTAATTCCACCCTTCTTAGGGACACAATGCACAGGACTAACCCACCTACTAATACCTCATTTCTTACCACTTCCGTCATCTTAGGTATTAAACAACATTGATGTTCAACAACTAGCTTCGCATCGGGATCCATATTAATAGAATGCTGACATATAGTAGGAGAAATCCCTTTGAAATCATTCAAAGTATAACCCATAGCTCCATAGTATTTCTTCAATATTTCCAATAATCTTTCATCTTCTTTGCCTGAAAGGTTAGCACTAATAATGACAAGATATATTTTCTTATCATCAAGATGAGCATACTTACGATTATAGGGCAAAGGTTTTAAATCAAAGACAGGATCCTCTTTAGGTGGAAGTGTTTTACCCAAGTCTTCCACTTTTACATTATGTTTAAGAATAGGTTGACGAACGAATATGTCCTCAAGTTCATTTCTTTCTTACATAAATGTTTTCTCCTCATGATCTTCCATAAATTGCTGAATATAATTAGTAGGAGCAAGAGCAACATAAGCAAGTTGTTCCACTCTAAAATCCTCATTGGGCAGTTCGGTTTCATAAGGGGTTTTAGCAAATTTCGAACAATTGAATTCATACGAATCACCAGCAAATTTAGTAAGGATTTTCTATTTCCTACAATCTATAACAGCGCCACAAGTATTCAGAAAAGGTCTACCTAAAATGATAGGACAAGTCTTACTAGCAGCATATCCAAGTACATGAAAATCTGCGGGATATTTAGTCTTACCACATAGAACTTCAACATCTCTGACAATACCAAATGGAGAGATAGTTTCTCTATTAGCAAGTTGAATAATCACATCAATATCTTCCAGTTCACTAGGACCAATTTCATGCTTAATCTGTTTGTAAAGCTCATAAGAAATAGCACTTCAATGTGCACCAATATCACATAAACCATAATAGCAATGATCACCAATTTTAACAGATAACACAGGAACACTAGCCTTTTCTTGGCTTTGCAGGATGAGAGACAACATTAGAAGCATCATCACAAAATATAATATACTCTTCTCCCACATTTTCAGAAACAAGTTCTTTAACTATAGCCACAGAAGGTTCAACTTTAATTTGTTCATCAGGTTCTTTAGCTTTCTTATCACTTTTACTAACCAAACTAGCCATAATATAATGTTCTTTCACTTTAACAGGAAAAGTAATTTTACTATATAAGGCTCAGGAATGATATGATCAACAATATTAGCTTCAATGCTTTTAGCTAAAGGAGCAACAGATTTATCTTTATAAGGTTCATGATATTTTTTAAACCCCTTCTTGGGCAAACCGAAATAATCAGCAAAGGTTTTATAATAATTAGCAACAACTTGAGAGTCAAGACCATAAGCATTATTAATATTTCAAATGCATCAGTTTCCATGAAAGTCTTAATGCATTCAAAGTCATATTTTATAACTGACTCCCTACCTTCGTCGTTCTCCCATGCTTCAACAAGAACTATCCAATAATGTTTTATCTTCAAATGAGAGTCTTGCATAGAAGTTATCAACAATAATATTACCAGGAAGCTCATGAATGGGACATTTGAGAATTAATGTCTTCAATCTCCCCCACGCTTGGGCAATACTTTCTCCATCATGAGGACATAAGTTATATATAGAATTCCCATTTTGATGAATTTCACTTGGAGGATAAAATTTAGAATAAAAGAGAGGTACAATTTCCTCCTATCTAAGAGAATCCCTGTTCTTCAGCAGTTTATACCAATGCGCAGCTCTCCCACCAAGTGATATGGAGAATAATTTCTTCCTGACTTCATCCATTGTAATACCTGCAAACTTGAACAACTCACATAATTCATGTAAATATAGCAAATGATCGCTGGGGTGGACAGTTGCATCCCCAACATAGCGGTTATTCATAACACGCTCAATAATTTTCATAGGTATTTTAAATGGCACAATATCATCAGGTGGTGCCTCACGTTCTACCTCAGCAGCGGTAGAAGACTTCCCAAACAGGAAAGCAACATTTCCTCTCTCCATTATTAAGCAAATAAGGAGACAGAAATAAAAACAGCACTTACAGTTGAAGTTTTCCTTACCAATTCCTCTTATCAATAGCGCTTCACTCCCCAGCAACGGCGCCAGAAAATAGTCCTGATGACCCACAAGAATAGGGGGTGTATCGCAGTACTTTTGATAAATAAGAGTGTTGAACCCAACGAGGAGCAGAAGGTGTTGACAAGTGGTTTTGATGAGGATCTCACTGTAAACACTAGCAGACAAGTTTTCAGCGGACTTTGATATAACAGATAAATAAAGTGCGAGTAAATAGAGTGCGGCAAATATAATTGCACCGAGTGGCCCAATCCTTTTGAGAGCAAAGGACAAGACGGTTTGTTTACTTATCATGACCAAACGTTCTTGAGGACACACGGGATTTCTGTCTAGTGCTTTCGCTTCATATTGGTGAATAATCTTTAGTGTTTAGATAAGTGTTGTGTGGGTGAACCTATGCTAATGCACCGCCCTTCCTTGGACTAATACATACTTATTATTATACCCCTTTCAAGCATCCGCAAATTCAAGAAAGTAATTAACATAAATCTAACCATAGCCTTAAACTCTGAGATCCTGCGATCCCTCGTTCATCGGAATACCAACGGGGGTTTAGATTTCTGTCACTCCGGCAACCCCAAAAATAATAACCGAGTACACGATGCATTCCCCTAGGCTCATAAAGGTGAAGTGTCATGTAGTCGACGTTCACATGACACCACTAGAAGAATGACACAACAACTTAAATATCAAAACATCAAATATTATTCAAAATAGTTCACTACTAACATCTAGACTTCTCTCATGTCCTCAAGAACACAACGAACTACTCACAACACACCATATGGAACATGATCAGAGGTGATATAATGATGGATAACAATCTTAACATAAACTCTAATCCAACAGTTTCACTCAATAGCATCAATAACAATAGCAATCAACACCGGGAGAGTTTCCCCTATCAAATACACAGAGTTTAGCCCTAGATATTACAGCGGAAACGGAGTGGATGGATGGAGATGACGGCGTCGGAGGTGGAGATGGTGGTGTTGGCGATGGTGATGGAGTGCAGCTCGATGACGGTGATGATGGCGACATTTTCTCCCCTCCGGGAGGGAATTTCCCCGGCGGCAACGCAGCCTGCCGGAGAGCTTTTCTCTCTCTGTCTTCTCCGCCTCGTGGCGGCGGCGGGGAGGAATTCTGTACAACATATGATTTTTTAGGTCTTCGGGGGGATGAAGTACGTGAAGCGGTACGCTAGGAGGTGGGCCAGGGCGGCCTCACCACCTGCTCGCGCGTCCAGGAGGGTTGTCGCGCCACGGGGTGGTGAGGGCCCTGTAGGCCCCACCCCAGGTTCTCCTCTTGGCCTCCTTCGTGAAATAAATGGAAAATAATTCCCAGATGTCTACTTTGTTCTTCTGGTCTTCGCAAATATTGTATCTTGACGATGCTTTTTCCAGCAGAATTCGGACTCCGGAGTTCCATCCCCAATGATCATGAATCATGCAAAATAGATGAAATAACATAAGTTTCATCGCCAAATACGAAATATATCAATGAATAGCAGTAAATTATGATATAAAATAGTGATGCAAAATGGACGTATCAAGGTGCTCACATGCCTCGTCGCTTTGGCGGTCGAGGAGGGTCTGTTGTCACCAATCGGTGCCTGCACAGCAATCCAGCGAACCTCAATCTATGTCGACGATGTCTATGTCGACGATGTGGTTCTCTTTATCAAGCCTCTTGTGGGGAATCTGATCGCAACTTGCGAAAATCTTCATCTCTTCGGTACGGTGTCTAGGCTAAACGTCAACTATCTTAAATTTTGAGCGACTGTTATCCGTGGTGGCATCGCACACAAACTACGAGTGCAGACCCTACTACACTGCCCTAAACCTAATCAAATTGGTGCTCTCAGCCAACCATCACCTGTCGGTTGCGGATGCCCCGGCGTGGCTACTAGAGGAACTCAACTCCTATATGCGTGCGTTTTTCTGGGCAGGCAAGGACAAGGTGAACGGCGGGCAATGTCTGGTGTCCTGGGACTCCATCTGTCGCCCACCGTGTTTCAGCAGACTTGGAGTCAAGAACCTAAAACTTCATGGCTTAGCCTTGCGGGAGGGGAGGTTTTCCACGAAGCTACGAGGCAATGCGTTCAGCTGTGGTTACGATTGCAAGGGTTTTACGGTCTGAGAAATGAAGAGGATGTATTTCGTTGCCCTTGGGAAAGAGACGGGTGGTACTCGTCGAAATCCACATACAATATGCTTGTTTTGGTTCAGACGTTCTTCATGGTGGCCGAGGCTATCTGGAGCAATAGATGTTAGGTGTGTGCCACTTGGATCTATTGAATTGCAGGAATCAAAGGAATTGTTCATAGCGGTGGCCGTTCCGCCCCTCCTTCCTCAGCCACCAACCATGTTCGAGTTAATTTGTTGGTTCTTTCTTCCTAGCCAAGTCTTGCTCGCTACAGGCCAGTGAGTACTAATAGACGAAAGCAACGCACACACTCAACCCACCCAATCCAGACCAGCTAGACGGGCCGACAAGTTCCTGTTCCTCTTGGGCATCTGTTCATCACTAGTCTTGTTCACCTCTTAGCCCACCTCATGTACAGCAGGGTCGCCGAGGTCGCTGACAATCCCTCCCCCTTTTAACAAGCCTTGCCCCCAAGCCGTGGCACAAGGAAACTTCTGCTTCAAGGGGAACGCATCTTCCCAGGTTGCGAGTTCGGGCGAAGAATCACTCCAACGCACCAACACTTAATCAACAGTAGCATCGCCTCGCTTGATAGTACGAGTCTGGAGAAGCTCAATAGGAACTTGTAAATCAGTATCGGGAGACGGCAATTGAGAGTGTACCCGATGAGTAGGAACGACGAAGGGCTTAAGCTGGGACACATGGAAAACAGGATGAATGTGGCTCGAATCCCGCAACGCCAAGCGATAAGCGACAGTGCCGATCTTCTGGAGAATTGGGTAAGGACCAAAGTACTTGAAAGCCAGTTTGTGAGATGCTCTACGCATCACTGAAGACTGCACATAAGGTTGTTGAAAGAACATTTCTTAATACCTAGTGTTTTGTGTGTTAGTTAACAATACCAATGATATACTAATCCTATTGCTAAGTATTTCAGTTTGGGTGAAACTCATATCACAAATCCTAAAGCCAAATTATAGAGAAAAAGAGTTTCTGGAATTCTTCCCAGACTCGGATATTCCGGTTCCCCAACCCGGATATTCCGAGTCAACCCCAGAAAATTGGCTAAGTCAAGTTCAGAAGTACTACTGACTTCAATCGGAAAATCAGCTCGGAAATTTCAAGGACTCGGATATTCCGGTTCCCCAACCTGGATATTCCGAGCCAACCACAGGAAAATTGGCTAAGTCAAGATTCAGAAGTGGTACTGACTCCAATCGGAAAATCAGCTCGGAAATTTCAAGGACTCGGATATTCCGGTTCCCCAACCCGGATATTCCGAGTCAACCCCAGGAAAATTGGCTAAGTCAAGATTCAGAAGTGGTACTGACTCCAATCGGAAATTCAGCTCGGAAATTTCAAGGACTCGGATATTCCGAGTCAACCTCAGAAAATCGGCTAAGTCAAGTTCAGAATTGGTTCTGATCTCAACCGGAAATTCAGCTCGGATATTTTCAAAGACCCGGATATTCCGGGTGACCGGAATTTCCGGTGTTACTTAAACCGGAATTTCCGGGTGCCCAAGACAGCCAACGGCCAGATTTTGAGGGGGAGTATAAATACCCCCTCACTCACTCAAGAACAGTTAGCTCTCAGATATTCTCTCTCCTACCATTCTTGAAATCTCAAATCATCAAGATCTCCCAATCCCCCCACCCAAATTCATTGATCTTTGGAGGATTGGAGGAGAAGGCACGGATCTACATCCTCACCGAAGGGATGTGCATTTCTCCCCCATTCACTTGGGGATTTCGTGGCTAGGGTTTCCGGTGGGAAAACCTAGTTCACCATTGTTGTACTCTTGGTGTTACCTTGACCTTTTGTGGTCCTTGACCTTTTGTGGTCTTCTTGGGAGCCCCCAATTCAGTTGTGGGTGTGTGCCTCAAGCGTTTATAAGGGATTCGATCTCCGCCCTAAAAGGGGATCAATAGTGGAAGGTGGACTCGAAACCTTTGTGGTTGAGTTCATCGGAGAAGAAGGTGAGCCTTTGTGGCGTTGCGGCTAACCTGTTGTGGTAGCGCACACCTCTCCAAACGAGACGTACACCCTTGGATGGAACTCGGGATTACATCTTCGTCTCCGCGTGCTTCACTTGGTTCCCTTTACCTTTGCTCCCTTACTTGCTTATCTTGTTATTGCTTAGATTATCATTTAGGTAAATTCACCGTAGTTGCATATCTAGAGAATTTACCTTTGTGTTGAGCCTAAATTTGAAAAGACTTAAAATTTGTAATAGCACCTATTCACCCCCCCCCCCCCCCTCTAGGTGCCGGATTCCCGTTCAATTGGTATCATAGCCTTGTTCACTTTTAAGGGCTTAACCGCCTAAGTGCAACGATGACGGAATCCGATGCCGAGAGGGCCGCCCGTGAAAAATTAGAGGCGGAGAAGGAGGCGTTAGTCAAAGGGGCAACCATGGCCGATCTTATTGATATGAGATCGTCCTTGGAGGCCCAACTCCTCAAGATGAATGAGATGCGCATGGCACTCTTGAAGTCTAAGGAGCCCGAGGCTACTTCTCCCTCTCCTCCTCCTAAGGAACATGCGGGGAACTCTAAGGAGTCATCTTCGGATGGGTCCAAAGATGTTACCTCAAGTGTTCCCGGGATGGCGGAAAAGGATGAACCACCTAGCTCCTCTAACACCCCCAAAGGAGAGGAATTTCATAATGTCAACCATAATTACTCTCCTAACCCTCCTATCCCTCACCCTCATGTAAACTTTAGAAGTGATCCTCCTAAGCTTAAACCTACTCATTTCTCTCAATGGGTATTTCTAATGAAGTCTCATCTATGTAGTGCCTCCATTGAGCTTTGGCGCATCATTGAAGAAGGATACAAGCCCCATGATCCAACCAACTTGACAAGAAGAGAGGTGGTTGATAGCCAACTCAACGCCACCGCTCTTCATCAACTCCAAATGGCCGTTGGAGAGAAGGACATGGCGCTCATTCAACAATTCTCCACCGCCAAGGAAGTTTGGAATGCTCTTTCCGACATCTTCGTTGGGAATGAGAGCATGAAGAAGAACCGGTATGATGCCTTATGCAATGAGGTGGAAGGGTTCTACAAGTTGGATGGAGAAAGCCACGAGGACATGTACCGGAGGTTGGTGTTGGTTGCCAACTCCTTCAAGAACCTCGGGGCGGAGTACATTAATGATGCTTGGATCAAGAGGAAGTTTGTGACCGCTCTCTTGCCCTTTGAGGACATGGATTTGAAGACACTCCAAGGGAGACATGACTTTGCAAAGATGACATCCAATGAAGTTATGCAAGAGATGACCGCATACAAGGTGGCCTCCAAGGTTGCACAAGATGCAAGAGCTAGAGCCATAGGGATGCACAAGCATGCCTCAATTGCTTTGAAGGCCACCGTTGAAGAAGAGGATGAAGAGGAGTGTGATGATCAAGTCGAGCTATCTAGTGAAGCTCTCTCAAGCACTCTCACTCAACACATGGGTCTTGCAGCAAGAACCTTTTGGAAGAACCCCGGAAGGGCCAAAGCAAGGATTGACAAGAAGTTTCCCCCCAACGGAGGAAAGCCATTCAACAAAGTGAGGCTTTGCTATAACTGCGATGACAAGAGCCACTTTGTTGCCGATTCCCATGGGAGAGAAGAGAGGATCATGGTGGGAGGCTCGTGGCCAAGACGAAGGGCAAGGGGCCCATGCCCATGAAGAAGCATTTCTTCAAGAAGAACCAAAAGATTGTCTTGGTGACTCAAGAGCAATATCCCACCGATGATGAAGATAGTGACAAGTAGGATACTCCAACGCAAGTGGCCGCACTAGCCATGTCTTCCACACCTCCATCACTCTTCTCCTCACCAAACGAGAGCCCCATCGTCAAGAATGCAAGATGTCTTATGGCAAAGACATCCGAGGTACAATTATCCCCCAACTCCATATCACATGACATTGATGATGCTATGAGCTTAGAAGTCAAGGAAGAAATCATTGCTTTTGATAAATTCATGACCAACTTGCAAGGAGAAGGAAAGAAACACTTTGGCTCAATCATGAGTCGTATAGGTGAGCTTGAGGATGAGCTTGAACTAAAAGGTGAGATTGAGAGAGAGGATGCACACGCTAAGGTGTCTCTCCAATCCTCTCTCAAAGATGAACAAGAAGCTCATGATCTCCTCGAGGAGCAACTTGCTAAGATCACTAAGGATCGTGATCTCTACTTTGCTAAATGTAAAATTGTGCAAAATGAAAAGTCTGAGCTTGTAGTTGCTCATGCTAGACTTTGCGAAGACTTCGAGTCACTTGACAATGCTCACAAGGTGTTGACAAGTGATCACGAACGTCTTCTCAAGTCTCGTGATCAACTCCAATCTCGGATATCTACTCTTGAGAAACCTAGCACCTCTACTCCTTTGAATGCTAATGCAAATGTTGTGAAGGGTATTGCTAGGGTTGTGTTTGTTCCTTCTATGGCAACCAAGCCCAAGACCTCTCTTGATAAAGGTAAGGGGACACTCACTAGTCCTCTTCATGAGCGAGTGCCCCACAAGGGTAAGGAAGGTCTAGGCTATGTTGCTAAGGAGAAGAAGGAGATCAAGAAGAAGACCAAGTCCGCACAAGCCAAGAAGGTTGACATTGCGAGTGGAAATGCCACAAGGGGCACTCCCACTCGTAATGACTTTGCGGGCATATCTAACCCCAACTATGCTTTATATGTTGATTATTATGGGGATGTCTATGCTAGATACATTGGTCCTTTTGATGGTTACATTGAATATGCTATTTGGGTACCAAAGACCCTTGTTGCTAACCAAAAGGCACCCATTGCAAAATGGGTACCTAAACCCAAGAATTGATTGTGTGTAGGGCCTTGCTTCCGGAGGATCGAAATGGATAATTGATAGTGGGTGCACTAGTCATATGACCGGAAGCAAGGATATTGTAACGGAGTTGAAGCCCAATGATGATCAAATGACCGTTACATATGGTAATAATTCTAAGTCTAAGGTAATAGGGCTCGGCAAGGTGGTAGTGGCACCGGACATCACACTTGTGAATGTCTTGCTTGTCGAGTCCCTAGGTTTCAACTTGATCTCCGTCCATTCCTTAACTTGTTTGGGTTATACCGTTGTCTTCGAAAAGGAAATGGTCATTCTCTTGCGGAGCAAGTCTCTCAATGTGTCTTTCGTTGGGTACATTGAGAATGGGCTCTATGTGGTTGACTTCTCCGGAGTCACCACTTCCCATACAATGTGCCTATTCGCAAAGGCGGACTTGGGTTGGCTATGGCATCGCCGACTAGCCCATGTCAACATGAGGACTTTGCAAAGTCTCCACAAGGGTGGCCATATCCTAGGACTAAAAGACCATTTTCTTTCTCGAAGGATCGAATGTGTAGGGCGTGTGTTGAAGGAAAAATGCATTACATCTACCATCCAAGCAAGACCATCATTTCGTCAAAGAGGGTTTTGGAGCTTCTCCATGTTGACCTCTTTGGTCCCATTCCGGAAGCTAGTCTTGGTGGCAAGAAATATTGCTTGGTGATTGTTGATGACTATTCAAGATACACATGGGTTTTCTTCTTCAAGACGAAGATGGAGACTCAACAAACTATCATCGACTTCTCCAATGAAGCTCAACGTCAACACAATGTCCCTATCTTGGTGATACGAAGTGACAATGGGTCCGAGTTCAAGAACTACACCTTAAACGAGTTCCTTAGTGAAGAAGGGATTCGCCATCAATATTCCGCTGCTTATACTCCCCAACAAAATGGTGTAGCCGAAAGGAAGAACCGCACACTTATTAAGATGGCAAGGTCGATGATGGCAGAGTTCAAGTCCCCTCACAACTTTTGGGCCGAAGCCGTCAACACCGCTTGCCATTCATCCAACCGGCTCTTCTTTCGCAAAGGACTCATGAAGACACCTTATGAAGTGCTTACCGGGAACAAGCCCAATATCTCCTACTTCCGAGTATTTGGTTGTAAGTGTTTTTATCTCATCAAAGGTGTGCGTTTGGGCAAGTTTGATTCTAAGTCTCTTGAAGGGACATTTGTGGGCTACGGATCCGAATCCCACACTTATAGAGTCTATGATAAGGCCTCGCGCATAATCATAGAAACTTGTAGTGTGGTGTTCGAGGAGAATGACGGCTCCCTCGTGGAGCAAAGTGGTGTTTCCGGTGTAGGTGATGATGAACCTCAAGATGCTATCCGAAGAATGGGGTTGGGAGTCCACCGCCCCGTTGAACTCTATTATGAGGTTGATCAACAAGGACCAAGTTCTTCACAAGTGGTGACCACCCCAACACAAGAAACACCCATCGACAACACCGTGCCCAATGCACCTAGCCAAGAAGAAGAACAAGATTCTACAGCTGCTCCTGGAATTTCCGGAGGACCGGAAAATCCGGTTCAAGATGGACTCGGAAATTCTGGTGGTTCGGAATTTCCGGTCCCTGAACCCGGAATATCCGGTCCTGCTGACATTCCCGGTGGCAGTTCGCAAGGCCAAGATCAACCCTCTCCCTCACCAATGGACACCACTCCAATGGTTAATCAAGGCCATCAAATCAGTCAAGGCGGAGACATGAATGATCAAGATGATCAAGCGATTCCTCCCACCACTCGGAGGGAAATCGAGATCCGCCGCTTGAATAGGGTTGGCACCTCACAAGAATTAAGAGCTCTATCTCTTGACAAGGTGCTTGGTGATGTGAGAAGCAAGGTCTCTACCCGAAGACACCTCGCAAGCTTTAGTGAACATCAAGCTCACATCTCCATGGTGGAACCCAAGAAGGTATTTGAAGCTCTTGAAGATAAAGATTGGCTTGATGCTATGCATGAAGAGCTCAACAACATCGAGCGCAACAAAGTGTGGAAGTTGGTGGAAAGACCCAAAGATTGCCGCAATGTTATCGGCACCAAGTGGATATTCAAGAACAAGCAAGATGAACATGGCATGGTGGTGAGGAACAAGGCAAGATTGGTGGCTCAAGGTTACTCTCAAATTGAAGGCATTGACTTTTGAGAAACCTACGCGCCCGTGGCTCGACTTGAGTCAATCCGTATTCTTCTTGCCTATGCCTCTCACCATAACTTTAAGTTGCAACAAATGGATGTTAAATCCGCTTTTCTAAGTGGTCCACTAAATGAACTTGTTTATGTTAAGCAACCACCGGGGTTCGAGGACCTCAAGTATCCGAACCATGTCTACAAGTTGGATAAGGCACTCTATGGCCTTAAACAAGCCCCACGAGCGTGGTACGAGCACCTTAGAGAACTACTTGTAGACCGTGGATTCCAAGTTGGGGAAATCGACCCCACACTTTTCACTAAGAAAGTTAATGGGGAGCTTTTCATTTGTCAATTATATGTGGATGACATTATATTTGGATCGACTAACAAAGCATTTAACGAAGAATTCTCTAAGCTTATGACTGACAGGTTTGAGATGTCTATGATGGGCGAGATGAAGTTCTTCCTCGGATTTGAGATCAAACAATTGAGGGAAGGAACGTTCATCAACCAAGCAAAGTACATTCAAGACATGCTCAATAAGTACGAGTTGCTTGATCTCAAGGGTGCCTCTACTCCAATGCAAACCAAATGCCACCTTGAGCTCAACCCGAAGGGTAAGGATGTGGATCAAAAGGTATACCGCTCCATGATTGGATCTCTCCTCTACCTTTGTGCATCAAGACCGGATATAGTGCTAGTTGTAGGAGTGTGTGCAAGGTATCAAGCGGCTCCTAAAGAAAGCCATGATGTGGCGGTCAAGAGAATCTTTAGATATTTGGCTTATACCCCAACTTATGGATTGTGGTATCCCAAGGATGCAAATTTCTCATTATGTGGGTTCACGGATTTCGATTGGGTGGGAGACCATGATGATAGGAAGTCAACCTCCGGTGCTTGTTAATTTATTGGGAGGTCCTTGGTGAGTTGGTCTTCTAAGAAGCAAAATTGCATATCTCTCTCCACCGCCGAAGCCGAGTATGTTGCCGCCGCAAGTTGTTGCACTCAGTTGCTATGGATGAGGCAAACTTTAAGGGAGTACGGAGTCTATTGCGACAAAGTGCCTCTTTTATGTGACAACGAAAGTGCCATCAAGATTGCCTACAACCCGGTGCAACATTCAAGAACCAAGCATATTGAGATCCGCCATCATTTCATAAGAGATCATGTGGCCCGTGGAGACATTGACTTATCATATGTGGGCACAAGGGATCAATTGGCGGATATCTTCACGAAGCCCCTTGAGGAAGGAAGGTTTTGCTTTTTGATGAATGAGCTTAATATCATTGATTCGAGGTCCTTAGCTTGATCGCTTGCACACTCACCTAGGGCGTAATTGCATCTTATCTAGTTTAGATGTAGGCATGGAAATAGGGGGAGTGCGGTCCTAATACATTGGACCATCCCTCCCCCCATTATGCCGATAGCAAGTGTTCTTTTATCTCTATATTCATTCTTATGACTAATGAGCTAAAACGACGAGTATTGGTTATGTACCCAAGATACATCTTCGCGGTAACATGCCATACACTCCTACATGGTGGCCTCGGCCACCGACCTCCTCTCCTTGAAGAGTTGATTTTATTTGGAGCTTATTGTTGCTATTTGCCCTCCTTTTCATGCATGTGGGAAACCTACTCAACTTGGCTCTTTTGGTTCGATTTGGTTGTTGTGAGTTGAGTATGGTGTACCAATATCAGTTTGGAAATCTATCCCAAGCCTACTTTCCCCTGAAAACATTTCTCTCTATTGCACACAAGTCATCCTTTTGAAAACTGGGATTTTGGTTCAGCAGGTCGGAATATCCGGTTCATTTTGAACCGGAATATCCGGTGACTCGGAATATCCGGTGTAAGTTACACCCGGAATATCCGGTCTGGCGGTTTGTCCAGAAATATAAGGGCAGGCTCGGGGTGAAGGGCTCATTAGTGCCCTTCTTCCACCCCCGACCTCCCTCTCCTCCAGCTGCCGCCCCTGCTGTTCCCAAGTCCCTCCGGAGCTCTCCGACCGCCGGGGAACCTCTTTCTCGGCCGGATCTGCTCCTCCTCCGCCCCGGGAACTCACTCCTCCAAGTAATGGCCTCAATGGATGAGGGTAACTTCACTTTTCTTCTTCCTTATGTGCTTGCACTTGGATCTTGATGTGGAGTTATTTGTTTCAATGTTGCTTGGTAGAGATTGTTCCTAGGATTATTCCCTGCCTTCTACATACATTAGTTTTGCATTATGTTGGATCGATCTATTTTTAGACCGAGTCAATCTCAGATCTGCAGTTTCTGTCTGACTCGGAATATCCGGTTCAGATTGACTCGGAATTTCCGGTCCCCCGGAATTTCTGGTCATGTCTGAACCGGAATTTCCGAGTCAAACACTGCAGTTCCAAGATTAACTCATGTTTAACTACATATGATTCATCAAATGCCTATCTAATGTGTGTATTATCTCCTGACTTGTGTGCACTTACCTTATGCTACCCTCTATGCTCAAATTCACAGGTTCAGGTGGAAGTCTGTCCGCAGGGGGATCAAGGAACACAGGTAGAGCACCTGTCCACAAGCAACCAGTCAACAAGGGAAAGGCCCCTGCAACTCAGAGGAAGAAGAAAGCTGTTGCCAGCAAGCCCTCATCCAAGAAGAGAAAGAATGTCCCTAGTCCCCAACGTCAGGACTACTCCAAGATGAATTCTGTGGATTACTCTCAGCTGAGGCAGGGGGACTGGTACCTCAGCGCAAGAGACAACTCTCTCGATGATCGCAGCTTTTGGTGCCAAGCGCAAGAGCACATATTCGTGGATCTCTATCTCTCACTGTCGAAGCCCATTCGACCCATGCACCCGTTTGACTTTGCATCTCTGCAGAAGAAAACCGCATTTGCTGAGGCCATCCACATTGTCAAGACCATGGGTTTGGAGAGGTTGGCGCTCATCCGTTGTGCCTACAACGCGCAGCTTGTAATGCAGTTCTTCGCCACCCTAGTGATCAAGGGTGACTCGAAGAAGACCATGAAGTGGATGACTGGGGAATCATACTGTGAGTCCAACTTCGAGGAGTTTGCCAAGGTACTGGGCTACAGGTTTGATGGTGACAATCCCCAAGGCACTCGCATGCACACCCCCTACAAGCTCAACAAGAAGGAGACAGCTCACTTATATGGTGTGGGAGCCACCCCTGGATTCACTCGTGACTTGCTTCCTTTGTATGATGTTCTTGTGCGCATCCTGCGTGAGAACATTGCACCGAGTGGTGGCAACAACGACAACGTGGTTACCCCTCTCTGCAACCTGCTCCTTCACGCCAACCGCATTGTGGAGGACTCGGGTTCTGATACTGACTGGAGAGTAGATGTGATGGATTACATCTACAATGAGATGTATGAAGCTATGACCACCAGGGTCTCTATTCCTTATGCTCCTTACATAATGAAGCTCCTCCAGTTTAAGTTCCCTGACTACAACTTCAGCAGCAGTGATTTGGTGCCACATGACTTCAAGAAGCTTTATGTGAAGAAGACTGTGGTCAAGCCCCCTCCTAGGCCTTCTACTACATCATCTACAGGTGGATCTTTCATGGGTGATGCTAGGAGGCCTGCTGCTACCTCTACTCATGTTCCTACCACTCATGCGCATGTCAAGAAGCTGAACTGGTTCCAGCGCAACATCCTTTGCATGAATGTGGACATCCGCAAAGAGCAATACAATGCCTACAAGGATCGCCGTCAGCTGGATTACAAGCAAGACTTGATCCTTCACCATGCTTCTGGCTCTCCTGCTCCTGCTGCTCTGTCTGAGCCCCTGTCCTTTGCTCAGTGGAACCAGGGTTCCTTGGCTCCGTGGACACTGATTGACTAGGACCTTGGCGGCAGCTCGTACACCACTGGCTATGACTATGATGAGGAGGAGGAAGATGATGATGAGGAGGCAGCGTCTGAGGAGTATGAAGAGGGGGATGATGATGATGAGGAGGCTGATGATGATGAGGAGGAGGAGGACCCCTCGGACTGAAGACTTCCATGGGGACGTAGCATCGCTCTTCTTCCTTTTTGGCGTTTCGATGCCAAAGGGGGAGAAGTTGCTCTACTAGGACTTCTTCGGGGATTTGTAAGGGTCGGGCACAAGCTTATGCGTTTATCATTTATTTGCGCTTGTGTCCATTTATCGTGTTTTAAGTTACTTGTGAAACTCTCTTTATTTCATTTGTGATAACTTTGTATTGAGACAATGGTTGATGCTATCTTTATCTTATGGTTGAGACTTCGAATTGATTGTGTTGGTATTCTCTTCATATTCTATATACACAAGGTATGAAAATCTATCTAGTCTCAATTGCTTCCATAATCTTACATTTTGTCTCGTGTCTTCTTTGTGATATCTTGTGGTTGTTGTTATAAAATTGCTCCTATCCTTTGTCATATTTTGTTGCTTACTTGCATTTATTTAGGGGGAGCCATTTTTTGCCAAAAAACATGATATTGCCTTTTGTTTCTATGCAAATCTTGGTATTGTCATCTAACACCAAAAAGGGGAGATTGAAAGAACATTTCTTAATCCCTAGTGTTTTGTGTGTTAGTTAACAATACCAATGATATACTAATCCTATTGCTAAGTATTTCAGTTTGGGTGAAACTCATATCACAAATCCTAAAGCCAAATTGTAGAGAAAAAGAGTTTCTGGAATTCTTCCCAGACTCGGATATTCCGGTTCCCCAACCCGGATATTCCGAGTCAACCCCAGAAAATTGGCTAAGTCAAGTTCAGAAGTACTACTGACTTCAATCGGAAAATCAGCTCGGAAATTTCAAGGACTCGGATATTCTGGTTCCCCAACCCGGATATTCCGAGCCAACCTCAGGAAAATTGGCTAAGTCAAGATTCAGAAGTGGTACTGACTCCAATCGGAAAATCAGCTCGGAAATTTCAAGGACTCGGATATTCCGGTTCCCCAACCCGGATATTCCGAGTCAACCCCAGGAAAATTGGCTAAGTCAAGATTCAGAAGTGGTATTGACTCCAATCGGAAATTCAGCTCGGAAATTTCAAGGACTCGGATATTCCGAGTCAACCTCAGAAAATCGGCTAAGTCAAGTTCAGAATTGGTTCTGATCTCAACCGGAAATTCAGCTCGGATATTTTCAAAGACCCGGATATTCCGGGTGACCGGAATTTCCGGTGTTACTTAAACCGGAATTTCCAGGTGCCCAATACAGCCAACGGCCAGATTTTGAGGGGGAGTATAAATACCCCCTCACTCACTCAAGAACAGTTAGCTCTCAGATTTTCTCTCTCCTACCATTCTTGAAAGCTCAAATCATCAAGATCTCCCAATCCCCCCACCCAAATTCATTGATCTTTGGAGGATTGGAGGAGAAGGCCCGGATCTACATCCTCACCGAAGGGATTTGCATTTCTCCCTCATTCACTTGGGGATTTCGTGGCTAGGGTTTCCGGTGGGAAAACCTAGTTCACCATTGTTGTACTCTTGGTGTTACCTTGACCTTTTGTGGTCCTTGACCTTTTGTGGTCTTCTTGGGAGCCCCCAATTCAGTTGTGGGTGTGTGCCTCAAGCGTTTGTAAGGGATTCGATCTCCGCCCTAAAAGGGGATCAATAGTGGAAGGTGGACTCAAAACCTTTGTGGTTGAGTTCATCGGAGAAGAAGGTGAGCCTTTGTGGCGTTGCGGCTAACCTGTTGTGGTAGCGCACACCTCTCCAAACGAGACGTACACCCTTGGGTGGAACTCGGGATTACATCTTCGTCTCCGCGTGCTTCACTTGGTTCCCTTTACCTTTGCTCCCTTACTTGCTTATCTTGTTATTGCTTAGATTATCATTTAGGTAAATTCACCGTAGTTGCATATCTAGAGAATTTACCTTTGTGTTGAGCCTAAATTTGAAAAGACCTAAAATTTGTAATAGCACCTATTCACACACCCCCCCCCCCCTCTAGGTGCCGGATTCCCGTTCAATTGTAACTTGAGGAACACCTTATCACCCACCAAAAACTGACGATCAGTTCGCTTCTTATCAGCTTGAGACTTCATCCTCTGTTTAGCTCGGAGTAGATGTTGTCTAATCACATCCTGGACTACAACTCTTTCCTGCAACCACTTTTGCGCATCCGACACAGGCATTGTATCATCCGCAGCTAACCCAAAGTAACGAGGAGTATGGCCATACAAAACCTCAAAAGGAGAGCTGCCCAAAGCTGTGTGCCAATTAGTATTATACCAAAACTCGTATAATGACAGCCAGCGGCTCCATTGCTTTGGGTGAGCACTGATAAAACAGCGAACAAAACACTTGATTTGTTGATTGACACGCTCGGTCTGTCCAACCGACTGAGGATGATACGCATTACTCAATTCCAGAGAAGTGCCAGTCTGCTTGAAAACTCCCTGCCAGAACTTGCTTGTGAAAATTCTATCGCGATCAGAGACCATTCCCACTAGCATGCTATGTAACTTGTACACATTGTTCACGAAAACCTCTGCAATATGCTCAGTAGTGTATGGATGTTTCAGAGGAACAAAATGAGCATATTTAGTGAAGGCATCCACAAAAACAATGATAGAATTGAATTGTCCAGAAGTTGGAAGTCCCTCAATAAAATCCATTGTCACCACTTGCCACACACCTTGGGGTACAGGAAGAGGTTGAAGCAGACCAGGGTAACGAATTCGCTCGGCCTTTGCTTGCTGACATACTACACACGACTGCACCTCGTCTTTGATGAAGGTTTTCATGCCAACCCAACGAAACAGAGATCGAATTCGCCTATATGTAACAGGAAAACCAGAGTTTCCCCCAATTGGTGTAGCATGGAAAGCCTGAAAGATCTTGTCCTGAATCACAGGAGAGGGCCCAATCCATATTGCCCCATTAACTCGGATTAAGCCAGCCACCAGCTTGTAAGTATCCGAACACTGATCTGGTGATGTTGACAGCTTTTGCAAAAGATTTTGAACCTTAGGATCACCTACATAAGTTGCTAGGACATCATTCAGCCAAACTGGATGTACTGTCGACAAAGCAAAGAGGTGTGCTTGATCGTGTGGTACTCAAGATAAAGCATTAGTTGCACCATTCTCGATGCCCTTCTTGTACACAATGCGATATTGTAGCCCCATTAATTTATTCAGTGCTACCAATTAGTATGCAGACGTTGCTCATTAATATTAGTCAGGCTCTTATGATCCGTTCTTATAATGAATTCATGCATCTGCAAATATGGTCTCCATTGTTCCACCGCAAGCAAAATTGCCAAGTACTCTTTCTCGTAGACTGACAATGTCATTGTTTTAGGACCCATGGCTTTGCTCACATAAGCCAAGGGGTGTGCACCTTCCATGAGAACGACTCCTATACCCTTGTCACTTGCATCAATTTCCAACTCGAAAACTTTAGTAAAGTCTGGCAGTATTAATACAGGAGTTGTTGCCAAAGCTGACTTCAAGGTTTGAAATGCTTCCTCTTCCACAGGTGCCACACAAACAAGTTACCTTTGCGAAGCAAATTGGTTAATGGCTTGCTGATAACACCATAATGCTGAATAAATTTCCTGTAGAAGCCTGACATACCCAGGATTGTTCCCACATCCTTAACATTCTGAGGTACAGGCCATTTCTTGATAGCAGCAATCTTGCTAGAATCAGTAGCGACACCATGCTTGCTAATAACATGTCCCAAATAAGCAATATTGTCCTGACCGAAAGCACACTTCGACAGCTTCACCTGCCACTGTGATTGATGTAGTAACTGCAATACTATCTGAAGATGTTGTAGATGATCATTCCAATTCTTGCTATAAACAAGAATATCATCGAAGAACACAATGGCACACTTCCTGAGTACAGGTGCAAGGGTTTCATTCATTACTCCTTGGAAAGTGCTAGGAGCTCCAGTGAGGCCAATTGTCATCACACGAAATTCAAAGTGACCATTATGAACTTGAATTGCAGTCTTGTGTTCTTCTCCAGGGGCTAACCTGATCTGGTGGTAACCTGCCGTTAGATCAAGCTTGGAGAAAAAACAAGCGCCAGCCAACTCATCGAGTAGTTCGTCAATAATTGGCATAGGATACTTACCCTTGACAGTAAGTGCATTAAGGTGTCGATAATCAATTACCATTCGCCAAGTTAAATCCTTCTTCTTAACCATGATCATTGGGGAGGAAAAAGGACTATTGCTGAGTTGAATGAACCCATGTGCAAGCAATTCAGCTATCTGCTTCTCTATCTCAGATTTCAGTTCAGGGACAACACGATAAGGGCGAATGGAAATTGGTCTTGCCCCAGTGACTAGGGGTATATGGTGATCACACCTACTTCTAGGTGGAAAACCTGTTGGTATCGCAAATACAGAAGCATACTCATCTAGAATCTACTGTATAGCAAGGTGAACAGGTTCATCGTCATCAGCCAAGACAGCAGACAATTCCAGCAATGTGTACGCGATTGTACCTTCACAATCACCAGTTAATGTTACCTTTTTTCCGTGATAAGACACCTTCATCCATTTCTATGCCCAATCAACCTCCATTGGACTATGTTGTGTAAGCCGATCCAAACCAATGATACCATCATATGCCCCCAAAGGAATGAAACAAAAATTGCTAGAGAACGTGCACTCACTAGTTGTCCAAGCACAATTAGCCAACTGATATGTACAATGTAACAAGGCAGCATCAGCAGTTCAAACTGGAATCGGGTTGGTAGTTGACACCTCTGAAAACTTCCTTTCAGTGACAAATTCAGGAAGGAATGGGTGTTACCTGAATCAACTAGAACATACAAAGTTTGGCCCTGTATGCTGATGAAAAACTACATGGTTTGTTCCACATTCTTATTTCCCATAGCAGCAGCTGAGATTTTCATTGCCAAACCAGTTGCAGGCGCCTCAGGACTCTCACATTCAAAGTACTGAGTGGCTTCAAGTTGCAGAAATTCCATCATTTCCTAAACAACATGAAGCTGAACTGAACTCTTGCACTGATGATCACGTCCCCACTTTTCACCACAAGTAAAACATAGCCCTTTTGCTTTGCGATAATTGCACAATTGTGTCCATTTCTCTTCAGCAGCAGATGGCCGAGAATTTTCCTGTTGCTTAACTGCAACCGGTGGTCTGGGTAACTGTGGTGGTGGTCTGGCTAGAGTTTAACTCTGATATTGCGTTGTGCGTTATGGGACAGCACCAGGAGACAGTGGTGACGACGGAGCCGTTGCAAATTGTGGCTCCTCCTCCAATTCCTCAAACAGCAGCGCTAACTCCACCGCTTTGTCCAGATCTAGCCACATCAATACGTATAGCTGGTTGCAATCCCTCAATGAATCTGGTGGTATATTGCACAGAATCCGGAGCAACCTCATAGGCAGACAGATGATCAAACAACTCACAAAAACGTTCCACATAATCCAAGACAGTAGTCACTTGTTTGATATGTATCAGCTTGCGAACTAATGTGCGATGATGGTTCCTACCAAATCTGGTGTGTAAATGCTGACAGAATTCAACCCAAGTGGCTCTAGGAATACGGCGTCGAGAGGACTCAAGCCAGCGAGCGGCAGCACCATCAAACTTAGCAGAAGCATATTGGATGCACAGCGCAAGCGTTGTACGACGATCTTGCCACAGACGCGGATTACTGCCGTCAAACCGAGGCAATTTCACCTGCGGTCTCGTGCCGAAAATATCAGTATCCGGATCCAGCACATCATCAACTTGAATTGGAGCAGACGAAGACGGGTTGGATCGCGTACCTCTTGCCGGAGGAGGGACGTATGGAACATACCCCTTCCCCCGGTGTAATTGATCAACGCAAAGCCCGTCCGGGCGTGGATCGATAGCAGGGCCAGTTTCCGGTGTCGAAACTGTTGCAGGAGGAGTCGCAGGCGTGGGCGGTAGAGGATATCCCACACGATTCGTCCGCCGCGGAAGCCCCGACTCGAGCTCGTCGGTGTTGTAGTTGATCTCGTCGCGGATCTTGTTGATCTGACTGTACACGCCCTCCAACTTGGTATGGATCGTCTTGTTCAACTTGTCGGTGAAGGCGTCGAGCTTGTGATCCAAGAGGCCATCGAGTTCCCCTTGAACTAGATCGTAGACGACCCGAGCTTCTGGCGGCAGATCAGCCATGACCTCGGCTCGCCGGAGCTTTTTGAATCTGGTCCCGAAACAATGAGAAGGAAAAGCCGTACGGCTCTGATTCCAGATGTTAGGTGTGAGCTACTGGGATCTATTGAATTGCAGGAATCAAAGAAATTGTTCATGGTTGTTCCGCCCCTCCTCCCTCAGCCACCAAGCCATGTTCGAGTTCATTCGTTGGTTCTTTCTTCCTAGCCAAGTCTTGCTCGCTACAGGCCAGGGAGTACTAATAGCTGAAAGCAACGCACACACTCAACGCACCCAATCCGGACCAGCTAGACGGGCCGGCAAGTTCTTGTTCCTCTTGGGCCTCTGGTCATCAGTAGTCTTGTTCACCTCCTGGCCCACCTCATGTGCAGCAGGGTCGGCGAGGTCGCTGACATGGAGCAACGCTTAAAACAAAAAAAATCATGTGGCTAGCCATACAACATCGACTCTGGACCTCCGATCGCAGGTTCAGATTTAGAGAACGTCACTTCCTCCTGTTTTGTTTGCATCCGGTAGGAAGACACCGTCGAACACATCGTCATGCAATGCGTTCATGCCAGACAAGTTTGGCAGTACTGCTTGCAACACACGGGCACAACAGCTCCTCTCACAACGGATCAGATTCAGGAGTGGTGGCTTAGGTCAACGCATGGTGTTTTGCGAACATTAACAAGCAGATGCAGGTACAGGTACTGCCGCATGTGGCTGCCATCAAGGATGAATTCCAGATTTGGTGTTCGGTTAGGAGAGATGTAACCGGGGTGTTCACTAGAATTTCGGGAGAGTAGGCTTAGGATCTAGGTGTGGGGTGTGTCTCTGTCGCTGGTTGGTAGACAGACAATTGTCGTACCTTCTTTACCTTCTATAAAGAGTTTGGTACGCTAGGGGTACCTTCAAAAAAAATTAGAACACCCCAAACCACTAACTCCCCCCGTTTATAAAAGTAAGATATTATGTGTTTCATACGATGCAATGCATATTAAAATAAGCGAACTTTTATAGGGACTACAGCATATATGAGTTAAGGACCAAGTTATCTCGACACCTTCGCTGCATTTTTTGCTAACGGTGAACACACAGTCGTCATCAGAAACTAAACAGAGTGATGTTTATAATCAAGGTAGAGTCAGGAAACATAACAAACTAACACTACAATAATATTTTTCTGGTGTTGTCAACTCCCAAGTCCCAACCGTCTCCGGATTGTTTTTCTGCTGAAAGCATGTACTCCGTCCGTCTTAAAATAAGTGTCTCAAGCTTAAAGACAGTTATTTTGGGAGAGGGAGTAACTATGACTCCAAGTGGTTTAAGGACTATCTTAACCATACACACATAAATAAATGAATATACTTGTCAACAGTCCACACCATGCTAGCAAATATATACATTTCATGTATATAGAGAGGCTTTCGAGAGTTGCTCCGGCTAGACTAGTGTTAAACTACTAGTCCCTGGAGTTTACTCTATCTTAACTACGCGTACAAACACAGCCCATCATCACACTGGAAACACTGGGAAAGGGAAAATCCCAGGCACTAAATGGACGAGAACGAATTCCTGAGCTCATCACAGGTCATCTGTGACGGTGTGGTTGGCTTTATCTTCATCAACTATGTTAGCTGAATCTGAATCCCTGCTCTCGTCAGGAGGCGTAGTTTTCTCCGGTAGCTTCTTTGTGTCATCAATCCCTCTGTCGATGCTTAACATACTGTCTTGTTCGGGCTCCTGATCATCACCGCTGGATACAGGGACTACGGCCTGTGCGGTACTTATAGCAGTTGCATCAACTACTGGCAGCATAGAGAATTCTGTAGGTGGACTACCTGATCCCAGCAATTCTCTCCTTGGAACACCAGGATCAGGAGTATCCCTCAGTGGTGATCCACAAGACCCACTAGCAATGTCATCTACCCGAGAGAATTCAGCTCTCTGGCAACCAGTTTCAGTCGTCTCTGATCTGGCTGTACAAGTAGCAGCAGTAGCTTCTGAAACATCTAATGTATTGTGTGTCTCTTCAAAAGCAGGTGTCACATCTTGCCTCCGACCGCACGCGGAAGATAGTGACGGGGAGTTTAAATTGATTGAAGGGGCACCATTATTGTGATCAGTTGCAGTAGAAGCAGGTGGAACTTCCATTGATTGTGGTGCTGGAGTTGACACATTACCACCTTGCCCAGATCCTATTTTGGAATGCCCTGCCTGGGTGGAAGCTTGCTGAACCTTATGTATGTGCCTCTTCTTTGGAGTGTTTCTCAGATCCCTTGGGTGAGATAGGCGAGGTCCTGGAAAAGGGAATGGAGGTATTGCTGGTTTTTCTTCACCAAGCAGTAGGCACACGGACTTTGCAATAGCTGAAACAGTTGCTGGTAGCTCATATTCAAGTGATTTAGATGGAGGAGCACGCACAGCCTCTTGAAGCCAATGGGGTAGCTTGTTTGATTTTGAACTTCCAAAGATACCAGCACCTTCAAGTAGAGGGTTTGAGTGTTTTGTATGGTAGAGATTCGTCTCAATGGGCTGCTTACCTAACTTCACACGCCGCTGCACCTCATGAAACAAATCGGCATGCCCATTTGAAACACCATGAAGAAGAATGTTCTCCTGAGAACTTGATGCAAATTCATTCTGCTGGATGGAACTACTGTTTTGAATGTTCATGGGTAGAGAACCTATGCTCTCCATAAAAGGATTTGGCATATATGGTGGGACATCAGCTTTTTCCCACTTGTCTGACATGCTTCCCGTAAAATCCCCGCCATAGCCCGTTTTGTGCTTGAAATTCTTCCATGGTGTCAGTGATGGACCACCCTCAGTTGAACTCATGTAATTTGAAGGCTCAACATGAGGATATCTAGACGGTAGATCATTGCAACCTAATTGAATATCAGTTAGGTGGGATTGCAACTTAGGGGGGTCCATCTTATGTTTAGAAAAGTTACTTCCATTCAGTGCCCGAGACATCATTGCATCAGATAAACCAGGAAATGTAGAGTTGGAATTTTTGGTGGCTGTAGGCATTGGTTCCTCAATAATTTTCTGCTCCTCCAAAATCCATCTCATGGCCAGCTCCTCACTGGTACGGTGGTTCAAGAATTTCAACTTCGGATCTCTAAGCATGGCATCCCAGTTACCCCTTCCGTGCCTACGAACTCCAATCCACAATGCATCAAGTTCATCTTCAGACCAATAATCAGATTTTGACCTCTTTCTCATGAATTTATTTGTGGCGTACTGAGCACGCATCATTATATTGTCCAATACTTTCTTGTGATTTTCAGGCATGACTGAATGAATTTGTTGACCTGGGTTAATTCCTAGCCCTGGAAGAAGGGCAGACATATCTGCCATGAATTTTGACCTCTGCTTTGAAGCTCCAGCAACATCTGCCATGAAGTTCGGTAAAAATGAACTGTTCGGCAATTCTGGGATAGAATTACGAACAAACTCATTACTGGTGCCCAGTGGGAAGTTGGGAAACAGATCTGGTACAGACTTCATATGCTTAGGTGGAACATTGTCTTCCAGGCCGAAGTTCGGAAGACCCATATTCACTTGGAATGAAGCGATAGACGGTAAAGGGTTTTCAACAGGGTCACAAAGCGCCTTCCCAGATATAGGAGGAATCTGCACATAAGAACCATGTTACTTCTTTAGTTTAACTAGATCGATACCCCACGCGTTGCAGCAGGTACTTCTTAAGAATTCTAATAGAATGCATGAAACCTGAAGTTGACTAAATAAAATGAAGATTCAGTTAATCATGGCAGTTAAGAGGTTAAAAAAATTAGACATGGAATGTACGCTTATTTTATAATTTAAAGATCATTATGGTTTAGGAGTGTATATGATTGATATTGATAAGATTAAATCAACGGGTTGAAGAAATGGATGTTGTGGTTGGCTTGCATGAAGATGACATGCACATTGCCGCAAAATATTTCTAGAAACTTTTTGAGTGGTTACATTTAGAAGAGCTCATAATTTCGAATAATATCTATATGATTTTCATCGTTGAAAAATAATTGGCAAAATTCACTGGCGGAACTAATTTTGGTGTTCTACTTGCACATGATTTACTAGTATAACTACACAGCGACATGGTGTGATCTTATCATTCGAACAACAAAAAAAGAATGATGTGAATAATTTGGTTGGCTTAAAAAAGATGATGTGAATGCTTGCATGTAGAATAAGAAAATAATTAATACTCCGTAAATGTTAGTGGGATGACATGGCTAAAATAGCAAGTGATGTGGATAGCTTGCATTTGGAGATACTCCGACAAATCTTATGCTAAAACATCTTATAACACGGAGGGAGTAGAAAAATAATATAGGTACAAAATAAAATAAAATAATCTCAGGGTGTGAGCAACATTCCCTCCTAACATGAATAATGTGGACACTTAACTTTTGACTTCCAAAAGAAAAACACGGACACCAGGTAGACTACATGAAATAATCCAGCGACTTAGAATGTAAAAGGGAGCATTGCGAGATAGAGAAGAGTACATACAGGATGGAAGGGGAAGTAGCTATCTGGAATTATATTATTCAGC
The DNA here is from genome assembly GCA_026929855.1 of Poa annua. Classification (NCBI taxonomy): domain Eukaryota; kingdom Viridiplantae; phylum Streptophyta; class Magnoliopsida; order Poales; family Poaceae; genus Poa; species Poa annua. The sequence goes on from CM049426.1 coordinate 73,389,136, forward strand.
CTTCGCAAAGTCTCAGATGAAGCAGGAAACATAGTCTTGCCAGGAGCTGATTGGCCATCATCTTTATGCTCACCAGAATGGTCAGCAGCACAAGGTGACAGCGGTTTGTTGGCTGCTTCACCACTAGCTCTTTTTTGCTCCTTCATGCTTGACCCACAAGTAGAATTCTTGTACGAGTTTATCTGATCAGCATTTGGAGCACAAAGGCCAAGGACAGGTAAGAGGTGATTCGGAATCCCTGGATTTAAGACATCAGATGCCTTTGAGTGGTGCTTCGAGGAATTAGCATTTGCAGCCAGTTTGGCATGAAGTTCTCGAGAGATTTCAGAATATCTCTTTGATTTCTTCAAGGAATGCCTTATTTCAGCAGCCGAATCACTGAAACGTTTTAACCCGGATGGCTGCATGGCGTCAGGATCGTCTACAATTCTCAAAGGGTTTGCATCATATTCATCAACACTAGAGTCATATAATTTTATGAAATCTTCAAGTTTATCATCCGCACAGTTCTTGATTACGTGCCGCTGAGCAATCCTTTCCTTCTGTCTAGCTCGGAGCTTTCCACTGTTGCAACCAGAAGTATATCAATAACTGAAGAAAAACAGTGCACGCGAAAACAAAGTACATGCCCTACAGAAGGTCGTACTATTTTTCCTTCAAAACCAGTCCAGCTGCAGTGTATTCTCGCTTTGGTTCATCCCCGTCATCCGAGTCCTGTATAGCAATATTATCATTGTGTAGCTGCACAGGGCTGTCAACTACTAGAGTGCATACACTTTTAGAATCTAAGAGTACAGGGCAAATAGCAAATGAAAAACCACAGGTCTGTCAACTACTACCTCCGTTTCACAATATATGTCACATGCATACCTAGTTGGCACAGAACTGAGGTAAAAATAGATGGAATTACTCCCTCCGTGTCAAAATGTAAGATGTTTTACTCTTTTTTGGGCCATATGTATCTACCCATGTTTTAGTGCAAGGTTCACATGAATCTTGCATTTAAAGATGTCTAGATACATATGGCCCAAAAAAGAGTAAAACATCTTACATTTTGATACGGAGGGAGTATATCCTACTCATTCTCAGCAGATAATGTAAGATGTATTTTGACTGCCCAAATTCAAAGCTTTGGCCAAAAATTATACAATAATACACGTCGTTTCACACAAAATTGTACAATTGGGTTCTTTACAAACACTTGCGATTATGGTTTTGTTATCATAAAAAAAAATTGCACAAGAAGTTTATGGTCAAAGCTCATATTTGGACGATCAAACTATGTCCTGCATTTCGCAACTGAGTAGAACAGTAGCATCTCTATCTACTTGTACCAAACATGGTCTAAATTCATAAAACATTTGTCAACTCTTTTGCCTCGCACGTGTCACCCCTGACAGACATCCCGTAATGGAGGGACTTCGTATTCTTCCAATTCTTAGAATACCATATTCACATGAAGCACACAGGGCAGGTTAAGCATTCAAACTTTTAAGGAACACTCTGATAGTTATCTGAATTCTAAAGTAAAGCATTGATGTTCATATGAGCTAGTTCTATTGGTCTAGCAACGTAGCAAATCATTGAGAGATCGGAAACTACTAAAAAAACTGAACCATAAAAGGGGATTTGATGTTACTGTTGCTACCATATTCTAGGGTTTGCAACTTTGCAATGAGTTTAGGATTCCCCTGTAGCATTTAGGGATAGAGTGGATTAACGAACCACCCTCCAAGTAATATTAGGATTCAAATATAAGAAATCATAGCAGTGCAGGCAAAGCCGAATCGCCTGGGACCTGTGGTGCAGTTTGGACTTTCATATTCAAATTTTGCAGCCCTAATATCACAACTCCTCGCAAAATCATATGAATGCTTTTGTAAAACACAATATTTTGGTAACTAAATATGGCACAATCCAATGGATCAAAGTCGTCTAAATGAGATATATATTATTCTTTACTTTTTTGCAATTCTTACTGTTACTAGCAAATCAACAGCAAGGCAGATATGATTCCTGGTCAAAGTGGGTTGGAGGAGAGGTATGTACAACAAGATCATGTAAAACACAAAAGTACCTCGCTTAATGCTTCATTAGCAATTGCTGCAAAGGTTTCCCTGTAAGAAACGGCTTTCCTCAAACGCTTGCCACGACCAAGAGATGCTTCCTCCTCGATTTGATACTGCTCCCACCTGAAACACCAATTTGAATTGAGTAACCAACCATCCTGCCGAGAGAGAGAGAGAGAGAGAGAGAGAGCTAGGTAAACAGAGTTATAAGTGCAACTACTACACAGTGCCGTATCTATCACTGCCTGGCCTATTATACACCGCTTGCTAAATACTCCATCCATTCCACAATAATAAGATGTTTTAGCCCTTTTATACATTCACATGTATACACATGTATCTAGACACGTTTTGGTGTATATGTCCACTCATTTAAGTCCGAATCTAGACAACAAGTGAAAGGGCTAAAACATCTTATATTGCGGAACAGAAGATACATTATATAATTCTTCCACCTTCGTTTCTGTCTCTGGTTCGTTACAGTTATGAAGAAAAATAAATACAGAAAAAAAAAATGACAATTGTTACAGTTATGAAGTAGGGCAATAGACAGGCAAAAAATAGTGAGTGCGTGGTACTGTACAGCACCTGAGGCGTAAAAGTTTGTCCCATTCGTTTTCTTCCACTGGATTAGATGCATCCTGTTGTGTTTCAGATGCCTGTTCACAACCATCGTTATCAACATTTGGAATGTCATCAGTCGCACAAGGATCCTCATTCCCATCATCATTCCAATCGATTGACTGCTTCATGGATGAAAATATAAGAAACTATCAATCGAGATCTCCAGAGATAAGCTATAAATTGCACAAAGTAATCGAGGTCTAGAGATCTAGAGATGAACTATTAATCGAGATCAACATCACTATACATTACCTACCATCATCAGAAAGGAACAAGAACATTAAGAGAAGAGTTAATGCCATCCAAGAACAATATAATGAAATTTGCGGATGAATCCATCTATAACAGATACTGACAATAAATTCTTGTTGAAATGACGATGGTTAGGAACTTACTAAGTGACCTTTTCCAAAGTTAACTACTGCTATAACATTGTGAAACACGGACAAGAGAACATGCTCAATTCCATAAACTACCATTGAATCACTACATAAACATTAACTAGTAACTACTCCCTCCGTTCCAAATTATAAGCCTTTTTAACTTTTCCTTGATTAGTATGTATCTGGACGTATTTTAGTGTGTTGATTCACTCATTTCAGTCCATATTTAGTCGGTATTTGTACGTACCTACAAAGGCTTACATTTAGGAATGGAGGGAGTATTTATTATTTGAAGACGAAAGCACGCAATTAAATTACCTTTACAGTGCCAAGCATATCGTTGTCCACGTCGCCATCAGTGCTTTCAGCTACTGTTGTTGGAAGATTAGATCTATCAAGAAGCTTCATGATAGCATTTTCATCCCAAATAAGGTTGGTAGAACTGCCAATACATTTATCCTCATAAACATCACCTAGGCCACCAGTTCTCCTCCTATGCTTGACCTCCACATCAGATACATCATGTTTAGCATCAGAAACTTCTTCATTATCTTTAGTATTCACCTCATCGCCATTCCTGAAGAGTTCCTCAGTTCCCCAGCGAATGATATCTTCCACTTCCTTCTGCGACTCTGATTTGTTTACAAAAAGTTGGTCAAGCATCAGTTTCTTCTTGGCAAGTTGCAAGATACGCTCCTCAACACTAGCACGCACTACAAGCCTGTAGACTAAAAGTCTGTTCGACTGTCCAATTCTGTGTGCCCTATTCATCGCCTGTATATCAGCATGTGGATTGAAATCAGAATCATATATGATAACAGTATCTGCAGTTGCCAAATTGATCCCAAGACCACATGACCGAGTAGATAGCAAAAATACAAAACGAGTCTTGTCCTGATTGAAACGAGTAATCGCTGCCTGGCGTTCTGCCACAGATACCGAACCATCTACTCTTTCAAATGTTTTAGAACCATATTCCAGAGTCAGATAATCTTCGAGGATGTCAAGAAGTTTTGTCATCTGGGAAAAAATAAGAACACGATGGCCATCCTTATGTAACAGTTTGAGCATAGAATGCAACAGAGCTAACTTTGCTGACGCCTTTATTCTCATTTCATGCAAAAACTCTAGTGAACCTGACTCAGGTTCAGTTCCAGCAATAAGATATGGATGGTTGCAAACTTTCCGAAGCTGCATTACTATGTTGAGCAATGACTGATGAGCACCACCTTTTCCAGTATTACGCAATACTTGGTAGTTCTTTGTAAGCATAGCACGGTAGTATTCAGCCTGGATTGATGTCAACTCAACAGGCACCATTCGCTCTGTCTTCGGGGGGATATTTTTCATTGCATCCTTTTTCAGCCTTCGAAGCATATGTGGAGCTACTAGTTTCTTCAGCTCCTCCACTTTCTCTGCTGTTGCAAGATCATTAAACTTCTCCTCAAATGATGCTAGAGAAGGGAAAGAAGCAGGCTGTAGGAAGTTCAATAAATTATACATTTCCCCGATGTTGTTCTGTAATGGGGTTCCAGTCAACAAAACCCTGTGCTGAAATGAAATAGTATTGAGCAAACTGAAGAGTTTGCTACTAGAATTCTTCAAACGATGCCCCTCGTCAACTATAAGAACTTCCCACGACACAGAACGAAGATATGTAGCATCAACAAGCACCATTTCGTAGGTGGTGAGCAAGACATTGAACTTGTGGGATTTCTTAGTTTTACCTATCTGGGTTGCATCACCCTCATACCACTCATACTGGCGAATTGTAGATCTTGCCCGTGCAGAACCATGGTACTCCACAACATTTAAATGAGGAGCCCAAGATGCAAATTCAGCCATCCAGTTAGGCATAGTAGAAAGAGGAACCAAGACAAGACAAGGCAGTTTAATCTTAAATTCACAGCACAGGGACGACAGAAAAGCACAGGCAGACACCGTCTTTCCAAGACCCATCTCATCAGCAAGGATAACATTTTTTGATCTGTACCAACATTTACGCAGCCAGTTCAACGCTTCCAGTTGATGAGGAAAGAGCGCGCCTCCCTCCAGTTCTTTTGGTTGCTCAACCAACACGCTCAGCTCTTGGCTGTTTCTTGCATTTGCAGAGTTACCTCTCATATCTTTGTCCAAGGCCTGGCATTCAAAATTTCTGAACTGAGTAACCAAATGGACATACTTCAGCATGATAGGTTCATCTAATCTTTCCCAAGTGCATTCATCATAAGGTAGCCCAATCCATTTGATTAAAGCCTCTTCCACTCCATCTAAGAAAACACGCAGAGCAATAACACGTTGTGGTTGGCACCATTGGTCCTTGCAAATGTTTATCAAAGCCATTCCATACTTCGCTTTGTAATTCTCTAGTTTCCGTTTTGCTAATGTTTTTAGTTCAGATTCAGAAATCCAGCTGTTATGGATGTTCGACTTTCCAACCCATTTGACCAAAAATTCATATGCACTGTCATCATGGTCATTCCTTGCAGTACCTTTTATCTTTACATGTACTTTACTTTCAGGTGTATGCTCTCGTTCAGAAAGTACTGTTGCATCCTCTTTGGAAACGGAAAGTTTGATGTTGCCCTTCTGTAATGTTCTTTCAGCTGGAACAACAGATATTGCCTCAAATGCACCATTTACTGAAGCTATTTTTTCTCCCACTGCTCCAGAATCCTCTAATGTGATGATTTGATCAGTAGAACAATCTGACACTTTCTTCGTGGCATTGTCTGGGCTCACCAATTCATTATTTTGACGAGATTTACCATTACTATCCTTCTGCGCTTCCACATCGCCTACATGATTTTCAGAGGCAAGATTTGCTGATTCATCAGCATATACATCCTCCGGAGTGGTATAAGTATCTTTGCTTAAAGGCTGTTCTAGTACACTGGAAGCACTAGAATGAGTTGTATCTTCTGGCTGCAAATTAGTTAATTCCATCTGCTCTGATGAAGGATGAGGCTGTGAAATGATTTGGCTGGTTTGAAGCCGACAGCCTAAGATGCGATCAACCTAAGGAAAGCAATGTTTGCAATAATCAGTTAACATAGAAAGGCAACAGGCCAGAGACGAAAGAAAGATTGGATGAAAATGCAATATATATGGTTAAGGAAGTTAATGGCGTACTTGTTTCCCAGACTGAACCTGCAGATCCTCCTGAGTCATTATTTGGTCCCCTGCCACACATAGCACCTGCACCATTTACCAGATATATGAAGGCATTCTGAACATAGGTATGGCCAAGAAACAAGAATGAAGCTAAGAATGTGATCATCAAACAGAACATACACTACAAAAGCAGTGAAGTTGTGGTAGCCACCAAAAGACCAATTATCCAAAAACCCATGAACAGAATTAGACCAAGATAAAAAAAAGTTCTAAGAAAAGTAATAAAGCAAATTCAATGTTCAGGGGGTACAAAAGCTATGAAAAAACTCACAAAATTACCTTAAGAGGCTATCAAACTTAAGGCCACCATGTATCGCCCAATTCATATCAGGAAGCATAATAAAACGTATTATAAGAAATGCAAGTTTGCTCAAATTATTTAGATTGCTCATAAAGCATGGCTTGTAACTGACACGAGCTTATGTAAATTATAACATGAAAAGTTCATATAAAAGAAATGGATGAACATAAACAAAAAAGCTTCTTAAGGGTGCGTTCGTTTCTGGAACGGACTGGAATGGAATGGAACGGTTCCACACCCAGACCCCATTCGTGCGTTCAGTTTTTAGGTGGAATGGAATGCACCCGTTCCTTGGAATGGCATATTCCACACAGATGCGGAATCCACCCGTCCGGCCGATTCGGCCGGACCGAGTGGAACGGGCTGCTGTCAGGCGCTAATCGCTCTCTCCCTCGCTTCCTCTCATCGTGCTAGCTCGCGCCCATCCTTGTGCTCGCCAGGAGGTCGCCACGAGCCAGAGGCCACGGGCGGAGGTCGCAAAGAGCCGGAGGCCGCCGGCGCGGAGGTCGCGGGCGCACGGAGATGGGAGGCGCGAGCGGTGGCGGAGGTCCTTGGGCGCGGGCAAAGACGGAGGTCGCGGGTCCCGCGCGGAAGTCCGACGCCGGGCAGACGGGAGGTCGTGGCGCGGACGAAGGTCGCGGGCGCGTGCTGGGGCGGGAGGTCACGGGTCCCGCGCGGAAGTTTGACGCCAGGCAGACGGGAGATCGCGGCACGGACGGAGCTCGCCGGGCGCAGCCGAGGGCGGAGGTCACCGGGGCGCGGGCGGAGGACCTCGGGCGCGGCTGAGGAGGCCGGCTGAGGGCGCGACTGAGGTGGCCCGGTGCGGCTGCGGGTCTGCAGGTCGCCGGGGCGCGGCGGAGGACGCGGGGGCGCGGGCGGAGGTGGCCGGGGCACGGCTGCGGGTGTGGTGGTCGCCGGCGCGTGGGCGGAGGCGGCTGCGGGCGCGGGCGGACGCTGGGGCGCGGTCGCCGGACGCAGGCGGTCGCAGGGCGCGGGCGGAGGCGGCTGCGGGCGGAGGACACTGGGGCGCGGTCGCCGGACGCCGGACGCGGGCGACGAGCTCATGGTTGAACGCCGGAGGGAATAGCTGCGTTGACCGGAGATTGGGAAGAGGTTCTACTAAGACTTTAATTAGACTCTAATTAGTAATATTTAGATTAATTAGGATCTAATTAATTAAATCGTAAATTAATTTCATGCCGTTCCATTCCATTTTATCCAAACCAACCGAACACAAGTATGAGGTGGAATGGAATGAGGTGGAATGGAATGAGGTGGAATGGAATGGAGTGGAATGGTTCCATTCCATTCCACTCCATCTGAAAAACGAACACACCCTAAGTGAACATCGGACATACTAAATGAGTTCATCTAGGCATAACAATGAGAAAATGACTCGGTAGCATTTCTGGAAAGGCAAGCTATATAGAAAATGTATAAGTTCATGAATATTAAAGCAAAAGATAAGTGTTGTTTCAATACCTCAGAATGTTGTTTATCAACAAATTTCACTTTCTTTTTTCCTTTCTTGGCACTAGATGTCGGTGTTTTACCATCTGAAGATTTTCTTTTTGGTGGTGATTCGCTGTGGTCAGGAGATGTCGATGGTCCCATTGATGAATCACTGTCAACATCCGTTGCTAAATATCTGAGCCCTTTTGTTTCAGATCTCTTACAGTCTCTATGACTATGTTGCCTCTTGCTTTTATATTTCTTTGGAGACAAGTCCATGGAGCGCAGATTTTTCTTCATTTTCAAAGCACCTCCATGTTTCTCCTGCTTCTCTTCTGACGACTTACCAAGGAATTCTGACTTCACGGGCTTCGTAATTGCAGATAATTCCTTGATCGGACGCCTCTTCAAATGTACTACCAATGGCTTCTTTTTCTGAACTTCACTGTCCTTCACACTTGGGTCACCCTCCTTCAATGTGACACCACATGACAGTTTTCCTTGTTCACTTGATTGATTTTTCTCTTGTATGGGACTCCGGATTTTGATAGTGACTTTGGTTTGGGGGGTTAGGCTATCTGATGCGGGGCTTGTTCGCATTCTCCTTGTTCTTTCAGGTTTGAAAGTGTCAGCATCTGCATTGCCTAACAACTTCAAGCTAACTTGTTTTGTACGACATCTTGGACATTGCCAATTCCCAGGTGGTGCTCGCTAGATTTGAAATGGAATGGTGCAAAGAGATAAAACAGATCAGTACACCCAAAGAAGAGATATGTAAGAAAACGGTATAAATGGTTCGAACCTTAAGAGGGGGGTCAAGACATTCCAAGTGGTATGTTTGTGGACAGCTATCGCAACACAGCAAATTGCCACCAAGGTCACATTCTACACACTCGTAGAAATACTGAAGAAACAAAGAGAATGGGTGTATAAGATAAGTTGGACAGCATTACAGGCGTGACATGCAAAATTAATGCAAAAGAAAATAACAGTATGCAAAGCCTTAAAGTCACAATAATAATTCAGTAACTGATACGTGATAATTGGAGAAAGATGTAATTGCTCAGCTGAAAGGTACTACCTCCACACAACATTCTAAGATGTTTTAACAAGCTAAAACAGCTTGCGAAACGTCGTATATAATTATATTGTGGGGCGGAGGGAGTAGTATTTATATAAGTTTGGCAGTTAGAGTAGAGTTGCCTAGAATGTCCCCCAGCCCCCACTCGCATGCATGATGACCTAATAAGATCTGTCATTCCATTATAATTTACTTTCTGAACAGGATAACACCAAATGAGTTTGTAGTGACCCATGAATACAAATCAGCACACATTTACAGATACGGAAAACTGTTGCTCTCATGGGAGAGTTCACATGTTAATAGAACATGTAAGCTCCTACGGAGTACTTCAGAAAAGTTCCACAAAAGTATTAGCGAAGAAATACTCAGAACGCCTAAAATCCAGTTGTTTCACCAAAGCTGTAGTATGTGTGGTCAACGAGTAAGCTTTTCACTCACTGGCTAACCTGGAAATGTGATATAATCATTGTTTTGGCCTTTAGCGTTTTGGCCTTTAGCTCACATTACATGTATTAGAAGGGTAATTAATCATTCACAATGGTGAATTTATCAACCTTAGAGCTTTGTTAATCTATGAGCCTGGTCAAAATAGGCCTGAATGAATGGAGAGAGTAGATCACAATCAATAGCCACAAGATAAGTCAACTAAAGCAAAGATAGGAATTCACCCCATCGTGCCCTCTTATCTTCTTGGTTGGCGTAGAAATGCTAGTGTCGTTCTTGGACCTCTTCTTTATAGAACCATTGTTCATTAGAGGGTCTGGCGTTGGCGATGCAGCCTCATGCTCATTTGATGAGCTAGCTGTTAACTTGCTTCGCTTTCTTTTATATTTTGAAACCCAATTTCCATCTGCTGCACTGTCACATAAAGAGCTCCTCTCCTTCATCGTCTGAGTGCTGTCGTCACATGCTGTCAGCAACAAAACATAGCATTTCTTTATTAGTAGCTGAAAAATGCCAAATACACAACTCCTAATTGAACATACTAAGCTGTGTGTGTAGATATCTAAGATCTTATGGATTGTAATATGAATCCAAAGTGAGGTAAGTCAAAAGGGCTCAGATATCAAGCACGGAAGATAAAATCCAAGAACAACCGACGACTCGATCGCTTGAGGTATATGGATTTGCTCAGAAATACTTGTATCTTGTTCTAGTATAAATAATTAGCACTAGCTGATGATCAGCCACATATTAAAAGCACGAATGGGACACTACTGAATTATAGGTTTCACTGAATGTTCCTCCTGCTTCGAAGTAATATATCATGCAGCAGCAAAATGCATGTATATAACACGACAAAGCGAAATTAACGGAATGCAACAAGCAAAACCTTTGTGTCACCACAAAAAGCCCTTTCTAAACGACAGAAAACTAGGGTAACCCGAACACTATATAGTTGTCAGGACTTGTTGCTAGCATACTGCACTGATACTCAAAATGAAACTTCACCTATAACCTTAGGCGTGCAATATATAGCCAAATCCCACTAGGGAGCCTCACACAGATCCTTCCTTGGTAGTCCCTAGTATACAACTCGACTACATTACTGATCTCCATGGTCAGTTACTTGGAAACCTAATAACATAATGCATGTTCCCCTTGTTTCTGGTACATACACTTGAGGCATAGTGTAACAGAAGCATAGTCTAGCCCGCGAGCAGTCCTCGCACTGAACCCCCCGACAAAGGCAAGCATGACAATCCCACACCAGCGGAGCGGATACCAATTTCACATCCCACAGGTGGTTTGCCCAATGCGCCTGTAGCCAACACGTATCTCTGGTCTAGTAGTAGAGACCGAAGTAATTATCGCCCAGGAGGCAACTACAACTAGAAGAAACATTACGGTTTGTTACACAAGCTGAGCACCCCCAAACGGCCACACCGGCAGTGAAACCCAAATCCGAATCTCCGCCCGCCCTAGCCCCCCCAAGTCCATCCGCCAGCGAAACCTCTCGGCAGCAAAATTCGTGGCAGAAAACCCCGTAAACCCACCCAATTAGACGCTGAACCGCAGCTCCGAGAGCGGCTCCCTCCACCTCCGGAAGTCGCCGCAGCGGCGTCGAACTCGAGCCGAATCGACGGTAGATCGCGCAGCGGGACGCGCCCCCACGGAGCACAGCAGCGCCGAGGCGGGGCCGGAACCGAGCGGAGCAGCTGCGGCGCGGGCTAGGGAGGCGGCGGCGGCGGCGGGACAGATGCGGGATGTGAGGAGGAGGAGGGGGGCAAATGGGGAACGGAGGCAGAGAGCGGCGCGGCTATCGATGGGGAGGGGCACCCATCGGGACGGGAGGTGGTAGGGGCGCAGCGCTCCCTTCACGCGTCGCTTTCGCCTGCCCACCAGGGCCAGAGGTGGGTGACAGGCGGGGCCCACGGGCGTCACGTGGGGGCCGGCGCGAGGTGAGTGCCGGTTTCTGCGGTGGCGTGAGACGGCGGGCGGGGAGGGTGGGTGGCCGCGGCCCGCCGCTCGGTGTGGGGATGGATGGAATTGATGGTGGCCTGATTCCGCTCAGGCTCAGCTCGCCGTTTGGGTGGAGCAGCAGGAGGTTTTATACGTTACAGTGTGAGGCTTGGTGGGTGTGCTTCCATTTGGGCACGACAGCGTGAGGCTTGGGAAAGAAGATGCTCCCCTTTTTGTTCATGCCCGCTGCCCTTTCCATCTTCAGCTTTTACTGATGTTAGTTTTCTTCTGTGTGATACATAGGAGTCTACTTAGGACATCTCTAGTCCTTGCATCCACCGGGGCCCAAAATGCAGTACTTTTACATCCGTCGCGGCGCGAAACGATGATATTCTGAGACTTGGGGGCTAGGTTTCCAGTCGTTCCCCAGCTTAAGATTCGGCCCACGCAATTCAAAAACGGCACAAATATAAATTGGCGCAAACAGAGTCGATTTCATTCAAAGATTTAAACTAAAACAGAGGCGATTTCATTTTAGGCGCACATAGGTGATTACAGAGATGTAAACTAAAACATAAAACGGCCTAGTCGAACAGGCCGAGCCTGGCGACGATCGCCTGGCTGTAGTCTGGATCACCGCCGTCGTCGTCGGAGCTGTCGTGCTTGCGCAGGCCGCTCGGGCCTTGGCCGTCGTCGCCCCACCACCTGCTCTGCTGCAAGGTACGCGGCGGCTCCTCTTACGCGTTGTCGTCGTCGAGGATGACGTAGGGGATCGGCGTGGATTGCGGCAGGGGCGGCGGCGCGAGCGCGGTTGGCCTCCACCTCGGTGAGGAGCAAACGCTGGCGCTCCAGCTCCTACTTCGTGTATTCGCCGAGGCTCCATTCCTCGGCGAAGCGCGGGTCCGTCGGCTGCACCGTGTTGAAGAGGCTTCTTGGGCCTCCTTCAGGCCGGGCCACTCCTCCTCCTGCTCTTTCTCCTCCGGCGACGGCTCGCGCTTCGGCCTGACGCGGCGCGGGGGAGATGCTGGCCGGCGAGTCGCGGTGGCACGGGGCTCGCCGATGCGCAGGGCGCCCCGAGTTGAGGAGGGGAGGGGTGAGGGATGCGTAGCGCGTCCCCGCCAGCGGAGGGGAGAGGGACGCGTACCTTGTGCCGGCGAGCGTCGGTGCGGCGCCGGAGGAGGAGGAGGAACCGGAGGAGCCCGCACCCATCCGGCGCGGCATCCACGAGCGCGGCGGCATTGTCAGTCGCGGCTCGCTGCCACGCTCGATGTAGTCCAGGACCCACGGCGGCGTCCTGTTCTCGCCGCCCCACCACCGCTTGCACCCCTTGGAGTTGCAGCGCCCCTCAACCGCTATGTTGATGTCGCGGTCGGCGACGTCTTCGTCGTGGCGGCAGCGGAAGTACTCCAACCAGAAGCGTTCGTTTCCTTCCACCCTCCAGCGGTGCTCGGCAGCCTGGAGCGGGGTGAGGGAGGCGCGGACCTCGTCGATGGCCGCCCTGAACTGCTCGCCGGCAGGAACAGGGGGCACGGGGATGCCGCCAGCGCTGAGCTGCCACCCCCCTTACCCGGCGGAGGCGCTAGAAACGTGCATGTCCGGCAGGCATGGGTACCCCGCGCGGTACAGCGCCCAGGCCTCCTCCTTGTGGAGGTGGCGGCGGCCCCAGCCATTCACGGCGGCGGTGTCGTTGTAGGCTATGGCTGCTAGGGCTCGGTGGTGTGGAGGAGAGGGGAGAGAGGTGAGAGGCAGAGGCGGCGAGAGAGGAATGGCGATGGGCAGCGACGCTCGGGGAGATTGTATAGCGCTGCGGTCAGGCGAAGGGCGGCGGTGAGTGGCCATTACTGTTGTGCTCCGCGTGAACACGCCACGCCATTAACTCCGGCAGCCTTTGACTGGGTGTAACATCCCAAAATTTGCAAAAAAAATTAAAAACTTTGCATCCATGCATCATTCATCATTTAGGCATAGCATTACAGCACATAAGTACTAAATAAAAATGTAATTATAAGTTTAAATAATTATTAACTCCCTAGAGTGGTCCATCTTAAACTTCTTTAATAAATGTATTTTTCCAAATTATATATTGGGCAAGATAAATACTAAAAGGTTCTAAATTTAATAATCTCTCCAAAACATATTTTTTATGAATTTTTCTAAAATGTTTTGACTGAGTTAAAAATCATTTGAGAATTAATTGTGAAAACATATTTTAATTCGAGTAAAGGAAATAGAAAAAGAAAACGGGCCGGACCCCGCTATCTGCCGCGGGCGCGCGAGGAAGCGGCCCAGCAACCAGCCCGCGTAGCCCATCTTCTGCTTCTTCTCGCTGACGGGTGGGGACAGACCGTCAGATTCTTCAACCTCCGGTCGCAAAAATCCCGGCGGAGTTCGATCAGAACACGATCAATTCTTCGCGTTTTTCTCGCGATTGGTTCCCCGGGAGTGCCGTATATATACTCCGCATCGACGCCTCCGTTTTCCACAGAAAAACCCTAACCACTACTCGCCGAAATCGCCTAAACTCGAGCTCCGATTTCCGTCGTTGCCGCCGCCGCGAATCGTCTCGTCCCGGTGAGTACAGCGCCCCGAGCGTCTCCCAAAACCCCCTCTGCGACTCCCTGTTCTCGTGCGCACCTAACGGGCTTGCCCTTGTCTCGTCTTGTGCACCAGGGCAACGCATTCGTCCACGACCCGACGCCGCCGTCCGCCGTTCTTCTCCGACGAGCAAACAGAGGGAGCAGCGGACCACCACGACAGCCCCTGCCGCACCATCGAGATCGCCTCGTCGTCCGCATCGATCGGTGAGCAAGCGCCCCCCCTCCGTTCTTCTTCCCGTTAGCAGTAGAACAACTCCGGCGATGGCGCCGCCGCAATCGGGGAGCTTTCCGGCGAACCGCGTCGCCCGCCTTTAGTCTCCGCTCCCGGACCGTTGGATCTAGATCCAACGGATCTAGATCCATACAATCCCGAGCGCTCATTTTAAAAGAGATCGGACGGTTCGCGCTGCCGATCCGCATCGAATCGGTACCCTCCAATGGGATTACGCCACGTAGCCCCCTTTATTCTTTTTCGCAGGAATTTTAATTAATAAAACAGAAAAATGTGCAAAACTTAGGAAATTCATAACTTTTGATCTGTAAGTCCAAATTTGATAAACTTTATATCTACGGATATCCCTGCTAGTGTAGATTATTTCTACATCATTTGTTTTTCCTTTTGATAAATTATAATTTGTGTAATTATCCGAGGAGTATTTCGGCTATTAAATCTATAACTTAAATAATAAAAATTCTTTTCTAATAAATTTAATTGTTATAGTGTTGTATTATTGCCCTCTGTCTAGAAATATTAACATGGGTTTTATTTGAAAAATTACATAAAACAATAAACATTGTAAATGTAGAATTCAAATTTGTGCTATATGTTTTTCAATTATTTAATTGATAAATAAAATAAGAAATACCTAGAAATTATAATTCATTCATTTAATAACAGAGGATAAAAATTATTAATAAGTGTGTACAATTATCATTTCATATCATTCATGCATACATATTTATGTTTGGTGTTGTGATGATATTGTGTTGGTATTTATTTTATTTGCTTGTGTTAGATTGTGAAGAAGAGGAAGGACTTGCTTGTGATTGTTATTCTTGTTGTGCTTGCTCCTCCTGTTACCAAGGCAAGTGACATTCATATTCTACCCAATATTTTCTATATGCATATGTAGTATATTTTGAGTAGTGTGTATGATAGGGAATTTTGATTTATTCTATAATGCTAAGTTAGTTTGTATTTTACAAATATCCTAGTAGTGTGTAGCCACCCTTTTTCCTAAGCAGCCATGAAAAGTTTTTATTAGTTGCTTAGCTATGCTATTAAAATGTTTACCATGTTATAGAAATTTTTCTAAGTGTTTCAAATCTAAAATACACATCTGGGTGGAATTGGTTGTTATGGTTTATGCTGAGTGACTTTTGGGGCTATGCTTGTGGTTGTCGTCGCCTAGGATGAATGTCTATTCTACTTAGGGCCATGAGCATGGTGGTTGTTACCCAGAAGTGCACTTGTGGACGGCCACCCAGGAACGAAGAGATTACCAAGTCCCTCCAAGTTTAGAATCTTCCCGTGCAGCCTTTTGACAATGGGCTCTGTCTAGAATAACTAAGTTGTGAGGGTGCAACCTGTCAGCTTGACAAGCAGATGTAGAGTTGGTAGGTGGAACGGGTCTTGCTAGTATGGTTGTATTCTTCTTCTGAAAGTTCTTGTCTCAATTCTCTCATTTCCTTAATACACTCCGCGTGTATAGGATGTTTGGGTTAATTGAGTCTAAAGGTGAAAGTGCACAACCTCTGCAGAGTCGACAATCTGAGTACTTAGCCGTGTCCCCAGAAATGGACTACCTCGAGCAACTGGACAAGGATGGGCGGGAGAATCTCACCACTGTTTTCATAAAGTAAAATCTGACTAAGGAAAGAATTATTGGTGCACTTGGCCTTTATCCCTTGGTGCCAAGTCTTTGAGAATAAAAGTGTTTTACAAAAGATAGGAGAAAACTTGCTTTCTGCAAAAGCCTCCAACCCCACCAAGCCAAATATGCATATAGATTTTAGACTTGTCATTTTATATCCACCATAGTCACTTGCCAATACATCATTGTATTGACCTCCTTCGGGGGCTGCATAATCAAATGTGTAGGTAATTCTGATGAAGAATGAGATTGGACTCGAGTCTACACCCAACATGTCTGCCTGTGGCGCATGCTTGAAGACGAGGTTCATTTGCTATTGCTTTTGTTGTGAACTCTGAATATTCTAGCTAGTCTTCATGGCTATGCACTTTGTAATAAAGCTATACTTAGCTATTTTTGGATCTCGTTGTAGTAATATGATACTTATGCAATGATACTATATATTTTGTACTGTGGTGCTGGCAGTGATCCAGGGACTAGCACATAACACAGGCGTTCCATCCTTATATAAAATATGGGGCGCTACAAAATGGTATCAGAGCAAAGTGTTGCATGTAGGTTCGAGCCCTTAGGATTGGTTAAGCCTCTTTTTGATCATAATATTACCATCTTTGAAGTATGTTGGATCCTAGCGGCATAGTGGGATGAAGCGGCCCGGAACTAACCTTACATGTCCGCGTACATGAGACATGTTCCACAATTATAAGTGGCTGGCCGGGTGTCTGTCTCTCTCACTATAGTGAATATCCGACTTACAAAGAGTTGATAATAGTGTTGATCACATTTTAGAAAAGAACCCTTATTTTCTCTAAGTACTTAAGTACACCACGACTAGTACTTCTTACCTTATGTATCATGTTTTAGCAAACTCTACTCTTATAACTTAAGGATGTTGTTCTTCATGTATCAAACCGCGGAGGACTTCAAGGACATGCGCTTTGGAAGATATCTTTTGGAGTTGGTAGAACTGTTGGCGCTTCCAACACCCATCATAAAGGCAAGCCAGCTGAAGCACTTCAACAAAGAAGACTTATGGGGAGTTCGTCTTTACCAACAAGGGCGCCAGACTGAACCCAAGACCGAAGACATCCAGTACAAGTCGATTAGTGACTCCTTGGAGAAAGGGCTGAATCTCGTCACGCAGGAGCTAATAGGACGTCTTTGCTGTCAATTCCAGGAGGAGTTAAAAGACCACTACTTTTCTAACCTTGGCCAACGTGACGAAATGGGATACCCTACCTTGTTAACGAGGAAGACAAAAACAAACCAGAACCTTTGTACCCTTATCTCCAAGACTTAGAACTTCACCTCTGGCAACTAGAAGAGGATAGGCGCAATGAGTTGTTGAAGAATGATTAAATAATGGCCCAAGTCAAGGAGACTCGAAAGAAGATTGAAGCCCAAGAAGAGGTGGCCAACGCTCAAGAGGAGAAATTCCAAGCTCAAGAGAAGAAGTTCCAAAATCAAGAAAAGAGAATTAGAGACAAGAACAAGGAGATCAAGACCTTGAAGGACGAAATTCTGAGCAACGACGTCGAGTTCGAAGCTGATCGATATTTGATCGAGACTCTACGCCGTGAGAAGAGAATGCTACAAGAGAAGATTGAAGCCCTGGAGAAGGAAGCGATCGAGACTCTGCACCGTGAGAAGACAATGCTACAACAGAAGAATGAAACCTTAGAGAAGGAGGTGAACGACTACAAGGAGATCCTTATGAAGGAAGGCATCACCATCGAGGAGGTCGAAGAAGATGAAGGAGACGTCATGGACGAAATTTAGACTTAGTAGTTGGACCACCATGTTCTTCCTCGTTTAGTTCGTCGTTTTTAAAACATTGATCTCCAACTTGTGGTGTGACAATGTTAGAATGTTTTGGTTTGCAGACTCTGTCGTTTTATTTAATCAACCTAGAATACCTGTTTCGAATTGCTAAGTAAGAAAAATTCTAAGTTGTCTATTGAGTGTTGATTGTTTTGACTTGGTTGCTTTGTGCATGGGTAGGATTTTTCTTCTCTTAGTTCTATCTATCTTTCACTCATCTATGCTGAAAACCCTACAGATGCCTCCTCGTCGTGATACCGACAACAATGATGCCATGCAACAACTGATGACCGCTGAAGCTCAGTTGATGACTATGATGACTCAATTCATTGCCGCAACCAACAACAACAACAATCACAACAACAACCCGCCACCTCCACCACCACCACCTCCAGTGGACAGACTTGCAAGATTCCTAAGGCTTAGGCCTAATAAGTTTTCCTCTGCTACCGAACTAATAGTGGAGGATGACTGGCTCCGTTCAGTCAACAAGGACTTAGTAACGTGTGAGTGTTCTGAGGCAGAAAAAGTAAGGTTCACTGCACACCTGTTGGAAGGACCTGCTGCATTATGGTGGGAGACTTATCAAGTGACTCATCCTCTGGATGGCATGAATTGGGATGCGTTCAGGGAAGGTTTCCGCAATGCTCACATTTCCTCTGTTATAATGAACCTGAAGAAAGAGGAATTTCGCAGCTTGAGGCAGGGAGGTAGAACTCTGAAGGAGTATATGTATGACTTCTGTATGCTATCAAGGTATGCACCAGAAGACATTGATACTGATGCAAAGATGAAGGAAAAATTTCTGAATGGACTTAGGGGAGAACTGAAGATACCGTTGTCTGTGGCATATGCTCCAAACTATCAAGCTCTGCTCGATCAAGCTATCACTCTGGACAACAACATAAGAAAGGAAGAGAATAGGAAGAGGAAGTTTAGTGCAAGTAAGGTTCATTCTGAAGGGACACACAAGAAACAACACACCTCTGAAGTCAGTAGCCCTAAACCCTGGAATCACTCCAACAATGGTAGTGGCCAAAAACATCATGGTCATAACAACAATGGGGGATACAAAGGACGCAATGGAGGATATAAAGGAAATAATGGTGGGTTCAAGGGAAACCATCACCATGGCCATAATCATGGGAATGGTAATCACCGTCCTAACTATGAAGGGAAGAAAGACTTGTCTAATGTGACTTGCTTCAAGTGCAAGAAGACAGGACATTATGCAACTGAATGCCCAGAGAGGAAGGCTGATGAAAATTCCAAGCCCAATCCTTTCCAGAAGGGACAAGTGAACCACATCAATGTGGAAGAAGTTCATGATGAACCTGATGTTGTGATTGGTACGTTCTTGCTCAATTCCTTTCCAGCATTAGTTTTATTTGATACTGGAGCATCGCATTCATTCATATCAAGAGCTTTTGTAACCAAACATGGATTAGCTGAGGAAAGTCTAGGAAAACCTATTAGGGTAAGTTCACCTGGAGGGGAGATGATAGTAAATTCCGGGTGTAGGCAGTTAGACTTGAAGATTGGTAAGCACACCTTTCCAACAGACTTAGTCATCCTAGAAACCCAAGGTTTGGATGTTATCATCGGAATGGATTGGATGACTCGTTTTGAAGGAATCATAGACTGTGCAAATAGAGCAATCACCCTCACCACCTCAGAGAAAAGGAAGATTAAGTTCAGATGAACTTTCGAACTTAAGAAGCTTAGGCTAAATTTTTCTTAAGGGGGTTAGCCTTGGTGATGTGCTTATTGTCAAGGAATACCCAGATGTTTTTCCGGAAGAACTACCGGGAATGCCACCCGATAGAGATGTAGAGTTTCTCATCGAACTGAAATCGGGAACAGGACCAATAGCTAAAAGACCTTATCCTATGGCCGTCGATGAATTGAAAGAGCTCGAGAAGCAACTGGAGGAACATATCCAGAAAGGGTTCATTCGTCCAAGTTCATCACCATGGGGAGCACCAGTCTTATTTGTTAAGAAGAAGGATCAAACTCAGAGGCTAGTCACAGACTACAGGGAAATAAATGAGAAAACTATCAAAAACAAGTACCCGTTACCCAAGATAAATGAACTATTTGATCAACTGGAAGGTGCTTGTGTTTTCTCAAAGATCGATCTTCGATCGGGATATCTCCAAATGAAAGTTAGAGAAATGGATATACCCAAGACTGCATTTGTTACGAGATATGGCTCTTATGAGTACACCGTAATGCCTTTTGGATTAACCAATGCTCCAGCCTATTTCATGAATATGATGAATAAACTGTTCATGGATTTTCTGGATAAGTTGTGGTAGTGTTCATAGATGACATTCTCATCTACTCCAAGAGTCACAAAGAACATGAAGAGCACTTGCGTCTAGTATTGCAGAGACTACGTGAACATAAGTTGTATGCCAAGTACAGCAAGTGTGAGTTTTGGTTAGAACAAGTCGGATTTCTAGGCCATGTGGTGTCCAAGGAAGGTATAGCGGTGGACCCTGAAAAGGTTTCAGCCGTAATGAATTGGGAGCCGCCGAAGAATGTTGGAGAATTACGAAGTTTTCGGGGTCTAGCAGGATACTACCAACGATTCATTGAAAACTTCTCCAAGATCGCCAAGGCTTTGACGGAATTATTAAAGAAGGAGAAGAAGTTTGAGTGGACTGAGGCATGTGAAGCCAGTTTTCAAGAATTGAAGAAACGTCTAGTTTCAGCCCCAGTTCTATGCTTACCTGATTTGGAGAAGGAATTCCAAGTGTACTGTGATGCCTCACGCCAAGGCTTGGGAAGTGTCTTGATGCAGGAAGGCAGAGTGACATCTTATGCCTCTAGACAGCTCAAGAAACATGAAGCAAATTATCCAACTCATGATCTCGAGTTAGCATCAGTAGTGCATGCCCTGAAAACTTGCAGACCCAACCTGATGGGAAAAAGATGTGAGGTATTCACGGACCACAAAAGTTTGAAGTACATTTTTACACAGAAGGAATTGAACATGAGACAAAGAAGATGGTTGGAACTTATTAAAGATTATGATCTAAGTCTCCAATACCATCCGGGAAAAGCTAATGTAGTAGCAGATGCTCTGAGTCGTAAAGTGTATGTGAATGGCCTTACAGCAGGAGAAATACCCGAGGACTTATGCAAGGCATTCAAGGACCTTAGATTGGAAGTAGTACCTGAAGGATTTGTAACCTCATTAGTAGTACAACCTACTTTGATGGACAAGATACGTGAAGCTCAGAAAGGAGACAAGGAAATAGAATAAATCAAAGTCAATCTAAGAGCAGGAAAAGCTAAAGGATTCCATGAGGATGAGCAAGGGATTTTGTGGTTTGAAAAACGTGTATGTGTGGCCAATGATCCTGATATTAGGAAGTTAATTCTGCAAGAAGCTCATGAGACACCTAATTCCATTCATCCGGGAAATACCAAGATGTATATGGATGTGAAGGAGAGATTTTGGTGGAACAATCTGAAAAGAGAAATAGCAGAATATATCACTAAGTGCGATGTATGCAGTCGAGTAAAGGCAGAACATCAGAAACCAGCAGGACTCTTACAACCTTTGAAAGTACCGGATTGGAAGTGGGATTCTATTGGGATGGATTTCATCACCGGGTTACCAAGGACCAGATCAGGTTATGATTCTATTTGGGTTATTGTTTGTCGTCTAACCAAAATAGCTCACTTTATACCCGTGAAGACCACTTATACAAGTGCAAAGTTAGCAGATATTTACATGAAGAGAATTGTGTGCCTTCATGGTGTTCCTAAGAGTATCGTGTCTGATAGAGGGACCCAGTTCACTTCTCATTTCTGGAAGCAGTTGCACGAATCTTTGGGAACCAGATTGGAATTCAGTACGACTTTCCACCCGCAAACAGATGGTCAGACTGAAAGAGTGAGTCAGATTTTAGAGGATATGTTAAGAGCTTGTGCGCTCGATTATGGATCTAGTTGGGATGATAATCTACCCTACGCTGAGTTCTCCTACAATAACAGTTACCAAGCCAGCATTGAGATGGCACCGTTTGAAGCCTTATATGGAAAGAAATGCACAACCCCACTTTTGTGGAGTGGTGTATGAGAACGGAGTTTCTTTGGACCTGATATAATACATGATGCTGAAGAGAAAGTCAGACTGATTAAGGATAGATTGAAAATAGCACAGTCACGCCAGAAAAGCTATGCAGATTCCAAGCATAGAGAAGTCACCGATGAGGTGGGTGATAGAACCTATCTGAGAGTGTCACCACTTCGGGGTGTGAAAAGGTTTGGAATCAAAGGGAAGTTAGCACCTCGATTCATTGGACCATTCAAAATCCTTTCTCGCAAACGTGAAGTGGCATATGAGTTAGAACTGCCAGAAGTTCTGTCTGCCGTGCATAATGTGTTCCATGTCAGTCAGTTGAAGAAATGTCATCCCGAGATGATGGGAGTTCCTTTGAAGGATACTCTACCCCTCGAGGAAGTACAATTGGAGAGTGACTTGACCTATGAAGAGAAGCCCATCAAATATTACAGACAGCAGAAAGAGTCACCCGTACCAAAACCATCAAGTTTTGTAAAGTTCAGTGGAATCATCACACCGAGGAAGAAGCCACCTGGGAACGAGAGGATGACCTCCGAGAAGACCATCCACACCTATTTGCTGACCTTTCCGAAGCTCGAGGGCGAGCTTCCTCTTAAGGGGGTTAGTCTGTAACATCCCAAAATTTGCAAAAAAATTAAAAACTTTGCATCCATGCATCATTCATCATTTAGGCATAGCATTACAGCACATAAGTACTAAATAAAAATGTAATTATAAGTTTGAATAATTATTAACTCCCTAAAGTGGTCCATTTAAAACTTCTTTAATAAATGTATTTTTCCAAATTATATATTGGGCAAGATAAATACTAAAAGGTTCTAAATTTAATAATCTCTCCAAAACCTATTTTTATGAATTTTTCAAAAATGTTTTGACTGAGTTAAAAATCATTTGAGAATTAATTGTGAAAACATATTTTAATTCGAGTAAAGGAAATAGAAAAAGAAAACGGGCCGGACCCCACTATCTGCCGCGCGCGCGAGGAAGCGGCCCAGCAACCAGCCCGCGTAGCCCATCTTCTGCTTCTTCTCGCCGATGGGTGGGGACAGCCCGTCAGATTCTTCAACCTCCGGTCGCAAAAATCCCGGCGGAGTCCGATCCAAACACGATTAATTCTTCGCGTTTTTCTCGCGATTGGTTCCCCGGGAGTGCCGTATATATACTCTGCATCGACGCCTCCATTTTCCCCAGAAAAACCCTAACCACTACTCGCCGAAATCGCCTAAACTCGAGCTCCGATTTCCGCCGTTGCCGCTGCCGCGAATCGTCTCGTCCCGGTGAGTACAGCGCCCCGAGCGTCTCCCAAAACCCCCTCTGCGACTCCCTGTTCTCGTGCGCACCTAACGGGCTTGCCCTTGTCTCTTCTTGTGCACCAGGGCAATGCATTCGTCCACGACCCGACGCCGCCGTCCGCCGTTCTTCTCCGACGAGCAAACAGAGGGAGGAGCGGACCACCGCGACAGCCCCTGCCGCGCCATCGAGATTGCCTCGTCGTCCGCATCGATCGGTGAGCAAGCGTCCCCCCTCCATTCTTCTTCCCATTAGCAGTAAAACAACTCCGGCGATGGCGCCGCCGCAATCGGGAGCTTTCCGGCGATTCGCGCCGCCCGCGTTTGGTCTCCGCTCCCGGACCGTTGGATCTAGATCCAACGGATCTAGATCCATTCAATCCCGAGCGCTCATTTTAAAAGAGATCGGACGGTTCGCGCTGCCGATCCGCATCGAATCGGTACCCTCTAATGGGATTACGCCACCTAGCCCCCTTTATTCTTTTTCGCAGGAATTTTTATTAATAAAACAGAAAAATGTGCAAAACTTAGGAAATTAATAACTTTTGATCTGTAAGTCCAAATTTGATAAACTTTATATCTACGGATAGCCCAGCTAGTGTAGATTATTTCTAAATAATTTGTTTTTCCTTTTGATAAATTAGAATTTGTGTAATTATCCGAGGAGTATTTCGGCTATTAAATCTATAACTTAAATAATAAAAATGCTTTTCTAATAAATTTAATTGTTATAGTGTTGTATTATTGCCCTCTGTCTAGAAATATTAACATGGGTTTTATTTGAAAAATTAAATAAAACAATAAACGTTGTAAATGTAGAATTCAAATTTGTGCTATATGTTTTTCAATTATTTAATTGATAAATAAAATAAGAAATACCTAGAAATTATAATTCATTCATTTAATAACAGAGGATGAAAATTATTAATAAGTGTGTCCAATTATCATTGCATACCATTCATGCATACATATTTATGTTTGGTGTTGTGATGATATTGTGTTGATATTTATTTTATTTGCTTGTGTTAGATTGTGAAGAAGAGGAAGAACTTGCTTGTGATTATTATTCTTGTTGTGCTTGCTCCTCCTGTTACCAAGGCAAGTGACATTCATATTCTACCCAATATTTTCTATATGCATATGTAGTATATTTTGAGTAGTGTGCATGATAGGGAATTTTGATTTATTTTATAATGCTAAGTTAGTTTGTATTTTACAAATATCCTAGTAGTGTGTAGCCACCCTTTTTCCTAAGCAGCCATGAAAAGTTTTTATTAGTTGCTTAGCTATGCTATTAAAATGTTTACCATGTTATAGAAATGTTTCTAAGTGTTTCAAATCTAAAATACACATCTGAGTGGAATTGGTTGTTATGGTTTATGTTGAGTGACTTTTGGGGCTATGCTTGTGGTTGTCGTCGCCTAGGATGAATGTCTATTCTACTTAGGGCCATGAGCATGGTGGTTGTTACCCAGAAGTGCACTTGTGGACGGCCACCCAGGTACAAAGAGATTACCAAGTCCCTACAAGTTTAGAAGCTTCCCGTGCAGCCTTTTGACAATGGGCTCTGTTTAGAATAACTAAGTTGTGAGGGTGCAACCTGTCAGCTTGACAAGCAGATGTAGAGTTGGTAGGTGGAACGGGTCTTGCTAGTATGGTTGCATTCTTCTTCTGAAAGTTCTTGTCTCAATTCTCTTATTTCCTTAATACACTCCGCGTGTATAGGATGTTTGGGTTAATTGAGTCTAAAGGTGAAAGTGCACAACCTCTGCAGAGTCGACAATCTGAGTACTTAGCCGTGTCCCCAGAAATGGACTACCTCAAGCAACTGGACAAGGATGGGCGGGAGAATCTCACCACTGTTTTCATAAAGTAAAATCTGACTAAGGAAAGAATTATTGGTGCACTTGGGCTTTATCCCTTGGTGCCAAGTCTTTGAGAATAAAAGTGTTTTACAAAAGATAGGAGAAAACTTGCTTTCTGCAAAAAGCCTCCAACCCCACCAAGCCAAATATGCATATAGATTTTAGACTTGTCATTTTATATCCACCATAGTCACTTGCCAATACATCATTGTATTGACCTCCTTCGGGGGCTGCATAATCAAATGTGTAGGTAATTCTGATGAAGAATGAGATTGGACTCGAGTCTACACCCAACATGTCTGCCTGTGGCGCATGCTTGAAGACGAGGTTCATTTGCTATTGCTTTTGTTGTGAACTCTGAATATTCTAGCTAGTCTTCATGGCTATGCACTTTGTAATAAAGTTATACTTAGCTATTTTTGGATCTCGTTGTAGTAATATGATACTTATGCAATGATACTATATATTTTGTATTGTGGTGCTGGCAGTGATCCAGGGACTAGCACATAACACAGGCGTTCCATCTTTATATAAAAGATGGGGCGCTACACTGGGGGAGCTCACTGGCCTCCCGCCACGCCATTACTCCGACAGCCTTTGACCGACGCTGGAGCCGAGAAGGCGAGCACGAGCGGTTTCTGTTGGTGCCATTTTCTCCCGCGTCGCTGACAGCGCTGGCCCGCATCGCGTTTCACGCCAATTCGCCCCCCTCCCCCCCAGGCCAAACCCAGTGGGCTGGGTTTCGCCTGGGGGCGCCGGCGCTATTTTCCGCCGAAACGGCGCTAACTGGGCTTCTAGGGGGCCGGCTGGTGAAAAAAACGGCGCTTTTTTCCTTCCACCGGCGCTAAAAAGGCCTCCTGGGGGGCGACTGGAGATGCCCTTACTGCCGCAATTAAAGCCTTTGGTTGCATCACAAGATTGCACCGCAGTCTTCCTTGACTTCATGTGGATTCGTCAAATTGATCAGAAATTTCATTATGCGAACTATAGCTACCTTACTTAGTGCAGCTCCAACGGTTCTCCACATATGCAGAGCCAAAGCAGACCGTCCGCTTTAGGCTGTCCGCGGATCAATCCTTTTTTAGGAGGGAGTGCCTCCAACAACCCCCGAGCGCAAAAAAGGACAACATAATAAATATATATTACATATATAAAGTTCGATAAGACCAAGTGGCCAGTGAGACACACAGGAAAAATATACTAACAGGAAAAAAAACTAGGTCAGGGAAGGGCGGTGATGACTCACAAGTATAGGGGGTGTATCGTAATACTTTCGATAAATAAGAGTGTCAAACCCAACGAGGAGCAGAAGGTGATGACAAGCGGTTTTGATGAGGATTTCACATTAAACACTAGCAGACAAGTTTCTAAGAGTTTTTGATATAACAGATAAATAAAGTGCGAGTAAATAGAGCGCGGCAATTATAATAGCAGCGAGTGGCCCAATCCTTTTTAGAGGAAAGGACAAGCCGGTTTTTTTACTTATGATGACCAAACGTTTCTGAGCACACATGAGAATTCTTTCTAGTGCTTTCGCTTTATATAGATGATTAATCTTTAGTGTTTCGATAAGTGCTGAATTGGTGAACCTATGCTAATGTACCGCCCTTACAAGAACTAATACATACTTGTGATTATACGCCTTGCAAGCATCCGCAAATACAATAAAGTAATTATGATAAATCTAACCACAGCCTTAAACTCTGAGATCCTGCTATCCTCATGCACCGAGATATCAACGGGGGTTTAGGTTTCTGTCACTCCGGCAACCCCACAATTGATATTCGAATACACAATGCATTCCCCTAGGCCCATAAAGGTGAAGTGTCATGTAGTCGACGTTAACATGACACCACCAGAAGAATAGCACCACAACTTAAATTCAAAACATTAAATATTACTCAACATAGTTCACTAGTAACATCTAGACTTCTCCCATGTCCTCAAGAACTAAACGAACTACTCACAACACATCATTTGGAACATGATCAGAGGTGATATAATGATGGATACCAATCTGAACATAAATTTAATTCAACGGTTTCACTCAATAGCATCAATAACAAGAGTAATCAAGACCGGGAGAGTTTCCCCTATCAAACATACAAGATTCAGCCCTCGATGTTACAGTGGGAACAAAGTGGACCAATGGAGATGACGGTGTCGGCGGTGGAGATGGTGGTGATGATGATGATGGAGTGCAGCTCAATGACGGTGACGATGGCGACGATTTCCCTCTTTGGGAAGGGATTTCCCCGGCAGATTTCTCCCTGCCGGAGAGTTTTTCTCTCTGTGTGTTCTCCGCCTGGTGGAGGCGGCAGAATTGTTTCTGGTCGACCCTCGAGTCTTAGGTTTTTGGGGGGATGAAGTACGCGAATGGGCGTTGCCAGAGGTGGGCCAGGGCGGCCCCACAAGGTTCTGGCGCGACGCAAGGGGAGCCACGCCAAGACCTCATGTGGGCCCCCTAGGGCCCACCGGTTCTCCCCTTTTGGCTCCCTCCATCATCCGGAAAAATAGGAGCTTCTGCATTCTTGGTTTTGTTTTCTGAGCTTCGCAAATATGTATCTTCCAATAATCATCAAACATGCAAAATAGATGAAATAACATAAGTATCATCTCCAAATATGAAATATATCAATGAATAACAGTAAATTATGATATAAAATAGTGATGGGAAATGGACGTATCAGGCGGCACCGGCGTCATCCGAGGGGAAATGGGCGGCGGCTCCGTCCTACTCATCCTCGTCAGAGGGATCGATGATGATATACGCCGGCGGTGTAGAGCCAGGTCGGTGGCGCCGCGGGTGGTGGAGGTGTGGCAGACTCCTCGGGTCTAGTGGCCATGCCGGGGAGCACGTACGCCCAGCCCTCGCCACGCTCGGCCCACGGTGACCATGGAACCTTCCAGCGCGTTCCTCCCGGCGCGTATGCTCGGTCGCAGCCTCCTCTGCGGACGCACGGAGCGGGATCGTGGAGGAGGTCGGGGGCAGCAGGGCCCGACGGCGCGGGATCTCCTTCGTGCTCTCACGGCCGGAGCGTGGCTTTGGTGGCACGGGGACGCGTAGCCGATTCAGATGCTACCCCTCGGGGAGGTGGACATCGCCCCCACTGCAGGGGTTGGCGCTGCTCCCAGTAGAGTGGGCCACCTCCAGCCCGACGCGGGCGTTGTGAGCCGCGCGGGCGGCCGCGACATCGGCCGTGACGGTGGGACTGCTGGGTGGAGCCACGGAGGCGAGCACCGAGCGGCGGTGCAGCAGACCACGAGAGCTCGAGGCCTCGTGGTTGTTCTGGCCGCCCTTCGCCTAGAAGGGCTTCATCGACAGCGGCGTGCGGTGGCGGGGACGGTTGTCGGGGCGGTGGCAGTGGTGGGATAATGGCTAGGGTTTGCGACCGGCCGGCCACCCACCACCATTAAATATGACTAGGCCAACCAGCCAGTCTGGCTGACGGGTGGGCCAGGGTGGACAAGGGGGAGGACACGCGTTGTGTCCTCGCCTCCCCAAACTTGGGCCAGGTTTGGTCCAGTTTGGTTGTCCGCACGGACAAGTGTCCCTTTACGTCGGCCCATTGGAGGGTATGTTTTGTCCGTTTGGACAAATTCGGACAGGCGGACAGGGATGCGGAGGACCGTTGGAGCTGCCCTTAAGGCCATCCTAACTACAAACTACAAAGAAGTATTGTGGCTGACTTCCTTTGGATTTCTCAAGTGGCTTCGAGGTTATTAAAGCAGAAAAGGAATGTTTGGTCGATGGAGAGATTTTTTCTATTGTAAGGATGAATCTAACAGACCGACACATCGAGTCCGCCCGTATTAGATTATGTTCGTTTGCGTCGAAACCATGGCCCAACACGGGACGCAAAATTCGAGCGTGTCCATTTTTTATCCGCCGCATGTTCGGCTCGTTTGGGTCAGGTTTGCGTTTGCGTGGACAACAAATAGACCCTATGTGTCCATCCTGGCTCAGTCGGGAGTGACAGTTCGCCAGTCGCCCTCCCCACATGATCATATTAAATGCCAATTGGCGTGGGGAAAGGGACGACACTGTTATTCTTTCTACGTGTGGTTGGTAAACCCCAAGAGGAAGATGTGAAGTAGTGCAGCAGCAAGATTTTCCGCGTTATGAAACCAAGGTTATCGAACTAGTAGGAAATGAGAATTCACTCGAGGTGTCAATGGTGCCAGAGATTCTTGGTGGCGTGTCGTTGACGTGGAGCCTGCACACAACACAATCATAGTATTTTGTCCCAACTCAACGGTGAGGGTGTCAATCCCATCGGCTTGCTGTAACAATAGATTAAACGTATGTGTGGAAGAAAGATGTTTGTTTGCTGAAAGTAACAGGTTTGCGGTTGTGGTTTTATCAGATTAAAGAGAAGGACCGGGGTCCACAGTTCACTAGTGATGTCTCCCCATAGATAATAATAACATTCATGCGGATAAACAAATTACAACAGGGCAATTGATAGAATAATGATGAGCGAACCAATTCATCTACTAACATTATGATGTCTAGTGTGAGATTCATTCGGGCATTACAACAATATACATAGACCGTTCCAACCGCATCTATGACTAATAATCCACTTTCTGGTTAGCGTCCGTACCCCTTTCAGTATTAAGTTGCATGTAACAGATTATCCCCTTAACCACTGTGTGTAAAGTAAGTAAGTAACATCATCCTTAAATAAAGTACTACTGTTTTATCCCTATTAGCAACAATACATCTATAACCTTAGAGCTTTATGTCACTGCCCCTGATTAAATAGAGACATGAACCTAATATCAAGCATAAATACCCCCTCTTGGAGTCACAAGCATCTACTTGGCCAGAGCATACACAAGTAACGGAGAGCATGCAAGATCATTAAATAGACACACATGATATATTATGAAGCAATAACTTTAGTACTCGATATTCATTGGATCCCAACAAACACAACATGAGGAATTACATAACGGTGATTTTGATAATGATAGGCAGCTCACAAGATCTAAACATGATAGCACAAGAGGAGAAGACAACCATCTAGCTACTGCTATGGACCCGTAGTCCAAGGGTAGACTACTCAAGCATCAGTCCGGAGGTGGTCCTGGCGACGGAGAGGCCTCCGGGGATGATTCCCCCTCCCGACAGGGTGCCGGGGAGCAGTTCTGATCTCTCCCGAATTGGTGTTGACGACGGCGGCCCGGGACCCGTGGAGGAAATAATGAACACCGTATGATTTTTAGGTTTTTGGGGGGTACTTGTAGGCGAAAGGGCGAGGTCAGTGGAGGCCCGAGGGCTCCCCACCACGTGCTCGCGTGGGCCAGGTCCTGCCGCGCGAGCACCAGGTGGCGGCGCCTTGGTGCCCCACTTCGTGTCGTCTTCGGTCTTCTGGAACATTCATAATCCAAAAATAATTCCAGGATAAAAATTGTCCAATTTCGAGAATATTTCCTTAAGTACTTTTCTGAAACAAAAAACACCAGAAAACAGGGAACTGGCACTTTGGCATCTTGTTAATAGGTTAGTCCCAGCAAATGCATAAAACTATATAAAATGTATATAATACATGTAATAACATGGTATAATATAACATGTAACATAAGAAATTATAGATGCGTTGGAGACGTATAAACATCCCCAAGCTTAGTTCTACTCATCCCGAGTAGGCAAGAACGATAAAAGAAGAATAATTTTTGAAGTGACATGCTTCAACACTGTAACACCCCAAATTTTGGTGGCAACAAAAACTTAATTATAAAAGAACAAAAATTCCGAGGGAACAAAAACTTTTTGAAATGCATTACTTACGAATGTTTTTCACTCTTGTTTCCTTTGTTTGTCTTGTTTTGGTTTGTGTTTGTGTTGATGACCTCTCTAGTTATCAACCCTAAAACTCAACCTAGTGATAATATGACAATCTGATAACAATGTTTGTATAAATAAAACAATCCATATATCTTCTGCTATCTTATGTTTAACAAAACTGTATTTACCATGATGTTCTGAAATTAGCAGCTACCCAAACATCTTTATCTCAGAAAATAAAAGTATTTCCAAAACCTATATGTTTGCAAACTATAAAGGACTATATAATAAGTCCTAATATATTTTGAGTTTTATATGTAGCTAATATTAACAACTCTCTTTTCATAACCCCATTTCTATTGGTCTTGGAAATCAATTCCAAAAATGTTTGTTCAATTATATTCCTACCAAAAATACCCTGTCTTGATTTTGTTGATCACCTCCTCACAAATATTTTTGATTTATATTAAAAGTATGGTTAGTGATCCAATTGTGTGGGTGTTTCTCTATTTGTATGTGTTTTTTTTCGAAAAGGGTCGACCCGGCCTCTGCATCGATTGATGCATGCGGCCTTTATTGAAATTATTTCAGTATAGTCTTACAAATGAGTACATCACGGATCACATAGGGTTGAGACGTGTATCAACCATCTAAAAAATAAGGACAACATGAAGTGGCTCTGCATCAACATGATATCCTAAGATCAAAACGCCAGTTGGACTGGTTGTACAAATCCCGTGCAACCAATTCCAGGCGGTTGTACCCAGAATCCAGAACGCCTTGCTTGTCCATTGACTGTAGGTATGACCACGTACGGATCCAATGAGTAGCCAAAGGTATAATCTGCATAAATGAAGATGACTTTGCATTGTTAAAAATATAATCATTTCGTATGTTCCATATGGCCCATAGTAAAGCACAAACTCCCACTCGGATTTGCACTTTATCTTTTTTATCTACACCTCTTAACCAATTCCCAAACAAGTTACTTATATTTGTTGGGGGATGTATATTAAAAGCCATAAAAATAATGCGCCAGACCATCTTTGCTAGTGTGCAAGATAAAAACAAATGCTCTATCGTTTCATCTTGATCACAAAAGCAACATTTTTGTGAACCCTCCCACTTTCGTTTTGCGAGATTATCTTTCGTTAAAATCTCTTTCCGCATGAGGAACCACATAAAAATCCTTATTTTAAGTGGCACCTTCATCTTCCAAATATGCTTACAAAGAAATCTAGTATGGTCACTCATATAGTCAATATACATAGACTTAACCGTAAATAATCCGGATTTTGTTAAACCCCATGTGAACTTATCCGAATCCTGTGAAAGCTGAATGTCCATTAACCGGTTAACAAGATGCAACCAACGGTCCCATCGTCTCCCAGTTAGTACTTTCCTAAAACTTATATTAAGAGGTGGCGCATTATCCAACACAGAGGCCACTGTGACCTGTTTATGCTGAACAATGTTATATAGGGATGGATATTGACTAGCAAGGGACTTGTTCCCTAGCCAGTTGTCCTCCCAAAACCGGATGCTTTCACCATTTCCTACAACAAAAGAACCGCGTTGGAAGAATTCATCTTTCACTTTCATGAGTCCCTTCCAGAAGGGGGAATCGGTAGGTCTAGCTGTGACCTGGGTTAGCGATTTAGAGTGTAGGTATTTATTGTGCATTAACTCATGCCAAATACCCTCACCGGTCAACAGTTTAAAAAGCCATTTGCATAATAAACTCTTGTTTTTAGAGTGGAGATCCTCAATTCCGAGCCCCCCTTGTTCCTTAGGTCGGCAAATGATGTTCCATTTAGATAGTCTATACTTTCTTTTATGTCCATCACTTTGCCAGAAAAATCTTGATCTAAAGAAGTCCATCCTCTTTCGTACCCCTTTGGGTACCTGAAAGAAGGATAACATGAACATTGGAAGGCTAGTTAAGACTGAATTAATAAGGATCAACCGGTCCCCATATGACAATAACTTTCCCACCCAACTTGCTAATTTCTTTTCGAATCTATCTTCAATAATTTTCCACTCTCCAATTTTCAACTTTCAAAAATGGATCGGGATACCCAAATACTTGAAAGGAAATGAACCAGATTCACAACCAAAAATATTCCTGTATTGATCTTCCACCTCTTTAGCTTTCCCAAAACAAAACAACTCACTCTTGTGAAAATTTATCTTCAACCCCGATAGTTGTTCAAATAAACACAAAATGAGCTTCATATTTAGAGCCTTTTCTAAGTCATGGCTCATAAATAATATCGTATCATCCGCATATTGTAGAATGGACACCCCCCCCCATCAACAAGGTGTGGTATCAATCCATCAACTTGACCATCCGCCTTAGCTCTCGAGATTAAGATGGCCAACATATATGCTACAATATTCAATAAGATAGGTGATAGCGGATCACCCTGTCTTAAACCTTTTTTGGTCTGAAAATAATGCCCTAATTCATCATTTACCTTTATACCAACACTACCTCGACTTACAAAATTTTCAATCTAGTTGCACCACTTATGGTTAAAGCCCTTCATTCGCATTACTTGTTGCAAAAAAGGCCACTGTACCATATCATACACCTTTTAAAAATCAATTTTCAAGATGACACCATCCATCTTCTTCCTATGAAGTTCATGTATGGTTTCATGAAGAATCAGTACTCCTTCTAAAATATGACTCCCCGGCATAAAAGCTGATTGGGTTGGTCTAATCACCTTATGTGCTACCCCCATAACCCTATTTGTGGCCACTTTCGTAAATATTTTGAAACTTACATTCAAGAGACATATAGGACGGTACTGCTGAATTTTAATCACATTTTCTTTTTTTGGTAGGAGAATAATGTTACCATAATTTAAGTGGAATAAAGGTAGCTCTCCTTTTTGAAAGCTTACAAATAGTTCCATTAAATCTGGTTTTAAAATATCCCAAAACCTTTGATAAAACTCAGCGGGGAACCCATCTGGTCCTGGTGCTTTGTTCTTTTCCATTATCATTATCGCCTCTAATATTTCTTTCTCCGTGAAATCAGCCGATAGTATCTCATTCTCCTCAGCCGAAATCTGTGGAATGTCCGCTATCTCAGTTTCCACAAGAGAGAAGTTATTTGAGGCCGGTGCCCCAAACAAGTTCTTGTAGAACGTTGTGATATAATTATTAATGTTTTGCTGACCAACAATAGTTCCCTCATCTTGTTCGAGTTGGAAAATCTTTTTGCGTCTATGCTTACCATTAGCAATAAGATGGAAATATTTCGTATTATTACCTCCTTCTTGAATGTGTTTAACTTTAGCTCGTTGGGCCCATTTAGACTCCTCACCCCGTCTAAGTTTGGCTACCATTTCATTAGCCTCCTTCATCGCTTCCCTCTCGGATGCGGTTAAAGGGACTGTCTCTGCTTTTATATCTAGCGCATTTATAAGTTCCAAAAGTCTTGTTTTTTCTCGTTTGTAGGCACTGCTACGGTTTTTTGCCCACCCTCTAAGAAAGCTACGAAGATGTCGAATCTTATTTTGCCATACTTCCAGAGCATTGTTACCATGAGTTATAATCCCCCATTCTTTGGCAACCAACTCATAGAAACCCTCTTGACGTAACCAGGACAACTCGAAAGAGAAGTGTGCTTTATTGCCCAAGTAAGCTTGTTCACCTGTATCAATAAGCAGGGGTGTATGATCTGACCCGGCCCTTGTTAAAGCCCTAACAGTAACAAGGGGGAATCTTTGTTCCCAAGAGATACTCGCTAAAAACCTATCCAACTTCTCATAAGTTGGGGTAGGTCTACGACTCGCCCAAGTGTACTGTCTCCCCGCAAGATCTAGTTCTCGCAAGTCAAGACTCTCGATTATTGCATTAAAAATAAATGGCCATCTTGCCACAAAATTGTCATTATTCTTCTCATTTTGTCTTCTAATAATGTTAAAATCACCTCCAACCAACATAGGCAAAGGTTCCGCTTCACAAATCCGAACCAATTCTGTCAAGAATTCCCCCTTTTGGGCATCTTGAGCAGCTCCATAAACTACAACTAGACACCACTCAAAATTGTCGATACTAGAAGAGAGATGAAACTTAACACATCTATGTCCTGGTACCACATTTTTAACGCTTAAATTATGTGAATTAAAACCCACAAGAATCCCACCCGGTCTACCTTGGGGTGGTAGACAATACCAGATATAATCTAGACCACCAGCCAAATTCCTAAGAAAAGGTGTGGAAAAATTATCTCTCCCAGTTTCTATGACTGCAAAAAAATCTAATTTAAACTCTCGTATAGTTTCTGCAACTACCGAATGTTTTGCCGAGTCTCGAAAGCCCCCACTGTTCCAAATTGTGCCTTTCATGATTTATTAGATTTCAATTTAAGTCTATTACTACGCCTAATCCCATAAGCCTGGACCTTTTTCTTAGTATAAACTCTCTTTGACTTAGCTTTCGGAATTTGAAAATCCTTGTGATTTTCTGAGCCTGATTGCTCTTCGTCAACCAAATCAGAACTGAGAGCTAAAGCTTTGTTCAATACTAAACTCCCTACCGAATCATCCACTGAGTTAGCTAGCTGTTCCTTGTTTTCTAGCATAACAAGTGTCCGTCTGGCATCTAATTCTTTTAGTTCCTGAACCGAGACCTGTATCTGATCACTAGATACACCTAAGGAAATTCCTAACGTTCCAGCTCTTGCAACTATCACCTCACTAGGAATAGCAGCGATTGAAAACTTTGAAATAGGATGAATACCTGAGATGTTGTCCCGCTGAATGGCCCTTTTTTGTGCCCTTTCCAGCTGAGTAGCGTCGGCGTTGTCTTGCGCCCGAAGCCGAGCGCTGGATCGAGCACCGGCGGCATTCGCCTCTGTAATTCCGCCGAAAGACATGATCTCTTCGCGCGCGAACCTGCCCCCGAGGAACACTCCTGTCCCTGGTTGCAGTGACGAACCAGCGGCCTGGCCAATGCTCCCTCCTAGAGCATCAGCCGAGGATGACGACGCCGGCGGAACGACGGGAGACAGCACCCCTCTGGCCTCCTGCGGTGGGGCGCCCCGTCTCGGCATAGCGACCTCCTCCGTGGATAAAAAAGCCCGGTCGTGATCTCCGCGACATGTCCCTCCTGGACTGCACGGTGACCCCGGACCTGAAGCCGCATGAGCCATGGAGCTCATGTCCCTCTCGTGGGACGCTACCGAAGCTGTTAGTGACGCCCCGCTCGTGAAAGCGCTGCTCGACAAAGTATACGTTCCCACGGGCGTACACTCCTCCCGCGAACTCGACGAGGGTGAAGTTTCCAGGACCGACTGCGAACAAATTTGTATGTGTTTTTTTCGCGATGTTAGGCGATCCTGCAGGCAACGCCGCGGGCGACGTCGCGGGCAACCACGGCGGGGACGCTGACCACACATACAAATTTGTATGTGTGGTTGACCAGCATCCTCACCACCTCTACTATCCACCTATACCATTCTTTACATTTTAGAAAAATGTTTGATCCCTAACCCATGCTTGTTTTGTGTGCTTCATGATAAGATGACCATATGTGCATTACTAGATAGCCTTTTGGCATTTTAGTATCTAGTTGTTAATGAGCCCTTTGACCCAAAGTTTTAAATCAAATTTTTAACCCTTATTCCCTCTAGCCAACCCATTTTTGTTTTATAATTTTTAGGTCAAGAAATTGACTAATCCATGTTGGTAATGTGGCTTAGTGTGATCAGCCCAAAAATCTCCTAAACCCTAAACCGACACTCCCGTCCTCCCAAACCCTGATCTTAGACTAGCATTGGTTACCCACACACCCATGGACCCTTTGGACTCGCCCCTGGCAAACCCTAGCTCCCCTATTTTCTTGTCCTCTTCTCTTTGGCATTTCATCGAGCAGTTTGTAGACAGGAAAACCCCACCCTATTACGTCACCACCTCCAACAGCCCCAGGCCATAAGCTAGCTTCCAAGCCGTGCTCCAGTGCCAAGAGACGCTCCTCTACCGCCTCCCCGAGCCAATCGCTGGCCAGGGCCCTCTCTCTCTCCTCCCCATGCCCGTGGGCTTGCAACCGACCACCCGCTCGGATAATAGCCTCGCTCCCTCCCTCTCTCATTGCCCATTGCCTTCCCCTACACTCTCTCACCCACCCCGTGCAGTCCCTCGTGCCCTCTCTCCCTCTTCTTCCCTGTAGCACGCGAAGAACATCGTTCGAGCCCGAAGCTTTCGAGCACGATAGCCATAGATTTCGACCCCCTACTCGCCTCCTTTTTTGCTCTGACTCGTTCCTCTCTCTCTTGTGGCTACGCCTGAGACGCCATAATTTGCTTGCAGGAGCACCGTAGCCGCCGCGTCGTGCCCGAGTCCGCCACGGACGATGTCGGCGTTCTTAGCGTTTGGAACCTCGCCGTCTTGATCTGCAGCCACCCCCGACATCCCCATGTTCTCAGCACCCGCCTCGACCTCCCCCTTCGTCCGGAACAGCCCCTAGGTGAGCGCATTGTCCGCGCCATCTTTTCCTCATCTCTGGTTCGTCCCCGTGCACTCTGAGGAAGAAGACAACTGGGATCCATCGGATTCGTGATCAACGGTACAGTTTGAACCCTATCCCTTCTAATCTCGGCCGTCCGTCGCCAGCTCCACGGTGGCGTGGCCCTTCGCCAGTGCGCGCACCGTCATGGGCCGGCCTGCCCCGGGCGGCCCATACCCGAGCAGATCCAGCATGTTTCTTATTTTCCCTTTACAAAACTTTTCCCGGTTTAATTTTCAGAGAACTTGTAGCCTAGCTTTTATTCATTTTTGGTAGATCAGTGCGTCCTAAATCTTGAAGTAAATTTTGTAGAGTTCCTGTGTGTTTTCTTAACCATTTGGCTTTGGCCATTTTCAAAAATATATTAGTATGTGTGTGCTAGGTTGGATCTAGCAAAAAGTATAGTGTTCACCATTTATTTAATTATGGGAGTTCTCTATGTGCAAATCATGCAAACTTTATTTCTATGGAAATCCTAGAAGAATATCTACCTAGAACTATAAGCCTTGCATGCAGCAGATTTGAGAAACTAAAGTTCTATTAAGTTTATGAATGACATCAGTAACTATTTGATGATTTTTGTTTCATTATTAAAAATACTTTTTGGAGCAAATCCAATTTCATGTGGTAGATATTAGTAGTAGCTATCATATCCTATCTTGGAATAATTTTACAGCTTATATTTTGCACACATTGATCTATTTTCTAAAACAGTGCGTGTTTACACTAGAAAAAGAATATTTTTATTTTATGTTATATGCATGCATCTAGTTTTAATTGTTTGTGCTTTATATGTTTATGCTAATAGTTTGGAAGTAATTTTGTTAAATTCGTATGTGTTTTCCTAAACATGCCAAGTTGGATTTGTCTAAAAATAAATTATATCTTGTGCTATACTTTTGTAACGGTAAAAATGTGTTTGTTTCACTAAAACTGAAATAGATGAAGCTAGGAATATCCAAATAAAGTAAGTCCAATTTCTACAAAAATTTAACATAAATACCTATCCATAAAATTTAGTCTTGCATCCAGTAGATCTCTAAAACTGAAACTATAATCATTTAGGTTTTGAGATCAGTAGCATTTGGGAGATTTTTAGTTTCTGTTTAACAATAGTTTTTTATGCAAATCCAATTTCCCCAGTTTCCTATAGTTACTAGGAGTACTGTGGTAGACGGATTTAATTTTCTGAACAATATTCTAGGAGTTATGCATTTTTCCAACTAAACAACACTAAAATGGCTATTTAAAATAATTAATTATATTTTCTGTTTTTAGATAATATGAATCTTGTGTTTAAACTAAATCAACTTTGGAATCGAGAACCTAAACTCAACCTTAATACTTCTTTTAAATACACTAATAGCGTTGTGGTGCATTTTTTGTTTGTGTTTAGCATAATTCACTTTGTGCCTAATTATAACACTAAGTGTTTTAAGATGTTTTGTTGGAAGTTGTATCTGTGTGTTATGTTTTTATCCAGTAAGTGGTGATGTTTTGAAGTGATTGTTGTTTGCTTGTTTATATTAGATTGTTTTCAACACGCTCCTTTGTGGTGTTTTGTTAAACCAGCCAAGTACACCTTTTCAGTTTTAAATCAACAACTTGTGTGAGCAGTGGTGTTAACCTTGCATAACCATAATAAGTTTCCTAAAAGTATTTTTATGTCATTCACTAGTTAGTTTAACATAGTTTATCTTGTTTCCCGGGTGTTGCACTAATTTTACTTGGGTATTATGCATGTGGATGTGATTGGTGTTAAATAATGTACAATAATTGTTTGTGATTTGTAATGATTGTGGTATGGTTTGATTACTTCAAAAGTGTTGTCAACACTTGTCTAATGCATGATTGTTTGGTTTATTTGTTTAAGTGGTCTTAGTTGTCGTGTCTTATTAAATAGTCTAGTGCACCTTTTTAGCTCTTAATCAAATACTTGGGTGAACATTAGGGTTAGCCTTTGTTGGTTGATTGATTACTTACAAGAATGTGTCTTAGAAATATTAACATGTCTGCATGAGAGTGTGCTTGTGTTAATGTTAACACTTGCTGGTGTGATAACATACTTTTGATTGGAGTATCTCCTAGATTAAAACATACTTTTGTCTGAAGTATTTCCTGAACTATTAAGATACTTTTGTCTAAAGTATTTCCTGAACTATTAAGATACTTTTGTCTGAAGTATTTTACAGAACTACTAAGATACTTTTGTCTGAAGTATTTCCTAAAACTAATGTAACAACTCTTGTTAAATGATACAATAACCCTAAGTGATGTGTTGTTTTAGTGTTCTGTAGAACTACCTTTTAAATACTCAGGGTTGTTGTGTATATTTTCTTAGGAGAATCTGTTGTTTGTTTTAGCTCTATGGACTTTGTTGTTTATTGTTGTTTAGCTAAATGAGTTGTTGCTTTTGATTGTTATCTTATTGTCTTGTGCGATGCCTGCTATTTGTTATGTCCTTGTGGAATTGTCTTGTACTCTGAGTGTTGTTCCTCTCCTAGATTAAAAAACCGAACCGGGTCGCCGGTTGAACCGGAAAACCCCGGAACCAGAGCCCTCACCGGTCTGTTAAGGGCACAGGACCGGGGACGCAGTCGAACCGGGAAAAACCGGTGAAATACCGGTCGAACCGGCGGTTTCAGGGGAAAACCGGGCGTAGCAAACCGCCGGTTCGACCAAATGCCCTCCCGTGCGTTAGAAAAATAAATGGCCCAACGCAGGATTCGAACCCGCGTCCTCGCGGGGCGCGTGATGGCCGCTGTGCTTCGCTGGCCAACTGGCCAACGTGATGTTTGTGTCATTTAACTATGCTGGTTCTTTAAATACGTAACATTTTTGGACAAATTATTTAAATTTCTTAACCAATCTATTAAAAAAAAACCAGCCATCGAACCGAGCAAACCGGCAGTCTAACCGGTGAACCGCGAACCGAGACCCTCGCCGGTTCGATCGCTGGTCCGGGTTTTTAAACTATGGTTCCTCTTCCTGATTACGACGTTAGATACGATTGGGAAGAAACTGGAAGTAAGGAGTGAACCTGAGTAACATCAAGATCAAGACCAAGGACATATTTCTGAGCCAGGGAAGCCCACCTCACCACATTTATGCAAATCCTATTATTTACAAAGCATGTTTTGTTTTCAAAATAAAATAATGCATGTTTTATTTCTTTTGTGGCACCTTGCCACCCGAAAACTATTTTACAAAATATTGTTTGGCCAAAGTTATCTACTAAATTATTTATAGGTGTTGCAAAGTAAGTTTTCACTTTGTGAGCCTTGTTGTTGAAGGCTCCATCAAGAAGATCAAGTTTTCTAGTAGTATACCTTATTTTCTTACCTCAAAACTATAGGATGGGAACCTATTTGATAAAACTGTTTTACGGAGGAAAACCCGAGTTGCTGGGAGCAATCAACGAGCAAGTGTTTTATTAAAACCCGAGTTGCTGGGAGCAATCAGAGATGTTTGCGAAAACCCGAGCTGCTGGGAGTAGTCAGAGGAGAAGATGTTTTGAAAAACAAAGTGTGACCCTAGCTGCCGCCCGAACAATTAACCCGTGCAACCACACTACCTGACGTGGGTAGGACTTAGCCGGAAGCTTGTCTGTTTTAGTATTGGGGATCTCATACTTTCTATGGGGGCAGGGCCCTCGAAGCCGGGTTGTCGTCCGGAAGAGACAATACACTGCTGCAGATCAGCAGCCGGACGATTACGGCGGGTCTCCTGCCGTGGCGGTGTGGCGTCCCGAGGAAAGACCAAGAGGTCTAGTGGAGCACACGGTGCTGAGGAGAGCAAACCTACCGGGAGGCCCCGATACTAGGGTGGTCATAGTGGAAAGCTTTGATCAGGTTATCCGGACCCCCGCATGCTGCCGTATGACGGGCCATGGCAGACACGGCAGAAGGACCGATTAGTGTGGGTAAAGTGTGGAACCTCTGCAGAGTGTAAATCTATTCGAATAGCCGTGTCCGCGGTCATGGACGGTTGGGAAGGTCCCACTAGGCATGCTGGCTGTTTTTTGTTTTTCAAAGGAAATTGTTTCTTGGAGGGAAAACAAGGAGGCAACAATGGTGGTACCTAGGAGGTACGGAATTTGGGTGAGGATGTTTGATCTCG
Source organism: Poa annua (assembly GCA_026929855.1). NCBI lineage: Eukaryota > Viridiplantae > Streptophyta > Magnoliopsida > Poales > Poaceae > Poa > Poa annua. The sequence goes on from CM049426.1 coordinate 73,430,603, forward strand.
GGGAGACAACCAGTCTGATCTCAAGCCAGGAAAAAGGGTTACCCCTATCCTAGTGTTTTGATAAACTTTTACAATAGAAAGTTTTGAACTTGGATATGTCCTTGCTATATCTAAGAGAAGAGAATTCTATCTCTAAATGTTTTTCTTCAACAAAGATATAGAGATGTTGTATTCTCTATGCCTAAAAACATCGTATTCAAAAACTAAGCCTTATAGTCTTATATAGCAGCTACCCTAGTTTTTGAAAAGTGTTTTCTTGCATTACCATGAAAACTTAACCCTTAGAGGTGGTCTTGCGAGTACGTAAATGTACTCATATGGCTATGTCCCTGGATATTCAAACGTCCAGGTTACAATGAGGAGATGTACGACAAGAAGGAGGAGTACGATGACGACTACGCCAACTGAGTGTCACCGCTCAACTGCTCTGTGGGAATGCGTCAAGACGTGACGAGGGCCGACGCTAGTCGAAATTTTCCGTTGTACCTTAGTTCATTTCCGTCAGGTGTGACGATGATTGTAGGCTTGGTCATGTGACCACCATTTATGTAAGTCTTGTGCTATCCGACTTGAATGATGTTACTTGTATACCATGTTGGTTATGTGATCACGATGCACTGATCATTGGGATCGTGATCTGTTTACATAACGCGGCCATCTCTGACTGGTAGTTAGAGGGGTCCTCACAAACACAATCTTGTTCACGTAATAATGCAAGGCATGTAAACTGAGATCAAATGAATAAGGGATGTAGTTTATATTGATATCAAATGAGTAATAAATAAACAAGTAGGTGATACGTCTCCAACGTATCTATAATTTCTTATGTTCCATGCTATGTTATATCATGTTATTACTGGTTTTATATGCATTTTATATAGTTTTATGCATTTTCTGGGACTAACCTATTAACAAGATGCCAAAGTGTCGGTTCCCTGTTTTCTATTGTTTTTGGTTTCAGAAACGTACTTAAGGAAATATTCTCGGAATTGGAAATAAAAGATACTGAAGACGAGACAGAGAAGAGCCACGAGGTGGCCACATCACCCCGTAGCGCGGCTCCCTTCCTGGCCGCGCCAGGAGGTGGTGTGGGCCCCTCGGGCGCCCACTGACATCGGCCTTTCGCCCATAAATACCTCCTGACCTAAAAACACACGTATGTTGTTCACTTTTTCCTCCACGGGTCCCGAGCCGCTGCCGTCGTCAACACCAATTCGGGAGAGATCAGAACTGCTCCCCGGCACCCTGCTAGGAGGGGGAATCGTCCCCGGAGGCCTCTACGTCGCCATGACCGCCTCCGGACTGATGCGTGAGTAGTCTACCCTTGGACTACGGGTCCATAGCATTAGCTAGATGGTTTTCTTCTCCTCTTGTGCTATCATGTTTAGATCTTATGAGCTGCCTATCAAGATCAAGATCATCTTTATGTAATTCTCCACGTTGTGTTTGCTAGGATCCGATAAATATTGAGTACTAAAGTTATTGCTTCATAATATATCATGTGTGTGCTATTTAATGATCTTGCATGCTCTCCCTTACTTGTGTGTGCTTTGGCCAAGTAGATGCTCGTAACTCCAAGAGGTGGTATTTATGCTCGATAGTGGGTTCATGTCTCTATTAAATCTGGGGCAGTGACAGAAAGCTCTAAGGTTGTAGATGTACTGTTGCTACTTGGATAAAACAGTAGTACTTTGTCTAAGGATGATGTCACTTACTTACTTTACACACAGTGCTTAAGGCGATAATCTGTTGCATGCAACTTAATACTGAAAGGGGTGCGAACGCTAACCGGAAGGTGGATTATTAGTCATAGATGCGGTTGGAACGGTCTATGTATATTGTTGTAATTCCCGAATGAATCTCACACTAGACATCATAACATTAGTATATGCATTGGGTTGCTCATCATTATTCTGTCAATTGCCCAGCTGTAATTTGTTTACCACTCATGGATGAATGTTATTATTATTTATGGAGAAACACCACTAGTGAACTGTGGACCCCGGTCCTTCTCATTAATCTGATAAAACCACAACTGCAACTCTGTTACTTTCTGCAAACAAATATCTTTCTTCCACACATACGTTTAATCCTTTGTTACAACAAGCCGGTGAGATTGACAACCTCACTGTTAAGTTGGGGCAAAGTATCTTGATTGTTTGTGTGCTGGCTCCACGTCAACCACCAGGAAGCTCTTTTCTGGCGCCGTTGACACCTCGGGGGAATTCTCATCTCCTACTGGTTCGATAACCTTGGTTTCATAACTGAGTGAAATTTGCTGATGCACTACTTCAACCTTCCTCTCGGGGTCTCCCAACTACACACCCACCGTGTGCATCAAGCTAATTTATGGCGCCGTTGCCGGGGAGATTTGAAGATTATTCACAAGGGGAGTTTTCACACTTCCAATCTTTTTATTTGGTTATTGTCTTGCTTAGTTTATTTTATTACCGTCTTGTTTGCTTAGTATCAAAAAAAAAGTTACTTGCATTACTTTTCTTATTTAGGTTTGTGTCATTAATTTTCAGTTTTGTTGCTTTTCTTGTTTCGGTATAGTAATATTTTTATTATATTGTTTATTTCGGTTTGTTATTTAATTTGCTAAAATGAGTTCCGTTAAAAATACTAAGTTGTGTGACTTTACAAGCACCAACAATAATGATTTTATATGTACACATATTACTCCACCTGCATCTAAAGCTGAGTTCTTTGAAATTAAACCTGCTTTATTGAATCTTGTTATGAGAGAGCAATTCTCTGCCCATCTAGATAACTTTGTTGAATTATGTGAAATGCAAAAACATAAAGACATAGATGGTGATATCATAAAACTGAAATTATTTCCTTTCTCCTTGAGAGGAAGAGCTAAAGAATGGTTGCTTTCATTGCCTAGGAATAGTATTGATTCTTGGATAAAATGCAAAGTTGCTTTTATAGGAAAATACTAACCTCCTGCTAAGATTATTTCTCTAAGAAGTAGCATCATGAATTTTAAACAATTATATAATGAACATGTTGCTCAAGCTTGGGAAAGAATGAAATCTATGATAAAGAATTGCCCAACCCATGGACTGACTGTTTGGATGATCATCCAAACCTTTATGCAGGACTGAATTTTTCTTCAAGAAATTTATTGGATTCAGCTGCTGGAGGTACCTGTATGTCCATCACTTTGGGGGCTGCAACAAAACTCTAGGATGATACGATGGTGAATTATTCTGAATGGCATACGGAGAGGACACCTCAAGGTAAGAAGGTAAATTTTGTTGAAGAAACCTCCTCCTTGAGTGAAAAGATTGATATTATTATTTCTATGCTTTCTAGTGGTAAATCCCATATTGATCCCAATAATGTTCCTTTAGTTTCTTTAGTTGCACAAGAAGAGCATGTTGATGTAAACTTTATTAAAAGCAAAAATTTCAACAACAATGCCTATAGGAACAACTATGGTAATAACAACTATAAGCGTTATCCTCCTAATAATAGTAATTCTTATGGTAATTCTTATGTTAAAATGCCTAGTGAGGAAAGGATTCTAGAAATTTTAAAAGCTACTCCCTCCGTCCCAAAATAAGTGTCTCAAGTCTCTCAAAAAGTAGATGTATCTAGAGATGAAACCATGTCTAGATACATTTACTGTTTTAGAGACTTGAGACACTGATTTCGGGACGGAGGGAGTACTAAAGTTTTTATGCAAAATCAATATGAGAAAAATAAAGTGTTCACTAAACCCATGGAAGAACAATCTAATATGTTGAGAAACATTAGTCATCAAATGGAAAATTTAAATAGGGAGATTTCGGGTCTCCAAGGAAAAATGACTAATGCTGACACTTGTATTTCCTCTATGTCTGCAGCACAATCCTCTTTAATTAATAAATTGGCTGCTAAACCTGAAAAGATAGATAATAATCCTTTTCCTACTGCTAATGCCATCCAAATTAAAATTGATGAAAATGTTAGGATGATGGCCCAATTACGTGCTAGATGGGAAAGAGAGAGAGAATTAGAGAAAGAGGCTAATATTTTTAAAGTTTTTACTATTACTATCCCTGAAAATAATGGTGTTTCACATGTTAGTAAGCCTCCTATTATCGATGGTAACATAGTTGGTGTTGGAAATGTCTCCTCTACTTCCTCCAAAAAATTAAAATTGCCCAAAACTGCTGAAACTAGTGTTGCCAAAAGTGCTGAATTTTTTTAAGAACATGAGAGAAAGTGGTTCGGTTTGCTTTGATGATAATAATTTTGCTTTTGATAATTGTAATATCACTGAAGTTATTAATTTCTTGCAGAAGTTGGCCACAAGTCCTAATGCTAGCTCTCTTAATTGAGCTTTTACTCCTCATATTACAAATGCTCTCATTAAAGATAGGGAAGATAAATTGAAACTTGAAGCTTCTATCCCCAAGAAGTTAGAAGATGGTTGGGAGCCCATCATTAAAAAGAAAGTAGATAAATTTTATTGCAATGCTTTGTGTGACCTTGGTGCAAGTATTTCTGTTATGCCTAAAAAGGTCTATGATATGTTTGATTTGCCACCATTGGAACATTGCTATTTGAATGTTTTTCTTGCTGATAATGCTTTGAAGAGACCTTTGGGGAGGATAAATGATATTCCTATTATGGTTAATAATAGCCTGATCCTCGTTGATTTTATTGTCTTGGATATTGAATGCAATCCATCTTGTCCAATTGTGTTGGGAAGACCTTTTCTTAGAACTGTGGGTGCTATTATTGATATGAAAGAAGGTACCATCAAGTTCCAATTCTCACTCAAGAAAGGTATGGAACACTTCCCGATAAAAAAAAAATGAAGCTAATTTTGGATTCTATTGTTCACTCAAATTATGGTGTTGATGCTTCATCTCTTGATAATACTTGAGTTTCACTTTTTGTGCCTAGCTCAAAGGCGTTAAACAAAAGCGCTTATGGGAGACAACCCACTTTTATTTCCTTTTATTTTATTTTGCTTGTGTCAAGGATTTGTCCTACCTCTTTAGCAACTCCTTTGTATCTTTGTTTTATTGCAATGTTGTGTCAAGTTAAGGATCTAGTTGAAAGTTGATGCTAAATTTCAATTCCCGCGCATAAACAGATTTCTGCTGTTCACCGTTAAATTCATCACTTTTCACTGGACTGTCAGAAAAATCTGCCCTATTTTGTGCATAATCCTCAGATGTATAGGCAACTTTCATTAGTATTGAGTTTTCTGATCTGAGTAAGTTTAGAGCCTCGAAATTGTTTGTCTTTACGAACTGTTCTGTTTTAACTGATTCTGCCATTTATTTTTCAATGCCTCTTTTACTATTTTGATTGGATCTTTTTATCCTTTTAAGTATCAGTGGCTGTTGCTAATGTCCAGTAGCATTGCTAGCTATTGTGTTCCAACAGAATATCATAATTGTTTGTGCACTAACTCTCTAATGAAGTTTCTCTAAGTTTGGTGTGGAGGAAGTTTTCAAGAATCAAGAGAGAAGGATGATATAATGTGATCGATAGGATAGTAACGCCAAAGCTTGGAAATGCCCCGGTGGTTCACCCCAATATATTTAAAAAAGACTCAAGCGTCAAAGCTTGGTGATGCCTTGGGCATCCCCTTCTTCATCAACGAACTATCAGGTCCTTTCTAGTGAAACTATATTTTAATTCCGTCACATCTTATGTACTTATCTTGAAGCGTCTGTTTGTTTTAGTTTTTGTTATTTTCATTCTCTGAATAAAATGGATCCTAGCATTCTTTTGTGTGGGAGAGAGACACGCTCCGCTTTTTCTTTTGAATACTCGTATTATTCACTTATATTCATTGAGTATTCTTTTCATGCTATTGTTTGCTTACTAGCTCTTGTTTTTCATGCATCTCTTGCTAGAGCTGTTCGCTTTGTTATATTATACTCTCATATCTCATTGTTTAAATACTTGGAGAGTTTATCTTTTAAATAAGTTGATTGGTGTTTGGTTGAGAATAGAAAATGTTAAATGTGGTAGATGGTATAATTAAATGATACATAATCTTGTAGATCATTAAATTGTGTCACTTGAATCATTGATGTTGTTTTGAGATATTAATTTGCTTAATGGTAAACATGATGGTCTAGTAAAGTGGAATGATTAATGGTTGGTCTAGAAAAACTTGAAGCTGTGCCACACTTAAATTTCTAGTTGATTGCATAATGGTATATGACTTCTATTTGCCTAAAGCAACTTTATGGTATGCGCTACGGTCGGGGAAGCCAACGGTGACTTTGTCATTCGCCACGATCCCTCTAGGAGTAATTTTCATTATGCCTTGTATAATCATATTTTATTTGGAATCTTTTTACTTGTGAGTTCTAAAACTGGGGTTTTCATGGCACTTCCACCACCATATTGCTAGCCTCTTCGGTACTTTGCTTTTCCCTTCCTCACATTGAGAGTTGGTGCATATTTCGCGGGTACATACAAACTCGTGGGAGAACTTCATCTTGTTCTCCTACACATAAGACAAATATTTTCCACAAAACATCCACCATACCTACCTACTACAGCATTTCCATAGCTGTTCCGACATATTTTCCCATGCAACATCCATCTTACATTACATGACTTGTTGTCATTCATTACTTATATATTGCTTTGCGTGATTTTATAAAGCTGATGTGTGGTCTTAGCCATGTTACGCCAGATCATTGCATAACCTGCTGCACTGACAGAGGCACTGTTGTCATATGCATTCTTATGACACATTCATTTTAGTTACTTGTATCATCAGTATGTTGTTTTAACATCATTAGTGTGTTGTCATATATCATATATCATATTAGGATGCTTGCCCCTAAAAGTGAAAAGAGCCACGAAGGCCATCGAAAAGAGAAACAGAAAAAGAAAAAAAAAGAAAAAAGAGAAAAAGAGAAGAAAAAAAGAAAGAAATAAAAAGGGGGCAGCATTACTATTCTTTATCACACACTTGTGCTCATTTTATAGCACCATATCATCACTTGTGCTCATGTTATAGCACCATATCATTTATGATCATCATTTGTGCTCATGTTTAGCACTTTTACTCCATATGAGAGAGTTATCATGTCTTAGTTGCATAACTATGTGGGGAACTTTACACTATAAAACTTTACTTGTATATTCCAATGATGAGCCTCCTCAAATGTGCTCTAGGTTTTCGTGAGCAGGCAAGTTGGATGCACCCCCACTAGTTCCATTGGAGAGCTTTCATATACTTATAGCTCCATGTGCATCTGTTGTGTGGCAATCACTACTCCTTGCATAAGTTCGATTGTAAGACTTTCTCTTGTCTAATGATCACTTGCAGCTTTGTGAGCCTTTCTTCCGTTGGCCTTCCAAAACTCCGTTAACATTCTCTTAGCCATAACATACTGGTGTCAGGAACCAACGTTGAACGCTTGCTTGTTTCAATTGAACAAATAAAGTATTGATCTTCTACGTGCATATTAATATTGCTTGACTTGATCCTTTTATTAAGTTGTCATGTTTGTTGGAAGCATTAGATGATTATTATTTTTTTGCTTGAAGCTTAAATCATCTTTAATATCTAGTTTGCACAGTTGATTACTATGTAGTACTATATCATTGAAAGCTTTGCTTGCTTCACCTGCTTGTTTATTTATTGCTCATTTGATATCAATATAAACTACAACCCTTATTCATTTGATCTTAGTTTACATGCCTTACATTATTACGTGATCAAGATTGTGTTAAGATTGTCACTTCAGAAATCATTCTTCTTTTATCGTTCTTGCCTACTCGGGACGAGTAGAACTAAGCTTGGGGATGTTGATACGTCTCCAACGCATCTATAATTTCTTATGTTACATGATATGTTATATCATGTTATTACATGTTTTATATGCATTTTATATAGTTCTATGCATTTTCTGGTACTAACTATGCCAAAGTGTCAGTTCCCTGTTTTCTGCTGTTTTTGGTTTCAGAAAAGTACTTAAGGAAATATTCTTGACGAGGGTGTAACTCGACAAATCCCGGGGTTGTGCACCCCGGGTTGATTGAAGGGGAGAGATGAGAGCGTTGGTGATCACGACGGCTGACAAGCAAGGTTTTACCCAGGTTCAGGCTCCCGGAGGATAACACCCTACTCCTGCTTGTCTGTTATTGATGGAGAGTTGCGGTTACAACGGCGGCGAGATTGCGACCTCGCTAGGGTTTGTGGCGGTGGCTGTTGGCGTGTCCTCTAGGACGAGCAACCCTCCTGGCTTTATAGGTAGCCAGGTCTCGGGTGGTCGGTATCGATGGCGATTACAAATATGGAAGGTTATGAGATCTAACCGACTTAGACTAGGATACATGGTACCCCGAGTGGGCCTTCTGTGGGCCTCCCTATGCTTGGCGCGGCCCAGGTAGCCTCATCGTGGGCTAGTCGAAAGATAGCACCACGTCAGTAGCCCCCGAGTGCTTGGTCGAAGCGTAGCATCGGGCAAATGACTTCTTCCTCCCGGACGCGCCATTGGATGGCTTGATCTTGAGTTTGCACTCGTTTTCTTCAGTCGAAGAGGACACTCCCTATGGGAGTAATATCTTCAGTCGAATTTCTTTGTCTTGTTCTTCCTATGAAGCCTGCTTCTATTCGGCCCGTTGGCTTACATGTAGATTTGATTCGGCTGCTCGAGCTTACTGAACTTTCTTTGCCACCCGAATGGATGTTTCGGGTTCTCAGACCAGCACACTGTCCTACTGAGTTGTTTCAGCTTTGAAGCTTACTACTCGAATCTTGCGTTCGAGTTATCGCGCTGTTTCACTTGCTTGGAGCCGTTGGCTTGATGGCGTCACTGCTGACGTTTCTTTGCACGCCTCTGCGCCTGATGGGATGTGACGTGGCGGGGCCCACTGGCAGAGCTGACCGTGGTTAGCAGTTGTCACGTCTCCGAACTGGGCGTGAAATTTTCGCGCACGATGATGACGCCTCGATTATCGTGCGTAGTGGAGGAAGTGGGCGGCGACGGTTGGCCTCTTCGCTTGACACGTGGACGGCCGGATGGAGATGCTCGGAACCGTTTCGCGACGGACGGCTGAGATGGATTTCGCCGAGGCATAAGTACTGCGCCGCCGCCCGAGGGCATCGTCTTCTCCATCCGTCCGCGCCTCCTGTTCTATTGCTTTCTGCCATTCTTGCTTCCACGAGAGCTTAGTGCGTTTTGCCCTCCCACCTGTTGCTGTTCTGCGGAGCGATGGGAAAGCCGAAGACCATTGCTGGCACCTCCGCCGCTGCCGCCGGGTTGATGAAGAAACCATAGGGCGACTGGCAGAGGTCGACCGTGAAGAGGGCGGATCTTGACTTGCTGCGCGTGCAGGGCCTCCTGCCTCCTTCTGACCAGGCCCAGGTACGTGCCCCTAGTAAGGAGACGTCCCCTACACCTCGCGAGGGGGAGCGCGTTTGTTTCGTGGAGTTCCTTCCACGGGGCTTCGGGTTCCGTCTGCACGATTTTGTTCGAGGTCTCTTGTATGCCTATGGGGTGCAGATCCACGATCTGACCCCCAATGGCGTCTTGAGCATCGCGAGCTTTATCGTGCTTTGCGAGTGCTTCTTGGGGGTCGCACTCCACTGGGCGCTGTGGACGTCACTCTTCCTGGTTCGCAAGAACGTCGGGAAGAGCGGGCTGACATACCCAGTGGGCGGCTTTGGCATCCAGGTGCGCGGTGACACCGCGTACTTTCAGATGAAGAAGTCGGACTCCGTCCAGGGGTGGCGGAGGAGATGGTTCTACGTCCAGTGGAACCAGGAGGGCCTGCCGCAGTTTGAGGGCGAGCGCGGGTTGCAGAAGACCCGCGCCTGGGCGCACCCGCTCGCCAAGGAGGAGAAGGAATCGGCGAGGCCACTGATGGGCCTGCTGCGTGACCATATCAAGACCCTGGGGAGGGAGTCGGGTGGCGTCTTCCCGATGGCCACCTTTTTCCGTCTTCGTGTGCAACCACTGAGCGCTCGGCCCCACCCGATGTGGGCCGCTGAGGGTGTCAGCAATGAGCCGCTCGACGACGAGGAGGTGGAGATCAAGGTCAGGGGCATCACCAACCTCCGAGCCGCGGACGTCTGCAACGTCAACTGTCCAACCGCTGCGTTCGGAGCAGCGAACCCTGTCCCCGAGGTAAATCCTTGACATGTTCTCTTTGTTTATTCGTTTCTTGATTTCTTGCTTCTTGATTCGACTTGCGTCTACTTGTTTCAGGGTCGGTCTCTGTTGGTCAGCCTTCCTCCTCTTCCTGAAGGCGGACCCGCTGATGAATCGCAGGTTGTGGAGGAAGAGGATGACGACGACGATCTTCCGTCTGCTACCTCGCCCAACGAAGAGGTGGAGGATGAAGACGACGAGGCGGAACCCGTACGGAAGAAGCAGAAGCGCCAGAGTGGAGGTGACTCTGCGACTGCCTCGTCGCCCGGGAGGGGGGCCGATGCTGATCCGGAGGAGGCCGTCTCGACGTCCTCGGGTGCGTGTTCGCCGGGTGGTTGGAGTGAGCCGCCGGCTGCTCCCCGGTCAGCTTCGCGCCACCACGCGCGTTTGCGCGGCTGGCGTCTCTCTCCTTGGGGAGTGACGATGAATTCGAGACCACCAGGTTAGTATCTTGTTGGCTTCGAGTTGTCTTTTGTAGTTCCAGTCTTGTAGTTGGTCATTGTACTGTTTTGCTTCAGCCGTCGTTCTGGCGATGTCAACTCCCCTCATCGTGAAGTGGAGCACACGTCCGCCCCTTCGACCGAGCTGGTGACTCGGGTGGCGGTCGAGGAGCGCACGCAACCTGCTGTCATCGCGTCGTCAAGTCGCGCTCCTCCGTCGTCTTCCGAAGATGTCGACCTCCTGGACCACGTAAGTCCTTTGTACTTGAGCTTGTAGTACTGCAGTTTCATCGGGTGCGCGATCAGCGCTCCCGATGGGAGTAACCCCCGAAGGTGTGGGTGACTAGTATAGTCACCCGCAACTTTACTAATTTCTTGCTTGTGTTTCAGCCGTACTACCGCCAACAGCTTGATGCAGCCGCGGCTTACGTTCGCCTGGAGAAGGAAAGGGACCAGCTGCGTGCTTCTCTGGACCAGGATGATAGGCGGGTTGCTGAGCTGGAGTTGAAGATTCAGGATCAGACTGAGCTTGAGAAAGCTCTTCACGAGTCCCAGGAGCGGGAGCGGGTACGGGTCGTCCAAGAGAAGACTCAAGTCGACCGTCTCCTCTCACTCGCCGGTGTTCTTGGGGGTAAGTTTCGGCCTGACGCCTACTGTTTCGTTTGCTTTTCCTTTGTCTGACATTAGATATGTTGTTTAGATGACTGCGGTGGAGCTCCTCCGAAGGGCTCGTCGAGTGACACCGTTGACTTGGCCACTGCTGTCGGCTTCCTCGACCGCGTCTGCGCGTATGCGTCCGATGCGCTGAGGAAGTCGGCGGCTGCACTGCAGCAGTCGACTGGTGCGCTTACGACGGTGCACCGGAGCATCTTCCCGAGTGATGCGCCGCCGACCGCCATCGACGCTCTTGCCGCTCCGTTTAAGGACGACGCGACCACCCTCGCGGACCTCAACCGTACGCAGACGGTACGCGGCTCCGAGCTCACCTTCCAGCTCCTTCTAGGTCACCAGATTCAGGGCAATTTCGAGAAGGTCGTCAGCGGCTTCCCTCGGAGGGCTGATGGCCGGACCGCGTCGCTGGGCGGAGTGAAGGTGCAGGCTAAACAGCTAGCTGTGAAGCTTGTGGCCACCTTTGAGAGGGCGCTCGCCAAGGCGACTGAGGCGGCTACTTCCCGGAAGACCCGCTCCCGGTCGGAGTCTGCTGCCCCGGAGTACTAGTGGTGTAGGGATTTGGCAGTCGCCGTGGCCTGTACTTATAACTTTTGCTTGTAATGACTGGTATTTTGTTTGGTCTTCTGACCTTGAACAGTATTGTGTGCTGAAATTGAGTATGTCTTCAACTATATTTGTTTGTGTTGAGCAGTCGCGCATCTGTATTGACTCTGCGAACTTATGGCAGACTGACGTGGGCGGCGACACTTCCTCTGCGTCTGCGGCTGGGCCGAGTGGCGAGGGATCTTCTTCGGGTGCTCGTCGTCGTCGGGCGACGCCAGCTCCTTCGCGAAGCGCGAACGACCAGCGGATCATCACATACTTGAAGAATAAGGTGGCTGAGCTTGAGGCGACTCTGAAGAATACCGAGTTATTGCTGCACCGCTCCAGGTCTCATCCTACTGCAGGTTTCTCCCAGCGTGAGGATTTTCTGATCGGGGAGATCGATCTGATCAGTCGACAACTTCAAGGTTGGTATTCTCTGCGTCTGCTTTTCCTTGTTAAAACTTGCTGGTTCTGACTTCTAGCTTGCGTGTGCAGATGTGAACCCGGATTGGGAGGCTGAGCGGGATCGCGTTGAAGAGCGTGTTACTCGGGAGGCGTCTGGCGACTCTTACGAAGCTCGCCAATTCTGGGTGAATAAGTCGAGAGGGCGCATTCTTGCCCTTATGCTTGACCGAACTTGGCGTGCGGCTTTCCTCCTAGAGAATTGCCGGAAGATCCTCTGGCACATCCATCGTGTTTACTTCCCGCACAATGGGCAGCCGCATGGGCTGGCCACCTTGCTGGAGAGGTTCCGTGATGGTGATGCGCTGAAGGAGATCGTCCATGCTCAGCTTGTCGCCAGGGCGAATGCGGCGCTGGCGTACGTCCGGCTGCATCGTCCGAACCTTCCGTTGGAAAGGCTTATGGGTGGACTGCCTAGCGACCCCGAGTATGCTGATACCCTGGCGGCTGCGCGCCAGATGATCGAGCAGGTGCAGAAGCATAGTGAGCGCCTCGTAGGCCCACTTGGTGCGCCGAAGGGCGAGCCTGCATACTAAGAATAGCTTTCTTCTGTTGTACAGGGTTAGTTATAGGTGGCTAATATGCCAATGTAAATGACAGTATATGAAGTTAAGAGAGTTCTCGAGTAATGAGTGAAATTATTTGCATTACTGTGCGAGTATTTGCTTCGGCTTTGGCTTGTGTGGCGCAGCCCCTGAGTACCTTGGGTGACAGCCTAAGCCTGCGTTGTGAACCTGTGTGGCGCAGCCCCCGAGTGAGTCGAGTGGCGTCCTAAGATTTTTTCAAGTGAGACCTGTATACCGCGGCTTCCGATTGTATCGGGTGGCGATTTAGGGTTTAGGACTTGACCTGTATGGCGCAACCCCCGAGCGGCTCCGGTGGCGGCCTAGGATTTTTCCAGTGAAGCCTGTATGGCGCAACCCCCGAGTAGTTCGAGTGGCGGCCTAGGGATTTTCAAGTGTGACCTGTGAGGTGCAGCCCCCGAGTGCGTCGGGTGGTGACCTAGGATTTTTGACTTGACCTGTGCGGCGCGACTCCCTTGTAAGTCAGGTAGAGGCCTAGGATTTTTTGAGTTGTGCCTGTGCGGCGCAGCCCCCGAGTGGTTCGAGTGGCGGCCTAGGCTTTTTCAAGTGTGACCTGTGAGGTGCAGCCCCCGAGTGCGTCGGTTGGCGACCTAGGATTTCTGACTTGACCTGTGCGGCGCAACTCCCGAGTAGATCGAGTAGAGGCCTAGGATTTTGCGGGTTGTGCCTGTATGGCGCAGCCCCCGAGGATTCGAGTAGCGGCCTAGGCTTTTCTTTCAACCTGTGTGGCGCAGCCCCCGAGTGATTCGAGTGACGGCCTAGGATTTTTGTTTGCCTTAACTGAGAAGGTAGAGTGGACAACATTTTCTTCAAATCGCTTTATTGATTGTTGCAAACAGGCCGCCTCGTTAAAACCCTTCCAGTCCCTTTAGGTACCCTGGTAAGGGAAAGAGTGCGTCTGAAACCTGTCGCGTTGACATGCTATCCTTGTTTACAATGGTTGAGTCGACTAAGCATAGAACCGCCGGAGTTGTGCGACGTTCCACGGGTTGCTGCAGGTTGCTCCTGTCTTCGAGTCCTTTAGGCGATATGCTCTGTTGCCAATTGCTTCTGTAACAATGTACGGACCCTCCCAGGGGGAGGCGAGCTTGTGCACTTTTTCCTGTTTGAGGCGGAGGACCAGGTCACCTGCGACGAAAGCTCTTGGTCGCAATCTCCGTCCGTGATAGTTGCGCATGATCGCGCCTCGGCGATGTCGCGTGCTTCGTCCAATATCTCCATGCTGTCTTCGAGTGTCTCTTCTGCATCTGACTCGTCGTAGGCGACCACCCGTGGTGCGTTAAACTTGATGTCGCAGGGTAGGACTGCTTCTGCACCGTACACCATAAAGAATGGCGTGTACTGGGTGGATCTGTTGGGCGTGATCCGTAGACTTCAGAGGACTGACGGCAGTTAGGACTGACGGCAGTTCTTCGACCCATGCGCCCGCTGCGCGTCTGAGTGGCACACACAGTCGTTTCTTGATGCCTCTGCAGACGAGACCGTTGGCCTTCTCCACCTGTCCATTGGATTGCGGATGCGAGACAGACGCATAGTTGAGCTTGATACCTTGATCTGAGCAGAAGTCTTTGAATTCTTCGGCTGTGAAGTTCGAGCCGTTGTCTGTGATTATCCCGTTCGGAACTCCAAATCTGAAGATGATGGACCTGATGAAGTTGAGTCGAACTTGTGATGGGTGCGGCCTCAATCCACTTGGTGAACTTATCAACTGCAACCAGGAGGTGAGTGTGCCCTCCGGGTGAGGATTTCTTCAGCGGGCCCACCATGTCCAGTACCCATTGGGCAAAGGGCCAGGCTAGCGGTATTGTCTTCAACTCGGAGGCCGGCGCGTGCGGCTTGTTGGCGAACTCCTGGCACCCGATGCATTTCTTTACTAGATCTTCTGCGTCTTGCATAGCTGTTAGCCAGTAGAACCCGGCTCGTAATGCTTTGGCCACCAGTGCTCGACTGCTGGCGTGATGCCCGCATATGCCCGCATGGATGTCGAGTAGGATGGCTTGGCCGTCGACTGGATCTATGCACCTTTGCAGGATTCCTGAGATGCTTCTCTTGTAGAGTTCTCCGTTGATGACGGTAAAACTTTTGGAGCGCCTGATGATGCACTTTGCTTCGACTGGGTATGCTGGCAGCGTCTGGTGCAGTATGTATGCCAGGTACGGCCCTGTCCAGGTGGCTTCGACTAGCGTCACTTCCATGGGCTCCTTTGCTTGGTTGGGCGGGTTCGCGGTGCTTGTTGCCGGTGTGGAGGGTTTTGCTGCGGGTCGAGTCTTGATGGACCTTTGCGTGATGCGCTCGAGGAAGACGCCAGGTGGTACTGGTACCCTATCTGATCCCATGTTGGCGAGGATGTCAGCTTCCTTGTTGCTGTCACGGCCGATGTGTCATAGCTCACAGCCGTCGAAGGCGCCCTCTAGCTGGTTGTACAGATCTCCGTAGGCAATCATGTTGTCGGCGATGACGTCGCAGGACTTCATGGTTTGCTGCACAACCCGGTAGGAGTCGCCGTAGATCATAAGGTGCGTGGCGCCGCAGTTCTTGGCCATCCGCATGCCGTGGATCAGGGCCTCGTATTCGGCTTCATTGTTGGAGGGTGTTGGGAAGTCCATTTGCAGGACATACTTCAGCTTGTCACCTTTGGGGGATATGAGCACAACTCCTGCCCAGCCGCCATGAATTTCTTGGAGCCGTCGAAGTACATGGTCCATGCATTGGATAAGTCGGGGATGCTTGGTAGCTGGGCTTCTATCCACTCGGTAGTGAACTCCGGGAGGACTTGGGCCTTGATAGACTTTGGGTGAGCACATTTCAGCCCCCAGGGTCCTAGCTCGACGACCCACTTGGCGACTCGTCCTGTCGCGCACTGATTGGTGAGGATGTCTGCCAGGCGTGAGGAGCTTACCACCGTGATTGGGTGCTCGGAGAAGTAGTGGACAACTTTCCGTGAAGTCATGAAGACCCCGTACGCCAGCTTCTGGTAGTGCGGGTAGTTTTGCTTGGACGGTGTTAGAACTTCGCTGAGGTAATAGACTGGCCTCTGGACAGGATGAGTGTGCCCCTCGTCTTCTCGCTCAACCACGAGTACCGTGCTCACCACCCTGGCTGAGACGTATAGGTATAGCAGCTCGTTCTCCAGTGGTGCCGCCAGGATTGGGGAAGTCGTCAAGGTCTTTTTGAGATGGTCGAACGCCTCTTGCGCCTCCTGTGTCCACTCGAATTTGTCCGTCTTCTTCATCAGTTGGTAGAAGGGTTTGGCCTTCTCGCCCAACTTACTTATGAACCGGCTGAGAGCTGCGACTCGGCCGGCTAATCGTTGCACTTCCCTGAGTTTGGTGGGTGCTGGCATCGTGAGTATGTTGTGCACCTTCTCAGGGTTTGCTTCGATTCCTCTTGGGGAGACAAGGTAGCCTAGCAATTCTCCGGCTGGCACACCGAATACGCACTTCTCTGGGTTGAGCTTGATCTGATATGCGTCGAGTGCTGCGAAGACCTTGCGAAGGTCATCGACTAGGGTGTCTTCTTTCCGGGTCGTGACAACGATGTCATCGACGTAGACTTGGACAATTTGCCCGATAAGTCCTTTAAGGCATGCCTGCATGGTGCGCTGATATGTGGCGCCAGCGTTCTTCAACCCGAAGGGCATCGTCTGGTAGCAAAAAACGCCGTCAGGTGTGATGAATGTTGTTTTCTCTTCGTCTTAGACTTTCAGCCTGATCTGCTGGTAACCCGAGTAGGCGTCCAGGAAAGATAGGCGCTCACATCCTACTGTCGAGTCGACGATCTGGTCTATCCGCGGGAGCGGGAAGTGATCCTTTGGACAACATTTGTTGACTGCTGTGAAGTCTACACACATGCGCAGTTTCTTCGTCTTCTTCTTTTCCACCGGGACGGGGTTGGCGACCCAGTCCGAGTCCTTGATTTCTCGGATGAACTTGGCGTGCAGCAGCCGGTCGATTTCTGTGGTGATTGCGTCCTGTTTGGGACCTGAAAAGCGTCGCATGGTTTGTTTGACTGGTCTTGCGTCCTTGTGGACCTTTAGAGAGTGCTCGGCGAGTTCCCTGGGTATTCCTGGCATGTCAGAAGGTTTCCATGCAAAGATATTCCAGTTCTCACGTAGGAACTCGACGAGCGCGCTTTCCTATGCAGGTTTCAAGCTTGACGATACTTTGACCGTCTTGCTGCTGTCAGTCGGATGGACTTGGTGGGTGACGGTGTCGTCGTTTGTGTTGAATGCAGCGTCCTTGGCTGGCTTCTTGCGAGGTGGAAAGATGGTCTTGTCGTTGTCGGCTGATATGTCCTTGAAGTGCTCTTCGACCCCGAAGAACTCGGAGATCCTGCTGAACTCTCGGTCGCAGCTGTTGGAGCGGTCGAAGTCACCGCGCACAGTGATTACTCCTTTGGGTCCGGGCAACTTGATCATCAGGTAGGCGTAATGAGGTATGGCCATGAACTTGGCAAAAGTTGGGCGTCCGAGTATGGCGTGGTACTGTGACTTCCAGTCGACAACTTCGAAGTCGATCGACTCTTTCCTGAAGTGATCGGGTGTGCCGAGGATGACGTCGAGCGTGATTGTTCCCATGGGCGTGATTGCTTGCCCTGGTACTATGCCGTGGAAGGTGGTCTCCGACTCGGGCAACTTCTCTGTCGACTTGTTCATTCTTCTTAGGGTGTCGGCGAATATGATGTTGATGCCGCTGCCTCCGTCCATGAATACTTTCTTCAGGCTGTAGTCGCCAATTAGGGCTTCGATAACCAGAGCAGCGTGATCGGGTCGCGGCACCTCCGACGGGTGGTCTGCCCTGGAGAATGTGATTGGTGTCTCTGACCCTCTCAGGTATTCCGGTACTGCGCGCGTGCTGGTGGTACCCTGGAGTACCTGGCGGGTCATGAGCTTCTGGACCCTGTTCGAAGGACGTCCTTTTTGAATCATGTTGATCTGTCCTCGCGTAGTCGGATATGTTTCGTGCGCCACCATCTGGGTGTCATGCTGCGGCTGTTGCTGGGGGAAGGTTCCAGCCGCTTGTGTTGTGTTGTTGTCTGCGGGTGCTGCCTGAATAACGAGCTGCAGAGTCGTCGTCAATGCTTGCACGGGAGTAATGATCTGCTGCATAGCCTGGTAAATCTTTCGCGCCTTGCAACAGTCCTTCAACAGGTGGTTGGCGCCCCACTTGCCTGTCTCCGGGTTGCGGAAAGAGTGATGCTTGCAAGGTTTCATCAGCTCTTCGGCTGGAGTCAATGGACGCTTCCACTCGCGTTTCTGGCTTCCGTGTTGTGGCTAATGCTACCGCTGCTGCGATTGTACTGCCCCGAGCTGGACTGCCGACTCTGATCATGTTGTCGACTGTTATCTCGTGTGTCATCACGGGGGGTTTGATATCCCGCCACTACTAGCTCAATGGTGTCTGAGTTGGTGAAACATTGCTTCTTCTTCTGGCGTCCGTCTCGCCAGTTGTTTGTTTCGGCTTCCTTCTTTGGGGAGGTGTCACGGACGTAGTCCTCTCCTTCGGCCCACTGGTTGGCTACCTTCATGAGCTCGATCGTAGTTTTCGGCTGGAGCCTACCAAATTCCTCGCGGAGATCGCGGCGAGCGATGCCGTGCATGAAAGCGTCCATCACCCTGTCTTCTGAGACGGGTTCCATAGTATTCCGGAGGAGTGTCCATCGCTGGATGTACGCGCGGAGCGACTCGTCCTTTCCTTGCTTGCAGGCTTGCAACTCGATGTAGGTTGTCGGCCTTGCGAATGTTCCAGAGAAACTTTTTATGAAAGTATCTTGGAATTCTTCCCAGGTTTTGAAGGAGTCCTTGGGCTGGCTGGTGAGCCACCCGCGGGCTGAGTCCGTGAGCATGAGCTGGATGAATTGCATTGCCGTTGTCGACGTCCCGCCTTGACAGGTGCAGGCGATGAGGTAATCTTCAAGCCACAGGCGCGGGTCTTGCTTTCCGTCATACTTGGGGGTTCCTGTTGTCAACTTGAAACCCTTAGGCATGCGGGTGTCGCGGATGTTGAAGCTGAAGCAGGCAGCGCTACATGGCTCGAAGTTGCGGTCGGCCGGATCATCCAGGTTCATCGCATCAGCCGAGCGCTGGCTGCGATTACGGTCCACTGTCCTTTGTGTGATGACGTTGCGGAGATCTTCGCCTGGTTGGGCTTGCCTTAGTGGCTGCGGGGTCCCTGATGTTGCGGGCTCGCGGGTTTGGCGCTCTCGTTCTTCACGTGCCCGATTGTTTGGTGCTCCAGTCGCCAAAGCTTCCTCGATTGCCTTCATGGACATGATCTGCTGTTTGTGGAGAAGGGCGCGTGGATCTCCCTCCGGCGGCTGTGTGAGCCGGAGATATGTCTCGACTGACATGATGGCGGCGTTCGCCGTCTTGGGGACAGGTATCCCGTTCTCGTCCTCGGCGATGAAGGATGAGTCGGGGTTGCGGGCGACCCTTGTTCGATCAGCGTCTGTCATGTGGGGAACACGAGCTCTGCGTCGCCGTCCCCCTTGGTTAACTTCCGTGGAGGAAGTGAACGAGATGGCGGCCCGTCTGGCACTCGATGCATCCGCGTCCCTCTTGCGCCAGAGCAGGTCGACCTTTTTGGCACGAAGTCGCTCGCCTTCCTTGCGTAGCAAGTACTGGACCGCCAGATGGTATTCTCTAGGCGCGTCGGGTGCCGGGAAAGTGCCGTCGTCGACATGCTTCAGGGCTCTGATTCCCATGTCTCGCGTGGTGGTGAGTCGTGTCTGGTCAGGCATGACCACCTCTAGTGGATATGCGGGTTCCTCGTTGCCTTCTGGAGGCTCGGTGTTGGCCATGAAGACTTGCTGGGGGTAAACTTCGGTAGGAGTGTTTACGCTGCCGCTACTACTTCCTTGATCCGAATCTTGCTCGGGATCGAAAATTGCTGCTACGTGGGCAGCGTAGTCGCCGTTGCGTCTTCGGAGGATCGTCACCGTGGTCGCGGATGGAGATTTTGCAGTAGCAGGGGCGAGTGCGATTGGCTTGGGGTAGACTTGATGATCCCATGAGGGTGCGTGCGACGCGGTAGTCGACGGTACGCCCTTGACCGCACGCACAGGTACTGTCGTAGTTGAGGTAGATCTTGACCTTGTCGACCGTGCGATCGAGATGGTCGGAGTAGACTCGATCTGTGCGGCTGACGCCGAGGTTGACGATGTAGTCGACACAGGTTTGATCTTCGTAGGCGCGGCAGGTGCGGCTCCCGCGGCGGGTGACGTCGACGGTGGCACGCGAGTGACGGATGCGGGTGCCATGGCCACGCGTGGCGCGGTTGTCGCGGACCTGAACATGCCACGACTGTCGACGAAACAGTATATGGAGCCGAAGGTGACATGTATACCTTTGCGCAGATTGGCGTACACCGAGCGATGGGCCGGCGGGTGGAGGGCATACTCGAAGGAGCCGAAGCGGATGGGCTCCCGAGTGATGTCGATCTCAATCTTCATTGCGGATGGAGCCGGAGCGACCATAATTCCAACACTTGATATCCTTCCCACAGACGGCGCCAATTGACGAGGGTGTAACTCGACAAATCCCGGGGTTGTGCACCCCGGGTTGATTGAAGGGGAGAGAGGAGAGCGTTGGTGATCATGACGGCTGACAAGCAAGGTTTTACCCAGGTTCAGGCTCCCGGAGGATAACACCCTACTCCTGCTTGTCTGTTAGTGATGGCGAGTTGCCGTTACAACGGCGGCGAGATTGCGATCTCGCTAGGGTTTGTGGCGGTGGCTGTTGGCGTGTCCTCTAGGACGAGCAACCCTCCTATCTTTATAGGTAGACAGGTCTCGGGTGGTCGGTATCGATGGTGATTACAGATATGGAAGGTTATGAGATCTAACCGACTTAGACTAGGATACATGGTACCCCGAGTGGGCCTTCTGTGGGCCTCCCTATGCTTGGCGCGGCCTAGGTAGCCTCATCGTGGGCTAGTCGAAAGATAGCCCCAAGTCAATTCTCGGAATTGGAAAAAAAATCCTAGAATTATTTTTGGAAAAGGAACGTTCCAGAACATCGAAGACGAGACGGAGAAGAGCCACGAGGCGGCCACATCACCCCGTGGTGCGGCTCCCTTCCTGGCCGCGCCAAGAGGTGGTGTGGGCCCCTTCGGCGCCCACCGACATCGCCCTTTCTCCCATAAATACCTCCTGACCTCAAAATAGACGTACGGTGTTCACTTTTTTCTCCACGGGTCCAGAGCCGCCGGCGTCGTCAACACCAATTCGGGAGAGATCAGAACTGCTCCCCGGCACCCTGCCGGGAGGGGGAATCGTCCCCGGAGGCCTCTACCGCCATGACCGCCTCCGGACTGATGCGTGACTAGTTGATACGTCTCCAACGTATCTATCATTTCTTATGTTCCATGCTATGTTATATCATGTTATAACATGTTTTATATGCATTTGATATAGTTGTATGCATTTTCTGGGACTAACCTATTAACAAGATGACACAGTGCTAGTACTCTGTTTTCTGCTGTTTTTGGTTTCAGAAAAGTACTTAAGGAAATATTATCGGAATTGGAATTATTTTTAGAATATTTGCGTCACGAGGAACCGAAGACGAGACGAAGAAGAGCCACGAGGCGCCCACACCATCTCGTGGCGCGGGCCCCATGCTGGCCGCGCCAGGAGGTGATGTGGGGCCCTCGGGCGCCCACCGACCTTGCCCTCTCGCCCATAAATACTTCCTGACCTAAAAATAATAGCATGATGTTCATATTTTCCTCCACGGGACCAGAGCGCCGCCGCCATCGAAGACAAGATTCGGGGGACAAAAGTCTCTGTTCCGGCACCCTGGCGGTACGGGGAATTGCCCCCGGAGCCATCTCCATCGACTCCACCACCATCTCCATCGTCGTTGCTGACTCCTATGATGAGGAGTGAGTAATTCTCCCCCGGGGCTGCGGGATCTATGGTAGACATGTGGTTTATCTCCCTCTCCCATGTGATATTTTATGTGATCATGAGCTTTGTAATCTAGTTGAATATGTGATGCTATTCTTTATCTATTATGCACTCTAGAGGTTACTTTAATATGAACTCCAGAGTTATTCACGGGTGTAACGGTGACAGTGTGTGCACCGTGTGTGACTCCTTTATGACATTGTTGGTGTTAGTTTACTCTGACTTTGAGGGTGCTCTTGTAGCCCTACACAATGAATGGTGTTTGTTATCCAACGTGAGAGTGTTTGAGAGTAGTGTTTATTTATTTAAATTTGATATCATTGTTGATAATGTCCACTGGTGAAAGTAGGATCCCTAGGCCTTGTTTCTAAGCATCAAAACACAGTTTCCAACTAGTTCCGCTTCATGTTTGCTTGCTGCCATTTTTATTACATATTCCAGTTACTACTTATAATCATCTATATTACTTGTATTTCACTATCTCTTCGCATAACTAGTGCACCTATACATCTGACAAGTGTATTGGGTGTGTTGGGGACACAAGAGACTTCTCGTATCTTAATTGCAGGGTTGCTTGAGAGGAATATCTTTGACCTCTACCTCCCTGAGTTCGATATACCTTGGGTGATTCATTTAAGGGAAACTTGCTACTGTTCTATAAACCTCTGCTCTTGGAGGCCCAACACTATCTACAAGAATAAAAGCGTGCGTAGACATCAAGCTATTTTCTGGTGCCGTTGCCGGGGAGGTGAGTGCTTGAAGGTATCTCCTTTAGATTCTGCAGTTATTGCTTTTTGTTTCATGTTTTTATTTTCACTAGTTAGGCTGATGGAAAACAACAATAAAATTAGAGATCTCTATGAAATTTATATTGCGATAGGACATGATACTTTTGACGAGAAAATTAAAAAACTTATCGAAATTTGTTTACATAATAGTGGTAGTAATGTTGTTAGTATAAATTCTTTGGACACTATTATTGCTCAGTCTGTGGAAAAACCTAAGCTTGGGGGAGCTAGTTTAAACAAAAATAATCTTTTTTGCTCCTCAGCTTTGGAGGAATTATTTAACTTTGATAATGCTTTACCTCCAATATGTGATAATTTTAATGATGTTTGTGATATTCTAAAAACACCTGAAGAAATAGTGCCATTTAAAATACCTATGAAAATTATTGAACGTGTTATGAATAACCGCTATGTACGGGATGGAACTGTCCATCCTGGTGATCATTTGCTATTTGTACATCAATTATGCGAGTTGTTCAAGTGTGTAGGTATTTCAATGGATAAAGTTAAGAATAAATTATTTTCTCTATCACTTGGTGGAAGAGCTGCGAGTTGGTAAAAATTGTTAAAGGATACACACTCTTTTGAATGGGAGGAGCTTGTATCTCTCTTTATTCTAAAGTTTATCCTGTGAGTGAGATTCACCAAGATCATAATTCTATATATAATTTCTGGCCTCTTGAAGGAGAAATCATTGCTCAAGTCTGGGGAAGGCTGAAAACATTAATACTCAAATGTCCTAACCATGAGCTTCCTGATAATATAATTGTTAATAATTTTTATGCAAGGCTTTCAGGACCTTGTGTAACATCCCTATATTTTGAAATGTTTAAAAATCACTAAAATTTAAAACTTTTGAAAACATTTAAGTATTTTGCTTTGGAAAAGAAAATTTAAGCATTGCATTCATGCATACATGCATCTCATCATTCATCATCTTATTAAATCACAAAAGGTTTAAATTAAAAATCCATTATATTTCATATTACTCTAAAAATGTTTATATTCTATTATTTTACTTTTATGCCAAAATAAAGCAGAATGATTTCAGAAAAATAAGTTTAAAAAATCTAAATTCAAACATATTTGAATGTGGGTAATTTCATAAATTTTATTTAACTCCAAATAAATTATTAAATCCCTATTTTCAAAGTTAACCAAAAATGGGTAAAATTGTATTTTATGAATATTTCAAAATAATATTTTTTCAAAAAGTTTCAAAACATGTCCACTAATGTTTTAAAACATAGATTTGGATTTTACAAATTTATAGAAATTAATTTGACATCATTTGGACACTAAAATCAAAAGATATTAATAAAATGGAAAACGAGAAAAAGAAAAACAAAATCGCTGACGTCATGCTGACGTCATCGTCTTCAACCTTAGCCCTAATTCCACACCCGATTTTCTCCGTTTCCCTATCAAAATTTGTCGCGAGGATTGCACATTCTCTTTCCTTCTCTGGCCCTACTCAAACCCCGCGAACCCCTCTTCCTTTTGCCCAAAACCCTAGCCCCTAAGACGCCCCCAGGCTGCCGCGAGAGCTCGCCGGAGTTCGTCGAAGCCACCGCCGTTTCTCCTCCGTTCCCGGCGAGGTAATCGCTACCCGAGACCGAGACCCACCCCCTCCTTCTCCCCTCGCTCGTGCGCACCTCCCCTGACCCTCTCTTCAATGTTTTCGGCAGAGAATCGAGCTGGGCATGCTCGACCGGAGCTCGCCGCCGTAACCTCGCCTCCGGCCGCAACCCCCTGCCTGTTCGTGAAGAAATCATAGCCGCCGTCACCTCCATCGTCTCCGCCGGCTCGCGCCACACATCGCCGTCGCCTTCCCGAGCCGGGAGAGCCACCGGAGCGACTGCGCCATCCACGCCCGAGCGGAGAGCTCCATCGCATCTCCGCCGTCCGATTCATTTTCTACGGCCGTGATTAGATCACTTAAATCGAACCGGTACTTTAGATCTGGACCGCCAGATCCAGATCCAACGGCCCAGATCTAATGACTTATCCACGTCAGCGGCCACGTCAGCGCCACGTCGTTGCCTCGTCAGCGTCCAGTCAGCGCTGACCTGGAAATGAATTTCTCGATTTAATTTAATTTGGCACTTTTGCAGAAACACCCCTGTCACTTAGAATTGTTATAACTTTTTACTCACATATCCAAATTGAAATATTTTTATATATTTGGAAAGCCCTTCACATGTAGAATATTTTAGATATGTTAAAATTAATTTTTGACTTAGTATAAATTATTCAAATTTCAAATGGATGAATTGAGTATATTTGTAATAACTTTAAATCTATAAATCCAAAAATTGTAAATAAAATTGTTTTAGAAACTTTGGAATATTTGTAATATTATGCCTCTGTTATAAAATATTTTTGAGTATTATTTTCATGATTTAATAGTTGTATGTTTAATTTGAATAGTTGACTATTTTTGACATAATTATTAATAGAAACATTATTTTAGATTAAATCCAATTGCTATAAATTTAATTAAATGCCCTCTATCTATTAACACTATTTATAAAACATTGTTATAAAAATTGAATCATAGAAAACTTTAACCTTATATTCATCCCTTTATTTATATTTTGCAAAAATAGAAATTAATTAAAATGCAATTACAACCTCATGCATACTTTATAAATATCAAAAAAGTTAGTATGATCATTTTTATGTTTAACAAGTGCATTGCATGCACAACATATTTTATTATATAGCTATACTTCCCATAGGAAAAGTTTTCTCTTAGCTTTCTCTAAGTATGTTGTTAAGTTTTATTTTCAAAAGTGTTTTCAAAAGTTGTACTTAGACACTTAGGATTTTCAACTTGGAGCTAGAAGGCCAATGATCATTGGACTTAGCCAAAACAAGACTCCAGAAGAATCTCCAAGAAGAAGAAGCACTTAGAAGAAAAATCAAGAGGAAGTCCAAGAAGACCAACCCCCTTTTATTCTCTAAGTCTTTCTTTCTCTCTTTCTTTTTCTTCTCTCTAAGACATGATGACTAAGTTTAATCCAAGACCAACCTCGATGATCCAAGAATTATCAAGTCTGAAGAATAGACTTAGTATTTTCTCTAAGTATTTTGCACATCATGCATAACATATTTTTGTATTGTTATTTTGTTTGTATGTTTATATGTGTTTTGTTTGATGTGTTAGAAATTTCGGAGGGAAACGACAACTGTTGCAGCTGCTGTTGCTATTCTTCTTGTTGCCAAGGCAAGTGGCACACCCCCATAAAATTCCCATGTATTTTCTATGCATAACTTAGTAATTTTCCTATGCATGTGTAGAACTTAGTAGTATTGCTATGCAAGACATGTTTAGAATTCCCTATTCCATTGTGTCTAGGTACCTATGAAATGACTTAGTAGATTTTGATGCTATGCAATTGATGAACGGTTTTATAAAAGGTTAAGTGGCTACTCAGGACCATGTCTATGAGGGTTTTCACCTGAGATAGTCTCTACTATACTTATGATCATAGTATGTGGGGGTTTTCACCTGGGAGTGCACATCCACTAAGTTAATGAATCATCTGGGTGGATTGGTCGTTGGTTTATGTTGAGTGGCTACTCAGGACCATGTCCATGAGGGTTTTCACCTAAGATAGTTTCTACTATACTTAGGATCATGAAAGTGGGGGTTTTCACCTGAGAGCACACTTGTGGAAGGCCACCCAGGAACAAAGGGATGTGAGGAATAAATGGAGAAGATTGTGAATAACTCAAGGAGAAGTATTCCAAGTAAAGACTACAGCTGATCAAGGAACATGGAGGAATCCCAAAATTCTAATTTCTTAATAAAATTTTGATAAACAACAGTGGACTACTCAGGACCATGTTCATGGGGGTTTTCACCTAAGATAGTTTCCACTATACTTAGGACCATTGAATGTGGGGGTTTTCACCTGAGGGGGCACTTAAGGACGTGATATCTTTTGGCTCACCTGGGTTAACTAGTGTTGCCAATTATGATGTTAATAAGTTTGTTTTACAAAGAGTTATGAAAAACTGGCTTTATGCAAAATAGCCTTGAAACTCCACCAGCCAAATATGCATATAGAGTTATTCCAGTAAATGTCCACCATAGTGTCACTTGCCAGATCCATTTCTAATGGAATCTGACCCACTCTGTTGCAAATTATTATTTGTTGCAGAAATATCTGACGAAGAGTAAGGATTACGTTTGGGTTTCGAGTCTGCACCAACATGTTTTCGCCTATGGCGTATCATGAAGATGGAGGCTCATTGAAGATTTATTTCCGCTGCTTTATTGTTTTGAGCTAGCTTTAAGCTATGCAAAGATGTATCAAATTATTTATTTTACCCAGTCTGGATTATTCGTGTAATATTGATACAATTTTGTGATATTCATCGTAAACTGTGTGTGCAAATGAATCGATCTAGGGGTTTGCACTATACACAGGTACCTGCCATATTTTAAGTGCAGGTATGCTACAGATGGTATCAGAGCACTGTGTTGCCTGTGGGTTCGAAACCCCCAAGTCTGGATAGAAATAGGATTTGACCATAGGATTGAAAATCTATTTTTATTCAGTTTACTAAAACAAAACTTTTCTAATGTTCCTCTTTTAACTATCTTATGTTATTGCTTTCTAAATACCTTATCTTATATTTTTGTTAGATGACCAACCTCATTGGATCACTCAAGAAGGGACCAATGATGACCATGACCCTACAAAGTGAGACTGATTTTCCAAGAGCACTTAAGGATAACATGAAGAGTTTGGGATTTGAAGGAGAAGCAATATACAAAGGTTTTCCTTTCATGGGTGAAGGTCAAGAGTACTGGTGGGTGTAACTCCATTTATACAAGGGCAAACAAGATGACCACAAGACCAAGGGCTACTGCATGTTCACCAACCCAATACTCCACACATCATTCTTTGACTCAGCAAGAAGTGCAGCATGCGAAGCCATCGGGAACCTTGGAAGAAGACTTCAATTTAGATTTCAAAACACCCAAAAGTATCTTGACGAACTCAAGGAATTAGAAGAGGAACTTGATGCACTCAGGAAGGAGATAGACTAGACCATCTATCTATTAGATTAACGAGATACTAATGATGTATTGACCTATCAAATTGTGGTATGCCAGTATCATCGTATGTGTTCTCCATAACCTCGGGTGCTTTGTTACAGAACAATTAGTTCGGTTTTCTCAAAACATGTTTGGAAATTTAATGATTGTGGTTGTTTGTGTCAATTGCTTGTATGGGTAGGAATGTTTCCCCTAGATCTGTCTATCTTTTACTCATCTATGCTAATGGCCGCTCAAGCTCAGCTGATGACTATGATGACTCAGTTTATTGCAGCAAGCAACAATAACAATAACAACAACAACAACAACAATCCTCCACCACCACCACCTCCCCAAGTGGACAGGCTTACCAGATTTATGAGGCTTAGGCCAAACAAGTTCTCGAATGCAACAGAGCCAATGGTGGCTGATGACTGGATACGCTCTGTACAAAAGGATCTGGTGACAACTGAATGTGATGACACGGAGGAAGTTAGCTTTACCGCACACCTACTTGAAGGACCTACTGCCCAATGGTGGGAAACTTATCAGATTACTCACCCATTGGACACCTTGACCTGGGAGGAATTCAAGGAAGGATTTCGTAATGCTGATGTCTCCACGGGAATTATGAATCTTAAACGGGAAGAGTTTCGCAATCTGCGTTAGGGAAACAGAAGTCTTAAGGAGTATATGGATGACTTCCATTCCTTGTCTTGATATGCGCATGAGGACATTGACACAGATGCAAAGAGGAAGTCAAAATTTCTCAATGGACTTAGTGATGAGCTGAAGATACCTCTGACAGTTGCGTATGCACCAAACTATCAGATACTTATGGATCAAGCAATCACCCTTGAAGATAGCGTAAAGAAAGCTGAAAATAGGAAGAGGAAGATGGACAAGCACTCCTCTGAACCCTCATTCAAGAAGCACCTTGTTCATGCTGTGAACAGTGGCCACAAACATGGGAATAACCATAATGGAGGAAGTCACCACAAGCATCATGATCACCATGGTGGATCCAAGGGAATCAATGGAGACCATAAAGGAAATGGATTTACTGGCCATAACCATAACAATGGACACCACCGTCCAAATTCTGAACAAAGAGATACTAGTCAGGTGCTTTGTTACAAATGCAAGAACAAGGGTCATTACGCCAATGACTGCCCCAGCAAAGAAGAAGGCCGAAGAAGCTGCTAAGTCAAATCATTTCGATAAAGGATATGTGAACCACATCACTGTGGAAGAAGTAAACGATACATTCTGAATCAAGTTTTCATATTGAAATTTTCATTACCCACAAAGTTTCCTTTTAAGGGTGGTAGCCCAACCCGATACCCAGACAGAACCTTTTGCTAGCCTTCTCGAATCTCGAGGACGAGATTCCTTTTAAGGGCGGTAGTCTGTAACATCCCTATATTTTGAAATGTTTAAAAATCACTAAAATTTAAAACTTTTGTAAACGTTTAGGTATTTTGCTTTGGAAAAGAAAATTTAAGCATTGCATTCATGCATACATGCATCTCATCATTCATCATCTTATTAACTCACAAAAGGTTTAAATTAAAAATCCATTATATCTCATATTACTCTTAAAATGTTTATATTCTATTATTTTACTTTTATGCCAAAATAAAGGAGAATGATTTCAGAAAAATAAGTTTAAATAATCTAAATTCAAACATATTTGAATGTGGGTAATTTCATAAATTTTATTTAACTCCAAATAAATTATTAAATCCCTATTTTCAAAGTTAACCAAAAATGGGTAAAATTGTATTTTATGAATATTTCAAAATAATAATTTTTCAAAAAGTTTCAAAACATGCCCACTAATGTTTTAAAACATAGATTTGGATTTTACAAATTTATAGAAATTAATTTGACATCATTTGGACACTAAAATCAAAAGATATTAATAAAATGGAAAACCAGAAAAAGAAAAAGAAATCGCTGACGTCATGCTGACGTCATCGTCTTCAACCTCAGCCCTAATTCCACACCCGAGATTTTCTCCGTTTCCCTTTCCAAAATTCGTCGCGAGGATTGCGCAATCTCTTTCCTTCTCTGGCCCTACTCAAACCCCGCGAACCCCTCTTCCTTTTGCCCAAAACCCTAGCCCCTAAGACGCCCCCGGGCTGCCGCGAGAGCTCGCCGGAGTTCGTCGAAGCCACCGCCGTTTCTCCTCCGTCCCCGGCGAGGTAATCGCTACCCGAGCCCAAGACCCACCCCCTCCTTCTCCCCTCGCTCGTGCGCACCTCCCCTGACCCTCTCTTCAATGTTTTTGGCAGAGAATCAAGCTGGGCATGCTCGACCGGAGCTCGCCGCCGTAACCTCGCCTCCGGCCGCAACCCCCTGCCTGTTCGTGAAGAAATCATAGCCGCCGTCACCTCCATCGTCTCTGCCGGCTCGCGCCACACATCGCCGTCGCCTTCCTGAGCCGGGAGAGCCACCGGAGCGACTGCGCCATCCACGCCCGAGCGGAGAGCTCCATCGCATCTCCGCCGTCCGATTCATTTTCTACGGCCGTGATTAGATCACTTAAATCGAACCGGTACTTTAGATCTGGACCGCCAGATCCAGATCCAACGGCCCAGATCTAATGACTTATCCACGTCAGCGGCCACGTCAGCGCCACGTCGTTGCCTCGTCAGAGTCCAGTCAGCGCTGACCTGGAAATGAATTTCTCGATTTAATTTAATTTGGCACTTTTGCAGAAACACCCCTGTCACTTAGAATTGTTATAACTTTTTACTCACATATCCAAATTGAAATATTTTTATATATTTGGAAAGCCCTTGACATGTAGAATATTTTAGATATGTTAAAATTAATTTTTGACTTAGTATAAATTATTCAAATTTCATATGGATGAATTGAGTATATTTGTAATAACTTTAAATCTATAAATCCAAAAATTGTAAATAAAATTGTTTTAGAAACTTTGGAATATTTGTAATATTATGCCTCTGTTATAAAATATTTTTGAGTATTATTTTCATGATTTAATAGTTGTATGTTTAATTTGAATAGTTGACTATTTTTGACATAATTATTAATAGAAACATTATTTTAGATTAAATCCAATTGCTATAAATTTAATTAAATGCCCTCTATCTATTAACACTATTTATAAAACTTTGTTATAAAAATTGAATCATAGAAAACTTTAACCTTATATTCATCCCTTTATTTATATTTTGCAAAAATAGAAATTAATTAAAATGCAATTACAACCTCATGCATACTTTATAAATATCAAAAAAGTTAGTATGATCATTTTTATGTTTAACAAGTGCATTGCATGCACAACATATTTTATTATATAGCTATACTTCCCATAGGAAAAGTTTTCTCTTAGCTTTCTCTAAGTATGTTGTTCAGTTTTATTTTCAAAAGTGTTTTCAAAAGTTGTACTTAGACACTTAGGATTTTCAACTTGGAGCTAGAAGGCCAATGTTCATTGGACTTAGCCAAAACAAGACTCCAGAAGAATCTCCAAGAAGAAGAAGCACTTATAAGAAAAATTAAGAGGAAGTCCAAGAAGACCAACCCCCTTTTATTCTCTAAGTCTTTCTTTCTCTCTTTCTTTTTCTTCTCTCTAAGGCATGATTATAAGTTAAACCCAAGACCAACCTCGATGATCCAAGAATTATCAAGTCTGAAGAATAGACTTAGTATTTTCTCGAAGTATTTTGCACATCATGCATAACATATTTTTGTATTGTTATTTGTTTGTATGTTTATATGTGTTTTGTTGATGTGTTAGAAATTTCGGAGGGAAACGACAACTGTTGTAGCTGTTGTTGCTATTCTTCTTGTTGCCAAGGCAAGTGGAACACCCCCATAAAATTCCCAAGTATTTTCTATGCATAACTTAGTTATTTTCCTATGCATGTGTAGAACTTAGTAGTATTGCTATGCAAGACATGTTTAGAATTCCCTATTCCATTGTGTCTGGGTACCTATGAAATTACTTAGTAGATTTTGATGCTATGCAATTGATGAAAGGTTTTATAAAAGGTTAAGTGGCTACTCAGGACCATGTCTATGAGGGTTTTCACCTGAGATAGTCTCTACTATACTTATGATCATAGTATGTGGGGGTTTTCACCTGGGAGTGCACATCCACTAAGTTAATGAATCATCTGGGTGGATTGGTCGTTGGTTTATGTTGAGTGGCTACTCAGGACCATGTCCATGAGGGTTTTCACCTAAGATAGTTTCTACTATACTTAGGATCATGAAAGTGGGGGTTTTCACCTGAGAGCACACTTGTGGAAGGCCACCCAGGAACAAAGGGATGTGAGGAATAAATGGAGAAGATTGTGAATAACTCAAGGAGAAGTATTCCAAGTAAAGACTACAGCTGATCAAGGAACATGGAGGAATCCCAAAATTCTAATTTCTTAATAAAATTTTGATAAACAACAGTGGACTACTCAGGACCATGTTCATGGGGGTTTTCACCTAAGATAGTTTCCACTATACTTAGGACCATTGAATGTGGGGGTTTTCACCTGAGGGTGCACTTAAGGACGTGATATCTTTTGTCTCACCTGGGTTAACTAGTGTTGCCAATTATGATGTTAATAAGTTTGTTTTACAAAGAGTTATGAAAAACTGGCTTTATGCAAAATAGCCTTGAAACTCCACCAGCCAAATATGCATATAGAGTTATTCCAGTAAATGTCCACCATAGTGTCACTTGCCAGATCCATTTCTAATGGAATCTGACCCACTCTGTTGCAAATTATTATTTGTTGCAGAAATATCTGACGAAGAGTAAGGATTACGTTTGGGTTTCGAGTCTGCACCAACATGTTTTCGCCTATGGCGTATCATTAAGATGGAGGCTCATTGAAGATTTATTTCCGCTGCTTTATTGTTTTGAGCTAGCTTTAAGCTATGCAAAGATGTATCAAACTATTTATTTTACCCAGTCTGGATTATTCGTGTAATATTGATACAATGTTGTGATATTCATCGTAAACTGTGTGTGCAAATGAATCGATCCAGAGGTTTGCACTATACACAGGTACCTGGCATATTTTAAGTGCAGGTACGCTACACATTGCAAGAATTATCTAGATGCCTGTTCGGGGGGCTCTTTCGCAAGTAAGAAGGTTGAAGCTAGATGGGATATCCTTGAAACAATGCTGAAGATTGGGAGAATGACAAAGGTAAAGAATCAGGTATAAACTTTGAATATGATTGCATTAAGTCTTATGTTGAAACTGCTGGTTTTCAAGAGCTTAGTGCTAAATATGGTCTTGATTCTCATATTATTGTTGATTATTTTAGAACCTTTGCTTGTCATATTAATCTTCCTAAAGAAAATTGGGACGTGTATCATGAACCTTTCAAAGACACTTGCATGGGAAATGAAATTGTTGTTAATGATTGCAATAAACATGCTCAAAATTCTGAAAATACTATTTCTTATAAGCATGTTAATTTTTGTGGAATGCATAGAACTTGTGGAATTAATCAAATTGAAGATGAATATTGTATCCATCATAGGAATGAAAATACTAGAGGTTGGTATAAATTTTTAAGAGATCTTGGTAACACAATTTGTGCCACCAGCACTTTTATTTGTCAACTTTGCTATGAAAAGGGACATTTGTAACATCCCAAAATTTGCAAAAATTTAAAACTTTGCATCCATGCATCATTCATCATTAGGCATAAAACTACATCACAAAATTATTAAATAAAACTTCAAATTATAAATTTAAATAATCTATAATTCCATAAAGTGTTTATTTAAATTCCTTTAATAAATAAAATTTGATCAATTTATTTATGGGCAAGTATAATGTGAAAAAGTCCCATTTTTAATAACCTTTCCAAAACATATTTTTATGATTTTTTCTGAAATGTTTTGGATAGGTTTAAAAATCATTTTTGAAATCAGTATTTAAAAACAGATATTAATTTCATTTAAAAGGAAAAGGAAATCGGGCCGGCCCATTTAGCTAACTGCCGCGCGCGCGAAACGCAACGGCCTGCCAGCGGCCCAGCGTCCCTCTCTCTCGCTCGCAGTCGCTGACAGGTGGGACCCACCTGTCATCTCCCCCGCGGAGCAGTTCTTCCCCAAATCACGCCCTCGCCTCCGACCGAAAACGCTCGAAATTGATTCGTTTGATTGCGGGAGATTGACTACGCCGTTTGCAACACCTCCTCCTATTAAAAGCCCCCGCGCTCCTCCGTGTTTTTCCCCAAACATCTCCTCCCAAGAGCCCCTGGGCTGCCCGCTAGAGACCCCGCCTCTCCGCCGTCACCGTCGGTGAGAACCTCGCCGTGCACGCAAACCTAGCCACCCCGTACCCTCTCATTGCTCCCTCTCGCTTTACCTCTTCCTTGCGAAGCTTTTTGACACGGTTTTGAACTCGTTTCCGCAGCGCAATGCCATGTCCGTGCTCGCCCGAGGAGAACCGCCGCCTCGTGCTACTCCGGCGAGCGATTACGCGAGGAGGAGCTCACGCCAGAGACCGCTACCTTGCCACCGTCTCCGCATCGATCTCCCCTACGCCGCGGTATGCCCCGTTCATCCTGTAGCACCGTAGAACTCGTACGCATGCGACGCCGGCCATGGCACCGCCGCAACCGGAGCGCCTCCGGCGACTCGCGCCGCCCGCACGTGGTCAGCGTGTTCAGGACCGTTGAATCTAGATCCAACGGATCCGCTTTATTTTAATTTTTCATCGCGGTTGATTTATCTGGCGCGTCCGATTTCATTTAGATCTAACGGCCCCGAACGCGATCCGCGTCGAAACGGTACGGGCGGAGGCGTGGCCGATTCTTTTTCTATTTCGAATAAAATTTAGAAATCAAAACAGAAAACTATTAAAACTTGCAAAATTCATAACTTTTAATCTGTAAGTCCAAATTTGATAAACTTTATGTCATTGGAAAGCCCTGCTCATGTAGTTTATTTCTACATCATTTGTTTTTCCTTTTGATAAATCATAAAGTGTGAAATTATCCGAGAAGTATTTCGGTTATTAAAATAATAACATATTTAATAAAAATGTTTTGTAAATAAATTTAATTGTTCTAGTGTTGTATTAATCCCCTCTGTTCATAAATATTAATATGTGTATTATTTAAAAACTTTCACAGAACAAATAAAAGTTGTAATATTAGAAATCAAGTTTTGCAATATAGCTTTTTTCAATTATTTAAATTGATAAATAAAATAAGAAATCTCTAGAAATTGCATTTCATACATTTAAAAACAGAAGATAAAAATTATCAATAAGGGTGTCTTGTTATAATCATAGCATATCATGCATGCATACATATTTGAGTTTGGTGTTGTGATGATATTGTGTTGGTATTTATTTTATGTTATTGCTTGTTCTAGAGTGTGAAGAAGAGGAAGGACTTGCTTGTGATTGTTATTCTTGTTGTGCTTGCTCCTCCTGCTACCAAGGCACGTGACATTCATATTATATACCATATTTTCTATATGCA
This sequence comes from Poa annua, assembly GCA_026929855.1. Lineage (NCBI taxonomy): Eukaryota > Viridiplantae > Streptophyta > Magnoliopsida > Poales > Poaceae > Poa > Poa annua. The sequence goes on from CM049426.1 coordinate 73,465,718, forward strand.
TAAGTAGTATATTTTGAGTAGTGTGCATGATAGGATTTTGGATTTATTCTATAATGCTAAGTTAGTTTGTATTTTACAAATATCCTAGTAGTGTGTAGCCACCCCTTTCTCCTATGCAGCCATGAAAAGTTTTATTAGTTGCTTAGCTATGCTATAAAAATGTTTACCTGTTTTGGAAATGTTTCTAAGTGTTAAAAATTTAAATACACATCTGGGTGGAATTGGTTGTTTGGTTTATGTTGAGTGGCTTTTGGGACTATGCTTGTGGTTGTCGTCACCTAGGATGAATGTCTATTCTACTTAGGGCCATGAGTATGGTGTTTGTTACCCAGAAGTGCACTTGTGGACGGCCACCCAGGAACGAAGAGATTACCAAGTCCCTCCAAGTTTAGAAGCTTCCCGTGCAGCCTTTTGACAATGGGCTCTCTCTAGAATAATTAGTTGTGAGGGTGCAACCTGTCAGCTTGACAAGCAGATGTAGAGATGGTAGGTGGAACGGGTCTTGCTAGTATGGTTGCATCCTTCTTCTGAAAGTTCTTGTCTCAATTCTCTCCTTTCCTCAATACACTCCGTGTGTATAGGATTTTCGGGCTAATTGAGTCTAAAGGTGAAAGTGCACAACCTTTGAAGAGTCGACAATCTGAGTACTCAGCCGTGTCCCCGGAAATGGACTACTTCGAGCAACTGGACAAGGATGGGCGGAAGAATCTCAACACTGTTTTCATAAAGTAAAATTTGACTAAGGAAATAATTGTTGGTGCACTTGGGCTTTATCCCTTGGTGCCAAGTCTTGAGAAATAAAAGTGTTTTACAAGATGATAGGAGAAAACTTGCTTTCTGCAAATAGCCTCCAACCCCACCAAGACAAATATGCATATAGATTTTTAGACTTGTCATTATATATCCACCATAGTCACTTGCCAATACATCATTGTATTGACCTCCTTCGGGGGCTGCATATTCAAATGTGCAGGTAATTCTGATGCTGAATGAGTTTGGACTCGAGTCTACACCCAACATGTCTGCCTGTGGAGCATGCTTGAAGATGAGGCTCCATGTTATTTCGCATTCGTTGTGAACTCTGAACTTTAGCTAGCCTTCATGGCTATGAAACTTGTAATAAAGCCATACTTGGCTATTATTTTTGGATCTCGTTGTAGCAATTTTAGTACTTATGCATTGGTACCTTATATTTTGTACTGTGGTGCTGGCAGTGATCCAGGGACTAGCACATAACACAGGTGTTCCAACTTTAATAAAAGTTGGGGCGCTACAAAATGGTATCAGAGCAAAGTGTTGCCTGTAGGTTCGAGCCCCTAGGATTGGTTAAGCCCCTTTTGGTCATAATGTTACCATCTTTGAAGTATGTTGGATTCTAGCGGCATAGTGGGATGAAGCGGCCCGGGACAAACCTTACATGTCCGCGTACATGAGGCATGTTCCACAATATAAGTGGCTGGCCGGGTGTCTGTCTCTCTCACTATAGTGAAAAATCCAATTTACGAAGAGTTGTTAATATCTGTTGATCACCTTAAGATTTTGACTTAGTATCCTTCTAAATTAATAATACACACCATGACTAGTACTTCCTTATCTTATGCAATTCTTGTTTTAATTCCTTTCTTTCTACCTAAAGGATGACGAGCTTCCACTTCACCACCGCGGAGGACTTCGAGAACACCCGTTTTGGCTGTTACCTTCTCGACATCGGCGAGAAGATAGGGTTACCACTACCCCAAGTCAAGGGCTTCATCCTGAAGAAGTTTAACAAAGAGGGTTGCTGGGGAATAAAAGCAACTCAGCCAGGACGTGGAGAAGAGCCCCCACTGGAGATCAAAATGGTTAGCGACTCCAAAGATAAAGGACTCAATCTAGTCATGCAAGATTTGATTGGGCGCCTCTGCGGACGCTACAACACAGAGTTGAGGGGCCACTACTTCATTTTCTTTGGAAGGAGAAACGAGGATGGAGAACCTTACCTGTATGATGTCGGAGAAAGAGGCAAGGCAAAACCCCTTAGTCTTTATTTCCAGGAGCTAGAAATCCTGGTCACTGAACTGTATGAAGATCGACGCACTGAGCTCCTGAAGAACGATGAGCTATGTGCCTTACTTAAGGAGAACGAAGAGAATGTGAAGGCTCAAGAGGAAGTGACTAAGGCACAAGAAGAGAGGTTCTCTGCACAAGAGGAGAAGTACAGGAGGCAGGAGAAAAGAGTTCAAGAGAAGAACAAGACTATCAGGGAACAAAAGGCAGAACTCGAGAGCAATGAAGTCGAGTTCGAGGCTGATAATGACTTGATCAAAAGGCTTCGTACTGAGAAGAGGGAGCTGCAAGAAAAGAACTCTGCCCTGGAGAAAGAAGTAAAGGAACTCAAGGATGTACTCGCCAATGAAGGGATCGAGATTCAGGAAATTGAAGAGGAAGAAGATGCCATGGTCGAGTAGTTAGTTAGTGAGACCACCATTTATCATACACCTCATCGTTATCTTAGCTTCGTATTGACCTACCAACTTGTGGTAAGGCAGTACTTTCCCTTGTATCCTCGGAACCTCGTGAGTTTATTTTCCAAACTTTTATATCGCTTTCCTTAAGCCAAAGGTTTTGATTTTTTTGTTGATTGTTTTATAAGTGGTGTGTTGTTGATGGTGTGCTTGACTTGATTGTTTTGTGCATGGGTAGGATTCCTCCTTATAGTTCTATCTATCTTTTACTCATCCATGCTAAAACCCCACAGATGCCTCCACGTCGTGATACCGACAACAACGAAGCTATGCAACAGCTGATGGCAGCTCAAGCCCAACTGATGACTATGATGACCCAGCTCATTGCAGCAACCAACAACAACAATAACAACCACCCACCACCACCAACACCACATCCAGTGGACAGACTTGCAAGATTTCTCAGGCTTAGACCTAATAAGTTCTCCTCTGCTACTGAACCAATAGTGGCGGATGACTGGCTCCGTTCAGTCAACAAGGACTTAGTAACCTGTGAGTGTTCTGAGGCAGAAAATGTGAGGTTCACTGCACACCTATTGGAAGGACCTGCTGCCATGTGGTGGGAGACCTATCAAGTGACCCATCCCTTGGATGGCATGACTTGGGATGCGTTCAAGGATGGTTTCCGCAATGCTCACATCTCCTCTGGCATAATGAATCTGAAGAAGGAGGAATTTCGTAGCTTGAGACAGGGAGGTAGAACTCTGAAGGAGTATATGGATGACTTCTGTATGGTATCAAGGTATGCACCAGAAGACATCGACACAGATGCTAAGAGAAAGGAAAAATTCCTTAATGGACTTAGGGGAGAACTGAAGATACCCTTATCTGTGGCATATGCTCCAAATTATCAAGTTCTGCTGGATCAAGCAATCACTCTGGACAATAACATAAGAAAGGAAGAAAATAGGAAGAGGAAGTTCGGTGCAAGTAAGGGTAACTCTGAAGGGACACACAAGAAACCACACACCTCTGAAGTCAGTGGCCATAAACCCTGGAACTACTCCAACAATGGTAGTGGCCAAAAGCATCATGGTCATAACCACAATGGAGGATACAAAGGAAACAATGGAGGGTACAAAGGAAATAATGGTGGGTACAAGGGAAACCATCACCATGGCTAAAATTATGGGAATGGTAATCCCCGTCCTAACTATGAAGGGAAGAAAGACTTGTCTAATGTGACTTGCTTCAAGTGCAAGAAGACATGACACTATGCAACTGAATGCCCAGAGAGGAAGGCTGATGAAAATTCCAAGCCCAATCCTTTCCAGAAGGGGCAAGTAAATCACATCAATGTGGAAGAAGTTCATGATGAACCTAATGCTGTGATTGGTAAGTTCCTGCTCAATTCCTTTCCAGCATTAGTCTTATTTGATACTGGAGCATCGCATTCATTCATATCAAGAGCTTTTGTAAACAAACATGGGCTAGCCGAGGAAAGCTTAGGAAAACCTATTAGAGTGAGTTCACCTGGGGGTGAGATGATAGTAAATTCGGGCTGTAGGGAGTTAGATTTAAGGATTAGAAAATATCTTTTCCCAGCAGACTTAGTCTTTCTAGAAACCCAAGGTTTGGATGTTATCATCGGAATGGATTGGATTACCCGTTTTGAAGGGATCATAGACTGTGCAAATAGAGCTATCACCCTCACCACCCTAGAAAAACAAAAGATTAAATTCAGATCAACTTTCGAACTTAAGAAAGTTAGGCTAAATTCTCTTAAAGGGGTTAGCCTTGGTGATGTGCTGATTGTCCAAGAGTACCCAGATGTATTCCCAGAAGAATTACCGGGAATGCCACCCGATAGAGATGTGGAATTTCTCATTGAACTGAAACCGGGTACCAAACCAATAGCTTAGAGACCTTACCCTTTGGCCGTCGATGAACTGAAAGAACTCAAGAAGCAACTGGAAGAACACCTTCTGAAAGGATTTATCCGTCCAAGTTCTTTGCCCTGGGGAGCGCCAGTTCTATTTGTCAAAAAGAAAGATCAAACCCAGAGACTAGTCACGGACTACAGGGATATAAATGAACACACCATCAAGAACAAGTATCCGTTACCCAAGATAAATGAATTATTTGATCGACTGAAAGGTGCCTGTGTCTTCTCCAAGATTGATCTTCGATCAGGTTATCTCCAAATGAAGGTTAGAGAAATGGATATACCAAATTCAGCGTTTGTAACAAGATATGGCTCTTATGAGTACACACTAATGCCATTTGGATTAACCAATGCTCCAGCTTATTTCATGAATATGATGAATAAAGTGTTCATGGATTTTCTGGACAAGTTTGTGGTAGTGTTCATAGATGACATTTTGATCTACTCCGAGAGTCACAAAGAACATGAAGAGCATTTGCGCCTAGTATTGCAGAGACTACGTGAACATAAGTTATATGCCAAATTCAGCAAGTGTGAATTTTGGTTGGAACAAGTCGCATTCCTAGGACATATAGTATCCAAGGAGGGTATAGCAGTGGATCCTGAAAAGGTTTCAGCGGTAACCAATTGGGAGCCACCAAAGAATGTTGGAGAATTACGAAGTTTTCTTGGTCTAGCAGGATACTACCGAAGATTTATAGAAAACTTTTCCAAAATCGCCAAGGCACTGACGGAATTATTAAAGAAGGAGAAGAAATTTGAGTGGACTAACGCATGCGAAGCCAGTTTTCAGGAGTTGAAGAAACGTCTAGTTTCTGCCCCAGTTCTATGCTTACCTTATTTAGAGAAAGAATTCCAAGTATACTGTGATGCTTCACGCCAAGGCCTGGGAAGTGTGCTGATGCAAGAAGGCAGAGTGGCATCTTATGCCTCTAGACAGCTCAAGAAACATGAAACAAATTATCCCACTCATGATCTCGAGTTAGCCTAAGTGGTACATGCCCTGAAAACTTGGAGACCCTACCTAATGGGAAAAAGATGGGAAGTGTTCACTGACCACAAAAGTTTGAAGTATATTTTCACTCAGAAAGAATTGAACATGAGGCAGAGAAGATGGTTAGAACTTATCAAGGATTATGATCTAAGTCTTCAATACCATCCTGGAAAGGCTAATGTAGTAGCTGATGCCCTGAGTCGTAAGGTTTATGCAAGGCATTCAAGGACCTCCGATTGGAAGTGGTAACGGATGGTTTTGTAGCCTCGTTAGTAGTACAACCAAATTTGATGGATAAGATACGTGAAGCTCAGAAGGGAGATAAAGATATTGAAGAAATCAAAGTCAATCTGAGAGCAGGAAAAGCCAAGGAATTTCATGAAGATGAGCAAGGAACCTTGTGGTTTGAAAAACGAGTATGTGTGGCAAATGATCCTGATCTTAGGAAGTTAATTCTGCAAGAAGCCCATGAAACACCTTATTCCATTTATCCAGGAAATACCAAAATGTATATGGATGTGAAGGAGAGATTTTGGTGGAATAATCTGAAAAGAGAAATAGCAGAATATATCGCTAAGTGCGATGTATGCAGTCGAGTAAAGGCTGAGCATCAGAAACCAACATGACTTTTGCAACCTTTGAAGGTACCGGATTGGAAGTGGGATTCTATTGGGATGGATTTCATCACCGGGTTACCAAGGACCAGATCAGGGTATGATTATGTTTGGGTTATTGTTTGTCGTTTAACCAAAATAGCTCACTTTATACCCGTAAAGACCACCTATACCAGCGCAAAGCTAGCTGATATTTACATGAAGAGAATTGTGTGCCTACACGGCGTCCCCAAGAGTATCGTGTCCGATAGAGGGACCCAGTTCACGTCCCATTTTTGGAAGCAGTTGCATGAATCACTGTAGCGCCCCATCTTTTAAATAAAGATGGAACACCTGTGTTATGTGCTAGTCCCTGGATCACTGCCAGCACCACAGTACAAAATATATAGTATCATTGCATAAGTATCAAATTACTACAACGAGATCCAAAAATAGCTAAGTATAGATTTATTACAAAGTGCATAGTCATGAAGACTAGCTAAATATTCAGAGTTCACAACGAAAATAAAAGCAATGGGCCTCCTCTTCTAGCATACGCCACAAGCAGACATGTTGGGTGTAGAATCGAGTCCAAACTCACTCCTCATCAGAATTACCTGCACATTTGAATATGCAGCCCCCGTAGGAGGTCAATACAATGAAGTATTGGCAAGTGACTATGGTGGATAAATTATGACAAGTCTAATTCTATATGCATGTTTGGCTTGGTGGAGTTGTAGGCTATTTTGCAGAAAGCCAGTTTTCTCCTATCTTTTGTAAAACACTTTTGTTTCTCAAAGACTTGGCACCAAGGGATGAAGCCCAAGTGCACCAACAATTCTTTCCTTAGTCAAATTTTACTTTATGAAAACCATGATGAGATTCTTCCGTCCATCCTTGTCCAGTTGCTCGAAGTAGTCCATCACCGGGGACACGGCTGAGTACTCAGATTGTCGACTCTGCAGAGGTTGTGCACTTCCACCTTGAGACTCAATTAACCAAAACATCCTATACACGCGGAGTGCATTAAGGAAAGGAGAGAATTGAGACAAGAACTTTCAGAAGAAGAATGCAACCATACTAGCAAGACCCGTTCCACCTACCGACTCTACATCTGCTTGTCAAGCTGACAGGTTGCACTCTCAGAACTTAGTAATTCTAGACAGAGCCCATTGTCAAAAGGCTGCACGGGAAGCTTCTAAACTTGGAGGGACTTAGAAATCTCTTTGTTCCTGGGTGGCCGTCCACAAGTGCGCTTCTGGGTGACAACCACCATACTCATGGCCCTAAGTAGAATAGACATTCATCCTAGGCAAAGACAACCACAAGCATAGTCCCAAAAGCCACTCAACATAAACCAAACAACCAATTCCACCCAGGTGTGCATTTAAAGTTTTAACACTTAGCAATATTTCAATAACATGGTAAGTAAACACTTTTTATAGCATAGCTAAGCATCTAATAAAACTTTTGGTGGCTGCATGGGGAGGGATGGCTACACACTACTAGGATATTTTCAAAGTGTAAACTAACTTAGCATTATAAGATAGTTCAAAATTTCCCTATCATGCATACTACTAAAAAATCTACTAATAATGCATATAGAAAACATTGGGTAGATTATGAATGTCACTTGCCTTGGTAGCAAGAGGAACAAGCACAGCAAGAATAACAATCACAAGGGCCTTCCTCCTCTTCACAATCTAGAGACAAACGATAAAACTAAATAAACATACAACACAACACTTAAAAATATCAAGACAAAATATGTATGCATGCTTGATATGCAATGAACTTGACAAGACAAAACTAATTACCATTTTATTTCCTCTGTTATTAATGCATGAATGCAATGATCAATATTTTAATATTTTATTTACTCATTTAAAATCTTGAGCATAACATAGAAGTTTTAAGTTCTAAAACCAATTTCCTTAATTCTATTATGAGAAGTTTTCAAATAAAACTCATGTTACACTCTCTGGACAGAGGGCATTAATAAACTTCTAAAACAATTGGATTTATTTGGAAAGAATTTTTATTAATTAAGTTATAGATTTAATATCCGAAAGGTATACAATTAAATTCCGCAATTTAATATACACTAAAAGCACAAACTAATGAAACCATACTAAACTACACGAGCAGAGCTTCACGTGGATATAAAATTTATCAAATTTGGATGAACATATCGAAAGTTATGAATTTTATAAGTTTGTATTGTTTTCTGTTTTTAAAACAAATTTTCAGCCGAAATAGAAAATTAAAGAGGCCACGCGGCGCGCTCCGATTGGATGGTACCGGTTCGCCGCGGATCGCGAACGCGAACCGTCCGATCTACTTTAAAACGGGCGCTCAGGATCGACTGATCTAGATCCATTGGATCTAGATCCAACGCTTCACGCGACTCGGGCCAAAAGCGGGCGGCGCGACGCCGGAATTCATCCGAGCGCAGCGGCGCCATCGCCGGAGTTGCGGCTACGGCTAATAGAAGCAAGATCGGAGGGGTTTTTTGAAAGTGCATGGTTGCCCCCATGCGTGGTTTTGGTAATTAATGATAATCCTTATGGACTAATGTTTACATTGAGATATTCTTATAGATCTTGTCCATGGGAAAATATAGGAGTTCATGTGTTGGACTCTTCAAGATGACATAATGACCAATGCTCTATTCAAGGGTTAATATGAAGAATGGTCATGTATAGAGTTGAGCTCATCGCAAGTATGGCTTGGAATAGAAGATTGAGTGAACAATCATGTTTACCCCCAAGCCATCTTACATATCAAGAGAAGAAGATGAAGTGCAAGTTCAATATGATGCATCTCGGAAGATATCTTTTGATTGAAGCTTGCAAAGGAGACATGAAGACGAAGCTTAGCGAGGCCCTCCCATAACGGAGTATGGGGGAGCATTTGGAGAAGTCTTCATCAAGCATGTGCTAGCAAGCACAATCAAGAAAGGTGTTTCAACTTGAGAGAGTCAAGATCGTCATCATCGAGCTCAAGTGGAATGCGCAAGGCAAAGGTATGATCTTGATAGTTTTTCTATTTTACCGGTCTCATGGTGTTAGTGGGAGACCGGGTTTTAGGATAGATGGCGTACTATCAAGAGGGGCTCTCGAGTGAGTAACTTGATCGCATCTTTGTGGAGAGCTCAAACCTTTGCATACTTGCCATTTCATCTTTCTTGGTTCTTACTTGGTTTTTCTCCTTGTTGGGTTTTGGTGCTTGTTGTGATCTTCACAACAAGCCCAAGTTCACCGAAAACGAATTTCATATGGAAAACTTGTTGCGTTTTCGGTTTTGGAGGTTTGCCGATCATTCCTTTTTAGAGAGGTTTTAACCTCCTCCATTTGGTTTTATCTTCCATTGTTGGACTATGAGGTTTATCTGCATGATCTTGTAAAGCTCTTCGTTGTGATTCCAACGAGCCAAAAATCATCGAAAACGGAGTCCGGATGGAAAAGATATTGACGTTTTCGTTATTGGTTTTGCTGCAGTTTTTTCTAGGCCGGAGTTTCCGGCCCTAGACCGGAGTTTCCGGTCTGTGCAGGACCGGAGTCTCCGGACTCAACGTTTCTGCTTTAAAGCTGTTCAGCCCCTGGTGGGGGGCGGAGTTTCCGGCCCTAGAGGCCGCAGTTTCCGCCCCTGGACGAACTTTCCAGCCCAGGGCACCGGAAAGTTTGCCCAAGCCTTGGCGGTGTTGACAGTGTTCAGCCCCTGGTGGGGGCCGGAGTTTCCGGTCCCAGTAGGCCGGAGTTTCCGCCCCTGGCCGGAGTTTCCGGCCCTAGTGACCGGAAACTCCGGTGTGAAGTTTTCCTGCAACGGCTCTTTTTCGTGGGACCTATAAAAAGGCCCCTTCTTCCCCAGAGAGAGAAGCTCTTCCATGCACGAATTTTCCCCCTCTCTCTCCTCCATTGTTGACCTTGGAAAGCTTGCCCCTCTCTCTATTCCTCCCATGATTCTTGCATATCTTTGAGGGATTTGAGAGAGGAGATCTAGATCTACATTTCCACCAATCCATCTCTCCTCTAAGTGAGGGGAACCTAGTAGATCTTGATCTTGGAGTTCTTGGTGCATCTCCTCTTTGTTCTTCCTCTCTTATTCCCCCATAAGCATTTGTTGCTTTGTTGGAATTCGAGAGTGAAGGATTTGAGCACTTGTGCTCTTGCCTTTTGCATTTGGTGCATCGGTTTGCTCTCCACGAGGATTCGTGGAAGTTGAAAGTTTGTGAGCTTGTTACTCTTGGGTCCTTGGACCCTAGACGCCTTTGTGGTGGTTGGACCCTTGTGTGGTCACTTGAAGCCATTCGGGAGCCCCCAATCCCATTGTGGGTTGTGCCCCGGATTGTTGTTGGAAGCCGTTTGGGAGCCCCCAATCCCATTGTGGGTTGTGCCCCGAATTGTTGTTGAAAGGCTCCGGATTCCGCCTCGAAGGAATTCCGATAGTGGAAGGTGAACCAAGCCTTTGTGGTGCGGTTCATCGGAGAAGAAGGTGAAACCTTTGTGGTTGTTGAACCGTTGTGTCGGTTCACACCTCTCCAACGAGACGTACTCCCTTAACAAGGAGGAACTCGGGAATACATCCTCGTCTCCGCGTGCCTCGGTTATTTCTATACCCGAGCTTTTACTTATGCACTTTACATTGTGATAGCCTTCGTGCTTGAAGTATTCTATATTGCTATCACCTTGTTGTTTGTCTTGCTTAGCATAAGTTGTTGGTGCACATAGGTGAGCCTAGTTTATTTAGGTTGTCGGCTTGTTAATTTAAACACCTAGTTTTATTCCGCAATTAATAAGCCTAAACCGGAAAAGTTTTAAACCGCCTATTCACCCCCCCCTCTAGGCGACATCATTGTCCTTTCAGTTTTTCTCACCACTTGATGCGGAACGTCGTGGCGAACTCTATGGCGCGGTAGGTGCGGTCGAGGTGGTCTGCTCCTCCCCTTGCGTGCTCATCGGAGATGAACGGCGGACGGCGGCGTCGGGTCGTCGACGGATACGTCGCCCTGGTGCATAAAAAGAGGCCGGAGCACGCCCGTTAGGTGCATACGAAGGCAGGGAGTCGCAGAGGGATGTTGGGGTGGTGCTCGGGGCGCCATACTCACCGGAACGGAACGAATTGTAACAACCCAAGTTTGCTAAGTGGAAATATAAGGTGTGTTTTGAGCATTGCATGCATCTCATTTAATTTGGACAAGAATTTGCATTTTAATTTCACATGTTTGCTTTTGAAAGAAAGGGTTAAACTCTTGTTATTCTTGGTGAACTCAAAATATTCCAAATTTTCAAAATCCAAGACTGCCAATGGCTTCCTTGTGAAATTTTGAATCTCCTAGTATTTTTCTGCAAATTTTTCTCTTTACAGAAAAGCCCAAACCTTCTAAACAAGGAACCAGGGGCCTGTTTGTGAAAGAAACTGGCAATAACTAAAATCCTTAGGGGGGTTTTCAGAAAAAAAGGATCGTCTTCAAGCTTCCGACGGCGCCGCCGTGCGCTGTCGAGCTCCTCGCCGTCCCCTGCCTCCTCTGCGCTGCGATTCGCGCCGCCGCCTTCCCTGGACTACAAGTAGCTGCCGCCGCCGCCAGGGAAAACCCTAGTTCGTCTTCTCCTCCTCCGTTCCTCCCCAAATCACCGAACCCTAACCACAGGTCGCCGGCGATTGCTTCGAACTCCGGCCACCTCCTGCTCCGGCGAGAAGATCGGAAGCACCGCCTCGCTCTTCTCTTCCTCCTCCTTGAACTGCTCGTGCCGGGAATCCACGGATCAACGGGAATCATCGATTTCCTCCGCCGGGTCCGCCGCCGTCGACCTCAAACTCCGGCCGTTCCCGAGCTCCCCTCGCCTCCCCGACACCTCCACGAGCTTCAGGTCGTCCCTGTGGTCCTCCCCGTGCCCTCCTTTCTCTCCCTCTCCCTCTGCTTAGCCCGGCCGCCGAGCGCCGCCGTCGGCCTCCGCTCCGGCGAGCCGTATGGCTTCTCCGGCGACCATTTGGTCACAACACCGCCACCGTTCGGTCCGCCTCGGCCTCCTCTTTCGATTGCTGCGAAGCAATCACTCCAATTCCTCCTGGTTCGAGAGAATCGTGCTCGGCAGAGAGGATTTGGGCGCTGATGACGTCAGCTGACGTCATCATCTCCTTTCAAATTCTGAAAATCATTATTTCTTTTCTGTAATCATTTAATTAAATGACATGTGGGGCCATGTTGTCAGAATTTTAATCTTTTTCCATTATTATTTTCTGAAATGATTAAAATTATGACATGTGGGGTCAACTTATTTAAATAAATTTGAAATTTGAATTAAATTGTTTAAACTTTGAAAATTCATAACTAATTCATTTTAAATCAGAAAAATATGATTTTTATATCAAAATATTCAGAAAAATAAAATCTATTCAATTATAATTTAATCATACATATTCCATACAATGAAAATAATGTTATTAGTCTCACATTAATAAACCCTAATCTTAATTATGGGTATACTTTATTCACCCATTTAATTAATGCTTGCATCTAGGATATTCTAAAAATGACATATCATGCATGTGATCGTGCATTGCATCAATACTGTATTGATTGTGTCATTCCTTTCCGGTATTTGGTTCTTCGCGATAGGATTTGAGCCCGAGAGTGTTTGCAACGCCTCCGAAGACCAATACCCAGCTACTGAAGAGCAAGGCAAGCATAACCTTATATCCGCACATATAAGATTTCCAAAGTATTTGATTCTTGTGTTATGCATACGGTTCAAAGATGTTTTGGTCAAGGTATAGAGTGTCACTTGCGTTGCATTGCCGCTTAGACATGCTTAGTTGTTCCTTACTCCATTCAGTTGGAAAGGTTGGTTGGAACGGGTGTACATGATTTATCTATTATTAAAGACTTGGACGAGAGGCCACATCGGTACTGTGGTGGTTTGTCTCGTTCTTGTCGACACTAGGATCCGAGTTCTCGTCTTTGGAACCAAGACCATTCGTGCATCCACACGGGGTATTCATTTCCCCCTCGACTCCAACTTGTCTAGCCTACTACGTGAAGCCACTAGTTCGAGTTTTCCATTTGCATGTTAGGTAAAAGAAAAGAAGGATGGAAGATGATTAGGGATGGGGCAACAGGGTTGCGGTCCACATGTTGACCCTGGCAACCCGCACTAGAGACCGCTGCGCGTGGTCAGATCTACTGCTGTGGCTCATGGACATAGGCGAAGCTTGGGAAAGGTCGTGGCCAACTCTCCAGCCGGCACTCCCAGGTAGAGTGCTAATGTCTGGCGTATCGGTTGGTTGGCACGTGTGGGTAGTTACACCCCCTGCAGGGTACATATTTTCGGAAAGCCGTGTCCACGGTTATGGACGACTTGGTACCTCATGTCTGATGATCATAGACAACTTAAAAACTAATCATAAAACTGTCAACTAAGGGTGGTTAGGGTTGCTTCCTCGGGTTGAGCGAGGAGGTGACTCTTGCGGGTGGTGCAAGCGAAGTCATCTCGGTGGCTGCAGAGGATGGAGGATGGAGTCAGAGGTGTTGTTCCCTTATCCCATTTTAAAAGGTCTACCGATGCGAGACTCTCTCTCCTCCCTCGATTTGAAAACAAAGATGGCTTTATGCAAAGACATTCATGAATACTCTCTGAACGGGTGGATATATACTAGGTTAAATAAGTCTTGTTGAGTACCTCCTGTACTCAGCCTTGCGCACTTTTTGGACAGGTGAAGGTTCCAACTCCACTGCCAGTTTCTACATGGACATCGACGAGTAGATCGGGGTTCCCGGGCAGCAGCCTGGAATCGATGGGCGGGTCGTCGCTTATGTTATGGCCTCTTAGGCCTTTTGGTTCTTGTTATGTAGCATAACATAATTTGCTTTCGCTGTTTGATGTGTTGTCGGGTCAGTGACCTCTGCTTGTAATATTTGCTATCTTCACTCTGCTAAGGGTTTGTATAATAGTGCTTTGAGTCGTAGAGTCACTGTTGTGTTACCGATTGTTCAACTGTTGGCTCTCGAGATCAAGGTTAGGCTTATATCAGAAGAATATCTGGGATTTGTCTAGCCTGGCTCTCGGGGGTGCTACAGGTTTTGGTATCAGAGCAGGACTGCCTGTAGGAAACCCTTTTTGTTGGTCGATGTTGAGTTTAGTGTTTGTGAAAACTATTTGAAAGCTAAAAACTATTTACAAAAATCTTGATAGGATGCTTTTTCTCCTTATCCATGAATCTATTCTTGGAGCCTCTTTTCTTGATTTGATTTCTAAAGGTTTACCATCTCATCCCATATTTCAAAATCTTAGGATTTCAGAGGATGGGTAGTGTTCTTTCGTACCTATTTTCGGTTGCGGTTCTCAGAGTGTTCTATATGTTTCAACTCCGCTGAAGCATGTATCTTTCTTCTTCCAATCTTGAATTCTACTGCTTGACCATCTCTTATCATTGATATCCTGTTACTTTCCACGTCTTTTCATCTATCCTGTTTACCGGTGGATCTAACCTTCGTGGTCTCTGTTCTATGCTATCAGGATGTCAAGTGGTACTCGTGGCCAGGGCCGTGGTGGTCGTCACCATGGTGATGATGATGAACTGCCGCCACCTCCCACAATGGCGCAGGTTCTTCAGAACATCGAGAACAATCGCGTGCGGACTGAACATCTCCTTGAGCGAGTGGCCCAGAACACAGAACGTCGTCCCAATGTCTGTGCTACACTTGGAGATTTCCTTAAAGCTCAGCCTCCTACCTTTGGTGAATACAAGGAGCCCCTTGAAGCTGATGACTGGATCCGTACAATTGAGCGTAAGTTTGCTGCTCTCCATGTTCAAGCCAATGACCGTGTGAACTTCGCCACCTACCAGTTAGAGGGTGCAGCTGGCGCTTGGTGGGAAGGTTTCTTGGCGTTGCAGGCGCCAGGACATGAGGTCACTTGGGAACAATTCCGTACTGCCTTCCGTGCTGCCTATATCCCTAAGGCAGTAATGGACATCAAAAGAAAGGAGTTCCTGGAACTGTCCCAGGGAAGGTTGAATATCGAGGCTTACGGGCGTGAGTTCACTCGTCTCGCTCGCTATGCCCCTCGAGATGTTACCGATGATGCGGATAAACAAGAGCTATTCCGCAAGGGCCTGAACCCAGCACTTCGGTATGAGCTGCTACCCTTTAAGTTCCAGACCTTCCAGGATCTGTACAATCAGGCTATCACCCTTGAGAATGGAAGGAAGGAAATGGATTCTGCTATGAAGTCTGTCTCCGGGGATCCTCGTGCATCTGGCTCCGGCTTCAAGAAGCGCCGTGTGTTCATTCCATATAGCGCTGTTCCAAGAGCCCCATATGCACCCAAGTCTGCTGGTTATGCTCCTCGCCCAACTGCACCCCATTCTACCTCGACGTATGGTGGTGGGCAAAGTTATCGTCCCTCAGGTGCTGCTCCAGCTGGACTTATCTGCTACACCTGTGGTCAGCCCGGCCACTTCTCCTATGGGTGCCCACAGAATGCTGCTAAAGGTGGAGTTACTCCGCCAAAGAAGGATGCTAAACCATCTGGAGCTGGACGTGGTCGTCTGACCCATGTCACTGCTGAGGCTGCTGAAGAAGATCCAAGCGTCATTCTTGGTACGCTTCATCTCAACTCAATTCCAGCTACAGTTTTGTTCGATTCCGGAGCATCGCATTCATTCATTTCGCAAGAGTTTGCCCAAAAGCATGGTATCCTTCTAGAGGAAATGTCTATCTCTATGGAGATTAATACCCCGGGATCTCGTTGGCGGGCAATCTGGACCGCCCCTGAGCCCAACATTGTTATAGGCTCTTTATCTTATCCCGTTTCTCTCATTGCCCTCAAGTCAACTGACCTTGACGTCATCTTGGGCATGGATTGGCTGGCACGGTACAAGGCCGTTATTGACTGTGCAGCCAGATCTGTAAATATGACCCACCCCTCTGGTGAAACTGTTCGGTACTGGTCTCCTTCCTCAGTACCTTCCTCCGCAACATCTTTTCCAAGCTCAGAGTTGTGTGCCATGGACGCCACACCTACCCTTGATATTCAAGACGTTCAGGTGGTTCGTGAATTTCCAGATGTTTTTCCTGAGGAGTTGCCTGGTATGCCACCTGACCGAAGTGTGGAGTTTGTTATTGAGTTGGTTCCTGGAACTGCTCCCGTCTCCAAAAGGCCTTACCGCATGCCTAAGGAAGAGTTGGTTGAGTTAAAGAGACAGCTAGAGGAGATGGAAGAAAAGGGATTTATCCAACCTAGCACCTCTTCTTGGGGATGCCCTGCACTCTTTGTTAAGAAGCGGGACACCAACATTCCTCGACTGGTGGTTGACTATCGACCGTTGAATGCTGTGACAATCAAGAACAAGTACCCCCTTCCTCGGATCAACGATCTATTTGACCAATTAGCTGGTGCTACTGTCTTCTCCAAGATGGATCTGAGGTCTGGTTATCATCAAATCAAAATCCGGGAGGATGACATTCCAAAGACGGCATTTCAGACTCGTTATGGTCTCTATGAGTATACCGTGATGTCCTTTGGTCTTACCAATGCTCCAGCCACTTTTATGCGGCTGATGAACTCAGTATTCATGGAGTACCTTGACAAGTTCGTCGTGATCTACATCGATGATATCCTAATCTATTCCAAAACCGAAGAAGAACACGCAGAGCATCTGCGTTTGGTGTTGACCAAGCTTCGTGAGCATCGTCTCTATGCCAAGTTCTCTAAGTGTGAATTCTGGTTGAAGGAGCTTATCTTTCTTGGTCATGTTGTGTCAGCCGATGGTGTTACCGTCATTCCGGAGAAAGTTCAAGCTGTCCTGGATTGGGAGATACCTAAATCAGCTAAAGAGATTCGGAGTTTTCTCGGACTTGCTGGTTATTACCGTCGCTTTATTGAGAACTTCTCCAAAATTGCCAAGACCCTGACTGATCTTCTCAAGAAAGGAAAGAAGTTTGAATGGCCAGGAAAGGCAAAAGAAAGCTTCCAGATTTTGAAAACCAAGTTGACTACTGCTCCAGTTCTTGTTCTTCCTGATACGAGCAAGGATTTCGTTGTTTTCTGTGATGCTTCTCTTCAAGGGCTCGGATGTGTGTTGATGCAAGATGGTCATGTCGTGGCCTATGCCTCTCGGCAGCTGAAACCACATGAGCTGAACTATCCAACCCATGATTTAGAGCTGTCTGCTGTTGTACATGCTCTAAAGCAATGGCGACATTATCTCTTTGGTAATCGCTGCGAGATCTATTCGGATCATCAAAGTCTGAAGTATCTATTCACCAGCCGGATCTGAATCTCAGACAGAGAAGATGGTTGGAACTTATCAAAGACTATGATTTGGGTCTCAACTACCAACCCGGCAAGGCGAATGTCGTCGCCGATGCGCTAAGTCGGAAATCTTACTGCAACAATCTGATACTTAAGAAAGCTCAACCCTCCCTCTATGAGGAGTTTGCACGACTCAACCTTGAAGTTGTTCCTAGTGGATTTCTCGCGAATCTAGAGGTGAAACCCTCTCTTGAGGACAAGATCAGGGCTGCTCAGAAGCTAGACTCTGAAGTTATCCAGCTAAAAGAGAACATCGTTAGTGGAGTGGATAAATGTTTCTCCCTTGACGATAAAGATATTGTCTACTTCGGTGACCGTCTAGTGGTACCGAACCATCAGAAGTTGAAAGCACTAATCCTCCGGGAAGCTCATGAGTCACCTCTTTCTATCCATCCCGGTGGCACTAAGATGTATAGGGATCTTCGTCAGAGATTCTGGTGGTCCCGGATGAAGCGAGAAATTGCTAAGTTTGTGGCAGAATGTGACGTTTGCCGTCGCGTTAAAGCTGAACATCAAAGGCCAGCTGGTACCCTTCAACCCCTTTCTATTCCTGTCTGGAAATGGGATGAAGTTGGTATGGATTTCATCACTGGTCTTCCAAAGACTCAAAAGGGAAACAATGCTATCTGGGTAGTCGTGGACCGTCTTTCTAAAGTTGCTCACTTCCTTCCTGTTCGAGAAGATATCACTGCTATCCAACTAGCAGATCTGTATATATCCCGGATAGTTGTTCTTCATGGTATTCCAAAGAAGATCATCTCTGACCGTGGAAGTCTGTTTACCTCCAAGTTCTGGTCTAGTTTCCAACAAGCCTTGGGAACTCGTATTTCTTTTAGCACAGCTTATCATCCTCAAACCGGTGGTCAGACAGAACGAGTCAATCAGATTCTTGAGGACATGTTAAGAGCCTGTGTCATATCCTTCGGAAAGAATTGGGAGAAGTGTCTTCCATTCGCTGAATTCAGTTACAACAACAGCTTCCAATCTAGCATTGGTATGGCACCATTTGAAGCTTTGTATGGCAGGAGATGTCGTACTCCTTTGAATTGGTCCGAAACCGGTGAAAGATCACTCTTTGGGCCAGATATCATCAAAGAAGCAGAAGATCAAGTCAATATCATCCGTGAGCGTCTCAAAACAGCTCAGTCCCGTCAGAAGAGCTACTATGACAGCCATCATCAAGATGTTCACTATGAAGTTGGCGAGTATGCCTATCTCAGGGTCACTCCTCTTCGGGGTGTCCGTCGTTTCGGTATTAAAGGCAAACTGGCTCCTCGCTACGTTGGTCCCTTTCGCATTCTTGCTAAGCGTGGAAAGCTTGCCTACCAATTGGAACTACCCTCAAAATTTCCAGACGTCCATGACGTCTTCCATGTCTCCCAGTTGAAGCGTTGCTTCAAAAATCCCATTCGTGGTGTTGATCATGAGACTCTTGACCTTCAAGAGGATCTAACCTACCGTGAATATCCTATCCGTATCCTTGATGAAGCCGAGCGTAAAACTCGTCGTCAGAGCATCAAGTTCCTCAAAGTTCAGTGGTCCCATCACTCTGAGGAGGAAGCAACCTGGGAACGCAAAGATCGTCTCCGATCTGAGTATCCCGACTTCTTTTCTAAAACCTAGGAATCTCGGGGCGAGATTCTTGTAAGGAGGGTAGACCTGTAACAACCCAAGTTTGCTAAGTGGAAATATAAGGTGTGTTTTGAGCATTGCATGCATCTCATTTAATTTGGACAAGAATTTGCATTTTAATTTCACATGTTTGCTTTTGAAAGAAAGGGTTAAACTCTTGTTATTCTTGGTGAACTCAAAATATTCCAAATTTTCAAAATCCAAGACTGCCAATGGCTTCCTTGTGAAATTTTGAATCTCCTAGTATTTTTCTGCAAATTTTTCTCTTTACAGAAAAGCCCAAACCTTCTAAACAAGGAACCAGGGGCCTGTTTGTGAAAGAAACTGGCAATAACTAAAATCCTCAGGGGGGTTTTCAGAAAAAAAGGATCTTCTTCAAGCTTCCGACGGCGCCGCCGTGCGCTGTCGAGCTCCTCGCCGTCCCCTGCCTCCTCTGCGCTGCGATTCGCGCCGCCGCCTTCCCTGGACTACAAGTAGCTGCCGCCGCCGCCAGGGAAAACCCTAGTTCGTCTTCTCCTCCTCCGTTCCTCCCCAAATCACCGAACCCTAACCACAGGTCGCCGGCGATTGCTTCGAACTCCGGCCACCTCCTGCTCCGGCGAGAAGATCGGAAGCACCGCCTCGCTCTTCTCTTCCTCCTCCTTGAACTGCTCGTGCCGGGAATCCACGGATCAACGGGAATCATCGATTTCCTCCGCCGGGTCCGCCGCCGTCGACCTCAAACTCCGGCCGTTCCCGAGCTCCCCTCGCCTCCCCGACACCTCCACGAGCTTCAGGTCGTCCCTGTGGTCCTCCCCGTGCCCTCCTTTCTCTCCCTCTCCCTCTGCTTAGCCCGGCCGCCGAGCGCCGCCGTCGGCCTCCGCTCCGGCGAGCCGTATGGCTTCTCCGGTGACCATTTGGTCACAACGCCGCCACCGTTCGGTCCGCCTCGGCCTCCTCTTTCGATTGCTGCGAAGCAATCACTCCAATTCCTCCTGGTTCGAGAGAATCGTGCTCGGCAGAGAGGATTTGGGCGCTGATGACGTCAGCTGACGTCATCATCTCCTTTCAAATTCTGAAAATCATTATTTCTTTTCTGTAATCATTTAATTAAATGACATGTGGGGCCATGTTGTCAGAATTTTAATCTTTTTCCATTATTATTTTCTGAAATGATTAAAATTATGACATGTGGGGTCAACTTATTTAAATAAATTTGAAATTTGAATTAAATTGTTTAAACTTTGAAAATTCATAACTAATTCATTTTAAATCAGAAAAATATGATTTTTATATCAAAATATTCATAAAAATAAAATCTATTCAATTATAATTTAATCATACATATTCCATACAAGGAAAATAATGTTATTAGTCTCACATTAATAAACCCTAATCTTAATTATGGGTATACTTTATTCACCCATTTAATTAATGCTTGCATCTAGGATATTCTAAAAATGACATATCATGCATGTGATCGTGCATTGCATCAATACTGTATTGATTGTGTCATTCCTTTCCGGTATTTGGTTCTTCGCGATAGGATTTGAGCCCGAGAGTGTTTGCAACGCCTCCGAAGACCAATACCCAGCTACTGAAGAGCAAGGCAAGCATAACCTTATATCCGCACATATAAGATTTCCAAAGTATTTGATTCTTGTGTTATGCATACGGTTCAAAGATGTTTTGGTCAAGGTATAGAGTGTCACTTGCGTTGCATTGCCGCTTAGACATGCTTAGTTGTTCCTTACTCCATTCAGTTGGAAAGGTTGGTTGGAACGGGTGTACATGATTTATCTATTATTAAAGACTTGGACGAGAGGCCACATCGGGACTGTGGTGGTTTGTCTCGTTCTTGTCGACACTAGGATCCGAGTTCTCGTCTTTGGAACCAAGACCATTCGTGCATCCACACGGGGTATTCATTTCCCCCTCGACTCCAACTTGTCTAGCCTACTACGTGAAGCCACTAGTTCGAGTTTTCCATTTGCATGTTAGGTAAAAGAAAAGAAGGATGGAAGATGATTAGGGCTGGGGCAACAGGGTTGCGGTCCACATGTTGACCCTGGCAACCCGCACTAGAGACCGCTGCGCGTGGTCAGATCTACTGCTGTGGCTCATGGACATAGGCGAAGCTTGGGAAAGGTCGTGGCCAACTCTCCAGCCGGCACTCCCAGGTAGAGTGCTAATGTCTGGCGTATCGGTTGGTTGGCACGTGTGGGTAGTTACACCCCCTGCAGGGTACATCTTTTCGGAAAGCCGTGTCCACGGTTATGGACGACTTGGTACCTCATGTCTGATGATCATAGACAACTTAAAAACTAATCATAAAACTGTCAACTAAGGGTGGTTAGGGTTGCTTCCTCGGGTTGAGCGAGGAGGTGACTCTTGCGGGTGGTGCAAGCGAAGTCATCTCGGTGGCTGCAGAGGATGGAGGATGGATTCAGAGGTGTTGTTCCCTTATCCCATTTTAAAAGGTCTACCGATGCGAGACTCTCTCTCCTCCCTCGATTTGAAAACAAAGATGGCTTTATGCAAAGACATTCATGAATACTCTCTGAACGGGCGGATATATACTAGGTTAAATAAGTCTTGTTGAGTACCTCCTGTACTCAGCCTTGCGCACTTTTTGGACAGGTGAAGGTTCCAACTCCACTGCCAGTTTCTACATGGACATCGACGAGTAGATCGGGGTTCCCGGGCAGCAGCCTGGAATCGATGGGCGGGTCGTCGCTTATGTTATGGCCTCTTAGGCCTTTTGGTTCTTGTTATGTAGCATAACATAATTTGCTTTCGCTGTTTGATGTGTTGTCGGGTCAATGACCTCTGCTTGTAATATTTGCTATCTTCACTCTGCTAAGGGTTTGTATAATAGTGCTTTGAGTCGTAGAGTCACTGTTGTGTTACCGATTGTTCAACTGTTGGCTCTCGAGATCAAGGTTAGGCTTATATCAGAAGAATATCTGGGATTTGTCTAGCCTGGCTCTCGGGGGTGCTACACGAATCGCGGCGGCGGCAATGGCGGAGAGGAAAGCTCGATTTCACGCGATTACGGCGAGTAGTGGTTAGGGTTTTGGGGGCGGGGAACGGCGGCGGAGATGGGGGTTTATATGGTGGCGGCTAGGGAACAAATCCCGCACGAATCGGAGTGGAAAATCCCACCGGATCGAGCCGTGTCTCGCGCGGACTCCGCTTGGAGGTTGAAGATCCACGTGATAGGTGGGTCCCACCTTTCAGTGTGAGGAGGGAAATGGGCTGCTGCTGGGTTGCTAACTGCTGCGCGCGCGACGGTTAGTAAATGGGCTCGGCCCAGTTAGCTCGTTACACATTTTTTTTCTGTTTTAAATCTTTTCCAAACAATTTGATTTTTAAAACTTATCAAAACATTTCAGAAAAATTCATAAAAATATGTTTTGAAAAGCTAATTTAATTTAGAACTTTTTGATATCATTTTGCTAAATAAATAAAAAATAAAATACAGATTTTTATAAAGAGCTCAATTAGACCTCTTTATTGAAAACGACTTTATTTAACTTATAATTAAAATTCAAATTATTCTTTATGTGATTTCAATGCCATGCCTATATGATGCATGATGCATGATGCAAGGTTTTAAAGTTTTGAGAAATTTGGGATGTTACAATCACTGGGAACTAGATTGGAATTCCATACGACATTTCACCCGCAAACGGATGGTCAGACTGAAAGAGTAAATCAGATTTTAGAAGATATGTTAAGAGCTTGTGCGCTTGATTATGGATCTAGTTGGGATGTCAATCTACCTTATGCTGAGTTCTCCTACAATAACAGTTACCAAGCTAGCATTGAGATGGCACCCTTTGAGGCTTTATATGGGAAGAAATGCACAACCACATTATTGTGGAGTGGTGTAGGAGAAAGAAGTTTCTTTGGACCTAATATAATCCAAGAAGCTGAAGAGAAGGTCAGATTAATTAAAGATAGATTGAAGATAGCACAGTCACGCCAGAAAAGCTACGCGGATTCTAAACGTAGAGAAGTCGCCTACGAGGTGGGTGATAGAATCTATCTCAGAGTGTCACCACTCAGGGGTGTAAAGAGGTTTGGAATTAAAGGAAAAGTAGCACCTCGATTTATTGGACCATTTAAAATTCTGTCTCGCAAGGGTGAGGTGGCATATGAGTTAGAACTACCAGAAGCTCTGTCTACGGTTCATAATGTGTTCCATGTCAGTCAGTTGAAGAAATGTCACCCCGAGATGATTGGAGTTCCTTTAAAGGATACAGTACCTCTCGAAGAAGTACAATTGGAAAGTGACCTGACCTACGAAGAGAAACCCATCAAGATATTGCAGACCGCAAAAAGAGTCACCCGTACCAAAACCATTAAGTTTTGCAAAGTCCAGTGGAATCATCACACCGAGGAAGAAGCCACCTGGGAACGAGAGGATGACCTCCGAAAAGACCATCCACACCTATTTGCTGACCTTTCCAAAGCTCGAGGGCGAGCTTCCTCTTAAGGGGGTTAGTCCGTAACATCCAAAAATTTGCAAAAATTTAAAACTTTGCATCCATGCATCATTCATCATTAGGCATAAAACTACATCACAAAATTATTAAATAAAACTTCGAATTATAAATTTAAATAATCTATAATTCCATAAAGTATTTATTTAAACTACTTTAATAAATACAATTTGATCAATTTATTTATGGGCAAGTATAATGTCAAAAAGTCCCATTTTTAATAACCTTTCCAAAACATATTTTTATGAATTTTTCTGAAATGTTATGGATAGGTTTAAAAATCATTTTTGAAATAAGTATTTAAAAACAGATATTAATTTCATTTAAAAGGAAAAGGAAATCGGGCCGGCCCGTTTAGCTAACTGCCGCGCGCGTGAGACGCAACGGCCTGCCAGCGGCGCAGCGCCCCGTCTCTCTCGCTCGCAATCGCTGACAGGTGGGACCCACCTGCCATCTCCCCCGCGGAGCAGTTCTTCCCCAAATTATCCGAGGAGTATTTCGGTTATTAAAATAATAACTTAATTTATAAAAAAAATTGTAAATAAATTTAATTGTTCTAGTGTTGTATTAATCCCCTCTGTTCATAAATATTAATATGTGTATTATTTACAAATAAAAGTTGTAATATTAGAAATCAAGTTTTGCAATATAGTTTTTTTCAATTATTTAAATTGATAAATAAAATAAGAAATCTCTAGAAATTGCATTTCATACATTTAAAAACAGAAGATAAAAATTATCAATAAGGGTGTCTTGTTATAATCATAGCATATCATGCATGCATACATATTTATGTTTGGTGTTGTGATGATATGTGTTGGTATTTATTTTATGTTATTGCTTGTGCTAGAGTGTGAAAAAGAGGAAGGACTTGCTTGTGATTGTTATTCTTGTTGTGCTTGCTCCTCCTGCTACCAAGGCAAGTGACTTTCATATTATATCCCATATTTTCTATATGCATAAGTAGTATATTTTGAGTAGTGTGCATGATAGGATTTTGGATTTATTCTATAATGCTAAGTTAGTTTGTTTACAAATATCCTAGTAGTGCGTAGCCACCCCTTTCTCCTATGCAGCCATGAAAAGTTTTATTAGTTGCTTAGCTATGCTATAAAAATGTTTATCCTGTTTTGGAAATGTTTCTAAGTGTTAAAAATTTAAATACACATCTGGGTGGAATTGGTTGTTTGGTTTATGTTGAGTGGCTTTTGGGACTATGCTTGTGGTTGTCGTCGCCTAGGATGAATGTCTATTCTACTTAGGGCCATGAGTATGGTGTTTGTTACCCATAAGTGCACTTGTGGACGGCCACCCAGGAACGAAGAGATTACCAAGTCCCTCCAAGTTTAGAAGCTTCCCGTGCAGCCTTTTGACAATGGGCTCTGTCTAGAATAATTAAGTTGTGAGGGTGCAACCTTTCAGCTTGACAAGCAGATGTAGAGATGGTAGGTGGAACGGGTCTTGCTAGTATGGTTGCATCCTTCTTCTGAAAGTTTTTGTCTCAATTCTCTCCTTTCCTCAATACACTCCGTGTGTATAGGATTTTCGGGGTAATTGAGTCTAAAGGTGAAAGTGCACAACCTCTGCAGAGTCGACAATCTGAGTACTCAGCCGTGTCCCCGGAAATGGACTACTTCGAGCAACTGGACAAGGATGGGCGGAAGAATCTCAACACTGTTTTCATAAAGTAAAATTTGACTAAGGAAAGAATTGTTGGTGCACTTGGGCTTTATCCCTTGGTGCCAAGTCTTGAGAAATAAAAGTGTTTTACAAGATGATAGGAGAAAACTTGCTTTCTGCAAATAGCCTCCAACCCCACCAAGCCAAATATGCATATAGATTTTAGACTTGTCATTATATATCCACCATAGTCACTTGCCAATACATCATTGTATTGACCTCCTTCGGGGCTGCATATTCAAATGTGCAGGTAATTCTGATGCTGAATGAGTTTGGACTCGAGTCTACACCCAACATGTCTGCCTGTGGCGCATGCTTGAAGATGAGGCTCCATGTTATTTCGCTTTCGTTGTGAACTCTGAACTTTAGCTAGCCTTCATGGCTATGCAACTTGTAATAAAGCCATACTTGGCTATTATTTTTGGATCTCGTTGTAGCAATTTTAATACTTATGCATTGGTACCTTATATTTTGTACTGTGGTGCTGGCAGTGATCCAGGGACTAGCACATAACACAGGTGTTCCAACTTCAATAAAAGTTGGGTCGCTACAACATTTCGAATTTCAATGCTCAGGTTCTCATAAAGATATTGCAGGAGACTTTTCTGATAACATGATCACCCCTAATCAATATGATGAACTTACATTATTTCTGGGGTGTGAAGAGATATCAAGAATTGTTAAATATGAGTGATATTGATATGAATGATTTGTTGCATGGATGTTATCTCTATTGTGTTAATAATTGCCATGCTAACACCTACATACAAAATATTATAAAGGATGAGACTTCACCAAAGTAGGACAAGACTAATATGTGTTTTCATCTTTTTAATGAATGAGAGGAATTCTCCCAAGTTTCTTCCATTGTCTCTAATAGTAAACCAGGTTATGTGGAGAAGCTTCCTTTCAAGCATCTCCCTCCAAAAGAGGAAAAGAAGAAGAAAAATGGAAATAGGAAGAAGAAGAGGAGTAAAAGGTGAGAGGAAACGAATCTTCTCCCAAACTTGTTGCTCCTGTTACAATTTATACTTATAATTCTGAATTCGATGATTCTGAACATGATGATGTACCTATGCCTGTTATTTATATTAGTGATCATGATTGGGATAAGCACACTTCTTTTGATATTGAAGATCTTTGGGATAATAATTCTGAAAATGATGATGTTAATAATTGCTCCACTATTAATACTATCCATGTTCCTTCCTATGATGATATAGAGAGCTCTGAGCTCGGGGATGAGGTGTTTGAAAATCCTTTTGCTACTAATGATTATATATTTGATACATATCCTTCTAGTAAAAATGATGGCATGTTTGCAAATGAACACACTTTAGAGGATACTTATTCTATTGCTTATGATGATACTATGCCTCCGGTCTTTGATAATTATAAAAAATACTATGACATGGGTTATAATTACAATTATCCTTTTGAAACTTGTCATAATTATAGAGGAATCACTCAGACGAATCCTTTTAATGTACAACTTGTCTATCATGTTCAAGTTCTTATGATGATCCTACTCCCCTTGTTATTAATGAGAAGAACTTTTCTTATGAGGGAGAAAAGGATACTTTTATGCATATGGATCATGATAAGAATGTTTCATGTGATGGTTATATTGTGGATTTTATCAATGATGCTACTGAAAGTTATTATGAGAGAGGAAAAAACGTTGTAAAAGTTTTCAAGTTACTAAAACACCTCTCTTTATGTTGGAAGTTTTGAATTTTCATTTGTTTCATCTTTTTGTGATAGTTGCTTTATGTTTAAATAATTTATTCTATCACCAGAATCCTTTGCAAAGAAGTGGGTTAGGCTTAAATATATTTGATGTGTACCTCTTGATGCTCTCCTATGTTTTTCAACTCTCATTTTTATGAGAGCATCATATGAATCTCTGTGCCTAGCTCAAAGGCGTTAAGCGCTTATGGGAGACAAACCACTTTTATTTCCTGTTATTTTTATTTTGTTTTTGTCAAGGACTTGTCCTACATCTTAGCAATTCCTTTGTATCTTTTTTTATTGCAATGTTGTGTCAAGTTAAGCCTCTAGTTGAAAGTTGAAGCTAAATTTCAATTCTTGCGCATAAACCGATTTCTTCTGTTCACCGTTAAATGCATAACTCTTCACTGGAACGTCAGAAACATCTGCCCTTTGTTATGAATAATCCTCAGATGTATACGCAACTTTCATTAGTTTTGAGTTTTCTGATCTGAGCAAGTTAAGTGCCTCAAAAAATTCGTCTTTACGGACCGTTCTGTTTTTGACAGATTCTGTAATTTATTTTGCAATGCCTCTTTTGCTATTTGATTGGATATTTTTTTATCCTATGAAGTATCAGTGGCTGTAGCTATTATCCAGTAGCATTGGTAGCAATTGTGTTCCTACAGAATATCAAAATTGTTTGTGCACTAACCCTCTAATGAAGTTTACTCTAAGTTTGGTGTGGAGTAGGTTTTCAAGGATCAAGAGAGAAGGATGATATAATGTGATCAAGAGGATAGTAACGCCAAAGCTTGGGGATGCCCCGGTGGTTCATCCCAATATAATTCAAGAAGACTCAAATGTCAAAGCTTGGGGATGCCCAAGGCATCCACTTCTTCATCGACAAACTATCAGGTCCTTTCTAGTGAAACTATATTTTAATTCCGTCACATCTTATGTACTTATCTTGAAGCGTCTGTTTGTTTTAGTTTTTGTTATTTTCATTCTCTGAATAAAATGGATCCTAGCATTCTTTTGTGTGGGAGAGAGACACGCTCCGCTTTTTCTTTTGAATACTCGTATTATTCACTTATATTCATTGAGTATTCTTTTCATGCTATTGTTTGCTTACTAGCTCTTGTTTTTCATGCATCTCTTGCTAGAGCTGTTCGCTTTGTTATATTATACTCTCATATCTCATTGTTTAAATACTTGGAGAGTTTATCTTTTAAATAAGTTGATTGGTGTTTGGTTGAGAATAGAAAATGTTAAATGTGGTAGATGGTATAATTAAATGATACATAATCTTGTAGATCATTAAATTGTGTCACTTGAATCATTGATGTTGTTTTGAGATATTAATTTGCTTAATGGTAAACATGATGGTCTAGTAAAGTGGAATGATTAATGGTTGGTCTAGAAAAACTTGAAGCTGTGCCACACTTAAATTTCCAGTTGATTGCATAATGGTATATGACTTCTATTTGCCTAAGGAAACCGTAATGACTTTATGTTATGCGCTACGGTCGGGGAAGCCAACGATGACTTTGTCATTCGCCACGATCCCTCTAGGAGTAATTTTCATTATGCCTTGTATGATCATATTTTTATTTGGAATCTTGTTACTTGTGAAAATAAGAATATGATCATACAAGGCATATTTTTATGCGGTTTTCATGGCACTTCCACTACCATATTGCTAGCCTTTTCGGTACTTTGCATTGCCCTTTCTCACATTGAGAGTTGGTGCATTTTTCGCGGGTACATCCAAACTCTTGGCAGATCTTCATCTTGTACTCCTACACATAAGACAAATATCTGCCTCAAAATATCCACCATACCTAACTACTACAACATTTTCATAGCTGTTCTGAGATATATTGCCATGCAACATCCATCTTACATTACATGACTTGTTGTCATTCATTACTTATATATTTCTTTGTGTGATTCTATTAAGCAGATGTGTGGTTTTACCCATGTTGGGCTAGATCATTGCATAACTTGCTACACTGCCAGAGGCACCGTTGTCATATGCATTCTTATATCACATTCATATTAGTTACTTATATCATGAGTATGTTGTCATATCATCATTAGTGTGTTGTCATATATCATATTAGGTTGCTTACTTATATCATGAGTATGTTGTCATATCATCATTAGTGTGTTGTCATATATCATATATCATATTAGGTTGCTTGCCCCTAAAAAGTGAAAAGAGCCATGGAGGCCATCGAAAAGAGAAACAAAAAAAGAAAAAAAGAGAAATAAAAAAGAAAGAAAGGAAAGAAATAAAAAAGGGGGCAGCATTACTATTCTTTATCACACACTTGTGCTCATGTTATAGCACCATATCATTTATAGTCATCACTTGTGCTCATGTTATAGCACCATATCGTTTATGATCATCATTTGTGCTCATGTTTAGCACTTGCACTCCATATGAGAGAGTATTCATGTCTTAGTTGCATAAATATGTGGGGAACTTTACACTATAGAACTTGGCTTGTATATTCCAATGATGAGCCTCCTCAAAAGTGCTCTAGGTCTTCGTGAGCAAGCAAGTTGGATGCACCCCCCTAATTCCATTGGAGATCTTTCATATACTTATAGCTCCATGTGCATCCGTTGTGTGGCAATCACTATTCCTTGCATAGTTTCGATTGTAAGACTTTCTCTTGTCTAATGATCACTTGCAGCTTTGTGAGCCTTTCTTACGTTGGCCTTCCAAAACCCCGTTAACATTCTCTTAGTCATAACATACTAGTGTCAGGAACCAACGTTGAACGCTTGCTTGTTTCAATTGAACAAATAAAGTATTGATCTTCTACGTGCATATTGATATTGGTTGACTTGATCCTTTTATTAAGTTGTCATGTTTGTTCGAAGCATTAGATGATTATATTGTTGTGCTTGAAGCTTAAATCATCTTTAATATCTACTTTGCACAGTTGATTGCTCTCTAGTACTATATCATTGAAAGCTTTGCTTGCTTCACCTACTTTTTTATTTATTACTCAATTGATATCAATATAAACTACAACCCTTATTCATTTGATCTCAGTTTACATGCCTTACATTATTATATGATAAAGATTGTGTTTAAGCATGTCACTTCAGAAATTATTCTTCTTTTATCGTTCTTGCCTACTAGGGACGAGTAGAACTAAGCTTTGGGATGTTGATACGTCTCCAACGTATCTATAATTTCTTATGTTCCATGCTATGTTATATCATGTTATTACATGTTTTATATGCATTTTATATAGTTTTATGCATTTTCTGGGATTAACCTATTAACAAGATGCCACAGTGCCAGTTCCCTGTTTTCTGTTGTTTTTGGTTTCAGAAAAGTACTTAAGGACATATTCTCGGAATTGGAAATAAACGATCCTGGATTTTTTTTTGGAATATTTGCGTCACGAGGAACCGAAGACGAGACAGAGAAGAGCCAAGAGGCACCCACACCACCTCGTGGCGCGGGCCCCATGCAGGCCACGCCAGGAGGTGATGTGGGGCCCTCAGACACCCACCGACCTTGCCCTTTCGCCCATAAATACCTCCTGAGCTAAAAATAATCGCACGATGTTCATATTTTCCTCCACGGGACCAGAGCGCAGCCGCCATCAAAGTCAAGATTTAGGGGACAAAAGTCTCTAATCCGGCACCCTGCCAGGACGGGGAATTGCCCCCTGGAGCCATCTCCATCGACTCCACCACCATTTCCATCGCCGTTGCTGACTCCTATGATGATGAGTGAGTAGTTCTCCCCTAGGGCTGCGGGATCTACGGTAGCCATGTGGTTTATCTCTCTCTCCCATGTGATCTTTTATGTGATCATGAGATTTGTAATCTAGTTCAATATGTGATGCTACTCTTTATCTATTATGCACTCTAGAGGTTACTTTTATATGAACTCTTCCGTGCTAGGCGGGCAGGAGTAACGTGGAGGTTCGGTCGTGGAATGGAAACCCCCGTACCCTTGGAACGTTTCCTCTTAGTCGGTTGAGAAGGCGAAGGAAGGGAGAGGTCCGCCGTGGGTTGAATTAGAGTCTCACCGGTCGGGAGAGCCACACTGGTTTCCCCGGCCGGTTTCTTCTTTGCTTCCTCTAACTGAGCTGCGACCTTTGCCGCAGCCTTTGCCAATGTGGCTTGGGCCAATTCCTTAGCCCGAATCAAAGAGATGAGAGTCGCACTATCAAAGCCAAAAGCAGGGACCAAACCGCAATCAGCAACAACAGAAAGCAAATGGGAATCGACAACCAAAGAGAGGGAGGTGAAGTCCGAGAGCGGAGGGGAGAAGGACATACCCGAAGCATTCTTGGCCGTAGCACGCCGCACGGCCTTGTCCAGGATCGGCTCGGCCTCCTTTCCTCTGCCGCGAGCGCTCCGGCGCGTGGATGACGACGGCGTGGTGTCCACCTGCGGGCGTCCTGACTTTGGCGCCACTGGGGTAAGGAGCGGGGACTTGGCGGAAGAGGACGGTGAGCGCTGGATTCTGTTGCTCTTAAGTTTGACGCTACGCTCAGTGAGGGTTTCGTTCTGGAAGTACAAGTCTTCAGGACTATGCCATCTCAGCTCCAACCGGTCTGCGACGTTCATCTTTGTAGCTTTGCATGGCGAGTAGCTCGGGATCTGGACGCGTTCCCCCTCCTCCGAAGAGTTGCCATCACCCAGAGACGGGGAGGACGGGGAAGGCGAGACATCCTTCACGCGAGGAGCATTCTGGCCCAGAGGAGACAGCGCCGCAAAGATCTGCTCCGCGTCGGCCGCGTTGGAGCCGTATTCATCCAAGAGGGAGCGAGCGAGCTCATCACGGATCACAGGGGGGAGCAGACTTGGCGAGCTTGGCAGGCGGAGAAGCAACATGCACCGGGGAATAGAGAAGGAGGACAGGGTGGCCACGAGGGGGCTTAATGCCAGAGGACTTCTTCCGGTGAGGGATGGAGCGAGGTTGAGTTACAGCCTTGAACACATGGACCAGAGGAATGGGGGCCAACACTTGACCTCCACCTGGCGGCGCAGGGCAAGATTTGGGGGTTGAGGTAGGCGGAAGGGTAGCAGTTTTTCCGGCCTTATTGCGCTTCTAGTGCTCCTCGGACTCATTCTCTTCTTCTTGGTCAGTCCGGTCTTTGTCTTTGGGGCCTGAGGAGACTTAGGTGGGGGAGGGATGTTGGAGACTATAGTCGAGCGGCCCAGATCGGGGAAAATCTTGATCGTGTAACCCTCCCGATTGACGAAGAGCTTGATAGTGGTGTCTTACTTGGCCGGGGCTGGTGAGAGGAATTTAGCCATGAGGTCTTCCTCCTTCCGTAGCGACAACTCATCCACAGAGACGGGTTTCCCTACCATCACTAGCGCCGCCATCATCTTAGCTTCAGTGCGGAGAGCCGCGGGAACTCCACGCAATCTTAGCCACACTGGTTTCAGATCGTCAACTGGGGATGGCTCGGGGACTGCCTCCATAACCACCACGTTGATTTTGCTGCCCGGGAGCGTGAGTCCGGTGGCGTTCTTGCAAAGGCGGAAGCTAGATTCCGTGGTGAAAACCACAGAGAATTCCCCATCACGAAGCTGAGCCACCTTCCAGTCCCACTTGTCCTCCACCAGTTTCTTCATCCCTTCTTAAATGCTCAGAACGTTGGCGAGAGGACACATGCCAGTAGTGTGGCCATCGATCTTGCAGACTGTGCAGTGTGGAGCAAGCAAGCAACCAGACTGGTAATGCCCCGCATCACCACAGTTATAGCAGGTAATGTTATCCTTGCCCTTGGAGGGTTCCTGCTCTCCCAGATCTGCGAGAGGGGAGGCGTCTTGAGTTTGCGGCGTCGTAGGCTCGGCGCGAGGTTTCTTGGCGAGCTGCTTACGACGCTGGGGACGTTGCTCACTCTGAGCTAGTCCAAGGGAAGAGGACCCGGCCCCGAAGCGCTCTGCTTCGGAGGCGCGGTTCCTCCCCTCCCTGCGCCGCGATTGGTTACGGTCTTGGTGACGATCTTGATCCCATTGGCGGCGCTTGTTTCTCTCCTGTTCCCACTCGAGCTTCTGGCGAAGCGATTCCTCATATGTATGATCCACGCCCTCGACCTCTACGAAGGGGCGCTTCCCGTTGTTGTTCCGGGAGGGGCGGCCGCGGTCGCGCTCCATTGCTGGGGCTCGCATGCGCGGAGAGGAGGGATGGGGAGGGGTAGGAGAAGGAAGGAGGCGACGATGCGCTAGATCAGATCTGGATGCGGGGAAAGTGGGGGCTAGGGTTTGCTTCTGGATCCAGTGCCACCTAAATATCTGCTGCGGGTTGGGTAAGGGATGAGGTGCGGCAGTGGAGGCCGTTCGATTAGCACCAGGGGACACGTGTCTCCTATCCACTGGGTTTGGTCGCACTGATCCGCTCGCTGATGGGCCTTGGTGGGGGTTCAGCCCAACACGCACCGTGCCACTTGCGGGAGGGCCTTGGTGGGGGATGGCCCAACAGGCGGCCCATCCTTGTGGGGGCCCACTAGGTTAGACATGGTCGCGCACGTCCCCTACATGGCGGCTGCGGGAGGCGGAGACTGTGGCGCTGCTGCGGTGGGGCAGATCCCGACGAACCGAGACGGGGAGATGACCAGGGCCTCCAGCGTCCCAAAGCGGAGAGGGACCGTCATTGCACCCTGCGAAGATGGCTTGGCAGTAGCAGCCGGTCTCAGAGATTGCAGCGGCGGGAACTGTGGCCTCGCCCAGATCCAGATCCAGGCGCTCCCGATCTGGCCGGGAAGTGGAAGAGATTTGCCGTGGCTTGCTGGCGAGGGGGCGTAGATGGTGGGGGGGACGACCTCCTGGGGCGAACGTCGGACGCTTGCGGGGGAGAGAGTGTTGCGCCGCAAGCGCCTGAGCCACAAATTCTTCCACCGAGGCTAACGGCAGAGCGCACACAAGGGGCGACTTTGCCGAGTGGGAGGACACGAGGAGCTCTTCCTCGTTGTCTGAGGCATCCTCGGTGAGCGCCAAGAAGCGGGAGCCGCGAGGTGGCAGCGGTGAGGTGGGGGATGCCGGCGGGGAGGTGGAGGGGAGCGCACACTGCGGCCCCTTGCTGTCGCCAGGCGCGTCGCGGGAGCTCATCCCAATACTCCTCCGAGGCATCTGTCCGTCTGTCAATTGTGTGCCTCCCAACAATATACATAGACCGTTCCAACAGCATCTATGACTAATAATCCACCTTCCGGTTAGCGTCCGCTCCCCTTTCAGTATTAATTTGCATGCAACATACCCCTTTCTGTATTAAGTTGCATGCAACAGATTATCGCCTTAAGCACTGTGTGTAAAGTAAGTAAGTAACATCATCCTTAGACAAAGTACTACGGTTTTATCCCTAGTAGCAAAAGTACATCTACAACCTTAGAGCTTTCTGTCACTACCCCAGATTAAATAGAGACATGAACCCACTATCGAGTATAAATACCCCCTCTTGGAGTTACAAGCATCTACTTGGACAAAGCACACACGAGTAACGGAGAGCATGCAAGATCATTAAATAGCACACAGATGATATATTATGAAGCAATAATTTTAGTACTCAATATTCATCGGATCCTAGCAAACACAACATGAAGAATCACATAACGGTGA
The DNA here is from genome assembly GCA_026929855.1 of Poa annua. Classification (NCBI taxonomy): domain Eukaryota; kingdom Viridiplantae; phylum Streptophyta; class Magnoliopsida; order Poales; family Poaceae; genus Poa; species Poa annua. The sequence continues at coordinate 73,500,126 of CM049426.1, forward strand.
TCTTAATCATGATAGGCAGCTCACAAGATCTAAACATGATAGCACAAGAGAAGAAGACAACCATCGAGCTACTTCTATGGACCCGTAGAACAAAACAAGCCACAGGTCCCAGGCCGGCAGGGCTTTTTGTCCCGGTCACGCGCCCGGGACAGCGTGTTCGGTACAAATAGCCTCCCCTATTTGTCCCGGGCACGCCACAGCCCGGGACCAATAGGGGGGTCACGTGGCCAAACAAGCCAGCCTCTGGCTGTCACTCATTTGTCCTGGTTCATAATACGAACCGGGACAGTATATATGATTTTTTGTTTTCTTTTTTTGTTTCTTTTATTTTGTTTCCTGTTTTCTATTTGTGTTTCTGTTTTTGATATTTATGTTACTGATTCTTTTGTGTTTCTGTTTTTTCATTTATGTTTCATTTCAAACAAGATCGAGTTGCATATTATACGTTACTATATAATATATATCATGAATACACGATTTTTTCCTCGGGATATAGTCATGAATACTACTAGTATACGAGTTCTCCCAAACAAATATTTACAACAAATATTTACAACCGGAAGATCATGTATAAATATTTACAAACAGAGATCATTACATGACAGAGAGGCATTAGACCCTATTTTTTCCTCGGGATGGTCTTTTCCCGCGGCTGGATTATACTGCATTCTGCGCCTGGCTTTATGACATAGTCAAGCAGAAAGCCCGCAATTTCCTCCGCAATTGGTAGTAGGCGGTCTTTTGCATCAAGCCTGTTCCGGATCGTCTCAAACTAAAAAGGAGAGATCAACACCAATATATCAACCATTATGAAAATAATTCAATTTAAAAAGTGAACAAGTTTGAATAAATTGTTAACGTACCCTATTCCAGTCTGCACCCTCATTGAAGTGAATTCGGACGAACTCGCAGACATAGAATCCACACAAATTGGTGCCTTGTTGCTGCTTCGTGCACTTTATGATAGAATAAGATAAGAAACCAATAAAAAATAATCAAAAATATTGAAAAAATGGTATTGTGAGACTGAAATTAAGAATATGCATACGTGGAACCTAGCTAGTACGGCTTAGCTCTCGCCATTTAAAAGTGAGGTTGCGGGCTATACCGACGTCCTTGTGGAAAGAGGTGAACTTGTCCCAAACCCTGAAGTTTACGGTATGGAAAATTAGTAAAGAAGTTTACTAATTACTATATATTATTAGAAAAGACGAGGTCGATTATGATAATGAACGAAATTACCTCTGGAGCATCTGTTTCGTGTCGTCGAACTTTTCTTCAGGTTTCGATAATGGGTCGAAGACATCAACGATTGCCTTTTCAACATCAATCTCAAATAATACCCAGTGAAATCTGCCATATGTTTATATTTGTTAATAACTAAATCATCAATTACATATATTTAACATCGAGTATGTATAAGAAAGTAAACAACTCACTCGAAGTTGAACGGGAAAATTATGGTGTTTTTGTAATGTTGCGCCATCAAATAAGTAAGCAAAGGCTCCTCCGTACTCTCTGGGTAATGTAAAAAACCATGATGATGAACTCGATTAGGGTCAATGAATCCAATCTTGTGATTGAGTCCCAGCTTTCGAGATTGTATAATTTTCAGCCTGCATAATAGAGTACAAAAGTAATATAGTGATAACTATAATTACAAGCAATGAAAAATAAGTTGAGCTAGAGAATTACTGACATATATACATAATTTAATTACTTACATGCAAAAGGCACTGATGATAGATTTGTCGAGCGCGTCAAAATTGAATAACTGCCATAATTCGCAATACTCAATTTGAATCTCATCATCACCTGGGCCATAAAAATCCGTTGGAATTTTCCCATAGAGCCAGTCTCCTTCTTGACTTTTCGTAGTATGCATGTACCATGCATTTACTTGGTGCAACCTAGCTGGTAGAGTGCGCACCATAGCAGGGTCGACAAGATCTTCTCCTCTCACATATTTCCGCACCACCTCATGTATGGTGACACTCTCGCCAGATTGTAATGTCTTAAGCTATGCCAGAGTTATACCCATATCTCTAGCTTGCTGCGAAAGTACATCATCGACCGGGTTCCGGTTGTAAGGCGCCAATATGAGTGGAGGGGCCGATTGTCCCGCCTGCATTCCGAGCTGTGGAACATCTCTCTTCTGGGTGGCAGCAGATTTTTGTTCTTCCCGCACTCTCCTAGATGTACGCACCAGAACGCGTGTGTAGTCATCGTCCATATTTAGTTCATATTGCGACGGATGCGTAAGAAATTCTATGGCCCACCGTATCGCATCCGAAGAATATACCGGAACAGGCAAAGGCATCTTTTTTGCCTTCTTTCTTTGGGAAGCCTGGATCTCGTTGACCCATATATCGACATCTTCGCGAGAGTTCACAAAGCGAGACTTCCCCGTTTCGCTTTTCTGAGTACTAGTCGACGCAGCGGTGCACTTCCTCTTCATTTGCGGAGGCGGCGGAGTACGCTCACGCGACGGCGGAGATGGACTAGCGCCTTGGTTGTCGTTGTGGGGGGTGTCTGGACTAGCGCATTGGTTGTCGTTGTTGTAGTTATGTGGGCTGGCATGTGGACTGGGAGGGTGATTTTGCTGCATGTGTGGGAACACGATATATTCCTTTTTCCATAAGCAGGTACTCTTGAGGGCAAATCTCAACTCAACCTCGTCTTCACCCGTAGGGAAGTCCAGCTTAATTCCCTCATATGTCTTGATAACCTCATCAACCCCGACAACAACATAGCCATCTGGAATAGGGCGGCAATGGTAAGTTCCATTTGGTCTAGGTGGTAGGGCAAAGCCGTGCGCCACCTTCACGGTTATGTTCAAGCATGGCACATGTAGGTCGCAAAGTTCCCGCTGCACGATATTATCCACGGGGTGACGAGGACCCGGCATATCATTGTGGCGATCGAGCTCCGTCGAAGCCACGCTGCTTCTCTGCATTGATTTTGGATCAGGAGAAGGATCTTCGGGCGTCTCAGATTCGCAGGGCATCCGTCGAGTCTGCGCTGCCTTCAGCTCTGCTATCTCGTTCTCATGTTGTAGTAATTTATTTTCCATCCACAGGACCCGGTCGGCATGCTCTTTCTTCTTTCTCGATCGGCTTCTGTAAGTGCCATCATCTTTGGGAAACCCAATTATCCACGGTACGGAGCCAACGGTTCCTCGTGTTCGTCCACTGTGTTCAGGATTCCCAAGGGCTCGCGATAGCTTGTCCTTCTCTCTGTTAGGGTGGAACCTGCCTTCTGTGACCTCCTTCCATACCTCTTTGAGAGCTTTAATAGGGTCAGCTCCGTGCTCCGTGGTAAAAAGACAGTCACCTGTTTCAGGGTCTAACTTTCCACCATGCCCATAGAACCAAGCCTTAAGCCGGTCTGGCCAGCCAAATGTCTCGATCTCTATACCTTTAGCCAAAAACTCATCCTCCATTTTCGTCCACTTAGGCATGGCCGTCAGGTAGCCACCTGACCCCATGCTATGGTGATATATCTTTTTCTCTGCATTTTTCTTATTTCTCGCTGAGATTTTCTTAGCGGCTTCCGATTGCTTGTACGCCTTAAATTCGGGCCACTCATCTTTTATCTTTTCATAGACTCCGACAAATTCTGGAGTCTTACCTTCAGTTATGAACCTGTTTAGCCTTTTCTTCCAGATGCGGAACAATTCACCCATCTCAATATAAGTCCAGGCCTTGCATCGATTCTCTATAACCGGCTTCTCTACATCCTCCTCTTCCGGTAAAGTGAAATTCTGCATGAGCTCGTCCCAAAGGAGTTGTTTGTCTTCATCCCTTACATAAATAACCCCCTCTTTTGGCACCTTTGGCTTATACCATTCTTGAGCCCTGATGGAGAGTCTGTCCCGAACGATGACTCCGCACTGAGCTACAAATTTCCTTGCGTGGTTAGCGGGAGCAATCGGTTTGCCTTTTTCATTGATCTCCTCGATGTGGTACTTCTGTTTCCCTTGGAGCTTTTTGGTCCCGGTTCGTGGCCCGCCTCGTTTCACGGATGCTTTTTTGCTTGGTCCCGGTTCATGGCCCGCCGACGGCTAAACACAAGAAAAAGTGATAGTTAGTAAATGTATACACACAAATCTATTCAACGGAGACAAAAACCTGAGGGCATATATCTACCTCGGCGGCCGACTTTCCAACAGTAGAGTCGGTGAACTGTCGGTGAGCTGAACTGTCGGTGACGTCTATTCCGTCTGAATGCCCCTCCAGTCCATCACCGGACTGGTTCAGAAATTGCCCGGTGAAATCGTCTAAGTGTTCCTCTTCTTGTTGGTCCAATCCATCACTTTCGCGGATGATGCCGAACATGTCCTCTTCTTGTTCAAGGTTTCTACCGGTGTCCATAGTTTCAAGGGATTTCAATCCATTTACATTTGCAATAGTAATGTGTTAATAATGTAGTCAAACAATATATAATATGTTAATTTATATTTCAATCATCCATTTATATTTCACTGGTTCATTTACATTTGCAATAATAATGGAGTCGAAGAATATATAATATGTCACTCCGAACAATTGCAATACTATTTCATCCCATTGCAATAAAATCACATTTGCAATAACATATTTCAATCGTATCGAGTATCTCAATTTCTATTTACATTCTCTTTTGAAGTCTCTCGAACTTTACTAGGGCTCCGAGAGGGCGGCGGCGGGTCTGAGTATCTGCATTGCAACATGTAAAAACTTTAACAAACACAAATTAAATACACAAGATTAACATTAATGACACAACAACATTTATTTTCTTTTTTTGAACGTTTTCATGTAAAGTTTGTATCAATTACACAAACTAAAAAACATGTATCTCGGCGGAGCTCCGGGATCTTTTTTTGCGTACTTATTTGCATACACAAGTTTTCGCATACACATGCTACAAATACTAAGTCATACTAAGTCATTTATTTGCATACACATGCTACAAATACTAATTTGGCATACACAAGTTTTTATTTGCATACACAAGTTTTCAAATACTAATTCGCATACTAATTTCCAATGTGTTGGATGGAAATATATTTTTTTCTGAAATTTTTGGTAGTTTATTTGCATTTTTCTGAACTGGACATGAGGAGATATGATTAATAAATCCCTGACGTCAGCGGGCGCTGGCGAGCTCGCGGCGGCCGGTGGCGTACGTACGCGCGCGGGGCGCAGAGCATGCATAGCGGGCGCGATTGGAGGCACGCGGGGACGAGGCCGTGCGGCGGCGAGCTGCGGCAACGGCGGCGCGGCTGCACGGTGCTGCTCCATCTCCTCGCTAGGGTTTGGGGCACGCGCAGAGAGAGGAAGAGGCACGAGCGAGGCTCACCTAGTCGCTGGAGTCGAGGAGGAAGGTGGCGGCGGGAGAGGATGGAGCGAGGCCAGGCCGGAGTTGAGGAAGGAGGCGGCGGCGCTCGAGGGGAAATTTCGGCAGCCTGACGGCGTCGATGTGATTTTGCTCCGGGTTGAGCCACCACCCGTGGATAAGTGTGGCTTATATAGCCCCCCACCCATCTATCCCGGGTGGTGGCTCAGCCCGGGACAAATAGGGGTCATCTGTCCCGGGTGATGGCTGCACCCGGGATAGATAGCACCCTATTTGTCCCGGGCTGAGACACCACCCGGGATAGATGGGGTTTTTTCTTTTTCTTTTCTTTTTCTGTTTTCTTTTTCTGTTTTAAATAACTTTGGAATTTGAAACAACTTTCAATATGAAAAGTGTTTGAATTTAACTAACTAATACAAAAACATATTCTCTTTTCTATAACCATTATTTTAATAAGTTTAAAACTATTTTGAATGTGAATTTGTATAACTTTTGCAAACTTTGGAATTTGAAAAAACTTTCAATATGAAAAGTGTTTGAATTTGACTAACTAATACAAAAACATTTTTTTTTTCTATAACCATTATTTTAATAAGTTTAAAACTATTTTGAATATGAATTTGTATAACTTTTGCAAACTTTGGAATTCTGAGCTGTTCGATCAACACTTTAACTTCCAAACCGGGACTAAAGAAGCACACGGATCGTGTGTTTCTTTCAAGCACTTGTAAGCCGTTTGATCAGGTGTGTGTTTCTTTTGATTGCTTCTGAGCTGTTCGATTAACGCTTTCAGTTTCAAACCGGGACTAAAGAAGCACACGGATCGTGTGTTTCTTTGAAACACTTGTTAGCCGTTGGATCAGGGGTGTGCTTCTTTTGAGCACTTGAGAGCTGTTGGATCAACACTATCAGTACCACTGGTTGAGCCCGTGACCCTATATATAGCCCCCTCTCGGACGAGGCGAGCACTCAGTGTTTCCTCCTTCTAGTGCCTAGCCGGGTGGTGTGTGGTATACAAATCACTCGGATTCCCTGCATACGCCCCACGGTGCATTTGATATGCAGGCACTCAGGAGCCACCGTGGGGCTGTATGCAGGTGAAATCATGTGTTTTGTTCTATCAAAAGAATAGTTCAATTCATCTACTGAGGAATATATACAAATTACTCGGATTCCCTGCATACGCCCCACGGTGCATTTGATATGCAGGCACTCATCAAGAGCCACCGTGGGGCTGTATGCAGGTGAAATCGTGTGTTTTGTTCTATCAACGCCGACGGATCCATTTGATATGCAGGTAAAAATGGAGCATCTTCTTCATATAAAAAGTTTAATATATTAATTATTACATATCGCACCAACATCTCCATCACACAACACCGCCAGTTCTTCTGCGTCGGAACCATGGAGCATCTTCTTCAATCAACTTGATGATTGGGTCAATGTTCACTACGAAAGGCGGAATTTCATCAAAATTATTATAATCATCTGACATGTCTGTCTTGTCCTCCACTCCCACGATGTTTCTTTTTCCTGAAAGAACTATGTGACGCCTCGGCTCCTCCACTCCCATGATGTTTCTTTTTTTGGGTCTGCTAGACATGTCTTTCACATAGAAAACCTGAGCCACATCATTGGCTAGCACGAATGGTTCGTCTCTGTACGCAAGATTGTTTAGATCCACTGTTGTCATTCCGTACATCTTGTCTACCTCAACCCCGCCTTTCAGATTGACCCATTTGCACCGAAACAAAGGGATCTTAAAAGAAGGTCCATAGTCAAGTTCCCATATCTCCTCTATGCAACCATAATATGTGTTCTTCTGCCCATTGTTGTTTGTTGCATCAATGCGAACACCAATGTTTTGGTTCGTGCTCTTTTTTATCTTGGACACTCGTGTAAAAGGTATTCCCATTTATCTCGTACCCTTGGAAAGTACATATAGTTGTAGATGGTGCCCTGGCCAACAAGTGTAACTCTTCATCAACCTTGTCTTTATTTTGAAGATGTGCTCGCAACCAACCGCCGAACGTCACCATGTGTGTACGTACAATCCAGTTGTCAGACTTCCCCACGTGTAGAGAGCGTACAAGATTCTTGTGTTCATCGATATACGGGGCCACCAAGGTAGCACTTTGTAGAACTGTATAGTGTGCTTCAGTGAATGAATGTCCATCCATACAAATTTTTGTTTTCTTTCCTAGTGTGCCGTTTCCACTAAGTCTACCCTCATGTCGTGATTGTGGAACACCTATCGGCTTAAGGTCATGAATAAAGTCAACACATAACTCAATGACCTCCTCGTTACCGTAGCCGTTGGAGATGCTTCCTTCTCGCCTAGCACGGTTATGCACATATTTCTTTAAGACTGCCATGAACCTCTCAAATGGGAACATATTGTGCAGAAATACAGGACCGAGAACTTGAATCTCTTCGACTAGGTGAACCAGGAGATGCGTCATAACATCGAAGAAGGATGGAGGGAACACCAACTCAAAACTGACAAGACACTGGACCACATCATTTTGCAACCCTGGTAGAATCGCCGGATCGATTACCTTTTGAGATATTGCATTGAGGAATGCACAAAGCTTCACAATGGGTACTCGAACATTTTCCGGTAGTAGCCCCCTCAGTGCAATCGGAAGCAATTGCGTCATAATCACGTGGCAATCATGAGACTTTAGGTTCTGAAATTTTTGGAGTCTCACATTTACTATCCTCTTTATATTCGACGAGAATCCAGCCGTGACCTTGATACTGCTCAGGCATTCAAAGAATATTACTTTCTCTTGTTTGGTAAGAGCGTAGCTGGTAGGACCTTCGTAGTGTTCGGGACTTAGGCCGTCTCGTTCTTTCACACGTTTCTGGTCCTCCCGTGCTTCCTATGTATCTTTTTTCTTCCCGTACACGCCCAAGTAGCCTAACAGGTTCACGCAAACATTCTTCGTCACGTGCATCACGTCGATAGCAGATCTAACCTCTAGGACCTTCCAATATGGTAGCTCCCAAAATATAGATTTTTTCTTCCACATGGGTGCGTGCCCGTTGGCGTCTTTCGGAACCTGTTGTCCTCCAGGACCCTTTCCAAATATTACTTTTAGATCCTTGACCATATCAAATATTTCTTCACCAGTACGGTTGACAGGCCTCCTACTGTGATCAGCCTCACCTTTAAAATGCTTGCCTTTCTTCCTTGCGGTATGCCTGATCGGAAGAAATCGACGATGCCCCAGATACACACACTTCTTACATTTATCCAAATATAAACATTCAGTCTCACCCAAACAGTGTGTGCATGCATTGTACCCCTTGGTCGACTGCCCTGAGAGGTTAGCAAGAGCAGGCCAATCGTTAATTGTTACAAAAAGCAAAGCTCGTAGGTCAAATTCCTCATGTTTGTGCTCATCCCACACCCGTACACCTTCTTCCCGCCACAACTGTAAAAGTTCTTCAAATAATGGCCTGAGGTACACATCAAGGTCGTCGCTGGGTTGCCTCGGGCCTTGGATGAGCAATGGCATCATAATGAACTTTCGCTTCATGCACAACCAAGGAGGAAGGTTATAAATACATATAGTCACAGGCCATGTGCTATGACTGCTGCTCTGCTCCCCAAACGCATTGAAGCCGTCTGTACTTAGACCAAACCTTAAGTTCCTTGCGTCATCTTCAAATTCCGGGAACTCTCTCTCAATTTTTCTCCACTGCGACCCATCAGCGGGGTGTCTACAGATCGCGTCTTTCTTACGGTCCTCTTTGTGCCATCACAACAACTTGGCATGCTCTTTATTCGCGAACAGGCGTTTCAACCGTGGTATTATAGGAGCATACCACATCACCTTGGCAGGAACCCTCTTCCGGGGACGCTCACCCTCAACTTCACCAGGGTCATCTCGTCTGATCTTATACCGCAATGCAGTGCATACTGGACATGCATCCAAATTCTCGTACTCACCGCGGTAGAGGATGCAGTCATTAGGGCAGGCATGTATCTTATGCACGTCTAATCCTAGAGGGCACACAACCTTCTTTGCTTCGTACGTGTTGCCGGGCAACTCGTTGACCTTTGGAAGCATCTTCCTAATTATCTGCAGCAACATTCCAAATCCCTTGTCAGTCACACCACACTCTGCCTTCCACTGCAGTAATTCCAGTGTGGTACCCAGCTTTTTATGACCATCTTCGCAACTTGGATACAACAATTTCTTGTGATCCTCTAACATCTGGTCGAACTTCAACCTCTCCTTTTCAGTTACGCACACTCTCTTTGCATCAGCAATGGCCCTACCAAGATCGTCAGCAGGCTCATCTGGTGCCTCTTCAGCTTCAGCTTCCCCCGTTGCAGAATCTCCATACTCCGGGAACATAGGATAGTTGTCATCATCTTCCTCTTCTTCATTGTCTTCCATCATAACCCCTTTTTCTCCGTGCTTCGTCCAACAATTATAGATGGGCATGAAACCATGCCGAATAAGATGACTTTGAAGGGTTCTCACGCTTGGGTGATCTGTCTTATTCTGACAGTTGACACATGGACAACACATGAAACCATTGGTACTGTGGGCCTGGGCTTTCTCGAGAAATTTCCTCAAACCCGTCATGTACTCGGCGGTGCGTCGGTCACCATACATCCATTGTCGGTCCATATAGCTATATCAATAACCATTACAGACCATCGAGAAATAATCACTAAACATGCACGGTATCAATTAATGACAAATGAAATGAGAAAAAATTAACCTCGATCGAAAAGAAGGATAAGGATAAACTTCTTTAAGTGAACATCAAATCATTTCGTGAACTCTCTCGGGCATTTCATCGAACACCTTGCATGCATACTTAAAAAAAATAGACTAGCACACACCCCCTCCTTCCATTTCCAAAAAAAATGCCTCCAATGGTTTTGGGAGGGGGCGCTGTTGGTGAGTATATATAGGCACCCATTTTTTGTCCTGGTTCCAGCCACAAACCGGGACAATAAGGAGGCCCATTTGCCCTGGTTTGTGACTGAAACCGGGATAGATGGGGGTATTTTCATTTTTTTTTGTTTTTATTTTCTTTTTCTGTTTTAAATAACTTTTGCAAACTTTGGATTTTGAAAAAACTATGAATATGAAAAGTGTTTGAATTTGACTAACTAATACAAAACCATTTTCTGTTTTCTGTTTTAAATAACTTTTGCAAACTTTGGAATTTGAAAACTTTTGCAAACATTGGAATAACTTATGCAAACTTTAGATATATTTCGGTCAATACATGAGAACACGCGCACACAGTATTTTTGCGTAACGGAATACATAGATAGTCTACTCATCAATGACATTAAGATGATCATACTCAGTATTATAGCCGCGTAGACTATCCCACTTCCGTGCAATCTCGAAGCCAAGGCGAGCGTCTAAAGCAGCATATACGACTTGATCGTAGCTCAATGGAACATTGCCCCATCCGAAAATTAGGTCTTCTTCTAACGTGTCTTCCTTGTCGTCTTCCGTGTTCTTCTTCTTCTTGTATTTCTTCTTCTTCTCCAGATTTGTCCCAATGACCGTATTAGAGAGAGCATAGAGACTCGGAGTAAAATTGCCGGTAGGGTTTCGGCGATCCCTCTGCAGGTCGACCGTGGAAGAAATAATTATTCCGTAGTAGGCTAGCATCTTCATGTCATTATGGATTGCCACGCCGTAGAATTTGATTGGCTCATCACCTAAGAAATCCACAAGGACCTGTGGCACCCGATCATCTTCGCAAATTTGGAAGACAAGAGTCTCGGTCGCCACCGAGAGTTGAAGGACGGCGGCGCGCTGCAAAGTATCCTTCCGTCGAGGGTCGGTGAACTCGCAATCGAGTCCAACGGCTTTGACCGGAGCGGCGTCGAGGAAGTAGTTCTTCACATCGCGGATCTACTTCTCCATGCGCCAGGCACGAAGGGTGACCCACACCTTGAATCGCATGCCTTCCTTCTTGTAGTAGTACAACTCGGACCGAGGCAGACGCGCGAGTGGCTCCACAGGAACGGAGAAAAGAGAGGAGAAATGGTGTGTGGAGGAGCCGGAGAGATGGTGTGTGGAGGAGCCGTACTGTGCATTTTATAGCGCCGGAGAGGTAGAGGAATCGCCGGCCGGAGAGCAGAGGAATTAATCGCCGGAGGCAGAGGAATCGCCGGCGGCGCCGTACTTCCGCTCGTCTTCCGTGCGCGTCGAAAAAACGCGGCGATGGCTCGACTTCCGCGCGCGTGTAACTGCAACCATGTCATTTGTCCCGGTTCCAGTCACGAACCGGGACAAATAGGTGTACGCTGGAGCGCTCGGTGGGTGCCAGCTTATTTGTCTCGGTTCGTGGCTGGAACCGGGACAAATGGGTGTCGCCTGGAGCGCTCGACGGGTTTTAAGCCCCATCTGTCCCGGTTTGCAGTACGGCCGGGACAAATGGGGTTTTGGAGTTTGGTCCTTTAGCCTGTTTTCTACTAGTGGTAGTCAAGGGTAGACTACTCACACATCAGTCCAGAGGCGATCATGATGACGTAGAGGCCTCCGGGGACGATGAAAGTGCATTCTTTGCACTCCCATATTTTGGTGACTAATGACAACACAAAAGATGTTATAATGTTTGTGATGAACTATGTAGGTTCTAGTACAGGTTGGTGGATAAGAGTGAACACTTAAAATTTCCTGGTTTCCAATACTGCAGCAAATGGTTTTTCACCAGGAAATCCTGCAGGAGATTTCCGGATCCCGGAGATTTCCGGTCCCCAGTCCGGAGATCTCCGAGCTGAACAAGAAATTCACCAAGTCAAGAACTCCAGAGCGCACTGATTGCAAATTGTGTTTAGCCGGAAATGCTCCCAGAGATTTCCGGTGCTCGGAGATTTCCGAGCCCAAATCCAGAAATCTCCGAGTGGCAGAAGTTTTTTGACTAAGTCCAGATTGATTGAGTGCACTGACTCTAACTCAAGCTAAGCAGGAAATGCTCTGGGAGATTTCCGGTGCTCGGAGATTTCCGAGACCCAGTCCGGTGATCTCTGAGTGACAGAGGATTTTCTGCCAAGTCTAGGAGATCAATCAACACTGACCCCGAGCCCAGATTTACCGGAAATACTAGCAGAGATATCCGTAGTCTGGAGATCTCCGGACCTCAACCCGGAGATTTCCGAGCTGGCGGCTGTACAACAGGCAGAATTTGGGGAGGGGTATAAATACCCCTCCACCTACCTCCAGCAGTTAAAGCTTCTAGATTTCTCTCTCCTCCATTGGTGCTGAAGCTCGTTTCTTCCGGATCTTCCAATCTAGCCACTCAAATCCTTTGATACTTGGAGATCTGAGGGAGAAACCACCGATCTACAACTCCACCGAAGTGTTTTGATTTCCCCCTCTATATCTTGAGGGGCAAGGAATCTAGGGTTCCTTTGTGGATAGCTAGGTTCAATCTTGAGTGTTTTGATGCTTTGTGGATTCCTTTGTGGAAGTGACCTGTTGTGGTCATTGTGAGAGCCCCCAATTCAGGTGTGGGTGTGTGCCTCACGAATTTGTACGGGACCTTCTCCGCCCTTAAAGGAGTCCTGAGTGGAAACGTGGATTCGCACCTTTCTGGTCGAATTCACAGGAAAATAGGGTGAGGCCTTTGTGGCGTTGAGCAAACCTTTGTGGTAGCTCACACCCCTCTAACGATACGTACACCTATGTGGTGGAACTCGGGATAATGTCGCCGTCTTCGAGTTCCTAAGGTTGTCTTGTTCCACTATCCTTTTGTAGCGTACCTGCACTTAAAAATATGGCAGGTACCTGTGTATAGTGCAAACCCCTGGATCGATTCATTTGCACACACAGTTTACGATGAATATCACAACATTGTATCAATATTACACGAATAATCTAGACTTGGTAAAATAAATAGTTCGATACATCTTTGCATAGCTTAAAGCTAGCTCGAATCAATAAAGCAGCGGAAATAAATCTTCAATGAGCCTCCAACTTCATGATACGCCACAGGCGAAAACATGTTGGTGCAGACTCGAAACCCAAACGTAGTCCTCACTCTTCGTCAGATAATTCTGCAACAAATAATAATTTGCAACAGAGTGGGTCAGATTCCATTAGAAATGGATCGGGCAAGTGACACTATGGTGGACACTCAATGGAAGTAACTCTATAACCTGTATGCATATTTGGCTGGTGGAGTTCAAGGCTATTTTACATAAAGCCAGTTTTATCCTTTCACTTTATAAAACAGTTTCAAGATCATAGTTGGCAACACTAGCAAGTTCCAGTGAACCAAAAGATGGCCCATCCTTGAGTGCACTCTCAGGTAAAAACTGCCACATACTATTGTCCTAAGTATAGTGAAAACTATCTTAGGTGAAAACCCCCATAGACATGGTCCTGAGTAGCCATTCATCTAAGTGTACCTTCAGGTAAAAACCCCCACATAACATGGTCCTGAGTAGTTCACTATTGTTCACCTATCAAAATTTTATTTAAGAAATTAGAATGTTGGGATTCCTCCATGTTCCTTGATCAGCTGTAGTCCTTACCTGGAATACTTCTTCTTGAGTTCTTCACAATCTTCTCCCTTTATTCCTCATATCCCTTTGTTCCTGGGTGGCCTACCACAAGTGTGCTCCCAGGTGAGATCCCCCACATTCATGATCCTAAGTATAGTAGAAACTATCTTAGGTGAAAATCCTCATGGTCATGGTCCTGAGTAGCCACTCAACATAAACCAAAGAACCAATCCACCCAGATGATTCATTAACTTAGTGGATGTACACTCTCAGGTAAAAAACCCCCACATACTATGATCCTAAGTATTGTAGAAACTATCTCAAGTGTAAACCCTCATAGACATGGTCCTGAGTAGCCACAATTAACATTTTGTAAAATCTTTCATCAATTGCATAGCATCAGAATTCTACTAAGTCATTTCATAGGTACCTAGACACAATGGAATAGGGGATTCTAAACATGTCTTGCATACCAATACTACTAAGTTCTACACATGCATAGGAAAATAATTAAGTTATACATAGAAAATACTTGGGAATTTTATGGGGGTGTGCCACTTGCCTTGGCAACAAGAAGGATAGCAACAACACCTATAACAGTTGTCGTTTCCCTCCGAAATTTCTAACACATCAAACAAAACACACATAAACATACAAACAAAATAACAATACAAAAATATGCTATGCATGATGTGCAATTTTTAATTCACAAGAAACATAATACTAATTTTTTTGTGATATTTATAATGTATGCATAAAGTTATAATTGCAATTTAATTAGTTTCTAATTTTGCAAAATATAATTAAGGATTAAATATAATATTTAGAGTTTTATGTGATTAAATTTTTATAATTTTTTTGTAATTAGTATTAATAGACAGAGGGGATTTAAATAAATTTATAGCAATTGGATTTATTCAAAAATAATGTTTATATTAAAAGTTATGTTAAAACTATTCAAACTATTCAATTTAAACATACAACTAATAAATCATGAAATAATACTCAAAAATATTTTATAACAGAGGCACCATATTACAAATATTCCAAAGTTTCTAAAAAAAATTATTTGCATTTTTTTGGATTTATAGATTTAAAGTTATGACAAAAATACTCAAATTCACCATTTGACATTTGAATATTCTAAACTAATTCAAATTTGAATTTTGTCAGTTCTAAAATATTCTACATGTCAAGGGCTTTCCAAATATAAATAAATATTTGAATTTGACTAAACATATAAAAAGTAATGATAAAAACAATATGTAGGGGGTTTTCTGTAAAACTGCCATTTTCTTTTATTACAGAAAATTCATTTCCACGCTGGCGCTGATGAGGCGCTGACGGTGCGCTGATGGAGCAGGCCTCATCAGCGTACCGGTTCAATTTAAAGAAGATCTAATCCTGGCCGTACGAACGAGATCCAACGGCTGAGAACAAAACAGAGCGGCGCGGCCGGCCGGAGAACTCCGGTGACCTAACCGTGGCGGCGCCATCGCCGGCGACACGCGTTCTACGCGTTTCAGGATGCGCGGGGATGAATGGGTCATACCCTTAAGCGCGGGAGGTCGAGGCGGACGTGTTGGCGAGGTGCACGGCGCCGGGGTGCTCTCCTTTTCTCGGAAATGCTCGCCGGAGTCGGTGACGGCGGCGGTTGTCCTCGGGTGTGGACACGGGCGTCGATTTGCTGCGAGACTTTGTCAAAAACATGCGCACGGATTAAAGAAAGGAGACAAGAGGGATAGGGGAGCTCGGGGTCGACGGAGCTCACTGGAACTCGAAGAAACGGGCGGCGGTAATGGCGGAGATGCGGCGGAAGATTGTGGACGGCCTAGGGGCGCTCAAGGAGGGTGGTCTGGGGGCAAAGGGAGAGGGCGAGGTGGGCTACTTGAAGGGATACACGGGAGCTTTCAACGCAGGTTTAATCGCGTGAAATTACAGGGGGAAATCAATCGGCCGATTTCGGGCGCGATTTCTGGAGGTTGAAGAAGCGCCGACGTCAGCCTGACGTCACAGGTATTTTTCTTTTAATTCATATCTTTTGATTTAAATGTCCAAATGATGTCAAATTAATTTCTAATTTTTTTTAAAATTCTTACCTATGCTTTAAACCATTTGTGGGCATGTTTTGAAACTTTTTGAAAATTAATTATTTTGAAATATTCATAAAATACAATTTTACCTATTTTAGTTTTTCTTTGAAATTAGAAATTTAATAATTTATTTGGAGTTGAATAAAATTTATGAAATTACCCACATTCAAATATGTTTGAATTTAGATTATTTAAACTTATTTTGCTGAAATCATTCACCTTTATTTTGGCATAAAAGTAGCATAAAAGAATATAAGTATTTTTAGTAATATGAAATATAATGGATTTTTTTTAAATTTAAACCTTTTGTGATTTAATCAGATGATGAATGATGAGATGCATGTATGCATGAATGCAGTGCTTAAATTTTCTTTTCAAAGCAAAAATTCATAAATGTTTTCAAAAGTTTTAAATTTTAGTGATTTTTAACATTCCAAAATATAGGGATGTTACAGACTACCACCCTTAAAAGGAATCTCGTCCTCGAGATTCGAGAACGCTAGCAAAACGGTTCTGTCTGGTGTCAGGTTGGGCCACCACCCTTAAAGAAATTTTTGTGCGTATTGAAACTTCAATATGAAAACTTAATTCAGGACGCACCGTTCACTTCTTCCACAGTGATGTACTCCACATATCCTTTGTCAAAAGGAATTTGACTTGGCAGCTTCTTAGGCCTTCTTTATTGTTGGACACTCGTTGGCGTAATGACCCTTGTTCTTGCATTTGTAGCAGAGCACCTGACTGATATCCCTGTGTTCAGGATTTGGACGGTGGTGTCCATTGTTATGGTTACGGCCAGCAAATGCATTTCCTTTATACTCAGGCGCATATCGAGACAAGGAATGGAAGTCGTCCATATACTCCTTAAGACTTCTGCTTCCCTGACGCAAATTGCGAAACTCTTCCCGTTTAAGATTCATAATTCCCGTGGAGACATGAGCATTACGAAATCCTTCCTTGAATTCCTCCTAGGTCAAGGTGTCCAATGGCTGAGTAATCTGATCAGTTTCCCACCATTGGGCAGCAGGTCCTTCAAGTAGATGTGCGGTAAACCTAACTATCTCAGCGTCATCATATTCAGTTGTCACCAGATCCTTTTGTACAGAGCGTAGCCAGTCATCAGCCACCATTGGCTCTGTTGCGTTTGAGAACTTGTTTGGCCTAAGCCTCAAAAATCTGGTAATCCTGTCCACTTGAGGAGGTGGTGGTGGTGGAGGATTGTTGTTGTTGTTATTGTTGTTGCATGCTGCAATAAGCTGAGTCATCATAGTCATCAGCTGAGCTTGAGCGGCCATCAGTTGCTGCATGGCATCATTGTTGTTGTTGGTCTCAGGAGCACGGCGGGGAGGCATCTGTGTGTTTTAGCATAGATGAGTAAAAGATAGACAGATCTAGGAGAAATATTCCTACCCATAGAAGCAATTGACACAATCAACCACAATTATTAAATTTACAAACATGTTTTGAGAAAACCGAATTTATCATTCTATAACAAAGCACCCGATGTTATGGAGAACACATACGATGATACTGCCATAACACAATTTGATAGGTCAATACATCATTAGTATCTCGTCACTCTAATAGATAGGTGGTCTAGTCTATCTCCTTCCTGAGTGCATCAAGTTCCTCTTCTATTTCCTTGAGTTCGTCAAGATACTTTTGGGTGTTTTGAATTCTAAATTGAAGTCTTCTTTCAAGGTTCTCGATGGCTTCGCATGCTGCACTTTTCGCTGAGTCAATGAATGATGTGTGGAGTATTGGGTTGGTGAACATGCAGTAGCCCTTGGTCTTGTGGCCATCTTGTTTGCTCTTGTATAGATGGAGTTGCACCCACCAGTACTCTTGACCTTCACCCATGAAAGGAAACCCTTTGTATATTGCTTCTCCTTCAAATCCCAAGTGAAGGAGATATGCCCTAGAGGCAAATAAATAAGTAGTATTTATTGCATTATCTCATAAGTTTATAATAGGTTTGTGTATTATGCTATAATTGTATTAATCGGAATTATTAATACACGTGTGATACATAGACAACCAGGTCCCTAGCAAGCCTCTATATGAGCTAGTCCATTGGGCAACAGTTGATCGAGATTCCCGATCAAGGACAATGACGTCGGTTGACAATGGGGTCATCTTGTTAGTTGAATAAGGTGATGGACATACGCAAAGTATTGCAATAAGATCGTATTACGATGTTTGTAATTTGCAATAGATAAAAGTATGATAGCTTATTCCTTAGACCGTGAGACCGTACTTATTGTTGCTTCGTAGGAGTGCTTTGAGAGCATCAAACGTTGTGTCTTATATAGCATGACAATAACGGTGTCCATCTTGGGTATTCCGAAAGAGCATCGAGACGTAAGGATCAAGAGCGGGATTTGTTCATTCTTGTAATGGAAAGATACTCTGGGCCCACTCGGTGATATTGCATCTATGTAGCTGCGCAGCTTGTGACTAGGTCATGGAGATGGTAATATCACAGACGAGTTAATAACCTTCATCGGTAACGAGATACAGCAAAGGCATCGGTGTGTCTACGATCATATCTCGGACAAGGTAGTATCGCAGAGACAAAGGGAATGAATATCATATTTATGGTTCAACGACGATATTCGTGGAATGCACAGGGGTCGTCATATATTTCCAGGTATCCCTAACGATCATTGGTGAGCGGAGTGTCTCGACCATGTCTGGAGTGTTCCCGAACCGTAGCGTAACAAACTTAAGGTCTTAGCGACGCTAGGAGATAGGTTCTGGAATTTTATAGGTTTTTATTGGAGAGAGAGAAATGATCCGGAAAGAGTTCCGGTGGTCCGGAAGGAGTTCCGGGGAGGTATGGAATGGTTCCGGGAATGTCCGAAAGTTGTTCGGGTGGTTCCGAAATAGTTTCGGAGTCATGGGATATTGAATTATATATAAATATATTAATTATGAATTAATGGGATTTTTATATTAATTTAATATTAATTAAATAAAGGAAAAAGGGGGCTCCCACCTAAATGGGCCCTAAGAGGGCCCAAGAGGGGGGAGCCGCACCCCACAAGGGGGGTGGGCCCCATGGGGGTTCGGCCGGCCCATGGTGGGGGCGCACCAACCCCCCTCCTCCTTTAGTCCCACATGGGGGAGCCAAGGGGGTTGGCACACCCCCTTCCCCCTTTATATAGCAAGGCATATTAATTGATTTAATTCATAGGAAAATCCAATTAATTCCCGATTTCTCTCTCGATCTCGTGGTTCCCAAGTCGGAGCCGCGCCGAGCTGAGGAAGGGGGTCTCTCTCCACCTAAGCCATACCGCAGAGCGCCGTTGCTCTGCGGGATTCCAGATAAGATCTACTCCTGCGATTTCAGCTGGATCTGAATGACCGGGAGTTGTCGCTAGGCTCCGTATGTTTGCGAGTGCTCGGAGGCTACTCTATTGAGGAGTTTGGGCGACGTCGTCTCGCCCCCTGCAGCCGCCGCGCGTCCCCCCGCTGCTGCCAGCGCACCAGCCCCGGTGCTGGCGCTCTGCCTCCTTCCGCACGACGCCCGTCGACGCAGATCATCGTCGACACCCCGGCGTCATCGACTCCGACATCGCGGCAAGTTCTCCGCGACCTCGAGGTCGGCTACGTACGACTTCATCTTTAGCGCTTGTGCGGGAGCGTAATCCCCGCTATCTGTCTACATGGAGGTAATGTAACCCGTTCCGCCACCGTTATCGCATGTACTAGATAGATAGATCCTGGCTAGTTAGGGTTTCGTTCGCTAGAAAATTATTGTTTTCTGCACCGTAACCCCTTCAGTGGTATCAGAGCCGATCTATGCGTAGTACTGCTGGTACGGTTAGAACTCATGTTGAATGAGGGCGTCTTTCTTATATTTGCTACCCTCTAGCGTGCACTTGCGATGCCTTCGGTATTGAGTTGATGAAGCGGCCCTAACCGACTTTACGCGTACGCTTACGCGAGATTGGTTCCACTACTGACATACGCCTTGCACCGTATCTGTGGCTAGCGGGTGTCTGTTTCTCTTTCTCTAGTCGGCAAAGCATTTTCAATGGAGGGCCCGAAAGGGATGCTTAAACATGCAATTATATGATCGACGTTGTGGTACAAAGTTCGTAGGTAGGGAAGCGATTCTCTTACGAATAAGCCTATATGCCACGTAAAACTTGCAAAACTAAATAAAGCTAGAGGCATCTAACTTTGTTTTGCAGAGGCGTTATTTTATGTGACATGGTTACGGTAAGTTTTGATATTACTCGTACTGTCGGAGGCAAAGGAGGGCTCTGTAGACTCGGAGCCGTGCCGGGGCGCCGGGGGGCCAGGCACATGGCGCCATGAAGGTCCAGGCGCATCGACCATGTCACATCGCACTTCATTGCATCATTATTGTGTGCTGTTGTGTGTGCATCCTATTGATTGCTTATATGCTAGATATACAACGGTAGCATCATAAATAGGATGATCCCTAACAAATACCAAAATTGTGTTCTCCCTCGTTGCGCACCACCAAGAAAGTTCTACGTTATGAGGCAGGCCGTGATGATCGGGTGTCACACATCTCGTCGTTCGCATACAGTGGGTGTAAGCCATGTTGCACGCGCAGGGTCTTCGAGGTTTGATTGGCGAGCCTAGCATACTCAGAGGTATGGCCTCGGAACACGGGAAGATCGAAAGATCGAGCACGAGTCATAGAGTTGTTATGATCGACATTTTATGTCCACCTTTGAAGTTGTGCTGCCGGCCGTGATGATCGGGGGTAGTATGGTGGATGAGGGTCGTGTCTTCGCCATTATTATTTTAGGGATAATAATCTTGGTGAGGTGTGTTTTTGATAATGAGATTATAGAACTAAAACTCACCTATATATTGTAAACTTATCTTACCTCTTTTGCGATCACATCTGGAGACTACGGAACTACGCTTCGGTTACTTCTTCAAGAGCTCGGATTCTACCTTGGAGGCCGACGGGTCCAACTTCATCAGCTGGTGCATTGGTTTTAGAAACATTCTCCAAACACAACAAACATCCTATATGTGCTAGAACATTAGTTCGGAGTTTGACCAGATGATTCTGATAGCAAGGAGCAAGATGATGAGTTCCGTAAGCATCATGACATGTTCATGGAAGTGACGATCGTCATGAGCGTATGCCTAGCACCTGAGTTGAAAGTTGTTTCAACACATGGAGCCATATGTCGTGATAGATACGATCAGAGGTCACTTCAAAGATGAATTGAGTCTTGAGCAGTTCAGACAGCTTAGAAAGTTCCGGACCATTCACATGGGGAGCATACCTGTCTGGAGACTCAGTTGAAGAAGTTGTGTGACATCTACTTCAGGCTTACGAATATCTACGATTTCTAGATAACGAACTCCAGTGCAATAGAGATTGTGCTTTACCTCCTAGCTGTGAATAGCATGTGCGTGAATATGCTATAGAGACACGGTGAGCTTCTTCACGTTCGTGAACAAGTTCAAATCTCTAAAAGTTGATTCATCGAAGAAGAGTTCTTCGACGCTATGGATATATTTGATATACGAAGATATAAATGTATTCTTCTCATACTTGATGAAAAGGGTTTGATAATTGTTCTGTTTGTGAAACAGTCCCTGATTATCACAAGTATGTGGCGAAGGGTGACGTGACAGTGCACAAGTGATGACAAGTTAATGGCCAGTAGTGCTCACGCCCTCGAGATATCATATTAGTTATCATCAATAGTTTTTGATAAGACATTTTGTAATAGTGAGAATGTGGTCTAGTTTGGTGTCTTGAATGTTACAAGACATAATTATTCATATAGAACACATCAGTTGTTTTATGTTATGGAACAAAGCAGTTGTTTCATGTTATGAGTAATTTTCATCACATCTCAATTACATTATGCGTATGATATACATTTATAATAGCGGGAATGATAAAATTATGTGTCCAAAGAACAAACACCATCGAATTTAGTCATAAAGGCAATGAAAGAAGTAATGGATATTTTTTGGTCCATTTAAGTATTTCGAGTGCCAAAATTGATTAAGTTTGAAATGCAGTATTGAAGTTGCAATACTAGAGGAAATTGATTGAGAGTAATTTTTAATGATTAATCAATGGTGTTATTGCATGATCCGAATTCTTCCATGATTTTGGTAAATAGGAGTATTTGCCCGATAAATTATCGAGTCTGAAATTAATTTGATAATAGATCAAATGGGGTTTTTCAGAAGAAAGATTAGTGAATATTGTATTCACAAGATTCGATCAAAGGACAATATTTTTGAATTATGGTTTCAACACAAAAGACTTGTGGAAATTTGTTTCACAAAATTATAATGTCATATATAGTGATATGTGGGGAATTATAATCATGCTCTATTTTAAATAAAGTGTGGTCTGTCAGAATCAGTCTTAGAATCTCCTAATATGTTTGAAACATTATAGTCGATGTCCACTTTAGAAAATAGATATTTTTCTCAACGAGAATTCGTAGGATCGACAGTAGTGTCGACATGTATATGATTATGAGATAATTCGGAATATACATGAGTGGTTCTTTGTAGATTGCTCGCATTGGATGAGAGTGTATTACAAAACCAAATAGAAACAAAACTTAGTTTGTTGTCTATGTAATTCCGAGGAAAATATGAATTTTCGAATTATGGTTTATGGATTGAAATTAGAAGTTTGGAATAAAGTGTCAGACTTATGTTGGAAGATGTTCCAAACAGTATATGTCTGCTAATGAAAGTTTAGTGATTAAGAGTGAGGGAGACTAGAAAATTGTTTTCTACTTGCAATCCTCTTCATAAAGATCATAATATTTTCATGAAAGAAACTTCTGAATAAGGTGCTGTTATATTTAATATTGCTGTCGGGTCACAGCACTGTATTAAGTATTTCAGATCTTGTTGACAGATCAAGGTGCACTTTATGAATACAAAGAAAGTTGAGAAAGAATCGGAATACGAACAAAGGCTCTTCAGCCTGGAAATCCAAGTTACGTTTAAAAGGATTAAGAGAGTAATTGTTGCTGCAATTCTTATTAGAGGAATAAGATTGTTTAATCGTCATATAAAGTGTTATATGAAAATGTGACTATAAGAAAGACGCAGGAGCATGTCTTGTCAAGAAATGTGTCTTGCACAAGATCAAATTTTTTGACTACATTTTATGTAGACATGCTTGAAGTCTGAGGGATTTGTATTAATGTAATACTATAGTTTGTGTTAAATTCGAATTGATGATAGATCAATGATTTTGGTTTGACCTAAATGTCGAATTAAGTGGGAGTCGTAGTTAGTTTACTCAGGTGGAATATGTATGGAACATATTTTTGAGTGGGAGCTCAGGAACTCGAATATGTGGATAACACGTTTTTGAGTGGGAGCGTGTGTTGTCAAATATGTGGAGACATAGTTTGAGTGGGAGTCGAATTCATTTTGTGTAGTTAACACATTGTGAAACTGTACCAATAGAATAGGATGAAGTTGTGAAACTATTTAAAAGTTAGTGTCTATTTTGAAATAGAACGGGAATTTTAAATAGTTAGTCGAGTTGTTTTGGATTATATCTGAGGAGTCAGAATAGAATCAAAAGGATGGTCCTTTGGAATCCAATTGATCATTAAGAGTAATGATGCATGAAAGTAATGGTTGTATGACGTGTGGGTCTATTATGTAATATTAGACATCATACAGAAACCATATTATCTGCTCGATGATATATAACCGATGTTCTTGGAATAAGAACAGTTATTTTGGAATTTACTGGAAGTAGATGTGCGTTAGTTAAGGGATTGACATTTGAATGTCAAGTTTTCTACATTGGTGCGAAAGTATGTAGACATCACGAGTTTGTAATTGTTACAAGGGGCTCTGCAAGACTGAGTGTGTTTTTCAGGGCAGTTATCTGGTTAGTATAATCAGAGTAAGCGCTGGGAAGCGGTAGTCTCACTTAGTTGCGGTGTTTGCATATATGTTGTTGAACAACATGGTGATATCAAGCAAGTTAATATCCGTGAATCGCAGAAGCATGTACAATCATGGATTGTGCAGTAACACTTTTCCACAAGCAAGCATCATCGAATGATTCTTATTTGATAAGGATTTTGATAAAGTAAAATGCAGCTGGTTTATTTGTACTCTAGTGCAAGTGGGAGACTGAAGGAGATATGCCCTAGAGGCAAATAAATAAGTAGTATTTATTGCATTATCTCATAAGTTTATAATAGGTTTGTGTATTATGCTATAACTGTATTAATCGGAATTATTAATACACGTGTGATACATAGACAACCAGGTCCCTAGCAAGCCTCTATATGAGCTAGTCCATTGGGCAACAGTTGATCGAGATTCCCGATCAAGGACAATGACGTCAGTTGACAATGGGGTCATCTTGTTAGTAGAATAAGGTGATGGACATACGCAAAGTATTGCAATAAGATCGTATTACGATGTTTGTCATTTGCAATAGATAAGAGTATGATAGCTTATTCCTTAGACCGTGAGACCGTACTTATTGTTGCTTCGTAGGAGTGCTTTGAGAGCATCAAACGTTGTGTCTTATATAGCATGACAATAACGGTGTCCATCTTGGGTATTCCGAAAGAGCATCGAGACGTAAGGATCAAGAGCGGGATTTGTTCATTCTTGTAATGGAAAGATACTCTGGGCCCACTCGGTGATATTGCATCTATGTAGCTGCGCAGCTTGTGACTAGGTCATGGAGATGGTAATATCACAGACGAGTTAATAACCTTCGTCGGTAATGAGATACAGCAAAGGCATCGGTGTGTCTACGATCATATCTCGGACAAGGTAGTATCGCAGAGACAAAGGGAATGAATATCATATTTATGGTTCAACGACGATATTCGTGGAATGCACAGGGGTCGTCATATATTTCCAGGAATCCCTAACGATCATTGGTGAGCGGAGTGTCTCGACCATGTCTGGAGTGTTCCCGAACCGTAGCGTAACAAACTTAAGGTCTTAGCGACGCTAGGAGATAGGTTCTGGAATTTTATAGGTTTTTATTGGAGAGAGAGAAATGATCCGGAAAGAGTTCCGGTGGTCCGGAAGGAGTTCCGGGGAGGTATGGAATGGTTCCGGGAATGTCCGAAAGTTGTTCGGGTGGTTCCGAAATAGTTTCGGAGTCATGGGATATTGAATTATATATAAATATATTAATTATGAATTAATGGGATTTTATATTAATTTAATATTAATTAAATAAAGGAAAAAGGGGGCTCCCACCTAAATGGGCCCTAAGAGGGCCCAAGAGGGGGGAGCCGCACCCCACAAGGGGGGTGGGCCCCATGGGGATTCGGCCGGCCAATGGTGGGGGCGCACCAACCCCCCTCCTCCTTTAGTCCCACATGGGGGAGCCAAGGGGGTTGGCACACCCCCTTCCCCCTTTATATAGCAAGGCATATTAATTGATTTAATTCATAGGAAAATCCAATTAATTCCCGATTTCTCTCTCGATCTCGTGGTTCCCAAGTCGGAGCCGCGCCGAGCTGAGGAAGGGGGTCTCTCTCCACCTAAGCCATACCGCAGAGCGCCGTTGCTCTGCGGGATTCCAGATAAGATCTACTCCTGCGATTTCAGCTGGATCTGAATGACCGGGAGTTGTCGCTAGGCTCCGTATGTTTGCGAGTGCTCGGAGGCTACTCTATTGAGGAGTTTGGGCGACGTCGTCTCGCCCCCTGCAGCCGCCGCGCCTCCCCCCTCTGCTGCCAGCGCACCAGCCCCGGTGCTGGCGCTCTGCCTTCTTCCGCCCGACGCCCGTCGACGCAGATCATCGTCGACACCCCGGCGTCATCGACTCCGACATCGCGGCAAGTTCTCCGCGACCTCGAGGTCGGCTACGTACGACTTCATTGTCAACGCTTGTGCGGGAGCGTAATCCCCGCTATCGGTCTACATGGAGTTAATGTAACCCGTTCCGCCACCGTTATCGCATGTACTAGATAGATAGATCCTGGCTAGTTAGGGTTTCGTTCGCTAGAAAATTATTGTTTTCTGCACCGTAACCCCTTCACCAAGCTCTTCATGTTATCCTTAAGTGCTCTTGGAAAATCAGTCTCACTTTTTAGCGTCATGGTCATCATGGGTCCCTTCTTGAGTGATCCAAAGAGGTTGGTCATCTAAAAATAAGATAAGGTATTTAGAAAGCAATTACATAAGATAGTTACAAGAGGAACATTAGAAAAGTTTTGTTAAAGTAAACTGAATTAAAATAGATTTTCAATCCTATGGTCAAATCCTATTTCTATCCAGACTTAGGGGTTTCGAACCTACAGGCAACACATGGCTCTGGTACCATCTGTAGCGTACCTGCACTTAAAAATATGGCAGGTACCTGTGTATAGTGCAAACCCCTGGATCGATTCATTTGCACACACAGTTTACGATGAATATCACAACATTGTATCAATATTACACGGATAATCCAGACTTGGTAAAATAAATAGTTCGATACATCTTTGCATAGCTTAAAGCTAGCTCGAATCAATAAAGCAGCGCAAATAAATCTTCAATGAGCCTCCAACTTCATGATAGGCCACAGGCGAAAACATGTAGGTGCAGACTCGAAACCCAAACGTAGTCCTCACTCTTCGTCAGATAATTCTACAACAAACAATAATTTGCAACAGAGTGGGTCAGATTCCATTAGAAATGGATCGGGCAAGTGACACTATGGTGGACACTCAATGGAAGTAACTCTATAACCTGTACGCATATTTGGCTGGTGGAGTTCAAGGCTATTTTGCATAAAGCCAGTTTTATCCCTTCACTTTATAAAACAGTTTCAACATCATAGTTGGCAACACTGGCAAGTTCCAATGAACCAAAAGATGGCCCATCCTTGAGTGCACTCTCAGGTAAAAACCGCCACATATTATGGTCCTAAGAATAGTGAAAACTATCTTAGGTGAAAACCCCCATAGACATGGTCCTGAGTAGCCCATTCATCTAAGTGTACCCTCAGGTAAAAACCCCCACATAACATGGTCCTGAGTAGTTCACTATTGTTCACCTATCAAAATTTTATTTAAAAAATTAGAATGTTGGGATTCCTCCATGTTCCTTGATCAACTGTAGTCTTTACTTGGATACTTCTCCTTGAGTTCTTCACAATCTTCTCCCTTTATTCCTCATATCCCTTTTGTTCCTGGGTGGCCTTCCACAAGTGTGCTCCCTGGTCAGAACCCCCACATTCATGATCCTAAGTATAGTAGAAACTATCTTAGGTGGAAACCCATATGGACATGGTCCGGAGTAGCCACTCAACATAAACCAAACAACCAATCCACCCAGATGATTCATTAACTTAGTGGATGTGCACTCTCAGGTAAAAAAACCCCACATACTATGATCCTAAGTATAGTAGAAACTATCTCAGGTGAAAACCCTCATAGACATGGTCCTGAGTAGCCACAATTAACATTTTTTAAAATCTTTCATCAATTGCATAGCATCAGAATTTTACTAAGTCATTTCATAGGTACCTAGAAACAATGGAATAGGGGATTCTAAACATGTCTTGCATAGAAATACTACTAAGTTCTACACATGCATAGGAAAATAACTAAGTTATGCATAGAAAATACTTGAGAATTTTATGGGGGTGTGCCACTTGCCTCGGAAACAAGAAGGTTAGCAACATCAGCTGTAATAGTTCTCGTTTCCCTCCGAAATTTCTAATACATCAAACAAAACACACATAAACATACAAACAAAATAACAATACAAAAATAAGCTATCCATGATGTGCAATTTTTAATTCACAAGAAACATAATACTAATTTTTTTGTGATATTTATAAAGTATGCATAAAGTTATAATTGCAATTTAATTAGTTTCTAATTTTCCAAAATATAATAAAGGATTAAATATATTATTTAGAGTTATATGTGATTGAATTTTTATAACAAAATTTTGTAATTAGTATTAATAGACAGTGGGGATTTAAATAAATTTATAGCAATTGGATTTATTCAAAAATAATGTTTATATTAAAAGCTATGTTAAAACTATTCAAACTATTCAATTTAAACATACAACTAACAAATCATGAAAATAATACTCAAAAATATTTTATAATAGAGGCATCATATTACAAATATTCCAAAGTTTCTAAAACAATTTTATTTGCAATTTTTGGATTTATAGATTTAAAGTTATGACAAAAATTGTCAAATTCACCATTTGAAATTTGAATATTCTAAACTAAGAAAATTTGAATTTTGGCAGTTCTAATATATTCTACATGTCAAGTGCTTTCCAAATAAATAAAAATATTTGTATTTGACTAAACAGATAAAAAGTAATGATAAAAACAATATGTAGGAGGTTTTCTGTAAAACTGCCATTTTATTTTATTTAAGAAAATTCATTTCCACACTGGCGAGGCGCTGACGAGGCTCTGACGGTGCGCTGACGGAGCAGGCCACGTCAGCGTACCGGTTCGATTTAAAGAAGATCTAATCCTGGCCGTACGAACGAGATCCAACGGCTGAGAACAAAACAGAGCGGCGTGGCCGGTCAGAGAACTCCGGTGACCTAACCGTGGCGGTGCCATTGCTAGCGACACGCGTTCTACGCGTTTCAGGACGCGCGGGGATGAATGGGTCATACCCTTAAGCGCCAGAGGTCGAGGCGGACGTGTTGGCGAGGTGCACGGCGCCGGGGTGCTCTCCTTTTCTCGGAAATGCTCGCCAGAGTTGGTGACGGCGGCGGTTGTCCTCGGGTGTGGACGCGGGTATCAATTTGCTGCGAGAAAAATTGGGCGACTTTGTCAAAAACGTGCGCACGGATTAAAGAAAGGAGACATGAGGGATAGGGGAGCTCGGGGTCTACGGAGCTCACCGGAACTCGAAGAAACAGGCGGCGGTAATGGCGGAGATGCGACGGAAGATTGTGGACGGCCTGGGGGCGCTCAGAGAGGGTGGTCTGGGGGCAAAGGGAGAGGGCGAGGTGGGCTACTTGAAGGGCTACACGGGAGCTTTCAACACAGCTTTAATCGCGCGAAATTACAGGGGGAAATCAATCGGCCGTTTTCGGGCGCGATTTCTGGAGGTTGAAAACGCGCCGATGTCAGCATGACGTCATAGGTGTTTTTCTTTTTCTTTTCTGATTTTTAATTTAATTCATATCTTTTTATTTAATTGTCCAAATGATGTCAAATTAATTTCTAAAAATTTGTAAAATTCATATCTATGCTCTAAACCATTTGTCGGCATGTTTTGAAACTTTTTGAAAATTAATTATTTTGAAATATTCATAAAATACAATTTTACCTATTTTAATTTTTCTTTGAACTTAAGGATTTAATAATTTATTTGGAGTTAAATAAAATTTATGAAATTGCTTGATAGAATTGGCCCCAATGACCTTGGGGATGAGGGAGATAATGTTGAAATTCAACCTCGAGATATCAATAGTGCCAAGGGCAAAACCATTAAGAATCGATAGCACGAAGGGTTTGAGAATAGGCCAAAACGATTTAAAAAGGCATCCGGAAAGCCGTCGGGGCCAGGAGCAGTATCAACTTTGGTTTCCTTGAGGACCGTCTCTAGTTCCTCACTGGAGAAAGAGAGAGAGAGGGCAAGGTTTTCCTCATCCGAGGCACGCTGCTCCGGAGGCCAGAAGTTGCGGCTAAGTGACAGAAGTCAAGGTGAATCAGACGCAAAAAGATCAAGATAGAACTCATAGATGTGTGCCTGCAGACCCACTTTATCAGAGAACGTGCCAGTAGGAGTCACGAGCGAGGAGATCAAATATTTGCGGCGACGCCCATTCAAAAATGCGTGAAAATATTTAGTGTTTGCGTCCCCTTTGAGATGCCAATCCCGGCGGCCACGCTGGCGCCAGTATTCCTCGTCCGGGGCGAGAAGGTGCATCATTTGTTCCTCAAGATGATATATGAGAGCCCATCCTTCCTCGTCTAGACCCGCAGTGTCCACCGTTACGTCCATCGCTTGGATTTGAGAGAGGAGTTGAGATTTCCTTAGCCGAGCGTCACGACCAAGGTTCGCGCCCCAACCTTTGAGGTAGCGATGAAGATTGGAGGACATGAACTGCCATAGGTCCAGATTATCCCTGTGAGGTCTGCTCGAGAGCAAGGAATCCGTCCATACTTTCTTGACGACTTCAAGGAAGCCATGAATTTGGAGCCACCCAGTTTCAAAGAAGAAACGCTTGGAACGCGGGGGCGGTAGCTGATCTCCGGTATCAATAGTCAGGGGAGTATGGTCAGACTCGATGCAGGTCTCAGCCGTCAAAGTCGTCAGTGGGAAGTGCAGGTCCCAATCTGCAGAGATCAAAGCCCGATCAAGAACACTTCTTACCGGATTCAGTTGCTTGTTGGTCCAGGTATAATTCGCCCCCGTTCGTACAATCTCACGCAGAGAGAGACGCGCGATGCAGTCATTGAAAAGATGCACTCTGGGCCAGTTTATATTGGCGTTATTCTTGTCTCTTTGGCCCCGGATAAGATTGAAGTCACCCGTAATCAGGACGGGGAAGCGGCATCTCCCCACCTTTTGCTCGAGCTCTTCGAGGAAGGCGGGGGATCGTGTGTGGTACGCGGGGCAATAAACTCCAATAAAGTAAAAAATGAAGCGCGTGGCTTTGTGAAGAATGGATGCGCTAAGGAAAAAAGTTCCTTGATCTAAGGAGCCTCCCTGTAGAGTGATGTCTCTCACACCGAGCAGGCAGCCACCTGAGTGGCCCAACGCCGCCAGCCAACTCCACAAAAATTTATCGTTACCCTCGAGACTACGAAGCTCCGTTTATGAAAATGATTGTTTAATTGTTTCTTGCAGAAAGATGATATCAAGTTTCTACGTACGGATGTAGACCTTGAGCTGGGAGCGATGACCACTCTGGCCAAAGCCCATAATGTTCCAGCCACCTGCTCTCATTTAGATGTACTTTTCTTCCGTGCTAGGCGGGCAGGAGTAACGCGGAGGTTCGGTCGTGGAATGGAAACCCCCGTACCTTGGAACGTTTCTTAGTCGGTTGAGAAGGCGAAGGAAGGGAGAGGTTCGCCGTGGGTTGAATTAGAGTCTCACCGGTCGGGGGAGCCACACTGGTTTCCCCGGCCGGTTTCTTCTTTGCTTCCTCTAACTGAGCTGCGACCTTTGCCGCAGCCTTTGACAAAGTGGCTTGGGCCAATTCCTTAGCCTGAATCAAAGAGATGAGAGTCGCACTATCAGAGCCAAAAGCAGGGACCAAACTGCAATCAGCAACAACGGAAAGCTAATGGGAATCGACAACCGAAGAGAGGGAGGTGAAGTCCGAGAGCGGAGGGGAGAAGGACATACCCAGAGCATTCTTGGCCGTAGCACGCCGCACGGCCTTGTCCAGGATCGGCTCGGCCTCCTTTCCTCTGCCGCGAGCGCTCCGGCGCGTGGATGATGACGGCGTGGTGTCCACCTGCGGGTGTCCTGACTTTGATGCCACCGGGGTAAGGAGCGAGGACTTGGCGGAAGAGGACGGTGAGCGCTGGATTATGTTGCTCTTAAGTTTGACGCTGCGCTCGGCGAGGGTTTTGTTCTGGAAGTCCAAGTCTTCAGGACTCTGCCATCCCAGCTCCAACCGGTCTGCGACGTTCATCTTTGTAGCTTTGCAAGGCGAGTAGCTCGGGATCTGGACGCGTTCCCCCTCCTCCGAAGAGTTGCCATCACCCAGAGACGGGGAGGACGGGGAAGGCGAGACATCCTTCACGCGAGGAGCATTCTGGCCCAGAGGAGACAGCGCCGCAAAGATCTGCTCCGCGTCGGCCACGTTGGAGCCGTATTCATCCAAGAGGGAGCGAGCGAGCTCATCACGGATCGCAGGGGGAGCAGACTTGGCGAGCTTGGCAGCCGAAGAAGCAGCATGCACCGGGGAATAGAGACGGAGGACAGGGTGGCCACGAGGGGGCTTAATGCCAGAGGACTTCTTCCGGTGAGGGATGGAGCGAGGTTGAGTTATAGCCTTGAACACATGGACCAAAGGAATGGGGGCCAACACTTGACCTCCACCTGGCGGCGTAGGGCCGGATTTGGGGGTTGAGGTAGGCGGAAGTGTAGCAGTTTTTCCGGCCTTATTGCGCTTCCAGTGCTCCTCGGACTCATTCTCTTCATCTTGGTGAGTCCGGTCTTTGTCTTTGGTGTCCTGAAGAGACTTAGGTGGGGGAGTGATGTTGGAGACTATAGTCGAGCGGGCCAGATCGGGGAAAATCCTGATCGGGTAACCCTCCCGATTGACGAAGAGCTTGATAGTGGTGTCTAACTTGGCCGGGGCTGGTGAGAGGACTTTAGCCATGAGGTCTTCCTCCTTACGTAGCGACAACTTATCCACAGAGACGGGTTTCCCTACCATCACTAGCGCCGCCATCATCTTAGCTTCAGTGCGGAGAGCCGGGGGAACTCCACGCAATCTTAGCCACACTGGCTTCAGATCGTCAACTGGGGATGGCTTGGGGACTGCCTCCATAACCACCACGTTGATTTTTCTGCCCGGGAGCCTGAGTCCGGTGGCGTTCTTGCAGAGGCGGAAGCTAGATTCCGTGGGGAAAACCACAGAGAATTCCCCATCAAGAAGCTGAGCCACCTTCTAGTCCCACTTGTCCTCCACCAGTTTCTTCATCCCTTCTTTAATGCTCAGAACGTTGGCGAGAGGACACATGCCAGTAGTGTGGCCATCGATCTTGCAGACCGTGTAGTGTGGAGCAAGCAAGCAACCAGACTGGTAATGCCCCGCATCACCGCAGTTATAGCAGGTAATGTTTTCCTTGCCCTTGGAGGGTTCCTGCTCTCCCAGATCTGCGAGAGGGGATGCGTCTTGAGTTTGCGGCGGCGTAGGCTCGGCGCAAGGTTTCTTGGCGAGCTGCTTACGACGCTGGGGACGTTGCTCACTCTGAGCTAGTCCAAGGGAAGAGGACCCGACCCCAAAGCGCTCTACTTCGGAGGCGCGGTTCCTCCCCTCCCTGCGCCACGATTGGTTACGGTCTTGGTGACGATCTTGATCCCATTGGCGGCACTTGTTTCTCTCCTATTCCCACTCGAGCTTATGGCAAAGGGATTCCTCATATGTACGATCCACGCCCTCGACCTCTATGAAGGGTCGCTTCCCGTTGTTGTTCTGGGAGGGGCGGCCGCGGTCGCGCTCCATTGCTGGGGCTCGCACGCGCGGAGAGCAGGGATGGGGAAGGGTAGTAGAAGGAAGGTGGCGACGATGCACTAGATCAGATCTGGATGCGGGGAAAGTGGGGGCTAGGGTTTGCTTCTGGACCCAGTGCCACCTAAATATCTGTTGCGGGTTGGGTACGAGACGAGGTGCGGCAGTGGAGGCCGTTCGATTAGCACCAGGGGA
Organism: Poa annua; assembly: GCA_026929855.1. NCBI lineage: Eukaryota > Viridiplantae > Streptophyta > Magnoliopsida > Poales > Poaceae > Poa > Poa annua. The sequence goes on from CM049426.1 coordinate 73,533,405, forward strand.
CACGTGTCTCCTATCCACAAGGTTTGGTCGCACTGATCCGCTCGCTGATGGGCCTTGGTGGGGGTTCAGCCCAACACGCACCGTGCCGCTTGTGGGAGGGCCTTGGTGGGGGACGGCCCAACAGGCGGCCCATCCTTGTGGGGGCCCACTAGGTTAGACACGGTCGCGCACGTCCCCTGCGTGGCGGCTGCGGGAGGCGGAGACGGTGGCGCGGCTGCGGTGGGGCAGATCCCGGCGAGCCGAGACGGGGAGATGACTAGGGCCTCCAGCATCCCAAAGCGGAGAGGGACCGTCATCGCACCCTGTGAAGATGGCTTGGCAGTAGCAGCCGGTCTCAGAGATTGCAGCGGCGGGAACAGTGCCTCACCCAGATCCAGATCCAGGCGCTCCCGATCTGGCCGGGGAGGGGAAGAGACTTGCCGTGGCTTGCTGGCGAGGGGGCGTAGATGGCGGGGGGGGGGGGGGGGGGGACGACCTCCTGGGGCAAACGTCGGACGCTTGCGGGGGAGAGAGTGGGGCACCGCAAGCGCTTGAGCCACAAATTCTTCCACCGAGGCTAACGGCGGAGCACACACCAGGGGCGACTTTGCCGAGGGGGAGGACACGAGGAGATCTTCCCCGTCGTCTGAGGCATCCTCTACGAGCGCCAAGAAGCGGGAGCCACAAGGTGGCAGCGGTGAGGTGGGGGATGCCGTCGGGGAGGTTGAGGGGAGCGCACACTGCGGCCCCTTGCTGTCGCCTGGCGCGTCGCGGGAGCTCATCCCAATACTCCTCCGAGGCATCTGTCCGTCTCTCAATTGTGTGCCTCCCAACAATATACATAGACCGTTCCAACCGCATCTATGACTAATAATCCACCTTCCGGTTAGTGTCCGCATCCCTTTCAGTATTAAGTTGCATGCAACAGATCCCTGTCAGTATTAAGTTGCATGCAACAGATTATCGCCTTAAGCACTGTGTGTAAAGTAAGTAAGTAACATCATCCTTAGACAAAGTACTACGGTTTTATCCCTAGTAGCAACAGTACATCTACAACCTTTGAGATTTCTGTCACTACCCCAAATTAAATAGAGACATGAACCCACTATCGAGCATAAATACCCCCTCTTGGAGTTACAAGCATCTACTTGGACAAAGCACACACGAGTAACGGAGAGCATGCAAGACCATTAAATAGCACACACATGATATATTATGAAGCAATAACTTTAGTACTCAATATTCATCGGATCCTAGCAAACACAACATGAAGAATTACATAACGGTGATCTTAATCATGATAGGCAGCTCACAAGATCTAAACATGATAGCACAAGAGGAGAAGACAACCATCGAGCTACTTCTATGGACCTGTAGTCAAGGGTAGACTACTCACGCATCCGTCCGGAGGCGGTCATGACGACGTAGAGGCCTCCGGGGACGATGAAAGTGCATTCTTTGCACTCCCATATTTTGATGACTAATGATAACACAAAAGGTGTTATAATGTTTGTGATGAACTATGTAGGTTCTAGTACAGGTTGGTGGACAAGAGTGAACACTTAAAATTTCCTGGTTGTCAATACTGCAGCACTTGGTTTTTCACCAGGAAATCCTGCAGGAGATTTCCGGATTCCGGAGATTTCCGCTCCCCAGTCCAGAGATCTCCGAGCTGAACAAGAATTTCACCAAGTCAAGAACTCCAGAGCGCACTGATTGCAAATTGTGTTTAGCCGGAAATGCTCCTAGAGATTTTCGGTGCTCGGAGATTTCCGAGCCCCAATCCAGAAATCTCCGAGTGGCAGAAGTTTTTCGACTAAGTCCAGATTGATTGAGTGCAGTGACTCTAACTCAAGCTAAGCCGGAAATGGTCTGGGAGATTTCCGGCGCTCGGAGAATTCCGAGCCTCAGTCTGGAGATCTCCAAGTGACAGAGGATTTTCTGCCAAGTCTAGGAGATCAATCAGCACTGACCCCGAGCCCAGCTTTACCGGAAATACTACCGGAGATATCCGTAGTCCGGAGATCTCCGAACCTCAACCCGGAGATTTCCGAGCTGGCGGCTGTACAACAGGCAGAATTTGGGGAGGGGTATAAATACCCCTCCACCTACCTCCAGCTGTTGAAGCTTCCAGATTTCTCTCTCCTCCATTGGTGCTGAAGCCCGTTTCTTCCGGATCTCCCAATCTAGTCACTCAAATCCTTTGATACTTGGGGATCTGAGAAGCCACCGATCTACAACTCCACCGAAGCGTTTTGATTTCCCCCTCTATATCTTGAGGGGCAACGAATCTAGGGTTCCTTTGTGGATAGCTAGGTTCAATCTTGAGTGTTTTGATGCTTTGTGGATTCCTTTGTGGAAGTGACCTGTTGTGGTCATTGTGAGAGCCCCCAATTCAGTTGTGGGTGTGTGCCTCACGAATTTGTACGGGACCTTCTCCGCCCTTAAAGTAGTCCTTAGTGGAAACGTGGATTCGCACCTTTGTGGTCGAATTCACAGGAAGATAGGGTGAGGCCTTTGTGGCGTTGAGCAAACCTTTGTGGTAGCTCACACCCCTCCAATGAGACGTACACGTATGTGGTGGAACTTGGGATAAAATTGCCGTCTTCGAGTTCCTACGGTTGTCTTGTTCCACTGTCCTTTTGTAGCGTACCCGCACTTAAAAATATGGCAGGTACCTGTGTATAGTGCAAACCACTGGATCGATTCATTTGCACACACAGTTTACGATGAATATCACAACATTGTATCAATATTACACGGATAATACAGACTTGGTAAAATAAATAGTTCGATACATCTTTGCATAACTTAAAGCTAGCTCGAATCAATAAAGCAGCGGAAATAAATCTTCAATGAGCCTCCAACTTCATGATACGCCACAGGCGAAAAAATGTTGGTGCAAACTCGAAACCCAAACGTAGTCCTCACTCTTCGTCAGATAATTTTGCAACAAATAATAATTTGCAATAGAGTGGGTCAGATTCCATTAGAAATGGATCGGGCAAGTGACACTATGGTGGACACTCAATGGAAGTAACTCTATAACCTGTATGCATATTTGGCTGGTGGAGTTCAAGTCTATTTTGCATAAAGCAAGTTTTATCCTTTCACTTTATAAAACAGTTTCAACATCATAGTTGGCAACACTGGCAAGTTCAAGTGAACCAAAAGATGGCCCATCCTTGAGTGCACTCTCAGGTAAAAACCCCCACATACTATGGTCCTAAGTATAGTGAAAACTATCTTAGGTGAAAACCCCCATAGACATGGTCCTGAGTAGCCCATGCATCTAAGTGTACCCTCAGGTAAAACCCCCCACATAACATGGTCCTGAGTAGTTCACTATTGTTCACCTATCAAAATTTTATTTAAGAAATTAGAATGTTGGGATTCCTCCATGTTCCTTGATCAGCTGTAGTGTTTACTAGGAATACTTCTCCTTGAGTTCTTCACAATCTTTTCCCTTTATTCCTCATATCCCTTTGTTCCTGGGTGGCCTTCCACAAGTGTGCTCCCAGGTGAGAACCCCAACATTCATGATCCTAAGTATAGTAGAAACTATCTTAGGTGAAAACCCTCATGGACATGGTCCTGAGTAGCCACTCAATATAAACCAAACAACCAATCCACCCAGATGATTCATTAACTTAGTGGATGTGCACTCTCAGGTAAAAACCCCCACATACTATGATCCTAAGTATAATTGAAACTATCTCAGGTAAAAAACCATTTGTAAATGATGTCAAAATACTTCGGGCGCAATTTCTGATTTTTCTTTTAATTCATATCTTTTGATTTAATTGTCCAAATGATGTCAAATTAATTTCTAAAAATTTGTAAAATTCATATCTATGCTTTAAACCATTTGTGGGCATGTTTTGAAACTTTTTGAAAATTAATTATTTTCAAATATTAATAAAATACAATTTTACCTATTTTAGTTTTTCTTTGAAATTTAATAATTTATTTGGAGTTAAATAAAATTTATGAAATTACCCACATTCAAATATGTTTAAATTTAGATTATTTAAACTTATTTTGCTGAAATCATTCACCTTTATTTTGGCATAAAAGTAGCATAAAAGAATATAAGTATTTTTAGTAATATGAAATATAATGGATTCTTTTTTTAATTTAAACCTTTTGTGATATAATCAGATGATGAATGATGAGATGCATGTATGCATGAATGCAATGCTTAAATTTTCTTTTTAAAGCAAAAATTTATAAATGTTTTCAAAAGTTTTAAATTTAGTGATTTTTAACATTCCAAAATATAGGGATGTTACAGACTACCACCCTTAAAAGTAATCTCGTCCTCGAGATTCGAGAAGGCTAGGAAAACGGTTCTGTCTGGTATCGGGTTGGGCTACCACCCTTAAAAGAAATTTTTGTGGGTATTGAAACTTTAATATGAAAACTTAATTCAGGATGTACCGTTCCCTTCTTCCACAGTGATGTGGTTCACATATCCTTAATGAGAAGGATTTGACTTGGCAGCTTCTTCGGCCTTCTTTAGTGCTGGACACTCGTTGGCGTAATGACCCTTGTTCTTGCATTTGTAGCATAGCACCTGACTGATATCCCTGTGTTCAGTATTTGGACGGTGGTGTCCATTGTTATGGTTATGGCCAGCAAATCCATTTCCTTTATGATCTCCATTGCTTCCCTTGGATCCTCCATGGTGATCATGACGCTTGTCGTGACTTCCTCCATTATGGTGAATCCCATGTTTGTGGCCACTGTGCACATCATGAACAAGGTGCTTCTTGAATGAGGGTTCAAAGGAGTGCTTGTCCATCTTCTTCCTATTTTCAGCTTTCTTTATGCTATCTTCAAGGGTGATTGCTTTATCAAGAGGTATTTGATAGTTTGGTCCATAAGCAACAGTCAGAGGTATCTTCAGCTCATCACTAAGTCCATTGAGAAATTTTGACTTCCTCTTTGCATCTGTGTCAATGTCCTCAGGCGCATATCGAGACAAGGAATGGAAGTCGTCCATATACTCCTTAAGACTTCTGCTTCGCTGACGCAAATTTCGAAACTCTTCCCGTTTAAGATTCATAATTCCTGTGGAGACATGAGCATTACGAAATCCTTCCTTGAATTCCTCCTAGGTCAAGGTGTCCAATGGGTGAGTAATCTGATAAGTTTCCCACCATTGGGCAGCAGGTCCTTCAAGTAGATGTGCGGTAAACCTAACTTTCTCAGCGTCATCACATTCAGTTGTCACCAGATCCTTTTGTATAGAGCGTAGCCAGTCATCAGCCACCATTGGCTCTGTTGCGTTCGAGAACTTGTTTGGCCTAAGCCTAAAAAAGCTGGTAAGCCTGTCCACTTGAGGAGGTGGTGGTGGTGGAGGATTGTTGTTGTTGTTGTTATTGTTGTTGCTTGCTGCAATAATCTGAGTCATCATAGTCATCAGCTGAGCTTGAGCGGCCTTCACTTGCTGCATGGCATCATTGTTGTTGTTGTTCTCAGGAGCACGGCGGGGAGGCATCTGTGGGTTTTAGCATATATGAGTAAAAGATAGACAGATCTAGGAGAAATATTCCTACCCATACAAGCAATTGACACAATCAACCACAATCATTAAATTTCCAAACATGTTTTGAGAAAACCGAATTTATCGTTCTATAACGAATCACCCGAGGTTATGGAGAACACATATGATGATATTGCCATACCACAATTTGATAGGTCAATACATCATTAGTATCTCATTACTCTAATAGATAGGTGGTCTAGTCTATCTCCTTCCTGAGTGCATCAAGTTCCTCTTCTATTTCCTTGAGTTCATCAAGATACTTTTGTGTGTTTTGAATTCTAAATTGAAGTCTTCTTTCAAGGTTCTCGATGGCTTCGCATGCTGCACTTTTCGCTGAGTCAAAGAATGATGTGTGGAGTATTGGGTTGGTGAACATGCAGTAGCCCTTGGTCTTCTGGTCATCTTGTTTGCTCTTGTATAGATGGAGTTGCACCCACTAGTACTCTTGACCTTCACCCATGAAAGGAAACCCTTTGTATATTGCTTCTCCTTCAAATCCCAAGCTCTTCATGTTATCCTTAAGTGCTCTTGGAAAATCAGTCTCACTTTTTAGCGTCATGGTCATCATGGGTCCCTTCTTGAGTGATCCAAAGAGGTTGGTCATCTAAAAATAAGATAAGGTATTTAGAAAGCAATTACATAAGATAGTTACAAGAGGAACATTAGAAAAGTTTTGTTTTAGTAAACTGAATAAAAATAGATTTTCAATCCTATGGTCAAATCCTATTTCTATCCAGACTTACGGGTTTCGAACCTACAGGCAACACAGGGCTCTGATACCATCTGTAGCGTACCTACACTTAAAAATATGGCAGGTACCTGTGTATAGTGAAAACCCCTGGATCGATTCATTTGCACACACCGTTTACGATGAATATCACAACATTGTATCAATATTACACGGATAATCCAGACTTGTTAAAATAAATAGTTCGATACAACTTTGCATAGCTTAAAGCTAGCTCGAATCAATAAAGCAGCGGAAATAAATCTTCAATGAGCCTCCAACTTCATGATACGCCACAGGCGAAAACATGTTGGTGCAGACTCGAAACCCAAACGTAGTCCTCACTCTTCGTCAGATAATTCTGCAACAAATAATAATTTGCAACAGAGTGGGTCAGATTCCATTAGAAATGGATCAGGCAAGTGACAGTATGGTGGACACTCAATGGAAGTAACTCTATAACCTGTATGCATATTTGGCTGGTGGAGTTCAAAGCTATTTTGCATAAAGCCAGTTTTATCCTTTCTCTTTATAAAACAGTTTCAACATCATAGTTGACAACACTGGCAAGCTCCAGTGAACCAAAATATGCCCCATCCTTGAGTGCACTCTCAGGTAAAAAACCCCACATACTATGGTCCTAAGTATAGTGAAAACTATCTTAGGTGAAAACCCCCATATACATGGTCCTGAGTAGCCCATTCATCTAAGTGTACCCTCAGGTAAAAACCCCCGCATAACATGGTCCTGAGTAGTTCACTATTGTTCACCTATCAAAATTTTATTTAAGAAATTATAATGTTGGGATTCCTCCATGTTCCTTGTTCAGCTGTAGTCTTTACTTGGAATACTTCTCCTTGAGTTCTTCACAATCTTCTCCCTTTATTCCTCATATCCCTTTGTTCCTGGGTGGCCTTCCACAAGTGTGCTCCCAGGTGAGAACCCCCACATTAATGATCCTAAGTATAGTAGAAACTATCTTAGGTGAAAACCCTCATGGACATGGTCCTGAGTAGCCACTCAACATAAACCAAACAACCAATCCACCTAGATGATTCATTAACTTAGTGGATGTGCACTCTCAGGTAAAAAAACCCCACATACTATGATCCTAAGTGTAGTAGAAACTATCTCAGGTGAAAACCCTCATAGGCATGGTCCTGAGTAGCCACAGTTAACATTTTGTAAAATCTTTCATCAATTGCATAGCATCAGAATTGTACTAAGTGATTTCATAGGTACCTAGACACAATGGAATAGGGGATTCTAAACATGTCTTGCATAGCAATACTACTAAGTTGTCAGACCCTGAATTCAAGCTACACAAACGAAACGTATCGGTTGGGCCACACAACCAAGAACATACAGGGGTTACCAATCCCAGGAAAACAATCAGGCCATGCTCGGAATGGATCATCGGCCGACAGTTCTTGGCGACCCCAACGTCACATACGTTTCCAGATTGTGCACGCAAGAACCCAAAAAGTCTTCCAACTCGTATACTTCAACCATACACACATGGTATACGAGTCGGATTTTTAACAAGTTGAAACCACAGAATAAACCTATGACACAAAGAAAGGAAATAATATCCAAAAGCTCTCACTGAGCAAAAATATCAAATGGCACCAATCAGAGGACACATGTCCCAACATTACATCATGCAGCGGAAACAAACCGGTCTGAGTACAGACAAGAAGCAAAGGGCCCAGGGCCGAAACGGAAAAGAAGGCCCATCCACGCAGTCCACCAGGAAGTAGCCCAGGGGAACTCTAACTACTCGTCGTAGCTCTCGTCGTCGAACTCCACGTGGTATCCACCCAACTGGTCGAGTGAAGGATCCTCAACTGCAAAAAAACCACAACCCGCGAACGGGTCAATACACCGAAACGTATCGAACAAGCTTAAGCTAACAGGTTACAAAACTGTTAGATTCCCAAAATATGGGGGTAAGTGTACTTGGCGGAAGCAGCACTAGCAACCTAAAGAGACACGCTAAAACTTCCGTCTAATTAGAGAGGGATAAGAGAGCGTTTAAGTATCCACCTACAACTGACACCAGTGATAACCCATTCTCGAATTAACCCCCTCAACCAAGTATGAGGAAGCAATCCGGGAATACTCACACGTTAACAATTTTAGTTACCATTTAGGGTGTAAGTAATGCTATATTACTAGTCACATTAATTAACAATGATTAGATGTAAGTTGTCCATATCTTGTTAGCCAGCATCATCACCAACGTCGTCCATAACCGTGGACACGGCTCATCGATAAGATTATACCCTGCAGGGGTGCAGTACAGTACCCATACTCGCATGATCAACCCGTTAGGGCCTCTCAACACGACTCATTCCTTCACTACAGCAAGTCCAAGTGCCACTCATATGAGTTGTTACCCGCGTCAGGAGTCCGGCCGAATCTCAATTGCGGACTCATTAGTTTGTGTCTGCTCACCATGCGGCTCAAACCACAGTAGGAACTGTCCGCTACGTGAGCACCACCCCTATATGACCCCCCGTATCCAGTAACCTCTCATCGATCATCATCATCATGCACATGCATATGAGCGAATGGAAAACCCGAACTACTTGCGGCACATGGACGAGCTGCGGATCCGTTCAAAGTCGAGGGGGGCTCCATTGGGCCACCCACAAGTGGTTAGTGCGCTCAAAATTGGATCCGAGGACAAAATCTCAGTTCCTAGGTCGACACTGAGTAGAACAAAGCACCTCGCAAGGCCTTCCGCCTGGTGCCTTATCTTTTAATTATAGAACCCCAAAATAAGACATCATTTTATTATAGTAGAACAATATATCATACTCAGCATATGAGATAAAGACAAAGGAACGACTCGCTCAACCAATCCTAAGCATGCACTACGACTCGCAAAGGCCAACAGATAAACATGCAAAGGGTTATGGGTTGTGGGGATATAGCTGTATAGGCTGCAGGATAAACATGTGATGGGATCGCAATTCAAGAATCAATAACTAGGATAGCATAGATCAAAAGGCAGGAATGAAAACCCGACAATCGTGTAACCGGTTAGCAGAAGCTTGCCTGGCAGCTCGTAGCCTGGCACGATAGCTGGAACCTCAGTATCGTAGGTACTCGCAGCAGACACGTCGTCGTCTACCCAAAGAGAGCCAAACACAGACAATAGGAAACAATAATCAATACAGAGAAATGCGCAAACGAATGATGGTGCGATATGGTATGAGATGATTAGGTCATATTAAAGCGGGGATGAAATCCCGGCAAAAGATTAGGGTGCAAGTTATTTGTGTAGCCAACAATTTAAATGTTACTTAATATAGCAGAAGTGGTGATCCAATTAATTTAAAATGGAAAAGACATTAATTACTTAATTGCCCAACACATTCCACATTTAGGAATTAATTGCAATTTATTTATCTTCAACTCTAATTAAATATTTATTAGCATGTCAAGATATGGTATAAAAGGTATGAGCATATTAAATGGAATTAGGGCATTATATAATTATTACCCCTCATACTTCATATTTAATTAATTAATTGCATTTGTTAATTTAAACTAAGCATTTAAAATAAATGATGCAAAATGACATAAGAATGTGATATTAATGTTTATTGCATTTTTCTGATATAAAAACATATAAAGTTTATTTAATTTGGAGTTATAAATTAAAAGTTATGCATTTTATAAGTGTAGGGGTGTTTCTATAAAACCCGAGGACTTATCCGTGATGGGAAAAACATAAGGAAGGACTTCTGTGCAACAAACAGGGTTCCAGGGGCTCTGGTGCAAAAACTGCCGCGCCAGGATTTTTCTCACCCCGGGGCATCCCAGCCCGTGTCCCTGGCGAGCGGGGCTAGATGCCACGCGGGTGGGGAGGAGGTTGTGCTGGCCCGGGCAGTCGCTGCCAAGCGGGCCCGGGCTGTCAGTGAGTGAGGAAAAAAGGGGGCGATATTCCACTGCCCCAGGAGGAGTCGAACTCGCGAGCGCGCGGAGCGAGCGCACGGACGGCGCTGTTGCCAGTAGGTTAGGTGTCCGGTTAGTGTTGGGATTAGTATAGGTTTTGTTTTAAAGCGTTACGCGCTCCTCTGACGAACTGAAGATTTTCCCCGAGACAGCGAACCGCGGCGGAAGAAAACTCGCCGGCGGCGACCGTTTCGATGGCGGTGACTGCGGTTCTCGGGCGCAACACGTTGCGGTGCGTGTGGGGATTCAATTCCCGTGCTCGGAAGTGAGAAAACGGGGGCGAGGCGTCGTGTTCGTCCTCAACATCGCCGGCACGGCGGACGGGAAGCGGAGCGTGGATGGCTCGGGCTCTCCGGCGACTAACAGAACGGAGGAGAAGGGGAAAAGGGGAGCGGAGCTCACCGCGGTGCGCGTCGGGGGAGTGCTCGGTGCGGGGACGGCGCGGGGACGACGGCGTGCGACGAACCGGTGGTGCGCTCCGGCGATTCCTCGGTGGTTGACAGGGAAGAAGAAAGAGGAGCGGTGGCGGCGCCCCGTGCGACCGAGGCTAGGGTTAGGGTTTTTCCGGGTGCGGCCCGATTAAATAGAGGAGGGGAGAGTGGGGGCGAGCAGTGGGGGCGAGGTGCAGGGACTCATAGCCATGGCCAGCTCGTCTGCTCCTCCACGCTGGAAAGGGACTGTACGGAGGAGAGGGATGAGGTAGATGGGCCTGTTTGGGACGGGCTGGGCTAATTCAGCCCAGCTCGGCCAGGGTTCCCCTTTTTTTTGTACTGAATTCTTTTTCTTTTTCAAAACTTTCTGATTTTTGTATTTGTAAAACAAATAAGAGAAAGAGACATAAAAGAACTTTTGAATAATTTTTACAAGTTTCAATTTAGTCATATTAATATCTCATTGGATTATTTATAAATAATTGGAAACTTCAAATGATTTTATTTTGAAAGCATTTGAATTCAAAATAAGGATTTAAAATTTGTAATTTGTATTTGGTGCACAAAACTAAATAAAAGCAAGCACATATGGAATGATGACATGATATCCATTATTATTGCACACAAATATGGAAAGTTACAGACGGGCTGTTACAACACTCCCCCCTCAAAGGAATCACGCCCTGAGATTCTTCATGGAGCAACAAAGAGGTTGGGGTACTCGGCACGGAGATGGTCTTCACGTTCCCATGTAGCTTCCTTGTCAGAATGATGAGACCATTGAACCTTGTAGAACTTGACAGTGTTGTTACGGGTGCGACGTTCAGCTTCGTCAAGAATGCGAATCGGTTGTTCCACATAAGAGAGATCTTCTCGAAGTTCAATCGATCCATGATCAACTGCACGACCTGGATCTTGGAAGCACTTCTTGAGTTGTGACACGTGGAAGACATCGTGCACTTTGGAGAGGTTTGGAGGAAGTTCCAGACGGTAAGCCAATTCACCACGCCTTGAAAGAACGTTAAAAGGCCCAACATAACGTGGAGCAAGTTTGCCTTTGATGCCAAAGCGTTGTGTGCCTCTCATAGGAGTGACACGAAGGTAAGCTTGATCACGAGGTGCATAGACCATGTCCCTGTGCTTGCTATCATAATAGCTTTTCTGCCGAGACTGGGCAATCTTCAGATTGTCACGAATGATGTGAACCTTTTCTTCAGCCTCCTGGATAATATCCGGCCCAAAGAATGGACGTTCACCAGCTTGAGACCAATTGAGAGGAGTTCTACATTTGCGGCCATAGAGAGCTTCAAAGGGAGCCATGCCTAGACTTGCTTGGAAACTGTTGTTGTAGGAAAACTCAGCATACGGAAGGCAATCCTCCCATTTCATGCCAAAGGAGATAACACAAGCTCTGAGCATATCTTCCAGAATCTGGTTTACTCTTTCAACCTGTCCACTTGTCTGCGGATGGTAAGCTGTGCTGAACAGAAGTTTAGTACCCAAGGCTTTCTGAAAGCTATCCCAAAATCGAGAAGTGAAGATACTTCCACGATCTGAGCTTATTGCCAAAGGAACACCATGTAAAGGAACCAGTCTTGTCATATAGAGTTCTGCCAACTGACTAGCTGATACTGTCTCTTTGACTGGAAAGAAGTGAGCCACTTTGGAGAGACGATCAATGACCACAAAGATTGCATCGTTGCCTTTCTTGGACTTTGGAAACCCAGTAACGAAGTCCATCTCGATCTTGTCCCATTTCCATTCAGGAATTTGTAGTGGTTGAAGCAGTCCAGGTGGTCTCTGATGAACTGCCTTGACACGACAGCAAACATCACAATGAGACACATAGCGAGCAATTTCACGCTTCATCCTGGTCCACCAATAGATTGACTTGAGATCCTGGTACATCTTTGTGCTGCCAGGGTGAATAGAAAGCGGAGTATCATGAGCCTCCTTGAGAATGAGTTCTCTTAAGCTGTCAAGTTTGGGCACTACAATGCGTTCTTCAAACAGCAAGGTACCCTTGTCATCGAGAGAGAAACTCTTGTACTTATCCTTGCCAATGTTGTCTTTGATATTCTTGACACCTGAATCACGCAACTGTGCGGCACGGATCTTATCCTCAAGTGTAGGAGTGGCAATCAAGTTTGCAAGATAACCAGAGGGAACCACTTGAAGATTGAGTTTCTTGAATTCTTCATGAATAGGAGGTTGGATGTCCTCAACCATGAGGTTGTTGCAATAGGACTTGCGACTGAGAGCATCAGCCATTACATTAGCTTTGCCTGGAGTGTAAGAGATGGTAAGATCATAATCTGATAGTTTCTCAAGCCACCTTGTTTGCCTGAGGTTCAAGTCTGGTTGAGTGAAGAGATATTTGAGACTCTTGTGATCAGTGAAGATCTCACAGCTGTGCCCCAACAAATAAGGTCTCCAAGCCTTGAGGGCATACATGATTGATGCAAGTTCAAGATCATGTGTAGGATAGTTGAGCTCATGAGGCTGCAACTGGCGAGATGCATAAGCCACAACTTTGCGTTCTTGCATGAGGACTGCGCCTAGTCCTTGAAGAGATGCATCGCAGAATATTTGGAAAGTTTTGGAAGTGTCTGGGCCAACTAGAACAGGAGTAGAAGTGAGTTTAGCTTTCAAGAGATTGAAACTCTCATCACACTTTGGAGTCCAAAGAAACTTTCTATCCTTCCTTGTAAGATCGGTGAGAGGCTTAGCGATTTTGGAGAAGTTCTCAACAAATCGACGGCAATAGCTAGCCATGCCAAGGAAACTCCTGACTTGTTTCACCGATGTAGGAGGCAACCATTCAACAATGGCCTTCACTTTTTCTGGATCAACAGAAATGCCTTCAGAAGAGATGACATGACCAAGGTAGGATACTTTAGGAAGCCAGAATTCACACTTGGAGAACTTGGCGTAGAGACGGTTTTCTCGGAGTTTCAACAAGATAAGACGTAGATGTTCTCCGTGTTCTTCCTCGGTTTTGGAATAGATAATAATGTCATCGAGATAGACTACCACGAACTTATCGAGGTATTCCATGAAAACGAAGTTCATGAGACGTGAGAAAGTCGCCGGAGCATTTGTGAGACCGAAAGACATGACAGTGTATTCATAGAGACCATAACGAGTGGTGAAAGCTGTCTTTGGAATGTCTTCTTTGCGGATCTTGATCTGGTGATAACCTAACCTCAAGTCCAACTTGGAGAAAACCTTAGCACCAGCCAGTTGATCGAACAGATCGTTGATGCGAGGGAGAGGATACTTGTTCTTGATGGTTTTCTTGTTCAGAGGACGGTAGTCAACAACCAGTCGCTCAGTTGCGTCCCTCTTTTTGACAAACAGAGTAGGATAACCCCAAGGAGAAGTACTAGGTTGAATATGGCCTTTCCTTTCCAACTCCTCTAGCTGTCTCTTAAGCTCAGCCAGTTCTTTGGGGCCCATCTTGTAAGGACGTTTGGAGATAGGAGCAGTGCCTGGTTCTAGTTCAATAACGAACTCGACGGCTCTGTCAGGTGGCATACCTGGTAATTCTTCAGGAAAGACGTCAGGAAAGTCTCGGACCACCGGAATAGCTTCTATGGAAGGAAGAGGATCAACATTGAGAGCGAAAAGCCGAGCCGAAGATGTTTGGTTTGGAGAATAGACTATCTGTCCAGAAGGATGAGAAAGAGTTACAGTCTTTGTGGAACAGTCTATCTTAGCTTGATTGGCCTTCAAACAATCCATGCCCAGAATGACATCAATATCAGAATTGCCGAGAATTATTAGAGATGCCAAGAAGATATGGCCTCCAATTTGGATTTCATTGTCGTGGCTTATCTTGGAAGAAGTCATTTGCATGCCGGGAGAAATGACACTAAGACCATTGGACATAGACTCGAAAGAGAGATCATGCATTTGTGCAAAAGCTTGTGATGCAAATGAATGCGATGCGCCTGTGTCAAATAAGACCTTAGCAGGAATATGATTAACAGGGAGTATACCGAGGACAACTTCTGGAGCTTCCTCTGCTTCCTCAGCCCTGATGTGGTTCACCCGCGCAACACGTGCCGGAGGCCTGGTGTTGGGGACGAAAGGCCTAGTCGGGGCAGGTGCGCGGACCATCGCCTGAGTTGGAGCAGGGCGAGGTGGTGGAGGAAGTGTACGGGTCTCCGGGCAGTTGTTGGAGTAGTGTCCCGGTTTCCCGCACTGGTAGCAGGTCACGTTGGGGCGAGCGCCTGTTGGCCTTGGCGGTCCTCCGAAACCCCTCATAGCTAGAGCCGGGTTCGGTGGGCGAGGCGCGAGTCCTAGAGGTCCTGGCACGTAGGTAGCTCGTGCGAAGGCGCTGTTAGGCACCCAGAGCCGACGCTTCTGAGCAAGAGAGGCGGCGATTGACGATGAAGAAGAGTTGCTCTCACGAGAGTGCTTGCGCGACTCCTCGAAGACCTTGCGCCCATGCTCCTCATTGAGCGCGATGTTGACGAGGTCTAGAAGTTGTCGGCCTTGACGAGTTCAGCTTGTACTTGAGCGCGGGGTTGAAACCCTTGCGGAACTTGGCCATCTTCTTGAACTCAGTGTTCACCTCATCTCCAGCGTAACGAGCAAGGTGACTGAACTCGCCATTGTACTCCATCACGTCCATCTTGCCTTGCGTTAGCGAGTTAAACTGCTCGCGCATCCTGTCCATGAGACCTTCTGGGATGTGGTGGCGCAGGAAGGCTGCCCTGAAATCCCCCCAAGTGGTAACCACCCCGGGAGCTCTCATAGCCTGGAAGTTTTCCCACCATGACGCAGACTTGCCCCTAAGCAGGTAGGACACGTAAGGCACCTTGTCGTGCTCAGCCACGTGGGCGATAGCAAGGGTCCTTTCCATCTCGCGAAGCCAATCATCAGATTCCAGTGGCTCAGTGGGGGAAGCGAAGTTCCTTGGGCCCAGACCGAGGAAGTCCTTGACGGTCACACGTGCATTGCCTTCATTGCGATGCCCGTGGTTGTTCTGGTAGACTTGGTTCTCGGCCATTTGAGCCAGAACTTGGGTCATCTGACCAAGCAACTCAGTGATTGGAGGCGGTTGTGGTGCGTCTTCCGCATTGCGGTTGTTCCTGGTGTTCGTCATCCTGGAGACATTGGATATTAGAACAGCGACAAGATACGCAAAGCCATGGAAAACTTGGAAAGTCGAATTCTTGCTCAGAAAAACAGTTGCAAACTGTCGGATAACAAGGATAAGCTTCTCATAACAAAGGTTCATAACCATACACTTAGTTAGCCATCAGTACAACCACCAAGGTTTCAGTACTACAAGGACAGCTACTAGTACAAAGTTAACCATCCGTACAACCAACACGGTTTCGGTACACAGGATAGCTACTACAACAAAGGAAAAGATACAACTCGAAGACTAGCTCTCGCTTCCCTCAGAAGACGAAACTAGGTGGCGGCGATGGGTGTAGCGACGATCGCAGTACACGTGGTACTCTCGCACAATGCGTCGCAACTGAACGGAGTAGGCATCTGGCGTCTGTGTCCCGTACAGTAGTGGTCCAACGTGGTCTGGATCAGTAGTGATCAGAGGACCACGCTCTGGAGTGTATCCACCCACAGCAGACAGACGACTCGGAAAAGCGAGCTGGAACCTCGGGAAAGCGTCTGGTGTGACGTTCCTCCTGTCATACTGACCCAGGTGAGAGAGTGCCCGGTGCAGCTGCTGACGGACTGCTGCTAGCTCCAAGCGTAGAGTCCTAGCCACTGAGTCTGAAGACTGGCCAAACTGAGCGGTCATGTCCAGAACCTCGAGCTCGTACTGAGAGTCCGTGTAGGGGTAGTATGGAACGTAGCAGAACGGATGGTTGTTGAAGCAGTAGTAGTCCCTGCGCAGAGCCAGAGCTGCATCGTAAGCTGCTAAGTGTACTGCCATGTCCACAGTGGAAGCCTCAGCAACGTGCTTGTGCACAGTATCACCATCATCTCCGCTGATCCAAACAGTAGCTCTGTAGAAGGTCTGTCCGTAATCCCTGGGGATCTCGGACACCTGGTACTCCGGGAGGTAGCTGAAACCGACATAGTCAACCATGCTTCTGAGAAGCTTCGGGTAACCGGTAGTCTGCTCACAGTGGGTCTTACGCACCACCTGGGCGTGAGCCATCTACATAGCAGTTTGAAGTAGAAGTTAGCCTACGGAAACAAAAAAGGATTGATTGCACAGAACGATTTGTACAATGACAAGGAGATGAAAACTAGAGAAAGGTAGAACAACAACTGATTGATTCGAGATTGAAACTGAACATAGCCGAAGAAGTTGATAACCACCAAACGACAAAAACCACCTGCAACTATGGTACTACGGAAAACCCAGAACACGTGATGTCCTAAATTTTTAAAATTAAGGTGAGAAGGGAATTGTCGTAACACTTCCTTACTAGAAGAACAGGGAGGGTGGGTGGGGAAAGAAGTAAAAGAACATAATTCCTACTCTCACGTTTAAGATTTCCTGATAACTACAAAAATATTTTTCTAGACTCAAACAACGACCAGTAGAAGGGAACCTGAGGGCGTTTAAGCTCTGATACCAACTGTCTGACCCTGAATTCAAGCTACACAAACGAAACGTATCGGTTGGGCCACACAACCAAGAACATACAGGGGTTACCAATCCCAGGAAAACAGTCAGGCCATGCTCGGAATGGATCATCGGCCGACAGTTCTTGGCGACCCCAACGTCACATACGTTTCCAGATTGTGCACGCAAGAACCCAAAAAGTCTTCCAACTCGTATACTTCAACCATACACACATGGTATACGAGTCGGATTTTTAACAAGTTGAAACCACAGAATAAACCTATGACACAAAGAAAGGAAATAATATCCAAAAGCTCTCACTGAGCAAAAATATCAAATGGCACCAATCAGAGGACACATGTCCCAACATTACATCATGCAGCGGAAACAAACCGGTCTGAGTACAGACAAGAAGCAAAGGGCCCAGGGCCGAAACGGAAAAGAAGGCCCATCCACGCAGTCCACCAGGAAGTAGCCCAGGGGAACTCTAACTACTCGTCGTAGCTCTTGTCGTCGAACTCCACGTGGTATCCACCCAACTGGTCGAGTGAAGGATCCTCAACTGCAGAAAAACCACAACCCGCGAACGGGTCAATACACCGAAGCGTATCAAACAAGCTTAAGCTAACAGGTTACAAAACTGTAAGATTTCCAAAATAAGGGGGTAAGTGTACTTGGCGGAAGCAGCACTAGCAACCTAAAGAGACACGCTAAAACTTTCGTCTAATTAGAGAGCGATAAGAGAGCGTTTAAGTATCCACCTACAACTGACACCAGTCATAACCCATTCTCGAATTAACCCCCTCAACCAAGTATGAGGAAGCAATCCGGGAATACTCACACGTTAACAATTTTAGTTAACATTTAGGGTGTAAGTAATGCTATATTACTAGTCACATTAATTAACAATGATTAGATGTAAGTTGTCTAGATCTTGTTAGCCAGCATCATCACCAAAGTCGTCCATAACCGTGGACACGGCTCATCGATAAGATTATACCCTGCAGGGGTGCACTACAGTACCCATACTCGCATGATCAACCTGTTAGGGCCTCTCAACACGACTCATTCCTTCACTACAGCAAGTCCAAGTGCCACCCATATGAGTTGTTACCCGCGTCAGGAGTCCGGCCGAATCTCAATTGCGGACTCATTAGTTTGTGTCTGCTCACCATGCGGCTCAAACCACAGTAGGAACTGTCCGCTACGTGAGCACCAACCCTATATGACCCCCCGTATCCAGTAACCTCTCATCGATCATCATCATCATGCACATGCATATGAGCGAATGGAAAACCCAAACTACTTGCGGCACATGGACGAGCTGCGGATCCGTTCAAAGTCGAGGGGGGCTCCATTGGGCCACCCACAAGTGGTTAGTGCGCTCAAAATTGGGTCCGAGGACAAAATCTCAGTTCCTTGGTCGACACTGAGCAGAACAAAGCACCTCGCAAGGCCTTCCGCCTGGTGCCTTATCTTTTAATTATAGAACCCCAAAATAAGACAACATTTTATTATAGTAGAACAATATATCATACTAAGCATATGAGATAAAGACAAAGGAACGACTCGCTCAACCAATCCTAAGCATGCACTACGACTCGCAAAGGCCAACAGATAAACATGCAAGGGGTTATGGGTTGTGGGGATATAGCTGTATAGGCTGCAGGATAAACATGTGATGGGATCGCAATTCAAGAATCGATAACTAGGATAGCATAGATCAAAAGGCAGGAATGAAAACCCGACAATCGTGTAACCGGTTAGCAGAAGCTTGCCTGGCAGCTCGTACCCTGGCACGATAGCTGGAACCTCAGTATCGTAGGTACTCGCAGCAGACACGTCGTCGTCTACCCAAAGAGAGCCAAACACAGACAATAGGAAACAATAATCGATACAGAGAAATGCACAAACAAATGATGGTGCGATATGGTATGAGATGATTAGGTCATATTAAAGCGGGGATGAAATCCCGGCAAAAGATTAGGGTGCAAGTTATTTGTGTAGCCAACAATTTAAATGTTACTTAATATAGCAGAAGTGGTGATCCAATTAATTTAAAATGGAAAAGACATTAATTACTTAATTGCCCAACACATTCCACATTTAGGAATTAATTGCAATTTATTTATCTTCAACTCTAATTAAATATTTATTAGCATGGCAAGATATGGTATAAAAGGTATGAGCATATTAAATGGAATTAGGGCATTATATAATTATTACCCCTCATACTCCATATTTAATTAATTAATTGCATTTGTTAATTTAAACTAAGCATTTAAAATAAATGATGCAAAATGACATAAGAATGTGATATTAATGTTTATTGCATTTTTCTGATATAAAAACATATAAAGTTTATTTAATTTGGAGTTATAAATTAAAAGTTATGCATTTTATAAGTGTAGGGGTGTTTCTGTAAAACCCGAGGACTTATCCGTGCTGGGAAAAACATAAGGAAGGACTTCTGTGCAACAAACAGGGTTCCAGGGGCTCTGGTGCAAAAACTTCCGCGCCAGGATTTTTCTCACCCCGGGGCATCCCAGCCCGTGTCCCTGGCGAGCGGGGCCAGATGCCACGCGGGCGGGGAGGAGGCTGTGCTGGCCCGGGCAGTCGCTGCCAAGCGGGCCCGGGCTGTCAGTGAGTGAGGAAAAAAGGGGGCGATATTCCACTGCCCCAGGAGGAGTCGAACTCGCGAGCGCGCGGGGCGAGCGCACGGACGGCGCTGTTGCCAGTAGGTTAGGTGTCCGGTTAGTGTTAGGATTACTATAGGTTTTATTTTCAAGCGTTACGCGCTCCTCTGACGAACTGAAGATTTTCCCCGAGACAGCGAACCGCGGCGGAAGAAAGCTCGCCGGCGGCGACCGTTTCGACGGCGGTGACTGCGGTTCTCGGGCGCAACACGTTGCGGTGCGTGTGGGGATTCAATTCCCGTGCTCGGAAGTGAGAAAACGGGGGCGAGGCGTCGTGTTCGTCCTCGACATCGCCGGCACGGCGGACGGGAAGCGGAGCGTGGATGGCTCGGGCTCTCCGGCGACTAACAGAACGGAGGAGAGGGGGAAAAGGGGAGCGGAGCTCACCGCGGTGCGCGTCGGGGGAGTGCTCGGTGCGGGGACGGCGCGGGGACGACGGCGTGCGACGAACCGGTGGTGCGCTCCGGCGATTCCTCGATGGTTGACAGGGAAGAAGAAAGAGGAGCGGTGGCGGCGCCCCGTGCGACCGAGGCTAGGGTTAGGGTTTCTCCGGGTGCGGCCCGATTAAATAGAGGAGGGAGAGTGGGGGCGAGCAGTGGGGGCGAGGTGCAGGGACTCATAGGCATGGCCAGCTCGTCTGCTCCTCCACGCTGGAAAGGGACTGTACGGAGGAGAGGGATGAGGTAGATGGGCCTGTTTGGGTCGGGCTGGGCTGATTCAGCCCAGCTCGGCCAGGAGTCCCCTTTTTTTGGTACTGAATTCTTTTTCTTTTTCAAAACTTTCTGATTTTTGTATTTGTAAAACAAATAAGAGAAAGAGACATAAAAGAACTTTTGAATAATTTTTACAAGTTTCAATTTAGTCATATTAATATCTCATTGGATTATTTATAAATAATTGGAAACTTCAAATGATTTTATTTTGAAAGCATTTGAATTCAAAATAAGGATTTAAAATTTGTAATTTGTATTTGGTGCACAAAATTAAATAAAAGCAAACACATATGGAATGATGACATGATATCCATTATTATTGCACACAAATATGGAAAGTTACATACGGGCTGTTACATAAGTTCTACACATGCATAGGAAAATAACTAAGTTATGCATAGAAAATACTTGGGAATTTTATGGGGGTTTGCCACTTGCCTTGGCAACAAGAAGGATAGCAACAGCAGCTGTAACAGTTGTCGTTTCCCTCCGAAATTTCTAACACATCAAACAAAACACACATAAACATACAAACAAAATAACAATACAAAAATAAGCTATCCATGATGTGCAATTTTTAATTCACAAGAAACATAATACTAATTTTTTTTGTGATATTTATAAAGTATGCATAAAGTTATAATTGCAATTTAATTAGTTTCTAATTTTGCAAAATATAATAAAGGATTAAATATATTATTTAGAGTTATATGTGATTGAATTTTTATAACAAAATTTTGTAATTAGTATTAATAGACAGAGGGGATTTAAATAAATTTATAGCAATTGGATTTATTCAAAAATAATGTTTATATTAAAAGTTATGTTAAAACTATTCAAACTATTCAATTTAAACATACAACTAACAAATCATGAAAATAATACTCAAAAATATTTTATAACAGAGGCATCATATTACAAATATTCCAAAGTTTCTAAAACAATTTTATTTGCAATTTTTGGATTTATAGATTTAAAGTTATGACAAAAATACTCAAATTCACCATTTGAAATTTGAATATTCTAAACTAAGTCAAATTTGAATTTTGGCAGTTCTAATATATTTTACATGTCAAGGGCTTTACAAATATATAAAAATATTTGAATTTGACTAAACAGATAAAAAGTAATGATAAAAACAATATGTAGGGGGTTTTTCTGTAAAACTGCTATTTTATTTTATTTAAGAAAATTCATTTCCACGCTGGCGCTGACGTGCTCTGTTGGAGCAGGCCATGTGCGCGTACCGGTTCGATTTAAAGAAGATCTAATCCTGGCCGTACGAATGAGATCCAACGGCTGAGAACAAAACAGAGTGGCGCTCCGGCCGGAGAACTCCGGTGACCTAACCGTGGCGGTGCCATCGCCGGCGAAACGCGTTAGGACGTGTGGGGATGAATGGGTCATACCCTTAAGCGCGGGAGGTCGAGGCGGACGTGTTGGCGAGGTGCATGGTGCCGGGGTGCTCTCCTTTTCTCGGAAATGCTCGCCGGAGTTGGTGACGGCGGCGGTTGTCCTCGGGTGTGGACGCGGGCGTCGATTTGCTGCGAGAAAAATTGCGCGACTTTGTCAAAAACGTGTGCACGGATTAAAGAAAGGAGACAGGAGGGATAGGGGAGCTCGGGGTCGACGGAGCTCACCGGAACTCGAAGAAAAACGGGCGGCGGTAATGGTGGAGATGCGGCGGAAGATTGTGGACGGCCTGGGGGCGCTCAGGGAGGGTGGTCTGGGGGCAAAGGGAGAGGGCGAGGTGGGCTACTTGAAGGGCTACACGGGAGCTTTAAACGCAGCTTTAATCGGGCGAAATTACAGGGGGAAATCAATCGGCCGTTTTCGGGCGCGATTTCTGGAGGTTGAAGACGCGCTGACGTCAGCATGACGTCACGGGTATTTTTCTTTTTCTTTTCTGATTTTCCTTTTAATTCATATCTTTTGATTTAATTGTCCAAATGATGTCAAATTAATTTCTAAAAATTTGTAAAATTCATATCTATGCTTTAAACCATTTGTGGCCATGTTTTGAAACTTTTTGAAAATTAATTATTTTGAAATATTCATAAAATACAAGTTTACCTATTTTAGTTTTCTTTGAAATAAGAGATTTAATAATTTATTTGGAGTTGAACAAAATTTATGAAATTACCCACATTCAAATATGTTTGAATTTAGATTATTTAAACTTATTTTGCTGAAATCATTCACCTTTATTTTGGCATAAAAGTAGCATAAAAGAATATAAGTATTTTTAGTAATATGAAATATAATGGATTTTATTTAACTAAAACCTTTTGTGATTTAATCAGATGATGAATGATGAGATGCATGTATGCATGAATGCAATGCTTAAATTTTCTTTTCAAAGCAAAAATTCATAAATGTTTTCAAAAGTTTTAATTTTTAGTGATTTTTAACATTCCAAAATATAGGGATGATACACCTATACCGCATCTTCAGTTCCTTTACTTGCATAGTTTCTTTGTTGTCTATCACTTGTATCACCTAGTCGCACATATAGACCACTTTCTTTCCGCTAGACTAAAACTGAAAAAGACATTAAAATTGATCACCACCTATTCACCCCCCCCCCCCTCTAGGTGGTCAACTGCCTTTGAATTGGTATCAGAGCCAGGTTGTCTCTTAAAAGCTTCACCGCTTGAGACCAACCTTGGACAATGCAAGTTGACCCGAACGAGGTTACCGAAACGGACGCCGCGACTTTGGCGCCAATGCAAGAAAGGTGCCAATATGGCCGATATCAACTCTTTGGAAACATAGTTGACATCGTCCATACAAACCGAGTTCAAGAAGTTTCATGATATGCTTGAGGCTCTCAAGACATCCAAGGAAACCTCTATTGCATTGCCCTCAAAGCCTCCGGTGCTTCCGGGCATTACTCACGATGTGGACCCCGAATTGATAAAGGGAAAGCAATTGCCTTTGGATGGGAAGGGTGATGCTAGTAGTTCCCCAAACCATCAAAACACTCCATCTTCCCAAGATGAAATGCCTAAAGGCTACAACGCCACTCCTCCCCCACCCCAATACCATACCCCCTATCCCATTATTCCTCATCCGCAAGTTTCTCATAGGGGTGATCCCCCATTGCTTAAAGATTACACATTCTCTCAGTGGCAATATGTGATGAAGTCTCATGTGTGCAGCTCTTCAATCGAGTTGTGGCGCATCATTCAAGTTGGATACAAGCCGCATGATCCGACCAACTTGACAAGAAGAGAAGTGGTGGAAGCTCAACTTGATGCCACCGCTCTCTACATGATCCAAAAGGCGGTTGGGAACAAGGACATGTCTCTCATCAAACACCTCACCGCCGCCAAGGAGACATGGGATGCTCTATCCATCTCATGACGTCTAATGAGGTGATGCAAGAGATGGCCGCATACAAGGTGGCCACGAAGAATGCTCAAGACGCAAGGGCAAGGGCTCTTGGAATGCAAAGAGGCACAACCAACCTTGCCTTGAAGGCTACCGTTGAGGAAGAAAAAGATGATGATCTTGGAATCTTTGCCGCCATGTCTGAGGAAGCACTCAAGATTGCTTACAACGATCATCTCGCTCTTGCGGCTCGCACCTTTTGGAACAACCCTTCAAGAGGCAAGATGCGAGTTGACAAGAGTCCACCTCAAGCCGATAGGGTCTCACCCTCCAAGTCAAGAACATGTTACAATTGTCAAGACAAGTTCCATTTCGTTGCCGATTGTCCTTATGAGAAAAGAGAAGAGCATGGTGGACGTCTAGTGCTCAAGGAAAAAGCCAAGATGCCTCCCAAGAAGGCCTATGGAAAGAAGAGGCATCTTCACAAGAAGCCTCACATTGTGTTGTTGACCCAAGAGGAGTACCCCACCGATGATGAAGAGTCGGGGGAAGAAACGTCAAATGAAGTGGCGGCACTTGCCAACACATCAACACCTACCGCTCCTTCATCAACGACAAGAACTCCCTCATCAACAACAAGAACTCCTCCAACTAAGACAAGTTCTTCATCATCTCTATTCACGTCGCCAAATGAGAACTCCATCACCAAGAGGTCAAGATGTCTTATGGCCAAGGCATCGGAGGTACCTTCATCCTCTTCCTCTCTCATGAATGAAATGAATGAGCTTGATGATGCATCTAGCCTTCATATTAAGGAAGAGCTTGTTGCCTTTGACTCCTTCATCAATAACATGCAAGGGGAGTGCAAGAAACAAGTTGGTGCTCTTATGGCTCTTATTGGTGAGTTAGAGCACCTTAATGAAGAGAAGGGTAAGATTTTAAGGGAGGACTCTATTTATCTATCCTATTTGAGATCCTCTCTTGAGGAGGTTGAAGAGTCTCATGATCGTCTTGAAGAGCAACTTGAAACTATTGAGGAAACTCATAACTCCTCGCATGCTAAGCTCATTAAACATCGTGACATGTACTTTGCTAAATTCAAGGTGGCTCAACAAGATAAAGCCGAATTTGCGGTTGGGCATGTTAGACTCATTGAGAACATGGAGAAGCTCGTCAGAGCCCACAAGGCTTTGGAGAGTGAACATGCTCTTCTAAAGGAGTCTCATGCTCAACCCCAAACTCGGCTAACTAACCTTGACTCTCCTAGCATCTCTACCTCTATTTGATCTTGTGATAATTCTAATCTTGTGAAGGAGGATGCTAGGTTGAAGAATGAGATTGATAAGGCCTCCACATCCAAATTCATCTTTCTCAAGGGTAAGAAAGTTGTTGAGACTCCCATAGTGGAGCCTCACACTCGACAAGGGAAGGAAGGACTTGGATATGTGCCTCCCATGAAGATGAATGCCAAGAAGGGTATTCCCAAGAGCGTCAACCCCATCCAAGCCAAGAAGGCCGACTCCATTCAATCCAAGGACGATCTTGCGAGTAGGATTGCCTCAAGGGGCAAGCCTACTCGTAAAGATCACGCCGGGGACAACAATCCTAACTATGCTTTATATGTCGATTATTATGGGAATGTTTGTGCTTGTTACATTGGACCCAGCTACGGTTTTATTTCATATGCTATTTGGGTTCCTAAGTCTCTTGTCGCTAACCATAAAGCACCCATTGTGAAGCAATGGGTTGCTAAATGTAAGAATTGATATCTTGTAGGACCTTGCTCCCGGTGGTTCAAAATGGATAATTGATAGTGGATGTACAAGTCATTTGACCGGAGCAAGGAACTCGTCACGGAGTTGAAACCTAATGTAGATCAAGTAACCGTGACGTTTGGTGACTTATCAAGGTCTAAGGTGAACGACAGTTGACCACCTAGAGGGGGGGGGGGGGTGAATAGGTGGTGACCAATTTTTATGTCTTTTCTAGTTTTAGGTTAGCGGAAAGTAAGTTGTCTATATGTGCAACTAGGTGATAAAAGTGATAGACAACAAAGAAACTAAGCGAGTACAGGAATTGAAGATGTGGTAAAGGAGAGTGGAACAAGACAACCGTAGGAACTCGAAGACGGCGATTTTATCCCGAGTTCCACCACATAGGTGAACGTCTCGTTGGAGGGGTGTGAGCTACCACAAAGGTTTCCTCAACGCCCCAAAGGCCTCACCCTATTCTCCTGTCAATTCGACCACAAAGGTGCGAATCCACGATTCCACTAAGGACTCCTTTAAGGGCGGAGAAGGTCCCGTACAAATTCGTGAGGCACACACCCACAACTGAATTGGAGGCTCTCACAATGACCACAACAGGTCACTTCCACAAAGGAATCCACAAAGGATCAAAACACACAAGATTGAACCTAGCTATCCACAAAGGAACCCTAGATCCATTGCCCCTCAAGATATAGAGGGGGAAATCAAAACGCTTCGGTGGAGTTGTAGATCGGTGGCTTCTCCCTCAGATCCCCAAGTATCAAATTATTTGAGTGGCTAGATTGGGAGATCCGGAAGAAACAAGCTTCAGCACCAATGCAGGACAGAGAAAACGAGAAGCTTCAACTGCTGGAGGTAGGTGGAGGGGTATTTATACCCCTCCCCAAATTCTGCCCGTTGTACAGCCGCCAGCTCGGGAGTCTCCGGGTTGAGGTCCGGAGATCTCCGGTCTCCGGAAATCTCCTTAGTATTTCCGCCTTGTGGAGCTCGAGGTCAGTGCTGATTGGTCTTCTTGACTTGGTTGAAAATCTTCTGCCACTTGGAGATCTCCGGACTGGGGCTCGGAAATCTCCGAGCGCCGGAAATGTCCTAGAGCGTTTCCAGCTAAACTCAAAGTGGAGTCAGTGCGCATCTGAGTTCTTGACTTAGTGAAATTCTTCTGTCACTCGGAGATCTCCGGACTAGGGCTCGGAAATCTCCGAGCGCCGGAAATCTCCTAGAGCATTTCCGGCTAAACTCGAAATGGAGTCAGTGCACATCTGAGTTCTTGACTTGGTGAAATTCTTCTGTGACTCGGAGATCTCCGGACTGGGGCTCGGAAATCTCCGAGCGCCGGAAATCTCCTAGAGCATTTCCGGCTAAACTCGAATTGGAGTCAGTGCACATCTGAGATCTTGACTTTGTGGAAAACTTGATTAGCTCGGAGATCTCCGGTCTGGGGACCGGAAATCTCCTGACTGATTTCCTGATGAATGACCAAGTGATGCAATGCTGAAAATTAGGCAATATAAGTATTCACTTTATCAACCGACCTATACTAGAACCTGCATTCTTCATCACAAACATTAGAACACCTTTTGTGTTGTCATTAGTCACCAAACTATGGGAGTGCAAAGAATGCGCTTTCAATCTCCCCCTTTTTGGCGAATGATGACAACATGAAAGGAGAACAAATTTGCAAAATATAGACGGAGCTCCCCCTAAGTAAGTGCACTATTTTAAGATGTTTTGGAATAAAAATGCACATTCCTTAGGATCAACACTCCCCCTCGATTTTACAAACCACGCAAGCAACCAAATATAACAATACACAATAGTAACGAATAACTTGAGCAACATAGATATTACAATAGAGGTTTAAAGGTACTCATGTCTCACACACATGACGAGATAAAACAAACCAATAAGAGGGAGCACTTAAGACAAAACGAAAGGAAAAAACAACACGAAGTGCTCCGAACCCATGCAAATCCCGAGAGTCCTAGAGAGATACTTGTCCCCCTTTGGCATCAAGATACCAAAAAGAGAGGAGTTTCCACTAACGGCCCATGACTCAAGAGTCGGAACCCTGCTCGGCCTCATCATCCTCCTCCTCCTCCTCATCATCATACTCAAGATCACTGTCCTCTGGCACTGCATCATCCCAATCAAAGGTGAGACCATCGGCATTCCAATCCTTGAATGGAATCACATGCTTCAAAGGGTGCTTTGGAGCAGGCATCTTCAAATGAGACATAATCTCCTCTTAATGCTTCATAATGCGATGATTCTGAGAGTAGATGGAGTAGTTCTCACTGTGAATGCAACAATTCATATTCATGATCTTCTAAATTGCCCGTACAACCCATGGGCGACTCTTCTTGGTGTTGGGATTGGTAGGAACCCGAGATGGACCACCAAAAATCTCATCCTCATTGATATCTTGCATGGAGGCTTGTTGTTGAACAACATGAGCAGATTTCTGGATTTGCAAGGCTGCCTTGTGGGGCTAACAACCATGAGCTGCATCAAAGTCAGCACCATCTTGCTCGGAGAGCTTGTAGAGCCTCTTGATGAGCAACATCACATAGGGAGCATATGGAGGAACTTTCCTCTCAAAAACTGCTAGGTTCATCTCCTGGAAAATGAAGTCCATGACATCCACCTTGTAGGCATCCTGCTCAACCTTATACTCCCCAAGATAGGCCGCATGAGACCTGGCCATCAAGTTAACTAGAGCCTGAAAGGGCATGTGCCCTCATGTATGGTTTTGGTAATTAATGACAATCCCTAAGGACTAATGTGTGTTTTGAGCATATTGCAAGTATGACTTGAAGTTGTCAAGCCATCACCTATATGAAGAAAGATGGTATCTTCCATGAGCTTGCAACAAGAAGATCAATTCATATAGCTCATGGAGGATGATGTCATGCCATGATCGTCATCAAGGTTGACTAGTGCAAGACCAAGGGAAGCTGTCGGAGACATGAAGACGAAGCTAAGCGAGACTCTCCCATGATGGAGTATGCGGAGTATATGGAGGAGTCTTCATCAAGCATGTGCTAGCAAGCGCAATCAAGAAAGTTGGTCCACTTGAAGAGATCAAGATCGTCATCATCTAGCTCAAGTGGATTGCTCAAGGCAAAGGTATGATCTTGATAGGGCTATAGGATAGATAGGCGTACTATCAAGAGGGGCTCTCGAGTGAGTAACTTGATCGTATCTTTGTGGAGAGCTCAAACCTTTGCATGCTTGGCATATCATCTTTCTTGGTTCTTATTTGGCTTTTCTCCTTGTTGGTTTTTGGTGCTTGTCGTGATCTTCATGACAAGACCAAGTTCTTCAAAAACGGTTTTAGTTTGGAAAACTCGTTACGTTTTCGGTGTGGAAATATTACCGGTTCAACCTTGAGGAAAGTTCCACACCTTCCTACGTTTTGGTAGCACTCTCCTTGTCAGTGCCTTTCCAACGGAGTTGGTCTCAAATCATTCGGAGTTTATTTGCAACAGTTCTTTCAGTTCTGTTGTTTCTGCAGTTTTTCAAA
This sequence comes from Poa annua, assembly GCA_026929855.1. Taxonomy (NCBI): domain Eukaryota; kingdom Viridiplantae; phylum Streptophyta; class Magnoliopsida; order Poales; family Poaceae; genus Poa; species Poa annua. Next base: position 73,562,649 of record CM049426.1, read on the forward strand.
GGGGCGGAAATGTCCGGACCTTGCTCGGAGATTTCCGGCGCTCGGAGATTTCCGAGCCCCAGTCCGGAGATCTCCGAGTGGCAGAAGATTTTTACCAAGTCCAGATCTCAGTTGCGTACTGACTCAGTTCAGATTTCCTTCGGATTTTCTCCCGGAGATGTCCGGGGTCCGGAAATCTCCGGCCCTTGTTCGGATATTTCCTGACAACAAGTTGCAGTTATTCGTCAAGTCTTATTTTCCTTCAGCACTGATCTTTTCTCAGCTCGGGTCGGAATTCCTACCGGAAATCTCCGGAACTCAGTTCGGAAATTTCCGGACCGGAGATTCCCAACGGCTAGAAATCAGGGAGGGGCTATAAATACCCCTCCCCTTCTTCTTCCTTAGGTTGACGACTTTCCACTCTCTCTCTTGCCATTGTTGACCTTGGGAAAGCTTGCCCCCTCTCAAATCCTCCCATGATTCTTGCATATCTTTGAGGGAAAAGTGAGAGGAGATCTAGATCTACAATTCTACCAATCCATCTCTCCTCTAAGTGAGGGGAACATAGTGGATCTAGATCTTTGAGTTCCTTTGTGGTTCTCCCCATTTGTTCTTGCTCTCTCTTATACCCCAATAAGCATTAGTTGCTTGTGGTGGGATTTGGAAGTGTAGGATTTGTCTCCTTTGTGGTTTTTTGGTTCTTCCTCTCTTATTCCCCCATAAGCATTTGTTGCTTTGTTGGAATTTGAGAGTGAAGAACTTGAGCACTTTGTGTGTTCTTGCCATTGCATCTTGCATCGGTTTGAGCCCTCCACGAGGATTCGTGGTGGTGAAATTTGTGAGCTTGTTACTCTTGGGTCTTGGACCCTAGACGCCTTAGTGGCCGCCTTTGTGGCATAGGACCTTTTGTGGTCAAGGCCTTTATGGCTAGTTGGGACCTTTGTGGTCAAGACCTCTTGTGGTCATTTGGGAGCCCCCAATTCAGTTGTGGGTGTGTGCCCCAAGGTTGTTGTACGGGATTGTTCTCCGCCCCAAAGGAGTGCATAGTGGAAGGTGGACTCGGACCTTTGTGGTCGAGTTCATCGGAGAAGAAGGTGAAGCCTTTGTGGCGTTGAGCAAACCTGTTGTGGTTGCTCACACCTCTCCAACGAGACGTACACCTTTTGTGGTGGAACTCGGCAATACATCCTCGTCTTCGCGTGCCTCGGTTATCCCTATACCCAAGCTCTTTACTTATGCACATTACTTTGTGATAGCCATCGTGCTTGAGGTCCTTTACCTTGCTATCCCATTGTTGTTTGTGTTGCATAGCATAAGTTGTTGGTGCACATAGGCGAACCTAGTATATTTAGGTTGTGACATTGATAAGTTAAACACTAAGTTTTATTCCGCATTTATCAAGCCTAAATTGTAAAAAGTGTTCCTCGCCTATTCACCCCCCCCCCTCTAGGCGACGTCTTTCCTTTCAGAGCCCCGACAATATTGTCCGCATTGCCGGCAGTGGCAGCAATGGTCCAACGGAACATGCGAAGAAAGATATCATAAGTAGGTAGGAGTCCATACTGAGAGCCAATTTTACCTTTAGGGTGGTATAGATCAGTCATGACATGCTTGTTGTAGGACATGCCATGGACGTGCATGCGGGCACCAGCTGGAACAGAGAGACCACTGAAAGGACAGCCAAGAATCCGAGCAAACTCATGGAAAGAGGAGGTCAAGCGCTGCCTGCCAGACATCCAAGTCATCCCAATATCCTCAAAAGAGTCAAACACCACAGTAGCATAAAACTGATGGATGAGAGATACATTGTAGCTGCACTCGGTCTTCATCAAATGCTCCGAACCCAGAACTCGGCAGACCTGGACTGCTCCCCCAAAATAATCAGCCTTCTTCATTAACTTGTCGAAGTCAATCCACTTCATGGGACAAATAGGCTTATCAATGGAAAACTTCTGATAAACTTCCCTATAGAGCCATGCCATCTCGGTGCAGAAAAACTTGGGATCATCAGATTCCATGTTGTAAGATAGCTCACTTCGCCACTTGCGAAAAATGCCTTTGTTGAAATCCTCAAGGCGGAGCTCGGGCCTCTTCTTCTTGCTTGGCCCTGTGGCTCTCTTGAGCAGAGCTGCAGACTCAGCGGGTGTGCTATTTTCACTCGAGGACCCGCTGGGAGGGCGAGAATGAACTGGTTTGGCCCTCCCTCATTGAGCTATTTTCTTGACACGGCCACGAGGGTTGGAACCTGCAACCACACAGCATAGAGAGGATAGAAAGCATATGCGGTAAGCACTCATGTCCGAGAAGGCAAATGGAACGTACTAGAGAAGTTTAAGCAATCAAAGTTTCCGTCCTTAGAGTATTTTATTCTGAGAAGGCCGGAGATTTCCGGGTCTGACTCGGAGATATCCGGTCTACACGAATTTTGACAGATTTGAACAAAATCTATGAATGAAAAACAGATCTGTGCACGTGGAAGGTAGAGCATGCCTAGGGAAGCAATTCTACTAGAGGAAACAATCAACAACCTCCTAAATCGGCTAGGTTAAACGAAAAGAAGTTTCATCCTAGATTTGAAATATGAGGAGTTATCGGAAGAAATTGCAAAAAGTGTGCAGATGAAACGAAGCCCTCGACGAGGAGAAGCAGATCCGAGAAGCATGCGAGAATCCCTTGGACGAACTACCCGCAGCAAGGATCACAAGAACGAGGAGAATTTTGGAGGAGAGAGAGGATTAGGGCACGGGGTGGATGAACTGGCCGAACCGGCCAGTCCACCCGTGCCCTTTTATAGACAGGTCAATTTGAACCGGAGAATTCCAGACTGAGACTCGGAGATCTCTGGGTGCCGGAAATTTCCGGGTCTATTTCCGAATCAGATTCACCTGAGGTCATTGCCGAATCTGATTTGGACTTAGCCCTGGAAATTTTTGCACATTCGGAGATATCCGGACATCCGACCGGAGATTTCCGGACCCCAGAGATTTCCGGCTCTAATTCTGATTCAGCTTCGCCTGAGGTCAGTGCCGAAGTTGAAAAATACTTAGGTGCTAAGAAATCGCAGGGGCCGGAGATTTCCGAGTCTCAGTCGGAAATTTCCGGACACCGGAAATTTCCGGGACTATTTTCGGTCAATAATCATCACAGGTCAGTGCATATTTTTGAACAGACTAAGTCTCGAAATTCTCTGGTAGACCGGAGATTTCCGAGTAAGGCTCGGAGATTTCCGTTCAACTCCAAAAATTCCAGGAACAAGAAATCAATAAGAGGACATGAGTGGGAAAAGCATATTTAAAGATAGTGAAAGGCTTAGGATAGATACTCAAACTGAATAAATAAGACATACTCAAGTTGCAAGAAACATAAATAAAAATAGAAGACCGACAAGAGTGTGTTTTCCCAAAAGAACCAAAGACAATGCAAGTGAAGATAAAAAATAAAACCAAATAGTATCCAAAAACTTCAAGAAGAGTGTTGGTGGCCGAAACCACCGTGTATGAGTGGTAGCATGGCACCGCGAAGATATATCTTGGGTCCATAACTACATCTCAACATTGAAGCTCACAAATTTGATTTAATTTGAAGTTTTAGCAATGATACATCACTCTATGCATAATAGGGGGAGGAAGAATCCAATGTATTAGGAAAACACTCCCCCTAAGTCCATGCGTACCTCTAGTTGTAATAAAGCCTTAAACGTTGGATAGTGTGCATGGAATTGAAGCCAAGGCCCGAGAATCTACGATATTGAGCTCATTCCTCAAGTAGCAAAAAGGGCTTCATCAAGGGGCTTCGTGAATATATCCGCCAATTGATCCCTTGTACCAACATATGATAGATCGATATCTCCTCGTGCCACGTGATCGCGGATGAAATGATGGCGAACTCAATGTGCGTGGTCCTTGAATGTTGCACTGGATTGTATGCAATTTTGATGGCACTCTCATTATCACATAAAGCGGCACTTTGTCCAAGAGGACACCGTAATCTTTTAAAGTTTGCCGCATCCAAAGAAGATGAGTACACCCACTTGCGGTGGCGATGTACTCGCTTCCGGCGTGGATAATGAGATGCAATTTTGTTTCTTCGAGGACCAACTCACCAAAGATCTTCCAAGAAATTGACATGTCCCGGATGTGGACTTCCTATCATCAATGTCGCCCGCCCAATCGGAGTCGGTGTATCCACAAAGAGACATGGTACCATCTTTGGGATACCACAACCCAAAGCAAGGGGTATGAACCAAATATCTGAAGATTCTCTTCGCGGCCATCAAATGACTTTCCTTAGGCGCGCTTGATAACGAGCACACACTCCAACGCTTAAAACGATATCGGGCCTAGACGCACATAAATAAAGAAGAGATCCAATCATAGAACGATACTCCTTTTGGTCTACCTCTTTACCATCGGGGTTGAGTTGGAGGTGGCACTTGGTTTGCATAGGAGTAGACACACCATTTAGTCCAAGCAACTTAAACTTCTTGATCATATCTTGAATGTACTTGTCTTGACAAATAAAAGTCCCTTCCCTCATTTGCTTGATCTCAAAACCGAGAAAGAACTTGAGTTCACCCATCATGGACATCTCAAACTTGTCGGTCATTAGCTTGGAAAACTCATCATTGAACACATGATTAGTAGAATCAAAGATAATGTCATCAACATACAATTGACAAATGAAGATTTCACCATTAACCTTTTTAGTAAAAAGAGTGGGATCGATTACCCCAAACTCAAATCCACGGTCTACCAAGAACTCTCTCAAGTGCTCATACCATGCACGGAGGGCTTGTTTAAGGCCATAGAGAGATTTGTCCAAGACATAGACGTGGTGAGGATGGTTGGGGTTCTCAAAACCCGGGGGTTGTTTAACATACACAAGTTCTTGCAAGGGACCATTAAGAAAATAACTTTTTACGTCCATTTGTTGCAATTTGAAACCATGATGAGATGCATAAGTGATGAGAATACGTACCGATTCGAGTCTTGCGACCGGCGCGAAAGTTTCTCCAAAATCAATGCCTTCGACTTGATAAAAACCTTGAGACATCAATCGCGCCTTGTTCCTTACAACGATACCATGTTCATATTGCTTGTTCTTAAAGATCCACTTAGTGCCAATAACGTTGCAACAATCTTTGGGTTTCTCAACTAGGCGTCACACTTTGTTGCGCTCGAAGTTGTTAAGTTCTTCATGCATAGCCCCTAGCCAATCGGGATCTTTAAGAGCATCGAATACTTTCTTGGGTTCGACCATGGAAATGTGTGCTTGATGCTCACTAAAGTGAGCCAATTGACTTCGTGTAGAGACCTTTGCTCGTATATCACCGATGACCTTGTCGAGAGATAAAGCTCTTATTTCTAATGATTTTGCAACGCGAGCTTGACGACGAGTTTCAATTGCCGCCCTTGTTGTGGGGACAATCTCTTGACCATCTTGGTCCTTAGGATCCTTATCTTGACCTTCTTGAGGGCCTTGATCATCATGAGAAACTTCTTCAAGTGGTGGGGGAGAATGATCTTGCCCTTGAGTGGAACTTGGAGAAGTGTAGTCATCTTCGATAATCCTGGTGGGGGAGGCATGATATACTTTTTGATGAAGATCTTGTTGAGGCTCATCATGGGTTTCATTTTGAGAACAGGTAGCTTGTTCTTGTTGAGGAAGATCTTGAGATTGTTCTTGAGGGGATTCATCATTTGTTATGGGTGAGTCACCTTGTGGCCCTTGTGAAGATGATGTCTCCTTGATAGAAGAGTTTGAGCTTTCTTGAACAACTTCTTGATGAACTTCAATGGGGCAAAGAAGACCCACTCCCATCTTCTTAATGGCATCATAAGGTTGTTCATCACCTACATCACAAACACCAACTTGCTCCACTTGGGAGCCATCATTTTCATCGAATTCCACACTACAAGATTCTATGATAATCCGGGAGGATTTATCAAAGACTCTATAAGTGTGAGACTCGCTACCATATGCAACAAATATCCCCTCAATTGATTTAGAGTGGAACTTACCCAACCGGACACCCTTGACGAGATAATAGCACTTACATCCAAACACTCAGAAGTAGCCAATGTTTGGTTTGTTGCCGGTAAGGATCTCATATGGAGTCTTCTTCAAGCCCTTGCGAAAGTAGAGGCAGTTTGATGAGTGACAAGTGGTGGAAATTGCCTCCGCCCAAAAGTTGATGGGAGACTTGAACTCCGCCAACATAGATCTTGCCATGTCGATGAGAGTCTGGTTCTTCCTTTCGGCAACACCATTATGTTGAGGAGTGTACGCAGCGGAATATTGGTGACGAATGCCTTCTTCACTAAGAAAGTCGTTAAGAGTGTAACTCTTGAATTCCGACCCATTATCACTTCAAACAACCAATATGGGGAGGTCATGTTGGCGTTGAACTTCCTTTGAGAAGTCCACGAAGACTTGTTGAGTTTCATCCTTGGTCTTCAAGAAATAGACCCATGTATACCTTGAATAGTCGTCAACAATCACGAGGCAATAATTCTTCCCCCAAGACTTATCTCCGGAATTGGTCCAAATAGATCAACATGAAGGAGCCCCAAATCCGGGACGAAGATATGCAGGTCTTGCTTGGATGAGGAATGTCATGCATCTTGCCTTCCACGGAAGCAGTCAATCCCTTGAAAAGAAAACATGATCTTTTAGTCCAAGGATGTGGCCACCCTTGTGAAGACTTTGCCAAGTGCGCATGTTTACGTGGGCTAGTCGGCGATGCCAAAGCCAACCCACGTCGGCTTTTCCGAAGAGACACATGGACTGAGTAGTGGTGGCTCCGGAGAAGTCCACCACATAAAGCTCACGCTGCACGTATCCCACGAAAGCCACTCTTAGCGACTTGATCCACAAGAGGACCACAATGTCCTTATCAAAGAAGGGAGTGATCCCCAACTTTGTTAAGGCACGAACCGGTAACAAATTATAGCCAAGAGATTCAACAAGCCTAACATTGACAAGAGTAATGTCGGGGGCAACTATCACTTTGCCAAGCCCGGTTACCTTATACCTTGATAAGTCACCAAACGTCACGGTTACTTGATCTACATTAGGTTTCAACTCCGTGACGAGTTCTTTGCTCCCGGTCATATGACTTGTACATCCACTATCAATTATCCATTTTGAACCACCGGGAGCAAGGTCCTACAAGAGATTAATTCTTGCATTTAGCAACCCATTGCTTCACAATGGGTGCTTTATGGTTAGCGATAAGAGACTTCGGAACCCAAATAGCATATAAAATAAAACCATAGTAGGGTCCAATGTAACGAGCACAAACATTCCCATAATAATCGACATATAAAGCATAGTTAGGGTTGTTGTCCCCGGCGTGATCTTTGCGAGTAGGCTTGCCCCTTGAGGCATTCCTAATCGCAAGACCGTCCTTGGATTGAATGGAGTCGGCCTTATTGGCTTGGATGGGATTGAAGCTCTTGGGAATACCCTTCTTGGCATTCATCTTCATGGGAGGCACATATGCAAGTCCTTCCTTCACTTGTCGAGTGTGAGGCTCCATGATGGGAGTCTCAACAACTTGCTTACCCTTGAGAAGGATGATTTTGGATGTGGAGGCCTTAGCAATCTCATTCTTCAACCTAGCATTCTCCTTCACAAGATTAACATTATCACAGAAACAATTAGAGGTAGAGATGCTAAGAGAGTCAAGGTTAGTTAGCCGAGTTTGGAGTTGAGCATAAGACTCTTTTAGAAGAGCATGTTCACTCTCCAAAGCCTTGTGAGCTATGACGAGCTTCTCCATGACCTCAATGAGTCTAACATGCCCAACCGCAAATTCGGCGAGCCACCTTGAATTTAGCAAAGTACATATCACGATCCTCAATGAGCTTAACATGTGATGAGTTATGAGTTTCCTCAATAGTTTCAAGTTGCTCCTCAAGACGTGCATGAGACTCTTCAACCTCCTTAAGAGAGGACTTCAAATAAGATAGAGAAATAGCGTCTTCTCTTTCTATCTTACCCTTCTCTTTGTTGAGATGCTCTAGCTCACCAATACGAGCCATGAGGGCACCAACATGTTTCTTGCTATCACCTTGCAAGTTAGTGATAAAAGAGTCGAAGGCCATAAGCTCTTGCTTGATTTGAAGTCTAGAGGCATCATCAAGCTCATTCATTTCATTCCTGAGAGAGGAAGAGGATGAAGGTACCTCCGATGCCTTGGCCATAAGACATCTTGAGCTCTTGGTGATGGAGTTCTCATTTGGCGACGTGAATAGAGATGATGAAGAGCTTGTCGTAGTTGTAGGAGTTCTTGTCGTTTATGAGGGAGTTCTTGTTGTTGATGAAGGAGCGGTAGGTGTTGATGTGGTGGCAAGAGTCGCCACTTCATTTGGCGTTTCTTCCTCCGACTCTTCATCATCGGTGGGGTACTCCTCTTGAGTCAACAACACGATGCGAGGCTTCTTGTGAAGAGGCCTCTTCTTTCCATAGGCCTTCTTGGGAGGCATCTTGGTTTTGTCCTTGAGCACTAGACGTCCACCATACTCTTCTCTTTCCTCATAAGGGCAATCGGCAACAAAATGGAACTTGTCTTGACAATTGTAACATGTCCTTGACTCGGAGGGTGAGACCCTATCAGCTTGAGATGGACTCTTGTCAACTCGCATCTTGCCTCTTGAAGGGTTGTTCCAAAATGTGCGAGCCGCAAGAGCGAGATGATCATTGTAAGCAATCTTGAGTGCTTCCTCGGACATGGCGGCAAAGCTTCCAAGATCATCATCGTTATCTTGCTCAACGGTAGCCTTCAAGGCAAGGTTGGTTGTGAATCTTTGCATTCCTAGAATCCTTGCTCCTGCGTCTTGAGCATTCTTCGTGGCCACCTTGTACGCGACCATCTCTTGCATAACATTGTTAGACGTCATGAGATGGTAGTTATGTCTTCCTTGAAGACTCTTGACGTCGGTTGGCTCACTTGACATCAGAGAGCTCACATACATCCTCTTGATCCATGCATCATCAATATGAGAGGCACCAACTTCTCGAAAGCTTGTGGCTATGGCACCAATCTTCTATACATCATCTCATGGTATTCACCATCAAGCTTGAAGAAGCCCTCGGCTTCATTGCTCAAAGAGTCATAGCGGTTCCTCCTCATGCCATCATTTTCAACGAACAACTCGGATAGAGCATCCCATGTATCCTTGGCGGTTGTGAGGTGTTGGATAAGAGACATGTCCTTGTTCCCAACCGCTTTTTGGATCATGTAGAGAGCGGTGGCATCAAGTTGAGCCTCCACCACTTCTCTTCTTGTTAAGTTGGTCGGATAATGCGGCTTGTATCCAACTTGAATGATGCGCCACAACTCGATTGAAGAGCTTCACACATGAGACTTCATCAAATATTGCCATTGAGAGAATGTATAATCTTTAAGAAATTGGGGATCACCCCTATGAGAGACTTGCGGATGAGGAATAATGGGATCGGGTGTATGGTATTGTGATGGGGGAGGAGTGGCGTTGTAGCCTTTAGGCACTTCATCTTGGGAAGATGGAGTGTTTTGATGGTTTGAGGAACTAGTAGCATCACCCTTCCCATCCAAAGGCAATTGCTTTCCCTTTATCAATTCGGGGTCCACATCTTCAGTAATGCCCGGAAGCACCGGAGGCTTCGAGGGCAATGCAAGAGAGGTTTCCTTAGATGTCTTGAGAGACTCAAGCATATCATGAAACTTCTTGAACTCGGTTTGTATGGACGATGTCAACTTTGTTTCCAAAGAGTTGATATCGGCCATAGTGGCACCTTTCTCTTGCATTGCCGCCAAAGTCGCGGTGTCCGCTTCGGTAACCTCTTTCGGGTCAACTTGCATTGTCCAAGGTTGGTCTCAAGCGGAGAAGCTTTTAAGAGACAACCTGGCTCTGATACCAATTGAACGGCAATTGACCACCTACAGGGGGGGGGGGGGGGGAATAGGTGGTGACCAATTTTTATGTCTTTTTAAGTTTTAAGCTAGCGGAAAGTAAGTTGTGTATATGTTGAACTAGGTGATAGACAACAAAGAAACTAAGCGAGTACAGGAATTGAAGATGCCGTAAAGGAGAGTGGAACAAGACAACCGTAGGAACTCGAATACGGCGATTTTATCCCGAGTTCCACCACATAGGTGTACGTCTCGTTGGAGGGGTGTGAGCTACCACAAAGGTTTGCTCAACGCCACAAAGGCCTCACCCTATTCTCCTGTGAATTCGACCACAAAGGTGCAAATCCACGGTTCCACTAAGGACTCCTTTAAGGGCGGAGAAGGTCTCGTACAAATTCGTGAGGCACACACCCACAACTGAATTGGGGGCTCTCACAATGACCATAACAGGTCACTTCCACAAAGGAATCAACAAAGGATCAAAACACACAAGATTAAACCTAGCTATCCACAAAGGAACCCTAGATCCGTTGCCCCTCAAGATATATAGGGGGAAATCAAAACGCTTCGGTGGAGTTGTAGATCGGTGGCTTCTCCCTCAGATCCCCAAGTATCAAATGATTTGAGTGGCTAGATTGGGAGATCCGGAAGAAACAAGCTTCAGCACCAATGGAGGACAGAGAAAACGAGAAGCTTCAACTGCTGGAGGTAGGTGGAGGGGTATTTATACCCCTCCCCAAATTCTGCCTGTTGTACAGCTCCCAGCTCGGAGATCTCCGGGGTGAGGTCCGGAGATCTCCGGTCTCCAGAAATCTCCTGTAGTATTTCCGCCTGAGTGGAGCTCGAGGTCAGTGCTGATTGGTCTTCTTGACTTGGTAGAAAATCTTCTGCCACTCGGAGATCTCCGGACTGGTGCTCGGAAATCTCCGAGCGCCGGAAATCTCCTAGAGCATTTCCGGCTAAACTCAAAATGGAGTCAGTGCGCATCTGAGTTCTTGACTTTGTGAAATTCTTCTGTCACTCGGAGATCTCCGGACTGGTGATCGGAAATCTCCGAGCGCCGGAAATCTCCTAGAGCATTTCCGGCTAAACTCGAAATGGAGTCAGTGCGCATCTGAGTTCTTGACTTGGTGAAATTCTTCTGTCACTCGGAGATCTCCGGACTGGGGCTCAGAAATCTCCGAGTGCCGAAAATCTCCTACAACATTTCCGGCTAAACTCGAATTTGAGTCCGTGCGCATCTGAGATCTTGACTTAGTGGAAAACTTGATTAGCTCGGAGATCTCAGGTCCGGGGACAAAAAATCTCCGAGTTCCGGAAATCTCCTGACTGATTTCCTGATGAAAGACCAAGTGATGCAGTACTGAAAATTAGGCAATATAAGTATTCACTTTATCAACCGACATGTACTAGAACCTGTATTCTTCATCACAAACATTAGAACACCTTTTCTGTTGTCATTAGTCACCAAAATATGGGAGTGCAAAGAATGCACTTTCATAAGGAAACCGGGCTTGGCAAAGTGGTAGTTGCCCCCGACATTACTCTTGTCAATGTTATGCTTGTTGAATATCATGGCTATAATTTGTTATCGGTTCGTGGCTTAACTAAGTTGGGGATCTCTCCCTTCTTTGATAAGGACGTTGTGGTCCTCTTGTGGAGCAAGTCGCTAAGATTGGCTTTCGTGGGATACGTGGAGCATGAGCTTTATGTGGTGGACTTCTCCGGAGCCACCACTACTTAAGCCATGTGTCTCTTCGGAAAAGCCGACGTGGGTTGGCTTTGGCATCGCTGACTAGCCCACGTAAAAAAGCGCACTTTGCAAAGTCTTCACAAGGGTGGCCACATCCTTGGACAAAAAGATCATGCCTCCCCCACCAAGATTATCGAAGATAACTCCACTTCTCCAAGTTCTACTCAAGGGCAAGATCATCCTTCCCCACCACATGAAGAAGCTTCTCATGATGATCAAGGCCCTCAAGAAGGTCAAGACGAGGATCCAAAGGACCAAGATGGTCAATAGATTGTCCCCACAACAAGGGCGGTGATTGAAACTCGTCGTCAAGCTCGCTTTGCAAAGTCATTGGAACTAAGGGTATTATCTCTCGACAAGGTCATTGGCGATATACGAGCAAGGGTCTCCACACGAAGTCAATTAGCTCACTTTAGTGATCATCAAGCGCACATTTTCATGGTCGAGTCCAAGAAAGTATTCGATGCTCTTGAAGATCCCGATTGACTTTGTTCTATGCATGAAGAGCTTAACAACTTCGAGCGCCACAAAGTGTGGCGCTTAGTTGAGAAACCCAAGGAGTGACGCAACATTATTGGCACTAAGTGGATCTTCAAAAATAAGCAAGATGAACATGGTATAGTTGTGAGGAACAAGGCGCGGTTGGTGGATCAAGGTTTTTCTCAAGTCGACGACATCGACTTCGGAGAAAATTTCGCGCCGGTCGGTAGACTCGAATCGATACGTATTCTCATCGCTTATGCATCTCATCATGGTTTCAAATCGCAACAAATGGACGTAAAAAGTACATTTCTTAATGTTCCTTTGCAAGAACTTGTGTACGTTAAACAACCCCCGGGTTTTGAGAACCCCAACCATCCTCACCACGTCTATGTCTTGGACAAAGCTCTCTATGGCCTTAAACAAGCCCCCCGTGCATGGTACGAGCACTTGAGAGAGTTCTTGGTAGACCGTGGATTTGAGGTTGGGGTAATCGATACCACTCTTTTTACTAAAAAGGTCAATGGTGAACTCTTCATTTGTCAATTATATGTCGATGACATTATCTTTGGTTCAACTAACCGTGTGTTCAATGATGAGTTTTCCAAGCTAATGACCGACAAGTTCGAGATGTCCATGATGGGTGAACTCAAGTTGTTTCCTCGGTTTTGGGATCAAGCAATTGAGGGAAGGGACTTTTTTTTGTCAAGACAAGTACGTTCAAGATATGATCAAGAAGTTCAAGTTGCTTGGAATAAATGGTGTGCCTACTCCTATGCAAACCAAGTGCCACCTCCAACTCAACCACGACGGTAAAGAGGTAGACCAAAAGGAGTATCGTTCTATGATTGAGTCTCTTCTTTACTTATGTGCGTCAAGGCCCGATATCGTTTTAAGTGTTGGATGTGTGCTTGTTATCAAGCCGCGCCTAAGGAAAGTCATTTGATGGCCATGAGGAGAATCTTAAGATATTTGGTTCATACCCCTTGTTTCGGGTTGTGGTATCCCAAAGATGGCACCATGTCTCTTTGTGTATACACCGACTCCGATTGGGCGGGCGACATTGATGATAGGAAGTCTACATCCGAGTCGTGTCAATTTCTTGGAAGATCTTTGGTGAGTTGGTCCTCGAAGAACCAAAATTGCATTTCATTATCCACGTCGGAAGCCGAGTACGTTGCCACCGCAAGTGGGTGTACTCAACTTCTTTGGATGCGGCAAACTTTAAACTATTACGGTGTCCTCTTGGACAAAGTGCCGCTTTTATGTGATAATGAGAGTGCCATCAAAATTGCATACAATCTGGTGCAACATTCAAGGACCAAGCACATTGAGATTCGCCATCATTTCTTCCGCGATCATGTGGCACGAGGAGATATTGATCTATCATATGTTGGTACAAGGAATCAATTGGCGGACATCTTCATGAAACCCCTTGATGAAGCCCGCTTTTGCTACTTGAGGAATGAGCTCAATATCATAGATTCTCGGGCCTTGGCGTGATATCCTTGCACACTCTCCAACGTTTAAGGCTTTATTAGAACTAGAGGCACGCATGGACTTAGGGGGAGTGTTTTCCTAATACATTGGATTCTTCCTCCCCCTATTATGCATAGAGTGATGTATCATTGCTAAAACTTCAAATTAAATCTATTTTTTGAGCTTCAATGTTGATATGTAGTTATGGACCCAAGATATATCTTCGCGGTGCCATGCTACAACTCATACACGGTGGCTTCGGCCACCAACATTTTTCTTGTAGTTTTTGGTTGTTATTTGGTTTTATTTTTGATCTTCACTTGCATTGTCTTTGATTCTTTTGGGAAAACACACTCTTGCTGGTCTTCTATTTTGATTTATGCTTCTTGCAACTTGAGTGTGTCTTCTTTCTTCAGTTTGTGTATTTATCCTAAGCCTTTCACTATCTTCAAACATGCTTTTCCCCACTCATGTCCTCTTATTGATTATTCTTGTTCCTGGTTTTGGAGTTGAACGGAAATCTCCGAGCCTTACTCGGAAATCTCCGGTCTACCTGAAAATTTCGAGACTAAGTCTATTCACAAATCAGCACTGACCTGTGATGATTTTTGACCGGAAATAGTCCCGGAAATTTCCGGTGCTCGCAAATTTCCGGCTGAGACTCAGAAATCTCCGACCCCTGCAATTTCTCAGCACCTAAGTCTTTTTCAACTTCGCCACTGAGCTCAGGCGAAGCTGAATCGGAATTACAGCCGGAAATCTCCGGGGTCCGGAAATCTCCGGTCTGATGTCCAGACATCTCCGAGCGTGCAAAAATTTCCAGAGCTAATTCCAAATCAGATTCAGCACTGTCCTCAGGCGAAATCCGATTCGGAAATAGCCCTGGAAATTTCCGGCACCGGGAAATCTCCGAGCCTCAGTCCGGAAATCTCTGGTTCAAATGGCCTGTCTATATAAGGGCACGGGTGGACTGGCCGGTTTGTCCAGTTCGTCCACACCGTGCCCTAATCCCTTCTCTCCTCCGAAAACTCCTCTTTCTTTCGATCTTTGCTATGGGTGGTGAAGGAGATATGCCCTAGAGGCAAATAAATAAGTAGTATTTATTGCATTATCTCATCAGTTTATAATAGGTTTGTGTATTATGCTATAACTGTATTAATCGGAATTATTAATACACGTGTGATACATAGACAACCAGGTCCCTAGCAAGCCTCTATATGAGCTAGTCCATTGGGCAACAGTTGATCGAGATTCCCGATCAAGGACAATGACGTCGGTTGACAATGGGGTCATCTTGTTAGTTGAATAAGGTGATGGACATACACAAAGTATTGCAATAAGATCGTATTACGATGTTTGTCATTTGCAATAGATAAGAATATGATAGCTTATTCCTTAGACCGTGAGACCGTACTTATTAATGCTTCGTAGGGGTGCTTTGAGAGCATCAAACGTTGTGTCTTATATAGCATGACAATAACGGTGTCCATCTTGGGTATTCCGAAAGAGCATCAAGACGTAAGGATCAAGAGCGGGATTTGTTCATTCTTGTAATGGAAAGATACTCTGGGCCCACTCGGTGATATTGCATCTATATAGCTGCGCAGCTTATGACTAGGTCATGGAGATGTAATATCGCAGACGAGTTAATAACCTTCGTCGGTAACGAGATACAACAAAGACATCGGTGTGTCTACGATCATGTCTCGGACAAGGTAGTATCGCAGAGACAAAGGGAATGAATGTCATATTTATGGTTCAACGACGATATTCGTGGAATGCACAGGGGTCGTCATATATTTCCAGGTATCCCTGACGATCATTGGTGAGCGGAGTGTCTCGACCATGTCTGGAGTGTTCTCGAACCGTAGCGTAACAAACTTAAGGTCTTGGCGACGCTAGGAGATAGGTTCTGGAATATTATAGGACTTTGTTGGAGAGAGAGAAATGATCCAGAAAGAGTTCCGGTGGTCCGGAAGGAGTTCCGGGGAGGTATGGAATGGTTCCGGGAATGTCTGAAAGTTGTTCGGGTGGTTCCGAAATAGTTTCGGAGTCATGGGATATTGAATTATATATAAATATATTAATTATGAATTAATGGGAATTTTATATTAATTTAATATTAATTAAATAGAGGAAAAAGGGGGCTCCCACCTACATGGGCCCTGAGAGGGCCCAAGAAGGGGGAGCCGCACCCCACAAGGAAGGGAGGCTTGGGCCTCCTAGTCCGAGTTAGACTAGGAGTAGGAAAGCCCAAGGGGGGTTCGGCCGAACCCCCCCTCCCCTCTCCTCCTTTAGTCCCACATGGGGGAGCCAAGGGGTTTGCACACACCCTTCCCCCTTTATATAGCAAGGCATATTAATTGATTTAATTCATTGGAAAATACAATTAATTGTATGCAGGCCGGCCGAGTTGTTTCTCCGCCCGTTTTGCCTCCTCTCTCCACCTAAGCTATACCGCAGAGCGCCGTTGCTCCGCGGAATTCCAGATAAGATCTACCCCTGCGATTTCAGCTGGATCTGAATGACCGGGGGTTGTCGCTAAGCTCCGTATGTTTGTGAGTGCTCGGAGGTAACTCCTTTTGAGTAGACTGGGCGACGTCGTCTCGCCCCTACAGCCGCCGCACCTCTCTCCCCTCGGCTGCCGGCGCACCAGCCCCGGTGCTGGCGCTCTGCCTGCTTCCGCCCGACGCCTGTCGACGCAGATCATTGTCGAGACCCCGGCATCATCGACTTCGACATCGCGCCAAGTTCTTCGCGACCTCGAGGTCGGCTACGTACGACTTCATCGTCAACGCTTGTGCGGGAGCGTAATCCCCGCTATCGGTCTACATTGAGGTAATGTAACCCGTTCCGCCACCGTTATCGCATGTACTAGATAGATAGATCCTGGCTAGTTAGGGTTTCGTTCGCTAGAAAAATTATTGTTTTCTGCACCGTAACCCCTTCAGTGGTATCAGAGCCGATCTATGCGTAGTACTGTTGGTACGGTTAGAACTCATGTTGAATGAGGGCGTCTTTCTTTTATTTGCTACCCTCTAGCGTGCACTTGCGATGCCTTCGGTATTGAGTTGATGAAGCGGCCCGGACCGACTTTACGCGTACGCTTACGCGAGACTGGTTCCACTACTGACATACGGCTTGCACCGTATCTGTGGCTGGCGGGTGTCTGTTTCTCTCTCTCTAGTCGGCAAAGAATTTTCAATGGAGGGCCCGAAAGGGATGCTTAAACATGCAATTATACGATCGACGTTGTGGTACAAAGTTCGTAGGTAGGGAAGCGATTCTCTTACGAATAAGCCTATATGCCACGTAAAACTTGCAAAACTAAATAAAGCTAGAGGCGTCTAACTTTGTTTTGCAGAGGCGTTATTTTATGTGACATGGTTACGGTAAGTTTTAATATTACTCGTACTGTCGGAGGCAAAGGAGGGCTCTGTAGACTCGGAGCCATGCCGGGGCGCCGGGGGGCCAGGCACATGGCGCCATGAAGGTCCAGGCGCATCGACCATGTCACATCGCACTTCATTGCATCATTATTGTGTGCTGTTGTGTGTGCATCCTATTGATTGCTTATATGCTAGATATACAACGGTAGCATCATAAATAGGATGATCCCTAACAAATACCAAAATTGTGTTCTCCCTCGTTGCGCACCACCAAGAAAGTTCTACGTTATGAGGCAGGCCGTGATGATCGGGTGTCACACATCTCGTCGTTCGCATACAGTGGGTGTAAGCCATGTTGCACGCGCAGGGTCTTCGAGGTTTGATTGGCGAGCCTAGCATACTCAGAGGTATGGCCTCGAAACACGGGAAGATCGAAAGATCGAGCACGAGTCATAGAGTTGTTGTGATCGACATTTTATGTCCACCTCTGAAGCTGTGCTGCCGGCCGTGATGATCGGGGGTGGTGCAGTGGATGGGGGTCGTGTCATCGCCATTATTATTTTAGGGATAATAATCTTGGTGTGGTGTGTTTTAGATAATAAGATTATAAAACTAAAACTCACCTACATATTATAAACTTTACCTTACCTCCTTTTGCGATCACATCTGTAGACTACGCAACTATACTTCGGTTACTTCCTCAAGAGCCCGGATGCTACATTAGAAGCCGACGGGTCCAACTTCATCAGATGGTACAGCGGTTTTAGAAACATTCTCGAACACAACAACATTCTATATGTTCTCGATGAACCGTTAGGAGAAGGACCAGGAGATTCTGCTAGCGAGGAGGAGGAAGATGATTTCCATAGGCGTCGAGACATATTCATTGAAGTGGAGATCACCATGACCATATGCCTGGCACCCGAGTTGAAAGAGTTGTTTCGACGCAAGGAGCCAAGCGTCATGATGGATGCGATAAAGACACACTTCGGAGATGAATTAAAGCGTGAGCAATTCAGGCAGCTTAGAATGTTCCAGACCATTCACATGGAGGAGCATACCTGTCGGAAGACACATTTGAAGAGATTGTATGACATCTACTTCCAGCTGACGATGGTCTTCGATTACTGGATGGCAGATTCCTGTGCCATTCGGACTGTCCTGATATCTCTACCTCCTAGCTATGAGAAGCATGTGCGCAAGTAAATTTTGAAAGCCGACGATATGAACTTCTACAAGTTCGTACGTGAGTTCCAAACTCTGAAGGTTGATTCCATCGAAGGAGAGATCTTCGATGCTACAGGTATATATTTGATATATGCAGAATTATGAATTCGCCCTAGGTATATGATGAAGTATTTGATACTTGTTCTGTTTGTGAAACAGGTCCTAATTATCACATATATGCGGCGCAGTTTGATGTGACCTGGCGCTGAAGCTGGTAGTCAAGGAGTTGATGGCCTTTTGGTGTTCACGTCCTCAAGTTATCATAGTTATCATTAATAGTTTTTGATACGATCTTTTGTAATAGTGAGCGAATGTGTGTGTCTTGATTGTTGCAAGACAAATTTATTCATGTAATAAGACAAGCTCAGTTGTTTTATGTTATGGAACAAGTCAATTGTTTTATCTTATGAATAAAGATTCCACATCTCAGTTACATTGATTGTATGATAAGTATTCATAATTGTAGAAATGATAAAATAGCGTGTCCTATGAATAAGAGTTCTATTACTAGAACAAACACCGTCGAGTTTAGTCATAAAAGCAATGAAAGAAGTAATGGATGTTTTGGTCCATTTAAGTATTTTGAGTGCTGAGTTGATTAAGCTTGAAATCAAGTATTGAAGTTGCAATACTAGCGGAAATTAATTGAGTGTCATTTTTAATGATTAATTAATGGTGTTTACTACTTGATCTGAATTCCTCCATGATTTTGGTAAATGGGAGTATTTGCCCGATAAATTATGGAGTCTGAAATTAATTTGATAATAGATCAAATGGGGTTTTCAGAAGAAAGATTAGTGAACATTGTATTCACAAGATTCGATCAAAGGACAATATTTTTGAATTATGGTTTCAACACAAAAGACTTGTGGAAATTCGTTTCACAATATTATAATGTCACATATAGTGATATTGTAGTGTACCTGCACCTAAAATATGGCAGATACCTGTGTATAGTGCAAATCCCTGGATCGAATCGTTTGCACACACAGTTACGATGTAATATCACAATAAAGCATCAATTTATCACAACGCTGATCCAGACTTAGAAAATATTCATTACAAATTTGCATAGCATAAAGCTAGCAGTGAACAGAGTAAACAGCGGAAAATTATTCTTCATGGAGTCCCCAATCATCATCATGTGCCACAGGCGAGCATGTTGGTTGAAGACTCGAAAACCCTTAGTAAAAACTTTCACTCATAATCAGGACAGTCTGCAATAAGATATATATTGCAACAACGTGGGTCAGAACCATTTAAATGGAACTGGCAAGTGACACTATGGTGGACACTTAGAGGAATAACTCTATGACCTATATGCTTATTTGGCTGGTGGAGCTCAAGGCTATTTTGCAGAAAGCAAGTTTTTCCCTAACTTTTTGAAAACACTTTTCTTCTATTCGAGACATCTGTGGCATGAAATCCACTGTCTCATTCTACCCTTGTTCACCCATCAAGTTTTAAATTTATAAGTTGGAATGGTGGAATCCTCCGTTGACATCCTCGTTCAGCTGCTCAATTGTCCGTTTCCGGGGACACGGCTAAGTACTTAGATTTTAACTCTGCAGAGGTTGTGCACGTTCACCATTGTACCCATTCAACCCAGGTTACCCTTTTCACACCATTTGTGATAAGGAAAGGAAAGAATGAGACGAGATCTTTCAGAAGCATTTTCCCTCCCACTCTGGCCTGACGCGCTCCACCTACAAATCCTCTACCACCACCTGTCAGGCCGGGAAGAGTCCACGCAGCTTGATCAAGCCAGAGCCCATATTGGCAATGGCTGCACGAGAAGCAATCTTCACTTGGAGTTCTTCAGATTCCTTTGCTCCTGGGTGGCCTCCCACAAGTGAATATTCCACAGGTAAATCCCCTGGGAACAACACTCAACTCATACAGCCAAGCAACCAATTTCCACCCAGGTGTTTGATTAAAACTTAGTAGACTTTATCTTTTTCATCAAAATAGTTTTTGCATAGCATCACTATTCTACTAAGTAATTTCATAGGAACCTAGACACAGGATAAAGAGATCTATCATGGCTTGCATAGCAATGCTATCCTACACATGCTTATAGAAAATACTCTACTCATGCATAGAAATAATAGGACTTTTATGGGGGTGTGCCACTTGCCTTTGAATGTTGTCGTTGTTCACAAACTCTTTTCAACAACGAACGTTTGCTCTCCGTTCAATCTAAACAATATAAGCAAACAACAATACAGCAATCAACAAACAACAATCATCAAACACACATGCACATACGTAGTGAACAAACAAGTTTTGTAAAACTTCTAAGGAAGGCATGTCATGTATGATATGCAATTTATTTCTAAGGACTAGAAATGCATGTCATGCCATGAAAATCTTTTAAGTTAATGCAAGGAAATGTGTTGGTCAAAATGACTAAGGACTAAAGTAATAAGTTGAATAAAATATTTTGTTTTATATCATCTTGAATAAGCACCCTAATGGCTTAGTCCTGATGTGTTAAATACTAGCTCTATTCTTCGAGGTGATGAACCATTATTATCAACTCCTTGTAAATTGGATATTCACTATAGTGAGAGAGACAGACACCCGGCCAGCCACTTAAATTGTGGAACAGGTCTCATGTACGTGGACATGTAAGGTTTGTTCCCAGGCCGCTTCATCTCACTATGCCGCTAGGATCCAACAAACTTCAAGATGGTAATAACATGATCAAAATTCGTTTATGTCTAAAGTGAAAGATAAGATTAGGGAAAAGGGAAAAGATAGAAAGAAAGATGTAGTTGGTCTTCTAGAAATCTTCTCCATTCTTGTAATCTTTCTCATGAACTTCTTCTTGATTTTCTTCTAAGTATTTCTACTTCTTGGAGATTCTTCTGGAGTCTTGTTTGGCTAAGCCCTTCATTTGTCTTCTTGCTCCATGTTGATAATACTAAGTTTTTTTTTTTAAAAAAAATATTTCTGACTTAGAGAAAATGGGGGAGGAGTTTTATTATGGGAATTATAACTATATGTGAAAACAAGTCATGCATGCAATGCACTTTTAAATCCTAAGAATATCATACAAAATTTGTGATATTTATAAACTATGCATTTAGCTATAATTGCAATTTAATTAATTTCGATTGTTGAAGAAAATAATAAATGGAAAAAGATTAAAGTTTCTAAAATATAATTGCACTCAAAATATTGCACTCAAAAGATTAAAGTTTCTAAAAGATTAAACTATGCATTTAGCTATAATTGCACTCAAAATATTTTATAGCAGTGTCATCAATTTACAATTATTCTAAAGTTTCTAAAACAATTTTATTTGCAATTTTTGAACTTACAGATTTAAAGTTATGACAAAAATACTCAAATCTACCCTTTGAAATTTGAATATTTTAAACTAAGTCAAATTTGAATTCTGGCAGATCCAAAATATTCTTCATGTAGAGGGCTTTCCAAATATATAAAAATATTTGAATTTGGATAAACAGAGAAAAAGATATGATAGTTTGAATAGACAGGGGCTTTTCTGCAAACTTCCATTTTTTATTTAATTAGAAAAAGAAAATCCACGCTGGCGCTGACTAGGACGCTGACTGGGCTGCTGACGTGGTTAAGTCATTGGATCTGGGCCGTCATATCTGGATCTGGTGGTCCAGATCTGTTCGTACTATTTCGAGTGCTGAGTTGATTAAGCTTGAAATCAAGTATTGAAGTTGCAATACTAGCGGAAATTAATTGAGTGTCATTTTTAATGATTAATTAATGGTGTTTACTACTTGATCTGAATTCCTCCATGATTTTGGTAAATGGGAGTATTTGCCCGATAAATTATGGAGTCTGAAATTAATTTGATAATAGATCAAATGGGGTTTTCAGAAGAAAGATTAGTGAACATTGTATTCACAAGATTCGATCAAAGGACAATATTTTTGAATTATGGTTTCAACACAAAAGACTTGTGGAAATTCGTTTCACAATATTATAATGTCACATATAGTGATATTGTAGTGTACCTGCACCTAAAATATGGCAGATACCTGTGTATAGTGCAAATCCCTGGATCGAATCGTTTGCACACACAGTTACGATGTAATATCACAACAAAGCATCAATTTATCACAACGCTGATCCAGACTTAGAAAATATTCATTACAAATTTGCATAGCATAAAGCTAGCAGTGAACAGAGTAAACAGCGGAAAATTATTCTTCATGGAGTCCCCAATCATCATCATGTGCCACAGGCGAGCATGTTGGTTGAAGACTCGAAAACCCTTAGTAAAAACTTTCACTCATAATCAGGACAGTCTGCAATAAGATATATATTGCAACAACGTGGGTCAGAACCATTTAAATGGAACTGGCAAGTGACACTATGGTGGACACTTAGAGGAATAACTCTATGACCTATATGCTTATTTGGCTGGTGGAGCTCAAGGCTATTTTGCAGAAAGCAAGTTTTTCCCTAACTTTTTGAAAACACTTTTCTTCTATTCGAGACATCTGTGGCATGAAATCCACTGTCTCATTCTACCCTTGTTCACCCATCAAGTTTTAAATTTATAAGTTGGAATGGTGGAATCCTCCGTTGACATCCTCGTTCAGCTGCTCAATTGTCCGTTTCCGGGGACACGGCTAAGTACTTAGATTTTAACTCTGCAGAGGTTGTGCACGTTCACCATTGTACCCATTCAACCCAGGTTACCCTTTTCACACCATTTGTGATAAGGAAAGGAAAGAATGAGACGAGATCTTTCAGAAGCATTTTCCCTCCCACTCTGGCCTGACGCGCTCCACCTACAAATCCTCTACCACCACCTGTCAGGCCGGGAAGAGTCCACGCAGCTTGATCAAGCCAGAGCCCATATTGGCAATGGCTGCACGAGAAGCAATCTTCACTTGGAGTTCTTCAGATTCCTTTGCTCCTGGGTGGCCTCCCACAAGTGAATATTCCACAGGTAAATCCCCTGGGAACAACACTCAACTCATACAGCCAAGCAACCAATTTCCACCCAGGTGTTTGATTAAAACTTAGTAGACTTTATCTTTTTCATCAAAATAGTTTTTGCATAGCATCACTATTCTACTAAGTAATTTCATAGGAACCTAGACACAGGATAAAGAGATCTATCATGGCTTGCATAGCAATGCTATCCTACACATGCTTATAGAAAATACTCTACTCATGCATAGAAATAATAGGACTTTTATGGGGGTGTGCCACTTGCCTTTGAATGTTGTCGTTGTTCACAAACTCTTTTCAACAACGAACGTTTGCTCTCCGTTCAATCTAAACAATATAAGCAAACAACAATACAGCAATCAACAAACAACAATCATCAAACACACATGCACATACGTAGTGAACAAACAAGTTTTGTAAAACTTCTAAGGAAGGCATGTCATGTATGATATGCAATTTATTTCTAAGGACTAGAAATGCATGTCATGCCATGAAAATCTTTTAAGTTAATGCAAGGAAATGTGTTGGTCAAAATGACTAAGGACTAAAGTAATAAGTTGAATAAAATATTTTGTTTTATATCATCTTGAATAAGCACCCTAATGGCTTAGTCCTGATGTGTTAAATACTAGCTCTATTCTTCGAGGTGATGAACCATTATTATCAACTCCTTGTAAATTGGATATTCACTATAGTGAGAGAGACAGACACCCGGCCAGCCACTTAAATTGTGGAACAGGTCTCATGTACGTGGACATGTAAGGTTTGTTCCCAGGCCGCTTCATCTCACTATGCCGCTAGGATCCAACAAACTTCAAGATGGTAATAACATGATCAAAATTCGTTTATGTCTAAAGTGAAAGATAAGATTAGGGAAAAGGGAAAAGATAGAAAGAAAGATGTAGTTGGTCTTCTAGAAATCTTCTCCATTCTTGTAATCTTTCTCATGAACTTCTTCTTGATTTTCTTCTAAGTATTTCTACTTCTTGGAGATTCTTCTGGAGTCTTGTTTGGCTAAGCCCTTCATTTGTCTTCTTGCTCCATGTTGATAATACTAAGTTTTTTTTTTTAAAAAAAATATTTCTGACTTAGAGAAAATGGGGGAGGAGTTTTATTATGGGAATTATAACTATATGTGAAAACAAGTCATGCATGCAATGCACTTTTAAATCCTAAGAATATCATACAAAATTTGTGATATTTATAAACTATGCATTTAGCTATAATTGCAATTTAATTAATTTCGATTGTTGAAGAAAATAATAAATGGAAAAAGATTAAAGTTTCTAAAATATAATTGCACTCAAAATATTGCACTCAAAAGATTAAAGTTTCTAAAAGATTAAACTATGCATTTAGCTATAATTGCACTCAAAATATTTTATAGCAGTGTCATCAATTTACAATTATTCTAAAGTTTCTAAAACAATTTTATTTGCAATTTTTGAACTTACAGATTTAAAGTTATGACAAAAATACTCAAATCTACCCTTTGAAATTTGAATATTTTAAACTAAGTCAAATTTGAATTCTGGCAGATCCAAAATATTCTTCATGTAGAGGGCTTTCCAAATATATAAAAATATTTGAATTTGGATAAACAGAGAAAAAGATATGATAGTTTGAATAGACAGGGGCTTTTCTGCAAACTTCCATTTTTTATTTAATTAGAAAAAGAAAATCCACGCTGGCGCTGACTAGGACGCTGACTGGGCTGCTGACGTGGTTAAGTCATTGGATCTGGGCCGTCAGATCTGGATCTGGTGGTCCAGATCTGTTCGTACTGTTTCGATTTAAACTTCTAATCTGGGTCGCACAGGGTAGATCAGACGGTCCAGGGGCGTTGACCCAAAAACTAGCGGCGCGGCCGGCCGGAGTTACTCCGGTGACCTCAATCCGCGGCGGCGACGCATCGGCAACATCCGTTCCCGGTGTTCTACTGTGTTCCGAGACGAGCGGGTCATACCTACGGGTAGAGGGCGTCGAGGCGAAGTCGTTGGCGCGGTGATGAGCTCCGGTGTACCCCCCCTTCTCCTCCTTTTGCTCGCCGGAGTCGCGGGTGGCGGCGACGTGCTTCGGTTGCGCACGGTATCATCGACCTGGCGCATGAAAGGTCACATGATCATGTCAGACGGACGCGCATGGTCTAGGGAAGGAGTAGAAGGCACGAGGGGGAGCTCGGGGTCGACCGTGCTCACCAAAATCCGATGAAACGGCGGCGTAAATGGCGGCGGTGGCGGCTCCAATTCGAGCAGCCCGGTGGCGAGGTTTCTAGGGTTTTCGAGGGGGAAAAGGGAGAGGAGTAGCTGGGGTATTTGTAGGGGGCAGAGGGGGAAACGCTCGCGTTGATCATGGCTCGAAAATGGAAGGGAAACGCCGGCGGATTTCTCGGGCGCGATCTGAGCAGAGGTTGAAGACGACCCGGGCTGACAGGTGGGTCCCGCTGTCAGGTTATTTTCTTTTTCTTTTCTGTTTTATTTATTTTCTTTATAACTTTTCATTTATAACCCCAAATGATGTCAATTTAATTTCTAAAAATTTATAAATTTATAAAATTATTATCTTTGTTTTAAACCAGTTGTAGGACTATTTTGAATAATTTTTAAAATTATTAAATTTGAATTATTGGTTTTAATACCAATTTGACATTTAAAGTCAAATTTGAAATCATTTCTTAATTAGGTTTTCTTTTGGCTAAATAAAATTTGTAAAATACTCATATTCAAATATGTTTGGATTTAAGTTATTTAATTTCATTTTCAATAACCATTCATTTCCATTTTTGGTATAATAGTAAAATAACTAAATATAATTATTTTTAAGGAGATAGGAAATATGATAACTTAATTTTTAAATTCAAAATGGTTTTTGAGCCATTATATTTTATATTAAGATAATTTATTTGGAATCTTCATAACAACCTGGGAAAAGATTTTAGATTTAATTCTTTCCTTATACAGAATATATATTCATGAAAATCATTTCATGTTTTGAAAATAAATGAAAAATCATTTAAGCTAATGAAGTCTTTATTTGGATAATTCATTAATTATAAAACCTATGAAGTTTTAAAGTTATGAAACATAAACTTATAACTTCCAAAACTATAATTTGAATTTAGTTAAATGATTGAAAACCATTTGGCAATTATACTATTTTAATAGTCTTAAATTTATTAATAGATATGGCTAAGTGATAGAAATTACTTTCTTATAAGGAAACTATTTTATTAAAATGAAAAGGTTTGAGGTTTATAAAACAATTGTCAAATTTACATATTAAGGTTTTTAAAATACAATAAGAAATGAAATGTTTAACTAGAAACCACTTTTGAAAATAATGTTAAACTGAGATATTTGAAATATTAAACTCTTTCAATATGTTTGAAAACATTTATAATTGGTTTTCTTATGCATTTTAATATTTTATTTTAATCAAAACCAAAAGTTTTAAATTTTTGTGATTTTTGAGCATTATAAAATGTTGGGATGTTACAGATATGTGGGGAATTATAATCATGCTCTATTTTGAAATAAAGTGTGATCTGCCAGAATCCGTCTTAGAATCTCCTAATATGTTCGAAACATTATAGTCAATGTCCACTTTAGAAAATAGATATTTTTCTCAACGAGAATTCGTAGGATCGACAGTAGTGTCGACATGTATATGATTATGCGATAATTCGGAGTATACATGAGTAGTTCTTTGTAGATTGCTCGCATTGGATGAGAGTGTATTCCAAAACCAAATAGAAACAAAACTTAGTTTGTTGTCTGTGTAATTCCGAGGAAAATATGAATTTTCGAATTACGGTTTATGGATTGGAATTAGAAGCTTGAAATAAAATGTCAGACATATGTTGGAAGGTGTTCCAAAGAGTATATGTCTGCTAATGAAAGTTTGGTGATTGAGAGTGAGGGAGACTAGAAAATTGTTTTCTGCTTCCAATCCTCTTCATAAAGATCATAATATTTTCATGAAAGAAACTTCTAAGTAGAGTGCTGTTATATTTAATATTGCTGTCAGGTCGCAGCACTGTATTAAGTATTTCATATCTTGTTGACAAATCAAGATGCACTTTATGAATACAAAGAAAGTTGAGAAAATATCGGAATACGAACAAAGGTTTTTGAGCCTGGAAATCCAAAGTTACATTTAAAAGGATTAAGAGAGCAATTGTTGCTGCAATTCTTATGAGAGGAATAAGATTGTTTAATTGTCATATAAAGTGTTATATGAAAATGTGACTATAAGAAAGACGCGGTAGCATGTCTTGTCAAGAAATGTGTCTTGAACAAGATCAAATTTGTTGACTACATTTATGTAGAAATGCTTGAAGTCTGAGGGATTTGTA
The DNA here is from genome assembly GCA_026929855.1 of Poa annua. Lineage (NCBI taxonomy): Eukaryota > Viridiplantae > Streptophyta > Magnoliopsida > Poales > Poaceae > Poa > Poa annua. The sequence goes on from CM049426.1 coordinate 73,590,158, forward strand.
TTAATGTAATACTGTAGTTTGTATTAAATTCGAATTGATGGTAGATCAATGATTTTGGTTTCACCAAAATGTCGATTTAAGTGGGAGTCATAGTTAGTTTACTTAGGTGGAATATGTAAAGAGCATATTTTTGAGTGGGAGCTCAGGAACTCAAATATGTGGATGACACGTTTTTGAGTGGGAGCTCGTGTTGTCAAATATGTGGAGACATATTTTGAGTGGGAGTCGAATTCATCTTGTGTAGTTAACGCATTGTGAAATTGTACCAATAGAATAGGATGAAGTTGTGAAACTATTTGAAAGTTAGTGTCTATTTTAAATAAAACGGGAATTTTAAATAGTTAGTCGAGTTGTTTTGGATTATATCTGAGGAGTCAGAGTAGAATCAAAAGGATGGTCCTTTGGAATCCAATTGATCATTAAGAGTAATGATGCATGAAAGTAATGGTTGTATGACATGTGGGTCTATTATGTAATATTAGACATCATACAGAAACCATATTATCTGCTCGATGAAATATAACCGATGTTCTTGGAATAAGAGCAGTTATGAAAGAAAATTTGGAATTTACTGGAAGTAGAAGTGCTTTAGTTAAGGGATTGACATTTGAATGTCAAGTTTTCTACATTGCTGTGAAAGTATGTAGATATCGAGAGTCTGTAATTGTTACAAGGGGCTCTGCATGGCTGAGTGAGTTTTTCAGGGCAGTTATCTGGTTAGTATAATCAGAGTAAGCGCTGGGAAACAGAAGTCTCACTTAGTTACGGTATTTGCATATATGTTGTTGGACAACATGGTGATATCAGGCTAGTTGATATCAGTGAATCGCAAAAGTTTGCACAAGGCGAGTGTTGTGCAGATTGTCAGAGTAACACTCTTCCACAAGCAAGCATCATCGAATGATTCTTATTTGATAAGGGATTTTGATAAAGTAAAATGCAGCTGGTTTATTTGTACTCTAGTGCAAGTGGGAGACTGAAGGAGATATGCCCTAGAGGCAAATAAATAAGTAGTATTTATTGCATTATCTCATAAGTTTATAATAGGTTTGTGTATTATGCTATAACTGTATTAATCGGAATTATTAATACACGTGTGATACATAGACAACCAGGTCCCGGACATCGGTGTGTCTACGATCATGTCTCGGACAAGGTAGTATCACAGAGAAAAAGGGAATGAATGTCATATTTATGGTTCAACGACGATATTTGTGGAATGCACACGGGTCGTCATATATTTCTAGGTATCCCTGACGATCATTGGTGAGCGGAGTGTCTCGACCATGTCTGGAGTGTTCTCGAACCGTAGCGTAACAAACTTAAGGTCTTGGCGATGCTAGGAGATAGGTTCTGGAATATTATAGGACTTTGTAGGAGAGAGAGAAATGATCCGGAAAGAGTTCCGGTGGTCCGGAAGGAGTTCCGGGGAGGTATGGAATGGTTCCGAGAATGTCCGAAAGTTGTTCGGGTGGTTCCGAAATAGTTTCGGAGTCATGGGATATTGAATTATATATAAATATATTAATTATGAATTAATGAGAATTTTATATTAATTTAATATTAATTAAATAAAGGAAAAAGGGGGCTCCCACCTACATGGGCCCTGAGAGGGCCCAAGAAGGGGGAACCGCACCCCACAAGGAAGGGAGGCTTGGGCCTCCTAGTCCGAGTTGGACTAGGAGTAGGAAAGCCCAAGGGGGGTTCGGCCGAACCCCCCCTCCCCTCTCCTCCTTTAGTCCCACATGGGGGAGCCAAGGGGTTTGCACACACCCTTCCCCCTTTATATAGCAAGGCATATTAATTGATTTAATTCATTGGAAAATACAATTAATTGTATGCAGGCCGGCCGAGCTGTTTCTCCGCCCGTTTTGCCTCCTCTCTCCACCTAAGCTATACCGCAGAGCACCGTTGCTCTGCGGAATTCCAGATAAGATCTACCCCTGCGATTTCAGTTGGATCTGAATGACCGGGGGTTGTCGCTAAGCTCCGTATGTTTGTGAGTGCTCGGAGGTAACTCCTTTTGAGTAGCCTGGGCGACGTCGTCTCGCCCTTGCAGCCGCCGCACCCCTCTCCCCTCGGCTGCCGGCGCACCAGCCCCGGTGCTGGCGCTCTGCCTGCTTCCGCCCGACGCCTGTCGACGCAGATCATTGTCGACACCCCGGCATCATCGACTTCGACATCGTGCCAAGTTCTTCGCGACCTCGAGGTCGGCTACGTACGACTTCATCGTCAACGCTTGTGCGGGAGCGTAATCCGCGCTATCGGTCTACATGGAGGTAATGTAACCCGTTCCGCCACCGTTATCGCATGTACTAGATAGATAGATCCTGGCTAGTTAGGGTTTCGTTCGCTAGAAAAATTATTGTTTTCTGCACCGTAACCCCTTCAGGTGGTTCGTCCGAGGGACTCTCTCGTTCTTCTCGGATCTACTTCTCCTCGTCGAGGGCTTCGATTCCATCCGCACGCTTTTTGCAATGTCTTCCAGTAACTCCTCGTATTTCAAATCTAGGACGAAACTTGTTTTCGTTTAACCTAGCTGATTTAGGAGGTTGTTAATTGTTTCCTTTGGTAGAATTGCTCCTCTAGGCACATTCTACCTTCCACGTGCACATATCTGATTTTCATTAATAGATTTTGTTCAAATCTGTCAAATTTCATGCATACCGGATATCTCCGGCCCTAACTCGGAAATCTCCGGACCCCGGAAATCTACGGCCTGTTCAGAATTACATCAACTAAGGACAAAAACTTTTATTGCTTAACTTCTCTAGTACGTTCCATTTGCCTTCTCAGACATGAGTGTTTACCCCATATGCTTTCTATCTTCTCTATGATGTGTGTTTACAGGTTCCAATACTCGTGGCCGTGTCAAGCAAATCGCTCAGCGAGGGAGGGGCAAACCAGTTCATTCTCGCCCTCCCAGTGGGTCCTCAAGTGAAGATACCACCCCCACCGAGTCTGTAGCTCTGCTCAAGAGAGCCACATGGCCAAGCAAGAAGAAGAGGCTCGAGCTCCGCATTGAGGACTTCAACAAAGGCAGTTTTCGCAAGTGGCGAAGTGAGCTATCTTACAACATGGAATCTAATGATTCAAAGTTCTTCTGCACCGAGATGGCATGGCTCTATAGGGAAGTGTATCAGAAGTTCTCCATTGACAAGCCCATTTTCCCCATGAAGTGGATTGATTTCGACAAGTTGATGAAGAAGGTTGATTAGTTTGGGGGAGTTGTCCAGGTCTGTTGTGTTCTGGGCTTGGAGCATTTGATGAGGACCGAGTGCAGCTACATTGTTTCTCTTATCCATCAGTTTTATGCTACTGTGGTGTTTGACTCTTCTGAGGATATTGGGATGACTTGGATGTCTGGCAGGCAGCGCTTGACCTCCTATTTCCGTGAGTTTGCTCGGATTCTTAGATGCCCTTTTAGTGGACTCTCTGTACCAGCTGGTGCCCGCATGCATGTCCATGGCGTGTCCTACAACAAGCATGTCATGTCTGATCTATACCAGCCCGGAGGTAAAATTGGCTCTCAATATGGACTCCTACCCACTTATGACATCTTCCTTTGCATGTTCCGTTGGACATTTGCTCCCATTGCCGACAATGCGGACAATATTGTCGGGGCTCTGGTTAATTTGATGGCCAAGGCTCATGCGGCCTATTAGGGAGTATGAGGTTGAGCAGGGAGGTTACAAGGTGGATGTCATGGACTTCATTTTCCAAGAGATGAACCAAGCAGTTTTTGAGAGGAAATGCTCCCTATGTGATGATGCTCATCAAGAGGCTCTACAAGCTTTCCGAGCAAGATGGTGATGACTTTGATGTATCTCTTGGTTGTCAGCCCCACAACGCAGCCTTGCTAATCCAGAAATCTGCTCATGTTGTCCAACAGCAAGCCTCCATGGAAGATTTCACCGAGGATGATATTTTTGGTGGTCCATCTCGGGTTCCCACCAATCCCAACATCAAGAAAGCTGCTAAGAAGAGTCTCCCATGGGTTGTTCGAGCAATTGAGAAGGTCCTCAATATGAACTGTTGCATACACAGTGAGAACTACTCGATCTACTCTCAGAATCATCGCATTATGAAGCGCCAAGAGGAAATTATATCTCATTTGAAGCTGCCTGCTCCGAAGCATCCTTTGAAGCCAATGATTCCGTTCAAGGATTGGAATGCCGATGGCCTCAACTTTCATTGGGATGATGCAGTTCCCGAGGACAGTGATCTTGAGTATGCTGATGATTAGGAGGAGGATGAGGAGGCCGAGCAGGGTTCCGACTCTTGAGTCATGGGACGTTAGTGGAAACTACTCCCTTTTTGGTATCTTGATGCCAAAGGGGGAGAAGTATCTCATTAGGACTCACGGGATTTGTTTGGCTTGGGAGCACTTCGTTGTTTTCCTTTCGTTTTGTCTTAAGTGCTCCCTCTTATTGGTTGTTTTATCTCGTCATGTGTGTGAGACATGAGTACCTTTGAACCTCTTACTGTAATAACTATGTTGCTCAAGTTATTTGCTACTATTGTGTATTTGTGTATGTTTTGCTTGCGTGGTTTGTAAAATCTAGGGGGAGTGTTGATCCTAAGGAATGTGCATTTTGTATTCAAAAACATCCTAAAGTAATGCACATACTTTGGGCGAGCTCCGTCTATATTTTGCAAATCCGTTCTCCTTTCGTGTTGTCATCATTCGCCAAAAAGGGGGAGACTGAAAGTGCATTCTTTGCACTCCCATATTTTGGTGACTAATGACAACACAAAAGGTGTTCTAATGTTTGTGATGAACTATGCAGGTTCTAGTACAAGTTGGTGGATAAGAGTGAACACTTAAAATTTCCTGGTTTTCAATACTGCATCACTTGGTTTTTCACCAGGAAATCCTGCAGGAGATTTCCGGATCCCGGAGATTTCCGGTCCCCAGTCCAGAGATCTCCGAGCTGAACAAGAAATTCACCAAGTCAAGAACTCCAGAGCGCACTGATTGCAAATTGTGTTTAGCCGTAAATGCTCCCAGAGATTTCCGGTGCTCGGAGATTTCCGAGCCCCAATCCAGGGATCTCCGAGTGGCAGAAGTTTTTCGACTAAGTCCAGATTGATTGAGTGCACTGACTCCAACTCAAGCTAAGCCGTAAATGCTCTTGGAGATTTCCGGCGCTCGGAGATTTCCGAGCCCAGTCCGGAGATCTCAGAATAACAGAGGATTTTCTGCCAAGTCTAGAAGATCAATCAACACTGACCCCGAGCCCAGCTTTACCGGAAATACTACCGGAGATATCCGTAGTCCGGAGATCTCCGGACATCAACCCGGAGATTTCCGAGCTGGCGGCTGTAGAACGGGCAAAAATTGGGGAGGGCTATAAATACCCCTCCACCTACCTCCAGCAATTCAAGTTTCCAGATTTCTCTCTCCTCCATTGGTGTTGAAGCTCCTTTCTTCCGGATCTCCCAACCTAGCCACTCAAATCCTTTGATACTTGGGGATCAGAGGGAGAGGCCACCGATCTACAACTCCACCGAAGCCTCCAATTCAGTTGTGGGTGTGTGCCTCACGAATTTGTACGGCACCTTTTCCACCCTTAAAGGAGTCCTTAGTGGAAACGTGGATTCGCACCTTTGTGGTCGAATTCACTGGAGAATAGGGTGAGGCCTTTGTGGCGTTGAGCAAACCTTTGTGGTAGCTCACACCCCTCCAACGAGACGTACACCTATGTGGTGGAACTCGGGATAAACTCGCCGTCTTCGAGTTCCTACGGTTATCTTGTTCCACTCTCCTTTACCGCATCTTCAATTCCTGTACTTGCTTAGTTTCTTTGTTTTCTATCACTTGTATCACCTAGTCGCACATATAGACAACTTACTTTCTGCTAGCCTAAAACTGAAAAGGACCTAAAAATTGGTCACCACCTATTCACCCCCCCCCCCCCTTCTAGGTGGTCAACTGCCGTTCAGACGATTCCCCCTCCCGGCAGGGTGCCGGGGAGCAGTTCTGATCTCTCCCGAATTGGTGTTGACGACGGCGGCGGCTCGGGACCCGTGGAGGAAATAATGAACACCGTGTGATTTTTTTAGGTTTGAGGGGGGGGGTACTTATAGGAGAAAGGGCGAGGTTGGTGGGCGGCCGAGCCCGCGTCACCACCTGCTCGCGCAGCCAGAAGGGAGCCACGCCACGGGGTGGTGACGGCCTCTCGGTCGTCCACTTCGTCAAGTCTTCGGCTTTCTGGAACGTTCTTTTTCCAAAAATAAAATGAGATAACTTAGCATGGAAGATAAGAAATTATATTACGTTGGAGATGTATCAACATCCCTAAGCTTAGTTCTACTCGTCCCGAGTAGGCAAGAACGATAAAAGAAGAGTAATTTCTGAAGTGACATGCTTAAACACAATCTTGATCACGTAATAATGTAAGGCATGTAAACTGAGATCAAATGAATAAGGGATGTAGTTTATATTGATATCAAATGAGTAATAAATAAACAAGTAGGTGAAGCAAGCAATATCAATATAAGCTTCAAGCACAACAATATAATCATCTAATGCTTCCAACGAACATGAAAACTTAATGAAAGGATCAAGTCAAGCAATATCAATACGCACGTAGAAGATCAATACTTTATTTGTTCAAAAGAAACAAGCAAGCGGTCAATTAGTTCCTGGCACCAGGATGTTTTGGCTAAGAGAATGTTAACGGAGGTTTGGCAGGCCAACGGTAGAAAGATTCACAAAGCTGCAAGTGATCATTAGACAAGAGGAAGTCTTACAATCGAAGCTATGCAATGAGTAGTGACTCCCACACAACGAATGCACAATGATAAGTATATGAAAGCTCTCCAAAGGAAGTAGTGGGGGTGCATCCAACTTCTTGCTCATGAAAACCTAGAGCACTTTTGAGGAGGCTCATCATTGGAATATACAAGCCAAATTCTTTAATGTATAGTTCCCCACATATAGTTATGCAACTAAGACACGAAAACTCTCTCATACGGAGTAAAGATGCTAAACATGAGCACAAATGATGACTATAAATGATATGGTGCTTTAACTTGAGCACAAGTGTGTGATAAAGAATAGTAATGCTGCCGCGTATTTTATTTCTTTCTTTCTTTTTTCTTTTTCTCTTTTTTCTATTTTTTTCTTTTTCTGTTTCTCTTTTCGATGGCCTCCATGGCTCTTTTCACTTTTAGGGGCAAGCATCCTAATATGATATATGATATATGACAACACACTAATGATGATATGACAACATACTGATGATACAATTAACTAATATGACTGTGCCATAAGAATGCATATGACAACGGTGCCTCTGCTAGTGTAGAAGGTTATGCAATGATCTAGCGTAACATGGGTAAAACCACACATCAGCTTTATAGAATCACGCAAAGCAATATATAAGTAGTGAATGACAACAAGTCATGTAATGTAAGATGGATGTTGCATGACAATATATCTTGAAACAGCTATGGAAATGCTGTAGTAGGTAGGTATGGTGGATGTTTTGAGTAAGATATTTGGCTTATGTGTAGGAGAACGAGATGAAGATCTCCCACGAGTTTGGATGTACCCTCGACAAATGCACCAACTCTCAATGTGAGAAAGGGCAATGCAAAGTACCGAAGAGGCTAGCAATATGGTGGTGGAAGTGCCATGAAAACCGCAGTTTTAGAACTCACAAGTAAAAAGATTAAAAATATGATCATTCAAGGCATAATGAAAATTACTCCTAGAGGGATCGTGGTGAATGACAAAGTCACCGTTGTCTTCTCCGACCGTAGCGCATAACATAAAGTCATTACGGTTGCCTTAGGCAAATAGAAGTCATATACCATTAGGCAATGAATTGGAAATTTAAGTGTGGCACAACTTCAAGTTTTTCTAGACCAACCATTAATCATTCCACTTTTATAGACCATCATGTTTACCATTAAGCAAATTAATATCTCAAAACAACATCTATGAATCAAGTGACACAATTTAATGATCTACAAGATTATGTATCATTTAATTATACCATCTACCACATTTAGCATTTTCTGTTCTCAACCAAACACCAATCAACTTATTTAAAAGATAAACTCTCCAAGTAATTAAACATTAAGATATGAGAGTATAATATAATAAAGCTAACAACTCTAGCAAGAGACGCATGAAAAACAAGAGCTAGAAAGGAAATAATAACATGAAAAGAATACTCAACGAATATAAGTGAAGAATGAAAAGTGGAGCGTGTCTATCTCATAATTCTAGGGTCCAGTTTATTCAGAGAATGAAATTTCAAAAACAAAAATAAAAACAAACAAACGCTTCAAGCAAGCACATAAGATGTGAAAAAATTAAAATTTAGTTTCACTAGAAAGGACCTGATAGTTTGTTGATGAAGAAGGGGGTGCCTTGGGCATCCCTAAGGTTTGACGCTCGAGGCTTCTTGAATATATTGGGGTGAACCACGGGGGCATCCTCAAGATTTGGCGTTACTATCCTCTTGATCACATTATATCATCCTTCTCTCTTGATTCTTGAAAACTTCCTCCACACCAAACTTAGAGTAACTTCATTAGAGTGTTAGTGCATAAACAATTATGATATTCTGTAAGAACACAATTTCTACCAATTCTACTGGACATTAGCTACAGCCACTGATACTTCATAGGATAAAAAGATCCAATCAAAATATCAAAAGAGACATTACAAAATAAATGGCAGAATCTGTCAAAAACAGAACAGTTTGTAAAGAAGATTTGTTTCGAGCCACTTAACGTGCTCAGATCAGAAAATTCAATACTAATGAAAGTTGCGTATACATCTTCGGATTATTCACAAAAAAGTACATATTTTTCTGATGTTGCAGTGAAGAGTTATGAATTTAACGGTGAACAGCAGAAATCTGTTTATGCGTAGGAATTGAAATTTAGCATCAACTTTCAACTAGAGCCTTAACTTGACACAATATTGCGATAAAATAAAGATACAAAAGAATCTCTACAGAGGTAGGACAAGTCCTTGACACAAGCAAAATAAGGAGAGGACACCTTAAGGTAAGAAGGTAAATTCTGTTGTGGAACCTCCTCTTTGAGTGAAAAGATTGATATTATTATGTGTATGCTTGCAAGTGGTAAATCACATGTTGATCCAAATAATGTTCCTTTAGCTTCTTTAGTTGCACAAGAAGAGCATGTTAATATAAACTTTATTAAAAGCAACAATTTCAACAACAATGCCTATAGGAACAACTATGGTAATAACAACTATAAGCCCTATTCTCCTAATAATGGTAACTCTTATGGCAATTCTTATGTTAGTTCTAATAACAATAATAGGACTACCACCTCTGAACTTGAAACCATGTTAAAATGTTTTATCACTACACAAACTTTGTTTAATAAAACTATTGAGAAAAAGCTTGGGAAAATTGATATACATCTAAAGTTGATAGTCTTATCATTGATGCTGATCTTTTAAAATCTAAAATCGTGCCTAATGAAACAAAAGAAAGTAATCTCTTTGCGAAAATTAATGCCATCCAAGTTCAAATTGATGAAAGTGTAAGGATGATGGATCATTTACATGCTAGATGGGAAAAAGAGAAAAAACTAGTTAAAGATGCTAATATTGTTAAAGTTATTACTATTACTACCTCTGAAAATAATGGTGTTTCACATGTTAGTATATCAATGGTAACATAGTTGTTGTAGGAAATCTCTCCTCTACTTCCTCCAAAAATTTAAAATTCCCCAAAACTGCTGAAACTAGTGTTGATAAAAGTGCTGAAATTTATAAGAGCATGGGAGAAAGTGGTTCGGTTTGCTTTGATGATAATAATTTTTATTTTGATAGTTGTAATATCTCTGAAGTTATTAAGTTCTTGCAAAAGTTGGACACAAGTCCTAATGCTAGGTCTCTTAATTTGGCTTTTACTACACATATTACAAATGCTCTCATTAAAGCTAGGGAAGACGAATTGAGACTTGAAACTTCTTTCCCTAAGAAGTTAGTAGATGGTTGTGAGCCCATCATTAAAATGAAAGTAGATAAATTTGATTGCAATGCTTTGTGTGATCTTGGTGCAAGTATTTCTGTTATGCCTATAAACCTCTATGATATGTTTGATTTGCCACCATTGGAACATTGCTATTTGGATGTTTTTCTTGCTGATAATGCTTTGAAGAAACATTTGGGGAGGATCAGTGATATCCTATTATGGTTAATAATAGCATGGTCCCCGTTTATTTTATTGTCTTGGATATTGAATACAATCCATCTTGTCCAATTGTGTTGGGAAGACCTTTTCTTAGAACTGTGGGTGCTATTATTGATATGAAAGAAGGTACCATCAAGTACCAATTCCCACTCAAGAAAGGTATGGAACACTTCCAAGAATGAAGCTAACTTTTGATTCTATTGTTCGTTCAAATTATGGTGTTGACGCTTCATCTCTTGATAATATTTGAGTTTTGCTCTTTGTGCCTAGCTCAAAGGCGTTAAACAAAAGCGTTTATGGGAGACAACCCACATTTATTTCCTGTTATTTTATTTTTCTTGTGTCAAGGACTTGTCCTACCTCTGTAGCGATTCCTTTGTATCTTCATTTTATTCCAATGTTGTTTCAAGTTCCGCCTCTAGTTGAAAGTTGATGCTAAATTTCAATTCCTGCGCATAAACAGATTTCTGATGTTCACGTTAAATTCATAACTCTTCACTGGAACGTCAGAAAATTCTTCCCTTTATGTGCATAATCCTCACATATATACGCAACTGTAACTCGTTTTGAGTTTTTTGATCTGAGCCCGTTTAGTGCCTCGAAAATATTCGTCTTTATAGACTGTTCTGTTTTGACAGATTCTGCCATTTATTTTGCAATGCCTCTTTTGCTATTTTTATTAGATCTTTTTATCCTATGAAGTATCAGTGGCTGTAGCTAATGTTCAGTAGCATTGGTAACAATTTTGTTCTGACAAAATATCATAATTTTTCATGTACTAACCCTCTAATGAAGTTTACTCTAAGTTTGGTGTGGTGGAAGATTTCAAGGATCAAGAGAGAAGGATGATATAATGTGATGAAGAGGGTAGTAACACAAAATCTTGAGGATGCCCCGGTGGTTCACCCTAATATATTTCAAGAAGACTCAAGCGTCAAAGCTTGGGGATGCCCAAGGCATCCCATTCTTGATCAACAAACTATCATGTCCTTTCAAGTGAAACTATATTTTAATTCTGCCACATCTTATGTGCTTTTCTTGAAGCGTTTGTTTGTTTTTGTTTTTGTTATTTTCATTCTCTGAATAAAATGGATCCTAGCATTGTTTTGTGTGGGAGAGAGACACACTCCACTTTTTCTTATGAATACTCGTATTCTTCCCTTATATTCGTTGGGTATTCTTAACATGTTATTGTTTGCTTTCTAACTCTTGTTTTTCATGCATCTCTTGGTAGAGTTGTTAGATTTGTTATATTATACTCTCATATCTCATAGTTTAATTACTTGGAGAGTTTATCTTTTAAATAAGTTTATTGGTGTTTGGTTGAGAACATAAAATGCTAAAAGTGGTAGATGGTATAACTAAATGATACATAATCTTGTAGATCATTAAATTGTGTCACTTGAATCATTGATGTTGTTTTGAGATATTAATTTCCTTAATTGTAAACATGATGGTCTAGTAAAGTGGGATGATTAATGGTTGGTCTAGAAAAACTTGAAGCTGAGCCACACTTAAAATTCCAGTTGATTGCATAATGGTATATGACTTCTATTTGCTAAAGCAACCGTAATGACTTTATGTTATGCGCTACTGTCGGGGAAGCCAACGGTGACTTTTTCATTCGCCATGATCCCTCTTGAAATAATTTTCATTATGCCTTGTATGATTATATTTTTATTTGGAATTTTTTTACTTGTGAGTCCTAAAACTTCGGTTTTCATGGCACTTCCACCACCAGATTGCTAGCCTCTTCGGTACTTTGCATTGACCTTTCTCACATTGAGAGTTGGTGTATTTTCGCGGGTACATCCAAGCTCGTGGGAGATCTTCATCTTGTTCTCCTACACATAAGCAAATATCTTCCTCAAAACATCCACGATACCTACCTACTACAGCATTTCCATAGCTGTTCCGAGATATATTGCCATGCAATATCCATCTTACATTACATGACTTGTTGTCATTCATTACTTATATATTGCTTTGCGTGATTCTATAAAGCTGATGTGTAGTTTTACCCATGTTACGCTAGATCATTGCATAACCTGCTACACTGGCAGAGGCACCGTGTCATATGCATATTATGTCACATTCATATTAGTTACTTGTATCATCAGTATATTGTCATATCATCATTAGTGTGTTGTCCTATATCATATTAGGATGCTTGCCCCTAAAAGTGAAAAGAGCCATGGAGGCCATCGAAAAGAGAAACAAAAAAAGAAAAAAAGAGAAAAAAGAGAAAAGAAAGAAAATAAAATAAAAAAGGGGGCATCATTACTATTCTGTATCACACACTTGTGCTCATGTTATAGCCATATCATTTATAGTCATCACTTGTGCTCATGTTATAGCACCATGTCATTTATGATCATCATTTGTGCTCATGTTTAGCACTTTTACTCCATATGAGAGAGTTTTCGTGTCTTAGTTGCATAGCTATGTGGGGAACTTTACACTATAGAACTTGGCTTGTATATTCCAATGATGAGCCTCCTCAAAAGTGCTCTAGGTCTTCGTGGGCAAGCAAGTTGGATGCACCGCCACTAGTTCCATTGGAGAGCTTTCATATACTTATAGCTCTGTGTGCATCCGTTGTGTGGCAATCACTACTCCTTGCATAGCTTCGATTGTAAGACTTTCTCTTGTCTAATGATCACTTGCAGCTCTGTGAGCCTTTCTGCCGTTGACCTTCCAAACCTCCGTTAACATTTTCTTAGCCAATACCTCTTGGTGGCAGGAACCACCTTTGAACGCTTGCTTGTTTCTTTTGAACCAATAAAGTATTGATCTTCTACGTGCATATTGATATTGCTTGACTTGATCTTTTCATTAAGTTGTCATGTTTGTTGGAAGTATTAGATGATTATATTGTTGTGTTTGAAGCTTAAATCATCTTTAAATATCTACTTTGCACAGTTGATTTCTATCTAGTACTATATCATTGGAAACTTTGCTTGCTTTAACTTTTTGTTTATTTATTACTCATTTGATATCAATATAAACTACAGCCCTTATTCATTTGATCTCAGTTTACATGCCTGATACGTCTCCAACGTATTTATAATTTCTTATGTTCCATGCTATGTTATATCATGTTATTACATGTTTTATATGCATTTTATATAGGTTTATGCATTTTCTGGGAACAACTTATTAACAAGATTCCAAAGTGCCAGTTCCCTGTTTTCTGTTGTTTTTTGTTTCAGAAAAGTACTTTAGGAAATATTGTGGAATTTGAAAAGAAACATCCTAAAATTATTTTTGGAAAATGAAGGTTCTAGAAGACCGAAGACTTGACGAAGTGGACGACCGAGGGGCCGTCACCACCTCGTGGCGTTGCCAGCAAGGGGCCCGCGCGAGCAGGTGGTGACGTGGCCTCGGCCCTCCACCGACCTCACCCTTCCGCCTATAAGTACCCCCCAAAAACCTAAAAATCGCACGATGTTCATATTTTCCTCCACAGGTCCCGAGCGCCGCCGCCATCGAAGACAAGATTCAGGGGACATAAGTCTCTGTTCCGGCCCCCTGCCGGGATGGGGAATTGCCCCCGGAGCCATCTCCATCGACTCCATCACCATATCCATCGCCGTTGCTGACTCCTATGATGAGGAGTGAGTAGTATCCCCCGGGGCTGCGGGATCTATGGTAGCTATGTAGTTTATCTCTCTCGACCATGGTGTGATCTTTATGTGATCATGAGCTTTGTAATCTAGTTGAATATGTGATGCTACTCTTTATATATTATACACTCTAGAGGTTACTTCAATATGAACACTGGGGTTATTCACGGTTGTAATGGTGACAGTGTGTGCACCGTGTGTGATTCCTTTATGAAGTTGTTGGTGTTAGTTTACTCTAACTTTGAGGGTGCTCTTGAAGCCCTACACAATGAATGGTGTTTGTTATCCAACATGAGCGTGTTTGAGAGTAGTGTTTATTTATTTAACTTTGATGTCATTGTTGAGAATGTCCACTGATGAAAGTAGGATCCCTAGTCCTTGTTTCTATGCATCAAAACACCGTTTCCAACAAGTTCTGCTTCATGTTTGCTTGCTACCATTTTCCTCTATGTGTCCACCATAGTGTCACTTGCCAGTTCCATTTTCAAAATGGTTCTGACCCACGTTGTTGCAATATTTTTCTTACTGCGGACTGTTCAGAAGATGAGTGAGGTTTCGTTTAAGGGTTTCGAGTCTACAACCAACATCTTTTCGCCTGTGGCAACATGAAGATGATGGAGACTCACTGCTATGTTATTTCCGTTGTTTACTCTTTCAGTGCTAGCTTTATGCTATGCAAGTTGTAAAGAATATTTTCGAAGTATGGATCCTCGATGTAATAAAATTGATACTTTATTGTGATATTACATCGTAAACTGTGTGTGCAAACAAATCGATCCAGGGATTTGCACTATACACAGGTACCTCGCCATATTTTAAGTGCAGGTACACTACAAGCCTGGGCGACGTCGTCTCGCCCACCCAGCAGCCCTACCGCTGCTCTGCCGCCGGCGCATCCCCAGCCGCGAGACAAGCGCCGAGTTATTGGTGAGGCAGAATAGAGGTAAGTGGGATCAACATCAAGTTCCACCAGCGGCAAACTATGCGCCCCCCAATCCCATGGTCGGAGGAGTTTTACCGACTTTCAGTTCTTTGGCTCATATGCAGACACCGGCTGCGGGAATCCCCCTTTGAAACCCGATACTTGCACAAATACCCATGCCAGCGCCAAACCCGACCAACTTGGTTAGGCCCCCTCTGTTGCAGTAGCATGTACTCGCGGGAACTTCAGCAAGCCCGGCACAGCAACAGGGGGAGATAACAAACAACATCACGGCTAGAGAGCTAGAAGATCTGAGACAGGCAGTGGCGAGGGCAAATCAAGAGCGTGGGACGAGATCCGGCGTATACATGATAGAGAACGTCTTGTGGTTCAGCAAGAGCAGAGTTTATTGGAAGAAAGAAATACCCTGCAGAGGAGAAGGGACGAGTTAACTGCTGTCCAGAACAGGAGACGCGGAAGCCGGCTCCACCTTCCAACCGGGATGAACGCCATCGCACCTCAGACCTTGGAGTTCCAGACAACACCAAACGCGACACCTGCACCAGCACCAGTGGGAATGGTTCACCCAGCGCCAGGGGCAGGCGCGCCCCTGGCCGGGTTACTAGGAGCACCAGAAAGAAACTCGGCAGTAGCCGGAGTAGCAGTTATCGAGCAACAACCACCACCACCACCCAGATTTGATCCTCCTCCGGGTCATTACAATAACCCAGCTGATAATATTTTTGCAGCTACACATGCCCTAGAGCAAATGCCCTTCGACAACTCACCGGCCGGCTTAGAAGTAAGGAGAGCCGTAGATCTACTACGGATGACTGTGGTCCATGAGAACAATAACCCGCGAGTCTCACAAGATTTCAACTCAGAGCCGGCGAGGACCCGTACAAGAACCCGGCACCCAGAGCCGGTAGCAGCAAGATCAATTCAGAAAAATTTGGGACCGGTAAACCTGCCAGCCCCGCAACCAGTGCAAAAACCACAGCCGCAACAACAACAACAACAACAACAGCAGGCGCCCGCGCCACGGAGGATGGCCGCGCCTGCCGTCTCAGCTGCACACTCCATAGTAGACAGTTCAAGAGCAAGATGCGCACCAGAAGCCGGAGCGGGAGTCGGAACTACGGCTCATCCTAGACCTGTTGTGAATTCACATGCGCCGGGTCACGGAGGAGGCTCGTCAGAAAACCTGACAGTGCCCAAGTGTTTGTCGGATGCGATCAGATCAGAACCTTTCTGTAACATCCTGGGATTTGAAAAATCAGAAAATTTAAAACTTTTGAAAATTACTTTGTGTATTGCTTTGAAAAGAAAATTCAAGCATTGCATTCACATTCATGCATCAACATCATTTCACCATGTTGCATAAATTACCTAAGGGTTTGAATTTTAAATTTATTTATATCTTTGTTTGGAATTAAATTCCACAAATTATGTTATTTATACCTTTATAATATTCCATTTTTATTAATTTTATTTTTGGGAAAGAATACTTCTAAAAAGTTTAAATTTGATAAGCTTTCCAGAACATATTTTTATGAATTTTTATGAAAGTTTTGATAGAGTTTAAAAATCAATTTTGCTTTAAAAAGATATAAATAGGAAATGGAAAAGGTTTTAAAAACAAAAGAAAAAGCCTTCCGAGCCAAATTAGGCCGAACCCCATCTCCTATCTACCACTCGCGGCGCAGCAGCCCATCAGAAGCCCACACTGCTCTTCATCTCACTGACGTGCGGGACCCACTTGTCATCCCGTCGTCGTGTCTTGAACCTCTCGCAGGAGATTTTCTCGACGGAGTTCGTTTCCGATACGTAAGAATCCGCGCCGTGCACGCCACGAAATCCATCCTCCGCACCCCCATTTAAACCCGGAGCCGCCTCCTGTCCTCGCACCTCAAACCCTAGCTCAAATTGCCGCCCGGCTGCCCTATTTTCGAGCCACCACCGCCGCCATTGTCGTCGACTTCCGCTCCGATTCCGGTGAGGAAAATCAAAGCCAAATCCTCCCATCTCTATTGTTCTCCTTACCGTGCCAATGCGCATCTCTCTGACTTGGCCGTATGGGTTTCCGTGCGCCAGAACGTCGTCGCCATCCTCTTTCGAAGCAGTCGCCGCCGTGCGCAACTCCGGCGTGGAATTGGAGAAGAACCGGAGCCCGCCATCGCGCCATCGACCTCGCCTCGTCGTCCTCTTCATCTTGGTAAGAGCCATTTTTTCCGGGACACTCTGAAACGCGTAGAAAGCGGTTTGCCGGCGTGTCGCCGCCGCTCACTGTTGTCTCCGGTAGGTTTCCGGCGAGTCGCGCCGCTCGTTTTAGGTCTGAATCGTATGGCCCCTGTTTATTTCCTTAACTGAATCGGTACCGGAGAATCACGGGAGGGCACGTCGACAACACAGTTAGCGCTTTGTCAGCATCCAGTCAACGCCTCGTCAGCAGCACGGTACACGGATTGGCAGTTTTGCAGAAAAGCCCCTAGAACTTAGATCTTTTATAACTTTTTCTATGTTTAGCCAAATTCAAATATTTTTATATATTTGAAATCCATTGAACCAGTAGAATCTTTTGGAATTATTATTTTCAAATTTGTAACATTTTAAAGTATTCAATTTTCAAATTTGTGAGTTTGAGTAAATTTGGCATAACTTTTGATAGAATTATTATTTTTGAGAAAATCCAATTGCTATAAAATTGAATAACTATGTATTGGCAGTAGGAATTTTCTACTATTTTTTGTATAATATGTTTCTATGATTTTCGTAATTAAATTTGATAAATACTTTTTAGGTGTTATTTTAATGATTAAAAATTAATTAAAATTTATTTTCATCTTCTATTCAAATAATAAAATGACTTAGCCATATTGTGACCACTTTGGTAACAAAAGGTACTTAGAAATATTTTGCCTTTTTAAACAAAGTAATTTCCCCTTAGAAAATATTTGATAAATATGTGACAATACTTTCCCTTAGAAAACTTAGTTGTTTTATTTTGATAAGTGTTGTCCTTAGAAATAAATTGCATTGCATGCATAGCATATTGTATTGTATAGTTATACTCCTCATAGGAAAACTTCTTCCTTATTTTCTCTAAGTTAGGATTATTTTGAGTATAGTGTTTTGGTAAAGTGCTATGCACTTAGAAACTTGGGATTCTCATCATGAAGACTTAGCCAAGAAAACAAAACTCCGAAGGCATCTCCAAGAAGAAAAATACACTTAGAAGAAAATCAAGAGGAATTTCGAGAAGACCATCCCCCTTTATTTCTCTAAGTCTTTCTCTCTCTTCTTTTCTATTTCTGTTAGACTTCATGG
Organism: Poa annua; assembly: GCA_026929855.1. Taxonomy (NCBI): domain Eukaryota; kingdom Viridiplantae; phylum Streptophyta; class Magnoliopsida; order Poales; family Poaceae; genus Poa; species Poa annua. The sequence continues at coordinate 73,608,226 of CM049426.1, forward strand.
TGGCTAAGTTATATTCAAGACCAGCCCTGGTAACACTAAAACCATCAAATAAGAAGAATCATCAAGCCTGAAGAATCATCAAGTCTGAAGAACCAAAGTCTACAATATTTCAAGACATCACACCAAGGAGAGCCTGGAAGACCAACTACATATTCTCTGTATCTTTTTCTGCCTTCCTATTCTTCTTCCACTTTGGACATAAACCAAGTCCTAAGTGATTTTGACCAAGTCCTTAGAGTGCTAATTGAAGATGAAGGAAACTACAAAGGAGTTGAAGAATTCAAGATCAAACATGATGAAGACTAGGAGCAGTCTTACAACTTAGTCAAGTTGTTTTATAGCAAGTGATTTTATGACAATGGTCCTTAGTCATATTTGACTAACACACTTGCCTTGCATTAACTTAGAATAATTTCTTGGCATGGCATGCATCTCTAGTTCTTAGAAATATTTTTCACATCATGCATAACATATTTTTGTATTGTTATTTTGTTTGTATGTTTATTTGTGCCTTGTTTGATGTGTTAGAAATTTCGGAGGGAAACGACAACTGTTGCAGCTGCTGTTGCTATTCTTCTTGTTGCCAAGGCAAGTGGCACACCCTCATAATTTTCCTATGTATTTTTCTATGCATTACTTGGTGTATTTTCTATATGCATGTGTTGGATAGTATTGCTATGCTGAACCTACTACATCCCTTACACTAGTTGTGTCTAGAATCCTATGGAAAAATTGGTAGAAATATTGATGCTCTGCAAAAGTGGTTTTAAGAAAAGTTAATTTCTACTAAGTTAGAGAAACTTCTGGGTGGATGTGGCAAGAGGATGGAGGTTGTAGTTGAGTGGCTGCTTAGGCTCATTTAGGTGGGTGCACCTGGCTAAGACCCAGGCTCATTTAGATGAGTGAACCTGAGTACGTGCACTTGAGGATGGCCACCCAGGAACAAAGGGACCAAAGTTTTCTCCGAGTGAAAATGCTTCCAGTGCATCCATGTGGTATAATCGCTCTGCCTTGACTTTTCCCCAAAGGTCTCGTCTCAGGCTTCTCCTTTCCTTTTCACTACATGAAGGTCAAGGACAGAAGGGTTGTTTGAGTCTCATGGTGAAAGTGCACAACCTCTGCAGAGTGTAAAACTAAGTAATTAGCCGTGTCCTCGGTTACGGACAATTTGAGCAGCTGATCAAGGATTCAACGGAGGCTCCCAACATTCCAATTTCTAAAGTTAAAAGTTGATGGGTGAACAAGGGAAGATGAGATTATGGTTTTTATACCATACTTGTCTTGATTTTAAGAAAAGTGTTTTCAAAAGAGTAGGAAAAGTTGGCTTTATGCAAATTAGCCTTGAACTCCACCAGCCAAATATGCATATAGGCTTTAGAGTTATTCCATTAAGTGTCCACCATAGTGTCACTTGCCAGACTCCATTTTTAATAGAATCTGACCCACTATGTTGCAAAATTTTATTTGTTACAGGTTATTCAGATGACGAGTGAGGTTTTGTTAAGGGATTTCGAGTCTGCAACCAACATGTTTTCGCCTGTGGCATATCATGAAGTTGGAGGCTCATTGAAGATTTATTTCCTATGCTTTATTGTTTTGAGCTAGCCTTAAGCTATGCAAAGATGTATCGAACTATTTATTTTACCAAGTCTGGATTATTCGTGTAATTCTGATACAATGTTTTGATATTCGTCGTAAATTGTGTGTGCAAATGAATCGATCCATGGGTTTGCACTATACACAGGTACCTGCAATATTTTTAAGTGCAGGTACATTACACTTTCTAGAAAAATTCAAAGAGCCAAGCAAGATTGTTAACTATGAGCCGAACATGAACCCAGAGACATGGTTGAGTGGATATAGTATGGCCATGGACATGAAGAACACAACAACAAACCTGTGTGCGAGATACCTGTACCTGATGATGGCTGAAGGTGCACCCAAGATTTGGCTTGATCGGCTTCCGCCGAACAACATCCATTCATGGGAGGAACTCAAGACGACATTTATTTCAAATTTTGTCGGGACATGCAAGAAACAATACACCGAGGCGGATCTGGATCGGTGTGTCATGAGGAAGACCAAGTCAGCAAGGCAATGGGTAGCCCGAATCACAGAGATTCTGCAGTCATCAATCAATATCTCAGCTCACACGGCAATAACAACGATGGAGAAGAATTGTGCTTTTGATTCTTTGACGCACAAACTCGGACGTATGAGCGAAGATCCGGCTCGCCAAGACGTACCCATTGGTGAGGTAGTTTCAATCTCTTACAAGTACGCAGCAACAGACAAAAGAGTAGGCGAGACGGAAGAGCAGCAGAAGAATACCCGGGTCAACGCAGCACATAACCCGGCGCCAAATCAGAACAACGGAAATCAAAACAACAACAAAAGATCCTGCGATGGAGGAAATTCAGAGTTTGTTCGAACCACCCAGGCCTCAGGTTACAGAGGACCGAGACCCGGCGGAAACTTCAGAGGCGGCCCTGCGAGAGGACCAAACATCAGCGAGATATACAACATGTCGTGCCCTAGGCACGCCAAGAATGGTAAACCAGCCAGTCACACGTTAGCACAATGTGCTGACATGAGAGCATGGAGGAGACATGAGCAAACTTTGGAGCAGAACCAAGGCAACTTCAATGGAAACAATGGGAACAGTGGTAATCATGGTAACCACTGCAATAACGGTAACCCGGCCAACCCGGGGCAAGGGTCCGGCTCTCAGGGACCACCGAACAACAATGCCGGGTCAAATCAAAACCAAGGAGGAGGTTTCAACAAACTCCGAAAGAGCTTCGTAGTCAGGACCAGTATCACGTATTCACCACTAGCACGTGCAGAAGAGAGCAAAAGCTGAAAGAAAGAGAGGTTAATGCCATAGCAACAGCCATACAAGGGTACTTAAAGTGGTCCGAACAACCAGTTACGTGGAGCAGAGAAGATCACCCGGAAGGGATAGAACACCCGGGTCTCCTAGCCTTGGTGGTTGCACCACAGGTTGATGGTTTCCGTTTGAACAAGGTTCTGATGGACGGAGGAAGCAGTATCAACATCTTATACCTGGACACATTCCAGAGGATGGGTCTATCTGAGAGCCGGCTAACACCAACATCAACAATTTTTCACGGCATAGTACCAGGAAAGTCGGCTCACCCGATTGACAAAATCAGATTGGAGGTAGCTTTTGGAGTAAGCAAGGCACAATACAGATCAGAGTACCTGAAATTTGAGGTGGTAGATTTAAAGAGCCTGTATCACGCTTTATTCGCGAGGCCGGCTTACGCCAAGTTCATGGCGAGGCCGTGTTATGTTTACCTCAAATTGAAGATACCGGGTCCCTAGGGGATCATCACGGTTGAAGGAAGCAAAGACATGGCAATCGAGTGTGATCGAGGTGATGCCATCATGGAAGATCAGGCCTCTTCAGAAGAATAGTTGAAGTACAACAAGTCTCAGGTAGACCCGGCTGACAAACGTGTGCTAGATAAACCGGCTCACGAAGAAGCGAAAAATATTCAAGTCAGCTCAGGACACCAAGATGGTTGATTTTGTGGAGGGAGAATCCTCCAAGCAGTTCTCGGTCGGGTCTCACATGGACGCAAAATAGGAAAGTGCGCTCGTCGAGTTCATCTGTGAGCATTGTGACATCTTTGCATGGTGTCCCGAGCAAACTTGCCGAGCATAGCTTACATGTTGATCCAGCAGCAAAGCCAGTAAAGCAAGGTCTGTGTGGTTTCAATGCAGACAAGACAAAGATCATTGGAGAGGAGATAGCCCGCCTTCTAGCGGCCGACTTTATCATGGAAGTATATCACCCGAAGTGGTTGGCTAACCCGGTCCTCGTGCTGAAAAAGAATGGAGAGTGGAGAATGTGTGTTGATTACACAAGTTTGAACAAAGTTTGCCCGAAGGATCCTTTTGCACTCCCTCGGATTGACCAGATAATTGATGCCACGGCCAGCAGCGAGTTGCTGTGTTTCCTGGATGCTTACTCCGGGTACCATCAGATCAAGCTCAAAGAAGAAGACCAAGAGAAGACATCATTTATCACACCCTTTGGAGCTTTTTGTTACAAGACAATGTCTTTCGGCCTTAAGAACGCAGGGGCAACATACCAGAGGTGTATCCAGAAGTGCTTTGAGGATCAGATCGGACGCAACGTTCATGCTTATGTCGATGATGTTGTGATCAATTCACAGAAAGCCGGGTCACTCCTAGATGACCTAAAGGAGACCTTCACCAATCTACGCAAGTACCAGATGAAGCTAAACCTGACCAAATGCACGTTCGGGGTTCCAGCAGGCATGTTACTCGGTTTCATAGTCTCAAAAAGAGGAATTGAGGCAAACCCGGCCAAGATTAAGGTGATCATGAACCTTAAGGAGCCGGAGTGCGTAAACGATGTCCAGAAGTTGACGGGTTGCATCACAGCCCTAAGACGGTTCATACCAAGGATGGGAGAGAAAGCACTTCCACTGTACAAGTTGTTGAAGAGATCAGACAAGTTCGTATGGGACCAGGAAGCAGATGACGCCTTTGAAGATTTAAAGAAAACATTGTCCAGAACACCAGTCTTAGCGGCTCCCACAAGCAAGGAGCCAATGTTGCTATATGTCTCTGCCAACTCACGAGCCGTCAGTGCCATGGTTGTCTTAGAGAGGAAAGAGGAAGGCAAAGAATACCCGGTTCAGAGGCCGGTTTACTATGTCAGTGAGGCCCTGACCGAGTCAAAACAGATATACCCGCAGTGGCAGAAGTTGGTCTTTGGAGTCTTCATGGCAAGCCGGAAAATGCCACACTACTTCCAGGAACACCCCATAACAGTGGTGAGCTCGGCTCCCCTAGCAGAAATAATCAGAAACAGAGAGACAACAGGTAGAATAGCAAAGTGGGCCATCGAGATGGGGCCTTATCACATCAACTACGAGCCAAGGACAACAATCAAGTCTTAAGCTTTAGCCGATTTCATCAATGATTGGACCGAGTTTGACCCGTTACCTCCCGCGCCGAGTGTCAAGCATTGGGTCATGCACTTTGACGGGTCTAAACTATTTGGAGGATCGGGAGCCGGCGTGGTTCTGACTTCGCCAAAGGGAGACAAGCTGAGTTATGATTTACAGATACACTTGGAGCCATGCACAAATAACATTGCCGAGTATGAAGCCTTGTTACACGGCCTGCGAGTCGCCAAGGAGATGGGTATCAAGAGGATCATGTGCTATGGGGACTCGGACCACGTGGCACAGCAAGTATCAAGGAATTGGGATCAGAAGGATGCCAATATGGCAGCATATAGAAGAGAAGTTGATAGGGTAGCCGGGTTCTTCTCTGGGTATCAAGTGGAACACATTGATGGAAGAAAGAACGAGGCTGCAGATGCTTTATCAAGAATCGGCTCCAGGAGAGACCCGATACCACCCAATTTGTTCAAAGCCGAGTTATATCACCCATCGGTCAAGCTTCCAACAAAAGAAGAGCTTGCAGTACCAGATGACCCGAAGTCCTAGTTGGTTGCCGCCTTACACCAAACCCCGTCATGGATAGAGCCGTATCTGGTTTACTTACTCAGAGAGGAGCTACCACAAGACGAAGTTTTCGCAAGGCAAATTGTACGCCGGGCCAAGGCATATGTTATCATCAATGGCGAGTTACACAAGAAGAGCACTTCATGAGTTTTTCTATGATGTGTCTCACCAGAGGAAGGCCGGAAAATCTTACAGGAGATCCACTCAGGAGATTGTGGACACCACGCATCAACAAGGTCAATGGTAGCCAAAGCATACATGCATGGCTTCTTCTGGCTGACGGCTTCGGCAGACGCGGAGAACATAGCCCGAGTTTGCGATGGATGTCAGAGATATGCAAGGCAGATTCATGTGCCGGCTCAAGACTTGAGAACCATACCAATCACATGGCCTTTCATAGTATGGGGTATGGACATGGTTGGACCTTTCCAGCCATCACCCGACAAGAAAACTCATCTCCTGGTAGCAGTGGACAAATTCACAAAGTGGGTCGATGTTCAAGCCGTCAACAGTTGCTCAGCAGCAACATCAGTTAATTTACTGAAGATAATCATATTCAGATTCGGGTATCCTCACAGTATCATCACAGACAACGGAACAAACTTTTCACTCGGAGAGATGCAGAAGTTCTGTGGAGACAACGGGATCCGGCTTGACCTGGCTTCAGCTTCACATCCCCAGTCAAACGGCCAAGTTGAAAGAACAAACCAGGAGCTCCTCAGAGGAGTAAAACCAAGACTCCGGGTTCCACTGATCAGGGCAGCTGGAGCCTGGGAAGAAGAGCTGCCATCAGTTGTCTGGAGCATCAACACAACCCCAAACAGGTCAACAGACTCCACACCTTTCTTCATGGTTTATGGGGTAGAAGCCGTGTTACCCAGCGATATCCTTCATGATTCTCTAAGAGTTGCAAACTATGTGGAGACAGAAAATGAGCAAGCCCTACTAACATCAGTTGAGTTATTGGAGGAAGCAAGAGAACTAGCCCTGGCAAGATCAGCCATATATCAGCAAGACCTCAGGCGATACCATTGTCGCCGGGTTAGATCAAGGACTTTCCAGGAAGGAGACTTGGTCCTCAGACTGGCTCAGAACAGAGCCGGCTTTCATAAGCCCATTCCTCCTTGGGAAGGACCTTTCGTGATAAGAAGAAACCTACACAATTGATCATACTACTTGTTTGACCTCCGGGAAGAAACCGAGCTGACTGGACCAAACACGCATCACACGAGATACCCAATGACAGAAAACGATAGGCACTGGAACATCGCAGAGCTTAGGCCATACTACACATAGACAAAGGGAGACCCGGAGGAGACGGGTTCTACCCCTTTCTTGTATCTTTTTTTATTGAGAAAGCAGCAGGTTTCAGACGCGCTCTTTTCCTTACCAGGGTACCTAAGGGGACTAGAAGGTTTTTAATGAGGCGGCTTGCTAGCTATGTACATATCTTATGATAAATAAAGAGAACATCTCTGAAGAAAAGAGTTTGTTGGTACAGACACCCAGTTATCACACAATAAGGGGTCTTGGGGGCTTACTAACTACAAGTTAGAAGTTGAAAACTCAAGACTCGGCAGAGACGCTGTCATATTCAGTTTCATGTTTTAAAAGGGGTCTTGGGGGCTTACTAACTAAAAGTTAGAAGTTGAAAACTCAAGACTCGGGAGAGACGCCACCAAGTTCATATTCTTATCTCTTAAGGGGTCTTGGGGGCTTGCTAACTATCAGTTGCAAGTTAAAAACTCAAGACCCGGCATAGACGCCACAATTTTTCTTGGTTACACTTGCCTGCTAGCTTGATGTTATTCTAACCCGGCACTGACGCCATTGTGACCCGATGTTAAAAACCTGGCTTTCAATCTGACTACGATGCCCATGGGGACTTAGCAGACCCTGATCGACCTAGAGTTTCATGCACAAGATGTCACAAGAAAGTCGGCTATGCAGAAGCAAAGGAAACAAAAAGGGTCATCAACATCAAATACAAGCTCGCAAAATCCGGTCGAGGCCGACTATCATTTTAAAGCAAGATTGTCAGGCGCATGAGAACAGGTATAGCTTCATAAGTTTAAGCTAACCTATTACATGCCATAAAGGCCAAAAGAATACGAGTTTCAAAGACAAAGTTCAAGACAAACATTACAAGCCGGATTATACTGCCGGTCCAGTCTCAGTGGGAGCAGCCGAGGTCTCGGGGGCTAAGTCGGATGACCTGGAAGTGCCAGACTTCTTCTTCGACTTCCTCTTCGCCAAGCCCTCAGCATCCTCCCAAGAAATTTCAAAGACACTACGGAAGGGCTTGAGGGAACAGCCGGACGAGGAGGAGACGGCATATCTGGAGTCTCGGACGCAGGCACCGCCTCCAGCTTAGTCGGCAGAGGAGCCCGGTAGCTCGGATCCAGCTTCGTCGTCACCGGCTCCTTGGGAAAGAGTTTGGCTCCCTCAGCTGTATAACCCGTTTGGAAAGTGCGTAAGCTCAGAGTATCAGTCAGAAGATTCGCATGGTGTCGGGTCTTCTCATCTATCACCTTGATGTCCTCCTTTGTGAAAGGAGACCCGTCACTCTTGGAGGGCCAGCCCCGGGTCAGAAGCTCCGTGTCGACAGCCGGATAATGCGCCTTGGTGAGGGCCAAGATTCGCATCGCAGCACGTCGAGCTGCAGACCTCCTCCAGCTATCAAGCCAAGCCGGCAAGACATTCAGTTGTTGAAGGAACTTGGCCTGAGTCGTGGGCGGCTTTTCCCAGCCGTGACATGCCATGAACGCCTTGCCAGCTCCATAATACAGCTGCTGCACAAGGGTATAGAGGGCCTTGAGCTTCTCCTCCGGCTCAAGCTTGCAGATAGGGTTCCAAGACCCTGAAACAAGAAAAAGACATAAGTATAAGTCGGAGGAACAAGTTACGGAAAACAAGACATAGTCAAAAACAAAGCCTGCTTACCGAAGAGCGAAGCTACCATGTCGGAGAGAAATGTGACAAGCTTTGTATACTTGGCGTTGGAGGCATTCAGGTCCTCCTGCAGCTTTTCATGTTGCTCCGTCCAGCTGGTTTCATGCTCCTCCATGTCTTGACGGAGGAGGGAGTTTTCTTCAGCAACTTTACCAAGCTTCTTTTCAAGCTCAACGATCTTCTTTTCAAGCCCGGTACGACGGCCGGCTTCCGACTCAAACTCCCCCTTGACAACGTCAAGGGCATGATCCTGCTGGCGGGTCTGGTCCTGAAACAAGAAACACAAGTAAAGATCAGGAAACGGCGAGTAAGAATAACAAAGCCCAAATTGATATAAGTCCCAGGTCGCACAGGCTAAGACCCGGCACTTGGGGGCTACTCAATTGTGGGATCAGAAAGTAAAGTTCAACAAGAAGACCCGGAACATCGCAGGAGATAACCCGGCCCTTGGGGACTACTCAGTTGAAAGTAAAAGCAAGAAAGCAAACGAAGACCCGGAATACTGCAAGCAGTCATACCGACTCTTGGGGACTACTCCACAAAATTACAGTCATCAAGAAAGTCATACTTGAAGTCCCGAGTCATCGCAAGCTGATAACCCGACACTTGGGGACTAGGAGATATATATGTGCATACTTCAAACTTCTCCTGGAGTTCAGCCAAGACGCTTTCCTCCGCCTGGCGCGACTCGCCCCCAAGCCTATGAAGCTCCCTGAAGAGAGTTGTCAAGTCCAAGTCCTTGTAGGACTGGAAGCCGGAGGCCTTGCTGGTTGAAGATTTTGAAAGGGTGGCACCCGACGTGGCGGTCTTGGCAATGCGGGAGTCGACGGGCTTGTCGCCCATAACAGAGCCGGTGATCTCCACATCCGGTAAGCCGGATGTCCAGGGAGAGGCCGGGTGCATCGCCGGCTTAGCGGCCCCTCCTTCAGTGCGGAGGGGCGAGGTAATGACCGTCTCATCGACAACCGGAGGAGGCGCAGGCGTAGTGCAATCTCTGCACAGTGGAAAGAAGGTTACAACATAGACAAAGAAGTTACAAGAAAGGCGAGAGAAAGGAAACTTACCCCTTGTTGACAGCAAAGCCGCCAAAAATATCATCGCTCGAATCTGAAGACACTGAGAGAGACCGATACTTAGACCTCCGCTCAGTCCCAGCTAAAGGATAAAGAACTGAAGGGCGCTTCTATGGAGGCTTAACCCGGCGAGAAGTCGGGTTGTGGGAAATACCTTCAAAGAGTGGCTCATCAGAGTCGGAGGACCGAAGCCGGCGCTTTTGGCGACGGGCTTCCTTTGCCTCCTGTCAAATGCAAGACAAATTCAGTATACAAGCTGGAGCAAAGAACGAGAGCAAGACAAGTTAAGGCACAGTGAAATTACCTCGGCGGAGTCTCAGCGGAGCCTCCTCTTGGCAGCCGGAGGAGCCGGGTCCGCGGACGGAAGGACCGTATTTGATATATTTGCTTCATCAATAGGGAGAGACCGGCTTTCCCGAAGGTCGGCGTCCATTAAGTCAAGGAAGCGCCGGGTGATGGAATTCAACTCACCTTCCTCTCCTTCTTCTTCTGCGTCGGCTTTGGAGCCGGCCGCGGACCACCAAGTTTCGTCCGCCTGAGGAATTCAAGGTTATTAACTCGGAGAAAGCTCCAAAACATAAAGAAAAGGACAGAGGAAACAGAAAGTACCGGCTTCAGTGGGTTGGCGGCTTAGAAAGGAGGGAAGCCGGTGTTCGCCCAAAGAATCCGGGGACCCATTAACGATCCTCCGGATGACCCGGACCTGCGCCACCTCCGATTGCTGGCCTCTGCTGAAGCGCATCGGGTCATCCAGAGACCCGGAGTATTAGCACATGAGGCCCGGACGGATGCTGAGTGGCATGATGCACCACCCCACCCAGCATCGGACCAAGTCCGCGCCCGTTAGCCTATTGGCAAGAAGGGCGCAAACCCGGCCAACCAGTGGCATAATGGCCTCCCGATCAGCGGGGGAGGCGAAAGAGTTCATGTTATCATTGAGGGTGAGCCTATCAGCTCGAAAGCCGAGAAGGGTGTGACGCCCTAAAATCGGTACTATGTAGATTTAAGCGCTCCCGCCGAAATTCGCATAATAACGATTTTAGGTCGCCCACCAGACATAATGTGCATGCCGAAGGTGGAATTGTGATAACATTACAACAGTTCCGATACATCCACAAATACAACAGAAGATAAATTACAACAATGACTCGAACGAGTCAAGATACAAATGAGACAATACAAAGATTCAAATGACAGCGGAAGTAAAATAGTATCCGTCTAAGGATAAGATGCAAATTGGACTAAGAGTCCTGAAGATAAGCGATGGCGCCATATCCCTGCCCAGCCAAGCCGGAGGGATTCCCAAGCTAAAGTCGTCAGACTTCAAACCTGTTTGACTGCACATAAAGCACATCCCAAAAGAGGGTCAGGGCACTCCCTGGCAAGCAAAACCGACTTGCCTACTTTCTACACCATCTCCCAAAATATAGGGGAGGTGGACTTAGCGGCAGCAGCACTAGCAACCTAAAGAGACACGCTACAACTTCCGTCTAATCAGAGAGGGATAAGAGAGCGCATAAGATAAACATCTACATCTAACACCAAACATAACCCATTCTCGAATTAACCCCCTCAACCAAATATGAGAAAGCAATTCGGGAAACTCACACGTTGAACAGTTTTTATTTATAATTTACCGTGAAAGTAATTCTATAGTACTAATCAAATTAATTAACATTAATTAGGTGCAAGTTGTCTAGATCTTGTTAGCCAGCATCATCACCAAAGTCGTCCATAACCGTGGACACGGCTCATCGATAAGATTATACCCTGCAGGGGTGCACTACAGTACCCATACTCGCATGATCAAACCGTTAGGGCCTCTCAACACGACTCATTCCTTCACTACAGCAAGTCCAAGTGCCACCCATATGAGTTGTTACCCGCGTCAGGAGTCCGGCCGAATCTCAATTGCGGACTCATTAGTTTGTGACTACGCCACCATGCGGCTCAAACCACAGTAGGAACTGTCCGCTACGCGACGTACCACCCCTGTATGACCCCCCGTATCAAGTAACCTCTCATCGAACATCATCATCATGCACATGCATATGAGCGAATGGAAAACCCGAACTACTTGCGGCACATGGACGAGCTGCGGATCCGTTCAAAGTCGAGGGGGGCTCCATTGGGCCACCCACAAGTGGTTAGTGCGCTCAAAATTGGATCCGAGGACAAAATCTCAGTTCCTAGGTCGACACTGAGCATAACAAAGCACCTCGCAAGGCCTTCCGCCTGGTGTCTTATCTTTTTAATTATAATACCCCAACACATGTGATGGGATCGCGATAAGAATCGAATACTAGGGTAGCAGAGATCAACGGCAGGAATGAAAGACAATGTATAGGTAAACAAGCAAACTTTGCTTGCCTGGAATCCCGCATGGAAGCAGATCTTGTCGTCGCTCACACATCTCAACGTCGTATCCGCGAAGAAGCAACAAACACTGGAAAGCGTAAAGATGCATTTTACAACTACGGCAAAAGATCCAGCATGATCATATGAGAATGATGCATGGCATGGCAAGATGCATTGCGAGATGCACTTAATCCGAATTAAGCGGAACCGGGATTCCGACAATTAATATTTAGGTGCAAGTTATTTATTTACCAGCAATATTAAATGTTGGTTAGCATGGCAACACATGGCATGGGTGATCTAATTAAATTAAATGGAATAGGGCATTATATATTTATTACCCCACACATTCCATAATGAATTATTTAGGTGATTTGCTACACCCGCAAACCCAAGAGATGCAACACATGCAATTATGATGCGATATGCACAAGATAGACGACATTTAATAAAATAGGTATAGGGTTAGAGTTTGGGTTCGTACGTCGGATTGGGTGAACTAGGGTTCGAAACCGACGTCTTCGGTCCGTAGAGCAAGTAGTCGTCGTCGCGGAACCGGGGCATCGTCGTTTGTCGGTGTCGTGGAAATGGGCGGGAAGTCGTGGCACGTACGAGTATGGCAACGGACACCGGAAAGAAACACGCACGGGCGGGCAACACCTCGAAGGGTGGACAAACGCGGACAACAAAAGAAGCCGGGTCTTGCGGGCATTGCGTCAAACATCCGGCGTGCGACGGACGCGGGGAGGACAGCGGAAAGAAGCGGCGTGCACACGGCCGGAAAAGGAGATAGGAGGGACGGTGGCGCGGCGCGGGTGTAGACGCACGCGAGGCAGAGCAGCGGACGGCGCGGCGCGGGCGCACGCGGGGCGGAGCAGCGGACGGCGGAGGCGCGCAGCGCGGCACGGCGTGGAGGCGTGAGGGGCGGCGGCGACGCGGCGAGCGGCGGCGCGGCTGCGCGGCGCGGGAGGCGGACGAGCGCGGCGACGGGTCGCTCGGGAAGGCTGCGGCGTGGGGGCGCGGACAGCAAGCGCGCGGCGCGCACGGCGGGCGGCAGCAGGGGCGCGGTGCAGCGGCCGGCAAAGGGCGGCCGGGGGCGCGGCCGGCGTGGGCCGGAGGGCGTCAGGCCGGAGGCGGCGGCGCGGCAGCCGGGGAAGGAGGCGCGCGGGGCTGGGGCCGGAGGCGAGGGCCGGGTCGGGGCGAGGGAGCTGGAGGCGGCCGGGGCGTGGCGCGACGCGGAAGGCGCTCGGCCGGCGGCTGCGGCGGCGGAGGGCGTCGCGGGGTCAGGGCGCGCGCCGGCGGTCGTGAGCGCGGGCGGTGGGCTGGAGCACGGCCGAGGGCGCAGGGGCGGTGCGGCGGTGCGGCCGGAGCAGGGGCGGTAGCTCGGGCTGGGGCGTGCGGGAGTCGGGCCTGCTCCCGTGCGGTTGCGGGAAGGAGTTGGGTACGGGAGGAGGAAGGAGAAGCTGCGGGAGTTTCTCCCGTGTGGGATGGGAAGAAAGAGAAGGAGAAAAGGAAAGAAAAGAAGAAAAGAAAAAGGAAGAAAGGAAAGAAAAGAAGAAAGAAAAGGAAGAAAAGAAAAAGGAAAGAAAGGAAGGGGGAAAAAGAAAAGAAAGTGGGGTGGAAGTGCTTTTTGCAAAAAGCAGAAAAAGGAGGAGGGTGGCTGCAAAAAGTCAGGGGGTGGGAAAGAATTTTTCCAGGGGGAAACCCTAGGGTTTGCTTAGGTGGGCTTTTGGGCTTTATTTCTCTCCCCTTTATTATTTTTGTTTTATATTTTTAAAACAAAATAGAAAAAGAATTTGAACACGAAACCTTTACAAAATATTTTTAGTTTTCAATAGACAATTTAATAAACTAATTTTTAACATTTGCAAAAGATTTAAAAAAATAACACAATTTTAATTAATTTGAAATGCATTTGAATTTAATTATGGAAAAAGAATTTAAATGCAACAAATTAAATTAATGAGATGCAATGCCATGTCGATGCAAAAAGAAAACTCACAAATCAAAACGGGATAAATCCCGGGGCGTTACAATCGACACCACTAACAAGGGATCGCGTCCCGCGATCCACGCCGAGACCACAAGAAGAGAGGGGTAACTATCGAGTCTTCACGCTCCGGGACGAAACTTCTCGGCACCACTAACAAGGGATTGTTGCTCCACATTGAAATTCTCGACACCACTAACGAGGGATTGTTGCTCACGACGAAGACGACTCCGAAAGATTGAACCTAATAGGGTAAAAGGCAAGAAATCGTCCACCCACACGTAGGATCCTAAAACTTTGAAAGTTGGATAAGAGAAGAGACTCCAAAACAAATAAGATAAGAGGAGAAATAGAATATAGGTAAGGAATAAAAGGAAACCTATTGAGATATTTTTCAAAATAATTTTAGTCAAATAGTTTTCGACACTCTAGAAACAACGACCGTTAGCGAGGTTATCCTACAGGCTTTTGCGGACCCGCTGCTTCGATAACCATTCGTATCGAAACAACAAGGAGATCGAAACCAAGGCTCTGATACCACTTTGTGACGCCCTAAAATCGGTACTATGTAGATTTAAGCGCTCCCGCCGAAATCCGCATAATAACGATTTTAGGTCGCCCACCAGACATAATGTGCACGCCGAAACATGCGCATTATGTGGGTGGAATTGTGATAACATTACAATAGTTCCGATACATCCACAAATACAACAGAAGATAAATTACAACAATGACTCGAACGAGTCAAGATACAAATGAGACAATACAAAGATTCAAATGACAGCGGAAGTAAAATAGTATCCGTCTAAGTATAAGATGCAAATTGGACTAAGAGTCCTGAAGATAAGCGATGGCGCCATATCCCTGCCCAGCCAAGCCGGAGGGATTCCCAAGCTAACGTCGTCAGACTTCAAACCTGTTTGACTGCACATAAAGCACATCCCAAAAGAGGGTCAGGGCACTCCCTGGCAAGCAAAACCGACTTGCCTACTTTCTACACCATCTCCCAAAATATAGGGGAGGTGGACTTAGCGGCAGCAGCACTAGCAACCTAAAGAGACACGCTACAACTTCCGTCTAATCAGAGAGGGATAAGAGAGCGCATAAGATAAACATCTACATCTAACACCAAACATAACCCATTCTCGAATTAACCCCCTCAACCAAATATGAGAAAGCAATTCGGGAAACTCACACGTTGAATAGTTTTTATTTATAATTTATTGGGAAAGTAATTCTATAGTACTAATCAAATTAATTAACATTAATTAGGTGCAAGTTGTCTAGATCTTGTTAGCCAGCATCATCACCAAAGTCGTCCATAACCGTGGACACGTCTCATCGATAAGATTATACCCTGCAGGGGTGCACTACAGTACCCATACTCGCATGATCAAACAGTTAGGGCCTCTCAACACGACTCATTCCTTCACTACAGCAAGTCCAAGTGCCACCCATATGAGTTGTTACCCGCGTCAGGAGTCCGGCCGAATCTCAATTGCGGACTCATTAGTTTGTGACTACGCCACCATGCGGCTCAAACCATAGTAGGAACTGTCCGCTACGCGACGTACCACCCCTGTATGACCCCCCGTATCAAGTAACCTCTCATCGAACATCATCATCATGCACATGCATATGAGCGAATGGAAAACCCGAACTACTTGCGGCACATGGACGAGCTGCGGATCCGTTCAAAGTCGAGGGGGGCTCCATTGGGCCACCCACAAGCGGTTAGTGCGCTCAAAATTGGATCCGAGGACAAAATCTCAGTTCCTAGGTCGACACTGAGCAGAACAAAGCACCTCGCAAGGCCTTCCGCCTGGTGTCTTATCTTTTTAATTATAATACCCCAACACAACATAGCATTTTATTAAAGTAGAACAATCTATCATACTAAGCAGATGAAACATAAGACCAACAGACGACTCGCACAATCAACTATAAGCATGCGCTACGACTCGCAAGGCCAACAGATAAACATGCAACAGGTATTAGGTTGTGGGGATAAAGCTGTATGTGCTGCAGGATAAACATGTGATGGGATCGCAATAAGAATCGAATACTAGGGTAGCAGAGATCAACGGCAGGAATGAAAGACAATGTATAGGTAAACAAGCAAACTTTGCTTGCCTGGAATCCCGCATGGAAGCAGATCTTGTCGTCGCTCACACATCTCAACGTCGTATCCGCGAAGAAGCAACAAACACTGGAAAGCGTAAAGATGCATTTTACAACTACGACAAAAGATCCAGCATGATCATATGAGAATGATGCATGGCATGGCAAGATGCATTGCGAGATGCACTTAATCCGAATTAAGCGGAACCGGGATTCCGACAATTAATATTTAGGTGCAAGTTATTTATTTACCAGCAATATTAAATGTTTGTTAGCATGGCAACATATGGCATGGGTGATCTAATTAAATTAAATGGAATAGGGCATTATATATTTATTACCCCACACATTCCATAATGAATTATTTAGGTGATTTGCTACACCCGCAAACCCAAGAGATGCAACACATGCAGTTATGATGCGATATGCACAAGATAGATGACATTTAATAAAATAGGTATAGGGTTAGAGTCTGGGTTCGTACGTCGGATTGGGTGAACTAGGGTTCGAAACCGACGTCTTCGGTCCGTAGAGCAAGTAGTCGTCGTCGTGGAAGTAGTCGTCGCGGAACCGGGGCATCGTCGTTTGTCGGTGTCGTGGAAGTGGGCGGGAAGTCGTGACACGTACGAGTATGGCAACGGACACCGGAAAGAAACACGCACGGGCGGGCAACACCTCGAAGGGTAGACAAACGCGGACAACAAAAGACGCCGGGTCTTGCGGGCATTGCGTCAAACATCCGGCGTGCGACGGACGCATGGAGGACACCGGAAAGAAGCGCCGTGCACGCGGCCGGAAAAGGAGATAGCGGGGACGGTGGCGCGGCGCGGGTGTAGACGCACGCGAGGCAGAGCAGCAGACGGCGCGGCGCGGGCGCACGCGGGGCGGAGCAGCGGACGGCGGAGGCGCGCAGCGCGGCACGGCGCGGAGGCGTGAGGGGCGGCGGCGACGCGGCGAGCGGCGGCGCGGCTGCGCGGCGCGGGAGGCGGACGAGCGCGGCGACGGGTCGCTCGGGGGAGCTGCGGCGTGGGGGCGCGGACAGCAAGCGCGCGGCGCGCACGGCGGGCGGCAGCAGGGGCGCGGTGCAGCGGCCGACAAGGGCGGCCGGGGGCGCGGCGCGGCCGACGTGGGCCGGAGGCGACCGGCTGCGGCGGCGTGGGACAGCCGGAGCGCGCGGCGTGGAGGCGTCGGGGCGTCAGGCCGGAGGCGGCGGCGCGGCAGCCGGGGAAGGAGGCGCGCGGGGCTGGGGCCGGAGGCGAGGGCCGGGTCGGGGCGAGGGAGCTGGAGGCGGCCGGGGCATGGCGCGACGCGGAAGGCGCTCGGCCGGCGGCTGCGGCGGCGGAGGGCGTCGCGGGGTCAGGGCGCGCGCCGGCGGTCGTGAGCGCGGGCGGCGGGCTGGAGCTCGGACGGGGGAGCAGGGGCGGTGCGGCGGTGCGGCCGGAGCAGGGGCGGTAGCTCGGGCTGGGGCGTGCGGGAGTCGGGCCTGCTCCCGTGCGGTTGAGGGAAGGAGTTGGGTACGGGAGGAGGAAGGAGAAGCTGTGGGAGTTTCTCCCGTGCGGGATGGGAAGAAAGAGAAGGAGAAAAGGAAAGAAAAGAAGAAAAGAAAAAGGAAGAAAGGAAAGAAAAGGAAGAAAAGAAAAGGAAAGAAAGGAAGGGGGAAAAAGAAAAGAAAGTGGGGTGGAAGGGCTTTTTGCAAAAAGCAGAAAAAGGAGGAGGGTGGCTGCAAAAAGTCAGGGGGTGGGAAAGAATTTTTCCAGGGGGAAACCCTAGGGTTTGCTTAGGTGGGCTTTTGGGCTTTATTTCTCTCCCCTTTATTATTTTTGTTTTATATTTTTAAAACAAAATAGAAAAAGAATTTGAACACGAAACCTTTACAAAATATTTTTAGTTTTCAATAGACAATTTAATAAACTAATTTTTAACATTTGCAAAAGATTTAAAAAAATAACACAATTTTAATTAATTTGAAATGCATTTGAATTTAATTATGGAAAAAGAATTTAAATGCAACAAATTAAATTAATGAGATGCAATGCCATGTCGATGCAAAAAGAAAACTCACAAATCAAAACGGGATAAATCCCGGGGCGTTACAAAGGGCCGGTTCACCCTCGGGAGTGTGTGACTGTCAGTAGAACCATGTCTTCTGCGAGTCCTTCACGTGTGAGTGAAGGCCCAAACCCGGAAAGACGAGGTTACAGCGGCGCTGGATGGTCACGCCGCCGCAGGAAAAAAGAGGCCCCACCGGGTATTCCCGTTGGGGCTTGTAGTAATAGAATTCAAGGAAGAGAGGGAGACTGGGAGTGATGCCAAGATAGGCCTCGTAGAGAACGACAAAGTGAGTGATTTTAGCACCGAGTTCGGTGCTATAGGTTGTGGACGGATCTGGCAGTAATCGAGTATTTGGCGGAAGAAAAGAGAACCCAGGGGTTTGAAACCCCGGGGAATGTGCTCGGCAAAGAGGACTACCTCACCGGGTCCAGGCTGCGCAAGGTGTCTTCTTCGTTCGGGACCCGCCAAGGGGCTTCCGACTGAGGAGCGAGCATGCCGAGTTTGGCCAGCTCTTGAAGCCGGCTTTCCCGGATGTTCGATTTACCCCAGTTACATCCGGCTTTGCGCTTCAGTTTTTCCGCGGCGACTGTGCCGGAGGACCCGGCGCCGGGTGTGCTCTTCACTTTCTTGGGAGCACGCTGGGCAGCAGACTTAATAGGCATGTTGACGATTGAAAGCCGGAGATCTACAACCAGGAAATAACAGAAATGAAGAGTTAAAACAGATCTACGAGATGACGAGAAATAAAAAAAAGAGCACGCCACACGGCAGAGGTGCAGTTCATCGATGAAGAACGAACAAGAGAAAAAACAGGAAAAGCAGTGAACAGTGATGACCGAAATGGATCTAAGGGGTTTCGAAAAATCAAGAACAATGAAGAACACACCAAGAACACGAAGAACACAAGTTCGCCCGAGACGGATAGCAAGGATAAAAAGGATAGATCAGAGAAAATGTTTACCAAATGGAAAATGGAGGCGGAGTTGCAGCAGAGCACGGATCCAGTATACGCGTGGAGATCTTGAGCCACGAGAGGTGTTCTTCGTTCTGAGCTTCGCCGGCGAGCAGCTCGAGGAAGATGAAACGCGGGCGGAGAGCTCGGGAAGAGGAGGACACTGGCGCGAGGAGGAAGAAGGAGGCGATGGGCTCGGGGGAGAGTGAGCTCTTAGCTCACCCCGGGCACCATATTTATAGCCTTCTAGGGTTTGACCTAGGGGTGAAAACGCAAAAGGCGAAAGGATAATCATTATCCCGGGGGACATAATCTGACGCACAGGAGATATTCCTGACAGGATCTTTGCCTCCCCGAGGTGGTTACTGTCTCCTCGATTCTCGCGCACGTATGGACATTAAATATGTCGTTGGCCGAGAAGATTGACCGAAAGACAAGAGAAATAATAAAAAATGAAGAAAGAAGAAAGTCAGAGTGAAAGCCGGCAAGTGGTGGTCGGGTTACGAGCAGATTGATCGAGTATCAGGCCGGCTGAGCGGAAAACCCAAGAGTCTGCTTGCCTAATGAGTTATTTATTATTTTTGAGATAACCCAGACAAAAGGACTGACGGCTTCCCCCAGAAACATGCTCCAAGGCGCAAAGGTGAAGCAAGTCCAGTCTGATGTCCAAGTTATCCTGGGGGGCTACTGTTGGGGGGGATCATAACCCGGTAGGCCCACCGACATATAAGATAAGCCGGCCTGGCATGAGCCTGGGTCGTCAAGCATAAAGACATGGGCCGGGTGATACGTGAGCCGATGCGCAACGTGTGCCTTGGCCCGCAAGCAAGAAGGATCCATAAGGCTGGAGACCAAGTAAAAGACGGAGTCCTGCTAAGGAAAGAAGAGGCTTAGAGGACTTAGAGTAGAGTCCGGGTATGATAGGAACCCGAACCCGGCCTTGTACCTCCAGCGAGACCCGCCGCCTATATAAGGGGTCTCCTGGTTCCTAGAGAGAGAGGTTCGAAGCACAAATTCAATCGACACAAGCCATAGGAGAGACACCATTGTAATCTCGAGACCCAGAAGCTAAGGCGCCGAGTCCCAAAACCCTAATCAATAAAGCCGAAGCAGGAATTAGGTCTTTACCTCAAGACGAGAGGCCGAACCTGGGTAAACCCTTGTTTCCCCACGCCACACTAGACAAGCTCCTGAATTCGGAAGCCGCCATGCCCCTCATCTCAAGTTACCTCCGGGTAACATCTGCTGTGACAATCCCACGACAGTTGAGTTGGGACAAAATACTTTGATTGTTTGTGTGCAGGCTCCACGTTCGTTGCTGACACCGGTCTGGCGCCGTGCCAACTTAAGCCGCCAACAACCTCGGGGGAATTCTCATCTCCTCCTGGTTCGATAACCTTGATTTCATAACTGAGGTAAATCTTGCAGCTGCACTACTTCACACCTTCCTCTTAGGGTTTACCAACCACACTTGCTGTCGTGGTATCGGCATAATTGATAGGAGACGGGGGTCCTCTAGCCTACGTATAGATTGTGGGGAAGAAGGTTGGTGTCGTCAAGGACGGGATTGAACACGGCGAGTTTACCCAGCTTCGGATCCCACAGCGGTGGTGAGATCGTACGTGCTGCTATAATTCACTATGAGGCAATAGCCGTGAACAGGTTACAATGGGTATAATGCCTATTGAAGCGTCTGCCCTAAAGGCTCCCTGGTGGCCGGCTTATATAGGCGGCCAGACCCCAGGGTACAAGGCAAGTACTTGTCCGGCAAGTAAACAGAGTCCTAGACCTAGCCGGCTTAGTTGCCGCCTTCCGTCTTGGGCTCGGTGGCTTGATGGGCTTCGGCCTTCCGCCTTCCTTGGACCGTCCGCCTACTTCCTTGTACGTCAGCTATCTGGGCCGCCCGGCAGGCTTCGGCCTTACCACCCTTGGGCCACCCTGGACTAGCCGGATTGATCCATGTTGGTTATACCCCTAGTTGATATATCCCCAACATTAGCCCCCAGAAAGGTTGAAGTTCTCCAGGTGCCGGCTTCTCCCTCATTCTTCATCTGCCAAAGTTGGCGGCTGCAGGACTTGAACCATTCTGAAAATCAACGAGGCATGCGTGTCTTGATATTGACATGTGGCCGCCTTTATCCATCATGGGAAAAGACGGCTGCTCGGCAATCTTGCCGAGCATCCTTCTTGGCGGTCTCCACCTAGCCAGCTCACGACAGTTTGAAAACAGTCTAGGCGGGAATCTCGCCATGATCACAAATTGCGGGAAAAGAGGAGGCGTGGAGATCGTGCAATCGTGTGCTGCAACGGATGCTGGACACGTGTCCGACTAAAAACGCCGTTGCACAGGGAGCAACGCCTGGCCCTATAAATAGGTAGCCAAACGGTCCATTTTCACCACCCAGCCTTCGCTCTCCGTGCACTCCTGTCTTTTCCACTTCTCCACTTCTTGCTTCCGAGCGAACTCCTCTAATCCGACGACCTCTCCTTGAGGCGATGTCCACCGGCCCAACTCTTTCGACGGCGTCGAGCGGTCCGGCGACCGAGACCGCGCCCGCGGCGGTGATGGGCGGCGCGATAACCCGTCCCGCGGTGGCGGCGACGGGCAATGTCGCCACCGTCGCCCCTCGGACTTCCACCGCGCGCACGCCAGCGGCGGGTCCTTCGGCTCCTCCACTAACCACCGCGACGATGACGACGGCGGGCGCCCCCGTCGACAAGGAAGAGGAAGCGGCGGACCTTGGGTCCCGCTACTGGCTACCTTCCATAGTAGACGAAGATGCCCTCCAATATTTGGAAGCTGTCGGCTACCTCCCCACTAGGGAAGATTGCCGGTGGAGGGCCGCCTTCGGAGACGTCATCCCGGCCCCGAAAGCCGGGGAGCGGGTAATCCTCACCTCCCATCTAGTTAGGGGAATGGCGCTTCCGCCTTCCGCCTTTTTTAGCGAGGTTCTAGATCACTATGGGCTCCAGCCCCACAACATAGCACCCAATAGCATATTAGTCCTAGTCGGCTTCACAGCTCTGTTCGAAGGCTACCTAGGTATTAGGCCTAGTTTAGACTTCTTCAGATATTTCTTTCGTTGCCGGCGACAGACGGTGCCGGACGGTGGGCTGGCAACCTGCGGCAGCGTCACCTTCAACTGCCGCCAGGGACGCCAATGGTATCCTAAGATACCATACCTTGAGTCCGTCAAGGGCTGGACATCCACGTTCTTCTACTGCCAAGATATGGCAGCTCCGGGCCGCCAAGTCGGCATCCCGACATTCGTCAACGCGCCACCCATGCCTCGGCCATGCTGGGACGAGGCGGTGCCCAAGTTGACGGAGGAACTCCCCCTTATTCAGAGGCGGATTGAATTCCTCACGCGGACGATGGCTCCCCCTCTGCAGGATGGGGTCGACACCGTCATCTGCTGGCTCGGCCGGCAGATCCTCCCCCTGCGGTACAGCCCGCACAAGATGTGTCAGTATTCGCCTACTGACACGGCCTCTCTTCGCGTGAGCGAAGAGATGTTGCCGGTTGCCGACCTGGCGTTCCGGCTCCGCAGCCTTGTCAAGGCGGGGCTGGTGAAGGCGGTGGAGGGCGTGCCCATGCACACCCACGACAACCCTCCCCTCGAGGTAAATATCTTCTTCCTTGCCCCTTGTTTGATAGCATCGCCAGCTAAAATTGAGCTCTATTAAACTTGTCTTCTTTTCCAGATCTCCGCCTTGGGGGAGGATGATCTGGCTCCCGCTTCTACGAGTCGGAAGCCGGGAAGACGAGGAAGCGCAAGGCGTCCGACGCCGCTTCCTCCACGGTGAATGCCGAGAGGAAGAAACGGATCGCATCGGCTACCGAGCCGGCTCTCGCCAACCTTGGCGAGAACGCGGGGATTAATATCCCCCGAAGGTACTCAATCTTGCCTTTGATAGACGACAAACCTTTTTAATACTTGCATCCAATTGACTGTGCTTGCTTTTTATTGACAGGGAAAGGGTCGCAACCTCCCGGTTGACGACCAGGCTTCTTGGCAAAGGTAAGCGGCCACAAGGCAGCTCGCCAGCTACCGTGCCGCCAACTCCTCAGCTCCACGCCGGCAGCTTTATGGGCGACGCTCGTCGTCAGCCCCCGGCTCCGGCTTCATGCGTTCCGCCAAGGGCCCCCTCCGTCGACCGCGCGCCCAAAACTCCCGTACTGCTGGCTGAGGCTACGGCCGATGATGCCGCTCAATCGTGCGCCGCCAATGAAGGGTTGCTGGAATCGACTGCCGGCGGGTCTCGGAGGGCAGCCCCGACTGCGGGAGGCGGCAAGGTCAGGGACCCTTGGTCCACCTTTAAGGAGGCCAAGGAGTCAACTTTGGCTTTCGCCAACTTCGCCTCGCAGGCCTTTGCCGACTTGGAGGGCGACCTATCTGTAAGTTCTTACCACTCCGGCATATACATAGTCTTTCCCCCGAGCACTTAGATGGCAAGTCAAAAATAAAAGAATTATTGACTGCCGGCTTAGTGGTTACTCGACAATATGTTTTATGCCTTCGTTTGTCCTGCAGGGCCTTGTGTCCGCCAACGTCGAGCTCCTCTCCTCCCGGGTCGAGATAAACCAGCGGTGCCGCGACCTGAAGAAGGACTGCGAGGCCAAGGACCTGCGGATTGCCGAGTTGGAGGCGGCCCGCAAAAAAGATGAAGGTAGGGTTAATCCTCCTCGCCTTCAACTATACTTTCGACTTATTTTGCCGTCAATCATTTAGTTAGCGAATCCATATTTGTAGAACTGCTAGACCACGCCCAGGATATTCTGAAGGCGTCCACTGATATGCAAGCTCTTATGAATGAAGCTTCAGACTTGGCGGCCGCCAACTTGGAGTTGAAGGAGGCTCATCAGAAGGAGATGGAGGCCCAGCAACTCAAGTTTGCGCAGGAATCTAGCCAGCTCACTGGTGAGCTAGAAAGCCTGTGCAACAAGTTGGCGGAGGCGGAGAAGACGGCTGCGGAGGAAATATCCAAGCAGACTTCTCGCGCCCAAACTGCGGAGGACGCGCTGACAACTCATATGATTGAGTTGTCCGCTTTCCATAACTCGGTCCTTGGTAATTTGTTACTCTTTTTTGATGCTGCATGGTTGCTTTACCCTGAGCTAAACTAATGGCTTTATTTTTTGATACAGTTCCCGCCGGTTTAGGCGATGACAAGGTTATCAGCCCCCGCCTGGATCGCCTTGCGCGTCTAGGCGAACTGATCACCGAGACTTTGACGGCGTCCAAGCGGTTTGCCGCCAAGTTCTTCACCTTGTCCGGCAGCCAGGAACCGACCGAGTTCAGCGACGTGCCCGCCATCTTGGAGCAGGCGACCAAACTGCACAAAAGCTCGCTGAAGTCGGCGGCACGGGGTGGAGCCAAGACCGCACTTGGGTTATTCATGGCGCACTACACCGAGGCGGAGATAGAAGCCGTCACTGAAGGCATGCCGTCAACATATGAAGCGGGCAGCGAGGTTGAGCCGGCCGCTGTTCTGGACAGCGTTGCCGGCTACGCCACGCGTGTTGCCGACATGGTCGACACTTCAATCTTCTATCGGCGCCATCCTGTGCCTAGCGGAGAGGGAGCTGAAGCTGCCGGTGCGGCCGAGGCGGAGGGGAGTGATAGTTCTGGGGTTGAGGTTGTCAGCCCCCAAGCCTGATGTAGACACTCCCCCGAGCCATATCTTTTCTGTCCTTGCCTCCCATTAGCCTTACTTGTCGGCTCCTGAAACAATGCAACATTGACTTGTAATATTTGTATATACTTTTGCTGCTGCTTTGTTAAGCGGAAACTAGCTGACAAGTTTTATTTTGTCTTTATTTATATGGCCCGCCTTAATTTTACCCTGACTTATATGTTTGACTTTTTGTATGTTAACGAAACCTCAGCCGGTAACTTTAGCTGAAACAACCAGGGCTAAACCAATTGTTTAGAATCAGAGACCAAAGCCAACATGTTGGTGTCAAAGACATACTACTAGGCGAACCGCATATAAGTAATCAGAGGCAAAGGAATTAGGCGGCGCAAAAAAGTTTATTTTTGCTTTGGTTGGCTCGAAAGCTGCAAGTATCTACCAGTTTGAACCTTTGCACGGAGCTAGAAAATATGTAACTTAGATACATAGGGGAAATATGATTGCAAGAAAAGACAAAAGATGGCATGCTTCTCAACACAGATGAGGAACCATAGACTTTTATTTCATAATCATATTTAACTTATTACAATTATAAATTGCTAAGTGTAGAAAGGACGTAGCTGCTCAATATTCCAAGGCCGTCTTGTTTGCTCGAACGTATCGTCAATGCCTTTTTTGCGCTTGGTTCCCCTTTTTCCTACCGCCTTCTTGTGCATTTTCTTTTCTTCTTCGCCGCGGATGTCGGCCAGGTAGTAGGAACCATTGAGCAGCGCCTTTGTGACTATAAACAGTCCTTCCCATGGCGGGGATAACTTGTGCAAGCCTTTTCTGTCTTGAATTAGGCGGAGAACCAGGTCACCTGTTCTGAAGCTCGCTTCCGCACTCTCCGGCTATGATAGCGGCGAAGTTGCTGCTGGTACAAGGCGGAGCGATGGAGAGCGACGTATCTTTCTTCGTCTAGCAGGTCTAGGCTATCCTGGCTTGCACCTTCTACGTCTTGCTCGATGTAGGCTTGAACTCTTGGGGAATCGTACTTCATGTCGGTAGGTAGCACTGCATCAGCGCCATATACTAAGAAGAAAGGAGTGTAGCCGGTAGACCTATTTGGCGTTGTGCGCAAACTCCATAGTACGGACTGTAACTCATCTGCCCAAGCGACGGCTGCCCTGTGTAATGGAGCTTCGAGACGAGGCTTAAGTCCTGATAAGACTAGGCCGTTTGTACGCTCTACTTGTCCATTGGATTGAGGGTGTGACACGGATGCCAAATCAAGCCGGATACCCAGATCGCTGCAGTATTCTTCTATGTCGCCTTGAGACAGATTGCTGCCATTATCGGTGATAATGCTGTGTGGAACTCCAAACCGAGAGATAATTCCCCAGAGAAAATTGGTGGTTGTTCGTGCGTCAAGTTTGCTGATCGGTTTAGCCTCGACCCATTTGGTGAACTTGTCGACAGCGACCGATAGGTGGGTGTACCCACCACACGCCTTTTTGAAGGGACCCACCATGTCTAAGCCCCAGACCGCGAACGACCAGGTGATTGGGATCGTCCTTAGCTCCTGTGCCGGCAAGTGAGGTTGACGAGCGTACAACTGGCAGCCTTTGCATGTCTTTACGATGTTCTCGGCGTCTTGTTTGGCGGTGAGCCAGTAGAAACCTTGGCGGAAAGCTTTGGATACAATAGACCTGGCGGAAGCGT
Source organism: Poa annua (assembly GCA_026929855.1). Classification (NCBI taxonomy): domain Eukaryota; kingdom Viridiplantae; phylum Streptophyta; class Magnoliopsida; order Poales; family Poaceae; genus Poa; species Poa annua. The sequence goes on from CM049426.1 coordinate 73,634,593, forward strand.
GATGCCCGCAGGTGCCAATATGTATGTCCTTCAGAATTTCCCGGCCTTCTTCCGGCTGTATGCACCGCTGATAGATGCCGCATATGCTTCGCTTGTATAGCTCGCCTTTTATTATCGTGAACGCCTTGGCTCGCCTTATGATCTGCCTCTTTAGCACCTCATCGTCCTCCTGCAACTTTTGGTCGATTAGAAAATCGAGATATGGGACTGTCCAATCCGGCTGTGTCAAGTAGACAGCGAGACTTGCCGCTTCTACCGGTTCTTCTGCGTCGGGGACCATCAAATCGGCGCCTTTAATGGATGGCTTGTGCAAATGCTCCAGGAAAATATCTTTTGGTACCTTTTTGCGTTCCGATCCTAGTCTTGCAAGTGTGTCCGCCGCCTCGTTCTCAGCTCTTGGAACATGCCGGACTTGGTAGCCTACGAATTCGTCAACTTTGGCTCTGTAAGCCGCCATTGTTGCGCTTTTCGCATCCCATGTTCCGCTTACTTGCTGCGCGACCAAATCTGAGTCGCCATAACAGAGGATTCTTTGTGTAACCCATGAAGCAAGGCTTCGTACTCGGCAACATTGTTGGTTGCTGTGAAGTGGATTTGTAACACGTAGCTAAGCTTGTCGCCTTTAGGCGTGCGTAGGACGACTCCAGCCCCCGAGCCTTTGAGCATCTTTGATCCGTCAAAGTGCATGACCCAATATGCTGATTAGGGGAGTGTCGTTTCTTCCATGGCCTCTGTCCAGTCGGCGACAAAGTTTGCAAGCGCTTGAGACTTAATGGCGGTCCGTGGTTTATAGACTATATCGAAGGCAGCAAGTTCGATGCCCCATTTGGCGACTCGACCTGTTGCCTCAGCATTGTTGATTATGTCTCCCAACGGTGCCTTGCTGACTACTGTCACTGTGTGTTCCTGGAAGTAATGCCTAAGCTTTCTGGCGGCGAAGAATACACCATAAGCCAGCTTTTGGTAATGCGGGTACCTCTGCTTGGAGGCGGAGAACACTTCATTGATGAAGTAGACCGGTCGCTGCTCACACGCCGCGGGTTCGTTCTCCTTTCTTTCCACAGCCAAGACAACGCTGACAACAGCTCCTGTTGCCGCGATGTACAGCAGCATTGGTTCCTGTGATCGAGGTGCTGCCAATATTGGAGCGGATGTGAGGGCCTGCTTAAGTTGCTGTAAGGCGGCATCTGCCTCTGCTGTCCACTCGAAGTTGTCGGATTTCTTCAATAGCCGGTAGAGAGGCATTGCCTTTTCCCCTAGGCGGCTTATGAAACGACTGACGGCTGCTGTCGATCCGGCTAGGCGCTGCACGTCCTTCAGACAAGTAGGTCTGGATATGTTTTGGATGGCCTTGATCTTCTCCGGGTTAACCTCGATCCCTCGTTCTGAGACGATAAACCCGAGCAATTTGCCGGCTGGGACGCCGAAAATGCACTTGGCGGGATTGAGTTTCATCTGATACCTCCGGAGATTCTGAAAGGTTTCTTCCAAGTCCTCTCGGAGATCCGCCTTCTTTTTTGACATTACCGCGATGTCGTCTACATAGACGTGAACATTGCGGCCGATTTGTTCGTGCAGGCAATTTTGCATACAGCGCTGGTATGTTGCCCCTGCATTCTTCAGGCCAAAAGGCATTGTAATGTAGCAGAAAGTCCCGTATGGAGTGGTGAAAGATGTTTTCAGCTGATCTGACTCCCTCATCTTGATTTGATGGTATCCTGAGTAGGCGTCCAGAAAACAAAGTAGCTCGGAGCCTGCTGTGGAGTCTACGACTTGGTCAATTCTAGGCAGCGCAAAGGGATCCTTTGGGCAGCACTTGTTAACACCGGTATAGTCAATACACATCCTCAGCTCTTTATTCTTCTTTGGAACAAGGACAGGATTTGCCACCCAATCGGTGTGTACAATTTCTTTTATGAAATTGGCGGCCTTCAGCCTATTTATCTCCTTTCCTATAGCCTTGCGTCTCTCATCTCCAAAGCGTCTTGTTGCTTGCTTCACTGGCTTGGATCCTTTTATGACGTTGAGCGAGTGCTCGGCAAGTTCCCTCGGTACACCAGGTATGTCGGAAGGCGACCATGCAAAGATGTCACGATTCTCACGAAGGAACTCGACGAGCGCGCCTTCCTATTTGCTGTCAAGGTTGGAGCCGATGACAACTTGCTTAGACTTGTCACCTGGGATGAGGTCCGCCTTTTTGGTGTCTTCTGAAGCTTCGAAGGTCTTCTTGACATCCATCTTTGGCTTTGGCATGGAGTTGTCTGAATCCGCCCCGAGCAGCGCGAGTTCTGCGTAGGCGGCCATGCCACGCTCGCACTCTATGGCTTTCTTGAAGTTGCCGGAAATCGTGATGGTTCCGTTTTCCCCCGGCATTTTAAGCTTGCTGTATATGTAGCACGGCCTTGCCATGAACTTGGCGAAAGCCGGTCGTCCGAAGATTGCATGATAGGCGCTTTTGAAAGGGACAACTTCGAACCGGAGGAACTCTGAGCGGTAGTTCTCTTTTGGTCCGAAAGTTTCCTTTAGCCTGATGCTCCCCATCGACTTTGCTTGCCTGTCGGGCACTATGCCATGAAAGGTGAGGTTGCTGTGGTCCAGCTGATCCTCTGATAGGTTCATGCGGCTTAGTGTGTCATAGTACAGGATGTTGAGGCTGCTGCCGCCATCCATAAGTACCTTTGTAAGTCTGAAGTTGTCGACAATGGGATCGACGACAAGGGCTTACTTACCTAGGTGAGGAACGTGATCAGGGTGGTCGGACCGGTCCCAAGTGATTGTTGCCTCAGACCAGTTAAAGTACTGAGGGACGTCCGGCATTGTCGCGTTGAGTTCGCGCATTTCCGCCTTATCCGCCTTAGCCGAAGGCGTGCCGACAAAGCACACAAGAGATTCTTTGACCTTCGGGTACGGCTTCTTTTTCTTGGCGGCTGCATTATCTTCGCTTGAGATAGACATGTCGTCGTCATCCTCATCCTCCTTGATGTCTTTCTTGTCGTTCTTCTTTGACTTCCAGCCGACTGTGGGATCCTTTTTGAAGTCGTCCATGAAACGGCACTCGCCAAGCATATGGTTGACCTTGCCCAATGAGGCGTGGATGGGAAATGGCAAAAGCTTTGCCTGTTCATAAGTGATTCGCGCCGCCTTAGGCCCTGAGCCGGCTTCGCGGTTATCTTTCTTATTCTTCCACTTCTTTTTGCCGGTGTTCCCTTGGAATGCTGCGGCTACCTCATTGGAAGGTCCGAATTTATCATCTGCCGCCTGCTTGCGCTTGTTGTTCCGCTTTGGTATGATGTTGACGTCTGGGTCATCGTCCCGGGCGTCGTCATCCGCCGCCGCGTACTGGGCGGCCAGGTTGAGCATCTCACCAAGGTCCGTGATTTGCTCGCGGACGAGCCTATGTCGGAGCAAGGACTTCTTCTGTAGGCCCGTGTAGAAGGCGTGGATAGCCTGTGCGTCCGAAACACCATGACAGTTGGCGTTTTCGGATATCCAACGGCTGACAAAATCTGTCATGGTTTCGTCCGGCTTTTGGATACAGCGCTGCAAATCCGTGTAGGTATTTGGACGCTTGTATGTTCCTTGGAAGTGCTGGGAGAAAACCTTTTCCATGTCGTACCAGCTATGGATGGACTTTTCAGGAAGGTTGTCGATCCAAGCTCTTGCCGTGCGTTCCAACATGAGAGGTAGGTAGCGGACGGCAATATGGCTGCTCCCGCCGGCAATCTCTATGGCCATGGCATAATCGGATAGCCATGAGTCCGGCTTAACAAGGCCGTTGTACCTAGAACAGTTTTTTGACACTGATATCATGTCCTTAGGGAACGGCTCTCTGCGGATGGCGTCACCGAAGCAATTTGGTCCAGAGTATAGCGGCTTCTTTCCTCTTGCTATGTCTTGTAGGCGGTGTCGTGCGTCTTTTGGATCGAGCTGCCGTGCGCCTCTGTTCGCGTCCGGCTCATCCTGCGCTGCCCGGCTTATGCTGCGCCTGGGCCCTTCTACCTCCTCTCTCTTCTTGCTGCCAGTGCTACGCTGCGGAGATCGGCTTCGACCTCTCCTGGGAGGGTCGTTGCCGACATCTTTTCTAGGTGTAACATCCCAATTTTGCAAAAATTTAAAACCTTGCATTCATACATCATTCATCATATAGGATGAACTTTTAATCACATAAATACTAAATAAAAAGTTAATTATGAGTTTAAATATCATTTAATCCCATTAAGTGTTTATTTAAACTCACTTAATAAATATAATTTTTCCAAATTATATAATGGGTAAGTGTATTATTAAAAATTGCTAATTTAAATAACCTTTCCAAAATATATTTTTATGAATTTTTCTGAAAAGTTTTGAATAGATTTAAAAATCATTTAGTAAATCAGATTTGAAAAACAGTTTTTATTTAATTTTAAAAGACTTGTTTCCGGGCCGGCCCAAACGCTATCCACCGCGCGCGCGTCAGATAACAGCCCATCGGCCCGCTCCCGCACGCGCGTCGCTCCCCTCTCGCTGACAGGTGGGCCCCACCTGTCAGCCGTCTTCCACCTCCGTCCGGAGATCACGCCGGAGATGGAGACCGAGTCCGAGCCGTTTCCCTCCGCGTCTAGCGCCCCTACCCCCTCCTATTTAAACCCCGCGAGGCCGCCTCCGAAACCCCCCCAAAAACCCTAACCCTCCGCCGTCGGGCTGCTCGGAATCGAGCTCGCCGTCGTCGCCATTTTCCGCCGGACTTTCTCGCGAGTGAGGTAAGCTCCGAGCTCCCCGAGCGCCACCGAGGCTTCCCCTCGCTTTCCCGTTTCCTTGCGCACCCGTTGAGCACTTTCGTTCGTCCTATTTCGCAGCGGAACGTCGTCCCCATCCGCAAACTCCGCCGCCGGCCGCAAGCACCAACTCCGGCGAGGTTTTCCCGAGGAACGGCGACGCACCGAAGAACCGCAACTCGCCACCGACCCCGCCTCGTCGCCCTCTACGTAACGGTATGACTCGTTCGTCCCCTAGACCGCTAGGACGCGAAACGCGCACGACGCCGGCCGTGGCGCCGCCGCGGTCAGAGGACCTCCGGCGGACTCGCGCCGCCCGCGCCGAAGCGGTACTGTCAAATAGGATCGTGCCACGTCGCCCTCTGATTTTCTTTTTCGCAGGAAATTTTATAAATAAAACAGAAAATAGATAAAACTTGCAAAATTCATAACTTTTAATCTGTAAGTCCAAATTTAATAAACTTTATGTCATTGGAAAGCTCTGCTCATGTAGTTTAATTCTACATCATTTGTTTTTCCCTTTGACAAAATTTTAAATTGAATAATTATCAGAGGAGTATTTCGGCCATTAAATAAATAACTTAAATAAAAAAATGATTTAGAATTAAAAGTATTTGTTTTGAGATTGTATAATTTCCCTCTGTCCAGGAATTTTAGTATGTATCTTATTGGAAAACTTTCTTAGAACAAGAAAAGTTGTAATGGTATAATCTAGGTTTTGCTATATTACTTTCAATTTTATATTGTTAAGTGAAATGAGAAATTCCTAGAAATTGCATCTCATGCATTTAATAACAGAGAATATAAATTATGGATGAGTGTGTCTAATTCTACACGTGGCATACTATGCATGCATACATCTTTTATTTTGTGTGTGAGATTTTGTGTGGAATATTTATTTGTATGTATTGCTTGTGCTAGATTGTGAAGGAGAGGAAGGACCTGCTTGTGATTGCTATTCTTGTTGTGCCTGCCCCTCCTGCTGCCAAGGCAAGTGACTTCATAAAACACCTACTATTTTATTCTATTGCATATCTAGTGTTTTCAAACAGTATTTGCAAAAGTAGTATGCATGATAGGTTTTTGGGAGATTGTAGTATGCTATGCAAACCTTTTAGGTTTCCCCTTAGAAATTCCAGTTTAGACCCCTATTTTAATTTAGTGGAAGCAACTGCTGCAAAAACGATTGTTTTATGGTTGATGTGATAAATGAAAATTTCCACTAAATTAATTTAACGCCTGGGTGGATTGGGTCGATCGAGGAGGTTTCAAGTTGAGTGGCTTCTCAGGGCCATGTGTCATGGTTGTCTTCGCCCAGGGTAGTTTCTACTTACCTGGAGCCATGATATGCGGTGTTAACCTGAGTTGCTCACTTGTGGTAGGCCACCCAGGGCTATGAGATTTAAGTTTACACTGAGTCTAGTTGCTTATCGTGCAACCATTGGTCAATATGGGCTCTGTCTTGATGGAGTAAGTTGATGTGGACCTGGGTCAAGAGATTGATGGTGGTAGAGTTGATAGGATGGTGGTAATCTCTTAGTATGATCATGGGAAAGCAACTTCTGAAAAGTCTCGTCTTGATCTTCTCCTTTTCCTTCTCACTAAAGGTGTGTAGAGGATAGTTTGGGTTGATTAAGTCTAATGGTGAAAGTGCACACCCTCTCGAGAGTTAAAACCTAAGATCTTAGCCGTGTCCCCGGCATCGGACAATTTGAGTAACTACACAAGGATGTGCTCTGAAAATCTCCTCATCTCTAATTTCTTAATAAAACTTTGTTGGGTGAACATGGGTAGGAGACATGGACTTGTCTCGAGTTTTGTCTCTGAAAGAGAAGATTATTGATTTAAGAAAACTGTTTATCAAAAGTAGGAGAAAATTTGCTTTGCGCAATAGCCTTGAGCTCCACCAGCCAAATTAAGCATATAGTAATAGTATAATAGAACATTAGAAATTAAAGTCACTTGCCACCACAATTCAATTGTGCTGACCCTTTATAGCTGGGCTGCAACTAAACCTTGCAGAATGTCCAAATGAGGAGTAAGGGGGTCGTCTTCGAGCTACAACCAACATGATTTGCCAGTGGCTTCATGGAGAAGATGTAGCTCCATGCTACCTTTAGGATTGCGTTGAACTCTGAAATAAAGTGTGAACTATTTGTTCAGCTAGCATTTCCGCTATGCTAAGTTGTAAGGATATTTGTTTTTGGATCATTTGTCTCATTCTGTAATAAATTATGACATTGTACTGTGATATTACATCTTATTGGAGAATGTGAGACTTATGTGATCCAAGTCTTTACATTATTCATATGTGCCATTGCTATCATAAGCATGGGCACTACAGATGGTATCAGAGCACGAATGTTGCCTGTAGGCTCGAAACCCCTAGGATTGGATATAAACCCTAAAATTAATATTTATAATAAATAAAATTCGAAATACCATACTTCTTTCCTTATAATATGTTTTATCTCCTTATATCTTACCCCTTCAAAATTCTTGTAGATGAAGAACTTCACCCAAGAGTATTCCCCTCAGAAAGGAGACCAGTACTACTTCAGTGACCAGATCCTCAGCCTTTCCAAGACCCTGAGGTTGACGCCGCCAGTCTTCAGGGGCAAGGAAATTATTTCAGAAGATTACCCTGAAGGACGCTGGAAGATCGAGTCAGAAGTTCTCCCTCGTCTTGATCCTCCTGGATCGCAGCTGATCCGTTTCCGATCTAGATACCCCACCTGGAAGAATGGAGTGGAGATGGCAATGCTGGAGACCTTGTCCCGCATCATTGAGCAATTCTATGACGAGATCAAGCCCAACTCCGTCTTTCGACACTTTGCCAGGAGGGATAGCATTGGACAACCCGTTCAACCCTCACTTAGGGGTATGAACGAGAAGCATCATGGAGACCTTGGAGCTCATTGCCATAATTTGGATATACTTCTGGGACAAGAAATCTTCTACAAGGCAGATTTAAGGCGTGTCCACCGTCACGTTAAGGAAAGCTTAGAAGAAGAGAAGGATATTCTTCGTGTAGAAGTTCAGGTGCTAACGAAGGAGAACAAGGAACTGGAAAACAAGATTTACCTGCAAGAGGATAGGATTGCACAGAAGGATGCCCACTTTTTGGCATTGCAGGCTCAGTGTGCTCATTTGTGTGAACAACTAAGCCAAATGGAACTTCAGACAGAGAAGAATCATTTCCCTGACGCCCCAGAGCCCCTAGTGTTAACCTACCCGATGAGGACACTCCCAAGGAAGCCACAGGTGTCAAGAAGAGCAAGTGTGGGAACACCCGCAAATACATAAAGAGTTTTAAAATTTGATTAGTAAGACCACCAGTTATCCTTACCTTACGAGTATTTCTCCTTGCCCCATCGGAGATGTATTGACCCACCAATTTGTGGTGAGGCAGTACCCTGAAAACCATGTCCTAGCTTGGTTGCAAGATCTCTAAAATATCGAATTTATAAAAATACATCGGGTGTGCCTGTTTTACTTGTTGTTTGTTATGTTTCTGTGAAGTGTGTTGATGTGCATGGGTAGATGTTTTGTAGTCTCTCTCTATCACTACTTACCTATGCCCACACCATACAGATGCCTCCACGTCGTGATCCTGACAACAACAATGCCAACGAAATGATGCAACAAATGATGGCAGCCCAGACACAGTCGATGACCATGATGGCTCAGTTCATGGCAAACCAAAACAATCCACCACCCCCTCCACCGTTGCCACCACCACCCCCACCCCAAGTTGACCGCCTTGCTAGGTTCTTGAGGCTCAGACCCAACAAATTCGCCACAGCTTCTGAACCAATTGTAGCGGATGATTGGCTACGCTCTGTGAACAAGGATCTGGTTACTTGCGAGTGTACGGAATTGGAGAAGATAAGGTTCACTTCCCATCTACTGGAGGGACCAGCGGCACAATGGTGGGAAACATATCAGATCACTCACCCACTTGAAGGACTTACCTGGGAAATCTTTAAAGAAGGTTTCCGCAATGCACACATCTCTTCTGGGATCATGAATCTGAAAAGGGATGAGTTTCGCACTCTGAGACAGGGAAATCGTGCTCTGAGGGAGTACATGGAGGACTTTAATTCCCTCTCTCGCTATGCCCAGAGGATGTAGACACCGATGCAAAGAGGAAGTACAAGTTTCTGAATGGACTCAATGGTGAGCTGAAAATACCATTGTCTGTAGCCTATGCGCCCAATTATCAGGACCTTCTGGATCAGGCCATTACTCTGGACAGCAACATGAAGAAGGAGGAGAATAGAAAGAGGAAGTTCAGCGCAAATAAGTACAACACTAATCTGATGCAGAAGAAACCATACGTACCTGAGAACAGTGGAGGTCACCATAGTCACAAGAATGGAAGTGGCCACAACCATAATGGTCATATCCATAAAGTAGGAAATTCCGGATACAGAGGAAATGGACAAGGTGGTAGTGGACACAACCACCCGTTCAATGGGAACAATAGTGGAAAAGAGCAACACCGCCACAACAATGAACCAAAACGAGATATAAGTCAAGTGACTTGCTACAAGTGTGGGAACAAGGGACATTACTCAACAGACTGCCCAGAGAAGAAGAAGACGCCTAAAGCATCAAAGCCAAATCCTTTCCAGAAGGCACAGGTGAATCATCTTGATGTGGAAGAAGTGCAGAATGAACCGGATGCAGTGATTGGTACGTTTCTACTACATACCTTTCCAGCATTAGTCTTGTTCGATACTGGAGCATCCCACTCTTTCATCTCAAGAGCTTTCGTTAATAAAAACAAACTGACTACTACAAGCCTGCTAAATCCGGTTAGAGTGAGTTCCCCCGGGGGGGAAATGCTCGCACAAACCAATTGTCAAAACTTGAGTTTAGAAATTGGTAAACACTCCTTCCCGGTAAACCTGATAATATTAGAGACCCAGGGTCTGGATGTTATACTCGGTATGGATTGGTTGGCCAAGTTTGAAGGAGTTTTGGACTGTGCGAATAGATCAATTACACTCACCACTCCTGAGAATAAGAAGATCAGATACAAATCCAAATATGATTTTAAGAAAGTTAAGCTAAATTCTCTTAAGGGGGTTAGCCTGGGAGACGTTCGTGTGGTAAGAGATTACCCTGATGTTTTCCCTGAAGAACTACCGGGAATGCCGCCCGATAGGGATGTGGAATTTCTCATAGATTTGGTTCCCGGAACGGGACCCATAGCCAAGAGGCCATATCCAATGGCCGTAGCTGAATTGAAAGAACTCAAGAAGCAGTTAGAGGAGCAACTGCAGAAAGGATTCATCCGCCCAAGTTCATCACCTTGGGGAGCACCCATTCTGTTCGTAGAGAAAAAGGATTGTACTCAACGGCTAGTCACGGATTATCGAGCAATCAACGAGGTGACGATCAAGAACAAGTACCCGCTACCGAAAATTAACGAGCTTTTTGACCAGCTAGAGGGTGCTTCGGTATTCTCTAAGATCGATTTGCGATCAGGATACTTTCAAATGAAAGTAAGAGAACTAGATATACCAAAAACTGCCTTCACTACTAGATATGGATTATATGAGTACACCGTAATGCCGTTTGGTTTAACCAATGCACCGGCATACTTCATGAACATGATGAACAAAGTGTTTATGGACTTTTTGGATAAGTTTGTGGTGGTGTTCATCGATGACATCCTGATTTACTCCAAAAGTCAGGAGGAGCAATGGGAACACTTGCACATGATATTACAGAGACTTAGAGAACATAAGCTGTATGCCAAATTTAGCAAGTGTGAATTCTGGCTAGAAGAAGTTGGTTTTCTAGGACACGTTGTGTCGAAAAATGGAATAGCAGTAGACCCAGAAAAGGTGTCAGCAGTGACGAAGTGGGAAGTACCCAAGAATGTGGCAAACATCCGTAGTTTCCTTGGACTGGCAGGTTATTATAGAAGATTTATTGAGAACTTCTCCAAACTTGCCAAACCATTAACCTCACTACTGAAAAAGGAAGTCAAATTCAAGTGGACTGAAGAATGTGAAATAAGTTTTCAGGAACTGAAGAAACGGCTGGTGTCAGCACCTGTTTTATGTTTGCCAGATATAGAGAAGGAATTCCAAGTATATTGCGACGCCTCTCACCATGGACTAGGAAGTGTCCTAATGCAAGAAGGGAAAGTGGTTTCTTATGCTTCTAGACAGCTTAAGAAACATGAGGTCAACTATCCCACTCACCATCTGGAGTTAGCATCAGTAGTGCATGCGTTAAAGACGTGGAGACCCTATCTTTTGGGAAAGCGTTGTGAAGTATTCACGGATCACAAGAGCCTGAAATATATTTTCACCCAGAAGGAATTGAATATGAGGCAAAGAAGATGGCTGGAACTCATTAAGGACTATGATATGAGTCTGCAATATCACCCAGGAAAGGCTAATGTGGTGGCTGACGCTTTGAGCCGTAAGGTCCATGTAAATGGACTGACAGCGGGAGAATTGCCCGAAGAATTAAGTAAAGCATTTAAGGACCTCAGATTAGAGGTAGTACCCGAAGGATTCCTCGCAACACTGGACGTACAACCGTTGTTGATGGATAAGATTCGGGAAGGCCAGAAGGGAGACAAAATAATGGATGAAATCAAGGTCAACCTGAGCGAAGGAAAGGCCAAGGGTTTTCGAATGGATGAGCAAGGCACCTTGTGGTTTGAGAAACGCATCTGCGTGCCACAAGATGACGATCTTAGAAAGTTGATTCTGCAAGAAGCGCATAACTCGCCTTATTCCATACACCCGGGAAACACCAAGATGTACATGGATGTAAAAGAAAGATTTTGGTGGAATAACTTGAAGAGAGACATCGCGGAATTTATAGCTAAGTGCGATGTATGCAGTCGAGTAAAGGCGGAGCATCAGAAGCCAACAGGATTGTTGCAACCTTTACCTATACCGGATTGGAAATGGGAACAGATAGGTATGGATTTCATCACTGGATTACCGCGTACCAGATCGGGATATGATTCGATCTGGGTAATAGTGGATCGTTTGACAAAGGTGTCTCATTTTGTGCCAGTAAAGACTACCTACTCAAGTGCCAAGTTGGCAGAGATTTACATGAAGATAATTGTATGCCTTCATGGTATTCCCCAAAGGATTGTGTCTGACAGAGGTACCCAGTTTACCTCGCATTTCTGGAAACAATTACATGAATCATTGGGTACGAGATTAGAGTTCAGTACAGCATTTCATCCACAAACGGATGGACAGACGGAAAGAGTAAACCAAATTTTAGAAGATATGCTGAGGGCTTGTGCCTTGGACTACAAGTCTAGTTGGGATGATAATTTGCCATACGCAGAATTTTCCTATAACAACAGCTACCAAGCAAGTATAGAGATGTCGCCGTTTGAGGCACTTTATGGTAGGAAATGCACCACACCACTACTCTGGAACGGTGTGGGAGAGCGAAGTTTATTTGGACCTGATATAATCCAGGAAGCTGAAGGGAAGGTTCGAATAATCAAGGACAGATTGAAGATCGCGCAGTCCAGGCAGAAAAGCTATGCAGATTCCAAAAGGAGAGAAATCACTTATGAGATAGGTGACAGGGCTTATTTAAGAGTGTCACCAATGCGTGGTGTGAAGAGGTTCGGGATCAAGGGTAAACTTGCACCTCGATTCATCGGCCCCTTTAAGATTCTTTCCCGCAAGGGAGAAGTAGCATATGAGTTAGAATTACCGGAAGTTCTGTCAGCAGTTCACAATGTCTTCCATGTGAGCCAATTGAAGAAGTGTCACCCAGAGATGACAGAAATCCCACTACGGGATGTAGTGCCATTAGAAGAAGTTCAGTTGGAAAGTGACCTGACGTATGAAGAGAAGCCAATCAAAATCTTGGAGATGGCAGAAAGGATCACACGAACCAAGACTATCAAATTTTGTAAGGTCCAGTGGAACCACCATACAGAAGAAGAAGCAACTTGGGAACGGGAGGATGATCTTCGGGAAGAACACCCACATCTTTTTGAAAGCCAAACCGAATCTCGAGGACGAGATTCATCTTAAGGGGGTTAGGTTTGTAACATCCCAATTTTGCAAAAATTTAAAACCTTGCATTCATACATCATTCATCATATAGGATTAACTTTTAATCACATAAATACTAAATAAAAAGTTAATTATGAGTTTAAATATCATTTAATCCCATTAAGTGTTTATTTAAACTCACTTAATAAATATAATTTTTCCAAATTATATAATGGGTAAGTGTATTATTAAAAATTGCTAATTTAAATAACCTTTCCAAAATATATTTTTATGAATTTTTCTAAAAAGTTTTGAATAGGTTTAAAAATCATTTAGTAAATCAGATTTGAAAAACAGTTTTTATTTAATATTAAAAGAATTGTTTCCGGGCCGGCCCAGACGCTATGCACCGCGCGCGCGTCAGATAACAACCCATCGGCCCGCTCCCGCGCGCACGTCGCTCCCCTCTCGCTGACAGGTGGGCCCCACCTGTCAGCCGTCTTCCACGTCCGTCAGGAGATCACGCAGGAGATGGAGACCGAGTCCGAGCCGTTTCCGGCCGTTTCCCTCCGCGTCTAGCGCCCCTGCCCCCTCCTATTTAAACCCCGCGAGGCCACCTCCGAAACCCCCCAAAAACCCTAACCCTCCGCCGTCGGGCTGCTCGGAATCGAGCTCGCCGTCGTCGCCATTTTCCGCCGGACTTTCTCGCGAGTGAGGTAAGCTCCGAGCTCCCCGAGCGCCACCGAGGCTTCCCCTCGCTTTCCCGTTTCCTTGCGCACCCGTTGAGCACTTTCGTTCGTCCTATTTCGCAGCGGAACGTCGTCCCCATCCGCGAACTCCGCCGCCGGCCGCAAGCACCAACTCCGGCGAGGTTTTCCCGAGGAACGGCGACGCACCGAAGAACCGCAACTCGCCACCGACCCCGCCTCGTCGCCCTCTACGTAACGGTATGACTCGTTCGTCCCCTAGACCGCTAGGACGCGAAACGCGCACGGCGCCGGCCGTGGTGGCGCCGCGGTCGGAGGACCTCCGGCGGACTCGCGCCGCCCGCGCCGAGGCTCTGGATGCGAACCGTTGGATCTAGATCCAACGGATCTAGATCCGTTTAATCCCAAGCGTCCGTTTTAAAGTAGATCGGTAAGGCCGCGCTGCCGATCCGCGCAGAAGCGGTACTGTCCAATAGGATCGTGCCACGTCGCCCTCTGATTTTCTTTTTCGTAGGAAATTTTACAAATAAAACAGAAAATAGATAAAACTTGCAAAATTCATAACTTTTAATCTGTAAGTCCAAATTTAATAAACTTTATGTCATTGGAAAGCTCTGCTCATGTAGTTTAATTCTACATCATTGGTTTTTCCCTTTGACAAAATTTTAAATTGAATACTTATCAGAGGAGTATTTCGGCCATTAAATAAATAACTTAAATAAAAAAGAATGATTTAGAATTAAAAGTATTTGTTTTGAGATTGTATAATTTCCCTCTGTCCAGGAATATTAGTATGTATCTTATTGGAAAAATTTCTTAGAACAATAAAAGTTGTAATGGTATAATCTAGGTTTTGCTATATTACTTTCAATTTTATATTGTTAAGTGAAATGAGAAATTCCTAGAAATTGCATCTCATGCATTTAATAACAGAGAATATAAATTATGGATGAGTGTGTCTAATTCTACACGTGGCATACTATGCATGCATACATCTTTTATTTTGAGTGTGAGATTTTGTGTGAAATATTTATTTGTATGTATTGCTTGTGCTAGATTGTGAAGGAGAGGAAGGACCTGCTTGTGATTGCTATTCTTGTTGTGCCTGCCCCTCTTGCTGCCAAGGCAAGTGACTTCATACAACACCTACTATTTTATTCTATTGTATATCTAGTGTTTTCAAACAGTATTTGCAAAAGTAGTATGCATGATAGGTTTTTGGGAGATTGTAGTATGCAATGCAAACCTTTTAGGTTTCCCCTTAGAAATTCCAGTTTAGACCCCTATTTTAATTTAGTGGAAGTAACTGCTGCAAAAACGATTGTTTTATGGTTGATGTGATAAATGAAAATTTCCACTAAATTAATTTAACGCCTGGGTGGATTGGGTCGATCGAGGAGGTTTCAAGTTGAGTGGCTTCTCAGGGCCATGTGTCATGGTTGTCTTCGCCCAGGGTAGTTTCTACTTACCTGGGGCCATGATATGCGGTGTTAACCTGAGTTGCTCACTTGTGGTAGGCCACCCAGGGCTATGAGATTTAAGTTTACACTGAGTCTAGTTGCTTATCGTGCAACCATTGGTCAATATGGGCTCTGTCTTGATGGAGTAAGTTGATGTGGACCTGGGTCAAGAGATTGATGGTGGTAGAGTTGATAGGATGGTGGTAATCTCTTAGTATGATCATGGGAAAGCAACTTCTAAAAAGTCTCGTCTTGATCTTCTCTTTTTCCTTCTCACTAAAGGTGTGTAGAGGATAGTTTGGGTTGATTAAGTCTAATGGTGAAAGTGCACACCCTCTCGAGAGTTAAAACCTAAGATCTTAGTCGTGTCCCCGGCATCGGACAATTTGAGTAACTACACAAGGTTGTGCTCTGAAAATCTCCTCATCTCTAATTTCTTAATAAAACTTTGTTGGATGAACATGGGTAGGAGACATGGACTTGTCTCGAGTTTTGTCTCTTAAAGAGAAGATTATTGATTTAAGAAAACTGTTTATCAAAAGTAGGAGAAAATTTGCTTTGCGCAATAGCCTTGAGCTCCACCAGCCAAATTAAGCATATAGTAATAGTATAATAGAACATTAGAAATTAAAGTCACTTGCCACCACAATTCAATTGTGCTGACCCTTTATAGCTGGGCTGCAACTAAACCTTGCAGAATGTCCAAATGAGGAGTAAGGGGGTCGTCTTCGAGCTACAACCAACATGATTTGCCAGTGGCTTCATGGAGAAGATGTAGCTCCATGCTACCTTTAGGATTGCATTGAACTCTGAAATAAAGTGTGAACTATTTGTTCAGCTAGCATTTCCGCTATGCTAAGTTGTAAGGATATTTGTTTTTGGATCATTTGTCTCATTCTGTAATAAATTATGACATTGTACTGTGATATTACATCTTATTGGAGAATGTGAGACTTATGTGATCCAAGTCTTTACATTATTCATATGTGCCATTGCTATCATAAGCATGGGCACTACACTAGGCGGTGGCCTGTTGTTCTGGCTACCACCGTTGTCGCTTCTTGGCTGTGATGGAGGTGGCAGGTCTCCTCTGCTTCCTGTCCTTGAATTCTCGTCCCGCCTTGGCTTTGCCGGTGGCGTCTTATTTGGAGGTGGCGTTGCCTTCCTTTTGTCGCCATGGCTACTGGAGCCAGACGGGCCATCGGGGTCGGCGCCGGGTGCAGCTTTGCACTTTCCCGACTTAGACTCTAGGTACCCCCGCGGGCATCCGCCATATGGCCGTAGGAATCAGCGCGAGCTTGTTGTTCTAGGGCCTTACTTACGAAGTGTCTTGCATTGTCCATCTTCTCTTCCGCCGTGTAAGTGTTGTCGTCCAGGGTATCTAGTGCGGCGGCCGCGTTGAGGACAGGGGTGTAGAAGACAACATCTCCCCTTCTGTCCACGCGCTGTGGTGCCGTACGCCAGTCGAACCCTAGATCTTGAGCCGCTGTTGTCGCTTGCGTTGGCGGCTCTTTTCCACGGCGGTTTCTTGATGACCTTTTCTCCTCGAAGAGTTGCCGGTTTGTAGCCGACATCTTCTCCTGTTCTTTCTTGATCTTCTTCGCAAGGCTCTCAACGTGCTCCTCTCTTTTTCGCAGGAAGTCAGAGTGCTTAAGCCTAAGCTCTTCCACTTTGTCAAGTGGGGTGTCTTTGTTCACCGGAGTGTTCATGATCTCGTCTACTTCTTTGATGACGGAGAGCAAATCCGTGGGTTTGCTGCTGCCGCCTTTCTCGAGGCCAGTTTTCTTCTTTGCGGGCACCTTGTCGGAACTTTCAATGAGCTGGCCGGCAGTGGTGTCGCCGGCATCTTCTGTCGGCTTGTTTTGCGCCTCCGAAGTAACTGGGGTTGTCTCGTGACCGACAACAACCATCAAAGCCAGCTTGTCAGGCATCTCTGTATCCGCTGTACCCTCCGAGGGAGCCGGATTACCACTGGAAAAGCGGGTTTTGATCTTCTCTTCGAAGAGACTAGCATCATCATCAGAGTCAGAGTCTACGTTGACTTGAACGGTAGATCTGGATCCGGCATCTGACATCGCATCCTCCTGTAGAGCAGGGAGGATTGACTCAGGATCGTTGTTTTCCGGCTGGGAGTCTGATCCCAGTCCGACAACTCCGACAAAGTGGAAATCAGATTCGGCCGACTCCTGGGAGAAGGCGGATTCAGATCCATCTTGTCGGTCGACTGCTTGGTCGAAGGGTTGGTGGGTGGGGTTGTAGAAACGCGGTAGGCCGTACGCCTCTGGCGTGTACCCGATGAAGACGTCGATACCTCCGATCGGTACGATTGCGCATCCGATAAGGTAGTCGTCCGCCGGGAGCCAGGACTCATCCGAGTTGACGTAGCTATGGCCGCCATACCTTGTGACGCGACCGACGGCGATCTGCTTGCCCACGCCGCCGAGTGTTCCCGCCTGGAACGTGACGCCAGGAACCTTATGCCCCACGGTGGGCGCCAACTGTCGTGGTATCGGCATAATTGATAGGAGACGGGGGTCCTCTAGCCTACGTATGCATTGTGGGGAAGAAGGTTGGTGTCGTCAAGGACGGGATTGAACACGGAGAGTTTACCCAGCTTCGGATCCCACAACGGGGTGAGATCCTACGTGCTGCTATAATTCACTATGAGGCAATAGCCGTGAACAGGTTACAATGGGTATAATGCCTATTGAAGCGTCTGCCCTAAAGGCTCCCTGGTGGCCGGCTTATATAGGCGGCCAGACCCCAGGGTACAAGGCAAGTACTTGTCCGGCAAGTAAACAGAGTCCTAAACCTAGCCGGCTTAGTTGCCGCCTTCCGTCTTGGGCTCGGTGGCTTGATGGGCTTCGGCCTTCCGCCTTCCTTGGACCGTCCGCCTACTTCCTTGTATGTCAGCTATCTGGGCCGCCCGGCAGGCTTCGACCTTACCGCCCTTGGGCCACCCTGGACTAGCCGGATTGATCCATGTTGGTTATACCCCTAGTTGATATATCCCCAACACTTGCGAGAACAGGAGCCAAAGAATATTTATAATATTTAACAGATGATTTGTCAGATCAGCTGCACATGTGAATAGACTTGCTCGATACAGATTATCAGTATCAACAATTTTATAGCAGAGACAGTAGTGAAATAACTGCAGCAGTAGAAGTAAGACATCGATTGTGATTGAAGTAGACACCAGGATTAAAATACTGTAGGCATAGGGACGGATGTACGGGCGTTGCATGGATAAGATAATTCATGTAATATAATAGCATAAGCATTTTTAGATAAATAATATAAAGCATCCCAGTATTAACTAATCATAAGCACGTATTCCAATTTAGTTGTGCGTGCTCGCAATGAGAAACTTGCACAACATTTTTTGTCCTGCCAGCCCGTTTGCAGCGGGGCCTCAAGGGAAACTACTGGAAATTAAGGTACTCCTTTGGATAATGTACCGGAGCAAAGCATTAACCCGTGAACACATGTGATCCTCACATCACAACCATTCCCTCTGGTTATCCCAATTGCTATCACTTTGGCGCCATCGGTTCCGGACAATAATATGTGTAAACAACTCATAGATATGATCTAAAAAAATAATTATTATCATGATTTAATAACATGTTCAGATCTGAAATCATGGCACTCGGGCCCTAGTGTCAAGCATTAAGCATAACAAGTTGCACCAATGACGTAAAACACCGATAACGGATACTAGGCACCATGCCCTAATGATATTACATCTATTACATGAATGATCTCATCCAATCCCTACCATCCCCTTGAGTCTACAGCGGTGGATTACTCACACATGGATGGGGAAAACATGGATGGTTGATGGAGAGGAGTTGGCAATGACGATAGCGATGATCCCCTTCGATTCCCCATCCCGGCAAGGTGTCGGAAAAGAGACTTCTGGTCCCCGAACAACGGTTCACGGTCGCGGCGGCGTACAGAGATGTTTTCTGGAAAAGTGTATACCCCCCGTGGGTTTTTAGGTCAGGAGGGACTTATAGCCGAGAGGGGGTAGCGACGGGGTGAGCGAGGTGGCCCTACCACCTGCTGCCGCGGCGAGGGCCCACCCGCGTCACGAGGTGGTGTCGCCGCCTCGACGCTCCTCTCCGTTTGGCCTTTGTGGTTTCTGGTCCCTTCCGGATAGAAAACGACTTCCAGGCATTTTTCGGGCTTTTCCATAAAGTTGATATTGCTGCACAAAAAGGAGACACCAGGGTAATTCTGCTGAAAACATCGTTAGTCCGTGTTAGTTGCATTTAAAACACACAAAGTAGAGGTAAGACAATAGCAAAAGTGTTCGGGAAAGTAGATACGTTTTGGACGTATCAACACCCCCCAAGCTTAGCTTATTGCTTGTCCTTAAGCAATTCAGTTAACAACTGAGTGCGATAAAAGAACTTTCACGAGCTCATTTACACATGTGATGTAAATATTCTCATTATGAGGACAAATGCTTAGACTATTCGTAATAAGTCATATATAAACGGTGTCACGCAATAGTTATGTAAGCCATGAAAAGATGCCAATTATACCGATGATAAATAACATGAAACATATCAATTCACAAGATTGGAAGGCTCATAAGAAAGTATGATAAAATGCTATCTCGCTTGCCCGAATGGAACATCAAAACATAAATGCCCAGACACCTCTGAGTTTCAAGGGAAGACTAGAGATAAAGATATCAAAGATAAAAGCATCAAGATTACACTACGGTTAACATATTAAGGGACAATCACATTACAGTAAGAATGACAATTATCCTCTCAAGAAGCTGCTCAAAGAAATATGGTGACTGAACAGTAAAGTAAAAGATATGACCTTCACTGAGGGAAGTAGGGATTCAACATGTGCTAAAGCTTCTTATCATTTTGAAAACAGAGGTAAAATTGTTTTTTAGTGGTGGTTGCTTGGTCAACGAATGGCAATAGAGTTCTTGTTATCTTCCATACTAAGCAAGTTGAGAGTGCTCCCGATTATTTTTATAACAAAGCACTTATCATATGCATCTTTATATTCATTTTAATAGATTGACACTGCTCCCCACCTTGCTAACAAACCATGGCTAACCGAATCCTCGGGTTCCCACCAAATAATTTCAAACCATGGAGGAGTGCCTATTTTTATTTTCTCAAATCCTTTTTTATATTATAATGGTCTAACCAGCCCTTTGCAAAAAAGTGACGAGCAGATGTAGCATGCAAGTCAATTACTTAATTAGTATGGAAGATAACGAGACCAACTATCACTTCCTCATGAGCTCAAAACAGTGGCACAAATTGAGAAGTGTTTGAAGGTTTTAAAGGTAACACATGCGAATTTACTTGAATGGTTTGAAATTGCCATGCATTGGTATTTATGGTGGACTCTTTGGAATAAGTTGTTTTTTAGGGATTGGAAGCACAAGCATTCTCAGATTAGTACAAGTGGAGGCTAGCAAAAGATGGGAAAGCGAAAATTCAAGAGAGCAATAACCGTCCTAATCATGCTTGCGATGAAATAGAATTAACGGCGGCATAATAATGATACTAGAACTCTGAGGAAAAATATGTCATCAAGGCTTAATTGACCTTTTGTTTTCAGTCATAACATGTGTAAACATGTGCCAAGTCAATTAAAATGAATTATTCAGAGTTGGATACCACAATGTCATATTCTATTATGAGCAAAACAATGCGAGCAAATATCCATAGAATCATGACATCCATCATAAATAAATTGGAAACGATCATAAGAGAACACAGACTACTAATCGTCCACCAATTGACATATACCGTATGTGAACCATCTAAGAATGCTCACATGAATGAGTATACGAACAAAAATGAGAAACAAATAGAGTTCATTACCAGCCTCTTACCCAACTCGAAATTGTCATAAATCATCATAATTGCCTTATCACTTGAAATTGCCTCATCATAAATCATCGAAATTGAAAGATATGCAATAATAACCAAACTCCATGGAGTAACTGAAGGTAATGACCTCTGAAACAAACTATACAAAAGCAAAGAGAAACAACAAATATTTTTTGGTTTTCGGATTTAGGAACTAAAAATAGAACAACCAGCAAAGACAAAAAAAATCGAGGACCTTAACATGACCATATCAGAAAAATAAAAACTAATGAAAGTTGCGTACACATCCCAGGAGCATGGACACAAAATTTCAGGTCATTCTGACGATTCTGTGAAAAGTTATGAATTTAACAGTGGACAGCAGAAATCTGTCCATGCGCAAAACAACATGCAACAAAGCAAAATATTTTTGTGTTTTTGCATATTGAACTGAAATAAATACTAAGCATATTAAAACTAGATTCTAAAACAAACCAGCAACAGAAATAACAGAAATAACAAAAATATTTTTGGTATTTTTGAGTTTATGGAAAGCAAACAAAACATGAACAAATGAAACAAAGAAAACTAAAATGAAACATAGATATACAAAGTATCGAATGATAATGATATGTAAATGAGTGTGCTATCGTTATACCTCCCCCCAAGCTTAGGATTTTGGCCTAAGTGGAGATCAACCCCAAGGTGAATAATGGCCCCAACTCGGTGGGTTTTGCCCCGTGTAGTCGTACTTTGCATCGGCTGCGGTGGAGGAAGACCCCGACAGTCCTGCATACCCCGGATCCGGGTATATGAAACTAGGTGTCTCCGGAGGCTGAATGAAGCCACCCCCATATTCCTCATCAATTCCCCTACTATCCGGGACGGGCTGCTCCCCATGTGTGTTCAACTCAGCCTCTGAGACTGACAAGTTTTCCCTGCCAACAAGGTTAAGAAGAGGCGCAGGCAAGATAACAATCCTCTCAATGGTAGATAATGTATAGTATTTCTTCTTTGGAAAAGTTATGATGTAAGGGAGAAAATACAAATTACCATCCTCAGCAATAAATTCATGCTTCTTCATTGAATGAATATCAAGTTTTTCCATAGGTAGCAGAATATCATGAGGATGGGGTTCCAAACGATGCAAAGCTAATAATCGTGAAGTGACTAGTCCTTCACAAATTCCTCCCCTCTCGCGGTTAGTAGCGAAGTGGTGAGAAATGAGAGCAACCAAGTTATAAGTTCTATCACTACGCAAAGCAACAGCTAGAAAAGCTAAATCATACAAGCCTAATTTACTAGTTGTCCTCCTAGCTAGAACACATTTAGCAATAAGTATGCAAATGAATGCTCCTGATTTTACCGTCCTCCTTAGAGAAACTCCTTCCGTATCAAATGACTTCATAAAAATCCATCAATGGTCTTGGGTTCCCCTTCAACTTCTCCAATGATCCTCCATGTGGAACTTTCATCACTGAACAGAAAACACCAAAAGGCAAGTCCACAGATTTGTTATAAATTTTATAATGCACGGTGGGGTTAGATGAGTTCAAATTGCAACGGAATTCCTGCACCACCGACATAGACAAAATAGCATATTGGAAAGGTTGATCCTCAAGAAAATGTTCCAATCCTGCATTTGACAAGAGAGTATGGAAATCGTGTGTAATCCCTGCAACATCCATGAATTGCAAGCATGGTTAGATAGCATGGTATACTCCTTCTTCCCTACGAGCATGGAGATCTCACTAGGATCTAGTGCAAATGCATTTCCCTCCATGTTCTGAAATTTTTGACAAACACCATAAAAATCGATTTTTAGCCAACTAAATGAAGGGAAACTACTAAAGTGACTTGCTAGAGGCTTAAGCATGCATCAAAACTAGTTATTTCAACTTAGAACAAGCATTCAAACTAACTAAACAAGATACCTACAGAAGAAAAATACTTCATATATAGACCACTAAGAAAAATTCTACTTGGATATTTGAGGAGTCACATACCGGAGAGGAGATGCACAAAATTTCAGCAACAAAAATTGGCTGAATGTGAATATCGAAATCATAGGAGATGATGTAACGACCCCTCGAACCATAGTCTGAGATGTCCACGTTATGTAAAAGATCATGATTCCGATGATCAGTGCATCGTAATCATATAACTAGCATGGTGTCAAAAAGTTACAACATTCAAGTCATACGAATAAAAGTCTTACAACACAATAATGGTCACACGACCAAGTCTGCAAACATCGTCGCGCAGGACGTAATTAACTATGATAAAGCGGAAGCCCGAGCCTAGCGTCGGTCCTCGTCATCTCCGGACGTCATCCCACAAGTGAAGTTGACTGGTGACAGCTAAGTGGCGAAGTTGTCATCATACTCCTCCTCCTCGGCGTAAACCTCCTCATTGAAATCTGGATATTTGAATATCCAGGGACAAAGCCACATGAGTACAATTACGTAGTCCCAAGACCACCTCTAGGATTCAGCTTGTATGGTAATGCAAGTAAAGCATTTTCGAAAAGTAGGATAGCTCCTATAAACACTATAGGGATATTTTTGAATACCATGATTTCCAGACATAGAGAGTACGACATCTCTATATCTTTGTTGAAGAAAACATTTAGAGATAGAATTCTCTTCTCTTAGTTATGACAAGGACATATCTAAGTACTGAAAACTTCCTTTAGTAAAGTTTTGTCAAAACACTAGGACGGGGATACCCCCTTTTCCTTCCTTCAGATCGGACTGGTTGTCTCCCCGAGATCAACCATCCTTACCCAAATTCCGTACCTCCTAGGTACCTCCTTGTTGCCTCCTTGTTTTCCCCCGAGAAACACTTACCTTATTAAAAAATAAAATAAAATGCCCATACGCCTAGATCAGTGGCCTTTCCAACCGTCCATGACCGCTGACGCGGCATTCGAATAGATTTACACTCTGTAGAGGTTGCACACTTTACCCACACCTATCGGTCCTTCCGCCGTGTCTGCCACGGCCCATCATACGACAGTATGCGCGGGTCCAGGTAACACGATCAAAGCTTTCCACTATGTCCACCCTAGTATCAGGGCCTCCCGGTAGGTTTGTTCTCCCCGCCACCGTGTGCTCTACTAGACCCATGGTATTTTATCGGGACGCCACACCGCCACGGCAGGAGACCCGCCGTAATCATCCGGCGTGAGTCCATTCACATGTGTATTGTCTCGTACAGACGACAACCCGACTTCGAGAGCCCAGCCCCCATAGAAAGTATGACAGCCCCAATACTAGAACAGACAAGCTTCCGGCTAAGCCTTACCCATGTGATCGTCTCCAACGTATCCATAATTTTTTATGTTCCATGCTATGTTATATCATGTTATTACATGTTTTATATGCATTTTATATAGTTTTATGCATTTTCTGGGACTAACCTATTAACAAGATGCCAAAGTACCAGTTTCCTATTTTCTGCTGTTTTTGGTTTCAGAAAAGTACTTAAGGAAGTATTCTCGGAATTGGAAATAAAAGATCCTGGCATTAATT
Source organism: Poa annua (assembly GCA_026929855.1). Taxonomy (NCBI): domain Eukaryota; kingdom Viridiplantae; phylum Streptophyta; class Magnoliopsida; order Poales; family Poaceae; genus Poa; species Poa annua. The sequence goes on from CM049426.1 coordinate 73,658,914, forward strand.
TTGGAATATTTGCGTCACGAGGAACCGAAGACGAGACAGAGAAGAGCCACGAGGCACCAACACCACCTTGTGGCGCGGGCCCCATGCTGGTCGCGCCAGGAGGTGATGTGGGGCCCTCGGGCGCCCACCGACATCGCCCTTTCGCCCATAAATACCTTCTGACCTAAAAACAGGCGTAGGATGTTCGATATTTCCTCCACGGGACTAGATCGCCCCCGCCATCGAAGACAAGATTCAGGGGACATAACTCTCTGTTCCGACACCCTGCCGGGACGGGGAATTTCCCCCGGAGACATCTCCGTCGACTCCACCACCATCTCCATCGCCGTTCCCGACTCCTACGATGAGGAGTGAGTAGTTCTCCCCCGGGGCTTTGGGATCTCCATTAGCCATGTGGTTTATTTCTCTCTCCCATGTGATCTTTATGTGATCATGAGCTTTGTAATCTAATTGAATATGTGATGCTACTCTTTATCTATTATGCACTCTAGAGATTACTTTAATATGAACTCCGGGGTTATTCACGTGTGTAAAGGTGACAGTCTGTGCACCGTGTGTGATTCCCTTTATGACATTGTTGGTTTTAGTTTACTCTGACTTTGAGGGTGCTCTTGTAGGCCTACACAATGAATGGTGTTTGTTATCCAACATGAGAGTGTTTGAGAGTATTGTTTATTTATTTAACTTTGATGTCATTGTTGAGAATGTCCACCGGTGAAAGTAGGATGTCTAGGCCTTGTTTCTAAGCATCGAAACACCGTTTCCAACAAGTTTTACTACATATTTGCTTGCTGCCATTTTTATTACAGATTGAAATTACTACTTACAATCATCCATATTACTTGTATTTCACTATTACTATTTATAATCATCCATATTACTTGTATTTCACTATCTCTTCGCATAACTAGTGCACCTATACATCTGACAGGTGTATTGGGGACACAAGAGCATTTTTGTATCTTAATTGTAGGGTCGCTTGAGAGGAATATCTTTGACCTCTACCTCCCTGAGTTCGATATACCTTGGGCGATACACTTAAGGGAAACTTGCTGCTGTTCTACAAACCTCTGCTCTTGGAGGCCCAATATTGCCTACAAGAATAGAAGCGTGCGTATACATCAAGCTATTTTCTGGCGCCGTTGCCGGGGGGTGAGCGCTTGAAGGTATCTCCTTTAGATTCTGCAGTTATTACTTTTTATTTCTTTTTTTTTTTATTTTCACTAGTTAGGCTAATGGAAAACAACAAACAAATTAGGGATCTCTATGAAATTTATATTGCATTAGGACATGATACTTTTGAAGAGAAAATTAAAAACCTATGGAAGTTTCTTTGCATGATAGTGGTAGTAATGTTATTAGTATAAATTCTTTGGACACTATTATTGCTAAGGCTGTGGAAAAGCCTAAGCTTGGGGAAGTTGGTTTTAATGAGCATGATATTTTTATTCCCTTGAGCACGGAGGAGAAAATTTTCTTTGATGATACCTTGCCTTCCAATATATGATAATTATAATCATTGTGATATTTTCGGTCCACCTAGTGTTGAGGATATATTTTATGTTGATTATGATATGCCTCCTATATTTGATGATTATGGTGATGAGAATAATAATGATAGCTATTTTGTTGAATTTTCTCCCACTACAATTCATAAGAATAACAATGTTTATGTGGGGAGTAATAATTATTTCATGTGTGTGGCTCATGATAAGAATGTTTTATGCGATAGTTATATTGTTAATTTTATTCATGATGCTACTAATGAACTTATTAATGATAATGAGGAATGTTTCTTAAATATGCTATATGATAATGCTTTAGATGATGGCCCTATTCTTATTAATAATCCTCTATGTTTAAAAGTTGAGGATAAAAATGATACAACTGCTTCTTGTGATGGTACTCTTACTCATGAGGGTCCTACTTTGTTCTTGAATTCTCCTAGTTACACCATGGAGGAGAAAATTGCTTATGTTGAGAAATACTTATGTGGTTTGCAATTGTTTCTAGTTCCACATCTTTGTTGCAACCATGCTCTTAAACTTGATATTGATCTTAGTAACTATTTTGAAAGAGGGAAGCATGCTAATGAATTCCAAAACAAATTTAATGATCTTCTTTATGTGCCGATGTTATCTAAGTTGAATGATTCTTGTGGTTATATGATTGAATTTATTTCTACTACTAAAAGTTATTATGAGAGAGGGAAACATGGTTTTATATATCTCAACAATATTAAGTTTCCCCTCTTTGTGTTGAATTTTTTTAAAGTTGCACTTGTTTTGCTCTCCTATGTTTGTTGCTTTGTGCTTTCATTACTTGTTTCTTTACAAGATTATTTTGCATAGGAAGTGGGTTAGACTTAAAAGTGCTTGATATTTGCCTCTTGATGCTCCCTTTGGTTTTCAACTTTTATTTCTTATGTGAGCATCTTTTAGAATCAATATGCCTATCTTAATGGCTATAAAGAAAAAGCTTTTGGAAGACAACCCACTATTTTATTTCCTGTTATTTATTTTTCTTGTATCAAGGACTTGTCCTACCTCTGTAGAAATTCCTTTGTATCTTTATTTTATTGCAATGTTGTGTCAAGTTAAGCCTCTAGTTGAAAGTTGATGATAAATTTTGATTCCTGCGCATAAACATATGTCTGTTGTTCACCTTTAAATGCATAACTCTTCACTGAAACATTAGAAAAATCTGCCCTTTTTGTGCATAATATTCAGATGTATAAGCAACTATCATTAGTATTGAGTTTTCTGATCTGAGCAAGTTAAGTGACTAAAAAAAATCCGTCTTTACGGACTGTTCTGTTTTTGACAGATTCTGCCATTTATCTTACAATGCCTCTTTTGCTATTTTGATTGGATCTTTTTATCCTATGAAGTATCAGTGGCTGTAGCTAATATGCAGTAGCATTGTTAGCAATTGTGTTCCTACAGAATATCATAATTTTTTGTGCACTAACCCTCTAATAAAGTTTACTCTAAGTTTGGGAGGAAGTTTTTAAGGATCAAGAGAGAAGGATGATATAATGTGATCAAGAGGATAGTAACGCTAAAGCTTGGGGAAGCCCGGGTAGTTCACCCCCAATATATTTCAAGAAGACTCAAGCATCAAAGCTTGGGGATGCCTTGGTCATCCCCTTATTCATCCACAAACTATCAGGTCCTTTCTAGTGAAACTATATTTTAATTTCGCCACATCTTATGTGCTTTCCTTGAAGCAGTCCGACCCTAAATTCAGGCTACACAAACAAAGCGTATCGGTTGGGCCACACAACCAAGAGCATACTGGGGAATACCAATCCTAGGAACATGCAGGCCTGGCTCGGAATGGATCATCGACCGACAGCTCTTGGCGATCCCAACGTCACATACGTTTCCAGAATGTGCAGGCAAGAACCCAAAAAGTCTTCCAACTCGTATACTTCAGCCATACACACATGGTATACGAGTCGGATTTTTAACAAGTTGAAACCACAGAATAAACCTAAGACACAAAGAAAGGAAATAATTGTCCAAAAGCTCTCACTGAGCAAAATATAGCGAATGGCACCAATCAGAGGACACATGTCCCAACATTACATAATGCAGCGGAAAACAAACCGGTCTGAGTATAGACAAGAAGCAAAGGGCTCAAGGACGAAACAGAAAAAGAAGGCCCAGCCACGCGGTCCACCAGGAAGAAGCCCAGGGGAACTCTAACTACTCGTCGTAGATCTCGTCGTCGAACTCCACGTAGTATCCCCCCACCTGGTCGTACGGAGAATCCTCAACTGCAGAAAAACCACAGCCCGCGAACGGGTCAATACACCGAAGCGTATCGAACAAGCTTAAGCTAACAGGTTACAAAACAGTAAGATTTCCAAAGTATGGGGGTAGGTGTACTTAGCGGCAGCAGCACTAGCAACCTAAAGATTCGCGCTTAAACTTCCGTCTAATTAGAGAGGGATAAGAGAGTGTTTAAGTAGCCATCTACAACTAGCACCAGACATAACCCGTTCTCGAATTAACCCACTCAACCAAGTATGAGGAAGCAATCCGGGAATACTCATACGTTAACAATTTTAATTACCATTTATGGTGTAAGTAATATTGTATTACTAGTCAAGTTAATTAACAATGATTAGGTGTAAGTTGTCTAGATCTTGTTAGCCAGCATCATCACCAAAGTTGTCCATAACCGTGGACACGGCTCATCGATAAGATTATACCCTGCAGGGGTGAACTACTGTACCCATACTCGCATGATCAACCCAGTCAAAAATATTAGGGCCTCTCAACACGACTCATTCCTTCACTACAGCAAGTCCAAGTGCCACCCATATGAGTTGTTACACACGTCAGGAGTCCGGCCGAATCTCAATTGCGGACTCATTAGTTTGCGACTACGCCTCCATACGGCTCAAACCACAGCAGGAACTGTCCGCTTCGCGACGTACCGCCCCTGTATGACCCCCCGTAACAAGTAACCTCTCATCGTACATCATCATCATGCACATGCATATGAGCGAATGGAAAACCCGAACTACTTGCGGCACATGGACGAGCTGTGGATCCGTTCAAAGTCGAGGGGGGCTCCATTGGGCCACCCACAAGTGGTTAGTGCGCTCAAAATTGGATCCGAGGACAAAATCTCAGTTCCTAGGTCGACACTGAGCAGAACAAAGCACCTCGCAAGGCCTTCTGCCTGGTGCCTTATCTTTTAATTATAGTACCCCAATATAAGACATCAATTTGTTAAAGTAGAACAATCTATCATACTAAGCATTTGAGATAAAAGACAAAGGAACGACTCGCTCAACCAATTCTAAGCATGCACTACGACTCGCAAAGGCCAACAGATAAGCATGCAAGGGGTTATAGGTGGTGGGGATATAGTTGTATAGGCTGCAAGATAAACATGTGATGGGATCGCAATTTGAGAAACGATATCTAGGATAGCATAGATCAAAAGGCAAGAACGAAAATCAAACAATCGTGTAACCGGTTAGCAGAAACTTGCCTGGCAGCTCGTGGCCCGGCACAAGAGCTGGAACCTCAGTATCGTAGGTACTCGCAGCAGACACGTCGTCGTCTACCCAGAGAAAGCCAAACACAGACAATAGGAAAACAATAATCAATACAATGGAATGCGCAAACAAATGATGGTGCATTATGGTATGAGATGATTAGGTCATATTTAAAGGGGGAGGAAATCCCGGCAAAATATTAGGTTGCAAGTTATTTGTGTAGCCAAACATTTTAAATGTTGCTTAACATATATAGCAGGTATGGTGATCTTATTAATTTAAGTGGAATAGGCATTAATTAATTATTTGCCCAACACATCCCATATTTAGTATTTAACTGCAAATTATTTATCTACAACTCAAATCAAATGTTTATTAACATTGCAAGACATGGTATAAAAGATATTAGAAAATTTAAATGGAACTAGGGTATTATATATTTATTACCCCACCATTCCATATTTAATTATTTAATTGCATTTGTTAAATTAAACTAAGCATTTAAAATAAATGATGAAAAATGACATAAGAATGTTATAATAATGTTTATTGCATTTTTCTGATATAAAAACATATAAAGTTTATTTTATTTGGAGTTATAAATATAAAGTTATTGCATTTTTTAGTTCCAAGGTTGTTTATGAAAAGTCCAGGGACTTATCCGTGATGGGAGAAGTTTCTGTGAGGGCTGAAGGGTGAAACCCGGAGAGCAGGGGGGCTCAGTGCAATTACTCCATGCGTTTCTGGTCCTGGAACTTTTCTCACCGCGAAACACCCACACCTGCGACTGACAGGCGGGCCAACGTCGTGTTGGCGCACCCAGTCGCTGACTGGTGGGCCGGACTTGTCAGTGGCCTGCTAAAACTGAAATTAAAAGGTGGGGCTTTTAATCTGTAGTGTCGGGGATTTGATCCCACGTGCTCGCGCGGCGTGTTGGAGCGCGCTGCTAACCAGGGGGGCTCGGGTAGGGTTGTTGATTATCTTTGCGTTGAGTTCCTTTTAACAGTAAAAAATGATGTTGTCTTAACCTGACGAAACTGAAGGAATAACAGGGACAGGGCGTGGCGGAGATACGGCACCGACGGCGAACAAATTGGGCGGCGCCGCTGCGTGCGTGTGCGCCGTGGGTGCGGGAGAGGGTGGCGCGTGCGTGTGTGTGCTCAGGGGCGAGGAAAGCGTGACCGGGCAACGTTTTCATGCTCGGCGGCGGGAGCGCGCCACGACCGTAGCGATGTCGACATCAGCATCGACTGAGCTGAGCCGCCGGAGCAGTAAAACGAGGGGAAAGGAGGGGGAAAGGGCGCGGCTCACCGAGAGGAAACGGATGGCGAGCGAAGGGAGGTCGAGGAGGCCGAAGGCGGAGAGGACGGTGCGGGGAGGGGAGGTCGCTCCGTGCGTTGCCCTTCTCGGCTCCGGCGCGCGTCGAGGCGGTAGAGGAGGGGCGCGGCTGCTGCCGTGACGAGGAGGGAGGAGGTGACTACGCCGGCGACGAGCTCGACGTACCGAAACGCATGGCGACGGCGGTGCTTCGGGGAGAGAGCAGCATCAGCTTCAGGGTTAGGGTTTCGGGCCAGCTAAATAGGAGAGGCGAGGAGGTGGCAGTGGGGCTCCGGTGGGGGCTAGTGGGCAGTGGGGCAACACCATGGCCGAGCTGGAAAGAGGGGGGTCGTTCCCGTCCGTACGAGGATGCTGACAGGGAGTGGGCCGGTCGGCTGCCAGCTGGGCTGAGATGGGCCGGATTTGGCCCATCTCGGCCTGGCTCCTTTTTTTTGTACTGTTTTTCTTTTTATTCTTTTCTGGTTTTTTTGTCTTTTAACAAAATCAGAGAAAGAAAACATGACAACACTTTTACACAATTTTTAGTAGTTTCAAAATAGTCATTTTAATATATGGTTTAATTATTTATGAATAATTTGAAACTTCATTTGAAAATATTTGAAAGCATTTGAATTTAAATATGAGACTTGAATTTGGAAAAAAGATGTTGATGCAATCATATTTAATTAAATGCAACCACATATGTAACGATGACATGATTCAGCCTTTTATTGCACAACCAAACACATATTTTTGGAAAGTTACAAACGGGCTGTTACAACACTCCCCCTCAAAGGAATCACGCCCCGAGATTCTTCATGGAGCAACGAAGAGGTCGGGATACTCGGCATAGAGGTGGTCTTCACGTTCCCATGTAGCTTCCTTGTCAGAATGATGAGGCCATTGAACCTTGTAGAACTTGACACTGTTGTTACGGGTGCGACGTTCAGCTTCGTCCAGAATGAGAATCGGTTGTTCCACATAGGAGAGATCTTCTCGAAGTTCAGTTGATCCATGATACTCTGCACGTCATGGATCTTGGAAGCACTTCTTGAGTTGTGACACGTGGAAGACATCGTGCACTTTGGAGAGGTTTGGAGGAAGTTCCAGACGGTAAGCCAATTCACCACGCCTTGAAAGAACGTTGAAAGGCCCAACATAACACGGAGCGAGCTTGCCTTTGATGCCAAAGCGTTGCGTGCCTCTCAGAGGAGTGACACGAAGGTAAGCTTGATCACCAGGTGCATAGACCATGTCCCTGTGCTTGCTATCATAATAGCTTTTCTGCCGAGACTGGGCAATCTTCAGATTGTCACGAATGATGTGGACCTTTTCTTTAGCCTCCTGGATAATATCAGGGCCAAAGAATTGACGTTCACCAGCTTGAGACCAATTGAGAGGAGTTATGCATTTGCGGCCATAAAGAGCTTCAAAGGGAGCCATGCCTAGACTTGCTTGGAAGCTGTTGTTGTAGGAAAACTCAGCATACGGAAGGCAATCCTCCCATTTCATGTCAAAGGAGATAATACAAGCTCTGAGCATATCCTCCAGAATTTGGTTCACTCTTTCAACCTGTCCACTTGTCTGTGGATGGTAAGCTGTGCTAAACAGAAGTTTGGTACCGAAGGCTTTTTGAAAGCTATTCCAAAATCGAGAAGTGAAGATACTTCCACGACCGGAGCTTATAGCCAAAGGAACACCATGTAAAGGAACCAGTCTTGTCATATAGAGTTCTGCCAACTGACTAGCTGATACTGTCTCTTTGACTGGGAAGAAGCGAGCCACTTTGGAGAGACGATCAATGACAAAAAAGATTGCATCGTTGCCTTTCTTGGACTTTGGAAACCCAGTAACAAAGTCCATCTTGATCTTGTCCCATTTCCACTCAGGAATTTGCAGTGGTTGAAGAAGTCCAGGTGGTCTCTGATGAACTGCCTTGACACGACAGCAAACATCACAATGAGATACATAGCGAGCAATTTCACGCTTCATCCTGGTCCACCAATAGATTGTCTTGAGATCCTGGTACATCTTTTTGCTGCCAGGGTGGATAGAAAGCGGAGTATCATGAGCCTCCTTGAGAATGAGCTCTCTTAAGCTGTCAAGCGTGGTCACTACAATGTGTTCTTCAAATGGTAAGGTACCCTTGTCATCGAGAGAGAAACTCTTGTACTTATCCTTGCCGATGTTTGCTTTGATATTCTTGACACCAGAATCACGCAACTGTACGGCACGGATCTTATCCTCAAGTGTAGGAGTGGCAATCAAGTTTGCAAGATAACCAGAAGGAACCACTTGAAGATTGAGCTTCTTGAATTCTTCGTGAAGAGGAGGTTGGATGTCCTCAACCATGAGGTTGTTGCAATAGGACTTGCGACTGAGATCATCAGCCATTACATTAGCTTTGCCTGGAGTGTAAGAGATGGTAAGATCGAAATCTGAGAGCTTCTCAAGCCACCTTGTTTGCTTGAGGTTCTAAGATCTCACAGCTGTGCCCCAACAAATAAGGTCTCCAAGCCTTCAGGACATACATGATAGCTGCAAGTTCAAGATCATGTGTAGGATAGTTGAGCTCATGAGGCTGCAACTAACGAGATGCATAAGCCACAACTTTGCATTCTTGCATGAGGACTGCGCCTAGTCCTTGAAGAGATGCATCGCAGAAGATTTGGAAAGGTTTGGAAGTATCTGGGCCAACTCGAACAAGAGTAGAAGTGAGTTTAGCTTTCAAGATATTGAAGCTCTCATCACACTTTGGAGTCCAAAGAAACTTTCTATCCTTCCTAGTAAGATCGGTGAGAGGCTTGGCGATTTTGGAGAAGTTCTCAACAAATCGACGGCAATAGCTAGCCATTCCAAGGAAACTCCTGACTTGTTTCACCGATGTAGGAGGCAACCATTCAACAATGGCCTTTACTTTTTCTGGATCAACAGAAATGCCTTCAGAAGAGATGCAATGACCAAGATAGGATACTTTAGGAAGCCAGAATTCACACTTGGAGAACTTGGCGTAGAGACGGTGTTCTCGGAGCTTCAACAAGATAAGGCGTAGATGTTCTCCGTGTTCTTCCTCGGCTTTGGAATAGATAAGAATGTCATCGAGATAGACTACCACGAACTTATCGAGGTATTCCATGAAAACGAAGTTCATCAGACGTGAGAAAGTCGCCGGAGCATTTGTGAGACCGAAAGACATGACCGTGTATTCGTAGAGACCATAACGAGTGGTGAAAGCTGTCTTTGGAATGTCTTCTTTTGCGGATCTTGATCTGGTGATAACCTGACCTCAAGTCCAACTTGGAGAAAACCTTAGCACCAGCGAGTTGATCAAACAGGTCATTGATGCGAGGAAGGGGATACTTGTTCTTGATGGTTTTCTTGTTCAGAGGACGGTAGTCAATAACCAGTCGCTCAGTCGTGTCCCTCTTTTTGACAAACAGAGTAGGACAACCCCAAGGAGAAGTACTAGGTTGGATAGGACCTTTACTTTCCAACTCCTCTAGTTGTCTCTTAAGCTCAGCCAGTTCTTTGGGGCCCATCTTGTAAGGACGTTTGGAGATAGGAACAGTGTCTGGTTCTAGTTCAATAACGAACTCCACGGCTCTGTCAGGTTGCATACCTGGGAATTCTTCAGGAAAGACGTCAGGAAAGTCTCGGACCACCGGAATAGCTTCTATGGAAGGAAGAGGATCAACATTGAGAGCAAAAACCTGAGCTGAAGAGGTTTGGTTTGGAGAATAGACTATCTGTCCAGAAGGATGGGAAATAGTTACAGTCTTTGTGGAACAGTCTATCTTAGCTTGATTGGCCTTCAACCAATCCATGCCTAGAATGACATCGATATCTGAATTGCCGAGAATTATTAGAGATGCCAAGAATATATGGCCTCCAATTTGGATTTCATTGTCGGGGCTTATCTTGGACGAGTACATCTGAACACCGGGGGAAGTGACGCTAAGACCATTGGACATAGACTCGAAAGATAGATTATGCATTTGTGCAAAAGCTTGTGATGCAAAAGAATGTGATGCACCTGTGTCAAATAACACCTTAGCAGGAATATGATTAACAGGGAGTATACCAAGGACAAATTCTAGAGCTTCCTCTGCTTCATCAGCCCTGATGTGGTTCACCCGCGCAGCACGTGCCGGAGGCCTGTTGTTGGGGACGAAAGGCCTAGTCGCCGCAGGTGCGCGGACCATCGCCTGAGTTGGAGCAGGGCGAGGTGGTGGTGGAGGAGGACGGGTCTCCGGGCAGTTGTTGGAGTAGTGGCCTTGTTTCCCGCACTGGTAGCAGGTCACGTTCGGGCGAGTGCCCGTTGGCCTTGGCGGTCCTCCGAAACCCCTCATAGCGAGAGCCGGGTTCGGTGGGCGAGGTGCGAGTCCTGGAGGTCCTGGCACGTAGGTAGCTCGTGCGAAGGCGCTGTTAGGCACCCAGATCCGACGCTTCTGAGTAGGAGCGGCGGCGATTGACGATGAAGAAGAGTTGCTCTCAAGAGAGTGCTTGCGCGACTCCTCGAAGATCTTGCGCCCATGATCCTCATTGAGCGCGATGTTGACGAGGTCCTCGAAGTTGTCAGCCTTGACGAGGTTCAGCTTGTACTTGAGCGCGGGGTTGAAACCCTTGCGGAACTTGGCCATTTTCTTGACCTCAGTGTTCACCTCATCTCCAGCGTAACGAGAAAGGCGATAGAACTCGCCATTGTACTCCATCACGTCGATCTTGCCTTGCGTCAACGAGGTAAACTGCTCGCGCATTCTGTCCATGAGACCTTCTGGGATGTGGTTGCGCATGAAGGCTGTCTTGAAATCCCCCCAAGTGGTGACCACCTCGGGAGCTCTCATAGCCTGGAAGTTTTCCCACCATGAGGCAGACTTGCCCCTAAGTAGGTAGGACACGTAAGGCACCCTGTCGTGCTCAGCCACGTGGGCGATAGCAAGGGTCCTTTCCATCTCGCGAAGCCAATCATCAGCTTCCAGCGGCTCAGTGGGGGAAGCAAAGTTCGTTGGGCCCAGACTGAGGAAGTCCTTGACGGTCACACGTGCATTGCCTTCATTGCGATGCTCGTGGTTGTTCTGGTAGGCTTGCTGCTCAGCCATTTGAGCCAGAACTTGGGTCATCTGCCCAAGCAACTCAGTGATCGGTGGCGGGTCATTGCCTTCCGCGTTGCGGTTGTTCCTGGTGTTCGACATCCTGGAGACATTGGATATTAGAATCGCAACAAGATACATAAAGCCAGGGAAAACTTGGAAAATTGAATTCTTGCTCAGAAAACAGTTGCAAACTGTTGGATAACAAGGATAAGCTTCTCATAGGAAAGGTTCATAACCATACACTTAGTTAGCCATCAGTACAACCACCAAGGTTTCTGTACTACAAGGACAGCTACTAGTACAAAGTTAACCATCCGTACAACCAACACGGTTTCAGTACAAAGGATAGCTACTACAACAAAGAAAGAGATACAACTCGAAGACTAGCTCGCGCTTCCCTCGGAAGACGAAACTGTGCACCCCTCTCCGGTGATGCGATGGGTGTAACGATGATTGCATTACACGTGGTACTCTGGCACAATGCGGCGAAACTCAGGGGAGTAGGCATCTGGCGTCTGTCTCCCATACAGCAGTGGTCCAACGTGTTCTGGAGAAGTAGTGATCGGAGGACCACGCTCTGGAGTGTATCCGCCGACAGCAGACAGGCGACTCGGAAATGCGAGCTGGAACCTCGGGAAAGCGTCTGGTGTGACGTTCCCCCTGTCGTACTGACCCAGGTGAGAGAGTGCCCGCTGCAGCTGCTGACGGACTGCTGCTAGCTCCAAGCGTAGAGTCCCAGCAACTGAGTCTGAAGACTGGCCAAACTGAGCGGTCCTGTCAAGAACCTCGGTCTCATACTGAGAGTCCATGTAGGGGTGGTATGGAACGTAGCAGAACGGAGGGTCGTTGAAACAGTAGTAATCCCCGCGCAGAGCCAGAGCTGCATCATAAGCTGCCAAGTGTACTTCCATGTCCACAGTGGAAGCCTCAGCCACGTGCTTGTGCACAGTATCACCATCATCTCCCCTGATCCAAAGAGCATCTCTATAGAAGGTCTGTCCGTAATCTCTAGGGATCTCGAACACCTGGTACTCCGACTGAAAGCTAAAACCGACATAGTCAACCATGCTTCTGAGAAGCTTCGGGTAACCGGTAGTCTGCTCGCAGTGGGTCTTACGCACCACATGAGAGTGTTCCATCTACATAGTAGTTTGAAGTAGAAGTTAGCCTTCGGAAACAAAAGGATTGATTGCACAGAAAAATTGTACAACGACAAAGAGATGATTCAAGTGAAAGGTAGAACAACAGCTGATTGATTCAAGATTGAAACTGAACATAGCCGAAGAGGTTGATAACTACTAAAACGACAAAACAACCTTCAAACACCTGCAACTATGGTACTACGGAAAACCAATAACACGTGATGTCCTAAATTTAAATTAGAGATGAGAATGGAAAAACATCGTTACACTTCCTTACCATAAGAATAGGGAGGGTGGGTGGGGGAAAGAAGTAAAAAGAATACTCTCACGTTTAAGATTTTCCTGATAACTACAAAATATTTTTCTAGACTGAAACAACGACCAGTAGAAGGGAACCTGAGGGCGTTTAAGCTGTGATACCAACTGTCAGACCCTGAATTCAGGCTACACAAACAAAGCGTATCGGTTGGGCCTCAAAACCAAGATCATACTGGGGAATACCAATCCCAGGAACATGCACACCTGGCTCGGAATGGATCATCGGCCGACAGCTCTTGGCGATCCCAACGTCACATACGTTTCCAGATTGTGCACGCAAGAAGCCAAAAAGTCTTCCAACTCATATACTTTAACCATACACACATGGTATACGAGTCGGATTTTTAACAAGTTGAAACCACAAAATAAACCTAAGACACAAAGAAAGGAAATAATTATCCAAAAGCTCTCACTGAGCAAAATATAGCGAATGGCACCAATCAGAGGACACATGTCCCAACATTACATCATGCAGCAGCAAACAAACCGGTCTGAGTACAGACAAGAAGCAAAGGGCCCAAGGCCGAAACGGAAAAAGAAGGCCCATCCATGCGGTCCACCAGGAAGAAGCCCAAGGGAACTCTAACTACCCGTCGTAGATCTCGTCGTCGAACCCCACGTAGTATCCACCCACCTGGTCGTACGTAGAATCCTCAACTGCAGAAAAACCACAGGCCGCGAACGGGTCAATATACCGAAGCGTATCGAATAAGCTTAAGCTCACAAGTTACAAAACAGTAAGATTCCAAAAGTATGGGCGTAGGTGTACTTAGCGGCAGCAGCACTAGCAACCTAAAGAGACGCGCTAAAACTTCCATCTAATTAGAGAGGGATAAGAGAGCGTTTAAGTAGCCATCTACAACTAACACCGGACATAACCCGTTCTCGAATTAACCCCCTCAACCAAGTATGAGGAAGCAATCCGGGAATACTCACACGTTAACAATTTTAGTTACCATTTATGGTGTAAGTAATCCTGTATTACTAGTCAAGTTAGGTGTAAGTTGTATAGATCTTGTTAGCCAGCATCATCACCAAAGTCGTCCATAACCGTGGACACGGCTCATCGATAAAATTATACCCTGCAGGTGTGCACTACTATACCCATACTCGCATGATCAACCCAGTCAAAAACATTAGGGCCTCTCAACACGACTCATTCCTTCAATACAACAAGTCCAAGTGCCACCCATATGAGTTGTTACCCGCGTCAGGACTCCAGTCGAATCTCAATTGCGGACTCATTAGTTTGCGACTACGCCACCATGCGGCTCAAACCACAGCAGGAACTGTCCGCTTCGCGATGTACCGCCCCTGTATGACCCCCCGTCACAAGTAACCTCTCATCGAACATCATCATCATGCACATGCATATGAGCGAATGGAAAACCCGAACTACTTACGGCACATGGACTAGCTGTTGATCCGTTCAAAGTCGAGGGGGCTCCACTGGAACATCCACAAGTGGTTAGTGCGCTCAAAATTGGATCCGAGGACAAAATCTCAGTTCCTAGGTCGACACTGAGCAGAACAAAGCACCTCGCAAGGCCTTCCGCCTTCCGCATGCTGCCTTATCTTTTAATTATAGTACCCCAATATAAGACATCATTTTATTAAATTAGAACAATCTATCATACTTAGCATTTGAGATAAAAGACAAAGGAACGACTCGCTCAACCAATTCTAAACATGCACTACGACTCGCAAAGGCCAACAGATAAACATGCAAGGGGTTATAGGTGGTGGGGATATAGCTGTATAGGCTGCAAGATAAACATGTGATGGGATCGCAATTTGAGAAACGATATCTAGGATAGCATAGTCAAAAGGCAAGAATGAAAATCAAACAATCGTGTAACCAGTTAGCAGAATCTTGCCTGGCAGCTCGTGGCCCGGCACAAGAGCTGGAACCTCGGTATCGTAGGTACTCGCAGCAGACACGTCGTCGTCTACCCAGAGAAAGCCAAACACAGACAATAGGAAAACAATAATCAATACAATGGAATACGCAAACAAATGATGGTGCATTATGGTATGAGATGATTATGTCATATTTAAAGCGGGGAGGAAATCCCGGCAAAAGATTAGGTTGCAAGTTATTTGTGTAGCCAAACATTAATGTTGCTTAACATATATAGCAAGTATGATGATCTAATTAATTTAAGTGGAATAGGCATTAATTAATTATTTGCCCAACACATCCCATATTTAGTATTTAACTGCAAAATTATTTATCTACAACTCAAATCAAATGTTTATTAACATGGGAAGACATGGTATAAAAGATATGAGAAAATTTAAATGGAATTAGGGTATTATATATTTATTACCCCACCATTCCATATTTATTTATTTAATTGCATTTGTTAAATTAAACTAAGCATTTAAAATTAATGATGCAAAATGACATAAGAATGTTATAATAATGTTTATTGCATTTTTCTGATATAAAAACATATAAAGTTTATTTTATTTGGAGTTATAAAATAAAGTTATTGCATTTTTTAGTTCCAAGGTTGTTTCCGAAAAGTCCAGGGACTTATCCGTGATGGGAGAAGTTTCTGTGAGGGATGAAGGGTGAAACCCGGAGAGCAGGGGGGCTCAGTGCAATTACTCCATGCGTTTCTGGTCGTGGAACTTTTCTCACCGCGAAACACCCACACCTGCGACTGACAGGTGGGCCAACGTCGTGCTGGTGCACCCAGTCGCTAACTGGTGGGCCGGACTTGTCAGTGGCCTGCTAAAACTGAAATAAAAAGGTGGGGCTTTTAATCTGTAGCGTCGGGGATTTGATCCCGCATGCTCGCGCGGCGTGTTGGAGCGCGCTGCTAACCAGGGGGGCTCGGTTAGGGTTGTTTATTAGCTTTGCGTTGAGTTCTTTTTAACAGTAAAAAACGATGTTGTCTTAACCTGACGAAACTGAAGGAAAAACAGGGACAGGGCGCGGCGGAGATACGGCGCCGGCGGCGACCAAATTGGGGCGCCGCCGCTGCGTGCGTGTGCGCCGTGGGTGCGGGAGAGGGTGGCGCGTGCGTGTGTGTGCTCAGGGGCGAGGAAAGCGTGACCGGGCAACGTTTTCGTGCTCGGCGGTGGGAGCACGCCACGGCCGTAGTGATGCCGACATCGGCATCGACTGAGCTGAGCCGCCGGAGCAGTAAAACGAGGGGAAGGAGGGAGAACGGACACGAGTCACCAAGAGGAAACGGATGGCGAGCGAAGGGAGCTCGAGGAGGCCAGACGCGGAGAGGACGCTGAGCGGAGGGGAGGCCGAGCCGCGGCGGTCGTCGAGGAAGGAGCTCCGTGCGTTTCCCTTCTCGGCTCCGGCGCGCGTCGAGGAGGTAGAGGAGGGGTGCGGCTGCTGCCGTGATGAGGATGGAGGAGGGGACTACGCCGGCGTCGAGCTCGACGTCCCGGAACGCATGGCGACGGCGGTGCTTGGGGGAGAGAGCAGCGGCGGCGGGGGAGGAGAAAATCTAGGGCCTAGGGTTAGGGTTTCGGGCCAGCTAAATAGGAGAGGCGAAGAGGTGGCAGTGGGGCTCCGGTGGGGGCTAGAGGGCAGTGGGGCAACACCATGGCCGAGCTGGAAAGAGGGGGGTCGTTCCCGTCCGTACGAGGACGATGACAGGGAGTGGGCCGGTCGGCTGCCATCTGGGCTGAGATGGGCCGGATTTGGCCCATCTCGGCCTGGCTCCTTTCTTTTAACTGTTTTTCTTTTTCTTCTTTTCTGGTTTTTTTTTTCTTTTAACAAAATCAGAGAAAGAAAACATGACAACACTTTTACACAATTTTAGTAGTTTCAAAATAGTCATTTTAATATCTGATTTAATTATTTATGAATAATTTGAAACTTCATTTGAAAATATTTGAAAGCATTTGAATTTAAATATGAGACTTGAATTTGGAAAAAAGATGTTGATGCAATCATATTTAATTAAATGCAACAACATATGTAATGATGACTTGATTCAGCATTTTATTGCACAACCAAACACATATTTTTGGAAAGTTACAAACGGGCTGTTACAGAAGCATATGTTTGTTTTTGTTTTTGTTATATTCATTCTCTGAATAAATTGGATCCTAGCATTCCTTTGTGTGGGAGAGAGACACGTTCCGCTTTTTCTTATAAATACTCGTATTCTTCACTTATATTCGTTGAGTACTCTTTTCATGTTATTGTTTCCTTTCTAGCTCTTGTTTTTCATACATCTCTTGCTAGAGCTGTTAGCTTTGTTATATTATACTCTCATATCTCATAGTTTATTTACTTGGAGAGTTTATCTTTTAAATAAGTTGATTGGTGTTTGGTTGAGAACAGAAAATGCTAAATGTGGTAGATGGTATAATTAAATGATACATAATCTTGTAGATCATTAAATTGTCTCACTTGAATCATTGATGTTCTTTTGAGATATTAATTTGCCTAATGGTAAACATGATGTTCTAGTAAAGTGGAATGATTAATGGTTGGTCTAGAAAAACTTGAAGCTGTGCCACACTTAAATTTCCAGTTGATTGCATAATGGTATATGACTTCTATTTGCCTAAGGCAACCGTAATGACTTTATGTTATGCGCTACGGCCGGGGAAGCCAACGGTGACTTTGTCATTCGCCACGATCCCTCTAGGAGTAATTTTCATTATGCCTTGTATGATCATATTTTTGTTTGGAATGTTTTTACTTGTGAGTTCTAAAACTGCAGTTTTCATGGCACTTCCAGCACCATATTTCTAGCCTCTTCGATACTTTGCTTTGCCCTATCTCACATTGAGAGTTGGTGCATTTTTCGCGGGTACATCCAAACTCGTGGGAGATCTTCATCTTGTTCTCCTTCACATAAGCCAAATATCTTTCTCAAAACATCCACCATACCTACCTACTATAGCGTTTCCATAGCTGTTCCGAGATATATTTCCATTGAACATCCATCTTACATTACATGACTTGTTGTCATTCATTACTTATATATTGCTTTGCATTATTCTATAAAGCTGATGTGTGGTTTTACCCATGTTACGCCAGATCATTGCATAACCTGCTACACTTGTAGAGATACCGTTGTCATATGCATTTTATGTCACATTCATATTAGTTACTTGTATCATCAGTATGTTGTCATATCATCATTAGTGTGTTGTCATATATCATATATCATATTAGGATGCTTGCCCCTAAAAGTTAAAAGAGCCATGGAGGCCATCAAAAAGAGAAAAAAAATAGAAATAAATAAAAAAGGGGGCAGCATTACTATTCTTTATCACACACTTGTGCTCATGTTATAGCACCATATCATTTATGATCATCATTTGTGCTCATGTTTAGCACTTGTACTAAATATGAGAGAGTGTGCATGTCTTAGTTGCATAACTATGTTGGGAACTTTACACTATAGAACTTGGCTTGTATATTCCAATGATGAGCCTCCTCAAAAGTTCTCTAGGTCTTCGTGAGCAAGCAAGTTGGATGCACCCCAACTAGTTCCATTGGAGAGCTTTCATATACTTATAGCTCTATGTGCATCCGTTGTGTGGCAATCACTACTCCTTGCATAGCTTTGATTATAAGACTTCCTCTTGTCTAATGATCTTACAGCTTTGTGAGTCTTTCTTCCGTTAGCCTTCCAAATCTCCGTTAACATTCTCTTAGCCATAATATCCTGGTGCCAGGAACCAACGTTGAGCGCTTGCTTGTTTCTTTTGCACAAATAAAGTATTGATCTTCTACATGCATATTGATATTGCTTGACTTGATACTTTCACAAAGTTGTCATGTTTGTTGGAAGCATTAGATGATTATATTGTTATTCTTGAAGCTTAAATCATCTTTAATATCTGCTATGCGCAGTTGATTGTTCTTTAGTTCTGATTCATTGAAAGTTTTACTTTGTTCTTTCTACTTGTTTATTCATTACTCATTTGATATCAATATAAACTACAACTCTTATTCATTTGATCTCAGTTTACATGCCTTATATTATTATATGATCAAGATTGTGTTTAAGCATGTCACTTCAGAAATTATTCTTCTTTTATCGTTCTTGCCTGCTCGGGACGAGTAGAACTAAGCTTGGGGAAGTTGATACGTCTCCAACGTATCCATAATTTCTTATGTTCCATGCTATGTTATATTATGTTATTACATGTTTTATATGCATTTTATATAATTTTATGCATTTTCTGGGACTAACCTATTAACAAGATGCCAAAGTGCCAGTTCCCTGTTTTCTGCTGTTTTTGGTTTCAGAAAAGTACTTAAGGAAATATTCTCGAATTGGAAATAAAAGATCCTGGAATTATTTTTGCAATATTTGAGTCACGAGGAACCAAAGACTAGACGGAGAAGAGGCATGAGGCGCCCACACCACTTCGTGGCGCGGGCCCCATGCTGGCCGCACCAGGAGGTGATGTGGAGCCCTCGGGCGCCACCGACATCGCCCTTTCGCCCATAAATACCTTTTGACCTAAAAACAGACGTAGGATGTTTGATATTTCCTACACGGGTCCAGAGCGCCGCCGCCATCAAAGAAAAGATTCGGGGGACAGAACTATCTGTTTCGGCACCCTGCCGGGACGGGGAATTGCCCCCAGAGCCATCTCCACCGACTCCACCACCATCTCCATCGCCGTTGCTGATTCCTATTATGAGGATTGAGTTGTTCTCCCCCGGGTCTGTGGGATCTACGGTAGCCATGTGGTTTATCTCTCTCTCTCTCCCATGTGATCCTTTTGTGATCATGAGCTTTGTAATCTAGTTGAATATGTGATGCTACTCTTTATCTATTATGAACTCTAGAGGTTACTTTAATATGAACTCCGGGGTTATTCACGTGTGTAACTGTAGCGCCCAATCATTTATATAAAGATGGAACACCTGTGTTAAGTGCTAGTCCCTGGATCACTGCCAGCACCACAGTACAAAATATAAAGTATCATTGCAGAAGTATCATAATACTACAACGAGATCCAAAAATAGCTAAGTATAGCTTTATTATAAAGTGCATAGCCATCAAGGCTAGCTAAAATATTCAGAGTTCACAACAAAAGCATATAACAATGAGCCTCATCATCAAGCATGCGCCACAGGCAGACATGTTGGGTGTAGACTCGAGTCCAGACTTATTCTTCATCTGAAGTACCTGCACATTTGAATATGCAGCCCCCGAAAGAGGTCAATACAATGAAGTATTGGCAAGTGACTATGGTGGTTATAATACGACAAGTCTAATTCTATATGCATATTTGGCTTGGTGGAGTTGTAGGCTATTTTGAAGAAAGCAAGTTTTCCCATATGTTTTGTAAAACACTTTTGTTTCTCAAAGACTTAGCACCAAGGGGTGAAGCCCAAGTGCACCAGCATTTCTTTCCTTAGTCAATTTTACTTCATGAAAACTGCGTTGAGATTCTTCCGTCCATCCTTGTACAGCTGCTCGAAGTAGTCCATCACCGGGGACACGGCTAAGTACTCAGATTATTGACTCTGCAGAGGTTTTGCACTTTCACCTTTAGACTCAATTAACCCAAACATCCTATACACGCGGAGTGCATTAAGGAAAGGAGAGAATTGAGACAAGAACTTTCAGAAGAAGAATTCAACCATACTAGCAAGACCCGTTTCACCTACAAACTCTACATCTGCTTGTCAAGCCGACAGACTGAACTCTCACAACTTACTTGTTCTAGACAGAGCCCGTTGTCAAAAGGTTGCACGGGAAGCATCTAAACTTGGAGGGACTTAGTAATCTCTCTGTTCCTGGGTGGCCGTCCACAAGTGCACTTTTGGGTGACAATCACCATGCTCATGGCCCTAAGTAGAATAGACATTCATCCTAGGCGACGAAAACCACAAGCATAGTCCCAAATAGCCACTCAACATAAACCATACAATCCAATCCACCCAGGTGTGCATTTTAAGTTTAACACTTAGAAATATTTCCATAACATGGCATGTAAACAATTTTATAGCATTGCTAAGCATCTAATAAAACTTTTAAATAGCTGCATGGTAAAGGGTGGCTACACACTACTAGGAATTTTGCAAAGTATAAAAGGAACTTAGCATAATAAAAATAGTCCAAAAATTCCTATCATGCATACTACTTAAAATATACTACTAATGCATATAGAAAATATTGGGTAGTTTATGAATGTGACTTGCCTTGCTAACAGGAGGAGCAAACACAACAAGAATAACAGTCACAAGCAAGTCCTTCCTCTTCACAATCTAGAACAAGCAATAAATAAAATAAATACCCACACACACAACACTTAATACTCCAAAACATAAACATGTATGCATGCATGATATGCTATGAGTATAACAAGACACACTTATTAATATTTTATACTTTCTGTTATTGAATGCATGAAATACAATTTCCAGGAATTTATTATTTTACTTATCAATTAAATAATTGAAAATAATATAGCAAAATTTAAAATTCTACAACTATAACTTTTATTGTTTTATGAAAGTTTTCAAATAAAACACATGTTGATATTTATGAACAGAGGGCAACAATACCACACTAAAACAATTAAATTTATTAGAAAAGCATTTTTATTATTTAAGTTATGAATTTAATAGACGAAATACTCCTCGGATAATTACACGAATTGAAAATTATCAAAAGGAAAAACAAATGATGTAGAAATAAACTACACTAGCAGGGCAGATCAAAATTTATGAATTTTCTAAGTTTTGCATATTTTCGGTTTTATTTATGAAATTCCTGCGAAAATAAATAAAGGGAGGGCTACGTGGCGTGATCTTATTGGACGGTACCGATTTGACGCAGATCGGCAGCGCGAGCCGTCCTTATCTCAATACAAACGAGCGCTCGGGATTACATCGATCTAGATCCGTTGGATCTAGATCCAACGGTCTGGAAGCAGGGACCAAACGCGGGCGGCGCGGGTCGCCGGAAAAACTCCTGACCGCGGCGGCGCCACGGCCGGAAGTATGTGCGCTCGCGTCCTAGGGGTCTACGGGATGACTGAGTCTTACCGAGACGTAGAGGGCGTCGAGGCGGAGTCGTTGGCGAGGCGTTTGTCCTCGGGGCTTCGCCGTTTGCCGAGAAACCTCGCCGGAGATGGAGACGGTGGTTGTGTCCTTCGGCTGCGGACGGAGGCGGCGTTCAGCTGCAGTAACAAGGCCAAAACGATGTCACGGAGGTGCGCAAGATTGAAAGAAGAAGAACTAGAGGGAGCGGGGGGGGGGGGGGGGCTCGGGGAGCGTGGATGTCGCCGGAGTTGACGATATAGGCGGCAATGGCGGCGGCGGAGATCGCTTTCCGAGCGTCCTGGGGGCGAAAAAGCTAGGGTTTTGGGCACGGGGAGTGGCGGCGGGGGTGGAGGTTTATATGGGGCGGCTAGGAAGCAAATCCCGCGAAGAACGGAGCTAAATTCGTCTCCGGATCGGAGATCATCCCCCGCGGATTTCTCGCCCGAGGTTGAAGATCCACCTGACAGGTGGGTCCCACCTGTCAGCATGAGAGGAGAGGGGGACGCGGGCTACTGGGTTGTTGCTGGGCCGTTTCTTAGCGCGCGCGCGGCAAGCGATGGGCCGGCTCGTTTTCTGTTTTTCTTTTCTCTATTTTCTCTTATTCAAATAATTTCTATTTTTAAAGCTGATTTCAAAAATGATTTTTAAACTTATTCAAAACATTTCAGAAAAATTCATAAAAATATATTTTGGAAAGCTTATTAAATTTAGAATTTTTTTGTAACATACTTGTCCACCAAATAAATTGATAAAATAATTATTATAAGAAGTATAAATAAACAACTTTATGGAAACACAAATTATTTAAACTTATAATTGAATTTTTATTTAGTGCTTATGTGATGTAAATGTCATGCCTATATGATGAATGATGCATGAATGCAAAGTTTTAAATTTTTGCAAGTTTTGGGATGTTCCAGACTAACCCCCTTAAGAGGAAGCTCGCCCTCGAGCTTCGGAAAGGTCAGCAAATATGTGTGGATGGTCTTCTCGGAGGTCATCTTCTCGTTCCCAAGTGGCTTCTTCCTCGGTGTGATGATTCCAGTGAACTTTGCAAAACTTGATGGTTTTGGTACGGGTGACTCTTTCAGCTGTCTGCAATATCTTGATGGGCTTCTCTTCGTAGGACAGGTCACTCTCCAATTGTACTTCCTTGAGGGGTACAATATCCTTTAAAGGAACTCCCATCATCTCGGGATGACATTTCTTCAACTGACTGACATGGAACACATTATGAACAGCAGACAGGACTTCTGGCAGTTCTAACTCATATGCCACTTCACCTTTACGAGAAAGGATTTTGATTGGTCCAATGAATCGAGGTACTAACTTCCCTTTGATTCCGAACCTTTTTACACCCTGAAGTGGTGACACTCTGAGATAGGTTCTATCGCCCACCTCGTAGGTGACTTCTCTACGTTTGGAATCTGCGTAGCTTTTCTGGCGTGACTGTGCTATCTTCAATCTGTCCTTAATCAGTCTGACCTTCTCTTCAGCATCCTGGATTATATCAGGTCCAAGAAACTTCGTTCTCCTACACCACTCCACAACAATGGGGTTGTGCATTTCTTTCCATATAAGGCTTCAAACGGTGCCATCTCGATGCTTGATTGGTAACTGTTATTGTAGGAGAAGTCAGCATAAGGTAGATAATCATCCCAGCTAGATCCATAATCAAGCGCACATGCTCTTAACATATCCTCTAAAATCTGATTTACTCTTTCAGTCTGACCATCTGTTTGAGGGTGAAAAGTCGTACTGAATTCCAATCTGGTTCCTAGTGATTCATGCAACTACTTCCAGAAATCCGATGTGAACTGGGTTCCTCTATCAGATACGATGCTCATAGGAACGCCATGAAGGCACACAATTCGTTCATGTAAATATCCGCTAACTTAGCACTTGTATATGTGGTCTTCACGGGTATAAAGTGAGTTATTTTTGTCAGACGGCAAACAATAACCCAAATGGAATCATAACCCGATTTGTTCCTTGGTAAACCGGTGATGAAATCCATCTCAATTGAATCCCACTTCCAGTCTAGCACTTTCAAAGGTTGTAAAAGTCCCGCTGGTTTCTGATGTTCTGCCTTTACTCGACTGCATACATCACACTTAGCGATATATTCTGCTATTTCTCTCTTTAGATTGTTCCACTAAAATCTCTCCTTAACATCGATATACATCTTGGTATTTCACGGATGAATGGAATAGGTGTCTCATGGGCTTCTTGCAGAATTAACATTAAGATCAGGGTCATTGGCCACACATACACGTTTTTCAAACCACATAATTCCATGCTCATCTTCATGAAATCCCTTAGCTTTTCCTGCTCTCAGATTGACTTTGATTTCTTCTATTTCCTTGTCTCCTTTCTGAGCTTCACGTATCTTTTCCATCAAAGTGGGTTGTACTACTAATGAGGCTACAAAACCTTCTGGTACTACTTCCAATCTGAGGTCCTTGAATGCCTTGCATAAATCCTCGGGTATTTCTCCTGCAGTGAGGGCATTCACATACACTTTACGACTCAACGCATCTGCTACTACATTAGCCTTTCCCGGGTGGTATTGGAGACTTAGATCATAGTCTTAGATAAGTTCCAACCATCTTCTCTGTCTCATGTTCAATTCCTTCTGTGTAAAAATATACTTCAAACTTTTGTGGTCAGTGAATACTTTATATCTTTTCCCCATCAGATAGGGTCTCCAAGTCTTCAGGGCATGTACCACTGAGGATAACTCAAGATCATGAGTAGGATAGTTTGCTTCATGTTTCCTGAGCTGTCTAGAGGCATAAGATGCCACTCTACCTTCCTGCATCAATACACTTCCCAGGCCTTGGCGTGAAGCATCACAATACACTTGGAATTCCTTCTCTAAATCAGGTAAGCATAGAACTGGGGCTGACACTAGACGTTTCTTCAACTCTTGAAAACTGGCTTCACATGCCTGAGTCCACTAAAACTTCTTCTCCTTGTTTAGTAATTCCATCAAAGCCTTGGCGATCTTGGAAAAGTTTTCAATGAATCTTCGGTAGTATCCTGCTAGACCAAGAAAACTCTGTAATTCTCCAACATTCTTCGGCGGCTCCCAATTAGTTACGGCTGAAATCTTTTCAGGATCCACCGCTATACCTTCCTTGGACACCACATGGCCTAGAAATCCGACTTGTTCTAACCAAAACTCACACTTGCTGTATTTGGCATACAACTTATGTTCACGTAGTCTCTGCAATACTAGACGCAAATGCTCTTCATGTTCTTTGTGACTCTTGGAGTAGATTAAAATGTCATCTATGAACACTACCACAAACTTATCCAGAAAATCCATGAACACTTTATTCATCATATTCATTAAATAGGTTGGAGCATTGGTTAATCCAAAAGGCATTACAGTGTACTCGTACGAGCCATATCTCGTAAAAAATGCAGTCTTGGGTATATCCATTTCTCTAACTTTCATTTGGAGGTACCCTGATCGAAGATCATTGTTTGAGAAAACACAAGCACGTTCCAGTTGATCAAATAGTTCATTAATCTTGGGTAACGGTTACTTGTTTTTGATAGTTTGCTCATTTATATCCATGTAGTCCGTGACTAGTCTCTGGATTTGATCCTTCTTTTTAACAAATAATACTGGTGCTCACCAAGGCGATGAACTTGGACGAATAAATCCTTTCTGGAGGTGTTCCTCCAGTTGCTTCTTGAGCTCTTTCTGTTCATCAACGGCCATAGGGTATGTATTTTAGCTATTGGTCCAGTACCCGGTTTCAGTTCGATGAGAAACTCTACATCTCTATCGGGTGGCATTCCCGGTAGTTCTTCCGGAAAAACATCTGGGTATTCCTTGACAATAAGCACATCACCAAGGCTAGCCCCCTTAAGAGAATTTAGCCTAACCTTCTTAAGTTCGAAAGTCGATCTGAACTTAATCTTCCTTTTCTCTGGGGTGGTGAGGGTGATTGCTCTATTTGCACAGTCTATGATTCATTCAAAACGAGTCATCCAATCCATTCCGATGATAACATCCAAACCTTGGGTTTCTAGGATGACTAAGTCTATTGGAAAGGTGTGCTTACCAATCTTCAAGTCTAACTGTCTACACCCAGAATTTACTATCATCTCCCCTCCAGGTGAACTTACCCTAATAGGTTTTCCTAGACTTTCCTCAGCTAGCCCATGTTTATTTAAAAAAGCTCTTGATATGAATGAATACGATGCTCCAGTATCAAATAAGACAAATGCTGGAAAAGAGTTGAGCAAGAACGTACCAATCACAGCATCAGGTTCATTATGAACTTCTTCCACACACGTGTGTGTACACGCACATGTATACACATGTGTACACATGTGTTCACCTGTCCCTTCTGGAAAGGATTGGGCTTGGAATTCTCATCAGCCTTTCTCTCTGGGCAGTCATTTGCATAATGTCCCGTCTTCTTGCACTTGAAGCAAGTCACATCAGACAAGTCATTCTTCCCTTCATAGTTAGGACGGTGATGACCATTTCCATGATTATGGCCATGGTGATGGTTTCCCTTGAATCCACCATTATTTCCTTTGTATCCTCCATTATGGTTATGACCATGATGCTTTTGGCCATTACTGTTGTTGGAGTGATTCCATGGTTTATGGCCACTGACTTCAGACGTGTGTTGTCTCTTGTGTATTCCTTCAGAATGAACCTTACTTGCACTGAATTTCCTCTTCCTGTTCTCTTCCTTTCTTATGTTGTTGTCCAAAGTGATTGTTTGATCCAGCAGAGCTTGGTAGTTAGGATCATAGGCCACAGACAAGGGTATCTTCAGTTCCCCTTTAAGTCCATTGAGGAATTTTTCCTTCCTCTTAGCATCAGTGTCAATGTCTTCTGGTGCATACCTTGATAGCATATAGAAGTCATCCATATACTCCTTCAGAGTTCTACCTCCCTGCCTCAAGCTGCGAAATTCCTCTTTCTTAAGATTCATTATGCCAGAGGAAATGTGAGCATTGCGAAAACGCTCCTTAAAAGCATCCCAGGTCATGCCATCAAGAGGATGAGTCACTTGATAAGTCTCCCACCACAATGCAGCAGGTCCTTCCAACAGGTGGGCAGTGAATCTCGCTTTTTCTACCTCAGAACACTCACAAGTTACTAAGTCCTTGTTGACAGAGCGAAGCCAGTCATCGGCCACTATTGGTTCAGTAGCAGAGGAAAACTTATTAGGCCTAAGCCTTCGGAATCTAGCAACTCTGTCCACTGAAGGTGGTGGTGGTGGAGGTGGCGGGTTGTTGTTGTTGTTGGTTGCTGCAATGAACTGAGTCATCATAGTCATCAGCTGAGCCTGAGCGGCCATCAGTTGTTGCATGGCATCATTGTTGTCGGGATCACGACGATGAGGCATCTGTGAGGTTTTTCAGCATGGATGAGTAAAGATATATAGAACTAAAAGAAGGAAAATCCCACCCATGCACAAAACAACCAAGTCAAGCAAACGACAAAGAATAAACAACTTAAAACTTTTCTTCCTTAGTAATTCGATAAAAGTCATTCTAGGTTGATTAAATAAAACGACAGAGTCTGCAAGCCAAAACATTCTAACATTGTCACACCACAAGTTGGAGATCAATGTTTCAAAAACGACGAGCTAAACGAGGAATACCGTGGTGGTCCAACTACTAAGTCTAAACTTCTTCCATGACGTCTCCTTCATCTTCTTCGACCTCCTCGACGGTGATGCCTTCCTTCATGACGATCTCCTTGTAGTCGTTAACCTCCTTCTCTAAGGCTTCATTCTTCTCCTGTAGCATTGTCTTCTCACGGTCCAGAGTCTCGATCTCTTCCTTCTCCAGGGCTTCAATCTTCTCTTGTAGCATTCTCTTCTCACGGCGTAGAGTCTCGATCAAATCTCGATCAGCTTCGAACTCGACGTCGTTGCTCAGAATTTCATCCTTCAAGGTCTTGATCTCCTTGTTCTTGTCTCTAATTCTCTTTTGTTGATTTTGGAACTTCTTCTCTTGAACTCGGAAACCTCTTCTTGGGCGTCAATCTTCTTTTGAGTCTCCTTGACTTGGGCCATTATTTCATCCTTCTTCCGCAGCTCATCGCGCCTATCCTCTTCTAGTTGCCAGAGGTGAATTTCTAAGTCTTGAAGATAAGGGTGCAAAGGTTCTGGTTTGTTTTTATCTTCCTCGTTAACAAGGTAGGGTATCCCATCTTCGTCACGTTGGCCTAGTTTAGAAAAGTAGTGGTCTTTTAACTCCTCCTGGAATTGCCGGCAAAGACGTCCTATTAGCTCCTGCGTGACGAGATTCAGTCCTTTCTCTAAGGAATCACTAATCGACTTGTACTGGATGTCTTCGGTCTTGGGTTCAGTCTGGCGCCCTTGTTGAAAAAGGCGAACTCCCCATAAGTATTCTTTGTTGAAGTGCTTCAGCTAACTTGCCTTGATGATGGGTGTTGGTAGCGCCAGTAATTCCACTATATCCAGAAGGTATCTTCCAAAACGCATGTTCTTTAAGTCCTCCGTGGTTTGATACATGAAGAACGACATCCTTAAGTTATAAAAGTAAAATTGTTAAAACAGAATACATAAGGTAAGAAGTACTAGTCATGGTGTAATTAACTACTTAGAGAAAATAAGGGTTCTATTCTACAAGGTGATCAACACTATTATCAACTCTTTGTAAGTTGGATATTCACTATAGTGAGAGAGACAGACACCCGGCCAGCCACTTAGGAACATGTCTCATGTACGCGGACATGTAAGGTTAGTCACGGGCCGCTTCATCCCACTATGCCGCTAGGATCCAACATACTTCAAAGATGGTAATATTATGATCAAAAAGGGGCTTACCCAATCCTCAAGGCTCGAACCTACAGGCAACACTTTGCTCTGATACCATTTTGTAGTGCCCCATCTTTTATATAAAGATGGAACACCTGTGTTAAGTGCTAGTCCCTGGATCACTACTAGCACCACAATACAAAATATAAAGTATCATTGCAGAAGTATCATAATACTACAACGAGATCCAAAAATAGCTAAGTATAGCTTTATTACAAAGTGCATAGCCATGAAGGCTAGCTAAATTATTCAGAGTACACAACAAAAACATATAACAATGAGCCTCATCATCAAGCATGCGCCACAGGCAGACATTTTGGGTGTAGACTCGAGTCCAAACTTATTCTTCATCTGAAGTACCTGCACATTTGAATATGCAGCCCCCGAAGGAGGTCAATACAATGAAGTATTGGCAAGTGACTATGGTGGATATGATACGACAAGTCTAATTATATATGCATATTTGGCTTGGTGGAGTTGTAGGCTATTTTGCAGAAAGCAAGTTTTCCCCTATGTTTTGTAAAACACTTTTTTTCTCAAAGACTTGGCACCAAGGGGTGAAGCCCAAGTGCACCAACATTTCTTTCCTTAGTCAAATTTTAGTTCATGAAAATGGTGTTGAGATTCTTCCGTCCATCCTTGTCCAGCTGCTCGAAGTAGTCCATCACTGGGGACACGGCTAAGTACTCAGATTGTCGACTCTGCAGAGGTTGTGCACTTTCACCTTTAGACTCAATTAACCCAAACATCCTATACACGCGGAGTGCATTAAGGAAAGGAGAGAATTGAGACAAGAACTTTCAGAAGAAGAATTCAACCATACTAGCAATACCTGTTCAACCTACAAACTCTACATCTTCTTGTCAAGCCGGCAGGATGAACTCTCACAACTTACGTGTTCTAGATAGAGCCCATTGTCAAAAGGCTGCACGGGAAGCATCTAAACTTGGAGGGACTTAGTAATCTCTTTGTTCCTGGGTGGCCGTCCACAAGTGCACTTTTGGGTGACAACCACCCTGCTCATGGCCCTAATTAGAATAGACATTCATCCTAGGCGACGACAACCACAAGCATAGTCCCAAATAGCCACTCAACATAAACCATACCATCCAATCCACCCAGGTGTGTATTTTAAGTTTAACACTTAGAAATATTTCCACAACATGGCATGTAAACAATTTTATAGCATTTCTAAGCATCTAATAAAACTTTTAAATGGCTGCATGGTAAAGGGTGGCTATACACTACTAGGAATTTTGCAAAGTATAAAATTAACTTAGCGTAATAAAAATAGTCCAAAAATTCCTATCATGCATACTGCTTAAAATATACTACTAATGCATATAGAAAATATTGGGTAGTTTATGAATGTCACTTGCCTTGGTAACAGGAGGAGCAAACACAACAAGAATAACAGTCACAAGCAAGTCCTTCCTCTTCACAATCTAGCACAAGCAATAAATAAAATAAATACACACACACAACACTTAATACTCCAAAACATAAACATGTATGCATGCATGATATGCTATGAGTATAACAATACACACTTATTAATATTTTATACTTTCTGTTATTGCATGCATGAAATACAATTTCCAGGAATTTCTTATTTTACTTATCAATTAAATAATTGAAAATAATATAGCAAAATTTAGAATTCTACATCTATAACTTCTATTGTTTTATGAAAGTTTTCAAATAAAACACATGTTGATATTTCTGAACAGAGGGCAACAATACCACACTAAAACAATTAAATTTATTAGAAAATATTTTTAATATTTAAGTTATGAATTTAATAGCTGAAATACTCCTCGGATAATTACACGAATTAAAATTTATCAAAAGGAAAAACAAATGATGTAGAAATAAACTATACTAGCAGGGCTATCCGTGGATATAAAATTTATCAATTTGGACTTACAGATAAAAAGTTATGAATGTTCTAAGTTTTGTATATTTTTTGTTTTACTTAAAAAATACCTGCGAAAAAAAAGGGAGGGCTACCTGGCGTGACCCTATTGGACGGTACCGTTTCGACGCGGATCTACAGCGCGAGCCGTCTGATCTCATTAAAAAATAGCGCTCGGGATTACATCGATCTAGATCCGTTGGATCTAGATCCAACGGTCCGGAAGCGGGGACCAAAAGCGGGTGGCGCGGGTCGCGGGAAAAACTCCCGACCGCGGCGGCGCCACGGCCGGCAGTACGTGCGCTCGCGTCCTAGGGGTCTACGGGATGAATGAGTCTTACCGAGACGTAGAGGGCGTCGAGGCGGAGTCGTTGGCGAGGCGTTGGTCCTCGGGGCTTCCTTGTTTGCCGGGAAACCTCGCCGGAGATGGAGACGGTGGCGGTGTCCTTCGGCTGCGAACGGAGGCGGTGTTCGTCTGCACTAACAAGGCCAAAACGATGTCACGGAGGTGCGCAAGATTGAAAGAAGAAGAACTAGATGGAGAGGGGGGGGAGGGGGGATCGGGGAGCGTGGATGTCGCCGGAGTTGACGAATTTCACCGGCGGCAATGGCGGCGGCGGAGATCGTTTTCCGAGCGGCCTAGGGGCGAAAAAGCTAGGGTTTTGGGCGCGGGGAGTGGCGGCGGGGGTGGAGGTTTATATGGGGCGGCTAGGAAGCAAATCCCACGAAGAACGGAGCTAAATTCGTCTCCCCGCGCGGATTTCTCGCCCGAGGTTGAAGATCCACCTGACAGGTGGGT
The DNA here is from genome assembly GCA_026929855.1 of Poa annua. Taxonomy (NCBI): domain Eukaryota; kingdom Viridiplantae; phylum Streptophyta; class Magnoliopsida; order Poales; family Poaceae; genus Poa; species Poa annua. Next base: position 73,690,343 of record CM049426.1, read on the forward strand.
CCCACCTATCAGAGTGAGAGGAGAGGGGGACGCGGAATACATGGCTGTTGCTGGGCCATTTCTTAGCGCGCGCGCGGCAGATAGCTATGGGCTGGCTCGTTTTCTGTTTTTCTTTTCTCTATTTTCTCTTATTCAAATAATTTACGTTTTTAAAGCTGATTTCAAAAATGATTTTTAAACTTATTCAAAACGTATCAGAAAAATTCATAAAAATATATTTTGGAAAGCTTATTAAATTTAGAATTTTTTTGTAACATACTTGTCCACCAAATAAATTGATAAAATAATTATTATAAGAAGTATAAATAAACAACTTTATGGAAACATAAATTATTTAAACTTATAATTGAATTTTTATTTAGTGCTTATGTGATGTAAATGTCATGCCTATATGATGAATGATGCATGAATGCAAAGTTTTAATTTTTTGCAAATTTTGGGATGTTACAGTAACGGTGACAGTGTGTGCACCGTGTGTGATTCCCTTTAAGACATTGTTGGTGTTAGTTTACTCTGACTTTGAGGGTTCTCTTGTAGCCCTATACAGTGAATGGTGTTTGTTATCCAACATGAGAGTGTTTAAGAGTAATGTTTATTTATTTAACTTTGATGTCATTGTTGAGAATGTCCACCGATGAAAGTAGGATCCCTAGGCATTGTTTCTAAGCATCGAAACACCATTTCCAACAAGTTTTGATACATGTTTGCTTGCTGCCATTTTTATTACAGATTGCAATTACTACTTATAATCATCCATATTACTTGTATTTCACTATGTCTTTAGATAACTAGTGCACCTATACATCTGGCAAGTGTATTGGGTGTGTTGGGGACACAAGACACTTTTTGTATCTTAATTGCAGGGTTGCTTGAGAGAAATATCTTTGACCTCTACCTCCCTGAGTTCGATATACCTTGGGTTATCCACTTAAGGGAAACTTGCTATTGTTCTTCAAACCTCTGCTCTTGGAGGCCCAACACTGTCTACAAGAATAGAAGCGTGCGTAGACATCACCATGTCAGGTAGCGTGGCTGCACGGGTTAATTGTTCGAGCGGCTGCTACGGATGTACTTTGTTTTTCAAAAACATCTTGCGGTCCTCCGACTACTCCCAGCAGCTCGTGTTTTCGCAAACATCTCCGATTGCTCCCAGCAACTCGGGTTTTAATAAAACACTTGCTCGCGGATTGCTCCCAGCAACTCGGGTTTCCTCCGTAAAAAAGTTTTATCAAATAGGTTCCCATCCTATAGTTTTGAGGTAAGGGTAAGGAAATTAGAGTACACTACTAGAAACTTAATCTTCTTGATGGAGCCTTCAACAACAAGGCTTATTGTAACGTACCTGCTCTTAAAATAAGGCAGATACCTGTGTACAGTGCAAATCCCTGGATCGATTCATTTGCACACACAGTTTACGATGTAATATCACAACAAAGCGTCAATTTTATTACATCGATGATCCAGAATTACAAAATATTTGATACAAGTTGCATAGCATAAAGCTAGCATTGAAAAAGTACACAGCGGAAATACAAAGCAGTGAGTCTCTATAACTTTCATGCTGCCACAGGCGAAAACATGTTGGTTGTAGACTCGAAACCTTTAAACGAAACCTCACTCGTCATCTGATCAAATCTGCAATAAGAAAAATATAGCAACAACGTGGGTCAGATTCCATTAAAAATGGAGTCTGGCAAGTGACACTATGGTGGACACTTATGGAATAACTCTAAAGCCTATATGCATATTTGGCTGGTGGAGTTCAAGGCTAATTTGCATAAATCCAATTTTTCCTACTCTTTTGAAAACACTTTTCTTGAAATCGACGAGTATGGCATGAAAACCATAAATCTCATCTTCCCTTGTTCACCCATCAAGTTTTACTTCTGAAGTTGGAATGATGGAATCCTCCGTTGACGTCCTTGATCAGCTGCTCAAAATTGTCCGTAACCGGGGACACGGATAAGTACTTAGTTTTACACTCTGCAGAGGTTGTGCACTTTCACCATTGTACCCATTCAACCCAAGGTATCCTTTACACACCATTTGTGATAAGGAAAGGAGAGAATGAGACGAGATCTTTCAGAAGCATTTTCCCTCCCACCTGGCTTGACCCATTCCACCTAACATCCCCCTACATCTTCTTGTCAAGCCGGAGAGAGTCCACGCAACATAATTGATCAAGCCAGAGCCCATATGGCAATGGCTGCACTGGAAGCAATCGTCACTCGGAGTTCTTCAGATTCCTCTGTTCCTGGGTGGCCATTCACAAGTGTACATACTCCAGGAACCATAGACATGGACCTGAGTAGCCACTCAACATAAACCATACAACCATTTACCACCCAGGTGTTTCATTCTTAACTTAGTAGAATTTAGATTTTCACAAAACAACATTTGCATAGCATCAATAATTCTACTAAGTATTGCATAGGAACCTAGACACAGGAATAAGGGATTCTACACAGGTTTAGCATAGCAACACATGCATATAAAAATACACTAAGTAATGCATATAGAAATAGGAAGTTTATGAGGTGTGCCACTTGCCTTTGAATGTTGTCGTTGTTCACAACTCTTTTCAACGATACTCGGGACTCTCCGTTCAATCTAACAGTATAGACAAGCAACAATACAACAATCAACAGCAAGCACAACTCCACAATGCATACAAACACATACTAGATGAATAAATAAGTTTTATAAACTTTCTAAGGAAAATATGTTTATGTATGATGTGCAAAATATTCCTAAGGCTAGAAATACTTTTTTCATGCCATGAAAATCTTTTAAGTTAATGCAAGGCAAATAGGTGGGTCAAGAATGACTAAGGACTAAGGTCTTAAGTTGGATAAACATACTTTGTTTTATATCTTCTTGAAACAGGCACTCTAATGGCTTAGCCAGGATGTGCAAAATACTTAGAGAAAAATACTAAGTCATTTGTTCAAGATGATCAACAATTATTATCAACTCTTTGTAAATTGGACATTCACTATAATGAGAGAGACAGACACCCGGCCAGCCACTTAAATTGTGGAACAGGTCTCATGTACGTGGACATGTAAGGTTTGTTTCCAGGCCGCTTCATCCCACTATGCTGCTAGGATCCAACAACTTCAAGATGGTAACATCATGATCAAATTTGTTTAAGTCTAAAAGACAAGATTAGGAAAGAGGGAAAAGATAGAAAGAAAGATGTAGTTGTCCTCCAGGCTTCATCTCCAGACTTGTAACTTTCTTCTGGATGATGTCTTGACTGAGTTCTGGGTAGTCCTGATGAATCTTCAGACTTGATGATTTTTGTATCCTCGAGACTGGTCTTGGATTTACTTAGTCTTCATGAAATCTCAGAGGAAAAGAAAAGACAGAGAGAAAGACTTAGGGAATAAAAGGAGATTGGTCTTCTTGAACTTCTGCTCACTTTTCTTCTAAGTGTTTCTTCTGCTTGAAGATACTTCTGTAGTCTTGTTTTTGGCTAAGTCCTTCATTGGTCTTCCAGCACCATGTTGAAAATCCTAAGTGTCTAAGTGTATAGCACTTTTCCCAAAATACTAAGTTTGAAAATAATCCTAACTTAGAGAAAACTAATGAAGAGGGGTTTTCCTATGAGAATATATCTACAATATAAAATATGCTATGAATGAAATGAAATTTTTAAATCACAAGGAACATCAAAATAACTCTTGTGATTTCTTTATAAATATGCATGAATTTAAAAATGCAATTTAATTAATTTCTAATTTTGGAAAATATAATAAAAGGAATAATTATAAGATTAAAGTTTCCTATGACTAAATTTTTATAACAAAACTTTATACATAGTGTTAATAGACAGAGAGCATTTAATTAAATCTATTGCCATTGGATTTAATCAAAAAAATAATGTTTCTACTAAAAGTTATTTAAACAAAATAGTCAAACTTATTCAAATTGAACACACAACTATGAAATCATTCAAAAATTACTCAAAAATATTTTATAGCAGTGGCATTAATTTACAAATATTCTAAAATTTCTAAAACATATTTATTTGCAATTTTTGGATTTATAGATTTAAAGTTATTACAAATATACTCAAATTCACCATTTGAAGTTTGAATATTTTATACTAAGTCAAATTTGAATTTTGGCCGATCTAAAATAATCTACATGTTAAGGGCTTTCCAAATATATAAAAATTATTTAATTTGGAGTTGTGGTTAAAAAGTTATAGATGTTTTAATTACAGGGATTAATCTGCAATTTTTCCAATTAAAATTAAAATAGAAAATTGATTTACACGCTGGCGCTAACGTGGCTGCTGACGAGGCGCTGACGCGGATGCCGACGTGTCCTTCCCTGATTCGCCGATACCCCTTCGCTTAAGTCGTTCTGTTCCAACCGTTGGATCGAGATCTAAAGGTGTAGATCTATTCTACTAAGTCCGGGCGGCGCGGTTCGCCGGAGTAACTCCGGTGACCTAATTCCCGCGGCGGCGACACACCGGTGACGAGCGTTCCCGATGATCTACAACCCTAGAGGACTAGCGGAGCGTACCATGATGAAGAGGAGATCCAGGCGAGGTCGATGGCGTGCTCGTGGTCCTCGGCGCTTCCTCGTTCTTCGGCAACACCTCGTCGGAGTTGCGCACGGCGGCGGGGAGCTTCGGTCACGGACGGATGGCTCGTTCTGCTGCGCAATACGCTACCGCGCCAAGTCAGGGAGGTGCATAAGATCGAGGGGAAGCTAAGGGGGTGGATGAGAAGGGCTAGATCGATCGGAGCTCACCGGAAATCGTCGAAGACGCCGACGGCAATGGCGACACGGCGGGGACGATTGTGGGCAGCCTGGAGGCGATGAGCTAGGGTTTTCGGGTGCGGGAGAGGGCGGTGGAGGTGGGGTTTAAATAGGGGGCGTCAGGAGATCGTATCCCGCACGAATCGGAGAGGATTTGACTCCGATTCGAATCCATCTTCGGCGCTTTATTCGGATAGAGGTTGAAGACGATCTGCTGACGTCACCGCTGACGTCAGCAGGTATTTTCTTTTCTGATTTTTCTATTTTATTTTTATCTTTTGATTTATAACTCCAAATGATGTCAAATAAATTTCTAAAAATTTGTAAAATTATTATCTTTCTGTTAAACCAATTGTGGGCATGTTTTGAATATTTTTGAAAATTATTATTTTGAAATATTGATTAATTACAAATTTGACACTTAAAGTCAAATTTGAATTTCTATCTTATTTAAATTTTCTTTTGGCTAAACAAAATTTGTAAAATACCCACATTTCAATAGGTTTGGATTTAAGTTACTTAAACTTATTTTGCTGCAATCATTCATCTTTATTTTGGCATAATATTAAAGAACTAAATATAAAAATGTTTAGGAAATGTGAAATATAGGGTATTCATTTTTAATTGAAAATAATTTGTGCAACATTATATTTTAATTATGATAATTCATTTGAAAACTTCATAACAACTTTGGAAAGGATTTTTGTTTTAATTCTATTCTTATTTAGAATATATTAATCATTTCATGCTTTGAAAATAGATGAAATTCCTTTGAGCAAATGAAATGTTTATTTGGCTAATTCAGTAATTTAAATTCTATGAAGTTTTAAAGTTATACACTATAGGCTTATAATTTCCAAACTATATTTTGAACTTAGTTAAAGGAATGAAACCCATTTAGTAATTATATACCATTTTGAATAATCTTATATTTATGAATAGATATGGCTAAGTGGTTTAATTCAGATACTTATAAAGAAACTAATTTATTTAAAAATAAATTGGATTGTAGTTTGTAAAATATTTGTCAAATTATATTTTAAGGTTTTTAAAACACAGTGGATAATAAAATGTTTAAATTGTGACATTTGAACTATTAAACTCCATTTTGAAGTCTTTCATAGTTGGTTTCCTTATGCATTTAATATTTTATTTTAATAAAAGGAAAAGTTTTAAATTTTAGTGATTTTTGAATATTATAAAATGTTGGGATGTTACACTTATCAAGTGCAAACTTATTTTGTAACACCTACAACAATCTAGTAGATAACTTTGGCTAAACAATATTTTGTAAAATAGTTTTCGGATGGCCAGGTGCCACAAAACAAGTAAAACATGCATTATTTTATTTGAAAACAAAACATGCTTTGTAAATAAATAGGATTTGCATAAAGGTGGTGGGGTGGGCTTGCCTTGCTCAGTGTACTGTCCCTGGTCTTGCTCTTTGATACGTCCATTTTGCATCACTCTTTTATATCATAATTTACTGCTATTCATTGATATATATCGTATTTGGAGATGATACTTATGTTATTTCATCTATTTCGCATGATTGATGATCATTGGGGGATGGAACTCCGGAGTCTCAATTCTGCTGGAAAAAGCATCGTCAAGATACAATATTTGCGAAGACCAGAAGAACAAAGTGGACATTTGGGATTTATTTCTGAATTATTTCATGAAGGAGGCCAAAAGGAGAGCCTGGCGTGGGGCCCAGAGGGCCCACACAACCTCCCGGTGCGACAGCCCTCCTGGCCGCGTGAGCAGGTGATGTGGCCACTCTGGCCCACAACTTGGCGCACCCCTTCACGTACTTCTTCCCCCCTGAAGACCTAAAATTATCATGTTGTTCAGAAACCATCTCCGGCGCAACCATGAGGCGGATAATACAGAGAGAGAGAAAAGCTCTCCGGCAGGCTGCGTTGCCGCCGGGGAAATTCCCTCTCGGAGGGAGAAAATCGTTGCCATCGTCACCGTCATCGAGCTACACTCCATCACCATCGCCAACACCACCTTCTCCACCGCCGACGCCGTCATCTCAATCCATCCACTATGTTCCCGCTTTAACATCTAGGGCTAAACTCTGCGTATTTGATAGGGAAAACTCTCCCGGTGTTTGCTATTGTTATTAATGCTATTGTGTGAAACCGTTGAACTAGGGTTTATGTTGAGATTGTTATCCATCAATATATCTGTAACATCCCAACATTTTATAATGTTCAAAAATCACTAAAATTTAAAACTTTTCTTCTTATTAAAATAAAATATTAAAATGCATAAGAAAACCAACTATGAAAGACTTCAAACATATTTAAAGAGTTTAATATTTCAAATATCTCAATGCATCATTATTTTCAAAATTTGTTTCAAGTTAAACATTTTAATATCAATTGTATTTCTTAAAACCTCAAAATCTAATTTGACAAATGTGTTACAAACTTCAAACCATTTCCCTGTCATAAAAAGTTCTTTGTAAGTATTCGATTTAAACCACATAGCCATAGCTAATCATAAATTAAAATAATATTTATAACAAATTAAAACATTGTCTATTTGCCAAAAGATTATTATTCATTTACCTGAGTTCAAAACATAATTTGCATATTACAAGTCTATAGTTTATAACTTAAAACCTCGTAGATTTTATAATTACTTAACAACCCAAATAAACATTTCATTAGCTTAAATGATTTTCATTTATTTTCAAAACATAAAATGACTTCCATGCATATATTTTCTATATAAGAAATGAAGTAAAACTAAAATCTTTTCCAAAGTTGTTATGAAATTTCAAATGAATTAGCATAATATATAACATAATGGTGCACAAAACATTTTAGAATTAAAAATGGAATTTATTATATTTCCCATTTCCTTAAAATTATTTATATTTAGTTATTTTACTATTATACCAAAACAAAGAATGACGGTTATTAAAAATCAGATTTAAATAAACTTAATATCAACCATATATGATTGTGTTATTGTCATAAATTTAATTTAGCCACAAATAAATATTTTAATACTCTAAATTTAATTTGGACATGAGGTGTCCATTTTACAAATAGTCAGTATTTCAAAAATAATATTTTGAAAAGTATTCAAAACATAACCACAAATGTTTTAAAGCAAAGATATGATTTTTACATAATTAAAGAAACTAATTGGGCCGAGCCGAGCGCCTAATGTGCGCGCGCCCGCAGCCAGCAGCAGCCCAGCCCGGCTCCCTCTCCCACTCCCGCTGACATGTGGGGCCCACATGTCAGCATCTCCTTCAACCTCGCTCCCTAGATCACGCCCCGAGTCAAGAAACGGTCGGTGATTTCAATCTCTTCAATCTGCGTGTTTAAAGACCTAAATCAATGCCCCGCTTCCCTCTACTTAATCCCCACCTCGCCCTCTCTCTTTTCCGCAAGACCACCCTCTCTGAGCGCCCCCAGGCCGTCCAAAATCCTCCGCCGCATCTTCGCCATTGCCGACGGCGAGGACCTGCTTTTCCGGTGAGCTACGGCAATGCCGAGCCCTCTCTGCACTCCCCCTCGTTTCCCCATCGCCGCCCGCACCCTCCTGACCTCTCCTTTTTTCTCCTATCGCAACGCATCGTCAGATCCGTCCTCGGCCGGAGAAAACCGCCGCAGTCCTCAACTCCGGCGAGCGATTTGAGGAGGAGCCAGACGCGTCGAACACCCCTGCCTCGCCACCGAGTCAGCCGCGACCTCCCCTTTCATCTGCTATGCCCCGTTCGTCCCCGTAGCCTCTAGATCGTCGGGAACGCCCGGTGCCGTGCGTGTCGCCGCCGCGGGCGCGTCTCCGGATTTTGGTCAAACTCACCAGATCCGTCCGATCTGCTTTGTGCGGCTGAGATTAGAAAATTTTAAACGAATCGGTACGGGCCGTTGAGATCCGTCCGATCCAGATCCAACGGTCTGGATCTGTTGACTTATCCACGTCAGCGTGCCTCGTCAGCATCCGCGTCAGCAATTATTTTCGTAATTAATTTTAAATTGGCAGTTTTACAGAAAAGACCATGTAACTTAGAATTGTTATAACTTTTTACTCACTCATCCAAATTTAACAAAATTTATATTTTTGAAAAGCCCTCGACATGAAGAATATTTTAGATCAGCCGTCGGCGCAGCAGATCAAGTGCCGCTTCAAAAAAAACGGTGCTTAACCAACCTGTGTAATCCAAATCTGGGAACATCTCGTCCCTGGAAGAAATTGCAAAAAATATGGGAGACTGGAGGCACATCGTGCATGGATCTTAAAAAAACTGTGAAAATGTGAAAATCAGAAAACAGAGGCGCTAGATTGTTCTGGCTCCGGCAAGCCGCAACGCCGCCACCCTTCCCAGTGCTAGCGCCGAACCATCGCGACCGCAGCGGCAGCAGCCCCATCAGCAGGGGCGACCACGGGGACCAGATCCGGCAAGGAAAGCCCCACGGGACGATCGCCCGCCGTCACCGCACCTTCATACCCACCGTCACCGCACCTTCATACCCACCGTACGAGCCTACCTTCAACTGCTTCCAGCCGGCAAGACCGTCCGGCCATGGAGCTTTGCTGCGGCATGGTGGTAGGGAACTAGGGATCTAGGTGGTGTGAGAGAATGAAGGGGAGAGAGAGGCGGGCGGTGAGCTGGGTTTGGTTCATGTGAGAGACGAATGAAAAGGTGGGACGGTGGCTTCACGTGAGTTTTTTTTTCTTTTTTTTGCAATGGCTCAAAATTAATCGACGGTAAAGTGACGGTGTAAGGAACCTGGTTGCAAAATTAACTACCGTTAGATCTCCACAAGCACGTACGTTGTTTGGTCGCTACCACGGAAAACAATCGGCGTCGCAGTGTGTCGAGTATCCTCTCAATATCTCGTAAGAATGATTCGACGGTGGCTAGGTGGTGCATAGCTACCCACCATGGTAGCCAGCTATTATATATATATATATATATATATATATATATATATATATATATATATATAGTTTATCTCGTGGTCTATTTATGCTTAAATTCATGAAATATTGGACCGGACATACACTATCCCATCTGATTACACAGGTAAAACACACTTTTGTTTCCAAAGTATATACAATTCTTTCCTTTTAAATTTTCTATGCTAATATTTGATGGTCACTGGTCACCGGCAGGAATTGATTACTTCATTTAGATATAAGTTAGCTTCAATACTATTATGCTGGAAAACAAACAAGCGACTGATAAGCTTCAAATTGATGACAGCGAGGGAGATCCAAATGATTTAAGAATGTCCGACAAGCCATTTGATAACATTCAGCCAAAAGAACTCAACACATTATCTATTGAAAACAAATACCAGTCGCTGATCTCTATTGTTTCTAACCTAACCCAACATGAGTTAGTTGGTGGACTTTGCAACTACATCAAATCAATCAATTCTGCAGAAGCTTTATAGTAAGACAATAAATATTATTACATGTAATTTAATTTTAACAATTAACAACATATATTATCTTATTTCATCATGATATTTAATTACAGAAAAGTTTGGGTACGAAGCTCTGAGCCATATCCCATTAGCTTGGCTCTCAAAAACCTACAAGACATGCTAAAGGACAAGTCTTCGATGGACCTAGATTATTTAATTTGGTCGTACGAAAGATTATGTTTGACGACATCCAAAAGGTTAAAAAAGGCGGAGGATTGATATCAAAACATTATCTTGACATGCAGTTTTGGGTATGTCCTTACATTCACGGCTTATTATGCGACTACATTTCTATACTAATTCTTTGATAACCTTTCTAAACACTTTATAATATTCTAGATGATTACTGATTTTGGAAGACATCCAAACTACCGGAAAAAGTTAGATGTGGATCAACTAGCATATTCCGTTTGTAGCTGGCCTGGTATGAAATATAGTGTTTCATCATGCAAATCGGTAAGAAAATTTCCCCATAAATATCACCACAACTATTGTTTTACATACATCTAATATATATCCTATTTTAGATTTATATTCCAATACAATCAAACTCTGGATTCATTCTATTCATACTGGACAAGGATATAAGAACTGTCTACATTTTGGACCCTACTCCTATTGATCCAATCTACAAACGAAACCCACTTGCAAAATATGTGCACAGAATTTTATGGATTGCTGAATACTTACCGAAAGCAATGTTAAAGGCATGCCCTGGGACTACATGGAATGAGAATATTTTTCTGTGGCAACAAAAAATAGTACATGATATTTCGGGTCACCACAGGTACTATGTAATAAATACTTGCTTTACTGAATATAGGTACGACATATATTTGTAGTCTTGATTACTAATTTATATCTTATACAGGGAATTGTCTGGTTATCTTGTTACTCTTATGATGTCCACGTGGGATGGCGAAAAAGTGAATCTGCCATTTTTAAAGGTAAATATCATCATAAGCATTTAAACATTAAAACATATGGTGCTCATCTTATTTTTATGAATGTATAGGATGGATACGATATGAGGAAGCAAATTTTGGCACACCTACTAACATTCAAGGATAATGAATGTGAAGATAACATGCCTACTGGTGTCCTGGATTTCATAAATTGCATCAGGAAAAAATTATGAATGTGAAGAACCGAGAAGAAAGGCAACCAAGACCACTAAAGAAGCTGCATCTCCAACTCCCCTCTGCCTCCTGCTCATCAACTACGTGCAACCTATGATGTTGGGTCACACCTTAGATCATCTCCGTGCCAAATTCCTAATGTTTAGTTTGTCCCACTCTCCAGACATACATTAATTTAGACAATATTGTAATTGGTGGCACTTACCTTTGAGTGAATTACTGAGTAATTTTGTTATTTTTTCTATATATAAACATATATGAGTTTGTGATACAATTATATATATCATATAAGTATTTTATTTGCTTGCCCTTGGCTATTGAAAACCTTCCATGGCATTGCGCTATTTGATTTTGAAGTTTCACGTTGTTCTTCGATATTGTAGTGTTGGCCTTGATTGGAAAAGCACAGCGTGATGGCCGTGGATTGTTAAAATACTGCGGTTTCAATGTTATCCTTTAAGCTACCAACCTTGCCGCCAAAGCTTGCAACAAAGAAGCAGATTTACATTTTACAACGTCAAGTAAAGCTGATAATTTCTTATGATCAGATGGAGTAAAACCACACAAACAGCGTTTTCTCTCGAATTGTGCTTCAATCTTCTACTCAGAAGTGCTGGTCGAATTATTGTCTTTATGCCAGGCCATTGCATCGTTGGATTGGAAACTAAAATAAGATATTGCATAAAAAAGAATATGAGTCCTAATACTACTCGACTAGGGAGAACTAACAAGTGCTATCTACAACTATCTTTCCGCGGAGTCCTAATCCTACTAGACTAGGGGGAACTAATCCGACACAGATTAGAACGAGTTCCGGTAATAAATATACATGCTTAGCAAATCAAGAGCCCAGTACTACATACAGCTAGCTCTAACTTTGTAGCTAGCCAGCTTCCACGAACAGACGACAGCATCAGCAATTCCAAGGAAAAACGCCGATCAATCACGTATTTGTCAACAATACACGTTTTATAATCTTTAAAGCATATCCTAAGACGAGCCAAGATAGATCAACACAAAGCAATAACATCCACCAGTCATTGACACACGCTTCACCCATATGCGAACTCCTGTAGGGTCGTCACGCTTCACCCATCTGCGAACTCATGTAGGGTCGTTGTAGTACATGTACTTGAACCCCTGAACCACAGCACTAATTAGAACAGTTTCAACTCGCCATGTCAATCCAAATGCATCAAACCACAACGAGCTATTCAAGTGTTCAAGTTTGACATTTACAATTTTCTAACTATCATGCAGGTAAGGAACTTGGATTCAAATCATGGATGCAAAGGAAGAAAGACGGAAAAGAGATAGAGAGCGATACGAACGGATGACAGATGAAGAAAAGCGGGAAAAACTAAAAAAACATCGTGAAGCCTATCAGCGAAACAAACAAATTAAAGAGAGGAAGAAATATGAGGAATTAGAGCCAGAACAACGGACAAAAATATGTGCACAAGAAAGGCAGAGATATGCAAATAAAGAATCAAAACAAAAGAAAGCTAGAATCGAACAAACTACAGCTAACAAGGTATTGAAGCGCAACACACCATCCACAGATTCAATTGCGATGGTGAACCCTGCCTATATCGCAACAGAAGAGAAGGTTTGTGCGTCCACCTTAAATGTGAGAAAAAGAGCACCGGTGACTCCGGGGGAAAGACAAGCATTGCTGCATCGTCAAAATGAACAATTATCGGCGAAAAAGAGAAAAACGGCTTCAATATCATCACAAGAGGAGATATCCATAGTGAACACTGACAACAATGACATAGAACCTACAAAGCAGCCACAAGTCATGATCAAAGGTAAACATATATTTTTTACAGAATAAATTCAATAAAGTATGCACAACTAACAATATTTCATGGACATGCATATACTATCCATTGTGTCCAACAAATAAATACAGAGATGCACCAGCACAATTATTTATCAATGATGATGAGCATGGTAAGGCTATCGATACGATAGTATCAATGATGAAAAAAGGCAATGGTAACATACAACCTCTAGAGCAGACAGAAGTCAGGATTCCCAGAAGAATAGAGTATGAAGAACTAACCATCCACCAATCTTCAGTGTGCCCAACCAACAAATATCAAGATGCGCCAGCAAAATCATTCTCCAATGATGATGATCACGGTAAGATTATCAAGTTCATATATATATATATATATATATATATATATTATTATGAAACAATAAAATAATCTATAATCAAATTTACTACACAGGCAACAACGAGGTTATATTTGAAGAAGACACGTGCGAGGATGAAGACATGTTATTTAGTCATGGTACACTCTATACAGTTCAAAATATATTTGCAACATTATATTATTTCTTTACAAAAAAATTGATGCTACTTATCACAACAGAATGGGAAAAGGAAGTGGAGATCAAATCACAGAAGACGAGGATTGGAATAACCCTGATCCGTATGATCACGTATACAGCAACATACCAAAAAGCACACACATTCTCAAGACTGAAGAGAATTGTAGATTTTGCGGTGCAAAAAAGTTCCAATATGAATCTATAGGATTATGCTGTAGTAAAGGAAAGATCAAACTGGCCAACCCAGAGACGCCACATGTACTCAAGAGACTTTGGACAAGCAGCGAATCTGATGCAAGACATTTCCGGGAAAATATAAGATTTTTCAACGGGCACTTCTCATTTACTACTCTATACTGCAACCTTGACAAAGATACAACTGACATGCGAACGGTTGGTATTTACACCATTCGAGCTCATGGTCAAATCTATCATAATATACACTCATTTGCCAATGGAAGCTCAAATCCGAAGCATCTGGAACTATACTTCTACGATGACGATCCAAGCTTAGAACATCGCTACCGCCGTTGCCGCGAGTAATTGTACGAGCAAGACAAACATGTGGTCGGCATAATAACCAACGTTCTACGCGACAACCCATACTCCATACACTTTAGGAGTTTGGGACAGGCTGATAACCTTGATGATTACAGACTTATCTTAAACCTTGACCAAAGATTGGACCAGAGAACATACAACACACCGATAACTTCTGAGGTTGCTGCAGTATGGGTTGAAGGAAATGAAAGAAGAAATACTTTTGACAAGAACGTAATACTGCATGGGAACAACAACGAAATACAGATGATTAAATCATATTATGGGTGCTATGATCCGCTCTCATATCCTCTGTTCTTTCCAAGAGGTGAACTGGGTTGGCATTCGAAGTTCCAAAAGATCAATACCGAAGAGGAACATGTGACAAGGGCTGCTGACCAAGATAACGATGAGGATGACCCAGGTAAATATTTCATATATTAATATTACTGTCTTCAAAACCCATTATTGGTATATACTAACTCTTACTAATGCAACTAACTTATTATGTCACGCTGCTTGGAACAGATGCACCCAGCAGGCTGTGGGTAACCATGAAAGAATACTATTGCTACAAATTGCATACATGACCAAACATATTCAACCCAATATTGTACGGCGGACGGCTACTCCAACAGTTTGTTGTGGATACATACATCAAAATTGAGAGCTCCAGACTTTACTACATGTTTCATCATCAAAAAAAATTAAGGGCAGACCTATATCAAGGCCTTGTGGATAGCATTCAAGCAGGAGAACAAAATGGAAATGCAGTAGGGAAACGAATACTTCTCGCCTCATCATTTATTGGAGGACCACGAGATAAACTCCGCCGATTTCTAGATGCAATGGCTTTAGTAAGAAAGTACGGAAAGCCGGATATATTCCTCACGATGACTTGTAACCCCAACTGGGAAGAGATAACACATGAACTAGAGCGTGGACAAACGCCACAAGATCGCCTAGATATTGTCGTCCGTGTTTTTAGGGCGAAGCTACAAGCAATGAAGAAGCAACTATTTGAGAAAAAAATTCTTGGAGTTGTTAAGGCGTATACCTATGTTGTAGAGTTTCAGAAGAGGGGACTACCCCATGCTCACTTCCTGCTGATCATGACTGCAAAATACAAGTACACGTCTGCAGAGCAATATGACAAAATAATCTCCGCAGAGCTGCCTAACAAGCGGAAGTACCCTGAGCTATATAAAATGGTAATCAAGCATATGATGTATGGTCCTTGCGGAGCACTGAATAGAAATTGTCCATGCACAAAGAATCGCCAAACATGCAAGAACAATTATCCAAGGACATTTAATGAAACTACAATTCAAGGCAAGGACTCCTACCCACTGTATACGAGACGCAAAGACGGCCGGACCGAAACAGTCAGAAAGTGCACACTAGATAACAGGTGGTTCGTTCCTTACAACCCCTATCTATTGAGAATGTTCAACTGTCACATAAATGTAGATATATGCTCAAGCATTAAAGCCGTTAAGTACCTATTCAAGTACATCTACAAAGGACATGACCGAGCATCTGTATCCGTGACCGAGAAAGTAAATGAAGCCGAAATCGACGAGATTAGACAATACAGAGATGCACGGTGGGTCACACCTCCAGAAGCACTATGGAGAATATATGGATTTGAACTAAGAAAAATATACCCATCAGCCCTGCAACTACAGCTACATCTCCCAAATATGCACATGGTCTCGTATAATGCAAAGAAAATATTAAAAACGTTATCGACCATGCTGGAAATGACAGGTCAATGTTGACAGCATACTTTGAAGCAAACACCTTACATGAGAAAGCACGAGGCATACTATACAGGGACTTTCCAAAACATTATACATGGCAAAAAACTGGGAAGTTTTGGCAACAGAGGAAACGAAAAGCTGTATTCCAAGTTGGCAGGATAGTTGCAGCGCATCCGGCTGAAGGAGAACGATATTATCTACGAGTTCTTCTAAACCACGTACCTGGCGCAACAAGCTATGAAGATCCAAAACGAACAAGTAATGCCAACCTTCCGTGAAGCTGCAGAAAAAAGGGGACTCATCGAGGCAGACAACACACTGGATGACTGTATGACAGAAGCATAATTGTTTCAGATGCCATCATCCCTACGAAGGCTATTCACAACAATCCTGGTGTTCTGTGAACCTAGCGACGTTCGTGGCCTATGGAACAATCACCTAAAGGCAATGTATGAAGACTACAAGAGAAACTGCAAATGCAAGCACACGGTCGAACAGATGGTACTCAAAAAATTTAGGGACATGTTGTAATCAATGGGAAAGGACATCAAGTCGTTTCCTCTTCCAGGGATCGACGAACGACATGACACAATAGACGACATGCCTAGGGAGATGACCAAGGAGTACTCGGTCGAGGTAGACCTTAAGGACGCAGATTTACATAGGAGCCTAAACAAAGAGCATCGTACGGCCTACGACGAAATCCTAGACACGATTGACAGCCAAAAAGGGGAAATTTTCTTCATCGATGGACCGGGAGGCACAGGCAAAACATTCCTTTTCAGAGCGCTGCTAGCAACGATACGCGGATAGGGAAAGATTGCTTTAGCGACGGCCACTTCCGGTGTTGCAGCTTCCATAATGCCAGGTGGGAGAACCGCCCACTCGAGGTTCAAGATACCACTGAAAATAGATGATGGAGCAATTTGTGGATTCACAAAACAAAGCGGGACAGCCAAGCTACTGAAAGCTGCATCGCTAATAATCTGGGATGAAGCATCAATGACTAAGAGGCAGGCGGTTGAGGCGCTAGACAGAAGCATGAGGGACATAATGGATAGAACAGATCTTCCATTTGGTGGAAAAACAGTCGTGTTTGGAGGAGATTTTAGACAAGTACTGCCTGTTATCCGAAAGGGTACAAGAGCACAAATAGTAGACGCGTCACTAAGCAGATCAGAACTATGGAGCAGCATGAGAAAAATGAAGCTTGTGCGCAACATGAGGGCTCAAAACGACCCAGGGTTCGCGGAATACCTATTGCGCATTGGAAACGGAACAGAGGAGACAAACGAAAACGGCGAAATACTTCTACCCGCAAGTATATGTGTGCCAAATAAGACAAATTATAAAGGATTGGATAGACTCATCGATGATATATACAAAACGGACATCGCTTCCCTACAAGATCCAAAATACATCACGTCAAGAGCAATTTATCCACAAAGAATGACTGCGTAGACAGAATCAACCTAAAGATGATTGATCGATTCCAAGGAGAGGAGATGGTGTACCACATCTTCGATTCTGTAGAAGAAGACCCATATAATTAATATCCACCAGAATTCTTAAACAGCCTTACACCAAACGGACTGCCCCCACATATGCTAAAGCTAAAGATCAATTGTCCGATCATACTACTCAGCTAATGGCCTATGCAACCGCACAAGATTGATCGTACGTGGATTTCAGAAAAATGCAATAGATGCGGAGATTGTGCTAGGACAACATTCTGGAACGCGAGTTTTCTAGCCTCGAATACCATTATGTCCCTCCGATGATGAAATGTTCCCGTTCCGTTTCAAGAGGAAACAGTTTCCAGTAAGGCTAAGCTTTGCGATGACAATAAAAAAATCACAAGGACAGACAATACCAAATTGCGGCGTGTACCTGCCTGAACCAGTTTTCTCACATGGACAACTATATGTCGCGCTATCAAGAGC
Organism: Poa annua; assembly: GCA_026929855.1. Lineage (NCBI taxonomy): Eukaryota > Viridiplantae > Streptophyta > Magnoliopsida > Poales > Poaceae > Poa > Poa annua. The sequence goes on from CM049426.1 coordinate 73,708,312, forward strand.
AACCACAACAACGAGTATAAAGGTACTAACAGCAACACCTGAAGAGGAGAAGACAAGTGAAGTGGAGAAGGAAAAACAGAAGAAAAAGAAGAAGAAGAAAATTAAGGAGAAGATCAGTACAACGGAGACGCACACAAAGAATATTATGTACATGGAAGTCCTCACCAAATAGGTTATGTAATCTTTGAGGGGAACAAAAAACGTTATTATGTGTTCACTAATTACTGAACAATCTGTCCACTAACTCACTTTTGCTTATTTAAAACCCTGATCACTCTTATCATACTAACTTCCGATCAAAATCTAAGTAACTTATATGTTCATCCCTTTCTCAAAAAATAAATATATTTTCATCCCAATTACACGGATTGTGAAGGGGACTAGGAAAGGGTAGGAGACAACTCACCAGTACTTGACGGCATTAGACTGCTTGCACCAGAACGTGGTCGGCCTGAAGCATACACGGATTGTGAAGGGGATTAGGAAAGGGTAGGAGACAACTCACCAGTACTTGACGGCATTAGACTGCTTGCACCAGAACGTGGTCGGCCTGAAGCAGACCGCCGGCGCTGGAGCCCCCACGACCTCCTCCTACTCACGAGCCGGAGCCGCCACCGGCCGCGGCGCCCAAATCGGCTCTTCGGGCACCTCCGCCGCGTGCACCATGCTCGGGGAGAGCTCAGAGTAGTACGCTAGCGGCGACACCCGCTCCACCAGCTCGGACTCCTCCCCGGCCAGCCGCGCTAGGCGCCACACCTACTACCTCCGCGCGGCGACGCGCCGCAGGGTCCGGCGAACAAGCAGCGCAAGGGCCGGCAAGACTACGAGCATCAACACCGCCCAAGCGAGGGCCACGGTCGGCAAGTGTCTTCAAGGGAGAGGCGAGCTGGGACGGCGGCGCACGCGCAGAAGCTCGGGATGGTCTGGCCGACGCATCTTGGGGAAATTGAGAAACGGAAAATAACAGCGAGAGTACAGAGATTGGTCTAGACCCTGAGGTAGCAGTGCTCTGCACCTTATCCATTGAAGACTTTGTTCCTCTATCGCTACCGGGGAAAAAATTCGATGGAATAGAAGCAGCCTTACCGGCCAGGAGGGTACATCCCCGGATAAAGAGCGTGGGTCGTAACCATTGTCAAACTGTAGATGTATGCTTTAATGTATTTCATATGCTAGCTTGCCTAATAATTCTGATTTTGTGCGTTGAAAGTGAATCAACTTTTTATGTCAACCTGAAGTCAAAATGATGGTTTAAAAGAAACATTTTTTGTTCCTATCCCGTCCTATATCACGTGCTGTAGACCTACTGTCTCTCATTTCATTTTATTGAACAAAAGAATATTCTTCTCTTTGTCCGGTACAACTTCAAGAAAAAATAAAAATAAAACAAGTAATTACTTCAATTTATAAAAGTTTTGGTTCCATACTAATATGTCGGTGCACAAATCTTTGGACTTCAGAACGATTCTCAAACATATCTTCTCTCTATTTTTATTAAAATAAAATAAAATTCTTCTCTTTATCCGGGACAACTTCGAGATAAAACACCTCTCTGCATAGCTAAAGAGGAGCAATCCTCCTACGGTACTGACTGATTGCAAACTCCTGGACTAATTTGGTGTGTTTTTTTCGCTGAATCTCCCCAATTGGTTAACATGATGTTCTTGCTTAGCTACAAGATGTTGCAGGCTGATGTGTGTTCGAGAAAAAAACATCCTAAATTGTTTGTCTTTAGAATCGGGTATATTTCATTGGAAAGAGATGTAGAAGGGGAAGCTAAATTCAGACTAAAGATTAAAGAGCAGGAAGTGATCCTGAATATTTGCACAGATCTTTGAACTTCAGATTGGGAGAGATATGGCATTCAATTTTTCTTTTCTTTTAAACATGTTAATAAATTTATTAAATGTTATTTTTATTTCCTGTTGCACTAATTAAATATATAAAATCATATTTGGACTTTAATTACACTAATTAATATCAAACATATTATATTTAATTTATTCTAGCTCCGAAAACTATTTCGTCGCTGCCCGATCTCCATCGGACCTCTCCCAGGACGTTCCCGGTGATCTCTTTTCTTTCCGGTTGTCTTGTCGAAACCCTTTAAGTATGATACCCTAGCGGTTCGATATAATAACATGTACGATCGAGACTCCTCTCCGATCAATGACTAACTTGTAGGCTTGGACCCCATGAATTAATCCCTCTGATATAACGAATGACTTTCATCTATCAAATTTGAACGTAAAGTCTTAAACCTTTTACCATGGCGATTGACGTGGGTATGCCTTCCGGGCACCCCACTATTGGTATACCTGGTGCAGCCCAGACGAAGGCCCACTGGGTGGCCCAATGAAGACCAAGAAGCTATTAAGGAAATTACTTGAAGCTCAAGACAAGGACTCGTAGTCGTAGTCTACTAGGACTCCTGTAAACCGACCATGTCTGCATATATAAAGACAAGGATGGGTAGACAAAGAGACAGACCGCCACATCATAAAACACAGGCCATAGCATAGAGAGATCGCCTCTCATCATAATCGCCCTTGCGGCCTCCATGTAACCTCATATATCATCATAATCAGACAAGCAGGAGTAGGTCTTTCTCACAATAAGGGGCCGAACCTTGGTAAATCCTTGCTTGTCAGCCGTCCGGAACTACCAGCACGTATTTCTTCTCTCTCAAAATATACCTAGGGTCTTCGACTCTAGGATTGCCAAGGGCATACCTCGGCAATTGGCGCCGTCTGTGGGAAGAACAGCGTGCTTGATCTACAGTTGCGGCCGCCCCATCATCTTCACCGACAAATCTTCATAGACAAAAGCGACCAGATCGCATCTAGCGGCGGCGTTCCGTACATAGCAGATCAAATCTACATCACATCGCATGCTACGCGACCAAATTCATCATCAACAAAACAGCCAACAACTTTGTCAGTCAAGGCGTGGTCACACGTGCTTCCTCCAGTTCGGAATCATCAGGCGAAGTCGAAGGAAAAGGAAAAATGGATCATTGCGACTCACAGCAATTATCCACATCACCGTGATCGACTCCAAACTCACCGTGATCGACTCCAAACTCACCGCAGCAGCAATCATCGATTACAACCTCGCCACTGTTTTGCGGTCGTGGACCTCTCGAACATCAGGTGCTATCCTTCCAATTTTAATTCATTATATCACTAGTGGAAAAAGGACTTTACGTCCTGAGAATTAGTCCTGCTTATATTTGCGGCCGGTACTAATGAGCATCTACCGGTTCGGGCAACACTACCGGTCCGTAAGGGACCTTTAGTACAGGTCTGTAACACGGCCCGGTACTAAATCTCAATGGGATGGCAACGGCCGCGAGGGGCTGGCGAGGGGAGCTTTAGTACCGGACTGTGTTACGGTCCGGTACTAAAGGTCCTAACCGTTCGACTCCCGCCCCGATTTTAGACGGGAGTGGACAGTTATCTTCCCCTGTCTCTTCATTTTTCGATACGGCCGGGGCTTTCTCTTCTTCCTCTCTCCCTCCGGCGACACTCTCTCCCCTTTGATCTCTTCATCCACTCCGACCACCATGAGTCCGGCGCCACCAATCGCACGCTGTGGACCGGTGCTTGCACACACCGTGAATCTGAAGGTGGTTTATACCAACGATAGCACGTTGGTGGGCGGTTATCTCTCTGATTTCAAGAAATGGATTGGTGAAGCTTGGGATCAAGAGAAGTTCATCGGTCTCGATTTCGAGTACACCGCCGATCAGCAAGAGGTTGCGGTGATCCAACTATGTTTTAAGAAGTATGTATTGGTCTTCCAATGGGCAAGGTACAAAAAATCTCATGCATCCGATCCAAATGTTATATTTTGGGACAATTTTACTTTAACAATATATATAGTTGGCCGAAATGAGATTTGTTGTTTTGTTCATCAATATATAGTTCGCCGAAATAGATATTACAATAGTTGGGCCAAAACGAGATTAATTATTGTTCAATAAATTAATTAGTTGGCCAAATTATAAATGAGATATTTGTTGTTAATTATACATTCCAATGAGATTGTGTTGATCAATAAATATAGTTGGCCGAAATGAGATTTTTGTTGTTCATCAATATAGTTGGCCGAAATAAGATTGTTCAAGGTTGGCCGAAATGAGATTAAATGAGATTGTTGTTATATACATATATATAGTTCCAATGAGATTAATTGTTGATCAATATATATATATATATATATATATATATATATATATATATATATATATATATATATATAGGGCAGGACTAAACAGGAATCCCCCTTAAGAGATTCCTATTTAGACTAAGTAGGAACTACCCTTATTAGGAAAGGAGACCGGACCGGATCAAAGTAGGACCCCACCCCGACCGGACCAATTAAATGCGAACCGCCCACCTCACCCACGTCCCGACACCCACCTCGATCCCGCATACCCCGATCCCCGCCGCCTCCTTCCGCTCCGGCGCCGGAGAGCGAGCGGCGGCGGAGGCCGACGCGAGGGAGCCGGCGACGGCAGCTCCCCTGACCTTCCCCCCGCAGAGAGCACCTCCTTCCGCTCCAGCGTCGGCGAGCGAGCGGCGGCGGAGGCCGACACGAGGGAGCCGGCGACGGCAGCTCCCCTGACCTTCCCCCCACAGAGAGCACCTCCTTCCGCTCCGGCGCCGGCGAGCGAGCGGCGGCGGAGGCCGACGCGAGGGAGCCGGCGACGGCAGCTCCCCTGACCTTCCCCCCGCAGAGAGCACCTCCTTCCGCTCCGGCGCAGGCGAGCGAGCGGCGGCGGAGGCCGACGCGAGGGAGCCGGCGACGGCAGCTCCCTTGACCTTCCCCCCGCAGAGAGCACCTCCTACCGCTCCGGCGCCGGCGAGCGAGCGGCGGCGGAGGCCGACGCGAGGGAGCCGGTGACGGCAGCTCCCCTGACCTTCCCCCCGCAGAGAGCACCTCCTTCAGCTCCGGCGCCGACGAGCGAGCGGCGGCGGAGCCCTCCCCCCCCACCCAAAGAGTGCCTTCTCCCGTCTGCGTCTGGAGGCCGCGGCCGGAACGACGAGGAGACCTTGCAGGAGAACCTCCCTTCCTCCCCCCACCTCGGATACCATGGCAGGGGATCCGACACCAACGAGGAACACGAAGCTAGATCTAGAGGTTTACAACCCCTTTATCACTCTCCCCATTGATGTTCCATGAAACTTTGCTTGATTTTGTCATCCATTATTGGTCTCAATGTGAGTAGAACTGTGGAGTATCATGTAGGAAGTTCACATGGGTATGCGTTGAAGGTTCGCAGAAACACTATTTTGCTATTCATACTGTGTGTATTACTTATTGTTTTAGTGGTTTTTAATCTTGTAGAGATGTAGTTTGTAAAAACAGTGATTCTTCTATTGGATTATGTCGGAAAGTTCACTGTATATATGGTAGGAGGTTAACTATTACCTTGCATAGTAGATATTGGCTTCATGGAACTATGTGGATTTTGCAAAACAATTATTAGTCTCATTGTGACAAGGAAGTTCATATGGCTGTGTGATTAAAGTTTACGGAAACTCTATTTTGCTATCATATTGTATCATTTTTTGTTTTATTTATGATTATGTAGAAAGTTCACATACATGATTATAAAAAAAAGTGTGTACATAATTTATTTATTTTGCTTCCTGTGAATTCAGTTAGTTTATGCATATTGAAGGTTCACATACATGTAGGAAAGTTCAACTTGAAAAACATGCTTTAAAAAGTTCAGATAGCAAAATATTTGCTATAAAAACTGTAGTCACTTTGTTGATAGCTAGGAAGTTCACATACCAGATTAAAAAAAGTTCAGATATTGGTTGCATGTATAATGACATGTATGTTTCTTTGATTGTGTGACAGCTTGATCAGATCGATTTTGCCAAACGCATGAAAATCACAGATAAGGAGGACCAGGAAGAAATATTGTGCTGGTCAGGCCCCTCACCAGCATCCCGTTCACCAATATTGCATGATCGACCAATAAAGGTTTCAGAACCCTCGTACCGTCTTCCGCGTCGAGGTATACGTGGAGTTGTGACTGATGGAAATTGCAGAAAATCAGGAGAACCTAAACCTAGTTCCATGTTGACCAATGCGCAAGAACACTCGACTGAACGGACCTTTCCTGACCTAGAGGTTGAGAAACTTGATGAAAATCTGACTGAAGAGGTCGGCGACGGGCAGTTCAGTAAATTTGATGAGGGAGTTCATATACAGGTATTCGCAAGAAACGATGAAGACGGTGAACAGGATGTGATGTGGTGGTCTGGTCCACCGAAAACTCCGTGTTCTCCTATACAGCATGACAAACCGATCCACGTAACAGAACCAACGTACCGCCCCCCGCGTAGATTTCGGGGTCAAGGATTAACGAATGAGAAGGGTACACACAGTACCGAACATGCTCAGGTTGACGGCAATAATGATTCATGGCAGAGGTCCACTTCTCCTGAAGTTGAAGTTCAGGTTACTAGCAGCGCAGCTCGAACAACATCCTCTGGGACAGGGCACCCGGAACGTGATCCTGGCTGCAAGAATGGGGACAGATCAACAAAAGAAACTGATGAAGGTCACATGCCTCCTAGGGATCCACTACTTCATGTCCCCATAGTAACTCCTCCCGGATCAAAGACAAACCCCTGCACCTCTTCGGACGTACACACACGTAAGATTTCTAACAAAAATCCTGTTTATTTGAGTGTTGCAACTGCTATTTGACTTTGTTGTTACTGTTCCATGAATTGTGAGTAAAAAATTTAACAAAATCTGAAAAATTCATGCAGGCGTCGGAGCTCCCTAGTCACCTCATACCCACCGTTGGTCAGCATTTCCGCACATTGGATGAAGCATATGAATTTTACAACACATATGCAAGGCATGCTGGATTTGGAATAAAAAAGAACCAGCGCAACAAGTATAGGCGGTACCTCAGATGTGTTAGAGAAGGCAAGCATGAGACAAATGTTGCTGCTGGTGCACGACAGCGTGAGAGGGCTAGCAAGAAAACTGGTTGCAAAGCATGCATCGGCTTGAAGGAAAAAGAAGATGGAACATGCATTGTGAAAAGTGTGGTGTTTGAGCACAACCACCAACTCCTGCTAAGCCCATCAATGCTTGTGTTCCTGCATTCCCACAAGACAGTTGACTCAAATCTAAAGGACTATATAAAAGACCTCCAGTTTAGCAATGTCAAGCATGTGAGTATTATGGGTATACTTTCAAGGCTGTGTGGTGGTAGAGGCAAAATAGGTTGCAATGAAAGAGATATATGGAACATGTAAATGGAGCCTGGGAGACCAAAATAGCTATGAAAAAAATAGTGATAGGAAACAACTTATTATTAAGTTTGTTGATTTTTTTGTGCAGGAAAGCTGAAAATGCACGCAAAGAGGCTGCAGATGACGTGAAGAAAATGTTCAAGTTCTTCAACGACATGAAAGTTCAGAATGAAAATTTCTACTTTGACATCCATGTTGATGAACTTAAGAGGATCAAGAATATATTCTGGTCAAATGCAAGCTGCAGGGCTGCTTATGCAGACTTTGTCGACTGCATCACTTTCGACACCATACAAGTCAAATCAGTTCCACATGCCTCTACCAGTGTTTGTGGGTGTCAACAATCATCTGCAGTCTTGCATTTATTGTGTTGCATTAATGGGTGATGAATCTGTAGATTCATTCAAGTGGGTGTTCAGTACATTTCTCAGATGCATGCGAGGGAAACAACCCATATGCATTCTAACAGGTGAGTTTACAGCTCCGAAAACCATTCCGCATATGTTTATATATCACACCAAAAGTTTTGTTTGTTAGGAAGTTCATATCTGTGTCAGAATGTAGTTCACATAATCCAAAGAAGAAGGTTCACTCTGCCAAACCACATTATGCATATGTGTATGTACAAAAAGTTTAAAAAGGTTTCTTTATTAGGAAGTTCGTATCTGGATCAGAAAAAGTAGTTCAGATTAGCAGAAAAAGAAGGTTCACCCTCCAAAAATCCATTCTAATTATGTTTATATACATTAAAAACGTTGTTTGTTAGGAAGTTCATTTCTGTGCCTGACAAAAGTTGACATAATGGGGAAAAAAGAAAGTTCGTTCACTTTTCTAACATTTGTCTAATGAATTTCTAAAACCAAAATGCAGACCAGTGTCCTTCTATGGCAAGGGCAATGAAGGCCATTTTCAAGCGGACTCTGCATAAGCTTTGTAGATGGCATATAATGAGGAAACATAAGGATGCTTTGGCAAAGCTTTACAAGGTGTTCCCTGACCTGAAGGAGAAACTAGCCGCAGTGCGTAACCATCCCCTGATGCCAGCTGAGTTCGAAGAAGCGTGGCATAACTTAATAGCAACCTACAAACTTGCGGATGTTAATGTGATGGTGAGCCTATGGAATGAACGGAAAAGTTGGGTGTTAGCATATTGGAAGGATGTATTCTGTGCACGCATGACGTCAACGCAAAGAAGTGAAAGCATGAATTTTGTTTTGAAGAGGGGATTTGTGAAAGAGCAAGATGATCTACACATTTTTGTGCAGCAAGTCAACAATTGCATACAGGCTAGGCATGAAGCAGAAAATGCCGAGACAAATGCCTCAACGGTAAATAAACCCTGAAACCTTTTCCCATGTTGCAAAAAAAATAAAGTTCATAATGTTATATGTTGCAGTTCAGTGTGATTAAACCTGAAAAGTTCATGCTGATAAGCTGTTGAAGTTCAGTTTAAAAGAATGATAAACTTTTTACCATGTTCGCAAAATGAAAAAGGAAGTTCACAATGAAAAATATAGAAGTCCAGAGTTACTATTTAAAAAAAACTAATGGTTTAATGGACTAACTTTTTGTTATTTGCCCCCGTTGCAGGGTGAAGGAGAGACGTTGACACGGTATGGTTTCGAGGCCCAGGCAATTCAGCACTACACTAGAGCAGTGTACGCGGTGTTCAGGGAACGCCAATACCAGAGCACGGGTTTTCGCATTAAAACAAAACCAGAAGCACCAAAAGAATTCTTTGTGCACCTCTATAACCAGAGTAGAACATTTGCCTGGTCAAGGCATGAGTTCCGCGTGTGGGCTGATGTAGATGAATGGGAATATAAATGTGAATGCAAGCTTTGGGAACATACAGGTATATTCTTCTCTTGGAAAAATAAAGAAGTTCACATCATTCTCCAAAACAAAAAATCATGGCCTTCCACATTTTAAAAATCCTGTTCTCTTGCAGGTTTGTTTTGCCACCATGTAATCGCTGTTCTCGAGCACCTTCGGGTTGACGAGCTTCCGACAAGTTACATTTTGAAGAGATATACAAAAAATCCTGTGACAGATCCAACTTTCAAACGTCGTGACTTCATATCGACATCGTCTGATGGAACGTCGCTCGAATACAGACGAACAATGTTGTATAACGAAGCAATGAAGACAGTCAATAGAGGTGTCTCCTCTGACCGCATGTTCGACAAAGCGATGGAAGCTTTCAAGGAAGTAGACAAGAGAATGGATGATCAGGAACCTGTCAGAGAGAAAGATAGTAACAATACAACAGCTGCTGGTGAACCTGAACAACACCCTGTGACTAATGAAGTTCCTGATGTTATGGATAATGATAGGTATGCTGACATCATGCCACCTCCAGTAGCTAGAACAAAAGGCAGTAGGAGCAAAGATAGAAAAGAGCCCCCACCCGCTGCTCCTCAACGACCACAACCACAGCTCGATGAAAATGGGGATCCAAAGGGTAAAAGATTGTGTAGCAACTGCAACAAGATTAAAGGGCACAATGCAAGGACTTGCAAGAAAAGGCAGCTGGCAGAGGAGCTGCTCAGAGCACATACAACCTTGTATGGTGAACCTGACTCGAAGGGTAAGGAGAATGTGAAGATATCTATCAGGAATTTCATTGCAAAACAGACCGTGCCAGAGACGGAAGGTGAGGAAACACTAGATACCGACGAAGAGGTGGATTACGAAGATGAATCAGACAACAGTGAAGAGGAAGATGAAGAGCAAAACAGTTTAGAGGAATAGCAAAACACCGAAGAAAGTGCAGAAAATGATGAGGATGAATATGACCAACAAACACACACTGAACAAGAAGCATCGGTACCAGATGAGAAGATGACAACACGCAAAAAAATGAAGACATGAAGCCCATGCACAGGAGGTGTGGTGTATGTGGTGAGAGGGAGGATCATAATGCAAGAACTTGCCCCCGGAAACAAGAATTCCTAGAAAGAAATCAGTCAGCTTACAAGCAAAAAGATGGCAGTGGGAAAATGAACCCGCTTGGGGTGCGGGTATGTGGCAAATGTGGACTGATTAGGGGACACAATGCCAGAACTTGTGTGAGGTTGCAGCTTGAAGCACACCTAAAGCAGCAAGCTTTAGATAATCTGGAGGCAAAGAAAATACAAAAAGATACCGAGAAGCTAACACTGCCGATTTCTGCTACACGCAACAGCAAGAGACTTAGAAATGATGAGGTTGCCACACCGGAAACAACACAACGGAGAAGGACCGGTAGGAAGCGATAATAGAAGTACATGATAGAAAAATGTATGAAAAGTACTTACCGTATTAGAAATGACAAAGGATAGAAATCATAGATTTTACAGGTTCAATTTATTGTCTATGAGGAAAAGTTCAGGGAAGCTTGCCTGTTAATAAATTTAAGGTTCGCTTGCTAAATTTTTGAAGGTTCAGTTGAGAATTAGAAGGAAGTTCACCTCAGGTGGGAAAAGATAATTGAAAAATGCAAATCTTACAATAAAAAACCTGGTACTAAAAAAATAAGGTTCACTTGCCTTTGTTTTGAAGGTTCAGTTTCTGTGTGTAGGGAGGTTCACCAGTGTGTTAAAAGGAGGAGAAAAAAGAATATTACAAATCATACACTAAAAAAAGAGAGTAGTTGGACTGACACTAAAATTAAGGTTCAATTGCCACTATTTTTGAAGGTTCAGACATCATAGATTTTACAGGTTTCAAATTATGTGAGGAAAAAGTTCGGGGAAGCTTACCTGGTACTAAAATTAAGGTTCACTTGCTAGTATTTTGAAGGTTCAGTTGAGACAACTGAGGAAGTTCACCTCAGGGGAAGGAGAATTAATAATGCACATCATACAATAAAACCCTGTTACTAAAAAAAGGTTCACTTGCTTTTTTTTGAAGGTTCAGTTTCTGTGTGTAGGGAGGTTCACCTATGTGTTAAAGGAGGAGAAAAAAATATATTACAAATCATACACTAAAAAAACAAAAGAGAGTAGTTGGACTGATACTAAAATTAAGGTTCACTTGCCACCAATTTTTAAAGGTTCAGTCGATCAATGTTAGGAAGTCCATCTCAGGAAAAACAGAAAGGAAGTATACTAGTCATACACATACACCAACTAAAAGTGATGTCTGGTGCTAAATAAAGGTTCGCTTGACCTTATTTGAAGGTTCTGATTTAAAAGGTTCAGTTCACGTGGAATCTACAGTTCTGATTAAAAAGGTTCTGATTAAAAATGATTTGAATAATCCAAACAACTTTAGAAACACACACAAAAAAAGACAGTTCACATCCAAAAAAGAAAAAAATAGTGGTTTATAGAAGTTGACACATTACAACAACCAAAGATCTGTTTTTCAGAATAATAAGACCTGAACAGACTAAAACTTGCATGTTTTGATCACCACATAGAAGAAGTACATAATTCCCCTGGGATACAATACATAAAAAGTGAAAATACAAATTGCCTAATGCAACAAATCCCCACCAAACAACACCGCCAATTACAGCATCTGGACAAGATCTTGCACTTTTTGTGGCCACTCCTCTGGTAAAAGTTCATTCTTTGGGTGGAACATAAGCTGGTATAAATGCTCAGCTTTCCAGTCCTCAACGGCGCGCTGCAAAAATGAAAACAACATATGGCAAATGGCATGTAAGAACACATGTTTGCTGGATCGTACCCACAAGGAAAAACTCAAAAAATGAGTTGAAGAAAACAGTAACATCTTTGTTCTTTATCTTCTTGACAAACATCATGCGTGACAGCAAACCTTAGTGCGTAGAAACCACACTCGTTTGATCCTTGCTCAGGGGTGGCCACATAATGACACTTCTCAGCCAGGGCCTCCCAGTTGAATGAGTTTTTCTTATTATACTCATCAGTCCCATAAACCTCTTTCATCAATAGAACCATCCTCCTCATCTGTTTTAAGAAAAAAGAAGTGATACATATACATAGAAACAGGATCAACATGGACCCAAAAAAACACAACGTAGGAACAGAAGCGGAACGTTTGAACTTACAATTTCAACACGATCTTTGTGATGCGCAGACCTGGTTGTTCTACTGTTGGCATATCTAAGGTTGTCAAAAATATCAAGGGCGCCGGTGTATCTATTCATCACGTACAACGTGTGATGACCCGCATGGAAGCGAGACAATGAAATCTATGAGCAGAAGGTGGCAGTGAGAAGAAACATAAAAAAAAGAAAGCAGGATCATAAAGGTCTGCTGTTAGTAAAGAAAAAGAAAGTTCACTCTATATAACAAAAAAACCAAAAAGAAAAGATTCAGTCAGACAGTGGGAAAAAGTTTACACCATTATATATCACTTAAAAAAAGAAGTTCAGTATGCACTGCAAAGAAAGTTCACTATGCGTAAGAAAAAGAAAGAAGGGAAAAATAATGTACCAGGTTTGCATTCAACAAATCTTCAGACGCCCTAACGTACAGGTTAAACATTTTTGCAGCTCTCTTTACATCAAACAAGCTCGCTGATGCCTCAGCAGCGTCACCTTTTCCCCCAGAATATGGGTCAAAATCAAGTAGATACTGCTTAAAAAAAATAAAGAAAAAAAATATGAGGACAACAAGATAAGATACTACACAAAACACATTAAAAACTCATACAGTGCATAAAAAACAAAATATAGAGGTAGTTTTTTGAGAAAAATGGGTGGAAATGATGACATTACAGGGATGAAGTGCGGTCCAAGCAATACGCGCTTCCCTGACTCAAACATCTTTTTCGTAGCCGCATCATCTTTCTAGTATGATATGATGAGTTCCATTATTTCTTCTTCCATCATTTCCCCACGACCAAACAACCTCCACATAAGATTGCCAACGATTGACAAAGGATCACCCGCGGGGCTTGTAAACAATGCCAATATATCTCTGAAGAATAATCACAAGAACAAAAAAAAACCTCGAGAAAATGAGATTGGAGAAAAAAGGTATATATAACATAAAATGACAAAACTAAAACTAAAATCATGCAAAAAAATAAACACATTTAGGAAAGATAGAAAAATGAACTCACCTCCCATGTCTAGCCTGATAATCTTTGCTTAAGATCAAACTTTTTAAGCTTTTTGACTTGGAAAAATGTTGGAACTCATATGTCTCAAATTTCTCCAAAGGAATCATCAACTTCTTGCTTATGATGTTAGCCCTCTTATTAGAAAGCACAAGAGTTCCAGTTTGTAAACACTTTGGCTTTTGAGTGACAAAATATCACTGCTTCCCCTAGAGCATGTATCAACAGCCTTCCTTTTCGCTGGCAACGGGGAGACAAAATCATCATCGTCATCCGCCAAAGTTATTACATCATTCACCTTCAGTCGAGGTACAGTTGCAACCTTCTTGGTAGATTTCCTCACATTGGAATGGAGTTTTTCAACAACCTTTTGCGCCTTGCTTTTAGTGTTCGCCCAATCTATTTCTTTGACAACAATAACCTCAGGAGTGAGAGACTGAGTCCCAAATAATGCAAAATCATCCTCCTCCAAAAATAAACCTGGGCCTGTCAACAGAATAAAGGTTTACTGCATATAAGCGTACAACAAAAACATGTGAAGGTTCAGTCAATAGAAAAAGAAAGTTCAAATCCTGCGCTTTCAGTCAATCACATAGGGACCAGTGCACGAAAAAAATATCACAGAAAGGAAAAAGAAGAGAACAAATAAAGTTTTACTGCATATAAGCGTACAAACAAAATTTGAAGGTTCAGTCACTAAAAAAAAAGAAAGTTCACATCATCAAATCACAGGGGCCTGTGCACCCAAAAAAAAACACACACACACAAAAAATACCTGCAGCAACACCTAATTCAGATTGAAGGTCGATGTTAAACACCTCTGCCGTCAGCCAACTGTATAATACAGTCATCCTTATGTTCAGGATATTTTTTTGCCTAAATATCACCAGATTCTCACCATCCCAAGAATTCAGGCACTGGAGCATGAAAAACCCGCAATCATTCCTGTGAGGACACGACACATAATACAAAAAGAAAAGTCAAAAAAGGAAACAATGAAGCTGAGAAAGGAAATAAGAAAATAAAAACAACAACTCTGTATAACTGAATAATAAAAATCTGTAATAAAACGTACGGTGTCTGCTGCTTAGGCGTTCTCACGTAATGAATCTCAAAATGATCGATACTCTTTGGTTTGAATGACTCTCCCTTATCATTCGTGGCTTCCCCCCATAACTTCTTGATATGACGAGCCATGGTATAGAATACCCTTTGAGCATCTGGGTCATTGTCTTCCCGAAGAGAATCAAGCAACTCAAAACGTTGAAGCTTTAGGTTAACACCAACTAAGCAAAAATGGCCAACATTCCCTGGGGTAGGCGGATTAGGGGGGTCGAAAGTAGCAAAGAGGATCTGCATACAAGATATGATTATATTAAAAAGGTGCCTAATGAAAAAAAGGCAAGATGACATGGACCAAAAAAAGAGATGGGCGGCCTTAATGGTTACCAAATCTTTCTTATCCAAACGCTCTTCCGCATCAACACTAAAAAGATCCCTGACACTCCTACTTGTAAGATTTCCTTCAAAAATATGCCTCTGTTCAAAAAAATTAAAGTAAAATGGAAGTTCAGATAGGCATATGCAGAAAGTTTAGATTACATAGTTATATAAAAACACAATCAAAAATTTAAAAAGCAGCATGCAGAAGACAGAAAAAGTTCAGACACTTAAGCAACATGTATACGGCACCACCATCTTTTCTGAGTGCTTATACTTCTGGTTCAGCAAAAAAATTCCAACAGAGACCACATACGAGGAAATCATTCCATTAGGCTGGAAGGCATTACCAAGTTGACCAATGGTGCATGGGCACAAATCATTCTTAATAAGTATTTTATCCCTACAAATTACAATGAATATATAAGGTCACTGAAAACTAAAAAAAAAGAAATGAAGATAACATGAATTAGACACAAAAAAACCAGGACTGCCCACACATGAGAAAAAAGGGAAAGAAATATAAAAAGATCGAAAATACATACTTCAAAATAGGATCCTTCCTCAATTTAATAACAACGTGATAAACATCCTTGATTCTCCTCAAAGCAGGGACCTGGGATTCTGAAGGTGTGCATTGCAAGCTTGGGGCTGAAAAACCAAAAAAATTAAATTACGAGCAATAAAAAATAGAAGTTCAATTTATAACAGGAAAGAAGTTCACTTAGGTAACCATGCTCGTGGTACGTAATCTAACAAATGCTGGCTGGGAAGTTCACTTGGGTAGTGATGTGTACAAAAACACATAAAAAAATTCAGCGCTAACACGCTCTACATGCCAAAAAGCAGAAACACAAAAACAGTGTGTACTCCTACATAATAAAAAATACACACGTTTAAAACATAAAAAGGGAGTCATTATAAGATAGTTATTAATGGTGAAAACATTTACATAACCTGGTAAAAATAAAAAGTGCAGTAGGAAAAAGTAGCATGCGTTAAACTAAGGGGGGATAAGGTAGTGGAAGGGATACTATATTCATGCATCCTTGCCTATGTATTGCGACATGCTCGATTTGTCTCCAAGAAGTGGGTCTGCATCTGCGGCAGTAGTGTCAGCTACACAGTCATCTTTCCCCCCTTGATCAGACTGAACAACCGTCTCTGCATCATTTCCCATGGCTCGGCTACTGCTGGACACAACCCTATTGACATCGGGTGGATCTGCGTCTGCGAGGCAAAAAATTACATCATCGACGGGGTTGGCAACAGTTGTTCCCTCCTCAACAACAATATCTGCTCCTGCAGACTGATTTACATCAACTGGACTGGTGGTGACAACTTCACCGCTGTCTTGCACATGCACACCAGCTGTTGCAGTAGCAGCAAAGGTGGCATCATCACGCAAACTTGCGCTTACATGTATGTTATTGTCTTCGGTCAGAACCACATCAGCACCTTCCTCGAATTTCTGCTCTCCATACTGTGAACTTGGAATAGAGTCATCTCGCGCAGCACCTGTGAACACAAAATTATCACCTCCAGCGCCGTTATCATCGCTATCATCAACTGGTGGTGACACAGGTGACTCCACGGGTCGGGCATTTAAGTTATCTGCTTCTTCATCTGCATGTTCTTCATTCATATCTTCTTCATCGCTGCGCGTAGCTGCCTTCTCCTCTGCTTCCCTAGCTTCATCCTACCAGCAGTACATAAAAAAAAGAAGTTAACTTATAAACATAAAGGAGGTTCACAAGCAGGTTTAAAAGAAAAAAAATCGCAAGAAGTAACACCCACCTCAGCATCTGATTCTCTTTGGCCTAGACCTGGTGATGGAAAGAAGTTCTCTCTGCCAGAAAGCACTCCACCTGGTTCAGCTCCATCTCTAAACTGCATTTCTTTGATGACATATTCTTTCTCATACTGCTTACATAACAAGTCTTGTTTCGCGGCAATGTCGGCAAACCCTTGGCGAACAAAAGACAGAGCAGACCTAAGATTATCGAGGGCGCTATTATCAAGTTCTGAAAATTGTTTTAGAACATCACTTGGAGGGAGATGTCCAGGAGGGAAAAGGCCAGACACCCTGCTAATACGTTAGTCCACACTCGGAAGAGACCGTGAAAGTTCCACGGCTTTTTGCAGAAGCTGGTCAATCTTCTGGATGGATGTAACAGATGACGTTGTTGGGATATCATAAGATAACTGAAGCGCAGCGCCAGGATTCTCAAATGGTGGCTGGGTATCTAACAAGCGAGGGCCAGTGACTCTAGCTGCATCATCTGGCATTTTATAGCGATGGATAGGACTTGGGGGACTTGACTCTATCCTCAGATCTTCGACGGGGAACACATACGAATAGGCGATATCATTGCGCCCCTTCCACTGTCACAGACACACAAAAAAAAGGAAAACAAAAAAGTTAGTAAAGAGAAGATCACTTAGAATAAATAAAAAGAAGGTTCATTTGGAATTAAAAAAAGAAGGTTAAGTACTACAACATGGCTTAAAACAACAACAAAAAAAAGTGTGAAAAAAGAAAGTTCACTTGGAATACAGAAAAAAAGAAGGTTAACTTCTACAACATAGCTTAACAGCAACAAAAGCATAAAAGTTCACTTAGAGTAAAAAAATAAGGTTACAGAAAAGTTCACTTAGAATAAAAAAAGAAGGTTAACTACACTAAAACATGGCTTAACAGCAACAAAAAAAAAGAAGTTCACTTAGAAAATAAAAAGAAGGTTAACTTACAGGCAACTTCCCAATGATGTACTTCGAAAGGTCATTCCTGCCATTCTTAATGCGATCTTCAAGGTAAATTGTTTTCAACCTCTTCTGCTCCAAGAAATTAGCGCGAGGGGTCCTGCGATGCAAGATAGAATGTTTCTTTGACAGATAATTGTCCAAGTACTGGACAACTGGAAGAATAACACACCCCTCGGGCCCTACCTGTGGTACATTTGTATCCTGATACTTCTCAGCTGCACGCTTCAACTCATCAACAACTAATTGGCAGAAATCACTTCTAGCCATCTTATTGTAATCCATGTCAAGAAGCATAGCAGCCTCCCTGCCGATACGAACTGCAGGCCCAGGGCATATAAGCTTGGTGTACAATATGGCAAAAAAAACCTTCACAACGCTACTAACTCTTACCTCATCATCCACTAGTTTAGCCAAAAGGTCGCGTAGATGCTTTGTCTCAATACTAGCATTACTAGCGAAACCCAGTTCTTCCTTAAGCTTCACCAGAGCAGCGTCATGGCCAGTATCAGAAGGTCTAGGGACAGTTTCACCCCCCATTGGGAAACCAAAAACGTGGCGCACGGACTCTCTGTTGACAACCACCACCTTGCCAACACCACAATCAATCTTCATGGTGGTGGTGTCCATCCTCATCAATAGTACACACGCCAACGGACGCGCAACATTGCCATCAAGAACCCAGTCAAACACACAGCCAAATCCAGCAGCACGAACTATTTTCTTATGAGGATCCAGGAGCAACTTAGCAGCATCTGTAACTTCACCCATAGAACATCGGACGGTCTGCTTGAAACGGCCAGGAGAAATTTTATCATCTCCGTCTTCGACAACTTTGCTTCGTTTGCCTCTCTTGAATACAGTGGATTTCCTCTTTTTCATGAATTGGTCATCATCTACATCCTCACCATCATCCATGAATTCAGCCTGCTTTAACACTCTTCCTTTTCTTTTTTTTCCCAACTTTACTCACATCTGTACCAGCTCTGGCCCTTTTCTTATTTACATCATCCTAGAAAATTAACAAAATAGAGATATCAGACACAAAAAAAAATGAAATTTAAGGTTTACCAATGATCTGTTGTGAAGTTCACATTACTATGGAAAAACAAGGATATAATATGCATGTATAATGATAAAAAGAAAAAAGAAGGTTCACATAGAATACATAAGGAGGTTCGCATGTACTGGTTGCCGCATTTAAGTAATATTAAAAAAATTAAAACACATGATTTAGACGGTTCATACATGATATCACTTGTGAAGTTTAAAAAATGATATATTAAGAAGTTCAGATAGACATAAAATAAAAATACACTCACATGATCTAGACGGTTCACAAGCTGAAAAGAAAAACTACACAATTATGAAAGTTCACATGTATAATGATAAAAAGAAAAAAGAAGGTTCACATAGAATACATAAGGAGGTTCGCATGTACTGGTTGCCGCATTTAAGTAATATAAAAAAAATTAAAAACACATGATTTAGAAGGTTCACACATGATATCACTTGTGAAGTTTAAAAAATGACATATTAAGAAGTTCAGATAGACAGAAAATAAAAATACACTCACATGATCTAGACGGTTCACAAGCTGAAAAGAAAAACTACACAAATATGAAATTTCACATGAACAAAAAAAGCAGCTCCTTCAACAAAATTACTACACACACAGAAAAATAAAAGCACAATGACTTGAAGGTTAACACTGGTACAGTATGAAGTTCACATAAGAGAAGATACAAAAAAACATCATACATGAATTATGACAATGGAAAAACATACAATACAAAAAAAATGAAGGGGACCATAAGAAATAAACCTTATCAGCAACAAAATCATCGTCATCCTCCTTTGCATCAGTGTCACAGGAATGTAGGGTTCATCAAACATGACATGTCGATTTGCAGCATTCTTCAAAGGAGATGCAGACTCATAGGAACAAGTGTCCTGTGTTGCGCTCGCAGCAACACGAGGACTACGTCGAGGGACTGATGTGCTCACAGCAACACGAGGACTACGTCTAGGGACCGAAGCAACATATGGCTGAACCCCTGGTGTGTGTACCAGCTTCCTTTTAGCAACAGCAACCCGCCTTCTTTGATAAGTTTGAACTTTATTTTCATGCTCAGCAACGCTGGCCCCATGTTCCTTCTCGTACTTATCTAATTGAGCTTGTACATTGTGATCCTGAGTGACCTCCTCAGGACCACATACACTTTGAGACGGTGTATCCTGCCACTGTGGAGTATGCTCTGATATAGATAGATTAGGCAAGTCATTGGTGATATCATCAGCAGAACCATGGGGCAATGGGGTAGAATAAAAAATAGGAGCAGTTGTTCCTCCGCCGCTACAATCTGCAACACCAACAGTAACACGGGCCGAGGTTTCGTCATAAATTGGGCCACCGGTCACACGGGGCACCGGACTATTCCCATCAGGTGGACCATCTCCAGGGAAGTCAGCATTCAACGCATCTATTGTCTCCTTAATAACATCATCGGCTGCCAAAAAAAACAAAGGAAGTTCATACAAACTGTTAAAAACAGTTCCTGACAAAAATTAGAAAAACTAATTGAATTCTGAGAACAAATTGTAGTAGAAAAACCTAGTCTCCTACACAAGTATTAAACATGAGAACCAAAAAATGATAAAAAACTACAAAAAACATCTATGAGCTACAAAAACCACAGGAAGTTCATATAAATGTTAAAAAAAGTTCACCAAAATAATAAGAATGCATATAATGAACACTGAACACAAAAATTGAACAATGAATTACACAGGAAGTTCATACAAACCGATAAAACAAGTTCACCAAATTATTAAGGTGCATATAATGAACACAGAGAAAAAAATTCAAGATAAAACAATAAATGGACACTGAATACAACAAATTGCACACTGAATTACATAGGAAGTTCATTCAACTGATAAATACAGTTCATTCAATTTGAAAAACACTGAAAAAATGAATTGCATTAGAACCCCTAGTCAATTAACATGAAAACCCTAGTGGTGCAAAATACAAAAACATATATGAAACTACAAAAACAAAAAGGAAGTTCATCCAACAGACTCTAAAACAGTTCACACATATGAAAAATGTTCTCAAGCATAGTATGAGCAATTAAACACAAGAGCAACCCACAGGAACACATAGAGCATCATAAAAAACACAAAATGCTTGATCAATCACAATCATTGGACACACAAAAATGAAACCCTAGATAATTTGTTTGTCAAACAAGTAAGCTAAACCATGTGAACGAAAATCACACAGAAAACATTAAAACGAAGGTGATGTGGTTCAAATATACCTCCCAAACTGCTCCCATCAGTAGGCTCCATTTGAACAAACCGATCAATCTTCAAGCCTTCAGAGAAAAAAAGGACGGGCACTGCATCGGTGCGGATGGGGAATGGGCCCTCGAAAGCTTCACGCCGATGGAGCCGCGGCGAGAGAACGAGAGAGGAGCCGATTCCCGGCCGCAGATCGAGCGCGCGCTTGCTCCGATGAACCAACGCCGGGGACGGTGGGAATGAAGCGGGAGGAACAGTCTGCGGGGAGAGGGGAGCGCAGCGACAGGAACCCCCGCGCTAGAGGCTACGAAGTGAGCGGGCTGAGAAGGCTACGGGAGCGAGGGAGCGGTTTAAGCAGAATGCGGCGGCGGTTTCCTCTCCTTGCGGCGGTTGCTGCGACGGAGGAGGGGAGGAGCGGGGAGGGATGCGGGAAGAGGAGGAGAGGAGCACAACAGAAGAAAAAAAACGCATTAGCTGATAAGCACCTGGCCGGAACCGCATTTAATGGGCTGGGATGTGGGCCGAAAAAATTGATGCTTCTCACCTGGCCGGACCCGGAGTTATTGGGCCAGGATGTGGGCCGACCACATAAATGCCCAACCAGATCTAAAAATGCCTAACAATTAGACCGTGAATCTAAAAGGAAGTTCACATCACTAGGCGTCAGGAAGTTCACTTAGCACTCGCCAGGAAGTTCAGAAAGTTCTTGTTTAGCTTAAACAAGAATAGGTTCCTTTTTAGCTGAGATATATATATATATATATATATATATATATATATATATATATATATATATATATCGACGCGGATTTGCTGCCCATGGTGATAGCTGCGCATGCCTTTTTGACCTTTAGATGTTGTCTTGTGATTCGTGCTGCCGTTTGCTGAAAGTCACGTCCGTTTAGCATACGCGATGTGGTTTTGAGTTGTTCCCCTGCTTCAGAAAAACGAAGCATCTTTTGCTGCTGCCGACAAAAAAATGCACCGAAAAACTGTTTTCATCTTGGTCCGTCCGGTGATAGCAACATTTTCCTTTGATTCGATCATTGAAACGCGATTAATGAAAAAAAAACATAGATACGTGATTTTCTTTCCTCACCGATCAATGGAACAAATTATCAAATCTCCTGAAATCTCCTGGATAAGAAGGTGATTTATTTTCTTAGCCATTTTTTGCTAGTAGTTTGTTTGGAAAAGCAAAATCCAGCGAGATAAGAGTTACACGATCTGCATCCTCGAGTAAAAAGGGAACGGTGTTGTCACGTCTCAATCAGACTGACGTGGGAAGCGACCTGAACTTAACCCGAATTTGATATAGATTTAAGGATATGATTGTATGTGGTTACAATCAAACCATGGATACAAGAGAATCAAAGGTGAGGAATCAGCAAAAGCATGGAGGTGAGGAACTGAAGTAGGAGGTGAGAAACCAGAGCAGGAGACGAGAAGCTTGGAGACGATTCAATCCTTTCCTCCCCCATCTCGTGGCCCAACTGGATGGATATAAGGTGCTTCCCTCCTGTGCCTTCCACGTGGGTCCCAGCCTTGCAGAGGTGGCCCACCCGCCAGCTAGTATAACACCGGTAGAGAGGGTATGACATTCCCGCCCCCTTAAAATCCGGCTTGTCCCCAAGCCGAGTAGTGAGTGACAAGAACCCCCCGGATCCCATGGCCAACAAGTAACTGAAGAGTGTCGTCGTTGTGTGCCAGCAGATGATGTAAATTTAGTATCCTTCTTTTCGGCCATTTGTCCATCTTTCAAGATGCAACTGCACTTCTGATGTAAACAGTAATGTGGCATTCCATAGTTAGGATCAGCAACCAGATCAGCCGCATCGGATGTTAGCACAAGAGTTTGGGTCTTGGATGCTACATTGGAGAGTACTTGTAGGCATATTCTGTAGTTGGCAGCAAAGTAACACGTCTCCATGTGTCCCTCATTGATGTTACGGCTAAAGTTCAGAGCACCATCACTAAGAGTAGTATTTATAACTCCACTACGTAGCTGCTGCTTCAACTCAACCGAACAGTGGTACCTTGTACTGACAGTAGGCAACGTAACATTACTCATTGGCTCCATGTGAGTATCCTGATGCCAGCTTTCAGATACCAGCCTTCCCATGGCCACAAATATTTGTGCAGACAGACAAAAACTGCAGGGCTCAACTAGGTGCAATACATAATAAGGCCAAGGTTTCAGCAGTAAATGAATTTCTTGCACTCTTGATAGCAGATCCACAACATCAAAATTATTTGCCATGAGCTTGCGATTTGTCCTCAGCTTGACAACAAATTCATTTAGGTATTTTACAATCCCCACTAAAATTGCAAACAGTAAGCATCGCCATTTCCAATCACATTTGCACTGATTTCTGTTGGTCTGCAGACTTGTACAGAGACAATTAGGAACCACCCATGGCACCTGAGGGAAGAAACACTTGTAGCTACCATAGCTTAATTCATTGAACAATCCATCTGATGCCAATAAGAGACCCTTCCAGCAATAATTGTAAGTGCTGGGAGTCGTTGAACTGAACATACACACACGCTGACAACAAGGAAGATTCAGCACATGAAGTATTCCAACAAGAATTCCAGGGTCCCATTGGTGTGCAGTAGTATAGGTTGTCTGGCACACTGAGCTAATCTTGTGAAATACCAATTGTTCCCATCGCAAGCAACAACATCTTGGAAAAGCAAGAGGTGCACTGCCTGATTGTAACGTAACACCTGGATCCCAGATCTTCTGTACAACCAAGTCAGTAACAATATAACCCATGAACCAATCATTCCAGTACAGAGGTAGCTCAGGACTGGAAAAGTTCCAACAACTTGCAAGTAGATTCAGGTTACCACTGATATACAAATGCTTCCAGCATCTTGGCCCTTTAATTGACATATCTTGGGAAGGGTGCACCCATGGGGGTTTTGGCTGCGAGCAGAGCAAAGAGCCTATGGATGATGGGCTCATGGTCCAGAGGACTGGGGACACCGCAGCGGGGCTGTCGCCATCACGACCGTGTGTCAGGCCACCTATCAAGAAGGTGGCGGGTGCCAGTGCAGTGACACTAACAATGTCGAGGTTGAGGTCATCATCGCTCTCGGCTGAGGCAACGAGCTTGGGGAAGCCATCGACGGTTGCGTCACTGCTCGAGCGCACCGTCGAACAAGTGGTAGGCGTCCAAGCACCACGGCAGCTGCCATCGATGGTGGTAATGGCGTGGCCTGCCATGCATTGTACCGGAGCAGCAAGCTCGGCAAAGACGTCAGTGAGGGTCTCCATAGGCGTGAAGTCAGAGCTGACGCCCAGCTTATCCGCACCCATTGCACTATCCTCCATAATTTCTTCCTCCCTTATCCGAGCAAGGCACGAGGCACTAGTGACACTGGAAGGAGATCTCGACCGCACGGCTGCTTGGATATCATACCGGAGGCCCTCAACGTACTGCTGGATGAAGCACTTGATGTTGAGGTTGGGGTCAAGATCCAGCACACGGTGTAGACGCTCCCAGAACGCCGACGTGTACTCAGCCACAGTTCCGGTCTGCTTCAGCTCAAGCAACGAGCGCATGTGCGGATTGAACATACCCATGGGCATTTCGTCAAATAGGTCGGAGAGCTCACACATGTCACTCTTGGCCGGTGGGGCAACCGGTGAAACATCATGAATGTCCAGGAGGCAGGAACGCTCGTAGATGCAACGGCCATGCAAGGCAAGGGCCTGGGCTGCTCCGTCTCTGGATCGAAGGTGAACCTCCGCCTCCACATGGTTGAGTCTCTGGGAAACGGAGATCTGCACCACCCCATATGGCTCAAATACCTGGTGCAACACCTCCTCGGTGACGGGGTAATACACGTACTGCATGGTGACGCGAAGAACGCCGCCGGCGAATACCTTCATTGAGCTCGACATTTCGTCGAACAGGTGGTAGGCAGGAGACGGGGTGGAGATTTTTTTGTGGATTTTTGCTGGCTCTGAGTAGTGGTGCGACCAAGATGGAGAGTGAATCAAGAGCAATGAAACTTGGTGGCAGATCGGATCGATTGGAAGCCAAGTTCGTAGGATTTTGAAGGCTCTGATACCAAATTGTCACGTCTCAATCAGACTGACGTGGGAAGCGACCTGAACTTAACCCGAATTTGATATAGATTTAAGGATATGATTGTATGTGGTTACAATCAAACCATGGATACAAGAGAATCAAAGGTGAGGAATCAGCAAAAGCATGGAGGTGAGGAACTGAAGTAGGAGGTGAGAAACCAGAGCAGGAGACGAGAAGCTTGGAGACGATTCAATCCTTTCCTCCCCCATCTCGTGGCCCAACTGGATGGATATAAGGTGCTTCCCTCCTGTGCCTTCCACGTGGGTCCCAGCCTTGCAGAGGTGGCCCACCCGCCAGCTAGTATAACACCGGTAGAGAGGGTATGACAGGTGTCCGTGTATATTTTGTGTCCGTGTATATTTTGTCAAATAAAAAGAGAGTTCTGCATCCTCGGTCCAGAAAAAAACTTTGCTTTCACCAAGAAAGCAGAAAGCCTTCGTTGATTTCTCAACCAAAAAATCTTCCATTGGATCTACAGAATCATAGAATTTATTTTAGAATTTATTTTAGGCACAAATCCATCACGATCGCTCCAAAAATTTACAGAATGGAGTAATCCATTTGTGGAGTCAATACTGATAAAGTGATAAACAGAAATTTTCTCATGCAAAAAATCATGGGATCCTAGGATCTGGATCGGAACGATCGGAAACAGAAAAGATCTGAATCGGGAACTCAATATATATTAACCTGGCTCCTTAAACGCAGTAGCAAAACCAAATCATCAGCGTCCTGGACGCAAGGGACGACAGCGTCCCCTTCTCGCATGCGGCCAGGCATGTGGCCCGCCCGATCACCATCCACGCTCGGAGACGGCCGGTACCCCCTTCATCTCCTTCCTCCCCAACGCCACCTCCCAATCTCGAGTCGGTCGTGGCGTGGAAGGAAGCCAGGGCGCGCTGAGATGGAAGCAGGGCTGCCATGCCGCTCTCCCATACCCGTACGTGAGCGGGCTACCGACGCAGGACTCTGGGGCTGTCGAATCCCCATCGCTCACGTGCCGGCCGCCGGCGTCCCTTGCGCGTGGGGTAGCCCAGTTGAATCTTCCATCTCTGTCTTCGCCCTGCAAGGCAGCCGTAGCGCCTCCTGCCTCAAGATCCTCCATATCAGATCGGAGAGGCGAGGAAAATAACGCTGTGGCTCCCAATCAGCGAATCACGGTGAAAGAAAAATCAGATTGAAAAAAAAAAGTCCAGATCGGAAATAAATCACGGCCTGCTGCCTCTGCCCTGATTTCTCCTTCCTTCACGACGCTGCCTCCTGGACGCCATCCTCTTCTCTCCTGGAACGGCGCCGGATGGCTGGTGCTGGCATGGTGGCGGGATTTCGGGCCGCCGCGACCCGAATCAAAAAAGAAAACCACCGCCGCCTCCTGGCTTCCCCTGAAGCCGCGCCACCCATGCCCTCCTCCACCTCCCGGATCGGAAGGGGAAAAAGGAAAACGAACGGTGAAACAAAAAACAGATTGAAAAAAGCAACTCCAGATAAAAAAAGCAACGCCCCGGGCATGAGTTCGACACGGTGCTGCCGCGGGATCTGGAGGCAGGGCCGGAGCAATGGCAGGGGAGAGAGTGGATGGGAACATGAGGAGGAGGAGAGTATGTGAGGACGGGGTGGGAGTGCGAGTACGATAGGGATGTGGTTTTTTTTCTAAATCTGGTGGGGGGGAAGTCGACGGAACGGCGTCACGACGTCAAGTGAGTCGATGGTTAAAAATTCTCTATAGAGCGATACCATGGATGGATTAGGGTGCGCAGCTACCCCGTAGGCAGCCCACTATTTTGCATATATATATATATATAGATAGATAAAATGGTTTCTACCCTCAAAGGTAACTACCCACGTCTCATATACCAACTTACGGAAGTACTTGGTCATAATTTATCGGTTTGATTATGTTCGTATACTATATCTAAGATATCTAAAAACAACTTTAATGAAAAAATTGTAAATGGCCTAATATTTTACACTATATACTCGAAATATCGTCATATATGCATATAAAAGAGAAGTATGTAGAAGTTTTCTACATACTACTAAAAAAAGTATCTATAGTACTGAAATAGCATTATATACTCCATACTACATGATACATACCTCATGTTATGATAGATACTCCATACATTGTGTGAAACACACGTGGGGTAGTTACCTTCGAGGGTAGTATGAATATGTCATATATATATATATATATATATATATATATATATATAAATGCTTTCTACTCCCGGGTGTAACTACACCCACGTCTCATATACCACCTTACGGAAGTATTTGTGATACTTTATCGGTTTGAGTATATTCATATACTATATCTAAGATATCCTAAAATAAGTTTGATGAAAAAATTGCAATTGTCCTAATATTTTACACTATATACTCAAAATACCGTCATATATGCATATAAAAGAGAAGTATGTATAATTTTTGGCCAAAATAAAGATTGTTCAATATGGCTGAAATGAGATTGTTAATTAATTCAATAGTTGGCCGAATTATACAATGTTCAGTTGTCTATATTGTTGTTGGTTAGATTGTTCTATATTGTTGTTGCATATATATATTGTTGTTGCATAGTTTGGCTGAAAATATATATCTTGACACATATGAATATATATATATATATATATTGTTGTTATTGTACATTGTTGTTGTATTGCAATGTACATAGCTCTTGTTAGTATTTTTAACATGTGTTCCATTTTTGTTGCAGAAGTGACAAGCAATGTCAACCACTCATGGATTTTTTTCTTCGCAGCGGCATTCATTTTGCTAGCATTGATATAAGAAATCTCAAGATTAAGATGAAACGCACCTGGCCGGGACTTGAGATACCATCTGCCTGCCACATTGATCTCCAGCTATCTTTAGGCTTGAGCATCTCAAGACTATAATGGCTGCTATGGCAAGCGCCGTCCTCGACGAGGACGCGTACAAGGATATGAAGAAAAGATTCAAGAGTGGGCATCATTATCTTTGGGAGAAGTACCCACTTGACGGTTGCAACATTGAGTATGCAACAATAAATGCGTATGTTGCATACGAGGTGTACCGTAAGATTAGAATCATCAACAACAGGCAGTGTCACCTCGTACCGCGACCAGTGCGCCAGGAGCCTTCTGATTCTGATTATTCGGATGACGATTACTAGCTAGTGTTTGTAGTGCCTTGAGGGTCTCCTCATGTATATATGTAGTATTGTTGTTGTTGGGATGTGAGCTAGTAGTGTTATTGTTGCAAACGCTCTAATATTTTGTAACTAGTAGTGTTATGTTGCAAGCAATTTATCACTAATATTTTGTGGTAGTGTTATTGTTGGATGTGAGTTGTCTTATTGTTGCAAAAAAATTATCTCTAATATTTTGTAGTAGTGTTATTGTTGTAAACAATAACTCTCTAATATTTTGTAGTAGTGTTATTGTTGGATGTGAGTTGTCTTATTGTTGCAAATAATTTATCTCTAATACTTTTTATGAAGTGTTTATCACATTTGAAGTGTTTATCACATTATTTTATTAATTAATTTTTTTATTATATAATCATTTTTTAAATAAAGTAATATTTGTTTTACCATTATTCATTTCAATATTATTATTATATAATATAACCACTAGTTGTGTAATTTTCCTAAGAAAGATTTCTTTCTTTCAAGTGTTTATCACATTATTTCATTATTTAAATATTTATTATTATATAATCATTTTTAAAATAAAGTAATATTTGTTTTATCATTATTTATTTCAATATTATTACTACATAATATAACCACTAGTTGTGTAATTTTCCTAAGAAAGATTTCTTTCTTTGAAGTGTTTATCACGTTATTTTATTATTTAAATATTTATTATTATATAATCATTTTTAAAATAAAGTAATATTTTTTATCATTTTTTATTTCAATATTATTACTATATAATATAAGCACTAGTTGTGTAATTTTCGTAAAAAAGATTTCTTTATTTGAAGTGTTTATCAAATTATTTCGTTAATTAAATATTTATTATTATATAATCATTTTTAAATAAAGTAATATTTGTTTTATCATTATTTATTTTAATATTATTACATAATGTAATTGTTTAATCAAGTAAATTTTTATAGTATAAGAAATAAATAAGTGTTTAATCATGAGTAGTTAACATGACTGATAAGATAGAACTATCAGTAAGTTCTCAGTTCTCTCTTCGTATCTAGTTTGAAAGAATCTAATTGTTAAGCGTGCTAGTGTTATAGCAATTTCAATATGGGTGACCAATCGGGAAATTTGACAGTTCTCAAATTGATTAAGTGTGTAGAGGTTAAATGTGTAGAGATTAAGTGTGTAGAGTTAGACTAGAGATTAAGTGTGGATTAGTGGATAGTTAAGTGGGAAATTTCGGAATCCTAAAAAATATTTGTTTCTGAAAGTTTCAAAAAATAATTATTATTTTGAAAAAACTTTAGTAGTACCGGTCGGTTACCGACCGGTACTAAAGGTCTCCAGTCGAAACCTCAGTCCGCGACCCCACGTGTAGTCCTTTTGTACCGGTCGCAACACGCTCGGTATTGATGTTGGGGGCAACAGTCCCGTTTGGGCAGTACCGGTTGCAAATCCGGTACTAATGCCCCTCCCCAACCGGTACTGCTGTATCTTTTTCCACTAGTGTATGGTTATGTGCATTATGTTATCAAATTTATTATGTGCAAATCTTTGCCCTTTTGCATTCGTCGCTGTGCATTGATAATTTTGAATGTTGCTGGTCTTCGTCTGACTCGATGAAACGACGCATCGGTTTCAACCATGCGTATCCGACGGACTGGCGACTGACAGCGGCGGCACATGGTGTGGCGATACTGCACATCTTCGTCGACCGCCCGACAAACCGCCACCAATGCGGAACAGGCGTACCTCACGCTCAGGGCTGTTAGCTAAACCATCAAAAAACATGAGTGACTGCCCGTTTCAACCTTGACCACCTTCGACTCAAGATGGCGGCCACCCGCATCAGCATCGACTACAACCTCACTTGAAAAAATTTTGACGCCCGACAACAACTTCATCAACCATCACGACGTGCTGGATTTACAGTTACGGCGACCCAATCTTCATCGACCATAATAACAACTCGCCATATCAAGATCAACACTCGGGGGCTCTTCATCAACAATCCCCTCGCGCGCGACTGATCATATTAGCAATATCAAAAATCCTCAAAAGTGTTTCGCGTTTACGACAAGATGCAATCAAAACACTAGAGCAAAACAGGCCACTGGTCCCGGGCCGTGAGTGCTTTTTGTCCTGGTCACGCGCCCGGGACAGCGTGTTCGGGACAAATAGCCTCCCCTATTTGTCCCGGGCACGCCACGGCCCGGGACCAATAGGGGGGCCACGTGGCCAATCAAGGCAGGCTCTGCCTGCGACTCATTTGTCCCGGTTCGTAATACGAACCATATATGTTTTTTTTTGTTTCTTTTATTTTGTTTCCTGTTTTCTATTTTTGTTTCTGTTTTCTATTTATGTTACTGATTCTTTTGTGTTTGTGTTTTTTCATTTATGTTTCATTTCAAACAAGATCGAGTTGCATATTATACGTTACTATGTAATATAAATCATGAAAACACGATTTTTTCCTCGGGATATAGTCATGAATACTACTAGTACACGAGTTCTCCCAAACAAATATTTACAACCGGAAGATCATGTCTGTACCGGGACACGACTAAGTACAAATATTTTTTACATGACAGAGAAGCATTAGACCTATTTTTTCCTCGGGATGGTCTTTTTTGGCGGCCGGATTATACTGCATTCTGCGCCTGGCTTTATGACATAGTCAAGCAGAAAGCCCGCAATTTCCTCCGCGATTGGTAGTAGGCGGTCTTTTGCTTCTAGCCTGTTCCGGATCGTCTCAAACTAAAAAGGAGAGATCAACACCAATATATCAACCATTATGAAAATAATTCAATTTGAGAAGTGAACAAGTTTGAATGAATTGTTAACGTACCCTATTCCAGTCTGCACCCTCATTGAAGTGAATTCGGATGAACTCGCAGACATAGAATCCACACAAATTGGTGCCTTGTTGCTGCTTCGCGCACTTTATGATAGAATAAGATAAGAAATTAATAAAAAATAATCATAAATATTGAAAAAATGGTATTGTGAGACTGAAATTAAGAATATGCGTATGTGGAACCTAGCTAGTATACGTCTTTACCTCTCGCCATTTAAAAGTGAGGTTCTTAGCTATACCGACATCCTTGTGGAAACCGGTGAACTTGTCCCAAACCCTGAAGTTTACGGTATGAAAAATTAGTAAAGAAGTTAACTAATTACTATATATTATTAGAAAAGACGAGGTCGATTGTGATAATGAACGAAATTACCTCTGGAGCATCTGTTTCGTGTCGTCGAACTTTTCTTCAGGTTTCGATAATGGGTCCAAGACATCAACGATTGCCTTTTCAACATCAATCTCAAATAATACCCAGTGAAATCTGCCATATGTTTATATTTGTTAATAACTAAATCATCAATTACATATACTTAAATAACATCGAGTATGTATAAGAAAGTAAACAACTCACTCGAAGTTGAACGGAAAAATTATGGTGCTTTTTTAATGTTGCGCCATCAAATAAGTAAGCAAAAGCTCCTCCGTTTGATCTGGGTAATGTAACAAACCAAGATGATGAACTCGATTAGGGTCAATGAATCCAATCTTGTGATTGAGTCCCAGCTTTCGAGATTGTATAATTTTCAGCCTGCATAATAGAGTACAAAAGTAATATATTGATAAGGATAATTACAAGCAATGAAAAATAAGTAGAGCTAGAGAATTACTGACATATATACATAATTTAATTACTTACATGCAAAAGGCACTGATGATAGATTTGTCGAGCGCGTCAAAATTGAATAACTGCCATAATTCGCAATACTCGATTTGAACCTCATCATCACCTGGGCCAAAAAAATCCTTTGGAATTTTCCCATAGAGCCAGTCTCCGTCTTGACTTTTCGTGGTACGCAAGTACCATGCATTTAGTTGGTGCAACCTAGCTGGTAGAGTGCGCACCATTGCAGGGTCGACAAGATCTTGTCCTCTCACATATGTCCGCACCACCTCATGTATGGTGACACTCTCGCCAGCTTGCAATGCCTTCAGCTCTGCCAGAGTTATACCCATATCTCTAGCTTGCTGCGAAAGTACATCATCGATCGGGTTCCGGTTGTAAGGCGCCAATATGAGTGGAGGGGCCGATTGTCCCGCCTGCATTTCGAGCTGTGGAACATCTCTCTTCTGGGTGGCAGCAGATTTTTGTTCTTCCCGCACTCTCTTAGATGTACGCACCAGAACGCGTCTGTAGTCATCGTCCATATTTAGTTCATATTGCGACGGATGCGTAAGAAATTCTATGGCCCACCGTATCGCTATCGGAGAATAAACCGGAACAGGCAAAGACATCTTTTTTGCCTTCTTTCTCTGGGAAGTCTGGATCTCCTCGACCCATGTATCGACATCTTTGCGAGAGTTCACAAAGCGAGACTTCCCGGCCGTTTCGCTTTTCTGAGTACTAGTCGACGCAGCGGTGCACTTCCGCTTCTTTTGTGGAGGCGATGGAGTCCGTTGACGCGGCGGAGTACGCTCACGCGGCGGAGTACGCTCACACGACGGCGGAGATGGACTAGCGCCTTGGTTGTCGTTGTGGGGGGTGTCTGGACTAGCGCATTGGTTGTCGTTGTTGTAGTTATGTGGACTGGCTTGTGGACTGGGAGGGCGATTTAGCTGCATGTGTGGGAACACGATGTATTCTTTTTTCCATAAGTAGGTACTCTTGAGGGCAAATCTCAACTCAACCTCGTCTTCACCCGTAGGGAAGTCCAGCTTAATTCCCTCATATGTCTTGATAACCTCATCAACCCCGACAACAGCATAGCCATCTGGAATAGGGCGACAATGATAAGTTCCATTTGGGCTAGGCGGTAGGGCAAAGCCGTGCGCCACCTTCACGGTTATGTTCAAGCATGGCACATGTAGGTCGCAAAGTTCCCGCTGCACGATATTATCCACGGGGTGACGAGGACCCGGCATATCATTGTGGCGATCGAGCTCCGTCGAAGCCACGCTGCTTCTCCGCATTGATTTTGGATCAGGAGAAGGATTTCCGGGCGTCTCAGATTCGCAGGGCATCCGTCGAGTCTGCGCTGCCTTCAGTTCAGCTATCTCCTTCTCATGCTGTAGTAATTTATTTTCCATCCACTGGGCCCGGTCGGCAATCTCTTTCTTCTTTCTCGATCGGCTTCTATAAGTGCCAACATCTTTGGGAAACCCAAGTATCCACGGTACAGAGCCGACGGTTCCTCTTGTTCGTCCACTGTGTTCAGGATTCTTAAGGGCTCGCGATAGCTCGTCCTTCTCTCTGTTAGGGTGGAACCTGCCTTCCGTGACCTCCTTCCATACCTCTCTGAGAGCTTTAATAGGGTCAGGTCCGTGCTCCTTGGTAAAAAGACAGTCACCTGTTTCAGGGTCTAACTTTCCACCATGCCCATAGAACCAAGCCTTAAGTCGGTCTGGCCAGTCAAATGTCTCGATCTGTATACCTTTAGCCAAAAACTCTTCCTCCATTTTCAGAAACTTAGGCAGGGCCGTCAGGTAGCCACCTGACCCCATGTTATGGTGATATATCTTTTTGTCTGCATTTTTCTTATTTCTCTCTGACATGGCCTTAGCGGCTTCCGATTGCTTGTACGCCTTAAATTCGGGCCACTCATCTTTTATCTTTTCATAGACTCCGACAAATTCTGGAGTTTTACCTTCTTTTATGAACTTGTTAAGCCTTTTCTTCCAGCTGGGGAACAATTCACCCATCTCAATATAAGTCCAGGCCTTGCATCGATTCTCTATAACCGGCTCCTCTACATCCTCCTCTTCCGGTAAAGTGAAATTCTGCATGAGCTCGTCCCAAAGGAGTTGTTTGTCTGCATTTGAGACATAAATAACCCCCTCTTTTGGCACCTTTGGCTTATACCATTCTTGAGCCCTGATGGACAGTCTGTCCCGAACGATGACTCCGCACTGAGCTACAAATTTCCTTGCATGGTTAGCGGGAGCAATCGGTTTTCCTTTTTCATTGATCTCCTCGATGTGGTACTTTTGTTTCCCTTGGAGCTTTTTGGTCCCGGTCCGTGGCCCGCCTCGTTTCACCGCTGCTTTTTTGCCTTGTCCCGGTTCATGGCCCGCCGACGGCTAAACACAAGAAAAAGTGATAGTTAATATATGTATACACACAAATCTTTTCAACGGAGACAACAACCTGAGGGCATATATCTACCTCGGCGGCCGACTTTCCAACAGTAGAGTCGGTGAACTGTCGGTGAGCTGAACTGTCGGTGACATCTATTCCGTCTGAATGCCCCTCCAGTCCATCACCGGACTCGTTCAGAAATTGCCCGGTGAAATCGTCTACGTGTTCCTCTTCTTGTTCATGGTTTCTGCCGGGGTCCAATTCATCACCTTCGCGAATGATGCCGAACATGTCCTCTTCTTGTTGAAGGTTTCTACGGGTGTCCATAGTTTCTGCAAGAGATTTCAATCCATTTAAATAATTTTAATAACTCAACATCTGAATAACTGCAAAAAATGTAAAACACAATATATATTTCATTGCATTTTCTCTTTTCATTTCCAATAGTTGTAATATCAAAAAATGTATTCATTGATTTTCATTGATTTTCATTGCATTGTAAAATCTATTCTAAAATCTATTCTAAAGCAAAAAATGTAAAACACAATATATATTTCATTGCATTTTCTCTTTTCATTTCCAATAGTTGTAATATGTTATTTAAATAACCTATTAAAGCAAAAAATATTTTATTAACCCAAAATGAATTATTTAAATAACTAATCTCAAAGTTGACCTAAATGGGCAATTTTGCATTTTATGAATATTTCAAAATATTAATTTTCAAAATTATTCAAAACATGCCCACAACTGGTTTAACACAAAGATAATAATTTTACAAATTTTTAGAAATTTGTTTGACTTCATTTGGACATTTAAATCAAAAGATATGAATAAAATGGAAAAATCAGAAAAAGAAATTGACTTGTGACGTCAGCTATGACATCACTGCATCTTGAACTGTCGTTCATCGAGAAATCCGGCCGAAATCCTCTCCCAAATTCGTTCAAAATCAGCGCGTTTCTTACGGGATTTGTTCCCATACTCGAGCCCCCGACACCGCGGTCCGTTTCCCCCCCCCCCCCCCAAAACCCCTAACGGAGCGCCGCCAGGACGCTGTTGCCGCTCGCCGGAGTAGCTCAGCAGCGGAGCCGAAGTTGGGTTCGTGGCACGCGCGCGCAGATAGAGAGAGGGAGCACGAGCTAGGGTTCAGGGCACGCGCGAGGCTCACCTAGTCGAAGAAGGAGGCAAGGAAGGTGGCGGCGAGGCCCAGCCGGAGTCGAAGAAGGAGGCGGCGGCGGCTAGGGTTGTTCACGGGAAATTTGGGCAGCGCTTCGCGAGGAGAGGGAAATGGCTCCGGGTTGAGCCACCACCCGTGGCTAAGTGTTGCTTATATAGCAACACTCAACTGTCCCGGGTGGTGGCTCAGCCCGGGACAGATAGCACTAAACTGTCCCGGGTGGTGGATGCACCCGGGACAGATAGCCATCCCATCTGTCCCGGGTGGTGGCTCAGCCCGGGATAGATAGCCACCTCATCTGTCCCGGGCTGAGCCACCACCCGGGATAGATGGGGTTTTTTCTTTTTCTTTTCCCTTTTTCTTTTCTTTTTCTGTTTTCTGTTTTAAATAACTTTGGAATTTGGAAAAACTTTCAATATGAAAAGTGTTTGAATTTGACTAACTAGTAGAAAAACATTTTCTCTTTTCTATAAATATTATTTTAATAAGTTTAAAACTATTTTAAATGTGAATTTGTATAACTTTTGCAAACTTTGGAATTTGAAACAACTTTCAATATGAAAAGTGTTTGAAATTGACTAACTAATACAAAAACATTTTCTCTTTTCTATAACCATAATTTAATAAGTTTAAAACTATTTTGAATGTGAATTTGTATAACTTTTGCAAACTTTGGAATTTGAAAAAACTTTCAATATGAAAAGTGTTTGAAATTGACTAAGTAATACAAAAACATTTTCTCTTTTCTATAACCATTATTTAAATTAGTTTAAAACTATTTTGAATGTGAATTTGTATAACTTTTGCAAACTTTGGAATTCTGAGCTGTTCGATCAACACTTTAACTTCCAAACCGGGACTAAAGAAGCACACGGATCGTGTGTTTCTTTCAAGCACTTGTAAGCCGTTTGATCAGGTGTGTGTTTCTTTTGATTGCTTCTGAGCTGTTCGATTAACGCTTTCAGTTTCAAACCGGGACTAAAGAAGCACACGGATCGTGTGTTTCTTTGAAACACTTGTTAGCCGTTGGATCAGGGGTGTGCTTCTTTTGAGCACTTGATAGCTGTTGGATCAACACTATCAGTACCACTCGTTGAGCCCGTGACCCTATATATAGCCCCCTCTCGGACGAGGCGAGCACTCAGTGTTTCCTCCTTCTAGTGCCTAGCCGGGTGGTGTGTGGTATACAAATCACTCGGATTCCCTGCATACGCCCCACGGTGCATTTGATATGCAGGCACTCAGGAGCCACCGTGGGGCTGTATGCAGGTGAAATCGTGTGTTTTGTTTTATCAAAAGAATAGTTCAATTCATCTACTGAGGAATATATACAAATTACTCGGATTCCCTGCATACGCCCCACGGTGCATTTGATATGCAGGCACTCATCAAGAGCCACCGTGGGGCTGTATGCAGGTGAAATCGTGTGTTTTGTTCTATCAACGCCGACGGATCCATTTGATATGCAGGTAAAAATGGAGCATCTTCTTCATATCAAAAGTTTAATATATTCATTATTACATATCGCACCAACATCTCCATCACACAACACCGCCAGTTCTTCTGCGTCGGAACCATGGAGCATCTTCTTCAATCAACTTGATGATTGGGTCAATGTTCACTACGAAAGGCGGAATTTCATCAAAATTATTATAATCATCTGACATGTCTGTCTTGTCCTCCACTCCCACGATGTTTCTTTTTCCTGAAAGAACTATGTGACGCCTAGGCTCCTCCACTCCCAGGATGTTTCTTTTTTTGGGTCTGCTAGACATGTCTTTCACATAGAAAACCTGAGCCACATCATTGGCTAGCACGAATGGTTCATCTCTGTACGCAAGATTGTTTAGATCCACTGTTGTCATTCCGTACATCTTGTCTACCTCAACCCCGCCTTTCAGATTGACCTATTTGCACCGAAACAAAGGGATCTTAAAAGAAGGTCCATAGTCAAGTTCCCATATCTCCTCTATGCAACCATAATATGTGTTCTTCTGCCCATTGTTGTTTGTTGCATCAATGCGAACACCACTGTTTTGGTTCGTGCTCTTTTTATCTTGGACACTCGTGTAAAATGTATTTCCATTTATCTCATACCCTTGGAAAGTACATATAGTTGTAGATGGTGCCCTGGCCAACAAGTGTAACTCTTCATCAACCTTTTCTTTATTTTCAAGATGTGCTCGCAACCAACCGCCGAACGTGGCCATGTGTGTACGTACAATCCAGTTGTCAGACTTCCCCGCGTGTAGAGGGCGTACAAAATTCTTGTGTTCATCGATAGACGGGGCCACCAAGGTAGAACTTTGTAGAACTGTATAGTGTGCTTCAGTGAAAGAATGTCCATCCATACAATTTTTTTTTCTTTCCTAGTGTTCCTTTTCCACTAAGTCTACCCTCATGTCGTGATTGTGGAACACCTATCGGCTTAAGGTCATGAATAAAGTCAACACAGAACTCAATGACCTCCTCGTTACCGTAGCCGTT
Source organism: Poa annua (assembly GCA_026929855.1). NCBI lineage: Eukaryota > Viridiplantae > Streptophyta > Magnoliopsida > Poales > Poaceae > Poa > Poa annua. The sequence continues at coordinate 73,746,150 of CM049426.1, forward strand.
GGAGATGCTTCCTTCTGGCCTAGCACGGTTATGCACATATTTCTTTAAGACTGCCATGAACCTCTCAAATGGGAACATATTGTGCAGAAATACAGGACCGAGAACTTGAATCTCTTCGACTAGGTGAACCAGGAGATGCGTCATAACATCGAAGAAGGATGGAGGGAACACCAACTCAAAACTGACAAGACACTGGACGACATCGTTTTGCAACCCTGGTAGAATCGCCGGATCGATTACCTTTTGAGATATTGCATTGAGGAATGCACAAAGCTTCACAATGGGTACTCGAACATTTTCCGGTAGTAGCCCCCTCAGTGCAATCGGAAGCAATTGCGTCATAATCACGTGGCAATCGGTTCTGAAATTTTTGGAGTCTCACATTTACTATCCTCTTTATATTCGACGAGAACCCAGCCGTGACCTTGATACTGCTCAGGCATTCAAAGAATATTACTTTCTCTTGTTTGGTAAGAGCGTAGCTGGCAGGACCTTCGTAGTGTTCGGGACTTAGGCTGTCTCGTTCTTTCACACGTTTCTGGTCCTCCCGTGCTTCCTCTGTATCTTTTTTCTTCCCGTACACGCCCAAGTAGCCTAGCAGGTTCACGCAAACATTCTTCGTCACGTGCATCACGTCGATAGCAGATCTAACCTCTAGGACCTTCCAATATGGTAGCTCCCAAAATATAGATTTTTTCTTCCACATGGGTGCGTGCCCGTTAGCGTCTTTCGGAACCTGTTGACCTCCAGGACCCTTTCCAAAGATTACTTTTAGATCCTTGACCATATCAAATATTTCTTCACCAGTACGGTTGACAGGCCTCCTACTGTGATCAGCCTCACCTTTAAAATGCTTGCCTTTCTTCCTTGCGGTATGCCTGATCGGAAGAAATCGACGATGCCCAAGATACACACACTTCTTACATTTATCCAAATATAAACATTCAGTCTCACCCAAACAGTGTGTGCATGCATTGTACCCCTTGGTCGACTGCCCTGAGAGGTTAGCAAGAGCAGGCCAATCGTTAATTGTTACAAAAAGCAGAGCTCGTAGGTCAAATTCCTCATGTTTGTGCTCATCCCACACCCGTACACCTTCTTCCCGCCACAACTGTAAAAGTTCTTCAAATAATGGCCTGAGGTACACATCAAGGTCGTCGCCGGGTTGCTTCGGGCCTTGGATGAGCAATGGCATCATAATGAACTTTCGCTTCATGCACAACCAAGGAGGAAGGTTATAAATACATAGAGTCACAGGCCATGTGCTAAGACTGCTGCTCTGCTCCCCAAACGGATTGAAACCGTCTGTACTTAGACCAAACCTTAAGTTCCTTGCGTCATCTTCAAATTCCGGGAACTCTCTCTCAATTTTTCTCCACTACGACCCATCAGCGGGGTGTCTACACATCGCGTCTTTCTTACGGTCCTCTTTGTGCCATCGCAACAACTTGGCATGCTCTTTATTCGCGAACAGGCGTTTCAACCGTGGTATTATAGGAGCATACCACATCACCTTGGCAGGAACCCTCTTCCGGGGACGCTCACCCTCAACTTCACCAGGGTCATCTCGTCTGATCTTATACCGCAATGCAGTGCATACTGGACATGCTTCCAAATTCTCATACTCACCGCGGTAGAGGATGCAGTCATTAGGGCAGGCATGTATCTTATGCACGTCTGATCCTAGAGGGCACACAACCTTCTTTGCTTCGTACGTGCTGTCGGGCAACTCGTTGACCTTTGGAAGCATCTTCCTAATTATCTGCAGCAACTTTCCAAATCCCTTATCAGTCACACCACACTCTGCCTTCCACTGCAGTAATTCCAGTGTGGTACCCAGCTTTTTCTGACCATCTTCGCAACTTGGATACAACAATTTCTTGTGATCCTCTAACATCTGGTCGAACTTCAACCTCTCCTTTTCAGTTCCGCACTCTCTCTTTGCATCAGCAATGGCCCTACCAAGATCGTCAGTGGGCTCATCTGGTGCCTCTTCAGCTTCAGCTTCCCCCGTTGCAGAATCTCCGTACTCCGGGAACATAGGATAGTTGTCATCATCTTCCTCTTCTTCATTGTCTTCCATCATAACACCTTTTTCTCCGTGCTTCGTCCAACAATTATAGCTGGGCATGAAACCATGCCGAATAAGATGACTTTGAAGGGTTCTCACGTTTGGGTGATCTGTCTTATTCTGACAGATGACACATGGACAACACATGAAACCATTCGTACTGTGGGCCTAGACTTTCTCTAGAAATTTCCTCAAACCTGTCATGTACTCGGCAGTGCGTCGGTCACCATACATCCATTGTCGGTCCATCTGCATTATATAATGAACTACATCAATAACCATTACAGAACATCGACAAATAAACACTGAACATGCACGGTATCAATTAATTACAAATGAAATGAGAGAAAAATTAACCTTGATCGAAAAGAAGAATAAACTTCTTTAAGTGTACATCAAATCAATTCGTGAACTCTCTCGGGCATTTCATCAAACACCTTGCATGCATACAAAAAAAACAGACTAGCACACACCCCCTCCTTCCATTTCAAAAAAAAATGCCTCCAATGGTTTTGGGAGGGGGCTGCTGATGATCAGTATATATAGGCACACCCCCCATTTGTCCCGGTTTCAGTCACAAACCGGGACAAAAAGGAGCCCATTTGTCCCGGTTTGAGACTGAAACCGGGACAGATGGAGGTTTTTTTCATTTTTTTTGTTTTCTTTTCCTGTTTTCTGTTTTAAATAACTTTTGCAACCTTTGGATTTTGGAAAAACTATGAATATGAAAAATGTTTGAATACATAGATAGTCTACTCATCAACGACATTAAGATGATCATTTTCCGTATTATAGCCGCGTAGACTATCCCACTTCCGTGCAATCTCGAAGCCAAGGCGAGCGTCTAAAGTAGCATATACGACTTGATCGTAGCTCAATGGAACGTTGCCCCATCCTAAAATTAGGTCTTTTTGTAACGTGTCTTCCTTGTCGTCGTCCGTGTACTTCCTCTTCCTCTATTTCTTCTTCTTCTGAAGATTTATCCCAATAACCGCATTAGAGAGAGCATATAGACTAGGAGTAAAATTGCCGGTAGGGTTTCGGCGATCCCTCTGCAGGTCGACCGCGGACGGAATAATAATTCCGTAGTAGGCTAGCATCTTCATGTCATTATGGATTGCCACGCCGTAGAATTTGATTGTCTCGTCACCTAAGAAATCCACGAGGACCTGTGGCACCCGATCAGCTTTGCAAATTTGGAAGACAAGAGTCTCGGTCGCCACCGAGAGTTGAAGGACGGCGGCGCGCTGCGGGGTATCCTTCCGTCGAGGGTCGGTGAACTCGCAATCGAGTCCAACAGCTTTGATCGGAGCGGCGTCGAGGAAGTTGTTCTTCACGTCGCCAATCCACTTCTCCACGCGCCATGCACGAAGGGTGACCCACACCTTGAACCGCATGCCTTCCTTCTCGTAGCCGTAAAACTCATCGGACCGAGTCACGAGTGGCTCCATAGGAAATGGTGTACGTGGACGGAGAAAAGAGAGGAGAGATGGCCGGAGAAATGGTGTGGGGAAGAGTCGTACTGTGCAGTGCATTTTATAGCGCCGGAGAGGAAGATGAATCGCCGGCGGAGGGCAGAGGAATCGCCGGAGGGCAGAGGAATCGCCGGCGCTGCTCGTCTTCCGTGCGCGTCGAAAAAACGCGGCGGTGGCGCGTAACTGAAACCCGGAGGGCAGAGGAATCGCCGGCGCTGCTCGTCTTCCGTGCGCGTCGAAAAAACGCGGCGGTGGCGCGTAACTGAAACCATGCCATTTGTCCCGGTTCGTGACTGGAACCGGGACAGATGGGTGTCGCCTGCGGGTGCTACCTCATTTGTCCCGGTTCCAGCCACGAACCGGGACAAATGAGTGTCGACTGAACTAGTTGTAGCGTTTTATGCCCCATCTGTCCCGGTTTGCAGTACGACCGGGACAGATGGAGTTTTGTAATTTGGTCCTTTAGCCTGTTTTCTACTAGTGAAATCGAAAGCTGTAAAAATCCGACGCTACTCATTTGCCCGATAGATCCAGATCAGATTATAACAAAAACAGCCGGCGATTTCATCAGGTGACGGCGACGCCATGTGCTCGACCTGCGATTTATCAAATTGGATATTTCTCCAATCTTGAGCTGGAACTGGGCGATGAACGCGAGTAAAAAAGCAAAACAGATCACGTCTCCCGTACAAGCAAGCTAACGCCCAGACCAGATGCATGCATGGATCTTCCGGCCGTCGGGCTGCTAATCGCAAGAATCTCCACGCGGCAACTAGACGACTTGAGGCATATCGCAGTACTCGCGACGGTGGCGACTCCAAACTAGCCGCAGCTCGCGGTCGTGGCCAGTTTTAACATCAACCACCTCCACTTGATTCCTACAGCATCCATGACCTGAAAGTTCCGGCTTGTGCGATGCGGCGGCCTCTACGACGCCTGCGCCTTTGACAACAACTTCGTCCATCATTCACAACAACGATCGCGCTTACGGTATTGGTGCAAATAGCCAGCTCACTGGGAGGGCGTATATGCATTCGGGGGCTGGCCGTCAACAACAAACAACAGATTCGTTGTTCTATGCAAAAAGGCGACTCCGGCATCTTCACCAAACTCCACCGCAGCGACTCTGATCCGCCGCGTCGGGCTCTTCACCGCACACTACGCTGTGTCGACTCCGATCCGCCGCGTCAAACTCTTCGCCGCACATTACGTCACATCGAGTCCGGTCCGCCGCGTCGATTTCTTTCGACTGAACACTGCAAGATGTGGCCACCCCAGATGCCCAGGTGTTGCGCCGCACGTGTCGTGACAAACTCACATTGGCCACACCCGAGTACTCGGGGGCTGCGCCGCACAGGTTAGGGAAAATACACAAATATCGGACACACCCGAATGCTCGGGGGCTGCGCCGCACATGTCGTAACAAATAAGCCAAGACTGGTCACTCGACCGACTCGTCGTTTTGAAGATGAAGATCAAACTAAGCCAATGCTGGTCACTAGACCGCCTCGCCGACTTGAGGAAGGCAATCAAACTGATACAAAATTGGTCACTCAATTGTTTCATGGACAAAAAGCGGATCAAAAGTTTATGAACTTCATGCAAAAGATTCAAAGTTTTGAGATTATACTCAATTGCAAGCAATTAAGCACAATCTCGGGGGTTACTCACATTGGGAGCGCTGTCACGCACCCGATAGATTCAAAAGGCGAAAAGGGCAGTCGATTATGAGACTCGCCTCAATCAAAAGCAAGAAATCATAAACTCAAAAGAATTCCCGAGTTGAGTCAGTCGATGGCGCTTCGGATGTTGCACGCGTAGTGCAAAGGTAAGACCCGCCAATCAGTCGAGTCGGGTCAGGGAGCACTCTGACAGTGTTAAGTCCCTGCAATTTGCCATGTCAGCAGACATGAAGAAAATCTTGGCGGACGCGCTAGGTAGCAAAATTGAAACTGCAGAACGATCCAGTAAGACCTTAACGGCCTGAGTCGAGTCTGTCCAGTGTATTCCAGGTTCGAGCCCAGGGACTCGAACTTGATTGAAGGCTAGTAAGGTTTTTGCCAAATGTGTAGTTAACTGGTCTCAACTCATCGAATAAAGCCAGACCTACTAAGTCGTACTCCCTAGGCAAAATAAACAAAGCATATGTCGACGTGTTTTCGACTCAACATGCATAATCAAGGCGTTCTCTACTCAAAAGTACATATCAAAGTTCATGCAAAAACATCAGTCGACGAATTAACGACTCAACAAAGCACAATCGAGACAATCTCGACTCAAAATATACATAACAAAAAGAGCAAAAAATCAGATGGTGACATACACCTGCAAATGAGTCCCTGCCCGATTCTTCGAATCGATCAGGCACTCGGGGGCTACTCCCATCGGGAGCGCTGGGCGCGCACCCGATATACTACTAGACAATGCATCAAGGGCGCAAAAACCAATTCCAAGTTGAGCAAATCACATTTCATTATACTCCCATCGGTAGGGCACTCGCTACAGGCTCGACTTCTACACGATGGATTTTTCAAAGTCGGTTTATCTATAATCGCAATGTATTTTTCAAAGTCGGACTCTCTATAGCCCGCACGGATTTATCAAAGTCGGGCTCTCTATAGCTCGCACGGATATCTCAAAGTCGCGTCTCTATATCCCGCATGGATTGATCAAAGTCGGGTTCTCAATAACCTGCACCGGATTTATTATTAGATTTCACATACATATATTGGACTTCATATACATATATTGGATTTCTCATAAATGATTCAGATTCACTAAGAATGGATAACATCCTATGGACATTGATTACGCCCACTCGACATGTTGTTATGAGTCTTTGCCCGATACTTCGAATCGAGCAGACACTCGGGGGCTAATGACGTGGGTATGCCCTCCGGGCACCCCAGTATTGGTATACCTGGTGCAGCCCAGACGAAGGCCCACTGGGTGGCCCAATGAAGACCAAGAAGCTATTAAGGTAATTACTTGAAACACAAGACAGGGACTCTTAGTCGTAGTCTACTAGGACTCCTGTAAACTGACCATGTCTGCATATATAAAGACAAGGATGGGTAGACAAAGAGACAAACCGCCACATCATATAACACATGTCATAGCATAGACACAATTAGACATAGCATAGAGAGATAGCCTCTCATCACATCGCCCTTGCGGCCTCCATGTAACCTCATATATCATCATAATCAGGCAAGTAGGAGTAGATCTTTACCTCACAATGAGGGGCCGAACCTGGGTAAATCCTTACTTGTCAGCCGTCCGGAACTACCAGCACGCATATCTTCTCTCTCAAAATATACCTAGGGTCTTCGACTCTAGGATTGCCGAGGGCATACCTCGACAACGATACTTAGCGTGTCCGAGCACCATTCATAGATATCTCCATATCTAGCTTGACCTCATTACCGACAACGCTATCTTCTACTCGTCTATGATTTCATGTCTCCGTGACCTAGTCACATGCTTGCAAGCTCATCAAACATAATTCACCGAGTGGGCCCTAGAGTATCTATCCTGCAATGCGGACTGGCAAATCCCGCTCTTGACCCCTCGTCTCAACTACTCCCTTCTGATACCCCAAAGTATCACCGTTATTATCATACTAAATAAGATACGACGTTTGGTGCAATCAAAGTATCTTCTAGGAATAACAATAAGAGTTGGTCTCACGGTCAAAGGCGTAATGACTACGTCCTACAAATATGGGTATGTCCATCACATCGTTAGAACCAACGATATGACGTCCATTGCTGACCGGCGCCATGCCCTATGATCGGGAAACCTCGATCATCGATCGCGCAACGAAACTAGTCTTAGTAGAGGCTACTAGGGACCTGGTTGTTTACGCGTCACACCCGTATTAATGTTTCCGTTTAATATGGTTATAGCATGACACAAAAACATATTATGAACAAATGAGATATGATAAAGAAATACACTTTATTAATTGCCTCTAGGGCATATCTCCTTCAGGAAGTGTTAAGAAATGAGAGGTGTGAAGAAACTAATCTTGTTCTTCATTGGGAGAAATTACACTTTAGGGTTAATGAAGGGATTGTTCTTGGACATAAAAAATCTGAAAGAGGTATTGAAGTTGATGGAGCTAAAGTGGAGGCAATTGAGAAAATGCCTTGCCCCCGAGATGTTAAAGGTATTCGTAGTATTCTTGGTCATGCTGGTTTCTATAGAAGGTTTATCATGAAGGGAATATGCCCTAGAGGCACTTAATAAACATAGTTTATTGGCAAGATCCCAATTGTTCATTTTATGTTTTACACCATGCTATAACTGTATTAAGCGAAAACATTAATACAGGTGTGGTAGATAAAACAACCAGGTCCCTAGTAGCCTCTACTAAGACTAGTTTCATTGCGTGATTGATGATCGAGGTTTTCCGATCTTAGGGCATGGCGCCGGTCGGCAATGAAAGTCATATCGTTAGGTGTAACGATGTGATAGACATACCAAGTATTTATAGGACATAGTCATTACGCCTTAAGACCGTGAGATCAACTCTTATTGTTATCCCTGGAAGATACTTTGACCGCACCAAACGTCATATCTTATATAGTGTGACAATAACGGTGATAATTTTGTGTATCAGAAGGGGGTAGTAAAGACGAGGGGTCAACAACGGGATTTGTCAGTCCGCATAGCCGGATAGATACTCTAGGTCCCACTCGGTGAGATTATGTCAAATAAGTTTGTAAACATGTGACTAGGTCACCAGCTGACATAATATCATAGACGAGTAGAAGATAGCGATGTCGGTAACGAGATCATACTAGGTATGGAGATATCTGAGAATGATGCTCGTACACGCTAAGTATCGCCATGACAAAGGGTTTAAAACTATACGTCCAGGTTTGATACATGAAAGTCATTCGTTATATCACCGGGGTTAATTCATGGGGTCCAGGCCTACGAGTTAGTCGTTGATCATAGAGGAGTCTTGATCGTACCTGTTATTATATCGAACCGCTAGGGTAACACACTTAAGGGGTTTCGACAAGACAACCGGAAAGGAAAGAGATCACCGGGAACGTCCCGGGAAAGGTCCGATGGAGACCGGGCAGCGACGAAAGAGTTTTCGGAGCTCGAATAAATTATATAAAATATGTTTGATATTAATTAGTGTAATTAATGTTTAAATATGATTTTATATATTTATTTTCGAATTTTTAAAGGCAGATTTACCTAAATGGGCCTTCTAGTGGAAAGAAGGCCCATGAGGGGGGAAGCTTCCCCCCAAGGGAGGAGGGCTGGTTCGGCCAGCCCCTAGTGGGCCACAAGGGGCCCACTAGGGCCGGCGCACCTCCCAAGGTCGTGGCTGGTGTGGGAATAGTCCCAGACCGCCCGACTGGTGAGGTTGGCAGCCTCCTTGCCCCTTTATAAAGAGGGGCACCCCTGGTCTTTTAATTCATCCAATTAATTCTCTATTTTCTCCTCGATTACGTGATTCCCTTTGTCGGAGTTGCGCCGAGGAGATATTTCTCTCCACGATACGCCTGCAGCCATGTTGTTGGTGTTCCAGTCCAAGTCTTCCGCTGCTCTTCCTGGAAGGAGCTTCGGAGGACGTCGTCGCCACCGTACGTGTGTGACGCTTTCTGAGGTGCCACACTAGTGGTGCTAGGAGGTCTACGTCCACTACATGACTTTGAGGTCGGCTACTTCGTCTTCATTGTCAACGTTTGTGCGGGAACGTAATCCTCGCTTTTTGGTCTACAAGGTTATGTATTCCGATCTCCTCCGTATTACTATATTTGCATAGTATAGATTTTGGCTGTTTTATGGATTTCGTCGTTAGAAAATTATTATTTTTTGCCTGCGATCCCCTTCAGTGGTATCAGAGCCAATCTATGCGTAGATATAGTTGTACGCTTTAAGAACCCGTATTCTTCACGGTGCCATCATTCTCTTATTTTCTACCCTCTACCGTGCACTTGTAATTCCGGCAGCATTGAGTTGATGAAGTGGCCCGGACCGACTTTACGCGTACGCTTACGCGAGACTGGTTCCACTACTCACATACGGCTGGTACCGTATCTGTGGCTGGCGGGTTTCTGTGTCTCTCTCTTTAGCTAGCTTTGCATTTTCAATGGAGGGCACGAAAGGGATGCTTAAACATGCAATTATTGGATCGTTGTTCTGGTCATAAGTTCGTAGGTAAGAAGCGGTTCTTTTTACGACAGCCCCAAGCCACGTAAAATATGCAAACGATAAAGTAGAAGGCGTCTAACTTTATTTTGCAGGGGCAATGTGATATGGTCAAGCTAGGTTTATTAAATTGTTTATAAACTATGGGCGCCAAGAAGACCTTGGCGCATGGACCATATCACGTCGCATTACATTTGAGGTTTTGAGTGCATCTTATATTGTGTGATTGTTTATTTGTTACACAGCGGTAGTTATATAAGATGATCCCTCCAAAATACCATCAGTGTTCATCCTTCAACGTGCACCACCAAGAAAGTTCTACATTATGAGGCAGGCCATGACGATCGGGTGTTAGACATATCGTCGTTCGCATACAGTGGGTGTAAGACAGTTTTACACGAGCGTTTACGTTGAAGGTTATTGTGGCAAGCCTAGAATGTGCAGACATGGCCGCGGAACACGGTGACCGAAAGGTCGAGCATGAGTCACAAAGTTGTTGTGATCGAAATTTCGATGTCTACCTTTGAAGTTGTCTTGCCGGCTCTGACGATGAGGGGTTGCGCAATGGATTGGGGTCGTGTAATAATTGAAATGATTAGAGGGATGTTCGTTTGAGTGGGAGTTCTGATAGTTAATTTTCTAAAATAACTGAAATGATTATAGGGATGTTGTTGCAAATTCCATTGTAGATGTCTCGCCCCTCCTTTAACCTAGGCCTGTTCCTTGAGAAAGAAAAGCTTAAGACCAATGGGTCAAACTTCATGGCCTGGTTCCGCAGCCTAAGGATCCTCCTCACTCGCCATTGGGTGGCTTACGTCATTGAAGCCGCCATAGGAGACCATCCTGCCGATGACGCCTCCGACGATGAGAAGAAGGTCTTCACGACCAAGTCGGAGGATTCCTCTTTTGTCCAGAGTGTCATGCTCTACGCCATGGAAGCCGGCCTGCAGAAGCGCTTTGAGAAGATGAGTGCCTTTGAGATAATTTCTGATCTCAAGGCTGCCTTTGCGCCGCAGACTAAGGCTGAGAGATATGAAGCTTCTGAACTTTTCTTCTCAGCCAAGATGGAAGAGCATAGTAGTGCGACCGAGCACGTGGTCTAGATGTTTGGCTACGTTCAACGCATGAACGCTCTGGAATGCAAGATTCTCGATGAGCTAGTGATTGATAGGGTGCTGTAATCGTTGCCCCCTAGCTAGAAAGGCTTCGTCATGAACTACAACATGACGGGATGGCTCAGTCCCTGGGTGAAGTATTCGTGATGCTCAAAACTGCTCTGGTGGAAATCAAGAAGGAGCACACGCTGTTGATGGTCAACAAGGCCGTCGATTTTAAGAAATCTAGCGGCAAGGGAAAGAAGAATTGGAAGTCCAAGAAGGATGGCAAATTTGTTGCCAGGTCTAAGACTAACAAATCTGGTCCCAAACCTGGCGTGGAATGCTTCTACTGCAAGGGAGATGGTCACTAGAAGCGGAACAACCCCAAGTATCTGGAGGATAAGAAGGCTGGCAAGATAGTCAGCAAAGAGAAAGGTATATTTGATATACATGTTATTGATGTGTACCTTACATGCGCCCGTAGCAACACTTGGGTATTTGATACTGATTCTCTTGCTCATATTTGTAACTCTCTGGAGGAGTTGCGGAATAAGAGGCGCCTGGCTAAGTACGAGGTGACGATGCGCGTCGGCAGCGGATCAAGAGTTGACGTGGTGGCTGTCAGCACACTCTCTCTACATCTACCATTAGGATTAGTTTTGGTTTTAAATAAGTGTTATTTTGTACCGTCCTTGAGTGTAAACATTATCAGTGGGACTTGCTTGTTGCAAGACGGATATTCATTCAATTCAGTATCAAGTGGTTGTACTATTTTGATGAATGATATCATTTATGTTAATGCTCCCGAGAGTAATAGTTTATTCTTGTTGAATCTCGATCATAGTACTCACATCCATAACATAGATGCCAAGAGGATTAAACTTAGTAGTGATACCGCCATGTATATGTGGCATTGCCGTCTCGGTCATATTGGTATAAAGCGCATGAAGAAACTCCACGCCGATGGACTTTTGGACTCGTTGGATTTCGGATCCCTCGACACATGCAAACCAAGCCTCATGGGCAAGATGACCAGGACACCGTTAAAACGTTTCGTGGAACGGGCGTCAGACTTATTGGGAGTCATACATACAGATGTGTGTGGACCAATGAGCATGTCGACACGCAATGGTTATCGTTACTTTGTCACCTTCACCGGTGACTTGAGTAGATACGGATATATCTATTTGATGAAACACAAGTCTGAAATATTTGAAAAGTTCAATGAATTTCAAAGTGACTTTCAAAATCATCTTAACAAGAAAATCAAGCACCTATGATCCAATCATGGTGGCGAGTATTTGAGTTTTGAGTTGGCACACATCTGAAGGCCTGTGACATCGTGCCGCAACTTACGCATGCTAGAACACCGCTACGTAACAGTGTGTCCGAGCGATGTAATCATACTTTATTAGATATTGTCCGGTCTATGATGTCTCTTACCGATCTGCCCGTATCCTTCTGGGGTTATGCGTTAGAAACAACCGCATTCATTTTAAATAGGGCTCCGTAAATCCATAGAAACGACACCATATGAGTTATGGATGCTAAGAAACCTAAGTTGTCGTTCCTGAAGGTCTGGGATTGTGAGGCGTATGTTAAGAAACTACAGCCCGACAAACTCGAACCGAAATCGGAGAAAGTTGTCTTTGTAGGGTATCCGTGAGAAACCATAGGATACACCTTCTTCTACCAAGCTGAGGGCAAAACGTTTGTCGCGAAGAACGGTACCTTTCTTGAGAAGGAGTTTCTCGCGAAAGGAGTAAGTGGGAAGAAAGTATACCTCGACGAGATCGTTGATCCTGAACTCAAAATTCCGAGTGGCGCAACGGAAGATGTTCCGAAAATATCCTCCATAGAAGGAGTGCGAGAAGATGTCGAGGATACTTTTCTACTTCGTAGGTCTGGGAGATCTCGTATCACACCAGAGTGGTACATCAACATGGTTTGCACCGTCATGTTAATTGAACAAGACGAACCTAGGAATTACAAAGAGGCTATGGCAAGCCTAGAGTCCGAGAAATGGCTAAGAGACATGAAATCCGAAATAGGATGCATGTATGACAACAAAGTATGGACTTTGATGGAGATTCACGAAGGGCGCAAGGCCGTCGAGAATAAATGGATCTTTAAGAAGAAGACTGATGCTGACGGTAATGTAACCGTCTATAAAGCTCGCCTTGTCGGAAAAGGTTTCCGACAAGTTCATGGGATTGACTACGATGAAACTTTTTCACCGGTAGCGATGCTAAAGTCTATTCGGATTTTGGGAGCAATTGCTGCATATTACGATTATGAAATATGGCATATGGATGTCAAAACAGTGTTCCTAAATGGTAACATTGAGGAAGATTTGTATATGGTACAACCGGAAGTTTTTGTCGATCCAGAAAATGCTGACAAGGTATGCAAGCTTCAGCGTTCCATTTATGGATTGAGACAAGCATCTTGGAGCTGGAATCTTCGTTTTGATGAAGTGATCAAAGGTTTTGGATTTGTCCAAAATGGAGAAGAGACCTGCATTTACAAGAAAATGAGTGGGAGCTCACTTGTGTTCCTAGCACTATATGTAGATGACATATTACTGATTGGGAATAATGTGGATCTTCTGAATAGCGTGAAGAAATTTTTAAACAGTAAATTTTCAAAGAAGGACTTAGGAGAAGCTGCATACGTCTTAGGCATTAAAATCTAATGTGATAGATCAAGACGTCTATTAGCGTTAAGTCAGAGTACTTATCTTGACAATATACTGAAGTGTTTCGGTATGGAGATGACAAAGAAAGGTTCTCTGCCAGTTGTCAAGAATAAAACATTGAGCAAGGCACAGTGTCCGGTGACGGAACATGATAAAGCCGAGATGACTAAACATCCTTATGGTTCAGCCATAGGATCGATCATGTATGCCATGTTAAGTACTTGACCTGATGTAGCATTGGCTCTTAGTTTGACGAGCCGGTTCCAAAGTAATCCTGGAAAGGAACATTGGATAGATGTTAAGTGTATTCTTAAGCATCTCAAGAAGACATAGTGTAACATCCCAACATTTCATAATGTTCAAAAATCACAAAAATTTAAAACTTTTCTTTTATTAAAATAAAATATTAAATGCATAAGTAAACCAACTATGAAAGACTTCAAACATATTGAAAAGGTTTAATATGTCAAATATCTCAGTTTATCTTTATTTTCAAAAGTTGTTCAAGTAAACATTTTATTATCCCTGGTATTTCATTAACCTTAATATGTAATTTAACAAATATTTTACAAAAATTCAAACCACCGTATTCAAATAAATAGTTTACTTATAGGCAATTGATTTTCAACCACTTAGCCATATCTATTCATAAATTCAAGACTATTTAAAATGGTATTTTGCCAAATGGTTTTCATTCATTTAACTAAATTCAAATTAATTTTTTGGAAATTATAAGTTTATAATTCATAACTTTAAAACTTCAAATATTTTATAATTGATGAATTATCCAAATAAACATTTCATTAGCATAAATGATTTTCATTTATCTTCAAAACATAAAATGATTTTCATGAATATATGTTCTATATAAGAAATGAATTAAATCTAAAATCTTTTTCAAAGTTGTTTTGAAATTTTCATATAAATTATCTTAATATAAAATATAATGGTGCACAAATTGTTTTGAATTAAAAATGAATACTTTATAATTCCCTTTTTCATTTTCATATAGTTGTGTTATACTATTTAATAATACTAAAGCCAAAAATGAATTTAGTATTAGAAAATGAGTTTAAATAACTTGAATTCAAACATAATTGAATGTGGGTATTTCATAGAATTTATTTTAGCCAAAAATAAAATTAATTAAACCCTAGTTTTAAATTTAACATAAAGTGTCAAATTTGTATTTAATGAATATTTCAAAATATTAATTTTCAAAAAATTTAAAATGTGCCCACAACTGGTTTAACACAAATATAATGCTTTTACAAATTTTTAGAAATTTATTTGACTTGAATTGGAGCCATAAATCAAAAGATATGAATTAAATGGAAAATCAGAAAAAGAAAAAGAAAAATGATGACGTCAGCATGACGTCATCGTCTTCAACCTCCCGTCAATCTCGCCCGACGGATTCGGCCGAATCAATCCCGCGAAAATCTGGCGATTTGGTAGAGTAACTGACGCCGTGCCTAGCCCTTTATTTGCCCCAGCTCCTTGCGCCGCATCGTCGACGGCGTCCGAGCCCTTGCGCAGTGCCGCCGTCCTCTTCGCCTCCGGCCACCGGCGCCGCCCCGTCCTGGTCAACGCGGCCTCGGCCGTTCGATCTCCCATCAACGGTCCAGATTTGATCCAAGCCGAAGGGGTATGAATGGATCTGGATCGCCCGATCCCCTTTCGATCCTACGGCCCCTGTTAACCCTAGACCCGAGCCAATCACAGAGCGCCACGTCGGCCCAGCTTTTTCTGGTTTTATTTCCAAATAGAATTTAATTGTCTATTTTGCAGAAAAGTCCCTGCCACTTAGATTTATCATAACTTTTTAACCCTTGACCCAAATTGGACAATTTTTATATCAAATTGAAGCCCTCGACAAGTAGAATCTGCTGGAACTTTTAAATTTCAAATTTGACCTAGTTTAAAATATTCAAATTTCAAATGGTGAATTTGAGTATTTTTGTAATAACTTTAAATCAGTGAATTCAAAAATTGCAAATAAAATTGTTTTAGACACTTTATAAAATGTGTAATATGTTGCATCTATTATAAAATAATTTTGAGAATTATTTTGATGATTAAATTGTTGTATGTTTATTTTGAATAGTTTGACTATTTTTGACATAACTTTTATTACAAACATTATTTTTCTTTTAATCCAATTGCTATACATTTAATTAAAAGCCCTCTGTCTATTAATCCCATTTATAAAATTTTGTTATAAATAATGCTTGAATAATGTAAAATGAATTTAAAGATCGTGAGACTTGATTTGATTTATTCTAGCACCTTATAAAGTTTATTAATTTAAAAATTTATTACTTGCACCAAAGACATAAATAATTATCCTAGTCTAGAGAAAGCTCAAATTCATGTTTATTAATATAATTCATAACATCAATAAGTAAGTTTTGTTTAAAAACTTTTCAATGATGTTAGTTCATTTACAAGTGTTTATCAATGTGATTTAAAACATTATATCATTTTAAATAACTAAGTTATTGTTAATAATATAAACTTTTAAGTTGGGGATTAAAAATGTTTAGATATGATAAAATTCAGAAAGTCTTGAATATGTTTTTGGTCATTATTAATCTTAAACATAACCTTGGGTAAATATAACTAAATATTTATAGTTGTATTAAAGTTATAAACCTTGCTTTTTTTATTATTTATTTTATTTTATTTTGATTAACACTTCTTGATATTCCTTTGTGTAAACTTTTGAAGACCATTCCATTTGAAACTGTGGAAACACCCAGGCAACCTTTTCGAGTTGAAAGATTCGACTCCAGACCATCCCCTGACGAAACCCTAAACCCAAACACATTAATTCTTTTTGTATATTGAATTATGTGACACCTCTGACCAAACCCTCCCGAGAAGACTCTTTACGCTTGAATGTTTCATTTTGTTTTGTGTTTGTTGAATTGCTTGTTTATTGGATGCCCTTTTGCTATAAAGTTTGAAACGGGGAGCAACTTTTGACTTGGACAAGAGTGTGTGAGAAACGACAACCTTCTTCAGGCAAGTGACTTCATAAAACACCTACTATTTTATTCTATTGCATATCTAGTGTTTTCAAACAGTATTTGCAAAAGTAGTATGCATGATAGGTTTTTGGGAGATTGTAGTATGCTATGCAAACCTTTTAGGTTTCCCCTTAGAAATTCCAGATTAGACCCCTATTATAATTTAGTGGAAGCAACTGCTGCAAAAATGATTTGTTTTATGGTTGATGTGATAAATGAAAATTTCCACTAAATAAATTTAACGCTTGGGTGGACTGGGTCGATTGAGGAGGTTTCAAGTTGAGTGGCTTCTCAGGGCCAAGTGTCATGGTTGTCTTCGCCCAGGGTAGTTTCTACTTACTTGGGGCCATGATATGCGGTGTTAACCTGAGTTGCTCACTTGTGGTAGGCCACCCAGGGCTATGAGATTTAAGTCTACACTGAGTCTAGTTGCTTATCGTGCAACCATTGGTCAATATGGGCTCTGTCTTGATGGAGTAAGTTGTTGTGGACCTGGGTCAAGAGATTGATGGTGGTAGAGTTGATAGGATGGTGGTAATCTCTTAGTATGATCATGGGAAAGCAACTTCTGAAAAGTCTCGTCTTGATCTTCTCCTTTTCCTTCTCACTAAAGAAGTGTAGAGGATAGTTTGGGTTGATTGAGTCTAATGGTGAAAGTGCACACCCTCTCGAGAGTTAAAACCTAAGATCTTAGCCGTGTCCCCGGCATCGGACAATTTGAGTAACTACACAAGGCTGTGTTCTGAAAATCTCCTCATCTCAAATTTCTTAATAAAACTTTGTTGGACGAACATGGGTAGGAGACATGGACTTGTCTCGAGAATTGTCTCTAAAGGAGAAGATATTGATTTAAGAAAATTGTTTATCAAAAATAGGAGAAAATTTGCTTTGCGCAATAGCCTTGAGCTCCACCAGACAAAATAAGCATATAGTTATAGTATAATAGAACATTAGGAATTAAAGTCACTTGCCACCACAATTCAATTGTGCTGACCCTTTATAGCTGGGCTGCAACTAAACCTTGCAGATTCGACAGACAACGAGTGAGTATTTGATAGGATTTCGAGTCTACAACCAACATGCTTTGCCTGTGGCACATGAAAATGACGAGGCTCATTGTATCTACTATTTTCCGCTGCTACTCTTGGAAATTTTGCTAGCCTTTTCAGGTTATGCAAGTTGTAAGAGATATTTGTAACACTGGATCATGCGATTTAATAAAGTATTTGACACTTTTGCATGATATACATCTTAAACTGTGGTGCTAGCATTTGATCCAGGGACTAGCACATTAACACAGGGACTTCCACCTTATAATAAAAGGTGAGGTCACTACACATAGGAAATGGCCCTTGTCTATGGTGGCTGTGATGAAGAACTTGGAGTAATAGGTTACGTTGATGCAAGTTTCAGCACAGACCACGATGACTCTAAGTCACAGACAGGATAAGTTTTCAAGGTGAATGGAGGCGTCGTCTGCTGGAGAAGTGGGAAGCAACCCATCGTGGCGCAATCTACATTGGAACCGGAGTACATCGCTGCTTCTGAAGCCGCGAATGAAGCTGCCTGGCTGAGGAAGTTCATCACTGAGCTTGGAGTGTTCCCTAGCGCGCAAGACTTCGTAACCCTCTACTGTGACAATACGGGAGCTATTGCTAACGCGAAGGAACCAAGGTCTCACTCAACTGCCAAACACATTCTCCGACGCTTACATGTGATACGGCAGTATGGGCAGGAAGGCGATGTGAAGATTTGCAAAGCGCATACAGATCTGAATGTGGCAGATCCTCTGACGAAGCCTCTTTCGCTTGACAAGCATGAGAAACACCAAGAAGCTATGGGTGTTAATCTTTTACCAAGCTGTAATCTAGATTAAATTGTACAAGTGCAAGTGGGAGACTGAATGAAATATGCCCTAGAGGCAATTAATAAAGTGTTTTATTTATCATATCTCGTTTGTTCATAATACGTTTTTTGTGTCATGATATAATTGTATTAAGCGGAAACATTAAAACACGTGTGATACGAAAACAACCAGGTCCCTAGTAGCCTCTACGTGACTAGTTCATTGTGCAAATGATGATCGAGGCTTCCCGATCATGTGACATGGCGCCAGTTGACAATGGAGTCATGTCATTGGTAGAACGATGTGATGGACATACCCAATATGTGTAGGACGTAGTCATTACGCATTCGACCGTGGGATCAATTCTTATTGTTATTCCTGAAAGATACTTTGATTGCATCAAACTTCATATCCTAATAGTGTGACAATAAAGGTGTTTCTCTCAGTTATCGGAAGGGAATAGTTGAGACGAGGGATCAAGAGCGGGATTTGCCAGTCCGCATAGCAGGATAGATACTCTAGGTCCCACTCGGTGAGATTATGTCAAATGAGCTTACAAGCATGCGACTAGGTCACCCGGACATAAGATCATGGACGAGTAGAAGATAGTGTTGTCGATAACGAGATCAAGCTAGGTATGGAGATATCTATGAATGAGTCTCGGACACGCTAAGTATCGCTATGGAAAAAGATTTAAAACTCGACGTCTAGGTTCGATCGACAAAGTTATTTGTTATATCACAAGGGTTAATTCAAGGCGTCCAGGACCATGAATTAGTAATTGATCGGAGAGGGGTCTCGATCATGTCTGTTTTTATATCGAACCGCTAGGGCAACACACTTAAGAGGTTTCGAAATATTTACCGGAAAGGAAAATAATAATTACAGAACACCAGGAACGTCCCGGGAATGGTCCGATGGAGATCGGGCAGCGACGAAATAGTTTTCGGAGCCGGAATAAATTATAAAATATGAGTTTACTATTAATTAGTGTAATTAATAATGAAATACAATTTTATATATTTATTTTTAAAATTTTAAAGGCTGTTTTCCCTAAATGGGCCTTCTGGTGGAAAGAAGGCCCATGGGGTGTGTGGGGGGGGGGGGGAAGTCCCCTCCTTGGTGCCGATTGGGAGGAGGCCGGACTAGGTGGGCCAAGTGGGGGCCACCTAGGGCCGGCGCATGCCCTTGGCCGGCGGGGGGGTGTGGGGTTTAGTCCCACACCGCCCGGCTGGCAAGGTGGGCGCTCATACTTCCCCGTTATACAGAGGGGCACCCCTAGCCTTTTAATTCATCCAATTAATTCTCTATTTTCTCCTCGATTACGTGATTCCATTTGTCGGAGTTGCGCCGAGAAGAGAGTTCTCTCCACCATACGCCCGCTGCCGTGTTGTTGGTGTTCCGGTCCAAGTCTTCCGGTGCTCGTCCTAGAGTGGAGCTTTGGAGGTCGTCGTCTCCACCGTACGTGTGTGACGCTCTGCGAGGTCCCACGCTAGTGGTGCTCGGAGGTCTACGTCCTCTACACGACCTTGAGGTCGGCTACGTCGTATTCATCGTCAATGTTTGTGCGGGAACATAATCCCCGATTTTCGGTCTACAAGGGTATGTATTCCGATCTCCTCCGTATAACTATATCTATATAGTATAGATTCATGCTGTTTTAAGGATATCGTCGTTAGAAAATTATTGTTTTCTGCCTGCAATCCCCTTCAATACCATGATCCCAGCATCTATCCAGACATGCAGGAGTAGGGCTTTTAGCCTCTGGGTTGCTTGAACCTGCGTAAATCCTAGTGTGCTTTCCTTGTTTGTCCACCACGTCGAGATCGGAGAGCGAGTGAGGAACTTGTTCGGTGATTGTCCCCCGGGAGACATTTCCAGCCTCCTTCACGCCCCTACAGAATCTACAAAGGGGGTGCCTCGCATCCCCGGTGTCCGTCCTTCGAGACACGACAGCTATGCCTCGGTCGATGACGCCTCCGAGTAATGCAGCCTCGCCGACGCCCTGTAGTATTTGACCATGACGTGGCCGCACCTCGCCTACGATGTCCAGCCAATATGCATGCACACGCATGATCCTCGCGTCGGCCACCTCGCCCTCGCCAAATGGACTCTCCATATTTTTTGCGGCCACCACGGCACGAAACGGCGCAAGGGCGCGCTTACCAGCCGTGAAACCCTGGCCACCCCCAGCCGGCGCGAATTCGTCCATATTTCGGCGAAAACAAAGTCCGGCCCATTTTAGCATACAAATATACACGTTTAACCATACAAATTCACACACACACATAAATAGTTCATCACTGCAAAAAAAATAAAACAAATCATACTCTGCATCGACATTGCCATGACCTCGCGTGCCCACAAGTGCTGCACCAGATCATTTCGAAGAGCTTGATGTGTAGTAGCATATCGAATCTCCTGGCGTGTGGCGAGGAAGTCTGCCCATGATTCCGGCACCTGGTGATCAACATCTGCAAGAGGACCCTGACGGTAGTATGGTACCCTTGTCTCACTGTCAGGCACTGGGTCATCCCGCTCACAATCAATGATCATGTTGTGCAATATCACACAACACTGCATCACCTCCCACATGTTGGACTTCGACCAAGTCAGCGCGGGGTATAAGACAACGGCAAATCGAGACTGCATCGCACCAAATGCTCGCACGACATCCTTCCTGCAATCCTCCTGGCACTTAGAAAACCAAGCTTTCGCGCTTCCTGGCAAAGGGTACGAGATGCTCTTCACAAATGTTTCCCACTTGGGTAAATGTCGGATGCATACAGTGGGTGTGTTGTTGGAAGACCCAAGAGGAAGGTTTGAAGTAGTGCAGCAGCAAATGTCACTCAGTTATGAAACCAAGGATATCAAACCAGTAGGAAATGAGAATTCCCCCGAGGTATCAGCGGTGCAAGAAAAGAGTGGTGCTAAGTTGACGTGGAGCCTGCACAAAAACAATAAAGATACTTTGCCCCAACTTAACAGTGAGGGTGTAAATCTCACTGGCTTGCTGTAACAAAGGGTTAAACGTATGTGTGGAAGAAATATGTTTGTTTGCAGAAAGTAATAGGTTTGCAGTTTGTGGTTTATCAGATTAAAGAGAAGGACTGGGGTCCACCGTTCACTAGTGGTATCTCTCCATAAATAATACTAACATTCATGTGGGTAAACAAATTACAGCTGGGCAACTGATAGAATAATGATGAGCAAACCAATGCATATACCAATGTTATGATGTCTAGTGTGAGATTCATTCGGGCATTAAAACAATATATATAGACCGTTCCAAACGCATCTATGACTAATAATCCACCTTCCGGTTAGCGTCCGGACCCCTTTCAGTATTAAGTTGCATGCAACAGATTATCGCCTTAAGCACTATGTTTAAAGTAAGTAAGTAAGTAAGTAACATCATCCTTAGAAAAAGTACTACTATTTTACAACCTTAGAGATAGTTGTCACCACACCAGATTAAATAGAGGCATGAATCTACTATCGAGCATAAATACCCCCTCTTGGAGTCACAAGCATCAACTTGGCTAGAGCATACAAAAGTAACGGAGAGCATGCAAGATCATTAAATAGCACACACATGATATATTATGAAGCAATAACTTTAGTACTCAATATTCATCGGATTTATGTAAACACAACATGAAGGATTACATAATAGTGATCTTGATCATGATAGGCAGCTCACAAGATCTAAACATGATAGCACAAGAGGAGAAGACAACCATCTAGCTACTGCTATGGACCCGTAGTTCAAGGGTAGACTACTCACGCATTAGTCCGGAGGCGGGCATGGTGTCGTAGAGCCTTCCGGTGACGATTCCACCTACCAGCAGGGTGCCAGGGAGAAGTTTTGATCTCTCCCAAATTGGTGTTGACGACGGCGGCGGCTCGGGACCCGTGGAGGAAATAATGAACACCGTGCTAGGGTTTTTAGTCTGGGGGTATATATAGGCGAAAGGGCGGAGTCAGTGGCGCCCCGGGAGGCCCACACCTGGTCCTCGCGCGGCTGGCTCCTAGGTCGCGCGAGCACGTGGTGGCGGCGCCTCGGTCGCTCACTTCGTCTCATGTTCGGCTTTCTGGAACGTTCCCGACGAAAAACGGACTTCTGGAAAGAAATCGTCCAATTCCGAGAATATTTCCTTAAGTATTTTTCGTAAAACAAAAACAGCAGAAACAGGGAACTGGCATTGTGGCATCTTGTTATTCGTTAGTCCCATAAAATGCATAAAACTATATAAGATGCATATAAAACATGTAATAACTTGGTAAAAAATAGCATGGAACATAAGAAATTATTGATATGTTGGAGACGTATCAATGCTATCTGCAAGATAGTAGCCCTTTGTGTATTTTTTTAAATCCGTACTGTTTACTTTTCTATTTTCTCATTCAGTCCAACTGTACAATAAAATAGAAGAAGTGTTCATAAGGTATCAACCCATTGGGTCATGCCCTCTTCGAGAGAGGGTTTAGCTCTATGCATAATAAGCTTGAACGAATAAATAAAGTCTTGAAAACAATTATCCAGACAGACATGCTGGTTATCAAAGATACTTCTGTTTCTGTGGTTCCATAGGCTCCAGCATCCCACAATCAGGATTTCTTTAAAGCAGATAAATTTGTAACTCTTTTTTGCTGCCCGCAACATAGAGAAAAGGTCAAGATCATTATTCCATTCTAGCAAGAGCTTCCACCAGAAATTTCTGCTGAAGTCACACTCAAAGAAATGGTGTAAATAGTCTTCACTGACTCCCTGGGTGCACAACACACAATCATAATCCTCAATCATGAAATTCTTTCTGGCTAACAGATCTCTCGTGTTAATTCTATCTTGCAACATGAGCCAGAAAAATATCTTGTGTTTTGGGAGTGTGCAAGATTTCCATATCCACCTGAAAGGAGGAGCGGCCAACTCATTTGGCATCAGGCTATCATATACTCGCTTACTAGAGTAAGGCTTTCCATTTGGG
Source organism: Poa annua (assembly GCA_026929855.1). Classification (NCBI taxonomy): domain Eukaryota; kingdom Viridiplantae; phylum Streptophyta; class Magnoliopsida; order Poales; family Poaceae; genus Poa; species Poa annua. Next base: position 73,769,534 of record CM049426.1, read on the forward strand.
GCCAGAGTCCATTTATCCAACACGTTTTGCTCAGTGCTAGTAGTGAGAAGGGCTTCAAGCTGGTCACATTGCTGGTCAGCAACAACTGAGAGAGGTATGTGAAACATATCAGCAATGTCTTCATCCACACAAATAGCAACTGCCTGCTTGAGTGAGATTGACTGAGACTTGGCAAAGGAACACAAGTGGGGCAGCTTATATCGTAGCATCTCATCTGTCCATTGGTCTAACCATAACCTAATGGTTCCTCCATCCCCTGGTGCACAAGTAGCAATTTCTAGGAAAGTATTCAAAATATTGATACAATCCTTCCACCAAAAGGATCCCACAGATCCTGAATTTTGTGGTAACTTGTCATGTGTATAATGGGCCTGCCATATCAACTTTACCCATGGGAGGTCCTCTCTATTCATGAATTTAAACAAATGCTTCATGAGTAAGGAATATTTTGTTTTCTGAGGTTTAAAACTCCCAGTCCCCCAACTCTCTTGGGCTTGCAGACATTTTCCCACTTGACCAAGCATTTGCCTTTCTTATGTATGTCCTTTCCTCTCCAGAAAAAACCCCTAGTGGAACCCTCAATATAATCCAAGAACCCCAAAGGAAGTTTTAAGGTGGACGTAGCAAAATTTGGGATAGCAGATATGATTGATTTTATAACAACTAGCCTTGCATCATAAGATAAGGTATTTGCAATACCTATTAATCTTTTGTCAATTCTGTGGAGCCAATCAAGTCTCCCATCTTTGGCCTTGTTGATCCCAAAGGGAGCCCCAGATATGTAAAAGGCAGTGACTCCACCTTGCAGCCAATAACTAGGGCTAAATATGTACTTTTCTCATGGTCAAGGTTAATGGGGGATTTACAAAAGTTCACCTTCAATCCAGTGGATGATGAGAATTTATCAAGAAGGACCTTTAATCTCCTCAATTGCTCAGGGCAGGCAGGCATAATAAGCAGAGTATCATCAGCCTACTGGATGATGGGATAGTCCAAACCATAAGAATCTTCAAGAGGCAAATAATTCTCTCCAGAATGGCAAAGAGGTGATAGAGGGTCTCCTTGTAGTAGTTCTGTAGTTGAGGCAAAGAGGAGAGGTGATAGAGGGTCTCCTTGTCTAACACCCCTTTTACACCAAATTTTCTTACCAGGCACCCCATTTAATAGGACAGAGGTTGAAGCAGAGGATAAAATCTGAGCAATCCAACTTAACCACAAGTCACCAAATCCAAGTATAGCACTGTATTCAACTTTATCAAATGCCTTTTCAAAATCTAATTTAAGGATGATAATCTCTCTCTTAGATTTGTGGCAAAGGCTGATATATTCAAAGGCCCAAGCTAGGCAGTCCTGGATGGTTCTACTCTTAATGAATCCATATTGGTTTTTGTGTAATGCCTGAACAATAACCCTCTGCATTCTATTTGCCAATACCTTGGTAAGTAACTTAAGAGTTATGCTGACCAGAGAGATAGGTCTATAATCATTGATAGTCTCAGGATCACTCTTCTTTGGAATAAGAGTAATATAAGCAGAGTTAATGCTATGAATATCAAGATTACCCTCATAAAACCTAAAACACAACTGATAGAACTGCTCTTTAACCTGATTCCAACACTTTTTGAGGAAGGCCCCATTAAAGCCATCCGGGCCAGGTGATTTATCTGTGGGCATGCATTTGATCACCTCATCAATCTCCTCTTTGGTGAAGGGAACCTCTAGACTGGGAAAATCAATTCCAGGGTTAGGAACAATTAAATTGCTCAGATCAAAAGCCATAGTTGGGTTATCGGAGCACCCAATACGCTGCTTAAAAGCATGCCATAGCACAGCTGCCTTGTCATCATGATCACAGACCATTCTGTTATCCTCTGTATTCAACATATAAATAAAATTGCATCTGTAACTTTTGGTGGCATAAGTGTGGAAAAACCTTGTATTCTCACCCCCCATTTTCGCCCATCTAATTTTTGCTCTATTCCTCCAATAAATCCTCTTAGCTTCAAGAAGCTTTAGCAAATGGGCTTTCAAAGATATTCTGAAGTTTTTTTCGAGCAGAGAAAGTAGCCTTTGATCCTCTAAACCATCCAGTAGTGCCAGAACAAAGTTACAGGAGTCAATTGTCTTATTCAGTTGTGAAAGACTTTTGCTCCATCGTTTTAGACCATATCTCAGAGATTTCAGACGAGCAGTTATATCCTGTGCTGCATTTTTTAAAACACCATGGTGCTGCCAATAGGTAGAAACAGTTTCAGAAAAACCCTGCATATCCAGCCAGAACTCCTCAAAACGGAAAACCTTAGCCATTGGGATACTTAGTCCAATCTGTATCTTGATGGGTACATGATCTGATGATAACTTAGCCAAAGGGGTAGCAATGGTATTGGTGTCCATTGATCTCATAGTTCACAGGAGGTGCATGGCCTTCGACAAGATCAGCGAAGTCATCCGAGCACTACAAGACATTGATGTCGTTTTGAGTTCCTGGCATACCAAAAAATGAATGCTAAATCCATAGATCATATGAAGCCACGGCCTCAAGAATCACCAAGAACTCTCCTTCCTTTCCATTTTACATCCCCTGCCAATCAAATTGACAGTTCTTCTATGCCCAATGCATGTAGTCAATACTACCAATCATCCAAGGAAGGCCTCTTGCTTCATTCTCTGCGAGAAGGTGAGCAATGTCTTGCGCATTGTGTGACACAAGTACGTTTGTCCAAAGACGGCAACCACTGCCAGAACAACTTGTTCAAGCACTCAATGGACGTGTCGCCCATGCGCAGATAGTCATCATGTGCATCTGCGGGAGCACCGTATGCAAGCAACCTCATGGCCATCGTCCACTTCTGAATAGAGGTAAAACCTACCATGTCGGTGCAGTCCTTCTTCAATTTGAAGTAGGTGTCGAACTCCCGAATTTCTTGCATGATCTTGATGATGAGCTTGCGGTTCATCCTGAAATGGCGCCGAAACACCTTCGTGTCCTGGGTGGGATCATCAGAGAGTTAGTCGGAGTAGAGGACGAAGTACCCCTCGTACCGCTGCCTTGGCTTGCCCTTGCGGCGACCGCACATCGATCCAACACGTCGCGGTCCAGTGTCATCGGCGAGCAAGCCGGCGAGAGAGGCCAAGATCAGGTCGTCTTCTTCATCGTCGATGTCGGCCTGATCTTCCTCGTCAAAGAGCTTGGCGAGTATCTCCTCGTCGGAGTCCATGGCTAGGCGGAGGGAGTGGGCGGCGCCAGCAATGTGGCGTGGCTAGACAACGGGTTTCGTAGCTGTTTTTTGTGCGGCGGTGCAAGGAGGGGTGGTGACGGCGACGGCGAGACGGGAAGAGGGAAAGGCGAGCCGGGGTGGGGGAAAAGCGGTGTCTCATCCACAGAATTGGCCCACGCGTGCTTTTCCTTCTGTCGGCCCCCCAGGCTGAACCCAGTGGGCTGGGTTTCGCGTGGGGGCGCCACCGCTAATTTCCGTCGAAACGGCGCCAGTTGGGCTTCTAGGGGTCGACTGGTGCAAAAACGGCGTTTTTTTCTTCCGCTGGTGCCAGAAGTCACTCTTTTAGACAAGCTCTTGGGTTGTTTCTCTCCTCGTGGAAAGTTATGCACGCCATCGCCATATGATGTGTTGTCTACCTCTCAGGACGAGTCCTTTGTCGGAGTTGTGGCTACTATTCTGCAGATCATGTCCGACCTACATGAATTTTTTTTTGATATAACACACACTTTATTGATTAAGCAACATCAGAGCAAAGAGTTCCAGTATACAATCTGGAGCAAAATTCAAAACAAAACCTAAACCAGAGAGATCACATGATCTAGCAATAATATGAGCCGCCTCATTGAGAGAACGCTTCACGTGTATGAAGGTGACCGAAGAGGAGTCGGCCACCAGATGCTTGATATCAAGAACAACAAAAGCCCACCGGCGAGCGATCAGGTTTGACAGACTTCAGTCGCTGGATCAGCGACAAGGAGTACGGAGCGAAGATGACCCTGTCATAGCCCCCGTCCACTGCAATTGTCATCGCATGTCGCAGAGCTAGTGCTTCAGGAAGTTCCAGGGAAGAAAAGCGCAGCCAAGGCTCACTGGCTGCAACTATGCAATGTCCACCATCATCGCGGAACACCGCACCCATTGCCATCTTCCGCTGATATGCGAACAGAGCATCGTCTACATTAACCAAAACTTCGTCTGGCGGCGGCGGTGTCCACTTCAGAGGTTCATCGGACTAACGCCTGTAACCAGTTTTTTTAAGTACTTTTGCAAGAATATTTCCTTAAGTACTTTTCTGAAACCAAAAACAACAGAAAACAGGGAACTGGCACTGTGGCATCTAGAAAATGCATAGAACTATATAAAATGCATATAAAACATGTAATAAGATGGCATAACATAGCATGGAACATAAGAAATTATAGATATGTTAGAGACGTATCAACATCCCCAAGCTTAGTTCTACTCGTCCTGAGTAGGCAAGAACGATAAAAGAAGAATAATATATGAAGTGACAAGCTTAAACACAATCTTGATCACGTAATAATGTAAGGCATGTAAACTGAGATCAAATGAATAAGCGTTGTAGTTTATATTGATATCAAATGAGTAATAATAAACAAGTAGGTAAAGCAAGTAACGCTTTCAATGATATAATACTAGATAGCAATCAACTATGCAAAGTAGATATTAAAGATGATTTAAGCTTCGAGCACAACAATATAATCATCTAATGCTACCAACAAACATGACAACTTGATGAAAGGATCAAGTCAAGCAATATAAATATGCACGTAGAAGATCAATACTTAATTTTTCAAAAGAAACAAGCAAGCCTTCAACTTTGGTTCCTGGCACCAGGATGTTTTGACTAAGAGAATGTTAACAGGGGTTTGGAAGGCCAACGGAAGAAAGGCTCACAAAGCTGCAAGTGATCATTAGACAAGAGAAAGTCTTACAATCGAAGCTATGCAAGGGGTAGTGATTGCCACGCAACGGATGCACATGGAGCTATAAGTATATGAAAGCTCTCCAATGGAACTAGTGGGGGTGCATCCAACTTGCTTGCTCACGAAGACCTAGAGCACTTTTGAGGAGCCTCGTCATTGGAATATACAATCCAAGTTCTATAGAGCAAAGTTCCCCATATAGTTATGCAATTAAGACATGAAAACTCTCTCATATGGAGTAAAGGTGCTAAACATGAGCACAAATAATGATCATAAATGATATGGTGCTATAACATGAGCACAAGTGAAGACTATAAATGATATGGTACTATAACATGAGAACAAGTGTGTGATGAAGAATAGTAATGATGCCCCCTTTTTTGTTTTATTTCTTTTTCTCTTTTTTCTTTTTTCTTTTTTGTTTCTCTTTTCGATGGCCTCCATGGCTCTTTTCACTTTTAGGGGCAAGCATCCTAATATGATATATGACAACACACTAATTATGATATGACAACATATTGATGATACAAGTAACTAATATCAATGTGACATAATATGCATATGACAACGGTTCATCTTCCAGTTTAGCAGGTTATGCAAAGATCTAGCGTAACATGGTTAAAACCACACATCAGCTTTATAGAATCACGCAAAGCAATATATAAGTAATGAATGACAACAAGTCATGTAATGTAAGATGGTTGTTGCATGGCAATATATCTCGGAACAACGATGGAAATGTTGTAGTAGGTATGTATGGTGGATGTATCGAGGAAGATATTTGGCTTATGTGTAGGAGAACAAGATGAAGATCTCCCACGAGTTTGGATGTACCCGCGAAAAATGCACCAGCTCTCAATGTGAGAGAGGGGAAAGCAAAGTACCGAAGAGGCTAGCAATATGGTGGTGGAAGTGCCATGAAAACCGTAGTTTTAGAAATTACATGTAAAAAGATTCAAAATAAAACTATTATCTTGGCAAACGACAAAGTCACTGTTGGCTTCCCCGACCGTGGCGCATAACATAAAGTCATTACGGTTGCCTTAGGCAAATAGAAGTCATATACCATTACGCAATCAACTGGAAATTTAAGTGTGGCACAGCTTCAAGTTTTCTAGATCAACCATTAATCATTCCACTTTCCTAGACAATCATGTTAAACATTAAGCAAATTAATATCTCAACACAACATCAATGATTCAAGTGACACAATTTAATGATCTACAAGATTATGTATCATCTAGTTATACCATCTACCACATTTAGCATTTTCTGTTCTCAACCAAACACCAATCAACTTATTTAAAAGATAAACTATCCAAGTAATTAAACAATGAGATATGAGAGTATGATATAAAAAAGCAAACAACTCTAGCAAGAGATGCATGCAAAACATGAGCTAGAAAGCAAACAATAGTATGAAAAGAATACTCAACGAATATAAGTGAAGAATACGAGTATTCATAAGAAAAAGCGGAGCATGTCTCTCTCCCACACAAAAGAATGCTATGATCCATTTTATTCAGAGAATGAAAATAATAAAAACAAAAACAAACAGACGCTTCAAGAAAAGCACATAAGATGTGGCGGTAAAATATAGTTTCACTAGAAAGGACCTGATAGTTTGTCGATGAAGAAGGGGATGCCTTGGGCATCCTCAAGCTTTGACGCTTAAGTCTTCTTGAAATATATTGGGTGAACCACCGGGCTTCCCCAAACTTTGGCGTTACTATCCTCTTGATCACATTATATCATCCTTCTCTCTTGATCCTTGAAAACTTCCTCCACACCAAATTTAGAGTAAACTTCATTAGAGGGTTAGTGCACAAGCAATTATGATATTATGTAGGAACACAATTTCTACCAATGCTATTGGACATTATCTACATCCACTAATACTTCATAGGATAAAAAGATCCAATCAAAATAGAAAAAGAGGCATTGCAAAATAAATGGCAGAATCTGTCAAAAATAGAACAGTCCGTAAAGACGAAATTTTTCGAGGCACTTAACTTGCTCATATCAGAAAACTCAAAAATAATGAAAGTTGCACATATATCTGTGGATTACAAATAACAAAGGGAAGATTTTTATGACGTTCCAGTGAAGAGTTATGGATTTAACGGTAAACAGCAGAAAACTGTTTATGTGCAGGAATCCAAATTTAGCATCGACTTTCAACTATAGAGACTTAACTTGACACAACAATGCAATAAAATAAAGATACAAAGGAATTGCTACAGAGTTAGGACAAGTCCTTGACACAAGCAAAATAAAATAACAGAAAATAAAAGTGTGTTCTCTCCCATAAGCGCTTTTGTTTAACGCCTTTGAGCTAGGCAGAAAAAAAAAACTCAAGTATTATCAATAGATGAAGCATCAACACCATAATTTGAACGAACAATAGAATCAAAAGATAGCTTCATTATTTTCCTAGGAAAGTGTTCCATACCTTTCTTGAGAGGGAATCGGCACTTGATGGTACCTAATTTCATATAAATAATAGCACCAACAGTTCTAAGAAAAGGCCTTCCCAACACAACTGGACAAGATGGATTACATTCAATATCCAAGACAATAAAATAACCGGGGACCAGGTTATTATTAACCATAATAGGAATATCATTGATCCTCTCCAAATGTTTCTTCAAAGCATTATCAGCAAGAAAAACATCCAAATAGCAATGTTCCAATGGTGGCAAATAAAACATATCATAGAGCTTTTTAGGCATAGTAAAAATACTTGCACCAAGGTCACACAAAGCATTGCAATCAAATTATCTACTTTCATTTTAATGAGGGGCTCCCAACCATCTTCTAACTTCTTAGGGATAGAAGCTTCAAGTTTTAATTTATGTTCCCAAGGCTTAATGAGAGCTTGTGTAATATGAGTAGTAAAAGCAAAAGTAAGAGAGCTAGCATTAGGACTTGTGGCCAACTTTTGCAAGAACTTAATAATTTCAGATATATCACAATTATTAAAACCGAAATTAGTATCATCAAAGCAAACCGAACCACATTGTCCCATGTTCATAAAAATTTAAGCACTTTTGGCAACACTAGTTTCAGCAGTTTTAGGCAATTTTAATTTTTAGAGGAAGTAGAGGAGACATTTCCTACACCAACTATGTTACCATTGATAATAGGAAGCATACCAACATGTGAAACACCATTATTTTTAGAGGTAGTAATAGTAAAAACTTTAACAATATTGGCCTCTTTATCTAGTTCTTTCTCTCTTTCCCATCTAGCACGTAACTGAGCCATCATCCTAATATTTTCATCAATTGAAACTTGGATGTCAATAGCAGTAGAAAAATGATTATCAGATATATTTTCAGGTTTAGCAGCCATTTTATTAATTAAGGAAGATTGTGCTGCAGACATAGAGGAAATACAAGTTTCAGCATTAGTCATTTTTCCTTGGAGACCCGAAATCTCCCTATTTAAATTTTCCATTAGATGACTAATGTTTCTCAACATATTAGATTGGTCTTCCATGGTTTTAGTGAACACTTTTTTTTGCTCATATTGGTTTTTCATAAAAACTTTAGTAGCTTTTTCAATTTCTAGAATCCTTTCCTCACTAGGCATTTTAACATAAGAAATACCATAAGAGTTACCATTATTAGGGGGATAGGGCTTACCATAATTGTTCCTATAGGAATTGTTGTTGAAATTGTTGCTTTTAATAAAGTTTACATCAACATGCTCTTCTTGTACAGCTAAAGAAGCTAAAGGAACATTATTTGGATCAACATGTGATTTACCACTTGCAAGCATAGACATAATAATATCAATCTTTTCACTCAAAGAGGAGGTTTCTTCAAAAGAATTTACCTTCTTACCTTGAGGTGTCCTCTCTGTATGCCATTCAGAATAATTCACCATCATATCATTCAAGAGTTTTGTTGCAGCCCCCAAAGTGATGGACTAAAGGTACCTCCAGCAGCTGAATCCAATAAGTTTCTTGAAGAAAAATTCAGTCTTGCATAATATGTTTGGATGATCATCCAAGCAGTCAGTCCATGGGTTGGGCAATTCTTTATCAAAGATTTCATTCTTTCCCAAGATTGAGCAACATTTTCATTATCAGTCAACAAAATTAAAAGAGATGGCTCCCACCCCCCCGAGCTCTGGCGGCTCCCGTGGCGACTCCCATGGCGATCTTGGTGCCCACCCCATCTAGGTCTCTCCATGGCGGCTGGAAGAGTGAGGATGGATCCTTTCAATGATCCCTCCTCCATTGCTCATCTCCTAGACTTCTCCATTGGTCACCAGTTCAGATCTAAGGTTCGACATCTCTTTGCCTCCTTAGTTAGCCATGTCTCCTCCTATAGACGTTTCTATCTTGTGGTCTCCTTTGGTCGTGCTGCCTTCCGTTTGGATGTTCTGAATGTTAGTTTGGCCCTCTCGGCGGTGTTGGGAGTGGCCTATGATGAGATTGGTACGTCAGTTCTTGCCGATAGAGTTTTCAAATTTGCAGTCAGTTCAAAACAGGTGGGATTCTTGGTCTGTAATTTGAGATCTATTGACTGCAAAATGTTCAAATGTTATTTTCATCTCTGGGGTCATGGAGGACCTAACTGGATGAGAGAAGAAAAGATCTGGAATCATCAAATGAATGCGGAATGGACTCAGGTGGGTGCACGTCGATCACGTCCCCATGCAAACCCTAGACAACCTCCTGTTCCTCAAATTTTTCAGCGTCTTCGGTTGCATCTTGAGACCAATGTGCCTAGCTCTTCTGTTCTCACGGGTGCCAACACAATTCCACTGGGTGCTCGTCATACTTCGGATTTAGACCCTACTGGTATTGTGGAAAATCATAGTGTTCATCCGATCACGATTTCGTCGGCGAAAAAGCGGGATCTTTCCATATTTGCCTCTCGCCCAAATCTGAAGTTGCAATGGAGGCCCACTCAGAAACAAGTACAAATTTCTTCTGTGGCCCACTCAGAGGCCCAACAACCGCTGGTTTCTGAAGCTGCAAATCTGGCCCATTCAACAGAGGAGTTTATTTGCTGCTCCAGATGTCTCAGTCCGTTTCATAGTAAGATTAACTGCTCTAATCAGATTCGCTGCAGAATTTGTTCAAGATACGGTCACATTACCCGTAATTGCTTCGATCGTTATAACCATAAGAGGATCTTTCGTAGAGTTGCTGCTAAGGAAGTCTCATTGCTGAATAAAGAAATACCAATCGACAGAACTGTCTCGGCACCTTCCCCTGTTTTCCCCTGCTTCCCCTGCACCGGTGACTCCGCCAGCCCACCGCCGTCGGCTCCGACTCACATTGAAGCGATGGCGAACTACCCCGTCGACCCTGTACCCCATCTGCCCCCTGGAGCGGGTTATGAAACATTTAGCCCTCTCCGACCACAACGTGGCTATGTGGTCATCGGCGGTTCTACTCCTGAGATATGCGATGACTGGGCGATCATCCTCCTCGAACCAGAGCCTACCTGGGAGCAATTTGAAGGTACTTCTGCCCTGATCACTGCTCAGATGGTGCAGAGAGGATATGATGCTAGACAAGTTAGTCGTTGTGGGATGGGTGCTGCGATGGTTAGGATTGATGGGGTTATTGACCGTGACAGTGCTATTAGAAACATCCCCTATTTTATTGGTGATTCTGTGATGCGTGTCATTGAACATGATAAAGGAAGGAACTTCAGAGCTGCTACTTTTACTCATGATGTCTGGCTTATGCTACTGAATTTTCCTCCTGAGTGCTGGAGTCTTAACACCATTATTTCCACCTTTGCTCCATATGGTCGTTTCTTGATTTTGAATAGAGATGATTCCAACAAGGCTCGGATTATTGTGAAAATAAGGACTTTTGACATTGATAGGATTCCTGGCAGTATTGTTGTTGTGCAGAATTTCAGTGAGGAAGGCAATGGTGGTTCTTGGTCCTGTCCTTGTATCATTCTAAATAGGCGCATGCTGGGAGCACGGGCTGGTGATGAAGATCCTCTCCCTCCTGAGGGTGAGAACCCACACCCAGTTCCTATTGTGGTTGATGGATTTGCTATGTGGCATGAAGAAGAAGCTCAGGTTGTGCCACCTGTCCTTCCTGTTAATGAGGAGCCTGTTTTAGTCACCGCACCTCAGAGTCCTGTCCCTGATGTTCACATTGTCTTACCAGCACTGGATGAACCTGTTCCTGATCATGCACCTGTGATAGATGTAGTGGTAGCCCAAGTTATTGAGCCAGTTGATGTTCCAGTTGTCCAAGGTGCTCCACCTCCAGTGCAGCCTATCTTTGTGGATGTGTTCCCCCTAGCTCGCAATCAACCTGTACCCTCCTTAGGGAACACAAGCAACATCTCATCTGAGACTTCTGTTGCAGTTGAGAATGCTGCAGTTCAACTCCCTACTGATCTTAATGCTGCAGTTAGTAGCAATTCAGATGATGATCAACAACTTGGTACTTCTACTGCACCATCTTCTACCCTTGCTGCCTCAAGGAAGAGAAAAGAAAAGCTATTATGTCTGTTGAACAGGTCAGGAGAAGAAACAGAATTGCAAAGCTCAAGGAGGGCTACAAGGATATACCTGCTGATTCTGGCATTGAGGGCCATGAGGTTGATGATGAGGACCAGGACAGGGGAGCTCTATCTGTTATTGTCAGGGATGTCAATGCTCCTAATCCACCTTTTCTGCCTTTAGAGACTATCCAGGCTTTGGCTACTGGACCTTGTCAGATGCATCCTGAGGATGTATCAGAAGATAGTTTGAACTATGACAGTACCAATGATAGTATCGAATAAGCTATGCGAAGAGGAGGACAGCAGGATCTTGTGCTTCATTCACTTTTGCTACTTTTATTTTATTATGGCTTGTAATATGTTGGCATCCTTCTGCTATCTGCTATTCTACCAGTATAAACCTCTATCCTGCCAGTATGGACTGTATTTGGCTGCTTGTAAACTTGGCTGTATGCTCTTTTGCTGTCAATGTGCCATATGTGTGCTAGCTGATGTTGACAACTTTTCTCAGATGTCTGTGTTTGTTTATTCTGGGATATGTTTACTGTCTGTTCTCCTTCTGGATGTAATCTCTGTTTTATTCATCCAATTTGGGCTGTATCTGGCAGTTGACTGTTGGCTCTTTTTATGTTCATGGAGGATGGTTTCTTGCAACTGTTTCTGCTTGTCCCTGGGCTTTTTAATATTGCTCAGCATAAACAACCCAATTTTGGTTATCAATGAGTAGACAATGGAATATTTTGGATTGAAATCTGAGAGGGATTAACTCACAAACCAGATGGGATGACATTAGGGAGAACATTAATGAATCAAATTGCAATATCATTTGTTTCCAGGAAACTAAAAAAGAACACTTTGATCTCCAATATGTCAGGAACTTTTGCCCTAGACGTTTCAATAAATTTGTTTTTTCTCCTTCTATGGGGAGCTCTGGGGGTATAATAACTTTATGGAATGGGAACCTCTTTGAGGGCACTGAGATTTCCTTTTCTAAATTCCATGTGACTGTTCAACTGATCTGTAAGATAATTGGTCAGGTTTGGTACCTTACAAACGTCTATGGACCAACCCATCCTGATGAGAGAGCTCTCTTTCTTAATTGGCTGATGAATATCGACACGAGTACCATGCATTTGTGGATGATACTTGGTGACTTTAATCTGATTAGGGGTCCAGATAATAGGAACAGACCTGGAGGAGACATCAATAATATGCTTGCTTTTAACAGATTTATTAGCCATCATGATCTTATTGATATTCCTCTAAAGGGTAGATCTTTTACCTGGAGTAACATGCAAGCTGATCCCTTGCTTGAAAAGTTAGATTGGGTGTTTACTTCTGCCAGCTGGACAGCATTATTCCCTAATACACTTGCTAGTCCTCTAGCTAAATTATCATCAGATCATGTCCCTCTAAAGGTTCAGGTTGGTATCCATGTTCCAAAAGCACAGATTTTTAGATTTGAAGAATTTTGGCTGGGGATGCAGGGTTTTGCACAGATTGTATCTCACAATTGGCAGCATCGGGGGGCCTTTAAAAATGTTGCACATGATATTACAGCGAGACTGAAATCTTTGAGATATGGATTGAAGCGATGGAGCAAAAGCTTGTCTCAGTTATGTAAGACTATTTAGTCATGCAACTATGTGTTAGCTTTATTGGATGGCCTAGAGGATCAAAGATTACTCTCTATTATTGAATCCAATTTTAGAAGAGTACTTAAAACACATTTGACCAATCTTCTGGAGGCCAAGAGGATTTATTGGCGTAGTAGGGCAAAAATTAGATGGGCTAAGCTGGGAGGTGAAAACACAAGGTTCTTCCATACCTATGCCACCAAAAGCTTCAGATGTAATTATATTGCCATTTTGAGCACAGAGGATGGTCGTTTGGTTTGTGATCATGAAGATAAAGCAGCAATTATTTGGCAGTCTTTTAAACAGAGGATTGGTTGTTCTGATAATCCAATTATGCTTTTTGATCTAGATAACCTTATTGTACCCAACTACAATATTGATTTTGCTAGCCTTGAGGTCCCCTTCACAAAGGATGAAATTGATGACATTGTTAAGTGTATGCCAACAGATAAGTCACCTGGTCCTGATGGTTTTAATGGAGCTTTCCTAAAAAAATGTTGGGATCAAGTTAAGGAGCAATTCTATCAGTTGTGTTTTAGCTTCTTTGCAGGTGATTTGGATATTTCCAGCATCAATTCAGCCTTCATCACTCTAATTCCTAAGAAAATTGATCCAGAGTATGTTAATGATTATAGACCTATCTCTCTGGTCAGTATCACTTTAAAGTTATTGACCAAGCTGCTGGCTAATAGGATGCAGAAGGTTATTATCCAAGCATTGCGCAAGAATCAGTATGGATTCATCAAAAACAGAACCATTCAGGACTGTCTTGCTTGGGCATTTGAATACATTCACCTCTGTCACAAGTCTAAGAGAGAGATCATTATCTTGAAATTGGATTTTGAAAAAGCTTTTGACAAGGTTGAATATTCTGCAATTCTACTCATGCTTAAGCATTTAGGGTTTGGAGACCTTTGGCTGAAATGGATATCCAAAATCCTGCATACTGCTTCCACCTCAGTACTTTTGAATGGTATACCTGGGAAAAAAAATTGGTGTAAAAGAGGAGTTAGACAAGGTGATCCTTTGTCTCCTTTGTTGTTTGTGACTACTTCAGAGCTTCTTCAATTTGTCATTAATGCTGCTTGGCAATCCGGAGAGATTGATTTGCCCCTATCTTGTTCTTATGGGTTAGATTATCCCATAATACAATATGCAGATGACACTTTTCTAATTATGCCAGCATGTGTTGAACAACTGAGAAGGTTGAAAGTTATCCTGGATAAATTTTCATTATCTACTGGATTAAAGATCAATTTCAGTAAATCCTCCATGGTACCTATCAATGTTGATCAAGATAAAAGTGCTCAACTGGCTCTGATCCTGGGGTGTAAAATTGAGGTCCTACCTTTTACTTACCTTGGTTTGCCTTTGGGGACTACTAGACCAAAGATGGAAGACCTTATTGGAATTATTCATAGGATTGACATAAGACTAGTTGGCATTGCTGATACACTATCCTATGATGGTCGACTGGTGGTGATGAAATCCATCATTTCTGCTATACCCAATTTTGCTATGTGTACTTTGAAACTGCCATTGGGTTTCCTGGACTATATTGAGGGATCTACCAGGGGCTTCTTTTGGAGAGGCAAAGATATTCATAAAAAAGGTAAATGCTTGGTCAAATGGGAAAATGTATGCAAGCCAAAGAGAGTGGGTGGATTGGGCATCCTAAATCTCAGAACCCAAAATATTCCCTTACTCATGAAGTACATTTTTAAGTTCATGAATAAGGATGAATTGCCCTGGGTTAAGCTTATATGGCAAGCACATTATGGGAATGATAGAATAGCACAAAACACTGGCCCTATTGGTTCTTTTTGGTGGAAGGATTGTCTAAAGTTACTTGATAACTTCCTGGAGTTGGCTGCTTGTGTCCCAGGTGAAGGTGGAACTGTAAGAGTTTGGATGGATAAGTGGTCTGATGAGCTCCTTAGGCACAAACTGCCTCACCTTTGCTCCTTTGCGAATTCACAATCCATTTCCCTTATACATGCACTTGCTGTATTTTCTGATGAAGAGTCATTGGATTTGTTTCACACCCCACTTTCAGTCCCTGCTGTTCATCAATTTGCCCAGTTCAACAGTTTGCTGACAGAACAAATGGATATTTCTTCTGTTGATAGGTGGGTTCTGTCATCCAGCAATAAAAGTTATTCGAGTAAGAGGGTTTATGAGACCTTAATGTCAAATAATCCTGCACCATCCCCTTTCCATTGGATCTGGAAATCCTGTGTTCTCCCAAAACATAAGATCTTCTTTTGGTTACTATTGCAAGACAGATTGAACACAATAGACCTCCTAGCCAGAAAGCAGTTTCAGATTGAGGACTATAATTGTGTCCTATGCTCTCAGGGGATGACTGAAGAGTTTATCCACTTATTCTTTGAATCTGACTTCAGCAGGAACTTTTGGTGGAAACTATATCGTGAATGGGATACGGATCTGGACCTCTTCTCCATGTTGATTCAAGCTAAGAAAACTTACAAGCTGATCTGCTATAAGGAAATTCTCATTATTGGTTGCTGGAGTATTTGGACCCATAGGAACAGATGTTTTTTTGACTCTCAGCCTATTTGTCTTGAGGCTTGTTTCCAGGAGTTTATCTGTTCTTTTAGATTGATTATGCATAGAGCTAAACCTTCCTTAAAGGAAGGGATGACCCAATGGGTGGACACTTTATGAACTTTTCCTTGTAATTTGTACAACTGTCAATGAGAAAATTGAAAATTAAACGGTAGGGATTTTTCCATACTGTTTTGCGCCTAAAAAAAAAAGGTATTTAAAATTCATGATGTTACTTATTAGAGAAATAATCTTAGCAGGAGGATAGTATTTTCCTATAAAAGCATCTTTGCATTTTATCCAAGAATCAATACTATTCCTAGGAAATGAAAGCAACCATTCCTTAGCTCTTTCTCTCAAGGATAAAGGAAATAATTTCAGTTTTATGATATCACCATCTATGTCTTTATATTTTTGCATTTCACATAATTCGACAAAGTTATTTAGATGGGCACCAGCATCATCAGAAGTAACACCAGAGAATTGCTCTCTCATAACAAGGTTCAATAAAGCAGGTTTAATTTCAAAGAACTCAGCTTTAGATGTAGGTGGAGCAATAGGTGTGAATCTTAAATCATTATTGTTGGTGCTAGTAAAATCACACAACTTAGTATTTTAAGCAGAACTCATTTTAGCAATTTAATTAACAAACCAAATAAATAATATAAGAAAAATATTACTAAACCGAAATAAGAAAAGCAACAAAACTGAAAATAAATGACACAAACCGAAATAAAGAAAGTAATGCAAGTAACGGTATTAAGAAAACAAGTCAGTAATAAAAATAAACTAAGAAAGACAATAACAAAACAAAAAGATTGGGAGTGCGAAAATTCCCCTTGCAGAAGAATGCTCAAATCCCTGGCAACGGCGCAAAAAAAGAGCTTGATGCACACGGTGGGTGTGTTGTTGGGAGACCCCAAGAGGAAGGTAGGAAGTAGTGCAGTAAAAAATTTCTCTCAGTTGTGAAACCAAGGTTATCGAACCAGTAGGAGATGAGAATTCCCCCGAGGTATCAACTTCGCCAGAAAAGAGCTTCCTGGTGGTTGACGTGAAGCCTGCAAACAAACAATCAATATACTTTGCCCAAACTTAACAGTGAGGTTGTCAATCTCACCGGCTTGCTGTAACAAAGGATTAAACGTATGTGTGGGAAAAAGATGTTTGTTTGCAGAAAGTAACAGGTTTGCAGTTGTGGTTTTATCAGATTAAAGAGAAGGACCGGGGTCCACAGTTCACTTGTGGTGTCTCTCCATAAATAATAATAACATTCATTCATGCGGGTAAACAAATTACAGCTGGGCAATTGATAGAATAATGATGAGCAAACCAATGCATATATTAACGTTATGATGTCTAGTGTGAGATTCATTTGGGCATTACAACAATATACATAGACCGTTCCAACCACATCTATGACTAATAATCCACCATCTGGTTAGCGTTCGCACCCCTTTTAGTATTAAGTTGCATACAACATATTATCGCCTTAAGCATTGTGTGTAAAGTAAGTAAGTAAGTAACATCATCCTTAGATAAAGTACTACTGTTTTATCCCTAGTAGCAACGGTACATCTACAACCTTAGAGCTTTCTGTCACTGCCCCAGATTAAATAGAGACAAGAACCTACTATCGAGCATAAATACCCCCTCTTCGAGTTACAAGCATCTACTTGGCCAAAGCACACACGAGTAACAGAGAGCATGCAAGATTATTAAATAGCACACACATGATATATTATGAAGTAATAACTTTAGTACTCAATATTTATCGGATCCCAGCAAACACAACATGGAGAATTACATAACGGTGATCTTGATCATGATAGGCAGCTCACAAGATCTAAACATGATAACACAAGAGGAGAAGACAACCATCTAGCTACTGTTATGGACTCATAATCCAAGGGTAAACTACTCACGCATCAGTCCGGAGGCGGTCATGGTGACGTACAGGCCTCCGGGGACGATTCCCCCTCCCAGCAGTGTGCCGGGGAGCAGTTCTGATCTCTCCCAAATTGGTGTTGACGATGGCGGCGGCTCGGGACCCGTGGAGGAAATAATGAACACCGTGTCATTTTTCGGTTTTTGGGGGGTACTTATAGGCGAAAGGGCGAGGTCGGTGGAGGCCCGAGAGCCTGTCACCACGTGCTCGCGCCGCCCCACTTCTGTCCGCGCCAGCACCAGGTGACGGCGCCTCGGTGCCCCACTTCGTGTCTCCTTCGGTCTTCTAGAATGTTCATAATCCAAAAAGAATTCCAGGATGTTTTTCGTCCAATTCTGAGAATATTTCCTTATGTACTTTTCTGAAACAAAAAACAGCAAAAAAAAGGGAACTGGCACTGTGACATCTTGTTAATAGGTTAGTCCCAGAAAATGCATAAAACTATATAAAATGCATATAAAACATGTAATAACATGGTATAACATAGCATGGAACATAAGAAATTATAGATACGTTGGAGACGTATCAATATGTCGACGCTGGTGTTGAGCGCCACTCGGGAGATAGTCATGAGAAAATCTCCATAAATGTATTTTCATTTCACAGGCGCTTTGATCTTCAAAATCATCTTCCATTTTCATTCCTCGTCAGCAGTACTAGAGGACGAACCTCTACCCTTTGTGCTCCGAGTAGCATAAATTTTGGAGGACCTAGCAGATTGTAAGCTGACCGAACTTAATATACTCCAGTTTTTTTATGCGGCCAGTACGCAAAGTCATCACCTTGTTGCCTACTAATTTGTACTTGCACTATCAGATCAGCTGTCTACTTATCAAAGAAGTCATAAACAGTCTCAGGAATCCAATACGTCGTTTCATCGTTGATCAAGCAGTTCACAGTGGCCACAACAGGGATTGGTCTCCGACTGTCTGTCCATGATCCAGCGCCTTCTATCTCCAACCCGCGATCGCTCGGCGCTAGGTTCCGTGATTGGAGATATCAAGTCTTTAACAGCAGACTTTGAGTTCTGCTCGTTTAAATTTTCTCATCGTTCTTCGAATTTAGTAGCTCATAAACTGGCTCGATCTGCTGAGCACAGAGTGTGTAATATTTCAGTTGGTGTGATCCCGGAACTAGTCCGGGATGAACTTTGTAATGATGTTCCTTGGTCAATAAAGTGCTATGTTCTCTCAAAAAAAAACAGGGATTGGTGTCAATGGTCGCAGCATATACAGAGGTCTCTCTCGTATCCAAAAATCTGACAAGATATTGGTGGACCTCCCATCCCCTATACCTCATCGAACACCATTGAAGATCACCTCGCGACCAAACAAAATACTTCTCCAAGTATAATATGATGATCTTGGTTTAGGAGTGTGCCAGAAATCTGTATGAGGGAAGTACGATCCCTTGAGAACTCTGGCGCAAAGAGATGTCGGCTCCGTTAATAATCTCCACCCTCGACAGCCGAGCATGGCTTGGTTAAACAACATCAAATCCCGAAAACCCATGTCGCCCAAAGATGTCAGTGTAGATAACCACTTCCAAGATCTCCAATGCACCTTTTTCTTTCCGTCCTCGACTCCCCACCACTGATTGGCAATGACTGATCTGGCTTTATCACAAGTGGAGACCTGATGCACACGGTGGGTGTGTTGTTGGGATACCCCAAGAGGAAGGTATGAAGTACTGCAGCAGCAAATTTCTCTCAGTTTAAAACCAAGGTTTATCGATCCAGTAGGAAATGAGAATTCCCTCGAGGTTGTTGGTAGCGCCGTTTACGATTACCAACGTGGAAGTTGCACATAAAGAATCAAGATACTTTGCCCCAACTTAACAGTGAGGTTGTCAATCTCACCGGCTTGCTGTAACAAAGGATTAAACGTATGTGTGGAAGAAAGATGTTTGTTTGCAGAAACTAACAGATTTGCTGTTGTGGTTTTATCAGATTAAATAGAAGGACCGGGGTGCACAGTTCACTACTGGTGTCTCTCCATAAATAATAATAACATTCATGCGGGTAAACAAATTACAGCTAGGCAATTTATAGAATAATGATGAGCAAACCAATGCATATACCAACGTTATGATGTCTGGTGTGAGATTCATTCGGGCATTACAACAATTAACATGGACCGTTCCAACCGCGTCTATGACTAATAATCCACCTTCTGGTTAGCGTCCGCACCCCTTTCAGTATTATGTTGCATGCAACAGATTATCGCCTTAAGTACTGTGTGTAAAGTAAGTAAGTAACATCATCCTTAGACAAAGTACTACTGTTTTATCCCTAGTTGCAACAGTACATCTACAACCTTAGAGCTTTTTGTCACTGCCCCAGATTAAGTAGAGACATGAACCTACTATCGAGCATAAATACCCCCTCTTGGAGTCACAAGCATCTACTTGGCAAGAGCATACACAAGTAACGGCGAGCATGCAAGATCATTAAATAGCACACACATGATATATTATGAAGCAATAACTTTAGTACTCAATATTCATCGGATCCCAGCACACACAACATGAAGAATTACATAACGATGATCTTGATCATGACAGGCAGCTCAGAAGATCTAAACATGATAGCACAAGTAGAGAAGACAACCATCTAAGGGTAGACTACTCAGTCATCAGTCTGGAGGCGGTCATGGCGATGTAGAGGCCTCCGGGGACGATTCCCCCTGTCGGCAGGGTGCCAGGGAGCAGTTCTGATCTCTCCCGAATTGGTGTTGACGATGGCGGCGGCTCGGGACCCATGGAGGAAATAATGAACACCGTATGATTCTTAGGTTTTTGTGGGTACTTTTAGGCGAAAGGGCGAGGTCGGTGGAGGCCCGAGAGCTCCCCACCACGTGCTCGCGCGGGCCCACTCCTGGCCGCACGAGCACTAGGTGGTGGCGCCTCAATGCCCCACTTCATGTCGTCTTCGGTCTTCTGGAACATTCATAATCCAAAAATAATTCCATGAAAATAATTGTCCAATTCCGAGAATATTTCCATAAATACTAATATGAAACCAAAAACGGCAGGAAACTGGCACTGTGGCATATTGCTAATAGGTTAGTCATAGAAAATGC
Organism: Poa annua; assembly: GCA_026929855.1. Lineage (NCBI taxonomy): Eukaryota > Viridiplantae > Streptophyta > Magnoliopsida > Poales > Poaceae > Poa > Poa annua. Next base: position 73,790,203 of record CM049426.1, read on the forward strand.
ATAAAACTATAAAAAATACATATAAAACATGTAATAACATGGTATAATATAGCATGGAACATAAGAAATTATAGACACGTTGGAGACGTATCAACATCCCCAAGCTTAGTTCTACTCGTCTCGAGTAGGCAAGAACGATAAAAGAAGAATAATTTCTGAAGTGACATGCTTTAACACAATCTTGATCACATAATAATGTAAGGCATGCAATCTGAGATCAAGCGAATAAGGGATGTAGTTTATATTGATATCAAATGAGTAATAAATAAACAAGTAGGTAAAGAAAAGCAAAGCTTTCAATGATATAGTACTAGATAGCAATCAATTGTGCAAAGTAGATATTAGAGATGATTTAAGCTTCTAGCACAACAACAATATAATCATCTAATGCTTCCAACAAACATGTCAACTTTGTGAAAGGATTAAGTCAAGCAATATCAATATGCATGTAGAAGATCAACTCTTTATTTGTTCAAAAGAAACAAGCAAGCGTTCAACGTTGGTTCCTGGCCCAGGATGTTTTGGCTAAGACAATGTTAACAGAGGTTTGGAAGGCCAACGAAACAAAGGCACACAAAGCTGCAAGTGATCATTAGACAAGAGAAAGTCTTACAATCGAAGCTATGCAAGGAGTAGTGATTGCCACACAATAGATGCGCATAGAGCTATAAGTATATGAAAGCTCTGCAATGGAACTAGTGGGGGTGCATCCAACTTGCTTGCTCACGAAGACCTAGAGCACTTTTGAGGAGGCTCGTCAATGGAATATACAAGTGTAACATCCCAATATTTTGAAATGTTTAAAAATCACTAAAATTTAAAACTTTTGTTTTTATAAAATTAAAATATTGAAATGCGTAAGAATTAAAAAATATTGAAAAAGTTTAATATTTCAAATATCTCAGTTTATCATTATTTTTAAAAGTTGTTTCAAGGTAAACATAATATTATCCATTATATTTCTTAAACCTCAATATATAAATTGACAAATGTTTTACAAACTTCAAACCATTTTATTGTAATAAAATAGTTTCCTTATAAGTAAATGAATTCAACCACTTAGCCATATCTATTCTTAAATTCAAAAATTAAAGACTATAAAAAAAGGTATAATTGCCAAATGATTTTCATTCTTTTACCTGAGTTCAAAACAAAGTTTTGGAAATCATAAGTCTATATGTATATCTAAATAGGCATTTCAACAACTTAAATTATTTTCATCAGTTTGTAAGACATAAAATAATTTCCAAGTGTAAGTTCAACATAAGAAATGAAAATATACTAATTGCCAAAGGTATTTTGAATTAAAAATGAATACATTATATTTTCCCTTTCATTTCAAATAGAGATGTTATGTTATGTAATATTATACTAAAGACAAAAATGTTTTTAATTTGGAAAACGATTTTAAATAACTTAAATTCAAACATATTTGAATGAGGGTACTTTACAAATTTTATTTAGCCAAAAGGAAAGTTAATTAAGCTATAATTTAAAATTTGGCATTAAGTGTCAAATTTGTATTAAAGGAATAATTCAAAATTATTAATTTTGAAAAGTGTTCAAAACATAACCATAAGTGTTTTAAATGATAGATAGTGTTTTTACAAAATTTTAGGAACTAATTTGAGGTTATTTGGATTTATAATTTAAAAGTTATTTAAAAATCCAGAAAACAGAAAAGGAAAAGAACAAAAAAAAAGGAAAAGCTAACTCGGCCGAAGCCCATCATCTATCGCACGCACGCGCGGCACTCAACGGCCCAGCGCAGCCCAGGCCGCGTCCTCTCCTTCCCCTCATTGACAGGTGGGCCCCACCTGTCGGGCACGAGGCTGTCTTCAAGCTCCGTTCGGAGACATCGCCCGAAAACGGCCGTTTTTAACTCGCTTGAATACGGGCGAGTAAGGCGGAGAATCAAAGCACCGCCGAGCCCCTTTTAAGCACCTCGCAGCCCGCTCAATTTCCCCTCTCCTTCCCCCTCAAATCGTGCCGCCGGGCTGCCTAATTTAATCACCGGAATCCGCAATGCCGCCGTCACGTAATTCTTCAAATCCGTTGAGCTCCTTCGACCTCGGCCTCTTCCCTCCTCTCTATTCTCCTTTTCTCACACGCGCACACCTCCCCTGACCCTCTCTTCGACGTTTTCGGCAGTGAAGCGAGCAGGGCGTGCTCAACCAAAGTTCGGCGCCGTAGCCCGCGCCTCCGACCGTGATTCCACGCCTCTACGTGAAGAAATCGGCTTCGCAAGCATGTCCAACATCTCTGCCACGTCGCGCTGCATCTCGCCATCAACTCCCCGGAGCGAGGCGAGCACCATAGCGACCGGAGCGTCCTCCACCGAGCTGCAGCGCCGCCGCGACCTCCATCGCCGGTGACTGGAGCGTCGCCCGGTGAGCCTCGCCTCCCATCTCCGTCCGATCTGAAATCGACGCACGAAATTAGATCTTTAACACGAACCGGTATCGGCGAATAAGAAGTTGCCACGCCAGATCTGCGTTAGCAGCACAGCCAGCGCCACGTCAGATTTGTTTTTGTTCGATTTTCTTAAATTGAATAAAACTGGAAATTTTGCAGAAAAGCCCCTAACTATTCAAACTATCATATTTTTTTTACCACATATCCAAGTTTAATAAATTTTATATTTTTGGAAAGCCCTGGACTTGTAGAATATTTTAGATTTGTTAGATTTCAAATTTGACTTAGTTTAAAAGATTCAACATTCAAATGGATGATTTGTGTATATTTGTCATAACTTTAAATCTATAAATCCAAAAATTGCAAATAAAATTCTTTTAGAAACTTTAGAATATTTGTATTATGATTCCTCTGCTAGAAAATAATTTTGAGCACTATTTTGATAATTTAATAATCATAATTTTAATTTGAGCAAGTTTGACTATTTTTGACATAACTTTTAATGAAAACATTATTTTTGATTAAATCCAATTGCTATAAATTTATTTAAATCCCCTATGTCTATTAACACTATTTATAATATTTATTATAAAAATTTAATCACAGAAAACTTTAATCTTATATTTAATCCTTTAATTATATTAAGCAAAAATAGAAATTAATTAAATTGCATTTATAGACTCATACATACTATATAAATATCACAAAAATTAGTATTTTTATTATGGTCACAAAGTGCATTGCATTCATAAAATATTTTACCATATATTTATACTCCTCATAGGAAACTTTTCCCTTATTTTCTCTAAGTAGGATTAGTTTCAACATAGTCATTTTGGTAAAGTGCTATGCACTTAGACACTTAGGATTTTCAACATGGAGCTAGAAGGCCAATGAAGGACCTAGCCAAAACAAGACTTCAGAAGTTTCTTCAAGGAGTAGAAGCACTTAGAAGAAAATCGAGAAGAAGTTCATCAAGACCAACCAGCAATAATTTCTAAGTCTTGCTTCCCCTCTCTCTTTTCTCCCTTCTTTTCTTACACCTCATGATGACTAAGTTATATTCAAGACCAACTTGGATGCTATCAAGACCATCAAGTTTTCAAAGACATCAAATCTACAAATTGCAGTTAAGTCATCACAACAAGAAGAAAAGGAAGCAAGGAGAAGATCAACATTCTTCTTTCTATCTTTTCCCTCTTTCCTAATCTTGTCTTTCACTTTAGAAATAAACAATTTTTGATCATGTTATTACCATCTTGAAGTTTGTTGGATCCTAGCGGCATAGTGAGATGAAGCGGCCTGGAGACTAACCTTACATGTCCACGTACATGAGACCTGTTCCACAATTTAAGTGGCTGGCCGGGTGTCTGTCTCTCTCACTATAGTGAATATCCAATTTACAAAGAGTTGATAATAATTGTTGATCACCTTGAAGAATAGAATTAGTATTTTCTCTAAGTATTTTTGCACATCATGACTAAGCCATTAGAGTGCTTATTCAAGAAGATTTATAGCAAAGTAGTTTGTCCAACTTATGACCTTAGTCCTTAGTCATTTTTGACTAATATATTTGCCCTGCGTTAATTTAAAAGATTTTCATGGCATGACATCCATCTCTAGTCCTTAGAAATATTTTTGCACATCATGCATAAACATATTTTCCTTAGAAGTTTTGTAAAACCTGTTTGTTCATTAGGTATGTGTTTGTATGCATTGTGTAGTCGTGTTTTATGTTGATTGTTGTATTGTTGCCTGTCTATATTGTTAGATTGAACAGAGAGACTCGACTAACGTTGAAAAGAAATTGTGAGCAAAGACATCATTCAAAGGCAAGTGGCACATTCATAAACCTCCAACTATTTTCTATATGCATTACTTAGTGTATTTTTATATAAGCATGTGTAGGATAGTATTGCTATGCTAGACCTGTGTAGAAATTCCTTACTCCTGTCTCTAGGTTCCAATATAATACTTAGTAGAAATATTGATGCTATGCAAATGTTGTTTTGTGAAAATCTAAATTCTAATAAGTTAAGAATGAAACACATGGGTGGCAAGTGCTTGTATGGTTTATGTTGAGTGGGTTCCCAGGGGATTTACCTGTGGAATTACACTTGTGGATGGCCACCCAGGAACAGAGGAATCTGAAGAACTCCGAGTGACCATTGCTTCCAGTGCAGCCATTGCCATATAGGCTCTGGCTTGATCAACTAAGTTGCGTGGACTCGCCCCGGCTTGACAAGCAGATGTAGAGGGTGTTAGGTGGAACAGGTCAAGCTAGAGTGGGAGGGAAAATGCTTCTGAAAGATCTCGTTTCATTCTTCTCCTTTTCCTTATCACTATTAGTGTGTAAAGGATAGTTTGGGTTGAATGGGTACAATGGTGAACGTGCACAACCTCTGCAGAGTGTAAAACTAAGTACTTAACCGTGTCCCCGGTACGGACAATTTGAGCAGCTGATCACGGAGGTGAACGGAGGATTCCACCATTCCAACTTCAAAATTAAAACTTGATGGGTGAAGAAGGGTAGAATGAGACAGTGGTTGTCATGCCACGCATGTCTCAAATAGAAGAAAGTGTTTTCTAAAGAGTTAGGAAAAATTGGCTTTATGCAAAATCGCCTTGAACTCCACCAGCCAAATAAGCATATAGGTTATTAGAGTTATTCCACTAAGTGTCCACCATAGTGTCACTTGCCAGACTCCATTTTTAATGGAATCTTACCCACGTTGTTGCAATATTTTTCTTATTGCAGATTGATCAGATGACGAGTGAGGTTTTGTTTAAAGGTTTCGAGTCTACAACAAACATGTTTTCGCCTGTGGCAACATGAAGATGATGTAGACTCACTGCTATTGTATTTCCGCTGTTTACTCTTTCTATGCTAGCTTTATGCTATGCAAGTTGTAAAAGAATATTTTCCAAGTCTGGATCATCGATGTAATAAAATTGATACGTGATGTAAGTTGTAAAAGGGGGCAGCAATTGATAGAATAACAAACCAATGCATATACCAACATTATGATGTCTAGTGTGAGATTCATTTGGGCATTACAACAATATACATAGACCATTCCAACCGCATCTATGACTAATAATGCACCTTCCGGTTAGTGTCCGCACCCCTTTTAGTATTAAGTTGCATGCAACAGATTATCGCCTTAAGCACTGTGTGTAAAGTAAGTAACATCATCCTTATACAACGTACTATTGTTTTATCCCTAGTAGCAACAGTACATCTACAACCTTACTCTCTCTTGGATTCACAAGCATCTACTTGCTAGAGCATACACAAGTAACGGAGAGCATGCAAGATCATTAAATAGCACACACATGATATATTATGAAGCACTAACTTTAGTACTCAATATTCATCGGATCCCAGCAAACATAACATGAGGCCTCCGGGGACGATTCCCCCTCCCGGCAGGGGTAGAGTACTCACGGATCAGTCCGGAGGCGGTCATGACGACGTAGAGGCCTCCAGGGACAATTCCCCCTCCCAAATTGGTGTTCACGACGGCGGCGGCTCGGGACCCGTGGAGGAAATAATGAACACCGTATTATTTTTAGGTTTTTGGGGGGTACTTGTAGGCGAAAGGGTGAGGTCGGTGGAGGCCCGAGAGCTCCCCACCACGTGCTCGCGCAGGCCCACTCCTAGCCGCGCGAGCACCAGGTTGCGGCGCCTCGGTGCCCCACTTAGTGTCGTCTTCGGTCTCCTGGAACGTTCATAATCTGAAAATAATTCCAGGATATAAATTGTCCAATTCCGAGAATATTTCCTAAGTACTTTTCTGAAACCAAAAATAGCAGAAAACAGGGAACTGGCACTGTGGCATCTTGTTAATAGGTTAGTCCCAGAAATGCATAAAACTATATAAAATGCATATAAAACATGTAATAACATGGTAAAATATAGCATGGAACATAACAAATTATAGATACGTTGGAGACGTATCAAGACCGGAAGTTGAAAACAGCTCATAATGTACGTAGGAATAGCCTGGATAACCGCTTTGAGGAAGGTTTCCTTGGCAGCCCTCGGCATAGGACGATCTGTCACACCATTGAGGCGTTTCCAAATCATAACATAAAGGAAGTTAAAGGTTGCCGCATGTGATCTTCCAACAGAGGTTGGCATACCGAGATAAGAATGGGAGAGTATCTCGCTCTAGACCCCCAAGCTTCCTTTCACCCTACTTTTGGTGAGTTCATCATAATGACTACCAAAAAAGATTGAAGAATTCTCGAGATTGATCTTCTGGCCTGATCCATCAAAATAAATCTTCAAAGTATCCTTCACGGCCTCCACACTCCTATTGTCACCCCGGGCAAAGAAAATGTTGTCATACCCAAATAGTAAATGTGAGATAGGGGTGCCGAGTCTACCATTTTTTATACCATAGAGCTCACCACGGTCCTCCTTTTGTTGCAATAAGCATGACAGTCCTTCTGTGCACAACAGAAACAAGTAGGGGCTGATGGGATCCCCTTGCCGAATGCCCCTCGAAGGAATGACAGGGTCAATCAGCTCGCCATTCAGTCTTACAGCGTACCAGACACAAGTAACACAATGCATCAAACATTGTATCGAAACAGGTGCAAAACCCAGCTTACTAAGACAACCATGCAAGTAGTCCCACTCCACCCTATCATAAGCCTTCATCATATCAATCTTCAAGGCAATGAAGGGACGCTTGTTGTCTTATCGTGTGAAGACATTCAAATGCAATAAGAGCATTATCAGTTATAAGCCTCCCGGAACGAACGCACTTTGCTGCTCCGACATGATTGATGGTAGAATCACGTTCAACCGATTAGCCAAGAAATTGGAGGCTATTTTATAAATGACGTTGCATAAGCTTAAGGGGCAGAAATTCTTGAGATGTTTCGGTTTCACCACCTTTCGAATAAGGACAATGACAGAGTCACAAAAACCTTTTGGCACTTGCCCTCCCGAGATGAACGCCCTCACAGCATTGCAAATTTCACTTTACAAAAAGTCCCAATGGGTTTGATAAAACAGCGCCGGGAGACCATCCGGACCGGGTGCTTTAGTTGGACCCATTTGGAAAAGTGCATCACCAATTTCCTCATCAGTATATGGCTTACATAGATCATCATTCATTTCTACCGTAACCTTTGAGGGAATTGCATTGAGAACTGCATCCACTGATGTACACGGTTCAGATGAGAAAAGGTCTTCATAAAAGTTTTGTACCATACCTTTAATCTCTCCTTGTGCTTCACATTTTGAGCCATCATCACGAACAAGATAATTTATCTTATTTGTTTTCTTTCGCGCTGATGCCGATCACCTTCTTTAATCCAGTCTACACGAGATCGTTGTCGCGCCATAATCTCCTCGCACTCGAAAAGTTCACAAAGTTCCTGCTCGATTCATTTTTTCTCCAGCAATGACTGATGCGTATGCTGATCTTCACAAATATCACGAAGTTTTCCTTCAAGTTGACGGATCTTTTTCTAAACCAAACCAAAAGTGGCACGGCTCAAATCCTTTAAACACGTAGCCACACACTTAATACTAGACCAAGTGGTCTGTAGGGGCTGAGGACCACCACCACCATCCGACCAAGCCTTTTCCAAAGTCTCCTTGTACACTAGAAGGAAAAGGCTTATAGACACCAGGATAGCACTGGCGAGCAAGAAAAAATGACCACCAGCGTTGTTAACGCTGGCAAACGCATAGCCGTCACAACCAGCGGTAAAACAGCTACCGCTGGTGGACAACGAAACCTGCTCGCCAGCACTATCTCTGGGCTGGGCGGGGCTGTGGCCGAAGAACACCACTGGCGAACGCGGTCCTTGTTCGCCAGCGGTAGGTGTCATAGCGCTGACAAACACATAAATGTGCCCGCCAGAGGCAGTGTGGCGGCTGCATCCTGGCTTGGCGGCGATAGTGGCAACAACCGCTGGCGAACAGATAGTTGGTTCGCCAGCGGTACAAATGCGGCGATGGCGAGCTACATCCTTGTTTGCCAGCGGTAACCTGTGACCAGAGCATTAAATTGCATCACCCACCTCCTTTCCCCTCCATTAAACTCCGTTGAATTCTCTCTACGACGAGCCAACCCGAGATTTTGCTCTCTCCCCCCCCCCCTCAAATACTCTCTTTTTAGCCAATGGAAACTAGATTTTTTGATAGATCTAGCTAAACCACCCCCAAAAACCACTTTCCACCAAAAAGTTTTATCTCACAATCCCAAAAAATAGTTTCACCTTTTTGAGCCAATCCATAGCCATTTTGTCGGTGTTTCGGCTTGGTTATCTCTTATCCTACGTGTATTGAATTAAAGGTCGAGCTCTATTTTTTTGAATATGTGTGAAATGAACACTATGTATGTAAAGTTATGTGAAAATGTTAAATTTTGGCAAGAAGTGCATGAAAGTGGGATAAATTTGTTAAAATTTGTGATGACGGTGTAACATAATATGTGTGAAATAGGAGAGTGATGCCGATTTATGTCCAAAATGTTGATTCATTTCGGTTTCGGCAAATTTCGGTACTCTTTCTTATTGTGACCTCTACATATACAAAGGTCATGGCGAAATTTTTCGTGATAAGCGCGGTATATGTATGATTCTCATGAGTTTGTTCTACACTTTGTAGGCGAACGATAATGGCCGCCATGTGTAACATCCCAACATTTTATAATGTTCAAAAACCACTAAAAGTTAAAACTTTTGTTTTGATTAAAATAAAATATTAAAATGCATAAGAAAACCAACTATAAAACACTTCAAACATATTGAAAGAGTTTAATATTTCAAATATCTCAGTTATCATTATTTTCAAAACTTGTTTCAAGTTAAACATTTTATTATCCATTGTATTTTCTTAAAACCTCAATATCTAATTTGACAAATGTGTTACAAACTTTCAAACCATTTTATTGAAATAAAAAGTGTTTCTAAATAAGCATGGCATTCATTAATTTTCAAATCATAAAATGATGAATATATTTTTATATAAGAAATTAATTAAATATAAAATCTATTCTAAAGATATGTTATAAAGTTCTCAAATGAATTATCTTAATATAAAATATAACGGTGCACAAATTACTTTGAATTAAAAATGATTTCATTATATATCCCTTTTTCATTTTCATGTAGTTGTGTTATAGTATTTAAGATTATACTAAAGCCAAAAATGAATTGAGTATTTGAAAATGAGTTTAAATAACTTAAAGTTAAACATATTGAATGTGGGTATTTCATAGAATTTATTTTAGCCAAAAATAAAATTAAATAAACCATAGTTCAAATTTAACAATAAAGTGGCAAATTTGTATTTAAGCAATATTTCAAAATATTATTTTTCAAAAATGTTCAAAACATGTCCACAACTGGTTTAACACAAAGTGAATAATTTTACAAATTTTTAGAAAATTTTTTGACCTCATTTGGAGAAATAAATCAAAAGATATTAATAAAATGAAAAGTCAGAAAAAGAAAAATTGCTGACATCATGCTGACGTCAGCCCTTCTTCAACCTCTCACCGGGAATCATGCCCGAAACTGCCGGCCGTATCTTCGCATCAATGCGAGCGATTAAGACCCGGATTCGTCGCCCCGATCATGCCTATTTGAAGCTCTCCTTGTCCGCTCTTTTTCCCCTCTCCTTCCCCCTTGAACCGTGCCCCCAGGCCTTCCAATTGCATCGCCGGAATCGCACTACCGCCGCCACCTTTTTCCTCAATTCCGGCGACGAGAGTCACATCCCGGAACCGAGACCGCGCCCGTCCTTCTCCTCGTGTCCGTGCGCACCGGCAGGCTCCTTTTCCCCTTCTCCACTACAGACAATCGGGAGGAGGGAAGGAACCTGTAACACCCCAAATTTTGGAAGCAGCAAAAACTTAATTATGAAAGATCCAAAATTCTGAGGCAACAAAAACTTTTTGAAATGTCTTGTTAATGGATGTGTTTTGCTCTTTTGGTCATGTTGTGTTTAGTGTTTGTGTTGATAACCTCTCTAGCTATCAACCCTAAAACTCAACCTAGTTATAATATGACATCTGATATCAATCTTATGGCAAGTAAAATCGTTCCTATATCTCCTCCTACCTGATTTGAGAAACAAACTACATTTCCTTTCATTTTAGCAACCACCCAAATTATATATCGTTTGAGAAACCAAAAGTATTTTCAAAACTTGTATGTTTGCAAACTATAAAGGACTATATAATAAGTCCTAATATATTCTGAGTTTTATATGTAGCTAATATTAGCAACTCTCTTTTCAGAAGCCCATTTCTGTTGCTCTTGGAAATCAATTCCAGAAATGTTTGTTTAATTATATTCCTACCAAAAAAATACCCTTTTGACCTCTTCCTCTCAAATATTTTGGTTTATATTAAAATTATGGTTAGTGATCCAATTGTGTGGGTGTTTATCTATTTGCATGTGTGTTTGACCTATTTGATATGTTCCTAAATTGTTTGCCTTGAATGTGTATTTCTTTGAGTGTCTTGTGGTGCGTTTGTATCAAGTTAATGGTCATTGTTTGAATTGAAGTCCTAGATGGTTGATTGATGGCTTTGCATGTTTGAAAACTTCTTTACCTATTTCTAGGTTGCTTATGTTAAAATATTTCCAGATCAAATATTTATTAAATAGTGCATATCTATATTATCTCCTGTTAATTTTTAGCATCTCTAGAGCATGACTGCTAGAGTTTATTTTATTCAATTTGGAAATGCAGCTCACCTTTTATCATCATCACCACCTCTGATTACCAACTATACCACTCTTGATAATTTCCATAATTGTTTGATCCCCAATCCATGTTGGTTTGTAGTGCTTCATTATAAGGTGACACTATCTAGTGTTATATATTAGCAAATTGCTATTTTTGTTTCCAAAGTTAATGAACACGTTTTTCCAAGCTTTTAAACAAGATGTTAAACTAATATGCCCTCTAGCCAACCCAACTTGCATTGTTATTTTTTTTGGTCAACCAATCAACTAATCCATCTTAAACAAAGAGACATGTACCTCTTATCTCAAAAGTAATTCAGCATCTAAAATCACCTCCCCCCCAACTCTTGTCTTAGGCATGTTCTGAACCCTCACACACCCCCTGGACGTTTTGGTCATCAACCCTGCCCAACCCTAGCTCGAATATCTTTTGTTTATATTTTATAGACATTTTAACAAACACCTGTTGGGCAGAGTCGGTGGAGCACCACCCTCTCCCCCCAATCGGTGCCCTCGACGCTCTCTTCGCCTCTCTTCGCGCCCGCAGCTCCCCCACCCCGTCATGAGTGCATTGGCGAGACCCAAACTCGTCCCCTTCTACTATCCGCCTGTCCCCAAGCGCCGCCCTCCTCCACTAGTACACACCGGCCACGTCCGCGTTCCGACAACCGCACGACCCTCCCTCACTCTATAACCTTGCCCATTTGCTTCCCCCATATCCATTCACCCACCCCTGACGGTTCCGAGCAAGCTCTGTCTCCGTCTCTTGTCCCGAGCACATGCGAGCTCAAATGCCTCCGTCTCCGAACCCCTTTTTCTCTCTCCCTCTGTTTTTCCTCACTGCCGTCGCCCTGGACAACCCCTGAGACATCCTAGTTTGCATGCAGGAACACCGGAGCCGCCGTGCCATGCTTGTGGCCGCCGCGGATGCCGACGACCGCCCCGACGTCTCGGGACGCGCCGAGGCGAGTTAAGGCCATCCCGGACCATCCCTGGAGATCCTCTGCCGCCTCAGACCCTCCCCTCGGACCCTCAAGTCCCCTTGGTGAGCAACCCGTGCGTGGTGCCGTTTTAGGTTTCTCCTCTCCGTCCCTCGCGTCGGGAGGAAGAAGACGCGGGCGAGCCGTCCATTTCCTGATCGATGGCTCTGGTTAAATCACGCGGGATCTATTTTGTGCCGTTCAGATCGGATCCGACGGCCGTGCAACCCTTCACTTCCCGCGCGCCAGAGCAGACCGGCCCGCCCATGCGCGGCCCAGCATCGCCAGATCCAACCCATTTTTCTGTTTTCTGTTAAAGATTATTTCTCTGTTTATTTTTCAGTGATTTGGTAGCCTAGCTTTTATTCATTTCTGGTAGATCTGTGCATGAGAAAATTTTGAAATTAATTTTTTAGCATAGGTAAGTGTTTTCTTAATCATGTGGCACTGGCCCTTCTCAAAAATATATTTGTATGAGTGTGATATGTGCAATCTTGTAAAATCCAAATTAAGAATGGATTTTGCACCATTTACTTAATAACTTGAGTTTTATAAATCCAAATCTTGCAAACTTTAGTTCTATGGAAAGCCAGTGAGAATACCTACCTAGATCTATAAGCCTTGCATGCAGGAGATGTTTAAAACTCAAGTTATATCATGTTTAAGATTGACACCAGTACCACTTTGGTGATTTTATTTCATTATTAAAGATACTTTTTGGAGCAAATCCAATTGAGTGTGTTAGATATGAGTAGTATACATCATATCATAGCTTGGTAGAATTTTACAGCTTATATTTTGTGCATGGTGGATTATTCTCTTAAACAGTAGGTTTTTGCACTTCAAAAATAATATATCTATTTTATGTGGTTTGCATGTGTCTAGTTCTAATTGTTTGAGCTATATATATTTGTGCAAATAGTTTAGGAGTATTTTTGTGTAGTACATATCCTTTTGGTTTATCTTACAAAGTTGGATTTGTCTAAAAATAAATCATATCTTGTGTTGCACACTATTAATCGTAAAATGTGTGTGTTCCACTAAAACTGAAATATATGGAACTAGGAGTGTCCAAATTAAGTGAATCCAATTCCTACAGAAAGATTAAACCAGTACCTATCCATAGAAATTAACCTTGCATACATGAGATTCCTAAAACTGAAACTATATTCATTATGGTTTTGATACCAGTAGCATTTGCATAATTTTTAGCTACTGTTTTGTAATAGCTTATTATGCAAATCCAATTTTCACCACTTCATATGGTTGCTAGGTGTACTGTGGTAGAAGGATTCTACTTTATGTACTTTATCTTAGGATTTATGATTTATCCACCAAAACAACAACATTTGGCTAATAGAAGTATTAGTTTTTAATCATCTGTTTTTAGCAAATGTGAATTGTAGAAATATTAATAATCATCTTTTGAAGATCAGAACCTTAACTCAATAATAACTAATTGATTAAACCACTTTTATAATGTGTGGTGCATTGTTTACATATGTTTAGCATTATTCACTTTGTACCCTAATAATAACATCAATTGTGTTTATATGCTTTGCTTGTGGGTATGTTGGTGTGTTATGTTTTACCTCTTTAAACATCATCTTATTTATCCAATAAATGTAATAAGTTAATTCCCTGTTTTACTTGAATTGTTTTGTGTTGATGTGCTTAGTAACTCATAAGTCCAGGAACTTAGGTTATCCTTTAATAATCTTAATGAATTTCCTAAAAGTATTGTTAGCCCTTTCACTTTTGAGTTTCACATAGTGCATCTTGTTTCCTAGGAGTTTCACTAGTTTCATTTGTGTGTTAGGCATGTGAATGATTGTTTGGTGTTAAATTTTATCCAGTAGTTCCTTGTGTTTTGTAATGCTTAATATATGACTTTCTTATTTTAGATTGTTGTCAACATTTGGTTGCCATGTGATTGTTTGTTTATTGGTTGAAGTGACCTTACTTGTGATGTCCTGTTAAATATGCCTAGTGCACCATTTTAGCTCTTAGTCATAAACTTGTTTGGACAGTGATGTTACCATTTTTTGTCTCTTAGTTACCTGATAGTGGGTGTTTCTTGAGCTAGTAACATGTTTGCTTGTGAGTGTGCTCAATGCTACTGTTAATGTTAATACTCGTTTGTGTACTAAGATACATTTGTCTGAAGTATTTCCGGAACTATTAAGATACTTTTGTCTGAAGTGTTTCCTGCAGCTATTATAACAACTCTTGTTAAATGATATAATAACCCTAAGTGATGTGTTGTTTTAGTGTTCTGTAGAACTACCTTTTTAATACTCAGAGTTGTGGTGTATATTCCCTTAGTAGTATCTATTGTTTGTCTTAGCTCTATGGACCTTGTTGATTGTTGTTGTAGAGCTAAAGGAGTTGTTTGTTGCTGTTTGTATCTCAGTGTCTTGTACAATGCTTGCTGTTTGTTATGTCCTTGTGGTTTTGTCTGGTGTTCTGAGTGTGGTTCATTTTCCTTTTTACGACGTTAGATACGATCGGGAAGGAACGGGAAGTGAGGAGTGAACCTGAGGAGCATCAAGACCAAGATGAAGGACATATTGCTGAGCCAGGCAAGCCCACCTCACCACTATTATGAATCCTATTACTTTATCAAGCATGTTTTGTTTTCAGAATAAAATAATGCATGTTTTAATTCTTTTGTGGCACCTTACCACCCGAAAACTATTTTACAAAGTATTGTTTGGCCAAAGTTATCTACTAGAATACTATAGGTGTTACAAAAAGAGTTTATTTGGTGAGCCTTGTTGTTGAAGGCTCCATCAAAAAGATTAAGTTTTCTAGTAGTCTACCTTCATCTACTTACCTCAAAACTATAGGATGGGAACCTGTTTGATAAAACTGCTTTATGGAGGAAAACCTGAGTTGCTGGGAGCAATCAGCGAGAAAGAAATGTTTTATGAAAACCCGAGATGCTGAGAGCATTCGGAGATGTTGCGAAAACCCGAGCTGCTGGGAGTAGTCGGAGGATTGGAAGTTGTTTTCGAAAAACAAAGTACTGCCCTAGCAGCCGCTCGAACAATTAACCCTGCAACCACACTACCTGACATGGGTAGGGCTTAGCCGGAAGCTTGTCTGTTTTAGTGTTGGGGCTCTCATACTTTCTATAGGGGTTGGGCCCTCGAAGCCGGGTTGCCGTCCGGAAGAGACAATACACTGTTGAGGACCAGCAGCCGGACGATTACGGCGGGTCTCCTGACGTGGCGGTGTGGCGTCCCGAGGAAAGACCAAGACGTTTAGTGGAGCACACGGTGCCGAGGAGAACAAACCTACCGGGAGGCCCCGATACTAGGGTGGTCATAGTGGAAAGCTTTGATCGTGTTAACCGGACCCCCGCATGCAGTCGTATGACGGGCCGTGGCAGACACGGCGGAAGGACCGATTGGTGTGGGTAAAGTGTGCAACCTCTGCAGAGTGTAAATCTATTCGAATAGCCGAGTCCTCGGTCATGGACGGTTGGAAAGGCCACTGATCTAGGCGTATGGGCAATTTGGTTTTAAAAGAGAAATGTTTTCGGAGGAAACAAAGAGACATCAAAGAGGTACCTGGGAGGTACGGAAGTTGGGTGAGGACGATTGGTCTCGGGGAGACAATCAGTCCCATCTCAAGGAAGGAAAAAGGGGTATCCCCATCCTAGTGCTTTTAAAGGTTTTACAAAAGAAAGTTTTGAACTTAGATATGTCCTTGCTATATCTAAGAGAAGAGAATTCTATCTCTAAATGTTTTTCTTCAACAAAGATATAGATATGTCGTATTCTCTATGCTTGAAATCATTGTATTAAAAAATAAGCCCTATAGTTGTATATAGAAGCCATCCTAGTTTTCAAAAATGCTTTACTTGCATATCCTTGAAAAACTATAAAAACCTAGAGGTGGTCTTGCGAGTACGTAATTGTACTCATATGGCTATGTCCCTGGATATTCAAACGTCCAGGTTTGAAGTGAGGAGATGCATGACAAGAAGGAGGAGTGCGCCGACGACTACGCCAACTGAGTGTCCCGCTCAACTGCTCTATGGGAATGCGTCAAGACGTGACGAGGGCCGACGCTAGTCGAAATCTTCCGCTGCACCTTAGTTCATTTTCGTCATGTGCGACGATGTTTGCAGACTTGGTCATGAGACCATTATTTATGTAAGTCTTATACTATTCGAGTTGTATGATGTAACTTTGTATACGATGTTGGTTATGTGATCGCGATGCACTGATCATTGGGGTCGTGATCTGTTTACATAACGTTGGCATCTCGGACTTGTTTCGAGGGGTCCTCACAGAACCGAAGCTCGCCGATGTCCTACGCACTCCGGCCGCTCCTCCGCGTCGCGCCGAGACGCTTCGCTCGACGCCGTCGCCTCCATCGCCCTCCCCGCGACGCGCCGCGTCCGGAGCTGCCTTCCGTTCATCCGGGGAGGAGCTACAACGTCGGCGCCGTCCTCGCCCGAGAGCACCGCAACCATCTCCTACAACTCCGGCGAGTTTCCGCCGCCGGCTTTTGGTCAAAGCACTGTAAGCCATCCGATCTGAAATCAACGAACAGGATTAGATCCTTTATTTCGAAACGGTACGATTTGTTTCTGGCCGTCAGATCTGGATCTAACGATCCAGATCTGTTTCACTTATCCAGCTCAGCGCCACGTCAGCGGCCACGTCACTGCCCAGTCAGCGCTGACGTGTAAATGATTTTTCTCGATTTAATTAAATGGCACTTTTGTAGATAAGCCCCTACATATTCAAACCTTCATAACTTTTTAACCACTTATCCAAATTTGATAAATTTTATATATTTGGAAAGCCCTTGACATGTAGAATATTTTGGAACTGTTAGAATTCATATTTGACTTAGTATAAAATATTAAAATTTCAAATGGATGATTTGAGTATATCTGTAATAACTTTAAATCTATAAATCCAAAAATTACAAATAAAATTGTTTTAGAAATTTTAGAATATTTGTAGTGTGATGCCTCTGTTATAAAATATTTTTGAGTAATATTTGAATGAATTCATAGTTATATATTTAAATTGAATAGCTTGAATATTTTCAACATAACTTTTAATATAAACATTATTTTTGGATAATCCAATTGCAATAAATGTATTTAAATCCCCTCTGTCTATTAATACTAATTAAAAAAATTGTTATAAAAATTTAATCACATAAAACCCTAATATTTTATTTAATCCTTTTATTATAATTTTCAAAATTAGAAACTAATTCAATTGCAATTATAACCTTATGCATACTTTATAAATATCACAAATTTTGTTTGATATTTCTTAGGATTTAAAAGTGCATTCAATGCATAACTTATTTTCACATATAGATATATTTCTCATAGGAAAACCTCTTCATTATTTTTCTCTAAGTTAGAAGTAGTTTGAAACTTAGCATTTTGGTAAAGTGCTACACTTAGACACTTAGTAATTTTTAACATGGAGCTAGAAGACCAATGAAGGACTTAGCCAAAACAAGACTTCAGAAGTATCTCCAAGGAGTAGAAGCACTTAGAAGAAAATCAAGAAGAAGTTCAAGAAGACCAACCCCCTTTATTCTCTAAGTCTTTCTTTCTCTCTTTCTTTCTTATCTCTAAGACTTCAAGATGACCAAGTTAAACCCAAGACCAACCTCGATGATACAAGAATCAATCAAGTCTGAAGATTATTTAAGTCTACCAAGAATTCAATCAAGACATCACGAAGGAAAAATTACAAGTCTGAAGATGAAGCCTGGAAGACCAACTACATCTTTCTTTCAACCTTTCAATTTAGACGTAAACAATTTTTGATCATGATGTTATCATCTTTAAAGTCATTTTGACACCCATTTTTGCTTTGCATTAACTTAAAATATTTTCTTAGCATGACATACATCTCTAGTCCTTAGGAATATTTTGCATCTCATACATAAACATATTTTCCTTAGAAGTTTTATGAAACCTGTTTGTTCACTATGTATGTACAAGTATGTTTTATGATTGTTGTTTGTTGATTGTTGTATTGTTGTTTGCTTATATTGTTTAGATTGAGCGGAGATCAAACATTCGTTGTTGAAAACAGTTTGTGAGCAAAGACATCATCCAAAGGCAAGTGGCACACCTCATAAACTTCCTATTATTTTCTATATGCATTACTTAGTGTATTTTTATATAAGCATGTGTAGGATAGTATTACTATGCTAAACCTGTGTAGAAATTCCTTATTCCTGTGTCTAGGCTCCTATGCAATACTTAGTAGAATTATTGATGCCATGCAATGGATGAAAAGTTTTACAAAATATTAAGTGACTACTCAGGGCTGTGCTCATGGTTGTCGTCGCCTAGGATGAATGTCTATTCTATTTATGTCGTGAGCATTGTGATTTTCACCTGAGAGTGTACATCCACTAAGTTAATGAACCACCTGGGTGGTAAGTGGTTGTATGGTTTATGTTGAGTGGCTACTCAGGTCCATGTCTATGGTTCCTGGAGTATGTACACTTGAGAATGGCCACCCAGGAACAGAGGAATCTGAAGAACTCCGAGTGACGATTGCTTCCAGTGCAGCCATTGCCATATGGGCTCTGGCTTGATCAATTATGTTGCGTGGACTCTCTCCGGCTTTACAAGCAAATGTAGGGGGTGTTAGGTGGAACGGGTCAAGGCAGAGTGGGAGGGAAAATGCTTCTTAAAGATCTCGTCTCATTCTTCTCCTTTTCTTTATCACTATAAGTGTGGAAATGATAGTTTGGGTTGAATGGGTACAACGGTGAACGTGCACAACCTCTGCAGAGTGTAAAACTAATTACTTAGCCGTGTCCTCGGTACGGACAATTTGAGCAGCTGATCACGGACGTCAACGGAGGATTCCACCATTCCAACTTCAGAAATAAAACTTGATGGGTGAACAATGGAAGATGAGATTTATGGTTTTCATGCCATACTTGTCTTGATTTTAAGAAAGTGTTTCCAAAGAGATAAGAAAAATTGGCTTTACGCAAAATAGCCTTGAACTCCACCAGCCAAATATGCATATAGGCTATAGAGTTATTTCATTAAGTGTCCACCATAGTGTCACTTGCCAGACTCCATTGTTAATGGAATCTGACCCACGTTGTTGCAATATTTTTCTTATTGCAGATTGATCAGATGACGAGTGAGGTTTCGATTAAAGGTTTCGAGTCTATAACCAACATGTTTTTGCCTGTGGCAACATGAAGTTGTTGGAGACCCACTGCTATTGTATTTCCGCTGTGTACTATTTAAAAGCTAGCTTTATGCTATGCAACTTGTAATGAATATTTTGTAAGCCAGGATCATCGATGTAATAAAATTGATACTTTGTTGTGATATTACATCGTAAACTGTGTGTGCAAACAAATCGATCCAGGGATTTGCACTATACACAGGTATCTGCCTTATTTTAAGTGCAGGTACGCTACAGATGGTATCAGAGCACTGTGTTTCCTGTAGGTTCGAAACCCTAGGTTTGGATAGAAATAGGATTTGGCCATAGGATTGAAAATATATTTCCTTCTGTTTGCTGAAAATAAAACTTTTCAAACATCATTCTTGTAACTATCTTAACTATTTCATTTCTAAGTTTCTTATCTTGTTTTCTTTAGATGACCACCCTCATTGAATCACTCAAGAAGGGACCAGTGATGACCATGACCTTGGAATGTGAGATTGAGTTTCCAAGAGCACTTAAGGATAACATGAAGAGCTTAGGTTTTGAAGGAGAAGCAGTATACAAAGGTTTTCCTTTCATGGATGAAGGTCAAGAGTACTGGTGGGTGCAAGTTCATCTATACATGAGCAAAGAAGCTGACCACAAGACTGCGGGTTACTGCATGTTCACCAACCCAATACTTCACACATCATTCTTTGATTCAGCAATAAATGCAGCATGGAGAGCCATCGAGTACCTTGCAGAAAGACTTCATTTTAGACTTCACAACACCTAGAAGTATCTTGAAGAACTCAAGGAAGTTGAGGAAGAACTCGAGGCACTCAAGAAAAAGATAAATTAGACCACCTATCCATTAGAATAACGAGACCCGATGACGTATTGACCTACCAAATTGTGGTATGGCAGTACTGTCACTTTGGTATTTCCTTGACGTGGGTGTATTTCGTTCGATAAACGATTAATTTGGTTTTACAAAAGAAGTTTGAAGTTTTGTTATGTTGCGTTTGCTTGTGTTTGAACCATGTTGATTGATTATGTTAGAAATTGGTTGTCTTGTTCTGATTTATTGAATAAGTATTTCTCCATAGTACATATAATCCAACTCATTTATTTTCTAAAACAATGTAGCGTACCTGCACTTTAAATAAGGCAGATACCTGTGTATAGTGCAAATCCCTGGATCGATTCATTTGCACACACAGTTTACGATGTAATATCACAACAAAGTATCAATTTTATTACATCGATGATCCAGACTTACAAAATATTCGATACAAGTTGCATAGCATAAAGCTAGCATTGAAAAAGTACACAGCGGAAATACAATAGTAGTGAGTCTCTATAACTTTCATGCTGCCACAGGTGAAAACATGTTGGTTGTAGACTCGAAACCTTTAACGAAACCTCACTCGTCATCTGATCAAATCTGCAATAAGAAATCTATTGCAACAACGTGGGTCAGATTCCATTAAAAATGGAGTCTGGCAAGTGACACTATGGTGGACACTTAATGGAATAACTCTAAAGCCTATATGCATATTTGGCTGGTGGAGTTCAAGGCTAATTTGCATAAAGCCATTTTTTCCTACTCTTTTGAAAACACTTTTCTTGAAATCCAGATGAGTATGGCATGAAAACCATAAATCTCATCTTCCCTTGTTCACCCATCAAGTTTTATTTCTGAAGTTGGAATGATGGAATCCTCCGTTGACGTCCTTGATCAGCTGCTCAAATTGTCCGTACCGGGGACACGGCTAAGTACTTAGTTTTACACTCTGCAGAGGTTGTGCACGTTCACCATTGTACCCATTCAACCCAAGGTATCCTTTACACACCATTTGTGATAAGGAAAGGAGAGAATGAGACGAGATCTTTCAGAAGCATTTTCCCTCCCACTCTGGCTTGACCCGTTCCACCTAACATCACCCTACATCTGCTTGTCAAGCCGGAGAGAGTCCACGCAACCTAATTGATCAAGACAGAGCCCATATGGCAATGTCTGCATTGGAAGCAATCGTCACTCGGAGTTGTTCAGATTCCTCTGTTCCTGGGTGGCCATTCACAAGTGTACATACTCCAGGAACCATAGACATGGACCTGAGTAGCCACTCAACATAAACCATGCAACCACTTACCACCTAGGTGTTTCATTCTTAACTTAGTAGAATTTAGATTTTCACAAAACAACATTTGCATAGCATCAATAATTCTACTAAGTATTGCATAGGAACCTAGACACAGGAATAAGGGATTCTACACAGGTTTAGCATAGCAACACATGCATATAAAAATACACTAAGTAATGCATGTAGAAATAGGAAGTTTATGAGGTGTGCCACTTGCCTTTGAATGTTGTCGTTCTTCACAACTCTTTTCAACGATACTCGGGACTCTCCGTTCAATCTAACAGTATAGACAAGCAACAATACAACAATCAACAGCAAGCACAACTCCACAATGCATACAAACACATACTAGATGAATAAATAAATATTCCTAAGGGCTAGAAATACTTTTTCATGCCATGAAAATCTTTTAAGTTAATGTAAGGCAAATCGGTTGGTCCAAAAGGAAAAAGGGCTAAGGTCATAAGTTGAATAAAATATTTTGTTTTATATCATCTTGAATAAGCACTCTAATGGCTTAGTCTTGATGTGCAAAATACTTAGAGAAAATTACTAGCTCTATTCTTCGAGGTGATCAACAATTATTATCAACTCTTTGTAAATGGGATATTCACTAAAGTGAGAGAGACAGACACCCGGCCAGCCACTTAAATTGTGGAACAGGTCTCATGTACGTGGACATGTAAGGTTTGTTTCCAGGCCGCTTCATCTCACTATGCCGCTAGGATCCAACAAATTCAAGATGATAATATCATGATCAAAATTGTTTAAGTCAAATGTGAAAGACAAGATTAGGAAAGAGGGAAAAGATAGAAGAAGGATGTAGTTGTCCTCCAGGCTTCATCTCCAGACTTGTAACTTTCTTCTCGATGATGTCTTGATTGAGCTCTTGGTAGTCTTGATGAATCTTCAGACTTGATGATTCTTGTATCCTCGAGGCTGGTCTTGGATTTACTTAGTCTTCATGAAGTCTCAGAGGAGAAGAAAAGACAGAGAGAAAGACTTAGGGAATAAAAGGGTGGTTGGCCTTCTTGAACTTCTTCTCACTTTTCTTCTAAGTGCTTGACATCTTGAGGATGCTTCCAGAGTCTGTTTTCTTCTAAGTCCTTCATGAACTTCTTCTTGATCTTTCTTCTAAGTGCTTCCACTCCTTGGAGATTCTTCTGGAGTCTCGTTTGGCTAAGTCCTTCATTGGTCTTCCAGCTCCATGTTGAAATTTACTAAGTGTCTAAGTGTATAGCACTTTTCCCAAAATACTAAGTTTGAAAATAATCCTAACTTAGAGAAAATGGGGAGGAGTTTTCCTCATGGAAAATATAACTATAAAATATGCTATGCATGAAATGCAATTTTAAATCACAAGCAACATAACACTAATTTTTGTGAATTTTATAAAATATGCATAAAGTTATAATTGCAATTTAATTAGTTTCTAATTTGCAAAACATAATAAAAGGAAACATATAGATTAAAGTTTTATGTGATTTATATTTTATAACCTAATTTTCTTTATAGATGATGTTAATAGCCAGAGGTGGTTTAATTATATTTAATGCAATTTGATTTAATCAAAAATAATATTTCTATTAATAGTTATGTTGAAAATATTCAAACTATTCAAATTAAATAATTAACTATGAATTCATTCAAAAATTACTCAAAAATATTTTATAGCAGTGGCATTAATTTACAAATATTCTAAGGTTTCTAAAACAATTTTATTTGCAATTTTTTGAATTATAGATTTAAAGTTATTACAAAAATACTCAAATTCACCATTTGAAATTTGAATATTTTATACTAAGTCAAAAGCTTTCCAAATATATAAAACTTATTAAATTTGGAGTTGTGGTTAAAAAGTTATAGATGATTTAATTACAGGGACTAATCTGCAAATTTTCCAATTAAAATTAAAATACAAAAAGAATTACACGCTGGCGCTGACTGTGCAGGCCACGTCAGCGCTGACTGGATCTGACGAGGCACTGACTGGGCATCGACGTGGCTACTTACTATTCGCTGATACCGGTTCGGAGAGAGATCTAATCTGGGCCGGAGGATTTGAATCGGACGGTGGAGAGGCGTTGACCGTACCTGGGCGGCAGGATCTCGCCGGAGTCGTGAGGGACGACGGCGCCGGCGCTCGGTCACGGACGGATTCGTCGCCACGGTGGTTTTCCGAACGCGCGGAGGGCGGCTTCCGACTCGGCGATCCAAAACAAGAAGAATGGTGGCGACGGCCAGATCCTCCTCTTCCCGGAACGTCGTGGACGAGAAGATGGAGGCTCGGCGGCTCCGGCGATTCGGTCCGAGCACGAGACACTCCGTTCGGCTGCGAAAGGAGACGAGGGAAGGAGTCAGGAGTTGCGCACGGACGCGAGGGAGAGGTAGGAGGGCTCACGGGCAACGGGGAAGGCTCACCTCGCCGGGGAACAAAGAAAAATGGCGGCGGTAGCAATGGAGCTCCGGCGAGCTTTTCTGGCGGCCTGGCGGCGTCTTAGGGGCTAGGGTTTGGGGCAAAAGGAAGAGGAGAGCGCGGCGTTTATATAGGCCGAAGGGGACAAACGAATCCGCGACAATCTCGCTCGATTTTGGAAGGAGATCGCCGGCGGAAATCTCGGCTGGAGGTTGAAGAACATCTGCTGACGTCAGCATGACGTCACAGGTATTTTCTTTTCTGATTTTTCTATTTTATTTATATCTTTTGATTTATAACTCCAAATGATGTCAAATAAATTTCTAAAAATTTGTAAAATTATTACCTTTCTGTTAAACCAATTGTGGGCATGTTCTGAATATTTTTGAAAAATAATATTTTGAAATATTGATTAATTACAAATTTGACACTTAAAGTCAAATTTGAATTTCTATCTTAATTAAATTTTCTTTTGGCTAAATAAAATTTGTAAAATACCCACATTTCAATATGTTTGAATTTAAGTTATTTAAACTTATTTTGCTGAAATCATTCATCTTTATTTTGGCATAATATTAAAGACTAAATATAAATAATGTTTAGGAAATGTGAAATATAAGGTGTTCATTTTTAATTGAAAATAATTTGTGCACCATTATATTTTATATTATGATAATCCATTTGAAAACTTCATAACAACTTTGGAAAAGATTTTTGTTTTAATTCTATTCTTATTCAGAAGGTATTAATCATTTCATGCTCTGAAAATAAATGAAATTCATTTAATCAAATGAAATGTTTATTTGGCTAATTCATTAATTTGAAATCTATGAATTTTATAGTTGTAAATTACAGAATTGAAATTTTATCACCATGTTTTGAACTTAGTTGAGAGAATGAAACCCATTTGGCAACTAACACCATTTTTAAATAATTTGTGAATTTATGAATAAATATGACTAAGTGGTTGAAATCAATTTCTTATAAGTAAACTATTTACTTAAAATAAAATGGATTGTAGTTTGTAAAATATTTGTCAATTTACATTTTAAGGTTTTTGAATTACAGTGGATAATAAAATGTTTCAACTATGACATTTGAAATATTAACTCAAGTTTGAAGTCTTTCATTGTTGGTTTCCTTATACCTTTAATATTTTATTTTAATAAAAAGAAAAGTTTTAAATTTTAGTGATTTTTGAATATTATAAAATGTTGGGATGTTACAAACAAACAGATGTCTCACCCCAATAACAATAACAATGAATTGCACACAACAATGCGACTACTATTATAGAACCAGAGTCAGCTGTGGAATTTGGTCAATGACCAACTGCCTAAGATTGATCAAAACCATAGTGTTTTTGAAGAGGACCTTATGACCAAACCAAAGGCATGCAAAACTTGTGGAGAGATAGGACATACGTCCAAAGAATGTCCTGATGAGTGACCCCATGGTCATACCAGACGTCCAGTTAAAGGATGCCTCACAAGTGAGGTTACTTGCTTCCTGTGTGAAGGAACAAACCATGTCCCAATTCAGTGTCAACTTTATCCCTCGGTGCAACGAGCTAACCAGCAAACCAAGGAAGGAATGCAACAGTCTCTCATGAAGACCCTGGAGGAACAAGGACAAAAGGTTAAATCCAAGAAAGATCTTAGCCACATAAGTTGCTACAAGTGCAAAGACAAGGGACATTACGCTAATAAGTGCCCTGACTGGAAGAAGGATAAATCTCTCCAAGGACCGAGTGGAAAACGTGAGTGCTAAAACTTTCTGTATCCACCACATGCCATTGTATTTTGAATACTTGTACGCTCTACATCAGAGAAATAAACATGATTAAACAAAGTTCCTAGACTGACCACAAAAATTTCTTTAATGGGTGGTAGCCACCCAGATAATTCAAACCCTGCTGCTTAAACCCAGAGATCCCAAACCATCTTTCTTTCTATTTTTCACAATCCGAAAAATCATCCCCTGCTAGTTTTCAAGGTTCCATTTCATTTCCCAAAACCTCTCGAGCTATCAGAATCATTTCAAGCGGTTGCTTTTCTTTCTAGCTTCTCTGAATCTCGAGGACGAGATTCCTTTTAAGGGTGGTAGTCTGTAACATCCCAACATTTTATAATGTTCAAAAACCACTAAAATTTAAAACTTTTGTTTTGATTAAAATAAAATATTAAAATGCATAAGAAAACCATCTATAAAAGACTTCAAACATATTGAAAGAGTTTTATATTTCAAATATCTCAGTTATCATTATTTTCAAAAGTTGTTTCAAGTTAAACATTTTATTATCCATTGTATTTTCTTAAAACCTCAATATCTAATTTGACAAATGTGTTACAAACATTCAAACCATTTTATTGAAATAAAAAGTGTTTCTAAATAAGCATGGCATTCATTAATTTTCAAAACATAAAATGATGAATATATTTTTATATAAGAAATGAATTAAATCTAAAATCTATTCTAAAGATATGTTATAAAGTTTTCAAATGAATTAGCTTAATATAAAATATAATGGTGCACAAATTACTTTGAATTAAAAATGATTTCATTATATTTCCCTTTTTCATTTTCATATAGTTGTGTTATAGTATTTAAGATTATACTAAAGCCAAAAATGAATTGAGTATTCGGAAATGAGTTTAAATAACATAAAGTTAAACATATTGAATGTGGGTATTTCATAGAATTTATTTTAGCCAAAAATAAAATTAATTAAACCATAGTTCAAATTTAACAATAAAGTGGCAATTTTGTATTTAAGCAATATTTGAAAATATTATTTTTCAAAAATGTTCAAAACATGCCCACAACTGGTTTAACACAAAAAGAAAAATTGCTGACGTCATGCTGACGTCAGCCCTTCTTCAACCTCTCGTCGGGAATCATGCCCGAAACTGCCGGACGTATCTTCGCATCAATTCGAGCGATTAAGACCCGGATTCGTCGCCCCGACCATGCCTATTTGAAGCCCTCCTTCTCCGCTCTTTTTCCCCTCTCCTTCCCCCCTGAACCGTGCACCTGTAAAGCCCTAAATTTTGGAAGCAACAAAAACTTAATTATAAAAGATCCAAAATTCTGAGGCAACAAAGACTTTCTGAAATGTCTTGTTAATGGATTTGTTTATCCTCTGATTTCTCTATTGGGCATGTTGTGTTTTGTGTTTGTGTTGATAACCTCTCTAGCTATCAACCCTAAAACTCAACCTAGTTATAATATGACCTCTGAGGTCAATGTTTTAACAAGTGAAATGGTCCACATATTTTCTCCCATTCTCTTTTTAATACACTCTATTTTGCCCTGATGTTTTGATTTTAGCAACCACCCAAAAAATATATATATCATTTGAGTAACCAAAAGTATTTCCAAAACCTATATGTTTGCAAACTATAAAGGACTATATAATAAGTCCTAATATATTCTGAATTTTATATGTAGCTAATATTAGACACTCTCTTTTCAGATGCCCATTTCTATTGCTCTTGGAAATCCATTCCAAAAATGGTTGTTTAATTATATTCCTACCAAAAATACCCTTTTGATCTCTTCCTCTCAAATATTTTGATTTATATTAAAAGTATGGTTAGTGATCCAATTGGGTGGGTGTTTATCTATTCGCATGTGTGGTTGGCCTTTATGTTATGTGCTTAAATTGTCCCCCATAAGTGTATTATTTTATGTGTGTTCATGTGGTGTTGTATGTGACAACATTTGATTTATATAATTTAATTGGGATCCAAATGTTTGATTGTTCTCATATTGCATGAGTTTAATAGGTTGCTTATTTTACCACCCTCTTTTCAAAAACTTCAATTTGATTAGTTTATGAATTTATTTCCCAAAGTGATGTTTAATTCTCTTTCTACCAAAAACCTTTCCTTGATTGTATTTGTCATTATATCACCTTATGCTTGTTATATCCTAAATGCTTAACTTGTTTATTATGTTACTTGCTTCTGGGTTTGTGTGATTTGTATTTGATTGTGCTTATTCTGATATGTGTATTTTATGTGGCCATATTTAATGTTTATGGGTTAAATGGAAATATAGGTGTTTGATTTGCATGTCTTGCATGGGTTGATTGTGTTATCTATTATAAGGAAGTTTGGTGTTGACATTTCCTAAAAAGTCTATTTTTGAATGGTAGAAAATCTATCTTCACTCATGTTAATTCCTAGCATATCTAGAGCATGATAAGTGGAACTTATTTAATTCAATTTGGAAATGCTAATCATCTAATATTATCCTTATCATCTCTACTTCTAATCAATAACATCAATTAAAGATTTCAAAATTGTTTGATCACTAGTCCATGTGGATTTTGTGTGCTTCATTTTAAGGTGACCACATGTAATGTTTTAGATAGCCTTTTCACATATTCTTATCTTGTGGTTGTTGATCCCTTTTTACCTAAGCTCTTAAAACAAATGCTGCACCTATACCCCCTCTAATGAACCCTCTTTGTATCTTATTCTTCTGGTCAAAGATTTGACTAATCTATGCTAGGGAAGTAGGCAACTCAAATCAGCCACAAAATCTTCTATATCTAAAACCTCCACTCCCCTCCTCCCAAACCCTGGTCCTAGTCGAGCATTGGATCCCCACACCCTCCCTAGACCTTTTGGCATCAACCCTATTTATCCCTAGCCTTTTCTCTCTCTTATCCCTCTTGGAGACATTTCAGCAGACACTTGGCGGGCAGAAACATCCTCACCATTGACTCACTCCCCTCCATCGACCAGGAGATGTTGGCTAGCTTCCAAAACCCTCTGCAGCCCGTGCAGACGCTCCTCCACTGTCACCCTCACCCAATCGGCAACCAGCGCCCTCTCCCTCCCCTTCCCGAGCCCGTGAACAGAAAAATCGGCCACCCTCTGCTCTTTTTCGACCAAGGCCACCACAACCACTCCCACCTTGCCCATTCTCTTCCTCTCAATCCACTCTCCCACCCCACGCGAGCCCGCTCAAGCTCTCCTCCTCTCCTGCTCGAAAACAGCGTTGAACCACAGCTCGGCCCCGAGCCCTTTCGAGGACGAATGCCGCCGCGACCGCCCCTCTCTCTCTCATTCCTCTGCACTGCCTCGTTCACCTCCCCGTGGGCTACCTCTGAGACACTTTCTTTCCCTCGCAGGTTCACCGGAAACGCCTCCTCTACGTCGTGCCCGTCACGGGCGCCGTAGAGCTCACCGCCGCTCTGGGGCGCGCCTTGGTGAGCGGAGACCATACCTGGCTTCCCCGCAACCTCCGTGTCCTCCCCGGCCCCTCCCCCTCGTCTTGCTGAGCCCCTAGGTGAGCATCTTGAGCATGCCCCCTTCGCTAGAGGAAGAAGAAGGTTGTGTGCCGTTGATATCTGCATCTACGGCTCTGTTTAAAGTCCTGTGGATCTGATCTCGTCAGTCCGCTTCTGATCCGGCGGTGGCGTGTCCCTTCGCCGGCGTGCGCAGCGCAGCGGGCCGGCCCAGCTCGGCGAGGTCGGCCCGTTGCCAAATCCGGCATGCCTGACCTTTCTTTTCAAATATCTTTTCCCTGATTATTTCCAGAGAATTACTAGCTCAGCTTAATTCATTTGTAGAAGATTGCTGCATGCAAAAATTTTGAAATAAATTTTGTGGGATTGTTGTGTGTTTTCTTGACCATGTGGCACTGGCCGTTTGAAATTTTTACCATTTACTTAATAACTTGAGTTTTATAGATCCAAAATTAGCAAACTTTAGTTCTATGGAAAGCCTAGGAGAATACCTACCTAGATCTATAAGCCTTGCATGCAGGAGATGTGTCTAAATAAAGTTCTATAAAGTTAAAAAATGACATCAATAGCTATTTGATGAATTTTAAATCTTTATTTAAAATTCTTTTTGGAGTGAATCCAATTGAATGTGGTAGATATTGGTATTAGCTATCATATACTAGCTTGGTAGAATTTTTCATCTTATATTTTGCTCTTGGTAGATTATTTGCTAAAACACTAGGTTATTACACTTTTAAATGGATATTCTTATTTTCTGTTATTTGCATGTATCTAGTTTTAATTGTTTGTGCCTTGTATGTTTATAAAAATGGTTTAGGAGTATTTTTCTGTAGCACCTATGTGTTTTTTTTATCATACCACACTGGTTTTGTCTCAAAAATATTTAAACTTTGTGTTGCACATTAAAGAAAGTAAAAAGTATGTTCTTCACTTAAAATGGAATATCTTGAGCTGGGAGTGTCCAAACGGGGTGAATCCTATTTCTGCAGAAAGCTTAAGGAAATACCTAGCCATAGAAATTAACCTTTTATACAGGAGATTCCTAAAACTGAAACTATATTCATTATGGTTTTGAGACCAGTAGCAACATTTGGCTACTAGAAGTATTAGCTTTTAATCATCTGTTCTTAGCAAATGTGAATTTGGGGCTACTAATGTGAAGGATTCTACTAATCAACTTTTGAAGATCAGAACCTTAACTAAATAATAATGACTTTATTAAACCACTTTGATAATGTGTGGTGCATTGTTTACTTTTGTTTAGCATTATTCACGTGGTACCCTACTAATAACATCAATTGTGTTTATATGTTTTGCTTGTGGGTTTGTTTGTGTGTTGTGTTTTATCTCTTTAAACATCATCTTATTTATCCAATAAATGTAATAAGTTAATTCCCTGTTTTACATGAAGTGTTATGTGTTGATGTGCTTAGTAACTCTTAAGTCTAGAAACTTAGGTTATCCTTTAATAACCTTAATGAATTTCCTAAAAGTATTGTTAGCCCATTCACTTTTGAGTTTCACATAGTTCATCTTGTTTCCTAGCAGTTGCACTAGTTTCATTTGTGTGTTATGCATGTGAATGATTGTTTGGTGTTAAATTTTATCCAGTAGTTCCTTGTGTTTTGTAATGCTTAATATATGCCTTTCTTATTTTAGATTGTTGTCAACACTTGGTTGCCATGTGATTGTTTGTTTATTGGTTGAAGTGACCTTAATTGTGGTGTCCTATTAAATAGATCTAGTGCACCATTTTAGCTCTTAGTTATAAACTTGTTTGGACAGTGATGTTACTATTGTTTGTCGCTTAATTACTTGATAGTAGGTGTTTCTTGAGCTAGTAACAACTTTGCATGTGAGTGTACTCAATGCTAGTGTTAATATTAATATTTGCGGGTGTAATTAATATAGTTTTGTCTGGAGTACTTCCTAAAAAAATAATATACTTTTGTCTGAAGTATTTACTGAACTATTAAGATACTTTTGTCTGAAGTATTTCCTGAACTGCTAAGATGCTTTTGTCTGAAGTATTTCCTGAAACTAATATAACAGCTCTTGTTAAATGATCTAATCACCCTAACAGACGAATTGCTTCAGTGTTCTGTTAACACTACCTTTTTAGCAAATAAGGTTGTTGTGTATATCTTCTTAAGTGTATATGATTTTTGTCTTAGCTCTATGGACTTTGTTGTTTCTTTTTGTTTATCTAAAGGAGTTGTTTGCTCTTGATTGTTAGATTAGTGCCTTGTCAATGCTTGCTGTTTAGTATGTCCTTATAGCTTTGTCTTGTATTCTGAGTGTTCTTCATTTTCCTGTTTTTGACGTTAGATACGATCGAGAAGGAACTAGAAGTGAGGAATGAACCTGAGGAACATCAGGATCAAGACCAAGGACATATTGCTGAGACAGGCAAGCCACCTCACCACTATAATGAATCCTATTATTTTGAACAAGCATGTTTTGTTTTCAAAATAAAATAATGCATGTTTTATTTCTTTTGTGGTACCTTGCCACCCGAAAACTATTTTACAAAATATTGTTTGGCCAAAGTTATCTACTAGAATATTATAGGTGTTACAAAAAGAGTTTATTTGGTGAGCCTTGTTGTTGAAGGCTCCATCAAAAAGATTAAGTTTTCTTGTAGTGAACTCTTATTTCCTTACCTCAAAACTTTAGGATGGGAACCTATTCGATAAAACTGTTTTACGGAGGAAAACCCGAGTTGCTGGGAGCAATCGGCGGACAAGTGTTTTATTAAAACCCGAGTTGCTAGGAGCAATCGGAGATGTTTGCGAAAACCCGAGCTGCTGGGAGTAGTCGGAGGAGAAAGTGTTTTGAAAAACAAAGTGTGACCCTAGCTGCCGCCCGAACAATTAACCCGTGCAGCCACACTACCTGGCATGGGTAGGGTTTAGCCGGAAGCTTGTCCGTTTTACTTTTGGGGCTCTCATACTTTGTATGAGGGCTGGGCCCTCGAAGTCGGGTTGTCGTCCGGAAGAGACAATACACTGCTGAGGACCAGCAGCCGGACGATTACGGCGGGTCTCCTGACGTGGCGGTGTGGTGTCTCGAGGAAAGACCAAGAGGTCTAGTGGAGCACACGGTGCCGAGGAGAACAAACCTACCGGGAGGCCTCGATACTAGGGTGGTCATAGTGGAAAGTTTGATCGTGTTATCCGGACCCCCGCATGTTGTCATATGTCGGGCCGTGGCAGACATGGCGGAATTACCGATAGGTGTGGGTAAACTGTGCAACCTCTACAGAGTGTAAATATATTCGAATAGCCGCGTCTGCGGTCATGGACGGTTGGAAAGGTCCCACTAGGCACACTGGCTGTTTTATGGTTTCAAAAGAGAAATGTTTTTGAAGGCAACAAAGTGGTACATGGGAGGTACATAATTAGGGTGAGGATGATTGGTCTCGGGGAGACAATTAGTCCGATCTCGAGTCAGGAAAAAGGGTTACCCCTATCCTAGTGTTTTGACAAAGTTTTACGAAAGAAAGTTTTGAACTTGGATATGTCCTTGCTATATCTAAGAGAAGAGATTTCTATCTCTAAATTTTTTTTCTTCAACAAAGATATAGAGATGTCGTATTCTCTAGGCCTAAAATCATCGTATTCGAAAACTAAGCCCTAGAGTCGTATATAGCAGCTATCCCAGTATTTGAAAAGTGTTTTCTTGCATTATCATTAAAACTTAAGCCTTAGAGGTGGTCTTGCGAGTACGTAAATGTACTCATATGGCTATGTCCCTGGATATTCAAACGTCCAGGTTTTCAATGAGGAGAGATACGACAAGAAGGAGGAGTACGCCGACGACTACGCCAACTGAGTGTCCCGCTCAACTGCTCTGTGGGAATGCGTCAAGACGTGACGAGGGCCGACGCTAGTCGAAATCTTCCGTTGTACCTTAGTTCATTTCCGTCATGTGCGACGATGTTTGCAGACGTGGTCATGTGACCAGTATTTATGTAAGTCGTATTCTATTCGAGTTGTATGATGTAACTTTGTATACCATGTTGGTTATGTGATCGCGTTGCACTAATCATTGGGATCGTGATCTGTTTACATAACGTGGGCATCTCTGACGGGTTGTCAGAGGGGTCCTCACAGACTTGGTATCAGAGCCATCGTTGACTTTAGGAGACCTTAGTTAGCATGGTCGTTAGCTTAGGAAAGAAATATGTTTGCTAAAACCTATTTCGGTAGAAATCAATTTTTTTCTGGGTGAGCCTAATATGGTTTCCACTCCTCACCTATTCTTCAAAAATATCTTTATCTTACCTCTCTAATTTCAGTTATTTCAAAAGAGTTTCCTCCATTATCTTTCCCTATTCAAAACTTGTTTAGACTTGACGATGAGCCCAAATGAGACCTAAGTAACCTGTACCGAGAAGGCGAAGTTTAGCCTCAATATTTCAGCATACGACATCAGGGTGGTCGTCAAGTAAAGAAACAAACTACAAAGCAACCCTTGCTTGCCAAAGCAGTGTCACTGTCAAGACTTCAACCCCAATAATTTACTCCAGTTGCAACTTCTTGATTGTTAGCTTAGTGTCTTGTGCAATGCTTGATGTTTAGTATGTCCTTATAGCTTTGTCGTGTATTTTGAGTGTGCTTCATTTTCCTGTTTACGACGTTAGATACGATCGGGAAGGAACTAGAAGTGAGGAATGAACCTGAGGAACATCAGGATCAAGACCAAGGACATATTGCTGAGCCAGGCAAGTCACCTCACCACTATATGAATCCTATTATTTTGAACAAGCATGTTTTGTTTTCAAAATAAAATAATGCATGTTTTATTTCTTTTGTGGTACCTTGCCACCCGAAAACTATTTTACAAAATATTGTTTGGCCAAAGTTATCTACTAGAATATTATAGGTGTTACAAAAAGAGTTTATTTGTTGAGCCTTGTTGTTGAAGGCTCCATCAAAAAGATTAAGTTTTCTTGTAGTGAACTCTTATTTCCTTACCTAAAAACTTTAGGATGGGAACCTATTTGATAAAACTGTTTTACGGAGGAAAACCCGAGTTGCTGGGAGCAATCGGCGAACAAGTGTTTTATTAAAACCCGAGTTGCTGGGAGCAATCGGAGATGTTTGCGAAAGCCCGAGCTGCTGGGAGTAGTCGGAGGAGAAAGTGTTTTGGAAAACAAAGTGCGGAAGCTCTTAGCCGGAAGCTTGTCGGAGGAGAAAGTGTTTTGGAAAACAAAGTGCCGCCCAAACAATTAACCTGTGCAGCCACACTACCTGACATGGGGAGGCCTTAGCCGGAAGCTTGTCCGTTTTAGTTTTGGGGCTCTCATACTCTCTATGAGGGTTGGGCCCTCGAAGACAGGATGGGAACCTATTTGATAAAACTGTTTTACGGAGGAAAACCCGAGTTGCTGGGAGCAATCGGCGAACAAGTGTTTTATTAAAACCCGAGTTGCTGGGAGCAATCGGAGATGTTTGCGAAAGCCCGAGCTGCTGGGAGTAGTCGGAGGAGAAAGTGTTTTGGAAAACAAAGTGCGGAAGCTCTTAGCCGGAAGCTTGTCGGAGGAGAAAGTGTTTTGGAAAACAAAGTGCCGCCCAAACAATTAACCTGTGCAGCCACACTACCTGACATGGGGAGGCCTTAGCCGGAAGCTTGTCCGTTTTAGTTTTGGGGCTCTCATACTCTCTATGAGGGTTGGGCCCTCGAAGACAGGTTGTCGTCCGGAAGAGACAATACACTGCTGAGGACCAGCAGCCAGACGATTATAGCGGGTCTCCTGACGTGGCGGTGTGGTCTCCCGAGGAAAGACCAAGAGATCTAGTGGAGCACACGGTGCCGAGGAGAACAAACCTACCGGGAGGCCTCGATACTAGGGTGGTCATAGTGGAAAGTTTGATCGTGTTATCCGGACCCCCGCATGTTGTCGTATGTCGGTTGGAAAGGTCCCACTAGGCACACTGGCTGTTTTATGGTTTCAAAAGAGAAATGTTTTTGAAGGCAACAAAGTGGTACATGGGAGGTACATAATTAGGGTGAGGATGATTGGTCTCGGGGAGACAATTAGTCCGATCTCGAGTCAGGAAAAAGGGTTACCCCTATCCTAGTGTTTTGACAAAGTTTTACGAAAGAAAGTTTTGAACTTGGATATGTCCTTGCTATATCTAAGAGAAGAGATTTCTATCTCTAAATTTTTTTTCTTCAACAAAGATATAGAGATGTCGTATTCTCTAGGCCTAAAATCATCGTATTCGAAAACTAAGCCCTAGAGTCGTATATAGCAGCTATCCCAGTATTTGAAAAGTGTTTTCTTGCATTATCATGAAAACTTAAGCCTTAGAGGTGGTCTTGCGAGTACGTAAATGTACTCATATGGCTATGTCCCTGGATATTCAAACGTCCAGGTTTTCAATGAGGAGAGATACGACAAGAAGGAGGAGTACGCCGACGACTACGCCAACTGAGTGTCCCGCTCAACTGCTCTGTGGGAATGCGTCAAGACGTGACGAGGGCCGACGCTAGTCGAAATCTTCCGTTGTACCTTAGTTCATTTTCGTCATGTGCGACGATGTTTGCAGACGTGGTCATGTGACCAGTATTTATGTAAGTCGTATTCTATTCGAGTTGTATGATGTAACTTTGTATACCATGTTGGTTATGTGATCGCGTTGCACTAATCATTGGGATCGTGATCTGTTTACATAACGTGGGCATCTCTGACGGGTTGTCAGAGGGGTCCTCACAGACTTGGTATCAGAGCCATCGTTGACTTTAGGAGACCTTAGTTAGCATGGTCGTTAGCTTAGGAAAGAAATATGTTTGCTAAAACCTATTTCGGTAGAAATCAATTTTTTTCTGGGTGAGCCTAATATGGTTTCCACTCCTCACCTATTCTTCAAAAATATCTTTATCTTACCTCTCTAATTTCAGTTATTTCAAAAGAGTTTCCTCCATTATCTTTCCCTATTCAAAACTTGTTTAGACTTGACGATGAGCCCAAATGAGACCTAAGTAACCTGTACCGAGAAGGCGAAGTTTAGCCTCAATATTTCAGCATACGACATCAGGGTGGTCGTCAAGTAAAGAAACAAACTACAAAGCAACCCTTGCTTGCCAAAGCAGTGTCACTGTCAAGACTTCAACCCCAATAATTTACTCCAGTTGCAACTTCTTGATTGTTAGCTTAGTGTCTTGTGCAATGCTTGATGTTTAGTATGTCCTTATAGCTTTGTCGTGTATTTTGAGTGTGCTTCATTTTCCTGTTTACGACGTTAGATACGATCGGGAAGGAACTAGAAGTGAGGAATGAACCTGAGGAACATCAGGATCAAGACCAAGGACATATTGCTGAGCCAGGCAAGTCACCTCACCACTATATGAATCCTATTATTTTGAACAAGCATGTTTTGTTTTCAAAATAAAATAATGCATGTTTTATTTCTTTTGTGGTACCTTGCCACCCGAAAACTATTTTACAAAATATTGTTTGGCCAAAGTTATCTACTAGAATATTATAGGTGTTACAAAAAGAGTTTATTTGTTGAGCCTTGTTGTTGAAGGCTCCATCAAAAAGATTAAGTTTTCTTGTAGTGAACTCTTATTTCCTTACCTAAAAACTTTAGGATGGGAACCTATTTGATAAAACTGTTTTACGGAGGAAAACCCGAGTTGCTGGGAGCAATCGGCGAACAAGTGTTTTATTAAAACCCGAGTTGCTGGGAGCAATCGGAGATGTTTGCGAAAGCCCGAGCTGCTGGGAGTAGTCGGAGGAGAAAGTGTTTTGGAAAACAAAGTGCGGAAGCTCTTAGCCGGAAGCTTGTCGGAGGAGAAAGTGTTTTGGAAAACAAAGTGCCGCCCAAACAATTAACCTGTGCAGCCACACTACCTGACATGGGGAGGCCTTAGCCGGAAGCTTGTCCGTTTTAGTTTTGGGGCTCTCATACTCTCTATGAGGGTTGGGCCCTCGAAGACAGGTTGTCGTCCGGAAGAGACAATACACTGCTGAGGACCAGCAGCCAGACGATTATAGCGGGTCTCCTGACGTGGCGGTGTGGTCTCCCGAGGAAAGACCAAGAGATCTAGTGGAGCACACGGTGCCGAGGAGAACAAACCTACCGGGAGGCCTCGATACTAGGGTGGTCATAGTGGAAAGTTTGATCGTGTTATCCGGACCCCCGCATGTTGTCGTATGTCGGTTGGAAAGGTCCCACTAGGCACACTGGCTGTTTTATGGTTTCAAAAGAGAAATGTTTTTGAAGGCAACAAAGTGGTACATGGGAGGTACATAATTAGGGTGAGGATGATTGGTCTCGGGGAGACAATTAGTCCGATCTCGAGTCAGGAAAAAGGGTTACCCCTATCCTAGTGTTTTGACAAAGTTTTACGAAAGAAAGTTTTGAACTTGGATATGTCCTTGCTATATCTAAGAGAAGAGATTTCTATCTCTAAATGTTTTTTCTTCAACAAAGATATAGAGATGTCGTATTCTCTAGGCCTAAAATCATCGTATTCGAAAACTAAGCCCTAGAGTCGTATATAGCAGCTATCCCAGTATTTGAAAAGTGTTTTCTTGCATTATCATGAAAACTTAAGCCTTAGAGGTGGTCTTGCGAGTACGTAAATGTACTCATATGGCTATGTCCCTGGATATTCAAACGTCCAGGTTTTCAATGAGGAGAGATACGACAAGAAGGAGGAGTACGCCGACGACTACGCCAACTGAGTGTCCCGCTCAACTGCTCTGTGGGAATGCGTCAAGACGTGACGAGGGCCGACGCTAGTCGAAATCTTCCGTTGTACCTTAGTTCATTTTCGTCATGTGCGACGATGTTTGCAGACGTGGTCATGTGACCAGTATTTATGTAAGTCGTATTCTATTCGAGTTGTATGATGTAACTTTGTATACCATGTTGGTTATGTGATCGCGTTGCACTAATCATTGGGATCGTGATCTGTTTACATAACGTGGGCATCTCTGACGGGTTGTCAGAGGGGTCCTCACAGACTTGGTATCAGAGCCATCGTTGACTTTAGGAGACCTTAGTTAGCATGGTCGTTAGCTTAGGAAAGAAATATGTTTGCTAAAACCTATTTCGGTAGAAATCAATTTTTTTCTGGGTGAGCCTAATATGGTTTCCACTCCTCACCTATTCTTCAAAAATATCTTTATCTTACCTCTCTAATTTCAGTTATTTCAAAAGAGTTTCCTCCATTATCTTTCCCTATTCAAAACTTGTTTAGACTTGACGATGAGCCCAAATGAGACCTAAGTAACCTGTACCGAGAAGGCGAAGTTTAGCCTCAATATTTCAGCATACGACATCAGGGTGGTCGTCAAGTAAAGAAACAAACTACAAAGCAACCCTTGCTTGCCAAAGCAGTGTCACTGTCAAGACTTCAACCCCAATAATTTACTCCAGTTGCAACTTCTTGATTGTTAGCTTAGTGTCTTGTGCAATGCTTGATGTTTAGTATGTCCTTATAGCTTTGTCGTGTATTTTGAGTGTGCTTCATTTTCCTGTTTACGACGTTAGATACGATCGGGAAGGAACTAGAAGTGAGGAATGAACCTGAGGAACATCAGGATCAAGACCAAGGACATATTGCTGAGCCAGGCAAGTCACCTCACCACTATATGAATCCTATTATTTTGAACAAGCATGTTTTGTTTTCAAAATAAAATAATGCATGTTTTATTTCTTTTGTGGTACCTTGCCACCCGAAAACTATTTTACAAAATATTGTTTGGCCAAAGTTATCTACTAGAATATTATAGGTGTTACAAAAAGAGTTTATTTGTTGAGCCTTGTTGTTGAAGGCTCCATCAAAAAGATTAAGTTTTCTTGTAGTGAACTCTTATTTCCTTACCTAAAAACTTTAGGATGGGAACCTATTTGATAAAACTGTTTTACGGAGGAAAACCCGAGTTGCTGGGAGCAATCGGCGAACAAGTGTTTTATTAAAACCCGAGTTGCTGGGAGCAATCGGAGATGTTTGCGAAAGCCCGAGCTGCTGGGAGTAGTCGGAGGAGAAAGTGTTTTGGAAAACAAAGTGCGGAAGCTCTTAGCCGGAAGCTTGTCGGAGGAGAAAGTGTTTTGGAAAACAAAGTGCCGCCCAAACAATTAACCTGTGCAGCCACACTACCTGACATGGGGAGGCCTTAGCCGGAAGCTTGTCCGTTTTAGTTTTGGGGCTCTCATACTCTCTATGAGGGTTGGGCCCTCGAAGACAGGTTGTCGTCCGGAAGAGACAATACACTGCTGAGGACCAGCAGCCAGACGATTATAGCGGGTCTCCTGACGTGGCGGTGTGGTCTCCCGAGGAAAGACCAAGAGATCTAGTGGAGCACACGGTGCCGAGGAGAACAAACCTACCGGGAGGCCTCGATACTAGGGTGGTCATAGTGGAAAGTTTGATCGTGTTATCCGGACCCCCGCATGTTGTCGTATGTCGGTTGGAAAGGTCCCACTAGGCACACTGGCTGTTTTATGGTTTCAAAAGAGAAATGTTTTTGAAGGCAACAAAGTGGTACATGGGAGGTACATAATTAGGGTGAGGATGATTGGTCTCGGGGAGACAATTAGTCCGATCTCGAGTCAGGAAAAAGGGTTACCCCTATCCTAGTGTTTTGACAAAGTTTTACGAAAGAAAGTTTTGAACTTGGATACGTCCTTGCTATATCTAAGAGAAGAGATTTCTATCTCTAAATGTTTTTTCTTCAACAAAGATATAGAGATGTCGTATTCTCTAGGCCTAAAATCATCGTATTCGAAAACTAAGCCCTAGAGTCGTATATAGCAGCTATCCCAGTATTTGAAAAGTGTTTTCTTGCATTATCATTAAAACTTAAGCCTTAGAGGTGGTCTTGCGAGTACGTAAATGTACTCATATGGCTATGTCCCTGGATATTCAAACGTCCAGGTTTTCAATGAGGAGAGATACGACAAGAAGGAGGAGTACGCCGACGACTACGCCAACTGAGTGTCCCGCTCAACTGCTCTGTGGGAATGCGTCAAGACGTGACGAGGGCCGACGCTAGTCGAAATCTTCCGTTGTACCTTAGTTCATTTCCGTCATGTGCGACGATGTTTGCAGACGTGGTCATGTGACCAGTATTTATGTAAGTCGTATTCTATTCGAGTTGTATGATGTAACTTTGTATACCATGTTGGTTATGTGATCGCGTTGCACTAATCATTGGGATCGTGATCTGTTTACATAACGTGGGCATCTCTGACGGGTTGTCAGAGGGGTCCTCACAGACTTGGTATCAGAGCCATCGTTGACTTTAGGAGACCTTAGTTAGCATGGTCGTTAGCTTAGGAAAGAAATATGTTTGCTAAAACCTATTTCGGTAGAAATCAATTTTTTTCTGGGTGAGCCTAATATGGTTTCCACTCCTCACCTATTCTTCAAAAATATCTTTATCTTACCTCTCTAATTTCAGTTATTTCAAAAGAGTTTCCTCCATTATCTTTCCCTATTCAAAACTTGTTTAGACTTGACGATGAGCCCAAATGAGACCTAAGTAACCTGTACCGAGAAGGCGAAGTTTAGCCTCAATATTTCAGCATACGACATCAGGGTGGTCGTCAAGTAAAGAAACAAACTACAAAGCAACCCTTGCTTGCCAAAGCAGTGTCACTGTCAAGACTTCAACCCCAATAATTTACTCCAGTTGCAACTTCTTGATTGTTAGCTTAGTGTCTTGTGCAATGCTTGATGTTTAGTATGTCCTTATAGCTTTGTCGTGTATTTTGAGTGTGCTTCATTTTCCTGTTTACGACGTTAGATACGATCGGGAAGGAACTAGAAGTGAGGAATGAACCTGAGGAACATCAGGATCAAGACCAAGGACATATTGCTGAGCCAGGCAAGTCACCTCACCACTATATGAATCCTATTATTTTGAACAAGCATGTTTTGTTTTCAAAATAAAATAATGCATGTTTTATTTCTTTTGTGGTACCTTGCCACCCGAAAACTATTTTACAAAATATTGTTTGGCCAAAGTTATCTACTAGAATATTATAGGTGTTACAAAAAGAGTTTATTTGTTGAGCCTTGTTGTTGAAGGCTCCATCAAAAAGATTAAGTTTTCTTGTAGTGAACTCTTATTTCCTTACCTAAAAACTTTAGGATGGGAACCTATTTGATAAAACTGTTTTACGGAGGAAAACCCGAGTTGCTGGGAGCAATCGGCGAACAAGTGTTTTATTAAAACCCGAGTTGCTGGGAGCAATCGGAGATGTTTGCGAAAGCCCGAGCTGCTGGGAGTAGTCGGAGGAGAAAGTGTTTTGGAAAACAAAGTGCGGAAGCTCTTAGCCGGAAGCTTGTCGGAGGAGAAAGTGTTTTGGAAAACAAAGTGCCGCCCAAACAATTAACCTGTGCAGCCACACTACCTGA
Source organism: Poa annua (assembly GCA_026929855.1). Classification (NCBI taxonomy): domain Eukaryota; kingdom Viridiplantae; phylum Streptophyta; class Magnoliopsida; order Poales; family Poaceae; genus Poa; species Poa annua. The sequence continues at coordinate 73,831,704 of CM049426.1, forward strand.
CATGGGGAGGCCTTAGCCGGAAGCTTGTCCGTTTTAGTTTTGGGGCTCTCATACTCTCTATGAGGGTTGGGCCCTCGAAGACAGGTTGTCGTCCGGAAGAGACAATACACTGCTGAGGACCAGCAGCCAGACGATTATAGCGGGTCTCCTGACGTGGCGGTGTGGCCTCCCGAGGAAAGACCAAGAGATCTAGTGGAGCACACGGTGCCGAGGAGAACAAACCTACCGGGAGGCCTCGATACTAGGGTGGTCATAGTGGAAAGCTTTGATCGTGTTATCCGGACCCCCGCCTGTTGTCGTATGACGGGCCGTGGCAGACACGGCGGAACGACCGATAGGTGTGGGTAAAGTGTGCAACCTCTGCAGCGTGTAAATCTATACGAATAGCCGCGTCCGCGGTCATGGACGGTTGGAAAGGTCCCACTAGGAACACTGGTTGTTTTATGGTTTCAAAAGAGAAATGTTTTCGAAGGAAAACAAGGAGGCAACAAAGTGGTACCTGGGAGGTACGGAATTTGGGTGAGGATGATTGGTCTTTGGGAGACAATCAGTCCGATCTCGAGTCAGGAAAAAGGGTTACCCCTATCCTAGTGTTTTGACAAAGTTTTACAAAAGAAAGTTTTGAACTTGGATATGTCCTTGCTATATCTAAGAGAAGAGATTTCGATCTCTAAATGTTTTTCTTCAACAAAGATATAGAGATGTCGTATTCTCTATGCCTAAAATCGTCGTATTCGAAAACTAAGCCCTAGAGTCGTATATAGCAGCTATCCTAGTTTTCGAAAAGTGTTTTCTTGCATTATCATGAAAACTTAAGACTTAGAGGTGGTCTTGCGAGTACGTAAATGTACTCATATGGCTATGTCCCTGGATATTAAAAACGTCCAGCTTTTCAATGAGAAGAGATACGACAAGAAGGAGGAGTATGCCGACGACTACGCCAACTGAGTGTCCCGCTCAACTGATCTGTGGGAATGCGTCAAGACGTGACGAGTGCCGACGCTAGTCGAAATCTTCCGTTGTACCTTAGTTCATTTTCGTCATGTGCGACGATGTTTGCAGACGTGGTCATGTGACCAGTATTTATGTAAGTCGTATTCTCTTCGAGTTGTATGATGTAACTTTGTATACCATGTTGGTTATGTGATGGCGATGCACTGATCATTGGGATCGTGATCTATTTACATAACGTGGGCATCTCTGATGGGTTGTCAGAGGGGTCCACCCAGCCCCCAGGCCGTCCAATTGCATCGCCGGAATCGCACTACCGCCGCCACCTTTTTCCTCAATTCCGGCGACGAGGGTGACATCCCGGAACCGAGGCCGCGCCCGTCCTTCTCCTCGTGTCCGTGCGCACCGACAAGCTCCTTTTCCCCTTCTCCACTGCAGACAATCGGGAGGAGAGAAGGAACCGAAGCTCGCCGACGTCTGACGCACTCCGCCCGCTCCTCCGCGCCGCGCCGAGACGCACCGCTCGACGTCGTCGCCTCCATCACCCTCCCCGCGACGCGCCGCGTCCGGAGCTGCCTTCCGTTCATCCGGGGAGGAGCTACAACGCCGGCGCCGTCCTCGCCCGAGAGCATCGCCGCCATCTCCTCCAACTCCGGCGATTTTCCGCCGCCGGCTTTTGGTCATAGCACTGTAAGCCATCCGATCTGAAATCAACGAACATGATTAGATCCTTTATTTTGAAACGTACGATTCGTTTCTGGCCGTCAGATCTGGATCTAACGATCCAGATCTGTTTCACTTATCCAGCTCAGCGCCACGTCAGCGGCCACGTCACTGCCCACGCTGACGTGTAAATGATTTTTCTCGATTTAATTAAATGGCACTTTTGCAGAAAAGCCCCTGCATATTCAAACCTTCATAACTTTTTAACCACTTATCCAAATTTGATAAATTTTGTATACTTGGAAAGCCCTTGACATGTAGAATATTTTGGAACTGCTAGAATTCAAATTTGAATTAGTATAAATTATTCAAATTTCGATTGGATGATTTGAGTATATTTGTAATAACTTTAAATCTATAAATCCAAAAATTACAAATAATTTCTTTTAAGAAATTTTAGAATATTTGTAGTGTGATGCCTCTGTTATAAAATATTTTTGAGTAATATTTGAATGAATTCGTAGTTATATATTTAAATTGAATAGTTTGAATATTTTCAACATAACTTTTAATATAAACATTATTTTTGGATAAATCCAATTGCAATAAATGTATTTAAATCCCATCTGTCTATTAATACTAATAAAAAAATGTTATGAAAATTTAATCACATAAACCCTAATATTTTATTTAATCCTTTTATTATAATTTGCAAAATTAGAAACTAATTCAATTGCAATTATAACCTTATGCATACTTTATAAATATCACAAATTTTGTATGATATTTCTTAGGATTTAAAAGTGCATTGCATGCATAACTTATTTTTACATATAGATATATTTCTCATAGGAAACCCTCTTCATTATTTTTCTATAAGTTAGAAGTATTTTGAAACTTAGCATTTTGGTAAAGTGCTACACTTAGACACTTAGTAATTTTCAACATGGAGCTATAAGACCAATGAAGTACTTAGCCAAAACAAGACTTCAGAAGTATCTCCAAGGAGTAGAAGCACTTAGAAGAAAATCAAGAAGAAGTTCAAGTAGAGTAGAACAACCCCCTTTATTCTCTCTTTCTCTCTAAGACTTCAGAAGTATCTGCAAGGAGTAGACCAACCCCCTTTATTCTCTCTTTCTCTCTAAGAAAATATTGCTGGCTGGTCTTCATGAACTTCTTCTTGATTTTCTTCTAAGTGCTTATACTCCTTGAAGATACTTCTGAAGTCTTGTTTTCTAGGCTAAGTCCTTCATTGTCCTTCTGGCTCCAGGTTGAAAATCCTAAGTGTCTAAGTGCATAGCACTTTACCAAAATACTAAGTTGAAAAAAATTCTAACTTAGAGAAAATAATGGAGGAGTTTTCCTATGGGAAGTATAACTACAAAATAAAATATATTATGCATGCAATGCACTTTTTAATCATAAGTAACATAATGTTAATTTTTGTGATATTTATAAAGTATGCATGAGGCTATAAATGCAATTTAATTAATTTCTATTTTTGCAAAATATAATAAAAGGAAACATATAAGATTAAAGTTTTCTGTGATTTAATTTTTTTATAACAAAATTTTATAAATAGTGATAATAGACAGAGGGTATTTAAATAAATTTATAGCAATTGGATTTACTAAAAAAAAATGTTTATATTAAAAGTTATATCAGAATTACTCAAGTAATTCAATTTAAACATATAACTATTAAATCATCAAAAAAATACTCAAAATTATTTTATAACAGAGGCATCATATTATACATATTATAAAGTTTCTAAAACAATTTTATTTGCAATTTTTAAATTTTAGATTTAAAGTTATGACAAATATACTCAAATCCTCCATTTGAAATTTGAATATTTTAAACTAAGTCAAATTTGAATTCTAACAGATCTAAAATATTCTACATGTCAAGGGCTTTCCAAAAATATAAATTTGTCAAATTTGGATATGTGGTTAATAAGTAATGACAATTTTAATAAGCAGGGGTGTTTCTGTAAAACTGCCAATTAAAACAATTCGTGATAAATCCAGAAAATGGGCAGGTGACGTGGCGATCTGTGATTGGTTGGATCTGGGCTCGGCTTTGGCTTGGCTTAGACGAGTTTCCGGCTCGGCTCGGCTTCTTTAGATCTGGATCGTTAGATCCAGATCCGATGGATCATATCGAACTGTACCGGTTCATCTAAGGGTTCTAATCTTGACCGTTAAAAGCAGATCCGAAGGCTCACCGTGGGTGTCCCGGAGGTGGCGGCGCATCTCGCAGGAGAAGAGGAAGACGACGGCGGCTCGGCCTGGACACTCCGGTCGGTGTGGTGTGGCCCCGGCCTCAGGAATACGACGGCGCGATGCGGCCCGGCATGAAGAAGACGAAGGTGGCCCTGTCGTCGAGTAGTGCGTCCGGGAGTCGCGTGGGGATGCGGCCGGAGGTGCGGTGTGCTCCGATGTACTCGGGTCGTGGAAGAACTCGCGGCTTCGTCTGCGCAAAAACATGAAGGAGGGTCAGTGAGGTGTGTGTGCGCACGGCGAAGAGGAAGGAAGGAACCACGGGCTCAGACGAGGGCTTCCCATCGCCGGAATCGAAGAACTTGGTGTAGTAACCTCAACTTTTATTATAAGGTGGAAGTCCCTTTGTTAATGTGCTAGTCCCTGGATAAAATGCTAGCACCATAGTTTAAGATGTATATCATGGAAAAGTGTCAAATACTTGATTAAATCACATGATCCATTGTTACAAATATCTCTTACAACTTGCATAACCTGAAAAGGCTAGCAAAATTCCAAGAGCAGCAGCGGAAAACAGTAGATACAATGAGCCTCATCATCTTCATGTGCCACAGGCAAAGCATGTTGGTTATAGACTCAAAATCCTATCGAATGCTCACTCGTCGTCTCTCAAATCTGCAAGGTTTAGTTGCAGCCCAGCTATAAAGGGTCAGCACAATTGAATTGTGGTGGCAAGTGATACTATGGTGGATGTAAATGGCAAGACTAAAACTACATGCATATTTGGCTGGTGGAGTTCAAGGCTGATTTGCGTAAAGCCAATTTTGTCCTATATTTGTAAAGACATTTTCATCTTCGCAAAGAGTACCACCGATAGACATCAGTGAACGCGTTTGCTAAACTATAACTAATGAGTACCACTGATAGACATCAGTGAACCCCCAACCCTTGTTCACCAATCTCAAATTTTATTATGAAATTGGAATGGAGAGATTTTCAGAAGACAACCTTATGTAGTCACTCAATTGTCCGATGCCGGGGACATGGCTAAGATCTTAGGTTTTAATTCTCGAGAGTGTGTGCACTTTCACCATTAGACTCAATCAACCCAAACTATCATCTACACTCATTTAGTGAGAAGTAAAAGGAGAAGATCAAGACGAGACTTTTCAGAAGTTGCTTTCCCATGATCATACTCAGAGATTACCACCATCCTATCACCCCTACCACCATCAATCTCTTGACCCAGGTCCACATCAACTTACTTCGTCAAGACATAGCCCATATTGACCAATGGTTGCACGATAAGAAACTAAACTCAGTGTAAACGTAAATCTCATAGCCCTGGGTGGCCTTCCACAAGTGAGCAAACTCAGGCCGCCGCAGACCCGACCCATGATTAGCCACTCAACTTGAAACCTCCTCGATCGAACCAATCCACCCAGGCGGTAAATTAATATAGTGGAATTTAAACTTATCACATCTATCATAAAAAAATCATTTTTGCAGCATGTATTTCCACTAAATTATAATAGGTTACTAACAGGGATTTCTAAAGGGTAAACTAACAGGTTTGCATAGCATACTATAATTCTCACCAAAAACATATCATGCATACTACTTAAAAATACTAGTAATGCAATAGAATAAAAATAGTAGGTATTTTATGAAGTCACTTGCCTTTGAATGATGTCTTTGCTCACAAACTCTTTTTAACGTAACTCGGAGCTGTCCGTTCAATCTAACAGTATAGACGAACCAAAATACAACAATCAACACAAAACACAACATCACATCGCATACAAACACTTTCATAATGAACAAACAAGTTTTATAAAACTTCGAAGGAAAAATATGTTTATGCATGATGTGCAAAATATTTCTAAGGGAACTACTATGCATGTCAGGCCATGAAATTATTCTATGTTTATGCAAGGTAAAATATGTTGGTCACAATGGCTAAGTACTAAGGTCATAGGTTTGACAAAATACTTTGCTATAAATTATCTTGAATAAGCACTCTAATGGCTTTGTTGCAATTTTGTAGACTTGATGGCTTGGAAGACTTGATGGTGTTGATAGCCTCCAGGTTGGTCTTGAACATAACTTAGTCATCATAAGAGTCTAAGAGAAGAAGGGATAATAGAGATAGAGAAGGCAAAACTTAGAAAATATTTCTTGTTGGTCTTCATGAACTCCTTCTCGCTTTTCTTCTAAGTGCTTCTACTCCTTGAAGATACTTCTATAGTCTTGTTTTCTTGGCTAAGTCATTCATTGGTCTTCTAGCTCCATGTTGAAAATTCTAAGTGTCTAAGTGCGTAGCACTTTACCAAATGCTAAGTTAAAAATATTCCTAACTTAGAGAAAATAATGGAGGAGTTTTCCTATGAGGAGTATAACTATATAATAAAAAAAGTTATGCATGAAATGCACTTTTTAATCACAAGAAAGCATCAAAATAACTTTTGTGATTTGTTTTGAAATATGCATGAGGTTATAAATGCAATTTAATTAATTTCTATTTTTGGAAAATATAATAAAAGGAATAAATATAAGATTAAAGTTTTCTGTGATTAAACTTTTATAACAAAATTTTATAAATGGTTTTAATAGACAGTGGCATTTAATTAAATTTATAGCAATTGCATTTAATCAAAAATAATATTTCTATCAACAGTTAGGTCCAAATTACTTAAACTTTTCAATTTAAACATATAACTATTAAATCATTAAAAAGAATATTCAAAAATATTTTATAACAGAGGCATAATATCACAAATATTTCAAAGTTTCTAAAACAATTTTATTTGCAATTTTTGGATTTATAGATTTAAAGTTATGATAAAAATACTCAAATTCACCATTTGAAATTTGAATATTTTAACCTAAGTCAAATTTGAATTTTGGCAGATCTAAAATATTCTATATGTCTAGGGCTTTCCAAATATATAAAATTTATCAAATTTGGATAAGTGGTTAAAAAGTTATGAAGGTTTGAATATGCAGGAGCTTTTATGCAAATCTGCCAAATTAAAATAAACCGAGAAATTCGTTTTCCAGGTCAGCGCTGACCGGACGCTGATGTGGCCGCTGACTGGGTTAATTGATTTTATCTGGGTCGTTGGATCCTGAACTGACGGATCTGAACGAAACATACCGGTTGGATTAAATAGATCTAATCGTGCGCGTTGAAAATAGATCGGACGGCTCACCGAGGTTTGACCTAAAGCCGGCGGCGACCTCGCCGGAGAAGAAGGATGGCGGCGGCGCGGGCTCGGGCACGGACGGCGCCGGCATTGGGGTGCCTCCCCGGACACGCGGAGGGCGGCTACGGACTCGGAGCTTCAAGGTGAGGAGAATGGTGGCGACGGCCGGATGCTCCTCGTCCTCGAACGCCGGTGGAGACCGGCCGGAGTCGTGCGGTTGCCGGCGAGCTTCGATCGTGGATGGGCGTGACGTTTTGTTGAACAAAAGAAACATGGGAGGGATCAGGGAGGTGCGCCTAGACTAGGGAAGAAGTATGGAGGGGGTCTCGGGCCTAGGCATGGACTATCCTCGCCGGAAACGGAGAAGAGCGGCGGCGGACCGGCGGAGCTCCGGCAAAGAAATTCGACGTCCTTGGGGCACGATCCTATGGGGAGGGAGAGGGGAAAGACGTGGCAGGGGGTGGGGGTTAAGTAGGGGCAGGAGAGGGAGCAAATCCCGCACGATTCGCGTTGAATTTGGAAGGAGGGATCGCCGGCTGTTTTCGGTGCGAGAATTTCGCTGGAGGTTGAAGACGAATGACGTCAGCAGTGACGTCATCATTTTTTCTTTTTCTGTTTTACTATTTAATTCATATCTTTGATTTAAGACTCCAAATTCATTCAAATAAATTTCTAAAAATTTGTATAATTCATATCTATGATTTAAAACATTAGTGGGCATGGTTTGAACATTTTTGAAAAATAATATTTTGAAATATTCATAAAATACCATTTTGCCTATTTTAGGTTAACTTTGAAATTAACAATTTAATAAATCCATTTGGGGTTAAATTAAATTTATGAAATTACCACAATCTTATATGGTTGATATTAAGTTACTTAAAACTCATTTTTAGTAACCATTCATTTTTATTTTGGTATAATAGTAAAATAACTAAATATAAATAATTTTAAGGAAATGGGGAATATAATAAATTATAATTTAATTCACAATATTTTAGGTACCATTATGTTTTATAATATGATAAATCATTTGAAAACTTTATAACATATCTTTGGATAATATTTAAATTTTATTTCATTTCTTATATTGAATATATTCAGGAAAATCATTAAAGCTAATGAAATGTTTATTTGAATAATTAGTTATAAAATCTATGAGGTTTTAAAGTTATAAACTATAGACTTGAAATTTCAAAACTATGTTTGGAACTCAAGTAAAAGAATAAAAATCTTTTGGCAAATAGACAATGTTTTCAATAGTTAAAATAACACTTTAATTATTATTTTAATTTATGAATAGCTATTACTAAGTGGTTGGAATCAAATACTTATAAAGAAACTTTTTAATTCATGAATATGGTTTGAAGGTTTGTAAAACATTTGTCAAATTAGATATTGAGGTTTTAATAATTAAAATGGATAATAAATTGCTTAACTTGAAACAACTTTTGAAAATAATGATAAACTGAGATATTTAAATTAAAAAACTCTTTCAATATGATTGAAGTCTTTTATAGTTGGTTTTCTTATGCACTTAATGTTTTATTTTAATCAAAAACAAAAGTTTTAAATTTTAGTGATTTTTAAACATTCTGAAATATTGGGATGTTACAAACTACCACCCTTAAAAAGAATCTCATCCCCGAGATTCGGAGAAGCTAGAAAGAAAAAGCAAATGCTTGAAATGATTCTCATAACTCGAGAGGTTTTGATAAATGAAATTTTTGACATGGAAATTTGAAAACTGGCTGGGAAGGATTTTTCGGATTGGGGAGGACTAGAAGGAAAGATGGGTTGGGATATATGGGTTTAAGAAGCTGGGTTTGAATTATCTGGGTAGCTACCACCCTTAAAAGAAAAGTTTTGTTGATACTAAAAATATTCTAACTTTATATAATAAGATCAATACAAATTATTACAAACAACATCTAACAAGCATCAAGCAACAAGGTTCAAACACAAGCAAACACATACGTGAAAATTTTAAACTTCTTTTGAGAAATCGAACTAATCCTTTGTCGAACGAAACACATCAATGTCATGGAAAGACAACAATGATAGTACAGCCACACCACAATTTGATATGTCAATACATCATCGGATCTCGTTATTCTAAAGGATAGGTGGTCTAATCTATCTTTTTCTTGAGTGCTTCAAGTTCTTGTTCAACTTTCTTGGATATCTTAGAAGTATTGGCCGAATCCTGGTTCTTCAGTGGTCTTCCATGCATGTAGAACTTCATGTTGGATTGAAGCTTTTCCATATGAAGCGGTAGAATCAGACTTAGACTATAAGAACATGGTAATCTAGAAAAAGATAAGATGTTTTCAGAAGGTTGATAGTAGATGAGAGTATGAGGAAGACAAAAGAAAAAGTTTTGTTTTCAGAAAACTGAATAAAATAGATTTTCAATCCTATGGTCCAAACCTATTTCTATCCAAACCTAGGGTTTCGAACCTACAGGCAACACAGTGCTCTGATACCATCTGTAGTGACCTCACCTTTTATTATAAGTTGGAAGTCCCTGTGTTAATGTGCTAGTCCCTGGATCAAATGCTAGCACCACAGTTTAAGATGTATATCATGCAAAAGTGTCAAATACTTTATTAAATCACATGATCCAGTGTTACAAATATCTCTTACAACTTGCATAACCTGAAAAGGCTAGCAAAATTCCAAGAGCAGCAACAGAAAACAGTAGATACAATGAGCCTCATCATCTTCATGTGCCACAGGCAAAGCATGTTGGTTGTAGACTCGAAATCCTATCGAATGCTCACTCGTCGTCTGTCAAATCTGCAAGGTTTAGTTGCAACCCAGCTATAAAGGGTCATCACAATTGAATTGTGGTGGCAAGTGATACTATGGTGGATGTAAATGGCAAGACTAAAACTACATGCATATTTGGCTGGTGGAGTTCCAGGATGATTTGCGTAAAGCCAATTTTGTCCTATATTTGTAAAGACATTTTCATCTTCGCAAAGAGTACCACCAATAGACATCAGTGAACGCCTTTGCTAAACTATAATTAATGAGTACCACTGATAGACATCAGTGAACCCCCAACCCTTGTTCACCCATCTCAAATTTTAATATGAAATTGGAATGAAGAGATTTTCAGAAGACAGCCTTGTGTAGTCACTCAATTGTCCGATGCCAGGGACACGGCTAAGATCTTAGGTTTTAACTCTCGAGAGTGTGTGCACTTTCACCATTAGACTCAATCAACCCAAACTATCCTCTACACTCATTTAGTGAGAAGGAAAAGGAAAAGATCAAGACGAGACTTTTCAGAAGTTGCTTTCCCATGATCATACTAAGAGATTACCACCATCCTATCACCCCTACCACCATCAATCTCTTGACCCAGGTCCACATCAACTTACTCCGTCAAGACAGAGCCCATATTGACCAATGGTTGCACGATAAGCAATTAAACTCAGTGTAAACTTAAATCTCATAGCGCTGGGTGGCCTTCAACAAGTGAGCAAACTCAGGCCGCCGCAGACCCGACCCTTGAGTAGCCACTCAACTTGAAACCTCCTCGATCGAACCAATCCACCCAGGCGGTAAATTAATTTAGTGGAATTTTTACTTATCACATCTACCATAAAACAATCATTTTTGCAGCATGTATTTCCACGAAATTATAATAGGTTACTAACACGAATTTCTAAAGGGTAAACTAACAGGTTTGCATAGCATACTACAATTCTCACCAAAAACCTATCATGCATACTACTTAAAAATACTAGTAATGCAATAGAATAAAAATGGTAGGTATTTTATGAAGTCACTTGCCTTTTAATTATGTCTTTGCTCACAAACTCTTTTCAACATAACTTGGAGCTCTCCGTTCAATCTAACGGTATAGACAAACAACAATACAACAATCAACACAAAACACAAGATCACATCGCATACAAACACTTTCATAATGAACAAACAAGTTTTATAAAACTTCTAAGGAAAAATATGTTTATGCATGATGTGCAAAATATTTCTAAGGGAACTACTATGCATGACAGGCCATGAAATTATTCTATGTTTATGCAAGGTAAAATATGTTGGTCACAATGTCTAAGGACAAAGGTCATAGGTTGGACAAAATACTTTGCTATAAATTATCTTGAATAAGCACTCTAATGGCTTTATTGCAATTTTGTAGACTTGATGGCTTGGAAGACTTGATGGTGTTGATAGCCTCCCGGTTGGTCTTGAACATAACTTAGTCATCATAAGAGTGTAAGAGAAGAAGGGATAATAGATATAGAGAAGGCAAGACTTAGAAAATATTTCTGGTTGGTCTTCATGAACTCCTTCTCGCTTTTCTTCTAAGTGCTTCTACTCCTTGAAGATACTTCTGTAGTCTTGTTTTCTTGGCTAAGTCATTCATTGGTCTTCTAGCTCCTTGTTGAAAATTATAAGTGTCTAAGTGCATAGCACTTTACCAAAAGCTAAGTTAAAAATATTCCTAACTTAGAGAAAATAATGGAGGAGTTTTCCTATGAGGAGTATAACTACATAATAAAATAAGTTATGCATGAAATGCACTTTTTAATCACAAGAAAGCATCAAAATAACTTTTTCATTTCTTTATAAATATGCATGAGGTTATAAATGCAATTTCATTAATTTCTATTTTTGGAAAATATAATAAAAGGAATAAATATAAGATTAAAGTTTTCTGTGATTAAAATTTTATAACAAAATTTTATAAATGGTGTTAATAGATAAAGGGCATTTAATTAAATTTATAGCAATTGCATTTAATCAAAAATAATATTTCTATCCAAAGTTAGGTCAAAATTATTCAAACTATTCAATTTAAACATATAACTATTAAATCATTAAAAATAATATTCAAAAATATTTTATAACAGAGACATAATATTACAAATATTCCAAAGTTTCTAAAACAATTTTATTTGCAATTTTTGGATTTATAGATTTAAAGTTATGATAAAAATACTCAAATTCACCATTTGAATATTTTAAACTAAGTCAAATTTGAATTTTAGCAGATCTAAAATATTCTAGATTTCAAGGGCTTTCCAAATATATAAAATTTATCAAATTTGGATAAGTGGTTAAAAAGTTATGAAAGTTTGAATATGCATGGGCTTTCTGCAAATCTGATAAATTAAAATAAATCGAGAAATTTGTTTTCCACGTCAGCGCTGACTGGACGCTGAAGTGGCCGCTGACTGTGCGCTGACAGGGTTAAGTGATTTGATCTGGATCGTTGGATCCATATCTGACGGATCTGAACGAAATATACCGGTTGGATTAAATAGATCTAATCGTGCGTGTTAAAAACAAATCGGACGGCTCACCGAGGTTTGACCAAAAGCCGGCAGCGACCTCGCCGGAGAAGAAGGATGGTGGCTACACGGGCTCGGGCACGAACGGCGCCGGCGTTGGGGTGCCTCCCCGGACACGCGGAGGGCGGCTTCAGACTCGGAGCTTCAAGGTGAGGAGAATGGTGGCGACGCCCGGATGCTCCTCGTCCTCGAACACCGGTGGAGAACGGTCAGAGTCGTGCGGTTGCCGGCGAGCTTTGGTCGTGGATGGGCGCGACGTTTTGCTGAACAAAAGAAACATGGGAGGGATCGGGGAGGTGGGCCAGAACAAGGGAAGAAGTATGCAGGGGGTCTCGGGCCTGGGCATGGACTAACCTCGCCGGAAACGGAGAAGAGCGGCGGCGGACCGCCGGAGCTCCGGCGAAGAAATTCGACGGCCTTGGGGCATGATTCTATGGGGAGGGAGAGGGAAAAGACGCGGCATGGGATGGGGGTTATGTAGGGGCAGGAGAGGGAGCAAATCTCGCACGATTCGCGTCGAATTTGGAAGGAGGGATCGCCGGCTGTTTTCGGTGCGGGAATTTCGCTGAGATTGAAGACGAATGACGTCAGCAGTGACGTCATCAATTTTTTTCTTCTGTTTTTCTATTTAATTCATATCTTTTGATTTAACTCTCCAAATTCATTCAAATAAATTTCTTAAAAAATTTAAAAATCATATTTATGCCTTAAAACATTAGTGTGCATGTTTTGAACATTTTTCAAAAATAATATTTTGAAATATTCATAAAATAGTATTTTGCCTATTTTAGGTTAACTTTGAAATTAATAATTTAATGAATCCATTTGGGGTTAAATTAAATTTATGAAATTACCACAATCTTATATGGTTGATATAAAGTTATTCAAACCTCATTTTTAGTAATAGTAAAATAGTAAAATAACTAAATATAAATAATTGTAAGGAAATGGGGAATATAATAAATTATAATTTATTTCACAATATTTTAGGTAACATTATGTTTTATAATATGATAAATCATTTGAAAACTTTACAACATATCTTTGGATAATATTTAAATTTTATTTCATTTCTTATATTGAATATATTCAGGAAAATCATTAAAGCTAATGAAATTTTTATTTGAATAATTAAAATCTATGAGGTTAAATTATAAACTATAGACTTGAAATTTGCAAAACTATGTTTTGAACTCAGATAAAAGAATAAAAATCTTTTGGCAAATAGACAATGTTTTCAATAGTTAAAATAACACTTGTAATTATTATTTTCATTTATGAATAGCTATTACTAAGTGGTTGGAATCAAATACTTATAAAGAAACTTTTTATTTCATGAATATGGTTTGAAGGTTTGTAAAACATTTGTCAAATTAGATATTGAGGTTTTAATAATTACAATGGATAATAAATTGTTTAACTTGAAACAACTTTTGAAAATAATGATAAACTGAGATATCTAAATTAATAAACTCTTTCAATATGATTGAAGTCTTTTATAGTTGGTTTTCTTATGCACTTAATGTTTTATCTTAATCAAAAACAAAAGTTTTAAATTTTAGTGATTTTTAAACATTCCAAAATATTGGGATGTTACACTTGGCCATGGTCTTAAGGAATTCCGGCGAGCAATTGTGGACAGCCTGGAGGCGCAAATAGGTAAGGGCGAGAGGGGAATGAGAGAGGAGGCCGAGGGGGTTTAAATGGGGCAGAGAGGGGGTCGTTAATGTAGTGCCCATGCTTATGAAAGCAGTGACACATATGAATAATGTAAAGACTTGGATCACATAAGTCTCACATTCTCCAATAAGATGAAATATCACAGTACAATGTCATAATTTATTACAGAACGAGACGAATGATCCAAAAACAAATATCCTTACAACTTAGCATAGCGGAAATGCTAGCTGAATCAATAGTTCACACTTTATTTCAGAGTTCAAACGCAATACTAAAGGTAGCATGGAGCTACATCTTCTCCATGAAACCACTGGCAAATCATGTTGGTTGTAGCTCGAAGACGACCCCCTTACTCCTCATTCGGACATTCTGCAAGGTTTAGTTGCAGCCCAGCTATAAAGGGTCAGCACAATTGAATTGTGGTGGCAAGTGACTTTAATTCCTAATGTTCTACTATACTATAACTATATGCTTAATTTGGCTGGTGGAGCTCAAGGCTATTGCGCAAAGCAAATTTTTTCCTACTTTTGGTAAACAATTTTCTTAAATCAATATCTTCTCCTTCTAAGACAATCTCGAGACAAGTCCATGTCTCCTACCCATGTTCACCCAACAAAAGTTTTATTAAGAAATTTGAGATGAGGAGATTTTCAGAACACAGCCTTGTGTAGTTACTCAAATTGTCCGTTGCCGGGGACACGGCTAAATTCTTAGGTTTTAACTCTCGAGAGGGTGTGCACTTTCACCATTAGACTCAATCAACCCAAACTATCCTCTACACTCCTTTAGTGAGAAGGAAAAGGAGAAGATCAAGACAAGACTTTTCAGAAGTTGCTTTCCCATGATCATACTAAGAGATTACCACCATCCTATCAACTCTACCACCATCAATCTCTTGACCCAGGTCCACAACAACTTACTCCATCAAGACAGAGCCCATATTGACCAATGGTTGCACTATAAGCAACTAGACTCAGTGTAGACTTAAATCTCATAGCCCTGGGTGGCATACCACAAGTGAGCAACTCAGGTTAACATCGCATATCATGGCCCCAAGTAAGTAGAAACTACCCTGGGCGAAGACAACCATGACACTTGGCCCTGAGAAGCCACTCAACTTGAAACCTCCTCGATCAACCCAATCCACCCAGGCGTTAAATTTATTTTGTGGAAATTTCCATTTATCACATCAACCGTAAAACAAATCATTTTTGCAGCAGTTGCTTCCACTAAATTATAATAGGGGTCTAATCTGGAATTTCTAAGGGGAAACCTAAAAGGTTTGCATAGCATACTACAATCTCCCAAAAACCTATCATGCATACTACTTTTGCAAATACTGTTTGAAAACACTAGATATGCAATAGAATAAAATAGTAGGTGTTTTATGAAGTCACTTGCCTTGGCAGCAGGAGGGGCAGGCACAACAAGAATAGCAATCACAAGCAGGTCCTTCCTCTCCTTCACAATCTAGCACAAGCAATACATACAAATAAATATCCACACAAAATCTCACACACCAAATAAAAGATGTATGCATGCATGATATGCCATGTGTAGAATTAGACACACTTATCCATGATTTATATTCTCTGGTATTAAATGCATGAGATGCAATTTCTAGGAATTTCTCAATTCACTTAACAATTTATTAATTTGAAAACAAAGGAACCAAAACTTAGATTATAACATTACAAATTTTATTGTTCTAATAAAGTTTTCAAATAAGACATATATTAATATTCCTGGGCAGAGGTTGTTAACCTAAACCTAAAACAATTGAGTTTATTTGTAAAACATTTTTATTATTTAAGTTATGGATTTAATAGCCGAATTACTCCTCGGATGATCTTATGAATTATTATTTAACAAAAGAAAAAACAAATGATGTAGAATTAAACTACTCTAGCAGAGCTATCCGTGGATAGAAAGTTCATTGAATTTGGACTTACAGAACATAAGTTATGAATTTTCTAAGTTTTGCATATTTTTCTGTTTTATTTATAAAATTCCTGCGAAAAAGAAAATAATGGGGCTACCTGGCGCGATCCTATTGGACGAAAATGATTCGCGCGGATCGTGGACGAGAGCCGTCCGATTTAAATGAGATCGGACGCACGGGATCGTTTGGATCTAGATCCGTTGGATCTAGATCCAACGGCGTGGGACGCCCGGCCGAACCGAGCGGCGCGCGGGTCGCCGGAAGGCTCGCTGGCGGCGGCGCCCCCGGCGGCGGCGTGTCGGCCTCGACGCTTCCCGCATGAAAACACCACCCCAGGACGAACGGTTCTTACCAAAATGACGCGGAGGAGGAGGCGAGGTCGATGACGCGGCGGCGGAGCACCTCGGTCGAGGTCGTTTTCGGCGTTCGGCTGCGAAATGGGACAAGCAAGGGGGCTCAACGGGTGCACAAAAGGATGGGGAAGCGAGGGGGGGGGGCTCGGTGGAGCTCGAGGAGCTTGGAGCTTACCGCACTTGCGAAAAAGCCCGGCGGCAATGGCGGCGACGGCGAGATCGATTCCGAGCAGCCCGACGGCGGAGAGGTAGGGTTTTGGGGGGGTTTCGGAGGCGGCCTCGCGGGGTATAAATAGGAGGGGGCGCGGGAGCTAATCACGGCGGAAACCGGCCCGGAAACGGCTCGGTCGTGGTCGTCGTCTCCGGCGCGATCTCCGGACGGAGGTGGAAGACGGCTGACAGGTGGGGCCCACCTGTCAGCGAGAGGGGAGCGGCGCGCGCGCGCTGGAGCGGGACGATGGGCCGTTATCGACCGCGCGCGCGGTGGATAACGTCTGGGCCGGCCTGGTAACATAATCTTTTAAATAAAATAAAAACTGTTTTTCAAATATGATTTACTAAATGATTTACTAAACTGGTAACATAATCTTTCAAATAAAATAAAATAAAAACTGTTTTTAAACCTATTCAAGACATTTCAGAAAAATTCATAAAAATATATTTTGGAAAGGTTATTTAAATTAGCAATTATTAATAATAACCTTACCCATTATATAATTTGGAAAATTATATTTATGAAGTAAGTTTTAAATAAACATTTAAATGGGATTAAACATTATTTAAACTCATAATTGAATTTTTATTTAGTATTTATGTGATTAAAAGTTAAGCCTATATGATGAATGATGTTTGAATGCAAAGTTTTAAATTTTAGCAAAATTGGGATGTTACAAACCTAACCCCCTTAAGATGAATCTCGTCCTCGAGATTCGGTTTGTCCTTCAAAAAGATGTGGGTGTTCTTCCCGAAGATCATCCTCCCGTTCCCAAGTTGCTTCTTCTTCGGTATGGTGGTTCCACTGGACCTTACAAAATTTGATAGTATTGGTTCGTGTGATCCTTTCTTCCATCTCCAAGATTTTGATTGGCTTCTCTTCATACGTCAGGTCACTTTCCAACTGAACTTCTTCTAATGACACTGTATCCCGTAGCGGGGTTTCTGTCATCTCTGGATGACACTTCTTCAATTGACTCATGTGGAAGACATTGTGAACTGCTGACAGAACTTCCGGCAATTCTAACTCATATGCTACTTCTCCCTTGCGGGAAAGAATCTTAAAGGGGCCGATGAATCGAGGTGCAAGTTTACCCTTGATCCCGAACCTCTTCACACCACGCATTGGTGACACTCTTAAATAAGCCCTGTCACCTATCTCATATGTGATTTCTCTCCTTTTGGAATCCGCATAGCTTTTCTGCCTGGACTGCGCGATCTTCAATCTGTCCTTGATTATTCGAACCTTCTCTTCAGCTTCCTGGATTATATCAGGTCCAAATAAACTTCGATCTCCCACACCGCTCCAGAGTAGTGGTGTGGTGCATTTCCTACCATAAAGTGCCTCAAACGGCGACATCTCTATGCTTGCTTGGTAGTTGTTGTTATAGGAAAATTCTGCGTATGGCAAATTATCATCCCAACTAGACTTGTAGTCCAAGGCACATGCCCTCAGCATATCTTCTAAAATTTGGTTTACTCTTTCCGTCTGTCCATCCGTTTGGGGATGAAATGCTGTACTGAACTCTAATCTCGTACCCAAAGATTCATGTAGTTGTTTCCAGAAATGCGAGGTAAACTGGGTACCTCTGTCAGACACAATCCTCTGGGGAATACCATGAAGGCATACAATTCTCCTCATGTAAATCTCTGCCAACTTAGCACTTGAGTAGGTAGTCTTTACTGGCACAAAATGGGCCACCTTTGTCAAACGATCCCCTATTACCCAGATCGAATCATATCCCGATCTGGTACACGGTAACCCAGTAATGAAATCCATACCTATCTGTTCCCATTTCCAATCCGGTATAGGTAAAGGTTGCAACAATCCTGCTGGCTTCTGATGCTCCGCCTTTACTCGACTACATACATCGCACTTAGCTATATATTCCGCGATGTCTCTCTTCAGGTTATTCCACCAAAATCTTTCCTTTACATCCATGTACATCTTGGTGTTCCCCGGGTGTATGGAATAAGGCGAGTTATGTGCTTCTTGCAGAATCAATTTTCTAAGATCCTCATCTTGCGGCACGCAGATGCATTTCTCAAACCACAAGGTGCCTTGCTCATCCATTCGAAAACCCTTGGCCTTCCCTTCGCTCAGGTTGACCTTGATTTCATCCATTACTTTGTCTCCCTTCTGGCCTTCCCGAATCTTATCCATCAACAACGGTTGTACGTCCAGTGTTGCGAGGAATCCTTCGGGTACTACCTCTAATCTGAGGTCCTTAAATGCTCTACTTAAATCCTCGGGCAATTCTCCCGCTGTCAGTCCATTTACATGGACCTTACGGCTCAAAGCGTCTGCCACCACATTAGCCTTTCCTGGGTGATATTGCAAACTCATATCATAGTCCTTAATATGTTCCAGCCATCTTCTTTGCCTCATATTCAATTCCTTCTGGGTGAAAATATATTTCAGGCTCTTGTGATCCGTGAATACTTCACAACGTTTTCCCAAAAGATAGGGTATCCACGTCTTTAACGCATGCAAACTCCAGATCGTGGGTGGGATAGTTGACCTCATGTTTCTTAAGCTGTCTAGAAGCGTATGAAACGACTTTCCCTTCTTGCATTAGGAAACTTCCTAGTCCATGGTGCGAGGCATCACAATATACTTGGAATTCCTTCTCTATATCTGGCAAACATAAAACAGGTGCTGACACCAGCCGTTTCTTCAGTTCCTGGAAACTTATTTCACATTCTTCCGTCCACTTAAATTTGACTTCCTTTTTCAGTAGTGAAGTCAATGGTTTGGCAAGTTTGGACAAGTTCTCAATAAATCTTCTATAATAACCTGCCAGTCCAAGGAAACTACGGATGTCTACCACATTCTTGGGTACTTCCTATTTTGTCACAGCTGACACCTTTTCTGGGTCTACTGCTATTCCATTTTTCGACACAACGTGTCCTAGAAAACCAACTTCTTCTAGCCAGAATTCACACTTGCTAAATTTGGCATACAACTTATGTTCTCTAAGTCTCTGTAATATCATGTGCAAGTGTTCTTCATGTTCCTCCTGACTCTTGGAGTATATCAGGATATCATCAATGAACACCACAACAAACTTATGCAGAAAGTCCATAAACACTTTATTCATCATGTTCATGAAGTATGCCGGTGCATTGGTTGAACCAAACGGCATTACGGTGTACTCATATAATCCATATCTAGTAGTGAAGGCAGTTTTTGGTATATCTAGTTCTCTTACTTTCATTTGAAAGTATCCTGATCGCAAATCGATCTTAGAGAATACCGAAGCACCCTCTAGCTGGTCGAAGAGCTCATTAATTTTCGGTAGCGGGTACTTGTTCTTGATCGTCACCTCGTTGATTGCTCGATAATCCGTTACTAGCCTTTGAGTACTATCCTTTTTCTCTACAAACAGAATGGGTGCTCCCTAAGGTGATGAACTTGGGCGGATGAATCCTTTCTACAGTTGCTCCTCTAACTGTTTCTTGAGTTCTTTCAATTCAGCTACAGCAATTGGATATGGTCTCTTGGCTATGGGTCCCGTTCCGGGAACCAAATATATAAGAAATTCAACATCCCTATCGGGTGGCATTCCCGGTAGTTCTTCGGGGAAAACATCAGGGTAATCTCTTACCACACGAACGTCTCCCATGCTAACCCGCTTAAGAGAATTTAGCTTAACTTTCTTAAATTCAAATTTGGATTTGTATCTGATCTTCTTCTTCTCGGGAGTGGTGAGTGTAATGGATCTATTCGCACAATCCAATACTCCTTCAAACTTGGCCAACCAATCCATACCGAGTATAATATCCAGACCTTGGGTCTCTAATATTATCAGGTTTACCGCAAAGGAGTGTTTACCAATTTCTGAACTCAAGTTTTGACAATCGGTTTGTGCGAGCATTTCCCCCCCTGTGGAACTCACCCTAACCGGATTTAGCAGGCTTGTAGTAGTCAGTTTGTTTTTATTAACAAAAGCTCTTGAGATGAATGAGTGGGATGCTCCCGTATCGAACAAGACTAATGCTGGAAAGGTATGTAGTAGGAACGTACCAATCACTGCATCCGGTTCATTCTGCACTTCTTCCACATCAAGATGATTCACCTGTGCCTTCTGGAAAGGATTAGGCTTTGATGCTTCCGGCGCCTTCTTCTTCTCTGGGCAGTCTGTTGAGTAATGTCCCTTGTTCCCACACTTGTAGCAAGTCACTTGACTAATATCTCGTTTAGGCTCATTGTTGTGGCGGTGTGGCTCTTTTCCACTATTGTTCCCGTTGAACGGGTGGTTGTGTCCACTACCACCCTGTCCATTTCCTCTGTATCCGGAATTTCCTACTTTATGGATATGACCATTATGGTTGTGGCCACTTCCACTCTTGTGACTGTGGTGACCCCCACTGTTCTCAGGAACGTATGGTTTCTTCTGCATCAGATTAGTGTTGTACTTATTGGCGCTGAACTTCCTTTTTCTATTCTCCTCCTTCTTCATGTTGCTGTCCAGAGTAATGGCCTGATCAAGAAGGTCCTGATAATTGGGAGCATAGGCCACAGACAATGGTATTTTCAGCTCACCATTGAGTCCATTCAGAAACTTATACTTCCTCTTTGCATCGGTGTCTACATCCTCTGGGGCATAGCGTGAGAGGGAATTGAAGTCCTCCATGTACTCCCTCAGAGCATGATTTTCCTGCCTCAGGGTACGGAACTCATACCTTTTCAGATTCATGATCCCAGTAGAGATGTGAGCATTGCGGAAACCTTCTTTAATGATTTCCCAGGTAAGTCCTTCAAGTGGGTGAGTGATCTGATATGTTTCCCACCACTGTGCCGCTGGTCCCTCCAGTAGATGGGAAGTGAACCTTATTTTCTCCAATTCCGTACACTCGCAAGTAACTAGATCCTTGTTCACAGAGCGTAGCCAATCATCGGCTACGATTGGTTCAGTAGCTGTGGAGAATTTGTTGGGTCTGAGCCTCAAGAACCTAGCAAGGCGGTCAACTTGGGGTGGGTGTGGTGGTGGCGGCGGTGGAGGGGGTGGTGGATTGTTTTGGTTTGCCATGAACTGAGCCATCATGGTCATCAACTGTGTCTGGGCTGCCATCATTTGTTGCATCATTTCGTTGGCATTGTTGTTGTCAGGATCACGACGTGGAGGCATCTGTATGGTGTGGGCATAGGTAAGTAGTGATAGAAGAGACTACAAAGGAAAAATCTACCCATGCACATCAACACACTTCACAGAAACATAACAAGCAAGAAATAAACAGACACACCCGAAGTATTTTATAAATTCGATATTTTAGAGACTTGCAAACCAAGCTAGGACATGGTTTTGAAGGTACTGCCTCAACACAAATTTGTGGGTCAATACAACTTCGATGAGGCTAGGAGAAATACTCGTAAGGTAAGGATAATTGGTGGTCTTACTAATCAAATTTTAAAACTCCTTATGTATTTGCGGGTGTTCCCACACTTCCGCTTTTTGACACCTGCGGCTTCCTTGGGAGTGTCCTCATCGGGATAGGTTAACACTAGGGGCTCTGGGGCGTCAGGGGGATGATTCTTCTCTGCCTGAAGTTCCATTTGGCTTAGTTGTTCACACAAATGAGCACACTGAGCCTGCAATGCCAAAATGTGGGCATCCTTCTGCGCAATCCTATCATCTTGCAGGTAAATCTTGTCTTCCAGTTCCTTGTTCTCCTTCGTTAGCACCTGAACTTCTACACGAAGAATATCTTTCTCTTCTTCTAAGCTTTCCTTAACGTGACGGTGGACGCGCCTTAAATCTGCCCTCTAGAAGATCTCTTGTCCCAGAAGTATATCCAAGTTATGGCAATGAGCTCCAAGGTCTCCATGATGCTTCTCGTTCATACCCCTAAGTGAGGGTTGAACGGGTTGTCCAATGCTATCCCTCCTGGCAAAGTGTCGAAAGACGGAGTTGGGCTTGATCTCGTCATAGAACTGCTCAATGATGCGTGACAAGGTCTCCAGCATCGCCATCTCCACTCCATTCTTCCAGTTGGGGTATCTAGATCGGAAACGGATGAGCTGCGGTCCATGAGGATCAAGACGAGGGAGAACTTCTGCCTCGATCTTCCAGCGTCCTTCAGGGTAATCTTCTGACATAATTTCTTTGCCCCTGAAGACTGGCGGCGTCAACCTCAGGGTTTTGGAAATACTGAGGAGCTGGTCACTGAAGTAGTACTGGTCTCCTTTCTGCGGGGATAACTCACGAGTGAAGTTCTTCATCTACAAAATTTTTGGAGGGATAAGAATTAAGGAGATGAAACAAAATAAGAATGTAGAAGGTAAGGAACATATTATAAGAAAAGAAGTCTGGTATTTCGAAATTTGTTAACTATAAATATTTATTTTAGGGTTTGTATCCAATCCTAGGGGTTTCGAGCCTATAGGCAACATTCGTGCTCTGATACCATCTGTAGTGCCCATGCTTATGAAAGCAGTGACACATATGAATAATGTAAAGACTTGGATCACATAAGTCTCACATTCTCCAATAAGATGAAATATCACAGTACAATGTCATAATTTATCCTTACAACTTAGCATAGCGGAAATGCTAGCTGAATCAATAGTTCACACTTTATTTCAGAGTTCAAACGCAATACTAAAGGTAGCATGGAGCTACATCTTCTCCATGAAACCACTGGCAAATCATGTTGGTTGTAGCTCGAAGACGACCCCCTTACTCCTCATTCGGACATTCTGCAAGGTTTAGTTGCAGCCCAGCTATAAAGGGTCAGCACAATTGAATTGTGGTGGCAAGTGACTTTAATTCCTAATGTTCTACTATACTATAACTATATGCTTAATTTGGCTGGTGGAGCTCAAGGCTATTGCGCAAAGCAAATTTTTTCCTACTTTTGGTAAACCATTTTCTTAAATCAATATCTTCTCCTTCAGAGACAATCTCGAGACAAGTCCATGTCTCCTACCCATGTTCACCCAACAAAAGTTTTATTAAGAAATTTGAGACGAGGAGATTTTCAGAACACATCCTTGTGTAGTTACTCAAATTGTCCGTTGCCGGGGACACGGCTAAGATCTTAGGTTTTAACTCTCGAGAGGGTGTGCACTTTCACCATTAGACTTAATCAACCCAAACTATCCTCTACACTCCTTTAGTGAGAAGGAAAAGGAGAAGATCAAGACGAGACTTTTCAGAAGTTGCTTTCCCATGATCATACTAAGAGATTACCACCATCCTATCAACTCTACCACCATCAATCTCTTGACCCAGGTCCACAACAACTTACTCCATCAAGACAGAGCCCATATTGACCAATGGTTGCACTATAAGCAACTAGACTCAGTGTAGACTTAAATCTCATAGCCCTGGGTGGCCTACCACAAGTGAGCAACTCAGGTTAGCACCGCATATCATGGCCCCAAGTAAGTAGAAACTACCCTGTGCGAAGACAACCATGACACTTGGCCCTGAGAAGCCACTCAACTTGAAACCTCCTCGATCAACCCAATCCACCCAGGCGTTAAATTTATTTAGTGGAAATTTTCATTTATCACATCAACCATAAAACAAATCATTTTTGCAGCAGTTGCTTCCACTAAATTATAATAGGGGTCTAATCTGGAATTTCTAAGGGGAAACCTAAAAGGTTTGCATAGCATACTACAATCTCCCAAAAACCTATCATGCATACTTCTTTTGCAAATACTGTTTGAAAACACTAGATATGCAATAGAATAAAATAGTAGGTGTTTTATGAAGTCACTTGCCTTGGCAGCAGGAGGGGCAGGCACAACAAGAATAGCAATCACAAGCAGGTCCTTCCTCTCCTTCACAATCTAGCACAAGCAATACATACAAATAAATATCCACACAAAATCTCACACACCAAATAAAAGATGTATGCATGCATGATATGCCATGTGTAGAATTAGACACACTTATCCATTATTTATATTCTCTGGTATTAAATGCATGAGATGCAATTTCTAGGAATTTCTCAATTCACTTAACAATTTATTAATTTGAAAACAAAGTAACCAAAACTTAGATTATAACATTACAAATTTTATTGTTTTAAGAAAGTTTTCAAATAAGACATATATTAATATTCCTGGGCAGAGGTTGTTAACCTAAACCTAAAACAATTGAGTTTATTTGTAAAACATTTTTATTATTTAAGTTATGGATTTAATAGCCGAATTACTCCTCAGATGATCTTATGAATTATTATTTAACAAAAGCAAAAAAAAATGATGTAGAATTAAACTACTCTAGCAGGGCTATCCGTGGATATAAAGTTCATTGAATTTGGACTTACAGAACATAAGTTATGAATTTTCTAAGTTTTGCATATTTTTCTATTTTATTTATAAAATTCCTGCGAAAAAGAAAATAATGGGGCTACGTGGCGCGATCCTATTGGACGAAAACGATTCGCGCGGATCGTGGACGAGACCCGTCAGATTTAAATGAGATCGGACGCACGGGATCGTTTGGATCTAGATCCGTTGGATCTAGATCCAACGGCGTGGAACGCCCGGCCGAACCGAGCGGCGCGCGGGTCGCCGGAAGGCTCGCCGGCGGCGGCGCTCGCGGCGGCGGCGCGTCGGCCTCGACGCTTCCCGCATGAAAACACCGCCCCAGGACGAACGGTTCTTACCAAAATGACGCGGAGGAGGAGGCGAGGTCGATGGCGTGGCGGCGGCGTCGAGACTCCTCTCCTTTCCTCGTCGGAGATGGTGGCCGGCGGCGGAGCACCTCGGTCGAGGTTGTTTTCGGCGTTCGGCTGCGAAATGGGACAAGCAAGGGGGCTCAACGGGTGCGCAAAAGGATGGGGAAGCGAGGGGGGGGGCTCAGTGGAGCTCGAGGAGCTTGGAGCTTACCGCACTCGCGAAAAAGCCCGGCGGCAATGGCGGCGACGGCGAGCTCGATTCCGAGCAGCCCGACGGCGGAGAGGTAGGGTTTTGCGGGGGGTTTCGGAGGCGGCCTCGCGGGGTATAAATAGGAGGGGGCGCGGGAGCTAATCACGGCGGAAACCGGCCCGGAAACGGCTCGGTCGTGGTCGTCGTCTCCGGCGTGATCTCCGGACGGAGGTGGAAGACGGCTGACAGGTGGGGCCCACCTGTCAGCGAGAGGGGAGCGGCGCGCGCGCGCTGGAGCGGGCCGATGGGCCGTTATCGACCGCGCGCGCGGTGGATAACGTCTGGGCCGGCCTGGTAACATAATCTTTTAAATAAAATAAAAACTGTTTTTCAAATCTGATTTACTAAATGATTTTTAAACCTATTCAAAACATTTCAGAAAAATTCATAAAAATAAACATTTAAATGGGATTAAACATTATTTAAACTCATAATTGAATTTTTATTTAGTATTTATGTGATTAAAAGTTAAGCCTATATGATGAATGATGTATGAATGCAAAGTTTTAAATTTTAGCAAAATTGGGATGTTACAGTTAATCTCGCTAAACTCTCGCACGCGGTGGAGGGAAACACGTACCGAAACGGCCGGGCGAGATTGATGGAGGTTGAAGAAGAAGGTCGTCTGACCGGTGGGGCCCGCGTGTCAGGTATTTTTCTTTTGCTTTTATGTTTTTCTATTTCTTTCATAAGTTTTGATTTAAGTGACCAAATGAAGTCAAATAAATTTCTAAAAATTTGTAAAAACATTATCTTTGTGTTAAACCAGTTGTGGGATGTTTTCAACACTTATGAAAAAATAGTATTATAAATTATTCATAAAATGCAAACTTGCCCATTTAGGTCAACTTTGAAATTAGTAATTTAATAAATTCATTTGGGGTTAAATAAAATTTATGAAAATACAACACTTATATAAGTTTGAAATTAAGTTAATTAAACTCATTTTCCAATATTAAAACATTTTTGTCTTTAGTACAATGTTAAATAATATAACACATCTATTTGAAATGAAAAGGGAAATATAATAAATTAAATTTTAATTCATATTGTTTTAAGTACCATTATGTTTTATATTATGCTAATTAATTTGAAAACTCAATAACATACCTTTGGAAAAGATTTTAGATTTATTTCATTTCCTATATTGAATATATTCATGAAAATCATTTTATGTTTTGAAAATTAATGAAAATCATTTAAGCTAATGAAATGTCTATTTGGATAATTCATTAATTAAAATCTATGAAGTTTTTAAGGTTATAAACTATAGACTTGTAATTTACAAAACTATGTTTTGAATTCAGGTAAAAAGATGAAAATTATTTGGCAAATATATCATGTTTTAAATAGTTTAAAAGAAAATTTGTAAATATTATTTTAATTTATGAAATGCTATGGCTAAGTGGTTGAAATCAAATAATTATAAAGAAACTTTTTATTACAAGAAAATGGTTTTAAAGTTTGTAAACCATTTGTCAAATTATAAAATGAAGTGTAAGAAAAACAATGAATAGTAAATTTTGTAACTTGAAACAAGTTTTGAAAAGAAGGTTTACTTAAGATATTTGAAATAATAAACAATTTGGAAGAAGCTATGAAGTCTTTTATTGTTGGTTACTTCATGCTTTTAATGTTTTATTTTAATCTAAAACAAAAAATTTAGTGATTTTTCAACATTCCTAAATATTGGGATGTTACAGACTACCACCCTTAAAAGGAATCTCGTTCCTGAGATTCGGAGAGGCTAGAAAGAAAAAGCAAATGCTTGGGATGATTCTGATAACTCGAGAGGGGGAGTAATCCAGCTGTTGACACGGAAACTGCAAACGAGCAGAGAATGATTTCGTTGATTGGGGATGCTAGAATGAAAGATAGGCTTGGATCTCCGGGTTTAGGTAACTGGGTTTGAATTATCTGGGTGGCTACCACCTGTAACACCCCAATTCTCTTAGCATTAATATTGTGCTGTTAGCCTAGATTTTCAACCTTACCAAAACTTTGCTGTGTGTAAAATTCTGATGCATGAGATGTCTTGTTTGCACTCATTATGCTTGTTGAGTTCCACAAGTACTCTAAGAGGATAGAAAACACTAAAAACTAAAAAACTAGAATTAAAACATCAATTATTAGGATCTTCATGTCTGTTAAAACTTAGCCCAAGTAGGAGCTATTATTAAGCAAACCGTAGATAGTTTTGACATGCTTTTGAACCATTTTGATCTAGGTCATGTATAGTTGTATACCCTGTTTTAAATTATTACAAAAGAGCTTGTTTGCACATATGTATCCCTAGCTTTTGTAGCCATCAAAATAACATGACCATTTGAGCATTTCTTTTTCTTTTCCCTACAAGTTTTCTTTTCCTTGAATGCTCAATGAGATGTTTTGTAAGGACCCCTCGGACAAGTCCGAGATGCCCACGTTATGTAAGAGATCACGATCCCAATGATCTGTGCATCGCAATCACATAACAAACATAGGTATCAAAGAGTTACATCATTCAAGTCGTACGAATAAAAGTCTTACAACACATAGACGGTCGTACGACCAAAGTCAACAAACCTCGTCACGCAGGACGGAATTAACTAAGATAGCGGAAGCTCGTGGCTAGCGTCGGCTCTCAACATCTCCGAGCCTAGATTCCCACAAGTGCAGTTGACCGGTGACAGCTAAGTGGCGAAGTCGTCGTCAAACACCTCCTCCTCGATGTAGGCCTCCTCATTGCAATCTGGACATTTGAATATCCAGGGACATAGCCACATGAGTACAATTACATACTCGCAAGACCACCTCTAGGCTTAAATTCTCATGATAGTGCAAGAAAACACTTTTGGAAAACTAGGATAGCTGCTATATATACGACTATAGGGCTTAGTTTTTGAAAACCATGCTTTTAGACATAGCGAATACGACATCTCTATATCTTTGTTGAAGGAAACATTTAGAGATAGAATTCTCTTCTCTTAGATATAGCAAGGACATATCCAAGTTCAAAACTTTCGTTTGTAGAAGTTTATCAAACACTAGGATAGGGGTAACCTTTTTTCCTGACTTGAGGTCGGACTGGATGTCTCCCCGAGATCAACCATCTTCACCCAAATTCCATACCTCCCAGGTACCACCTTGTTGCCTCCTTATTTTCCTTCGAGAAACACTTTCCTTTTTAAAACTTAAATGCCCATACGCCTAGATCAGTGGCCTTTCCAACCGTCCATGACCGCGGACGCGGCTATTCGAATAGATTTACACTCTGCAGAGGTTGCACACTTTACCCACACCTATCGGTTATTCCGTCGTGTCTGCCACGGCACATCATACGACAGTATGCGGGGGTCCGGATAACACGATCAAAACTTTCCACTATGACCACCCTAGTATCGGGGCCTCCCGGTAGGTTTGTTCTCCTCGGCACCGTGTTCTCCACTAGACCTCTTGGTCTTTCCTCGGGACACCACACCGCCACGTCAGGAGACCTGCCGTAATCGTCCGGCTGTTGGTCCTCAACAGTGTATTGTCTCTTCCGGACGACAACCCGGCTTCGAGGGCCCAGCCCTCATAGAAAGTATGAGAGCCCCAACACTAAAATAGACAAGCTTCCGGCTAAGCCCTACCCATGTCAGGTAGTGTGGTTGCACGGGTTAATTGTTCGAGCGGCTGCTAGGGCAGTACTTTGTTTTTTTCAAAAACAACCTCCAGTCCTCCGACTACTCCCAGCAGCTCGGGTTTTCGCAAACATCCCCGCTTGCTCCCAGCAACTCGGGTTTTAATAAAACACTTGCTCGCCGATTGGTCCCAGCAACTCGGGTTTTCCTCCTCGAAACATTTTTATCAAATGGGTCCCCATCCTATAGTTTTGAGGTAAGATAACAGAATATACTATTTGAAAACTTAATCTTCTTTATAGAGCCTTCAATGACAAGACTCATCAAATAAAACTCTTCTTATAATACCTACAGCTATTCTAGTAGATAACTTTGGCCAAACAATATTTGGTAAAAAAATAGTTTTCGGGTGGCAAGGCGCCACAAAAGAAGTAAAACATGCATTATTTTATTTTGAAAACAAAACATGCTTGATAAAATAATAAGATTTCATTATAGTGGTGAGGTGGGCTTGCCTTGCTCAAAGTACTGTCCCTGTACTTGCTCTTCAGCGTAGTCGTGCTTAGCCACCTCGAATGGCTCTTTCTCGGTTTGCGATTCTACCGTAACATGAAAAACAGACGAGACTAGCGTAAGTCCTAAAATGCGAGTTGATAACAATCTAAAGTGTATCAACAAACAACAAGCATCACAAACAGAAAACACAACTAATGCATTCAATATTTATTAGGGGCTGTTTACATGGTTTAAGCATAATTCTTAAGGTACTGCTCCTAAAATTAAACCCTTCTACCACATCACTGCTGACACACATGTGGAGCTCTGAAAATTAGTTGTGCATGAAAATCTATCACCAAACAAGAAATAAAAATCAGATAAGAGCTACTGATGCCAAACTTAAACAAAAGATAGGTTTAGTTTTATAGATCTCCTGAATGCATAATTAGCCTTTCTGGTGAGATAGGAGTTTTCTCTTTAAGTGGAGATTTTATTCATCAAATTTGTGTCAAACCAGTTTTAAAATAAAGTATACTTCTGATCATTATTTATGTGCAGAAAATAATAAGAATTATTTTAGTGTCAAACCAGTGGGGTGAGTTAGATAAAACCTGTGGCTATTCCACAAAATTATCCCCAACATTTATCTATGGACAGAGGTGGCTCCTTCAATTAAAACTAGACATGTCATAATCTCTGAAATTTCAGAAATGCATTTTAAGAGATTATTTCCCCGTTGTTCAGGGATTTATTCACTAAGAAATATCAAGTTACTGGAAAAATCTACATTTGTAGTATATGGCACCTCCAACACATATCTAACACCTACAATTGGATTTTCCTCAAAAAGTGTTTTTATTGAAGAGTTAAAAATCCCCAAACACGTACTGATGTTATTCTTAGACTAGGAATAACTTTTGCTAGAACATTCTCCTGCGTGCAAGATTTACCAATCGAGATAGGCATTTTTACAAGCTTTCCAACAGATCCAAGATTGCATGATTTGGATTTATAAGACACAAGTTATTAAACAAATGGTGAAAGAGGTACTTTTTACTAAATCTATTTTACCACAAAACAGAAAACACATTTTGGAACAAGTCCAACGCCACATGGTTAAGAAAACGTGCATGCATGTTACAAAATTTATCCCATCATTTTAGCCACTCTAGATTTACCACAAATGATTTAAAGCTAAACTCTAGATTTACTGGAAAAATTAACAGGAAAAGGAATAAAAGGGAAACAGGCCGAACGGGCCAGATCTGGGCCAGATCGGCCCAGAGGCCACGCAGAGCAGCGCGGATTCGCGCGGGGGCTGAGCTGGGCCGGCCCAAACGCGCGCGGCTGCGCGCGCACGGGGAGGTTCAAACCTGGCCATAGATCGCGTGATCTACGGCTCACGGTCATCGTCCTCCTCGCGACGCAGCGCAGACGAACCAGACGAGGGGGAGGGAAATGGTGGCGATGGCGCTCACTAGA
Source organism: Poa annua (assembly GCA_026929855.1). NCBI lineage: Eukaryota > Viridiplantae > Streptophyta > Magnoliopsida > Poales > Poaceae > Poa > Poa annua. The sequence continues at coordinate 73,862,733 of CM049426.1, forward strand.
GACCGTGCGGGGCCAGGGGAAGGGTGGAGATCGAGGGGGGGGGGGGGACGATGGCGAGCTCGACGGTGCCCTCAACTCTCGCATGCAACGTCGGAATCCATGGCGACGACGGCGGCGAGCTTATCGGGTCGAGGACGAGCGCGGCGGCTACGGACACCTAGAAGAGAAAAGGAGGGCAAGGGGAGTTAGATCTCGACGAGGCGCGCTCGAGGGGCCAAAAATGGCAGAGGGAGGTGGAAAGGAACGACGATGAGCACGGCGGGAAGAAATCGGTCTCCGGCGAGGTTCTTCACCTCCAGAGCTCGAGGGAGGGCGTGGCTTTGGCTGAGGGTGGTAGGGGTGACCAGAGGAGGTGAGGGAGAGCCTCGGGCAGGGTTTTAAGAGGAGACGGCGAGGCTGAGCACGGCTCCAAAACCAGGGGCTGGTTTTCGGGCTCCCTCGGGCAGGAGCGGTTTGGGGAAGGGGAGGGGATTTCTGGTTGGTCCTCTAGGGCGGTGGAGAGGGGCAGAGAGGATGCTGGTCGGGAGGAGACTCCCTGGCCAGTGAGAAGAGAGGGGAGTGTGCTTCGGTTGGGTGGAGAGAAAAAGAGGAAGGAGGAAAGAGGAGGAGAGGTGACCCGAGCCCATGACAGGTGGGCCAGGGGGGTAATCATGTTGCTCTCCTTTTCCAGCAGGTGGAGTAGAAATGAGAGAGAGAGAAAAGAAGTTTTGAGCAAAATCCTCAAACATATTCAAACCCTAAGTTTGAATAATTTAAACATTAACCACAAGAGAAAAAAAAAGCAATTACCCATGCCCACCATATTTAGTGAAACTACTGAATTTTCCAAATGCCCAAATCAAACATCTTATTTAGCTCCCAAAGAAAAGAGAACTTTTGGTGAGAAGGACAAGAATCACTCAAATGGTCATGTTATTTTGATGACTACAAAAGCTAGTGAGATTCATATGCAAACAAGCTCTTGTGTGATAATTTAGAACAGGGTATGGAATTATATGTGACCTAGATGGAAATGTTTCAAATGCATGCCAAAAACCATTTAGGGTTTGCTTAATAATGGCCCCTTGTTTGGCTAAGTTTTAACAACCATGAAGATCCTAATAGTGGATATTTTATTTTGGTGCTATGTGACTTTAGTGTTTTCAATGTCAGGGAAAACTAGTGGAGCACCCACAACATAAGATGTGCAAACACATTAAATCCTTACTCAAATTACTACACACAAAAGTTTCAGCAAGAGGTGAAAAATCCAGAGTAACACCACAATGCTAAAGCTAAGAGAATTGGGGTGTTACAGACCTTTCCCCCCTTAGGAGAATCTCGTCCCCGAGATTCCAGATTTGAAGAAGAGAGAAAACCAGGGAATTCATCCTCCAAATACTCCTCACGCTCCCAGGTGGCTTCTTCCTCCGAATGGTTGCTCCATTGGACCTTCAGGAACCTGATCTTCCGTCTCCGTGTCAGACGGACATCTTCAGCGAGAACACGAAGTGGTCGTTCTCGATAGGGGAGATCATGGTTGAGATCAATGGTGTGATGATCTACCTCTTGATATGAATGAGTATCACCTAGAACTTGCAGACACTTCCGGAGCAGAGATACATGAAATACATCATGGAATCCTGACATATGGGGTGGCAGGTCTAGCTGATATGATACTTCTCCTCTTCGACCGCTTACTCTAAAGGGACCAATATATCTTGGAGCCAATTTTCCCTTCACTTGGAAACGCTGCATTCCCTTGAGTGGAGTTACACGTAGGTATACCATATCACCAGTCTTGAAACTAAGCTCCCGCCTCCTAGAATCGGCGTAACTCTTCTGCTGGGACTGGGCGGCCTTAAGACGGTCGCGAATGAGTTGTACTTGCTCTTCGGCTTCCCTCAGGGTGTCAACTCCAAAAATCTTGTTGTCTCCTGTTTGCGACCAGTTCAAGGGTGTACGGCACTTACGCCCGTACAAAGCCTCGAATGGTGCCATCTTCAGACTGGCTTGATAGCTGTTGTTGAACAAAAATTCGGCAAATGGCAGGCAATCTTCCCATTTGGCTCCATAAGCTAACACACAAGATCTAAGCATGTACTCTAAGACCTGGTTGATTCTTTCTGTTTGTCCTCCTGACTGAGGGTGATAAGCAGTACTGAAAAAGAGTTTAGTTCCGAGCTCCTCCTGAAGCTTAGTCCAAAATCGAGAGGTGAATTGGGTTCCTCGATCTGATACAATAGTCTTAGGTATTCCATGAAGGCTGACGAGACGGGACATGTATAGCTCTGCGAGCTGATCCGATCGATGGGTGGTCCGCACTGGCAAAAAGTGTGCTACCTTGGTGAGTCTGTCCACAATAACCCAAATAGCGTCATGCCCACGATTTGATCTGGGTAATCCAGTGATGAAGTCCATGCCGACCTCATCCCATTTCCACTCGGGCAACTTGAGAGGCTGAAGTAATCCAGCGGGTCGCTGATGCTCTGCTTTGACCCTTTGGCAGATATCGCAATTCTGGACGAAGAGTGCAATCTCGCGCTTCATGCCATGCCACCAGAAATTCTGCTTCAAATCCTGGTGCATCTTGGTTCCACCGGGGTGGATAGAATACAAAGTCTCGTGAGCTTCCCTCATAATTAACTGCTTCAAAACAGGGTCTGAAGGTATGCAGATGCGTCACTTATACCAAAGAGTATCGTCAGAGTCGATGGTGAACCCAGGGACTTCCTCTTTGTCCAATCTTCTCTTGATGCCCTCAATGCTTTCGTGACCTTTCTGTGCTTGCTTGATCTGCTCCCATAAGGTGGGTTGCAACAGGAGTTGATCGACTGCCCCATAGCTGACTACCTCATAACCCATCTTATCCAGCTCTTCCCAGAGTTCTGGCCGTCGAACCTTGATCAGGGAGTTGAATGAACACGGCTGGCGACTAAGGGCATCAGCTACAACGTTAGCTTTTCCAGGGTGGTAATGGATGTCCAAGTCGTAATCCTTGATGAGTTCTATCCATCTTCGTTGCCTCATGTTCAAGTCCCTCTGGGTGAAGATGTACTTCAGGCTCTTGTGATCGGTGTAAATTTCGGAACGGTTGCCCATCAGGAAGTGCCGCCATGTCTTGAGTGCATGGACCACTGCAGCAAGCTCGAGGTCATGGGTTGGGTAATTTTGCTCATGCTTGCGGAGTTGTCGCGACGAGTAGGAAATCACCTTGCCCTCTTGCATAAGGACACAACCAAGTCCGAGTTTGGAGGCATCGCAATAAACCACAAAATATTTGGTCACATCAGGCATGGTTAAGATAGGTGCGGTAGTAAGGCGCTTTTTCAGCTCCTGGAAGCTGGCTTCACATTTGTTGGTCCAAGCGAACTTCTGATCTTTCTTCAATAGTTGGCTAAGGGGCTTTGCAATGCTTGCGAATCCCTCAACAAACTTGCGGTAATACCCGGCTAATCCAAGAATGGACCTTACTTCGGTTTGGTTGGTGGGGGTCGGGAAATCCAGGATGGACTTGATGTGAGTAGGATCTACAGATATCCCTCCAGCTGAAATAACATGGCCGAGAAAGCCTACTTCTTTCAACCAAAACTGGCACTTACTGAACTTAGCATACAACTGGTGCTCGCGTAGGGTACCGAGAACCAACCTCAGATGCTCTTCATGCTCCTCTTCCGACTTGGAATAAATCAAGATGTCGTCAATAAAGACAACCACAAATTTATCCAAGTAATCCATGAACACCTTGTTCATGAGATTCATGAAATAGGCGGTAGCATTGGTCAGACCAAAAGACATCACTGTGTACTCGAACAATCCGTAACGAGTGACAAAGGCCGTCTTAGGGATATCAGATTCTCTGACTTTCAACTGATGGTAACCGGTGCGGAGATCGATCTTGGAGAAGACTCGAGCTCCATTGAGTTGATCAAACAGATCTTCAATCTTGGGTAGGGGGTATTTTTTTTTAATGGTCACATCATTAAGTTTACGGTAATCCACACACAAACGGGTGGTACCGTCTCTCTTATCCACGAAGATGATTGGTGACCCCCAGGGTGACGCACTAGGGCGTATCATACCCTTCCTGAGTAGGTCATCCAACTGTTTCTTTAGTTCTTCCAATTCTTCGGGATTCATCCGGTACGGTTTCTGGGCGATAGGCCCAGTACCGGGTACCAGCTCAATAATGAACTCAATATCCCTATCCGGTGGCATTTCGGGCAACTCTTCGGGAAAAACATCGGGATAGTCACAAAATACCGGTACCTCTTCCAAAATGGCTCCAGCTACACTTTTATGACAATGACTCGAGGTGGAGTGGTAGGTGGAGAAGTGGGTAATCACCTCTCCTTCCGGGGTGGTTAGTGTGACAGACTTGTTGGTGCAATCTATTTTTCCCGGGTTAACTGCCATCCAATCCATTCCTAAAACCACTTTTATCCCTTGCTTTCCTAATACACCTAAATCCGCATGGAATCGGGCTCCTTGAATTTCCATAGGAGTCTCCTTGCAAAATACAATGGCTTTAGTAGTGGCCCCCGGAATTTGCACTCTCATAGGACGATTCAGCAAAGTTGGAACCATACCACTTTTCCTAACAAAAGGCTCCGTAACGAAAGAATGGGAAGCTCCCGAATCAAACAAAACTGATGCAGGAACTGAGTTGACAGGGAACATACCCATAACCAGATCTGGTGCCTCCTGGGCTCCTTCTGCACTGATGTGATTCAGATGACCTCGGGTGACAGGGCTGTTTTCTTGGGATACGGGTTCTTGCCTCCAGGTGGACGGGGTGACCCTTGGTTCATTTTTGTCGCATTGGGGCGACCACCGGCGGGCTGTCTAGTGGGGCAATCCCGCGAGAAATGTCCAGGCTGTCCACAAGTGAAACATCCTCCTGTGGTCTTCGGAGCAGGCGGCCTGTTAAAGTTGAGGCCGGGGTTGGAACCACTTCCAGGACGAGGTGCAGGCGGGCGAGGAGAGCAGCTGGGTCTTGGTGCAAAGGTTGGAGGCCTTGGTGATGGATAAGAAGGCCTCGGTGGAGGTGAAGGGCGTGGACGGGGATAACTTCCAGTTGGGCTGCTGCTGCTACTGCCTTGCTGCATCAGTTGGCGACGCTTGCGGTTGTCAAACAAAGCCTTGCGTTTGTGCTCCATCATAATGGCTGCATCTGCCAAGGATTCCAAGTGGGTGAAAGGCATCACCACCAGAATGCACTGCATTTCATCATGAAGTCCATTCATGAACCTCTCTTTCTTTTTGTCCTCTGTATCGGTATCGGTGGGCGCATACCTCGCTAGAGAAGTAAACTTCTCCAAGTACTCACTCACCGACATCCCGCCTTGCTTGAGCTGCAAGAACTTGTCTCGCATGATACTGACGAGTCCAGAGGGCACATAACGCTTCAAGAACTTGGTCTTGAATGCTGGCCAAGCCATAACTTCCTCCGGTGGCAACAGAGCACGAATGGCCTCCCACCACGCTCGGGCAGAACCAGAGAGGTAGTGAGTGGCGTAGACCACCTTCTCGTTGTCACCCACTTGGGCGACCCTCAAGTTGTTCTCTATAGTACGGATCCAGTCATCGGCATCCAGTGGCACTTCACTCTTGGAGAAAACTGGAGGATTAGTGTTCTGAAAGTCACGAATCTTTGAGCGGGGTTCTTCATTCCCTTGGCCGCCATTCTGATTGACGGCAATCTGAGCAAGATGCTGCAGGGTGGCAAGGCTGGCGTTCCTCTCATTGCGAGCTGCCTCGCGATCCTCCATGAGAAGACGGAGCACTTGAGCCATAGATGGCTCGGGTGGTGGGGGTGGTTCCCTTGCCATTCTGAATTCCAGAATAAAACACACATTAATTATTCTACTTAGAAATTTTAAAACAGGTTTTGAAAAAGGGTTCATCAAGCATACACAAAAAGATACAAATTTCAGCAAGACAATACTCCTAAGAAGACATGATTCCATCCCATAGCAAGGTTCCAAAAGCATCATCGCATAGTGCACAACCACAAAACATTGACTGACATAGTTCTTACAATCATCCAGACACACACATGCTAACTAGACCACACAATCGCATCCACTTATCGCGATGGTTCGGTCCTAACCCAAAAGATACTGCGCAACTAACTACTCCACGTCCACGACAGCGTCACTGTCAAAGGGTGGCTCGTCGGGGTCCTCGTCCTCAGACATCACAGCTCCCGAGTCATCACAATCCTCGCCTCGAAGGTCGTCATCGTCCTGCTCGCTCACGGGCTCCATATCCATGTCCTCTGTAGGGTCCTCATCCACAGGCAGGAGATCGTCATTCTCCTTGCTCAAAGCCTCCACCTTACTCTCCAGCTCGCTGATCCACTCGTCACGGGCATCAACGGTCGACCTGAGCATGTCAACCATCCCGTCAAGCTGGAACCTGTAGAAGCGAGTAGTCTGGAGGCGTGCAAAGGTGGAACGGCGCTCCTTGCGCTCTATCTTGAGCTCTGCCTGGGACTCCACTAAACGCTTCTCCGAGGTCTTGAGCTTCAGCTCCATGGTCTTCAGCTGGTCCTGAGATGCCTCGAGTTGCGTCTCCAAGTCCTCTATCCTCAGCTCAGCTGTCGAGATCCGCACCTCAGCTCCGTCATGATTAAGACGGTGAAGGTCACTCTCGTACCGACTAATGACCAGCTGGGACTGGGTGTACTCGACGAGGAGTCCCAGCTCGGCCAAGTGGTTCCCGAAAGTGGGGTGGGGACGCGGCGGCACAGGGTTACTCTGCTCGTCCAAGCCAGAGTAAAACTCAAAGCGGGTGCCGCCCAACTCGGAACTATGAGCACACACCAAGCGGGCGAGAGCTCTCTGCAGCACGGTGACGAACGCTCCCATCTGAGTAGATGCAAGGGCATCATCAACCAGCTCCTCGGTGAAGGGTGGCACCAATGGTCCTCGAAGGATGCACCTCACAGTCCAGGACATCTCATCTCCCACCATGGGCAGGCAACGTCTAGTCAGCAGCTCTGGTAGCGGACGCCTCAGGTGCTGGATCAACTGGAGTAGGTCTGCCTGGAACAGACGCGAAACTCCGGTATCTGGCACCACTCCCAACTGAATCGATGACGAGAACTGTCCGCTCATCTACACAAAATTTTAAATGGAGGTTTAATTAGTGAATGATGTACCAAATTTTAAACAGGTAAAATCATAAGATTTAATGCAGGTATAAAATTAATCAGTGAATACTAACAGAGGGGAGGGAGGAGTAGCAGTATATTCTGCATATTTTTAAGTATTTTTCTCCTAGCTATTTAGGAAAAAACATGTTTGCGTGACGTCGACGCCCATCCTAGCTAAAGTCTCCTAAGGTCAACGATGGCTCTGATACCAAGTCTTTAAGGACCCCTCGGACAAGTCCGAGATGCCCACGTTATGTAAGAGATCACGATCCCAATGATCAGTGCATCGCAATCACATAACCAACATAGGTATCAAAGAGTTACATCATTCAAGTCGTACGAATAAAAGTCTTACAACACATAGACGGTCGTACGACCAAAGTCAACAAACCTCGTCACGCGGGACGAAATTAACTAAGATAGCGGAAGCTCGTGGCTAGCGACGGCTCTCAACATCTCCGAGCACAGATTCCCACAAGTGCAGTTGACCGGTGACAGCTAAGTGGCGAAGTCGTCGTCAAACACCTCCTCCTCGATGTAGGCCTCCTCATTGCAATCTGGACATTTGAATATCCAGGGACAGAGCCACATGAGTACAATTACGTACTCGAAAGACCACCTCTAGGCATAAATTCTCATGATAGTGCAAGAAAACACTTTTGGAAACTAGGATAGCTGCTATATATATGACTATAGGGCTTAGTTTTCGAAAACCATGCTTTTAGACATAGAGAATACGACATCTCTATATCTTTGTTGAAGGAAACATTTAGAGATAGAATTCTCTTCTCTTAGATATAGCAAGGACATATCCAAGTTCAAAACTTTCGTTTGTAAAAGTTTATCAAACACTAGGATAGGGGTAACCCTTTTTCCTGACTTGAGGTCGGACTGGATGTCTCCCTGAGATCAACCATCTTCACCCAAATTCCGTACCTCCCAGGTACCACCTTGTTGCCTCCTTATTTTCCTTCGAGAAACACTTTCCTTTTTAAAACTAAAATGCCCATACGCCTAGATCAGTGGCCTTTCCAACCGTCCATGACCGCGGACGCGGCTATTCGAATAGATTTACACTCTGCAGAGGTTGCACACTTTACCCACACCTATCGGTTATTCCGCCGTGTCTGCCACGGCCCATCATACGACAGTATGCGGGGGTCCGGATAACACGATCAAAACTTTCCACTATGACCACCCTAGTATTGGGGCCTCCCGGTAGGTTTGTTCTCCTCGGCACCGTGTTCTCCACTAGACCTCTTGGTCTTTCCTCGGGACACCACACCGCCACGTCAGGAGACCTGCCGTAATCGTCCGGCTGTTGGTCCTCAACAGTGTATTGTCTCTTCCGGAAGACAACCCGGCTTCGAGGGCCCAGCCCTCATAGAAAGTATGAGAGCCCCAACACTAAAACAGACAAGCTTCCGGCTAAGCCCTACCCATGTCAGGTAGTGTGGTCGCACGGGTTAATTGTCCGAGCGGCTGCTAGGGCAGTACTTTGTTTTTTTCAAAAACAACCTCCAGTCCTCCGACTACTCCCAGCAGCTCGGGTTTTCGCAAACATCCCCGCTTGCTCCCAGCAACTCGGGTTTTAATAAAACACTTGCTCGCCGATTGCTCCCAGCAACTCGGGTTTTCCTCCTCGAAACATTTTTATCAAATGGGTCCCCATCCTATAGTTTTGAGGTAAGATAACAGAATATACTATTTGAAAACTTAATCTTCTTTATAGAGCCTTCAATGACAAGACTCATCAAGTAAAACTCTTCTTATAATACCTACAGCTATTCTAGTAGATAACTTTGGCCAAACAATATTTGGTAAAAAAATAGTTTTCGGGTGGCAAGGCGCCACAAAAGAAGTAAAACATGCATTATTTTATTTTGAAAACAAAACATGCTTGATAAAATAATAAGATTTCATTATAGTGGTGAGGTGGGCTTGCCTTGCTCAAAGTACTGTTCCTGGTCTTTCTCTTCAGCGTAGTCGTGCTCAGCTACCTCGTACTGCTCTTCCTCGGTTTGCGATTCTACCGTAACATGAAAAATAGACGAGACTAGCGTAAGTCCTAAAATGCGAGTTGATAACAATCTAAAGTATATCAACAAACAACAAGCATCACAAACAGAAAACACAACTAATGCATTCAATAATTATTAGGGGCTGTTTACATGGTTTAAGCATAATTCTTAAGATACTTCTCCTAAAATTAAACCCTTCTACCACATCACTGCTGACACACATGTGGAGCTCTGAAAATTAGTTGTGCATGAAAATCTATCACAAAACAAGAATTAAAAATCAGATAAGAGCTACTGATGTCAAACTTAAACAGAAGATAGGTTCCGTTTTATAGATCTCCTGAATGCATAATTAGCCTTTCTGGTGAGATAGGAGTTTTCTCTTTAAGTGGAGGTTTTATTCATCAAATTTGTACACTCCTAGCTTAAATTATCCCAGTTTGAAAATAAAGTATACTTCTGATCATTATTTATGTGCAGAAAATAATAAGAATTATTTTGGTGTAAAACCAGTGGGGTGAGTTAGATAAAACCTGTGGCTATTCCACAAAATTATCCCCAACATTTATCGATGGACAGAGGTGGCTCCTTCAATTAAAACTAGACATGTCATAATCTCTGAAATTTCAGAAATGCATTTTAAGAGATTATTTCGCTGTTGTTTAGGGATTTATTCACTAAGAAATATCAAGTTACTGGAAAAATCTACATTTGGAGTATATGGTACCTCCAACACATATCTAACACCTCCAATTGGATTTTCCTCAAAAAGTGTTTTTATTGAAGAGTTAAAAATCCCCAAACACCTACTGATGTTATTCTTAGACTAGGAATAACTTTTGCTAGAACATTCTCCTGGATGCAAGATTTACCAATCTAGATAGGCATTTTTACAAGCTATTAAACAGATCCAAGATTGCATGATTTGGATTTATAACACACAAGTTATTAAACAAATGTGAAAGAGGGACTTTTTACTAAATCTATTTTACCACAAAACAGAAAACACATTTTCGAACAAGTCCAACGCCACATGGTTAAGAAAACGTGCATGCATGTTACAAAATTTATCCCATCATTTTGGCCACTCTAGATTTACCACAAATGATTTAAAGCTAAACTCTAGATTTACTGGAAAAATTAACAGGAAAAAGAATAAAAGGGAAACAGGCCGAACGGGCCAGATTTGGGCCAGATCGGCCCAGAGGCCACGCAGAGCAGCGCGGATTCGCGCGGGGGCTGAGCTGGGCCGGCCCAAACACGCGCGGCTACACACGCACGGGGAGGTTCAAACCTGGCCGTAAATCTCGTGGTCTACGGCTCACGGTCGTCGTCCTCCTCGCGACGCAGCACGGACGAACCAGACGAGGGGGAGGGAAATGGTGGCGATAGCGCTCACCAGAGACCGCGCGGGGCCAGGGGAAGGGTGGAGATCGACGGAGGGGACGATGGCGAGCTCGACGGTGCCCTCAACTCTCGCATGCAACGTCGGAATCCATGGCGACGGCGGCGGCGAGCTTCTCGGGTCGAGGACGAGCGCGGCGGCTACGGACACCTAGAAGAGGAAAGGAGGGCAGGGGGAGTTAGATCTCGACGAGGCGCGTTCGAGGGGCCAAAAATGGCAGAGCGAGGTGGAAAGGAACGACGATGAGCACAGCGGGAAGAAATCGGTCTCCGGCGAGGTTCTTCACCTCCAGAGCTCGAGGGAGGGCGTGGCTTTGGGTGAGGGTGGTAGGGGTGAGCAGAGGAGGTGAGGGAGAGCCTCGGGCAGGGTTTTAAGAGGAGAGGGCGAGGCTGAGCATGGCTCCAAAACCAGGGGCTGGTTTTCGGGCTCCCTCGGGCAGGAGCGGTTTGGGGAAGGGGAGGGGAGTTCTGGTTGGTCCTCTAGGGCGGTGGAGAGGGGCAGAGAGGATGCTGGTCGGGAGGAGACTGCCTGGCCAGTGAGAAGAGAGGGGAGTGTGCTTCGGTTGGGTGGAGAGAAAAAGAGAAAGGAGGAAAGAGGAGGAGAGGTGACCCGAGCCCATGACAGGTGGGCCAGGGGGTAATCATGCTGCTCTCCTTTTCCAGCAGGTGGAGTAGAAATGAGAGAGAGAGAAAAGAAGTTTTGAGTAAAATCTTCAAACATATTCAAACCCTAAGTTTCAATAATTTAAACATTAACCACAAGAGAAAAAAAATCAATTACCCATGCCCACCATATTTAGTGAAACTACTGAATTTTCCAAATGCCCAAATCAAACATCTTATTTAGCTCCCAAAGAAAAGAGAACTTTTGGTGAGAAGGACAAGAATCACTCAAATGGTCATGTTATTTTGATGACTACAAAAGCTAGTGAGATTCATATGCAAACAAGATCTTGTGTGATAATTTAGAACAAGGTATGGAATTATATGTGACCTAGATGGAAATGTTTCAAATGCATGCCAAAAACCATTTAGGGTTTGCTTAATAATAGCCCCTTGTTTGGCTAAGTTTTAACAACCATGAAGATCCTAATAGTGGATATTTTATTTTGGTGCTATGTGACTTTAGTGTTTTCAATGTCAGGAAACACTAGTGGAGCACCCACAACATAAGATGTGCAAACACATTAAATCCTTACTCAAATTACTACACACAAAAGTTTCAGCAAGAGGTGAAAAATCCAGAGTAACACCACAATGCTAAATCTAAGAGAATTGGGGTGTTACATGTTTGACTTGGGCATTTATAAATTCAGTAGCTTCACCCATATCTAGTGAGTTTGGGCATCTAGTCATTTTCTCTTTTGTGATTAGGGTTTATGTTATTCAAAGTTAAGAAATTTAGTTATTTGATTTTGAGCTCAAATCTTCCACCCTTTCCCTCTCACTCATTTCTACTTCACCTGCTGAAAAAGGAGAGCTGCACCCTCACCCCTTGCGCCACCTGTCATGGACTTGGGTCACCCCCTCCTTCTCTCTTCTCTTTTCTCTTTTCCTCTCCACCCAACCGAAGCCCACCCCCTCTCTCCCTACTGGCCAGGTCGAGTCATCCCGACTAACATCTCCCCTGCCCCTCTCCACCGCCCTGGAGGACCAATCAGAACTCCCCTTCCCCTCCCCATACCGCTCCTGCCCACGGTTTCTTCCCACGGTGCTATGGAAGAGAAGAACATCGCCGGAGACCGATTCCTTCCCACGGTGCTCACCGTCGTTCCTCTCGACCTCTCTCTGCCATTTTTGGCCCCTCGAGCGTGCCTCGTCTAGACCTAACCTCCCCTGCCTTCCGTTTCTCTTATAGGTGCCCGTAGCCGCCGCACAGATCCTCGACCCGAAAAGCACGTCGCCGCCATCGCCATGGACCCGACGTTGCATGCGGGAGCTGAGGGCGTCGTCGAGCTCGCCATCGTCCCCTCCGTCGGCCTCTGCCCTTCCCCTGGCCTCGCACGGCCTCTGGTTAGCGCCCGTCGCCGTCATTTTTCTCCTCCGCGTTAGTTTCGTCCGCGCCGCGTCGCGAGGTAGACGACAACCGTGAGCCGTAGATCGCGAGATCTACGACCAGGTTTGAATCCCGCGCTCGATTGGGCCGGCCCAACTCGGTCTCCCGCGCTGCTCCGCGTGGTCTCTGGGCCGATTTGGCCCAGATCTGGCCGCTCGGACCTTTTTATTTTTAGAAATCATTTTCTGTTAATATTTCCAGAGAATCTTTAGGCTAGCTTTTATTCATTTGTGGTAAATATATATTAGCTTAAATCATGAGACTAATTTTGTAACATGCATACACATTTTCTTAATCATGTGGCGTTGGGTTTGTTCCAAAATGTATTTTCTGTGGTGTGGCAAAATAGATCTAGTAAAAAGTATTTATTTCACCATTTGTTGAATAACTAGGAATTTATAAGTTCAAATCATGCAAACTTGGATCCTTTGGAAAGCCTGTAAAATTGTCTACCTAAATTGGTAAGTCTTGCATGCAGGGCATTACTCTAGCAAAAGATATATTTAGTCTAACAATAACACCAGTAGGTGTTTGGTGATTTTTAACTCTTAAATAAAAACACTTTTTGAGGTAAATCCACTTGGAAGTGTTAGATATGTGTTAGAGGTATCATAAGCTACAAATGTAGATTTTTCCAGTAAGTATTTAATGCTTGTTGATTAAATTTCTTAAAAACAGGAAGATAGTCTCTTGAAATGCATTTTTTGTAATTTCAGAGATTAGTGCACGTCTAGTTTTGTTTGGTTCAGCCACCTCTGTCTATGAGGTAATATTGGGGATATTTTTGTGGAATAGCCACAGGTTTTATCCAACTTACCCCACTGGTTTGGCATCAAATTACCCCATATTATTCCCTGGACATAAATAATAGTCAGAAGTTTATGTTATCTAATAACAAGGATAACTTGAGCTAGGAGTATCCAAACTTAATGAATAAAATATCCACTTAAAGAGGAAATCATATCTCACCAGAAAAATTAACTATGCTTACAGGGGAGCTATAAAACTGAATCTAACTTCTGTTTGAGTTTGACATCAGTAGCTCTTAATTGATTTTTAATTCTTGTTTGGTTATAGATTTTCATCCACAGCTAATTTTCACAGCTCCATATGGTAATTAGGAGTAATGTGGTAAAAGGGTTTAATTTTTGGAGCAGTACCTTAGGAGTTATGCATGTTTCATATAAACAGCCCTTGATAACTAATTAATGCATTAGTTGTATTTTCTGTTTTGTGGTGCCTGTAGTTTGTTATTATACTTTAGATTGTTATGAACTCGCATTTTAGGATTTACACTAGTCTCGTTTGTTTTCATGTTACGGTAGAACCGCAATCCGAGGAAGAACAGTACGAGGTAGCTGAGCAGAACTACGGAGAAGAACAAGACCAGGGACAGTACTCTAAGTAAGGCAAGCCACCTCACCACTAAAATGAATCCTATTATCTTTATCAAGCATGTTTGTTTTGCAAAATAAAATAAGGCATGTTTTATTTCTTTCGTGGTACCTTGCCACCCGAAAACTATTTTAAAAAATATTGTTTGGCCAAAGTTATCTACTAGAATATTATAGGTGTTACAAAAGGAGTTTAGTTGGTGAGCCTTGTTGTTGAAGGCTCCATCAAAAAGATTAAGTTTTCTACTAGTGAACTCTTATTTCCTTACCTCAAAACTTTAGGATGGGAACCCATTTGATAAAACTGTTTTACGGAGGAAAACCCGAGTTGCTGGGAGCAATCGGCGAGCAAGGGTTTTATTGAAACCCGAGTTGCTGGGAGCAATCGGAGATGTTTGAGAAAACCCGAGCAGCTGGGAGTAGTCGGAGGAGAAACTGTTTTGAAAAAAAAAGTGTGACCCTAACTGCCGACCGAACAATTAAACCGTGCAACCACACTACCTGACATGGGTAGGTCTTAGCCGGAAGCTTGTCTGTTTTAGTGTTGGGGCTCTCATACTTTCTATGGGGGTTGGGCCCTCGAAGCCGGGTTGTCGTCCGGAAGAGAAAATACACTGTTGAGGACCAACAGCCGGACGATTACAGCGGGTCTCCTAAGGTGGCGGTGTGGCGTCCCGAGGAAAAACCAAGAGGTCTAGTGGAGCACACGGTGCCGAGGAGAACAAACCTACCGGGAGGCCCCGATACTAGGGTGGTCATAGTGGAAAGCTTTGATCGCGTTATCCGGACCCCCGCATGCTGTCGTATGAAGGGCCGTGGCAGACACGGCGGAAGGACCGATTGGTGTGGGTAAAGTGTGCAACCTCTGCAGAGTGTAAATCTATTCGAATGGCCGCGTCTGCGGTCATGGACGGTTGGAAAGGTCCCACTAGGCATGCTGGCTGTTTTATGGTTTCGAAAGAGAAATGTTTTCGAAGGAAGCAAGGAGGCAACAAAGTGGTACCTGGGAGGTACGGATTTTGGGTGAGGATGATTGGTCTCGGGGAGACAACCAGTCCGATCTCAAGACTGGAAAAAGGGTTACCCCTATCCTAGTTTTGAAAAAGTTTTACAAAAGAAAGTTTTGAACTTAGATATGTCATTGTTATATCTAAGAGAAGAGAATTCTATCTCTAAATGTTTTCTTCAACAAAGATACAGATGTGATATTCTCTATGTCTAAAATCATGGTTTTCGAAAACTAAGCCTATAGTCTAATATAGGAGCCATCCTAGTTTTCAGAAATTTTTTACTTGCATGTCCATCAACTATAAAACTAGAGGTGGTCTTGCGAGTACGTAAATGTACTCATATGGCTTTGTCCCTGGATATTCAAATGTCCAGAATATAATGAGGAGGCTTACGCCGAGGAGGAGGTGTATGACGACAACTTTGCTACTTAGCTGTCACCGGTCAACTGCACTTGTGGGATCAGCGCTCGGAGATGTCAGGAGCCGTCGCTAGCCACGAGCTTCTGCTATCTTAGTTTAATCCCGTCCTGCGTGACGAGGTTTGTTGACTTTGGTCGTATGACCATCTATGTGTTGTAAGACTTTTATTCGTACGACTTGAATGATGTAACTCTTTGATACCTATGTTGGTTATGTGATTGCGATGCACTGATCATTGGGATCGTGATCTTTTACATAACGTGGACTTCTCGGACTTGCTTCGAGGGGTCCTTACAGACTTGGTATCAGAGCCATCGTTGACCTTGGGAGACTTTAGCTAGGTTGGGCATCGACGTCACGCAAAAATGTTTTTCCTAAAAAGTTAGGAGAGATACTTAAAATATGCAGAATATACTGCTACCCCCTCCCCTCTGTTATTAATTACTGATTAATATTAGACTTGCATTAAACCTTATGTTTTTACATGTTTAAAATTTTGCACACCTTTCACTAATTGAACCTCCATTTAAAATTTTGTGTAGATGAGCGGAGAGTTCTCGTCATCGATTCAGTTGGGAGCTGGGCCCGACTCCGGAGTTTCGCGTCTGTTCCAGGCAGACTTACTCCAGTTGACCCGACACTTGAGACGTCCGCTACATGAGCTGCTGAGAGGATGCTGTCTACCTATGGTTGGAGTCGAGATGTCCTGGACTGTGAGGTGCATCCTTCGAGGACCGCTGGTACCACCCTTCGCCGAGGAGCTGATTGAGGATGCCCTTGCATCGACTCAGATGGGGGCGTTTGTCACAGTGCTGCAGAGAGCTCTTGCCCGCTTGGTGTGTTCTCACAGCACCGAGCTGGGCGGCACCCGTTTCGAGTTTTACTCTGGCCTGGACGAGCAGAGTAACCCTTTTCCGCCGCGTCCCCACCCCACTTTCGGGAACCACTTGGCCGAGCTGGGACTCCTCGTCGAGTACACCCAGTCCCAGCTGGTCACTAGTCGTTTCGAGAGTGACCTTCACGGTGCTGAGGTGCGGATCTCGGCAGCTGAACTGAGGATCGAGGACCTGGAGGCGCAACTCAAGGCATCTCAGGACAAGTTGAAGACCGTGGAGCTGAAGCTCAAGACCTCAGAGGAGCGTCTAGTGGAGTCCCAGACAGAGCTCAAGAAGGAGCGCAAGGAGCGCCGTTCCCTCTATGCGGGTTTCCAGACTACCCGCTTCTACAAGTTCCAGCTTGACGGTATGGTTGACATGCTCTGGTCGACCATTGATGCCCGCGACGAGAGGATCAGCGCTCTGGAGAGCGAGGTGGAGGCGCTGAGCAAGGAGAACAATGATCTTCTGCCTGATGATGAGGACCCTATGGAGGATATGGATATGGAGCCTGAGAGTGGGCAGGACGACGACGACCTTTGAGGCGAGGGCGGTGAGGATTCGGGAGCTGTGATGTCCGAGGACGAGGACCCCGACGAGCCACCTTTCGATAGTGACGCTGCCGTGGACGTGGAGTAGCTAGTTGCGTAGTAACTTTTGGGTTAGGACCGAACCATCGCGATAAGTGGATGTGATTGTGTGGTCTAGTTAGCATGAGTGTGTGTATGAATTATTGTAAGACTATGTCAGTTCGGTGTTTTGTGGCTGTGAACTATGTGATGATGCTTTTGGAACCTTGCTATGGAGTGGATCATGTCTTCTTATGAGTAATGTCTTGCTAAAATTTATATGCTACTGTGTATGATTGATGAGCTCTTTTCCCGAAACCTGTTTTAAAATTCTAATAAAAAAAATTAATGTGTGTTTTGTTCTGAAACTCAGAATGGAAAGGGATCCACCACCACCCCCACCACCTGAGCCATCTATGGCTCAAGTGCTACGTCTTCTCTTGGAGGATCGCGAGGCAGCTCGCACTGAGAGGAATGCCAACCTCGCCACCCTGCAGCATCTCGCTCAGATTGCCGTCAACCAGAATGGCGGCCAAGGAAATGAGGAGCCCCGCTCCAAACTTCGTGACTTTCAGAACACCAATCCTCCAGTCTTCTCCAAGAGTGAAGTGCCAATGGATGCTGATGATTGGATCTGTACCATCGAGAACAACTTGAGGGTCGCCCAAGTGGGTGACAATGAGAAGGTGGTCTACGCCACTAACTACCTCTCTTGGTCTGCCCGAGCATGGTGGGAGGCCATTCGTGCTCTGTTGCCGCCAGAGGAAGTTGTGGCTTGGACGGCGTTCAAGACCAAGTTCTTGAAGCGTTATGTGCCCTCGGGACTCGTCAGTATCATGCGAGAGAGGTTCCTGCAGCTCAAGCAAGGCGGTATGTCTGTGAGTGAGTACTTGGAGAAGTTCACCTCTCTAGCAAGGTATGCGCCCACCGATACCGATACCGAAGACAAGAAGAAGGAGAGGTTCCTGAATGGGCTTCATGATGAGATGCAGTGTATTCTGGTGGTGATGCCTTTCACCGACCTAGAGTCCCTGGCGGATGCAGCCATTATGATGGAGCACAAGCGCAAGGCTTCGTTTGACAACCGCAAGCGTCGCCAGCAGATGCAGCAAGGTAGTAGCGGCAGCAGCCCAACCGGGAGTTATCCCCGTCCGCGCACTTCACCTCCACCAAGGCCTTCTTATCCATCACCAAGGCCTCCAACCTTTGCACCAAGACCCAGCTACACTCCTTGCCCGCCTGCACCTCGTCCTGGAGGTGGTTCCAACCCCGGCCTCAACTTTAATAGGCCGCCTGCTCCGAAGCCAACAGGAGGATGTTTCACTTGTGGGCAGCCTGGACATTTCTCTCGGGAGTGCCCCTCTAGACAGCCCGCCGGTGGTCGCCCTAATGCGACAAAGATGAACCAAGGACCACCCCGTCCACCTGGAGGCAAGAACCCGTATCCAAAGAAAGCAGCCCCTGTCACCCGAGGCCATCTGAATCATATCAGTGCAGAAGAAGCTCAGGAGGCGCCGAACCTGGTTATGGGTACGTTCCCTGTAAACTCAGTTCCTACCTCAGTTTTGTTTGATTCGGGAGCTTCCCATTCTTTCGTTACGGAGCCGTTTGTTAGGAAGAGTGGTCTTGTTCCAACCTTGTTGCATCGCCCTATGAGGGTGCAAATTCCGGGGGACACTACCAAGACCATTGTGTCTTGCAAGGAGACTCCTGTGGAAATTCAAGGAGCCCGATTCCATGCAGACTTGGTGGTATTAGGAAAGCAAGGGATAGAAGTGGTTTTAGGAATGGATTGGATGGCAGTCAACCGGGGGAAAATAGATTGCACTAACAAGTCTGTCACCCTAACCACCCCGGAAGGAGAGGAGATTACACACTTCTCGACCCATTACTCCACCTCGAGTCATTGCCATATGACTGTTGCTGGAACCGTTTTGGAATAGGTACCTGTAGTATGCGATTACCCGGATGTTTTTCCCGAAGAGTTACCCGGTATGCCACCGGATCGGGATATTGAGTTCATCATTGAGTTGGTACCCGGTACTGGTCCTATAGCTCAAAAATCTTACCTGATGAACCACGAAGAGTTGGTAGATCTGAAGAAGCAGTTGGATGATCTGCTTAGAAAAGGGATGATTCGCCCTAGTGCGTCACCCTGGGGGTCACCAATCATTTTTGGGGATAAAAGGGACGGTAACACTCGCTTGTGTGTGGATTACCATAAGTTAAATGATGTGACCATTAAAAACAAGTACCCTCTACCCAAAATTGAAGATCTGTTTGATCAGCTCAACGGAGCCCGAGTCTTCTCTAAGATCGATCTCCGCACCGGTTACCATCAGCTGAAAGTAAGAGAATCTGACATCCCTAAGACAGCCTTCATCACTCGTTATGGATTGTTTGAGTATACGGTGATGTCTTTCGGCCTGACCAATGCCCCTGCCTACTTCATGAATCTCATGAACAAGGTGTTCATGGAATACTTGGATAAGTTTGTAGTTGTCTTCATTGATGACATCCTGATTTATTCCAAGTCAGAAGAGGAGCATGAAGAGCATCTGAGGTTGGTTCTCGGTACCCTACGAGAGCACCAGTTGTATGCTAAGTCAGTAAGTGCCAGTTTTGGTTGAAAGAAGTAGGTTTTCTTGGTCATGTTATCTCAGCTGGAGGGATATCTGTAGATCCTACCCACATCAAGTCCATCCTTGAATTCCCAACCTCCACCAACCAGACCGAAGTGAGGTCCATCCTCGGATTAGCGGGTTATTACCGCAAGTTTGTTGAGGGATTCTCGAGCATCGCAAAGCCTCTTACCCAACTATTGAAGAAGGATCAGAAGTTTGTTTGGACCGACAAATGTGAACCCAGCTTCCAGGAACTGAAAAGGCGCCTTACTACCGCACCTATTTTAACCATGCCAGATGTGACCAAAGATTTTGTGGTTTACAGCGATGCCTCCAAACTTGGACTTGGATGTGTCCTTGTGCAAGAGGGCAAAGTGATTTCGTACTCGTTGCGACAACTCCGCAAGCATGAGCAGAATTACCCAACCCATGACCTAGAGCTTGCTGCAGTGGTTCATGCGCTCAAGACTTGGTGACACTTTCTGATGGGCAACCGTTGCGAAATTTACACCGATCACAAGAGCCTGAAGTACATCTTCACCCAGAGGGATTTGAATATGAGGCAGCGAAGATGGATAGAACTCATCAAGGATTATGACTTGGACATCCATTACCACCCTGGAAAAGCTAATGTTGTAGCTGATGCCCTTAGCCGTCAGCCGTGTTCATTCAACTCCCTGATCAAGATTGGACAGCCAGAACTCTGAGAAGAGCTTGATAAGATGGGTATAGAAGTGGTCAGTTATGGGGCGGTCGATCAACACCTGTTGCAACCCACCTTATGGGAGCAGATCAAGGAAGCACGGAAGGGTCACGAAAGCATCGAGGGCATCAGAAGAAGATTGGACAAAGAGGAAGTCCCTGGGTTCACCATCGATTCTGAGTGTATTCTTTGGTACAAGGGACGCATCTGCGTACCGTCAGTTCCTGCTTTGAAGCAGTTAATTATGAAGGAGGCCCACGAGACTTTGTATTCTATCCACCCCGGTGGAACCAAGATGTACCAGGATGTAAAACATAATTTCTGGTGGCATGGCATGAAGCGCGAGATTGCACTCTTCGTCCAGAATTGCGACATTTGCCAAAGGATCAAAGCAGAACACCAGCGACCCCCTAGATTACTCCAACCTCTCAAGTTGCCCGAGTGGAAATGGGATGAGATCGGCATGGATTTTATCACTGGCTTACCCCGATCCATTCGCGGGCATGACGCTATTTGGGTTATTGTGGATAGACTCAGCAAGGTTGCACATTTTCTCCTGGTGAGCACTCGTCATCGATCTGATCAACTGGCGGATCTTTACATGTCGCGCATCGTCATCCTTCATGGGATACCTAAGACTATCGTATTAGATCGGGGAACCCAATTCACTTCTCGATTTTGGACTAAGCTTCAAGAGGATCTCGGAACCAAACTCTTTTTCAGTACCGCATATCACCCTCAGACAGGAGGACAAACGGAAAGAGTCAACCAAATCTTAGAGGATATGCTTCGATCTTGTGTGTTAGCTTTTGGGGCCAAATGGAAAGTTGTTTGTCGTTTGCCGAGTTTTCGTACAACAACAGCTATCAAGCAAGTCTGAAGATGGCACCATTCGAGGCTTGTACGGGCGCAGGTGCCGTACCCCCTTGAACTGGTCCCAAACTGGAGACAGCCAAATTTTTGGGGTTGACACCCTGAGGGAAGCCGAAGAGCAAGTTCAACTCATTCGCGTCCGTCTTAAGGCCGCCCAATCCAGGCAGAAGAGTTACGCCGATTCCAAGAGGCGTGAACTCAGCTTCAAGGAAGGTCATACGGTATACCTGCGCGTTACCCCACTCAAGGGGATGCAACGTTTTCCTGTGAAGGGTAAGTTAGCACCGAGGTATATTGGTCCTTTTAGAGTGCTCAGTCGAAGAGGAGAAGTATCTTATCAGCTAGACCTGCCACCCCATCTGTCAGAATTTCATGATGTGTTTCATGTGTCTCTGCTCCGGAAGTGCCTACAAGTTCCTGGTGGTACTCATTCTTATCAAGAGGTAGATCATCACGCCGTTGATCTCAATCATGATCTCACCTACCGAGAACAACCACTCCGTGTTCTCGCCGAAGACGTCTGTCTGACCCGGAGTCGGAAGATCAGATTCTTGAAGGTCCAATGGAGCAACCATTCGGAAGAAGAAGCTACCTGGGAGCGTGACGATTATATGGAGCGTGAATTCCCTGGTTTTCTCTCTTCTTCAACTCGGGAATCTCGGAGACGAGATTATCCTAAGGGGGGGGGGGGGGGGGGAAGGTCTGTAACACCCCAATTCTCTTAGCATTAATATTGTGATGTTAGCCTAGATTTTCAACCTTAGCAAAACTTTGGTGTGTGTAAAATTCTGATGCATGAGATGTCTTGTTTGCACTCATTATGCTTGTTGAGTTCCACTAGTACTCTAAGAGGATAGAAAACACTAAAAACTCAACAACTAGAATTAAAACATCAATTATTAGGATCTTCATGTCTGTTAAAACTTAGCCTAACTAGGAGCTATTATTAAGCAAACCCTAGATGGTTTTTGACATGCTTTTGAACCATTTTGATCTAGGTCATGTATAGTTTTATACCCTGTTTTAAATTATTAAAAAAGAGCTTGTTTGCACATATGTATCACTAGCTTTTGTAGCCATCAAAATAACATGACCATTTGAGCATTTCTTTTTCTTTTCCCTACAAGTTTTCTTTTCCTTGAATGCTCAACGAGATGTTTGACTTGGGCATTTATAAATTCAGTAGCTTCACCCATATCTAGTGAGTTTGGGCATCTAGTCATTTTCTCTTTTGTGATTAGGGTTTATGTTATTCAAAGTTTAGAAATTTAGTTATTTGATTTTGAGCTCAAATCTTCCACCCTCTCCCTCTCACTCATTTCTACTTCACCCGCTGAAAAAGGAGAGCAGCACCCTCACCCCTGGCCCCACCTGTCATGGACTTTGGTCACCCCCTCCTTCTCTCTTCTCTTTTCTCTTTTCCTCTACACCCAACCGAAGCCCACCCCCTCTCTCTCTATTGGCCTGGTCCCCTGCCCCTCTCCAATCAGAACTCCCCTCCCCCTCCCCAAACCGCTCCTGCCGTAGGAGAGCTCAAAAACCGGCCCCTGGTTTTGGAGCTGCGCTCAGCCTCGCCCTCCCCCTTAAATCCTTGCCCAAGGCACTCACTCACCTTCTCTACTCTCCCATACCACCCTCACCCTAAACCACGCCCTCCCTCGTGCTCTGGAAGAGAAGAACATCGCCGGAGACCGATTCCTTCCCACGGTGCTCACCATCGTTCCTCTCCACCTCTCTCTGCCATTTTTGGCCTCTCGATCGCGCCTCGTCTACACCTAACCTCCCCTGCCTTCCGTTTCTCTTCTAGGTGCCCGTAGCCGCCGCACTCATCCTCGACCCGAGAAGCACGTCGCCGCCATCGCCATGGATGCCGACGTTGCATGCGGGAGCTGAGTGCGTCGTCGAGCTCGCCACCGTCCCCTCCGTCGGCCTCTGCCCTTCCCCTGGCCTCGCACGGCCTCTGGTGAGCGCCCGTCGCCGTCATTTTTCTCCTCCGCGTCTGGTTCGTCCGCGCCGCGTCACGAGGTAGACGACAACCGTGAGCCATACATCGTGAGATCTATGGCCAGGTTTTAATCCTGCCGTGCGCGCGCGGCCTCGCGCGATTGGGCTGACCCAGCTCGGTCTCCTGCGCTGCTCCGCGTGGTCTCTGGGCTGATTTGGCCCAGATCTGGCCGCTCGGCCCTTTTTCTTTTTAGAAATCATTTTCTGTTAATATTTCCAGAGAGTCTTTAGGCTAGCTTTTATTCATTTGTGGTAAATCTATATTAGCTAAAATGATGAGACTAATTTTTTAACATGCATACACATTTTCTTAATCATGTGACGTTGGGTTGTTCCAAAATGTATTTTCTGTGGTGTGGCAAAATAGATCTAGTAAAAAGTATTCATTTCACCATTTGTTGAATAACTTGGAAATTATAAGTCCAAATCATGCAAACTTGGATCCTTTGGAAAGCCTGTAAAATTGTCTACCTAAATTGATAAGTCTTGCATGGAGGGGATTACTCTAGCAAAAGATATATTTAGTCTAAGAATAACACCAGTAGGTATTTGGTGATTTTTAACTCTTAAATAAAAACACTTTTTGAGGTAAATCCACTTGGAAGTGTTAGATATGTGTTGGAGGTATCATAAGCTACAAATGTAGATTTTTCCAGTAAGTATTTAATGCTTGTTGATTAAATTTCTTAAAAACAGGAAGATAGTCTCTTGAAATGCATTTTTTGTAATTTCAGAGATTAGTGCATGTCTAGTTTTGTTTGGTTGAGCCACCTCTGTCTATGAGGTAATATTGGGGATATTTTTGTGGAATAGCCACAGGTTTTATCCAACTTACCCCACTGGTTTGGCATCAAAATACCCCATATTATTCCCTGGACATAAATAATAGTCAGAAGTTTATGTTATCTTATAACAAGGATAACTTGAGCTAGGAGTATCCAAACTTGATGAATAAAATATCCACTTAAAGAGAAAATTCATATCTCACCAGAAAAATTAACTATGCTTACAGGGGAGCTATAAAACTGAATCTAACTTCTGTTTGAGTTTGACATCAGTAGCTCTTAACTGATTTTTAATTCTTGTTTGGTGATAGATTTTCATGCACAGCTAATTTTCAGAGCTCCATATGGTAATTAGGAGTAATGTGGTAAAAGGGTTTAATGTTTGGAGCAGTACCTTAGGAGTTATGCATGTTTCATATAAACAACCCTTGATAACTAATTAAATGCATTAGTTGTATTTTCTGTTTTGTGGTGCTTGTTGTTTGTTATTATACTTTAGATTGTTATCAACTCGCATTTTAGGATTTACACTAGTCTCGTTTGTTTTCATGTTACGGTAGAATCGCAATCCGAGGAAGAACAGTACGAGGTAGCTGAGCACAACTACGGAGAAGAACAAGACCAGGGACAGTACTCTGAGCAAGGCAAGCCACCTCACCACTAAAATGAATCCTATTATCTTTATCAAGCATGTTTTGTTTGCAAAATAAAATAATGCATGTTTTATTTCTTTTGTGGTACCTTGCCACCCGAAAACTATTTTACAAAATATTGTTTGGCCAAAGTTATCTACTAGAATATTATAGGTGTTGCAAAACGAGTTTAGTTGGTGAGCCTTGTTGTTGAAGGCTCCATCAAAAAGATTAAGTTTTCTAGTAGTGAACTCTTATTTCCTTACCTCAAAACTTTAGGATGGGAACCCATTTGATAAAACTATTTTACGGAGGAAAACCCGAGTTGCTAGGAGCAATCGGCGAGCAAGTGTTTTATTGAAACCCGAGTTGCTGGGAGCCACCGGAGATGTTAGAGAAAACCCGAGCTGCTGGGAGTAGTCGGAGGAGAAAGTGTTTTGAAAATCAAAGTGTGACCCTAGATGCCGCCCGAACAATTAACCCGTGCAGCCACAGTACCTGACATGGGTAGGGCTTAGCCGGAAGCTTGTCTGTTTTAGTATTGGGGCTCTCATACTTTCTATGGGGGCTGGGCCCTCGAAGCCGGGTTGTCGTCCGGAAGAGATAATACACTATTGAGGACCAACAGCCGGACGATTACGGCGGGTCTCCTGACGTGGCAGTGTGGCGTCCCGAGGAAAGACCAAGAGGTCTAGTGGAGCACACGGTGCCGAGGAGAACAAACCTACCGGGAGGCCCCGATACTAGGGTGGTCATAGTGGAAAGCTTTGATCACGTTATCTGGACCCCTGCATGCTGTCATATGACGGGCCTTGGCAGACACGGTGGAAGGACCGATTGGTGTGGGTAAAGTGTGCAACCTCTGTTTTATGGTTTCGAAAGAGAAATGTTTTCGAAGGAAGCAAGGAGGCAACAAAGTGGTACCTGGGAGGTACGGATTTTGGGTGAGTATGATTGGTCTCGGGGAGACAATCAGTCCGATCTCAAGACTGGAAAAACGGTTACCCCTATCCTAGTTTTGACAAAGTTTTACAAAAGAAATTTTTGAACTTAGATATGTCATTGTTATATCTAAGAGAAGAGAATTCTATCTCTAAATGTTTTCTTCAACATAGATACAGAGATGTCATATTCTCTATGTCTAAAATCATGGTTTTCGAAAACTAAGCCTTATAGTCAAATAGGAGCCATCCTAGTTTTCAAAAATGTTTTACTTGCATGTCCATGAACTATAAAACTAGAGGTGGTCTTGCGAGTACGTAATTGTACTCATATGGCTTTGTCCCTGGATATTCAAATGTCCAGAATATAATGAGGAGGCTTACACCGAGAAGGAGGTGTATGACGACGACTTCGCCACTTAGCTTTCACCGGTCAACTGCACTTGTGGGATCAGCGCTCGGAGATGTCAGGAGCCGTCGCTAGCCACGAGCTTCTGCTATCTTAGTTTAATCCCGTCCTGCGTGACGAGGTTTGTTGACTTTGGTCGTATGACCATCTATGTGTTGTAAGACTTTTATTCGTACGACTTGAATGATGTAACTCTTTGATTCCTATGTTGGTTATGTGATTGTGATGCACTGATCATTGGGATCGTGATCTTTTACATAATGTGGACTTCTCGGACTTGTTTCGAGGGTCCTTACACCACCCTTAAAGAAAAGTTTTCTTGATAATTAAACATTCTAACTCATACAAGAAGATCAAGACAAATCATTACAAACAACATCTAACAAACATCAAGCAACAAGGTGCTAACACAAAGCAAGCAATCTAGTATTGTCACACAACCTAAGTTCGTATGAACAATACACTAACACGATATCGTTGTCCTATTTAAGTGGTGGTCAAATCTATCTCCATCGTGAGTGCTTCAAGTTCTTGTTCAACTGTAACATCCCAATTTTGCTAAAATTTAAAACTTTGCATTCATACATCATTCATCATATAGTCTTAACTTTTAATCACATAAATACTAAATAAAAATTCAATTATGAGTTTAAATAATGTTTAATCCCATTTAAATGTTTATTTAAAACTTACTTCATAAATATAATTTTCCAAATTATATAATGGGTAAGGTTATTATTTAAAATTGCTAATTTAAATAACCTTTCAAAAATATATTTTTATGAATTTTTCTGAAATGTTTTGAATAGGTTTAAAAATCATTTAGTAAATCAGATTTGAAAAACAGTTTTTATTTTATTGAAAAGATTATGTTACCAGGCCGGCCCAGACGTTATCCACCGCGCGCGCGGTCGATAACGTCCCATCGGCCCGCTCCAGCGCGCGCGCGCCGCTCCCCTCTCGCTGACAGGTGGGCCCCACCTATCAGCCGTCTTCCACCTCCGTCCGGAGATCGCGCCGGAGACGACGACCACGACCGAGCCGTTTCCGGGCAGGTTTCCGCCGTGATTAGCTCCCGCGCCCCCTCCTATTTATACCTCGCGAGGCCGCCTCCGAAACCCCCCCAAAACCCTACCTCTCCGCCGTCGGGCTGCTCGGAATCGAGCTCGCCGTCGCCGCCATTGCCGCCGGGCTTTTTCGCGAGTGCGGTAAGCTCCAAGCTCCTCGAGCTCCACCGAGCCCCCCCCCCCTCGCTTCCCCATCCTTTTGCGCACCCGTTGAGCCCCCTTGCTTGTCCCATTTCGCAGCCGAACGCCAAAAACGACCTCGACCGAGGTGCTCCGCCGCCGGCCACCATCTCCGACGATGAAAGGAGAGGAGTCTCGACGCCGCCGCCGCGCCATCGACCTCGCCTCCTCCTCCGCGTCATTTTGGTAAGAACCGTTCTTCCTGGGGTGGTGTTTTCATGCGGGAAGCGTCGAGGCCGACGCGCCGCCGCCGGCGAGCCTTCCGGCGACCCGCGCGCCGCTCGGTTCGGCCGGGCGTCCCACGCCGTTGGATCTAGATCCAACGGATCTAGATCCAAACGATCCCGTGCGTCCGATCTCATCTAAATCGGACGGCTCTTGTCCCCGATCCGCGCGAATCGTTTTCGTCCAATAGGATCGCGCCACGTAGCCCCATTATTTTCTTTTTCGCAGGAATTTTATAAATAAAACAGAAAAATATGCAAAACTTAGAAAATTCATAACTTATGTTCCGTAAGTCCAAATTCAATGAACTTTATATCCACGGATAGCCCTGCTAGAGTAGTTTAATTCTACATCATTTGTTTTTGGTTTTGCTAAATAATAATTCATAAGATCATCCGACGAGTAATTCGTCTATTAAATCCATAACTTAAATATTAAAAATGTTTTACAAATAAACTCAATTGTTTTAGGTTTAGGTTAACAACCTCTGCCCAGGAATATTAATATATGTCTTATTTGAAAACTTTCTTAGAACAATAAAATTTGTAATGTTATAATCTAAGTTTTGGTTACTTTGTTTTCAAATTAATAAATTGTTAAGTGAATTGAGAAATTCTTAGAAATTGCATCTCATGTATTTAATACCAGAGAATATAAATCATGGATAAGTGTGTCTAATTCTACACATGGCATATCATGCATGCATACATCTTTTATTTGGTGTGTGAGATTTTGTGTGGATATTTATTTGTATGTATTGCTTGTGCTAGATTGTGAAGGAGAGGAAGGACCTGCTTGTGATTGCTATTCTTGTTGTGCCTGCCCCTCCTGCTGCCAAGGCAAGTGACTTCATAAAACACCTACTATTTTATTCTATTGCATATCTAGTGTTTTCAAACAGTATTTGCAAAAGTAGTATGCATGATAGGTTTTTGGGAGATTTTAGTATGCTATGCAAACCTTTTAGGTTTCCCCTTAGAAATTCCAGATTAGACCCCTATTATAATTTAGTGGAAGCAACTGCTGCAAAAATGATTTGTTTTATGGTTGATGTGATAAATGAAAATTTCCACTAAATAAATTTAACGCCTGGGTGGATTGGGTCGATCGAGGAGGTTTCAAGTTGAGTGGCTTCTCAGGGCCAAGTGTCATGGTTGTCTTCGCCCAGGATAGTTTCTACTTACTTGGGGCCATGATATGCGGTGTTAACCTGAGTTGCTCACTTGTGGTAGGCCACCCAGGGCTATAAGATTTAAGTCTACACTGAGTCTAGTTGCTTATCGTGCAACCATTGGTCAATATGGGCTCAGTCTTGATGGAGTAAGTTGTTGTGGACCTGGGTCAAGAGATTGATGGTGGTAGAGTTGATAGGATGGTGGTAATCTCTTAGTATGATCATGGGAAAGCAACTTCTGAAAAGTCTCGTCTTGATCTTCTCCTTTTCCTTCTCACTAAAACAGTGTAGAGGATAGTTTGGGTTGATTGAGTCTAATGGTGAAAGTGCACGCCCTCTCGAGAGTTAAAACCTAAGATCTTAGCCGTGTCCCCGGCAACGGACAATTTGAGTAACTACACAAGGCTGTGTTATGCAAATCTCCTCATCTCAAATTTCTTAATAAAACTTTTGTTGGGTGAACATGGGTAGGAGACATGGACTTGTCTCGAGATTGTCTCTGAAGGAGAAGATATTGATTTAAGAAAATTGTTTACCAAAAGTAGGAAAAAATTTGCTTGGCGCAATAGCCTTGAGCTCCACCAGCCAAATTAAGCATATAGTTATAGTATGGTAGAACATTAGGAATTAAAGTCACTTGCCACCACAATTCAATTGTGCTGACCCTTTATAGCTGGTCTGCAACTAAACCTTGCAGAATGTCCGAATGAGGAGTAAGGGGGTCGTCTTCGAGCTACAACCAACATGATTTGCCAGTGGCTTCATGGAGAAGATGTAGCTCCATGCTACCTTTAGTATTGCGTTTGAACTCTGAAATAAAGTGTGAACTATTGATTCAGCTAGCATTTCCGCTATGCTAAGTTGTAAGGATATTTGTTTTTGGATCATTCGTCTCGTTCTGTAATAATCTATGACATTGTACTGTGATATTTCATCTTATTGGAGAATGTGAGACTTATGTGATCCAAGTCTTTACATTATTCATACGTGTCACTGCTTTCATAAGCATGGGCACTACAGATGGTATCAGAGCACGAATGTTGCCTGTAGGCTCGAAACCCCTAGGATTGGATACAAACCCTAAAATAAATATTTATAGTTAACAAATTTCGAAATACCATACTTCTTTTCTTATAATATGTTCCTTACCTTCTACATTCTTATTTTGTTTCATCTCCTTAATTCTTATCCCTTCAAAAAATTTGTAGATGAAGAACTTCACTCGTGAGTTATCCCCGCAGAAAGGAGACCAGTACTACTTCAGTGACCAGCTCCTCAGTATTTCCAAAACCCTGAGGTTGACGCCGCCAGTCTTCAGGGGCAAAGAAATTATGTCAGAAGATTACCCTGAAGGACGCTGGAAGATCGAGGCAGAAGTTCTCCCTCGTCTTGATCCTCCTTGACCGCAGCTGATCCGTTTCCGATCTAGATACCCCAACTGGAAGAATGGAGTGGAGATGGCGATGATGGAGACCTTGTCACGCATCATTGAGCAGTTCTATGACGAGATCAAGCCCAACTCCGTCTTTCGACACTTTGCCAGGAGGGATAGCATTGGACAACCCGTTCAACCCTCACTTAGGGGTATGAACGAGAAGCATCATGGAGACCTTGGAGCTCATTGCCATAACTTGGATATACTTATGGGACAAGAGATTTTCTACATGGCAGATTTAAGGCGCGTCCACCGTCACGTTAAGGAAAGCTTACAAGAAGAGAAAGATATTCTTCGTGTAGAAGTTCAGGTGCTAACGAAGGAGAACAAGGAACTGGAAGACAATATTTACCTGCAAGATGATAGGATTGCGCAGAAGGATGCCCACATTTTGGCATTGCAGGCTCAGTGTGCTCATTTGTGTGAACAACTAAGACAAATGGAACTTCAGGCAGAGAAGAATCATCCCCCTGACGCCCCAGAGCCCCTAGTGTTAACCTATCCCGATGAGGACACTCCCAAGGAAGCCACAGGTGTCAAGAAGCGGAAGTGTGGGAACACCCGCAAATACATAAGGAGTTTTAAAATTTGATTAGTAAGACCACCAATTATCCTTACCTTACGAGTATTTCTCCTAGCCTCATCGAAGTTGTATTGACCCACCAATTTGTGGTGAGGCAGTACCTTGAAAACCATGTCCTAGCTTGGTTTGCAAGTCTCTAAAATATCGAATTTATAAAATACTTCGGGTGTGTCTGTTTATTTCTTGCTTGTTATGTTTCTGTGAAGTGTGTTGATGTGCATGGGTAGATTTTTCCTTTGTAGTCTCTTCTATCACTACTTACCTATGCCCACACCATACAGATGCCTCCACGTCGTGATCCTGACAACAACAATGCCAACGAAATGATGCAACAAATGATGGCAGCCCAGACACAGTTGATGACCATGATGGCTCAGTTCATGGCAAACCAAAACAATCCACCACCCCCTCCACCGCCGCCACCACCACCCCCACCTCAAGTTGACCGCCTTGCTAGGTTCTTGAGGCTCAGACCCAACAAATTCTCCACAGCTACTGAACCAATCGTAGCCGATGATTGGCTACGCTCTGTGAACAAGGATCTAGTTACTTGCGAGTGTACGGAATTGAAGAAAATAAGGTTCACTTCCCATCTACTGGAGGGACCAGCGGCACAGTGGTGGGACACATATCAGATCACTCACCCACTTGAAGGACTTACCTGGGAAATCTTTAAAGAAGGTTTCCGCAATGCTCACATCTCTACTGGGATCATGAATCTGAAAAGGGATGAGTTCCGTACCCTGAGACAGGGAAATCGTGCTCTGAGGGAGTACATGGAGGACTTCAATTCCCTCTCACGCTATGCCCCAGAGGATGTAGACACCGATGCAAAGAGGAAGTATAAGTTTCTGAATGGACTCAATGGTGAGCTGAAAATACCATTTTCTGTGGCCTATGCTCCCAATTATCAGGACCTTCTTGATCAGGCCATTACTCTGGACAGCAACATGAAGAAGGAGGAGAATAGAAAAAGGAAGTTCATCGCCAATAAGTACAACACTAATCTGATGCAGAAGAAACCATACGTTCCTGAGAACAGTGGGGGTCACCACAGTCACAAGAGTGGAAGTGGCCACAACCATAATGGTCATATCCATAAAGTAGGAAATTCCGGATACAGAGGAAATGGACAGGGTGGTAGTGGACACAACCACCCGTGCAATGGGAACAATAGTGGAAAAGAGCCACACCGCCACAACAATGAGCCTAAACGAGATATTAGTCAAGTGACTTGCTACAAGTGTGGGAACAAGGGACATTACTCAACAGACTGCCCAGAGAAGAAGAAGGCGCCGGAAGCATCAAAGCCTAATCCTTTCCAGAAGGCACAGGTGAATCATCTTGATGTGGAAGAAGTACAGAATGAACCGGATGCAGTGATTGGTACGTTCCTACTACATACCTTTCCAGCATTAGTCTTGTTCGATACGGGAGCATCCCACTCATCATCTCAAGAGATTTTGTTAATAAAAACAAACTGACTACTACAAGCCTGCTAAATCCGGTTAGGGTGAGTTCTCCAGGGGGGGAAATGCTCGCACAAACCGATTGTCAAAACTTGAGTTTGGAAATTGGCAAACACTCCTTTCCGGTAAACCTGATAATATTAGAGACCCAGGGTCTGGATGTTATACTCGGTATGGATTGGTTGGCCAAGTTTGAAGGAGTATTGGATTGTGCGAATAGATCCATTACACTCACCACTCCCGAGAAGAAGAAGATCAGATACAAATCCTTATTTAAATTTAAGAAAGTTAAGCTAAATTCTCTTAAGGGGGTTAGCATGGGAGACGTTCGTGTGGTAAGAGATTACCCTGATGTTTTCCCCGAAGAACTACTGGGAATGCCACCCGATAGGGATGTTGAATTTCTTATAGATTTGGTTCCCGGAACGGGACCCATAGCCAAGAGACCATATCCAATGGCTGTAGCTGAATTGAAAGAACTCAAGAAACAGTTAGAGGAGCAACTGCAGAAAGGATTCATCCGCCCAAGTTCATCACCTTGGGGAGCACCCATTCTGTTTGTAGAGAAAAAGGATAGTACTCAAAGGCTAGTAACGGATTATCGAGCAATCTACAAGGTGACGATCAAGAACAAGTACCCGCTACCGAAAATTAATGAGCTCTTCGACCAGCTAGAGGGTGCTTCGGTATTTTCTAAGATCGATTTGCGATCAGGATACTTTCAAATGAAAGTAAGAGAACTAGATATACCAAAAACTGCCTTCACTACTAGATATGGATCATATGAGTACACCGTAATGCCGTTTGGTTTAACCAATGCACCGACATACTTCATGAACATGATGAATAAAGTGTTTATGGACTTTCTGGATAAGTTTGTTCTGGTGTTCATTGATGATATCCTGATATACTCCAAGAGTGAGGAGGAACATGAAGAACACTTGCACATGATATTACAGAGACTTAGAGAACATAAGTTGTATGCCAAATTTAGCAAGTGTGAATTCTGGCTAGAAGAAGTTGGTTTTCTAGGACACGTTGTGTCGAAAAATGGAATAGCAGTAGACCCAGAAAAGGTGTCAGCTGTGACAAAATGGGAAGTACCCAAGAATGTGGCAGACATCCGTAGTTTCCTTGGACTGGCAGGTTATTATAGAAGATTTATTGAGAACTTCTCCAAACTTGCCAAACCATTGACTTCACTACTGAAAAAGGAAGTCAAATTTAAGTGGACGGAAGAATGTGAAATAAGTTTCCAGGAACTGAAGAAACGGCTGGTGTCAGCACCTGTTTTATGTTTGCCAGATATAGAGAAGGAATTCCAAGTATATTGTGATGCCTCGCACCATGGACTAGGAAGTGTCCTAATGCAAGAAGGGAAAGTGGTTTCATACGCTTCTAGACAGCTTAAGAAACATGAGGTCAACTATCCCACTCACGATCTGGAGTTTGCATGCGTTAAAGACGTGGAGACCCTATCTTTTGGGAAAACGTTGTGAAGTATTCACGGATCACAAGAGCCTGAAATAAATTTTCACCCAGAAGGAATTGAATATGAGGCAAAGAAGATGGCTGGAACTTATTAAGGACTATGATATGAGTTTGCAATATCACCCAGGAAAGGCTAATGTGGTGGCAGACGCTTTGAGCCGTAAGGTCCATGTAAATGGACTGACAGCGGGAGAATTGCCCGAGGATTTAAGTAGAGCATTTAAGGACCTCAGATTAGAGGTAGTACCCGAAGGATTCCTCGCAACACTGGACGTACAACCGTTGTTGATGGATAAGATTCGGGAAGGCCAGAAGGGAGACAAAGTAATGGATGAAATCAAGGTCAACCTGAGCGAAGGGAAGGCCAAGGGTTTTCGAATGGATGAGCAAGGCACCTTGTGGTTTGAGAAACGCATCTGCGTGCCGCAAGATGAGGATCTTAGAAAATTGATTCTGCAAGAAGCACATAACTCGCCTTATTCCATACACCCGGGGAACACCAAGATGTACATGGATGTAAAGGAAAGATTTTGGTGGAATAACCTGAAGAGAGACATCGTGGAATACATAGCTAAGTGCGATGTATGTAGTCGAGTAAAGGCGGAGCATCAGAAGCCAGCAGGATTGTTGCAACCTTTACCTATACCGGATTGGAAATGGGAACAAATAGGTATGGATTTCATTACTGGGTTACCACGTACCAGATCGGGATATGATTCGATCTGGGTAATAGTGGATCGTTTGACAAAGGTGGCCCATTTTGTGCTAGTAAAGACTACCTACTCAAGTGCTAAGTTGGCAGAGATTTACATGAGGAGAATTATATGCCTTCATGGTATTCCCCAGAGGATTGTGTCTGACAGAGGTACCCAGTTTACCTCGCATTTCTGGAAACAACTACATGAATCTTTGGGTACGAGATTAGAGTTCAGTACAACATTTCAT
This sequence comes from Poa annua, assembly GCA_026929855.1. Lineage (NCBI taxonomy): Eukaryota > Viridiplantae > Streptophyta > Magnoliopsida > Poales > Poaceae > Poa > Poa annua. The sequence goes on from CM049426.1 coordinate 73,897,160, forward strand.
CCCCAAACGGATGGACAGACGGAAAGAGTAAACCAAATTTTAAAACATATGTTGAGGGCATGTGCCTTGGACTACAAGTCTAGTTGGGATGATAATTTGCCATACGCAGAATTTTCCTATAACAACAGCTACCAAGCAAGCATAGAGATGTCGCCGTTTGAGGCACTTTATGGTAGGAAATGCACCACACCACTACTCTGGAGCGGTGTGGGAGATCGAAGTTTATTTGGACCTGATATAATCTAGGAAGCTGAGAGAAGGTTCGATTAATCAAGGACAGATTGAAGATCGCGCAGTCCAGGCAGAAAAGCTATGCGTATTCCAAAAGGAGAGAAATCACATATGAGATAGGTGACAGGGCTTATTTAAGAGTGTCACCAATGCGTGGTGTGAAGAGGTTCGGGATCACGGGTAAACTTGCACCTCGATTCATCGGCCCCTTTAAGATTCTTTCCCGCAAGGGAGAAGTAGCATATGAGTTAGAATTGCCGGAAGTTCTGTCAGCAGTTCACAATGTCTTCCACGTGAGTCAATTGAAGAAGTGTCATCCAGAGATGACAGAAACCCCGCTACGGGATACAGTGTCATTAGAAGAAGTTCAGTTGGAAAGTGACCTGACGTATGAAGAGAAGCCAATCAAAATCTTGGAGATGGCAGAAAGGATCACACGAACCAAGACTATCAAATTTTGTAAGGTCCAGTGGAACCACCATACCGAAGAAGAAGGAACTTGGGAACGGGAGGATGATCTTCGGGAAGAACACCCACATCTTTTTGAAGGCCAAACTGAATCTCGAGGACGAGATTCATCTTAAGGGGGTTAGGTTTGTAACATCCCAATTTTGCTAAAATTTAAAACTTTGCATTCATACATCATTCATCATATAGGCTTAACTTTTAATCACATAAATACTAAATAAAAATTCAATTATGAGTTTAAATAATGTTTAATCCCATTTAAATGTTTATTTAAAACTTACTTCATAAATATAATTTTCCAAATTATATAATGGGTAAGGTTATTATTAAAATTTGCTAATTTAAATAACCTTTCCAAAATATATTTTTATGATTTTTTCTGAAATGTTTTGAATAGGTTTAAAAATCATTTAGTAAATCAGATTTGAAAAACAGTTTTTATTTTTATTTAAAAAATTATGTTACCAGGCCGGCCCAGACGTTATCCACCGCGCGCGCGGTCGATAACGGCCCATCGGCCCGCTCCAGCGCGCGCGCGCCGCTCCCCTCTCGCTGATAGGTGGGCCCCACCTGTCAGCCGTCTTCCACCTCCGTCCGGAGATCGCGCCGGAGACGACGACCACGACCGAGCCGTTTCCGGGCCGGTTTCCGCCGTGATTAGCTCCCGCGCCCCCTCCTATTTATACCCCGCGAGGCCGCCTACGAAACCCCCCCAAAACCCTACCTCTCCACCGTCGGGCTGCTCGGAATCGAGCTCGCCGTCGCCGCCGGGCTTTTTCGCGAGTGCGGTAAGCTCCAAGCTCCTCGAGCTCCACCGAGCCCCCCCCCCTCGCTTCCCCATCCTTTTGCGCACCCGTTGAGCCCCCTTGCTTGTCCCATTTCGCAGCCGAACGCCGAAAACGACCTCGACCGAGGTGCTCCGCCGCCGGCCACCATCTCCGACGAGGAAAGGAGAGGAGTCTCGACGCCGCCGCCGCGCCATCGACCTCGCCTCCTCCTCCGCGTCATTTTGGTAAGAACCGTTCGTCCTGGGGCGGTGTTTTCATGCGGGAAGCGTCGAGGCCGACGCGCCGCCGCCGCGGGCGCCGCCGCCGGCGAGCCTTCCGGCGACCCGCGCGCCGCTCGGTTCGGCCGGGCGTCCCACGCCGTTGGATCTAGATCCAAACGATCCCGTGCGTCCGGTCTCATTTAAATCGGACGATTCTCGTCCATGATCCGCGCGAATCGTTTTCGTCCAATAGGATCGCGCCACGTAGCCCCATTATTTTCTTTTTCGTAGGAATTTTATAAATAAAACAAAAAAATATGCAAAACTTAGAAAATTCATAACTTATGTTGTGTAAGTCCAAATTCAATGAACTTTATATCCACGGATAGCCCTGCTAGAGTAGTTTAATTCTACATCATTTGTTTTTGATTTTGTTAAATAATAATTCATAAGATCATCCGAGGAGTAATTCGGCTATTAAATCCATAACTTAAATAATAAAAATGTTTTACAAATAAACTCAATTGTTTTAGGTTTAGGTTAACAACCTCTGCCCAGGAATATTAATATATGTCTTATTTGAAAACTTTCTTAGAACAATAAAATTTGTAATGTTATAATCTAAGTTTTGGATACTTTGTTTTCAAATTAATAAATTGTTAAGTGAATTGAGAAATTCCTAGAAATTGCATCTCATGCATTTAATACCAGAGAATATAAATCATGGATAAGTGTGTCTAATTCTACACATGGCATATCATGCATGCATACATCTTTTATTTGGTGTGTGAGATTTTGTGTGGATATTTATTTGTATGTATTGCTTGTGCTAGATTGTGAAGGAGAGGAAGGACCTGCTTGTGATTGCTATTCTTGTTGTGCCTGCCCCTCCTGCTGCCAAGGCAAGTGACTTCATAAAACACCTACTATTTTATTCTATTGCATATCTAGTGTTTTCAAACAGTATTTGCAAAAGTAGTATGCATGATAGGTTTTTGGGAGATTGTAGTATGCTATGCAAACCTTTTAGGTTTCCCCTTAGAAATTCCAGATTAGACCCCTATTATAATTTAGTGGAAGCAACTGCTGCAAAAATGTTTTTTTTATGGTTGATGTGATAAATGAAAATTTCCACTAAATAAATTTAACGCCTGGGTGGATTGGGTCGATCGAGGAGGTTTCAAGTTGAGTGGCTTCTCAGGGCCAAGTGTCATGGTTGTCTTCGCCCAGGGTAGTTTCTACTTACTTGGGGCCATGATATGCGGTGTTAACCTGAGTTGCTCACTTGTGGTAGGCCACCCAGGGCTATGAGATTTAAGTCTACACTGAGTCTAGTTGCTTATCGTGCAACCATTGGTCAATATGGGCTCTGTCTTGATGGAGTAAGTTGTTGTGGACCTGGGTCAAGAGATTGATGGTGGTAGAGTTGATAGGATGGTGGTAATCTCTTAGTATGATAATGGGAAAGCAACTTCTGAAAAGTCTCGTCTTGATCTTCTCCTTTTCCTTCTCACTAAAGGAGTGTAGAGGATAGTTTGGGTTGATTAAGTCTAATGGTGAAAGTGCACACCCTCTCGAGAGTTAAAACCTAAAATCTTAGCCGTGTCCCCGGCATCGGACAATTTGAGTAACTACACAAGGCTGCGTTTGAACTCTGAAATAAAGTGTGAACTATTGATTCAGCTAGCATTTCCGCTATGCTAAGTTGTAAGGATATTTGTTTTTGGATCATTCGTCTCATTCTGTAATAAATTATGACATTGTACTGTGATATTTCATCTTATTGGAGAATGTGAGACTTATGTGATCCAAGTCATTACATTATTCATATGTGTCACTGCTTTCATAAGCATGGGCACTACGACAACTTTTATGGATATCTTCGAAGTGTTGGTCGAATCCTGGTTCTTCAGTGATCTTCCATGCATGTAGAACTTCATGTTGAATCGTAGCTTTTCCATATGAAGCAGCAGAATCAGACTTAGACTATAGAAAACATGGTCATCTAGGGTAAGATAAGGTATTTTCAGAAGGTTGATTGTAGATGAGAGTACGAGGAAGATAAAATGAAAAGTTTTGTTTCTACAAAACTGAATAAAATAGATTTTCAATCCTATGGTTAAATCCTATTTCTATCCAAACCTAGGGTTTTGAACCTACAGGCAACACAGTGCTCTGATACCATCTGTAGCGTATCTGCACTTAAAATATGGCAGATACCTGTGTATAGTGCAAATCCCTGGATCGATTCGTTTGCACACACAGTTTACAATGTAATATCACAACAAAGCGTCAATTTTATTACATCGATGATCCGGACTTACAAAATATTCTTTTACAACTTGCATAGCATAAAGCTAGCACTGAAAGAGTAAACAACGGAAATACAATAGCACTGAGTCTCCATCATCTTCATGTTGCCACAGGCGAAAACATGTTGGTTGTAGACTCGAAACCTTTAAACGAAACCTCACTCGTGATCTCAACAATCTGCAATAAGAAAAATATTGCAACAACGTGGGTCAGATTCCATAAAAAATGGAGTCTGGCAAGTGACACTATGGTGGACACTTAGTGGAAAAACGCTAATAACCTATATGCTTATTTGGCTGGTGGAGTTCAAGACTATTTTGCATAAAGCCAATTTTTCCTAACTCTTTGGAAAACAGTTTTCTTCTATTCAAGACATTCGTGGCATGAAAACCACTGTCTCATTCTTCCCTTATTCACTCATCAAGTTTTATATTTTTGAAGTTGGAATGGTGGAATCCTCCGTTGACGTCTGTGATCAGCTGCTCAAATTGTTCGTACTGGGGAAACGGCTAAGTACTTAGTTTTACACTCTGCAGAGGTTGTGCACGTTCACCATTGTACCCATTCAGCCCAAACTATCCTTTACACACTTATAGTGATAAGGAAAAGGAGAAGAATGAGACGAGATCTTTCAGAAGCATTTTCCCTCCCACTCTGTCTTGACCCGTTCCACCTAACACCCTCTACATCTGCTTGTCAAGCCGGGGCGAGTCCACGCAACATAATTTATCAAGCCAGAGCCCATTTGCAATGGCTGCACTGGAAGCAATCGTCACTTGGAGTACTTCAGATTCTACTGTTCCTGGGTGGCCATCCACAAGTGCACGTACTCTAGAAACCATAGACATGGACCAGAGTAGCCACTCAACATAAACCATACAACCACTTTCCACCCAGGTGTTTCATTCTTAACTTAGTAAAATTTAGATTTTCACAACACAACCTTTGCATAGCATCAATGTTTCTACTAAGTATTAGATAGGAACCTAGACACTGGAGTAAGGAATTTTTACACAGGTCTAGCATAGCAATACTATCCTACACATGCTTATATAGAAATACACTAAGTAATGCATATAGAAAATAGTAGGAAATTTATGAGGTGTGCCACTTGCCTTTAATGAAGTCTTTACTCACAAACTCTTTTCAACTTTATTCAGGGCTCTCCGTTCAGTCTAAACAATATAGACAAACAACAAAATAAAAATCAACAGCAACACAAGAACATAACGCATACAAACACATATATGATGAATAAACAAGTTTCATAAAACTTCTAAGGAAAATATGTCATGCTATGAAAATCTTTTAAGTTAATGTAAGGCAGTTAGGTTGGTCAAAATGACTAAAGAGTGAGGTCATAAGTTTGGATAAAATAACTTTGTTATAATTCATCTTGAATAAGCACTCTAATGGCTTAGTCATGATGTGCAAAATACTTAGAGAAAATACTAAGTCTATTCTTCAAGGTGATCAACAATTATTATCAACTCTTTGTAAATTGGATATTCACTATAGTGAGAGAGACAGACACCCAGCCACTTATGATTGTGGAACAGGTCTCATGTACGTGGACATGTAAGGTTAGTCTCCGGGCCGCTTCATCTCACTATGCCGCTAGGATCTAACATACTTCAAGTGTGGTGATATCATGATCAAAAAGGGTTTATGTCCAAAGGGAAAGACAATATTAGGAAAGAGGAAAAAGATAGAAAGAAGGATGTAGTTGGTCTTCCAGGCTTAATCTCCAGATTTGTAACATTCTCCTTGGTGATGTCTTGATTGAAGTTTTGATAGACTTGATAAATCTTCAGACTTGATGATTCTTGTATCATCGTGGTTGGTATTGGATTTAATATAGTCATCATGAAGTGCAAGAGAAGAAGGGACAAAAGAGAGAAGGGAGGCAAGACTTAGAAAATATTGCTGGCTGGCCTTCATGAATTTGTTCTTGATTTTCTTCTAAGTGCTTATACTCCTTGAAGATACTTCTGAAGTATTGTTTTCTTGGCTAAGTCCTTCATTGGCCTTCTAGCTCCACGTTGAAAATCCTAAGTGTCCAAGTGCATATCACTTTACCAAAATACTAAGTTGAAAATAATCCTAACTTAGAGAAAATAATGGAGGAGTTTTCCTATGGGAAGTATAACTACAAAATAAAATATGTTATGCATGCAGTGCACTTTTTAATCATAAGAAACAGAATGTTAATTTTTATGATATTTATAAAGTATGCATGAGGCTATAAATGCAAAAGTAATTTCTATTTTTGTAAAATATAATAAAAAGAAACATATAAGATTAAAGTTTTATGTGATTTAAATTTTTTATAACAAAATTTTATAAAAAGTGTTAATAGACAGAGGGGATTTAAATAAATTTATAACAATTGGATTTACTCAAAAATAATGTTTATATTAAAAGTTATATCAAAATTTCTCAAGTTATTCAATTTACACATATAACTATTAAATCATCAAAATAATACTCAAAATTATTTTATAACAGAGGCATCAGATTACACGTATTATAAAGTTTCTAAACAAAATTATTTGCAATTTTTGAATTTATAGATTTAAAGTTATGACAAATATATTCAAATCCTCCATTTGAAATCTGAATATTTTAAACTAAGTCAAATTTTAATTCTAACAGATCTAAAATATCCTAAATGTCAAGGGCTTTCCAAAAATATAAAATTTGTCAAATTTGGATATGTGGTTAAAAAGTTATGACAGTTTTAATAAGCAGGGGTGTTTTTGTAAAACTGCCAATTAAAACAATTCGTGATAAATCCAGAAAATGGGCAGGTGACGGGCGAGCTGCGATTTGTTTGATCTGGCTCGGCTTCGGCTTGACTTAGCCGAGTTTTCGGCTCGGCTCGGCTTCTTTTGATTTGGATCATTAGATCCAGATCCGATGGATCATATCGAACTGTACCGGTTCATCTAAGGGTTCTAATCTTGACCGTTAAAAGCAGATCCAAAGGTTCACCGTTTGTGTCCCGGAGGTGGCGGCGCATCTCGCCGGAGTAGAGGAAGACGACGGTGACGGCGGCTCGGTCTGGACACTCCGGTCGGTGTGGTGTGGCCCCGGCCTCAGGAATACGACGGCGCGATGCGGCTCGGCACGAAGAAGATGAAGGTGGACCCGTCATCGAGCAGTGCATCCGGGAGTCGCATGGGGATGCGGCCGGAGGTGCGGTGTGCTCGGACGTACTCGTGTCGTGGAAGAACTTGCGGCTTCAGCTGCGCAAAAACACGTAGGAGGGTCAGTGAGGTGTGTGTGGGCACGGTGAAGAGGAAGGAAGGAACCACAGGCTCGTAGGAGGGATTCCCATCGCCGGAATCGAAGAACTTGGTCGTGGTCTTAAGGAATTCCGGCGATCAATTGTGGACAGTCTGGCGGCGCAAATAGGTTAGGGCGAGAGGGGAATGAGAGAGGTGGTCGACGTGGTTTAAATGAGGCAGAAAGGGGGTCGTTAATCTCGCTAAACTCTCGCACGCGGTGGAGGGAAACACGGACCGAAACGGCCGGGCGAGATTGACAGAGGTTGAATAAGAAGGTCGTCTGACCGGTGGGGCCCGCGTGTTAGGTATTTTTCTTTTTCTTTTTTGTTTTTCTATTTCTTTCATAACTTTTGATTTAAGTGTCCAAATGAAGTCAAATAAATTTCTAAAAATTTGTAAAAACATTATCTTTGTGTTAAACCAGTTGTGGGCATGTTTTGAACAATTTTGAAAAATAGTATTATGAATTATTCATAAAATGCAAATTCGCCCATTTAGGTCAACTTTGAAATTAGTAATTTAATAAATTCATTTGGGGTTAAATAAAATTAAGTTAATTAAACTCATTTTAAAATATTAAAACATTTTTTTCTTTAGTACAATGTTAAATAATATAACACATCTATTTGAAATGAAAAGGGAAATATAATAAATTAAATTTTAATTCACAATATTTTGTGTACCATTATGTTTTATATTATGCTAATTAATTTGAAAACTCCATAACATACCTTTGGAAAAGATTTTAGATTTATTTCATTTCTTATATTGAATATATTCATGAAAATCATTTTATGTTTTGAAAATTAATGAAAATCATTTAAGGTAATGAAATGTCTATTTGGATAATTCATTAATTAAAATCTATGAAGTTCTTAACGTTATAAACTATAGACTTGTAATTTACAAAACTATGTTTTGAATTCAGGTAGAAGGATGAAAATCATTTGGCAAATATACCACGTTTTAAATAGTTTAAAAGAAAATTTGTAAATATTATTTTAATTTATGAAAAGCTATGGCTAAGTGGTTGAAATCAAATACTTATAAAGAAACTTTTTATTACAAGAAAATGGTTTGAATGTTTGTAAACTATTTGTCAAATTATATAATGAAGTGTAAGAAAAACAATGGATATTAAAATGTTTAACTTGAAACAAGTTTTGAAAATAGTGTTTACTTGAGATATTTGAAATAATAAACAATTCGGAAGAAGCTATGAAGTCTTTTATGGTTGGTTACTTTATGCTTTTAATGTTTTATTTTAATCTAAAACAAAAGTTTAAATTTTTAGTTATTTTTCAACATTCCTAAATATTGGGATGTTACATTGTGGTGCGGAAGATTCCCGTTTGAATGTGGCTCTCAACTTTTGCCAGATGAAGGCAAGATACAAATGGAGCGATATAAGCGTCGATTCTGCTCTGGAATATTGGCATGGTGTCCTTCCTGAGGACAACACCTATCCAAAAAGTTGTGATGAGGCCAAAAAGTGGTTTGACCTTTTGATTTACCGCACGAGAAGTATCATGTGTGCATTAATGATTGCTACATTTATCGGAAAGAGGATGCGGAGAAGACAAAGTGTTTAGTGTGCGATGCCGCTCGGTACAAAAAAGGGAAGAAAGCTCCTCGCAAAGTTGTTTGGTACTTTCCGCTGATTCCCCATCTCCAGCGGTATTTCATGGAGCGTAAGGAAGCTGAGCTCATGCGGTGGCACGCGGAAAGAAAAAAAAAGAGCTCAAAGATCCAAAGCGTAATGAAAATATAAATCTGACACACCCTTCAGATGCAAGTCAGTGGAAAGCAGTTGACGCTGAATATCCAACCTTCAGAGTATATCCAAGGAACATCAGGATGGGTGCGAGCACCGACGGGCTTAATCCGTTTGGCAGCCAGAGCAGCACACACCTCACCTGGCCCGTGTTTGTATGGATTTACAGCCTCCCGCCATGGTTGTGCATGAAAAGGAAGTACATTCACATGAGCATGCTAATCCAAGGCCCAAAAGAACCTGGAAACAACATCAATCTTTATCTAAAGCTACTGAAAGATGAGCTACACACCTTATGCGCCGAGGAAGGTGTTAACACATGGGACGCCGTGTCAGAAGAATATTTTCCTATGAGAGTTGTCTTGGTATGTACTGTGCATGACTTTCTCGGATACGGATATGTCGCAGGTCAGGTCTGCCAAGGACCTAACACATGTGTGAGGTGCATGGATGATCCGACGTTTCTCCAGCTTCCGAAAGATCTCGGGTCTTCAAAAACCGTCTACATGGGTCATCGAAGATGGCTACCGAAGAAAGACCCTTGGAGAAAGCGTGGAGACCTCTTCAACAATGAAGATGAGCCCCGGGGACAGTCCCTTCAGAGGTTCGGGGAAGAAATCTTAGAGCTACTGAATGGTTGGCAACAGTGCCCTACGCCGGGAAAGAAGGAGAAGACACGAAAACCTCTCCTGGGTGTATGGAAGACGAGGTCCGTGTTTTGGGACTTGCCGTACTGGAAGATTCTTGGTTCGCCTCATTGCCTTGATCTAATGCATATGACGAAGAATGTGTTCGAGAGTTTGTTTGGCACATGGCGGAGAGAACAAAAGATGGGCCGAAAGCAAGATACAACCTAGTTCATGTCAATATGAGAGAAGAGCTTCATGGGGGTCGAGGAGAGAAGGTGCCTGATGAGACAGAGGAGCAGGACGATCACGATCGTAGGGCCAAGAGGGTGAAGCTGCCTCATTATTACTGCCCCCCCCCCTCCTGCTGCACCCTAAGTCGAAAAGAGATCGAACAATTGATGAAATGCCTTCTTGAAGTCAAAATTCCGTTGGGTTACGGTGGACTGGTAACAAGATTCCTAGACTCAACCAAACAGAAGTTCAGCGGGATGAAGTCTCATGATTGTCACGTGATGATGACGTAGATATTCCCGGTTGCGATCTGTGGTATAATGGACAAACACGTCTGTGAAACCCTGTTTGGCCTATGTAACATTTTCGATGTGATCTCTAAAAAGTCAATCACCCTCAAGCGACTCAACAGGCTAAAGAAAGAGATCGTCGTGATCCTATGCGAGCTTGAAATTTACTTCCCTCCTGCATTCTTTTACATCTGTGTGCATTTGTTGATCCATATCGTGGATGATATAACCCATCTGGGGCCATTATTCCAGCACAACATGATGCCGTTTGAAAGGATGAATGGGGTCATCAAAGGTTTCGTCCATAACAGAGCTCGTCCAGATGGAAGCATCGTTCAAGGATTTCTCACCAAAGAGTGCATTTCTTTCTGCACGAATCATCTGAACGTCCAGGATCCGGTTGGTTTTCCACGAAACAAGCACATCGGTAGGCTCCATGGAGTAGGTCACAAAAATGGCCGGAGGGAGCTGCATGTGGACTTCGCTTGTCGAAGCGTCGACTTTAACAAGGCAAACTTAGTGGCTCTACAACACATTGCAATTGTTGATCCTTGGTTGACAAAGCACCAACGAATGATTGAGAAGAAATACACCGACAAAGGCAAGCAGAGGACCAAAGGAGAAATAATTAGAGAGCACAACTCCTCTTTCCTTCAATGGTTCAAAGAACACCTTGTCGCTAATCCTCCCTCGATGAGTTCTCCACCAGGAAAAATGATTTACACATTGGCACATGGCCCCGCACCCAACCTCAGTACGTTCCAAGTTTATGCTATAAACAGGTACACATTTTACACCGAAGCAAAGGACAAAACTTCCGATTATCAAAACTCAGGGGTAACAATGAAATCCTACACCGGAGACGGAGACACGCAATTAAGATATTACGGTAGGATCGAGGAGATATGGGAGCTTAACTACTCCGGAGGGAAGGTGCCGATGTTCTGTGTCAGATGGGCTAGAAGATCAACCGTCACAAAAGAAGACCAATACTTCACCACAATGGTTCTACCCGAAGTCGGCAGTTCAGCAGGCACAAATGTCACCGTGCATAATGAGCCATGGGTATTGGCTAAGCACGTGTCTCAATGCTTCTTTATAACTGACTCGTCACGTCCTAGCCGTGTTGTCGTGAGGAGAGGCAAAAGAAACATTGTCGGAATGGATGGACTCGCCAATGAGAATGACTTCAACGAATTCGACGACCCAAATATCGACGATGATGAAGATCATGATGATGGTACGGCCACATACACCACAAGAAGAAGTAGAACCACGTTAACTCGGCCAGGTCAACAATTCAAAAGAACAAGTCACGATGAGGGGTTAAATTATGGGACTTCAAACAAGAAAGGCAAGAAGATTGTCAAACGATGAGAAATACGGGCATTATGTGTATCATAATTTGTATTTCTTCATATTTTGAAAACTATGGCCATGTAATTTGAATCCACAAGTCATATGGCCGTGTAATTTCTTCAAATCCATGATGTATTTAAAATGTATTCTCAAATGCACACCTAATATTTGAATTGCATATTTGAAATGTTATTTGACAAGTGTTTGAAATGTTATTTGAGAAGTGTTTGAAATGTGTTCTCAAATGAACAAATGTACTTGAAATGTTTGAAATGTTCTCGAATGTTTGAAATGTTTTGAAATGCACTCTGGTCCCAGGTTACCGCTGGCGAAAAGACAACTGCGTTCGCTAGCGGTAGTGAGAATACCGCTGCCGAACAAACCAGTTTGTTCGCTAGCGGTATGGTCTCACCGGGCATAACCTGCCCCTTTGCGTCTCTCTGTTTCAAACCGTTTGGTCTATCTCTCTTTCCTTCGTCGCGCGCCGCCGGAGCCCAGCACGTCGCCGGAGCCCCCTGCCCACCTCTCCCTTCCCCCACCACGCCGCTAGAGCCCCTGCCCTCTCGTCTCCCTTCCCCTTCCCCCACCATGCCTGTAGCGTACCTGCACTTGAAATAAGGCAGATACCTGTGTATAGTGCAAATCCCTGGATCGATTCGTTTGCACACACAATTTACGATGTAATATCACAACAAAGTATCAATTTTATTATATCGATGATCCAGACTTACAAAATATCCATTACAAGTTGCATAGCATAAAGCTAGATTTGAAATAGTACACAGCGGAAATACAATAGCAGTGGGTCTCCAACAACTTCATGTTGCCACAGGCGAAAACATGTTGGTTGTAGACTCGAAACCTTTAATCGAAACCTCACTCGTCATCTGATCAATCTGCAATAAGAAATATGTTGCAACAACGGGGGTCAAATTCCATACAAAATGGAGTCTGGCAAGTGACACTATGGTGGACACTTAATGGAATAACTCTATAGCCTATATGCATATTTTCCTGGTGGAGTTCAAGGCTATTTTGCACAAAGCCAATTTTTCCTACTCTTTTGAGAACACTTTCTTCAAATCAAGACAAGTATGGCATGAAAACCATAATCCCATCTCCCCTTGTTCACCCATCAAGTTTTATTTCTGAAGTTGGAACGATGAAATCCTCCGTTTGACGTCCGTGATCAGCTGCTCAAATTGTCCGTACCGGTGACACGGCTAAGTACTTAGATTTTAACTCTGCAGAGGTTGTGCACTTTCACCATTGTACCCATTCAACCCAAACTATCCTTTACATACTTATAGTGATAAGGAAAGGAGAAGAACGAGACGAGATCTTTCAGAAGCATTTTCCCTCCCACTCTGGCTTGACCCGTTCCACCTAACACCCCCTAAATCTGCTTGTCAAGCCGGAGAGAGTCCACACAACATAATTGATCAAGCCAGAGCCCATATGGCAATGGCTGCACTGGAAGCAATCGTCACTCGGAGTTCTTCAGATTCCTCTGTTCCCTGGGTGGCCATCCACAAGTGCACATACTCAAGTATACACCATAGAAATGGTCCTGAGTAGCCACTCAACTTCGCCTCCGTATACAACCAATCCACCCAGGAGGTTCTTTATTAACTTAGTAGAATTTAGATTTTCACAAAACAACATTTGCATAGCATCAATAGTTCTACTAAGTATTGCATAGGAACCTAGACACAGGAATAAGGAATTTCTACACAGGTTTAGCATAGCAATACTATCCTACACATGCTTATAAAAATACACTAAGTAATGTATATAGAAAATAATAGGAAGTTTATGAGGTGTGCCACTTGCCTTTGAATGATGTGTTTGCTCACAAACTCTTTTCAACGTTATTCGGAGCTCTCCGTTCAATCTAACAATATAGGCAAACAACAACACAACAATCATAAAACAAAACAACACAACACATACAAGCATACATAATGAACAAATAAGTTTCATAAACTTTTAAGGAAAACATGTCATGCATGATATGCAAATTATTTCTAAGGACTAGAAATGCATGTCATGCCATAAAAAATATTTTAAGTTAATGCAAGGAAATGTGTTGGTCAAAAAGACTAAGGACTAAGGTTAGAAGTTGGATAAAATACCTTTGTTATAATTTATCTTGAATAAGTACTCTAATGACTTAGTCATGATGTGCATATATACTTAGAGAAAATACTAAGTCTATTCTTCAAGGTGATCAACAATTATTAACAACTCTTTGTAAATTGGAAACTAGGATCAAACAAACTTCAAGATGATAATATCATGATAAAAAATTGTTTAAGTCTAAAGTGAAAGACAAGATTAGGAAGGAGGGAAAAGATAGAAAGAAAGATGTAGTTGGTCTTCCAGGCTTCATCTCCAGACTTGTAATATTCTCCTTGGTGATGTCTTGATTGAATTCTTGGTAGACTTGAATAATCTTCAGACTTGATGATTTTTGTATCACCTAGGCTGGTATTGGATTTTACGTAGTCTTCAAAAGATCTAAGAGAAGAAAGTAGAAATGAAAGAGAGAGGGAGCAAGACTTAGAAAATATTTCTGGTTGGTCTTCATGAACTTCCTCTTGATTTTTCTTCTAAGTGCTTCTACTTCTTGGAGATTCTTCTGGAGTCTTGTTTTGGCTAAGTCGTTCATTGGTCTTCTAGCTCCATGTTGAAAATCCTAAGTGTCTAAGTGTATCACTTTACCAAAATGCTAAGTTGGAAATATTTCTAACTTAGAGAAAATGGGGAAGAGTTTTCTTATGGGAAATATAACTACAAAATAAAATATGATATGCATGAAATGCAATTTTAATCACATGAACAATTATGCCAATGCAATTTAATTAATTTCTATTTTCACAAAATATTATAAAGGAATAAATACAATATAAAGTTTTATGTGATTTAAATTTTTATAAGAAAAATTTATAATTAGTATTAATAGACAGAGGGGGTTTAAATAAATTTATAACAATTTGATTTACTCAAAAATAATGTTTATATCAAAAGTTATGTCAAATTTACTCAAATATCATATTTTGAATTTGAATAAATCTAAATTTCTCAAGGTTGGAAAACAACAGAACTAGCACAATCTATAGGTCATGGGCTTTTCAAAGATATTTTATTTACAAATTTTGACCTTACAGAATTAAAAATATAATTAAAATAATATTTTACATGTTTCTGTAAATATTAAGTTAGTGCACGACTAAAATACAAGTTTTTATTATACCACGATTTTCTACACGTTCATACGATTCCATAGACTACAAAAACATCAAAAACGGAGTTACGGTTGATTTAATATGAATTTTGGAAGTTATATCTAGGCAGAAAAACGAAAATATTGAATAGGTGACCTACGACGTTTTCTAAGCTGCTACCCTTCGTCAAGTGATATGTACGTAACAAGATAGAAGGAAGCACAACAGCAGCTCACCGGGAAGATGACGGCGACGGTGGATCGGCCGGACGATCGCAGGTGGACGCGGACGGTCGGCGTGCTGTGGTCGGCGGCGACGGGTGTGGACGGCGACGCGCGTATGGACATGGCGGAGCGGAAGACGGTGTCGGAGTTGAGCGGCGATTCCCGGAGCTGCGTGGAGAGGCGGACGGAGTGGCGACGGCGACGATGACCTTCGGGTCGAGCTCGGCCTCCACGATTTGGCTGTGGAAATGAAGCAAGGAGGGTGTTTAAAGGAGCGCACGGACGTGGGAAAGAGTAAGGACCAAGAATCGGCGGCGGGGACTCACTCCGCTCGCTGGAATCAAAGAAATACGATGGCGGTCGAGCGGAACTCCGGCGAAAAAATTCATCGGCTTGGGGGCGTATTGGAGAGGGCTTTTGGGGGGGGGGGGGGGGGATGGAGGAGGAGGTCGAATGCTATCTATAGGAACCAACTGTGCTTGATTTGGTGCAGTAATTTGCCCGCAATCAATCGGAGATTAATTTCGACCAAAAACGCCCATGTCTAATGGTGGACGAAATTAGAGCAATTTAGGGCGTTTAAGAGAGGGCTTTTATGGGGGAATGAAAGAGGAGATCAAGGGCTTTAATTAGAAAGAAACGGTGCGTCATTTGATGCTCTAAATCGCCGGGAATCAAGTAGAGAAGAATGCACGGAGCGGTTTTCGCGTGCGCATGCATTTCTGGTTTCCGTCCCATCTTGAAGACAAGCTGACCTCACGTTGACGTCACCGTTTTTTTATTTTTTATTTTTCTTATTTCTTTGATAACTTTTGATTTAATACTCCAAATTAAGTCAAATAAATTTCTAAAAAATTATAAAAATAATATCTTTGTGTTAAACCAGTTGTGCGCATGTTTTGAACACTTTTCAAAAATCAAAATTTTGAATTATTGATAAATTACAAATTTTACACTTAATGTCAAATTTAAAAACATGGCTTAAATAATTTCGTTTTTGCCTAAATAATTTTTTTAAAAATTCAACACTTATATAAGTTCGAAATTAAGTTATTTAAACTCATTTTCCAACATTAAATCATTTTTGGCTTTAGTACAACGTTAAATAACATCACACATTTATTTGAAATGAAAAGGGAAATATAATGTATTCATTTTTAATTCAAAATATTTTGTGCACCATTAAGTTTTATATTATGATAAATCATTTTAAAACTCTATAAAATACCTTTGTAAAAGATTTTAGATTTATTTCATTTCTTATATTGAATATATTCATGAGAATCATTTTATGTTTTGAACATTAATGAAAATCATTTAAGCTAAGGAAATGTTTATTTGGATAATTCATTAATTATATAATCTATGAAGTTTTAAAGTTATAACCTATAGACTTGTAATTCCAAAACTATGTTTTGAACTCATGTAAGATAATGAAACCCATTTGACAATTTGACCATGTTTTAAATAGTTTAAAACTTATACTTCTAAGTATTATTTTAATTTATGAATAGTTATGGCTAAGTTATTTAAATCAAATACTTACAAAGAGACTTTTTATTATGAAAATGGTTTGAGAGTTTGTAAATTATTTCTCAATTTACATATTGAGGTTTTAACAAATACAATGGATATTATAATGTTTATCTTGAAACAACTTTTTAAATAATGATTATTTGAGATATTAAAGATATTAAACTTCTTTTATAGTTCGTTTTCTTATGCATTTTAATATTTTATTTTAATCAAACAAAAGTTTTAAATTTTAGTGATTTTTAAACGTTCCAAAATGTTGGGATATTACAACGCCGCCGTAGCCCCTACCCTCCACTCCCTTCCCCCACCACGCCGCTGGAGCCCCTGCCCTCCCTTCCCCGTGCAGATCGACCGGCGTCGGAGCCCCTGCCCTGCTCTCCCTCCCTTCCCAGTGAAGGTATACCTCTCCCTTCTCTCCTTCCTCCTTCGTATCTTCTTCCTCCTCCCCCTCTCCTTCTCCGCCTGCTTCTTTCTCCTCCCTATCTTCCAATTTCTGCACAACATGTGTTTGTTGAAATGCCACTGCCACTATTAGATTTGTTTGGTTAGTTTAGATTAGGATTTGATCATGTTAATGTAGATATTACTATATGTAGACTTTAGATTGGTTTAGGAATATTTTTTGTATTTAAAAGAATTGCAAAAAAATTGCCAAGTGTAGTTGTCACAGTTCTAGAATAGCTTTAAAAAGCACCTTCAATTAGGTGTTAGGATTTTTTAAATAATTTTTTCTGGTCTTTAATATGAGGTACTAACTTAGTACAATGGATCCGTGGAAGAAAAATGTCAATAGAAAAAACATTTGATAATTTGGTAAGGCTCCAAAGTTGGAACTTTTTAACAGATTTGAAGATAAGTTTTTCTCCCTGTTTTTGGATTTTAATGAGTTTTACTAACATTGTGTATGAATGTCCATTTATATATGTGTTCTAATATTGTGTATGAATACTTGTGAATTGTATGAATGAAATGTGAATGCCGGAAATTGTGCTTGTGTAGCCTATTGGATGTTATGAAATGTTTGCAGGTACACATGAGACCCTTGAGTTCGCCGGAATGTTGATTAACTTCCGTTTCGGCAATTCGGGTACTCGATATGTCCTATTTATAGCAAAGATCATGCCGAAATTTGTTGTGAAATTTTAGCATGATTGTGTTAGAAATAGGACATATTTTGAGTACTAGATAACTATGTTCTTTCTATTATATGTGTATTAACTATGTTCTTTCTACTCATTAGAAACATGAGTCACAACTCGGAGGTGGGGGGTTCTGAAAAGATAAATGAAGACCCGATGGAGGAGGACGAGAATGCATATATAAATATGCTTGGGGGCGACGCAGATGATGAGATGGAGGAAGCCCATCATGATGCCGGTACTACTAGTGGTGTCTGCCATGAGGACACATCAGGCAACGAGACCGCCGACAACGACACCACTACTAGTGGGGTGGCGATGGCACGTCCGGTAGTGAAGCCAAGCGTGCACGAAAGGATAGGCGTCCCAACATGCTCAAGACCCTCCGCGAAGCTATCGATGAGGTGGACCCCAAAAGCGGCGCTCCTACAGCGCCAATAAATGTCGTCAAAGGGTATGGCAACACCTTGGGGATCGTTATTCAAACCTTCGGCAACGTCAACATCGAATGCCTTTGAGATAAAGGGAATTCTGCTACGGCCTTGCTACTCATCGAGAAGCTTCACGCACGCTACAAGTTCCATACCGAGTACGAAAGCCTGGATCCCCGGAAGAACATTGCAAACTCATTCGCTCTCGACAAGTTCACCAAAGCCTTCTCCACTTGGAAATCGAGTGTGCGGGACAATATCTCTGAACGCGCCGCTTTTGAGGAAATACATAAGAAGTGGCCGTCAATTTCTGAAGAGCAGTACAATGATTTTCTCGCCAATGAGAAGCTCACTTCAAAGATAGCGCTTCGGGATGGGGCTAGAATATGCATGGCAAGAACATAGCTCCCCACTGTCTCGGAAGCCGCGGCTACTCGGGAAAAGAACCCATTTGGGAAAAGGAGGACATGCAAAGGGTAGTAACAAACCCGTATGACGTGTTCGAAGACCCGCAAGCAAGAAAGTCTATCAGGGCTCGCTACAAGAAAGACCCCAAATCCGGTCAACTTGTCACCAAAGCGAAGGTGAAGGACCTTGAACAGAAGCTTGTGGAGGAACAACAACCTCAAGCACAAGCTCAGTCCGAAGGCTCCTCAACACAGGTTCTTGGCCCATGGGAGAATCCTTTCCACCGGGCGTATAACACGGTAAAGAATGTGTCGCCGACTAAAGGCCTGCATCGTGGCCGTGTGGTTGGGGCCGGCAGTGGCCACAAACATGCCTTCTACTACCCCGAGTCTAAGGAGGAGCGAAAGGAGAAGAAGAGCAGCGTGGAAGCATCTCTCGGGAAGGAGTTGGCGACCGTCAAAGATAAAATTCCGGTGCAAGTCGAGGACACAGTGGTCGATACGATCAATGCCATCCTTCCTACCCTCTGCGAGACTATCGGAAATTGGTTTGAGGGAGGCAGACAAGGACCGTTCCCCATGATCAGCTTAGGCTCCAGCAACTCGATCAATGTTCAGCCTGTTGTGCAAAACGCGGCTGCCAACACTAATCTTCACCATACGGCATCTGCCAACCCTACACCTGCACCATCAGAGGTCGGCAGCGTACCTCGTAGCAGCCCTTCCATCACTTGCAAATCGACGGCTGTCCGCGGTCCGTCGCCATTAGAAGAACTCAACGCCCTCACGGTAATTACTTGCACACCGACAAGTCATTAATTTATTCATTCTTGTCATCCTCTCATGGTAATATATGTTTCTGTAGGCCGGCGAGGTGGGATGGACATTGCTGCTCATGGTGGACAATGAGCTCAAGGATGTGGCAAAGGGTAACATTGTTGCACCGCTTAACCGCGTGTGTCATACAAGGTCTTTGCCTGATCATTTGTTCAAGATTTCCTTGGTTCGGGTGTTCCCAGGTTGCGCTCATTTGGATCCTCCCAATCAACCCGCGGATGCCGATTCACAATTTACCCTTGGCGATTGCTTCGGGTGGGCAATGACATGACCAAAATCACTTATTCGTTTGGACGCTCGTCCTACGACCACCCCACAGCCAACTCCACCTGCAGCCCCCGAGACCGATGGAGATGAAAATCATGACCCCGATAATTATTTCGTTGATGACGTTCACGAGCCGGCATTCTTTCAAAATAATGAGAATACACAAGACCTCCGTGATGAAATGACGAGACCCGGCGGGGCTGACATAATCGGCGTCTCCAAGCGTCTTTTCAACTCTCAACCAACACCTGAAGCTCCCGATCAAGATGGTCTCAGCTAGGACGCAGTCCGTGATGCGGTTAAGGAGGCGTTTGAGCCAAAGGCTTCCGAGAAGGTGTGAAAAAGAACTAAGAAATTAGTTCATGTTGAGTTCATGAGCCAGCAAGAGTCGTGGTCTAAGGTCAAGCCACGCCGGGTTCAGGACAAGATAACCATCCAGAACTGGCATTCCATCCATGAGCTAGGTAAACCAATGCTGCCGCCCAAGATTCTCAAGATGGTGAATGCGGATATGCAGAACCTACATGACACTGTTCTCTATTTGGAGGAAAATCTTCTGAAGGAGAGTAATCCGACATTCCCGCTTTTCATGGGAAAGGTACCAGAACGTTGCAACTTTGTCGATAAAGATCCCGGTCTTATGCTCTTCATCAGATTTGATGACATCTTCGACATGCTCCATATGAATGCGCTCAGCCGAAGCTTGGTTTGCCTTATGGCGCTCAGCATGGAGCATCAGATCCTTAGAGAGAATACCCCCCACACCTTTGTAATTGACTCCTTCTACATGCTTGAAGGATGGTTGCAAAACCCTGATGGTCGGAGACGGGCAACTGAATTCTTAGAATCTTGCTTCTTGAAGAATGTCAAGAAGGACACCTTTCTCTTGCCTTACTTTCCCGAGTAAGTCATCAGCTATCTTTCGTTCATATCTATCGTTTCATTTCCATGCACAAAGGTTTAATTGTTTCTCCAAAATGTTTTGCACAGAAACAAATACGGCACCCGCATCGTCTTATACCGTAAACTTGCATCTTCACTTTTTCTTGACGCGGGGAGTCATGAGAAGAAGAAGGACTACACCCACATCAAGAGGGTTCTCGATGATGCTCTCAATGGCTTCGTCTACCAGGGAGGCAAAGTCACAAGGCCCAACATAAGGCGAGGAACGAATGCATTCCGCCATAGGCTCGAGTTCCCTTGCATCAAGAAGGCGCCAGGTAGTATGAGGGACGCCTGGTATATCATCCTTCAAATGCGCGAGTACCTCATGGACGAGGAACTTCTACGATATCCAAGCGCTTGTGATAAATGGGCCGTGGACATGGCGAATGCGTCTGATGCCACTATCCGAAAGGAGTTCGGATGCATCCAGCAGGACCTTGCGCGAATAATCCGTAGGGATGTCTCCCGCGGAGGCGGGATATTCCACCTCAACAGGAAACCAACTTCTAACACTGCGATTGAAACGCTCATACAACAGTAGGGTGACTAGAGACCCTTCAACTCGTTAGAAGGTTATCGCTCTTTCCCGCCGAAGCCCAAGGAGAAACCGAGCAACGAGAGAAGCCGAGCAAGGAGAATTCCTAGATTTGATGGTGTGTGTGACACATCGTGTGTCTAGACACACTAAAATGATTTAGTTTACATTCTGTTTTCAATATGTCGAAATTTTCATTGATATGTTCTAACACTATATATATGTGTTGTGTATAGGGATGAAGGAGTCGAGAGCAACGAGAAGGACATGAAGCTAGAAGCTTGGAACCGGAAGCTAGAACACTTCATTACCCGCCATGACTATGTGATGATTGTAACTTACCGTCTACTTATTTTGGAGAACTTACGACTTAATTCCGATATTTGTGTATGATGAAAACTTTCTGGAATTCTGTACACGTTTAACTTTCTGAAATTATTGTACTGCAATTCTGCTATATATATAATCCTGTTATGCATTATTTTAAATTAAATATTTAATTCGGAAATTAGACCGCTGGCGAACAAAAATATTCGCGCTGGCGAACAGGCCCCTACCCGCCAGGGACCAGCGCTGGCGAGCGGGTGCAGCATCACAGGCAAACAAGGTTCGTTTGCTAGTGATGAGGCCTAGTGCCGCTGGCGAACATAGCCGTCGTTCGCCAGCGGTGGCCGCCTCTACCGCTGGCGAGCAGTTGTTCGCTAGCGGTAAAGGTTACCACTGGCGTAACTCTGTTGGCGGATAGCTGTTCACCAGCGCTAGGTAAAAACAACTCGCCAGCAGTAGCCTTTTTCCTACTAGTGGTAGTCTGGAGCACGCAACCACATCACCTCATACCTAAAGCTTTGCTGCACAGGTTGCTGAGCATTGACTTGTGATCTTCCCATGAGAGAAATAAGAATAGCATAATGATCAGATGTAGTTGTGATAATATTATCCACCGCATACTCCTAGAACATGCGAGAGAAATCGCCGTTTGCAACGGCCTGATCCAAGCGAACACGCACATTGGAATCACTGTACTGCCGGTTACACCAAGTGAATTTTGGGCCTTCATACCCTAGATCCATGACTTCACAATCTTGTTAACAATCTCGGAAGGCATTGATTTGTGATTCGGTCCTGTCCCGAGGTCCAACGTGCTCATCTTGAGCAAGGACCTCGTTAAAATCTCCAAAACATAAGCATGGACCATTCCATTGTGCTCGCAAAAAGGGAGAAAATTCCAGAACTCCGAACGCATTTCTCGGCGAGGTTCTCCATAGACAAATGTTACCCGCCATTTACTTCCAAGGTCATGAAATTAATACTAACAACATAGCATCCAGAATAACCAAGTGACCACATGAAATTACGCACTCTGGAGTCCCTCATCTTAGTCTCAGAGAAAAATAGGAGGGCAAGTCGATGAGCTCTCACTAGCCAGCGCAGCTCACCAATTCTCGCATCCGACCCTAGCACATGACAGTTCCAGCAAAGGATACTCATTGCGTCTGGCAGGGCTGCTCAACGGCGCCCGCCTGATCCGCCGATCATGTGTTGTCACTCCTTTACTTCTTGTTGGAGTCATCGCTCACATCATTATAAACGAGCTCGTCTCTAGCCCGATTTGGAACCTTGTCAACACAAACCACCAAGGCCAATGGGTTAATCGATTCATCTGCCGATTTACGGGGAGACTTTGCCTGGTAGACATGTTCGCGCTTCCGACCAACGATTACAGTTCCATTCTGACCCGCAGCTTTTTCCTTGACCGTGCCCTTGGCCTTAGGCTGCGTAGGTCGAGCACGTGGTTTTGGAGCCTTCTTAATAGGAGAGGAAGCATCATTAAACTCATCAGTTCCTTGTTGATCCGCCGCAACACCGCTCCTGTTGAAAGACCGACTAGGCCGCTCCTTTAGTGGAGTAGGAGAGCGACCTTGCCCAGCCAATGCCGAGCCACTTGAAGATCGAGGGCCCTGGTTCTTCTTCTCATCAAATGGCCACAGATGATCAGCAGTATAGGGAAGCTTCCCTTCCGCATCTCTTTCACCCGGGTTTTTGCATTCCGTCGATGAGTGGCCAATGAGACCACATGAGAAGCAATAATGAGGTAGATTCTCAGACTGGACCTCATACCATTCAGTCATGTTTCTCCGTGAGAGAAAACAATGACTCCCCGTCTAAGCGGCTTGTCGACATCAACCTCAATTAGAGCACGCATATAGGTGCCCCAGCATCTCTCTGATGCATCACATTCCACCACTAGGACACTTCCTTCAATGCCAATAGGTCCAGCAATTACAGTACCAAATTTCCGTTGCATGTATCCAAAAGGCAGATTAAGAATTCTCACCCAGACGTTGAGCCTGTTAATCACCATGTCCAGTGGCCTGAGATCGACGCTGAACTTCTGCAGTAGAACTGCGTGCTTACCAACAACCCAAGGAGGGTCATCCGTAACTCTATCCATGGCAGCCTTCGTCCCAGACTCCTCCACGAGAAAATTGTCACCGGCTGAATTCATTAGCATATCGCGAGGGTTGCTCCATGCCGGCCATAAAGCCGAAGCAATGGTGGTGTTATGCAGCGTAGACGGGGAGAGCACCTTACGGATGAGTGCCCATGGAGAGTGGACCGCAACCTCATCGGCAACATCATCCAGAACGACGGCCACCGCCTCTGCCGCCGTAAGACGGAGGCGACCCATCATCTCTGAGAAGGGATCCTCATATACATTGCCCGTCACCATTGATGGAACTGGACCTTTCGTCCTAGAAGATCCACCAGCCTCAGTCGTGTAAACTGCCACCAAAGCCTTGCCCCCTCCACTCCCAGCCGACGTGCCCATCATCGTTCACCAAGTCCGACGAACACGACAAACCAGGGTGGGTAGCAATATAGGAGAGCCCCTAAGTCGCCCCGAGTATGAGTAGTCACTAGAGAAGGATTCCTGGGGCCTTCGGAGGAGAAGGAAAAGTCAGACCTACATGACTTCCCTATCTCTGTGGTGCCGTTTATGGCTAACTCACTTGACGCATCGGTGGTGCCTTCGTAGCCCACAAGTCCATCATTGCAGACTAGCACTAGTGGTAATCGGGGATGTAGTCCCGGTTCCATAGGACCTGTAGTCCCGGTTAGGCAACCGGGACTACGTAAGCGGGACTAGAGCCTCCCCCCCCCCCCCCCCCCCCCCCGCCCTTATGTCTCGCCTCAGTACAATCCGGGACCGGAGGTCCCCCCAATTAGCGCCTCCCACGTAGCAACCGTAGAGCGCGCGGGGTCGACCCCTTTAGTCCCGGTTCGTAATAGGGTTTTGCTTTTTTTATTTTAATTTCAACCAATCTTAAAGGTTTTGCTTTTTTTATTTCGACCAGTTTTCAGGGTAGGGGTTTCGGATGGTACCACGTCGATGCGCGGAAAACACGTATAAATTATTATACAAAGCTAGATGAAGTTGCATGATGCATACATAGAATTACATGAAGATCATGTTGATAACACATACACAATTAAGTACGTGGTATATGAAGATCACGTTTCCCGGTTCTAGGTAATTAGGTTCAATTACTAAAGCAACGCCCACTGCCACCTTCAAAGTTATGTTTTCATTGCTATATGTAGCTCACAAGTTGTAGGCTCTGTGATGGCATCCAGAGGGTATCGACCATCGACTTGACGCGAGGAACCAACGCTGCTTCTACGCTGAGATATGGCGGCATCTGCTTGAGGATCTAATTCTAGCCGCTCCTGAGGTTCCCTTCTTTGCTCCTTCAATGCTTTCAGTTCCTCCGGTCTATCCTTCACCGGACGTTCCAATTCTGATATACGGTCGACCTCCGTCTTCTTCCTTCTGCTACGTCTTCTATAAGTGTGAGCGGAATCCAGCCACCCAGTCTTAAACGTAGTACCGCTGGGATATCCTCGAGCTCGTCCAACATGTTCAGGATTCCCTAGGGCCCGTCTCAGCTCGTCATCCTCTCTATCAGGTTTGAACACACCATTGCGAACATCATTTATTGCATCTTCAAGCTTCTTTTTGACTATGGTGATTTTATCCTTCCATTTTTCTTGTGCAAAAATATCTCCGGTAACTGGGTCCAACCCTGCCCCATGAGCGAAGAACCAGAATTTTGACCTCTCGGGCGAGTCAAGTGTATGTGGACGGACTCCTGATCGAAGCAGTTTTTCTTCATGGGCTAACCACTTAGAATGGCGCTCTTGTAGCCACATGTCCCCAATTTATGGTGGTGTTCCTTCCGTGCAGCATTCAACTTATTTGCCTGAGATCGGGCCACAGCCATAGCTGATTCCCTATACGCCATAAATGCCTCCCATCCAGGTTCTTACTTCTTACCATGTGCTCCACTGAAATCTGGCTCTTCTTTTGTTTCTTCATATTGATTCCATAACTTTTTCTTCCTGTTCCGGAATTGTTCCGCCATCTACATAAGAGTCCACTTCTTGAGGCTGTCCTTCTTGACTTTACAGAGATCCAGCGGGGGGTGAAATGTGTCAAAAGCGTGTTATAGACCAAATTCTTAAGAACTTGGTGGACATATCATGGGTCCTCCTCATCTGCGGCCACCGGCTTATTCCATTCGCGTAAGCTGACTGGGATCATGTCCCTAACAATAACTCCAGCTTGACTTATAAATTTGATGCGGTTCTGTTTTGGTTCGAGCGGTTCGCCGGAATCTGCAATTTCCTCAATCGGTAACTATGGATCCTCGCTCGTCATTCTTTTTTCCTTGCTTCGAGGAGCACATGCTGGTTTTTTGGCAGATTTGCTCGATCCGGATAGCTAAAAGAAAAATGAGTCGTTAATAAATGCAATACAAATCAATTAATGCATCTAGTTATCAACAACATATCGCCCTATTATATACACATATACACCTCTCCGCCAGAGTTTGTTATCACCACATCATGTGACTCCATTCCATCACCATAGTCGATAAAAAATTGTGTGAAATCATCATCATTCACATCTTCTCCAACTCGGGCATCGTAAAAAATGAAGTAGTTCCTCTATCGGCTCGTCTCGCACGTGCTCCATAGCTCACATGTATCTCCAATCAATAAAATTTGCAATGAAGTTTACATTTATTCATCTAAGTACAATTCTAAAAATGATACAAGTATGCAATCCTATAAAATTACAACAATATGAATATTGGGTTGAATGATTATTCAAAACGAATCTATGTCGTACTCCTAAAGCTACAAAAAAACAGGGATAATCCAAGGGATTGTACAAACATAACCTAATTCCTTGCAATATTCTAGAAAATGCTAATGCTGTATTCCAAGAAGAAAATGTTCATGATTTATCTACTGTTATCCTCAAAATATCCCAAAAAATATTCCAACAGCAGCAAGACAATAAAATTGGAGCAGATATAGAAAATGCTAAGGAAAGCATGCATAATTATTTAGTGTATCTGTTCTTAACAATTCCATTTGATCCCAACACATCAATATATTAGAAGAAGCACATGAAAGCATTTGTAGTGTACCTGCACTTACAATATGGCAAGGTACCTATGTATAGTGCAAATCACTGGATCGATTTGTTTGCACACATAGTTTACGACGTAATATCACAACAAAGTATCAATTTTATTACATCGATGATCTAGACTTGGAAATATTCTTTTACAACATACTTTGCATAAAGCTAGCACAGAAAGAGTAAACAACCGAAATAAATAGCAGTGAGTCTCCATCATCTTCATATTGCACAGGCGAAAACATGTTGGTTGCAGACTCGAAACCTTTAAACGAAACCTCACTCGTCATCTAAACAATCTGCATTAAGAAAAATATTGCAACAACGTGGGTTAGATTCCATTAAAATGGAGTCTTGCAAGTGACACTATGGTGGACACTTAGTGGAATAACTCGAATAACCTATATGCATATTTGGCCCGTGGA
The DNA here is from genome assembly GCA_026929855.1 of Poa annua. Taxonomy (NCBI): domain Eukaryota; kingdom Viridiplantae; phylum Streptophyta; class Magnoliopsida; order Poales; family Poaceae; genus Poa; species Poa annua. The sequence goes on from CM049426.1 coordinate 73,924,197, forward strand.
GTTCAAGGCAATTTTGCATAAAGCCAATTTTTCCTAACTCTTTGAAAAACTGTTTTCCTCTATTCGAGACATCCGTGCCATGAAATCCACTGTCTCATTCTACCCTTGGTCACCCATCAAATTTTAAATTTTGAAGTTGGAATTATGGAATCCTCTGTTGACGTCCGTGATCAGCTGCTTAATTTGTCTGTATCGGGGACAAGGCTAAGTACTTAGTTTTACACTCTACAGAGGTTGTGCACGTTCACCATTGTACCCATTTAGCCCAAATTATCCTTTACACTTTGTTTGTGATAAGGAAAAGGAGAAGAATGAGACTAGATCTTTCATAAGCATTTTCCCTCCCACTCTGTCTTGACCCATTCCACCTAACACCCTCTACATATGCTAGTCAAGACAGGGCGAGTCCACGCAACTTAGTTGATCAAGCCAGAGCCCATATGGCAATGGCTGCACTGGAAGTATTCTTCACTCGGAGTTCTTCAGATCCCTTTGTTCCCTGGGTGGACCACCACAAGTGCACGTACTCCAGGAACCATACACATGGGCATGGGCATGAGTAGCCACTCAACTTCGCCACCATATACAACCAATCCACCCAGGGGGTTCTTTATTAACTTAGTAGAATTTAGATTTTCACAAAACAACATTTGCTAAGCATCAAATAATTCTACTAAGTATTGCATAGGAACCTAGACACAAGTGTATGGAATTTCTACACAGGTCTAGCATAGCAATACTATCCTACATATGCTTATTTAAAAATACACTAAGTAATGCATATAAAAAATAGAAGGAGGTTTATTAAGTGTGTCACTTGCCTTTGGATGATGTCTTTGCTTACAAACTCTTTTCAACATAACTCGAGGCTCTCCGTTCAATCTAAACAATATAGAAAATCCACAATACCACAATCAACATAAAACACAACTTCACAACGCATACAAACACATACATAATGAACAAACAAGTTCCATAAACTTCTAAGGAAAATATGTCATGTATGATATGCAAAATATTTCTAAGGACTAGAGATGCATGTCATGCCATGAAAAACTTCTAAGTTAATGCAAGGCAAATATGTTAGTCAAAAATGAGTAAGGACTAAGGTCATCAGTTGGATAACATACTTTGCTATAAATCTGTGGCTTAGTCATGATGTGCATAAATACTTAGAGAAAATACTAAGTCTATTCTTCAAGGTGATCAACAATTATTAACAACTCTTTGTAAATTGGATATTCACTATAGTGAGAGAGATAGACACCCGGCCAGCCACTTAAGTTGTGGAACATGTCTCATGTACGTGGACATGTAAGGTTAGTCTCCAGGCCGCTTCATCTCACTATGCGTCTAGGATCCAAAAGACTTCAAAGGTGGTAATATCATGATAAAAAAAATTTATGTCTAAAGTGAAAGACAAGATTAGGAAAGAGGGAAAAGATAGAAAGATGGATGAAGTTGGTCTTTCAGCCTTCCTCTCCAGACTTGTAACTTTCTCCTTGGTGATGTGTTGATTGAATTTTTGGTAGACTTGATAAATCTTCAGACTTGATCATCCTTGTATCACCGAGGCTGGTCTTGGATTTAACTTAGTCATCATGAAGTCTCATAGAAGAAGAAAAGAAAGACATAAATACTTAGAGAATAAAGGGGGGTTGGTTTTCGTGAACTTCCTCTTGATTTTTCTTTTAAGTGCTTCTACTTCTTGGAGATGCTTTCAGAGTCTGTTTTCTTCAAAGTCCTTCATTTGCCTTCTAGCTCCATGTTGAAGATCCTAAGTGTCTAAGTGAGCAGCACTTCACCAAAATACTAAGTTGAAATTAATCCTAACTTAGAGAAAATAATGAAGAGATTTTCCTATGAGATGTATATCTATATGAGAAAATATATTATGCATGCAATGCACTTTTTAATCATAAGAAACATCATACTAATTTTTGTGATATTTATAAAGTTTGCATGAGGCTATAAATGCAATTTAATTAATTTCTATTTTTTTTAAAATATAATAAAAGGAGTAAATATAAGATTAAAGTTTTCTGTGAATAAATTTTTATAACAAAATTTTATAAATAGTGTTAATAGACAGATGGGATTTAAAAAAATTATAGCAATTGGATTTACTCAAAAATAATGTTTCTATAAATAGTTATGTCAAAATTACTCAAACTATTCAATTTAATCATATAACTATTAAATCATCAAAATAATAGTCAAAAATATTTTATAACAGAGGCATCATATTAAAAATATTCCAAAGTTTCTACCACAATTTTATTTGTAATTTTATAACTTATAGATTTAAAGTTATGACAAATATACTAAAATCCTCCATTTGAAGTTTGAATATTTTAAACTAAGTCAAATTTGAATTCTAACAGATCTGAAATATCCTACATGTCAAGAGCTTTCCAAATATATAATTTTTTTCTAATTTGGACATGTGATTAAAAAGTTATAACAATTTTAATAAGCAGGGGTGTTACTGTAAAACTGTGAATTAAACTAAATCATGAAAATCATTTTCCACGTCAGCGCTGATTGGACGCGGACTGGATCTAATCTGGATCGTCAGATCCAGATCTGACGACCAGAAATGGATCGTACCGGTTCGATTTATAAGATCTAATCGCGGGCGTTTAAATCAGATCGGACGGCTGATATCCAAAAGGCCTCGAACTAGCGGCGCGGCCCGCTAGAGACGACTCCGGCGACCCATCTATGGCGGCGACATCACCGGTGTCGCACGCGCTTGCGTTTTACGAGGTTAGGGGGACGGAGGATGTACCAGAGGATCGGGGGAGACGAGGCGGCGTCGATGGTGTGCTCGGAGACCTCATCGCGTCTGCGTTCTTCGGTAACTCCTCGTCGGAGTAGCAACCGGCGGCGGTGGTCTTCGTTCGCGGACGAACTGCTCGCTCCAGTGAGCGAAAGACAAAACCAAGGTGTCACCGAGATGCGCAAGAAGAAACAAATGCGAATAGAAAAGTCGGGATAGCTCGGGGTTGCAGAGGCTCACCGGAAACAGAGAAATTCGCCGGTGGCAATGGCGGAGATGCGTGCTTGATATCGGGGCGGCCTAGGGGCGATTAGCTTTAGAGTTTGTGCGGGAAAGAAGGCGGTGGAGTTGAGCTTTATATAGGAGCCGATGGGAGCAGAAATTGCGGTCTCCACTTCGCGGATTGAATGAAAGAAATCGCCGGTAGTTTCGGGCGTAATTTGCGTGCGAAGGTTGAAGACGACGTGACGTCAGCAGTGCGTCAGCAATTTGTTTTTTAATTTTTTCTATTTAATTCATATCTTTTGATTTACATGTCCAAATGAAGTCAAATAAAATTGTAAAAGCCATATCTTTGTGATAAACTAGTTGTGGGCATGTTTTGGACACTTTTGAAAATTAATAATATTGAAATATTGGTTTAATACAAATTTGACACTTAATGTCAAATTTTAAATTATAGCCCAATTAAATTTCATTTTGGCTAAAGAAATTTTATGAAATACCCACATACAAAAATGTTTGAATTTATGTTATTTAAACTCATTTTATGTAACCATTCATCTTTATTTTAGTATAATAGTAGAATAACAATATATAAATATTTTTAAAGAAATGAGAAATATAATGGACTCATTTTTAATTCAAAATATTTTGTGCACCATTATGTTTTATATTATGATAAATCTTTTGAAAAGTCCATAAAATATCTTTGGAAAATATTCTAGATTTATTTCATTTCTTATATTGAATATATTCATGAAAATCATTTTATGTTTTGAAAATTAATGAAAATAATTTAAGTTAATGAAATGCCTATTTGGATAATTCATTAATTATAAAATCTATGAAGTTTTACATTTATAAACTATAGACTTGAAATTCCCAAAAACTATGTTTTGAACACAGGTAAAAGAATGAAAACCATTTGGCAAAATAGACCATGTTTTAACTAGTTTAAAAGAACACTTGTGAATATTATTTTAATATATGAATAGCTATGGCTAAGTGGTTGAAATCAAATACTTACAAAGAAACTTTTTATTATAAGAAAATGGTTTGAAGGTTGGTAAATCATTTTTCAAATTATATATTGAGGTTTAAGAAATACAATGGATAATATAATGTTAAACTTGAAACAACTTTTTGAAAATGCTTGAAGTCTTTTATAGTTGGTTTTCTTATGCATTTAATGTTTTATTTTAATCAAAAACAAAAGTTTTAAATTTTAGTGATTTTTAAACATTCCAAAATATTGGGATGTTACAGACTACCTCCCTTAAAAGGAATCTCGTCCCCGAGATTCGGAGAAGATGGGAACAAAGAACAGGTGCTAGGAATGATTCTGATAACTCGAGAGGTTATGAGAAATGTAATTTCTGACATGAAAACTTGCAGGGGATTATTTTTCTGATTGGGAAGGCTAGAAAGAACGATGGTTTGGGACCTCTGGGTTTAAGCGACTAGGTTTGAATTAACTGGGTAGTCTACCACCCTTAAAAGAAATTTGTGTGGTCAGCCTAAAAACTTTGTTTAATCTTGCTTACTTTTTTTATGTAGAGTGTACTAATGCTGAAAATACAATGGTATGTGGTGATACGGAATGTTATAGCACTCACGTTTTCCACTCGGTCCTTGGAGAGATTTATCCTTCTTCCACTCAGGGCAGCCACTAACATGGTGCCATGTTACTTCGCTTCTACGGCATGTCACGGGACTGTTGTTTTTCTTGTGCGAGCGGATAAGGCAGTTCTCCTTCACCTTTTCTAGGCACTTATCAGCGTAATGTTCCTTGTCCTCACATTTGTAGCAAATTACGTCACTTAAGTTATTCTTCTTGTTTGGTGTTTCCAGGGCTAAAAGTTCTTCCAACTCTTGTTTGCCATATTCTATCTCAATTGTCAAAGTCCAAACTCGTTTGATGTGACAATTTCGAGATAGGTGACCTCCTTCACACTTATAGCAACACTTGGAGGTACTTTTGGATGTCTTCGAGCGTGACTTTACTCTTACTTCATTTTCCATCTTGCCAAGAACTACATCCGTCCTTAGACAATGATTGTGTTCAGTGTCCATACCAATCTTCTTCTTTATGTAGTTCGATGAATAATGTCCTTGTTCTTTGCACTTGGAGAAATTTATTTGGCTAAGATCCTTCTTGGATTTACCCTTTTGTTCTTGTTCCTCCAAGGTCTTCATGAGAGACTGTTGCATTCCTTCCTTGGTTTGTTGGATAACTTGTTGCACCATGGGATAAAGTTGAGACTGTATTGGGACATGATTTGTTCCTTCACACAAAAAGCAAGTAACCTGAGTTGTGGGGCATCCGTTAACCACATGTCTCGTATCACCATGGGGCCACTCATCAGGACATTCTTTGGACGTATGTCCTATCTCTCCACAAGTTTTGCATGCCTTCGGTTTGGTCATAAGACCCTCTTGATACTCACTATGGTTTTGATCAATTTTAGGCAAGTGGTCATTGATCAAATTCCACAACTGACTCTGGTTCTCTAATAGTAATCGCATTGTTGTGCGCATATCATTGGGTATTGGGGTGAGACATCTGTTTGGTTCAGAAAATAAATGAGTTGAATTATAGGTACTATGGAGGAATTCTAATTCAATATTTGAGATCAAGGAAACCAATATCTAACAAAATCAATCAACATGGTTCAAACACAGGCAAACACATACGTGAAAATTTTCAAACTTCTTTTGAGAAATCAAACTAATCGTTTATCGAACAAAATACACCAACGTCATGGAAATACAAAAGTGACAGTACTGCCATACCACAATTTGATAGGTCAATATGTCATCGGATCTCGTTATTCTTATGGGTAGGTGGTCTAATCTATCTTTTTCTTGAGTGCCTCGAGTTCCTCTTCTACTTCCTTGAGTTCTTCAAGATGCTTCTGGGTGTTGTGAAGTCTAAAACGAAGTCTTTCTGCAAGGTACTCGATGGCTCTCCATGCTGCATTTCTTGCTGAATCAAAGAATGAGGTGTGAAGTATTGGGTTGGTGAACATGCAGTCACCCTCAGTCTGGTGGTCATCTTCTTTGCTCCTGTATAGATGGAATTGCACCACCAGTACTCTTGGCCTTCGTCCATGAAAGGAAAACCTTTGTATACTGCTTTTCCTTCAAAACCCATGCGCTTCATGTTATCCTTAAGTGCTCTTGGAAACTCTGTCTCATATTCCAAGGTCATGGTCATCACTGGTCCCTTCTTGAGTGATTCAATGAGGGCGGTCATCTAAAAACAAGAGAAGATACTTAGAAAGGAATTAGTTAAGATAGTTACAAGAATGACGTTTCAAAAGTTCTTATTTTTCAGCAATTGAATGTAATAGATTTTCAGTCCTATGGCCAAATCCTATTTCTATCCAAACTTAGGTTTCGATCCTACAGGCAACACAGTGCTCTGATACCATCTGTAGCGTACCTGCACTTAAAATATGGCAAGGTACCTGTGTATAGTGCAAATCCCTTGATCGATTCGTTTGCACACACAATTTACGATGTAATATCACAACAAAGTATCAATTTTATTACATCGATGATCTAGGCTTGGAAAATATTCTTTTACAACTTGCTTAGCATAAAGCTAGCACAGAAAGAGTAAACAGCGGAAATAAATAGCAGTGAGTCTCCATCATCTTCATGTTGCCACAGGCGAAAACATGTTGGTTGCAGACTCGAAACCTTTAAACGAAACCTCACTTGTCATCTGAACAATCTGTAATAAGAAAAATATTGCAACAACGTGGGTCAGATTCCATTAAAAATGGAGTCTGGCAAGTGACACTATGGTGGACACTTAGCGGAATAACTCTAATAACCTATATGCATATTTGTCTTGTGGAGTTCAAGGCTATTTTGCATAAAGCCAATTTTTCTTAACTCTTTGGAAAACACTTTTCTTCTATTTGAGAGATCCGTGGCATGAAATCCACTGTCTCATTCTACCCTTGGTCACCCACCAAGTTTTAAATTTTGAAGTTGGAATTATGGAATTCTCCATTGACGTCCGTGATCAGCTGCTGAATTTGTCCGTACCGGGGACACGATTAAGTACTTAGTTTTACACTCTGGAGAGGTTGTGCACGTTCACCATTGTACCCATTCAGCCCAAACTATCATTTACACTCTGGTAGTGATAAGGAAAAGGAGAAGAATGGGACGAGATCTTTCAGAAGCATTTTCCCTCCCACTCTGGCTTAACCCGTTACACCTAACACCCTCTACATCTGCTTGTCAAGCCGGGGCGAGTCCATGCAACTTTGTTGATCAAGCCAGAGTCCATATGGGAATGGCTGCATTGGAAGCATTCTTCACTCGGGGTTCTTCAGATCCCTTTGTTCCCTGGGTGGCCATCCACAAGTGCACGTACTCCAGGAACCATAGACATGGGTCTGAGTAGTCACTCAACTTCGCCACCATATACAACCAATCCACCCAGGGGGTTCTTTATTAACTTAGTAGAATTTAGATTTTCACAAAACAACATTTGCATAGCATCAAATAATTCTACTAAGTATTGCATAGAAACCTAGACACAGGAGTAAGGAATTTCTACACAGGTCTAGCATAGCAATAATATCATACACATGCTTATATAAAAATACACTAAGTAATGCATATAGAAAATAGTAGGAGGTTTATGAAGTGTGACATTTGCCTTTGGATGATGTCTTTTCTCACAAACTCTTTTCAACGTAACTCGAGGCTCTCCGTTCAATCTAAACAATATAGACAAACCACAATACCACAATCAACATAAAACACAACATCACAACGCATACAAACACATACATAAGGAACAAACAAGTTTCATAAACTTCTAAGGAAAATATGTCATGCATGATGTGCACAATATTTCTAAGGACTAGAGATGCATGTCATGCCATGAAAAACTTCTAAGTTAATGCAAAGCAAATATGTTAGTAAAAAATGACTAAGAACTAAGGTCAAAAGTTGGATAAATTACTTTGTTATAAATCTTCTTGAATAAGCACCCTAATGGCTTAGCCATGATGTGCATAAATACTTAGAGAAAATTCTAAGTATATTCTTCAAGGTGATCAACAATTATTAACAACTCTTTGTAAATTGGATATTCACTATAGTGAGAGAGACATACAACCGGCCAGCCACTTAAGTTGTGGAACAGGTTTCATGTACGTGGACATGTAAGGTTAATCTCCAGGCCGCTTCATCTCACTATGCCGCTAGGATCCAAAATACTTCAAAGGTGGTAATATCATGATAAAAAATTGTTTATGTTTAAAGTGAAAGACAAGATTAGGAAAGAGGGAAAAGATAGAAATATGGATGTAGTTGGTCTTCCAGGCTTTATCTCTAGACTTGTAACTTTCTCCTTGGTGATGTGTTGATTGAATTTTTGGTAGACTTGATAAATCTTCAGACTTGATAATTCTTGTATCACCGAGGCTGGTCTTGGATTTTACTTAGTCATCATGAAGTCTCATAGAAGAAGAAAAGAAAGAGAGAAATACTTAGAGAATAAAGGGGGTTGGTCTTCTTGAACTTCCTCCTCATTTTTCTTCTAAGTGCTTCTACTTCTTGGAGATGCTTTCAGAGTCTGTTTTCTTCAAAGTCCTTCATTCGCCTTCTAGCTCCATTTTGAAGATCCTAAGTGTCTAAGTGAGCAGCACTTTACCAAAATACTAAGTTGAAATTAATCCTAACTTAGAGAAAATAATGAAGAGATTTTCCTATGAGAAGTATATCTATATGAGAAAATATATTATGCATGCAATGCACTTTTTAATCGTAAGAAACATCATACTAATTTTTGTGATATTTATAAAGTTTGCATGAGGCTATAAATGCAATTTAATTAATTTCTATATTTGCAAAATATAATTAAAGGAGTAAATATAAGATTAAAGTTTTCTGTGATTAAACTTTTATAATTTTTTTTATAAATAGTGTTAATAGACAGATGGGATTTAAATAAATTTATAGCAATTGACTCAAAAATAATGTTTCTATCAATAGTTATCTCAAAATTACTCAAACTATTCAATTCAAACATATAATTATTAAATCATCAAAATAATACTAAAAAATATTTTATAACAGAGGCATGCTATTAAAAATGTTACAAAGTTTCTACCACAATTTTATTTGCAATTTTTTAACTTATAGATTTAAAGTTATGACAAATATACTCAAATCCTCCATTTGAAATTTGAATATTTTAAACTAAGTCAAATTTGAATTGTAACAGATTTAAAATATCCTATATGTCAAGGGCTTTCCAAATATATAAAATTTATCTAATTTGGATGTGTGATTAAAAAGTTATAATAATTTTAATAAGCAGGGTTGTTTTTGTAAAACTTCCAATGAAACGAAATCAAAAAAATCATTTTCCACATCAGCGGTGACTGGTCGCTGATTGGATCTAATCTGGATCGTCAGATCTTGCTGACTGGATCTAATCTGGATCGTCAGATCCAGATCTGACGGCCAGAAATGAATCGTACCGGTTTGATTTATCAGATCTAATCGCGGGCGTTTAAATCAGATTGGATGACTGAGATCTAAAAGGCCTCGAAATAGCGGCGCGGCCGGCCGGAGACGACTCCGGCGACCCATCCATGGCGGCAACATCGCCGGTGTCGCACGCGCTTGCGTTGTACGAGGTTAGGGGGCGGAGGGATGTACCAGAGGATCGGGGGAGACGAGGCGGCATCGATGGCGTGCTCGGAGACCTCGTCGCGTCTGCGTTCTTCGGTAACTCCTCGTCGGAGTAGCAACCGGCGGCGGTGGTCTTCGTTCGCGGACGAACTGCTCGCTCCAGTGAGGGAAAGACAAAACCAAGGTGTCACCGAGATGCGCAAGAAGAAACTAATGCGAATAGAAAAGTCGGGAGGGCTCGGGGTTGTAGAGGCTCACCGGAAACAGAGAAATTCGTCGGGGGCAATGGCGGAGATGCGTGCTCGATATCGGGATGGCATCGTGCTCGGGCTCCTCCGTATGAGGGCCGGAATTGGCACGCTCCTCACGGCGGGGACGACCCCGCCATCCGCGCGTGGCGGTGGCGTCGGGCGTGGTGCGAGCTCCTTCTGACGTGCATCTGTTGGCGTGGGCGGAGCGAGTAACGCGGGTTTCCGCCATGGCGCGGAGGCGGCTCGAAGGTCGTTGACGCGCCTCAGTCCCCTACCGGGCGCCAAATGTCGGAGAGTGACTCCCACGGAACAGGGATAGTCACACCCTGAAGAGTAGTTCGAAAGGGGGATTGAACACGGAGGTCAAACAACCCTCGAGAGGCACGACGACGGTGCTCGCTGGGCCTGCAGAGGAACAATCACGACAGAGATGGACACCGGCCCGTACCCAGGTTCACGGCCCTCAGGAGGAGGTAACACCGCTACTCCTGCTTGTCTGTATTGGACTGCAGAAGTTACAGTACAATGAGCTTGCCGAGGGCACTCTTGAGGCAATTATGTGCTTGGAGAGGGACACAAAGGTTGTCTTCTTCCTCCAGCAGATGGCTATCCTACTCGCTCGGCTAGGGTTACAAGGAGTTAGCAAGCAATTGGCCGATGCCTCTCTACGGTGGAGCTCTTGCTCCTTTTATAGGCGCCACGAGCACCTTCCTTGCGCAGTGCATCCAAGGTGGACTCCACCGTCGCCCAAACCTTCATGGACACGGTCCATCCGCGTTAAAGTTGGACGCGGTGGCCGACAGGCAGCAGACCACGCAGAACGGCTCGCATGGATTGTAGTGATCGTGGTGGAGCCCACGATGACGATCTTCTTGGAGCGTTGCATCGTACAACCGCTTTATCACCAGAGAGGAATGTCCCAGCTGTCCTGGGCGCAACTTTATTGACTCCTTTATCACCAGAATGGCAACTGGAGTGCTTGCGTCACTCTGCGGCTGCTGCAGAGGCCATGTGCGCCGTGCAGCGCTTGCTTGGCCGCGAAGTGTCTGCACAGGGCCGTGAAGGCCTATGGAGAGGTTTATGTTGACTTGTCTCCAGGCAAAGTGAGTCTTGGGGAGTCTCTTGAAGTGCCCGGTCCTCTTCAGGCCATGGCTTCCTTTTCAGGCCCTCGAGGGGAGTTGCCTCTCGAGGGTCTCTCCAAGCGGTGGCTCGGTCCTTAGTCGTTTTGTCTGATCTATCAGCGTGCGAGGCCTGTGGAGAGTGGGCTCTGCACACCCCAGTCCTTGCTGGGCCGACACTAACGGGGATGGCAACGGCCGCGCGTGGCTGGGCGAGTGGAGCTTTAGTTTCAGTTCGTGTTACGGACCGGTACTAAAGTCCCTAACCGGTTCGACTCCCGCCATGATTTTAGACGAATACGGCAGTTCGTTTCTCCTCTTTCTCTTCTTTCTTCTCACCTGCGCCGGCGATATCGATCCTCTCACTGTCTCTTCTTCCTTCCGTCCGCCGGCGACCCTCTGATATGCTCTTCTTGCATCCCTCCGGCCACCATGAATGCGGCAACACCAACTACCACTCGCTACGGTCCGATGCTTGCACATGGTGCCACAAACCACAATGTGGCGTACACGAACGATAGCGCAAATGTGGCCGCTTTTCTTTCACTAAATGGCTTGGCGAAGCTCGGGAGGAAGAGAAGTTCTTGGGCCTTGATCTCGAGTACACGGCCGATCAACAAGAAGTTGCGGTCATCCAACTCTGTTTCAAGAAACGTGTGATGGTTTTCCAATGGGCAAGGTAATTAATCCAATATAGGGTTTCATTAATTTGTGTTCATTCATAGGATAGAAAAATTGCATAGGATAGCAATTTCTCTTTGATTGTAGTGCACATGATCTTCTCAAATTATATAGGATAGGAAAATTGCCTATCAGGATAGGAAAAATGCATATACATGATCTGATCAAATTATATATTGGCCGAAAATGAAAGTTGCATTGCATATTGTTGTTATTATACAAGATCTGAAATTATATATGGCCAAAAATTAAAGCTGCATAATGTTGGTATTCTTATTATACATATGATCTCAAATTATATATATATACTGGCCGAAAATCTTAGTTGCATTGCATATATTTGTTGTTATTCTTATTATACTTGATCTCAAATTATATATTGTTATGTTCCATTTGTTGTTGCAGAAGTGACAAGCAATGCCAAATACTCATGGAGTTTCTTCGCAGCGGCATTCGTTTAGGGTTGATATAACGAATGACAAGATCAACAAGAAGTTGCGGTCTCCAACTCTGTTTCAAGAAACGTGTGATGGTTTTCCAATGGGCAAGGTAATTAATCCAATATAGGGTTTCATTAATTTGTGTTCATTCATAGGATAGAAAAATTGCATAGGATAGCAATTTCTCTTTGATTGTAGTGCACATGATCTTCTCAAATTATATAGGATAGGAAAATTGCCTATCAGGATAGGAAAAATGCATATACATGATCTGATCAAATTATATATTGGCCGAAAATGAAAGTTGCATTGCATATTGTTGTTATTATACAAGATCTGAAATTATATATGGCCAAAAATTAAAGCTGCATAATGTTGGTATTCTTATTATACATATGATCTCAAATTATATATATATACTGGCCGAAAATCTTAGTTGCATTGCATATATTTGTTGTTATTCTTATTATACTTGATCTCAAATTATATATTGTTATGTTCCATTTGTTGTTGCAGAAGTGACAAGCAATGCCAAATACTCATGGAGTTTCTTCGCAGCGGCATTCGTTTAGGGTTGATATAACGAATGACAAGATCAAGATGAAACGCACCTGGGGTTTTGAGATACCATCTACCTGCCACATTGATCTCCATGTCGTGTTTAGTCTTGAGCATGACAAGACTGGAATGGCTGCTATGGCAAACGCCGTGATCGACGAGGACGCCTACAAGAATATGAAGAAAGGATTCAACGGTGAGCAGCAATATCTTTGGGAGAAGGACCCGCTTAACGGTTGCAACATTGCATATGTAGCAATAGATGCGTATGTTGCATACGAGGTGTACCGCGAGATTAGAATCATCAACTATGGGCAGCGTCACCTCATACCGCGATCAGTGCGCCAAGAGCCTTCTGAGTCTGATTCGGATGACTATTACTAGTGTTTGTAGTGCTTGAGGGTCTTCTTATGTGGAAAAACAGTAGTGTTAGTGCAAACACTTTATCTCTTTGATATTTTATAGTGCTTGAGAGTCTCCTCATGTGGATGTAAGTAATGTTATTGTTGCAAACAATTTATCTTGGCATTACAAAATGAAAAATTAAGCACGGTATTTTTTTCTTCAAAACGCGCCGTGCCATAACAGTACCCATAAAGCAGAACCGCAAAACAGAGTTATGCTTGATGGGTACTGCTATGGCGCGGCGCTCCTCAAACTGTGAACCTTAAACCCATTCGTTACCAAAATATGCCGAAATTTTCAAAATTTCAATACCTGTTTGCTAATTAGTTCAGTTTTCATCAAAGCAGAGGGCACATAAACATAGTTCACGAACATGTCCACACGTATGACCAAAAAATGCATCCAAAATATGCACCAACATATCAATCTAGAACTACACAGCAACATCACCACCACCATCAACTCCATCACCTCCACGAGAAGTGCTCGAGTTGAGCAAGGCTTGCTTCCTTCGGTGCAAGATCTCCTTCCGAGCGATGTCATGCCACTCCAGAGTGAGTGGATCCATCTCGGCTCGGTTTATCATCTTGATCTTGTTTTCCTCCGCAAGGAGCTTGGCGACGGACTTGTTCTCATTGGCAGCCACTCTTCGGTGTTCAATATAATCCTTGCACAACCCTTGATCCTGAAGCACAAGCCACCTCTCTCTCTTCTCTTGAGCTTTCTTCTCGGCCATGTTTTTCCTCGCCTCCAATGTTTTGGCCACCATGCTCTCATTCGAATGCACCATTTGGTCAAGATTCTCTCTCAAGAGGGCAGCCTCCGCTTCCTTCATCATCCGCAGCTTGGCTTTCTTGTTCCTTTCGTTCTTTTTATTTGGTTCAATGAGCGACAACTTCCACTACTCGCTGTTTTGGAGAATTTTCTAACAATGATCAAAGAGAAAGGGCTTGTTCTTCGACGTCGGCATGTCCTTGTACCGCTCCCTTGCAATGTGGTCCTAGAAACAGCAAACAATTTCCATGTAAATTGGCATTTACATTCCACAGAGAGCATTAATTCATTTACAATTTCCATATTGCTTACCCAATCGGCCTCCACGGTTCCACTCGGATGAGCATTGTGCACCTATTGCAGGAAGCCACTCCACCTCGAGCAAGCTGTCTTGATCACGTCCCAACGGCCTTGGAGCCACCGGTATGTTCGAGCCACCCTTTTGACATCACGAGGAAGAAGTTGAAAAAATTTGTCCTTCTACTCGTTGCCAAAACCGCAACTTGGCTTGATCGGTGAAATGAATTGCGTCAAGGGTCATAGCCTCCCAAGCATGGATCAACGTCTCATCCTCCTTCACGGTGTAGTTGAAGCCAGGTTGTTTCACTTCCGAAACATCGACTTCCTCCACCTCGTCTTCCTCACCTCCAACTCCACCCTCAACGCCTCCGTAGGTCTTGTCATAGGAATAAAGACCAGGCGGGGTTTGGGCAATGTCTACAGACGCAGCGTTCATCATTTGAACAAACGAGCTCCGACCGTCGCCCGGAGGTGTGCTACAAATTGGAGGACGAATTGAAGCAAAAAAAAAGGAACGGCGGCGATTTGGGCACATACCTCGGGCTGGCAGAGGGCGGACCCATGGAGGCGGCAGCGGCGGCGGCGGTGCCAGCCTTGATCTTCCGAACAACAGTCCGCTTCGGCGCTCCACCGGGTCGAGCCGATGGGGAACCAGCCTTCGCAACCGCTACGGCCTTGCCTGCGGCCATAGCTTGGGCCACACCAGCAGTTCCTAGCCTCCTGCGCTTCTTGCCGGAAGCTTCGGCCTCAGGCGAGGCAGCCGTGGGGCGGGAGCAGCTCAGTGGCACCAGCGACGGACGCGACCCGCCATGCCCGGAGCCCATGGGATCTGCCGCTTCGACCTCCCCAACAAGGACGGTGAACAACGAGGCATCGGATGGGTCCATGGCGGCGCGCCGAGAGCTTGCTTGTTCGCCGGAGCGGACGAATATGGAGGTGCGGCGGCGTTGGCGGCGGAACAGCGGTTTCACGCGGGCTGAAATTTCCCTCCCGCGAACGCCAAGAGGAGATGGGTTCACCCGACGGTTCGGAGGGGAAATCTGCAAATCCGAGGTATGGAAGCCCTAAAGCACCTCAGGTCGCAGTTGGTGCCACGAACCGCGACTAAAAGGCTACCAGTGCGCGTGTAGACGTGTAGTCGAAACACAAGCTGGGTGGCGGTTAGAGGCTGATATGTTCTACGTCAAGTTGGTGAATCCTTAAGAGGAGGGTGTGAAGTAGAAGAGCATCAAGATTTCCCTCAGTTATGAAACCAAGGTTATCGAACCAGTAGGAGAAGAACATTCCCCTCGAGGTGTCAACGACACCAGAAATTCTTGGTGTTGCATTGGAGACGTGGAATCTGCACACAACACAATCAAAGTATTTTGCCCCAACTTAACGGTGAGGGTGTCAATCCCACCGGCTTGCTGTAACAAAAGGATTAAACGTATGTGTGGAAGAAAGATGTTTGTTTGCAGAAAGTAACAGGTTTACAGTTGTAGTTTTATCAGATTAATGAGAAGGACCAAGGTCCACAGTTCACTAGTGGTGTCTCTCTATAAATAATAATAACATTAATCCATGCGTGGTAAACAAAGTACAGCTAGGCAATTGACAGAATAATGATAAGCAACCCAATGCAAATACTAATGATATGGTGTCTAGTGTGAGATTCATTCGAGCATTACAACAATATACATAGACCGTTCCACCCGCATCTATGACTAATAATCCACCTTCCGGTTAGCGTCCGCACCCCTTTCAGTATTAAGTTGCATGCAACAGATTATCGCCTTAAGCACTATGTGTAAAGTAAGTAAGTAACATCATCCTTAGATAAAGTAATAGTACATCTACAACCTTATAGCTTTCTGTCACTGCCACAGATTTAATAGAGACATGAACCTACTATCGAGCATAAATACCCCCTCTTGGAGTTACAAGCATCTACTTGACCAGAGCATACACAACTAATGGAGAGCATGCAAGATCATTAAATAGCACACACATGATATATTATGAAGCAATAACTTTAGTACTCAATATTCATCGGATCCCAGCAAACACAACATGGAGAATTACATAAAGATGATATTGACCATGATAGGCAGCTCACAAGATCTAAACATGATAGCACGAGAGGAGAAGACAACCATTTAGCTACTGCTATGGACCCGTAGTCCAAGGTAGACTACTCAAGCATCAGTCCGGAGGCGGTCATGGCGACGTAGAGGCCTCCGGGGACGATTCCCCCTCCCGGCAGGGTGCCGGGGAGTAGTTCTGATCTCTCTCGAAGTGGTGGCGGCGACGGCGGCAACTCGGGTCTTGTGGAGGAAAAAGTGATTAACCTTCAAGCATTTTTGAGGCCAGGATGATATTTATGGGCCAAAGACGAAGGTCGGTGGGCGCCCGAGGGCGCCACACCACCTCCAGGAGCGGCCCCATGCTGGCCGCGCCACCAGGTGGTGTGGGCCCCTCGGGGTCCACCCTCGTCTCGTCTTTGATTCTTCTGGTCGCAAATATTCCAAAAATAAATACTGGTGAAACAGCTGAAAACGGGGAAGTGACATTGTGGCATCCTGTTAATAGGTTAGTCCCAGAAAATGCATAAAACTATATAAAATGCATATAAAACATGTATTAACATGATATAACATAGCATCGAACACAATAAATTATGAATACGTTGGAGACGTATCAACATCCCCAAGCTTAGTTCTACTCGTCCCGAGTAGGCAAGAACGATAAAAGTAGAATAATTTCTGAAGTGACATGCTTAACACAATATTGATCATGTAATTCATTGTAAGGCATGTAAACTGAATCAAATGAATAAGTGATGTAGTTTATATTGATATCAAATGAGTAATGAACAAACAAATGGGTGTAGCAAGCAAAGCTTTCAATGATATAGTACAAGATGGCAATCAACTATGCATAGTAGATACTAAAGATGATTTAAGCTTCAAGCACAACAATATAATCATCTAATGCTTCCAATAAACATGACAACTTTATGAAAGTATCAAGTCAAGTAATAACAATATGCATATAGATGATCAATATATTATTTGCGCAAGAGAAATAAGCAAGCGTTCAACGTAGGTTTATGGCACCAGGATGTTATGGCTAAGAGAATGTTAACGGAGGTTTGGAAGGCCAAGGCAAGAAAGGCTCACAAAGCTATAGATGATCATTAGACAAGAAAAAGTCATACAATCGAAGCTATGCAAGGAGTAGTGATTACCATAAAATGGATGCACATGGAGCTATAAGTATATGAAAGCTCTCCAATGGAACTAGTGGGGGTGCATCCAACTTGCTTGCTCACGAAGACCTATAGCACGTTTTAGGAGGCTCATCATTGGAATATACAAGCCAAGTTCTATAGTGTAAAGTTCCCCACATAGTTATGCAATTAAGACATGAAAACTCTATCATATGGAGTAAAGGTGCTAAACATGAGCACAAATGATGATCACAAAAGATATGGTGCTATAACATGAGCACAAGTGATGACTATAAATGATATGGTGTTGTAACATAAGCACAAGTGTGTGATAAAGAATAGAATTCTGCCACCTTTTTTTTTTCTTTTTACTTTTTCTTTTACACTTTTTTTTCTATTTCTCTTTTTGATGGCCTCCATGGCTCTTTTCACTTTTAGGGGCAAGCATCCTAATATGATACATGATGTATGACAACACACTAATGATGATAAAAAAAACATACTGGTGATATAAGTAACTAATATGAATGTGCCATAAGAATACATATGACAACGGTGCCTCTGCTAGTGTAGCAGGTTATGCAGTGCGCTAGCGTAACATGGGTAAACCACACATCAGTTTTATAGAATCACGCAAAGCAATAAACAAGTAATGAATGAAAACAAGTCATGTAATGTAAGATGGATGTTGCACGACAATATGTCTCGGAACAGCTATGGAAACGATGTAGTAGGTAGGTATGGTAGATATTTTGAGGAAGATGTTTGGCTTATGTGTAGGAGAACAAGATGAAGATCTCCCACGAGTTTGGATGTACGTACCCGTGAAAAAAGCACGAACTCTCAATGTGAGAAAGGGAAAAGCAAAGTACCGAAAAGGCTAGCAATATGGTGATGGAAGTGCCATGAAAACCGCAGTTTTAGAACTCAAAAGTAAAAAGATTCCAAATAAAAATATGATCATGCAAGGCATAATGAAAATTACTCCTAGGGGTGTTGTGGCAAATGAACAAGTTCACTTTTGGGGACCCGACCGTAGCGCATAACATAAAGCCATTACGGTTGCCTTAGGCAAAAAGAAGTCATATACCATTATGCAATCAACTAGAAATTTAAGTGTGGCACAGCTTTCAAGTTTCTCTAGACCAACCATTTAATCATTCCACTTTAATAGACAATCATGTTCACCATTAACCAAATTAATATCTCAAAACAACATCAATGATTCAAGTGACACAATTTAATGATCTACAAGATTAATGTATCAATTTAATTATACCATCTACCACATTTAGCATTTTCTGTTCTCAACCAAACACTAATCAAGTTATTTAAAAGATGAACTCTCCAAGTAATTAAACAATGAGATATGAGAGTATGATGTGACAAAGCTAACAGCTCTATGAGAGATGCATGAAAAACCAGAGCTAGAGAGCAAACGATAACAAAAGAAGAATACTCAGAGAATATAAGTGAAGAATACGAGTATTCATATGAAAAAGCGGAGCGTGTCTCTCTCCCACACAAAAGAATGCTAGGATCCATATTTATTCATAGAATGAAAATAACAAAAATAAAAACAGAAACAAATAGACGCTTCAAGTTAAGCACATAAGATTTGATGGAATTAAAATATAGTTTCACTAGAAAGGACCTTCTAGTTTGTCGATGAAGAAGGGGGTGCCTTGGGCATCCCCAAGCTTTGACGCTTGAGTCTTCTTGATTTATATTGGGGTGAACCACCGGGGCATCCCCAAGCTTTGGCTCTACTATCCCCTTGATCACATTGTATCATCCTCTTCTCTTGATCCTTGAAAACTTCCTCCACACCAAACAGAACAGTCCATAAAGACAAATTTGTTAGAGGCACTTGACTTGCTCAGATCAGAAAACGCAAAACTAATGAAAGTTGCTTATACATCTGAGGATTAGGCACAACCAAGGGCAGATTTTTCTGACGTTCCAGTGATTTTATATAATATTTACGATGGAAAGCAGAAATCTGTTTCAGCATAGGAATTGAATTTTAACATCAACTTTCGAATAGAGGCTTAACTTGACACAACATTGCAATAAAAATAAGATACAAAGGAATTGCTACAGAGGTAGGCATGTTCCTTGACACAAGCAAAACAAATTTAAATAACAGGAAATAAAAGTGGGTTGTCTCCCATAAGCTCTTTTGTTTAACGCATTTGAGCTAGGCACAAAGTGAAACTCAAGTATTATCAAGAGATGAAGGATCAACATCAATAACTTCCCCGCAAACATGGTTGGTTGAAATAGGTGTTTTTGGTATCCATGAGTATGTCCTATTATGTAAATCATCACTTTTAGGCATATTGGGAGGTTTGGGTTTGGGAATATAAATGAACTTTTGCTCTCTTCCTACAAAAGTTGACGATGAAGACCGACGTAGCCAACCTCAAGGTTGTGAAGAGGAAGAAGCCCTCCGAGCACCGCTAGCGTAGCACCTCGCAGGGCGTTACACACGTACGGTGGAGACGACGGCTTCCGAAGCTCCAGTCCAGGACGAGCAGCGGAAGACTTGGATCGGAACACCAGCAGCGCGGCAGCGGGCTATGGTGGAAGAGATCACAACTCCGACAAAGGGAATCACGAAATCGAGAGAGAATTGGGGAATTAATTGGTCAATTAAAGGACAGGGGTGCCCCTTCTTATATAGGCTCCTAGGGGGGAGCCAACTTGCTGGCCAGGCAATGTGGGACTATCCCCCATTGCCTTATGCGGCTAGGCTGGTGCGTCGGCCACCTGGTGGGCCCCTTTTGGCCCACCTAGGCTGGCCATCATGCCCCCCACCGAATTCCCTTGAGGAATTTTCCCTCTTGGGCCTTCTTTCGACCAGAAGGCCCATTTAGGGAAATCAGCCTAAATAAATTTGAAAATAAATATATAAAATCATATTTAGACATTAATTACACTAATTAATATGAAACATATTATATATAATTTATTCTAGCTCCGAGAACTATTTCGTCGCTGCCCGATCTCCATCGGACCTCTCCCGGGACATTCCCGGTGATCTCTTTCCTTTTCGATTGTCTTGTCGAAACCCCTTAAGTGTGTTACCCTAGCCGTTAGATATAATAACAGGTATGATCGAGACTCCTCTCCGATCAACGACTAACTCGTAGGCCTGGACCCCATGAATTAATCCCTGCGATATAGCGAATGACTTTCATCTATCAAACCTGAACGTAAAGTCTTAAACCTTTTGCCATGGCGATACTTAGCGTGTACGAGCGTCGTTCATAGATATCTCCATATCTAGCTTGACCTCGTTGCCGACAACGCTATCTTCTACTCGTCTATGATTTCATGTCTCCGTGACCTAGTCACATGCTTGCAAGCTCATTAGACATAATCTCATCGAGTGGGCTCTAGAGTATCTATCCTGCTATGCGGACTGGCATATCCCGCTCTTGACCCCTCGTCTCAACTACTCCTTTCCGACACCCAAAAGTATCACCGTTATTGTCATACTAATTAAGATACGTTGTTTGGTGCAATCAATGTATCTTCCGGAAATAACAATAAGAGTTGGTCTCACGGTCAAAGGCGTAATGACTACGTCCTACAAATATGGGTATGTGCATCAACATCGTTCTCCAACGATATGACTTCCATTGCCGACCGGCGCCATGGCCTATGATCGGGAAACCTCGATCATCGATCGCGCAACGAAACTAGTCTTAGTAGAGGCTACTAGGGACCTGGTTGTTTACGCATCACACCTGTATTAATATTTCCGCTGAATAACGTAACAACATGATACAATAACGTATTATGAACAAACGAGATATGATAGAGAAATACACTTTATTAATTGCCTCTAGGGCATATCTCCTTCAAAGTTTCCATAACATCTTCCAATTCATCAATTCTATGATTATGGGTATCAAGGGTGTTGCTAGTTTCTAAAGCAGTAACTCTTCCATTAATATCATTGATTCATTACCCTTGCTAGCATTATCAAGAAAAGTTTTCTCCATAGAATCCAACCTTTTAATTATATCTTCCAAAGTGATCTCAGTTTTAACTTCTTTAGTAAGGGGTGGTGATCCTACCAAACTTTCAATTAAATTGCAGGCTTCAAAAGCAGGTGTTCCATGAAAATTACCGCCTGTAAGAGTGTCAAGAACATACCTATACCAACTAGAGATACCAACATTAAAATTCCTAAGGAGGATTAAAGTGGAGTGTTTCTGTAACATCCCAACTTTTTGGAATGTTCAAAAATCACTAAAATTTAAAACTTTTGTTATGATAAAAATAAATATTAAAATGCATAAGAAAACTAACTATAAAAGACTTCAACCAATTTGAAAAAGTCTATTATTTCAATAATCCCAAGGTGTCATTATTTCAAAAGTTATTTCCAATTAAACATCTCATTATCCATTGTATGCCGAAAACCCTAAATTGTATTTTGACAAATGATTTATGAAGTACAAACCATTTTATTTAATGTAAATAGTTTACTTATAAATAATTGATTTCAACCACTTATCCTTTGCTATAAATAAATTAAAATAACAATTACAAGGGTATTTTAAACTATTGAAAACATTGTCTAATTTCCAAAAGATTATTATTCATTTACCTGAGTTCAAAATATAGTTTGGAAATTATAAGCCTATAATTTATAACCTTAAAACTTCATAAATTGAATTTAATGAAATACCCAAATAAACATTTCTTTTGCATACATGAATTTCATTTATTTTCAAGCCATGAACTGATTAATATATTATATATAAGAAATGAATTAAATCTAAAATCTTTTCCAAAGTTGTTTATGAAGTTTCACATGAATGTTCTTAATATAAAATAAAATGGGGCACACAATAATTTGAATTAAAAATGGTTACATTACTTTTTCTCTTTTCATTTCAAATAGTTGTAATATGCTATTTAACAATCTACTAAAGCTAAAATTTATTTAATATTTGAAGATGAGCTTAAATAACTTAAATTCAAACATAATTGAATATGAGTATTTCATAGAATTTATTTTAGCCAGAATTAAAAAATTAATTAAACCCTAGTTTTAAATTAAACATAAAGTGTCAACATTGCATTAAATCAATATTTCGAAATTATTATTTTTGAAAAGTGTTCAAAACACTCCCACAACTGGTTTAACACAAATATAATAATCTTACAAAATTATAGAAATTTGTTTGACTTTATTTGGAGTTATAAATCAAAAGTTATTAAGAAAATAGAAAATCAGAAAAGGAAAAAGAAAATTTCCTGACAGGCGGGACCCACCTGTCAGGGGAGATCGTCTTCTTCCTCCAGCGGGAATCACGCACCGAAAATCAGCCGGCGATCTCCTTCCCTCTATTCTCACTGTGATGATCGCCTGGTGCTCCCCTCTATCCCCATTTAAAGCCCATCTCCGCCGCCTCCTTTCCCCCCCAAAAACACTAGCCCAGCACGCCGACATGCTCCTGTAATTGCTCGTCGGACTTCGGATTTCCGCCGCCGTATTCATCGATTTCCCGTCGTGGTAAGCCACCTCCCTGCCCGAGACCGTGCCCATCTTATTCGCCATAGCCGCGCGCGCCTTCTAACCTCTTCCACGCACCCCTTCCGCAGCCGTTTGTCGAGGAAGAAGGTGATCGGAGCTCGTCGACGTCCGAGCCACCTCGGCCGCTTCTCCACGCCTCCACCAGGACGGTCGAGTCGACGCTGACGCCGCCGTTCTCTTCGCCGTGAAGCGCCGCAGCCGGGGAGGCAATCCACACATCTAGGGGAGCCTCGTCGCGCCGCCGTCGTCCTCGCCGAGCGCCGCGCCGCCGCGTCGTCCATCTGGTCCGGCCACCCCGCGCCGCCCGGTATGACCACCCCCCCCCCCCCCCCCCCCCGACCGTCCGATCTTGATCCATCGGCTCCGGTTTGATCACTTAAGTGAACCGGTATAGACGAATAGGAGCTTGCCACGTCGTTGCCTCGTCAGCGCCAGTCAGACCCACATCAGCAGTCCAATCAGCGCCGCGTGGATTTTAATTTTGTTAATTCAATTTAATTGGCATTTTTGCAGAAAAGCCCCTGACACTTAGATCTATCATAACTTTTTAACCTCTTATCCAAATTCAAATATATTTACATATTTGGAAAGCCCTGGACATGTAGAATATTTTGGATCTGCCAAAAATCAAATTTGACTTAGTTCAAAATATTCAAATTTCAAATGGTGAATTGAGTAATTATGTCATAACTTTAAATTTGTAAATTAAAAAATTGCAAATAAAATTGTTTTAGAAACTTTATAAAATTTGTAATATGTTGCATCTGTTATAAAATAATTTTGAAAATTTGTTTGATGATTAAATGGTTGTGTGTTTAATTTGAATAGTTTGACTATTTTTGACATAACTTTTAATACAAACATTATTTTTGATTTAATCCAATTGCTATACATTTAATTAAAAGCCCTCTGTCTATTAACCCCATTTATAAAATTTTGTTATAAATAGTGCTTGAATAATTTAAAATGAATTTAAAGATCATGAGACTTGATTTGATTTATTCTAGCACATTATAAAGTTTATTAATTTAAAAACTTATTCCTATGCACCAAAGACATAAATAATTGTCCTAGTCTAGAGAAAGCTCAAGTTTCTGTTTATTAATATAATACATAACTTTAATAAGTAAGTTTTAATTTAAAACTTTTTAAATGATTTTAATTCATTTACAAGTGTATATAAATGATATTGGTTAACTAGGTGTTACTAAAAATGTGAATTAAAACATTATGCCATTTCAAATAACTAGGTTGTATATTTTAATACTATGAACTTTTCAGTTGGGATTTAAAAATGTTAGATATGATAAATTAGGAAATTCTTGAATATGAATTTGCTTAAATTTAAAATTCTGAAAACATAACCTTAGGTAAAAGAAATTAAATATGGATGGTTGTTGTAAAATCTTGTACCTTGCTTTTAAATTATGATTAAACCATCTTAGGATCTCTTCGTTTAAAGACTATTTCATTTGGATCCTGTGACCTTTCAATCTTTTCAAATTGAAAATGTCCAATTTTACTTTTGACTATACCCTAAACGCAATCACATAAATTATTTTTGCATATTGAATTATGTGACACCCTTGACCAAATCCATTTCTAAGCCTTATTGCGCTTGTATGTTTCAATTTGTTTTGTGTGTGTTGAACTGCTTGTTTATTGGATGTCCTTTTACTATATAGCTTGAACCAGGGAGCAACTTTTGACTTGGACAAGAGTGTGTGAGAAACGACAACTTTCTTCAGGCAAGTGACTTCATAAAACACCTACTATTTTTATTCTATTGCATATCTAGTGTTTTCAAACAGTATTTGCAAAAGTAGTATGCATGATAGGTTTTTGGGAGATTGTAGTATGCTATGCAAACCTTTTAGGTTTCCCCTTAGAAAAATTCCAGATTAGACCCCTATTATAATTTAGTGGAAGCACCTGCTGCAAAAATGATTGTTTTATGGTTGATGTGATAAATGAAAATTTCCACTAAATTAATTTAACGCCTGGATGGATTGGGTCGATCGAGGAGGTTTCAAGTTGAGTGGCTTCTCAGGGCCAAGTTTCATGGTTGTCTTCGCCCAGGATAGTTTCTACTTACTTGGGGCCATGATATGCGGTGTTAACCTGAGTTGCTCACTTGTGGTAGGCCACCCAGGGCTATGAGATTTAAGTTTACACTGAGTCTAGTTGCTTATCGTGCAACCATTGGTCAATATGGGCTCTGTCTTGATGGAGTAAGTTGATGTGGACCTGGATCAAGAGATTGATGGTGGTAGAGTTGATAGGATGGTGGTAATCTCTTAGTATGATCATGGGAAAGCAACTTCTGAAAAGTCTCGTCTTGATCTTCTCCTTTTCCTTCTCACTAAAGGAGTGTAGAGGATAGTTTAGGTTGATTGAGTCTAATGGTGAAAGTGCACACCCTCTCGAGAGTTAAAACCTAAGATCTTAGCCGTGTCCCCGGCATCGGACAATTTGAGTAACTACCCAAGGCTGTGTTCTGAAAATCTCCTCATCTCAAATTTCTTAATAAAACTTTGTTGGGTGAACATGGGTAGGAGACATGGACTTGTCTCGAGATTGTCTCTGAAGGAGAAGATTATTGATTTAAGAAAATTGTTTACCAAAAGTAGGAGAAAACTTTCTTTGCGCAATAGCCTTGAGCTCCACCAGCCAAAATAAGCATATAGTTATAGCTTAATAGAACATTCGGAATTAAAGTCACTTGCCACCACAATTCAATTGTGCTGACCCTTTATAGCTGGGCTGCAACTAAACCTTGCAGAATGTCCGAATGAGGAGTAAGGGGGTCGTCTTCGAGCTACAACCAACATGATTTGCCAGTGGCTTCATGGAGAAGATGTAGCTCCATGCTACCTTTAGTTTTGCGTTTGAACTCTGAAATAAAGTGTGAACTATTTATTCAGCTAGCATCTCCGCTATGCTAAGTTGTAAGGATATTTGTTTTTGGATCATTCGTCTCGTTCTGTAATAAATTATGACATTGTACTGTGATATTACATCTTATTGGAGAATGTGAGACTTATGTGATCCAAGTCTTTGCATTATTCATATGTGCCATTGCTTTCGTAAGCATGGGCACTACAGATGGTATCAGAGCACGAATGTTGCATGTAGGCTCGAAAACCCCTAGGATTGGACAAAAACCAAAAGTCAAACATTTTTGAGTTATTTTTCTTTTTATACATTATATTTTTCTTGTTTTGTTTCTTTTCTCTTTCACTTTAATTCTAATACTCTTACCTTTTTCAAAATTTTAGATGGGAGAGTACACTAAGACCGCGTATGCTGGTATTTTGTCGGATTTCATCTTTGGGAGGCAGCTGTCCAGGTTGACAAGTCAATTGAAGCTACCACCGCCCTATTTCCGAGGAAGGAAGGAGGAGACCGACATACCTAATGTGACGCGCTGGGAAATCCGCACAATCATGACCCCAGACCCCACGATGCCAGACTTCGAGCCCGTGGACTATGTCACCTACTACCCAGAGTGGATTGAAGGAGTGAACGTAGCTATGGTGGACTTAATAGCTCGTCTGTGCTACAAGTATCGCAACAACCTACCACCGGGTTCGCCCTTCCGTGCCTTTTGGAAGAGAGATGCACATGGCTACTCAATGGCTCACACTGGGAATCGCTTGGACCTACCCCTGATCTATAAAATGTTTGAAGACCTAGATTTTCTCGTCAACTGCTTGACCCGTGAGGTTCAACAAGCTCATGACATCGCGGATCACGCTCGGGCCGTCATACACGCAAAGACCCAAGAACTCCAGACTTCTGAAACCCTTATCGGCCACATGGAGGAACACATCCATGATCTACAGTTGCAGAACCTTGATAAGGATGAGCAGATTGCCGCACTTCAGGCACAGCTCAACCCACCTTCACCTCCACCATTGGTAACTGAAGAAGAAGGTGACCAAGGCACTGGAGAAGTGGCTGCACCCGCAAATGTAAAGGAGGAAGAACAGGAGGAAGAAGACCCCGAAGAGGTGATTTTTGAGG
Organism: Poa annua; assembly: GCA_026929855.1. Lineage (NCBI taxonomy): Eukaryota > Viridiplantae > Streptophyta > Magnoliopsida > Poales > Poaceae > Poa > Poa annua. The sequence continues at coordinate 73,951,191 of CM049426.1, forward strand.
AGTCAAGTGAGGAAGAAGACACACCCGAGGTGAACAACCGCGCAACAAAGTGCAAGCGGGAGATCAAAGAGGAATAAGGGGAGCAAGTCAAGCAAACGTTAGAGAGACCACCATTTATCCTATCTTAGCTTATCGTATCAGTTTAGTGTATTGACCTATCAAAATGTGATATGGCAGTACCAGCGTGTTTATTTTGGAACCTAAATCGTTTTTTTGAGTTGAGAATTTAAAAACCTTGAGTTTTCAGGATTATTAATACCTAGTAATTTTGAACCTTGAGTTGTGCTTTTGATTTGATTGCTTGATGTGTTTGTTTGTATGACCTGAAATTATTTAAGGGTGGTAGCCACCCAAAAAAAAAATCTCTGCCGTAATAACCCGGAGATCCCAAACTACATGTCTATCTAGCCATCCCAATCAGAAAAATCATCCCCTACAAGTTTTCAAGTTTCCATGTCAGAAATTTATCCTTCTCAAAACCTCTCGAGTATCAGAATCATTATCAGAATCATTTTAAGCTTTTGCTTTTCTTTCTAGCTTCTCCGAATCTCGGGGACGAGATTCCATTTAAGGGTGGTAGTCTGTAACATCCCAACTTTTTGGAATGTTAAAAAATAACTAAAATTTAAAACTTTTGTTTTGAAAAAATAAAATATTAAAATGCATAAGAAAACTAACTATAAAAGACTTCAACCAATTTGAAAAAGTCTATTATTTAAAAAATCCCAAGGTGTCATTATTTCCAATTAAACATCTCATTATCCATTGTATGCCAAAAACCCTAATTTGTATTTTGACAAATGATTTATGAAGTACAAACCATTTTATTTTAAGTAAATAGTTTACTTATAAATAATTGATTTCAACCACTTAGCCTTTGCTATAAATAAATTAAAATAACAATTACAAGGGTATTTTAAACTATTGAAAACATTGTATAATTTCCAAAAGATTATTATTCATTTACCTGAGTTCAAAATATAGTTTGGAAATTATAAGCCTATAGTTTATAACCTTAAAACTTCATAAATTGAATTTAATGAAATACCCAAATAAACATTTCTTTTGCATACATGAATTTCATTTATTTTCAAGGCATGAACTGATTAATATATTATATATAAGAAATGAATTAAATCTAAAATCTTTTCCAAAGTTGTTTATGAAGTTTCACATGAATGTTCTTAATATAAAATAAAATGGGGCACAAAATAATTTGAACTAAAAATGGTTACATTACTTTTTCTCTTTTCATTTCAAATAGTTGTAATATGCTATTTAACAATCTACTAAAGCTAAAATTTATTTAATATTTGAAGATGAGCTTAAATAACTTAAATTCAAACATAATTGAATATGAGTATTTCATAGAATTTATTTTAGCCACAATTAAAAAATTAATTAAACCCTAGTTTTAAATTAAACATAAAGTGTCAACTTTGCATTAAATCAATATTTCGAAATTATTAGTTTTGAAAAGTGTTCAAAACACTCCCACAACTGGTTTAACACAAAGATAATAATCTTACAAATTTATAGAAATTTGTTTGACTTTATTTGGAGTTATAAATCAAAAGTTATTAAGAAAATAGAAAAACAGAAAAGGAAAAAGAAAATTTCCTGATAGGAGGGACCCACCTGTCAGGGGAGGTCGTCTTCTTCCTCCAGCGGGAATCACGCACCGAAAATCAGCCGGCGATCTCCTTCCCTCTATTCTCACCGTGATGATCGCCTGGTGCTCCCCTCTGTCCCCATTTAAAGCCCATCTCCGCCGCCTCCTTTCCCCCCCAAAAACCCTAGCCCAGCACGCCGACATGCTCGTGTAATTGCTCGTCGGACTTCGGATTTCCGCCGCCGTATTCATCGATTTCCCGGCGTGGTAAGCCACCTCCCTGCCCGAGACCGTGCCCAGCTTATTCGCCATAGCCGCGCGCGCCTTCTAACCTCTTCCACGCACCCCTTCCGCAGCCGTTTGTCGAGGAAGAAGGTGATCGGAGCTCGTCGACGTCCGAGCCACCTCGGCTGCTTCTCCACGCCTCCACCAGGACGGTCGAGTCGACGCTGACGCCGCCGTTCTCTTCGCCGTGAAGCGCCGCAGCCGGGGAGGCAATCCACACATCCAGGGGAGCCTCGTCGCGCCGCCGTCGTCCTCGCCGAGCGCCGCGCCGCCGCGTCGTCCATCTGGTCCGGCCACCCCGCGCCGCCCGGTATGACCACCCCCCCCCCCCCCCCCCCCCCCCCGACCGTCCGATCTTGATCCATCGGCTCCGGTTTGATCACTTAAGTGAACCGGTATAGACGAATAGGAGCTTGCCACGTCGTTGCCTCGTCAGCGCCAGTCAGACCCACATCAGCAGTCCAATCAGCGCCGCGTGGATTTTAATTTTGTTAATTCAATTTAATTGGCATTTTTGCAGAAAAGCCCCTGACACTTAGATCTATCATAACTTTTTAACCTCTTATCCAAATTCAAATATATTTACATATTTGGAAAGCCCTGGACATGTAGAATATTTTGGATCTGCCAAAAATCAAATTTGACTTAGTTCAAAATATTCAAATTTCAAATGGTGAATTGAGTAATTATGTCATAACTTTAAATTTGTAAATTAAAAAATTGCAAATAAAATTGTTTTAGAAACTTTATAAAATTTGTAATATGTTGCATCTGTTATAAAATAATTTTGAAAATTTGTTTGATGATTAAATGGTTGTGTGTTTAATTTGAATAGTTTGACTATTTTTGACATAACTTTTAATACAAACATTATTTTTGATTTAATCCAATTGCTATACATTTAATTAAAAGCCCTCTGTCTATTAACCCCATTTATAAAATTTTGTTATAAATAGTGCTTGAATAATTTAAAATGAATTTAAAGATCATGAGACTTGATTTGATTTATTCTAGCACATTATAAAGTTTATTAATTTAAAAACTTATTCCTATGCACCAAAGACATAAATAATTGTCCTAGTCTAGAGAAAGCTCAAGTTTCTGTTTATTAATATAATACATAACTTTAATAAGTAAGTTTTAATTTAAAACTTTTTAAATGATTTTAATTCATTTACAAGTGTATATAAATGATATTGGTTAACTAGGTGTTACTAAAAATGTGAATTAAAACATTATGCCATTTCAAATAACTAGGTTGTATATTTTAATACTATGAACTTTTCAGTTGGGATTTAAAAATGTTAGATATGATAAATTAGGAAATTCTTGAATATGAATTTTCTTAAATTTAAAATTTTGAAAACATAACCTTAGGTAAAAGAAATTAAATATGGATGGTTGTTGTAAAATCTTGTACCTTGCTTTTAAATTATGATTAAACCATCTTAGGATCTCTTCGTTTAAAGACTATTTCATTTGGATCCTGTGACCTTTCAATCTTTTCAAATTGAAAATGTCCAATTTGACTTTTGACTATACCCTAAACGCAATCACGTAAATGCATATTGAATTATGTGACACCCTTGACCAAATCCATTTCTAAGCCTTATTGCGCTTGTATGTTTCAATTTGTTTTATGTGTGTTGAACTGCTTGTTTATTGGATGTCCTTTTACTATATAGCTTGAACCGGGGAGCAACTTTTGACTTGGACAAGAGTGTGTGAGAAACGACAACTTTCTTCAGGCAAGTGACTTCATAAAACACCTACTATTTTTATTCTATTGCATATCTAGTGTTTTCAAACAGTATTTGCAAAAGTAGTATGCATGATAGGTTTTTGGGAGATTGTAGTATGCTATGCAAACCTTTTAGGTTTCCCCTTAGAAAAATTCCAGATTAGACCCCTATTATAATTTAGTGGAAGCACCTGCTGCAAAAATGATTGTTTTATGGTTGATGGGATAAATGAAAATTTTCACTAAATTAATTTAACTCCTGGATGGATTGGGTCGATCGAGGAGGTTTCAAGCTGAGTGGCTTCTCAGGGCCAAGTTTCATGGTTGTCTTCGCCCAGGATAGTTTCTACTTACTTGGGGCCATGATATGCGGTGTTAACCTGAGTTGCTCACTTGTGGTAGGCCACCCAGGGCTATGAGATTTAAGTTTACACTGAGTCTAGTTGCTTATCGTGCAACCATTGGTCAATATGGGCTCTGTCTTGATGGAGTAAGTTGATGTGGACCTGGATCAGGAGATTGATGGTGGTAGAGTTGATAGGATGGTGGTAATCTCTTAGTTTGATCATGGGAAAGCAACTTCTGAAAAGTCTCGTCTTGATCTTCTCCTTTTCCTTCTCACTAAAGGAGTGTAGAGGATAGTTTGGGTTGATTGAGTCTAATGGTGAAAGTGCACACCCTCTCGAGAGTTAAAACCTAAGATCTTAGCCGTGTCCCCGGCATCGGACAATTTGAGTAACTACCCAAGGTTGTGTTCTGAAAATCTCCTCATCTCAAATTTCTTAATAAAACTTTGTTGGGTGAACATGGGTAGGAGACATGGACTTGTCTCGAGATTGTCTCTGAAGGAGAAGATTATTGATTCAAGAAAATTGTTTACCAAAAGTAGGAGAAAACTTGCTTTGCGCAATAGCCTTGAGCTCCACCAGCCAAAATAAGCATATAGTTATAGCTTAATAGAACATTCGGAATTAAAGTCACTTGCCACCACAATTCAATTGTGCTGACCCTTTATAGCTGGGCTGCAACTAAACCTTGCAGAATGTCCGAATGAGGAGTAAGGGGGTCGTCTTCGAGCTACAACCAACATGCTTTGCCAGTGGCTTCATGGAGAAGATGTAGCTCCATGCTACCTTTAGTTTTGCGTTTGAACTCTGAAATAAAGTGTGAACTATTTATTCAGCTAGCATCTCCGCTATGCTAAGTTGTAAGGATATTTGTTTTTGGATCATTCGTCTCGTTCTGTAATAAATTATGACATTGTACTGTGATATTACATCTTATTGGAGAATGTGAGACTTATGTGATCCAAGTCTTTGCATTATTCATATGTGCCATTGCTTTCGTAAGCATGGGCACTACAGATGGTATCATGTCATGAATGTTGCCTGTAGGCTCGAAAACCCCTAGGATTGGACAGAAACCAAAAGTCAAACATTTTTGAGTTATTTTTCTTTTTATACATTATATTTTTCTTGTTTTGTTTCTTTTCTCTTTCACTTTAATTCTAATACTCTTACCTTTTTCAAAATTTTAGATGGGAGAGTACACTAAGACCGCGTATGCTGGTATTTTGTCGGATTTCATCTTTGGGAGGCAACTGTCCAGGTTGACAAGTCAATTGAAGCTACCACCGCTCTATTTCCGAGGAAGGAAGGAGGAGACCGACATAACTAATGTGACGCGCTGGGAAATCCGCACAATCATGACCCCAGACCCCACGATGCCAGACTTCGAGTCCGTGGACTATGTCACCTACTACCCAGAGTGATTGAAGGAGTGAACGTAGCTATGGTGGACTTAATAGCTCGTCTGTGCTACAAGTATCGCAACAACCTACCACCGGGTTCGCCCTTCCGTGCCTTTGGGAAGAGAGATGCACATGGATACTCGATGGCTCACACTGGGAATCGGTTGGACCTACCCCTGATCTATAAAATGTTTGAAGACCTAGATTTTCTCGTCAACTGCTTGACCCGTGAGGTTCAACAACCTCATGACATCGCGGATCACGCTCGGGCCGTCATACACGCAAAGACCCAAGAACTCCAGACTTCTGAAACCCTTATCGGCCACATGGAGGAACACATCCATGATCTACAGTTGCAGAACCTTGATAAGGATGAGCAGATTGCCGCACTTCAGGCACAGCTCAACCCACCTTCACCTCCACCACTGGTAACTGAAGAAGAAGGTGACCAAGGCACTGGAGAAGTGGCTGCACCCGCAAATGTAAAGGAGGAAGAACAGAAGGAAGAAGACCCCGAAGAGGTGATTTTTGAGGAGTCAAGTGAGGAAGAAGACACACCCGAGGTGAACAACCGCGCAACAAAGTGCAAGCGGGAGATCAAAGAGGAATAAGGGGAGCAAGTCAAGCAAACGTTAGAGAGACCACCATTTATCCTATCTTAGCTTATCGTATTAGTTTAGTGTATTGACCTATCAAAATGTGATATGGCAGTACCAGCGTGTTTATTTTGGAACCTAAATCGTTTTTTGAGTTGAGAATTTAAAAACCTTGAGTTTTCAGGATTATTAATACCTAGCGATTTTGAACCTTGAGTTGTGCTTTTGATTTGATTGCTTGATGTGTTTGTTTGTATGACCTGAAATTATTTAAGGGTGGTAGCCACCCAAATAAAAATAAATCTCTGCCGTAATAACCCGGAGATCGCAAACTACATGTCTTTCTAGCCATCCCAATCAGAAAAATCATCCCCTACAAGTTTTCAAGTTTCCATGTCAGAAATTTATCCTTCTCAAAACCTCTCGAGTATCAGAATCATTATCAGAATCATTTTAAGCTTTTGCTTTTCTTTCTAGCTTCTCCGAATCTCGGGGACGAGATTCCTTTTAAGGGTGGTAGTCTGTAACATCCCAACTTTTTGGAATGTTCAAAAATCAATAAAATTTAAAACTTTTGTCTTGAAAAAATAAAATATTAAAATGCATAAGAAAACTAACTATAAAAGACTTCAACCAATTTGAAAAAGTCTATTATTTCAAAAATCCCAAGGTGTCATTATTTCAAAAGTTATTTCCAATTAAACATCTCATTATCCATTGTATGCCAAAAACCCTAATTTGTATTTTGACAAATGATTTATGAAGTACAAACCATTTTATTTTAAGTAAATAGTTTACTTATAAATAATTGATTTCAACCACTTAGCCTTTGCTATAAATAAATTAAAATAACAATTACAAGGGTATTTTAAACTATTGAAACATTGTCTAATCTCCAAAAGATTATTATTCATTTACCTGAGTTCAAAATATAGTTTGGAAATTATAAGCCTATAGTTTATAACCTTAAAACTTCATAAATTGAATTTAATGAAATACCCAAATAAACATTTCTTTTGCATACATGAATTTCATTTATTTTCAAGGCATGAACTGATTAATATATTATATATAAGAAATGAATTAAATCTAAAATGTTTTCCAAAGTTGTTTATGAAGTTTGACATGAATGTTCTTAATATAAAATAAAATGGGGCACAAAATAATTTGAATTAAAAATGGTTACATTACTTTTTCTCTTTTCATTTCAAATAGTTGTAATATGCTATTTAACAATCTACTAAAGCTAAAATTTATTTAATATTTGAAGATGAGCTTAAATAACTTAAATTCAAACATAATTGAATATGAGTATTTCATAGAATTTATTTTAGCCAGAATTAAAAAATTAATTAAACCCTAGTTTTAAATTAAACATAAAGTGTCAACTTTGCATTAAATCAATACTTCGAAATTATTATTTTTGAAAAGTGTTCAAAACACTCCCACAACTGGTTTAACACAAAGATAATAATCTTACAAATTTATAGAAATTTGTTTGACTTTATTTGGAGTTATAAATCAAAAGTTATTAAGAAAATAGAAAATCAGAAAAGGAAAAAGAAAATTTCCTGATAGGCGGGACCCACCTGTCAGGGGAGGTCGTCTTCTTCCTCCAGCGGGAATCACGCACCGAAAATCAGCCGGCGATCTCCTTCCCTCTATTCTCACCGTGATGATCGCCTGGTGCTCCCCTCTGTCCCCATTTAAAGCCCATCTCCGCCGCCTCCTTTCCCCCCCAAAAATCCTAGCCCAACACGCCGACATGCTCGTGTAATTGCTCGCCAGACTTCGGATTTCCACCGCCGTATTCATCGATTTCCCGGCGTGGTAAGCCACCTCCCTGCCCGAGACCGTGCCCAGCTTATTCGCCATAGCCGCGCGCGCCTTCTAACCTCTTCCACGCACCCCTTCCGCAGCCGTTTGTCGAGGAAGAAGGTGATCGGAGCTCGTCGACGTCCGAGCCACCTCGGCCGCTTCTCCACGCCTCCACCAGGACGGTTGAGTCGACGCTGACGCCGTCGTTCTCTTCGCCGTGAAGCGCCGCAGCCGGGGAGGCAATCCACACATCCAGGGGAGCCTCGCCGCGCCGCCGTCGTCCTCGCCGAGCGTCGCGCCGCCGCGTCGTCCATCTGCTCCGGCCACCCCCGCGCCGCCCGGTATGACCACCCCCCCCCCCGACCGTCCGATCTTGATCCATCGGCTCCGGTTTGATCACTTAAGTGAACCGGTATAGACAAATAGGAGCTTGCCACGTCGTTGCCTCGTCAGCGCCAGTCAGACCCACGTCAGCAGTCCAATCAGCGCCGCGTGGATTTTAATTTTGTTAATTCAATTTAATTGGCATTTTTGCAGAAAAGCCCCTGACACTTAGATCTATCATAACTTTTTAACCACTTATCCAAATTCAAATATTTTTACATATTTGGAAAGCCCTGGACATGTAGAATATTTTGGATCTGCCAAAAATCAAATTTGACTTAGTTGAAAATATTCAAATTTCAAATGGTGAATTGAGTAATTCTGTCATAACTTTAAATCTGTAAATTAAAAAATTGCAAATAAAATTGTTTTACAAACTTTATAAAATTTGTAATATGTTGCATCTGTTATAAAATAATTTTGAAAATTTGTTTGATGATTAAATGGTTGTGTGTTTAATTTGAATAGTTTGACTATTTTTGACATAACTTTTAATACAAACATTATTTTTGATTTAATCCAATTGCTATACATTTAATTAAAAGCCCTCTGTCTATTAACCCCATTTATAAAATTTTGTTATAAATAGTGCTTGAATAATTTAAAATGAATTTAAAGATCATGAGACTTGATTTGATTTATTCTAGCACATTATAAAGTTTATTAATTTAAAAACTTATTCCTATGCACCAAAGACATAAATAATTGTCCTAGTCTAGAGAAAGCTCAAGTTTCTGTTTATTAATATAATACATAACTTTAATAAGTAAGTTTTAATTTAAAACTTTTTAAATGATTTTAATTCATTTACAAGTGTATATAAATGATATTGGTTAACTAGGTGTTACTAAAAATGTGAATTAAAACATTATGCCATTTCAAATTACTAGGTTGTATATTTTAATACTATGAACTTTTCAGTTGGGATTTAAAAATGTTAGATATGATAAATTAGGAAATTCTTGAATATGAATTTGCTTAAATTTAAAATTCTGAAAACATAACCTTAGGTAAAAGAAATTAAATATGGATGGTTGTTGTAAAATCTTGTACCTTGCTTTTAAATTATGATTAAACCATCTTAGGATCTCTTCGTTTAAAGACTATTTCATTTGGATCCTGTGACCTTTCAATATTTTCAAATTGAAAATGTCCAATTTGACTTTTGACTATACCCTAAACGCAATCACATAAATTCTTTTTGCATATTGAATTATGTGACACCCTTGACCAAATCCATTTCTAAGCCTTATTGCGCTTGTATGTTTCAATTTGTTTTGTGTGTGCTGAACTGCTTGTTTATTGGATGTCCTTTTACTATATAGCTTGAACCGGGGAGCAACTTTTGACTTGGACCAGAGTGTGTGAGAAACGACAACTTTCTTCAGGCAAGTGACTTCATAAAACACCTACTATTTTTATTCTAGTGCATATCTAGTGTTTTCAAACAGTATTTGCAAAAGTAGTATGCATGATAGGTTTTTGGGAGATTGTAGTATGCTATGCAAACCTTTTTAGGTTTCCCCTTAGAAAAATTCCAGATTAGACCTCTATTATAATTTAGTGGAAGCACCTGCTGCAAAAATGATTGTTTTATGGTTGATGTGATAAATGAAAATTTCCACTAAATTAATTTAACGCCTGGGTGGATTGGGTCGATCGAGGAGGTTTTAAGTTGAGTGGCTTCTCAGGGCCAAGTTTCATGGTTGTCTTCGCCCAGGATAGTTTCTACTTACCTGGGGCCATGATATGCGGTGTTAACCTGAGTTGCTCACTTGTGGTAGGCCACCCAGGGCTATGAGATTTAAATTTACACTGAGTCTAGTTGCTTATCGTGCAACCATTGGTCAATATGGGCTCTGTCTTGATGGAGTAAGTTGATGTGGACCTGGATCAAGAGATTGATGGTGGTAGAGTTGATAGGATGGTGGTAATCTCTTAGTATGATCATGGGAAAGCAACTTCTGAAAAGTCTCGTCTTGATCTTCTCCTTTTCCTTCTCACTAAAGGAGTGTAGAGGATAGTTTGGGTTGATTGAGTCTAATGGTGAAAGTGCACACCCTCTCGAGAGTTAAAACCTAAGATCTTAGCCGTGTCCCCGGCATCGGACAATTTTCGTAACTACCCAAGGCTGTGTTCTGAAAATCTCCTCATCTCAAATTTCTTAATAAAACTTTGTTGGGTGAACATGGGTAGGAGACATGGACTTGTCTCGAGATTGTCTCTGAAGGAGAAGATTATTGATTTAAGAAAATTGTTTACCAAAAGTAGGAGAAAACTTGCTTTGCGCAATAGCCTTGAGCTCCACCAGCCAAAATAAGCATATAGTTATAGCTTAATAGAACATTAGGAATTAAAGTCACTTGCCACCACAATTCAATTGTGCTGACCCTTTATAGTTGGGCTGCAACTAAACCTTGCAGAATGTCCGAATGAGGAGTAAGGGGGTCGTCTTCGAGCTACAACCAACATGATTTGCCAGTGGCTTCATGGAGAAGATGTAGCTCCATGCTACCTTTAGTTTTGCGTTTGAACTCTGAAATAAAGTGTGAACTATTTATTCAGCTAGCATCTCCGCTATGCTAAGTTGTAAGGATATTTGTTTTTGGATCATTCGTCTCGTTCTGTAATAAATTATGACATTGTACTGTGATATTACATCTTATTGGAGAATGTGAGACTTATGTGATCCAAGTCTTTGCATTATTCATATGTGCCATTGCTTTCGTAAGCATGGGCACTACAGATGGTATCATGTCACGAATGTTGCCTGTAGGCTCGAAAACCCCTAGGATTGGACAGAAACCAAAAGTCAAACATTTTTGAGTTATTTTTCTTTTTATACATTATATTTTTCTTGTTTTGTTTCTTTTCTCTTTCACTTTAATTCTAATACTCTTACCTTTTTCAAAATTTTAGATGGGAGAGTACACTAAGACCGCGTATGCTGGTATTTTGTCGGATTTCATCTTTGGGAGGCAGCTGTCCAGGTTGACAAGTCAATTGAAGCTACCACCGCTCTATTTCCGAGGAAGGAAGGAGGAGACCGACATAACTAATGTGACGCGCTGGGAAATCCGCACAATCATGACCCCAGACCCCACGATGCCAGACTTCGAGTCCGTGGACTATGTCACCTACTACCCAGAGTGATTGAAGGAGTGAACGTAGCTATGGTGGACTTAATAGCTCGTCTGTGCTACAAGTATCGCAACAACCTACCACCGGGTTCGCCCTTCCGTGCCTTTGGGAAGAGAGATGCACATGGCTACTCGATGGCTCACACTGGGAATCGGTTGGACCTACCCCTGATCTATAAAATGTTTGAAGACCTAGATTTTCTCGTCAACTGCTTGACCCGTGAGGTTCAACAACCTCATGACATCGCGGATCACGCTCGGGCCGTCATACACGCAAAGACCCAAGAACTCCAGACTTCTGAAACCCTTATCGGCCACATGGAGGAACACATCCATGATCTACAGTTGCAGAACCTTGATAAGGATGAGCAGATTGCCGCACTTCAGGCACAGCTCAACCCACCTTCACCTCCACCACTGGTAACTGAAGAAGAAGGTGACCAAGGCACTGGAGAAGTGGCTGCACCCGCAAATGTAAAGGAGGAAGAACAGAAGGAAGAAGACCCCGAAGAGGTGATTTTTGAGGAGTCAAGTGAGGAAGAAGACACACCCGAGGTGAACAACCGCGCAACAAAGTGCAAGCGGGAGATCAAAGAGGAATAAGGGGAGCAAGTCAAGCAAACGTTAGAGATACCACCATTTATCCTATCTTAGCTTATCGTATTAGTTTAGTGTATTGACCTATCAAAATGTGATATGGCAGTACCAGCGTGTTTATTTTGGAACCTAAATCGTTTTTTGAGTTGAGAATTTAAAAACCTTGAGTTTTCAGGATTATTAATACCTAGCGATTTTGAACCTTGAGTTGTGCTTTTGATTTGATTGCTTGATGTGTTTGTTTGTATGACCTGAAATTATTTAAGGGTGGTAGCCACCCAAATAAAAATAAATCTCTGCCGTAATAACCCGGAGATCGCAAACTACATGTCTTTCTAGCCATCCCAATCAGAAAAATCATCCCCTACAAGTTTTCAAGTTTCCATGTCAGAAATTTATCCTTCTCAAAACCTCTCGAGTATCAGAATCATTATCAGAATCATTTTAAGCTTTTGCTTTTCTTTCTAGCTTCTCCGAATCTCGGGGACGAGATTCCTTTTAAGGGTGGTAGTCTGTAACATCCCAACTTTTTGGAATGTTCAAAAATCACTAAAATTTAAAACTTTTGTCTTGAAAAAATAAAATATTAAAATGCATAAGAAAACTAACTATAAAAGACTTCAACCAATTTGAAAAAGTCTATTATTTCAAAAATCCCAAGGTGTCATTATTTCAAAAGTTATTTCCAATTAAACATCTCATTATCCATTGTATGCCAAAAACCCTAATTTGTATTTTGACAAATGATTTATGAAGTACAAACCATTTTATTTTAAGTAAATAGTTTACTTATAAATAATTGATTTCAACCACTTAGCCTTTGCTATAAATAAATTAAAATAACAATTACAAGGGTATTTTAAACTATTGAAACATTGTCTAATTTCCAAAAGATTATTATTCATTTACCTGAGTTCAAAATATAGTTTGGAAATTATAAGCCTATAGTTTATAACCTTAAAACTTCATAAATTGAATTTAATGAAATACCCAAATAAACATTTCTTTTGCATACATGAATTTCATTTATTTTCAAGGCATGAACTGATTAATATATTATATATAAGAAATGAATTAAATCTAAAATCTTTTCCAAAGTTGTTTATGAAGTTTCACATGAATGTTCTTAATATAAAATAAAATGGGGCACAAAATAATTTGAATTAAAAATGGTTACATTACTTTTTCTCTTTTCATTTCAAATAGTTGTAATATGCTATTTAACAATCTACTAAATCTAAAATTTATTTAATATTTGAAGATGAGTTTAAATAAATTAAATTCAAACATAATTGAATATGAGTATTTCATAGAATTTATTTTAGCCACAATTAAAAAATTAATTAAACCCTAGTTTTAAATTAAACATAAAGTGTCAACTTTGCATTAAATCAATATTTCGAAATTATTATTTTTGAAAAGTGTTCAAAACACTCCCACAACTGGTTTAACACAAAGATAATAATCTTACAAATTTATAGAAATTTGTTTGACTTTATTTGGAGTTATAAATCAAAAGTTATTAAGAAAATAGAAAATCAGAAAAGGAAAAAGAAAATTTCCTGATAGGCGGGACCCACCTGTCAGGGGAGGTCGTCTTCTTCCTCCAGCGGGAATCACGCATCGAAAATCAGCCGGCGATCTCCTTCCCTCTATTCTCACCGTGATGATCGCCTGGTGCTCCCCTCTGTCCCCATTTAAAGCCCATCTCCGCCGCCTCCTTTCCCCCCCCCCAAAAAACCCTAGCCCAGCACGCCGACATGCTCGTGTAATTGCTCGCCAGACTTCGGATTTCCGCCGCCGTATTCATCGATTTCCCGGCGTGGTAAGCCACCTCCCTGCCCGAGACCGTGGCCAGCCTATTCGCCATAGCCGCGCGCGCCTTCTAACCTCTTCCACACACCCCTTCCGCAGCCGTTTGTCGAGGAAGAAGGTGATCGGAGCTCGTCGACGTCCGAGCCACCTCGGCCGCTTCTCCACGCCTCCACCAGGACGGTCGAGTCGACGCTGACGCCGCCGTTCTCTTCGCCGTGAAGCGCCGCAGCCGGGGAGGCAATCCACACATCCAGGGGAGCCTCGCCGCGCCGCCGTCGTCCTCGCCGAGCGCCGCGCCGCCGCGTCGTCCATCTGCTCAGGCCACCCCCGCGCCGCCCGGTATGACCAATTCCCCCCCCCCCCCCCCCCCCCGACCGTCCGATCTTGATCCATCGGCTCCGGTTTGATCACTTAAGTGAACCGGTATAGACGAATAGGAGCTTGCCACGTCGTTGCCTCGTCAGCGCCAGTCAGACCCACGTCAGCAGTCCAATCAGCGCCGCGTGGATTTTAATTTTGTTAATTCAATTTAATTGGCATTTTTGCAGAAAAGCCCCTGACACTTAGATCTATCATAACTTTTTAACCACTTATCCAAATTCAAATATTTTTACATATTTGGAAAGCCCTGGACATGTAGAACATTTTGGATCTGCCAAAAATCAAATTTGACTTAGTTCAAAATATTCAAATTTCAAATGGTGAATTGAGTAATTATGTCATAACTTTAAATCTGTAAATTAAAAAATTGCAAATAAATTTTTTTTAGAAACTTTATAAAATTTGTAATATGTTGCATCTGTTATAAAATAATTTTGAATTTTTTTTTGATGATTAAATGGTTGTGTGTTTAATTTGAGTAGTTTGACTATTTTTGACATAACTTTTAATACAAACATTATTTTTGATTTAATCCAATTGCTGTACATTTAATTAAAAGCCCTCTGTCTATTAACCCCATTTATAAAATTTTGTTATAAATAGTGCTTGAATAATTTAAAATGAATTTAAAGATCATGAGACTTGATTTGATTTATTCTAGCACATTATAAAGTTTATTAATTTAAAAACTTATTCCTATGCACCAAAGACATAAATAGTTGTCCTAGTCTAGAGAAAGCTCAAGTTTCTGTTTATTAATATAATACATAACTTTAATAAGTAAGTTTTAATTTAAAACTTTTTAAATGATTTTAATTCATTTACAAGTGTATATAAATGATATTGGTTAACTAGGTGTTACTAAAAATGTGAATTAAAACATTATGCCATTTCAAATAACTAGGTTGTATATTTTAATACTATGAACTTTTCAGTTGGGATTTAAAAATGTTAGATATGATAAATTAGGAAATTCTTGAATATGAATTTGCTTAAATTTAAAATTCTGAAAACATAACCTTAGGTAAAAGAAATTAAATATGGATGGTTGTTGTAAAATCTTGTACCTTGCTTTTAAATTATGATTAAACCATCTTAGGATCTCTTCGTTTAAAGACTATTTCATTTGGATCCTGTGACCTTTCAATCTTTTCAAATTGAAAATGTCCAATTTGACTTTTGACTATACCCTAAACGCAATCACATAAATTCTTTTTGCATATTGAATTATGTGACACCCTTGACCAAATCCATTTCTAAGCCTTATTGCGCTTGTATGTTTCAATTTGTTTTGTGTGTGTTGAACTGCTTGTTTATTGGATGTCATTTTACTATATAGCTTGACCCGGGGAGCAACTTTTGACTTGGACAAGAGTGTGTGAGAAACGACAACTTTCTTCAGGCAAGTGACTTCATTAAACACCTACTATTTTTATTCTATTGCATATCTAGCGTTTTCAAACAGTATTTGCAAAAGTAGTATGCATGATAGGTTTTTGGGAGATTGTAGTATTCTATGCAAACCTTTTAGGTTTCCCCTTAGAAAAATTCCAGATTAGACCCCTATTACAATTTAGTGGAAGCACCTGCTGCAAAAATGATTGTTTTATGGTTGATGTGATAAATGAAAATTTCCACTAAATTAATTTAACGCCTGGGTGGATTGGGTCGATCGAGGAGGTTTCAAGTTGAGTGGATTCTCAGGGCCAAGTTTCATGGTTGTTTTCGCCCAGGATAGTTTCTACTTACTTGGGGCCATGATATGCGGTGTTAACCTGAGTTGCTCACTTGTGGTAGGCCACCCAGGGCTATGAGATTTAAGTTTACACTGAGTCTAGTTGCTTATCGTGCAACCATTGGTCAATATGGGTTCTGTCTTGATGGAGTAAGTTGATGTGGACCTGGATCAAGAGATTGATGGTGGTAGAGTTGATAGGATGGTGGTAATCTCTTAGTATGATCATGGGAAAGCAACTTCTGAAAAGTCTCGTCTTGATCTTCTCCTTTTCCTTCTCACTAAAGGAGTGTAGAGGATAGTTTGGGTTGATTGAGTCTAATGGTGAAAGTGCACACCCTCTCGAGAGTTAAAACCTAAGATCTTAGCCGTGTCCCCGGCATCGGACAATTTGAGTAACTACCCAAGGCTGTGTTCTGAAAATCTCCTCATCTCAAATTTCTTAATAAAACTTTGTTGGGTGAACATGGGTAGGAGACATGGACTTGTCTCGAGATTGTCTCTGAAGGAGAAGATTATTGATTTAAGAAAATTGTTTACCAAAAGTAGGAGAAAACTTGCTTTGCGCAATAGCCTTGAGCTCCACCAGCCAAAATAAGCATATATTTATAGCTTAATAGAACATTAGGAATTAAAGTCACTTGCAACCACAATTCAATTGTGCTGACCCTTTATAGTTGGGCTGCAACTAAACCTTGCAGAATGTCCGAATGAGGAGTAAGGGGGTCGTCTTCGAGCTACAACCAACATGATTTGCCAGTGGCTTCATGGAGAAGATGTAGCTCCATGCTACCTTTAGTTTTGCGTTTGAACTCTGAAATAAAGTGTGAACTATTTATTCAGCTAGCATCTCCGCTATGCTAAGTTGTAAGGATATTTGTTTTTGGATCATTCGTCTCGTTCTGTAATAAATTATGACATTGTATAGTGATATTACATCTTATTGGAGAATGTGAGACTTATGTGATCCAAGTCTTTGCATTATTCATATGTGCCATTGCTTTCGTAAGCATGGGCACTACAGTTTCTTAGTGCATTTTTTATGAGGATCATTTATCCTATACCAAGCATCTTTTAAACTTTCTCCTCCTTGTTGTTTAAACGAACGAACTTCCACTTCAGGACTACCCATTTCAGCAATTTTTGGGTTAAACCGAAATAACAAAATAAAAGAAGTAATGCTAAACCGAAATAATCAAGAGCAACAAAACTTAAAATAAAATACTAAACCGAAATAAGAAGAGTAATGCAAGTAACTATTTTTTTTGTATTTTCATATTAAGAAAACAAAACTGTAATAAAAATAAACTAAGCAAGACAATAACAAAATAAAAAGATTGGAAGTGCGAAAACTCCCCTCATGATGAACACTCAAATCCCCGGCAACGGCGCTAGAAATTCTTGATGTGTTCAGCGTCAAGTTGGTGAATCTCCAAGAGGAGGGTGTGAAGAAGCAGAGCAGCAAGATTTCCCTCAGTTATGAAACCAAGGTTATCAAACCAGTAGGAGATGAAAGTTCCCCTCGAGCTTTCAACGGCGCCAGAAATTCTTGGTGTGGCGTAGGAGACGTGGAATCTGCACACAACACAATCAAAGTATTTTGCCCCAACTTAACGGTGAGGGTGTCAATCCCATCGGCTTGCGGTAACAAAATGATTAAACGTATGTGTGTAAGAAAGATGTTTGTTTGCAGAAAGTAACAGGTTTGCAGTTGTGGTTTTATCTGATTAATGAGAAGGACCGGGGTCCACAAATCACTAGTGGTGTCTCTCCATAAATAATAATAACATTCATCTATGCGTGGTAAACAAATTACAGCTTGGCAATTGACATAATAATGATAAGCAACCCAATGCCTATTCTAATGATATGGTGTCTAGTGTGAGATTCATTCAGGCATTACAATAATATATATAGACCGTTTGAACCGCATCTATGACTAATAATCCACCTTCCGGTTAGCGTCCGCACCCCTTTCAGTATTAAGTTGCATGCTACAGATTATCCCCTTAAGCACTGTGTGTAAAGTAAGTAAGTAACATCATCCTTAGATAAAGTACTACTGTTTTATCTCTAGTAGCAAAAATACATCTACAATCTTAGAGCTTTCTTTCACTGCCCTAGATTTAATAGAGACATGAACCTACTATCGAGCATAAATATCCCCTCTTGGAGTTACAAGCATCTTCTTGGCCAGAGCATACACAAGTAACGGAGAGCATGCAAGATCATTAAATAACACACACATGATATATTATGAAGCAATAACTTTAGTACTCAATATTCATCGGATCCCAACAAACACAACATGGAGAATGACATTAAGATGATCTTGATCATGATAGGCAGCTCACAAGATCTAAACATGATAGCACAAGAGGAGAAGACAACCATCTAGCTACTTATATGGACCCGTAGTCCAAGATAGACTACTCACGCATTACTCCGGAGGCGGTCATGGCGACGTAGAGGCCTCCGAGGACGATTCCCCTTCCCGGCAGGGTGCCGGGGAGCTGTTATGATCTCTCCCGAAGTGGTGGCGACGATGGCGGTGGCTCGGGACCCGTGGAGGAAAAAGTGATTAACTGTCAAGCGTTTTTAGGTCATGAGCATATTTATGGGCGAAAGACCTAGTTCGGTGGGCGCCTGAGGGCGCCACACGACCTCCCGGCGCGAGCCCCATGCTAGCCGGGCCACCAGGTGGTGTGGGTCCCTCGAGGTCCTCCTTCGTCTCGTCTTTGGTTCTTCTGGTCGCAAATATTCCAAAAATAAATACCGGCTGGCTCTATTCCAATTTGGCGGATATTTCCTTAAGAGATTTTCTGAAACCAAAAACAACAGAAAACAGGGAACTAGCACTTTGGCATCTTGTTATTAGGTTAGTCCCAGAAAATGCATAAAACTATATAAAATTCATATAAAACATGTATAACATGATATAACATAGCATCAAACACAAGAAATTATGGATACATTGGAGACGTATTAGAGGCTCAACCGGGACTAAATGACCACCTTTAGTCGTGGTTCAAGCCACGAACCGCGAATAAAAGGGGAGGAGGTATATAAGCAGGATAGATCCCGGTTCGAGCCACCACCAGGGACCTTGCGCTTAGGAATTTCAGCTACGCTGCCAGGCTGCCCAAATTGAGCGCCGCCGAGCCAGCCGTCGTCCGCTGCCGCCGCGCAGGCCGCCCGCTTCCGCTGCAACACCACCGCGCCAGCTCCTCTCCCTCACTGCTGCCGCAAAGGCCGCCACCGCCGCCGAGCTTGCCTCACACTGCCTCCGAGATCGCCTCACAGTCCCCGCTGTTCCAGAAGCTCTCCCGTTGACGTCTCCGACCGAATCGCGTCAGGTGAGCACATGCCGGTCCCCTCGGCGTAGTTGATTAAGTTGATTAGTTGGTTAGGTCGACTTAGGGTTAGTGTCTGAGGAAATTGATTGAGGAATTTATTATTTTATGACTTAGTGAAATTTAGTTGATTAGTTGATAAGATGATTGTTAGAATTTAGTTGATTAGCTAGATGAATTTAGTATTTGTATAGTATAGCTTTAGCATAAATATTATAGTATAGTTTAGCGTTATATTGCTAGTATAACATTAGTATAAATATTGTTTTAGTATTGCTTACTATAAATATTGTTTAGTATTGCTAGTATAGCTTTAATGTTTTAGGACTTTATTCTTTATTCTTTATAGTTTAGTATTGCTAGTATATATTATTTATTCTTTTCTTTTTAGTACTGCTTTTAATCATTATTTTTTATAGTGAAGATATGGACCATGACGGTAGAGATGATCAGTTACGGGGCCCGACCACAAAAGGGAACCAGAAGACTTATATGATTATTGACATAGTCAGTGCCGATGGGGAACCTTTGGAGCCCATACACATCATGACTGTACTAATCAAGCAGAGTTCTTGTTAGGGACATGATCCCGATCAGCTGTCAAGAATGGAAGAAGCCAAGAGCTGATGGAATACGTTTTGTCTCTAACGAATTGAAAAATTCTATTTGAGACAAGTTGATATCACATTTCACTCTTCTGACGATGGACACCGAGGAGCAAACAACGGCCTTGAAGGACAAAGTCAAGGTGTGGATCCTGAAGAAGACGGCCAAACAATTCCAAAACCACAAAAAAGAATGTGGGCGAAGTATGTCAAGAGTGGGAAAATTACTCCGGAGTTTAAGGGAACATACGAGAGGTTACGTGATCATTGGGATGATTTCGTGATGTAGAAGGAATCGGAAGAAGCTCTTGAGAGGTCCAAAAAGAATTCGGATAATGCCAAGAAAAAGGTTCTCCATAATAATCTGGGGCCAGGTGGCTACAAGACTGCCATGACTAAGAGGGATAAACTTAAGGCTGAAATTAAGGCAAAAGGTCTAACTCCAAAAACGGAGAAAGTGCCCGAGAGAGCATGATACTTCCTAATGGCGCATGGTATGACGTTGGAGAAGGAAACACGGGAGTTGGTTCTTTGTGATCCGACGAAGAAAGCAGTGTTGACTCCCTTCGATGATCTTAAAAAAGCAGTAGTCGAGGTGGAGGTTGGAACGTTCATTCCGGATAGAGAGAACGACGAGCTGACAAAGGCACTCGGAAATCCTGAGAAGGGAGGACAAACACGAGGCTATGGAGGTGTTCCTTGGAAGATGGGGTTTCATGAGGACTATCGTACTTATAGAAGCCTAGCAAGAGCAACGAAGAGGAGGGAGCAGCAGGCGGCAGACCGGCTTAAGAAGGTGGAAGAAAGGAACGAGCTGCTCTTTGCGATGTATACGAAGATGTAGGAGAAATTTTCAAGCCGTCCAAAGGCCAACCAGATTTACATAGATCCTGCACCTGATGGCCCATCTAACCTGAGGAGCAGTGTGCCTTCCACGGGGTTGCATGACGATGACGGAAAAGTTGATGCGTCACCGATGGATCGCTACACCGTGGATAATATCGAAGATAAGACTGAATGTGAGCTACACCAGCCAATAAAGACCATATCTTGGAAGGTGGCCGTCGGATTTGCTTTAAAAGTTGATCCAGAAGTGTGTTGGCATTGCCGCGAGGTTCCAGCAGGGTATGCTCGTGTTGGGGTGGAGGAAATTGTACCTGGATGCGAGACATTGGAGATTGACCACCCTGGCCCTGAAGGGGAAGCGACCCTGGAAGAAGTCAGACATGGAATTATTTTATGAAAAAAGAAATACATCATATTTCCTATCTCGACGCAGAGGCCACGGTCTCTCTCACCTCCACCACCTCCAAGTCCAATGAACTTCGATAGGGGCGACGACGACACCTACATGACTCCACCTCGATCTTCGCCGCCGCGTCAGCAGCCTGTACCTTCTTCGACTGAGTACAGGGCGGGAAAGCGGAAGATCAGCCAGGTCAAGTGGGTTAATTTAACTAAATGCCCGCCTCCACCTACTAAGGCGAATTGTCGCCGCTTCCAAAGGTCCCCAAGAGTCCTCCAATTTTTCCTTTCCCTTATAAGCCCCCCTGGAAAACATGCCAGACGTATCAATTGATCCGGAAAAAATAGAGTACTTCCTGAAACATTGTTTCCAACCACCCCAACATGTTTTAAACTTACTATTTTTTGAACACCTTTACCGTAGGGAAAATCCCTACGTTTAATTTTCATATATGAGGGGTGAATAGTTCAGGGATTACATCATGGCGGATGAAAGGTGAGGGGGAGAAACATGGATAAATGAAAATTACAAGGTGTTCAAAAATTCAGGGAAAGAGGTTCCTAAGCCAAAGCCGTACTGGAAGATGAGGAGGAAGCTCCTCGTCAGGTCGAGGCTTCCAAGTCTCCAACTCCTTGTAGCGTACCTGCACTTAAAATAAGGCAGATACATGTGTATAGTGCAAATCCTTGAATCGATTCGTTTGCACACACAGTTTACGATGTAATATCACAACAAAGTATCAATTTTATTACATCGATGATCCAAACTTACAAAATATTCAATACAAGTTACATAGCATAAAGCTAGCTCTGAAAGATTAAACAACGGAACTACAATAGCAGTGAGTCCCCATCTCATTCATGTTGCCACAGGCGAAAACATGTTGGTTGTAGACTTGAAACCTTTAAACGAAACCTCACTCGTCATCTGAACGATCTGCAATAAGAAAAATATTGCAACAACGTGGGTCAAATTCCATTAAAAATGGAGTCTGGCAGGTGACACTATGGTGGACACTTAGTGGAATAACTCTAATAACCTATATGCTTATTTGGGTGGTGGAGTTCAAGGCTATTTTGCATAAAGCCAATTTTCCTAACTCTTTGGAAAACACTTTTCTTCTATTCGAGACATTTGTGGTATGACAACCACTGTCTCATTCAACCCTTGTTCACCCATCAAGTTTTATTTCTGAAGTTGGAATGGTGGAATCCTCCGTTGACGTCCGTGATCAGCTGCTCAAATTGTCCGTACCGGGGACACGGCTAAGTACTTAGTTTTACACTCTGTAGAGGTTGTGCACGTTCACCATTGTACCCATTCAAACCAAACTATCCTTTACACACTTATAGTGACAAGGAAAAGAAGAAGAATGAGACGAGATCTTTCAGAAGCATTTTCTCTCCCACTCTGGCTTGACCCATTCCATCTAACACCCTCTACATCTACTTGTCAAGCCGGAGGGAGTCCACGTAACATAGTTGATCAAGCCAAAGCCCATTTGCAATGGCTGCACTGGAAGCAATCGTCACTCGGAGTTCTTCATATTCCTCTGTTCCTGGGTGGCCGTTCACAAGTGCACGTACTCCAGGGACCATAGAAATGGGCCTGAGTAGCCACTTACCTCGACTCCATACAACCTTTTACCACCCAGGTGTTTCATTCTTAACTTAGTAGAATTTAGATTTTCACAAAACAACATTTGCATAGCATCAATAATTCTACTAAGTATTGCATAGGAGCCTAGACACAGGAATAAGGAATTTCTACACAGGTTTAGCATAGCAATACTATCCTACACATGCTTATTAAAAATACACTAAGTAATGCATATAGAAAATAGTAGGAAGTTTATGAGGTGTGCCACTTGCTTTTGAAAGTTGTCGTTGTTCTCAAATTCTTTTCAACGATACTCGGAACTCTCCGTTCAGTCTAAACAATATAAACAAACAACAATACAACAATCATAAAACAAAACAACACAACCCATAAAAGCTTACATAATGAACAAACAAGTTTCATAAACTTCTAAGGAAAACATGTCATGCATGATATGCAAATTAATTCTAAGGACTAGAGAAGCATGTCATGTCATGAAAATCTTTTAAGCTAATGCAAGGAAAAGTGTTGGTCAAAAATGACTATGGACTAAGGTCATAAGTTGGATAAAATAACTTTGTTATAAATCGTCTTGAATAAGCACTCAATGACTTAGTCATGACGTGCATAGAATACTTAGAGAAAATACTAAGTTTTATACTTCAAGGTGATCAACAATTATTATCAACTCTTTGTAAATTGGATATTCACTATAGTGAGAGAGACAGATACCCGGCCAGCCACTTAAGTTGTGGAACAGGTCTCATGTACGTGGACATGTAAGGTTAGTCTCCAGGCCGCTTCATCTCAATATGCCGCTAGGATCCAACAAACTTCAAGATGGTAATAACATGATTAAAAATTGTTTATGTCTAAATTGAAGACAAGATTAGGGAACAAGGAAAAGATAGAAAGAAAGATGTAGAATCTTCTCCTTGCTTCCTTTTCACCTTGATGTGATGACTTCATTGCAATTTTGTAGACTTGATGGCTTGGAAGACTTGATGGTGTTGATAGCATCCAGGTTGATCTTGAATATAACTTAGTCATCATCAGGCTAAGAGAAGAAGGGAGAAAAGAAAGAGAGAGAGCAAGACTTAGAAAATATTGCTGGTTCGTCTTCATGAACTTCTTCTTGATTTTCTTCTAAGTGCCTCTACTCCTTGAAAATACTTCATTGGCTAAGTCCTTCATTGGCCTTCTAGATCCATGTTGAAAATCCTAGGTGTCTAAGTGTATAACACTTTACCAAAGTGCTAAGTTTAAAATACTTCTAACTTAGAGAAAATAATGGAGGAGTTTTCCTATGGGAAGTATAACTACAAAATAAAATATGATATGCATGAAATGCAATTTTTAATCACAAGAAACAATTATGCTAATGCAATTTATTTAATTCCCATTTTAACAAAATATAATAAAAGGAAAACATATAGATTAAAGTTTCATGTCTCTTAATTTTGTAACAATTTTTTTATAAATAGTGTTTAATAGACTGAGGGGATTTAAATAAATTTATAGCAATTGGATTAAATTAAAAATTACGTTTATATTACAAGTTATGTTAAAAATATTCAAACTATTCAATTTAAATATATAACTATGAAATCATCAAAATAATACTCAAAAATATTTTATAACAGAGGCATCAAATTACAAATATTCCAAAGTTTCTAAAACAAATTTATTTGCAATTTTTTAAATTATAGATTTAAAGTTATGACAAATATACTCAAATCTTCCATTTGAAAAATGAATATTTTAAACTTAGTCAAATTTGAATTCTAACAGTTCTAAAATATCCTACATGTCAAGGGCTATCCAAAAATATAAAATTTGTCAAATTTGGAGTTGTGGTTAAAAAGTTATAGATGTTTTAATTACAGGGACTATTCTGCAAAACTGCCGGATTAAATCTAAATAGAAAAATAAATTTCACGCGAGCGCTGACTAGCTGCTGACTGGGCGCTGACTGGGCATCGACGTGACATAAGGCAGCAGCCGTCAGATCGAGATCTGACGGCCCAGATCTAAAGTACCAAATCCGGGCGGCGCCGCTGGCCGGAAACCTACCGGAGACGATACGCGCGGCGGCGACGCATCGGCAAGAGCCGTTCCCGGTGTTCTAATGGATTCCGAGACGAAAGGTTCATACCTACGGGTAGAGGGCAACAAGGCGAGGTCGTTGGCGCGGTGGTGAGCTCCGGTGCATCCCCCCTTCTCCTCCTTTTGCTCGCCGGAGTCGCGGGTGGCGGCGGCCAGCTCCTGTCGATGACGGGGACGGTATTCTGGCGCGCCAAAGAAAACCCGGCCAAGTTAGAAAGATGCGCACGGGAAAAATAAAGAGAAAGGGAGAAGGGAGAGCGCTCGGGAAGTCTTGTACTCGCCGGAGTTGGAGAATTTCTCCGGCAGCAATGGACGAACGGCAGCGGCGATTGTGGACAGCCTGGGGGCGCTCGGGCTAGAGTTTTTAGGGGAAAAGCGAGAGGGGAGGCATCGGGTTTATATAGACCGAAGGGGGAAACAGATCCGCGACGATCTCGTTCGAATTTGGAAAGAATATCGGAGTTGATCCCGGAGAAAAATCCGGCGAGAGGTTGAAGACGATCCTCCCCTGACAGGTGGCTCCCGCCTGTCACCGATTTTTCTTTTTCTTTTCTGTTTTCTATTTCTTTTATAACTTTTGATTTATAACTCCAAATGAAGTCAAATCAATTTCTAAAAATTCGTAAAATTCATATCTATGCTTTAAAATATTAGTGGGTATGTTTTGAATTTTTTTTAAAATTAATAATTTTGAAATATTGGTTAAATACAAATATGACACTTTAGGTTAAATTTGAAATTAGAGATTTTATAAATTCATTTGGGGTTAAATAAAATTTATGAAATTACCACAATCTTATATGTTTGATATTAAGTTATTTAAACTCATTTTCAATAACCATTCATCTTTATTTTGGTATAATAGTAAAATAACTAAATATAAATAATTTTAAGGAAATGGGAAATGTAATGTATTCATTTTTAATTTAAAATATTTTGTGCATTATTAAGTTTTATATCATGCTAATTCATTTGAAAACTCCATAAAACAACTATGGAATGGAATTTTGATTTAATTCATTTCTTATATTAAATGTAGTCATGAAAATCATTTTATGTTTTTGAAAATTAATGAAAATAATTTAAATCAAAGAAGTGCTTATTTGGACAATTTATTAATTATAGAATATATGAAGTTATTAAAGTTATAAACTATAGACTTATAATTCCCACAACTATGTTTTGAACTCTGGTGAAAGAGTGAAAACCATTTGGCTAATATACCATGTTTTAAATAGTTATAAATCTTATTTCAATTTATGATTAGCTATGGCTAAGTGATTGAAATCAAATACTTATAAGGAAACTTTTTATTTCTTGAACATGGTTTGAAAGTTTGTAAAACCTTTGTCAAATTAGATATTGATGTTTTAAGAATTACAATGGATAATAATTTTTAACTTGAAACAACTTTTTGAAAATAATGCTTATTTGAGATATTTGAAATATTAAACTTTTTCAATATGCTTAAAGTATTTTATAGTTGGTTTTCTTATGCATTTTAATATTTTATTTTAATAAAAAGAAAAGTTTTAAATTTTAGTGATTCATAAAATGTTGGGATGTTACACTCCTGCCCCTCCTGAGTTCATAAAATTTTAGTGATTCATAAACTGTTACACTCCTGCCCGAGACACGGAACCGGTCAACGAGACCCGATCTCCTCCGGCCGCCTCTCGCTCTCCTCCGACTGCAATGGGCTCCTCCCCGCAGGACATGCTGCCTACTGTCCACGAGGAGGGTGAAGTCGTGATTACTGGCAGCGGTTTTTCATACCCGAAGGCCTCTTCGTCTACAAAGGCCAATACTCCAGAGCCGGTAGTGGAGCCGGAGGCAAAAGACAAATAAGCCTCCGAAGTCCCCCCCAAGAAGATCAAGGTCGCCGTGGCGGAAGACAGTCCCCTGAGGACGATGGATTTCCCCTCCACCTTCCCGTATATTCATGAGCGCCTATCTGAGCTTCGAAAGGAGGAGTCCGGGATGAGGTACTACCTCCACAAACGCTTCACGGTATGTTCTCTCAATTTTCCCTATCCGTAGTAGTCCCAAAGTGCTGAGCTTGTACCCTGGACACGCTTAGCACTTGTTAATGCCTGGGGAACGTCGTGTATATTGTGAAAGATCTTCATAGTAGTCCCCAAGAGCTGTAGTTTTAGCTCTGCTGAACTCCAGGTTTTCTTGAAATCTTTCTTCCTCAACCTTTATTTTTTCTACTAAGTAGTCCCCGAGAGCCGGAATACCAGCCGTGTTCCGGGTCTTCTTTGAAAAAATTCTCCGCTCTAAATTGAGTAGTCCCCAAGTGCCGGGTCACTCTCCGAAGCGACCTGAGACTTCAAAACAATTTTGAGCCATTTTGCTATGACCTTTATTGAGTTATGTCTATGTTTTGTCTTTTCTCTTTTTTTTTCACAGCCTCCCTTGTATGTTTTGCAGGAATATTCTGCTGAGATGTCCAAGAAGAACAGTGACGCTCGTCACCAGATAGCTCAGGAAGTCAGCCTTCGTGAGAAAGCCAAACATAAAATCAAGGCTCACAAAGATACGATTCGCCGGCTCTCCTTTGACAATGATACTTTGATAAAGAAGCTGAAGGACCAAGAGAGGGTTATCCAGATCTAGGACGTGGCTATGAAGAAGATCTCCATAGAGCTTGAAAAGGTAAAAAAGTGCGTCCATGATCTAGCCATTGCCGTCTTTGGTAAGTAATCTTCCTCTGTTGTTGGTTTTTGGCTCTTGGTTTCTCCCTCTTTTGTTTTCTGTTTTCTTTCTCAATGTTGCTTGTAGGTGGAGCTCAGGGGGTGACCAGCAAAACGACCATCGGAAAGGTCCAAGCTATATATGGAGTAACTCACCGGATTTACTTTGGATGTGCCGAGATGATCAAGATGGCGTCACCCGCTGAGCGTCTTCCCCCGAGCTTGCCGGATTTCCTGGCTGCCACTTCGATTGTAACGGCTCTGATGTGGTGCTGGAAGGCTTCCTCCTGTCGCAAGGGTGCCATCCGGGTCTTGACGCTTGCCAAGGCCTATTATCCTCAAGTGGATCTTGTGCTGATCTCCAAGGGCTTCCCTGAGTTCCAGGCTGACGGGACACGGTATACCGCGAAGATTTTTGCTAAGCTTGTGAAATCCGTTTGGCTCCCAGCTTGCCACATTGTAGATGGGCTGACGCTGACGGATCTCCAGGCTTCATATGACGAGGATAATAAAGCCGTTGAAGAGGAGCCGGTGCAACCCTTTGATATGTGGAAGCCCATCGAGGAGACCCCGCAGTTGTTCACTCCTATTATTGCGGGTGCTGCACCATCAACCTCTACTCACGTGGTCCCTGCTCCTTCGCGTCCTTCTGATCTTGACAGCTTTGAAGCCTTGACCTCCACTATCCAGCAGAAGCCGTCTGATGAGAAGGATCTTGGACAGGGCTCTTTGGACAAATCTTCTTGAATATCTTTCTTCATTGTTGTGTATTGTGACGGCTCTCAAGCCTTTGAGCTGGAAAACAATATTTTGGTCTGTAATAGTTTAAGGTTAAAACTTGTGTTGTACTTTGCCTTGTGCATGGCCTTTGTGTGAGGCTAAAGGACGTGCTTATCTATATACTTATGCTTTTCCTGAATATGCAAGTCTTTCATCGGTGTTGAAGACACCTTTTGGTTTCCTTAGCTTTCAGCCTAGCCGGCTTTCTTTGTGACCTTGTTCGTGCATAAAACTCTAGGTCAGTCAGGATCTGCTAAGTCCCCATGGGTAACATAGTCAGATTGAAAGCCGTATTTTTAGCATCTGGTCATGGTGGCGTCGATGCCGGGTTAGAATAGCATCAAGCTGGGAGGCAAGTGTAACCAAGAATATTGTGGCGTCTTTGCGGGGTCTTGAGTTTTCAACTTACAACTTTCTTAGTTAGTAAGCCCCCAAGACCCGTTAAGAAATAAAAGTATGAACTTTGGTGGCGTCTCTGCCGAGTCTTGAGTTTTCAACTTCTAACTCTTGGTTAGTAAGCCCCCAAGACCCCTTAAGAAATAAAAATATGAACCTTGGTGGCATCTCTGCCGAGTCTTGAGTTTTCCACTTCTAACTCTTGGTTAGTAAGACCCCAAGACCCCTCACTGTATGACTATCAAAATTCTGGATCAACCAACTCTTTTCTTCAGAGAAGTTCTC
Source organism: Poa annua (assembly GCA_026929855.1). NCBI lineage: Eukaryota > Viridiplantae > Streptophyta > Magnoliopsida > Poales > Poaceae > Poa > Poa annua. The sequence goes on from CM049426.1 coordinate 73,980,111, forward strand.
TTTTATTTGTCATAAGATATGTACATAGCTAGCAAGCCGCCTGATTAAAAACCTTCCAGTCCCCTTAGGTACCCTGGTAAGGAAAAGAGCGCGTCTGAAACCTGCTGCTTTCACGATGAACGAAAAAATACAAAAAAAGGGTTGAACCCGTCTCATCCGGGTGTCCTTATGTCTATGTATAGTATGGCCTGAGCTCTGCTATATTCCAGGGCCTGTCATTTTCTGTCATTGGGTACCTTGTGTGATCTGTGCTGGGTCCTGTCACCATGGTTTCTTCTCGTAGATCCACCAAGTAGTAGGATTCGTTGTGTATTTCTGGGTTTTTTCACATAGCGAGTAGAGGAATAGTTTCTAGTTTTGGAACCACCTGAATAGGAATCGCTGATCCACCTTCACTTGTTTCCTCTGGCTTCGATTCTTTTATTGTATAGTGGACGACTAAATTCTTTTTCCTTAAATGGGAGCGGAACAGGTGGAAAGCACATAGTTTGGCTCGTGCGGCATACTGCCTCTAAAAGGCGCCCAATACTTCAACTGCCGAAGTCGGGATGCGTGCTTACTTCAACTGCGAAATAAAGTTGGGTTGCGACGTAACGCCTTTGCGCTACTATCTTGAGGGCCCCTAATCTGCTTATCACGAAAGGTCCTTCCCATGGCGGAGTTAGCTTATGAAAGCCGGCTCTGTTCTGAGCAAGTCTAAGGACCAGGTCTCCCTCCTGGAAAGTCCTTGATCTAACCCGGCGATTGTGATATCGCCTGAGGTCTTACTGATATATAGCTGACCTTGCCGGGGCTAGCTCTCTTGCCTCTTCCAATGACTCCACTGAGGTGATGCGGGCTTTCTCATTTTCTGTCTCCACATAATTTGCAACTCTTGGAGAATCATGAAGGATATCGCTGGGTAACACGGCCTCTGCCCCATAGACCATGAAGAAAGGTGTGAAGTCTGTGGACCTGTTTGGGGTTGTGTTGATGCTCTAGACAACTGATGGAAGCTCTTCTTCCCAAGCTCCAGCTGCCCTGATAAGTGGAACCCGGAGTCTTGGTTTTACTCCTCTGAGCAGCTCCTGGTTTGTTCTTTCAACTTGGCCGCTTGACTGTGGATGGGAAACTGAAGCCAGGTCAAGCCGGATCCCGTTGTCTCCACAGAACTTCTGCATCTCTCCGAGTGAAAAGTTTGTCCCATTGTATGTGATGATACTGTGAGGATACCAAATCTGAATATGATTTTCTTCAAGAATTTAACTGTTGTTGCTGCTGAGCAGCTGTTGATGGCTTGGACCTCGCCCCACTTTGTGAATTTGTCCACTGCTACCAAGAGATGATTTTTCTTGCCGGGTGATGGCTGGAAAGGTCCCACCACGTCCATACCCCATACTACGAAAGGCCATGTGATTGGTATGGTCCTTAAGTCCTGAGCCGGCACATGAATCTGCCTTGCATACCTATGGCATTTGCGCAAACCCGGGCTATGTTCTCCGCGTCTGCCAAAGCCGTCAGCCAGAAGAAACCATGTTTGTATGCTTTGGCTACCATTGATCTTGTTGATGCGTGGTGTCCGCAATCTCCTGAGTGGATCTCCTGTAAGATTTTACGGCCTTCCTCTGGTGAGACACATCGCAGAAAAACTCCTAAAGTGCTCTTCTTGTGTAACTCGCCATTGATGATGACATATGCCTTAGCCCGGCGTACAATTTATCTTGCCAGAACTTCGTCCTACGGTAACTCCTCTCTGAACAGGTAAGCCAGATACGGCTCAGTCCATGATGGGGTCTGGTGTAAGGCGACAACCAACTGGGACTCCGGGTCATCAGGGACTGCAAGTTCTTCTGTTGGGAGTTTGACGGATGGATGATATAACTCGGCCTTGAATACATTAGGTGGTTTCGGGTCTCGCCTGAAGCCGATTCTTGATAGGGCATCTGCTGCCTCGTTCTTTCTTTATCGATGTGTTCCACTTGATACCCGGAAAAAAACCCGACTACCCTGTCAACTTCTCTTCTGTATGCTGTCATATTAGCGTCCTTCCGATCCCAGGTCCCTGATACTTGTTGTGTCACAAGGTCCGAGTCCCCGTAGCACATGATCCTCTTGATACCCATCTCCTTGGCGACTCTCAGGCCGTGTAACAGAGCTTCATATGTAGCAATGTTATTTGTGCATGGCTCGAAGTGTATCAGTAAGACATAATCAGCTTATCTCCATCTAGCGAGGTCAAAACCACGTCGGCTCCCGATCCTCCGAAAAGTTTAGACCCGTCAAAGTGCATGACCTAGTGCTTGATACTTGGCGCAGGGGGTAAGGGGACAAACTCGGTCCAGTCATTGATGAAATCGGCTAAAGCTTGAGATTTGATTGTTGTCTTTGGCTCATAGTTGATATGGTAAGGGCCCATCTCGATGGCCCACTTTGCTACTCTACCTGTTGCCTCTCTGTTTCTGATTATTTCTGCTATGGGAGCCGAGCTCACCACTGTTATGGGGTGTCCTAGAAGTTGTGTGGCATTTTCCGGCTTGCCATGAAGACTCCAAAGACCAACTTCAGCCACTGCGGGTATCTCTATTTTGACTCGGTCAAGGCCTCACTGACATAGTAAACCGGCCTCTGAAACGGGTACTCTTTGCCTTCCTCTTTCCTCTCTACGACAACCACGGAACTGACGGCTCGTGAGTTGGCAGAGACATATACCAACATTGGCTCCTTGCTTGTGGGAGCCGCGAAGACTGGTGCTGTGGACAATGTTTTCTTTAGATCTTCAAAGGCATCATCTGCTTCCTGGTCCCATACAAATTTTTCTGATTTCTTCAATAGCTTGTACAGTGGAAGTGCTTTCTCTCCCATCCTTGCTATGAACCGGCTTAGGGCTGTGATGCAACCCGTCAGCTTCTAGACATCGTTTACGCACTCCGGCTTCTTAAGGTTCATGATCGCCTTAATCTTGGCCGGGTTTGCCTATGAAACCGAGTAACATGCCTGCTGGAACCCCAAATACACACTTGGTCGGGTTAAGCTTCATCTGATACTTGCGGAGATTGGTGAAGGTCTCCTTTAGGTCATCTAGGAGTTATCCGGCTTTATGAGACTTGATCACAACATCATCGACATAAGCACGAACGTTGCGTCCGATCTGATCCTCAAAACACTTATGGATACACCTCTGGTATGTTTCCCCTACGTTCTTGAGGCAGAAGGACATTGTCTTGTAACAAAAAGCTGCAAAGGGTGTGATGAATGATGTCTTCTCTTGGTCTTATTATTTGAGCTTGATCTGGTGATACCCGGAATAAGCATCCAGGAAACACAACAAATCGCTGCCGGCTGTGGCATCAATTATCTGGTCTATCCGAGGCAGCGCAAAAGGATCCTTTGGAAAGACTTTGTTCAAACTTGTGTAATCAACATACATTCTCCATTCTCCGTTCTTTTTCAACACGAGGACCGGGTTAGCCAGCCACTTCGGGTGATATACTTCCACGATAAAGCCGGCCGATAGAAGGCGGGCTATCTCCTCTCCGATTATCTTTTTCCTGTCTGCATTGAAACGACACAGTCCTTGCTTTACTGGCTTTGCCGCTGGATCAACATGTAAGCTATGCTCGGCGAGTTCTCTCGGGACACCAGGCATGTCTGAAAGGGACCATGCAAAGATTTCACGATGCTCACGGATGAACTTGACGAGCGCGCTTTCATATTTCGGGTCCATGTGAGACCCGATCGAGAACTACTTGGAGGAATCTCCTTCCATTAAATCGACCATCTTGGTATCCTGTGCTGACTTGAACTTTTTCTTCTTTTCTTCATGAGCCGGTTTATCCAGTACGCGTTTTTCAACCGGGTCTACCTCAGACTTGTAGTACTTCAACTCCTCTTCTGAGCAGGCCTGATCTGCCATAATGGCATCACCTCGATCACACTCGATTGCCTTGTCTTTGCTTCCTTCAATAGTAATGATCCCCTGGGGACCTGGTATCTTCAACTTGACGTAAACATAACACGGTCTTGCCATGAACTTGGCGTAAGCCGGCCTTCCAAATAAAGCGTGATGCGGGCTCTTTAAATCTTCCACCTCAAATGTCGGGTACGCTGATTTTTATTGTGCCTTGCTTACTCCGAAAGCTACTTCCAATCTGATTTTGCCAATCGGGTGAGCCGATTTTCCTGGCACTATGCCGTGAAAAATTGTTGATGTTGGTGTTAGCCGGCTCTCAGATAGACCCATCCTCTGGAATGTGTCCAGGTATAAGATGTTGATACTGCTTCCTCCGTCCATTAGAACCTTGTTTAGACGGAAATCATCAATCTGTGGAGCAACTACCAAGGCTAGGAGACCCGGGTGTTCTATTCCTTCCGGGTGATCTTCTCTAGTCCACGTGACTGGTTGTTCGCACCACTTCAAGTACCTTGGTAAAGCTGTTGCTACGAAGTTAACCTCTCTTTCTTTCAACGTTTGCTCTCTTCTGCACGTGCTAGTTGTGAACACATGATACTGGCCCTGGCTATGAATTTGTTTCGAGTTTGTTGATAACCTCCTCCTTGATTCTGATTTGACCCGGCATTGTTGTTCGGTGGTCCCTGAGACCCGGACCCTTGCCCTTTGGTTGGCCGGGTTACCGTTGTTGCCGTGGTTACCATGATTTCCACTATTCCCGTTGTTTCCATTGAAGTTGCCTTGATTCTGCTCCAAAGACTGCTCGTATTTCCTCCATGCTCTCATGTCAGCACATTGTGCTAACGTGTGGCTGGCTGGTTTACCATTCTTGGCATGCCTAGGGCACGGCATGTTGTATATCTCGCTGATGTTTGGTCCTCTCGCAGGGCCGCCTCTGAAGTTTCCGCCGGGTCTCGGTCCTTTGTAACCTGAAGCCTGGGTGGTTCCAAGAAACTCTAAATTTCCTGCCTCGTAGGGTCTTTTGTTGTTTTGATTTCCGTTGTTCTGATTTGGCGCCGGGTTACGTGCAGCGTTGACCTGGTTATTCTTCAGCTGCTCTTCCGTCTCGCCTAATCTTTTGTTTGTCCCAGCATACTTGTAAGCAATTGAAACCACTTCACCGATGGTGATGTCTTGGCGAGCCGGATATTCCCTCATACGTCCGAGTTTGTGCGTCAAAGAATCGAAAGCACAGTTCTTCTCCATCGTTGTTATTGCCGTGTGAGCTGAGATATTGATTGATGACTGCAGAATCTCTGTGATCCGGGCTACCCATTGCCTTGCTGACTTCCTCATGACACACCGATCAAGATCCACCTCGGTGTACTGTTTCTTGCATGTCCCGGCAAAATTTGAAATAAACGCCGTCTTGAGTTCCTCCCATGAATGGATGTTGTTCGGCGGAAGCCGGTCAAGCCAAATCTTGGGTGCTCCATCTGTCATCATCAGGTACAGGTATCTCGCACACAGGTTTGCTGTTGCGTTCTTCATGTCCATGGCCATACTATATCCACTCAACCACGTCTCCGGGTTCATGTTCGGCTCATAGTTAACAATCTTGCTTGGCTCTTTGAATTTTTTCTGGAAAAGGTTTTGATCTGATCGCATCTGACAAACACTTGGGCCTTGTCAGGTTTGCTGACGAGCCTCCTCCCAAACCCTGTGCTGGTGAGTTCACGACGGGTCTTGGGTGAGCCGTGGCTCCAACTCCTACTCCGGTTTCTGGTGCAGCAAATCCGGCTGCCGCACGTCTTGCTCTTGAACTGTCTACTATGGACTGGGCCGCAGAGGCGGCAGGCGCAGCAATCCTCTGTGGTGCAGGTACTTGCTGCTACGGTTGTGGTTGTTGTACTGGTTGCGGGGCTGGCCGGTTTACCGGTCCCAACCTGTTCTGAACTGACCTTGCTGCTACCGGCTCTGGATGCCGGGTTCTGGTACGGGTCCTCGCTGGCTCTGAGTTCAGAGCTTGTGAGCCTCGCAGGTTATTGTTCAGCTGGACCACATCCGTCCGTAGTAGATCCACGACTCTCCTTGCTTCTAAGCCAGCCGGTGAGTTGTCGAAGGGTATTTGCTCCAAGGAGTGTGTCGCTGCAAAAATATTGTCAACTGGGTTATTGTAATGACCCGGAGGGGGATCAAACCTGGGTGGTGGTGGTGGTTGTCGCTCGATGACTGCTACTCCGGCTCCTGCCGAATTTCTCGCTGGTACTCCCGGCAACCAGGCCAGGGGCGTGCCTACCCCTGGCGCCGGGTTCACCGTTGCCACTTGCACTGGTGCAGGTGCCTCGTTCGGCGTTGTCTGGAACTCCAAGACCTGAGGTGCTATGGTGTTTGTTCCGGTTGGAAGGTGGAGCCAGCTTCCCCCTCTCCTGTTCTGGACAGCAATTAACTCGTCTCTTCTCCTCTGGAGGGTATTCCTTTCTTCCAATAGACTCTGCTCTTGCTGTATCATAAGCTAATCTCTATCCTGAATACGCCGGATCTCGTCCGCGCGCTCTTGATTCGCCCTTGCCACCGCTTGTCTTAGTTCCTCTAACTCTCTCATCATAGCCGTGCTATCGTTTGTTACCTCTCCCTGTTGTTGTGCTAGGCTTACTGAAGTTCCCGCGAGAACATGTTGTTGCAACAGAGGGGGCCTAACCAAATTGGTCGGGTTTGGTGCTGGCATAGGGGTTTGTGCAAGTATCGGGTTTCCAGGGGGGATTCCCGCAACCGGAGTCTGCATATGAGCCAAAGAACTGAAAGTCGTTAAACTCCTCCGGCTATGGGATTGGGGGGCGCATAGTTTGCCGCTGATGGAACTTGGTGTTGATCCCAATTATATCTATTCTGCCTTGCCAGTGCCTCGGCGCTCGTCTCATCGCTCACGGAGGCCAATCCTCCGTCATCCGGTGATGCTCGGGGAACGACGTGAACCGTCATATGACGTACGGGTCCCAAATGTGTCGAGTAATCTTCATCTGCAAGTCCATGTCCATAGCGATCATCAAACAAGGGTAAGATTTATTGTGACTGCATCCAGATCTGACATATTGGTGGGGGTGACGATGGAGTCCTCCGTGACCCGGATCGCCGACTTTCCCTCTTCTGGTGATCCAACTGACTCTTCCCCGTCCGTCTGGGCCATCATGGTTGACCCGGACTCTGATTCAAACTCCGGCTCGTACTGCTCTCTACCGGCTCCGCTAGATCGGATCACACCGACGAAAACATTGATCTGCCGAAATATGAACATAGATCCGGTTTCCAAGAAATCCGCCTCTTCTGTCTAGCCGGAGTCGTCCACGATCCGCTCCCCTCCTGGAAGCGTGTGGATCTGGCCGATAGGTAGGTTTTCCATACCTCGCCGCGCTTCTCCTGAAAAAGTGATGCTCTTGGCCGCAGGCCCCACGGTGGGCGCCAACTGTCGTGTGATTGTCACGCATATGTTACCCGGAGGTAACTTGAGATGAGGGGCATGAAGGCTTCCGACATCAGGAGCTTGTCTAGCGTGGCGTGGGGAAACAAGGGTTTACCCAGGTTTGGCCCCTCGCCGTGAGGTAAAGACCTACTTCCTGCTTCGCCTTTATTGATTAGGGTTTCGGCACTCGGCGCCTTAGCTCCGGGTCTCGAGATTACAATGGTGTCTCTCCTATGACTAATCTCGATTGAACTCGTGCTTGGAACCTCTATCTCTAAGAACCAGGAGACCCCGTTATATAGGTGGCGGGTCTCGCTGTAAGTACAAGGCCGGGTCCGGGTTCCTATCATACCCGGACTCTACCCTAAGTCCTCTAAGCCTCTTCTTTCCTTAGCCGGACTCTGTATTGTACTTGGTCTCCAGCCTTCTGGATCCTTCTTGCCTGCGGGCCAAGGTACAAGTTGCGCACCGGCTCACGTATTACCCAACCCAAGTCTTTAGGCTTGATCCGGCCTAGGCTCATGACAGGCCGGCTTATCTTCTATGTCGGTGGGCCTACCGGGTTATGATACCCCGAACATGAAGCATCAACATTATAAGCACGAGTAGCCCTTCGTTTGTTTATCTTACCATCTTTCTTACCTTTATTTGTAGGGAACGTTTGCCAACTTCCAGGGGAGGTAGTGAAGCCTATAGTTCTTTTTCCTTCATCAATTTTTGCTCCCAAAAGTTTCAACAAGGATCTTCCAATAGTAATATTTCATGTTCCTGCAAATTCAGTGACATGGTAATCAGTGGATACAGTTCTTCCCAGAGTGTTGTATATACTCCCTCAGCTACCCCAGTGGGTTGTATAATAGTATTATCGGTAAGGGTTACTTCTTCTCCCCCTTCTACAGTTCCCCAAGTATTTAAAGATGCATGAATGTATTTAGGCATGAGGAAAAACTCAGACATAATGTCACAACGAGCAAGAAAAACTTTATTACAAATGGTCACTTTCAAGGTATGGAGCAAAAATGATGGTTCAGAGTTTATTGGAACATAGACAAGTTTTTCACGAATCTTATTGTACCCTTCTTTTAAGAAAGAAATGCTTGTTTCAAGGGTATTTAGTCTAGTATGAATATTACCAATACTTGTACTACATTTATTAGATGAAGAAGAAAAGTCATTAATTTCTTTATTGCATTGAAAGCTTGATCTCCATCACATTGAAGGAAATCTCCTCCCACTACAACATCTAAAGCATACATATAGCAAAAAACAAGACCGAAATAAAAGCTACTAAGAAGCAGACATAAGGTCATTTTAGGTTCTCTTTCATCATATGTTTTAAAAATTGTAGACCAAGCTTCTCCAAAAGTTTCTTCATTCCCTTGTTTAAAAGTAAAGATTAATTCCTCGGGTGATACAGTGACGGGGAAAATACCATACATGATAATAAACTAAACTAATTTTTTATTTTTGATGATTAAGATAATGCAAATAAAAGACAAGCCGAAATAACAAAATTCTAGAAAATAAATTGCAAACCGAAATATAGAAAGTAATGCAAGTAACTCATTTTTTGTATTTTTGATATTAGGCAAACAAGACAGTAATAAAAATAAACCAAGCAAAAGAAAAACAAAATAAAAGAGAAAAAAATAAAAAAGATTGGAAGTGCAAAAACTCCCCTCGTGAAGAACACTCAAATCCCCGGCAACGGCGCCAAAAATTCTTGATGGTTGCAAAGCGTGTGGTTGGTGAATCCCCAAGAGGAGGGTGTGAAGTAGCAGAGCAGCAAGATTTCCCTCAGTTATGAAATCAAGGTTATCGAAGCAGTAGGAGATGAACGTTCCCCTCGAGGTGTCAACGGTGCCAGAAATTCTTGGTGTGGCGTCGGAGACGTGGAATCAGCACACAACACAATTAAAGTATTTTGCCCCAACTCAACGGTGAGGGTGTCAATCCCACGGGCATGCTGTAACAAAAGATTAAACGTATGTGTGGAAGAAAGATGTTCGTTTGCAGAAAGTAACAGGTTCGGAGTTGTGGTTTTATCAGATTAATGCGAAGGACCGGGGTCCACAATTCACTAGTGGTGTCTCTCCATAAATAATGATAACATCCATCCATGCATGGTAAACAAATTACAGCTAGGCAATTGACAGAATAATGATAAGAAACCTAATGTATATACTAATGATATGGTGTCTAGTGTGAGATTCATTCAGGCATTACAACAATATACATAGACCGCTCCAACCGCATCTATGACTAATAATCCACCTTCCGGTTAGCGTCTGCACCCCTTTCAGTATTAAGTTGCATGCAACAGATTATCGCCTTAAGCACTTTGTGTAAACTAAGTAAGTAACATCATCCTTAGACAACGTACTACTGCTTTATCCCTAGTAGCAACAACACATCTACAACATTATAACTTTCTGTCATTGCCCCAGATTAAACAGAGACATGAACCTACTAACGAGCATAAATACCCCCTCTTGGAGTTACAAGTATCGACTTGTCCAGAGCATACACAAGTAACGGAGAGCATGCAAGATCATTAAATAGCACACACATGATATATTATGAAGCAATAACTTTAGTACTCAATATTCATCGGATCCCAACAAACACAACATGGAGAATTACATAAAGATGATTTTGATCATGATAGGTAGCTCACAAGATCTAAACATGATAGCACAAGAGGAGAAGATAACCATCTACCTACTGTTATGGATCCGTAATCCAAGGTAGACTACTCACGCATCAGTCCGGAGGCGGTCATGGTGACATAGAGGCCTCCGGGGACGATTCCCCCTCCCGGCAGGGTGCCGGGGAGCAGTTCTGATCTCTCCCGAAGTGGTGTTGACGACGGCGGCGGCTCGGGACCGTGGAGGAAAATGTGATTAACCATGCTCTGTTTTTTAGGTCAAGGGGGTATTTGTAGGCGAAAAATCTAGGTCGGTGGGCGCCCGAGGCCACCTCCTCACCTCCTGGCGCGCCAGGCATGTGGGTCGCGCCACCAGGTGATGAGGGCGCCGTGCGGCCCCTCTTCGTCTCGTCTTCGGTTTTCCTGTAACATCCCAACATTTTATAATGTTTGAAAATCACTAAAATTTGAAACTTTGATTTTTATTAAGATTAAACAATAAAAGCCTAAGAAAACCAATTATAAAAGACTTCAAGCATCTTGAAAAAGATTAATATTTCAAATATCTCAAATAATCTTGAATATAAAAAAAGTTGTTTCAAGTTTAACATTATATTATCCATTCTATTTCTTAAAAGCTCAATATGTAATTTGACAAATAATTTACAAACTTTCAAACCATGTTCATGAAATAAAAAGTTTCTTTGTAAGTATTTCAATTCAATAACTTAGCCATAGCTATTCATAAATTAAAATAATATTTACAAGTATTCTTTTAAACTATTTAAAACATGGTCTAATTGTCAAATGGTTTTCATTCCTTACATGAGTTCAAACATAGTTTTGGAAATTCAAATTTATAGTTTATAACTCTAAAACTTCATATATTTTATAATTAATTAATTATCCAAATAGACATTTCATTAATTTTTAAAACATAAAACAAATTCATGAATATATTCAATATGAGAAATGGAATAAATCTAGTATCTTTTCCAAAGGTATGTTATGGAGTTTTCAAATTAATTAGCTTAATATAAAACATAATGGTACACAAAATATTGTGAATTAAAATTTAATTTATAATATTTCCCATTTCCTTAAAAATATTTTTATTTAGTTATTTTACTGTTATGCCAAAAATAAAAATGAATGGTTATTGAAAATGAGTTTAAATTAACTTGAGATCAAACATATATGATTGTGGAAGATTCATAAATTTTAATTAACCCCAAAGGAATTTATTAAATCCCTAATTTCCAATTTAACCTAAAGTGTCAAATTTGTATTTAACACATATTTCAAAATTATTAATTTTAAAAAAAATTCAAAACATGCCCACTAATGTTTTAAAGCACATATATTATTTTTACAAATTTATAGAATTTATTTCACATCATTTGTAGTCTTAAATCAAAAGATATGAATTAAATGGAAAAACATAAAAGAAAAAGAAAATTTCCTAGATGACGTCATCGCTGACGTCATCGTCTTCCTCCTTCGGCCGACAATCGCGCATCCGATCCCTTTCCAAAATTCGAGCGAAATCTTCGCGATTTGGTTCCCTCTCCTGCCCCTACTTAAACCCCGCGCCCTCCTCTCTCATTCCCCTCTCAAACCATAGCTCGAGGTGCCCCGAGGCTACCAGAAAAGCTCGCCGGAGTTCATCTGCATCCGCCGCCGTGTTCCTTCCTTTCCCGGTGAGGTAAGCCACCCCCGAGCCCGAGACCTCCTCCATCCTCCTCCCCTTGTCCTTGCGCTTGTTCCTGACCACTCCTCCCAATTTTTGCGCAGAGAAATCGTCGAACTCGAGCACGTCCGAAGCTCACTGACGCCCGACACACTCCGGCCACTCCTTCACGCAGTTCCAGGATGGGCTCGAGCGCGCCGTCTACACCATCGCCTCCCCCGTGACATGCCGCACGTTGTCGTCGCCTTCCCGAGCCGGGAGAGCCACCGGAGCCACTGCGCCGTCCACGCCGAGCGGAGCGCCGCCATCCTCGACATTTCAGGCGACCATCCGCGCCGCCCGGTGAGCAATCGCCCCCGTCCGTCCGATCTGATCTCAGCGGACACGATTAGAAGTCCTTAGCGAACTAGTACGATTCGCTGTCGTCCGTCATATATGGATCTGACGATCCAGATCCATTTAACTTATCCAGCTCAGCGCCCACGTCAGCGCCACGTCGTTGCCTCGTCAGCAGCCACGTCGGAAAATGCTTTTCCTATTTCTTTTTAATTGTCTATTTTGCAGAAAAGCCCCTGCTAATTAAAAATGTTATAACTTTTTAACCACTTATCCAAATTTGATGAATTTTATATATTTGGAAAGCCCTTGACATGTAGAATATTTAGATCTGTTAGAATTCAAATTTCACATAGTTTAAAATATTCAAATTTCAATTGGATGATTTGAGTATATTTGGCATGACTTTAAATCTATAATTCCAAAAATTGCAAATATTTTTTTTTTAGAAACTTTGGAATATTTGTAATGTGATGCTCTGTTATAAAATATGTTTGAGTATTATTTTGATTATTTAATAGTTATATGTTCAAATTGAATAGTTTGAGTAATTTTGATATAACTCTTGATAGAAAGATTATTTTTTAATAAATCCAATTGCTATAAATTTATTTAAATCCCCTCTGTCTAATAACACTATTTATAAAATTTTATTATAAAATTTAATCACATAAAACTTTAATCTTGTAATTAATCCTTTTATTATATTTTTTAATAATAGAAATTAAATAAATTGCAACTATAACTTCATGCATATTTATAAAAAATCACAAAAGTTGTTATGATGCTTTCTTATGATTAAAAAGTGCATTTCATGCATCACTTATTTTACTATATAGTTATACTCCTCATAGGAAAACTTCTCACTTATTTTCTCTAAGTTAGGATTATCTTCAACTTAGTATTTTGGTAAAGTGCTATGCACTTAGACACTTAGGATTTTCAACATGGAGCTAGAATGCCAATGAAGGACTTAGCCAAAACAAGACTTCAGAAGTATCTTCAAGGAGTAGAAGCACTTAGAACAAAATCAAGAAGAAGTTCATGAAGACCAACCAGCAATATTTACTAAGTCTTGCTTCCTCTCTCTCTCTTTTCTCCCTTCTTCTCTTAGACCTCTTAATGACTAAGTTATATTCAAGACCAACTTTGATGCTATCAACACCATCAAGTCTTCAGAGCCATCAAGTCTACAAAATTGCAATGAAGTCATCACATCAAGAAGAAAAGGAAGCAAGGAGATGATTTTACATCCTTCTTTCTATCTTTTCCCTCTTTCTTAATCTTGTCTTTCACTTTAGACATAAACAATTTTTTATCATGTTATTACCATCTTTGAAGTTTGTTGGATCGGCATAGTGAGATGAAACGGCATAGAGACTAACCTTACATGTCCACGTACATGAGACCTATTCCACAACTTAAGTAGCTGGCCGGGTGTCTGTGTCTCTCGCTATAGTGAATATCCAATTTACAAAGATTTGTTAATAATTGCTGATCGCCTTAAAGAATAGACTTAGTATTTCCTCTAAGTATTTTTGCACATCATGACTAAGCCATTATAGTGCTTATTCAAGATGATTTATAGCAAAGTAGTTTGTCCAACCTATGATCTTAGTCCTTAGTCATTTTTTACTAACATATTTGTCTTGCACTTAACTTCAAATATTTTCATGGCATGACATGCATCTCTAGTCCTTAGAAATATTTTGCACGTCATGCATAAACATATTTTTCTTTAGAAGTTTATGAAACTTGTTTGTTCATTTTGTATGTGTTAGTATGCGTGGTGTTGTTGTGTTTTATGTTGATTGTTGTATTGTGGTTTGTCTATGTTGTTTAGATTGAATGGAGAGCCTCGAGTTACATTGAAAAGAGTTTGTGAGCAAAGACATCATTCAAAGGCAAGTGGCACATTCATAAACCTCCTACTATTTTGTATATGATTACTTAGTGTATTTTTATATAAGCATGTGTAGGATAGTATTGCTATGCTAGACCTGTGTAGAAATTCCTTACTCCTGTGTCTAGGTTTCTATGCAATACTTAGTTGAATTATTTGATGCTCTGCAAATGTTGTTTTGAGAAAATCTAAATTCTACTAAGTTGATAAAGAACCATGTTGAGTGGCTACTCAGGCCCATGTCTATGGTTCCTGGAGTACGTGCACTTGTGGATGGCCACCCAGGGAACAAAGGGATCTGAAGAACTCCGAGTGAAGAATGCTTCCAGTGCAGCCATTGTCATATGGGCTCTGGCTTGATCAACTAAGTTGCATGCACTCGTCCCGGCTTGACAAGCAGATGTAGAGGCTGTTAGGTGGAACGGGTCAAGCCAGAGTGAGAGGGATAATGCTTCTGAAAGATCTCGTCTCATTCTTCTCCTTTTCCTTATCACTATTAGTGTGTAAAGGATAGTTTGGGTTGAATGGGTACAATGGTGAACGTGCACAACCTCTGTAGAGTGTAAAACTAAGTACTTAGCCGTGTCCCCGGTACGGACAATTTGAGCAGCTGAGCACGGACGTCAACGAAGGATTCCACCATTCCAACTTCAAAATAAAACTTGATGGGTGAACAAGAGTAGAATGAGATAGTGGTTTTCATGCCACGAATGTCTCGAATAGAAGAAAAGTGTTTTCGAAAGAGTTAGGAAAAAATGGCTTTATGCAAAATAGCCTTGAACTCCACCAGCCAAATAAGCATATAGGTTATTAGAGTTATTCCACTAAGTGTCCACCATAGTGTCACTTGCCAGACTCCATTTTTAATGGAATCTGACCCACGTTGTTGCAATATTTTTCTTATTGCAGATTGATCAGATGACGAGTGAGGTTTCGTTTAAAAGTTTTGAGTCTACAACCAACATGTTTTCTCCTGTGGCAACATGAAGATGATGGAGACTCACTGCTATTTATTTCCGCTGTTTACTCTTTCTGTGCTAGCTTTATGCTATGCAAGTTGTAAAAGAATATTTTCCAAGTCTGGATCATCAATGTAATAAAATTGATACTTTGTTGTGACATTACATTATAAACTGTGTGTGCAAATGAATCGATCCAGTGATTCGCACTATATACAGGTACCTTGCCATATTTTAAGTGTAGGTACGCTACATTTCCTTTTCGAAAATATTCCAAAAATAAATACTGTTTGGCTCGTTTCCAATTTGGCGGATATTTCCTTAAGAGCTTTTCTGAAACCAAAAACAGCAGAAAACAGGGAACTGGCACTGTGGCATCTTGTTAATAGGTTAGTCCCAGAAAATGCATAAACTATATAAAATGCATATAAAGCATGTTACAATATGATATGACATATTATGGAAGACAAGAAATTATGGATATGTTGGAGACGTATCATCCTGCGATTGAGAAACTTAAAAGGTTGGGTCAAAACTTCATAGTTTTATTCTTTTGCTTGAGGATACTTCTTGTTTAAACTATTAGCTTTTTGTGATACAATACCCGCTAACAAAAGGATAATTTGGATTATCATGTTTTTGTACGGATAATATCATCATAGTCCATTGTATGCTATGATCTCTGCCATAGAGAATTAACGGTGGGTGCGAGTTGTTAGATCGCGAACAGATGAGATGATCGCTAAACTCAGGATACACCTAAAGTTTGGTGGATGAAGTTTATCAGTACGTTGACTGTTTTTCTTCTCAACCAGGATGGAAGAGAATACACGCATTGAAGGAGCACGTGGCAGTCATACTTGATGACACTGGTCATACTCGATGACATTGATCATACTTGATGACATTGAGACGCCTCGCTCAGCTCGATCACTAGATGACAAACAATGTTGCCAGATGCAAATGCTTTGCCATAGACTATGTCATGCAAGGGGAATTGTTCACCTTCATGGTTCTTAATTGCGTTGGAAGAATCAAGAAGATGAAACAGATCGCCGGGAAGTCATCAATGAAGATGGTATATATATGATATACACGTTATGAATGTTTAACCTAAGCAAGTACTCGCAGTAGTGACTAAGTTTTTGATACTAGACATGTTTTATGAAAACCAGATTTACTACGTGAATAGCTTGGAAGGATGAGGCGACAATGTGTGTTGATGATGGTAAACAAAATGTTGCGATGGCCATAGACACTCTCCCTCTAGATCTACCATTTGAATAAATTATTTTATGATCGCCTGTTAGTATGATTGTTATACGTGCGTTTCCTCTAGCGACACATTTGTTCATATATGTTAGTGAAAAAATCGTTGTCCTATATTTCTGAAGTAATGATCATAAGACAATTTGAATTTATATGGTAGAAGCTCGCACATTCATAATATTAATGACAAAAGGATACAAACTTAATAAAGACACCACATTCATGTGGCGCTACCGTTTAAGGCATGTCAATGAATAAGCTCCATACGGATGGATCTACAAGTTCTTAGATTTGATCTTTTCATAATTTCAAGATAACTAAGACACCGTTTTCAGAAAGCGGACATATAACTTATTGACAATCATGCATATATATGTATGTGGATCAATGAAGTAATTAACATGTAGTGGAGACCTTTATTTCGTAAACTTCACTGAACTTTTTAAGTATAACTTGTTGGGAATCATGCATATGGGTGTATGTGAATCAATGAAGTACTTTCACATATAGTGGAAGTCTTTATTTCATAGACTTCATGAATATTCCGAGTAGATATATGGATATCCACTTAGGGAATGTTAGTCTGGAAATTTTGATCCGATCAAACAAATTCAGAATGAAGTAAGAAAATAAATTTAACAAGAAAATCAAATTCCTATGATAAAATAGAGGAAATAAAGATTTGAGTTATAATGTCTGCATATCATTGGAAGACTTGTGAGAAGAGTTCCACAAATTACGTCGCATGGAACACCATAGTGTTATGGTATGTTAGGACGTCATAATCGCACCCTATCGGATAGTGTGTGGTAAATAAATATCTTATCGAATTATTGTGATCATTGGAATCTTATGGTAGAAACATAACATTCACTTTAGATAATAGGGAAACCATTTAAATCCCTGGAGATAATACCATATAAGTGATGGCATGGCTTTTAGCCTAGATCGTCGTTTCAGAAATTTAGTGTTTCGATGTGATCAAACCTAAAATGGATAAATCTTTGTAGTGTACCGTACCTAAAGAATTAGTTGGGTACATGTCTCACGACATAGGCAAAAATGTTGCCGGAATATACCTTGCAAAGTTACTGAACTTTCTCTCCAGACATCAGAGTGGCGCAACGGAAATTGTTTTCGGTGTCATGCTCCACAACGGAAAGAAGCTGATGATAAAAGATCATGATGCTTTGAGCTCATACTAACAACATAGTAGTACATGGTTTTGTTCCACTGTAGTGTACCTGCACCTAAAATATGGCAGATACCTGTGTATAGTGCAAATCCCTGGATCGATTCGTTTGCACACACAGTTACGATGTAATATCACAACAAAGTATCAATTTATTACAACGCTGATCCAGACTTAGAAAATATTCATTACAAATTTGCATAGCATAAAGATAGCAGTGAACAGAGTAAACAACGGAAAATTTATTCTTCATGGAGTCCCCAAACATCATCATGTGCCACAGGCGAGCATGTTGGTTGAAGACTCGAAACCCTTAGTAAAACTTTCGCTCATCATCAGGACAGTCTGTAATAAGATATATATTGCAACAACGTGGGTCAGAAACATTAAAATGGAACTGGCAAGTGACACTATGGTGGACACTTAGAGGAATAACTCTATGACCTATATGCTTATTTGGCTGGTGGAGCTCAAGGCTATTTTGCAGAAAGCAAGTTTTTCCCTAACTTTTTGGAAAACACTTTTCTTCTATTCGAGACATCCGTGGCATGAAATCCACTGTCTCATTCTACCCTTGTTCACCCATCAAGTTTTTATTTAGAAGTTGGAATGGTGGAATCCTCCGTTGACATCCTCGTTCAGCTGCTCAATTGTCCGTTTCCGGGGACACGGCTAAGTACTTAGATTTTTAACTCTGCAGAGGTTGTGCACGTTCACCATTGTACCCCTTCAACCCAAAATACCCTTTACACACCATTTGTGATAGGGAAAGGAGAAGAATGAGACGAGATCTTTCAGAAGCATTTTCCCTCCCACTCTGGCCTGACGCGCTCCACCTACAAATCCTCTACAACCACCTGTCAGGCCGGGGAGAGTCCACGCAGCTTAGTTGATCAAGCCAGAGCCCATATTGGCAATGGCTGCACGAGAAGCAATCTTCACTCGGAGTTCTTCAGATTCCTTTGCTCCTGGGTGGCCTTCCACAAGTGAATATTCCACAGGTAAATCCCCTGGAAACAACACTCAACTCATACAGCCTAGCAACCAATTTCCACCCAGGTGTTTGATTAAAACTTAGTAGAATTTATCTTTTTCATCAAAATAGTTTTTGCATAGCATCACTATTCTACTAAGTAATTTCATAGGAATCTAGACACAGGAATAAAGAGATCTATCATGGCTTGCATAGCTATGCTATCCTAAACATGCTTATAGAAAATACTCTACTCATGCATAGAAATAATAGGACTTTTATGGGGGTGTGCCACTTGCCTTTGGATGATGTCTTTGCTCACAAACTTTTCCACAACGAACGTTTGCTCTCCGTTCAATCTAAACATTATAAGCAAACAACCAAGACAACCATCAACAAACAAACATGCACATTCATAGTGAGCAAACAAGCTTTGTAAAACTTCTAAGGAAAGCATGTCATGTATGATATGTAATTTTTTTCTAAGGACTAGAAATGCATGTCATGCCATAAAAATTCTTTAAGTTAATGCAAGGAAATGGGTTGGTCAAAATGACTAAGGACTAAAGTCATAAGTTGAATAAAATATTTTGTTTTATATCATCTTGAATAAGCACTCTGAAGGCTTAGTTCTGATGTGGAAAAATTACTTAGAGAAAATACTAACTCTATTCTTTGAGGTGATCAACAATTATTGTCAACTCTTCGTAAATTGGATATTCACTATAGTGAGAGAGACAGACACCCGACCAGCCACTTAAATTGTGGAACAGCGGTCATGTACGTGGACATGTAAGGTTTGTTCCCAGGCCGCTTCATCTCACTATGCCGCTAGGACCCAACAAGCTTCAAGATGGTAAAAACATGATCAAAATCGTTTATGTCTAAAGCGAAAGATAAGATTAGGAAAGAGGGGAAGATAGAAAGAAAGATGTAGTAGGTTTTCTAGAAATCTTCTCCATACTTGTAACTTTCTCATGAACTTCTTCCTGATTTTTCTTCTAAGTGCTTCTACTACTTGGAGATTCTTCTGGAGTCTTGTTTTGGCTAAGCCTTTCATTGGTCTTTTTGCTCCATGTTGAAATTACTAAGTTTTGAAAATATTTCTGACTTGGAGAGAATGAGGGAGGAGTCTTATTTTGGGAATTATAACTACATGTGAAGATAAGTCATGCATGCAATGCACTATTAAATCCTAAGAATAGCATACAAACATTGTGATATTTAATAAAGTATGCATTTAGCTATAATTGCAATTTAATTAAATTTCGATCTTTGGAGAAAAATAACAAAATGATAAGATTAAAGTTTTCTATGATTAATATTTTTATAACTTAATTTTATTAATAGTGTTAATAGACAGGGAGTATTTAATTAAATATATAGCAATTTGATTTAATCAAGAATAGTATTTCCATTAATAGTTATGTTGAAAATACTCAAACTATTCAAATTAAATATATATATAACTATGAATTTATTCAAACATCACTCAAAATATTTTATAGCAGTGTCATCAATTTACAATTATTCTAAAGTTTCTAAAACAATTTTATTTGCAATTTTTGAACTTACAGATTTAAAGTTATGACAAAAATACTCAAATTTACCATTTGAAATTTGAATATTTTAAACTAAGTCAAATTTGAATTCTGTCAGATCCAAAATATTCTACATGTCGAGGGCTTTCCAAATATATAAAAATATTTGAATTTGGATAAACAGAGAAAAAGATATGATAGTTTGAATAGACAGGGACTTTTCTATAAAACTGCCATTTTTAATTTAATTAGAAAAAGAAAATCCACGCTGGCGCTGACTAGGATGCTGACTGGGCTGCTGACTGGGCTGCTGACGTGGTTAAGTCATTGGATCTGGGCCGTCAGATCCAGATCCTATGGATCAAACGCAATCATACCGATTCGAATAAGAAATCTAATCACGATCGTCTAAATCGGATCTAACGGCCAGGAGTCAAACAGAGAGAGGAGCTCACCGGTGGCGGCGCTAGGTTATCGGAGCGCGGCGGCTTCGGCTCGGCATGCCTTGTTCCGGCGAAAATAAGAAGACGGGGAGAGAGCTTTCATTACCAAAATGCGCCGGACGTCGAGATGGGCTCGTAGGCGAAGTAGGGGGCGGCCGTTCTTCCTGATGCTTCCTGGGTTGCTCGCCAGAGATGCCCGCGACGGCCCGAGCTTTGGTTCGAGGATGCACGGCTCCAAGCGCTGCGAAAAACCATGCCAGACCTTGTCAAACAGATGCGCACGGATTAAATATGAGGGCAGGGTTAGAGGAGAGGTCTCGGGGACGACGAAGTTCACCGGAAAACGAAGAAGCTCGCCGGCGGCCGTGGCGGAAGGTCTCGGATGGAATCGAGCAGCCCGGTGGCTCCCGTGCTACGTTTTCTAGGGCAAATCAAAGAGGAGTGCGAGGTCTATTTGTAGGCATAAACGAGGGAAGGAATCACGGCTTTAATCGCCTGGATTTAACGCGGAGAAATCACCGGCCGGAGTTACCATTTTCGGGCGCGCGATTTGGGGGAGGGCGTTGAAGACGATGATGACACGTGGGGTCGGGATGTAAGAGAGAGAGGGAGGTTGGGCTGGGCTGAGCGAGCGCTGGCGTGCGAGGAGATGGGCTCGACCCAAAAGCTTTTCCTTTCCCTTTTTTTTATTTTATTTTCTTTTCTGATTTATTTATTTCTTTTATAACTTTTGTTTTATAACTCCAATTGAGGCCAAACAAATTTCTAAAAATTTGTAAAATTATTATCTTTCTGTTTAACCAGTTGTGGGAGTGTTTTGAACACTTTTAAAAATAATAATTTTCGAAATATTGAGTAAATGTAAAATTGACACTTTGTGTTTAATTTAAAACTAAGGTTTAATATATTTTAATTTTGGCTAAATAAATTATATGCAATACCCATATTCAATATTGTTTGAATTTAAGTTATTTAGACTCATATTCCATTATCAAATAGATTTTCGCTTTAATAGATTATTAATATCATATTACAAGTATTTGTAATGAAAAGAGAAAATGTAATGTAATCATTTTTAATTCAAATTATTTTGTGCACCATTATATTTTAATTTATGATAAGTCAATTGAAACTTCATAGCAACTTTGGAAAAGGCTTTTAGTTTTTAATTCATTTCTCTTTTAGAATATATTAATCATTTCAAGCTTTGAAAATAATGAAAATCATTTAAGCAAATGAAATGCTTATTTGGATAATTCATTAATTTTAATTTATGAACTTTTTAAAGTTATAACTATAGGCTTATAGTTCCCAAACTAAATTTTGAAGTTAGTTGAAGAATGAAAACCATTTGGCAACATAGATTATATTTAAATAGTTTAAAAGAATACTTCTCAATATTATTTTCAATTTATGAATAGCTATGGTTAGGTTATTTAAATCCAATACTTATATAGAAACTTTTTATTACCAGGCAATGGTTTGAAGTTTTGTAAAACATTTGTCAAATTAGATATTGAGGTTTAACAGAAAACAATGGATAATGTAATGTTTAATTGGAAATAACTTTTGAAAATAATGACACATTGGGAATTTTGAAATAATAGACTTTTTCAAAATTGGTTGAAGTCTTTTATAGTTAGTTTTCTTATGCATTTTAATATTTTATTTTTAATCAAAACAAAAGTTTTAAATTTTAGTGATTTTTTAACATTCCAAAATATTGGGATGTTACAGACTACCACTCTTAAAAGGAATCTCGTTCCCGAGATTCTGAGAGGCTAGAAACAAAGCAACTGCTTGGTAAGATTATGATAACTCGAGAGGTTTCAAGAAATGAAATTTTTCTGACATGGAAGCTGGAAACTAGTAGGGGATGAATTTTCTGATTTGGGGAGGCCAGAAAGAAAGATGGTTTGGGATCTCTGGGTTTAAGCGACTGAGTTTAAATTATCTAGGTGGCTACCACCCTTAAAAGAAAAGTTTTGTTGATACTCAAATTGTTCTAACTTATATACGAAGATCCATACAAATCAATACAAACAACATCTAGCAAGCATTAAGCAACAGGGTTCAGACACAAGCAAACATACGTGAAGGACTTCAAACTTCTTTTGAAAAATCGAACTAATCGTTTATCGAACGAAAACACACCCATGTCGTGGAATTACAAAAATGATAGTACTGCCATACCACAATTTGATAGGTCAATACATCAAATCGACACGATAAGCTAAATGAGATAAATGGTGGTCCCTCTAACGTTGCTTGAATTGTTTCGCTTATTCTTCCTTGATCACACGCTTGCGCTTCATTGCATGGTTATTCACCACAGGTGTGGCTTCTTCTCCACTTGTCCCTTCAGACAACACCTATTCGGGGTCTTCTTCCTCCAGACCTTCCCCCTTCACAGCTGCAGGTACAGTCACGTCTCCAGTGCCTTGGTCACCTCCTTCTTCAGCTACCGGCGGTGGTGGAGGTGGAATGAGTTGCGCCTCAAGTGTGGCAATCTGCTCATCCTTGCCAAGGTTCTGCAAATGTAGGTCATGGATGAGTTCCTCCAAATGACCAACAAGATTTTCAGAAGCCTGGAGTTCTTGGGTTTTTGCGTGTATGACGGCTTGTGCATGATCCGCGACGTCATAAGCCTGTTGAACCTTCCTGGTCAGACAGTTGATGAGAAAATCCAAGTCTTCAAACATCTTGTTAATGATGGGCAGGTCCAGGCGATTTCCCGTGTGAGCCATCGAGAGACCGTGTGCATCCCTCTTCCCAAAGGCACGAAAGGGCGATCCTGGTGCTAGCTTGTTGCGATACTTGTAACACAAACGAGCCATTAAGTCCAACATAGCTATGTTCACTCCCTCAATCCACTCTGGGTAGTAGGTGGCATAGTCCACGGGCTCGAAGTCTGGCATCATGGGATCTGGGGTCATAATTCTGCGGATTTTCCAACGCGTCACATTAGGTATGTCGGTCTCCTCTTTCCTTCCTCCGAAATAGGGTGGTGGTAGCTTCAATATACTTGTCAACCTAAACAGCTGCCTCCCAAAGATGAAACCCGACAAAACTCCAGCATACGCGGTCTCAGTGTACTCTCCCATCTAAAATTTTGAAAAGGAAATAGAATTAGAATTAAAATGAAATAGAAAAAATTATATGCTAAAATGAAAGTTTTGTTTTTAGAAAAGTGAATAAAAATAGATTTTCAATCCTATGGTCAAATCCTATTTCTATCCAAACCTAGGGTTTCCAACCTACATGCAACACAGTGCTCTGATACCATCTGTAGTGTACCTGCACCTAAAATATGGCAGATACCTGTGTATAGTGCAAATCCCTGGATCGATTCGTTTGCACACACAGTTATGATGTAATATCACAACAAAGTATCAATTTATTACAACGCTGATCCAGACTTAGAAAATATTCATTACAAATTTGCATAGCATAAAACTAGCAGTGAACAGAGTAAACAGCGGAAAATTTATTCTTCATGGAGTCCCCAAACATCATCATGTGCCACAGGCGAGCATGTTGGTTGAAGACTCGAAACCCTTAGTAAAACTTTCACTCATCATCAGGACAGTCTGCAATAAGATATATATTGCAACAACGTGGGTCAGAACCATTAAAATGGAACTGGCAAGTGACACTATGGTGGACACTTAGAGGAATAACTCTATGACCTATATGCTTATTTGGCTGGTGGAGCTCAAGGCTATTTTGCAGAAAGCAAGTTTTTCCCTAACTTTTTGGAAAACACTTTTCTTCTATTCGAGACATCCGTGGCGTGAAATCCACTGTCTCATTCTACCCTTGTTCACCCATCAAGTTTTTATTTAGAAGTTGGAATGGTGGAATCCTCCGTTGACATCCTCGTTCAGCTGCTCAATTGTCCGTTTCCGGGGACACGGCTAAGTACTTAGATTTTTAACTCTGCAGAGGTTGTGCACGTTCACCATTGTACCCATTCAACCCAAAATACCCTTTACACACCATTTGTGATAAGGAAAGGAGAAGAATGAGACGAGATCTTTCAGAAGCATTTTCCCTCCCACTCTGGCCTGACGCGCTCCACCTACAAATCCTCTACAACCACCTGTCAGGCCGGGGAGAGTCCATGCAGCTTAGTTGATCAAGCCAGAGCCCATATTGGCAATGGCTGCACGAGAAGCAATCTTCACTCGGAGTTCTTCAGATTCCTTTGCTCCTAGGTGGCCTTCCACAAGTGAATATTCCACAGGTAAATCCCCTGGGAACAACACTCAACTCATACAGCCAAGCAACCAATTTCCACCCAGGTGTTTGATTAAAACTTAGTAGACTTTATCTTTTTCATCAAAATAGTTTTTGCATAGCATCACTATTCTACTAAGTAATTTCATAGGAACCTAGACACAGGAATAAAGAGATCTATCATGGCTTGCATAGCTATGCTATCCTAAACATGCTTATAGAAAATACTCTACTCATGCATAGAAATAATAGGACTTTTATGGGGGTGTTCCACTTGCCTTTGGATGATGTCTTTGCTCACAAACTTTTCCACAACGAACGTTTGCTCTCCGTTCAATCTAAACATTATAAGCAAACAACGAAACAACCATCAACAAACAAACATGCACATTCATAGTGAGCCAACAAGCATTGTAAAACTTCTAAGGAAAGCATGTCATGTATGATATGTAATTTATTTCTAAGGACTAGAAATGCATGTCATGCCATGAAAATTCTTTAAGTTAATGCAAGGAAATGGGTTGGTCAAAATGACTAAGGACTAAAGTCATACGTTGAATAAAATATTTTGTTTTATATCATCTTGAATAAGCACTCTAAAGGCTTAGTTCTGATGTGGAAAAATTACTTAGAGAAAATACTAACTCTATTCTTTGAGGTGATCAACAATTATTGTCAACTCTTCGTAAATTGGATATTCACTATAGTCAGAGAGACAGACACCCGACCAGCCACTTAAATTGTGGAACAAGTCTCATGTACGTGGACATGTAAGGTTTGTTCCCAGGCCACTTCATCTCACTATGCCGCTAGGACCCAACGAACTTCAAGATGGTAATAACATGATCAAAACCGTTTATGTCTAAAGCGAAAGATAAGATTAGGAAAGAGGGGAAGATAGAAAGAAAGATGTAGTAGGTTTTCTAGAAATCTTCTCCATACTTGTAACTTTCTCATGAAATTCTTCCTGATTTTTCTTCTAAGTGCTTCTACTACTTGGAGATTCTTCTGGAGTCTTGTTTTGGCTAAGCCTTTCATTGGTCTTTTTTCTCCATGTTGAAATTACTAAGCTTTGAAAATATTTCTGACTTGGAGAGACTGAGGGAGGAGTCTTATTTTGGGAATTATAACTACATGTGAAGATAAGTCATGCATGCAATGCACTTTTAAATCCTAAGAATATCATACAAACATTGTGATATTTTATAAAGTATGCATTTAGCTATAATTGCAATTTAATTAAATTTCGATCTTTGGAGAAAAATAACAAAAGGATAAGATTAAAGTTTTCTATGATTAATATTTTTATAACTTAATTTTATTAATAGTGTTAATAGACAGGGAGTATTTAATTAAATATATAGCAATTTGATTTAATCAAGAATAGTATTTCCATTAATAGTTATGTTGAAAATACTCAAACTATTCAAATTAAATATATATAACTATGAATTTATTCAAACATCACTCGAAATATTTTATAGCAGTGTCATCAATTTACAATTATTCTAAAGTTTCTAAAACAATTTTATTTGCAATTTTTGAACTTACAGATTTAAAGTTATGACAAAAATACTGAAATTTACCAGTTGAAATTTGAATATTTTAAACTAAGTCAAATTTGAATTCTGGCAGATCCAAAATATTCTACATGTCGAGGGCTTTCCAAATATATAAAAATATTTGAATTTGGATAAACAGAGAAAGAGATATGATAGTTTGAATAGACAGGGACTTTTCTGCAAAACTGTCATTTTTAATTTAATTAGAAAAAGAAAATCCACGCTGGCGCTGACTAGGACGCTGACTAGGCTGCTGACTGGGCTACTGACGTGGTTAAGTCATTGGATCTGGGCCGTCAGATCCAGATCCGATGGATCAAACGCAATCATACCGATTCGAATAAGAAATCTAATCACGATCGTCTAAATCGGATCTAACGGCCAGGAGTCAAACCGAGAGAGGAGCTCACCGGTGGCGGCGCTAGGTTATCGGAGCGCGGCGGCGACGGCTCGGCATGCCGTGTTCCGGCGAAAATAAGAAGACGGGGAGAGAGCTTTCATTACCAAAATGCGTCGGACGTCGAGATGGGCTCGTAGGCGAAGTAGGGGGCGGCCGCTCTTCCTGATGCTTCCTGGGTTGCTCGCCGGAGATGCCCACGACGGCCCGAGCTTTGGTTCGAGGACGCACGGCTCCAAGCGCTGCGAAAAACAATGCCAGACCTTTTCAAACAGATGCGCACGGATTAAATATGAGGGCAGGGTTAGAGGAGAGGTCTCGGGGACGACGGAGTTCACCGGAAAACGAAGAAGCTCGCCGGCGGCCGTGGCGGAAGGTCTCGGATGGAATCGAGCAGCCCGGTGGCTCCCGTGCTACGTTTTCTAGGGCAAATCAAAGAGGAGTGCAAGGTCTATTTGTAGGCATAAACGAGGGAAGGAATCACGGCTTTAATCGCCTGGATTTAACGCGGAGAAATCACCGGCCGGAGTTACCATTTTCGGGCGCGCGATTTGGGGGAGGGCGTTGAAGACGATGATGGCAGGTGGGGTTGGGATGTAAGAGAGAGAGGGAGGTTGGGCTGGGCTGAGCGAGCGCTGGCGTGCGAGGAGATGGGCTCGGCCCAAAAGCTTTTCCTTTCCCTTTTTTTTATTTTATTTTCTTTTCTGATTTAATTATTTCTTTTATAACTTTTGTTTTATAACTCCAATTGAGGCCAAACAAATTTCTAAGAATTTGTAAAATTATTATCTTTCTGTTTAACCAGTTGTGGGAGTGTTTTGAACACTTTTAAAAATAATAATTTTCGAAATATTGAGTAAATGTAAAATTGACACTTTGTGTTTAATTTAAAACTAAGGTTTAATATATTTTAATTTTGGCTAAATAAATTATATGCAATACCCATATTCAATATTGTTTGAATTTAAGTTATTTAGACTCATATTCCATTATCAAATAGATTTTAGCTTTAATAGATTATTAATATCATATTACAAGTATTTGTAATGAAAAGAGAAAATGTAATGTAATCATTTTTAATTCAAATTATTTTGTGTACCATTATATTTTAATTTATGATAAGTCAATTGAAACTTCATAGCAACTTTGGAAAAGGCTTTTAGTTTTTAATTCATTTCTCTTTTAGAATATATTAATCATTTCAAGCTTTGAAAATAATGAAAATCATTTAGGCAAATGAAATGCTTATTTGGATAATTCATTAATTTTAATTTATGAACGTTTTAAAGTTATAACTATAGGCTTATAGTTCCCAAACTAAATTTTGAAGTTAGTTGAAGAATTAAAACCATTTGGCAACATAGATTATATTTAAATAGTTTAAAAGAATACTTCTCAATATTATTTTCAATTTATGAATAGCTATGGTTAGGTTATTTAAATCCAATACTTATATAGAAACTTTTTATTACCAGGCAATGGTTTGAAGTTTTGTAAAACATTTGTCAAATTAGATATTGAGGTTTAACAGAAAAACAATGGATAATGTAATGTTTAATTGGAAATAACTTTTGAAAATAATGACACATTGGGAAGTTTGAAATAATAGACTTTTTCAAAATTGGTTGATGTCTTTTATAGTTAGTTTTCTTATGCATTTTAATATTTTATTTTTAATCAAAACAAAAGTTTTAAATTTTAGTGATTTTTGAACATTCCAAAATATTGGGATGTTACATCCACACTGTATGGTATGACAATCTTGTTATAAAGTTCATGTTAATAGAATATGACAGACCTACGAACTACGAAAAAGAGATGTTACACCTAAGTCCGTAAATGGCTATGAGTCATATATGATCTGAGATAAATTCCATGTACGATTACCAGGTAATGACTTGGAAGATCTTCTTGATGGTATCTAGGCTGTTAATAGAATATGAGATTTTATGAGAGAGTAGAGACTAATAAGGATTGATTTGTCGTGAAACAGTTCCGACAGATTCAAAAGTTGACCACTATGATATTTTGTCTCAAGTTGTGATAACCAACTAGTATAGGGGATCGCAACAGTCTTCGAGGGAAGTGATGACCCACAAGTATAGGGGATCGCAACAGTCTTCGAGGGAAGTAAAACCCAAATTTACTGATTCGACACAAGGGGAGCCAAAGAATATTTATAAGCTTTAACAGATGATTTTTCAGATCAGCTGCACCTGTGAATAGACTTGCTCGAGACGGAATATCAGTAGCAATAGTTTTATAGAAGTGATAGTAGTGAAATTACAGCAGCTGTAGAATTAAGACAGCGATTGTGATTACAATAGACAGCAGGATTTAAATACTGTAGGCATACAGACGGATGTACGGGCATTGCATGGATAAGATAATTCATGTAATATCATAGCATAAGAATTTGCAGATGAATAATATAAAGCATCCAAGTATTAACTAATCATAAGCATGTATTCCAATTTAGTTGTGCGTGCTCGCAATTAGAAACTTGCACAACATCTTTTGTCCTGCCAGCTCGTTTGCAGCTGGGCCTTGAGGGAAACTACTGGAAATTAATGTACTCATTTTAATAAAGTACAAGAGCGAAGCATTAGCATTCCGTGAACACATGTGATCCTCACATCACAGCCATTCCCTCCGGTTATCCCAATTGCTGTCACTTTGGGGCCATCGGTTCCGAACAATAATATGTGTATACAACTCATAGATATGATCCAAAACAATAATTATTCTCATGATAAAATAACATGTTCAGATCTGAAATCATGGCACTCATGCCCTAGTGTCAAGCATTAAGCATAATAAGTTGCAGCAGGGACGTAAAACACCGATAACGGATACTAGGCACCATGCCCTAATGATATTACAGCTATTACATGAATGATCTCATCCAATCCCTACCATCCCCTCAAGCCTACAGCGGTGGATTACTCACACATGGATGGGGGAAACATGGATGGTTGATGGAGAGGCAATGGCGATGACGATGGCGATGATCTCGTTCGATTCCCAGTCCCGGTAGGGTCTGGAACAGAGACTTCTGATCCCCAAACTAGGGTTCGACGTTGTAGCGGCGTACGGTGATGTTATTTGGAAAAGTGGATACCCCCTTGGGTTTTTAGGTAAGGAGGGTTAAGTATCCGCGAGGGGGTCGCGAGGAGGTGGCCGAGGGGGACCCAGCCCCTGCTGGCGCGTCCAGGGCCCACCCTCGCCAGGAGGTGGTGTGCTGGCCTCGTGCCTCCTCTCCGTTTGGTCTTCGTGGTTCCTGGTCCTCCTCGTATAGAAAATAACTTCTAGATGTCTTTCGGGCTTTTCCCGAAAGTTGATATTTCTGCACAAAAAGGTGACACCAGGGTAATCATGCTGAAAACATCGTTATTCCATGTTAGTTGCATTCAAAACACACAAATTAGAGGTAAAACAATAGTGTTAGAGAAAGTAGATACGTTTTGGACGTATCAACCCCCCCCCCCCAAGCTTAGCTTATTGGTTTTCCTCAAGCAATTCAGTTAACAACTGAATGCGATAAAAGAACTTTCACGAACTCATTTGTTCATGTGATGTAAATATTCTCATTATGAGGACAAATGCTTAGACTATTCATAATAAGACATATATAAACGGTGTCACCCAATAGTTATGCAAACCATGAAAAGATGCCAATTATACTGATGATAAATAGCATGAAACATATCAATTCACAGGATTGCAAGGCTCATAAGAAAGTATGATAAAGTGGTATCTCGCTTGCCCGAATGTAACAACATAACATAAATGCCCAGGCACCTCTGAGTTCCAAGGGAAGACTAGAGATAAAGATATCAAAGATAAAAGCATCAAGATTAGACCGCGGTTAACATATTAAGGGACAAGCACATTACACTAAGAATGACAATTATGCTCTCAAGAATGTGCTCAAAGAAGGATGGTGACTGAATAGTAAAGTAAAAGATATGCCCTTCATTGAGGGAAGTAGGGATTCAACATGTGCTAGAGATTCTTATCATTTTGAAAACAGAGGTAAAATTATTTTTGAGTGGTGGTTGTTAGCTCAACGAATGGCAATAGAGGGCTTGTTATCTTCCATACTAAGCAAGTTGAGAGCGGTTCCGATTAGTTTTAAAACAAAGCGCTTATAATATGCATCTTTATATTCATTTTGATAGCTTGACACTTGACTAGGGATGCGCCCATCAATACCCATGGTTACTAGCCTAGGGTAAGAAATGTGAGGCAGAGAATACGTAGTGCTGGAAGATTCATCGGCTGATAAGCGGGATTTACCCAGGTCCTGGGCCCTCGAGTGAGGTACCACCCTTATGTCCTGCTTGTCTGTTATTGATTGTGAATATGCAGCGAGTACAGGGGTCTAGCAAGATGTCGATCTTGCTAGGGTTTGGTGATTCTGGTTGGGCGTGCCCTTGATCGGCCATCCTCATGTCCTTTATATAGTGGTACAGGTCTCGGGTAGTAACCGACTAGGACTACAAATATGGAAAGTAATACCGACTATGCTATTTATGGTAGAAGTCTTCGACTTGGGCTTCACTTGTTGGGCTTCTTCAGCTTACTGACAATTGGGCTTTAGTCATTACGTGCATCGGCTACCAACATGAAGGGGTACCCGTTTGGTATAACCTCGTCATTAGCCCCCGAGTGCTTGGCTAATTCGGAGAATCAGTCATGGACTCACTTCATAGTGCACGTCTCATGTTTATGTTTTTGCTAAGATGCGTTCATGTCTTTATCTATCGACTATGATTTATGACTAAGGATCTCGACTGAGTAGGCCTGGAATTATTCAATAAGTCGAAACCAGTTAACTGCACTTCGGCAAAATCATACTAGTCTTCAATCATGTTTCGAGTCCTTGGGCTCGATCATAGAACATACTCGACAGACTCGCCTCAGGCCAGTTGATGGGCTTACTGATATTGGTATGAAGTTTTAATTTGCTACCCAGCGCGTCCGCCAGGATTTCCATTGTATCTGTTGATACGGAAATATCTAGGATTAAGCACTGCTGGAGTGATCCTCGGCCCGTTCGACTGATTGATGGGCCCTGAACCTGGGTAAATCCCGCTTGTCAGAAAGTGTTAGAGGATAATCTCAATTTTGTTTTTCTTAGTCGGAGATTTTACTCTCTCCCGATGGGAGTTTCCACTCGACCATGTTTATGCATATGATTTGTTGTTTCTTTCTTGTCGTAAGGATTTTTTTTGTTTGTCCGTCGCAATTGACGCTCCTTTGTTTTATGTGTTTTGTTCGTCTGTCAGGCGAAGTATGTCATACATGACATCCTTGGTGTGCGAATAACACGTTGACGGGATGTAACATAGTGGGTCCCACCCTTTGACCGTTGTGGACGCCGGTTCAGTTCTGATTTGACCTGACGTGGCGAGATTTTCATAGACGTGATGATGATCTCCTCGTTCTGCGCGTATAGTGGGCGGTGTGGCATGCGACAATTGCCCTCCGATTGTGCCACGTGCCATGGTAATTTTACTTGGACGGCTGCGATGATCTTCTAACTTTTACCATAAGTATGGGTTTCGCCGCTACAATTTGCTTTAACTTTCCATTTGCCTCCTGTTTCCTCTGCTTCATCTTCTTCCTTGCGCCCGCCGCTGCTCTGTTTTCGTGTTTCCATCCTATCTCTTTTTCGCACGCGCTCCTCCCTCTTTGCTTTTGCATTCGACTGTCCACCATGGCCCCCAAGAAGAACTCGACGTCCTCTGTCGCAGCTGTTGCTGCCATCATAGGCAAGAAGAGGAAGGAGTCGTCTGCTGTCGCCGTGCCCACCGCCCTCAAGAAGGAGTCTAGCGGCTGGACTTCGTCAATCATGATGGAGAAAAGGCTGGCGGTCCTTCGCAAGGACGGGCTGCTTCCACCTGCTACGGACCTCGCCGTTTGTGCTCCTTGCAAGGAAAACATCCCCGTGCCACTTCTTGGAGTGCGGGTATGTTTTGCTGAATTCCTTCCTCGTGGATTCAGCCTCCCACTCCACGACTTTGTGCGTGGTCTTCTTTTTGCCTATGGGATTAAGATCCATGATCTGGTCCCAATGGCGTCTTGCACATTGCCTGTTTTATGGTAATGTGCGAGTGCTTTTTGGGGGTATCCCTCAGCTGGGCACTATGGAATTCCATCTTCCTAGTGCGTCCCATGCCCCGCAATGGCCGTGTGAATCCAGTCTGAGGTATCGGCTTCCAGGTCAAGAGCGGCTGCAAGTACTTCATCTTGAAGGCAGTCAACTCCGCTCAGGGGTGGAGGACCAAGTGGTTCTACATCCCCGTGAACCAGGTAGTCAGCCCAGCCTTTTTGGCTGGAGACGCCCCTCAGAAGACGAAAGCCTGGGTGCATGCTCTCTTGCCAGCCGAAGAATAGGAGGCTGCCCCTCTTCTGAAGAAGGTCGAAAGGTTGGTGAGCACCGTTCTAGGTGTGCAACTGATCTACACCTTCCTGAAGTGTCGTGTGTGTCCCCTCGAGCAACGTGCTCACCCAATGTGGGAGTACGAGGGCGCACACGACGCCACCAGGGTTAGTGCCGTGCAGCTGTCGGCTAACGAGCTCGACGCACTTGTGAAGTCGGTAACTAGCTTCAAAGCTGAGGATACTATCGACTATGCATTCCCCACTGCTCCCTTTAGTTTAGAGCACCCCCTTCCTGAGGTAAGTACATTACTTGTTTATGCACCTTTGTCTTTGTTGAGTGAGCCTTGTTATCTTTTGCTTACTTGTTCTTCTTTTTGCTTTGTCTGTTGTAGAGGCACTCCACTATGTCCTCACTCCCTCCCCTTCCTCAAGCTAGGCCTGTCGTGGAGACAGCTGTGTTGAAGGACAGCGAGAAGTCGACGGACTCCTTGCCCGAGGTCGAATCCTTCTCTTCGGAGAAATCTGAAGTGGATGGAAAAGGTGTAGGGCAGTCCGAGGATGAGCCTATCGTTGAACCCGTCCTCAAACGTCACCGTCTGACTCAGCGATCGTCGCTAGTCTGGCTTTGGCGGCCCTCACTTTGATGATGACTTGTCCTCGGATGAGGACGTGCAAAGGTAACCTTTGTCGTATCTATATGTACATATGTTTTGCCTGTTTGTTATGTTTATGCTGGTCTTATAATATCCCTTCCATTGTGTCCTTCTTAATCTAGCGATGACCGGGTGGCCAGTCCCCCAGCTGCTCCAATGATGACTGCCACCTCCTCTCCTGCTACGGAGGCAGTAGTCGCCCCTTCTCCTCCTTCTGTTCTTGCGCCGGAGGTTGCAGCGCCAATTGCGGCAGCTCCGACTTCCGCACCCTCATCTTCTTCCATGCCTTCCTGGCTGGAGCACGTTAGTCTCCTTCCTTGTGTTTGTAATATGCTTTTTTCTTTGACCTTTGCGTGTGACGTGTGCGTTGTATCTGCAGCCGGCCGTCAGTGTACTTGCTACTTTTGGCCAAGCCTTCGCGCAGTCGGAGGAGGAGCGAGGTGCACTCCGCTCTCCACTGGACCAGCTAAGCCGTGAGTACATCTTTTCCCTTGCTTTTGTTTATTCCTGTTTTTGTTCTTCTCTGCAACTGGAGTTTTTTCCGTTTTTTTTTCAGGGGAGAAGGATATCCTGGAGTCCCGGCTGGTTGATTTGGAAACGGCCCTCTCGCAGCAATCGACTGCCCAGGAAGAGCTTGATGCCCTTCGTGCTTCTGAGGGAGATCGTGCCAAGCTACTTCTTGGCTTTGTGCATTCTCTTGAAGGTAAGGGCAGTATGCTTCTCGTGTGAAAGTTTACCTTTTTCTTTTTTGGCTATTAATATGGACACTTGTTTTTGATTTACAGGTCCCTTTTCTAGCTCCAGTGGTACGGCGAGTGATGCTTTGTCACTTGACAAGGCCATTGGTCAGGTTGGGGTGGCCATATAGCAAGCCAAGAACTCTCTGGAGGTTTCCACCCAGACTCTTGGAGCTATGTTCAAGGAAGTGCTCCCTACAGCCGAGGTCCCTTCGACCATCGCGGGCTATGCTGCGCAGCTGGGCCCGAAGTCGAAGACGTTGATGGCTTATGCACAAGAGCTAATGGTACGTGGCTCGGACTCCACCCTCAAACTCCTTCTAGGTCATGGTGTTGCTGCCAACTATGAATCCATCATGTCTGACTTCCCTAAGAAGTCAGACGAGAAGCCTTCGAATCTGAAGAAGTAAGGGTCGCGCGTATCCATCCTCCCTAATGCTAGCATTGTGACTATGAAGCGTCGCTCGTTAGCCATTGCTGCTACTCGTAAGGATGGGTCAGAGTCTGCTGCCTAGTCATATGCAGCACTTGCTTTAGATTTCATTTCGTAATATGTGATGTATATTTCGCCACTAGGATGTCCCTTGGAAATGGAGCTTTTGTTGATCCTTGATGTGTGTTTTGTGTCTCTTTTTCCTTCTGCTTATCTCTCGTCTGAGATATTGTGATTGTGTCTCAGTCGAGCGTCTCAACCACTCAGAAGGATATTCATGTGGGAGAGGACTCTCGCTCGGCTGCAAAGTTGAAGAATGATGCCAGGGTTCTGGATTATGCCAAGAAGAAGGTTGCTCAACTGGAGCAGGAGCTCAAAGCAGACCGAGATGACATAAAAATTCTCCAAGGGAGACCTTCTCTTGCTACCCAGAGTGAACAGTATGTTCTCTATGAGATGGATGATTCGAACATGCAGCTTAAAGGTACTAAATATGTCGACTTGTTTTTTGCGTATGTGTGAGTTGCATTTAATCATCCGGTCACCTTTCTCTGCCTGTAGTTTTTATAGATGATTCCAAGGCTAAGACTTCTCGTGTGGCAGAGCGTCTGGAAGACACGACTCGGAAGGCTGCCACCTATCCGCAACACTTCTGGCTTGATACCTACCATGCCACCATTCTTGCCACTCTAAAGGATCGCGTGTGGCGTGGTGCTATTCTGCTGGAACGTTGCCGGGCGGCACTTATGCGGGTGAATCATTACCTGTTCCCTGAAGGTCGTCAACCGCAAAGGATTCACGCCCTAGTCGAGTTGTTTCGTGCTTCTGAGCTGATACAAGAGGTTTTGTCTGGCGAGTTATACTTGGAGCCAACGCTGCATTTGCATATATGCGGAGTCAAGATTCTGGGCGCGCCTCTACTTCTTCATCTCGATCAGAGCTTCGACTATCAAGTGAAGATATGGAGCGGACTCTTGCTCCTGCTGAGAGATTGATAGGCCGAGCTCATAAGCAGCTGATCGACTCCAACCTACCGTTGAAGCATGAGGATGCTTAGCTTTTTGCTCTTATAGTTTTTTGATGTAAATGATGTTCAGTATAGGTATATAGCCCCCGAGTGTATCGAGTGGAGTTTTGTATGTATGTATGTTTATGATAGAAATCCATCATCCGTATTTGTTGGATGCTTGCTATGTGCACCACCATCGGGATGCAGCCCCCGAGTCTAACGAGTGGTTGTTTTTTTGTTCTTGACATATATGAATTTTAGTCTTTGCAATTCGCATAGCGTTCGGACTATTTGGTTCTGTTTTGGGTAATGTGCAACCCCCGAGTGTATCGAGTAGGGTTTTTGTGTCTCGTTTTAACGATAAATTATGCAACAAAGGTATGAGTAAAACTTTCTCTTTATAAATGTTGACCAGCAAGCCGCCTCATTAAAAACCTTTCAGTCCCCTTAGGTACCCTGGTAAGGAAAAGAGCGCGTCTGAAACCTGCTGGCCTTTTTGATATATGAGCTTTTGCTACATCGACTGGATGCGTATACTAAATATTGGTGACCCTAATTGGTCACATTCTTCGAGCTGTATGCTCCTTCTTGTTGCTGCAGCATCTTTGCCTTGTACCCCCACTCCAAGGGTCTTTTTGGCTGTTGTAGTCGAAGCATTAGGGACTCCCCATGGAGTTAGTCTATTCGTGATAGTATGGTATGTCTTGAGGCAAGATCTTTGAGTGGATGTCAAGGCTTTGTGTTTTGCTCCTCCGGCTTGTGCTTGCTGCTCGAGCTGCTTATGATGATGCAGTTTGGAATTCCTTGACTGAAGATAGTAGTGATGTGCTTTGCGCTTGTCATCTTGTTTTTTCTTGACGTTGCCCTTTTAGTCGTGGCTGCAACTGTTTTGAGCGAAGGATCATCTTTGTCTGGTCTTTTGCTGAGGGCTTCTATTGCTTGAGTAGTGTGTGGGTGCCATCTACCGATTGATCTATGGTTTACTCGCCTTAAAAAAACACCTGGCGGTACCTGCGCCTTTATTGCTCCAATGTTAGCCAGCCTGTTTGCTTGTTTATTGCGAGTGTGTGCTACGTGTTGTAGTCCGCAACTGTGGAATCTTCTTTGCAATGTGTCGAAGTAGTCTTGACATATGGCCAGTTTGTCCACATTCATCCTACTTGTACCTGCCACGTTTTGCGTGATTATGCATGAGCTTCCCCGAATGATGATGTCTTGTGCTCCAGATGATCTTGCAAGTCGTATGCCTTGGAACAGGCCTTCGTAATCAACCTCGACTTTTGATGGAGAAGGGAAGTCTATCTGTAGCACATAGTTTAATTGTTCCTTGTTAGGTGTTATGAGTATCATACCTGCGCCTGCGCCCCTGCCACCCTTTGACCCTTCAAAGTGTATTGTCCAGGGTTTGACGCGTGTGTTTTCTTCTTTTGCAGGTTCGACTGTCCATATGGCATTTACTTCATGTGACGTGGCTACGGCTGCCGGTCTCTTTCGCTCTGGCATTGTTATGGTTTCTCTCTCTACCTGTGCTTCATGTGAGAGCTGTTATGTTCCAAATGCCTCTGAGATTTTGCAGAAGTCTCTATCGCAGTCATCTGATTTCTGAAAATTTCCATTGACTATGATTACTCCTTTTGGCCCTGGCATTTTGAGTTTGAGGTATGCGTAATGTGGTACGGACATGAATCTTGCAAATGCTGGTCTCCCCAGTATGGGGTGGTATTGCGACTTCCAGTTGACGACTTCGAAGTTGATCAACTCGCTCTTGAAGTGTGTTGCATCGCGGAATGTGACGTCGAGTTGGATTGTTCCTTTTGGTCTTATGGCTTTTCCTGGCACAGTACCGTGGGAAGTATTTGTAGACTGTGATAAGTTATCGACTGACCTATTCATCCTATGGAGTGTGTCGACGAATAGTATATTGACGCCGCTGCCTCTATCCATGAATATTTTTGTCATGGCGTACCCGCCAATTTGAGATTCGAGGACTAAAGTTGTGTGCCCCGGCCGATAGATGGATGGAGGATGATCCTCTTGGTTGAAGGCGATTGTTGTTTCTGACCTGTAACGTCCCCAAATTTGCTAATCGATAATTAAGATTTGTTTGTGCATCATTAGCATCATTTACATCTAATTAAAAGTTGCACAAAATTTCAGTTTTAAAATAAAAGAGACAAACCCTAATTGGCCTAAACCACTAGTTATTTTAAATGTGTTAAAAGAATTTCAAAATTCTTAAAATCCAAGGTTGCCAATGGCTTCCTTGTGAAATTCTGAATCTAAAGGTATTTTTATATAAATTTTCTGTTCAGCGAAAAAGCCCTCAAAAGTTTTATTTTCCAAACTAGGGGCCTGTTTTATAAGATTTTGTGGTTCTTCAGAACTCCAGGGGGTTTTCTCGATAAGAGAAAACCCCCAGTCGTCTTCAACCTTCCGACCGAGGGTCGCGCTGTCGCGCCCCCGGCCGTTCGACGCCGCCTCCGCGCCAAGATCCTCGACGCCGCCACTGCTCCTCCTACAAGAAGCCCTCCGCCGCCGCCAGAGTAACCCTAGCCAACTCCATCTTCTCCTCTTCTTCCCCCACTGCCCGAAACCCTAGCTCTCGGGTCCGGCGATGATTTCTGTTGATTCCGGCCACTCCGAGCTCCGGCGAGACGCTCTAGAACTGCGCCGAATTGCCCTCTTCTTCCTCGTCCTTCAGAGATTCTGGGAAGCCGGGAATTGGACGAATTCGTCCGTCTTCTTCTACCTCGGACAGCCGCCGTCGAGCTTGATTCCGGCGAACTCCGGACTCCCCTCGCCTCCCCGACCTCTCCATCGCTCTCAGGGTGAGCCTACCGTCCTCCAGGACCTCTCCCCGCTCTACCTTTCCTCCTGATTCTTCTGGTCGCCCTCTGCCGTTTTCGGCTTCCGCTCCGGCGACAATCCCGCCGTCTCTGGCGACCATTCGCCAGCGGCGCCGCCACCCCTCGGTCGCCCGCATCTGTGCGTGCCCAACGCGCGTAGCCGCGCGTCCCCTGGCTTCGGTAATCGCTGAATTCGTGCTTGGCCGGGAGACTCTGGTCCATTGATGACGACATGCGACATCATCGCTGTTTATTATTTTATGAAAATAATTTTAATTCCTTTTCTGTAATTCTTTTAAATAGGACAGGTGGGGTCCCCTTGTCAGAAATTTATTCATATCCAAATAATGTTTTCTGTAATTAATAAAGTTATGACATGTGGGTCCAATATTATTTATCTAATTCCATAAATCTTTTAAATTTTATTAAAATTTGTTTAATCTTTGGAAATCCATAAGTAATTCATTTTAAATCAGAAAATATAATTAATATATTAAAATTCGCAGAAAAATAAGATCTATTTAATTAAACCGAAATCATGTATATTTAAACAACTTTGAACCATGTTTACAATAGAATAACAAATACAATATTTCTCTTAAATATGGAGCTTGTCGAATGGAACCTGTCGGGCGTTCGCACTCCATTTAAAATGTTCTTCCGTGTGTAGGATGTACATTTTAATCCTGTAAACTTGCCATGCATACATTGTGCGTATTGCATTATGCCATGGTTGAATGTTGTTTCCCGTTTCTTTCCGGTGTTTCGTTTTTCGCGGTAGAATGTGGAGTTCGACAACACCGAAGGCTTGATGAATCATCGACGACATACTCAAGCAGGATAACTATGAAGAGTTATTTTGGTTATCTTGATCAAGTGAAGCCGAAGATTTCCAAAAGTTGTATATCTTGTTATCGAAGAGCAAGGCAAGCATAACCTCTTATCTGCACATATATGGTTTCAAAGTATTTGGTTATGGTATTATCCATGTGAGTCAAATGTGGTTTTGGTTGAGGTTTAGAGCGTCTTAAGTATTGCATCGCCAGAGCCTTCTATGCTTAGCCATGCTTAGATCTTCCCTCTGCTCCATTCGGTTGATGAATCAGAGCTGTGAAGGATGACGTGAAATGGTAAGAGATGTGTTGAATATGCTAAAGGCTTGGATGGGAGGCCACAATGGGATTGTGGTGGGTTGTTCCATTCTTGCCGGCCTAGGAACTGAGTTCTCCTCTTTGGAACAAAGACCTCGTGCATCCACATAGGACTTGGACCTCCCTCGACCCCAACTTGTCTAGCCTACTACGTGAAGACACTAGTTCAAGTGTTCCACTTGCGTGTGCGGTAAAATAAGTTGAGGAAATTAGGGCTCGGGTCAGGAGAGTGTGATCTGATCTTCACCCTGGCAACCCGCACTAGGGATCAATGAGATGGCGGTCTGACCTACTGTTGTGGCTCATGGACATAGGCGAAGCTTTGGAAAGGTCGTGGTCAACCCTCTTGCCGGCACTCCCCCGAAGAGTGCTAATAGTTGGCGTGTCGGTTGGTTGGCGTGTGTGGGTAGTTACACCCCCTGTAGGTTAAATCTTTTCGGAAAGCCTTGTCCACGGTTATGGATGACTTGGTACCTTATGTCTGATGATCATAGATAACATGAATCTAATTATAAAACTTGCCAACTAAGGGAGGATCGCTTCCTCGGGTTGAGCGAGGGGGTGATTCTGGTGGGTGGTACAACTCATGATGATCTAGTGGAGACTGAAGATGTGGATGAAGCTAGTGTTTCACTCTCTTATCCCTTTTTAAAAGTCTACTGATGCGACATTCTCTCCTCCCTCAATTTGAAAACAAAGATGGCTTTATGCAAAAGACATTCATGATTACTCTCTGAACGAGCAGTTATATAATAGGTTAATTAAGTCTTGTTGAGTACCTCTTGTACTCAGCCTTGCGCAATTCTTTGGACATGTGTGTTCTGCTGGGCATCGACATCGACAAGTATGTTGTGGTTCCCAGACGGCAGCCTGGAATTTATGGATTGGGACATCGCCATTATGCTTTCTGGCCTCTTAGGCCTTTTGATATCTTGCTATGTCTAATAGAATAATTTGCCTTCCATTGTATTGGTGATTGACAGGTCAGTGACCTTATTTTGGTGATATTTGTTTCTTAGCTCTTTTAAGAGCTTGACCTATTGCTTCTTGTGTTGTAGGGTTTCTGTTGTGTTTCCGTTTTCAACTGTTGGCTCTCGAGATCTTTGTTAGGCTTATCTCAGATTAAGGTCTCAGATTTGTCTAGCGTGGCTCTTGGGGGTGCTACATGACCCCTGCAGGAAATCAGGTACCGGAGGTGGCGCTAGAGCTGCCATATTGACGCAACGAGTGTGTCATTTTTGCTGCCTATTCGAAGGACGTACTTTTTGGATCATGTACATATGTCCCTTGGGTTGCGGGTACTGGTTGTCTATGTTGTGTGATATGTGATGTATGGCGCCTGCCATTTGATTGTTTGTGTCATGCGGTGGCGGTCTTGGTAAGGCCGCGACTAACTGTGATGGTCCTGCATATGCTGATGGAGCGTTTACTGGTTGGTCCCTCATGAGCCGTTTCATGTAATCTGCTGACATTTTCTCGAATTCTCGACATTGTCCCAGTTGCTGGGTCTTTGAACATATGGAGTCTGCACTCGTCTTCCATCTTTTCTTGAAATGATTTCTCGGTCCTAGGGTCTGAGCGTCTTTGCCAGTCTTGCCTTCTGTAGCTTCCACACTGATCGTGGCATCAGTTGTCACGACAGTCGACTGGTCTATCGTGTCGGTAGTTGCTACTCCGCGTGTCTCACCGATCATCTTGTCGATTGTTGCGCCGATCATCTTGTTTTCTATCGTCCTGGTTACGATCATCATGCGAGAATCCTGCTGCTACGAATTTGACCTTGTCTTTGCTTCCGCGATCATAGTCGCGCCTTCTTCGTTTGTCGTCTGTGTCGTGACGATCTCGGCTGTCTCATTGGTCATGACTGTCTCTTTGGCCGTGATGTCGTTGTGGTGAGTGCAAAGTTTTACTTTGGACTGCGTCTTCGCCATCTGCCTACTCGGTTGCCAGTTTCATGAGCTTTGCCATGTTTTTCGGCTTTTGTCATCCGAGTGGCTCTCTGAAATCTTTTCTTTAGACTCCATTTG
Source organism: Poa annua (assembly GCA_026929855.1). Classification (NCBI taxonomy): domain Eukaryota; kingdom Viridiplantae; phylum Streptophyta; class Magnoliopsida; order Poales; family Poaceae; genus Poa; species Poa annua. The sequence continues at coordinate 74,021,836 of CM049426.1, forward strand.
TGAAGGCGTCCATAGCTCTGTCCTTTGATATTGCACCGACAGAGTTTAGGATGGAGGTCCATCTACTGATATATGCCTGAGCTCTTCGTCTGACTTTTGTCTACATGCTCTTAACTCCTCGAATGTCTTCGACCTTTCGCAGAGAGGGTCGAAATATTTTATGAAGTCTTCCTTTGAAGTGGTCCCAGGAGTCATAGGTTCCTTCGGGTAGTGATTTGAGCCAGTCACGGGTTGTGCCTTCAAGGATTAGTTGTAGATGTTGTAGTGTTGTTGTTGTTGTTACTCGTTGGCATATGATTGCCAGCTTGTATCCTCGAACCAGCCTGTGGGCTCTTGCTTTGAAATAAATTTTGGCATGGCTGGCAGGCCAAACTTATTTGGTAGCTTTTCTTCTTAGATACGTCGAGTGAAACATTGTGCTTCGCATGGACCTATGCCGCGATTGTCAGGTGAATCGCGACTACCCGATCTCCTAGATCTGCTCCTCGAACGGCTTCTTGATCTGCGACGGCCGGTACTTCTCCTGGCACTGCTGTGCGGACAGCTGCGACAGTGGTGCCCTCGCGAGTGACTTCTGCTGCGTCCTCGCTTTCCTCCATCTCCTAGTTCTCTCGCCGCGATTTCCAGAGCCTTCATCTGTTGGAGGTACATTGCTTCAGAGGGGTCGCGCGCTGGTGGTTTTCCCGCTTCGAGGTATGCCCCTATGGATATGAGGTCGCCTTCTTCTGTTTTGGGTAGGAGTATGCCGCTTGAGTCGAGTGTTAGGAACGAGTGGTCTAGGTTTCGAGTGACTCTTGCCCTTTCGTCCTCAGGGATTTTTTGGAACCTGGATCTGCCTCGTCCTTCTGTTGCTCCTGTAGAGCTGATAGACAGTTGTCGTCTGCGAGCACGTGATATGCTTGCCTGCCTTCTTCTCTCTTCAAGTGTTGCTCTGTATTGCTTTAGGCGCTGCGATTCCTGCCAGTTGAAGTAGTTGGATGTTGCTAATTCATCTGGAGTTGCGTCTGCTGGAATAATTATTCCATCTTCGATGACTATTGTTACTTTTGCAGCCATCTCCGCCGTGATATCCAGAGTGGTTGTACCATCTGGTAACGTAACTGTGCAAGGATACTCGACTGTCCTTCGATTGGCTGTTGTTGCTGACGTTTCTGCGATGGCTGCGACGCTAACTTGCCGAGGTATGCGTGAAGTATATGTGTAGTCTGTGTGGTCACCAGGCGTTGCTTCAGTGTCGTTTTCCCGATCTGTGCTTGCGTTTTTAATTTTGCTATTTTTGCCATACCCTGTTTGTTGCATATGTTCGTCGTAGTTGAAGAAAGCGTGATGTAAAGATTGGATTTCTGAATCGGCGAATCGTCAGACGTATGCTATCCTTTGTATGCTTTTCATACTCAGAGAGGTGGAAGCTTTCTTGAGCGTCGATCTGCATATGATCCCCGACTGAGTTGGTCTGGAGGTCCGACTGCACTTCTTCTTCAATCTGGTTCTGCGTCATGAACTCGTTGAATTCTCGTGTGGACATGGATCCTGCTATGGATGAGATCGGATCGATCTGTGATGTTGTAGCTCCTATACTTTCAGCTGAAGCCATAGATATGACCATATCTTCGATTGAGGTAGCCGATTGTCCTTCGACTTCAAGGAATTCATCTGCCATGAATTTGTTGAATTCTGCAGATGACATCGAATCCGTGGGGGATTTTGGTGGCGGGATCAGATCGAGTTGTGACGGGGTATCCTCCTTGTCTGCTGAAGATGCGATCTCAGTCGATCTCTCCTGGAGTGGCTCAGTTGCGATCTGTTCGGCTAGATCCTTCACACCAAACTGATCAACAAAAAAGTTATGTTCCCCGATGGTTAAATCAAAACCTGAACTGAGATTGGAGTAAATCTCTTGAGCTTCGGGTGAGTATGGCCTGATCCTAACTTGTGATGCTGCTTTTGGTGAGTGGTCGCCTATGGGATGGATGTGATTTGTAGTTGCTGATGTGCATCCCTTTGAGGAAGTCGGCGAGTTGCCGTTTGTGACCTGGACCGAAAAATCCGTAGATCCAACACTACCTTTTCCCACAGACGGCGCCAATTGACGAGGGATGCCCCCATCAATACCCATGGTTACTAGCCTAGGGTAAGAGTTGTGAGGTAAAGAACGCGTAGTGCTGGTAGATTTGTCAGCTGACAAGTGGGATTTACCCAGGTTCGGGGCCCTTGAGTGAGGTACCACCCTTACGTCCTGCTTGTCTGTTATTGATTGTGAATATGCGGCGAGTACAGGGGTCTAGCAAGATGTTGATCTTGCTAGGGTTTGTTGATTCTGGTTGGGCGTGCCCTTGATCGGCCAACCTCCTGTCCTTTATATAGTGGTACAGGTCTCGGGTAGTAACTGACTAGGACTGCAAATATGGAAAGTAATACCGACTATACTATTTATGGTAGAAGTCTTCGACTTGGGCTTCACTTGTTGGGCTTCTTCAGCTTACTGACAATTGGGATTTAGTCATTACGTGCACCGGGTACCAACACGAAGGGGTACCCGTTTGGTATAACCTCGTCAGTCTCCCCACCTTGCTAACAAACAATGGCTAACCGAATCCTCGGGTGCCCACCAAACAATCTCAAACCTTGGAGGAGTGCCTATTTTTATTTTTTCAAATCTTTTTTTGATATTATAATGGTCGGACCAGCCCTTTGCAAAATTAGCGACGAGCTGATGTAGCATGCAAGTCAAATACTTAATTATTATGGAAGATAACAATACCAACTACTACTTCCTCATGAGCTCAAAAAGTGGCACAAATTGAGAAGTGTTTGAAGGTTTTAAAGGTAGCACATGCGAATTTAGTTGAATAGTTTGAAATACCATGCATAGGTATTTAAGGTGGACTCTTTGGAATAACTTGGTTTTCAGGGATTTGGAAGCACAAGCATTTTCTCAGCTTAGTACAAGTGGAGGCTAGGAAAAGATGGGAAAGCCAGAATTCGAGAGAGCAATAATAGTCATAATTATGCTTGCGATAAAATAGAAATAACGGAGGAATACAAAAATACAAGAACTCTGAGGCAAAATATGTCATCAAGGCTCAATTAACTTTTTGTTTTCAGTCATAACATGTGTAAACATATGCCAAGTCAATTCAAATGAATTATTCGGAGGAGGATACCACAATGTCATATTCTATTATGAGCAAAACAATGCAAGCAAATATCCATAGAAACATGACATCCATCATAAATAAATTGGAAACGATCATAAGAGAACAAGAACTACTAAGCATCCACCAATCAACATATACCTTATGCGAACCATCTAAGCATGCTCACATGAATGAGTATATGTACAAAAATAAGAAACAAATAGAGTTCATTACCAGCCTCTTACCCAAATCAAAATTGTCATAGATCATCATAATTGCCTTATCAATTGTGTGCTTGAAATATATGAAATAATAACCAAACTCCATGGAGTAACCGAAGCTAATGACTTCTAAAACAAACTATACAAAAGCAAAGAGAAACAACAAATATTTTTGTGTTTTCATATTTAGGAACTAAAGCTAGAACAATCAGCAAATAAGATTTTTTTCTAGGACCTTAACACACCCAGATCAGAAAACTCGAAACTAATGAAAGTTGCGTACACATCCCAGGAATTTGCACACGAAATTTCAGGTCATTCGGACGTTTCTGTGAAAAGTTATAAATTTAACGGTGGACAGCAGAAATCTGTCCATGCGCGAAACAGCACACAACAGAGCAAAATATTTTTTTTCTTTTTGCATATTGAACAAAAATAAATACTAAGCATATTAATACTAGATACTAAAACAAATCAGCGAGAGAAATAAAAAAAATCTTTTTGGTATTTTTGAGTTTATAGAAAGCAAAGAAAGCATGAACAAATAAAAGAAAGAAAACTAAAACGAAACATGGATATATAAAGTACCGAATGATAACGATATGTAAATGAGTGTGCTATCGGTATACCTCCTATTGGGGGAATGATAACCCGGTAGGCCCATGAAGAGGGAAGCGTAACCCGGCAGACAGGAGACCTGGGCGAGGTTACCCTGCACTCCACATGAGCAGGGTTACACTTGGGTCGGAGAGCTCATTTCATTACCCGGCCAGGAAGCTAACCCGGATCTGGGTGTTAGGCGAAACCCGGATGTGGGTGTCAGGCGAAACCCGGATATGGGTTTCAGGCGAAACCCGGATATGGGTTTCAGGCGAAACCCGGATTTGGATGACGTTTCAGGAAGACCCAGAAAAGGAAGGCTCTTGAAAAACCAGAGGCAGTATTCAGCACGGAGCCCAAGACTTACCATGTAGAACTCCAAGTAGTCTTACCATGTAAACCAGGAGACCCGGATGTCTATATAACCGGGCTCCTAGGTCATCGACAGATAGGTCAAGAGAGGCTACGATAAGGCATAGTTGTAACATCCCAGAATTTTCAAAAATTTAAAACTTTGCATTCATGCATCATTCTTCACATAGACATCACATTTAAATCACATAAGAACTAAATAAAATTCAATTATAAATTTAATAAATTATAATTCCATAAAGTTATTTAATGGTACTCCTTATAAAATTCCTTTATATAAAATTATTTGATAGACAAGAATGATACAAAAAAATTGTAAATTTGATAAGCTTTCCAAAACATATTTTTATGAATTTTTCTGAATTAATTTGTTTAAGTTTAAAAATCATATTTGATTTCTGTTTTGAAAAACAAAAAAGGAATTAGAAATAAAAAATAGTTTTTGGGCCGTGGCCCATGGCTATTCACCGCGCGCGCGAAGCGCAACGGCCCGCCAGCAGCCCAGTTTTCTCTCTCTCTCTCGCTGTCACCGACAGGTGGGACCCACCTGTCATCTCCCCCGCAGATCAGTTCGTCCCCAAATCACGCCCTCGCCTCCGACCGAAAACGGTCGATTTGATTTTGATTCAATACGGCGATTTATTACTCCATTTACCCCGCCTCCTTTCCCTACTAATAGTCCTCTTCGCTCTCGTCCGTTTGCCTCAAACCACTCCTCCCGAGAGCCCCTAGGTTGCCCGCTCGAGCCCTCGCTTCTCCTCCGTCGCCCTCGGTAAGAACTCCGCCGCCCGAGCAACTCCGGCCACCTCGGACCCCTCTCCACCCCCTTTTGATTCCATTTAACCATGCGCTTCGATTTGACACGGTGGGGCATTTGTTTTCGCAGCGAATCCCCGCCTCCGTCCACGACCGAGAAGAACCGCCGCCGCAAGCATCTCCGGCGAGCTCTTCCGGGGAGACGAGGACGCTCCGGTCATCGCCACCGCGCAATCGCCTTCCCCTCGACGTCGCGCATTCCCTGGTGAGCTCCGTTTCCCTCCTAGCACCGTAGAACTCCTCGGGCGCAAATGCCGGCAATTGCTCCGCCGTGCCCGCGCGTCTCCGGCAACTCGCGCCGCCCGCGTTAGGTCAACGCGTTCTGGACCGTTGGATCTAGATCCAACGGATCCGTTTTATTTTTATTTTTCGTCTCGACGATTAATCTAGCGCGTCCGATTTCATTTAGATCTAACTGTCGGGTTATGACTCCCAGGAATCGGGGGTAGTCACTTCCTGAAGTGTAGTTCGAAAGGGAATTGAACGCGGAGGTCTAAACCCTCAAGTGGCTCCGCGACGTTGCTCGCCGGACCCGAAGAAGACGCACACCCGACCTAGGAAAACACCGTCCTTTACCCAGGTTTACGGCCCTCGTGAGGAGGTGAGACCGCTACTCCTGCCTGTCTGTATTATATGTGGGAGGTTACAGTACAATTGAGCTTGCCGGAATCCCGCCTTGAGGCCGTTCTTGCCTCGGGAGGGAAGCGGTGATCTTCTTCCTCCTCCAGCCAGAGGCTAACCTAACTAGAGCTGCTAGGGTTTACAAGGGTGTTTTGCACGCAAGGAGCCGACGCTTGCTACGATGGAGGTCTCTCCCTTTTATAGGCGCCTCGGGCCTTCTTCTTCGGCTTGGCCTTCAAGGTGGCTCCCACTTGCCAGTGGCGGGGTGGAGCACGAGTCCACCGCGCTCCGTTCGTCCATGGACTCGGTCCATTGTTGATAAAGGTGGCGCCGTGGCCGACAGGCGGCCGACCGCGCTTGTACCACCCGTAGAGCGGGCAGTCTCTGTGGTGGAGCCCACGATGACGATCTCCGTTGGAGGGTTGCGCCGCTCACCTGCTTTATCGCCGGAGTAGAAGGTCCTCACAGCTGCGTAGCAGGCGGTGCAGCTTTGTTGACCGCTTTATCGCCAGGGAGAGCGACGGGGGTGTGAGCGCCTCTGTACGGGTGTGGCAGAGGTCACGTGCACGCTGTCGGGATTCCTTGGCGACGATGTTTCCCTCCAGGCCTGAGGGGAGATTCATGCCAGACTTCCCTCAGGCGGGTTAGTCCCTTGACGAGGAGGATTCCCCGAGGCGAGGGTTCCCTTGAGGCCCTCGCTCCCCCTTCAGGCCCTCGACGGGAATCGCCTCTCGAGGGTCCCGTTAGGCGGTGTCGCCTAGTCCTTAGCCGTTTTGTCCGTCTGGCCCGCGAGCGAGGCCTGGGGGGAATGGGCTCTTGATACCCCAGTTCCCACTGGGCCGACAGTAGCCCCCGGGCCCATGATGAGCACGACTAAGCCCATGGGCTTAGGCGAAGCGTCGTGGGCCCTTAGTGCCCAGCTGGCCCGAGCCACGCGGCACCCGGACGGCTAACGGCTTTGCACGATCTGGGGCATGAGTCGTGGGGGGTCCCACCACGTCCCGGTAACCGTTCTTGACATAAAGCCCAGGCGTTGCCGCGCAGAGCCGTTGTTGTTTTTTGTTCTTCCCGCAGAAGTTTCCGCTTCGTAGGGCTCTCCGTCTCCGCTCTCCCTTGCGCATCTACCACCTTTGCCCGGCCGAAAACCCGAGTTCTCCCTGATGGGCCCGGTGAAAAGCAAAAGTAAGGCCGCAGGGGGGTCTTCTTCCCGGGCGGCGGCCATGGAGGTAGTGCGGGGCGCGGCACTCGAGGGGGCGCGCACCGATCTTCAGCCGTTGGAGAAGATCCGCCATCTTGTTGCGGGGCCATCCAATGAGCACGGGGCCAGCGAACTCCAAGCCGCCCGGTTCGGGAAATTTCCTCAAGGGTTTTACCCTATCTTCCTCCATGCCATCACTGCCGGGCTGGTGCCGCCGTACTCGCCTTTCCTGGAGGCAGTACTGGAATTCTACCAAATTCAACTCCTCCATCGCCACCCGAATTCCATCCTCATACTGTCCATCTTTGCCTACCTCTTTGAGGCTTATTTGGGCGTGCACCCTTCGGTCGCGCTCTTCAGGTCCTTCTACTCGCTGCGGTGCACGGCTGGTGGCGAGAGAACGGGGTACGTCTCCTTCCGCATCGTGGACGGCATGGGCATGTATATATCCCCATGTCTTGGAGTGGGGACAAACTGAACAACAGTTGACCACCTAGAGGGGGGGGTGAATAGGTGGTGACCAATTTTTATGTCTTTTTCAGTTTAAGGCTAGCGGAAAGTAAGTTGTCTAAAAGTGCAACTAGGTGATACAAGTGATAACCAACAAAGAAACTAAGCAAGGACAGGAATTAAAGATGCGGTAAAGGAGAGTGGAACGAAACAACCGTAGGAACTCGAAGACCAAGATTTTATCCCGAGTTCCACCACATAGGTGTACGTCTCGTTGGAGGGGTGTGAGTTACCACAAAGGTTTGCTCAACGCCACAAAGGCCTCACCCTATTCTCCTGTGAATTCGACCACAAAGGTGTGAATCCACGCTTCCACTAAGGACTCCTTTAAGGGCGGAGAAGGTCCCGTACAAATTCGTGAGGCACACACCCGCAACTGAATTGGGGGCTCACACAAAGACCACAACAGGTCACTTCCACAAAGGAATCCACAAAGGATCAAAACACACAAGGTTGAACCTAGCTATCCACAAATGAACCCTAGATTCGTTGCCCCTCAAGAAATAGAGGGGAGAAATCAAATCGCTTCGGTGGAGATGTAGATCGGTGGCTTCTCCCCCAGATCCCCAAGTATCAATGGATTTGAGTGGCGAGATTGGGAGATCCGTAAGAAACGAGCTTCAGCACCAGTGGAGAAGAGAGAAAATCTGGAAGCTTAATCTTCTGGAGGTAGGTGGAGGGGTATTTATACCACTCTCCAAAATCTGCCCGTTGTACAGCCGCCAGCCCGGAAATCTCCGGGTTGAGGACCGGAGATCTCCGGAGCCCGGAAATTTCCGGAGCAATTTCCGGTTGTGCTTGAATCTGGATCAGTACTGGTTGGGCTTCTTGACTTAGTAGAAAAATCTCTGACACTCGGAGATCTCCGGACTGGGGCTCGGAAATCTTCGAGCGCCGGAAATCTCCGAGAGCATTTCCGACTAAAAATGTTTTGGAGTCAGTACGCATTTTGAGTTCTGGACTTGGTCGAAATTCTTCTGTCACTCGGAGATCTCCGGACTGGGGCTCGGAAATCTCCGAGCGCCGAAAATCTCCTAGAGTATTTCCGGCTCAGCTGGAGTTGGAGTCAGTACGCATTTCAATTCAGACTTGGTGAAAATCTTGGATGGCTCGAAGATCTCCGGTCTGGGGACCGGAAATCTCCGAACCTCGGAAATCTCCTGACTGAATTCCTGAACGAATACCAAGTGTAGTTGAAATGAAACTTAGGCAAAATAAGTGTTCCTCTTTATCAGTCTACCTGTAAAAGACCCTGCATGCTTCATCACAAACATTAGAATACTTTTTATGTTGTCATTAGTCACCAAAATCTGGAAGTGCATAGAATGCACTTTCAGTGTCCCCCTTTTTGGCGAATGATGACAACACAAAAAGAGAACGGATTTGAAAAATATAGACGGAGCTCCCCCTAAGTGAGTGCACTATTTAAGAATGTCTTTGGAATACAAAGTGCACATTCCTTAGGATCAACACTCCCCCTAGATTTTACAAAACACACAAATACACCATATACAATAGAAGCAACAAACTTAGATAAAGAGTTATTACAATAGAGAATTTAACAGTACTCATGTCTCACACACATGACGAACAAAAACAGTCACGAAAAAGGGAGCACTGAAAGAAACAAAACGAAAAGAAAGAAGTGCTCCTAGCCCATGCAAATCCTGAGAGTCCTAGAGATACTTCTCCCCCTTTGGCATCAAGATACCAAAAAGGGAGGAGTTTCCACTAACGTCCCATGACTCAAGATTCGGAACCCTCGTCGTGATCATCATCCTCCTCCTCCTCAGTATCAGCATCAACATTCTCAAGATCGCTGTCCTCTGGCACAGCATCATCCCAATCAAATGTGAGACCATCTGCATTCCAATCCTTGAAAGGAACCCGAGGCTTCAAAGGGTGCTTCGGAGCAGGCATCTTCATGTGAGCCATCATCACTTCTTGGCGCTGCATAATGCGATGGTTCTGAGAGTAGATGGAGTAGTTCTCACTGTGAATGCAACAGTTCATGTTCATGGTTTTCTGAATTGCTCGAACTACCCAGGGGCGACTCTTCTTGGCAGATTTCTTGATGTTGGGATTGGAGGGAACCCGAGATGGACCACCAAAAATGTCATCCTCGTTGATCTCATGCATGGTGGCTTGTTGTTGAACCAAGTGAGCAGATTTTCGGACAAGCAGGGCTGGCTTGTGAGGCTGAGTAGCAAAGGCTACATCAAAGTCATCACCATCTTGCTCGGAAAGCTTGTAGAGCCTCTTGATGAGTAACATTATATAAGGAGCATATGGAGGAACTTTCCTCTCAAAATCTGCTAGTGACAACTCCTGGAAAAGAAAGTCCATGACATCCACCTTATAGGCCTCCTGCTCAACCGCATACTCCCCAAGATAGGCCTCATGAGCCTTGGCCATCAAGTTTACTAGAGCCCCGGCAATATTATCTGCATTGCCGGCAATGGGAGCAATGGTCCAACGGAACATGCAAAGCAGAATATCATAAGTGGGGCGGAGGCCATTCTGAGAGCCAATCTTCCCTCCAGGCTGGTAAAGATCAGTCATGACGTGTTTGTTGTAAGACACGCCATGGACATGCATGTGGGCGCCAGCTACAGTAGAAAGACCATGGAAAGGACAACCAAGAATCCGAGCAAACTCTCTGAAAGAAGAAGTCAAGCGCTGCCTGCCAGACATCCAGGTCATCCCAATATCCTCTGAGGAGTCAAACACCACATTGGCATAGAACTGATGGATAAGAGAGACGCTGTAGTTGCACTCAGTTCTCATCAAGTGCTCCAAACCAAGAAGTCCACATACCTTCACAGCACCACCAAAATAATCGGCCTTCTTCATTAATTTGTCAAAGTCAATCCACTTCATGGGGCAGATTGGCTTGTCTATAGAGAACTTCTGATAGACTTCCCTGTAGATCCATGCCATCTCAGTGCAAAAGTATGTGGGATCATCAGACTCCACATTATAGGAGAGGTCACTTCGCCACTTGCGAAAACTGCCTTTGTTGAAGTCTTCAAGACGGAGCTCAGTCCTCTTCTTCTTGTTAGCACCAATAGGTTTCCTGAGGATGGCTGAGGTCTCAGTTTGTGAGTTGTCTTCACTTGAGGACCCACTGGAAGGGCGTGAGTGAACTGGTTTGCCTCTTCCGCGAGTAGAAATTTGTTTGAAGCGGCCACGAGGGTTGGAACCTGCAGATACACAACATAGAGAGGATGGAAAGCATATGGGGTAAGCACTCATGTCCGAGATTGAAAATGGAACATACTTGAAAAGTTTTGACAAACATAGTTTCTGGACTTAGCTGTTTTGATTCTGAGCAGGACGGAGATTTCCGGGTCTGACTCCGAGATCTCCGGGGTTTGGAGATTTCCGGGTCTGACTCGGAGATTTCCGGTCTGCGCGAAATTTTGACAGATTTGAACAAAATCTATGGATGAAAAACAGATCTGTGCATGTGGAAGGTAGAACATGCCTAGGGGAGCAATTCTACCAAAGGAAACAAACAACAACCTCCTAAATCGGCTAGGTTAAACGAAAACAAGTTTCGTCCTAGACTTGAAATAAGAGGAGTTACCGGAAGACATTGCGAAAAGCGTGCAGATGGAAACGAAGCCCTTGACGAGGAGAAGCAGATCCCCGAAGCACGCAAGAAACCCTCGAACGATCCACCCGCAGCAAGGAACGGAAGATATGGAGATTTTCGGAGGAGAGAGAGGATTAGGGCACGGGGTGGAAGAACTGGCCGAACCGGCCGGTCAATCCGTGCCCTTATATAGGCAGGAAAAATTTGAACCAGAAATTTCCGGACTGAGGCTCGGAGATCTCCGGGTGCCGGAGATTTCCGGGGCTATTTCCGAATAGGACTTAGCCCTGGAAAACTTTGGCACGCTCGGAGATTTCTGGACATCGGACCGGAGATTTCCGGCTCTAATTCCGATTCAGCTTCGCCTGAGGTCAGTGCCGAAATTGAAAAGGACTTAGGTGCTCAAAAATCGCAGGGGCCAGAGATTTCCGAGTCTCGGCCCGGAAATGTCCGGACACCGGAAATTTCCGGGACTATTTCCGGTCAATAATCATCACAGGTCAGTGCTGATTTTTGAATGGACTTAGTCTCGAAATTCTCTGGTGGCCCGGAGATTTCCGAGTAAGGCTTGGAGATTTCCGTTCAAACCCAAAAACTCCAGGAACAAGAAACCAAAAAGGGGACATGAGTGGGGAAAAGCATGTTAAAGGATAGTGAAAGGCTTAGGATAGACACTCAAACTGAATAAAGAAGACACACTCAAGTTGAAAGAACCATACAACACAAGAGAAGACCAACAAGAGTGTGTTTTCCCAAAAGAACCAAAGACAATGCAAGTGAGAATCAAAAATAAAACCAAATAGAATCCAAAGAAAAAGAGTGTTGGTGGCCGAGGCCACCGTGTATGAGTTGTAGCATGGTACCGCGAAGATATATCTTGGGTCCATAACTACATCTCAACATTGAAGCTCACAAATTAGATTTAATTTGAAGTTTTAGCAATGATATGTCACTATATGCATAATAGGGGGAGGAAGAGTCCAATGTATTAGGAAAACACTCCCCCTAAGTCCATGCGTACCTTTAGGTCTTATAAAGCCTTAAACGTTGGAGTGTGTGTACGGAGTTCAAGCCAAGGCCCGAGAATCTATGATATTGAGCTCATTCCTCAAGTAGCAAAAGCGGGCTTCATCAAGGGGCTTCGTGAAGATATCCGCCAATTGATCCCTTGTACCAACATATGATAGATCAATATCTCCTCGTGCCACGTGATCGCGGATGAAGTGATGACGAATCTCAATGTGCTTGGTCCTTGAATGTTGCACCGGATTGTAAGCAAGTTTGATGGCACTCTCATTATCACATAAAAGCGGCACTTTGTCCAAGAGGACACCAAAATCCTTTAAAGTTTGCCGCATCTAAAGAAGTTGGGTACACCCGCTTGCTGCGGCGACGTACTCGGCCTCCGGCGTGGATAATGAGATGCAATTTTGTTTCTTCGAGGACCAACTCACCAAAGATCTTCCAAGAAATTGACAAGTACCGTATGTGGACTTCCTATCATCAATGTCGCCCGCCCAATCGGAGTCGGTGTATCCACAAAGAGACATGGTGCCATCTTTGGGATACCACAACTCAAAGCAAGGGTTATGAACCAAATATCTGAAGATTCTCTTCACGGTCATCAAATGACTTTCCTTAGGCGCGGCTTGATAACGGGCACACACTCCAACGCTTAAAACGATATCGGGCCTAGAAGCACACAAATAAAGAAGAGACCCAATCATAGAATGATACTCCTTTTGGTCTACCTCTTTACCTTCGGGGTTGAGTTGGAGGTGGCACTTGGTTTGCATAGGAGTCGTCACACCGTTAAGTCCAAGCAATTTGAATTTCTTGATCATATCTTGAATATATTTGGCTTGACAAATAAAAGTCCCTTCCCTCAATTGCTTTATCTCAAAACCAAGAAAGAACTTGAGTTCACCCATCATGGACATCTCAAACTTGTCGGTCATTAGCTTGGAAAACTCATCATTGAACACAAGGTTAGTAGAACCAAAGATAATGTCATCGACATATAATTGACAAATGGGATCGATTACCCCAACCTCAAATCCACGGTCTACCAAGAATTCTCTCAAGTGCTCGTACCATGCACGGGGGGCTTGTTTAAGGCCATAGAGAGCTTTGTCCAAGACATAGACGTGGTGAGGATGGTTGGGGTTTTCAAAACCCGGGGGTTGTTTAACATAAACAAGTTCTTGCAATGGACCATTAAGAAAAGCAGATTTTGCATCCATTTGTTGCAATTTGAAACCATGGTGAGAAGAAAAAGCGATGAGAATACGTATCGATTCGAGTCTTTCTACCGGCGCGAAAGTTTCTCCAAAATCGATGCCTTCGACTTGAGAAAAACCTTGAGCCACCAACCACGCCTTGTTCCTCACAACGATACCATGTTCATCTTGCTAGTTCTTGAAGATCCACTTAGTGCCAATAACGTTGCGGCAATCTTTAGGCTTCTCAACTAGACGCCACACTTTGTTGCGCTCGAAGTTGTTAAGTTCTTCATGCATAGCCCCTAGCCAATCGGGATCTTCAAGAGCATCAAAGACTTTCTTGGGCTCGACCATGGAAATGTGTGCTTGATGCTCACTAAAGTGAGCTAATTGATTTCGTGTGGAGACCCTTGCTCGAATATCACCAATGACCTTGTCGAGAGATAATGCTCTAAGTTCCAAAGACTTTGCAAAGCGAGTTTGACGACGAGTTTCAATTGACGCCCTTGTGGTGGGGACAATTTCTTGACCATCTTGATCCTTTGGATCCTCGTCTTGACCTTCTTGAGGGCCTTGATCATCATGAGAAGTCTCTTCATGAGGTGGAGAAGGATGATCTTTCCCTTGAGTAGAACTTGGAGAAGTGGAGTTGGCTTCGATAATCTTGGTGGAGGAGGCATGATCTTTTTGTTGATGAAGATCTTGTTGAGATTCATCTTGAGAAGAAATAGCATGCCCTTGTTGAGGAGGATCTTGAGATTGTTCTTGAAGGGAATCATCATTTTCTATGGGTGAGCCACCTTGTGGTTCTTGTGATGGTGAGGTCTCCTTGATGGGAGAACTTGAGTCATCTTGAACAACTTCTTGATGGACTTCAATGGGGCGTAGAAAGCCCACCCCCATCGTTTTAATGGCATCAAAAGGTTGTTCATCACCTACATCACAAACACCAACTTGCTCCACTTGGGAGCCATCATTTCATCGAATTCCACACTACAAGACTCTATGATAATCCGGGAGGATTTATCAAAGACTCTATAAGTGTGGGACTCGCTACCATATCCGACAAATATCCCCTCAAGAGATTTAGAGTGGAACTTACCCAACCGGACACCCTTGACGAGATAATAGCACTTACATCCAAACACTCGGAAGTAGCCAATGTTGGGTTTATTGCCGGTGAGGATCTCATATGGAGTCCTCTTCAATCCCTTGCGGAAGTAGAGGCGATTTGATGAGTGACATGCGGTGGAAATAGCCTCCGCCCAAAAGTTGATGGGAGACTTGAACTCCGCCAACATAGATCTCGCCATATCGATGAGAGTCCGGTTCTTCCTTCGGTAAGCCATTTTGTTGAGGAGTGTAAGCAGCGGAATATTGATGATGAATGCCTTCTTCACTAAGAAAGTCGTTAAGAGTGTAGTTCTTGAATTCCGACCCATTGTCACTTCGAACAACCAATATGGGAAGGTCATGTTGGCGTTGAACTTCCTTTGAGAAGTCGATGAAGACTTGTTGAGTTTCATCCTTGGTCTTGAAGAAATAGACCCAAGTATACCTTGAATAGTCATCAACAATCACGAGGCAATATTTCTTGCCACCAAGACTTATCTCCGGAATTGGTCCAAATAGATCAACATGAAGGAGCTCCAAAATCCGGGACGAAGATATGATGGTCTTGCTTAGATGAGGAATATCATGCATCTTGCCTTCCACACAAGCCCTACAAATTCGATCCCTTGAAAAGGAAACATGATCTTTTAGTCCAAGGATGTGGCCACCCTTGTGGAGACTTTGCAAAGTACGCATGTTAACGTGAGCTAGTCGGCGATGCCAAAGCCAACCCACGTCGGCTTTTTCGAAGAGACACATGGCTTGAGAAGTGGTGGCTCCGGAGAAGTCCACCACATAGAGCTCCTGCTCCACGTATCCCACGAAAGCCACTCTTAGCGACTTGCTCCACAAGAGGACCACAATGTCCTTATCAAAGAAGGGAGAGATCCCCATCTTTGTTAAGGCACGAACCGATAACAAATTATAGCCAAGAGATTCAACAAGCATGACATTGACTAGAGAAATGTCGGGGGAAACTACCACTTTGCCAAACCCGGTTACCTTAGACCTTGATAAGTCACCAAAAGTCACGGTTACTTGATCTTCATTAGGTTTCAACTCCGTAACGAGTTCTTTGCTCCCGGTCATATGACTTGTACATCCACTATCAATTATCCATTTTGAACCACCGGGAGCAAGGTCCTACAAGAGATCAATTATTGCATTTAGCAACCCAAATAGCATATGAAATAAAACCATAGTAGGGTCCAATGTAACGAGCACAAACATTCCCATCATAATCGACATATAAAGCATAGTTAGGGTTGTTGTCCCCGGCATGATCTTTACGAGTAGGTTTGCCCCTTGTGACATTCCTACTCGCAAGACCTTCCTTGGATTGAATGGAGTCGGCCTTCTTGGCTTGGATGGGGTTGATGCTCTTGGGAATGCCCTTCTTGGCATTCATCTTTATGGGAGGCACATATCCAAGACCTTCCTTTCCTTGTCGAGTGTGAGGCTTCACGATGGGAGTCTCAACAACTTGTTTACCCTTGAGAAGGATGATCTTGGATGTGGAGGCCTTAGTCATCTCACTCTTCAACCTAGCATTCTCCTTCACAAGATTAGCATTATCACAAGAACACTTAGAGGTAGAGATGCTAAGAGAATCAAGGTTAGTTAGCCGAGTTTGGAGTTGGGCATACGACTCTTATAGAAGAGCATGTTCACTCTCCAAAGCCTTGTGAGCTATGACGAGCTTCTCCATGTCCTCAATGAGTCGAACATGCCCAACCGCAAATTCGGCTTTATCTTGTTGAGCCACCTTGAATTTAGCAAAGTACATATCACGATCCTTAATGAGCTTAGCATGTGAGGAGTTATGAGTTTCCTCAATAGTTTCAAGTTGCTCCTCAAGACGAGCATGAGACTCTTCAACCTCCTCAAGAGAGGACTTCAAATAAGATAGAGAAATAGCGTCTTCTCTTTCTATCTTACCCTTCTCTTCATTGAGATGCTCTAGCTCACCAATTCGAACCATGAGGGCACCAACATGTTTCTTGCTATCACCTTGCAAGTTAGTGATAAAGGAGTCGAACGCCATAAGCTCTTGCTTGATTTGAAAGCTAGAGGCATCATCAAGCTCATTCATTTCATTCATGAGAGAGGAAGAGGATGAAGGTACCTCCGATGCCTTTGCCATAAGACACTTTGAGCTCTTGGTGATGGAGTTCTCATTAGGCGATGTGAATAGAGACGATGAAGAGCTTGTCGTAGTTGAAGGAGTTCTTGTCGTTGATGGAGAGACGGTAGTTGTCGAGGTGGTGGCAAGGGCCGCCACTTCATTTTGCGTTTATTCCTCCGACTCTTCATCATCGGTGGGATACTCCTCTTGAGTCAACAACATGATGCGAGGCTTCTTGTTAAAAGGCCTCTTCTTTCCATAGGCCTTCTTGGGAGGCATCTTGGTTTTGTCCTTGAGCACTAGACATCCACCATGCTCTTCTCTTTTGTCATAAGGGCACTCGGCAACGAAATGGAACTTGTCTTGACAATTGTAACATGTCCTTAACTTGGAGGGTGAGACCCTATCGGCTTGAGGTGCATTTTTGTCAAAACGCATCTTGCCTCTTGAGGGATTGTTCCAAATGGTGCGAGCCGCAAGAGCGAGATGATCATTGTAAGCAATCTTGAGTGCTTCCTCGGACATAGCGGCAAAGCTTCCAAGATCATCATCATTGTTGTCTTCCTCAACAGTAGCCTTCAAAGCGAGGTTGGTTGTGCCTCTTTGCATTCCAAGAGCCCTTGCCCTTGCATCTTGAGAATTCTTAGTGGCCACCTTGTATGCGGCCATCTCTTGCATAACCTCATTAGACGTCATGAGATGGTAGTTGTGTCTTCCTTGAAGACTCTTGACATCGTTAGGCTCACATGCCTTCATAGAGCTAACATACTTCCTCTTGATCCAAGCATCATCAATATGAGAGGCACCCACTTCTCGAAAGCTTGTGGCTATGGTCACCAATCTTCGATACATCATCTCATAGTCTTCACCATCAAGCTTGAAAAAGCCCTCGTCTTCATTGCTCAAAGAGTCATAGCGGTTCCTTCTCATGCTATCATTTCCAACGAACAACTCGGATAGACCATCCCATGTCTCCTTGGCGGTGGTGAGATGTTGGATGCGAGACATGTCCTTGTTCCCAACCGCCTTTTGGATCATGTAGAGAGCGGTGGCATCAAGTTGAGCCTCCACCACTTCTCTTCTTGTTAGGTTGGTCGGATCATGCGACTTGTATCCAACTGGAATGATGCGCCACAACTCGATTCAAGAGTTGCACACATGAGACTTCATCATATATTGCCATTGAGAAAAAGTATAATCTTTAAGCAACGGGGGATCACCCCTATGAGAAACTTGCGGGTGAGGAATAATGGGATCGGGGGTATGGTATTGGGATGGGGGAGGAGTGGCGTTGTAGTCTTTAGGCACTTCATCATTGGATGATGGAGTGTTTTGATGGTTTGAGGAACTACTAGTATCACCCTTCCCATCCAAAGGCAATTGCTTTCCCTTTATCAATTCGGGGTCCACATCAAGAGTAATGCCCGGAAGCACCGGAGGCTTTGAGGGCAATGCAAGAGAGGTTTCCTTAGATGTCTTGAGAGACTCAAGCATATCATGAAACTTCTTGAACTCGGTTTGTATAGACGATGTCAACTTTGTTTCCAAAGAGTTGATATCGGCCATAGTGGCACCTTTCTCTTGCATTGCCGCCAAAGTCGCGGCGTCCGTTTCGGAACCCTCGTTTGAGTCAACTTGCATTGTCCAAGGTTGGTCTCAAGCGGTGAAGCTTTTAAGAGACAACCTGGCTCTGATACCAATTGAACGGCAGTTGACCACCTAGAGGGGGGGGGGTGAATAGGTGGTGACCAATTTTTATGTCTTTTTCAGTTTTAGGCTAGCGGAAAGTAAGTTGTCTAAAAGTGCAACTAGGTGATACAAGTGATAACCAACAAATAAACTAAGCAAGGACAGGAATTAAAGATGCAGTAAAGGAGAGTGGAACGAAACAACCGTAGGAACTCGAAGACCAAGATTTTATCCCGAGTTCCACCACATAGGTGTACGTCTCATTGGAGGGGTGTGAGCTACCACAAAGGTTTTCTCAACGCCACAGAGGCCTCACCCTATTCTCCTGTGAATTCGACCACAAAGGTGCGAATCCACGCTTCCACTAAGGACTCCTTTAAGGGCGGAGAAGGTCCCGTACAAATTCGTGAGGCACACACCCACAACTGAATTGGGGGCTCCCACAAAGATCACAACAGGTCACTTCCACAAAGGAATCCACAAAGGATCAAAACACACACGGTTGAACCTAGCTATCCAGAAAGGAACCCTAGATTCGTTGCCCCTCAAGAAATAGAGGGGGGAAATCAAATCGCTTCGGTGGAGATGTAGATCGGTGGCTTCTCCCTCAGATCCCCAGGTATCAACGGATTTGAGTGGCTAGATTGGGAGATCCGGAAGAAACGAGCTTCAGCACCAATGGAGGAGAGAGAAATCTGGAAGCTTAATCTTCTGGAGGTAGGTGGAGGGGTATTTATACCCCTCTCCAAAATCTTCCCGTTGTACAGCCGCCAGCCCGGAAATCTCCGGGTTGAGGACCGGAGATCTCCGGACCCCGGAAATTTCCGGAGCAATTTCCGGCTGTGCTTGAATCTGGATCAGTACTGGTTGGGCTTCTTGACTAAGTAGAAAAATCTCTGACACTCGGAGATCTCCGGACTAGGGCTCGGAAATCTCCGAGCGCCGGAAATCTCCGAGAGCATTTCCGACTAAAAATGTTTTGGAGTCAGTACGCATTTTGAGTTCTGGACTTGGTCGAAATGAGTTGGAGTCAGTACGCATTTCAATTCAGACTTGGTGAAAATATTGGATGGCTCGAAGATCTCCGGTCTGGGGACCGGAAATCTCCGAACCCCGGAAATCTCCTGACTGAATTCCTGAACGAATACCAAGTGTAGTTGAAATGAAACTTAGGCAAAATAAGTGTTCCTCTTTATCAGTCTACCTGTAAAAGACCCTGCATGCTTCATCACAAACATTAGAATACTTTTTATGTTGTCATTAGTCACCAAAATCTAGGAGTGCATAGAATGCACTTTCACAAACCGGTTACGGCGCTGCTCAAGAAGGTGTGCGACTTTCGCCAGAAGTGGCTGCTCATCGGTGTCCCGTCGCCCTGGGCATTCCTGGATGTCCCGGAGGCGCCGCCCGTGAGGAACTCCCGCTGGTGCAAGTCTGCCCTTCGTGGTGCCGACAATGCTTACTTGGAGGGGAGTTTGAGATTTCTCCGCGAGGAGGGTCTCACAGGTCAGATGATCGCGGCGGACTTCGTGGCACGCCGCATCGCCACCCTCCAGGCGCACTTGGAGCCGATGTGGATGTACGCCGGCCCTTCCGACCCAATGCGGCTCCATCCAGACGTGGTCGACACCATCCTTAATATCCTCTTCGCCAGTCTGGACTTGCCAGGAAAAATCGCCGGCTCCGTGCTTCCCCTACACTTGCTTCCTTTGAGCGACCGCATGGACATCCTGGATGGAATGCCGGATTTCACTCCTCAAGGTCTGGCGGACTCGACGGTTCAGGCGGTCGCTCCGCCGGTGCGCGCAGTCGTGGGCGTTGACTCTTCATCCACCTCCCGCGCCTGGAGCGGCGAGGAGGAGGCCGCGACAGGAGAGGCGCTCCTTGTGAGGTACGAGCCATTCACTGACGAAATTTGCGACATCTCGTCGGACGATGACGATGCCTTTGTTGTTGCACCTCCGCGCTTTGAGGAGGAGGCACCTGAGGCGGGGGCGCCCTCCGATACAGATGCTTCGCCAGGGAGGCGCGAGCCTCGCACCAAGGCGATGGTGGATCGCTCCGGTGTGAACCCTTCTGATATCCCCTTCAAGAGGAAAGCGGCAACGCCTCTGGAGGGATCAGGTGCCAAACCCACGCCATCCTGGCGATCTCCTGGCCTGTCCTGGGTCGATGCTGGAGCTTCCCCTTCATGGTGAGTATTCCCACCACTTGGTCATTTTTGGCTTCCCTAGTTTCCCCTGCTCCGTCTTCTCCTGAAAAATCTCCTTCGGGCTTTTTCCAGTGATCTGGTGCCTGCGAAACGTCGCAAGCTTCGCGAGGCAGCAGGTGTGAAGGGTGCCGCAGCTTCGGTAGAGGCCGGCGAGCGCCCGAGGCCTGGAGAGACGTCCACTCCAGGCCCCGTGGAGGGGACGCCTCAGGAAGGAGCGGCCGTGCCCCTAGTGGGGGCGCCTGAGCCCCAAACGGTGCCTCCCGAGCCTCCGCTTGCGGACAGCGCGAAGGAGACAACTCCCGCGCCGTCTCGCGCTCTGACTCCTCCTCGCGCGACTACGCCACCGCGCGAAGCAATTTTGCTTCGCACGCCGCCATCGCCGCATGCAACGACGCCGCCGCCCGCGTCACCTTCACCATGCTCGCCCGCGGCGCCTGCGCCACTTTGCGAGGGAGCGGCCGAGGCTTAAGCGGGTGCAAATGCGGCCACTGGAGGTGGTGCGGTCTCATCTCCTTTGATGGTGCGAATGAGGTTCCCGAGGGCGCAGGTGCAGCCGCGGGAGGTGGCGCGGGATCGCCACCCCGTTCTGCCGGAGAAGATGAGCACCCGCGGGACTCGAGCGCCGCAGCTGCAGCCGGCGTGGAGGGAGGTGAGGCCACACCCAACCCCCGAGCTCGACCTAGGGCAGGGTGCTTGGGGTCGGCCGCCGCAGCTGGGCCCTCATCCGGCCAGGAAATGGTTCTCCGAAGTTGGGACTGGAGCACGGGGCGCCGCGAGGTGGCGTTCGGCCTTGTGCGGGAGTTGTTGGAGGGCCCGGAGGCCCACCTTGCCCTTGGTGACATACGGCTCGCCCAACAGCAGGAGGAACTTGCGGGGTCGTGGGCGTCCTTCCACGCAGCCGTCGAGGCGCGCCGCCTTGAGGACTCGGCGCTGCAGGCCGCCCGCGAAGAGGCCATGACTTTTGCCAAGGAAGTCCGCGACGGAGCCATTCGCGATGCCGCGGAGCTACTCGAGCCCCTCCAAGCAGAACGCAAAGCCGCTGAAGAGCTCCTGCGAGGTGTCATAGCTGAGCGTGAGGCGATGGAGGGCTCGGTTGGAGTCCCAGCGTCTCTCTGCCCACCAGGTTGCCCAAGCCGCTCTGGAGGAGGACCGCAAGTGCTTGGCCGAGCGCGATCGGCACCTGGCCCTCAGGGGGAGTGAGCTGCAGCAGCGCGAGGAGCGGTGCCTCCAGATGGAGAAGGACCAGGCTGCCCAGCGCGAAGCCCTTGAAGCGTGCGAGGGAGGCCTGGCTCAGGCGGTCTCGAAGTTCGACGAGCACGTCGCTGCTCAGGGGTGATCTGATGAGCGCTGGGAGCGTCGCCTCGCCAAGAGGACGAGAGCGGCGCAGAGGGCCCTCATGGTGCGCGAGAGACATCTCCGTCGGGCCCTTCTTCAGAAGTACCGTGCTCTGTTGGGGATATATCAACTAGGGGTGTCTCCAACATTGATCAATCCGGCTAGTCCAGGGTGGCCCAAGGGTGGTAAGGCTGAAGCCTGCCGGGCGGCCCAGATAGCTGACGTACAAGGAAGTAGGCGGACGGTCCAAGAAGGCGTAAGGCCAAAGCCCATCAAGCCACCAAGCCCAAGACGGAAGGCGGCAACTAAAGCCGGCTAGGTCTAGGACTCTGGTTACTTGCCGGACAAGTACTTGCCTTGTATCCTGGGGTCTGGCCGCCTATATAAGCCGGTCACCAGGAAGCCTTTAGGGCACGCTTCAATACGCATCATACACATTGTAACATGTTCACGGCTATTGCCTCATAGTGAATTATAGCAGCACGGAGGATCTCGCCACCGCTGCGGGATCCGAAGCTGGGTAAACTCGCTGTGTCCAATCCCGTCCTCGACGACACCAACCTTCTTCCCCACAATCCATACGTAGGCTAGAGGACCCCCATCTCCTATCAATTATGCCGATACTACGACATGCTCGGCTGCGGAAGCGGGAGGACCGCCTTAGGGCCGAGCATGCTGGGGACGCTCAGCGGCTAGCCGAGATAGAGAAGGCCAACAACAAACTAGCGCGCCGCTTCAAGCGCGCCAAGGCATATTGGCGTCGAGCGGGGGAGGCTCGCGATGTGGCGTCCCACGGCGCCGGCCCTTCGTCCAATGCACCAGTGGTGCAGTGCGACCGCCTGTTTGAAGAGCTGGTTGCCCGTGGTAGTGAGCTTGCGGCGCGGCTTGGCGCAGACGCACCGTACCCTTTTTCACAAGACTACGACGGCGCCGCTCCGTTCCTGGCCTACTTCGACAGCTTTTCGCAGCGCTAGAGGGCCCCGCCGCTGAGCTTCGTGGGGTGATCGAAGACGAGAGCAGCCAGCTCCTGGGGGTGGTTGTCGATCGCATCTTAACCAACATCAAGCTCCTCGTGCCGGACTTCGACTTCCGTTTGGTGACTGAGGCTGCCCCCGGCGAGGTCCCCCAGCGCGTCTCGGCTTCCCTCCGTGAGCAGGTGGATGCGTTCTGCAACCGCTTCAGGCGTATGGAAGCTGCGCCAGACTTCGGGGGGGAAGGGGCCCTGTCCGCCGAGGTCGAAGGAGGCGCTGCGGGAGAGGAGGCCCACTCCGTCGAGGTCGAAGCTGGCGCTGCGGAGGAGGAGGCCCGCTCCATCGAGGTCGAAGGTGGCGCTGCGGAGGAGGAGGCTCGCTCCTCCGAGGTCGGAGTTGGCGCTGCGGAGGAGGAGGCTCGCTCCGCCGAGGTCGAAACTGGCGCTGCGGAGGAGGAGGCTCGCTCCACCGAGGTCGAAGCTGACACAACGGAGGCTCAAAGCGATGCTGCATCCCCCTGAGCCTTTCTCGGCCGCGCCTGCGGTCGCTTGTAATTGCACCAGCTGTGTGACTTAGACACCTTAAGACCTTTTGGCCTGTAATATACTTTTAATTGTTGTTTTAGTTCGAGCTCGTCTGCCCCTCTTGAGGTCTCTTTGGACTCATCTTCATGTCTATTTGTTCTCTGCGTCGTTAGGTCCCATCTCTTCGTGCCATGACTCCACCACCTCGGTCCGCGAGAGCAATGGCTCTGCAAGGCCAAGGGGGAGTTTAGGCTTAGGAGAGGTAAGAGCCTTGAGTCGCGATGCTCAAGTGCCCCCCTTAGACATGCGAGTAGTCCATGAAGCGTACGGGAAAGCGAAGTCGCTCGAGGGGCAGAGACGCGCGCTAGGGAGAGAAAAACGCTCTTAAAGCGTGAGTGCGGGACTTAGCTTCTCGATGTTTTCGCTCTGTGAAGGTTGTTCACTTGGCGGGGTTGCCCGCTTGAGGGGTCGCTCCTGGGGAGCATTTTGCCTGGCGAGGTTGCCCGCTTGAGGGGTCGCTCCTGGGGAGGCATTTTGCCTGGCGAGGTTGCCCGCTTGAGGGGTCGCTCCTGGGGAGGCGTTTTGCCTGGCGAGGTTGCCCGCTTGTGGGGTCGCTCACGGATGTCCCTGTAGGCTTGCGGGGGGAACCTTCCCTGCAGGTATTAGAGGGGCGAACCCAAATGCTAGAACACGGATCAAGGGATCGTGCACGCTTATAGGTCCCCTCAGGCGTTCCTTGCGAGGAGAGTAAGTACCAAGGTCCTCTGTTGAGATGGCTTGTTTGTGGGGAATTGCCCTCCAGACAGAGCTCAGACTCTTGGGTTTTGCAGTACTGCTGGTGTGTCATTTGAGGCACTGGCACCGTACTCAGCCCCCGCTCGTGAGGTACGCATGTGGAAATATATAAGCGCACACTTCAACAATAGTAATGCGTAAAAAAAAACCCCCAAAAACGTTTTTTAATCGGCGCCGAAGCGCTAAGTTCACTTAGGAACGAGATTGAGTCATTATGCTTGGGGTTGCCCAGTTAATACTCTGACCATGTCGAGGCATGGGGACCACCTGTTGGTGGCTGAGATTCTCAGCGTCCTGAGGTGGCTCATTTTAGTTGATAGCTCGGAGGGTTTTCCCCTCGAGTGAAGCCTTTGGGGCTTTGGAGGTTTAAGTCGTTGGCGTTTTAACCTCCGGAGACAAGAATGCTTGGAGGTTGAGCCGTAAGCTGCCTCGTCCGCTAGGAGTCTCAACGTGACAATGATCACGTGCGTGGCAATGACCACGATTGCATTTGTTCCCTTAGGAGACAAAGCATTTGTTTGAGGTTTAAGCCTTTTGGCGTTTTAACCTCTAGAGTCGACATTGTTTGGAGGTTGAGCCGTAAGCTGCCTCTTCCGCTTTGTTTTCTTGACGTGACAATGATCACGGGTGTGGCAATGACCACTTTGGCATTTATTCCTTTAGGAGACAAAGCTTTGTTTTTGGAGGTTTAAGCCTTTCGGCGTTTTAACCTCTAGAGACGAAAAATGCTTGGAGGTTGAGCCGTAGGCTGCCTCGTCCGCTTGACGTCTCGTCGTGACAATGATCACGGGTGTGACAATAATCACTTTTTTTACTTGTTCCTGGCGGATACAAAGGTATGAGAGGTTTAAGCCTTGAGCTTTTAACCTTGAGGGACAAAAAGATGCTTGGAGGTTGAGCCGTGGGCTGCCTCTTTCGTTAAATGCCCTGACGTGATGATGATCACGGGTAGAACTTGCGTAGATGCATGATGTTCCATGGATTCTTGATGGGGACGCCGTCTTCCGTCTCGAGGCGAGCCGCGCCAGGCCTGGCGATGTGGGTGACCCTGTAGGGACCTTCCCACATCGGGGACAGCTTGTGGAGGCCTTCCCTGGAGAGGATTCATCTGAGGACGAGATCGCCTGCCTCCAGGGTGCGCGAGCGCACATTGCGGCTGTGGTAGCGCCTCAGGGACTGCTGGTATTTGGCCGCCTGCAGAACGGCGCGGCGTCTTAGCCCTTCAAGGAGCAGCAGGTCGTCGTTGTGGAGGTCCTCTTGTTGGTCCTCATTAAAGGCCAGGACCCGTGGGGATCCATGCTTTATCTCTGCGGGGAGGACTGCTTCGGCTCCATAGACGAGTGCGAACGGCGTTTCCGCGGTGGGCTTGGGTGGCGTGGTACGGATGGACCAGAGCACCGAGGGTAACTCATTGATCCAACCCTTGCCGTGGCCCTTGAGGACATCGAAGGTCCTGGTCTTCAAGCCTTTGAGGACCTCTGCGTTTGTGCACTCAGCCTCTCCGTTGCTTTGCGGATGGGCGACTGAGGCGAAGCAGAGCTTGATGCACATTTTCTAGCAATAGGCTCTGAAGATGCCGCTTGTGAATTGCGAGCCATTGTCGGTGATGATGCGGTTAGGCACTCCGAAGCGGCAGACCAGACCTCTGATGAATTTCACCGCCGCGCCTGCTGTGATTGTACGCGTCGCCTCCACTTCAGGCCATTTTGTGAATTTGTTGATGGCCACGGAGAGGTAGCGATATCCACCTTGCGCCGTTGGGAAATGTCCCAGGATGTCCAGCCCCCAGACCGCAAACGGCAACGAGAGCGGAATGGTTTGAAGGCCAAGTGGTGGTTGGTGGATTTGCTTGGCGTGGAATTGGCAGGCTTCACAAGCTTGAATGATGTCCGTTGCATCTTGAAGCGCTTGAGGCCAGTACAAACCGCCCCTGAAGACTTTCCGTGCGAGGGTGCGGGCGCACGAATGGTGGCCGCATTACCCGCTGTGGATGTCCTTAATCAGCAGTTTTCCTTCTTCAGGAGGGACGCACTTGAGCGCGATGCCGTTTGGGCGCTTGCGGTAGAGATTTCCTTCGAGAATCCCTTTGCGTAGGTAGTCTTTGATCTCCTCGATCCATCCTGACTCTTGGTGCACCGCTATGAGAAACAGACGCTCCCCTGTTGGGGGCCCGCAGCCTGGGGCTCCGCTTGCAGGTGGCGGTGGGAGCGCTTCGTCTGTGCTTGCGGGCAGGGCCTCGAGGGGCTGCTTTATGGATGCCTTGACGAGCCTTTCCTCAAAGACACCCGGCAGCTGGGCTTGCCTCTTTGATGCGCGCTTGGAGATGTCATCAGCCTCTTGGTTCTCCTTTCTTCGGATGTGCATGAGCTCCATTCCCCTGAAGTTCTTCTCCAGCCTACGGACCTCTTCAAGGTATGCGGCCATGTGGTCGTCCTTGGCCTTGTAGCTTTTGTTGGAGAAGTTGACGAGCAGCTGGGAGTCGCCCTTGATGAGTATATGCTTGACGCCTAGGGCGATTGCGGCGCGTAGGTCAGCAAGCAACCCTTCATACTGGGCGATGTTGTTGGATATCTTGTCGATTCCGAAGCACAGCTGGACTGCATAATACAACTTGTCGCCTTTTGGTGAGGTCAGGACTACACCTGCCCCACCGTGGCGACAAGAGAAAGCTCCGTTGAACTTCATGGTCCAGTAAATGGGCATTGCTGCTCCAGCAGACTCGTGCTATTCTTCCCAGGGCTCTTCAGGGGTTGGATCAGTCCATTCGGCGACGAAGTCTGCCAGCGCTCTTCCTTTGATTACCCTTGTGGTATCGAAGCGCAAATTGAATGGCTGTAGCTCGATGTTCCATCGTGCAACCCGATATGTTGCATTTGGGTTGCGCAGAATTTGCTCCAGGGGGGAAGAGGTTACCACCGTGATGGGGTGCCCCTGGAAGTAGTGCCGCAGCTTTCTTGAAGCGATGAGGAGTGCGAGGAGAAGCTTCTGCTGCATCGGGTACCGCTCGCGAGCATCACGCAGTACTGTGCTGACGAAGTAAACTCGGTGCTCGACGAGGGTGGTTCCTGTTTCCTTGGCGTCCTTCACCTGAGGTGGCCCAGCTTGACCCTTGATGGGGTTGGTTTCAAGGGGCTTGTCCTTGGCCTCGAGGGATGTGGCCTCGAGTGACTTGGCCTCGAGGGACGTGGCCTCGAGGGACTTGGCCTCGAGGGACGTGGCCTCGAGGGATGTGGCCTCGAGGCGCTTGCCCTCGAGGGACTTGGCCTCGCAGCGCTCCTCCTGGGCCTCGAGTGCATTAGCCTCTTTCAGCAGTTGACTTGGGGCGGTCTCCTCTTGAGGCTTTGGGCCTGGCGTGGGCCTTGTGATGGCCGCCCCTTCTTCGAGCTCTTTATCAGGAGGCTTTTTCTTTGGAGTGGTTGCACTCTCGTTGTGAAGTACAGGCTCCTCTCTTTCCACCACAAGGACAGCACTGGCTGTTTGTGGGGTGGCTGACAAGTACAGCTTCAGGTGCTCGCCAGGTCTTGGGGCGACCATTACAGGTGGGCTTGCCAAGTACTTCTTCAAGTCCTCAAATGCTTTTTCAGCTTCAGGTGTCCACTTGACGGTGCCCGTCCTTTTCAAGATCTTGAAAAACGGCAGGGCTCTTTCGCCGAACTTGGAGATGAATCGACCCAACCTGGCCATGCAGCCCGCCAGGCGTTGCATGTCCTTGAGCCTGCGTGGAGGTTGCATGCCTTCTATGGCCTTGATTTTGTCTGGGTTGGCCTCTATGCCCCGATGAGACACGAGGAAGCCCAGCAATTTGTCTGAAGGTACTCCGAAGACGCACTTGGCAGTGTTGAGCTTGATGTTCACCTTGCGCAGGCTGGCGAAGGTTTCTTCCAGGTCTCCGAGCAGAGTATTTCCTTCTCGTGACTTCACGACGATGTCATCGACATACGCTTCAGTGTTTCGCCCCATTTGCCCGCCCAGGGCTATCCTCATTAACCTCTGGAAAGTGGCTCCGACATTTTTTAGGCCGAAGGGCATGCAGACGTAGCAATACACACCACATGGGGTGAGGAAAGCCATCTTCTCCTCGTCCTCTTTAGCCATCTCAATCTGGTGATAACCAGAGAAGGCATCGAGGAAACAGAGGAGCTCGCAGCCTGCCGTGGAGTCCACGATCTGGTCAATTCTGGGCATTGGGTAAGGGTCCTTGGGGCAGGCCTTGTTCACGTCGGTGTAGTCGATGCAGAGGCGGCCTCCGCCGGCGGGCTTTGGGACTACCACGCCGTTGGAGAGCCAAGTAGGGTGCGCGACTTCGCGGACGACTTTTGCCGCTTTGAGCTTCTCAAGCTCTTTGACGATGAATGCTTACTTCTCAGGGGCTTGTTTTCTTGTTTTTTGCTTGACAGGGCGCGCGTTTGGGCACATGGCCAAGTGGTGCTCGATCACCTCCCTCGGTACACCAGGCATATCTGACGGCGTCCATACGAACATGTCAGAGTTTGCCTGGAGGAAGGCGACGAGCGCGCTTTCCTATTTGGGCGGCAGCGTGGCGCCAATGGTGACGCTAGCCCCCGAGCCTTCAGCCCCCGAGCTTCCTGAGCTCAGAGAAATCTTCTTTGTAGCAGCTGCCTCCTGGGAGAACAACTGCTTCTTCTTCTTGGGCCTCTCGAGAGGCTCTTGGTCCTCGTCTGCAGGGAAGGCCATGGCGGCGGTCTTGTAGGCCGTCTCCACAGCACGCGTAGCGTCCAGGACATGCCCACGTATGATGATCGTGCCGGCGCTGCCGGGGATCTTGACTATGTTGTACGCATGGTGCGTGACGGCCATGAACTTCACGAGCGCAGGGTAGTCGAGGATGGCGTTGTACGGCAAGCCGATGTGCGGAACATCGAAGTCGATGTGCTCGGTGCGGTAATTTTTCTCGCTCCCGAAGGTGACGGCAAGCCTGACCTGGCCTAGAGGCTCGATTGAGCCGCTGGTGACCCCCGTGAAGGGCCTCGAGGGCATGAGCCTCTCGTAGGGCACTTGAAGCGCTTCGATTGTATCTATGGAGATAACGTTCAGGCGTGCTCCACCGTCGATGAGCGTCTTAGAGACAGCTACGTTGTCGATGGTGGGGGTGCAGACCAGCGGGAGGGTTCCAACAGTCTTGGTGGACTTGGTGTGGTCTTGAGCGTCGAAGGCGATGGTGTACTGCGACCACTTGAGGGGCCTGGAGGTTTCCGTGCTTGGGAGGGCGGTGTTGAGCGCGCGGGCGAACTGCTTGAACTGGTTGTTCGACTTCGGCGCCTGCGCCCCCCCCTAGGATGCAGGCAATCGCGCCCCTCGGGGCTTGGTAGCCGCCATCTTCCTCGTCCGGGAGGTTGCCGTTCTTTTCTGCTGCGTTGGCTCGATTTCCAGATGGTTTCTGGTAGCCGCCCTTGCGACCGCCTCCGCGGTAGCCACGGCCTCCACCGCGGCCACCGCTGTCTTCTTCTTCCTCGCGCTGCTTGCTCAACCTTTTGAGGTCGTAGCAGGACTCGGTAGAGTGGCCGCGCCTATTGTGGTAGATGCAGAAAGGGCGGTGATCATCTTTTCTCTCTCCAGCCTCTGGGGAGTCCCTGCGGGTGCCTTTTGTGTCCGGCTCTGGCGCGAGAACTACGGTGGCCTTGCGCTTGGGCTCCTCCTTCTTCTTATGGCTCTTGGACCCCTCAGCGTGATCATCCCCTCTCGAGGACATTTTCACGAAGAGGAGTCCCTCTTTAGCCTTGGCGCACTTGTCCGCCATGTCGAACAGCTTGACCACAGAGGTGAGCTTGCCGTGGATGCCCAGTTTCTCAAGCATCCTGCTGTTGGTGACACCCTCGCGGAAGGCGGCGATGACTTTAGTGTCGGGGATGTTCGGTATCTTGTTGCGCACTTGGCTGAAGCGCTGGATGTACTTGCGGAGCGTTTCGTCCTTCCTCTGCACCACAGCGTGCAGATCGTTGTTGGTGAGGGCGCGCTCGTACATCCCCTTGAAGTTGGAGACGAACTGCCTGTAGAGCTCCTCCCAGGAGTTCACAGAGTCCTCCGGGAGGTTCAGGAACCAGGACAACGCAGAATCGCGTAGCGCGTGGGAGAACCAGTTGGCCATGACCTTGTCGTCTCCCCCCGCAGCTTGGATGGAGGGGGTGTAGAGCTGCAGGAACTCGACGGGGTTGCTAGAGTCGTCGTAGCCCTTGGGAAGAGCCGGCCTGAACTTCTGCGGCCAGACCACGCGGCGCAGGGAGCCTGTGAACGCCATGCAGCCCAAGGTGTACGTAGCGACCCCGTGCTGAAGCGCGCCGCGGTTCTGCTGTCCCGCCTGGCCGAGCTCCTCCACGAGCCTGCTTTGTCGGTCTCGCTGGAGCTCCATCCCCACACGAGCGTCGGGCGCGGTGCGCTGCACGATCATGCTATCACGCGGCGAGGTCGCGTGTGACACAGCCCTCTACGCCGCAGCCGGTGCAGGCCCCGGAGGTGGCGGAGGCGCATTTGTTGTGACCGTGCCCGCGAGAGAGGGGTGCGCGTTGGACTGCGACGGAGCGGGACGCGTCGTGGCGATGCCGACGAGGTGGTTGAGGCGTTGGAGCCACTGCTTGTGGGCCTCAGCGGTGGGCTGGTAGCGGAGCAGCTCCTGCGCCATGAGCAGCGCGGTGTGTGGAGCGGGGTCGGTTCTCCCCGGTCCCGAGCCGCTCGGGCGCTGCGTCGGGTGCGATGACTGCGCGTCCTCCTGGTGCTCGGCGTCGTACTCCGGCGCCTCCACGTGAGGTCCAGAGGGGACAAGCTCCTCTTGGCGGGGTCGGCCCCGCCTTGCGCGGGTGGTCGCGCTGGTGGTTGCGGCGCCTGGGGGCGCGCGTGCTCCCGCGGGCGCACGTTGGCGGACTCGAGCGGTGCGGGTGGTGCGCGTGTTCACCATGGCGCGGAGACGAACTCGAAGGTTGTTGACGCGCCTCAGTCCCCTACCTGGCGCACCAAATGTCGGGTTATGACTCCCAGGGATCGGGGGTAGTCACTTCCTGAAGTGTAGTTCGAAAGGGGATTGAGCGCGGAGGTCTAAACCCTCAAGTGGCTCCGCGACGTTGCTCGCCGGACCCGAGGAAGACGCACACCCGACCAAGGAAAACACCGTCCTTTACCCAGGTTCACGGCCCTCGTGAGGAGGTAAGACCGCTACTCCTGCCTGTCTGTATTATATGTGGGAGCTTACAGTACAATTGAGCTTGCCGGAAGCCCGCCTTGAGGTCGTTCTTGCCTGGGGAAGGAAGCGGTGATCTTCTTCCTCTTCCAGCCAAAGGCTAACCTAACTAGAGCTACTAGGGTTTACAAGGGTGTTTTGCACGCAAGGAGCCGACCCTTGCTACGATGGAGGTCTCTCCCTTTTATGGGCGCCTCGGGCCTTCTTCTTCGGCTTGGCCTTCAAGGTGGTTCCCACTTGCCACTGGCGGGGTGGAGCACGAGTCCACCGCGCTCCGTTCGTCCATGGACTCGGTCCATTGTTGATAAAGGTGGCGTCGTGGCCGACAGGCGGCCGACCGCACTTGTACCACCCGCAGAGCGGGCAATCTCTGTGGTGGAGCCCACGATGACGATCTCCGTTGGAGGGTTGCGCCGCCCACCTGCTTTATCACCGGAGTAGAAGGTCCTCACAGCTGCGTAGCAGGCGGTGCAGCTTTGTTGACCGCTTTATCGCCAGGGACAGCGACGGGGGTGTGAGCGCCTCTGTACGGGTGTGGCAGAGGTCACGTGCGCGCTGTCGGGATTCCTTGGCGACGATGTTTCCCTCCAGGCCTGAGGGGAGATTCATGCCAGACTTCCCTCAGGCGGGTTAGTCCCTTGACGAGGAGGATTCCCCGAGGCGAGGGGTCCCTTGAGGCCGTCGCTCCCCCTTCAGGCCCTCGAGGGGAATCGCCTCTCGAGGGTCCCGTCAGGCGGTGTCGCCTAGTCCTTAGCCGTTTTGTCCATCTGGCCCGCGAGCTAGGCCTGGGGGGAATGGGCTCTTGATACCCCAGTTCCCACTGGGCCGACACTAACGGCTCCCGATCGCGATCCGCGTCGAACTGGTACGGGCAAATAAGATCGCGCCGCGTGGCCGATTCTTTTTCTTTTTTGAATAGAATTACAAATTAAAACATAAAACTATTAAAACTTACAAAATTCATAACTTTCAATCTATAAATCCAAAATTGATAAACTTTATATCATTGGAAACTAGTTTATTTCTATATCATTAGTTTGTCATTTTAGTGTCTTCAAAAATTGAGAAATTTACAGATTGGCATTTCGGCAATTTAAATTCATAACTTAAATAATAAAAATATTTTTCATCTAGAACCAATTATTTTGGAGTAATAAGTTTGCTCTCTGTCCAGAAAGTGCAACATGAATTTTTATTGAAAGTTTTATAAAAGAACTAAGTAAATTGAATGTAATACTTTAAAATGACTATAATTACTCTCTATATTGTAATTGTTAAAATAGAAAATAAAATTTTGGTCATTGCATTTCATGCATTAAATAAACATAGAGAATAGAATTGATAATAATTGGTTTTGGTATATTCATAACATATCATGCATGCATACATATATGTGCTTTGATATTTTAAGTTTTGCATGTTGTGTTATTTATTTTTGTATTGCTTGTTGCAAGATTGTGAAGAGGAGGAAGGATTTGCTTGTGATTGTTACTCTTGCTGTGCTTGTGCCTCCTGTTACCAAGGCAAGTGACATTCATATTTTACCCAATATTTTCTATATGCATTGGTAGTATATTTTGAGTAGTATGCATGATAGGAATTATGGAGCTATTTTATAATGATAAGTTAGTTATACTTTGCAATATCCTAGTAGTGCGTAGCCACCCTCTTCCCATGCAGCCATGAAAAGTTTTGTTAGATGCTTAGCTATGCTATAAAAGTGTTTACATACCATGCTATCGAAATGTTTCTAAGTGTAAAACTTAAAATACACATCTGGTTGGAATTGGTTGATATGGTTTATGTTGAGTGGCTTTTGGGACTATGCTTGTTGTTGTCGTCGCCTAGGATGAATGTCTATTCTACTTAGGGCCATGAGCATGGTGGTTGTTACCCAGAAGTGCACTTGTGGACGGCCACCCAGGAACAAAGAGATTACTAAGTCCCTCCAAGTTTAGAAGCTTCCCGTGCAGCCTTTTGACAATGGGCTCTGTCTAGAATAATTAAGTTGTGAGAGTGCAACCTATCAGCTTGACAAGCAGATGTAGAGTTGGTAGGTGGAACGGGTCTTGCTAGTATGGTTGCATTCTTCTTCTGAAAGTTCTTGTCTCAATTCTCTCCTTTCCTTAATGCACTCCGCGTGTATAGGATGTTTGGGTTAATTGAGTCTAAAGGTGAATGTGCACAAC
Organism: Poa annua; assembly: GCA_026929855.1. NCBI lineage: Eukaryota > Viridiplantae > Streptophyta > Magnoliopsida > Poales > Poaceae > Poa > Poa annua. Next base: position 74,055,273 of record CM049426.1, read on the forward strand.
CTCTGCAGAGTCAACAATCTGAGTACTTAGCCGTGTCCCCGGAAATGGACTACTTCGAGCAGCTGGACAAGGATGGGCGGTGGAATCTCAACACTGTTTTCATAAAGTAAAATTTGACTAAGGAAGGAATTGTTGGTGCATGGGCTTCATCCCTTGGTGCCAAGTCTTTGAGAAATAAAAGTGTTTCACAAAAGATAGGAGAAAACTTCCTTTCTGCAAAATAGCCTCCAACTCCACCAAGCCAAAAATGCATATAGATTCTAGACTTGTCATTTTATATCTACCATAGTCACTTGCCAATACTTCATTGTATTGACCTCCTTCGGGGGCTGCATATTCAAATGTGCAGGTAATTCAGATGAAGAATAAGTTTGGACTCGAGTCTACACCCAACATGTCTGCCTGTGGTGCATGCTTCAAGATGAGGCTCATTGCTTTTCGCTTTTGTTGTGAACTCTGAATTTAGCTAGCCTTCATGGCTATGCACCTTGTAATAAAGTTATACTTAGCTATTTTTTGGATCTCGTTGTAGCAATTTGATACTTATGCAATGATACTTTATATTTTGTATTGTGGTGCTGGCAGTGATCCAGGGACTAGCACATAACACAGGTGTTCCAACTTTAATAAGAGTTGGGGCGCTACAAAATTGTATCAGAGCAAAGTGTTGCCTGTAGGTTCGAGCCCTTAGGATTGGTTAAACCTCTTTTGATCATAGTATTACCATCTTTGAAGTATGTTGGATCCTAGCGGCATAGTGGGATGAAGCAGCCTGGACTAACCTTACATGTCCGCGTACATGAGACCTGTTCCACAACATAAGTGGCTGGCCGGGTGTCTATCTCTCTCACTATAGTGAATATCCAATTTACAACGAGTTGTTAATATTTGTTGATCACCTTAAGATTTTGATTTAGTATTTTCTAAATTAATAATGCACACCATAACTAGTACTTCTTTACCTTATGCATTTTTTTTGGTTTTTAATTCCTTTGTTTCTACCTCAAGGATGACGAGCTTCCACTTCACCACCACGGAGGACTTCGAGAACACCCGTTTTGGCTGCTACCTTCTCGACATCGGCGAGAAGATAGGGCTACCGCTACCTCAAGTCAAGGGCTTCATCCTAAAGAAGTTTAACAAAGAGGGTTGTTGGGGAATAAAAGCAACTCAGCCAGGACGTGGAGAAGAGCCACCTTTGGAGATCAAAATTGTTAGTGACTCTAAAGATAAAGGACTCAATCTAGTCATGCAAGACCTGATTGGGTGCCTTTGCGGACGCTACAACACAGAGTTGAGGGGCCACTACTCCATTTTCTTTGGAAGGAGAAACGAGGATGGAGAACCTTACCTTTTTGATGTCGGAGATAGAGGCAAAGCAAAACCCCTTAGTCTTTATTTCTAGGAGTTGGAAATCCTTGTCACATAACTTTATGAGGATAGGCGCATCGAGCTCCTGAAGAACGATGAGCTATGTGCCTTACTCAAGGAGAACAAGGAGAAGATGAAGACTCAGGAGGAAGTGACTAAGGCTCAAGAAGAGAGGTTTGCTGCACAAGAGGAGAAGTACAAGAGACAGGAGAAAAGAGTTCAAGAGTATAACAAGACTATCAGAGAACAGAAGGCAGAACTCGAGAGCAATGAAGTCGAGTTCGAGGCCGATAGTGACTTTATCAAACGGCTTCGTACTGAGAAGAGGGAGCTGCAAGAAAAGAACTCTGCCCTGGAGAAAGAAGTGAAGGAACTGAAGGAGGTACTCGACAATGAAGGAATCGAGATTCAGAAAATTGAAGAAGAAGATGATGACATGGTCGAGTAGTTAGTTAGTGAGACTACCATTTTACCTTACACCTCATCGTTATCTTAGTCTTGTATTGACCTACCAGCTTGTGGTAAGGCAGTACTTTCCCTTGTATCCTCGGAACCTCGCGAGTTTATTTTCCGAATTTTTTTTATCGTTTTCTTTAATCCAAAGGTTTTGATTTGTGTGTTGGTTGTTTTTATAAGTTGTTTGTTGTTAAGGGATTGCTTGACTGGATTGTTTTGGGCATGGGTAGGATTCCTCCTTTTAGTTCTATCTATCCCTCTCATCCATGCTAAAAACCCCACAGATGCCTCCACGTCGTGATTCCGACAACAACGAGGCTATGCAACAGCTGATGGCAGCTCAAGCCCAATTGATGACTATGATGACTCAGTTCATTGCTGCAACCAATAACAACAACAACCACCCACCACCTCCACCCCCACCCCAAGTGGACAGACTTTCCAGATTCCTAAGGCTTAGGCCAAACAAGTTCTCTTCTGCTACAGAACCTATGGTGGCAGATGACTGGCTTCGCTCAGTCAATAAGGATTTAGTGACTTGTGAATGCTATGAGGCAGAGAAAGTAAGGTTCACTGCACATCTGATGGAAGGACCCGCTGCACTGTGGTGGGAGACCTATCAAGTGACTCATCCTCTAGAGGACCTGACTTGGGATGCTTTCAAGGAAGGTTTTCGCAATGCTCACATATCCTCTGGCATAATGAATCTGAAGAAGGAGGAATTCCGCAGTTTGAGGAAGGGAGGTAGAACTCTGAAGGAGTATATGGATGACTTTTGCACACTATCAAGGTATGCACCAGAAGACATTGACACTGATGCTAAGAGGAAAGAAAAAATCCTCAATGGACTTAAGGGAGAATTGAAGATACCCTTGTCCATAGCCTATGCTCCTAATTATCAAGCTCTATTGGATCAAGCCATCACTTTGGACAACAACATAAGAAAGGAAGAGAACAGGAAGAGGAAGTTCATTACAAGTAAGGTTCATTCTGAAGTTACACACAAAAGGCACCACGTTACTGAAGGCAGTGTACATAAACCATGGAATCACTCCAACAATGATAGTGGTCAAAAATATCATGGTCATAACCATAATGGAGAATATAAAGGAAACAATGGAGGATACAAAGGAAATAATGGGGGATTCAAGGGAAACCATCACCATGGCCATAATCATGGAAATGGTCATCACCGCCGTAACTATGAAGGGAAGGAAGACTTGTTTAATGTGACTTGCTTCAAATGCAAGAAGACAAGACATTATGCTACTAACTGCCAGAGAGGAAGGCTGATGAAAATTCCAAGCCAAATCCTTTCCAGAAGGGGCAAGTGAACCACATCAATGTGGAAGAAGTTCATGATGAACCTGATGCTGTGATTGGTAAGTTCTTGCTCAATTCTTTTCCAGCATTAGTCTTATTTGATACTGGAGCATCGCATTCATTCATATCAAGAGCTTTTGTAAACAAACATGGGCTAGCCGAGGAAAGCTTAGGAAAACCTATTAGAGTGAGTTCACCTGGGGGTGAGATGATAGTAAATTTTGGTTGTAGACAGTTAGATTTAAAGATTGGAAAATACCTTTTTCCAACAGACTTAGTTATCCTAGAAACCCAAGGTTTGGATGTTATCATTGGAATGGATTTGATGACCCGTTTTGAAGGAATCGTAGACTGTGCAAATAGAGCTATCACCCTCACCACCCTAGAGGAAAAGAAGATTAAATTCAGATCAACTTTCTAACTTAAGAAAGTTAGGCTAAATTCTCTTAAGGGGGTTAGCCTTGGTGATGTGCTGATTGTCCAGGAGTACCCAGATGTTTTTCCAGAAGAACTACCGGGAATGCCACCCGATAGAGATGTGGAGTTTCTCATTGAACTAAAACCGGGTACTGAACCAATAGCTAAGAGACCATATCCTATGGCTGTCGATGAGTTCAAAGAGCTCAAGAAGCAATTGGAGGAACACCTTCCGAAAGGATTTATCCGCCCAAGTTCTTCGCCCTGGGGAGCACCAGTTCTATTTGTTAAAAAGAAAGATCAAACTCAGAGACTAGTCACGGACGACGGGGATATAAATGAGCACACCATCAAGAACAAGTACCCGTTACCCAAGATAAATGAACTATTTGATCAACTGGAAGGTGCTTGTGTCTTCTCCAAGATTGATCTTTGATCAGGATAGCTCCAAATGAAAGTTAGAGAACTGGATATACCAAAAACAGCGTTTTTACGAGATATGGCTCTTATGAGTACACAGTAATGCCTTTTGGACTAACCAATGCTCCAGCCTATTTCATGAATATGATGAATAAAGTGTTCTTGGATTTCCTGGATAAGTTTGTGGTAGTTTTTATCGATGACATTTTAATCTACTCCAAAAGTCACAAAGAACATGAAGAGCATTTGCGTCTGGTATTGCAGAGACTACATGAACATAAGTTGTATGCCAAATACAGTAAATGTGAGTTTTGGTTAGAACAAGTCGGATGTCTAGGCCATGTGGTATCCAAAGAGGGTATAGCAGTGGATCCTGAGAAAGTTTCAGCGGTAACCAATTGGGAACCACCAAAGAATGTGGGAGAATTACGTAGTTTTCTGGGTCTAGCGGGATACTACCGAAGATTTATTGAGAACTTTTCCAAGATTGCTAAAGCCTTAACAGAATTGTTGAAAAAGGAGAAGAAGTTTGAGTGGACTGAGGCCTGTGAAGCCAGTTTTCAGGAATTGAAGAAACGTCTAGTTACAGCTCCAGTTCTATGCTTACCTGATTTAGAGAAAGAATTCCAAGTGTATTGTGATGCTTCACGCCAAGGTCTTGGAAGTTTATTGATGAAGGAAGGTAGAGTGGCATCCTATGCCTCTAGACAGCTTAAGAAACATGAAGCAAATTATCCCACCCACGATCTCGAGTTAGCCTCAGTGGTACATGCCTTGAAGACATGGAGACCCTATCTGATGGGAAAAGGATGTGAAGTGTTCACTGACCACAAAAGTTTGAAGTATATTTTCACTCAGAAAGAATTGAACATGAGGCAGAGAAGATGGTTAGAACTTATCAAAGATTTTGATCTAAGTCTTCAATATCATCCGGGAAAGGCTAATGTAGTAGCGGATGCCCTGAGTCGTAAGATTTATGTGAATGGCCTCACGGCAGGAGAAATACCTGAGGATTTATGCAAGGCATTCAAGGACCTCTGATTGGAAGTGGTACCAGAAGGTTTTGTAGCCTCATTAGTAGTGCAACCAAATTTGATGGACAAGATACGTGAAGCTCAGAAGGGAGATAAGGATATTGAAAAAATTAAAGTCAATCTGAGAGCAGGGAAAGCTAAGGGATTTCATGAAGATGAACAAGATGAACAAGGAACCTTGTGGTTTGAAAAACGTGTATGTGTGGCAAATGATCCTGATCTTAGGATGATAATTCTGCAAGAAGCCCATGAAACACCTTATTCCATTCATCCAGGAAATACCAAGATGTATATGGATGTGAAGGAGAGATTCTGGTGGAACAATCTAAAAAGGGAAATAGCAGAATATATCACAAAGTGTGATGTATGCAGTCGAGTAAAAGAAGAAATCAGAAACCAGCAGGACTTCTACAACCTTTGAAAGTGCCGGACTGGAAGTGGGATTCTATTGGAATGGATTTTATCACCGGATTACCAAGGACCAAATCGGGTTATGATTCTATTTGGGTTATTGTTTGCCGTGTAACAAAAATAACTCACTTTATACCCGTGAAGACCACTTATACAAGTGCTAAGTTAGCTGATATTTATATGAAAAGAATAGTGTGTCTTCATGGCGTTCCCAAGAGTATTGTGTCTGACAGAGGAACCCAGTTCACATCTCACTTCTAGAAACAGTTGCATGAATCACTAGGAACCAGATTGGAGTTCAGCACAACCTTCCATCCGCAAACAGATGGTCAAACCGAGAGAGTTAATCAGATTTTAGAAGATATGTTAAGAGCTTGGGCCCTTGATTATGGATCTAGCTGGGATGATAATCTACCTTACGCTGAGTTCTCAAACAATAAAAAATTATCAAGCCAGCATTGAGATGGCACCGTTTGAAGCCTTATATGGAAAGAAATGCACTACCCCATTGTTGTGGAGTGTTGTAGGAGAACGGATTTTCTTTGGACTTGACATTATACAGGATGCTGAAGAGAAGTTCAGACTAATCAAAGACAGATTGAAGATAGCACAGTCACGACAGAAGAGCTATGCAGATTCCAAACGTAGAGAAGTCCAAACGAAGAGCTATCTTAGAGTGTCACCACTTCGGGGTGTAAAAAGGTTTGGAATCAAAGGAAAGCTAGCACCACGATTCATTGGACCATTCAAAATTCTTTCTCGCAAAGGCGAAGTAGCATATGAGTTAGAATTACCAGAAATTCTGTCTGCGGTCCATAATGTGTTCCACGTCAGTCAATTGAAGAAATGTCACCCCGAGATGATGGGAACTCCATTAAAGGATACTGAACCCCTTGAGGAAGTACAATTGGAGAGTGATCTAACCTTTGAAGAAAAACCCATCAAAGTATTACAGAAAGCGGAAAGAGTCACCCGTAATAAAACCATCAAGTTTTGCAAGGTTCAGTGGAATCATCACACCGAGTAAGAGGCCACCTGGGAACGAGAAGATGACCTTTGAAAAGACCATCCTCACCTATTTGCTGACCTTTCCGAAGCTCGAGGGGGAGCTTCATCTTAAGGGGGTTAGTCTGTAACATCCCAGAATTTTCAAAAATTTAGAACTTTGCATTCATGCATCATTCTTCACATAGACATCACATTTTAATCACATAAGAACTAAATAAAAATCCAATTATAAAATTTAATAAATTATACTTCCATAAAGTTGTTTAATGGTACTCCTTATAAAATTCCTTTATATAAAATTATTTGATAGACAAGAAAGATACAAAAAAATTGTAAATTTGATAAGCTTTCCAAAACATATTTTTATGAATTTTTATGAATTAATTTGTTTAAGTTTAAAATTCATATTTGATTTCTGTTTTGAAAAACAGAAAAGGAATTAGAAATAAAAAAATATAGTTTTTGGGCCGTGGCCGGTGGCTATTCACCGCGCGCGCGAAGCGCAACGGCCCGCCAGCAGTCCAGTTCTCGCTCTCTCTCTCTCGCTCTCACCGACAGGTGGGACCCACCTGTCATCTCCCCCGCAGATCAGTTCGTCCCCAAATCACGCCCTCGCCTCCGACCGAAAACGGCCGATTTGATTTCGATTCAATAAGGCGATTTACTACTCCATTTACCCCACCTCCTTTCCCTACTAGTAGCCCTCTTCGCTCTCGTCCGTTTGCCCCAAACCACTCCTCCCGAGAGCCCCTAGGCTGCCCGCTCGAGCCCTCGCTTCTCCGCCGTCGCCGTCGGTAAGAACTCCGCCGCCCGAGCAACTCCGGCCACCACGGACCCCCTCTCCACCCCCTTTCGATTCCTTTTAACCATGCGCATCGATTTGACACGGTGGGGCATTTGTTTTCGCAGCGAATCCCCGCCTCCGTCCACGACCGAGAAGAACCGCCGCCGCAAGCATCTCCGGCGAGCTCTTCCGGGGAGACGAGGACGCTCCGGTCATCGCCACCGCGCCATCGCCTTCCCCTCGACGTCGCGCATTCCCTGGTGAGCTCCGTTTCCCTCCTAGCTCGGTAGAACGCCTCGGGCGCAAACGCCGGCAATGGATTCGCCGCGCCCGCGCGTCTCCGGCGACTCGCGCCGCCCGCGTTAGGTCAACGTGTTCTGGACCGTTGGATCTAGATCCAACAGATCCGTTTTATTTTTATTTTTCGTCTCGGCGATTAATGTAGCGCGTCCGATTTCATTTAGATCTAACAACTCCCGATCGCGATCCGCGTCGAACCGGTACGGGCAAATCAGATCGCACCGCGGGGCCGATTCTTCTTCCTTTTTAATAGAATTTAGAAATTAAAACAGAAAACTATTAAAACTTACAAAATTCATAACTTTCAATCTGTAAGTCCAAAATTGATAAACTTTATATCATTGGAAAGCCCTGCTCATGTAGTTTATTTCTACATCATTAGTTTGTCATTTTAGTGTCTTAAAAAATTGAGAAATTTACAGATTGGCATTTCGGCCATTTAAATTCATAACTTAAATAATAAAAATATTTTCATCTAAAACCAATTATTTTGGAGTAATAAGTTTGCTCTCTGTCCAGAAAGTGCAACATGATTTTTTATTGAAAGTTTTATAAAAGAACTAAGTAAAGTGAATGTAGTACTTTAAAATGACTATAATTACTCTCTATATTTTAATTGTTAAAATAGAAAATAAAATATTGTTCATTGCATTTGATGCATTAAATAAACAAAGAGAATAGAATTGATAATAAGTAGTTTTGGTATATTCATAATATATCATGCATGCATACATATATATGCTTTGATATTTTAAGTGTTGCATGTTGTGTTATTTATTTTTGTATTGCTTGTTGCTAGATTGTGAAGAGGAGGAATGATTTGCTTGTGATTGTTAGTCTTGCTGTGCTTATGCCTCCTGTTACCAAGGCAAGTGACATTCATATTTTACCCAATATTTTCTATATGCATTGGTAGTATATTTTGAGTAGTATGCATGATAGGAATTATGGAGCTATTTTATAATGATAAGTTAGTTATACTTTGCAATATCCTAGTAGTGTGTAGCCACCCTCTTCCCATGCAGCCATGAAAAGTTTTATTAGATGCTTAGATATGCTATAAAAGTGTTTACATACCATGCTATCAAAATGTTTCTAAGTGTAAAACTTAAAATGCACATCTGGGTGGAATTGGTTGAGATGATTTATGTTGAGTGGCTTTTTGGACTATGCTTGTGGTCATGAGCAAGTTGTCGCCTATGATGAATGTCTATTCTACTTAGGGTCATGAGCATGGTGGTTGTTACCAAGAAGTGCACTTGTGGACGGCCACCCAGGAACAAAGAGATTACTAAGTCCCTCCAAGTTTAGAAGCTTCCCATTCAGCCTTTTGACAATGGGCTCTGTCTAGAATAATTAAGTTGTGAGAGTGCAACCTGTCAGCTTGACAAGCAGATGTAGAGTAGATAGGTAGAACGGGTCTTTCTAGTATGGTTGCATTCTTCTTCTGAAAGTTCTTGTCTCAATTCTCTTCTTTCCTTAATGCACTCCGCGTGTATAAGATGTTTGGGTTAATTGAGTCTAAAGGTGAAAGTGCACAACCTCTGCAGAGTCAACAATCTGAGTACTTAGCCGTGTCCCCGGAAATGGACTACTTAGAGCAGCTGGATAAGGATGGACGGAAGAATCTCAACACTGTTTTTATAAAGTAAAATTTGACTAAGGAAAGAATTGTTGGTGCACTTGGGCTTCATCCCTTGGTGCCAAGTCTTTGAGAAATAAAAGTGTTTTACAAAAGATAGGAGAAAACTTGCTTTCTGCAAAATAGCCTCCAACTCCACCAAGCCAAAAATGCATATAGATTCTAGACTTGTCATTTTATATCTACCATAGTCACTTGCCAATACTTCATTGTATTGACCTCCTTCGGGGGCTGTGTGACGCCCGAAAATCGATACTATGTAGATTTAAGCGATCCCGCCGAAATCCGCATAATAACGATTTTAGGTCGCCCACCAGACATAATGTGCAGGCTGAAACATGCGCATTATGTGGGTGGAATTGTGATAACATTACAATAGTTCCGATACATCCACAAATACATCAGAAAATATAAATACAACAACGACTCGAACGGGTCAAGATACAAATGTTACAATACAAAGATACAAATAACAGCGGAAGCAAAAATAGTATCCGTCTAAGGATAAGAAGCAAATTGGACTAAGAGTCCTGAAGATAAGCGATGGCGCCATACCCCTGCCCAGCCAAGCCGGAGGGATTCCCAAGCTAACGTCGTCCGACTTCAAACCTGTTGACTGCACATAAAGCATAACCCAAAAGAGGGTCAGGGCACTCCCTGGCAAGCAAAAACGACTTGCATACTTTCTACACCATCTCCCAAAATATAGGGGAGGTGGACTTAGCGGCAGCATCACTAGCAACCTAAAGAGACACGGTACAACTTCCGTCTAATTAGAGAGGGATAAGAGAGCGCATAAATAAACAGCTACTACTAACACCAATCGTAACCCATTCTCGGATTAACCCCCTCAACCAAATATGAGGAAGCAATTCGGGAAACTCACACATTGAATAATTTTAGTTACCATTCATTATGAAAGTAATTCTATATTCCTAGTCAAATTAATTAACATTATTTAGGTGTAAGTTGTCTAGATCTCATTAGTCGGCAACGCACCAAGTTGTCCATAACCGCGGACGCGGCTCATCGATAAGATTATACCCTGCAGGGGTGCACTACTGGACCCATACTCGCATGATCAACCCAGTCAAAAACATTAGGGCCTTTCAACCCAACTCTTTTCCTTCACCGCAACAAGTCCAGGAGCCACGGGAGCTATGCTGGTCCCGGTCAAAAGGGTGCGGACTCCCGCAGGACACACCCCTCCGCACCAACAGGCCGCACCCTATATGCATGTAACAAGGCACACCGCCAAAGTAAAATACTACACTAGTATCATCAATGCATATGAGACAAATGGAAAACCCGAACTAGGTGTGGCTCCCGGACAAGTTGAAGTTCCAGTCAAAGTCGAGGGGGGCTCCATAGGGCCTCCCACAAGTGGTTAGTGCGCTCAGTCTTGGATTAGGGGAGCAAGATCTCAGTTCCTAGGTCGACACTTAGCAGAACAAAGCACCTCGTAAGGCCTTCCGCCGGTGCCTTATCTTTTAATTATATTACCCCAATATAATATAACATTTTATTAAGGTAGAATAATCTATCAAGCTAAGCATATAAAAAAACGACCAACAGAGGACTCGCACAACCAACTCTAAGCATGCGCTACGACTCGCAAGGCTAACAGATAAACATTCAACAGGTGATGGGATGTGGGGATAAAGCTGTATAGGCTGTAGGATAAACATGTGATGTGATCGCAATGAAGAATCGAATACTAGGGTAGCAGAGATCAACGGCAGGAATGAAAGACAATGTATAGGTAAACAAGCAAACTTTGCTTGCCTGGAATCCCGCATGGAAGCAGATCTTGTCGTTGCTCACACATCTCAACGTCTTATCCGCGAAGAGGCAACAAACATTGGAAAGCGTAATAGATGCATTTTACAACTACGGCAAAAGATTCAGCATGATCATACGGGGATGATGCATGGCATGGCAATATACAATACAATGCAGGTAATCCAAATTAAGCGGGAAAGCAACCCCGGAAATTAATATTTAGGTGCAAGTTATTTATTTACTCAACAATATTAAATGTTGGTTAACATGGTATTACATGGCATGGAAGATTTAATTAATTTAAATGGAATACGGCATTAATTAAAGAGTCAATAACGCCATTCATACACAAACTCTACCGGCATGTGCATTTTCATACAACATCTTCCAAATTGGGGTTCAGTCATACACGAACTATGATGCGGATTAGAATTTGGTCCGGACGAATAAGAACGCGCCACATGTGTATGCCAGGGCGGAGATACTTTTGCAGATAACCCCCTGGAATCATTAAAATTTGGATCCATGTTTTGTCTATCGATTCCCCATCGAGAGAAATCCCTAACCCTAGCGGCGCCAGAAAGCTTCTCGACGGCGCAATTCCGGCGCGGCGGTTCCCCAATCGAGTGACTGGCTGGTGGAAGCGGTCGGGAGGTGCTGTGCGGGAGGGACGGCGGGAGTTCAGCCATGTCTTCTTCGCGTGGAATCAGTGAGCGAAGGGACGGCGCACGCGGTGGCGGCAGAGGAGGTTGGAACACCACCGACGACGGCGAGCCATGGGCGACGGAGACAACCGTAGCTTTTTGGAACACGGAGCAGACGACGAAGCCGAGGCTAGCAAAGGTAACCCGACAGTGGAACACGGAGCAGACGAAGCCGAGCCATTTTGCTTGCTTTTGTTCGATTTTTTCTCAGTTGCAGTTCGATAATGCAGAGTCCAGTTCAGATGTATGATCACATTACGAAGAAGGAGGTGGCACAGGAGGTGGAGAAGGAGACAAAATCGAAGAGCTAGAATCTGTGATCAAGCTACTGAAGCTTGAGTTGAAACAAATGAAGAGAGATCACAGAGATGAGATTAGAGGGAGGGATAAAAAAGAGGTTTTCATTGTATTAGTTGTAGCATGTTGTGTACTACTATATTGTGTATGTGCTCTATTAGTTAGAGGCTTCATATGAAATATTGTAGGCAATTTAGAGAACCATGTACTCAGGAATTTCATGTATCAGACTATTGGAAGCAATAAAAGGTAGCATTTTGTCTTCAAATTCAGTATATCAACCTATTGTAGAGTGCTGGAAAAGATCATTACAATGTGTTGAGAACAGTTCAAAAAACATAGAAGGAAATAAATAAAATATTGTGCTCGATGCATTTGCTTGACAGGATCATGGCTGCATTGGTGTGTTCAGGTCTGGTATTTCATCTCCAGCTGGCACTTCCTCCTGTTGCTGCCGATCATCACCAAACAGAAGATGGTAAGCATTTCTTCCTGGACCTCCATCTTCATCTTGTCTCTGTGATGTGGATGCATTAGCCTTTCTTTTCCTTGTTGCTCCCCTGCCACCAGTTTGTGAGGCTGTCCTTGCTCCCCTGCCACCAGTTTGTGAGGCTGTCCTCCCTGTACCTCTTGTTCTTCCCCTTAGCCTTCCTCTAGATGTTGCCGTAGTGACCCTAACTGTTGGAGGTTGCAGGTTTTCTCTTTCAGATTGCACAAATGTACTCTCATCTGGTTGTGGTCCATGTGTCCTGTTAGGTGGGACATGGGTCTGCGACAGGTTTGTGTATTTGTTAGTGTCATGTAGGAGTAATTAGGGGTGTCGACAAATGTCGAGACTCGACAATTGTCGACACATTATCAATATGACATAAATGACTAGTGATATGAATTAAATGACCATAAACTGTACCTCCTGCCCCATGTGATGTATCATTGAATTCAGTTGCTCTGTAGGATCCAACCTAGGGTCTGCTTCATGGTTGCTAATGTGCTGAATGTAAGATGGATCATAAAAATCATCTTCATATGCATCCACCTCCTGATCACCTACTGGAGGTACATGTATACTTTCCATGTACTTATCATGTCCAACTCTGTTATGCCCTTCCTTCTTGCAGATGGAGCAATGCATTGCCACACCATGCTTAGTGATAATATTCACTCCTTTTTTTATTTTCTCTTCTGGCCCTTTTCTCCTGTTCTTCTTAGGCCTTCCCATGACCTTTGTGTACATAGGAGGATGCACTTGCACCCCATTGGTCTTCTCCCAAAATTCTCTTCCCCTCAAAGGAATTAAATTGAAAGCATATGCTTCCTGGTATGTGGCAATGCTGTAGCAACTATGAACCAAAGTCTCTGGATCTATGTTCTCATTTCTGCAACAGGCAATAGCATGATGACAAGGTATGCCACAGAGCTGCCACCTTCTACAATCACAGGTATTTGCTTTCAAATCAACATTATATGGCCCCTCTAATTCAGTAGAACTCACATGGAAAAGCCCATTGCCTGAAGGCTGAACCATGCATCCAGCACTCCAATTGGTGAACTTGTCTAGCTTTTTCAATATTTTGGGACAAATGGTGCCTGACCATGTTGATGCATCAGCCTACTTGCTGTATACTCTGTGCATTAGCTTGTAGAAAATTGTTTCTAGCATAGACAGAATAGGCAACTCTCTGGCTTGCAATATGTAGCTGTTGTAGACTTCTGAGTGATTGTTTAGCATCATGTCACACTTTGGAAAGTCTCTGTAGAATGCTTTTATCCAGGTGCTAGGAACCAATGCCTCAACCCAATCAAAAGCCTTCTGACTAGCTGCTTTCATCTTGTTCATGTTCTTCTCATACTTTGGTATATTGGTGGATCTACCAATTGCCCACAGATTATTTTTAAGCACTTCTCCCTTGTTTCCTGCCTTCTGGAAGTTCTGGTACAAGTGTCTTACACAAAACCTGTGTTCAGCATCTGGGAATATTGTGCTCACAGCTTTGATGAGCCCCTGTTTAGTTGGATACAAGTAGTAATTAGCACAAAACAAGCAGTAAATGCACACCTGATGCAAGTAACACATAAGAGACAATGCTTACCTTCTGCTTGTCACTTATGATAGTCCAAGGAGCACTGTTTGTTATCTGCAAATCATCTCTTAGTGTTGTTAAAAACCACTCCCATGAACTGGTGCACTCAACTTCAACCAATCCCATTGCAATAGGATAAATACAATCATTGGGATCAATACCAACTGCTGTTAATAATTGTCCCTTGTATTTTGTTTTCATATGGCATCCATCAACACAAATCAGAGGCCTACAACCCCTTAAGAACCCTCTCTTTAGTCCATCATATGACCAGTAAAGTGAAGCTAAATGTTCTTTCGTTACATCACCACATTTAACTTTATTGCAAGACAAGAAAAACTTGGATCCAGGATTAGATTTCCTTAACTCCTATCCATAATCCCACAGCTGATTGAATTGGGCAGCCTCATCACCATGTATAATATTCAGTGCCTCCTTTCTAGCCCTTCCCAACTTCCACCTATCTGGACACATGTTGAATTCCCTTTGAACTTTTGCAACAAAAGATTTCAAATCCATCTTCTGGTTGTCCCTAAATTCATTAATAAATCTTTGTGTCAGATATGGAGCTGTCAGTGCCTTCAGTTGCCATTCTCTTGAACAAGTGTGCACATGATTGTATGCTCTCACAACAAATGCACCTGTCCTGCTATCACTTGATGCTTTAAGCATCCATGGGCAAGTAGCCTTGCATATTGCATCAATTCTATTCTTCTCATTTCTAGGTTTTATAATTTTCCTCCTGTTCCTTACACTGTATGCATTCAGAGCTGCTCTCATTTCTTTCACATCTGCAAATGCCATGCCAACCCTGAACACAGGGTCTTCCATATCTACCTCTGGATTGAAAACAGCAAACTTGTACTGCAATAACTGCTGGTCCTGAGGCCTCAGATTAAGGTCAGCATCATCCAATACAGAATCATCTTCAATTTCATGGACAGGTATAATTTCATTGTGATCATTTACTTCTCTGTCCACATTGTCAGTGAATAAATCATCATCACCTTCATCTGCTGCATAGTCACTGTCGACAAAATCTGAATCTTGTTCATCATCTTCATCTTCTTGCACTTCTAATATAACTTCATTGTGTGCAGATGTTCTTCTAGAACCTCCACTAGCTGGTGTGCTTGACAGTGGTACTGTGCCTGAACCAGAAGCACCTGCAGGTACTGTGCCTGATCCTAAAGCACATGCATGTCCCAAACCTGAACATGAACCAATGTTGCTAATAGATTCAGGCCTCAAACGCTGTAGGTAATTGGTGTGATCAACAAGCAATGCCAGTTTCTTGACACTTTCAGCTGCATTTATCATCTGCACACAGTCAGCATCAGTTTGGATACAGAACAAGCCCTCATGAATTTCTTTCCAGGGTGGAGACCAGTACACATGGCACTTCCCATCCAGTGCATATCCTAGTTGCTGTAGGATGTCCTTTAACCACAACATTGACCAAGTATCTCTGTTACAGAAGTCAACCCAATCTGTGGTTCCCTGAATATAAGTTAGATCTCCCCCTTTACCAACAAAGAATCCATTGTGTATAAGTCCAACTGTGAATAAATCAGCATTTATTCCTGCACATTCAGAAAATTCAGATAAGCACAGGACCAGTACATGTATGTCAGTTAAGTTCAGTTAACTGAAACTGAAGAACATACAAGCTGACGGCACTGGACAGCCTAATGAAGTAACAATCACGGCAAAAAGGCCTAACTTTTCGCTACTAACATGCTTACCTAACATGAACAGATGTTATGCAACATGGATTCATCGAAAAAACGGTGAAATTCGAACCCAATTTCTGTTTTGCACGGGTACAGAGTACGTCAGCCGAAACAGGACACGAAAATATAATCCATCCAATCCTATTTTCCACCGATTAACCACTCGCGCATCATTCGTACATGTAGTATTGTCGATTGCAAACAAGAAATCCATCTCTAATCTACCCGATGATCATCCCGTCGCAGGACATGGCCGCCGGACTAGATACACGGAACGACGAGGGTGGGGATCCAGCAGGGCCGCATACCGTACTCGGGCTCCTCGTCAAACCACGGCCGGAGCTGCGTATATGGAGCCATTGACGTCGAAGCCTCGCGGCGGCGCAGAAATCGTCTTCGGCGAAGCGCACGTCGTCGCAAACGGAGGTTGCGCAGAGCTCGCCGATAACTGCGGTATATGCTGTGCCCGAACGGTTTTTCAGTTACGCCGACTAACAATTTCAGTGGATTTATCCGTGGCTCGGATCAGGTATCGGGGATTTATTTGCAAAATGTTGTGTACACATCATTTCCTACGTGGCACGCCAGCTGGGCAATTCGGACTACTTTGGACCGGGCGGGCAACGTGGACAGAGTTCGTGTATGACTGAACCCCAATTTGGAAGATGTTGTATGAAAATGCACATGCCGGTAGAGTTTGTGTATGAATGGCGTTATTGACTCTTAATTAAATATTTGCCCAACACATTCCATATTTAATTATTTAGTTGCATTTGTTAATTTAAACAAAACAATAAAATTAAATGATGCAAAATGGCATATGAATGTCATATTAATATTCCTTGCATTTTTCTGATATTAAAACATATAAAAATTATTAAATTTGGAATTATAGATTAAAAGTTATTAACATATTAAAGTTAGGGTGTTTTCTACAAAAGGCCAGGGGTTTGTCTGTGATGAAACATGTCCTGTTAGGGTTCTCTGTGCAAAACAGAAAGAACAGGGGGCTCGGTGTAAGAAGTCCAGTCCCTCTGGACTTTTCTCACCGGAGAAGAATTCACCCGTGAGGCTGTCCAGTGGGTCCGAGCGCCACAGTGGCGTGGGTGCGTTGCGCTGGCCTCGGCGGTCACTGACCAATGTGGCCCGCATGTCAGTGGGCATCAAACAATAAAAAGGTGGGCTTTTTATTCATCGCGCCCACGGGGGATCGAACTCGCGAGCGAAAGGGCGTGGATCGGCGCTGTTGACCACTGGATTGAGTGCGGGTTGGTGATAGGAGAGTGGTTTGTTTGTTTAAGTTTTAGATCGAGCGTTAAGTTTCCTGACAAAACTGAAACGCACCAGTTTCTGACGAACTGAAGAAACATCGAGCCGAGGCGCACGGCGGAGCCAATTGGCCGGCGTCGACCACGAATCGGGCGGCGTTTCTCGTGCGTGTGCGTGCGGGATGCAGTGCGGTTGCTGGGGTGGAGTGTGCCGTGCGGTTCGGGGGGCGAGGACCAGAGGCAAAAAAACAGAGCTTGAAGCTCTCGGGCACGGCCATGGCGACCCGAGGGAAGTCGTGCACCAATTCGACGATTCTGACACCGAAACGAGCGAAGAAGAGGGGGGGATGGGAAGAGAAGCTCACGGGCGAGGGAGGCGGTGTTGTCGATCGGCGTGGGGGAGGTGCTGGGCCCGTGAATTCCGCCGGAGTTGCTCCGCCGGCGTGGAAGAAGATGAGGAAGAACTCGTCGGCTACGTCGACCCCCGGTGCGATACCTTGCGCGGGGAGGACGTGGACGACGATGCGGAGCTGCCGGGCTCCTCTGCTTGCCCTCGACGGCGCCGGAGCTGCGGAGGGCGGCGTGGTGCTTCAGTGGTATTTTTCTCGTTGGAGACGAAGAACAGAGGAGGGGGTCGAGGGGGTGGCGGCGGATGGAGAGGGAGGAGTAGGGTTAGGGTTCGGGAGGGGGAGCAGGGCCGGCTATGTAGGAGGGGAAAGGTGAGGCACATGGGGGCAGTGGGGCATGGCCATGGTCGCTTTTCTCCTCTGCTCTGTGTACGGGGAAGAAAGGGACAGGGGTGGTGGGCTGGGCTAGAAGAAGAGGGAGATGGGCCAGGAGAGAGAGAAAGGCCCAGGTAGGTTATTTTGTTTTCCTTCTCTGCCATTTTTATTTCTTCTATTTAATTCAATTATGTTTTATGTTTTGAAAATAAAATAGAAGAAGAAAAGATATATAACTTTTGTCAAATAATTATTATTTTCAAAATACACAATTTAATATATTAGTTTGAATATTTAAAAAGAATTTGAATACCACATTTAAATTACTTTGATTTGTATTTAGATTTAAAAGTGGAAAAGAATTTAAATGGAGTTGAATTTAAGTGTAATAATTTAAATTAAGATTGACAAATGCAAATGATGTATGATGATGTCATTTTGATGCGAAAAGAAAAACAAACAATTTTCTAATTGGGAAAAATGCCGGGGCGTTACAGGCTGCATATTCAAATGTGCAGGTAATTCAGGTGAAGAATAAGTTTGAACTCGAGTCTACACCCAACATGTCTGCCTATGGCGCATGCTTAAAGATGAGCCTCATTGCTTTTCGTTTTTGTTGTGAACTCTGAATTGAGCTAGCCTTCATGCCTATGCACGTTGTAATAAAGCTATACTTAGCTATTTTTTGGATCTCGTTGTACCAATCTGATACTTATGCAATGATACTTTATATTTTATACTGTGGTGCTGTCAGTGATCCAGGGACTAACACATAACACAGGTGTTCCAACTTTAATAAGAGTTGGGGCGCTACAATAGTCAAGCAAGTAAGATATGCAAAATAGAGAGAGCTCCCAAGAGAGAGCTCCCACGCCGGAGTCATCGAAACCCAGCGATCGTCATTGGCGCCCCATGTAACATATTATCATAGCAATGATTTATAGAAAGATGTATGGATCCTCCACCGAGGGGACCCGAACTTGGGTAAAAAATATCTTCTTCCCTGCAGAGCTAGATAATCTCCTTAGCGCTAGAGTCGCCTTGCCCCTCATCTCAAATTTCCACCCGGAAATATGAGCCGTGACAATCCCACGACAGTTGGCGCACACCATGGGCCAAGCGATCAGATATGTGCTCATCAAAGTAGAAGCGCTTCGAGGGTGGAAAGAATCGTCGTCATCAAGATCGTCAGCAATCAGCAACAAGATTGAATCGTTCAGATTCTGGATAGGACCCGGAAGCAGATTCACTGAAAAAAGAAAAGCCGGCATACAAGAGCCGGCCATGGAACAGTAAAGAAAAAGTCCAAATTCTAAGAAATCAAGATCCCAGAAAAAACGGCCGTAAAAGAATCGGCCTTGAAGATTAAGAGACCGGGCAGCATCGGAGGGCTCGTATGCTTTCAGAGATTTCTCAACTATCAAAAGTCCTTTGAGCCTACGGTTTAGGTAACCCGATCAGAAGAAGTCCAGATTAAAGAAGCCAGCAAGCCGGGTATGCGTATAAATGAGTCAGAATCAATAATCAAAGGCCATCAAGCGGATCGAGGAAAAAGATCAGGTGAGACTGCTGCATTATCACATCGTTGGGCAAGCAAGCAGGCTACAAACGCATCACCGGCAAGGAAGGATCCATCATCGCCGTCATAGCTGTAAAAGGAGCCGGCCTCGGAAAGCCGTACATAAAAGTGCTGGTCATTGAAGAGGCGGCATGAAGAAGCATCCAGATGCCTCCCGTCAGTCACCATCAGCATGTCAGTCGGTCTCAGTTTCCTAGTTGCTAATCAAAGGAACAAGCCAGATACGTACATCAATTAATCTCAAACGGAAGGCCACGATCATAAGGAAAGGAGTGCCGAACGAGCACTACTAGTACTACTCTTAAGGATCGGATGTATCCATGAGCAGCCCGGTTCCCAAGCTTACCAAAAAAAAAAAAAGAGAAGCCAGGTCTCGGAGAAGCCAGAGAGCCGGAGAAACAAGATATTCAACCAGTCGCATCATGCGAGGATCTTCAGTGCGAGAAGTCTGCATAGTCCAGTCGCGACCATGATCAGCACGGCGAGGAGAGCCGCAAATCAACTTAAATCAAAGCCGGCCTTTATTTCATGTTATTCCGGCTGACTCAGGAGAAATTCCACAGAGCTGTACCATAGCCATAAGAGGAAAGAGGCCAAGAAAATCAAATCCTAATTTATTACCGCATGGATCGATCGTTCGAGCTAGTACCGAGGAGAAAGAGAAATACAGCCGGACGCTCGGCGAAAATAGATATTCCGACGACTGGTTGGCATGAGATCATCATTACCGGCCCGGGCCATCGTTGCCGGCCATGGAAGAGCCGACCGAAAAAAGAGCCGGTCATTGAGGAACAAGACCTCACGTTGCCTGTTGAGCAGAGAAGGAGAATAAAAGAAAAACAAATCGGGCGTCCCTAGCAGTGCATGTCCAGTATACCTGATGAGCTGTTAGCATTCTACTTGCATGAATGTGAAAATAGCACGTTACATGTAAGATCGAAAAAAGAAAAAAAGATCTGCAGGCTCATGGGAAAGGTAAATTTTGTCCGGCTCAGCAATAAGGCGATTTCCATCAAACAAACCGGCCACATCCCGGCGACAATCAAGACCCGGCCGTTGTGCCGGCTCCAACTTCAACATGCGTTTTTATTGAGGGATTTCATCGCATATCAGAAGAATCCAAACAGCTAAGTCATGTTCATGATCAAAGTTTTATATCATTCAGTCAGAAGTAGACATATTTTACTGATTGTTGTGTTGAATATATGGATCCTACCGCTTAAAAGACGCGTGTGATGGCGTTCGGGTTACAAACACCGAACCCCACACGTGAAACATATTTGAGAACAATCCGTTAAACATCTCTCAGCCTTTACATTGCTTAGCGACACCTCAGTGGATTTATCAAATTCAGGCTATAGAATTCCCGCAAATGGAATTTTCAAAGTCGGGCTATCGAATTCCCGCAAACAGATTTATCAGTGAAGTTATATATCACTCGCAATGGACTTCTTAAATAACAAGATCGCTAGTAAAAGTGTCATCATCATGCTCCGGCTCTATTGCTGTAGCCGATTGTCGTAATCCGGCTTATGCATTATCAGCACCAAGAGTGCTTCGCCATATGACAAATCAGGGTCTTGGGGTTTATTAATTAAAAGTTATAAGTTGAAAACTTAAGACTCGGCAGAGGCGCCACAAAATTCAGATCATCATCTTTCATATTAAAAGGGGTCTTGGGGGCTGTCAGCCTGTGAGGAACAGGGTGTGCAGAGCCCACTCTTCACAGGCCTCGCACGCCTCGAGAGGCAATTCCTCATGAGGGCCTGAAGAGGAAGCCGGTGCCTGAAGAGGACCCCTTGCTTCAACAGACTCCCCAGGGCTCAACACGCCTGAAGAGATGTCAACCAAAGCCTCTCCACAGGCCACCACCACCCTATGGAGACACTTCGAGGCTAAGCATGTGTTGCAGGGTGCACATGGCCTCTGCCGCAGCCGCAGAAAGACGCGAGCGCCCCAGTTCCATTCTGGTGATAAAGGAGTCAACAAAGCTGCGCCGCCCAACGCCAGGACAGCCAGGACTTTCCTCTTTCGTGATAAAGCGGCTGGATGGCGCAACGCTCTAAGAAGATCGTTATCGTGGGCTCCACCACGACCACTACAACCCCTGCGAGCCGTTCTGCATGGTCTCAGCCTGTCAGCCACCGTGCCCATCTTTAGCACGGGTGGACCGCGTCCATGGACGTTTCAGCGACGGTGGACTCCCTCTCCTTCACGCCACTGCCCTGTGGGAACCCACCTTCGGCGTACAGCGCAAGGCAGAGGCCCGAGGCGCCTATAAAAGCAGCAGGAGCTCCACCGTAGAGAAGGATCGGCTACTTACTTTATGAACCCTTGGAACCCTAGCCAAACGAGTAGGATAGCCAACTGCTGGAGGAGGAAGAAGACCATTGTGTCCCTCTCCAAGCACCAAAGCTGCCTCAAGAGAGCCCTCGGCAAGCTCATTGTATTGTAACCTCTGCAGCGCAATACAGATAAGCAGGAGTAGCGGTGTTACCTCCTTGTGACGCCCTAAAATCGGTACTATGTAGATTTAAGCGTTCCCGCCGAAATCCACATAATAACGATTTTAGGTCGCCCACCAGACATAATGTGCACGTCGAAACATGCGCATTATGTGGGTGGAATTGTGTTAACATTACAACAGTTCTGATACATCCACAAATACAACAGAAGATAAAATACAACAACGACTCGAATGAGTCAAGATACAAATGATACAATACAAAGATTCAAAAGACAGCGGAAGCAGAATAGTATCCATCTAAGGATAAGATGCAAATTGGACTAAGAGTCCTGAAGATAAGCGATGGCGCCGTATCCCTGCCCAGCCAAGCCGGAGGGATTCCCAAGCTAACGTCGTAAGACTTCAAACCTGTTAACTGCACATAAAGCACATCCCAAAAGAGGGTCAGGGCACTCCCTGGCAAGCAAAACCGACTTGCCTACTTTCTACACCATCTCCCAAAATATAGGGGAGGTGGACTTAGCGGCAGCAGCACTAGCAACCTAAAGATACACGCTACAACTTCCGTCTAATCAGAGAGGGATAAGAGAGCGCATAAAGTAAACAACTACAACTAACACCAAACATAACCCATTCTCGAATTAACCCCCTCAACCAAATATGAGGAAGCAATTCGGGAAACTCACGCATTGAACAGTTTTATTTATAATTTATTGTATATTACTAATCAAAGTAATTAACATTAATTAGGTGCAAGTTATCTAGATCTTGTTAGCCAGCATCATCACCAAAGTCGTCCATAACCGTGGACACGGCTCATCGATAAGATTATACCCTGCAGGGGTGCACTACTGTACCCATACTCGCATGATCAACCCAAGCAAGCATCGGGGCTTCTCAACACGACTTATTCCTTCACTACAGCAAGTCCAAGTGCCACCCATATGAGTTGTTACCCGCGTCAGTAGTCCGGCCGAATCTCAATTGCGGACTCATTAGTTTGCGACTACGCCACCATGCGGCTCAAACCACAGTAGGAACTGTCCGCTTCGTGTCGTACCGCACCTATATGACCCCCCGTATCACATACCCTCTCATCATCATCATCATCATCATCATGCACATGCATATGAGCAAATGGAAAACCCGAACTAGTTGCGGCACATGGACAAGCTGTAGATCCGTTCAAAGTCGAGGGGGGCTCCATAGGGCCTCCCACAAGTGGTTAGTGCGCTCAAAATTGGATCCGAGGACAAAATCTCAGTTCCTAGGTCGACACTGAGCAGAACAAAGCACCTCGCAAGGCCTTCCGCCTGGTGCCTTATCTTTTAATTATAATACCCCAATATAATACAACATTTTATTAAGGTAGAATAATATATCAAACTAAGCAGATGAATCATAAGACCAACAGACGACTCGCACAAACAACTCTAAGCATGCGCTACGACTCGCAAGGCCAACAGATAAACATGCAACGGGTATTAGGTTGTGGGGATAAAGCTGTATGGGCTGCAGGATAAACATGTGATGGGATCGCCGTTCAAGAATCGATAACTAGGGTAGCAGAGATCAACGGCAGGAATGAAAGACAATGTATAGGTAAACAAGCAAACTTTGCTTGCCTGGAATCCCGCATGGAAGCAGATCTTGTCGTTGCTCACACATCTCAACGTCGTATCCGTGAAGAAGCAACAAACACTGGAAAGCGTAAAAGATGCATTTTACAACTACGGCAAAAGATCCAGCATGATCATATGAGAATGATGTATGGCATGGCAAGATGCATTGCGAGATGCACTTAATCCGAATTAAGCGGAACCGGGATTCTGACACTTAATGTTTAGGTGCAAGTTATTTATTTACCCACAATATTAAATGTTGGTTAGCATGGAAACACATGGCATGGGTGATCTAATTAAATTAAATGGAATAGTGCATTATATATTTATTACCCCACACATTCCATAATTATTATTTAGGTGAAATGCTACACCACCAAACCCAAGAGATGCAAACCATGCAATTATGATGCGATATGCACAAGATAGATGAAATTTAATAAATTAGGTAGGGGTAGGGTTTGGGTTCGCACGTTGGATCGGGAGAGATAGGGTTCGAAACCGACGTCTTCGGTGCGTAGAGGAAGTAGTTGCCGTCGGGGAAGTAGTCGTCGCGGGACCGGGGCATCGTCGTTTGTCGGTGTCGTGGAAGTGGTCGGGTAGTCGTACTCGGTCATCCTCGTTGACGGGCGCGGGCACAGAGGAGCACGGCAAATGGACACCGGAAGGAGAAACGCACGAGCGGGCACCGCAACACGGACACGGCGGTCACGACAACGCGGCACCGGAGGAGGCACTCGCACGCGCATGTAGCAACACCTCGAAGGGTGGACAACTCGGACAAAAATGGCGACGCCGGGGTCTTGCGGGCATTGTGTCGAACACTTGGCGGGCGTCGGCGGCGTGCACGTGGCCGGGAAGAGGAGGCGACGTCGAGGGCGCGCGGCGGCGAGCGGGGTGGAGCGCGGAGGAGCGAGGGCGACGTCGGGCGCGAGCGCAGCGGGAAAAGGGCGCGGCGGCAGGGCGAGCGCTGGCGTGCGCATGCGCGGCGCGGGAGTCGGGGTGGAGGCGCAGGGGCTCGGGCTCGGGAGGTTGGGGCGCTGCGGGCGGAGCGCAGGCGGCGGAGGGCGGCGCGGCAGGGCCGGAGGCGTCGGAGCGCGGCCGGAGGCGCGGCGCGGCAACGGAGCACGGCGCGGCCGGCGTTGGGTGCGGGGAGCTCGGGCGCTCGGGACGCTGCGGGCGGCGTCGGGGCGTCGGGTCAGGGGCGGCGGCGCGAGCGCAGCAGGCCGGAGCGGCCGGAGGAGGTCGGGGAGCGGCGCTGGGAGTAGGCTGGCCGGCGGCCGGAGACGACCGGGCGCGGGCGGCGGAGCAGGGGTGACGCGGGGTGGAGCGCGCGCGCTGGCGCGGGGCGGCAGCGGCAGCGGCGCGCTGCGGCGGCGGCTCGGAGCGGCGGAGCAGGGCCTGGAGAGCGCGGGCGTGAGGGCCGGCGGGCGGCGGCGGGCACAGGCGGCCGGCGGGAGGAGAAGGGCTCGGGAGGATCGGGCGGTGCGGAGGACTTTCTCCCGTGCGGGCTCGCTCGGGAAGAAGAAAGGAGAGAGAAGGAAAAGAAAGAAAAAGAAAAAGAGGGGGGAAAAAGAGAAAAGGAAAAAGAGAGAAGTGAAGGGGGGCGGCTGCAAAATGCCAGGGGGTGGGAAAAGATTTCAGGAGACAAAACCTAGGGTTTGGGGTTAGATGGGCTTGGGCTTTATTTCTCTCCTTTTTATTCTTTTCAGTTTATATTTTTTAAACAAAATAGAAAAGGAATTTGAATACAAAACCTATACAAAATATTTTTAGTTTTGAAAGGACAATTTAATAAACTAGTTTTTAACATTTTTAAAAGATTTAAAAATAACACATTTTTAATTAATTTGAAATGCATTTAAATTTAATTATGGTAAAAATGATTTAAATGCAACAATTAAATTAATGCGATGCGATGCCATGTCGATGCAAAAAGAAAAACTCACCAATTAAAAGGGGATAAATCCCGGGGCGTTACACTCCTCCTGAGGGTCGTGAACCTGTGTACGGGCTGGTGTTCCTCTCTGTCATGATTGTCCGTCTCCAAGCCCGGCGAGCACCATCGTCGTACCTCTCGAGGGTTGTTTGACCTCCGTGTTCAATCCCCCTTCGAACTACTCTTCAGGGTGTGACTATGCCTGTTCCGTGGGAGTCACTCTCCGACATTTGGCGCCCCAGGTAGGGGATTGAGGCGGGTCAACGACCATCGAGCCGCCTCCGCGCCATGACGGACACTCGGAGCCGCCCGCGACAGCAGGCGCGCGCCTGAAGGAGCCACCGCCGCGCCAGGCGCCACCGCCACTCGTGGACGACGGGGTCGCTCCCGCCGTGAGGAGCGCTCCAACACCGAGCCGCTCGTGAAGCACCCCGACAGCGAGCCCGAGTGCAACGAGGAGGAGCACCCCGAGCAGCAGGCCGACGCGGAGTCCTCACGCAGGACGCAGCACCAGAGTGCCTCCTCCAAGGGACGCGCGGACCCTGCTCCGCACACGGCCCTGCTCATGGTGCAAGAACTTCTCTGCTACCGGCCTACTGCTGAGACTCACAAGCAGTGGTGGAAAGCCTCAACCACCTTGTCCGCATCGCCACCACTCGCCCAGCTCTGTCGCGGTCGATTGTGCAGTACTCCCTCACGGACACGGCTACGCATGACGCGCCTCCGCCACCTCCAGGACCTGCACCGGCCGCGACACAGAGAGCCGCTTCGGACGCCAAATCGTGCAGCGCACCACGCCAGACGCGCGCGTGGGGATGGAGCACCAGCGGGACCGCCAGAACCGCCTCGTGGAGGATATTGGCCAGGCGGGCCAGCAGAACCGCGCAGCTCTGCAGAACGGGGTCGCCACGTACGCCTCTGGCTGCATGGCGTTCACCTTTCTCCACCGCCTCCGCACGGTTGAAGCGGTTGTAGAAAGCGTCGACCTACTCGCGGAGGGAGTTGGAGACCCGCCACACATCGTCGCCCTGGCGAGCCTCGGTCATGGTGTAGAGGTCGAAGCCCAGCGTGAGGAGCCAGAGGTTTGTGAAGATGCGGTCAATGACCACCCCCAGGAGCTGGCGGCTCTCAACCTCGATCACCTCGCGGAGGTCAGCGACGGGGCTCTCGAGCGCCTTGAAGAGCTGCTTGAAGTAGACCAGGTACATGGCGACGTCGCCACAGCCTCAGACCTCAGCGTACGGCGCCTCCGCTCCAAGCTGGGCAGCGAGCTCGTTGCCGCGGGCCACCAGCGCCTGGAACATGCGCTCCCGCTGCTTCATGAGCACAATAGCCGCCTGCGCGGTGTCCGCAGCCTCCGCCACGTCCCTGACAAGGGCGTTCAGGTCAAGGACGGCGGTCTTACGAGCGTCCTCCGCCTGGCGATAGGCCTCCTTGGCGCGCTGGAGGCGGACCCCAAGCTTGGAGTTGGCCTTCTCGAGCTCCGCGATCCGCTTGGCGGCGGAGGCGTGCTTGGCCTCGAAGCGCTCCTCCTGCTTCTTGGCCTTGTCACGGTACGCCTGGGGGTGTTCTTCTTGAACTCCTTCTCGCGTTCCGCAAGGTCCTCCGCCTCCTTCTTCTTCTCGGTGAACCGCTGCTGGAAGCGCTCCAAGGCTTGCTTCTGGGCGACGGCGTTCTCGTGGTACTTCTGGAGCGCCTGAGCCAGGTTCCCCTCGCGCGCCTTGAGCTCTTCGAGCAGGGTGGCGACCTCGCCTGGAGCCTGGAGCCGCTCGCGCTCCGCCAGGCTCTTGCGGTCCTCCTCCAGGGTCTCCTGCGCGGCCTGGTGGACAGAGAGGAGCTGAGACTTCAGCTGGGACAGCTCGCGGCGCTTATGCGCCAGCAAGCCCTCCATGGCTTCGCGCTCGGCCCTCGCCTCCGACAGGAGTTCAGGAGCTGCGTTGCGCTTGTCCTGGAGGGGCGCAAGGAGCTCATCGGCGTCGCGGATGGCCCCCTCGCGGATCTCCTAGGCGAAGCGGGCAGCCTCCTCGCGCGCGGCTGGCAGCACCTGATCCTCCTGACGGCGGGCCTCTACCGCGGCGTGGAAGGACGCCCACGCCCGCACAAGCTCGTCGCGCTGCCAGGCGAGCTGCGCGTCCTCCAGAGCCAGATGCGCCTCCAGGCCCTCTAGAGACTCCCTCACGAGGCGGAAGGCGACCTCGCGGTACCGCGCGCTCCAGTCCCAGCCGCCAAGGACCATGTCACGGCGCGTGGAGGGCCCTGCCCCAGCATCAAGCCTGGTGAACCGGGCCTCGGGGCGGGCCTGGGGGCTAGGCCGAGCTCCCTCCCCCGCGGCGCCCAAGCTGGCCTCGCCGCCCTCGCCATCCTGGCGCATCCTCTCTTGCGACTCGCCCCCTGCAGTGGGGCACGACGGAGATGAAAGAGCCCCACCTACAGGCTCACCACCGCCAGGCGGGCCCTGGCCCTCCTCGGCCACTGGCTGGGCGGGAGGCGTGGCCGCGCGGGGTGGCGTTGCCGCGCGCGCTGGAGTTGGCTCACGTGGTGGCGTGGCCGTGCGAGGCGGAGTAGGAACGCGAGGAGGGGTAGCAACCCACTCCTGCTGCGTCTACACCACCATCGGCTCGGGAGGCGGCGCAGTTGCCTCCGTCTGAGGCACTGCAGCCTCCGACTGAGCCACGACCGCCTCCGCTTGAGGCATCTCGTCAGTTGGGCCTGTGAAGGCCGTCTCCACAGGTCTCGCGACCTCTTCAGCCACGGCCTCAGCCGTGGCTCTCTTCACTTCAGCTGCCTAGCGCTTCGCCGGCACAAGGTCACTGGCAAGCACCAGGGAGAAATCTTCAGAGGTGGATCTAGATTAAAAGAGCAAGAATCAAACAACTAACAGCTAGAAGCACTCACCCGGACTCCTTGGCGCCGGTTTCGACCCACGCCAAGCCTGGCGAGCGCCAGGAGGGCTTGGCCTTGGCACCTGACTCCTCTGGGGGCGCCTCGGCCTTCCTCTTGGACGGGACGTCAGACGGCCTCGCCCCAGACCGGTCCACGGCCGCCTTGGAGCGTGGCTCGTGCCGCCCCGGCGCGTCCTCCTCGTCAGAGGCCTCCTCCTCCACCACGAGGCGCGAGGGCACCACCACGAAGGCGTCATCATCGCCTGATGAGATGTCACAAATCTCGTCAGTGAAGGGTCCGGCCCTTGAAGAGGACACCTCCCCTGCCGCGGCCTCCTCCTCGCCTCGCCAAGCTTCTGAGGCAAAGGGCTCTCTCTGCTCCCTCCTTCTCCACCGGCACAGGCACCTCCTTCTCCGCCGGGCCAGTCGGGGTGAACGAGGGCATCCCCTCCAGGATGGCCAGGCGCTCGGTCATGTTACACTGGTGCGGCGGCCGGAGCGTGATGGGGAGCTGGTCCATGGCTGGCACCACCGGGTTGATGAAGAGCACAGACAAGATGTTGTCGACGGCGTCCTTGTCGTTGTCCTCACGGTGGAGCCGCATTTTGTCCTGAGGGCCGGAGTACATCAACATGGGTGTCGCGTTTGCCTAGATTGGAGCAATGCGGTGCGTCACGAAGTCCGCAACGATGATCTTCCCCGTGAGGCCTACCTCTCGAAGGAAGCTCAGGCGGCCCATCAAGATTGCGTTCTGCGCGCCGCTGAAGGGGGCCTTGCCCCAGTTCGAGTTCTTCACGGGCGGCGCGTCAGGGACCTCGAGGAAGGCGCAGGGCTGCTCCACCCCGACGAAGAACCACCGCTGGCGGAAGTCGTCCACCTTCGTCGTCACCGAAGTGATGGCCTTGCCCTCACTCCACGACATGGGGATGTAAACACTCCCCATGCCGTCCACGATGCAGAATAAGACGCATCCAGAGTGCTCATTGTTCGCCGTGTTCTGGAGCGCGTAGAAGCACCGGAAGAGGCCCACCATGGGCTCCAGGCCCAGGTACGCCTCGCAGAGATAGGCAAAGACGGCGAGGATGAGGACGGAGTTGGGGTGGAGGTGCAGCAGCTGAATCATATAGAAGGCTAGCACCGCCCCCAAGAATGGAGAGAACGACGTCACCAACCCCGCAGAAAAGCAGTGCTGGAAGATGGGGAAAAACCCTCGTGGGCGTTTCTTATGCGCCACGGCCTTGAGCGTGGTAGGGCCGTGCTCGTTGGTCCGGCCCTTCACCAGAAAGCGGACCTTGGCGAGCGCCTTGTCGTTGAGGCGCACCGCGAGCAATGCTGCACCATGCGCGACCTCGGCAGGCGCCGCCTGCGAAGAGGACCCCACGGCTGCCTTGCCCTTGTTCTTGGTTGGACTCATCGCCGGAAAGGAGTTGGGAACGACGGTGGAAAAATCAGGAGAAGAGAGGAGTTGAGTGCACCGGAGAGCAGGAGCGGAGAGCTCGAGACAGAGAAGGCTTCTGCGAGAAGAATGGGAAACAGTAACGGCTCCCTGCCTCGGCGCTCAGACTTTATGTCTCGTCAAGGAGCAGTTACCGGGACCCCAACGACGTGCGCCCCAGATCGTGCGCGGTCGTTACTCATCTGAGTGATGCGTGGCTCGGGTCGGCCGGACACTTTGGGCCCACGACGCTCCGGCTGCGTCCATGGGCTCAGCCGCGCCCATCGCGGGCCCGGGGCCTACTGTCAGCCCAGTGAGAACCAGGGTGTGCAGAGCCACTCTCCACATGCCTCGCACGCGACAGATTCGACAAAACGACTAAGGACCAAGCCACCGCCTGGAGAGACCCTCGAGCGGCAACTCCTCTTGAGGGCCTGAAGAGAAAGCCGGGGCCTGAAGAGGACCCCTTGCTTCAAGAGATTCCCCAGGGCCCAACACGCCTGAAGAGAAGTCAACCAAAGCCTCTCCACAAGCCACCACCGCCCTGTGGAGACACTTCGTGGCGAAGCAAGTGCTGCAGGGCGCACATGGCCTCTGCCGCAGCCGCAGAGTGACGCGAGCGCCCCAGTTGCCATTCTGGTGATAAAGGAGTTAACAAAGCTGCGCTGCCCAATGCCAGGACAGCCAGAACTTTTCTCTTTGGTGATAAAGCGGCTGGACGGCGCAACGCTCCAAGAAGATCGTCATTGTGGGCTCCACCACTGAAACCCCTGCGAGCCGTTTTGCGCGGTCTGCAGCCTGTCGGCCACCGCGCCCAACTTTAGCATAGGTGGACCGCGTCCATGGACGTTTCGGCGATGGTGGACTCCATCTCCTTCGCGCCATTGCCCTGTGGGAACCCACCTTCGGCGTACAGCGCAAGGCAGAGGCCCGAGGCGCCTATAAAAGGAGCAGGAGCTCCACCGTAGAGAAGGATCGACTACTTGCTTTCTGAACCCTTGGAACCCTAGCCAAACGAGTAGGATAGCCAACTGCTGGAGGAGGAAGACGACCATGGTGTCCCTCTCCAAGCACCAAAGCTGCCTCGAGAGAGCCCTCGGCAAGCTCATTGTACTTTAACATCTGCTGCGCAATACAGACAAGCAGGAGTAGCGGTGTTTCCTCCTCCTGAGGGCCGTGAACCTGAGTACGGGCTGGTGTTCCTCTCTGTCGTGATTGTCCCTCTCCAAGCGCGGCGAGCATCGTCGTCGTGCCTCTCGATGGTT
Source organism: Poa annua (assembly GCA_026929855.1). Taxonomy (NCBI): domain Eukaryota; kingdom Viridiplantae; phylum Streptophyta; class Magnoliopsida; order Poales; family Poaceae; genus Poa; species Poa annua. The sequence continues at coordinate 74,086,215 of CM049426.1, forward strand.
TTTGATCTCCGTGTTCAATCCCCTTTTGAACTACTCTTCAGGGTGTGACTATCCCTGTTCCGTGGTAGTCACTCTCCGATAGGGGCTTGTTGAGATGCCACAATATTCTTTGTTATACTTGCCTTCTAGCTCGATGTTATTCTCTCCATGCAAAGACGCCACAATGACCTGATGCTAAAAATCCGGCTTTCAGTCTGACTATGATGCCCATGAGGACTTAGCAGACCCTGATCGTCCTAGAGTTTTATGCACGAAAGATGTCAGGAGAAAACCAGCTATGCAGAGAGCTAAGAAACCAAAAGGGTCATCTAAACCAAAAGGATTTGCAGAACGACAAGATAACGTTCGACAAATAGCGTAAATTCTCAGGGTGCATAGATACCATCACAAAAGTAACTCGGTATTATGAAATTCATAGAGTCCCGAGTAGCTATAGGCAGCAGACCCAACGCTTGTGGGCTACTCATCAGAAAAGTAAGTTATGCTCAAATTGCTATAAGTCCCAGGTTGTCGCAGGCTGGAACCCGACACTTGGGGGTATTCGAAGGAGTCACATACCGGAGACGAGATGCACCAAATTTCAGCAACAGAAATTGGCTGAGTGTGGAGATCGAAATCCCAGGAAATGAGCAGCAAGAACACGAGTTTGAGATACCCAGGAGTGATTTTTCGGGCAAGAGGAAGGCAAGGGAAGGAGAGAGAGCAAGTGGGGGGGCCCGTGGGCCCCACACCATATACTGGCGCGGCCACTTGCCAGCCGCGCCACCATGTGGTGAGGTGGCCATGTGGGTCCCTCTGGTGGCTCTCTGGCACTTCCAGGAGCCTCCTCGAAAAATATGATTTTCATATAAAAATTTAATTTTCTTAGAAACATTATTTTTTTCATTTTATGCTAATTTGCATTATTAAATTCAATACTGAAAAACTATTTTATAAAAATAAATTAAACTAAACATTGCAAACTAAATAACATTACAGTAGGTAAAGCAAGAATGAGAGAAAGAAAATTGTTTGGCCCCTTTATGCATTTAAAATGCACTACAAGGTTGATCAAGTCTTGCCACCAAATGAATTTTATATGACATAAAAGATTTTAAACCAAATGAGACACTCATGTTACTTATATTGAAATGGTATGGATCCAATCATGAGAGTTTTGTATTCTTCTTTATATTGGCAATCAATACTTCCCACTCTAATAGACCTCATATTTGTAATTGTATTAACTCCAGACATTCTATAAACTTTCTTGGAAAAATAAACAGTACGCTCCTTGTCATGAACATTAAAAGTATTTTTTCCTTTATTGCAATCAATAACAGCCCCTGCAGTATTTAGAATAGGTCTTCCAAGAATAATAGACATATTATCATCTTCAGGCATTTCAAGAACAACAAAGTCAGTCATAATTAAGCAATTGGTAGTTATTTGAACAGGAACAACCTCACAAATCCCAACAGGAACAACATTATACTTATTAGCCATTTGCAAAGATATATCAGTAGGTATCAATTTATCAAGGTAAAGTCTCTTGTAAAGAGAAAAAAGGCATACCACTTACTCCAGCTCCCAAATAATAGAGCAGTTTTAACATCATTATTTTTGATAGAGCAAGGAATAGTTGGTATACCTGGATCACCCAGCTTCTTTGGAACCTTGCCATTGAAAGAGTTATTAGCAAGCATGGTACATATTTCCTCATTAGGAATTTTCCTTTTGTTAGTCACAATATCTTTCATACATTTAGAATAAGGAGGCAACTTAATAGCATCAGTCAAAGGAATTTGCAAGAACAATGGTTTCATCCAATCACAAAATTTATTATAATGTTCTTCCTCTTTAGTTTTAAGTTTCTTAGCAGGAAAAGGCATTGGTTTTTGGACCCATGGTTCTCTTTCATTACCATGTTTCTTAGCAATAAAATCTTCTTTAGTGTACTTTTTATTTTTAGCATGTTTTTCAGGTTCCTCTTCTATTCCTTCTACATCCGAATTGGCATTTTTATCATTATCATTGTTATTAGCATTATCATTGTTATGTTCATTACCACTTTCAGTTTCAGCATCAAAAACAGATATACTATTATGATCATTAACAGGTTCAGAGGATTCTACAACAGTTTTATGTTTCTTTTTCATAGAAGGAGTACTAGGTTCATTAACTCGTTGAGAATCTTGTTCAATTCTTTTATAATGTCCTTCAGGATACAAAGGATCTATAGTAGATTTACCACCTCTAGTTGTTACTTCACAGACAAGTATTTCTTTAGCTATAGAGGCATTCGCTAGCAATTCTTTTTGCACTTTAGTGAGTTGATCTATTTGTGTTTGGACCATATGAAAGAGTTTAATGAGCACTTTAACATCATTAGAAGTTATATCAACAATATCATGCAAATCACTAATAACACGAGAGTTTTCCATTAAATGATTCTCTATTCTCATATTAAAATTGCATTGCTTAGTAATAAAATCATCAAATTCATCTAAGGATTGAGCAGGAGGTTTGGAATAAGGGATATCTCTATCATCAAACCTTTGGAGAGAGTGTACCTCAATTACGGTTGAAAGAGGAATTGGCTTACATAATTTTTCAATCGGAGGTAAATGCTTCAAATCTTCAGAATTAATACCCTCTCATTAAGAGATCTTTTAGCTTCCTTCATCGTTTCTTCATTTAATTCAATCATACCCCTCTTCTTCAAGGTTGGTGGTGGTGTTGGAGTAGGTTCAAGAATTTCCCAATCATCATTATTCTTGCATATATGGGCTAATAATTCCTCAGCCTCTTCGGGAGTCCTTTTCCTGAAAACATAATTAGCAAAACTATCCAGGTATGTCCTAGATTCGGTAGTTAGTCCACTATAAAATATATCAAGTAGATCATTTTTCTCCAAATCGTGGTTCGGCTGGCCTCTTAAAATGGAACAAAAGTGTAACATCCCAACATTTTATAATATTCAAAAATCACTAAAATTTAAAACCTTTCTTTTATTAAAATAAAATATGAAATGTATAAGGAAACCAACTATGAAAGACTTCAAAATGGAGTTTAATATTTCCAATGACACAGTTTAAACATTTTATTATCCACTGTGTTTCAAAAACCTTAAAATATAATTTGACAAATATTTTACAAACTACAATCCATTTTATTTTAAATAAATTAGTTTCTTTATAAGTATTTGAATTAAACCACTTAGCCATATCTATTCATAAATACAAGATTATTCAAAAGGTTATATAATTACTAAATGGTTTTCAAAATATAGTTTGGAAATTATAAGCCTATAGTGTATAACTTTAAAACTTCATAGAATTTAAATTAATGAATTAGCCAAATAAACATTTCTGTTGCTTAAATGAATTTCATCTATTTTTCAAAGCATGAAATGATTAATAGATTCTAAATAAGAATAAACTTAAAACAAAGGTCTTGTCCAAAGTTGTTATGAAGTTTTCAAATAAATTATCATAATATAAAATATAATGGGGCACAAATTATTTTCAATTAAAAAGGAATACCTTATATTTCACATTTCCTAAACATATTTATATTTAGTTCTTTAATATTATGCCAAAATAAAGATGAATGATTTCAGCAAAAATAAGTTTAAATAACTTAAATTCAAATATTTGAATAGGGTATTTTACAAATTTTATTTAGCAAAAAGAAAATTTAATTAAGTTATAAATTCAAAATTGATATAAAGTGTCAATTTTGTATTAAACCAACATTTCAAATTTATTAACTTTAAAAAGTTCTCAAAACATACCCACAACTGGTTTAACAGAAAGATATTATTTTTACAAATTTTTAGAAATTAATTTGACATCATTTGGACATTTAAATCAAAAGATATGAATTAAATAAATAAAATCAGAAAAGAAAATACTTGCTGACGTCATGCTGACGTCAGCAGATCTTCTTCAACCTCCGAAACGAACTCTGCTGGATTTACGCCTCGATCCGGAGATTGATTCCGGGCCGTTCTCGAACGAGATTCTATCTCCTCCCCGCCCCCATAAATACCCCAGCCCGCGCCGCGTCTTTCCCCTCTCGTTCCTCTTCAAAATGGGCCGCCAGGCTCGAGAAATAGCTCGCCGGAGACGCTCGGTCGCCGCCGCCCGATTCTTCCTTTCCCGGTGAGTGAAGACCTTCCTGGAGCCCGTGATGCCCTCCTACCTCTCCCTCGCGTCCGTGCGCACCCCCCTGACCTCGCCCTCGTCCTTTTCTGCAGCCAAACGAGGAGACCGAGCTCGCCAGAATCGCGAGAAAACTCCACCGCCCCGCCCGCCTTTCCTCACCGCTCCGGGAAGAAGCAGGCCTCGCCACTAGGCCCATCGACACCGCCGCGACGAGCTGCACGCCGGCGTCACCTTCGTTCGTCCGGGGGAGCATCGGAGCGTCACCGGCGTCCACACCCGAGCGGAGCGCCGCCGTCCTCGACAATTCCGGCCACCGGCGCCACCCTCTTCCGGTCAGAGCGAGGTGAACCGTCCGATCTAATCTCAACGGCGTAGATTAGATGTCGTAGACGAATCGGTACGATCTGATCTGGACCGTCAGATCCAGATCTGACGGCCCAGATCTATGACTTATCCAGTCAGCGCCCGCGTGGCAGCCACGTCAGCGCCACATCACTGCCCAGTCAGCTGCCACGTGGAAAATGATTTTCTTAATTAAATTCAATTGGCAGTTTTACAGAAACACCCCTGCCACTCAGATCTGTCACAACTTTTTAACCACAACTCCAAATTTAATAATTTTTATATATTTGGAAAGCTCTCGACATGTAGAATATTTTGGATCTGACACAATTCAAATTTGACTTAGTATAAAATATTCAAATTTCAAATGGTGAATTTGAGTATATTTGTAATAACTTTAAATCTATAAATCCAAAAATTGCAAATAAATATGTTTTAGAAACTTTAGAATATTTTTAAATTAATGCCACTGCTATAAAATAATTTTGAGTAATTTTTGAATGAATTCATACTTGTGTGCTTAAATTGAATAGTTTGACTAATTTTGAAATAACTTTTAATAGGAACATTATTTTTGATTAAATCCAATTGCAATAGATTTAATTAAAAGCTCTCTGTCTATTAACACTAATTATAAAAATTTGGTTATAAAAATTTAATCATAGGAAACTTTAATCTTATAATTATTCCTTTTATTATATTTTCCAAAACTATACATTAATTAAATTGCATTTATAAATTCATGCATATTTATAAAGAAATCACAAAAGTTATTTTTATGTTTCTGGTGATTTAAAATTTCATTTCATTCATAGCATATTTTATTCTCATAGGAAAACCCCTCTTCAATAGTTTTCTCCAAGTTAGGATCATTTCAACTTAGCATATTTGTGAAGTGCTATACACTTAGACACTTAGTAATTTTCAAGATGGAGCTGGAAGACCAATGAAAGACTTAGCCAAAAACAAGACTTCAGAAGTATCTTCAAGGAGAAGAAGCACTTAGAAGAAAATCAAGAAGAAGTTCATGAAGGACTTAGAAGAAAACAGACTCTGGAAGCATCCTCAAGATGTCAAGCACTTAGAAGAAAAGTGAGAAGAAGTTCAAGAAGGCCAACCCCCTTTTATTCTCTAAGTCTCTCTCTCTGTCTTTTCTTCTCTTCTGAGACTTCATGAAGACTAAGTAAATCCAAGACCAGCCTCGAGGATACAAGAACCACCAAGTCTGAAGATCAAAACTTCAATCAAGACATCATCAAGGAGAATATTACAAGTATGGAGATGAAGCCTGGAGGACAACTACATCTTTCTTTCTATCTTTTCCCTCTTTCCTAATCTTGTCTTTTAGACTTAAACAAATTTTGATCATGATGTTATCATCTTGAAGTTGTTGGATCCTAGCAGCATAGTGGGATGAAGCGGCCTGGAAACAAACCTTACATGTCCACGTACATGAGACCTGTTCCACAATTTAAGTGGCTGGCCGGGTGTCTGTCTCTCTCACTATAGTGAATGTCCAATTTACAAAGAGTTGATAATAATTGTTGATCATCGTGAACAAATGACTTAGTATTTTTCTCTAAGTATTTTACACATCAAGACTAAGCCATTAGAGTGCTTATTCAAGATGATATAAAACAAAATATTTTATTCAACTTATGACCTTAGCCGTTAGTCCTTTTGGACCAACCTATATGCCTTGCATTAACTTAAAAGATTTTCATGACATGAAAAAGTATTTCTAGCCCTTAGGAATATTTTGCACATCATGCATACACATATTTTCCTTAGAAAGTTTTATAAAACTTATTTATTCATTGTGCTTGCTGTTGATTGTTGTATGGTTGCTTGTCTATACTGTTAGATTGAACGGAGAGTCCCGAGTATCGTTGAAAAGAGTTGTGAACAACGACAACATTCAAAGGCAAGTGGCACACCTCATAAACTTCCTATTTTTAAATGCATTACTTAGTGTATTTTTATATGCATGTGTTGCTATGCTAAACCTGTGTAGAACTCCTTACTCCTGTGTCTAGGTTCCTATATCATACTTAGCAAAGATATTGATGCTATGCAATGAATGAGAAGTTTTACAAAATGATAAGTGACTACTCAGGGCTGTGCTCATGGTTGTCGTCGCCTAGGATGAATTTCTATTCTACTTAGGGCCGTGATCATGGTGACTTTTACCTGAGAGTGCACATCCACAACGTTAATGAAACACCTGGGTGGTAAGTGGTTGCATGGGTTATGTTGAGTGGCTACTCAGGTCCATGTCTATGGTTCCTGGAGTACGTACACTTGTGAATGGCCACCCAGGAACAGAGGAATCTGAAGAACTCCGAGTGACGATTGCTTCCAGTGCAGCCATTTCCATATGGGCTCTGGCTTGATCAATTATGTTGCGTGGACTCTCTCCGGCTTGACAAGCAGATGTAGGGGGATGTTAGGTGGAACGGGGAAAATGCTTCTGAAAGATCTCGTCTCATTCTCTCCTTTCCTTATCACAAATGGTGTGTAAAGGATACCTTGGGTTGAATGGGTACAATGGTGAAAGTGCACAACCTCTGCAGAGTGTAAAACTAAGTACTTAGCCGTGTCCCCGGTTACGGACAATTTTGAGCAGCTGACCAAGGACGTCAACGGAGGATTCCATCATTCCAACTTCAAAAGTAAAACTTGATGGGTGAACAAGGGAAGATGAGATTTATGGTTTTCATGCCATACTCGTCGATTTCAAGAAAAGTGTTTTCAAAAGAGTAGGAAAAATTGGCTTTATGCAAATTAGCCTTGAACTCCACCAACCAAATATGCATATAGGCTTTAGAGTTATTCCATTAAGGGTCCACCATAGTGTCACTTGCCAGACTCCATTTTTAATGGAATCTGACCCACGTTGTTGCAATATTTTTTTATTTGCAGATGTGATCAGATGACGAGTGAGGTTTCGTTAAAGGTTTCGAGTCTACAACCAACATGTTTTCGCCTGTGGCAGCATGAAAGTTATAGAGACTCACTGCTATTGTATTTCCGCTGTGTACCTTTTCAATGCTAGCTTTATGCTATGAAATTTGTATCAAATAATTTGTAATTCTGGATCATCGATGTAATAAAATTGACGCTTTGTTGTGATATTACATCGTTAACTGTGTGTGCAAATGATTCGATCCAGGGATTTGCACTATACACAGGTATCTGCCTTATTTAAAGTGCAGGTTCGCTACAGATGGTATCAGAGCACTGTGTTGCCTGTAGGTCCGAAACCCCTAGGATTGGACTAAGACCCCAAAGGTTAAATAGTTAACTAAACTAGGTTTCCAAAACATGAGTAAATTTTGAACTTTCCTTTAATATTGTTTTACATTATCTTGTCTTGCATCTTTCCCTTTCCTTTAAATTCTAATACTCTTACCTGTTCAAAATTCTAGATGGGAGAATACACTGAGACTGCGTATGCTGGAGTTTTGTCGGGTTTCATCTTTGGGAGGCAGCTGTCTAGATTGACAAGTGTATTGAAGCTACCACCACCCTATTTCCGAGGAAGGAAGGAGGAGACCAACATACCCCATGGGATACGTTGGGAAATACGCACCATCATGACCCCGGATCCTACGATGCCAGACTTCGAGCCCGTGGACTATGTCACCTACTACCCAGAGTGGATTGAGGGAGTGAACATAGCTATGGTGGACTTAATGGCTCGGTTGTGTTACAAGTATCGATTCAAGCTAGCACCAGGATCGCCCTTCCGTGCCTTCGGGAAGAGGAATGCACATGGTCTCTCGATGGCTCACACGGGAAATCGCCTGGACCTGCCCCTCGTTAACAAGACGTTCGAAGACTTGGATTATCTCATCAACTGTCTGACCAGGAGGGTCCAACAGGCTTATGACGTCGCGGATCATGCACAAGCCGTCATACACGCAAAAATCCAAGAACTCCAGGCTTCTGAAAATCTTATTGGTCAGTTGGAGGAACTCATCCATGACCTACATTTGGAGAACCTTGGCAAGGATGAGCAAATTGCCATGCTTGAGGCGCAACTCATTCCACCTCCACCACCGCCAGTAGCTGAAGAAGGAGGTGACCAAGGCACTGTAGATGTGACTGTATCTGCAGCTACGAAGGAGGAAGGACCAGAGGAAGAAGACCCCGACGAAGTGCTGTTTGAAGAGTCAACTGAGGAAGAAGTCACGCCTGTGGCAAAGAACCACGCAATAAAACGCAAGCGTAATAATTAGGAGGGATAAGTGTAGCAATCAAAACCATGTTAGAGGGACCACCATTATCTTATTTAGCTTATCGTATCAATTTAGAGTATTGACCTATCAAATTGTGATATGGCAGTACTGTTGCTTTTGTATTTCCCCGACCTTTCGTTCGATAAACGATTAGTTCGATTTCTCAAAAGAAGTTTGAATTTTTTTTTCCGTATGTGTTGCTTGTGTTGGAACCTTGTTGCTTGATGTTTGTTAGATGATGTTTGTAATGTATTATCTTGATTTTTGGTTGTGCATTAGAATGTTTAATTATCAACAAAACTTTTCTTTTAAGGGTGGTAGCCACCTAGAATATTCAAACCCAACTTATTAAACCCAAAGATCCCAAACAATCTTCTAGCCTCCCCAATTAGAAAATTTATTCCCTACAAGTTTTCAATTTTCCATGTCAGAAATTTCATTTCCCAAAACATCTCGAGTTATCAGAATCATTCAAGCCTTTGCTTTCTTTTCAGTTTCTCCGAATCTCGGGGACGAGATTCCTTTTAAGGGTGGTAGTCTGTAACATCCCAACATTTTATAATATTCAAAAATCACTCAAATTTAAAACCTTTCTTTTATTAAAATAAAATATGAAATGTATAAGGAAACCAACTATGAAAGACTTCAAAATGGAGTTTAATATTTCCAATGACACAGTTTAAACATTTTATTATCCACTGTGTTTCAAAAACCTTAAAATATAATTTGACAAATATTTTACAAACTACAATCCATTTTGTTTTAAATAAATTAGTTTATTTATAAGTATTTGAATTAAACCACTTAGCCATATCTATTCATAAATACAAGATTATTCAAAAGGTTATATAATTACTAAATGGTTTTCAAAATATAGTTTGGAAATTATAAGCCTATAGTGTATAACTTTAAAACTTCATAGAATTTAAATTAATGAATTAGCCAAATAAACATTTCAGTTGCTTAAATGAATTTCATCTATTTTTCAAAGCATGAAATGATTAATAGATTCTAAATAAGAATAAACTTAAAACAAAGGTCTTGTCCAAAGTTGTTATGAAGTTTTCAAATAAATTATCACAATATAAAATATAATGGGGCACAAATTATTTTCAATTAAAAAGGAATACCTTATATTTCACATTTCCTAAACATTATTTATATTTAGTTCTTTAATATTATGCCAAAATAAAGATGAATGATTTCAGCAAAAATAAGTTTAAATAACTTAAATTCAAATATTTGAATAGGGGTATTTTACAAATTTTATTTAGCAAAAAGAAAATTTAATTAAGTTAAAAATTCAAAATTGATATAAAGTGTCAATTTTGTATTAAACCAACATTTCAAATTTATTAACTTTAAAAAGTTCTCAAAACATACCCACAACTGGTTTAACAGAAAGATATTATTTTTACAAATTTTTAGAAATTAATTTGACATCATTTGGACATTTAAATCAAAAGATATGAATTAAATAAATAAAATCAGAAAAGAAAATACTTGCTGACGTCATGCTGACGTCAGCAGATCTTCTTCAACCTCCGAAACGAACTCTGCTGGATTTACGCCTCGATCCGGAGATCGATTCCGGGCCGTTCTCGAACGAGATTCTATCTCCTCCCCGCCCCCATAAATACCCCAGCCCGCGCCGCGTCTTTCCCCTCTTGTTCCTCTTCAAAACGCGCCGCCGGGCTCGAGAAATAGCTCGCCGGAGCCGCTCGGTCGCCGCCGCCCGATTCTTCCTTTCCCGGTGAGTGAAGACCTTCCTGGAGCCCGTGATGCCCTCCTACCTCTCCCTCGCGTCCGTGCGCACCCCCCTGACCTCGCCCTCGTCCTTTTCTGCAGCCAAACGAGGAGACCGAGCTCGCCGGAATCGCGAGAAAACTCCACCGCCCTGCCCGCCTTTCCTCACCGCTCCGGGAAGAAGCAGGCCTCGCCACTAGGCCCATCGACACCGCCGTGACGAGCTGCACGTCGGCGTCACCATCGTTCGTCTGGGGGAGCACCGGAGCGTCACCGGCGTCCACACCCGAGCGGAGCGCCGCCGTCCTCGACAATTCCGGCCACCGGCGCCGCCCTCTTCCGGTCAGAGCGAGGTGAACCGTCCGATCTAATCTCAACGGCGTAGATTAGATGTCGTAGACGAATCGGTACGATCTGATCTGGACCGTCAGATCCAGATCTGACGGCCCAGATCTATGACTTATCCAGTCAGCGCCCGCGTGGCAGCCACGTCAGCGCCACGTCACTGCCCAGTCAGCTGCCACGTGGAAGATGATTTTCTTAATTAAATTTAATTGGCAGTTTTACAAAAACACCCCTGCCACTCAGATCTGTCACAACTTTTTAACCACAACTCCAAATTTCATAATTTTTATATATTTGGAAAGCTCTAGACATGTAGAATATTTTGGATCTGACACAATTCAAATTTGACTTAGTATAAAATATTCAAATTTCAAATGGTGAATTTGAGTATATTTGTAATAACTTTAAATCTATAAATCCAAAAATTGCAAATAAATATGTTTTAGAAACTTTAGAATATTTGTAAATTAATGCCACTGCTATAAAATAATTTTGAGTAATTTTTGAATGAATTCATAGTTGTGTGCTTAAATTGAATAGTTTGACTAATTTTGAAATAACTTTTAATAGGAACATTATTTTTGATTAAATCCAATTGCAATAGATTTAAATAAAAGCTCTCTGTCTATTAACACTAATTATAAAAATTTGGTTATAAAAATTTAATCATAGGAAACTTTAATCTTATAATTATTCCTTTTATTATATTTTCCAAAACTAGAAATTAATTAAATTGCATTTATAAATTCATGCATATTTATAAAGAAATCACAAAGGTTATTTTTATGTTTCTGGTGATTTAAAATTTCATTTCATTCATAGCATATTTTATTCTCATAGGAAAACCCCTCTTCAATAGTTTTCTCTAAGTTAGGATCATTTCAACTTAGCATATTTGTGAAGTGCTATACACTTAGACACTTAGTAATTTTCAAGATGGAGCTGGAAGACCAATGAAAGACTTAGCCAAAAACAAGACTTCAGAAGTATCTTCAAGGAGAAGAAGCACTTAGAAGAAAATCAAGAAGAAGTTCATGAAGGACTTAGAAGAAAACAGACTCTGGAAGCATCCACAAGATGTCAAGCACTTAGAAGAAAAGTGAGAAGAAGTTCAAGAAGGCCAACTCCCTTTTATTCTCTAAGTCTCTCTCTCTGTCTTTTCTTCTCTTCTGAGACTTCATGAAGACTAAGTAAACCCAAGACCAGCCTCGAGGATACAAGAACCACCAAGTCTGAAGATCAAAACTTCAATCAAGACATCATCAAGGAGAATATTACAAGTCTGGAGATGAAGCCTGGAGGACAACTACATCTTTCTTTCTATCTTTTCCCTCTTTCCTAATCTTGTCTTTTAGACTTAAACAAATTTTGATCATGATGTTATCATCTTGAAGTTGTTGGATCCTAGCAGCATAGTGGGATGAAGCGGCCTGGAAACAAACCTTACATGTCCACGTACATGAGACCTGTTCCACAATTTAAGTGGCTGGCCGGGTGTCTGTCTCTCTCACTATAGTGAATGTCCAATTTACAAAGAGTTGATAATAATTGTTGATCATCGTGAACAAATGACTTAGTATTTTTCTCTAAGTATTTTACACATCAAGACTAAGCCATTAGAGTGCTTATTCAAGATGATATAAAACAAAATATTTTATTCAACTTATGACCTTAGCCCTTAGTCCTTTTGGACCAACCTATATGCCTTGCATTAACTTAAAAGATTTTCATGACATGAAAAAGTATTTCTAGCCCTTAGGAATATTTTGCACATCATGCATAAACATATTTTCCTTAGAAAGTTTTATAAAACTTATTTATTCATTGTGCTTGCTGTTGATTGTTGTATGGTTGCTTGTCTATACTGTTAGATTGCACGGAGAGTCCCGAGTATCGTTGAAAAGAGTTGTGAACAACGACAACATTCAAAGGCAAGTGGCACACCTCATAAACTTCCTATTTTTAAATGCATTACTTAGTGTATTTTTATATGCATGTGTTGCTATGCTAAACCTGTGTAGAACTCCTTACTCCTGTGTCTAGGTTCCTATATCATACTTAGCAAAGATATTGATGCTATGCAATGAATGAGAAGTTTTACAAAATGATAAGTGACTACTCAGGGCTGTGCTCATGGTTGTCGTCGCCTAGGATGAATTTCTATTCTACTTAGGGCCGTGATCATGGTGACTTTTACCTGAGAGTGCACATCCACAAAGTTAATGAAACACCTGGGTGGTAAGTGGTTGCATGGGTTATGTTGAGTGGCTACTCAGGTCCATGTCTATGGTTCCTGGAGTATGTACACTTGTGAATGGCCACCCAGGAACAGAGGAATCTGAAGAACTCCGAGTGACGATTGCTTCCAGTGCAGCCATTGCCATATGGGCTCTGGCTTGATCAATTATGTTGCGTGGACTCTCTCCGGCTTGACAAGCAGATGTAGGGGGATGTTAGGTGGAACGGGTCAAGCCAGGTGGGAGGGAAAATGCTTCTGAAAGATCTCGTCTCATTCTCTCCTTTCCTTATCACAAATGGTGTATAAAGGATACCTTGGGTTGAATGGGTACAATGGTGAAAGTGCACAACCTCTGCAGAGTGTAAAACTAAGTACTTAGCCGTGTCCCCGGTTACGGACAATTTTGAGCAGCTGACCAAGGACGTCAACGGAGGATTCCATCATTCCAACTTCAAAAGTAAAACTTGATGGGTGAACAAGGGAAGATGAGATTTATGGTTTTCATGCCATACTCGTCGATTTCAAGAAAAGTGTTTTCAAAAGAGTAGGAAAAATTGGCTTTATGCAAATTAGCCTTGAACTCCACCAGCCAAATATGCATATAGGCTTTAGTGTTATTCCATTAAGGGTCCACCATAGTGTCACTTGCCAGACTCCATTGTTAATGGAATCTGACCCACATTGTTGCAATATTTTTCTTATTGCAGATTGATCAGATGACGAGTGAGGTTTCGATTAAAGGTTTCGAGTCTACAACCAGCCAAATAAGCATATAGGTTACTAGAGTTTTTTCCTCTAAGTGTCCACCATAGTGTCACTTGCCAGACTCCTTTTTTAATGGAATCTGACCCACGTTGTTGCAATATTTTTTTATTTGCAGATGTGATCAGATGACGAGTGAGGTTTCGTTAAAGGTTTCGAGTCTACAACCAACATGTTTTCGCCTGTGGCACCATGAAAGTTATAGAGACTCACTGCTATTGTATTTCCGCTGTGTACCTTTTCAATGCTAGCTTTATGCTATGCAATTTGTATCAAATAATTTGTAATTCTGGATCATCGATGTAATAAAATTGACGCTTTGTTGTGATATTACATCGTTAACTGTGTGTGCAAATGATTCGATCCAGGGATTTGCACTATACACAGGTATCTGCCTTATTTAAAGTGCAGGGACGCTACAAAAAGCGTGTCCAAGCTTTAGGCAATTTCTCATCTTCATCTTGATTAAATTATAGATTCTTAACAAAGCATCATGTTGAGCACTAGCAGGAAAATATTTTTGAAAGAAAACATCAAGCAAACCCTTAGGACTAGTGATGGAACCAAGAGAAAATTATTATACCAGATTTTAGCTTCTCCTTTTAATGATAAAGGAAATATTTTAGCAACAAAGTAAGTGCGTGTTTTAATGTCCTCATTAAATATTCCACTTAAATCAGACAAAACATTCATGTGTTCCACAACACTTACATTTTCAGTTCCACAGAAAGCCTCTCTTTCAACAATAGCTATATGAGTCAAATCAAGAGAGAAATCATAAGCTTTATTTTTGATGTTGATAGGAGATGTAGCAAATTTAGCTTCAAGAGGTAATTTATATCTAACGGCACGTTTTTCAACAAGTTTTTTAGAAGCACTAGCATCTTTCATAGCATTAATTTCTTTAACAAGAGCATCATCAAGATCCACATATATATCATCACGCTCATCAGAAGTATCAGGAGTAAATTCAGGTGAATTAACAGGTGTTTCAGCATTTTCATTAGGAATTTCAGCATTTTCAATTCGTTTAGATTTAGCAATAGCGGCATCTAAAAGAGGACCTAATTGTGAGGACCCCTCTGACTACCCATCAGAGATGCCCACGTTATGTCAGTAGATCACGATCCCAATGATCAGTGCATCGCGATCACATAACCAACATGGTATACAAACTTACATCATACAACTCGAATAGTACAAGAGTTACATATATACTGGCCACATGACCAAGTCTGCAAACATTGTCGCACATGACGAATATTAACTAAGGTTCAGCGGAAGATTCGGCTAGCGTCGGCCCTCGTCACGTCCTGACGCATTTCCCACAGAGCAGTTGAGCGGGACACTCAGTTGGCGTAGTCGTCGGCGTACTCCTCCTTCTTGTCGTACATTTCTTCATTTCAACCTGGACGTTTGAATATACAGGGACACAGCCATATGAGTACATTTACGTACTCGCAAGACCATCTCTAAGACTTAAGTTTTCATGATAATGCAAGAAAACACTTTTCGAAATCTGGGATAGCTACTATATACGACTATAGGGCTTAGTTTTCGAATACCATGATTTTAGACATAGAGAATACGACATCTCTGTATATTTGTTGAAGAAAACATTTAGAGATAGAATTCTCTTCTCTTAGATATAGCAAGGACATATCTAAGTTCAAAACTTTCTTTTGTAAACCCTTTAAAGCACTAGGATAGGGGTAACCTTTTTTTCCCTGACTCGAGATCGGACTAATTGTCTCCCCGAGACCAATCATCCTCACCCAAACTCCGTACCTCCCAGGTACCACTTTGATTTTCTCTTTGTTTCCTCCGTAAACATTTCTCTTTTAAAATCAAATTGCCCATACGCCTAGATCAGTGGCCTTTCCAACCGTCCATGACCGCGGACGCGGCTATTCAAATAGATTTACACTCTGCAGAGCTTGCACACTTTACCACACCTATCTGTCATTCCGTCGTGTCTGCCACGACCCGTCATACGACAGCATGCGGGGGATCCGGATAACACGGTCAAAGCTTTCCACTATGACCACCCTAGTATCGGGGCCTCCCGGTAGGTTTGTTCTCCTCGGCACCGTGTGCTCCACTAGACCTCTTGGTCTTTCCTCGGGACGCCACACCACCACGTCAGGAGACCTGCCGTAATCGTCTGGCTGCTGGTCCCCAGCAGTGTATTGTCTCTTCCGGACGACAACCCGGCTTCAAGGGCCCAGCCCTCATAGAAAGTATGAGAGCTCCAACACTAAGACGGACAAGCTTCCGGCTAAGCCCTACCCATGTCAGGTAGTGTGGTTGCACGGGTTAACTGTTCGAGTGGCTGCTAGGGCAGTACTTTGTTTTTCAAAAACAACTTCCAATCCTCCGACTACTCCCAACAGCTCGGGTTTTCGCAAACATCTCTGATTGCTCCCAGCAACTCGGGTTTTAATAAAACACTTGCTCTCCGATTTCTCCCAGCAACTCGGGTTTTCGTCCGTAAAACAGTTTTATCAAATAGGTCCCCATCCTATAGTTTTGAGATAAGTAGATGAAAGTAGTCTACTAGAAGTCTTAATCTTTTTGATGGAGCCTTCAACAACAAGGCTCATTAGGTAAAACTCTTTTTGTAATACCTACAGTATTCTAGCAGATAACTTTGGCCAACCAATATTTTGTAAAATAGTTTTTGGGTGGCAAGGTACCACAAAAGAAGTGAATCATGCATCATTTTATTCTGAAAACAAAACAATGCTTGATAAAATAGTAGGATTCATTATAGTGGTGAGGTGGGCTTGCCTGTCTCAGCAATATGTCCTTGGTCTTGATCTTGATGTTCTTCAGGTTCATTCCTCACTTCCCGTTCCTTCCCGATCGTATCTAACGTCGCAAACAGGAAAATGAACCACACTCAGACTACAAGACAAAGCCAAAAGGACATAACAAACAGCAAGCATTGTACCAGACACTGAGATACAAACAGAAGCAAACAACTCCTTTAGCTATACAACAACATTCAACAAAGTTCATAGAGCTAAGACAACAACAGATTTTCCTAAGAAAATATACACAACAACTCTGGGTATTAAAAAGGTAGTTCTTCAGAACACTAAAACAACACATGACTTAGGGTCATTATATCATTAAATAAGAGTTGTTATATTAGTTTCAGGAATACTTCAAACAAAAGTATATTAGTAGATTAGGAAATACTTCAGACAAAAGTATCTTAATCACACCAGCAAGTATTAACATTAACACTAGCATTGAGCACACTCACATGCAAACATGTTACTAGCTCAAGAAACGCCTACTAACAAGTAACTAGGCGACAAACAATGGTAACACCACTGTCCAAACCAGTTTACGACTAGGAGCTAAAAGGTGTATTAAGCCTATTAAATATGACACTGCAATTAATACCACTTCAACGATTAAACCAAACAATCACAAAGTAACAAGTGTTGACAGCAATTCTTGAAGTGAACAAACCATTCAACAATCATTACAAAACACAAACAATTACTGTATAGTATTTAACACCAAAACAATCATTCACACCAAACAATTACTTCCTTGTCTTAGAGTAAGGCAACGGAGAGGGGAGCTCGCAGCAAGGCAACGGAGAGGGGAGCTCGCAGCAAGAAAAACGGAGAGGGGAGCTCGCAGTTCAGAAGTATTTCCTTGTCTTAGAGTAAGGCAACGGAGAGGGGAGCTCGCAGCAAGAAAAATGGAGGGCGGAGGGGGTAGGTATCGGAGGGGATCGTGCTCGAAAGCTTCAGGGCTAGGGCGGAGGTTCTTCGGTGATTCAAGCACGAGAGGAGGAGAGCTTGAGCGGCGTCGATTGAGGTGAGAGAGGAGAGGTAGGGGAAGCAGAATGGCAAGGTGGGAGAGGGAGAGAGAGGCTCGGGGCCATTTGTCCAAGAGGGTGGCCGGCTTGCACGCCCACGGGCCTGGCAAGAGAGAGAGGGTGCACTGGCTAGCGATTGGCTCGGGAGGGCGGTCGAGGAGCGTCTGCACAGGCTGGAGAGGGTTTTGGAAGCTAGCCAATGTCTCCTGGTCGATGGAGGGGAGTGAAACAATGGAGGTGAGGTTTCTGCCCGCCAGTGTTTTCTGAAATGCCTCCAAGAGGACAGAGAGAGAGAGAGAGAAAAGGCTAGGGTTTAGAGGTGGTCGTGCTATGGGTACACCAGGGGTGTGGGGATCAAAAGCACACATAAACTAGAGGATGGGGTGAGAGGGGTGAGAGTTTTAGATATAGGTCATTTTTGGCTTATTTGATTCGCCCACTTTGCCAACATGGATTAGTCAAACCCTTTACTAAGGAAATATAAGACAAGTTGGGTTGGTTAGTAGGGACAAGGGTGCAGGTTTTTGTTTAAGACTTTAGGTCAAAAGGTTAAACAGCAACTAGATACAAAAATGACAAAAGGTTATCTAGTAATGCACAAATGGTCACCTTATTATGAAACACTCAAAACAAGCATGAATTTATGATCAAACAATTTTGAATATTTTAAATAAGGTTATGTGTGGATAGTAGATATGATAAGGATGAGGTTAGCTGAGTTGCATTTCCAAATTGAATAAAATAAACTCTAATGGTCATGTTCTAGAAAGACTAGAAATTAAGGGAAATGAAGATGGTTATTTCTTATTTGAAAAAGGGAAATATTTGAGTTACTCCTAGAATCAAACATTATAATAAAGAGTTAAACACACCTTTATCACATGACACAACATTTAAAGCATGAATGGTCTCAGTTAAATTATATAAATAAGATGTTGTCTCATACACCACAACATGAACACACATAAAATCACAATGTCATGGGAAACAATTTAAACACATCACATATAGGTCAACCACACATAAAAATAGATAAACACCCACACAATTGGTTCAATAGCCATACTTTTAATATAGATCAAAAATATTTGTGAGGAGGTGATCAACAGAATCAAAACAGATTATTTTTGGTAGGAATAGACTTAAACCAGCATAAGGTGAGGTGGTGATCATAATGATCCAGACATGTCTCTTGGTATAAATAGAATTACTCCAACATGTTGAGCATTGGTTTCCCGAGGCTAATTAATATGGTGCTTTGGAAAAGAGAGTTGATAATGCTTGCAACATGTTAAAATCCCATATAATTCAAGACTTATTGTATGGTCCTATATAGTTTTGCAACATGTAGTTTTTAGGACTACTGTTAGTTTCTCAAATGATATATATATATATTTTTGGGTGGTTGCAAAAATCAAAGTATCATGGTAAATAGAGTTTGTTAAGAATAAATTTTGGAGAAGATACATGGACAATTTTATTAGACATATCATTGCTATCAGAGGCCATATTATAAGTGGTTCGAGTCTTAAGGTTGCTATTTAGAAGTCAACAACATAAACAACAACACACAACATGACACACAGAGCATACTAGGGGAAACACATCCATTAACAGGACATTTAAAAAAGTTTTTGTTGGCTCAGAATTTTGGGTTCTTTATACTTAAGTTTTTGTTGCTTCCAAAATTTGGGGCGTTACACTAATGAACCAGTTTCATCAAGAATAACAGAAGCATTATCATAAGTAATTTCAGATTCAGTAGTAGTAACAGAACGTGCAGGTTGTGGTTCTGTAAAAGCTTACTCAACACAGACAGAGAATCAAGTGCAGCATCGGAGTTCAGAGTTGTACCTTTCCTTGTAGTGGATGGCACGATGGGAAACTTCCTATCAGTATAGGGGATCGCAACAGTCCTCGAGGGAAGTATAACCTAAATTTATTGATTCGACACAACGGGAGCGAAATAATATTTATAAGCTTTAACAGATGATTTGTCAGATCAGCTGCACTTGTGAATAGACTTGCTCGAGACGGAATATCAGTACCAATAGTTTTATCCCTTCCATGCCCTACAACGGTGGATTACTCACACATGGATGGGGGAAACATGAATAGTTGATGGAGAGGCGTTGGAGATGATGATGGCGATGACTCCCTTCGATTCCCCGTCCCCGCAGGGTGCCGAACAGAGACTTTTGGTCCCCGAACAAGGGTTCGCCTTGGCGGCGACGTACGGTGATGTTCTCTGGAAAAGTGGATACCCCCGTGGGTTTTTGGTCAGGAGGGTTAAGTAGCCGCGAGTGGGTCGCGAGGAGGTGGCCGAGGTGGTCACACCCCCTGCTGGCGCGGCCAAGGCTGTAACATCCCAATATTTTGGAATGTTGAAACATCACTAAAAATTCAAACTTTTGTTTTAGATTAAAATAAAACATTAAAATGCAAAAGAAAACCAACTATAAAAGACTTCAAGCAACTTCAAAAAGTTTAATAATTAAAATATCTCAATTAATCATTATTTTCAAAAGTTGTTTTTGGTTAAACATTTTATCATCCGTTGTTTTTCTTAAACTTCATTATATAATTTGACAAATGGTTTACAAACTTTCGCACAATTTCTTGTAATAAAAAGTTTCTTTATAAGTATGTGTTTTCAACCACTTAGCCATAGCTATTCATAAATTAAAATAATATTGACAAATGTTCTTTTAAACTATTTAAAACATGGTCTACCAAATGGTTTTCATTCTTTTACATGAGTTCAAAACATAGTTTATGGAAATTTCAAGTCTATAGTTTATATCTTTAAAACTTCATAGATTTTATTATTAATGATTTATCCAAATAGGCATTTCAGTAACTTAAATTATTTTCATCAATTTGCAAAACATAAAATAATTTTCAAGAATAATTTCAACATAAGAAAATAGAATATTTCACAAAATGTAATATATGGACTTATCAAATGATTTACCATCATATAAAATTAAATAGTGCACACAAATATTTTGAATTGAAAATGAATATATGTAATAGATGTAATATGTTATTGAAAATGAATATATGTAATAGATGTAATATGTTATCAAATGATTTCCCTTTTCATTTCAAATAGATGTAATATGTTATTTAATATTCTACTAAAGGTAAAAATGATTTAATATTGTAATATGAGTTTACATAACTTAATTTTAAAAATTATATAATTAATATAATTTTATAAATTTTATTTAGCCAAAAATAAAATTATTTAAGCCATGTTTTCAAATTTGACATAACATGTCAAATTTGTATTTAATAAATATTTCAAAATTTTGATTTTTGAAAAGTGTTAGAAACATGCCCACAACTGGTTTAACACATAGATATTGTTTTTACAAATTTTTAGAATTTTTTTTGACTTCATTTGGACACTTAAAACAAAAGATATGAAAGAAACAAGAAAATTCAGAAAGAAAAAAAATCGCTGACGTCAGCTCGTCTTCAACGTCCAGCGGACGGAACGCACGCACAAACAGGTCAAATCTTGACGTTTCTTCCCGAATTGATTCCACACGTTTTACTCCACCAATTCAAGAACCGTTTCTTGCTACTCAAAGCCCGTGATCTCCTCTTTCATTCCGACACAAAAGCCCTCTCCGAAACGCCCTAACTTGCTCTAATTTTTGTCCGCCATTAAGCAAGGCCGTTTTTGGCCGAAATTAGTCTCCGTTTGATTGCGGGTGAATTACTGCACCAAATCAAGCACTGTTGGATGCTATTAGTAGAGCCCACAACCTCCTCTACCGTTTGCCCCCAAAACCCCCCTGTGAGACACCGCCAGGCTGAAGTATTTGCCCGCCGAAGTTCATCAACACCGCCAACATGTGTTGCAAATTCCGGCGAGAAGTCTCCCCATGAGCACCCAAGAACCACACCAACCTGCTCGCCGTTCCCGTGCGCATCCCTAGATGCTTCGTCGCCTCTTCTCGGCTTCTGAATCGACGTGAGCTTGTCGCCGCCGCGTTTCATCGATTCACATGAGATAAGTGCATGCCGGAGCCTCTTTGTCCCTCCTCTATACCCGCCGTGGCCGTGCGCAACCTCCTGACCCCCTTCTCTGTTTCTCCCCTGCAGCATTTCATGCGGGCCGAGCTCGACCCGAGGTCGCCGGAATATCCGAGACTCCGCCGCGCCTCCACGCTATCGGGTTGTGACTCCCACGAAACAGGGGTGGTCACTCCCTGGAGAGAATTTCGTGAAGGGGATTGAACACGAAGGTCAAGACACTCGAGAGGCACGACGACGGTGCTCGCCGGGCCTGGAGAGGAACACCCACGACAGAGATGGACACCAGCCCGTACCCAGGTTCACGACCCTCAGGAGGAGGTAAAACCGCTACTCTTGCTTGTCTGTATTGCGTTGTGGAGGATTACAGTACAACTGAGCTAGACCAAGACCCACTTGAGGTGGTTCGTGCCTGGGTAGGGAAGTAATGGACTTCTTCCTCCTCCAGCCGAATGCTAGTCTACTTGGTTGAGCTAGGGTTTACAAGTGTTCTCCAAGCAATTGGCCGACTCCCTCTATGGTGGAGGTCTTGCTCTTTTTATAGGCGCCGCAGGCATCTTCCTTGCCCTTGGCGTCCGAGGTGGGCTCCCACACGGCAGCGGCGTGGAAGAGTTGGAGTCCACCGCTACGGGATCGTTCATGGACACGGTCCATCGGCGATAAAGTTAGGCGCGGTGGCTGACAGGCTGCAGACCGTGCAGAACGACTCGCAGGGGTTGCAGTCTTTGAGGTGGAGCCCACGATGACGATCTTCTTGGAGGGTTGCGCCGTCTAGCTGCTTTATCACTAGAGAGGAAGCACCTGGCTGTCTTGCAGCACGCGGCGCAACTTTATTGACTCCTTTATCACCAAAACGGCAAAGGGAGCGCCTGCGTCACTCTGCAGTACGGCAGGGGCCATGTGCGCCCTGCCGTACTTCCTTGGCCGCAAAGCTTCCCCGCAGGCCCGAGGGGGGCCTATGGAGGGATTTCTATTGACTTCCCGACAGGCGCATATCGCCTCGGGAGGGTGCTTCCTCTTCAGGCCCACAAGAGGATTTCCCTCTCGAGGGTCTCTCCAAGCGGTGGCTTGGTCCTTAGTCGTTTCGTCTGATCAGCCCACGAGCGAGGCCTGGGGAGAGTGGGCTCTTCATACCCCAGTCTCCACTGGGCCGACAGTAGCCCCCGGGCTCACGATGGGCGCGATTGAACCCATGGGCGCAGGCGGAGCATCGTGGGCCCAAAGTGCCCGGCCGACCCGAGTCACGCGGCACTCAGACGAGTAACGGTCACGCACGATCTGGGGCGTGCGTCGTGGGGGGTCCCACCACGCCTAGGTAACTGCTCCTTGAAGGGGTATAAAACCCGAGCGCCGGAGCAGGGAGCCGTTACTGCTTTCCATCCTTCTCGCAGAAGCCTCCTTTTTCCTCGAGCTCTTCGCCTTTTCTCTCCAGCGCCCTCTACTCCTTCCGCCTCAGCGACCCTCTAAAATCCGGCGATGAGTCCCGCCAAGAACAAGGGCAAGGCTGCTGCGGGGTCCTCTTCCTAGGCAGAGGCCGCTAAGGTCGCGCATGGAGCGTGTGACGCCCAAAAATCGGTACTATGTAGATTGAAGCGATCCCGCCAAAATCCACATATTAATGATTTTAGGTCGCCCACCATACATAATGTGCACGCCGAAACATGCGCATTATGTGGGTGGAATTGTGATAACATTACAACAGTTCCGATACATCCACAAATACAACAGAAGATATATAATTTACAACAACGACTCGAACGAGTCAAGATACAAATGAGACAATACAAAGATTCAAATGACAGCGGAAGCAAAATAGTATCCGACTACAGATAAGTAATTGGACTAAGAGTCCTGAAGATAAGCGATGGCGCCATATCCCTGCCCAGCCAAGCCAGAGGGATTCCCAAGCTAACATCGTCAGACTTCAAACCTGTTAACTGCACATAAAGCACAACCCAAAAGAGGGTCAGGGCACTCCCTGGCAAGCAAAACCGACTTGCCTACTTTCAACACCATCTCCCAAAATATAGGGGAGGTGGACTTAGCGGCAAAAGCACTAGCAACCTAAAGAGACACGCTACAACTTCCGTCTAAATAGAGAGGGGTAAGAGCGCCCATAAGATAACCAACTACTACTAACACCAAACACAACCCTTTCTCGGATTAACCCCCTCAACCAATTATGAGGAAGCAATTCGGGAAAACTCACACGTTAACAATTTTAGTTACCATTTATTGTGAAAGTAATTCTATATTACTAGTCAGGTTAATTAGCAATGATTAGGTGTAAGTTGTCTAGATCTTGTTAGCCATCATCAGCACCAAGTCGTCCATAACCGTGGACACGGCTCATCGATAAGATTATACCCTGCAGGGGTGCACTACTGGACCTATACTCGCATGATCAACCCAGTCAAAAACATTAGGGCCTCTCAACCCAACTCTTTTCCTTCACCGCAACAAGTCCAGGAGCCACGAAAGCTATGTTGGTCCCGGCCAAAAGGGTGCGGACTCCCGCAGGACACACCCCTCCGCACCAACAGGCCGCGCCCTATATGCATGTAACAAGGCACACCGCCAAAAGTAAAATACTACACTAGTATCGATGCATATGAGACAAATGGAAAACCTGAACTAGGTGCAGCTCCCGGACAAGTTGAAGTTCCAGTCAAAGTCGAGGGGGGCTCCATAGGGCCTCCCACAAGTGGTTAGTGCGCTCAAAATTGGATCCGAGGACAAAATCTCAGTTCCTAGGTCGACACTGAGCAGAACAAAGCACCTCGCAAGGCCTTCCGCCTGGTGCCTTATCTTTTAATGATAATACCCCAATATAAAACTACATTTTATTAAGGTAGAATAATCTATCAGCTAAGCATATGAAATAAAAGACCAACTGACGACTCGCACAACCAACTCTAAGCATGCACTACGACTCGCAACGCTAACAGATAAACATACAACAGGTGATGGGATGTGGGGATAAAGCTGTATAGGCTGCAGGATAAACATGCGATGGGATCGCAATTCAAGAATCGATTACTAAGGTGGCAGAGATCAACGGCAGGAATGAAAGACAATGTATAGGTAAACAAGCAAACTTTGCTTGCCTGGAATCCCGCATGGAAGCAGATCTTGTCGTTGCTCACACATCTCAACATCGTATCCGCGAAGAAGCAACAAACACTGGAAGCGCAAAAGATGCATTTTACAACTACGGCAAAAGAACCAGCATGATCATGGGACAGATGAATAACATGGCAAGATGCAATGCGAGATGCACTTAATCCAAATTAAGCGGAACCGGGATTCCGACAATTAATATTTAGGTGCAAGTTATTTATTTACCAGCAATATTAAATGTTGGTTAGCATGGCAACACATGGCATGGGTGATATAATTAAATTAAATGATATAGGGCATTATATATTTATTACCCCACACATTCCATATTGAATTATTTAGTAGCAATTAACAAATTACACTAATCTATTAAAATAACAGATGCAAAATGGCATACAAATGGCATATTAGTATTCTTTGCATTTTTCTGATATAAATACATATAAAGATTATTTTAATTGGAGTTATAGAATTAAAGTTATTAGCCTATTAAGTTTAGGGGTGTTTCTGCAATTTACAGGGACCTGTTGGTGAGGAAACGGTGCTGGGGAGGTGCTCTGTGTAGAAAGCAACAACTACAGGGGGCTCGGGGTAATTCTACCAGCTTCTCTGTCTCTGGGATTTTTGTCACCGAGGGGAAACACGCCCCACTGACTGACCTGTGGGACCCAGGGCTGACTAGGCACTGACTGGCCGCTGCGGGCACCCACTGTCGCTGACAGGTGGAGCCGCCCTATCAGTGACCGAAAAGGAAAAAAGGTGGGCAAATTTATTCCAACGAGCCCGGACGGATTCGAACTCGGGCGCGCGCGCAGCGATCGTCGCGGTGGTGCTAGCCACTAGTCCGGAGCTGTGATGTTGACAGTAAAGGAGTCTGATTTCTTTTAAGGTGAGACAAGTGCAGATAACTGACGATACTGAACTTCATCACGAGACAGTGCACGACGGCGACGAAAAACCGGACGCCGGCGACCACATTAGGGCGGCGCGGCGCGTGCGTGTGGGCAGGTGGGTGTGGGATCGGTTGGAGGTTTTCGTTTTTGTGCCTGGTTGAAGAGGGGAGACACGGGGAACCTCGGTTTGGTGCTCGGCGGCCCGGCCATGGCGGAGGCGGAGGAAGCCGGCGATGGATTCGACGTTTCCCGCACGGAAAAGAGCGGGGAAGAAGGGGGATCGAAGGGGAGACTCACGGGGAGGGGGCTCGAGGTAGTTGTTCAGCGTGGGGGAGGTCCGGGGCCGCGAATTTCGCCCGAAACGGAGGCGGCGGTCCGCCGGCCGCGGGGGAGACGAGGACGAGTTCGTCGTCGAGCGCTCCCGGGTCGATTTCTTCGGTGGAGAGGAAGGTGACGATGCGGCGGACCTTCGAGGCCTGATGGAGCTCCTTTGATGGCACCGTAGCGGCGGGGCGACGACGAGGTGGTGAGGTGGAAGTCCGGTGAGTTTCGGTGGAGAAGAAGCAGAGGAAAAGAAGGGGAGAAGAAGAAAGGGAAAGTTGCGGCGGCGCAAGGAGGGAGAGGGAGGAGGTTAGGGTTCGGGGCTGCGGGGCTAAAAGGAGGAGAGGGGCAGGTGAGGCTCGGTGGGGCAGCCATGTGCGTGCTGCCTCGCTGGAAAGCGAGCTCTCCCTCTGTCTCCGTACGAAGAAGGGGATGGGGGGAGTGGGCTGGGCCAAGGCTAGATGGGCCAAGTGGGCTTCGGCCAGGTAAGTTTTCTCACTGGTTTTTATTTCTTTTATTTATTTATTTTTCTGTTTTAGTGTTTTTAAGAGAAATAGAGAAAGAAGAGAGACAGAAACATTTAGCAAAACAAATAGTTTCAAAATATACAATTTAATATATTAGTTGGAATATTTGAAAAAGAATTTAAATATCCCATTTAAATTAATTTGATTTGCATTTAGATTTAAAAGTGGAAAATAATTTAAATGGAGTTAAATTTAAATGCAATAATTTAAATTAAGATTGACAAATGCAAATGATGCATGATGATGTCATGTTGATGCAAAAACAAACAATTTTTCTAATTGGGAAAAATCCCGGGGCGTTACAATCGACACCACTAACAAGGGATCGCGTCCCGCGATCCACGTCGAGACCACAAGAAGAGAGGGGTAACTATCGAGTCTTCAGGCTCTGTGATGAACTTCTCGACACCACTAACAAGGGATTGTTTCTCCACCTGGAAATTCTCGACACCACTAACAAGGGATTGTTGTTCACGACGAAGACGACTCCGAAAGATCGAACCTAATAGGGTAAAAGGCAAGAAATCGTCCACCCACACGTAGGATCCTAGAACTTTGAAAGTTGGATAAGAGAAGAAACTCAAAACAAGTAAGGTAAGAGGAGAAATAGAATAGAGGTAAGGAATAAAAAGAATCCTATTGAGATCTTTTCAAAATAATTTTAGTCAAATAGTTTTCGACACTCTAGAAACAACGAACGTTAGCGAGGTTATCATACAGGCTTGTGCGGACCCGCTGCTTCGATAACCAATTGTATCGAAACAAATAGGAGATCGAAACCAAGGCTCTGATACCACTTTGTGACGCCCGAAAATCAGTACTATGCAGATTTAAGCGATCCCGCCGAAATCAACATAATAACGATTTTAGGTCACCCACCAGACATAATGTGCACGCCGAAACATGCGCATTATGTGGGTGGAATTGTGATAACATTACAACAGTTCCGATACATCCACAAATACAACAGAAGATATATAATTTACAACAACGACTCGAACGAGTCAAGATACAAATGATACAATACAAAGATTCAAATAACAGCGGAAGCAAAATAGTATCCGACTACGGATAAGATGCAAATTGGACTAAGAGTCCTGAAGATAAGCGATGGCGCCATATCCCTGCCCAGCCAAGCCGGAGGGATTCCCAAGCTAACATCGTCAGACTTCAAACCTATTAACTGCACATAAAGCACAACCCAAAAGAGGGTCAGGGCACTCCCTGGCAAGCAAAACCGACTTGCCTACTTTCTACACCAACTCCCAAAATATAGGGGAGGTGGACTTAGCGGCAGCAGCACTAGCAACCTAAAGAGACACGCTACAACATCCGTCTAAATGGAGAGGGGAAAGAGAGCGCATAAGATAACCAACTACTACTAACACCAAACATAACCCCTTCTCGGATTAACCCCCTCAACCAAGTATGAGGAAGCAATTCGGGAAAACTCACACGTTAACAATTTTAGTTACCATTTATTGTGAAAGTAATTCTATATTACTAGTCAAGTTAATTAACAATGATTAGGTGTAAGTTGTCTAGATCTTGTTAGCCAGCATCATCACCAAGTTGTCCATAACCATGGACACGGCTCATCGATAAGATTATACCCTGCAGGGGTGCACTACTGGACCCATACTCGCATGATCAACCCAGTCAAAAACACTAGGGCCTCTCAACCCAACTCTTTTCCTTCACCGCAACAAGTCCAGGATCCACGGGAGCTATGCTGGTCCCGGCCAAAAGGGTGCGGACTCCCGCAGGACACACCCCTCCGCACCAACAGGCCGCGCCCTATATGCATGTAACAAGGCACACCGCCAAAAGTAAAATACTACGCTAGTATCGATGCATCTGAGACAAATGGAAAACCCGAACTAGGTGCAACTCCCGGACAAGTTGAAGTTCCAGTCAAAGTCGAGGGGGGCTCCATAGGGCCTCCCACAAGTGGTTAGTGCGCTCAAATTTGGATCCGAGGACAAAATCTCACTTCCTAGGACGACACTGAGTAGAAAAAAGCACCTCGCAAGGCCTTCCGCCTGGTGCCTTATCTTTTTATTATAATACCCCAATATAAAACTACATTTTATTAGGGTAGAATAATCTATCAGCTAAGCATATGAAATAAAAGACCAACTGACGACTCGCACAACCAACTCTAAGCATGCACTACGACTCGCAAGGCTAACAGATAAACATACAACAGGTGGTGGGATGTGGGGATAAAGCTGTATAGGCTGCAGGATAAACATGCGATGGGATCGCAATTCAAGGATCGATTACTAGGGTAGCAGAGATCAACGGCACGAATGAAAGACAATGTATAGGTAAACAAGCAAACTTTGCTTGCCTGGAATCCCGCATGGAAGCAGATCTTGTCGTTGCTCACACATCTCAACGTCGTATCCGCGAAGAAGCAACAAACACTGGAAGCGCAAAAGATGCATTTTACAACTACGGCAAAAGATCCAGCATGATCATGGGACAGATGAATAACATGGCAAGATGCAATGCGAGATGCACTTAATCCAAATTAAGCGGAACCGGGATTCCGACAATTAATATTTAGGTGCAAGTTATTTATTTACCAGCAATATTAAATGTTTGTTAGCATGACAACACATGGCATGGGTGATCTATATAAATTAAATGGAATAGGGCATTATATATTTATTACCCCACACATTCGATATTGAATTATTTAGTAGCAATTAACAAATTACACTAAGCAATTAAAATAACAGATCCAAAATGGCATACAAATGGCATATTAATATTCTTTGCATTTTTCTGATACAAATACATATAAAGATTATTTTAATTGGAGTTATAGAATTAAAGTTATTAGCATATTAAGTTTAGGGGTGTTTCTGCAATTTACAGGGACCTGTTGCTGAGGAAACGGTGCTGGGGAGGTGCTCTGTGTAGAAAGCAACAACTACAGGGGGCTCGGGGTAATTCTACCAGCTTCTCTGTTTCTGGGATTTTTGTCACCGAGGGGAAACACGCCCCACTGACTGACCTGTGGGACCCAGGGCTGACTAGGCACTGACTGGCCGCTGCGGGCATCGACTGTCGCTGACAGGTGGGGCCGCCCTGTCAGTGACCGAAAAGGAAAAAAGGTGGATAATTTTATTCCAACGAGCCCGGACGGATTCGAACTCGGGCGCGCGCGCAGCGATCGTCGCGGTGGTACTAGTCACTAGTCCGGAGCTGTGATGTTGACAGTAAAGGAGTCTGATTTCTTTTAAGGTGAGACAAGTGCAGATAACTGACGATACTGAACTTCATCACGAGACAGTGCACGACGGCGACGAAAAACCGGACGCCGGCGACCACATTAGGGCGGCGCGGCGCGTGCGTGTGGGCAGGTGGGTGCGGGATCGGTCGAAGGTTTCGTTTTTGTGCCTGGTTGAAGAGGGGAGACACGGGGAACCTCGGTTTGGTGCTCGGCGGCCCGGCCATGGCGGAGGTGGAGGAAGCCGGCGATGGATTCGACGTTTCCCGCACGGAGAAGAGCGGGAAAGAAGGGGGGTGGAAGGCGAGACTCACGGGAGGGGGCTCGAGGTAGTTGTTCAGCGCGGGGGAGGTCCGGGGCCACGAATTTCGCAGGAAACGGAGGCGGCGGTCCGCCGGCCGCGGGGGAGACGAGGACGAGTTCGTCGACCCCGAGCGCTCCCGGGTCGAGTTCTTCGGTGGAGAGGAAGGTGATGATGCGGCGGACCTTCGAGGCCTGATGGAGCTCCTTCGACGGCACCGTAGCGGTGGGGCGACGACGAGGTGGTGAGGTAGAACTCCGGTGAGTTCCTGTGGAGAAGAAGCAGAGGAAAAGAAGGGGAGAAGAAGAGAGGGAAAGTGGCGGCGGCGCAAGGAGGGAGAGGGAGGAGGTTAGGGTTCGGGGTTGCGGGGCTAAAAGGAGGAGAGGGGCAGGTGAGGCTCGGTGGGGCATCCCTGTGCGTGCTGCCTCGCTGGAAAGCGAGCTCTCCCTCTGTCTCCGTACGAAGAAGGAGATGGGGGGAGTGGGCTGGGCCAAGGCTAGATGGGCCAAGTGGGCTTCGGCGAGGTAAGTTTTCTCACTGGTTTTTATTTCTTTTATTTATTTATTTTTCTGTTTAGTGTTTTTAAGAAAAATCGAAAAAGAAGAGAGACAGAAACATTTAGCAAAACAAATAGTTTCAAAATATACAATTTAATATATTAGTTGGAATATTTGAAATAGAATTTAAATATCACATTTAAATTAATTTGATTTGCATTTAGATTTAAAAGTGGAAAATAATTTAAATGGAGTTAAATTTAAATGCAATAATTTAAATTAGGATTGACAAATGAAAATGATGCATGATGATGTCATGTTGATGCAAAAATAAAAACAAACAATTTTTCTAATTGGCCGGGGCGTTACAGCGCGGCACTGCTAGGCGTGCGCATCAACGACAAAGCACTCGCCAAAGTCCGCTTCCTGGTAGCGGACCGGACGAACGAGCATGGCGCCACCACGCTCAAGCCCGCGGCGCACGGGAAACACCCGCGAGGGTATTTCCCGATATTCCAGCACTGCCTTGCCGCCGGGTTGGTGCCGCCATTCTCGCCGTTCCTGGAGGCGGTTTTGGCGTTCTACCAGGTCCAGCTGCTGCACCTCCACCCCAACTTCGTCCTCATCCTCGCCGTCTTCGCGTACCTCTGCGAGGCTTACCTGGGCTTGGAGCCCACGGTGGGACTCTTCCGGTGCTTCTACACACTCCAGAACACGGCGAAGAACGAGCGCTCGGGGTGCGTCTCGTTCCGCATCATGGACGGCATGGGGAGCGTCTACATCCCCATGTCGTGGAGCGACGGCAAGGCCGTCACCTCGGTGATGAAGAAGGTGGACGACTTCCGCCAGAAGTGGTTCTTCGTCGGGGTGGAGCATCCTTGCGCCTTCCTCGAGGTCCCCGATGAGCCGCCCCTGAAGGACTCCCAGTGGGGCAAGGCGCCCTTCGACGGCGCGAAGAACGCGAACCTGATGGGACGCCTGAATTTCCTCCGCGAGGAGGGCCTCACGGGGCAGATCATTGTGGCCGATTTCATGACGCGCCGCATCGCTCCCCTCCAGGAACACTCGATGCCCATGTGGATGTACTCTGGGCCGAACGACAAGATGCGGCTCCACCACGAGGACAACGACAAGGACGCCGTCGACAACGTCATGTCCACGCTCTTCATCAACCTGATGGTGCCTGCCACGGATAAGCTCCCCGTCATGCTCCGGCCTCTCCATCAATACAACATGACTGAGCGCATGGTCATTTTGGAGGGGATGCCTCCGTTCACCCCGGCAGGCCAGGCGGGGATGGAGGTGCCTGTGCCGGCGGCGCGGGGAGCGGAGGAAGCGGATTCTCCCTCGGCCTCGGGAGCTGGGCTAGGCAAGGAAGAGGCCGCAGCAGGGGAGGTGTCCTCTTTGAGGGCAGGGCCATTTACTGACGAGATTTGCGACATCTCGTCAGGCGATGATGACGCATTCGTGGTGGCGCCCTCGCGCCCCGTGGAGGAGGAGGTTGAGGAGAGGGAGACCTCTGATGTGGAGGCCACTCCAGGGAGGTGCGAGCCACGCACCAAGGCTGACGTGGACCGCTCTGGGGCGAGGCCGTCCGACGTCCCCTCCAAGAGGAAAGCGGTGGCGCCTCTGGAGGGGTCAGGTGCCCGGACCACGCCCTCCTGGCGCTCTCCAGGCCTGGCGTGGGTCGACACTAGCGGTCCACCGTCCAGGTAAGTGTCATGGCACTTGGTTGTTTGACTCATGTTTCCTTTCGCTTTATCCTCTCTTGAAGGTCTTTTCTTGGTTCTTGCCAGTGATCTTGTGCCTGCGGAGCGCCGTAGGCTTCGCAAGGCAGCAGATATGAAGAGAACCATGGCCGAGGCCGTGGCTGAAGAGGCCACAAGGCCTGTGGAGACGGCCTGCACAGGCCCTACGGAGGAGGTGCCTCAAGGGGAGGCGGCTGCGCCTCGGGCGGAGGCTGCAGCGCCTCAGGCGGAGGAGGCCGTGCCTCGCCCAGAGGCCTCTGCGCCGCCTCCTGAGTCAATGGTGGTAGAGGCTTTAGAGGAAAGGACTTCCACTCCTCCTTGCGTTCCTACTCCTCCTCGCTCGGTCACGTCCCCGCGCGAGCCAACCCTGCCACACGAGCCAACTCTGGCTCGTGTGTCCACGCGACCCGCGCGGCCAGAGGTCGAGGCGGACCAGGCGCCGCCAGGTGTGGAAGAGTCTGCAGGAGGGGCTCCTTCTTTTCCTCCTCATCCCGCGGCAGGGGATGGGACCCAGGCCGGTGCAGGCGTCGAGGGGGTTGCTGACGCGTCCGTGGACGGAGTGCAGCCTAGCCCCCGAGCGCGCTCTGGGGCCAGGCTCTCGGGGCTCGACTCAGGGGTTACACCCTCGACAAGACAAGACCCGGTCCTCCGTGGCTAGGATTGGAGCACGGGGCACCGCGAGGTAGCCTTTCGCCACGTGAGGGAGTCCCTGGAGGGCTTGGAGGCGCAACTCGCCCTCGAGGACATACAGCTCGCTCAGCAGCGCGAGGAGCTGGCGAGGGCGTGGGCGTTCTTCAACACGGCTGTCGAGGCTCGTCGTCAAGAGAACCTGGCGCTGCACGTTGCGCGCGAGGAGTCCATGCGCTTCGCCAAGGAGATCCGCGAGGGGGCCATCCGCGGCGCCTCCGAGCTTCTCGCGCCCCTTCAGGAGGAGCGTGACGCCGCTACCGAGCTCCTGTCCGCGGCGACCCAACTCCTCTCCACCCACCAGGCCGCGCCACTAGCTGGACCAGCTGGAGACCCAGCTCCCCTCCACCCACCAGGCCGCGCAGGAGACCCTGGAGGAGGACCGCAAGGGCCTCGCCGAGCGCGAGCGGCAGCTGGCCATCAAGGAGAAGGAGGTGCGGCTGCGCGACGAGCAGCAGCTTCAGGCGGAGAGCGCGCTCGCCACTCAGCGCGAAGAGCTTGAGGCGCGCGAGGGGGACATGGCCCAGGCGCTTCACCAATACGACGAGAACGTCGCCGCCCAGAAGCGTGCCCTGGAGCGGTTCGAGCAGCGGTACGCCGAGAAGAAGAAAGAGGCGGAGGACGCCCTCCTGGAGCGCGAGAAGCAGTACCGGCTGACGAAATCCCAGGAGTACCGCGACTTGGCCCAGAAGCAGGAGGACCGCTTCAAGGCTCGGCACGCCGCCGATGCTCCGCGGATTGCTGAGCTTGAGAAGGCCAACTCCAAGCTTGAGGCCCCCCTCAAGCGCGCCAAGGACGGTCGACGCCGGGCGGAAGAGGCACGCAGCGAGGCCATCCATGACCTCAACACCCTGGCCAAGGACGTGGAGAAGCAGGTGGCTCCTGCGATGGAACAAGCTACGGACACTGCAGCGGTGGCTCGTGCGCTCACGAGGCAACAGGAGCGCATGTTCAAAGTGCTGGTCGCCTGGGGTAGCGAGCTTGCCGCCCAGCTTGGCGCGGATGTGCCGCACGCCAAGGTTTGAGGCCGTGGCGATGCTGCCATGTACCTGGTCTACTTCGACCAGCTCTACACGGCGCTCGAGGTCGCTATCGCTGACCTCCGCGAGGCGATAGAGGACGAGAGCCGGCAGCTCCTGGGAGTGGTCGTCGACCGCATCTTCACCAACCTCAGGATCCTCACGCCAGGCTTCGACCTCTCCACGGTGACGGAGGCTCGTCAAGGAGAGGACGTGTGACGGGTCTCCAAGTCCCTCCGCGAGCAAGTCGACGTCTTCTACAAACGCTTCAGGCGTGCGGAGGTTGCTGCGGAGGACAGCGAGGAGGAGGCCACCTCTGCCGAGACCGAGGAGGGCGCAGTGGAGGAGGTTAAGGATGATGTTGATTCCGCTTGAGCTGTATGTCATCGCGCCTGAGTGCGCTTGTATCTGAAACAATTTTATGTTTAGACATGGTACGACTTTTGGGCATGTAATATACTTTCGTTTGCAATTTGCTTTTAGCTTGCTTGCCCCTCGAGAGGTCCCTTAGGACTTATCTTCATGTCAATTTGTTCTCTGCGTCGTTAGGACCCATCTCTTTGTGCCATGACTCCGCCACTTCGGTATGCCAGAGCAATGACTCTGCAAGGCCGGGGGGAGTTCAGGCCTACGAGAGGTAAGAGCCCTGAGTCGCGATGCTCAAGTGCCCCCCTTAGACGTACGACTAGTCCATGAAGTATAAGGGAAAGCGAAGTCGCTAGAGGGGCAAACGTGCGCTTGCGGGGGAAAACTCTCGAGGCATGGGTGCGAGACTTAGCTTCTTGAGGCCTTTGCCCTGTAGAGGTTTTTCGCCTGTCGAGGAGGTTCTCTTGAGGGATTATTCCCGGATGCCTCCTCGGGCTTGCGGGGGCATTTCTTCCCTGTAGATGTTAGAGGGGCAAACCCAAACGCTGGTGCACGGTACAGAGGACTCGTGCGCCGTTTTAGGTCCCCTCAGGCGTTCCTCGCGAGGAGAGTAAGTACCAAGGTCCTTTGTAGAGATGGCGTGTTTGTGGGAGCTTGCCCTCCAGCCAGATCTCGGATCCTTGGATTTTGCAGTGCTGCTGGTGTGTCATTTGAGGCACTGGCACCGTACTCAGCCCCCGCTCGTGAGGTGCGCATGTGGAGAGATATAAGCACACATTCAATGAAGTAATGCGCAAATAAAACTCACCAACCAATATTAAACAACGGCGCCGTAGCGCTAAGTTCACTTAGCAACATAATTGTCTCATTATGCTTGTAGTTGCCAAGTTATTGTTTTGACCATGTCGAGGCACGGGGACAACCCATTCGTGGCAGGGACTCTCAACGGCCTGAGGTGGCTCGTTACATGGAGAGCTCGGAAGGTTGACCCTCGAGAGAAGCCTTTGGAGCTTGGATGTTTAAGTCATGAGCTTTTAACCTCTAAAGACAGAAAATGCTTGGAGGTTAAGCCGTAAGCTGCCTCTTCCGCCAGATGTCTTGACGTGACAATGATCACAGGCGTGACAATGATCAGGTTTGCCTTCCATCCTTCTGGAGACAAAAAAAATGCTTCGAGGTTTAAGCCGTGAGCTTTTAACCTCTAGAGACAAAAAATTCTTGGAGGTTGAGCCGTAAGCTGCCTCTTCCGCTAGATGCCTTGGCGTGACAATAATCACGGGCGTCACGATGATCACGGGTAGAACTTGCGCAGGTTCATGATGTTCCACGGGTTTTTGACGGGGATGCCATCTTGAGTCTCGAGACGAGCCGCGCCAGGCCTGGCGATGTGGGTTACCATGTAGGCCCCTTCCCACATCGGTGACAGCTTGTGGAGGCCTTCCCTGGAGAGGAATTGTCTGAGGACGAGATCGCCTGCATCTAGGGTGCGCGAGCGCACATTGTGGTTGTGGTAGCGTCGCAGGTCATGTTGGTATTTAGCCGCCCGGAGGGTGGCACGACGTTGTAGTCCCTCGAGAAGCAGCAGGTCATCGTTGTGGAGGTCTTCTTGCTGGTCCTCGTTAAAGGCAAGGACCCGTGGGGATCCATGCTTTATCTCTGTAGGGAGGACTGCTTCGACTCCATAGATGAGGGTGAACGGTGTTTCCCCTGTAGGCTTGGGTGGCGTTGTGTGGATGGACCAGAGCACCGAAGGGAGCTCGCTGATCCAGCCTTTGTCGTGGCCCTTGAGGACGTCAAAGGTCCTCGTCTTTAGGCCCTTTAAGACTTCTGCGTTTGCTCGCTCGGCCTGCCCATTGCTCTGTTGATGAGCGAGTGAGGCGAAGCGGAGCTTGATGCCCATCTTTTCGCAGTAAGCCCTGAAGATGTCACTGGTGAATTGCGAGCCATTGTCGGTTATGATACGGTTAGGCACTCTAAAGCGGCAGACCAGGCTTCTGATGAATTTCACCGTCTCGCCTGCTGGAATTGTGCCGTCGGCTCCACTTCGGGCCACTTAGTGAACTTGTTGATGGCCACGAAGAGGTAGCGATATCCCCCTTGCGCCTTTGGGAATGGTCCCAGGATGCCCAGCCCCCAGACCGCGAACTTCCACGAGAGCGGAATTGTCTGTAGTCCCAGCGCAGGTTGGTGGATTAACTTGGCGTGGAATTGGCAAGCTTCACATGTTTAAACGATGTCTACTGCATCCTGAAGTGCTTGAGGCCAATAGAAGCCGCTCCTGAAGACTTTGTCTGCGAGGGTGCGGGCGCACGAGTGGTAGCCGCATTCCCCGCTCTGGATGTCTTTAGTAAGCATTTTGCCTTCTTCGGGACGGACGCATTTGAGGGCGATGTCGTTTGGGCGCTTGTGGTAGAAAATTTCCTTCGAGGATGTGGTAGGATTTTGCCTGGCGGGCAATTCGCTCCGCTTCAACATCTTCCTCGGGAAGGATCCCTTTGTTGAGGTAGTCTTTGATCTCGTCAATCCATCCTGTTTCTTGATACGCCACTGTGAGCAGCAGACGTTCCCCTGTAGGGGGACCGCAATCGGGAGCCCCGATTGTAGGTGGTGGCGGGAGTGCTTCGTCTGTGCTTGCGGGCATGGCCTCTTGAGGCTGTTTTATGGATGCATTGACGAGTCTTTCTTCAAAGACGCCTGGTAGCTGAGCTTGCCTATTTTACGCGCGTTTGGCGATGTCATCAGCCTCTTGATTTTCTTTTCTTGGAATGTACATGATCTCCATTCCCCTGAAGTGCTTCTCAAGCCTGCGGACCTCCTCAAGGTATGTGGCCATGTGGTCATCTTTAGGCTTGTAGCTTTTGTTGGAGAAGTTGACGAGCAGCTGGGAGTCGCCCTTGATGAGCAGGTGCTTGATGCCTAGAGCGATCGCGTCACGTAGGCCAGCGAGCAAGCCTTCGTACTCAGAAATATTGTTGGAGATCTTGTCGATTCCAAAGCACAGTTGGACCGCATAACAGAGCTTGTCGCCCTTCGGTGAGGTCAAGACCACGCCGGCCCCACCGTGGCGACAAGTGAAAGCTCCATCGAATTTCATGGTCAAGTGGTTGGGCATTTGGTCTCCAGAGGGATCTTGTTCCTCTCCTAGAGGTTCTTCAGGTGTTGGGTCAGTCCATTCGGCGACAAAGTCCGCCAACGCTCTTCCTTTTATTACCCTTGTGGTATCGAAGCGCAATTTGAATGGCTGTAGCTCTATATTCCATCCTGCGACACGATCTGTGGCGTTAGGGTTGTGTAGGATCTGCTCCAGGGGAAAAGAGGTGACCACCGTGATGGGGTGCCCCTGGAAGTAGTGCCGCAGCTTTCTTGAGGCGATGAGGAGCGCGACGAGGAGCTTCTGCTGCATTCTGTACCGCTCGCGAGCATCACGCAGTACTATGCTGATGAAGTAGACTAGATGCTCGACAAGGGTTGTCAGTTTAGTCTTGGCACACTCTGCCTGAGGAGGCTCTACAGGGCCCTCAAGGGGGTTGGCCTGTGGAGGCTCTTTAGGGCCCTCGAGGGGGTTGGCATGTGGAGGCTCGTCAGGCTCCCTGGCGAGATCATCCTGTAGCGATGGACTCGTGGCAGGCTCCGCTTGTGGCTTTGAGACTGGCGGTGGGTTCGTGGGTCCTGTTCCTTTGCCCAGTTCCTCGTTAGGCGGTTTTGGCTTTGGAGTGGTTGCACTCTTCTTGTGAAGGACTGGTTCTTCCATTTCTACCACAAGGACGGCACTGGCGGTCTGTGGAGTAGCTGATAGATACAGCTTCAGGTGCTCGCCTGTCCTTGGGGCGACCATGAGTGGTGGGCTGGCCAGGTACCTCTTCAAATCCTCAAATGCTTTTTCTGCTTCAGGAGTCCAGTTGAAAGTGCGAGTTCTTTTCATAATCTTGAAGAACGGCAGAGCTCTCTCGCCAAACTTGGAGATGAATCTACCCAAGCTGGCCATGCAGCCTGCTAGGCGTTGCATGTCCTTGAGCCGACGTGGAGGTTGCATTTCCTCTATGGACTTGATTTTGTCAGGGTTTGCCTCTATGCCTCGGTGGGACACGAGGAAACCAAGCAATTTGCCTGAAGGGACTCCGAAGACGCACTTGGCGGGGTTGAGCTTGATGTTCACCTTGCGCAAGCTGGCGAAAGTTTCTTCAAGGTCCCTGAGGAGAGTATTTCCCTATCGAGATTTGACGACAATGTCATCGACATAAGCCTCGGCATTTCTGCCCATTTGCTCGCCAAGTGTTGTCCTCGTTAGCCTCTGGAAAGTGGCTCCAGCGTTCTTCAGGCCGAAGGGCATGCAGACATAGCAATACACACCGCAAGGGGTGAGGAAAGCCGTCTTCTCCTCTTTTTCCTTAGCCATTTTTATCTGGTGATAACCAGAGAAGGCGTCGAGGAAGCAGAGGAGGTCGCAGCCTACCATGGAGTCCACAATCTGGTCGATTCTTGGCATGGATTAAGGGTCTTTGGGGCAAGCCTTGTTCACATCAGTGTAGTCGATGCAGTGGCGGCCTCCCGCGGTGGATTTTCGGACGACCACGCCGTTGGAGAGCTAAGTGGATGTGCGACTTCGCGAATAACATTTCCCGCTTTTAGCTTCTTGACCTCTTTGACGATGAATGCTTGCTTCTCGGGGGCTTGTTTTCTTGCTTTTTGCTTGACGGGGCGTGCGTTTGGACACCGGACATATCTGACGGAGTCCAAGCGAACATGTAATAGTTTGCCCGGAGGAAGGCGATGAGCGTGCTTTCCTATTTGGGAGGCGGCTCAGCGCCAATGGTGACGCTAGCCCCCGAGCCTTCAGCCCCCGACCTACTGGAGCTTAGAGAGACTTTCTTTGTAGCGGCTAGCTCCTGGGAGAACAACTGCTTCTTCTTCATGGGTCTCTCGAGAGGCTCCATGTCCTCGTCTGCAGGGAACTCCATGGCGGCTGCCTTGTAGGCTGTTTCGACAGCGCGCGTAGCATCCAGGACATATCCAAGGATGGTGATTGTGCCAGCGCTGCCGGGGATCTTGACCATGTTGTAGGCATGATGCGTGACGGCCATGAATTTCACGAGGGCGGGGTAGCCGAGGATGGCGTTGTATGGCAGGCCGATGTGCGCAACATCGAAGTCGATGTGCTCAGTGCGGTAGTTTTCCTCGCTGCCGAAGGTGACGGCAAGCCTGACCTGCCCCAGAGGCTCGATCGAGCCGCTGGTGACTCCCGTGAAGGGCCTAGAGGGCATGAGCCGCTCGTAGGGCACTTGAAGCGCTTCGAACGTCTCAATGGATTTAGGCCTGCTCCACCATCAATGAGTGTCTTGGAGACGGCAAAATTGTCGATGGTGGGGCTGCAGACCATCGGGAGGGTTCCAACAGTTTTGGTATACTTGGGGTGGTCCTGAGCATCTAAAGCGATGGTGTACTGCGACCACTTGAGGGGCCTGGAGGTCTCGAGGCTGGGGAGGGCGACATTGAGCTCGCGAGCGAACTGCTTGAACTGATTGTTCGATTTGGGCGCTTGTGCCCCACCGAGGATATAGGCAATGGCGCCTCTTGGAGCTTGATAGCCTCCATCTTCCTCGTCAGGGAAGTTGTCGTTCCTTTCCGCATCGTTGGCCTGATTGCCAGATGGTTTCTGGTAGCCGCTCTTGCGCCCGCTTCCGCGGTAGCCATCGCTTGTTGTGGTAGATGCAGAACGGGCTATGGTCGTCCTTTCTCTCTCCAGGCTCGGGAGAGTCCCTGCGGGTGCCCTTCACGTTAGGCTCTGCCGCGAGGACCGTGGTGGCCTTGCGCTTGGGCTCCTCCTTCTTCTTGCTCCTGGACCCTTTAGTGTGCTCGTCCCATCTCGAGGACATCTTGACGAAGAGGAGTCCCTCTTCAGCCTTGGCGCACTTGTCCGCCAGGTCGAACAGCTTCACCACAGAGGTGCGCTTGTCGTGGATACCCAGCTTCTCGAGCATCCTGCTGTTCGTGACGCCCTCGCGGAAGGCAGCGATGACTTGACTGTCGGGGATGTTCGGGATCTTGTTGCGCACTTGGCTGAAGCGCTGGATGTACTTGCGAAGGGTTCCATCCTTCTTCTGCACCACAGCGCGCAGGTCGTTGTGGGTGAGCGCACGCTCGTACGTCCCCTTGAAGTTGGAGACGAACTGCTTGCAGAGTTCCTCCCAAGAGTTCACAGAGTCCTCAGGGAGGTTCAGGAGCCACGACAGCGCAGAGTCGCGAAGCACGTGGAAGAACCAGTTGGCCATGACCTTGTCGTCTCCGCCTACCGCCTGGATAGAGGTGGTGTAGAGTTGCAGGAACTCGATGGGGTTGTTGGAGCCGTCATAGCCCTTGGGGAGAGCCGGCCTGAACTTCGGGGGCCATACCACGCGGCGCAGGGAACGGGTGAACGCCATGCAGCCTGTGGCATACGTGGCTACCCCATGTTGCAGCGCGCTGCGGTTCTGCTGGCCCGCCTGGCCGATTTCTTCCACGAGCCGGTTTTGGCGGTTGCGCTAGAGCTACATCCCCACGCGCGCGTCTGGCGCGGTGCGCTGCACGTTCAGGCAGTCGTTAGGTGAGGACGCATGCGAGGCAGCCCTCTGCGTCGCAGCCAGTGCAAGCCCTGGTGGAGGCGGAGGCGCGTTTGGCGCAGCCGTGCCTGCGAGGGAGGGGTGCACGACGGACTGCGACGGATCGGGGTGAGTTGTGGTGATGCCGACGAGGTGGTTGAGGTGCTCCAGCCACTGCTCGTGGGGCTCAGCGGTTGGCTGACAGCGGAGAAGTTCTTCCGGCGTGAGCAGGGCGGTGTGCGGCGCGGGGTCCGTCCTGCCTGGACCGGAGCCGCTCGGGCGCCGCGTAGGGTGCGTCGACTGCGCGTCCTCCTCCGTCGTGCGCGCGTGGCCGTGGTGCCGGGCGTGATGCGTGCTCCTTCAGGTGCGCGCCGGTTGGCGCGGGCGGCGCGAGTAGCGCGGGTGTTCGCCATGGCGTGGAGGCGGCTCGAAGGTCGTTGACGCGCCTCAACCGCCTACCTGGCACGCCAAATGTCGGGTTGTGACTCCCACGAAACAGGGTGGTCACTCCCTGAAGAGTAGTTCGTGATGGGGATTGAACACGGAGGTCAAGACCCTCGAGAGGCACGACGACGGTGCTCGCCGGGCCTGGAGGGGAACACCCACGACAGAGATGGACACCATCCCGTACCCAGGTTTACGGCCCTCAGGAGGAGGTAAAACCTCTACTCCTGCTTGTCTGTATTGCACTGTGGAGGTTACAGTATAACTGAGCTTGCTGAGGGCTCCCTTGAGGCAGTTCGTGCCTAGGGAGGGAAGCAACGGTCTTCTTCCTCCTCCAGTCGAAGGCTATTCTACTAGCTGAGCTAGGGTTTACAAGTGTTCTCCAAACAATTGGCCGACCCCCATCTATGGTGGAGGTCTTGTTCCTTTTATAGGCGCCTTAGGCGTCTTCCTTGTGCTTGGCGTCCAAGGTAGGCTCCCACACGGCAGTGGCGGGAAGAAGTTTGAGTCCACCGCGGCGGAATCCTTCATGGACGCGGTCCATCGGTGATAAAGTTGGACGTGGTGGCCGACAGGCTGCAGACCGCGCAGAAAGCCTCACAGGGCTTGCAGTATTCGAGGTGGAGCCCACGATGATGATCTTCTTAGAGGGTTGCACCGTCCAGCTGCTTTATCGCGAGAGAGGAAGGTCCTGGCTATCCTGGCACAGGCGGCGCAACTTTATTGACTCCTTTATCACTCTGCGGTTACGGCTGAGGCCATGTACTTCCTTGGCCGCGAAGCTTCCCCGCAGGCCCGGGGAGGCATGTGGAGGGATTTATGTTGACTTCCCGTCAGGCGCATATCGCCTCGGGAGGGTCTCTTGAAGCGCAGGTCCTCTTCAGGCCTTCGCTTCCTCTTCAGGCCCTCAAGAGGATTTGCCACTCGAGGGTCTCTCCAAGCGGTGGCTTGGTCCTTAGTCGTTTCGTCTGATCAGCCTCCGAGCGAGGCCTGAGGAGAGTGGGCTCTTCATACCCCAGTCTCCACTGGGCCGACAACGCCGTCCACACCCGAGCCGCCGCCGCTGTCCCTCTCGTCTCCGACGAAGTCGCGCCACCGGTTGTTGGCCAACGCGAGGTGAGTCGTCCGATCTGCCTCCCACGACCATGATTAGAAGTTTACATCGAATAGATATTTTCCATTTTTCAACCGTTAGATCTATATCGTGCAGTTTAGATCGAGTCACTTATCCACGTCAGCGCCGTGTTATCACATTGTTTTTAAATTTCCAGAAAAGTGTTAAAACTTGTAAATTCCATATCAAATCAACCGTAGCTCCGTTTTCAATGTTTTTGTAGTCTATGGATTCGTATGAACATGTAGAATACAGTGGTATAACAGAAACTTGTATTTTATATGTGCACTAACTTGTTAATTACAGAAACATGTAAATCATTATTTTAGTTACAGTTCTAATTCTATAAGTTAAAAAAGATATCCTTGGAACCTTGACATTTAGAATACATTGGTTCTGTAGATTT
Source organism: Poa annua (assembly GCA_026929855.1). NCBI lineage: Eukaryota > Viridiplantae > Streptophyta > Magnoliopsida > Poales > Poaceae > Poa > Poa annua. Next base: position 74,129,185 of record CM049426.1, read on the forward strand.
ACACTTTTGATTAGTCTAAATTTATTTAATTTGTAAATGAGCAATTTGAGTAAATCTTTAATTCTATAAATCCAATTTTGCAAATAAAATAGTTTTAGAAACCTTAAAATATGTGTAGTTTTATGCCTCTGTTAGAAAATAATTTTGAGCATTATTTTGATGGTTTAAAAATCAGATGCTTAAATTGAGTATTTTTCTATACTTTAAATCCTAGAAATAATGTTAATATGTTTCTTTTTGTAAAATGTCACAGACTTTATCTTTTGACCAGTAGTATTGTTTATAAGTTTTGAATACAATTTTAGTTATATAAATCAATAAAAACTGATGTTAAAACATTTAAATTGTCTTAACAGTGTTTTAAGGTAATTAAGTGGTTTTAAAAGCCTTTTTAAGACCATTAAGTTTGATTTAAATGTTTTTGAAAAAATTTATGTGTGATAAATTTCTATTAAAGACCAACCCATATAAAACCTATTAAACATCACATCAATTCATTTTGCACATTGAATTATGTGTTAAACTTAGCAATTATTGTGAAGAATTTTGTTTTATATTTTGCTTTTCTATGTTTGGTGATTTTTGTGTGATTGTATACTGCTTTATGATTGCTATGTATAGATTGAACGGAGAGCAACGTTGTTCCTTGTTGAAGAGAGTGTGTGAGCAACTACGACTTCCAAAGGCAAGTGGTACACGCATAAACTTCCTAGTATTTTACTATGCATGAATAGATTATTTTTTTATAAGCATGTGTAGGATAGTATTGCTATGCAAGCCATGTTAGACTCCCTTATTCCTATGTCTAGGTTCCTATGAAATACTTAGTAGAATTGTGATCCTATGAAAAATTATTTTGATAAAATGTTAAATTTTACTTAGTTATAATCAAACACCTGGGTGGAATTGGTTGCTTGGTTGTGGGATATTCACTTGTGGTTGGCCACCCAGGATCAAAGGGATCTGAAGAACTCCGAGTGAAGATTGCTTGCCGTGCAGCCATTGCCAATATGGGCTCTGGCTTGATCAATTAAGTTGCGTGGACTCGCCCTGGCTTGACAGGTGGTGGAAGAGGAATGTAGGTGGAACGTGTCAGGCGGGCAATGGGAGGGAAAATGCTTCTGAAAGATCTCGTCGCATTCTTCTCCTTTTCTTTAACACTTCCAGAGTGTATAAGATAGTTTGGGTGGAATGGGTACAATGGTGAACGTGCACAACCTCTGCAGAGTTAAAATCTAAGTACTTAGCCGTGTCCCCGGTATGGACAATCTGAGTAGCTGAACGAGGACGTCAACAGAGGATTCCACCATTCCAACTTCTAAAATTAAAAATTGATGGGTGAACAAGGGTAGAATGAGACAATGGATTTCATGCCACGAATGTCTCAAATAGAAGAAAAGTGCTTTCCAAAGAGTTAGGAAAAATTGGCTTTATGCAAAACAGCCTTGAACTCCACCAGCCAAATATGCATATAGGTTATTAGAGTTTTTCCACTAAGTGTCCACCATAGTGTCACTTGCCAGACTCCATTTTCAATGGAATCTGACCCACGTTGTTGCAATATTTTTCTTATTGCAGATTGTTCAGATGACGAGTGAGGTTTCATTTTAAGGGTTTCGAGTCTGCAACCAACATATTTTTGCCTCTGGCAACATGAAGATGATGGAGACTCACTGCTATGTTATTTCCGTTGTTTACTCTTTTCAATGCTAGCCTTATGTTATGCAAGTTGTATCGAATATTTTCTAAGTATGGATCATCGGTGTAATAAAATTGATACTTTGTTGTGATATTACATCGTAAACTGTGTGTGCAAACGAATCGATCCAGGGATTTGCACTATACACAGATACCTTGCCATATTTTAAGTGCAGGTACACTATAAAGGCCCACCCGCGCCAGGAGGTGGTGTGGCGGCCTCGGGCCTCCTCTCCGTTTGGTCTTCGTGGTTCCTGGTCCTCCGCGGATAGAAAATAACTTCTAGATGTCTTTCGGGCTTTTTCCCTAAAGTTGATATTTCTGCACAAAAAGCAGACACCACAGTAATTCTGCTGAAAACAGCGCTAGTCCGTGTTAGTTGCATTCAAAACACACAAATTAGAGGTAAAACAATAGCAAAAGTGTTCGAGAAATTAGATACGTTTTGGACGTATCTGGAAGTAAAACGTAAATTTATTGATTTGACACAAGGGGAGACGAAGAATACTTATAAGTATTAACATCCGAGTTATCAATTCAGTTGCACCTGGAAAACCACTAGTAACAGGGTGATGTGAAAGCAGCAGTAATATGAGATCAATAGTAACACGGAGACAATGGCACAAGAAAATAGTTGTTTTGCATGGAGTTGATTACACTAGTGGACCGGGGTTCCCAGCTATTTACACTAGTGGTAACTCACAAAAACAAGTGTTGGGTAAACAAATTACAGCTGGGCAATTGACAGTATTAAAATAGCATTAAGTAAGAATATCCAGATTATAAATTATATAGACATGTTTTCCATATATAGTTATACGTGCTCGCATTGAGAAACTTGTACAACATCTTTTGTCCTACCAGCCCGTTTGCAGCGGGGCCTCAAGGAGCAAAGCATTAGCACTTCAAGAAAACATGTGATCCTCACATCATAGCCATTCCCCTCGGCTGCACCAATTATTTTCACTTTGGGACCTTGGGTTCCGGACAATGACATGTGCATACAACTTATAGATACAATCTAAGCAATAGAGCTCAAATCTAAGATCATGCCACTCGTACACTAGTGACAAGCATTAAACATAACAAGATTGCAGCAACAATAACTTCACAAACTTATATAGATAGACTGATCAGAATATAACAATTCATCGGATCCCAACAAACACAACACCGATTACATAGTATGGATCTCAAACATGTAAGGCAGCTCATGAGAAATTGTAGTGAAGTACATGGGAGAGAGAGTACCAACTAGCTACAGCCAAGAACCCGTAGTCCATGGAGGAACTACTCACAAACAATCATGGAGTCGAAGTGGAGGCGCTAGAGTCGATGGAGATGGCTCAGGGGGTCAATCCCCGTCCCGACAGAGTGCCGGAACAGGAACTTCTGACACCCGAAATTTGTCGGCGATGGCGACGTAGCTCGGGACCCGTAGAGGAAATATTGCACACCGTGCTAGCGTTTTTGCGTCGGGGGGTATATGTAGGCGAAAGGTCTATGTTGGTGGAGGCCCAAGGGGCCCACACCTGTTGCTCGCGCGGCCAGGAGGGCTGTCGCGCGAGGACGTGATGGCGCCGCCTCGGTCGCCCACTTTGGCTCGTGTTCGGTCTTCTAGAACGTTCCGAATTAAAAACGGACTTCAGAAAAGAAATCGTCCAATTCCGAGAATATTTCCTTAAGTACTTTCTGAAACCAAAAAATAGCAGAAAACAGGGAACTCGCACTGTGGCATCTTGTTAATAGGTTAGTCCAAGAAAATGCATAAATTATATAAAATGCATATTAAACATGTAATAACTTGGTATAATATAGCATGGAACATAAGAAATTATAGATACGTTGGAGACGTATCATGTGGCGAAGCCTAAATCTATTCGGGATCGTTTAGCATTACTATAATTTCAAATTGAGAAATTGATAGATGGATAAGGAAACCATGTTTCTTAATGGTATCATTAAGAAAGAGTTGTAATTAGTACAATGAAATGGTTTGGTGATCCTTAGGATGCTAAACATGTATGCAAACTTAAGTTGTCCATTCATGGGCTGAAGCAAGCATATCGGAGCTGGAATCTTCACTTTGATGATGTGATCAAAGGATTTTTTGGAGTTGTCCAAAATATTTGAAGAAACTTGCATTTGCTAAGAAGTGAGTGGGAGCTTAGTTGTAGTGTACATGCACTTAAAATATGGCAAGAAACATGGTAATTAAAGAAAACCTTGGGTCCAAAAACCAATGCCTTTTCGTGCTAAGAAACTTCAATCTAAAGAGGAAGACCATTATAATAGATTTTGTGATTGGTTGTAGCTTACCTGCACTTAAAATAGGCAGATACCTGTGTATAGTGCAAATCACTGGATCGGTTCGTTTGTACACACAGTTTACAATGTAATATCACAATAAAGTATCAATTTTATTACATCGATGATCCAGACTTAGAAAATATTCTTTACAACTTGCATAGCATAAAGCTAGCACTGAAAGAGTAAATAGCGGAAATAAAATAGTAGTGAGTCTCCATCATCTTCATGTTGCCACAGGCGAAAACATGTTGGTTGCAGACTTGAAACCTTTAAACGAAATCTCTCTCGTCATCTGAACAATTTGCAATAATAAAAATACTGCAACAACGTGGGTCAGATTCCATTAAAATGGAGTCTGGCAAGTGACACTATGGTGGACACTTAGTGGAATAACTCTAATAACCTATATGCATATTTGGATGGTGGAGTTCAAGGCTATTTTGCATAATGCCAATTTTTCCTAACTCTTTGGAAAACACTTTTCTTCTATTCGAGACATTTGTGGCATGAAATCCATTGTCTCATTATACCCTTGTTCACCCATCGAGTTTTAAATTTTGAATTTGGAATGGTGGGATCCTCCGTTGACGTCCTTGATCAGCTGCTCAAATTGTCCGTACCGGGGACACGGCTAAGTACTTAGATTTTACACTATGCAGAGGTTGTGCAGGTTTACAATTGCATCCATTCAGCCCAAACTATCCTCTACACTCTGGAAGTCATAAGGAAAAGGAGAAGAATGAGACGAGATCTTTCAGAAGCATTTTCCCTCCAGTCTGGCTTGACCCGTTCCACCTAACACCCTCTACATCTGCTTGTCAAGCCGGGGCGAGTCCACGCAACTTAGTTGATCAAGACAGAGCCCATATTAGCAATGGCTGCACTGGAAGCAATCTTCACTCGGATTTCTTCAGATCCCTTTGTTCCCTGGGTGGCCATCCACAAGTGCACATACTAAGGAACCATAGATATGGGCCTGAGTAGCCACTCAACTTCGCCTCCGTATACAACCAATCCACCCAGGAGGTTCTTTCTTAACTTAGTAGGATTTAGATTTTCACAAAACAACATTTGCATAGCATCAATAATTCTACTAAGTCATTACATAGGTACCTAGACACAATGGAGTAGGGGAAAATCTAAACATGTTTGCATAGCAATACTATCCTACACATGCTTATATAAAAATACACTAAGTCATGCGTATAGAAAATAGTAGGAGGTTTATGAATGTGCCATTTTCCTTTGGATGATGTATTTGCTCACAAACTCTTTTCAACGTAACTTGAGGCTCTCCGTTCAGTCTAAACAATATAGACAAACAACAATACACCAATCAATATAAAACACAACAACACAACGCATACAAACACATACATAATGAACAAACAAGTTTCATAAAACTTCTAAGGAAAAATATGTTTATGCATGACGTGTAAAATATTTCTAAGGACTAGAGATGCATGTCATGCCATGAAAATCTTCTAAGGTAATGCAAAGCAAATATGTTGGTAAAAAATGATTAAGTACGAAGGTCATAAGTTGGACAAAATATTTTGCTATAAATCATCTTTAAAAAACACTCTAATGGCTTAGTTATGATGTGCATAAATACTTAGAGAAAATACTAAGTCTATTCTTCAAGGTGATCAACAATTACTAACAACTCTTTGTAAATTGGATATTCACTATAGTGAGAGAGACAGACACCCGACCAGCCACTTATGATTGTGGGACAGGTCTCATGTACGTGGAGATGTAAGGTTAGTCTCCAGGCCGCTTCATCTCACTATGCCGCTAATATCCAACATACTTCAAAGGTGGTAATATCATGATCAAAAGTTGTTTATGTCTAAAGTGAAAGACAAGATTAGGAAAGAGGGAAAAGATAGGAAGAAGGATGTAGTTGGTCTTTCAGGCTTCCTCGTAACCTTCTCCTTGATGTGATGACTTCATTGCAATTAGAAGAGTTGATGGTTCTGAAGACTTGAAGGTGTTGACAGAATCCATGGTGTTCTTGAATATAACATGGTCATCATGAGGTCTAAGAGAAGAAGGGAGAAAAGAGAGAGAGGAAGCAAGACATAGAAAATGTAGTGGTTAGTCTTCATGGACTTCTTCTCGCTTTTCTTCTAAGTGCTTGACATCTTGGAGATCCTTCCGAAGTTTGTTTTCTTCTAAGTCCTCTTTGGTCTTCTAGCTTCGTCTTGAGAATCCATGTTGAGGATCCCAAGTGTGACTAAGCACAACTTTTTCAAAACACTTTCGAAAATAAACCTAAAAAAATACTTAGCAAAATAAGGGACAAGTTTTCCTATGAGAAGTATAACAATACAATAAAATATGCTATGCATGAAATGCAACTTTTTAATTACAAGAAACAACATAATAATTTTTGTGATATTTCTAAAGTATGCATGAGGCTATAAATGCAATTTAATTAATTTCTATTTTTGAAAAATATAATAACAGGAATAAATACAAGATTAAAGTTTTCTGCTATTAAAATTTTCTAACTTAAAATTATGAACAGTGCTAATGGACATGGGGCATCTAAACAAATTTTTAGCAATTGGATTCACTCAAAAATGATTTTTCTATCAAATTTATGACAAAAATACTTAAACTACTCAATTGAATATTTGAAAATTTATAATGTATCAAACATTAAACTAACTGAGACAAAAGATTCTACTGGTTCCAAGGATTCCAAATATATAAAAATATTTGAATTTGGTTTAACAGGTACAAAGTAATGAAAAACAATATGCAAGGGGTTTTCTGTAAAACTGCCAATTAATTCGATTTAAGAAAATCGTAGAAAATCTTCTACCTATGTGGATCCGACGTGGCGCTGACTTTGCACCATGCGGTGCTGACGAGGCGCTGAGTCAGCATACCGGTTCGATTTTAAAACGAAATAAAACGTGGCCGTAGGATTTGGATCTAGCGGCTCAGATCTAATTGACTAGAAGTGGGCGGCACGGCCCACCGGAAACTACTCCGGTGACCTAACCGCGGCGGCGCCATCGCCGGCAATAGCCATTCTACACGATTTAGTGGGGCCCGAGAAGAACGGATCATACCGTGGGGAAGGGGATGTGGTGGGGACGAGGTGGCGAGGTTGGCGACGACGGAGTGCACGGCCTCGCCGGAGATTGCTCGCCGGAGTCAATCCCGCGAGCGCCTTTCTTCGGGCGTGGATGAACGCGAAGACCCTGTGCACCAAAAATTGTCCGAGCTTGTCACGAGGTTGCGCATGAGGGAGAGAGGAAGAATGGAACAGGACGGAGTGCTCGGCGTGTCCTGTGCTCGCCGGTATCGGAGGTTAAAGCCGACGGCCGTGGCAGAGAAGAAACTCGAGCACGGGCAGACTTGGGGCGCGATTTGGTGAGGGAAGAGAGGGGAAAAGGAGAGGATAAGGTGGGCGTTACGTACAAACGGCTCCGTAATTGGTGCTATCAAACGCCCAAATTGAAGAGAAGAAACGTCGGCAGTTTCGGGCGAGGTTGTGGGCGAGATTTTTGGAAAGAACTGTTGCTGCGGGGGTGATGACAAGTGGGGTCCACCCGTCAGTGAAAGGCGGCGCATGGATTTCTGGGTTGGTGCATGGTCGCTAGGTGTTGCTTGTGCGGGGATTAGATGATGGGCTCGGCCCATTGGCTCTTCTAATCTTTTTGTTTACTGTTTTCTTTTCTGATATCTGTTTTTCATAAGTCCAATTCAAATCAAATTAGTTTCTATAAATTTTTAAAAACAATTATGGTTATGTTTTGAACACTTTTCAAAAATATAAATTCAAAATATGTATATTTTACACTTTATCTTACATTTCGTAAAATAGGGTTTTATAAATTCTTTTTGAACTTTAATAAAATCCAGAAGAAAAAATAGTATGAGTAATATCAGTCAATATTAAATACTCAATAAAATTATTTTGTTCAAGAACATTTTATTTAAATAGAATTTGGTAAACCGTTTAAATACAAATACTCATTTATATAATGGGTTTTATTAAAATTTAAATTTTGAGAACATATCGTTTAAGTAAACCATTTTTGAAATAGGTATACTTCAAATATTTTTAGCACTTTGAAATGGAGATTTTCGGGTTTAAATAATTTAGCTTAGATATAAATAATCAAAATCAACTATTTGGAATAAAACATTTTATGATGAAGGTGTCTTGGAAAATTTGAAAAACCTTGCCAAATATATTGGTTTTTATTATAATTTTATTATTTCAAAACAAAAGTTTCAAATTTTAGAGACTTTCAAACATTTCAAAATATTGGGATGTTACATAAGTAGCTTTTCTTGATCTTATATGTGGAAGGCATATTTGAGTGGGACCTAAGTAGCTTTTCTTTATATGTGGAAGGCATATTTGAGTAGGAGGTACGTGTCATGATTTTATATGTAACGACATATTGAGAATGATACAGATCCTCTAGTAAACTATAAAGGATTATTTAAGTGATTAAATTTTCTATGAATGAAGTTAGGAGTATTAGGCATCCGATCTATAATTGTATAGATCAAAAGGGGCTTAATAACATTAGGTCGGAATATTTTCCTAGGTTGAGATTCTGAAGCGTTTCCGAATAGAACAAGCGAAGAAAAGGTTCTTATTTGTATGACTAGGTAAAATTATAAGTTTATCTTGGCATTTTCAGTGATAGCTAATGATGTTCGACATTCTCTATGCCTCGAACATAAATTCTATCAGGCTGAAAGCTCGACTAGGTGTAACCCAAGTTCTGTGTTGAAGAACGGGTTCTAGAGTTATCCTTATGTGGATCAATGAACAAACCTTAAGTATATTCTTCAATGTCTGTGAGAACTGAAGATATGTTTTATGTTAAAGGTTAAGAGTGGAAAGTCAACTTGTTGTAGAACGGTTACGATGATGCAAGTTATGACACTGACCCATACGACTAAAAATTTCATATAGGAGATGTCGTTTATTTTGAAGAAAGACATGGTTAGCTTGTGAAGTCGCATATGAATGCACTGTCGCATAATCTACATAGGTATAGAAATATATGGCAACTTCAGAAGTAGCAAGTGTGATTGGACTGAGCAGTTTTCCGAGCATATGTGGCTCCCCTTAATATATCTCTTAGACTTTTAAGGATCATGCTACGTGAAGGTTCGAGTCTCACTCCATCAACTAAGATATATTTCACCGTTATCGTAAGATACGGGATGATGTCAAACTAGGTGACATAGAAGTTTTGCAAAGCATATATAGTTCTCAATGTGTGAGATATGTTGACTATATTCCTCTTCCACGAGACAAGCATGCACCAAGTTGCTATGGGTGTTGAGCTTTTACCAAGTTGTATACTAGATTAAGTGTTACTCTAGTGCAAGTGGGAGAGTGAAAGAGATATGCCCTAGAGGCACTTAATAAAGATAGTTTATTCGTCATCTCAATTGTTCATTATATGTTTTATACCATGCTATAACTGTATTAAGCGGAAACATTAATACACGTGTGGTAGATAAACAACCAAGTCCCTAGTAGCCTCTGTGTGACTAGTTCATTGGGCAATCGATGATTGAGGTTTCCCGATCATGTGACATTTATATCAGTTGACAAAGGATTCATGTCATTGGGAGAATGATGTGATGGACATACCCAATATTTGTAGGACGTAGTCATTACGCGTTAAGAAAGAAGAGCTACGAGTTGGAGGGCCTATGTCCATGAGATCAACTCTTATTGCTATTCCTGAAAGATACTTTGATTGCATCAAACGTCATGTCTTAATAGAATGACAATAAAGGTCTTCTTCTCGGGTATCGTAAGGGAGTATGTTGAGACGAGGGACCAAGAGCGGGATTTGCAGACCGCATAGTAGGATAGATACTATAGGGCTCACTCGGTGAGATTATGTCAAATGAGCTTGCAAGCATGTGACTAGGTCACCTGGACATAATATCACAGACGAGGAGAAGATAGTGTTGTCAGTAACGAGATCAAGCTAGGTATGGAGATATCAATGAACGAGTCTCGGACACACTAAGTATCGACATGGCAAAAGGTTTAAGACTAGGCGTCCAGCTTCGAACGATAAAGTTATTCGTTATATCACAGGGATTAATTTTGGGGATCCACGCCCACGAATTAGTCATTGATCAGAGAGATGTCTCGATCATGTATGTTATTATATCGAACCGCTAGGGTAACACACTTAAGGGGAGTTGACATATTTACCGGAATATTTACCAGAAGAGAAATTAAGAAAAGAGAACGCGGGAACGTCCCGGGAAAGTTCTGATGGAGATCGGGCAGCGACGAAATAGTTTTCGGAGCCGGAATAAATTATATATAATGTATTTAATATTAATTAATGTTATTAATAGTTAGATATATTCTTGTTTAATTAATTTCGAATTTTTAAAGCCATAATACCTTAAATGGGCCTTCCGGTGGAAATAAGGCCCATGAGGGGGGAAGCTTCCCCCCAAGGGAGAGAGAGGGCTTGGCCGGCCTAGGGGGGCCACATGGGGCCCACCTATGGTCAGCGCACCAGCCATGGCCGCATGGGGGTGTAAGGTTTAGTCCCACACCGCCCAACTGGCAAAGTTGGCAGCCCTATTCCCCCTTTAGATAGAAGTTCTCCCTTAGCTTTTTAATTACGCCAATTTCTCTCTAATTTCTCCTTGATTAACGTGATTCACTTGTTCGAGTTGCGCCAAGGAGAAAGTTCTCTCCACCTTACGCACGCTGCCGTGCTGCTGGTCATTGAAGGAGATATGCCCTAAAGGCAAAAAATAAAGTGTATTTCTTTATCATATCTCGTTTGTTCATAATATGTTTTTGTGTCATGCTATAACCGTATAAAGCGGAAACATTAATACGGGTGTGATGCGTAAACAACCAGGTCCCTAGTAGCCTCTACTAAGACTAGTTTCATTGCGTGATCGATGATCAAGTTTTTCCGATCATAGGGCATGGTGCCGGTCGGCAATGGAAGTCATATCGTTGGAGAACGATGTGATGGACATACCCAAATTTGGAGGACGTAGTCATCACACCTTTGACCGTGAGACCAACTCTTATTGTTATTCCTGGATGATACTTTGATTGCACCAAACATCGTATCTTAATTAGTATGACAATAACGGTGATACTTTGGGGTGTCAGAAAAGAGTAGTTGAGACGAGGGGTCAAGAGCGGGATTTGCCAGTCTGCATAGCAGGATAGATACTCTAGGGCCCACTCGGTAAGATTATGTCTAATGAGCTTGCAAGCATGTGACTAGGTCACGGAGACATGAAATCATAGACGATTAGAAGATAGCGTTATCGGTAACGAGGTCAAGCTAGATATGGACATATCTATGAATGACACTCGAACACTATAGTATCGCCATGGCAAAGGGTTTAAGACTTTACGTTCAGGTTTGATAGATGAAAGTCATTCGTTATATCACAGGGATTAATTCATGGGGTCCAGGCCTACGAGTTAGTCATTGATCGGAGAGGAGTCTCGATCATGTCTATTATTATATCGAACTGCTAGGGTAACACACTTAAGGGGTTTCGACAAGACAACCGGAAAGCAAAGCGATCACCGGGAACGTCCCGGGAAAGGTCCGATGGAGATCGGGCAGCGACGAAAGAGTTTTCGGAGCTAGAATAAATTATATATAATTTGTTTAATATTAATTAGTGTAAATTAATTTTGAATTTATTTAGGCTGATTTCACTAAATGGTCCTTCTGGTCGAAAGAAGGCCCAAGAGGGGGAAAATTCCCTAGGGGAATTCGGTGGGAGCAATGGGGCCGACCCAGTTGGGCCAAAAGGGGCCCACCAGGGGCCGACGCAACATGTCCAGCCGCACCAGGCATGTGGGGATAGTCCCACATTGCCTGGTGAGGAGGTTGGCTCCCCCCTGGGAGCCTATATATATAGAGGGGCACCCATGGCCTTTTAATTCACCAATTAATTCCCCAATTCTCTCTCAAGTTTGTGATTCCCTTTGTCAGAGTTGCGTCGAGTTGAGAGGGGGATCTCTTCCACCATAGCCCGCTGCCGTGCTGCTGGTGTTCCGGTCCAAGTCTTCCGCTGCTCGTCCTGCACTGGAGCTTCGGAGGCCGTCGTTTCCACCGTACGTGTGCAACGCCCTGCGAGGTGCTGCGCTAGCGGTACTCGGAGGTATGCTTCCTCTACACGACCTTTTGGTCGGATTCGTCGGTCTTCATCGACAATGTTTGTGCTGGAACGTAATCCGCGCTTTCGGTCTACAAGGGTATGTATTCCTATCTACGTTCGTACTACTATATCTGCATAGAATAGATCTTGGCATGTTTTAGGGATATCGTTGCTAGGAAAATTATTGTTTTCTGCACCCGATCCCTTCAGTGGTATCAGAGCCGATCTATCGTAGATATAGTTGTACGCTGTTTGAACCCGTGTTCTGCACGGGGGCACCGTTCCTGTTATTTTCTACCCTCTAGCGTGCACTTGTGATTCCAGCGGCATCGAGTTGATGAAGCGGCCCGGACCGACTTTACGGGTACGCGTACGCTTACGCGAGACTGGTTCCACTACTGAAATATGGCTTGTACCATATCTGGGGCTGGCGGGTGTCAGTTTCTCTCTCTTTAGTTGGTCTTGCATTTTCAATGGAGGGCCCGAAAGGTATGCTTAAATACGCAATTATTGGATCGTTGTTGTGGTCATAAGGTTTGTAGGTATGAAGTGGTTCTATTTACGACAGCCCCAAGCCACGTAAAATATGCAAAAGATAAAGTAGAAGCGTCTAACTTTATTTTGCAGGTGCTATGTGATATGGTCAAGGTAGGTTTATTAAATTGTTTATAAAATGCGGGCGCCAAGAAGACCATGGCGCAATGGACTATATCACATTGCATTACATTTGATGTTTTGCGTGCATCTTATATTGTGTGATTATATATATTAGTATATATTAGTTACGCGGCGGTAATTATATAAGATGATCCCTTCAAAAAAATACCACTAGTGTTCTTCCTCCAACGAGCACCACCAAGAAAGTTCTACGTTATGAGGCAGGTCGTGACGATAGGGTGTCAGACATATCGCCGTTCGCATACGGTGGGTGTAAGCCATGTTGCCCAAGCGTCAGCGTGGAGGTTATAGTGGCGAGCCTAGCATATGCAGATATAGCCTCGGAACACGGAGACCGAAAGGTCGAGCACGAGTCACAAAATTGGTGTGACAGACAGTTGTCTACTCTTGAAGTTGTGCCGCCGGCTCTGACGATGAGGGGTAGTGCAATGGAATGGGGTCGTGTAATCGCTTGAACTACCAGGAGGGATGTTCGTTTGAGTGGGAGTTATGTTAGTTATTTTCTAAAAATACTATAACTCAAAATTATTTTGAACAAAGTCTTATGTTGTTGCAAATTCCATTGTAGACGTTTCGCCCCTCGTTTAACCTAGGTACATTCCTTGAGAAAGAAAAGCTTAAGACCAATGGGTCAAACTTCATGGCCTGGTTCCGCAACCTGAGGATCCTCCTCACTCCCCCCTGAGGATCCTCCTCACTCCCCATAGGGTGGCCTACGTCATTGAGGCCGCCATAGGTGACCCTCCCGCAGATGAAGCCTCTGTGGATGAGAAGAAGGTCTTCCAGACCAGATCGGAGGATTCTGACTTTTTCCAGAGTGGCATGCTCTACGCCATGGAAGCAGACCTGCAGAAGCGCTTTGAGAAGATGAGCGCCTTTTAGATTATTTCTGATCTCAAGGCTGTCTTTGCGTCGCAGGCTAAGGCTGAGAGATATGAAGCTTCTGAGCTTTTCTTCTCAGACAAGATGGAGGAGCATAGAAGTGTGATCGAGCATGTGGTCAAGATGTCTGGCTACGTTCAACGCCTGAATGCTCTGGAATGCAAGATTCCCTATGAGCTGGCGATTGATAGGGTGCTGCAATCGTTGCCACCTAGCTATAAAGGCTTCGTCATGAACTACAACATGCACGGCATGGCTAAGTCCCTGGGTGAAGTGTTCGTGATGCTCAACACTGCTGAGGTGGAGATCAAGAAGGAGCACACGCTGTTGATGGTCAACAAGACCGTCGATTTTAAGAAATCCGGTGGCAAGGGAAAGCAGAGCTGGAAGTCCAGGAGGGAGGGCAAACTGATTGCCAAGCCCAACACTAACAGATCTGGTCCCAGAGCTGGCGTGGAGTGCTTCTACTACAAGGGAAAAGGTCACTGGAAGTGCAACTGCCCCAAGTACCTGGAGGATAGGAAGTCTGGCAAGACAGTCGACAAAGAGCAAGGTATAATTGATATACATGTTATAGATGTGTACCTTACATCCGCCCGTAGCAACACGTGGGTATTTGATACTGGTCCTGTTGCTCATATATGTAACTCTCAGGAGGAGTTACGGAATGAACGGCGGCTGGCTAAGGATGAGGTGACGATGCGCGTCGGCAACGGATCGAGAGTCGACGTGGTGGCTGTCGGCACGCTCCCTCTACATCTACCATTGGGGTTAGTTTTGGTTTTAAATAAGTGTTATTTTGTACCATCCTTGAGTGTAAACATTATAAGTGGGTCTTGCCTGTTACAAGACGGTTATTCATTTAAATCAGTATCAAGCAGTTGTGCTATTTATATGAATGATACTCCCTTCGTTCCGTAATCCAAGAGCTATAGTTTTTCTGCACGGTAATTAGCGCTCTGTTGAGATGCTGCATGCAGTAGTTAGATTAGATGGAAATAACGATTATTTTTCTCGAAAGTTAGCTGAGCGATCAAACAAATTCCATATTTTAAGGGATTTCCCTCAATTTGTGCACATGGTGAGACAGAAAACATAGTTAAAACCCATTCATTTTGAAACAGTTGTCAAAAAACTATAGCTCTTGGATTACGGAACGGAGGGAGTATCTTTTATGTTGATGCTCCCGAGAATAATGGTTTATTCTTGTTGAATCTCGATCGTAGTACTCACATCCATAACATAGAAGCCAAACGGATTAAGTGTAGTGATGATACCGCCATGTATATGTGGCATTGCCGTCTCCGTCATATTGGTATAAAGCGCATGAAGAAACTCCACTCCGATGGACTTGTTGGATTTCGGATCCCTCGATACATGCGAACCATGCCTTATGGGCAAAATAACCAGGAAACCGTTCAAAGGTTTCGTTGAACGGGCGTTGGAATTATAGGGGATCATACATACAGATGTGTGTGGACCAATGAGCGTTTCGACACGCAATGGTTATTGTTACTTCGTCACCTTCACTGATGACTTGAGTAGATACGGTTATATCTATTTAATGAAACACAAGTCTGAAACTTTTGAAAAGTTCACAGAATTTCAAAGTGAAGTTGAGAATCATCTTAACAAGAAAATCAAGCACCTCCGATCCGATTGTGGTGGCGAGTATTTGGGTTTTGAGTTTGCCACACATCTGAAGAGTTGTGGCATAGTGCCTCAACTTACGCCTGCTGGAACACCGCAACGTAACGGCGTGTCCGAGCGGCGTAATCGTACACTACTGGATAGTGTCCGATCTATGATGTCTCTTACCGATTTGCCTGTATCCTTCTGGGGTTATGCGTTAGAAACAACCGCATTCATTTTAAATAGGGCTCCGTACAAATCCGTTGAAACGACACCGTATGAATTATGGTATGGCAAGAAGCCTAAGTTATCGTTTCTGAAGGTTTGGGGTTGTGAGGCGTATGTTAAGAAACTACACCCCGACAAACTCGAACCAAAGTCGGAGAAAGTTGTCTTTGTAGGATATCCGCGGGAAACCGTTGAATACACCTTCTACAACCAAGCTGAGGGAAAAACGTTTGCCGTGAAGACCGGTACCTTTCTAGAGAAGGAATTTCTTGCGAAAGGAGTAAGTGGGAGGAAGGTAGACCTTGATGAGATCGTTGATCCTGAACTCGAGATTCCGAGTGGCGCAATGGAAGCTATTCCAGAAACGTTCTCCGCGGATGGAGTGGGAAAAACTATTGAGGAAAGTATTCCACCTCGTAGATCTCGGATCGCACCAGAATGGTATGGCACCATGGTTTGCACTGTCATGTTAATTGAACAAGACGAACCAATGAACTACAAGGAGGGGATGGCGAGTCTAGAGTCCGAGAAATGGCTAGAAGCCATGAAATCCGAAATAGGATCCATGTATGACAACAAAGTGTGGACTTTGATGGATATTCCCGAAGGGCGCAAGGCCGTCGAGAATAAATGGATCTTTAATAAGAAGACTGATGCTGATGGTAATGTGACCGTCTATAAAGCTCGGCTTGTCGCAAAAGGTTTCCGACAAGTTCATGGGATTGACTACGATGAAACTTTTTCACCGGTAGCGAAGCTGAAGTCTATTCGGATTTTGTTAGCAGTTGCTGCCTATTGCGATTATGAAATATGGCAGATGGACGTCAAAATAGCCTTCCTAAATGGAAACATTGAGGAAGAGTTGTACATGGTACAACCGGAAGGTTTTGTCGATCCAGGAAATGCTGACAAGGTATGCAAGCTTCAGCGGTCCATCTATGGATTGAAGCAAGCATCTCGGAGCTGGAATCTTCGCTTTGATGAGGTAATCAAAGGTTTTGGATTTGTCCAAAATTTGGAAGAGACCTGCATTTACAAGAAAATGAGTGGGAGATCGGTTGTGTTCTTAGCACTATATGTAGATGACATATTGCTGATTGGGAATGATGTGGAACTTCTGAATAGCGTGAAGGATTATTTAAACAGTAAATTTTCCATGAAGACTTAGGAGAAGCTGCATACGTCTTAGGCATAAAAATCTATCGTGATAGATCAATACGTCTATTGGCGTTGAGTCAGAGTACTTATCTTGATAAAATACTGAAGCGTTTCGGTATGGAGAAGGCAAAGAAGGGTTCTCTGCCGGTTATCAAGAATAAAACATTGCGAAAGGCACAGTGTACGGTAACGGAACTGGATAAGGCCGATATGACAAAACATCCTTATGCTTCAGCCATAGGATCGATTATGTATGCAATCTTAAGTATTAGACCTGATGTGGCATTAGCTCTAAGTTTGACAAGCCGGTTCCAGAGTAATCCTGGAATGGCGCATTGGATTGATGTTAAGTACATTCTTAAGTATCTCAATAAGACAAAGGAAATGTTCCTTGTCTATGGTGGTTGCGATGAAGAACTTGGCGTAACAGGTTACCTGGATGCAAGTTTCTGCTCAGACCCCGATAACTCTAATTCACAGACAGGTTATGTGTTCAAGGTGAATGGAGGCGCCGTGTGCTGGAGAAGTGGGAAGAAACCCATCGTCGCACAATCTACAATGGAGTCGGAGTACATTGCTGCTTGCGAAGCCGCGAATGAAGCTGTGTGGCTGAGGAAGTTCATCATTGAACCTGGAGTGTTCCCGAGCGTGCAAGACCCCGTGATACTCTTCTGCGACAATATGGGTGCCATTGCTAAACGCCAAGGAGCCAAGGTCTCACTCCACCGCCAAACACATTCTTCGACGCTTCCATGTGATACGTCAGTACGTACAAGTTGGCGATATGAAGATTTGCAAAGTGCATACGGATCTGAATGTGGCAGATCCGCTGACGAAACCTCTCCCGCTTGATAAGCATGAAAAACACCAGTTAGCTATGGGTGTTAAGCTTTTACCAAGTTGTAATCTAGATTAATTTGTACTCTAGTGCAAGTGGGAGATTGAAGGAGATATGCCCTAGAGGCAATTAATAAAGTGTATTTATTTATCATATCTCGTTTGTTCATAATATGTTTTTGTGTCATGCTATAACCGTATTAAGCGGAAACATTAATACGGGTGTGATGCGTAAACAACCAGGCCCCTAGTAGCCTCTACTAAGACTAGTTTCATTGCGTGATCGATGATCGGGGTTTCCCGATCATAGGGCATGGTGCCGGTCGGCAATGGAAGTCATATCGTTGGAGAACGATGTGATGGACATACCCATATTTGGAGGACGTAGTCATTACACCTTTGACCGTGAGACCAACTCTTATTGTTATTCCTGGATGATACTTTGATTGCACCAAACGTCTTATCTTAATTAGTATGACAATAACGGTGATACTTTTGGGTGTCAGGAAGGAGTGGTTGAGACGAGGGGTCAAGAGCGGGATTTTCCAGTCCGCATAGCAGGATAGATACTATAGGGCCCACTCGGTGAGATTATGTCCAATGAGATTGGAAGCATGTGACTAGGTCACGGATACATGAAATCATAGACGAGAAGAAGATAGCGTTGTCGGTAACGAGGTCAAGCTAGATATGGAGATATCTATGAACAACACTCGGACACGCCAAGTATCGCCATGGCAAAAGGTTTAAGACTTTACGTTCAGGTTTGATAGATGAAAGTCATTCGTTATATCACAGGGATTAATTCATGGGGTCCAGTGTCGGACCAGTGGGAACTGGAGTATGCGAGAGCCCATTCCCCTCAGGCCTCGCACACTAGCCAGTCAGACGAAACGACTAAGGACCAGGCATCAACGCCTGGCGGGACCCTCGAGGGACAATTCCCCTCGAGGGCCTGAAGAGGAAACGAGGGCCTCAGGGGATCCCTTGCTTCAAGGGACCCTCCCGAGGCGCCAGCGCGCCTCAAGGGAATCCAACAGGAACCCCCCTCAGGCCTCCTCAGGCCTGAAGGGAAACGTCGCGGCCAAGGAAGTACGGCAAGACGCACATGGCCCCTGCCACGCCCATGTGGTGATGCAAGCACCCCCGTTGCCGTTTTGGTGATAAAGGGGTCAATAAAGCGACTCCGTCTGTTGCGCAACTGCCAGGACCTTCTACTCTGGCGATAAAGCAGGTGGACGGCGCAACCCTCCAACGGAGAACGTCATCGCGGGCTCCACCTTAGAGATTGCCCTCTCTGCGGGCAGTACAGCGCGGTCGGCCGCCTGTCGGCCACCGCGCCCACCTTTATCAACAATGGATCGCGTCCATGGACAAAGGGACCACGGTGGACTCCTACTGCACCATGCCTCTGCCGTGTGGGGTCCACCTTGAAGGCCAAGCCGAAGGAGAGCGCCAGTGGGGCCTATAGAAGGGACAAGACATCCATCGTAGCAAAGGTCGGCTCTTTGCGTGCTACAACCCTTGTAAACCCTAGCAACTCTTGTTAGGATAGCCTCTGGCTGGAGGAGGAAGAAGACCATCGCTTCCCTACCCAGGAAAGAACTCCCTCAAGGGGGCCTCTGGCCAACTCCACTGTACTATAACCTCCATCATCTAATACAGACAAGCAGGAGTAGCGGTCTTACCTCCTTACGAGGGTCGTGAACCTGGGTAAAGGCTGGTGTCTATCTCTGTCGTAAGCCTGTTGTCTTCGGGTTCGGCGAGCAACGTCGCGGTGCCCCTCGAGGGTCTTGACCTCCGTGTTCAACCCCCCTTCACGAACTACTCTTCAGGAAGTGACTATCCCCGATTCTTGGGAGTCATAACCCGATATTTGGCGCGCCAGGTAGGGGGTTGAGGCGCGACAAAAACCTTCGAGTTCGTCTTCGCGCCATGGTGAACACCCGCGCCGCCCGCGTCGCCTGCGTCAACAGACGTGCGCTTGAAGTAGCGTGCGCGCCGCCGGACACAGCGAACACCCGCGCGCGGCGGGGACGACCCCATCACGAAGAGCGCGTGCCTTCCGGCCCTCATGCCGAGGCACCGGAACGTTACTCCGAGCCTCAGGAGGACACGCAGTCGTCGCATCCGACGCAGCACCCGAGCGGCTTGGGCCCTGGGAGGACAGACCCTGCGCCCCACACCGTGCTGCTCATGGCGCAGGAGCTTATCCGCTACCAGCCACCGCTGAGGCCCACGAGCAGTGGCTCCAACGCCTCAACCACCTCGTCGGCATCGCCACGACGCGCCCTGCTCCGTCGTAGTCCAACCTGCACCCCTCTCTCGTGGGCAAGGTCGCGACAAACGCGCCTCCGCCACCTCCGGGACCTGCACCGGCTGCGGCGCATAGGGCTGCTTCGCTCGCGTGGGGATGGAGCTCCAGCGAAACCGCCAGAACAGGCTCGTGGAGGAGACCGGCCAGGCGGGTCAGCAGAACCGCAGCGCGCTTCAGCACGGGGTCGCCACGTACGCCTCAGGCTGCGTGGCGTTCACCCGTTCTCTGCGTCGCGTGGTCTGGACCCCAAAGTTCGGGCCGGCTTTCCCTAAGGGCTACGACGGCTCCAGCAACCCCATCGAGTTCCTGCAGCTCTACACTACCTCCATCCAAGCTGCGGTTGGAGATGACAAGGTCATGGCCAATTGGTTCTCCCACGCGCTTCGCGATTCTGCGCTGTCGTGGCTCCTGAACCTCCCCGAGGACTCTGTGAACTCCTGGGAGGAGCTCTGCAAGCAGTTCGTCTCCAACTTCAAGGGGACATACGAGCGCGCCCTCACCCACAACGACCTGCGCGCTGTAGTGCAGAAGAAGGATGAGACGCTCCGCAAGTACATCCAGCGCTTCAGCCAAGTGCGCAACAAGATCCTGAACATCCCTGACACCCAAGTCATCGCCGCCTTCCGCGAGGGCGTCACAAACAGCAGGATGCTCGAGAAGCTGGGCATCCACGACAAGCTCACCTCTATGGTAAAGCTGTTCGACCTGGCAGACAAGTGCGCCAAGGCTTAAGAGGGACTCCTCTTCGTCAAGATGTCCTCTAGAGGGGACGATCACGCTGAGGGGTCCAAGAGCCAGAAGAAGAAGGAGGAGCCCAAGCGCAAGGCCACCGCGGTTCTCGCGGCAGAGCCTGACGCGAAGGGCACCCGCAGGGACTCCCCCGAGCCTGGAGAGAGAAGAGATGACCACCGCCCTTTCTGCATCTACCACAACAGGCGTGGCCACTCTATAGAGTCCTGCTTCGACCTTAAAAAGTTGAGCAAGGAGCGCGAGCAAGCAGAGGGCAGTGGCAGCCGCAGCCGAGGCCGTGGCTACCGCGGGAGCGGACGCAAGGGCGGCTACCAGAAACCATCTGGAAATCAGGCCAACACCGCAGAAAAGAACGGCAACCTCCCAGACGAGGAAGATGGCGGCTACCAAGCCCCGAGAGGCGCCATTGCTTGCATCCTCGGGGGGGCGCAGGTGCCGAAGTCGAACAACCAGTTCAAGCAGTTCGCCCGCGAGCTCAACGCCGCCCTCCCAAGCACGGAAACCTCCAGGCCCCTCAAGTGGTCACAGTACACCATCGCCTTCGACGCTCAGGACCACCCCAAGTCCACCAAGACTGTTGGAACCCTCCCGCTGGTATGTAGCCCCACCATCGACAACGTGGCTGTCTCCAAGACTCTCATCGATGGCGGAGCAGGCCTGAACGTTATCTCCATAGATACGTTCGAAGCGCTTCAAGTGCCCTATGAGAAAAGAACGGGCACTTTCAAGTGGACCCCTGAATCTGAAAAAGCATTTGAGGACTTGAAGAAGTATCTGGGAAGCCCACCAGTAATGGTCGCCCCAAGGCCTGGCGAGCACCTGAAGCTGTACTTATCAGCTACTCCGCAAACAGCCAGTGCTGTCCTTGGGGTGGAAAGAGAAGAGCCAGTACTCCACAAGAAGAGGGCAGCCACTCCAAAGAAAAAGCCTTCTGATAAGGAGCTCGACGAAAGGGCAGCCCTCACAAGCTCACCGCCAGGCCCAAAGCCCCAAGAGAGGCCCGCCCCAAGCCAACCGCTGCAAGGAAATCCTGCCGACGAGCCTCAGGAAGCCAACCCCCTCGAGGCATACCCCCTCGAGGCCTAGGCCAACCCCCTCGAGGCATACCCCCTCGAGGCCCAGGCCAACCCCCTCGAGGCAAACCCCCTCGAGGGCCAAGCTGAGCCACCTCAGGAAAAAGACGCCAAGGCTACAGGAATTACCATCGTCGAGCATCCAGTCTACTTCGTCAGCACAGTACTGCGTGATGCTCGTGAGCGGTATACAATGCAGCAGAAGCTTCTACTCGCACTCCTCATCGCCTCAAGAAAGCTGCGACACTACTTCCAGGGGCACCCCATTACAGTGGTCATCTCTTTTCCCCTGGAGCAAATACTGCGCAACCCAAACGCAACAGATCGTGTCGCAGGATGGAACATAGAGCTACAGCCATTCAATTTGCGCTTCGATACCACAAGGGTAATCAAAGGAACAGCGCTGGCTGACTTCGTCGCCGAATGGACTAACCCAACCCCTGAAGAGCCTTTGGGAGAAGAGCATGAGCCCTCTGGAGCCGCAATGCCCAGACACTGGACCATGAAGTTCGACGGAGCTTTCGCTTGTCGCCACGGCGGGGCAGGCGTAATCCTGATCTCACCCAAAGGCGACAAGTTGTATTACGCAGTCCAGCTGTGCTTCGGAATCGACAAGATATCCAACAATATCGCCGAGTATGAAGGCCTGCTTGCCGTCCTACGCGCCGCAATCGCCCTAGGCGTCAAGCATATACTCATCAAGGGCGACTGCTAGTTGCCCGTCAACTTCTCTAACAAAAGCTACAAGCCTAAGGACGACCACATGGCCGTATACCATGAAGAGGTCCGTAGGCTTGAGAAGCACTTCAGGGGAATGGAGCTCATGCACATCCCAAGAAAGGAAAACCAAGAGGATGATAACATCGCCAAGCGCGCATCAAAGAGGCAAGCTCAGCCGCCAGGTATCTTTGAAGAAAGGCTCGTCAAGGCATCCATAAAGCAGCCCCAAGAGGCCATGCCCGCAAGCACAGACGAAGCGCTCCCGCCACCACCTGTAAGCGGGGCTCCAGGCTGCGGGCCCCCTACAGGGGAGCGTCTGTTGCTCACAGCGGTGCACCAAGAAACAGGATGGATCGACGAGATCAAAGATTACCTCCACAAAGGGGTCCTTCCCGAGGAAGACGTTGAAGCGGAGCGGATTGCCCGCCAAGCAAAATCATACCAAATTCTCGAAGGAATTCTCTATCGCAAGCGCCCAAACGGCATCGCTCTCAAAAGCGTCCCTCCTGAAGAAGGCAAACTGCTGATCAAGGACATCCACAGCGGGGAATGCGGCCACCATTCGTGCGCCCGCACCCTCGCAGGCAAAGTCTTCAGGAGCGGCTTCTACTGGCCTCAAGCACTTCAAGATGCAATGGACATCATTCAAGCATGTGAAGCCTGCCAATTCCACGCCAAGCAAATCCACCAACCAGTGTTGGGACTATAGACGATTCCGCTCTCGTGGCCGTTTGCGGTCTGGGGGCTGGACATCCTGGGACATTTCCCAACGGCGCAAGGTGGATATCGCTACCTCTTCGTGGCCATTGACAAGTTCACAAAATGGCCTGAAGTGGAGGTGACGCGCACAATCACAGCAGGAGCGGCGGTGAAATTCATCAGAGGCCTGGTATGCCGCTTCGGAGTGCCTAACCGCATCATCACCGACAATGGCTCACAATTCACCAGTGGCATCTTCAGATCCTACTGTGAAAGAATGGGCATCAAGCTCTGCTTCACCTCAGTCGCCCATCCGCAAAGCAACGGACAGGCTGAGCGCGCAAACGCAGAGGTCCTCAAAGGCCTAAAGACCAGGACCTTCGATATTGTAGTGCCCTTGCTTAAGATAGCAATGGCACTTATGAATAGTGCGGAAGACTTGGATCACATAAGTCTCGCAATTTCCAATAAGATGTAATATCATAGTACGATGTCAAATCTATTACAATACGAGACGAATGATCCAAAAACAAATAATCCTTGCAATTTTGCATAGCTGAAAACGCTAGCTGAATAAATAGTTCACACTTTATTTCAGAGTTCAACGCATAACAAAAGATAGCATGGAGCTACAGCATCTCCATGAAGCCACTGGCAGATCATGTTGGTTGTACCTCGAAGACGACACCCTTACTCCTCATTCGGACATTCTGCAAGTTTTAATTGCAGCCCAGCTATAAAGGGTCAGCACAACTGAATTGTGGTGGCAAGTGACTTTGATTTCTAATATTCTACTAAGCTATATCTATATTCTTGTTTGGCTGGTGGAGCTCAAGGCTATTGCGTAAAGCAAGTTTTCTCCTACTTTTGATAAACAATTTTCTTAAATCAATATCTTCTCTTTCAGAGACATCTCGAAACAAGTCCATGTCTCCTACCCATGTTCACCCAACAAAGTTTTATTAAGAAATTGGGATGAAGAGATTTTCAGAACACAGCCTTGTGTAGTTACCCAAATTGTCTGATGCCGGGGACACGGCTAAGATCTTAGGTTTTAACTCTCGCGAGTATGTGCACTTTCACCATTAGACTCAATCAACCCAAACTGTCCTCTACACTCCTTTAGTGAGAAGGAAAAGGAGAAGATCAAGATGAGACTTTTCAGAAGTTGCTTTCCCATGATCATACTAAGAGATTACCACCATCCTATCAACTCTACCACCATCAATCTCTTGACCCAGGTCCACATCAACTTACTCCATCAAGACAGGGCCCATATTGACCAATGGTTGCACGATAAGCAACTAGACTCAGTGTAAACTTAAATCTCATAGACCTGGGTGGCCTACCACAAGTGAGCAACTCAGGTTAACACCGCATATCATGGCCCCAAGTAAGTGGAAACTATCTTGGGGAAGACAACCATGAAACTTGGCCCTGAGAAGCCACTCAACTTGAAACCTCCTCGATCGACCCAATCCACCCAGGCGTTAAATTAATTTAGTGGAAATTTTCATTTATCACATCAACCATAAAACAATCATTTTTCAGCAGGTACTTCCACTAAATTATAATAGGGGTCTAATCTGGAATTTCTAAGGGGAAACCTAAAAGGTTTGCATAGCATACTACAATCTCCCAAAACCTATCATGCATACTACTTTTGCAAATACTGCTTAAAACACTAGGTATGCAATAGAATAAAATAGTAGGTGTTTTATGAAGTCACTTGCCTTGGCAGCAGGAGGGGCAGGCACAACAAGAATAATAATCACACGCAAGTCCTTCCTCTCCTTCACAATCTAGCACAAGCAATACATACAAATAAATATCCACACGATATCTCACAACACCAAATAAAAGATGTATGCATGCATGATATGCCATGTGTAGAATTAGCCACACTTATCAATAATTTATATTCTCTGTTATTAAATGCATGAGATGCAAATTCTAGGAATTTCTCATTTCACTTAACAATTGAATGATTGAAAACAATATAGCAACACTTAGATTCTACAATTACAACTTTTATTGTTCTGAGAAAGTTTTCAACTAAGACACATATTAATATTCCTGGGCAGAGGTTAATAACCTAAACCTAAAACAATTGAGTTTATTTGTAAAACATTTTTATTATTTAAGTTATGGATTTAATAGCCGAATTACTCCTCGGATGATCTTATGCATTATTATTAATCAAAAGCAAAAAAAAAAGTAGAATTAAACTACTCTAGCAGGGCTATCCGTGGATATAAAATTCATTGAATTTGGATTTACAGAACATAAGTTATGAATTTTCTAAGTTTTGCATATTTTCTGTTTTATTTATAAAATTCCTGCGAAAAAGAAAATAAGAGGGGCTACGTGGCACGATCCTATTGGATGAAAACGGTTCGCGCGGATCGTGGACGAGAGCCGTCCGATTTAAATGAAATCGGACGTGCGGGAACGTTTTGATCTAGATCCGTTGGATCTAGATCCAACGGCTTAGGACGCTCGGCCGAACCGGGCGGCGCGCGGGTCGCCGGAACGCTCGCCGGCGATGGCGCCCGCGGCGGCGGCGCGTCGGCTTCGACGTTCCCGGCGTTAAAACGAAGCCCCGGGAAGAGTGGGTCTTACCAAAATGATGCAGAGGAGATGGCGAGGTCGATGGCGCGGCGGCGGCGTCGGAAAACTTCTCCTTTCCTCGTCGGAGTCGAGGACGGCGGCGACGGCCTCGGGTCGCGGACGGATTCGTCGTTCTGCTACGACAGAAAACACCCGAGGGGGCTCAACGGATGCGCAAGAGGATGGGGAAACGAGGGGGTGTCTCGGTGGCGCTCGAGGAGCTCGGTGCTTACCAAAATCGTGCAAAAGTCCGGCGGCAATGGCGGCGGCGGCGGTCTCGATTTCGAGCAGCCCGACGGCGGAGTGGTAGGGTTTGGGGGGGGGGATTTCGGAGGCGGCTTCAAGGTGATTAAATAGGAGGGAGCACGGGAGCTAATCACGGCGGAAAACGGCTCGGAAACGGCTCGGTCGCGGACTCCATCTCCGGCGCGATCTCCGGACAGAGGTTGAAGACGGCTGACAGGTGGGGCCCACCTGTCAGCGAGAGAGAAAAGAGAGGCGCGCGCTGGAGCGGGCTGGTGGGCTGCTAGCTCACGCGCGCGCGGCAGATAGCGACTGGGCCGGCCCGTAAACCATTCCTTTTAAAGAAAAAAAATCAAAACTGTTTTTCAAATCTGATTTACTAAATGATTTTTAAATCTATTCAAAATATTTCAGAAAAAATCATAAAAATATATTTTGGAAAGGTTATTTAAATTAGCAATTTTTAAAAATAAACTTACCCATTATATAATTTGGAAAAATTATATTTATTAAGTAAGTTTAAATAAACACTTAATGGGATTAAACATTATTTAAACTCATAATTGAAATTTCATTTAGTACTTATGTGATTAAATGTTAAGTCTATATGATGAATGATGTATGAATGCAAAATTTTAATTTTTTGCAAAATTGGGATGTTACAAACCTTACCCCCTTAAGATGAATCTCGTCCTCGAGATTCGGTTTGGCCTGCAAAAAGATGTGGATGTTCTTCCCGAAGATCATCCTCCCGTTCCCAAGTTGCTTCTTCTTCGGTATGGTGGTTCCACTGGACCTTACAGAATTTGATAGTCTTGGTTCGTGTGACCCTTTCTGCCATCTCCAAGATTTTGATTGGCTTCTTTTCATACGTCAGGTCACTTTCCAACTGAACATCTTCTAGTGGCACTGTATCCCGTAGCGGGGTTTCTGTCATCTCTGGGTGACACTTCTTCAATTGGCTCACATGGAAGACATTGTGAACTGCTGACAGAACTTCTGGCAATTCTAGCTCATACGCCACTTCTCCCTTGCGGGAAAGAATCTTAAAGGGGCCGATGAATCGAGGTGCAAGTTTACCCTTGATCCCAAACCTCTTCACACCACGCATTGGTGACACTCTTAAATAAGCCCTGTCACCTATCTCATATGTGATTTCTCTCCTTTTTGAATCTACATAGCTTTTCTGTCTGGACTGTGCGATCTTCAATATGTCCTTGATTATTCGAACCTTCTTTTCAGCTTCCTGAATTATATCAGGTCCAAATAAACTTCGCTCTCCAACACCGCTCCAAAGTAGTGGTGTGGTGCATTTCCTACCATAAAGCGCCTCAAACGGCGACATCTCTATGCTCGCTTGGTAGCTGTTGTTATAGGAAAATTCCGCGTATGGCAATTTATCATCCCAACTAGACTTGTAGTCCAAGGCACATGCCCTCAGCATATCTTCTAGAATTTGGTTTACTCTTTCCGTCTGTCCATCCGTTTGGGGATGAAATGTTGTACTGAACTCTAATCTCGTACCCAACGATCCATGTAGGTGTTTCCAGAAATGCGAGGTAAACTGGGTACCTCTGTCAGACACAATCCTCTGGGGAATACCATGCAAACACACTATCCTCCTCATGTAAATCTCTGCCAACTTAGCACTTGAGTAGGTAGTCTTTACTGGCACAAAATGGGCCACCTTTGTCAAACGATCCACTATTACCCAAATCGACTCATATCCCGATCTGGTACGCGGTAACCCAGTAATGAAATCCATACCTATCTGTTCCCATTTCCAATCCGGTATAGGTAAAGGTTGCAACAATCCGGCTGGCATCTGATGTTCCGCCTTTACTCGGCTACATACATCACACTTTGCTATATATTCCGCGATGTCTCTCTTCAGGTTATTCCACCAAAATCTTTCCTTTACATCCATGTACATCTTGGTGTTTCCCGGGTGTATGGAATAAGGCGAGTTATGTGCTTCTTGCATAATCAATTTTCTAAGATCCTCATCTTGCGGCACGCAGATGCGTTTCTCAAACCACAAGGTGCCTTGTTCATCTTCCCGAAAACCCTTGGCCTTCCCTTCGCTCAGGTTGACCTTGATTTCATCCATTACTTTGTCTCCCTTCTGGCCTTCCCGAATCTTATCCATCAACAAAGGTTGTACGTCCAGTGTTGCGAGGAATCCTTCGGGTACTACTTCTAATCTGAGGTCCTTAAATGCCTTACTTAAATCCTCGGGCAATTCTCCCGCTGTCAGTCCATTTACATGGACCTTACGTCTCAAAGCGTCTGCCACCACGTTAGCTTTTCCTGGGTGGTATTGTAAACTCATATCATAGTCCTTAATAAGTTCCAGCCATCTTCTTTGCCTCATATTCAATTCCTTCTGGGTGAAAATATATTTCAGGCTCTTGTGATCTGTGAACACCTCACAACGCTTTCACAATAGATAGGGTCTCCACGTCTTTAGAGCATGCACTACTGATGCTAACTCCAGGTCGTGGGTGGGATAGTTGACCTCATGTTTCTTAAGCTGTCTAGAAGCATATGAAACCAATTTCCCTCCTTGCATTAGGACACTTCCTAGTCCATGGTGCGAGGCATCACAATATACTTGGAATTCCTTCTCTATATCTGGCAAACATAAAACAGGTGCTGACACCAGCCGTTTCTTTAGTTCCTGGAAACTTATTTCACATTCTTCAGTCCACTTGAATTTGACTTCCTTCTTCAGTAGTGAGGTCAATGGTTTGGCAAGTTTGGAGAAGTTCTGAATAAATCTTCTATAATAACCTGCCAGTCCAAGGAAACTACGAATGTCTGCCACATTCTTGGGTACCTCCCACCTAGTTACTGCCGACACCTTTTCTGGGTCTACTGCTATTCCATTCTTTGATACGACGTGTCCTAGAAAACCCACTTCTTCTAGCCAGAATTCACACTTGCTGAATTTGGCATACAGTTTATGCTCTCTAAGTCTCTGTAAAATCAGGTGTAAGTGTTCCTCATGTTCCTCTTGACTTTTGGAGTAAATCAGGATGTCATCAATGAACACCACGACAAACTTATCCAAAAAGTCCATAAACACTTTGTTCATCATGTTCATGAAGTATGCCGGTGCATTGGTTAAACCAAACGGCATTACGGTGTACTCATATAATCCATATCTGGTAGTGAAGGCAGTCTTTGGGATACCTAGTTCTCTTACTTTCATTTGAAAGTATCCTGATCGCAAATCGATCTTAGAGAATACCGAAGCACCTTCTAGCTGGTCGAAAAGCTCATTAATTTTTGGTAGCGGGTACTTGTTCTTGATTGTCACCTCGTTGATTGCTCGATAATCCGTGACTAGCCTTTGAGTACTATCCTTTTTCTCTACAAACAGAATGGGTGCTCCCCAAGGTGATGAACTTGGGCGGATGAATCCTTTCTGCAGTTGCTCTTCTAACTGCTTCTTGAGTTCTTTCAATTCAGCTACGGCCATTAGATATGGTCTCTTGGCTATGGGTCCCGTTCCGGGAACCAAATCTATAAGAAATTCCACATCTCTATCGGGTGGCATTCCCGGTAGTTCTTCGGGGAAAACATCAGGGTAATCTCTTACCACACGAACGTCTCCCAGGCTAACCCCCTTAAGAGAATTTAGCTTAACTTTCTTAAATTCAAATTTGGATTTGTATCTAATCTTCTTCTTCTCGGGAGTGGTGAGTGTAATGGATCTATTCGCACAATCCAATACTCCTTCAAACTTGGCCAACCAATCCATACCGAGTATAACATCCAGACCTTGGGTCTCTAATATTATCAGGTTTACCGGAAAAGAGTGTTTACCAATTTCTAACCTCAAGTTTTGACAATCGGTTTATGCAAGCATTTCCCCCCCGGGGGAACTCACCCTAACCGGATTTAGCAGGCTTGTAGTAGACAGTTTGTGTTTATTAACAAATGCTCTTGAGATGAATGAGTGAGATGCTCCAGTATCGAACAAGACTAATGCTGGAAAGGTATGTAGTAGGAACGTACCAATCACTGCATCTGGTTCATTCTGCACTTCTTCCACATCAAGATGATTCACCTGTGCCTTCTGGAACGGATTAGGCTTTGAAGCTTCCGGCGCCTTCTTCTTCTCTGGACAGTCTGTGGAGTAGTGTCCCTTGTTCCCACACTTGTAGCAAGTCACTTGACTAATATCTCGTTTCGGTTCATTGTTGTGGCGGTGTTGCTCTTTTCCACTATTGTTCCCATTGAACGGGTGATTGTGTCCATTACCACCCTGCCCATTTCCTCTGTATCCAGAATTTCCTACTTTATGGATATGACCATTATGATTGTGGCCACTTCCAATCTTGTGACTGTGGTGACTTCAGCTGTTCTCTGGAACAAATGGTTTCTTCTGCATCAGATTAGTGTTGTACTTATTGACGCTGAACTTCCTTTTCCTATTCTCCTCCTTCTTGATGTTGCTGTCCAGAGTAATGGCCTGATCAAGAAGATCCTGATAACTGGGAGCATAAGCCACAGACAATGGTATTTTCAGCTCACCATTGAGTCCATTCAGAAACTTATACTTCCTCTTTGCATCGGTGTCTACATCCTCTGGGGCATAGCGTGAGAGGGAATTGAAGTCCTCCATGTACTCCCTCAGCGCACGATTTCCCTGTCTCAGGGTACGAAACTCATCCCTTTTCAGATTCATGATCCCAGTTGAGATGTGAGCATTACGGAAACCTTCTTTAAAGGCTTCCCAAGTAAGTCCTTCAAGGGGGTGAGTGATCTGATATGTTTCCCACCACTGTGCCGCTGGCCCCTCCAGTAGATGGGACGTGAACCTTATTTTCTCCATTTCAGTACACTCGCAAGTAACTAGATCCTTGTTCACAGAGCGTAGCCAATCATCGGCTACGATAGGTTCTGTAGCTGTGGTGAACTTGTTGGGTCGGAGCCTCAAGAATCTAGCAAGGCAATCAACTTGAGGTGGGGGTGGTGGTGGCGGCGGTGGTGGTGGTGGTGGCGGATTGTTTTGGTTCGCCATGAACTGAGCCATCATGGTCATCAACTGTGTCTGAGCTGCCATCATTTGTTGCATCATTTCGTTGGCATTGTTGTTGTCAGGATCACGACGTGGAGGCATCTGTATGGTGTGAGCATAGGTAAGTAGAGATAGAAAGAGACTACAGGGGGAAATCTACCCATGCACAAC
The DNA here is from genome assembly GCA_026929855.1 of Poa annua. Lineage (NCBI taxonomy): Eukaryota > Viridiplantae > Streptophyta > Magnoliopsida > Poales > Poaceae > Poa > Poa annua. The sequence goes on from CM049426.1 coordinate 74,160,386, forward strand.
AACACATTACACAGAAACACATCAGACAGCAACCAATAGACACTCTTGAAGTATTTTATAAATTCGAAAATTTTGAGATTTTGAGTACCAAGCTAGGACCTGGTTTTCAAAGTACTGCCTCACCACAATTTGGTAGGTCAATACAACTTCAATGAGATAAGGAGAAATACTCGTAAGGTAAGGATAACTGGTGGTCTCTCTAATCAAAATTTGAAATTCCTTATGTAATTGCGGGTGTTCGCACACTTGCGCTTCTTGACACCCGTGGCTTCCTTGGGAGTGTCCTCATCGGGATAGGTTATCACTAGGGGCTCTGGGACGTTGAACGGATAGACGTCGCCTAGAGGGGGGGGTGAATAGGCGATTTAAAACTTTTTCAAGGAGCCGGAATATCCGGTCCAATAGTGACCCGGAAATTCCGAGGAGCCGGAATATCCGGTCCAAGAAAGACCCGGAAATTCCAGTATGCTTGATAAAGGCGGAATAAAACTAGAGGTTTACTTTAACAAGCATACAACCTAGATATATAAACTAGGCTCACCTATGTGCACCAACAACTTAAGCTAAGCAATACAAGAACAAGATGATAGCAAGATATATGACTTCAAGCACGAAGGCTATCACAATGTAAAGTGCATAAGTAAAGAGCTCGGGTATAGAAATAACTGAGGCACGCGGAGACGAGGATGTATTCTCGAGTTCCACCCAAAGGTGTACGTCTCATTTGGAGAGGTGTGCGCAACCACAACAGGTTAGCCGCAACGCCACAAAGGCTCACCTTCTTCTCCTGATGAACTCAACCACAAAAGGTTCGAGTTCACCTTCCACTATTGATCTCCTTTGGGGCGGAGATCGAATCCCGTACAACTCTTGAGGCACACACCCACAAATTAATTGGGGGCTCCCAAGTCTTGAGGCACACACCCACAACTTAATTGGGGGCTCTCAAGTGACCACAAAAGGTCTTGACCACAAAAGGTCTTGGCCACAAAAGGCCGGCCACAAAAGGCGTCTAGGGTCCAAAGACCCAAGAGTAACAAGCTCACAAGTAATACCACCACGAATCCTCGTGGAGGGCTCAAACCGATGCAAATGCAATGGCAAGAGCACACGAAGTGCTCAAGTCCTTCACTCTCAAATTCCAACACAACAACAAATGTTTATGGGGGAATAAGAGAGGAAGAACAAAGGAAACCACAAAGGAGTCAAATCCTTCACTCACAAATCCAACCAAAAGCAACTAATGCTTATGGGGGGAGAAGAGAGGAAGAACAAAGAAGAAGAACCACAAAGGAACTCCAAGAACTAGATCCACTAAGTTCCCCTCACTTACAGGAGAGATGGATTGGTAGGATTGCAGATCTAGATCTCCTCTCAACTTTCCCTAAAGAATATGGAAGATTCAATGGAGGGATTGAGAGGGAAGTGAGCTTTCCAAGGTCAACAATGGAGTAGGAGAGAGGGGAAAGTCGTGCTGCCTTGGATTAGCTGGGGAAAAAGAAGGGGAGGGGTCCAGGAAATATAGCCGTTGGCTGTTTCGACACTCGGAAATTCCGGTATAAGTGAGACTCGGAAATTCCGGTCAACCGGAAATTCCGGTCTAGAGAGACTCGGAAATTCCGGTCACCCGGAAATTCTGAGTCCATGAAATTTCCGAGCTGAAATTCCGGCTGGAGTCAGAACCAAAACCAAACTTTTCCTTAGCCATTTCTGGAGGACTTTTCTGGGGGCACTCGGAAATTCTGGTAGACGGAAATTTCCGAGCACAATTTCCGACTGGAGTCAGAACCCTTTTTCTCCTTTCCTTAGCCGTTTTCTTGGATGAGCTGGGGAACCGGAAATTCCGGTAGGGCGGAATATCCGACCCCAATAATCCGAATCAGCAGAACACCGAAACGAAAACTGCTATAACTTTTGCAAATGAACTCCAAATGAGGTGAGACTAATTTTGTTGGAAAGATAGCGACGATGACTACCCAAGGTGTGGGACTTTCCTCAAGGTAGAACCGGCAATATTTCTGCCACCGAAAACGCAACAAGTTGTCCAAAGTAAAACCGATTTCGATGAACTAGAGCTTGACATGGAGATGAACCAAGCTCTAATTCCTCACCAACATAAAAGCCAAATAAGAACCAAGAAACAGGATATGCCAAGTATGCAAAGGTTTGAGCTCTCCACAAGAATGCGATCAAGTTACTAACTTGAGAGCCCCTCTTGATAGTACGCCTATCTATCCTATAGCCCTATCAAGATCATACCTTTGCCTTGAGCATTCCACTTGAGTTGGATGATGACTATCTTGATCTCTTCAAGTGGGTCATCTTTCTTGATTGCGCGTCCAATCACTTGCTTGATGAAGACTTCTCCAAATACTCCCCCATGCTCACAATGGGAGAGTCTCGCTAAGCTTCGCCTTCATGTATCCATTGCAAGCACCAAGCATAGGATCTTTTCAAGAAAGCTTCTCTTGGTCTTGCACAACTCATCTTTTCTTCACTAAGATGATGTCTTGAATCTTCAAGACATACTTGCAATAAGCTTCACTCAACACATAAGCTTCAAGAGTTCAACACATGAACTCCACAATTCCATGGACATGATCTATAATGATATCTCAAAGTAAACATTAGTCCATAGAGATTGTCATTCAATTACCAAAACCACACATGAGGGAAAATGCTCTTTCAATCTCCCCCATTTTGGTAATTGATGACAATCTCTTTTGAGAGGGTTTATAATATGGAATTTAACGAACAAGAATGGTTGCACTAACATCGAATACTACAAAGGTATGTGATGTTAGTCCATCCACATATATAGAGCAAACTCCCCCATAATTTATGCACGTGTGTATGAACATGAATTCATTGCATATATTATCGACTATTACCGATGATGGAGTTTCCACTATATATATAAAACCAAGCAACAAATGCAAAGGCAAGGAAGGAAAATACTTAGAAAGATACCAAAGTGTAAAGCCAATTCCATACAACCCTCGAAAACTTCTCCCCCATTGGCAACGATTGCCGAAATGGGCGAAAGGCTTTGGAAAGGTAACATAATAAGATCTCCTTCATGATTTATGCATTTCTCATTATATGAGTGAAATCAAATGCACTTATACAATGACGAATAGTTGAAGGGGATCAAACTATATTGAGGATCCAAAAAATTGCACAAGAAAGATATCAATTGAAATCCACTGGAAGGATACCAATTGCAAAGGGGAAAGCATTCACAAAGAAGCAAGCAATCAAGGGATCCAAAACCAATTGAGCAAAAGAAGATGTTATGATAAAATCAACCAAGTGTTCTAAACATCAAGAGGGAACTCCCCAAGGTACATGCACAATGAAAAGATTTGTATTTCAATATGGTGTGCATAACATGGAATCCTCGCTCCCTCCTAGATAATTTTGAACACAAAAAGGTGCAAGATTGAATAAAGGCTTGCTCAACCGGGAAAGGATGAGTGTGACATGGAAATACAATTTAGGAGACTAAACAAGGATGAGCCTAAGCAACATCATAGTCTTTCAAATTTTGAGGCACGTAGTGCATATCATGTATTTCGCAAACAAGCACACCCAAGAGGATAAATGAAATAGGATCACAAGCTTATTAAGAGGCAATGTGAAACCAATAGAAAAACAAAGCTTGTGCCATTTAGAGATCACCAAAGAATCAAGAAAGTAGTAAAAGGTGATCACTAAAGATTTTGAATACCAATTAAATATGTAACTACCCTCATGTGTATAAGTTTCTAAGTGGACACTAAGTCCTCAAAGAAACATGCACACACAATGTAGGTACAAGGTCAAGCACATGATATTCAAGAGGAAGTCATAAATACACCGATAAGAATTTTTGCTTAAAAGCAAAGCACATAGCTCAAATTATTATTAAAGGGTATAGATGAACTTCCAACACCAAGTTCTCAAAGCATCACAAATACCCACATAGGATAAGTGATAGTTGGGATACTTCGAGACACAAAACAAATATCACAAAAGGCAAATGGTTTAAGAGAATTCATCAATATTGCATATGAGAGACTTTGAAATGAATTTGCTAGATTAACACATTGGAGATCCGTGAATCATGAAAATGATTTTATATAAATATATATTCCCCTTGATGTTTAATCATCCCGGCTAACTCACATTTGCAATGAAGATGTATTGAATCAAACTTTGCAAAAACCATATCAAATGCAACTTAGAGAAACTCATGCCAAAGAACAACCTACACAAGGTTGAGAGCTAGAAGTATATGCATGAGTTAGATACTTGTTACCGAGATAGCATTGACGGTGTAGAACATGAGAGTTCACAATCATCCAAGCTTGACTCCAAGAAGCACATGGTGAAGACATCTTCTTTTAAATAGAGGCAAGCTTCCAATGCATCTCTCGTGTACCTAAAACAAATCAAGTACACAATGGTACCCAAACTAATTGGGTCCAAAGTAGTTAGTCCAACTACAATATATAGGACAAACTCCGCATAAATATGTGCATATTGATATGAAATAGAATTTCATGCACATCTTAGCCATTTAGGATTTGATGGAGTTTATCCTATATATTGGATCAACGAAAGTAAACATGCCATAAGATATACAAATAGTAAATATGCATGCACAAAACTTTTAAGAACCAAGCGAGATACAATTTGGACAAAACACCAATTAAATCAAGAAGCTACACAAAAGTGTGGCAAGAGAAGGATTTGTCCTCATTGTATCAAAAGACTCAAACCAACACATGATTGAAGAAACCAATTTGAAAAGATATCAAATGAAATCAAGGTCAAGGCTAAACCAATGAGCATAAGAAATAAATCAAACAAGCATGCTCGAAGGTTTATCTCATCCAAAAAGGTAGACTAGGAACCATGGGATGAGATAGCCAACTCCACAAAGAAGAGTAAGGTTTCAACAAATAAACCAAGCCCTCTTCGATTTTCATGATGGCACAAAGTACCAAGACGAAAAATGTTTGTCTTTCAAAGAGACATGTCATCGGGAACAAACACAAATTGAAGACAACTAATGTTGAATAACATATAGGATTGCTCCCCCAAGATTTGTACATTACTTATGATCTTGTATTTGAATACAAAATGCAAAAAAATGGGATCATCACTTTTCATATATATTGTTAACCATTTAGTCATGTTCAAGAAGAGCAATAAGATACAAAACCAATTTAAAGAATAGTGTTCTAAAGAGTATAGAGTAGCTTCCCCATGATTAGTGCATTTTTAAGATCTTTTATGTAAATACAAAATGCACACAAGTGGGATCATTACCCTCCATATATCTTTTTGAACACAAACTTCAAGAAAATCAATAAGACCCGATAACAATTAAAAGGATGATGTTCTACTCAATGTAGGATAGCTCCCCCAAGAATAGTGCATTACTTAAAATTAAGTCTTCGAATGTAAATGCACAACAATGGGATCCTTGCTTTTCCTTTCTAACGAAAGCACAACACAAATTATGAGTAGAGCAACAAAAAGATCCAAATGAAGCAAAGAAGACAAATGGGTGGTTAAAGCAAAACAAACTTGGCGAGAGAATAAGAAAATTTAAGAACAATAGCCAATGTGAATATGATCAATAAATTTACCACAAATATATTTATCACTTGTCAAAGACAATGATTGTAGAGAGATATTTCTCGGTGGTACATGACATGCATATATTCAAGATCATGTTCACAAAACATAAGCATGTGGCAAAAGATAAGAATTGAAAAACATGCTTATCATGATATTCTTGATGACTTCACATATTCAATGATCATTCTAAGCATCAAGAAACTCTCTCACAAACAAGATACCGAAAGATGGGTGATCAAAAAGAATTTAAGCAAATATGGAACTTGTTTGAGTACCATGCCACCTAGGAACAAGATAATCAACAATATCAACTCTAGGTGACACTACCTCACATGTTCACATTTTTTAGGCTTGTAATATGCACATAGCTTATTACTCCCCCATAATGTGATAATCCATTCTTTGTAACAAGAGGCAAAAGAAATCCAACAAGAGATAATTAATGCACATTAGAATTTGAATTTCTCATGAGTAAGACATACCACAAAGAGAGTAGATAATATTGAAATATCACTACTAAGTGGTATTCCTCATGAATACACATTTTAAGGGGGTGAGTTACCAAAAAGCACATCACTCCCCCAAAATGGGATAGTCCATTAAAATCCCTAAAAGAGCCAATAAGATAAAAACAAATAGACAAGAGGCTCAAACATACATGGTGTGCAAACCAACATACACAAGCTTGATTACTCAACATAAGTAAGTAGAGTTCACAACACATATGAAACACTAGTAAGGCACAAAACCAAACACATGCAAGGGTGCAAGTAACTTTCAATGAGTACATATGACGTAAATACAAGTTACCGCAAGGAGGAGCATTGGATAAATGCTAAGACAATATAATCCACTTGACTTGACTTGAGATAATATGGATGATGAAGATCCCTTAATTCTTTATGATGTAGTCAAGTCTCCAATGTCCTCCACTTACACCTATTGATCAAGTTTTAGCTTGTTGGTCCCCAACCAAGTTGGGTCCTAAGAGGTTAGTCACAATAGGTTTGGCAACCCAAATGGTTCTTTTCTTGACACCACTTTGAGTACCAATAACTTTGGCAAACACATTGCCAACCTTATCCTTCCGAAGAAAATGAACATTATCAATAGTAGGAGGGTTGGATAAGGTACCATGAGTGCAAGAAGAAGCAAAGTGATCCTTCCCACGACATTTGTAGCAAAGGCGGCTTTTTCCTTTCTTCTTGGGAAGGGAAGGTTCTTCAACTTGGGAAGCTTGAGTTTGGACTTGAGGTTGCTTCCCTTGGTGCTTCTTACTAGGAGGCTTCTTCTTCAAAGGGCAAGATCTCACATGGTGCCCTTCAACCTTGCACTTGAAGCACACAATCTTGGCTGAATCAATAACTTGTTCTTGGCCCTTCTTCTTGACGAACGTGTGCTTCATCTTGTTCTTGGACTTGTTCTTGTTGTTGGAGTTGAATCCAAGTCCACTCTTGTCATGAGGAAGTTGTTGCACTCTCAACATGTTGTCGAGGGTGGACCTCCCTTCATGACACTTCTTCAAGTCTTTCTTCAAGGAAGTGACTTGTGCCTTGAGCTCTTTGAGTTCCTCTACATGGTTAGTTTCAAAACAAATACTAGAGGAAGTAGATGCTACATTGTTAGAGCAACAAGGCAAGGAATGTAATTCATCACAAGATTTAGCAATGGTATGTGATGTAGAATTACTAGTACTAGCACATTGCAATAAAGCATTAGTAGTAGAAGTTGTGCTAGTGTCCATAAGAGGCTCACAAGATTTTACCTTCGTAGTGACCGCCTCATGAGCTAACTTTAGCTTAGCATGGGATGCTAGGAGATCCTCATTAGAGCTAAAAAGCTTTTCATGAGTTTCTTCCAACTTCCCATACTTACTAGTTAGCAAATCAAGTTGAGCTCTTAGCTCAACATTCTCCTTCAAAATAGATGCTTCACACAAAGTGGAGTCAGTAGCACAAGCATCATTATCATTAGAAGTGGAAGGAGACAACATGACAAGCTCATTATTTAACTTAGCATTTTGTTTACTAAGCACATTACATTTAGCAATAGCATGTTCATGTTCTTTAGTGAGTTTAGCAATTTTGGAGTTATGAGACTCCATGATAGTTTCAAGTTGCTCTTGAAGGTGAGCATTAGTTTCTTGTTCATCTTCTAGAGATGATTGAAGAGATAACTTTTCATAGGCATCTTCTCTCTCGATCTCACCTTTTAGCTCAAGAACATCCTCAAGCTCACCTAAACGGCTCATAAGAGAGCCAAAGTGTTTCTTGCCAACTCCTTGTAAGTTAGTCATGAAATGATCAAAAGCAATAATTTCTTGTTTGATTTCAAGACTAGTATCATCATCAACAACATCATCATCATCATCACCATGAGATATATTGGAGTGCACGGTAGGACCTACCTTACACTCCTTAGCCATAAGGCAAAGGTGAGTAGTGGATGAAGACGATGAAGAGTTACTTGAAACACCTTTGAGGTCCAAGTCTTGTTCCAACAATTGTTGGGATTCCTCTACATTGTTAGCCAAACAAGAACTAGAGGAAATAGAAACACTTTGATCATGGCAACAAGACAAGTAAAGCATATCATCATGAGATTTAGTTAAGCAACTACTACATGATATGCAAGGACTATCAACACTAGCATGTGGTGATCATGGCCCCTGCCACGCCCACGTGGTGACGCAAGCACCCCCGTTGCCGTTTTGGTGATAAAGGGGTCAATAAAGCGGCTCCGCCTGCTGCGCAACTGCCAGGACCTTCTACTCTGGCGATAAAGCAGGTGGACGGCGGAGAACGTCATCGCGGGCTCCACCTCGGAGACTGCCCTCTCTGCGGGCAGTACAGCGCGGTCGGCCGCCTGTCGGCCACCGCGCCCACCTTTATCAAAATGGACCGCGTCCATGGACAAAGGGACCGCGGTGGACTCCTACTGCACCATGCCTCTGCCGTGTGGGAGCCACCTTGAAGGCCAAGCCGAAGGAGAGCGCCAGAGGGGCCTATAAAAGGGACAAGACATCCATCGTACCAAAGGTCGGCTCTTTGCGTGCTACAACCCTTGTAAACCCAAGCAACTCTTGTTAGGATAGCCTCTGGCTGGAGGAGGAAGAAGACCGTCGCTTACTTCCCCAGGCAAGAACTCCCTCAAGGGGGCCTCCGGCCAACTCCACTGTACTATGACCTCCATCATCTAATACAGACAAGTAGGAGTAGCGGTCTTACCTCCTCACGAGGGCCGTGAACCTGGGTAAAGGCTGGTGTCTATCTCTGTCGTAAGCCTGTCGTCTTCGGGTCCGGCGAGCAACGTCGCGGTGCCCCTCGAGGGTCTTGACCTCCGTGTTCAACCCCCCTTCACGAACTACTCTTCAGGAAGTGACTATCCCCGATTCTTGGGAGTCATAACCCGACATTTGGCGCGCATGGTAGGGGGTTGAGGCGCGTCAACAACCTTCGAGTTCGTCTCCGCGCCATGGTGAACACCCGCGCCGCCCGCGTCGCCCGCGTCAACCGACGCACGCCTGAAGTAGTCCCAGGTGGGCCAAAAGGGACCAACCAGGGGCCGACGCACCATGTGCAGCCGCACCAGGCATGTGGGGATAGTCCCACATTGCCTGGTGAGGAGGTTGGCTCCCCCCTGGGAGCCTATATATAAAGGGGCACCCATGGCCTTTTAATTCCCCAATTCTCTCTCGATTTCGTGATTCCCTTTGTCGGAGTTGCGCCGAGTTGAGAGGGGGATCTCTTCAACCATAGCCCGCTGCCGTGATTCTGGTGTTCTGGTCCAAGTCTTCCGCTGCTCGTCCTGGACTGGAGCTTCGGAGGCCGTCGTTTCCACCGTACGTGTGTAACACCCTGCGAGGTGCTGCGCTAGCGGTACTCGGAGGTCTGCTTCCTCTACACGACCTTGATGTCGGCTTTGTCGATCTTCATCGACAACATTTGTGCGGGAACTTAATCCCCGTTTTCGGTCTACAAGGGTATTTTTCCGATCTCCGTTCATACTACTATATCTACATAGAATAGATCTTGGCATGTTTTAGGGATATCGTTGCTAGGAAAATTATTGTTTTCTGCACCCGATCCCCTTCAGTCATCCGGTCCCGGTCTTCCGCTGCTCTCCTGGATTGGTGCTTTGGAGGTCGTCGGCTTCACCGTACGTGTGTGAAACTCTGCGAGGTGCCACGCTAGTGGTGCTGGGAGGTCTGCTTCCTCTACCCGACATCGAGGTCGTCTTCGTCGGCTTCATCGTCAACGCTTGTGCGGGAGCGTAATTCCCGCTTTTCGGTCTACAAGGGTATGTATATCGATCTCCTCCGTATTACTGTATCTACATAGTATAGATCCTGGCTAGTTTAAGGTTATCGTTGTTAGAAAAATTATTTTTTTCTGCCTGCGATCCCCTTCAAGTCTCGGTTCCAGCCACTTACCGAGACTAAAGGTCTGTCTGGGCCGTGAAAAATTGCGCGTGAATCCCAGCGGCCCTTTAGTCTCGGTTGGTGTTACCAGCCGGGACAAATGGTTTTTTATTCTTGTTTCTTTTTCTTTTGACTGGTTTTGTTTTTTGTTTTCTTGTATATACTTTGATTTACTTGTTTTTTTGAATTTTTTGTCTCTAGTTTTTTTCTTCCTGTTTTGTTTTATATTCTTTGATTTAAAGATGCCAAGGTGATTTCTTCAAATTATTTTCATAATTACCATTTTCCATCTTTTAAGTGCAAAAAATGAGGGGTTCTGTGAACAAAGTACAGAAAATATGATGCAAAATGGCACCCAACTAATTTTCACTAAGAGTAGTGCACATATGATGGATGATCCCCAAGTATGAGTGTTTTTTTCGAATTCTAACTAATTTCCCTAGTCAATTGAGTTTATGTTGATTTTTCGAAAGTAATTCAAATTTGAACTACAACTGTTTGATAGTTTGGTCTGAATTTTTTGGAAAAATCATTTTAAGGTACACAACTAGTGGTTATATCTTAGAAACATTGATAGTTCTAGAAAATATCAGCTCTTTCGATGAATAGTCATAGCGAAAGTTTTGATCGTTTTTACGAAAAAATGTAATAAAGTGATAAACTCATCAAAAATTAAAATTCTTTGGCATGGGATCCTTATATGTGTACTAGTTGCTATGAAAAATGATAAACTTGATTTTTGACAACATTTGCAAAAAAAGTATTTACGAAAAGGTCTATCATGTATGAACATCTAGAAGTTTCAAGCCAAATGACCAAGTTAAGATCATTTTGATGACATAGTTTGTGATAAAGATCTCATACTCCACACATAGGTGCATCTTGGTATAATAAAAAATCTTGCCAAAGGGATTCTTCAAATTATTTTCAGAAATATCATTTTCCATTTTTTAAGTGCAAAAAATGGCATTTTCCGCGACTAAAGAAGCACATGGATCGTGTGTTTCTTTAAAGTACTTGTGAGCCATTGGATCAAGATGTGTTTCTTTTGAGGGATTCTGAGCGGTTGGATCAGTACTATCATGACCACTTGGTGAGTCACATGACACTATATATAGCTCCTTATATTTGTAGTCTCGGTTGGTAACACCAACCGGGACTAAAGAAGCACATGGATCGTGTGTTTTTAAAGCACTTGTGAGCCGTTGGATCAAGATGTGTTTCTTTTGAGACCTTCTGAGCTGTTGGATGGGCACTATCATGACCACTTTGTGATTCACATGACCCTATATATAGCCCCCTCTCGGACGTATGCATGTATCTTATGCACCTCTAATCCTAGAGGGCATACCACCTTTCTTGCTCCGTACGTACTAGAGGGCAATTTGTTATCCTTTGGAAGCATCTTCTTAACTATTTGCAACAAATTTTCAAATCCATTGTCAGAAGTACCATTCTCTGCCAGCAATTCAAGTGTGGTACCTGGCTTTTTCTGGTCATTTTGGCAAGTTGGGTACAACAATTTGGCGTGATGTGCTAACATACGCTACAATTTCAACCTTTCGTTTTCACTTCCACAGTCCATTTGTGCATCACGAATAGCCCGACGAAGATCATCGTCGGGCTCATCAATAATGGGATCTTCTTCAGCTTCGTCTTCTCCCATTATGGCATCACTAAATCAAGGATAGTTGTCATTATCCTCCTCTTCTTCATTTTCTTCCATCATAACCCCTGTTTCTCCGTGCTTGGTCCAACAATAATAACCAGGCATAAAACCATTCAGCAAGAGGTGGGAGTGAATGACTTTTGAGGTAGAGTGATCACTCATATTCTTGCAGACACTACATGGACAACGAATAAAACCATTCTTCGACTTGTTTGCCTCAGCCACATGGAGAAAATTATGCATGTCATTGATACGTCCAAAACGTATCTACTTTCCCGAACACTTTTGCTATTGTTTTACCTCTAATTTGTGTGTTTTGGATGCAACTAACACGGACTAATGATGTTTTCAGCAGAATTACCCTGGTGTCTTGTTTTTGTGCAGAAATATCAACTTCGGAGAAAAACCCCAAAATCCAAACAGAAGTTATTATCCATCCGAGGGGAACTCAAAACCACGAAGACCAAACGGAGAAGAGGCCTGAGGGGCCCACACCACCCCGTGTTCCGGCTGCCGGGACACGGAATCGAAGGGGATCATTGCCATCGCCATCTCCATCGCCTCTCCATGAACCATCCATGTTTCCCCCGTCCATGATTTAGTAATTCACCGCTGTAGGCTTGAGGGGATGGTAGGGATTGGATGAGATCGATCATGTAATAGCTGTAAGATTGTTAGGGCATAGTGCCTAGTATCCGTTATCGGTGTTTTACGTCATTGTTGCAATTTGTTATGCTTAATGCTTGACACTAGGGCCCGAGTGCCATGATTTCATATTTGAACATGTTATCGAATTATGATGATAATTATTGTTTTGGATCATACCTATGAGTTGTATACACATGTTATAGTCCGGAACCGATGGCCCCAAAGTGACAGCAATTGGGATAACCAAAGGGAATGGCTATGATGTGAGGACCACATGTATTCACGGAGTGTTAATGCTTTGCTCCAGTACTTTATTAAAAGGAGTACCTTAATTGCCAGTAGTTTCCCTTGAGGACCCGCTGCAAACGGGATGGCGGGACCAAAGATGATGTGCAAGTTTCTCATTGCGAGCACGCACAACTAAATTGGAATACATGCTTATTATTGGTTAATACTTGGATGATTTATATTATCTATCTGCAAATGCCTATGCTATGTTATTACATGAATTATCTCGTCCATGCAACTCCCGTCCATCCGTCCATGTGCCTACAGTATTTTAATATTGTTGTCTACTTCAATCACAATCAATGTCTAATTATCCTGCTACTGTTATTTCACCACTGTCTCTGCTATAAAACTGTTGCTACTGATAATCTTCCTCGAGCAAGTCTATTCACAGGTGCAGCTGATCTGACAAATCATATGTTAAAGCTTACAAATATTCTTTGCCTCCCCTTGTGTCGAATCAATAAATATGGGTTTTACTTCCGTCGAAGACTGTTGCGATCCCCTATACTTGTGGGTCATCAAGACAATTTTCTGGCGCCGTTGCCGGGGAGCATAGCTTTATTGGCAAGCCCACCTGAGTGTGATATTGTTCGCTGGAATTTATTCATCATGCGAAGAAATACTGATAAGAAGTTTCCCATCGTGTCTTCCACTACAAGGAAAGGTACAGCTCTGAACTCTGCTGCTGCGCTTGACTCTCCATCTGTGTTGAGTAAGCTTGTTACACCACCACAACCTGCATGTTCTCTTACTACTGCTGAATCTGAAGTTACTTATGATGAGGCTTCTACTGTTCTTGATGAAACTGGTTCATTAGGTCCCTTTTTAAATGCTACTATTGCTAAATGTAAATAAATTGATAATGCTGAAATTCCTGATGAAAATGCTGAAACACCTGTTAATTCACCTGAATTTACGTGTGATACTGATGATGAGTGTGATGATATGTATGTGAATCTTGATGATGCTCTTGTTCAAGAAAATAATACGATGAAAGATGGTGATGCCTTTGAAAAACTTGTTAAAAAATGTGTTGTTAAATATAATTTATCTCCTAATGCTAAATTTGCTACATCTCATGTAAACATAAAAGATAAAGATTATGATTACTCTATTGATTTGGCTCATATAGCTATAGTTGAAAGAGAACCTTTTTGTGGAACTGAAAATGAAAGTGTCATGAGTGTATTGTCTGATTTAACTGGATTATTTGCTGAAGACATTAAAATGCGTACTTACTTTGTTGCTAAAATATTTCCTTTCTCATTAAAAGGAGAAGCTAACACTTGGTATAATAATTTGTCTCCTGGTTCCATTACTAGTCCTAAGGGTTTGCTTGATGCTTTCTTTCAAAAATATTTCCCTGCTAGCGCTCAACATGATGCTTTGCGAAAAATATATAATTTTAATCAAGATTAGGGTGAGAAATTGCCCAAAGCTTGGACACGCTTTTGTTGCATCTTGAGGGGGCAGCCGAACCATGATTTGGAGAAAAATTGTCTACTTGATATATTTTATATTGGACTAACTGCTGAATCTAGGACATACCTGGATAGTTTTGCTAGTTGTGTTTTCAGGAAAAGGACTACCGAAGAAGCTGAAGAATTATTGGCTACTATATGCAAGAATAATGATGATTGGGATATTCCTGAACCTACTCCAACACCTCCACCAACACCGAAGAACAGAGGTATGATTGAATTAAATGAAGAAACCATGAGGGAAGCTAAAAGATCTCTTCAAGAAAGTGGTATTAAATCTGAAAATGTGAAGTATTTACCTCCTATTGAAGAATTATGTAAGCCTATTCCTCCTCCAACCGTTATTGAGGTACACTCTCTACAAAGGTTTGATGATAGAGATATTTCTTACTCTAAACCTTCTGCTCAATGCTTTGATGAATTTGATGATTTTATTGTTAAGCAAGGTAATTTTAATATGAGAATAGAGAATCACCTAATGAAAAATTCTCATGATATTAGTGATGATATTGTTGATAGAACTGCTAATGATGTTAAAGTGCTTATTAACTAGTTTCATATGGTTCAAACTCAAATAGATCAACTCACTAAAGTGCAAAAAGAATTGCTAGTAAACAACTCTATTGGTAAAGAAAAATTTGTTTGTGAAGTAACAACTAGAGGAGGTAAATCTACTCAGGATCTTTGTATCCTGAAGTACATGATAAAACAATTGAACAAGATTCTCAACGAATGAATGAACCTAGTATTCCTTCTAGGAAAAAGAAAAAGAAACATAAAACTATTGTAGAATCTTCTGAACCTGTTAATGATCCTAATAGTATATATGTTTCTGATGCTGAAACTGAAAGTGGTAAAAAACACAACAATGATAATGCTAATAACAATGATAAGGATAAAAATGCCAATTCGGATCAGGAAGAAATAGAAGAAGAACCTGAAAAGCATGCTAAAAATAAAAAGTACACTAAACAAGACTTTATTGCTAAGAAACATGGTAATGAAAGAGAACCTTGGGTCCAAAAACCAATGCCTTTTCCTGCTAAGAAACTTAAATCTATAGAGGAAGATCATTATAATAGATTTTGCGATTGCATGAAACCATTGTTCTTGCAAATTCCTTTGACTGATGCTATTAAGTTGCCTCCTTATTCTAAATATATGAAAGATATTGTGACTAACAACAGGAAAATTCCTAATGAGGAAATATCCACTATGCTTGCTAATTACTCTTTTAATGGTAAGGTTCCAAAGAAGCTTGGTGATCCAGGTATACCTACTATTCCTTGCTCTATCAAAAATAATTATGTTAAAACTGCTCTATGTGATTTGGGAGCTGGAGTTAGTGGTATGCCTTTCTCTCTTTACAAGAGACTTCACCTTGATAAATTAATACCTACTTATATGTCTTTGCAAATGGCTGATACATCTACTGATGTTCCTGTTGTAATTTGTGAGGATGTTCCTGTCCAAATAACTACCAATTGCTTAATTATGACTGACTTTGTTGTTCTTGAAATGCCTGAAGATGATAATATGTCTATTATTCTTGGAAGACCTTTTCTAAACACTACAGGGGCTGTTATTGATTGCAATAAAGGAAAAGTTACTTTTAATGTTCATGATAAGGAGCATACTGTTTATTTTCCCAAGAAAGTTGATAGAATGCTTGGAATTAATACAATTACCAATATGAGGTCTATTAGAGTGGGAAGTATTGATTCCCATATAAAGAAGAATTCAAAAATCTCATGATTGGATCCATACCAACTCATTATAAGGTAACATGAGTGTCTCATTTGTTTTAAAATCTTTCATGTCATGAAAAATTCATTTGGTGGCAAGACTTGATCAACCTTGTTAACAAGTGCATTTTAAATGTATAAAGAGGCTAAACAATTTTGTTTCTCTCATCCTTTTTATACCTACTGTAATATTACTTAGTTTGCAATGTTTAGTTGAATTTGTTATTAGAAAATATTTTTTAAATTTGAAATTTAATATGCAAAATACCAGAAAATGTAAAAAATAAATTTCTCAGAAAATTAAAAATTCTATATGGAAAATCCTATTTTTCGAGGAGGGTCCTGGAAGTGCCAGAGAGACACCAGGGGGACCCCCTGGTCCACCACACCACCTGGTGGCGCGGCAGCCATCTAGCCGCGCCAGCACATGGTGTGGGGCCCACAGCCCCCCCCCCCCCCCCCCCCCCACTTGCTCTATCCCCTTCCCATGCCTTACTCTTCCCCGAAAAATCACTTTTGGATAGCTCAAACTCGTGTTCTTGCTGCTCATCTCCTAGGATTTCGATGTCCACATTTCGGCCATTTTTTTGTGCTGAAATTTGGTGCATCTCCTCTCCGGTATGTGACTCCTCCGAATATCCAAGTGGAATTTTGTTTAATGGTGTATATATGAAGTATTTTTCTGCTGTAGATATCTTATTTAGTGAGTTTGAATGCTTGCTCTAAGTTGATGAAACTAGTTTTTATGCATGCTTAAGCCTCTAGCAAGTCACTATAGTGGTTTCTCTTTATCTAGTAGGCTAAAAATCATTTTTTATGATGTTTGTTGAAAATTTCAGAACATGGAAGGGAATTCATTTGCACTAAATCCTCATGAGATAGTGTTGGAAGGAAAATACAAAGTTTACAGAGAAGGAGTGTACCCTGCCATCTACCCGTGCTCGCATTTCATGGGCCGTGCAGGGATTACGCAAGAATTTTATACTCTCTTATCCAATGCAGGATTGGAACATTTTCTTGAGAATCTATCTTACCAATATGCTATTTCGTCAATGTCGGTGGTGCAGAATTTTCATTGCAATTTGAACTCATCTAACCCCACCATGCATTACACAATTTTCAACACATCAGTGGACTTGCCTTTTGATGTTTTCTGTTCAGCTATGAAGGTTCCAAATAGAGGATCATTGGAGAAGCCAAAGGGTAACCCAAGGCTATTGATGGATGTGTATGAAGAAATCTGCTATGGGAGAAGTTTCTCTAAGGAGGACGGTAAAATCAGGAGTATTAATCTCCCTTCCATTCGCTATTTTGCATATTTCGTTGCTAAATGTGTTCTTGCTAGGAGATATACTGATAAATTAGGCTTGCCTGATTTAGTTTTTCTTACTGCTGCATTGCGTCGTGATAGTACTTATAACTTGGGTGCTCTCATTGCTCACCGTTTCGCGGCTAACCGCGAGAAGGGAGGAATTTGTGGAGGAATAGTTGCTTCACGATTGTTAGCTTTGCATTGCTTAGACCCTCATCCTAATGATTTGTTGTTATCTATGGAAAAACTTGATATTGAATGTATGAAGAGGCATGAATTTATTGTTGAAGGTGGTAACTTACATTATCTCCCTTATATCATAACTTATCCAAAGAGGAAACACCTCAGAGTAACTACCATTGAGAGAATTGTTATCTTGCCTGCGCCTTTTCTTAACTTTGTTAGCAGGGGGAACTTGTCAGTCTCAGAGGCTGAGTTGGATACACTTGGGGAGCAGCCTAGCCAGGATAGTAGGGGCCACGACGAGGAGCATGGGGGTGGTTTCATTCAGCCCCCGGAGATACCAGGCCCCGTGTACCCGGATCCGGGGTATGCTGGACCTTTGGGATCTTCCTCCACCGCGGCCGATACGGGGTACGACTACACCGAGCATATCCCATCGCGTTGGGATGATTATTCATATTGGCCTTGAGCTCCACTTGGGCTAAAATCCTAAGCTTGGGGGGAGGTATACCGATGTACACTCATCTATATATCATATCATTCGGTACTTTGTATATCCATGTTTCATTTTAGTTTTCTCTCTCTTTCGTTCATTTGTTTATGCTTTGTTTGCTTGCCATAAACTCAAAAATACTAAAAATATTTTTGTTATTTCTCTTGCTGGTTTGTTTTAGTATCTAGAATTAGTATGCTTAGTATTTATTTCAGTTCAATATGCAAAAACACAAAAATAGTTTGCTTTGTTGCATGCTGTTTCGCGCATGGATAGATTTCTGCTGTCTACCGTAAAATTCATAACGTTTTACTGGAATGTCAGAATGACCTAAAATTTGGTCTGCATATTTCTGAGATGTGTACGCAACTTTCATTAGTTTTGAGTTTTCTGATCTGGGCATGTTAAGGCCCTCTCAAAAATTCGTCTTTGTTGTCTGTTCTATTTTTCATTTCTAAATCCGAAAACCCAAAAATATTTGCTGGTTCTCTTTGCTTTTATATAGTTTGTTTCAGAGGTCATTATCTTCAATTACTCCATTGAGATTGGTTATTATCTCATATATTTCAAGCAGACAAGTGATAAGGCAATTATGATGATCTATGACAATTTTGAGTTGGGTAAGAGGCTGGTAATGAACTCTATTTGTTTCTCATTTTTGTACATGTACTCATTTATGTGAGCATGCTTAGATGGTTCACATAAGGTATATGTCGATTGGTGGATGCTTAGTAGTTCGTGTTCTCTTATGATCGTTTCCAATTTATTTATGATGGATGTCATGTCTTTTTGGATATTTGCTTTCATTGTTTTGCTCATAATAGAATATGACACTGTGGTATCCTACTCTGAATAATTCATTTGAATCGACATGGCACATGGTTACACATGTTATGACTGAAAACCAAAAGTCAATTAAGCCTTGATGACATATTTTGACTCAGAGTTCTTGTATCTTTATTATGCCTCCGTTAATTCTATTTCGTCGCAAGCATGATTATGACGGTTATTGCTCTCTTGAATTGTCGCTTCCCATATTTTGCTAGCCTCCACTTGTACTAAGCTGAGAAAATGTGTGTGCTTCCAAATCCCTGAAAACCAAGTTATTACAAAGAGTCCACCATAAACACCTACACATGGCAATTTCAAACCATTCAAGTAAATTCACATGTGCTACCTTTAAAACCTTCAAACACTTCTTAATTTGTGCTACTGTTTTGAGCTCATGAGGAAGTATGTGGGGTTACGGATATCAACCTTGTCGTTTGCCTTTGGACAGACTTTCGCCAACCAGACTAGTGGCATATACATCCGCTTATCTATTAATTTGCAGAAAGAGCTGGCAAATGGGGTGCCCAGCCCCAAATTAATTACAACTTTAATTGTTGCACTCTCTTCACATTTTTGCCTTAATCTAATCAGTCAAGCAATGACAATAGTTTTTAACTACATGTGTAAACAAAAGAGAAACGTGGGATGATCTGCCCTTGGGTAGAAATAACGTCCTTCATGGGAGTCGTTCTTAAGAAAGTCTGGTTGACAAGGGGGGTACAATACCCATCAAAAACAATTTTACCTCTGTTTTCAAAATGATAAGAAGCTCTAGCACATGTTGAATCCCTACTTGCCTTAATGCAGGGCATATCTTTTACTTTATTGTTGAGTCTCCATCCTTCTTTGAGCACCTTCAAGAGAGCATAATTGTCATTCTTAGTGTAATGTGCTTGTCCCTTAATATGTTAACCGCGGTGTAATCTAGATGCTTTTATCTTTGATATCTTTATCTCTAGTCTTCCCTTGAAACTCAGAGGTGACTGGGCATTTATGGTTTGCTGTTACATTCGGTCTAGCGAGATACCACTTTATCATACTTTCTTATGATCATTGCAATCCTCTGAATTGATATGTTTCATGTTATTTATCATCGATATAATTGTCATTTTTCATGGTTTACATAACTATTGGGTGACACCGTTTATATATGCCTTGTTATGAATAGTCTAACAATTTGTCCTCATAATGAGAATATTTACATCACATGAGCAAATGAGTTCGTGAAAGTTCTTTTATCGCACTCAGTTGTTAACTGAATTGCTTGAGGACAAGAAATAAGCTAAGCTAGGGGGGAGTTGATACGTCCAAAACATATCTACTTTCCCGAACACTTTTGCTATTGTTTTACCTCTAATTTGTGTGTTTTGGATGCAACTAAAGCGGACTAACGCTGTTTTCAGCAGAATTACTCTGGTGTCTTGTTTTTGTGCAGAAATATCAACTTCGGAGAAAAACCTCAAAATCCAAACAAAGTTATTTTCCATCTGAGGGGAACTCAAAACCACGAAGACCAAACGGAGAAGAGGCCTGAGGGGCCCACACCACCCCGTGGCGCGGGGCCCATCTGGCTGCGCCAGGAGGTGGTGCGGCCACCTCCTCGCGGCTACAAGACCTCTCTGACCTAAAAACGCTTGGAGGATAGCCACTTTTCCAAAGAACTCCACTTTGCGCCGCCCCATCGTGAACCCTAGTTCGGGGACCAGAAGTCTCTATTCCGGCACCCTGCCGGGACGGGGAATCGAAGAGGATCATCGCCATCGCCATCTCCATCGCCTCTCCATCAACCATACATGTTTCCCCCGTCCATGAGTGAGTAATTCACCGTTGTAGGCTTGAGGGGATGGTAGGGATTGGATGAGATCGATCATGTAATAGTTGTAAGATTGTTAGGTCATAGTGCCTAGTATCCGTTATCGGTGTTTTACATCATTTTTTTTTGACAGGAAAACAGTAGGGAAGGCCCCTACTGTGATTTATATATAAAAAGATGGATTTACAGTTGGGGGAATAGTTTTCCTGTCAAAAATTACATGGCGTCAAGCCATTGTTGCATGCCTTCTCTAAGAGATGGCTTAGCTCTATGCATAGTAAGGATAAAAACCTCTTTGAATAAGAGGAAACAAAGATCAACACTACACTGCCCAGCCTCAAATATGATGTCATTCCTGTGCTTCCATAGACTCCAACATCCAATGATTAAATATTCAGTGAAACAGACTTGTCCTGCTCGGTGTTTCCCATCCATAAGCATCTGATATAAGTCTAGATCATAATTCCACTCCTGGTTTAATCTCCACCAGAATGTTTGGCTGAAGTCACATCCAAAGAATAGATGTTGCATGTATTCTAGTTGAGCATCAGGGCAAAGAACACATGACGTGCCATCTATGAAAAAGGTTTTTCGACAAAGGATGTCTCTGGTATTCAGGCGATCATGGAGTAGAAGCCAAAAGAAGAATTTATGCTTTAATTGAGCACATGATTTCCATAACCATTGGAAGGGTGCGGGTGCCTGCTCATCAGGGGTCATAGCATCATAAACCCTTTTTACAGAGAACCTAGCCCCATTAAGTAGATTCCATGCATCATATTGAGTTAATCTTTCTCTGTGGTTTAAAATAGTCAGTACCTCTTGACTCTGATGAAATGCATCCATCGATAGTGGCAGATGAAAATGATTTAGGATATTATCAGTATCTGAATTTAGCATCTGCTCTAAGGTGATGTTCTGCTGTCGTGCAAAAGAGAACAGATGGGGGTAGTCAACCATAGCAGTCGTGTCTCTCCATTTATCTTTCCAAAATCTGATAGTCCTCCCATCTCTGGCTAAACAGGTAGTAATCTCCATGAACTGATCCCACAGTGAGCACACATCCTTCCACCAGAAAGAGACACATCGGGCTTGCACTTGTGGTAACTTGTAATTGGGATAATGGGCTTCCCAAATAAGCTGAACCCAAGGCAAGTCAACCCTATTCATAAATTTGTATAGATGCTTCATGAGCAGAGCAAGATTGTGTTTTCGCAGGTTAATAACTCCAAGTCCACCAGCCTTTTTTGGTTTACATATTTGCTCCCATTTTATAAGACAATTCCCCCTCTTATGTATGTCTCTATTCCTCCAAAGAAAGCCTCTGGCAGATCCTTCCACTATGTCAAGGAATCTCACTGGCATTTTAATGGTGCACATAGCAAATAGTGGGATGGAGATGATAACGGATTTAACTACCGTTAATCTTCCATCATAGGAGAGAAAATTAGATATCCCTCCTAATCTCCTGTCAATCCTATCCAAAATGCCAATAAAGTGCTCTAATCTTGGCTTAGTAGTTCCCATAGGTAACCCTAAGTATGTAAAAGGTAGGGCTTCAGGCTTACAGGATATAATTTCAGCCAGTTCACTGCATCTCTCAGGGCTAATATTAATAGGCACCAAAGATGATTTGCTATAGTTAACTTTTAGTCCAGTAATGGATGTAAAGATAACTAAGATGTGCTTGAATGCATTCAACTGATCCACACTAGCAGGCAAGATAACAAGAGTATCATCATCATATTGGATAATAGGGAATTTCAATCCAAATGAACAGTCTAGAGGAAGGTTGAGGTCCCCATCCGACCAAGCTTTGTTAACCATATATTGTAGCAATTCAGATGCCAGAACATATAACTGAGGTGAAAGGGGATCTCCTTGTCTGACACCCCTCTTGCAATGATTTTTTTTCCAGGAACGCCATTAAGTAACACAGATGCAGATGTAGAGGAGAAAATGCACTTAATCCATTTGCACCATTTGTCAACCAAACCTAAGCATCTCATGGTTTCAAGAATAGCACTGTATTCCACTTTATCAAAGGCTTTTCCAAAGTAAATCTTAAAGATGACAATTTCTTTTTTGGATTTATGACATAAGTGGAGATATTCATATGCCCAGCCCAGACAATCCTGGATTGTTCTGCTTTTTATGAATCCATACTGATTCTTGTGCACTAAAGAAATCAAGACAGTCTGTAATCTGTTGGCCAGAAGCTTAGTAAGGAACTTCAGAGGTAGACTCACCAATGATATTGGCCTGAAATCATTAGTATAAATGGGGGAATTCACTTTGGGTATCAGTGTGATATATGCTGTATTGATACTCTCAATGTCAACATTTCCCTCATAGAAATCAAAGCATAGCTTGTAAAAACCACTTTTAACAGTATTCCAGTACTTTTTGAGAAAAGCACCATTAAATCCATCAGGCCCAGGGGATTTGTCCGAGGGCATATTCTTGACAATATCATCCATTTCCTTCAGTGTAAATGGCACTTCTAGTTGAGAGAAGTCAATGTTCTGAACTGGCATAATATATTGTCCGATAACATCAGTATACAAACTGTTTTCAGATATACCAATTTTGTTTTAAAAGATCTCCAAATATGAGCCGCTTTCAGATCATGGTCCAACAGGATAATATTATCCTCAGTGTGGATGCTGGATATAATATTACATCGGAAATTATGTGAAGCCACTGTATGGAAAAAATTTGTATTTTCACCCCCAAGTTTTGCCCATTTTATCTTAGCTCTATTTCTCCAAAAGATTATCTTAGCTTCTAAGAATTTACCCACATGAGCTTTTAGAAGCCTTCTAAAATTATTCTCTTGGACAGACAGGTCTCTTTGCTCCTCTAGCCCAGATAACAGAGCCAAAACATAGTTACAGGAGGTGATAATGTTACTAAGCTGTGAAAGATTTTTACTCCACTTTTTAATACCATTCCTCGGAACTTTCAGTTTAGCAGTAATGTCTTTCGCAGAGTTACTGAAGTATTCAGATTCAGCCCAAGCCGTATTGACAACCTCAGATAGACCATCAAACTCAAGCCAGTATTCCTCAAAGCGAAATAGTTGTGATATTGGCATCTCAGACCCAATAGACACTAAGATTGGCACATGATCCGAAGTGTTGTTGCTCAGTGGTGTGGCATATGTGTTAGGGAAGGTGCTGGTCCAATTAGGGGATGTGAAAACCCAGTCTAATTTTTCTAGCAAGGGTGAAACCTTCATGTTACTCCAAGTATATGCTCTACCTTTTAGAGGGATTTCAACCAGGTCTAGGTGTTGTATTGTCTGGTTAAAGCGCAGCATATTATTGATGTCGCCACCAGGTCTATTCCTGTTTTCAGGTGATCGAATAAGATTAAAATCCCCCATAATAATCCAATACTCCATAAGAGAAATGTCAACCTCATGTAACCAGTTCAGGAAGGTGTCTCTCTCTGTCACCTCAGTGGGGGCATAAACATTTGTAATATACAGTACACGGGCCGATAGTTTACAGATCAACTGAACAGTTAATTGATATTTGCTATTGTTAATCACTGTACCATCAAATAGGTTACCATTCCAGAGAGTGATGATGCCTCCAGAGTTTCCATTGGCAGGGGAGAAAGCAAATTGGTTGATTTTTCGTGGACAGAAATTCCTGATGTAAGCGTGATCAAAGTGTTCTCTCTTAGTCTCTTGAAGGCACATTATGTGGCAATTGCTTTCATCAACTTTTGCTCTAATCTCATCCCAACGAGTTTGGGAATTAATCCCTCTTATGTTCCACTCAACGATGTACCAGGCTCTACTCATTGGAAACAAGTGATAAGTGTGGCCACTGGGAGTTCATAAAAGCCCCAGGTGAGGAATACATGTCTAGGTGCAGTAGATCTTGTGATTTGAAGTGATTAACAGTACAGACTGAGTAAATGCACCAATCACAGAGCTTAAATAATATCGATAATATCAATAGTATCCACCACTGAGCTAGCACCAACATAACATGACTCACAAAGATAAAACAAAGAGACTGACATAGACCATGTTCAACATAACTGATACATAAAGCAGTGGCAAAATAACAGTTCAGATCACCAACATATGAGAAGCACAACCAAATAGACTGAAACAATTCACTGAATACAGACTACATAAACTGACAACCAAATTCAGACTCTATCGATAAACAACTGTCCATACTGACTGTGAGGCACTTAATGGCTGTCTCAGAACCATTAGTCGCTTTCAACACTATCATAGGAACTGTCATAGTTCAATTCAGCCTCTGACAGTGTCGTAGACGCCATCTGACAGTGGGACCCACCAATGGCCTGTAGGATCTTAGTAGGCATATAGGGTGGAGGGAGTGCCGATGTGTCAATCACATGAGCTTCAAATTCAACAGAGAGGTTCTTTGATGTGCTAGATCATCCTTCAACCAGGGTAAGATCCATTGGTGGCATATCTTTGTATCCAGCTTTAAGACCAGCAAGTCTGTTACTACGACGTACACCCTCCACATTTGGTGGAACAGCAGCCTTACCACGCCTTCTCCTCGGAGGAGCCTGGATAACTGGCATTGGTTCTTCTGTAGGTGCATCAGCAGGGGCTTGGTCAACATGATCCTGTGGGGCTTGCTCTGCAATAACGCCATTCAAAGGAACAACAATTTGCACCTCCTCATTATCAATCTGCATCTCAATATCCTCTTCCTGAGCAGGAACAGGGCTCTGGGGAGGTGTCACAATTACAGGTTCCACAATGTTCTCATTATCATTAGCATTAGCAACTGCTTCATCTTGTGCTACACCATGTTGCATCTCCCCTTCATGATCAGCATGCCAGAAGTGAAAATCATCCACAACAATAGGCACAGGATGGGGGTTCTCACCTTCAGGGGGTAGAATGTCTTCATCACCTGGTCCTGCTCCCAGCATAACAGCAGATAGGATTATTGTTGGGAAAGTCCAGGAGTACCCAGTACCCAGGTTGGAGGTGGATTGTGATACAACAATACTCAGAGGTATGTAATCAATGCTGAAGGCTCTCAACTTAACCAGGATTCTTGACATATTAGAATCATCTCTGTTCCATATTAAAACTCTACCATACTGAGCTAAAGAAAGAACAATGGTATACAGGTTCCAGCATTCTTGAGGGTAATTCATGAGCATTAACCAGCAATCATGCGTATAGGTGACAGATCTATGGTTCCTGCCCCTGTTCTGCTTAATGATACGAACAATTGTGTCGCCAATGAAGTAAGGGCTGTTCATGACTGCACTGTCTCTCTCCACAACGTCCAGGAACCTAACAAGCATAGATCCTAATCCACTGCGGGAAGTAGCCCTCACATTGAGATGCCTCTGCTGCTCAAGAAACTGGGTGATCAGAAGAGTAGTACCTTCGAACTGCTCTGGATGAGGCTCTGGTTCGATGACGACAATAGCCCAGGTGTCACAAGAGTTAGGCAGTGAGCCTCCCACCGTCACATAGCCGCGCTGAGGCCTCAATCCATTTGGTGGGATGAAGCCGACGCCCGCCGGGAGGTGGGGGATGAAATCGCAGGGGTAGTTTGCCATCGGCAATGGCGGATACGGTGCTGGCGGATTTGAAGGAGATATGCCCTAGAGGCAAATAAATAAGTAGTATTTATTGCATTATCTCATAAGTTTATAATAGGTTTGTGTATTATGCTATAACTGTATTAATCGGAATTATTAATACATGTGTGATACATAGACAACCAGGTCCCTAGCAAGCCTCTATATGAGCTAGTCCATTGGGCAACAGTTGATCGAGATTCCCGATCAAGGACAATGACGTCGGTTGACAATGGGGTCATCTTGTTAGTTGAATAAGGTGATGGACATACCAAGGCATATTAATTGATTTAATTCATTGGAAAATACAATTAATTGTATGCAGGCCGGCCGAGTTGTTTCTCCGCCCGTTTTGCCCCCTCTCTCCACCTAAGCTATACCGCAGAGCGCCGTTGCTCTGTAGAATGCCAGATAAGATCTACCCCTGCGATTTCAGCTGGATCTGAATGACCGGGGGTTGTCGCTAAGCTCCGTATGTTTGTGAGTGCTCGGAGGTAACTCTTTTGAGTAGCCTGGGCGACGTCATCTCGCCCCTGCAGCCGTCGCGCCTTCCTCCCCTCTGCTGCCGGCGCACCAGCCCCGGTGCTGGCGCTCTGCCTTCTTCCGTCCGACGCCCGTCGACGCAGATCATCGTCAACATCCCGGCGTCATCGACTTCGACATCGCGGCAAGTTCTTCGCGACCTCGAGGTCGGCTACGTACGACTTCATCGTCAACGCTTGTGCGGGAGCGTAATCCCCGCTATCGGTCTACATGGAGGTAATGTAACCCGTTCCGCCACCGTTATCGCATGTACTAGATAGATAGATCCTGACTAGTTAGGGTTTCGTTCACTAGAAAAATTATTGTTTTCTGCACCGTAACCCCTTCAGTGGTATCAGAGCCGATCTATGCGTAGTACTGCTGGTACGGTTAGAACTCATGTTGAATGAGGGCGTCTTTCTTATATTTGCTACCCTCTAGCGTGCACTTGCAATGCCTTCGGTATTGAGTTGATGAAGCGGCCCGGACCGACTTTACGCGTACGCTTACGCGAGACTGGTTCCACTACTGACATACGGCTTGCACCGTATCTGTGGCTGGCGGGTGTCTGTTTCTCTCTCTCTAGTCGGCAAAGCATTTTCAATGGAGGGCCCGAAAGGGATGCTTCAACATGCAATTATACGATCGACGTTGTGGTACAAAGTTCGTAGGTAGGGAAGCGATTCTCTTACGAATAAGCCTACATGCCACGTAAAACTTGCAAAACTATATAAAGCTAGAGGCGTCTAACTTTGTTTTGCAGAGGCGTTATTTTATGTGACATGGTTACGGTAAGTTTTGATATTACTCGTACTGTCGAAGGCAATGGAGGGCTCTGTAGACTCGGAGCCATGCCGGGGCGCCGGGGGCCAGGCACATGGCGCCATGAAGGTCCAGGCGCATCGACCATGTCACATCGCACTTCATTGCATCATTATTGTGTGATGTTGTGTGTGCATCCTATTGATTGCTTATATGCTAGATATACAACGGTAGCGTCATAAATAGGATGATCCCTAACAAATACCAAAATTGTGTTCTCCCTCGTTGCGCACCACCAAGAAAGTTCTACGTTATGAGGCAGGCCGTGATGATCGGGTGTCACACATCTCGTCGTTCGCATACAGTGGGTGTAAGCCATGTTGCACGCGCAGGGTCTTCGAGGTTTTATTGGCGAGCCTAGCATACTCAGAGGTATGGCCTCGGAACACGGGAAGATCGAAAGATCGAGCATGAGTCATAGAGTTGTTATGATCGACATTTTATGTCCACCTTTGAAGCTGTGCTGCCGGCCATGATGATCGGGGGTGGTGTAGTGGATGGGGGTCGTGTCATCGCCATTATTATTTTAGGGATAATAATCTTGGTGTGGTTTGTTTTTAGATAATAAGATTATAAAACTAAAACTCACCTACATATTATAAACTTTACCTTACCTCTTTTGCGATCACATCTGTAGACTACGCAATTATTCTTCGGTTACTTCCTCAAGAGCCCGGATGCTACATTAGAAGCCTCGGGTCCAACTTCATCAGATGGTACAGCGGTTTTAGAAACATTCTCGAACACAACAACATTCTATATGTTCTCGATGAACCGTTAGGAGAAGGACCAGGAGATTCTGCAAGCGAAGAGGAGGAAGATGATTTCCGTAGGCGTCGAGACATATTCATCGAAGTGGAGATCACCATGACCGTATGCCTGGCACCCGAGTTGAAAGAGTTGTTTCGACGCAAGGAGCCAAGCGTCATGATGGATGCGATAAAGACACACTTCGGGGATGAATTAAAGCGTGAGCAATTCAGGCAGCTTAGAATGTTCCAGACCATTCACATGGAGGAACATACCTGTCTGAAGACACATTTGAAGAGATTGTATGACATCTATTTCCAGATGACGATGGTCTTCGATTACTGGATGGCAGATTCTTGTGCCATTCGGACTGTCCTGATATCTCTACCCCCTAGCTATGAGAAGCATGTACGCAAGTACATTTTGAAGGCCGATGATATGAACTTCTACAAGTTTGTGTCTGAATTCAAATCTCTGAAGGTTGATTCCATCGAAGGAGAGATCTTCGATGCTACAGGTATATATTTGATATATGCAGAATTATGAATTCGCCCCTTGGTATATGATGAAGTATTTGATACTTGTTTTGTTTGTGAAACAGGTCCTAATTATCACATATATGCGGCGCAGTTTGATGTGACCTGGCGCTGAAGCTGGTAGTCAAGGAGTTGATGGCCTTTTAGTGTTCACGTCCTCAAGTTATCATAGTTATCATCAATAGTTTTTGATACGATCTTTTGTAATAGTGAGCGAGTGTGTGTGTCTTGATTGTTGCAAGACAAAGTTATTCATGTAATAAGACAAGTTCAATTGTTTTATGTTATGGAACAAGTCAGTTGTTTTATTATGAATAAAGATTCCACATCTCAGTTATATTGATTGTATGATAAGTATTCATAATTGTAGAAATGATAAAATAGCGTGTCCTATGAATAAGAGTTCTATTACTAGAACAAACACCGTCGAGTTTAGTCATAAAAGCAATGAAAGAATTAATGGATGTTTTGGTTCATTTAAGTATTTCAAGTGCTGAGTTGATTAAGTTTGAAATCAAGTATTGAAGTTGCAATACTAGCGGAAATTAATTGAGTGTCATTTTTAATGATTAATTAATGGTGTTTACTGCTTGATCCAAATTCTTCCATGATTTTGGTAAATAGGAGTATTTGCCCGATAAATTATGGAGTCTGAAATTAATTTGATAATAGATCAAATGGGGTTTTTCAGAAGAAAGATTAGTGAATATTGTATTCACAAAATTCGATCAAAGGACAATATTTTTGAATTATGGTTTCAACACAAAAGACTTGTGGAAATTCGTTTCACAATATTATAATGTCATATGGTGATATGTGGGGAATTATAATCATGCTCTATTTTAAATAAAGTGTGGTCTGTCAGAATCTGTCTTAGAATCTCCCAATATGTTCGAAACATTATAGTCGATGTCCACTTTCGAAAATAGATATTTTTCTCAACGAGAATTTGTAGGATCGACAATAATGTCGACATGTATATGATTATGCGATAATTCGGAATATACATGAGTGGTTCTTTGTAGATTGCTCGCATTAGATGAGAGTGTATTCCAAAACCAATTAGAAACAAAGTTCAGTTTGTTGTCTATGTAATTCCGAGAAAAAAGATGATTTTTCGAATTATGGTTTATGGATTGGAATTAGAAGTTTGGAATAAAGTGTCAGACCTATGTTGGAAGGTGTTCCAAAGAGTATATGTCTGCTAATGAAAATTTGGTGATTAAGAGTGAGGGAGACTAGAAAATTGTTTTCTGCTTGCAATCCTCTTCATAAAGATCATAATATTTTCATGAAAGAAACTTCTAAATAAAGTGCTGTTATATTTAATATTGCTGTCAGGTCATAGCACTGTATTAAGTATTTCAGATCTTGTTGACAGATCAAGGTGCACTTTGTAAATACAAAGAAAGTTGAGAAAATATCGGAATACGAACAAAGGCATTTTGAGCCTGGAAATCCAAAGTTGCATTTAAAAGGATTAAGAGAGTAATTGTTGTTGCAATTCTTATTAGAGGAATAAGATTGTTTAATCGTCATATAAAGTGTTATATGAAAATGTGACTATAAGAAAGACGCGGGAGCATGTCTTGTCAAGAAATGTGTCTTGCACAAGATCAAATTTGTTGACTACATTTATGTAGACATGCTTGAAGTCTGAGGGATTTGTATTAATGTAATACTGTAGTTTGTATTAAACTCGAATTGATAATAGATCAATGATTTTGGCTTGACCAAAATGTCGATTTAAGTGGGAGTCAATGTTAGTTTACTCAGGTGGAATATGTAAAGAACATATTTTTGAGTGGGAGCTCGGGAACTCAAATATGTGGAGGACACGTTTTTGAGTGGGAGCTCGTGTTATCAAATATGTGGAGACATAATTTGAGTGGGAGTCGAATTAATCTTGCGTAGTTAACACATTGTGAAACTGTACCATTAGAATAGGATGAAGTTGTGAAGCTATTTGAAAGTTGGTGTCTATTTTGAAATAGAATAGGAATTTTAAATAGTTAGTCGAGTTGTTTTGGATTATATCTGAGGAGTCAGAATAGAATCAAAAGGATGGTCCTTTGGAATCCAATTGATCATTAAGAGTAATGATGCATGAAGGTAATGGTTGTATGACATGTGAGTCTATTATGTAATATTAGACATCATACAGAAACCACATTATCTGCTCGATGAAATATAACCAATGTTCTTGGAAGAAGAGCAGTTATAAAAGTAAATTTAGAATTTACTGGAAGTAGAAGTGCGTTAGTTGTTGGATTGACATTAGAATGTCAAGTTATCTACGTTGATGTGAAAGTATGTAGATATCGCGAGTTTGTAATTGTTACAAGGGGCTCTCTATGGCTGAGTGTGTTTTCAGGGCAGTTATCTGGTTAGTATAATCAGAGTAAGCGCTGGGAAACAGAAGTCTCACTTAGTTACGGTATTTGCATATATGTTGTTGGACAACATGGTGGTATCAAGCAAGTTGATATCAGTGAATCGCAAAAGCATGTACAATCATGGATTGTGCAGATTGTCAGAGTAACACTCTTCCACAAGCAAGCATCATCAAATGATTCTTATTTGATAAGGGATTTTGATAAAGTAAAATGCAGCTAGTTTATTTGTACTCTAGTGCAAGTGGGAGACTGAAGGAGATATGCCCTAGAGGCAAATAAATAAGTAGTATTTATTGCATTATCTCATAAGTTTATAATAGGTTTGTGTATTATGCTATAACTGTATTAATCGGAATTATTAATACACGTGTGATACATAGACAACCAGGTCCCTAGCAAGCCTCTATATGAGCTAGTCCATTGGGCAACAGTTGATCGAGATTCCCGATCAAGGACAATGACGTCGGTTGACAATGGGGTCATCTTGTTAGTTGAATAAGGTGATGGACATACGCAAAGTATTGCAATAAGATCGTATTACGATGTTTGTCATTTGCAATAGATAATAATATGATAGCTTATTCCTTAGACCGTGAGACCGTACTTATTAATGCTTCATAGGGGTGCTTTGAGAGCATCAAACGTTGTGTCTTATATAGCATGACAATAACGGTGTCCATCTTGGGTATTCCGAAAGAGCATCAAGACGTAAGGATCAAGAGCGGGATTTGTTCATTCTTGTAATGGAAAGATACTCTGGGCCCACTCGGTGATATTGCATCTATATAGCTGCGCAGCTTATGACTAGGTCATGGAGATGTAATATCGCAGACGAGTTAATAACCTTAGTCGGTAACGAGATACAACAAAGACATCGGTGTGTCTACGATCATATCTCGGACAAGGTACTATCGCAGAGACAAAGGGAATGACTGTCATATTTATGGTTCAACGACCATATTCGTGGAATGCACAGGGGTCGTCATATATTTCCAGGTATCCCTGACGATCATTGGTGAGCGGAGTGTCTCGACCATGTCTGGAGTGTTCTCGAACCGTAGCGTAACAAACTTAAGGTCTTAGCGACGCTAGGAGATAGGTTCTGGAGTATTATAGGAATTTGTTGGAGAGAGAGAAATGATCCGGAAAGAGTTCCGGTGGCCCGGAAGGAGTTCCGGGGAGGTATGGAATGGTTCCGGGAATGTCCCAAAGTTGTTCGGGTGGTTCCGAAATAGTTTCAGAGTCATGGGATATTGAATTTTATATAAATATATTAATTATGAATTAATGGGATTTTTATATTAATTTAATATTAATTAAATAAAGGAAAAAGGGGGCTCCCACCTACATGGGCCCTAAGAGGGCCCAAGAGGGGGGAGCCGCACCCCACAAGGAAGGGAGGCTTGGGCCTCCTAGTCCGAGTTGGACTAGGAGTAGGAGAAGCCCAAGGGGGGGTTCGGCCGAACCCCCCCTCCCCTCTCCTCCTTTAGTCCCACATGGGGGAGCCAAGGGGTTTGCACACCCCCTTCCCCCTTTATATACCAAGGCATATTAATTGATTTAATTCATTGGAAAATACAATTAATTGTATGCAGGCCGGCCGAGCTGTTTCTCCGCCCGTTTTGCCCCCTCTCTCCACCTAAGCTATACCGCAGAGCGCCGTTGCTCTGCGGAATTCCAGATAAGATCTACCCCTGCGATTTCAGCTGGATCTGAATGACCGGGGGTTGTCGCTAAGCTCCGTATGTTTGTGAGTGCTCGAAGGTAACTCTTTTGAGTAGCCTGGGCGACGTCGTCTCGCTCCTGCAGCCGTCGCGCCTCCCTCCCCTCTGCTGCCGCCGCACCAGCCCCGGTGCTGGCGCTCTGCCTTCTTCCGCCCGACGCCCGTCGACGCAGATCATCGTCAACATCCCGGCGTCATCGACTTCGACATCGCGGCAAGTTCTTCGTGACCTCGAGGTCGGCTACGTACGACTTCATCGTCAACGCTTGTGCGGGAGCGTAATCCCCGCTATCGGTCTACATGGAGGTAATGTAACCCGTTCCGCCACCGTTATCGCATGTACTAGATAGATAGATCCTGGCTAGTTAGGGTTTCGTTCGCTAGAAAAATTATTGTTTTCTGCACAGTAACCCCTTCAGGATTGGGGGCGTCGTTGCGTTCGAGATGGCTTCTGAGGTTTTTTGGGGGAGGAGCAGCGTCCCCCTGCCTTCTAAACAGAAACTTGTCTGGCTGAACAGATTTTTTCTGGTAAATAAGTGATTTACTACCTTTTTTAAAGCAATTCCTGCCAATGTGCCCATAACCATAGCAAATTCTGCAGCGGATTTTACTAAGGCAGTTAGGGGCGAGATGACCTTCAGCAAGACAATTACGACAGATAATCTGATCACAATGGGGATTAGTCTCCTGACAGGGGACGTCTGGTGAGGTGGTCGACGTGGGTGGTGGGCTGGTCACATAGTAGGCCGACTTAGATGGGCCTACCCTGGCAGATATGGCCCAACATGCATCCCGATTTGAAGATCCGTAATTCCCGCCTCTTTCCAATCCTTGATTGACGGTACCGAAAACAATATTGTCAGCTCTAATCTGATCAACGTTAGCTCTAGGGGAAGCATCCAAATTCACTGGAATGGATCCAATTGGCACTGTATTAGCCCCTGTGAGAACAACTGGAGGTTTGTTTGGCACACTGTTAAGACCACGGTGGATTGAGCGAAAAGCCTTATGAACTGGGACATAAGATGCATTTGGCCGACGTGATGAAATCTGATGATTTCTAGCCAAAGTCCATTCTGAGTCTAATTCTGTATAATATTCTCGTTCCTCTCTAATCCAATTCGGACCACCAAAACCCCACAGATGGAAATAACAAGCAAAATGTTCACAAGCATAAGATCTCAGATTCTGAACAAAAAACCCGACTGCTTGACAACTCAAAGAAAATCTGAACACTCTATCTCTCAGATGCATAACACCAATCTCATCAAATGCTGCTCCCAAGCAGGCCGATAGAGCAAGGCTGACATTCAGATCCGACAGACGAAACACAGATCGACCAAAGGAAACCACTAGGAAGAAACGGTGTGACTTGGAGACAGGGTTCACCGAAGTAGCGAAAAGATGACGAACCTTGGCCCAGATCTTGTGACCATGGGAGAAATCCAGAACGTGCACAATGGAGGAGGGATCCGCGTAGGGATCGCAACCCATTGTCGCCATTGGGAGGGAGTCCAGATCGCCTAAAGATGGAAATCGCAATGAGAGCCGCCGGCGGGAGGAGGGGGTGGGAGAGCCATCCGCTAAATTTTGGAGAGTGTTTTACATCATTGTTGCAACTTGTTATGCTTAATACTTGACACTAGGGCCCGAGTGCCATGATTTCAGATCTGAACATGTAATTGAATTATGATGATAATTATTTTTTTGGATCATATCTATGAGTTGTATACACATGTTATTGTCCGGAACCGATGGCCCCAAAGTGACAGCAATTGGGATAATCGGAGGGAATGGCTATGATGTGAGAATCACATGTATTCACGGAGTGTTAATGCTTTGCTCTGGTACTTTTTTAAAAGGAGTACCTTAATTGCCAGTAGTTTCCCTTGAGGCCCCGCTGCAAACGGGCTGGTAGGACAAAAGATGTTGTGCAAGTTTCTCATTGCGAGCACGCACAACTAAATTGGAATACATGCTTATGATTAGTTAATACTTGGATGCTTTATATTATCTATCTGCAAATGCCTATGCTATGCTATTACATGAATTATCTCGTCCATGCAACGCCCGTACATCCGTCCCTGTGCCTACAGTATTTTAATCCTGTTGTCTACTTCCATCACAATCGTTGTCTTAATTCTTCTTCTACTGTTATTTCACCATTGTCTCTGCTATAAAACTGTTGCTACTAATAATCTTCCTCGAGCAAGTCTATTCACAGGTGCAGCTGATCTGACAAATCATCTGTTAAAGCTTACAAATATTCTTTGGCTCTCCTTGTGTCGAATCAATAAATTTGGGTTTTACTTCCCTCGAAGACTGTTGCGATCCCCTATACTTGTGGGTCATCATCCATCAATGAACTCAGGACAGCATCGGTCACCGTATATCGAACCCCATTATTACACTACTGTCATGAATAAAATGCAAGAGCAAACTAATTAATACAAGTTCATCTCATTAAAATCAGAGTAGAGTAGCGACAACTCGTAATACATAGTTCTCATAAAACATACATTAATTGAAACAAATATAAAAATTATCCAAAGAATTTAAATCTAACAACAAATGCGATCTAAATCGCAACTAAGGTAAATACTGAACCAACAGCATAATGATACCAAGCCTCCCGATTAATGGCATATTTTCTAATCCTTTTAATCTTCAAGTCCATTGCATCCATCTTGATCTTATTACCATCAACCACGTCGGCAAGTTTGAGCTCTAATTTCATCTTATCTTCTAAGCATTGGAGATAAAGATCTTCACTTGTGTTCAATTTTGCTTTCAAATCATTGTTTTCTTTATCCAAAAACTCGATAGTAGGGTCAGGTTCAATTTCTGGTTCAGCTACCTCCTAGATAAAAATAAATCTATGTCAAGTTGGTTATCATAATTGCCAGAAACACAAAATGAAATAGTTTGAAAAATATACCACATCTGAATCATAGACCAGACGAGGACCGACGGGGACGGATATCAGAACCATGACACTATACATATATATAATACAAGTTAGAAAATTATACAAGTAATAACTATGCATCTAAACCATAAAGCTATGTTTTTTAAAATAAAATAAAAACACGAGGCTCACCGAGATGTTGCCGGTGACGGGACGGCGCAGGCGATTGACGGAGGTAAGGACGGGGATGACGCTAAAACACATAAATCATAAATTAGTTTGAGCACAAATTGCACATATAAACAAATGAAATCCTAACTTAGTCATTTCATCAAACACCTAGCTTGCACTAAAAATTTGAAATGAGCAAAATGAGCTAAAGAAGCAATGCCGGAAAGAGGATGAAGCTGCTAACCGTGGGGTGTCTTCAATCTTTCCAAATGCTGTAAAATATTGTGGATTATTTATGCTTGGGGAGAGGAACTGGAGAGGGAAAAATGGTGAGCTCGAGCTCGGTGTGAAAATGGAGGGAGCCGGGGGTGGAAGAAGCTGATATAGGTGGACCTTTAGTCCCCGTTTGTGTTAAGAACCGAGACTAAAGGGTGCTGGCTCCAGGCCCCGCGTCTGCGACCGCATGTGGACCTTTAGTCCCGGTTCCTAACACGAACCGGGACTAAAGGTCCCTCCCAAATCCCACCGGGTGGCTCGCACCCCTTTAGTCTCGGTTCATTTAAAAATCCGGGCTAAAGGGATGAACCAAAGCCCTGTTTTCTGGTGGTATAGCCAGACAATCGCGTTCTTTAAGCGGGAAGGTCCCGATGTTGTTGGTTACTCGACCGAGTCCATCATTCAGGTGATTCTTGTGGATGACAAGGTTGTTGCTTCTAGTGCTTTGGCGCCGGTTCTGGGAGCTCTCTTCCGCTAAAAAGCTTTGGGACTTCCTCGCTAGCTTGAAAGCTAATGATCCTAGATCTAGCAAGACAATTGGATGCGTTTTAAAGGTGAGGGAAATCAGAAACAAAAGTAAGAAGACGAGATCTTGTAAAGAGAAATCATTCAAAAGAGCAAATCCAAGAGTGGTGCGACAAGGAAGGCATCCGCACTTGCTTGATGGGTGGTTCTCATCTCGTCGGGTTGGCATGTCCAAGACCTTTGCTGCGTTTATTTACTTTCGCAATGTCATGATTAATGTGTCCTGAGTATGCGGTTGTAGCATGTTAGTTCTAGTTGTAGCAGGTTAGTAAAGTTGGTTCTTCTGTCAGATGGTGCAGGAGTTGCTTGCCTTGAGAATGGTCTGCTTGTGGTTTGTTGTAACGGTTTTCGCCCGATTTTCAGTTAATTAATTGATCAGTTCTTTTTTTATTAACAGATTGGGACAATTCTTTTGCCCCCTTTAAAAAAAGATGATACCTTCTCCCAAGAAAATAAGACCATGTGCTTTGAATCCATGGATTTCAACATAAGATCAAACCTTTTTGGTTCTTTTGAGGTATCTAACATAGTTCCATTAATCTTAGCTCCAAATACGCTATGTTCTTCCCAATATTTTCAAGAAATTCAATTCAGTCTCTGTTGTTTTATGGTGATCCAAATTCATATGACGATATGGAGTGAGTGGCTAACTTCGGAGCGAAGCAGAGGCCCGTCGCCGGGAGGCTTGGGCCGTACATGTCCTACTACTAATGATGATTTGCAGTACATGTCCTACTAGTGATGATGATTTGGAGTACATGTCTCGAGTTCCATATTCTAGTGATGTTGGTTCCATCATGTATGCTACGGTATGTTCACGTCCTGATTTGTCATATGTTATGTCCTTGGTAAGTAGATACATGGCTAATCCTGGTAAAGAACATTCGAAAGTTGTTAAGTGGATTTTCATGTACCTCCATGGCACGTCTGATGCTTGCTTGAAATTTGGTAGAGCTGGTGAGGGATTCGTAGGCTATGTGGATTCAGATTTTGCTGCCGATTTGGATAAGAGGAGGTCCCTCACAGGTTATGTGTTCACCATTGGTGGTTGTGTTGTTAGTTGGAAGGCAACACTTCAGCCGGTTGTTGCCCAATCCACCATGGAGGCTGAATACATGGTCATTGCAGAACCAGTTAAAGAAACTGTTTGATTGAAAAGTTTGTTTGCTGAGCTTTGTAGAGTTAATACTTGTATTAACCTGTTTTGTGATAGTCAGAGTGTCATTTAGCTTACTAAGGATTAGATGTTCCATGAGAGATCAAAGCACGTTGATATCAAGTATCATTATGTGTGTGATGTTGTTGCACAAGGTACGCTGAAGGTATGAGAGATTAGTACTCATGATAATCCGGATGATATGATGATAAAGCATGTTCCTATTTCTAAGTTAGAGCTATGCTCAGACTTAGTTGGTATCACTATCTAGCCCAAGAGGGGGTGAAGGTTCTCGTTCATGCTACATGAAGGAATTTTTCTCAAGGTGGAATGTTGTTTTATGGTGATCCAAATTCATATGACGATATGGAGTGAGCGGCTAACTTCGAAACGAAGCGGAAGTTAGCCCACCGGGCTAATCTGCGCTCGCGCGGGTGCGGGGGCGGCAGCCCCCATGGTGCAGTACAGATCGTTTCCAAGTCGGATCGCAACTGACTTAGGGTTTTATCCATCTATAAATACATCTGGTAACTCGCTAAAACCATACATTGTAAACCCGCGGCGTTTGTAACCTCACCCCGATATAGTGAAGTATTGCTGGCTGACGCCCGTGGTTTTTTCTCCCCTTTGTTTGGAGTGGTTTTCCACTTTAAAATCGCATATCCTCTTAGTTTGATTGTTCCGCTCTTCGTTGTTTCTTGCTATCTTTGATAACAGTCTCTACACAGTATTATTTAACTCTGCATGCACCACCAAAAATCAACAGCAAAACCGGTGAGTTCTTCTGTGTGGTAAAACATGACATGGATCCTCTTATCGTATGTCACCCTTGCCGGGGTCACTAACCTGTTGGCCACACACATGGCAGACCCACACGTCCATGTGGTAAAACATGACATGGATCCTCCGACGTATGTCACCCCCGACGGACCTATGGGCCCCACATTTTAGTGACTCCACCGCAGGGTACGGTACGTCAGGGGAGCTGCTTCCAGTAAAACACATACTTTGACAAGCCTAGGCAAAGACATCCTTCATTGAAATCGGAGAAACATTCCACAACCAAATCAGTTTAGCAAATTTTAACATAGTGCTAGGAAATAAAAAAAAACATTTCACAACACAGAAGCAAATAAGAAACCACATGCAAAACACCACAAACAACCCCAAAGAAATACCGGTGATCACAAGATCATACACTTCATCAACAACCGACTGACCGGTTAAAAATATAAAGCAACAAGGAAATAGCATGTAACTCAATCAATTTAAGATAGCTAATCTCCATTCTCCAGCAAGTGAAACAACACAAAATCCTCAGAAGACCATCACATAGACTCCCAAACATTACATTTAGGTCTCAAACATGAAGACTCACATAATGGGGCACATAGACTCCCAAACATTACATTTAGGTCTCAAACATGAAGACTCACATAATGGGGTAATAAGTAGCCTGCTAACATATACTAATGCAAGATGGATCAAATATTCCCGCTACACGAAAAGGCATTGTCTGGCTTGATGCCTACACCTCCGGGACACTCAAACCTGTAAAAGGAAAAACATAATTGGTAAGCATTTACAATGGGTACAAGGACTTCACAAATGGGGTATCTGTATGCATAGCTACAGTAGGAAGAGGTTCACACCACAAGGAGGAGGTGCAAGTTGTGAAGACTGAGTATCCGAGAAAAGTAAACGGTAGCCAGAGCCAGAAGCATCTCTACTTCCCCATGAGCATGCTGGTCATGGACAAACCTCTCTCCCTTGCTTGCTTGATTCCTGCTACCATTTCTACCTCAGATTCTTTAACCAGACAGGCAAGCCCACCTTCCTTTCTTCGTTTGTTCCAAGAGACACATGGCACTTATGCTGCTCTGTTGCCACCATCCTGTGAATAACTTAATCTTGGAATCACAAGAAAGAAACATGACTCCCTCCTGTTTGAAGCAACGACAGGATCAACACGACTAAACCAAGCCACCCACATCTCCGATAAGTTAACAATACAGGAGACAATATCAGACATCATTGGATTATCTTGATGGTACTAAACTCCGAGATCATACAAAGATAACTCCAAGCTTTACCATCAACGGGTTAACAGCTGTTATACTATGAACTGCTTTTTATACAGAGGATGCAGCTGGACACAATTAGAGTGGGGCTAAATCAAACTAGTCAATGGGTATCACACACTTTTATGAGTGGAATGCCCCAGAACCAGAAGAACATTAGTTTGCACTGGGACTGCAATCTCTAAAACTGCTCCATGCACTGTCGAGACTGATCAATGGTCCACCGGGTTGACCTTATAATGGCGAGCGAGGCTGTCGATCTTCCCATCTTGCATCATTTTCTCAATCATGTAGTACTTCTCGAAGCTTCCATCAAGTGTCTCCTGCTGCTGTGTCGCTAGCTCCATCTCTTCTTCCAGTTGATTCTAAAAGGAAGAGAAAAGCTCAATTAAGTTATGGCTTGGATACAACCGAGGTTAGAAGCAACTGTATCGTATTTTAAAGAACAGCATCATCAAAATCCACAAAATAATGTGTGTAACTAGTCAAGCTCCATCTAAATGGGGCAAATTGATTATGAATGTCAGAAAAATATGTTGATGTCGCTGGTTACAACTGCATACGCCCTATTAGGTGCCTATATTCCCCAGAGAAATGGTTTGTTTCATCAGCAGAGTAAAGAAGAGATATTTGTAGATTTTTTAGTAGTTGACATAAGCACATAAGATCAGTGGTAAATCATCACCTTGACGAGTGCCATATTTTCTGCATCTTGCCACTTTGCAAGCCGCTTCAGTTTATTCATCCCATCATACTCTGGATCCCCTTCTTTTACCCAGCTGATTTCCATCTTCAAGGCAGGGTGCCTAGGGCGATCCCGAAACATTTCAGGCTTTGCATAGATAGCTCTTACAGGCCTGGGCATTCCACCAATTATGAAGGGGAAATCATTCATCAAGTCTACAGCAGCCTTGGCTTGTGACGCGTCGTCCAATTCCACCAATGCAGCAGAAGGAATATCATACGGGATTGTGTAGTTCACAATGAACTCCAAACTGACAACATTCGCACACTGGGCAAGAGCTGCTTTGATAATTTGGCTAGTAACCAGAGGGGAGAGGTGATCAATATATATTGTTCTCTCGACCCTTGCCATGAAATCAGCATACTCCTTAAGCTGTTCATCAGATGTCGCCATTGGAGAGCGTCTTCTGCAGGAAAAACAATAAGTTGCAACAGTGACTTAAAATGGCTACGATTGCCTTGGAATAAAAAATGAACATTGTATGAGCGCAAACAATGTGCAAAAGCATCTACAAGTTCTGACTAACATAAAGACAACTATCGACAGTGGGGTTTGTTTATCTCCTGAATATGGTCCCTTAGAGAGGAACATGAGTCCCAAAATTTCAGCATGTCACTGATTCAGACCTCACAAAGCTTCTGAATTCTGATGCTATGCTACTACAGCACCAGTCCAATGCCCAGGGACCATACATGAGCAATGAGTTCTCATCTACTCGAAGAACGTTATGTCTTGCTGCTGGTACTGGAGATCACAGACTGGATTCGAACAAGATTCACCATTTTGTATTTAATATTGACATGACATTAAAGGTCAATTCTTTCAAACTAAAATTTTGGAAAGGTAACTCAGTGTATAGTACTTGCATAACATACATCATACACGGATCAAATGCAAAATGAAAGGTGCTTTCCGGTCACATTTCTTGGCAAAGAGAACTAAAAATGACATGGAAGACCCCCTTCAGCAGTAAGGAAAAAGTTTTTATGATTATCTCAGACAATACATAGACCTTCGTACATGCTCGCTTACAACAAAATTAACAAACACAAGCAGCAACAGAAGCAAAGGAAGTATTGGGCACATGCACATCGAGCTGGGGTGGGGGAATCTACGCCCCGCCACGGCGCTTGGCCTCCTTGGCCTGTATGCGGCGCGAGGCCTCAGCAACGCACTCCAGGGCCTGCTCGACAGCGTCACGGCCACCAATGATGAGCCGCGCCACCACCTCTGGGTCACGCTCACCGTGAGCCTCCTCGAACTCACGCCGCGCGTTGGCGCGCAGCGACTCACGCCATGGCACTCCGCGCTCATCGAGCCACTCGAACAGACGTGTCGCACGAAGAATGTCCCGGTACAGCCCAAGCGCCTCCCGTCGGTTGCTCGTCAGCCGCCAACACGCTTGGGCCTCTACCGCGTCATCGTCGAGGAGCGCCTTGGAGGAGAGGATCTTCTTGGATAGGTGGCGGTCGAGGATCTCGTCGATGGTGTCAGGCCCCTTGTGGATGGATCGGAGCTGCTGTGGCGGGGGTGACCTCGTAGCAGTAAGGGTGCGCAGGAGGGAAGAGCTGCGGGCTTGTGTGGCCACGGCCATGGACGTCTGTTACGGCGTGGTTGGGTCGGGTTCAACTTTGATTCTGGTACTGGACCTGAAGGTTTGTGTGCAAGTAGTTTTGGATCAGATGGGCACTATTCTAACCTGCAGCATGATAAATCAAAACTAAACTAAACCATTGTGTCGGTATAGTGTCTCATATAATCCTTTATCAAATTGCCATGTAGGATTATATGAGACACTATACCATTATACCAACACAGTGCTAAATGTTGTTTACAATACCGATGTCAACATTTGCCAGGCATGCATTTTACCGCTCCATGAAAATGACCAGCAGGCCCTTTCCGCTCCGCTCTTCTGACTCCTCGGAGTTGGAGCGTTCGGCACCGCTCCATCCAATCCTGGAGCCGAGTTGAGGTCTTGGAGCGGAGAGAATCCGAACACGCACGCATACGTATTGTTTAGTTTGTACAAAGGGTGTCTACAACCCCTATGCGGGTTTTTTTTCATAAGAAAGTATATATTCTGTCAAAAAAATCCCTATGAAATTAATATTTGCAGATTCGACTTAGAGGACCAGGTAATATCTGTCCATAAGGTATTGAAATTATTACATATGAAACAACAAATGCTAAATATGAAATAAATATTTGCAGATTCGACTTATTAATGTGTTTTATGTGTTACACAACTACGCAAGGGATAGGGAACATGAGAGGGATGATTTGCTATTGCCGGAAGTCGACGCTGAACTAGCAGCTACGGCCCCTGAAGCTGCTGATGATGCTACTTTAATTAGAAGTGTCCAACAAACTACTGAATGGTCCAATTTTAGGCAACAATTTGCTGATGATATGTATGCTGAGTTACTGAGTATCTTGTGGCACGTGGAGAGCAAGAGATTTAGTTGATGAATTGTGACTGAGTAGATGATGCCTTCTTTTGTGAACAATAGCTAACCTACAGACCAGATCGAGGCAGCACGTTCAGACTAGATACTTGATACAACACATAAGATTTGTCCCAGGTAATGAGCTACCTATTCCCTGTATATCTCAAAGGTTAACGAAGGGCACAAACAAGCTACAGAGAACAGATAACTAGTAGGCTCGACAATACTGAAAATCCACAACAAGAAACGACCAAGATGGATCCCAATTTTCAGAATTTAGCTACGGTGATAACTCCCAGAAATACGTAATGACGCTGGCCACTAGCAGAAAACGTACCGAGAAAGACGACGACAAGGATCGGCCTCACAGCCAACTCTCCGCAGCTGGGGTCAAATAGATCGCGGAGACGCAAAGAAACAGTGGCGCAACCCTACAACCTCGCCGCAACACCATGGCGGCACACTCGATTGGGGAGGCAGGGCGTTAGGCGCCGTCAGAAATTAGGGTTTGAGGGGTGGCCATGGGCGCAGCCGAGAGGCGGCCGGGAAGGGGAAGATGAGGTCAGGGAGAAAGGCTTACAGCCGGCTGCGGCGGCGACTGGTGGCTGCAGGGTCGGGCGGCTGCGGCGGCGTCTGGTGGCTGCAAGGTCGATCGGGCGGGTGTTTCTGTGGGAAGAAGCTGTACGCGGAGTGCCTTCTTTCCCAGCGTATTTGGCAGTATCTCCACTAATATAAAAAGAGAGAGTCTCTTACATCCGGAGGATCTGGAGCGTCCACAACCCTAAATCCAACGGACTAGATCGTTCAGATGTTGTATGTTTGATGTCTTCTTTTGACTCTACCGTACAAATAAGAAAAAAACCGTCCATGCATCGTGAAGATAGAAGAGCAACTTCTCCGCCCACGCCCCCCGCTCACCACGCCGAGAAGCTCTACGCGCCGAGACCCCTTTCACCGCGCCGCCTCCGCTCCTCGCCGCCCACGCCCACGCATCCTGGCCTCGCCGCCCCCGCCCCCTCCCCCAATGGCCGGCTCCTTCCCCTTCACCTTCTCAACTTCCTCCGCGGGCGAGTAGCCGAGTCCCCTCGCCGTCCCTCCACGTTCCCGGATCCTTCGAGCGGAGGTCACGCCGCCGACTGCAGCAGTGCCCTGCCCTTTCCCGCACTGACGCCCACCCACGCGTCACTTGCGTTCCCCGCATCGCCGCCCATATCGCCAACCACGCCGTAGACTGTCTCAGTAAGTTTGTTCGTCCTCACGTATGATGTTCACCACATTGTTCAATTTCTGTCAGAGTTTGCCATCAGATTTGTTCACCACTTTTCAGTTTTAAACCAACATTTACAGTTAGCAAATGCCTAATCAGGCAACGGGC
This sequence comes from Poa annua, assembly GCA_026929855.1. NCBI lineage: Eukaryota > Viridiplantae > Streptophyta > Magnoliopsida > Poales > Poaceae > Poa > Poa annua. Next base: position 74,204,943 of record CM049426.1, read on the forward strand.
ATCCACTGTGTCGATTGGTGATATCATTTGATGATTGTTGGTTACTTCCTGCATCTCAACGCTACCATTGGCACTGCTTATATCATGTTGCCGATACGCCGGACAACATCCTCGCGGGTGACGCTGCCGCTAAGACCGACATCCTTTCTCACTGGAGGCCGTGTCTCTAACGATGTTGTCAAGGCTGAGGATGCAGCAGACAACAGAAATTGTTCAGTTGAGGAGTAACTTCGTTCAATTTGAGGCTATTGAAATGGAAATTTTCTTCTCAACGCTTGTCAATATGTGACGATGCATCAAATTTTACATCTGCTTGCTTGTAAAGGTTCATATGTTTCGATTTAGTGCTATAATCGGTTTGTGAAAAAGAAAGTCAGAAACTGGTATTGGTGCATAATATATATATGTACTTCAGTCATGACATTAGAAAATGAAGTTTTTTTACTGATTTAATATTTTATTCACCTAAATAATTCCTTGTTGAAGATAAATAGTTGAATGAAACATTCAACGAGTTATCTTTTTTTCTCATTGTTTTTAGGACATCTTGTGGTCTAGCCCTTTAATTGTAAAATCTCATTTAGCTTCAGAATAGTCTACCTTATATTTTTGATGCGGTCTATCGTTCGGAGATGGATGACCTTGGGGCTTTTTATTTCAAACTAGGGAGTTTCCAAAGTTCGTTATGTTGATTAAATATATGCATCAAGATTTTAGAAGACGTGCTATTAACTGATTTTAACCTTCTCTTATCAGGAAAGTTGTTCTGGAGAGTACTAAGGAACTTAGTATAGACTCTAGGGAAGATACTTTACCCGAGTATTCTGAAATGTTATTTATGGTTGAGTTGTCCGCCCATCCCTAGACTGCCGGCCACCAAACCATCAACCGTCCTCGCTTGCTGCTGCAGCCAGCACGACTCCTCTCTTCCTATTGATTTGGATGTTCATGTATTGTTCACAAACATGTACTGTAAGTATAAGTGGCTAATGTTCATGTATTCTCGGTTGTTTCTAGAATGTTCAGATATTCTTGGTTGTTACAACTTACAATTGTTAACTATATGGCTTCTCTCCGTCTTCTTCCTAGACTACAAAATTGTGGAATACGGTATTCGAGTTACTACTTAGTGGCTAATTCAACTTCTATTTCTTCCATGTAGGAAGAGGAATGGACTGGAAGTTTGCTCATATGCTTAAACAGTTGCATCAGTCAGTTGAGTCCTTTAATCCGTGTCTGGCAAGTGCTTGTGAAAAGGCTTTAATAAGCTCTTGATTCTGATGTGAGGATCAATAAGCATGTCGTCCAAAGTAGTTGCATGGTTGTTTGCTCTGCAAAACTGCTCTAGCTTGCCAGTAGTCTACCCTCTTTAAGTTAGATCTTCTGTGTACATTATTTTTCTTTCCTTTACTTTGGTAGCAGAACTACTAATTGAATAACATAATCAAGTCCAAGCCTATGGGTGCTCATACATTGTTCTATGTTTGGGTTTTCGGGCTGTGAATGCCAATCACTGCAAGAAAAGATAAATTAAATTTTGGCTCCAATTTAGTTTGATCAATTCAGTGACATTACCTTTTGAGGCTACACTAGAGCCCATTATGTTCTTTTCTGATCATATCAATCAATTGAAGCATTGTTCCTTAATAGAAAACTCCACACTTTATTTTGCTATTGTTTCTTAAATCTGCATATTCAACTCTTGGCATTATTGTGTATGAAGCATTGATTCTCAAAAAGTATTGATTGTTGGATAGGTTTCTCTGAGATATGGAACAATGTATGAGCACCCATATCTCAGAGGTTTGGATAGGTTTCTCGCCGGCGAGACGTACCGGGGGTTTGGATTCGGGCTTGTACTCCTCGCCGGCGTCCGCGTCCGCATCTACGGCGGCGGAGGCGTCAGACATTGCCTTGTTCTTCTTCTGCTTCCTACGGCGGCGGCGTCACTCGCTCTCCCGGATTTCCCCTCCTCCGGAACCAAATCGCAAGAGGGAATGGAAGGCAAACCCAGGTGACTTGGGAAATTCCCTATGGGCTTTAATTTCCCTGGGTGGTTTGGGCCCTGCTACCAAAACAAGCCCTTAATCCCCCATCAAACTCCCCTCGTTGAACTCCCATTCCCTTTCCTAAACTAGTAATTGTGCACGTGCAAATGCACGTGCTGTTCCAATATAAGAAAAAAGTTTTTAAAAATGTATACCGTCAATATTTAATGCAATCAAATATGTATATGCATAGTCTAAAAATTTCTATCTTATCAAATATGAGTAAATTTTCGATATTCGATATTAGTGAAAATACGTTATAATTTTTTTTCTCACAATGATATATTGAACAAAGGAAACGGTTTCTCTCATTACTTTAAACCTTGTAAGATTATGATGTTGAAGAATATGACCTTCACTTAAAGTACCACCTTTGGAAACTCTCACTTCTAGTCTCGTGATTATACCATAGTCTATTGATCACACCTCAGTGATAATTCCTAAGTAAGACAAACACATGACTGGTGTAGTGAGAACATGTCTTTAAATGATTTTAAAAAAAACATCTCTTAGACATAATTTTGTTTTTGTTTTATTATGAACATGAACATATATGATGGTAGACATCTCCTTACATAGTCACACAAACAATACACTATCCAATGAATAAGCCGGTCAACACTTGCAGTGCAATATGTACACACAAAAAAACATCTCTTAGTACGCGCCCTCCGCCCCCCCCTCCCACGTAGTCTTCCGACTCCGCGCTCGTCCGCCAGCTCGACCGCCTGCCCGTGCCGCCCATACCGGAGACGTTCCTCGCCGCGACGGTCGGAGGAGGAGGCGGGCGAGGATCTCCATGGGGCGTCGAATTTGAGGAGGCGGGAGAGGAGCTCCAGTGGATTCATCAGAGCGAGCTGAGGAGGCCGCCTCGAGGCGGAGCAGCGAGGGTGTCGAGCCGTTGCGAGCTCGGGACGGGGAGTTCTCTCCCGATGTGAGGAGGTGGGGGAGGGCGGCCCGGGGATTCGATGCGTTTGGGCCAAAAAAATTCCCGTCTCCAGAGTCACCAAATGGATCGCTGAAAAAATCAGGGTGCAGTTTCCTCGTGGGCTTCTCACCCGGGGAAACGAAGGGGATCCCTGTGTTTTCCCGGAGCACCAAACAAGCCCTACAAAGGGCAAATTGATTTTACGGTCCCAATCCATTGTTTAGTTGATCAGGGGAATTGCTAATGGGAGTTTAAGAGGGTTTAAGAGGGAGTTATCTCCCTTGAATTGTGGGACCTGCGCAGCCAACGTACTCTTGTTTTTGTGGGAGTTGCCCCTCTTATTCCCTTTCCCCTGCCCATCGTAACTCCCATGTCCCTCAAACAGAGAATCAAAGTATCATGTCCCTCTATTTCCCATTCCCAAGTCCCCGATTCCTGTTTGTGCCCTTCCGAGCTTGAGTGAGGCAGCGGGATGGGGGCTCGGAAAGTGTTGCTTATACCAGTCTTTAATACCATGACCACCCCCAAACGCCGGTAAGCGGGCCAACAATTCCAAGTTACCAATTTCAGGTCAGTTTTCCAACATCCAAACACAGTTAATATGTGTCCATATATATTACTTTGACATAGAGTATCAGGTAATATGTGTCCATAAGGTATTGAAATTATTACATATGAAACAAAAAATGCTAACTATGAAATAAATATTTTCAGATTCGACTTATTAATGCGTGTTGTGTGTTACACAACTATATAAGGGATAGGCAACGTGAGAGTGATGATTTGCTATTGCCGGAAGTCGACGCTGAACTAAGCAGCTACGGCCCCTGAAGCTGCAGATGATGCTACTTTATTTAGAAGTGTCCCAAGCTACTGAATGGTCCAATCTTAGGTAACAATTTGTTGATGATATGTATGTTGAGTATCTTGTGGCACGTGGAGAGCAGGAGACTTAGTTGATAAATTGTGATGGGGTAGATGATGCTTCTTTCATGCTAGCTATATTGTATTAGCAATTTTGTACCTGACTTGCTTTTTTACTTACTTGCTTTTTTACCTTAATGTAGAAGCATGGCTGAACCAAAAGGGAAGAAAACTAGTAGTTACCTTGCATGGACTACTGAGATAGACGCGGCATTGTTGGCCGTCCTGGTTGAGCATCACAACATTGATGATAGTGCTTAAAATGGTTAGAAGGCCACATGTGTACACTGCTTGCATTAAGCATGTGAAGGAGAAATGTTATGTTGACATCACCAAGGACAACATTGTTGGAAGAATCAAAACGTTTGACAAGCATTATGAGATCATTAGCAAGATGCTTGGTCAGAGTGGTTTGGATGAGATTGGGACACCAACAAGGTTATGGTTGATAGTGACGAAGTGTGGACTCATTATGTGGAGGTATTTAATTCTAAATATTGCTTTGTGGTTACTTTTGCACCTTCACTATCATCTATAGTATTTATATTTATTCTACAGGCTAACAAGGATGCATCGTGCCTATAGGACCAAGGTAGTGTATAACTGGAGTGATATTGAGACTATATATTCAACAGACCATGTGAATGGCGCATGTGCGAGGACGGGTCAATATGCTCAAGACCAAAATACTCCAATTGTTAAAAAATCTTCAGAAGTGTCTCAAAAGAGGCAACACACTGTTGATGCTATCTTGTGCATGATGGGACATATGAGAACATGGTTTGATGAAGCTTTGAAGACAGTTGAGCCACTTCTGAAGCCAAAAGCGACTCCTCCAACTAAAATACTTGATGTACTCAAAAAGGTAGAAGGTTTGGAGGATTGATATGTTCAGAGCTTATGGGAAGTTGATCGTCAATGGCCACTTGTTTGAAGCACTCATGTCTAATGGCGCTCCCCGAGAACTTCAAGAAGCCATGGCTCTTGATCTTGTCCCGATGTTCTACCATGTGTGGTTGTTGATATAAACTCTGTGTGCACTATATATAAGACATGATGTATGCACTTTTCCTAATTGTGAGAGACATGAAAAAAAAATATTAAAATTGTGGACATGCATGGTGTTTTTGCGTCTTATTTACATAATTTTAATGTTATTGTGTGTGAAAAGTAATACTATATAAACATTGTACTACCTACTTGCTATTTAGTTTATATTGTCTAAAACCTACAAAACATCCAATTCCATGGTATGTACATCCAAGCAGGAATTGAAATTGGTCACTAGACTCTGTTTCCAACAGGAAATTCCGAACACACCCAAACAACATAATTAAAATTGGAAGTCATTTCCTTTCCATCCTAGATTGGAATTCCTTCTTCAATTCAATTTTAGACTAGTTTTCCAACATCCAAACACAGTCACTTAAATTGCTTTGAATAGGTAAATTAATTATTTGTTATTAAAGGTCTATCTTTAATCCTTTTAGACTAGTACAATGTGGAGTATCATATACTAGTATCATGCATATCTCTACTATATAATACGGCTTGAGGTATCCATGGTACGTCACGGAGTTTTGTACAACACTCACTCACAGATCAAGTAATCAACCCGCACTACCTGTGCTAGAAATATCGTCAACGCAGTCGTGACTCTCGCGCAGGGACAAGGCTGGAGGAGCTCGCGGTGAGGCAGGGGTCGAGGGCCACGGCGCACGGAGTCATCGACGGAGCAGCAGCAGGAGGGGACGGAGAGGGATTGTAAGGAGAGCAGTACGGAGGAGATTGCGGCGAGGCTGGCGTCCGACGGCGCTATGTCGACGGAGGAGCTCGTGGCGAGGCTGGCGGCCGAGGGCCCCGGTGTCGTCGACGGATCTGCATTATATTATATAATACGGCTTGAGGTGTCCATGGTACGCAGCGGTAGTTTTGTAAGAAACCCCCTCACAAATCACGTAATCAACCCACACTACATGTGCTAGAAAAACAGTCAACGCAGCCGTGACTCTCCCGCTGTCGTGCAGGGATGGAGGAGCTCGCGGCGAGGCAGTGGCCGGGGGCCACGGCCCACGAAGTCGTCGACGGAGCAACAGAAGGAGGGGACGAAGAGGGATTATAAGGGGAGCAGTACGGAGGAGCTCGCGGCGAGGCTGGCGTTCGGCGGCGCTACATCGACGGAGGAGCTCGTGGCGAGGCTGGCGTTCGGCGGCGCTACATCGACGGAGGAGCTCGCGGCGTGGCTGGCGGCCGAGGGCCCGGCGTTGTCGACGGATCTACAGCAGTTCTATAGGTTATGCCCGGAGCTCTCCTCAGCCATCCACATCACGCCTGCCTCCCGACCCCGGATACCACGGTAAGCTGAGTTCCCCTTCCTCTCATCCTCTGTTTCCCCGCTACGCCCCGTTTCGACTCCATTTCTCCGCTACGCCCCGTTTCGACTCCATCAGACCTTCATTGTGTTCTGTTGAGTAACTAAACGACTTCAATTTCAGGCTCGTTGATGGTTGTTCTATTTGGGTTGATTGAGAAGGAAATGTTGCTCTAATCCATTGAGCGAAGGCTATGGAGATTCAAAAGTACTAGACGAGCAGGCGAGCTCCGCCTCGCCTGCCTGTAAGGCATTGTCACACTGTACGGCAGCCGGCAGGCTGAACTTTTCAGTGTTCGGTACCATATTCCATCCGTGATCAGTGTGCCATATTGAGTGGCCTAGGAAAGTTTTCTTCTCAGACGTACAAAACATGCCCTTATTTTTATTCTGAAGCTCATAACCAACATAAGAATCGGTGTTTCTTGCATTGTGTAGAAAGTTACATCAAGCAAATTTCAAACAAAAAGTACAGCAAGCTCCCACAAGCAAATGTCATGTTACTTTATGTTAATTTAAAAACTAATAATGTGAAACCAGCTAAGTTTCAAAGACCACGCAGTAGGATTTTGCAAAACTGGATTGCAGAGGCCCAAGGGGAGTTCCATCACATTTGCTTTCAGTCTACACCACTGCATGTACATTCTTAGGCTCCAGCATTAAGTAAACTAAAATTTATGGTTGCATCTTGTATGAATAAGCAGGATATGAACATTGGTAAGCCCAACCCCTCTCCAACGGCAACCTTAGTGTTGTGCTTCCTAAGCAACCTGAAATCCTATTATATGGAAACAAACTAACCATAATTTCTGAAATCTTGATGCTTGGTGATATGGAATGCAGTTACCTTACCGCACATCAATGTTAGGCCATGGCGCTTAGACTCTCTTTATGCTTGTTGTAAGTTTCCCTGCACTATGAATATGAGATTCTGAAAGTTCCACTGAACTCTATGATCAACCTGTTTATGATTATCATGTAGATGTGAACCACAGATAAAATAACCAATTCATCTTTGTTGTAGTAATAATGTCTAAGAGCATCAACAGAAGTCTGCCTAGAATCTAATTTCCTACTTACCTTAAACACCCTTAGAAATATTGGATGGACCCTGAAAATTTGCATCATTTTTATTAGCAAAAATATTCTAAAAGCGGTTTAAAGCGAAGAAGAAAAGTGTCAAGAACTTACTAAACCAAAAGATACTTTAGGGAACATCGATGCAAACTCGCTTGCAGCCATACACACATAAACATAGTGCTTGGCTCAGCTCAATCTCCACAGCCACAAAATATTATATGACAGTTGTGTTTACACATTGTTAACCTTCATGAATTTAAATTTCAGACCCCAAATGAAAACTTACCTGTTAATCCACCACCAAGAATTTCACATTTCATCTAAAGATAATCCTCACATGTTTTTTACAGCTTTAGGTATGCCATTAGAAGGGGTGATGTCTCCAACAATAGATGTTGACAAATAAAGTGAGATAGATGAAAAGGGCTTGGTTGAAAACTGAAACATGAAGGCATCAGAGAAGTATGGTTTACGGACACTAACTAACTTTGAGTACCGTAAGTCCTTCACCATGTAAGCACACTCACAACAGTACATGTCTTAACTCTGACTAACTTTATATATAGATATATAAACAATCACATCAGTTTAAGTTAACTTGATATGTTGTGTACAAAGATAGCTGCATACCCATAAAAAAATAATTTACTGCTCTTGAAATGATTTGAAGTTTATTCTAGATCAAACACATGTACTATAAAAGAAGATGGCGAGGTCTAAATAAACTAAAAATATATTAAAACTTCATGTGCACAAATCAATTTACTGTGTATAATACGTCACAAAAGAAATATCGCTATAGATCTAAAACAAACGATTTGAGCTATATCTCATCAAACAGTCTGAGCCTAAATAATTTTACTGGCCTAAAAGAGCGACAATCTCAACCACTTGCCCCCCCCCCCCCCCTACATTTGCAGCTGCATTCAGCAGGGCCCTAAGCTCTATAAGGACACATCTAAATGACACAATCACGGTCATTGGCTGAATCTCACATATGAAAAACCGTAAGTTTTAATTGCAATGGGAAAATAAGCAGATGATCTTTATAGTTTCATTGAGCATAGTGTGAGGACCATTTAACCGAATAAAAGAATGTTTTTTTCATCTAAAGAAGCACTTTTAAATAGTATCCATAATACTTCAAGTTCCACCTCCAGGATATTAAGATAATCGAGGAACCTTCTGAAAGAATGACCCTGATGAAAGGAATGTAACTCAGCATAAATAATATCCATAATACTTCAAGTTCCAGGATATTGAGATAATCGAGGAACCTTCTAAGAGAATGACCCTGATGAAAGGAATGTAACCCATCAATAATTAGCTGCCTTTGCTCTTGTTGAGCTACATTTCACAAAGATCTCCCTCATGTTGAGGAACCTGCACTGTAGGGAAGAATTCTGTATCGGTTTTGAGAAAAGTTCTTCAACACCAGAATTTTAATGTATTACAGAGTAGAATAATGGATGTGGAGAAAAATACGTTGGATGCTCCCCTTCCTACATGTATTAAAATGCAAGTAAATCTCACATGTCTACCTAGAATGCAACTAACATGCATCCTTTATAACTAATCATTAACTTGGAATAGCCTCTTAGCTATCAGGCACCAACATGTTCATCATACTTTGAACCCTAGAAAATAGACATCATAGTGTTTATCTTGGGAAAAGAATATATGACAGGGAATAGAAGATATCAAGATAGTGAGTTCAATTGTACTCAAAGATACTGGATCACACTAGCAGTAGAAAACCTACAATATAGCACTTGCAAAACTACATTACCTGAAGCAAACACATTAGCACTCCATGGTTACTCTGAATACCGAAATAAAATAAGTTAGTTTAAAGCACTACATCTCAAACTTTTAATAGCATAGCATATTGACTGCTTTCCATGGACTACCCTAAAAGATAAGATAAAAAGGATTGTATAATAACCTTATCAGAAAAATGGGGAGTTCAAAAAATGCTACCAGTTGTGAAATACTTGTGCTACCTAAGCAGAATATGAGTATTGAGAAATTTTATAGGACATAGAACTATTTTTATCAAGCAATGACAAACTATGCTTCATACCACACATCATCAAAATCGGCAAATTATGAGGTGAAGAAGATCGCAGTTTGTAGCAGTAACCGACTGAAGATGCAAGATGTTGTAACAGGAAAACAGAAGTAGAATTAACTATTCAGATTTGAAAATTAAGACTACGAAATATGTTCTATCAATATTTATTAATAAATATACATATAAACAGGAGAGGCAAAGCAGAAATATTTTGGATATACAAATATAGAGGAATGCAATATAACAACTAAGTATATCCAAAGCATTTACTACGAAACAGCCCAATAATTAGTACTTTAGTAGAGTACTAAAGGTCAACCTAATAAAAATACACTATGGAAACCATTTCCTTTCATGCAGTTACTTTCGTGAGGGAAGAAACACATACTATTGCATTCGTGAGCCAATATTCATTTGATCAGGCAGCAATGAAACAGAAATACAGGGTGTCACCACCATTGGAACTGAGTATTTTTTTGCTGTCGTCGTTTGGTGCCGCAGTTAAGTTTTAGCAGATAACTCACACAGGAGAAAAGGAACCGGAAGCTGGCATCGGCGGGGAGCCTGGAGCGGAAGATGTCGTCATTGATCATGGCAAAGTTGAGCGGCCGCACCAGCTATGACTCCTCATCCCTCTCATCCATAATTCTTCCAGAATCTGTTCTTGACCAGGATTGTAAGAGCATAAGAGAGCAAAACTGAGAGAAAATGATCACATTAGCACAAAGAGAAACAATAACATGGCAGCAAAAAATATATTCATGGCATCTCCTATCTCTCAGTTATGTCCACGTAGAACAAACTCCATAATTAAGAAAAAATACAGTGTCCCCTGCAGGCATTTCATCAAACACCTGCAGGGGAGAGAGGGGGCAGGAGGCTTACCATGCCGAGGCGGGAGCCGAGCTCCAGGCTACGACCGGAGAGGATGGAGACGACGATGGCGCGGGGCGTAGGGACTCGGATGGCGCGCGGGCTTCTCCTCCTCCAACGCAAGCACCAGGCGGCGTGGACAGGGCGGGCGCGCGGCCCTCTCCTCATCCAGCGCGGCGACCCGGCGGCGTGGGCAGGCGGTGACGCGACGCGGCCGGAGGGCGTGCGCTCTCCTCCTCCTTCAGCGAAGGGGAACCGGCGGCGTAGGCAGGGGCGGCGCTGCAGCAGGGGGCAATGAGGGCGGCGGCGGGGGCGGGCTCTCCTGCCTCCTTGATGGTGGCACCTCCACACGCCGGCGCACGTCTCCTGCTTCACGGTGGTAGCATGGAGGAACCCGGCGGATCAGGGCGGCGCGGGAGAGGCCTGAGTCCCATCTGTGCTCCCCCTATCCCCCAAACCCCCGCCCCCTCCTCTCCTCTCCTCCTATCACTCGCCCAGCTTGATATGCTCACGTGCGCCGCCGCCGGACGCTGACGCCGACGCCTGACCCGAGCCCTAGCCACGGTTGCCCAGCACGGCGTCCTGTGGCTTCGGTTGCAGCGGCGAGGGAGCGAGACGGGCAGCCTGAGATGGCGGCGAGGAGGAGCACAAGAGTTTGCTTTGCCCACCAGCCACCCTCATGCAACGGACCCATGGTCAGACACATACGAAGGTTATGGACCCACATGTCAGAGGCAGTAGAAAACGTGGATGCTCTGATTAGCCTCGCTCGGCACCCGCCGTAAGTCTATAGATAATGTGTTCTATATCAAGTATAGTTCAGTCATGATCTTTATCATCTGCTCTGGCGATGTACTCATGGAAGGGATCGGCAAGTATTCTGCCTGTCAACTCCTTCATCAGTCAGGTCGAGCAAGTGCTATCCATTTTTAGACTGCTGGCCACCCTAAGGTCGAGCAAGAGCCAGCTTATAAACTGATAAGTGTTCTCTGTTTGTAGACTGCTGGCCTCTCCGGCCAAGTTCAGTTGGAGATGAAGCAAAACATTGGGGGTAACCGAGTCCTCTTTTGATGATCTTTTAGTTTGCTGCAGTTTCATCCTACATCATATGTTACTGAGACGTGCTTTGAGAAATCTAGGATGTGCGTCATGTGAGGAGGAGGGTTTAGGGTATTCGTGTTTGTGGGCCCTCGGCTCCGCCTCTTTTCCTCCTCACAAGTGTCGCCCTCCAATCAAATGTATCTGAGTAGATTTGATTTTCGCTTATGTTTCTAACCTTAGATTTTCATTATTTTCAATAATTTGATAAACGGACTCTCCCAAATTCACTAATTACCAGCTGTTACCTACCATGTCTTCACAAACATTTGATGGTCTGTTTTTTCATGTGAAAACTATCAGATTGCTTCGGACCCTGTTTGTATAACAATTATCATCATAGAACACCCTTCTCCCATATTTTTAATGGTGATATAAGAATTACGCTATGCCTTTTCTATTCCTCCATGGAGCAGCACGGCTAGGTGTTCTATTGACAGGAACATGGGACCCATCAATTGCCCCAATGCAGTTCTACAAAGAAAAAGTGTGGGAACACAAATAATTAGACGTGTGGTCAATTTTACAAAGAAGAAGATAAGAAAAGGAGTCTGAAGTTTGGAAACCTGAAAATATGGGAAGAAGCGAGGGTCTGTAGTTATTTTCGGATGTGGTTCATCAAGATTGATAGGATTGAGAAATCTAGCGGACAAAGTGGGAATGATGTCGAAGAATTGATTGATATACTTGCTAAAGATCTGTCCACTATGGTGAAACTCTAACTGTAGATCTTCATACGAAGCATTGTGTGACAACATAACGAGAAAGAATGCCAACTTCTCTTCAACCTTGATTCTTGAATCTGAAATTAAACCTTCACTCCTAAGGTACGATGCCAACCACATGAAAATGTGTGGCTCCATCCTAAATGCAGTAAGACAATTTTTTAGGTGCCCACCAAGCAGCTCCCTGACATGCTCATTGCCATATAAAAAAGACAAATGCCTTTTCTGTCTCTTCCTTTGGCATGTACTTAAATAAAAGTGTAATGCAGGCAAAATGATAAACATAATCTCTTCGTCTTCAGTTTTTCTCTTCCTAACACGTTCTAGGCTTCGTGAAGTCATTTCAGCACTAATGAAAGAACACAATAAATAAGATGAAAGATGACTAGATCAAGTTGGTGCAATAAGCAACATTTGTGGTAGCAGAAACATACCAAAGGTTGGAGTCTTCACAGGATCCCAAGAAGGCGGGGGCTCATCAACAAATGAATATATCAATGGTGCTGGTCTCTCTAAAAATAAAGATCTCAAAGGTTAACAGAAGTAGCAATTCATCTACGTAACTTGAGAACGTTGCATTCAGTTCTAATATGATAAATGAAGGTTGTGGCAGAATAAGTTGGCTGAAGTAGAGAGAGAAACATAGCAATCAGTTTTGCTAAGATACAGTAGAACACGAGGCATGAACCAGTTCGTGGACATATAATTAATTCAGTTGTTCCTGCATGATAAATATATCACATCGTATAAAATACCATTCACTAAGATACATTTGTGTTAGCAGATACATAAGAAGTATCTCACCAGAGAGAAGGCCAGAGTGAGAGAGAGAGCTTCAATGATTAAGTAGTTGTTCCTACATGTTTGGAACTACAGTAAGAAGCCAAATCATGCAGAAGCGCATTTCCTATGTTAATCTGAACTATAGAAGAAGCCAAATGAACAAGCTCTACGGGAGAAATTAATAATGAACACTTGAGATGCCAAACATCCAACAAATTAAATCAAGTGGCTTGTTGGTTATACACAATTATCTATACTAGATTGACACCCACAAATATCAGTTAGAACAGCCCATAAATGTAACCATCGATGGAGCCCTTCAGTACATGTAAATGGATCAATTTTCCACTACTTGAAAAGAAACTAGACGTCAAATAAATTGGTGATGCAATTCTCCACTACTAAAAAAGAAAATGGATCAATTATCCAGCCTTGACTGAACCGAGGCACCTTGACCAAACAAACTGGAAAGGATCAATTCTGCACTATTGGAAGGAAACTACACGTCAAGTAAATTGTCTATGTTCTTCACAGGAGTGAATCTGAGCAGCATCGCATATTCGCATGTCCAGTGAATCTGAGCAACACCGCATCCCAAGAGTGGGGATCAATCTGCTGCTCGGTGCTCATGTCATGCAGCCGTAGAGAGAGATAGAGGCGGGAGAGGAGGGCATACCGGAGGGGTGCGCCGGTGAGTATCCAAGAATGGCTGCGGTGGGAACCACGACGGCGCTGGAGAGATCCTCTACCGACGTCCCACTCCTTCCCCTGTCCCCGTTGCAGCTGGCCCGTCGCTTGCTCTGCACAGCGCCGCCATCGCAGCCTACGCCGCCGCCTCCTCTCTCTCTCTCGCTCGGGGATGGGATAATACGCGAGGTAGGGCTCGCGTATTGGACTGCAGTACAGACGGGCCGGGTTTGGAGAAACCTTGGGAATAATCTGGATAAAACCGGGCCAAAAACACGGCAATTGTTAAAAAAGCTTCCCTTCACAAGGTCCACGCATTGTGTGATCTGGTGCTGACAAGTGTCACAATTTCGTTCGTTTCTCTTTTCCCCTTTTCTCCACGTGATGATAAGTGGCGGTGCTCCCTGATGGTGGACAGTGGATGTACATGCATTTATTTTAAAATTCGTTTTTTGAAAACAAAATATCTTGAAAACCGTTTATCCGATTTACGAACCGTTTTCACTTTTGAACTCCTCGCGTCGAGATCTTCAAAATTAGATCCCATATTGATAGGTTTCGATAAGAAAAAATTGTACTTTGGATTGTGTACGGTTTATACAACCTAAGTGTAGTCGTACGTACAAACTGAATTTTGTAGTTGTACGTACAACTTTGCTACGTGTAGTTGTTTGTACAACCCGAATGTATTTCTACGTCATGTGTTGCTGTATAACCCGGTCTATGTTGTTGTACAACGCGGTCTCTGTACAACGCAGTCTCTGTTGCTGTACAACGCGGTCTCCGTTGCTGTACAACCCGGGGTTGCTGTACGTACAAACTAATTTGTGTTTCTGTACAACCCGGTCTGTGTTGTTGTACAACCCGGTCTGCGTTGCTGTACATCCCGTTCTGCGTTGATGTACTATCTTAGTTTGTGTTTTGTACAAATTTAATAATAGATCCAGATCTAAGATCTAGATCTGGATTTGAATCTGGTTCTTTCCATGCGCGTGACTGCCTCAATTTACGTGTCCACGTAGCGACAGCAGCTCACGCGCGGGACCACGAAATAGACCGCACGCGCGGACCACGAAATAGACCTTTGCGAAGGCCACCCCTTCTCTAATGCTTCTATCTTAGCACGATATCATAGACAAATTGCTGATGTGGCACCATATTTAATCCAACCCAAAAACACACGAGAAAAAAGGGGTTTTGGGAAATAATTGGGGATTTAGGGTTGGGCCGGTATAATCACCAGAAAACCCTACAAATACTCTCGAACAAACATAGCCTTGGTTTCTCAAGTCTGTCCCTCTGATTGGGTTTCTTGGTGCAAGTTTAGATAGTAAATACACTTTAATAAAACCTAACTGTATTGTTTTTTCTCCCGTTAACGGAAGGACATTTTGCTAGTAATACTACTACATTTTTTTTAAGTGTGATACTACTACATGTTACTACCTTCAAAATGCATGATAACATGTAGTATGCAATTATTATGTTGTAGACTCATCAAGATTGAAATCCGTTATGTTACGCTATGATACCACTATTACCTTTCTCTTCACAAATTGCAGTGACACGTTATCGTTTTGCCAACATGGTATCTATGATACCAAGTATGATACTCCGATTGCGACTAGTCGCGGGAGCACGAGGCCAGAGAGAATGACTTCGCCAGAGTAGAACCGACAGTACAATCATCCATGATTAGCAGTATATTTATTGGTGCACATAGTGGCAATGTTAAAGCCTTGTCCAGTGCATATAATACTTCCTCGGTTTCAATTTAGTTTACGTTCTGGTTTAGTCAAAGTCAAACTTTGTCAAGTTTGACCAAATATTGTGAAAAAAATTAACATTTATAATGAAAAAATTCATAGTACTAAAATCATTATAACGTATATTTTCATATTATATGCATTTGATTTTATGAATGTTGATATTTTTTCCTATATTTTTGGTCAAACTTAATAAAGTTTGACTTTGACTAAACCTAAAACGCAAACTAAATTGAAATGGAGGGAGTATAAATGATAACTGCTTTCTTCCTCCACGCCATAATATAAGACTTTTTAGCAAGCTAAAAAAAGCTTACATTATGGAACCGAGGTAGTACAATGTACGCTTTGAAAATGTTAAAATGCAAGTTGCCTTAAAAAATGTTTAAATGCAAGTTGTTGAGCTTCCTACACAAGTTAAACACACTTCTGATAACGGGTCATGAGCTTTTCACGAAAAGGTCAATGGATCCTACTTGAAACCTTGGATTGGCACTAGATTCTCTAGCACGTAGAAACCGAAACCTGGCACAGGTGAGCGAAAACTTTTTAGCCGCAAGGAAAAAAATATATTGCAGAATGTTTCTATCAGCCGATATTATAAAGCCTACCGAAATGCATTTGCCATGGATCTCTTCTCAACAGCAAATGATTTCCTAGAGAAACGGCTGCCAAACATTATAGAGCTCCGAGCATCAATCATGCTCCAGGTAGAGCCCCCATCTGCGCTCCCCTCGAGAACCCTGCAACACAAAATTTAAGTCATTATCAGAATATTTTCGACAGTCCAAATTCTTTCTTCTTGTAATTTCTATCGTGACTTGTAGAATATCACCTTTAAAAAAATTAGAAGCGGGCACGGCATGTAACATATATTATGAGAATCCATATATGATGACGATTCACCTCTGTTTGTCGATACGTCACAAAAGAAATGTCCACTCAACATCTCGACTCGACTCATCGGTTGAGTCGAACGACTCAATCGATTAGTCTCGACTAGTCTCAACTAGTCCAGGTTTTTTAGTCGAGCGACTTAAAATTGTCCCCGCATGTCATATTTTCCAATATTGCTTGCCCACCAGAGATAGCCCAGGTTGTTTGTTCAGCTCAAACTACAGCAGAAGCTGAGGACCCATTCAAAGATCCTAAGAGGAGGCCAGCAAGGAGCAAGGAGGATCCAGCTTAGAAATATGCATTCTGGCCAGAACCTGAGAACAGGTTGTTGCGGCAACGTAATTTGTTTGAGAAGAGAGTTACTTCTGGTCCTCTTAGCATGAAGAAGCACCTTGCCGGCGGTTAAACAGTTGTGACTATGTGCCCCAAAACTACTAATATTGCCAAACTACTCATGTCGACTAGTCGACCATGACTCAAGAGTTGCTACCCCTGAACGACTTGTCAACTTGAAAACCTTGCGATTCACGTTAACAATATGAATAATTGAGTAGAAAGCAACACGTTTTTCTTAACAACTACTTAAGTTAACAATGTTGCCAGCGTAACAGTGTCAAAAAATGACAGAAACAGACTGGATCATTCTCTTATCAATTGATAATGGATACATGCTCTCCTTTTTATAAGGGGTGGTTATCTTATCCCCTAAGCAGCCGATCTGTAACTTATGGTAACTAATATGATTTATTTAATAGTAGAATCTAATCCTACCAAATCCTAAGAAGCTGTGTCTTTAGTTTATTTTGAGTTGGATGTGTCTTTAGTTAAGAATTAAGATGCCCCGCCTTGGCCTAGTGACCCCTACAGAGACAATGATGAGTGATTTACGTGCATTAGGCCTTCCCTAATGCTTCTATCTTAGCACGATATCATAGACAAATTGCTGATGTGGCACTATATTTAATGAAGAAAAAGATTGAGGTTGTATCTTATCTAATATATAGCAGTTGCACCTGTTGCACGAGATCATAGGCAAAAAAAAAGTTGATAGACCAATCATATGTAAGTTAAGTATGAGGCCAAAATAATTAAATAGAAGTTAACTTAGATAGCCGTTAAGAAACAATGCAATATTGTGATTCTCTCTTATAATACACTACTACTTAGGGTAACACGCTAAAAACAATGCTTAGGGAAGGCCTAACATTCAACAAAGCTCGATTACAATCAGATAAAAATAAAATAACATCAGACAACCAAGCAAATTGAACTTAGAAGTTCACATAGCATGCTAAATAAGAACACAGGTAACATATATCAAACTTCAATGCAAACTGTATCATGCAGGTACCAAAGTAGTATTACGGAAGAGGTTTTTCTGTTATTATACCAGTCCACTGGATCCCTCTCTGGAGCATCATTAGCTGACATCAAATCATATGTCTCTAACTCACAAGTTTGGCCATCATCCACTTTATAAATTAGCCAACATCCTGCATATTGAATTTGTTAGCCAACACAACAAATAAAAAAATCCACATCTGTATGCAGAAAAAATTCTGGTAATGTTCTTTAGCACAGCATGAAAAATCTGCAGACATCAGCAACGACAGTTGACCAGACACTACTGCCAAAAGTTGATCAGCTGAATATCATACGAAAAAAGCTAACTAGTTTCAAAGAGAATATTGGTGGTGACGAACTTAGGAGCAGAAAAGATTTGCCGTAGATCATTAAATTGTCGCTCATCCTATTTTATTTTATTTGAGAATATGCATAGCATGTGTATCATCTACTCCCTCCGATCCACAAAAAGTGTCGCTCATCTAGTACAAAGTTTGTACTAGCTTAGTATAAAATGAGCGACACTTTTTATGGATCGGAGGGAGTATTAAATTAGGGCTGCGGTGAAAGATACCACGTACAACATAGAGCATTCTAGTTGAAAGGAAATTCTGGAACAGTTTAAAGAGTAAACTCAAGACTAGTACATCCTAAATTCCTAACGGACCCCATAAGATCAGTTCCATAGCAGCATAGTCCCAATCAAGCTAATGGCCGTAAGATCAGTTCCATAGTCCCAATCAAGCAAAAGGATATATCCATCTAGGAAACAAATGGTATAGAACCAATAAAATATATAATTCAGATGCCAAATTTCTTCACAGTTATCATGCTCAACAAGGCATGCACGGTTAGGCACCACCATTTTCATCAGACCAAGTTGGGATATACCAAAAATATGAACCAATAAATTTACAGCTTCAAACTCACAGGTCTACAGACAAGAATAAGTATATGCTATTATTTTAATAAAGAACTGGATCTCTAGACTAGAGCATCCTTCGAAGTAGTCCAAGTGATAAGATCGACTGTGCACAAAAAGTTATACTAGTAAACAGAATTACCTTTGGCTCCATCTGGCTCTTCCCATTTGGACAAGCAAATGCCGTCAAATGCTGCTGTTGCCTGGAACGATTCCATTATTTTAGAGAAAAATCTGATGAACCCATATATATATATATGGGAGGGAGGGAGAGAGAGAATGATCAATTAGTAGAATTGCAAGACATACTATTCCAAATGGGAGTTGCTCGCTGCTTGCAAGGACTGAACCTGAGCAGAGTCTATTGCCTCTTGGGAATTGATGACCTTTTGTGTATAAGATATTGCTCTTATAGTTACTCAGTATCTCGTCAACTGCATCTAGTGCTACTGGTAATGCTAAGGATGTATGTATTAGATTTCCATCTGTAGCCACAGATTGATCTCCATCCGTGTCTAATTTTGCTTTCAAGGAAATGGCAGAAAGCAGTCTTTCAGCAAAGGGAAGTATCTCCTCAAACATTTGTTCAGATTTTAGATCCAATGTAACACTCCTGCTTTTAAAGTTGGCATCTTTAAGATTTTGCATCAAGCTCCTCAATGAGTCAAAAACTTCAATGATTCTTTCTTTAGGGATATTTCTATCACAAAAATGAGAAAGAACAGCTGAAAGAGCATCATATATTTTTGAAACATGAGCATCCACACATCTCCGAACAGGACACGATGAGCAACTGAGCGAATCTGCTTGGCCCAATTCAGACCTTGCTGTTCTCCATTCCACAGAACCACTTTGCCTTCCAGGTAAAGATATGCTGTTGTTTACTTCAAAAAAAGTTGCTTCGGTAAGTTCCTCCGACTCTTTCATGTCACGGTTTTCTATGGCTGAGAGTTCATCAATTGACAATCCACTGCGACACTTCCCAGTTATATTCAATATTATAGCTGAAACTGCATCCTCGGAGGTAATTGTTCGCCTAGAGAGAACCTGCAAATGTAAAGCCATGCGACATGAGATCACATTGAAAAAAAAATTTACAAAAAAAAAGGTCACCCACCCAAACAGGCGCTAACCAAGCAAAAATATTATACCTCGTGCCACTTTCTAGTGTAGCGTTTTGTTACATCACGTACTCCAAGATTTGAAATAGCAATAGCATAATCTAACTTCTTGCTCCACCTAGAAAATAACACAATATCAGTATGCAGTGAAGGATAAATAAATTATCAGATGAATTATATGGCAAATTAATATGCCGAAATCACTTGGCAGAGTTATATTTACCCTTTCTCATATAACAATGGATTATCGTAGACTCCTTCGCATGGATCTAGGTGCATCCATCTAAACATTCCAGAACTGTGGCATTAATAAGGGTGCCAGAATTTCATGACAGAAGCAGTAGAAGATTAAACTAACCTCCCATACAAGTTTGAATAACATTCTGTCCACACATGATCAGTGAAATCCAGAATCTGTAAAGTAAACAATAAGCATGTTCAATTTATTGACCATAGTTGAAATAAACAGTTACAGAATCATCGTTGCTTCAGACAGAACTGGTAGCAGAGCTTAAGATCACAAAAAGGTGGATATGTGACCCTCAAATATGAATGAACATGTATGATATGGAAGATACAGACAAGGAAGGACAAAAAAAGGTGGCAGCCACTTGA
This sequence comes from Poa annua, assembly GCA_026929855.1. NCBI lineage: Eukaryota > Viridiplantae > Streptophyta > Magnoliopsida > Poales > Poaceae > Poa > Poa annua. The sequence continues at coordinate 74,225,199 of CM049426.1, forward strand.
CAAATATGGAATCACTTATACAGAAACTATAATTCACTGTAGTTAAGATGAAATTATGAGCATCCTGAGACTAACCAAATGAGCTTCATATCCAAAAGCTCGACAGTAGAATGTGAAGCAATTTGCCCATTCTCCACAACGCCCTTTCCTAGTTTGTAGAAGCTTCCAAAGCAAGATATATCAATTTCCAGTTTGGGTTACAGAAATTCACACCCTAACTGGATCACAAGAGACTGGGACAGTTTAGTCATACCTTATACGGATCATTGTACCTTGGGAAACGGGTGATACTAGAACAATGGTTGCACCTAAAAATAGAATATATCAGTATATACAAATGAAGTTCGAAGAATATAGAACATGCAGAATTAGCAGAGAAAGGAGATGAAGCCTTAAAGGGGTAAAAGTAAATTTGTTCTGGTAGTGTAGGGTCTTATGATACTACAATCCTGTAGGGCCATTTCAATCCTGATACTAAGTAGGATCTATATCAGAACCATATAGAACTGATCTAGTAGGGCTAATGATCTTTAGAACCACAATTCTTAACTAGCATCATGATCATAAAATTCTAATCGCATCATCTACAAAATTATCCTCCCCAAAATTCTGATCATGACAACCTTTATAAATCAGATAGTGATGACATTTGGAAGCGCATCGAAGATCTGTCTTAAGCTGCAGGTACAGTTCCAGGGTAAAGAATTTTCTGGAATGATACTTGACAAAGACTGAACTTGAAGCAGATGAAAGTCCACCACCTTATAAATACTTAGACATGCAGTGGGAAATGTAACCATGGGGCAACTAGGGAAGGATCGCCCCTTTAGATGAGATCTAGCAGTATGGAGATCCAAACAATACGACATGGACACAAGATGCATCTGCCATATCACGAAATTTCAGATTCGAATATAGTACTCAGAGCAAGAAACAAGAAAGACAGGTCCTGCTGTGAATATTGGCAAATTCTAATGAACAGCTTCCAATTATATTCAAAAGAAGATTTTTTTTTTCGTTTCTCAACATGTGTGACAAAGGATGGGAAATCATGGTTAAAATGCATACAATGTGGATGTTGTTTGAAAGTATTGGAAGAGCTCCAAGTAGTAGAATAATGATTTACTTGGACATCTAGTTTACAAGTTGTTTAAGGAAACATGACCCTCTAAAATTAAAATCAAATAAAGATGCCAGAAGTAAGGTTGAATAAATAAAATCCAACTGACTGCTACCTATAGAGCTCAACACGTGAAGCACCAAATTCAATTTCCGAGAGAAGTGGGTTGCCCATTCCAACCATAGATGTCTCACGGTCACAGCTGTCACACGCAGCTGCATTAACCCATCTGCAAAGATAAGCATCATTGTTAGATGATGGAGCGTATGAGCTCCCTTCTAGGCTATTCCATCACATGTACAGGATGTGTACTGTGTACTGAGCGCTATGGAAGTGTAACAATTCAATTATAAACACCACACATGATACAATAAGGCTCAGTACGGCACTTTCTGGTTTGCCGGTGTTGGTTTTTGTTACTGGTTTAGCCTCTTTCGATCTTGTTTGTTTTGGATTGGTCATCCCATGATTAGTGAGCGGTTCTTTGTGCATTATAGGCAGTTTTCTTTTAATACAAAATGACATGTATTTCACAATGTGTCCAAGAAAAATATCTCTATGTTCCGCAGGCCAAAGTGAGGCCATGCAAATCACGGAACTCCTCATAATTCTTAGGGGTTTATTTCCTACACCCAAATCACGGAACTCCTCATAAGAGGTTAGATCTCATGAAAAAAAAATCCATCGTGTCTGGAAACTATGGCATGCAATCAGTCTCTACAGAAAAAAAATGTGTGCTATCCTGTTGTGCAACCAAATAAGCATTAGGAATTCCTGTAGCATGTAGTGACATTTTATTCCTGCATCCTGAAATGCCCTAAAATTTGATTCCTTCTCTTTTTACCCATAGGCGAAGTACTTGAACAAGGAATGTCTAGATACATCTTCTTTTTGACAAACTTGAGACACTTATTTTGGGACGGAGAGAGTACTTCATTTCACTGCCATCCCACACTACAGTTATTGAAGTTCAAACAAACACAGATAGACTCCACCAAAATCAAGCATGCTGCATGTCTCTGCTCATTTTCAATGTCCAATCAAACAAAACCGATCTCCAACAAATGTTAACAGTACAAAACCAGGCCATCCAAACTGCCCATGTTATGGATACCATCAACTGTTAACAGTACAAAAACCCGTCAAGGCCAACAAAACTGTAGTGCACATGTTTAGGATAAGAGCACTTAAGCATTCTGTTTCCACCTAACAACCTATATCAGTGCAAGTTACTCTGCCCTGAACTGATTCAAACGACCCAGGGGCGGGCACAGGAATTTTTCAATGGGTATTCAAGATTAAAAAAAGTTATCACAAATAGTAAAAAAGGAGTGCAAAAAAGGGTGTTCGATACCGTAACCAGCTGAAGTGGGTTAACATATGCTCGCCAACTATGCCTTATCATGCTTCCGTTAACAATGGGAAGAATATGGTGAGAATTTAAGCAAGGAAATGATGGCTGTATCATATAATCTGAAACATTTACCAAGATTTTTGGGTATTCAGTTGCATACCCATGAATACATGTGTGCCCGCCACTGAAACGACCCACCTAACAATGGCAATGGGTACCCATTACCCGCTTACCCAGCGGGTATTTACCCATTAGGGTAAGGATTTGGTAATAAATAAATACCCATGGGTGAGCAAATGGTGAAAAATGTGTAGCCGGTGGGTTTAGCGGGTGTGGGTGTGGTAAAGCAGAACCCATACCCGTATACCCACATATTCAGCTAAATTTGTATATGACATGTGGGTCAGTGGCAACATGGGTGTCGGGTTATTGGATTCTTAGGCACGTAAGGAGGTGCCATGCTCCAATGGTGAAGAGAGGGGGGAGGCATGGCGGCTTCTAGGATCGGGATTGCACACAAGGCTTTACCCAGCTTCGGACCTTACAGCGGTGGCAAGATCCTACGTGCTGCTATAATTCACTAGATGCGAATATGTGTACAGGTTACAATGTAGGTTGTAAGGCGTGTCCTTTGAGGGGAACAGGAGGCAGGCTTATATAGGCGCCGTGCCTTCTCCTACAAGGAAAGACTAACCTAGACTAACACAGGATAAACCCTAACTTGTTCTCTAAGGCGAACGTCGGTTCGTTTGGATCCTGCTCAGCTTGTAGGCTTCCTCTTGCGCTTCAGCCTACTGGGCCGCCCGATAAGCCGAAGACCTTATCACCTCTTGGGCCACCCTGGTAAGCTGGTTTAGCCCACGTGGTCGGCATACCCGTTTGGTATATCCTCCACAGTACTCCCCGGAAAGGTTGGAGCACTCCAGCTTGTTCGTCTTAATCTTCACTGCGAAACTTTCGTCTTCGTCTTCTTGATGAACTGCTGCAGAGCTTGAACCATTCCCTGTATAACTGAGGATACGGCTTTCCAATAAGCCGAAACGACCGTTGCACTCATGGGCATACAAGCCGAATAATTTGTCAATTGATGGACAGAGAAAAAGATTCCTCGTCAACCCGAGGTCAAGTCTTGTCAATGTTCAGTCCATGATAGTCTAGACTGTTGACTAGGCCAAATGCAATCATCACGATTTTCCCGCGCATGACCCGAGGCTTACGGGAGAAGGAAAACGGTTTTCTCAATTTCTCTGCTCCACGTGGCGCGGATCAAACAGTGCGAATCCAACCGTTGCGGAGATTGTGGGGCAGACCATAAATACCCTTCCGCGATTCAAAAATAAATCACCGATTCATTCCTCTGTTCATCTTCTTCCTCTCGCTCCAGCTCTCTCTCTCTCCTACGCACCCGAGCACATCGCCCCCACACCCACACACAAAACCATGGAGCAAACCATAGTTTCCACGGCAACGCGTTCGGCGGCGGAGGAGGATGCGGCGAGGGCAGCTACGACTGCGACGAGGGGCTCGACGGAGGGATCTGCGGGCGGCGGCGCATCTTCCTTGGGCACCGCCACGGAGGCGTTGCTCGCGGAACCCATAATCAAGGCTCTTCCCCGGGGAGAAGATGCCCACTGATTCTGGTGACGCCGCCACGGCCGGTGCCGAGGAAGAGGATGATTCTTCGTCGCGCCACTGGCTCCCCTCGACCATCACCGAGGATGATCTTGTGGAGTTGGAACGTGATGGACTCCTTCCTCCTCGCGCAGTCTGCAAGTGGCGTTCGACTTTCGAGCACGCCACTCCGGCTTTCGAAGGCGACGAGCGGGTAATACTAGTTTCCCACTTGCATCGCGGCATGGCTTTGCCGCCGTCGTCTTTCTTCATTTTCGTCTTAGATTATTACGGCTTACAGCCGCACAACCTAGGACCCAATAGCATTTTGTACTTAGCTGGTTTCCAAGCCTTATTCGAAGGCTATTTAGGAATAGCGCGCAGCTTAGATTTCTTTAAATATTGCTTCCACTGTAAACGCCAAATAGAAGGCGACGAGCTGCTCACTTTGGGCACCGTTAGCCTTAACTTGCGTAGAAATAGGGCTTGGTACCTAAGGTTCCCAAGGTAGACTCTGTCCGTAGCTGGGCGAGCACCTTTTTTTATTGTTCAGATATAGCTCCCGCGGGGAAGACGATAGGTCTCCCGCGTTTTGTTAATGTTGCCGCTTCTCCTCGCTTCTCGTGGGACGAAAAGCCGGAGAAAGTTATGCCTGCACACTTCCAGCTCATCCAGAAACGGATTGAGTATATGACGACGGAGGCGAAGCCGAAACTTACCGGCACAGATACGATTCTGTGCTGGCTCAAAAGGCGGGTGCAACCTCTTATGAAAAATGATATGCTTTGCAGATCTGCTTGCAAAGGCCCAGCAAGCTGCTGAGGAGTCTGGCGACATTGCTGTCGTTAGGCGCGAAAATGAGGCCCTCTTCAAGCAGATCCAGGAAAACCAGAAGCTGGCTGAGGATGGCATGAAGGCACTTCAGGAGAGTGCGGAGGCTGAGCAGTCGCGTCTTAAAGACGAATAGGTTGCAGCTCGCCAAGAAGCCGAAGACGCCAGGAAGGAGATGAAATCTCTTAATGAGAAGGCGGAGCTCCGTATCCAAGAGCTTGACGGCCAGCTGGAGCGTCGGAAAGACGAAATCCAGGCTTTGGACGACAAGATTCTTGGTATGTTTCCTACCTTTCTTTTTCGTCTTTCGTCTTTTTGAACGAGGTTTTTCGCTTTTGCCTTATTTGCTTTTTTGATTTAGCTCCTGCTGGTCTTGGCGATATTGACGATGCCACTCGCCTGGAGCTTGTGTTGGAGTTTGGCGAGCTAATTGCTCGCCAAACTGCTGCTGGGAAAGGCTTGTTAAGCCAGATGTTCCCGAAGCAGCTGCCTTTGGCAACCAACATGAGGACTCTGGTGCCTCTGCTTGAGGATTGTGCCAGCAACGCCGAGGAACGTCTTCGTGCTGCCGTTCGTGGAGGTGCCAAAACTTGCCTTAGGCAATGTTATGGGCCACCATCCCGAGATGGATATCAAGAGGGTGGTGAGATGCTTGCCAACCCATGATGCTGACGGTAACGAGATCAACCCGGCTACTGTTTATAACTCTGTGACGGGCTACGTCTCCTTCATTGCTGACAAGATCAACCCCAAGGTGGTCTATGCTCGCCTGGACATGCCTGAACTTTTGCGAAGCTCGTCGAAAGACGGAATCTCAGAGCAGACTGGCACCCAAGGCGAAGAGCAGGAGGAGACTACCACCTCACAAGCCGAAGGCGATGCTGATGCGCGTTCTAAGTCCCCTGCATAAGATTAAGGAAAAACTGCTGTGTTATGAAGTCCTTATTCTTAAGGCGAACAACTTTCTTATTCATGAAGTCTTGTAATATATTTTGTGAACAAGTTTGTCTTGTGATGCATAGCATGCCTTTTGGTATTGCTAGCACTGTACCATGTGACTATGTTCCTTGCCCGTCTTTGAATTATCTGGTTTATGTCTTTAGCCTTTTCGTATGTTAGCGAAACCACAAAGACGGTGACACTTTGTTAGGCAGCGGGACCATAGTCATTCTGTTTACACCTAATGCCTGTGCCGCCTTTGGGCGCATGAAACATCTAGTGGAGCAACCCAGAACATAAACGATCAGAGAATAAATCTTAGACGGACGCAATTTTATTTTTGTAAGGCAGTGAGCCAAACTTGTCATGCTTAGTTATTCGTGTTAACAAAATTGACATGTTCAAGTGAGGAATATGATCATTGGGAAATAAAAGATGGATGAGTAAGTATAATACTATCAAATGTAAATTTTGGCAATCCAAGAATTTTTATTTCATGAGCATAGACATATGTTTACAATAGAATTGCTAAGTGTAAAAAGGACGTAGCTGCTCAATGTTCCAAGGGCGTTTTGACTCGTTGAGCTTCGCTTCTTCGTCTCTTTTCGTTTTGCGTCCCTTTTTCTTCTTCTTTTTGAGATCTCTAAGGTCCACAAGATAATATGCCCCGCTCTTGAGCGCTTTGCTGATAACGAAGGGTCCTTCCCATGTAGGGGATAGCTTGTGCTCCTTTTTCTGAACTATGCGGAGCACCAAATCACCTTCTCGAAACAATCTTCGCCTTACTCTCCTACTATGATATCTTCGTAGGTCTTGTTGGTATATGGCGGACCGCTGGAGTGCAATCTCCCTTTCTTCTTCGAGTAGGTCTAAGTCGTTTTGTCGGGCTTCTTCTGCGTCTGCTTCAACGTAGGCTGCAACACGGGGAGAATCATGTATAACGTCCGTTGGAAGAACTGCTTCTGCGCCATATACAAGGAAGAAAGGCGTGTAGCCGATTGATCTGTTGGGTGTTGTCCTGATGCTCCATAAGACGACAGGCAATTCCTCTACCCAAGCTCCAGCTGCCCTATGTAATGGTACTTCCAAGCGTGGTTTTAAGCCTTGAAGAATTATGCCGTTGGTTCGTTCGACTTGTCCATTGGATTGTGGGTGTGCCACAGATGCCAAATCAAGCCGGATGTTGTTCCTGCCGCAATATTTTTCAAGTTCTCCAACGGCGAAATTCGTCCCGTTGTCGGTGATTATGTTGTGGGGGACGCCGAAACGATGTATGATGTCTATGACAAACTTCGTGGTTGTTTCCCCGTCTACTTTTTTGATAGGCTTGGCTTCTACCCACTTTGTGTACTTGTCCACTGCTACAAGTAGGTGTGTTAAGCCGCCTCTGGCTGTCCTGAATGGACCAACCATGTCAAGTCCCAAGACCGCAAAGGGCCATGTGATGGAAATTGTTCTTAGCTCTTGAGCCGGCATTTTTGGTTGCCTTGCGTAGCGTGGCAACCTACGCACTTTTTGACTATCTCTTTCGCGTCTTGCTTTGCGGTGAGACAGAAGAAACCGTGCCTAAAGGCTTTGGCGACTATGGCTTTTGAAGAGGTGTGATGTCCACAACATCCGGAGTGTATTTCTTCCAAGATTTCTTGACCTTCTTCTGGGGAGACGCATCTCAGTGGTGCTTCTTTTGTAAAGTTCTCCTTTGATGATTGTATAGGCTTTTGCCCTGCGTACCACTTGCCTTTTCAGTACTTCGTCTTCTGGTACTTCGCCGTTGACGAGGAAGTTGATGTAAGGTTGAGTCCAATCTGGCGTTATCAGTAAGACTGCTACAGACTTAACCGAATTTGGGTCTCCGAATTTGGGTCTTCACTGTCTCCGCCTTTGATTGAAGGCTTGTACAATTGTTTCAGTAATATATCCTTAGGAACTTTGTCTCTTCGTGAGCCCATTCTTGCTAAGGCGTATGCAGCTTCGTTTTCTTCTCTTTTGATATGCCAAACTTCGAGCCCTGTGAAGCATCTACCGAATTCGTCAATTGTGCGCCGATATTCCGCCATTGTTGCGCTTTTGGTGTCCCAAGTGCCGTCAAGTTGTTGCGCCACTAAATCTGAGTCGCCATAGCAAAGTAGCCTTTTCATGCCAATGTCTTTAGCGATGTGAAGGCCGTGCAATAAGGCTTCGTATTCTGCAACATTGTTTGTGGCGTCAAAATGAATTTGGAGAACGTAGCATAGCTTGTCTCCCTTTGGTGTGTTTAGCACCACGCCTGCCTCTGAGCCTTTGAACATTTTTGAGCCATCAAAATGTAGGACCCAATACTCAGAGTCTGGCAAAGGCGTTTCGTCCATAGCCTCCGTCCAATCGGCGATGAAATCGGCTAATGATTGGGATTTGATGGTTGTTCGTGGTTTATAATGGATATCGATTGCTGCTAGTTTGATTCCCCACTTAGCGACACGTCCTGTGTCGTCTGCATTGTTGATGATGTCTCCAAGAGGTGCTTTGCTCACCACTGTGATGGAGTGATCTTGAAATAGTGCCGTAGTTTTCTTGCGGCGAAAAATAGGCCGTATGCTAACTTTTGATAGTGGGGGTACCTTTGCTTGGACTCCGAAAAGACTTCGCTTATGTAATAGACTGGTCTTTCCTCGGTGATTGCCTGTCCCTCCGCTGGTCTTTCGACAACTACGACTGCGCTGATTACCAAGTTTGTTGCTGACATGTATAGTAGCATATGTTCCTGTGGTCTTGGTGCTGCGAGTATTGGTGCGCTGACTAAGGCCTCTTTCAATTGAGCTAAGGCGGTTTCGGCTTCTTCTGTCCACTCGAATTTATCCGACTTTTTGAGAAGACGGTAGAGGGGTAGAGCTTTGTCACCAAGCCTGCTTATGAATCGGCTTACATCGGTTGCTTATCCTGTTAAGCACTGGATGTCTTTGAGGCATGTAGGCCGCTTGATATCCATGATGGCTTTTATTTTATCAGGATTAACTTCTATGCCTCTCTCAGAAACTATGAAACCAAGGAGTTTTCCTGCTGGGACGCCAAAAAAGCATTTTCCGGATTTAACTTCATCTTGTACTTTCTTAAGTTATCAAAAGTTTCTTTGAGATCGGCTAATAGATCGTCTTCACGTTTTGTCATGACTGCAATGTCGTCGACATACGGGTGTACGTTACGGCCGATTTGGTCGTGTAGGCATCTTTGGATGCACCTTTGGTACGTCGCACCTGCGTTTTTTAGCCCGAAAGGCATTGTTAAATAGAAGTAGGTACCGAAGGGCGTGATGAAAGAAGTCTTGATTTGATCAGACTTCTTCATCTTAACCTGGTGGTAACCGGAGTAAGCATCCAAAAAGCATATTAATTTTGCCCCTGCAATGGCATCTACAACCTGGTCGATTCGCGGTAAGGCGAAAGTGTCTTTCGGACAGGCTTTGTTTAAGCCGGTGAAGTCGATGCACATGCGCAACGCCTTCGTGTCCTTTTTAGGTACTAGTACAGGGTTTGCGGACCATTCTGTATGAATGACCTCTTCTATGAAGTTTACGACTATATGTCGCGCTATCTCTTGTCCTATAGCTCTCTTCTTCTCTGGACCAAAACACCTAAGGCCTTGCTTGACTGGTTTGGCGTCTTTTGCGACATTGAGGGAGTGCTCGACAAGTTCTCTCGGGACTCCAGGCATGTCTGATGGAGACCATGCAAGGATGTCTCGATTCTCACGGAGGAACTTGACGACCTCACCTTCCTATTTGTCGTTGAGGGTGGTGCCGATGTTTGTTGTCTTCTCAGCATCCTTGTCATCAATTTTCGCCTTCTTGGAGTGGGAACCTGTTGTGAAGGTGACGTCGTGTGCAGTTGGAGGTTTCTTTATGTCTGGCATAGGCTCCTGCTTGACTTCCTTCAGGTAACCTACAAGTTTGCCTTTGCTGATGACGGCTTCTGCGAAGACGGCGTTGCCAAGCTCGCACTCCCGCGCCTTCTTGTAGCTACCGCTTATTGTGATGACGCCGTTGGGTCCAGAAATCTTGAGCTTGCTGTAGACATAGCATGGTCTTGCCATGAAGGTGGCAAAAGCCGGTCCGCCAAAGATGGCATGGTAGGCGCTTTTGAAGGGCACTACCTCGAAGGATACTTCTTCTTGTCGGTAGTTGTCCTCTTCGCCAAAGGTAACTTCCAAAATAATTTGTTCAACGGAGTTTGCCTGCCGTCCTGGGACTATACCATGGAACTTGACGTCGCTGTGCTTGAGCTGGTTTCTGATAGGTGCATGCGTTTGAGGGTTTCTAGGTACAATATGTTGATGCTGCTGCCACCATCCATAAGTACCTTTGAAAGCCGGCAATTTGCCACTATGGGATTGACGACGAGAGCAGAGTACCATGTGTATTAGGGAATGCGATCTCGATGATAATTGCGATCAAGACTTCGGACCAAGTTGCGTATTGGGGAACAACTGGCATAGTAGCATTGAGTTCCTTCCAGATGGCCTTCTCCTTCTTAGCTGAAGGGGTTGCCAGAAAAGTGACGAAGTTTTCTTCAACCCTGGGGAACTTATTGTTCTTCTTAGCCTTTGCTGGTTCTTCGCCTTGATCTGATGAGCTACTATCGTCCGCCTTTGCCTCTTTGGCTGCTTCCTTGCGAACTTTGCGCTTGTTGCTCTTGCTTGCCCTATATCCAGCTCCGGGGTCTTTTTTCATGTCGTCATTGATCCTGCACTGCCTGTTGGTGTGGGTGCACTTGCCGAACTTGCTGTGATAGGTACAGGGGAGATCCTTGATGTCGTCATACGTGACCTTGATGTTCTTCCCGCCTTTGCTATGATTGTTCTGCTTCCACGGGCCTCCTCTCTGGTTCTGTCCGCCTTTGCTGTAAGCAAAGGCTACTTCATTGGAGGGGCCTGCATTGTCATTGGGTTGTGCTTTTTTCTTTGTCGACTTGCCCCGCTTTTCGCTGTTGTTGATGGAGATATCAAGCTTTGTGTCTCCATCATCTGCACGAGCGTCGTCTTCTGCAATTGCGAGGTTGTTTGCACCATCAAGCAGATCTCCAAGGGTGGTGATTCTTTGGCTTGACAAGATGTAACGCATCATGTTTCCTTTCTTCAAGCTGTGCATGAAAGCATGGATAACTTGCGTCTCGGAGACACCTTCGCAACTGTTTTTCATCTCTGTCCATCGTGCGATGAAATCGCGACTGGACTCATTCGTCTCCTGAGTGCAACGTAAGAGCTCTGGATAAGCCTTTGGACGTTTGTACGTGCAAGAGAAGTGTTGTGTGAAGCAGCGATTCATGTCTTGCCAATTGTGGATACTTTTCTCCGGCAGGGTATCGATCCAAAGGCGTGCAGTACCTTCTAACATCAGGGGTAAGAAACGGACTGCGGAGTCATAGCCTCCGTTGTAAATTGCCACTATGTTGAGGTAGTCAAGCAGCCATGTCTCGGGATCATCCACGCCGTTGTACTTGTTCACAATTTTCTTGACATTGTCGAGCGCCTCTGGTGGCTGCACCTTTCGGATTGTCGGGCCAAAGCACTTGGGACCTAGATAGGTTTCTTCCCTTGCAGCTCTGATCTCATCTAGGCGAGTGTGGGCATCTGACACTTGGGCCTTTTCCTTTGCGGCGTCGCCTTGTTGATGCCGGCTTCCGTTTTAGCGATGTGGTGATCGAGATCTTGAGCGCCTGCGTTGGTGGTCTTTGTCGGCATTCTCGTCGTCTCTCCTGTGAGGGGGGCGAGGCATGTTAAGCCGATCACCATTACGCTCTGGGGCAGCTTCTTTGTCGCGATTCTTATCGCGGCTCTTCTCACGCCTTCTTTCCTTCCTGGCGGCCTTGCCTGCCTTGTCCTTTTGACGTTCCTCCCGGTTAGACCCCATGCCTGATACATCGTCGCGTCGTCGAGTCGGCTTTTCAGGTTGTTTGCCTTTGCCATGGCTGCTAGACTCAGATGGATCGTTGGGTGGTCCTGCACCGGCTCCGGCTTTGCATAGGATGGTGTTGTTCGCAAGGCGGCATTTGAGGTGGCTACCTCTTGTAGCTCTTCCGCCTTTTTGAGTAGTGCTTTTGAGTAAAACACTTTCTCGTCAGTTGGGATCTCTTCGTCTTCCATGATCTCCCGTGCGGCTTCCATGTTCTTTGCAGGGGTGGAGAAGTATATCAAACCGTCTTTGTCTACGGTGTAAGGGTATCTCTGCCACACCTTCTTCTTTTGAGCCGACGGTCGATCCAAGTTCTTCGTGAGATCTCTATGGAGGAGAGGGTCGTGAGTGTCCTTCACGCGCAGGAATTTTTCTCTTTCCATGTGGCGGCGAAGATCCTCTTTGTCCTGAGCGGTGGCCTTGAGGGCTTTTTCCCTGTTTTGTAGAACCAAGTTATGGCGAATGCCTAACTCAGACTCACGAAGAAGGTATTGGCGCCTTTCTTCGAGTTCTTCTGGGTTGCATTGGGACCGAGCGGCGTCTTGAGTATGTCAAGTGCTTTTTTGCGCGCTTCGGACGTTAGCTCAGCCTCCAGATCTTTGTCAAGGTTTGCTTCAAAGGGGGAATTGCCTTTTGACTTGCTTCCGGACGCCTTTATTGTATGAACGTCAACCTGTGACTCTAAGCTAGCATATTTGGAAGGCGACTTCGACCCATCTACATGCTTGTCAGGTGCATCTGTTTCCATAGGAGTTGGTCCTGTCATCATGAGTTCTTTGGGACCTCCTATGTTGAAAGAGGCGTCTTTTCTTGCAAAGTCGATGTCTGTGCTTTCGGTATCTGAGTTTTCCGCAATTGGGTTGTGTTCTCAGATCCGGCTTCTGAGTCTGGACCAACTTGCAGAGCTGGTATAATGGACTCAGGATCGGAACCTGCCGGCTGATCGCCGGTGGTTGCGATTGTTCCTACAAAGTGAAAGTCGGACTCCATGTAGCCTTCTGAGAAGCTGGAGCCAGTTTCGCTTTGTGAATCAAGATTATAAGCTGCAAAGACTTTAGGCGATGCCGGATGCGATCCGTCTTCTGGGTGGTGGGCGGGGAAGAATTTTCCAGATCCCCTGGGGAATCCGCACACGGCGGCCGTAAAGCCGGTGAAGATGTTGATGTCGCCGATGGGGATGATGAAGCTGGAGACGAGATCGTCGTCTGTCGGAGTCCATGAATCTACCTCGACGAAGACGACATCACCATCTAGATTGGCGCGGCCTACCGCCATAGATCTTTCGATCTCGACCAGAGCTCCCGCCTTGAAGGTAACGCCTTAGGCCCCACGGTGGGCGCCAACTGTCGGGTTATTGCACACAAGGGTTTACCCAGCTTCGGACCTTGCAGCGGTGGCAAGATCCTACGTGCTGCTATAATTCACTAGATGCGAATATGTGTACTGGTTACAATGTAGGTTGTAAGGCGTGTCCCTTGAGGGGAACAGGAGGCAGGCTTGTATAGGCGTCGTGCCTTCTCCTACAAGGAAAGGCTAACCGACCTATATCAGGAGTCCTAGACTAACACGGGATAAACCCTAACTTGTTCTCTAAGGCGAACGTCGGTTCGTCTGGATCCTGGTCAGCTTGTAGGCTTCCTCTTGCGCTTCAGCCTACTGCGTCGCCCGATAAGCCGAAGACCTTATCACCTCTTGGGCTACCCTGGTAAGCTGGTTTAGCCCACGTGGTCGGCATACCCGTTTGGTATATCCTCCACAATAGGGTCGTTTCCCGAAGTCTCTCAAAACCTATTAGTAACCACCCCAACCACGGTTCTTAACTGGGTGGTACCTCGCCGCCATGTTAACTTCCCTTTGACATCTCTGTTATTTTTCCTATACGTATTACTACTATCTTGATATCTATAGTATATTTTGATGTTTTATTCAAGGTTTTAAAGGCGTCCGGGCGTTTTAAGGCGCTGGGGGGCGCCCAGCCGCTTAAGTGCTTAAGGCGCTATGTAAGGCGACGCCCTAGTCAGGTATTATAAGGCGCCTGGCGCACAAAGTTCAGTTAGTCAGTTAGTGGATACGCACGACCTCCTGTTATTTCGTTAGCTCGTTGTTAGTGGTCAGCAGAACACTGTGGCTCGTGGACGTGGGATCGGGAGGCAGTTAGCTCTTTGCTTTGTGATCGGGAGGCAGTTAGTCCTTTGCTTTGCTCCACAGAAACAGAACAGAGCGGAGAGAGAAACAGAAACAGAGCGGAGAGAAAATGGCGACTAGGAGGAAGGAAGAGGAGATGTAACTTGCTTCCCTGCTAGGGAATGGATGCGCCTGGTGAAGGAGAAGCCCTGGAGCTTGTCCGGAGAGGAGGAGGCCGGTGGAGGAGGGAGAATTTTGGCCGGGTTTGGCGGTGGACGAACTGGCCGCCAGAGAAGAAATTGGCCAAATCTCTCTCTCTCTCTCTGAATCCTTTCTGTGAACACTAGGTCAGTTTCCCTCTCCCCCTTCTCTTTTCCCTCCCCAGCCGAGCTCAATTTCCCTCCCAATTCTTCTTTTCCCGCCCGCTGGCTTCGTTTCTCACCCACTGGCAGTTTCCCGCTCGCGCTTGAAGGGAGGAAGACGAAGGCGTCCAGAATCCACTGAGGCGAGGATTTGGACGCCTAGGCGACGCCTCTGACGCCTTAATGCGACGCCTCAGACGCCTTACTCGCTCCCATAAGGCGACGGCGACGCCTTGCCATCCGCGGGCGCCTTGACACCAAGGCGACGCTTAGGCGACGCCTTTTAAACCATGGTTTTATTGTTACTCTTAATATACATTTTGATGTTTTGTTGTTCATTTCGTATACATTGTGTTGTTATGTTTTTTCTATTCATATATGTGTGATGTTTTCTTGAATCGGTGAATGGAAGATCATACTTGTTTTTCTTATATCTTCTGTTATTATATTGACTCGTTAAGCTGTTAGGTGGGTATACCCGCAGGTTTTTTATAACCTGCGGGGTGCGGGTATGGGACAAAATATATACCCACGCGTGGGCACGGGTGTGGGTTTGGTTGACATCTACCCACACCCAATGGCCACAGGTGCCATCAGCAGAGCTAAATCGAATTAAATATAAATATCATCAATCCTGTAACATTCAAACCAGAATGTAACAAAATGCAGATAATTTGACACCGGTTTCCACACTACCCCTAATTATCACTGAACAATAACTGGTCCAATTCTGAATCACACAAGGCCATCAGCTACTGCAAGGGATGTCAGCTAACGATGCCACACCTGAATCATCCCAGAATGTAACAAAATGCAGCTAATATGGCACCGGTTTCCCCAGCATAAAATTCAAACAAAACCAAGTCACCCTACCCCCAATTATCTGAACAACTCCTGGTCCAATTCTGAATCACACAAGACCAACGGCTACTGCAAGGGATGTCAGCTACGCACCTGAATCATCCTCGCGAACTCCTCGTCGGACTTCTCATACGCCCTGGCCGCTGCGGCAAACACATCCTCCTCCTGCAGCTAAATCGCATAAACCAGCTTACCAGATCAATTTGTACACTACCATTGACCATCAAAACCTAGTCCAATTCCGAATGTCATCAGCTGCTGCAAGGGATGTCAAATTGCGAAGCCGTACCTGAGCCATCCTCGCGAGCTCGTCGTCGGACTTCTCTTCCGCGGCGTCTCATCGATGGACACGAGGCAGAGGCCCTCGGAAATGGACTCGAGGTCGGTGCCGTCGTCCACCACGGACCCATCCGTCTCCACCACGAGCTGCACGAGCGCCACATCCACACCGCATCAGATAAGAGAGGAGCCAAAGCGGCGCACGGATGGTCACAGGGTGTGTGTGTTCCGGGCGGGGAGGGAACCTTCTGGAGGTCGGGCGGGACGGA
Source organism: Poa annua (assembly GCA_026929855.1). Lineage (NCBI taxonomy): Eukaryota > Viridiplantae > Streptophyta > Magnoliopsida > Poales > Poaceae > Poa > Poa annua. The sequence goes on from CM049426.1 coordinate 74,240,872, forward strand.
GGTGAGGGAGAAGATCTGGAAGCGGAGGACGTCGATGCCATCCTCCGTGTCGTACTCGACCGCGTGCTCCTCGCCGGCGGAGGCCTGCCGGACCACGAACCTGCGAGCCACCATGGCGTTCTCTCTCGGTGGACCAAGTCGAGGTAGAGTCTACTCTCGAATGGGTTCGTGTGACAGGTGGAGGCACGAAAGGCGATGAATAGCACCGAAGCAACGCATCACATCACATCTACTTCCACAATAGTGCCAGGGACGGAGCCAGAGAAGCAAAATCATGTTGGAGAGGTAAATCCAAGTAACCATGCATCAGCTTACGTTGGGTGTGAAATAAGGGCACCTGTTTTGCGGGAAGAAGAATACCAGAACTCTACGAAGTCAGGAACTCTACGAAGTCCGGCAGCAATGAAACTCTTATCCTTGAACTGTCAAGGGGTGGGGAACACCCGACAGTTCGGTCACTTTTGAATGTTCAAAGGCGTTATGATCCCCGATGTGTTGTTTTTGTCGGAGACACACTTAGATGATTATCCGGCTGAGTGTTTGAAGGCTTAAGATGGATTTTAAAATTGTTAATCCTAGTGATGGAAGATCAAGAGGCGTGTTGTTACTTTGGAAAAAAGAGATAGTAATTCAACAATTATTTTCTGCTCCAAAGTATATTGACGTTCGTGTAGTTGAAAGTCTTGACAAAGTTTGGAGGCTGACTGGTATTTATGAAGAACCTCGATGGGAAGATAAGTATAAGACATGGGAGAATATGAGAGAATTAAAAGATAATCATGACTTACCATGGGTGATCATTGGTGCTTTTAATGAAATTCTATTTTCACACTAGATCATGTAGGCGCGCGTTGCCGCGCCCGTCTATTATTACAATATATTTAAAATATAAGAATATAAAATATTGAATTTTGCATAAATTTTCCTCATACAATGCTAAATAAACTGGCAGCCTATCACAATGCACTTTACTGTTTTTTTTTGGTGTATTGTACTTGTAGTTGGTTCGACTTCGGATCTCAAGTGTCTGGTTTTTGAATTAGAATGGTTTGACGGATAAATTTCCTGTGATATATCCTGGCCTCTTTGACTCATAAAGTAAGTTAAAACTCTCCTCGGAAAAAACACGCAATGCTCATAAAATAGAAATATCGAAGAAAAAACAATAGAAATATCTAAGGAGAAATAGGGCCACGCAAATACTTGAGAAATTTTGGACAATCCCAAAATTATAAGAAATTCTGAACAATTACAATGCACTTCAAAACCAGTTAGATGAGTGATACTTCTCATGTACGAAAAGCAATACATTTGGTCTAATAGACAAATATTTTAATTTCTACAACCTCTACTTCCTGAGGATTACACCTATGCATAGATCTTGTTATCATGCTGTGTATTGTTTCTTCATTGCACAGCTTCCTTGAGCATATCCACATGAGGATGCAAGCTGCAAATCCTCTCGGCTTAGCTTCACATCCTTCTATTTACGGCGAGGGCTGACTTGAGATTCTTTTGTTCTTCATACACATTCCCTAGGCCATGAGGAAGCAGCTTCATGCTTCCGTGACTGTCTTGAAGAAGGAAAACAGTTACTTCCTTGCGGCCAGCTTGCCAGGTTTTATCACATTTGGTGAGAGATTGATTGTCATAGAGAAAACTAAATGTCAGAGTCTGTACCCTAGTAAAATCACTCAGAAACAAATTAGAGAGAAATAGTGATATCTAATGCATTAGCATAATGTAGTACTAAACTGAAATTTGTTTATATCATTTAGAGAAAGATAATCCATGTGATAGAAAATGTAAATTATGGATACTGACCTATAATGCAACAAAAGGTTAAGGTGTTGACAGGCTCTAATATACTTGTAAATTATGGATACTGACCTATATAAATTTGCTTTCAGTTACTTAAATCAGCAGATGAGGGGAAGAAAAATGCATGAAAAGAGCATATTGTAAGTTTTTGAAAGTACATGGAAAATACTACTTAAAGGTCAAATGAAATATTACAAAATCAAATTTGCAGGACTTCGGGATCACGTGTTGTGCTGGAAATAATTTGCTGGCCAGTTGTTATCTTGGCATCCCTCTGAAATTAAATACATTGTATATGCATCTTTTTTGGCGTATAAAGTGGAATATATTGTCAAGTTAGAAATTTAGAATTATATAAATGAACTTACTGTTTTGAGTTTCAGGATTATATAAACTAACCGGTTGCCTTCAGACTTACATAACCCTTTATGTCACATTTAACTGGTTTTACACTCTGTCTCAAGTAGATGACTCAAAACTTTTGTTCCCGCATGTAGGCTTTACTTCACACAAAAAAGATCAGGGGAAAGAAATCAATACAGTATGATAGCTAGATTGTATATGGACTGATAAGACTTAAATATAGAGTGGTTCTATGGACATAACGTCTAGACGGATAGTTTAATAAATTCATAGATGAATCCAAACATATTGATGTATGTGGATGAAGTGAGCTGAAGTAGAATTACTGTAGACAACAAATCATAAAGTATATATGCAACCAGGAGAAGGATTGTACCTGCCCATTCTGCTTTTCCTCTTGAGAAGCAAATTGCACAAGCCTACAAATGGGAGACTCAATGAAGATGGAAATAATACAAATAAAAAATAAATCAGGGATGGTAAAAGGTAAGAATACTACAAATAGACTTTCCTTGCCTCTTCAGATAACTTGGGTGGCATCAGATAAAACAAGCACTCAGCTAAGTTTGATAGAAGTTTGCATCAGCTAAGTTTGATAGAAGTTTGCATCGGATGATTTCTACATTTCCTTACAACATCGTGTGTTGACTCCAACAGACCTGATTGTTTTAGGAGGCAATGCCGCTTTTATGAGTATTGGTGGAATACCTTTGTATATCATAGGAGCGGCTGGACGAGCGAGACCATGGGCTAGCCCAGCAGGGGGGCGGCCAGAGGGGGACGTTTTCTCATGGAGCATCAGGGTCGGGAACGTCGTAGACCCGTCGCCTCGCCTTTTGAGCATAACACGACGGACTAATCCATGACTGCATGTGCTCTGCAAAATACGAATATACAGTAAATAACGGGCAGCAACTTTGGCCATCAAGCTATGTCGACACCAAGTCTGGCGCTGCCGCGCAGCGGACTCAAGAACTCACCTATCCACGTTCTTTCAGAAATCAGGGAATCTCTCTCCCCTGTTTCTCAAAGCAGCATTCACGACGCCTCCTCAATCTGAAATTTGGGATGCGCAAGTGGCGTCGGCGTCTGCTCTGCGACATTACGGTGATGTCTTCGTGAGCTTGGCCACAGCCTCACCCAGGGGAAATCGGCGGCAGGACCTGGGCAAAGGGGCGGTGGCAACTCCATCGATGGGAGCAGGCCCATGCAAAGCATCTGCAGACTGCAGTGGGTTGGCCACGAGACGAGGTCGCGGGCTCGCCGCCACCCTCGTTAGGATTACAACAAGAGGAAGAGGGAGAGAGATGCGGAAGGGGAAGGCAAAGGGAAAGGTCAGAGGCGACCACTTGGTCTTACTTTGGTGGGCTTCAGCGTGGCATTTGGGCCCAGTTAACCAGATTCGGTAGATTTGATGAGCAGCGGTGGACATCCGGCCCATTGTGCTGCGTAATGCAGATCAAACGATCATGAATGACTAAACAAACAGATCCAACGGCTCCATATGTTAATAGCCTGAGAGGTCTCGAATTTGACTCCGTTATAATGTCCTAATGAGAAGGAAGGAGGTAATGCTAGACCCCAGAATTATATGCAGGCTTTTAGATACTCTTAATTACTGTGAATTGGAAGATCTAGGGTTTTAGGTGATGCATTTACGTGGAGAAGAGGCCGAATTCGGGAAAATCTTGACAGAGCTGTAGCTAATGGAGCATGGAATTTGATGCACCCAGGAGCTTTGGTCCAGCATTTGGATTACGTCCGATCTGATCATAGACCTATTATGATTGATACAGATTATATTGTCCAGACAACCAATCAGAATACTAAACCTAGGAGATCTGAAGCTAAATGGCTACGAAGTTGTCCAGCAAGCTTGGGAGGCGGCTAATAATTCTTCACACTCGGGTGATGTATTAGGTAAATTAGGACATCTTCATGATGTCTTACACGCTTGGGACGTGTCAGTTTTGGGTGCTCCTAAGAAGCGATTAAAGAAGGCCCAAAAGAAATTAGAAAAAGCAATGAATGGTCTGATGACCGATGAGAATGACATTATTGCAAAAGAAACAGGCTGCTATTATCGAGTTGTTGCTTGAACAAGAGGAAGTTCATTGGCTGCAAAGGTCTAGAGCTAATTGGCTTCAGAATGGTGATAGAAATATTGCGTTTTTTCATAACTTTACCACAGCCAGACGCAAGAAGAACTTTATCAAAAAACTAAGAACCGAAGATGGTGGCTGGGTAGAAGGTAATGAAGAGCTAAAACCGTTTGTCTATAGTTACTTTTCCAATTTGTTCACTTCGGAAGTACAGGAGATTGATCCGGCCATGAGATGGATAAAATCCAACCAAAAGTAACCGAGCTCATGAATGAAAAGTTATTAGCTAATTTTTCAGCAGAGGAGGTTAAGAAGGCTGCGTTTAGTATTGGAGATTATAAAGCTCCTGGCCCGGATGGACTCCATGCCATTTTTTACAAAAAGTTTTGGAATATCTTTGAGGACGAGATAACAACAGAAATCCTACAGGTTATGAATACAAGAGTTATTCCGGATGGATGGAATGACACTACAATTGTCATGATTCCAAAAATTGCCAATGCCGAGTTGGTTACTCAATTCCGCCCTATTAGTTTATGCAATGTGATTTATAAGATCATATAAAAAATGTTGGCCATACGTTTAAAAGGCATCCTTCCTGATGTTATATCTCCTATGTAGAGTGCCTTTGTTCCAGGTCGTCTCATCACGGATAATGTTCTAGTGGCTTATCAAAGTGTTCACGTGATCAAGAATAAAAGGAGTGGGATAAATGGTACTTGTGCTGTCAAGCTTGATATGTATAAGGCTTATGATCGAGTAGAATGGATTTTTCTGAAAAGTATGATGCGTAAGCTCGGGTTTGCTGAAAGGTCGATTTCTTTGATGATGGCTTGCGTCAAATCTGTCCGTTATCAAGTAAGGTTTAATGCGGTCGAAACTGATATGTTTATTCCATCTATAGGTTTAAGACAAGGGGATCCTCTCTCTCCCTATTTGTTCCTCTTGTGTGCGGAAGGATTATCTAGTGTTTTGTTGTATGAAAAATAAGTTGGTGGTATCGATGGGGTAAGGGTGTGCAGAAATACACCGTCAGTCTCACATCTCCTTTTTGCTGACGATTCCCTTATTCTCATGAAAGCTTACGTCTAATGCAACTTCCTTGCAACGAGTTCTGGATACCTACTGTGCTAATTCGGGGCAATTGGGTGAGTCTACCGAAGTCTAGTATCCTTTTCTCTCTGAATACTAATGTCCTTGTAAGAGCAGATATTTGTGAACTACACATTGACACGGAAGCGTTGTCGGATAAATATCTTGGGTTGCCAGCTTTGGTGGGAGCGGACAGAAGTGATTGTTTTCAGAATTTTATTGAACGAATTATTTAGCGTATTAATGGATGGAAGGAAAAATTGTTATCAATTGGAGGAAAGGATATTCTTCTTAAAGCGGTGGCACAAGCAATCCCTGTTTATACTTTGTCGGTCTTCCAAATCCCAAAAAGTGTGTGCAAAGGTATGATGGACGCAAGTGCGAGTTTTTGGTGGGGCGAGGATGATAATAGTAATAACATGCATTGGTATGCTTAGTGGAAACTTTGTTATCCTGAAGCTGAAGGAGGTATGGGCTTCCGAGATTTTCATTCTTTTAACCTTGCAATGTTAGCTAAACAGGGTTGGAGGCTTATTAATGATCCTGAATCCTTGTGTGCTCAGGTTCTACGAGCGAAATATTACCCACAAGGAGACATCCTAAAAGCTGGACCGAAGGGGGATTCCTCATTTACATGGCAAAGTATCGTAGCAGGATTAGCTACACTTAAGAGAGGGTACATTTGGCGTGTGGGCAATGGCAAAAAGATTAATACATGGCAAGATCCCTGGATCCCTTCTAGTCCATCAAGAATGATTCTTTCTCTGAGAGGAAATGCAATTTATACAAAACTTAGTGATTTGATTAACCCAATTATGGGTAGTTGGGATGAAGAGATTCTTGGAGAGCTTTTCCTACAGGTGGATGTCAACCGGATATTGCAAATACCGCTTAATAATCAAGGATTCAATGATTTTATAGCTTGGAGTGCTACTGCTCATGGTAGGTACACAATACGTTCTGGATATCATCTACAATGGAAGCACCAATTGGGGGGGGGGGGCGCAAACCAGCTAGCTTTACCGGGAAGTTCTGCTCTTAATCCGGTATGGAAATCACTTTGGCAATTGAAAATTCCGAGTGAAGTAAAAAAATTCTTATGGAGAGCTCTACATGGAATAATACCTACAAAGTGTATTTTGGCCAACCGCCACATTGGCACTTCCGGTGAATGCCCGATATGTCATCATGATGTGGAAGATATTAAACACCTATTGTTCCTTTGTCTGACAGCAAAAGAATTGTGGGTTTCGTTGGGATTTGAATCCATTATAGATGAAGTTTCTCAAGGCGATAGATCTGGATCGGTTATTCTGGAAATGCTTATATGGAACCCAGTTAATTCTATCCAAGGTATTGAAAATATTGGCATGAAGGAGGCGATAACTACTACTTGTTGGTATATTTGGTGGATTAGAAGACAACATACCCATGATGAGCCTGTTCCGCCGATTTATCGCTGTAAGGTGTCAATTTTAGCGATGGTTGCAAATTATGCAAAGGTTCTAAAATCTCAAGGTGTTATATCTGAGGAGAAGTGGACCAAACCGGAGCCAAGGCAAATTAAGCTGAACGTGGATGCTTTCTTTCATGCTAGTTCTAATGCAGGTGCTTCGGGAGCAATACTACGCGATTACCAGGGGCATTTTGTTGTAGAAATACAAAATACCAACATAATGTTGGATCGGTGGAGATGACAGAAGCAATTGCTATGAAGGAAGGACTCACTTTGGCAATTAGAGTTGGGTACAAAACCTTATAGCAGAATCAGATTCAATTGAAACAACTGAGGCATGTACTGGATCACAAACTTGGTGGAACGCAACGGCAATCTTTGCAGATATTATTGATTTAGCATCCCATATTGGATATGTCCAGTTCAAGCATATTCTGAGAAAAGCTAATATGGTTGCTCATGAAATAGCTGGTAGGGGTTCTATTTATAAGGTTGATTGTAATTGGGACGATGATCCCCCTAGTTTTGCCATAAGTATTGTAAACGATGTAACTATTATGGATGCTTAAAGGCAGCAAGTTTCAGATGCACTCTTTCCCTAAACAGGGTACCGAAAGGGACTGGCAGGGTTCTAATGAGGCAGCTTGCTGACCTAATATATGTGGTAAAAATTCAAAAAAAAAGTACAAGAGCATCTCCACCGGGGACTCTAAATGTGTGTCCGGCACCCCCAAACGAGACTCCTTTGGAGGGTACGGGACTTGTGTCCGGTCAACATTTAGAGGCCGCCCACAACGACACTCCCCAAACACCGACGCCCTAAACGTGAGCAAGCTGTCAAGGGCGCATGAACCGACGCCGATCAACAACACAAACAATGAACACAAATTGATTCAAACATTTAAACGATATTTAACAAATTTACAATTTCTAATCTAAACGAGATTTAACAAACTAAACCTAGACTAGAGGCGAGAGAGATGGCCTATGCATCTTCGTGCATGGCCATCGCTCATCAGCGTATTTCTTGACGCCCGGAGAAGAGATGTCGCTTCATCCTGGTGAGAGGGAGAAGATGCGCGGGGAAGAATCAAGCCCATCGCCCATCTCCGTTCCCATGGGCAACACCAGCTAAGCTGGACGTGACTGATGCACACGGTGGATGTGTTGTTGGGAGACCACAAAAGAAAAGGTGTGAAGTAGTGCAGCAGCAAGTTTCACTCAGTATGAAACCAAGGTTATCGAACCAGTAGGAAATGAGAATTCCCAGAGGTATCAACGGCGCCAGAAAAGTCTTGGTGCTAAGTTGACGTGGAGCCTGCACACAAACAATCAAGATACTTTGCCCCAACTTAACAGTGAGGTTGTCAATCCCACCGGCTTGCTGTAACAAAGGATTAAACGTATGTGTGGAAGAAAGATGTTTGTTTGCAGAAAGTAACAAAGTTGCAGTTGTGGTTTTATCAGATTAATGAGAAGGACCAAGGTCCACAGTTCACTAGTGGCGTCTCTCCATAAATAATAATAACATTCATCCATGAGCGGTAAACAAATTACAGCTAGGCAATTGACAGAATAATGATGAGCAACCCAATACATATACTAACGTTATGATGTCTAGTGTGAGATTCATTCGGGCATTACAACAATATACATAGACTGTTCCAACCGCATCTATGACTAATAATCCACCTTCCGGTTAGCGTCCGCAACCCTTTCAGTATTAAGTTGCATGCAACATATTATCGCCTTAAGCACTGTGTCTAAAGTAAGTAAGTAAGTAAGTAACATCATCCTTAGATAAAGTACTACTGTTTTATCCTAGTAGCAACAGTACATCTACAACCTTAGAGCTTTCTATCACTACCGCAGATTAAATAGAGACATGAACCTACTACCGAGCATAAATACCCCCTCTTGGAGTCACAAGCATCTACTTGGCCAGAGTATACACAAGCAACGGAGAGCATGCAAGATCATTAAATAGCACACACAGGATATATTATGAATCAATAACTTTAGTACTCAATATTCACCGGATCCCAGCAAACACAACATGAAGAATTACATAACGGTGAAGAATTTTGGAGAGTGTTTTACATCATTGTTGCAACTTGTTATGCTTAATACTTGACACTAGGGCCCGAGTGCCATGATTTCAGATCTGAACATGTAATTGAATTATGATGATAATTATTTTTTTGGATCATATCTATGAGTTGTATACACATGTTATTGTCCGGAACCGATGGCCCCAAAGTGACAGCAATTGGGATAATCGGAGGGAATGGCTATGATGTGAGAATCACATGTATTCACGGAGTGTTAATGCTTTGCTCTGGTACTTTTTTAAAAGGAGTACCTTAATTGCCAGTAGTTTCCCTTGAGGCCCCGCTGCAAACGGGCTGGTAGGACAAAAGATGTTGTGCAAGTTTCTCATTGCGAGCACGCACAACTAAATTGGAATACATGCTTATGATTAGTTAATACTTGGATGCTTTATATTATCTATCTGCAAATGCCTATGCTATGCTATTACATGAATTATCTCGTCCATGCAACGCCCGTACATCCGTCCCTGTGCCTACAGTATTTTAATCCTGTTGTCTACTTCCATCACAATCGTTGTCTTAATTCTCCTTCTACTGTTATTTCACCATTGTCTCTGCTATAAAACTGTTGCTACTAATAATCTTCCTCGAGCAAGTCTATTCACAGGTGCAGCTGATCTGACAAATCATCTGTTAAAGCTTACAAATATTCTTTGGCTCTCCTTGTGTCGAATCAATAAATTTGGGTTTTACTTCCCTCGAAGACTGTTGCGATCCCCTATACTTGTGGGTCATCATCCATCAATGAACTCAGGACAGCATCGGTCACCGTATATCGAACCCCATTATTACACTACTGTCATGAATAAAATGCAAGAGCAAACTAATTAATACAAGTTCATCTCATTAAAATCAGAGTAGAGTAGCGACAACTCGTAATACATAGTTCTCATAAAACATACATTAATTGAAACAAATATAAAAATTATCCAAAGAATTTAAATCTAACAACAAATGCGATCTAAATCGCAACTAAGGTAAATACTGAACCAACAGCATAATGATACCAAGCCTCCCGATTAATGGCATATTTTCTAATCCTTTTAATCTTCAAGTCCATTGCATCCATCTTGATCTTATTACCATCAACCACGTCGGCAAGTTTGAGCTCTAATTTCATCTTATCTTCTAAGCATTGGAGATAAAGATCTTCACTTGTGTTCAATTTTGCTTTCAAATCATTGTTTTCTTTATCCAAAAACTCGATAGTAGGGTCAGGTTCAATTTCTGGTTCAGCTACCTCCTAGATAAAAATAAATCTATGTCAAGTTGGTTATCATAATTGCCAGAAACACAAAATGAAATAGTTTGAAAAATATACCACATCTGAATCATAGACCAGACGAGGACCGACGGGGACGGATATCAGAACCATGACACTATACATATATATAATACAAGTTAGAAAATTATACAAGTAATAACTATGCATCTAAACCATAAAGCTATGTTTTTTAAAATAAAATAAAAACACGAGGCTCACCGAGATGTTGCCGGTGACGGGACGGCGCAGGCGATTGACGGAGGTAAGGACGGGGATGACGCTAAAACACATAAATCATAAATTAGTTTGAGCACAAATTGCACATATAAACAAATGAAATCCTAACTTAGTCATTTCATCAAACACCTAGCTTGCACTAAAAATTTGAAATGAGCAAAATGAGCTAAAGAAGCAATGCCGGAAAGAGGATGAAGCTGCTAACCGTGGGGTGTCTTCAATCTTTCCAAATGCTGTAAAATATTGTGGATTATTTATGCTTGGGGAGAGGAACTGGAGAGGGAAAAATGGTGAGCTCGAGCTCGGTGTGAAAATGGAGGGAGCCGGGGGTGGAAGAAGCTGATATAGGTGGACCTTTAGTCCCCGTTTGTGTTAAGAACCGAGACTAAAGGGTGCTGGCTCCAGGCCCCGCGTCTGCGACCGCATGTGGACCTTTAGTCCCGGTTCCTAACACGAACCGGGACTAAAGGTCCCTCCCAAATCCCACCGGGTGGCTCGCACCCCTTTAGTCTCGGTTCATTTAAAAATCCGGGCTAAAGGGATGAACCAAAGCCCTGTTTTCTGGTGGTATAGCCAGACAATCGCGTTCTTTAAGCGGGAAGGTCCCGATGTTGTTGGTTACTCGACCGAGTCCATCATTCAGGTGATTCTTGTGGATGACAAGGTTGTTGCTTCTAGTGCTTTGGCGCCGGTTCTGGGAGCTCTCTTCCGCTAAAAAGCTTTGGGACTTCCTCGCTAGCTTGAAAGCTAATGATCCTAGATCTAGCAAGACAATTGGATGCGTTTTAAAGGTGAGGGAAATCAGAAACAAAAGTAAGAAGACGAGATCTTGTAAAGAGAAATCATTCAAAAGAGCAAATCCAAGAGTGGTGCGACAAGGAAGGCATCCGCACTTGCTTGATGGGTGGTTCTCATCTCGTCGGGTTGGCATGTCCAAGACCTTTGCTGCGTTTATTTACTTTCGCAATGTCATGATTAATGTGTCCTGAGTATGCGGTTGTAGCATGTTAGTTCTAGTTGTAGCAGGTTAGTAAAGTTGGTTCTTCTGTCAGATGGTGCAGGAGTTGCTTGCCTTGAGAATGGTCTGCTTGTGGTTTGTTGTAACGGTTTTCGCCCGATTTTCAGTTAATTAATTGATCAGTTCTTTTTTTATTAACAGATTGGGACAATTCTTTTGCCCCCTTTAAAAAAAGATGATACCTTCTCCCAAGAAAATAAGACCATGTGCTTTGAATCCATGGATTTCAACATAAGATCAAACCTTTTTGGTTCTTTTGAGGTATCTAACATAGTTCCATTAATCTTAGCTCCAAATACGCTATGTTCTTCCCAATATTTTCAAGAAATTCAATTCAGTCTCTGTTGTTTTATGGTGATCCAAATTCATATGACGATATGGAGTGAGTGGCTAACTTCGGAGCGAAGCAGAGGCCCGTCGCCGGGAGGCTTGGGCCGTACATGTCCTACTACTAATGATGATTTGCAGTACATGTCCTACTAGTGATGATGATTTGGAGTACATGTCTCGAGTTCCATATTCTAGTGATGTTGGTTCCATCATGTATGCTACGGTATGTTCACGTCCTGATTTGTCATATGTTATGTCCTTGGTAAGTAGATACATGGCTAATCCTGGTAAAGAACATTCGAAAGTTGTTAAGTGGATTTTCATGTACCTCCATGGCACGTCTGATGCTTGCTTGAAATTTGGTAGAGCTGGTGAGGGATTCGTAGGCTATGTGGATTCAGATTTTGCTGCCGATTTGGATAAGAGGAGGTCCCTCACAGGTTATGTGTTCACCATTGGTGGTTGTGTTGTTAGTTGGAAGGCAACACTTCAGCCGGTTGTTGCCCAATCCACCATGGAGGCTGAATACATGGTCATTGCAGAACCAGTTAAAGAAACTGTTTGATTGAAAAGTTTGTTTGCTGAGCTTTGTAGAGTTAATACGTGTATTAACCTGTTTTGTGATAGTCAGAGTGTCATTTAGCTTACTAAGGATTAGATGTTCCATGAGAGATCAAAGCACGTTGATATCAAGTATCATTATGTGTGTGATGTTGTTGCACAAGGTACGCTGAAGGTATGAGAGATTAGTACTCATGATAATCCGGATGATATGATGATAAAGCATGTTCCTATTTCTAAGTTAGAGCTATGCTCAGACTTAGTTGGTATCACTATCTAGCCCAAGAGGGGGTGAAGGTTCTCGTTCATGCTACATGAAGGAATTTTTCTCAAGGTGGAATGTTGTTTTATGGTGATCCAAATTCATATGACGATATGGAGTGAGCGGCTAACTTCGAAACGAAGCGGAAGTTAGCCCACCGGGCTAATCTGCGCTCGCGCGGGTGCGGGGGCGGCAGCCCCCATGGTGCAGTACAGATCGTTTCCAAGTCGGATCGCAACTGACTTAGGGTTTTATCCATCTATAAATACATCTGGTAACTCGCTAAAACCATACATTGTAAACCCGCGGCGTTTGTAACCTCACCCCGATATAGTGAAGTATTGCTGGCTGACGCCCGTGGTTTTTTCTCCCCTTTGTTTGGAGTGGTTTTCCACTTTAAAATCGCATATCCTCTTAGTTTGATTGTTCCGCTCTTCGTCGTTTCTTGCTATCTTTGATAACAGTCTCTACACAGTATTATTTAACTCTGCATGCACCACCAAAAATCAACAGCAAAACCGGTGAGTTCTTCTGTGTGGTAAAACATGACATGGATCCTCTTATCGTATGTCACCCTTGCCGGGGTCACTAACCTGTTGGCCACACACATGGCAGACCCACACGTCCATGTGGTAAAACATGACATGGATCCTCCGACGTATGTCACCCCCGACGGACCTATGGGCCCCACATTTTAGTGACTCCACCGCAGGGTACGGTACGTCAGGGGAGCTGCTTCCAGTAAAACACATACTTTGACAAGCCTAGGCAAAGACATCCTTCATTGAAATCGGAGAAACATTCCACAACCAAATCAGTTTAGCAAATTTTAACATAGTGCTAGGAAATAAAAAAAAACATTTCACAACACAGAAGCAAATAAGAAACCACATGCAAAACACCACAAACAACCCCAAAGAAATACCGGTGATCACAAGATCATACACTTCATCAACAACCGACTGACCGGTTAAAAATATAAAGCAACAAGGAAATAGCATGTAACTCAATCAATTTAAGATAGCTAATCTCCATTCTCCAGCAAGTGAAACAACACAAAATCCTCAGAAGACCATCACATAGACTCCCAAACATTACATTTAGGTCTCAAACATGAAGACTCACATAATGGGGCACATAGACTCCCAAACATTACATTTAGGTCTCAAACATGAAGACTCACATAATGGGGTAATAAGTAGCCTGCTAACATATACTAATGCAAGATGGATCAAATATTCCCGCTACACGAAAAGGCATTGTCTGGCTTGATGCCTACACCTCCGGGACACTCAAACCTGTAAAAGGAAAAACATAATTGGTAAGCATTTACAATGGGTACAAGGACTTCACAAATGGGGTATCTGTATGCATAGCTACAGTAGGAAGAGGTTCACACCACAAGGAGGAGGTGCAAGTTGTGAAGACTGAGTATCCGAGAAAAGTAAACGGTAGCCAGAGCCAGAAGCATCTCTACTTCCCCATGAGCATGCTGGTCATGGACAAACCTCTCTCCCTTGCTTGCTTGATTCCTGCTACCATTTCTACCTCAGATTCTTTAACCAGACAGGCAAGCCCACCTTCCTTTCTTCGTTTGTTCCAAGAGACACATGGCACTTATGCTGCTCTGTTGCCACCATCCTGTGAATAACTTAATCTTGGAATCACAAGAAAGAAACATGACTCCCTCCTGTTTGAAGCAACGACAGGATCAACACGACTAAACCAAGCCACCCACATCTCCGATAAGTTAACAATACAGGAGACAATATCAGACATCATTGGATTATCTTGATGGTACTAAACTCCGAGATCATACAAAGATAACTCCAAGCTTTACCATCAACGGGTTAACAGCTGTTATACTATGAACTGCTTTTTATACAGAGGATGCAGCTGGACACAATTAGAGTGGGGCTAAATCAAACTAGTCAATGGGTATCACACACTTTTATGAGTGGAATGCCCCAGAACCAGAAGAACATTAGTTTGCACTGGGACTGCAATCTCTAAAACTGCTCCATGCACTGTCGAGACTGATCAATGGTCCACCGGGTTGACCTTATAATGGCGAGCGAGGCTGTCGATCTTCCCATCTTGCATCATTTTCTCAATCATGTAGTACTTCTCGAAGCTTCCATCAAGTGTCTCCTGCTGCTGTGTCGCTAGCTCCATCTCTTCTTCCAGTTGATTCTAAAAGGAAGAGAAAAGCTCAATTAAGTTATGGCTTGGATACAACCGAGGTTAGAAGCAACTGTATCGTATTTTAAAGAACAGCATCATCAAAATCCACAAAATAATGTGTGTAACTAGTCAAGCTCCATCTAAATGGGGCAAATTGATTATGAATGTCAGAAAAATATGTTGATGTCGCTGGTTACAACTGCATACGCCCTATTAGGTGCCTATATTCCCCAGAGAAATGGTTTGTTTCATCAGCAGAGTAAAGAAGAGATATTTGTAGATTTTTTAGTAGTTGACATAAGCACATAAGATCAGTGGTAAATCATCACCTTGACGAGTGCCATATTTTCTGCATCTTGCCACTTTGCAAGCCGCTTCAGTTTATTCATCCCATCATACTCTGGATCCCCTTCTTTTACCCAGCTGATTTCCATCTTCAAGGCAGGGTGCCTAGGGCGATCCCGAAACATTTCAGGCTTTGCATAGATAGCTCTTACAGGCCTGGGCATTCCACCAATTATGAAGGGGAAATCATTCATCAAGTCTACAGCAGCCTTGGCTTGTGACGCGTCGTCCAATTCCACCAATGCAGCAGAAGGAATATCATACGGGATTGTGTAGTTCACAATGAACTCCAAACTGACAACATTCGCACACTGGGCAAGAGCTGCTTTGATAATTTGGCTAGTAACCAGAGGGGAGAGGTGATCAATATATATTGTTCTCTCGACCCTTGCCATGAAATCAGCATACTCCTTAAGCTGTTCATCAGATGTCGCCATTGGAGAGCGTCTTCTGCAGGAAAAACAATAAGTTGCAACAGTGACTTAAAATGGCTACGATTGCCTTGGAATAAAAAATGAACATTGTATGAGCGCAAACAATGTGCAAAAGCATCTACAAGTTCTGACTAACATAAAGACAACTATCGACAGTGGGGTTTGTTTATCTCCTGAATATGGTCCCTTAGAGAGGAACATGAGTCCCAAAATTTCAGCATGTCACTGATTCAGACCTCACAAAGCTTCTGAATTCTGATGCTATGCTACTACAGCACCAGTCCAATGCCCAGGGACCATACATGAGCAATGAGTTCTCATCTACTCGAAGAACGTTATGTCTTGCTGCTGGTACTGGAGATCACAGACTGGATTCGAACAAGATTCACCATTTTGTATTTAATATTGACATGACATTAAAGGTCAATTCTTTCAAACTAAAATTTTGGAAAGGTAACTCAGTGTATAGTACTTGCATAACATACATCATACACGGATCAAATGCAAAATGAAAGGTGCTTTCCGGTCACATTTCTTGGCAAAGAGAACTAAAAATGACATGGAAGACCCCCTTCAGCAGTAAGGAAAAAGTTTTTATGATTATCTCAGACAATACATAGACCTTCGTACATGCTCGCTTACAACAAAATTAACAAACACAAGCAGCAACAGAAGCAAAGGAAGTATTGGGCACATGCACATCGAGCTGGGGTGGGGGAATCTACGCCCCGCCACGGCGCTTGGCCTCCTTGGCCTGTATGCGGCGCGAGGCCTCAGCAACGCACTCCAGGGCCTGCTCGACAGCGTCACGGCCACCAATGATGAGCCGCGCCACCACCTCTGGGTCACGCTCACCGTGAGCCTCCTCGAACTCACGCCGCGCGTTGGCGCGCAGCGACTCACGCCATGGCACTCCGCGCTCATCGAGCCACTCGAACAGACGTGTCGCACGAAGAATGTCCCGGTACAGCCCAAGCGCCTCCCGTCGGTTGCTCGTCAGCCGCCAACACGCTTGGGCCTCTACCGCGTCATCGTCGAGGAGCGCCTTGGAGGAGAGGATCTTCTTGGATAGGTGGCGGTCGAGGATCTCGTCGATGGTGTCAGGCCCCTTGTGGATGGATCGGAGCTGCTGTGGCGGGGGTGACCTCGTAGCAGTAAGGGTGCGCAGGAGGGAAGAGCTGCGGGCTTGTGTGGCCACGGCCATGGACGTCTGTTACGGCGTGGTTGGGTCGGGTTCAACTTTGATTCTGGTACTGGACCTGAAGGTTTGTGTGCAAGTAGTTTTGGATCAGATGGGCACTATTCTAACCTGCAGCATGATAAATCAAAACTAAACTAAACCATTGTGTCGGTATAGTGTCTCATATAATCCTTTATCAAATTGCCATGTAGGATTATATGAGACACTATACCATTATACCAACACAGTGCTAAATGTTGTTTACAATACCGATGTCAACATTTGCCAGGCATGCATTTTACCGCTCCATGAAAATGACCAGCAGGCCCTTTCCGCTCCGCTCTTCTGACTCCTCGGAGTTGGAGCGTTCGGCACCGCTCCATCCAATCCTGGAGCCGAGTTGAGGTCTTGGAGCGGAGAGAATCCGAACACGCACGCATACGTATTGTTTAGTTTGTACAAAGGGTGTCTACAACCCCTATGCGGGTTTTTTTTCATAAGAAAGTATATATTCTGTCAAAAAAATCCCTATGAAATTAATATTTGCAGATTCGACTTAGAGGACCAGGTAATATCTGTCCATAAGGTATTGAAATTATTACATATGAAACAACAAATGCTAAATATGAAATAAATATTTGCAGATTCGACTTATTAATGTGTTTTATGTGTTACACAACTACGCAAGGGATAGGGAACATGAGAGGGATGATTTGCTATTGCCGGAAGTCGACGCTGAACTAGCAGCTACGGCCCCTGAAGCTGCTGATGATGCTACTTTAATTAGAAGTGTCCAACAAACTACTGAATGGTCCAATTTTAGGCAACAATTTGCTGATGATATGTATGCTGAGTTACTGAGTATCTTGTGGCACGTGGAGAGCAAGAGATTTAGTTGATGAATTGTGACTGAGTAGATGATGCCTTCTTTTGTGAACAATAGCTAACCTACAGACCAGATCGAGGCAGCACGTTCAGACTAGATACTTGATACAACACATAAGATTTGTCCCAGGTAATGAGCTACCTATTCCCTGTATATCTCAAAGGTTAACGAAGGGCACAAACAAGCTACAGAGAACAGATAACTAGTAGGCTCGACAATACTGAAAATCCACAACAAGAAACGACCAAGATGGATCCCAATTTTCAGAATTTAGCTACGGTGATAACTCCCAGAAATACGTAATGACGCTGGCCACTAGCAGAAAACGTACCGAGAAAGACGACGACAAGGATCGGCCTCACAGCCAACTCTCCGCAGCTGGGGTCAAATAGATCGCGGAGACGCAAAGAAACAGTGGCGCAACCCTACAACCTCGCCGCAACACCATGGCGGCACACTCGATTGGGGAGGCAGGGCGTTAGGCGCCGTCAGAAATTAGGGTTTGAGGGGTGGCCATGGGCGCAGCCGAGAGGCGGCCGGGAAGGGGAAGATGAGGTCAGGGAGAAAGGCTTACAGCCGGCTGCGGCGGCGACTGGTGGCTGCAGGGTCGGGCGGCTGCGGCGGCGTCTGGTGGCTGCAAGGTCGATCGGGCGGGTGTTTCTGTGGGAAGAAGCTGTACGCGGAGTGCCTTCTTTCCCAGCGTATTTGGCAGTATCTCCACTAATATAAAAAGAGAGAGTCTCTTACATCCGGAGGATCTGGAGCGTCCACAACCCTAAATCCAACGGACTAGATCGTTCAGATGTTGTATGTTTGATGTCTTCTTTTGACTCTACCGTACAAATAAGAAAAAAACCGTCCATGCATCGTGAAGATAGAAGAGCAACTTCTCCGCCCACGCCCCCCGCTCACCACGCCGAGAAGCTCTACGCGCCGAGACCCCTTTCACCGCGCCGCCTCCGCTCCTCGCCGCCCACGCCCACGCATCCTGGCCTCGCCGCCCCCGCCCCCTCCCCCAATGGCCGGCTCCTTCCCCTTCACCTTCTCAACTTCCTCCGCGGGCGAGTAGCCGAGTCCCCTCGCCGTCCCTCCACGTTCCCGGATCCTTCGAGCGGAGGTCACGCCGCCGACTGCAGCAGTGCCCTGCCCTTTCCCGCACTGACGCCCACCCACGCGTCACTTGCGTTCCCCGCATCGCCGCCCATATCGCCAACCACGCCGTAGACTGTCTCAGTAAGTTTGTTCGTCCTCACGTATGATGTTCACCACATTGTTCAATTTCTGTCAGAGTTTGCCATCAGATTTGTTCACCACTTTTCAGTTTTAAACCAACATTTACAGTTAGCAAATGCCTAATCAGGCAACGGGCATCCACTGTGTCGATTGGTGATATCATTTGATGATTGTTGGTTACTTCCTGCATCTCAACGCTACCATTGGCACTGCTTATATCATGTTGCCGATACGCCGGACAACATCCTCGCGGGTGACGCTGCCGCTAAGACCGACATCCTTTCTCACTGGAGGCCGTGTCTCTAACGATGTTGTCAAGGCTGAGGATGCAGCAGACAACAGAAATTGTTCAGTTGAGGAGTAACTTCGTTCAATTTGAGGCTATTGAAATGGAAATTTTCTTCTCAACGCTTGTCAATATGTGACGATGCATCAAATTTTACATCTGCTTGCTTGTAAAGGTTCATATGTTTCGATTTAGTGCTATAATCGGTTTGTGAAAAAGAAAGTCAGAAACTGGTATTGGTGCATAATATATATATGTACTTCAGTCATGACATTAGAAAATGAAGTTTTTTTACTGATTTAATATTTTATTCACCTAAATAATTCCTTGTTGAAGATAAATAGTTGAATGAAACATTCAACGAGTTATCTTTTTTTCTCATTGTTTTTAGGACATCTTGTGGTCTAGCCCTTTAATTGTAAAATCTCATTTAGCTTCAGAATAGTCTACCTTATATTTTTGATGCGGTCTATCGTTCGGAGATGGATGACCTTGGGGCTTTTTATTTCAAACTAGGGAGTTTCCAAAGTTCGTTATGTTGATTAAATATATGCATCAAGATTTTAGAAGACGTGCTATTAACTGATTTTAACCTTCTCTTATCAGGAAAGTTGTTCTGGAGAGTACTAAGGAACTTAGTATAGACTCTAGGGAAGATACTTTACCCGAGTATTCTGAAATGTTATTTATGGTTGAGTTGTCCGCCCATCCCTAGACTGCCGGCCACCAAACCATCAACCGTCCTCGCTTGCTGCTGCAGCCAGCACGACTCCTCTCTTCCTATTGATTTGGATGTTCATGTATTGTTCACAAACATGTACTGTAAGTATAAGTGGCTAATGTTCATGTATTCTCGGTTGTTTCTAGAATGTTCAGATATTCTTGGTTGTTACAACTTACAATTGTTAACTATATGGCTTCTCTCCGTCTTCTTCCTAGACTACAAAATTGTGGAATACGGTATTCGAGTTACTACTTAGTGGCTAATTCAACTTCTATTTCTTCCATGTAGGAAGAGGAATGGACTGGAAGTTTGCTCATATGCTTAAACAGTTGCATCAGTCAGTTGAGTCCTTTAATCCGTGTCTGGCAAGTGCTTGTGAAAAGGCTTTAATAAGCTCTTGATTCTGATGTGAGGATCAATAAGCATGTCGTCCAAAGTAGTTGCATGGTTGTTTGCTCTGCAAAACTGCTCTAGCTTGCCAGTAGTCTACCCTCTTTAAGTTAGATCTTCTGCGTACATTATTTTTCTTTCCTTTACTTTGGTAGCAGAACTACTAATTGAATAACATAATCAAGTCCAAGCCTATGGGTGCTCATACATTGTTCTATGTTTGGGTTTTCGGGCTGTGAATGCCAATCACTGCAAGAAAAGATAAATTAAATTTTGGCTCCAATTTAGTTTGATCAATTCAGTGACATTACCTTTTGAGGCTACACTAGAGCCCATTATGTTCTTTTCTGATCATATCAATCAATTGAAGCATTGTTCCTTAATAGAAAACTCCACACTTTATTTTGCTATTGTTTCTTAAATCTGCATATTCAACTCTTGGCATTATTGTGTATGAAGCATTGATTCTCAAAAAGTATTGATTGTTGGATAGGTTTCTCTGAGATATGGAACAATGTATGAGCACCCATATCTCAGAGGTTTGGATAGGTTTCTCGCCGGCGAGACGTACCGGGGGTTTGGATTCGGGCTTGTACTCCTCGCCGGCGTCCGCGTCCGCATCTACGGCGGCGGAGGCGTCAGACATTGCCTTGTTCTTCTTCTGCTTCCTACGGCGGCGGCGTCACTCGCTCTCCCGGATTTCCCCTCCTCCGGAACCAAATCGCAAGAGGGAATGGAAGGCAAACCCAGGTGACTTGGGAAATTCCCTATGGGCTTTAATTTCCCTGGGTGGTTTGGGCCCTGCTACCAAAACAAGCCCTTAATCCCCCATCAAACTCCCCTCGTTGAACTCCCATTCCCTTTCCTAAACTAGTAATTGTGCACGTGCAAATGCACGTGCTGTTCCAATATAAGAAAAAAGTTTTTAAAAATGTATACCGTCAATATTTAATGCAATCAAATATGTATATGCATAGTCTAAAAATTTCTATCTTATCAAATATGAGTAAATTTTCGATATTCGATATTAGTGAAAATACGTTATAATTTTTTTTCTCACAATGATATATTGAACAAAGGAAACGGTTTCTCTCATTACTTTAAACCTTGTAAGATTATGATGTTGAAGAATATGACCTTCACTTAAAGTACCACCTTTGGAAACTCTCACTTCTAGTCTCGTGATTATACCATAGTCTATTGATCACACCTCAGTGATAATTCCTAAGTAAGACAAACACATGACTGGTGTAGTGAGAACATGTCTTTAAATGATTTTAAAAAAAACATCTCTTAGACATAATTTTGTTTTTGTTTTATTATGAACATGAACATATATGATGGTAGACATCTCCTTACATAGTCACACAAACAATACACTATCCAATGAATAAGCCGGTCAACACTTGCAGTGCAATATGTACACACAAAAAAACATCTCTTACTACGCGCCCTCCGCCCCCCCTCCCACGTAGTCTTCCGACTCCGCGCTCGTCCGCCAGCTCGACCGCCTGCCCGTGCCGCCCATACCGGAGACGTTCCTCGCCGCGACGGTCGGAGGAGGAGGCGGGCGAGGATCTCCATGGGGCGTCGAATTTGAGGAGGCGGGAGAGGAGCTCCAGTGGATTCATCAGAGCGAGCTGAGGAGGCCGCCTCGAGGCGGAGCAGCGAGGGTGTCGAGCCGTTGCGAGCTCGGGACGGGGAGTTCTCTCCCGATGTGCGGAGGTGGGGGAGGGCGGCCCGGGGATTCGATGCGTTTGGGCCAAAAAAATTCCCGTCTCCAGAGTCACCAAATGGATCGCTGAAAAAATCAGGGTGCAGTTTCCTCGTGGGCTTCTCACCCGGGGAAACGAAGGGGATCCCTGTGTTTTCCCGGAGCACCAAACAAGCCCTACAAAGGGCAAATTGATTTTACGGTCCCAATCCATTGTTTAGTTGATCAGGGGAATTGCTAATGGGAGTTTAAGAGGGTTTAAGAGGGAGTTATCTCCCTTGAATTGTGGGACCTGCGCAGCCAACGTACTCTTGTTTTTGTGGGAGTTGCCCCTCTTATTCCCTTTCCTCTGCCCATCGTAACTCCCATGTCCCTCAAACAGAGAATCAAAGTATCATGTCCCTCTATTTCCCATTCCCAAGTCCCCGATTCCTGTTTGTGCCCTTCCGAGCTTGAGTGAGGCAGCGGGATGGGGGCTCGGAAAGTGTTGCTTATACCAGTCTTTAATACCATGACCACCCCCAAACGCCGGTAAGCGGGCCAACAATTCCAAGTTACCAATTTCAGGTCAGTTTTCCAACATCCAAACACAGTTAATATGTGTCCATATATATTACTTTGACATAGAGTATCAGGTAATATGTGTCCATAAGGTATTGAAATTATTACATATGAAACAAAAAATGCTAACTATGAAATAAATATTTTCAGATTCGACTTATTAATGCGTGTTGTGTGTTACACAACTATATAAGGGATAGGCAACGTGAGAGTGATGATTTGCTATTGCCGGAAGTCGACGCTGAACTAAGCAGCTACGGCCCCTGAAGCTGCAGATGATGCTACTTTATTTAGAAGTGTCCCAAGCTACTGAATGGTCCAATCTTAGGTAACAATTTGTTGATGATATGTATGTTGAGTATCTTGTGGCACGTGGAGAGCAGGAGACTTAGTTGATAAATTGTGATGGGGTAGATGATGCTTCTTTCATGCTAGCTATATTGTATTAGCAATTTTGTACCTGACTTGCTTTTTTACTTACTTGCTTTTTTACCTTAATGTAGAAGCATGGCTGAACCAAAAGGGAAGAAAACTAGTAGTTACCTTGCATGGACTACTGAGATAGACGCGGCATTGTTGGCCGTCCTGGTTGAGCATCACAACATTGATGATAGTGCTTAAAATGGTTAGAAGGCCACATGTGTACACTGCTTGCATTAAGCATGTGAAGGAGAAATGTTATGTTGACATCACCAAGGACAACATTGTTGGAAGAATCAAAACGTTTGACAAGCATTATGAGATCATTAGCAAGATGCTTGGTCAGAGTGGTTTGGATGAGATTGGGACACCAACAAGGTTATGGTTGATAGTGACGAAGTGTGGACTCATTATGTGGAGGTATTTAATTCTAAATATTGCTTTGTGGTTACTTTTGCACCTTCACTATCATCTATAGTATTTATATTTATTCTACAGGCTAACAAGGATGCATCGTGCCTATAGGACCAAGGTAGTGTATAACTGGAGTGATATTGAGACTATATATTCAACAGACCATGTGAATGGCGCATGTGCGAGGACGGGTCAATATGCTCAAGACCAAAATACTCCAATTGTTAAAAAATCTTCAGAAGTGTCTCAAAAGAGGCAACACACTGTTGATGCTATCTTGTGCATGATGGGACATATGAGAACATGGTTTGATGAAGCTTTGAAGACAGTTGAGCCACTTCTGAAGCCAAAAGCGACTCCTCCAACTAAAATACTTGATGTACTCAAAAAGGTAGAAGGTTTGGAGGATTGATATGTTCAGAGCTTATGGGAAGTTGATCGTCAATGGCCACTTGTTTGAAGCACTCATGTCTAATGGCGCTCCCCGAGAACTTCAAGAAGCCATGGCTCTTGATCTTGTCCCGATGTTCTACCATGTGTGGTTGTTGATATAAACTCTGTGTGCACTATATATAAGACATGATGTATGCACTTTTCCTAATTGTGAGAGACATGAAAAAAAAATATTAAAATTGTGGACATGCATGGTGTTTTTGCGTCTTATTTACATAATTTTAATGTTATTGTGTGTGAAAAGTAATACTATATAAACATTGTACTACCTACTTGCTATTTAGTTTATATTGTCTAAAACCTACAAAACATCCAATTCCATGGTATGTACATCCAAGCAGGAATTGAAATTGGTCACTAGACTCTGTTTCCAACAGGAAATTCCGAACACACCCAAACAACATAATTAAAATTGGAAGTCATTTCCTTTCCATCCTAGATTGGAATTCCTTCTTCAATTCAATTTTAGACTAGTTTTCCAACATCCAAACACAGTCACTTAAATTGCTTTGAATAGGTAAATTAATTATTTGTTATTAAAGGTCTATCTTTAATCCTTTTAGACTAGTACAATGTGGAGTATCATATACTAGTATCATGCATATCTCTACTATATAATACGGCTTGAGGTATCCATGGTACGTCACGGAGTTTTGTACAACACTCACTCACAGATCAAGTAATCAACCCGCACTACCTGTGCTAGAAATATCGTCAACGCAGTCGTGACTCTCGCGCAGGGACAAGGCTGGAGGAGCTCGCGGTGAGGCAGGGGTCGAGGGCCACGGCGCACGGAGTCATCGACGGAGCAGCAGCAGGAGGGGACGGAGAGGGATTGTAAGGAGAGCAGTACGGAGGAGATTGCGGCGAGGCTAGCGTCCGACGGCGCTATGTCGACGGAGGAGCTCGTGGCGAGGCTGGCGGCCGAGGGCCCCGGTGTCGTCGACGGATCTGCATTATATTATATAATACGGCTTGAGGTGTCCATGGTACGCAGCGGTAGTTTTGTAAGAAACCCCTCACAAATCACGTAATCAACCCACACTACATGTGCTAGAAAAACAGTCAACGCAGCCGTGACTCTCCCGCTGTCGTGCAGGGATGGAGGAGCTCGCGGCGAGGCAGTGGCCGGGGGCCACGGCCCACGAAGTCGTCGACGGAGCAACAGAAGGAGGGGACGAAGAGGGATTATAAGGGGAGCAGTACGGAGGAGCTCGCGGCGAGGCTGGCGTTCGGCGGCGCTACATCGACGGAGGAGCTCGTGGCGAGGCTGGCGTTCGGCGGCGCTACATCGACGGAGGAGCTCGCGGCGTGGCTGGCGGCCGAGGGCCCGGCGTTGTCGACGGATCTACAGCAGTTCTATAGGTTATGCCCGGAGCTCTCCTCAGCCATCCACATCACGCCTGCCTCCCGACCCCGGATACCACGGTAAGCTGAGTTCCCCTTCCTCTCATCCTCTGTTTCCCCGCTACGCCCCGTTTCGACTCCATTTCTCCGCTACGCCCCGTTTCGACTCCATCAGACCTTCATTGTGTTCTGTTGAGTAACTAAACGACTTCAATTTCAGGCTCGTTGATGGTTGTTCTATTTGGGTTGATTGAGAAGGAAATGTTGCTCTAATCCATTGAGCGAAGGCTATGGAGATTCAAAAGTACTAGACGAGCAGGCGAGCTCCGCCTCGCCTGCCTGTAAGGCATTGTCACACTGTACGGCAGCCGGCAGGCTGAACTTTTCAGTGTTCGGTACCATATTCCATCCGTGATCAGTGTGCCATATTGAGTGGCCTAGGAAAGTTTTCTTCTCAGACGTACAAAACATGCCCTTATTTTTATTCTGAAGCTCATAACCAACATAAGAATCGGTGTTTCTTGCATTGTGTAGAAAGTTACATCAAGCAAATTTCAAACAAAAAGTACAGCAAGCTCCCACAAGCAAATGTCATGTTACTTTATGTTAATTTAAAAACTAATAATGTGAAACCAGCTAAGTTTCAAAGACCACGCAGTAGGATTTTGCAAAACTGGATTGCAGAGGCCCAAGGGGAGTTCCATCACATTTGCTTTCAGTCTACACCACTGCATGTACATTCTTAGGCTCCAGCATTAAGTAAACTAAAATTTATGGTTGCATCTTGTATGAATAAGCAGGATATGAACATTGGTAAGCCCAACCCCTCTCCAACGGCAACCTTAGTGTTGTGCTTCCTAAGCAACCTGAAATCCTATTATATGGAAACAAACTAACCATAATTTCTGAAATCTTGATGCTTGGTGATATGGAATGCAGTTACCTTACCGCACATCAATGTTAGGCCATGGCGCTTAGACTCTCTTTATGCTTGTTGTAAGTTTCCCTGCACTATGAATATGAGATTCTGAAAGTTCCACTGAACTCTATGATCAACCTGTTTATGATTATCATGTAGATGTGAACCACAGATAAAATAACCAATTCATCTTTGTTGTAGTAATAATGTCTAAGAGCATCAACAGAAGTCTGCCTAGAATCTAATTTCCTACTTACCTTAAACACCCTTAGAAATATTGGATGGACCCTGAAAATTTGCATCATTTTTATTAGCAAAAATATTCTAAAAGCGGTTTAAAGCGAAGAAGAAAAGTGTCAAGAACTTACTAAACCAAAAGATACTTTAGGGAACATCGATGCAAACTCGCTTGCAGCCATACACACATAAACATAGTGCTTGGCTCAGCTCAATCTCCACAGCCACAAAATATTATATGACAGTTGTGTTTACACATTGTTAACCTTCATGAATTTAAATTTCAGACCCCAAATGAAAACTTACCTGTTAATCCACCACCAAGAATTTCACATTTCATCTAAAGATAATCCTCACATGTTTTTTACAGCTTTAGGTATGCCATTAGAAGGGGTGATGTCTCCAACAATAGATGTTGACAAATAAAGTGAGACAGATGAAAAGGGCTTGGTTGAAAACTGAAACATGAAGGCATCAGAGAAGTATGGTTTACGGACACTAACTAACTTTGAGTACCGTAAGTCCTTCACCATGTAAGCACACTCACAACAGTACATGTCTTAACTCTGACTAACTTTATATATAGATATATAAACAATCACATCAGTTTAAGTTAACTTGATATGTTGTGTACAAAGATAGCTGCATACCCATAAAAAAATAATTTACTGCTCTTGAAATGATTTGAAGTTTATTCTAGATCAAACACATGTACTATAAAAGAAGATGGCGAGGTCTAAATAAACTAAAAATATATTAAAACTTCATGTGCACAAATCAATTTACTGTGTATAATACGTCACAAAAGAAATATCGCTATAGATCTAAAACAAACGATTTGAGCTATATCTCATCAAACAGTCTGAGCCTAAATAATTTTACTGGCCTAAAAGAGCGACAATCTCAACCACTTGCCCCCCCCCCCCCCCCCCCCTACATTTGCAGCTGCATTCAGCAGGGCCCTAAGCTCTATAAGGACACATCTAAATGACACAATCACGGTCATTGGCTGAATCTCACATATGAAAAACCGTAAGTTTTAATTGCAATGGGAAAATAAGCAGATGATCTTTATAGTTTCATTGAGCATAGTGTGAGGACCATTTAACCGAATAAAAGAATGTTTTTTTCATCTAAAGAAGCACTTTTAAATAGTATCCATAATACTTCAAGTTCCACCTCCAGGATATTAAGATAATCGAGGAACCTTCTGAAAGAATGACCCTGATGAAAGGAATGTAACTCAGCATAAATAATATCCATAATACTTCAAGTTCCAGGATATTGAGATAATCGAGGAACCTTCTAAGAGAATGACCCTGATGAAAGGAATGTAACCCATCAATAATTAGCTGCCTTTGCTCTTGTTGAGCTACATTTCACAAAGATCTCCCTCATGTTGAGGAACCTGCACTGTAGGGAAGAATTCTGTATCGGTTTTGAGAAAAGTTCTTCAACACCAGAATTTTAATGTATTACAGAGTAGAATAATGGATGTGGAGAAAAATACGTTGGATGCTCCCCTTCCTACATGTATTAAAATGCAAGTAAATCTCACATGTCTACCTAGAATGCAACTAACATGCATCCTTTATAACTAATCATTAACTTGGAATAGCCTCTTAGCTATCAGGCACCAACATGTTCATCATACTTTGAACCCTAGAAAATAGACATCATAGTGTTTATCTTGGGAAAAGAATATATGACAGGGAATAGAAGATATCAAGATAGTGAGTTCAATTGTACTCAAAGATACTGGATCACACTAGCAGTAGAAAACCTACAATATAGCACTTGCAAAACTACATTACCTGAAGCAAACACATTAGCACTCCATGGTTACTCTGAATACCGAAATAAAATAAGTTAGTTTAAAGCACTACATCTCAAACTTTTAATAGCATAGCATATTGACTGCTTTCCATGGACTACCCTAAAAGATAAGATAAAAAGGATTGTATAATAACCTTATCAGAAAAATGGGGAGTTCAAAAAATGCTACCAGTTGTGAAATACTTGTGCTACCTAAGCAGAATATGAGTATTGAGAAATTTTATAGGACATAGAACTATTTTTATCAAGCAATGACAAACTATGCTTCATACCACACATCATCAAAATCGGCAAATTATGAGGTGAAGAAGATCGCAGTTTGTAGCAGTAACCGACTGAAGATGCAAGATGTTGTAACAGGAAAACAGAAGTAGAATTAACTATTCAGATTTGAAAATTAAGACTACGAAATATGTTCTATCAATATTTATTAATAAATATACATATAAACAGGAGAGGCAAAGCAGAAATATTTTGGATATACAAATATAGAGGAATGCAATATAACAACTAAGTATATCCAAAGCATTTACTACGAAACAGCCCAATAATTAGTACTTTAGTAGAGTACTAAAGGTCAACCTAATAAAAATACACTATGGAAACCATTTCCTTTCATGCAGTTACTTTCGTGAGGGAAGAAACACATACTATTGCATTCGTGAGCCAATATTCATTTGATCAGGCAGCAATGAAACAGAAATACAGGGTGTCACCACCATTGGAACTGAGTATTTTTTTGCTGTCGTCGTTTGGTGCCGCAGTTAAGTTTTAGCAGATAACTCACACAGGAGAAAAGGAACCGGAAGCTGGCATCGGCGGGGAGCCTGGAGCGGAAGATGTCGTCATTGATCATGGCAAAGTTGAGCGGCCGCACCAGCTATGACTCCTCATCCCTCTCATCCATAATTCTTCCAGAATCTGTTCTTGACCAGGATTGTAAGAGCATAAGAGAGCAAAACTGAGAGAAAATGATCACATTAGCACAAAGAGAAACAATAACATGGCAGCAAAAAATATATTCATGGCATCTCCTATCTCTCAGTTATGTCCACGTAGAACAAACTCCATAATTAAGAAAAAATACAGTGTCCCCTGCAGGCATTTCATCAAACACCTGCAGGGGAGAGAGGGGGCAGGAGGCTTACCATGCCGAGGCGGGAGCCGAGCTCCAGGCTACGACCGGAGAGGATGGAGACGACGATGGCGCGGGGCGTAGGGACTCGGATGGCGCGCGGGCTTCTCCTCCTCCAACGCAAGCACCAGGCGGCGTGGACAGGGCGGGCGCGCGGCCCTCTCCTCATCCAGCGCGGCGACCCGGCGGCGTGGGCAGGCGGTGACGCGACGCGGCCGGAGGGCGTGCGCTCTCCTCCTCCTTCAGCGAAGGGGAACCGGCGGCGTAGGCAGGGGCGGCGCTGCAGCAGGGGGCAATGAGGGCGGCGGCGGGGGCGGGCTCTCCTGCCTCCTTGATGGTGGCACCTCCACACGCCGGCGCACGTCTCCTGCTTCACGGTGGTAGCATGGAGGAACCCGGCGGATCAGGGCGGCGCGGGAGAGGCCTGAGTCCCATCTGTGCTCCCCCTATCCCCCAAACCCCCGCCCCCTCCTCTCCTCTCCTCCTATCACTCGCCCAGCTTGATATGCTCACGTGCGCCGCCGCCGGACGCTGACGCCGACGCCTGACCCGAGCCCTAGCACGGTTGCCCAGCACGGCGTCCTGTGGCTTCGGTTGCAGCGGCGAGGGAGCGAGACGGGCAGCCTGAGATGGCGGCGAGGAGGAGCACAAGAGTTTGCTTTGCCCACCAGCCACCCTCATGCAACGGACCCATGGTCAGACACATACGAAGGTTATGGACCCACATGTCAGAGGCAGTAGAAAACGTGGATGCTCTGATTAGCCTCGCTCGGCACCCGCCGTAAGTCTATAGATAATGTGTTCTATATCAAGTATAGTTCAGTCATGATCTTTATCATCTGCTCTGGCGATGTACTCATGGAAGGGATCGGCAAGTATTCTGCCTGTCAACTCCTTCATCAGTCAGGTCGAGCAAGTGCTATCCATTTTTAGACTGCTGGCCACCCTAAGGTCGAGCAAGAGCCAGCTTATAAACTGATAAGTGTTCTCTGTTTGTAGACTGCTGGCCTCTCCGGCCAAGTTCAGTTGGAGATGAAGCAAAACATTGGGGGTAACCGAGTCCTCTTTTGATGATCTTTTAGTTTGCTGCAGTTTCATCCTACATCATATGTTACTGAGACGTGCTTTGAGAAATCTAGGATGTGCGTCATGTGAGGAGGAGGGTTTAGGGTATTCGTGTTTGTGGGCCCTCGGCTCCGCCTCTTTTCCTCCTCACAAGTGTCGCCCTCCAATCAAATGTATCTGAGTAGATTTGATTTTCGCTTATGTTTCTAACCTTAGATTTTCATTATTTTCAATAATTTGATAAACGGACTCTCCCAAATTCACTAATTACCAGCTGTTACCTACCATGTCTTCACAAACATTTGATGGTCTGTTTTTTCATGTGAAAACTATCAGATTGCTTCGGACCCTGTTTGTATAACAATTATCATCATAGAACACCCTTCTCCCATATTTTTAATGGTGATATAAGAATTACGCTATGCCTTTTCTATTCCTCCATGGAGCAGCACGGCTAGGTGTTCTATTGACAGGAACATGGGACCCATCAATTGCCCCAATGCAGTTCTACAAAGAAAAAGTGTGGGAACACAAATAATTAGACGTGTGGTCAATTTTACAAAGAAGAAGATAAGAAAAGGAGTCTGAAGTTTGGAAACCTGAAAATATGGGAAGAAGCGAGGGTCTGTAGTTATTTTCGGATGTGGTTCATCAAGATTGATAGGATTGAGAAATCTAGCGGACAAAGTGGGAATGATGTCGAAGAATTGATTGATATACTTGCTAAAGATCTGTCCACTATGGTGAAACTCTAACTGTAGATCTTCATACGAAGCATTGTGTGACAACATAACGAGAAAGAATGCCAACTTCTCTTCAACCTTGATTCTTGAATCTGAAATTAAACCTTCACTCCTAAGGTACGATGCCAACCACATGAAAATGTGTGGCTCCATCCTAAATGCAGTAAGACAATTTTTTAGGTGCCCACCAAGCAGCTCCCTGACATGCTCATTGCCATATAAAAAAGACAAATGCCTTTTCTGTCTCTTCCTTTGGCATGTACTTAAATAAAAGTGTAATGCAGGCAAAATGATAAACATAATCTCTTCGTCTTCAGTTTTTCTCTTCCTAACACGTTCTAGGCTTCGTGAAGTCATTTCAGCACTAATGAAAGAACACAATAAATAAGATGAAAGATGACTAGATCAAGTTGGTGCAATAAGCAACATTTGTGGTAGCAGAAACATACCAAAGGTTGGAGTCTTCACAGGATCCCAAGAAGGCGGGGGCTCATCAACAAATGAATATATCAATGGTGCTGGTCTCTCTAAAAATAAAGATCTCAAAGGTTAACAGAAGTAGCAATTCATCTACGTAACTTGAGAACGTTGCATTCAGTTCTAATATGATAAATGAAGGTTGTGGCAGAATAAGTTGGCTGAAGTAGAGAGAGAAACATAGCAATCAGTTTTGCTAAGATACAGTAGAACACGAGGCATGAACCAGTTCGTGGACATATAATTAATTCAGTTGTTCCTGCATGATAAATATATCACATCGTATAAAATACCATTCACTAAGATACATTTGTGTTAGCAGATACATAAGAAGTATCTCACCAGAGAGAAGGCCAGAGTGAGAGAGAGAGCTTCAATGATTAAGTAGTTGTTCCTACATGTTTGGAACTACAGTAAGAAGCCAAATCATGCAGAAGCGCATTTCCTATGTTAATCTGAACTATAGAAGAAGCCAAATGAACAAGCTCTACGGGAGAAATTAATAATGAACACTTGAGATGCCAAACATCCAACAAATTAAATCAAGTGGCTTGTTGGTTATACACAATTATCTATACTAGATTGACACCCACAAATATCAGTTAGAACAGCCCATAAATGTAACCATCGATGGAGCCCTTCAGTACATGTAAATGGATCAATTTTCCACTACTTGAAAAGAAACTAGACGTCAAATAAATTGGTGATGCAATTCTCCACTACTAAAAAAGAAAATGGATCAATTATCCAGCCTTGACTGAACCGAGGCACCTTGACCAAACAAACTGGAAAGGATCAATTCTGCACTATTGGAAGGAAACTACACGTCAAGTAAATTGTCTATGTTCTTCACAGGAGTGAATCTGAGCAGCATCGCATATTCGCATGTCCAGTGAATCTGAGCAACACCGCATCCCAAGAGTGGGGATCAATCTGCTGCTCGGTGCTCATGTCATGCAGCCGTAGAGAGAGATAGAGGCGGGAGAGGAGGGCATACCGGAGGGGTGCGCCGGTGAGTATCCAAGAATGGCTGCGGTGGGAACCACGACGGCGCTGGAGAGATCCTCTACCGACGTCCCACTCCTTCCCCTGTCCCCGTTGCAGCTGGCCCGTCGCTTGCTCTGCACAGCGCCGCCATCGCAGCCTACGCCGCCGCCTCCTCTCTCTCTCTCGCTCGGGGATGGGATAATACGCGAGGTAGGGCTCGCGTATTGGACTGCAGTACAGACGGGCCGGGTTTGGAGAAACCTTGGGAATAATCTGGATAAAACCGGGCCAAAAACACGGCAATTGTTAAAAAAGCTTCCCTTCACAAGGTCCACGCATTGTGTGATCTGGTGCTGACAAGTGTCACAATTTCGTTCGTTTCTCTTTTCCCCTTTTCTCCACGTGATGATAAGTGGCGGTGCTCCCTGATGGTGGACAGTGGATGTACATGCATTTATTTTAAAATTCGTTTTTTGAAAACAAAATATCTTGAAAACCGTTTATCCGATTTACGAACCGTTTTCACTTTTGAACTCCTCGCGTCGAGATCTTCAAAATTAGATCCCATATTGATATGTTTCGATAAGAAAAAATTGTACTTTGGATTGTGTACGGTTTATACAACCTAAGTGTAGTCGTACGTACAAACTGAATTTTGTAGTTGTACGTACAACTTTGCTACGTGTAGTTGTTTGTACAACCCGAATGTATTTCTACGTCATGTGTTGCTGTATAACCCGGTCTATGTTGTTGTACAACGCGGTCTCTGTACAACGCAGTCTCTGTTGCTGTACAACGCGGTCTCCGTTGCTGTACAACCCGGGGTTGCTGTACGTACAAACTAATTTGTGTTTCTGTACAACCCGGTCAGCGTTGTTGTACAACCCGGTCTGCGTTGCTGTACATCCCGTTCTGCGTTGATGTACTATCTTAGTTTGTGTTTTGTACAAATTTAATAATAGATCCAGATCTAAGATCTAGATCTGGATTTGAATCTGGTTCTTTCCATGCGCGTGACTGCCTCAATTTACGTGTCCACGTAGCGACAGCAGCTCACGCGCGGGACCACGAAATAGACCGCACGCGCGGACCACGAAATAGACCTTTGCGAAGGCCACCCCTTCTCTAATGCTTCTATCTTAGCACGATATCATAGACAAATTGCTGATGTGGCACCATATTTAATCCAACCCAAAAACACACGAGAAAAAAGGGGTTTTGGGAAATAATTGGGGATTTAGGGTTGGGCCGGTATAATCACCAGAAAACCCTACAAATACTCTCGAACAAACATAGCCTTGGTTTCTCAAGTCTGTCCCTCTGATTGGGTTTCTTGGTGCAAGTTTAGATAGTAAATACACTTTAATAAAACCTAACTGTATTGTTTTTTCTCCCGTTAACGGAAGGACATTTTGCTAGTAATACTACTACATTTTTTTTAAGTGTGATACTACTACATGTTACTACCTTCAAAATGCATGATAACATGTAGTATGCAATTATTATGTTGTAGACTCATCAAGATTGAAATCCGTTATGTTACGCTATGATACCACTATTACCTTTCTCTTCACAAATTGCAGTGACACGTTATCGTTTTGCCAACATGGTATCTATGATACCAAGTATGATACTCCGATTGCGACTAGTCGCGGGAGCACGAGGCCAGAGAGAATGACTTCGCCAGAGTAGAACCGACAGTACAATCATCCATGATTAGCAGTATATTTATTGGTGCACATAGTGGCAATGTTAAAGCCTTGTCCAGTGCATATAATACTTCCTCGGTTTCAATTTAGTTTACGTTCTGGTTTAGTCAAAGTCAAACTTTGTCAAGTTTGACCAAATATTGTGAAAAAAATTAACATTTATAATGAAAAAATTCATAGTACTAAAATCATTATAACGTATATTTTCATATTATATGCATTTGATTTTATGAATGTTGATATTTTTTCCTATATTTTTGGTCAAACTTAATAAAGTTTGACTTTGACTAAACCTAAAACGCAAACTAAATTGAAATGGAGGGAGTATAAATGATAACTGCTTTCTTCCTCCACGCCATAATATAAGACTTTTTAGCAAGCTAAAAAAAGCTTACATTATGGAACCGAGGTAGTACAATGTACGCTTTGAAAATGTTAAAATGCAAGTTGCCTTAAAAAATGTTTAAATGCAAGTTGTTGAGCTTCCTACACAAGTTAAACACACTTCTGATAACGGGTCATGAGCTTTTCACGAAAAGGTCAATGGATCCTACTTGAAACCTTGGATTGGCACTAGATTCTCTAGCACGTAGAAACCGAAACCTGGCACAGGTGAGCGAAAACTTTTTAGCCGCAAGGAAAAAAATATATTGCAGAATGTTTCTATCAGCCGATATTATAAAGCCTACCGAAATGCATTTGCCATGGATCTCTTCTCAACAGCAAATGATTTCCTAGAGAAACGGCTGCCAAACATTATAGAGCTCCGAGCATCAATCATGCTCCAGGTAGAGCCCCCATCTGCGCTCCCCTCGAGAACCCTGCAACACAAAATTTAAGTCATTATCAGAATATTTTCGACAGTCCAAATTCTTTCTTCTTGTAATTTCTATCGTGACTTGTAGAATATCACCTTTAAAAAAATTAGAAGCGGGCACGGCATGTAACATATATTATGAGAATCCATATATGATGACGATTCACCTCTGTTTGTCGATACGTCACAAAAGAAATGTCCACTCAACATCTCGACTCGACTCATCGGTTGAGTCGAACGACTCAATCGATTAGTCTCGACTAGTCTCAACTAGTCCAGGTTTTTTAGTCGAGCGACTTAAAATTGTCCCCGCATGTCATATTTTCCAATATTGCTTGCCCACCAGAGATAGCCCAGGTTGTTTGTTCAGCTCAAACTACAGCAGAAGCTGAGGACCCATTCAAAGATCCTAAGAGGAGGCCAGCAAGGAGCAAGGAGGATCCAGCTTAGAAATATGCATTCTGGCCAGAACCTGAGAACAGGTTGTTGCGGCAACGTAATTTGTTTGAGAAGAGAGTTACTTCTGGTCCTCTTAGCATGAAGAAGCACCTTGCCGGCGGTTAAACAGTTGTGACTATGTGCCCCAAAACTACTAATATTGCCAAACTACTCATGTCGACTAGTCGACCATGACTCAAGAGTTGCTACCCCTGAACGACTTGTCAACTTGAAAACCTTGCGATTCACGTTAACAATATGAATAATTGAGTAGAAAGCAACACGTTTTTCTTAACAACTACTTAAGTTAACAATGTTGCCAGCGTAACAGTGTCAAAAAATGACAGAAACAGACTGGATCATTCTCTTATCAATTGATAATGGATACATGCTCTCCTTTTTATAAGGGGTGGTTATCTTATCCCCTAAGCAGCCGATCTGTAACTTATGGTAACTAATATGATTTATTTAATAGTAGAATCTAATCCTACCAAATCCTAAGAAGCTGTGTCTTTAGTTTATTTTGAGTTGGATGTGTCTTTAGTTAAGAATTAAGATGCCCCGCCTTGGCCTAGTGACCCCTACAGAGACAATGATGAGTGATTTACGTGCATTAGGCCTTCCCTAATGCTTCTATCTTAGCACGATATCATAGACAAATTGCTGATGTGGCACTATATTTAATGAAGAAAAAGATTGAGGTTGTATCTTATCTAATATATAGCAGTTGCACCTGTTGCACGAGATCATAGGCAAAAAAAAAGTTGATAGACCAATCATATGTAAGTTAAGTATGAGGCCAAAATAATTAAATAGAAGTTAACTTAGATAGCCGTTAAGAAACAATGCAATATTGTGATTCTCTCTTATAATACACTACTACTTAGGGTAACACGCTAAAAACAATGCTTAGGGAAGGCCTAACATTCAACAAAGCTCGATTACAATCAGATAAAAATAAAATAACATCAGACAACCAAGCAAATTGAACTTAGAAGTTCACATAGCATGCTAAATAAGAACACAGGTAACATATATCAAACTTCAATGCAAACTGTATCATGCAGGTACCAAAGTAGTATTACGGAAGAGGTTTTTCTGTTATTATACCAGTCCACTGGATCCCTCTCTGGAGCATCATTAGCTGACATCAAATCATATGTCTCTAACTCACAAGTTTGGCCATCATCCACTTTATAAATTAGCCAACATCCTGCATATTGAATTTGTTAGCCAACACAACAAATAAAAAAATCCACATCTGTATGCAGAAAAAATTCTGGTAATGTTCTTTAGCACAGCATGAAAAATCTGCAGACATCAGCAACGACAGTTGACCAGACACTACTGCCAAAAGTTGATCAGCTGAATATCATACGAAAAAAGCTAACTAGTTTCAAAGAGAATATTGGTGGTGACGAACTTAGGAGCAGAAAAGATTTGCCGTAGAGCATTAAATTGTCGCTCATCCTATTTTATTTTATTTGAGAATATGCATAGCATGTGTATCATCTACTCCCTCCGATCCACAAAAAGTGTCGCTCATCTAGTACAAAGTTTGTACTAGCTTAGTATAAAATGAGCGACACTTTTTATGGATCGGAGGGAGTATTAAATTAGGGCTGCGGTGAAAGATACCACGTACAACATAGAGCATTCTAGTTGAAAGGAAATTCTGGAACAGTTTAAAGAGTAAACTCAAGACTAGTACATCCTAAATTCCTAACGGACCCCATAAGATCAGTTCCATAGCAGCATAGTCCCAATCAAGCTAATGGCCGTAAGATCAGTTCCATAGTCCCAATCAAGCAAAAGGATATATCCATCTAGGAAACAAATGGTATAGAACCAATAAAATATATAATTCAGATGCCAAATTTCTTCACAGTTATCATGCTCAACAAGGCATGCACGGTTAGGCACCACCATTTTCATCAGACCAAGTTGGGATATACCAAAAATATGAACCAATAAATTTACAGCTTCAAACTCACAGGTCTACAGACAAGAATAAGTATATGCTATTATTTTAATAAAGAACTGGATCTCTAGACTAGAGCATCCTTCGAAGTAGTCCAAGTGATAAGATCGACTGTGCACAAAAAGTTATACTAGTAAACAGAATTACCTTTGGCTCCATCTGGCTCTTCCCATTTGGACAAGCAAATGCCGTCAAATGCTGCTGTTGCCTGGAACGATTCCATTATTTTAGAGAAAAATCTGATGAACCCATATATATATATATGGGAGGGAGGGAGAGAGAGAATGATCAATTAGTAGAATTGCAAGACATACTATTCCAAATGGGAGTTGCTCGCTGCTTGCAAGGACTGAACCTGAGCAGAGTCTATTGCCTCTTGGGAATTGATGACCTTTTGTGTATAAGATATTGCTCTTATAGTTACTCAGTATCTCGTCAACTGCATCTAGTGCTACTGGTAATGCTAAGGATGTATGTATTAGATTTCCATCTGTAGCCACAGATTGATCTCCATCCGTGTCTAATTTTGCTTTCAAGGAAATGGCAGAAAGCAGTCTTTCAGCAAAGGGAAGTATCTCCTCAAACATTTGTTCAGATTTTAGATCCAATGTAACACTCCTGCTTTTAAAGTTGGCATCTTTAAGATTTTGCATCAAGCTCCTCAATGAGTCAAAAACTTCAATGATTCTTTCTTTAGGGATATTTCTATCACAAAAATGAGAAAGAACAGCTGAAAGAGCATCATATATTTTTGAAACATGAGCATCCACACATCTCCGAACAGGACACGATGAGCAACTGAGCGAATCTGCTTGGCCCAATTCAGACCTTGCTGTTCTCCATTCCACAGAACCACTTTGCCTTCCAGGTAAAGATATGCTGTTGTTTACTTCAAAAAAAGTTGCTTCGGTAAGTTCCTCCGACTCTTTCATGTCACGGTTTTCTATGGCTGAGAGTTCATCAATTGACAATCCACTGCGACACTTCCCAGTTATATTCAATATTATAGCTGAAACTGCATCCTCGGAGGTAATTGTTCGCCTAGAGAGAACCTGCAAATGTAAAGCCATGCGACATGAGATCACATTGAAAAAAAAATTTACAAAAAAAAAGGTCACCCACCCAAACAGGCGCTAACCAAGCAAAAATATTATACCTCGTGCCACTTTCTAGTGTAGCGTTTTGTTACATCACGTACTCCAAGATTTGAAATAGCAATAGCATAATCTAACTTCTTGCTCCACCTAGAAAATAACACAATATCAGTATGCAGTGAAGGATAAATAAATTATCAGATGAATTATATGGCAAATTAATATGCCGAAATCACTTGGCAGAGTTATATTTACCCTTTCTCATATAACAATGGATTATCGTAGACTCCTTCGCATGGATCTAGGTGCATCCATCTAAACATTCCAGAACTGTGGCATTAATAAGGGTGCCAGAATTTCATGACAGAAGCAGTAGAAGATTAAACTAACCTCCCATACAAGTTTGAATAACATTCTGTCCACACATGATCAGTGAAATCCAGAATCTGTAAAGTAAACAATAAGCATGTTCAATTTATTGACCATAGTTGAAATAAACAGTTACAGAATCATCGTTGCTTCAGACAGAACTGGTAGCAGAGCTTAAGATCACAAAAAGGTGGATATGTGACCCTCAAATATGAATGAACATGTATGATATGGAAGATACAGACAAGGAAGGACAAAAAAAGGTGGCAGCCACTTGACAAATATGGAATCACTTATACAGAAACTATAATTCACTGTAGTTAAGATGAAATTATGAGCATCCTGAGACTAACCAAATGAGCTTCATATCCAAAAGCTCGACAGTAGAATGTGAAGCAATTTGCCCATTCTCCACAACGCCCTTTCCTAGTTTGTAGAAGCTTCCAAAGCAAGATATATCAATTTCCAGTTTGGGTTACAGAAATTCACACCCTAACTGGATCACAAGAGACTGGGACAGTTTAGTCATACCTTATACGGATCATTGTACCTTGGGAAACGGGTGATACTAGAACAATGGTTGCACCTAAAAATAGAATATATCAGTATATACAAATGAAGTTCGAAGAATATAGAACATGCAGAATTAGCAGAGAAAGGAGATGAAGCCTTAAAGGGGTAAAAGTAAATTTGTTCTGGTAGTGTAGGGTCTTATGATACTACAATCCTGTAGGGCCATTTCAATCCTGATACTAAGTAGGATCTATATCAGAACCATATAGAACTGATCTAGTAGGGCTAATGATCTTTAGAACCACAATTCTTAACTAGCATCATGATCATAAAATTCTAATCGCATCATCTACAAAATTATCCTCCCCAAAATTCTGATCATGACAACCTTTATAAATCAGATAGTGATGACATTTGGAAGCGCATCGAAGATCTGTCTTAAGCTGCAGGTACAGTTCCAGGGTAAAGAATTTTCTGGAATGATACTTGACAAAGACTGAACTTGAAGCAGATGAAAGTCCACCACCTTATAAATACTTAGACATGCAGTGGGAAATGTAACCATGGGGCAACTAGGGAAGGATCGCCCCTTTAGATGAGATCTAGCAGTATGGAGATCCAAACAATACGACATGGACACAAGATGCATCTGCCATATCACGAAATTTCAGATTCGAATATAGTACTCAGAGCAAGAAACAAGAAAGACAGGTCCTGCTGTGAATATTGGCAAATTCTAATGAACAGCTTCCAATTATATTCAAAAGAAGATTTTTTTTTTCGTTTCTCAACATGTGTGACAAAGGATGGGAAATCATGGTTAAAATGCATACAATGTGGATGTTGTTTGAAAGTATTGGAAGAGCTCCAAGTAGTAGAATAATGATTTACTTGGACATCTAGTTTACAAGTTGTTTAAGGAAACATGACCCTCTAAAATTAAAATCAAATAAAGATGCCAGAAGTAAGGTTGAATAAATAAAATCCAACTGACTGCTACCTATAGAGCTCAACACGTGAAGCACCAAATTCAATTTCCGAGAGAAGTGGGTTGCCCATTCCAACCATAGATGTCTCACGGTCACAGCTGTCACACGCAGCTGCATTAACCCATCTGCAAAGATAAGCATCATTGTTAGATGATGGAGCGTATGAGCTCCCTTCTAGGCTATTCCATCACATGTACAGGATGTGTACTGTGTACTGAGCGCTATGGAAGTGTAACAATTCAATTATAAACACCACACATGATACAATAAGGCTCAGTACGGCACTTTCTGGTTTGCCGGTGTTGGTTTTTGTTACTGGTTTAGCCTCTTTCGATCTTGTTTGTTTTGGATTGGTCATCCCATGATTAGTGAGCGGTTCTTTGTGCATTATAGGCAGTTTTCTTTTAATACAAAATGACATGTATTTCACAATGTGTCCAAGAAAAATATCTCTATGTTCCGCAGGCCAAAGTGAGGCCATGCAAATCACGGAACTCCTCATAATTCTTAGGGGTTTATTTCCTACACCCAAATCACGGAACTCCTCATAAGAGGTTAGATCTCATGAAAAAAAAATCCATCGTGTCTGGAAACTATGGCATGCAATCAGTCTCTACAGAAAAAAAATGTGTGCTATCCTGTTGTGCAACCAAATAAGCATTAGGAATTCCTGTAGCATGTAGTGACATTTTATTCCTGCATCCTGAAATGCCCTAAAATTTGATTCCTTCTCTTTTTACCCATAGGCGAAGTACTTGAACAAGGAATGTCTAGATACATCTTCTTTTTGACAAACTTGAGACACTTATTTTGGGACGGAGAGAGTACTTCATTTCACTGCCATCCCACACTACAGTTATTGAAGTTCAAACAAACACAGATAGACTCCACCAAAATCAAGCATGCTGCATGTCTCTGCTCATTTTCAATGTCCAATCAAACAAAACCGATCTCCAACAAATGTTAACAGTACAAAACCAGGCCATCCAAACTGCCCATGTTATGGATACCATCAACTGTTAACAGTACAAAAACCCGTCAAGGCCAACAAAACTGTAGTGCACATGTTTAGGATAAGAGCACTTAAGCATTCTGTTTCCACCTAACAACCTATATCAGTGCAAGTTACTCTGCCCTGAACTGATTCAAACGACCCAGGGGCGGGCACAGGAATTTTTCAATGGGTATTCAAGATTAAAAAAAGTTATCACAAATAGTAAAAAAGGAGTGCAAAAAAGGGTGTTCGATACCGTAACCAGCTGAAGTGGGTTAACATATGCTCGCCAACTATGCCTTATCATGCTTCCGTTAACAATGGGAAGAATATGGTGAGAATTTAAGCAAGGAAATGATGGCTGTATCATATAATCTGAAACATTTACCAAGATTTTTGGGTATTCAGTTGCATACCCATGAATACATGTGTGCCCGCCACTGAAACGACCCACCTAACAATGGCAATGGGTACCCATTACCCGCTTACCCAGCGGGTATTTACCCATTAGGGTAAGGATTTGGTAATAAATAAATACCCATGGGTGAGCAAATGGTGAAAAATGTGTAGCCGGTGGGTTTAGCGGGTGTGGGTGTGGTAAAGCAGAACCCATACCCGTATACCCACATATTCAGCTAAATTTGTATATGACATGTGGGTCAGTGGCAACATGGGTGTCGGGTTATTGGATTCTTAGGCACGTAAGGAGGTGCCATGCTCCAATGGTGAAGAGAGGGGGGAGGCATGGCGGCTTCTAGGATCGGGATTGCACACAAGGCTTTACCCAGCTTCGGACCTTACAGCGGTGGCAAGATCCTACGTGCTGCTATAATTCACTAGATGCGAATATGTGTACAGGTTACAATGTAGGTTGTAAGGCGTGTCCTTTGAGGGGAACAGGAGGCAGGCTTATATAGGCGCCGTGCCTTCTCCTACAAGGAAAGACTAACCTAGACTAACACAGGATAAACCCTAACTTGTTCTCTAAGGCGAACGTCGGTTCGTTTGGATCCTGCTCAGCTTGTAGGCTTCCTCTTGCGCTTCAGCCTACTGGGCCGCCCGATAAGCCGAAGACCTTATCACCTCTTGGGCCACCCTGGTAAGCTGGTTTAGCCCACGTGGTCGGCATACCCGTTTGGTATATCCTCCACAGTACTCCCCGGAAAGGTTGGAGCACTCCAGCTTGTTCGTCTTAATCTTCACTGCGAAACTTTCGTCTTCGTCTTCTTGATGAACTGCTGCAGAGCTTGAACCATTCCCTGTATAACTGAGGATACGGCTTTCCAATAAGCCGAAACGACCGTTGCACTCATGGGCATACAAGCCGAATAATTTGTCAATTGATGGACAGAGAAAAAGATTCCTCGTCAACCCGAGGTCAAGTCTTGTCAATGTTCAGTCCATGATAGTCTAGACTGTTGACTAGGCCAAATGCAATCATCACGATTTTCCCGCGCATGACCCGAGGCTTACGGGAGAAGGAAAACGGTTTTCTCAATTTCTCTGCTCCACGTGGCGCGGATCAAACAGTGCGAATCCAACCGTTGCGGAGATTGTGGGGCAGACCATAAATACCCTTCCGCGATTCAAAAATAAATCACCGATTCATTCCTCTGTTCATCTTCTTCCTCTCGCTCCAGCTCTCTCTCTCTCTCCTACGCACCCGAGCACATCGCCCCCACACCCACACACAAAACCATGGAGCAAACCATAGTTTCCACGGCAACGCGTTCGGCGGCGGAGGAGGATGCGGCGAGGGCAGCTACGACTGCGACGAGGGGCTCGACGGAGGGATCTGCGGGCGGCGGCGCATCTTCCTTGGGCACCGCCACGGAGGCGTTGCTCGCGGAACCCATAATCAAGGCTCTTCCCCGGGGAGAAGATGCCCACTGATTCTGGTGACGCCGCCACGGCCGGTGCCGAGGAAGAGGATGATTCTTCGTCGCGCCACTGGCTCCCCTCGACCATCACCGAGGATGATCTTGTGGAGTTGGAACGTGATGGACTCCTTCCTCCTCGCGCAGTCTGCAAGTGGCGTTCGACTTTCGAGCACGCCACTCCGGCTTTCGAAGGCGACGAGCGGGTAATACTAGTTTCCCACTTGCATCGCGGCATGGCTTTGCCGCCGTCGTCTTTCTTCATTTTCGTCTTAGATTATTACGGCTTACAGCCGCACAACCTAGGACCCAATAGCATTTTGTACTTAGCTGGTTTCCAAGCCTTATTCGAAGGCTATTTAGGAATAGCGCGCAGCTTAGATTTCTTTAAATATTGCTTCCACTGTAAACGCCAAATAGAAGGCGACGAGCTGCTCACTTTGGGCACCGTTAGCCTTAACTTGCGTAGAAAT
This sequence comes from Poa annua, assembly GCA_026929855.1. NCBI lineage: Eukaryota > Viridiplantae > Streptophyta > Magnoliopsida > Poales > Poaceae > Poa > Poa annua. The sequence goes on from CM049426.1 coordinate 74,284,713, forward strand.
AGGGCTTGGTACCTAAGGTTCCCAAGGTAGACTCTGTCCGTAGCTGGGCGAGCACCTTTTTTTATTGTTCAGATATAGCTCCCGCGGGGAAGACGATAGGTCTCCCGCGTTTTGTTAATGTTGCCGCTTCTCCTCGCTTCTCGTGGGACGAAAAGCCGGAGAAAGTTATGCCTGCACACTTCCAGCTCATCCAGAAACGGATTGAGTATATGACGACGGAGGCGAAGCCGAAACTTACCGGCACAGATACGATTCTGTGCTGGCTCAAAAGGCGGGTGCAACCTCTTATGAAAAATGATATGCTTTGCAGATCTGCTTGCAAAGGCCCAGCAAGCTGCTGAGGAGTCTGGCGACATTGCTGTCGTTAGGCGCGAAAATGAGGCCCTCTTCAAGCAGATCCAGGAAAACCAGAAGCTGGCTGAGGATGGCATGAAGGCACTTCAGGAGAGTGCGGAGGCTGAGCAGTCGCGTCTTAAAGACGAATAGGTTGCAGCTCGCCAAGAAGCCGAAGACGCCAGGAAGGAGATGAAATCTCTTAATGAGAAGGCGGAGCTCCGTATCCAAGAGCTTGACGGCCAGCTGGAGCGTCGGAAAGACGAAATCCAGGCTTTGGACGACAAGATTCTTGGTATGTTTCCTACCTTTCTTTTTCGTCTTTCGTCTTTTTGAACGAGGTTTTTCGCTTTTGCCTTATTTGCTTTTTTGATTTAGCTCCTGCTGGTCTTGGCGATATTGACGATGCCACTCGCCTGGAGCTTGTGTTGGAGTTTGGCGAGCTAATTGCTCGCCAAACTGCTGCTGGGAAAGGCTTGTTAAGCCAGATGTTCCCGAAGCAGCTGCCTTTGGCAACCAACATGAGGACTCTGGTGCCTCTGCTTGAGGATTGTGCCAGCAACGCCGAGGAACGTCTTCGTGCTGCCGTTCGTGGAGGTGCCAAAACTTGCCTTAGGCAATGTTATGGGCCACCATCCCGAGATGGATATCAAGAGGGTGGTGAGATGCTTGCCAACCCATGATGCTGACGGTAACGAGATCAACCCGGCTACTGTTTATAACTCTGTGACGGGCTACGTCTCCTTCATTGCTGACAAGATCAACCCCAAGGTGGTCTATGCTCGCCTGGACATGCCTGAACTTTTGCGAAGCTCGTCGAAAGACGGAATCTCAGAGCAGACTGGCACCCAAGGCGAAGAGCAGGAGGAGACTACCACCTCACAAGCCGAAGGCGATGCTGATGCGCGTTCTAAGTCCCCTGCATAAGATTAAGGAAAAACTGCTGTGTTATGAAGTCCTTATTCTTAAGGCGAACAACTTTCTTATTCATGAAGTCTTGTAATATATTTTGTGAACAAGTTTGTCTTGTGATGCATAGCATGCCTTTTGGTATTGCTAGCACTGTACCATGTGACTATGTTCCTTGACCGTCTTTGAATTATCTGGTTTATGTCTTTAGCCTTTTCGTATGTTAGCGAAACCACAAAGACGGTGACACTTTGTTAGGCAGCGGGACCATAGTCATTCTGTTTACACCTAATGCCTGTGCCGCCTTTGGGCGCATGAAACATCTAGTGGAGCAACCCAGAACATAAACGATCAGAGAATAAATCTTAGACGGACGCAATTTTATTTTTGTAAGGCAGTGAGCCAAACTTGTCATGCTTAGTTATTCGTGTTAACAAAATTGACATGTTCAAGTGAGGAATATGATCATTGGGAAATAAAAGATGGATGAGTAAGTATAATACTATCAAATGTAAATTTTGGCAATCCAAGAATTTTTATTTCATGAGCATAGACATATGTTTACAATAGAATTGCTAAGTGTAAAAAGGACGTAGCTGCTCAATGTTCCAAGGGCGTTTTGACTCGTTGAGCTTCGCTTCTTCGTCTCTTTTCGTTTTGCGTCCCTTTTTCTTCTTCTTTTTGAGATCTCTAAGGTCCACAAGATAATATGCCCCGCTCTTGAGCGCTTTGCTGATAACGAAGGGTCCTTCCCATGTAGGGGATAGCTTGTGCTCCTTTTTCTGAACTATGCGGAGCACCAAATCACCTTCTCGAAACAATCTTCGCCTTACTCTCCTACTATGATATCTTCGTAGGTCTTGTTGGTATATGGCGGACCGCTGGAGTGCAATCTCCCTTTCTTCTTCGAGTAGGTCTAAGTCGTTTTGTCGGGCTTCTTCTGCGTCTGCTTCAACGTAGGCTGCAACACGGGGAGAATCATGTATAACGTCCGTTGGAAGAACTGCTTCTGCGCCATATACAAGGAAGAAAGGCGTGTAGCCGATTGATCTGTTGGGTGTTGTCCTGATGCTCCATAAGACGACAGGCAATTCCTCTACCCAAGCTCCAGCTGCCCTATGTAATGGTACTTCCAAGCGTGGTTTTAAGCCTTGAAGAATTATGCCGTTGGTTCGTTCGACTTGTCCATTGGATTGTGGGTGTGCCACAGATGCCAAATCAAGCCGGATGTTGTTCCTGCCGCAATATTTTTCAAGTTCTCCAACGGCGAAATTCGTCCCGTTGTCGGTGATTATGTTGTGGGGGACGCCGAAACGATGTATGATGTCTATGACAAACTTCGTGGTTGTTTCCCCGTCTACTTTTTTGATAGGCTTGGCTTCTACCCACTTTGTGTACTTGTCCACTGCTACAAGTAGGTGTGTTAAGCCGCCTCTGGCTGTCCTGAATGGACCAACCATGTCAAGTCCCAAGACCGCAAAGGGCCATGTGATGGAAATTGTTCTTAGCTCTTGAGCCGGCATTTTTGGTTGCCTTGCGTAGCGTGGCAACCTACGCACTTTTTGACTATCTCTTTCGCGTCTTGCTTTGCGGTGAGACAGAAGAAACCGTGCCTAAAGGCTTTGGCGACTATGGCTTTTGAAGAGGTGTGATGTCCACAACATCCGGAGTGTATTTCTTCCAAGATTTCTTGACCTTCTTCTGGGGAGACGCATCTCAGTGGTGCTTCTTTTGTAAAGTTCTCCTTTGATGATTGTATAGGCTTTTGCCCTGCGTACCACTTGCCTTTTCAGTACTTCGTCTTCTGGTACTTCGCCGTTGACGAGGAAGTTGATGTAAGGTTGAGTCCAATCTGGCGTTATCAGTAAGACTGCTACAGACTTAACCGAATTTGGGTCTCCGAATTTGGGTCTTCACTGTCTCCGCCTTTGATTGAAGGCTTGTACAATTGTTTCAGTAATATATCCTTAGGAACTTTGTCTCTTCGTGAGCCCATTCTTGCTAAGGCGTATGCAGCTTCGTTTTCTTCTCTTTTGATATGCCAAACTTCGAGCCCTGTGAAGCATCTACCGAATTCGTCAATTGTGCGCCGATATTCCGCCATTGTTGCGCTTTTGGTGTCCCAAGTGCCGTCAAGTTGTTGCGCCACTAAATCTGAGTCGCCATAGCAAAGTAGCCTTTTCATGCCAATGTCTTTAGCGATGTGAAGGCCGTGCAATAAGGCTTCGTATTCTGCAACATTGTTTGTGGCGTCAAAATGAATTTGGAGAACGTAGCATAGCTTGTCTCCCTTTGGTGTGTTTAGCACCACGCCTGCCTCTGAGCCTTTGAACATTTTTGAGCCATCAAAATGTAGGACCCAATACTCAGAGTCTGGCAAAGGCGTTTCGTCCATAGCCTCCGTCCAATCGGCGATGAAATCGGCTAATGATTGGGATTTGATGGTTGTTCGTGGTTTATAATGGATATCGATTGCTGCTAGTTTGATTCCCCACTTAGCGACACGTCCTGTGTCGTCTGCATTGTTGATGATGTCTCCAAGAGGTGCTTTGCTCACCACTGTGATGGAGTGATCTTGAAATAGTGCCGTAGTTTTCTTGCGGCGAAAAATAGGCCGTATGCTAACTTTTGATAGTGGGGGTACCTTTGCTTGGACTCCGAAAAGACTTCGCTTATGTAATAGACTGGTCTTTCCTCGGTGATTGCCTGTCCCTCCGCTGGTCTTTCGACAACTACGACTGCGCTGATTACCAAGTTTGTTGCTGACATGTATAGTAGCATATGTTCCTGTGGTCTTGGTGCTGCGAGTATTGGTGCGCTGACTAAGGCCTCTTTCAATTGAGCTAAGGCGGTTTCGGCTTCTTCTGTCCACTCGAATTTATCCGACTTTTTGAGAAGACGGTAGAGGGGTAGAGCTTTGTCACCAAGCCTGCTTATGAATCGGCTTACATCGGTTGCTTATCCTGTTAAGCACTGGATGTCTTTGAGGCATGTAGGCCGCTTGATATCCATGATGGCTTTTATTTTATCAGGATTAACTTCTATGCCTCTCTCAGAAACTATGAAACCAAGGAGTTTTCCTGCTGGGACGCCAAAAAAGCATTTTCCGGATTTAACTTCATCTTGTACTTTCTTAAGTTATCAAAAGTTTCTTTGAGATCGGCTAATAGATCGTCTTCACGTTTTGTCATGACTGCAATGTCGTCGACATACGGGTGTACGTTACGGCCGATTTGGTCGTGTAGGCATCTTTGGATGCACCTTTGGTACGTCGCACCTGCGTTTTTTAGCCCGAAAGGCATTGTTAAATAGAAGTAGGTACCGAAGGGCGTGATGAAAGAAGTCTTGATTTGATCAGACTTCTTCATCTTAACCTGGTGGTAACCGGAGTAAGCATCCAAAAAGCATATTAATTTTGCCCCTGCAATGGCATCTACAACCTGGTCGATTCGCGGTAAGGCGAAAGTGTCTTTCGGACAGGCTTTGTTTAAGCCGGTGAAGTCGATGCACATGCGCAACGCCTTCGTGTCCTTTTTAGGTACTAGTACAGGGTTTGCGGACCATTCTGTATGAATGACCTCTTCTATGAAGTTTACGACTATATGTCGCGCTATCTCTTGTCCTATAGCTCTCTTCTTCTCTGGACCAAAACACCTAAGGCCTTGCTTGACTGGTTTGGCGTCTTTTGCGACATTGAGGGAGTGCTCGACAAGTTCTCTCGGGACTCCAGGCATGTCTGATGGAGACCATGCAAGGATGTCTCGATTCTCACGGAGGAACTTGACGACCTCACCTTCCTATTTGTCGTTGAGGGTGGTGCCGATGTTTGTTGTCTTCTCAGCATCCTTGTCATCAATTTTCGCCTTCTTGGAGTGGGAACCTGTTGTGAAGGTGACGTCGTGTGCAGTTGGAGGTTTCTTTATGTCTGGCATAGGCTCCTGCTTGACTTCCTTCAGGTAACCTACAAGTTTGCCTTTGCTGATGACGGCTTCTGCGAAGACGGCGTTGCCAAGCTCGCACTCCCGCGCCTTCTTGTAGCTACCGCTTATTGTGATGACGCCGTTGGGTCCAGAAATCTTGAGCTTGCTGTAGACATAGCATGGTCTTGCCATGAAGGTGGCAAAAGCCGGTCCGCCAAAGATGGCATGGTAGGCGCTTTTGAAGGGCACTACCTCGAAGGATACTTCTTCTTGTCGGTAGTTGTCCTCTTCGCCAAAGGTAACTTCCAAAATAATTTGTTCAACGGAGTTTGCCTGCCGTCCTGGGACTATACCATGGAACTTGACGTCGCTGTGCTTGAGCTGGTTTCTGATAGGTGCATGCGTTTGAGGGTTTCTAGGTACAATATGTTGATGCTGCTGCCACCATCCATAAGTACCTTTGAAAGCCGGCAATTTGCCACTATGGGATTGACGACGAGAGCAGAGTACCATGTGTATTAGGGAATGCGATCTCGATGATAATTGCGATCAAGACTTCGGACCAAGTTGCGTATTGGGGAACAACTGGCATAGTAGCATTGAGTTCCTTCCAGATGGCCTTCTCCTTCTTAGCTGAAGGGGTTGCCAGAAAAGTGACGAAGTTTTCTTCAACCCTGGGGAACTTATTGTTCTTCTTAGCCTTTGCTGGTTCTTCGCCTTGATCTGATGAGCTACTATCGTCCGCCTTTGCCTCTTTGGCTGCTTCCTTGCGAACTTTGCGCTTGTTGCTCTTGCTTGCCCTATATCCAGCTCCGGGGTCTTTTTTCATGTCGTCATTGATCCTGCACTGCCTGTTGGTGTGGGTGCACTTGCCGAACTTGCTGTGATAGGTACAGGGGAGATCCTTGATGTCGTCATACGTGACCTTGATGTTCTTCCCGCCTTTGCTATGATTGTTCTGCTTCCACGGGCCTCCTCTCTGGTTCTGTCCGCCTTTGCTGTAAGCAAAGGCTACTTCATTGGAGGGGCCTGCATTGTCATTGGGTTGTGCTTTTTTCTTTGTCGACTTGCCCCGCTTTTCGCTGTTGTTGATGGAGATATCAAGCTTTGTGTCTCCATCATCTGCACGAGCGTCGTCTTCTGCAATTGCGAGGTTGTTTGCACCATCAAGCAGATCTCCAAGGGTGGTGATTCTTTGGCTTGACAAGATGTAACGCATCATGTTTCCTTTCTTCAAGCTGTGCATGAAAGCATGGATAACTTGCGTCTCGGAGACACCTTCGCAACTGTTTTTCATCTCTGTCCATCGTGCGATGAAATCGCGACTGGACTCATTCGTCTCCTGAGTGCAACGTAAGAGCTCTGGATAAGCCTTTGGACGTTTGTACGTGCAAGAGAAGTGTTGTGTGAAGCAGCGATTCATGTCTTGCCAATTGTGGATACTTTTCTCCGGCAGGGTATCGATCCAAAGGCGTGCAGTACCTTCTAACATCAGGGGTAAGAAACGGACTGCGGAGTCATAGCCTCCGTTGTAAATTGCCACTATGTTGAGGTAGTCAAGCAGCCATGTCTCGGGATCATCCACGCCGTTGTACTTGTTCACAATTTTCTTGACATTGTCGAGCGCCTCTGGTGGCTGCACCTTTCGGATTGTCGGGCCAAAGCACTTGGGACCTAGATAGGTTTCTTCCCTTGCAGCTCTGATCTCATCTAGGCGAGTGTGGGCATCTGACACTTGGGCCTTTTCCTTTGCGGCGTCGCCTTGTTGATGCCGGCTTCCGTTTTAGCGATGTGGTGATCGAGATCTTGAGCGCCTGCGTTGGTGGTCTTTGTCGGCATTCTCGTCGTCTCTCCTGTGAGGGGGGCGAGGCATGTTAAGCCGATCACCATTACGCTCTGGGGCAGCTTCTTTGTCGCGATTCTTATCGCGGCTCTTCTCACGCCTTCTTTCCTTCCTGGCGGCCTTGCCTGCCTTGTCCTTTTGACGTTCCTCCCGGTTAGACCCCATGCCTGATACATCGTCGCGTCGTCGAGTCGGCTTTTCAGGTTGTTTGCCTTTGCCATGGCTGCTAGACTCAGATGGATCGTTGGGTGGTCCTGCACCGGCTCCGGCTTTGCATAGGATGGTGTTGTTCGCAAGGCGGCATTTGAGGTGGCTACCTCTTGTAGCTCTTCCGCCTTTTTGAGTAGTGCTTTTGAGTAAAACACTTTCTCGTCAGTTGGGATCTCTTCGTCTTCCATGATCTCCCGTGCGGCTTCCATGTTCTTTGCAGGGGTGGAGAAGTATATCAAACCGTCTTTGTCTACGGTGTAAGGGTATCTCTGCCACACCTTCTTCTTTTGAGCCGACGGTCGATCCAAGTTCTTCGTGAGATCTCTATGGAGGAGAGGGTCGTGAGTGTCCTTCACGCGCAGGAATTTTTCTCTTTCCATGTGGCGGCGAAGATCCTCTTTGTCCTGAGCGGTGGCCTTGAGGGCTTTTTCCCTGTTTTGTAGAACCAAGTTATGGCGAATGCCTAACTCAGACTCACGAAGAAGGTATTGGCGCCTTTCTTCGAGTTCTTCTGGGTTGCATTGGGACCGAGCGGCGTCTTGAGTATGTCAAGTGCTTTTTTGCGCGCTTCGGACGTTAGCTCAGCCTCCAGATCTTTGTCAAGGTTTGCTTCAAAGGGGGAATTGCCTTTTGACTTGCTTCCGGACGCCTTTATTGTATGAACGTCAACCTGTGACTCTAAGCTAGCATATTTGGAAGGCGACTTCGACCCATCTACATGCTTGTCAGGTGCATCTGTTTCCATAGGAGTTGGTCCTGTCATCATGAGTTCTTTGGGACCTCCTATGTTGAAAGAGGCGTCTTTTCTTGCAAAGTCGATGTCTGTGCTTTCGGTATCTGAGTTTTCCGCAATTGGGTTGTGTTCTCAGATCCGGCTTCTGAGTCTGGACCAACTTGCAGAGCTGGTATAATGGACTCAGGATCGGAACCTGCCGGCTGATCGCCGGTGGTTGCGATTGTTCCTACAAAGTGAAAGTCGGACTCCATGTAGCCTTCTGAGAAGCTGGAGCCAGTTTCGCTTTGTGAATCAAGATTATAAGCTGCAAAGACTTTAGGCGATGCCGGATGCGATCCGTCTTCTGGGTGGTGGGCGGGGAAGAATTTTCCAGATCCCCTGGGGAATCCGCACACGGCGGCCGTAAAGCCGGTGAAGATGTTGATGTCGCCGATGGGGATGATGAAGCTGGAGACGAGATCGTCGTCTGTCGGAGTCCATGAATCTACCTCGACGAAGACGACATCACCATCTAGATTGGCGCGGCCTACCGCCATAGATCTTTCGATCTCGACCAGAGCTCCCGCCTTGAAGGTAACGCCTTAGGCCCCACGGTGGGCGCCAACTGTCGGGTTATTGCACACAAGGGTTTACCCAGCTTCGGACCTTGCAGCGGTGGCAAGATCCTACGTGCTGCTATAATTCACTAGATGCGAATATGTGTACTGGTTACAATGTAGGTTGTAAGGCGTGTCCCTTGAGGGGAACAGGAGGCAGGCTTGTATAGGCGTCGTGCCTTCTCCTACAAGGAAAGGCTAACCGACCTATATCAGGAGTCCTAGACTAACACGGGATAAACCCTAACTTGTTCTCTAAGGCGAACGTCGGTTCGTCTGGATCCTGGTCAGCTTGTAGGCTTCCTCTTGCGCTTCAGCCTACTGCGTCGCCCGATAAGCCGAAGACCTTATCACCTCTTGGGCTACCCTGGTAAGCTGGTTTAGCCCACGTGGTCGGCATACCCGTTTGGTATATCCTCCACAATAGGGTCGTTTCCCGAAGTCTCTCAAAACCTATTAGTAACCACCCCAACCACGGTTCTTAACTGGGTGGTACCTCGCCGCCATGTTAACTTCCCTTTGACATCTCTGTTATTTTTCCTATACGTATTACTACTATCTTGATATCTATAGTATATTTTGATGTTTTATTCAAGGTTTTAAAGGCGTCCGGGCGTTTTAAGGCGCTGGGGGGCGCCCAGCCGCTTAAGTGCTTAAGGCGCTATGTAAGGCGACGCCCTAGTCAGGTATTATAAGGCGCCTGGCGCACAAAGTTCAGTTAGTCAGTTAGTGGATACGCACGACCTCCTGTTATTTCGTTAGCTCGTTGTTAGTGGTCAGCAGAACACTGTGGCTCGTGGACGTGGGATCGGGAGGCAGTTAGCTCTTTGCTTTGTGATCGGGAGGCAGTTAGTCCTTTGCTTTGCTCCACAGAAACAGAACAGAGCGGAGAGAGAAACAGAAACAGAGCGGAGAGAAAATGGCGACTAGGAGGAAGGAAGAGGAGATGTAACTTGCTTCCCTGCTAGGGAATGGATGCGCCTGGTGAAGGAGAAGCCCTGGAGCTTGTCCGGAGAGGAGGAGGCCGGTGGAGGAGGGAGAATTTTGGCCGGGTTTGGCGGTGGACGAACTGGCCGCCAGAGAAGAAATTGGCCAAATCTCTCTCTCTCTCTCTGAATCCTTTCTGTGAACACTAGGTCAGTTTCCCTCTCCCCCTTCTCTTTTCCCTCCCCAGCCGAGCTCAATTTCCCTCCCAATTCTTCTTTTCCCGCCCGCTGGCTTCGTTTCTCACCCACTGGCAGTTTCCCGCTCGCGCTTGAAGGGAGGAAGACGAAGGCGTCCAGAATCCACTGAGGCGAGGATTTGGACGCCTAGGCGACGCCTCTGACGCCTTAATGCGACGCCTCAGACGCCTTACTCGCTCCCATAAGGCGACGGCGACGCCTTGCCATCCGCGGGCGCCTTGACACCAAGGCGACGCTTAGGCGACGCCTTTTAAACCATGGTTTTATTGTTACTCTTAATATACATTTTGATGTTTTGTTGTTCATTTCGTATACATTGTGTTGTTATGTTTTTTCTATTCATATATGTGTGATGTTTTCTTGAATCGGTGAATGGAAGATCATACTTGTTTTTCTTATATCTTCTGTTATTATATTGACTCGTTAAGCTGTTAGGTGGGTATACCCGCAGGTTTTTTATAACCTGCGGGGTGCGGGTATGGGACAAAATATATACCCACGCGTGGGCACGGGTGTGGGTTTGGTTGACATCTACCCACACCCAATGGCCACAGGTGCCATCAGCAGAGCTAAATCGAATTAAATATAAATATCATCAATCCTGTAACATTCAAACCAGAATGTAACAAAATGCAGATAATTTGACACCGGTTTCCACACTACCCCTAATTATCACTGAACAATAACTGGTCCAATTCTGAATCACACAAGGCCATCAGCTACTGCAAGGGATGTCAGCTAACGATGCCACACCTGAATCATCCCAGAATGTAACAAAATGCAGCTAATATGGCACCGGTTTCCCCAGCATAAAATTCAAACAAAACCAAGTCACCCTACCCCCAATTATCTGAACAACTCCTGGTCCAATTCTGAATCACACAAGACCAACGGCTACTGCAAGGGATGTCAGCTACGCACCTGAATCATCCTCGCGAACTCCTCGTCGGACTTCTCATACGCCCTGGCCGCTGCGGCAAACACATCCTCCTCCTGCAGCTAAATCGCATAAACCAGCTTACCAGATCAATTTGTACACTACCATTGACCATCAAAACCTAGTCCAATTCCGAATGTCATCAGCTGCTGCAAGGGATGTCAAATTGCGAAGCCGTACCTGAGCCATCCTCGCGAGCTCGTCGTCGGACTTCTCTTCCGCGGCGTCTCATCGATGGACACGAGGCAGAGGCCCTCGGAAATGGACTCGAGGTCGGTGCCGTCGTCCACCACGGACCCATCCGTCTCCACCACGAGCTGCACGAGCGCCACATCCACACCGCATCAGATAAGAGAGGAGCCAAAGCGGCGCACGGATGGTCACAGGGTGTGTGTGTTCCGGGCGGGGAGGGAACCTTCTGGAGGTCGGGCGGGACGGAGGTGAGGGAGAAGATCTGGAAGCGGAGGACGTCGATGCCATCCTCCGTGTCGTACTCGACCGCGTGCTCCTCGCCGGCGGAGGCCTGCCGGACCACGAACCTGCGAGCCACCATGGCGTTCTCTCTCGGTGGACCAAGTCGAGGTAGAGTCTACTCTCGAATGGGTTCGTGTGACAGGTGGAGGCACGAAAGGCGATGAATAGCACCGAAGCAACGCATCACATCACATCTACTTCCACAATAGTGCCAGGGACGGAGCCAGAGAAGCAAAATCATGTTGGAGAGGTAAATCCAAGTAACCATGCATCAGCTTACGTTGGGTGTGAAATAAGGGCACCTGTTTTGCGGGAAGAAGAATACCAGAACTCTACGAAGTCAGGAACTCTACGAAGTCCGGCAGCAATGAAACTCTTATCCTTGAACTGTCAAGGGGTGGGGAACACCCGACAGTTCGGTCACTTTTGAATGTTCAAAGGCGTTATGATCCCCGATTGTAAGGTACGTACTAGGGTTCACTCGATTACAACCACAGATCCGATACAATCGCGAGATGCGAGTTCAAGGTTCAGAGAAGAACAGTGGATTGGGAAGGAGAGGAATTAGACAGGAAGAAGAGCCTTTCGCCGTGATCCAACAGGATGCCGTACTCGAGGACGCCAAGTCCTTCCTTATAGCTAGCGTTGCCAGGTTGGGCCGTAGAACTTGGGGTTGGGCTTCGTGGATCGGGCCGGACGCTGCTTCCGGCTCATCGTCTCGTCCTCTGCTTCTTCCTTGTTGTCTTGGTCAGGTGCGGTACGTGAGGGTACCCTGACACCCCCTCCTCCTTGAGAACCAGCTTGCCCCCAAGCTGGTGCTGCTGGGAATCGCCCTTTCAACTCTTCACGATCCTCCCATGTGGCTGCAGCTTCGTCTCCATTCGACCACTGGATCAGGTTCTGGGCGACCACTTGGTTCGCCTTCTTGCGGAGCCGAGTTGCTAAAACTCTATGTGGAATGGCTAAAGCATCAGTAACATCAGGTAATGAAGTAGAAGCTAGCATACCATCCTTTAGAGCTTGACGTAGCAATGAGACATGGAAAACTGGGTGAACAGTTGAGCCTTCCGGCAATTTGATCTTGTATGAAGTCTCACTAACACGCTGCATCACTTGGAATGGTCCATAATACTTGAATAACAGCTTGTGGTTAGCACGAGGAGCCACAGATGCTTGGATATAGGGTTGTAACTTCAAGAAAACCATATCACCCACGGCAAACTCTCGAAATGACCTTTTCTGGTCGGCGTATTTCTTCATTAGTTGTTGAGCTCGCAACAGGTGGAGTCGCAGCAGATCATGCACCACACGACGTTCAGTTATCCACTCCTGTAAATTGGTTGATGTTGTCGCCTGCGGCATCTCCACTCCCCAATGCCTTGGCTCATGCCCATACAGTACGACAAAAGGTGATGATTTCAATGTGGAGTGGTGACTAGTATTGTACCAATACTCAGCCAAAGAAATCCATTGACTCCATTTCTTGGGGCACGCATGCACGAAACAGCGAAGATAAGTCTCGACACATTGATTGAGTCTTTCCGTTTGGCCATCCGTGGCTGGGTGATATGCTGTGCTCAGCTTCAACTCAGTACCAATCGCCTGAAACAGATCCTTCCAGAAATGGCTTGTAAACACCGGATCTCTATCTGAAACAATTGTTTCTGGTAGGCCGTGTAACTTGTAAACCTGATTCACAAACAAGGAGGCCACCTTACTTGCTGTATAGGGGTGAGCTAATGGTATGAAATGCCCATACTTGGAGAAACGGTCCACCACCACCAAGAGACAATTGAATTTTCCCGACTGGGGTAGGCCTTCAATGAAATCCATGGCAATGTGCTGCCATGGTTTCTTCGGCACCTGAAGAGGTTCCAATAATCCTGGCATTTTCACCCTCTCGGGTTTAGCCTGTTGACACACCTGACATGATTGCACCCATTTTTTAATTTGTTGCTTCATACCTGCCCAAGTAAAAAGGTTCTTGATACGTTTGTAAGTGACTGGTGCTCCAGAGTGCCCCCCCAACGTGCTGCTATGAAATGCCTTGAACAACTTTTGTTGCATTTCACTGTTGTTCCCTATCCACACCCTCTCTTTGTGTCTGATAAGTCCATTTACCAAAGTATATTCTTGGTGATCTTTATTGCTGATAGCTAATGTTGTGAGCAACTTTTTTGCTACCTCATCTTGTTGATAGCCTGTGACCACTTCCTGTAACCAAGCAGGCTGGGATGTGGATACTGCTGATATTGCCAAGACCATCTCGTGGTTTTTCCTAGACAATGCATCTGCCGCAGCATTCTCTCTGCCCTTGTGGTAAATGATTTTGTAGCGGAGACCCAACAGTTTAGCAAAAGCCTTTTTCTGCCAAGGAGTATTCAACCTCTGTTCCTCCAGATGAACTAGGCTTCTTTGATCTGTTCTGATCACGAACTCTGCATGCTGTAAGTATGGTCTCCAATGATCAACTGCCAACAGTATTGCCAGGTATTCTTTTTCGTATGTTGACAGTCCACTGGTCTTGGGGCCCAAAGGCTTGCTGAGGTATGCTATGGGATGCCCTTGCTGCTGTAGCACAGCTCCAATACCTTGGTTGCTGGCATCAGTGTCCAACACAAACTGCTTAGTGAAATCTGGAATAGCCAACACTGGCGCAGTCATTAATGCCTTCTTCAAGACCTGGAATGCTGTATCGGCCACACTGGACCATTTGAACATTACATTCTTTTTAAGCATGTTAAACAATGGTCTAGCCAGAATTCTGAAATGCTTGACAAATTTTCTATAATATCCAATCAATCCAAGGAAAGCTCTCAACTCTTTCAGACAAGTTGGTATTGGCCAGTTCATGATTTCCTTGATTTTATCTGGATCTGTTGAAACCCCTTCAGCACTAATTATGTGCCCCAAGTAAGCCAGGCTCTGTTGTGCAAAAGCACATTTAGACAGTTTCACTTGCCACTGATCTTGTTGCAGGAGTGCTAAGACAGTGTGTAAATCTTTTGCATGCTGTTGCAGTGTTGGACTATATATTAAGATGTCGTCGAAGAAGACCAACACACACCTGCGTAAAACAGTTTGCAGTGTACTGTTCATTGCGCCTTGAAATGTTGCCGGAGCCCCAGACAAACCAAATGGCATCACCTTATACTCATAGTGCCCGGAATGAGTGTAAAACGCCGTTTTGTACTCTTCCCCTGGTGCCAGCCGTATTTGATGGTATCCAGCTCGCAGGTCCAACTTGGAGAACCATTGTGCACCTGTGAGCTCATCGATCAATTCATCGATAATGGGCACTGGAAATTTTCTTGGCACTGTCATCGCATTGAGTCTTCTAAAATCAATGCATAGCCTCCATGTCAGGTCTTTCTTCTGAACCAATATTGTTGGTGACGCAAATGAGCTTGTACTGTGTTGTATCACCCCACTCTTGAGCAATTCAGCCACTTGCTTCTCAATTTCATCCTTCACTGCAGGAGTGTGCCTGTACGGTCTGATCTGCACCGGCTGTGCCCCTTCTATCAACTGAATCTTGTGATCACAAATTCTTTCTGGCGGTAATCCTGTAGGACTCTGGAAAACAGTCTCAAACTGTTGAAGCACCTCTTGAATCTCAGCTGGGAATTCTGTTTCTTGTCCTTGTTGATCTGGCTGCACAGTTTGAATAACCAAAATCTGTTCTATATCTGCACTATTGGATATTCCCATTAACTGCTCGACACTGATCTCATGACAGATTGGGGTTTTTGTTCCCATACCTTGTAAATACACAGGAAAACCTTGATCAGCAATTTTTAGCCGCTTAGTTGGCCAATCAATGTGCATAGGGCTGTGTTTGTAGAGCCAGTCCTGCCCCAGAATAACATCAAACACACCTAGCTGGAGTAATTTGAAATCCGTAGCAAACTCATGGCCTTGTGAGGTCCACACACACTCCCTGATCTCCTGGTAACATTGCAATTCTCTGTTATCTGCTACCTTGACTCGAATTGGTTTGCTAATCTCAGTACATGGTGGTAATGATGCCTTCAGCTTACTGTTGATGAACGACGCTGTACTGCCCGAGTCAACCAGCATGCGCACTGATTGACCATTGATTACACCTTGCAGCTGTAACACTGATGGTGTGCTCTCATTCTCTTGTGCTGTCATTGACAACGCCTGAACTGAAATACAGCAACAGTCAGCAGTGTCAGTTTGATCATCACCATCTTCCTGGATACCCAAAGCATCTGCCCCCATGATATCTAGTAGTTCTTCAACAATATGCAATTGGATAGTTGCTGGGCACTTGTGATCTTGACCCCATTTATCTCCACAAGTAAAACACAAACCCCTGGCTCTTCTGTAATTTCTGAGCACTGTGAGTTTTGCAGCAGCATCATTTGTTCTGCGAGCTGCTTCTTGTCCTCTTTTGTCACCGGCCTCACTTGTATAATGTGGTGAGTGTGCCTTGATAGTTGGAGGCGGAAGAGCTAATTGTTTGCCTTTGTAAGAATGTCCAGAAAACCGAGAGCCAAATGTTTTGGCACTGTCCTCCACTTCCTCCTGGAGCAATGCCAGAGCACAAGCTGTGTCCAGGTCTTGGGGTCGCTGGATGAGTACGACAGCTCGGATCTCTTGCCTCAATCCCTCAATGAAACGTGTCAAAAAATACAAAGGGTGTATAGCATCAGAATATGCAATCAAGTTGTTCATGACAATCTCAAAACGTTCTATGTAATCTGCAACTGTATCATGCTGTTTAAGAGTGTAAAATTGTCTAATCAGCAATTGGTGTCTGTCTCGACCAAACCTAGTGCACAGCAGTGTGCAAAATGCTGTCCAATCTAGGGTAGCTAACTTTTTTCTAACTGAATGCAACCACACCTTAGGTGAACCAGCAAAATTGAGCGTGGCCATGGACACCCAATATGACTCATGGATGCCAAACATGCCGTAGTACTGCTCAGCTAACGTTTGCCACATCTGAGGGTTATCCCCATCGAACACAGGATATGGTAGTGAGGGATTAGCTTGGCCTAACTGTGCTGACGGGTGATTTGCAGAACACTCCATTTCAGAAAATGAATTTCGGAGGTGCATGGGTGTTTGGAAATTGATCGTACCCGTGACCGGGGTAGGCGTTGAGATCCCTGGGATCCCAACGCTCTGCCCCCGGGTGAGATGACGATCGCCGAGGCCTTGCCCGAGATCTGCGCCCGCCGGCGGCGGTCCAAGTACGGATGCGCCCACCACCGTGCGGCCGTCAGCGAGTTGAATCGCTGACAGATCCCCTTGCACCGCTGCGATCTGATCGGGAAGCGGTGCCTTGCCCGCCGCTTGCTGCTGGAGCGAATTGACGGCAGACTGCAGCGCGTCGACGCGGCTCTCGAGCCGCGGACGCCATGAGTTGAGGTCGTTGGCGATTCCGTCCAGGCGGGTGTCGATCTTGTCGGATCGGGCCGCCTGCCGATCCTCGGCGGCCACGAGGAGCCCCTTCAGCTGACTGAACAGCTCGGCGTTGGATATGTCCTCCGCGCCCATGGTTGCCTCGCGTTCCTCTCGAACTTGTTTCTGCCGACGAGTTTCGATGATCGACTCCAGATCGAAGAGTGGCGAAAATTTGGAGGGTGGTAGGACGGCTCTGATACCAGGTGTAAGGTACGTACTAGGGTTCACTCGATTACAACCACAGATCCGATACAATCGCGAGATGCGAGTTCAAGGTTCAGAGAAGAACAGTGGATTGGGAAGGAGAGGAATTAGACAGGAAGAAGAGCCTTTCGCCGTGATCCAACAGGATGCCGTACTCGAGGACGCCAAGTCCTTCCTTATAGCTAGCGTTGCCAGGTTGGGCCGTAGAACTTGGGGTTGGGCTTCGTGGATCGGGCCGGACGCTGCTTCCGGCTCATCGTCTCGTCCTCTGCTTCTTCCTTGTTGTCTTGGTCAGGTGCGGTACGTGAGGGTACCCTGACACCGATGTGTTGTTTTTGTCGGAGACACACTTAGATGATTATCCGGCTGAGTGTTTGAAGGCTTAAGATGGATTTTAAAATTGTTAATCCTAGTGATGGAAGATCAAGAGGCGTGTTGTTACTTTGGAAAAAAGAGATAGTAATTCAACAATTATTTTCTGCTCCAAAGTATATTGACGTTCGTGTAGTTGAAAGTCTTGACAAAGTTTGGAGGCTGACTGGTATTTATGAAGAACCTCGATGGGAAGATAAGTATAAGACATGGGAGAATATGAGAGAATTAAAAGATAATCATGACTTACCATGGGTGATCATTGGTGCTTTTAATGAAATTCTATTTTCACACTAGATCATGTAGGCGCGCGTTGCCGCGCCCGTCTATTATTACAATATATTTAAAATATAAGAATATAAAATATTGAATTTTGCATAAATTTTCCTCATACAATGCTAAATAAACTGGCAGCCTATCACAATGCACTTTACTGTTTTTTTTTGGTGTATTGTACTTGTAGTTGGTTCGACTTCGGATCTCAAGTGTCTGGTTTTTGAATTAGAATGGTTTGACGGATAAATTTCCTGTGATATATCCTGGCCTCTTTGACTCATAAAGTAAGTTAAAACTCTCCTCGGAAAAAACACGCAATGCTCATAAAATAGAAATATCGAAGAAAAAACAATAGAAATATCTAAGGAGAAATAGGGCCACGCAAATACTTGAGAAATTTTGGACAATCCCAAAATTATAAGAAATTCTGAACAATTACAATGCACTTCAAAACCAGTTAGATGAGTGATACTTCTCATGTACGAAAAGCAATACATTTGGTCTAATAGACAAATATTTTAATTTCTACAACCTCTACTTCCTGAGGATTACACCTATGCATAGATCTTGTTATCATGCTGTGTATTGTTTCTTCATTGCACAGCTTCCTTGAGCATATCCACATGAGGATGCAAGCTGCAAATCCTCTCGGCTTAGCTTCACATCCTTCTATTTACGGCGAGGGCTGACTTGAGATTCTTTTGTTCTTCATACACATTCCCTAGGCCATGAGGAAGCAGCTTCATGCTTCCGTGACTGTCTTGAAGAAGGAAAACAGTTACTTCCTTGCGGCCAGCTTGCCAGGTTTTATCACATTTGGTGAGAGATTGATTGTCATAGAGAAAACTAAATGTCAGAGTCTGTACCCTAGTAAAATCACTCAGAAACAAATTAGAGAGAAATAGTGATATCTAATGCATTAGCATAATGTAGTACTAAACTGAAATTTGTTTATATCATTTAGAGAAAGATAATCCATGTGATAGAAAATGTAAATTATGGATACTGACCTATAATGCAACAAAAGGTTAAGGTGTTGACAGGCTCTAATATACTTGTAAATTATGGATACTGACCTATATAAATTTGCTTTCAGTTACTTAAATCAGCAGATGAGGGGAAGAAAAATGCATGAAAAGAGCATATTGTAAGTTTTTGAAAGTACATGGAAAATACTACTTAAAGGTCAAATGAAATATTACAAAATCAAATTTGCAGGACTTCGGGATCACGTGTTGTGCTGGAAATAATTTGCTGGCCAGTTGTTATCTTGGCATCCCTCTGAAATTAAATACATTGTATATGCATCTTTTTTGGCGTATAAAGTGGAATATATTGTCAAGTTAGAAATTTAGAATTATATAAATGAACTTACTGTTTTGAGTTTCAGGATTATATAAACTAACCGGTTGCCTTCAGACTTACATAACCCTTTATGTCACATTTAACTGGTTTTACACTCTGTCTCAAGTAGATGACTCAAAACTTTTGTTCCCGCATGTAGGCTTTACTTCACACAAAAAAGATCAGGGGAAAGAAATCAATACAGTATGATAGCTAGATTGTATATGGACTGATAAGACTTAAATATAGAGTGGTTCTATGGACATAACGTCTAGACGGATAGTTTAATAAATTCATAGATGAATCCAAACATATTGATGTATGTGGATGAAGTGAGCTGAAGTAGAATTACTGTAGACAACAAATCATAAAGTATATATGCAACCAGGAGAAGGATTGTACCTGCCCATTCTGCTTTTCCTCTTGAGAAGCAAATTGCACAAGCCTACAAATGGGAGACTCAATGAAGATGGAAATAATACAAATAAAAAATAAATCAGGGATGGTAAAAGGTAAGAATACTACAAATAGACTTTCCTTGCCTCTTCAGATAACTTGGGTGGCATCAGATAAAACAAGCACTCAGCTAAGTTTGATAGAAGTTTGCATCAGCTAAGTTTGATAGAAGTTTGCATCGGATGATTTCTACATTTCCTTACAACATCGTGTGTTGACTCCAACAGACCTGATTGTTTTAGGAGGCAATGCCGCTTTTATGAGTATTGGTGGAATACCTTTGTATATCATAGGAGCGGCTGGACGAGCGAGACCATGGGCTAGCCCAGCAGGGGGGCGGCCAGAGGGGGACGTTTTCTCATGGAGCATCAGGGTCGGGAACGTCGTAGACCCGTCGCCTCGCCTTTTGAGCATAACACGACGGACTAATCCATGACTGCATGTGCTCTGCAAAATACGAATATACAGTAAATAACGGGCAGCAACTTTGGCCATCAAGCTATGTCGACACCAAGTCTGGCGCTGCCGCGCAGCGGACTCAAGAACTCACCTATCCACGTTCTTTCAGAAATCAGGGAATCTCTCTCCCCTGTTTCTCAAAGCAGCATTCACGACGCCTCCTCAATCTGAAATTTGGGATGCGCAAGTGGCGTCGGCGTCTGCTCTGCGACATTACGGTGATGTCTTCGTGAGCTTGGCCACAGCCTCACCCAGGGGAAATCGGCGGCAGGACCTGGGCAAAGGGGCGGTGGCAACTCCATCGATGGGAGCAGGCCCATGCAAAGCATCTGCAGACTGCAGTGGGTTGGCCACGAGACGAGGTCGCGGGCTCGCCGCCACCCTCGTTAGGATTACAACAAGAGGAAGAGGGAGAGAGATGCGGAAGGGGAAGGCAAAGGGAAAGGTCAGAGGCGACCACTTGGTCTTACTTTGGTGGGCTTCAGCGTGGCATTTGGGCCCAGTTAACCAGATTCGGTAGATTTGATGAGCAGCGGTGGACATCCGGCCCATTGTGCTGCGTAATGCAGATCAAACGATCATGAATGACTAAACAAACAGATCCAACGGCTCCATATGTTAATAGCCTGAGAGGTCTCGAATTTGACTCCGTTATAATGTCCTAATGAGAAGGAAGGAGGTAATGCTAGACCCCAGAATTATATGCAGGCTTTTAGATACTCTTAATTACTGTGAATTGGAAGATCTAGGGTTTTAGGTGATGCATTTACGTGGAGAAGAGGCCGAATTCGGGAAAATCTTGACAGAGCTGTAGCTAATGGAGCATGGAATTTGATGCACCCAGGAGCTTTGGTCCAGCATTTGGATTACGTCCGATCTGATCATAGACCTATTATGATTGATACAGATTATATTGTCCAGACAACCAATCAGAATACTAAACCTAGGAGATCTGAAGCTAAATGGCTACGAAGTTGTCCAGCAAGCTTGGGAGGCGGCTAATAATTCTTTACACTCGGGTGATGTATTAGGTAAATTAGGACATCTTCATGATGTCTTACACGCTTGGGACGTGTCAGTTTTGGGTGCTCCTAAGAAGCGATTAAAGAAGGCCCAAAAGAAATTAGAAAAAGCAATGAATGGTCTGATGACCGATGAGAATGACATTATTGCAAAAGAAACAGGCTGCTATTATCGAGTTGTTGCTTGAACAAGAGGAAGTTCATTGGCTGCAAAGGTCTAGAGCTAATTGGCTTCAGAATGGTGATAGAAATATTGCGTTTTTTCATAACTTTACCACAGCCAGACGCAAGAAGAACTTTATCAAAAAACTAAGAACCGAAGATGGTGGCTGGGTAGAAGGTAATGAAGAGCTAAAACCGTTTGTCTATAGTTACTTTTCCAATTTGTTCACTTCGGAAGTACAGGAGATTGATCCGGCCATGAGATGGATAAAATCCAACCAAAAGTAACCGAGCTCATGAATGAAAAGTTATTAGCTAATTTTTCAGCAGAGGAGGTTAAGAAGGCTGCGTTTAGTATTGGAGATTATAAAGCTCCTGGCCCGGATGGACTCCATGCCATTTTTTACAAAAAGTTTTGGAATATCTTTGAGGACGAGATAACAACAGAAATCCTACAGGTTATGAATACAAGAGTTATTCCGGATGGATGGAATGACACTACAATTGTCATGATTCCAAAAATTGCCAATGCCGAGTTGGTTACTCAATTCCGCCCTATTAGTTTATGCAATGTGATTTATAAGATCATATAAAAAATGTTGGCCATACGTTTAAAAGGCATCCTTCCTGATGTTATATCTCCTATGTAGAGTGCCTTTGTTCCAGGTCGTCTCATCACGGATAATGTTCTAGTGGCTTATCAAAGTGTTCACGTGATCAAGAATAAAAGGAGTGGGATAAATGGTACTTGTGCTGTCAAGCTTGATATGTATAAGGCTTATGATCGAGTAGAATGGATTTTTCTGAAAAGTATGATGCGTAAGCTCGGGTTTGCTGAAAGGTCGATTTCTTTGATGATGGCTTGCGTCAAATCTGTCCGTTATCAAGTAAGGTTTAATGCGGTCGAAACTGATATGTTTATTCCATCTATAGGTTTAAGACAAGGGGATCCTCTCTCTCCCTATTTGTTCCTCTTGTGTGCGGAAGGATTATCTAGTGTTTTGTTGTATGAAAAATAAGTTGGTGGTATCGATGGGGTAAGGGTGTGCAGAAATACACCGTCAGTCTCACATCTCCTTTTTGCTGATGATTCCCTTATTCTCATGAAAGCTTACGTCTAATGCAACTTCCTTGCAACGAGTTCTGGATACCTACTGTGCTAATTCGGGGCAATTGGGTGAGTCTACCGAAGTCTAGTATCCTTTTCTCTCTGAATACTAATGTCCTTGTAAGAGCAGATATTTGTGAACTACACATTGACACGGAAGCGTTGTCGGATAAATATCTTGGGTTGCCAGCTTTGGTGGGAGCGGACAGAAGTGATTGTTTTCAGAATTTTATTGAACGAATTATTTAGCGTATTAATGGATGGAAGGAAAAATTGTTATCAATTGGAGGAAAGGATATTCTTCTTAAAGCGGTGGCACAAGCAATCCCTGTTTATACTTTGTCGGTCTTCCAAATCCCAAAAAGTGTGTGCAAAGGTATGATGGACGCAAGTGCGAGTTTTTGGTGGGGCGAGGATGATAATAGTAATAACATGCATTGGTATGCTTAGTGGAAACTTTGTTATCCTGAAGCTGAAGGAGGTATGGGCTTCCGAGATTTTCATTCTTTTAACCTTGCAATGTTAGCTAAACAGGGTTGGAGGCTTATTAATGATCCTGAATCCTTGTGTGCTCAGGTTCTACGAGCGAAATATTACCCACAAGGAGACATCCTAAAAGCTGGACCGAAGGGGGATTCCTCATTTACATGGCAAAGTATCGTAGCAGGATTAGCTACACTTAAGAGAGGGTACATTTGGCGTGTGGGCAATGGCAAAAAGATTAATACATGGCAAGATCCCTGGATCCCTTCTAGTCCATCAAGAATGATTCTTTCTCTGAGAGGAAATGCAATTTATACAAAACTTAGTGATTTGATTAACCCAATTATGGGTAGTTGGGATGAAGAGATTCTTGGAGAGCTTTTCCTACAGGTGGATGTCAACCGGATATTGCAAATACCGCTTAATAATCAAGGATTCAATGATTTTATAGCTTGGAGTGCTACTGCTCATGGTAGGTACACAATACGTTCTGGATATCATCTACAATGGAAGCACCAATTGGGGGGGGGGGGGCGCAAACCAGCTAGCTTTACCGGGAAGTTCTGCTCTTAATCCGGTATGGAAATCACTTTGGCAATTGAAAATTCCGAGTGAAGTAAAAAAATTCTTATGGAGAGCTCTACATGGAATAATACCTACAAAGTGTATTTTGGCCAACCGCCACATTGGCACTTCCGGTGAATGCCCGATATGTCATCATGATGTGGAAGATATTAAACACCTATTGTTCCTTTGTCTGACAGCAAAAGAATTGTGGGTTTCGTTGGGATTTGAATCCATTATAGATGAAGTTTCTCAAGGCGATAGATCTGGATCGGTTATTCTGGAAATGCTTATATGGAACCCAGTTAATTCTATCCAAGGTATTGAAAATATTGGCATGAAGGAGGCGATAACTACTACTTGTTGGTATATTTGGTGGATTAGAAGACAACATACCCATGATGAGCCTGTTCCGCCGATTTATCGCTGTAAGGTGTCAATTTTAGCGATGGTTGCAAATTATGCAAAGGTTCTAAAATCTCAAGGTGTTATATCTGAGGAGAAGTGGACCAAACCGGAGCCAAGGCAAATTAAGCTGAACGTGGATGCTTTCTTTCATGCTAGTTCTAATGCAGGTGCTTCGGGAGCAATACTACGCGATTACCAGGGGCATTTTGTTGTAGA
Source organism: Poa annua (assembly GCA_026929855.1). Classification (NCBI taxonomy): domain Eukaryota; kingdom Viridiplantae; phylum Streptophyta; class Magnoliopsida; order Poales; family Poaceae; genus Poa; species Poa annua. The sequence continues at coordinate 74,308,365 of CM049426.1, forward strand.
AATACAAAATACCAACATAATGTTGGATCGGTGGAGATGACAGAAGCAATTGCTATGAAGGAAGGACTCACTTTGGCAATTAGAGTTGGGTACAAAACCTTATAGCAGAATCAGATTCAATTGAAACAACTGAGGCATGTACTGGATCACAAACTTGGTGGAACGCAACGGCAATCTTTGCAGATATTATTGATTTAGCATCCCATATTGGATATGTCCAGTTCAAGCATATTCTGAGAAAAGCTAATATGGTTGCTCATGAAATAGCTGGTAGGGGTTCTATTTATAAGGTTGATTGTAATTGGGACGATGATCCCCCTAGTTTTGCCATAAGTATTGTAAACGATGTAACTATTATGGATGCTTAAAGGCAGCAAGTTTCAGATGCACTCTTTCCCTAAACAGGGTACCGAAAGGGACTGGCAGGGTTCTAATGAGGCAGCTTGCTGACCTAATATATGTGGTAAAAATTCAAAAAAAAAGTACAAGAGCATCTCCACCGGGGACTCTAAATGTGTGTCCGGCACCCCCAAACGAGACTCCTTTGGAGGGTACGGGACTTGTGTCCGGTCAACATTTAGAGGCCGCCCACAACGACACTCCCCAAACACCGACGCCCTAAACGTGAGCAAGCTGTCAAGGGCGCATGAACCGACGCCGATCAACAACACAAACAATGAACACAAATTGATTCAAACATTTAAACGATATTTAACAAATTTACAATTTCTAATCTAAACGAGATTTAACAAACTAAACCTAGACTAGAGGCGAGAGAGATGGCCTATGCATCTTCGTGCATGGCCATCGCTCATCAGCGTATTTCTTGACGCCCGGAGAAGAGATGTCGCTTCATCCTGGTGAGAGGGAGAAGATGCGCGGGGAAGAATCAAGCCCATCGCCCATCTCCGTTCCCATGGGCAACACCAGCTAAGCTGGACGTGACTGATGCACACGGTGGATGTGTTGTTGGGAGACCACAAAAGAAAAGGTGTGAAGTAGTGCAGCAGCAAGTTTCACTCAGTATGAAACCAAGGTTATCGAACCAGTAGGAAATGAGAATTCCCAGAGGTATCAACGGCGCCAGAAAAGTCTTGGTGCTAAGTTGACGTGGAGCCTGCACACAAACAATCAAGATACTTTGCCCCAACTTAACAGTGAGGTTGTCAATCCCACCGGCTTGCTGTAACAAAGGATTAAACGTATGTGTGGAAGAAAGATGTTTGTTTGCAGAAAGTAACAAAGTTGCAGTTGTGGTTTTATCAGATTAATGAGAAGGACCAAGGTCCACAGTTCACTAGTGGCGTCTCTCCATAAATAATAATAACATTCATCCATGAGCGGTAAACAAATTACAGCTAGGCAATTGACAGAATAATGATGAGCAACCCAATACATATACTAACGTTATGATGTCTAGTGTGAGATTCATTCGGGCATTACAACAATATACATAGACTGTTCCAACCGCATCTATGACTAATAATCCACCTTCCGGTTAGCGTCCGCAACCCTTTCAGTATTAAGTTGCATGCAACATATTATCGCCTTAAGCACTGTGTCTAAAGTAAGTAAGTAAGTAAGTAACATCATCCTTAGATAAAGTACTACTGTTTTATCCTAGTAGCAACAGTACATCTACAACCTTAGAGCTTTCTATCACTACCGCAGATTAAATAGAGACATGAACCTACTACCGAGCATAAATACCCCCTCTTGGAGTCACAAGCATCTACTTGGCCAGAGTATACACAAGCAACGGAGAGCATGCAAGATCATTAAATAGCACACACAGGATATATTATGAATCAATAACTTTAGTACTCAATATTCACCGGATCCCAGCAAACACAACATGAAGAATTACATAACGGTGATCTTGATCATGATAGGCAGCTCACAAGATCTAAACATGATATCACAAGCGGAGAAGACAACCATCTAGCTACTGCTATGGACCCGTAGTCCAAGGGTAGACTACTCACGCATCACTCCAGAGGCGGTCATGGCGATGTAGAGGCCTCCGAGGATTACTCCCCCTCCCGGCAGGGTGCCGGGGAAAAGTTCTGATCTCTCCCGAATTGATGTTGATGACGGCGGCGACTCGGGACCCGTGGAGGAAAAAATGAACACCGTGCTAGGATTTTTGGCCAAAGGGGTACTTGTAGGCGAAAGGGCGAAGGCGATGGAGGGCTGAGGGCCCCACACCCTGTCCTCGCGCGGCCCCACTTCTGGCCAGAAGTGGGGCCGCGCGAGCACCAGGTGGCGACGCCTCGGTGCCCCACTTCGTCTCGTGTTTGGTTTTCTGGAACGTTCCCGATGAAAAACTGACTCCAGGATAAAAATCGTTCAATTATGAGAATATTTCCTTAATTACTTTTCTGAAACAAAAAACAACAGAAAACAGGGAACTGGCACCGTGGCATCTTGTTAATAGGTTAGTCCCAGAAAAAATGCATAAAAATATAGAAAATGCATACAAAACATGAAATAACATGGTATAATATAGCATGGTGAAGGGGTTCCGGTGCAGAAAACAATAATTTTTTAGCGTAAGAACGCCCTAACTAGCCAAGATCTATCTATCTAGTACATGCGATAACGGTGGCGGAACAGGTCACATAACTCCATGTAGACCGATAGCGGGAATTCTGCTCCCGCAGAGCGTTGCCGATGAAGTCGTACGTAGCTGATCTCAAGGTCGCGCAGAACTTGGAGCGACGAAGTAGACAATGACGCGGCGATGTGAACGATGACCTGCGTCGACGAGCGTCCAAAGAAAGGGGCGTGGCGCCGACGGCTGGGGGTGGCGCCGGCGGCAGGGCAGCGGCAGGGCTGCGACGGTGGCGAGACGATGTCGCCCAGGCTCCTAAAATGTGGCGCCTCCGTGCACTCACAAGCATACGGAGCTTAACAACAAGCCCCGGTCAGTCAGTTCCAGCTGAGATCGCAGGAGTAGAACTTTTCTGGAATCCCGTAGGGCAACAGCGCCCAACGGTATAGCTTTGGTAGAGAGAGAAATCCAAACGGGCGGAGAAGCAGCTCGGCCGGCCTGGTACAATATTAATTGTATTTTTCTGTAATTAATCCAATTAATATGCATTGCTATATAAAGGGGCGAGGGGGTGTGCAAACTCCCTAGCTCCCCCATGTGGGACTAAACAAAGGAGAGGGGGGAGGGGTTCGGCCGGCCCCTACTAGTCTGAATTGGACTAGGGGCCCCAGCCCCCTTCCTCCTTCCTTGGTGCGGCTCCCCTAATGGGCCACTCTTGGCCCATTAAGGTGGGCTGCCCACTTTTTTCTTTATTTAATTAATATTAAAAATATAAAGGGTCAATTGGTTCTGTGCCATACCTAACTGAGTTCTATCGGTCTGTGCCATACCCGCGCTGTTTCTCTGGTATGTGCCCCGATTTGATCGCATATCGGTCAAACGCTTGTTTCCCTCTGGTCAACATACTTTGACCCGCACTTGGCCTGACTGGTGGGGTCAGCCTGGCGCGGCTCGGCTCGTTTGTTGGCTCGGTTGCGATTTCCTGGGGTCGACGCGTGGGGTCGGGGCACTAGTCTGACTGGTGGGGCTGTGGCGCTAGTCTGACTGGTGGGGATGACACGTGGGGTGCGTGTGGGGTCGACGTGGGGTTGGCTCGTGGGGTCAGCGTGGGTCGGTTAGGGTTTGCCCGCCCACCCCGCCGTGGCTAATAAAAGGGGGCCGCCCTCGCCGTAGAAACTCCATTTTCTCTACCTCTCTCTCCCATCCCTCCCACGAAAATGTGGTGGAGCGCGCCATCGCCGATGCCGGACTCAGAGCTCTACTCGCGTGAGGAAATATGCACGACATGCAGGAGATGAAGCCAGAGGAGTGGCTAGCGAAGCAGAACCTTCTAATAACAAAATATTTCATTTCAATGGTCATGCGTATCCGTGCACGCTACATAGATGACATGGTGGACTACGACATGCCACACACGTATTCAATGCGCATGCAGTGCCACGAACTGGAAGGCTCTCAGACAGATGTGTCTCATACTCTCATCGTACGACTCGTAAAAATTGATTGGCTTCGGATTCTTGCTTTCACGCTAGAACGGATAAACATGAAGGTAACCCTAACATAAATGGATACGTGCCGCTCGTTCTGCTATAGCTAGTATTCCCTCCATCCCGGTTTATAAGTCACCTTTGAAGCGAGTCCACTATTTTTGCTCAGAAATGGGGTCGTTTACCCTATCTTTGGAGCTCATTTTAAACACATTTTTCAGCTAGACCACCACCCTACCTTTGAATCTCATTTGAAACACATTTTTCACAAATTTACACAAATGTGCGCCTGTGCGCGCCCAGAGCACGCCGGGCACGCTCTGAGCGCGTGTAGAGTGCGCACATAAGGTGTTTGACAGAAGTACAATAACAAATATTGCTGGTGATGCTCCTATTGAAAAAACGACTCCAGCACGCCTCGCTTCCGTCTGCGCAAGTGGTCTTTAGTTTTACCCTTCTTACTTGTCTTTTCCATGGTATCACGCGTCCCGTTCCCCTGGCGGGCGTAGACCGAAGCGACGGGTGCTGCAGTCGGCGCCCTGCAGACGGAAGCGAGGCGTGCTCGAGTCGCAGCGGCTGGAGTCACAATAACGTCGCGCCACTTCCAATGGCGCAGACGGAAGCGATGCATGCTGGCAGTCACATCGTTTGGTCGCGTCGGTGTCAATGCGCGGCCAGGTGAAGCGGTGGCCGCGTTAATGCAGTCCACCCAACCCCGCTCCCCCGGCCGCCTTTAAAACCCGATGCAGCGCATCCCTCCTCTCCTGACACCAACACTTCCTCCTTTATCTTCTTCACCCCAAGGAAACGGAAACATAGGCGACCATGGCGGGCAGCCCTGGCGGGCAGCAATGCCACTTGCAGCTGGAGGAACTCCGGCGTCGCAACAAGGACGCGAAGATGGCCAAGGGGTTCGAGCGAGTCATGTGGGGCGAGGAGGCCAAGACCTCTCGTCCCTACGTGCTCTCGCTGGAGACCGCGCGGCTGAGTAGCCGCCACCTGCTGCCGGTGGACGACGACGCCATCCTTCCGGATGGGTGGGTGAGGAGCGCTGTGTACTTTACAGTGGCGCCGCGGCTCAGCGGGCAGGCCAGCGTCGAGTTCATCAAGCGCAAGTGGACGGAGATGCCATGCGAGCAAAGGCTCGACCCCAAGTACTCCATCTCGGCGCCCTACTGGCACGCCGTGGTGGATAAGGAGTACGCGGCGCGTCTTGGCGGTCGACGAAAGCCGACGCCAGAGTTGTCCTCAATAGACGACGACTGTGACGGCGAGGACGGCGACGCCAGCGACGACCTCGAGCTGCTCGATCTGCCTCTACAAGCGTCTGCATATTGGTCAGTAGCGTCGCTTTCACCGAAGAAAGCGGCGGCGCAAGACGAAGATGCTTACCTTAAAACGCCCCCCGCATGTCATGGCGGTGAATCGAAAACGGCGCCGGCGAAGCTAGAAGCCTCAGCCGCCTCGGCGGTGGCTACGGACCGTTTCAGCTGGTTTTTCCCATGGGCCATGTCCAGAGGTGAAGGCTGACTTGGTTCGCATCTTCTCCCCCTCACCGGGATGAAGCGACATCTCTTCGCCTACGTCAATGATAGGTGGTGATGAGGGATGGCCATGCATAGACCTATCTCTCATCCCTAAACCCTAAACCCTTTGTTTAGGTTTAAGTTTGTTAAATCTCGTTTAGATTTGTAATTGTAAGTTTGTTAAATCTCGTTTAAATGTTTGAATCAATTTGTGTTGACCATTTATGTTGTTCATCTATGGCGGTTCATGTGCCCGCAAGGTGTTCAACAGTATGCATTCATGTTGAATTCGTTTCCAAACCACCTCAATTTTGTTCATCGGAGGCGATTCGCGTGGCCCGCATGGTGTTCGACATGTTAAATTCGTTTTCGAACCACCTCAATCCTCCAGTGGGATGAAACTGTCCACAATTGACCAGTGGAACGGGCGGAACAGCGAGGCCTGGATCTGCCGCTATGGATGCGTCTTCCAAGCGGAGGTGCAGTGCCACGCTAACCCCACGCGCCAACCCCACGCGCACCCCACATGCCGTCCCCACCTGTCAGACTAGTGCCACAGCCCCACCAGTCAGACTAGTGCCCGACCCCACGCGCCGACCCTAGGAAATCCCAACCGAGCCGAACATCTTTCGGACTAACGAGCCCCACCAGTCATAATTAATATATTTATATATTTTTTAATCTCCCGTGACTCCGAAACATTTTCCGGGCCAACCAAACAATTTGCGAACATTCCCGGAACCATTCCAGACCTTCCCGGAACTCCTTCCGGACCACCGGAACTCTTTCCGGATTATTTCTCTTTCTCTATTCACCTCCTATAATATTCCAAAACTTTCTCCTAGTGTCGTTAAGACCTTAAGTATTGTTACGCTACGGTTCGAGAACACTCCAGACATGGTCGAGACCCTTCGCTCGCCAATGACCGCCAGGGAAACCTGGATGCATATGACGGTCCATGTGCATTCTACGAATATCGTCGTTGAACCATAAACATGATATTCATTCCCTTTGTTTCTATGATTCTACCTTGTCCGAGATATGATCGTAGACATCCGATGCCCTATTGTATCTCGTTACCGACATAGGTTATTAACTCGTTTGTGATATTAGTCATCAGCTGCGTAGCTATATTGACGTAGTCTCACCGAGTGGGCCCAGAGTATCTTTCCATTACCAGAATGAACAAATCCCGCTCTTGATCCATACGTCTCAACATACTATTTTGGGATACCCAAGATGGACACCGTTATTGTCATGCTATATAAGACACAACATTTGATGCTCTCAAAGCACCCCTACGAAATAGCAATAAGTACAGTCCCACGGTCTAAGGAATAAGCTATTATATTACTTCCTATTGCAAATGACAAACATCGTAATACGATCTTATTGCAATACTTTGCGTATGTCCATCACCTTATTGTACTAATAAGATGACCCCATTGTCAACCGACGTCATTGTCCATGACCGAGAATCTCGATCAACTGTTGCCCAATGGACTAGTTTAGATAGAGGCTTACTAGGGACTCTGGTTGTCTATGTATCACACGTGTATTAATAATTCTGATTAACACAATTATAGCATAATACAAAGACATATTACAAACTATGAGATAATGTGATAAATACTATATATTTATTTGCCTCTAGGGTATATCTCCTTCAGTCTCCCACTTGCATCAGAGTACAAATAAACCAGCTGCATTTTACTTCATCATAACCCCTTATCAAATAAGCGTTATATGATAATGCTTGCTTGTGGAAGAGTGTTACTTTAACAATCTGTACAATACATAATTGTATGTTCTTTCCGATTCAATGATATCAACTTGTTTGATATTATCATGTTTTTTAATAACATATGTATAAATACCGTAACTTAAGTGAGACTTTTGTTTCCCAGCGCTTACTCTGATTCTGTCAACCAGACAATTGTTTTGCAAACACACTTAGTCATAGAGAGCTCCTTGTAACAACTACAATCTCGCGATATCTATATACTTTCATACCTATGTAAAAGATTTGATATTCTAATGTCAATTTAATGTCTAATACATTTCTACTTCTAGTAAATTCTAAAATTACTTTGATAACTGTTCTTCTTCTAAGAACATGGGTCACATTTTATCGAGCACATAATATGGTTCCTATATGATGTCTAATATCTCATAATAGACCAACATATCTAACAACTACTATAACGTGTATCATTACATTTAATGATTAACTTAATTTCCAAGGACCACTCCTTTGATTCTATTATGACTCTTCAGAATTTAATCCAAAACATCTCGACTATCTATTTAAAGTTCATGTTCTATTCCAAAACAGACACTATGTTTTAAATAGTTTTACAACTTCATCTTTCTATCTAATTCTAATGGTACTATTCACGATATGTCATTTACATACGATGAATTTTAACTCCCACTCAAATTATGTCATCTACATATTTGAGAACCTGAGCTCCCACAAATTATGTCATCTACATATATGAGTATTCTAAGCTCCCACTCAAAAAAATGTCTCTTACATATTACACTTGAATAAACTAATTTTGACTCCCACCTAAATTCATAATTTATTTCCACATTTTGGTCAAACCAAAATCATTGATCATTTATCAATTCAATTTTAATACGATCTTTAGTATTCTACTAATACATATCCCACAGACTTTAAGCATGTCTACATTTATGTAGTCAACAAATTTGATTTTGTTCAAGACACCTTTCATGACACAACATGCTTCCTTGTCTTTCTTATAGTTGCATTTCTCTCATATAACACTTTATATGATGATTAAGTAACCTTATTCTTCTAATAAGATTTATAGTAACATTTACTGTTTTAATCCCTTTTAAATGTAACTTGGATTTTAAGACTCAAAAGCCTTTTATTCGTATTATGATATTTCTTCAACTTTCTTCGTTTTCATAAGGTGTACCTTGTTCTGTTAACAAGATCTAAAATACTTAATATCAAGCTGTGACCTGACAGCAAATATTATAATAACACCTTATTAAAAGCTTCATATATGAAAATATTATGATCTTTTTGAAGGTGCTAATAGAAACCAATTTTCTAATTTCCTCCACTCTTATCATTCAAATTGACGATGGATGTCCCCATCAATACCCATGGTTACTAGCCTAGGGTAAGTGTTATGAAGTAGAGAACGTATGGTTTTGGTAGATTCGTCGGCTGACAAGCGGGAATTACCCAGGTTCGGGGCCCTCGAGTGAGGTAAAACCCTTACTCCTGCTTGTCTGTTATTGATTGTGTATATGCGGCGAGTACATGGGTCTAGCAAGATGTCGATCTTGCTAGGGTTTTGTGGTTCTGGTTGGGCGGGTCCCTGGTCGGTCTCCCTCCTGTCCTTTATATAGGGGTACATGTCTCGGGTCGTAACCGACAAGGATACATATATGGAAGGTACTACCGACTATGCTATCTGTGGTATATGTCTTCGACTTGGGCTTCACTTGTTGGGCTTCTTCAGCCTATTGACAATTGAGTTTTAGTCATTACGTGCACCAGGTACCCACACAAAGGGGTACCCGTTTGGTATAACCTTGTCATTAGCCCCCGAGTGCTTGGCTAATTCAGAGAATAAGTCATGGAATCACTACATAGTGTACGTCTCATGTTTTATGCTTTTGATATGATGACTTTGTCTTCATGAGTTTTGACAAAGGCTTTCGACTAAGTAGGCCTGGATTTATTCGACTCAGTCGAAACCAGTTAACTGAACTTGGGCAAAACCTTACTAGCCTTCAGTCGGGTTTCGAGTTCTTGGGCTCGAATCCGGAACATACTAGACAGACACTCCTCAGGCCAGTCAATGGTCTTACTGATATTGTTCTGCAGTTTTAATTTGCTACCCAGCGCGTCCGCCAGGATTTTCATCGTATCTGTTGACTCGGAAATGTCAAGGATTTTAACACTATTTGAGTGATCCTCGGCCCTTTCGACTAATCGATGGGTCTTACCTTTGTATTTCTCGTATACAGCATCCGAGGTACTCTATCGACTGATTTTCAATCGGGAATTCTTATGTTTCCAATGTATTTTGATTCTATCGGGTGCACGACAGTGCTCACGATGGGAGTAGCCCCCGAGATTGTGCTTTATTGCTTGCAGTAGAGGATAATCTCAATTTTATGCTTTTACCAGTAGAATTCTTTTTTACCTTCTCCCGATGGGAGTTTCCCACTTGACTCTTTTTCATTCTTGACATTTTGCTTTTGAGTTTTTAAGGAGCTTTTCCTTTTTGCCAGTCGCGGTACAACGCCCGTTTTTTATTCGTTTGTAATGATGTCATGTGTGACATCCTTGGCGTGCGAATAGCATTCTGACGGAACGTGACATAGTGGGTCCCACTTTTTGACCGTTGTAGACGCCGGTTCAGTTCTGATTTGACCTGACGTGGCGAGATTTTCGCAGATGTGATGATGATCTCCTCTTTTTGCGCGCGTAGTGGGTGGCGTGGTGTAGCGTACCTGCACTTTAAATAAGGCAGATACCTGTGTATAGTGCAAATCCCTGGATCGATTCGTTTGCACACACAGTTTACGATGTAATATCACAACAAAGTATCAATTTTATTACATCGATGATCTAGACTTACAAAATATTCAATAGAAGTTGCATAGCATAAAGCTAGCTTTGAAAGAGTAAACAACGGAAATACAATAGCAGTGAGTCTCCATCACATTCATGTTGCCAAAGGCGAAAACATGTTGGTTGTAGACTCGAAACCTTTAAACGAAACCTCACTCGTCATCTGAACAATCTGCAACAAGAAAAATATTGCAACAACATGGGTCAGATTCCATTAAAGATGGAGTCTGGCAAGTGACACTATGGTGGACACTTAGTGGAAAACTCTAATAACCTATATGCTTATTTGGCTCGTGGAGTTCAAGGCTATTTTGCATAAAGCAATTTTTTCCTAACTCTTTGGAAAACACTTTTCTTCTATTCGAGACATTCGTGGTATGACAACCACGATCTCATTCTACCCTTGTTCACCCATCAAATTTTATTTCTGAAGTTGGAATGGTGGAATCCTCCGTTGACGTCCGTGATCAGCTGCTCAAATTGTCCGTACCGGGGACACGGATAAGTACTTAGTTTTACACTCTGCAGAGGTTGTGCACGTTCACCATTGTAACCATTCAACCCAAACTATTCTTTACACACTTATAGTGATAAGAAAAAGGAGAAGAATGAGATGAGATCTTTCAGAAGCATTTTCCCTCCCACTCTGGCTTGACCCGTTTCACCTAACACCCTCTACATCTGCTTGTCAAGCCGGAGAGAGTCCATGCAACATAATTGATCAAGCCAGAGCCCATTGACAATGGCTGCACTGGAAGCAATCATCACTCGGAGTTCTTCAGATTCCTCTGTTCCTGGGCGGCCATTCACAAATGTACGTACTCCAGGAACCATAGACATGGCCTGAGTAGCCACTCAACATAAACCATACAACCTCTTACCACCCAGGTGTTTCATTCTTAACTTAGTAGAATTTAGATTTTCACAAAACAACATTTGCATAGAATCAATAATTCTACTAAGTATTGCATAGGAGCCTAGACACAGGAATAAGGAATTTCTACACAAGTTTAGCATAGCAATACTATCCTACACATGCTTATATAAAAATACACTAAGTAATGCATATAGAAAATAGTAGGAAGTTTATGAGGTGTGCCACTTGCCTTTGAATGTTGTCGTTGTTCACAAACTCTTTTCAACGATACTCGGAACTCTCCGTTCAGTCTAAACAATACAAACAAAGAACAATACAACAATCATAAAACAAAACAACACAACACATACAAGCATACATAATGAACAAACAAGTTTCATATACTTCTAAGGAAAACATATCATGCATGATATGCAAAATATTTCTAAGGACTAGAAATGCTTTTAATGCCATGAAAATCTTTTAAGTTAATGCAAGGAAAATATGTTGGTCAAAAATGACTAAGGACTAAGGTCATAAGTTGGATAAAATACTTTGCTATAAATCATCTAGAATAAGTACTCTAATGGCTTAGCCATGATGTGCATAAAATACTTAGAGAAAATACTAAGTCTATTCTTCAAGGTGATCAATAATTATTATCAACTCTTTGTAAATTGGATATTCACTATAGTGAGAGAGACAGACACCCGGCCAGCCACTTAATTTGTGGAACATGTCTCATGTACGTGGGCATGTAAGGTTAGTCTCCAGGCCGCTTCATCTCACTATGCCGCTAGGATCCAACAAACTTCAAGATGGTAATACATGATCAAAAATTGTTTATGTCTAAAGTGAAAGACAAGATTAAGAAAGAGGGAACATATAGAAAGAAAGATGTATTTGGTCTTCCAGGCTTCATCTCCAGACTTGTAACTTTTCCTTGGTGATGTCTTGCTTGAATTTTGGTAGACTTGATGAATCTTCAGACTTGATGATTATTGTTCCACCGAGGCTGGTCTTGAATTTAACTTAGTCATCATGAAGTCTAAGAAAAGAAGAGAGAAAAGAGAGAGAGGAAGCAAGACTTAGAAATTATTGCTGGTTGGTCTTCATGAACTTCTTCTTGATTTTCTTCTAAGTGCTTCTACTCCTTGAAGATACTTCTGAAGTCTTGTTTTGGCTAAGTCCTTCAATGGCCTTCTTGCTCCATGTTGAAAATCCTAAATGTCTAAGTGCATAGCACTTTACCAAAATACTAAGTTGAAAATAATTCTAACTTAGAGAAAATGAGGGAGAGTTTTCCTATGAAGAGTATAACAATATGGTAAAATATTTTATGCATGCAATGCAACTTTTAAATCATAAGAAACATAATACTAATTTTTGTGATATTTATAAAGTATGCATTAGGCTTTAAATGAAATTTAATTAATTTCTATTTTTGCAAAAATATAATAAAAAGAAATAAATATAAGATTAAAATTTTCTGTGATTAAATTTTTATAACAAAATTTTATAAATGGTGTTAATATACAGAGGTGATTTAAATAAATTTAGAGCAATTGGATTTACTCAAAAATGATTTTTTCTATCTAGAGTTATGTTAAAAATTATTCAAACTATTCAAATTAAATATATAACTATTAAATCATGAAAATAATACTCAAAAATATTTTATAACAGAGGCAACATATTACAAATATTCCAAAGTTTCTAAAACAATTTTATTTACGATTTTTGAATTTATAGATTTAAAGTTATGACAAATATACTCAAACTCACAATTAGAAATTTGAATAATTTATTCTAAGTCATATTTGAATTTTAACATACCTAAAATATTCTACATGTCAAGGGCTTTCCAAAAATATAAAATTTACCTAATTTGGATAAGTGGTTAAAAAGTTATGAATGTTTGAATATGTAGGGGCTTTTCTGCAAAAATGCCAGATCTGTTGACTAGGCGCTGTCTGTACCCTTTCGCGCATGGATCTAATCGTGGCCGTAGATTGAAGATCGGACGGCAGAGAGAGGGCGGTGCTCACCGGGCGGCGCGGGGTGGCCGGAGCAGAGGAAGGACGCGGCGGCGCGGCGCTCGGCTTCGACGCCGTCGGCATTGCGGGGGTCTCCTGGCCTCGAGGAGGACACGAGGGCGTTCAGCGGAAGGTGGAGGAGTTGATGGTGGTGGCGCCGATCCCACGCGCGTCTTGGTGTGGTCGGGGCGTGCGGCCGGAGTGGTGGTTGCGGCGGCGATCTTCGGGTCGAGCACGGACTCGTCAATCTGGCGCAATATAAATCACAAGAAAATTCACAAGGATGCGCACGGATGCAAGAAGGGAGAAGGGGCAAGAGAGAGAGCTCGGGGTTGCTCACCTCGCCGGAGAACGAAGAAAAACAGCGGCGGGTACGGATGAACTCCGGTGAGCTTTTCCGGCGTCCTGGCGACGTGTTTTCGAGGGTGGAGAGAGTGGAAAGATGCGGCAGGGGCTGGGGGTTATATAGGGTAGGAGAGGAAACCGATTGCACAATTCTCGCGACCAATTTTGGAAGGGGATCGAAGAGAAGTTTCGGCCGGAAATTTCGGACGGAGGAGGAAGAAGATGACGTCAGCAGTGACATCATCACATTTTCTTTTTCTTTTCTGTTTTTCCATTTAATTAATATCTTTTGATTTAAGACTCCAAATGCTGTCAAATAAAATACTATAAATTTGTAAAATCATATCTATGCTTTAAAACATTAGTGGGTATGTTTTGAAAACTTTTCAAAATTAATAATTTTGAAATATTGGTTTAATACAAATTTGATACTTAATATCAAATTTGAAATTATAGCTTAATTAAATTTTCTTTTGGCTAAATAAAATTTGTAAAATACCCATATTCAAATATGTTTGAATTTAAGTTATTTAAACTCATTTTCAGTAACCATTCATTTTTATTTTGGTATAATAGTAAAATAATAGAATATAAATATTTTTAAAGTAATAGGAATTATAATGGATTCAAATTTTAATTCAATTTTTATTTTATGCACCATTATATTTTATTAAGATAATTCATTTGAAAACTTCATAACATATCTTTGGAAAAGGTTTTAGATTTATTTCATTTCTTATATTGAGTATATACCTGAAAATCATTTTATGTTTTGAAAATTAATGAAAATCATTTAAGCTAATGAAATGTCTATTTGGATAATTCATTAATTAAATTCTATGAAGTTTTAAAGATATATACTATGGACTTGAAATTAACAAAACTATGTTTTGAGCTCTGGTAAAAGAATGAAAACCATTTGGCAAATAGACATGTTTTAAATAGTTTAAAGGAACACTTGTAAATATTATTTTAATTTATGAATAGCTATGGCTAAGTGGTTGAAATCAAATAATTATAAAGAACTTTTTATTACATGAAAATGGTTTGAAAGTTTGTAAAACATTTGTCAAATAATATATTGAGGTTTAATAAATACAATGGATAATAAAATGTTAAACTTGAAACAACTTTTTGAAACTGTTTGAAGTCTTTTATAGTTGGTTTTCTTTTGTATTTAATGTTTCATTTTAATCAAAACAAAAGTTTTAAATTTTAGTGATTTTCAAACATTATAAAATGTTGGGATGTTACACGTGGTCTGCGATGATTGCTCTCTGATTACGCCACGCGTCCTTGCAACCATAGCTCGGATGGCTGTGATGAATAGTTGTCTGCACCGTAGATATAGGATCTTCTGCTATGTTTTAATTTTGTCTTGCCATTTGCTCTTCGTCTTCTTCCTCTCGCCCGGCTAAGATTTCTTTGCGATCTCTGTGCTTTCCTTTCGCCATGGCGTCTCTGCCCAAGATCTCCTCCACCACTGATACTTCTTCGACGAATCTGTCCTCAAAGGACAAGGTTTCTGTTGACTCCGCTGCTACCGCCGCCACTGCGACTAAGAAAATCCCCAGCGATTGGGTTAAATCCACCATCACCGAGAAGAAGTTGGAAGACTTCCGCCAGGCGGGGATACTGTCTTCTACAGAGGTTGTTGCTGTGTGGGCTCCGATCCATAAAGAGTTACTTCCTATGCCTCTTTTTGGGGAACGAGTTTGCTTTGCGGATTTTCTCCCTCGTGGATTTGGGTTTCCTTTGCACGACTTCGTTCGGGGTCTTGTTTTTGCTTATGGGATTCAAATACACGATCTGAACCCTTCTGGCGTTTTGCATATTGCCTGCTTTGTGGTGTTATGCGAGTGTTTTCTTGGAGTGCATCCCAGCTGGGCTCTCTGGAAACTTATCTTCGAGGTTAGCTTACTCTCTTGTGACGACCACCCTTTGTCGACTCGGGGTTTCTGCATTGACGTGCGCGACGGCTGTCGATACTTTGATGTGACGTCAGCCGAGCCTTTTCAAAAATGGAGGAAGAAATGGTTTTATGTGCTAGTCGACCAAAGCCTACTTCTTGCTTTTTTGACTACCCCTCCCAAAATGTTGGTGTCCTGGGATCATGTCTTGTCGACTCCGGAAGAGGAAGAAGCTTCTTCTCTTATGCTTAGAGTTCAAGAGTTGCGCAAGGCCGTTACAGGGATCCAATTAGTCAGCACGTATGTGCGACGCCGAGTTTGGCCAATGCGACAACGAGTGCAACCCTTGTGGCGATATGAGGGATGTCTTGACGCTACTCGTATGAGTGCAATCGAGTTGTCCGGCCATAGATTTCATGGTTATGTGAAACATATCACTGGAATCTCGCCTGTTCATATTGCTTCTTTCGACTTCTCTGTGTTCCCTTATGGCCTTGGGACTCCTATTCCCGAGGTATTTTGATCTTCTGTTTGCCCAACTTTTATCGCTCCTCTTGGTCGCCAGCATATCCTTCTCTATGTGCTCGACTGACTTGTTTTATCTTATGCTGTGCTCAGGGGTCACGAGTTGCGACCTCTCTGCCGCTGCTACCTGAACATGGTTCAACTGCAGAGAAGGCTTCTTCCGCTGAGGCTGGTGGAATTGGAGCCTCTCGCCTTGCTGATGGCGTGATTGCCTCTGAGGCGACTGCCGCCGAGGGGGGTTCCTTTGTGCTTGGTAACGAATGATTGTGTGACTGCGCCCTCAACTAAGCGTCGTCGACTGCGCCGGTCTGGCGATGTTGATCTTGTTGGTGCAGATCTCTCCTTGGTTGTTGTGGCTTCTTCTGCTGATGATGATGTAGAGAAGTAAGCTTGTGTTTCGACTATCTCTTGTTTGTTCCTTATTGTCTCATCTTTTAATTATACGAACACCTCCTTTGTCAGGCAAGATCGTATTTGTCCTCCTGCCAGGCTCGCCGAGCATTTATCCTCCGCTTCTTCTTCTTGGGTCGATCATGTAAAGCTTTCCTCTTTTTTCCTATTCTTGTCTTTCTTCGTTTGTGCGTCACTCTCTTCTGATTCGATTGGCCATCTCTTGTTCTCCTTGCAGCCTGCTGTAAACGGTTTGGTCGCCGTTGGCCAAACCTTTGTGCGCGCGGAATAAGAAAAAACCCGCCTGCGTTCTTCCCTGGAACAGATCAGTCGTAAGGCTCTATTTTTTCGCCTGCTCCTGTGACTTGAGTTATCCTTTGCTCTTCCTTCTCATGCCATGCTATTTTGTAGGGGAAAAAATTTCTCTTGAAGATCGAGTGGCCGCCTTGGAGAAAGAGCTTCATGATCAGCAAGCCCGTTCTTGTGAAGAATCGGACAGCCCTCGGCGTTCTCTGGACGTGTCTATTCAGACACTAAGTGCCGTTTTTGCAGTGGCTCTACCCGGGATTGCCACTCCTTTGACTGCGGAGGATTTTTCCAAGGTGTTTGGACCTGGTACGACGACTCTTACTCAGTGGGCACGTGATTTGTCGGTTCGCGGCTCGGAAATTACTTTGAAGTTGCTGCTGGCGAATGGCGTCGAGGCTGATTATGAGGCTTCTTTGTCAGATTACCCGAAGCGGATGAACGGGAAACCTTCGTATTTTCGGGGAATCTCAGATACCGCTGCTCGTGTTGCTAGGGTTAGCATTTGTACTGGAGAGCGTCGTCGGGCCGTCGTGTCCACCGAGCTTCAGTCTCGTGGTAGCAAAGCCAAGATGGCAGCTCGCGAGTGACTGCTCCTTTTCTAATAGACTGAACTCCTTGTTGTATTATGAGATCTCGTAGAATATACTGTGTTTTGCTTGTGTTATGCTTTTATGACTTGTTTGGGCCATGTTGGCTTTCTTGTCTTCCTTGAGGCCCAACTCTCGATCCCTTCGAGTAGGTTTTATGTGACTATGCAGTATAAACGAGCATCGATTCCTCGAGTCTACCGGGTGGGTGTGTGTGTATGATCTTTGAATAATACCCACCCCCCGAGTCCATCGGGTGGGTTTATGAGCCTTTAAGTAAGACCCAGCCCCCGAGTCCATCGGGTGGGTTTATGCGTTTATGAATCTTAAATAAGATCCACCCCCGAGTCCATTGGGTGTGTTTGTGGCCAAGATGTTGTAGCAAAGTATCATTTATTGAGGATATATGTCCAGTAGACCGCCTCATTAAAAACCTTCCAGTTCCCGTGGGTACCCTGGTAAGGAAAAGAGCGCGTCTGGAATCTACTGTGACCTTTACAATGATTTGTCGAGAGACCTATGCGTAGAAACGACGTAAGTGTGCCACGTTCCATGGGTTATGTGATAGCTCTCCCGTCTGTGCATGCTTTAGTCGATAAGCTCCCCCTTCAATGACTTCGGTGACTATGAATGGTCCTTCCCATGGTGATGTGAGCTTGTGGACTTTTTTCTGTTTCAATCGCAGACACAAGTCGCCTACCTCAAAAGCCCTTGGTCGGAGATGTTGACTATGATAGTTTCTTAGGTCCTGCTGGTAAACAGTTGTGCGGGCCAAAGCTGTGTCGCGTGCTTCGTCGAGTACATCCAAAGCGTCTTCTTGTGACACATTTGCTTCTTCCTCTTCGTATGCTTCTATTCTTGGCGTGCCAAACTTTATTTCCGGTGGAAGTACCGCCTCTGCTCCGTAGACCATAAAGAATGGAGTGAATTGCGTCGACGTGTTTGGGGTTGTGCGAAGACTCCAAAGTACTGCTGGTTACTCCTCGACCCAGGCACCCGCAACTCTTTTGAGTGTAACTAGTAGTCTTTTCTTGATGCCTGCACATACGAGGCCGTTTGCTTTTTCGACCTATCCATTAGACTGCGGATATGCTACTGATGCGTAGTTGAGTGTGATATCCCATTCTTTGCAAAAAGGTATGGAATTCTTCTGCTGTGAAGTTTGTGCCATTGTTTGTGATGATGATGTTTGGAACCCCAAAGCGATAGACTATGGACTTTATGAATCTGACCGCTGTTGTTGCTGTTGAACTTGTGATTGGGATTGCTTCAATCCATTTTGTAAATTTGTCGACTATGACCAGCAGGTGTGTATGTCCTCCGGGTGATGATTTTTTGAGTGGCCCTACCATATCGAGCCCCCATTGGGCGAATGGCCATGTTAATGGTATGGTCTCGAGTGCTGATGCTGGTGCGTGGGGTTTTGTTGCGAATTTCTGGCACCCAATGCACTTTTTGACGATATCTTCCGCGTCCTTGAGTGCGGTGGGCCAGTAGAAACCTGCTCGGAAAGCTTTAGCTACCAGCAATCGACTGCCAGCATGATGTCCGCAAGTTCCTGCATGAATGTCTCAGAGTATTGTTTTGCCATCTTCAAAATCTACGCACCTTTGGAAAACGCCTGAAGTGCTTCGCTTGTACAGTTCACCGTTGATGATGGTGTATGCTTTTGCCCTTCCGGTAATTCTTCTGGCTTCTGTTGTATCGTCTGGTAGCTCTTCTCGGAGCATATATGCTAGAATTGGTTCAGTCCAGGCTGGGGTCACATGATCGCCTTGGCATAAGAGGACTTCGACTGCTGGGTCCAGTGTGCTAGGTGTGTTATCTGTCGCAGCTTCTTTTGAATTTGTCGTTGATCGCTTCTTGTGGATCGATCTGGCGTGATGCGTTCCAGAAACACACCTGGTGGGACTTGCGCCTTAGTCGACCCTATGTTGGCTAGCATGTCTGCTTCCTCATTGCTTTCTCGTCCAATATGCCGTAACTCGCAACCGTCGAAGTCTCCTTCCAATGTGTTGTATAAATCGTGATATGCGATCATATTGTCCGCTATGGCTTCGCAAGCCTTCATTGTCTGCTGTACCACCAGGTTTGAGTCGCCATATATCATCAGTCGGGTGCATCCCAATGCTTTAGCCATTCGTATGCCATGTATTAGACCTTCGTATTCGGCTTCGTTGTTGGATGGCGTTGGGAAATCCATTTAAAGTACGTACTTCAGCTTGTCTCCTTTTGGGGATATTAGTACTACCCCTGCTCCTGCCCCTTCGTTTTTCTTGGAACCATCGAAATACATTGTCCATGAATTGGATATGTCTGGTGTTCCTGGTAATTGTGACTCGATCCATTCTTTGGTGAAATCTGGTAGTACTTGAGCTTTGATAGCTTTTGGGTGATCGTATGTTATTCTGAGTGGTCCCTTCTTGATGAGCCATTTGGCGACCCGCCCTGTTGCGTCTGGATTGGTGAGTATGTCTCCGATTTCTGATTTGCTGATCACCGTTATTGGTGTAGGGGTTACGGTGCAGAAAACAATAATTTTCTAGCGAACGAAAACCTAACTAGCCAGGATCTATCTATCTAGTACATGTGATAACGGTGGCGGAACGAGTTACATTACCTCCATGTAGACCGACAGCGGGGATTACGCTCCCGCACAAGCGTTGACGATGAAGTCGTACGTAGCCAACCTCGAGGTCGCGGAGAACTTGCCGCGATGTCGGAGTCGATGACGCCGGGGTGTCGAAGATGATCTGGGTCGACGGGCGTCGGGCGGAAGAAGGCAGAGCGCCAGCACCGGGGCTGGTGCGCCGGCAGCAGGGGGGGGGAGGCGCGGCGGCTGCAGGGGGTGAGACGACGTCGCCCAAGCTCCTCAAAAGAGTAGCCTCCGAGCACTCGCAAACATACGGAGCCTAGCGACAACTCCCGGTCATTCAGATCCAGCTGAAATCGCAGGAGTAGATCTTATCTGGAATCCCGCAGAGCAACGGCGCTCTGCGGTATGGCTTAGGTGGAGAGAGACCCCCTTCCTCAGCTCGGCGCGGCTCCGACTTGGGAACCACGAGATCGAGAGAGAAATCGGGAATTAATTGGATTTTCCTATGAATTAAATCAATTAATATGCCTTGCTATATAAAGGGGGAAGGGGGTGTGCCAACCCCCTTGGCTCCCCCATGTGGGACTAAAGGAGGAGAGGGGAGGGGGGGTTTGGCCGAACCCCCCATGGGCCCTCCCACTCCTAGTCCGAGTTGGACTAGGAGGCCCAAGCCTTCCCCTTCCTTGTGGGGTGCGGTTTCCCCCTCTTGGGCCCTCTTAGGGCCCATTTAGATGGGAGCCCCCTTTTTCCTTTATTTAATTAATATTAAATTAATATAAAAATCCCATTAATTCATAATTAATATATTTATATATAATTCAATATCCCATGACTCCGAAACTATTTCGGAACCACCCGAACAACTTTCGGACATTCCTGGAACCATTCCAGACCTCTCCGGAACTCCTTCCGGACCACCGGAACTCTTTCCAGATCATTTCTCTCTCTCCAATAAAAACCTATAAAATTCCAGAACCTATCTCCTAGCGTCGCTAAGACCTTAAGTTTGTTACGCTACGGTTCGGGAACACTCCATACATGGTCGAGACACTCCGCTCACCAATGATCGTCAGGGATACCTGGAAATATATGACGACCCCTGTGCATTCCACGAATATCGTCGTTGAACCATAAATATGATATTCATTCCCTTTGTCTCTGCGATACTACCTTGTCCGAGATATGATCGTAGACACACCGATGCCTTTGCTGTATCTCGTTACCGACGAAGGTTATTAACTCGTCTGTGATATTACCATCTCCATGACCTAGTCACAAGCTGCGCAGCTATATAGATGCAATATCGCCGAGTGGGCCCAGAGTATCTTTCCATTACAAGAATGAACAAATCCCGCTCTTGATCCTTACGTCTCGATGCTCTTTCGGAATACCCAAGATGGACACCGTTATTGTCATGCTATATAAGACACAACGTTTGATGCTCTCAAAGCACTCCTACGAAGCAACAATAAGTACGGTCTCACCGTCTAAGGAATAAGCTATCATACTCTTATCTATTGCAAATGACAAACATCGTAATACGATCTTATTGCAATACTTTGCGTATGTCCATCACCTTATTCCACTAACAAGATGACCCCATTGTCAACCGACGTCATTGTCCTTGATCGGGAACCTCGATCAACTGTTGCCCAATGGACTAGCTCATATAGAGGCTTGCTAGGGACCTGGTTGTCTATGTATCACACGTGTATTAATAATTCCGATTAATACAGTTATAGCATAATACACAAACCTATTATAAACTTATGAGATAATGCAATAAATACTACTTATTTATTTACCTCTAGGGCATATCTCCTTCAATTGGGTGTTCTGTGAAGTAGTGTTGTAGTTTCCTTGTTGTTATGAATACTGCATAAGCTAGCTTCTGGAAGTGCGGATATCTTTGCTTTGATAGGGATAACACCTCGCTGATGTAGTAGACTGACCTTTGCATACTCTGGGCTTTTCCTTCTTCCATGCGCTCGACTACCAGTACTGTGCTAACCACCCTGTTTGTTGCTGCCATGTAAAGGTATAGCGGCTCCTTTTCTTTGGTGCTGCTAGAATGGGAGGTTTAGTGAGTGTTTGTTTGAGGTCTATGAAAGCCGCTTCTGCCTCCTTTGTCCATTCAAATTTATCTGCTTTCTTCATCAGTCGATAAAGCGGTAGTGCTTTTTCGCCTTGCTTGCTGATGAACCGACTGAGAGCTGCCACTCTTCCTGTCAGTTGTTATACTTCATATAGCTTCGTCAGCCTTTGCATAGTTAGTATAGCCTGTATTTTCTCCGGATTTGCTTCAATTCCTCTTGCTGATACCAAGTATCCCAAGAGCTCTCCTGCCGGGACTCCAAAGGTGCATTTTTCTGGGTTCAGTTTTATGCTATAGCTTCTGAGGTTATCGAATGTCTCCTTTATGTCTGCTAGTAGGGTGCACTCCTTTTTTGACTTGATCACTATGTCGTTGACGTAAACCTCCACATTTTTTCCAGTCTGTGTTTTCAGACAGTTTTTCATCATGCGCTGGTAGGTAGCTCCCGCATTTTTGTGGCCGAAAGGCATTGTAGTGTAGCAGTATACTCCGAGTGGAGTTGTGAAGGCTGTCTTTTCTTGGTATTCTTTCTTCATTCTTATCTGATGATATCCAGAGTATGCATCCAAGAATGACAGTCGAGCGCATCCCGCAGTAGAGTCGACAATCTGGTCGATACGCGGTAGTGGAAAATGGTCCTTTGGGCAGCATTTGTTTAGCCCTGTGAAGTCGATACACATTCTTGTCTCGGTTGTTTTTTATTCTCGACTATCACGGGGTTGGCAACCCATTCTGATTTCTTTATCTCTCGAATAAAATTTGCTTTGAGCAACTTGTCTACATGCTTCTCGATGGATTCTCTTTTGGGCCCTGATACACGCCGTACCGCTTGTTTGACAGGTCTGGTTCCTGGACTGAGTTGTAGAGTGTGCTCGGCGAATTCCCTGGGTATGCCTGGCATGTCATCAGCTGACCATGCAAACATATCCTAGTTCTCACGGAGGAATTCGACGAGCGTGCCTTCCTATGCGGGAGGCAAGCTTGTCGACACTTTGACTGTTTTTGCTGAGTCCGTCGGGTGGACCTGGTGCGTCCGTGTGTCGTCTGCGGTGTTGAATGCCTTGCATGTGGCCTGCTTTTTATGCTCTGGCATGTAGGTTGTGTCGCTGAGAATCAAGAGTTCTTCTAATGTTTGCTCTGCCCCGAATGTTTCAGAGATCTTGTTGAAGTCTCGGTCGCAAGCATCTGATCTTTGAAAGTTTCCCCTGACCATAATTATTCCTTTTGGGCCTGGCATCTTGAATTGCAGATATGCGTAATGTGGTACTGCCATAAACCGGGCAAACGCCGGTCGTCCGAGTATGGCATCATATTGTGACCTCCAGTCGACAACTTCGAATTCCATTGTTTCGGTGCGAAAATGTGTTGCATCTCCAAATGTGACGTCGAGCTATATTGTGCCTTTTGGCACAATGGCTTTGCCTGGAACTATGCCATGAAAATTATTTGACGATGGAGGTAAGTTGTCGACTGACCTGTTCATTCGACGTAGTGTGTCGGCGAAGATGATATTGATGCCGCTTCCTCCATCCATGAAGACCTTAGTCATGTTGTAGGTTCCTATTTGGGCTTCTAACACGAGAGCAGAATGACCTGGCCTGTGTACAGATGGCGGGTGGTCCTCCTGACTGAATGTAATTGTTGTTTCAGATCCGAGGAGGTATTCTAGCACGACTAGTGGTGCCATGACTGCCATATTAACATGTCTGGTGTGTAATTTTTGTTGCCTGTTTGATGGTCGCCCTTTCTGAATCATGTACGTTTGCCTCTGATGGCTCGAGTGTTGATCTGTCGATTGTTGGTGTGTACGATATATAGCTCCTGCAGCTTGACCGGTAGGGTCATATGGTGGTGATGGTGGCAGTGCTAAACAATGTGGTGCAGGCACCATATGCTCGAATGTGTTACTCTTACACCTCTTTGCGTACTCGATTGCCAACTGCTCGAATTCTCGACAGTTTTCAATCGTGTGGCTTGAGATCAATCTTCCCGTCTCTGGGTCCTTGAATAAGTGCAATCTGCATGGACTTTCTATCTTTGGATCCAAGCGTTGTTGCCTATCTTGTTTATTGTAGCTTCCCGGTTGTCCATGATCCCTGTTGTCACACCGACCGACTAGTCTGTCACTCTTGTAGTTGCTTCTGGCTTCTCGACCATTGTCTTGTTTTATGCTGTCTTGTCTGTGATTACTATTTGAGAATCCTACCGCCACGAATTTGACATTCCTCTGTCGTTATTGCGTCGTCATCGTTTGTCTTCCCTATCGCGGCGATCTCGACTGTCTCGGTGGTCGCGACTGTCCCGTCTGTCGCGATGTCGCTGTGGTGAGTGTGGAGTTTTGCTCTGGACTGCGTCTTCGCCATCTGCCCATTCGGTTGATAGCTTCATAAGCTCTGCCATGTTTTTTGTGTTTTGCTATCCAAGTGCCTCCCGGAAATCTTTCCTAAGGACTCCGTTTGTGAAGGCGTCCATGGCTATGTCTTCTGATATTGTGCCCACCGATTTTCGGATGGAGGTCCATCTTCTGATGTAAGATCTGAGCGTCTTGTGTGACTTTTGCCGACATGCTATTAGTTCTTCAATTGTTTTCGACCTTTCGCAGAGGGGGTAGAAATATTTTATGAAGTTTTCGTTGAAGTGATCCCAAGAATCGTAGGCTCCTTCAGGTAAAGACTTGAGCCAGTCGCGGGCCGTGCCTTCCAGCATCAACTGTATGTATTGTAGTGATGTTGTTGTTGTTCCTCCTTGGCATATGACTGCCAGTTTGTAATCTTCCAGCCACCCCGAGGGTTCTTGTTTTGAGTTGAATTTTGGCATGGTTGGTAGGCCAAACTTTTTTGGAAGTTTTGTTTCCTGAATCCGTCGAGTGAAACATTGACTATAAAGTGGACATCGACTAAAGTGGACATGGACTATAATGTTTCAAACATATTAAGAGATTCTAAGATGGATTATGAAAGATCACACTTTATCTAAAATAGAGTATGATTATAACATTTCACATATCACTATATCTGATATTATAATTTTGTGAAACAAATTTCCACAAGTCTTTTGTGTTGAAACCATAATTCAAAATATTGTCATGTGTGATCAAATCTTACGAATGCAATATTCACTGATATTTCTTCTGAACAAATCCCTCTGATCTTTTATCAAATTATTTTTTCAGACTCATGATTTATTATGTAAATACATTTATTTACTTACTAATAATAACAGAAAAATTCGGATCAATAAATTTCGCCATACATTTAATTTAATAATCATCTGATATGACTTTCAATTAATTTACTTACATATTGACACTTCAATATCAATTTTGATTTTAATCAATTCGACACATGCAACCTTTCAATAGATCAAAGTATCTATTATTCCTTACATTGCTTTTATGATCAAATTCGATGGTGTTTGTTCTTGTAACAAAATCATTTAATCTTTGGACACATAATTTTATCATTCCCGCTTTTATAAATGTATATCACGTTATCATATAAGTAATGTAATTGAGATGTGATTGCATAAAACTTTTACTCCTAATATAAAACAACTGGTTTGTTCCATAACATAAAACAACTGAATTTGTTTATTACATATATGAATAATTCTGTCTTGTAACATTCAAGACACTAAACAAAATCACACTCCCACTATTACAAAAAGGTCTTATAAAATACAATTAATGATAACTACTATGATAACTTGAGGACGTAAGCACCACTGGTCATCAACTTCCATGCTTGCCATCAATCGTGCATTGTCACATCATTACTCTTCTCATGCTTGTGATAATCAGGACCTGTTTCACAAATAGAACAAGTATCAAATAATTTTCATCAAGCATCATGAGAAGAATACACTCATAACATTGTATATCAAATATACCTGTAGCATCAAAGATTTCTCCTTCGATGGAATTAACCTTCACAGATTTGAACTCGGACATGAACTTGTATAAGTTCATCTTATCTACCTTTAAAGCATATTCACGCACATGCTCCTCATAGCTTGGAGGCAGAGATATTAATGCAGTCTCAATCGCACATGAGTCCGCCATCTAGTAATCGGAGACATTTGTAAGCTTGAAGTAGATTTCATACAACCTCTTTAAATGAGTCTCCAGACAGGTATGCTCCTACACGCGAATTGTCCAGAATTTTCTAAGGTGTCTGAATTGCTCAAGCCTCAATTCATCTTTGAAGTGCTCTTTGATCGCATCAATCATGACATATGGCTCCATGTGTCGAAATAGCTCTTTCAACTCTGGTGCTAGGCATACGGTCATGACGGTCTCCACTTCTATGAATATGTCTCGACGCTTACAGAATTCATCGTCCTCCTCCTCGCTTGCAGAATCATCCGGTTTATCTCCTAATGCTTCTTCTATTACATATAGGATGTTGTTGTGTAGGAGAATGTTTCTAAGACCGTTGTACCACTTGATGAAGTTGGACCCATCGGTTCTAAGGTGGCAGCCAAACTCCTAAGGAAGTAACCGAAGTAGAGTTCCGTCTACAGATATGATCGCAAAGAGGTAAGGTTAAGTTTATAACATATGTGAGTTTTAGTTTATAATCAAATTATTAAACACACTCCACTAAAATTATTAACCCTACAATAATCTTAGCGATTACATGACCCCATCCACTATACCACCCCCGATCGTCACGGCCGGCAGTACAACTTCAAAGGTGGACATAAAATGTCGATCACAACAACTTTGTGACTCATGCTCGATCTTTCGATCTTCCCATGTTCCGAGGACATATCTGCATATGCTAGGCTCGCCAATCAAAACTCGAAGGTTCTGCGTGTGCAACATGGCTTACACCCACTGTATGCGAACAACGAAATGTGTGACACCCGACCGTCACGGCCTGCCTCATAACGTAGAATTTTCTTGGTGGTGCACAACGAGGGAGAACACAATTTTGGTATTTGTTAGGGATCATCCTATTTAAAAGCTACAGTTGTATATCTAATATATACGCAATCAACAAGATTTACACACAACAACACAATATCAAATAATGTAATGAAGTGCGATGTGAGATGGTCGTTGCGCCTGGACCTCCACGGTGCCATGAACCTAGACCGGGCGCTCCGGCATGGCTCCAAGTCTACGGTGCCTTCCATTGCCTCCGACAGTACGAGTAAAATCAAACTTACCGTAACCATGTCACATAAAATAACGCCTCTACAAAACAAAGTTAGACGCCTCTACCTTTGTTTAGTTATGCAAGTTTTACGTGGCTTATAGGCTTATTCACAAGAGAAACCTTTCCCTACCTACGAACTTTCTACCACAACGTCGATCATATAATTGCATGTTTAAGCTGAAGGGGATCGTGTGCAGAAAACAAATTTTTTCCTACCAACGATATCCTTAAACTAGCCAAGATCTACACTATGCAGATATAGAAGTACGGCGGAGATCGGAATACATACCCTTGTAGACCGAATAGCGGGGATTACGCTCCCGCACAAGCGTTGACGATGAAGACGCCGTAGCCGACCTCTAGGTCGCGGAGAACTCGACGCGACGAAGATGACGAAGATGACCCCGAGGTCGGGTGGAGGAAGTAGGCCTCCGAGAACCGCTAGCGCAGCACCTCGCAGGGAGTCGCACACATACGGTGGAGACGACGGCCTCCGAAGCTCCAGTGCAGGACGAGCAGCGGAAGACTTGGACCGGAACACCAGCAGCGCGGCAGCGGGCTATGGTGGAAGAGATCCCCCTCCTCTACTCGGCGCGGCTCCGTCAAGGGAACCACGAGATCGAGAGAGAAATTGGGAATTAATTGGTGAATTAAAAGGCCAGGGGTGCCCCTTCTTATATAGGCTCCCAGGGGGAGCCAACCTTGCCAGCCAGGCAATGTGGGACTATCCCCCATTGCCTGGTTCGGCCAAACCAGGTGCGCCGGCCCTAGGTGGGCCCCATTTGGCCCACCTAGGCCGGCCAAGCCTCCCCCACAAAATTCCCTTGAGGGTTTTCCCCCCCATGGGCCTTCTTTCGACCAGAAGGCCCATTTAGGGAAATCAGCCTAAATAAATCCGAAAATAAATATATAAAATCATATTTGCATATTAATTACACTAATTAATATCAAACATAATATATATAATTTTTCCTAGCTCCGAAAACTCTTTCGGCGCTGCCCGATCTCCATCGGACCCCTCCCGGGACGCTCCCGGTGATCTCTTTCCTTTCCGGTTGTCTTGTCGAAACCCCTTAAGTGTGTTACCCTAGCGGTTCGATATAATATCAGGTATGATCAAGACTCCTCAATGATCAATGACTAACTCGTAGGCCTGGACCCCATGAATTAACCCCTGAGATATAACGAATGACTTTCATCTATCAAACCTGGACGTATAGTCTTAAACCCTTCGTCATGGCGATACTTAGCGTGTCCGAGTATCATTCTCAGATATCTCCATACCTAGTGATCTCGTTACCGACATCGCTCTCTTCTACTCGTCTATGATATTATGTCAGCTGGTGACCTAGTCACATGTTTGCAAACTCATTTGACATAATCTCACCGAGTGGGCCCTAGAGTATCTATCCGGCTATGCGGACTGACAAATCCCGCTGTTGACCCCTCGTCTCAACTACTCCTTTCTGATACCCAAAAGTATCACCGTTATTGTCATACTAAATAAGATACGACGTTTGGTGCGATCAAAGTATCTTCCAGGAATAACAATAAGAGTTGGTCTCACGGTCTTAAGGCGTAATGACTATGTCCTATAAATACTGGGTACGTCCATCACATCGTTACTCCTAACGATATGACTTCCATTGCCGACCGGCGCCATGCCCTATGATCGGAAAACCTCGATCATCAATCGCGCAACGAAACTAGTCTTAGTAGAGGCTACTAGGGACCTGGTTGTTTATCAACCACACCTGTATTAATGTTTTCGCTTAATACAGTTAGAGCATGGTATAAAACCTATAATGAACGATTCGGATATTGCCAATAAACTATGTTTATTAAGTGCCTCTAGGGCATATTCCCTTCAGTCTCCCACTTGCACTAGAGTAACACTTAATCTAGTTTACAACCTGGTAAAAGCTCAACACCCATAGCATCTTGGTGCCTGCTCGCCTCGTGGAAGAGGAATACAGTCAATAGATCTCACACATTGAGATCTATATGTGCTTTGCAACACTTGTATGCCACCTAGTTTGACATAAACCCGTATCTTACGATGACGGTGAAATATATCCCAGTGGATGGAGTGAGACTCGAGCATTCGCGTAGCATGCGCCTTAAAAGTCTAAGAGATCTATTAAGGGGACCACCTACACTCGGAAAACTGCTCAGTCCAATCACACTTGCTACTTCTAAAGTCACGACATATTTCTATACCTATGTAGATTATGCGACAGTGCATTCATATGCGACTTCGCAAACTAAACATGTCTATCTTCAAAACAAAGGACATTTCCTATACGAGATTTCTAGTCGTATGGGTAAGTGTAATAACTTGCATCATCGTAACCGCTTTACGGCAAGTTG
Source organism: Poa annua (assembly GCA_026929855.1). Lineage (NCBI taxonomy): Eukaryota > Viridiplantae > Streptophyta > Magnoliopsida > Poales > Poaceae > Poa > Poa annua. The sequence continues at coordinate 74,337,740 of CM049426.1, forward strand.
CCATTCCACTCTTACCCGTTACTAGAAAACCTGTCTTCAGTTCTCACAGACACTGAAGAATAAACTTAACGTTTGTTCATTGATCCACACAAGGATCACTCTAGAACCTGTTCTTGAACCAAGAACTCGGGTCACACCAAGTCGAGCTTTCAGCCTGATAGACTCTATGTGTGATACATAGAGAATGTCGAACATCATTTTCTATCACTGAAAAAGGCAAGATTAACTTAATCTTTTACCTAGTCATACAAGCAAGAACCTCTTTCTTCGCTTGTCCTTTTTTCTGAAACACTTCAGAATCCTGACTTAGGAAATACTCCGACTTAATGTTATTAAGCCCCCTCTGATCTATACAATTATAAATCGGATGCCTAATACTCCTAACTTCATTTCACATAAAATTTAATCACTTAAATAATCCTTTACACTATACTAGAGGATCTGTGTCATTCAATATGTCGTTACATACAGAATCACAAATGACACCTAGCTCCCACTCAAATATGCCTTCCGCATATAAGATCAAGGAAAAGCTACTTAGCTCCCACTCAAATATGCCTTCCGCATATAAGATCAAGGAAAGCTATTTTGCTCACACTTACTTCTTTGCAAATGTAGGTTTCTTCAACTATTTTGGACAACTCCAAAATCCTTTGATCACATTTATCAAAGTGAAGATTCCAGGTCCGATATGCTTGCTTCAGCCCATGAATGGACCACCAAAGTTTGCATACATGTTTAGCATTCTCAGGATTACAAACCATTCTTAATTACACTATTAAGAACCATGGTTTCCTCATCCATCTATCAATTTCTCATTCGAAATTATAGTGATTGCTAAACGACCCATAATAGATTTAGGCTTCGCCACTTGAGACAAAGTCTCACGTGGTCTGTCGGAACTGTTTCACGACAAATCGAATCTGCTCTATATCTACTCTCTCATAAAACTCCATATACTATTAACATCCTAGATGCCATCAAGAAGATCTCCCAAGTCATTACCTGGTAATCGTATATGTATTTTATTTCGGATCATAAATGACTCATAGCCATTTCTCGGACTTAGGTCCACCATCTCTTCTTCGTAGTTCGTAGGTCTATCATATTCCATTAATATGACCTTCATAACAAGATTGTCGTAACACATAGTGTGGAACACAACCTCGTATGCCTACGCTCTTGGTATGAGCTCAGAACATCATGATTTTGAATCATCAGCTTTTTCAAGCTGTGGAGCCTGACACCGAAAAAACTTTCGATTGCGCCACTCTGATGTTTGGAGAGGAAGTTCACCAACTTCGTCTTGCTCTACTTTCTTTCTCACTTATACCCTCGGACAAGAAACTATTTCTTTCGCAAGGTATATCCCGGCAAAGATTTTGCCTATGTCGTGAGACATGTACCCAACTAACTCTTTAGGTAGGGTATACTACAAAGATTAATCCATTTTAGGTTCGATTACATCGAAACACTAAATTGCTGAAACGACAATCCAGGCTAAAAGCCACACCATTACTCATATGGCATTGTCTCCATGGATTCAAATGGTTTACCTATTTGCTAACGTGAGTGTTTACGTTTCTACCATATGACTCTAATGATCACAATAATTCGGTAAGAGATTTATTTACCACACACTATCCGATAGGGTGCGATTACGACGCCCTAACACACCATAACACTATGGTGTTCCATGCGACGTAATTTGTGGAACTCTTCTCACAAGTCTTCCAATGATGTGCCAACATTATAACTCAAATCTTCATTCCTCGATTTGCATCGCGGGAATTTGATTTTCTTGTTAAGTTTATTTCCTACTTCATTCTGAACTTCGTTTGATCGAATCAAAAATTCAGACCAACATTCCCCGGAGTGGATATCCATATATCTACTCGGAATATTCATGAAGTCTATGAAATAAAGACTTCCACTACACGTTAAAGTACTTCGTTGATTCACATGCACCCATATGCACGATTCTCAACAAGCTATACTCAAAAACGTTCAGTGAAGTTCACGAAATAAAGGTCTCCACTACCCGTCAATTACTTCATTGAACCACATACATGTCTATGTATGACTATCAATAAGTTACATGCCCGCTTTCCGAAAACGGTGTCACAGTTATTTTGCAAGTGTCAAAAGATCAAATCTTAGGACTTGTAGGTCCATCCAGTGTGGAGCTAATGCATATAACATTGACATGACTAAACGGTAGTGCCACACATATGTGGTGTCTTTATTAAGTTTGTATCCTTTGGCATTAATATTATGAATGTGGGAGCTTCTACCATCTAAATTCAAATCGGCATATGATCATTACTTCATAAATATAGGACACCAATTTGTCACTATCATGTATGAACAAGTGTCTTGCTAGAGGAGACACACTCGTAACGATCATACCAACACCCGATCCTAAAGAATTCATTCAAATGGTAGATCTAGAGGGAGAGTGTCTATGGCCGTCACAACAACTTGACTGCCGTTATCAACACGCAATGTCGCCTCATCCTTTCAAGCTACTCAAGCAGTAAACATGGTTTTTCACAAACATGACTAGTTTAAGACTTAGTCACTACTGCGAGCACTTGCTTAGCTAAAACATTCATAACATGTATATCATATATACACCATCATCATTGATGACTTCCGGCGATCTGTTTCATCTTCTTGATACTTCCACCGTAATCAAGAACCATGAAGGTGAACGATTCCCCTTGCATGACATAGTCTATGACAGAGGATTTGCACTTGGCAACGATGTCTGTCATCGAGTGATTGAGCTGAGCGAGGCGTCTCAATGTTCATTAATCATGAACATACGTCATTAAGTATGACCGCCACGTGCTCCCTCAATGTGTGTATTCTCTTCCATCTTGGTTGAGAAGACAATCAGTCAACGTACTGATAAACTTCATCAACCCAACGTTTGGGGTACCCCGAGTTCAGCGACCATATCATATGTTCGCGATCTAAAAACTCGTTCCCACCGTTGGTTCTCTATGGCAGAGATCATAGCATACACTGGACTATGATGATATCATCCGCACAAAATCCGATAATCCAAATTATCTTTTGTTAGCGGAATCTCCGGGTTTATCTCCTAGCGGGTACTGTAACACAAAGAGCTAACGGTTTAAACAAGGAGTATCCTCAAGCTAAAGCATAAAACTATGAAGTTTGGACCCAACCTTTTAAGTTTCTCAATCGCAGGAATGCGCCTAATTTGAAAAGATGCTATCACAATGGTTAATATCTACAAAGGTTTGCAAAACAGACTCTGCTCATTATATTCTGAGTTCTAGTATTTTAGAAAATAACTATCCGAACTCCCACTCAAACGAACATCCCTCCTGGTCGTTTAAGCGATTACACGACCCCCATCCATTGCACCACCCCTCATCATCAGAGCCGGCGGCACAACTTCGACAGTAGACAAAATCGTCCGCCACACCAATTTTGTGACTCGTGCTCGACCTTTCGGTCTTCCTGTTCTGAGGCCATATTTCTGAATATGCTAGGCTCGCCACCAAAGACCTCCACGCTGACGCTTGTGCAACATGGCTTACACCCACTGTATGCGAACGACGAGATGTCTGACACCCGATCATCACGACCTGCCTCATAACGTAGAACTTTCTTGGTGGTGCGCGTTGGAGGGAGAACACTAGTGGTATTTTGAAGGGATCATCTTATATATCTACCGCCGTGTAACTAATGTATACTATACACACAATCACACAATATAAGATGCACACAAAACATCAAATGTAATGCAATGTGATATAGTCCATCGCGCCATGGTCTTCTTGGCGCCCGCAGTTTATAAACAATTTAATAAACCTACCTTGACCATATCACATAGCCCCTGCAAAATAAAGTTAGACGCTTCTACTTTATCTTTTTCATATTTTACGTGGCTTGGGGCTTTCGTAAATAGGACCGCTTCATACCTACGAACCTTATGACCACAACAACGATCCAATAATTGCATGTTTAAGCATCCCTTTCGGGCCCTCCATTGAAAATGCAAAGCCAACTAAAGAGAGAGAAACAGGCACCCGCCAGCCACAGATACGGTACAAGCCGTATGTCAGTAGTGGAACCAGTCTCGCGTAAGCGTAGCGTAAAGTCGGTCCGGGCCGCTTCATCAACTCGATGCCGCTGGAATCACAAGTGCACGCTAGAGGGTAGCAAATAACAGGAACGGTGCCCCCGTGTAGAACACGGGTTCTAACAGCGTACAACTATATCTACGATAGATCGGCTCTGATACCACTGAAGGGGATCGTGTGCAGAAAACAAAAATTTTCCTACCAACGATATCCTTAAACTAGCCAAGATCTACACTATGCAGATATAGAAGTACGGCGGAGATCGAAATACATACCCTCGTAGACCGAATAGCGGGGATTACGCTCCCGCACAAGCGTTGACGATGAAGACGCCGTAGCCGACCTCTAGGTCGCGGAGAACTCGGCGCGACGAAGATGATGAAGATGACCCCGAGGTCGGGTGGAGGAAGTAGGCCTCCGAGTACCGCTAGCGCAGCACCTCGCAGGGAGTCGCACACATACGGTGGAGACGACGACCTCCGAAGCTCCAGTCCAGGACGAGCAGCGGAAGACTTGGACCGGAACACCAGCAGCGCGGCAGCGGGCTATGGTGGAAGAGATCCCCCTCCTCTACTCGGCACGGCTCCGTCAAGGGAACCACGAGATCGAGAGAGAAATTGGGAATTAATTGGTGAATTAAAAGGCCAGGGGTGCCCCTTCTTATATAGGCTCCCAGGGGGAGCCAACCTTGCCAGCCAGGCAATGTGGGACTATCCCCCATTGCCTGGTTCGGCCAAAACAGGTGCGCCGGCCCTAGGTGGGCCCCATTTGGCCCACCTAGGCCGGCCAAGCCTCCCCCACAAAATTCCCTTGAGGGTTTTCCCCCCCATGGGTCTTCTTTCGACCACAAGGCCCATTTAGGGAAATCAGCCTAAATAAATCCGAAAATAAATATATAAAATCATATTTGCATATTAATTACACTAAATAATATCAAACATAATATATATAATTTTTCCTAGCTCCGAAAACTCTTTCGGCGCTGCCCGATCTCCATCGGACCCCTCCCGGGACGCTCCCGGTGATCTCTTTACTTTCCGGTTGTCTTGTCGAAACCCCTTAAGTGTGTTACCCTAGCGGTTCGATATAATATCAGGTATGATCAAGACTCCTCAATGATCAATGACTAACTCGTAGGCCTGGACCCCATGAATTAACCCCTGAGATATAACGAATGACTTTCATCTATCAAACCTGGACGTATAGTCTTAAACCCTTCGTCATGGCGATACTTAGCGTGTCCGAGTATCATTCTCAGATATCTCCATACCTAGCATGATCTCGTTACCGACATCGCTCTCTTCTACTCGTCTATGATATTATGTCAGCTGGTGACCTAGTCACATGTTTGCAACCTCATTTGACATAATCTCACCGAGTGGGCCCTAGAGTATCTATCCGGCTATGCGGACTGACAAATCCCGCTGTTGACCCCTCGTCTCAACTACTCCTTTCTGATACCCAAAAGTATCACCGTTATTGTCATACTAAATAAGATACGACGTTTGGTGCGATCAAAGTATCTTCCAGGAATAACAATAAGAGTTGGTCTCACGGTCTTAAGGCGTAATGACTATGTCCTATAAATACTGGGTACGTCCATCACATCGTTACTCCTAACGATATGACTTCCATTGCCGACCGGCGCCATGCCCTATGATCGGAAAACCTCGATCATCAATCGCGCAACGAAACTAGTCTTAGTAGAGGCTACTAGGGACCTGGTTGTTTATCTACCACACCTGTATTAATGTTTTCGCTTAATACAGTTAGAGCATGGTATAAAACCTATAATGATCGATTCGGATATTGCCAATAAACTATGTTTATTAAGTGCCTCTAGGGCATATTCCCTTCATAAGCATCCCTTTCGGGCCCTCCATTGAAAATGCTTTGCCAACTAAAGAGAGAGAAACAGACCCCCGCCAGCCACAAATACGGTGCAAGCCGTATGTCAGTAGTGGAACCAGTCTCGCGTAAGCGTACGCGTAAAGTCGGTCCGGGCCGCTTCATCAACTCAATACCGAAGGCATCGCAAATGCACGCTAGAGGGTAGCAAATATAAGAAAGACGTTCTCATTCAACATGAGTTCTAACCGTACCAACAGTACTACGCATAGATCGGCTCTGATACCACTGAAGGGGTTCCGGTGCAGAAAACAATAATTTTTCTAGCGTAACATTGCCCTAACTAGTCAGGATCTATCTATCTAGTACATGCGACAACAGTGGCGGAACATGTCACATACCTCCATGTAGACCGATAGCGGGGATTACGCTCCCGCACGAGCGTTGCCGATGAAGCCGTATGTAGCCGACCTCAAGGTCGCAGAGAACTTGGCATGACGAAGTAGACGATGACGCGGCGATGTCAACGATGACCTGCGTCGATGAGCGTCCAGCGGAAGGGGCGTGGCGCCGGCGGCTAGGGGGGTGGCTCTGGCGGCAGGGCTGCAACGGTGGCGAGACGATGTCACCCAGGCTCCTCAAATCTGGTGCCTCCGAGCACTCACAAGCATACGGTGCTTAACAACAACCCCCGGTGACTCAGATCCAACTGAGATCGTAGGAGTAGAACTTTTCTGGAATCCCGCAGGGCAACGGCGCCCAGTGGTATAGCTTTGGTGGAGAGAGAAATCCAAACGGGCGAAGAAGCAACTCGGACGGCCTGGTACAATATTAATTGTATTTTCTGTAATTAATCCAATTAATATGCCTTGCTATATAAAGGGGGGAGGGGGTGTGCAAACTCCCTAGCTCTCCCATGTGGGACTAAACAAAGGAGAGGGGGGAGGGGGTTCGGCCGGCCCCTCCTAGTTCGAATTGGACTATGGGCCCAAGCCCCCTTCCTCTTTGCTTGGTGCGGCTCCCGTAATAGGCCACTCTTGGCCCATTTAGGTGGGCTGCCCACTTTTTCCTTTATTTAATTAACATTAAATTAATATAAAATATAATTAATTCATAATTAATATATTTATATTTTATTTAATCTCCCGTGACTCCGAAACATTTCCGGACCACCCGAACTTCTTTCGGACATTCCTGGAGCCATTCCAGTCCTTCCCGGAACTCCTTCCGGACCACCGGAACTCTTTCCGGATTATTTCTCTTTCTCAATTCACCTCCTATAATATTCCAAAACTTTGTCCTAGTGTCGTTAAGACCTTAAGTCTTGTTATGCTACGGTTCTAGAACACTCCAAACATGGTCGAGACCCTTCGCTCGCCAATGACCGTCAGGGATACCTGGATGTATATGACGGTCCCTGTGCATTCTACGAATATCGTCGTTGAACTATAAACATGATATTCATTCACTTTGTTTCTACGATACTACCTTGTCTAAGATATGATCGTTGACATCTGATGCCCTGTTGTATCCCGTTACCTACATAGGTTATTAACTTGTCTGTGATATTACATCTCCATGACCTAGTCATTAGCTGCACAGCTATATAGACGTAATCTCACCGAGTGGGCCCAGAGTATCTTTCCATTACACGAATGAACAAATCCCGCTCTTGATCCATATGTCTCAACATACTCTTTCGGGATACCCAAGATGGACACCGTTATTGTCATGCTATATAAGACACAGCGTTTGATGCTCTCAAAGCACCCCTACGAAGTAGCAGTAAGTACGATCTCACGGTCTAAGGAATAATCTATCATATTACATCCTATTACAAATGAAAAACATCGTAATACGATCTTATTGCAATACTTTGCGTATGTCCATCACCTTATTCTACTAATAAGATGACCCCATTGTCAACCGACGTCATTGTCCATGATCGGGAATCTCGATCAACTGTTGCCCAATGGACTAGTTTATATAGAGGCTTAGTAGGGACTCTGGTTGTCTATGTATCACACCTGTATTAATAATTCTTATTAACACAGTTATAGCATAATACAAAGACATATTACAAACTTATGAGATAATGTGGTAAATACTATATATTTATTTGCCTCTAGGGCATATCTCCTTCACATGGAACATAAAAAATTATAGATACGTTGGAGACGTATCAGTGACATGCAGCGGGGCGTTTGATGGGAAGGCTCTTCGGCTTGCAGCGCCCCTTTCTTCGGTGACGGCGACGCTGCTGACAAAGATGCTAGCACCTCTTGGCCGGCGCCTTTCTTCGGTGACGGCGACACTGCTGATGGCGTCGTCGGTTGTAGAGGCAGATCGGGCAGCTCGGGGTCGTCGGCATTATTGCTGGCGTTGTCGTCCTCACCGTCACGGTCGTCGTCCATTGAGGACAACTCCGGCGTCGGCTCTTGTCGACCGCTACGACGTGCCTTGTACTCCTAGTCCACCATGGCGTGCCAGTAGGGCGACGAAATGGAGTACTTGGGGTCATGCTTTTGCTCGGCTGGCATCTCCGTCCACTTGCAACTGACAAACTCGATGCGTTACTGGCCGCTGAGCCACCGGAATGTTGGCGGTGCTCCTCACCCACCCGTCTGAAAGGGTGGCGTTGTCGGGCACCAGCGACTGGTGGCGGCTGCTCAGACGCGCGGTTTCCAGCGAGACCACGTATGGATGAGCGCTCTCGGGCTCCTCGCGCCACAAGGCTCACTGGAACGCCTTGGCCATCTCCGCCTCCTCGTTGCGGCGCCGGAGTTCCTCTAGCTGCTCGTGGCGATGCTGGCCGTCGGGGCTGCCCGCCATGGTGGCCTATGTTTCTTGGGGTGGAGGGAGAGGGAGAAGTGTTTGTGTGCCGATGAGAGCTGCGTCGGGTCTTAAAGCGGCCAGAGGAGCTTTGTTGGGTGGCCTACATTAACACGGCCACCGCTTCGCCTGGCCGCGCCTCGACGCTGACGAAGCGTCTGCAGGGCGGCGACGTAGCGACTGCAGTACATGTCGCTTCCCGTTTGCGCCATTGGATGCAGGGCGTCGTTACTGCGAGTCGTCGCATCGGTCTGCGACGCGTGATAACAGGCGTGGCACCGTCTAGTCGCGTCGACATTAAACACAGCGCAACGTCCTCCTGCCCAACATTCGTTAACACAGGGCGAGGTGCGTGTGTGTACGACGGGAGGGCCAGCACTGTCAGGACCAAGCACGAGCCGATGTCCGGCACCCCCAGGATGGCCTCCAAGTATAGAGGCCATCCTGGGGGTGCCAGACATAAAATCGCTCGGGGCGAGGCTTTGGGGTAGCCGCTGGTGGGTGTTTTTCGTGTCCAGACCCCAGAGGGCCTTTAGGGGGTCGTTTAGAGGCCCCTGGTGGAGATGCTCTAATTGATAAGAGCATCTCCACTAGGGCCTCTAATGTTTGTCCGACACCCCCAATTGGGCCTCCTTTGGGGGGTGTCGGACATGTGTCCGATCAACATTTAGACGCCACACACAGCGGCACTCCCCAAAGGCCCACCCCCAATCGGGATCAAACTGTCGAACACCTCACGGGCGCACGAACAAGCGCCGATCGACAACACAAATGATGAACCCAAAAATGAGAAACATGAAGGCGGTGCATGCGTTAATAAAAATGATACCGGCAATCGAACTGTTTTGCCGCACCGGAGAGCAAGTAAGAGACTTGGCATATTTTTGACCACGCCGGAGAACAATCTCCAACACCGGCCATAAAAAAAGATCGACCGCGCCGAAGAACAAGTCTCCAAGGCCGGCCATCGAAAGGGCGCCTCCCTGGAGCAATTGTTAATGCCGATCACGCGTCGGCCCCATCCTGGAGTTCCTCCTCATCGTTCTCCGCCGTTTCGGCCTGCACCTTCTCAGCAAGGATGTGCCTATGTTTGGCAACAAAGTAGGCCTGCTGGTTGGGGCTCATGCCGTACGTGTTCATGGCCATGACGAGACACTCCTCCTTCTTCTCTTGGTTCTTGAGCTTGGCCTTCTGTATCTTGAAGTAGAGCTTCCACTTCTCGTCGGACATAGCTTGCAGCTTCTTCTTCTCGGTAGTCTCCGCGGCCACCTCGGCAACGTATAGATTCACCGACTCTTGGATGCTGCCTTTGGCGCCCGAGGACCCTGGCTTCTTGCCAGCCCTGGCGGCCGCCTTGCACGCCTTCACTCCCATCTTGGGTCGATCGGCGGTAGCAGTCGGTAAGTTTCTTTCATCTCCCTCAGCGGTGCTTTGGTCTTTTACATGGCTCTTCCACTTCGGGCATCCTTTAACCACCTCCCAAACATGCATGAACTTGTATGGCTTCTTACCATCCGACTCCAAGTCAAGGTAGAAATACTTGGCGTCTTTAAGCTACACAAACAAAGGCCAAGCTATGTATGCATGTAAACATGGTGAGTAACAAGTTAAGATGATCGGCTCACCTTGTCAGCATTGTTCTTTCCACTCTCGTCTCTCATTAAGATTTACACATGGCATTGGTGAAACTTGGTAGTGAGAGACGAGATGACGCCCGAACGGCTCTTAACCGATTTGACATTGCGGTAAGGCAATTCGCCATTAGGAGGATACGCCCTTCTTTCGATGTAGTCCTTGTGAATGTGTATCCAATAGGCATTCTTCCTTTGGTTGGCGCCCTTCTCGCCCTCAATGCTCACGTTCAGCCACGACTGAGCCAAAAAGACGTCCTCCCTCACGCACTAAGTCTTTCCTCTCTTTCCAGCCTTCCGGAAGACATCATCTTTGTCGCCATCCTCTTCACCGACCTCCCATTCCTGGGACTGGCCGGTGATACGTCTCCAACATATCTACAATTTCTTATGTTCCATGCTTATATTATACCAATTATTACATGTTTTATATGCATTTTATATGGTTTTATGCATTTTCTGGGACTAACCTATTAACAAGATGCCATAGTGCCAGTTCCCTATTTTCTGTTCTTTTTCGTTTCAGAAAACCACTTAAGGAAATATTCTCGGAATTGGACGATTTCTTTACCGAAGCTCCACCGCGAGCACGTGGTGAGGGCCCCTCGGCCCTCCACCGCCTTTGCCCTTTCGCCTACTTAAAGCCCCCGAAAACCTAATATCAATACAAACAAAATTATTCCTCCACGGAGTCCCGAGCCGCCGCATTCGTCAACCCTACTTCGGGAGAGATCAGAAGCTCTCCCCGGCACCCTGCCGGGAGGGGGAATCATCACCGAAGGATTCAACATCACCATGCCCACCTCCGGACTGATGCGTGAGTAGTTCATCCTTGGACTACGGGTCCATACCAGTAGCTAGGTAGTTGTCTTCTCCTCTTGTGCTATCAAGTTTAGATCTTGTGAGCTGCCTATCATGATCAAGATCATCGTTACGTAATATTTTTTGTTGTGTTTGTTGGGATCCGATGAATATTGAGTACTAAGTCATTTGCTTCATAATATATTATGTATGTGCTATTTATGATCTTGCATGCTCTCTGTTACTAGTAGATGCTCTGGCCAAGTAGATGCTGAAGGGAATATGCCCTAGAGGCACTTAATAAACATAGTTTATTGGCAATATACCAATTGTTCATTATATGTTTTATACCATGCTATAACTGTATTAAGCGAAAACATTAATACATGTGTGGTAGATAAACAACCAGGTCCCTAGTAGCCTCTACTAAGACTAGTTTCATTGGGCGATTGATGATTGAGGTTTTCCGATCATAGGGCATGGCGCCGGTCGGCAATGGAAGTCATATCGTTAGGTGTAACGATGTGATGGACATGCCCAATATTTATAGGACATAGTCATTACGCCTTAAGACCGTGAGATCAACTCTTATTGTTATCCCTGGAAGATACTTTGATCGCACCAAACGTCATATCTTATATAGTGTGACAATAACGGTGATACTTTTGGGTATCATAAGGGGGTAGTTGAGACGAGTGGTCAACAACGGGATTTGTCAGTCCGCATAGCCGGATAGATACTCTAGGGCCCACTCGGTGAGATTATGTCAAATGAGTTTGCAAACATGTGACTAGGTCACCAGCTGACATAATATCATAGACGAGTAGAAGATAGCGATGTCGGTAACGAGATCATGCTAGGTATGGAGATATCTGAGAATGATGCTCGGACACGCTAAGTATCGCCATGACAAAGGGTTTAAGACTAGACGTCCAGGTTTGATAGATGAAAGTCATTCGTTATATTACAGGGATTAATTCATGGGGTCCAGGCCTATGAGTTAGTCGTTGATCATAGAGGAGTCTTGATCGTACCTGTTATTATATCGAACCGCTAGGGTAACACACTTAAGGGGTTTCGACAAGACAACCGGAAAGGAAAGAGATCACCGGGAACGTCCCGGGAATGGTCCGATGGAGATCGGGCAGCGACGAAATAGTTTTCGGAGCTAGAATAAATTATATATAATATGTTTAATATTAATTAGTGTATGTAGCGTACCTGCACTTTTAATAAGGCAGATACCTGTGTATAGTGCAAATCCCTGGATCGATTCGTTTGCACACACAGTTTACGATGTAATATCACAACAAAGTATCAATTCTATTACATCGATGATCCAGACTTACAAAATATTCAATACAAGTTGCATAGCTTAAAGCTAGCTTCGAAAGAGTAAACAACGGAAATACAATAGCAGTGGGTCTCCAACAACTTCATGTTGCCACAGGCAAAAACATGTTGGTTGCAGACTCGAAATCCCTTAACGAAACCTCACTCGTCATCTGAATAACCTGTAACAAATAAATTTTTGCAACAGAGTGGGTCAGATTCCATTAAAAATGGAGTCTGGCAAGTGAAACTATGGTGGACACTTAATGGATAACTCTATAGCCTATGTGCATATTTGGCTGGTGGAGTTCAAGGCAATTTTGCATAAAGCCAATTTTTCCTATCTCTTTGGAAAACACTTTCTTCAAATCAAGACAAGTATGGCATGAAAACCATAAATCTCATCTTCCCTTGTTCACCCATCAAGTTTTATTTCTAAAGTTGGAATGATGGAATCCTCCGTTTGACGTCCGTGATCAGCTGCTCAAATTGTCCGTACCGGGGACACGGCTAAGTACTTAGTTTTACTCTCTGCAGAGGTTGTGCACGTTCACCATTGTACCCTTTCAACCCAAAGTATCCTTTACACACCATTTGTGATAAGGAAAGGAGAAGAATGAGACGAGATCTTTCAGAAGCATTTCCCCTCCCACTCTGGCTTGACCCGTTCCACCTAACATCCCCCTACATCTGCTTGTCAAGCCGGAGAGAGTCCACGCAACATAATTGATCAAGCCAGAGCCCATATGGCAATGGCTGCACTGGAAGCAATCGTCACTCGGAGTTCTTCAGATTCCTCTGTTCCTGGGTGGCCATTCACAAGTGTACATACTCCAGGAACCATAGACATGGACCTGAGTAGCCACTCAACATAAACCATACAACCACTTACCACCCAGGTGTTTCATTCTTAACTTAGTAGAATTTAGATTTTCACAAAACAACATTTGCATAGCATCAATAATTCTACTAAGTATTGCATAGGAGCCTAGACACAGGAATAAGGAAATCTACACAGGTTTAGCATAGCAATACTATCCTACACATGCTTATATAAAAATACACTAAGTAATGCATATTGAAAATAATAGGAGGTTTATGAGGTGTGCCACTTGCCTTTGAATGTTGTCGTTGTTCACAAACTCTTTTCACAACGAACGTTTGCTCTCCGTTCAATCTAAACAATAGCAAACAACAATACAACAATCAACAAACAACAATAATCAAACATACATGCACATACATAGTGAACAAATAATTTTCATAAAACTTCTAAGGAAAATATGTCATGCATGATATGCAAATTATTTCTAAGGACTAGAGATGCATGTCATGCCATGGAAATCTTTTAAGTTTATGCAAGGCAAATGTGTCAGTCAAAATGACTAAGGACTATGGTCATATGTTTGACAAAAGAACTTTGTTATAATTCATCTTGAATAGGCACTCTAATGTCTTAGTCATGATGTGTAAAAGTACTTAGAGAAAATACTAAGTTTATTCTTCAAGGTGATCAACAATTATTATCAACTCTTTGTAAATTGGATATTCACTATAGTGAGAGAGATAGACACCCGGCCAGCCACTTAAATTGTGGAACAGGTCTCATGTACGTGGACATGTAAGGTTTGTCTCCAGGCCGCTTCATCTCACTATGCCGCTAGGATCCAACAAACTTCAAGTGGGTAATAACATGATCAAAAATTGTTTTAAGTCTTAAGTGAAAGACAAGATTAGGAAAGAGGGAAAAGATAGAAGGAAATATGTAGTTGTCCTCCAGGCTTCATCTCCAGATTTGTAATATTCTCCTTGGTGATGTCTTGATTGAATTCTTGGTAGACTTGAATAATCTTCAGACTTGATGATTCTTGTATCCTCAAGTCTGGTCTTGGATTTTGAGTTCTCAGAGAAGAAGAAAAGGCAGCGAGAAAGACTTAGAGAATAAAAGGGAGGTTGGCCTTCTTGAACTTCTTCTCACTTTTCTTCTAAGTGCTTGACATCTTGAGGATGCTTCCAGAGTCTGTTTTCTTCTAAGTCCTTTATGAAGTCTTAGAGAAAAGAAAGAGAGAGAGAGAGCAAGACTTAGAAAATCTTTGTTGGTTGGTCTTCCTGAACTTCTTCTTGATTTTCTTATAAGTGTTTCTACTCCTTGAAGATACTTCTGAAGTCTTGTTTTGGCTAAATCCTTCATTGGCCTTCTAGCTCCATGATGAAAATCCTAAGTGTCTAGTGCATAGCACTTTTACCAAAATACTAAGTTTGGAAATATTCCTAACTTAGAGAAAATAATGAAGAGATTTCCTATGGGAAATATATCTATATGTGAAAATAAGTTATGCATGTAATGCACTTTTAAATCCTAAGAATATCATACAAAATTTATGTATTTATAAAGTATGCGTTAGGCTATAAATGCAATTTTTAATTAATTTCTATTTTTGGAAAATAAAATAAAAGGAATGATTATAAGATTAAAGTTTTCTATGATTACTATTTTTATAACATAATTTTATAAATAGTGTTAATAGACAGGGGGCATTTTATTTAAATTTATAGCAATTTACTTTATTTAAAAATAATATTTTTATTAATAGTTATGTTGAAAATACTCAAACTATTCAAATTGAACACACAACTATGAAATCATTTAAAATAATATTCAAAATTAATTTATAACAGAGGCATCCATTTATGTATATTCCAAAGTTTCTAAAACAATTTTATTTGCAATTCCATTTATAACAGATTTAAAGTTATTACAAATATACTCAAATTCACAATTTGAAATTTGAATATTTTATACTAAGGCAAATTTGAATTTTGGACGATCTAAAATAATCTACATGTCAAGAGCTTTCCAAATATATAAAAATATTTGAATTTGGATGTGTGAGTAAAAAGTTATAACGATTCTAAGAGGCAGCGGCTTTTCTGCAAAACTGCCAAATTAATTAAATCGAGAAAAAGATTTTACACGTCAGCGCAGACTGGATCTGACGAGGCGCTGACTGGGCATCGACGTGGCTACTTCCTATTCGCTTATACCGGTTCGGAGGGAGATCTAATCAGGGCCGGAGGATTTGAATCAGATGGTGGAGAGGCGTTGACCATACCGGAGTCGGGATCTCGCCGGAGTCGGGAGGGACGGCGGCGCTGCGCCCGGTGGTCGACGGCGGCGGAGCTCCGGTGGTTCCCTGGGCGTGGGACGAGTGTCAAATAGTTCCCCGCGGCACTGCGACTGGCCGTGGTCGGGGTACGGCAGTCCGGCGAGCTCCACACACTCGACGATTTGCTGCGAAAGACATCGAGGGAAGGGTCAGGGAGGTGCGTGTCGTCACAGGGAAGAGGATGGAGGGGCTTTCGGACAAGGGGCTCGGCTCACCTCGTCGGAAACGGGAAGAACACGGCGGCGGAGATGGCTAACTCCGGCGAGCGTTTTCTCCGGCCTGGCGGCGTATTAGAGGCTAGGGTTTGGGGCAAATGGAAGAGGGGGTCGTGGGGTTTAAATAGAGGCAGAGGAGAGAAACAAATCGCGACGATCTCACCCGGATTTTGGAAAGGGATCGCGGCGGAAATCTCGGCCGTAGGTTGAAGAAGGTCGGCTGACGTCAGCATGACGTCACAGGTATTTTCTTTTTCTTTTCTGATTTTTCTATTTTATTTATATCTTTTGATTTATAACTCCAAATGATGTCAAATAAATTTCTAATTTTTTTAATATTATTATCTTTGTGTTAAAACAGCTGTGGGCATGTTTTGAATATTTTTGAAAAATAATATTTTGAAATATTGATTAAATACAAATTTGACACTTAAAGTCAAATTTGAATTTCTATCTTAATTTAATTTTCTTTTGGCTAAATAAAATTTGTAAAATACCCACATTCCAATATGTTTGAATTTAAGTTATTTAAACTTGTTTTTCTGAAATCATTCATCTTTATTTTGGCATAATATTAAAGAACTAAATATAAATAATTTTTAGGAAATGTGAAATATAAGGTATTCATTTTTAACTGAAAATAATTTGTGCACCATTATATTTTATATTATGATAATTCATTTGAAAACTTCATAACAACTTTGGAAAAGAGTTTTGTTTTAATTCTATTCTTATTTAGAATATATTAATCATTTCATGCTTTGAAAATAAATGAAATTCATTTAAGCAAATGAAATGTTTATTTGGCTAATTCATTAATTTAAAATCTATGAAGTTTATAGTTATAAATTACAGAATTGAAATTTTAGCACCATGTTTTGAACTTAGTTGAGAGAATGAAAACCATTTGGCAACTAACACCATTTTTAAATAATTTCTGAATTTATGAATAGATATGGCTAAGTGGTTGAAATCAATTACTTATAAGTAAACTATTTACTTAAAATAAAATGGACTGTAGTTTGTAAAATATTTGTCAAATTACATTTTAAGGTTTTTGAAATACAGTGGATAATAAAATGTTTAAACTGTTACATTTGAAATATTAAACTCTTTCAATAAGTTTGAAGTCTTTCATAGTTGGTTTCCTTATGCATTTAATATTTTACTTTAATAAGAAGAAAAGTTTTAAATTTTAGTGATTTTTGAACATTATAAAATGTTGGGATGTTATAGTGTAATTAATGATTAAATATATTTATTTTCGAATTTTTAAAGGCTGGTTTCCCTAAATGGGCCTTCTGGTGGAAAGAAGGCCCATGAGGGGGGGAAAGTCCCCCCAGGGCTTCGGATTGAGGGAGGGCCTGCCTGGGTGGGCCAAATGGGGCCCACCTAGGGCCGACACACTTCCCTAGCCACACCAAGGCATGTGGGATAGTCCCACATTGCCTGGCTAGGGAGGTTGGCTCCCCCTAGGAGCCTATATAAGAAGGGGCACCCCTGGCCTTTTAATTCACCAGTTAATTCCCTAATTCTCTCCCGATCTCGTGATTCCCTTTGTCAGAGTTGCGCCAAGTTGAGAGGGGGATCTCTTCCACCATAGCCCGCTGCCGCGCTGCTGGTGTTCCGGTCCAAGTCTTCCGCTGCTCGTCCTGGACTGGAGCTTCGGAGGTCGTCGTCTCCACCGTATGTGTGTAACGCCCTGCGAGGTGCTGCGCTAGCGGTGCTCGGAGGCCTACTTCCTCCACCCGACCTCGAGGTCACCTTCGTCGTCTTCGTCGCGCCGAGTTCTTCGCGACCTAGAGGTCGGCTACGTCGTCTTCGTCGTCAACGCTTGTGCGGGAGAGTAATCCCCGCTATTCGGTCTACGAGGGTATGTATTCCGATCTCCGCCGTACTTCTATATCTGCATAGTTTAGATCTTGACTAGTTTAAGGATATCGTTGCTAGGATTTTTGTTTTGTTTTCTGCACACGATCCCCTTCAGTGGTATCAGAGCCGACCTATCGTAGATATAGCTGTACGCTGTTAGAACCCGTGTTCTGCACGGGGGCACCGTTCCCGTTATTTGCTACCCTCTAGCGTGCACTTGTGATTGAAGCGGCATCGAGTTGATGAAGCGGCCCGGACCGACTTTACGCGTACGCTTACGCGAGACTGGTTCCACTTCTGACATACGGCTTGTACCGTATCTGTGGCTGGCGGGTGCCTGTTTCTCTCTCTTTAGTTGGTCTTGCATTTTCAATGGAGGGCCCGAAAGGGATGCTTAAACATGCAATTATTGGATCGTTGTTGTGGTCATAAGGTTCGTAGGTATGAAGCGGTTCTTTTTATGACAGCCCCAAGCCACGTAAAGAATGCAAAAGATAAAGTAGACGCGTCTAACTTTATTTTGCAGGGGCTATGTGATATGGTTAAGGTAGGTTTATTAAATTGTTTATGAACTGCGGGCGCCAAGAAGACCATGGCACATGGACCATATCACGTCGCATTACATTTGATGTTTTTTGTGCATCTTATATTGTGTGATTATATATATTAGTTACGCGGCGGTAATTATATAAGATGATCCCTTCAAAATACCACTAGTGTTCTCCCTCCACGCGCACCACCAAGAAAGTTCTACGTTATGAGGCAGGCCGTGATGATCGGGTGTCAGACATATCGTCGTTCGCATACAGTTGGTGTAAGCCATGTTGCACAAGCGTCAGTGTGGAGGTTATAGTGGCGAGCCTAGCATATGCAGATATGGCCTCGGAACACGGAGGCCGAAAGGTCGAGCATGAGTCACAGAGTTGTTGTGATTGACAATTGTCTACCCTTGAAGTTGTGTTGCCGGCTCTGATGATGAGGGGGTGTGCAATGGATGGGGGTCGTGTAATCGCTTAAACGACCAGGAGGGATGTTCGTTTCAGTGGGAGTTCGGATAGTTATTTTCTAAAATACTAGAACTCAGAATATAATGAACAAAGTCTGTTTTGCAAACCTTTGTAGATATTAACCATTGTGATAGCATCTTTTCCAACTAGGCGCATTCCTGCGATTGAGAAACTTAAAAGGTTGGGTCCAAACTTCATAGTTTTATACTTTAGCTTGAGGATACTCCTTGTTTAAACCGTTAGCTCTTTGTGTTACAATACCCGCTAGGAGATAAACCCGGAGATTCCGCTAACAAAAGATAATTTGGATTATCAGATTTTGTGCGGATGATATCATCATAGTCCAGTGTATGTTGTGATCTCTGCCATAGAAAACCAATGGTGGGTACGAGTTATTGGATCGCGAACATATGAGATGGTCGCCAAACTCGGGGTACCCCTAAGGCTGGGTTGATGAAGTTTATCGGTATGTTGACTGATTGTCTTCTCAACCAAGATGGAAGAGAATACACACATTGAGGGAGCATGTGGCGGTCATACTTAATGACATATGTTCATACTTGATGAACATTGAGACGCCTCGCTCAGCTCGATCACTGGATGACAGACATCGTTGCCAAGTGCAAATCCTCTGTCATAGACTATGTCATGCAAGGGGAATCGTTCACCTTCATGGTTCTTGATTACGTTGGAAGTACATGTTATGATATACAGATCGCCGGAAGTCATCGATGATGATGGTGTATATATGATATACATGTTATGAATGTTTTAGCTAAGAAAGTACTCGCAGTAGTGACTAAGTTTTGAACTAGTCATGTTTTATGAGAACCCGGTTTACTGCTTGAGTAACTTGAAAGGATGAGGCGAAATTGCGTGTTGATAATGGTAGACAAGTTGTTGTGCTGGCCATAGACACTCTCCCTCAAGATCTACCATTTGGGTAAATTCTTTATGATCGCCTGTTAGTATGATCGTTATAAGTGTGTCTCCTCTAGCGAGACACTTGTTCATATATGTTAGTGACAAATTCGTTGTCCTATACTTATGAAGTAATAATCATATGTCGATTTGAATTTAGATGGTAGAAGCTCCCACATTCATAATATTAATGCCAAAGGATACAAACTTAATAAAGACACCACATATGTGTGGCACTACCGTTTAATTCATGTCAATGTTATAGTCAATGCATTAGCTCCATACCGGATGGATCTACAAGTACTTAGATTTGATCTTTTGACACTTGCAAAATAAATGTGACATCGTTTTCGGAAAACGGGCATATAACTTATTGATAGTCATGCATATAGATGTATGTGGTTCAATGAAGTAATTGACGGGTAGTGGAGACCTTTATTTAGTGAACTTCACTGAACGTTTTGAGTATAGCTTGTTGAGAATCATGCATATGGGTATATGTGAATCAATGAAGTACTTTAACGTGTAGTGGAAGTATTTTTTTCAAAGACTTCATGAACATTCGAGTAGATATATGGATATCCACTCGGGGAATGTTGGCCTGGAAATTTTGATTCGATCAAACAAGTTCAGAATGAAGTAGGAAATAAACTTAACAAGAAAATCAAATTCCCGCGATACAGATCGAGTAAATGAAGATTTGAGTTATAATGTTGGCACATCATTGGAAGACTTGTGAGAAGAGTTCCACAAATTACGTCGCATGGAACACCGTAGTGTTATGGTGTGTTAGGACGTCGTAATTGCACTCTATCGGATAGTGCGTTGTAAATAAATCTCTTACCAAATTATTGTGATCGTTAGAGTCATATGGTAGAAACGTAACACTCACGTTAGATAATAGGGAAACCATTTGAATCCATGGAGACAATACCATACGAGTGATGACATGGCTTTTTCGCCTGGATTGTCGTTTCAGCAATTTAGTGTTTCGATGTGATCAAACCTAAAATGGATTAATCTTTGTAGTATACCCTACCTAAAGAGTTAGTTGGGTACATGTCTCACGACATAGGCAAAACTGTTGCTATACCTTGCAAAAGAAAAAGTTTCTTGTCCAAGCGTATAAGTGAGAAAGAAAGTAGAGCAAGACAAAGTTGGTGAACTTCCTCTCCAGACATCAGAGTGGCGCAACCGAAAGTGTTTTCGGTGTCAGGCTCCACAGCTTGAAAAAGCTGATGATTCAAGAACATGATGTTCTGAGCTCATACTAAGAGCGTAGGCATACGAGGTTGTGTTCCGCACTGTGTGTTACGACAATCTTGTTACGAAGGTCATATTAATGGAATATGATAGACCTACGAACTACGAAGAAGAGATGGTGGACCTAAGTCCGAGAAATGGCTATGAGTCATTTATGATCCGAAATAAAATCCATATACGATTACTAGGTAATGACTTGGGAGATCTTCTTGATGGCATCTAGGATGTTAATAGTATATGGAATTTTATGAGAGAATAGACATTGAGAAGGATCAGTTTATCGTGAAACAGTTCCGACAGATTCAAAAGTTGACCACATGAGAGTTTGTCTCAAGTGGCGAAGCCTAAATCTATTCTGGGTCGTTTAGCAATCACTATAATTTCGAATGAGAAATTGATATATGGATAAGGAAACCATGTTTCTTAATAGTGTCATTAAGAAAGAGTTGGTGATCCTGAGGATGCTAAACATGTATGCAAACTTCAGTGGTCCATTCATGGGCTGAAGCAAGCATATCAGAGCTGGAATCTTCACTTTAATAATGTGATCAAAGGATTTTGGAGTTGTCCAAAATAGTTGAACAAACCTACATTTGCAAAGAAGTTAGTGGGAGCAAAGTAGCTTTCCTTGATCTTATATGCGGAAGGCATATTTGAGTGGGAGCTAAGTAGCTTTTCCTTGATATTATATGCGGAAGGCATATTTGTGTGGGAGGTAGGTGTTATTCGTGATTTTGTATGTAACGACATATTGAATGACACAGATCCTCTAGTAGAGTGTAAAGGATTATTTAAGTGATTAAATTTTCTATGAAATGAAGTTAGGAGTATTAGGCATCGATTTATAATTGTATAGATCGTAAGGGGCTTAATAACATTAAGTCGGAATATTTCCTAAGTCAAGATTCTGAAGTGTCAGAATAGGACAAGCAAAGAAAGAGGTTCTTGCTCGTATGACTAGGTAAAATATTAAGTTTATCTTGGCATTTTCAGTAATAGCAAATGATGTTCGACATTATCTATGTATCAGACATAGATGCTATCAGACTGAAAGCTCGACTTAGTGTGACCCAAGTTCTTGGTTGAAGAACAGGTTCTAGAGTGATCCTTGTGTGGATAGATGAACAAACGTTAAGTTTATTCTTCAGTGTCTATGAGAACTGAAGATATGTTTTCTAGTAAAGGGTAAGAGTGGAAAGACAACTTACCGTAAAGCGGTTACGATGATGCAAGTTATGACACTGACCCATACGACTAGAAATCTCATATAGGAGATGTCCTTTATTTTGAAGATAGACATGGTTAGTTTGCGAAGTCGCATATGAATGCACTGTCGCATAATCTACATAGGTATAGGAATATATCGCGACTTCGGAAGTGGCAAGTGTGATTGGAATGAGCAGTTTTACGAGCGTAGGTGGTCCCCTTAATAGATCTCTTAGACTTTTAAGGCCCATGCTACGCGAATGTTTGACTCTCACTCCATCCACTAGGATATATTTCACCGTCATAGTAAGATACGAGATGATGTCAAACTAGTGACATAGAAGTGTTGCAAAGCACATATAGGTCTCAATGTGTGAGATCTATTGACTGTATTCCTCTTCCACGAGGCGAGCAGGCACCGAGATGCTATGGGTGTTGAGCTTTTACCAAGTTGTAAACTAGATTAAGTGTTACTCTAGTGCAAGTGGGAGACTGAAGGGAATATGCCCTAGAGGCACTTAATAAACATAGTTTATTGGCAATATCCCAATTGTTCATTATATGTTTTATACCATGCTATAACTGTATTAAGCGAAAACATTAATACAGGTGTGGTAGATAAACAACCAGGTCCCTAGTAGCCTCTACTAAGACTAGTTTCATTGGGCGATTGATGATCGAGGTTTTCCGATCATAGGGCATGGCGCCGGTCGGCAATGGAAGTCATATCGTTAGGTGTAACGATGTGATGGACATGACCAATATTTATAGGACATAGTCATTACGCCTTAAGACCGTGAGATCAACTCTTATTGTTATCCCTGGAAGATACTTTGATCGCACCAAACGTCATATTTTATATAGTGTGAAAATAACGGTGATACTTTTGTGTATCGGAGGGGGGTGGTTGAGACGAGGGGTCAACAGCTGGATTTGTCAGTCCGCATAGCCGGATAGATACTCTAAGACCCACTCGGTGAGATTATGTCAAATGAGTTTGCAAACATGTGACTAGGTCACCAGCTGACATAATATCATAGACGAGTGGAAGATAGCGATGTCGGTAATGAGATCATGCTAGGTATGGAGATATCTGAGAATGATGCTCGGACACGCTAAGTATCGCCATGACAAAGGGTTTAAGACTAGACGTCCAGGTTTGATAGATGAAAGTCATTCGTTATGTCACAGTGATTAATTCATGGAGTCCAGGCCTACGAGTTAGTCATTGATCATAGAGGAGTCTTGATCGTACCTATTATTATATCGAACCGCTAGGGTAACACACTTAAGGGGTTTCGACAAGACAACCGGAAAGGAAAGAGATCACCGGAAACGTCCCGGGAATGGTCCGATGGAGATCGGGCAGTGACGAAATAGTTTTCAGAGCTAGAATAAATTATATATAATATGTTTAATATTAATTAGTGTAATTAATGATTAAATTTGATTTTATATATTTATTTTCGAATTTTTAAAGGCTGGTTTCACTAAATGGGCCTTCCGGTGGAAAGAAGGCCCATGAGGGGGGGGGGAGTCCCCCCAGGGCTTCAGATTGAGGGAGGGCCGGCCTAGGTGGGCCAAATGGGGCCCACCTAGGGCCGGCGCACTTCCCTAGCTGCACCAAGGCATGTGGGATAGTCCCACATTGCCTGGCTAGGGAGGTTGACTCCCCCCTGGGAGCCTATATTAGAAGGGGCACCCCTCGCCTTTTAATTCACCAATTAATTCCCTAATTCTATCTCGATCTCGTGATTCCCTTTGTCGGAGTTGCGCCAAGTTGAGAGGGGGATCTCTTCCACCATAGCACGCTGCCGCGCTGCTGGTGTTCCGGTCCAAGTCTTCCGCTGCTCGTCCTGGACTGGAGCTTCGGAGGTCGTCGTCTCCACCGTATGTGTGTAACGCCCTGCGAGGTGCTGCGCTAGCGGTGCTCTGAGGCCTACTTCCTCCACCCGACCTCGAGGTCACCTTCGTCGTCTTCGTCGCGCCGAGTTCTTCGCGACCTAGAGGTCGGCTACGTCGTCTTCGTCGTCAACGCTTGTGCGGGAGCGTAATCTCCGCTATTCGGTCTACGAGGGTATGTATTTCGATCTCCGCCGTACTTCTATATCTGCATAGTGTAGATCTTGGCTAGTTTAAGGATATCGTTGCTAGGAATTGTTTGTTTTATGCACATGATCCCCGTCAGATGCTTGTGACTCCAAGAGGGGGTATTTATGCTCGATAGTAGGTTCATGTCTCTATTTAATCTGGGGTAGTGACAAAAAGTTCTAAGGTTGTAGATATACTATTGCTACTAGGGAAAAACATTAGTACTTTATCTAAGAATGATGTTACTTACTTACTTTACACACTTTGCTTAAGGCGATAATCTGTTGCTTGCAACTTAATACTGAAATGGGTGCAGACGCTAACTGGAAGGTGGATTATTAGTCATAGATGCGGTTGGAACGGTCTATGTATACTGTTGTAATTCCCAAATGAATCTCGCACTAGACATCATGACATTAGTATATGCATTGTTATGCACTTCTTTATTCTATCAATTGCCCAGGTGTAATTTGTTTACCAGCATGAATGTTACTATTATTTATGGAGAGACACCACTAGTGAACTGTGGACCCCGGTCCTTTTCTTTAATCTGATAAAACAACCTACTTTAAACTTGTTACTTTCATCCTCTGCAGACAAACATCATTCTTCCAGACATATGTTTAATTCTTTGTTACAGTAAGCCATTGAGATTGACAACCTCACTGTTAAGTTGGGGCAAACTATCTTGATTGTGTTGTGTGCAGGTTCCACGTCAACTTAGCACCAGCAATAATTTCTGGTATCGTAGCAGGGCTTCATCTCCCCTTCGACGTCAAGACTTTCTGGCGCCGTTGCCACTGATGCTTTCTACGTTTAGTTGGAAGACCCCGAGAGGAATGTGTGAAGTAGTGCAGCAGCAAGATTTCGTCGGTT
Source organism: Poa annua (assembly GCA_026929855.1). NCBI lineage: Eukaryota > Viridiplantae > Streptophyta > Magnoliopsida > Poales > Poaceae > Poa > Poa annua. Next base: position 74,362,923 of record CM049426.1, read on the forward strand.
ATTAAACCAAGGTTATCAAACCAGTAGGAAATGAGAATTCCCTCGAGGTGTCAACTGCGCCAAAAATTCTTGGTGTTGTTAAGGTGACGTGGAGCCTGCACACAACACAAGCTAAGTATTTTGTCCCAACTCAATGGTGAGGGTGTCAAATACATCGGCTTGTTGTAACAACGTATTAAACGTATGTGTGGAAGAAAGATGTTTGTTTGCCAAAAGTAACAAGTTTGCAGTAGGTGGTTTATCAGATTAAAGAGAAGGACCGGGGTCCACAGTTTACTAGTGGTGTCTCTCGATAAATGTAACATCCCAACATTTTATAATGTTTGAAAATCACTAAAATTTAAAACTTTTGTTTTTGATTAAAAATAAAACATTATATGCATAAGAAAACCAACTATAAAAGATTTCAAACATATTTAAAGGATTTAATATTTCAAATATCTCAGTTTATCATCATTTTCAAAAGTGTTTCACGTTAAACATTTTATTATCCATTGTATTTCAAAAACCTTAATATGTGATTTGACAAATGTTTATTAAACTTCAAACCATTTTATTCCAATAAAATAATTTATTTATAAATAATTGATTCCAACCACTTAGCCATATCTATTCATAAATTCAAGACTATTAAAATGGTATAAGTGCCAAATGGTTTTCATTCTTCTAACCAAGTTCAAAATATAGTTTGGAAATTATAAGCCTATAGTTTATAACCTTAAAACTTCATAAATTAAATTTAATGAATTATCCAAATAAACATTTCATTTGCTTAAAGGAATTTCATTTATTTTCAAAGCATGAAATGAATAATATGTTCTAAATAAGAAAGGAATTAAAACTAAAAATATTTTCCAAAGTTTCTATGAAGTTTCAATTGAATTACCTTAATATAAAATATAATGGTGCACAAACTATTTTGAATTAAAATGAATACATTATTTTCCCTTTTTATGTTCATATAGTATGTGTTATGTTATTTAGTATTATACTAAAACCTAAAATGAATTTAGTATTTGAAAATGAGTTTAAATAACTTAAACACAAACATATTTGAATATGGGTATTTTACAAAATTTTAATTAGCCAAAAGAAAATTTAATTAAGATATAATTTCAAATTTGACTCTAAGTGTATAATTTGTATTAAACCCATATTTCAAAAATTATAAATTAAAAAAGTTTTCAAAACATACCCACTAATGTTTTAAAGCATATATATGATTTTTACAAATTTATAGAAATTAATTTGACATCATTTGGACACTTAAATCAAAAGTTATGAATTAATAAACTAAAAATCAGAAGAGAAAAATGAAGGATGACGTCGGCGTGACGTCATGGTCGTCTTCCTCTAGCCAGAAATCACGCCCCGATTTCCTTCTCCGATTCCTTTCAAAATTCTAGCTCGAATCACACGATTTGTTTCCCCTCTCCTGCCCTACAAATACCCCTGCCACCCCTCCCTCTTTTCCCCCAAAAACCCTAGCCCAAGCGCCCCCAGGCTGCCCGCAAATCGCCACCGCCGTGCCGCCATTGCCGCCGCCTGTTTCTACAAACTCCGGTGAGTACCGTGCTCCCCAAGCACCCAGACGCCTCTCTCTAGACCCCCTGACATCATGCGCATCATCGTGACTCACTCGGGTAATTTTTCGTGCACCAGGTCGTCGCGTTCTTCCTCGCCCGAAGCAAACCGTCGCGGTCTCCGAATCCGGCGAGCAACTGGAGACGAACCGAGACGCCCCTGGAACCACTGCCACGCCACCCAAGCCGCCTCGACCTCTACTTCTCCACGGTACGATCAAATATGCTCGAGAACCCGTAGATCGTCTCGAACGCGAGTTCCGGCCATGGCTCCGCCGCACAGGAGCAACTCCGGCGACCTAGCGCGGCTCGGTTTTGGTCGATCCAATCTGGACCGTCCGATCTACCTTGTGCGGCCACGATTAGAACTTTAACGCGAAGGGGTACGAGTTGATCTGGACCGTCAGATCTAGATCTGACGATCCAGATCTGTTCACTTATCCACGTCAGCAGATCCAGTCAGCGGCCACGCCAGCGTCTAGTCAGCACTGACGTGGAAAACAAATTTCTCGATTTAATTTAATTTGGCAATTTGACGAAACACCCCTGTCACTTATAATTGCTATTACTTTTTACTGACATATCCAAACTCAAATATTTTTATATTTTTGGAAAGCCCCTGACATGTAGATAATTTTAGATCTGTTAGATTTCAAATTTGACTTAGTTTAAAATATTAAAATTTCAAAGGGATGATTTGAGTATATTTGCAATAACTTTAAATCTATAAATCCAAAAATTGCAAATAAAATAGTTTTAGAAACTTTAAAATATTTTTAGTGTGATGCCTCTATTATAATATATTTTGAGTAACATTTGAATGAATTCATAGTTATATATATATATTAAATTGAATAATTTGAATATTATCAACATAACTTTAAAAATAAACATTATTCTTGAATAATTCCAATTGCTATAAATATATTTAAATCCCCTTTGTCTATTAATATTAATTTTAAAAATTGTTTATAGAAATTTAAATCACATAAAACTCTAATCTTATATACATTCATTTGTTATATTTTGTGAAAATAGAAATTAATTAAATTGCATTGGCATAATTGTTCATGTGACTAAAAATTGCATTTCATGCATATCATATTCTATTTTGTAGTTATAGTTCCCATAAGAAAACTCCCTCCCCATTTCCTCGAAGTTAGAGATATCTTCAACTTAGCATTTTGGTAAAGTTATACACTTAGACACTTAGGATTTTCAATATGGAGATAGAAGACCAATGAAGGACTTAGCAAAAACAAGACTCCAGAAGAATCCCAAGATGTCAAGCACTTAGAAGAAAAATGAGAAGAAGTTCAAGAAGGCCAACCCCCTTTTTTATTCTCTAAGTCTTTCTGTCTGTCCTTTCTTCTTCTTTGAGACTTCATGAAGACTAAGTAAATCCAAGACCAGCCCAGGTGACACAAAAGTCATCAAGTCTGAAGATTATTCAAGTCTACCAAGAATTCAATCAAAACATCACCAAGGAGAATATTACAAGTCTGGAGATGAAGCCTGGAAGACCAACTACATCTTTCTTCTATCTTTTCCGTCTTTCCAAATCTTGTCTTTCACTTAAGACTTAAAACGATTTTCATGGCATGACATGCATCTCTAGTCCTTAGAAATAATTTGCACATCATACATAACATGTTTTCCTTAGAAGTTATATGAAACTTATTTGTTCACTATGTATGTGCATGTATGTTTGATGATTGTTGTTTGTTGATTGTTGTATTATTGTTTTCTTATATTGTTTTGATTGAACGGAGAGCAAACGTTCGTTGTTGAAAAGAGTTTGTGAACAACGACAACATTCAAAGGCAAGTGGCACACATCATAAAACTTCCTATTATTTTCTATATGCATTACTTAGTGTATTTTTATATGCATGTGTAGGATAGTATTGCTATGCTAAACATGTGTAGAATTTCCCTTACTCCTGTGTCTAGGTTCCCATATCATACTTAGCAGAAATATTGATGCAATTCAATTGATGAAAAGTTTTACAAAGTATTAAGTGACTACTCAGGGTTGTGCTCATGGTTGTCGTCGCCTAGGATGAATGTCTATTCTACTTAGGACCGTGAGCATGGTGATTTTCACCTGAGAGTGTTCATCCACTAAGTTAATGAACCTTCTGGGTGGATTGGTTGTATGGTGGCGAAGTTGAGTGGCTACTCAGGACCATGTCTATGGTTCCTAGAGTACGTGCACTTGTGGATGGCGACCCAGGGAACAGAGGAATCTGAAGAACTCCGAGTGACAATTGCTTCCAGTGCAGCCATTGCCATATGGGTTCTGGCTTGATCAATTATGTTGTGTGGACTCTCTCCGGCTTGACAAGCAGATGTAGGGGGATGTTAGGTGGAACGGGTCAAGCCAGAGTGGGAGGGAAAATGCTTCTAAAAGATCTCGTCTCATTCTTCTCCTTTCCTTATCACTATAAGTGTGTAAAGGATAATTTGGGTTGAATGGGTACAATGGTGAAAGTGCACAACCTCTACAGAGTGTAAAAACTAAGTACTTAGCCGTGTCCCCGGTACGGACAATTTGAGCAGCTGATCACGGACGTCAACGGAGGATTCCACCATTCAAACTTTAGAAATAAAACTTGATGGGTGAACAAGGTTAGATGAGATTTATGGTTTTCATGCCATACTTGTCTTGAATTGAAGAACGTGCTTTCCAAAGAGCTTTCCAAAGAGATAGGAAAAATTGGCTTTATGCAAAATAGCCTTGAACTCCACCAGACAAATAAGCATATAGGTTATTAGAGTTATTCTAATAAGGGTCCACCATAGTGTCACTTGCCAGACTCCATTTTTAATGGAATCTGACCCACGTTGTTGCAATATATTTCTTATTGCAGATTGATCTGATGACGAGTGAGGTTTCGTTAAAAAGTTTCGAGTCTACAACCAACATGTTTTCGCCTGTGGCAACATGAATGTGATGGAGACTCACTGCTATTGTATTTCCGTTGTTTACTCTTTTCAAAGCTAGCTTTATGCTATGCAACTTGTATTGAATATTTTGTAAGTCTGGATCATCGATGTAATAAAATTGATACTTTGTTGTAATATTACATCGTAAACTGTGTGTGCAAACGAATCGATCCAGGGATTTGCACTATACACTGGTATCTGCCTAATTCTAAGTGCAGGTACGCTACAGATGGTATCAGAGCCCTGTGTTGCCTGTAGGTTCAAAACCCCTAGGATTGGACAGAGACCCAAAAATTAAATAGTTTTAAATATACTAGGTTTCAAACTTGAGAAATTTTTGAAATTTCCTTTCTATTGTTTTTACATTAATTATCTTGTCTTGTATCTTTCCTTTTTGCTTTTAATTCTAATACTCTTACCTGTTCAAAACTTCCAGATGGGAGAGTACACTGGGACCGCGTATGCTGGTGTTTTGTCGGATTTCATCTTTGGGAGGCAGCTGTCCAGGTTGACAAGTCAATTGAAGCTACCACTGCCCTATTTCCGAGGAAGGAAGGAGGAGACCGACATACCCAATGTGACGCGTTGGGAAATCCGCACAATCATGACCCCAGATCCCACGATGCCAGACTTCGAGCCCGTGGACTATGTCACCTACTACCCAGAGTGGATTGAAGGAGTGAACATAGCTATGGTGGACTTAATGGCCCGTTTGTGTTATAAGTATCGCAACAAGCTAGCACCAGAATCGCCCTTCCGTGCCTTTTGGAAGAGAGATGCACATGGCCACTCATTGGCTCACACGGGAAATCGCTTGGACCTGCCCATCATTAACAAAATGTTTGAAGACTTAGATTTCCTCATCAACTGCCTAACCAGAAAGGTTCAACAAGCTTATGACATCGCGGATCATGCCCGAGCCGTCATACACGCAAAAACCCAAGAACTCCAGACTTCTGAAACCCTTGTTGCCCATATGGAGGAACTCATCCATGACCTACATTTGCAGAACCTTGACAAAGATGAGCAGATTGCCACACTTGAGGCGCAACTCAATCCACCTCCACCACCACCAGTAGGTGAAGAAGGACGTGACCAAGGCACTGGAAATGTGACTGTACCCGCAGCTGTAAAGGAGGAAGAACAGGAGGAAGGAGACCCTGAAGATGTGCCTTCTAAAGAGTCAATTGAGGGAGAAGTCACACCTGTGAATAACCACGCAATGAAGCGCAAGCGTGAGATCAAAGAGGAATAAGTGAAGCAATTAAAACCACGTTAGAGGGACCACCATTTATCTTATTTAGCTTATCGTATCAATTTAGTGTATTGACCTATCAAAATGTGGTATGGCAGTACTGTCGCTTTTGTATTTCCATGACATTCGTGTGTTTCGTCCGATAAACGATTAGTTCGATTTCTCAAAATAAGTTTGAAAACTTTTCATGTATGTGTTTGCATGTGTTTGAATCATGTTGATTGATTATGTTAGGAAGGTTGCCTTGTTCTGAATTATTGAATTAGTATTTCTCCATAGTACATATAATTCAACTCATTTATTTTCTAAAACCAACAGATGTCTCACTCCAATATCAACAACAATGAATTGTACCCAACTACGCGACTAATGTTAAGGAACCAAAGTCAGAAGGTGATCAATGACCACCCGCCTAAGATTTATCAAAACCATAGTGTTTTTGAAGAGGGCCTTATGACCAAACTAAAGGCATGTAAAACTTGTGGAGAGATAGGACACACGTCCAAATATTGTTCTGATGAGTGGCCCCATGGTCATACTAGACGTCCAGTTAAAGGATGCCGCATACGACGGGTTACCTGCTTCCTGTGTGAAGGAACAAACCATGTCCCAATTCAGTGTCAACTTTATCCCTTGGTGCAACAAGCTAACCAGCAAACCAAGGAAGGAATGCAACAGTCTCTCATGAAGATCCTGGAGGAACAAAGACAAAAGGTTGAATCCAAGAAAGATCTTAGCCACATAAGATGCTACAAGTGCAATGATAAGGGACACTATGCCAGTGGCTGCCCTGAGTGGAAGAAGGATAAATCTCTTCAAGGACCGAGTGGAAAACGTAAGTGCTAAAACTTTTTGTATCCACCACAGGCCATTGTATTTTGAATACTTGTACGCTCTACATCAGAGAAATAAACAAGATTAAACAAAGTTTCTAGACTGACCACAAAAATTCCTTTTAAGGGTGGTAGCCACCTAGATATTTCAAACCCAGTCGCTTAGACCCAGAGATTCCAAACTATCCTTCTTTCGAGCCTCCCCCGCCAAGTTTTCAAGATCCATATCAAAATATTTCATTTCTCAAAACTTCTCGAGTTATCAGAATCATTTCAAGCATTTGTTTTTCTTCTAGCCTCTCCAAATCTCGGGGACGAGATTCCTTTTAAGGGTGGTAGTCTGTAACATCCCAACATTTAATAATGTTTGAAAATCACTAAAATTTAAAACTTTTGTTTTGTAACGCCCCGGGATTTCCCAAATTAGATTTGTTTGTTTTTCTTTTTGCATCATCATGTCATCATGCATTTGTCACTTCTTTTATTTTATTACATTTAAATTTAAATCACACCCTTCAATTTCAAATTCCACTTTTTAAATTGAAATGCAATTCAAATTAATTTAAATGTGATATTATAATTTCTTTTCAAATATTCAAACTAATATGTTAAATTGTGTATTTGAAATTATAAATATTTGTCAAAAGTCTATATGTCCTTTTCTTCTTCTATTTTGTTTTAAAATACAAAAACAGAATTGAATAAAAAGAAGAAAGAGTAACAGGAAAAAAAAACGTCTATCTGGGCCGAAAGCCCAGCACCTACCAGGCCATCTCTCCTCTCCCTTCCGGCCCAACCCACTCCTCTCGATGTGTTCTTCCCGTACGCCTTTACAGCGAGGACGCCATGGAGGAGACGTTGCCATAGCTGCCCCACGCCTCACCTGCTCCCCTCTCCTCCTACTTAGCCACTACCCCTGCCCTCTGAAACCCTAGCCGCCACCTTCCTTCCCCTGCGCCGCCGCCACCCCCCTTTTCTCTGTCGCCTTCCTCTGTTGTTCTTCTCCACCCACGCCCCATCGGAGCCACATCGTCGTCGTCCCGCCGCTCCGGCGACGTAGAAGGAGCCCCCTCAGGTCCAGGAGATGCACCGCATCGACACCGTCCTCTCCCTCGAAGGAATTGAGCCGGTAGCTACTCGGGCGGACGGCCTCGTCCCCGTCGTCCTCGGCACCGCCGTCGCCGCCGCCGCAAAATTAGCCGCCTCTGCGCCTCCTCGAGCTCAAACGACGACCCCAACACCTTCCTCGTGAGCTTCTCTTCCCATTCCCCCTCTCCCCGTCTCGAACTCGTGTCAGAATGGAGGAAACAGTCATGTGTTACCCGCTGTCCGCCATTACCGCCATGAACGAGCTCACGCTCGAGTCCCCTGTTCGTCCTATTGTCGATCGGTCGGCTCTGCACGCACCCTGCACCAACACTCCACGCTCCCTGCACGCACGCACACACCCCGTGCTACCCCCAGCATCAACCACACTCGCGCGGCCCGACTGGATCGGTCGCCGGTGATGGTCTCCGTCCGCTCAACTCGTGTGCGTGTGCAAGTCTGAATCTGGGTTCAGTTAACCTCCGTTTTCCACTTTAGGTCCTGCGGGGTTCCTATTCCATCACCAACATCAATCCGACCCAGTGGTTAGCACCACCTATCCTGCTCTCGGTCGGAGACCCGAGTTGGAATCCCAGCGGGCGCGATGGAATAAACATGCCCCCTTTTTATTCTCTTTCGGTCACTGACATGCAGGTCCCACCCGTCAGTGACCAGAGCTTCTGGGAAAATTACCCCGAGCCCCCTGCTCTCTGGTTTTCGCGCCTAAGTCCCCAGAACCATTATTTCCATCACGAACAGGTCCTGAAATTTGTAGAAACACCCCTGGACTTATAAATGCAATAACTTTAAATCTATAACTCCAATTAAAATAATCTTTATATGTTAATATATCAGAAAAATGCAAGGAATATTAATATGCCATTTTGCATCTGTTATTTTTAATTGCTTAGTATAATTTGTTAATTGCAACTAAATAATTAAATATGGAATGTTAGGGGTAATAAATATATAATGCCCTATTCCATTTAATTTAATTAGATCACCCATGCCATGTGTTGCCATGTCAACCAACATTTAATATTGCTGGTAAATAAATAACTTGCACCTAAATATTAATTGTCGGGGTTGCTTTCCCGCTTAATTTGGATTACCTGCATTGTGTTGCATCTTGCCATGCCATGCATCATTCTCATATTATCATGCTGGATCTTTTGCCGTAGTTGTAAAGTGCATCTTTTACGCTTTCCAGTGTTTGTTGCTTCTTCGCGGATACGACGTTGAGATGTGTGAGCAACGACAAGATTTGCTTCCATGCCGGATTCCAGGCAAGCAAAGTTTGCTTGTTTACCTATACATTGTCTTTCATTCCTGCCGTTGATCTCTGCTACCCTAGTTATCGATTCTTGAACTGCGATCCCATCACATGTTTATCCTGCAGCCCATACAGCTTTATCCCCACAACCTAATACCCGTTGCATGTTTATCTGTTGGCCTTGAGAGTCGTAGCGCATGCTTAGAGTTGTTTGTGCGAGTCGTCGGTTGGTCTTATGTTTCATCTGCTTAGTATGATATATGATTCTACCTTAATAAAATGTTGTCTTATATTGGGGTATTATTATTAAATGATAAGGCACCAGGCGGAAGGCCTTGCGAGGTGCTTTGTTCTGCTCAGTGTCGACCTAGGAACTGAGATTTTGTCCTCGGATCCAATTTTGAGCGCACTAACCACTTGTGGGAGGCCCTATGGAGCCCCCCTCGACTTTGAACGGATCTACAGCTTGTCCATGTGCCGCAAGTAGTTCGGGTTTTCCATTTGCTCATATGCATGTGCATGATGATGATGATGACGATGATGATGAGAGGGTATGTGTTACGGGGGGTCATATAGGTGCGGTACGACACGAAGCGGACAATTCCTACTGTGGTTTGAGCCGCATGGTGGCGTAGGCGCAAACTAATGAGTCCGCACTTGAGATTCGGCCAGACTCCTGACGCGGGTAACAACTCATATGGGTGGCACTTGGACTTGCTGTAGTGAAGGAACGAGTCGTGTTGAGAAGCCCTGATGCTTGCTTTGGTTGATCATGCGAGTATGGGTACAGTAGTGCACCCCTGCAGGGTATAATCTTATCGATGAGCCGTGTCCACGGTTATGGACGACTTTGGTGATGATGCTGGCTAACAAGATCTAGACAACTTGCACCTAATTATTGTTAATTAATTTGACTAGTAATATAGAATTAATTTCACAATAAATGGTAACTAAAACTGATAACGTGTGAGTTTCCCGGGTTGCTTCCTCATACTTGGTTGAGGGGGTTAATTCGAGAATGGGTTATGTTTGGTGCTAGTTGTAGATGTTTACTTTATGCGCTCTCTTATCCCTCTCTAATTAGACGGAAGTTGTAGCGTGTCTCTTTAGGTTGCTAGTGCTGCTGCCGCTAAGTCCACCTCCCCTATATTTTGGGAGATGGTGCAGAAAGTAGGCAAGTCGGTTTTGCTTGCCAGGGAGTGCCCTGACCCTCTTTTGGGTTATTCTTTATGTGCAGTCAACAGGTTTGAAGTCAGACGACGTTAGCTTTGGAATCCCTCCGGCTTGGCTGGGCAGGGATATGGCGCCATTGCTTATCTTCAGGACTCTTAGTCCAATTTGCTTCTTATCCGTAGTCGGATACTATTTTGTTTCCGCTGTCATTTGAATCTTTGTATTGTATCATTTGTATCTTGACTCGTTCGAGTCGTTGTTGTAATTATATCTTCTGTTGTATTTGTGGATGTATTGGAACTGTTGTAATGTTATCACAATTCCACCCACATAATGCGCATGTTTCGGCGTGCACATTATGTCTGGTGGGCGACCTAAAATCGTTATTATGCGGATTTCGGCGGGAACGCTTAAATCTACATAGTACCGATTTTAGGGCGTCACATGTTTTTGATTAAAAAAAACATTATATGCATAAGAAAACCAACTATAAAAGATTTCAAACATATTTAAAGGATTTAATATTTCAAATATCTCAGTTTATCATCATTTTCAAAAGTGTTTCAGGTTAAACATTTTATTATCCATTGTATTTCAAAAACCTTAATATGTGATTTGACAAATATTTATTAAACTTCAAACCATTTTATTCCAATAAAATAATTTACTTATAAATAATTGTTTCCAACCACTTAGCCATATCTAACATAAATTCAAGACTATTAAAATGGTATATTTGCCAAATGGTTTTTATTCTTCTAACCAAGTTCAAAATATAGTTTGGAAATTATAAGCCTATAGTTTATAACCTTAAAACTTCATAAATTAAATTTAATGAATTATCCAAAAAAACATTTCATTTGCTTAAAGGAATTTCATTTATTTTCAAAGCATGAAATGAATAATATGTTCTAAATAAGGAAGGAATTAAAACTAAAACCTTTTCCAAAGTTGTTATGATGTTTCAATTGAATTACCTTAATATAAAATATAATGGTGCACAAACTATTTTGAATTAAAATGAATACATTATTTTCCCTTTTTATGTTCATATAGTATGTGTTATGTTATTTAGTATTATACTAAAACCTAAAATGAATTTAGTATTTGAAAATGAGTTTAAATAACTTAAAAACAAAAATATTTGAATATGGGTATTTTACAAAATTATAATTAGCCAAAAGAAAATTTAATTAAGATATAATTTTAAATTTGACTCTAAGTGTCAAATTTGTATTAAACCCATATTTCAAAAATTATAAATTTAAAAAGTTTTCAAAACATACCACTAATGTTTTAAAGCATAGATATGATTTTTAAAAATTTATAGAAATTAATTTGACATCATTTGGACATTTAAATCAAAAGTTATGAATTAATAAAATAAAAATCAGAAGAGAAAAATGAAGGATGACGTCGACGTGACGTCATCGTCGTCTTCCTCTGTCCAGAAATCGCGCCCCGATTTCCTTCTCCGATTCCTTTCCAAATTCTAGCTCGAATCACACGATTTGTTCCCCTCTCCTGCCCTACAAATACCCCTACCACTCCTCCCTGTTTTCCCCCAAAAACCCTAGCCCGAGCGCCCCCAGGCTGCCCGCAAATCGCCGCCGCCGTGCCGCCATTGCCGCCGCCTGTTTCTACAAACTTCGGTGAGTACCGTGCTCCCCAAGCACCCAGACGCCTCTCTCTAGACCCCCTGACATCATGCGCATCCTCGTGACTCGCTCGGGTAATTGTTTGTGCACCAGGTCGTCGCGTTCTTCCTCGTCCGAAGCAAACCGTCACGGTCTCCGACTCCGGTGAGCAACTGGAGACGAACCGAGACGCCCCTGGAACCACTGCCACGCCACCCAAGCCGCCTCGACCTCTACTTCTCCACGGTACGATCAGATATGCTCGAGAACCCGTTGATCGTCTCGAACGCGAGTTCCGGCCATGGCTCCGCCGCACCGGAGCAACTCCGGCGACCTAGCGCCGCTCAGTTTTGGTCGATCCAATCTGGACCGTCCGATCTACCTTGTGCGGCCATGATTAGAACTTTAACGCGAAGGGGTACGAGTTGATCTCGACCGTCAGATCTAGATCTGACGATCCAGATCTGTTCACTTATCCACGTCAGCAGATCCAGTCAGCGGCCACGTCAGCGTCCAGTCAGCGCTGACGTGGAAAACGAATTTCTCGATTTAATTTAATTTGGCAATTTGCAGAAACACCCCTGGCACTTAGAATTATTATAACTTTTTACTGACATATCCAAACTCAAATATTTTTATATTTTTGGAAAGCCCCTGACATGTAGATTATTTTAGATCTGTTAGATTTCAAATTTGACTTAGTTTAAATTATTAAAATTTCAAAGGGATGATTTGAGTATATTTGTAATAACTTTAAATCTATAAATCCAAAAATTGCAAATAAAATAGTTTTAGAAACTTTAGAATATTTTTAGTGTGATGCCTCTGTTATAATATATTTTGAGTAACATTTGAATGAATTCATAGTTATATATATTAAATTGAATAATTTGAATATTATCAACATAACTTTAAAAATAAACATTATTCTTGAATAAATTCAATTGCTATAAATTTATTTAAATCCCCTTTGTCTATTAATATTAATTATAAAAATTGTTTATAGAAATTTAAATCACATAAAACTCTAATCTTATATACATTCATTTATTATATTTTGTGAAAATAGAAATTAACTAAATTGCATTGGCATAATTGTTCATGTGATTAAAAATTGCATTTCATGCATATCATATTCTATTTTGTAGTTATAGTTCCCATAAGAAAACTCCCTCCCCATTTCCTCTAAGTTAGAGATATCTTCAACTTAGCATTTTGGTAAAGTTATACACTTAGACACTTAGGATTTTCAATATGGAGATAGAAGACCAATGAAGGACTTAGCAAAAACAAGACTCCAGAAGAATCCCAAGATGTCAAGCACTTAGAAGAAAAATGAGAAGAAGTTAAAGAAGGCCAACCCCCTTTTTTATTCTCTAAGTCTTTCTGTCTGTCCTTTCTTCTTCTCTGAGACTTCATGAAGACTAATTAAATCCAAGACCAGCCCAGGTGACACAAAAATCATCAAGTCTGAAGATTATTCAAGTCTACCAAGAATTCAATCAAGACATCACCAAGGAGAATATTACAAGTCTGGAGATGAAGCCTGGAAGACCAACTACATCTTTCTTCTATCTTTTCCCACTTTCCTAATCTTGTCTTTCACTTAAGACTTAAAAAGATTTTCATGGCATGACATGCATCTCTAGTCCTTAGAAATAATTTGCATATCATACATAACATGTTTTCCTTAAAAGTTTTATGAAACTTTTTTGTTCACTATGTATGTGCATGTATGTTTGATGATTGTTGTTTGTTGAATGTTGTATTGTTGTTTGCTTATATTGTTTAGATTGAACGGAGAGCAAACGTTCGTTGTTGAAAAGAGTTTGTGAACAACAACAACATTCAAAGGCAAGTGGCACACCTCATAAAACTTCCTATTATTTTCTATATGCATTACTTAGTGTATTTTTATATGCATGTGTAGGATAGTATTGCTATGCTAAACCTGTGTAGAATTTCCCTTACTCCTGTGTCTAGTTTCCCATATCATTCTTAGCCGAAATATTGATGCAATGTAATTGATGAAAAGTTTTACAAAGTATTAAGTGACTACTCAGGGCTGTGCTCATGGTTGTCGTCGCCTAGGATGAATGTCTATTCTACTTAGGGCCGTGAGCATGGTGAGTTTCACCTGAGAGTGTACATCCACTAAGTTAATGAACCTCCTGGGTGGATTGGTTGTATGGTGGCGAAGTTGAGTGGCTACTCAGGACCATGTCTATGGTTCCTGGAGTACGTGCACTTGTGGATGGCCACCCAGGGAACAGAGGAATCTGAAGAACTCCGAGTGACGATTGCTTCCAGTGCATCCATTGCCATATGGGCTCTGGCTTGATCAATTATGTTGCGTGGACTCTCTCAGGCTTGACAAGCAGATGAAGGGGGATGTTAGGTGGAACGGGTCAAGCCAGAGTTTGGGGGAAAATGCTTCTGAAAGATCTCGTCTCATTATTCTCCTTTCCTTATCACTATAAGTGTGTAAAGGATAGTTTGGGTTGAATGGGTACAATGGTGAAAGTGCACAACCTCTGCAGAGTGTAAAAACTAAGTACTTAGCCGTGTCCCCGGTACGGACAATTTGAGCAGCTGATCACGGACGTCAACAGAGGATTCCACCATTCCAACTTCAGAAATAAAACTTGATGGGTGAACAAGGGAAGATGAGATTTATGGTTTTCATGCCATACTTGTCTTGAATTGAAGAAAGTGCTTTCCAAAGAGATAGGAAAAATTGGCTTTATGCAAAATAGCCTTGAACTCCACCAGCCAAATAAGCATATAGGTTATTAGAGTTATTCCAATAAGTGTCCACCATAGTTTCACTTGCCAGACTCTATTTTTAATGGAATCTGACCCACGCTGTTGCAATATATTTCTTTTTGCAGATTGATCTGATGACGAGTGAGGTTTCGTTAAAAGGTTTCGAGTCTACAACGAACATGTTTTCGCCTGTGGCAACATGAATGTTATGGAGACTCACTGCTATTGTATTTCCGCTGTTTACTCTTTTCAAAGCTAGCTTTATGCTATGCAACTTGTATTGAATATTTTGTAAATCTGTATCATCGATGTAATAAAATTGATACTTTGTTGTGATATTACATCGTAAACTATGTGTGCAAACGAATCGATCCAGGGATTTGCACTATACACAGGTATCTGCCTTATTCTAAGTGCAGGTACGCTACAATAATTAATAATAACATTCATGCAGGTAAACAAATTACAGTTGGGAAATTGATAGAATAACTAAGTGCATAACAATGCATATACCAATGTCATTATGTCAAGTGTGAGATTCATTTGGGCATTACAATAATATACATAGACCGTTCCAACCGCATATATGACTAACAATCCACCTTCCGGTTAGCGTCCGCACCCCTTTCAGTATAGAGTTACATGCAACAGATTATCGTCTTAAGCACCGTGTGTAAAGTAACTAAGTAACATCGTACTTAGACAAAGTACTACTGTTTTATCTCTAGTAGCAACAGTACATCTACAACCTTAGAGCTACCTATCACAAACCCAAATTAAATAGAGTCATGAACCTACTATCGAGCATAAATACCCCATCTTAGAGTCACAAGCATCTACTTGGCTTGAGCATCTACTAGTAACGAAGAGCATGCAAGATAAAAAATAGCACACACATGATATAATATGAAGAAAATGACTTTAGTACTCAATATTCATCGGATCCCAGCAAACATAACATGAAGTATTACAAAACGGTGATCTTGATCATGATAGGCAGCTCACAAGATATAAACATGATAGCACAAGAGGAGAAGACAATCATCTAGCTACTGCTATGGACCCATAGTCCAAGTGTGAACTACTCACACATCGTTCCAGGTGCGGGCATGGTGACATAGAGCCCTCCGGTGTCGATTCCACCTCCCAGTAGGGTGCTGGGAGAAGTTCTGATCTCTCCCGAATTGGTGTTGACGACGGTGGCGGCTCAAGACCCGTGGAGGAAATATTGCGCACCGTAGGTATCTTAGGTTTTGGGGGGGGGGGGGGTATATGTAGGCGGAAGGGCGAAGGCGGTTGGGCTCCGTGGGCCCACATCACGTCCCCGGGCGGCAGGAGGGCTGACTGTGCCTGGGGGTGGTGTGGGCCCCTCGGGATCCGTCTTCGCCTCCTCTTCGGTGCTCTAGAAGGTTCCCAGGTAAATATGAGCTTTCCAAAAGAAATCGTCTGATTTCGAGAATATTTTCTTAAGTACTTTTCTGAAACCAAAAACAGAAGAAAACAGGGAACTGGCACTGTGGCATCTTGTTAATAGGTTAGTCCCAGAAAATGTATAAAACCATATAAAATGCATATAAAACATGTAATAACTTGGTATAATATAGCGTGGAACATAAGAAATTATAGATACGTTGGAGACGTAACAACATCCCCAAGCTTAGCTCTACTAGTCCCGAGTAGGAAAGAACGAAAAAAAGAATAATTTCTGAAGTGACATGCTTTCACACAATCTTGATCACGTAATAATGTAAGGCATGTAAACTGAGATCAAATTAATAAGGGCTGTAGTTTATATTGATATCAAATGAGTAATAAATAAACAAGTAGGCAAAGCAAAGCTTTCAATGATATAGTACTAGATAGTAATCAGTCGTGGAAAGTAGATATTGGAGATGATTTAAGCTTCAAGAACATCAATACAATCATCTAATGCTTCCAACAAACATGACAACTTTGTGAAAGGATCAAGTAAGGCAATAACAATATGCACGTAGAAGATCAACTCCTTATTTGTTCATGAGAAACAAGCAAGCGTTCAATCGTTGGTTCCTGGCACCAGGATGTTTTGGCTAAGAGAATATTAAGGGGGGTTTGGAAGGCCAACGGAAGAAAGTCTCACAAATCTGCAAGTGATCATTAGACAAGAGGAAGTCTTATAATCGAAGCTATGCAAGGAGTAGTGATTGCCACACAACAGATGCACATAGAGCTATAAGTGTATGAAAGTTCTCCAATGGAACTAGTGGGGTGCATCCAAATTGCTTGATCATGAAGACCTAGAACACTTTTGAAGAGGCTCATCATTGGAATATACAAGCCAATTTATTGTAAAGTTCCCCACATAGTTATGCAAGTAAGACATGAAAATTCTCTCATATGGAGTAAAGGTGCTAAACACGAGCACAAATGATGATCATAAATGATATAATGCTATAACATGAGCACAAGTGATGACTATGAATGATATGGTGCTGTAACATGAGCCCAAGTGTGTGATAAAGAATAGTAATGTTGCCCCCTTTTTATATTTTCTTTTTTTCTTTTTTTCTTTTTCTCTTTTTTCAATTTTTTCTTTTTCTGTTTCTCTTTTCGATGGCCTCCATGGCTCTTTTCACTTTTAGGGGCAAGCATCCTAATATGATAATATGACAACACACTATTGATACAAGTAACTAGTATGCACATAATGTATATGAAACGGTGCCTCTGCCAGTGTAGCAGGTTATGCAAAGATCTAGTGTAACATGGGTAAAACCACACATCAGCCGTATAGAATTACAAAAAGCAATATATAAGTAATGAATGACAACAAGTCATGTAATGTAAGATGAATGTTGCATGGCAATATATCTCGGAACAGCTATGGAAATGTTGTAGTAGGTAGGTATGGTGGATGTTTTGAGGAAGATATTTGGCTTATGTGTAGGAGCAGACGATGAAGATCTCCCACGAGTTTGGATGTACCCGCAAGAAAATGCACCAACTCTCAATGTTAGAAAGGGCAATGCCAAGTACCGAAGAGGCTAGCAATATGTTGGTGGAAGTGCCATGAAAACCGCAGTTTTAGAACTCACAAGTAATAAGATTCCAAATAAAAATATGATCTTACAAGGCATAATGAAAATTACTCCTAGGGGTGCTGTGGCAAATGAACAAGTCACTGTTTGGGACCCGACCGTAGCGCATAACATAAAGTCATTACGGTTGCCTTAGGCAAATAGAAGTCATATACCATTATGCAATCAACTGAAAATTTAAGTGTGGCACAGTTTTCAAGTTTATCTGGACCAACCATTAATCATTCCACTTTACTAGACCATCATGTTTACCATTAAGCAACTTAATATCTCAAAACCACATCAATGATTCAAGTGACACAATTTAATGATCTACAAGATTATGTATCATTTAGTTATATCATCTACCACTTTTAGCATTTTCTGTTCTCAACCAAACACTAATCAACCTTTTTAAAAGACCAACTCTCCATGCAATTAAACAATGAGATATGAGAGTATGATATAATAAAGCTAACAACTCTAGCAAGAGATGCATGAAAAACAAGAGCTAGAAAGCATAGCAGTAGCTAGAGAAGAATACTCAACAAATATAAGTGAAGAATATGAGTATTCATAAGAAAAAGCGGAGAGAGACACAAAAACAGACGCTTTAAGAAAAACACATAAGATGTGGCGGAATTAAAATATAGTTTCACTAGAAAGGACCTGATAGTTTGTCGATGAAGAAGGGGATGCCTTGGGCATCCCCAAGATTTGACGCTTGAGTATTCTTGAAATATATTAGGGGTGAACCACCTGGGCATCCCCAAGCTTTGGCGTTACTATCCTCTTGATCACATTATACTATCCTTCTCTCTTGATCCTTGAAAACTTCCTCCACACCAAACTTAAAGTAACTTCATTAAAGGGTAGTGCACAAAAAATATGATATTCTGTAGGAACAAAATTGCTACCAATGCTACTGGACATTAGCTACAGCCACTGATACTTCATGAAATAGAAAGATCCAATAAAAATAGCAAAATAGGCATTGCAAAATAAATGGTAGAATCTGTCAAAAAACAGAACAATCAGTAAAGACGAATTTTTCGAGGCACTTAACTTTCCCAGATCAGAAACCTGAAAGCTAATGAAAGTTGCATATATATATATGAGGATTACACACAAAAAAGGGCATGTCATTTGGATTTTTCTTTGAAGAGTTATGAATTTAACGGTAAACAGAAGAAAACTATTTATGCGCAGGAATCCAAATTTAGCATCAACTTTCAACAAGAGGCTTAACTTGACACAACAATGCAATAAAGTAAAGATACAAAGGAATTACAATAGAGGTAGGACAAGTCCTTGACTCAAAAAAATAATATAACAAGAATAAAAAGTGGGTTGTCTCCCATAAGTGCTTTTCTTTAACGTTTTTCCGCTAGGCACAGAAAGCAAAACTCAAATATTATCTCGAGATGAAGCATCAACATCAGTAATTTACTCTAGGACATGGCTGGTTGTAGTAGGTATTTTAGGTATCCATGAGGGTTTCCTATTATGTAAACCATCATTTTTAGGCATATTGGAAGGTTTTGGTTTGGGAATATAAATGAACTTTTGCTCCCTTCCTACAAAAGCCTTATCTTTCTTTGTTTTAATGGAGGAAACAGTTGACCTTAAAGTCTCCATAGCATCTTCTAATTTATCAATTCTATGATTATGAGTATCAAGGGTGTTGCTAGTTTCTAAAGTGGTGATTCTTCCATTAATGTCATCTATTGATTCATTACCCTTGCTAGCATTATGAAAAAAAAACTCCATATAATCCAACCTTTTAATAATATCTTCCAAAGTGATCTCACTTTTAACTTCTTTAGTTAGGGGTGGTGATTCTACCAAACTCTCAACTAATTGCATGCTTCAAAAGCAGGTGTACCAAGAAAGTTACCCCGTAAGAGTGTCAAGAATATACCTATACCAACTAGATGTGCCAACATAAAAATTCCTAAGGAGGATTAAAGTAGAGTGTTTTTTAGTGCATTTTTTATGAGCATCATTTATTCTATACCAAGCATCTTTTAATATTTCTCCCCCTTGTTGTTTAAAAGAACAAACTTCAACTTCAGGACTACCCATTTTCAGCAATCTAAATAGCAAACTGAAATAAGCAAAATAACAAAACTGAAATAAAAATGACAAATCGAAATAAGAATAACAATGCAAGTAACTAATTTATTTTATTTTTGATATTAAGCAAACCAGACAATAGGAAAAAAACTAAGCAAGACAATAACAAAATAAAAAGATTGGAACTGAGAGACTCCCCTCGCAGAAGAACTCTTCAAATCCTCTGCAACGACGCCATAAATTCTTGATGCTTTCAACGTGTGGTTGGGAGACCCCAAAGAGGAAGGTATGAAGTAGTGTGACGTGGGGCTACCTTTCGACTAGCCCACGATGAGGCTACCTGGGCCGCGCCACACAGAGGCCCACAAAAGGCCCACTCGGGGTACCACGTATCCTAGTCCAAGTCGGTTAGGTCTCATAACCTTCCATATCTGTAATTGCTGTCGATACCGACCACCCGAGACCTGGCTACCTATAAAGCCAGGAGGGTTGCCCGTCCTAGGGGACACGCCAACAGCCACCGCCACAAACCCTAGCAAAATCGCAATCTCGTCGCCATTGTAACAGCAACTCGCCATCAATAACAGACAAGCAGGAGTAGGGTGTTATCCTCCGGGAGCCTGAACCTGGGTAAAACCTTGCTTGTCAGCCGTCGTGATCACCAACGCTCCTCTCTCTCCCCCTCAATCAACCCGGGGTGCACAACCCTGGGACTTGTCGAGTTACACCCTCGTCATAGTGCAGCAGCAAGATTTCCCTCAGTTATGAAACCAAGGTTATCGAATCAGTAGAAAATGAGAATTCCCTCAAGATGTCAACTGCGCCAGAAATTCTTGGGGGTGTTAAGTTGACGTGGAGGTTGCACACAAGACAATCAAAGTATTTTGTCCCAACTAAACGGTGAGGGTGTCAATCCCACCGGCTTGCTGTAACAAAGTATTAAACGTATGTGTGGAAGAAAGATGTTTGTTTGCAGAAAGTAACAGGTTTGTAGTAGCTGGTTTATCAAATTAAAGAGAAGGACCGGGGTTCACAGTTCACTAGTGTGAGATTACAGTTGGGCAATTGATAACATAATGAAGTGCATAACAATGCAGATACCAATGTCATGATGTCTAGTGTGAGATTCATTTGGGCATTACAACAATATACATAGACCGTTTCAACCACATCTATGACTAATAATCCACCTTCCGGTTAGCCTCCGCACCCCTTTCAGTATTAAGTTGAATGCAACATATTATCACCATAAGCACTGTGTGTAAAGTGAGTAAGTAACATCGTCCTTATACAAAGTACTACTGTTTTATCCCTAGTAGCAACAATACATCTACAACATTAGAGCTAGGTGTCACCACCCCAGATTAAATAGAGACATGAATCTACTATCGAGCATAAATACCCCCTCTTGGAGTCACAAGCATCTACTTGGCCAGAGCATCTACTAATAACGGAGAGCATGCAAGTTCATAAATAGCACACACATGATATATTATGAAGAAAATGACTTTAGTACTCAATAATCATCGGATCCCAGCAAACATAACATGAAGTATTACATAACGGTGATCTTGATCATGATATGCAGCTCACAAGATCTAAACATGATAGCACAAGAGGAGAAGACAACCATCTAGCTACTGCTTTGGATCTGTAGTCCAAGGGTGAACTACTCACGCATCGTTCCGAAGGCGGGCATGGTGACGTAGAGCCCTCCAGTGTCGATGACGAGGGATGTCCCCATCAATACCCATGGTTACTAGCCTAGGGTAAGAGTTTATGAGGTAGAGAACCTGTAGTGTTGGTAGATTCGTCGGCTGACAAGCGGGAATTACCCAGGTTCGTGGCCCTCGAGTGAGGTAAAACCCTTACTCCTGCTTGTCTGTTATTGATCGTGTATATACGGTGAGTACAGGGGTCTAGCAAGATGTCGATCTTGCTAGGGTTTTATGATTGTGGTTGGGCATGTCCCTGATCGGTCTCCCTCCTGTCCTTTATATAGGGGTACATGTCTCGGGTCGTAACCGACTAGGAATATATACATGGAAAGCATTACCGACTATGCTATCTATAGTAAGAGATATTCGTCTTGGACTTCGCTTGATGGGCTTCCTTAGCCGGATGACAATTGGGCTTTAGTCATTACATGCACCAGGTACCCACACGAAGGGGTACCCGTTTGGTATAACCTTGTCACTCGATTCCCCCTCCCGACAGGGTACCGAGGAGAAGTTCTAATCTCTCTCAAATTGGTGTTGACGACGGCGGCGCCTCGGGACCCGTGGAGGAAATATTGCGCACCGTAGGTACCTTAGGTTTTCGGGGGGGGGGGGGGGGGTATATGTAGGCGAAAGGGCGAAGGCGGTGGAGCTCCGTGGCCCCACACCACGTGGCCGTGCGACAGGATGCTGGCCACGCCTGGGGGTGGTATGGGCCCCTCGGGCTCCGTCTTCGCCTCCTCTGAAGGAGATATGCCCTAGAGGCAAATAAATATATAGTATTTATAGCATTATCTCATAAGTTTATAATAAATTTTTGTATCATGCTATAACTGTATTAATCGGAATTGTTATACACGTGTGATACATGAACAAACCAGAGTCCCTAGTAAGCCTCTATATAAACTAGTTCATTGGGCAACTGTTGATCGAGATTTCCTGATCATGGACAATGACGTCGGTTGACAATGAGGTCATCCTATTGGTGGAATAAGGTGATGGACATACACATAAAAGTATTGCAATAAGATCGTATTACGATGTTCATCATTTGCAGTAGGAAAGTAATATGATAGCTTATTCCTCAGACCGTGAGATCATATTAATTGCTACTCCGTAGGATACTCTAAGTGCATCAAACGTCATGTCTTATATAGCTTGACAATAAAGGTGTCTATCTTGTGTATCTCGAAAGAGTACGTTCAGACGTATGGATCAAGAGCGGGATTTGTTCATTCGCGTAATGGAAAGATACTCTGGACCCACTCGGTGAGATTACGTCTATATAGCTGTGCAGCTTATGACTAGGTCATGCAGATGTAATATCACAGACAAGTTAAAACCTTTGTCGGTAACAACATACAACAGGTGTCGGGGGGCTACCCCCCGGGTAGGGCAGATCCCGGCGCAATTCGAGAGTGTGGCAACAGTGCGAGACCTTTGGCGAGAGCAAGGGCCACCCCCTGGTGCGCTGAAGGGGCAACTTGACCTTTCGAAGCTGGTAGAGTGCAAGGTGCCTCCTGGCAGGCGCAAGGGTCATCCCTGGCGGCTATAAATAGCCACCCCGAGCCCTCATAACAGCACAAGCATCAACGGGTGGTTCCTCTAAGAACTAGCTTCTCGAAGATGTCTTTGCTGGTGTAACATCCCAATTTTGCTAAAATTTATAACTTTGCATTCATACAACATTCATCATATAGGCTTAACTTTTAATCACATAAATACTAAATAAAAATTCAATTATGAGTTTAAATAATGTTTAATCCCATTTAAATGTTTATTTAAAACTTACTTCATAAATATAATTTTCCAAATTATATAATGGGTAAGGTTATTATTAAAAAATGCTAATTTAAATAACCTTTCCAAAATATATTTTTATGAATTTTTCTGAAATGTTTTGAATAGGTTTAAAAATCATTTAGTAAATCAGATTTGAAAAACAGTTTTTATTTTATTTAAAAGTTTATGTTACCAGGCCGGCCCAGTCGTTATCCACCGCGCGCGCGGTCGATAACAGCCCATCGGCCCGCTCCAGCGCGCGCGCGCCGCTCCCCTCTCGCTGACAGGTGGGCCCCACCTGTCAGCCGTCTTCCACCTCCGTCCGGAGATCGCGCCGGAGACGACGACCACGACCGAGCCGTTTCCGGGCCGGTTTCCGCCGTGATTAGCTCCCGCGCCCCCTCCTATTTATACCCCGCGAGGCCGCCTCCGAACCCCCCCCCCCCAAAACCCTACCTCTCCGCCGTCGGGCTGCTCGGAATCGAGCTCGCTGTCGCCGCCATTGCCGCCGGGCTTTTTCGCGAGTGCGGTAAGCTCCAAGCTCCTCGAGCTCCACCGAGCCCCCCCCTCGCTTCCCCATCCTTTTGCGCACCCGTTGAGCACCCTTGCTTGTCCCATTTTGCAGCCGAACGCCGAAAACGACCTCGACCGAGGTGCTCCGCCGCCGGCCACCATCTCCGACGAGGAAAGGAGAGGAGTCTCGACGCCGCCGCCGCGCCATCGACCTCGCCTCCTCCTTCGCGTCATTTTGGTAAGAACCGTTCGTCCTGGGGTGGTGTTTTCATGCGGGAAGCGTCGAGGCCGACGCGCCGCCGCCGGCGAGCCTTCCGGCGACCCGCGCGCCGCTCGGTTCGGCTGGGCGTCGCACGCCGTTGGATCTAGATCCGTTGGATCTAGATCCAAACGATCCCGTGCGTCCGATCTCATTTAAATCGGACGACTCTTGTCCACGATCCGCGCGAATTGTTTTCGTCCAATAGGATCGCGCCACGTAGCCCCATTATTTTCTTTTTCGCGGGAATTTTATAAATAAAACAGAAAAATATGCAAAACTTAGAAAATTCATAACTTATGTTCTGTAAGTCCAAATTCAATGAACTTTATATTCACGGATAGCCCTGCTAGAGTAGTTTAATTCTACATCATTTGTTTTTGCTTTTGTTAAATAATAATTCATAAGATCATCAGAGGAGTAATTCGGCTATTAAATCCATAACTTAAATAATAAAAATGTTTTACAAATAAACTTAATTGTTTTAGGTTTAGGTTAACAACCTCTGCCTAGGAATATTAATATATGTCTTATTTGAAAACTTTCTTAGAACAATAAAATTTGTAATGTTATAATCTAAGTTTTGGTTACTTTGTTTTCAAATTAATAAATTGTTAAGTGAATTGAGAAATTTCTAGAAATTGCATCTCATGCATCTAATACCAGAGAATATAAATCATGGATAAGTGTGTCTAATTCTACACATGGCATATCATGCATGCATACATCTTTTATTTGGTGTGTGAGATTTTGTGTGGATATTTATTTGTATGTATTGCTTGTGCTAGATTGTGAAGGAGAGGAAGGACCTGCTTGTGATTGCTATTCTTGTTGTGCCTGCCCCTCCTGCTGCCAAGGCAAGTGACTTCATAAAACACCTACTATTTTATTCTATTGCATATCTAGTGTTTTCAAACAGTATTTGCAAAAGTAGTATGCATGATAGGTTTTTGGGAGATTGTAGTATGCTATGCAAACCTTTTAGGTTTCCCCTTAGAAATTCCAGATTAGACCCCTATTATAATTTAGTGGAAGCAACTGCTGCAAAAATGATTTGTTTTATGGTTGATGTGATAAATGAAAATTTCCACTAAATAAATTTAACGCCTGGGTAGATTGGGTCGATCGAGGAGGTTTCAAGTTGAGTGGCTTCCCAGGGCCAAGTGTCATGGTTGTCTTCGCCCAGGCTAGTTTCTACTTACTTGGGGCCATGATATGCGGTGTTAACCTGAGTTGCTCACTTGTGGTAGGCCACCCAGGGGTATGAGATTTAAGTCTACACTGAGTCTAGTTGCTTATCGTGCAACCATTGGTCAATATGGGCTCTGTCTTGATGGAGTAAGTTGTTGTGGACCTGGGTCAAGAGATTGATGGATGGTGGTAATCTCTTAGTATGATCATGGGAAAGCAACTTCTGAAAAGTCTCGTCTTGATCTTCTCCTTTTCCTTCTCACTAAAGGAGTGTAGAGGATAGTTTGGGTTGATTGAGTCTAATGGTGAAAGTGCACACCCTCTCGAGAGTTAAAACCTAAGATCTTAGCCGTGTCCCCGGCAACGGACAATTTGAGTAACTACACAAGGCTGTGTTCTGAAAATCTCCTCATCTCAAATTTCTTAATAAAACTTTTGTTGGGTGAACATGGGTAGGAGACATGGACTTGTCTCGAGATTGTCTCTGAAGGAGAAGATATTGATTTAAGAAAATTGTTTACCAAAAGTAGGAAAAAATTTGCTTTGCGCAATAGCCTTGAGCTCCACCAGCCAAATTAAGCATATAGTTATAGTATAGTAGAACATTAGGAATTAAAGTCACTTGCCACCACAATTCAATTGTGCTGACCCTTTATAGCTGGGCTGCAACTAAACCTTGCAGAATGTCCGAATGAGGAGTAAGGGGGTCGTCTTCGAGCTACAACCAACATGATTTGCCAGTGGCTTCATGGAGAAGATGTATCTCCATGCTACCTTTAGTATTGCGTTTGAACTCTGAAATAAAGTGTGAACTATTGATTCAGCTAGCATTTCCGCTATGCTAAGTTGTAAGGATATTTGTTTTTGGATCATTCGTCTCGTTCTGTAATAAATTATGACATTGTACTGTGATATTTCATCTTATTGGAGAATGTGAGACTTATGTGATCCAAGTCTTTACATTATTCAAATGTTTCACTGCTTTCATAAGCATGGGCACTACAGATGGTATCAGAGCACGAATGTTGCCTGTAGGCTCGAAACCCCTAGGATTGGATACAAACCCTAAAATAAATATTTATAGTTAACTAATTTCGAAATACCAGACTTCTTTTCTTATAATATGTTCCTTACCTTCTACATTCTTATTTTGTTTCATCTCCTTAATTCTTATCCCTTCAAAAATTTTGTAGATGAAGAACTTCACTCGTGAGTTATCCCCGCAGAAAGGAGACCAGTACTACTTCAGTGACCAGCTCCTCAGTATTTCCAAAACCCTGAGGTTGACGCCGCCAGTCTTCAGGGGCAAAGAAATTATGTCAGAAGATTACCCTGAAGGACGCTGGAAGATCGAGGCAGAAGTTCTCCCTCGTCTTGATCCTCCTGGACCGCAGCTGATCCGTTTCGGATCTAGATACCCCAACTGGAAGAATGGAGTGGAGATGGCGATGCTGGAGACCTTGTCACGCATCATTGAGCAGTTCTATGACGAGATCAAGCCCAACTCCGTCTTTCGACACTTTGCCAGGAGGGATAGCATTGGACAACCCGTTCAACCCTCACTTAGGGGTATGAACGAGAAGCATCATGGAGACCTTGGAGCTCATTGCCATAACTTGGATATACTTCTGGGACAAGAGATCTTCTACAGGGCAGATTTAAGGCGCGTCCACCGTCACGTTAAGGAAAGCTTAGAAGAAGAGAAAGATATTCTTCGTGTAGAAGTTCAGGTGCTAACGAAGGAGAACAAGGAACTGGAAGACAAGATTTACCTGCAAGATGATAGGATTGCGCAGAAGGATGCCCATATATTGGCTTTGCAGGCTCAGTGTGCTCATTTGTGTGAACAACTAAGCCAAATGGAACTTCAGGCAGAGAAGAATCATCCCCCTGACGCCCCAGAGCCCCTAGTGTTAACCTATCCCGATGAGGACACTCCAAAGGAAGCCACATGTAACGCCCCGAGATTTTTTCCCAATTAGAAAATTGCTTGTTCTTCTTTTTTGCATCAACATGACATCATCATGCATCAATTGTTTTTGTCTCATTAATTTAAATTAATGCATTTAAATTTAAACTCCATTTAAATTCTTTTCCCACAATTAAATTCAAATGCTTTTCAAATTAGTAAATTGTGTATTTCAAATCTTCTGCAAATATTATAAAACTAGTTTATTAAATTGCCTATTTTAAACTAAAACTATTTTGTAAATCTTCTTTATTCAAATTCTTTTCTATTTTGTTTTAGAAATAAAAAACAGAAAAAGAACTAAAAGAGAAATAAAAATTCCAGAGAGAAAAACCTACCTGGGCCGTGCTCTCCCTCCTGGTCCATCTCCTCCCGGCCAAAAGCCCACCCCGACCCATTTTCTCCACTCCCCCTGTCATCTTCCTCCCCCGTACGGGAGGAGACCTTTACACCGAGGCAATGGAACCCACTGCCTCACATGCTCCCTCCTCCTCCCCTCCTTTTTAGCCGCAACCCCTCCCCTCTGGAAACCCTAGCTTCGCTCCCTCTCCCTCTCAGCCACCGCCGCCCCCTTCTTCCCCATCTTCCCCTCTCTGTTTCTTCCACACACAAAAAAACTCACCGGAGCACCTCGTCGTCGCGCCACTGCCACGCTGCCGGCGAAGGGACGGGGAGTACCCCAGGAGCACCGCCGCGTCGTCTTCCTCCTCTCCACCGAGGGAATCAAGCCAGGAGGGTTCCTGTCCGAGGCGCTCGTCCTTGTCGTCTCCGACGCCGGCGGAGCGCCGCCGCCAATTTTTCCCCACCTCCGGACTTCCCCGACACGAACTGATCCTCCGCGTACACTCCCGGTGAGCTTCGCGTCTCATTCCTTCCCTCCCTTTCCCAAATTATTGTCGGGGGCGTCCTCGACCTCCTCTGTTTTCCGCCATAGCCGTGGCTCCCGCACGAAATCTCGCGCACGGGGCCGAGCCGCGCCGCCTCATCCTTGTCCTCTGAGCACCCGCACACCACAAACCACCACCTCGCATCGCTTTGCACTCAAAACCCGCACCCACCCCGTCGAGATGTTCGTCGCCGGTCAGTTCGATCCACCGTGCGCCTCTGTTCTGTAACTCGTATCAGTTTCGTCAGGCTAGCTTCTTATCCTGTTAAAAAGAAACACGAACCAGATCTGTCAACAACACAATCCCAACCCCCTGGCTAGCGCAGCGCTGGCTCCGTTCGCTCCGCGTCGCGAGTTCGAACCCTATGGCGCGTTGAGAAAAGCCACACTTTTTACTCCTTCCGCGCACCCTGACAGGCGGGCCCCACGGGTCAGTGACCGCGGGAGCCCGCACCACACACACTCGCGCCAGCGTGGCTCTGGGCCCGCTGGACAGCCGCACAGGGTAGTTTCCCCTGGGTGAGAAAAGTCTAGAAGACTCCCTGCGCTGCAATATTTACACCACGCCCCCCTGCCTTTCTGGTTCCCACACAGAGGTCCCCACCGACGCTGTTTCCTCACCAACAAGTCCCTGGACTTTACAGAAATACCCCTAAAACTTGTTTTGCTAATAACTTTATTTCTATAACTCCAATTAAAATAATCTTTATATGTTTTTGTATCAGAAAAATGCAAGGAATATTAATATGCCATTTGTATGCCATTTTGCATATGTTATTTTAATTACTTAGTGTAATTTGTTAATTGCAACATAATAATTAAATATCGAATGTGTGGGGTAATAAATATATAATGCCCTATTCCATTTAATTTAATTATATCACCGATGTCATGTGTTACCATGTTAACCAACATTTAATATTGCTGGTAAATAAATAACTTGCACCTAAATTTTAATTGCCCGGGTTGTTTTCTCGCTTAATTTGGATTACCTGTATTGTATTGCATCTTGCCATGTCATGCATCATTCTCATATGATCATGCTGGATCTTTTGCCGTAGTTGTAAAATGCATCTTTTACGCTTTCCAGTGTTTGTTGCTTCTTCGCGGATACGACGTTGAGATGTGTGAGCAACGACAAGATCTGCTTCCATCCGGGATTCCAGGCAAGCAAAGTTTGCTTGTTTACCTATACATTGTCTTTCATTCCTGCCGTTGATCTCTGCTACCCTAGTATTCGATTCTTTATCGCGATCCCATCATATGTTTATCCTGCAGCCCATACAGCTTTATCCCCACATCCTAATACATGTTGCATGTTTATCTGTTGGCCTTGCGAGTCGTAGCGCATGCTTATAGTTGTTTGTGCGAGTCGTCTGTATGTCTTATTTTGTTTCACCTACTTAGTATGATAGATTGTCTACCTTAATAAAATGATGTTCTATGTTGGGGTATTATAATTAAAAGATAAGGCACCGGCGGAAGGCCTTGCGAGGTGCTTTTTTCTGCTAAGTGTCGACCTAGGAACTCAGTTCTTGTCCTCGGATCCAATTTTGAGCGCACTAACCGCTTGTGGGAGGCCCTATGGAGCCCCCCGCGGCTTCGATATAATCCGCTTCTTATCCAGGGCGCCGCAAGTAGTTCGGGCTTTCCATTTGATGCATGCATATGGTTACCTAACGATCTCATGATGATGGAGTAGTCGATTCTCATATAGGGTGGCACGTTCTTAGAGTGCTATGAAGGTCGTATCCCGCGGGCACTGGACCTGATTAGCCGTGCACACAATCATGCGGTTCCCTGGATGGGTTGTAGAGAAGAGATTTGCCATGTTGAGATGCCCTACCTTCTGGCTTTGCTTTTGGGGTTGATCGAACGAGTACGGGTCCAGTAGTGCACCCCTGCAGGGTATAATCTTATCGATGAGCCGTGTCCACGGTTATGGACGACTTGGTGATGATGCTGGCTAACAAGATCATAGACAACTTACACCTAATCATTGTTAATTAACCTGACTAGTAATATAGAATTATTTTCACAATAACTGGTAACTAAAATTTGTCCAATGTGTGAGTATTCCCGAATTGCTTCCTCATATGTGGTTGAGGGGGTTAATCCGAGAATGGGTTATGATTGGTGTTAGTTGTAGATGGTTATCTTTATGCGCTCTCTTATCCCTTTCTAATTAGACGGAAGTTGTAGCGTGTCTCTTTAGGTTGCTAGTGCTGCTGCCGCTAAGTCCACCTCCCCTATATTTTGGGAGATGGTGTAGAAAGTAGGCAAGTCGGTTTTGCTTGCCAGGGAGTGCCCTGACCCTCTTTTGGGATGTGCTTTATGTGCAGTTAACATGTTTGAAGTTCGACGACGTTAGCTTGGGAATCCCTCCGGCTTTGCTGGGCAGGGATATGGCGCCATTGCTTATCTTCAGGACTCTTAGTCCAATTTGTATCTTATCCGTAGTCGGATACTATTTTGCTTCCGCTGTCATTTGTATCTTTGTATTGAATCGTTTGTATCTTGACTCGTTCGAGTCGTTGTTATATTATATCTTCTGTTGTATTTGTGGATGTATCGGAACTGTTGTAATGTTATCACAATTCCACCCACATAATGCGCATGTATCGATGTGCACATTATGTCTGGTGGGCGACCAAAAATCGTTATTATGTGGATTTCGGCGGAAGCGCTTAAATCTACATAGTACCGATTTTCGGGCGTCACAAAGTGGTATCAGAGCCAGGGTTTCGATCTCCTTGTTGTTTCGATACGAATGGTTATCGAAGCAGCGGGTCCGCAAAAGCCTGTAGGATAACCTCGCTAACGGTCGTTGTTTCTAGAGTGTCGAAAACTATTTGACTTAAATTATTTTGAAAATTATCTCAATAGGTTTATTTTTACTCCTTAACTCAATTCTATTTCTCCTCTTACCTTACTTGTTTTGAGTCTCTTCTCTTATCCAACTTTCAAAGCTTTAGGATCCTACGTGTGGGTGGACGATTTCTTGCCTTTTATCCTATTAGGGTTCGATCTTTCGGAGTCATCTTCGTTGTGAGCAACAACCTCTTGTTAGTGGTGTCGAGAATTTCAAGGTGGAGCAACAATCCCTTGTTAGTGGTGTCGAGAAGTTCATCACGGAGCCGGAAGAATCGATAGTTACCCCTCTCTTCTTGTGGTCTCGGCGTGGATCGCGGGACGCGATCCCTTGTTAGTGGTGTCGATTGTAACGCCCCGGGATTTTTTCCCAATTAGAAAATTGCTTGTTTTTTCTTTTTTGCATCAACATGACATCATCATGCATCAATTGTTTTTGTCTCATTAATTTAAATTAATGCATTTAAATTTAAACTCCATTTAAATTCTTTTCCCACAATTAAATTCAAATGCTTTTCAAATTAGTAAATTGTGTATTTCAAATCTTCTGCAAATATTATAAAACTAGTTTATTAAATTGCCTATTTTAAACTAAAACTATTTTGTAAATCTTCTGTATTCAAATTCTTTTCTATTTTGTTTTAGAAATAAAAAAACAGAAAAAGAACTAAAAGAGAAATAAAAATTCCAGAGAGAAAAACCTACCTGGGCCGTGCTCTCCCTCCTGGTCCATCTCCTCCCGGCCAAAAGCCCACCCTGACCCATTTTCTCCACTCTCCCTGTCGTCTTCCTCCCCCGTACGGGAGGAGACCTTTACACCGAGGCAATGGAACCCACTGCCTCACATGCTCCCTCCTCCTCCCCTCCTTTTTAGCCGCAGCCCCTCCCCTCTGGAAACCCTAGCTTCGCTCCCTCTCCCTCTCAGCCACCGCCGCCCCCTTCTTCCCCATCTTCCCCTCTCTGTTTCTTCCACACAAAAAAAACTCACCGGAGCACCTCGTCGTCGCGCCACTGCCACGCTGCCGGCGAAGGGACGGGGAGTACCCCAGGAGCACCGCCACGTCGTCTTCCTCCTCTCCACCGAGGGAATCAAGCCAGGAGGGTTCTTGTCCGAGGCGCTCGTCCTCGTCGTCTCCGACGCCGGCGGAGCACCGCCGCCAATTTTTCCCCACCTCCGGACTTCCCCGACACGAACTGATCCTCCGCGTACACTCCTGGTGAGCTTCGCGTCTCATTCCTTCCCTCCCTTTCCCAAATTATTGTCGGGGGCGTCCAATTGTCCTCGACCTCCTCTGTTTTCCGCCATAGCCGTGGCTCCCGCACGAAATCTCGCGCACGGGCCCGAGCCGCGCCGCCTCATCCTTGTCCTCATAGCACCCGCACACCACAAACCACCACCTCGCATCGCTTTGCACTCAAAACCCGCACCCACCCCGTCGAGATGTTCGTCGCCGGTCAGTTCGATCCACCGTGCGCCTCTGTTCTGTAACTCGTATCAGTTTTGTCAGGCTAGCTTCTTATCCTGTTAAAAAGAAACACGAACCAGATCTGTCAACAACACAATCCCAACCCCCTGGCTAGCGCAGCGCTGGCTCCGTTCGCTCCGCGTCGCGAGTTCGAACCCTATGGCGCGTTGAGAAAAGCCACACTTTTTACTCCTTCCGCGCACCCTGACAGGCGGGCCCCACGGGTCAGTGACCGCGGGAGCCCGCACCACACACACTCGCGCCAGCGTGGCTCTGGGCCCGCTGGACAGCCGCACAGGGTAGTTTCCCCTGGGTGAGAAAAGTTTAGAAGACTCCCTGCGCTGCAATATTTACACCACGCCCCCCTGCCTTTCTGGGTCCCACACAGAGGTCCCCACCGACGCTGTTTAGTCACCAACAAGTCCCTGGACTTTACAGAAATACCCCTAAAACTTGTTTTGCTAATAACTTTATTTCTATAACTCCAATTAAAATAATCTTTATATGTTTTTGTATCAGAAAAATGCAAGGAATATTAATATGCCATTTGTATGCCATTTTGCATATGTTATTTTAATTACTTAGTGTAATTTGTTAATTGCAACATAATAATTAAATATGGAATGTGTGGGGTAATAAATAGATAATGCCCTATTCTATTTAATTTAATTATATCACCCATGTCATGTGTTACCGTGTTAACCAACATTTAATATTGCTGGTAAATAAATAACTTGCACCTAAATTTTAATTGCCCGGGTTGTTTTCCCGCTTAATTTGGATTACCTGTATTGTATTGCATCTTGCCATGTCATGCATCATTCTCATATGATCATGCTGGATCTTTTGCCGTAGTTGTAAAATGCATCTTTTACGCTTTCCAGTGTTTGTTGCTTCTTCGCGGATACGACGTTGAGATGTGTGAGCAACGACAAGATCTGCTTCCATCCGGAATTCCAGGCAAGCAAAGTTTGCTTGTTTACCTATGCATTGTCTTTCATTCCTGCCGTTGATCTCTGCTACCCTAGTATTCGATTCTTTATCGCGATCCCATCATATGTTTATCCTGCAGCCCATACAGCTTTATCCCCACATCCTAATACCTGTTGCATGTTTATCTGTTAGCCTTGCGAGTCGTAGCGCATGCTTATAGTTTTTTGTGCGAGTCGTCTGTATGTCTTATTTTGTTTCACCTGCTTAGTATGATAGATTGTCTACCTTAATAAAATGATGTTCTATGTTGGGGTATTATAATTAAAAGATAAGGCACCGGCGGAAGGCCTTGCGAGGTGCTTTGTTCTGCTAAGTGTCGACCTAGGAACTCAGTTCTTGTCCTCGGATCCAATTTTGAGCGCACTAACCGCTTGTGGGAGGCCCTATGGAGCCCCCCGCGGCTTCGATCTAATACGCTTCTTATCCAGGGCGCCGCAAGTAGTTCGGGCTTTCCATTTGATGCATGCATATGGTTACCTAACGATCTCATGATGATGTAGTAGTCGATTCTCATATAGGGTGGCACGTTCTTAGAGTGCTATGAAGGTCGTATCCCGCGGGCACTGGACCTGATTAGCCGTGCACACAATCATGCGGTTCCCTAGATGGGTTGTAGAGAAGAGATTTGCCGTGTTGAGATGCCCTACCTTCTGGCTTTGCTTTTGGGGTTGATCGAACGAGTACGGGTCCAGTAGTGCACCCCTGCAGGGTATAATCTTATCGATGAGCCGTGTCCACGGTTATGGACGACTTGGTGATGATGCTGGC
Source organism: Poa annua (assembly GCA_026929855.1). Taxonomy (NCBI): domain Eukaryota; kingdom Viridiplantae; phylum Streptophyta; class Magnoliopsida; order Poales; family Poaceae; genus Poa; species Poa annua. The sequence continues at coordinate 74,397,025 of CM049426.1, forward strand.
TAACAAGATCATAGACAACTTACACCTAATCATTGTTAATTAACCTGACTAGTAATATAGAATTATTTTCACAATAACTGGTAACTAAAATTTGTCCAATGTGTGAGTATTCCCAAATTGCTTCCTCATATTTGGTTGAGGGGGTTAATCCGAGAATGGGTTATGATTGGTGTTAGTTGTAGATGGTTATCTTTATGCGCTCTCTTATCCCTTTCTAATTAGACGGAAGTTGTAGCGTGTCTCTTTAGGTTGCTAGTGTTGCTGCCGCTAAGTCCACCTCCCCTATATTTTGGGAGATGGTGTAGAAAGTAGGCAAGTCGGTTTTGCTTGCCAGGGAGTGCCCTGACCCTCTTTTGGGATGTGCTTTATGTGCAGTTAACAGGTTTGAAGTTCGACGACGTTAGCTTGGGAATCCCTTCGGCTTTGCTGGGCAGGGATATGGCGCCATTGCTTATCTTCAGGACTCTTAGTCCAATTTGTATCTTATCCGTAGTCGGATACTATTTTGCTTCCGCTGTCATTTGTATCTTTGTATTGAATCGTTTGTATCTTGACTCGTTCGAGTCGTTGTTATATTATATCTTTTGTTGTATTTGTGGATGTATCGGAACTGTTGTAATGTTATCACAATTCCACCCACATAATGCGCATGTATCGATGTGCACATTATGTCTGGTGGGCGACCAAAAATCGTTATTATGTGGATTTCGGCGGAAGCGCTTAAATCTACATAGTACCGATTTTCGGGCGTCACACCACAGGTGTCAAGAAGCGGAAGTGTGGGAACACCCGCAAATTCATAAGGAGTTTTAAAATTTGATTAGTAAGACCACCAATTATCCTTACCTTACGAGTATTTCTCCTAGCCTCATCGAAGTTGTATTGACCCACCAATTTGTGGTGAGGCAGTACCTTGAAAACCATGTCCTAGCTTGGTTTGCAAGTCTCTAAAATATCGAATTTATAAAATACTTCGGGTGTGTCTGTTTATTTCTTGCTTGTTATGTTTCTGTGAAGTGTGTTGATGTGCATGGGTAGATTTTTCCTTTGTAGTCTCTTCTATCACTACTTACCTATGCCCACACCATACAGATGCCTCCACGTCGTGATCCTGACAACAACAATGCCAACGAAATGATGCAACAAATGATGGCAGCCCAGACACAGTTGATGACCATGATGGCTCAGTTCATGGCAAACCAAAACAATCCACCACCCCCTCCACCGCCGCCACCACCACCCCCACCCCAAGTTGACCGCCTTGCTAGGTTCTTGAGGCTCAGACCCAACAAATTCTCCACAGCTACTGAACCAATCGTAGCCAATGATTGGCTACGCTCTGTGAACAAGGATCTAGTTACTTGCGAGTGTACGGAATTGGAGAAAATAAGATTCACTTCCCATCTACTGGAGGGACCAGCAGCACAGTGGTGGGAAACATATCAGATCACTCACCCACTTGAAGGACTTACCTGGGAAATCTTTAAAGAAGGTTTCCGCAATGCTCACATCTCTACTGGGATCATGAATCTGAAAAGGGATGAGTTCCGTACCCTGAGACAGGGAAATCGTGCTCTGAGGGAGTACATGGAGGACTTCAATTCCCTCTCACGGTATGCCCCAGAGGATGTAGACACCGATGCAAAGAGGAAGTATAAGTTTCTGAATGGATTCAATGGTGAGCTGAAAATACCATTGTCTGTGGCCTATGCTCCCAATTATCAGGACCTTCTTGATCGGCCATTACTCTGGACAGCAACATGAAGAAGGAGGAGAATAGAAAAAGGAAGTTCAGCGCCAATAAGTACAACACTAATCTGATGCAGAAGAAACCATACGTTCCTGAGAACAGTGGGGGTCACCACAGTCACAAGAGTGGAAGTGGCCACAACCATAATGGTCATATCCATAAAGTAGGAAATTCCGGATACAGAGGAAATGGACAGGGTGGTAGTGGACACAACCACCCGTTCAATGGGAACAATAGTGGAAAAGAGCCACACCGCCACAACAATGAGCCTAAACGAGATATTAGTCAAGTGACTTGCTACAAGTGTGGGAACAAGGGACATTACTCAACAGACTGCCCAGAGAAGAAGAAGGCGCCGGAAGCATCAAAGCCTAATCCTTTCCAGAAGGCACAGGTGAATCATCTTGATGTGGAAGAAGTGCAGAATGAACCGGATGCAGTGATTGGTACGTTCCTACTACATACCTTTCCAGCATTAGTCTTGTTCGATACGGGAGCATCCCACTCATTCATCTCAAGAGCTTTTGTTAATAAAAACAAACTGACTACTACAAGCCTGCTAAATCCGGTTAGGGTGAGTTCCCCAGGGGGGGAAATGCTCGCACAAACCGATTGTCAAAACTTGAGTTTAGAAATTGGTAAACACTCCTTTCCGGTAAACCTGATAATATTAGAGACCCATGGTCTGGATGTTATACTCGGTATGGATTGGTTGGCCAAGTTTGAAGGAGTATTGGATTGTGCGAATAGATCCATTACACTCACCACTCCCGAGAAGAAGAAGATCAGATACAAATCCAAATTTGAATTTAAGAAAGTTAAGCTAAATTCTCTTAAGGGGGTTAGCATGGGAGACGTTCGTGGGGTAAGAGATTACCCTGATGTTTTCCCCGAAGAACTACCGGGAATGCCACCCGATAGGGATGTTGAATTTCTTATAGATTTGGTTCCCGGAACGGGACCTATAGGCAAGATAACATATCCAATGGCTGTAGCTGAATTGAAAGAACTCAAGAAACAGTTAGAGGAGCAACTGCAGAAAGGATTCATCCGCCCAAGTTCATCACCTTGGGGAGCACCCATTCTGTTTGTAGAGAAAAAGGATAGTACTCAAAGGCTAGTAACGGATTATCGAGCAATCAACGAGGTGACGATCAAGAACAAGTACCCGCTACCGAAAATTAATGAGCTCTTCGACCAGCTAGAGGGTGCTTCGGTGTTCTCTAAGATTGATTTGCGATCAGGATACTTTCAAATGAAAGTAAGAGAACTAGATATACCAAAAACTGCCTTCACTACTAGATATGGATTATATGAGTACACCGTAATGCCGTTTGGTTTAACCAATGCACCGGCATACTTCATGAACATGATGAATAAAGTGTTTATGGACTTTCTGGATAAGTTTGTTGTGGTGTTCATTGATGATATCCTGATATACTCCAAGAGTCAGGAGGAACATGAAGAACTGTAACGTACATGCACTTAAAATAAGACAGATACCTGTGTATAGTGCAAATCCCTGGATCGATTCATTTGCACACACAGTTTACGATGTAATATCACAACAAAGCGTCAATTTTATTACATCGATGATCCAGAATTACAAAATATTTGATACAAGTTGCATAGCATAAAGCTAGCATTGAAAAAGTACACAACAGAAATACAATAGCAGTGGGTCTCCAACAACTTCATGTTGCCACAGGCGAAAACATGTTGGTTGCAGACTCGAAATCCCTTAACGAAACCTCACTCGTCATTTGAATAACCTGTAACAAATAAAATTTTGCAACAGAGTGGGTCAGATTCCTTTAAAAATGGAGTCTGGCAAGTGACACTATGGTGGACACTTAATGGAATAACTCTAAAGCCTATATGCATATTTGGCTGGTGGAGTTCAAGGCTAATTTGCATAAAGCCAATTTTTCCTACTCTTTTGAAAACACTTTTCTTGAAATCAAGACAAGTATGTCATGAAAACCATAAACCTCATCTTCCCTTGTTCACCCATCAAGTTTTATTTCTGAAGTTGGAATGATGGAATCCTCCGTTGACGTCTGTGATCAGCTGCTCAAATTGTCCGTACCGGGGACACGGCTAAGTACTTAGTTTTACACTCTGCAGAGGTTGTGCACGTTCACCATTGTACCCATTCAACCCAAACTATCCTGTACACACCATTTGTGAATAGGAAAGGAGAGAATGAGACGAGATCTTTCAGAAGCATTTTCCCTCCCACTCTGGCTTGACCCGTTCCACCTAACATCCCCCTACATCTGCTTGTCAAGCCGGAGAGAGTCCACGCAACATAATTGATCAAGCCAGAGCCCATATGGCAATGGCTGCACTGGAAGCAATCGTCACTCGGAGTTCTTCAGATTCCTCTGTTCCTGGGTGGCCATTCACAAGTGTACATACTCCAGGAACCATAGACATGGACCTGAGTAGCCACTCAACATAAACCATACAACCACTCACCACCCAGGTGTTTCATTCTTAACTTAGTAGAATTTAGATTTTCACAAAACAGCATTTGCATAGCATCAATAATTCTACTAAGTATTGCATAGGAACCTAGACTCAGGAATAAGGTATTCTACACAGGTTTAGCATAGCAATACTATCCTACTCATGCATATAAAATACACTAAGTAATGCATATAGAAATAATAGGAAGTTTATGAGGTGTGCCACTTGCCTTTGAATGTTGTCGTTGTTCACAACTCTTTTCAACGATACTCGGGACTCTCCGTTCAATCTAACAGTATAGACAAGCAACAATACACCAATCAACCGAAAGCACAACTCCACAATGCACACAAACACATACTAGATGAATAAATAAGTTTTATAAAACTTTCTAAGGAAAATATGTTTATGCATGATGTGCAAAATATTCCTAAGGCTAGAAATGCTTTTTCATACCATGGAAATATTTTAAGTTTATGCAAGGCAATTAGGTTGGTCCAAAAGGACTAAGGGCTAAGGTCATAAGTCGAATAAAATATTTTGTTTTATATCATCTTGAATAAGCACTCTAATGGCTTAGTCTTGATGTGCAAAATACTTAGAGAAAATACTAGCTCTATTCTTCGAGGTGATCAACAATTATTATCAACTCTTTGTAAATTGGACATTCACTAAAGTGAGAGAGACAGACACCCGGCCAGCCACTTAAATTGTGGAACAGGTCTCATGTACGTGGACATGTAAGGTTTGTTTCCAGGCCGCTTCATCTCACTATGCCGCTAGGATCCAACAACTTCAAGATGATAATATCATGATCAAAATTTTTTAAGTCAAATGTGAAAGACAAGATTAGGAAAGAGGGAAAAGATAGAAGAAAGATGTAGTTGTCCTCCAGGCTTCATCTCCAGACTTGTAATATTCTCCTTGATGATGTCTTGATTAAAGTTTTGATAGACTTGATAAATCTTTAGACTTGGTGGTTCTTGTATCCTCGAGGCTGGTCTTGGATTTACTTAGTCATCATGAAGTCTAACCGAAGAAGGAGGGAGAAAGAAGAAAGAGGGAGAAAGACTTAGAAAATATTTCTGGTTGGTCTTCATGAACTTCTTCTTGATCTTTCTTCTAAGTGCTTCCACTCCTTGGAGGTTCTTCTGGAGTCTTGTTTGGCTAAGTCCTTCATTGGTCTTCCAGCTCCATGTTGAAATTTACTAAGTGTCTAAGTGTAGCACTTCACAAAAATGCTAAGTTGAAATTATTTCTAACTTAGAGAAAACTAATGAAGAGGGGTTTTCCTATGAGAATAAAATATGCTATGAATGAAATGAAATTTTAAATCACAAGAAAAATAAAAATAACTTTTGTGATTTCTTTATAAATATGCATGAATTTATAAATGCAATTTAATTAATTTATAATTTTGGAAAATATAATAAAAGGAATAATTATAAGATTAAAGTTTTCTATGATTAAATTTTTATAATATAATTTAATAAATAGTGTTAATCGACAGGGGTATTTTAATTAAATTTATAGAAATTTACTTTAATCAAAAATACTATTAATAGTTATGTTGAAAATAGTCAAACCATTCAAATTAAATATATAACTATGAATTCATTCAAAAATTACCCAAAAATATTTTATAGCAGTGGCATTAATTTACAAATATTCTAAAGTTTCTAAAACAATTTTATTTGCAATTCTTGGATTTATAGATTTAAAGTTATTACAAATATACTCAAATTCACCATTTGAAATTTGAATATTTTATACTAAGTCAAATTTGAATTTTGGCCGATCTAAGATAATCTACATGTCAAGAGCTTTCCAAAAATATAAAGTTTGTTAAATTTGGATAAGTGGTTAAAAAGTTGTGATAGATCTAAGTGGCAGGGGTGTTTCTGTAAAACTGCCAATTAAATTTAATTAAGAAAATCATTTTCCACGTGGCAGCTGACTGGGCAGTGACGTGGCTGATGACTAGGCGCTGAGCTGGATAAGTGATCTGATCTGATCCGCACGTTTTAGATCTAACGGGTGAGAACACAACGTACCGGTTCGGTTAAATAATAAAAACCGATCCGTCCGATCGAGATCCGATGGTGGAGATCTAATCTACTAGAGGCCAGCGGCGCTAGGTCGCCGGAGTTGCTCCGGCGAGCCTTACCCGTGGCGGCGTGTGGACGTCCGCGACGGAGGAGGAGGTGGGGGGTGCACAGAACATACCTAGAGGACCGTGGGGTCGAGGCGAGGACGTTGGTGACCTCAAAACGGAGGGGAGGAGTCTGATTCCGCCGGGAATCTTCGCCGGAGTTCACGGGGCGGCGGCGGACTTCGGTCGACCACGGGCTCATAGATCTGGCGCGTTACAAATCACAGGAAAAATCAGACAGGCGCGCATGGACGTAGGAAAGGAGATGGGGCAGGAGAGAGGGCTCGAGGTTTCCGAGATTCACCGGAACCGAAGCTTTTTACCGGCGGCAATGGCGACAGTGGCGGCACGAATCTGAGCAGCCTGGGGGCTCTCGGGTTAGGGTTTGTTAGGGCTTCGAGAGAGGGGTTTACGGGGGTTTATATGGGGGGGAAAGGAGATCAAATCCCGCAAGAATCGGCAAGATTTTTGGTCCGATTTCCGCTCTGTTTCGAGTTCGTTCGTAGCACGATTTGGGAAAGGAGATGACAAGCGGGTCCCGCACGTCAGTGACGGAGAGAAGCGTCTGGGCTGCTGTTGGGCCATTGCGGCTGCGCGCGCGGCAGATAGAAGATGGGCTTCGGCCCAATGGCTCGGGAGGCTGGTCCGTTTCTTTTTTTTTTCTTTTCTTTTTCTGTTTTCTGTATTTTTAAATAACTTTTAAAATGTAAATCCAATTCAACTCAAATTTGATTCTATAAATTTGTAACATCATTATCTCTTTGTTAAACCAATGGTGGGAGTGTTTTGAAATTTTTTCAGAAATAATAATTTCAAAATATTGATTAAATGTAAAATTGTCACTTTATGTTTAATTTAAACTAGGGTTTAATTAATTTTAATTTTGGCTCAATAAATTATATGAAATACCCATATTCAATTATGTTTGGATTTAAGTTATTTAAACTTGTTTTGCTGAAATCATTCTTCTTTATTTTGGCATGATATTAAAGAACTAAATATAAATAATGTTTAGGAAATGTGAAATATAAGGTATTCATTTTTAATTGAAAATAATTTGTGCAACATTATATTTTATATTATGATAATTCATTTGAAAACTTCATAACAACTTTGGAAAAGATTTTTGTTTTAATTCTATTCTTATTTAGAATATATTAATCATTCCATGCTTTGAAAATAGGTGAAATTCATTCAAGCAAATGAAATGTTTATTTGGCTAATTACCTTTTAAGGTTTTTGAAATTCAGTAGATAATAAAATGTTTAAACTGTGATATTTGAATATTAGTAAATTTGAAGTCTTTCATAGTTGGTTTCCTTATGCATTTAATATCTTATTTTAATAAAAAGAAAAGTTTTAAATTTTAGTGATTTTTGAACATTATAAAATGTTGGGATGTTACAAGAACACTTGCACATGATATTACAGAGACTTAGAGAACATAAGCTTTATGCCAAATTTAGCAAGTGTGAATTCTGGCTAAAAGAAGTTGGTTTTCTAGGACACGTTGTGTCGAAAAATGGAATAGTAGTAGACCCAGAAAAGGTGTCAGCTGTGACAAAATGGGAAGTACCCAAGAATGTGGCAGACATCCGTAGTTTCCTTGGACTGGCAAGTTATTATAGAAGATTTATTGAGAACTTCTCCAAACTTGCCAAACCATTGACTTCACTACTGAAAAAGGAAGTCAAATTTAAGTGGACGGAAGAATGTGAAATAAGTTTCCAGGAACTGAAGAAACGGCTGGTGTCAGCACCTGTTTTATGTTTGCTAGATATAGAGAAGGAATTCCAAGTATATTGTGATGCCTCGCACCATGGATAGGAAGTGTCCTAATGCAAGAAGGGAAAGTGGTTTCATACGCTTCTAGACAGCTTAAGAAACATGAGGTCAACTATCCCACCCACGATCTGGAGTTAGCATCAGTAGTGCATGCGTTAAAGACGTGGAGACCCTATCTTTTGGGAAAACGTTGTGAAGTATTCACGGATCACAAGAGCCTGAAATATATTTTCACCCAGAAGGAATTGAATATAAGGCAAAGAAGATGGCTGGAACTTATTAAGGACTATGATATGAGTTTGCAATATCACCCAGGAAAGGCTAATGTGGTGGCAGACGCTTTGAGCCGTAAGGTCCATGTAAATGGACTGACAGCGGGAAAATTGCCCGAGGATTTAAGTAGAGCATTTAAGGACCTCAGATTAGAGGTAGTACCCGAAGGATTCCTCGCAACACTGGACGTACAACCGTTGTTGATGGATAAGATTCGGGAAGGCCAGAAGGGAGACAAAGTAATGGATGAAATCAAGGTCAACCTGAGCGAAGGGAAGGCCAAGGGTTTTCGAATGGATGAGCAAGGCACCTTGTGGTTTGAGAAACGCATCTGCGTGCCGCAAGATGAGGATCTTAGAAAATTGATTCTGCAAGAAGCACATAACTCGCCTTATTCCATACACCCGGGGAACACCAAGATGTACATGGATGTAAAGGAAAGATTTTGGTGGAATAACCTGAAGAGACACATCACGGAATATATAGCTAAGTGCGATGTATGTAGTCGAGTAAAGGCGGAGCATCAGAAGCCAGCAGGATTGTTGCAACCTTTACCTATTCAGGATTGGAAATGGGAACATATAGGTATGGATTTCATTACTGGGTTACCGCGTACCAGATCGGGATATGATTCGATCTGGGTAATAGTGGATCGTTTGACAAAGGTGGCCCATTTTGTGCCAGTAAAGACTACCTACTCAAGTGCTAAGTTGGCAGAGATTTACATGAGGAGAATTGTATGCCTTCATGGTATTCCCCAGAGGATTGTGTATGACAAAGGTACCCAGTTTACCTCGCATTTCTGGAAACAACTACATGAATATTTGGGTACGAGATTAGAGTTCAGTACAACATTTCATCCCCAAACGGATGGACAGACGGAAAGAGTAAACCAAATTTTAGAAGATATGCTGAGGGCATGTGCCTTGGACTACAAGTCTAGTTGGGATGATAATTTGCCATACGCAGAATTTTCCTATAACAACAGCTACCAAGCAAGCATAGAGATGTCACCGTTTGAGGCACTTTATGGTAGGAAATGCACCACACCACTACTCTGGAGCGGTGTGGGAGATCGAAGTTTATTTGGACCTGATATAATCCAGGAAGCTGAAGAGAAGGTTCGAATAATCAAGGACAGATTGAAGATCGCGCAGTCCAGGCAGAAAAGCTATGCGGATTCCAAAAGGAGAGAAATCACATATGAGATAGGTGACACGGCTTATTTAAGAGTGTCACCAATGCGTGGTGTGAAGAGGTTCGGGATCAAGGGTAAACTTGCACCTCGATTCATCGGCCCCTTTAAGATTCTTTCCCGCAAGGGAGAAGTAGCATATGAGTTAGAATTGCCGGAAGTTCTGTCAGCAGTTCACAATGTCTTCCACGTGAGTCAATTGAAGATGTGTCATCCAGAGATGACAGAAACCCCGCTACGGGATACAGTTTCATTAGAAGAAGTTCAGTTGGAAAGTGACCTGACGTATGAAGAGAAGCCAATCAAAATCTTGGAGATGGCAGAAAGGATCACACGAACCAAGACTATCAAATTTTGTAAGGTCCAGTGGAACCACCATACCGAAGAAGAAGCAACTTGGGAACGGGAGGATGATCTTCGGGAAGAACACCCACATCTTTTTGAAGGCCAAACCGAATCTCGAGGACGAGATTCATCTTAAGGGGGTTAGGTTTGTAACATCCCAATTTTGCTAAAATTTAAAACTTTGCATTCATACATCATTCATCATATAGGCTTAACTTTTAATTACATAAATACTAAATAAAAATTAAATTATGAGTTTAAATAATGTTTAATCCCATTTAAATGTTTATTTAAAACTTACTTCATAAATATAATTTTCCAAATTATATAATGGGTAAGGTTATTATTAAAAATTGCTAATTTAAATAACCTTTCCAAAATATATTTTTATGAATTTTTCTGAAATGTTTTGAATAGGTTTAAAAATCATTTAGTAAATCAGATTTGAAAAACAGTTTTTATTTTATTTAAAAGTTTATGTTACCAGGCCGGCCCAGACGTTATCCACCGCGCGCGCGGTCGATAACGGCCCATCGGCCCGCTCCAGCGCGCGCGCCGCTCCCCTCTCGCTGACAGGTGGGCCCCACCTGTCAGCCGTCTTCCACTTCCGTCCGGAGATCGCGCCGGAGACGACGACCACGACCGAGCCGTTTCCGGGCCGGTTTCCGCCGTGATTAGCTCCCGCGCCCCCTCCTATTTATACCCCGCGAGGCCGCCTCCGAACCACCCCCCAAAACCCTACCTCTCCGCCGTCGGGCTGCTCGGAATCGAGCTCGCCGTCGCCGCCATTGCCGCCGGGCTTTTTCGCGAGTGCGGTAAGCTCCAAGCTCCTCGAGCTCCACCGAGCCCCCCCTCGCTTCCCCATCCTTTTGCGCACCCGTTGAGCCCCCATGCTTGTCCCATTTCGCAGCCGAACGCCAAAAACGACCTCGACCGAGGTGCTCCGCCGCCGGCCACCATCTCTGACGAGGAAAGGAGAGGAGTCTCGACGCCGCCGCCGCGCCATCGACCTCGCCTCCTCCTCCGCGTCATTTTGGTAAGAACCGTTCGTCCTGGGGCGGTGTTTTCATGCGGGGAGCGTCGAGGCCGACGCGCCGCCGCCGCGGGCGCCGCCGCCGGCGACCCGCGCGCCGCTCGATTCGGCCGGGCGTCCCACGCCGTTGGATCTAGATCCAACGGATCTAGATCCAAATGATCCCGTGCGTCCGATCTCATTTAAATCGGACGGCTCTCGTCCACGATCCGCGCGAATCGTTTTCGTCCAATAGGATCGCGCCACGTAGCCCCATTATTTTCTTTTTCGCAGGAATTTTATAAATAAAACAGAAAAATATGCAAAACTTAGAAAATTCATAACTTATGTTCTGTAAGTCCAAATTCAATGAACTTTATATCCACGGATAGCATTGCTAGAGTAGTTTAATTCTACATCATTTGTTTTTGCTTTTGTTAAATAATAATTCATAAGATCATTCGAGGAGTAATTCGGCTATTAAATCCATAACTTAAATAATAAAAATGTTTTACAAATAAACTCAATTGTTTTAGGTTTAGGTTAACAACCTCTGCCCAGGAATATTAATATATGTCTTATTTTAAAACTTTCTTAGAACAATAAAATTTGTAATGTTATAATCTAAGTTTTGTTACTTTGTTTTCAAATTAATAAATTGTTAAGTGAATTGAGAAATTCCTAAAAATTGCATCTCATGTATTTAATACCAGAGAATATAAATCATGGATAAGTGTGTCTAATTCTACACATGGCATATCATGCATGCATACATCTTTTATTTGGTGTGTGAGATTTTGTGTGGATATTTATTTGTATGTATTGCTTGTGCTAGATTGTGAAGGAGAGGAAGGACCTGCTTGTGATTGCTATTCTTGTTGTATCTGCCCCTCCTGCTGCCAAGGCAAGTGACTTCATAAAACACCTACTATTTTATTCTATTGCATATCTAGTGTTTTCAAACAGTATTTGCAAAAGTAGTATGCATGATAGGTTTTTGGGAGATTGTAGTATGCTATGCAAACCTTTTAGGTTTCCCCTTATAAATTCCAGATTAGACCCCTATTATAATTTAGTGGAAGCAACTGCTGCAAAAATGATTTGTTTTATGGTTGATGTGATAAATGAAAATTTCCACTAAATAAATTTAACGCCTGGGTGGATTGGGTCGATCGAGGAGGTTTCAAGTTGAGTGGCTTCCCAGGGCCAAGTGTCATGGTTGTCTTCGCCCAGGGTAGTTTCTACTTACTTGGGGCCATGATATGCGGTGTTAACCTGAGTTGCTCACTTGTGGTAGGCCACCCAGGGCTATGAGATTTAAGTCTACACTGAGTCTAGTTGCTTATCGTGCAACCATTGGTCAATATGGGCTCTGTCTTGATGGAGTAAGTTGTTGTGGACCTGGGTCAAGAGATTGATGGTGGTAGAGTTGATAGGATGGTGGTAATCTCTTAGTATGATCATGGGAAAGCAACTTCTGAAAAGTCTCGTCTTGATCTTCTCCTTTTCTTTCTCACTAAAGGAGTGTAGAGGATAGTTTGGGTTGATTGAGTCTAATGGTGAAAGTGCACACCCTCTCAAGAGTTAAAACCTAAGATCTTAGCCGTGTCCCCGGCAACGGACAATTTGAGTAACTACACAAGGCTGTGTTCTGAAAATCTCCTCATCTCAAATTTCTTAATAAAACTTTTGTTGGGTGAACAGGGGTAGGAGACATGGACTTGTCTCGAGATTGTCTCTGAAGGAGAAGATATTGATTTAAGAAAATTGTTTATCAAAAGTAGGAAAAAATTTTCTTTGCGCAATAGCCTTGAGCTCCACCAGCCAAATTAAGCATATAGTTATAGTATAGTAGAACATTAGGAATTAAAGTCACTTGCCACCACAATTCAATTGTGCTGACCCTTTATAGCTGGGCTGCAACTAAACCTTGCAGAATGTCCGAATGAGGAGTAAGGGGGTCGTCTTCGAGCTACAACCAACATGATTTGCCAGTGGCTTCATGGAGAAGATATAGCTCCATGCTACCTTTAGTATTGCGTTTGAACTCTGAAATAAAGTGTGAACTATGAACTATTGATTCAGCTAGCATTTCCGCTATGCTAAGTTGTAAGGATATTTGTTTTGGATCATTCGTCTCGTTCTGTAATAAATTATGACATTGTACTGTGATATTTCATCTTATTGGAGAATGTGAGACTTATGTGATCCAAGTTATTACATTATTCATATGTGTCACTGCTTTCATAAGCATGGGCACTACAGCTGGTTGGCTAAGACATCTTCGAGAGTCTAGGCCTAGAGATACTCATCCTAAGAGGAACTCGGTTGCATCCGAGAGAGACCTCGGACCTTGTGGCTCCGAGTAGACTCCCGGAAGGAGAAGTACTCGGAGGTACCGGATAGGCAATCCGGGTAAGTGCTAACCGGAACGTTTATCTCGGTCCTAGCAGGTTACTAGGTATGTACAGGAAGGACTCGCAAGGTCGACCAAGGAGATGACCGGCATGAGGGATGCCGGTAGGCCGTCAACGGTCTGGAGCAGGCTTTCCCGCCTGATGCGGGGGGAAGTACCATCCCCCCTGACACGAAAGCATGGTCACCTTCCCCCTGACACGGAAGCATGGTCACCTCCCGCCTGACACGGGAGCGCGTCACCCGGTACGACAACGGTACGACAAGACCGGACATGCCTAGCCCGGCAATCCGGAAAAGGCTACCCGGGATGGGCAAAGACATGTCCTGTCTCTGACAGGGGGACAATGATGTTCCAGGACGGCGCCTGCCGTCCTTGCCGGAATGATGATGAAGGGGCTACGCCGGATAGCGCGGCGACTAGGTCGCACTAGCCGGTGTCGACATAACTGTTAGGCCTGTCTGGTGGGGCCAAGCCAGATTAGGGTTTCCGGCCCTCCTGGCCGGGACTCTATAAAAGGCGCCATAGCTGCTCCTGTGAAGGAGAGACCAACTTGGGAGCCAAAACTCTAGTCTGATTTACTCCTAGAGCATTTACTTCCTCCTCCCTCCAGTTCATCTAGTTCTTCGTGTTCTTCACCTCAAGAGTTCTAAGAGCAAGTTGTAGCCTTCGTTCCACACTTATATTGAGAGGAAAGGCAGGAGTAGTGGTGTTACCTCCCCACGAGGGCCCCGAACCTGGGTACATCGTGTGTGTGTTGTGTGCCTTCGTGCATTTGTTCGTGTTTGCTAGATCTTTCCCCTTCCACTTTGATCTTATTTCTTTTCTTGGGAGATCTCGGTTACACCGGGATCCTCCCCGTGTGAGCTCTTCAGTTTGCTATCCCTCCCCGGATCCACCAACATCCATCGGCCCCACACATTAGCCATCCTATGGCATCTGCCGTGACACCACCACGACAGTTGGCGCCCACCGTGGGGCGGACAGAGGCGTTGGCTGGTGTACACATCCGGACGGGTTCCCCCGTTCACTACGACGTCCGGGTTCTCTCTGGCCTTGTCGTCAGGCTGGGCGAGATGGATTTCATCCGTGACAACGCCGGGTGCTTCCGGAACAAACCCTTCCCGGTGAACGGATGCCTCATCGACTTCGGTGGCTTCACCACCTACGTCGCCACCGAAGTTATCTGCAGCTACCCGGACGTTGTCCTGGAAGCTGAGGATTCTCCCATGCTCTGCACCAATCGGGGTCCATGTGTCAGTCGCACCGTGAGCTCCATCATGGTCATGATGGTCGGGACAACCGAGGAGGAGTACCAGGATGCCGACGGTGATGCCGGTAGCGGCCATGTTCGCTTGGCCAAACCTCCTCAGGAGAGAGGTACGGCCCGAGACGGCGATCCGCAGCCGTCACAGCCCCGTCGTCACCCGGATCCCCTCTCGGGTCTGGTGGCCAAGTTGGTTGTCCCCTTGACAGCTGATGCAGATACCCAAGCCACTTCGGCTGACTTGGATGAGCAACGAAGGTTGCTGCTCGCCGAAGCGCAAGAGATCGCCGAGATCCGGCGTGAACTCAGTGCTAGCCTCCGGGAGTACAATGCAGCTCACGGGTTCCTTAAGATAGACTCCCGAGACAAGCGCATCGCGAATCTGCGCAAGAAAGGCAGAATGGTGAATGATGAACTGGCCGGTGGGGCCGCAACCAGTCATACGGGTAGCATGATCTCGGCTGGGAAACCGGTATACAGCTCACCGGCGAAAACTCTCAGGGCTGCCGAAGCCGCCATGGCGGAGCTAGCTGGGCTATCCGGTGAGGCTCTACGCAAGCAACATGAGCGGGTGAATGAGTTGGTCGTCGAGGCCATACGGCAGAACCAGGCCTTCAAGAAAAAGAACCCCGGGGCAGGATCGCATGTGCATTCAGCTAAGGCTGACAGCCAGAGATCGGGCGGAGAGGCCTCCTTCCCGCATCCGAGCAGAAGCAAGAGCAAGAGCCGGAGCCGAAGTCGGGGCTCCGGGAAAAACAAGCAGCTGCAGACTTATGACCCGGCCTTTGCCGGTATCCAGCAAGCCGGGCAGCATAATTCGGGGCAGGTAGAGAGTAATCCTGGTGGTGGCAACCGGGGCGTAGGAAACAATAACCCGGCTAGCCGTGGTAATCCACCCCGGAATCCGCCACAGGTTCAGGGAAACCTACGAAGGGAGGTCGCCTCTGTCCCGCAACAAGTTGTGATCCCGGTACAAGACAGGCACAACGATGGCAACTCAAGGTTGCAGCAGCTTGGGTACCAACCCAATGAGAATCCTTTGGGATCTCGGATAGGAACCAGACAACTAGATCCGGCCGATGCCAGAATCCGGCTCGACCGGATTCACCAATCCGAGCTAGTGGAAGAGAAAGGACATCCGGGACCTGCCTGCTTTGGACCCTGGATCATGCGGGAGCCGCCTGTCCGGAACTTCCAGCTCAACCGGGGTGCTAAGACCTATGACGGCAGCAAGAAGCCGGAGGACTGGTTGACCAACTATGTAACTGCAGTAAGCATAGCCGGTGGAAACAGACGTGTCGTGGTGGTGTCACGGCAGATGCCATAGGATGGCTAATGTGTGGGGCCGATGGACGTTGGTGGATCCGGGGAGGGATAGTGAGCTGAATAGCCCACGCGAGGAGGATCCCGGTATAACCGAGATCTCCCAGGAACAAGAAACAAGATCAAAGTGAAAGGGGAAAGATCTAACAAACACGAACAAATGCACGAAGGCACACAACACACACACGATATACCCAGGTTCAGGGCCCTCGTGAGGAGGTAACACCCCTACTCCTGCCTTTCCTCTCTGTATAACAATGGTACAAGAACTACAACTTGCTGCTAGATCTCTCAAAGGGAGGAGTACAAAGAACTAGATGAACTCAAGGTGTGAAGGAGTAAATGCTCTAAGAGTAAATGTGACTATAGCTTTGGCTCCCAAGTTGGTCTCTCCCTCTCAGGAGCAGTTATGGCGCCTTTTATAGAGTTCCGGCCAGGAGGGCCGGAAACCCTAAATCGGCTTGGCCCCACCGGACAGGCCTAGCCGGCATGCCGTCACCGGCTAGTGCGACCTAGTCGCCACGCTATCCGGCGTAGCCCCAGCGTCATCATCTCGATAAGGACAACCGGCGCCGTCCTGAACCATCATTGTCCCTCTGTCAGAGACAAGACATGTCTTGACCCATCCCGGATAGCCTTTTCCGGATTGCCGGGCTAGGTATGTCCGGTCTTGTCGTACCACGGTCGTACCGGCTGACGCGCTCCCGTGCCAGGCGGGAGGTTACCATGCTTCCATGTCAGGTGGGAGGTGACCATGCTTCCGTGTCAGGCGGAATGGTACTTCCCCCCGCAATAAATGGGAAAGCCTTCTATAGACCGTTGACGGCCTACCGAGATCCCTCATGCCGGGTACCTCCTCGCTTGTCACCGTGAGCTTCTCCTACATAAGATCAAGACCGAGACATACGCTCCGGTTAGCACTTACCCGGACCATCTATTCGGTAAAACCGAGTACACCTCCTTCCGGAAGTTTCCTCGGAGCCCGAGATCCGGGATCCTTTCCGGAGGCGCCCGAGCTCGTCTCAGGATGAGTATCTCTAGTCCTAGCCTCCCGAAGATGTCTTAGCCTATCAGCAAAGACATCTTCGAGAAGCTAGTTCTTAGAGGAACCACCCGTTGAAGCTTGTGCTGCCATTGTGAAGGTCGGGGGTGTCTATTTATAGCTGCCAGAGCTGACCCTTGCGCCTGCCAGGAGGCACTTTGCCCTCTACCAGTGTTCAAGGGTCAAGTCGCCCTTTCAGCACACCAGGAGGTGTCCCTTGCTCTCGCCAAAGGTCAAGTACTGTTGGCACCTTACTGAATTATACCGGGATCTGCCCCTACCCGGGGGGCAGCCCCCGACACTAGTCCCCGAAGCTGGTGCTGCACAGCGACCTCGGATGATGTGCGGAATCAGCTTTTAAATAACAACTATATTCCGAGAACGCCTGATATCATCCTTCGCTTACTTGCCGAGATCGATTCTCCCGAGACCTTCTTGCCGAGACTATTTTAACCGGGAGGCGAAGCCTGCAACCGGATAACGCAGTCTCAGTGAATCTCGACCGTTGGCTTCGCGCTGAACTCGAGATTGCGAGTTGGGCCCCACACGACGTCCCGTCTGAGCAGGAATGCACTTGAGTGCTTCTGCCCGAGCACGCTGTCGCTTGGGTTCCCGCGCCGGGAGCCGCAGCCGATCCGGAGCCCAACCATTGGGGGCCGTGTGACCCTCGGTGTGGCTGGATCGGGCGCTCCGGCTAGCGCCACGTGGCGCGTTGCGCAAAACAGATCCCACCCACGATCGTGGAGATCGTGGGCGGGAAAACTGGGAACCGCTCCGGAATCCCCCCCATAAATAGGGGACCGGAACGGTCTCCTCTCCTCCTTCCTCTTCGTTGCTTCTCTTCCATCATCGTCTTGAGCGCATCGCCGCCGCTGCACTCGTCGCCCGAACGCCGTCGCCCTCGCCGTTCGCCGGAGCTCGAACACCGCCGTTCCTCTCGCACGTCACCGACCTCCTCTTCTCCGGTGAGTTTCTCTCCCCGCTCCGATGATCTCTTTTGGTAGAACAACCGCTCGGCTTCGGCCGTGCCCTAACGCACGCGCGGTTGAGCCGCCACCGGTGAGCGTGACACGAGCGGCGCACACGGGGTGCATTGCGGTGATGCTAGTTGCTGTAGGACTCATGCCTTTTGCTCGCACTTGGCGTCGTTTGAGTTTAGCCCGAACCTTTTTTCCTCCCTTTTGTTTTGATTTTCTAGCACACGGTAGATCTTATTTGCCAGGAACCCGGTTGTGTTTAGCAGTTTGCGATCCGGCATCTTAGCTCCCGGTAGACTAACTCCGACTAACCGCCGCTGCGCCTGCAGAGTAGCCCGGATACATCTGCAGACTTCTCCGACATGGGTGAAGAAAGTATCCGGGGGTGCTGGGATGGATCCGATACCAAACAATGGGACCTGGACTGGCTGTACCGGACTCACCGGATTCCGCCAGAAGTTGAGAGCCGTCTTCCGGAGGGCGAGGTTCAGCCGGAACCCCAACCCGGGGAATACGTTGTATTCCTTACGCATTTCGAGCGTGGGTTTGGGCTTCCGGCTAGCCCCTTCTTTCGCGACTTCCTCGACACCTACAGCCTCCAACCGCATCACCTCCCAGCCAACGCCATTATGATGCTTTCGGTCTTCACCACCTATGCGGAAGCATATCTCGGCGTGTGGCCCTTCCTGGATCTTTGGGCCAAGTATTTCATCCTTCGTCGCCAAGTCATCCCCAACCCGGATCAGAAAGTAAACGACTTGGTCGATTGCGGAGCGGCCACCATCATCCCTCGTGCTGACTCCGGATTCCCTATAGTCAAAGGACTAGAATCCTGCCGGAAGTGGCAGCGCAGCTTCTTCTACGTGAAGAACCGGGAGAACTCGGGAGATGGTCCGGGATCCTCGAATCCGGATTTCATAAATTTGCCGGAGTTTGTCAATGGCCCTCCTCGCAAGTTCAATCTCTGGAAACGATTCCCCGATACCGAAGAGGTCAATTGCATGCATGACGTGCTCTCGGTGCTGACCAACAAGATGACCGGCGACGATCTCCTGCGCTGCTTCATTATCCGCCGCGTCTGCCCTCTGCAAACCCGAGTGCACAAGATGTGCCATATGGATGGGAGCTATGACCCCACCAGGACCAGTATTTTCCCTCTGGACCGTCCCGCGGTCGTCCGACGTGTCCGAGCTATTGCTCGGACGAAGATGTCGGATGAGTATGTTTGGGGTGTCATTGGGGGATCCCGGAAAAAACCATTAAAACAGGTGCTCCTGTCTTTCTTTCGTACATTTGCCTCCGTACTCGCGTTCACCTGGAAACCGACATGGACATCATGTGGTGATTTGTTTGCGCAGTTGTTCGAGCGGCAAGCCGAGGAGGACGCAGTCCACGCCAACGGGAATTTCGTGCCGAACATACCGGTGCCGGCTAAGATGCCGAGAAAGGACCCCGACGGCGAGGACCATCTCGCCATTCCTCTAGTCAAAGCTGCTGCCCCGGGTAACCCTTCAACCTCAGAGGCAGTTTCCATTTCTTCAGATGATGAGGATGAGATTGACTGCCAAATCCTCGATGTTATTGACGCTCTCCCTCTCAATTGGGCCTCAGCCGTGGTTCCGAAGCCGACGGCCGGGACCAAATGCGCCGAGAGCCGGAAGCACGCGGCTTCCGACACCGAGGCTGCCGACAACTCCGGCAACCCCCCAAAGAGGAGCAAGCCGATAAACAAACGGCCCCGAAGCCTCCTCGACGCCGGCAAAGGGGCCCTCCCACTGTGGATTCCGGGTACATTCTCCTTGCCTTATGCCACATGATTTTGCCTTCTCCATAAATTATTACTGAGATATTTTCTTTCAGGGACGCACTCGACCTCCCGTCACCTGCTATTCCTCCTCCTCCCGGAACTCGGACTCCCAGCCCGGCTCGGGCTTCCCCTTCTCCTCCTCGCCCTTCTACTCGAGGAAGCGAGCCTGCTGCCTCCGGTGCCGCACCGGCTACCGCAGTGACTCCGGATGCTTGCCCGGTGATTGACGAGATCCCGGTGCAGGCCAGGACCACCTCGGGAGATATTCTTCTTCCGGAAAGTCCGCGCCGGGTGCCCGGGCTTGAGGCGGAGATCCTGAGCCCTCCCCGGCAGCTGCCAAGCCTGCAGCTGCCCCGACATCCTCGGCCCAGGACTTGGTGCTGCGCACGGGTACGTTTTCATCGTTACCACCGCCTCCCGCCAAGATCCCTACTGCTGCCTTGCAGATGTTGCGAGCAACCGTTAGCTCCTTTGTGCCTTCAGGGTCCCGGGATATTGCTGCTACCCGCGCGCCCGGCGGCTCCGGCATACAGGTTGTTGACGAATACAACCAGGCCTGGCTTGCCGCCGACGCCTCCGAGACCGCGGGAGACTTGCACGCTGTAGGCCCAAGCCGCAACGCCCAAGCTCTGCACGCTCTCCAGGTGGCCGCGCTGGATGTTACTCGGGTGACCGAGGTAAGCTTGTTCTATTTCTTTCACCAAAAAACATTTGTTCCTTCCACTACCACTAGTCCCCGAGATTGGTGCTTAGTGTTCTAGATTCCACCGAATAGCAGATCACTAGGTTCCAATCTTATGCCTCGTTTGGATGTTTGCATTGAGCCTAGATATTGGATATTCGAGAGATTCCAGTCCCGAATATGCCAAATCAACCTGTTTGATCGTACTAGATATTCAACCTGGATATTCGCGACCGATATCGAGCCAGCGCTTGCGACTGCAAAAATAAGCTCAGCTGATGTCGAGGGGTTTGCCTCGACATTGTGGGATATTCGCGTCGCGTACCGCTTCGCGTCTCTCCGAGCGCTATGTTTTTTTGCCTTCTTCTTTCCCTCGCTAACTGTATGCCTCGTCTCGCCGTGCAGCCTCCTCGCGCCGCCCAGGTGCGCCTACTCGCGTGGACGAGCACGGCTTGCCCGTGGCTCCTCGAGCCTCCCAACGCCACCACCTCGCGTCGCCCATGGCCGTCTGCTAGTTTGGCCGAGCACGGACTCCCCACCGCCCAGAGCTGCTTGCTCGCGAGACCAACCATGGCCTTCCCCGTGGCTCCTCGTGCCTCCCAGCGGCCGAGCACTGCCGCCCAGAGCTCCCCGCCTCCCCGCAAGGATTTCCCCGCAGCCAAGCACGCCTTTCCCCTGGTCCCTCCTCGCGGCAGCACCAAGCACGACCGCCCAAGGCTCCTCGCATGCCACAAAGAGGAAGAGGCGATGGGATATCTCTGGACCCGATTATTTTTTATTTCTTTCCAGCGACCTGTCTCTAAATATCTTGATATATCTGTAATTTAAATCTAGACTTAGATAACCTACAAGTAAGAACTATGATATAATCATTTTTATCTGTAGCTCTCGTGACTGTTGATGGTACCATAATATGTGGATATTCCTTATAATTTTGGTATTAATTTAATAGTATAATGATTAAAGTCTCGGAAAAATACCATCCAAACAACATTTGATATTCAATATCAATATCTTGTCTGGGTTCCGAATATCTAACACATCCAAACAGAAACATTGACATTCAACCTTAATATCAATATCTTGGATATTGGACATTCAACTCAATATAATATCTAACATCTCAATGCAAACATCCAAACGAGGCATTAGAGAGAATTTCAGGACTCGGACACCGAGTCCCCGAGATCCTCCCAACCGGGTAGCTTGCTTCAAAATTTGCTTCATAACCACTAGTCCCCGAGATTGGTGCTTAATGCTCTAGATTCCACCGAATAGCAGATCACTAGGCTCCAATCTTAGAGAAAATTCCAGGACTCGGACACCGAGTCCCCGAGATCGTCCCAACCGGGTAGCTTGCTTCAAAATTTGCTCCATAACCACTAGTCCCCGAGATTGGTGCTTAGTGCTCTATATTCCACCGAATAGTAGATCACTAGGCTCCAATCTTAGAGAAAATTCCAGGACTCGGACACCGAGTCCCCGAGATCCTCCCAACCGGGTAGCTTTTTATGCGCTAGAGATCCCGTACTCTCCCGATTTCCTTATATTTTTCCCCGGATGATTCCTCCTTCTTTGTCTTGATTTCAGGAGTGCAGCAAGAAACGCTGCAGCATCTTCAACCGAGTTCTTGCTGACCTCGGTCAGTCCAAGAAGTGCGAGGGGCGCCTCCGGGAGGAGCGAGATGCCGCGCGCAAGGTCTCGGTAGACCAGAAGGCCGCACTCGCCACCGCGCAAGCCGAGATCGCGCGGCTCAACGGCGAGCTCGAAAAAGTCAAGGCTGCTGCGACCAAGATGAAGACGCGCTTCATCGAGGCAAGCAAGAAGCAAAACGAAACTTGGACCAGTCCGAGGAGCGTGCGCATCTTGCCGAGACCGGGCTGGCTCTCCTCCGGTCACGGTCCGATACTTGGCTCTCCGAGCTCACTGTATTGAACCGGGATCTGAACAGTAAGTGGATCGACATCCCTCTTCTCTTGTTGCTTTCTTTCTTTGCTGTTGCTTTTCTTATGACCTAGCCGTTTGACAGCTCTTCTTTTTAAAGGGGAATTTGAGCACTCCCGGGAGGCTGCTGTTCTTGCCGTTGCTGCCGCCCGAGAGAAGCGCGTCGGGAAGGGCCCTGTCTCGGAAGCCTGGGACATCGAGGATCACCTCACCGCCCTGAAGGCCCGGATAGTGCCTCTTCGGTCTATCGGGACGGAGCTGCTTAGCGCTGCGGTCCACGTCCACGGCGCACTGTGGCCGAGTATCCGCGCGACGCTTTCGGTTACCGAGCTCGCGAGCGCACTCCGGTGTGCCGGAGGCGCATTCACGCCTGGAAGCGTTCCGGTGCGCGGGCTGGTG
The DNA here is from genome assembly GCA_026929855.1 of Poa annua. Classification (NCBI taxonomy): domain Eukaryota; kingdom Viridiplantae; phylum Streptophyta; class Magnoliopsida; order Poales; family Poaceae; genus Poa; species Poa annua. The sequence continues at coordinate 74,419,866 of CM049426.1, forward strand.
CCGACCAGGTCTTGACCCAAGTACTTAGCTGGTACGAAGGTCTTGATCTGGAGGCGATCCAGCGCCTGCGGACGATCTCGCCGTGGCTGAGCGATCCGGCTAAGATCCAGCGGCGACAAGAGGTGGCGCACCGCATCGCCTCGTGGTCCAGCATCCGATCCTTCACCGCCAGCGTGCTTCCTTCCGACTCCGAATCTGATTACGAGGATGACGAAGAAACCGTTGCGACCGGCGACGCGGATGACGAGGCCCCGGAAGAAGATGACGCTGCCTCCGGTGCCGCGCCCGAGAGCGTGGTTCCCCGGGATGTTACGACTTCGCTGAGACCCGAGGTCTTCCAGACCGAGGTGCACCCCGACCTCCCGAGTACCGCGGCCGGAACTGAAGCCGAAGCTGCTCCTGCTTCGTCTCCCGAGACCGCTGCTCCCGCTGCTGCCACCGGGACTACCGCTTCTGCTGATGCCACCGGGACTGCTGCTCCTGCTCCCGAGGTCGCTGCTTCTGCTGACATCCCCGTCGAGAAGCCGACTTCCCCTATCACTTGAAATACTCAAGAGTAGACTCGTCGAATCCCCGGGATGCCGGGTACAAGATGTAATATACACTTATATTATTTTCGTTTCGTACTGATCTACTTATCCGAACAACTTATGTCAATTTATTCTGTTATGAGTTCCCGAATTGCCTTTCATGTTTACCGTACTTAGGTAATTTCTGCTCTTGTCTACCATTTCGGCGTTCGACAGTCGAGTCACAAAACTCCACATACGGCATACATTACTTAAAACAATCCGAGTTCCTGCTAACCGAATTCCCGACATAAAAAATAACTGAGTTAGTAAAAAACAGGTATGCCGGACAAGTTCCTGCTCCGAGTCCCCGAGACCATTTTCGTGTTTCCCACCTTCCCTCTCTTTGCTCTTGACTACCATTTCGGCGTGCGTCAGTCGAGTCACAAGATGATTTCACATGACGTACATTACTTTGACTTTGAGAATCGAAATCGGAACTTTCCCGGCATACAAATAACATAAAAGATAGCAACCCGGCAGTCCCCGGGTTCCTCCCCGAGATGCCGGTATAAAACAACAAATGAACTTGACAAAAATAAAAACAAGACATGCACATAACCAGGCAGTCACCGGGTTCCTCCCGGGGTGCCTTTTCATTAATACTAAAAACTGAGATACAACATACACTGAGCCCTTTACGTGTAAAAGGGGCGAAGTAGTGCTACATTCCATGGACGCTTGGTTTCCTCACCGGATTTGTCCATTACACCTTTCCTAGCCTCCTGTGCATCTACAAGGTAATAAGAATCATTGTGCAATGCCCTGCTTATCACAAAAGGTCCCTCCCAGGGAGGTGACAATTTATGCATTCCAGCCGTGCGTTGGATGAGCCTCAGCACAAGATCCCCTTCTCGGAACACCCTCGGGTGCAACTTCCGGCTATGATAGCGACGGAGATTCTGTTGATAAATTGCAGACCGAGATAGTGCCAATTCTCTTGCCTCTTCGAGTAAATCCACATCATCTTCTCGGGCCTCCCTTGCCTCCGTCTCGGTGAACATTGTCACTCTCGGGGAATCATACTGTATGTCGGTCGGGAGTACTGCCTCGGCACCGTCCATGAAGAATGGCATGTACCCGGTAGATCTATTCGGTGTAGTCCGGAGACCCCATAACACCGCCGGTAACTAATCTATCCAGCATCCCGGAGTTCTCAACAGTGGTTCGATCAAACGAGCTTTGATACCGGCTAAGACTAAGGCATTTGCTCTTTCGACTTGCCCGTTTGCTTCCGGGTGTGCGACTGATGCTACATCCAGTCGGATTCCCTTCTCAGCACAAAACCGAGCGAATTCCCCCACAGCAAAATTGGTGCCATTATCCGTGATAATGTTGTGCGGGTATCCGTATCTCAAGATGATGTCTTTCAGGAATTGCACAACGGTGTGTCCATCACACTTCCGGATTGGCTTGACTTCTATCCATTTGGTGAACTTGTCCACCATAACCAGTATGTGTGTCATATTGCCTCTTGCCGGCTTGAACTGACCGACCATATCCAAACACCAAACTACGAATGGCCAAGTGATGGGGATTGTTTTCAGTGCTGACGCCGGCATGTGTATCCGGTGAGCAAATCTCTGGCATCTTCCACACTTCCGGACAATATCTTCTGCTTGCTGCAGCGCAGTGGGCCAGTAGAACCCATGCCGGAACACTTTCGCCACCAGGGCCCGGGATGATGCATGATGTCCACACTCTCCTTGATGTATTTCCAGAAGCATCTCTTGTCCTTCTGCCGGTTCTACACATCTCTGGAGTACCTCAGTGACACTCCTCTTGTATAACTCTTGATTGATGATGGTGTATGCTTTTGACCTTCGTATTATCTGCCGGGCTTCCACTTCATTTTCCGGGAGGGTTCCTTCCAAGATATAAGCCATAATGGGCTGTGCCCATCCCGGGACAGGTCTAACCGGGAACATGGGAGCGTCTATGTCCATTGGCTCTACCGACATCACCTCTATCATCATCTTTCTTTGCCTCTTTGAGCACTGCGATGCAGTCCCCGGGTTCGATGTTATGCTCCCGACATCTACTTCCATGGGTACGGCATCTGAACCAGGCTCCTTGGGGATGAAGATAGAATCCGACTCGGGTGAGGGTTGAATAGATGGCTTCCTCAAATGCTCCAGGGCTATCCCGGGTGGGATGGCATCCCGAGACGATCCTAGCTTGGACAAGACATCTGCTGCCTCGTTTTCTCCTCTGGGTATATGCTTGAACTCGCATCCTTCAAAAAATCCGGAGATTTTCTGCACATGAAACCTGTATAAGGCCATGTTTGCATCGAGGGCATCCCAATTCCCCGACACCTGTTGCACTACGAGGTCGGAGTCACCGAAACACTCTATCCGGCGGATGCCGATTTCCTTGGCGACGTTCAGTCCATGAACCAAGGCCTCATATTCTGCGACATTGTTGGATGCCCGAAAATGAATTTGCAGCACATACTTCAGTACATCTTGTTTTGGGGAAGTGAGGACCACTCCGGCACCCAACCCGATCTTAGCCTTTGAGCCATCGAAATGCATCCTCCAGAAATTGTAATCCGGCATCGGAGGTTCATATTGCATCTCGGCCCAGTCCACCAAAAAGTCCGGCAGCGCCTGGGACTTGATGGCATCTCGTCTCTCATACGCCGGAGCGTATGGAGACAACTGGATGGCCCATTTGGCTACCCGGCCGCTAGCGTCCTTGCAACCGATGATCTCGGCCAGAGGAGCTTCGCATACCACTGTGATCGGGTGTTCCTGAAAGTAGTGCTTGAGCTTGGTCACTGCCATGTACACCCCATACGCCATTTTCTGGTAGTGTGGGTAGTTCTGCTTGGATTCCGAGATCACCTCACTGAGGTAATACACCGGCCTCTGTATCAGCTTGCCCCCTTCTTCCCTTTCTACCACCATCGCCACACTGACTACTCGGTTGGTTGTGGCAATATACAGCAGCATAGGTTCCTTGGGTAACGGGGATGCCAACACGGGTGTTGTTGAGAGCATTCTTTTCAAATCGTTGAACGTCGCGTCAGCCTGCGGGGTCCAAACAAATGTTTTGCTCTTCTTCATCAGTTGGTACAGAGGCAAGGCCTTCTCCCCAAGTCGGCTAACAAACCGACTTAGGGATGCAAGACACCCGGTAAACTTCTGCACATCCTTGAGACGCACGGGCAATTTCATGCTCTCGATAGCACGAATTTTACCCGGGTTGACTTCGATTCCCCGGCTTGAGATGAGGAAGCCGAGTAACTTCCCTGCCGGAACACCAAATGTGCATTTATCCGGGTTCAATTTCATCCGGAATCTTCTCAAGTTCTTAAATGTTTCCCTCAGATCATCTATTAGTGAGGCCTTTTCTTTTGTTTTTATGACTATGTAATCGACATAGACCTCGGCATTTCGGCCTATCTGGTCATGCAGACATTTCTGCATGCACCTCTGGTATGTAGCACCATCATTCCTCAAACCGAAAGTCATGACCCGATAGCAATAAGCCCCATAAGGGGTAATAAAAGCAGTTTTCAATTGATCATCCGGATTCAAAGGTATCTGGTGAAAACCAGAATAGGCATCTAAAAAAGTCAAAAGTTCACTCCCGGCAGTGGAATCTATCACTTGATCTATCCGGGGTAATGGAAAGGGGTCCTTCGGACAGGCTTTGTTGAGGTTGGTGAAGTCGATGCACATGCGCAACACCTTAAGCAGGAGGGGATCATCCTTCTTCTTCTCTACCAAAACCGGATTCGATATCCAATCCGGGTGCAGCACTTCCATTATGAATCCAGCGGCCAGCAGTATAGCCAGATGCTCCATGACCGCGGCTCTACTTTCATCCGAGAGGCGGCTCTACGTAGCACCAGCATTTCTCAAACCGAAAGTCATGACACGATAGCAATAAGCCCCATACGGGGTAATAAAAGCAGTTTTCAATTGATCATCCGGATTCAAAGGTATCTGGTGAAAACCAGAGTAGGCATCTAAAAATGTTAAGAGTTCACTCCCGGCAGTGGAATCGATCACTTGATCTATCCGGGGAAGCGGAAATGGGTCCTTTGGACATGCCTTGTTGAGGTTGGTGAAGTCGATGCACATGCGCCACACCTTAAGCAGGAGGGGATCATCTTTCTTCTTCTCTACCAGGACCGGATTCGATATCCAATCCGGGTGCAGCACTTCCATCACGAATCCGGCAGCCAGCAGTATAGCGAGATGCTCCATGATGGCAACTCTTCTTTCATCCGAGAGGCGCCTAGTCGGTTGCTTCACCGGCTTCGCATCCGGTCTAACAAACAGAGAGTGCTCAGCCAACTCCCTCGGAACACCTTGCAGATCGTCACTCGACCACGCAAAAGCATCCCGATTCTCACGGAGGAAGTCGACGAGCTCGCCTTCCTATTTGTTGTTCCGGGTTGCTGGGGTCCACACACACCTTCTTGGTCTCCTTGGGGGGCTGAAATGATGCCCCCTGCTCCGGGTTCACAATCCCGGGCATTCCGAGTTGGGAGGTCTTGGCCATTGCCACCAGCTGCTGAATCCTCTTCTTTTCTTCCGCGATCACCAGAGACTCAGCCAAGCACGACCCCGCCGAGGCACATTCCATGGAGCGCTTGTGGTCTCCCGAGATGGTGATTACGCCGTTAGGTCCCGGCATCTTCATCTTGAGGTAGCCCATGTGAGTCGAGATCATGAACTTGGCGAGGGCCGGTCTGCCGATCAGTGCGTGATACGGGCTTTCGAGGTCCACGACCTCGAACTCCAAGCTCTCGGTTCGGCAGTTCTCCCGAGTTCCGAATAGCACCTCAACCCAGATCTTTCCCATGGGTGAGCAAGAGACTCCGGGCACAATGCCGTGGAAGGTAGTCTCGGTAGGCAGCAGGGTGTTCATGGACACTCCTAGCTTCAGCATCGTGTCCTTGTACATGATGTTAATGGCACTGCCATTGTCGATCAGAACCCGGCTAAAGCGGACGTTGAGGTTAGGTCCGACAAAAGTTGGGTCCACCACCAAGGCATACGCCCCCGGTTTAGGCATAACCCTCGGGTGATCCTTCCGGCTCCACGTGATCTCCATCTCTGACCAGTGCAAGAACTTGGGCACCGCCGGTATCACAGCATTCACCTCCAGGGCACGCTGTCGCACGCTTCTTCGGTCAGTAGGTTCGGTCACGAAGACCACATAGCTTTGATGTGCCTCCCGGTAGTTGCTCTCCTGCTGCCCGGCTTGGTTACTCGGGCCTGCACCGCTGTCGTTCCGGGTGTGCACCATATTCACTGGCCGAGGTGGGGGTCCTCGCGGAGGCGGGTTGATTCGGACAGCGTTGGCCCCCGATGTCGGAGGAGGGGGTCTCGGGATATTGGGCCGAGATGCCGGAGCACTCTGCCGAATAGCTCCCGAGCTGCCTTCCTGCAACGTGCGCTGATACCAGCTGCACTGCCGAGTAGAGTGGTTTGCGGGCTTGTTGGCCTCCAGAGTATGGTAGCAGCATGGCTTGTTCAGCACTTCCTCATATGTCAGGGGCTTCTTTTGTTCCACCCAGGTCTTTTGCACCTCCTGACTCTGACCCCAAGCCGGGCCACTTGTCTTTTGACGCTGGTTGTTGCCGGCATCCTCCTGCTCCCGGGTCACTGCTACGACGTGCTGTGCGGCATGGTGATACTCGGGCTGATTTCTCTTCTGGCCAAAATCTTGGCGATCATGGCTCCTGCTCGGTCCCGAACGCTGAGGTCCCGCATTCCTCCTGTTGGAGTCACTGACATCCACCAGGGGTTGCATGGGATCTCCAAGCGTGTAGGTATCGGCGATGCGCATGGTCTCTGCCAAGGTCGTTGGCATCTTTCTTTGCAACTTCTGCCACAGCATTGAGCCATGCCGGCATCCTTGTGCAAACCAGGAGATGGCATGTGCCTCTACCACTCCTTCGCAAGAGTTGCGAATATTGCTCCACCGGGTAAGGTACTCCCGGTCGGTCTCGTTGCTCCTTTGCCTACAGATGGCGAGCTGCTGAGGCCTGTTGGGCCTTTTGTACGTGCTGGTGAAGTTGCTGATGAATGCTTCCTCAAAGTCTAACCAGCAGTCTATGCTGCAAGCTCTCAGGTTGTTCAACCAGATCCGGGCAGGTCCTTCCAACATCTGCGGTACGTATCGTACTGCCCATCGTCTGTTTCCACCGGCTATGCTTACTGCAGTTACACAGTCGGTTAGCCAGTCCTCCGGCTTCTTGCTGCCGTCATAGCTCTTGGCACCCCTGTTGAGCTGAAAGTTCCGAACAGGTGGTTCCCGCATGATCCGAGGTCCGAAGCAGGCAGGTCCCGGAGGTCCTTGCTCTTCCACCAACTCGGATTGGTGAATCCGGTCGAGCCGGAATCTGGCATCTGCCGGGTTCAGCTGCCTGGTTCCTATCCGAGATCCCAAAGGGTTCTCGTCTGGCTGATACCCGAGCTGCTGCAGCCTCGAGTTGCCATCGTTGAGCCTGTCTTGCGCAGGGATCACGGCCTGCTGGGGAACAAAGGCGATCTCCCTCTGTGGGTTTCCCTGAACATGAGGAGGGTTCCGGGGTGGATTACCACGGCCAACCGGGTTATTGTTTCCTACACTCAGGTTACCATCCCCACGGGTACTTCCCGCCTGTCCCGAGTTACGCTGTCCGGCTTGCCCGGCTTGCTGGATACCGGCGAAGGCCGGGTCATAGGTCTGTAGCTGCTTTTCTTCCCGGAACCTCGACTCCGGCTCCGGCTCTTGCTCTTGCTCTTGCTTCTGCTCGGATGTGGGGAAGAGGCCTCCCCGTCTGATTTCTGGCTATTGGGTCTTGCCGAGTGCACTTGAGATCCTGCCCCGGGGTTCTTCTTTTTGAAGGCCTGATTCTGACGGTTGGCCTCAATCACCAATTCGTTTACCCGCTCCTGCTGCTTGCGCAGGGCCTCACCGGATAACCCCACCAACTCGGCCATGGCGGATTCGGCGGCCCTAAGAGTTTTCGCCGGTGAGCTGTACACCGGCTTCCCCGCTGAAATCCGACTTCCCGTGTGACTGGTTGTGGCTCCACCGGCCAGCTCCTCATTCACCATTCTTCCTTTCTTGCGCAGATCCGCGATGCGCTTGTCCCGGGAGTCTATCTTAAGGAATCCGTGAGCTGCATTGTACTCGCGGAGGCTAGCATTGAGCTCGCGACGGATCTCGGCGATCTCCTGCGCTTCGGCGAGTAGCAACCTCCGCTGCTCTTCCAACTCAGCCGAAGTGGCCTGGGTATCTGCCTCAGCGGCCACAGGTACAGTCAACTTGGCCACCAGGCCCGAGAGGGGATCCGGGCGACGTCGTGGCTGGGACGGTTGTGGATCGCCATCCCGGGCCGCACCCCTTTCCCGAGGAGGTTTGGCCAAACGGATGTGACCACTCCCGGTATCGCCGTCTGCGTCCTGGTACTACTCCTCGGTTGCCCCGACCATCATCACCGCGAAGGAACTCGGGGGCGAACGGCACGCAGACCCCGAGCAGCGCAGAGCATGGGAGGGTCCTCAGCTTCCAGCACCATGTCTGGGTAGCTACAGACAACCTCGGTGGCGATGTAGGTGGTGAAACCACCAAAGTCAATGAGACATCCGTCCACCGGAAAAGGTCTGTTCCGGAAGCACCCTGCGTTGTCGCAGACGAAGTCCATCTCCCCTAGCCTTACGACCAGGCCAGAGAGAACCCGAACCCCGAAGTGAACAGGGGAGCCCGTCCGGATGTGTACACCAGCCAACGCCTCTGTCTGCCCCACGGTGGGCGCCATATGTCGTGGTGGTGTCACGGCAGATGCCATAGGATGGCTAATGTGTGGGGCCGATGGACGTTGGTGGATATGGGGAGGGATAGTGAGCTGAATAGCCCACGCGAGGAGGATCCCGGTATAACCGAGATCTCCCAGGAACAAGAAACAAGATCAAAGTGAAAGGGGGAAGATCTAACAAACACGAACAAATGCACGAAGGCACACAACACACACACGATATACCCAGGTTCAGGGCCCTCGTGAGGAGGTAACACCCCTACTCCTGCCTTTCCTCTCTGTATAACAATGGTACAAGAACTACAACTTGCTGCTAGATCTCTCAAAGGGAGGAGTACAAAGAACTAGATGAACTCAAGGTGTGAAGGAGTAAATGCTCTAAGAGTAAATGTGACTATAGCTTTGGCTCCCAAGTTGGTCTCTCCCTCTCAGGAGCAGTTATGGCGCCTTTTATAGAGTTCCGACCAGGAGGGCCGGAAACCCTAAATCGGCTTGGCCCCACCGGACAGGCCTAGCCGGCATGCCGTCACCGGCTAGTGCGACCTAATCGCCGCGCTATCCGGCGTAGCCCCAGCGTCATCATCTCGATAAGGACAACCGGCGCCGTCCTGAACCATCATTGTCCCTCTGTCAGAGACAAGATATGTCTTGACCCATCCCGGATAGCCTTTTCCGGATTGTCGGGCTAGGTATGTCAGGTCTTGTCGTACCACGGTTGTACCGGCTGACGCGCTCCCGTGCCAGGCGGGAGGTGACCATGCTTCCGTGTCAGGTGGGAGGTGACCATGCTTCCGTGTCAGGCGGAGTGGTACTTCCCCCCGCAATAAATGGGAAAGCCTGCTATAGACCGTTGACGGCCTACCGGGATCCCTCATGTCGGGTACCTCCTCGCTTGTCACCGTGAGCTTCTCCTACATAAGATCAAGACCGAGACATACGCTCCGGTTAGCACTTACCCGGACCATCTATTCGGTAAAACCGAGTACACCTCCTTCCGGGAGTTTCCTCGGAGCCCGAGATCCGGGATCCTTTCCGGAGGTGCCCGAGCTCGTCTCAGGATGAGTATCTCTAGGCCTAGCCTCCCGAAGATGTCTTAGCCTATCAGCAAAGACATCTTCGAGAAGCTAGTTCTTAGAGGAACCACCCGTTGAAGCTTGTGCTGCCATTGTGAAGGTCGGGGGTGTCTATTTATAGCTGCCAGAGCTGACCCTTGCGCCTGCCAGGAGGCACTTTGCCCTCTACCAGTGTTCAAGGGTCAAGTTGCCCTTTCAGCACACCAGGAGGTGTCCCTTGCTCTCGCCAAAGGTCAAGTACTGTTGGAACCTTACTGAATTATACCGGGATCTGCCCCTACCCGGGGGGCAGCCCCCCGACAAGACGCTGGGCGGTACGTTATGTGCCGCAGATGTTGGAAGGACCTGCCAGAATCTGGCTGAACAACTTGAGAACCGCCAGCATACACTGCTGGTTAGATTTCGAGGAGGCGTTCATCAGCAACTTCACCAGCACGTACAAAAGGCCCAACAGACCTCAACAGCTCGCCATCTGTAGGCAAAGGAGCAACCAAACCGACCGGGAGTACCCTACCCGGTGGAGCAACATTCGCAATTCTTGCGAAGGGGTGGTAGAGGCACAGGCCATCTCCTGGTTTGTGCAGGGATGTCGGCATGGCTCAATGCTTTGGCAGAAATTGCAGAGGAAGATGCCGACGACCTTGGCAGAGACCATGCACATCGCCGATACCTACACGCTTGGAGATCCCATGCAACCCTTAGTGGATGTCGGTGACTCCAACAGGAGGAATGCGGGACCTCAACGTTCGGGATCGAGCAGAAGCCATGATCGCCAAGATTTTGGCCAGAAGAGGAATCAGCCCGAGTACCACCACGCCGCACAGCATGTCGCGGCTGTGACCCGAGATCAAGAAGATGCCGGCAACAGTCAGCGTCAGAAAAAGTGGCCCAGCTTGGGGTTAGAGACAGGAAGTACAGAAAACTTGGGTGGACCAGAAGAAGCCCCTGACGTATGAAGAGATGCTGAACAAGCCATGCTGTTACCATACCCTGGAGGCCAACAAGCCGGCAAACCACTCCACTCGGCAGTGCAGCTGGTATCAGCGCAAATTGCAGAAGGGCAGCACGGGGGCTACTCGGCCGAGTGCTCCGGCACCTCGACCCAACATTCCGAGACCTCCCACCCCGACTTCCGGAGCCAACGCGATCCGGATTAATCAACCTCACCGAGGACCTCCGCCCCGGCCGGTGAACGTGGTACACACCCGGAACGACAATGGTACAGGCCCCAGTAATCAACCCGGACATCAGCAAGGCAGCTACCGGGAGGCACATCAGAGCTATGTGGTCTTCGTGACCGAGCCCACTGATCGAAAGAGTGTGCGGCAGCGCGCCCTGGAAGTGAACGTTGTGATTCCGGCGGTGCCCAAGTTCTTGCACTGGTCCGAGATGGAGATCACGTGGAGCCGGAAGGATCATCCCAGAGTTATGCCTTAGTGGTAGACCCAACCTTTGTCGGACCAAGCCTCAACGTCCGCTTCAGTCGGGTTCTGATTGACAATGGCAGCGCCATTAACATCATGTACAAGGATACGATGCTGAAGCTGGGGGTGTCCATGAACACCTTGCTACCCACCGAGATGACCTTTCATGGCATTGTGTCCGGAGTCTCTTGCTCACCCATGGGTAAAATCTGGGTTGAGGTGTTATTCGGAACCCGGGAAAAATGCCGAACCGAGAGCTTGGAATTCGAGGTCGTGGACCTCGAAAGCCCGTACCACGCACTGATCGGCAGACCAGCCCTGGCCAAGTTCATGATCTCAACTCACATGGGCTACCCTGAAGATGAAGATGCCGGGTCCTAACGGCTTAATTACCATCTCGGGAGACCACAAGCGCTCCATGGAGTGTGCTTCGGCCGGCTCGTGCTTAGCCGAGTCCCTGGTGATAGCTGAAGAAAAGAAGAGGATCCAGCAAGTGGTGGCGCTGGCCAAGACCTCCCAACTCGGAATGCCCGGGATGGTGAACCCGGAGCAGGGCGCATCGTTCCAGCCACCTAAGGAGACGAAGAAGGTGGGGGTGGACCCCAGCAACCCGGAGCGCCAAGTCATCATTGGCAGCAACCTGGACAACAAATAGGAAGGCGAGCTCGTCGACTTCCTCCGTGAGAATCGGGATGCTTTTGCGTGGTCGAGTGACGATCTGCAAGGTGTTCCGAGGGAGTTGGCTGAGCACTCTCTGTTTGTTAGACCGGATGCGAAGCCGGTGAAGCAACCGACTAGGCGCCTCTCGGATGAAAGAAGAGTTGCCATCATGGAGCATCTCGCTATACTGCTGGCTGCCGGATTCGTGATGGAAGTGCTGCACCCGGATTGGATATCGAATCCGGTCCTGGTAGAGAAGAAGAAAGATGATCCCCTCCTGCTTAAGGTGTGGCGCATGTGCATCGACTTCACCAACCTCAACAAGGCATGTCCAAAGGACCCATTTCCGCTTCCCCGGATAGATCAAGTGATCGATTCCACTGCCGGGAGTGAACTCTTAACATTTTTAGATGCCTACTCTGGTTTTCACCAGATACCTTTGAATCCGGATGATCAATTGAAAACTGCTTTTATTACCCCGTATGGGGCTTATTGCTATCGTGTCATGACTTTCGGTTTGAGAAATGCTGGTGCTACGTACCAGAGGTGCATGCAGAAATGTTTGCATGACCAGATAGGCCGGAATGCCGAGGTCTATGTCGATGACATAGTCATAAAAACAAAAGAAAAAGCCTCATTGATCGATGATCTGAGGGAAACATTTAAGAACTTAAGAAGATTCCGGATGAAGTTGAATCCGGATAAGTGCACATTCGGCGTTCCGGCAGGAAGATTACTCGGTTTTCTCATCTCAAGCCGGGGAATTGAAGTCAACCCGGGTAAAATACGTGCTATCGAAAGCATGAAATTGCCCGTACGTCTCAAAGATGTGCAGAAGTTCACTGGTTGTCTTGCATCCCTAAGTCGGTTTGTGAGCCGACTAGGTGAGAAGGCCTTGCCCCTATACCAATTGATGAAGAAGAGCAAAACATTCGTTTGGACCCCGCAGGCCGATGCGGCGTTCAACGATTTTAAGAGAATGCTCTCAACAGCACCCGTGTTGGCGTCCCCGTTGCCCAAGGAGCCTATGCTGCTGTATATTGCTGCCACTAACCGGGTAGTCAGTGTAGCCATTGTGGTAGAGAGGGAAGAAGGGGAAAAGCTAATACAGAGACCGGTGTACTACCTCAGCGAGGTGATCTCGGAATCCAAGAAAAACTACCCGCACTACCAGAAGATGGCGTATGGAGTGTACATGGCAGTGACCAAGCTCAAGCACTACTTCCAAGAGCACCCAATCATAGTGGTGTGCGAGGCTCCCCTCGCCGAGATCATCGGTTGCAAGGATGCTAGCGGCCGGGTTGCCAAATGGGCCATCCAGTTGTCTCCGTATGCTCCGGCATACGAGAGACGAGATGCCATCAAGTCGCAGGCGCTGCCGGACTTTTTGGTAGACTGGGCCGAGATGCAGTACGAACCTCCGACGCCGGATTACAATTTCTGGAGGATGCATTTCGATGGCTCCAAGGCCAAGATCGGGTTGGGTGCCGGAGTGGTTCTCACCTCACCAAAACAGGATGTGCTGAAGTATGTCCTGCAAATTCATTTCCGGGCATCTAACAATTTCGCTGAATACGAGGCCTTAGTTCATGGCCTGAATGTCGCCAAGGAGATCGGCATCCGCCGGATAGAGTGTTTCCGTGATTCCGACCTCGTGGTGCAGCAGGTGTCGGGGAACTGGGATGCACTGGATGCCAACATGGCCTTGTATCGGTTCCATGTGCAGAAAATATCCGGATTTTTCGAGGGATGCGAGGTCAAGCACATACCTAGAGGAGAAAACGAGGCAGCAGATGTGTTGTCCAAGCTGGGATCATCTCGGGATGCCATCCCTCCCGGGATCGCTCTCGAACACTTGAGGAAGCCATCTATTCAGCCCTCACCCGAGTCGGATTCTATATTCATCCCCAAGGAGCCTGGTTCGGAAGCTGTACCCATGGAAGTAGAAGTCGGGAGCATCGCATAGAACCCGGGGACTGCACCATAGTGCTCAGAGAGGCAAAGAAAGATGATGATGGAGGTGATGTCGGCAGAACCAATGGACATAGATATTCCCGTGTTCCCAATTCGACCTGTCCCGAGATGGGCACAACCCATTATGGTTTACATCTTGGAAGGAACTCTCCCGGAGAGCGAAGTGGAAGCCTGGCAGATAGTGTGGAGGTCAAAAGCATACACCATCATCAATCAAGAGCTATACAAAAGGAGTGTCACCGAGGTACTCCAGAGGTGTGTGGAACCGGAAGAAGGCCAAGAGATGCTGCTGGAAATACACCAGGGGGAATGTGGACATCATGCATCATCCCGGGCCCTGGTGGCGAAAGTGTTCCGGCATGGGTTCTACTAGCCTACTGCGTTACAACAGGCAGAAGACATTGTCCGTAAGTGTGGAGGATGCCAGAGGTTTGCTCATCGAATACATATGCCGGCATCGGCACTGAAGACAATCCCTATCACTTGGCCATTCGCGGTATGGTGTTTGGACATGGTCGGGCAGTTCAAGCCGGTAAGAGGCAATATGACACACATACTGGTCATGGTGGACAAGTTCACCAAGTGGATAGAGGTCAAACCAATCCGGAAGTGTGACGGACACACCGCCGTGCAATTCCTGAAAGACATCATCTTGAGGTACAGATGCCCACACAGCATCATCACAGATAATGGCACCAATTTTGCCGTGGGGGAATTCGCTCGATTTTGTGCTGAGAAGGGAATCCGGTTGGATGTGGCATCAGTGGCACACCCGGAAGAAAACGAGCAAGTTGAGAGGGAAAATGCATTGGTCTTGGCCGGCATCAAAGCCTGCTTGATCGAACCGCTGTTGAGAACTCCGGGATGCTGGATAGAGGAGATACCGGCAGTATTATGGGGTCTCCGGACCACACCAAATAGATCTACCGGGTATACGCCATTCTTCATGGTATATGGTGCCGAGGCAGTACTCCCGACCGACATACAGTATGATTCCCCGAGAGTGACAATGTTCACCGAGACCGAGGCAAAAGAGGCCCGAGAAGATGATGTTGACTTACTTGAAGAGGCAAGAGAATTGGATTTGTCTCGGTCTGCAATTTATCAGCAAAATCTCCGTCGCTATCATAGCCGGAAGGTGCACCCAAGAGTATTCCGAGAAGAAGATCTTGTGCTGAGGCTCATCCAACGCACGGCCGGAATGCATAAGCTGTCGCCTCCATGGGAGGGACCTTTTGTGATAAGCAGGGCGTTGCACAATGATTCTTATTACCTTGTAGATGCACAGGAGGCTAGGAAAGAAGTAATGGACAAATCCGGTGAGGAAACCAAGCGTCCATGGAATGTAGCCCTGCTTCGACCCTTTTACACGTAAAGGGCGCAATGTATGTTGTATTTTGATTTTTATCTATCAATGAAAGTCCGGCACCCCGGGAGGAACCCGGGGACTGCCTCGTTGTGTGCCCCTTTACTTTGTTCCGTTTATTTATTATTCCATGTCGGCAACCCGGGAAGGAACCCGGGGACTGCCTGGTACCTGTTTTTTATGTTCTCTATATGCCGGGAAAGTTCCTAGATCGATTCTCAAGTCAAAGTAATGTATGTCATGTGAAATAATCTTGTGACTCGACTGACGAACGCCGAAATGGTAGTCAAGAGCAAAGAGCATCAAATGTGGGGAACACGAAAACAGTCTCGGGGGCTCGGAGCAGGAACTTATCCGGCATATCTGTTTTACTAACCCGGTTATTTGTACGTCGGGAATTCGGCTAACTAGAACTCGGATATTCATAAGTAATGTATGTCGTGCATGGAATTTTGTGACTCGACTGTCGAACGTCGAAATGGTAGACAAGAGCAGAGATTGCCTAAGTACGGTAGACATGGAAATGAACTCGGAGACTCGTTGCAGAGTAAACCAACATAGCTCGTTTTTATATATAGCATAGTGCGAAGTACGAATTTAAATAGTATATATTACATGTGGCACCCGGCATCCCGGGGATTTAACGATTCTACACTTAAGTGTTTCTAGGGAACAGGGGAAGCCGGCTTCTCGATGGTAGCAGCAGCAGTAATGGCGGTGACAGTCTCCTCCGCACCAGCAGCGGTACTCGGGGCATCCGGATGCGCCTCGGCCTGAGCATCCTCGGGTGGCGATGGAGTGGCAGCATCCCAGGAGTCCACGATCTCGGTGGCGACACCGGAAGCGGCATCGTCTTCTTCCGGGATCTCGGCATCCGCGTCACCAGTTGCACCATTCTCGCCATCATCTTCATAATTTGACTCGGAGTCAGAGGTGATGAGGCTGGTGGTGAAGACGGCGATGTCGGACCAGGACGCGACGCGATGCGCCACCTCTTGGCGCCGCTGGATCTTGGCCGGATCAGTGCACCACGGCGAGATGGTGCGCATGCGCTGGATCACGTCAAGATCGAGACCCTCGTACCAGCTAAGTACATGGGTCAAGACTTGGTCGGCGCCAGCCCGCGCACCGGAGCGCTTCCAAACGTGAAGTCGCTTGCCAGCATCTCGGAGCGCAGTCGCCAATTTGCTGACCGAGAGCATAGCGCTGACGCCTGGCCATAGTGCTCCATGGACATGGACAGCCGCGCTGATCATCTCGGTCCCGATCGACCGGAGAGGCACTATCCGGGCCTTCAGGGCGGTGAGGTGGTCCTCGATGTCCCAGGAGTCCGAGACAGTGCCCTTCCTGGCACGCTTCTCCCGGGCGGCAGCAACTGCAAGGTTGGCGGCGTCGCGGGAGTGCTCAAATTGCCCTTTAAAAAGAAGAGCTGTCAAGCGGCTAGGTCATGAGGATGGTAGCAGTAAAGAAAGAGAGCAGGAGATAAGGATGTCGGTAAACTTACTGTTCAGATCCCGGTTCAACCCGGTTAGCTCAGAAAGCCATGTATCCGCCTTGGACCAGAGAAGCGCCAGCTCGGTCTCGGCGTGGTGCGCGCGCGCCTCGGATTGATCCAAGGTCTCCTTCTGCTTCTTAGACGCCTCCACGAAGCGCGTCTTCATGTCAGTCGCGGCGAGTTTGGCCTTCTCGAGCTCGGCGCTTAGCCGCGCGATCTCGGATTGGGTCGCGGCAAGCGCAGACTTTTGCTCCACCGAGACTTTTCGCGCGGCATCCCGCTCCTCCCGGAGGCGCCCCTCACACTTCTTGGACTGACCAAAGTCAGCAAGAAGCCGGTGGAAGATGCTGCCGCGTTTCTTGCCGCAATCCTGGATACAGACAAGGAGAGCAATGTCAGCCTCGGGAAAGATCCCGGGGACTCGGGCTGTTCCGGGATTGGTATCAGTTAAAACTACTCGGTAGGGAGGATCTCGGGGACTCGTGTTCAAAGTCTTGTGATTATTTCTAAAGATTGGAGCCTAGTGGTCTGCTATTCGGTGGAATCTAGAGCACTAAGCACCAATCTCGGGGACTAGTGGGGATGGAACAATTAAATTTTGGAAAAGGTAAAGGGGAAAAACTTACTTCGACCACCCGAGTGACGTCCAGCGGGGCCACCTGGAGAGCGTGTAGAGCTTGGGCGCTGCGGCTAGGGCCGGCAGCGTGCAAATCCTCCACGATCTCGGAGGCATCGGCGGCGATCCAGGATCTGTTGTATTCTTCGACAACACGCACGCCGGAACCACCAGGCGCGCTAGCAGCAACGACCTCCCGGGATCCTGAAGGCATAAAGGAGCTTACGGTTGCTCGCAGCGTCTGCAGGGCGGCAGTGGGGATCTCGGCAGGAGGTGGCGGTAATCGCCCAAATATTGGGCCGAAGATGTCGGAGAAGCAGTAGGTTTGGCGGAGGTTGTTTTCTGCACGGCGGCCTTGCTGCATGATTTCCCGGCGGGATGGTCAGATTGCCGGGAAGGGGCCAGTTTCGGCGGAGGAATCTTGCCCGGGGCCTGCCGGGAGGAGGCTCCCGGCACGACCTGCCGAGGAGGACTTGCGATGTCCGTCTCAAGCCCGGACACCCTGCGCGGGCTGTCCGGAAGGAGGATGTCTTCCGATGCGGCGGTAGCCTGGGCCGGAATCTCGTCCACCACGGGACGAGCATCCGGAGTCACAGCGGCAGTCTGCGCGGCACCAGGGGCAGGGTGCTCGCTATCTGGTGCGGGAGGGCGAGATGGAGAAGGAGCCCGAGGCGGGCTAGGAGTGCGGGATCCCGGAGGTTGGGAACCCGTGGATGCCGGGACGTCAAGTGCATCTCTGAAAGAAGTATATCAGAAAGGACATCGGGAGAAGTCAAAACCATGTAACTCAAAGCAAAAAGGTCTTACCCGGAATCGACGGTGGGAGGACCTCTCCTTCGGCGTGGAGGCTTCTCGGACGTTTGCTTGTTCGGCCTGCTCTTCTTGGAGGTGGTGCCGGGTGCACCGGTAGGGGTGGTGTCGGAAGCCGCACGCTTGCGAGTCTCGGCGCGCTTCGTCACGGCCGTGGGTCTCGGAGCCACTGGCGAAGCCCAGTTGAGGGGAAGAGCGTCAATCACATCGAGTATTTGACAATCAATCTCATCCTCATCATCTGATGAAACGGAAATAGCCTCTGAGGTTGAAGGGTTACCCGGAGCAGCAGCACGAGCTAGAGGAATGGCAAGGTGATCCTCGCCGTCGGGATCCTCTCTAGGCATCTTATCCGGTGCCGGGACGTTCGGCGTGAACTTCCCACCGGCATGCATCACGTTCTCTTCGGTCTACCGCTCGAATAACTGCACGAACAAGTCATTGCATGACAACCATGTCGATTTCCAGCAGAATCCAGGGGCAAATGTAAGTTGGCGAAAGACAGACACAAGCACCTGTCGCAGTGTTTTTTTCCGGGAACCCCCGACAAGACCCCAAGTATAATCATCCGGCATCTTCGTTCGAGCAATAGCTCGAACGCGCCGGGCGACTGCGGAATGGTCCAACCCGAAGATGCTGGTCCTGGTGGGATCTAATATCCCGTCCATATGGCACATCTTGTGCACTCGGGTCTGTAAGGGGCCGACGCGGCGAATGATAAAGCAGCGCAGGAGGTCGTCAAACGTCATTTTATCCGTCAGCACGTTGAGGACGTCGTGCATGCATCTGACCTCCTCGGTATCCGGGAGCCGGTTCCAGAGGTCGAATTCCCGGGGAGGACCGATGGTGAACTCCGGCAGATTGATGAAATGCGGGTTCGAGGATCCCGGACCATCTCCCGAAACCTCCCGGTTCTTCACGTAGAAGAAGCTACGCTGCCACTTCCGGCAAGATTCTAGCCCCTGGACTTTGGGGAATCCGGAGTCAGCGCGGGGAATTATAGTGGCCGCTCCGCAGTCGACTAAGTCTTTGACCTTCTTATCCGGGTTGGGGATGACTTGGCGGCGGAGGATGAAGTACTTGGCCCAGAGGTCCAAGAAAGGACACACACCGAGATACGCTTCCGCGTACGTGGTAAAGACCGAGAGCATCATAATTGCGTTGGCTGGGAGATGATGAGGTTGGAGGCCGTAGGTGTCGCGGAAGTCGCGGAAGAAGGGGCTAGCCGGAAGCCCGAACCCACGCTCAAAATGCGTGAGGAATACAACGTATTCCCTGGGTTGGGGTTCTGGTTGGACCTCGCCCTCCGGAAGTCGACTCTCGACTTCTGGCGGAATCCGGTGCGTCCGGTACAGCCAGTCGAGATCCTTCTGGATGGTCTCGGACCCATCCCAACACCCTCGAACACTCTCTTCACCCATGTCGGAAGGACCTGAGGATGTATCCGGTTTATTCTGCAGGCGGAACGGTGGTTAGTCGAGTTAGTCTACCGGGAGCTAAGACTCCGGATCACAAACTCCTAAAAGCAACCGGGTTCCTAGCAAATGAGATCTACCGCGCGCGAATAAATCGAAACTTAATCGACGCAAATATACTCGGGCGGGATACGAAGATGGCCTCATGCGAGTGAAAGATAAAGGGTGGAAGACACCATCGTCAACGCCGCACGGCTCGCGCTCGCCGGCAGCGGCGCAACCCGCGGATGCGTGGTTGCACGGCCGAGCGCGAAGCATCATCGCCGTGGTGAAGTTCGCCGGAGCGGGTGGAAGAACTCACCGGAGGAAATGAGGCCGATGACGAGCGAGGGTAGCGCGGCCCGATGGTGGAGGCGAAGTGCTCCGGCGACGAACGGCAACAGCAGGGCTTGAGCTCCGGGCGCGGCGACGGCGTGGTGCTCGAGACGGTGGTGGGAGAAATGAGGAGTTGGGGAAGAGGAAGAAGAGACCGTTCCGGTCCCCTATTTATGGGGGGGATCCGGAGCGGTTTCCGAGTTTCCCGCCCACGATCTCTCCGATCATGGGTGGGATCAGTTTTGTGCCGCGCGACATGTGGCGTCCCCAGGAGCGCCCGATCCGGCCACACCGCGGGCCACAGAGCCCCAACGGTTGGACTTCGGATCGGCTGCGGCTCCCGGCGCGCGAACCCGAGCAGCGGCGTGCTCGGTCAGAGGCACTCGAGTGCGTTTCTGACTCGACAAGACCTCGGGTGGGACCCAGCCCATGAGTTGGAATTCAATCCGGCGCGGACAATAATATTCAATGACGAGGCACTATCCGGTTAGGAGCATGGCCTTCCGGTCGAAAGGATCTCGGTGCGGGGATCTCGGTAAAAATCATCTCGGCATCAAATCAAAGGATCGTCTCATGTTTCCTTGGGTGATTGTTGTTATTAAAGTTGATCCCGCACATCATCTGGGGTCGCTGCGCAGCACCAGCTTCGGGGACTAGTGTCGGGGGGCTACACCTCGGGTAGGGCAGATCCCGGCGCAATTCGACAGTGTGGCAACAGTGCGTGACCTTTGGCGAGAGCAAGGGCCACCCCTGGTGCGCTGAAGGGGCAACTTGACCTTTCGGAGCTGGTAGAGTGCAAGGTGCCTCCTGGCAGGCGCAAGGGTCATCCCTGGCGGCTATAAATAGCCACCCCGAGCCCTCATAACAGCACAAGCATCAACGAGTGGTTCCTCTAAGAACTAGCTTATCGAAGATGTCTTTGCTGGTAGGCTAAGACATCTTCGAGAGGCTAGGACTAGAGATACTCATCCTAAGAGGAACTCGGTTGCATCCGAGAGAGACCTCGGACCTTGTGGCTCCGAGTAGACTCCCGGAAGGAGAAGTACTCGGAGGTACCGGATAGGCAATCCGGGTAAGTGCTAACCGGAACGTTTATCTCGGTCCTAGCAGGTTACTAGGTATGTACAGGAAGGACTCGCAAGGTCGAACAAGGAGATGACCGGCATGAGGGATGCCGGTAGGCCGTCAACGGTGTGGAGCAGGCTTTCCCGCCTGATGCGGGGGGAAGTACCATCCCCCCTGACACGGAAGCATGGTAACCTCCCCCCTGACACGGAAGCATTCTCACCTCCCGCCTGACACGGGAGCGCGTCAGCCGGTACGACAAGACCGGACATGCCTAGCCCGGCAATCCGGAAAAGGCTACCCGGGATGGGAAAAGACATGTCCTGTCTCTGACAGGGGGACAATGATGTTCCAGGACGGCACCTGCCGTCCTTGCCGGAATGATGATGAAGGGGCTACGCTGGATAGCGCGGCGACTAGGTCGCACTAGCCGGTGTCGACATAACTGTTAGGCCTGTCCGGTGGGGCCAAGCCGGATTAGGGTTTCCGGCCCTCCTGGCCGGGACTCTATAAAAGGCGCCATAACTGCTCCTGTGAAGGAGAGACCAACTTGGGAGCCAAAACTCTAGTCTCATTTACTCCTAGAGCATTTACTTCCTCCTCACTCCAGTTCATCTAGTTCTTCGTGTTCTTCACCTCAAGAGTTCTAAGAGCAAGTTGTAGCCTTTGTTCCACACTTATATTGAGAGGAAAGGCAGGAGTAGGGGTGTTACCTCCCCACGAGGGCCCCGAACCTGGGTACATCGTGTGTGTGTTGTGTGCCTTCGTGCATTTGTTCGTGTTTGCTAGATCTTTCCCCTTGCACTTTGATCTTATTTCTTGTTCTTGGGAGATCTCGGTTACACCGGGATCCTCCCCGTGTGAGCTCTTCAGTTCGCTATCCCTCCCCGGATCCACCAACGTCCATCGGCCCCACACATTAGCCATCCTATGGCATCTGCCGTGACACCACCACGACAACATGACATTGGATGTCTACGATCATATATCGGACAAGGTAGTATCGTAGAAACATAAGGAATGAATATCATGTTTATGGTTCAACGACGATATTCGTAGAATGCACATGGACCGTCACAGGCATCCAGGTCATTGGCGAGCGAGAGGTCTCGACCATGTCTGGAGTATTCTCGAACCATAGCGTAACAAGACTTAAGGTCTTAACGACACTTGGAGATAGTTTTGGAATGATAGCTGAAGGAAATAGAGAGAGCGAGAAATAATCCGGAAAGGGTTCCGGTGGTTCCGGAAGCAGTTCTGGGGAGGTCCGGAAGGGTTCTGGGAATGTCCGAAAGAAGTTCGGGTGGTCCGGAAATTGTTTCGGAGTCACGGGAGATTAAATAATATGTAAATGTATTAATTATGAATTAATTATATTTTATATTAATTTAATATTAATTAAAAGAAGAGAAAAAGGAGGCAACCCACTTAATGGGGCCGAACCACCAAGAGGAGGTGGGGCCCTTGGCTGGTTCGGTCATGGCTAGGCCGGCCGAACCCCCCCTCTCCTTTTCCCTTGCTTTTGTTTAGTCCCATATGGGGGCGCTAGGGAATTTGCACACCCCTTCCCCCCTTTATATAGAAAGGCATATTTATTGGATTAAATACATCTTAAATACAATTAATGTTGTATATGCCGGCCAGAGTTAATTCTCCCCCGCTTCTCTTTCTCTCTCCCACTAAGCTATACCGCTGGGCGCCGTTGCCCTGCGAGATTCCAGAAAAAGTTCTACTTCTGCAATCTCAGCTGGATCTGAGTGATCATGGGTTGTTGTTAAGTTCGGTATGCTTGTGAGTACTCGTAGGCGCCACATTTGAGGTGCCTGGGCGACAACGTCTCGCCACCGCCGTTACCCTGCGGCCGGCGCCACCCCCTGCCGCTGGTGATACGTTCATTTTGCATCACTAATTTATATCATAATTTACTGCTATTCATTGATATATTTAATATTTGGAGATGATACTTATGTTATTTCATCTATTTTGCATGATTGATTGTAACATCCCAAATTTCTCAAAAATTTAAAACCTTGCATTTATGCATCATTCATCATATAGGCATGACATTTAAATCACATAAGAAATAATTTAAATTTAATTATAAGTTTGAATAAATTTGTATTCCATAAAGTGATGTATTTGAACTCCTCATAATATTCCTTATTTTATTTGGTTATTTATTTGTCAAAATACTTTTAAAATTTTCTAAATTCAATAAGCTTTCTAAAACATATTTTTATGAATTTTTCTGAAATGTTTCAGTTGAGTTTAAAAATCATTTTTGAAATCAGGTATTGAAAAAAAAAAGAGGAGGAGCAAACCGAGCCGGCACATGTTCCAACTCGCCGCACGCACACTGTGTAACGGCCCAGAAACGGCTCAAGTTCAGCCCGCGCTTCCCTCTCCTCTCGCTGACAGGTGGGCCCCACATGTAAGATCTTCAACCTCCATCCACGATTTTCGTTCGAGAACTCGATCTGATTTCGGATCAAATCAAGCCTAGTTCTCGCGGGATTTGTTTCCTTAGACACCCCCATATAAACCCTCACCCCGCCGCCACTTCTCGCACCCCAAAAACCCTAATCCTCATGCCCCAAGGCTGCCCCGTTTGGAGTTTGCATCACCGCCATTCCCGCCGCCGTGAAGCTCACCATACGGGATACTCCGGCCACCCTGGACCCTCTCTTCTCCTCCCCTTGTTTCCTTTCGTCCTTGCGTACCTTTTTGACTTGGTCCCGTGTCTTGAATCGTAGCGAATCTCCGTCGCCGTCCACGCCCGAGAGAAACCGCCGTGAAAGCATCTCCGACGAGCCATTCCAGGAAGAGGAGGAAACACCGACGAACACAACCGCGCCATCATCTCCGCGTCGGCACCCTCTCCATCGTGGTATGATCTGTTCATCCCCTATAGCTGTAGATCGTGAGTCCATGCGACGCCGGCGATGGCTCCGCCGCAACCGGAGTACTTCCGGCACACCGGCGCCACCCATCCCCGTCGGTAATTCGATTAGATCCGGTGCGCCCATTTCTCTTTAGATCCAATGGCTTACGATCGCGATCCGCGGCGAAGCGGTAAGAGCGAATCAGATCGCACCGCGTGGTCTTCTCTTTTTTTTCGTCTGGAATTTTCGTAATTAAAACAAAAAACTATTAAAACTTGCAAAATGCATATCTTTCAATCTGTAAGTCCAAATTGATAATTTTTATATCCACGGATAGCCCTGCTCGTGTAGTATATTCTTGTATCATTTGTTTTCCCTTTTGGTATTTTTTATTTTTTTCAAATAAATAACAGAATGGTACTTCGGCTATTTAAATTCATAACTTAAATAATAAAAATGCTTTCCTAATAAATCCAATTGTTTTAGATCTGTATTTCTGTCCTTTGTCCAGAAAGTGTAACTTGAGTTTTTATTCGAAAATTTTCAAAAAAAGAATTAAATCATTTGGTTGTAGGACTTAATTTAGCTATATTTCATCCATAATTTTAATAGTTAAATGCAATAAAAAAATTCTGTACATTACATTTCATGCATTTAATAAATAGAGGAAATAAAATTATAATATTTGTGTTTTGTGTGTTCATAGCATATCATGCATGCATACATGTTTAGGTCTTGATGTTTTAAGTGTTGTATCGTGTTTATTTATTTTGTGTATTGTTTGTTGCTAGATTGTGAAGAGGAGGAAGGATTTTGTTGTGATTGTTATTCTTGCTGTGCTTGTTCCTCTTGTTACCAAGGCAAGTGACATTCATGAACCTCCCATTATTTTCCTATATGCATTAGTAGAATTTTTTAGTAGTATGCATGATAGGAATCTTTTATTATTTTTTTATGCTAAGTTAGTTATATGCTATGCAAAATTCCTAGTAGTGTGTAGCCACCCTCTACCATGTCATTGCAGCCATTTAATTTTTTTATTAGATACTTAGCAATGCTACAAAATTGTTTACATGCTGTGTTGTGGAAAGATTTTCTAAGTGTTAAACTTAAAATGCACACCTGGGTGGATTGGTTGGTATGATTTATGTTGAGTGGCTATTTGAGACTATGCTTATGGTTATCTTCGCCTAGGGTGAATTTATTCTACTTAGGGCCATGAGCATGGTGGTTTTCACCCCAAAGTGCACCTGTGGATTGCCACCCAGGAACAAAGAGATTACTAAGTCCCTCCAAGTTTAGATGCTTCCCGTGCAGCCTTTTGACAATGGGCTCTGTCTAGAACAATTAAGTTGTGAGAGTTAAACCTATCAGCTTGACAAGCAGATGTAGAGTTTGTAGGTGGAACGGGTCTTGCTAGGATGGTTGAATTCTTCTTCTGAAAGTTCTTGTCTCAATTCTCTCCTTTCTTTAATGCACTCCGCGTGTATAGGATGTCTGGGTTAATTGAGTCTAAAG
The DNA here is from genome assembly GCA_026929855.1 of Poa annua. Classification (NCBI taxonomy): domain Eukaryota; kingdom Viridiplantae; phylum Streptophyta; class Magnoliopsida; order Poales; family Poaceae; genus Poa; species Poa annua. The sequence goes on from CM049426.1 coordinate 74,444,876, forward strand.
TTGAAAGTGCACAACCTCTGCAGAGTCGACAATCTGAGTACTTAGCCGTGTCCCCGGTGATGAACTACTTCGAGCAGCTGGACAAGGATGGACGGAAAAATCTCAACACCGTTTTCATGAAGTAAAATTTGACTAAGGAAAGAATTATTGGTGCAATTGGGCTTCATCCCTTGGTGCCAAGACTTGAAAATAAAAGTGTTTTACAAAAGATAGGAGAAAACTTGCTTTCTGCAAATAGTCTACAACTCCACCAAACCAAGTATGCATATAGATTTAGATTTGTCATTTTATATCCACCATAGTCACTTGCCAATACTTCATTGTATTGACCTCCTTCGGGGGCTGCATATTCAAATGTGCAGGTACTTCAGATGAAGAGTATTTTGGACCCGAGTCTACACCCAACATGTCTGCTTGTGGCGCATGATTGAAGATGAGGCTCATTGCTATTTTTTTCTGTTGTGAACTCTGAATATTATTGCTAGCCTTCATGGCTATGCACCTTATAATAAAGCAATACTTAGTTATTTTTGGATCTCGTTGTAGTAACTTGATACTTCTGCAATGATACTTCAAATTTTATACTATGGTGATGGCAGTGTTCTAGGGACTAGCACTTAACACAGGTGTTCTATCTTTAATAAAAGATGGGGAACTACATTGATGATCATTGGAGGATGGAACTACGGAGTCTGAATTCTACTGGAAAAAGCGTCATCGAGATACAATATTTGCGAAGCTCTGAAGATCAAAAACACCTGGGAATTATTTTCTCACTAGATCACGAAGGAGCCCAAAAGGGGAGCCTGACGTGGGGCCTAGGGGCCCACACCATGCCTAGGCACGGCTCCCAAGGCTGCCGCGCGAGCACCTTGTGGGGCCGCCCTGGCCCACCTCTGGCCGTGCCTTTTCGCGTACTTCATCCCCCCGAAAACATAAGACCCGTACGGTGTCCAAAATTCCTCTTCGCCGCCACCACGAAGGGGAGAAGACAGAGAGAGAAAATCTCTCCTACAGACAGAGAGAGAAAATCCCCTCCCGGAGGGGGGAAATTGTCGCCATCATCACCGTCATCGAGCTGCACTCCATCACCATCGCCAACACCACCATCTCGACCTCCGATGCCATCATCTCCATCGGTCCTCTCCGTTCCTGCTGTAACATCTAGGGCTTAATCTTGTGTATTTCATAGGGCAAACTCTTCCGGTGTTGATTACTCTTGTTATTGATGCTATTGACCGAAACCGTTTAATTAGGGTTTATTTTCAGATTGATATCCATCATTATATCATCTCTGATCATGTACCATATGATGTGTTGTGAGTAGTTCGTCGAGTTCTTGAGGACATGAGAGAAGTCTAGATGTTAGTAGTGAACTATGTTGAGTAATATTTAATGTTTTGATATTTAAGTTGTGGTGCCATTCTTCTAGTGGTGTCATGTGAACGTCGACTACATGACACTTCACCTTTATGGGCCTAGGGGAATGGATCGTGTACTAGGTTATTAATTGTGGGGTTGCCGGAGTGAAAGAAACATAAACCCCCGTTGATATTCCGATGCACGAGGGATAACAGGATCTCAGAGTTTAAAGCTATGGTTAGATTTATCTAAATTACTTTCTTGTATTTTCGGATTCTTGCAAGGGGTATAATCATTAGTATGTATTAGTCCTAGGAAGGGCGGCGCATTAGCATAGGTTCACCCACACGACACTTATCCAAACACTAAAGATTAATCATCAATATGAAGCAAAAGCACTAGACAGAATTCTCGCGTGTCCTCAAGAACGTTTGGTCATCATAAGTAAACAAACCGGCTTGTCCTTTGCTCTCAAAATGATTGGGCCACTCGCTGCAATTATTATTGTCGCGCTCTATTTACTCGCACTTTATTTATCTGTTATATCAAAGTCTACTGAAAACTTGTCTGCTAGTGTTACAGTGAAATCCTCGTCAAAACCACTTGTCAACACCTTCTGCTACTCGTTGGGTTTGACACTCTTATTTGTCGAAAGTACTGCGATACACCCCCTATACTTGTGGGTCATCACTAGACGCGCCCCGTCCCCGCCGACGCCGGGCCTTCATCAACATCGCTGCATCATCGTCTACTTCGTCGCGCCGAGTTCTTCGCGACCTAGAGGTCGGCTACGTCAGCTTCATCGGCAACACTTGTGCGTGAGCGTAATCCCCGCTATTCGGTAGATAAGAGGTATGTGACCAGTTCCGCCACCGTTACCGCATGTACTAGATAGATAGATCCTGGCTAGTTTCGGTGTTCGTTAGTTAGAAAAATTATTGTTTTCTGCTATAGAACCCCTTCAGTGGTATCAGAGCCATGTTTATGCGTAGTCTTGCTGGTACGGTTAGAACTCATGTTGAAAATGAGGACGTATTTCTTATATTTGCTACCCTCTAACGTGCAGTTGCTCTGCCTTCAGCATTGAGTTGATGAAGCGGCCCGGACCGACTTTACGCGTACGCATACGCGAGACTGATTCCACTACTGACATACGGCTTGTACCGTATCTGTGGCTGGCGGTTGTCTGTCTCTCTCTTTAGTCGGGCTGGCGGGTCTCTATCTCGCTCTTTAGTCGGCTTTGAATTTTGAATGGAGGGCCCGAAAGGGATGCTTAAACATGTAATTGTATGATCGACGTTGTAGTACAAAAGTTCATAGGTAGGGAACAATTCTCTCACGAATAAGCCTAGAAGCCACGTAAAACTTGCAAAACTAAATAAAGGTAGAAGTGTCTAACTTTGTTTTGCAGAGGCGTTTATATATGACATGGTTACGGTAAGTTTTAATATTACTCGTACTGTCAGAGGCAATGGAGGCACCGTAGACTCGGAGCCATGCCGGGGCGCCCGGCTCAGGCACATGGCGCCATGGAGGTCCAGGCGCGCGACCATGTCATATCGCACTTCATTACATTATTTTATATTGTGTTGTTATTTGTGCATCCCGATGATTGCTTATATATTAGATATACAACGATAGCTTTAATAGGATGATCCCAAACAAATACCAAAATTGTGTTCTCCCTCGTTGTGCACCACCAAGAAAGTTCTACGGTACGAGGCAGACAGTGACGATCGGGTGGCATACATTTCGTTGTTCGCATACAGTGGGTGTAAGCCAGGTTGCACGCGCAAAATCTCCAAGATTTTATTGGCGAGCCTAGTATGGGCAGACATAGCCTCAGAACACGGGTAGATCGAAAGATCAAGCATGAATCACATAATTGTTTTGATCGACATTTCAATGTCCACCTTTGAAACTATAGTGAATTGGGGTCGTGTAATCGCTAAAATTATTGTAGGGATAATAATCTTAGTGGTGTATGTTTAAATAATTTGATTATAAACTAAACTCACAATGTTATAAACTTAGCCTTACCTTCTTTGCGATCATATCTGTAGATGGTGCTCTACTTCGGACACTTCCTTAGAAGTGCATCCCTGTTAGCTGATGGGTCCAACTTCATCCGCTGGTACAAGAAACTTAGAGAGACTCTATACACAACGATATACTATATGTCATAGAACAAGGATTAGGAGAGAGACCAGATGATTCTGCTAGGGAAGAGGAAGATGAGGAATTTCGTCAGCATCGTGACGTTTTCATAGAAGTGCAATCCGTCATGACCATAAGCTTGGTACTAGAGTTGAAAGAGCAGTTTCAACAACTGGAGCCTTATGATATGATTGATGCGATCAGGGAGCGCTTCATAGATGAAATTAAGTATGAGCAATTCAGACAGCTGAGAAAGTTCCAGTCACTTCGGATGGAGGAACATACTTGTTTCGAAACTCATTTGAAGAGGATCTATGACATTTACTTCAAACTTACAAATGTCTATGACCATTCGATGGCGGACTCGTGTGCGATAGAGACTGTGTTGATATATCTACCTCCCAGCTATGAGGAACATGTCCGTGGCTATGCTATAAAGAGATATACGATGAATTTCTTCGTGTTCATAAGCCAGTTCAAATCTATAAAGGTTGAACCCATCGAAGGAGAAATCTTCGACGCTATAGGTATATTTGATATACAAAGTTATAAATGTGTTCTTCTCATGATACTTGAAGAAACGTATTTGATACTTATTTTGTTTATGAAACATGTCCTGAATATCACAAGTATGCGAAGATGGATGATGTGACACTGCGCAAGTGATGGCAAGCAAAGGAGTTGATAGCCAGTGATGGTCACGTCCTCAAGTTATCATAGTAGTTATCATTAATAGTTTTTATAAGACCTTTTGTAATAGTGAGAGTGTGATGTTGTTCAGTGTCTTGAATATTACAAGAAAAAGTTATTCATATATGTAATAGAACAAATCAGTTGTTTTATGTTATGGAACAAGTCAGTTGTTTTATTATGAGAAAAGTCTTTATGCAATCACATCTCGAATACATTACTTGAATGATAACATGATATACATTTATAAACTAGGAATGATAAAATTATATGTCCAAAGATTAAATGATTTGTTTCAAGAATAAACACCATCAAATTTGATCATGAAAGTAATGTAAGAAATATAGATACTTCGATCTATCAAAGTTACATGTGCCGAATTGATTAAAATAAATTTGATATTGAAATGTCAATATACAAGGAAATTGATTGAAAGTCATATTAGATGGTTATTAAATTAAATAAATGGTGAACATCGTTGTTTCGAATTTTTCTATGATTGTAAGTAAATAAATGTATTTTCTTAAGGGAACATGAGTCTGAAAACAATTTGATAAAAGATCAAAGGAATTTTCAGAAGAAAGATGAGTGAATATTGTATTCACGGGATTTAATCAAACAGGAAAATATTTTTGAATAATGGTTTAAACAGAAAAGGACTTGTAGAAATTCGTTTCACAAAATTATAATATCATATATGGTGATATATGTAATATTATAATCATACTCAATTTTAGATAAAGTATGGCCTCTTAGAATCTCTTATAGAATCTCTTAATATGTTCAAAACATTATAGTCGACATCCACTTTAGGAAATAGATATTTTTCAATGATGATTCATGTGATCGAAAGTAAGTGTCATGGTATAGATGATTATACGATAATACAGAATATACACGAATAGTTCTTTGTAGAATACTCACATTAAGATGAGAGTGTATTCCAAACATCAACAGAAGCACAATTTGTATTGTTGTCTGTGTAATTCAAAGGAAAATCTGATTTTTCGAATTATGATTAATGGAATAAAAGTGGAAGCTTAAAATAAGGTATGAGACCTATTTTTCATGAATGTAGAATATCGGAATATGTTCCGAAAAGAATATCTCTGCAAATGGAAATGAAAACTTGATGATAAGAGTGAAGGAGATTAGAAAATTTGTTTTATTCTTGCGATCCCCTTCAAAGACATCATAGCATTTTCATACAAGAAGCTTTTAAATAAGGTGTTATTATAAGAATGTTTGGTGTCAGGTCACTTTTTAATATTCAGTATTTTAGATCTTTTTGACTGAACAAGATACACCTTATAAATACAAATAAAGTTGAGAAAATATCATAATACGAACAAAGACTTTTGAGTCTTGAAATCCAAGTTACATTTAAACGATTAAAACATTAAATGTTACTCTAGATCTTATTAAGAGAATAAGACTGCTTAATCATCATATAAAGCGTTATATGAAAGAAGTGCAACTATAAGAAAGACATGGAAGCATATTTTGTCAAGAAATGTGTCCTGAACAAAATCAAATATATTGACTACATAAATGTAGACATGCTTAAAGTTTGTGGGATATGTATTAATAGAATAATGACGGATCGTATTAAAACTCGGATTGATAAATGATCAATGATTTTGGTTTAACCAAAATATCGAAAGAAATTATGAATTTACTAATTTCAGTGGTAGTCGTATTAGTTTACTCAAAAGTGAATATGTAAGAGACATATTTTTGAGTGGGAGCTTAAACCCTCATATATGTAGATGAAATATTTTGAGTGGGAGCTTATATCCCCAAATATGTAGGTGACATATTTTGAGTGGTAGTTAAATTCCTCGTATGTAAATGACATATATTGGATAGTACCAGTAGAATTAATTAGAAAGATGAAGTTGTGAAACTATTTAAAAGATAGTGTCTATTTCGAATAGAACATGATTTTAAATAGAAAGTCGAGTTGTTTTGTTTGGTTTGATTCTGATAGGTCAGAATATATTAAAACCAATGGAAAGGTCCTTGGAAATCCAATTAAATATTAAGTGTAATGATACACAATAATAATGGTTGTAAGGAATGTTGGTCTATTATATTGTGATATTAGACATCATCATATAGGAACCATATTATGTTCTCGATAAAGTATGACCCATGTTCTTAGAGGAAGAACAATCATCAAAGTAAACTTAGAATTTACTAGTAGAAAAGTATTAGGCACTAGATTGACATTGGAATGTCGCTACTCTACATAGATGTGGAATATATATATCGCGAGATTGTAAATGTTACAAAGAGTTCTCAATAACTGAGTGTGCTTGCAATGCAATTGCCTGGTTGATAGAATCAGAGTAAGCACTAGGAAACAAAAGACTCACTTAAGTTACGGTATGTATGTATACGTTATCAGATAACATGATAATATCAAACAAATTGATATCAATGAATCGCAAAGAACATACAATTATGTATGGTACATATTGTTGAAGTAACACTCTTCCACTAGTAGATATTATCATCTAATGCTTATTAGATAAGGGTATATGCTGAAAGTAAAATGCAGCTGGTTTATTTGTACTCTAGTGCAAGTGGGAGTCTGAAGGAGATATATGCCCTAGAGGCAAATAAATATATAATATTTATAGCATTATCTCATAAGTTTATAATATGTTTTTTTATCATGCTATAATTGTATTAATCGGAATTGTTAATACATGTGTGATACATGAACAAACCAGAGTCCCTAGTAAGACTCTATATAATCTAGTTCATTGGGCAACTATTGATCGAGATTTCCGATCATGGACAATGACGTCGGTTGACAATGAGGTCATCTTATTGGTGGAATAAGGGGATGGACATACGCATCAAAGTATTGCAATAAGATCGTATTACGATGTTCATCATTTGCAATAGGAAAGTAATATGATAGCTTATTCCTTAGACCGTGCGATGATATTTATTGCTGCTCCGTAGGATACTCTACATGCATCAAACGTCATGTCTTATATAGCTTGACAATAAAGGTGTCTATCTTGTGTATCTCGAAAGAGTATGTTGAGACGTATGTCTACGATCATATCTCGGACAAGGTAGTATCGTAGAAACAAAACGAATGAATATCATGTTTATGGTTCAACGACGATATTCGTAGAATGCACAGGGACCGTCAAAGGCATCCAGGTCTCCCTTGCGGTCATTGGAAAGTGAGGGGTCTCGACCATGTCTGGAGTATTCTCGAACCGCAGCGTAACAAGACTTAAGGTATTAATGACACTTGGAGATAGTTTGGGAAAGATAGCTGAAGGAAATAGAGAGAGAGAAATAATCCGGAAAGGGTACTGGTGGTTCCGGAAGGAGTTCCGGGGAGGTCCGGAAGGGTTCCGGATGTCCAAAACAAGTTCGAGTGGTCCGGAAATTGTTTCGGAGTCACAGGAGATTAAATAATATGTAAATTTATTAATTATGAATTAATTATATTTTATGTAAATTTAATATTAACTAAAAGAAGAGAAGAAAGGAGGCAGCCACTTATTGGGCCAAGAAAGGCCCATGTGGGGGCCGAACCACCAAGAGGAGGTGGGGCCCATGGCTGGTTCGGCCATGGCTAGGCCGGCCGAGCCCGTCCCCCTCCTTTTCCCTTGCTTTTGTTTAGTCCCACATGGGGGAGCTAGTGAGTTTGCACACCCTCTCCCCCCTATTTATAGAAAGGCATATTAATTGGATTAAAAACATCTAAAATACAATTAATCTTGTATATGCCGGCCATAGTTAATTCTCCACCCGTTTCTCTTTCTCTCTCCCACTAAGCTATACCGCTGGGCGTCCTTGCCCTGCGGGATTCCGGAAAAGTTCTACTCCTGCGATTTCAGCTGGATCTGAGTGACTGGGGGTTGTTGTTAAGTTTCGTATGCTTGTGAGTACTCAGAGGCGCCACATTTGAGGTGCCTGGGCGACATTGTCTCGCCACCGCCGCTGCCCTGCCGTCGGCACCACCCCCTGCTGCCGTCGGTGCCATCAGCTGGCGCTGGACGCGCCCCGTCCCCGCCGACGCCGGGTCTTGATCAACATCGCTGCATCATCGTCTACTTCGTCGCACCGAGTTCTTCGCGACCTAGAGGTCGGCTACATCAGCTTCATCGGCAACGCTTGTGCGTGAGCGTAATGCCCGCTATTCGGTTTACAAGAGGTATGTGACCAGTTCTGCCACCATTACCACATGTACTAGATAGATAGATCATGGCTAGTTTCGGTATTCGTTAGTTAGAAAAATTATTGGTTTCTGCTACAGAACCCCTTCATCCTCTTCGGTGCTCAGGTAGGTTCCCAGGAAAATAGGGGCTTTGGAAAAGAAATCGTCTGTTTTCGAGAATATTTCCTTAAGTACTTTTCTGAAACAAAAAACAACAGAAAACATGGAACTGGCACTGTGGTATCTTGTTAATAGGTTAGTCCCCGAAAATGCATAAAACCATATAAAATGCATATAAAACATGTAATAACTTGGTATAATATAGAATGGAACATAGGAAATTATAGATACGTTGGAGACGTATCAGCCACCACGAAGGATTTCTCATCTCCTACTGGTTCGATAACCTTGGTTTCATAACTGAGGGAAAACTTGCAGCTACACTCATCACACCTTCCTCTTGGGTTTTCCCAACAACACATCGCCATGAGCATTGATACGTCTCCAACGTATCCACAATTTCTTATGTTCCATGCTATGTTATATCATGTTATTACATGTTTTATATATATTTTATATAGTTTTATGCATTTTCCAGGACTAACCTATTAACAAGATGCCACAGTGCCAGTTCTCTAATTTCTGCTGTTTTTGGTTTCAGAAAATCACTTAACGAAATATTCTCGGAATTGGAAATAAAAGATCCTGTAATTATTTTTGGAATATTTGCGTCACGAGGAACCGAAGACGAGACGAAGAGGAGCCACGAGGCGCCCAGACCACCTCGTGGCGCGGGCCCCATGCTGGCCGCGGCAGGAGGTGATGTGGGGTTCTTGGGCGCCCACCGACCTTGCCCTTTCGCCCATAAATACCTCTTGACCTAAAAATAATCACACTGTGTTCATATTTTCCTCCACGGGTACCGAGCCACCACCGTCATCAACACCAATTCAGGAGGGATAAGAACTGCTCCCCGGCAACCTGTCGGGAGGGGGAATCATCCCCGGAGGCCTCTACGTCGCCATGACCGCCTCCGGATTGATGCGTGAGTAGTCTACCCTTGGACTACGGGTCCATAGCAGTAGCTAGATGGTTGTATTCTCCTCTTGTGCTATCATGTTTAGATCTTGTGAGCTGCCTATCATGATCAAGATCATCTTTATGTCATTCTCCATGTTGCGTTTGCTGGGATCCGATGAATATTGAGTACTAAAGTTATTGCTTCATAATATATCATGTGTGTGCTATTTAATGATCTTGCATGCTCTCCGTTACTTGCGTGTGCTTTGGCAAAGTAGATGCTCGTAACTCCAAGAGGGGTTATTTATGCTTGATACTGGGTTCATGTCTCTATTAAATCTGGGGCAGTGATAGAAAGCTCTAAGGTTGTAGATGTACTGTTGCTACTAGGGATAAAACAATAGTACTTTGTCTAAGGATGATGTTACTTACTTACTTACTTACTTTACACACAGTGCTTAAGGAGATAATCTGTTGCATGCAACTTAATACTGAAAGGGGTGTGGACGCTAACCGGAAGGTGGATTATTAGTCATAGATGCGGTTGGAACAGTCTACGTATATTGTTGTAATGCCCGAATGAATCTCACACTAGACACCATATCGTTAGTATATGCATTGGGTTGCTCATCATTATTCTCTCAATTGCCTAGCTTTAACTTGTTTACCACGCATGGATGAATTTTATTACTTATGGAGAGACATCACTAGTGAACTGTGGACCCCGGTCCTTCTCATTAATCTGATAAAACCACAACTGCAAACCTGTTACTTTCTGCAAGCATACATCTCTCTTCCACACATACGTTTAATCCTTTGTTACAACAAGCCGGTGAGATGGACAACCTCACTGTTAAGTTCAGGCAAAGTATCTTGATTATTTGTGTGCAGGCTCCACGTCAACTTAGCACCAGCTCTTTTCTGGTGCCGTTGATACCTGGGGGAATTCTTCATCTCCTACTGGTTAGATAACCTTGGTCTCATAACTGAGGGAAATTTATTGCTGCACTACTTCATACCTTCCTCTTGGGGTCTCCCAACAACACACCCACCGTGTGCATCAAGCATCAAGAATTTCTGGCGCCATTGCCGGGGAGATAAGGATTCTTCGACGAGGGGAGTTTTCACACTTCCAATCTTTTTATTTTGTTATTGTCTTGATTTGTTTTTTTATTACTGTCTTGTTTGCTTAATATCAAAAATACAAAAAAAATTAGTTACTTGCATTACTTTATTTATTTCAGTTTGTTATTTGTTATTTTCAGTTTTATCTTTTATTTATTTCAGTTTGTCTAATTTTTGTTATTTTGGTTTATGTTTCTTTATTTCGGCTTTTTTTTAGTGGTTTTATAATTGGAAAGGAAAATACTGAAGAATTCTTTAATCATGTTAGTAAGCATAGGGATCTTGAAAAGAAATTCATAGCAGAACTTGCTCCAAATTATGAAACTGTTGCAACTTCTTTAGTTCACATGCTAGAAGTTAGGTTTTTTAACCTTCATCCCATAATACAACAAATGTTTCTTAATCTCATGATGTTAAAAATGCTGAAAAGAAAGATTTTATTATGGAAATCTTGCTTAATGAATTTGGTGATGTTGTTATAGAAGCTAGGAAAGTTTTTGATCGTTTTAATATGCTAGGCTCATGTGTAGATGTTATCAATGCACTTGAAAAATTGGTGAAAACCTAACCTACAAAGGTGGAGGAAATAAGGGTGTGTTTGGTAGCACGTATGCCCTCAGAAAATCTCTCCTCACCAACCTTTTTGTTGTTTGGTAGCTCGGGTCATATCTCTTGGGCCATGCCCATCTCATACGAAAAGCCTCCTCGGCCAGGCTGAGGAGAGAAGTGAGAATCGAGCTTCTCTCCCCAACCAGGCTCGCATCGCCCTAGCTCCCCGTGCGCGCCCCACCCCCAGACCCTGACCCGCCACCCCCCCTCTCTCTCATTTCTTCCCCTTCTCTTCTCTCTTCTCACCGCGCCATGCAACCCTGCTCTCTTCTGTCGCCGCGCCTCCGATGCAGCAGACCCGCCACCGACCGCCGTACACCCGCCGTAGACCGACGTTGCCGACCTTGCCTTTCGCCGCGCCCCCGACGCCGCCACACCGCAGAGCACAACACCCCCATCGCCGTGCCCCCGATGATGCCCATAGCCGTAGAGGATGCCGTCCATCACGCCGGCGCTGCTGCGTGGCATCCCGTGCGTAGTTCCCGTGGGCTCCCGTCGCCTCCATTCGCGTCTGGCTCTCTCGTTACTCGGCAGGGACGGGTCAATGCAGCTGCTCCTCCAGCAACGTGAAGGAGTTATGCCCTAGAGGCAAATAATAAAATGTTTTATTTATCATATGTCGTTTGGTCATAATATGTTTTTGTGTCATGCTATAACTGTATTGAGCAGAAACATTAAAACACGTGAGATATGTAAAAAACCAGGTCCCTTGTAGCCTCTACTAAGACTAGTTCATTGTGCAAATGATGATCGAGGTTTCCCGATCATGTGACATGGCGTTAGTTGACAATGAAGTCATATCGTTGGTAGAACGATGTGATGGACATACCCTATATATTTGTAGAATGTAGTCATTACGCCTTTGACCGTGAGATCAACTCTTATTGTTATTTCTAAAAGATACTTTGATTGCATCAAACGTCATATCTTAATAGTGTGACAATAAAGGTGTTCCTCTCGGGTATCGGAAGGTAGTAGTTGAGTCGAGGGATCAAGAGCGGGATTTGTCAGTCCGCATAGCCGGATAGTTACTCTAGGGCCCACTCGGTGAGATTATGTTCAATAAGCTTGCAAGCATGTGACTAGGTCACCCGGATATATGATCATGGACGAGTAGAAGATAGTGCTGTCGGTAACGAGATCAAGCTAGGTATGGAGATATCTATGAACAAGTCTCGGACACACTAAGTATCGCTATGGCAAAACGTTTAAGACGCGACGTCTTGGTTCGATCGACAAAAGTCATTCGAAATATCACAGGGGTTAATTCAAGGCGTCCAGGCCCACGGATTAATCATTGATCGGAGAGGGGTCTCGATCATGTCTGTTATTATATCGAACCGCTAGGGTAACACACTTAAGGGGTTTCGACATATTTACCGGAAAGGAAAAAAAGAAAGAGAGAACACCGGGAACGTCCCGGGAATGGTCCGACAGAGACCAAGATAGCTCCAAGGCCGTTGGGATGTGATCAAGACTACTTGCTCGACGTGGAGTGGCTGCCTGCAACAGGTGCACAATGCTCCTCCGAGTGGAACCGTGGAGGCCGATTGGGTAAGCAACATGGAAATTGTAAATGAATTAATGCTCTCCGTGGAATGTAAATGCCTACTTACATGGAAATTGTTTGCTGTATCTAGGACCGCATTTCTAGGTCATACGTGTGGACATGTTCATGAACTATGTTTATGTGCCCTCTGTTTTGATCAAAACTTAAGTAATTTGCAAAACTGGTATTGAAAATTTGAACATTTCGGCATATTTTGGTACCGAATGTGTTTAAAGTTCAAAGTTTGAGGAGCGCCGCGCCATAGCAGTACCCGTAAAGCAGAACCACAAAACAGAATATTCTGTTTTGCGGTTCTGTTTTACGGGTACTGCTATGGCGCGGCGCGTTTTCAAGCAAAAAATGTCGCGCTTAATTTTTCATTTTGTAATGCCTAGATAAATTGTTTGCAGCAATAACATTACTTACATCCACATGAGGAGACTCTCAAGCACTACAAAATATTAGAGAGATAAAGTGGTTACACTAACAGTACTGTCTTTTTCACATGAGGAGACCCTCAAGCACTACAAACACTAGTAATAGTCATCCGAATCAGACTCAGAAGGCTCCTGGCGCACTGGTCGCGGTACGAGGTGACGCTGCCCATAGTTGAGGATTCTAATCTTGCGGTACACCTCGTATGCAACATACACATCTATTGATGCATACTCAATGTTGCAATCGTCAAGTGGGTACTTCTCCCAAAGATAGTGTTGCTCACTGTTAAATCTTTTCTTCATATTCTTGTACGCGTCCTCGTCGATCACGACGCTTGCCATAGCAGCCATTCTAGTCTTGTCATGCTCAAGCCTAAACAAGGCCTGGAGATCAATGTGGCAGGCAGATGGTATCTCAAAACTCCAGGTGCGTTTCATCTTGATCTTTTCATTCGGTATATCAACTCTAGCAAAATGAATGCCGTTGCGAAGAAACTCCATGAGCATTGCGCATTGCTTGTCACTTCCGCAACAACAAATGGAATAGAACAATATATAATTTCAGATCAAGTATAATAAGAATAACAACAACTATATGCAATGCAACTAAGATTTTTGGCCAATATATATATAATTTGAGATCGTATGTATAATAAGAATAACAACAATATGCAATGCAACTTTCATTTTTGGCCAATATATAATTTGATGAGATCATGTATATGCAATTTTCCTATCCTAATAGGCAATTTTTCTATTCTATATAATTTGATGAGATCATGTGCACTACAATCAAAGAGAAATTGCTATCCTATGCAATTTTCCTATCTTATGAATGAACACAAATTAAAGAAAATAAGCCCTATATTGGATTAATTACCTTTCCCATTGGAAAACCATCACACGTTTCTTGAAACAAAGTTGGATGACCGCAACTTCTTGTTGATCTGCCGTGTAATGAAGGCCCAAGAACTTCTCTTCCTCCTGAGCTTCGCCAAGCCATCTAGTGAAATCGGAAAGAAAACCGACCACCTTTGCGCTATCGTTCATGTACGCCACATTGAGGTTTGTGGCGCCCTGTGCAAGCACCGGACCATAGCTAGTGGTGGTTGGTGTTGCCGGATTCATGGTGGCCAGAGGAATGCAAGAACAGGAGATCAGAGGGTCGCCGGTGGCCGGAAGGAAGAAGAGAGAGGAAGAGGATCGATATCGCCGGCGCAGGGGAGAAGAAAGAAGAGACAAAGGAGAAATTAACTGCCGTACTCGTCTAAAACCATGGCGGGAGTTGAACCGGTTAGGGACTTTATTACCGGTCCGTAAAACGAACCGGTACTAAAGCTCCACTCGCCCATCCCCGTGCGGCCGTTGCCATCCCCGTTAGTCCAGGTTTAAGCTACAAACCGGGACAAATGCCTTCAGTCGCGGTTGGTATTACAAACCGGGACTAATTGTTTCCATGCCCGTGAAGCCATCCTAGCAGTTCGAACCGCGACTATTGAAGTGATTAGTCGCGGTTCCCAGCGTGAACGGGACTAAATCTGCCTAGAGCCTAAAACGGTTGGCTTGTTTTCTACTAGTGCTTGTATGCGCCCTTGTGCGATGCTGAAGAACATGCTTATTTATATGATGCAGGGCTTTGGCGGAATCTTCAAGTCTTATTTAGTTTTGATGACCCTTTTGGTTTCTTTAGCTCTCTGCATAGCCGGCTTTCTTATGACGTCTTTTGTGCATAAAACTCTAGGTCAATCAAGATCTGCTAAGTCCCCATGGGTTTCATAGTCAGGTTGAGATCCGGATTTTTAGCATCAGTTCATTGTGGCGTCTTTTGCCGGGTTAGAATAGCATCAAGCTAGCAGGCAAGTATAACCAATAATATTGTGGCATCTTTGTCGGGTCTTGAGTTTGCAACTTATAACTTTTTGTTAGCAAGCCCCCAAGATCCCTCACTATATGAAAGATGAGGATCTGAACATCGTGGCGTCTCTGCCGGGTCTTGAGTTTTCAACTTATAACTTTTAGTTAGTAAGCCCCCAAGACCCCTTGCTGTATGAAAGATGAGGATCTGAACCAACAAACTATTTTCATCAGAGAAGTTTCTCTTTTCTTGATCATAAAATATGTAAATAGCTAGCAAGCCACCTCATTAAAAACCTTCCAGTCCCCTTAGGTACCCTGGTAAGGAAAAGAGCGCGTCTGAAACCTGCTGCTTTTAAACTGAAAAAGATACAAAAAGGTGGAACCCATCTTCTCCGGATCACCTTCTGCCTATGTGTAGTATGGCCTAAGCTCTGCTATATTCCAGGGCCTGTCATTTTCTATCATTGGGTATCTCGTATGATGTGTGTTGTATCCTGTCAACTTAGTTTCCTCTCTGAGGTCCACCAAATAGTAGGATCCATTGTGCAGGTTTCTGCTGATCACGAAAGGTCCTTCCCATGGGGGAGTAATCCTGTGAAAGCCGGCTTTGTTCTGAGCCAGTCTGAGAACCAAATCTCCCTCCTGGAAAGTCCTTGACCTAACCCGGCAACTGTGCTACCGCCTCAGGTGTTGCTAATATATGGCTGATCTTGCAAGAGCTAGTTCCGTTGCTTCCTCGAGCATGTCAACTGAGTGTTGCCGGGCTTGCTCATTATCTGTCTCCACATAGTTTGCAACTCTTGGAGAATCGTGAAGGATATCACTGGGTAACACGGCCTCTGCTCCATAAACCATGAAGAAGGGTATGAAGTCTGTTGACCTGTTTGGGGTTGTGTTGATGCTCCAAACTACTGATGGTAGCTCCTCTTCCCAGAACGCGGCTGCCCTGATCAATGGAACCCGGAGTCTTGGTTTTACACCTCTGAGTAGCTCCTAGTTTGTTCTCTCCACTTGACCGTTTGATTGGGGATGTGAAACTGAAGCGAGGTCAAGCCGGATCCCGTTCTCCACGAAGAATTTTTGCATCTCGCCGAGTGAAGTTGATCCCGTTATTTGTCATGATGCTGTGAGGGTAGCCGAATCTTTACATGATTTTCTTTAGGAATTTTACTGTTGTTGCTGCTATGCAACTGTTGACAGCTTGAACCTCAACCCACTTTGTGAATTTGTCCACTGCCACTAGGAGATGTGTCTTCTTGCTGGGTGATGGCTTGAAAGGTCCTACCATGTCCATACCCCATACTGCAAAGGGCCATGTAATTGGGATGGTCCTTAAATCTTGAGTCGGCACGTGAATTTGTCTTGCATAACGCTGACATCCATCGCAAACCCATGCTATATTCTCCGCATCTGCCAAAGTCGTTAGCCAGAAGAAACCGTGTCTGTATGCCTTGGCTACCATTGATCTTGTTGATGCATCATGTCCGCAGTCTCCTGAGTGGATTTCCTATAGGATTTTCCGGCCTTCTTTTGGTAAGACACATCGTAGAAAAACTCCCGACGTGCTCCTCTTGTGTAACTCGCCACTGATGATGACATATGACTTAGCCCGGGGCATGATTTGTCTTGCAGCACTTTGTCTTGTGGTAGATCTTCTCTTAATAAGTAAGCCAAATACGGCTCTATCAATGACGGGGTTTGGTGTAAGGCGGCAACCAACTGAGATTCCCGGTCATCTGGAACTGCTAGCTCTTCTTCTGTTGGAAGCTTCACTGATGGATGATATAACTAGGCATTGAACACATTGGGTGGCACCCGCTCTCTCCTAGAGATGATTCTTGATAAGGCGTCAGCTGCCTCGTTCTTTCTTCTATCAATATGCTCCACCTGATACCCGGAAAAGAACCCGGCCACTCTGTCAACTTCTCTTCTGTATGCTGCCATATTGGCGTATTTTCGATCCCAAGTCCCTGATACTTGATGGGTGACTAGGTCCGAGTCACCATAACACATGATCGTCTTGATATTCATCTCCTTGGCGACTCTCAGGCAGTGTAACAAAGCTTCATACTCGGCGATGTTGTTTGTGCATGGCTCAAAGTGTATCTGTAAGACATAACTGAGCTTGTCTCCTTTTGGTGAAGTTAAAATGACGCCGGCTTCCGATCCTCCAAATTGCTTTGACCCGTCAAAATGCATAACCCAATGTTTAACACTTGGTGCGGGGGGTAAGGGGTCAAACTCGGTCTAGTCATTGATGAATTGAGCTAAAGCTTGGGATTTGATTGTTGTCCTTGGCTCGTAGTTGATGTGATAAGGCCCCATCTCGATTGCCCACTTTGCTACTCTACTTGTTGCTTCTCTGTTTCTGATTATTTCTGCCAACGGAGCCGCACTAACCACTGTTATGGGATGTTCCTGGAAGTAGTGTGACATTTTCCGGCTTGCCATGAAGAAAGACCAATTTCTGCCGCTGTGGGTATCTTTGCTTTGACTCAGTCAGGGCCTAACTGACATAGTAAACCGGCCTCTGAAATGGGTACTCCTTTCCTTCTTCTTTCCTCTCTACGACAACCACGGCACTAACGACTCGTGAGTTGGCAGAGACGTATAACATCATTGGCTCCTTCCTTGTTGGAGCTACTAAGACCGGCACTGTGGATAGTGTTTTCTTCAAATCGTCAAAGGCATCATCTTCTTCCTGATCCCATACGAACTTGTATGATTTCTTCAACAGTTTGTAGAGTGGAAGTGCTTTCTCTCCCATCCTTGCTATGAACCGGCTTAGGGCTGTGATGCAACCCGTCAACTTCTGGACCTCGTTTACGCACTCTGGCTTCTTAAGGTTCATGATCACCTTAATTTTGGCCGGGTTTGCCTCTATCCCTCTCTTTGAGACTATGAAACCCAGCAGCATTCCTGTTGGAACTCCGAATACGCACTTGGTCGGGTTTAGCTTCATCTGATACTCGCGGAGATTGGTGAAGGTCTCCTTCAGGTCATCAAGAAGTGACCCGGCTTTCTGTGACTTGATCACAACTTCATTGACATAGGCATGTACGTTGCGCCCGATCTGTAATGTACATGCACTTAAATATGGCAAGGTACCTGTGTATAGTGCAAATCCCTGGATCGATTGGTTGCACACACAGTTTACGATGTAATATCAACACAAAGTATCAATTTTATTACATCGATGATCCAGACTTAGAAAATATTCTTTACAACTTGCATAGCGTAAATCTTGCACTGAAAGAGTAAACAACGGAAATACAATAGCAGTGAGTCTTCATCATCTTCATGTTGCCACAGGCGAAAACATATTGGTTGCAGACTCGAAACCTTTAAATGAAACCTCTCTCGTCATCTGAACAATCTGCAATAAGAAAAATATTGCCACAAGGTGGGTCAGATTCCATTAAAAATGGAGTCTGGCAAGTGAAACTATGGTGGACAATTAGTGGAATAACTCTAATAACCTATATGCATATTTGGCTGGTGGAGTTCAAGGCTATTTTGCATAAAGCCAATTTTTCCTTACTCTTTGGAAAACACTTTTCTTCTATTCGAGACATCCGTGGCATGAAATCCACTATCTCATTGTACCCTTGTTCACCCATCAAGTTTTAACTTAGAAATCGGAATGGTGGAATCCTCCGTTGACGTCCTCGTTCAGCTGCTCAAATTGTCCGTACCGGGGACACGGCTAAGTACTTTGTTTTACACTCTGCAGAGGTTGTGCACGTTCACCATTGTACCCATTCAGCCCAAACTATTCTTTACACTCTGGTAGTGATAAGGAAAAGGAGAAGAATGAGACGAGATTATTCAGAAGCATTTTCTCTCTCACTCTGGCTTGACCGTTCCACCTAACACCATCTACATCTGCTTGTCAAGCCGGGGCGAGTCCATGCAACTTAGTTGATCAAGCCAGATCCCATATGACAAATGGCTGCACTGGAAGCAATCTTCACTCGGAGTTCTTCAGATTCCTTTGTTCCTGGGTGGCTCTCCACAAGTGTAATTCCACAGGTATGTCCCCTGGGAACCCACTCAACATAAACCATACAAAACCACTTTCCACCCAGGTTCTTGATTCTTAACTTAGTAGAATTTAGGTTTTCACAAAACAACATTTGCATAGCATCAATATTTCTACTAAGTATTATATAGGTACCTAGACACAATGGAGTAGGGGAAATCTTGACATGGCTTGCATAGCAATACTATCCTACACATGCTTATAGAAAAATACTCTACTAATGCATAGAAAAATATTAGGAAGTTTATGAGGTGTGCCACTTGCCTCTGGGATGATGTCTTTGCTCAAAAATTCTTTTCAACGTAACTCGAGGCTCTCCGTTCAATCTAAACAATATAGACAAACCACAATACCACAATCAACATAAAACACAACATCACAACGCATACAAACACATGCATCATGAACAAACAAGTTTCATAAACTTCTCAGGAGAATTAAGTTTATGCATGACGTGCAAAACATTTCGAAGGACTAGATATGCATGTCATGCCATGAAAATCATCTAAGTTAATGCAAGGAAAATATGTTGGTGAAAAATGATTAAGTACCAAGGTCATAAGTTTGACAAAATACTTTGCTATAAATCATCTTGAATAAGCACTCTAATGGCTTAGTCATGATGTACATAAATACTTAGAGAAAAATACTAAGTCTATTCTTCAAGGTGATCAACCATTATTAACAACTCTTTGTAAATTGGATATTCACTATAGTGAGAGAGACAGGCACCTTGCCATCCACTTATGATGTGTGACATGTCTCATGTACGTGGACATGTAAGGTAAGTCTCCAGGTCGCTTCATCTCACTATGCTGCTAGGATCCAACATACTTCAAAGATGGTAATAACATGATCAAAAATTGTTTATGTCTAAACTGGAAGACAAGATTAGGAAAGAGGGAAAAGATAGAAACAAGGATGTAGCTGGTCTTCCAGGAATCTCCTCCTTGCTTCCTTGTAGATATCTCCTTGTTGTGACGACTTCATTGCAATTTTTAGAGTTATGGTTCTGAAGACTTGAAGGTGTTGACACCAGCCATGGTGGTCTTGAATATAACTTCGTCATCATGAGATCTAAGAGAAGAAGGGAGAAAAGAGAGAGAGAGGAAGCAATACTTAGAAAAGGTAGCTGGTTGTTCTTCATGAACTTCTTCTCGCTTTTCTTCTAAGTGCTTCACATCTTGGAGATGTTTCCGGAGTCTGTTTTCTTCTAAGTCCTCTTTGGTCTTGTAGATTCATGTTGAAAATCCCAAGTATGACTAAGTACAACTTTTTCAAAACCACTAAGTTGAAAAATAAACCAAAGCAAATTCTTAGAGAAAACTAAGGGAGAAGTCTTCCTATGATGAGTTTAACTATACAATAAAATATGCTATGCATGAAATGCAATTTTTAATCACAAGAAAGTATCATAACAACTTTTGTGATTTTTATAAATATGCATGAAGTTATAAATGCAATTTAATTAATTTCTATTATAGCAAGATATAATAAAAGGGGTAAGTATAAGATTAAAGTTTTATGTGATTAAATCTTTATAACAAAATTTTATAAACAATGCTAATAGACAGAGGGGATTTAAATAAATTTATAGCAATTTGATTTACTCAAAAATAATGTTTCTATGAAAAGTTATGTCAAAATTACTTAAACTATTCAAATTAAAGGTATGATTATTAAATCGTCAAAATTATTCTCAAAATTATTTTCTAAAATAAGAATAATACAACACATATTTTAGGGATTCCAAAACAATTTTAGTTGCAATTTTTGGAATTATAGATTTAAAGTTATGACAAAAATACTCAAATCATCCATTTGAAATTTGAATAATTCAAACTATGTCAAATTTGAAATCTAACAGAACCAAAATATTCTACAAGTCAAAGGCTTTAATTTTATATAAAATTTGTTAAATTTCTATTTGTGATTGAAAAGATATGAGGGTTTGAATAGGCAGGGCCTTTTCTGTAAAACTGCCAATTAAATCAAATTAATAAAATTAATTTCCACGCGTGCGCTGACTTGATCAAATCTGGATTTTCGGATCTGGATCTGACGGCTGAAATGTAACCATACCGATTCGCTTAAATGGATTTAATGCTGGCCGCAAGATTCAGATCGTACGGTGTACATCGAGTTGACCATACCATGGCGGCGACCTCGCCGGAGAAGGAAAGATGGCGGTGGGGCGGCTCGGGTATGGACGCTCCTGTCGCCGCAGTGCATCCCCGCGCACAAGAGAACAACATTGAGGCTCGGGGCGATGTGGCGGAGGAGATGGTGATGTCTTCGGCCACCAGTTCGTTCGGAGCGGCTTGGAGGCGCCGACAGAGCCACAGGTTGCCATGGCGACATTAGGTCGTGTTCGTCCCCGATTAACGGCTGCAGCAAACAACGTGAGAAAGGAATTAGGGGTGCGCCCGGACGTGGGGAAGAGAAGGGAAGAGTTTCTGGCCTAGGGCAATAACTCACCTCGCCGGAATCTGAAGGAAACGCGGCGGCGGTCACGGACCTCTGACGATGCAATTGGACGGCCTGGCGGCGTAAAAAAGAGAGGGAAGAGAGGGGAAAGGTAGAGGAGGGCGTGGGGTTTATATAGGGCACGAGGGGCGTTGAATTAGGGTCTTCAATGCGCGAATTGAAAGGAGGAATCACCGGCGGTTTTTGGGCGCGTGAACTTCGCCTGGAGGTTGAAGAAGAAGCTCTCCTGATAGGTGGGTCCCGCCTGTCAGGTTTTTCTCTTTTTCTTTTCTGATTTTTTTATTTCCCTTATGAATTTTGATTTAAGACTCCAAATCATGTCAAATAAATTTCTAAAAAATTGTAAAAGTAAAATCTTTATGTTAAAACATTTGTGGACATGTTTTGAATACTTTTGAAAATAATATTTTGAAATATTCATAAAATACAAATTTGCCCATTTAGGTCAACTTTGAAATTAGGGATTTAATAAATTCATTTGGGGTTATATAAAAATTATGAAATTACCACAATCATATATGTTTGATCTTAAGTTAATTTAAACTCATTTTCAATAACTATTCATTTTTATTTTGGTATAATAGTAAAATAACAAAATATAAATATTTTTACAGAAATGGGAAATATAATGCACTCATTTTAAAACCAATAATACTTTGTGCAAAACTTAAGTCTTAAAATGTTCTACAATATTTTAAACTCTCTAATTTTCATTTGGAAATATTTCATTATTTATGTTGACTTTATTCATGAAATCTATTTTACAGATTAGGGATACTTTTAAATAACTATAGGCACTTTGCAAATATGGTTTTTGAGTTTAATAAATAACTAAAAGTTAAATATTCAAAGTCAACTATTTGGAATAAAACATTTTATGGTGAAGGTGTCTTGGAAAATTTTAAAATACCTTGCAAAATATATTGGTTTTTGTTATAATTTTAATATTTCATTTTAATAAAACAAAAGTTACAAATTTTCGTGATTTTCAAACATTACAAAAAGTTTGGATGTTACACGATCTGATTCTCAAAACACTTCTGGATGCACCTCTGGTATGTTGCCCCTGCATTCTTAAGACCAAAGGACATTGTCTTGTAACAAAAAGCTCCAAAGGGTGTGAAGAACGATGTCTTCTCCTGGTCTTTCACATTGAGCTTGATCTGGTGATACCCGGAATACGCGTCCAGGAAACATAGCAACTCGCTGCCGGCTGTGGCATCAATTATCTGGTCTATCCGAGGCAGCGCAAAAGGATCTTTCAGGCAAACCTTGTTCAAACTTGTGTAATCAACACACATTCTCCACTCTCCATTCTTTTTCATTACGAGGACATGGTTAGCCAGCCACTTTGGGTGATACACCTCCATGATGAAGCCGGGCGCTAACAGGCGAGCTATCTCCTCTCGGATAATCTTTTTTCTGTCTGCATTTAAACGTCGCAGACCTTGCTTTACTGGCTTTGCTGTTGGATCAACATGTAAGCTGTGCTCGGCGAGTTCGCTCGGGACACCCGGCATGTCTGAGGGAGACCATGCAAAGATATCCCGATGCTCAGAAATGAACTCGACGAGCGTGCTTTCCTATTTCGGGTCCATGTGAGACCCGATCGAGAATTGCTTGGAGGAATCTCCTTCCACGAAATCAACCATCTTGGTGTCATAAGCAGACTTGAAAATTTTCTTCTCTTCTTCGTGAGCCGGTTTGTCCAGCACACGTTTGTCAGCTGGGTCTACCTGAGACTTGTAGTTCTTCAGCTCTTCCTCTGAACAGGCCTGATCTGCTATGATGACGTCACCTCGGTCACACTTATATGCCATGTGTTTGCTTCCTCGACGGTGTTGGTTTCCTGGGGACCCGACATCTTCAATTTTAGATTAATATAACAAGGTCTTGCCATGAACTTGGCATAAGTCGACTGTCAGACCCTGGATTCAGACGTCACAAAGAAGACGTACCGGTTGGGCCACACAATTAGGAGCATACTGGGTGTACCAATCCCAGGCCAGAGGCAGGCAGGCTCAGAATGGATCATCGGCCCACAACTCTCTAGCGATCCCAACGTCACGTACGTCTCGTGATTGCGCACGAAAGTAATCCAAAATCCTACCAATTCGTGTCGGCCCAGTGAGGACCAGGGTGTGCAGAGCCCACTCTCCACAGGCCTCGCACGCGACAGATTCGACAAAACGACTATGGAATAAGCCACCGCTTGGAGAGACCCTCGAGAGACAACTCCTCTTGAGGGCCTGAAGAGGAAGCCAGGGCCTGAAGAGGACCCCGTGCTTCAAGAGACTCCCCAAGGCTCAACACGCCTGGACAGAAGTCAACCAAAACTTCTCCACAGGCCACTACGGCCCTGTGGAGACACTTCGCGGCTAAGCAAGCGCCATAGGGCGCACATGGCCTCTGCAGCAGCCGCAGAGTGATGCGAGCACCCCAGTTGTCGTTCTGGTGATAAAGGAGTCAACAAAGCTGCGCCGCCCGCGCCAGGACAGCCAGGACTTTCATCTTTGGTGATAAAGCGGCTGGACGGCGCAACGCTCCAAAAATACCGTCATCATGGGCTCCACCTCGACCTCTGCAACGCCTGTGAGCCTGTAGCGCCCCAATTTTTATTAAAGTTGGAACACCTGTGTTATGTGCTAGTCCCTGGATCACTGCCAGCACTACAGTACAAAATATAAGGTACCAATGCATAAGTATTAAAATTGCTACAACGAGATCCAAAAATAATAGCCAAGTATGGCTTTATTACAAGTTGCATAGCCATGAAGGCTAGATAAAGTTCAGAGTTCACAACGAAAGCGAAATAACATGGAGCCTCATCTTCAAGCATGCGCCACAGGGAGACATGTTGGGTGTAGACTCGAGTCCAACTCATTCAACATCAGAATTACCTGCACATTTGAATATGCAGCCCCCGAAGGAGGTCAATACAATGATGTATTGGCAAGTGACTATGGTGGATATATAATGACAAGTCTAAAGTCTATATGCATATTTGGCTTGGTGGGGTTGGAGGCTATTTGCAGAAAGCAAGTTTTCTCCTATCATTTTGTAAAACACTTCTATTTCTCAAGACTTGGCACCAAGGGATAAAGCCCAAGTGCACCAACAGTTCTTTCCTTAGTCAAATTTTACTTTATGAAAACAGTGTTGAGATTCTTTCGTCCATCCTTGTCCAGTTGCTCGAAGTAGTCCATTTCCGGGGACACGGCTGAGTACTCAGATTGTCGACTCTGCAGAGGTTGTGCACTTTCACCTTTAGACTCAATTAGCCCGAAAATCCTATACACACGGAGTGTATTGAGGAAAGGAGAGAATTGAGACAAGAACTTTCAGAAGAAGGATGCAACCATACTAGCAAGACTCGTTCCACCTACCATCTCTACATCTGCTTGTCAAGCTGACAGGTTGCACCCTCACAACTTAATTATTCTAGACAGAGCCCATTGTCAAAAGGCTGCACGAGAAGCTTCTAAACTTGGAGGGACTTGGTAATCTCTTCGTTCCTGGGTGGCCGTCCACAAGTGCGCTTCTGGGTAACAAACACCATACTCATGGCCCTAAGTAGAATAGACATTCATCCTAGGCGACTACAACCACAAGCATAGTCCCAAAAGACACTCAACATAAACCAAACAACCAATTCCACCCAGATGTGTATTTAAACTTTTAACAAACATTTCCAAAACAGGGTAAACATTTTTATAGCATAGCTAAGCAACTAATAAAACTTTTCATGGCTGCATAGGAGAAGGGGTGGCTACACACTACTAGGACATTTGTAAAATACAAACTAACTTAGCATTATAGAATAAATCCAAAATCCTATCATGCGCACTACTCAAAATATACTATTTATGCATATAGAAAATATGGGATATAGTATGAATGTCACTTGCCTTGGTAACAGGAGGAACAAGCACAGCAAGAATAACAATCACAAGCAAGTCCTTCCTCTTCTTCACAATCTAGCACAAACAATGAATAAAATAAATACCAACACAAAACCATCACAACACCAAACAAAATCATGTATGCATGAATGAATATGCTATGAGAATAGGACACACTTATTAATAATTTTTATTTTCTGTCATTAAATGAATGAAATATAATTTCTAGGTATTTCTTATTTTATTTGTCAATTAAATAATTTTAAAATAATATAGTAAAACTTTGATTTCTATAATTACAACTTTCATTGTTTTATGAAATCTTCAATTAAGCCATTTATTAATATTGCTGGACAGAGGGAAATAATACAATCCTAAAACAATTAAATTTATTTCTAAATCATTTTTATTATTTAAGTTATTATTTTAATGGCCGAAATACTCCTCTGATAATTATACAATTTATAATTTGTCAATGGGAAAAAAAATGTAGAAATAAACTACATGAGCAGGGCTTTCCGATGACATAAAGTTTATCAATTTTGAACTTACAGATTAAAAGTTATGAATTTTGCAAGTTTTAATAGTTTTTTGTTTTAATTTCTATATTTTATTCGAAATAGAAAAAGAATCGGCCATGCGGTACGATCTGATTCGCCCGTACCGGTTCGACGTGGATCGCGATCTAGAGCCGTTAGATCTAAATGAAAATGGACGCGCCAGATTAATCGCAGAGACGAAAATTAAAATTAAAACGGATCCGTTGGATCTAGATCCAACGGTCCAGGACGCGTTGACCTAACGCGGGCGGCGCGAGTCGCCGGAGACGCGCGGGGCGCGACGGAGCCATTGCCGGCGTTTGCGCTTTCGGATTTCTACGGCTCTAGGAGAAAAACGGAGCTCATCGGGGAATGCGTGACGTCGAGGGGAAGGCAGTGGCGCGGTGGCGATGACCGGAGCGTCCTCGTCTCCCCGGAAGAGCTCGCCGGAGTTGCGCGCGGCGACGGTTCTTCTCGGTCGTGGACGGAGGTGGGGTTTCGCTGCAAAAACACACGCCCCACCGTGTAAAATTGATGCGCACGGCTAACAGGAATCGAAAGGGGGTGGAGAGGAGGTCCGAGGGGGCCAGAGTTGCTCGGGCGGCGGAGTTCTTACCGACGGCGACGGCGGACTCGCGAGAGCTCGAGCGGGCAGCCTAGGGGCTCTCGGGAATAGTGGTTTGGGGCAATCGGACGAGACGCGGGGAGGGCTATTAGTAGGGAGAGGATGCGAGATAAATGGGGCAGTAAATCGTCCATAATCGTGCGAATCAAATCGAAGTTTTCAGTCGGGGTCAGGGGCGTGATTTGGGGACGAACGTTTCCGCGGGGGTGATGACAGGTGGGTCCCACCTGTCAGCGACTGCGAGCGAAAGAGAGGGGCGCTGGGCCGCTGGCGGGCTGATACGCTACGCGTGCGCGTCAGATAGCCAGCGGGCCGGCCCGATTTCCTTTACTTTTTAAATGAAATTAATATCTGTTTTTAAATACTGATTTCAAATATGATTTTTAAACCTATTCAAAACATTTCAGAAAAATTCATAAAAATATGTTTTGGAAAGGTTATTAAAAATGGGACTTTTTGACATTATACTTGCCCATAAATAAATTGATAACATTTTATTTATTTAAGGAGTTTCAAGTAAACACTTTATGGAATTATAGATTATTTAAATATATAATTTAAAGTTTTTATTTAATATTTTTGTGATGTAGTTTTATGCCTAATGATGAATGATGCATGAATGCAAAGTTTTAATTTTTTGCAAAATTTGGGATGTTACAGAGCCGTTCTGCGCAGTTTGCTGCTTGTCGGCCATCGCGCCAAAGTTTAGCACAGATGGACCACGTCCATGGTCGTTTCGGCGATGGTGGACTCCCTATCCTTCGCGCCACCGCCCAGTGGGAGCCCACCTTTAGCGTACAGCACAAGGAAGAGGCCCGAGGGGCCTATAAAAGGAGCAGGAGCTCCACCGTAGAAAGGGATGGGCTAATTTCTTTCTGAACCCTTGGAACCCTAGCCAAGCAAGTAGGATAGCCAACTGCTGGAGGAGGAAGACGACCATTGTGTCCCTCTCCAAGCACCGAATTGCCTCAAGAGAGCCCTCGGCAAGCTCATTGTACCGTAATCTCTGCAGTGCAATACAGACAAGCAGGAGTAGCGGTGTTACCTCCTCCTGAGGGCCGTGAACCTAGGTACGGGCTGGTGTTCATCCCTGTCGTGACTGTCCCTCTCTAGGCCCGGCGAGCACGGTCGTCGTGCCTCTCGAGGGTTGTTTGACCTCCGTGTTCAATCCCCCTTTGAACTAATCTTCAGTGTGTGACTATCCCTGTTCCGTGGGAGTCACTCTCCGACATTTGGCGCGCCAGGTAGGGGATTGAGGCGTGTCAACGACCTTCGCGCCGCCTTCGCGCCATGACTGACACTCGCGCCGCACGTGCCAGCAGGCGCGCGCCCGAAGGAACCACCGCCGCGCCTGGCGCCACCACCACTCGTGGACGGCGGGGTCGCCCCCGCCGTGAGGAGCGCGCCAACACCGAGCCGCAAGTGGAACACCCCGACAGCGAGCCCGAGCACAACGGGGAGGAGAACCCCGAGCAGAAAGCCGACGCGGAGTCCTCGCGCAGGACGCAGCACTAGAGCGCCTCCTCTCAGGGACGCACGGATCCAGCCCCGCACACGGCACTGCTCATGGCGCAAGAGCTTCTCCGCCACCGGCCGACTGAGAGGCTCACGAGAAGTGGCTAGAATGCCTCAACCACCTCGTCGGCATCGCCACAACTCGCCCAGCTCCTCGCGGTCGATCGTGCACCACTCCATCGCGGGCACGGCTGCGCCTAACGTGCCTCCGCCACCTCCCGGACCTGCTCCGGCCGCGACACAGAGAGCGGCCTCACATGAATCCTCCCCGCGTGATTGACAAATCATGTAGCGCGCCGCGCCAGACGCGCGCGTGGGGATGGAGCGCCTGCGGGACCGCCAGAACCGCCTCGTGGAGGAGATTGGCCAGGTGGGCCAGCAGAACCGCGAGGCTCTGCAGAACGGGGTCGCCACGTACGCCTCGGGCTGCATGGCGTTCACCCGCTCCCTGCGCCGCGTGGTCTGGCCCTAGAAGTTCAGCCCAGCCCTCCCCAAGGGCTATGACGGCTCCAGCAACCCCGTTGAGTTCCTGCAGCTCTACACCACCTCCATCCAAGCTGCCGGAGGAGACGACAAGGTCATGGCCAAATGGTTCTCACACGCGCTTCGCGACTCCGCGCTATCGTGGCTCCAGAGCCTCCCTGAGCACTCTGTGGGCACGTGGGAAGAGCTCTGCAAGCAGTTCGTCGCCAACTTCAAAGGCACGTACGAACGCACGCTCACCCACAACGACCTGCGCGCGGTGGTGCAGAAGAAAGATGAGACCCTCCGGAAGTACATCCAACGTTTCAGCCAGGTGCGGAACAAGATTCCAAACATCCCTGACACCCAGGTCATCGCTGCCTTCCACGAGGGCGTCACGAAACGCAGGATGCTCGAGAAGCTCGGCATCCACGACAAGCTCACCTCTGTGGTGAAGCTGTTCGATCTGGCGGACAAATACGCATAGGCTGAAGAGGGACTCCTCTTCGTCAAGATGAGCGTTGGGAGATGACCCTGGCGAGGGGTCCAAGAGCCACAAGAAGAAGGAGGAGCCCAAGCGCAAGGCCACCGCAGTCCTCGCGGCAGAGCCTGACACCAAGGGTTCCCGCAGGGGCTCCCCCGAGCCTGGCGAGAAGAAGAAGGACGACCGTCCATTATGCGTCTACCACAACAGGCACGACTACTCTACCGAAGCCTGCTTCGACCTCAAGAGGCTAAGCAAGGAGCGCGAACAAGCAGAGGGCAGCGGCAGCTGCGGTCGAGGCCGCGGCTACCGTGGAAACAGACGCAAGGGCAGCTACCAGAAGTCACCTGGCACTAAGGCAACGCCGCCGAGAAAAACGACAACCTCCCTGACAAGGAAGATGGAGGCTACCAGGTCCTGAGAGGATCCATGTCCTGCATCCTCGGCGGGGCTCAGGCGCCCAAGTCGAACAACCAGTTCAAGAAGTTCGCTTGCGAGCTCAACGCCGCGCTCCCCAGCGTCGAGACCTCCAGGCCCCTAAAGTGGTCGCTGTACCCCATCGCCTTCGACGCGCAGGACCACCCCAAGTCTACCAAGACTGTTGGAACCCTCCCGCTGGTCTGCTCCCCCACCATCAACAACATCGCCATCTCCAAGAAGCTCATCGATGGAGGTGCAGGCCTGAACGTCATTTCCATTGGGACTTTCGAGACGCTTCAAGTGCCCTATGAGTGGCTCATGCCCTCTAGGCCCTTCACGAGTATCACCAGTGGCTCCATCGAGCCTCTGGGGTAAGTCCACCTTGCGGTCACCTTTGGCACGTAGAAGAATTACTACACCGAGTTCATCGACTTCGACGTCTCGCACATCGGCTTGCCGTACAACGCCATGCTCGGCTACCCCGCCCTCGCGATGTTCATGGCCGTCACGCATCATGCCTACAACATGTTCAAGATCCCCGGCAGCGCTGGCACCATCTCCATCCATGGCCACGTCCTGGACGCCACACGCGCCGTCGAGACAGCCTACAAGGTAGCCGCCATGGCATTTTCGGCTGCAGAGGACATGGAGCCTCTCGAGAGGCCCAAGATGAAGAAGCAACTGTTCTCTCTAGAGCCATCTTCCACGAAGAAGGTCTCCCTGAGCACCAGCAGCTCGGGGGCTGAGGGCTCGGGGGCTAGCGTCACCATTGGCGCTGCTCTGCCTCCCAAATAGGAAGGCGCGCTCGTCGCCTTCCTCCGGGAAAACTCTGACATGTTTGCATGGACTCCGTCAGATATGTATGGGGTACCGAGGGAGGTGATCGAGCACCACTTAGCCGTGTATCCAAACGCACGCCCCGTCAAGCAAAAGGGAAGAAAGCAAGCCCCCGGGAAGATAGCATTCATCGTCAAAGAGGTCGAGAAGCTAAAAGCGGCAAATGTTGTCCGCGAGGTCGCGCACCCCACTAGGCTCTCCAACGGCGTGGTTGTCCCAAAACCCGCTGGAGGAGGCCGCCTCTGCATCGACTACACTGATGTCAACAAGGCCTGCCACAAGGACCCTTACCCCATGCCGAGAATCGACCAGATCATGGACTCCACGGCAGGCTGCGACCTCCTCTGCTTTCTCGATGCCTTCTCTGGTTATCACCAGATTAAGATCGCTAAGGAAGACGAGGAAAAAACAGCATTCCTCACCCCTTGTGGTGTGTATTGCTATGTCTGCATGCTGCCTGAAAAACGCTGGCGGACCTTCCAGAGGCTCATGAGGATAGCCCTTGGCGAGCAAATGGGCAGAAACGCAGAGGCATACGTCGATGACATCATCGTCAAGTCTCGAGAGGGAGATACTATCCTCAGGGACCTTGAAGAGACCTTCGCCAGCCTGCGCAAGGTGAACATCAAGCTAACCCCGCCAAATGCGTCTTTAGAGTGCCCTCAGGCAAATTGCTTGGCTTCCTCGTATCCCACCGTGGCATAGAGGCAAATCCTGACAAGATCAAGGCCATAGAGGAAATGCAGCCTCCCCGGCGGCTCAAGGACATGCAACGCCTGGCAGGCTGCATGACAAGCTTGGGCGGCTTCATCTCCAAGTTCGGCGAGAGAGCACTGCCTTTCTTCAAGATCATGAGGAGATCTGGAACCTTCAAGTGGACGCCTGAAGCGGAGAAAGCCTTTGAGGACTTGAAGAGGTACTTGGCCAGCCCACCAGTCATGGTTGCCCCAAGGACAGGCGAGCATCTGAAGCTGTATTTGTTAGCCACTCCACAGACCGCCAGCACCATCCTAGTGGTAGAAAGAGAAGAGCCAGTCCTCCACAAGAAAAGTGCAACCACTCCAAAGCCAAAACCGCCTGACGAAGAGCGCGACAAAGGGGCAGGCTCCACAAACCCACCGCCAGGCTCAGAGCCACAAGCTGAGCTTGCCCCAAGTCCTGATCTTGACAAGAAGCCTGAAGAGCCTCCACAGGCGAACCCCCTCGAGGGCCCTGAAGAGGCTCCCCAGGCAGACGGTGCTGCGCCTAAACTGACAACCCTTGTCGAGCACCCCGTCTACTTCGTCACTACAGTATTGTGGGATGCTCGGGAAAAGTACACAATGCAGCAGAAGCTCCTCATGGCGCTCCTCATCGCCTCAAGGAAGCTGCGACACTACTTCCAGGGACATCATATCACGGTAGTCACCTCTTTTCCCCTGGAGCAGATCCTGCGCAACCCTAATGCCAAAGACCAAGTCGCGGGATGGAACATAGAGCTACAACCATTCAACGTGCGCTTCGACACCACAAGGGTCATCAAAGGGAGAGCGCTGGCAGACTTTGTCGCCGAATGGAATGATCCAACCCCTGAAGAGCCTCCAGGAGAAGAGCCAGATCCCTCCGGAGAGAAAATGCCCAGCCACTTGACCATGAAGTTCGACGGAGCCTTCGCCTGTCGCAATGATGGGGCTGGCGTCGTCCTGATCTCGCCCAAGGGTGACAAACTCTATTATGCAGTCCAGTTGTGCTTTGTGATCGACAAGATCTCCAACAACATTGCTGAGTAGGAGGGATTGCTCGCCGACATACGGGCTGCCATCGCTCTAGGCGTCAAGCACCTGCTCATAAAGGGCGACTCCCAGCTGCTCGTCAACTTCTCCAACAAGAGCTACAAGCCTAAGGACGACCACATGGCCGCATACCTTGAAGAGGTCCGCAGGCTTGAGAAGCACTTCAGGGGCATGGAGCTCATGCACATCCCGAGGAAGGAAAATCAAGAGGCTGATGATATCGCCAAGCGTGCATCAAGGAGGCAAGCTCAGCTGCCAGGCATCTTTGAAGAGAGACTCGTCAAGGCATCCATAAAGCAGCCTCAAGAGGCCATGAACGCAAGCACATACGAAGTGCTCCCGCCACCACGTACAACTGGGGCTCCCGACTGGGGCCCCCAGACAGGCAGCACCTGTTGCTCACAGTGGTGCATCAAGAGACAGGCTGGATCGACGAGCTCAAGGACTACCTCGCACAGGGAATCCTACCCGAGGAAGATGTCGAAGCAGAGTGAATCGCTCGCTAGGAAAAATCCTACCACATCCTCGAGGGAGATCTCTTGCGCAAGCACCCAAATGGCATCGCGCTCAAATGCGTCCATCCTGAAGAAGGAAAGAGCTTAATCAAGGACATCCACAGCGGGGAATGCGGCCACCATTCGTGCGCCCGCACCCTCACAGGCAAGGTCTTCAGGAGTGGCTTCTACTGGCCGCAAGCACTTCAGGATGCAGTTGACATCGTTCAAGCTTGTGAAGCCTGCCAGTTCCACAAAAAGCAAATCCATCAGCCCGCGCTGGGATTTCAAACCATCCCGCTCCCCTTGTCGTTCGCGGTCTGGGGGCTGGACATCTTGGGACCATTCCCAACAGCACAAGGGGGCTATCGCTACCTCTTCGTGGCCATCGACAAGTTTACCAAATGGCCCGAGGTGGAGGCGACGCGCACAATTCCAGCAGGCGCAGTGGTGAAGTTCATAAGAGGCCTGTTCTGCCGCTTCTGAGTGCCAAATCGCATAATCGCCGACAACGGCTCGCAATTCACAAGCGGCATATTCAGGGCTTACTGCTAGAAACTGGGCATCAAGCTCTGCTTTGCTTCGGTAGCACACCTGCAGAGCAATGGCCAAGCCGAGCGTGCAAACGCAGACGTCCTCAAGGGCTTAAAGACCAGGACCTTCAACATCCTCAAGGGCCATGGCAAGGGCTGGATCAACGAGCACCCTTCGGTGCTCTGGTCCATCCGCACCATGCTGCCCAAGCCTATGGGGGAATTACCGTTTGCCCTCTTCTACGTAGCTGAAGCAGTCCTCCCTACAGAGATCAAGCATGGGTCCCCACGGGTCCATGCCTTTAACGAGGACGAGCAAGAGGACCTCCACAACGATGACTTGC
Source organism: Poa annua (assembly GCA_026929855.1). Lineage (NCBI taxonomy): Eukaryota > Viridiplantae > Streptophyta > Magnoliopsida > Poales > Poaceae > Poa > Poa annua. Next base: position 74,478,330 of record CM049426.1, read on the forward strand.
TGCTCCTCGAAGGACTACGCCTCCGTGCCACCCTCCGGGCGGCAAAATACCAGCAGGACCTGCGACGCTACCACAGCCGCAACGTGCGCTCGCGCACCCTGGAGACAGACAATCTCGTCCTCAGGCGGATCCTCTCCAGGCAAGGCCTCCACAAGCTGTCACCCACGTGGGAAGGCCCCTACAGGGTCACCCACATCGCCAGGCCTGGTGCGGCTCGCCTCGAGACTCAAGATGGCATCCCCGTCAAAAATCTGTGGAACATCATGCACTTACGCAAGTTCTACCCGTGTTCATTGTCACACCCGTGATCATTGACACGCCAAGACATGTAACATCCCAAAATATTAATATAACTATTAATGCAAAAATGTGGGCCAACAAAAACTTTTCTTATAAAAATTTATGTATGTTTAATTCTTGAGTATTGTTGTTTGCTTTGCTTGCAAGATTGTTGAATTCTAGCTCTAATTAAAAGTTTGAAGAAAAGAAAACAAACAAAACAAATTACCCAAACATAACCCCATGTGACACATGTCACATTATTTTCCAAAGTAAGAAACATAATTTTATTTTCAAACCTAAAATCAATGGAGTAATATTATAAACACTCCTAGTTGATTTCCACAAACTATTCCCTTTCAATTTTCAAATGCAAGAACCTCAAATTCAAATTAGAAATTCATTATTGAAATATTTCCAAATATTTCAATAAGACTTTATATCACTTACCAATAATGAATTTAGCCTAGATCATAAGTTTGGACCCAAAAGAATTAAGCAAAATATGAAAATTAAACAACCAAAATGCACACTGTTCTGGTTCATGCATTTCATCAAACACCTTATGATCATCACCCTGTTCTTCCTAAACCAGCTCAAATCCGAGATCAATTGATCGATTTCGAGCAAATTGAAGCTAGTCTCTACCTCCATTCGAGTGCTCTCACCTCACTCATATCTCTGCACGCCAGAAATCGAAGCAAGGGGTCGGGGAAGAGGAGGAGCGGCAGGGGACAGGCGCGGCCGTGCGCACGTCGCCATGTCGCGCCGGGCAGCCGTGGTGGCAGCACCACAATGCGCAGCACTGTGCCCCCTTTTCTCCCATGCCCCTCTGCTCCCTCGCGAAGCCGCACCGCACCCAGCATGATCCCGAGCACGCCGCGTCCGCGCCATGCCGTGCACGTCGTGCACCGCCCGAGCACGCTCACGGCCGGCCCGCCCCGTCGAGCACGCACAGCTCGCGCCACGCCTCCCCTCCTTGCCCGCCCGGTCCCCCGAGCACCCCGCAACCCAGACACCCCCCTCCACCGGCATACGGCGGGCTAGCACGGCCGCGGGCGCCCTCTGCACCGCGTCCACTGTGCGCCGCCCGGCCGCTATAGAACGCCCCCGTGCTCCACACTTCCTCCACACCTTGCCACCACCTCTCACCCCCCACACCACCCCTCTCGAGCACCGCCTGGAGGGCGACGCCGTCGCCGCAAAACCCCGGCCGCCCATGGGTCTCCTCGAGCTCGCCGTGCCCGAGGCAGACGACGACCACGGCCGATCGTGCTGCCCTTCCTTTCTCTTCTCTCTGACCCCCATCCCCTTCCCCATTACCACCTCGCTCACCCGGTCCCTTTTCCCCTCTGGTTCGTGCCCAGGAGCAACGCGGAGGACTCGCCGGAGTTGGAGCGCGGCCGCGGAAGGAAGAGCTCGACGCCGTCGCCGCCAGGAGCCTCCCCAGCCCGCGCCACCTCGCCTACGAGCTTCCCCGAGCCGCCGCACCCCTCCCGCATCCTCGCCGTCGCCTCCTGAGCCCCTAGGTGAGCCGCCCGTCCTCCTCGCCGTCGCCGGAGCCACGGCGCCGCCCAGTTTTGGTCGCCGCCGACGCGCTCGCTCCGGGCCGTTGGATTTAGATCCAGTGGTAGCTTACCGCTTCGATTAGCTTAGGCACTGACGTGCGGGCCCCACGCGTCAGGTTTAAATGAAACCCGCGCGCGCGCCCGCAGTCGCTGACCAGTGGGTCCCCTCTGTCAGGTTTTTCAACATTATCCGCTTCTGGATTTTAATTCGAATTTAAATTTAATTTGAAATCAGTACTGAACTCAATTTTAGAAAATCCATCACTTTAGATTTACAACTCCAAATGGAACAAATCCAATTGTTCTGTAAAGCTTATGAAATTATCTATCCAACCCAATTGGTTTCACTCCATTTGGATATATAATAAAAATACACTATTCAAAATACCAAAACAGGTTTAAATTCTAAACTAGTTTGTTTCTGATACTCTGTTAATCAAAATTAGTTGAAAATAATTTTATTAGGTCTCATTTAACCATGGTTAGTCATCCCTAAAAGGGTTTAATTTTTAGATGAATATAATTTAAATAATAGCCAAAACCTTATTAATTGGCTTCTGGACTCAAAACAATGTGTAGGGAGTTTGGTAACTCCAAATGACCCAAATCCAATTGTGTCATCTTCTACACATCATTAGCTTTCTGTCGAATTTTAGGTTGTATTTTTTTGACAAACAGAACTCAAGCTATGCAATTAAACATGTGCAACAAGTTTCTGCCCTAATTAAAATACAATTGAATAATGGTTAAATCAATTAGATTGAAACCACATAGTGTTGTTTGATATGTCGAATGATTAATTGGAACCTCTAAGAGTGTATTGCTATGATGATTGATTGAATAGGCTAGTGATTGGTTGTATTGATTGCTTGTGTATTAGACGAGAACGTTGCCGGATATATCGAGGAGGAAGGATTTGTGGAACCTGAAGACCAAGACCACTTTGTTGAGCAAGGCAAGCTACTCTCTGAGTTTGCACCAAACTTATGTATCTAGATTTACAAATCATTTTCAAAAGCAAAGGTTTATAAAAACCCTTTTTCAAAAGTATATAGAGATTATTTGCCACCCTATGTAGAAGTATATGCTAAAACTATAGGATGGAAAAACCAAGGTTTGTTTATTCAAAACTCCTTTGAAAACTTGTGTGGATATAAAAGCACTATGATATGGTGTTGAAGTAAAGAAATGGAGAAAGGTGGTTTTTGAGAAAAGCACATTGTGTCTTAGTACTTACGTCGATCAGCCGATACTCTGTGCGACCACATTTACCTACATATGGGAAAGGGCTTAGTCATATAGTTTGCTCTTATTAGTATGGGACACTGCATCAACGGAGATGACTCTGTTATGCATGAGGGAATGATTTGACGACCTATCCCTGACCTGGGTCCTCGCTCAACATCTATGAGTAGATAAGGAGGAGGATAGAAGGATGTCCCCTATACACCGCCAGATAAAACATGTGAGTCCTCACACTTAGATCCCGACGGGCTGGGTTAAGTGTCGATGGAAAAATATCATATGGGCAGGCTCCTATACTAGCATGAGCAAAGGAAAGACTAGGGTCGGTGACTCAACTTTGCATACCACTGGTATGGCGAAGCGTGGCTGACACGATGAGTTATCGGATGAGTGTGGGAAAAGCGTGCTACCTCTGCAGAGGCTAATTAAACTATTCGAATAGCCGAGTCCTCGGATATGGACAGTTGAGAGGCCCTACTTTGACCATGTGCAAATTTTTGGAAAAGATGTGAGTTTCAAAAGAAAAAGGAATTGGAGAATGTTCCATGCACCTATACCAACGGATCGGTATGAGGTAGTTGGAGAATAATTACCATAATGGTTTATGGTCGGAAAAGGAGGAGTTTTAGAAGAAAACTAATAACATTGAGATATTTAGAGTAGTTATAATTTCCTTATCTTCTTCAACAAAGATATAGAGATGTTTTAAATAAATAAAAGTGTGAAACTAAAACTGAGACTAGTGCACTCATGTTGGAGTAGTTTGCGAGTACATTCAAATGTACTCATACTAGCTTCGTCTCTGGCTATTGTCGTAGCCAGACTTCGAAGAGCCCTACGCCCAGGAAGAGTATGACGACATCTATGCCAACTAAGGATCTTCATAAGTCGACTGCCTGTCGGGTCATCGCTAGGATTTGATGTCTACTACGCCTTAGTTCCGCTGATTGTTTTGGTTTGGCCCATGAAGGCACCTATGTAAGACTTGGTCTAAATGGCCATTTATGTAAGACTTTAATTCGGTATTGTAATGGATGTAAACCTTGGTATTCAATTCGGATTATGTGCAACGACAGACTGATCATGGGATCGTTGTGTTAAGCATAATGGGGTACTTCGGACAGCTGGTCCGGGGTCCCCACAGAATTGGTATCAGAGCCATCTCGACTTTAGGAGCCTTAGATTAGCATGGTCGCTAGGTAGTTATTACAAAAGTTAAGTTTTAAAGAAAACAAAGGAAGGAGTTAGTTTAAAAATGCTTATCTCTTACCCTCTCACTTATGCAAAATTCTCTTCTTACAAACTACTAAGTTTTCTCTCATATTCATAAAAACTTGCCACACTTGTCATTTTAATAAACTTAAAAATCTGCTCACATATTGTCCCTTCCATTAAAATTTTGATATACTTGTCATCTCACTAACTTAAAAATTTGACTAAAAATTATAGATGGCGATCCATTTCACCGAGTTCGTTCAGCTGGAGAAGGACGGCAAGTTGATGTTCCAGAAGGACTTGTTCGAGTTGACCAAGCTGCTAGGTCGTCCCACTCCTGAGTTTAAGGGAGCCCGGGTGGACGCTCCCGGTAACGGGAACCTGTCCTGGTTGATCGAGGCGTCTGTTCGCGGGAACATCAAGTCCCCCGGATCCAAGACACTCACCTTCACCATCATGGACGTCCACTGGGACGACGGGCTGTGTCGTTCCATGCAGCGGATGCTATCCCGGCTTTGTGAGGAACACAAGGCGGAGCTGGCAAACTCTCGTTTCCAGTTCTACGGGAGGCGCACCATCGATGGACACCCTATACGGTCCCCTCTACACCCGACGTTCGGAGAGTATATCTTGGACATGGAGATTATGCTCTTTCGCACCCAGGAGGATCTGAGGTGCGCTAGACTCCGGTCTCACTTCGATCGCCTCTCGCTCAAGGAGAGTCGCGAGAGTGAGGCACAACTGAAGACTGAGAAGGCCGCTCTTCTTAAGAAGGGAACCTAGATGAGGAAGACCATAGCGAAGCTCCGCAAGAAGGTTGCAGAGCAGGATGAGCTGATCGAGGATTTGGAGCTCCGTACTGACGAGATGGAGGAGGAGGGCGAGGATCTCCGCAAGGAGAACGACGCTTTCCTAAGTGACGATGATGACTATCTGGAGGAGATGGACTATGAGGAGGAGGATGACGAGGAAGAGGATCCAGAGGAGCCACCCTACCATTCCGACGCTGACGTAGCAGAGCCTGAGGTTCCACCTCAGTAGGCGAGTGACTTGAGTACTACCGCAGGATTAGGTCGACCTCCTATCGCTAGTAGAGTCAAGTTGTGGTTCTTTTGGAGCTTTCACTATGTACATTACCTTAAGGGAAAATGTTGTAGGCTTGATATGGTGAACTCTTGATGTAATGGTTGTGCTATATAAGTGTGTGCTAGTCTTGTTAATCTGTGTAAAATGTTTCTCCTATAATCCTTAGTAAATCAACCTCTACGCAAAACCAATATTTTCCTTGGTCAAACCCCTTTTTGCTTGCCCCTTATTCCCGGTGTGCTTCAGGATGGTGGACACTCGTCGCTCCAACACGGATGGAGGACCACCACCCCCACCGGAACCAACCATCGCCCAACTTCTTGCACTCATCATGGAGGAACGCCAAGCTGCCCGGACTGAGTGTCAAGCTCATATCGCTGCCCTGCAACAGATCGCTGCCGCTCACAACAACAACAACAACAACCACAACAATGGCAATGGCAATGGCAATGGCAATGGTGAAGGAAATCAGCGGTCCACTTTGAGCGACTTTCAAAAGACCAACCCACCCACCTATTCCAAGGGACTTCACCCACTTGAGGCTGATGATTGGCTTCGCACCATTAACAACAACCTGGAAGTTGCAGCCGTGGGAGAACCTGAGAAGGTGCTGTATGCGACCCACTATCTTGCAGGACCAGCACGGTCTTGGTGGGAAGCTACCAAGGCTCTCCAGCAAGCTGGTTATGTTATCAACTGGGTTGATTTCCAGGAGAAGTTCAGCAAGAAGCACATTCCCCGCGGACTCATTGAGCGGAAGAAGGATGAATTCCGCAAGTTGCGGCAGAGAAGTAGAGATGTGGTCGGATACCTCGATGAGTTCACTGACTTGTCTCGGTATGCTCCTGATGACGTCGACACCGAGAGGAAGAAGATGGAGCGTTTCATGAACGGACTTCATGATGAACTGCAATGCGCTTTGGTTATCCATGACTTTGTTGATTTGGAATCACTTGTGGACAAGGCCATCCAGTTGGAGACCAAGCGCAAGTCCATGTTTGAAGGTCGTAAGAGGAGAATGATTGCCCAGGAAGGTTCGAGCAGCCAGAAGCCTTGCACCTACCCACAAAACCCCAAGCCGGCCTATCGACCACCACCAAACCCACGCCCCAATTACCCTAATCACCCAAACAACCCAAACAACTTCAACCGTCCCAATGACAACACCCGTCCCGGAGGGACCTCTAACAACTTCAACCGCAATGCCAATGTTGTTTGTTTCAATTGCGGCACCAAAGGTCACTACTCCAAAGAATGCCCCAATCCTAAGGAGAATGGTCCACGCCCCGATGCACAGGCGCCGAACAACGGCCAAGGCCGTAATGGAAATGGCAAGAACCTCGCACCCCGCGGAAATGTTGTTGTTGCCAAGGGACGCCTGCACCACATCAATGCTGAAGAGGCCGTGGATGCACCAGATGTTGTGCTGGGTACGTTCCTTGTCAACTCAGTACCTGCAACTGTTCATGATTCTGGTGCTACTCATTCTTTTGTTACCCAAGAATTTGTTGCTAAGGGAGGTTTAGTCGGAAACCTCTTACCCAAACCCATGGTCATCCAAATCCCAGAATCCACCATAGATACCAAGTCATTTTGCCCGGACGTTTCCCTTGAGATCAAAGGGGAAAAGTTCCTAGTCGACTTAACCATTCTAGGAACCCAAGGAATAGATGTCATACTGGGTATGAATTGGTTAGCCAAGTACCGTGGTCGAATTGACTGTGCCAGAAGAGCTGTATCCCTCACCACCGACAAAGAAGTAGAAGTGGAGTATGTGTCAGAAACGAGTCGACCCCAACCAGGATGCCATGAGAGCATAGCTTGACCCACCCTAGATGAGATCCGTGTTGTTCACCTGTTCCAAGATGTCTTTCCTGAAGAATTGCCTGGTATGCCGCCGGATCGGGATATTGAGTTCATCATTGAACTTATCCCTGGGACAGCCCCTATATCCCAAAGACCTTATCGGATGAATCCGGAAGAACTGGTTGAGTTGAAGAAGCAGTTAACAGATATGCTCAGCAAAGGACTTATTCGCCCAAGTGCTTCACCTTGGGGATCACCCATTATTTTTGTGGATAAGAGAGATGGTACCACACGCCTGTGTGTGGATTATCGCAAGTTAAATGATGTGACCATTAAGAACAAGTACCCTCTCCCAAAGATTGAGGATCTGTTCGATCAAATGAACGGAGCCCGAGTCTTTTCCAAGATCGATCATCGGTCAGGGTATCCTCAGTTAAAAATCCGAGAGACAGACATTCCCAAGACTGCCTTCACAACCCGTTACGGTTTATTTGAATACACCGTAATGTCCTTTGGTCTGACCAATGCCCCAGCCTATTTTATGAATCTCATGAACAAGATCTTCATGGAGTATCTTGACAAGTTCGGGGTAGTTTTCCTTGATGACATCCTTATTTACTCCAAAACTGAAGAAGAGCATGCTGAACACCTGCGTCTAGTTTTAGCAACCCTCCGAGAGCATCAGTTGTATGCCAAGTTTAGCAAGTGTGAGTTTTGGCTCAGTGAAGTAGCATTTCTCGGACATGTTGTGTCTGCGGGAGGAATTTCTGTTGACCCAGAGAAGATCCAAGCCATTGTGAACTGGGAAGCCCCAACTAGTGTGACTGAAATCCGAAGCTTTCTCGGACTAGCGGGATACTACCGCAAGTTCGTTGAGGGATTCTCCAGTATAACCAAACCCCTTACCCAACTGCTGAAAAAGGACAAGAAATTTGAATGGACTCAGAAGTGTGAAGAGAGTTTCCAGGAATTAAAAAAGAGATTGACCTCAACCCCTGTCCTGATTATGCCAGACGTCACCAAGAGTTTCGACGTGTATTGCGATGCATCACGTCTAGGACTTGGTTGTGTTCTGATGCAAGAAGGCAAGGTGGTGTCGTATCTGTCTCGACAGTTGCGACCACATGAAGAGAACTATCCAACCCATGACCTGGAGTTAGCCGCTGTTGTTCTTGCTCTGAAGATGTGGCGCTCCTATCTGGCGGGACATCGCTGCGAGATCTATACGGATCATAAGAGCTTGAAGTATATCTTCACCCAGAAGGAGTTAAATGTGCGACAAAGAAGGTGGATGGAATTAATCAAGGATTATGATATCGGTATCCATTACCACCCTGGAAAAGCTAATGTACTTGCCGATGCCCTTATTCGCAAACCCTGCACCCTGAATGCCATGATCCAAGCAGAACAGCCAGCCCTGTTCAAGGAGTTCAAAGATTTTGGGCTAGAGCTTGTTAGCCGCGGTTATCTCGCCCATTTAGAGTTAACTCCAACTCTGATAGATCAAATCAAGGAGGCCCAGAAAGGTCATGAGAGCATAGAAGGAATCAAGAAGAAGATTTCTCTCGGTAAAGCGCCTGGTTTTACCGAGGATGCAGAAGGAGTGTTGAGATTCAATGGTCGTATCTGTGTCCCCAATACCTCGGAACTCAAGGAGTTAATCCAAAAGGAAGCCCACGAGACCCCTTACTCAATCCACCCTGGCGGAACCAAAATGTACCAAGACCTTCGTGAAAGATTTTGGTGGCACGAGATGAAGCGAGAAATTGGTGTTTTTTTAGCCAAGTGTGATATTTGTCAGCGAGTCAAGGCTGAACATCAGCGACCCGCTGGATTGCTTCAACCCTTAAAGATTCCCGAGTGGAAGTGGGATGAGATTGGAATGGATTTTATCACCGGACTTCCAAGGTCCAACCGAGGCCATGACTCAATATGGGTCATTGTTGACAGGCTGACCAAAGTTGCGCATTTTATTCCCGTCAACACCACCTATCGGGGAAATCAGTTAGCAGACCTGTATATTTCCAGAATAGTAAGCCTGCATGGTGTGCCTAAGAGGATTGTATCAGATAGAGGCACACAATTCACCTCAAGGTTCTGGAAAGCCCTACACGAAGCCCTCGGAACCAAGTTAGCATTTAGCACAGCTTATCACCCCCAGACCGATGGCCAAACTGAACGAGTGAACCAGATATTAGAGGACATGCTTCGCGCATGTGTCCTAGCCTATGGATCCAAATGGGAAGATTGCCTTCCATTTGCAGAGTTCTCCTACAACAACAGTTACCAGTCTAGGCTGCAAATGGCCCCTTTTGAAGCCCTTTACGGCAAGAAGTGTCGTACACCCCTGAATTGGTCCGACACCGGGGAAGGCAAACTGTTTGGACCAGATACCCTCCGTGCGGCTGAAGAGCAAGTCCAGCTTATCCGTGAGAGACTCAAAACCGCCCAATCACGTCAGAAAAGTTACGCTGATCCCAAGCGTCGTGATGTCACCTTCAGTATCGGAGATTATGTCTATCTCCGAGTGACATCCCTTAAAGGAATGCAGCGTTTCCATGTCAAAGGAAAACTGGCGCCAAGATATATTGGACCCTTCAAGATCCTTGCCCGTCGAGGAGAGGTGTCTTATCAACTGGAGTTGCCTCAGGAGTTAGCAGATTACCACGATGTTTTCCACATTTCCTTGCTCCGGAAATGTCTTGAAGTTCCTGACCAGCCTGATGTTTTCAAAAACATCGACCACCATTCTATCGACCTGAATCAAGATCTGACTTATCGTGAGACGCCCCTCAAGAATCTCGACGAAGATGTTCGTCTTACCCGAAGGCGCGCGATCAAGTTCTACAAAGTCCAGTGGACTAACCACTCTGAAGATGAAGCCACGTGGGAACGCGAAGACTATCTTAGAAGCGAATTCCCAAACCTCTTTAGTGTCCAGACCTAGCAAATCTCGGGACGAGATTTATTTTAAGGGGGGAAGTATCTGTAACATCCCAAAATATTAATATAATTATTAATGCAAAAATGTGGGCCAACAAAAACTTTTCTTATAAAAATTTATGTATGTTTAATTCTTGAGTATTGTTGTTTGTTTTGCTTGCAAGATTGTTGAATTCTAGCTCTAATTAAAAGTTTGAAGAAAAGAAAACAAACAAAACATATTACCCAAACATAACCCCATGTGACACATGTCACATTATTTTCCAAAGTAAGAAACATAATTTTATTTTCAAACCTAAAATCAATGGAAGAATATTATAAACACTCCTAGTTGATTTCCACAAACTATGCCCTTTCAATTTTCAAATGCAAGAACCTCACATTCAAATTAGAAATTCATTATTGAAATATTTCCAAATATTTCAAAAAGACTTTATATCACTTACCAATAATGTATTTAGCCTAGATCATAAGTTTGGACCCAAAAGAATTAAGCAAAATATGAAAATTAAACAACCAAAATGCACACTGTTCTGGTTCATGCATTTCATCAAACACCTTATGATCATCACCCTGTTCTTCCTAAACCAGCTCAAATCCGAGATCAATTGATCGATTTCGAGCAAATTGAAGCTAGTCTCTACCTCCATTCGAGTGCTCTCACCTCACTCATCTCTCTGCACGCCAGAAATCGAAGCAAGGGGGTCGGGGAAGAGGAGGAGCGGCAGGGGACAGGCGCGGCCGTGCGCACGTCGCCATGTCACGCCGGGCAGCCGTGGTGGCAGCACCACAGTGCGCAGCACCGTGCCCCCTTTTCTCCCATGCCCCTCTGCTCCCTCGCGAAGCCGCACCGCACCCAGCACGATCCCGAGCACGCCGCGTCCGAGCCATGCCGTGCACGTCGTGCACCGCCCGAGCGCGCTCACGGCCGGCCCGCCCCGTCGAGCACGCACAGCTCGCGCCACGCCTCCCCTCCTTGCCCGCCCGGTCCACCGAGCACCCCGCAACCCAGACACCCCCCTCCACCGGCCTACGGCGGGCTAGCACGGCCGCGGGCGCCCTCTGCACCGCGTCCACCGTGCGCCGCCCGGCCGCTATAAAACGCCCCCGTGCTCCACACTTCCTCCACACCTCGCCACCACCTCTCACCCCCCACACCACCCCTCTCGAGCACCGCCTGGAGGGCGACGCCGTCGCCGCAAAACCCCGGCCGCTCGTGGGTCTCCTCGAGCTCGCCGTGCCCGAGGTAGACGACGACCACGGCCGAGCCGTGCTGCCCTCCCTTTCTCTTCTCTCTGACCCCCATCCCCTTCCCCATTACCACCTCGCTCACCCGGTCCCTTTTCCCCTCTGGTTCGTGCCCAGGAGCAACGCGGAGGACTCGCCAGAGTTGGAGCGCGGCCGCGGAAGGAAGAGCTCGACGCCGTCGCCGCCAGGAGCCTCCCCAGCCCGCGCCACCTCGCCCACGAGCTTCCCCGAGCCGCCGCACCCCTCCCGCATCCTCGCCGTCGCCTCCCGAGCCGCTAGGTGAGCCGCCCGTCCTCCTCGCCGTCGCCGGAGCCACGGCGCCGCCCAGTTTTGGTCGCCGCCGACGCGCTCGCTCCGGGCCGTTGGATTTAGATCCAGCGGTAGCTTACCGCTTCGATTAGCTTAGGCACTGACGTGCGGGCCCCACACGTCAGGTTTAAATGAAACCCGCGCGTGCGCCCGCAGTCGCTGACCAGTGGGTCCCCTCTGTCAGGTTTTTCAACATTATCCGCACCTGGATTTTAATTCGAATTTAAATTTAATTTGAAATCAGTACTGAACTCAATTTTAGAAAATCCATAACTTTAGATTTACAACTCCAAATGGAACAAATCCAATTGTTCTGGAAATCTTATGAAATTATCTATCCAACCCAATTGGTTTCACTCCATTTGGATATATAATAAAAATACACTATTCAAAATACCAAAACAGGTGTAAATTCTAAACTAGTTTGTTTATGATACTCTGTTAATCCAAATTAGTTGAAACTAATTTTATTAGGTCACATTTAACCATGGTTAGTCATCCCTAAAAGGGTTTAATTTTTAGATGAATATAATTTAAATAATAACCAAAACCTTATTAATTGTCTTCTGGACTCAAAACAATGTGTAGGGAGTTTGGTAACTCCAAATGACCCAAATCCAATTGTGTCATCTTCTACACATCATTAGCTTTCTGTAGAATTTTAGTTTGTATTTTTGTGACAAACAGAACTCAAGATATGCAATTAAACATGTGCAACAAGTTTCTACCCTAATTAAATTACAATTGAATAATGGTTAAATCAATTAGATTGAAACCACATAGTGTTGTTTGATATGTGGAATGATTAATTAGAACCTCTAAGAGTGTATTGCTATGATGATTGATTGAATAGGCTAGTGATTGGTTGTATTGATTGCTTGTGTATTAGACGAGAACGTTGCCGGCTATATCGAGGAGGAAGGATTTGTGGAACCTGAAGACCAAGACCAAGACCACTTTGTTGAGCAATGCAAGCTACTCTTTGAGTTTGCACCTAACTTATGCATCTAGATTTACAAATCATTTTCAAAAGCAAAGGTTTATAAAAACCCTTTTTCAAAAGTATATAGAGATTATTTGCCACCCTATGTAGAAGTATATGCTAAAACTATAGGATGGAAAAACCAAGGTTTGTTTATTCAAAACTCCTTTGAAAACTTGTGTGGATATAAAAGCACTATGATATGGTGTTGAAGTAAAGAAATGGAGAAAGGTGGTTTTTGAGAAAAGCACATTGTGTCTTAGTACTTACGACGATCAGCCGATACTCTGTGCGACCACATTTACCCACATATGGGAAAGGGCTTAGTCATATAGTTTGCTCTTATTAGTATGGGACACTGCATCAACGGAGATGACTCTGTTATGCATGAGGGAATGGTTTGACGACCTACCCCTGACCTGGGTCCTTGCTCAACATCTATGAGTAGATAAGGAGGAGGATAGAAGGATGTCCCCTATACACCGCCAGATAAAACATGTGAGTCCTCACACTTAGATCCCGACGGGCTGGGTTAAGTGTCGATGGAAAAATATCATATGGGCAGGATCCTATACTAGCATGAGCAAAGGAAAGACTAGGGTCGGTGACTCAACTTCGCATACCACTGGTATGGCGAAGCGTGGCTGACACGATGAGTTATCGGATGAGTGTGGGAAAAGCGTGCTACCTCTGCAGAGGGTAATTACACTATTCGAATAGCCGAGTCCTCGGATATGGACAGTTGAGAGGCCCTACTTTGACCATGTGCAAATTTTGGGAAAAGATGTGAGTTTCAAAAGAAAAAAGGAATTGGAGAATGTTCCATGCACCTATACCAACGGATCGGTATGAGGTAGTTGGAGAATAATTACCATAATGGTTTATGGTCGGAAAAGGAGGAGTTTTAGAAGAAAACTAATAACATTGAGATATTTAGAGTAGTTATAATTTCCTTATCTTCTTCAACAAAGATATAGAGATGTTTTAAATAAATAAAAGTGTGAAACTAAAACTGAGACTAGTGCACTCATGTTGGAGTAGTTTCCGAGTACATTCAAATGTACTCATACTAGCTTTGTCTCTGGCTATTGTCGTAGCAAGATTTCGAGGAGCCCTACGCCCAGGAAGAGTATGGCGACATCTATGCCAACTAAGGATCTTCATAAGTCGACTGCCTGTCGGGTCATCGCTAGGATTTGAAGTCTACTACGCCTTAGTTCCGCTGATTGTTTTGGTTTGGCCCATGAAGGCACCTATGTAAGACTTGGTCTAAATGGCCATTTATGTAAGACTTTAATTCGGTATTGTAATGGATGTAAACCTTGGTATTCAATTCGGATTATGTGCAACGACAGACTGATCATGGGATCGTTGTGTTAAGCATAATCGGGTACTTCGGACAGCTAGTCCGGGGTCCCCACAAGACATCTGGCTAAAGAGGCAGCTTACGGCTCCACCTCCTAGAATTTTTTGTCTCTAGAGGTTAAAAGCTCACGGCTTAAACCTCCAAGCCCCAAAGGTTTCTCTGGAGGGTCAACCCTCCGAGCTCTCCATGTAACGAGCCACCTCAGGTCGTAGAGAGTCTCTGCCACTAATGGGTGGTCCCCATGCCTCGACATGGTTAAATACATTAACTTGGCAACTCCAAGCATAATGAGACAATTTCGTTCCTAAGTGAACTTTGCGCTACGGCGCCATTATGTAATATTTTGGTGGTGAGTATTATTCCCGCATTGTTGTTTTTCAATGTGCGCTTATATCTTTCCCCATGCGCACCTCGCGAGCGGGGGCTGAGTATGGTGCCAGTGCCTCAAATGACACACCAGCAGCACTGCAAAATTCAAGGATCCGAGCTCTGGATGGAGGGCAAGCTCCCACAAACACGCCATCTCTACAAAGGACCTTTGTACTTACTCTCCTCGCGAGGAACGCCTGAGGAGACCTATAAGCGCGCATGAGTTCCCACTATCATGTACCAGCGTTTGGGTTCGCCTCTCTAACATCTACAGGGAACAAGTGTCGCTGCAAGCCTGTGGAGGCAACAGGGGAAAAGCCTTTGGAGAGGACCTCCTTGCCAGGCAAAAAACATCTACAGGGAAAAAGCCTCGAGAAGCTAAGTCCCGCACTCGCGCCTCGAGAGCCTTTTCCCGCAGCCAGCACGCGTTTTTCCGTTGAGTGATCTCGTTTTCCTTTGTGTTTCGTGGACTACTCGCACGTCTAAGGGGGGCACTTGAGCATCGTGACTCAGGGCTCTTACCTCTCCAAGCCTTCAACTACCCCCGGCCTTGCTGAGTCATTGCTCTAGCATACCGCAGTGGCGGAGTCATAGCGCGAAGAGACGGGTCCTAACGACGCAGAGAAAACATAGACATGAAAATAAGACAAAAGGGGCCTCTCGAGGGGCACACAAGCTGATATGAATTGCTCAAAGAGTATATTACATGCCCAAAATGCGTAGTGTCTAAAGATGAAACTGTTACAGATACAAGCGCTCAAAGGCGCAGTAAGCAAGGCTCAGGCGGAGTCCGCGCCAACGTTCCCCTCCTCCGCAGCGTCTCCCTCTGTCTCGGCAGGGGCGGCCTCCTCCTCGCTCTCGTCCTCAGCAACCTCCGCGCGCTTGAAGCGGTTGTAGAAGGCATCGACCTGCTCGCGGAGGGAGTTGGAGACCCGCCACACCTCGTCGCCCTGAAGAGGCCTCGGTCACCGTGGAGAGGTTGAAGCCTGGCGTGAGGAGCCGGAGGTTGGTGAAGATGCGGTCGACGACCGCCCCCAGGAGCTGGCGGCTCTCGATCTTGATCACCTAGCGGAGATCAGCGACAGGGCTCTCGAGGGCCGTGAAGAGCTGGTCAAAGTAGACCAGGTATAGGGCAGCGTTGCCACGTCCTCGAGCCTCGGCGTGCGGCGCGTCCGCGCCAAGCTGGGAAACAAGTTCGTTGCCGCTGGCGACCAACGCCTGGAACATGCGTTTCTGCTGCTTCGTGAGCGCAGGAGCCGCCTGCGCGGTGTCCACAGCCTCTGCCACCTACTCCTCCTGCTCCTCCACGTCCCTAACGAGGGCGTTCCGGTCCAGGACGACTGACCTGTGCGCATCCTCCGCCTGGCGATAGGCCTATTTGGCGCGCTGGAGGCGGACCCCAAGCTTAGAGTTGACCTTCTCCAGCTCCGCGATCCGCTTGGCGGCTATAGCATGCTTGGCCTCGAAGCGGTCCTCCCGCTTCTTGGCCTTGTCGCGGTATGCCTGGGTGGTGGCCTTCCTGAAGTCCTTCTCGCGCTCCGCGAGCCCCGCCTCCGCTTCCTTCTTCTTCTCGGCGAACCGTTGCTGGAAGCGCTCCAGGGCTTGCATCTGGGCGACGACGTTCTCGTCGTACTTCTGGAGCGGCTGAGCCAGGTTCCCCTCGCGCGCCTCGAGCTCTTTGCGCAGGGTGGCGAGCTCGCCCTCCGCCTGGAGCTGCTGCTCGTCGCGCAGCAGCACGTCCTTCTCTTTGGAAGCCAGCTGCCGCTCGCGATCTGTCAGGCTCTTGGGGTCCTCCTCCAGAGTTTCATGCGCGGCTTGGTGGACGGAGAGGAGCTGGGACTCCAGCTGGGCTAGCTCGCGGCGCATCTGCACCAGCGAGCCCTCCATGGCTTCGCGCTCGGCCCTCGCCTCTGCCAGGAGCTCAGCAACGGTGTTGTGCTCGTCCTTGAGGGGCGCAAGGAGCTCATCGGCGTCGCGGATGGGCCCCTCGCGGATCTCCTTGGCGAAGCGGACGGCCTCCTCGCGTGTGGTCTGCAGCGCCAGATCCTCCTGGCAGCGAGCCTCGACCGCGGCGTGGAAGGACGCCCACGCCCCCGCGAGCTCGTCGCGCTGCCGGGCGAGCTGCACGTCCTCCAAGGCCCTCCAAAGACTCTCTTACGAGGCGGAAGGTGACCTCGTGGTTCCCCGCGCTCCAGTCCCAGCCGCTTAGGACCAGGTCGCGGCGCGTGGAGGGCCCGGCCCCAGCGTCAAGCCTGGAGAACCGGGCCTCAAGGCACGCTTGGGGGCTAGGCCGTGCTCCGTCCCCCGCGGCGCCCAAGCCGGCCTCACCGCCCTCGCCATCCTGGCGCATCCTCTCCTGTGGCTCGCCCCCTAGAGCGGGGGAAGGTGGAGACGAAGGAGCTCCACCTACAGGCTCGCCAGCGCCAGGCAGGCCCTGTCCCTCCTCGGCCTCTGGCTGCGCGGGAGGCGTGGCCACGCGTGCGTTGCCTCACGCGCTAGAGTTGGCTCGCGCGGCGGCGTGGCCGCGCGAGGCGGAGTAGGAGCGCGAGGAGGGGTAGCCACCCGCTCCTCCTGGGGTTCCACCATTATTGGCTCGGGAGGCGGCACAGTTACCTCAGCTTGAGGCGTTGCTGCCTCCGCCTGAGGCGCAACCACCTCTGCTTGAGGCATCTCTTCAGTTGGGCCTGTGGAGGCCGTCTCCACAGGGCTCGCGGCCTCCTCAGCCGTGGCTTTCTTCACTTCAGCAGCCTTGCGAAGCTTCCGGCGCTTCGCAGGCACAAGGTCACTGGCAAGCACCTGGGAAAGATCGTCAGGAATGGGCGAAGAAGAAAAGAGCAATAATCGGGCAACTAAATGCTAGAAGCCCTTACCTAGACTGGTTGACGCCGGTGTCGACCCACGCCAAGCCTGGCGAGCGTCAGGAGGGCTTGACCTTGGCACCTGACCCCTCCGGGGGCGCCTCGGCCTTCCTCTTGGACGGGACGCCAGACGGCCTCGCCCCAGACCGGTGCACGGCCGCCTTGGAGCGTAGGTCGAGCCGTCCCGGCACGGCCTCCTCGTCAGAGGCCTCCTCCTCTGCCTCATCCTCCTCCACAAGGCGCGAGGGCACCACCACAAAGGCGTCATCGTCATCGCCTGACGAGATATCGTAAATCTCGTCAGTAAAGGGCCCGACCCTCGAAGAGGACACCTCCCCTGACGCGGCCTCCTCCTCGCCTCGCCCAGCTACTGAGGCAGAGGGCGACTCTGCTCCCTCCGCCTCCTGCATCACCGGCACAGGCACCTCTTTTCCCGCCGGGCCTGTCGGGGTGAACGAGGGCATCCCCTCCAGGATGGCCAGGCGTTTGGTCATGTTGTATTGGTACAGAGGCCGGAGCGTAATAGGGAGTTGATCCATGGCTGGTACCACCGGATTGATGAAGAGAGCAGACATGACGTTTTCGACTGCGTCCTTGTCGTTGTCCTCACGGTGGAGCCGCATCTTGTCCAGAGGGCCGGAGTACATCCACATGGGCGCCACGTGCTCCTGGAGTGGAGCAATGCGGCGCGTCACGAAGTCCGCGACGATGATCTGCCCCGTGAGGCCCTCCTCCCGGAGGTAGCTCAGGTGGCCCATCAAGATTGCGTTCTGCGCCGCTGAAGGGGGCCTTGCCCCAGTTCGAGTTCTTCACGGGTGGCGCGTCAGGGACCTTGAGGAAGGCGCAGGGCTGCTCCACCCAGACGAAGAACCACCGCTGGCGGAAGTCGTCCACCTTATTTGTCACCGACTTGATGGCCTTGCCCTCGCTCCACAACATGGGGATGTAAACACTCCCCATGCTGTCCATGATGCGGAATGAGACCCATCCAGAGCGCTCGTTCTTCGCCGTGTTCTAGAGCGCGTAGAAGCACCGGAAGAGGCCCACCGTGGGCTCCAGGCCCAGGTACGCCTCACAGAGGTAGGCGAAGACAGCGAGGATGAGGACGGAGTTGGGGTGGAGGTGCAGCAGCTAGATCTGATAGAAGTCCAGCATCGCCTCCAGGAATGGAGAGAACGGTGGCACTAACCCCACAGAAAGGCAGTGCTGGTAGACAGGGAAAAACCCTCACGGGTGTTTCCCGTGAGCCGCGGCCTTGAGCGCGGTATGGCCGTGCTCGTTGGTCCGGTCCGCCACCAGGAAGCGTACCTTGGCAAGCGCCTTGTCGTTGACGCGCACCCCAAGCAATGCTGCGCCGTGCGCGACCTCGGCAGGCGCCGCCTACGAAGAGGACCCCACGGCTACCTTGCCCTTGTTCTTGGCGGGACTCAGCACCGGAGAACAGCGGGGAACGGCGGTGGAAGAAGCTGGAAGAGGAAAGAGTTGGGCACGCCGCAGAGCAGGAGCGGAAAGCTCGAGACAGAGAAGGCTTCTGCGAGAAGAATGGGAAACAGTAACGGCTCCCTGCCTCGGCGCGCATGCTTTATGTCTCGTCAAGGAGCAGTTACAAGGGCGTGGTGGGACCCCCCACGACGCACGCCCCAGATCGTGCGCGACCGTTACTCATATTAGTGACGCGTGGCACGGGCCGGCTGGACACTTTGGGCCCACGACGCTCTGGCTGCACCCATGGGCTCTGCAGCGCCCATCATGGGCCCGGGGGCTACTGTCGGCCCAGTGAGGACCAGGGTGTGCAGAGCCCACTCTCCACTGGCCTCGGACGCGACAGATTTGACAAAACGACTAAGGACCAAGCCACCGCTTGGAGAGACCATCGAGAGGCAACTCCTCTTGAGGGCCTAAAGAGGAAGCCAGAGCCTGAAGAGAACCCGTGCTTCAAGAGACTCCCCAAGGCTCAACACGCCTGGAGAAAAGTCAACCAAAACTTCTCCACAGGCCACCGCGGCCCTGTGGAGACACTTCACGGCTAAGAAAGCGTTGTAGGGCGCACATGGCCTCTATAGCAGCCGCAGAGTGATGCGAGCACCCCAGTTGCCGTTCTGGTGATAAAGGAGTCAACAAAGTTGCGCCGCCCACGCCAGGACAGCTAGGACTTTCCTCTTTGGTGATAAAGCGGCTGGACGGCGCAACGCTCCAAGAAGACTGTCATCATGAGCTCCACCACGACCTCTGCAACGCCTGCGAGCCGTTCTGCGCAGTTTGCAGCTTGTCCGCCACCGCGCCCAACTTTCGCACGAATGGACCGCGTCCATGGACGTTTCGGCGATGGTGGAGTCCCTCTCCTTCGCGCCACTGCCCTGTGGGATGGGCTAATAAAAGGAAGAGGCCCGAGGCGCCTATAAAAGGAGCAGGAGCTCCACCGAAGCAAGGGATGGGCTAATTGTTTTCTGAACCCTTGGAACCCTAGCCAAGCGAGTAGGATAGCCAACTGCTAGAGGAGGAAGACGACCATTGTGTCCCTCTCCAAGCATCGAACTGCCTCAAGGGAGCCCTCGGCAAGCTCATTGTACTGCAATCTCTGCAGTGCAATACAGACAAAGCAGGAGTAGCGGTGTTACCTCCTCCTGAGGGCCGTGAACCTGGGTACGGGCTGGTGTTCATCCCTGTCGTGACTGTCGCTCTCCAGGCCCGGCGAGCACCGTCGTCATGCCTCTCGAGGGTTGTTTGACCTCCGTGTTGAATCCCTCTTCGAACTACTCTTCAGGGTGTGACTATCCCTGTTCCGTGGGAGTGACTCTCCGACAATTCGTATACTTCAAACATACATATACTGTATATGAACCGGTTTGGAAACAGAATGGAAATCACAGGATAAACCTAAGATACAAAGAAAGGAAATAAATATCTAAACTCTCACTGAGCAAATATAGCGAATATCACCAAGCAGAGGACACATGTCCCAACATTACATCATTCAGCGGAAACATGCCAAGTCAGGGTAAGAGAAGAAGCAAATAGGCACAAGGCCGAAACGAAAAGAGAAAGCCCATCCACGCGGTTTGCCTAGAAGCACCCAAGGGAACTCTATCTACTCGTCGTTCATCTCGTCATCGAACTCCACAAAGTAGCCACCCACCTGGTCGTACGGAGACTCCTCAACTGCAGAGAAAACCACAGCCCGCGAACGGGTCAATACACCGGAGCGTATCGAACAAGCTGGAGCTAACAAGTTACAGAACTGAAAGCCTCCCAAAGTATAGGGTTAGGTGGACTTAGCGGCAGCAGCACTAGCATCCTAATAGAGACACGCTACAACTTCCGTCTAATTAGAGAGGGATAAGAGAGCGCATAAGTAACCAGCTACAACTAATACCAATCATAACCCATTCTCGGATTAACCCCCTCAACCAAGTATGAGGAAGCAATTCGGGAAAACACACACATTGAACAGTTTTAGTTACCATATATTGTGAAGGTAATTCTATATTACTAGTCAAATTAATTAGCAATGATTAGGTGTAAGTTATCTATGATCTTATTAGCCAACATCATCACCAAGTCGTCCATAACCGTGTACACGGCTCATCGATAAGATTATACTCTGCATGGGTGCACTACCGTACCCATACTCGTATGATCAACCCAGTCAAAAAACATTAGGGCTCTCAACCCAACCCATTTCCTTCACTGTAACAAGTCCAAGGATCAATGGGAGCTATGCTGGTCCCGGTCAAAAGGGTGCGGATTCCCGCAGGACACACCTCTCCGCACGAACAGGCCACACCCTATATGCATGTAACAAGGCACACCACCAAAGTAAAATACTACACTAGTATCAATGCATATGAGACAAATGGAAAACCCGAACTAGGTGCGGCTCCTGGACAAGTTGAAGTTCCAGTCAAAGTCGAGGGGGGCTCCATAGGGCCACCCACAAGTGGTTAGTGCGCTCAAAATTGGATCCGAGGACAAGAACTGAGTTCCTAGGTCGACACTTAGCAGAACAAAGCACCTCGCAAGGCCTTGCGCCGGTGCCTTATCTTTTAATTATAATACCCCACATATGACGTCATTTTATTAAGGTATAATCATCTATCATACTAAGCATATGAAATAAAAGACCAACAGCCGACTCGCACAACCAACTCTAAGCATGCGCTACGACTCGCAAGGCCAACAGATAAACATTCAACAAGTATTAGGTTGTGGGGGATAAAGCTGTATGGGCTGCAGGATAACATGTGATGGGATCACGATAAAAAATCGAATACTAGCGTGGCAGAGATCAACAGCAAGTATGAAAATCAAACAGCCTGTAACAGGTTAGCAGTGTCTTGCCTGGCAGCTCGTGGCCTGGCACGAAAACTGGAACCTCAAGGACGTAAGTGTCAGCAGACACGTCATCGTCTACCCAGAGAAGAGCAAAAAAAAGACAAATAGGAAACATAATCAATACACGGAAATGCGCAAACAATTGATGGTGCATGACATGGCAAGATGCAAATACCAGATGCACTTAATCCAAATTAAGCGGGAATGCAATCTCGACAATTAATATTGAGGTTCAAGTTATTTATCTAACCAACAAATTAAATGTTAATTAACATGGTGAAAACATGGCATGGGTGATCTAATCAAATTAAATGGAATAGGGTAATAAGTAATTAATTTCCCAACACATCCCATATTTAATTAATTAGGTGCATTTGTTACTTTAAACTAAGCAATAAAATTAAATGATGCGAAATGGCATAAGAATGACATATTAATGTTCTTTGCATTTATTCTGATAATAAACCATATAAAGATTATTGAAATTGGAGTTATAGATTAAAGTTATTAGCATTTTAGTGTTAGGGTTGTTTTTGTAAAAGTTCAGGGACTTGTTCGTGATGGAAAAGTATTTGTGGGGGCTAAAGCACCAAATCTGGGAGTGCTGGGGGCTCTGGGTTAAATTCTCAGTGCAGAGAATTCCGCTCTGGCTTTTCTCACCGTATCGGCACCCAGCCCGTGAGGCTGACATGCGGGCCAAGCACTGACTGGGCACTGACTGGATCAGGCGGTCGCTGACCAACGGGGCCCGCCTGTAAGTGGGTGCGCAAAACATGAAAAAAATGTGCATTTTATTCAACGCGCACTAGAGGATTCGAACCAGCGACGCCGCACAGACGAACGAGCGAAGCGCTGCTAACCAGTGGGACGGATCTGTGATGTTGTTAGGAAACGCGACTAATTTTCTTTAAACTGAAACGCAAACATGAGACGAAACTGAATATCGCTTCAAAGCGCAGGCGCACGGAAGAGCAAAGATTGACGGCGGCAACCTCGAATCGGGCGGCGCTGGGCGTGCGCGTGCGCGCAACGAGTGAGGGAAGTGCGAATGATTGCGTGCGCATTGAAGGCGGCGACCTCGAATTGGGCGGCGCTGGGCGTGCAGGTGCGCGCAACGAGTGAGGGAGGTGCGAATGATTGCGTGTGCGTGCTCGGTGACAAAGGGGGCGCCTTGTGGCCTCGGGTCCGTGCTCGTTTTCATGCGCGCGCGACACTGCCGTGCGCGATGCAGACAATGGCATCGCCGGCGAACAGCATACAGGACAAAGACGAAGGGGGAAAGGAGCGGAGGGGTCGCAGCTCACCCCGGAATAGCTTATGGCGAGAGGTGGGAGGTCGGGGATGGCGAATACGACGAATCGGTGCTGGGGAGGAAGAACGGAGTCCGCGGCCGGCGTCGGGGAAGACGACTTGGACATGGACGTCTCCGACGGACAAATCTGAAGCCTCCTTCAGCGAGGGAGAAGAGGGAGTAGTGGCGGTCCCATTCCTGGCCTTCTCCTAGCACGGCGATGACCACTGTGGCGGGGCACCGTCAATCTTCAGAGCGACTTCTTCGGGCTTTTCGTGGAGGCAGAGAAGAAAGGGAAGAAGGAGAAGGTGGCAGTGCACGGGAGATAGGGGAGAGAGGCTAGAGTTAGGGGTGGCGCTGCGGTGCATCTATAACGAGAGGGGGGAGCAGGTCAGCTGGTGGGGGCGACCATGGCAGTGGTTGCGCCATGGTTTGCCTCGCTGGAAAGGGTCGTACGGAGAAGACGACGAAGAAAGGGGTGATGGGTCAGAGTTGGGCCGAACAGCCCACTTTGGTCAGGAGTTGATTTTTTCTTCTTCTGTTATTCATTTTATTCGTTTTCTGTTTTTGTATTTTGGATATAAAATAGAAGAGAAAAGATATAGAAACTTTTATCCAAATTTCATAGTTACAAAAATATACAATTTGATACCCTAGTATGAATATTTGAAAAGAATTGTAACATCACATCTAAATTATTGGAATTGCATTTGAATTTAAAAGTGTGTGATTTAAATTTAAATGCAACAATTTAATTAAAAGAGGTGACAAATGAAATGATGCCATGATGTTTTTCTTTATTGCACACAAACACAACATTCTAGGAAGGCATTACATTTGGGATGTTACACCGGCCTCCCGAATAAAGCGTAATACAGACTTTTCAACTCGACGACCTCGAATGACAGGTACTCTGATATGTACTGTGCCTTGCTTACTCCAAAGGCTACCTCCAAACTATTTGCCTATTGGGTGTGCTGACCTCCCTGGCACTATGCCATGAAAGATTGTTGATGTTGGTGTTAGCCGGCTAACGGACAGACCCATCCTCTTGAATGTCTCTAGATACAAGATGTTGATACTGCTGCCTCCGTCCATCAAGACCTTGTTCAAACGGAACCTGTCCACCTGTGTTGCGACGACTAGAGCTAGGAGACAAGGGTGTTCTATTCCTGGCGGGTGATCATCACAGCTCCATGTAACTGACTGTTCTGACCACCTCAAATATCTTGGTATGGCTGTTGCTACAACGTTGACCTCTCTTTCCTTTAACTTTTGTTCTCTTTTGTATGTGCTACTGGTAAGCACATGATATTGACCCTGACTGTGAAGTTATTTTGGGGTTTGCTGATAACCTCCTCCTTGGTTCTGACTTGACCTGGCGTTGTTGTTTGGTGGTACCCGTGACCCGGATCCTTGAACCTGGTTGCCGGGTTACCGTTGTTACCGTGGTTTCCACCGTTTCCATTGTTTCCGTCGAAGTTACCATGAGTCCGCTCAATGGATTGCTCATGTCTCATCCATGCTCTCATGTCAGTACACTGTGATAACGTGTGACTTGCTGGTTTACCGTTCTTGGGGTGTCTCCGACATGGCATGTTGTATATTTCGCTGATGTTTGGCCCCCTTGCAGGACCTCCTCTGAAATTTCCGCCGGGTCTTGGCCCTCCATAACCTATGGACTGAGTGGTTCCAACAAACTATGAATTTTCCTCCCTCATAGGGTCGCTTATTATTGTTGTTCTAGTTTCCGTTGTTCTGATTCTGAACCGTGTTACGGCCCGTGCTGATCCGGTTGTTCTTTTGTTGCTCTTCCGTCTCACCCACTCTTTTATCCGTAGCCTCGAACTTGTTAGAAATTGAAACCACTTCGCCTATCGTGATATCTTGGCGGGACGGGTCTTCTCTCATACGTTTGAGTTTGTGCGTCAATGAATCGAAGCCACAATTCTTCTCCATAGCTGTGATTGCCGTGTGGGCTGAAATATTTGTTGATGATTGTAGGATCTCTGTGACCCGGGCTACCCACTGCCTTGCTAAGTCAGTCTTCCTCATAACACATCGATCTAGATCCGCCTCAGTGTACTGTTTCTTTGATGTCCCGGCGAAGTTCATGATTAAATCCGTCTTAAACTCCTCCCATGAGTGGATGCTGTTTGGTGGAAGCCGGTCGAGCCTAATCTTGGGTGCCCCTTCTGCCATCATGAGATATAGGTATCGCACGCACTGGTTTGCCGTTGCATTCTTCATGTGCATGGCCATATTATAACCACCTAACCACGTCTCCGGGTTCATGTATGGCTCATAGTTAACGATCTTGCTTGTCTCTTTGAATTTTTCTGGGAAGGGTTCTGACCTGATTGCATCTGAGAAGCACTTATGTCCTTTCAGGTTTTCTGACGATCCTCCTCCTTGACCTGGCGCAGGCGAATTCACGACGGGTCTGGGTTGAGCCGTAACTCCAACTCCAACCTCCGACTCGCGCGTCTTTCTCTTGTACTGTTGACTATGGACTGGGCACCACAGGCGGTAGGTGCAGCCACCCTCCATGGTGCGGGAACCTACTGCGGCTGCTGTACTTCTTGTTGCGGGACCTGCCGGTTTACCGGTCCCAGCCTGTTATGAACTTATTGTAGTGTACCTGCACCTAAAATATGGCAGATACATGTGTATAGTGCAAATCGCTGGATCGAATGGTTTGCACACACAGTTACAATGTAATATCACAACAAAGTATCAATTTATTACAACGCTGATCCAGACTTAGAAAATATTCATTACAAATTTGCATAGCATAAAGCTAGCAGTATACAGAGTAAACAACGGAAACTTTGTTCTTCGTGGTGTCCCCAAACATCATCATGTGCCACAGGCGAGCATGTTGGTTGAAGACTCGAAACCCTTAGTAAAACTTTCACTCATCATCAGGACAGTCTGCAATAAGATATATATTGCAACAACGTGGGTCAGAACCATTAAAATGGAACTGGCAAGTGACACTATGGTGGACACTTAAAGGAATAACTCTATGACCTATATGCTTATTTGGCTGGTGGAGCTCAAGGCTATTTTGCAGAAAGCAAGTTTTTCCCTAACTTTTTGAAAACACTTTTCTTCTATTCGAGACATCCGTGGCATGAAATCCACTGTCTCATTCTACCCTTTTTCACCCATCAAGTTTTAAATTTATAAGTTGGAATGGTGGAATCCTCCGTTGACATCCTCGTTCAGCTGCTCAATTGTACGTTTCCAGGGACATGGCTAAGTACTTAGATTTTAACTCTGTAGAGGTTGTCCACGTTCACCATTGTACCCATTCAACCCAAATTACCCTTTACACACCATTTGTGATAAGGAAAGGAGAAGAATGAGACGAGATCTTTCAGAAACATTTTCCCTCCCACTCTGGCCTGACGCGCTCCACCTACAAATCCTCTACCACCACCTGTCAGGCCGGGCAGAGTCCACGCAACTTAGTTGATCAAGCCAGAGCCCATATTGGCAATGGCTGCACGAGAAGCAATCTTCACTCGGAGTTCTTCAGATTCCTTTGCTCTTGGGTGGCCTTCCACAAGTGAATATTCCACAGGTAACACCCCTGGGAACAACACTCAACTCATACATCCAAGCAACCAATTTCCACCCAGGTGTTTGGTTAAAACTTAGTAGACTTATCTTTTCATCAAAATAGTTTTTGCATAGCATCACTATTCTACTAAGTAATTTCATAGGAACCTAGACACAGGAATAAAGAGATCTATCATGGCTTGCATAGCAATGCTATCCTACACATGCTTATAGAAAATACTCTACTCATGCATAGAAATAATAGGACTTTTATGGGGGTGTGCCACTTGCCTTTGAACGTTGTCGTTGTTCACAAACTCTATTCAACAACGAACGTTTGCTCTCCGTTCAATCTAAACAATATAAGCAAACAACAAAACAACAATCAACAAACAAACATGCACAATCATAGTGAACAAACAAGTTTTGTAAAACTTCTAGGGAAAGTATGTCATGTATGATATGCAATTTATTTCTAAGGACTAGACATGCATGTCATGCCATGAAAATCTTTTAAGTTAATGCAAGGAAATGGATTGGTCAAAATGTCTAAGGATCAAAGTCATAAGTTGAATAAAATATTTTGTTTTATATCATCTTGAATAAGCACTCTAATGGCTTAGTTCTGATGTGAAAAATACTTAGAGAAAATAATAGCTCTATTCTTCGAGGTGATCAACAATTATTATCAACTCTTTGTAAATTGGATATTCACTATAGTGAGAGAGACAGACACCCGGCCAGCCACTTAAATTGTGGAACAAGTCTCATGTACGTGGACATGTAAGGTTCGTTCCCAGGCCGTTTCATCTCACTATGCCGCTAGGATCCAACAAACTTCAAGATGGTAATAACAAGATCAAAAACATTTATGTCTAAAGTGAAAGAATAGATTAGGAAAGAGGGGAAAGATAGAAAGAAAGATGTAGTTGGTCTTCTAGAAATCTTCTCCATACTTGTAACTTTCTCATGAACTTCTTCTTGATTTTTCTTCTAAGTGCTTCTACTTCTTGGAGGTTCTTCTGAAGTCTTGTTTTGGCTAAGCCCTTCATTGGTCTTCTTGCTCCATGTTGAAAATATTAAGTTTTGAAAATATTTCTGCCTTAGAGAAAATGAGGGAGGAGTCTTATTTTGGGGATTATAACTACATGTGAAGATAAGTCATGCATGCAATGCACTTTTAAATCCTAAGAATGTCATTCAAACATTGTGATATTTTATAAAGTATGCATTTAGCTATAATTGCAATTTAATTAAATTTCGATCTTTGGAGAAAATAACAAAAGGATAAGATTAAAGTTTTCTATGATTAATATTTTTATAACTTAATTTTATTAATAGTGTTAATAGGCAGGGAGTATTTAATTAAGTATATAGCAATTTGATGTAATCAAGAATAGTATTTCCATTAATAGTTATGTTGAAAATACTCAAACTATTCAAATTAAATATATATAACTATGAATTTATTCAAACATCACTCAAAATATTTTATAGCAGTGTCATCAATTTACAATTATTCTAAAGTTTATAAAACAATTTTGTTTGCAATTTTTGAACTTACAGATTTAAAGTTATGACAAAAAAATACTCAAATTTACCATTTGAAATTTGAATATTTTAAACTAAGTCAAATTTGAATTCTGGCAGATCCAAAATATTCTACATGTCGAGGGCTTTCCAAATATATAAAAATATTTGAATTTGGATAAACAGAGAAAAAGATATGATAGTTTGAATAGACATGGGCTTTTCTGCAAAACTGCCATTTTTAATTTAATTAGAAAAAGAAAATCCACGCTGGCGCTGACTAGGACGCTGACTGGGCTGCTGACTGGGCTGCTGACGTGGTTAAGTCATTGGATCTGCGCCGTCAGATCTGGATCTGGCGGTCCAGATCGGATCGTACCGTTTCAATTTAAGTCATCTAATCTTAGCCACACAAAGTAGATCGGACGGCTGGGGGAGAGGGGGCTCACCGGGCGGCGCTTTTGGTCGCCGGAGAAGAGGATGGCGGCGGCGCGGGCTCGGGCGTGGACGAATCTCTCGCTCCAATGGCTCCCATGGCTCGGGGAGGCAACGAACAGGCTCGTCTCGTTGCGGCGAGGTGGATGGTTGCGACGACGTCTGCTCGGGCGGCCTGGAGCGGTGCGGTGGCGCAGACGGAGCTACGGCAATTCCGGTGACCTGCGTGCCACTCGAGTTGTCGGCGTTTGAAGATTCAAAACATCAGAGAGGAATTTGCGGCGGCGGAGGAGATAGAGAGGAGGGGCGCGGTCTCGGGGTCGGACGGTTGCTCACCTCGCCGGGGAAGAGGAATTTGCGGCGGCGGAGGAGATGAACTCCGGCGAGCGTTTTCTCCGGCCTGGCGGCGTATTTGTGACTAGGGTTTGGGGCAAAAAGGACGAGGGGGTCGTGGAGGTTTTATAGGCCGAGCGGGGGAAACAATCCGCGACAATCTCGCTCGAATTTGAGTAAGGATCGGAGAGGAATTCGGGGGCGTAATTTCGGGCACGAGGTTAGGGATGAAGTCCCCTGCCAGGTGGGTCCCGCTGTCAGAGATTTTTCTTTTTCCTTTTCTGATTTTTCCATTTTCTTAATAAATTTTGATTTATAACTCCTAATGATGTCAAATTAACTTCTAAAAATTTGTAAAATTATTATCTTTGTTTTAAACCAGTTGTAGGACTATTTTGAATAATTTTTTAAATTATTAAATTTGAATTATTGGTTTTAGTACCAATTTGACATTTAAAGTCAAATTTGAAATAATTTCTTAATTAAGTTTTCTTTTGGCTAAATAAAATTTGTAAAATACTCATATTCAATTATGTTTGGATTTAACTTATTTAATTTCATTTCAATAACCATTCATTTCCAATTTTTGTATAATAGTAAAATAACTAAATATAATTGTTTTTAAGGAGATAGTAAATATGATAAATTAAATTTTAATTTCAAAATGGTTTGTGAGCCACTATATTTTATATTAAGATAATTCATTTGGAATCTTCATAAAAACCTTGGAAAAGATTTTAGATTTAATTCTTTCCTTATACAGAATATATATTCATGAAAATCATTTCATGTTTTGAAAGTAAATGAAAATCATTTAAGCTAATGAAGTCTTTATATTAATTATAAAATCTATGAAGTTTTAAAGTTATGAACATAAACTTATAACTTCCAAAACTATAATTTGAATTTAGTAAAATGAATGAAACCATTTGGCAATTATACTATTTTAATAGTCTTAAATTTATTAATAGATATGGCTAAGTGATAGAAATTACTTTCTTATAAGGAAACTATTTTATTAAAATGAAATGGTTTGAAGTTTATAAAAACATTGTCAGTTTTACATATTAAGGTTTTTAAAATACAATAAGAAATGAAATGTTTTAACTAGAAACCACTTTTTGAAAATAATGTTAAATTGAGATATTTGAAATATTAAACCCTTTCAATATGTTTGAAGTCATTTATAATTGGTTTTCTTATGCATTTTAATATTTTATTTTAATCAAAACAAAAGTTTTAAATTTTTGTGATTTTTGAACATTATAAAATGTTGGGATGTTACACTTATCTTGCTGCTACTGGCTCTGGCTGCCGGATTCAGGTACGGCTCCTTAGCATTCACACACAGAACAGAGAGATTGGATTGTACGGAAGGCCATGTCAGGAAAAGTGTCTGACCTTCACCTGAGTATGCTTGTGAACCTCGTGGGTTATTGTTCTGTTGGACCACGGCTGTTCGCAATAGATCAACAGCTCTTCTTGCTTCTAAGCTGGACAGTGATTTGTCGAAAGGTATTTGCTCTAGGGCATGCATTGCTGCAAAAATATTATCAACTGGATTATTGTAATGACCCGGAGGGGGATCAAACCTGGGTGGTGGTGGTAGTTGATCGATGACTGCTACTCCGTCTCCTATCGGGCTTCTTGCTAGTGCTCCTGGTACCCCGGCCGGTGGCACGCCTGCTCCTGGTGTCGGGTTTGCCGTTGCTACTGGTACTGGTGCCGCACTGGCTGGCGTCCGTGTCTCCTATTCTCGATGCGCTATGGTGTTTGTCCCGGTTGGTAGGTGAAGCCGGCTTCCGTGTCTCCTGTTCTAGACAACAGTTAGCTCGTCCCTTCTTCTCTAGAGGGTGTTTCTTTCTTCTAGTAAGCTATGTTCTTGCTGAGCCACCAACCGTTCCCTATCTTGTATACGTCGGGTCTCATCCGTGCGCTCTTGATTTGCCCTCGCCACTGCCTTCCTTAAGTCTTCTAATTCTCTCATCATAAATGTGCTAGTGTTTGTTACGTCTCCCAGATGCAGCGCCGGGCTTGTTGATGGTCCGGCGAGCACATGCTGCTGCAAACGCGGTGGCTGGACCATGTTGGCCGGGTTTGGTGCTGGCACCGGTGTTTGTGCTATGATCAGGTTTCCCAGGGCTATCCCTGTAGCTGACACCTGTGCCTGGGCCAAGGAACTGAAAGTAGGTCGACTTCCTCCTGTATTGGGGTTTGGTGGTGCATAGTTCGCCATAGGTGCAACAATCTGATGTTGATCCCAATTGTCTCTATTCTGCCTTGCTAATGCCTCTGCAATTGTCTCATCGCTTACGGAAGCTGATCCTCCATCCGCTGGTGCCCGGGTCACGACATGAACCTTCATGTGACGTACGAGTCCCAATGGTGTCGGGTGATCTTTGTCTTCAAGCTCGTCTCCATAACGATCCTCGAACAACGGCAAGATTGACTCTGTGTCTGTGTCTAGGTCTGACATATTGATGGGGGTGATAATGGAATCTTCCAAAACTTGGATCGCCGACTCTCCCTTTTCGGTGATGGCTTCAAATTCTGGCGATCCGACTGACTCTTCTCCGTCCGTTTGGGTCATCGTGGTTGACCCGGACTCTGATTCGAACTACAGCTCATAGTGTTCTCTGCCGGCTCCGCTAGATCGGATCACACCGATGAAAACATCGATCTGCCCGAAGATGAGCATAGATCTGGTTTCCAAAAAAAATTGTCTCTTATGTCCAGCCGGAGTCGTCCATGACCCGTTCCCCTCCTGGGTGCGTGGTGATCTGACCGATAGCTAGGTTTTCCATACCTCGCCGCGCTTCTTCGAAATAGTGATGCTCTTGGTCGCAGGCCCCACGGTGGGCGCCAACTGTCGTTGGATTGTCACGATAGATGTTTCCGGGTGGAAACTTGAGATGAGGGGCATGGCGGCTTCCGACATCAGGAGCTTGTCTAGCGTGGCGTAGGCAAACAAGGGTTTACCCAGGTTCGACCCCTCGTCTTGAGGTAAAGACCTACTTCTTGCTTCGGCTTTATTACTCTGGGTTTCGAGGACTCGGCACCTTGGCTTCCGGGTCTCGAGATTACAATGGTGGTCTCGCCTATGACTTGTTCCTCCGGAACTTAGATCTCTAGGAACCAGGATACCCCCTTATATAGGCGGTGGGTCTCGCTGGAGGTAAAAATCCGGGTCCGGATTCCTATCATACCCGGACTCTATTCTAAGTCCTCTAAGTATTCGCCTTCCTTAACAGGATTCCGTCTTGTACTTAGTCTCAAGCCTTCTGGATCCTTCTTGCTTGCGGGCCAAGGCACACGTCACGCACCGGCTTACGTGTCACCCGACCCATATCTTTATGCTTGACCCGGCCCAGGCCCTTGTCAGGCCGGCTTATCTTCTATGTCGGTGGGCCTACCGGGTTATGATCCCCCCAACAGATACTATTTCGGATTTCATGACTTGTAGCCATTTCTCGGACTCTAGGCTTGCTATAGCCTCTTTGTAGTTCGTAGGTTCGTCTTGTTCAATTAACATGATGGTGCAAACCATGTTGCCATACCACTCTGGTGCGATACGAGATCTTCCAGGCCTACGAGGTTGAATAGTATCCTCGACATCTTCTCCCACTCCTTCTAAGGAGGACGTTTTCAGAACATCTTATGTTGCGCCACTCGGAATTTCGAGTTCAGGATCAGCGATCTCGTCGAGGTCTATTTTCCTCCCACTTACTCCTTTCGCGAGAAACTCCCTCTCAAGAAAGGTACTGTTCTTTGTGACAAACGTTTTGCCCTCATCTTGGTTGTAGAAGGTGTATCCTACGGTTTCCCATGGATATCCTACAAAGACGGCTTTCTCCAATTTCGGTTCGAGTTTGTCGGGCTGTAGTTTCTTAACATACGCCTTACAACCCCAGACTTTCACAAACGATAACTTTGGTTTCTTACCATACCATAACTCATATGGTGTCGTTTATGGATTCCGACGGAGCCCTATTTAAAATGAATGCGGCTGTTTCTAACACATAACCCTAGAAGGATACGGCCAGATCGGTAAGAGACATCATAGACCGGACGCTATCTAACAGAGTGTGATTACGTCGCTCGGACACACTATTACGTTGCGGTGTTCCAGCAGGCGTAAGTTGCGGCACGATGCCACATGCCTTCAGATGTGTGCCAAACTCATACTCAAATACTCACCACCACAATCGGATCAGAGGTGCTTGATTTTCTTGTTTAGATGATTTTCAACTTCACTTTGAAATTCTTTGAACTTTTCAAAAGTTTCTGACTTGTGTTTCATCAAATAGATATATCCGTATCTACTCAATTCATCGGTGAAGGTGACAAAGTAACGATAACCATTGCATGTCGACACGCTCATTGGTCCACACACATATGTATGTATGACTCCCAATAAGTCCGACGCCCATTCTACGAAACCTTTGAACGGTGTCCTGGTCATCTTGCCCATGAGGCATGGTTCGCATGTATCGAGGGATCCAAAATCCAACGAGTCTAAAAGTCCATCGGCATGGAGTTTCTTCATGCGCTTTATACCAATATGACCAAGACGGCAATGCCACATATACATGACGGTATAACTACTATGTTTAATCCTCTTGGCATCTATGTTATGGATGTGAGTACTATGATCGAGCTTCAACAAGAATAAACCATTACTCTCGGGAGCATTAACATAAAAGATATCATTCATCAAAATAGTACAACCACTTGATACTGATTTAAATGAATAACCGTCTTGCAACAAGCAAGACCCACGTATAATTTTACACTCAAGGACGGTACAAAATAACACTTATTTAAAACCAAAACAAATCCCGATGGTAGATGTAGAGGGAGTGTGCCGACAGCCACCACGTCAACTCTTGATCCGTTACCGACGTGCATCGTCACCTCGTCCTTAGCTACGCGCCGATTATTCCGCAACTCCTCCTGAGAGTTACAAATATGAGCAACAAAACCAGTATCAAATACCCAAGTGTTGCTACGGGCGGATGTAAGGTACACATCAATAACATCTATATAGAATATACCTTTCTCTTTGCCGACTATCTTCACAGCCTTCTTATCCTCCAGGTACTTGGGGTAGTTGCGCTCTGGTGATCCGATGGTCACCACCATCTTTTCCATCTTGATTTCTAATTCGGCCACGTTAAGCATCATCAGAATTTCCGACAGGGATTTTGATGTCCCTTTCATGTCGTAGTTCATGATAGCGTCCTTATAGCTACGAGGCAGTGACAACAACACCCTATCAATAACCAGCTCTTCTAGAATTACATAACACCAGATCATTCAGGAGCTGAACGCTGCCAAACATATTGGCAAAGTGCTTACTTATATTGCCGTGCTCTTCCATCTGTGCTGGGAAGAAAAGCTTGGTAGCTTGAAACCTCTCATCCTTGACTTCTGGTGCAAAAACAACCATGAGTTTAGTGATTATCTCATAAGCACTCTTGTTCTCAAAATGGTTTTGCAGGTCAGCCACCATGGAAAAGAGCATGCCACTCCGGACAAAAGAAGAAATCTCAGCCTTAAACTCGTGGACGATCCTAACAGTTTCTGAGGCGGTGTTTGCTAGCTGATCACCTAAGGGGGCTTCAAGGATGTAGGCCACCTTGTGGGTATTCAGGAGGGACTTCAAATCGCAGAACCAGGACATGAAGTTAGACCCATTGGTCTTTAGCTTCTCTTTCTCAAGGAACATGGCTAGTTTAAAGGTGGGGTGAGACATCTTCAATGGAATTTGCAACAACATAAGACTTTGTTCATAATATTTTGAGTTCTAGCAATTTACTAAATTAACTATCAGAACTCCCACTCAAACGAACATCCCTCTAAATCGTTCCATCTAGTACACGACCCCCATCCATTGCACAACCCCTCATCGTCAGAGCCGGCAACACAACTTCAAAGGTAGACATTGAAATGCGATAACAAAAGCTATGTGACTCATGCTCGACCTTTCGGTCTCCGTGTTCCGAGGCCATGTCTGCACATGGTAGGCTCGCCATGATAACCTTCAACGTAAATGCTCGTGTAAAACTGTCTTACACCCACAGTATGCGAATGACAAGATGTCTGACAACCGATCGTCACAGCCTGCCTCATAACGTAGAATTTTCTTGGTGGTGCACGTTGGAGGAAGAACACTAATGGTATTTCTTGGAGGGGTCATCTTATATTACTACCGCCGTGTAACTACTACACAATCACACAATATAAGATGCACTCAAACCAACAAATGTAATGCGACATGATATGATCCATGCGCCATGGTGTTCTTGGCGCCCACAGTTTATAAACAATTTAATAAACCTACCTTGACCATATCACATTGCCCCTGCAAAATAAAGTTAGACACGTTCTACTTTATATTTTGCATATTTAACGTGGCTTGGGGCTGTCGTAAAAAGAACCGCTTCTTACCTATGAACATAAGACCACAACAACGATCCAATAATTGCATGTTTAAACATCCCATTGGGGCCATCCATTGAAAATGTAAAGCCAGCTAAAGAGAGAGAGAGAGAGAGAGAGACAGACACCCGCCAACCACAGATACGTTACCAGCCGTATGTCAGTAGTGGAACCAGTCTCGCGTAAGCGTACGCGTAAAGTCGGTCCGGGCCGCTTCATAAACTCAATGCTGCCGGAATTGCAAGTGCACGATAGAGGGTAGCAAATAATAGAACGACGCTCCCGTGAAGAACACGGGTTCTAAAAGCGTACATCTATATCTTCGCATAGATCGGCTCTGATACCACTGAAGGGGATCGAAGGCAGAAAATAAAAAATTTATAACGATGATAACCTTAAACTAGCCAGAATCTATACTATGTAGATATAGTAATACGGAGGAGATCGAAATACATACCCTTGTAGACCAAAAGCGGGGATTACGTTCCCGCACGAATGTTGACAATGAAGACGATGAAGCCGACCTCAAGCTCGTGCAGATGACGTAGACCTCCTAGCACTGCTAGGGCAACACCTCGTAGGGTGTCACACACGTACGGTGGAGACGACAACCTCCGAAGCTCCAGTTCGGGACGAGCAGCGGAAGACTTGGACCGGAACACCAATAGCACGGCAGCGGGCGTATGGTGGAGAGACCTCTCTCTCCCCAGCGCAACTCCGACAAAGGGAATCACATATCAAGGAGGAAAAGAGCATTAATTGGGTGGATTAAAAGGCCAGGGGTGCCCCTCTCTATAAAGTCTCCAGGAGGCCAACCTTGCCAGCTGGGCGGTGTGGGACTATTCCCACACCCCCACCGCCGTCCAAAGTGGTGCGCCGGCCCTAGGTTGGCCATCACCTAGGCAGGCCTCCCCCCAACCAAACCCAGAAGGGGACTTCCCCTCCCCCCCCCCCCCCTATGGGCCTTCTATCCACTAGAAGGCCCATTTAGGCAAATCAGCCTTTAAAATTCGAAAATAAATAAATAAAATTTTATTTAACTATTAATTACACTAATTAATATTAAACACATATTATATAATTTATTCCGACTCTGTAAACTATTTTGTCGCTGCCCGATCTCCATCGGACCATTCCTGCGACGTTCCCGGTGTTCTCTCTTTCTTATTTTCCTTTCCGGTAAATATGTCGAAACCCCTTAAGTGTGTTACCCTAGCGGTTCGATATAATAACAGAAATGATCGAGACCCCTCTCCGATCAATGATTAATCTGTGGGCATAGACACCATGAATTAACCCCTGTGATATAACGAATGACTTTTGTCGATCAAACCTAGACGTCGAGTCTTAAACCTTTTTCCATAACAATACTTGATGCTAGCAAGCGTCAAGTTTCGGGCGTGGAGTTGATGGGGTGAGTTTGGTGTGGTTTTCCTTCTTTATGTCCTCGGCAACGACGCCAGAAATCCTTGATGCTTTCTACAGAAGGTTGGTGAACACCAAGAGGAAGTTTTGAAGTAGTGCTGCAGCAAGATTTCCCTGAGTTATGAAACAAATGTTATCGAAGCAGTAGGAGATGAGAATTCCACCGAGGTGTCAACGGCGCCAGAATCCTGGTACGACATAGGAGACGTGGAATCTGCACACAACACAATCAAAGTATTTTGCCCCAACTCAACGGTGAGGGTGTCAATCCCACCGGCTTGCTGTAACAAAAGGATTAAACGTATGTGTGGAAGAAAGATGTTTGTTTGCAGAAAGTAACATGTTTGCAGTTGTGGTTTTATCAAATTAATGAGAAGCACCGGGGTCCACAGTTCACTAGTGGTGTCTCTCCAGAAATAATAATAACATTCATCCATGAGTGGTAAACAAATTACAGCTGGGAAATTGACAGAATAATGATGAGCAAACCAATGCATATAATAACGTTATGATGTCTATTGTGAGATTCATTCGGTCATTACAATAATATACATAGACCGTTACAACCGCATCTTTTACTAATAATCCACCTTCCGGTTATCGTCCGCACCACTTTCAGTATTAAGTGGCATGCAACAGATTATCGCCTTAAGCATTGTGTGTAAAGTAAGTAAGTAACATCCTCCTTAGACAAAGTACTACTGTTTTATCCCTAGTAGCAACAGTACATCTACAACCTTAGAGCTTTCTGTCACTGCCCCAGATTTAATAGAGACATGAACCCACTATCGAGCATAAATACCCCCTCTTGGAGTTACGAGCGTCTACTTGGCCAAAGCACACACAAGTAACGGAGAGCATGCAAGATCATTAAATAGCACACACATGATATATTGTGAAGCAATAACTTTAGTACTCAATATTCATCGGATCCTAGCAAACACAACATGGAGAATTACATAAAGATTATCTTGATCATGATAGGCGGCTCACAAAATCTAAACATGATAGCACAAGAGGAGAAGACAACCATCTAGCTACTGCTATGGACCCGTAGTCAAAGGGTAGACTACTCACGCATTAGTCCGGAGGCGGTCATGGCGACGTAGAGGCCTCCGGGGACGATTCCCCCTCCCGTCAGGGTGCCTGGGAGCAGTTATGATCTCTCCCGAATTGGTGTCGACAACGGCGGCGGCTCGGGGCCCGTGGAGAAAAAAGTGAATATCGTGCAATCGTTTTTAGGTCAGGAGGTATTTATGGGCGAAAGAGCGATGTCTGTGGGCGCCCGAGGGGCCCACACCACCTCCTGGCACGACTAGGATGGGACCCGCGCACTGGGTGGTGTGGCCGCCTCATAGTTCTTCTCCGTCTTGTCTTCGGTGTTCTGGAACGTTCCTTTTCCAAAAATAATTTCAGGATCTTTTATTTCCAATCCCGAGAATATTTCCTTAAGTATTTTTTTTGAAACAAAAACAGCAGAAAATAGGGAACTGACACTTTGGCATCTTGTTAATAGGTTAGTCCCAGAAAATGCATAAAGCTATATAAAATCCATATAAAACATGTAATAACATGATATAACATAGCATGGAACATAAGAAATTATGGATACGTATCAACATCCCCAAGCTTAGTTCTACTCGTCCCGAGTAGGCAAGAACGATAAAGGAAGAATAATTTCTGAAGTGACATGCTTAACACAATCTTGATCACGTAATAATGTAAGGCATGTAAACTGAGATCAAATGAATAAGGGATGTAGTTTATATTGATATCAAATGAGTAATAAATAAACAAGTAGGTAAAGCAAGCAAAGCTTTCAATGATATAGTACTAGATAGCAATCAACCGTGCAAAGTAGATATTAAAGATGATTTAAGCTTCAAGCACAACAATATAATCATCTAATGCTTCCAAAAAACATGACAACTTAATGAAAGGATCAAGTCAAGCAATATCAATATGCACGTAGAAGATCAATACTTTATTTGTTCAAAAGAAACAAGAAAGCGTTCAACGTTGGTTCTTGGCACCAGGATGTTATGGCTAAGAGAATGTTAACGGAGGTTTGGAAGGCCAACGGAAGAAAGGCTCACAAAGCTGCAAGTGATCATTAGACAAGAGAAAGTCTTACAATCGAAGCTATGTAAGGAGTTGTGATTGCCACACAACGGTTGCACTATGAGCTATAAGTATATGAAAGATCTCCAATGGAACTAGTGGGGGTGCATCCAAATTGCTTGCTAACAAAGACCTAGATCACTTTTGAGGAGGCTCATCATTGGAATATACAAGCCAAGTTCTATAGTGTAAAGTTCCCCACATAGTTATGCAACTAAGACATGAAAACTCTCTCATATGGAGTAAAGGTGCTAAACATGAGCACAAATGATGATCACAAATGATATGGTGCTATAACATGAGCACAAGTGATGACTATGAATGATATGGTGCTATAACATGAGCACAAGTGTGTGATAAAGAATAGTAATGCTGCCCCATTTTTTCTTTCGTTCTTTCTTTCTTTTTTATCTCTTTTTCTCTTTCTTTATTTTTTATTTCTTTTTCTGTTACTCTTTTCGATGGCCTCCATGGCTCTTTTCACTTTTAGGGGCAAGCATCCTAATATGAGATATGATATATGACAACACACTAATGATGATAAAACAAAATACTGATGATATAAGTAACTAATATGAATGTGCCATAAGAATGCATATGACAACGGTGCCTCTGCTAGTGTAGCAGGTTATGCAGTGATCTAGCGTAACATGGGTAAAACCACACATCAGCAATATATAAGTAATGAATGAAAACAAGTCATGTAATGTAAGATGGATGTCGCATGGTCATATATATCGGGACAGCTATGGAAATGCTGTAGTAGGTAGGTATGGTGGATGTTTAGAGGAAGATATTTGGCTTATGTGTAGGAGAACAAGATGAAGATCTCCCACGAGTTTGGATGTACCCGCGAAAAATGCACCAAGTCTCAATGTGAGAAATGGCAAAGAAAAATTTCGAAGAGGCTAGCAATATGGTGGTGGAAGTGCCATGCAAACCGCAGTTTTAGAACTCACAAGTAAAAAGATTCCAAATAAAAATATGATCATACGAGGCATAATGAAAATACTCCTAGAGGGATCGTGGTGAATGACAAAGTCACTGTTGGCCTCCCCGACCGTAGCGCATAACATAAAGTCATTATGGTTGCCTTTGGCAAATAGAATTCATATACCATTATGCAATCAACTGGAATCTCAAGTGTGGCACAGCTTCAAGTTTTTCTAGACCAATCATTAATCATTCCACTTTACTAGACCATCATGTTTACCATTAAGAAAATTAATATCTCAAAACAACATCAATGATTCAAGTGACACAATTTAATGATCTACAAGATTATGTATCATTTAATTATACCATCTACCACATTTAGCATTTTCTGTTCTCAACCAAACACCAATCAACTTATTTTAAAAGATAAACTCTCCAAGTAATTAAACAATGAGATATGAGAGTATAATATGTTAAAGCTAACATCTCCAGCAAGAGATGCTTGAAAAACAAGAGATAGAGAGTAAACAATAACATGAAAAGAATACTGTAACATCCCAATTTTGCTAAAATTTAAAACTTTGCATTCATTCATCATTCATCTTATAGGGTTAACTTTTAATCACATAAATATTAAATAAAAATTCAATTATGAGTTTAAATAATGTTTAATCCCATTTAAATGTTTATTTAAACTTACTTCATAAATATAATGTTTTTTTTAAATTATAAAATGGGTAAGGTTATTATTAAAAATTGCTAATTTAAATAACCTTTCCAAAATATATTTTTATGAATTTTTTCTGAAATGTTTTGAATAAGTTTAAAAATCATTTAGTAAATCAGATTTTAAAAACAGTTTTATTTTGTTTAAGGATTATGTTACCGGGCCGGCCCAGACGTTATCCACCGCGCGCGCGGTCGATAACGGCCCATCGGCCCGCTCCAGCGCACGCGCGCCGCTCCCCTCTCGCTGACAGGTGGGCCCCACCTGTCAGCCGTCTTCCACCTCCGTCCGGAGATCGCGCCGGAGACAACGACCACGACCGAGCCGTTTCCGTGCCGGTTTCCGCCGTGATTAGCTCCCGCGCCCCCTCCTATTTATACCCCGCGAGGCCGCCTCCGAAACCACCCCAAAAACCCTACCTCTCCGCCGTCGGGCTACTCGGAATTGAGCTCGCCGTCGCCGCCATTGCCGCCGGGCTTTTTCGCGAGTGCGGTAAGCTCCAAGCTCCTAGAGCTCCACCGAGCCCCCCCTCGCTTCCCCATCCTTTTGCGCACCCGTTGAGCCCCTTTGCTTGTCCCATTGCGCAGCCGAACGCCGAAAACGACCTCGACCGAGGTGCTCCGCCGCCGGCCACCATCTCCGACGAGGAAAGGAGAGGAGTCTCGACGCCGCCGCCGCGCCATCGACCTCGCCTCCTCCTCCGCGTCATTTTGGTAAGATCCGTTCGTCCTAGGGCGGTGTTTTCATGTGGGAAGCGCCGAGGCCGACGCGCCGCCGCCGCGGGCGCCGCCGCCGGCGAGCCTTCCGGCGACCCGCGCGCCGCTCGGTTCGGTCGGGCATCCCACGCCGTTGGATCTAGATCCGACGGATCTAGATCCAAACGATCCCGTGCGTCCGATCTCATTTAAATCGGACGGCTCTCGTCCACGATCCGCGCGAACCATTTTCGTCCAATAGGATCGCGCCACGTAGCCCCCTTATTTTCTTTTTCTCAGGAATTTTATAAATAAAACAGAAAAATATGAAAAACTTAGAAATTTCATAACTTATGTTCTGTAAGTCCAAATTCAATGAACTTTATATCCACGGATAGCCCTGCTAGAGTAGTTTCATTCTACATCATTTGTTTTTGCTTTTGTTAAATAATAATTCATAAGATCATCCGAGGAGTAATTCGGCTATTAAATCCATAACTTAAATAATAAAAATGTTTTACAAATAAACTCAATTGTTTTAGGTTTAAATTAACAACATCTGCCCAGGAATATTAATATATGTCTTATTTGAAAACTTTCTTAGAACAATAAAAGTTGTAATGTTATAATCTAAGTTTTGGTTATTTTGTTTTCAATTAATAAATTGTTAAGTGAATTGAGAAATTCCTAGAAATTGCATCTCATGCATTTAATACTAGAGAATATAAATCATGAATAAGTGTATCTAATTCTACACATGGCATACCATGCATGCATACATCTTTTATTTGGTGTGTGAAATTTTGTGTGGATATTTATTTGTATGCATTGCTTGTGCTAGATTGTGAAGGAGACGAAGGACCTGCTTGTGATTGCTATTCTTGTTGTGCCTGCCCCTCCTGCTGCCAAGGCAAGTGACTTCATAAAACACGTACTATTTTATTCTATTGCATATCTAGTGTTTTCAAACCGT
This sequence comes from Poa annua, assembly GCA_026929855.1. Classification (NCBI taxonomy): domain Eukaryota; kingdom Viridiplantae; phylum Streptophyta; class Magnoliopsida; order Poales; family Poaceae; genus Poa; species Poa annua. The sequence goes on from CM049426.1 coordinate 74,520,410, forward strand.
ATTTGCAAAAGTAGTATGCATGATAGGTTTTTGGGAGATTGTAGTATGCTATGCAAACCTTTTAGGTTTCCCCTTAGAAATTCCAGTTTAGACCCCTATTATAATTTAGTGGAAGCAACTGCTGCAAAAATGATTGTTTTATGGTTGATGTGATAAATGAAAATTTCCACTAAATTAATTTAACGCCTGGGTGGATTGGGTCGATCGAGGAGGTTTCAAGTTGAGTGGCTTCTCAGGGCCAAGTGTCATGGTTGTCTTCGCCCAGGGTAGTTTCTACTTACTTGGGGCCATGATATGCGGTGTTAACCTGAGTTGCTCACTTGTGGTAGGCCACCCAGGGCTATGAGATTTAAGTTTACACTGAGTCTAGTTGCTTATCGTGCAACCATTGGTCAATATGGGCTCTGTCTTGATGGAGTAAGTTGATGTGGACCTGGGTCAAGAGATTGATGGTGGTAGAGTTGATAGGATGGTGGTAATCTCTTAGTATGATCATGGGAAAGCAACTTCTGAAAAGTCTCGTCTTGATCTTCTCATTTTCCTTCTCACTAAAGGAGTGAAGAGGATAGTTTGGGTTGATTGAGTCTAATGGTGAAAGTGCACACCCTCTCGAGAGTTAAAACCTAAGATCTTAGACGTGTCCCCGGCATCGGACAATTGAGTAACTACACAAGGTTGTGTTCTGAAAATCTCCTCATCTCAAATTTCTTAATAAAACTTTGTTGGGTGAACATGGGTAGGAGACATGGACTTGTCTCGAGATTTGTCTCTGAAGGAGAAGATATTGATTTAAGAAAACTGTTTATCAAAATTAGGAGAAAATTTGCTTTGCGCAATAGCCTTGAGCTCCACCAGCCAAATTAAGCATATAGTATTAGTATAATAGAACATTAGGAATTAAAGTCACTTGCCACCACAATTCAATTGTGCTGACCCTTTATAGCTGGGCTGCAACTAAACCTTGCAGAATGTCCGAATGAGGAGTAAGGGGGTCGTCTTCGAGCTACAACCAACATGATTTGCCAGTGGCTTCATGGAGAAGATGTAGCTCCATGCTACCTTTAGGATTGCGTTTGAACTCTGAAATAAAGTGTGAACTATTTATTCAGCTAGCATTTACGCTATGCTAAGTTGTAAGGATATTTGCTTTTGGATCATTCGTCTCGTTCTGTAATAAATTATGACATTGTACTGTGATATTACATCTTATTGGAGAATGTGAGACTTATGTGATCCAAGTCTTTACATTATTCATATGTGCCATTGCTTTCATAAGCATGGGCACTACAGATGGTATCAGAGCACGAATGTTGCCTGTAGGCTCGAAACCCCTAGGATTGGATACAAACCCTAAAATAAATATTTATAATTAATAAAATTCGAAATACCATACTTCTTTCCTTATAATATGTTCCTTACCTGCTTCATTCTTATTTCGTTGCATCTCCTTATTTCTTATCCCTTCTAAATTCTTGTAGATGAAGAACTTCACCCAAGAGTTATCCCCGCAGAAAGGAGACCAGTACTACTTCAGTGACCAGCTCCTCAGTATTTCCAGAACCCTGAGGTTGACGCCGCCAGTCTTCAGGGGAAAAGAAATTATGTCAGAAGATTACCCTGAAGGACGCTGGAAGATCGAGTCAGAAGTTCTCCCTCGTCATGATCCTCCTGGATCGCAGCTGATCCGTTTCCGATCTAGATACCCCACCTGGAAGAATGGAGTGGAGATGGCGATGCTGGAGACCTTGTCCCGCATCATTGAGCAATTCTATGACGAGATCAAGCCCAACTCCGTCTTTCGACACTTTGCCAGGAGGGATAGCATTGGACAACCCGTTCAACCCTCACTTAGTGGTATGAACGAGAAGCGTCATGGAGACCTTGGAGCTCATTGCCATAACTTGGATATACTTCTGGGACAAGAGATCTTCTACAGGGCAGATTTAAGGCGCGTCCACCGTCACGTTAAGGAAAGCTTAGAAGAAGAGAAGGATATTCTTCGTGTAGAATTTCAGGTGCTAACGAATGAGAACAAGGAACTGGAAAACAAGATTTACCTGCAAGATGATAGGATTGCGCAGAAGGATGCCCACATTTTGGCATTGCAGGCTCAGTGTGCTCATTTGTGTGAACAACTAAGCCAAATGGAACTTCAGGTAGAGAAGAATCATCCCCCTGATGCCCCAGAGCCCCTAGTGTTAACCTATCCCGATGAGGACACTCCCAAGGAAGCCACAGGTGTCAAGAAGTGCAAGTGTGGGAACACCCGCAAATACATAAGGAGTTTCAAAATTTGATTAGTAAGACCACCAGCTATCCTTACCATACGAGTATTTCTCCTTACCTCATCGAAGTTGTATTGACCCATCAATTTGTGGTGAGGCAGTACCTTGAAAACCATGTCCTAGCTTGGATTGCAAGTCTCTAAAATATCGAATTTCTAAAATACTTCGGGTGTGTCTGTTTATTTGTTGTTTGTTATGTTTCTCTGAAGTGTGTTGATGTGCATGGGTAGATTTTTTTTTCCTTTGTAGTCTCTTTCTATCACTACTTACCTATGCCCACACCATACAGATGCCTCCACGTATTGATCCTGACAACAACAACGCCAACGAAATGATGCAACAAATGATGGCAGCCCAGACACAGTTGATGACAATGATGGCTCAGTTGATGGCAAACCAAAACAATCCACCACCCCCACCACCGCCCCCACCCCCCCACCCCACCCCAAGTTGACCGCCTTGCTAGGTTCTTGAGCCTCAGACCCAACAAATTCTCCACAGCTACTGAACCAATCGTAGCCGATGATTGGCTACGCTCTGTGAACAAGGATCTAGTTACTTGCGAGTGTACGGAATTGGAGAAAATAAGGTTCACTTCCCATCTACTGGAGGGACCAGCGGCAGAGTGGTGGGAAACATATCAGATCACTCACCCACTTGAAGGGCTTACCTGGGAAATCTTTAAAGAAGGTTTCCGCAATGCTCACATCTCAACTGGGATCATGAATCTGAAAAGGGATGAGTTCCGTACCCTGAGACAGGAAAATCGTGCTCTGAGGGAGTACATGGAGGACTTCAATTCCCTCTCACGCTATGCCCCAGAGGATGTAGACACCGATGCAAAGAGGAAGTATAAGTTTCTGAATGGACTCAATGGTGAGCTGAAAATACCATTGTCTGTGGCCTATGCTCCCAATTATCAGGACCTTCTTGATCAGGCCATTACTCTGGACAGCAACATGAAGAAGGAGGAGAATAGAAAAAGGAAGTTCAGCGCCAAAAAGTACAACACTAATCTGATGCAGAAGAAACCATACGTTCCTGAGAACAGTGGGGGTCACCACAGTCACAAGTGGAAGTGGCCACAACCATAATGGTCATATCCATAAAGTAGGAAATTCCGGATACAGAGGAAATGGACAGGGTGGTAGTGGACACAACCACCCGTTCAGTGGGAACAATTGTGGAAAAGAGCAACACCGCCACAACAATGAACCTAAACGAGATATTAGTCAAGTGACTTGCTACAAGTGTGGGAACAAGGGACATTACTCAACAGACTGCCCAGAGAAGAAGAAGGCGCCGGAAGCATCAAAGCCTAATCCTTTCCAGAAGGCACAGGTGAACCATCTTGATGTGGAAGAAGTGCAGAATGAACCGGATGCAGTGATTGGTACGTTCCTACTACATACCTTTCCAGCATTAGTCTTGTTCGATACTGGAGCATCCCACTCATTCATCTCAAGAGCTTTTGTTAATAAAAACAAACTGACTACTACAAGCCTGCTAAATCCGGTTAGGGTGAGTTCCCCAGGGGGGGAAATGCTCGCACAAACCGATTGTCAAAACTTGAGTTTAGAAATTGGTAAACACTCCTTTCCGGTAAACCTGATAATATTAGAGACCCAGGGTCTGGATGTTATACTCGGTATGGATTGGTTGGCCAAGTTTGAAGGAGTATTGGATTGTGCGAATAGATCCATTACACTCACCACTCCCGAGAAGAAGAAGATCAGATACAAATCCAAATTTGAATTTAAGAAAGTTAAGCTAAATTCTCTTAAGGGGGTTAGCATGGGAGACGTTCGTGTGGTAAGAGATTACCCTGATGTTTTCCCCGAAGAACTACCGGGAATGCCACCCGATAGGGATGTTGAATTTCTTATAGATCTGGTTCCCGGAACGGGACCCATAGCCAAGAGACCATATCCAATGGCCGTAGCTGAATTGAAAGAACTAAAGAAGCAGTTATAGGAGCAACTACAGAAAGGATTCATCCGCCCAAGTTCATCACCTTGGGGAGCACCCATTCTGTTTGTAGAGAAAAAGGATAGTACTCAAAGGCTAGTCACAGATTATCGAGCAATCAACGAGGTGACGATCAAGAACAAGTACCCGCTACCGAAAATTAACGAGCTTTTCGACCAGCTAGAGGGTGCTTCGGTATTCTCTAAGATCGATTTGCGATCAGGATACTTTCAAATGAAAGTAAGAGAACTAGATATACCAAAAACTGCCTTCACTACTAGATATGGATTATATGAGTACACCGTAATGCCGTTTGGTTTAACCAATCCGCCGGCATACTTCCTGAACATGATGAACAAAGTGTTTATGGACTTTCTGGATAAGTTTGTTGTGGTGTTCATTGATGATATCCTTATTTACTCCAAAAGTCAGGAGGAACATGAAGAACACTTGCACATGATATTACAGAGACTTAGAGAACATAAGCTGTACGCCAAATTTAGCAAGTGTGAATTCTGGCTAGAAGAAGTTGGTTTTCTAGGACACGTTGTGTTGAAAAATGGAATAGCAGTAGACCCAGAAAAGGTGTCAGCTGTGACAAAATGGGAAGTACCCAAGAATGTGGCAGACATCCGTAGTTTCCTTGGACTGGCAGGTTATTATAGAAGATTTATTGAGAACTTCTCCAAACTTGCCAAACCATTGACTTCACTACTGAAAAAGGAAGTCAAATTCAAGTGGACTGAAGAATGTGAAATAAGTTTCTAGGAACTGAAGAAACGGCTGGTGTCAGCACCTGTTTTATGTTTGCCAGATATAGAGAAGGAATTCCAAGTATATTGTGATGCCTCGCACCATGGACTAGGAATTGTCCTAATGCAAGAAGGGAAAGTGGTTTCATATGCTTCTAGACAGCTTAAGAAACATGAGGTCAATTATCCCACTCACGATCTGGAGTTAGCATCAGTAGTGCATGCGTTAAAGACGTGGAGACCCTATCTTTTGGGAAAGCGTTGTGAAGTATTCACGGATCACAAGAGCCTGAAATATATTTTCACCCAGAAGGAATTGAATATGAGGCAAAGAAGATGGCTGTAACTTATTAAGGACTATGATATGAGTTTGCAATATCACCCAGGAAAGGCTAATGTGGTGGCTGACGCTTTGAGCCGTAAGGTCCATGTAAATGGACTGACAGCGGGAGAATTTCCCGAGGATTTAAGTAGAGCATTTAAGGACCTCAGATTAGAGGTAGTACCCGAAGGATTCCTCGCAACACTGGACGTACAACCGTTGTTGATGGATAAGATTCGGGAAGGCCAGAAGGGAGACAAAGTAATGGATGAAATCAAGGTCAACCTGAGCGAAGGGAAGGCCAAGGGTTTTCGAATGGATGAGCAAGGCACCTTGTGGTTTGAGAAACGCATCTGCGTGCCGCAAGATGAGGATCTTAGAAAGTTGATTCTGCAAGAAGCACATAACTCGCCTTATTCCATACACCCGGGAAACACCAAGATGTACATGGATGTGAAGGAAAGATTTTGGTGGAATAACCTGAAGAGAGACATCGCGGAATATATAGCTAAGTGCGATGTATGTAGTCGAGTAAAGGCGGAGCATCAGAAGCCAGCAGGATTGTTGCAACCTTTACCTATACCGGATTGGAAATGGGAACAGATAGGTATGGATTCATTACTGGGTTACCGCGTACCAGATCGGGATATGATTCGATCTGCGTAATAGTGGATCGTTTGACAAAGGTGGCCCATTTTGTGCCAGTAAAGACTACCTACTCAAGTGCTAAGTTGGCAGAGATTTACATGAGGAGAATTGTATGCCTTCATGGTATTCCCCAGAGGATTGTGTCTAACAGAGGTACCCAGTTTACCTTTCATTTCTAGAAACAACTACATGAATCATTGGGTACGAGATTAGAGTTCAGTACAACATTTCATCCACAAACGGATGGACAGACGAAAAGAGTAAACCAAATTTTAGAAGATATGCTGAGGGCATGTTCCTTGGACTACAAGTCTAGTTGGGATGATAATTTTCCATACGCAGAATTTTCCTATAACAACAGCTACCAAGCAAGTATAGAGATGTCGCCGTTTGAGGCACTTTATGGTAGGAAATGCACCACACCACTACTCTGGAGCGGTGTGGGAGATCGAAGTTTGTTTGGACCTGATATAATCCAGGAAGCTGAAGAGAAGGTTCGAATAATCAAGGACAGATTGAAGATCGCGCAGTCCAGGCAGAAAAGCTATGCGGATTCCAAGAGGAGAGAAATCACATATGAGATAGGTGACAGGGCTTATTTAAGAGTGTCACCAATGCATGGTGTGAAGAGGTTCGGGATCAAGGGTAAACTTGCACCTCGATTCATCGGCCCCTTTAAGATTCTTTCCCGCAAGGGAGAAGTAGCATATGAGTTGGAATTGCCGGAAGTTCTGTCAGCAGTTCACAATGTCTTCCATGTGAGTCAATTGAAGAAGTGTCATCCAAAGATGACAGAAACCCTGCTACGGGATACAGTGCCATTAGAAGAAGTTCAGTTGGAAAGTGACCTGACGTATGAAGAGAAGCCAATCAAAATCTTGGAGATGGCAGAAAGGATCACACGAACCAAGACTATCAAATTTTGTAAGGTCTAGTGGAACCACCATACCGAAGAAGAAGCAACTTGGGAACGGGAGGATGATCTTCGGGAAGAACACCCACATCTTTTTGAAGGCCAAACCGAATCTCGAGGACGAGATTCATCTTAAGGGGGTTAGGTTTGTAACATCCCAATTTTGCTAAAATTTAAAACTTTGCATTCATTCATCATTCATCTTATAGGGTTAACTTTTAATCACATAAATATTAAATAAAAATTCAATTATGAGGTTAAATAATGTTTAATCCCATTTAAATGTTTATTTAAACTTACTTCATAAATATAATGTTTTTTTAAATTATATAATGGGTAAGGTTATTATTAAAAGTTTCTAATTTAAATAACCTTTCCAAAATATATTTTTATGAATTTTTCTGAAATGTTTTGAATAAGTTTAAAAATCATTTAGTAAATCAGATTTGAAAAAAAAAAATTATTTTGTTTAAAGGATTATGTTACCGGGCCGGCCCAGACGTTATCCACCGCGCGAGCGGTCGATAACGGCCCATCGGCCCGCTCCAGCGCACGCGCGCCGCTCCCCTCTCGCTGACAGGTGGGCCCCACCTGTCAGCCGTCTTCCACCTCCGTCCGGAGATCGCGCCGGAGACGACGACCACGACCGAGCCGTTTTCGTGCCGGTTTCCGCCGTGATTAGCTCCCGCGCCCCCTCCTATTTATACCCCGCGAGGCCGCCTCCAAAACCCCCCCAAAAACCCTACCTCTCCGCCGTCGGGCTGCTCGGAATCGAGCTCGCCGTCGCCGCCATTGCCACCGGGCTTTTTCGCGAGTGCGGTAAGCTCCAAGCTCCTAGAGCTCCACCGAGCCCCCCCCCCTCGCTTCCCCATCCTTTTGTGCACCCGTTGAGCCCCTTTGCTTGTCCCATTGCGCAGCCGAACACCGAAAACGACCTCGACCGAGGTGCTCCGCTGCCGGCCACCATCTCCGACGAGGAAAGGAGAGGAGTCTCGACGCCGCCGTCGCGCCATCGACCTCGGCTCCTCCTCCGCGTCATTTTGGTAAGATCCGTTCGTCCTGGGGCGGTGTTTTCATGCGGGAAGCGCCGAGGCTGACACGCCGCCGCCGCGGGCGCCGCCGCCGGCGAGCCTTCCGGCGACCCGCGCGCCGCTCGGTTCGGCCGGGCGTCCCACGCCGTTGGATCTAGATCCGACGGATCTAGATCCAAACGATCCCGTGCGTCCGATCTCATTTAAATCGGACGGCTCTCGTCCACGATCCGCGCGAACCGTTTTCGTCCAATAGGATCGCGCCACGTAGCCCCCTTATTTTCTTTTTCGCGGGAATTTTATAAATAAAACAGAAAAATATGCAAAACTTAGAAAATTCATAACTTATGTTCTGTAAGTCCAAATTCAATGAACTTTATATCCACGGATAGCCCTGCTAGAGTAGTTTAATTATACATCATTTGTTTTTGCTTTTGTTAAATAATAATTCATAAGATCATCCGAGGAGTAATTCGGCTATTAAATCCATAACTTAAATAATAAAAATGTTTTACAAATAAACTCAATTGTTTTAGGTTTAGGTTAACAACATCTGCCCAGGAATATTAATATATGTCTTATTTGAAAACTTTATTAGAACAATAAAAGTTGTAATGTTATAATCTAAGTTTTTGTTATTTTGTTTTCAATTAATAAATTGTTAAGTGAATTGAGAAATTCCTACAAATTGCATCTCATGCATTTAATACCAGAGAATATAAATCATGGATAAGTGTGTCTAATTCTACACATGGCATACCATGCATGCATACATCTTTTATTTGGTGTGTGAAATTTTGTGTGGATATTTATTTGTATGTATTGCTTGTGCTAGATTGTGAAGGAGAGGAAGGACCTGCTTGTGATTGCTATTCTTGTTGTGCCTGCCCCTCCTGCTGCCAAGGCAAGTGACTTCATAAAACACCTACTATTTTATTCTATTGCATATCTAGTGTTTTCAAACCGTATTTGCAAAAGTAGTATGCATGATAGGTTTTTGGGAGATTGTAGTATGCTATGCAAACCTTTTAGGTTTCCCCTTAGAAATTCCAGTTTAGACCCCTATTTTAATTTAGTGGAAGCAACTGCTGCAAAAATGATTGTTTTATGGTTGATGTGATAAATGAAAATTTCCACTAAATTAATTTAACGCCTGGGTGGATTGGGTCGATCGAGGAGGTTTCAAGTTGAGTGGCTTCTCAGGGCCAAGTGTCATGGTTGTCTTCGCCCAGGGTAGTTTCTACTTACTTGGGGCCATGATATGCGGTGTTAACCTGAGTTGCTCACTTGTGGTAGGCCACCCAGTGCTATGAGATTTAAGTTTACACTGAGTCTAGTTGCTTATCGTGCAACCATTGGTCAATATGGGCTCTGTCTTGATGGAGTAAGTTGATGTGGACCTGGGTCAAGAGATTGATGGTGGTAGAGTTGATAGGATGGTGGTAATCTCTTAGTATGATCATGGGAAAGCAACTTCTGAAAAGTCTCGTCTTGATATTCTCCTTTTCCTTCTCACTAAAGGAGTGTAGAGGATAGTTTGGGTTGATTGAGTCTAATGGTGAAAGTGCACACCCTCTCGAGAGTTAAAACCTAAGATCTTAGCCGTGTCCCCGGCATCGGACAATTGAGTAACTACACAAGGTTGTGTTCTGAAAATCTCCTCATCTCAAATTTCTTAATAAAACTTTGTTGGGTGAACATGGGTAGGAGACATGGACTTGTCTCGAGATTTGTCTCTGAAGGAGAAGATATTGATTTAAGAAAACTGTTTATCAAAAGTAGGAGAAAATTTGCTTTGCGCAATAGCCTTGAGCTCCACCAGCCAAATTAAGCATATAGTATTAGTATAATAGAACATTAGGAATTAAAGTCACTTGCCACCACAATTCAATTGTGCTGACTCTTTATAGCTGGGCTGCAACTAAACCTTGCAGAATGTCCGAATGAGGAGTAAGGGGGTCGTCTTCGAGCTACAACCAACATGATTTGCCAGTGGCTTCATGGAGAAGATGTAGCTCCATGCTACCTTTAGAATTGCGTTTGAACTCTGAAATAAAGTGTGAACTATTTATTCAGCTAGCATTTCCGCTATGCTAAGTTGTAAGGATATTTGCTTTTGGATCATTCGTCTCGTTCTGTAATAAATTATGACATTGTACTGTGATATTACATCTTATTGGAGAATGTGAGACTTATGTGATCCAAGTCTTTACATTATTCATATGTGCCATTGCTTTCATAAGCATGGGCACTATAAATACTCAACGAATATAAGTAAAAAATACGAGTATTCATAAGAAAAAGTGGAGCGTGTCTCTCTCCCACACAAAAGAATGCTAGGATCCATTTTATTCAGAGAATGAAAATAACAAAAACAAAAACAAACATACGCTTCAAGAAAAGCACATAAGATGTGACGGAATTAAAATATAGTATCACTAGAAAGGACCTGATAGTTTGTTGATGAAGAAGGGGATGCCTTGGGCATCCCCAAGCTTTGACGCTTGAGTCTTATTGAATTATATTGGGGTGAACCAGCGGGGCATTCCCAACCTTTGGCGTTACTATCCTCTTGATCACATTATATCATCCTTCTCTCTTGATCCTTGAAAACTTACTCCACACAAAACTTAGAGTAAACTTCATTAGAGGGTTAGTGCAGGAAAAATTATGATATTCTGTAGGAACACAATTGCTACCAATGTTACTCGACATTAGCTACAGACACTGATACTTATTAGGATAAAAATATTCAATCAAAATCGCAAAAGAGGCATTGCAAAATAAATGGCAGAATCTGTCAAAGACAAAATGTGACGCCCTAAAATCGGTACTATGTAGATTTAAGCGATCCCGCCGAAATCCGCATAATAACGATTTTAGGTCGCCCACCAGACATAATGTGCACGCCGAAACATGCGCATTATGTGGGTGGAATTGTGATAACATTACAACAGTTCCGATACATCCACAAATACAACAGAAGATATATAATACAACAACGACTCGAACGAGTCAAGATACAAATATATAATACAAAGATTCAAATGACAGCGGAAGCAAAATAGTATCCGACTATGGATAAGATGCAAATTGGACTAAGAGTCCTGAAGATAAGCGATGGCGCCATATCCCTGCCCAGCCAAGCCGGAGGGATTCCCAAGCTAACGTCGTCAGACTTCAAACCTGTTGACTGCACATAAAGCACATCCCAAAAGAGGGTTAGGGCACTCCCTGGCAAGCAAAACCGACTTGGCTACTTTCTACACCATCTCCCAAAATATAGGGGAGGTGGACTTAGCGGCAGCAGCACTAGCAACCTAAAGAGACACGCTACAACTTCCGTCTAATCAGAGAGGGATAAGAGAGCGCATAAGATACAGCTAACACCAAACATAACCCATTCTCGAATTAACCCCCTCAACCAAATATGAGGAAGCAATTCGGGAAACTCACACGTCAAACAGTTTTAATTATAATTTATTGTGAAAGTAATTCTATATTACTAGTCAAATTAATTAACATTAATTAGATGCAAGTTGTCTAGATCTTGTTAGCCAGCATCATCACCAAAGTCGTCCATAACCGTGGACACGGCTCATCGATAAGATTATACCCTGCAGGGGTGCAATACTGTACCCATACTCGCATGATCAACCCAAGCAAGCATCAGGGCTTCTCAACACGACTTATTCCTTCACTACAGCAAGTCCAGGTGCCACCCATATGAGTTGTTACCCGCGTCAGGAGTCCGGCCGAATCTCAATTGCGGACTCATTAGTTTGTGCCTACGCACCATGCGGCTCAAACCACAGTAGGAACTGTCCGCTACGTACGCACCACCCCTATATGACCCCCCGTATCAAGTAACCTCTCATCGATCATCATCATCATCATCATCATGCACATGCATATGAGCAAATGGAAAACCCGAACTAGTTGCGGCACATGGACAAGCTGCGGATCCGTTCAAAGTCGAGGGGGGCTCCATTGGGCCTCCCACAAGTGGTTCATGCGCTCAAAATTGGATCCGAGGACAAAATCTCAGTTCCTAGGTCGACACTGAGCAGAACAAAGCACCTCGCAAGGCCTTCCGCCTGGTGCCTTATCTTTTAATTATAATACCCCAATATAATAAAACATTTTATTAAGGTAGAATAATATATCATACTAAGCAGATGAAACATAAGACCAACAGACGACTCGCACAAACAACTCTAAGCATGCGCTACGACTCGCAAGGCCAACAGATAAGCATGCAACGGGTATTAGGTTGTGGGGATAAAGCCGTATGGGCTGCAGGATAAACATGTGATGAGATCGCGATAAGAATCGAATACAAGGGTAGCAGAGATCAACGGCAGGAATGAAAGACAATGTATAGGTAAACAAGCAAATTTTGCTTGCCTGGAATCCCGCATGGAAGCAGATCTGGTCGTTTCTCACGCATCTCAACGTCGTATCCGCGAAGAAGCAACAAACACTGGAAGGCGTGAAAGATGCATTTTACAACTACGGCAAAAGATCCAACATGATCATGGAAGAATGATGCATGACATGGCAAGATGCATTGCAAGATGCACTTAATCCAAATTAAGCGGAACCGGGATTCTGACAATTAATATTAATGTTGAAGTTATTTATCTACCCCACAAATTAAATGTCCATTAAGATGGCAAGGCATGGTAAAGATGATCTAGTCAAATTAAATGGAATAGGCATCAATAGTAATTAAATGCCCACACATTCCATAATTCTTATTTAGGTGAATCGCTACACCACCAAACCCAAGAGATGCAACACATGCAAGTATGATGCGATATGCACAAGATAGATGATATTTAATAAAATAGGTAGGGTTAGGATTTGGGTTCGCACGTTGGATCGGGAGAGATAGGGTCTGAAACCGACGTCTTCGGTCAGTAGAGGAAGTAGTCGTCGTCGTGGAAGTAGTCGTCGCGGAACCGGGGCATCGTCGTTTGTCGGTGTCGTGGAAGTGGTCGGGTAGTCGTACTCGGTTATCCTCGTTGACGGGCGCGGGCACAGAGGAGCACGGCAAACGGACACCGGAAAGAAAGCGCGCACGGGCGGGCACCGCGACACGAACACGGGCGGCCACGGAAATGCGGCACCGGAAGAGGACGCGCACGCGCATGTAGCAACACCACGAAGGGTGGACAACTCGGACAAAATTGCGACGCCGAAAGTCTTACGGGCATTTTTTCAAACAACTGGCGGGCGTCGGCGACGTGCAAGCGGCCGGAAAGAGGAGGCAGCGGGGACGGCGCGCGGGGCGGCGTGGAGGCGCACGGGTCCGCGGGTGCGGAGCAACCGGAGCGGCGGCACACGAAGGCGGGCACGCGGCGGCGGCTGGCGGCGTGCGCGCGGCGGCGACGTGTAGGAGTAGGGGGTGGCGAGGCGCGGGCGGAGCAGGCCGGGGCTCGCGGACGGCAGGCGGGCGGGCGCGCACACGGGCGGCGGCGGGCGCGGAGACAGGGAGCGGCCGGAGGCGGAGGCCGGGGCGCACGGGGTGCTCGGGGGCGCGGACGCGCGGGAGGACTCGGCGGGAAGCTGGGAGGCCAGGGCACGTGCGGCGTGGAGGTCGCGGCGCGCGGCCGGCGACGGGAGGAGGCGCGTCCGGCGACGCGAGCGGCAGCGCGAGCAGGAGACGCGGAGGGCGGCGGCAGCTGGCGCCGGTGCACACAGGAGGCGGAGACCAGCGGCGTGCGGGGCGCGCTGCGGCTCGGGACGGCGCGGGCGGCCGGCGCGACGGCGGGCCGGAGCGCGCGGGGAAACGCGGCCGGGGAGGAGGAAGGCCGGCGCGGCGTCGGGCGCGGCGCACGGCCGGGGGCGACGCCGGCGCGGCGGCCCAGGGAGGCGCGGGAGCAGGGGAACCGCGTCGGGGCGTGCTGGAGCTCGGTGGTGCGAGCTCGGGACGGTTTGGGTGCGGGAGGAGGAAGGAGGAAGGAAGGAGAAGAAAAAAAGAAAAGAAGAAAAGAAAAAGGAAAAAGAAAGAAAGGAGGGGAAAAAAGAAAGAAAAAGGGGTGGAAGGGCTTTTGCAAATTCCCAGAAAAAGGAGGAGGGTGGCTGCAAAATTGTAGGGGGTGGGAAATAATTTTCTGTGGGGAAAACCTAGGGTTTGAGTTAGATAGGCTTTGGGCCTTATTTCTCTCCCCTTATTCTTTTCGGTTTTATATTTTTAAAACAAAATAGAAAACGAATTTGAGCACGAAACCTTTACAAAATATTTTGGTTTTCAAAGGACAATTTAATAAACTAGTTTTTAGCATTTTTAAAAGATTTAAAAATAACACATTTTTAATTAATTTGAAATGCATTTAAATTTAATTGTGGTAAAAATGATTTAAATGCAACAATTTAAAATGATGAGATGAAATGCAATGTCATGTCGATGCAAAAAAAAGAAAACACACCAAAATAAAAAGGGGATAAATCCCGAGGCGTTACAATCGACACCACTAACAAGGGATCGCGTCCCGAGATCCACGCCGAGACCACAAGAAGAGAGGGGTAACTATCGAGTCTTCACGCTCCGGGATGAACTTCTCGACACCACTAACAAGGGATTGTTGCTCCACCTTGAAATTCTCGACACCACTAACAAGGGGTTGTTGCTCACGACGAAGACGACTCCGAAAGATCGAACCTAATAGGGTAAAAGGCAAGAAATCGTCCACCCACACGTAGGAACCTAAAACTTTGAAAGTTGGATAAGAGAAGAGACTCAAAACAAGTAAGGTAAGAGGAGAAATAGAATTGAGGTACGGAGTAAAAAGAAACCTGTTGAGATATTTTTCAAAATAACTTCCAGTCAAATAATTTAGACACTCTACAAACATCGACCGTTAGCGAGGTTATCCTATAGGCTTTTGCGGACCCGCTGCTTCGATAACCATTCGTATCGAAACAACAAGGAGATCGAAACCAAGGCTCTGATACCACTTTGTGACGCCCTAAAATCGGTACTATGTAGATTTAAGCGATCCCGCCGAAATCCGCATAATAACGATTTTAGGTCGCCCACCAGACATAATGTGCACGCCGAAACATGCGCATTATGTGGGTGGAATTGTGATAACATTAAAACAGTTCCGATACATCCACAAATACAACAGAAGATATATAATACAACAACGACTCGAACGAGTCAAGATACAAATATACAATACAAAGATTCAAATGACAGCGGAAGCAAAATAGTATCCGGCTACGGATAAGATGCAAATTGGACTAAGAGTCCTGAAGATAAGCGATGGCGCCATATTCCTACCCAGCCAAGCCGGAGGGATTCCCAAGCTAACGTCGTCAGACTTCAAACCTGTTGACTGCACATAAAGCACATCCCAAAAGAGGGTCAGGGCACTCCCTGGCAAGCAAAACCGACTTGCCTACTTTCTACACCATCTCCCAAAATATAGGGGAGGTGGACTTAGCGGCAGCATCACTAGCAACCTAAAGAGACACGCTACAACTTCCGTCTTATCAGAGAGGGATAAGAGAGCGCATAAGATAAACATCTACAGCTAACACCAAACATAACCCATTCTCGAATTAACCCCCTCAACCAAATATGAGGAAGCAATTCGGGAAACTCACACATCAAACAGTTTTAATTATAATTTATTGTGAAAGTAATTCTATATTACTAGTCAAATTAATTAACATTAATTAGATGCAAGTTGTCTAGATCTTGTTAGCCAGCATCATCACCAAAGTCGTCCATAACCGTGGACACGGCTCATCGATAAGATTATACCCTGCAGGGGTGCACTACTGTACCCATACTCGCATGATCAACCCAAGCAAGCATCAGGGCTTCTCAACACGACTTATTCCTTCACTACAGCAAGTCCAGGTGCCACCCATATGAGTTGTTACCCGCGTCAGGAGTCCGGCCTAATCTCAATTGCGGACTCATTAGTTTGTGCCTACGCACCATGCGGCTCAAACCACAGTAGGAACTGTCCGCTACGTACGCACCACCCCTATATGACCCCCCGTATCAAGTAACCTCTCATCGATCATCATCATCATCATCATCATCATGCACATGCATATGAGCAAATGGAAAACCCGAACTAGTTGCGGCATATGGACAAGCTGCGGATCCGTTCAAAGTCGAGGGGGGCTCCATTGGGCCTCTCACAAGTGGTTAGTGCGCTCAAAATTGGATCCGAGGACAAAATCTCAGTTCCTAGGTCGACACTGAGCAGAACAAAGCACCTCGCAAGGCCTTCCGCCTGGTGCCTTATCTTATAATTATAATACCCCAATATAATACAACATTTTATTAAGGCGGAATAATATATCATACTAAGGAGATGAAACATAAGACCAATAGACGACTCGCACAAACAACTCTAAGCATGCGCTACGACTCGCAAGGCCAACAGATAAACATGCAACGGGTATTAGGTTGGGGGGATAAAGCTGTATGGGCTGCAGGATAAACATGTGATGGGATCGCGATAAGAATCGAATACTAGGGTAGCAGAGATCAACGGCAGGAATGAAAGACAATGTATAGGTAAACAAGCAAATTTTGCTTGCCTGGAATCCCGCATGGAAGCAGATCTGGTCGTTTCTCACGCATCTCAACGTCGTATCCGCGAAGAAGCAACAAACACTGGAAGGCGTGAAAGATGCATTTTACAACTACGAAAAAAGATCCAACATGATCATGGAAGAATGATGCATGACATGGCAAGATGCATTGCGAGATGCACTTAATCCAAATTAAGCGGAACCGGGATTCCGACAATTAATATTAATGTTGAAGTTATTTATCTACCCCACAAATTAAATGTCCATTAAGATGCCAAGGCATGGTAAAGATGATCTAGTCAAATTAAAAGGAATAGGCATCAATAGTAATTAAATGCCCACACATTCCATAATTATTATTTAGGTGAATCGCTACACCACCAAACCCAAGAGCTGCAACACATGCAAGTATGATGCGATATGCACAGGATAGATGATATTTAATAAAATAGGTAGGGTTAGGGTTTGGGTTCGCACGTTGGATCTGGAGAGATAGGGTCTGAAACCGACGTCTTCGGTCAGTAGAGGAAGTAGTCGTCGTCGTGGAAGTAGTCGTCGCGGAACCGGGGCATCGTCGTTTGTCGGTGTCGTGGAAGTGGTCGGGTAGTCGTACTCGGTTATCCTCGTTGACGGGCGCGGGCATAGAGGAGCACGGCAAACGGACACCGGAAAGAAAGCGCGCACGGGCGGGCACCGCGACACGAACACGAGCGGCCACGGAAATGCGGCACCGGAAGAGGACGCGCACGCGCATGTAGCAACACCATGAAGGGTGGACAACTCTGACAAAATTGCGACGCCGAAAGTCTTACGGGCATTCGTCAAACAACTGGCGGGCGTCGGCGGCGGCGTGCAAGCGGCCGGAAAGAGGAGGCAGCGGGGACGGCGCACGGGGCGGCGCGGAGGCGCACGGGTCCGCGGGTGCGGAGCAACCGGAGCGGCGACACACGAAGGCGGGCACGCGGCGGCGGCTGGCGGCGTGCGCGCGGCGGCGACGTGTAGGAGGAGGGGGTGGCGAGGCGTGGGCGGATCAGGCCGGGGCTCGCGGACGGCAGGCGCGCGGGCGCGCACACGGGCGGCGGCGGGCGCGGAGACAGGGAGCGGCCGGAGGCGGAGGCCGGGGCGCACGGGGTGATCGGGGGCGCGGACGCGCGGGAGGACTCGGCGGGAGGCCGGGGCGCGCGGGCACGTGCGGCGTGGAGGTCGCGGCGCGCGGCCGGCGACGGGAGGAGGCGCGTCCGGCGACGCGAGCGGAAGCGCGAGCTGGAGACGCGGAGGGTGGCGGCAGCTGGCGCCGGTGCACACAGGAGGCGGAGACGCGCGGCGCGCGGGGCGCGCTGCGGCTCGGGACGGCGCGGGCGGCCGGCGCGGCGGCGGGCCGGAGCGCGCGGGGAAACGCGGCCGGGGAGGAGGAAGGCCGGCGTGGCGTCGGGCGCGGCGCACGGGCGGCGCGGCGCACGGCCGGGGGCGACGCCGGCGCGGCGGCCTAGGGAGGCGCGGGAGCAGGGGAACCGCGTCGGGGCGTGCTGGAGCTCGGTGGTGCGGGCTCGGGACGGTTTGGGTGCGGGAGGAGGAAGGAGGAAGGAAGGAGAAGAAAAAAAGAAAAGAAGAAAAGAAAAAGGAAAAAGAAAGAAAGGAGGGGAAAAAAGAAAGAAAAAGGGGTGGAAGGGCTTTTGCAAATTCCCAGAAAAAGGAGGAGGGTGTCTGCAAAATTGTAGGGGGTGGGAAAGAATTTTCTGTGGGGAAAACCTAGGGTTTGAGTTAGATGGGCTTTGGGCCTTATTTCTCTCCCCTTATTCTTTTCGGTTTTATATTTTTAAAACAAAATAGAAAACGAATTTGAACACGAAACCTTTACAAAATATTTTTAGTTTTCAAAGGACAATTTAATAAACTAGTTTTTAGCATTTTTAAAAGATTTAAAAATAACACATTTTTAATTAATTTGAAATGCATTTAAATTTAATTGTGCTAAAAATGATTTAAATGCAACAATTTAAAATGATGAGATGAAATGCAATGTCATGTCGATGCAAAAAAAAGAAAACACACCAAAATAAAAAGGGGATAAATCCCGGGGCGTTACACAAAACAGTCCGTAAAGACGAATTTTTTCAAGGCACTCAACTTGCTCTGATCAGAAAAATCAAAACTAATGAAAGTTGAGTATACATCTGAGCTTTATGCACAAAAAAGGGAAGATTGTCTGACATTCCAGTGAAGAGTTATGAATTTAACGGTGAACAACGGAAATCTGTTTATGCGCAGGAATTAAAATTTAGCATCAACTTTCAACTAGAGGCTTAGCTTGACACAACATTGCAGTAAAATAAAGATACAAATAAATTGCTACAGAGGTAGGAATCCTTGACACAAGCGAAATAAAATAAAATAACATGGGTTGCCTCCCAAAAGCGCTTTCTTTAATGCCTTTTAGCTAGGCTTGATATTTGTTATGATGCTCTCGTAAATATAGAAAAGGAAGAAAAGGAGCATCAAGAAGCAAATTCAAAACACATTTAAGTCTAACCCACTTCCTATACACAGGAATCCTGTACACAAATAAATTCACAAATAACAAAGTGACAAGCATAGAAAGATTAAAAAAGAGTAACTTCATAACTTTTAGCATATAGAGAGTTGTTTTAGTAGCATGAAAACTTCGACAACCATATTCTACTCTCTCATAATAATTTTCAGTAGTAGAAATCAATTCAACCATATAACCACAAGAATCGTTCAACTTAGATAATATAGGCACATAAAGAGGATCATCAAATTTATTTTAGGATTCATTAGCATGCTTCCCTCTTTCAAAATAGTTATTAAGATCAATATCAAGTTTAAGATCATGGTTGCAACAAAGATTTGAAACTAGAGACAAATGCAAACCACATAAGTATTTCTCAACATAAACAAGTTTCTCCTCCATGGTATAATTAGGAGAATTCAACAACAAAGTAGGACTCTGATGAGTAAGAGTACCATCACAAGCAGCACTTATATCATTTTTATCCTCACACGAATAAGTAATAACTTCTAAACATAGAGGATTATCGATAAGCATAGGACCATCATCTAAAGCATTATCATATATAATATTGGGGACCAAATTTTTACTTCCTGTTATTTCATTTTTAATTGAGTCAAGGAGCTTGCTTATTTCAATTTTATCAAAACTAGATATTTCAATAGATTCATGACTTTCAACAATATAACACACTTCCTCCTTAGGCACGTATGGAGGGAAATCAAATAATCTAAGAGTTAAAGAGTTACTATATTTAGGAGGTAGATCCTCCTTTTGTTCTTCACTCTCCTATTTTTCATCTAATGAGCTTTCAGGTTCAGCAATTTATTCTTCTACAAGTTCCTGCAAGACAACAGTTTCTTCTATTTGAGGATACATTTTCTCAAGAAATTCAGAAATATAAGGATTATCATTATAATATTCAAGACAGTAACCAAGTATAGCATAGTTCTCAGTTTTACAAGGGGCATCATTTTGAATATAACCAGTAATTTCATAGGCACCCTTAAAAACAACAAATTCTTCAATTTGTTCAAGATTATTAATGTCATAGTTTCCTTTAGCATAGGCAGCCAAGGTTTCATTATCATTATAATCACATTGGAAAGGGAGGTGTTTATGTCTCCTACAGCAAAAGGATTCATTAAAGCAGTAGGATTCATCATATGTAGAACACAAGTTCTTAGCAAAATAATTCAATCGACTTATTTGTTCCCAGAAATATTTCCCTTTTTTAGATAAGCGGTATTCCTCTTTTGTAT
Organism: Poa annua; assembly: GCA_026929855.1. Classification (NCBI taxonomy): domain Eukaryota; kingdom Viridiplantae; phylum Streptophyta; class Magnoliopsida; order Poales; family Poaceae; genus Poa; species Poa annua. Next base: position 74,540,686 of record CM049426.1, read on the forward strand.
CAAATATAGATTCCATTGATAGCAAGTAAAGAACTAGACATAATATGCAAACCCAAATACAATAAATAACTAAACCGAAAATAAATAAAGTAACAAACCAAAACTAACAAAGTAATGCAAGTAACTAATTGTTTGTATTTTTGATATTAAGTAATCAAGACAGTAATAAAAATAAACTAAGCAAGACATTAACAAAATAAAAAGATTGGAAGTGTGAAAAACTACCCTCGTAGTGGAATCTTCAAATCAACGGCAACAGCGCCAGAAATCCTTGATGCTAGCAAGCGTCAAGTTTCAGGCGTGGAGTTGACGGGGTGAGTTTGGTGTGGTTTTGCTTCTTTATGTCCCCGGCAACGGCGCCAGAAATCCTTGATGATTTCTACAGATGGTTGGTGAACCCCAAGAGGAAGGTGTGAAGTAGTGCAGCAGCAAGATTTGCCGCAGTTATGAAACCAAGGTTATCGAACCAGTAGGAGTTGAGAATTCTTCTGAGGTGTCAATGGCACCAGAATCCTGGTACGACGTACGAGACGTGGAATCTGCACACAACACAATCAAAGTATTTTGCCCCAACTCAACGGTGATGTAGCGCCCCATCTTTTATATAAAGATGGAACACCTGTGTTATGTGCTAGTCCCTGGATCACTGCTAGCACCACAGTACAAAATATAAAGTATCATTGCATAAGTATTAAATTACTACAACGCGATCCAAAATAATAGCCAAGTATGGCTTTATTACAAATTGCATAGCCATGAAGGCTAGCTCAAGTTCAGAGTTCACAACGAAAACAAATAACAATGAGCCTCATCTTCAAGCATGCGCCACAGGCAGACATGTTGGTTGTAGACTCGAGTCCAAACTCATTCCTCATCAGAATTACCTGCACATTTGAATATGCAGCCCCCGGAGGAGGTCAATACAATGAAGTATTGGCAAGTGACTATGGTGGATAAATTATGGCAAGTCTAATTCTATATGCATATTTGGCTTGGTGGAGTTGTAGGCTATTTTGCGGAAAGCAAGTTTTCTCCTATCTTTTGTAAAACAATCTTGTTTCTCAAGAACTTGGCACCAAGGGATAAAGCCCAAGTGCACCAACAATTCTTTCCTTAGTCAAATTTTACTTTATGAAAACAGTGTTGAGATTCTTCCGCCCATCCTTGTCCAGCTGCTCGAAGTAGTCCATTTCCGGGGACAAAGCTGAGTACTCAGATTGTCGACTCTGCAGAGGTTGTGCACTTTCACCTTTAGACTCAATTAACCCAACCATCCTATACACGCAGTGTATTAAGGAAAGGAGAGAATTGAGACAAGAACTTTCAGAAGAAGAATGCAACCATACTAGCAAGACCCGTTCCACCTACCAACTCTACATCTGCTTGTCAAGCTGACAGGTTGCACCCTCACAACTTAGTTATTCTAGAGAGAGCCCATTGTCAAAAGGCTGCACGGGAAGCTTCTCAACTTGGAGGGACTTGGTAATCTCTTCGTTCCTGGGTGGTCGTCCACAAGTGCACTTCTGGGTAACAACCACCATGCTCATGGTCCTAAGTATAATAGACATTCATCCTAGGCGACGACAACCACAAGCATAGTCCCAAAAGCCACTCAACATAAATCATAACAACCAATTCCACCCAGAAGTGTATTTTAGATTTTAACACTTAGAAACTTTTCTATAACATGGCAAACATTTTAATAGCATAGCTAAGCAACTAATAAAACTTTTCATGGCTGGTTAGGAGAAAGGGTGGCTACACACTACTAGGATATTTGTAAAATACAAACTAAATTAGCATTATAAAATAAATCAAAAATCCCTATCATGCACACTACTCAAAAATATACTACACATGCATATAGAAAATATTGGGTAGAATATGAATGTCACTTGCCTTGGTAACAGGAGGAACAAGCACAGCAAGAATAACAATCACAAGCAAGTCCTTCCTCTTCTTTACAATCTAGCACAAGCAATGAATAAAATAAATACTAACACAATATCATCACAACACCAAACATAATCATGTATGCATGAATGATATGCTATGATGATGATAGGTCACCCCTTTATTAATAATTTTTATCTTCTGTCATTAAATGAATGAAATATAATTTCTAGGTATTTCTTATTTAATTTATCAATTAAATAATTTTAATACTATAGTAAAACTTTGATTTCTATAATTTAATCTTCTTTTGTTTTATGAAAATTTTCAATTAAGACATTCATTAATATTGCTGGACAGAGGGAATTAATACAATCCTGAAAATATTAAACTTATTTGTAAATCATTTTTATTATTTAAGTTATTATTTTAATAGCCGAAATACTCCTCTGATAGTTATACCAATTAAAATTTGTAAAAAGGATAAACAAATGATGTAGAAATAAACGTCATGAGCAGGGCTATCCGTGGATATAAAGTTTATCAAATTTGAACTTGTAGATCAAAAGTTATGAATTTTCTAAGTTTTGCATATTTTCTGTTTTATTTATAAAAATTCCTACGAAAAAGAATTAACAGGGGCTACGTGGCGCGAACTTATTGGTCGGTACCGCTTCGACGCGGATCGGCTGCGAGAGCCTTCCGATCTAATTTAAAATGGACGCGCGAGATCTAATCGATCTAGATCCATTGGATCTAGGTCTAACGGTCCACGATCCGTTGACCAAAAATGGGCGGCGCACTCGCCGGAGCTCGCCCGACCGTGGCGGCGCCACGGCCGGCGTTGCTCGTTTCTCGCGTCCTAGGAGGCTACGGGGCGAACGGAGCTTACCGAAGCGTAGCGGACGTCAGGGCGGAATCGATGGCGCGGTGGTGGTCGTCGGTGTGGTCTTCTCCTCCTCGTGCAGCTCGCCGGAGTTGCTTGCGGCGGCGGTCTCCTTCGGGCGTGGATGAATACGACGTTCGGCTGCAAAATACACCGCGGGACAAAGTCAAAAACTTGCGCAACGAGGAGGGGGATCGAGGAGGGGCAATCCGAGCTCGGGGGGAGGTCGGAGTACCCCGTACGGCTTGCTTTACGGCGGCGGAGATCCGAGCTCGCTCGCGAGCTGCCCGGCGGCGGAGAATTTAGGGTTTGGGTTGCGGAGGGTTGCGGCGGAGGTGGGGGTTTATATAGGGTTGTGCGGGGAGCAACCTTGCGCTGATTATGCTCGAGAATCACGGCCGGTTTCTGATTTCGTCTCGGGCGCGATCTCCGGCGGGAGGAAGACGAAGCTGACAGGTGGGTCCCACCTGTCAGCGAGAGGAGGGTGGAGATGGGCTGCGCGGGCTGGCTTGGGCCGCGTTCAGACGCGCGCGCGTGGTGGATAACTACGGGCTGGCCCGATTCCTTTTCCTTTTTAATAAAAATAATATCTGTTTTTAAATACTGATTTCAAAAATGACTTTTAAACCTATTCAAAACATATCAGAAAAATTCATAAAAATATGTTTTGGAAAGGTTATCCAAATTGCAGCTTTTTAATATTATACTTGCCCATAAAATATTGCTAAAATAATATTTATTAAAGAGGTTTAAATAAATATTTTCTCGAACTTATAGATTATTAAATCTTATAATCTAATGTTTTATTTTATATTTTTGTGGTGTAGTTTTATGTTTATGGATGAATGATGCATGAATGCAAAAGTTTTAAATTTTTGCAAAATTTGGGATGTTACAGACTAACTCCCTTAAGAGGAAGCTCGCCCTCGAGCTTCGGAAAGATCAGCAAATAGGTGTGGATGGTCTTCTCGAAGATCATCTTCTCGTTCCCAGGTGGCTTCTTCCTCGGAGTGATGATTCCACTGGACTTTGCAAAATTTGATGGTTTTAATACGGGTGACTGTTTCTGCGGTCTGCAGTATCTTGATGGGTTTCTCTTCGTAGGTCAAGTCACTCTCCAAATGTACTTCTTCGAGGGGTACATTATCCTTTAAAGGAACTCCCATCATCTTGGGGTGATATTTCTTCAACTGACTGACATGGAACACATTATGAACCGCAGACAGAGCTTCTGGTAGTTCTAACTCATATGCTACTTCACCTTTGCGAGAAAGAATTTCGAATGGTCCAATGAATCGAGGTGCTAGCTTTCCTTTAATCCCAAACCTCTTTACACCTCGGAGTGGTGATACTCTAAGATAAGTTCTATCACCCACCTCGTAGGTGACCTCTCTACGTCTAGATTCTGCGTAGCTTTTCTGGCGTGATTGTGCTATCTTCAATCTATCCTTAATCAATCTGACCTTCTCTTCAGCCTCTTGGATTATATCAGGTCCAAAGAAACTTCGTTCTCCTACACCACTCCACAACAATGGGGTTGTGCATTTCTTCCCATATAAAGCCTCAAATGGTGCCATCTCAATGGTATCTTGGTAACTGTTATTGTAGGAGAACTCAGCATAGGGTAGATTGTCATCCCAACTAGATCCATAATCGAGCGCACAAGCTCTTAACATATCTTCTAAAATCTGATTTACTCTTTCAGTCTGGCCATCCGTTTGCGGGTGAAAGGCCGTACTGAATTCCAATCTGGTTCCCAAAGATTCGTGCAACTGCTTCCAGAAATGAGATGTGAACTGGGTCCCCCTATCGGACACGATACTCTTGGGAACGCCATGTAGGCACACAATTTTCTTCATGTAAATATCAGCTAACTTTGCGCTTGTATAGGTGGTCTTCGCGGGTATAAAGTGAGCTATTTTGGTTAAACGACAAACAATAACCCAAATAGAATCATATCCTGATCTGGTCCTTGGTAACCCGGTGATGAAATCCATCCCAATAGAATCCCACTTCCAATCCGGTACCTTCAAAGGTTGCAAAAGTCTTGTTGGTTTCTGATGTTCAGCCTTTACTCGACTGCACACATCGCACTTAGCGATATATTCTGCTATTTCTCTTTTCAAGTTGTTCCACTAGAATCTCTCCTTCACATCCATATACATCTTGGTATTTCCCGGATGAATGGAATAAGGTGTCTCATGAGCTTCTTGCAGAATTAACTTTCTAATATCAGGATCATTGGCCACACATATACGTTTCTCAAACCACAGAGTCCCTTGCTCATCCTCATGAAATCCTTTAGCTTTCCCTGCTTCCAGATTGACTTTGATTTCTTCTATTTCCTTATCTCCTTTCTGCGCTTCACGTATCTTGTCCATCAAGGTAGGTTGTACTACCAATGAGGCTACAAAACCTTCTGGTACTACTTCAAATCTGAGGTCCTTGAATGCCTTGCATAAATCTTCGGGTAATTCTTCTGCTGTGAGGCCATTCACATAAGCCTTACGACTCAGGGCATCTGCTACCACATTTGCCTTTCCCGGGTGATATTGGAGACTTAGATCATAATCCTTGATAAGTTCCAACCACCTTCTTTGTCTCATGTTCAATTTTTTCTGAGTAAATATGTACTTCAAACTTTTGTGGTCTGTGAATACCTCACATCTTTTCCCCATCAGGTAGGGTCTCCAAGTTTTTAGGGCATGTACCACTGATGCTAACTCGAGATCATGGGTTGGGTAATTTGCTTCATGTTTCTTGAGTTGTCTAGAGGCGTAAGATGCCACTCTGCCTTCTTGCATCAACACACTTCCCAGACCTTGGCGTGAAGCATCACAGTACACTTGAAATTCCTTCTCCAAATCAGGTAAGCATAGAACTGGGGCTGAAACTAGACGTTTCTTCAATTCCTGAAAACTGGCCTCGCATGCCTCAGTCCACTCAAATTTCTTCTCCTTCTTTAATAATTCCGTCAATGCCTTGGCAATTTTTGAAAAGTTTTCTATAAATCTTCGGTAGTATCCTGCTAGGCCAAGGAAACTCCGTAATTCTCCAACATTCTTTGGTGGCTCCCAATTGGTTACAACTGAAACCTTTTCAGGATCCACTGCTACACCCTCTTTGGATACTATGTGACCTAGGAATGCGACTTGTTCCAACCAAAATTCACACTTGCTGAATTTGGCATATAACTTATGTTCACGTAGTCTCTGCAATACTAGGCGTAGATACTCTTCATGTTCTTTGAGACTCTTGGAGTAGACTAGAATGTCATCTATGAACACTACCAAAAACTTGTCCAGAAAATCCATGAACACTTTATTCATCATATTCATGAAATAAGCTGGAGCATTTGTTAATCCAAATGGCATTACAGTGTACTCATATGAGCCATATCTTGTAACAAATGCTGTCTTTGGTATATCCATCTCTCTAACCTTCATCTGGAGATAACCTGATCGAAGATCAATCTTGGAGAAGACCCAAGCACCTTTTAGTTGATCAAATAGTTCATTTATCTTTGTTAACGGATACTTGTTCTTGATGGTGTGTTCATTTATATCCCTGTAGTCCGTGACTAGTCTCTGGGTTTGATCCTTCTTTTTAACAAATAGAACTGGCGCTCCCCAGGGAGAAGAACTTGGGCGGATAAATCCTTTCAGAAGGTGTTCCTCCAGTTGCTTCTTGAGCTCTTTTAGTTCATCGACGACCATAGGATAGGGTCTCTTAGCTATGGGTCCGGTACCCGGTTTCAGTTCAATGAGAAACTCCACATCTCTATCGGGTGGCATTCCCGGTAGTTCTTCTGGGAAAACATCGGGGTACTCCTGGACAATCAACACATCTCCAAGGCTAACCCCCTTAAGAGAATTTAGCCTAACTTTCTTAAGTTCAAAAGTTGATATGAATTTAATCTTCTGTTTCTCTGGGGTGGTGAGGGTGATAACTCTGTTTGCACAGTCTATGATTCCTTCAAAACGGGTCATCCAATCCATTCCAATGATAACATCCAAACCTTGGGTTTCTAGGATGACTAAGTCTGTTGGAAAAAGATATTTTCCAATCTTTAACTCTAATTGTCTACATCCAGAATTTACTATCATCTCACCCCCAGGTGAACTCACTCTTATAGGTTTTCCTAAGCTTTCCTCGGCTAGCCCATGTTTGTTTACAATAGCTCTTGATATGAATGAATGCGATGCTCCAGTATCAAATAAGACTAATGCTGGAAAAGAATTTAGCAAGAACTTACCAATCACAGCATCAGATTCATCATCAACTTCTTCCACGTTGATGTGGTTTACTTGCCCCTTTTGAAAAGGGTTGGGCTTGGAATTTTGATCCGCCTTCTTCTCTGGGCAGTCAGTAGCATAATGTCTTGTCTTCTTGCACTTGAAGCAGGTCACATTAGACAAGTCCTTCTTTCCTTCACGGTTAGGACGGGGATTACCATTCCCATTATTATGGCCATGGTGATGGTTTCCCTTGAACCCACCATTATTTCCTTTGTACCCTCCATTGTTTCCTTTGTATCCTCCACTATAGTTATGGCCATGATACTTTTGGTCACTTCCACTGTTGGAATAGTTCCAGGGTTTATGGCTACTGACCTCAGATGTGTGTGTTTTCTTGTGTGCTCCTTCAGAGTTACCCTTGCTTGCACCGAACTTCCTCTTCCTATTCTCTTCCTTTCTTATGTTATTGTCCAGAGTAATTACTTGATCCAGCAGAACTTGGTAGTTAGGTGCATAAGCCACAGACAAGGGTATCTTCAGTTCTCCCCTAAGTCCATTAAGGAATTTGTCCTTCCTTTTAGCGTCAGTGTCGATGTCCTCTGGTGCATACCTTGATAACATACAGAAGTCATCCATATACTCTTTCAGAGTTCTACCTCCCTGCCTCAAGCTTCGAAATTCCTCTTTCTTCAGGTTCATTATGCCAGAGGAAATGTGGGCATTGCGGAAACCTTCCTTGAACGCATCCCAAGTCATGCCATTCAGGGGATGAGTTACGTGATAGGTCTCCCACCACATGGCGCAGGTCCTTCCAGTAGGTGTGCGGTGAACCTCACCTTTTCTGCCTCAGAACACTCACAAGTTACTAAGTACTTGTTGACTGAACGGAGCCAGTCATCCGCCACTATTTGTTCAGTAGCAGAGGAAAACTTATTAGGCCTGAGCCTTAGAAATCTTGCAAGTCTGTCCACCGGAGGTGGTGGTGTTGGTGGTGGGTTGTTGTTATTGTTGTTGTTGTTGTTGTTGGTTGCTGCAATGAACTGAGTCATCATAGTCATCAGTTGGGCTTGAGCTGCCATCAGCTGTTGCATAGCCTCGTTGTTGTCGGAATCACGACGTGGAGGCATCTGTGGGGTTTTAGCATGGATGAGTAAAGGATTGATAGAACTATAAAGAGAAATCCTACCCATGCACAAAACAAACAAGTCTAGCAATCAATCAACAAGGAACTTATAAAACAACCAATCACACAAAACAAAACCTTTGGTTTAGGGAAAATGGTATAAAAGTTTGGAAAATAAACTCTGAAAGAGCATTTTCCCTCATGTGTGGTTTTGGTAATTGAATGACAATCTCTATGGACTAATGTTTGCATTGAGATATCATTATAGATCATGTCCATGGAATTGTGGAGTTCATGTGTTGGACTCTTGAAGCTTATGTGTTGAGTGGAGCATATTGCAAGTATGTCTTGAAGGATTCAAGACATCATCTTAGTGAAGAAAAGATGAGAGTTGTGCAAGACCAAGAGAAGCTTTCTCCAAAAGATCCTATGCTTGGTGCTTGCAATGGATACATGAAGACGAAGCTTAGCGAGACTCTCCCATTGTGAGCATGGGGGAGTATTTGAAGAAGTCTTCATCAAGCAAGTGTTTGGACGCGCAATCAAGAAAGATGATCCACTTGAAGAAATCAAGATAGTCATCATCCAACTCAAGTGGAATGCTCAAGGCAAAGGTATGATCTTGATAGGGCTATAGGATAGATAGGCGTACTATCAAGAGGGGCTCTCAAGTTAGTAACTTGATCGCATTCTTGGCATATCATATTTCTTGGTTCTTATTTGACTTTTATGTTGGTGAGGAATTAGAGCTTGGTTCATCTCCATGTCAAGCTCTAGTTCATCGTCATCGAAATTGGTTTTACTTTGGACAACTTGTTGCGTTTTCGGTGGCGGAAATATTGCCGGTTCTACCTTGAGGAAAGTCCCACACCTTGCCATGTGTGGAGATTTTACTCTATTTATGGGATGCAATATTCCGCCCTACCGGAATTTCCGGTTCACCAGCTCATCCAAGAAAACGGCTAAGGAAAGGAGAAAAAGGGTTCTGACTCCAGTCGGAAATTGTGCTCGGAAATTTCCGTCTACCGGAATTTCCGAGTGCCCCCAGAAAAGTCCTCCAGAAATGGCTAAGGAAAAGTTTGGTTTTGCTTCTGACTCCAGCCGGAATTTTCGAGCTCTCTTAGACCGGAATTTCCGGGTGACCGGAATTTCCGAGTCTCTCTAGACCGGAATTTCCGGGTGACCGGAAATTCCGAGTCTCACTTATACCGGAATTTCCGAGTGTCGAAACAGCCAACGGCTATATTTCCTGGAGGGGTATAAATACCCCTCCCCTTCTTTTTCCCCATCCAATCCAAGGCAGCACGACTTTCCCCTCTCTCCTACTCCATTGTTGACCTTGGAAAGCTCACTTCCCTCTCAATCCCTCCATTGAATCTTCCATATTCTTTAGGGAAAGTTGAGAGGAGATCTAGATCTACAATCCTACCAATCCATCTCTCCTCTAAGTGAGGGGAACTTAGTGGGTCTAGTTCTTGGAGTTCGTTTGTGGTTCTTCTTCTTTGTTCTTCCTCTCTTCTCCCCCCATAAGCATTAGTTGCTTTTGGTGGGATTTGGGAGTGAAGGATTTGACTCCTTTGTGGTTTCCTTTGTTCTTCCTCTCTTATTCCCCCATAAACATTTGTTGTTGTGTTGGAATTTGAGAGTGAAGGACTTGAGCACTTCGTGTGCTCTTGCCATTGCATTTGCATCAGTTTGAGCCCTCCACGAGGATTCGTGGTGGTGTTACTTGTGAGCTTGTTACTCTTGGGTCTTTGGACCCTAGACGCCTTTTGTGGCCGGCCTTTTGTGGCCGGCCTTTTGTGGCCAAGACCTTTTGTGTTCAAGACCTTTTGTGGTCACTTGAGAGCCCCCAATTAAGTTGTGGGTGTGTGCCTCAAGACTTGGGAGCCCCCAATTAAGTTTTGGGTGTGTGCCTCAAGAGTTGTACGAGATTCGATCTCCGCCCCAAAGGAGATCAATAGTGGAAGGTGAACTCGAACCTTTTGTGGTTGAGTTCATCAGGAGAAGAAGGTGAGCCTTTGTGGCGTTGCGGCTAACCTGTTGTGGTTGCGCACACCTCTCCAAACGAGACGTACACCTTTGGGTGGAACTCGGGAATACATCCTCGTCTCCGCGTGCCTCGGTTATCTCTATACCCGAGCTCTTTACTTATGCACTTTACATTGTGATAGCCTTCGTGCTTGAAGTCATATATCTTGCTATCATCTTGTTACTAGTATTGCTTAGCTTAAGTTGTTGGTGCACATAGGTGAGCCTAGTTTATATATCTAGGTTGTATGCTTGTTAAATTAAACCTCTAGTTTTATTCCGCCTTTATCAAGCATACCGGAATTTCCGGGTCATTGGTGTACCGGATATTCCGGCTACTCGGAATTTCCGGTCACTCTTGGATCGGATATTCCGGCTCCTCGAAAAAGTTTTAAATCGCCTATTCACGCCCCCCCCCCTCTAGGCGACGTCTATCCGTTCAAACTCGCGGGGTTCCGGGGATACAAAGGAAGGTACTGCCTTACCACAAGTTGGTAGGTCAATACAAGACTAAGATAATGAGGTGTATGATAAATGGTAGTCTCACTACGAACTACTCGACCATGTCTTCTTCTTCCTCTTCAATTTCCTGAATCTCGATTCCTTCATTGGTGAGTACATCCTTGAGTTCCTTTACTTCCTTCTCTAGGGCAGAGTTCTTTTCTTGCAGCTCCCTCTTCTCAGCACGAAGCCTTTTGATCAAGTCACTATCGGCCTCAAACTCGACTTCATTGCTCTCGAGTTCCGCCTTTTGTTCTCTGATAGTCTTGTTTTCTTGTTTTTTGCTTGATGGGGCGTGCGTTTGGACACACGGCTAAGTGGTTCTCGATCACCTCCCTCGGTACACCGGACCTATCTGACGGAGTCCATGCGAACATGTCAGAGTTTGCCCAGAGGAAGGCGATGAGCGCGCTTTCCTATTTGGGAGGCAGCGCAACGCCAATGGTGACGCTAGCCCCCGAGCCTTCAGCCCCCGAGCCTTCAGCCCCCGAGCTACTGGAGCTTAGAGAGACTTTCTTTGTAGCGGCTGGCTCCTAAGAGAACAGCTGCTTCTTCTTCTTGGGTCTCTCGAGAGGCTCCATGTCCTCGTCTGCAGGGAACTCAATGGCTCCAGCGTTCTTCAGGCCGAAGGGCATGCATACATAGCAATACACACCGCCAGGGGTGAGGAAAGCCGTCTTCTCCTCGTCTTCCTTAGCCATTTTTAACTGGTGATAACCAGAGAAGGCATCGAGGAAGCAGAGGAGGTCGCAGCCTGCGGTGGAGTCCACAATCTGGTCGATTCTTGGCATGAAATAAGGGTCTTTGGGGCAAGCGTTGTTCACATCAGTGTAGTCGATGCAGAAGCGACCTCCCCCGGCGGGTTTTGGGACGACCATGCCGCTGGAGAGCCAAGTGGGGTGTGCGACTTCGCGGACGACATTTGCCGCTTTGAGCTTCTTGACCTCTTTGACGTGAATGCTTGCTTCTCGGGGGCTTGTTTTCTTGCTTTTTGCTTGACGGGGCGTGCGTTTGGACACACGGCTAAGTGGTTCTCGATCACCTCCCTCGGTACACCGGACATATCTGATAGAGTCCATGCGAACATGTCAGAGTTTGTCCGGAGGAAGGCGATGAGCGCGCTTTCCTATTTGGGAGGCAGTGTAGCGCCAATGGAGATGCTAGCCCCCGAGCTACTGGAGCTTAGAGAGACTTTGTTTGTTGCGGCTGGCTCCTAGGAGAACAACTGTGTAACATCCCAACATTTTATAATGTTCAAAAATCACTAAAATTTAAAACTTTTCTTTTTATTAAAATAAAATATTAAATGCATAAGGAAACCAACTATGAAAGACTTCAAACTTATTGAAAGAGTTTAAGATTTCAAATGTCACAGTTTAAACATTTTGTTATCCTCTGTATTTCAAAAACCTTAAAATGTAATTTGACAAATATCTTACAAACTACAATCCATTTTATTTAAGTAAATAGTTTACTTATAAGAAATTGATTTCAACCACTTAGCCATATCTATTCATAAATTCACAAATTATTTAAAAATTGTGTTAGTTGCCAAAGGGTTTTCATTCTCTCAACTAAGTTCAAAACATGGTGTTAAAATTTCAATTCTGTAATTTATAACTATAAACTTCATAGATTTTAAATTAATTAATTAGCCAAATAAACATTTCACTTGCTTAAATGAATTTCATTTATTTTCAAAGCATGAAATGATTAATATATCCTTTTTAAGAAATGAATTAAATCTAAAATCTTTTCCAAAGTTGTTATGAAGTTTTCAAATGAATTATCATAATATAAAATATATTGGTGCACAAACTATTTTCAATTAAAAATGAATACCTTATATTTCATATTTCCTAAACATTATTTATATTTAGTTCTTTAATATTATGTCAAATTTAAGATGAATGATTTCAGCAAAATAAGTTTAAATAACTTAAATTCAAACATATTTTGAATATGGGTATTTTACAAATTTTATTTAGCCAAAATAAAATTTATTTAAGATATAATTTTTAATTCGACTTAAGTGTCTAATTTGTATTTAATCAATATTTCAAAATATTATTTTTCAAAAATATTCAAAACATGCCCACAACTGGTTTAACACAAAGATAGTAATTTTACAAATTTTTAGAATTTGATTTGACTTTATTTGGAGTTATAAACCAAAAGTTATTAAGAAAATAGAAAATCAGAAAAGGAAAAAGAGAAATCTCTAACAACGGGACCCACCTGTCAGGGGACTTCATCCCTAACCTCCAGCCGAAAATTTCGCCTCCGATTCCTCCACCGATCCGAGCTCAAATTCGCGGCGTCCTTTGCGGGATTTGATCTCCCTTTCCCCCCATATAAACCCCGCGTCCCCGCCTCCGTTTCCCCTCTTCTTTCTCACCTTTTATTGCCCCCAGGCCGCCGCAATCCACGATCGCCCTCCGCCACGGCCGCTGGCGAGAAGCTTCAATTCCGGCGAGCTTCGTGATCCCCAAGACCACCCACCTCCTCCATTCTTCTTATTTCTTCATTGCGCATCGTTTTGACTGGGTGCGGCATTTTGTTTTGCAGCAGATCGAGCAGCCTGTGCATAGCCGAGGCTTGCCGCCGCTCCATCGACTCCGGCCGGTCTCCATCACCATTCTAGGACGGGATCGAACACGCCGTCGCATCCATCGTCTCCGCCGCGACGTTCCGCACCGCGTCATCGTCTTCCCCAAGCTCGAGCGTCACCGGAGCGTCGAGCGCGTCCACACCCGAGCCACCACGCCACCTTCCACTCCAACTCCGGCCCCAGCGCTGCCGCTCTCAGGTCAACCCTCTCCTAGCCTTCGATCTGCAGCCAACGCACATGATTAGATCTTTTAAAACGAAGGGGTACGATTTGATCTGGACCGCCAGATCCAGATCTGACGGCCCAGATCTGATCACTTATCCACGTCAGCGTGCACAGTCAGCATCTAGTCAGCAGCCACGTCAGATCCAGTCAGCGCCAGCGTGTAATTCTTTTTCTATTTTAAATTTAATTGGAAGTTTTGCAGATTAGTCCCTGTAATTAAAACATCTATAACTTTTTAAGCACTTATCCAAATTTAACAAAATTTATATTTTTGGAAAGCCCTCGACATGTAGAATATTTTAGATCTGTTAGATTTCAAATTTGACTTAGTTTAAAATATTCAAATTTCAAATGGTGAATGTGAGTATTTTTGTCATAACTTTAAATCTGTAAATTCAAAAATTGCAAATAAAATTGTTTTAGAAACTTTAGAATATTTGTAAATTAATGCCACTGCTATAAAATATTTTTGAGTAATTTTTGAATGAATTCATAGTTATATATTTAATTTGAATAGTTTGAGTATTTTCAATATAACTATTAATAAAAATATTGATTTCGATTAAAGTAAATTGCTATAAATTTAATTAAAATGCCTCCTGTCTATTAACATTATTTATTAAATTATATTATAAAAATTTAATCATAGAAAACTTTAATCTTATAATTATTCTTTTTATTATATTTTCCAAAAATACAAATTAATTAAATTTCATTTATAAATTCATGCATATTTATAAAGAAATCACAAAAGTTATTTTTGATGTTTCTTGTGATTTAAAATTTCATTTCATTCATAGCATATTTTATTTTGTAGATATAATTCTCATAGGAAAACCCCTCTTCATTAGTTTTCTCTAAGTTAGAAATAATTTCAACTTATCATTTTTGTGAAGTGCTACACTTAGACACTTAGTAATTTTCAACATGGAGCTGAAAGACCAATGAAGGACTTAGCCAAACAAGACTCCAGAAGAATCTCCAAGGAGTGGAAGCACTTATAAGAAAGATCAAGAAGAAGTTCACGAAGACCAACCAGAAATATTTTCTAAGTCTTTCTCCCTCTTTCTTCCTTCTCCCTCCTTCTTCTGTTAGACTTCATGATGACTAAGTAAATCAAAGACCAGCCTCGAGGATACAAGAACCACCAAGTCTGAAGATTTATCAAGTCTATCAAAACTTCAATCAAGACATCATCAAGGAGAATATTTCAAGTCTGGAGATGAAGCCTGGAGGACAACTACATCTTTCTTCTATCTTTTCCCTCTTTCCTAATCTTGTCTTTCACATTAGACTTAAACAATTTTGATCATGATATTATCATCTTGAAGTTGTTGGATCCTAGCGGCATAGTGAGATGAAGCGGCCTGGAAACAAACCTTACATGTCCACGTACATGAGACCTGTTCCACAATTTAAGTGGCTGGCCGGGTGTCTGTCTCTCTCACTTTAGTGAATATCCAATTTACAAAGAGTTGATAATAATTGTTGATCACCTCGAAGAATAGAGCTAGTATTTTCTCTAAGTATTTTGCACATCAAGGCTAAGCCATTAGAGTGCTTATTCAAGATGATATAAAACAAAATATTTTATTCAACTTATGACCTTAGCCCTTAGTCCTTTTGGACCCTATTTGCCTTGCATTAACTTAAAAGATTTTCATGGCATGAAAAAGCATTTCTAGCCCATAGGAATATTTTGCACATCATGCATAAACATATTTTCCTTAGAAAGTTTTATAAAACTTATTTATTCATCTAGTATGTGTTTGCATGCATTGTGAAGTTGTGCTTGCTGTTGATTGTTGTATTGTTGCTTGTCTATACTGTTAGATTGGACGGAGAGTCCCGAGTATCGTTGAAAAGAGTTGTGAACAACGACAACATTCAAAGGCAAGTGGCACACCTCATAAACTTCCTATTATTTCTATATGCATTACTTAGTGTATTTTATATGCATGTGTAGGATAGTATCGCTATGCTAAACCTGTGTAGAATTCCTTATTCCTGAGTCTAGGTTCCTATGCAATACTTAGTAGAATTATTGATGCTATGCAAATGCTGTTTTGTGAAAATCTAAATTCTACTAAGTTAAGAATGAAACACCTGGGTGGTGAGTGGTTGTATGGTTTATGTTGAGTGGCTACTCAGGTCCATGTCTATGGTTCCTGGAGTATGTACACTTGTGAATGGCCACCCAGGAACCGAGGAATCTGAAGAACTCCGAGTGACGATTGCTTCCAGTGCAGCCATTGCCATATGGGCTCTGGCTTGATCAATTATGTTGCGTGGACTCTCTCCGGCTTGACAAGCAGATGTAGGGGGATGTTAGGTGGAACGGGTCAAGCCAGAGTGGGAGGGAAAATGCTTCTGAAAAATCTCGTCTCATTCTCTCCTTCCCTTATCACAAATGGTGTGTAAAGGATAATTTGGGTTGTATGGGTACAATGGTGAACGTGCACAACCTCTGCAGAGTGTAAAACTAAGTACTTAGCCGTGTCCCCGGTACGGACAATTTGAGCAGCTGATCACGGACGTCAATGGAGGATTCCATCATTCCAACTTCAGAAATAAAACTTAATGGGTGAACAAGGGAAGATGAGATTTATGGTTTTCATGCCATACTCGTCATGATTTCAAGAAAAGTGTTTTCAAAAGAGTAGGAAAAATTGGCTTTATGCAAATTAGCCTTGAACTCCACCAGCCAAATATGCATATAGGCTTTATAGTTATTCCATTAAGTGTCCACCATAGTGTCACTTGCCAGACTCCGTTTTTAATGGAATCTGACCCACGTTGTTGCAATATTTTTCTTATTGCAGATTTGATCAGATGACAAGTGAGGTTTCGTTTAAAGGTTCCGAGTCTACAACCAACATGTTTTCGCCTGTGGCAGCATGAAAGTTACTCACTGCTATTGTATTTCCGTTGTGTACTTTTCAATGCTAGCTTTATGCTATGCAACTTGTATCGAATATTTTGTAATTCTGGATCATCGATGTAATAAAATTGACGCTTTGTTGTGATATTACATCGTAAACTGTGTGTGCAAATGAATCGATCCAGGGATTTGCACTATACACAGGTATCTGCCTTATTTAAAGTGCAGGTACGCTACAAACTGCTTCTTCTTCTTGGGTCACTCGAGAGGCTCCATGTCCTCGTCTGCAGGGAACTCCATGGCGGCTGCCTTGTAGGCTGTGTCGAAAGCGCGCGTAGCATCCAGAACATGTCCATGGATGGTGATTGTGCCAGCGCTCCCGGGGATCTTGACCACGTTGTAGGCATGATGCGTGACAACCATGAATTTCACGAGGGTCGGGTAGCCGAGGATGGCGTTGTACGGCAGGCCGATGTGCGCAACATTGAAGTCGATATGCTCGGTGCGGTAGTTTTCCTTGCTGCCGAAGGTGACGGCAATCCTGACCTGCCCAGAGGCTCGATCGAGCCGCTGGTGACTCCAGTGAAGGGCCTAGAGGGCATGAGCCGCTTGTAGGGCACTTGAAGCGCTTCTAACGTCTAAATGGATATGACATTCAGACCTGCTCCACCATCAATGAGTGTCTTGGAGACGGCGATGTTGTCGATGGTGGGGCTGCAGACCAACGGGAGGGTTTCAACAGTCTTGGTGGACTTGGGGTGGTCCTGCGCGTCGAAGGCGATGGTGTACTGTGACCACTTGAGGGGCCTGGAGGTCTCGAGGCTGGGGAGGGCGGCACTGAACTCGCGAGCGAACTGTTTGAACTGATTGTTCGATTTGGGCGCCTGTGCCCCACCGAGGATGCAGACAATGGCGCCTCTTGGAGCTTGATAGCCTCCATCTTCCTCGTCAGGGAGGTTGCCGTTCCTCTCCGCAGCGTTGACCTGATTGCCAGATGGTTTCTGGTAGCCGCTCTTGCGCCCGCTTCCGCGGTAGCCACGGCCTCGACCGTGGCTGCCGTTGCCCTCTGCTTGTTCGCGCTCCTTGCTCAGCCTCTTGAGTTCGAAGCAAGTCTCTGTAGAGTGGCCACGCTTGTGTGGTAGATGCAGAACGGGCGATAGTCGTCCTTTCTCTCTCCAGGCTTGGGAGAGTCCCTGCGGGTGCCCTTCGCGTCAGGCTCTGCTGCGAGCACCACGGTGGCCTTGCGCTTGGGCTCCTCCTTCTTCTTGCTCCTGGACCCTTCAGCACGCTCGTCCCCTCTCGAGGACATCTTGACGAAGAGGAGCCTTGGCGCACTTGTCCGCCAGGTCGAACAGCTTCACCACATAAGTGAGCTTGTCGTGGATACCCAGCTTCTCGAGCATCCTGCTGTTCGTGACGCCCTCGCGGAAGCCGGCGATGAGTTGAGTGTCGGGGATGTTCGGGATCTTGTTGCGCATTTGGCTGAAGCGCTGGATGTACTTGCGAAGGGTTTCATCCTTCTTCTGCACCACAGCGCGCATGTCGTGGTGGGTGAGCGCGCGCTCGTATGTCCCCTTGAAGTTGGAGACGAACTGCTTGCAGAGTACCTCCCAAGATTCACAGAGTCCTCAAGGTGGTTCAGGAGCCACGACAGCACAGAGTCACGAAGCGCGTGGGAGAACCAGTTGGCCATGACCTTGTCGTCTCCGCCTGCCCCCTGGATGGAGGTGGTGTAGAGTTGCAGGAATGGAGCCATCATAGCCCTTGGGGAGAGCCGGCTTGAACTTCGGGGGCCATACCACGCGGCGCAGGGAGCGGGTGAACGCCATGCAGCCTGTGGAATACGTGGCTACCCCATGCTGCAGCACGCTGCGGTTCTGCTGGCCCGCCTGGCCGATATCTTCCACGAGCCAGTTTTGGCGGTTGCGCTGGAGCTTCATCCCCACGCGCGCGTCTGGAGCGGTGCGCTGCACGATCAGGCAGTCGTGAGGCGAGGACGCGTGCGAGGCAGCCCTCTGCGTCGCAGCCGGTGCAGGCCCTGGTGGAGACGGAGGCGCGTCTGGCGCAGCCGTGCCCGCGAGGGAGTGGTGCACGACGGACTGCGACGGAGTGGGGCGAGTCGTGGCGATGCCGACGAGGTGGTTGAGGCGCTCCAGCCACTGCTTGTGGGCCTCAGCGGTAGGCTGATAGCGGTAGGCTGATAGCGGAGAAGTTCTTGCGCCATGAGCAGGGCTGTGTGCGGCGCGGGGTCCGTCCTGCCTGGACCGGAGCCGCTCGGGCGCCGCATCGGGTGCGACGATTGCGCGTCCTCCTCCTGCTCGGAGTTGTGCTCGCGCTCTTACACATGAGGGCCTGAGTTGGCGCGCTCTTCACGACGGGGTCGCCCCCGTCGTGCGCGCGTGGCCGTGGCCCCGGGCGGCGCGAGTAGCGCGGGTGTTCGCCATAGCGCGGAAGCGGCTCGAAGGTCGTTGACGCGGCTCAATCCCCTACCTGGCGCACCAGATGTCGGGTTGTGACTCCCACGAAACAGGGGTGGTCACTCCCTGAAGAGTAGTTCGTGAAGGGGATTGAACATGGAGGTCAAGACCCTCGAGAGGCACGACGACGGTGCTCGCCGGGCCTGGAGAGGAACACCCACGACAGAGATGGACACCAGCCCGTACCCAGGTTCACGGCCCTCAGGAGGAGGTAAAACCGCTACTCCTGCATGTCTGTATTGCACTTTTGAGGTTACAGTACAACTGAGCTTGCCGAGGGCTCCTTGAGGCAGTTCGTGCCTGTGGAGGGAAGCAATGGTCTTCTTCCTCCTCCAGCCGAAGGCTATTCTACAGGAAGGTCCGGGAAGGGTGGGCGCCGGAAATCTCCGAGCGCCGGAAATCTATATGGCATGCTCTAACTACTTTGCTCTAACTACTGGTGCTCAAATAATTTTCGCGCATTTAATTTTAAAACACTAAGTGATTGAAGTTTCACTTGATTTGGTGGAATTGAAGTAGATCATCAACTTGAGCGTTATAGACTTTGAGATGATCTTAGCTTACACCTTATTTTGGGGTAAAGAGATACACGATGAGAGGTTACACTAAAGAAAACAAAACCTGTTACAACAAAACAATATTTAGGAATAATGACCAAAACAAATATTCTTAGTTATTCTCTGGTCATCTATTCTGATCAATTGTGCTAGACATATTTCTAGTACATGGAAACCATGACATTCTTGGAGACCAAACTGAATTGCCTAAACCTTAATCCAGATCTTCTTTCTTTATCTAGACATCATAATCTCTTATCTCCCAATCCTCTTGAAGGCATCAGCAAGAGAAGATAACAAGCAAGGAAGAAATACAACAAGAAGGATCATAGGAGTATTCCTTAGATGGGCATAGAAGTGTTATGTCAATCTATCATGGAGAATTGGAAACTCTCATACCATCATCCATCTGTATTAATGTATCTAGAAATGGTATGATATTCAGCGGTTTGGGTGATGTAGAAGTAGTTTGATAACAAGCCTTATAACCTTGTTAACTAATCACTTTTGTAGGCCTAAAACAATTGAGTGTCATATGAAAACAAACATGTGTTTAGATAATCCAGTACACCAAATTCTCCAGTCACTTGAATATTCAAAGTAATCTGGTGACAAGCTTTATAACCCTGTTAACCAATTCTTCTTATATGCATAAGTCCATATGATGTCACAAATACACCTACATTCATCTAATTCCCAAAATATCTATTTCAAAGACATCTATTCTCCCATGAATGAGTTATCAATCTTTGATCATCACTAAAGGTGATGTAATAAAGCAAGATTACATTCACATCATTCTATTTATTTATTTATTTAGCCATAAGACCTGACCAAAGGCAGGTTATCTATACCTTGAACTTCTAGAGACATCTGATCAAGATCTCTCATGATTTAGTTGACAAGTCTATGGAATCAATCCAGTATGGCCATGTCTTAAACTTAAACATGAAAGTAAATTATTCCTATGTGTATACTCCTTATAGGGTATCACAATGAACATTACAATTATCACTAGACAACAAGTTGGTGTTGACCAATGAATTCTAAAGCACAAAATCATAAGAGTGAATAATTATACATATCCTTACTTTGGAGTAAACCATCAAATACATTCAAAATATAACATATCAACCCTCCACAAAAAAATTAGGGCATGAAAAAAAAACAGGCCCATATTACTTTAATGTATGATAGAAAGATATAAGTGAAAGCCCCATATTTTAATATAAGAAATACATCCAAATAAGCTAAAATCCGCTTTACATGCTAAAAACTACTCAAAACATATAAAGAAATCGGGATATACAGAATATCCAAAATATAGCAAGGAGGCAAAATATACCAAGTTGAAATAAACACTATATTCAAAATATAACCTTCCCGGACCTTCCTGTAAGTTTCTATTGAAGCAAAAGGTGAAAAACATTTGACTAGGGGCCTCTATCAATTGTTCTTGTGGTTTCCAAAATATCCAGGGGGTTATTCACAAAATTCCTTTTATTTCTCTTCTTCAACCTCGAGCCAGAAGGACAGCAGCCGAGCGTGTCGTCGCCTCCACGATGCCGTAATCCTCCTGTCCATCTCCGTCTCGCGCGAGGATAAGGACCTCGAAGGCGTCCTCATCTCTCTCACTCGCTCCCATGTCTCTCTTCTTCCTCTCTCTATTCTTGTCCAAATCCTAACCCTAGGTATTTGGCCGCCTCCGTGCGCCGCCGTCTGTCGCCGATTCAAACCATATCTCGACGCCCTGAGATGCTGAGAAGAATCTCCAGGACTTCCTTGTCCTCATCAGTGAGCTGTGCGTCCTGGAGCGCACAGGACCCAGAGGAATAAGAGGTCTTCCTCGTCTCCGGCCGTCGCTGTCGTGGATGATTTCCTCGCCGTCCAACCTCGTACCTCTTCTCCAAGCCGTCCGTCGTTCTCGTGGTGATCCAACGAAACTTTCCGTATACTTATTTCCTTCTATTTTGTGCGGGAGGTATTGATTCATCGATGGCCGACTCCGGCCGCCGCCGAACCTCGTCTCCGGCGAGCTTCCGATGACCATATGGTCCAAGCGCCGCCACCAGATAGTTCGCCTCAACGCCCTCTAGCTCAATCTGGAAGACGTTTTTCCCAATTTCCACCAAAACGTCGAATTTGTGTCCGGATTGGAGATGAACTCCACTTCTGACGTCACCATGACGTCAGCATAGCAATTTAAATCATTTCCTTTATTAATTTTCGAAATAGATAAGTCTATGACATGTGGGACCCATTGTCAGAACTTCATTCTTTTAGGAAAATTCTGTAAATATTAAAACCCTGACATGTGGGCCCAACTCAAATTAATAATTCGAGAAATTCATTTAAATTGAATAAACGTTGTAAATTCATAACTAATTCATTTTATGTCAGAAAAATATAATCTGTATATCAAAATGACCAGAAAAATAAAATCTATTATTCTATATCATTAAAATTTGTCTTTGAATAAAATTTAAATATAATAGAATTGAAATACAAACCACATAATCTTTTAAATATTAAGTTATTTGAAATGCTATTTTGGATGCATTCAAACTTCATTGAAATTGTCTCACATGCATAACTTTAACTTTAGTAATGTGTTTTTATTTTAATATGAACTATTTCATTTCAATAAATCTATTTCAAAATGATATTCTATTTTTAAAAATAACAAAAAATAAGAATTATTTACGTAATATTGAAAATAAAATTATTAGATGACCAAAAATTGTGTTACTACTATTTAGTAACCATTTAAAATAAATAAAATCTAAGAACATTTTAGAACTACTAAGTTCCATTATGTATGGATATGCATCTACTCCATGTGTTACTTAATTTATGTTTACTTATAATTGGTTAAGTAAAATTAAGTAGGAAGCAAATTAAAAGTTCATAACACTAGGATGTAAGTTGTTGTATTCCAAAAACAGACCATTCATTCATATGAAACAAGCTATATTTAAAGTTAGTAAGTTTCTGATTAAAACTAGTATATTGTTCATAACGCAAAGTCTTGGGTAAAACACACAAAGAAGAATAATGTTATAGGCTCTCTATTAACCATGTGTTATGGTATCAACAATATTAGACATTATTTATGTTCTTCAAAAGTTATTCTCTTTGCCATCATAAAAGATAATACTCCCCTAGCTCTAGATTAATTAAAGTTCATACATGTCTTTCACCAACATAAGATGAACACAACCTAAAGCAACCATTGAGTGTTTATATGTGGTTTGACTTTACTCTTATGCTTAATATGATACATGAACATTAACGTTAAACAACTCAACTTGATTTTGAAGTAAACTTGAACATAAGACAACCCTAAATGAAATCACTCAACTCAAACAACACATGAACATCGATAGTGAGTTACGGGGTACTTTGCGATGCATCTCATATTTATGCATTAAGCATGTTGCTTCTTTAAACATTAGTCCTTACTAGACCAATGATGTTGTTTCAGCTTTCTCGGAGTTTATATTATATCGAAGACCTTGGCTGCATAATCTTGCAGTCAAAAAGGCAAGTTCATCCCTTTTATTCATGTCCTCTTGAAGTATTTGTTAAGAAACTATTTTCAAAATGTTAGTATTGCATATCACACAAAAAGGACATAAAACTTATTTTATAATAATATGACTATGGTTATCCACCAGTGAGGTGGTAATCTCATATGGCTGGCAGATGGGACCACGGTAAGAATGTTGTGGTGGAGGTTCCATTTGCAAGGGAAAGTATCACCTAGGACTTAACAACAAATGTCGCCAGTGATTCTTGCACCGAATATTACGCGCAACCATGAGATCTGAAATGGGTCGGAGAAGTCAGCTGTACCCTTTTCCTCTCGTACACCAACGGATGTCTAGACTTAGGCCGGGCGGTGTGTTCCATAGGCTTGAGATGGCCGTATAATTATCTCACCTTCGGGTTGTGGCTTCTAGCATCTATTGAAGGTTGGCTTCAGGACCAGTTTGAGACGGGCTTCAAATGGTCAGCAGGTTGAAAGTTGCAACAATGACGTAAAACACCGATAACGGATACTAGGCATTATGCACTAACAATCTTACATCTATTACATGAGTGATCTCATCCAATCTCTACTATCCCCTCAA
Source organism: Poa annua (assembly GCA_026929855.1). NCBI lineage: Eukaryota > Viridiplantae > Streptophyta > Magnoliopsida > Poales > Poaceae > Poa > Poa annua. The sequence continues at coordinate 74,564,242 of CM049426.1, forward strand.
GCCTACAACGGTGAATTACTCACTCATGGACGGGGGAAACATGGATGGTTGATGGAGAGGCGGTAGAGATGACGATGGCGATGATCTCCTTCGATTCCCCGTCCCGGCAGGGTGCCGGAACAGAGACTTCTGGTCCCCGAACTAGGGTTCGCGATGGCGACGACGCACGGGTGTGTTCTCTGAAAAAGTGTCTATCCTCCAAGCTTTTATAGGTCAGGAGGCACTTATAGCCGCGAGGGGGTCGCGAGGGAGTTGCCAAGGTGGCCTCCTCACCTCCTGGCGCGGCCAGGTGGGTCCTGCGCCACCAGGTGATGAGGGGCCCTCGGGCCTCTCCTACGTTTGGTGTTCGCGGTTCCTGGTTCTCCACGAATAGAAAATGACTTCTGGATGACTTTTGGGCTTTTTCTTCGAAGTTGATATTTCTGCACAAAAAGAAGACACCATGGTATTTCTACTGAAAACAGCGTTGGTCCATGTTAGTTGCATTCAAAACACAAAAATTAGAGGTAAAACAATAGCAAAAGTGTTCGGGAAAGTAGATACGTTTTGGACGTATCAACTCCCCCCAAGCTTAGCTTATTGCTTGTCCTCAAGCAATTCAGTTAACAACTGAGTGCGATAAAAGAACTTTCACGAACTCATTTGATCATGTGATATAATATTCTCATTATGAGGACAAATGCCTAGACTATTCATAACAAGGCATATATAAACGGTGTCACCCAATAGTTATGTAAGCCATGAAAAGATGCCAATTATACCGATGATAAATAACATGAAACATATTAATTCACATAATTTCAATCATCATAAGAAAGTATGATCAAGTGGTATCACGCTAGCCCGAATGTAACAACAAAACATATATGCCCAGGCATGTCTGAGTTTCAAGAGAATACTAGAGATAAGATATCAAAGATAAAAGCATCTAGATTACACCGCGGTTAACATATTAAGGGACAAGCACATTACACTAAGAATGACAATTATTCTCTCAAAAAGGTGCTCAAAGAAGGATGGAGACTCAAAAGTAAAGTAAAAGATATGCCCTTCATTGAATGAAGTAGGGATTCAACATGTGCTAGAGCTTCTTATCATTTTGAAAACAGAGGTAAAATTGTTTTTGAGTGGTGGTTGTTAGGTCAACGACTGGCAATAGAGTTCTCGTTATCTTCCATACTAAGCAAGTTGAGAGTGGTTCCGATTATTTTTAAAACAAGGCACTTGTAACATGCATCTTTATATTCATATATTTTGATAGCTTGAAACTCCTCCCTACCTTGCTAACACTACCATGGCTAACCAAATCCTCGGGTGCCCGCCAAATAATCTGAAACCATGGAGGAGTGCCCATTTTTATTTTCTCAAATCTTTTTGATATTACAATGGTCTAACCAACCCTTTGCAAAATTAGTGACGAGGAGATGTAGCATGCAAGTCAATTACTCAATTAGCATGGAAGATAACAAGACCAACTACCACTTCCTCATGATCTCAAAACAGTGGCACAAATTGAGAAGTGTTTGAAGGTGTTAAAGGTAGCACATGTGAATTTACTTGAATGGTTTGAAATTGCCATGTATAGGTGTTTATGGTGGACTCTTTGGAATAACTTGGTTTTCAGGGATTTGGAAGCACAAGCATTTTCTCAGCTTGGTACAAGTGGAGGCTAGCAAAAGATGGGAAAGCGACAATTCAAGAGAGGAATAACCGTCATAATCATGCTTGCGACAAAATAGAATTAACAGAGGCATAATAAAAATACAAGAACTCTGAGTCAAAATATGTCATCAAGGCTTAATTGACATTTTGTTTGCAGTCATAACATGTGTAAGCATGTGCCAAGTTGATTCAAATGAATTATTTAGAGGAGTATACCACAGTGTTATATTCTATTATGAGCAAAACAATGCAAGCGAATATCCAAAGAGACATGATATCCATCATAAATAAATTGAAAACGATCATAAGAGAACATGAACTACAAAGCATCCACCAATCGGCATATACCTTATGCAAACCATCTAAGCATGCTCACATGAATGAGTATATGTACAAAAATGAGAAACAAATAGAGTTCATTACCAGCCTCTTACCCAACTCGAAATTGTCATAGATCATCATAATTGCCTTATCACTTGTGTGCTTGAAATATATGAAATAATAACCAAGCTCCATGGAGTAACTGAAGATAATGACCTCTGAAACAAACTATACAAAAGCAAAGAGAAACAACAAATATTTTTGGGTTTTCGGATTTGGAAACGAAAAACAGAACAGCCAGCAAAGACGATTTTGTTCGAGGGCCTTAACATGCCCATATAAGAAAACATAAAACTAATGAAAGTTGCTACACATCCCAGGAATATTTGCACCAAATTTCAAGTCATTCCGACATTCCTGTAATAAGTTATGAATTTAACGGTATACACTAGAAATCTGTCCCTACGCAAAACAATACGCTACAAAGAAATTTTTTTTTGTGTTTTTTCCTATTGAACTTCAAAAAATACTAAGCATACTTATACTAGATACTAAAACAAACCAGCAAGAGAAATAACAAAAATATTTTTGGTATTTTTGGGTTTATGGCAAGCAAACAAAGCATAAACAAATGAACAAAAGAAAGAAAACTAAAAAGAAACATGTATATACAAAGTATCGAATGATATGATATGAAGATGAGTGTGCAACGGTATACCTACCCCCAAGCTTAGGCTTTTTACCTAAGTGGAGCTCAAGGCCAACGTGCCCATCCGTCAAAGTCGCGGGGGTATGTCGAAGAGCTTTCCCGTAATATGAGCTCGAGGATGCGCCGGGGTGGTATCCACTGTAATCCTCCGGCGGTGGCTCCTGCCTGCGATGCGTTTGGTGAAAACCAAGTACGCTCAGTTGCTCCTCTAGCTCTACCAGCGAGTACGACGACGATCTCTTGTCAAGACTGAACAAATAAGGTTGTGGCAAGGAGACTTCCTTTTCAGCATCATCAGCACAAACAACCCTAAACACAATATTCTCCAAAGTGAAGTTGTTAGTAACAAATTTGTGGCCTTTCATGCAGCAAGGCCAAGATAGCATGGTTCAAGTGGTACATCATTAGGACTAATGGGCAGCCCCAAATATTCAGCAATACGAAGAGTAATAATGCCTCCAAAGATGGGGCCTCTAGCCGTTAAACGGCGAGCAATCAAAGAGCCAAGGTTGTACGGGAATTCACCCTTAAGGGAACCCGTAAGAAATGCAAGTTGCAAGTTAGAAACATTGCTAGTGTTTTCCCTACCAAGAACACTAGTAGTAAGATAGTAGACAAAATATTTGATGGCAGGGAATTGAATGTTCCTTATCTTGTCGCGATGTGCGGAGCGGGTGTCATTGTCGGTCACCTCTTGGTAGGTTTGGGCCAACTCCGAGGGATTCACGAAAATCCTCACCGTTGTCCACATGTTCTCTGTACCAACTATCCCACAAAACTCCTGCAAGGTTAGGCTACAAGGCATATCATATATCTTGAAAGAAATAGCCTTTGCAAAAGACTTGGTGTTGAAAGTGAAGGATTCCGAGAAAGTCTTGGTGAGCCAATAGTATTATGACTTCTCATCCCTCATGTAGGCGGTCAAGCCCACTCTCTCAACGAGAGTTTGGAAGTCCTCAAGTTGACCTGCGGCACGAAGTAAAGCATAACAAGGGTAAGATGCAATGTGTGGTTCTCCCGCATCCCCCTCGTCTCCGATCGTCGGTGCGAGGATCTCCTCGTTGTAGGACTGCCTAACACGAGTGGCAGCCCTTGGATGCCTTGTCCTCCTCTGTTAATCTCCCTAAAACACCTCATCACAGTCACGGTTATGCATTTTCCTTTTCGGAGAGGAGATGCACCAAATTTCAGCACTAGAAATTGGCTGAGTGTGGAGATCAAAATCCTAGGAGATGAGCTGCAAGAACACGAGTTTGAGCTATCCAAAAGTGATTTTTCAGTGAAGAGGAAGGCAGGGGAAGGAGAGAGAGCAAGTGGGGGGCCTGTGGGCCCCTCACCACCAGCTGGCGCAGACAGATGCCAGCCGCGCCACCAGGTGATGAGGTGGACCTGGGGGTCCCCCTGGTTGCTCTCTGGCACTTCCAGGTGCCTCCTCAAAAAATAGGATTTTTCATATAAAATATTTAATTTTCTACGAAACTTTATTTTTTCATTTTCTAGTATTTTGCATTATTAAATTCAATACTAAAAAATTATTTTCTAATAACAAATTCAACTAAATATTGCAAACTAAATAATATTACAGTACATATAACAAGGATGAGAGAAATAAAATTGTTTAGCCTCTTTATGCATTTAAAATGCACTTGTTAACAAGGTTGATCAAGTCTTGCCACCAAATGATATTTATATGACATGAAAGTTTTTAAACCATATGAGACACTCATGTTACCTTATAATGAATTGGTATGGATCCAATCATGGGAGTTTTGAATTCTACTTTATATGGGAAATCAATACTTCCCACTCTAATGGACCTCAAATTGGTAATTGTATTAACTTCCCACTCTAGAAGGAATACTAGGTTCATTCACTCGCTGAGAATCATGTCCTTCAGGATACAAGGGGTCTTGAGTTGATTTACCACCTCTAGTTGTTACTTCCCAAACAAGTTTTTCTTTACCTATAGAGTTGTTCACTAGCAATTCTTTTTGCATTTTAGTGAGTTGATATATTTGAGTTTGAACCATATCAAAGTGTTTAATTAGCACTTTAACATCATTAACAGTTTTATCAACAATATCATGTAAATCACTAATAGCATGAGAATTTTTCATTAGGTGATTCTCTATTCTCGAATTAAAATTGCATTGTTCAACAATAAATTCATCAAAGCATTGAGTAGGAGGTTTAGAGTAAGGGATATCTCTATCATCAAACGTTTGGAGAGAGTGTACCTCAATAACGGTTGGAGGAGGAATAGGCTTTCACAATTCTTCAATAGGAGGTAGATACTACACATCTTAATATTTAATACCACTTTCTTGAAGAGATCTTTTAGCTTCCCTCATTGTTTCTTCATTTAATTCAATCATACCTCTCTTCTTTGGTGTTGGTGGAGGTGTTGGAGTTCTTTTCCTGAAAACACAACTAGCAAAACTATCCTGGTATGTCCTAGATTCAGTAGTTAGTCTACTATAAAATATATCAAGTAGATCATTTTTCTCCAAATCATGGTTCGGCTGCCCCCTCAAGATGCAACAAAAGCGTGTCCAAGCTTTGGGCAATTTCTCACCCTCATCTTGATTAAAATTATAGATTTTTAGTAAGGTATCATGTTGAGCACTAGCAGGGAAATATTTTTGAAAGAAAGCATCAAGATAACCCTTAGGACTAGTGATGGAACCAGGAGACAAATTATTATTGTCGGCCCAGTGGGAACTGGGGTATGGAGAGCCCATTCCCTCCAGGCCTCGCACGCAGGCCAGATAGACGAAACGACAAAGGACCAGGCGTCATCGCCTGGCGGGACCCTCGAGGGGCAATTCCCCTCGAGGTCCTGAAGAGGAAACGAGGGCCTCAAGGGAGCCCTCCGCCTCAGGGGACCCTCCCGAGGCGACAGCTCACCTCGGGGGAGTCCCGCAGGAATCTCCCCTGAGGCCTCCCCGAGCCTGAAGGGAAACGTTGCCGCCAAGGAAGTACGACGAGACGCACATGGCCTCTGCCACGCCCACGTGGTGACGCAAGCACCCCCGTTGCCGTTTTGGTGATAAAGGGGTCAATAAAGCGGCTCCGCCTGCTGCGCAGCTGCCAGGACCTTCTACTCTGACGATAAAGCGGGTGGACGGCGCAACCCTCCAAAGGAGGACGTCATCGTGGGCTCCACCTCAGAGACTGCCCTCTCTGCGGGCAGTACAACGCGGTCGGCCGCCGGTCGGCCACCGCCCACCTTTGTCAACAATGGACCGCGTCCATGGACGAACGGACGGCGGTGGACTCCTGCTCCACCATCCCACTGCCATGTGGGAGCCACCTTGAAGGCCAAGACGAAGGAGAGCGCCGGAGGCGCCTATAAAAGGAGGAAGACATCCCTCGTAGCACGGGTCGAATCTTCTGGTGCTACAACCCTTGTAAACCCTAGCAATTCTTGCTAGGATAGCCTTGAGCCCGAGGAGGAAGAAGATCATCGCTTCCCTCCCCAGGCAAGAACTGCCTCAAGGGGGCCTCCAGCAAATTCCACTGTACTGTAAACTCCATCATCTAATACAGACAAGCAGGAGTAGCGGTCTTACCTCCTCACGAGGGCCGTGAACCTGGGTAAGGGCCGGTGTCTTCCTCTGTCGTGTGCGTGTCTTCTTCGGGTCCGGCGAGCAACGTCGCGGAGCCACTCGAGGGTCTAGACGTCCGCGTTCAATCCCCTTCACGAACTACTCTTCAGGAAGTGACTACCCCCGATTCTTGGGAGTTATAACCGGACATTTGGCGCGCCAGGTAGGGGATGAGGCGCGTCAACAACCTTCGAGTTCGTCTCCGCGCCATGGTGAACACCCGCGCCACCCGCGTCGTCCGCGTCAACCGACGTGCGCCTGGGGGAGCACGCGCGCCGCCAGGCACCGCGACCACCCGCGCGCGGCAGGGTTGACCCCGCCATGAAGAGCATGTCCCTTCTGGCCCTCACGCAGAGGCGCGGGAGCACAACTCCAACCACCAAGACGACGCGCAGTCGTCGCACCCGATGCAGCGCCCGAGCGGCTCGGGCCCGGGGAGGACAGACCCTGCGCCTCACACCGCGCTGCTCATGACGCAGGAGCTTCTCCACTACCAGCCCACCGCTGAGGCCCACGAGCAGTGGCTCCAACGCCTCAACCACCTCGTTGGCATCGCTACGATGCGCCCCGCTCCGTCGCAGTCCAACCTGCGCCCCTCTCTCGCGGGCACGGTCGCGACAAACGCGCCTCCGCCACCTCCGGGGCCTGCACCGGCTGCGGCGTAGAGGGCTGCTTTGCACGCGTCCTCGCCGCATGATTGCTTGATCGTGCAGCGCATCGTGCCCGACGCTTGCGTGGGGATGGAGCTCCAGCGAGACCGCCAGAACAGGCTCGTGGAGGAGATTGGCCAGGCGGGTCAGCAGAACCGCGGCGCGTTGCAGCACGGGGTCGCTACGTACGCCTTACGCTGCATGGCGTTCACCCGTTCTCTGCGTCGCGTGGTCTGGCCCCCGAAGTTCAGGCCTTCTCTCCCCAAAGGCTACGATGGCTCCAGCAACCCCATCGAGTTCGTGCAGCTCTACACCACCTCCATCCAAGAAAAAGCCTCCTAATAAGGAGCTCGACGAAAGGAGCAGCCCTCACAAACCCGCCGCCTGGCCCAAAGCCCCAAGAGAGGGCCGCCCCAAGTCCACCGCTGCAAGGAATCCATGCCGAGGAGCCTGAGGAGCCTCACGAAGCCAACCCCCTCGAGGCACAGGGCAAGCCCCTTGAGGCCAACCCCTCGAGGCACAGGGCAAGCCCCTTGAGGCAAACCCACTCGAGGCACAGGGCAAGCCCCTTGAGGCCAACCCCCTCGAGGCAAGGACAAGCCTCCTGAAGCAAACCCCCTCGAGGGCCAAGCTGAGCCACCTCAGGCAAAAGACGCCGAGGCTACAGGAACTACCATCGTCGAGCATCCAGTCTACTTCGTTAGCACAGTACTGCGTGATGCTCGCGAGGGGTATACAATGCAGCAGAAGCTTCTCCTCGCACTACTCATCGCCTCAAGAAAGCTGCGACACTACTTCCAGGGGCAACCCATCACAATGGTCACCTCTTTTCCCCCTGGAGCAAATACTGCGCAACCCAAACGCAACAGATCGTGTCGCAGGGTGGAACATTGAGCTACATCCATTCAATTTGCGCTTCGATACCACAAGGGTAATCAAAGGAAGAGCGCTAGCTGACTTCGTCGCCGAATGGACTGACCCAACCCCTGAAGAGCCTTTGGGAGAAGAACAAGGGCCCTCTGGAGCCGCAATGCCCAGCATCTAGACCATGAAGTTCGACGGAGCTTTCGCTTGTCGCCGCGGCAGGGCAGGCGTAGTCCTGGTCTCCCCCAAAGGCGACAAGTTGTATTACGCAGTCCAGTTGTGCTTCGGAATCGACAAGATATCCAACAATATCGCCGAGTGTGAAGGCTTGCTTGCCGGCCTACGCGCCGCAATTGCCCTAGGCGTCAAGCATCTACTCATCAAGGGCGACTCCCAACTGCTAGTCAACTTCTCTAACAAAAGCTACAAGCCTAAGGACGACCACATGGCCGCATACCTTGAAGAGGTCCGTAGGCTTGAGAAGAACTTCAGGGGAATGGAGCTCATGCACATCCCAAGAAAGGAAAACCAAGAGGCTGATGACATCGCCAAGCGCGCATCAAAGAGGCAAACTCAGCCGCCAGGTGTCTTTGAAGAAAGGCTCGTCAAGGCATCCATAAAGCAGCCCCAAGAGGCCCTGCCCGCAAGCACAGACGAAGCGCTCCCACCAGCACCTGCAAGCGGGGCTCCAGGCTGCGGGCCCCCTACAGGGGAGCGCCTGTTGCTCACAGCGGTGCACCAAGAAACAGAATGGATCGACGAGATCAAAGATTACCTCCACAAAGGGGTGCTTCCCGAGGAAGACGTTGAAGCGGAGCGAATTGCCCGCCAAGAAAAATCGTACCAAATCCTCGAAGGAATTCTCTACCGCAAGCGTCCAAATGGCGTCGCACTCAAATGCGTCCCTCCTGAAGAAGGCAAACTGCTGATCAAGGACATCCACAGCGGGGAATGCGGCCACCATTCATGCGCCCGCACCCTCGCAGGCAAAGTCTTCAGGAGCGGCTTCTAATGGCCTCAAGCGCTTAAAGATGCAATGGACATCATTCAAGAATGTGAAGCCTGCCAATTCCACGCCAAGCAAATCCACCAACCAGCGCTGGGACTACAGACCATTCCGCTCTCATGGCCGTTTGCGGTCTGGGGGCTAGACATCCTGGGACATTTCCCAACGGCGCAAGGTGGATATCGCTACCTCTTCGTGGCCATTGACAAGTTCACAAAATGGCCTGAAGTGGAGGCGACGCCCACAATCACAGCAGGCGCGGCGGTGAAATTCATCAGAGGCCTGGTCTGCCGCTTCGGAGTGCCTAACCGCATCATCACCGACAATGGCTCCCAATTCACCAGTGGCATCTTCAGAGCCTACTGTGAAAGAATGGGCATCAAGCTCTGCTTCGCCTCAGTCGCCCATCCGCAAAGCAACGGACAGGCTGAGCGCGCAAACGCAGACGTCCTCAAAGGCCTAAAGACCAGGACCTTCGAAATCCTCAAGGGCCACGACAAGGGCTGGATCAACGAGCTCCCCTCGGTGCTCTGGTCCATCCGTACCACGCCACCCAAGCCCACTGGGGAAACACCGTTCGCCCTCGTCTATGGAGCCGAAGCAGTTCTCCCAACAGAGATAAAGCATTGATCCCCACGGGTCCTTGCCTTTAACGAGGACTAGCAAGAGGACCTCCACAACGACGACATGTTGCTCCTTGAAGGGCTACGACGCCGCGCCGCCCTCCAGGTGGCCAAATACCAGCAGGACCTGAGACGCTACCATAGCCGCAACGTGCGCTCGCGCACCCTGGAGGCAGGTGATCTCGTCCTCAGGCGAATCCTTTCCAGGGAAGGCCTCCACAAGCTGTACCCGATGTGGGAAGGTCCCTACAGGGTCACCCACATCGCCAGGCCTGGCGCGGCTCGCCTCGAGACGCAAGACGGCGTCCCCATCAAGAATCCATGGAACATCATGCACCTACGCAAGTTCTACCCGTGATCATTGTCACGTCAAGGCATTTAGCGAAAGAGGCAGCCCACGGCTCAACCTCCAAGCACTTTTTGTCCCTCGAGGTTAAAAGCTCAAGGCTTAAACCTCACAAATCTTTGTATCCATAAGGAACAAATTAAAAACGTGATCATAGTCACGCCCGTGATCATTGTCACGTCGAGACTTCTAGCGGAAGAGGCAGCCTACGGCTCAACCTCCAAGCATTTTTTTGTCTCTAGAGGTTAAAATGCTCACGCTTAAACCTCCAAAACATGCTTTGTCTCCTAAGGGAACAAACGCAAAACGTGATCATTATCACACCCGTGATCATTGTCACGTAGAGACGTCAAGCGGAAGAGGCAGCCTATGGCTCAACCTCCAAGCATTTTTGTCTCTAGAGGTTAAAATGCTCATGGCTTAAACCTCCAAAACACGCTTTGTCTCCTAAGGGAACAAATGCAACCGTGGTCATTGCCACGCTCGTGATCATTGTCACGTCGAGACTCCTAGCGGAAGAGGCAGCCTACGGCTCAACCTCCAAGAATTTTTGTCTCTAGAGGTTAAAATGCTCACGGCTTAAACCTCCAAAAGATGCTTTGTCTCCTAAGGGAACAAACGCAACCGTGGTCATTGCCACGCCCGTGATCATTGTCACGTCGAGACTCTTAGCGGAAGAGGCAGCCTACGGCTCAACCTCCAAGCGTCTTTGTCTCTAGAGGTTAAAAGCTCATGGCTTAAACCTCCAAGCTCCAAAGGCTTCCCTCAAGGGCAAACCCTCAGAGCTCTCCACTTAACGAGCCACCTCAGGCCGTTGAGAGTCTCTACCATTAATGGGTGGTCCCCATGCCTCGACATGGTCAAAACATTAACTTGGCAACCCCAAGCATAATAACTCAATTTCGTTCCCAAGTGAACTCAGCGCTTCAGCGGCGCTTTAAAATGTATTTGGTGAGTTTTATTTTCACATTACTCTCTTGAAGTGTGCGCTTACATATCTCCACATGCGTACCTCGCGAGCGGGGGCTGAGTACGGTGCCAGTGCCTCAAATGACACACCAGCAGCACTGCAAAATCCAAGAGTCCAAGCTCTGGCTGGAGGGCAAGATCCAACAAACACGCCATCTCTACAGAGGACCTTGGTACTTACTCTCCTCGCAAGGAACGCCTGAGGGGACGTATAAGCGCGCACGAGTCCCTTGAACCATGTTCCAGCGTTTGGGTTCGCCCCTCTAACATCTGCATGGAAGAATCCCCCCACAAGCCTGAAGAGGCATCCAGGAGCGACCCCTCAAGTGGGCAACCTCGGCAGGCGAAAAGTCTCTGCAGGGCGGAAACCTCGAGAAGCTAAGTCGCGCACCCACGCCTTAAGAGTGTTTTCTCCCTCTAGCGCACGTTTCCCCCTCAAGCGACTTCGCTTTCCCTTACGCTTCATTGACTACTCGCACGTATAAGGGGAGCACTTAACTCTCCTAGGCCTAAACTCCCCCCGGCCTTGCAGAGTCATTTCTCCTGCATACCGAAGTGGCGGAGTCATGGCACGAAGAGATGGGACCTACCGACGCAGAGAACAAATAGACATGAAGATGAGTCCAAAGAGACCTCACGGGGGGCAGACAAGCTCGAATTAAACAGCATTAAAGAGTATATTACAGACCAAAGGTCTTAGGAAATCTTAACACACAGTTGTTTCAGATACAAGCGCTCGTAGGCGCAATAAGGAGAGGCTCAGGGGAAGCAGCGCCGGCTTGGACCTCCTCCGCAGCACCCTCTTCAGCCTCGGTAGAGCAGGCCTCCTCCTCGCTGTCTTCAGCTGCAGCCGCCGCGCGCCTGAAGCGGTTGCAGAAGGCATCAACTCGCTCGCGGAGGGAGCTGGAGACCCGCCGCGCGTCCTCGCCTTGAGCAGCTTCTGTGACGGAGGAGAGGTCGAAGCCTGGTGTGAGGAGCTTGAGGTTGGTGAAGATGCGGTCAACAACCACCCCCAGGAGCTGCCTGCTCTCGTCTTCGATCATCCCGCGAAGCTCAGCGGCGGGGCCCTCAAGAGCCGCGAAGAGCTGGTCAAAGTAGGCCAGGAACATGGCGGCGTCATAGCCTCGGCCTCCGGGGCACGGCGCATCCGCACCAAGCCGCGCTGCAAGCTCGTTGCCGCGCGCGACCAACGCCTCAAACAGGTGCTCACACTGCTTCGCGAGCACGCTGGCCGCCTGGGCTGAGTCTGGCGTCTCCTCCGCCCGCTCCATCGCCGGAGCCACCCGCTCTTCCACGCCCTCGACCGAAGGGCCGAGGCCGTGAGCTGCTTTGTCGCGAGCCTCCTCCGCTCGGCGCTGACTAGCCTTGGCGCGCTTGAGGTGGCGCACCAGTTTGGAGTTGGCCTTCTCGAGCTCAGCGAGCCGCTGAGCGTCCGCAGCGTACTTGGCCTTGAGGCGGTCCTCCCGCTTCCGGACCCGAGGGCGGTACTTCTGAAGGAGGGACCGACGGAAATGCTTCTCGTGCTCCACGAGGGCCTTCCTAGCCGCCTTCGTCTTCTTGGCGAAACGCCGCTCGAAGCGCTCATAAGAAAGCTTCTGAGCAGCGACACGCTCGTCGAACTTCGAGATCGCCTGGGCCAGGCCTCCCTCGGGCGCCTCGAGGGCCTCGCGCTGGGCAGACAAGTCCTTCTCCGCCTGAAGACTTTGTGCCTCGCGCCGATGTTGCTCTCTCCCCATGAGGGCCAGCTGCCGCTCACGCTCGGCCAGGCCCTTGCGGTCCTCCTCCAGAGTAGCCCGCGCGGCCTGGTGGGCGGAAAGCAGTTGGGACTCCAGCTGACCCAGCCTGCGGCGCTTATGCTCCAGTGAACCAATGCTGCTGTACATCGCGGCAACAGGAGCTGTTGTCAGCGTTGTCTTGGCTGTGGAAAGAAAGGAGAGCGAAGCCGCGGCGTGTGAGCAGCGACCGGTCTACTTCATCAGTGAAGTGTTCTCCGCCTCCAAGAAGAGGTATCCGCATTACCAAAAGCTGGCTTATGGTGTATTCTTCGCCGCCAGAAAGCTTAGGCATTACTTCCAGGAACACATAGTGACAGTAGTCAGCAAGGCACCGTTGGGAGACATAATCAACAATGCAGAGGCAACAGGTCGAGTCGCCAAATGGGGCATTGAACTTGCCGCTTTTGATATAGTCTATAAACCACGGACCGCCATCAAATCTCAAGCACTTGCAGACTTTGTCGCCGACTGGACAGAGGCTATGGAGGAAACAGCACTCCCCGAGTCAGAATATTGGGTCATGCACTTTGACGGATCAAAGATGCTCAAAGGCTCGGGGGCTGGAGTAGTTCTACGTACGCCTAAAGGTGACAAGCTTAGCTACGTGTTACAAATCCACTTCACAGCAACCAACAATGTTGCCGAGTACGAAGCTTTGCTTCATGGGTTACACGTGGCAAACGACCTAGGCGTCAAAAGAATCCTCTGTTACGGCGACTCAGATTTGGTCGCACAGCAAGTAAGAGGAACATGGGATGCGAAAAGCGCAACAATGGCGGCTTACAGAGCCGAAGTTGACGAATTTGCAAAAAACATCGTAGGCTACGAAGTCCGACACGTTCCAAGAGCTGAGAATGAGGCGGCAGACACACTTGCAAGACTGGGATCAGAACGCAAAAAGGTACCAAAAGATATCTTCCTGGAGCAATTGCACAAGCCATCCATTAAAGGCGCCGATTTGATGGACCCCGACTCAGAAGAACCGGTAGAAGCGGCAAGTCTCGCTGTCTACTTAACACAGCCGGATTGGACAGTCCCATATCTCGATTTTCTAATCGACCAAAAGTTGCCGGAGGACGATGAGGTGCTAAAAAGGCAGATCATAAGGCGAGCCAAAGCATTCACGATAATAAAAGGCGAGCTATACAAGCGAAGCACATGTGGCATCTATCAGCGGTGCATACAGCCGGAGGAAGGCCGGGAAATTCTGAAGGACATACATATTGGCGCATGCGGGCATCATGCTTCCGCTAGGTCCATTGTATCCAAAGCTTTCCACCAAGGTTTCTACTGGCTCACCGCCAAAGAAGATGCCGAGAACATCGTCAAGACATGCAAAGGTTGGCAGTTATACGCCCGTCAACCTCACTTCCCGGCACAGGAGCTAAGGACGATCCCAATCACCTGGCCGTTCGCGGTCTGGGGCTTAGACATGGTGGGTCCCTTCAAAAAGGCACGCGGTGGATACACTCACCTATTGGTCGCTGTCGACAAGTTCACCAAATGGGTCGAGGCCAAACCGATCAGCAAACTTGACGCACGAACAGCCACCAACTTTCTCTGGGGAATTATCTCTCGGTTTGGAGTTCCACACAACATTATCACCGATAATGGCAGCAATTTGTCTTAAGGCGACATAGAAGAATACTGCAATGATCTAGGCATCCGGCTTCATTTGGCATCCATGTCACACCCTCAATCCAATGGGCAAGTAGAGCGTACAAACGGCCTAGTCCTATCAGGACTTAAGCCTCGTCTCGAAGCTCCATTACATAGGGCAGCCGGCGCTTGGGAAGATGAGTTACAGTCGGTATTATGGAGTTTGCGCACAACGCCAAACAGATCCACCGCCTACACTCCTTTCTTCTTAGTATATGGCGCAGAGGCAGTGCTACCTACCGACATGAAGTACGATTCCCCAAGAGTTCAAGCCTACATCGAGCAAGACGTAGAAGGTGCAAGACAGGATAGCCTAGACCTGCTAGACGAAGAAAGAGACGTCGCTCTCCATCGCTCCGCCTTGTACCAGCAACAACTCCGCCGCTATCATAGCCGGAGAGTGCGGAAGCGAAGCTTCAGAACAGGTGACCTGGTTCTCCGCCTAATTCAAGATAGAAAAGGCTTGCACAAGCTATCCCCGCCATGGGAAGGACCGTTTATAGTCACAAAGGCGTTGCTCAATGGTTCCTACTACCTAGCCGACATCCGCGACGAAGAAGAAAAGAAAATGCGCAAGAAGGCGGCAGGAAAAAGGGGAACCAAGCGCAAGAGAGGCATCGACGTCCCGTTCGAGCAAACAAGACGGCCTTGGAACATTGAGCAGCTACGTCCTTTCTACACTTAGCAATTTATAATTGTAATAAGTTAAATATGATTATGAAATAAAAGTCTATGGTTCCTCATCTGTGTTGAGATGCATGCCATCTTTTGTCTTTTCTCGCAATCATATTTCCCCTATGTATCTAAGTTACCTGTTTTCTAGCTCCGTGCAAAGGTTCAAACTGGTAGATACTTGCAGCTTTCGAGCCAACCCAAAGCAAAAACAAACTTTTTGCGCCACCTAATTCCTTTGCCTCTGATTACTTATATGTGGTTCGCCTAGTAGTATGTCTTTGACACCAACATGTTGGCTTTGGTCTCTGATTCTAAACAAATGGTCTAGCCCTGGTTGTTTCAGCTAAAGTTACCGGCTGAGGTTTCGTCAACATACAAAAAGTCAAGCATATAAGTCAGGGTAAAATTAAGGCGGGCCATATAAATAAAGACAAAGTAAAACTTGTCAGCTAGTTTCCGCCTAACAAGGCAACAACAAAAGTATATACAAATATTACAAATGTTGCATTGTTTCAGGGGCCGACAAAATAAGGCTGGTGGAAGGCAAGGACAGAAAAAAGATATGGCTCGGGGGAGCATCTACATCAGGCTTGGGGGCTGACAACTTCAGCCCCGGAACTATCACTCCCCTCCGCCTCGGCCGCGCCGGCAGCTTCAGCTCCCTCTCCGCCAGGCACAGGATGGCGCCGGTAGAAGATTGAAGTATCCACCATGTCGGCAACCCGCGTGGCGTAGCCGGCAACGCTGTTCAGCACAGCGGCCGGCTCAACCTCGCTACCGTCTTCGTACGTTGACGGCATGCCTTCGGTGACGGCTTCTATCTCCGCCTCGGGGTAGTGCGCCATGAACAACCCAAGGGCGGTCTTGGCTCCTCCCCGCGCCGCCGACTTCAGCGAGCTTTTATGCAATTTGGTCGCCTGCTCCAAGATGGCGGGCACGTCGCTGAACTCGGTCGGCTCCTGGGTGCCAGACGAAGTGAAGAACTTGGCGGCAAACCGCTTGGACGCCGCCAAAGTCTCGGCGATCAGCTCGCCCTGACGCGCAAGGCGATCCAGGGGGGGCTGACAACCTTGTCATCGCCTAAGCCGGCGGGAACTGCATCAAAAGTAAAGCCATAAGTTTGGCTCAGGCTAAAGCAACATGGCAGTATAAAAAAAGGAGCGAGAAATTACCAAGGACCGAGTTATGGAAAGCCGACAACTCAATCATATGAGTTGCCAGCGCGTCCTCTGCAGTTTGGGCGCGAGAAGTCTGCTTGGATATCTCTTCCGCAGCCATCTTCTCCGCCTCCGCCAACTTGTTGCGCAGACTTTCCAGCTCACCAGTGAGCTGGCTGGATTCCTGCGCAAACTTGAGTTGTTGGGCCTCCATCTCTTTTTGATGAGATGCCTTCAACTCCAAGTTGGCGGCCGCCAAGTCTGAAGCTTCATTCATAAGAGCTTGCATATCAGTGGACGCCTTCAGGATATCCTGGGCGTGGTCTAGCAGTTCTACAAATATGGATTCGCCAAGCTAAAATGATGGACGGAAACATAGCTCAAAAGCATAGTTGGAGAAAGGGAGCCACCCTACCTTCATCTTTTTTGCGGGCCGCCTCCAGCTCGGCGATCCGCCTGTCCTTGGCCTCGCACTCCTTCTTCAGGTCGTGGTGGCGCCGGTTTATCTCGACTCGGGAGGAGACGAGCTCGACGTTGGCGGACACAAGGCCCTGCAAGAAAAAACAAAGGCATATAACATATTGTCGAATAACCACTAAGCCGGCAGTCAAAGTTTCTTTTGACTAGCCATCTAAGTGCTCGGGGGAAAGACTATGTATATGCCGGAGGGGTAGAAACTTACAGATAGGTCGCCCTCCAAGTCGTCGAAGGCCTGCGAGGCAAAGGCGGCAAAAGCCAAAGTTGACTCCTTGGCCTCCTTAAAGGTAGACCAAGGGTCTCTGACTTTGCCGCCCCCCGCAGTCGGGGCTGCCCTCCGGGACCCGCCGGCAGTCGACTCCAGCAACCCTTCGTTGGCGGCGCGCGATTGCGCGGCATCATCGGCCGTAGCCTCAGCCAGCAGAAGGGGAGTTTTGGGCGCGCGGTCGGCGGAAGGGGCCCTTGGCGGAGCACCTGAGGCCGGAGCTGGAGGTTGGCGCCGAGCGTCAGCCATAAAGCTGCCGGCGTGGAGCGGGGGAGTTGGTGGCACGGTGGCCGGCGAGCCGCCTTGCGGCCGCTTTCCTTTGCCAAGGAGCCTGATCGTCAACCGGGAGGTTGCGACCCTTTCCCTGTTAACAAAAAGCAAGCACAATAAGTCAGCCAATGTTCAAAAGGTTCGCCATCTGGAAAAGGCAAAGTTGAAGTACCTTCGGGGGATGCTAATCCCCGCGTTCTCGCCAATGTTGGTGAGAGTCGGCTCGGTAGCCGACGCGATCCGTTTCTTCCTCTCGGCATTCGCCGTAGAGGAAGCAGCGCCGGACGCCTTGCGCTTCTTCGTCTTCCCGGCTTCCGACTCGTAGAAGTCGGGAGCCAGGTCATCCTCCCTCAACTCGGAGAGCTGAAAAAGAAGACATGTCAAAGGAACTCAATCCTAGCCGGCAAAGCTGTCAAGTAAGGGGCAAAGGAAGAAAATATTCACCTCGAGGGGAGGATTGTCGTGGGTGTGCATGGGCACGCCCTCGACCGCCTTCACCGACCCCGCCTTGACGAGGCTGCGGAGCCGGAATGCCAGGTCGGCGACCGGCAATATCTCTTCGCTCACGCGACGAGAGAGGCTGTGTCAGTAGGCGAATACTAACACATCTTGTGCGGGCTGTACCGCAGGGGGAGGATTTGCCGGCCGAGCCAGCAAATGACGGTGTCGACCCCATCCAGCTGGGGGGGAGCCATCGTCCTCGTGAGGAACTCGATCCGCCTTTGAATAAGGCGGAGTTCCTCCGTCAACTTGGGCACCGCCTCGTCCCAGCATGGGCGAGGCATGGGCGGCGCGTTGACGAATGCCGGAATGCCGATTTGACGGCCCGGCGCTGCCATGTCTTGGCAGTAGAAGAAGGTGGAGGTCCAGCCCTTGACGGACTCGAGGTATGGTATCTAAGGATACCATTGGCGGCCCTGGCGGCAGTTGAAGGTGACGCTGCCGCAGGTCGCCAGCCCGCCGTCCGGCACCGTCTGACGCCGGCAACGGAAACAGTATCTAAAGAAGTCTAAACTAGGCCTAATACCTAGATAGCCTTCGAAAAGAGCTGTGAAGCCGGCTAAGACTAATATGCTATTGGGTGCGATATTATGGGGCTGGAGCCCGTAGTGATCTAAGACCTCACTAAAGAAGGCGGAAGGCTGAAGCGCCATTCCCCTGACCAGGTGGGAGGTGAGGATTACCCGTTCTCCGGCTTCCGGAGCCGGGATGATGTCTCCCAAGGCGGCCCTCCACCGGCAATCCTTCCGAGTGGGGAGGTAGCCGACAGCCTCCAAATCTTGGAGGGCGTCTTCATCGACGATAGAAGGCAGCCAGTAGCGGGACCCGAGGTCCGCCGCTTCTTCTTCCTCGTCGCTGGGGGCGTTCTCCGTCGCCGTTGCCGTGGTGGTCGGTGGAGGAGCCGAGGAGCCCGCCGCGGGAGCGCGCGCGGAGGAAGTCCGAGGGACGACGGCGGTGACGTTGCCCGCCGTTGTCGCCGCCGCGGGACGAGTAATGGCTCCGCCCATCGGCGTCGCAAGCGCGGCCTCGGTCGCCGGGCCGCTCGACGCCGTCGAGTGAGCGGGACCGGTGGACATCGCCGCGAGGAAAGGTCGCCGGAGGAGAAGAGCTCGCCGGAGTTCGTTCGGAGGCGAGGAGCGAGGAAGTGTAAGAGACAAGGGCGCACGGAGAGCAAAGGCAGGGTAAAGAAAATGGACCGTTTGGCTACCTATTTATAGGGCCAGGCGTTGCTCCCTGTGCAACGGCATTTTAGTCGGACACGTGTCCCACGTCCGTTGCGGCACACGATTGCACAATCTCCACGCCTCCTCTTTTCCCGCAATTTGTGATCATGGCGAGATTCCCGCCTAGGCTGTTTTCAAACTGTCGTGAAGCCGGCTAGGCGGAAACCGTCAAGAAGAATGCTCGGCAAAGATTGCCGAGTAGCCGTCTTTTCCCATGGTGGACAAAGGCGGCCGCCTGTCAACATCAAGACACGCATGCCTCTTTGATTTTCAGAATGGTTCAAGTCCTGCAGCCGCCAACCTTGGCAGATGGAGAATCAAGGAGAAGCCGGCGCCTGGAGAACTTCAACCTTTCTGGGGGCTAATGTTGGGGATATATCAACTAGGGGTATAACCAGCATGGATCAATCCGGCTAGTCCAGGGTGGCCCAAGGGTGGTAAGGCCAAGGCCTGCCGGGCGGCCCAGATAGCTGACGTGCAAGGAAGTAGGCGGACGGTCCAAGGAAGGCGGAAGGCCTAAGCCCATCAAGCCACCGAGCCCAAGACGGAAGGCGGCAACTAAGCCGGCTAGGTCTAGGACTCTGATTACTTGCCGGACAAGCACTTACCTTGTACCCTGGGGTCTGGCCGCCTATATAAGCCGGCCACCAGGGAGCCTTTAGGGCAGACGCTTGAATACGCATCAAGCACATTGTAACCTGTTCACGGCTATTGCCTTATAGTGAATTATAGCAGCACGTCGGATCCCGCCACCGCTGTGGGATCCGAAGCTGGGTAAACTCGCCGTGTTCAATCCCGACCTCGACGACACCAACCTTCTTCCCCACAATCCATACGTAGGCTAGAGGACCCCCGTATCCTATCAATTATGCCGATACCACGACATGTTGTTTGAGTTGGGTGTTTTCATTTAGAGTTGTTTTGTCTTCAAGTTTACTTCACAAGCAAGATGAGTTGTTTAACATTAATGTTCATGTATCATATTTAGCTTAAGAGTAAAGTAAAACCACATGTAAACACTCAATGGTTGCTTTGAGTTGTGTTCATCTTATGTTGGTGGAAAGCATGTATGAACTTTGATTAAGTAGAGAGCTAGTGTTAAATTACATGATGGCAAAAAGAATAATTTTTGAAGAACATAAGAATGTAAACAGTCGTTGGTATTATATGAAGTAGTTGAGGGAAAAGTTATATGATTATTCTTCTTTGTGTGTTTTACCCAAGACTTTGCATTATGAACAGTATTTTAATTCAGTTAGGCCCTTATAACTTAAACTTAGCTTTATTCTTATGAATGAATGTTTTTGTTTTAGGAGTACAACATGTTGCATCACTATCTAGGTGTTATGAATTTTTGATTGTGTTCCTTCTTATTTTACTTACACATAATACAAATGAAAGGGAGTTAGGTAACAAATGAGATATGTGGAACATTTAGTTAAAAGAACTTAGTAGTTCAAAGTGTTGTTGTAACATATTTATTTGAAAGGATAACTAAATAGCAATAGTACAACTTGCATAAGCTTGTAATTTCATTTTCAAAATTATGAAAATAATTTTTATAATTTTTATTTTTTAAATATAATATTATTTAAAATAGATTTATTGTATAAAAGCAGTTCATGTTGCATTAAAAACACATTACCAAAGTTAAAGTTATGCATGTGAGACAATTTAAATGAAGTTTGAAATGCATACAAAATAGCATTTCAAATAACTTCATATTTAAGAGATTATGTGATTTGTATTTCAGATTTTATCATGTTTAAATTTTATTCAAACACAAACAAGAATGATATAGAAATATAGATTTGATTTTTCTGATCATTTTGGTATAAATATTATATTTTTCTGATTTAAAATGGATTAGTTATGAATTTACAAAGTTTATTCAATTTAAATCAATTTTTACAGTTATTAAATTAAGTTGGGCCCACATGTCAGGGTTTTAATATTTATAGAATGTTCCTAAAAGAATAAAAGTCTGACACAGGGGTCCCACATGTCATAGACTTATCTATTTCGAAAATAAATAAAGGAAACTAATTAAATTGAGCAGTGGAGTTCATCTCCAATCCGAGATGAATTCGACGATTTGGGGCAAATTGGTGCAAGTCAGAGAGTGAAGCAGCTAGAGGGGGTTGAGGTGAGCTATCGGGTGGCGGCGCACGGACCAAATGGTCACCGGAGCATCGCCGGTGGCAATGGTTTGCGGCGGCGGCGCTCGGCTTCCGTCGGCCCACGAATTCATTAAGAATTAGAAAAATGGGTAACTTGTCTTGATAAGTGATGTGTACATGTTTGGATTACTTGCTTTAGCAAAATGGGTAACTTGTTTATTTCCCTTATGAATATTTTGAATACTTGGTATCTTTTGATTAATTGTTAATTCTTAATTCCTTAACCATATAAAGTGAATTTGGACTTTTTGTTACATCTCTTGTATTACAATTTAAGGCTTCCACTAATTATTTTTATGGTGCATTAACCATGTGAGATGATTGCTATGGCCTTGTTTATTTTTATAAATTGTTTCCATCAACTACAAGATGATCTAAATTATGGACTTTAAAATATTGAAATATTTGAGTACACCAATTGGTGGTATGGTGATTTAAATATTTCTAACCACACCAAATTATGGTTTGATGAAAATAACAAAATGGATCATAGTGATTCCTAAGAAGAGTATACACAATGCTTTATGTCAAATCCATGCTAAGCATGAGAGATTGCCAAATGGCTTTTATTTGTGATCCTTAACAAATAAATCATGTGAGAACATGATCAATTGTTTATGAAAGCACACAATAGGAATTCCTGCCTAAGGTTAGGTCTTATGGTGATAAGATGATGAGTTTAGACTTCTTCTCATTCCATCCTCCAGTTAAGATGGAGTAACAAGGATACATTCTTTCTTGATAGAGTTAATGTATTAGGAATATATCTAATATAGATATATTTGAGTTTGTGAAATGGGTATCCTTGAACATATATCAACTAATGCTTCCAGATGATTAATTTGCCATATGTCCAACATTATCTTTTATTGAGATTGAATTCTTGGTTCAACCAATGGATGATTATCCATTAGTGATCTAGTGGCTCCTCTCTTATATGATTCTTCATTCACATGGTCATGAAAGATGATACATGTGACTCTGTGATATGTATAGTGATTATAAACTTATGATTTGGCATTACTTTCTCTTTGGTTATGATCCCCTTGGAGAAACACCATAAATCCATATGTGACTTTACTTTGGCATTGATCCTTTTGAACAAGAAGTAGATATTCAAGACAAGTTCTTCTTGTCCTATATTGAATTTCCAACATCACTTGTCTCACCCTTGTGGTGTGGACAATTCAATTTAACCAAACAAACTTTCTTGAGTTGGTGGTATATGAACGCATGTGTATTTTATGACATCCAAGAACTTGATGTACTGGATGATCTGTCCTACTATTCATGTGTATATGGCACTCCATTGTACGTGCATACCAAAATGAGTTGTCAACAAGGTTGCAAAGCCTGTTATCAACCTATTTCTATATAACACTAACATTGTAATGTCATATCATTTCCAGAGGTATTAACATGGATGGATTAGGATGTAAGAGTTCCGGTTCTTCATGATAGATGGACATAATACTTCTATGCCCAACTAAGGATTGCTTCTCAAAGTCTTCTTGTTGTATTTCTTCCTTGCTTGCTATGTTATCTTGTTGATGCCTTCGAGAAGATTGGGAGATAAGAAAATATGATGTCTAGATCAAGTCAGAGGATTTGGATTAACGTTTAGGTAATTTAGTTTGGTCTCCAAGAATGTCATGGTTCCCATGTACTAGGAATATGTCTAGAGAAATTGATAAGAATAGATGATCAGAGAATAACTAAGAATAGTGGTTTTGGTCATTAACTCCTAAATATTGTTTTGATGTAACAAGTTTTGTTTTCTTTAGTGTAACCTCTCATCGTGTATCTCTTTACCCCAAAATAAGGTTTAAGCCAAGATCATCTCGAAGTTTATAACGCTCCAGTTGACGATCTACTTCAATTCCACCAACTCAAGTGAAACTTCAATCACTTAGTGTTTTGAATATTAAATGCGCAAAAATTATTCGGATTTTCTGATGCATGAATGCAATGCACACTCCTGTGTCCTCTATATTTCTGGACTGTAAATGCTGGGATGTTACACAACATGGTTTGCACCGTCATGTTAATTGAACAAGACGAACCTACAAACTATAAAGAGACTATGGCAAGCCTAGAGTCCGAGAAATGGCTGAAAGCCATGAAATCCGAAATAGGATCCATGTATGACAACAAAGTATGGACTTTGATGGAGATTCCTGAAGGGCTCAAGGCCGTCGAGAATAAATGGATCTTTAAGAAGAAGACTGATGATGACGGTAATGTAACCGTCTATAAAGCTCGGCTTGTCGCAAAATATGTCCGACAATTTCATGGAATTGACTACGATGAAACTTTTTCACCGGTAGCAATGCTAAAGTTTATTCGGATTTTGTTAGCAACTGCTGCATATTACGATTATGAAATATGGTAGATGAATATCAAAACAGCGTTCCTAGATGGTAACATTGAGGAAGAGCTGTTGTAACATCCCAGCATTTTATAATGTTCAAAAATCACTAAAATTTAAAACTTTTGTTTTGATTAAAATAAAACATTTAAATGCATAAGAAAACCAACTATGAAAGACTTCAAACATATTGAAAGAGTTAATAATTCAAATATCTCAAGTGAACATTATTTTCTAAGGTTGCTTCAAGTCAAACACTTTATTATCAATTGTATTTCTTAAGACCTCAATATCTAATTTGACCAATGTGTTACAAACTTTCAAACCATATTCATGAAATAAAAGGTTACTTTATAAATATTTGAATTCAACCACTAAGCAATAGCAATTCAAAAAAATTAAAATAATAATTACAAGTGTTATTTTTAAAACTATTGAAAACATTGTCTAATTGCCAAAAGATTTTTATTCATTTACCTGAGTTCAAAACAATGTTTGGATATTTCAAGTCTATAGGTTATAACTTTAAGAACTTCATATATTTCATAATTAATGAGTTATCCAAATAAACATTTCATTAGTTCTAATGATTTTCAATTATCTTCAAAACATAAAATGATTTACATGAATATATGTTCTATATAAGAAATGAATTAAATCTAAAATATTTTCCAAAGTTGTTATGAAGTTTTGAAATTAATAAGCATAATATAAAACATAATGGTACACAAAATATTATGAATTAACAATTTAATTTATTATAATCCCTATCTCCTTAACATTATTTATATTCTGTTTTTTTACTATTATACCAAAATAAAGATGAATAGTTATTCAAAATGAGTTTAAGATAACTTAATACCAAACATATAAGATTGTGGAAATTTCATAAATTTTATTTAAACCCAAATGAAATTATTAAAAGCCTAAACTTCAAAATTGACATTAGGTGTTCATTTTGTAAATAATCAATATTTCGAAAATATTATTTTTGAAAAGTCTTCAAAACATAACCATAAGTGTTTTAAATGATAGACATTGTTATTACAAAATTAAAGAAACTAATTTGAATTGATTTGGTTTCTTAATTTAAAAGTTATGTAAAAATTCCGAAAACAGAAAAAGAAAAAGAAAAGCTAACTGGGTCGAAGCCCAACATCTACCGTCCACGCGCGCAGCGGATAGCAGCGGCCTAGCGCAGCCCAGCCCGCGTCCCCTCTTTCTCTCACTGACGTGTGGGGCCCACACGTCAGGTCGTCTTCAACCTCGCGCCGAAGATCACGCGCCCGACAATTTCGGGCGAGATTTTCTCGTCGTGATTCCGCGCGATTAAGGGGCTTAATGGGCACCCCGACCCTGCCCTATAAATCGACTAGCTCTCCTCTCGCTTTCCCCTCTCTTTTCCCCTTGAACCGTGCCCCCAGGCTGAGTAGTTTGCTCACCGGAGTTCGTCGGTCCGCCGCCGCGTTTCTCCGAAGTCCTGCAAGGTTAGTCGTTATCCGAGCGCTCAAATCCCTCCTCTCCCTTCCCCGCGTCCGTGCGCATCCTCTGAACCCCTTGCCTTGATTTATTTCGCAGCCGAACGGAGCACCTAGTGCTCGACCGAAGCACACCGGCGCGGATTCACTTCGCCCGAGCGTAGACGCCGTTCCAGGAAGAAAACGACGACGACGTTGGCCTCTTCGTCTTCAACACGACGCGCCGCACCCGAGGGGATCATCCGCGCGTCCGAGGAACCGCCGGAGCGCCATCCTCTTCCCCGCCGGAGTCCGCGCCACCGTATTCTTCGTCGCCGGCAGCCACTCGCGCCGCCGCCCGGTGGTCAACGCACGGTGAGCGTCCGATCTGTTTTCAACGGCCCAGATTAGAAGTTCTAAACGTACCGGTACGGACAGATCTGGACCGCCAGATCCAGATCTGACGGCCCAGATCTATTCACTTGCCACGTCGGATCCACGTCAGCAGCACAGTCAGCGCCCAGTCAGCGCTGACGTGGAAATTGTTTTCTTTTAATTGTTTAAATGGCAGTTTTGCAGAAAAGCCCCTGCCACTTAAATTTGTCATAACTTTTTAACCGATTATCCAAATCTAACAAACTTTATATTTTTGGAAAGCTCTCGACATGTAGAATATTTTCAAATTTGACTAAATTTAAAATATTCAAATTTCAAATGGAAGATTTGATTATATTTGTCATTACTTTAAATCTATAAATTCAAAAATTGCAAATAAAATTGTTTTAGAGACTTTAGAATATTTGTAGCTTGATGCCTCTGTTATAAAATATTTTTGAGTATTATTTTCATGATTTGATAGTTAAATATTTAATTTGAATAGTTTGACTATTTTTGACATAACTATTAATAGAAATAGTATTTTTGTTTTAATGAAATTGCTATAATCTAATTAAAAGCCCCTCTGTCCATTAATACTTATTACAAATTTTTGTTATAAAAAATTAACCACATCAAACTCTAATATTATATATAACCCTTATATTATATTTTGCAAAATTAGAAACTAATTAAATTGCAATTCTAACTTTATGCATACCTTATAAATATCACAAAAACTAGTATTATGTTTCTTGTGATTTAAAATTGCATTTCATGCATAGAATATTTTATTTTGTAGTTATATTTCCCATAAGAAAACCCCTCCCCCATTTTCTCTAAGTTAAGATTATTTTCAACTTAGTATTTTTGTAAAAGTGTTATACACTTAGACAATTAGGATTTTCAAGATGGAGCTAGAAGGCCATTGAAGGACTTAGCCAAAACAAGACTTCAGAAGTATCTTCAAGGAGTAGAAGCACTTAGAAGAAATTCAAGAAGAAGTTCATGAAGACTAACCGACAAATATTTTCTAAGTCTTGCTTCCTCTCTCTTTCTTTTCTCCCTTCTTCTCTGAGACTTCGTGAAGACTAAGTAAATACAAGACCAGCCTAGGTGATACAAAAATCATCAAGTCTGAAGATTATTCAAGTCTACCAAGAATTCAATCAAGATATCACCAAGGAGAATATTACTAGTCTGGAGATGAAGCCTGGAAGACCAACTACATCTTTATTCTATCTTTTCCCTCTTTCCTAATCTTTTCTTTCACTTAAGACTTAAAAAGATTTTCATGGCATGACATGCATCTCTAGTCCTTAGAAATAATTTGCATATCATACATAACATGTTTTCCTTAGAAGTTTTATGGAAACTTATTTGTTCACTATGTATGTGCATGTATGTTTGATGATTGTTGTTTGTTGATTGTTGTATTGTTGTTTGCTTATATTGTTTAGATTGAACGGAGAGCAAACGTTCGTTGTAGAAAAGAGTTTGTGACCAACGACAACATTTAAAGGCAAGTGGCACACCCCCATAAAAGTCCTATTATTTTTCTATGCATGAGTAGATTATTTTTCTATAAGCATGTGTAGGATAGTATTGCTATGCAAGCCATGTTTAGACATCCTTATTCATGTGTCTAGGTTCCTTTGAAAATACTTAGTAGAATTGTGATGCTATGCAAAACTATTTTATGAAATATTAAATTCTACTAAGTTATAATCAAACACCTGGGTGGAATTGGTTGCTTGGCTGTATGAGTTGAGTGTTGTCCCCAGGGGATTTACCTGTGGGATATTCACTTGTGGATGGCCACCAGGAACAAAGGGATCTGAAGAACTCCGAGTGAAGATTGCTTCTCGTGTAGCCGTTGCCAATATAGGCTCTGGCTTGATCAACTAAGCTGCGTGGACTCGGCCCGGCCTGACAGGTGGAGGTAAGTGTTTGTAGGTGGAGCGCGTCAGGCCAGAGTGGGAGGGAAAATGCTTCTGAAAGATCTCGTCTCATTCTTCTCCTTTCCTTATCACTATAAGCGTGTAAAGGATAGTTGGGTTGAATGAGTACAATGGTGAACATGCACAACCTCTGCAGAGTTAAAATCTAAGTATTTAGCCGTGTCCCCGAAAACGGACAATTGAGCAGCTGAACGAGGACGTCAACGGAGGATTCCATCATTCCAACTTCAGAAATAAAACTTGATGGGTGAACAAGGGAAGATGAGATTTATGGTTTTCATGTCATACTTGTCTTGATTTGAAGAAAGTGTTTTCCAAAGAGAGAGGAAAAATTGGCTTTATGCAAAATAGCCTTAAACTCCACCAGCCAAATATGCATATAGGCACTTGCCAGACTCCATTTTAATGGAATCTGACCCACGTTGTTGCAATATTTTTCTTATTGCAGATTGTTCAGATGACAAGTGAGGTTTCGTTTAAAGGTTTCGAGTCTACAACCAACATGTTTTCGCCTGTGGCAACATGAATGTTATTGAGACTCACTGCTATTGTATTTCCGCTGTTTACTCTTTCAAAGCTAGCTTTATTCTATGAAACTTGTATTGAATATTTTGTAAGTCTGGATCATCGATGTAATAAAATTGATACTTTGTTGTGATATTACATCGTAACCTGTGTGTGTAAACGAATCGATCCAGGGATTTGCACTATACACAGGTATCTGCCTTATTTTAAGTGCAGGTACGCTACAGATGGTATCAGAGCACTATGTTGCCTGTAGGTTCGAAACCCTAGGTTTGGATAGAATTAGGATTTGACCATAGGATTCAAAATCTATTTATTCAGTTTTCTGAAAACAAAACTTTTTAATTTGTCTTCCTCATACTCTCATCTACTATCAACCTTCTGAAAACATCTTATCTTTTTCTAGATGACCATGTTCTTATAGTATAAGTCTGATTCTACTACTTCATATGGAAAAGCTACGATTCAACATGAAGTTCTACATGCATGGAAGACCACTGAAGAACCAAGATTCGACCAACAGTTCGAAGATATCCAAGAAAGTTGAACAAGAACTTGAAGCACTCAAGAAAAGGATAGATTAGACCACCTACCCATTAGAATAACGAGATCCGTTGATGTATTGACCTACCAAATTGTGGTATGGCAGTACTGTCAATTTTGTCTTTCCGTGACATTGGTGTGTTTCGTTCGATAAACGATTAGTTCGATTTCTCAAAATAAGTTCGAAAACTTTTCTCGTATGTGTTTGCTTGTGTTTGAACCATGTTGATTGATTATGTTAGATATTGGTTGCCTTGTTCTGATTTATTGAACTAGGATTTCTCCATAGTACATATAATTCAACTCATTTATTTTCTAAAACAAACATATGTCTCACCCCAAACCCAACACCAATGAATTGCACACAACTATGCGACTACTGTTAAGGAACCAGAGTCAGAATATGATCAATGACCACATGCCTAAGATTGATCGAAACCATAGTGTTTTTGAAGAGGACCTTATGACCAAACTAAAGGCATGCAAAACTTGTGGAGAGATAGGACATACGTCCAAAGATTGTTCTGATGAGTGGCCCCATGGTCATACCAGACGTCCAGTTAATGGATGCCGCACCAGACGGGTTATTTGCTTCCTGTGTGAAGGAACAAACCATGTCCCAATTCAGTGTCAATTTTATCCCTTGGTGAAACAAGCTAACCAGCAAGCCAAGGAAGGGATGCGACAGTCTCTCATGAAGATACTGGAGGAACAAAGACAAAAGGGTGAATCCAAGAAAGATCTTAGCCACATAAGATGCTACAAGTGCAAGGATAAGGCACACTATGCAAGTGGCTGCCCAGAGTGGAAGCAGAATAAATCTCTCCAAGGACCGAGTGGAAAACGTGAGTGCTAAAACTTTCTGTATCCACCACATGTCATTGTATTTTGAATACTGGTACGCTCTACAACAGAGAAATAAAAAAAATTAAACAAAGTTTCTAGAAATTTCTTTTAAGGGTGGTAGCCCCCCCCCCCCAGTTAAATTTGACCCCGTCACTTAAACTCAGAGATCCCAAACTATTTTTCCTTCTAACCCCAAATCAGAAAAATCAGCCTCTGTTAGTTTTCAAGTTTCCATGTCAAAACATTTAAGTTTCTCAAACCTCTCGAGTTATCAAAAATCATTCAAGCATTTGCTTTGTCTTTCTAGCTTCTCCGAATCTCGGGGACGAGATTCCTTTTAAGGGTGGTAGTCTGTAACATCCCAACATTTTATAATGTTCAAAAATCACTAAAATTTAAAAAATTTGTTTTGATTAAAATAAAACATTTAAATGCATAAGAAAACCAACTATGAAAGACTTCAAACATATTGAAAGAGTTAATAATTCAAATATCTCAAGTGAAGATTATTTTCAAAGGTTGCTTCAAGTCAAACACTTTATTATCAAGTGTATTTCTTAAGACCTCAATATCTAATTTGACCAATGTGTTACAAACTTTCAAACCATATCCATGAAATAAAAGGTTTCTTTATAAATATTTGAATTCAACCACTAAGCAATAGCAATTCAAAAAAATTAAAATAATAATTACAAGTGTTATTTTTAAAACTATTGAAAACATTGTCTAATTGCCAAAAGATTTTTATTCATTTACCTGAGTTCAAAACAATTTTTGGAGATTTCAAGTCTATAGGTTATAACTTTAAGAACTTCATATATTTCATAATTAATAAATTATCCAAATAAACATTTCATTAGTTTTAATGATTTTCAATTATCTTCAAAACATAAAATGATTTACATGAATATATGTTCTATATAAGAAATGAATGAAATCTAAAATCTTTTCCAAAGTTGTTATGAAGTTTTCAAATTGATAAGCATAATATAAAACATAATGGTACACAAAATATTATGAATTAACAATTTAATTTATTATAATCCCTATCTCCTTAACATTATTTATATTCTGTTATTTTACTATTATACCAAAATAAAGATGAATAGTTATTGAAAATGAGTTTAAGATAACTTAATACCAAACATATAAGATTGTGGAAATTTCATAAATTTTATTCAAATCCAAATGAAATTATTAAAACCCTAAACTTTAAAATTGACATTAGGTGTTCATTTTGTAAATAATCAATATTTCAAAAATATTATTTTTGAAAAGTCTTCAAAACATAACCATAAGTGTTTTAAATGATAGACATTGTTGTTACGAAATTAAAGAAACTAATTTGAATTGATTGGTTTCTTAATTTAAAAGTAATGTAAAAATTCAGAAAACAGAAAAAGAAAAAGAAAAGCTAACTGGGTCGAAGCCCAACATCTACCGTCCACGCGCGCAGCGGACAGCAGCGGCCCAGCGTAGCCCAGCCCGCGTCCCCTCTTTCTCTCACTGACGTGTGGGGCCCACACGTCAGGTCGTCTACAACCTCGCGCCGAAGATCACGCGCCCGACAGTTTTGGGCGAGATTTTCTCGTCATGATTCCGCGCGATTAAGGGGCTTAATGGGTACCCCGACCCTGCCCTATAAATTGACTAGCTCTCCTCTCGCTTTCCCCTCTATTTTCCCCTTGAACCGTGCCCCCAGGCTGAGCAGTTTGCTCACCGGAGTTTGTCGGTCCGCCGCCGCGTTTCTCCGAAGTCCGGCAAGGTTAGTCGTTATCCGAGCGCTCAAATCCCTCCTCTCCCTTCCCCGCGTCCGTGCGCAACCTCTGAACCCCTTGTCTCGATTTATTTCGCAGCAGAACGGAGCACCTCGTGCTCGACCGAAGCACACCGGCGCGGATTCACTTCGCCCGAGCGTACCCGCCGTTCCAGGAGAAAACGACGACGACGTTGGCCTCTTCGTCTTCAACACGACGCGCCGCACCCGAGGGGATCATCCGCGCGTCCGAGGAACCGCCGGTGCGCCATCCTCTTCCCCGCAGGAGGCCGCGGCGCCGGCTTCTTCGTCGCCGGCAGCCACTCGCGCCGCCGCCCGGTGGTCAACGCACGGTGAGCGTCCGATCTGTTTTCAACGGCCCAGATTAGAAGTTCTAAACGAACCGGTACAGACAGATCTGGACCGCCAGATCCAGATCTGACGGCCCAGATCTATTCACTTTGCACGTCGGATCCGCGTCAGCAGCACATTCAGCGCTGACGTGGAAATTGTTTTCTTTTAATTGTTTAAATGGCAGTTTTACAGAAAAGCCCCTGCCACTTAAATATGTCATAACTTTTAACCACTTATCCAAATTTAACAAACTTTATATTTTTGAAAAGCCCTCGACATGTAGAATATTTTAGATCTGCCAAAATTCAAATTTGACTAAGTTTAAATATTCAAATTTCAAATGGAAGATTTGAGTTTATTTGTCATAACTTTAAATCTATAAATTCAAAAATTGCAAATAAAATTGTTTTAGAGACTTTAGAATATTTGCAACTTGATGCCTCTGTTATAAAATATTTTTGAGTATTATTTTCATGATTTGATAGTTATATATTTAATTTGAATAGTTTGACTATTTTTGACATAATTATTAATAGAAATATTATTTTTGATTTAATCAAATTGCTCTAATCTAATTAAAAGCCCCTCTGTCCATTAATACTAAATACAAAATTTTGTTATAAAAATTTAATCACATAAAACTCTAATATTATATATAACCCTTTTATTATATTTTGCAAAATTAGAAACTAATTAAATTGAAATTATAACTTTATGCAAACCTTATAAATATCACAAAAACTAGTACTATGTTTCTTGTGATTTAAAGGTGAATTTCATGAATAGCATATTTTATTTTGTAGTTATATTTCCCATAAGAAAACTCCTCCCCCATTTTCTCTAAGTTAAGATTATTTTCAACTTAGTATTTTTGTAAAAGTGTTATACACTTAGACACTTAGGATTTTCAAGATGGAGCTAGAAGGCCATTGAAGGACTTAGCCAAAACAAGACTTCAGAAGTATCTTCAAGGAGTAGAAGGACTTAGAAGAAATTCAAGAAGAAGTTCATGAAGACTAACCGACAAATATTTTCTAAGTCTTGCTTCCTCTCTCTTTCTTTTCACCCTTCTTCTCTGAGACTTCGTGACGAATAAGTAAATCCAAGAACAGCCTAGGTGATACAAAAATCATCAAGTCTGAAGATTATTCAAGTCTACCAAGAATTCAATCAAGACATCACCAAGGAGAATATTACAAGTATCGAGATGAAGCCTGGAAGACCAACTACATCTTTATTCTATCTTTTCCCTCTTTCCTAATCTTGTCTTTCACTTAAGACTTAAAAAGATTTTCATGGCATGACATGCATCTCTAGTCCCTAGAAATAATTTGCATATCATACATAACATGTTTTCCTTAGAAATTTTATGGAAACTTATTTGTTCACTATGTATGTGCATGTATGTTTGATGATTGTTGTTTGTTGATTGTTGTATTGTTGTTTGCTTATATTGTTTAGATTGAACAGAGAGCAAACGTTCGTTGTTGAAAAAACTTTGTGAACAACGACAACATTCAAAGGCAAGTGGCACACCCCCATAAAAGTCCTATTATTTTTCTATGCATGAGTAGATTATTTTTCTATAAGCATGTGTAGGATAGTATTGCTACGCAAGCCATGTTTAGACTTCCTTATTCCAGTGTCTAGGTTCCAATGAAAATACTTAGTAGAATTGTGATGCTATGCAAAACTATTTGATGAAATATTAAATTCTACTAAATTATAATCAAACACCTGGGTGGAATTGGTTGCTTGGCTGTATGAGTTGAGTGTTGTCCCCTGGGGATTTACCTGTGGGATATTCACTTGTGGATGGCCACCCAGGAACAAAGGGGTCTGAAGAACTCCGAGTGAAGATTGCTTCTCGTGCAGCCATTACCAATATGGGCTCTGGCTTGATCAACTAAGATGCGTGGACTTGCCCCGGCCTGACAGGTGGAGGTTGTGGTTTGTAGGTGGAGCGCGTCAGGCCAGAGTGGGAGGGAAAATGCTTCTGAAAGATCTCGTCTCATTCTTCTCCTTTCCTTATCACTATAAGCGTGTAAAGGATAGTTGGGTTGAATGGTTACAACGGTGAACGTGCACAACCTCTGCAGAGTTAAAATCTAAGTACTTAGCCGTGTCCCCGAAAACGGACAATTGAGCAGCTGAATGAGGACGTCAACGGAGGATTCCACCATT
The DNA here is from genome assembly GCA_026929855.1 of Poa annua. Lineage (NCBI taxonomy): Eukaryota > Viridiplantae > Streptophyta > Magnoliopsida > Poales > Poaceae > Poa > Poa annua. The sequence continues at coordinate 74,597,551 of CM049426.1, forward strand.
CCAACTTCAGAAATAAAACTTGATGGGTGAACAAGGGAAGATGAGATTTATGGTTTTCATGCCATACTTGTCTTGATTTGAAGAAAGTGTTTTCCAAAGAGATAGGAAAAATTGGCTTTATGCAAAATAGCCTTAAACTCCACCAGCCAAATATGCATATAGGCTATATAGTTATTCCATTAAGTGTCCACCATAGTGTCACTTGCCAGACTCCATTTTTTATGGAATCTGACCCATGTTGTTGCAATATTTTTCTTATTGCAGATTGTTCAGATGACGAGTGAGGTTTCGTTTAAAGATTTCGAGTCTACAACCAACATGTTTTCGCATGTGGCAACATGAATGTGATGGAGACTCACTGCTATTGTATTTCCGTTGTTTACTCTTTCAAAGCTAGCTTTATGCTATGCAACTTGTATTGAATATTTTGTAAGTCTGGATCATCGATGTAATAAAATTGATACTTTGTTGTGATATTACATCGTAACCTGTGTGTGTAAACGAATCGATCCAGGGATTTGCACTATACACAGGTATCTGCCTTATTTTAAGTGCAGGTACGCTACAGTTGTATATGGTACAACCGGAAGGTTTTGTCGATCCAGAAAATGCTAAGAAGGTATGCAAGCTTCAGCGTTCCATTAATGGATTGAAGCAAGCATCTCGAAGCTGGAATCTTCGCTTTGATGAGGTGATCAAAGGTTTTGATTTGTCCAAAATGTAGAAGAGACCTGCATTTACAAGAAAATGAGTGGGAGCTCGGTTGTGTTCTTAGCACTATATGTAGATGACATATTGCTGATTGGGAATGATGTGGATCTTCTGAATAGCGTGAAGAATATTTAAACCGTAATTTCGCATAAAGGACTTAGAAGAAGTTGCATACGTTTCAGGCATTTAAATCTATCGTGATAGATCAAGACGTCTATTAGCGTTGAGTCAGAGTACTGATCGTGAAAAGATACTAAAGTGCTTCGGTATGGAGACGGCAAGGAAAGGTTCTCTGCCAGTTGTCAAGAATAAAACATTGAGCAAGCACAGTGTCCGGTGACGGAACATGATAAGGCCAAAATGACTAAACATCCTTATCCTTCAGCCATAGGATCGATTATGTATGCCATGTTAAGTACTCGACCTGATGTAGCATTAGCTCTTAGTTTGACGAGCCGGTTCCAAAGTAATGCTGGAAAGGAACATTGGATAGCTGTTAAGTGCATTCTTAAGCATCTCAAGAAGACAAAGGAAATGGTCCTTGTCTATGGTGGTTGTGATGAAGAACTTGGCGTAACAAGTTATGTTGATGCAAGTTTCAACACAGACCCCGATGACTCTAAGTAACAAACAGGATATGTCTTCAAGGTGAATGGAGGCGCCGTGTGCTGGAGAAGTGTGAAGCAGCCCATCGTGGCGTAGTCTACAATGGAATCGGAGTACATCGCTGCTTCTGTAGCCGCGAATGAAGGTGTGTGGCTGTGGAAGTTCATCATTGAGCTTCGAGTGTTCCTGATACTTCCAAAACGTATCTACTTTCCCGAACACTTTTGCTATTGTTTTACCTCTAATTTGTGTGTTTTGTATGCAACTAACACGGACTAACGCTGTTTTCAGCATAATTACCCAAGTGTCTTCTTTTTGTGCAGAAATATCAACTTAGGAGAAAAAGCCCGAAAGTCAACCAGAAGTCATTTTCTATCCGAGGAGGACCAGGAACCACGAAGACCAAAAGGGGGCCCACCTAGGCGCGCCAGGAGGTAAGGAGGCCACTACCTCACGAACCGCTCCTGACCTAAAAATGCACGGGGGTAGACACTTTTCCAGAGAACACACCTGTACGCCGCCGCCATCGCGAACCCTAGTTCGGGGACCAGAAGTCTCTGTTCCGGCACCCTGCCGGGACGAGGAATCGAAGGCGATCATCGCCATCGTGATCTCCACCGCCTCTCCATCAACCATCCTTGTTTCCCCCATCCATGAGTGAGTAATTCACCGTTGTAGGCTTGAGGGGATGGTAGGGATTGCATGAGATCAATCATGTAATAGTTGTAAGATTGTTAGGGCATAGTGCCTAGTATCCGTAATCGGTGTTTTACGTCATTGTTGCAACTTGTTATGCTTAATGCTCGACACTAGGGACCGAGTGCCATGATTTCACATCTGAACATGTCATTGAATTATGATGATAATTATTGTTTTGGATCATATCTATGAGTTGTATACACACATTATTGTCTCGAACCGATAGCCCCTAAGTGACAGCAATTGGGATAACCGGAGGGAATGGCTATGATGTTAGGATCACATGTATTCAAGGAGTGTTAATGCTTTGCTCTGGTAATTTATTAAAAGGAGTACCTTAATTGCCAGTAGTTTCCCTTGAGGCCACACTGCAAACGGGCTGGCAGGACAAAAGATGATGTGCAAGTTTCTCATTGCGAGCACGCACAACTAAATTGTAATACATGCTTATGATTAGTTTATGCCTTGATGCATTATATTATTTATCTGCAAATGCCTATGCTATGTTATTATAAGAATTATCTTGTCGATGCAACGCCCGTACATCCGTCCCTGTGCCTACAATATTTTAATCCTGCTGTCTACTTCAATCACAATCGCTGTCTTAATTCTCCTGCTATTGTTATTTCACTACTGTCCCTTCTATTAAACTGTTGCTACTGATAATCTTCCTTGAGCAAGTCTATTCACAGGTGCAGCTGATCTGACAAATCATCTGTTAAACCTTACAAATATTCTTTGGCTCCCCTTGTGTCGAGTCAATAAATTTGGGTTTTACTTCCCTCAAAGACTATTGCGATCCCCTATACTTGTGGGTCATCAAGACTATTTTCTGGCGTCGTTGCCTGGGAGCATAACTTTATTTGCAAGCCCACCTGAGCGTGATATTGTTCGCTGGAATTTATTCATCATGGGAAGAAATGCTGATAAGAAGTTTCCCATCGTGCCATCCACTACAAGCAAAGGTACAGCTCTGAACTCTACTGATGCGCTTGACTCTCCATCTGTGTTGAGTAAGCTTGTTACACCACCACAACCTGCACCTTCTATTCCTACTGCTGAATCTGAAGTTACTTATGATGATGCTTCTACTGCTCCTGATGAAACTGGTTCATTAGGTCCCTTTTTAAATGCTACTATTGCTAAGTCTAAACAAATTGAAAATGCTGATATTTCTAATGAAAATGCTGAAACACATGTAAATACATGTGATACTGATGATGAGTGTGATGATATGTATGTGAATATTGATGATGCTCTTGTTAAAGAAATTAATGCTATAAAAGATGCTACTGATTTTGAAAAACTTGTTGAAAAACGTGCTATTAAATATAAATTATCTCCTGATGCTAAATTTGCTACATCTCCTGTAAACATAAAAGATAAATATTATGATTTCTCTCTTGATTTGGCTCATATAGCTATAGTTGAAAGAGAACCTTTCTGTGGAACTGAAAATGAAAGTGCTGTAGAACACATGAATGAATTATCTGAATTAAGTGGAATATTTGTTGAAGACATTAAAATGCGCACTTACTTTGTTTCTAAAATATTTCCTTTCTCATTAAAAGGAGAAGCTAAAACTTGGTATAATAATTCGTCTCCTGGTTCCATCACTAGTCCTAAGGGTTTTCTTGATGCTTTCTTTCGAACATATTTCCCTGCTAGTGCTCAACATGATGCCTTACTAAAAATCTATAATTTTAATCAAGAAGAGGGAGAGAAATTGCCCAAAGCTTGGACACGCTTTTGTTGCATCTTGAGGGGGCAGCCGAACCATGATTTGGAGAAAATGATCTTCTTGATATATTTTATAGTGGACTAACTACTGAATCTATGACATACCTGGATAGTTTTGCTAGTTGTGTTTTCAGGAAAAGGACTTCCGAACAAGCTGAAGAATTAATGGCTACTATATGCAAGAATAATGATGATTGGGATATTCCTAAACCTGCTCCAACACCTCCACCAACACCGAAGAAGAGAGGTATGATTGACTTAAATGAAGATACGATGAGGAAAGCTAAAAGATCTCTCTAAGAAAGTGGTATTAAATCTGGAGATGTGAAGTATTTACCTCATATTGAAGAATTATCTAAGCATATTCCTCCTCCAACCGTTATTGAGGTACACTCTCTCCAAAGGTTTGATGACAGCGATATCCCTTACTCTAAACCTCCTGCTCAATGCTTTGATGAATTTGATGATTTTTTGTTAAGCAATGCAATTTTAATTCGAGAATAGAGAATCATTTAATGAAAAATTCTCATGCTATTAGTGATTTACATGATATTGTTGATAGAACTGCTTATGATGTTAAAGTGCTCATTAAACGCTTTCATATGGTTCAAACTCAAATAGATCAACTCACTAAAGTGCAAAAAGAATTGCTAGTAAACAACTCTATTGCTAAAGAAAAACTTGTTTTTGAAGTAACAACTAGAGGTGGTAAATCTATTCAGGATCCTTTGTATCCTGAAGGACATGATAAAAGAATTGAACAAGATTCTCAACGAGTGAATGAACCTAGTATTCCTTCTAGGAAAAAGAAAAGGAAACATAAAACTGTTGTGGAATTCTCTGAACCTATTATTGATAATAATAGTATATCTGTTTCTGATGCTGAAACTGAAAGTGGTAATGAACACAACAATGCTAATGCCAATAACAATGATAAAAATTAAAATGCCAATTCGGATCAGGAAGAAATAGAAGAAGAACCTGAAAAGCATGCTAAAAATAAAAAGTACACTAAAGAAGACTTTATTGTTAAGAAACATGGTAATTAAAGAGAACCTTGGGTCCTAAAACCAATGCCTTTTCGTGCTAAGAAACTTAAATCTAAAGAGGAAGACCATTATAATAGATTTTGTGATTGGTTGTAGCGTACATGCACTTAAAATAGGAAGATACCTGTGTAAAGTGCAAATCCCTTGATCGATTCGTTTGCACACACAGTTTACGATGTAATATCACAACAAAGTATCAATTTTATTACATCGATGATCCAGACATAATAAATATTCAATACAAGTTGCATAGCATAAAGCTAGCTTTGAAAGAGTAAACAGCGGAAATACAATAGCAGTGACTCTCCATCAACTTCATGTTGCCACAGGCGAAAACATGTTGGTTGTAGACTCGAAACCTTTAAACGAAACCTCACTCGTCATCTGATCAATCTGCAATAAGAAAAATATTGCAACAACGTGGGTCAGATTCTATTAAAAATGGAGTGGCAATTGACACTATGGTGGACACTTAGAGGAATAACTCTAATAACTTATATGCTTATTTGGCTGGTTGAGTTCAAGGCTATTTTGCATAAAGCCAATTTTTCCTAACTCTTTGGAAAACACTTTTCTTATATTCGAGACATTCGTGGTATGACAACCAACGTCTCATTCTACCCTTGTGTAACGCCCCGGGATTTATCCCCAATTAGATAATTGTTTGTTTTTCTATTTTGCATCAACATGACATCATCATGCATCATTTGCATTTGTCAATCTTAAATTTAATTTGTTGCATTTACATTCAATTCCCACAATTAAATTCAAATGCATTTTAAATTAATTAAAAATCTGATATTTAAAAATCCTTTGCAAATGTTAAAAACTAGTTTATTAAATTGTCTTTTTCAAACTGAAACTATTTTTGTAAAGTTTTTGTGTTCAAATTCTTTTTCTATTTGGTTTTAAAATTATAAATCAGAAATAATAAAAAAATGAGAGAAATAAGGCCATCTAGGCAAAAACCCTAGGTTTCCCCCGCTGAAAACTTTTTCCCACCCCCTGCAATTTTGCAGCCGCCCCCTCCAATTTTCTCCTTTTCCTTTTTCTCTTTTTCCCTCCTTCTCTTTTTCTCTTTCCTTTTTCTTTTCCTTCTTTTTTCATTTTCTTCTCTCTTTCCTCCCGCACGTCCCGCACGGGAGAAACTCCTCCCGGCCCGAGCTCCCGCTCGCCCCACGCCTGCACCTGCGCTCGTCGGCCGCCAGCCACCGCGCCGCCTGATCCCGCCACCGCCCCGCGCCGCCCGCTCCCGCGCGCTCGCCGCGCCGTCCGCCGCCTGCTCGCCAGCCCACCGCCGCCCTTGGCCGCGCACTGCCTCCTCCACGCCCCGCGCCTCCTCCTGTACCCCGCGCGCCCTGCGCCTCGGCCGCCCCGCGCCACCCCGTGCTCTCGTCGCCGTCTGCCTCCCATGCCACCGCGCCCCGCGTGACGCCACCCGCGCCTCCGCTCGCCCGCCATGGCCGCCGCCGCGCCGCTCCCGGCTCCGGCCACTGTGCCTGCGCGCCGTCGGGTCGCCCCGCACCGTCCCGTACGCCCCCAGCCGCACCAGCGCCTCCCCCTGCTCCGGCCGCCGGCCGCTGCCGCCGCCGCTTCCCAGCGCCGCCCGCGCCTCCGCTCGCGCGCTCCCCACGCCGACGCCCCGCGCCGCCAGCCGCAGCGCCCTCCGTGTCGTCGCAGCCGTGCCGCACGCCTCCGCCCGCGCCGCTCGCCGCCACCATGCGCTCCACCCCGCGCGCCGCAACGCGTCCCCGCTGCCTCCTCTTCACGGCCGCGTGCACGCCGCCGCCACCGCCCGCAAGGTGTTCGACAAAATGCCCGCAAGACCTTCGGCGTCGTTCTTGTGTCCGAGTTGTCCACCCTTCAAGGTGTTGCTACGTGCGCGTGCGCGTCCTCTTCCGGTGCCGCATTGCCGTGACCGTCCGTGTCCGTGTCGCGGTGCCCGCCCGTGCGCGCTTTCTTTCCGGTGTCTATTTGTCGTGCTCCTACGTGCCCGCGCCCGTCAACGAGGATGACCGAGTACGACTACCCCGACCACTTCCACAACAACGACAAACGACGATGCACCGGTTCCGCGACGACTACTTCCCCGACGGCAACTACTTCCTCTACGGACCGAAGACGTCGGTTTCGAACCCTAGTTCACCCGATCCGACGTACGGACCCAAACCCTAACCCTATACCTATTTTATTAAATGTCATCTATCTTGTGCATATCGCATCATACTTACATGTGTTGCATCTCTGGGGTTTGGTGGTGTAGCAAATCACCTAAATAATAAATATGTAATGTGTGGGCAAATCAATATACAATTACATTTAATTTGACTAGAACACCTTTGCCATGTCTTGCCACATTAATAAACATTTAATTTGATGGGTAGATAAATAACTCGAACATAAATATTAATTGTCGGAATCCCGGGTCCGCTTAATTTAGATTAAGTGCATCTCGCATTGCATCTTTCCATTTCATTCATTTGTCCCATTATAATGCTGGATCTTTTGCCGTAGTTGTAAAATGCATCTTTTACGCTTTCCAGTGTTTGTTGCTTCTTCGCGGATACGATGTTGAGATGTGTGAGCAACGACAAGATCTGCTTCCATGCGGGATTACAGGCAAGCAAAGTTTGCTTGTTTTCATTCCTGCCGTTGATCTCTGCTGCCCTAGTATTCGATTCTCGAATTGCGATCCCATCACATGTTTATCCTGCAACCTATACAACTTTATCCCCACAACCCATAACCCCTTGCATGTTTATCTGTTAGCCTTGCGAGTCGTAGCGTATGCTTAGAGTTGTTTGTGCGAGTCGTCCGTCTGTTCTTTTATCTCGTATGCTTAGTATGATAGACTATTCTACTTTAATAAACTGCTGTCTTAGGTTGGGGTATTTTAATTAAAATATAAGGCACCGACGGAAGTCCTTGCGAGGTGCTTTGTTCTGCTAAGTGTCGACCTAGGAACTGAGATTTTGTCCTCGGATCCAATTTTGAGCGCACGAACCACTTGTGAGAGGCCCTATGGAGCCCCCCCTCGACTTTGAACGGATCTTTAGCTTGTCCATGTGCCGCAACTAGTTCGGGTTTTCCATTTGCTCATATCCATGTGCACGATGATGATGATTGATGAGAGGTTATGTTACTTGGGGGTCATATAGGGCTGGTGCACGCGAAGCGGACAGTTCCTACTGTGGTTTGAGCCGCATGGCGCGTGGACACAAACTAATGAGTCCGCAATTGATATTCGGCCGGACTCTTGACACGGGTAACAACTCATATTGGTGGCACTTGAACTTGCTGTAGTGAAGGAACGAGTCGTGTTGAGAGGCCCTGATGCTTGCTTGGGTGGATCATATGAGTATGGGTACACTAGTGCACCCCTGCAGGGTATAATCTTATCGATGAGCCGTGTACACGGTTATGGACGACTTTGGTGATGATGCTGGCTAACAAGATATAGACAACTTGCACCTAATTAATGATTATTTAATTTGACTAGTAATATAGAATTATTTTCACAATAAATGGTAACTAAAACTGTTCAATGTGTGAGTTTCTCGAATTGCTTCCTCATATTTGTTTGAGGGGGTTAATCTAAGAATGGTTTATGATTGGTGTTATTAGTAGTTGGTTACTTATGCGCTCTCTTCTTCCTCTCTAATTAGACGGGAGTTGTAGCGTGTCTCTTTAGGTTGCTAGTGGTGATGCAGCTAAGTCAACCTACCCCATATTTTGGGAGATGGTGTAGAAAGTAGGCAAGTCGGTTTTGCTTGCCAGGAAGTGCCCTAACCCTCTTTTGGGATGTGTTTTATGTGCAGTTAACAGGTTTGAAGTCTTACGACGTTAGCTGGGGAATCCCTCCGGCTTGGCTGGGCAGGGATATGGCTCCATTGCTTATCCTCAGGACTCTTAGTCCAATTTGCATCTTATCCGTAGTCGGATAGTATTTTGCTTCCGCTGTCATTTGTATGTTTGTATTGTAATATTTGTATCTCGACTCGTTCGAGTCGTTGTTGTATTTATCTTTTATTGTATTTGTGGATGTATCGGAACTGTTGTAATGTTATCACAATTCCACCCACATAATGCGCATGTTTCGACGTGCACATTATGTCTGGTGGGCAACCTAAATTCGTTATTATGCGGATTTCCGCGGGATCGCTTAAATCTACATAGTACCGATTTTAGGGCGTCACACCTTGTTCACCCATCAAGTTTTAAATTTTGAAGTTGGAATGGTGGAATCCTCCACTGACGTCTGTGATCAACTGCTCAAATTTTCCGTACCGGGGACACGGCTAAGTACTTAGTTTTACACTCTACAGAGGTTGTGCACGTTCACCATTGTACCCATTCAACCAAAACTATCCTTTACACTCTTATAGTGATAAGGAAAAGGAGAAGCATGAGACGAGATCTTTCAGAAGCATTTTCCCTCCCACTCTGGCTTGACCAGTTCCACCTAACACCCTCTACATCTGCTTGTCAAGCCGGGGCGAGTCCACGCAACTTAGTTGATCAAGCCAGAGCCCATATGGCAATGGCTGCACTGGAAGCAATCGTCACTCGGAGTTCTTCAGATTCCTCTGTTCCTGGGTGGCCGTTCACAAGTGCACGTACTCCAGGAACCATAGACATGGGCCTGAGAAGCCACTCAACATAAACCATACAACCATTTACCACCCAGGTGTTTCATTCTTAACTTAGTAGAATTTATATTTTCACAAAACAACCTTTGCATATCATCAGTATTTCTACTAAGTATTATATAGGAACCTAGAAACATGAGTAAGGAATTTCTACACAGGTATAGCACAGCAATACTATCCTACACATGCTTATATAAAAATACACTGAGTAATGCATATAGAAAATAGTAGGAAGTTTATGGGGTGTGCCACTTGCCTTTGAATGATGTCTTTGCTCACAAACTCTTTTCAACGTAACTCAGAGCTCTCCGTTCAATCTAACATTATAGACAAACAACAATACAACAATCAACACAAAACACAACATCACATCGCATACAAACACTTTCATAATGAACAAACAAGTTTTATAAACTTCTAAGAAAATTATGTCCTGCATGATGTGCAAAATATTTCTAAGGACTAGAGATGCACGTCATGCCATGAAAATCTTCTAAGTTAATGCAAGGCAAATATGTTGGTCAAAAATGACTAAGGACTAAGGTCATAGGTTGGACAAAATACATTGCTATAAATCATCCTGAATAAGCACTCTAATGTCTTAGTTATGATGTGCATAAATACTTAGAGAAAATACTTAGTCTATTCTTCAAGGTGATCAATAATTATTATCAACTCTTTGTAAATTGGATATTCACTATAGTGAGAGAGACAGACACCCGGCCAACCACTTAAGTTCTGGAACAGGTCTCATGTATGTGGACATGTAAGGTTAGTCTCCAGGCCGCTTCATCTCACTATGCCGCTAGGATCCAACAACTTCAAGATGGTAATAACAGGATCAAAAATTGTATAAGTCTAAAGTGAAAGACAAGATTAGGAAAGAGGGAAAATATAGAAAGAAAGAAGTGGTTGGTCTTCCAGGCTTCATCTCCAGACTTGTAACTTTCTCCTTGGTGATGTCTTGATAGAATTTTTGGTAGACTTGATAAATCTTCAGACTTGATGATTCTTGTATCACCTAGGCTGGTCTTGGATTTAACTTAGTTATCATAAGGGCTAAGAGAATAAGGGAGAAAAGAAAGAGAGAGGAAGCAAGACTTAGAAAATATTGATGGTTGGTCCTCCTGAGCCTCTTCTTGATTTTCTTCTAAGTGCTTCTACTCCTTGAAGATACTTCTGAAGTCTTGTTTTGGCTAAGTCCTTCATTGGCCTTCTAACTCCATGTTGAAAATCCAAAGTGTCTAAGTGCATAGCACTTTAGCAAACTACTAAGTTGAAAATAATCCTAAATTAGAGAAAATAATAAAGAGGTTTTCCTATGAGAAGTATATCTAAATAATAAAATAAGTTATGCATGAAATGCACTTTTTAATCATAAGAATCATCATACTAATTTTTGTGATATTTATAAAGTATGCACTAGGCTATAAATGCAATTTAATTAATTTATATTTTGCAAAATATAATAAAAGGAATAAATATAAGATTAAATTTTTATGTGATTAATTTTTTTTATAACAAAATTTTATAAACAGTCCTAATGGACAGAGGGGATTTTAAATAAATTTATAGCAAGTGGATTTATTCAAAAATGATTTTTATATCAAGAGTTATGTCAAAATTAATCAAACTATTCAAATTAAACATATAACTATTTAATCATCAAAATAATACTCAAAATTATTTTATAACAGAGGCATCATATCAGAAATATTTCAAAGTTTCTAAAACAGTTTTATTTGCAATTTTTAGATTTATAGATTTAAAGTCATGATAAATATACTCAAACCATCCATTTGAAATTTGATTATTTTAAACTAAATAAATTTCAATTCTAACAGATCTAAAATATTCTACATGTCAAGGGCTTTCCAAAGATATAAAAATATTTGAATTTGGATCAAAGAGAAAAAGATATGATAAAACTAATGTGCAGGGTCTTTTCTGCAAAAAGCCAGATCTATTGACTGTGCTGCTTACTCGACGCTGACTGGATCTGACGTGGCAGCTGATTGGGTCGCTGACATGGATAAATGAAACGATCTGGGCTGTCCAGATCTAGATCTATGGCACACAGTCACCCATACCCTTTCGATCTACACGAACTAATCATGGCCATCTAAACAAGATCCAACGGCTCGGGAGCGAGGGCCAGTACCTGGTAGCGCGGGGGTCGCCAGACTTGGAGAAGATCGGCGGCGCTGCGCTCGGCGAGGACGACGGCGACAATGCGGTGCTCCTCTGGCCCTTGGAAGATGTCGACGACGTTTGCCGCAGTACGGCGGAGGCGATGGAGGCCTTGAAGTCATGCAACGTGTCTCGGTGCGGCGGGAAGACGAGGTCGGAGGCGCGGCTACAACGGTGAGCTTTGGCTTCACACGAGGCGCTCGGTTCCTGAGAAGGAGGAGCGGGGATTGCGTCAACGGAATTCGAACATCGAGTGGAGAAGAAAGGACTTGGTCTCGGGTATGGGTAGTGGCTCACCTCACCGGGGAAGGAGAAAATTGGCGGCGGCTCCGGCGAACTCCGGCGAGCTTTTCCGGCGGCCTGGGGCACGATTCGCATGGGAAGAAGAGGGGAAAAAGAGAGGAGGGCGTGGGGTTTAAGTAGGGAAGCTCGGAGGAAACAAATCGCGTGATTTGTGCTCAGATTTTGGAAAGCAATCAGAGAGCAATTTTGGGAGGGAATTTCGCATGGAGGTTGAAGAAGGGTGACGTCATCAATGACATCAGCAGGTATTTTCTTTTTTAGATTTTTATATTTAATTCATATCTTTTGATTTAAGTGTCCAAATGAAGTCAAATAAATTTCTAAAAATTTGTAAAAGCATTATCTTTGTGTTAAACTAGTTGTGGGTATGTTTTGAAAACTTTTTAAAATTAATAATTTTGAATTATTCAAAAATGCAAATTTGCCCATTCAGGTCAACTTTGAAATTAGGAATTTAATAAATTCATTTGGGTTTAAATAAAATTTATGAAATAACCACAATCATATATGATTGATATCAAGTTATTTAAAACTCATTTAGTAACCATTCATTCTTATTTTGGGAATAATAGTAAAATAATAGAATATAAATATTTTTAAAGTAATAGGAAAAATAATTCAGTCAATTCAATTTTATCCGTTATATTTTATATTAAGATAAATCATTTGAAAACTTCATAAAACAACTTTGGAAAAAAAATTAGATTTAATTCATTTCTTATATAGAATATATTCATCATCTTATGTTTTGAAAATTAATGAAAGTAATTTAAGTTAATGAAATGCCTATTTGGATAATTCATTAATTTAAATTTATTAAGTTTTAAAGTTATAAACTATAGACTTGTAATTTCCAAAACTATGATTTGAACATAGTTATTAGAAAGAAAACCATTTAGCAATTAGACCATGTTTTAAATAGTTTAAAAGAACACTTGTAAATATTATTTTAATTTATGAATAGCTATGGCTAAGTGGTTTGAAAGTTTGTAAATCTTTTGTTAAATTAGACATTTAGGTTTTAAGAAATACAATGGATAATACAATGTTTAACTTGAAACAACTTTTGCAAATAATGATAAACTGATATATTTGAAATATTAAACTCTTTCATTGTATTTGAAGTCTTTCATAGTTGGTTTTCTTATGCATTTAATGTTTTACTTTAATCAAAAACAAAATTTTAAATTTTAGTGATTTTCAAACATTATAAAATGTTGGGATTTTACAGACTACCACCCTTAAAAGGAATCTCGTCCCCGAGATTCGGACAGGCTAGAAAAGCAAATGCTTTGGATGATTCTGATAACTCGATAGGTTTTGAGAAATGTAATTCTGACATGGAATCTTGAAAACTGGAAAGGGATGCTTTTTCTGACTGGGGAGGCTAGAAGAAAGATGGTTTGGGATCTCTGGGTTTAAGCAACTGGGTTTGCATTAATTGGTTGGCTACCACCCTTAAAAGAAATTTTTGTGGTCAGTCTAGAAACTTTGTTTAATCTTGCTTACTTTTCTGATGTAGAGTGTACTAAAACTCAAAATACAATGGTATGTGGTGATACGGAAAGTTATAGCACTCACATTTTCCACTTGGTCCTTGGAGAGACTTATCCTTCTTCCACTCAGGGCAGCCATTGACATAGTGCCTTGTTACTCCGCATCTGCGGCATGTCACGGGACTGAAAATTTTCTTGTGCGAGCGGATAAGGCAGTTCTCCTTCATCTTTTCTGTGCACTTATCAGTATAATGTCCCTTGTCCTTACATTTGTAGCAAATTACGTCGTGTAAGTTCTTCTTCTTCTTAGGTGTTTCCAGGGCTAAAAGTTCTTCCAAATCTTGTTTGTCATATTCTATCTCAATTAAAGAAGTCCAGTGTCGCGGGCTGCCCCCTGGGTAGGGCAGATCCCGGTACAGATCAGCGATACGACAACAATGATTGACCTTTGGACAGAGCACGGGTCGTCCTGTGATGCACTGAAGGGGCAACTTGACCTTTCGAAGGTGGTTGGGCCCAAGGTGTCTCTTGGGGGGCGCAAGGGTCATCCCTGAGAGCTATAAATAGCCCCCCAGGCCTTCAGGGCAGCATAAGCACCAGCGGATGGTCTCTCTAAGAAATAGCTTCTCGAAGATGTCTTTGGGAACAGCCTAAGACATGTTCGGGAGGCTAGGCCTAGAGATACTCATCTTAAGCTGTACTCCGGAGCAAGGGTGGAACTCGGACGCAGCCGAGAAGGATCTCGGGCTTCTCGATATGTCGGAGTCCCCCGGTAAGATCCCGGGTAGAGGAGAACCCGGATAAACCGGATAGGCTCCCCAGGTAGATACTAACCGACTCACTTATCTCGGTCCTGGCAAGCTATATTTGGTGTGCAGGAAGGACATGCCGAACTCAACAAGGAGGAGACCAACATGGGGGCATGTCGGTTGGAAGTCAGAGATCTGGTGCAGGCTTTTCCGCCTGACACGGGGGGAGGTCCCATTCCTCCTGACACGGAAGCATGGTCACCTCCCGTCTGACACGGGAGTGTGTCAGCCGGTACGATGACGCTACGAAAAGATCGGACATGCCTAGCCCGGCAATCCGGAAAAGGCTACTAGGCATGGGCGAAGACATGTCTTGTCTCTGACAAGGGGACAATGATGATCTAGGACGGCGCCTGCAGTCCTTGCCGGAATGATGACGGCAGGGCTATACCGGATAGCACGGCGGCTAGGTCGCACTAGCCGGTGTCGACATAACCGTTAGCCCTGTCTGGTGGGACTGTGCCGGATTAGGGTTTCCGCCCCTTCCGGCCGGGACTCTATAAAAGGCGCCATAACTGCTTCGGTGAGGAGGGGACCAGCTTGAGGGCCAAAACTATAGTCACATTTACTCCTAGAGCAGTTATTCCATCCTTCCTTCTTGTTCATCTAGTTCATCTAGTTCATCATCCGAATGTCTCAAGGAGCATGTTGTAGATCTTGTGACATACTTATATTGAGAGGAAAGGCAGGATTAGGGGTGTTACCTCCTCACGAGGGCCCCGAACCTGGGTCCATCGTGTGTGTGACTTTACCTTCGTGCATTTGTTTGTATTTGTTAGATCTTTGAGTGTGTTCTTCGGTGATCTTGAGCATTCCGGCATCTCCTACCGTGTGAGCTCTCTAGCTCGCTAGCCTTCCCCGGATCCACCAGCGTCCATCGGCTCCACACATTAGCCATCCTATGGCATCTGCCGTGACACCACCACGACAGTTGGCGCCCACCATGGGGCAGGAAGAGGCGCTGGCTGGTGTACTCATCCGGACGGGTTCCTCCATTCGCTCTGGCATCCGAGTTCTCTCCGGCCTGGTTGTCAGGCTGGGCGAGATGGATTTCGTCAGCGACAATGCCAGTTTCTTCCGGAACAAGCCCTTCCCGGTGAACGTATGCCTCGTCGACTTCGGCGTCTTCACCACCTACGTCGCCACTGAAGTTGTCTGCAACTATCCGGACGTTGTCCTGGAGGCTGAGGATCCCCCCATGCTCCGCGCCCCCCGGCATCAGCGTACCGATCACCCCGCGGGATGTGTAGCGGTCATGATGGTCGGGGTAACCGAGGAGGTGTTCCAAGACGCTCCCGACGGCGATGCCGGTAGTAACCGAGTTCGGTTGGCAAAACCTCCGCAGGAGAGGGGTGCGGCCCGAGATGGCGACCCCCAGCCGTCCCACCCTCGTCGCCGCCCGGATCCCCTCTCGGGTCTGGTCGCCAAGTTGGCTGTCCCTTTGACAGTTGACGTTGATACCCAAGTCACATCGGCTGATTTGGACGAGCAGCGCAGGTTACTGCTCGCGGAGGCTCAAGAAATCGCCGAGATCCGGCGTGAACTAAGTGCTAGTCTCCGTGAGTACAATGCAGCTCACGGGTTCCCTAAGATAGACTCCCGGGACAAGCGCATTGCTGATCTGCGCAAGAAGGGCAGGATGGTGAATGATGAGTTGGCGGGTGGCGCAGCGCCTAGCCATAGAAGGTCGGATAGTATGATCTCGGCAGAGAAACCTGTGTACAGCTCACCGAGGCAGCTATGGCTGAGTTGGCCGGGCTATCCGGGGAAGCTCTGCGCAAGCAACAAGAACGGGTCAACGAGTTAGTCGTAGAGGCTAACCGGCAAAACAAAGCCTTCAAGAAGAAGAACTCGGGTGCTGGATCCCAGGTGTACTCGGCTAGGGCCGAGAGCAACAAATCAGGCGGAGAGGCTTCGTCTCCGCATCCGAGTCGGAGCAAGAGCAAAAGCCGGAGCGGGAGCCGAGGTTCCGGGAGAAACAAGCAATTGCAGACATACGACCCGGCCTTTGCCGGAGTTCAGCAAGCCGGACAGGTCAATCCCGGTCAGGCTCAGGGTAGCTATGGTGGTGGTAACCGAGGTGTAGGAAACAATTTCCCGGCTAGCCGTGGCAATCCACCTCGGAATCCACCACAAAGTCAAGGAAACCGGCAGAGAGATGCCGCCTCTGTCCCACAGCAAGCCATAATTCCGGTGGTTAACAGGCATGACGATGGCAACTCGAGGTTGCAGCAACTCGGATAACAGCCTAACGAGAATCCCTTGGGATCTCGAATAGGAACTCGCCAGCTAGATCCAGCTGATGCTCGGATCAGGCTTGACCGGATTCACCAATCCGAGTTGGTTGAAGAGCAAGGCCCCCCGGGACCTGCGTGCTTCGGACCTCGGATCATGCGGGAGTCGGCTGTGCGAAATTTTCAGCTCAACCGGGGTGCGAAGACCTATGACGGCAGCTCGAAGCCGGAGGATTGGTTAACCGACTATGTAACTGCAGTAAGCATAGCCGGTGGAAACAGACGCTGGGCGGTACGGTATGTGCCACAGATGTTGGAAGGACCTGCCAGGATCTGCATAAATAACTTGAGGACTGGCAGCATAGACTGTTGGTTGGATTTCGAGGAAGCCTTCATCAGTAACTTCACCAGCACATACCAGAGGCCCAACCGACCTCAGCAGCTTGCCATCTGCAGTCAGTGGAGCAATGAAACTGACCGAGAGTACCTTACTCGGTGGAGCAACATTCGCAATTCTTGCGAAGGGGTTGTCGAGGCACAGGCCATATCGTGGTTTGCACAAGGATGCCGGCATGGCTCTATGCTGTGGAAAAAGCTGCAGAGGAAGATGCCGACAACCTTGGCAGAGACCATGCGCATCGCCGACACCTATACGCTCGGATACCCCATGCAACCCCTGGTGGATATCGGATACTCCAACAGGAGGAATGCGGGGAATCAGCGCTCGGGGTCGAGCAGAAGCCATGATCGCCACGATTTCGGCCAGAAGAGGAACCAGCCCGAGTTCCACTATGCCTCGCAGCACGTTGCGGCAGTTGGCCGAGATCAGGGGGATGCCGGAAATAATCAGCGGCAGAAAGTGACTGGCCCGACTTGGGTCAGAGCCAGGAAGTACAGAAAACTTGGGTGGACCAAAACAAACCCCTGACGTATGAAGATATGCTGAACAAGCCATGCTGCTACCATACATTGGAATCCAACAAGCCTGCAAGCCACTCTACCCGGCAATGCAGCTCATATCAGCGCACGTTGCAGGAGGGCAGCGCGGGGGCTACTCGGCCGAACGCTCCGGCATCACGGCCCAATATCCAGAGACCCCCACCACCACTATCCGGTGCTAATGCAGTCCGGATTAATCAGCCCAACCAGGGACCTCCCCTAAGACCAGTAAATATGGTGCACACCCGGAATGACAATGGCGCAGGTCCGAGTAACCACCCCGGGCACCAGCAGAGCAACTACCGAGAGGCACATCAGAGTTATGTGGTCTTCGTGACCGAGCCGACTGACCGGAAGAGTGTGCGACAGCGTGCTCTAGAGGTAAATGCCGTGATCCCGGCGGTGCCCAAGTT
Source organism: Poa annua (assembly GCA_026929855.1). Classification (NCBI taxonomy): domain Eukaryota; kingdom Viridiplantae; phylum Streptophyta; class Magnoliopsida; order Poales; family Poaceae; genus Poa; species Poa annua. Next base: position 74,615,389 of record CM049426.1, read on the forward strand.
CCTGCACTGGTCCGAGATGGAGATCACCTGGAGTCGGAAGGATCACCCCCGGGTTATGCCCAAGTCTGGTGGCTATGCTCTGGTGGTGGACCCGACCTTTGTCGGACCAAGCCTCAACGTTCGCTTCAGCCGGGTTCTAATTGACAATGGCAGTGCCATTAACATTATGTACAAGGATACCATGCTGAAGCTGGGGGTGCCCATGAACACGCTGCTCCCAACCGAGACCACCTTTCACGGCATTGTGCTCAGAGTCTCCAGCTCCCCTATGGGCAAAATTTGGGTTGAGGTATTATTTGGAACCCGGGAGAACTGCCGGACTGAGAGCTTGGAGTTCGAGGTCGTGGATCTCGAAAGTCCATAACATGCCTTTATTGGTAGGCCGGCACTGGCCAAATTCATGATCTCCACTCACATGGGATACCTGAAGATGAAGATACCGGGTCCAAATGGGGTGATCACCATAGCAGGAGACCACAAGCGCTCCATGGACTGTGCATCGGCCGGCTCAAACTTAGCTGAGTCCCTGGTCATTGCTGAGAAGAAGAAGAGAATTCAGCAAGTAGTTGCACTGGCCAAGACCTCGCAACTCGGCATACCCGAGATGGTGAACCCGGAGCAGAACGCCTCATTCCAGGCACCAAAGGAGATCAAGAAGGTGGGAGTTGACCCCAGCAACCCGGAGCGCCAGGTCATCATTGGCAGCAACCTGGACAGCAAATAGGAAGGCGAGCTTGTCGACTTCCTCCGTGAGAATCGGGATGCTTTTGGGTGGTCGAATCACGATCTGCAAGGCGTTCCGAGGGAGTTGGCTGAGCACTCACTATTCGTCAGGCCTGACACGAAGCCGGTGAAGCAACCGACTAGGCGCCTCTCGGATGAGAGAAGAGTTGCTATCATGGAACATCTCGCAGTACTTCTGGCTGCCGGATTCGTGATGGAAGTGCTGCATCTGGATTGGATATCGAATCCGGTCCTGGTAGAGAAGAAAAAAGATGATCCCCTCCTGCTTAAGGTGTGGCGCATGTGCATCGACTTCACCAACCTCAACAAGGCATGCTCGAAAGATCCGTTTCCACTTCCCCGGATAGATCAAGTGATCGATTCCACTGTCGGGAGTGAGCTTTTGACTTTTCAAGATGCTTATTCTGGTTTCCACCAGATACCTTTGAATCCGGACGATCAATTGAAAACTGCCTTTACTACCCCGTATGGGGCTTATTGCTACCGTGTCATGACTTTTGGTTTGAGAAATGCTATTGCTACATACCAGAGATGCATGCAAAAATGTTTACATGACCAGATATGCCGGAATGCCGAAGTCTATGTCGATGACATAGTCATAAAAACAAAAGAAAAATCCTCTCTGGACGATGATCTGAGGGAGACATTTAAAAATTTAAGGAGATTCCGGATGAAGTTGAATCCGGACAAATGTACATTCGGTGTTCCGGCAGGCAAACTACTCGGTTTCCTCATATCAAGCCGGGGGATTGAGGTCAACCCGGGTAAAATACGTGCGATTGAAAGCATGAAGTTACCGGTACGTCTCAAGGATGTGCACAAATTCACAGGCTGTCTGACATCCCTAAGTCGGTTTGTGAGCCGGCTAGGTGAGAAGGCCTTGCCCTTGTATCAATTGATGAAGAAGAGCAAAACATTTGTATGGACCCCGCAGGCTGATGCGGCGTTCAGTGATTTGAAAAAGATGCTCTCAACAGCACCACGGTTGGCATCCCCATTACCCAAGGAGCCTATGCTGCCGTACATAGCCGCCACTAACCGGGTCGTGAGTGTAGCCATCGTGGTGGAAAGAGAAGAAGGGGATAAGCTGATACAAAGACCGGTGTACTATCTGAGAGAGGTGATCTCGACATCCAAACAGAACTACCCGCACTATCAGAAGATGGCAGCATCACCAAGCTCAAGCACTATTTCCAAGAACACCCAATCACGGTGGTATGCGAAGCTCCCCTCGCCGAGATCATCGGCTGTAAGGATGCTAGCGGCCGAGTTGCCAAATGGGCCATCCAGTTGTCTCCATACACTCCGGCATACGAGAGACGCGACGCCATTAAGTCGCAGGCGCTGCTGGACTTCTTGGTGGACTGGGCCGAGATGCAGTATGAACCTCCAATTCCCGACTACAACTTCTGGAGAATGCATTTCGATGGTTCCAAGGCCAAGATCGGATTGTGTGCCGGAGTAGTCCTCACCTCACCGAAACAAGATGTGCTGAAGTATGTACTACAAATCCATTTCCGGGCATCTAACAATGTTGCCGAGTACGAGGCTTTGGTTCATGGACTGAATGTCGCCAAGGAAATCGGTATCCGCCGGATAGAGTGTTTCGGTGATTCCGACCTCGTGGTGCAGCAGGTATCAGGGAACTGGGATGCGATTGACGCCAACATGGCCTTATATCGGTTCCATGTGCAGAAAATATCCGGATTTTTCGAAGGCTGTGAAATCAAGCACATACCCAGAGGGGAAAACGAAGCAGCAGATGTGTTGTCCAAGCTAGGGTCATCCCGGGATGCCATCCCACCCGGCATCGCTCTTGAACATCTGAGGAAGCCGTCTATCCAGCCCTCACCGGAGTCGGATTCTATCTTCCTCCCCAAGGAACCTGGTTCAGAAGCCGTACCTATGGAGGTGGAAGTCGGGAGCACTGCATTGAACACGGGGACTGCACCACAGAGCTCGGGGATGGCAAACGGCATGTCCATGGAGGTGATGTCAAAAGAGCCAATGGACATAGATGCTCCCGTGTTCCCGGTCCGACCTGTCCCGGGATGGGCACAGCCCATCATGGCATACATATCGGATGGAACCCTACCGGAGAACGAGGTGGAAGCCCAGCAGATACTGCGGAGATCCAAGGCATACACCATCATCAATCAAGAGTTGTACAAGAGAAGTGTCACCGAGGTGCTCCAGAGATGTGTGGAACCTATGGAGGGCCAAGAGATGCTGTTGGAAATACACCAGGGAGAATGTGGACATCATACATCATCTCGGGCGCTGGTGGCGAAAGTATTTCAGCATGGGTTCTATTGGCTCACTGCCTTGCAGCAAGCAGAGGACATTGTCCGAAAATGTGGAGGGTGGAGGTTTGCCCACAGAATACATATGCCGACATCAGCATTGAAAATCATACCTATCACTTGGCCATTTGCTGTACGGTGCTTGGACATGGTCGGACAGTTCAAGCCGGCAAGGGGTAATATGACACACATGCTAGTCATGGTGGACAAGTTTACCAAATGGATAGAGGTCAAACCAATCCGGAAATGTGATGGACACACCTCGGTCCAATTCTTGAAGGACATCATCCTGAGATACGGGTACCCGCACAGCATCATCACAGATAATGGTACCAACTTTGTTGTTGGGGAGTTTGCTCGGTTTTGTGCGGAGAAAAGAATCCGGTTGGATGTGGCATCAGTAGACCACCCTGAAGCAAACGAGCAAGTCGAGAGAGCAAATGCCTTGGTCCTGGCCGGCATCAAAGCCCGCGTGATCGAGCCACTGTTGAGAACTCCGGGATGTTGGATAGAGGAGATACCAGCAGTGTTGTGGGGTCTCCGGACCACATCGAATAGGTCTACCGGGTATACGCCATTCTTCATGGTGTATGGTGCCGAAGCCGTGCTCCCAACCGACATACAGTATGATGCACCAAGGGTTGCAATGTTCACAGAGACTGAGGCAAAGGAAGCCCGGGAGGACGATGTTGACTTGCTCGAGGAAGCAAGAGAATTGGCATTGTCTCGGTCTGCAATTTATTAGCAGAACCTCCGTCGCTATCATAGCCGGAAAGTGCATCCCAGAGTATTCCAAGAAGGGGATCTCGTGCTAAGGCTCATCCAACGCACAGCCGGGATGCATAAACTCTCACCTTCATGGGAGGGTCCTTTTGTTGTAAGCAAGCATTGCACAATGATTCTTATTACCTTGTAGATGCACACGAAGCTAGAAAAGGTGTAATGGACAAAGCTGGTGAGGAGACCAAGCGGCCATGGAATGTAGCCTTGCTCCGACCCTTTTACACTTAAGGGGCGCAATGTATGTATCTCGGTTTCTATCAATGAAATTTCGGCACCCCGAGGTGTTACTCGGGAACTGCCTGTCCAAAATATGTTATTTATCCTAACTTGCATGTTGGCATCCTCGGGATGAACCCGGGGACTGCCTATTGTTGTGCCCCTTTGATTTTTTTCTATTTATCTATTCTACGCATGACGGCAACCCATGGAGGAACCCGGGGACTGCCTTGTACTTATTTTTTGTTTTAGTAGATGTCGGACAAGTTCTAAACTCGGTTTCTAAGTCGGAGTAATGTATGTATGTGAAGTAATCTTGTGACTCGACTGACGAACGCCGAAATGGTAGTCAAGAGCAAAGAAATCAAATGTGGGAAACACAAAAACGAACTCGGGGACTCGGAATAGGAACTTTTCCGGCATATGCGTCTTACTTATCCGGTTGTTTATTTTGTTATGTCGGGAATTTAGCAACTGGAACTCGGATATGCATAAGTAATGTATACCGTAAACGGAATTTCATGACTCGACTGTCGAGCACCGAAATGGTAGACAAGAGCAGAAATTTCCTAACTACGGCATACATGAAAATGAACTCGGGGACTCGTAGCAAAATAAACCGGCATAACTTGTCATTGCGTAGGAGGAATAGGGTACGAATTAAAAATGTATATTACAACTGAACCCGGCATCCCGGGGATTTAATGTTTCTACACTTAAATGTTTTTGGCAGCAAAATCAAGGACCAGTAGGGGAAGCTGGCTTCTCGGATTGATCAGCAGAGGGAGCGATGATGACGGACTCCTCCGTACTGGCAGTGGTATCCGGAGCGGCCACATTCGCCTAGGCCTGAGGGATCTCGGGTGGCGGGGGAGCAGCTGCATCCCGGGAAGCCACGGTCTCGGTGGCTGCGCCTGTCGCAGCGTCATCAGCCTCCGGGATCTCGGCGTCCGCATCACCGGTATCCCCCGTGTCGCCGTCATCTTCATAGTCTGACTCGGAGTCAGAAGCAATGAGGCTCGTGATGAAGGCGCCGGGATCCGCCCAGCTGGCGAGACGATGAGCAGTCTCTTGGCGTAGCTGAATCTTGGCCGGCTCCGTGTACCACTCTGAGACGACGCGCAGGCTCTTGATCACTTCGAGATCGAGCCCCTCGTACCAGCTCAGCACATGCTTCAATACTTGGTCGGCACCGGCGCGAGCACCGGACCGTTTCTAGGCGTGAAGCCGGTTACCAGCATCCTGGAGCGCGGTGGCCAGTTCAGTAACCGACAGATTGCCGGTAACACCAGGCCATAGGGCACCATGAGCATGGACGGCCGCGCTGAGGAGCTCGGTGCCGATCGCCCGGAGAGGTACCATCCGGGCCTTCAGGGCGATGAGAGGATCATCGATGTCCCATGAGTCCGAGACAGGACCCTTTCCGACGCGCTTCTCCCGGGCGGCAGCAATCGCAAGGTTGGCAGCTTCTCGGGAGTGCTCGAAGTGTCCTTTAGAAAGGAGAACTGTCACAATGTAACAGCCCGTTTGTGACTTTCCAGAAGATGAGATTTATGGTTTTCATGCCATACTTGTCTTGATTTGAAGAAAGTGTTTTCCAAAGAGATAGGAAAAATTGGCTTTATGCAAAATAGCCTTAAACTCCACCAGCCAAATATGCATATAGGCCATATAGTTATTCCATTAAGTGTCCACCATAGTGTCACTTGCCAGACTCCATTTTTAATGGAATCTGACCCACGTTGTTGCAATATTTTTCTTATTGCAGATTGTTCAGATGACGAGTGAGGTTTCGTTTAAAGGTTTCGAGTCTACAACCAACATGTTTTCGCCTGTGTCAACATGAATGTGATGGAGACTCACTGCTATTGTATTTCCGCTGTTTACTCTTTCAAAGCTAGCTTTATGCTATGCAACTTGTATTGAATATTTTGTAAGTCTCGATCATGGATGTAATAAAATTGATACTTTGTTGTGATATTACGTCGTAAACTGTGTGTGTAAACGAATCGATCCAGGAATTTGCACTATACACAGGTATCTGCCTTATTTTTAAGTGCAGGTACGCTACAACCAATCACAAAATCTATTATAATGGTCTTCCTCTTTAGATTTAAGTTTCTTAGCACGAAAAGGCATTGGTTTTTGGACCCAAAGTTCTCTTTAATTACCATGTTTCTTAGCAATAAAGTCTTCTTTAGTGTACTTTTTATTTTTAGCATGCTTTTCAGGTTCTTATTCTATTTCTTCCTGATCCGAATTGGCATTTTAACCTCAGGCGGAAATATTCAACCTCACTCATCATCTGATCAATCTGCAATAAGAAAAATATTGCAACAACGTGGGTCAGATTCTATTAAAAATGGAGTCTGGCAATTGACACTATGGTGGACACTTAGAGGAATAACTCTAATAACCTATATGCTTATTTGGCTGGTGGAGTTCAAGGCTATTTTGCATAAAGCCAATTTTTCCTAACTCTTTGGAAAACACTTTTCTTATATTCGAGACATTCGTGGTATGACAACCACGGTCTCATTCTACCCTTGTGTAACGCCCCGGGATTTATCCCCAATTAGGTAATTGTTTGTTTTTCTATTTTGCATCAACATGACATCATCATGCATCATTTGCATTTGTCAATCTTAAATTTAATTTGTTGCATTTAAATTCAATTCCCACAATTAAATTCAAATGTTTCAAATTAATTAAAAATCTGATATTTAAAAATCCTTTGCAAATGTTAAAAACTAGTTTATTAAATTGTCTTTTTCAAACTGAAACTATTTTTGTAAAGTTTTTGTGTTCAAATTCTTTTTCTATTTGGTTTTAAAATTATAAATAGAAATAATAAAAAAATGAGAGAAATAAGGCCCAAAGCCCATCTAAGCAAAAACCCTAGGTTTCCCCCGCTGAAAACTTTTTCCCACCCCCTGCAATTTTGCAGCCACCCCCTCCAGTTTTCTCCTTTTCCTTTTTCTCTTTTTCCCTCCTTCTCTTTTTCTCTTTCCTTTTTCTTTTCCTTCTTTTTTCATTTTCTTCTCTCTTTCCTCCCGCACGTCCCGCACGGGAGAAACTCCTCCCGGCCCGAGCTCCCGCTCGCCCCGCGCCTACACCTGCGCTCGTCGGCCGCCAGCCACCGCGCCGCCTGCTCCCGCCACCGCCCCACGCCGCCCGCTCCTTCGCGCTCGCCGCGCCGTCCGCCGCCTGCTCGCCAGCCCACCGCCACCCTTGGCCGCGCACCGCCTCCTCCACGCCCCGCGCCTCCTCCTGCACCCCGCGCGCCCTGCGCCTCGGCCGCCCCGCGCCGCCCCGTGCTCTCGTCGCCGGCCGCCTCCCACGCCACCCCGCCCCGCGCGACGCCACCCGCGCCTCCGCTCGCCCGCCATGGCGGCCGCCGCGCCGCTACCGGCTCCGGCCGCTGCGCCAGCGCGCCGTCTGGTCGCCCCGCACCGTCTCGTACGCCCCCAGCCGCACGAGCGCCTCCCCCTGCTCCGGCCGCGCCCCGGCCGCCGGCCGCTGCCGCCGCCGCTTCCCAGCGCCGCCAGCCGCCTGCGCCTCCGCTCGCGCGCTCCCCACGCCGACACGCCCCGCCGCCAGCCGCAGCGCCCTCTGTGTCGTCGCAGCCGTGCCGCGCGCCTCCGCCCGCGCCGCTCGCCGCCACCGTGCGCTCCACCCCGCGCGCTGCAACGCGTCCCCGCTGCCTCATCTTCAAGGCCGCGTGCACGCCGCCGCCGCCGTCCGCAAGGTGTTCGACAAAATGCCCGCAAGACCTTCGGCGTCGTTTTTGTGTCCGAGTTGTCCACCCTCAAGGTGTTGCTACGTGCGCGTGCGCGTCCTCTTCCGGTGCCGCATTGTCGTGACCGTCCGTGTCCGTATCACGGTGCCCACCCGTGCGCGCTTTCTTTCCGGTGTCTGTTTGTCGTTCTCCTACGTGCCCGCACCCGTCAACGAGGATGACCGAGTACGACTACCCCGACCACTTCCACAACAACGACAAATGACGATGCACCGGTTCCGCGACGACTACTTCCCCGACGGCAACTACTTCCTCTACGGACCGAAGACGTCGGTTTTGAACCCTAGTTCACCCGATCCGACGTACGGACCCAAACCCTAACCTTATACCTATTTTATTAAATGTCATCTATCTTGTGCATATCGCATCATACTTACATGTGTTGCATCTCTGGGGTTTGGTGGTGTAGTAAATCACCTAAATAATAAATATGTAATGTGTGGGGCAAATCAATATACAATTCCATTTAATTTGACTAGAACACCTTTGCCATGTCTTGCCACGTTAATAAACATTTAATTTGATGGGTTGATAAATAACTCGAACATAAATATTAATTGTCGGAATCCCGGTTCCGCTTAATTTGGATTAAGTGCATCTCGCATTGCATCTTACCATGTCATTCATCTGTCCCATGATAATGCTGGATCTTTTGCCGTAGTTGTAACATGCATCTTTTACTCTTTCCAGTGTTTGTTGCTTCTTCGCGGATACGATGTTGAGATGTGTGAGCAACGACAAGATCTGCTTCCATGCGGGATTCCAGGCAAGCAAAGTTTGCTTGTTTACCTATACATTGTCTTTCATTCCTGCCGTTGATCTCTGCTACCCTAGTATTCGATTCTCGAATTGCGATCCCATCACATGTTTATCCTGCAGCCTATACAGCTTTATCCCCACAACCCATAACTCCTTGCATGTTTATCTGTTAGCCTTGCGAGTCGTAGCGTTTGCTTAGAGTTGGTTGTGCGAGTCGTCCGTCTGTTCTTTTATCTCATATGCTTAGTATGATAGATTGTTCTACTTTAATAAACTGCTGTCATAGGTTGGGGTATTTTAATTAAAAGATAAGGCACCGACGGAAGGCCTTGCGAGGTGCTTTGTTCTGCTAAGTGTCGACCTAGGAACTGAGATTTTGTCCTCGGATCCAATTTTGAGCGCACTAACCACTTGTGAGAGGCCCTATGGAGCCCCCCCTCGACTTTGAACGGATCTTCAGCTTGTCCATGTGCCGCAACTAGTTCGGGTTTTCCATTTGCTCATATCCATGTGCACGATGATGATGATTGATGAGAGGTTATGTTACTTGGGGGTCATATAGGGGTGGTGCACGCGAAGCGGACAGTTCCTACTGTGGTTTGAGCCGCATGGCGCGTGGACACAAACTAATGAGTCCGCAATGTAGATTCGACCAGACTCTTGGCGCGGGTAACAACTCATATTGGTGGCACTTGAACTTGCTGTAGTGAAGGAACGAGTCGTGTTGAGAGGCCCTGATGCTTGCTTGGGTTGATCATATGAGTATGGGTATAGTAGTGCACCCCTGCAGTGTATAATCTTATCGATGAGCCGTGTACACGGTTATGGACGACTTTGGTGATGATGCTGGCTAACAAGATATAGACAACTTGCACCTAATTAATGATTAATTAATTTGACTAGTAATATAGAATTATTTTCACAATAAATGGTAACTAAAACTGTTCAATGTGTGAGTTTCCCGAATTGCTTCCTCATATTTGTTTGAGGGGGTTAATCCAAGAATGGGTTATGATTGGTGTTATTAGTAGTTGGTTACTTATGCGCTCTCTTATCCCTCTCTAATTAGACGGAAGTTGTAGCGTGTCTCTTTAGGTTCCTAGTGCTGATGGAGCTAAGTCCACCTACCCCATATTTTTGGAGATGGTGTAGAAAGTAGGCAAGTCGGGTTTGCTTGCCAGGAAGTGCCCTAACGCTCTTTTGGTCTGTGTTTTATGTGCCGTTAACAGGTTTGAAGTCTGACGACGTTAGCTTGGGAATCCCTCCGGCTTGGCTGGGCAGGGATATGGCTCCATTGCTTATCCTCAGGACTCTTAGTCCAATTTGCATCTTATCCGTAGTCGGATAGTATTTTGCTTCCGCTGTCATTTGTATGTTTGTATTGTAATATTTGTATCTCGACTCGTTCGAGTCGTTGTTGTATTTATCTTTTATTGTATTTGTGGATGTATCGGAACTGTTGTAATGTTATCACAATTCCACCCACATAATGCGCATGTTTCGGCGTGCATATTATGTCTGGTGGGCGACCTAAATTCGTTATTATGCGGATTTCCGCGGGATCGCTTAAATCTACATAGTACCGATTTTAGGGCGTCACACCTTGTTCACCCATCAAGTTTTAAATTTTGAAGTTGGAATGGTGGAATCCTCCGCTGACGTCCGTGATCAACTGCTCAAATTGTCCGTACCGGGGACACGGCTAAGTACTTAGTTTTACACTCTGCAGAGGTTGTGCATGTTCACCATTGTACCCATTCAACCAAAACTATGCTTTACACTCTTATAGTGATAAGGAAAAGGAGAAGCATGAGACGAGATCTTTCAGAAGCATTTTCCCTCCCACTCTGGCTTGACCAGTTCCACCTAACACCCTCTACATCTTAGTAGAATTTAGATTTTCACAAAACAACCTTTGCATATCATCAGTATTTCTACTAAGTATTATATAGGAACCTAGAAACATGAGTAAGCAATTTCTACACAGGTATAGCATAGCAATACTATCCTACACGTGCTTATATAAAAATACACTGAGTAATGCATATAGAAAATAGTAGGAAGTTTATGGGGTGTGCCACTTGCCTTTGAATGATGTCTTCGCTCACAAACTCTTTTCAATGTAACTCGGAGCTCTCCGTTCAATCTAACATTATAGACAAACAACAATACAACAATCAAAACAAAACACAACATCACATCGCATACAAACACTTTCATAATGAACAAACAAGTTTTATAAACTTCTAAGAAAATTATGTCCTGCATGATGTGCAAAATATTTCTAAGGACTAGAGATGCATGTCATGCCATGAAAATCTTCTAAGTTAATGCAAAGCAAATATGTTGGTAAAAAATGACTAAGGACTAAGGTCATAGGTTGGAAAAAATACATTGCTATAAATCATCCTGAATAAGCACTCTAATGTCTTAGTTATGATGTGCATAAATACTTAGAGAAAATACTTAGTCTATTCTTCAAGGTGATCAATAATTATTATCAACTCTTTGTAAATTGGATATTCACTATAGTGAGAGAGACAGACACCCGGCCAGCCACTTAAGTTGTGGAACAGGTCTCATGTATGTGGACATGTAAGGTTAGTCTCCAGGCCGCTTCATCTCACTATGCCGCTAGGATCCAACAACTTCAAGATGGTAATAACATGATCAAAAACTGTTTAAGTCTAAAGTGAAAGACAAGATTAGGAAAGAAGGAAAATATAGAAAGAAAGAAGTAGTTGGTCTTCCAGGCTTCATCTCCAGACTTGTAACTTTCTCCTTGGTGATGTCTTGATAGTATTTTTGGTAGACTTGATAAATCTTCAGACTTGATGATTCTTGTATCACCTAGGCTGGTCTTGGATTTAACTTAGTTATCATAAGGTCTAAGAGAAGAAGGGAGAAAAGAAAGAGAGAGGAAGCAAGACTTAGAAAATATTGCTGGTTGGTCCTCCTGAGCTTCTTCTTGATTTTCTTCTAAGTGCTTCTACTCCGTGAAGATACTTCTGAAGTCTTGTTTTGGCTAAGTCCTTCATTGGCCTTCTAACTCCATGTTGAAAATCCTAAGTGTCTAAGTGCATAGCACTTTACCAAAATACTAAGTCGAAAATAATCCTAACTTAGAGAAAATAATAAAGAGGTTTTCATATGAGAAGTATATCTAAATAATAAAATAAGTTATGCATGAAATGCACTTTTTAATCATAAGAATCATCATACTAATTTTTGTGATATTTATAAAGTATGCACTAGGCTATAAATGCAATTTAAATAATTTATATTTTTGCAAAATATAATAAAAGGAATAAATATAAGATTAAATTTTTATGTGATTAATTTTTTTTATAACAAAATTTTATAAACAGTCCTAATGGACAAAGGGGATTTTAAATAAAATTATAGCAAGTGGATTTATTCAAAAAATTATTTTTATATCAAGAGTTATGTCAAAATTATTCAAACTATTCAAATTAAACATATAACTATTAAATCATCAAAATAATACTCAAATTTTTTTATAACAGAGGCATCATATCAGAAATATTTCAAAGTTTCTAAAACAATTTTATTTGCAATTTTTGGATTTATAGATTTAAAGTTATGATAAATATACTCAACCCATCCATTTGAAATTTGATTATTTTAAACTAAGTAAAATTTCAATTCTAACAGATCTAAAATATTCTACATGTGAAGGGCTTTCCAAAGATATAAAAATATTTGAATTTGGATAAAAGAGAAAAAGATATGATAAAACTAATGTGAAGGGTCTTTTCTACAAAAAGCCAGATCAGTTGACTGTGCTGCTGACTCGGCGCTGACTGGATCTGACGTGGCAGCTGACTGGGTCGCTGACATGGATAAATGAAACGATCTGGGCCGTCCAGGTCTAGATCTACGGCACATAGTCACCCATACCCTTTCGATCTACACGAACTAATCATGGTCATCTAAACAAGATCCAACGGCTCGGGAGCGAGGGCCAGTACCTGGTAGCGCGGGGGTCGCCAGACTTGGAGAAGATCGGCGGCGCTGCGCTCGGCGAGGACGACGGCGACGATGCGGTGCTCCTCTGGCCCCTGGAAGATGTCGACGATGTTTGCCGTAGTACGGCGGAGGTGATGGAGGCCTTGGATTCATGCAACGTGTCTCGGTGCGGCGGGAAGACGAGGTCGGAGGCGCGGCTACAGCGGTGAGCTTTGGCTTCACACGAGGCGCTCGGTTCCTGAGAAGGAGGAGCGGGGATTGCGTCAACGGATTTGGAACAGCGAGTGGAGAAGAAAGGACTTGGTCTCGGGTACGGGTAGTGGCTCACCTCACCGGGGAAGGAGAAAATTGGCGGCGGCTCCGGCGAACTCCAGCGAGCTTTTCCGGCGGCCTGGGGGCACGATTCTCATGGGAAGAAGAGGGGAAAAGAGAGGAGGGCGTGGGGTTTACGTAGGGAAGCTCGGAGGAAACAAATCGCGTGATTTGTGCTCAGATTTTGGAAAGGAATCAGAGAGCAATTTTGGGAGGGAATTTCGCATGGAGGTTGAAGAAGGGTGACGTCATCAATGACATCAAGAGGTATTTTCTTTTTCTGATTTTTATATTTAATTCATATCTTTTGATTTAAGTGTCCAAATGAAGTCAAATAAATTTCTAAAAATTTGTAAAAGCATTATCTTTGTGTTAAACTAGTTGTGGGTATGTTTTGAAAACTTTTTAAAATTTATAATTTTGAATTATTCAAAAATGCAAATTTGCCCATTCAGGTCAACTTTGAAATTAGGAATTTTATAAATTCATTTGGGTTTAAATAAAATTTATGAAATTACCACAATCATATATGATTGATATCAAGTTATTTAAAACTCATTTAGTAACCATTCATTCTTATTTTGGGTATAATAGTAAAATAATAGAATATAAATATTTTTAAAGTAATAGGAAAAATAATGGATTCAATCAATTTTATTTTGTACACCGTTATATTTTATATTAAGATAAATCATTTGAAAACTTCATAAAACAACTTTGCAAAAGATTTTAGATTTAATTCATTTCTTATATAGAATATATTCATCATCTTATGTTTTGAAAATTAATGAAAGTAATTTAAGTTAATGAAATGCCTATTTGGATAATTCATTAATTTAAATTTATTAAGTTTTAAAGTTATAAACTATAGACTTGTAATTTCCAAAACTATATAGTACACCGTTATGATTTTTCTGACTGGGGAGGCTAGAAGAAAGATGGTTTGGGATCTCTGGGTTTAAGCAACTGGGTTTGCATTAATTGGTTGGCTACCACCCTTAAAATAAATTTTTGTGGTCAGTCTAGAAACTTTGTTTAATCTTGCTTACTTTTCTGATGTAGAGTGTACTAAAACTCAAAATACAATGGTATGTGGTGATACGGAAAGTTATAGCACTCACATTTTCCACTTGGTCCTTGGAGAGACTTATCCTTCTTTCACTCAGGGCAGCCATTGACATAGTGCCTTGTTACTCCGCATCCACGGCATGTCACGGGACTGAAAATTTTCTTGTGCGAGCGGATGAGGCAGTTCTCCTTCATCTTTTCTGTGCACTTATCAGTATAATGTCCCGTGTCCTTACATTTGTAGCAAATTACGTCGCGTAAGTTCTTCTTCTTCTTAGGTGTTTCCAGGGATAAAAGTTCTTCCAAATCTTGTTTGTCATATTCTATCTCAATTAAAGAAGTCCAGTGTCGGGGGCAGCCCCCCGGGTAGGGCAGATCCCGGTACAGATCAGCGATACGACAACAGTGATTGACCTTTGGACAGAGCAAGGGCCGTCCTGTGATGCACTGAAGGGGCAACTTGACCTTTCGAAGGTGGTTGGGCCCAAGGTGTCTCTTGGGGGGCGCAAGGGTCATCCCTGAGAGCTGTAAATAGCCCCCCAGGCCTTCAGGGCAGCATAAGCACCAGCGGATGGTCTCGCTAAGAACTAGCTTCTCGAAAATGTCTTTGGGAACTGCCTAAGACATCTTCGGGAGGCTAGGCCTAGAGATACTCATCTTAAGCTGTACTCCGGAGCAGGGGTGGAACTTGGACGCAGCCGGGAAGGATCTCGGGCTTCTCGATATGTCGGAGTCCTCCGGTAAGATACCGGGTAGAGGAGAAACCGGATAAACCGGATAGGCTCCCCAGGTAGATACTAACCGACTCACTTATCTCGGTCCTGGCAAGCTATATTTGGTGTGCAGGAAGGACATGCCGAACTGAACAAGGAGGAGACCGACATGGGGGCATGTCGGTGTGAAGTCAGAGATCTGGTGCAGACTTTTCCGCCTGACACGGGGGGAAGTCCCATTCCTCCTGACACGGAAGCAAGGTCACCTCCCGTCTGACACGGGAGCGTGTCAGCCGGTACGATGACGCTACGAAAAGATCGGACATGCCTAGCCCGGCAATCCGGAAAAGGCTACTAGGCATGGGCGAAGACATGTCTTGTCTCTAACAAGGGGACAATGATGATCCAGGACGGCGCCTGCAGTCCTTGCCGGAATGATGACGACAGCGCTATACCGGATAGCACGGCGGCTAGGTCGCACTAGCCGGTGTCGACATAACCGTTAGCCCTGTCTGGTGGGACCGTGCCGGATTAGGGTTTCCGGCCCTTCCGGTCGGGACTCTATAAAAGGCGCCATAACTGCTTCGGTGAGGAGGGGACCAGCTTGAGGGCCAAAACTATAGTCACATTTACTCCTAGAGAAGTTATTCCCTCCTTCCTTCTTGTTCGTCTAGTTCATCTAGTTCATCATCCGAAGGGCTCAAGGAGCATGTTGTAGATCTTGTGCCATACTTATATTGAGAGGAAAGGCAGGAGTAGGGGTGTTACCTCCTCACGAGGGCCCCGAACCTGGGTACATCGTGTGTGTGTCTTTGCCTTCGTGCATTTTTTTGTATTTGTTAGATCTTTGAGTGTGTTCTTCGGTGATCTTGAGCATTCCGGCATCTCCTACCGTGTGAGCTCTCTAGCTTGCTAGCCCTCCCCGGATCCACCAGCGTCCATCGGCTCCACACATTAGCCATCCTATGGCATCTGCCGTGACACCACCACGACAGTTGGCGCCCACCATGGGGCAGGAAGAGGCACTGGCTGGTGTACTCCTCCGGACGGGTTCCTCCATTTGCTCCGGCATCCGAGTTCTCTCCGGCCTTGTTGTCAGGCTGGGCGAGATGGATTTCGTCAGCGACAATGCCAGTTGCTGTAACATCCCAACATTTTATAATGTTCAAAAATCACTAAAATTTAAAACTTTTCTTTTTATTAAAAATAAAATATTAAATGCATAAGAAAACCAACTATGAAATACTTCAAACTTATTGGAAAGAGTTTAATAATTCAAATGTCTCACTTTAAACATTACATTATCCATTGTATGTCAAAACCCTTAATATGTAAATTGATGAATGTTGAAAAACCTTCAAACCAATTTCATGAAATAAATAGTTTCTTTATAAGTATTTGAATTCAACCACTTAGCCATAGCTATTCATAAATTAAAATAATATTTGCAAGTGTTCTTCGAAACTATTTAAAACATGATCTATTTGCCAAAAGGTTTTCATTATTTTACCTAAGTTCAAAACATAGATTTGGAAATTTCCAGTCTATAGTTTATAACTTTAATAACTTCATATATTTTATAATTAGTGATTTATCCAAATAAACATTTCATTAGCTTAAATGATTTTCATTTATTTTCAAAACATAAAAATGATTTTCATGAATATATTTCTATATAAGAAATGAATTAAAACTAAAATCCTTTCTAAAGTTTTTATGAAGTTTCAATTGATTTATCTTGGTATAAAATATAATGGTGCACAAATTATTTTCAATTAAAAATGAATACCTTATATTTCCCATTTCCTTCAAATTAGTTATATTTTGTTCTTTAATATTATGCCAAAATAAAGAAGAATTATTTCAGCAAAACAAGTTTAAATAACTTAAATCATAACATAATTCAATATGGGTTTTTCATATAAATTATTTAGCCAAAACTAAAATTAATTAAACCCTAGTTTTAAATTAAACATAAAGTGTAAATTTTACATTTAATCAATATTTCGAAATTATTATTTTTGAAAAGTGTTCAAAACACTCCCACAATTGGTTTCACAGAAATATAATAATTTTACAAATTTTTAGAATTTTGTTTGACCTCATTTGGACAACTAAATCAAAAGTTATAAAAGAAAGAAATAAAAAAGAAAAAGAAAAAGAGAAAACCCTGACAGTGGGGCCCACCTGTCAGGGGGTCACCTTTCTTCAACCTCCAGCCGGAAAACTTGCCGAGAATGCCGGCGATTCCCTTCCTCCAAATCGCGCGATTAACGCCCCCAAATCCTCGGCTCTCCTGCCCCTACTTAAACCCTGCGAACTCTCTCTTCTTTCCCCAGAAACCCTAGCTCCAACGCCCCCAGGCTGCTTGGATTTGAGCCACCATTGCCGCCATTGCCGCCGCCGTAATCTTCAAAATCCGGTGAGTACAAAGCCCCTCGAGCCCTTC
This sequence comes from Poa annua, assembly GCA_026929855.1. NCBI lineage: Eukaryota > Viridiplantae > Streptophyta > Magnoliopsida > Poales > Poaceae > Poa > Poa annua. Next base: position 74,632,525 of record CM049426.1, read on the forward strand.
CGCAACTCCCTCTCGACTCCCTGTCCACGGGCACATCCTCTTGACACCATCGGTGTTTTGTTTTTGTTCCAGAACATCACGTTCTTCCTCGCCCGAAGAAAGCCGCCCGCGGGAGCAACTCCGGCGAGCAACCTCCGGTGCATCCGTGCACCCCATCATCGTCAACTTCGCCACCGAGTCCGCCACGGTCTCCTCTTCATCTGGGTATGATCAGTCTTCCCTTCCTCCCCTAGAGCGCGTAGAATGCGATTGCCGAGCCGGCGCCACCATCGGCAAACGTGCTCCGGTGACCTTGCGCCGCCAGGCTTGGACCAACGCCCGAGATCCGTCCGATCGTAAATCAACGGCTGCGATTAGATCCTTGCGCTGAACGGGTACGGTCCAATCTAGACCGTCAGATCTGATCGAGCGATCCAGATCTATTTCACTTAACCACGTCAGCGCTGACGTGGCCTGCACAGTCAGCATCCCAGTCAGCTGCCACGTCAGAAAATAAATTATTTTAATTTGATTATTTGGTAGTTTTGCAGAAAAGCCCCTACCACTTAGATCTGTCATAACTTTTTAACCACTTATCCAAATTTAACAAACTTTATATTTTTGGAAAGCCCTCGACATGTAGAATATTTTGTATCTGCCAAAATTCAAATTTGACTTAGTTTAAAATATTCAAATTTCAAATGGTGAATTTGAGTATTTTTGTCATAACTTTTAATCTGTAAATTCAAAAATCACAAATAAAATTGTTTTGGAAACTTTTTAATATTTGTAAATTGATGCCACTGCTATAGAATATTTTTGAGTAATATTTGAATGAATTCATAGTTATATATTTAATTTGAATGGTTTGAGTATTTTCAACATAACTATTAATAAAAATATTATATTTTGATTAAAGTAAACTGCTATAAATTTAATTAAAATACCCCTGTCTTTTAACACTATTTATTAAATTATATTATAAAAATTTAATCATAGAAAAATTTAATCTTATAATTATTCCTTTTGTTATATTTTCCAAAAATAGAAATTAATTGAATTGTATTTATAAATTCATGCATATTTATAAAGAAATCAGAAAAGTTATTTTTATGTTTCTTGTGATTAAAAATTTCATTTCATTCATAGCATATTTTATTTTGTAGTTATATTTCCCATAAGAAAACTCCTCCCCCATTTTCTCTAAGTTAGGATCATTTCCACTTAGCATTCTAGTAAAGTGCTATACACTTAGACACTTAGTAATTTTCAACATGGAGCTGGAAGACCAATGAAGGACTTAGCCAAACAAGACTCCAGAAGAATCTCCAAGGAGTTGAAGCACTTAGAAGAAAGATCAAGAAGAAGTTCATGAAGACCAACCAGAAATATTTTCTAAGTCTTTCTCCCTCTTTCTTCTTTCTCCCTTCTTCTTCTGTTAGACTTCATGATGACTAAGTAAATCCAAGACCAGCCTCGAGGATACAAGAACCACCAAGTCTGAAGATTTATCAAGTCTATCAAAACTTCAACCAAGACATCATCAAGGAGAATAATACAAGTCTGGAGATGAAGCCTGGAGGACAACTACATCTTTCTTCTATCTTTTCCCTCTTTTCTAATCTTGTCTTTCACATTTGACTTAAACAAATTTTGATCATGATGTTATCATCTTGAAGTTGTTGGATCCTAGCGGCATAGTGGGATGAAGCGGCCTGGAAACAAACCTTACATGTCCACGTACATGAGACCTGTTCCACAATTTAAGTGGCTGGCCGGGTGTCTGTCTCTCTCACTTTAGTGAATATCCAATTTACAAAGAGTTGATAATAATTGTTGATCATCTTGAACAAATGACTTAGTATTTACTCTAAATATTTCTACACATCAAGACTAAGCCATTAGAGGGCTTATTCAAGATGATATAAAACAAAATATTTTATTCAACTCATGACCTTAGCCCTTAGTCCTTTTGGACCAACCTAATTGCATTGCATTAACTTAAAAGATTTTCATGGCATGAAAAAGCATTTCTAGCCCTTAGGAATATTTTGCACATCGTGCATAAACATATTTTCCTTAGAAAGTTTTATAAAACTTATTTATTCATCTAGTATGTGTTTGTATGCATCGTGGAGTTGTGCTTGTTGTTGATTGTTGTATTGTTGCTTGTCTATACTGTTAGATTGAACGGAGAGTCCCGAGTATCGTTGAAAAGAGTTGTGAACAACGACAACATTCAAAGGCAAGTGGCACACCTCATAAACTTCCTATTATTTCTATATGCATTACTTAGTGTATTTTATATGCATGTGTAGGATAGAATGGCTATGCTAAACCTGTGTAGAATTCCTTATTCCTGTGTCTAGGTTCCTATGCAATACTTAGTAGAATTATTGATGCTATGCAAATGGTGTTTCGTGAAAATCAAAATTCTACTAAGTTAAGAATGAAATACCTGGGTGGTAAGTGGTTGTATGGTTTATGTTGAGTGGCTACTCGGGTCCATGTCTATGGTTCCTGGAGTATGTACACTTGTGAATGGCCACCCAGGAACAGAGGAATCTGAAGAACTCCGAGTGACGATTGCTTCCAGTGCAGCCATTGCCATATGGGCTCTGGCTTGATCAATTACGTTGCGTGGACTCTCTCCGGCTTGACAAGCAGATGTAGGGGGATGTTAGGTGGAACGGGTCAAGCCAGAGTGGGAGGGAAAATGCTTCTGAAAGATCTCGTCTCATTCTCTCCTTTCCTTATCACAAATGGTGTGTAAAGGATAATTTGGGTTGAATGGGTACAATGGTGAAAGTGCACAACCTCTGCAGAGTGTAAAACTAAGTACTTAGCCGTGTCCCCGGTACGGACAATTTGAGCAGCTGATCACGGACGTCAACGGAGGATTCCATCATTCCAACTTCAGAAATAAAACTTGATGGGTGAACAAGGGAAGATGAGATTTATGGTTTTCATGGCATACTCGTCTAGGTTTCAAGAAAAGTGTTTTCAAAAGAGTAGGAAAAATTGGCTATATGCAAATTAGCCTTGAACTCCACCAGCCAAATATGCATATAGGCTTTAGAGTTATTCCATTAAGTGTCCACCATAGTGTCACTTGCCAGACTCCATTTTTAATGGAATCTGACCCACGTTGTTGCAATATTTTTCTTATTGCAGATTTGATCAGATGACGAGTGAGGTTCGTTTAAAGGTTTCGAGTCTACAACCAACATGTTTTCGCCTGTGGCAGCATGAAAATTATAGAGACTCACTGCTATTGTATTTCCGCTGTGTACTTTTCAATGCTAGCTTTATGCTATGCAACTTGTATCGAAAATTTTGTAATTCTGGATCATCGATGTAATAAAATTGACGCTTTGTTGTGATATTACATCGTAAACTGTGTGTGCAAATGAATCGATCCAGGGATTTGCACTATACACAGGTATCTGCCTTATTTAAAGTGCAGGTACGTTACAGTTGCTTCCGGAACAAGCCCTTCCCGGCAAACGTATGCCTCATCGATTTCGGCGTCTTCACCACCTACGTCGCCACTTAGGTCGTCTGCAACTATCCGGACGTTGTCCTGGATGCTGAGGATCCCCCCATGCTCCGTGCCCCCCGGGATCAGCGTACCGATCGCCCCGCGGGATGTGTAGCGGTCATGATGGTCGGGTAACCGAGGAGGTGTTCCAAGACGCTCCCGACGGCGATGCCGGAAGTAACCGAGTTCGGTTGGCAAAACCTCCGCAAGAGAGGGGTGCGGCCCAAGATGGCGACCCCCAGCCGTCCCACCCTAGTCGCCGCCCGGATCCCCTCTCGGGTCTTGTCGCCAAGTTGGCTGTCCCTTTGACAGTTGACGTTGATACCCAAGTCACATCGGCTGATTTGGACGAGCAGCGCAGGTTACTGCTCGCGGAGGCTCAAGAAATCGGCGAGATCCGGCGTGAACTAAGTGCTAGTCTCTGTGAGTACAATGCAGCTCACGGGTTCCCTAAGATAGACTCCCGGGACAAGCGCATTGCTGATCTGCGCAAGAAGGGCAGGATGGTGAATGATGAGTTTGCGGGTGGCGCAGCGCCTAGACATAGAAGGTCGGATAGTATGATCTCGGCAGAGAAACCTGTGTACAGCTCACCTGCCAAAACTCTTAGGGCTGCCGAGGCAGCTATGGCTGAGTTGGCCGGGCTATCCGGGGAAGCTCTGCGCAAGCAACAAGAACGGGTCAACGAGTTAGTCGTAGAGGATAACCGGCAGAACAAAGCCTTCAAGAAGAAGAACCCGGGTGCTGGATCCCAGGTGTACTCGGCTAGGGCCGAGAGAAACAAATCAGGCGGAGAGGCTTCGTCTCCGCATCCGAGTCGAGGCAAGAGCAAAATCCGGAGCCGGAGCCGAGGTTCCGGGAGAAACAAGCAATTGCAGACATACGACCCGGCCTTTGCCGGAGTTCAGCAAGCCTGACAGGTCAATCCTGGTCAGGCTCAGGGTAGCTATGGTGGTGGTAACCGGGGTGTAGGAAACAATGTCCCGGCTAGCCGTGGCAATCCACCTCGGAATCCACCACAAAGTCAGGGAAACCGGCAGAGAGATGCCGCCTCTGTCCCACAGCAAGCCATAATTCCGGTGGTTAACAGGCATGACGATGGCAACTCGAGGTTGCAGCAACTCGGATACCAGCCTAACGAGAATCCCTTGGGATCTCGAATAGGAACTCGCCAGCTAGATCCAGCTGATGCTCGGATCAGGCTTGACCGGATTCACCAATCCGAGTTGGTTGAAGAGCAAGGCCCCCCGGGACCTGGGTGCTTCGGACCTCGGATCATGCGGGAGTCGGCGGTGCAAAATTTTCAGCTCAACCGGGATGCGAAGACCTATGACGGAAGCTCGAAGTCGGAGGATTGGTTAACCGACTATGTAACTGCAGTAGGCATAGCCGGTGGAAACAGACGCTGGGCGGTACGGTATGTGCCATAGATGTTGGAAGGACCTGCCAGGATCTGGCTAAATAACTTGAGGACTGGCAGCATAGACTGTTGGTTGGATTTTGAGGAAGCCTTCATCAGTAACTTCACCAGCACATACAAGAGGCCCAACCGACCTCAACAGCTTGCCATCTGCAGGCAGTGGAGCAATGAAACTGACCGAGAGTACCTTACTCGGTGGAGCAACATTCGCAATTCTTGCGAAGGGGTTGTCGAGGCACAGGCCATATCGTGGTTTGCACAAGGATGCCGGCATGGCTCTATGATGTGGCAAAAGCTGCAGAGGAAGATGCCGACAACCCTGGCAGAGACCATGCGCATCGCCGACACCTATACGCTTGGAGACCCCATGCAACCCCTGGTGGATGTCGGATACTCCAACAGGAGGAATGCGGGGAATCAGCGCTCGGGGTCGAGCAGAAGCCATGATCGCCACGATTTCGGCCAGAAGAGGAACCAGCCCGAGTTCCACTATGCCTCGCATCACGTTGCGGCAGTTGGCCGAGATCAGGGGGATGCCGGAAATAATCAGCGGCAGAAAGTGACTGGCCCGACTTGGGTCAGAGCCAGGAAGTACAGAAAACTTGGGTGGACCAAAACAAACCCCTGATGTATGAAGAGATGCTGAACAAGCCATGCTGCTACCATACATTGGAATCCAACAAGCCTGCAAACCACTCTACCCGGCAATGCAGCTCGTATCAGCGCACGTTGCAGGAGGGCTGCGCTGGGGCTACTCGGCCGAACGCTCCGGCATCACGGGCCAATATCCCGAGACCCCCACCACCACTATCCGGTGCTAATGCAGTCCGGATTAATCAGCCCAACCAGCGACCTCCCCTAAGACCAGTAAATATGGTGCACACCCGGAATGACAATGGCGCAGGTCCGACTAACCAACCCGGGCATCAGCAAAGCAACTACCGGGAGGCACATCAGAGTTATGTGGTCTTCGTGACCGAGCCGACTGACCGGAAGAGTGTGCTACAGCGTGCTCTAGAGGTAAATGCCGTGATCCCGGCGGTGCCCAAGTTCCTGCACTGGTCCGAGATGGAGATCACCTGGAGTCGGAAGGATCACCCCCGCGTTATGCCCAAGCTTGGTGGCTATGCTCTGGTGGTGGACCCGACCTTTGTCGGACCAAATTGACAATGGCAGTGTCATTAACATTATGTACAAGGATACCATGCTGAAGCTGGAGGTGCCCATGAACACGCTGCTCCCAACCGAGACCACCTTTCACGACATTGTGCCCGGAGTCTCCTGCTCCCCTATGGGCAAAATTTGGGTTGAGATATTATTTGGAACCCGGGAGAACTGCCGGACTGAGAGCTTGGAGTTCGAGGTCGTGGATCTCGAAAGTCCATATCATGCCCTTATTGGTAGGCCGGCACTGGCCAAATTTATGATCTCCACTCACATGGGATACCTGAAGATGAAGATGCCGGGTCCAAATGGGGTCATCACCATAGCAGGAGACCACAAGCGCTCCATAGACTGTGCATCGGCCGGCTCAAACTTAGCTGAGTCCCTGGTCATTGCTGAGAAGAAGAAGAGAATTCAGCAAGTAGTTGCACTGGCCAAGACCTTGCAACTCGGCATACCCGTGATGGTGAACCTGGAGCAGAACGCCTCATTCCAGGCACCAAAGGAGACCAAGAAGGTGGGAGTTGACCCCAGCAACCCGGAGCGCCAGGTCATCATTGGCAGCAACCTGGACAGCAAATAGGAAGGCGTGCTTGTCGACTTCCTCCGTGAGAATCGGGATGCTTTTGCGTGGTCGAATCACGATCTGCAAGGCGTTCCGAGGGAGTTGGCTGAGCACTCACTATTCGTCAGGCCTGACACGAAGCCGGTGAAGCAACCGACTAGGCGCCTCTCGGATGAGAGAAGAGTTGCTATCATGGAACATCTCGCAGTACTTCTGGCTGCCGGATTCGTGATGGAAGTGCTGCATCTGGATTGGATATCGAATCCGGTCCTGGTAGAAAAGAAAAAAGATGATGCCCTCCTGCTTAAGGTGTGGCGCATGTGCATCGACTTCACCAACCTCAACAAGGCATGCCCGAAAGATACGTTTCCACTTCCCTGGATAGATCAAGTGATCAATTCCACTGTCGGGAGTGAGCTTTTGACTTTTCAAGATGCTTATTCTGGTTTCCACCAGATACCTTTGAATCGGGACGATCAATTGAAAGCTGCCTTTATTACCCCGTATGGGGCTTATTGCTATCGTGTCATGACTTTTGGTTTGAGAAATGCTAGTGCTACATACCAGAGATGCATGCAAAAATGTTTACATGACCAGATAGGCCGGAATGCCGAAGTCTATGTCGATGACATAGTCATAAAAACAAAAGAAAAATCCTCTCTGGTCGATGATCTGAGGGAGACATTTAAAAATTTAAGGAAATTCCAGATGAAGTTGAATCCGGACAAATGTACATTCGGTGTTTCGGCAGGCAAGCTACTTGGTTTCCTCATATCAAGCCGGGGGATTGAGGTCAACCCGGGTAAAATGCGTGCGATTGAAAGCATGAAGTTACCGGTACGTCTCAAGGATGTGCACAAATTCACAGGCTGTCTGGCATCCCTAAGTCGGTTTGTGAGCCGGCTAGGTGAGAAGGCCTTGCCCTTGTATCAATTGATGAAGAAGAGCAAAACATTTGTATGGACCCCGCAGGCTGATGTGGCGTTCAATGATTTGAAAAAGATGCTCTCAACAGCACCACGGTTGGCATCCCCATTACCCAAGGAGCCTATGCTGCCGTACATAGCCGCCAGTAACCGGGTAGTGAGTGTAGCCATCGTGGTGGAAAGAGAAGAAGGGGATAAGCTGATACAAAGACCGGTGTACTATCTGAGAGAGGTGATCTCGACATCCAAACAGAACTACCCGCACTATCAGAAGATGGCATACGGGGTATACCTGGCAGTCACCAAGCTCAAGCACTATTTCCAAGAACACCCTATCACGGTGGTATGCGAAGCTCCCCTCGCCGAGATCATCGGCTGTAAGGATGCTAGTGGCCGAGTTGCCAAATGGGCCATCCAGTTGTCTCCGTACGCTCCGGCATACGAGAGACGCGACGCCATTAAGTCGCAGGCGCTGCTGGACTTCTTGGTGGACTGGGCCGAGATGCAGTATGAACCTCCAATTCCCGACTACAACTTCTGGAGAATGCATTTCGATGGTTCCAAGGCCAAGATCGGATTGTGTGCCGGAGTAGTCCTCACCTCACCGAAACAAGATGTGCTGAAGTATGTACTACAAATCCATTTCCGGGCATCTAACAATGTTGCCGAGTACGAGGCTTTGGTTCATGGACTGAATGTCGCCAAGGAAATCGGTATCCGCCGGATAGAGTGTTTCGGTGATTCCGACCTCGTGGTGCAGCAGGTATCAGGGAACTGGGATGCGATTGACGCCAACATGGCCTTATATCGGTTCCATGTGCAGAAAATATCCGGATTTTTTGAAGGCTGCGAATTCAAGCACATACCTAGAGGGGAAAACGAAGCAGCAGATGTGTTGTCCAAGCTAGGGTCATCCCGGGATGCCATCCCACCCGGCATCGCTCTTGAACATCTGAGGAAGCCGTCTATCTAGCCCTCACCAGAGTCGGATTCTATCTTCATCCCCAAGGAACCTAGTTCAGAAGCCGTACCTATGGAGGTGGAAGTCGGGAGCACTGCATTGAACACGGGGACTACACCACAGAGCTCGGGGATGGCAAACGGCATGTCCATGGAGGTGATGTCAAAAGAGCCAATGGACATAGATGCTCCCGTGTTCCCAGTCCGACCTGTCCCGGGATGGGCACGGCCCATCATGGCATACATATCGGATGGAACCCTACCGGAGAACGAGGTGGAAGCCCAGCAGATACTGCGGAGATCCAAGGCATACACCATCATCAATCAAGAATTGTACAAGAGAAGTGTCACCGAGGTGCTCCTGAGATGTGTGGAACCTAAGGAGGGCCAAGAGATGCTGTTGGAAATACACCAGGGAGAATGTGGACATCATGCATCATCTCGGGCGCTGGTGGCGAAAGTATTCCGGCATGGGTTCTGTTGGCTCACTGACTTGCAGCAAGCAGAGGACATTGTCCGAAAATGTGGAGGGTGGAGGTTTGCCCAGATAATACCTATGCCGGCATCAGCATTGAAAACCATACCTATCACTTGGCCATTTGCTGTATGGTGCTTGGACATGGTCGGACAGTTCAAGCCGGCAAGGGGTAATATGACACACATGCTAGTCATGGTGGACAAGTTTACCAAATGGATAGAGGTCAAACCAATCCGGAAATGTGACGGACACACCTCGGTCCAATTCTTGAAGGACATCATCCTGAGATACGGGTACCCGCACAGCATCATCACAGATAATGGTACCAACTTTGCTGTGGGGGAGTTTGCTCGGTTTTGTGCGGAGAAAAGAATCTGGTTGGATGTGGCATCGGTAGCCCACCCGGAAGCAAACGAGCAAGTCGAGAGAGCAAATGCCTTGGTCCTGGCCGGCATCAAAGCCCGCCTGATCGAGCCACTGTTGAGAACTCCGGGATGTTGGATAGAGGATATACCGGCAGTGTTGTGGGGTCTCCGGACCACACCGAATAGGTCTACCGGGTATACGTCATTCTTCATGGTGTATGGTGCCGAAGTCGTGCTCCCAACCGACATACAGTATGATGCACCAAGGGTTGCAATGTTCACCGAGACCGAGGCAAAGGAAGCCCGGGAGGACGATGTTGACTTGCTCGAGGAAGCAAGAGAATTGGCATTGTCTTGGTCTGCAATTTATTAGCAGAACCTCTGTCGCTATCATAGCCGGAAAGTGCATCCTAGAGTATTCCAAGAAGGGGATCTCGTGCTAAGGCTCATCCAACGCACAGCCGGGATGCATAAACTCTCACCTCCATGGGAGGGTCCTTTTGTTGTAAGCAAGCATTGCACAATGATTCTTATTACCTTGTAGATGCACAGGAAGCAAGAAAAGGTGTAATGGACAAAGCTGGTGAGGAGACCAAGCGGCCATGGAATGTAGCCTTGCTCCGTCCATTTTACACTTAAGGGGCGCAATGTATGTATCTCGGTTTCTATCAATGAAATTTCGGCACCCCGAGGTGTTACTCGGGAACTGCCTTTCCAAAATATGTTATTTATCCTAACTTGCATGTCGGCATCTTCGGGATGAACCCGGGGACTGCCTATTGTTGTGCCCCTTTGATTTTTTTCTATTCATCTATTCTACGCATGACGGCAACCCAGGGAGGAACCCGGGACTGCCTTGTACTTATTTTTTGTTTTAGTAGATGCCGGACAAGTTCTAAACTCGGTTTCTAAGTCGGAGTAATGTATGTGTGTGAAGTAATCTTGTGACTCGACTGACGAACGCCGAAATGGTAGTCAAGAGCAAAGAAATCAAATGTGGGAAACACGAAAACGAACTCGGGGACTCGGAATAGGAACTTTTCCGGCATATGCGTCTTCTTATCTGGTGGTTTATTTTGTTATGTCGGGAATTTAGCAACTGGAACTCGTATATGCATAAGTAATGTATACCGTAAACGGAATTTCGTGACTCGACTGTCGAGCACCGAAATTGTAGACAAGAGCAGAAATTGCCTAACTACGGCATACATGAAAATGAACTCTGGGACTCGTAGCAAAATAAACCGGCATAACTTGTCATTGCGTAGGAGGAATAGGGTACGAATTAAAAATGTATATTACAACTGAACCCGGCATCCCGGAGCAGTAGCAGAAGCTGGCTTCTCGGATTGATCAGCAGAGGGAGCGATGATGACGGTCTCCTCCGCACTGGTAGTGGTATCCGGAGCGGCCACATTCGCCTCGGCCTGAGGGATCTCGGGTGGCGGGGGAGCAGCTGCATCCCGGGAAGCCACGGTCTCGGTGGCTGCGCCTATCGCAGCGTCATCAGCCTCCGGGATCTCGGCGTCCGCAACTCCGGTATCCCCCGTGTCGCCGTCATCTTCATAGTCTGACTCGGAGTCAGAAGCAATGAGGCTCGTGATGAAGGCGCCGGGATCCGCCCAGCCGGCGAGACGATGAGCAGTCTCTTGGCGTAGCTGTATCTTGGCCGGCTCCGTGTACCACTCCGAGACGATCAGCACATGCTTCAATACCAGATCAGCACATGCTTCAATACTTGGTCGGCACCGGCGCGAGCACCGGACCGTTTCCAGGCGTGAAGCCGGTTATCGGCATCCTGGAGCACGGTGGCCAGTTCGGTGACCGACAGATTGCCGGTAACACCAGGCCATAGGGCACCATGAGCATGGACGGCTGCGCTGAGGAGCTCGGTGCCGATCGACCGGAGAGGTACCATCCGGGCCTTCAGGGCGATGAGAGGGTCATCGATATCCCATGAGTCCGAGACAGGACCCTTTCGGCGCGCTTCTCCCGGGCGGCAGCAATCGCAAGGTTGGCAGCTTCTCGGAAGTGCTCGAAGTGTCCTTTAGAAAGGAGAACTGTCACATTGTAACAGCCCGTTTGTGACTTTCCAAAATTGTGTACAATAAAATTGTGTGCAATATGGTTGCATTTAATTAATTATGTGTTCCAAATTCAAATTCCAAATTTAAGCTTCAAATTTTAAATTCAAATGCTTTTTCAAATAAATTCAAATAAAGTTTCAAAATAATTACAATTAATCAACCCAGTATTTTAACTGGAATATTTTGAAACTATTAAAAATTGACCAAAAGTTTTTATCAAGTTTCTTTTCTATTTTGGATTAAAAGTACAAAAAATAGAAAAGTTTAAAACCAAAAGAAAAGAAAATTTAGAGGAGAAGGCCTCACCTGTCCGAGCTGGGCCGGATGCCGGCCCACCTCAGTCCAGCAGCGAGCCAGCCCAGCCCACCTGGCCTCTTCTCCCTCCTCAGTACGGACACAGAGAAGAGGAGTACTTTCCAAGTCGATGGCCATGGCTATGAGCCCCTGCACCTCGCCCCCACCGGCTACCCGGCTACCTCTCCCCCTCCTATTTATTTCCCCCTCAAACCCTAACCCTAAGTCTTCTCCTCCCCCCGCCGCCGCTCGCTCCTAAGCTTCCACCGTCGCCATGACCGGAGAGGCCGAGCTCGCCCCCGCGTGAACATGCCACCTTCTCCGTCCCCGTCGCGCCATCGGCTGCGCCACGTCCTCCTCTTCTTCATCCTCCCAGCTACGGGCACCGGGAACCACCATCGGCCGCTTCTTCCTCGACGCCGCCAAGCTCCGCGTCTCCGTCCCCTTCTTCTACCTCTCCGTCCACGCCTCCCCGAGCCTCCACCGCTCGCCAGTAGCCTGCCCTCGGTGAGCCGCAGCCATCCCCTCTCTTCCCCTCTCTGTTCCCCTCCTCTGACGGACTGTTTCGCCGGCGCCGGAGGCGGCCACCACGGGCACGCCCCCGCCGCGGTGTCGACCACGGGTCGAGCCCGTCGCGCGCTCTTTTTCCCTGCCGAGAGCGAGAATGGATCCCTCACGCGAACCGCACGACCACGGGCACACACACGCTCCCCACGCCGCCCAAACACGGTCACCGCCGGCGTGCTTCCTCCGTCGCCGCGCGCTGCTCGCTGGGTTCAGTTTCGACAGGGAGTGTCATCTTCATTTTCATCAGAAATAGCTAACATTTTAATTAGCTAAAAACTAACCTAACCTAGATCTAACAAGATCACTAATCTAACCCTACCAGCTAACAGCACTGCGCGATCCCCCGCGCGTCGCGAGTTCGAATCCCACCTCCCGCGGGCAGTGGATAAAAGCCCCATTTTTTTTCCTCGCCCACTGACAACCCGGGCCCGCTCGTCAGGGACTGTCCGGGCCAATGCAGTGACTCGCGCCACGCTGGCGCTCGGGCCCGCACGTTAGCCGCTGTGGCTAGGGCTGCGCTCGGTGAGAAAACGCCGAGGCGCCTGTAAGTTTTGCACCCGAGCCCCCTGGTTCCCAGTTTTGCACAGAAGCCCTTCCCCGCACTGTTTTATCACAGATAAGTCCCTGGAATTTCAGAAAACACCTCTACACTTAAAAATGCAATAACTTCTAATTTATAAATCCAAATTAAATAAACTTTATATGTGTTCATATCAGAAAAATGCAATGAACATTATTATAACATTCTTATGTCATTTTGCATCATTCATTTTAAATGCCTAGTTTAATTTAACAAATGCAATTAATTAATTAAATATGGAGTGTGTGGGGTAATAAATATATAATGCCCTAATTCCATTTAATATGCTCATATCTTTTATACCATGTCTTGCCATGCTAATAAATATTTAATTTGAGTTGAAGATAAATAATTTGCAATTAATAACTAAACAAGTTATGTGCTGGACAAATAATTAATTAATGGCTTTTCCATTTCAATTAATCAAATCACCTTACCTGCTATATATATTAAGTAACATTTAAATTGTTCGCTACACAAATAACTTGCACCCTAATCTTTTGCCGGCATTTCATTCCCGCTTTAAATATGACCTAATCATCTCATACCATATTGCCCCAACATTTGTTTGCGCATTCTCTGTATTGATTATTGCTTCCTATTGTCTGTGTTTTGATTTCTCTGTGTAGACGACGACGTGCCTGCTGCGAGTACCTACGATACTGAGGTTCCAGCTTTCGTGCCAGGCCACGAGCTGCCAGGCAAGCTTCTGCTAACCGGTTACACGACTGTTTGGTTTTCATTCATGCCTTTTGATCTATGCTATCCTAGTTATCGATTCTTGAATTGCGATCCCATCACATGTTTATCCTGCAGCCTATACAGCTATATCCCCACATAACCCCTTGCATGTTTATCTGCTGGCCTTTGTAAGTCGTAGTGCATGCTTAGGATTGGTTGAGCGAGTCGTTCCTTTGTATTTATCTCATATGCATAGTATGATATATTGTTCTACTATAATAAAATGTTGTCTTATATTGGGTTCTATTATTAAAAGATAAGGCACCAGGCGGAAGGCCTTGCGAGGTGCTTTGTTCTGCTCAGTGTCGACTTAGGAACTGAGATTTTGTCCTCGGATCCAATTTTGGGTGCACTAACCACTTGTGGGTGGCCCAATGGAGCCCCCTCGACTTTGAATGAATCCTCAGATCGTCCATGTGTCGCAAGTAGTTCGGGTTTTCCGTTCGCTCATATGCATGTGCATGATGATGATGTTCAATGAGAGGTTACTTGATACGGGGGGGGGGGGGGGGGGGGTCATACAGGGGTGGTACGTCGCGTAGCGGACAGTTCCTACTGTGGTTTGAGCCACATGGCTGCGTAGTCACAAACTAATGAGTCCGCAATTGAGATTCGGCCGGACTCCTGACGTGGGTAACAACTCATATGGGTGGCACTTGGACTTGCTGTAGTGAAGGAATGAGTCGTGTTGAGAGGCCCTAATGTTTTTGACTGGGTTGATCATGCGAGTATGGGTACTGTAGTGCACCCCTGCAGGGTATAATCTTATCGATGAGCCGTGTCCACGGTTATGGACGACTTGGTGATGATGCTGGCTAACAAGATCTAGACAACTTACACCTAATCATTGTTAATTAATTTGACTAGTAATATATAATTACTTACACCCTAAATGGTAAATAAAAATTGTTAACGTGTGAGTTTTTTTCGGATTGCTTCGTCATACTTGGTTGAGGGGGTTAATTCGAGTGGGTTATGTCTGGTGTTAGTTGTAGATGGCTATTTCAACGCTCTCTTATCTCTCTCTAATTAGACGGAAGTTTTAGCGCATCTCTCTTTAGGTTGCTAGTGCGGCTGCCGCTAAGTACACCTACACCATACTTTGGGAATCTTACAGTTTTGTAACTTGTTAGCTTAAGCTTGTTCGATACGCTTCGGTGTATTGACCCGTTCGCGGGCTGTGGTTTTTCTGCAGTTGAGGATACTTCGCTCGACCAGGTGGGTGGATACTACGTGCAGGTCGACAATGAGATCTACGACGAGTAGTTAGAGTTCCCCTGGGCTACTTCCTGGTGGACTGCGTGGATGGGCCTTCTTTTCTGTTTCGGCCTTGAGCCCTTTACTTCTTGTCTGTACTCAGACCGGTTTGTTTCCGCCGCATGATGTAATGTTGGGACATGTGTCCTCTGATTGGTGCCATTCGCTATATTTTGCTCAGTGAGAGCTTTTGGATATTATTTCCTTTCTTTGTGTCTTAGGTTTATTCTTTGGTTTCAACTTGTTAAAAATCCGACTCGTATACCATGTGTGTATGTTTGAAGTATCCGAGTTGGAAGACTTTTTGGGTTCTTGCGTGCACAATCTGGAAACGTATGTGACGTTGGGGTCGCCAAGAGCTGTCGGCCGATGATCCATTCCGAGCCTGGCCTGCTTATTTCCTGGGATTGGTAACCCTAGTATGTTCTTGGTTGTGTGGCCCAACTGATACGTTTCGTTTGTGTAGCTTGAATTCAAGGTCTGACAGTTGGTATCAGAGCTTAAACGCCCTCAGATTCCCTTCTACTGGTCGTTGTTTGAGTCTAGAAAAATATTTTGTAGTTATCAGGAAAATCTTAAACGTGAGAGTAGGAATTATGTTCTTTTACTTCTTTCCCCACCCACCCTCCCTGTTATTCCGGTAAGGAAGTGTAACGATGTTTTTCCCTTCTCATCTCTAATTTAAATTTAGGACATCACATGTTCTAGGTTTTCCGTAGTACCATAGTTGTAGGTGTTGAAGGTTGTTTTGTCGTTTTGGTAGTTATCAACGTCTTCGGATATGTTCAGTTTCAATCTTGAAGCAATCAGTTGTTCTTCTACCTTTCACTGGAATTAATCTCTTTGTCATTGTACAATTCTTTCTGTGCAATCAATCCTTTTGTTTCCGGAGGCTAACTTCTACTTCAAACTGCTATGTAGATGGCGCACGCTCAGGTGGTGCGTAAGACACACTGTGAGCAGACTACCGGTTACCCGAAGCTTCTCAGAAGCATGGTTGACTATGTCGGTTTCAACTTCCTTCCGGAGTACCAGGTGTCCGAGATCCCCAGAGATTACGGACAAACCTTCTACAGAGTTGTTGTTTGGACCAGGGGAGATGATGCTGATACTGTGCACAAGCACGTGGCTGAGGCTTCCACTATGGACATGGCAGTACACTTAGCAGCTTACGATGCAGCTCTGGCTCTGCGCAGGGACTACTACTGTTTCAACTACCCTCCGTTCTGCTACATTCCATACTACCCCTACACGGGCTCTCAGTACGAGCTCGGGGTTCTTGACAAGACCGCTCAGTTTGGCCAGTCTTCAGACTCAGTTGCTGGGACTCTACGCTTGGAGCTAGCAGTAGTCCGTCAGCAGCTGCACCGGGCACTCTCTCAACTGGGTCAGTACGACAGGAGGAACGTCACACCAGACGCTTTCCCGAGGTTCCAGCTCGCTTTTCCGAGTCGTCTGTCTGCTGTGGGTGGATACACTCCAGAGCGTGGTCCTCTGATCACTACTGCTCCAGACCATGTTGGACCACTGCTGTACGGGAAACAGACACCAGATGCCTACTCCATTGAGTTTCGACGCATTGTGCGAGAGTACCACGTGTACTGCGATCGTCGTTACACCCATCGCATAACCGGAGAGGGGTGCACAGTTTCGTCTTCAGATGGAAGCGCGAGCTAGTCTTCGAGTTGTATATCTTCCTTTGTTGTAGTAGCTATCCTTTGTACTGAAACCATGTTGGTTGTACGGATGGTTAAGTTTGTACTAGTAATTGTCCTTGTAGTACTGAAACCTTGGTGGTTGTACTGATGGCTAACTAAGTGTATGGTTATGAACCTTTGCTATGAGAAGCTTATCCTTGTTATCCTACAGTTTGCAACTGTTTTTCTGAGCAAGAATTCGACTTTCCAAGTTTTTCCCTGGTTTTATGTATCTTGTCGTTGTTCTAATATCCAATGTCTCCAGGATGACGAACACCAGGAACAACCGCAATGCGGAATACGCACCACAACCGCCTCCAATCACTAAGTTGCTTGGTCAGATGACCCAAGTTCTGGCTCAAATGGCTGAGAACCAAGCCTACCAGAACAACCACGAGCATCGCAATGAAGGCAATGCACGTGTGACCGTCAAGGACTTTCTCAGTCTGGGCCCAAGGAACTTCGCTTCCCCCACTGAGCCGATGGAAGCTGATGATTGGCTTCGCGAGATGGAAAGGACCCTTGCTATCGCCCACGTGGCTGAGCACGACAGGGTGCCTTACGTGTCCTACCTGCTTAGGGGCAAGTCTTCCTCATGGTGGGAAATCTTTCAGGCCATGAGAGCTCCTGGGGTGGTTACCACTTGGGGGGATTTCAAGACAGCCTTCCTGCGCCACCATATCCCAGAAGGTCTCATGGACAAGATGCGCGAGCAGTTTAACTCGCTGACGCAAGGCAAGATGGACGTGATGGAGTACAATGGCGAGTTCAATCGCCTTGCTCGTTACGCTGTAGATGAGGTGAACACTGAGGTCAAGAAGATGGCCAAGTTCCGCAAGGGTTTCAACCCCGCGCTGAAGTACAAGCTGAACCTCGTCAAGGCCGACAACTTCGAGGACCTCGTCAACATCGCGCTCAATGAGGAGCATGGGCGCAAGGTCTTCGAGGAGTCGCGCAAGCACTCTCGTGAGAGCAACTCTTCTTCATCGTCAATCGCCGCCGCTCCTACTTAGAAGCGTCAGCTCTGGGTGCCTAACAGCACCTTCGCACGAGCTACCTACGTGCCAGGACCTCCAGGACTCGCGCCTCGCCCACCGAACCCGGCTCTAGCTATGAGGGGTTTCGGAGGACCGCCAAGGCCAACGGGCGCTCGCCCCAACGTGACCTGCTACCAGTGCGGGAAATCGGGCCACTACCTCAACAACTGTCCGGAGACCCGTACACTTCCTCCATCACCTCGCGCTGCTCCAACTCAGGCGATGGTCCGCGCACCTGCCCCGACTAGGCCTTTCGTCCCCAACACCAGGCCTCCGGCACGTGCTGCGCGGGTGAACTACATCAGGGCTGAGGAAGCAGAAGAAGCTCCAGAAGTTGTTCTTGGTACACTACCCGTCAACTCTATCTCTTCTAGGGTGTTGTTCGATACAGGAGCATCTCATTCTTTCGTTTCAACTAAGTTTGCTGTAACTCATAGTTTACCTCACGAACCCCTCTCGAGCAATCTCACTGTCACTTCCCCCGGCGTTCGGATGACTTCCTCCAAGATAAGCCACGACAATGAAATCCAAATTGGAGGCCATATCTTCTTGGCATCTCTAATAATTCTCGGCAATTCTGATAATGATGTCATTGTGGGCATGGATTGGTTGAAGGCCAATCAAGCTAAGATAGACTGTTCCACAAAGACTGTAACTCTTTCTCATCCTTCTGGACAGATAGTCTATTCTCCAAACCAAACCTCTTCAGCTCAGCTTTTCGCTCTCAATGTTGATCCTCTTCCTTCCATAGAAGCTATTCCGGTGGTCCGAGACTTTCCTGAAGAATTACCAGGTATGCCACCTGACAGAGCCGTTGAGTTCGTTATTGAACTAGAACCAGGCACTGCTCCTATCTCCAAACGTCCTTACAAGATGGGCCCCAAACAACTGGCTGAGCTTAAGTGTAACATCCCAATATTTTGGAATGTTTAAAAATCACTAAATTTAAAACTTTTGTTTTGATTAAAATAAAATATTAAAATGCATAAGAAAACTAACTATAAAAGACTTCAACCAATTTTGAAAAAGTCTATTATTTCAAAATTCCCAATGTGTCATTATTTTCAAAAGTTATTTCCAATTAAACATTACATTATCCATTGTATTTCAAAAACCTTCATATGTAATTTGACAAATGTTTTATAAAGTACAAACCATTTTATTTTAAGTAAATAGTTTACTTATAAGTAATTGATTTCAACCACTTAGCCTTAGCTATAAATAAATTAAAATAATAATTACAAGTGTTATTTTAAACTATTGAAAACATTGTCTGTTTGCCAAAAGATTATTATTCATTTACCTGTGTTCAAAACATAATTTGGATATTACAAGTCTATAGTTTATAACTGAAAACCTCATAGATTTTATAATTACTTAACAACCCAAATAAACATTTCATTAGCTTAAATGACTTTCATTTATTTTCAAACCATCAAATGACTTTCAGGAATATATTTTCTATATGAGAAATGAATTAAATCAAAAATCTTTTCCAAAGTTGTTATAAGGTTTTCGAATGAATTATCATAATATAAAATATAATGGTGCACAAAATATTTTGAACTAAAAATGAATACATTATATTTCCCTTTCATTTCAAATAAATGTGTGATGTGTTATTTAATATTGTACTAAAGCCAAAAATTAATTAATATTGGAAAATGAGTTTAAATAACTTAATTTTAAACTTATATAAGTGTTGTATTTTTATAAATTTTATTTAGCCAAAAAACGAAATTATTTAAGCCATGTTTTCAAATTTGACTTTAAGTGGCAAATTTGTAATTAATCAATAATTCAAAATTTTTATTTTTGAAAAGTGTTCAAAACATGCCCACAACTGGTTTAACACAAAGATATTAATTTTACAAATTTTTAGAAATTTGTTTGACTTCATTTGGAGTTATAAATCAAAAGTTATAAAGGAATTAAATAAAACAGAAAAGAAAAAAAAATACCTGACATGCGGGACCCACCTGTCAGGGGGTCGTCTTCAACCTCTGCCCAAATCGCGCTCGGGATTTCCGCATCCGATTCGTTTCCAAAATCCGGCGGATTTGTCGCGAGTGATTGCCTCCTTTCGGCCCCATATAAACCCCAGCACCGCCGCCTTCTTTTCCCCCTCGAAACCCTAGCAATCTTGCCACCAGGCTGGCCGCAGTCGCTCGCCTCCGTCCGCCATTCCCGCCGGCGAACTCCTCCGTTTTCGGTGAGCCTCCGCAACCCCGAGTCTTCTCATCCCTCTCATTCTTCTTATGTGATTCGTGCGCATGTTTTTGACAAAGAGACGCACATTTTCTCGCAGCCTATCAACGCACGCGTCCACCCCCGAGGATCACCGCCTCCGTCTCCAACTCCGGCGAGTGATTACAAGAGAAGGGGAGCACGCCAAGCACCGCCCCCTCGCCACCACCTCCGCCGCGACCTCCTGCAATTCCTGGTAAGATCCATTCTTCCCGGGAGATCGTGGGGCGCGTAGAACGCTACGTCGCCGCCCGGCGAGGTTCCGCCGCCATCTTTTGGGCGAACGCGTGTAGGCCGCACGATCTTGATCCTGCGGTTAGGATTAGATCATTATAAACGAACCGGTACAGTTGATCTGGACCGCCAGACCCAGATCTGACGGCCCAGAGCGAATCACTTATCCACGTCGGATCCCAGTCAGCGCCACATCGGATCCCAGTTAGCAGCCACGTGGAATTTGATTTCTTTTAATTAGAGTAAATGGCAGTTTTGCAGAAAAGCCCCTGTCTATTCAAACTATCATATCTTTTTCTCAGTTTATCCAAATTAAAATATTTTTATATATTTGGAAAGCCCTAGACATGTAGAATATTTTGGATCTGCCAAAATTCAAATTTGACTTAGTTTAAAATATTCAAATTTCAAATGGAAGATTTGAGTATATTTGTCATAACTTTCAATCTATAAATCCAAAAATTGCAAATAAAATTGTTTTAGAGACCTTGGGATATTTGTAAATTGATGCCACTGCTATAATATATTTTTGAGTAATCTTTGAATGAATTCATAGTTATATATTTAAATTGAATAGTTTGAGTATTTTCAACATAACTATTAATAGAAATATTATTTTTGATTAAATCAAATTGCTATAAATCTAATTAAATGCCCCATGTCTATTAATACTAATTATAAAATTTTGTTATAAAAACTTAATCATAGAAAACTTTAATCTTATATTTATTCCTTTTATTATATTTTCCAAAAATAGAAATTAATTAAATTGCATTTACAAATTCATGCATATTTATAAAGAAATCACAAAAGTTATTTTGATGTTTTCTTGTGATTTAAAATTGCATTTCATTCATAGCATATTTTATTTTGTAGTTGTATTTCCCATAAGAAAACTCCTCCCCCATTTTCTCTAAGTTAGGATCATTTCAACTTAGCATTTTAGTAAAGTGCTATACACTTAGACACTTAGGATTTTCAACATGGAGATAGAAGACCAATGAAAGACTTAGCCAAAACAAGACTCCAGAAGAATCTCCAAGAAGTAGAAGCACTTAGAAGAAAAATCAATAGGAAGTTCATGAAGACCAACCAGAAATATTTTCTAAGTCTTGCTCCCTCTCTCTTTCATTTCTCCTTTCTTCCCTTAGACCTCTTGAAGACTAAGATAAATCCAAGACCAGGCTAGTGATACAAAAATCATCATGTCTGGAGATTATTCAAGTCTACCAAAAATTCAATCAAGACATCACCAAGGAGAATATTACAAGTCTGGAAGACCAACTACATCATTCTTACTATCTTTTCCCTCTTTTCTAACCTTATCTTTTACTTTAGACATAAACGGTTTTCGAATCATGTTATTACCATCTTGAAGTTTGTTGGATCCTAGCGGCATAGTGAGATGAAGCGGCCTGGAAACTAACCTTACATGTCCACGTACATGAGACCTGTTCCACAATTTAAGTGGCTGGCCGGGTGTCTGTCTCTCTCACTATAGTGAATATCCAATTTACCAAGAGTTGTTAATGATTGTTGATCACCTTGAAGAATAGAGTTAGTATTTTCTCTAAGTAGTTATGCACATCATGACTAAGTCATTGAGTGCTTATATAAGATGATTTATAACAAAATATTTTTTCCAACCTATGAATTTAGTCCTTAGTCATTTTGACCAACCCAATTGCCTTGCATTAACTTAAAAGAATTTCATGGCATGCATCTCTAGTCCTTAGAAATAATTTGCATATCATGCATGACATGTTTTCCTTAGAAGTTATGAAACTTGTGTGTTCATTATGTATGCTTCTATGTGTTGTGTGGTTTTGTTTTATGATTGTTGTATTGTTGTTTGTTTATATTGTTAGACTGAACGGAGAGTTTCGAGTATCGTTGAAAAGAGCTTGTGAACAAAGACATCATCCAAAGGCAAGTGGCACACCCCCATAAAAGTCCTATTATTTTTCTATGCATGAGTAGATTATTTTCTATAAGCATGTGTAGGATAGTATTGCTATGCAAGCCATGTTAGACCTCTTTATTCCTGTGTCTAGGTTCCGATGAAAATACTTAGTAGAATAGTGATGCTATGCAAAAACTATTTTGATGAAAAAGATAAAGTCTACTAAGTTTTAAATAAAACACCTGGGTGGAATTGGTTGCTTGGCTGTATGAGTTGAGTGTTGTTCCCAGGGGATTTACCTGTGGAATATTCACTTGTGGATGGCCACCCAGGAGCAAAGAAATCTGAAGAACTCCAAGTGAAGATTGCTTCTCGTGCAGCCATTGCCAATATGGGCTCTGGCTTGATCAACTAAGCTGCGTGGACTCTTCCCAGCCTGACAGGTGGTGGTAGAGGATTTGTAGGTGGAGCGCGTCAGGACAGAGTGGGAGGAAAAATGCTTCTGAAAGATCTCGTCTCATTCTTTCCTTTCCTTATCACAAATGGTGTGAAAAGGGTAACCTGGGTTGAATGGGTACAATGGTGAACGTGCACAACCTCTGGAGAGTTAAAATCTAAGTACTTAGCCGTGTCCCCGGAAACGGACAATTGAGCAGCTGAACGAGGATGTCAACGGAGGATTCCACCATTCCAACTTATAAAATAAAACTTGATGGGTGAACAAGGGTAGAATGAGACAGTGCATTTCATGCCACGGATGGTTCGAATAGAAGAAAAGTGTTTTCCAAAGAGATAGGAAAAATTGGCTTTATGCAAAATAGCCTTGAACTCCACCAGCCAAATATGCATATAGGCTATAGATTTATTCCATTAAGTGTCCACCATAGTGTCACTTTCCAGTTCCATTTTAATGGTTCTGACCCTCGTTGTTGCAATATATATCTTATTGCAGACTGTCCTGATGATGAGTGAAAATTTTACTAAGGGTTTCGAGTCTTCAACCAACATGCTCGCCTGTGGCACATGATGATGATTGGGGACTCCATGAAGAATAAATTTTCCGTTGTTTACTCTGTTCACTGCTAGCTTTATGTTATGCAAATTTGCAATGAATATTTTCTAAGTCTGGATCAGCGTTGTAATAAATTGATACTTTGTTGTGATATTACATCGTAACTGTGTGTGCAAACGAATCGATCCAGGGATTTGCACTATAGACAGGTATCTGCCATATTTTAGGTGCAGGTATACTACATTAAGAGACAGTTAGAGGAGTTGGAAAGTAAAGGTCATATTCAACCTAGTACTTCTCCTTGGGGTTGTCCTACTCTGTTTGTCAAAAAGAGGGACACGACTGAGCGACTGGTTGTTGACTACCGTCCTCTGAACAAGAAAACCATCAAGAACAAGTATCCCCTTCCTCGCATCAATGACATGTTTGATCAACTCGCTGGTGCTAAGGTTTTCTCCAAGTTGGACTTGAGGTCAGGTTATCACCAGATCAAGATCCGCAAAGAAGACATTCCAAAGACAGCTTTCACCACTCGTTATGGTCTCTACGAATACACTGTCATGTCTTTCGGTCTCACAAATGCTCCGGCGACTTTCTCACGTCTCATGAACTTCGTTTTCATGGAATACCTCGATAAGTTTGTGGTAGTCTATCTCGATGACATTCTTATCTATTCCAAAACCGAGGAAGAACACAGAGAACATCTACGTATTATATTGTTGAAACTCCAAGAACACCGTCTCTACGCCAAGTTCTCCAAGTGTGAATTCTGGCTTCCTAAAGTATCCTACCTTGGTCATGTTATCTCTTCTGAAGGCATTTCTGTTGATCCAGAAAAAGTGAAAGCCGTTGTTGAATGGTTGCCTCCTACATCGGTGAAACAAGTCAGGAGTTTCCTTGGCATGGCTAGCTACTGCCGTCGATTTGTTGAGAACTTCTCCAAAATCGCTAAGCCTCTCACCGATCTTACTAGGAAGGATAGAAAATTTCTTTGGACTCCAAAGTGTGATGAGAGCTTCAATCTCTTGAAAGCTAAACTCACTTCTACTCCTATTCTAGTTGGCCCAGATACTTCCAAACCTTTCCAAATATTCTGCGATGCATCTCTTCAAGGACTAGGCGCAGTCCTAATGCAAGAACGCAAAGTTGTGGCTTATGCATCTCGCCAGTTGCACCCTCATGAGCTCAACTATCCTACACATGATCTTGAACTTGCAGCAATCATGTATGCCCTCGAGGCTTGGAGACCTTATTTGTTGGGACACAGCTGTGAGATCTTCACTGATCACAAGAGTCTCAAATATCTCTTCACTCAACCAGATTTGAACCTCAGGCAAACAAGGTGGCTTGGGAAGCTTTCAGATTACGATCTTACCATCTCTTACACTCCAGGCAAAGCTAATTTAATGGCTGATGCTCTCAGTCGCAAGTCCTATTGCGACAACCTCATGGTTGAGGACATCCAACCTTCTCTTCACGAATAATTCAAGAAGCTCAATCTTCAAGTGGTTCCTTCTGGTTATCTTGCAAACTTGATTGCCACTCCTACACTTGAGGATAAGATATGTGCCGCACAGTTGCGTGATTCTGGTGTCAAGAATATCAAAGACAACATTGGCAAGGATAAGTACAAGAGTTTCTCTCTCGATGACAAGGGTACCTTGCTGTTTGAAGAACGCATTGTAGTGCCCAAGCTTGACAGCTTAAGAGAGATCATTCTCAAGGAGGCTCATGATACTCCGCTTTCTGTCCACCCTGGAAGCACAAAGATGTACCAGGATCTAAAGTCAATCTATTGGTGGACCAGGATGAAGCGTGAAATTACTCGCTATGTGTCTCATTGTGATGTTTGCTGTCGTGTCAAGGCAGTTCATCAGAGACCACCTGGACTTCTTCAGCCACTACAAATTCCTGAGTGGAAATGGGACAAGATCGAGATGGATTTCGTTACTAGGTTTCCAAAGTCCAAGAAAGGCAACGATGCTATCTTTGTTGTAATTGATCGTCTCTCCAAAGTGGCTCACTTCTTCCCAGTCAAAGAGACAGTATCAGCTAGTCAGTTGGCAGAACTCTATATGACAAGACTGGTTCCGTTGCATGGTGTTCCTTTGGCAATAAGCTCGGATCGTGGAAGTATCTTCACTTCTCGATTTTGGGATAGCTTTCAAAAAGCCTTGGGTGCTAAACTTCTGTTCAGCACATCTTACCATCCGCAGACAAGAGGACAGGTTGAAAGAGTGAACCAAATTCTGGAGGATATGCTCAGAACTTGTGTTATCTCCTATGGCATGAAATGGGAGGATTGCCTTCCGTATGTTGAGTTCTCCTACAACAACAGCTTCCAAGCAAGTCTAGGCATGGCTCCCTTCGAAGATCTCTATGGCCGCAAATGTAGAACTCCTCTGAATTGGTCTCAAGCTGGTGAACGTCAATTCTTTGGCCCGGATATTATCCAGGAGGCTGAAGAAAAGGTTCGCATCATTCGTGACAATCTGAAGATTGCCCAGTCTCGGCAGAAAAGCTATTATGATAGCAAGCACAGGGACATGGTCTATGCACCTGGTGATCAAGCTTACCTTCGTGTCACTGCTCTGAGAGTCACGCAACGCTTTGGCATCAAAGGAAAACTCGCTCCACGTTATGTTGGGCCTTTCAACGTTCTTTCAAGGCGTGGTGAATTGGCTTACCGTCCGGAACTTCCTCCAAACCTCTCCAAAGTGCACGATGTCTTCCACGTGTCACAACTCAAGAAGTGCATCCAAGATCCAGGACGTGCAGTTGATCATGGATCAATTGAACTTCGAGAAGATCTCTCCTATGTGGAATCATTCTTGACGAAGCTGAACGTCGCACACGTAACAACACTGTCAAGTTCTACAAGGTTCAATGGTCTCATCATTCTGACAAGGAAGCTACATGGGAGCGTGAAGACCACCTCCGTGCCGAGTATCCCGACCTTTTCGTTGCTCCATGAAGAATCTCGGGGCGTGATTCCTTTGAGGGGGGGAGTGTTGTAACAGCCCGTTTGTGACTTTCCAAAATTGTGTGCAATAAAATGTTGAATCATGTCTTCATTCCAAATATGGTTGCATTTAATTAATTATGTGTTCCAAATTCAAATTCCAAATTTAAGCTTCAAATTTTAAATTCAAATGCTTTTTCAAATAAATTCAAATAAAGTTTCAAAATATTTACAATTAATCAACCCAGTATTTTAACTGGACTATTTTGAAACTATTAAAAATTGACCAAAAGTTTTTATCAAGTTTCTTTTCTATTTTGGTTTAAAAGTACAAAAAACAGAAAATTTTAAACTAAAAGAAAAGAAAATTTAGAGGAGAAGGACTCACCTGTCCGAGCTGGGCCGGATGCCGGCCCACCTTAGTCCAGCAGCGAGCCAGCCCAGCCCACCTGGCCTCTTCTCCCTCCTCAGTACGGACACAGAGAAGAGGAGTACTTTCCATGTCGATGGCCATGGTATGAGCCCCTGCACCTCGCCCCCACCGACTGCCCCGCTGCCTCTCTCCCTCCTATTTATGTCCCCCTCGAACCCTAACCCTAAATATTCTCCTCTCCCCGCCGCCGCTCGCTCCCAAGCTTCCGTCGTCGCCATGACCGGAGTGGACGAGCTCGCCCCCGCGTGAACAGGCCACCTTCTCCGTCCCCGTCGCGCCACTGGCTGCGCCTCGTCCTCCTCTTCTTCATCCTCCCAGCCATGGGCACCGGGAACCACCGCCGGCCGCTTCTTCCTTGATGCCGCCGAGCTCCGCGTCTCCATCCCCTTCTTCTACCTCTCCGTCCACGCCTCCCCGCGCCTCCACCGCTCGCCAGCAGCCTGCCCTCGGTGAGCCGCAGCCATCCCCTCTCTTCCCCTCTCTATTCCCCTCCTCTGACGGACTGTTTCGCCGGCGCCGGAGGCGGCCACCACGGGCACGCCCCCCGCGCGGTGTTGACCACGGGCCGAGCCCGTCGCGCGCTCTTTTTCCCTGCCGAGAGCGTGAATGGATCCCTCACGCGAACCGCACGACCACGGGCACACACACGCTCCCCACGCCGCCGAAACACGGTCACCGCCGGCGTGCTTCCTCCGTCGCCGCGTGCTGCTCGCTGGGTTCAGTTTCGACAGGGAGTGTCATCTTCATTTTCGTCAGAATTTGCTAACCTTTTAATTAGCTAAAAACTAACCTAACCTAGATCTAACAAGATCACTAATCTAACCCTACCGGCTAACAGCACTGCGCGATCCCCCACACGTCGCGAGTTCGAATCCCACCTCCCACGGGCAGTGGATAAAAGCCCCATTTTTTTTCCTCGCCCACTGACAACCCGGGCCCGCTCGTCAGGGACTGTCCGGGCCAGTGTAGTGACTCGCGCCACGCTGGCGCTCGGGCCCGCACGTCAGCCGCTGTGGCTAGGTCTGCGCTCGGTGAGAAAATGCCGAGGTTTTGCACCCGAGCCCTCTGGTTCCCAGTTTTGCACAGAAGATCTTCCCCGCACTGTTTTATCACGGATAAGTCCCTGGAATTTCAGAAAACACCCCTACACTTAAAAATGCAATAACTTCTAATTTATAAATCCAAATTAAATAAACTTTATATGTTTTCATATCAGAAAAATGCAATGAACATTATTATAACATTCTTATGTCATTTTGCATCATTCATTTTAAATGCCTAGTTTAATTTAACAAATGCAATTAATTAATTAAATATGGAGTGTGTGGGGTAATAAATATATAATGCCCTAATTCCATTTAATATGCTCATATATTTTATACCATGTCTTGCCATGCTAGTAAATATTTAATTTGAGTTGAAGATAAATAATTTGCAATTAATTACTAAACATGTTATGTGCTGGACAAATAATTAATTAATGGCTTTTCCATTTCAATTAATCAAACCACCTTACCTGCTATATATATTAAGTAACATTTAAATTGTTGGCTACACAAATAACTTGCACCCTAATCTTTTGTCGGGATTTCATTCCCGCTTTAAATATGACCTAATCATCTCATACCATATTGCCCCAACATTTGTTTGCGCATTCTTTGTATTGATTATTACTTCCTATTGTTTGTGTTTGGATTTCTCTGGGTAGACGACGACGTGCCTGCTGCGAGTACCTACGATACTGAGGTTCCAGCTTTCGTGCCAGGCCACGAGCTGCCAGGCAAGCTTCTGCTAACCGGTTACACGACTGTTTGGTTTTCATTCCTGCCTTTTGATCTATGTTATCCTAGTTATCGATTCTTGAATTGCGATCCCATCACATGTTTATCCTGCAGCGTATACAACTATATCCCCACAACCCATAACCCCTTGCATGTTTATCTACTGGCATTTGCGAGTCGTAGTGCATGCTTAGGATTGGTTGAGCGAGTCATTCCTTTGTCTTTATATCATATGCATAGTATGATATATTGTTCTACTATAATAAACTGATGTCTTGTATTGGGTTCTATAATTAAAAGATAAGGCACCAGGCGGAAGGCCTTGCGAGGTGCTTTGTTCTGCTCAGTGTCGACCTAGGAACTGAGATTTTGTCCTCGGATCCAATTTTGAGCGCACTAACCACTTGTGGGTGGCCCAATGGAGCCCCCTCGACTTTGAACGGATCCTCAGCTCGTCCATGTGCCGCAAGTAGTTCGGGTTTTCCATTCGCTCATATGCATGTGCATGATGATGATGTTCGATGAGAGGTTACTTGATACGGGGGGGGGGGGTCATATAGGGGTGGTACGTCGCGTAGCGGACAGTTCCTACTGTGGTTTGAGCCACATGGCAGCGTAGTCACAAACTAATGAGTCCGCAATTGAGATTCGGCCGGACTCCTGACGCGGGTAACAACTCATATGGGTGGCACTTGGACTTGCTGTAGTGAAGGAATGAGTCGTGTTGAGAGGCCCTAATGTTTTTGACTGGGTTGATCATGCGAGTATGGGTACTGTAGTGCACCCCTGCAGGGTATAATCTTATCGATGAGCCGTGTTCACGGTTATGGACGACTTGGTGATGGTGCTGGCTAACAAGATCTAGACAACTTACACCTAATCATTGTTAATTAATTTGACTAGTAATATAGAATTACTTACACCCTAAATGGTAAATAAAAATTGTTAACGTGTGAGTTTTTTCGGATTGCTTCCTCATACTTGGTTGAGGGGGTTAATTCGAGAATGGGTTATATCTGGTGTTAGTTGTAGATGGCTATTTCAACGCTCTCTTATCTCTCTCTAATTAGACGGAAGTTTTAGCGCGTCTCTCTCTAGGTTGCTAGTGCGGCTGCCGCTAAGTACACCTACCCCATACTTTGAGAATCTTACAGTTTTGTAACCTGTTAGCTTAAACTTGTTCGATACGCTTCGGTGTATTGCCCGTTCGCGGGCTGTGGTTTTTCTGTAGTTGAGGATACTTCGCTCGACCAGGTGGGTGGATACTACGTGGAGTTCGACGACGAGATCTACGACGAGTAGTTAGAGTTCCCCTGGGCTACTTCCTGGTGGACTGCGTGGATGGGCCTTCTTTTCCGTTTCGGCCTTGAGCCCTTTGCTTCTTGTCTGTACTCAGACCGTTTGTTTCCGCTGCATAATGTAATGTTGGGACATGTGTCCTCTGATTGGTGCCATTCGCTATATTTTGCTCAGTGAGAGCTTTTGGATGTTATTTCCTTTCTTTGTGTCTTAGGTTTATTCTGTGGTTTCAACTTGTTAAAAATCCGACTCGTATACCATGTGTGTATGTTTGAAGTATACGAGTTGGAAGACTTTTTGGGTTCTTGCGTGCACAATCTGGAAACGTATGTGACGTTGGGGTCGCCAAGAACTGTCGGCCGATGATCCATTCCGAGCCTGGCATGCTTGTTTCCTGGGATTGGTAACCCCAGTATGTTCTTGGTTGTGTGGCCCAACCGATACGTTTTGTTTGTGTAGCTTGAATTCAGGGTCTGACACACATGGACAAGCCATGAGGCGATATCGGCAAAAAAAGGGAGACGAAAAAAGAGAACTCGGTGAACTTACTATTCATATCCCGCTTTAGTCCGGTAAGCTCGGTCAGCCAGGCATCTTTCTTCGACCGGAGAAGGGCCAACTCGGTCTCGGCAAGGTGTGCGCGCGCCTCGGATTGGTCCAAGGTTTCCTTCTGCTTCTTGGTAGCGTCCAAAAAACGCGTCTTCAAGTCTGCAGCAGTGGACTAGGCCTTCTCTAGCTCGCCGTTTAGCCGTGCGATCTCGGATTGAGCATCAGATAAGGCGGATTTTTGATCCACCGAGATCCGCGTGGCGTCCCGCTCCTCCCGAAGTCGCCCCTCTGACCTCTTGGACTGACCGAAATCAGCGAGAAGCCGGTGGAAGACGCTACTGCGTTTCTTGTTGTAATCCTGTAAGCAAGGTGTGTCCGATATCAGTCTCGGGGACTTCAGCGGGGAAGATAACACAACACTTATTTGAGATCCGCGGTTATGAACCAATTCGGTGGAAAGGATCTCGGGCGCTGGGAAGTGATTTTTCTTTTTCAGATTAGAGCCTAGTGATCTGCTACTCGGTGGAGTCTAGAGCACTAAGCACTAATCTCGGGGACTAGTGGGGATAGAAGAATAAAGCTTGGTAAGGGTAAAAGAAGGAAACTTATATCAACAACCCGGGTAACATCCAGCACAGCCACCTGAAGAGCGTGCAGGGATTGAGCGCTGCGGCTCGAGCCGGCAGCGTGCAAATCCCCCACGACCTCGGAAGCATCGGCAGCAATCCAGGGCTGGTTATACTCTTCCACAATGCGCAGACCGGTCCCAGCGGACGCGCTCGCAGTAACGACCTCCCGGGATCCTAGGGACACAAAATAGCTTACGGATGCTCCCAGGGCCTACAAGGCAGTAGTGGGGATCTCGGCAGGAGGTGGCGGTAACCCGCAAAACTTACTCGAAGAAGAAGAACCCTTGCTTAGGGCCAAGTCCTAGGTTGAGAACTTCGGAGGAGCGCTGGGCTTATCAGAGGCAATCTTTTGCCCGGAGGCCTGGCTGCGCAATTTCCCGGCTGAAAGATCAGATTGCCGCGAAGGAGGAGGTGTGGGCTGCTTCGGCGGCGGGGTTTTGTGTGGAGCTAGCCGGGTAGAGGCGCGCGGTACGACCTGCCGCGGAGGACTCGGCATATCTGCATCGAGTTGAGGAGACACCCGGCGCGGGGTATTCGGAAGGACGGCGTCCTCGGTCGCTGCAGTAGGCTGTGTCGGGACCTCGGTCGCCCCGGGATGGACATCCGGAGTCCCAGCATCGGTAGAGGCGCAAGGAGTCGCGACTTCAGTCAGCACCGGACCGGATTCAGGATGATCGGTGTCCTGCGCTCGACGCCGAGGTGGAGAAGGGGCAGACCGGGATGGGCTAGGAGATCGGGACCCCGGAGGACGGGAACCCGCGGACGGCGGAACGTCGAGAGCCGCTCTGTAATGGACATGTCAGAAACGACCTCGGGAGAAGCCAGGGTAGAACAACTTGAGGCGAGAGGGTCGTACCCGGAGGACACGGTGGAAGGACCTCGTCTACGCCGGGGAGGCTTGTCGCCCGGCTTCTTGGTGACCTTGCTCTTCTTGGTGGCGGCACCCGAGCCACCGGCATGGGCGGTCTCGGACCCCGCACGTTTGCGGGTCTCGGCGCGCTTCGTCGCGGCTACAGGCCCCGGAACCACTGGCATGGCGTATCGGAGAGGACGGGCATCAATTATATCAAGAATTTGACATTCATCATCATCATCCTCGTCAGTATCAACTTGGATAGCCTCTTGAGTTGAAGGCTTACCCGGAGCGGCAGCGCGGGCTAGAGGAATTGAGAGGTGTTCCTCGTCGTCGGGATACTCAGCCGACATCTTCCTCGGCACCGGCAAGTCATCCACGTACTTGCCCTCGGCATGCATCGCGTCTTCTTCCATCTGTCGCTCGAACAACTGCAGCAAGAAGAGGAAGTCAATGCATTATGGGCATGTCAGTTTCCTGCGGAACTCGGGTAAATATGAGACTCGACGAAAAGCAAGCACGAGCACCTCCTCCAGTGGTTTCTTGCGGGTACCGGCGCATAGCCCCCACTTCCAATCCTCTGGCATATTGGTTCGAGCGATAGCTCAAACACGGCGCCAAACCGTGGCCTTGTCCAGTGCAAAGATACTGGTCCGGGTGGGATCATATAACCCACTCATGTGGCATATCTTTTGTGCTCGGGATTGGAGAGGGCAAACTCGGCGGTTGATGAAGCAGCGCAGGAGGTCGTCCGACCTCAAGTTGGTCACGAGGACGCCTAGAACGTCGTTCATGCTTTCGACCTCCTTGGAGTCCGGAAGCTTGTTCTAGAGCTCGAACTTGCGGGGAGGACCCATGACGAACTCGGGTAGGTTAATGAAATCCGGAGCGGAGGAACTCGGAGAGTCTCCCGAGGCCCCCAGGTTCTTCACATAGCAGAAGCTCCGTTGCCACTTCCGGCAGGATTCCAGTCCCTGGACCTTGGGGAATCCGGACTCACTCCGGGGAATGATGGTCGCCGCCCCACAATCGACGAGATCTTTGACCTTCTTGTCCGGGTTGGGGATGACTTGCCGGCGGAGAAGGAAGTATTTTGCCCAAAGTTCCACGAACGGCCAGACGCCGAGATACCCTTCCGCGTACGTAGCAAAGCAAGAAAGCATCATAATGGCGTTTGCAGGGAGATGGTGCGGTTGAAGGTCGTAGGTGTCGAGGAAGTCGCGAAAGAAGGGGCTAGCCGGGAGCCCGAACCCACGCTCGAAGTGCGTGAGGAACACTACGCGCTCCCCGGGTTGGGGTTCCGGCTCAACCTCACACCTCGAAAGTCGGCTCTCGACCTGCCACGGGATTCGATGTGTCTGATATAGCCAATCGAGATCCTCCTGATTGGTCTCGGAGCCGTCCTAGCATCCTCTGATACTCTCGTCACCCATCTCGGAGGGCCCAGAAGACATATCAGAGCCACTCTGCTGGCGAAGTACCAGTTAGCCGGGTTAGTATGTCGGTAACGGAGGACCCCGGGTTAGGAACTGCTACCGCCAACCGGGTTCCTAGCAAACGAATCTACCGCGGTTGAACATATGGGATTTAATTGAGGCAAAAATACTAGTTCAACGTGCAAAGTTTGGACAGTGGGGATGAAGGCGAGAGAAGAACCAACATCACCATCTGCGATGCACAGCATGGAAAAATCCTACTCAGTGCGTGAAGATCAAGGTCTATCGAGCCAAATCAGTGGGTGGTTCGTGGAGGTTCGGAAGAACTCAAGAACAAAACACGAACCGTCGCCGGAATTGGAGAGGTTCACCGGAGGGAATGGGGGCACTCACCGGAGGAGAAGATGGCACCGAGGCGCGAGACTGTCACGGACCGATGGTGGATGCGGAGAGCTCCGTCGGCGGGCTGCGGCAGCGGTGCTTGGGCTTCGGGCGCGGCAGTGGCGGAGCGCTCGGGGCAGTCGCGAGGAAAGTGGGAGATTGGGGAAGAAGAAGAAGGGACCGTTCCGATCCCCTATTTATGGGGAGCTCCGGAACGGTTCCCCGACTTTCCCGCCCACGATCTCTCAAATCGTGGGTGGGATCAGGCTGTGCCGATTCCGACACGTGGCTGCACACGGAGCACTTCTCGCAGACACGCCGCAGGCCACACGAATCCAACAGTTGGGCTTCGGATCGCGTACGGATCCCGGCTCGCGTACCCGAGCAGCGTCGCATTAAGTCAAGAAGCACTCGAGTGTCTTTCTGTTATGACAAGACCCCAGGTGGGACCTCCTGGCAGAGGAACTTATATCAAGCACAAGAAGCGAGGTGCGGGTGGTTATGCCCAGATCCGGATAGGGGTCAGGATAGTCTCCTTCCCCGGATAGACCTTCCCGGGCGAACGGGTCTCGGGAGAAAAAAGATGTCGGTAAAGGTCATCCCGCTCCCAAGGGCGAAAGTTGTTTTTGACTTCTTGGTTGGCTTTCTTCTAAAAGCTGATCCCGCACATCAACTTAAGTCGTTGTACATCACCAGCTTCGTGGACTAGTGTCGGGAAACTGCCCCCCGGGTAGGGCAGATCCTGGTACAGATCAGCAATACGGCAACAGTGATTGACCTTTGGACAGAGCAAGGGCCCTCCTGTGATGCACCGAAGGGGCAACTGGACCTTTCGAAGGTGGCTGGGCCCAAGGTGTCCCTTGGGGGGCGCAAGGGTCATCCCTGAGAGCTATAAATAGCCCCCCAGGCCTTCAGGGCAGCATAAGCACCAGCGGATGGTCTCTCTAAGAACTAGCTTCTCGAAGATGTCTTTGGGAACAGCCTAAGACATCTTCGGGAGGCTAGGCCTAGAGATACTCATCTTAAGATGTACTCTGGAGCAGGGGTGGAACTCGGACGCAGCCGGGAAGGATCTCGGGCTTCTCGATATGTCGGAGTCCCCCGGTAAGATCCCGGGTAGAGGAGAACCCGGCTAAACCGGATAGTCTCCCCAGGTAGATACTAACCGACTCACTTATGTCGGTCCTGACAAGCTATATTTGGTGTGCAGGAAGGACATGCCGAACTGAACAAGGAGGAGACCGACATGGGGGCATGTCGGTTGGAAGTGAGAGATCTGGTGCAGGCTTTTCCGCCTGACACGGGGGGAAGTCCCATTCCTCCTGACACGGAAGCATGGTCACCTCCCGTCTGACACGGGAGCGTGTCAGCCGGTACGATGACGCTACGAAAAGATCGGACATGCCTAGCCCGGCAATCCGGAAAAGGCTACTAGGCATGGGCGAAGACATGTCTTGTTTCTGACAAGGGGACAATGATGATCCAGGACGGCGCCTGCAACCCTTGCCGGAATGATGACGGCAGGGCTATACCGGATAGCACGGCGGCTAGGTCGCACTAGCCGGTGTCGACATAACCGTTAGCCCTGTCTGGTGGGACCGTGTCGGATTAGGGTTTCCGGCCCTTCCGGCCGGGACTCTATAAGAGGCGCCATAACTGCTTCGGTGAGGAGGGGACCAGCTTGAGGGCCAAAACTATAGTCACATTTACTCCTAGAGCAGTTATTCCCTCCTTCCTTCTTGTTCGTCTAGTTCATCTAGTTCATCACCCGAAGGGCTCAAGGAGCATGTTGTATATCTTGTGCCATACTTATATTGAGAGGAAAGGCAGGAGTACGGGTGTTACCTCCTCATGAGGGCCCCGAACCTGGGTACATCGTGTGTGTGACTTTGCCTTCGTGCATTTGTTTGTATTTGTTAGATCTTTGAGTGTGTTCTTCGGTGATCTTGAGCATTTCGGCATCTCCTACCGTGTGAGCTCTCTAGCTCACTAGCCCTCCCCGGATCCACCAGTATCCATCGGCCCCACACATTAGCCATCCTATGGCATCTGCCGTGACACCACCACGACATCGAGTCTCGTTTGATGTGACATTTTCGAGCTAGGTCATCTCCTTCACACTTATAACAACACTTGGAGGTACGTTTGGATGTCCTCGGAAGTGACCTTACTCTTATTTCATTTTTCACCTTATTATGATCCACAATCTCATTTTGATAAAGATTTTGTTCAGTATCCTGACCAATCCTTTTCTCTTTACAGTCCCATGAATAATGTCCTTGTTCTCCACAGGTAAAACATGTTATATGGCTTGTATCTCTTTTGTGTTCCTCCTTGTTTTCTTGTACTTCCACATACTTCATGAGACTTTGTTGCATTCCCTCTTTGGCTTGCTGACTGACTTCTTGCACCATGGGGTAGAGTTGACATTGAGTTGGGACGTGATTTGTTGCTTCACACAAAAAGAAAGTAACCTGACTTGTGGGGCATTCCTTAACTAGATGTCTTGTATGACCATGGGGCCATTCATCAGGACATTCTTTGTACGTATGCCCTATCTCTCCACAAGTTTTGCATGCCTTCGGTTTGATCATAAGACCCTCTTGATACTCACTATGGTTTTGATCGATCTTAGGCAGGTGGTCATTGATCAAATTACACAACTGACTCTGGTTCTCTAATAGTAGTCGCATTGTTGTGTGCAAATCATTGGTGTGGGTATTGGGGTGAGACATCTGTTTGGTTTAGAAAATAATGAGTTGAATTATATGTACTATGGAGGAATCCTAATTCATTAAATCAGAACAAGCCAACCAATCTCTAACAAAATCAATCAACATGGTTCAAACACAAGAAAACACATACGTAATAAAATTTCAAACTTCTTTTGAAAAACCGAACTAATCGTTTATCGAACGAAACACATCAACGCCATGGAAATACAAAAGTGACAGTACTGCCATACCACAATTTGATAGGTCAATACGTCATCGTATCTCCTTATTCTAATGGATAGGTGGTCTAATCTATCTTTTTCTTGAGTGCCTCGAGTTCTTCCTCAACTTCCTTGAGTTCTTCAAGATGCTTCTGGGTGTTGTGAAGTCTAAAACGAAGTCTTTCTGCAAGATACTCGATGACTCTCCATGCTGCATTTCTTGCTGAATCAAAGAATGATGTGTGAAGTATTGGGTTGGTGAACATGCAGTCACCCTCAGTCTTGTGGTCATCTTCTTTTCTCTTGTATAGATGGACTTGCACCCACCAGAACTCTTGGCCTTCATCCATGAAAGGAAACCTTTGTATACTGCTTCTCCTTCAAAACCCAAGCTCTTCATGTTATCGTTAAGTGCTCTTGGAAACTCTGTCTCACATTCCAAGGTCATGGTCATCACTGGTCCTTTCTTGAGTGATTCAATGAAGGCGGTCATCTAAGAAACAAGAGAAGAAACTTAGAAAGGAAATAGTTAAGATAATTACAAGAATGATGTTTGAAAAGTTCTTATTTTCAGCAAACTGAATGAAATAGATTTTCAATCCTATGGCCAAACCTATTTCTATCCAAACTTAGGGTTTCGAACCTACATGCAACATAGTGCTCTGATACCATCTGTAGCGTACCTGCACTTACAATAAGGCAGATACCTGTGTATAGTGCAAATCCCTGGATCGATTTGTTTGCACACACAGTTTACGATGTAATATCACAACAAAGTATCAATTTTATTACATCAATGATCCAGACTTACAAAATATTCAATACAAGTTGCATAGCATAAAGCTAGCTTTGAAAGAGTAAACAACGGAAATACAATAGCATTGAGTCTCCATCAACTTCATGCTACAACCGGCGAAAACATGTTGGTT
The DNA here is from genome assembly GCA_026929855.1 of Poa annua. Taxonomy (NCBI): domain Eukaryota; kingdom Viridiplantae; phylum Streptophyta; class Magnoliopsida; order Poales; family Poaceae; genus Poa; species Poa annua. The sequence goes on from CM049426.1 coordinate 74,669,766, forward strand.
ATAGACTCGAAACCTTTAAACGAAACCTCACTCGTCATCTGATCAATCTGCAATAAGAAAAATATTGCAAAAACGTGGGTCAGATTCCATTAAAAATGGAGTCTGACAAGTGACACTATGATGGACACTTAGAGGAAAAAACTCTAATAACCTATATGCTTATTTGGCTGGTGGAGTTTAAGGCTATTTTGCATAAAGCCAATTTTTCCTAACTCTTTAGAAAACACTTTTCTTCTATTCGAGACATTCGTGGTATGACAACCACGGTCTCATTCTACCCTTGTTCACCCATCAAGTTTTAAATTTTGAAGTTGGAATGGTGGAATCCTCCATTGACGTCCATGATCAGCTACTCAAATTGTCCGTACCAGGGACACGGCTAAGTACTTAGTTTTACACTCTGCAGAGGTTGTGCACGTTCACCATTTACCCATTCAAACCAAACTATCCTTTACACTCTTATAGTGATAAGGAAAAGGAGAAGAATGAGACGAGATCTTTCAGAAGCATTTTCCCTCCCACGCTGGCTTGACCCGTTCCACCTAACACCCTCTACATCTGCTTGTCAAGCCGGGGCGAGTCCACGCAACTTAGTTGATCAAGCCATAGCCCATATGGCAATGGTTGCACTTGAAACAATCGTCACTCGGAGTTCTTCAGAATCCTCTGTTCCTGGGTGGCCGTTCACAAGTGCACGTACTCCAGAAACCATAGACATCACTACTGCAGAACGACTTATAGCCGCCAAGTGATTAGTGACGGGCAAAAACATGCACGTCACTAGTAACTTTACCAACGACGGGCAAAAATAAGCCCGTCACTGATAAAAAAATACTAGTGACGGGCTTAATAAAGTGACTGTCACTACTTTTTTTCACGAGGATCCACATGAATTTAAAATTGTCTAGTGATAGGTATTATAAATGACTGTCACTGGTAACTACACATCGAGAAGAAAATAACTGTACATGTCCATCGTTAACCTTATACTATCTATTAATCTTTCTTGTGTAGTCACGTTGATCACGCCACTCGCACTCGCACGAATAATTTAATCCAACAACCACGGAACGGTTAACGCCACAAGCTCATGACTCACGCACGCGGCCGCTAGCCACGTCCGTGTAGCGGGAGAATTGGGCGTGCAAGTTAAAAAAAAATTGGTCAACTCCGGGAAGACTTCATATTCCCCTGCCTAGTCTAGCGCATCCCCTCCCAACACGGTGCCAAATCAGATCGATCACCCTTGCCCCATCCCGCCGCCACCACCGCCCCATAGCACGGCAGCCGCCTCGCCATCTCCGTCCGCTTCCTCGCCCACGTCCTCACGCCCTCCTCCTCTCCATCACGGTATGCCTCATCATGTACGCCGTCCCCAGTCCTAGCCCTAATCCTAACCCTACCGCCTCCGCCCTGCTCCGCCCGTCGAGTGTACACCTTCGGCCGGCCATCGGAGGCGCCTACTCCATCCATGTCCACCATACCATCTACCACCGCTTCACGGATCGAGCTAGGGACGGGACAACGATCCAGTACCATGACCAGGGCACTGCATCCCCCACGACAGGGTGCCACCTCCATTCCCTGGACAATACCGGTGCCTCCAGGCTGCATGATTCCATCCCCACTCTCTGCATCCCGACAGGAAGCAGGTACGCCGTACCCTTGGTTTACTGCACTGAAGCACATACTGTGGCTCAGCCCCGCCTCAATCCACTCTCCCCTGGGCCCCCCTTTTTTCACTATATATTTTCCTTTAAGATGTTTCCCTGTCTGTACAGTTTGGTTTGAAGAACTGAAATTTGAGGCTACGCATTGGAGGATTGGGAACGAACTAAAGATCAGTTTTATCAGATTAACTGAGCAGGAGCAGCCGTGCTCCATTCCCCAAAAATGGTTTCATTGTATAGTATTTAAATTGCTATCTGCTTCAATTAATCCTATGAAAGATCGTGGGGATAGTAGATTTAAACTATGGATTTTTTCCAAGTTATGTCTCCTAGAGTGTCTACTTGTTATTGTACACCAAATTTAATACATTCGTGTAGTTACCAAATTAATATTTTTTAGTCACCTGGTCATAATCAACTGGATATTCTTTTGATGGTAAAGTCTAATTTAGCCAGACTTGTATTTACTGATTACTCTGTGATTGATGTTACCACTTACTGCAGATGGAGCATTGAGTTCATATTCTGCTTGCGTAATTCTGCGAACGCTAAAAAAATATGGTAACATTTTGAATAATTTAAACTTGTCGGTTAGTTTCAAAATGTGTATATTTGTATATCTTGTGTGTGTTTCATCTATTTTACTCACAAGTCTAGTGTACTATCTATTTTTTTAAAATGTCCAGTGTTTTATTAATTTTATATACATGTTGTATTATCTCTGAATGGTAAAACTATCTTGACATCTTCATCTAATGACCGTAGGCACTCACAACAGCATTTGTCCGCTTCCCGAAATAAGGTCTTTGCCTTCCCATCTATGGGACACTGGTTCCTCGCTTCACATCACAGAAGCACGTTTTATTGAAATAGTTGCATGCATATTATTCATGCAATATCTTATTTGTCTGATCACTTGTTATAGGAGTTGTAACGTTGCTATGAGAAAGATTTTGAGTTATATGTTAATTTACCGTAGTGTGATTGGTTGATATGGTACTATGCAATATCATAATTCAATTTCGCATTCTAAAAGCCATTTCTAATATCCTTTTATTATACAGAAATTCGTGTGCATGCTATTCAAGTAGATAATTAGGTTATTATCACTAGTGCTTTTGGTCTGGTCTATGTCACATTGTTTAAGATAATTTTTAGATAGCAACGGTTTGTCAAATTTGTAGCCTTTCACCTATTTGTTGTAGTTAGTTAGCAACACAACACATGTGAATGCCAGTGTCATAGTTTATTTAGTAAAACAAATATACATGGAACTTTGGTGCCTTTATATCACACAATATTAGGGCTACTCCCTCTCCTGTTCGATATTCTCATAGGAGGAATATATTATGATCTGATTCTTTTTTTGTTGTGTAATCATGATTTTTAGGTGAAGCTGATCATCATATACAAGTCCAATCCGGACTGACAGTCTTGGTTTACCTAACCGTGGCCATAATCTATAGTCCTACAAGGATCAAGTGGTCAACACTAGTATTATGTATCTGTAATATCATTGATTAGTTAAGGGAAAATCTCATTGTATTATTATGCACCCATATTGATTCAACCTCACATTTTTTTGTTATAATACCAAATGAATATGCCTCGCATGCATGCTGCAATGATAACACTGTCCTAATTTTGTATTCATTTCATTCTATCGTTCTTGATTTTCTCTTCAGTTTATAGACTCTCTGAAGTTGTATTTCACTCTAGGAATGATATGTTTTAGCACTAGTCCAGTGTTCCCTTTTAGGAATAAGCTGCACGTCATCTTGTTACTGTCTTAGATAAAAACCTTTTGATGGGCACAATTAATCTGTACCAATATGAGGTGTGAAATTTCTCGTACATACACCTACTGATTCAGTTTTAATGTGAAGAAAACATGGGTGATCTTTATGCCATGTTCGGGAGTTCAGTTAATTCTTGAAACGAGCTAGATCTAGATCTAGGGAGTACTTATTCCTTTAACTTCTAATCTAGTATAGTAGAGATATTACTGAATAAGTCTTTTATTTTCCGCCCCATGCAGATGAATATTGAAAAGCTCAAGTTGGATGTGAACCAAACTTGCCTGCCACTAAATGTCTGCTGGTTTGCTGCCTAAACCGGTGGCTGCTCCATGTCGGCGTTAGGTTGGTATGCAATTCTTCTAGTTAGCAACTAGAGCCGATGAGTCATCGAAGGCATAGGGTGGAACCTTACATTGGGTAGAACCTTTGTCGTTTCACAAGATTTGGACATTTTAGGTGTCGGTTCTAAATGTGCTATTTATGTAACTCTACTTTGTAGTACTTATGTTCATATTTTGTTTCCCTATGAGTGTAGGTGATCATATTATATTATTGATGTGCAATTGCATTTTTTTATATTTTTTTATTTCTAAAATATGTACCCGTGACGGGCAAACTATTTAAATCCGTCAAAACTGCCGTGCAACACTTACTAGGGACGGGTCTAACAGAAGACTGTCACTAGTAACTAATACTAGTGACAGGCACTTGTCGTCACTGGTAACCTATTACTAGTGACTAGTTACCAGTGATGGGTGCCTTGCCCGTCACTAATGAGCATTTTGAACCCGTCACTAGTAGGCTATTCTGCAGTAGTGCATGGGCCTGAGTAGCCACTCAACATAAACCATACAACCACTTATCACCCAGGTGTTTTATTCTTAACTTAGTAGAATTTAGATTTTCACAAAATAACCTTTGCATAGCATCAATATTTCTACTAAGTATTATATAGGAACCTAGACACAGGAGTAAGGAATTTCTACACAGGTATAGCGTAGCAATACTATCCTACACATGCTTATATAAATAATGCACTTTTCCTATGTGAAGCCGACGACCACCAAAGCTCCAATCCAGGACGAGCAACGGAAGACCGGGACCGGATCACCAGCAACACGGCAGCGTGTGTATGGTGCAGAGAACTTTCTCCTTGGCGCAACTGTGACAGGGGAATCACGTTAATGAGGGAGAAATAAGAGAGAAATTAGTGTAATTAGAAAGCCAAGGGAGCACCTCTATATAAAGGGAGAAGAGGGCTGCCAACCTCGCCAGCCGGGCGGTGTGGGAGTAAACCCCACACCCCCAGCCGCTAAGGATGGTGCCCCGGCCCTAGGTGGGCCCCATGTGGTCCATCTAGGCCGGCTGAATCCCCATCCCACTAGTAGAAAAAGGCTTATAGGTGGAGGCCTTTTTGTGGCGCACCAAATTGCATGCGCCAATGAAAAACCTTTTGTGGCGCATCCTTTTGCATGCGCCACAAAAAGTCATATTTCTGTGGCGCATGGTTTCGGGTGCGCCACAGAAATATGATTTTTTGTGGCGCATGGGCTCGGGTGCGCCACAAAAATCGACATTCTGTGGCGCATCAGCTGGGTGCGCCATAGAAAGTTGACATTTTGTGGCGCATCAGCTGGGTGCGCCACATAAATTGGACATTTTGTTGGGTGCGCTACAAAATGTATGCAATTTTGGGTCTATGGCGCATCATAAAGTCTGCACACAGATCCCACCCCCCAACCCCCCCCCCCCCCCCCCCCCCCCCCCCGTGGATTGCCTTTTCAATCTTGCGGCAAAAAGATGAAAATGAAAAAATGTTCAAAAAATTCCATCATTTCAAATATGGCTAGGTATTAGTGTATATTTCGTGTAGCATATTTGAAATATGAGTTTTGACCTTTTATGCAAAATCACTGTAAAGAAAGTCGAAACGGCCATAACTTTTGCATATGATGTCGAAAAAATGCCCGGTTAGCCCTTTTCAGATTCCTCAAATTCCAAATGAAAAAAAAATTATTTCAAAATAATTGTTTTTCTCAGCAAAATCAAAACAAAATAAAAAAAATTATGTGGCGCACTGGGAGGGGGTGTGCCACAAAATTATTTGGGTGGGAAAAAAATTCGAACCGCGCCTGCCCCCTTTTCCACTCCTCCTCCCTCCCATTCTCCCCCACTTCTCCCATTTCCTCCTCCTCCTCTTCTCTCATTTCCTCCTCCTCCTCTCCATTCCTTTCCTCCAACTCCTCTCCTCTACTTCTCCTCCCTCTTACTTCTCAATTCATGCGAGCTCCATCTCCTCCACCACCACCACCTCCGGAGACCTCCTCCTCCACCACGATCTCCGGCGACCACCACCTCCTTCTTTTCCTTCGGTGACCTCCTCCGACGACTACCACCTCCTTCTCCTCCTTCGGTGACCACCACCACCTCCTATGGTGACCTCCTCCGGCGACCACCGCCACCTCCTCCTCCTCCGGAGACCTTCTCCGGCGACCACCACCACTTCCTCCTCCGGTGACCTCCTCCGGCGACAAACACCTCCTCATCCTCCTCCACCCATCTCCGGCGACCCCCATCTTCCACCCACCCACCCACCTACAGCCAAGCACGGTGTGGCCTCTGACGAGCTCCGACGAAACAAAAATATTTTGAAATTTCGGCGGCCCGATCTAGATCTCGCGAGAATCTAGATTTAGATCTGGCCGCCCTTTTTTTGAAATTCAAAAACATTTAGTGGCGCACCTAAGTGGGGGTGCACCACAGAAATGTTTCGGTGGCGCATGTTGGTGGGGTGCGCCACATAAATACTTTTGTGGCGCATCAGGCGGGTGCGCCACAGAAATATATTTTAGTGGCGAGATAACTGTGGCGCACCCCCCATTTTCCTTGGTGCGCCACAGAAATATATATTTAGTGGCGAGATAACTGTGGCGCACCCCCCATTTTCCTGGGTGCACCACAGAAAGGCCAAAAGGTGTGCCACAGATAGCCTTTTTTCCACTATTGTCCTCCCTTGAGGGGGGGACTCCCCCCCCCATGGGCCTTCTTTCTACAGAAGGCCCATTTAAGGTATTTTGGCTTTTAAAATTCGAAATTAATTAAATAAAAATATATCTAACTATTTCGTCGCTGCCTGATCTCCATCGAAACTTTACTGGGACGTTCCCGATGTTCTCTTTCTTAATTTCTCTTCCGGTAAATATGTCGACTCCCCTTAAGTGTGTTACCCTAGCGGTTCGATATAATAACAGACATGATCGAGACACCTCTCCGATCAATGACTAATTCGTGGGCCTGAATCCCCAGAATTAATCCCTGTGATATAAAGAATAACTTTGTCGTTCGAAGCTTGACGTCGAGTCTTAAACCTTTTGCCATGGCGATACTTAGCGTGTCCGAGACTCGTTCATAGATATCACGATACCTAATCTCGACCTCGTTGCCGACAACGCTATCTTCTACTCGTCCATGATATTATGTCCAGGTGACCTATTACATGCTTGCAAGCTCATTTAAAATGATCTCACCGAGTGGCCCCTAGAGTATCTATCCTGCTATGCGGACTGGCAAATCCCGCTCTTGATCCCTAGTCTCAACATACTCCCTTTCGATACCCGAGAGGAACACCTTTGTAGCCATACTATTAAGACATGACGTTTGATGCAATCAAAGTATCTTTCAGGAATAGCAATAAGATTTGATCTCATGGTCAAAGGCGTATGACTCACATCGTTCTACAAATATTGGGTATGTCCATCACATCGTTCTACAAACGATATGACTCCATTGTCAACTGACGCCATGTCACATGATCGGGAAACCTCGATCATCGATTGCAGAATGAACTAGTCACGTCGAGACTACTAGGGACCTGGTTGTCTTACGTATCACACATGTATTAATGTTTCCGCTTAATAAAGTTATAGCATGATACAAAAATGTATTATGAACAAATGAGATATGATAAATAAAATACTTTATTAATTGCCTCTAGGGCATATCTCCTTGAATAGTTCCATTGGAGAGCTTTCATACACTTATAGCTCTATGTGCATCCGTTGTGTGGCAATCACTACTCCTTGCATAGCTTCAATTATAAGACTTCCTCTTGTCTAATGATCACTTGAAGCATTGTGAGACTTTCGTCCGTTGGCCTTCCAAACCCCACTTAACATTCTCTTAGCCACAACATCCTGGTGCCCGGAACCAACGCTTAACGATTGCTTGTTTCTTGTGAACAAACAGAGAGTTGATTTTCTACGTGCATATTGTTATTTCTTGACCTGATCCTTTCACAAATTTGTCGTGTTTGTTCGAAGCATTAGATTATTATATTGTTGTTCTTGAAGCTTAAATCATCTTTAATATCTACTTTGCACGGTTGATTGCTCTCTAGTACTCTATCATTGAAAGCTTTGCTTTACCTACTTGTTTATTCATTACTCATTTGATATCAATACAAACTATAGGTCTTATTCATTTGATCTCAGTTTACATGCCGTACATTATTATATGATCAAGATTGTGTGAAAGCATGTCACTTCAGAAATTATTCTTTTATCGTTCTTGCCTACTCGGGACGAGTAGAATTAAGCTTGGGGATGTTGATACGTCTTCAACGTATAGATAAGTTCCATGCTTATATTATACCAATTATTACATGTTTTATATGCATTTCATATGGTTTTATGCATTTTCTGTGACTAACCTATTAACAAGATGCCACAGTGCCAGTTCGATGTTTTCTGCTATTTTTCATTTCAGAAAACCACTTCCGGAAATATTCTTGGAATTGGACGATTTCTTTATTGAAGCTCCTATTTTTTCCGACACGTTCCAGAAGTCCAAAGGAGAAACGAAGATGGAGAGCGAGGCGGCCTCACCATGACCAGGCGCGGCGTGAGTATCTGTCGCTGCGTGAGCACGTGGTGAGGGCCCCTCGGCCCTCCACCGTCTTCACACTTTCGCCAATTAAAGCCCCAGAAAACCTAATATCAGTACGAAGAAAATTATTCCTCCACGGAGTCCCGAGCTGCCTATAGTGACCACACCTTTTATTATATGGTGGAAGTCCCTGTGTTAATGTGCTAGTCCCTGGATCAAATGCTAGCACCACAGTTTAAGATGTATATCATGCAAAAGTGTCAAATACTTTATTAAATCGCATGATCCGGTGTTACAAATATCTCTTACAACTTGCATAACCTGAAAAGGCTAGCAAAATTTCCAAGAGTAGCAGCGGAAAATAGTAGATACAATGAGCCTCATCATCTTCATGTGCCACAGGCAAAGCATGTTGGTTGTAGACTCGAAATCCTATCGAATGCTCACTCATCGTCTGTCAAATCTGCAAGGTTTAGTTGCAGCCCAGCTATAAAGGGTCAGCACAATTGAATTGTGGTGGCAAGTGACTTTTTTACTAATATTCTACTAAGCTATATCTATATGCTTATTTGAATGGTGGAGCTCAAGGCTGTTGCGCAAAGCAAGTTTTTCCCTACTTTTTGTAAACACTTTTTTGGAACAATAACTTCTCTTTAGGAGACAACTCGGGACAAGTCCATGTCCCCTACCCAGGTTCACCCATCAAAGTTTTATTAAGAAATTGGGATGAAGAGATTTTCAGAACACAACCTTGTGTAGTTACTCAAATTGTCCGATGCCGGGGACACGGCTAAGATCTTAGGTTTTAACTCTCGAGAGGGTGTGCACTTTCACCATTAGACTTAATCAACCCAAACTATCCTCTACACTCCTTTAGTGAGAAGGAAAAGGAGAAGATCAAGACGAGACTTTTCAGAAGTTGCTTTCCCATGATCATACTAAGAGATTACCACCATCCTATCAACTCTACCACCATCAATCTCTTGAACCAGGTCCACATCAACTTACTCCATCAAGACAGAGCCCATATTGACCAATGGTTGCACGATAAGCAACTAGACTCAGTGTAAACTTAAATCTCATAGCCCTGGGTGGCCTACCACAAGTGAGCAACTCAGGTTAGCACCGCATATCATGGCCCCAAGTAAGTAGAAACTACCCTGGGCGAAGAAAACCATGACACTTGGCCCTGAGAAGCCACTCAACTTGAAACCTCCTCGATCGACCCAACCCACCCAGGCGTTAAATTAATTTAGTGGAAATTTTCATTTATCACATCAACCATAAAACAATCATTTTTGCAGCAGTTGCTTCCACTAAATTATAATAGGGGTCTAATCTGGAATTTCTAAGGGGAAACCTAAAAGGTTTGCATAGCATACTACAATCTCCCAAAAACCTATCATGCATACTACTTTTGCAAATACTGTTTGAAAACACTAGATATGCAATAGAATAAAATAGTAGGTGTTTTATGAAGTCACTTGCCTGATGAATGTTGTCGTTTCTCACACACTCATTGTCGACCACGAACGTTGCACTCCGTTCAATCTATAAAGTAAAAAGACATACAATAAACAAGCAATTCAACAAGCACATAACAATTAAAACAAACAAGCGTAAAAAGGCTTAGCACAGGCTTTGGTCAAGGGTATCACATAATTCAATGTGCAAAAGGAATTATTGTGATTGAGTTAAGGGTATGCCAGTTTGGTCAGGGGATGGTCTTGAAAAAGTTTTACATAAAAGAAGGGTCAAGATGTTTTGAAAACAAATTAAAATAAGGTTTTCAACTTTAAGATATTTAGCATATCTAAAACATTTCACAAGTCTAAGTTTCAAAAATTATTTTAATCATATTTGGTTTTGGCATTGTTCACAAGATTAGACATCAATTTGGGAAAAAAGGATTTTAAAACAAATTAATATTCAAGAATTTCTTAATTTATTATATCTATACATTTTTAATTCCCAACTTAAAAGTTCATAGTAATTTATAATTATCCAGTTATTTGCAATGACATAAAGTTTTAGATCACAGTTTAGTAACACCTAATTAACCAATAACATTTATAAATGAAATGATATCATTTGACAGGGTTTTAACAAAACTTACATCTTAATGTTGTGAAATAGATTAATAATAATGGAAGTTGAGTTTTCTCTGGTCAAGGCAATTATTTATGGCATTAGTGCAAAGAAAATAATTTGAAATACCTTAATAAAAGATTTTATTATGCCAAATAAAATCAAATAAGTATCTGATTATAAACTTCTTTTAAAATTGTTCAAATTTTATTTATAACAGTGGGTCATCATTCTACATATCTTAAGATTTCCAAAAATATTTTATTTGCAATTTTAGACATATGAATTTGAATCTATGTCAAATTTACACAATTTCTAAATCTGAAAGTTGGATCAATTTAAACTAGTCAAAATTAAATTTTAAAAGTACCAATAGATTCTACTAGTCAAGGGCTTTAATTTGACATAATTTTTTTCCAATTTGGATAATGGGTTAAAAAGTTATGAAGATTCTAAGTTGTTGTAACATCCCATCCCAAATTTCAAAAAAAATTAAAACTTTCATTTTTGCATCCATAGCATGCATTGCATTTTTCATTTGCATCATTGTGTATAAATATTGAATGAATCAAAATCTATGATTTATAAAAATGTTACAAAATGCTTCCAAAATATTTAGTTTGGTAAAGTTTAGTCCTACAAATTTTTACAAATTAATTTGAATCCATTTGGAGTTATGAATCAAAGTCTAGGAAATTTCAGAAAAATAAAAGAACAAAAAAAAAAGAGAGAGAGAATCCACCGAGCCGGCCTGCTTCGGCCCGCTTAATTTTTTTTCTTCCCTCCCGCGCGTACGGCCCAGCCCACCTCCCCTTTTTTTTTCCATCGCGTGCACGGCACGGCCCAGGTCACCTCCCCTCCCACCGACACCCGGGTCCCACCTCTGACGGATCGTATCATCGTCAACCTCCGAAACAAACTTCGGTTAGAATCCTCATCGACCCGGAGATCGATCCCGTGACGATTTCGAACGAAATTCTATCTCCTCTCCGCCCCCATAAATACCCCGACCCGCAGCGCCTCTACGGCACCCCGAAAACACCAGAACTCGCCACCCGGGCTGCCCTAGAATCGAGCCGCCATCGTCGCCATTGCCGCCGCCGTGCTCTTCAAACTACGGTGAGTAAAAGGGCATCCTCGAAGCCTCTCGTCCCTCTCAAACGAATCCCTGCGTCCGTGTGATCGTCTGTGACATCCTCTCGGCAATTTTTCTGCAGCAGTTCGAGCCGCTCGTCGTCGCCCGAGGACCACCACCGCGACCTTCATCTCCGGCGAGGGAGAAAGGGAGGAGAGAAGAACACCGACACCGATCGCTACGCCATCAACTTCGTCTCGACGCCACGCTTCTCCAGGTACTGTCCCGATCCCCGTAGCGTAATTTCTTCGAACTCCGGTCATGGAGCCACCGTGGGGAAGCAGCTCCGGTCGAACTCCGGCCCTGGCGCCGCCACCTTTTGGCCCTTTCATCCTACGCCGTTAGATCTGCTACGGACACGCTAGATTAAATCACTACGCGAAGGGGTACGCTCCAACCAGAAGCCGCCACGTCACCGAGGACCTCTGCGCGAAGAATTACTTGCTGTTTATCACAGATCAGTCCCTGCAAATAGTTTCTATCACTAATTTTCACTCCCTTATGCAAAAATTATAACAAAAATTGTTTTGGAAAGCTTATGGAGTATAGAAACTTTTGGCATCATTACATTTGTATTTTATCGAATAAATTTTAATTAAAAACAGAAGTGGCATTAATGGTAAATAAAGCATAACTACAAATATAAAATTTATTTTGCATCAAACTATTTTGCTATGAATTTGTAAGGCCAAGTACTACTGCAGAAATTTTTCCAATAATTTTGTTAGAATATTTCATGAGCTTTTGTGTAAATATTGTGATTAAAAGCTTTTAGATATAATATAATAAATAAAATTAAATATAAAGATTGTTTTCTTCATGTTTTCGAAATATAAAGGTTTATATTGTATTATAGAACCTTTACCACCTAAAAATACTTAGGAATTAAATGAGAGTTTATTTGGTAAGAGGTACTAATTTTTCTCTAAGTGTTGTCCTTAGAAAATTATTGGAAACTCCTAAATCCTTAGTAAAATGTTGTGACCCCAAAACTTGCCTCACATTAACTTACATATTTCATCGCATGGCATGCATCTAGTCCTTAGAAATATTTTGCTCATCATACATGGCATATCTTCCTTAGTGTTTTTAAGAAAACTTGTTTGTTTATGTTGTACTGTTTGTTGTGATAGAATCTTCGGAGAGGAACGAGGACTGCAGTTGTTGTTGCTGTTCTGCTTGTTGCCAAGGCAAGTGGCACACCCCATAAATTTCCTAAGTATTTTCTATGCATTACCTAGAGTATTTTCTATATGCATGTGTGAGACTTAGTATTTTGCTATGCAAAAACCTTAGAACTCTCCACCCCTTGAGTCTAGGAACCTATATAATGACTTGGTAGAATTATTGATGCTATGCACAAGTTGCTTTATGGAAAAGTAAATTTTACTAGGTTAATGTAACACCTGGGTGGATTTTGGTGTTGATTGGTTTGTGTTGAGTGTTATTCCTTAGGGGTGACCTCTAAGGAATAGTCACTTGTGGATGGCCACCCAGGGTAATAAAGGGACCAATGTTTTCTCTAAGTGAAGATTGCTTCTCGTGCAACCATTAGTCAATGGGCTCTGGCTAGATGGAGTAAGCTGCGTGGACTCGGCCCGACTTGACAGGTGGTGGTAGATGGTTAGCTTGGAGCGCGTCAAGTCTGCAAGGGACGGGAAAATGCTTCTGAAAAGTCTCGTCTCAACTCTCTCCTTTTCCTTAGCACAAATGGTGTGCTTGAGGATAGTTTGGGTTTGTTGGGTCCAATGGTGAAAGTGCACAACCTCTGCAGAGTTAAAACTAAGTACTTAGCCGTGTCCTCGGTTACGGACAATTTTGAGCAGCTGATCAAGGATTCAACGGAGGCTTCCAACATTCCAATTTCTAAGTTAAAAGTTGATGGGTGAACAAGGGAAGATGAGATTATGGTTTTCATGCCATACTTGTCTTGAAATCAATAAAATGTTTTCAAAACAGTAGGAAAAATTGGCTTTATGCAAAATAGCCTTAACTCCACCAGCCAAATATGCATATAAGATATAGAGTTATTCCCAAAGTGTCCACCATAGTGTCACTTGCCAGACTCCATTTTATATGGAATCTGACCCACTCTGTTGCAAATTATTATTTATTGCACAAGTTTCTGACGAAGAGTAAGGATTTCGTTTTGGGTTCGAGTCTGCACCAACATGTTATCGCATGTGGCGTGTCATGAAGATGGAGGCTCATTGAAGTTTATTTCCGCTGCTTTACTGTTTGAGCTAGCTTTATGCTATGCAAAGATGTATCGAACTATTTATTTTACTAAGTCTGGATTATTCGTGTAATATTGATACAAGGTTGTGATATTCATCGTAAACTGTGTGTGCTAATGATTCGATATAGGGGTTTGCACTATACACAGGTACCTGCCGTTTTTATTAAGTGCAGGTACATTACAGATGGTATCAGAGCTTTGTGTTGCCTGTAGGATCGAACCTTAGGTTTGGTTAGAATTAGGTTGGCCAAAAACTTAATTTTACCAAGTATAAAACCTCTATAAAATATTCTTGCTCTCCTTCTGGTACTTTTCTGTTCCCTTATTTTTTTTATCTCATATCTTTCCTTCATATCTTAAGGATGAAGAGATTCGAGTACACCTGCGAGGAAGACTACCCGGTGTCTCGTTTTAGCAGCATCTTGTTCGACATACTCAAGCATCTGAAGCTACCAACACCCAGGATCAAGGGATGCATACTAAAGAAGTTCAAGAGAGAAGACCTTTGGGGAATCAGCATTTGTCAACAAGGACGTGAAGGCGAAGTGCCCATTGACACAAGAATAATGGGAGTCTCCATAGAGAGAGGAATAGACGTCGTCATGCAATACACAATAGGTCGCCTTTGTGGACGCTACTTCAAGGAACTGGAAGGACACTACTCCCTCCCTTTTGGAAGACGTAATGAAGATGGATACCCTTGCTGCTATGGCACCGAGGACATGGGCAAGGATGAGTTCGTGAGCGATTACCTCCAAGGCTTAGAACTCTTAGTCTATGAACTCTATTTTTATTCCTTTGAAGAGCTCTACAAAAATGATGAGATGTGCGCCCAAGTCAAAGAGAATGAAGAAAAGATGAAGGAACAAGAAGAGAAGGCCAAGGAACTAGAGGAGAAATTCCAGCTACAAGAGAAGAAATTTATGAGTCAAGAAAAGAGGGTCAAGCAAAGAAATAAGCAAATAAGGGAGTTGAAGGTAGAACTTTCCACCAATGAGGTTGAGCTCGAAGCTGATAGCGACTTGATCAAGCGTCTTCGTTCTGAGAAGAAGTACCTCCAAGATCAGAACCTAGAGTTGGAAAAGGAAGTGGCAGACCTCAGAAACATGCTAACCCGAGAAGGCTATGAGATTGAAGACGTTGAAGAAGAAGTGGATGAAGAAGTTTTCATGATTGAAGGCTAGGATAGTTAGAGAGACTACCATTTTCCTTTACACGCATTTAGAATTTCGATTTTTTTTTTAAGCTTAGGATTTACCAATTGTGTAGTAAGAGAACTATCTCGTTTTGCTTCTTGTTATTAGACCAAGAGTAGTAAAAGTTTGAATTGTTTGTCATTTGTTGCTTGATTGTTGTGTTTGCATGGGTAGAATTATTTCCCTTAGATCTTTCTATCTTTACTCATCTATGCTTAAACAACAGATGCCTCCCCGTCGAGCTCCCGAAAACAACAACAACAATGATGCTATGCAGCAGTTGATGGCCGCCCAAGCCCAACTGATGACCATGATGACTCAATTCATTGCAGCAACCAACAACAACAATAACAACAACAATAACAACAACAATCCACCACCACCCCCTCCTCCAGTGGATAGACTTGCCAGGTTCCTTAGACTTAGGCCAAATAAGTTTTCAAGTTCAACTGAGCCACTGGTGGCTGATGACTGGCTGCGTTCGGTGCAAAAGGATCTGGTGACATCTGAATGTAATGATGCTGAGAAGGTGAGGTTCACCGCACATCTGTTAGAAGGACCTGCTGCACAATGGTGGGAGACGTATCAGGTTACCCACCCACTGGATACCTTAACCTGGGAGGACTTCAAAGATGGCTTCCGTAATGCTCATATTTCCACGGGCATTATGAATCTGAAGCAGGAAGAGTGTCGCAATCTGCGTCAGGGAAACAGAAGCCTTAAGGAGTATATGGATGACTTTCATTCCTTGTCACGATATGCTCCTGAGGACATTGACACATATGCAAAGAGGAAGGCAAAATTTCTCAAAGGACTTAGTGACGAGCTGAAGATACCTCTGACTGTTGCTTATGCCCCAAACTATCAGATACTCCTTGATCAAGCTATCACCCTTGAGGATAGCATAAAGAAAGCTGAAAACAGAAAAAGGAAGATGAACAAGCATTCCTCCGAACCTTCATTCAAGAAACACTTTCATGAGGGGAACCAAGGTTTCAAACATGGAAACCACACTGGGGGTAACTTCCACAAACATGGACACAATCATAATGGAGGATTCAAGGGAAACAATGGAGGATCCAATGGAGGGCACAAAGGGAATGGAAATTCTGGAAATAATCAAAACAACGGTCAGCCACGCCCAAATTTTGAAAAGAAGGATCTCAGTCAAGTGCTATGCTACAAGTGCAACAACAAGGGACATTATGCTAATGAATGTCCTGAGAAGAGAGTGGACACTCCTACCAAGCCCAACCCTTTCAACAAGGGACATGTGAACCACATTAATGTTGAAGAAGTCCTTGATGAACCTGATGCTGTGATTGGTACGTTCCTAATCAATTCTTTTCCAGCATTAGTTTTATTTGATACTGGAGCATCTCATTCATTCATATCAAGATCATTTGTTAACAAACATGGGCTAGCAACCGAAAATTTGGGGTGTCCTATTAGAGTCAGTTCCCCGGGAGGAGAAATGTTAGTATCATCTGGGTGTAGACAACTTAGCCTTGAGATTGGAAAGCATGAGTTTCCAGCGGACTTAATCATCCTGGAAACCCAAGGTCTGGATGTCATTCTAGGGATGGATTGGATGACTCAATTTGAAGGAATCATAGACTGTGCAAACAGAGCAATCACCCTCACCACTCCAGAAAACAAGAAGATCAGATTCAAGTCGAAGTTTGAAATGAAGAAAGTTAGGCTTAATTCTCTTAAGGGGGTTAGCCTTGGTGATGTACTCATAGTAAGAGAATACCCAGATGTGTTTCCTGAAGAACTACCGGGAATGCCACCCGATAGAGATGTTGAGTTTCTTATTGAGCTTAAACTGGGTACAGGGCCCATAGCTAAGAGGCCATACCCAATGGCAACAGATGAACTGAAGGAACTCAAGAAACAGTTAGAAGAACATTTGGAGAAAAGATTCATCCGCCCAAGTTCTTCACCTTGGGGAGCACCAATCTTGTTTGTTCAGAAGAAAGATAGTACTCAGAGGCTAGTCACAGACTTATAGAGCCTTGAACGAAGTAACCATCAAGAATAAATACCCACTTCCTAGAATCAATGACCTCTTCGACCAATTGAAGGGAGCATGTGTGTTCTCAAAAATTGATCTCAGATCTGGATACTTTCAGATGAAGGTTAGGGAGTTGGACATACCAAAAACTGCTTTCACCACCCGTTACGGTCTTTACGAGTACACAGTTTTGCCCTTTGGCTTAACCAATGCGCCAGCATACTTCATGAATATGATGAATAAAGTGTTCATGGATTTCTTAGATAAGTTTGTCGTTGTATTCATCGACGACATCTTAATCTACTCCAAAAGCCATGATAAACATAAGGAACATCTACATCAAATTTTGCAAAGGCTTAGAGAGCACAAGTTATATGGCAAGTTCAGCAAATGTGAGTTTTGGTTGGATCAAGTGGGATTCTTAGGACACATCGTATCTAAGGATGGAATAGCAGTAGACCCAGAAAAGGTTTCAGCGGTCACCAACTGGGAGTCACCCAAGAATGTGGGAGAAATTCGTAGTTTTCTGGGACTAGCAGGATGTTATAGGAGATTCATTGAAAATTTCTCCAAGATTGCTAAGGCCTTAACAGAATTGCTACAAAAGGATAAGTAGTTTGTGTGGACTGAAGAGTGTGAAACTAGTTTTCAAGAGTTGAAGAAACGCTTAGTATCAGCACCTGTTTTACGTTTGCCTGATCTAGAGAAGGATTTCCAAGTTTACTGCGATGCCTCGCATCGGGGACTCGGAGGTGTGTTGATGCAAGAAGGCAAAGTGGTGTCATATGCCTCAAGGAAACTTAAGAAGCATGAAATGAACTACCCCACACATGACTTAGAATTAGCAGCTGTAGTACATGCACTGAAGACTTGGAGACCATATCCACGTTGTGAAGTTTTCACATATCACAAAAGCCTTAAATATTTTTTCACGCAGAAGGAAATGAACATGCGTCAAAGGAGATGGCTGGAATTGATTAAGGACTACGACTTAAGTTTACAGTATCATCCAGGAAAGGCTAATGTGGTAGCAGATGCTCTGAGCCGTAAAACTTATGTTAACGGACTTACGGCAGGGGAATTGCCAGAAGACCTATGCAAAGGACTCAAGGATCTGAGACTAGAGATAGTACCGGAAGGTTTTGTGGCCTCTCTTGAAGTGCAACCTCTTTTGATGGACAAAATCAAAGAAGGTCAGAAGAAAGACAAAACGATGGAAGAAATCAGGAAGAACTTAAGTGAAGGCAAGGCCAAAGGTTTTCGATTGGATGAAAGAGGCACAGTGTGGTTCAAGGAACGAATTTGCGTTCCAGAAGATGCTGATCTCAGAAAGTTGATACTCCAGGAGGCTCATGACTCACCCTACTCCATACACCCGGGTAATACTAAGATGTATATGGATGTGAAGGAAAGGTTCTGGTGGAACTATTTGAAAAGGGATATCGCAGAGTATATTGCTAAGTGTGATGTGTGTAGCCGGGTGAAGGCTGAACATCAGAAGCCAGCAGGTTTACTTCAACCTCTACCAGTACCCGACTGGAAATGGGATCAGATTGGGATGGACTTCATCACAGGTCTACCTAGAACCAAGTCTGGTTATGATTCCATATGGGTTATTGTTGATCGTTTGACCAAGGTAGCTCATTTCGTGCCGGTAAAGACGACTTACACCAGTGCCAAGCTAGCAGATATTTACATGAAGAGAATAGTATGTTTGCATGGAGTCCCTAAGAAGATTGTGTCAGATAGGGGCACTCAATTCATTTCTCATTTTTGGAAACAGCTGCATGAAGTCCTGGGAACTAGGCTCGAGTTCAGCACAGCTTTTCACCCACAAACGGATGGGCAGACTGAAAGAGTAAATCAAATTTTGGAGGACATGTTGAGAGCATGTGCCTTAGACTATAAGTCTAGTTGGGATGACAATCTTCCCTATGCTGAGTTCTCTTATAATAATAGTTATCAAGCCAGCATTGAAATGGCACCATTTGAAGCATTGTATGGAAGAAAGTGTACTACCCCACTTTTGTGGAGTGGAGTAGGGGAGAGGAGTCTGGTTGGTCCATATATAATTGAACAAGCTGAAGAAAAGGTCAGGTTGATTAAAGACAGACTGAAGACAGCTCAATCCCGACAGAAAAGTTATGCCGATTCCAAACGAAGAGAAGTCACCTTCGATATTGAAGATAGAGCCTATCTTAGAGTCTCACCCCTGCGTGGAGTGAAGAGGTTTGGAATCAAGGGAAAACTGTCACCAAGATTCATTGGACCCTATAAAGTTTTGTCACGTAAAGGAGAAGTGGCATATGAGTTGGAACTACCAGAAGCACTTTCCGCAGTTCACAATGTTTTTCACGTTAGTCAGCTGAAAAAGTGTCACCCGGGAATGGCAGAAACTCCGTTGAGGGATACTGTGCCACTAGAGGAAGTTCAGCTTGAATGCGATCTCACCTATGAGGAAAAACCCATAAAAAATTTGGAGACAGCAGAGAGAGTTACTAGAACTAAGACCATCAAGTTTTGCAAAGTACAATGGAATCACCATTCAGAAGAAGAAGCGACTTGGGAAAGACAAGATGATCTCAAGGAAGAACATCCTCACCTATTTGCTAGCCAATCCGAATCTCGAGGGCGAGATTCATCTTAAGGGGGTTAGTCTGTAACATCCCATCCCAAATTTCAAAAAAAATTAAAACTTTCATTTTTGCATCCATAGCATGCATTGCATTTTTCATTTGCATCATTGTGTATAAATATTGAATGAATCAAAATCTATGATTTATAAAAATGTTACAAAATGCTTCCAAAATATTTAGTTTGGTAAAGTTTAGTCCTACAAATTTTTACAAATTAATTTGAATCCATTTGGAGTTTTGAATCAAAGTCTAGGAAATTTCAGAAAAATAAAAGAACAAAAAAAAAGAGAGAGAGAATCCACCGAGCCGGCCTGCTTCGGCCCGCTTAATTCTTTTTCTTCCCTCCCGCGCGTACGGCCCAGCCCACCTCCCCCTTTTTTTTCCATCGCGCGCACAGCACGGCCCAGCTCACCTCCCCTCCCACCGACACCCGGGTTCCACCTCTGACGGATCGTATCATCGTCAACCTCCGAAACAAACTTCGGTTAGAATCCTCATCGATCCGGAGATCGATCCCGTGACGATTTCGAACGAAATTCTATCTCCTCTCCGCCCCCATAAATACCCCGACCCGCAGCGCCTCTACGGCACCCCGAAAACACCAGAACTCGCCACCGGGCTGCCCTAGAATCGAGCCGCCATCGTCGCCATTGCCGCCGCCGTGCTCTTCAAACTACGGTGAGAAAAGGGCATCCTCGAAGCCTCTCGTCCCTCTCAAACGAATCCCTGCGTCCGTGTGATCGTCTGTGACATCCTCTCGGCAATTTTTCTGCAGCAGTTCGAGCCGCTCGTCGTCGCCCGAGGACCACCGCCGCGACCTTCATCTCCGGCGAGGGAGCAAGGGAGGAGAGAAGAACACCGACACCGAGCGCTACGCCATCAACTTCGTCTCGACGCCACGCTTCTCCAGGTACTGTCCCGATCCCCGTAGCGTAATTTCTTCGCACTCCGGTCATGGAGCCACCGTGGGGAAGCAGCTCCGGCCGAACTCCGGCGCTGGCGCCGCCACCTTTTGGCCCTTTCATCCTACGCCGTTAGATCTGCTACGGACGCGCTATATTAAATCACTTCGCGAAGGGGTACGCTCCAACCAGAAGCCGCCACGTCACCGAGGACCTCTGCGCGAAGAATTACTTGCTGTTTATCACAGATCAGTCCCTGCAAATAGTGTCTATCACTAATTTTCACTCCCTTATCCAAAAATTATAACAAAAATTGTTTTGGAAAGCTTATGAAGTATAGAAACTTTTGGCATCATTACATTTGTATTTTATCGAATAAAGTTTAATTAAAAACAGAAGTGGCATTAATGGTAAATAAAGCATAACTACAAATATAAAATTTATTTTGCATCAAACTATTTTGCTATGAATTTGTAAGGCCAAGTACTACTGCAGAAAATTTTCCAATAATTTGTTAGAATATTTTATGAGCTTTTGTGTAAATATTGTGATTAAAAGCTTTTAGATATAATATAATAAATAAAATTAAATATAAAGATTGTTTTCTTCATGTTTTCGAAATATAAAGGTTTATATTGTATTATAGAACCTTTACCACCTAAAAATACTTAGGAATTAAATGAGAGTTTATTTGGTAAGAGGTACTAATTTTTCTCTAAGTGTTGTCCTTAGAAAATTATTGGAAACTCCTAAATCCTTAGTAAAATGTTGTGACCCCAAAACTTGCCTCACATTAACTTACATATTTCATCGCATGGCATGCATCTAGTCCTTAGAAATAATTTGCTCATCATACGTGGCATATCTTCGTTAGTGTTTTTAAGAAAACTTGTTTGTTTATGTTGTACTGTTTGTTGTGATAGAATCTTCGGAGAGGAACGAGGACTGCAGTTGTTGTTGCTGTTCTGCTTGTTGCCAAGGAAAGTGGCACACCCCATAAATTTCCTAAGTATTTTCTATGCATTACCTAGAGTATTTTCTATATGCATGTGTGAGACTTAGTAGTTTGCTATGCAAAAACCTTAGAACTCTCCACCCCTTGAGTCTAGGAACCTATATAATGACTTGGTAGAATTATTGATGCTATGCACAAGTTGCTTTATGGAAAAGTAAATTTTACTAGGTTAATGTAACACCTGGGTGGATTTTGGTGTTGATTGGTTTGTGTTGAGTGTTATTCCTTAGGGGTGACCTCTAAGGAATAGTCACTTGTGGATGGCCACCCAGGGTAATAAAGGGACCAATGTTTTCTCTAAGTGAAGATTGCTTCTCGTGCAACCAGTAGTCAATGGGCTCTGGCTAGATGGAGTAAGCTGCGTGGACTCGGCCCGACTTGACAGGTGGTGGTAGATGGTTAGCTTGGAGCGCGTCAAGTCTGCAAGGGACGGGAAAATGCTTCTGAAAAGTCTCGTCTCAACTCTCTCCTTTTCCTTAGCACAAATGGTGTGCTTGAGGATAGTTTGGGTTTGTTGGGTCTAATGGTGAAAGTGCACAACCTCTGCAGAGTTAAAACTAAGTACTTAGCCGTGTCCTCGGTTACAGACAATTTTGAGCAGCTGATCAAGGATTCAACGGAGGCTCCCAACATTCCAATTTCTAAGTTAAAAGTTGATGGGTGAACAAGGGAAGATGAGATTATGGTTTTCATGCCATACTTGTCTTGAAATCAATAAACAGTAGGAAAAATTGGCTTTATGCAAAATAGCCTTAAACTCCACCAGACAAATATGCATATAAGATATAGAGTTATTCCCAAAGTGTCCACCATAGTGTCACTTGCCAGACTCCATTTTATATGGAATCTGACCCACTCTGTTGCAAATTATTATTTATTGCAGAAGTTTCTGACGAAGAGTAAGGATTTCGTTTTGGGTTCGAGTCTGCACCAACATGTTATCGCCTGTGGCGTGTCATGAAGATGGAGGCTCATTGAAGTTTATTTCCGCTGCTTTACTGTTTGAGCTAGCTTTATGCTATGCAAAGATGTATCGAACTATTTATTTTACTAAGTCTGGATTATTCGTGTAATATTGATACAAGGTTGTGATATTCATCGTAAACTGTGTGTGCAAATGATTTGATCCAGGGGTTTGCACTATACACAGGTACCTGCCATTTTTATTAAGTGCAGGTACATTACAGTTGTAGGGACTTTTCTGTAAATCTGCCAATTAAATCTATTTGGAATTAAATCAAAAAATATAGGCAGGCCACGTGGCGTGCAGTGATTGGCTGGGCTCGGCTTAGCTCGGCTCGGCTGAGTCTGAGCCTTGGCTCGGCTCGGCTCCATTAAATCTGGATCGTTAGATCCAGATCCAAAGGATCTAAACATGTACCGATTCAGATCGGCTAAATCTATTCTATGCCTTTGGATCGCGAACGAAGGGCTCACGTCGCTGTGACGGGAAGATGGCGGCGCCGGTGGCCGGAGAGGTTGAAGACGGCGGCGTGCGGCTCGGACTTGGATGAAAACGACGCTCCGGTGGCCCCCCGGACACGAGAAGATGCCGAAGACGTTCGGCGCGACGCTGTGATGGCGAAGGAGGCCTCGACGTCCTCGGGCAGCGCGGGTTCGAGGACTTGAGGTGCGGCGGCGCGGTGACGTACGGTTCGAGCACCATCTCCAGGATTTGGCTGCGGAAAGGAGCGGGGAAGGAATGTCAATGATGCACAACTGCAAGGGGAGAAGAAAGAGAAGGGGCTCGACCCCAGGGAGTAGCTCACCTCGCCGGAAAAAAAAGAATTCATGGCGGCGGTTGACGAAACTCCGGTGAGCAAAATCTGCAGCCCGACGGCGAGATTTGGAGTGGATGGAGAGGGGAAATTAAGAGGATGGCGTGGGGTATTTGTAGGTAGGCTCGGAGGAAACAACCCGTCAGATTGGAGCTCGAATTTTGGAAAGAAATCGGAGCAATTTCTGGAGAGAATTTCGGATGGAGGTTGAAGAAGGGTGACGTCAGCGATGACGTCATCCGGAAATTTGTTTTTTTTTCTGATTTCTTTTATAACTTTTGATTTAAGTGCCCAAATGAACTCAAATAAATTTCTATAAATTTGTAATATTCATGTCTATGTTTTAAAACATTTGTGGGTATGTTTTGAAAACTTTTTAAAATTAATAATTTTGAAAAATTGGTTTAATACAAATTTGACACTTATTGTCAAATTTGAAATTATAGCTTAATTAAATTCTCTTTTGGCTAAAATAAAATTTGTAAAATACCCATATTCAAATATGTTTGAATCTAAGTTATTTAAACTCATTTTAAAATACTAAAATCATTTTTGGCTTTAGTATAATATTAATAGTATGACACAACTATATAAAAAAATAAAAAGGGAAATATAATGTATTCATTTTTATTTCAAATAATTTGTGCACCATTATATTTTATATTAGTATAATTCATTTGAAAACTTCATAACAACATTGGAGAATATTTTAGATTTAATTCATTTCTTATATTGAATATATATTCATGAAAATCATTTTATGTTTCAAATTGATAAAAATAGTTTAAGTTATTGAAATGCCTATTTGGAGAATTCATTAATTATACAATCTATGAAGTTTTAAAGTTATACACTATAGACTTGAAATATACAAAACTATGTTTGAACTTGGGTAAATGAATAATAATCTTTTGGCAAATAGACAATGTTTTCAATAGTTTAAAATAACACTTGTAATTATTATTTTAATTTATGAATTGCTATTGCTAAGTGGTTGAAATCAAATACTTATAAAGAACCCTTTTATATCATGAATATGGTTTAAAGGTTTGTGAAACATTTTTCAAATTAGATATTGAGGTTTTAATAATTACAATGGATAATAAAATCTTTTAACTTGAAACAACTTTTGAAAATAAAGATAAACTGAGATATTTGAAATATTAAACTTTTTCAATATGTTTGAAGTCTTTCATAGTTGGTTTTCTTATGCATTTAATATTTTATTTTAATAAAAGAAAAGTTTTAAATTTTAGTGATTTTTGAACATTATAAAATGTTGGGATGTTATACTGCCGCACCCTGCCGAGAGGGGGAATCATCACCGGAGGGCTCTACATCACCATACCCGCCTCCGGACTGATGCGTGAGTTGTTCATCCTTGGACTATGGGTCCATAGGAGTATCTAGGTGGTTGTCTTCTCCTCTTGTGCTATCATGTTTAGATCTTGTGAGCTGCCTATCATGATCAAGATCATCGTTATGTAACACTTCATGTTGTGTTCGCTGGGATCCGATGAATATTGAGTACTAAGTAATTTGCTTCATAATATATTATGTGTGTGCTATTTATGATCTTGCATGCTCTCCGTTACTAGTAGATGCTCTAGTCAAGTAGATGGTTGTGACTCCAAGAGGGGGTATTTATGCTCGATAGTAGGTTCATGTCTCTATTTAATCTGGGGTAGTGACAGAAAGCTCTAAGGTTGTAGATGTACTATTGCTACTAGGGATAAACCAATAGTACTTTATCTAAGGATGATGTTACTTACTTACTTTACACACTTTGCTTAAGACGATAATCTGTTGCTTGCAACTTAATACTGAAAGGGGTGCTGACGCTAACCGGAAGGTGGATTATTAGTCATAGATGCATTTGGAATGGTCTATATATATTGTTGTAATGCCCAAATGAATCTCACGCTAGACATCATGACATTAGTATATGCATTGTTATGCACTTCTTTATTCTATCAATTGCACAACTGTAATTTATTTACCCGCATGAATGTTATTATTATTTATGGAGAGACACCACTAGTGAACTGTGGACCCGTTCCTTTTCTTTAATCTGATAAAACAACCTACCGCAAACCTGTTACTTTCATTCTCTCCATACATACATCATTCTTCCACACATACGTTTAATCCTTTGTTACAACAAGCCAGTGAGATTGACAACCTCACTGTTAACTTGGGGCAAAGTATCTTGACTGTGTTGTGTGCAGGTTCCACGTCAACTTAGCACCATCAAGAATTTCTGGCGCCATAGCAAGGCTTCATCTCCCCTTCGACGTCAAGGCTTTCTAGCGCCGTTGCCACCTCAAAGGAATTCTCATCTCCTACTGGTTTGATAAGCTTGGTTTCATAACTGAGTGAAAACTTGCTGCTACACTCATTAAACCTTCCTCTTGGGGTTTCCTAACAACACATCACCGTGAGCATCAGCTGGTATCCCCTTCGGCGCCCTGGCCGAACTGATCTGTCTCGGCGTAGGCACTGGTGGCGTAGGTGGTATCGTCGTCAATGATCTCGGTCATTGCATCGGCCGCTAACGACGCGTCCTATCCGGCAAAAACCACAAATTTCATCGTCTGCAATTAATGCACAATAAAAGAATTTGCACCTGGCCGCCCGCAATAACTGCGCCCAACAATCAATCGGTCGGGGAATACAATAAATGAGGGGGAGATGAAGATTATAAATAGCACTCACATTTTCATTAAAGAAAAGGCGCTGGGATGCAGTCACGTCTTGGCTCGCCGAAGGTGTCCGCCGCAACGCCGACGATGATTCGCTGAACAGCGACGCGGCGTTCAGATCCAGATGTGACTCTTCGGGGGAAAACCGCGACTGCTGCGACGGGTAGCCGGTGGTGCTGTCGAAGAAGCCCGGGACAGACGGCGACCCGGCAAACCCGCTTTGGCTGCTTTGGCTCATGGCGAGCATTTTCTTGGCGGTGGCGGTGGCGTTTGGCAATGACAGATCAGCCGACTTGTCCGTCGCCTTTTTTCATCGTTCTTGCTGAAACTAGGAAGCGGTGTGGCGGAGCTGGTCCTTGCTCAAGGGCTCCTGCAACTAAACTTCCTGCAGATCCCTCTTCATCGGGTTCTTCTTCGGCTGCAACGCCGGCAGTGGTTTGCGATCCTTGGGTTTCGAGAGGCCGGCACCCTTGGGCGGCATGGTGGCGTAAGACGAGGAGGTCGCGGCTGCGTCGGCGAGGCGAGGGTTTGGAAAATGGAGGGAAGATGGGGAGGATTTTGGCGCCGGGGGCGGCAATGTAGAGGAAGAGGAGTTGGGTGAGGCACGACGTGTGTATGACGGGCGGGCCAACGCTGTCAGGGCCATGGCCGAGTCGATGTCCGGCACCCACAGGAGGGCCTCCAAGTATATAGGCCCGATAGGGGTTGCCGGACATAAAATCGGTCGGGGTGAGGCTTTGGGGTGTGCCGCTGGTGCGCGTTTTGCGTGTCCGGACCCCCAAAGGACCTTTAGGGGGTGATACGTCTCCAACGTATCTATAATTTCTTATGTTCCATGCTATGTTATATCATATTATTACATGTTTATATGCATTTTAAATAGTTTTATACATTTTCTAGGACTAACCTATTATCAAGATGCCAAAGTGTCAGTTCCCTGTTTTCTGCTGTTTTTGGTCTCAGAATTCGAAAACACACATTCTGGAATTATTTTTGGAAAATGAAGGTTCTAGAAGACCGAAGACGTGACGAAGAGGGGCACCGAGGCGCCGTCACCACCTCGTGGCGCGGCTCCCTTCTGGGCCGCGCGAGTACGTGGTGACGCGGCCTCGGCCGTCCACCAACCTCGCCCTTTCGCCTATAAGTACCCCCCCCCCCAAACTAAAAAATCATACGATGTTCGATATTTCCTCCTCGGGTCCAGAGCGCCGCCGCCATCGAAGACAAGATTCGGGGGACATAAGTCTCTGTTCCGGCACCCTGCCGGGACGGGGAATTGCCCCTAGAGCCATCTCCATCGACTCCACCACGATCTCCATCGCCGTTGTTGACTCGCGAGTGCGGTAAGCTCCGAGCTCCTCGAGGGCCACCGAGGCTTCCCCTCGCTTCCCCATTTCCTTGCGCACCCGTTGAGCCCCCTCGTTCGTTCTATTTCGCAGCCGAACGCCGAAACCGTCTTCGACCCGAGGCCGTCGCCGCCGTCCTCGACTCCGACGAGGAAAGGAGAGGTTTTCGGACGCCGCCGTCGCGCCATCGACCTCGCCATCTCCTCTGCATCATTTTGGTAAGACCCACTCTTCTCGGGGCCTCGTTTTAACGCCGGAAACGTCGAGGCCGACGCGCCGCCGCCGCGGACGCCATCGCCGACGAGCATTTCCGGCGACCCGCGCGCCGCTCGGTCCGGCCGGGCGTCCCACGCCGTTGGATCTAGATCCAAACGACCCCGTGCGTCCGATCTCATTTAAATCGGACGGCTCTCGTCCACGATCCGCGCGAACCGTTTTTGTCCAATAGGATCGCGCCACGTAGCACCCTTATTTTCTTTTTCGCAGGAATTTTATAAATAAAACAGAAAAATATGCAAAACTTAGAAAATTCATAACTTATGTTCTGTAAGTCCAAATTCTGTGAACTTTATATCCACGGATAGCCCTGCTAGAGTAGTTTAATTCTACATCATTTGTTTTTTCTTTTGTTAAATAATAATTTATAAGATCATCCGAGGAGTATTTCGTCTATTAAACCCATAACTTAAATAATAAAAATGTTTTACAAATAAACTCAATTGTTTTAGGTTAGGTTAAACAACATCTACCCATGAATATTAATATATGTCTTATTTGAAAACTTTCTTAGAACAATAAAAGTTGTAATGTTATAATCTAAGTTTTGGTTATTTTGTTTCAATTAATAAATTGTTAAGTGAATTGAGAAATTTCTAGAAATTGCATCTCATGCATTTAATACTAGAGAATATAAATCAGGGATAAGTGTGTCTAATTCTACACATGGCATACCATGCATGCATACATCTTTTATTTGGTGTGTGAGATTTTGTGTGGATATTTATTTGTATGTATTGCTTGTGCTAGATTGTGAAGGAGAGGAAGGACCTGCTTGTGATTGCTATTCTTGTTGTGCCTGCCCCTCCTGCTGCCAAGGCAAGTGACTTCATAAAACACCTACTATTTTATTATATTTCACATCTAGTGTTTTCAAACAGAATTTGCAAAAGTAGTGCGCATGATAGGTTTTGGGAGATTGTAGTATGCTATGCAAACCTTTTAGGTTTCCCCTTAGAAATTCCAGTTTAGACCCCTATTATAATTTAGTGGAAGCAACTGCTGCAAAAATGATTGTTTTATGGTTGATGTGATAAATGAAAATTTCCACTAAATTAATTTAACGCCTGGGTGGATTGGGTCGATTGAAGAGGTTTCAAGTTGAGTGGCTTCTCAGGGCCAAGTGTCATGGTTGTCTTCGCCCAGGGTAGTTTCTACTTACCTGGGGCCATGATATGCGGTGTTAACCTGAGTTGCTCACTTGTGGTAGGCCACCCAGGGCTATGAGATTTAAGTTTACACTGAGTCTAGTTGCTTATCGTGCAACCATTGGTCACTATGGGCTCTGTCTTGATGGAGTAAGTTGATGTGGACCTGGGTCAAGAGATTGATGGTGGTAGAGTTGATAGGATGGTGGTAATCTCTTAGTATGATCATGGGAAAGCAACTTCTGAAAAGTCTCGTCTTGATCTTCTCCTTTTCCTTCTCACTAAAGGAGTGTAGAGGATAGTTTGGGTTGATCGAGTCTAATGGTGAAAGTGCACACCCTCTCGAGAGTTAAAACCTAAGATCTTAGCCGTGTCCCCGGCATCGGACAATTTGAGTAACTACACAAGGCTGTGTTCTGAAAATCTCCTCATCTCAAATTTCTTAATAAAACTTTGTTGGATGAACATGGGTAGGAGACATGGACTTGTCTTGAGAATTGTCTCTGAAGGAGAAGATATTGATTTAAGAAAATTGTTTATCAAAAATAGGAGAAAATTTGCTTTGCGCGTTAGCCTTGAGCTCCACCAGCCAAAATAAGCATATAGTTATAGTATAGTAGAACATTAGGAATTAAAGTCACTTGCCACCACAATTCAATTGTGCTGACCCTTTATAGCTGGGCTGCAACTAAACCTTGCAGAATGTCCGAATGAGGAGTAAGGGGGTCGTCTTCGAGCTACAACCAACATGATTTGCCAGTGGCTTCATGGAGAAGATGTAGCTCCATGCTACATTTAGTATTGCATTTGAACTCTGAAATAAAGTGTGAACTATTTATTCAGCTAGCATTTCCGCTATGCTAAGTTGTAAGGATATTTGTTTTTGGATCATTCGTCTCGTTCTGTAATAAATTATGACATTGTACTGTGATATTACATCTTATTGGAGAATGTGAGACTTATGTGATCCAAGTCTTTGCATTATTCATATGTGCCATTGCTTTCGTAAGCATGGGCACTACAGATGGTATCAGAGCACGAATGTTGCCTGTAGGCTCGAAACCCCTAGGATTGGATACAAACCCTAAAATAAATATTTATAATTAATAAAATTCGAAATACCTTACTTCTTTCCTTATAATATGTTCCTTACCTTCTTCATTCTTATTTTGTTTTATCTCCTTATCTCTTATCCCTTCAAAATTCTTGTAGATGAAGAACTTCACCCAAGAGTTATCCCCGCAGAAAGGAGACCAGTACTACTTCAGTGACCAGCTCCTCAGTATTTCCAGGACCCTGAGGTTGACGCCGCCAGTCTTCAGGGGCAAAGAAATTATGTCAGAAGATTACCCTGAAGGACGCTGGAAGATCGAGTCAGAAGTTCTCCCTCGTCTTGATCCTCCTGGATCGCAGCTGATCCGTTTCCGAGCTAGATACCCCACCTGGAAGAATGGAGTAGAGATGGCGATGCTGGAGACCTTGTCCCGCATCATTGAGAAATTCTATGACGAGATCAAGCCCAACTCCGTCTTTCGACACTTTGCCAGGAGGGATAGCTTTGGACAACCCGTTCAACCCTCACTTAGGGGTATGAACGAGAAGCATCATGGAGACCTTGGAGCTCATTGCCATAACTTGGATATACTTCTGGGACAAGAGATCTTCTACAGGGCAGATTTAAGGCGCGTCCACCGTCACGTTAAGGAAAGCTTAGAAGAAGAGAAGGATATTCTTCGTATAGAAGTTCAGGTGCTAACGAAGGAGAACAAGGAACTGGAAAACAAGATTTACCTGCAAGATGATAGGATTGCGCAGAAGGATGCCCACATTTTGGCATTGCAGGCTCAGTGTGCTCATTTGTGTGAACAACTAAGCCAAATGGAACTTCAGGCAGAGAAGAATCATTTCCCTGACACCCCAGAGCCCCTAGTGTTAACCTACCCCGATGAGGACACTCCCAAGGAAGCCACAGGTGTCAAGAAGCGCAAGTGTGGGAACACCCGCAAATACATAAAGAGTTTTAAAATTTGATTAGTGAGACCACCAGATTTCCTTACCTTACGAGTATTTCTCCTTACCCCATCGAAGTTGTATTGACCCACCAATTTGTGGTGAGGCAGTACCCTGAAAACCATGTCCTAGCTTGGTTTGCAAGTCTCTAAAATATCGAATTTATAAATTACTTCGGGTGTGCCTGTTTACTTGTTGTTTGTTATGTTTCTGTGAAGTATGTTGATGTGCATGGGTAGATTTTTCCTTTGTAGTCTCTTTCTATCACTACTTACCTATGCCCACACCATACAGATGCCTCCACGTCGTGATCCTGACAACAACAATGCCAACGAAATGATGCAACAAATGATGGCAGCCCAGACACAGTTGATGACCATGATGGCTCATTTCATGGCAAACCAAAACAATCCACCACCCCCTCCACCGCCGCCACCTCCACCCCCACCCCAAGTTGACCGCCTTGCTAGGTTCTTGAGGCTCAGACCCAACAAATTCTCCACAGCTACTGAACCAATCGTAGCCGATGATTGGCTACGCTCTGTGAACAAGGATCTAGTTACTTGCGATTGTACGGAATTGGAGAAAATAAGGTTCACCTCCCATCTACTGGAGGGACCAGCGGCACAGTGGTGGGAAACATACCAGATCACTCACCCACTTGAAGGGCTTACCTGGGAAATCTTTAAAGAAGGTTTCCGCAATGCGCACATCTCAACTGGGATCATGAATCTGAAAAGGGATGAGTTCCGTACCCTGAGACAGGGAAATCGTGCTCTGAGGGAGTACATGGAGGACTTCAATTCCCTCTCACGCTATGCCCAGAGGATGTAGACACCGATGCAAAGAGGAAGTATAAGTTTCTGAATGGACTCAATGGTGAGCTGAAAATACCATTGTCTGTGGCCTATGCTCCCAATTATCAGGACCTTCTTGATCAGGCCATTACTCTGGACATCAACATGAAGAAGGAGGAGAATAGAAAAAGGAAGTTCAGCGCCAATAAGTACAACACTAATCTGATGCAGAAGAAACCATACGTTCCTGAGAACAGTGGGGGTCACCACAGTCACAAGAGTGGAAGTGGCCACAATCATAATGGTCATATCCATAAAGTAGGAAACTCCGGATACAGAGGAAATGGACAGGGTGGTAGTGGACACAACCACCCGTTCGGTGGGAACAATAGTGGAAAAGAGCAACACCGCCACAACAATGAACCTAAACGAGATATTAGTCAAGTGACTTGCTACAAGTGTGGGAACAAGGGACATTACTCAACAGACTGCCCAGAGAAGAAGAAAGCGCCGGAAGCATCAAAGCCTAATCCTTTCCAGAAGGCACAGGTGAATCATCTTGATGTGGAAGAAGTGCAGAATGAACCGAATGCAGTGATTGGTACGTTCCTACTACATACCTTTCCAGCATTAGTCTTGTTCGATACTGGAGCATCCCACTCATTCATCTCAAGAGCTTTTGTTAATAAAAACAAACTGACTACTACAAGCCTGCTAAATCCGGTTAGGGTGAGTTCCCCAGGGGGGGAAATGCTCGCACAAACCGATTGTCAAAACTTCAGTTTAGAAATTGGTAAACACTCCTTTCCGGTAAACCTGATAATATTAGAGACCCAGGGTCTGGATGTTATACTCGGTATGGATTGGTTGGCCAAGTTCGAAGGAGTATTGGATTGGGCGAATAGATCCATTACACTCACCACTCCCGATAAGAAGAAGATCATATACAAATCCAAATTTGAATTTAAGAAAGTTAAGCTAAATTCTCTTAAGGGGGTTAGCATGGGAGACGTTCGTGTGGTAAGAGATTACCCTGATGTTTTCCCCGAAGAACTACCGGGAATGCCACCCGATAGGGATGTTGAATTTCTTATAGATTTGGTCCCCGGAACGGGACCCATAGCCAAGAGACCAAATCCGATGGCCGTAGCTGAATTGAAAGAACTAAAGAAGCAGTTAGAGGAGCAACTACAGAAAGGATTCATCCGCCCAAGTTCATCACCTTGGGGAGCACCCATTCTGTTTGTTGAGAAAAAGGATAGTACTCAAAGGCTAGTCACGGATTATCGAGCAATCAACGAGGTGACGATCAAGAACAAGTACCCGCTACCGAAAATTAACGAGCTTTTCGACCAGCTAGAGGGTGCTTCGGTATTCTCTAAGATCGATTTGCGATCAGGATACTTTCAAATGAAAGTAAGAGAACTAGATATACCAAAAACTGCCTTCACTACTAGATATGGATTATATGAGTACACCGTAATGCCGTTTGGTTTAACCAATGCACCGGCATACTTCATGAACATGATGAACAAAGTGTTTATGGACTTTCTGGATAAGTTTGTTGTGGTGTTCATTGATGATATCCTGATTTACTCCAAAAGTCAGGAGGAACATCAAGAACACTTGCACATGATATTACAGAGGCTTAGAGAACATAAGCTGTATGCCAAATTTAGCAAGTGTGAATTCTGGCTAGAAGAAGTTGGTTTTCTAGGACACGTTGTGTCGAAAAATGGAATAGCAGTAGACCCAGAAAAGGTGTCAGCTGTGACAAAATGGGAAGTACCCAAGAATGTGGCAGACATCCGTAGTTTCCTTGGACTGGCAGGTTATTATAGAAGATTTATTGAGAACTTCTCCAAACTTGCCAAACCATTGACTTCACTACTGAAAAAGGAAGTCAAATTCAAGTGGACTGAAGAATGTGAAATAAGTTTCCAGGACTTGAAGAAACGGCTGGTGTCAGCACCTGTTTTATGTCTGCCAGATATAGAGAAGGAATTCCAAGTATATTGTGATGCCTCGCACCATGGACTAGGAAGTGTCCTAATGCAAGAAGGGAAAGTGGTTTCATATGCTTCTAGACAGCTTAAGAAACATGAGGTCAACTATCCCACTCACGATCTGGAGTTAGCATCAGTAGTGCATGCGCTAAAGACGTGGAGACCCTATCTTTTGGGAAAGCGTTGTGAGGTATTCACGGATCACAATAGCCTGAAATATATTTTCACCCAGAAAGAACTGAATATGAGGCAAAGAAGATGGCTGGAACTTATTAAGGACTATGATATGAATTTGCAATATCACCCAGGAAAGGCTAATGTGGTGGCTGACGCTTTGAGCCGTAAGGTCCATGTAAATGGGCTGATAGCGGGAGAATTGCCCAAGGATTTAAGTAGATCATTTAAGGACCTCAGATTAGAGGTAGTACCCGAAGGATTCCTCGCAACACTGGACGTACAACCGTTGTTGATGGATAAGATTCGGGAAGGCCAGAAGGGAGACAAAGTAATGGATGAAATCAAGGTTAACCTGAGCGAAGGGAAGGCCAAGGGTTTTCGAATGGACGAGCAAGGCACCTTGTGGTTTGACAAACGCATCTGCGTGCCGCAAGATGAGGATCTTAGAAAGTTGATTCTGCAAGAAGCACATAACTCGCCTTATTCCATACACCCGGGAAACACCAAGATGTACATGGATGTGAAGGAAAGATTTTGGTGGAATAACCTGAAGAGAGACATCGCGGAATATATAGCTAAGTGCGATGTATGTAGTCGAGTGAAGGCGGAGCATCAGAAGCCAGCAGGATTTTGCAACCTTTACCTATACCGGATTGGAAATGGGAACAGATAGGTATGGATTTCATTACTGGGTTACCGCGTACCAGATCGGGATATGATTCGATCTGGGTGATAGTGGATCGTTTGACAAAGGTGGCCCATTTTGTGCCAGTAAAGACTACCTACTCAAGTGCAAAGTTGGAAGAGATTTACATGAGGAAAATTGTATGCCTTCATGGTATTCCCCAGAGGATTGTGTCTGACAGAGGTACCCAGTTTACCTCGCATTTCTGGAAACAACTACATGAATCATTGGGTACGAGATTAGAGTTCAGTACAGCATTTCATCCACAAACGGATGGACAGACGGAAAGAGTAAACCAAATTTTAGAAGATATGCTGAGGGCTTGTGCCTTGGACTACAAGTCTAGTTGGGATGATAATTTGCCATACGCAGAATTTTCCTATAACAACAGCTACCAAGCAAGTATAGAGATGTCGCCGTTTGAGGCACTTTATGGTAGGAAATGCACCACACCACTACTCTGGAGCGGTGTGGGAGATCGAAGTTTATTTGGACCTGATATAATTCAGGAAGCTGAAGAGAAGGTTCGAATAATCAAGGACAGATTGAAGATCGCGCAGTCCAGGCAGAAAAGCTATGCAGATTCCAAGAGGAGAGAAATCACATATGAGATAGGTGACAGGGCTTATTTAAGAGTGTCACCAATGCGTGGTGTGAAGAGGTTCGGGATCAAGGGTAAACTTGCACCTCGATTCATCGGCCCCTTTAAGAGTCTTTCCCGCAAGGGAGAAGTAGCATATGAGTTAGAATTACCGGAAGTTCTGTCAGCAGTTCACAATGTCTTCCACGTGAGTCAATTGAAGAAGTGTCATCCAGAAATGACAGAAACCCCGCTACGAGATACAGTGCCATTAGAAGAAGTTCAGTTGGGAAGTGACCTGACGTATGAAGAGAAGCCAATCAAAATCTTGGAGATGGCAGAAAGGATCACACGAACCAAGACTATCAAATTTTGTAAGGTCCAGTGGAACCACCATACCGAAGAAGAAGCAACTTGGGAACGGGAGGATGATCTTCGGGAGGAACACCCACATCTTTTTGAAGGCCAAACCGAATCTCGAGGACGAGATTCATCTTAAGGGGGCTAGGTTTGTAACATACCAATTTTTGCTAAAATTTAAAACTTTGCATTCATACATCATTCATCTTATAGGGTTAACTTTTAATCACATAAATATTAAATAAAAATTCAATTAGGAGTTTAAATAATGTTTAATCCCATTTAAATGTTTATTTAAACCTATTTCATAAATATATTTTTTCCAAATTATATAATGGTTAAGGTTGTTATTAAAAATTGCTAATTTAAATAACCTTTCCAAAATATATTTTTATGAATTTTTCTGAAAGGTTTTGAATAGGTTTAATAATCATTTAGTAAATCAGATTTGAAAAACAGTTTTTATTTTATTTAAAGGATTAGGTTACCGGGCCGGCCGAGACGTTATCTACCGCGCGCGCAGTCGATAACGGCCCATCGGCCCGCTCCAGCGCACGCGCGTCGCTCCCCTCTCGCTGACAGGTGGGCCCCACCTGTCAGCCGTCTTCCACCTCCGTCCGGAGATCGCGCCGGAGACGACGACCACGACCGAGCCGTTTCCGTGCCGGTTTCCGCCGCGATTAGCTCCCGCGCCCCCCTCCTATTTATACCCCGCGAGACCGCCTCCGAAACCCCCCCAAAAACCCTACCCCTCCGCCGTCGGGCTGCTCGGAATCAAGCTCGCCGTCGCCGCCATTGCCGCCGGACTTTTTCGCGAGTGCGGTAAGCTCCGAGCTCCTCGAGCGCCACCGAGGCTTCCCCTCGCTTCCCCATTTCCTTGCGCACCCGTTGAGCCCCCTCGTTCATTCTATTTCGCAGCCGAACGCCGAAACCGTCTTCGACCCGAGGCCGTCGCCGCCGTCCTCGACTCCGACGAGGAAAGGAGAGGTTTTCGGACGCCGCCGTCGCGCCATCGACCTCGCCATCTCCTCTGCATCATTTTGGTAAGACCCACTCTTCTCGGGGCCTCGTTTTAACGCCGGAAACGTCGAGGCAGACGCGCCGCCGCCGCGGACGCCATCGCCGGCGAGCATTTCCGGCGACCCGCGCGCCGCTCGGTCCGGCCGGGCGTCCCACGCCGTTGGATCTAGATCCAACGGATCTAGATCCAAACGATCCCGTGCGTCCGATCTCATTTAAATCGGACGGCTCTCGTCCACGATCCGCGCTAACCGTTTTCGTCCAATAGGATCACGCCACGTAGCACCCTTATTTTCTTTTTCGCAGGAATTTTATAAATAAAACAGAAAAATATGCAAAACTTAGAAAATTCATAACTTATGTTCTGTAAGTCCAAATTCTGTGAACTTTATATCCACGGATAGCCCTGCTAGAGTAGTTTAATTCTACATCATTTGTTTTTGCTTTTGTTAAATAATAATTTATAAGATCATCCGAGGAGTATTTCGTCTATTAAACCCATAACTTAAATAATAAAAATGTTTTACAAATAAACTCAATTGTTTTAGGTTAGGTTAAACAACGTCTACCCAGGAATATTTATATATGTATTATTTGAAAACTTTCTTAGAACAATAAAAGTTGTAATGTTATAATCTAAGTTTTGGTTATTTTGTTTCAATTAATAAATTGTTAAGTGAATTGAGAAATTCCTAGAAATTGCATCTCATGCATTTAATACTAGAGAATATAAATCAGGGATAAGTGTGTCTAATTCTACACATGGCATACCATGCATGCATACATCTTTTATTTGGTGTGTGAGATTTTGTGTGGATATTTATTTGTATGTATTGCTTGTGCTAGATTGTGAAGGAGAGGAAGGACCTGCTTGTGATTGCTATTCTTGTTGTGCCTGCCCCTCCTGCTGCCAAGGCAAGTGACTTCATAAAACACCTACTATTTTATTATATTGCATATCTAGTGTTTTCAAACAGAATTTGCAAAAGTAGTGTGCATGATAGGTTTTGGGAGATTGTAGTATGCTATGCAAACCTTTTAGGTTTCCCCTTAGAAATTCCAGTTTAGACCCCTATTATAATTTAGTGGAAGCAACTGCTGCAAAAATGATTGTTTTATGGTTGATGTGATAAATGAAAATTTCCACTAAATTAATTTAACGCCTGGGTGGATTGGGTCGATCGAGGAGGTTTCAAGTTGAGTGGCTTCTCAGGGCCAAGTGTCATGGTTGTCTTCGCCCAGGGTAGTTTCTACTTACCTGGGGCCATGATATGCGGTGTTAACCTGAGTTGCTCACTTGTGGTAGGCCACCCAGGGCTATGAGATTTAAGTTTACACTGAGTCTAGTTGCTTATCGTGCAACCATTGGTCAATATGGGCTCTGTCTTGATGGAGTAAGTTGATGTGGACCTGGGTCAAGAGATTGATGGTGGTAGAGTTGATAGGATGGTGGTAATCTCTTAGTATGATCATGGGAAAGCAACTTCTGAAAAGTCTCGTCTTGATCTTCTCCTTTTCCTTCTCACTAAAGGAGTGTAGAGGATAGTTTGGGTTGATCGAGTCTAATGGTGAAAGTGCACACCCTCTCGAGAGTTAAAACCTAAGATCTTAGCCGTGTCCCCGGCATCGGACAATTTGAGTAACTACACAAGGCTGTGTTCTGAAAATCTCCTCATCTCAAATTTCTTAATAAAACTTTGTTGGATGAACATGGGTAGGAGACATGGACTTGTCTTGAGAATTGTCTCTGAAGGAGAAGATATTGATTTAAGAAAATTGTTTATCAAAAATAGGAGAAAATTTGCTTTGCGCGTTAGCCTTGAGCTCCACCAGCCAAAATAAGCATATAGTTATAGTATAGTAGAACATTAGGAATTAAAGTCACTTGCCACCACAATTCAATTGTGCTGACCCTTTATAGCTGGGCTGCAACTAAACCTTGCAGAATGTCTGAATGAGGAGTAAGGGGGTCGTCTTCGAGCTACAACCAACATGATTTGCCAGTGGCTTCATGGAGAAGATGTAGCTCCATGCTACCTTTAGTATTGCGTTTGAACTCTGAAATAAAGTGTGAACTATTTATTCAGCTAGCATTTCCGCTATGCTAAGTTGTAAGGATATTTGTTTTTGGATCATTCGTCTCGTTCTGTAATAAATTATGACATTGTACTTTGATATTACATCTTATTGGAGAATGTGAGACTTATGTGATCCAAGTCTTTGCATTATTCATATGTGCCATTGCTTTCGTAAGCATGAGCACTACAAAGAGAGAGCACTTAAAACAAAACGAAAGGAAAACAACGAAGTGCTCCCAACCCATGCAAATCCCGTGAGTCCTAACGAGATACTTCTCCCCCTTTGGCATCAAGATACCAAAAAGGGAGGAGTTTCCACTAACGTCCCATGACTCAAGAGTCGGAACCCTGCTCGGCCTCCTCATCCTCCTCCTCAGCATCATCATCATCATACTCAAGATCACTGTCCTCGGGAACTGCATCATCCAATCAAAGTTGAGGCCATCGGCATTCCAATCCTTGAACGGAATAACGGGCTTCAAAGGATGCTTCAGAGCAGGCATCTTCAAATGAGACATAATTTCCTCTTGGCGCTTCATAATGCGATGATTCTGAGAGTAGATGGAGTAGTTCTCACTGTGTATGCAACAGTTCATATTGAGGACCTTCTCAATTACTCGAACAACCCATGGGCGACTCTTTTTTGCTGCTTTCTTGATGTTGGGTTTCGTAGGAACCCGGGATGGACCACCAAAAATATCATCCTCGGTGAAATCTTTCATGGAGGCTTGTTGTTGGACAACATGAGAAGATTTCTGGATTAGCAAGGCTGCCTTGTGGGGCTGACAACCAATAGCTGCATCAAATTCATCACCATCTTGCTCGGAGACCTTGTAGAGCCTCTTGATGAGCATCATCACATAGGGAGCAAAGGGAGGAACTTACCTCTCAAAAACTTCTTGGTTCATCTCTTGGAAAATGAAGTCCATGACATCCACCTTGTAAACTCCCTGCTCAACCTCATACTCTCCAAGATAGGCCGCATGAGCCTTGGCCATCAAGTTAACTAGAGCCCCGGCAATATTGTCCGCATTACCGGCAATGGGAGCAATGGTCCAACGGAACATGCGGAGCAAGATGTCATAAGTGGGTAGGAGTCCATATTGAGAGCCAATTTTATCTCCGGGCTGGTATAGATAAGACATGGCATGCTTGTTGTAGGACACGCCATGGACGTGCATGCGGGCACCAGCTGGTACAGAGAGTCCACTGAAAGGGCAGCCAAGAATCCGAGCAAACTCACGGAAAGATGAGGACAAGCGCTGCCTGCTAGACATCCAAGTCATCCCAATATTCTCAGAAGAGTCAAACACCACAGTAGCATAAAACTGATGGATAAGAGATACATTGTAGCTGCACTCGCTCCTCATCAAATGCTCCAAACCCAGAACACGACAGACCTGGACAACTCCCCCAAAATAATCAGCCTTCTGCATCAACTTGTCGAAGTCAATCCACTTCATGGGGAAAATGGGCTTGTCAATGGAGAACTTATGATAAACTTCCCTATAGAGCCATGCCATCTCGGTCCAGAAGAACTTTGGATCATCAGATTCCACGTTGTAAGATAGCTCACTTCGCCACTTGCGAAAACTGCCTTTGTTGAAGTCCTTAATGCGGAGCTCGGGCCTCTTCTTCTTGCTTGGTCCT
This sequence comes from Poa annua, assembly GCA_026929855.1. NCBI lineage: Eukaryota > Viridiplantae > Streptophyta > Magnoliopsida > Poales > Poaceae > Poa > Poa annua. The sequence continues at coordinate 74,709,960 of CM049426.1, forward strand.
GTGGCACTCTTGAGAAGAGCAGCAGACTCGGTGGGGGTGCTATCTTCACTCGAGGACCCGCTGGGAGGGCGAGAATGAACTGGTTTGCCCCTCCCTCGCCGAGCGATTTGCTTGACACGGCCACGAGGATTGGAACCTGTAAACACACAACATAGAGAAGATAGAAAGCATATGGGGTAAGCACTCATGTCCGAGAAGGCAAATGGAACGTACTAGAGAAGTTAAGCAATCAAAGTTTCTGTCCTTAGATGATTTAATTCTAAACAGGCAGGAGATTTCCGGGTCTGACTTGGAGATTTCCGGGGTCCGGATATTTCCGAGTCAGGACCGGAGATTTCCGGTCTGCAAGAAATTTGACAGATTTGAACAAAATCTATGAATGAAAAACAGATATGTGCACGTGGAAGGTAGAGCATGCCTAGGGGAGCAATTCTACCAGAGGAAACAAGCAACAACCTCCTAAATCGGCAAGGTTAAACGAAAACAAGTTTCGTCCTAGATTTGAAATACGTGGAGTTATCGAAAGACATTGCGAAAAGCGTGTGGATGGAATTGACGCCCTCGACGAGGAGAAGTAGATCCGAGAAGCACGCGAGAATCCCTCGGACGAACCACCCGCAGCAAAGATCGAAAGAAAGAGGAGTTTTTCGGAGGAGAGAGAGGATTAGGGCACGGGGTGGATGAACTGGCCGAACCGGCCAGTCCACCCGTGCCCTTATATAGACTGGCCATTTGAACCGGAGATTTCTGGACTGAGACTCAGAGATTTCCGGGTGCCGGAAATTTCCGGAGCTATTTCCGAATCGGATTCGCTTGAGGTCAGTGTCGAATCTGATTTGGACTTAGCCCTGGAAATTTTTGCACGCTCGGAGATGTCCGGACATCGGACCGGAGATTTTCGGCTCTAATTCCGATTCAGCTTCGCCTGAGGTCAGTGCCAAAGTTGAAAAAGACTTAGGTGCTGAGAAATTGCAGGGGTCAGAGATTTCCGAGACTCAGCCGGAAATTTCAGGGCACCGGAAATTTCTAGGACTATTTCCGGTCAAAAATCATCACAAGGTCAGTGCTGGTTTTTGAACAGACTTTGTCTCAAAATTTTGGGGTAGACCGGAGATATCCGAGTAAGACTCGGAGATTTCCGTTCAACTCCAAAACTCCAGGAACAAGAATAATCAATAAGTGGACATGAGTGGGGGAAAAGCATGTTTGAAGATAGTGAAAGGCTTATGATAGATACACAAACGTAAGAAAGAAGACACACTCAAGTTGCAAGAAACATAAACCAAAAGAGAAGACCAACAATAGTGTGTTTTCCCAAAAGAACCAAAGACAATGCAAGTGAAGATAAAAAATAAAACCAAATAACATCCAAAAACTTCAAGAAGAAGTGTTGGTGGCCGAAGCCACCGTGTATGAGTTGTAGCATGACACCGCGAAGATATATCTTGGGTCCATAACTACATCTCAACATTGAATCTCACAAATTAGATTTAATTTGAAGTTTTAGCAATGAAACGTCACTATATGCATAATATGGGGAGGAAGAGTCCAATGTATTAGGAAAACACTCCCCCTAAGTCCATGCGTGCCTCTAGTTCTAATAAAGCCTTAAACGTTGGAGAGTGTGCAAGGATATCATGCCAAGGCCCGAGAATCTATGATATTGAGCTCATTCCTCAAGTAGCAAAAGCGGTCTTCATCAAAGGGCTTCGTGAAGATGTCCGCCAATTGATCCCTTGTACCAACATATGATAGATCAATATCTCCTCGTGCCACATGATCGCGCATGAAATGATGGCGAATCTCAATGTGCTTGGTCCTTCAATGTTTCACCGGATTGTATGCAATTTTGATGGCACTCTCATTATCACATAAAAGTGGCACTTTGTCCAAGAGGACACCGTAATCCTTTAAAGTTTTCCGCATCCAAAGTAGTTGAGTACACCCGCTTGCGGCGGCGACGTACTCGGCTTCCGCCGTGGAGATGCAATTTTTTTTCTTCGAGGACCAACTCACCAAAGATCTTCCAAGAAATTGACACGACCTGGATGTAGACTTCCTATCATCAATGTCGCCCGCCCAATCGGAGTCGGTGTATCCACAAAGCGACATGGTGCCATCTTTGGGATACCACAAGCCGAAACAAGGGGTATGAACCAAATATCTGAATATTCACTTCACGACCATCAAATGACTTTCCTTAGGCGCGGCTTGATAACGAGCACACACTCCAACGCTTAAAACGATATCGGGCCTAGACGCACATAAGTAAAGAAGAGACCCAATTAGAAAACGATACTCCTTTTGGTCTACCTCTTTACCGTCGGGGTTGAGTTGGAGGTGGCACTTGGTTTGCATAGGAGTAGGCACACGATTTAGTCCAAGCAACTTGAACTTCTTGATCATATCTTGAATGTACTTGGCTTGACAAATAAAAGTCCTTTCTCTCATTTGCTTGATCTCAAAACCGAGAAAGAACGTGAGTTCACCCATCATGGACATCTCGAACTTGTCGGTCATTAGCTTGGAAAACTCATCATTGAACACACGGTTAGTAGAACCGAAGATAATGTCATCGACATATAATTGACAAATGAAGAGTTCACCATTGACCTTTTTAGTAAGAAGAGTGGGATCGATTACCCCAACCTCAAATCCACGGTCTACCAATAACTCTCTCAAGTGCTCGTACCATGCACGGGGGGCTTGTTTAAGGTCATAGAGAGTTTTGTCCAAGACATAGACATGGTGAGGATGGTTGGGGTTCTCAAAACCCGGGGGTTGTTTAACGTACAAAAGTTCTTGCAAAGGACCATTAAGAAATGCACTTTTTACGTCCATCTGTTGCAATTTCAAGCCATGATGAGATGCATAAGCGATGAGAATACGTATCGATTCGAGTCTTGCGACCGGCGCGAAAGCTTCTAAGAAGTCGATGCCTTCGACTTGAGAAAAACCTTGAGCCACCAACCGCGCCTTGTTCCTCACAACGATACCATGTTCATCTTTCTTATTCTTGAAGATCCACTTAGTGCCAATAACGTTGCGGCACTTCTTGGGCTTCTCAACTAGGCGCCACACTTTGTTGCGCTCAAAGTTGTTAAGCTCTTCATGCATAGCCCCTAGCCAATCTGGATCTTCAAGAGCATCGAATACTTTCTTGGGCTCGACCATGGAAATGTGCGCTTGATGCTCACTAAAGTGAGCCAATTGACTTCGTGTGGAGACCCTTGCTCGTATATCGCCGATGACGTTGTCGAGAGATAATGCCCTTAGTTCCAATGACTTTTCAAAGCGAGCTTGACGACGAGTTTGAATTGCCGCCCTTGTTGTGGGGACAATCTCTTGACCATCTTGGTCCTTTGGATCCTCGTCTTGACCTTCTTGAGGGCCTTGATCATCATGAGAGCTTCTTCATGTGGTGGGGAAGGATGATCTTGCCCTTGAGTATAACTTGGAGGAGTGGAGTTATCTTTGATAATCTTGGTGGGGGAGGCATGATCTTTTTGTTGACGAAGATCTTGTTGAGGCTCACTAAGAAAGTCGTTAAGGGTGTAGTTCTTGAATTCTGACCCATTGCCACTTAGAACAACCAATATGGGGAGGTCATGTTGGCGTTGAACCTCCTTTGAGAAGTCGATGAAGACTTGTTGAGTTTCATCCTTGGTCTTGAAGAAATAGACCCATGTATACCTTGAATAGTCATCAACAATCACGAGGCAATATTTCTTGCCCCCAAGACTTATCTCCGGAATTGGTCCAAATAGATCAACATGAAGGAGCTCCAAAATCCGGGACGAAGATATGATGGTCTTGCTTGGATGAGGAATATAATGCATCTTGCCTTCCACACAAGCTCTACAAACTCGATCCCTTGAATAGAAAACATGATCTTTTAGTCCAAGGATGTGGCCACCCTTGTGAAGTCTTTGCAAAGTGCGAATGTTTACGTGGGCTAGTCGGTGATGCCAAAGCCAACCCACATCGGCTTTTCTGAACAGACACATGGCTTGAGTAGTGGTTGCTCCGGAGAAGTCCACCACATAAAGCTCATGCTCCACGTATCCCACGAAATCCACTCTTAGCGACTTTCTCCACAATAGGACCTCAACGTCCTTGTCAAAGAAGGGAGAGATCCCCAACCTTGTTAAGGCACGAACCGATAACAAATTATAGCCAAGAGATTCAACAAGCATAAAATTTACAAGAGTAATGTCGGGGGCCCCTACCACTTTGCCAAGCCCGGTTACCTTAGACCTTGATAAGTCACCAAACGTCACGGTTACTTGATCTACATTAGGTTTCAACTCCGTGACGAGTTCTTTGCTCCCGGTCATATGACTTGTACATCCACTATCAATTATCCATTTTGAACCACTGGGAGCAAGGTCCTACAAGAGATTAATTCTTGCATTTAGCAACCCATTGCTTCACGATGGGTGCTTTATGGTTAGCGTCAAGAGACTTAGGAACCCAAATAGCATATGAAATAAAACCATAGTAGGGTACAATGTAACGAGCACAAACATTCCCATAATAATCGACATATAAAGCATAGTTAGGATTGTTGTCCCCAGCGTGATCTTTACGAGTAGGCTTGCCCCTTGAGGCATTCCTACTCGCAAGACCGTCCTTGGATTGAATGGAGTCGGCCTTCTTGGCTTGGATGGGGTTGACGCTCTTGGGAATACCCTTCTTGGCATTCATCTTCATGCGAGGCACATATCCAAGTCTTTCCTTCCATTGTCGAGTGTGAGGCTCCACGATGGGAGTCTCAACAACTTGCTTACCCTTGAGAAGGATGATTTTGGATATGGAGGCCTTAGCAATCTCATTCTTCAACCTAGCATTCTCCTTCACAAGATTAGCATTATCACAAGAACAATTAGAGGTAGAGATGCTAGGAGAGTCAAGCTTAGTTAGCCGAGTTTGGAGTTGAGCATAAGACTCATTTAGAAGAGCATGTTCACTCTCCAAAGCCTTGTGGGCTATGACGAGCTTCTCCATATCCTCAATGAGTCTAACATGCCCAACCACAAATTCGGCTTTATCTTGTTGAGCCACCTTGAATTTAGCAAAGTACATATCACGATCCTTAATGAGCTTAACATGTGAGGAGTTATGAGTTTCCTCAATAGTATCAAGTTGCTCCTCAAGACGAGCATGAGACTCTTCAACCTCCTCAAGAGAGGACTTCAAATAAGATAGAGAAATAGTGTCTTCTCTTTCTATCTTACGCTTCTCTTCATTGAGATGCTCTAGCTCACCAATACGAGTCATGAGGGCACCAACATGTTTCTTGCCATCACCTTGCAAGTTAGTGATAAAAAAATCGAAGGCCACAAGCTCTTGCTTGATATGAAGGCTAGAAGCATCATCAAGCTCATTCATTTCATTCATGAGAGAGTAAGAGGATGAAGGTACCTCCGATGCCTTGGCCATAAGACATCTTGAGCTCTTGGTGATGGAGTTCTCATTTGGCGACGTGAATAAAGATGATGAAGAGCTTGTCGTAGTTGGAGGAGTTCTTGTTGTTGATGAGGGAGTTCTTGTCGTTGATGAAGGAGCGATAGGTGTTGATGTGGTGGCAAGTGCCGCCATTTCATTTGGTGTTTCTTCCTCCGACTCTTTATCATCGGTGGGGTGCTCCTCTTGGGTCAACAACATGATGCGAGGCTTCTTGTGAAGAGGCCTCTTCTTTCCATAGGCCTTCTTGGGAAGCATCTTCGCTTTGTCCTTGAGCACTAGACGTCCACCATGCTCTTCTCTTTTCTCATAAGGGCAATCGGCGACGAAATGGAACTTGTCTTGACAATTGTAACATGTCCTTGGAGGGTGAGACCCTATCGGCTTGAGGTGGACTATTGTCAACTCGCATCTTGCCTCTTGAAGGGTTGTTCCAAAATGTGCGAGCCGCAAGAGCGAGATGATCGTTGTAAGCAATCTTGAGTGCTTTCTCGGACATGGCGGCAAAGCTTCCAAGATCATCATCGTTGTCTTCCTCAACGGTAACCTTCAAGGCAAGGTTGGTTGTGCCTCTTTGCATTCCAAGAGCCCTTGCCCTTGCGTCTTGAGCATTCTTCGTGGCCACTTTGAATGCGGCCATCTCTTGCATCACCTCATTAGAAGTCAAGAGATGGTAGTTGTGTCTTCCTTGAAGACTCTTGACGTCAGTTGGCTCACATGACATCATAGAGCTCACATACTTCCTCTTTATCCATGCATCATCAATATTAGAGGCACCAACTTCTTGAAAGCTTGTGCTATGGTCACCAATCTTCGATACGTCATCTCATGGTCTTCACCATCAAGCTTGTAAAAGCCTCCGGCTTCATTTCTCAAAGAGTCATAGCGGTTCATGCTCATGCTATCATTCCCAACGAACAACTCGGATAGAGCATCCCATGTTTTATTAGCGGTGGTGAGGTGTTGGATGAGAGACATGTACTTGTTCCCAACCGCCTTTTGGATCATGTAGAGAGCGGTGGCATCAAGTTGAGCTTCCACCACTTCTCTTCTTGTCAAGTTGGTCGGATCATGCAGCTTGTATCCAACTTGAATTATGCGCCACAACTTGATTGAAGAGTTGCACACATGAGACTTCATCACATATTTCCATAGAGAGAATGTGTAATCTTTAAGCAATGGGGGATCACCCCTATGAGAAACTTGCGGATGTGGAATAATGGGATCGGGGTTATGGTATTGGGATGGGGGAGGAGTGGCGTTGTAGCCTTTAGGCACTTCATCTTGGTAAGATGAAGTGTTTTGATGGTTTGAGGAACTACTTGCATCACCCTTCCCATCCAAAGGCAATTGCTTTCCCTTTATCAATTCGGGGTCCACATCATGAGTAATGCCCGGAAGCACCGGAGGCTTTGACGGCAATGCAAGAGAGGTTTCCTTGGATGTCTTGAGAGCCTCAAGCATATCATGAAACTTATTGAACTCGGTTTGTATGGACGATGTCAACTTTGTTTCCAAAGAGTTGATATCGGCCATAGTGGCACCTTTCTCTTGCATTGCCGCCAAAGTCGCGGCGTCCGTTTCGGTAACCTCTTTCGGGTCAACTTGCATTGTCCAAGGTTGGTCTCAAGCGGTGAAGCTTTTAAGAGACAACCTGGCTCTGATTCCAATTGAACGGAAGTTGACCACCTAGAGGGGGTGAATAGGTGGTGACCAATTTTTATGTCCTTTTCAGTTTTAGGCTAGCGGAAATTAAGTTGTCTATATGTGCGAGTAGGTGATACAAGTGATAGACAACAAAGAAACTAAACAAGTACAGGAATTGAAGATGCGGTAAAGGAGATTGGAACAAGACAACCGTAGGAACTCGAAGACGGCGATTTTATCCCGAGTTCCACCACATAGGTGTACGTCTCGTTGGAGGGGTGTGAGATACCACAAAGGTTTGCTCAACGCCACAAAGACCTCACCCTATTCTCCTGTGAATTCGACCACAAAGGTGCGAATCCACTTTTCCACTAAGGACTTCTTTAAGGGCGGAGAAGGTCCCGTACAAATTCGTGAGGTACACACCCACAACTGAATTGCGGGCTCTCACAATGACCACAACAGGTCACTTCCACATAGGAATCCACAAAGGATCAAAACACACAAGATTGAACCTAGCTATCCACAAAGTAACCCTAGATTCGTTGCCCCTCAAGAAATAGAGGGGGAAATCAAAACGCTTCGGTGGAGTTGTAGATCGGTGGCTTCTCCCTCGGATCCCCAAGTATCAAATGATTTGAGTGGCTAGATTGGGAGATCCGGAAGAAACAAGCTTCAGTACCAATGGAGGAGATAGAAATCTAGAAGCTTAAACTGCTGGAGGTAGGTGGAGGGGTATTTATACCCCTCCCCAAACTCTGCCCGTTGTACAGCTGCCTGCTCAGACATCTCCGGGTTGAGGACCGGAGATCTTCGGACTCCGGATATCTCCAGTAGTATTTCCGGTTGCGTTGGGCTCAGGGTCAGTGCTGATTGATCTTCTAGACTTGGCAGAAAATCCTCTATCACTTGGAGATCTCCGGACTGGGGCTCTCCGAGCGCCGGAAATCTCCTAGAGCATTTCCGGCTTAGCTTGAGCTGGAGTCAGTGCGCTTATTCAAATTGAACTTACTCGAAAAACTTCTGTCGGAGATCTCCGGATTGGGCCTCGGAAATCTCTGGGAGCATTTCCGGCTAAACATGACTTGCAATCAGTGCGCTCTGGAGTTCTTGACTTGGTGAATTTCTTGTTCAGCTCGGAGATCTCCGGACTGTGGACCGGAAATCTTCGGGATCCGGAAATCTCCTGCTGGATTTCCTGATGAATAACCAAGTGATGCAGTACTGAAAACCATGCAATTTTAAGTGTTCACTCTTATCCACCAACCTATACTAGAACCTGCATAGTTCATCACAAACATTAGAACACCTTTTGTGTTGTCATTAGTCACCAAAATATTAGAGTGCAAAGAATGCACTTTCACTTGTCGTTAATAAAACTATGTAGAGGATGTGGCTATTGTTTCGCGGCTCGTTGATGGGCTGCTCACAGACTTTGGACCAGGAACAGACAAGCTGGCCACCTACAGCTATATACGAGCTATTTTCATCCGGTGAAACTAACCTGTCCTACAAAGCTTTTCCAACGCAATTTCTGGATGAGAAAGTCCTTGTTCAACCGGATTAGGTTGGGAGTGCTCGCCTATGATGACTACTTCTTGGCCAAAAATATGCTTGCGGGGTGTACGGCTTCTCGTCGTATTACAAACGCACGCATGCTTGCACATATAGTGGCATGTGACCTTGTGGATGGTACGTGCAGATGAGTGAGTCCAATTGTCTGGAATCAATCTATACGTTTTGTAAGGTTGTGATATGATGTTCGACAAGGAGTACTTGATGGGAACCCAACCAGTAGGACAAGACTCGGGGCTAGAGACTTCACTGTGATGATTGACAACTTAGATTGTATGCATTGAGAGTAGATGAACGACCCTTTTTCTTGGCAGGAGCAGTACAATGGCCATGTTGGAGACTGCACAATCATAGTTGTGGCATCGCAGGATTTGTGGATTTGGCACTCGTTTTTTGGCATGACAGGCTTGCAAAATGATATCAATGTGGTGCAGCGGTCTGTGGTGTTTGATCAATGGTCACACATACAACAAGCCATATTACCTAGCCGATGACATCTATCCTACATGGACTACAATTGTGAGTCTTTAATCCACAAGGTGAGAAAAGAATTAGATTTGCGCAGGAACGAGAGAGTGCTAGAAAGGATTTGGAGCGAGAGCATTTGGTGTACACCAAATCACGATGGGCTATTGTTCGTCGTCCTGCTAGAACATGAAGCACAAAAACACATGTGGGAGGTGATGACAGTTTGTGTGACCATACACAACATGATCATGAAGGATGATCGCTTACTCAAGAATGCGCAGTTTTAGGGTGAGTTATGTATAAGAGACGACTTATGTTTAACTCTAAAATAATTTGGTTAAACATGTGTGACAGCACTACGGGAACGAGTGGTTCTCTTTTATATATTTTGTTATTTTAATTGTAATAATAACTATTTAATTCGTAAAACTATTTGGTTTGTAATAATAACTATTTGCTTTTCTTTGCTTTTCGTAGATTGTTTGGATTGTAATAATAACTATTTGGTTAAACTAAATAACTATTTGATTGAACTTACTATTTATTTAAACTAACTATTTGATCAACTATTTGAATTATGTTGTATATTTAAAGGTATGGGTTTAAAATGACCAAACTCTGATTGGGATTAAAAAATGATTAAATGAATAAAACCCTGCCCATGCGGACTCTATGCATCGTCCATTGAGACAGCGGCCAAAAAAGAAATCGAATCCTGTCTGCCGGTGCTAAGCAATACAAACGAACAAAAGAGGAGTATCTTTGAATCGCCTCAAATCGCCTTGTTGGAGTCAAAGAGATGGCGTCGAGCCGTCGATGCCAGAAGTTGCATTGAGTGTTTGAGGTTTTTATGCACACGCACAAATTTCTAACCTACAGTTATCTCGATATTAGTGCGCAGCGTTGAGGCGATGACTTTAAGCGTTAGAATTTAATATTTTTTGTTTATTGAGCTGTATTCCGACTGTGATTGAGCTCACCACTTGTCGCTCGTGGTGAGCTTAGCATACTACAACATCAGCATGAGTTTGAAATATCAGTTCATCATAGCATGAGTTTGAAATATCAGTTCATCATACCTAATATATATACAGGACGGATCTTTTGTATGTTGCATAACTAGGATAGTTGCTATCAGCACCGTTAATTCGCTTTTAGATTCGCACCAAATTATTGGACCGGTTCCATTTCTTTGGTTCGGTTCAAATAACAGTACTAATGTGGTATGGAGTGGCAGCCTCTTTTAGACCTAGGCGACCAAATAGGGTAACTGGGCTTCCGGGATATATGCACAAAAGCGGTTACAGTGTCACGTCCATCGATTTTTTTTTGCTTTGGCGGCTTACGATTCTATGTCGGCCAGGTTCTTTATTCTATATGGCTAATGCGTGTCATCTACTGGAGCTTCTCGATGCATAGCATTTTCACTAAATCAGTGCGTCTGAAAAATAACAGATCCACATTAATAAACGGTGCCCCCTCGAAGTCAATTTGTGCCCACTTTAGTTCACAAAACGGTGCTCAAATATATTATGAATTGATACAATATAAATAGGAGCCCATATTAAATCAGTTCCTCTATTAACAAACACCAGGAGCACATCTGAAATCTTCGGTGCAATCACTTCCGAAATTCTTCTTCTGCTACACTAAAGAAACATAGCAAAAATCTAGATCTTAAAAACAAATACAACACAAGACGTTGCCAAAATCACCAAAAAAATAAAAATGCAAACTAAGAAATTCGGCGGTGCGCTCCCCTCCCCCATCTGGTGCTTTGTACCCCTACAGACGATGCCGCATCTGAGAGCCGACGGTGCCGCTAGCCGTTGTCCGCGCGATCCTCTTCGTGCTCGACGGGAGGTGGGGCGGAGAGAGAGAGAGAGAGAGAGAGTAATGAGAGTCGAGGTCGTGGGGAGACAGGGAATACATGACTTTGCGCCGACAGGAGGTGAATTGAGTACCTGCCGATTGGGAAGAAGATGGGGCGGGTTGACCGGAGGGGGAGAGGAAGTGGAAGAGGAGAGGATAACGAGAGATGGTGTGGGGAGGATAACTCGCTCTGGCTCTGGCGCGGCTGCAACGACCGCGTAGGAGGCGTGGGGACGTGGTGTCGAGGCGAGCCTGTCTCTGCAGGTCGGATCCAGCCAAGGCGGACGAGCTTGATGGAGATGCTACGCTGGGCGACGATGGAGATCGACGCCGGTGCCGGCTCCCTGCCGCCACGCACCCAACGGCCACGACCACGGGACGGCCTCCGGTGCCGCCACCTCCAGCTTCCGGTGCCCGTGCGGCCGGCCTCCGGTGCCGCAGCAAGAAGCACCGGTGCTCGAGGAGGGAGGCCAAAGGCGCGAGGCGTAGCACCATGGAGGGAGGCCTCGGTAGACTCAGTCCGGCGTGCCGCCATGGAGCTTCGCCTCCTCCGTGTGGTGGAGGCCGGGCGTGAGGGCGAGGGTCCGCGAGTCCGTCGTATGGTCCACGGGCCCGGCGTCGCCGCTGCGCCATGGAGGAGCAGGGCTGGAGGAGCGCGAGGCACCTGAGCCGGCGGTGGAGGCGGCGGGATGCATCGGTGGTGAAAGGGATGCAGGGAGGCATAGGAGAGATGAGAGAAGGGTAACATGGGATTGGGGATAAGATGTGAGAGGATAATAGAGAGGGGTCCCGAGAGAGAGAGAGAGTAAAACGTGGGTCGATGGGGTCACGGCCTGAAGGGATAGGAAAATTCTCTCTCCAACACAGGCTACCCTACAGTACGCTACAGTGCTAGTAGTCTACTCCTGCTCGTTTTAGGACCAATTAGGATCCAAAGAGGAAATAACATAGATACTCTACCAAATCAACAAAAGAAAACGAGGCAAAGTTTGGGCACAGATCGCGACGGAGACGGACGGTACAGATTGCACTCACCACAATGCTGCAACATACATGGTATTTTCCCTATATATATGTATATATATGACCAATCTACAACCAAAGTTGTACTGCCCTATTGAACAACTTTCACTACCCGGTTTATCGAGAAGTACAAGTTTGTTTTCTTCTGTTAATCGGTGATTCGGGATTAGATTCTTGTATTTTTTAACATTTACTGGCGTATTAAGTTCTTGCGAATCGTTTTAGGCAGTGAGAAGCAAATTTAGATCAATCCGCTTATCATTTGGTACCGGTTGAAGCCGTTCATGTTCTTCCGCTAGCATGTCCGATGCCGAATTCTTCTATTAATCGGTGATTCTGGGTTAGATTATTCTATTGTTTAGCATTTACTGGTGAATTAAGGGCTCTTGATCGTTCTAGGTGTTGACTAGCAACTTTAAATCGATCCGGTTACCAATTGGTCTCGGATGAACTCGCCTGTGCTTTTCCGCCTGCATATCTGATGCCGAATTCAGATTGTGTAGTCAATAATTACGCAATTAACTTGTTATGCTACTGTAATTTGGTCATATTAACATGTTCATACGCTTCTGATCGTTCGGGGAACCACGTACTGCTGGAATTTGTTGGCACTAGAAGTTTTTGGTTCCGCCTGCATGCGACGGCGACAATTTTTTTTTCTGTTTCTTCGATAAGCATGCAATTAACTTGATACTTATCTTTTGTTTGGTGTTTTTTATATTATCCTGCATTTTAGATCATGTTTTGATCGTTGTCTGGTATGAATTTGTTGGCCCTATATGAGCGGACACTGCCGTTCGCTGTAGAACGCGTGCGGCAGTTGTTTGATCTCGAATTTGTTAACATTTTTTATTTTTAATTTGTGGGATCTTGTATTATATTGTAACTATGTTTCGAACTGTAAATTGTCGATTTGTATTTTCCATTTTGTTAATTTCCTGTCTCATTTTTTCGCGATTTTCATTTCAGGCTCATAGTTTGTTGGACTTCCAATTATTTATTTCTGCACGGTCCTCTTTCTGGTTATTGAACTTCTCTCTACCCCCAGCTGAACTACTTTTCCGGTTCTTCGTTAAAATCTCGTACTTCTCGCGATTTTCTGAACTTCTTTTTGCGGTGGCTAACTGTTTTGCTAATTCCCAGATAATATTTCTCTGATCGCGTTATCACCTCCGTTTGTTGGCAACCGAATAATTCGAATTTGATGGATAAGCTTATCTTTTCCTATTATCTCTTTTTTCAGTTTCTTGTTTGGCATCTTTATGTATATTCGTTCCGACCTTCATAAGTCTGGATCTTTTCTTCTCGTCCTCTCCATCCCATTTCCTAGAACTCAGCAAACATTTTCAATGGCCGATACACCTTTCAGCCATGAGTATTCCTTTGTAACGCATGGCAGCACCACCATCAGCGCCTTGTACACCAACATCTCTGCATTGGCTAATGCCTGGGTTGACAAGGCTGAAGGTTTCTTGGCTGGATCCAAACTAAAGGTCATTGGAGTCGACGTCGAGGTCAGTCCTAAAGGCTATCGCCAGAAGGCAGCCGTGCTGCAACTGTGTGTTGGCCTAGATTGCTTGGTGTATCACATCTTCTGCGCTGCTGATGAGATCACCGTGAAGTTTAAATTTTTCCTTCGAAGCTGGGACTAGAAGTTTGTTGGTTTTGACACCAGTAGTGACACAACGATGCTTCGCCGTTCCGGTCTGTATATCTTTAACCATATAGACATTCAGAGGATTTGGAAGGATCCTGACTTGATAAAGTTTCGTCGAGATGGCACCCCTGTCAAGCAAGGAATGAAGGATGTTGTCGGTGTCCTAATCCACCCTTCGTACTATTAGATGGAGGGTGGAATGACAGACGCTGATCATCAGTTATGGCATAAGGCTCCTCTTTTGGAGAAGCATCTGAAGTATGCAGCCAAGGATGGATACGTCTCCTACGAGCTCTACAAGATTTTGGACTTCTACGAGAGAGGTCGTTACAAGGTCATGAAGAGGAAAGAGCGGGAGCCTCTTAGGAAGTGGTGAAAGGATTAGTTGTTTTGTAAGATTGGTGTTTAGATTTATTTCTGGTCGTAGGATGACAATAATATTTATTTTGTTCATCAACTTAGTACTTGTATTTCTCTCTATTCCATCTTGTACTTCTCTCTACGGGCATATGGTCTGCCTAAAGTATTGAGTACTGATCTACTTGTTTTACCAACCTTTTGTTATTTTTAATAATAAATTAGTTTAATACGATATGATTGTTTGTATTTATGTGCATTTCGTAACTTATTGTATTTACATTTCAGTGAATTTTTGTGATGTCTGAAATTGTATTTGTCATGTTTGGCGTTAGTATTCCTTCAATGTTTTGGATGTATACGTCTTGAACTGCCGTCACTATATTCCTTGAATTTCCCGGCGTTTCTTTTTTGAACAGTTTTTTAATTTAACATAGTTCTAAGGTTTTTACGCTTTTCAGTTATCGGTTCGTTTTACGTATTACTTTAATCATTTTTATTCGTGTTTCTTTTGAAACCGTCCTATGGATAGCAACATTGTTGTGCTTATCATGTCGCAACAGAAAATTTTGAAAAATATGGATAAGTTTATCTTCCTCTCTTTTAGCTGTTATCTGTTTTGAGCCCTACGTCTCTCTATATTAATACGTGCGTATACACTTTGTTTTCCAGAAAGCCTACTTCCTCTTCTGGCTCCATCCTCAGCGCGAGATCTCATTTGGTTCTGTATCCCCCGTAAGTTCCCTTGTGTTGAGTAGTCCCCCGCCAGATCTCATAGTCTTTTTATTGATATGGTTGTAGTCCCTGTTTCCATGTATGCATGTTTTAGGTTTTCACTTATTTCTTATATTTGGTCATTGTTTTATTGGTGCATGATGTTTACTTAGATCAGTCTTCTCTTCTCGTTGCAATAGTGTGAACTGTTGGTTATAGTAAACCTGCACTTCCTCGAATTTTATATCCATGCTTGCGTCTTTTTTATCTGGATCGGTATGTTTGTACTTTCTTTTCTTATCCTATGAACTACAGTGTATTCTTCCTTGAACTTCTCTATCCCTTCTCATATTTTTTTTTGTCGTAGTTCTTAAAATCGTATGCATTTGATGTTTTATTTAGAGAGCCTATCTAGTATTTTTAACTTCATCCTATTTTTCAGATTTCAACAAGTTTTTCCTATGGAGTTTTTTCCTTTCTCATATGAGCACACTGTATCTGCTCATGACAATTCCATTATCAATGTTGTGTACACCAACAATATTTCTTCTGTTAATGCGTAGATTGAGAACGCTACATCTATTTTGGCTGCATCTGCAGTACGCCTGTACGAATGCGTATGTGTGCTTGGAGCTGTATAAGTGCCTGCAGAAATATCAGAGGGGTTTCGTCAATCGTCTTTTTTCAAAGAAGAAGCAAAATGAGGAGAAAGTATGGGGTGGTTGGGGATGGTGGACTAAATAAATTTTAGCGACCAGTGTCTTCATCTATGTGTCGGTGTGTTTGTAATTTCCGTTGCATTCCTTTTATGTTCTACTTCAATAAATCTTTGTTATCACCTTTATGTTCTCCCCGCTTATTTTGTCATGTATTTATTTATCATCTCTGTGTGGTGTAATGATGTTTAGTTCTTCTTGTGTTGTTATTCATTTTCACCAGTAATTCCTTCTTATGTATTTCTTGTACTTGTTGTATTTTTTGTTTTTTGTGCACTCCTGCAGTGTCCTGTTTTGTTTATATAACTTGAGTATCGTATATTATATTTATGTGAGTGCATGTACTTCTTTTTAAATAACGTGTGTACTGCCTTCGTTTGCCCATGTACTTCGCTAGTTTGTCAGTCTAAGTTGCGGGTCTAATGTTACATTAACGTGGTTACCTATTCTGCTTTGTACATAAAGTCTGTTCTTCCTAATCTGGACTCTATGTACTTCCGTAATTTGACTGTTTAACTTGTGCATCGTATTTTAAATTTTTGTGGCTACTTGTACTTTTGTTTACTTAAGAGTTGTACATAATTATTGTTCAGTCCTGTAATTCCCTGATTTGCTAGTTTAACTTGTTCATCGTTTGTTGTTACTTCCGTGCTGACAAATTTTGTGCATCACCCATATGGCATGTTATTTATTTCAAATGTTTATTTTATTGATTTTACAAATTTTTAAGCCATGGCGTGTTAGCGTTGTTACCATAAATATCAAAAAACTTTAGATAATAACATGTGAGACGAATATTACCTCTTATTTCAGTGTCGTTATTTGGAACATGCCACTTCAACATTGTCTTTATTTTTTGTGGAATTTTTTTTAGATTCTATTTTTTTTATCTGTGACGACACCTTTTGGCAGAAATAATATGTCCTAGGTACTCTAATTTAGTTTGGGCTACTGTGAGCCCATGACATCTAAATCCCACGAACAGTTCGCGTTCAACTGCAGCACAATACAAACCTAACCCCGCTCCTCACGCCAACAAATCGTGGCAGCGGTTCTTCCCCCTTTCCAGGTTGTTCTTCCTCATCAGTACCGCATCCTCATTTTCCTCATCCCCGGCGGTGAACTCATCATCCATGGATCGTTATGGTCCCATCACTGATGACGGGCTACTCACCACAGCCATACATAACATCAACGCCTATGGTACCACGAATCTGGAGGTCGTGTACACCAACGAGATCTCAACTGTGACTCACATGTTGCAGAAGTTTGAACAATGGCTAGAGGAAATGAAGTACAGGATTGTGGGACTCGACATCGAGTTCACAAGGGAGAGAAAAAATGAAGACCCGCCTCGGAAGATCGCCGTCATCCAAATCGCCTTGCGCAACCACATCCTCGTCTTCCACTACTACAGGTATGGATTCTTTCCATTAATGACGCGAGCTCGGGCGGCTCTGCAAGGGTCGACTATTAAGGTCTCAGATGAAGCTAGGAATTGATATTATCATGTGTACTTCTTGTTTTTAAGTACTTTCTTTCCTCCGACATTATGGTTGTACTTCCCTATTTATTTCTCTAGGGTAAGGTTTATTTTCTATATTTTTCGGTATTACTCTATGCTATGAAACCTTGTACTTCAATTGCACAACGTTTGTACTGTCGTAGTTTTTCTTTCTGTACTGCCCGACGGTTGCTTTATGTTCGTAGTCCACTATGCAAATCCTTTTGTTCATTTGCGTATGTTGTAGGTCCAAGGAGGTTTGTCCAATGCTGGTTGATTTCCTTCTGATCAAAGGGATCAGTTTTTATAGCATGGACATCAAACAAGATAAAATAATGCTTGAACGTGCGGGCATCATCATCCCAGAGCAGTTCCACATCGATATCCAAGATTTGTTCAAGTCTGAAGACAAATTCCAGAATGTTCCACCGTATGACAGGGACGGAATGGGTTATCTTGCAGGGACCATCACTGATAATGCTTGCTGGAACCTCAAGAATGATTTCCAGTGTGACGGCCATCACTTCTGGGAGCAGAAGCCTCTTTCCGCGTTGCACCTCGAGTATGCAGCAAGAGACGGATATTACAGCTATGATATGTACCGTAGGATCCTTACCATTAAGGACGCGCTAGCTCGGGCGGCTCGCAAGGCTGAAGCAGCGGCGGCGGCTAAAGATGCGTAGGATGAAGCTGTGGATGATGAATCTAAGGCGCATGAACCTGCTGCGGAAACTATGACGATTGAAGCTGCGGAGCCACCGGCTGCGTCAAATAAACGTTCATGGGAGTTGCTGGACGAAGACGACGAGGAGCACATTGTCGCCATCGGGTGGGAGATCATGGTGTGCTAGATGGCTTCTGTTTTAAATAATCTGTGACCGTCGTTTAGATGTCTACGATGCTATGTTAATTTTAATATTTGGATCATTTTATGGTTTGTATTTACACTTATGTGGATTCGTGTACTTTTTTGTTCATAATGTTGTTTGTCCTATGCTTGCACTGCTGGGTTGCTCTATTGTTTCCTAGTTAGGTAGTTGTACTTTTTTAAATTTACTGTTTGTACTTCCTTAATGCTTTAGTTCTCTCTCAGCTGAAACTGAATGTAAGAGATATACATTGTAGGAAGTCACAATCTGCTAGAACTAAGGTCTTAGATGAAGTTCAAATGTCAAAGGGATTAATGTTTTCATGATTTACCTCATGTTTTATTTCCCTGTACTGCCTACAACATTATGGTTATACTGTTACACTGATATACTTCACTAATTTGTCAGTCTAACTTGTGTGTCATATGAAACATTTATGTGGTTTCATGTACTTCTTATTCTTGTAGGTTGTACTTCCTCTTTGTTAGATATATACTTCCTTTTGTTATCTTATAACACCTTTGTGCATTTTACGCAAATGAAATCCGTACAATTCATGACGCGTTAGCGATGGCACCATACAAGTTCATATAATTCTCACCCACACCATGATTAAAAAGATAATGCCTACTTGGAGTAGTTCTTAATATCCCTACATTTGACTTGTTGCCATAGTAGACAACATGGTAGCAGCAAAAGTTAAAACGAAAGTAAGTAAAATAGAAGAAAGCTTCGCGAGTTGTCCCTTGCGGTCCTCCTGTTGCGCTGCACTGAGACTGTCTACTACTCAAATCTTTTGGGATAGTAGGCGCGGCACATATGTGCATTGTACACGCGTACAATGAATCGTGCTCCACCCTTCCAGGCGAATTGAAGGATGAACCCCCTCTCGATCTTGTGTGCGTTGATGTACTCCCTCCATCCGTGGGTTAAGGTCATGCTCCCATGTGACTTGTCCTAATATCATGCTAAAGTCTTCATGGCCGCTAGAGTGGCGCACCTGTGCCACTGTCGACATGGCTCCAAAGGCCCCCAGCGCGAAGCGCTCAGGTAGCCTCAGCTGCATGTCCCAGTCGTCTCCGTACATGATCACTAAGAAGTCGGTAACAGCTTCATGAAAATCCTCTTGCTCGACCTTTACCTCAACAGCTGGCGGTGTCTCCTGGTGGTCGCTTGTGCCGCCGTTGCCACCTCCTCGTTCTCCGCCCGTTCTGCTTCCTCGTGGTCATCCTCGAGCTCGCCTCACCGAAGGTTCCCCACCGATGGTTGCGGCATCGGCGGTCGCCGCCGATTCTCCACGCTCGGAGGTGCTCCCTCCGCGTCCACCGCGTCCGCTTCCGCTTCCTCGTGGACGTCTTCAAGCGCACCGCATCGTAGGTTCCCCACCGATGGTTGCGGCATCGGCGGGCAGCGCCGATCCTCCACGCTCGGAGGTGTTACCTCCGCGTCCACCACGTCCGCTTCCGCTTCGACTCGGCGCCAGAGTCCTTGCCATCTTTGGTGGATTTGTTCGCTGGAAGCTGATGGATCTAAAGAATAATGGATAGTAGATGTGGAGTGAGTTTTCTTTTTTGAGAACCCTAGGCAGAACATTGACAGCCCAAGAGACATTAGGTCCGGTCACATCTCCTCTGGTGGAGATTCTGATGCAAGCCTTGGCAAAACGGCATATTAGTCATCATTAAGCTATGTTGATCCTTTGGCCCACAAATGTGTTGTCGTTTCGTATGCACGGTCTTGATTCAATCTCGCACAACCTTGCCTCCACCACTTGCCTGCCCACGACCCTCCTTCTTGACCTTCTTGTCTTCTTTATTCCGCTACTACAACTGCTTCTTCCTCCTTGCAATCGTTACGCCTTTTATGTACTTTCCTGTACTTCTTATAATTTGTACTTCCTATTTTTGCATTGCCCCGTTATACTGTCTTATTTGAGGATCGTATTTTAAACTTATGTGTCTACGTGTGCTTCTTTGTACTTAATGGTTGAACGTTCTACTGTGGCACTGTGTACTTCCCTAATTTGTCAGTCTATCTTGTATGTCTAATGTAACATTTTTTCTCGCATCCTGTACTTAGTTATACTTGCCAGTTGTAATTCTTGTTTTTGTCTCATCTATAATTCATGGCGCGTTAGCGATGCACGCAAGTAGGTGTGGGGGAAATCTAATTTATTAAAGAATGTTCTCGATGAGTAACATCCGATGCACGCAAAGAGGAGTTGGATAAGGGCATGACGGGACGAAAACGAAATACGTATAATTCATGACGCGTTAGTGATGCGTTAGGGTTTGGATGGTTTGTCGCCGTCAACGCGGTAGCGGTGACGGGCGACGAAGCAGAGACGTGTGATCAACAAGTTAAGTTAATGTGGTTTCATCGTGACTAATGGTTTAGGGTGGGGGTGGGGAAATCTAATTGTGAAAGAAAATAATTAAATGTGGTTTCATCGTGACTTATGGTTTAGGGTGGGGGATGGGAGAAAATCTAATTGTTGAAGAAAATAATTTAATGCGGTTTCATCGTGACTTATGGTTTAGGGTGGGGGTTGGGGCAAATCTAATTTATTAAGAAAATAATTTAATGTGTTTTCATCGTGACTTATGGTTTAGGGTGGGGGTGGGGTGAAATCTAATTTATTAAGAAAATAATTTAATGTATTTTCATTGTGACTTATTGTTCATGGTGGGGGGTGGGGGGAAATCTAATTGTTGAAGAATGTTCTCTCTGAAGAAGGAAGCGGTTCCCTTTTATTGTTGGAGGGGATGTTGGAGTAACATCCGACACACGCAAGGAGGAGTTGGATAAGGGCATGACGAGACGTACCCCTTTGTATGGAGTTTATTGTTGTAATCATCTGTACTACCATATATACTTGTGTGCAATTATTATTTTCTCATATCCTTTCTCCTAACTTAAGTTCTTTAGCGGTTTTTCATAACCAGTACTTCCGGATAAAGGATACATGTACTGTCCAACCTGCAAGGTTGTACTGCCCCCAATTTTCGATTATTAGTAGCATTTTTGCATTGTGTTCTTGATTTTGTGTTGTGTTTTTGTGATCTTATAACACGGTTTGTCCTTTTACGCAAATGAAATATGTATAATTCATGACGCGTTAGCGTAGGCGATAGGGTTTGGATGGTTCGTCGCCGTCAACGCTACCAACGCAGTAGCGTTAAACGGGCGATGAATCATCCAAACCCTAAGACCCCGAGGCTGAGTTCGCCAGTACGCCGCGGTAGCGGCGACGGGCGACGAAGCCGAGACATGTGATCAAGAAGTTAAGTTAATGTGGTTTCATCGTGACCTATGGTTTAGGGTGGGGGTGAGGGAAAATCTAAATGTTGAAGAAAATAATTTAATGTGTTTTCATCGTGACTTATGGTTTAGGGTGGGGGTGGGGAGAAATCTAATTTATTAAGAAATAATTTAATGTGTTTTCATCTTGACTTATGGTTTAGGGTGGGGGTGGGGGGAAATCTAATTTATTAAGAAAATAATTTAATGTCTTTTCATTGTGACATATTGTTTAGGGTGGGCGGGAAATCTAATTGTTGAAGAATGTTCTCTCTGAAGAATGAAGCGCAAGTTGGAGTAACATCCGATGCACGCAAGGAGGAGTTTGATAAGGGCATCACGAGACGTACCCCTTTGTATGGAGTTTATTGTTGTAATCATATGTACTACCATATATAATTGTGTGTAAGTATTTTGTTCTCATATCCTTTCTCCTAACTTAAGTTCTTTAGCGGTTTTTCATAACCAGTACTTCCGGATAAAGGATACCTGTACTGTCCAACCTGCGAGGTTGTACTTCCCCCAATTTTAGATTATTAGTACCATTTTTGCATTGTGTTCTTGATTTTGTGTTGTGTTTTTGTGATCTTATAACACAGTTTGTCCTTTTACGCAAACGAAATATGTATAATTCATGACGCGTTAGCGTAGGTGTTAGGGTTTGGATGGTTCGTCGCCGTCAGCGCTACCAACGCAGTAGCGTTAAACGGGCGATGAATCATCCAAACCCTAACACCCCGAGGCTTCCATGACCCGAGTACGTCAGAGCACACCGCACCTCCGGCCGCATCCCCACATGACTCCCGGACGCACTGCTCAACGACAGGGCCACCTTCATCTTTCTCGTGCCGAGCCGCATCGCGCCGTCGTATTCCCGAGGCCGGGGCCACACCACATCGACCGGAGCGTCCCAGGGCCGAGACGCCGTCGCCGTCTTCCTGTTCTCAAGCGAGATGCGTCGCCACCTCCTGGACACCCACGGTGAGCCTTCGGATCTGCTTTTAATGGTCAAGATTAGAACCCTTATATGAACCGGTACAGATCGATATGATCCATCGGATCTGGATCTAACGATCCAGATTCAAAGAAGCCGAGCCGAGCCACGGCTCGACTTAAGCCTAGCCAAGCCAGCCGAGTCTGAGCCCAGCCAGTCACAGCCCGCCATGTGGCTAGACATTTCTCTGTTTTATTTTCCGAATAAAATTAAATGGCAGTTTTACAGCAAAGCCCGCGCATCTTTGATCTATTATAACTTTTTATTGGTTTGGCCAAATTTAACAAACTTTATATATTTGGAAAGCCCTTGACGTGTAGAATATTTTAGACCTGCTAGATTTCAAATTTGACTTAGTATAAATTATTCAAATTTCAAATGGTGGATTTGAGTATATTTGTCATAAGTTTAAATCTATAATTCCAAAATTTGCAAATAAAATTGTTTTAGAATCTTTATAAAATGTGTAATATGATGCCTCTGTTACAAAATAATTTTGAGTATTATTTTCATAATTTAATAGTTGTATGTTTTAATTTAAATAGTTTGACTATTTTTGACATATCTATTAATAGAAACATTATTTTTGAATAAATCCAATTGCTATAAATTTAATTAAATCCCCTCTGTCTATTAGCACCATTTATGAAAATTGTGTTATGAAAAATAAATCACATAAAACGTTAATCTATATGTTTTCCCTTTTATTATGTTTTGGAAAAATAGAAATTAATTAAAATTGCATTTATAAGCCTTATGCATACTTTATAAATATCACAAAAATAAGTATCATGTTTCTTATGATTAAAAAGTACATTTCATGCATAACATATTTTCCCATATAGTTATACTCCTCATAGGAAAACTCCTCCATTATTTTCTCTAAGTTAGGATTATGTTCAACTTAGTATTTTGGTAAAGTGCTATGCACTAAACACTTAGGATTTTCAATATGGAGCTAGAAGACCAATGAAGGACTTAGCCAAAACAAGACTTCAGAATATCTTCAAGGAGTAGAAGCACTTAGAAGAAAATCAAGAAGAAGTTCATGAAGACCAACCAGCAATATTTTTCTAAGTCTTGCTTCCTCTCTCTCTTTTTCCCTTCTTCTCTTAGACCCCTGGATGACTAAGTTATATTCAAGACCAACCTGGAGGCTATCAACACTATCAAGTCTTCAGAGTCATCAAGTCTACAAAATTGCAATGAAGTCATCACATCAAGAAGAAAAGGAAGCAAGGAGAAGATTCTACCCTCTTTCTATCTCTTCCCTCTTTCCTAATCTTGTCTTTCACTTTAGACATAAACAATTTTTGATCATGTTATTACCATCTTGAAGTTTGTTGGATCCTAGCGGCATAGTGAGATGAAGCGGCATGGAGACTAACCTTACATGTCCACGTACATGTGACATGTTCCACATCTTAAGTGGCTGGCCGGGTGTCTGTCTCTCTCACTATAGTGAATATCCAATTTACAAAGAGTTGTTAATGATTGTTGATCACCTCGAAGAATAGAGTTAGTGTTTTCTCTAAGTAGTTATGCACCTCATGGCTAAGACATTAGAGTGCGTATTCAATATGATTTATAGTAAAGTATTTTATCCAACTTATGACGTTAGTCCTTAGCCATTTTGACCAACATATTTTACCTTGCATAAACATGGAATAATTTCGTGGCCTGACATGCATAGTAGTTCCGTTAGAAATATTTTGCACCTCATGCATAAACATATTCTTCCTTAGAAGTTTTATAAAACTTGTTTGTTCATTATGTATGCTTGTATGTGTTGTGTTGTTTTGTTTTATGATTATTGTTGTATGTTTGTATGTTTAGACTGAACGAAGAGCCCCGAGTTACGTTGAAAAGAGTTTGTGAGCAAAGACATCATCCAAAGGCAAGTGGCACACCTCATAAATCTCCTATTATTTTCTATATGCATTACTTAGTGTATTTTTATATAAGCATGTGTAGGATAGTATTGCTATGCTAGACCTGTGTAGAAATTCCTTACTCCTGTGTCTAGGTTCCTATACAACACTTAGTATAAATATTGATGATATGCAATTGATGAAAAGTTTTACAAAATGTTAAGTGACTACTCAGGGTTGTCCTCATGGTTGTCCTCGCCTAGGATAAATTTTTATTCTACTTAGGGCCGTGAGCATGGTGGTTGTCAACCTGGGAGTACACATCCACTAAGTTAATGAAACACCTGGGTGGATTGGTTGAATGGTTTATATTGAGTGGCTACTCAGGGCTGTGCTTTTGGTTGTCTTCGCCTAAGGTAGTTTCTACTATACTTGGGACCATGAGCATGGTGGTTGTCAACCTGAGAGTGCACTTGTGGATGGCCACCCAGGAACCGAGGAATCTGAAGAACTCCGAGTGACGATTGCTTCCAGTGCAGCCATTGCCAATGGGCTCTGGCTTGATCAATTATGTTGCGTGGACTCGCCCCGGCTTGATAAGCAGATGTAGAGGGTGTTAGGTGGAACGGGTCAAGCCAGAGTGGGAGGGAAAATGCTTCTAAAATATCTCGTCTCATTCTTCTCCTTTTCCTTATCACTATAAGTGTGTAAAGGATAGTTTGGGTTGAATGGGTACAATGGTGAACGTGCACAACCTCTGCAGAATGTAAAACTAAGTACTTAGCCGTGTCCCCGGTATGGACAATTTGAGAAGCTGATCACGGACGTCAACGGAGGATTCCACCATTCCAACTTCAAATATTAAAACTTGATGTGTGAACAAGGGAATGAGATCGTGGTTGTCATACCATGAATGTCTCGAATAGAAGAAAAGTGTTTTCCAAACAGTTAGGAAAAAATGGCTATATGCAAAATAGCCTTGAACTACACCAGCCAAATAAGCATATAGATTATTAGAGTTATTCCACTAAGTGTCCACCATAATGTCACTTGCCAGACTCCATTTTTAATAGAATCTGACCCACGTTGTTCCAATATTTTTCTTATTGCAGATTGATCAGTTGACAAGTGAGGTTTCGTTTAAAGGTTTCGGGTCTGCAACCAACATGTTTTTCGCCTGTGGCAACATGAATATGATGGAGACTCACTGCTATTGTATTTCCGATGTTTACTCTTTCAAAGCTAGCTTTATGCTATGCAACTTGTATTGAATATTTTGTAAGCCTGGATCATCGATGTAATATAATAATTACTTTGTTGTGATATTACATCGTAAACTGTGTGTACAAACGAATCGATCCAGTGATTTGCACTATACACAGGAATCTGCCTTATTTTAAGACCAGGTGCGCTACATCGATCTTCGATCAGGGTACCTCCAAATGAAAGTGAGAGAAATGGATATACCCAAGACTGCATTTGTGACGAGATATGGCTCTTACGAGTACACCGTAATGCCTTTTGGATTAACCAATGCTCCAGCCTATTTCATGAACATGATGAATAAGGTGTTCATGGATTTTCTGGATAAGTTTGTGTAGTGTTCATAGATGACATTTCAATCTACTCCAAGAGTCACAAAGAACATGAAGAGCATTTGCGTCTAGTATTACAGAGACTACGTGAGCATAAGTTGTATGCCAAATACAACAAGTGTGAGTTTTGGTTAGAACAAGTCGGATTTCTGGGCCATGTGGTGTCCAAGGAAGGCATAGCGGTGGATCCTGAAAAGGTTTCAGCTCTAACTAATTGGGAGCCGCCAAAGAATGTGGGAGAATTACGGAGTTTTCTTGGTCTAGCAGGATACTATCGAAGAACATTGAAAACTTCTCCAAGATTGCCAAGGCTTTGACGGAATTATCGAAGAAGGAGAAGAAGTTTGAGTGGACTGAGGCATGCGAAGCCAATTTTCAGGAGCTGAAGAAACGTCTAGTCTCAGCCCAAGTTTTTACCTGATTTAGAGAAGGAATTCCAAGTGTACTGTAATGTTTCACGCCAAGGCCTGGGAAGCGTATTGATGCAGGAAGGCGGAGTGGCATCTTATGCCTCTAGACAGCTCAAGAAACATGAAGGAAATTACCCTACCCACGATCTCGAATTAGCCTCAGTAGTACATGCCCTGAAGACATGGAGACCCTATCTGATGGGGAAAAGATGTGAAGTATTTACTGACCACAAAAGTTTGAAGTATATTTTCACTCAGAAGGAAAGTATATTTTCACTCAGCATTGAGATGGCACCGTTTGAAGCCTTATATGGAAAGAAATGCACAACCCCATTGTTGTGGAGTGGTGTAGGAGAATGGAGTTTCTTTGGAGCTGATATAATCCAGGATGCTGAAGAGAAGGTCTGACTGATTAAGGATAGATTGAAGATAGCACAGTCACGCCAGAAAAGCTATGCAGATTCCAAACGTAGAGAAGTCACCTACGAGGTGGGTGATAGAACCTATCTCAGAGTGTCACCACTTCGAGGTGTATAAAGCTTTGGAATCAAAGGAAAGTTAGCACCTCGATTCATTGGACCATGCAAAATCCTTTCTCGCAAAGGTGAAGTGGCATATGAGTTAGAACTGCCAGAAGTTCTATCTGCTGTTCATAATGTGTTCCATATCAGTCAGTTGAAAAAATGTCATCCCGAGATGATGGGAGTTCCTTTAAAGGATATTGTACCCCTTGAGGAAGTACAATTGGAGAGTGACCTGACCTACGAAGAGAAGCCCATACAAATATTGCAGACAGCAGAAAGAGTCACCCGTAC
This sequence comes from Poa annua, assembly GCA_026929855.1. Classification (NCBI taxonomy): domain Eukaryota; kingdom Viridiplantae; phylum Streptophyta; class Magnoliopsida; order Poales; family Poaceae; genus Poa; species Poa annua. Next base: position 74,736,813 of record CM049426.1, read on the forward strand.
CAAAACCATCAAGTTTTGCAAAGTTCATTGGAATCATCACACCGAGGAAGAAGCCACTTGGGAACGAGAAGATGACTCCGAGAAGATCATCCTCACCTATTTGCTGACCTTTCTGAATCTCGAGGGCGAGCTTCCTCTTAAGGAGGTTAGTCTGTAACTTCCCAAATTTTGCAAAAAATTAAAACTTTGCATTCATGCATCATTCATCATATAGGCATGATATTTAAATCACAAGTGTACTAAATAAAAAATGTAATTATAAGTTTAAATTTTGCAATTCCTTAAAGTTGTTTATTTATACCCCTTATAATATTTTGCTTTATCAAATTATTTGGTAAGCAAGTATGATGCAAAAAGATTCTGAATTTAATAAGCTTTCTAAAATATATTTTTATGAATTTTTCTGAAATGTTTTAAATAAGTTTAAAAATCATTTTTGAAATCAGTTTTTAAAACAGAAATTCATTTGATAAAATAAATATGAAAAATGAATTAAAACGGGTCGGCCGTCCCCTATCTACCGCGCGCGCGTGCGTTTCGGCCATCAGCCCAGCGAACCAGCCCGCAACTCTCTTCTCTCTCTCTCCCTCGCTGACAAGTGGGGACCACCCGTCAGGGATCTTCAACCTCTGCCCGTGAGATTTCTGAAGGGAGTTCGATCCAAACTCGGATCAAATTGACGCGATTTTCTCGCGATTTGTTTCCCGGGAGCGCCCTATTTATACCCCGCAACCTCGCCTCTCGATTCCACCCAAAACCCTAACCTCTACGCCACCGGATTGCCCTCAACCGAGCTCGGCATCTTGCCATTGCCGCTGCCGCAAATCTCTCTGTCCCGGTGAGTGCAGCGTCCCCGGGCATCTTCCAACCTCCCTCTGCTACTTCGCTTTCTCGTGCGCATCTAACGGACTCGCTCCCGTCTCGGCTTGTGCACCAGATCGACGCAGCCATCCACGACCCAACGCTGCCGTCCGCCGTTCTACTCCGGCGAGCTACCATGGGGAATAGCAGACCACCGCGACAGCCCCTGCCTCGCCATCGAGTTCGCCTCGTCGTGATGCATCGATTGGTGATCAAACCCGCTCTCCGTTCTTCTTCCGTTAGCCGTAGAGCTCGACGCCGGCGATGGCGCCGCCGCGGTCGGGATTTTTCCGGCGACTCGCGTCGCCCGCTTCTGACCATTGTTTATGGACCGTTGGATCAAGATCGATCTAATCTCGTGCGTTCGTTTTCAATTAGATCAGACGGCTCACGCTCGCGATCCGTGCGAAACGGTACGAGCCAATCAGCGAGCGCCGCGTGGCCGATTTAATTTTCTATTTCGCTGGAATTTTAAAAATAAAACAGAAAATTTGTAAAACTTAGAAAATTCATAACTTTTGATCTGTAAGTCCAAATTTGATAAATTTTATATCCACGGATATCACTGCTAGTGTAGTTTATTTCTACATCATTTTTTTCCTTGTCATAACTTTTAATTCGTGTAATTATGACAGGAGTATTTCGGCTAATTAAATTTATAAATTAAATAATAAAAATGCGTTTCTAATAAATTTAATTGTTTTAGTTTTGTATTATTGGCCTCTGTCCAGAAATATCAACATGTGTTTTATTTTAAATCTTTCATAAAACAATAAAAGTTATAGTTGTAGAACTCAAATTTTGCTATATTGTTTTCAATTCTTTAATTGATAGTTAAAATAAGAAATTCCTGGAAATTGCATTTCATGCATTAAATAACAGAAAGTATAAATGTTAATAAGTGTGTCTTGTTATACTCATAGCATATCATGGATGCATACATGTTTATGTTTTGGTGTTTTAAGTGTTGTGTGTGTGTATTTTTTATGTATTGCTTGTGCTAGATTGTGAAGAGGAAGGACTTGCTTGTGATTGTTATTCATATTGTGCTTGCTCCTCCTGTTACCAAGGCAAGTGACATTCATAAACTACCCAATATTTCTATATACATTAGTAGTATATTTTCCAGTAGTATGCATGATAGGAATTTTGGTCTATTTTATTATGCTAAGTTAGTTTTACACTTTGCAAAATTCCTAGTAGTATGTAGCCACCCCTTTTCCATGCAGCCATTTAAAAGTTTTATTAGATGCTTAGCAATGCTATAAAATTGTTAACATAACGTGCTATGGAATTATTTCTAAGTGTTAAACTTAAAATTCACACCTAGGTGGATTGGTTGATATGGTTTATGTGGAGTGGCTATTTGGGACTATGCTTGTGGTTGTCGTCGCATAGGATGAATGTCTATTCTACTTAGGGCCATGAGCATGGTGGTTGTCACCCAAAAGTGCACTTGTGGACGGCCACCCAGGAACAAAGAGATTACTAAGTCCCTCCAAGTTTAGATGCTTCTCGTGCAACCTTTTGACAATGGGTTTGTCTAGAATGATTAAGTTGTGAGAGTTCAACCTGTCAGCTTGACAAGCAGATGTAGAGTTGGTAGGTGGAACGGGTCTTGCTAGTATTGTTGAATTCTTCTTCTGAAAGTTCTTGCCTCAATTCTCTCCTTTCCTTAATGCACTTCGCGTGTATAGGATGTTTCGGTTAATTGAGTCTAAAGGTGAAATTGCACAATCTCTGCAGATTCGACAATCTGATTACTTAGCCGTGTCCCCGATGATGGACTACTTCGAGCAGCTGGACAAGGATGGACGGAAGAATCTCAACACTGTTTTCATGTAGTAAAATTTGACTAAGTAAGGAAATGTTGGTGCACTTGGGCTTCATCGCTTGGTGCCAAGTCTTTGAGAAATGAAAGTGTTTTACAAAAAGATAGGAGAAAACTTGCTTTCTGCAAAAACAGCCTACAACTCCACCAAGACAAATATGCATATAAAATTAGACTTGTCGTAATATATCCACCATAGTCACTTGCCAATACTTCATTGTATTGACCTCATTCGGGGGCTGCATATTCAAATGTGCAGGTACTTCAGATGAAGAATAAGTTTGGACTCGAGTCTACACCCAACATATCTGTATGTGGCGCATGCTTGAAGATGAGGCTCATTGCTTTTTGCTTTTGTTGTGAACTCTGAATATTTTTGCTAGCCTTCATGGCTATGCACTTTGTAATAAAGCTATACTTAGCTATTTTTGGATCTCGTTGTAGTATTATGATACTTATGCAACGATACTTTATATTTTGTACTGTGGTGCTGGCAGTGATACAGGGACTAGCACTTTAAATAGGTGTTCCATCTTTATATAAAAGATGGGGCGCTACAGTCTCCTATTAAGGCCAAGGCTGTTGCTGTTGGAAAGTCCAAGGCTCCTCCTGCTGCAAAGTCCATATGTTCTGCAAAGTCCAAGGCCATGTCTCCTGCAAAGGCCAAGGCTCCTCCTGCTTCAAAGGCCACGTCTCCTGTAAAGGCCAAGGCTCCTGCTGTTGAAAAGGCCAAGGCTCCTCCTACTGCAAAGGCCAAGTCTCCTGTAAAGGCCAAGGCTCCTGTTGTGGAGAAGAAATGTGCTGGCAGAAAGAAAAGGCCTGATGGGTTGTCAAGAAGTTGCCCCGAAGGATCGTAAGGCAGTTAGTTTTGATGATGATGACGACGTCTTTGTTGATGATGAGATGCACGTCAGCGAAGATTCTGATGATGGTGATGATTTGTGTCAGGTGATTTTCCATTCTGAACCTGTACTTCTTTTCTTTGTTTGTTTTTCACTTCTATTCATATATTACTGTACTTTCCTATTTTACGTAATCTAATTTATCTTATATGCATCGTGGCTTGTACTTCTTTTTGTTTTTTCTTGAACTTCCTTTGATGACATGTTTTCTTTGGTTTTCTTTTTGTAGTATGAGCTTAAACAGAGGAGTGTTAAGAGGCAGAGGGGATCGAAAGCCTCGTATAATGTTGATTCTGATATACCCAGTAAGAAGCCACTCAGTAAGAAGACGTGTTTCAATACAACGGTGAGGTGCTCCCTGAAAGAGGTACTTGCTTGTGTTAAGTTGTTGAAGGGTCGCCATCTTGATGAGCTTTGGGCTGGAGGTCTTGGACATTTGCTGGACTTTAAAATTGATTCCAACATCAGCCGTCCATTAATGGGATTCTTAATGTATCATATCGATCCTGCTACCATGACACTTGATTTGGTCGATGGTCGAAAGATCATCCAGTTTACAGCGGATACTATGTATATTCTGTTTGGTCTGCCCTGTGGTAGGAATTCCCCTCCTTACCCATCTGAAAATGGGTTTGATGTAGCTGTGATGCGGTTGAGGGAAGAGCTTGGTATTCCAAGGCATAAGCACATTGAGACCAAGGATTTGCGTTTGAAGCTTACATCGCTTGTTGAAGATCCGACACAAGATGTTTTGGCGTAGAAAGTTTTCGGTCTCATTTTCTATATGAAGTTTGTCTGTCCCGGGTCATCTGTTCGTGTTTCGAGGGAGGCACCGATGGTAGAGGAATTTACGATAGCTGAGTTGGCTGATGGTAAAGAGGATCCCAGGTTTTGGATTTTTTGGGAAGTCGCGGGTGAGCATATTCTTATAATTTTCTACTTTGTGTTTATCTGTTTTACTTAGTTTCTTTTGCACGTTCATTCTACCAGTATTATTTACGCGGTGAGCGTAAATAAGTTGTTCTAATTTCAATTGCATGTATTTTTATTTTTTCTTTTTAGTGGAAGTCCGAAGCTAACATTATTTACTGGAATAAGAGCCCCGAAGTGATGGTTCCAATGCATCGTCCGCTCTCGCATAAGAGAAGCGGTTGTTTTTCTGGTGATGTGCCTCTAGCAAGCGTGTGGTCACCGGAAGTACCAGTGGAGCAGCTGCTGATGTAGGAGGAGGCAACAAAATTGTTGATGGTGCTGTGTTTGGTCAGCTGGAGTATCATCTTGCTAAAGCTGTTGAGCTTTCTCTCCAATTTCCATCCACTATGGCACGTCTGAGTACAGTTTCTGAATCTGTACGTGGTGGACGGAACTTTGATGACAAATCCTCATCTGGAATTCTCCGGATGGAAGCTACCAGTATTGCTCAGATGCAGTCTGGGTTAGCAAATATTCAGACTAGTTTTCTGATGCTGAAGTCTATCAAAGATGTTCGGTTTAAATGCCTTGAGGATGAGGCACATAGTTTTATGGTTTAGATGCAGAATAAAGAGTCAGCTGCCGCCAGTAGGCAGGATGTTGGAAAAGTGAGTTTTCTTTGTTTTCAATAGATAATCTCTTTCATGTCAGTTTATGTTTACTTGTAACTTGTACTTCCATTTGTCTGATGGTTTAACTGCCCTCTCATAATTGATTTTTAGGAGAGTACTGAAGGTGTTACCAATGAATCTGCAGTTCCTTCCGCGAATCGGGGAACTGTTTCACCTATCCCTCCTCTAGAAGCTGTCACTGAAGCTGATGGTGAAAATACGTTCTCTGAGGTTTGTCCTATTTTAGATGACACGTTTCACGAGTCTCCTCAAGAAGCTGTCACCGAAGCTCATAGTGAAAAAACTATTTCCCAGGATGATCATATTTTAGGAGGCACAAATCCCCCTGTCTCCTGTTGCTCCGGTTGTAGTAGTTGTAGATTCAACTTTGGCTGATCCTATCTCTGAAGTTCAAGACAAGGACAATGAGCCTGAAGCTGAAGTTCAGGACAAGGAGCCTGTAGGTGAAGATATGGACAAGGAGCCTGAAGATAATCATGAGGATAAGAAGTCTGAAGATGAACATCATCAGGACAAGGAGCAAGAAGGAGATGAGGGAGTTGTTGCACCAGGCAAGGAAATGTTGGTTACCGCTGATGTTGTTGCTTCTGATATTGGTGCCCCAAGTTCTCCAGCTCTGGAAGAAGGCAAGAATCCATGAAGTCCATCTTTTTATTATGTTTATTTTAGTAAAACATTCCCCTCTCACGGTGGTCGTGAGATGGTCCATGGGGATGTAATCTATTGGTTAATATGTCAGGGTCGTGTTGGATTTGTTGTTCTCGTTAAACATGAGCTGTAAATATTCTTTTGTTCCATTTCGGAATGGTTGTACTGAGTGGAATCTCCTATTCCTCTTCCTATGAAGTACTTTTGCCTCCCCCTGAATGGTTAAATGCGATAACGCAATCTCTTTCTCACCAATTGTTGTACTTCCCTCCGAACTAATCTGGTACCACCTCAACATTTCATATATATGCATGTTTACTTCCCTGATTGCAATCTTGTACTTCCCTTGTCAATGGTTTCCGTAGCAATGCAAACATTTTTTTCTTATTGTACTGCCCTTTGAGCCATGTTTGTACTGTTTTCCTCTACTTTGTCTGACTATATAGTGACTTCCTCTTGTTTAGTACTTATTTTCTGCACTTCCCCTTTTATGTATCTGTACTGCCCTTTCACTATCTTCGCTCAGTCATGTTTACCTTCTGGTTTTTTACCCTGTACTGCCTATTTTTGTTGTTCTGTACTGTTTTGCCATATCATACCCTTACCTCCCCTTCTAGGGCACATGTTCAACTGTTCACTCATGCTTGTATTGCTTTTATTTTTTTGTAATGTACTTCCCTGAATTCTAACAGTTTTTTTCCTTATATTATTGTTTTGTAACACATTGTTTAACTTTTTTATTATGTTTTGCTTTTCTGTTGCATATGTTTTGTCTTATAATTTGGCTGATGAGATTCCTTTGCCAATTTTACAATTCTATGATGTTGTCACATCTATTCGTAAAATGGATGAGCGATTGTATGTTTTTATTTCTGTATTGGTACCATTTTAATCTTTTTAATATGTACTCGCACCTGATTAATTTTGTTTGTTTAATTTTTTTTGCACTGGCAGAGGTTAACCAATGTTTGTCCATGATCATTGCAATGCTACTGTGGGCCGAATCGCTGACTCGTTTAAACCACGAGGAATGCTTGGCAGCGAGGCAGCTTCCGTTGGTATTTATCTCATGAATAGATATTATCTGGGTCTGACAAGTTTGTTGTTCCATACTGTGTAACTGTATGTCCTATGTCCTTTGATATTTATAGTTATCAAATATTTTTAATGCATTTCTGTTTTCTTTGTGAATTGATCTTTATATGCTTGGTTATGTGTCATTTCAGAGTAAGATATATGCTGGTCATGTTGATAGAAGTCTCAAGAAATGGCTTCTGAAAAAATGTTGAACATCGTATAGACAAATGCAACGCTATAAGACCTTCTGTTTTAGGTTTTACTTTTTGTTTCATGTTTTATAATTTTATTTTACTTTACGTTTCAGATTCTATAATCTTTTTTTTTGCTAGATTGTGTGCCCAACCTTAGACCCCGCACCCGATAAAGATATTGTTGGACACTGGGTGGTTGTTTCATTGGATATTCCAAATAAGTGTTTTCAGTACTTTGACTCACTCTATAAAGCTGAATGTCAAGCATGGTGGGATATTTTTGAGAGGATGGTAAAGAACATTAAGGCGTTGTGGAATGCTGCCTCTGCTGAAGATAGTATGGATGAACCTTTGTCACCCTTGACACTGGATGATTTCAAGACTTATTATATGAGAACTCCCCTTCAAGACAATTGGTTAGTGGGTTATTGCATTTCACTTGTACTTCCCCATTGCTTAGTTGATGTACTTCCTGTCTGTTTAGTCATGTACATTTGCCTTTCACCCCTAGTATCGTAGCCTGTTTTGTTTCTTGATTTTCCTAAACCATTATCTTACTGCTATGTTTCGTGGATGCAGTTTGGACTGTGGATTCTATATGCTTGAGATTGCTATGTCCTGGGATGGTGAGCAGTATACGGATTTCACGTACAAGGACATACCTAATATGAAGAAAATGAAGTTGTGGAGCTGGGTTTCGTCTCCTTTGTTCAGCGTGCAGTTTGAAAAGCTTTTTGGCTACGACCCATGTAAATATTTTCATATTGTTTTTTGTCTGCAGTCAATTTATTTTTTAAAAATTATATGTCGTTCTGATGTGCATGTATTGTTTTTGTATTTTGCTTTATGCAGTTGCGAACTTTCGTGAGGAAGCTGAGAATTTCCTTCTCTTCGAGACCCAGACGTTCAAGCCTGATATTGTTCTGTCAACCAAGGTTGATGATGAACCTGCTAGGTGGTCTCTCAGAAAATACAGATGTGCTGGCAAGTCACAGGATGTTAAGTCCTCTGACTTGAAGACACCTTCTGGTGACAAGCTTCCTGTGGTTGGAACCTTCTCTATAGATGATGACGATTTCGTCGAAACAGTCAGGAATCCTACAAGTGGCAAAGTTTGTGCTCCTAGGAAGAAGGACCCTGCCATATCAACCAGAAACATTACTACAACGAAGAGGCCAAATAGAAAGCCTCGTAAGTTCACGTTTCGTGTTCATGAGTTGAAGCCTGGTAAATTTACCCACCTTGAGAGTGCTCATCTTCTAAAAGAATTTATTATGTCTGATTATGCAAAGGAAAATCACAATGAGTGAGTTAACTGCACCTATCTCCTTTTTTTGATTGTCTGTACTTGTACTTCTTTTTTTTTGCACTATCTCTGCACTTCACTGTCATTTTTTGTTTATCATTGTGCGTCTGACTGTATTTCTTTTATTTTTTGTTTTCCTCAAGTAAAATACTTTGTCGGTTCGACCACTGGGTAACTCCTGAGGGTCACGTTGTTGAATCAAGTTATACCTGTGGTGAGTTGGCCGCAATGCTTGGTGAGTTTGGTCAGATTGAGGGCGAACTGATGGGTTTCATTATGAGGCATTGGAAAACCGATTCAACATTCAACCACGTGTACGGAAGTGCTAACCGTGTACTACTTAGCCCGCACTATCTTTCGGTACGCGAGTACCTTGATCATGTTATTTTCAGCTTCCCTTTTTTTGTGCAAGTTTTTGTAATCGTGTGTAATAACATATGTAATAATTTGCAGTATATTCTTGATATGGATGGCCGGAAAACTAGGAGACCATTTGATGTTAAAAGGGCAGTAGACTCCTACTTTGTCACCTAGCACAAGCATACTTTGTCAGTATCATCTGAAGTTATAAAATTCTTTTTCCTCATTTGTCATGTACTTCTTTGCATTTCCCGTATGTACTTCTTTGTTTCCCCTTCCTGTTCTGCCTAGGTTTTTTTCTGACTTGATCGTCTTATTTTTTTGTTTCGATCAGATTCTTATTCCTTATTGTAAGATTTCCCCTGTGGACGGGCAGTCTCATCAGGTGTTGTTTGCAATGAACAAATGCGCTTCTTCATTTGATATTCTTGACTCTTTTCCATGGAATGAAGGCGTGCGTAAATCAAAGAGCTCATTCCATTCGGAAACTGTTGAGATCGTAAGTTCAGTCACTGCTTTAACTGTTCATCCTTGTACCGCCTAACACTTAGTCTGTATACTTCCCTGATTTTCGTAGTTTTACTGTTCCATGACTATTATACTGTACCACTGTTATTATTTTTTGTCTTTAAGTCTTTGTATTGCCTTTTTTTACTCGGGTATGAATTCCTTTTTCTTGGGACCATATGAACTATATATATATATATATATATATATATATATATATATATATATATATATATTTTATTGTCCATGTGTACTTAGCTGACTGCATCCTTATTGTACTTCCATTAACTTTCTCACGTACTTCTCGCTTATTTGTATTTGTACTGTTTCTTTTAGTGAAGAACTCTTAACCTGCACTTTATGTGCACCTGTACATATCTTATCTCATCTTTGAACTAACTGCAGTTCTTTTCTTCATTTCCCTGAACTTGTTTCTGCATTTTGCCTGAACATGCCAGAAGGATGGTTTTGCTGATGCAGGAGTTGTATACCAAAGAGCTTTATGTAAAACTCAATCATCCGAACTGGCAGATGAAAGCAAAGAGGCCACACTATGTGAAGGTTCCTACTCAGGGCATCAATCAACGTCGCTTCTATTCCCTCAAGTTCACTTCATATTACAACGGCGAAAAACTTGTTGACCGGATTGTTGATAATGATGTATGTTTCTGCCATTTCAAACCAAAACTTTACATTTATTGTTTACCTTTTTTAATGCAGTGTAGTGTGACTAATATATTTGTCACTGACTTTTGTGTTTTTTATCTGCAGCCTCATGTGAATGATGAAGGGGATCGTGTGCAGAAAACAAAAATTTTCCTACCAACGATATCCTAAAAGCAAGCCAAGATCTATTCTATGCAGATATAGTAGTACGAACGGAGATCGGAATACGTATCCTTGTAGACCGAAAGCGGGGATTACGTTCCCGCACAAACGTTGTCGATGAAGACCGACGAAGCCGACCTCAAGGTCGTGCAGAGGAAGCAGACCTCTAAGTACCGCGAGCGCAGCACCTCGCAGGGCGTCACACACGTACGGTGGAGACGACGGCCTCCGAAGCTCCAGTCCAGGACGAGCAGCGGAAGACTTGGACCGGAACACCAACAACGCGTTAGCGGGCTATGGTGGAAGAGATCCCCCTCCTCAGCTCGGCGCGGCTCCGACAAGGGAACCACGAGATCAAGAGAGAAATTGGGAATTAATTGGTGAATTAAAAAGCCAGGGGTGCCCCTTCTTATATAGGCTCCCAGGGGGGAGCCAACTTGCTAACCAGGCAATGTGGGACTAACCCCCACATGCCTGGTGCGGCTATGGAGGGTGCGCCGGTCCCCTAGTGGGCCCTTGGCCTACTTGGGTCGGCCCCTCCTGGCCCCCACCGAATCCCCAAGGGGATTCCCCCCCTCCTGGGCCTTCTTTCGACCAGAAGGCCCATTTAGGGAAATCAGCCTAAATAAATTCGAAAATAAATATATAAAATAATATCAAACATAATATATATAATTTTTCCTAGCTCCGAAAAATCTTTCGGCGCTGCCCGATCTCCATCGGACCCCTCCCGGGACGCTCCCGGTGATCTCTTTCCTTTCCGGTTCTCTTGTCGAAACCCCTTAAGTGTGTTACCCTAGCGGTTCGATATAATAACAGGTATGACCAAGACTCCTCTATGATCAACGACTAACTCGTAGGCCTGGACCCCATGAATTAATCCCGATGATATAACGAATGACTTTCATCTATCAAACCTGAACGCAAAGTCTTAAACCTTTTGCCATGGCGATACTTAGCATGTCCGAGCGTCGTTCCATAGATATCTCCATACCTAATCCCGACCTCGTTACCGACGACGCTATCTTCTACTCGTTCATGATCTCATGTCTCCGTGACCTAGTCACATGCTTGCAAACTCATTAGACATGATCTCACCGAGTGGGCCCGAGAGTATCTATCCTGCTATGCGGACTGGCAAATCCCTCTCTTGACCCCTCGTCTCAACTACTCCTTTCCGATACCCAAAAGTATCGCCGTTATTGTCATACTATATAAGATACGACGTTTGGTGCGATCAAAGTATCTTCCAGGAATAACAATAAGAGTTGATCTCATGGTCAAAGGCGTAACGACTACGTTCTCCAAATCCGGGTATGTCCATCACATCGTTCTCCAACGATATGACTCCCATTGCCGACCGGCGCCATGCCCCATGACCGGGAAACCTCGATCATCAATCGCGCAACGAAACTAGTCTTGGTAGAGGCTACTAGGGACCTGGTTATTTACGTATCACACCCGTATTAATGTTTCCGCTTAATACGGTTCTAGCATAACACAAAAACCTATTATGAACAAAGGAGATATGATAAAGAATACACTTTATTAATTGCCTCTAGGGCATATCTCCTTCAGTCTCCCACTTGCACTAGAGTACAAATTAATCTAGATTACAACTTGGTAAAAGCTTAACACCCATAGCTAACTGGTGCTTTACATGCTTATCAAGCGGGAGAGGCTTCGTCAGCGGATCTGCCACATTCAGATCCGTATGCACTTTGCAAATCTTCACATCGCCTCCTTGTACGGTGGAAGCGTCGGAGAATGTGTTTGGCGGTGGAGTGAGACCTTGGGTCCTTGGCGTTAGCAATGTGTACTGGTGTATGCTGCGGAATATTGGTGATGAATGCCTTCTTCACTAAGAAAGTCGTTAAGGGTGTAGTTCTTGAATTCTGACCCATTGCCACTTCGAACAACCAATATGGGGAGGTCATGTTGGCGTTGAACCTCCTTTGAGAAGTCGATGAAGACTTGTTGAGTTTCATCCTTGGTCTTGAAGAAATAGACCCATGTACACCTTGAATAGTCATCAACAATCACGAGGCAATATTTCTTGCCCCCAAGACTTATCTCCGGAATTGGTCCAAATAGATCAACATGAAGGAGCTCCAAAATCCGGGACGAAGATATGATGGTCTTGCTTGGATGAGGAATATCATGCATCTTGCCTTCCACACAAGCTCTACAAACTCGATCCCTTGAATAGAAAACATGATCTTTTAGTCCAAGGATGTGGTCACCCTTGTGAAGGCTTTGCAAAGTGCGAATGTTTACGTGGGCTAGTTGGTGATGCCAAAGCCAACCCACATCGGCTTTTCCGAACAGACACATGGCTTGAGTAGTGGTTGCTCCGGAGAAGTCCACCACATAAAGCTCATGCTCCACGTATCCCACGAAAGCCACTCTTAGCGACTTGCTCCACAATAGGACCTCAACGTCCTTATCAAAGAAGGGAGAGATCCCCAACTTTGTTAAGGCACGAACCGATAACAAATTATAGCCAAGAGATTCAACAAGCATAAAATTTACAAGAGAAATGTCGGGGGCCCCTACCACTTTACCAAGCCCGGTTACCTTAGACCTTGATAAGTCACCAAACGTCACGGTTACTTGATCTACATTAGGTTTCAACTCCGTGACGAGTTCTTTGCTCCCGGTCATATGACTTGTACATCCACTATCAATTATCCATTTTGAACCACTGGGAGCAAGGTCCTACAAGATATTAATTCTTGCATTTAGCAACCCATTGCTTCACGATGGGTGCTTTATGGTTAGCGTCAAGAGACTTAGGAACCAAAATAGCATATGAAATAAAACCATAGTAGGGTCCAATGTAACGAGCACAAACATTCCCATAATAATCGACATATAAAGCATAGTTAGGATTGTTGTCCCCAGCGTGATCTTTACGAGTAGGCTTGCCCCTTGAGGCATTCCTACTCGCAAGACCATCCTTGGATTGAATGGAGTCGGCCTTCTTGGCTTGGATGGGGTTGACGCTCTTGGGAATACCCTTCTTGGCATTCATCTTCATGGGAGGCACATATCCAAGTCTTTCCTTCCATTGTCGAGTGTGAGGCTCCACGATGGGAGTCTCAACAACTTGCTTACCCTTGAGAAGGATGATTTTGGATATGGAGGCCTTAGCAATCTCATTCTTCAACCTAGCATTCTCCTTCACAAGATTAGCATTATCACAAGAACAATTAGAGGTAGAGATGCTAGGAGAGTCAAGCTTAGTTAGCCGAGTTTGGAGTTGAGCATAAGACTCCTTTAGAAGAGCATGTTCACTCTCCAAAGCCTTGTGGGCTATGACGAGCTTCTCCATATCCTCAATGAGTCTAACATGCCCAACCACAAATTCGGCTTTATCTTGTTGAGCCACCTTGAATTTAGCAAAGTACATATCACGATCCTTAATGAGCTTAACATGTGAGGAGTTATGAGTTTCCTCAATAGTATCAAGTTGCTCCTCAAGACGAGCATGAGACTCTTCAACCTCCTCAAGAGAGGACTTCAAATAAGATAGAGAAATAGTGTCTTCTCTTTCTATCTTACGCTTCTCTTCATTGAGATGCTCTAGCTCACCAATACGAGTCATGAGGGCACCAACATGTTTCTTGCCATCACCTTGCAAGTTAGTGATAAAAAAATCGAAGGCCACAAGCTCTTGCTTGATATGAAGGCTAGAAGCATCATCAAGCTCATTCATTTCATTCATGAGAGAGTAAGATGATGAAGGTACCTCCGATGCCTTGGCCATAAGACATCTTAAGCTCTTGGTGATGGAGTTCTCATTTGGCGACGTGAATAGAGATGATGAAGAGCTTGTCGTAGTTGGAGGAGTTCTTGTTGTTGATGAGGGAGTTCTTGTCGTTGATGAAGGAGCGATAGGTGTTGATGTGGTGGCAAGTGCCGCCACTTCATTTGGTGTTTCTTCCTCCGACTCTTTATCATCGGTGGGGTGCTCCTCTTGGGTCAACAACATGATGCGAGGCTTCTTGTGAAGAGGCCTCTTCTTTCCATAGGCCTTCTTGGGAAGCATCTTCGCTTTGTCCTTGAGCACTAGACGTCCACCATGCTCTTCTCTTTTCTCATAAGGGCAATCGGCGACGAAATGGAACTTGTCTTGACAATTGTAACATGTCCTTGGAGGGTGAGACCCTATCGGCTTGAGGTGGACTATTTTCAACTCGCATCTTGCCTCTTGAAGGGTTGTTCCAAAATGTGCGAGCCGCAAGAGTGAGATGATCGTTGTAAGCAATCTTGAGTGCTTTCTCGGACATGGCGGCAAAGCTTCCAAGATCATCATCGTTGTCTTCCTCAACGGTAACCTTCAAGGCAAGGTTGGTTGTGCCTCTTTGCATTCCAAGAGCCCTTGCCCTTGCGTCTTGAGCATTCTTCGTGGCCACTTTGAATGCGGCCATCTCTTGCATCACCTCATTAGAAGTCATGAGATGGTAGTTGTGTCTTCCTTGAAGACTCTTGATGTCAGTTGGCTCACATGACATCATAGAGCTCACATACTTCCTCTTGATCCATGCATCATCAATATGAGAGGCACCAACTTCTTGAAAGCTTGTGCTATGGTCACCAATCTTCGATACGTCATCTCATGGTCTTCACCATCAAGCTTGTAAAAGCCCCCGGCTTCATTGCTCAAAGAGTCATAGTGGTTCCTGCTCATGCTATCATTCCCAGCGAACAACTCGGATAGAGCATCCCATGTCTTATTAGCGGTGGTGAGGTGTTGGATGAGAGACATGTACTTGTTCCCAACCGCCTTTTGGATCATGTAGAGAGCGGTGGCATCAAGTTGAGCTTCCACCACTTCTCTTCTTGTCAAGTTGGTCGGATCATGCGGCTTGTATCCAACTTGAATTATGCGCCACAACTTGATTGAAGAGTTGCACACATGAGACTTCATCACATATTTCCATAGAGAGAATGTGTAATCTTTAAGCAATGGGGGATCACCCCTATGAGAAACTTGCGGATGTGGAATAATGGGATCGGGGTTATGGTATTTGGATGGGGGAGGAGTGGCGTTGTAGCCTTTAGGCACTTCATCTTGGTAAGATGAAGTGTTTTGATGGTTTGAGGAACTACTTGCATCACCCTTCCCATCCAAAGGAAATTGCTTTCCCTTTATCAATTCGGGGTCCATATCATGAGTAATGCCCGGAAGCACCGGAGGCTTTGACGGCAATGCAAGAGAGGTTTCCTTGGATGTCTTGAGAGCCTCAAGCATATCATGAAACTTATGGACGATGTCAACTTTGTTTCCAAAGAGTTGATATCGGCCATAGTGGCACCTTTCTCTTGCATTGCCGCCAAAGTCGCGGCGTCCGTTTCGGTAACCTCTTTCGGGTCAACTTGCATTGTCCAAGGTTGGTCTCAAGCGGTGAAGCTTTTAAGAGACAACCTGGCTCTGATTCCAATTGAACGGAAGTTGACCACCTAGAGGGGGGTGAATAGGTGGTGACCAATTTTTATGTCTTTTTCAGTTTTAGGCTAGCGGAAATTAAGTTGTCTATATGTGCGAGTAGGTGATACAAGTGATAGACAACAAAGAAACTAAGCAAGTACAGGAATTGAAGATGCGGTAAAGGAGATTGGAACAAGACAACCGTAGGAATTCGAAGACGGCGATTTTATCCCGAGTTCCACCACATAGGTGTACGTCTCGTTGGAGGGGTGTGAGCTACCACAAAGGTTTGCTCAACGCCACAAAGACCTCACCCTATTCTCCTGTGAATTCGACCACAAAGGTGCGAATCCACTTTTCCACTAAGGACTTCTTTAAGGGCGGAGAAGGTCCCGTACAAATTCGTGAGGTACACACCCACAACTGAATTGCAGGCTCTCACAATGACCACAACAGGTCACTTCCACATAGGAAACCACAAAGGATCAAAACACACAAGATTGAACCTAGCTATCCACAAAGTAACCCTAGATTCGTTGCCCCTCAAGAAATAGAGGGGGAAATCAAAACGCTTCGGTGGAGTTGTAGATCGGTGGCTTCTCCCTCGGATCCCCAAGTATCAAATGATTTGAGTGGCTAGATTGGGAGATCCGGAAGAAACAAGCTTCAGTACCAATGGAGGAGAGAGAAATCTAGAAGCTTAAACTGCTGGAGGTAGGTGGAGGGGTATTTATACCCCTCCCCAAATTCTGCCCGTTGTACAGCCGCCTGCTCAGACATCTCCGGGTTGAGGACCGGAGATCTTCGGACTCCGGATATCTCCAGTAGTATTTCCGGTTGCGCTGGGCTCAGGGTCAGTGCTGATTGATCTTCTAGACTTGGCAGAAAATCCTCTGTCACTTGGAGATCTCCGGACTGGGGCTCTCCGAGCGCCAGAAATCTCCTAGAGCATTTCCGGCTTAGCTTGAGCTGGAGTCAGTGCGCTTATTCAAATTGAACTTACTCGAAAAACTTCTGTCGGAGATCTCCGGATTGGGCCTCGGAAATCTCTGGGAGCATTTCCGGCTAAACATGACTTGCAATCAGTGCGCTCTGGAGTTCTTGACTTGGTGAATTTCTTGTTCAGCTCGGAGATCTCCGGACTGTGGACCGGAAATCTTCGGGATCCGGAAATCTCCTGCTGGATTTCCTGATGAATAACCAAGTGATGCAGTACTGAAAACCAGGCAATTTTAAGTGTTCACTCTTATCCACCAACCTATACTAGAACCTGCATAGTTCATCACAAACATTAGAACACCTTTTGTGTTGTCATTAGTCACTAAAATATTAGAGTGCAAAGAATGCACTTTCACTTGTCGTTAATAAAACTATGTAGAGGATGTGGCTATTGTTTCGCGGCTCGTTGATGGGCCGCTCACAGACTTTGGACCAGGAACAGACAAGCTGGCCACCTACAGCTATATACGAGCTATGTTCATCCGGTGAAACTAACCTGTCCTACAAAGCTTTTCCAACGCAATTTCTGGATGAGAAAGTCCTTGTTCAACCGGATTAGGTTGGGAGTGCTCGCCTATGATGACTACTTCTTGGCCAAAAATATGCTTGCGGGGTGTACGTCTTCTCGTCGTATTACAAACGCACGCATGCTTGCACATATAGTGGCATGTGACCTTGTGGATGGTACGTGCAGATGAGTGAGTCCAATTGTCTGGAATCAATCTATACGTTTTGTAAGGTTGTGATTATGATGTTCGACAAGGAGTACTTGATGGGAACCCAACCAGTAGGACAAGACTCGGGGCTAGAGACTTTACTGTGATGATTGACAACTTAGATTGTATGCATTGAGAGTAGATGAACGACCCTTTTTCTTGGCAGGAGCAGTACAATGGCCATGTTGGAGAGTGCACAATCATAGTTGTGGCATCGCAGGATTTGTGGATTTGGCACTCGTTTTTTGGCATGACAGGCTTGCAAAATTTTATCAATGTGGTGCAGCGGTCTGTGGTGTTTGATCAATGGTCACACATACAACAAGCCATATTACCTAGCCGGTGACATCTATCCTACATGGACTACAATTGTGAGTCTTTAATCCACAAGGTGAGAAAAGAATTAGATTTGCGCAGGAACGAGAGAGTGCTAGAAAGGATTTGGAGCGAGAGCATTTGGTGTACACCAAATCACGATGGGCTATTGTTCGTCGTCCTGCTAGAACATGAAGCACAAAAACACATGTGGGAGGTGATGACAGTTTGTGTGACCATACACAACATGATCATGAAGGATGATCGCTTACTCAAGAATGCGCAGTTTTAGGGTGAGTTATGTATAAGAGACGACTTATGTTTAACTCTAAAATAATTTGGTTAAACATGTGTGACAGCACTACGGGAACGAGTGGTTCTGTTTTATATATTTTGTTATTTTAATTGTAATAATAACTATTTAATTCGTAAAACTATTTGGTTTGTAATAATAACTATTTGCTTTTCTTTGCTTTTCGTAGATTGTTTGGATTGTAATAATAACTATTTGGTTAAACTAAATAACTATTTGATTGAACTTACTATATATTTAAACTAAATATTTGATCAACTATTTGAATTATGTTGTATATTTAAAGGTATGGGTTTAAAATGACCAAACTCTGATTGGGATTAAAAAATGATTAAATGAATAAAACCCTGCCCATGCGGACTCTATGCATCGTCCATTGAGACAGCGGCCAAAAAAGAAATCGAATCCTGTCTGCTGGTGCTAAGCAATACAAACTAACAAAAGAGGAGTATCTTTGAATTGCCTCAAATCGCCTTGTTGGAGTCAAAGAGATGGCGTCGAGCCGTCGATGCCAGAAGTTGCATTGAGTGTTTGAGGTTTTTATGCACACGCACAAATTCCTAACCTACAGTTATCTCGATATTAGTGCGCAGCGTTGAGGCGATGACTTTAAGCGTTAGAATTTAATATTTTTTGTTTATTGAGCTGTATTTCGACTGTGATTGAGCTCACCACTTGTCGCTCGTGGTGAGCTTAGCATACTACAACATCAGCGTGAGTTTGAAATATCAGTTCATCATACCTAATATATATACATGACGAATCTTTTGTATGTTGCATAACTAGGATAGTTGCTATCAGCACCGTTCATTCGCTTTTAGATTCGCACCAAATTATTGGACCGGTTCCATTTCTTTGGTTCGGTTCAAATAACAGTACTAATGTGCTATGGAGTGGCAGCCTCTTTTAGACCTAGGCGACCAAATAGGGTAACTGGGCTTCCGGGATATATGCACAAAAGCGGTTACAGTGTCACGTCCATCGATTTTTTTTTGCTTTAGCTGCTTACGATTTTATGTCGGCCAGGTTCTTTATTCTATATGGCTAATGCGTGTCATCTACTGGAGCTTCTCGATGCATAGCATTTTCACTAAATCAGTGCGTCTGAAAAATAACAGATCCACATTAATAAACGGTGCCCCCTCGAAGTCAATTTGTGCCCACTTTAGTTCACAAAACGGTGCTCAAATATATTATGAATTGATACAATATAAATAGGAGCCCATATTAAATCAGTTCCTCTATTAACAAACACCAGAAGCACATCTGAAATCTTCGGTGCAATCACTTCCGAAATTCTTCTTTTGCTACACTAAAGAAACATAGCAAAAATCTATATCTTAAAAACAAATACAACACAAGACGTTGCCAAAATCACCAAAAAAATAAAAATGCAAACTAAGAAATTCGGCGGTGCGCTCCCCTCCCCCATCTGGTGCTTTGTACCCCTACAGACGATGCCGCATCGGAGAGCCGACGGTGCCGCTAGCCGTTGTCCGCGCGATCCTCTTCGTGCTCGACGGGAGGTGGGGCGGAGAGACAGAGAGAGAGAGAGTAATGAGAGTCGAGGTCGTGGGGAGACAGGGAATACATGACTTTGCACCGACAGGAGGTGAATCGAGTACCTGCCGATTGGGAAGAAGATGGGGCGGGTTGACCGGAGGGGGAGAGGAAGAGGAAGAGGAGAGGATAACGAGAGATGGTGTGGGGAGGATAACTCGCTCTGGCTCTTGCGCGGCTGCAACGACCGCGTAGGAGGCGTGGGGAGGTGGTGTCGAGGCGAGCCTGTCTCTGCAGGTCGGATCCAGCCAAGGCGGACGAGCTTGATGGAGATGCTATGCTGGGCGACGATGGAGATCGACGCCGGTGCCGGCTCCCTGCCGCCACGCACCCAACGGCCACGACCACGGGACGGCCTCCGGTGCCGCCACCTCCAGCTTCCGGTGCCCGTGCGGCCGGCCTCCGGTGCCGCAGCAAGAAGCACCGGTGCTCGAGGAGGGAGGCCAAAGGCGCGAGGCGTAGCACCATGGAGGGAGGCCTCGGTAGACTCAGTCTGGCGTGCCGCCATGGAGCTTCGCCTCCTCCGTGTGGTGGAGGCC
Organism: Poa annua; assembly: GCA_026929855.1. NCBI lineage: Eukaryota > Viridiplantae > Streptophyta > Magnoliopsida > Poales > Poaceae > Poa > Poa annua. Next base: position 74,756,807 of record CM049426.1, read on the forward strand.
GGGCGTGAGGGCGAGGGTCCGCGAGGCCGTCGTATGGTCCACGGGCCCGGCGTCGCCGCTGCGCCATGGAGGAGCAGGGCTGGAGGCGCGCGAGGCACGTGAGCCGGCGGTGGAGGCGGCGGGATGCATCGGTGGTGAAAGGGATGCAGGGAGGCATAGGAGAGATGAGAGAAGGGTAACATGGGATTGGGGATAAGATGTGAGAGGATAATAGAGAGGGGTCACGAGAGAGAGAGAGTAAATCGTGGGTCGATGGGGTCACGGCCTCACAGGATAGGAAAATTCTCTCTCCAACACAGGCTACCCTGCAGTACGCTACAGTGCTAGTAGTATACTCCTGCTCGTTTTAGGACCAATTAGGATCCAAAGAGGAAATAACATAGATACTCTACCAAATCAACAAAATAAAACGAGGCAAAGTTTGGGCACAGATCGCGACGGAGACGGACGGTACAGATTGCACTCACCACAATGCTGCAACATACATGGTATTTTCCCTATATATATGTATATATAGGTGTCAGCTATTATGCAAACTGTTGTAGATTAAGGATCTACAACCAAAGTTGTACTGCCCTATTGAACAACTTTCACTACCCGGTTTATCGAGAAGTACAAGTTTGTTTTCTTCTGTTAATCGGTGATTCGGGATTAGATTCTTGTATTTTTTAACATTTACTGGCGTATTAAGTTCTTGCGAATCGTTTTAGGCACTAAGAAGCAAATTTAGATCAATCCGCTTATCATTTGGTACCGGTTGAAGCCGTTCATGTTCTTCCGCTAGCATGTCCGATGCCGAATTCTTCTGTTAATCGGTGATTCTGGGTTAGATTATTCTATTGTTTAGCATTTACTGGTGAATTAAGGGCTCTTGATCGTTCTAGGTGTTGACTAGCAACTTTAAATCGATCCGGTTACCAATTGGTCTCGGATGAACTCGCCTGTGCTTTTCCGCCTACATATTTGATGCCGAATTCAGATTGTGTAGTCAATAATTACGCAATTAACTTGTTATGCTACTGTAATTTGGTCATATTAACATGTTCATACGCTTCTGATCGTTCGGGGAACCACGTACTGCTGGAATTTGTTGGCACTAGAAGTTTTTGGTTCGGCCTGCATGCGACGGCGACAATTTTTTTTCTGTTTCTTCGATAAGCATGCAATTAACTTGATATTTATCTTTTGTTTGGTGTTTTTTATATTATCCTGCATTTTAGATCGTGTTTTGATCGTTGTCTGGTATGAATTTGTTGGCCCTATATGAGCGGACACTGTCGTTCGTTGTAGAACGCGTGCGGCAGTTGTTTGATCTCGAATTTGTTAACATTTTTTATTTTTAATTTGTAGGATCTTGTATTATATTGTAACTATGTTTCGAACTGTAAATTGTCGATTTGTATTTTCCATTTTGTTAATTTCCTGTCTCATTTTTTCGCGATTTTCATTTCAGGCTCATAGTTTGTTGGACTTCCAATTATTTATTTATGTACGGTCCTCTTTCTGGTTATTGAACTTCTCTCTACCCCCTGAACTACTTTTCCGGTTCTTCGTTAAAATCTCGTACTTCTCGCGATTTTCTGAACTTCTTTTTGCGGTGGCTAACTGTTTTGCTAATTCCCAGATAATATTTCTCTGATCGCGTTATCACCTCCGTTTGTTGGCAACCGAATAATTTGAATTTGATGGATAAGCTTATCTTTTCCTATTATCTCTTTTTTCAGTTTCTTGTTTGGCATATTTATGTATATTCGTTCCGACCTTCATAAGTCTGGATCTTTTCTTCTCGTCCTCTCCATCCCCTTTCCTAGAACTCAGCAAACATTTTCAATGGCCAATACACCTTTCAGCCATGAGTATTCCTTTATAACGCATGGCAGCACCACCATCAGCGCCTTGTACACCAAAATCTCTGCATTGGCTAATGCCTGGGTTGACAAGGCTGAAGGTTTCTTGGCTGGATCCAAACTAAAGTTCATTGGAGTCGACGTCGAGGCCAGTCCTAAAGGCTATCGCCAGAAGGCAGCCGTGCTGCAACTGTGTGTTGGCCTAGATTGCTTGGTGTATCACATCTTCTGCGCTGCTGATGAGATCTCCGTGAAGTTTAAAATTTTCCTTCGAAGCTGGGAGTAGAAGTTTGTTGGTTTTGACACCAGTAGTGACACAACGATGCTTCGCCGTTCCGGTCTGTATATCTTTAACCATATAGACATTTAGAGGATTTGGAAGGATCCTGACTTGATAAAGTTTCGTCGAGATGGCACCCCTGTCAAGCAAGGAATGAAGGATGTTGTCGGTGTCCTAATCCACCCTTCGTACTATTAGATGGAGGGTGGAATGACAGACGCTGATCATCAGTTATGGCATAAGGCTCCTCTTTCGGAGAAGCATCTGAAGTATGCAGCCAAGGATGGATACGTCTCCTACGAGCTCTACAAGATTTTGAACTTCTACGAGAGAGGCCGTTACAAGGTCATGAAGAGGAAAGAGCAGGAGCCTCTTAGGAAGTGCTGAAAGGATTAGTTCTTTTTGTAAGATTGGTGTTTAGATTTATTTCTGGTCGTAGGATGACAATAATATTTATTTTGTTCATCAACTTAGTACTTGTATTTCTCTCTATTCCATCTTGTACTTCTCTCTACGGGCATATGGTCTGCCTAAAGTATTGAGTACTGATCTACTTGTTTTACCAACCTTTTGTTATTTTTAATAATAAATTAGTTTAATACGATATGATTGTTTGTATTTATGTGCATTTCGTAACTTATTGTATTTACATTTTAGTGAATTTTTGTGATGTCTGAAATTGTATTTGTCATGTTTGGCGTTAGTATTCCTTCAATGTTTTGGATGTATACGTCTTGAACTGCCGTCACTATATTCCTTGAATTTCCCGGCGTTTCTTTTTTGAACAGTTTTTTAATTTAACATAGTTCTAAGGTTTTTACGCTTTTCAGTTATCGGTTCGTTTTACGTATTACTTTAATCATTTTTATTCGTGTTTCTTTTGAAACCGTCCTATGGATAGCAACATTGTCGTGCTTATCATGTCGCAACAGAAATTTTTGAAAAATATGGATAAGTTTATCTTCCTCTCTTTTAGCTGTTATCTGTTTTGAGCCCTACGTCTCTCTATATTAATACGTGCGTATACACTTTATTTTCCAGAAAGCCTACTTCCTCTTCTGGCTCCATCCTCAGCGCGAGATCTCATTTGGTTCTGTATCCCCCGTAAGTTCCCTTGTGTTGAGTAGTCCCCCGCCAGATCTCATAGTCTTTTTATTGATATGGTTGTAGTCCCTGTTTCCATGTATGCATGTTTTAGGTTTTCACTTATTTCTTATATTTGGTCATTGTTTTATTGGTGCATGATGTTTACTTAGATCAGTCTTCTCTTCTCGTTGCAATAATGTGAACTGTTGGTTATAGTAAACCTGCACTTCCTCGAATTTTATATCCATGCTTGCGTCTTTTTTATGTGGATCGGTATGTTTGTACTTTCTTTTCTTATCCTATGAACTACAGTCTATTCTTCCTTGAACTTCTCTATCCCTTCTCATATTTTTTTTGTCGTAGTTCTTAAAATCGTATGCATTTGATGTTTTATTTAGAGAGCCTATCTAGTATTTTTAACTTCATCCTATTTTTCAGATTTCAACAAGTTTTTCCGATGGAGTTTTTTCCTTTCTCATATGAGCACACTGTATCTGCTCATGACAATTGCATTATCAATGTTGTGTACACCAACAATATTTCTTCTGTTAATGCGTGGATTGAGAACGCTACATCTATTTTGGCTGCATCTGCAGTACACCTGTACGAATGCGTATGTGTGCTCGGAGCTGTATAAGTGCCTGCAGAAATATGAGAGGGGTTTCGTCAATCGTCTTTTTTCAAAGAAGAAGCAAAATGAGGAGAAAGTATGGGGTGGTTGGGGATGGTGGACTAAATAAATTTTAGCGACCAGTGTCTTCATCTATGTGTCGGTGTGTTTGTAATTTCCGTTGCATTCCTTTTATGTTCTACTTCGATAAATCTTTGTTATCGCCTTTATGTTCTCCCCGCTTATTTTGTCATGTATTTATTTATCATCTCTGTGTGGTGTAATGATGTTTAGTTCTTCTTGTGTTGTTATTCATTTCCATCAGTAATTCCTTCTTATGTATTTCTTGTACTTGTTGTATTTTTTGTTTTTTGTGCACTCCTGCAGTGTCATGTTTTGTTTGTATAACTTGAGTATCGTATATTATATTTATGTGAGTGCATGTACTTCTTTTCAAATAACGTGTGTACTGCCTTCATTTGCCCATGTACTTCGCTAGTTTGTCAGTCTAAGTTGCGGGTCTAATGTTACATTAACGTGGTTACCTATTCTGCTTTGTACATAAAGTCTGTTCTTCCTAATCTGGACTCTATGTACTTCCGTAATTTGACTGTTTAACTTGTGCATCGTATTTTAAATTTTTGTGGCTACTTGTACTTTTGTTTACTTAAGAGTTGCACATAATTATTGTTCAGTCCTGTATTTCCCTGATTTGCTAGTTTAATTTGTTCATCGTTTGTTGTTACTCCAGTGCTGACAAATTTTGTGCATCACCCATATGGCATGTTGTTTATTTCAAATGTTTATTTTATTGATTTTACAAATTTTTAAGCCATGGCGTGTTAGCGTTGTTACCATAAATATCAAAAAACTTTAGATAATAACATGTGAGACGAATATTACCTCTTATTTCAGTGTCGTTATTTGGAACATGCCACTTCAACATTGTCTTTATTTTTTGTGGAATTTTTTTTAGATTCTATTTTTTTTATCTGTGACGACACCTTTTGGCAGAAATAATATGTCCTAGGTACTCTAATTTAGTTTGGGCTACTGTGAGCCCATGACATCTAAATCCCACGAACAGTTCGCGTTCAACTGCAGCACAATACAAACCTAACCCCGCTCCTCACGCCAACAAATCGTGGCAGCGGTTCTTCCCCCTTTCCAGTTCGTTCTTCCTCATCGGTACCGCATCCTCATTTTCCTCATCCCCGGCGGTGAACTCATCATCCATGGATCGTTATGGTCCCATCACTGATGACGGGCTACTCACCACAGCCATACATAACATCAACGCCTATGGTACCACGAATCTGGAGGTCGTGTACACCAACGAGATCTCAACTGTGACTCACATGTTGCAGAAGTTTTTCTTTCTGTACTGCCCGGCGGTTGCTTTATGTTCGTAGTCCACTATGCAAATCCTTTTGTTCATTTGCGTATGTTGTAGGTCCAAGGAGGTTTGTCCAATGCTGGTTGATTTCCTTCAGATCAAAGGGATCAGTTTTTATAGCATGGGCATCAAACAAGATAAAATAATGCTTGAACGTGCGGGCATCATCATCCCAGAGCAGTTCCACATCGATATCCAAGATCTGTTCAAGTCTGAAGACAAATTCCAGAATGTTCCACCGTATGACAGGGACGGAATGGGTTATCTTGCAGGGACCATCACTGATAATGCTTGTTGGAACCTCAAGAATGATTTCCAGTGGGACGGCCATCACTTCTGGGAGCAGAAGCCTCTTTCCGCGTTGCACCTCGAGTATGCAGCAAGAGACGGATATTACAGCTATGATATGTACCGTAGGATCCTTACCATTAAGGACGCGCTAGCTCGGGCGGCTCGCAAGGCTGAAGCAGCGGCGGCGGCTAAAGATGTGAAGGATGAAGCTGTGGATGATGAATCTAAGGCGCATGAACCTGCTGCGGAAACTATGACGATTGAAGCTGCGGAGCCACCGGCTGCGTCAAATAAACGTTCATGGGAGTTGCTGGACGAAGACGATGACGAGCACATTGTCGCCATCGGGTGGGAGATCATGGTGTGCTAGATGGCTTCTGTTTTAAATAATCTGTGACCGTCGTTTAGATGTCTACGATGCTATGTTAATTTTAATATTTGGATCATTTTATGGTTTGTATTTACACTTATGTGGATTCGTGTACTTTTTTGTTCATAATGTTGTTTGTCCTATGCTTGCACTGCTGGGCTGCTCTATTGTTTCCTAGTTAGGTAGTTGTACTTTTTTAAATTTACTGTTTGTACTTCCTTAATGCTTTAGTTCTCTCTCAGCTGAAACTGAATGTAAGAGATATACATTGTAGGAAGTCACAATCTGCTAGAACTAAGGTCTTAGATGAAGTTCAAATGTCAAAGGGATTAATGTTTTCATGATTTACCTCATGTTTTATTTCCCTGTACTGCCTACAACATTATGGTTATACTGTTACACTGATATACTTCACTAATTTGTCAGTCTAACTTGTGTGTCATATGAAACATTTATGTGGTTTCCTGTACTTCTTATTCTTGTAGGTTGTACTTCCTCTTTGTTAGATATATACTTCCTTTTGTTATCTTATAACACCTTTGTGCATTTTACGCAAATGAAATCCGTACAATTCATGACGCGTTAGCGATGGCACCATACAAGTTCATATAATTCTCACCCACACCATGATTAAACAGATAATCCCTACTGGGAGTAGTTCTTAATATCCCTACATTTGACTTGTTGCCATAGTAGACAACATGGTAGCAGCAAAAGATAAAACGAAAGTAAGTAAAATAGAAGAAAGCTTCGCGAGTTGTCCCTTGCTGTCCTCCTGTTGCGCTGCACTGAGACTGTCTACTACTCAAATCTTTTGGGATAGTAGGCGCGGCACATATGTGCGTTGTACACGCGTACAATGAATCGTGCTCCACCCTTCCAGGCGAATTGAAGGATGAACCCCCTCTCGATCTTGTGTGCGTTGATGAACTCCCTCCATCCGTGGGTTAAGGTCATGCTTCCATGTGACTTGTCCTGATATCATGCTAAAGTCTTCATGGCCGCTAGAGTGGCGCACCTGTGCCACTGTCGACATGGCTCCAAAGGCCCCCAGCGCGAAGCGCTCAGGTAGCCTCAGCTGCATGTCCCAGTCATCTCCGTACAGGATCACTAAGAAGTCGGTAACAACTTCATGAAAATCCTCTTGCTCGACCTTTACCTCAACAGCTGGCGGTGTCTCCTGGTGGTCGCTTGTGCCGCCGTTGCCACCTCCTCGTTCTCCGCCCGTTCTGCTTCCTCGTGGTCGTCCTCGAGCTCGCCTCACCGAAGGTTCCCCACCGATGGTTGCGGCATCGGCGGGCGCCGCCGATTCTCCACGCTCGGAGGTGCTCCCTCCGCGTCCACCGCGTCCGCTTCCGCTTCCTCGTGGACGTCTTCAAGCGCACCGCATCGTAGGTTCCCCACCGATGGTTGCGGCATCGGCGGGCACCGCCGATCCTCCACGCTCGGAGGTGTTACCTCCGCGTCCACCACGTCCGCTTCCGCTTCGACTCGGCGCCAGAGTCCTTGCCATCTTTGGCGGATTTGTTCGCTGGAAGCTGATGGATCTAAAGAATAATGGATAGCAGATGTGGAGTGAGTTTTCTTTTTTGAGAACCCTAGGTAGAACATTGACAGCCCAAGAGACATTAGGTCCGGTCACATCTCCTCTGGTGGAGATTCTGATGCAAGCCTTGGCAAAACGGCATATTAGTCATCATTAAGCTATGTTGATCCTGCGGCCCACAAATGTGTTGTCGTTTCGTATGCACGGTCTTGATTCAATCTCGCACAACCTTGCCTCCACCACTTGCCTGCCCACGACCCTCCTTCTTGACCTTCTTGTCTTCTTTATTCCGCTACTACAACTGCTTCTTCCTCCTTGCAATCGTTACGCCTTTTATGTACTTTCCTGTACTTCTTATAATTTGTACTTCCTATTTTTGCATTGCCCCGTTATACTGTCTTATTTGAGGATCGTATTTTAAACTTATGTGTCTACGTGTGCTTCTTTGTACTTAATGGTTGAACGTTCTACTGTGGCACTGTGTACCTCCCTAATTTGTCAGTCTATCTTGTATGTCTAATGTAACATTTTTTCTCGCATCCTGTACTTAGTTATACTTGCCAGTTGTAATTCTTGTTTTTGTCTCATCTATAATTCATGGCGCGTTAGCGATGCACGCAAGTAGGTGTGGGGGAAATCTAATTTGTTAAAGAATGTTCTCGATGAGTAACATCCGATGCACGCAAAGAGGAGTTGGATAAGGGCATGACGAGACCAAAACGAAATACGTATAATTCATGACGCGTTAGTGATGCGTTAGGGTTTGGATGGTTTGTCGCCGTCAACGCGGTAGCGGTGACGGGCGACGAAGCCGAGACGTCTGATCAAGAAGTTAAGTTAATGTGGTTTCATCGTGACTAATGGTTTAGGGTGGGGGTGGGGAAATCTAATTGTGAAAGAAAATAATTAAATGTGGTTTCATCGTGACTTATGGTTTAGGGTGGGGGATGGGAGAAAATCTAATTGTTGAAGAAAATAATTTAATGTGGTTTCATCGTGACTTATGGTTTAGGGTGGGGGTTGGGGGAAATCTAATTTATTAAGAAAATAATTTAATGTGTTTTCATCGTGACTTATGGTTTAGGGTGGGGGTGGGGTGAAATCTAATTTATTAAGAAAATAATTTAATGTATTTTCATTGTGACTTATTGTTCATGGTGGGGGGTGGGGGGAAATCTACATGTTGAAGAATGTTCTCTCTGAAGAAGGAAGCGGTTCCCTTTTATTGTTGGAGGGGATGTTGGAGTAACATCCGACACACGCAAGGAGGAGTTGGATAAGGGCATGACGAGACGTACCCCTTTGTATGGAGTTTATTGTTGTAATCATCTGTACTACCATATATACTTGTGTGCAATTATTTTTTTCTCATATCCTTTCTCCTAACTTAAGTTCTTTAGCGGTTTTTCATAACCAGTACTTCCGGATAAAGGATACATGTACTGTCCAACCTGCGAGGTTGTACTGCCCCCAATTTTAGATTATTAGTAGCATTTTTGCATTGTGTTCTTGATTTTGTGTTGTGTTTTTGTGATCTTATAACACGGTTTATCCTTTTACGCAAATGAAATATGTATAATTCATGACGCGTTAGCGTAGGCGATAGGGTTTGGATGGTTCGTCGCCGTCAACGCTACCAACGCAGTAGCGTTAAACGGGCGATGAATCATCCAAACCCTAACACCCCGAGGCTGAGTTCGCCAGTACGCCGCGGTAGCGGCGACGGGCGACGAAGCCGAGACGTGTGATCAAGAAGTTAAGTTAATGTGGTTTCATCGTGACCTATGGTTTAGGGTGGGGGTGAGGGAAAATCTAAATGTTGAAGAAAATAATTTAATGTGTTTTCATCGTGACTTATGGTTTAGGGTGGGGGGTGGGGAGAAATCTAATTTATTAAGAAATAATTTAATGTGTTTTCATCTTGACTTATGGTTTAGGGTGGGGGTGGGGGGAAATCTAATTTATTAAGAAAATAATTTAATGTCTTTTCATTGTGACATATTGTTTAGGGTGGGCGGGAAATCTAATTGTTGAAGAATGTTCTCTCTGAAGAATGAAGCGCAAGTTGGAGTAACATCCGATGCACGCAAGGAAGAGTTGGATAAGGGCATCACGAGACGTACCCCTTTGTATGGAGTTTATTGTTGTAATCATATGTACTACCATATATAATTGTGTGTAATTATTTTGTTCTCATATCCTTTCTCCTAACTGATGTTTTTTAGCGGTTTTTCATAACCAGTACTTCCGGATAAAGGATACCTGTACTGTCCAACCTGCGAGGTTGTACTTCCCCCAATTTTAGATTATTAGTACCATTTTTGCATTGTGTTCTTGATTTTGTGTTGTGTTTTTGTGATCTTATAACACAGTTTGTCATTTTACGCAAACGAAATATGTATAATTCATGACGCGTTAGCGTAGGCGTTAGGGTTTGGATGGTTCGTCGCCGTCAGCGCTACCAACGCAGTAGCGTTAAACGGGCGATGAATCATCCAAACCCTAACACCCCGAGGCTTCCATGACCCGAGTACGTCAGAGCACACCGCACCTCCGGCCGCATCCCCACATGACTCCCGGACGCACTGCTCAACGACAGGGCCACCTTCATCTTTCTCGTGCCGAGCCGCATCGCGCCGTCGTATTCCCGAGGCCGGGGCCACACCACATCGACCTGAGCGTCCCAGGGCCGAGACGCCGTCGCCGTCTTCCTGTTCTCAAGCGAGATGCGTCGCCACCTCCTGGACACCCACGGTGGGCCTTCGGATCTGCTTTTAATGGTCAAGATTAGAACCCTTAGATGAACCGGTACAGATCGATATGATCCATCGGATCTGGATCTAACGATCCAGATTCAAAGAAGCCGAGCCACGGCTCGACTTAAGCCTAGCCAAGCCAGCCGAGTCTGAGCCCAGCCAGTCACAGCCCGCCATGTGGCCAGACATTTCTCTGTTTTATTTTCCGAATAAAATTAAATGGCAGTTTTACAGCAAAGCCCCCGCATCTTTGATCTATTATAACTTTTTATTGGTTTGGCCAAATTTAACAAACTTTATATATTTGGAAAGCCCTTGACGTGTAGAATATTTTAGACCTGCTAGATTTAAAATTTGACTTAGTATAAATTATTCAAATTTCAAATGGTGGATTTGAGTATATTTGTCATAAGTTTAAATCTATAATTCCAAAATTTGCAAATAAAATTGTTTTAGAATCTTTATAAAATGTGTAATATGATGCCTCTGTTACAAAATAATTTTGAGTATTATTTTCATAATTTAATAGTTGTATGTTTTAATTTAAATAGTTTGACTATTTTTGACATATCTATTAATAGAAACATTATTTTTGAATAAATCCAATTGCTATAAATTTAATTAAATCCCCTCTGTCTATTAACACCATTTATAAAAATTGTGTTATGAAAAATAAATCACATAAAACATTAATCTATATGTTTTCCCTTTTATTATGTTTTGGAAAAATAGAAATTAATTAAAATTGCATTTATAAGCCTTATGCATACTTTATAAATATCACAAAAATAAGTATCATGTTTCTTATGATTAAAAAGTACATTTCATGCATAACATATTTTCCCATATAGTTATACTCCTCATAGGAAAACTCCTCCATTATTTTCTCTAAGTTAGTATTATGTTCAACTTAGTATTTTGGTTTTATAAAACTTGTTTGTTCATTATGTATGCTTGTATGTGTTGTGTTGTTTTGTTTTATGATTGTTGTTGTATGTTTGTATGTTTAGACTGAACGAAGAGCCCCGAGTTACGTTGAAAAGAGTTTGTGAGCAAAGACATCATCCAAAGGCAAGTGGCACACCTCATAAATCTCCTATTATTTTCTATATGCATTACTTAGTGTATTTTTATATAAGCATGTGTAGGATAGTATTGCTATGCTAGACCTGTGTAGAAATTCCTTACTCCTGTGTCTAGGTTCCTATACAATACTTAGTATAAATATTGATGATATGCAATTGATGAAAAGTTTTACAAAATGTTAAGTGACTACTCAGGGTTGTCCTCATGGTTGTCCTCGCCTAGGATAAATTTTTATTCTACTTAGGGCCGTGAGCATGGTGGTTGTCAACCTGGGAGTACACATCCACTAAGTTAATGAAACACCTGGGTGGATTGGTTGAATGATTTATATTGAGTGGCTACTCAGGGCTGTGCTTTTGGTTGTCTTCGCCTAAGGTAGTTTCTACTATACTTGGGACCATGAGCATGGTGGTTGTCAACCTGAGAGTGCACTTGTGGATGGCCACCCAGGAACCGAGGAATCTGAAGAACTCCGAGTGACGATTGCTTCCAGTGCAGCCATTGCCAATGGGCTCTGGCTTGATCAATTATGTTGCGTGGACTCGCCCCGGCTTGACAAGCAGATGTAGAGGGTGTTAGGTGGAACGGGTCAAGCCAGATTGGGAGGGAAAATGCTTCTAAAAGATCTCGTCTAATTCTTCTCCTTTTCCTTATCACTATAAGTGTGTAAAGGATAGTTTGGGTTGAATGGGTACAATGGTGAACGTGCACAACCTCTGCAGAATGTAAAACTAAGTACTTAGCCGTGTCCCCGGTATGGACAATTTGAGCAGCTGATCACGGACGTCAACGGAGGATTCCACCATTCCAACTTCAAATATTAAAACTTGATGTGTGAACAAGGGAATGAGATCGTGGTTGTCATACCATGAATGTCTCGAATAGAAGAAAAGTGTTTTCCAAACAGTTAGGAAAAAATGGCTATATGCAAAATAGCCTTGAACTCCACCAGTCAAATAAGCATATAGATTATTAGAGTTATTCCACTAAGTGTCCACCATAATGTCACTTGCCAGACTCCATTTTTAATAGAATCTGACCCACGTTGTTCCAATATTTTTCTTGGATTGATCAGTTGACGAGTGAGGTTTCGTTTAAAGGTTTCGGGTCTGCAACCAACATGTTTTTCGCCTGTGGCAACATGAATATGATGGAGACTCACTGCTATTGTATTTCCGATGTTTACTCTTTCAAAGCTAGCTTTATGCTATGCAACTTGTATTGAATATTTTGTAAGCCTGGATCATCGATGTAATAAAATAATTACTTTGTTGTGATATTACATCGTAAACTGTGTGTACAAACGAATCGATCCAGTGATTTGCACTATACACAGGAATCTTCCTTATTTTAAGACCAGGTGCGCTACATCGATCTTCGATCAGGGTACCTCCAAATGAAAGTTAGAGAAATGGATATACCCAAGACTGCATTTGTGACGAGATATGGCTCTTACGAGTACACTGTAATGCCTTTTGGATTAACCAATGCTCCAGCCTATTTCATGAACATGATGAATAAGGTGTTCATGGATTTTCTGGATAAGTTTGTGTAGTGTTCATAGAAGACATTTCAATCTACTCCAAGAGTCACAAAGAACATGAAGAGCATTTGCGTCTAGTATTGCAGAGACTACGTGAGCATAAGTTGTATGCCAAATACAAAAAGTGTGAGTTTTGGTTAGAACAAGTCGGATTTCTAGGCCATGTGGTGTCCAAGGAAGGCATAGCGGTGGATCCTGAAAAGGTTTCAGCTCTAACTAATTGGGAGCCGCCAAAGAATGTGGGAGAATTACGGAGTTTTCTTGGTCTAGCAGGATACTATCGAAGAACATTGAAAACTTCTCCAAGATTGCCAAGGCTTTGACGGAATTATCGAAGAAGGAGAAGAAGTTTGAGTGGATTGAGGCATGCGAAGCCAATTTTCAGGAGCTGAAGAAACGTCTAGTCTCAGCCCCAGTTTTTACCTGATTTAGAGAAGGAATTCCAAGTGTACTGTGATGCTTCACGCCAAGGCCTGGGAAGCGTATTGTTGCAGGAAGGCGGAGTGGCATCTTATGCCTCTAGACAGCTCAAGAAACATGAAGGAAATTACCCTACCCACGATCTCGAATTAGCCTCAGTAGTACATGCCCTGAAGACATGGAGACCCTATCTGATGGGGAAAAGATGTGAAGTATTTACTGACCACAAAAGTTTGAAGTATATTTTCACTCAGAAGGAATTGAACATGAGACATAGAAGATGGTTGGAACTTATTAAAGATTATGATCTAAGTCTCCAATACCATCCGGGAAAGGCTAATGCGGTCGCAGATGACCTGAGTCGTAAGGTATATGTGAGTGGCCTCACGACAGAAGAATTACCCGAGGATTTATGCAAGGCATTCAAGGACCTCCGATTGGAACTAGTGTCAGAAGGTTTTGTAGCCTCAATAGTAGTACAGACAACTTTGATGGACAAGATACGCGGAGCTCAAAAGGGAGACAAGGAAATAGAAGAAATCAAAGTCAATCTGAGAGCAGGAAAGGATAAGGGATTGCATGAGGATGAGCAAGGGATTTTATGGTTTGAAAAACGTGTATGTATGGCCAATGACCCTGATCTTAGGAAGTTAATTCTGCAAGAAGCCCATAAGACACCTTATTCCATTCATCCGGGAAATACCAAGATGTATATGGATGTGAAGGAGAGATTTTGGTGGAACAATCTGAAGAGAGAAATAGCAGAATATATCGCTAAGTGTGATGTATGCAATCGAGTAAAGGAAGAGCATCAGAAACCAGCAGGACTTTTACAACCTTTAAAATTACCCGACTGGAAGTGGGATTCTATTGGAATGGATTTCATCACCGGCTTACCAAGGACTAAACCGGGTTATGATTCTATTTGGGTTATTGTTTGTCGTCAAACCAAAATAGCTCACTTTATACCCGTGAAGACCACTTATACAAGTGCAAAGTTAGCTGATATTTACATCAAGAGAATTGTGTGCCTTCATGGCGTTCCTAAGAGTATCGTGTCGGATAGGGGGACCCAGTTCACTTCTCATTTCTGGAAGCAGTTGCATGAATCACTGGAACCAGATTGGAATTCAGTACGGCTTTACACCCGCAAGCAGATGGTCAGACTGAAAGAGTAAATCAGATTTTAGAGGATATGTTAATTGCTTGTGCGCTCGATTATGGATCTAGCTGGGACGATAATCTACCTTACGCTGAGTTCTCCTAGAATAACAGTTACCAAGCCAGCATTGAGATGGCACCGTTTGAAGCCTTATATGGAAAGAAATGCACAACCCCATTGTTGTGGAGTGGTGTAGGAGAATGGAGTTTCTTTGGACCTGATATAATCCAGGATGCTGAAGAGAAGGTCTGGCTGATTAAGGATAGATTGAAGATAGCACAGTCACGCCACAAAAGCTATGCAGATTCCAAACGTAGAGAAGTCACCTACGAGGTGGGTGATAGAACCTATCTCAGAGTGTCACCACTTCGAGGTGTATAAAGGTTTGGAATCAAAGGAAAGTTAGCACCTCGATTCGTTGGACCATTCAAAATCCTTTCTCGCAAAGGTGAAGTGGCATATGAGTTAGAACTGCCAGAAGTTCTATCTGCTGTTCATAATGTGTTCCATATCAGCCAGTTGAAAAAATGTCATCCCGAGATGATGGGAGTTCCTTTAAAGGATATTGTACCCCTCGAGGAAGTACAATTGGAGAGTGACCTGACCTACGAAGAGAAGCCCATCAAAATATTGCAGACAGCAGAAAGAGTCACCCGTACCAAAACCATCAAGTTTTGCAAAGTTCATTGGAATCATCACACCGAGGAAGAAGCCACTTGGGAACGAGAAGATGACTCCGAGAAGATCATCCTCACCTATTTGCTGACCTTTCCGAATCTCGAGGGCGAGCTTCCTCTTAAGGAGGTTAGTCTGTAACTTCCCAAATTTTGCAAAAAATTAAAACTTTGCATTCATGCATCATTCATCATATAGGCATGATATTTAAATCACAAGTGTACTAAATAAAAAATGTAATTATAAGTTTAAATTTTGCAATTCCTTAAAGTTGTTTATTTATACCCCTTATAATATTTTTCTTTATCAAATTATTTGGTAAGCAAGTATGATGCAAAAAGATTCTGAATTTAATAAGCTTTCCAAAATATATTTTTATGAATTTTTCTGAAATGTTTTAAATAAGTTTAAAAATCATTTTTGAAATCAGTTTTTAAAACAGAAATTTATTTGATAAAATAAATATGAAAAAGGAATTAAAACGGGCCGGCCGTCCCCTATGTACCGCGCGCGCGTGCGTTTCGGCCATCAGCCCAGCGAACCAGCCCGCAACTCTCTTCTCTCTCTCTCCCTCGCTAACAAGTGGGGACCACCCGTCAGGGATCTTCAACCTCTGCCCGTGAGATTTCTGAAGGGAGTTCGATCCAAACTCGGATCAAATCGACGCGATTTTCTCGCGATTTGTTTCCCGGGAGCGCCCTATTTATACCCCGCAACCTCGCCTCTCGATTCCACCCAAAACCCTAACCTCTACGCCACCGGATTGCCCTCAACCGAGCTCGGCATCTTGCCATTGCCGCCGCCGCAAATCTCTCTGTCCCGGTGAGTGCACCGTCCCCGGGCATCTTCCAACCTCCCTCTGCTACTTCTTTTTCTCGTGCGCATCTAACGGACTCGCTCCCGTCTCGGCTTGTGCACCAGATCGACGCAGCCATCCACGACCCAACGCTGCCGTCCGCCGTTCTACTCCGGCGAGCTACCATGGGGAATAACAGACCACCGCGACAACCCCTGCCTCGCCATCGAGTTCGCCTCGTCGTGATGCATCGATTGGTGATCAAACCCGCTCTCCGTTCTTTCTCCGTTAGCCGTAGAGCTCGACGCCGGCGATGGCGCCGCCGCGGTCGGGATTTTTCCGGCGACTCGCGTCGCCCGCTTCTGACCATTGTTTATGGACCGTTGGATCAAGATCGATCTAATCTCGCGCGTTCGTTTTCAATTAGCTCAGACGGCTCACGCTCGCGATCCGTGCGAAACGGTACGAGCCAATCAGCGAGCGCCGCGTGGCCGATTTAATTTTCTATTTCGCTGGAATTTTAAAAATAAAACAGAAAATTTGTAAAACTTAGAAAATTCATAACTTTTGATCTGTAAGTCCAAATTTGATAAATTTTATATCCACGGATATCACTGCTAGTGTAGTTTATTTATACATCATTTTTTTCCTTGTCATAACTTTTAATTCTTGTAATTATCACAGGAGTATTTCGGCTAATTAAATTCAGAAATTAAATAATAAAAATGCGTTTCTAATAAATTTAATTGTTTTAGTTCTGTATTATTGGCCTCTGTCCAGAAATATCAACATGTGTTTTATTTGAAATCTTTCATAAAATAATAAAAGTTATAGTTGTAGAACTCAAATTTTGCTATATTGTTTTCAATTCTTTAATTGATAATTAAAATAAGAAATTCCTGGAAATTGCATTTCATGCATTAAATAACAGAAAGTATAAATGTTAATAAGTGTGTCTTATTATACTCATAGCATATCATGGATGCATACATGTTTATGTTTTGGTGTTTTAAGTGTTGTGTGTGTGTATTTTTTATGTATTGCTTGTGCTAGATTGTGAAGAGGAAGGACTTGCTTGTGATTGTCATTCATATTGTGCTTGCTCCTCCTGTTACCAAGGCAAGTGACATTCATAAACTACCCAATATTTCTATATACATTATTAGTATATTTTCCAGTAGTATGCATGATAGGAATTTTGGTCTATTTTATTATGCTAAGTTAGTTTTACACTTTGCAAAATTCCTAGTAGTATGTAGCCACCCCTTTTCCATGCAGCCATTTAAAAGTTTTATTAGATACTTAGCAATGCTAGAAAATTGGTAACATAACGTGCTATGGAATTATTTCTAAGTGTTAAACTTAAAATTCACACCTAGGTGGATTGGTTGATATGGTTTATGTGGAGTGGCTATTTGGGACTATGCTTGTGGTTGTCGTCGCCTAGGATGAATGTCTATTCTACTTAGGGCCTTGAGCATGGTGGTTGTCACCCAAAAGTGCACTTGTGGACGGCCACCCAGGAACAAAGAGATTACTAAGTCCCTCCAAGTTTAGATGCTTGTCGTGCAACCTTTTGACGGCTTTGTCTAGAATGATTAAGTTGTGAGAGTTCAACCTGTCAGCTTGACAAGCAGATGTAGAGTTGGTAGGTGGAACGGGTCTTGCTAGTATGGTTGAATTCTTCTTCTGAAAGTTCTTGCCTCAATTCTCTCCTTTCCTTAATGCACTTCGCGTGTATAGGATGTTTCGGTTAATTGAGTCTAAAGGTGAAATTGCACAACCTCTGCAGATTCGACAATCTGATTACTTAGCCGTGTCCCCGGTGATGGACTACTTCGAGCAGCTGGACAAGGATGGACGGAAGAATCTCAACACTGTTTTCATGTAGTAAAATTTGACTAAGTAAGGAAATGTTGGTGCACTTGGGCTTCATCGCTTGGTGCCAAGTCTTTGAGAAATGAAAGTGTTTTACAAAAAGATAGGAGAAAACTTGCTTTCTGCAAAAACAGCCTACAACTCCACCAAGCCAAATATGCATATAAAATTAGACTTGTCGTAATATATCCACCATAGTCACTTGCCAATACTTCATTGTATTGACCTCATTCGGGGGCTGCATATTCAAATGTGCAGGTACGTCAGATGAAGAATAAGTTTGGACTCGAGTCTACACCCAACATATTTGTATGTGGCGCATGCTTGAAGATGAGGCTCATTGCTTTTTTCTTTTGTTGTGAACTCTGAATATTTTTGCTAGCCTTCATGGCTATGTACTTTGTAATAAAGCTATACTTAGCTATTTTTGGATCTCGTTGTAGTATTATGATACTTATGCAATGATACTTACTGTGGTGCTGGCAGTGATACAAGGACTAGCACTTTAAATAGGTGTTCCATCTTTATATAAAAGATGGGGCGCTACAGTCTCCTATTAAGGCCAAGGCTGTTGCTGTTGGAAAGTCCAAGGATCCTCCTGCTGCAAAGGCCATATCTTCTGCAAAGTCCAAGGCCATGTCTCCTGCAAAGGCCAAGGCTCCTCCTGCTTCAAAGGCCACGTCTCCTGTAAAGGCCAAGGCTCCTGCTGTTGAAAAGGCCAAGGCTCCTCCTACTGCAAAGGCCAAGTCTCCTGTAAAGGCCAAGGCTCCTGTTGTGGAGAAGAAATGTGCTGGCAGAAAGAAAAGGCCTGCTGGGTTCTCAAGAAGTTGCCCCGAAGGATCGTAAGGCAGTTAGTTTTGATGATGATGACGACGTCTTTGTTGATGATGAGATGCACGTCAGCGAAGATTCTGATGATGGTGATGATTTGTCTCAGGTGATTTTCCATTCTGAACCTGTACTTCTTTTCTTTGTTTGTTTTTCACTTCTATTCATATATTACTGTACTTTCCTATTTTACGTAATCTAATTTATCTTATATGCATCGTGGCTTGTACTTCTTTTTGTTTTTTCTTGAACTTCCTTTGATGACATGTTTTCTTTGGTTTTCTTTTTGTAGTATGAGCTTAAACAGAGGAGTGTTAAGAGGCAGAGGGGATCAAAAGCCTCGTATAATGTTGATTCTGATATACCCAGTAAGAAGCCACTCAGTAAGAAGACGTGTTTCAATACAACGGTGAGGTGCTCCCTGAAAGAGGTACTTGCTTGTGTTAAGTTGTTGAAGGGTCGCCATCTTGATGAGCTTTGGGCTGGAGGTCTTGGACATTTGCTGGACTTTAAAATTGATTCCAACATCAGCCGTCCATTAATGGGATTCTTAATGTATCATATCGATCCTGCTACCATGACACTTGATTTGGTCGATGGTCGAAAGATCATCCAGTTTACAGCGGATACTATGTATATTCTGTTTGGTCTGCCCTGTGGTAGGAATTCCCCTCCTTACCCATCTGAAAATGGGTTTGATGTAGCTGTGATGCGGTTGAGGGAAGAGCTTGGTATTCCAAGGCATAAGCACATTGAGACCAAGGATTTGCGTTTGAAGCTTACATCGCTTGTTGAAGATCCGACACAAGATGTTTTGGCGTTGAAAGTTTTCGGTCTCATTTTCTATATGAAGTTTGTCTGTCCCGGGTCATCTGTTCGTGTTTCGAGGGAGGCACCGATGGTAGAGGAATTTACGATAGCTGAGTTGGCTGATGGTAAAGAGGATCCCAGGTTTTGGATTTATTGGGAAGTCGCGGGTGAGCATATTCTTATAATTTTCTACTTTGTGTTTATCTGTTTTACTTAGTTTCTTTTGCACGTTCATTCTACCAGTATTATTTACGCGGGTGAGCGTAAATAAGTTGTTCTAATTTCAATTGCATGTATTTTTATTTTTTCTTTTCAGTGGAAGTCTGAAGCTAACATTTTTTACTGGAATAAGAGCCCCGAAGTGATGGTTCCAATGCATCGTCCGCTCTCGCATAAGAGAAGCGGTTGTTTTTCTGGTGATGTGCCTCTAGCAAGCGTGTGTTCACCGGAAGTACCAGTGGAGCAGCTGCTGATGTAGGAGGAGGCAACAAAATTGTTGATGGTGATGTGTTTGGTCAGCTGGAGTATCATCTTGCTAAAGCTGTTGAGCTTTCTCTCCAATTTCCATCCACTATGGCACGTCTGAGTACAATTCCTGAATCTGTACGTGGTGGACGGAACTTTGATGACGAATCCTCATCTGGAATTCTCCGGATGGAAGCTACCAGTATTGCTCAGATGCAGTCTGGGTTAGCAAATATTCAGACTAGTTTTCTGATGCTGAAGTCTATGCAAGATGTTCGGTTTAAATGCCTTGAGGATGAGGCACATAGTTTTATGGTTTAGATGCAGAATAAAGAGTCAGCTGCCACCAGTAGGCAGGATGTTGGAAAAGTGAGTTTTCTTTGTTTTCAATAGATAATCTCTTTCATGTCAGTTTATGTTTACTTGTAACTTGTACTTCCATTTGTCTGATGGTTTAACTGCCCTCTCATAATTGATTTTTAGGAGAGTACTGAAGGTGTTACCAATGAATCTGCAGTTCCTTCTACGAATCGGGGAACTGTTTCACCTATCCCTCCTCTAGAAGCTGTCACTGAAGCTGATGGTGAAAATACGTTCTCTGAGGTTTGTCCTATTTTAGATGACACGTTTCACCAGTCTCCTCAAGAAGCTGTCACCAAAGCTCATAGTGAAAAAACTATTTCCCAGGATGATCATATTTTAGGAGGCACAGATCCCCCCGTCTCCTGTTGCTCCGGTTGTAGTAGCTGTAGATTCAACTTTGGCTGATCCTATCTCTGAAGTTCAAGACAAGGACAATGAGCCTGAAGCTGAAGTTCAGGACAAGGAGCCTGTAGGTGAAGATATGGACAAGGAGCCTGAAGATAATCATGAGGATAAGAAGTCTGAAGATGAACATCATCAGGACAAGGAGCAAGAAGGAGATGAGGGAGTTGCTGCACCAGGCAAGGAAATGTTGGTTACCGCTGATGTTGTTGCTTCTGATATTGGTGCCCCAAGTTCTCCAGCTCTGGAAGAAGGCAAGAATCCATGAAGTCCATCTTTTTATTATGTTTATTATGTTTATTTTAGTAAAACATTCCCCTCTCACGGTGGTCGTGAGATGGTCTATGGGGATGTAATCTATTGGTTAATACGTCAGGGTCGTGTTGGATTTGTTATTCTCGTTAAACATGAGCTGTAAATATTCTTTTGTTCCATTTTGGAATGGTTGTACTGAGTGGAATCTCCTATTACTCTTCCTATGAAGTACTTTTGCCTCCCCCTGAATGGTTAAATGCGATAACGCAATCTCTTTCTCACCAATTGGTGTACTTCCCTCCGAACTAATCTGGTACCACCTCAACATTTCATATATATGCATGTTTACTTCCCTGATTGCAATCTTGTACTTCCCTTGTCAATGGTTTCCGTAGCAATGCAAACATTTTTTTCTTATTGTACTGCCCTTTGAGCCATGTTTGTACTGTTTTCCTCTACTTTGTCTGACTATATAGTGACTTCCTCTTATTTAGTACTTCTTTTCTGCACTTCATCTTTTATGTATCTGTACTGCCCTTTCACTATCTTCGCTCAGTCATGTTTACCTTCTGGTTTTTTACCCTGTACTGCCTATTTTTGTTGTTCTGTACAGTTTTGCCATATCATACCCTTACCTCCCCTTCTAGGGCACATGTTCAACTGTTCACTCATGCTTGTATTGCTTTTAATTTATTGTAATGTACTTCCCTGAATTCTAACAGTTTTTTTCCTTATATTATTGTTTTGTAACACATTGTTTAACTTTTTTATTATGTTTTGCTTTTCTGTTGCATATGTTTTGTCTTATAATTTGGCTGATGAGATTCCTTTGCCAATTTTACAATTCTATGATGTTGTCACATCTATTCGTAAAATGGATGAGCGATTGTAAGTTTTTATTTCTGTATTGGTACCATTTTAATCTTTTTAATATGTACTCGCACCTGATTATTTTTGTTTGTTTAATGTTTTTTTTCACTTGCAGAGGTTAACCAATGTTTGTCCATGATCATTGCAATGCTACTGTGGGCCGAATCGCTGACTTGTTTAAACCACGAGGAATGCTTGGCAGCGAGGCAGCTTCCGTTGGTATTTATCTCATGAATAGATATTATCTGGGTCTGACAAGTTTGTTGTTCCATACTGTGTAACTGTATGTCTTATGTCCTTTGATATTTATAGTTATCAAATATTTTTAATGCATTTCTCTTTTTTTTTGTGAATTGATCTTTATATGCTTGGTTATGTGTCATTTCAGAGTAAGATATATGTTGGTCATGTTGATAGAAGTCTCAAGAAATGGCTTCTGAAAAAATGTTGAACATCGTATAGACAAATGCAACGCTATAAGACCTTTTGTTTTAGGTTTTACTTTTTGTTTCATGTTTTATAATTTTATTTTACTTTACGTTTCAGATTTTATAATCTTTTTTTTTGCTAGATTGTGTGCCCAACCTTAGACCCCGCACCCGATAAAGATATTGTTGGACACTGGGTGGTTGTTTCATTGGATATTCCAAATAAGTGTTTTCAGTACTTTGACTCACTCTATAAAGCTGAATGTCAAGCAGGGTGGGATATTTTTGAGAGGATGGTAAAGAACATTAAGGCGTTGTGGAATGCTGCCTCTGCTGAAGATAGTATGGATGAACCTTTGTCACCCTTGACACTGGATGATTTCAAGACTTATTATATGAGAACTCCCCTTCAAGACAATTGGTTAGTGGGTTATTGCATTTCACTTGTACTTCCCCATTGCTTAGTTGATGTACTTCCTGTCTGTTTAGTCCTGTACATTTGCCTTTCACCCCTAGTATCGTAGCCTGTTTTGTTTCTTGATTTTCCTAAACCATTATCTTACTACTATGTTTCGTGGATGCAGTTTGGACTGTGGATTCTATATGCTTGAGATTGCTATCTCCTGGGATGGTGAGCAGTATACAGATTTCACGTACAAGGACATACCTAATATGAAGAAAATGAAGTTGTGGAGCTGGGTTTCGTCTCCTTTGTTCAGCGTGCAGTTTGAAAAGCTTTTTGGCTACGACCCATGTAAATATTTTTATATTGTTTTTTGTCTGCAGTCAATTTATTTTTTAAAAATTATATGTCGTTCTGATGTGCATGTATTGTTTTTGTATTTTGCTTTATGCAGTTGGGAACTTTCGTGAGGAAGCTGAGAATTTCCTTCTCTTCGAGACCCAGACGTTCAAGCCTGATATTGTTCTGTCAACCAAGGTTGATGATGAACCTGCTAGGTGGTCTCTCAGAAAATACAGATGTGCTGGCAAGTCACAGGATGTTCAGTCCTCTGACTTCAAGACACCTTCTGGTGACAAGCTTCCTGTGGTTGGAACCTTCTCTATAGATGATGACGATTTCGTCGAAACAGTCAGGAATCCACAAGTGGTAAAGTTTGTGCTCCTAGGAAGAAGGACCCTGCCATATCAACCAGAAACATTACTACGACGAAGAGGCCAAATAGAAAGCCTCGTAAGTTCACGTTTCTTGTTCATGAGTTGAAGCCTGGTAAATTTACCCACCTTGAGAGTGCTCATCTTCTAAAAGCATTTATTATGTCTGATTATGCAAAGGAAAATCACAATGAGTGAGTTAACTGCACCTATCTCCTTTTTTTGATTGTCTGTACTTGTACTTCTTTTTTTTTGCACTATCTCTGCAGTTCACTGTCATTTTTTGTTTATCATTGTGCGTCTGATTGTGTTTCTTTTATTTTTTGTTTTCCTCAAGTAAAATACTTTGTCGGTTCGACCACTGGTAACTCCTGAGGGTCAGGTTGTTGAATCAAGTTATACATGTGGTGAGTTGGCCGCAATGCTTGGTGAGTTTGGTCAGATTGAGGGCGAACTGATGGGTTTCATTATGAGGCATTGGAAAACTGATTCAACATACAACCACGTGTACGGAAGTGCTAACCGTGTACTACTTAGCCCGCACTATCTTTCGGTACGCGAGTACCTTGATCATGTTATTTTCAGCTTCCCTTTTTTTGTGCAAGTTTTTGTAATCGTGTGTAATAACATATGTAATAATTTGCAGTATGTTCTTGATATGGATGGACGGAAAACTAGGAGACCATTTGATGTTAAAAGGGCAGTAGACTCCTACAGGAACATTTCAAGGAACAGTATCACCTAGCACAAGCATACTTTGTCAGTATCATCTGAAGTTATAAAATTCTTTTTCCTCATTTGTCATGTACTTCTTTGCATTTCCCGTATGTACTTCTTTGTTTCCCCTTCCTGTTCTGCCTAGTTTTTTTCTGACTTGATCGTCTTATTTTTTTGTTTCGATCAGATTCTTATTCCTTATTGTAAGATTTCCCCTGTGGACGGGCAGTCTCATCACGTGTTGTTTGCAATGAACAAATGCGCTTCTTCATTTGATATTCTTGACTCTTTTCCATGGAATGAAGGCATGCGTAAATCAAAGAGCTCATTCCATTCGGAAACTGTTGAGATCGTAAGTTCAGTCACTGCTTTAACTGTTCATCCTTGTACTGCCTAACACTTAGTCTGTATACTTCCCTGATTTTCGTAGTTTTACTGTTCCATGACTATTATACTGTACCACTGTTATTATTTTTTGTCTTTAAGTCTTTGTATTGCCTTTTTTTACTCGGGTATGAATTCCTTTTTCTTGGGACCATATGAACTATATATATATATATTTTTTTTTATTGTCCATGTGTACTTAGCTGACTGCATCCTTATTGTACTTCCATTAACTTTCTCACGTACTTCTCGCTTATTTGTATTTGTACTGCTTCTTTTAGTGAAGAACTCTTAACCTGCACTTTATGTGCACCTATACATATCTTATCTCATCTTTGAACTAACTGCAGTTCTTTTCTTCATTTCCCTGAACTTGTTTCTGCATTTTGCCTGAACATGCCAGAAGGATGGTTTTGCTGATGCAGGAGTTGTATACCAAAGAGCTTTATGTGAAACTCAATGATCTGAACTGGCAGATGAAAGCAAAGAGGCCACACTATGTGAAGGTTCCTACTCAGGGCATCAATCAACGTGGCTTCTATTCCCTCAAGTTCACTTCATATTACAACGGCGAAAAACTTGTTGACCCGATTGTTGATAATGATGTATGTTTCTGCCATTTCAAACCAAAACTTCACATTTATTGTTTACCTTTTTTAATGCAGTGTAGTGTGACTAATATATTTGTCACTGACTTTTGTGTTTTTTATCTGCAGCCTCATGTGAATGATGAAGGGGATCGTGTGCAGAAAACAAAAAATTTCCTACCAACGATATCCTAAAAGCAAGCCAAGATCTATTCTATGCAGATATAGTAGTACGAATGGAGATCGGAATACGTATCCTTGTAGACCGAAAGCGGGGATTACGTTCCCGCACAAACGTTGTCGATGAAGACCGACGAAGCCGACCTCAAGGTCGTGCAGAGGAAGTAGACCTCTGAGTACCGCGAGCGCAGCACCTCGCAGGGCGTCACACACGTACGGTGGAGACGACGGCCTCCGAAGCTCCAGTCCAGGACGAGCAGCGGAAGACTTGGACCGGAACACCAGGAGCGCGGCAGCGGGCTATGGTGGAAGAGATCCCCTCCTCAGCTCGGCGCGGCTCCGACAAGGGAACCACGAGATCGAGAGAGAAATTGGGAATTAATTGGTGAATTAAAAAGCCAGGGGTGCCCCTTCTTATATAGGCTCCCAGGGGGGAGCCAACTTGCTAACCAGGCAATGTGGGACTAACCCCCACATGCCTGGTGCGTCTATGGAGGGTTCGCCGGTCCCCTAGTGGGCCCTTGGCCCACTTGGGTCGGCCCCTCCTGGCCCCCACCGAATCCCCAAGGGGATTCCCCCCCTCCTGGGCCTTCTTTCGACCAGAAGGCCCATTTAGGGAAATCAGCCTAAATAAATTCGAAAATAAATATATAAAATCATATTTGCATATTAATTACACTAATTAATATCAAACATAATATATATAATTTTTCCTAGCTCCGAAAACTCTTTCGGCGCTGCCCGATCTCCATCGGACCCCTCCCGGGACGCTCCCGGTGATCTCTTTCCTTTCCGGTTGTCTTGTCGAAACCCCTTAAGTGTGTTACCCTAGCGGTTCGATATAATAACAGGTATGACCAAGACTCCTCTATGATCAACGACTAACTCGTAGGCCTGGACCCCATGAATTAATCCCTGTGATATAACGAATGACTTTCATCTATCAAACCTGAACGCAAAGTCTTAAACCTTTTGCCATGGCGATACTTAGCATGTCCGAGCGTCGTTCCATAGATATCTCCATACCTAATCCCGACCTCGTTACCGAAGACGCTATCTTCTACTCGTTCGTGATCTCATGTCTCCGTGACCTAGTCACATGCTTGCAAACTCATTAGACATGATCTCACCGAGTGGGCCCGAGAGTATCTATCCTGCTATGCGGACTGGCAAATCCATCTCTTGACCCCTTGTCTCAACTACTCCTTTCCGATACCCAAAAGTATCGCCGTTATTGTCATACTATATAAGATACGACGTTTGGTGCGATCAAAGTATCTTCCAGGAATAACAATAAGAGTTGATCTCACGGTCAAAGGCGTAACGACTACGTTCTCCAAATCTGGGTATGTCCATCACATCGTTCTCCAACGATATGACTCCCATTGCCGACCGGCGCCATGCCCCATGACCGGGAAACCTCGATCATCAATCGCGCAATAAAACTAGTCTTGGTAGAGACTACTAGGGACCTGGTTGTTTACGTATCACACCCGTATTAATGTTTCCGCTTTATACGGTTCTAGCATAACACAAAAACCTATTATGAACAAAGGAGATATGATAAAGAATACACTTTATTAATTGCCTCTAGGGCATATCTCCTTCAGTCTCCCACTTGCACTAGAGTACAAATTAATCTAGATTACAACTTGGTAAAAGCTTAACACACATAGCTAACTGGTGATTTACATGCTTATCAAGCGGGAGAGGCTTCGTCAGCGGATCTGCCACATTCAGATCCGTATGCACTTTGCAAATCTTCACATCGCCTCCTTGTACGTACTGACGTATCACATGGAAGCGTCGGAGAATGTGTTTGGCGGTGGAGTGAGACCTTGGGTCCTTGGCGTTAGCAATGTGTACTGGTGTATGCTGCGGAATATTGGTGATGAATGCCTTCTTCACTAAGAAAGTCGTTAAGGGTGTAGTTCTTGAATTCTGACCCATTGCCACTTCGAACAACCAATATGGGGAGGTCATGTTGGCGTTGAACCTCCTTTGAGAAGTCGATGAAGACTTGTTGAGTTTCATCTTGGTCTTGAAGAAATAGACCCATGTATACCTTGAATAGTCATCAACAATCTCGAGGCAATATTTCTTGCCCCCAAGACTTATCTCCGGAATTGGTCCAAATAGATCAACATGAAGGAGCTCCAAAATCCGGGACGAAGATATGATGGTCTTGCTTGGATGAGGAATATCATGCATCTTGCCTTCCACACAAGCTCTACAAACTCGATCCCTTGAATAGAAAGCATGATCTTTTAGTCCAAGGATGTGGTCACCCTTGTGAAGGCTTTGCAAAGTGCGAATGTTTACGTGGGCTAGTCGGTGATGCCAAAGCCAACCCACATCGGCTTTTCCGAACAGACACATGGCTTGAGTAGTGGTTGCTCCGGAGAAGTCCACCACATAAAGCTCATGCTCCACGTATCCCACGAAAGCCACTCTTAGCGACTTGCTCCACAATAGGACCTCAACGTCCTTATCAAAGAAGGGAGAGATCCCAAACTTTGTTAAGGCACAAACCGATAACAAATTATAGCCAAGAGATTCAACAAGCATAAATTTTACAAGAGTAATGTCGGGGGCCCCTACCACTTTGCCAAGCTCGGTTACCTTAGACCTTGATAAGTCACCAAACGTCACGGTTACTTGATCTACATTAGGTTTCAACTCCGTGACGAGTTCTTTGCTCCCGGTCATATGACTTGTACATCCACTATCAATTATCCATTTTGAACCACTGGGAGCAAGGTCCTACAAGAGATTAATTCTTGCATTTAGCAACCCATTGCTTCACGATGGGTGCTTTATGGTTAGCGTCAAGAGACTTAGGAACCCAAATAGCATATGAAATAAAACCATAGTAGGGTCCAATGTAACGAGCACAAACATTCCCATAATAATCGACATATAAAGCATAGTTAGGATTGTTGTCCCCAGCGTGATCTTTACGAGTAGGCTTGCCCCTTGAGGCATTCCTACTCGCAAGACCGTCCTTGGATTGAATGGAGTCGGCCTTCTTGGCTTGGATGGGGTTGACGCTCTTGGGAATACCCTTCTTGGCATTCATCTTCATGGGAGGCACATATCCAAGTCTTTCCTTCCATTGTCGAGTGTGAGGCTCCACGATGGGAGTCTCAACAACTTCCTTACCCTTGAGAAGGATGATTTTGGATATGGAGGCCTTAGCAATCTCATTCTTCAACCTAGCATTCTCCTTCACAAGATTAGCATTATCACAAGATAAATTAGAGGTAGAGATGCTAGGAGAGTCAAGCTTAGTTAGCCGAGTTTGGAGTTGAGCATAAGACTCCTTTAGAAGAGCATGTTCACTCTCCAAAGCCTTGTGGGCTATGACGAGCTTCTCCATGTCCTCAATGAGTCTAACATGCCCAACCACAAATTCGGCTTTATCTTGTTGAGCCACCTTGAATTTAGCAAAGTACATATCACGATCCTTAATGAGCTTAACATGTGAGGAGTTATGAGTTTCCTCAATAGTATCAAGTTGCTCCTCAAGACGAGCATGAGACTCTTCAACCTCCTCAAGGGAGGACTTCAAATAAGATAGAGAAATAGTGTCTTCTCTTTCTATCTTACGCTTCTCTTCATTGAGATGCTCTAGCTCACCAATACGAGTCATGAGGGCACCAACATGTTTCTTGCCATCACCTTGCAAGTTAGTGATAAAAAAATCGAAGGCCACAAGCTCTTGCTTGATATGAAGGCTAGAAGCATCATCAAGCTCATTCATTTCATTCATGAGAGAGTAAGAGGATGAAGGTACCTCCGATGCCTTGGCCATAAGACATCTTGAGCTCTTGGTGATGGAGTTCTCATTTGGCGACGTGAATAGAGATGATGAAGAGCTTGTCGTAGTTGGAAGAGTTCTTGTTGTTGATGAGGGAGTTCTTGTCGTTGATGAAGGAGCGATAGGTGTTGATGTGGTGGCAAGTGCCGCCACTTCATTTGGTGTTTCTTCCTCCGACTCTTTATCATCGGTGGGGTGCTCCTCTTGGGTCAACAACATGATGCGAGGCTTCTTGTGAAGAGGCCTCTTCTTTCCATAGGCCTTCTTGGGAAGCATCTTCGCTTTGTCCTTGAGCACTAGACGTCCACCATGCTCTTCTCTTTTCTCATAAGGGCAATCGGCGACGAAATGGAACTTGTCTTGACAATTGTAACATGTCCTTGGAGGGTGAGACCCTATCGACTTGAGGTGGACTATTGCCAACTCGCATCTTGCCTCTTGAAGGGTTGTTCCAAAATGTGCGAGCCGCAAGAGTGAGATGATCGTTGTAAGCAATCTTGAGTGCTTTCTCGGACATGGCGGCAAAGCTTCCAAGATCATCATCGTTGTCTTCCTCAACGGTAACCTTCAAGGCAAGGTTGGTTGTGCCTCTTTGCATTCCAAGAGCCCTTGCCCTTGCGTCTTGAGCATTCTTCGTGGCCACTTTGAATGCGGCCATCTCTTGCATCACCTCATTAGAAGTCATGAGATGGTAGTTGTGTCTTCCTTGAAGACTCTTGACGTCAGTTGGCTCACATGACATCATAGAGCTCACATACTTCCTCTTGATCCATGCATCATCAATATGAGAGGCACCAACTTCTTGAAAGCTTGTGCTATGGTCACCAATCTTCGATACGTCATCTCATGGTCTTCACCATCAAGCTTGTAAAAGCCCCCGGCTTCATTGCTCAAAGAGTCATAGCGGTTCCTGCTCATGCTATCATTCCCAACGAACAACTCGGATAGAGTATCGCATGTCTTATTAGCGGTGGTGAGGTGTTGGATGAGAGACATGTACTTGTTCCCAACCGCCTTTTGGATCATGTAGAGAGCGGTGGCATCAAGTTGAGCTTCCACCACTTCTCTTCTTGTCAAGTTGGTCGGATCATGCGGCTTGTATCCAACTTGAATTATGCGCCACAACTTGATTGAAGAGTTGCACACATGAGACTTCATCACATATTTCCATAGAGAGAATGTGTAATCTTTAAGCAATGGGGGATCACCCCTATGAGAAACTTGCGGATGTGGAATAATGGGATCGGGGTTATGGTATTGGGATGGGGGAGGAGTGGCGTTGTAGCCTTTAGGCACTTCATCTTGGTAAGATGAAGTGTTTTGATGGTTTGAGGAACTACTTGCATCACCCTTCCCATCCAAAGGCAATTGCTTTCCCTTTATCAATTCGGGGTCCACATCATGAGTAATGCCCGGAAGCACCGGAGGCTTTGACGGCAATGCAAGAGAGGTTTCCTTGGATGTCTTGAGAGCCTCAAGTATATCATGAAACTTATGGACGATGTCAACTTTGTTTCCAAAGAGTTGATATTGGCCATAGTGGCACCTTTCTCTTGCATTGCCGCCAAAGTCGCGGCGTCCGTTTCGGTAACCTCTTTCGGGTCAACTTGCATTGTCCAAGGTTGGTCTCAAGCGGTGAAGCTTTTAAGAGACAACCTGGCTCTGATTCCAATTGAACGGAAGTTGACCACCTAGAGGGGGGTGAATAGGTGGTGACCAATTTTTATGTCTTTTTCAGTTTTAGGCTAGCGGAAATTAAGTTGTCTATATGTGCGAGTAGGTGATACAAGTGATAGACAACAAAGAAACTAAGCAAGTACAAGAATTGAAGATGCGGTAAACGAGAGTGGAACAAGACAACCGTAGGAACTCGAAGACGGCGATTTTATCCCGAGTTCCACCACATAGGTGTACGTCTCGTTGGAGGGGTGTGAGCTACCACAAAGGTTTGCTCAACGCCACAAAGACCTCACCCTATTCTCCTGTGAATTCGACCACAAAGGTGCGAATCCACTTTTCCACTAAGGACTTCTTTAAGGGCGGAGAAGGTCCCGTACAAATTCGTGAGGTACACACCCACAACTGAATTGCGGGCTCTCACAATGACCACAACAGGTCACTTCCACATAGGAATCCACAAAGGATCAAAACACACAAGATTGAACCTAGCTATCCACAAAGTAACCCTAGATTCGTTGCCCCTCAAGAAATAGAGGGGGAAATCAAAACGCTTCGGTGGAGTTGTAGATCGGTGGCTTCTCCCTCGGATCCCCAAGTATCAAATGATTTGAGTGGCTAGATTGGGAGATCCGGAAGAAACAAGCTTCAGTACCAATGGAGGAGAGAGAAATCTAGAAGCTTAAACAAGCAACCTCCGCATCGCCTCCGCTCCTCTCCCTTTCTTCTTTCCCCACATCCCCCCCCCCCCCCCCCCGCAGGAGAGCTCTCCTATTTTCTCTACAAGTTGCAACTACGCCGCCGCGGCACGGCGCACAAGAACCGCCGCTCTTTTCCTCTTCTTAGCAACCGCCTGCGCGCCCTCCTTCTCGGCTGTGTCGTCTGTCTGGTTAGTGCTCTCTTTCGTCTTCTTTTCCTCCATTGCTTCTAGGGTTTTCACCGCATAATAGTTTCTAGGGTTTTGATTTCGGTCGGGTTGCTCGTGCTCGTAGTATGTGTTTATGATTTGTGGTCATGTGGATCTAGATTTTCTGCTGATTCGGTGTCTTAATTGGATTTATTTTCAAGGTGTTCTGTTTGCGCTGCCATGTCTACCTCTTCAGAATCATTGAAGACCGATAGTGATGAAGGTTAATTTCTTTTAAGTAGCATGTACTTCCTTGTTGTTGCTTATGCACTTCTTTAGGTTGTTATGAAATAATTCTCATGACTCTCCTGATGTAGTTCTCACATTTTGTTGTAGGTATTGTGCGTCCTATTTCTGTTGTACCCCCTGGATCAGGTATTTTTCCTCTTTGTTTTTCTTATGTGTTGGAGTAATCCTTGCATAGGAGTTATTCTAGAATGTTTGAGTATAACTATTCTAGATTAAGGCTTAGGCTCTAACATAGAGTAGAAGTATTTGCGATCCTGACTATCAGTAAAAGCTTGTAGAAGGCTGTTGAAAAAAACTAGCTATAAAAACCTAGTTGTAGAACGTTGTAGAAGGTTGTAGTCACCAACCTTGCTCTCCTATATTTACCCCTATGTAATACAAGCAGCAGTAGCTTTTGCAGCATACAGAAAACACCTTCCACATAGCCTAAGTCTAACATTATGTATTTATTTAACTGTTTTTTTTTGTTTTTGTAGCTGGTCTTGTTTTTTTGCTATTTTTTTGACCTTGCCATGATATTAGTCGTGCTATCGTTCCTATTGATGTAGTCTCACATTTTGTATTCCTGTACTTATCTGAACTAAGTTCTGTATTGCCTTATGTGTTGTTGTTTTGCTTCTTGGTTATGCATATTTTAACTTGAGTTTGAGTTTATTTTAAGTGTATTCTTGAAGCTGCCGAAATTTTAGTTTATTCCTATATTTCTTACACTTGATTTTTTGTTTTGTGTAGAAGATTTAGCTCGTGAGCATATTCGCGAGGTTGTTTCTTCCATCAATGCGGAGTTCTTGTTAGAAGGGGGTCCTGGTGCAGATAATGCAGCCTTTGATCCTAATCAGTCACAGTCCCTAGTTCTCTCAGAGTCACGGTTGCCGCCGCCCTTTGATCCTAATCAGTCACATTCCCTTGTTCTGTCAGAGTCACAGTCTCCGCCGCCTTTTGATCCTAATCAATCACAGTCCCTTGTTCTGTCAGAGTCTCAGTCGCCGCCGCCTTTTGATCCTAATGAGCCTGTTACTCAGGCTGGAGAGATGGCTGATGCTCAGCGAGAGGCTGAAAGAGTAAAGCAAGCTGGTAAGGTTGAAAGGGCTAAAGAACGTTTAACCAATTCTACTACTGAACAACGTTCCAAGGCTAATCATGATCGATTGTCAAGGTCATGTGTCCCGTTAACCTCTGAAGGGGCTACACGGTGTAGCCCTCCTGTTCAAGCAATTAAGAATTCTAGTCTTCTTGTCGATTTAGTTTCTGGTGCTATTGAAAAGGGCAAGGCTGTTGTTGCTTCAAAGGCCAAGTCTCTGTAACATCCCAAATTTTGCAAAAAATTAAAACTTTGCATTCATGCATCATTCATCATATAGGCATGATATTTAAATCACAAGAGTACTAAATAAAAAATGTAATTATAAGTTTAAATTTTGCAATTCCTTAAAGTTGTTTATTTATACCCCTTATAATTTTTTTTTATCAAATTATTTGGTAAGCAAGTACCATGCAAAAAGATTCTGAATTTAATAAGCTTTCCAAAATATATTTCTGAAATGTTTTGAATAAGTTTAAAAATCATTTTTGAAATCAGTTTTTAAAACAGAAATTTATTTGATAAAAGAAAATAGGAAAAAGGAATTAAAACGGGCCGGCCGTCCCCTATCTAACGCGCGCGCGTGTGTTTCGGCCATCAGCCCAACGAACCAGCCCGTAACTCTCTTCTCTCTCTCTCCCTCGCTGACAAGTGGGGACCACCCAACAGGGATCTTCAACCTCTGCCCGCGAGATTTCCGACGAGAGTTCGATCCGAACTCGGATCAAATCGACGCGATTGTCTCGCGATTTGTTTCCGGGAGCGCCCTATTTATACCCCGCAACCTCGCCTCTCGATTCCACCCAAAACCCTAACCTCTACTCCACTGGGCTACCCGCAACCGACCTCGGCATCTCGCCATTGCCGCCGCCGCAAATCTCTCCGTCCCGCTGAGTGCAGCATCCCCGGGCATCTTCCAACCTTCCTCTGCTACCTCTTGTTATCGTGCGCATCTAACGGACTCGCTCCCGTCTCGGCTTGTGCACCAGATCGACGCAGCCATCCACGACCCGACGTCGCCGTCCGCCGTTCTACTCCGGCGAGCTACGAGGGGGAATAGCAGACCACCGCAACAGCCCCTGCCTCGCCATCGAGTTCACCTCGTCGTCACACATCGATTGGTGAGCAAATTCCCTCTATGTTCTTCTTCCGTTAGCCGTAGAGCTCGACGCCGGCGATGGCGCCGCCACGGTCGGGATTTTTCCGGCGACTCATGCCGCCCGCTTCTGACCATTGTTTATGGACCGTTGGAAATAGATCCAACGGATCTAGATCGATCTAATCTCGCGCGTTCGTTTTCAATTAGATCGGACGGCTCGCGCTCGCGATCCACACAAAATGGTACGAGCCAATCAGCGAGCGCCGTGTGGTCGATTTAATTTTCTATTTCGCAGGAATTTTATAAATAAAACAGAAAATATGTAAAACATAGAAAATTCATAACTTTTGATATGTACGTCCAATTTTGATAATTTTTATATCCACGGATAGCCCTGCTAGTGTGGTTTATTTCTACATCATTTGTTTTTCCTTGTGATAACTTTTAATTCGTGTAATTATCAGAGGAGTATTTCGGCTAATTAAATTCATAAATTAAATAATAAAAATTCTTTTCTAATAAATTTAATTGTTTTAGTTTTGTATTATTGCCCTCTATCCAGAAATATCAACATGTGTTTTATTTGAAAACTTTCATAAAACAATAGAAGTTATAGTTGTATAACTCTAATTTTGCTATATTGTTTTCAATTCTTTAATTGATAATTAAAATAAGAAATTCCTGGAAATTGAATTTCATGCATTCAATAACAGAAAGTATAAATGTTAATAAGTGTGTCTTGTTATACTTATAGCATATAATGCCTGCATACATGTTTATGTTTTGGTGTTTTAGTGTTGTGTGTGTGTATTTATTTTATGTATTGCTTGTGCTAGATTGTGAAGAGGAAGGACTTGCTTGTGACTGTTATTCTTGTTGTGCTTGCTCCTCCTGTTACCAAGGCAAGTGACATTCATAAACTACCCAATATTTCAATATACATTGGTAGTATATTTTTCAGTGGTATGCATGATAGGAACTTTGGACTATTTTATTATGCTAAGTTAGTTTTACACTTCGCAAAATTCCTAGTAGTATGTAGCCACCCCTTTTCCATGCAGCCATTTAAAAGTTTTATTAGATGCTTAGCAATGCTATAAAATTGTTTACATACCATGCTATGGAATTATTTCTAAGTGTTAAACTTAAAATGCACACCTAGGTGGATTGGTTGGTATGGTTTATGTTGAGTGGCTATTTGGGACTATGCTTGTGGTTGTCGTCCCCTAGGATGAATGTCTATTCTACTTAGGGCTATGAGCATGGTGGTTGTCACCCAAATGTGCACTTGTGGACGGCCACCCAGGAACAAAGAGATTACTAAGTCCCTCCAAGTTTAGATGCTTCCCGTGCAGCCTTTTGAAAATGGGCTCTATCTAGAATGATTAAGTTGTGAGAGTTCAACTGTCAGCTTGACAAGCAGATGTAGAGTTGGTAGGTGGAACGGATCTTGCTAGTATGGTTGAATTCTTCTTCTGAAAGTTCTTGTCTCAATTCTCTCCTTTCCTTAATGCACTCCTCGTGTATAGGATGTTTGGGTTAATTGAGTCTAAATGTGAAATTGCACAACCTCTGCAGATTCGACAATCTGAGTACTTAGCCGTGTCCCCGGTGATGGACTACTTCGAGCAGCTGGACAAGGATGGACGGAAGAATCTCAACACTGTTTTCATAAAGTAAAATTTGACTAAGGAAGGAAATGTTGGTGCACTTGGGCTTCATTGCTTGGTGCCAAGTCTTTGAGAAATGAAAGTGTTTTACAAAAAGATAGGAGAAAACTTGCTTTCTGCAAAAACAGCCTACAACTCCACCAAGCCAAATATGCATATAGAATTAGACTTGTCGTAATATATCCACCATAGTCACTTGTCAATACTTCATTGTATTGACCTCATTCGGGGGCTTCATATTCAAATGTGCAGGTACTTCAGATGAAGAATAAGTTTGGACTCGAGTCTACACCGAACATGTCTGCATGTGGCGCATGCTTGAAGATGAGGCTCATTGCCTTTTTCTTTTGTTGTGAACTCTGAATATTTTAGCTAGCCTTCATGGCTATACTTAGCTATTTTTGGATCTCGTTGTAGTATTATGATACTTATGCAATGATACTTTATATTTTGTACTGTGGTGCTGGCAGTGATCCAGGGACTAGCACTTAACACAGGTGTTCCATCTTTATATAAAAGATGGGGCGCTACAAAATGGTATCAGAGCAAAGTGTTGCCTGTAGGTTCGAGCCCTTAGGATTGGATCAGCCCCTTTTGATCATAATATTACCATCTTTGAAGTATGTTGGGTCCTAGCGGCATAGTGGGATGAAGCGGCCCGGGACTAACCTTACATGTCCGCGTACATGAGGCCTGTTCCACAATATAAGTGGCTGGCCAGGTGTCTGTCTCTTTCAATATAGTGAATATCCAACTTACAAAGAGTTCATATTAATGTTGATCACCTTGTAGAATAGAACCCTTATTTTCTCTAAGTACTTATTTACATCATGACTATTAGTTCTCACCTTATGTATTATGTTTTTAACAAATTTTACTCTTATAACTTAAGGATGTTGTTCTTCATGTATCAAACCGCGGAGGACTTCAAGAACATGCGTGTTGGAAGATATCTTCTGGAGTTGGTAGAACTACTGGCGCTTCCAACACCCATCATCAAGGCAAGTCAGCTGAAGCACTTCAACAAAGAAGACTTATTGGGAGTTCGCATTTTTCAACAAGGGCGCCAGACTGAACCCAAGACCGAAAACATCCAGTACAAGTCGATTAGTGACTCCTTGGAGAAAGGACTGGATCTCGTCACGCGGGAGCTAATAGGATGTATTTGCTGGCAATTCAGGGAGGAGTTAAAAGACCACTACTTTTCTACCCTAGGCCAACGTGACGAAGATGGGATACCCTACCTTGTTAACGAGGAAGACAAAAACAAACCAGAACCTTTGCAACCTTATCTTCAAGACTTAGAAATTCACCTCTGGCAACTTGAAGTAGGCGCGATGAGCTGCTGAAGAATGATGAAATAATGGCCCAAGTCAAGGAGACTCAAAAGAAGATTGACGCCCAAGAAGAGGTGGCCAACGCTCAAGAGGAGAAATTCCGAGCTCAAGAGAGAGAAGAGAATTAAAGACAAGAACAAGGAGATCAAGAACTTGAAGGATGAAATTCTGAGCAACGACGTCGAGTTCGAAGCTGATGGAGATTTGATCAAAACTCTGCGCCATGAGAAGAGAATGCTACAAGAGAATATTCAAGCCCTGGAGAAGGAAGCGATCGAGACTCTGCACCGTGAGAAGAAAATGCTACAGGAGAAGAATGAAGCCTTAGAGAAGGAGGTGAACGACTACAAGGAGATTCTGATGAAGGAAGGCATCACCATCGAGGAGGTCAAAGAAGATGAAGGAGACGTCATGGACGAAGTTTAGACTTAGTAGTTGGACTACCATGTTATTCCTCATTTAGCTTCTCGTTTTTGAAACATTGATCACCAACTTGTGGTGTGACAATGTTAAATGTTTTGGTTTGCAGACTCTGTCGTTTTATTTAATCAACCAAGAATGTCTTTTATCAATTTACTAAGGAAGAAAAGAAAACATGCCCACAACTGGTTTAACACAAAGATATTGTTTTTACAAATTTTTAGAAATTTATTTGACCTGATTTGGAGTCTTAAATCAAAAGTTATAAAGGAAATAGAAAAATAAGAAAATAAAAAGAGAAAAACCTGACAGGCGGGACCCACCTGTAAGGGGAGCTTCTTCAACCTCCGGCAATCTACCCCGGCCGTTTCGGTCTGTGATTCCCTCCACCGCGTGCGAGAGTTTAGCGTGATTAACGACCCCCCCCCCCCCCTCTGCCACATTTAAACCCCATAGACCTCCTCTCTCATTCCCCTCTCGCCCTAACCTATTTGCGCCGCCAGGCTGTCCACCATTGGTCACCGGAGTTCCTTGAGACCACGGCCAAGTTCTTCGATTCCGGCGATGGGAAGCCCTCGTCCGAGCCCGTGGTTCCTTCCTTCCTCTTCGTCGTGCCAACGCACACCTCACTGACCCTCCTACTTGTTCTTGCACAGCCGAAGCCGCGAGTTCTTCCATGACCCGAGTACGTCGGAGCACACCGCACCTCCGGCCGCATCCCCACATGACTCCCGGACGCACTGCTCGACGACAGGGCCACGTTCATCTTTCTCGTGCCGAGCCGCATCGCGCCGTCGTATTCCCGAGGCCGGGGCCACACCACATCGACCGGAGCGTCCCAGGGCCGAGCCGCCGTCGCCGTCTTCCTCTTCTCAAGCGAGATGCGTCGCCACCTCCTGGACACCCACGGTGAGCCTTCGGATCTGCTTTTAATGGTCAAGATTAGAACCCTTAGATGAACCGTTACAGATCGATATGATCCATCGGATCTGGATCTAACGATCCAGATTCAAAGAAGCCGAGCCGAGCCACGGCTCGACTTAAGCCTAGCCAAGCCAGCCGAGTCTGAGCCCAGCCAGTCACAGCCCGCCATGTGGCCAGACATTTCTCTGTTTTATTTTCCGAATAAAATTAAATGGCACTTTTACAGCAAAGCCCCCGCATCTTTGATCTATTATAACTTTTTATTGGTTTGGCCAAATTTAACAAACTTTATATATTTGGAAAGCCCTTGACGTGTAGAATATTTAGACCTGCTAGATTTCAAATTTGACTTAGTATAAATTATTCAAATTTCAAATGGTGGATTTGAGTATATTTGTCATAAGTTTAAATATATAATTCCAAAATTTGCAAATAAAATTGTTTTAGAAACTTTATAAAATGTGTAATATGATGCCTCTGTTACAAAATAATTTTGAGAATTATTTTCATAATTTAATAGTTGTATGTTTTAATTTAAATAGTTTGACTATTTTTGACATATCTATTAATAAAAACATTATTTTTGAATAAATCCAATTGCTATAAATTTAATTAAATCCCCTCTGTCTATTAACAACATTTATAAAAATTGTGTTATGAAAACTAAATCACATAAAACGTTAATCTATATGTTTTCCCTTTTATTATGTTTTGGAAAAATAGAAATTAATTAAAATTGCATTTATAAGCCTTATGCATACTTTATAAATATCACAAAAATAAGTATCATGTTTCTTATGATTAAAAAGTACATTTCATGCATAACATATTTTCCCATATAGTTATACTCCTCATAGGAAAACTCCTCCATTATTTTCTCTAAGTTAGGATTATTTTCAACTTAGTATTTTGGTAAAGTGCTATGCACTAAGACACTTAGGATTTTCAACATGGAGTTAGAAGACCAATGAAGGACTTAGCCAAAACAAGACTTCAGAATATCTTCAAGGAGTAGAAGCACTTAGAAGAAAATCAAGAAGAAGTTCATGAATACCAACCAGCAATATTTTTCTAAGTCTTGCTTCCTCTCTCTCTTTTTCCCTTCTTCTCTTAGACCCCTGGATGACTAAGTTATATTCAAGACCAACCTGGAGGCTATCAACACTATCAAGTCTTCAGAGTCATCAAGTCTGCAAAATTGCAATGAAGTCATCACATCAAGAAGAAAAGGAAGCAAGGAGAAGATTCTACCCTCTTTCTATCTCTTCCCTCTTTCCTAATCTTGTCTTTCACTTTAGACATAAACAATTTTTGATCATGTTATTACCATCTTGAAGTTTGTTGGATCCTAGCGGCATAGTGAGATGAAGCGGCCTGGAGACTAACCTTACATGTCAACGTACATGTGACAAGTTCCACATCTTAAGTGGTTGGCCGGGTGTCTGTCTCTCTCACTATAGTGAATATCCAATTTACAAAGAGTTGTTAATGATTGTTGATCACCTCGAAGAATAGAGTTAGTGTTTTCTCTAAGTAGTTATGCACCTCATGGCTAAGCCATTAGAGTGCGTATTCATTATGATTTATAGTAAAGTATTTTATCCAACTTATGACCTTAGTCCTTAGCCATTTTGACCAACATATTTTACCTTGCATAAACATAGAATAATTTCGTGGCCAGACATGCATAGTAGTTCCGTTAGAAATATTTTGCACCTCATGCATAAACATATTCTTCCTTAGAAGTTTTATAAAACTTGTTTGTTCATTATGTATGCTTGTATGTGTTGTGTTGTTTTGTTTTATGATTGTTGTTGTTTGTTTGTATGTTTAGACTGAACAAAGAGCCCCGAGTTACGTTGAAAAGAGTTTGTGAGCAAAGACATCATCCAAAGGCAAGTGGCACACCTCATAAATCTCCTATTATTTTCTATATGCATTACTTAGTGTATTTTTATATAAGCATGTGTAGGATAGTATTGCTATGCTAGACCTGTGTAGAAATTCCTTACTCCTGTGTCTAGGTTCCTATACAATACTGAGTATAAATATTGAAGCTATGCAATTGATGAAAAGTTTTACAAAATGTTAAGTGACTACTCAGGGTTGTCCCCATGGTTGTCCTCGCCTAGGATAAATTTTTATTCTACTTAGTGCCGTGAGCATGGTGGTTGTCAACCTGGGAGTACACATCCACTAAGTTAATGAAACACCTGGGTGGATTGGTTGAATGGTTTATGTTGAGTGGCTACTCAGGGCTGTGCTTTTGGTTGTCTTCGCCTAAGGTAGTTTCTATTATACTTGGGACCATGAGCATGGTGGTTGTCAACCTGAGAGTGCACTTGTGGATGGCCACCCAGGAACCGAGGAATCTGAAGAACTCCGAGTGACGATTGCTTCCAGTGCAGCCATTGCCAATGGGCTCTGGCTTGATCAATTATGTTGCGTGGACTCGCCCCGGCTTGACAAGCAGATGTAGAGGGTGTTAGGTGGAACGGGTCAAGCCAGAGTGGGAGGGAAAATGCTTCTAAAAGATCTCGTCTCATTCTTCTCCTTTTCCTTATCACTATAAGTGTGTAAAGGATAGTTTGGGTTGAATGGGTACAATGGTGAACGTGCACAACCTCTGCAGAATGTAAAACTAAGTACTTAGCCGTGTCCCCGGTATGGACAATTTGAGCAGCTGATCACGGACGTCAACGGAGGATTCCACCATTCCAACTTCAAAAATTAAAACTTGATGGGCGCACAAGGGAATGAGATCGTGGTTGTCATACCATGAATGTCTCGAATAGAAGAAAAGTGTTTTCCAAACAGTTAGGAAAAAAATGGCTATATGCAAAATAGCCTTGAACTCCACCAGCCAAATAAGCATATAGATTATTAGAGTTATTCCACTAAGTGTCCACCATAATGTCACTTGTCAGACTCCATTTTTAATAGAATCTGACCCACGTTGTTCCAATATTTTTCTTATTGCAGATTGATCAGTTGACGAGTGAGGTTTCGTTTAAAGGTTTCGGGTCTGCAACCAACATGTTTTTCGCCTGTGGCAACCTGAATATGATGGAGACTCACTGCTATTGTATTTCCGATGTTTACTCTTTCAAAGCTAGCTTTATGCTATGCAACTTGTATTGAATATTTTGTAAGCCTGGATCATCGATGTAATAAAATAATTACTTTGTTGTGATATTACATCGTAAACTGTGTGTACAAACGAATCGATCCAGGGATTTGCACTATACACAGGAATCTGCCTTATTTTAAGACCTGGTGCGCTACATCGATCTTCGATCAGGGTACCTCCAAATGAAAGTTAGAGAAATGGATATACCCAAGACTGCATTTGTGACGAGATATGGCTCTTACGAGTACACCGTAATGCCTTTTGGATTAACCAATGCTCCAGCCTATTTCATGAACATGATGAATAAGGTGTTCATGGATTTTCTGGATAAGTTTGTGTAGTGTTCATAGATGACATTTCAATCTACTCCAAGAGTCACAAAGAACATGAAGAGCATTTGCGTCTAGTATTGCAGAGACTACGTGAGCATAAGTTGTATGCCAAATACAACAAGTGTGATTTTTGGTTAGAACAAGTCGGATTTCTAGGCCATGTGGTGTCCAAGGAAGGCATAGCGGTGGATCCTGAAAAGGTTCCAGCTCTAACTAATTGGGAGCCGCCAAAGAATGTGGGAGAATTACGGAGTTTTCTTGGTCTAGCAGGATACTATTGAAGAACATTGAAAACTTCTCCAAGATTGCCAAGGCTTTGACGGAATTATCGAAGAAGGAGAAGAAGTTTGAGTGGACTGAGGCATGCGAAGCCAATTTTCAGGAGCTGAAGAAACGTCTAGTCTCAGCCCCAGTTTTTACCTGATTTAGAGAAGGAATTCCAAGTGTACTGTGATGCTTCACGCCAAGGCCTGGGAAGCGTATTGATGCAGGAAGGCGGAGTGGCATCTTATGCCTCTAGACAGCTCAAGAAACATGAAGGAAATTACCCGACCCACGATCTCGAATTAGCCTCAGTAGTACATGCCCTGGAGACATGGAGACCCTATCTGATGGGGAAAAGATGTGAAGTATTTACTGACCACAAAAGTTTGAAGTATATTTTCACTCAGAAGGAATTGAACATGAGACATAGAAGATGGTTGGAACTTATTAAAGATTATGATCTAAGTCTCCAATACCATCCGGGAAAGGCTAATGTGGTCGCAGATGACCTGAGTCGTAAGTTATATGTGAAAGGCCTCACGACAGAAGAATTACCCGACGATTTATGCAAGGCATTCAAGGACCTCCGATTGGAAGTAGTGTCAGAAGGTTTTGTAGCCTCAATAGTAGTACAGACAACTTTGATGGACAAGATACGCGGAGCTCAAAAGGGAGACAAGGAAATAGAAGAAATCAAAGTCAATCTGAGAGCAGGAAAAGATAAGGGATTGCATG
Source organism: Poa annua (assembly GCA_026929855.1). Taxonomy (NCBI): domain Eukaryota; kingdom Viridiplantae; phylum Streptophyta; class Magnoliopsida; order Poales; family Poaceae; genus Poa; species Poa annua. The sequence goes on from CM049426.1 coordinate 74,799,599, forward strand.
AGGATGAGCAAGGGATTTTATGGTTTGAAAAACGTGTATGTATGGCCAATGACCCTGATCTTAGGAAGTTAATTCTGCAAGAAGCCCATAAGACACCTTATTCCATTCATCCGGGAAATACCAAGATGTATATGGATGTGAAGGAGAGATTTTGGTGGAACAATCTGAAGAGAGAAATAGCAGAATATATCGCTAAGTGTGATGTATGCAGTCGAGTAAAGGAAGAGCATCAGAAACCAGCAGGACTTTTACAACGTTTAAAATTACCCGACTGGAAGTGGGATTCTATTGGAATGGATTTCATCACCGGCTTACCAAGGACTAAACCGGGTTATGATTCTATTTGGGTTATTGTTTGTCGTCAAACCAAAATAGCTCACTTTATACCCGTGAAGACCACTTATACAAGTGCAAAGTTAGCTGATATTTACATCAAGAGAATTGTGTGCCTTCATGGCGTTCCTAAGAGTATCGTGTCGGATAGGGGGACCCAGTTCACTTCTCATTTCTGGAAGCAGTTGCATGAACACTGGAACCAGATTGGAATTCAGTACGGCTTTACACCCGCAAGCAGATGGTCAGACTGAAAGAGTAAATCAGATTTTAGAGGATATGTTAATTGCTTGTGCGCTCGATTATGGATCTAGCTGGGACGATAATCTACCTTACGCTGAGTTCTCCTAGAATAACAGTTACCAAGCCAGCATTGAGATGGCACCGTTTGAAGCCTTATATGGAAAGAAATGCACAACCCCATTGTTGTGGAGTGGTGTAGGAGAATGGAGTTTCTTTGGAGCTGATATAATCCAGGATGCTGAAGAGAAGGTCTGACTGATTAAGGATAGATTGAAGATATCACAGTCACGCCAGAAAAGCTATGCAGATTCCAAACGTAGAGAAGTCACCTACGAGGTGGGTGATAGAACCTATCTCAGAGTGTCACCACTTCGAGGTGTATAAAGGTTTGGAATCAAAGGAAAGTTAGCACCTCGATTCGTTGGACCATTCAAAATCCTTTCTCGCAAAGGTGAAGTGGCATATGAGTTAGAACTGCCAGAAGTTCTATCTGCTGTTCATAATGTGTTCCATATCAGCCAGTTGAAAAAATGTCATCCCGAGATGATGGGAGTTCCTTTAAAGGATATTGTACCCCTCGAGGAAGTACAATTGGAGAGTGACCTGACCTACGAAGAGAAGCCCATCAAAATATTGCAGACAGCAGAAAGAGTCACCCGTACCAAAACCATCAAGTTTTGCAAAGTTCATTGGAATCATCACACCGAGGAAGAAGCCACTTGGGAACGAGAAGATGACTCCGAGAAGATCATCCTCACCTATTTGCTGACCTTTCCGAATCTCGAGGGCGAGCTTCCTCTTAAGGAGGTTAGTCTGTAACATCCCAAATTTTGCAAAAAATTAAAACTTTGCATTCATGCATCATTCATCATATAGGCATGCTATTTAAATCACAAGTGTACTAAATAAAAAATGTAATTATAAGTTTAAATTTTGCAATTCCTTAAAGTTGTTTATTTATACCCCTTATAATATTTTTCTTTATCAAATTATTTGGTAAGCAAGTATGATGCAAAAAGATTCTGAATTTAATAAGCTTTCCAAAATATATTTTTATGAATTTTTCTGAAATGTTTTGAATAAGTTTAAAAAACATTTTTGAAATCAGTTTTTAAAACAGAAATTTATTTGATTAAAGAAAATATGAAAAAGGAAATAAAACGGGCCGGACGTCCCCTATCTACCGCGCGCGCGTGCGTTTCGGCCATCAGCCCAGCGAACCAGCCCGCAACTCTCTTATCTCTCTCTCCCTCGCTGACAAGTGGGGACCACCCGTCAGGGATCTTCAACCTCTGCCCGTGAGATTTCTGAAGGGAGTTCGATCCAAACTCGGATCAAATCGACGCGATTTTCTCGCGATTTGTTTCCCGGGAGCGCCCTATTTATACCCCGCAACCTCGCCTCTCGATTCCACCCAAAACCCTAACCTCTACGCCACCGGATTGCCCTCAACCGAGCTCGGCATCTTGCCATTGCCGCCGCCGCAAATCTCTCTGTCCCGGTGAGTGCAGCGTCCCCGGGCATCTTCCATTCTCCCTCTGCTACTTCTTTTTCTCGTGTGCATCTAACGGACTCGCTCCCGTCTCGGCTTGTGCACCAGATAGACGCAGCCATCCACGACCCAACGCTGCCGTCCGCCGTTCTACTCCGGCGAGCTACCATGGGGAATAGCAGACCACCGCGACAGTCCCTGCCTCGCCATCGAGTTCGCCTCGTCGTGATGCATCGATTGGTGATAAAACCCGCTCTCCGTTCTTCTTCCGTTAGCCGTAGAGCTCGACGCCGGCGATGGCGCCGCCGCGGTCGGGATTTTTCCGGCGACTCGCGTCGCCCGCTTCTGACCATTGTTTATGGACCGTTGGATCAAGATCGATCTAATCTCGCGCGTTCGTTTTCAATTAGATCAGACGGCTCACGCTCGCGATCCGTGCGAAACGGTACGAGCCAATCAGCGAGCTCCGCGTGGCCGATTTAATTTTCTATTTCGCTGGAATTTTAAAAATAAAACAAAAAATATGTAAAACTTAGAAAATTCATAACTTTTGATCTGTAAGTCCAAATTTGATAAATTTTATATCCACGGATATCACTGCTAGTGTAGTTTATTTCTACATCATTTTTTTCCTTGTCATAACTTTTAATTCGTGTAATTATCACAGGAGTATTTCGGCTAATTAAATTCGTAAACTAACTAATAAAAATGCGTTTCTAATAAATTTAATTGTTTTAGTTTTGTATTATTGGCCTCTGTCCAGAAATATCAACATGTGTTTTATTTTAAATCTTTCATAAAACAATAAAAGTTATAGTTGTAGAACTCAAATTTTGCTATATTGTTTTCAATTCTTTAATTGATAATTAAAATAAGAAATTCCTGGAAATTGCATTTCATGCATTAAATAACAGAAAGTATAAATGTTAATAAGTGTGTCTTGTTATACTCATAGCATATCATGGATGCATACATGTTTCTGTTTTGGTGTTCTAAGTGTTGTGTGTGTGTATTTTTTATGTATTGCTTGTGCTAGATTGTGAAGAGGAAGGACTTGCTTGTGATTGTTATTCATATTGTGTTTGCTCCTCCTGTTACCAAGGCAAGTGACATTCATAAACTAACCAATAATTCTATATACATTAGTAGTATATTTTCCAGTAGTATGCATGATAGGAATTTTGGTCTATTTTATTATGCTAAGTTAGTTTTACACTTTGCAAAATTCCTAGTAGTATGTAGCCACCCCTTTTCCATGCAGCCATTTAAAAGTTTTATTAGATGCTTAGCAATGCTATAAAATTGTTAACATAACGTGCTATGGAATTATTTCTAAGTGTTAAACTTAAAATTCACACCTAGGTGGATTGGTTGATATGGTTTATGTGGAGTGGCTATTTGGGACTATGCTTGTGGTTGTCGTCGCCTAGGATGAATGTCTATTCTACTTAGGGCCATGAGCATGGTGGTTGTCACCCAAAAGTGCATTTTTGGACGGCCACCCAGGAACAAAGAGATTACTAAGTCCCTCCAAGTTTAGATGCTTCTCGTGCAACCTTTTGACAATGGGCTTTGTCTAGAATGATTAAGTTGTGAGGGTTCAACCTGTCAGCTTGACAAGCAGATGTAGAGTTGGTAGGTGGAACGGGTCTTGCTAGTATGGTTGAATTCTTATTTTGAAAGTTCTTGCCTCAATTCTCTCCTTTCCTTAATGCACTTCGCGTGTATAGGATGTTTCGGTTAATTGAGTGTAAAGGTGAAATTGCACAACCTCTGCAGATTCGACAATCTGATTACTTAGCCGTGTCCCTGGTGATGGACTACTTCGAGCCACTGGACAAGGATGGACGGAAGAATCTCAACACTGTTTTCATGTAGTAAAATTTGACTAAGTAAGGAAATGTTGGTGCACTTGGGCTTCATCGCTTGGTGCCAAGTCTTTGAGAAATGAAAGTGTTTTACAAAAAGATAGGAGAAAACTTGCTTTCTGCAAAAACAGCCTACAACTCCACCAAGCCAAATATGCATATAAAATTAGACTTGTCGTAATATATCCACCATAGTCACTTGCCAATACTTCATTGTATTGACCTCATTCGGGGGCTGCATATTCAAATGTGCAGGTACTTCTGATGAAGAATAAGTTTGGACTCGAGTCTACACCCAACATATCTGTATGTGGCGCATGCTTGAAGATGAGGCTCATTGCTTTTTGCTTTTGTTGTGAACTCTGAATATTTTTGCTAGCCTTCATGGCTATGCACTTTGTAATAAAGTTATACTTAGCTATTTTTGGATCTTGTTGTAGTATTATGATACTTATGCAATGATACTTTATATTATGTACTGTGGTGCTGGCAGTGATACAGGGACTAGCACTTTAAATAGGTGTTCCATCTTTATATAAAAGATGGGGCGCTACAGTCTCCTATTAAGGCCAAGGTTGTTGCTGTTGGAAAGTCCAAGGCTCCTCCTGCTGCAAAGGCCATATCTTCTGCAAAGTCCAAGGCCATGTCTTCTGCAAAGGCCAAGGCTCCTCCTGCTTCAAAGGCCACGTCTCCTGTAAAGGCCAAGGCTCCTGCTGTTGAAAAGGCCAAGGCTCCTCCTACTGCAAAGGCCAAGTCTCATGTAAAGGCCAAGGCTCCTGTTGTGGAGAAGAAATGTGCTGGCAGAAAGAAAAGGCCTGCTGGGTTGTCAAGAAGTTGCCCCGAAGGATCGTAAGGCAGTTAGTTTTGATGATGATGACGACGTCTTTGTTGATGATGAGATGCACGTCAGCGAAGATTCTGATGATGGTGATGATTTGTCTCAGATGATTTTCCATTCTGATCCTGTACTTCTTTTCTTTGTTTGTTTTTCACTTCTATTCATATATTACTGCGCTTTCCTATTTTACGTAATCTAATTTATCTTATATGCATCGTGGCTTGTACTTCTTTTTGTTTTTTCTTGAAATTCCTTTGATGACATGTTTTCTTGGTTTTCATTTTGTAGTATGAGCTTAAACAGAGGAGTGTTAAGAGGCAGAGGGGATCGAAAGCCTCATATAATGTTGATTCTGATATACCCAGTAAGAAGCCACTTAGTAAGAAGACGTGTTTCAATACAACGGTGAGCTGCTCCCTGAAAGAGGTACTTGCTTGTGTTAAGTTGTTGAAGGGTCGCCATCTTGATGAGCTTTGGGCTGGAGGTCTTGGACATTTGCTGGACTTTAAAATTGATTCCAACATCAGCCGTCCATTAATGGGATTCTTAATGTATTATATCGATCCTGCTACCATGACACTTGATTTGGTCGATGGTCGAAAGATCATCCAGTTTACAGCGGATACTATGTATATTCTGTTTGGTCTGCCCTGTGGTAGGAATTCCCCTCCTTACCCATCTGAAAATGGGTTTGATGTAGCTGTGATGCAGTTGAGGGAAGAGCTTGGTATTCCAAGGCATAAGCACATTGAGACCAAGGATTTGCGTTTGAAGCTTACATCGCTTGTTGAAGATCCGACAAAAGATGTTTTGGCGTTGAAAGTTTTCGGTCTCATTTTCTATATGAAGTTTGTCTGTCCCGGGTCATCTGTTCGTGTTTCGAGGGAGGCACCGATGGTAGAGGAATTTACGATAGCCGAGTTGGCTGATGTCGACGTGTGCCAGCTTGTTCTTGATGAGTTTAAGAGAGCTATTATCCTATGGTAGAATGCTGGTTCTGATTGGAGCGCCATCCCAGGATGTGGCATTGCGGCAGTCCTTGCTTATCTTGATTGTATTAAAAACCTGGTCCATGAAACGAAGGATATGCGTACTCCTCGTTTTCTCTACATGGTTCCTTTCCATCTTAGGGCTCTTGTTAAGAAGGATTGCTTAATAGAGGGTAAAGAGGATCCCAGGTTTTGGATTTTTTGGGAAGTCGCGGGTGAGCATATTCTTATAATTTTCTCCTTTGTGTTTATCTGTTTTACTTAGTTTCTTTTGCACATTCATTCTACCAGTATTATTTACGCGGGTGAGCGTAAATAAGTTGTTCTAATTTCAATTGCATGTATTTTTTTTCTTTTCAGTGGAAGTCTGAAGCTAACATTATTTATTGGAATAAGAGCCCCGAAGTGACGGTTCCAATGCATCGTCCGCTCTCGCATAAGAGAAGCGGTTGTTTTTCTGGTGATGTGCCTTCTAGCAAGCGTGTGTTCACCGGAAGTACCAGTGGAGCAGCTGCTGATGTAGGAGGAGGCAACAAAATTGTTGATGGTGCTGTGTTTGGTCAGCTGGAGTATCATCTTGCTAAAGCTGTTGAGCTTTCTCTCCAATTTCCATCCACTATGGCACGTCTGAGTACAATTCCTGAATCTGTACGTGGTGGACGGAACTTTGATGACGAATCCTCATCTGGAATTCTCCGGATGGAAGCTACCAGTATTGCTTAGATGCAGTCTGGGTTAGCAAATATTCAGACTAGTTTTCTGATGCTGAAGTCTATGCAAGATGTTCGGTTTAAATGCCTTGAGGATGAGGCACATAGTTTTATGGTTTAGATGCAGAATAAAGAGTCAGCTGCCGCCAGTAGGCATGATGTTGGAAAAGTGAGTTTTCTTTGTTTTCAATAGATAATCTCTTTCATGTCAGTTTATGTTTACTTGTAACTTGTACTTCCATTTGTCTGATGGTTTAACTGCCCTCTCATAATTGATTTTTAGGAGAGTACTGAAGGTGTTACCAATGAATCTGCAGTTCCTTCTGCGAATCGGGGAACTGTTTCACCTATCCCTCCTCTAGAAGCTGTCACTGAAGCTGATGGTGAAAATACCATCTCTGAGGTTTGTCCTATTTTAGATGACACGTTTCACCAGTCTCCTCAAGAAGCTGTCACCGAAGCTCATAGTGAAAAAACTATTTCCCAGGATGATCATATTTTAGGAGGCACAGATCCCCCCGTCTCCTGTTGCTCCGGTTGAAGTAGTTGTAGATTCAACTTTGGCTGATCCTATCTCTGAAGTTCAAGACAAGGACAATGAGCCTGAAGCTGAAGTTCAGGACAAGGAGCCTGTAGGTGAAGATATGGACAAGGAGCCTGAAGATAATCATGAGGATAAGAAGTCTGAAGATGAACATCATCAGGACAAGGAGCAAGAAGGAGATGAGGGAGTTGCTGCACCAGGCAAGGAAATGTTGGTTACCGCTGATGTTGTTGCTTCTGATATTGGTGCCCCAAGTTCTCCAGCTCTGGAAGAAGGCAAGAATCCATGAAGTCCATCTTTTTATTATGTTTATTATGTTTATTTTAGTAAAACATTCCCCTCTCACGGTGGTCGTGAGATGGTCTATGGGGATGTAATCTATTGGTTAATATGTCAGGGTCGTGTTGGATTTGTTGTTCTCGTTAAACATGAGCTGTAAATATTCTTTTGTTCCATTTTGGAATGGTTGTACTGAGTGGAATCTCCTATTCCTCTTCCTTTGAAGTACTTTTGCCTCCCCCTGAATGGTTAAATGCGATAACGCAATCTCTTTCTCACCAATTGTTGTACTTCCCTCCGAACTAATCTGGTACCACCTCAACATTTCATATATATGCATGTTTACTTCCCTGATTGCAATCGTGTACTTCCCTTGTCAATGGTTTCCGTAGCAATGCAAACATTTTTTTCTTATTGTACTGCCCTGTGAGCCATGTTTGTACTGTTTTCCTCTACTTTGTCTGACTATATAGTGACTTCATCTTGTTTAGTACTTCTTTTCTGCACTTCCTCTTTTATGTATCCGTACTGCCCTTTCACTATCTTCGCTCAGTCATGTTTACCTTCTGGTTTTTTACCCTGTACTGCCTATTTTTGTTGTTCTGTACTGTTTTGCCATATCATACCCTTACCTCCCCTTCTAGGGCACATGTTCAACTGTTCACTCATGCTTGTATTGCTTTTAATGTTTTGTAATGTACTTCCCTGAATTCTAACAGTTTTTTTCCTTATATTATTGTTTCGTAACACATTGTTTAACTTTTTTATTATGTTTTGCTTTTCTGTTGCATATGTTTTGTCTTATAATTTGGCTGATGAGATTCCTTTGCCAATTTTACAATTCTATGATGTTGTCACATCTATTCGTAAAATGGATGAGCGATTGTAAGTTTTTATTTCTGTATAGGTACCATTTTAATCTTTTTAATATGTACTCGCACCTGATTAATTTTGTTTGTTTAATGTTTTTTTGCACTGGCAGAGGTTAACCAATGTTTGTCCATGATCATTGCAATGCTACTGTGGGCCGAATCGCTGACTCGTTTAAACCACGAGGAATGCTCGGCAGCGAGGCAGCTTCCGTTGGTATTTATCTCATGAATAGATATTATCTGGGTCTGACAAGTTTGTTGTTCCATACTGTGTAACTGTATGTCCTATGTCCTTTGATATTTATAGTTATCAAATATTTTTAATGCATTTCTCTTTTTTATTTTGTGAATTGATCTTTATATGCTTGGTTATGTGTCATTTCAGAGTAAGATATATGCTGGGTGGTTGTTTCATGTTTTATAATTTTATTTTACTTTACGTTTCAGATTTTATAATCTTTTTTTTTGCTAGATTGTGTGCCCAACCTTAGACCCCGCACCCGATAAAGATATTGTTGGACACTGGGTGGTTGTTTCATTGGATATTCCAAATAAGTGTTTTCAGTACTTTGACTCACTCTATAAAGCTGAATGTCAAGCAGGGTGGGATATTTTTGAGAGGATGGTAAAGAACATTAAGGCGTTGTGGAATGCTGCCTCTGCTGAAGATAGTATGGATGAACCTTTGTCACACTTGACACTGGATGATTTCAAGACTTATTATATGAGAACTCCCCTTCAAGACAATTGGTTAGTGGGTTATTGCATTTCACTTGTACTTCCCCATTGCTTAGTTGATGTACTTCCTGTCTGTTTAGTCCTGTACATTTGCCTTTCACCCCTAGTATCGTAGCCTGTTTTGTTTCTTGATTTTCCTAAACCATTATCTTACTGCTATGTTTCGTGGATGCAGTTTGGACTGTGGATTCTATATGCTTGAGATTGCTATGTCCTGGGATGGTGAGTAGTACACGGATTTCACGTACAAGGACATACCTAATATGAAGAAAATGAAGTTGTGGAGATGGGTTTCGTCTCCTTTGTTCAGCGTGCAGTTTGAAAAGCTTTTTGGCTACGACCCATGTAAATATTTTTATATTGTTTTTTGTCTGCAGTCAAATTATTTTTTTTAAATTATATGTCGTTCTGATGTGTATGTATTGTTTTTGTATTTTGCTTTATGCAGTTGCGAACTTTCGTGAGGAAGCTGAGAATTTCCTTCTCTTCGAGACCCAGACGTTCAAGCCTGATATTGTTCTGTCAACCAAGGTTGATGATGAACCTGCTAGGTGGTCTCTCAGAAAATACAGATGTGCTGGCAAGTCACAGGATGTTCAGTCCTTTGACTTGAAGACACCTTCTGGTGACAAGCTTCCTGTGGTTGGAACCTTCTCTATAGATGATGGCGATTTCGTCGAAACAGTCAGGAATCCTACAGGTGGCAAAGTTTGTGCTCCTAGGAAGAAGTCCCTGCCATATCAACCAGAAACATTACTACGACGAAGAGGACAAATAGAAAGCCTCGTAAGTTCACGTTTCGTGTTCATGAGTTGAAGCCTGGTAAATTTACCCACCTTGAGAGTGCTCATCTTCTAAAAGCATTTATTCTGTCTGATTATGCAAAGGAAAATCACAATGAGTGAGTTAACTGCACCTATCTCCTTTTTTTTGATTGTCTGTACTTGTACTTCTTTTTTTTTTGCACTATCTCTGCACTTCACTGTCATTTTTTGTTTATCATTGTGCGTCTGACTGTGTTTCTTTTATTTTTTGTTTTCCTCAAGTAAAATACTTTGTCGGTTCGACCACTGGGTAACTCCTGAGGGTCAGGTTGTTGAATCAAGTTATACCTGTGGTGAGTTGGCCGCAATGCTTGGTGAGCTTGGTCAGATTGAGGGCGAACTGATGGGTTTCATTATGAGGCATTGGAAAACTGATTCAACATACAACCACGTGTACGGAAGTGCTAACCGTGTACTACTTAGCCCGCACTATCTTTCGGTACGCAAGTACCTTGATCATGTTATTTTCAGCTTCCGTTTTTTTGTGCAAGTTTTTGTAATCGTGTGTAATAACATATGTAATAATTTGCAGTATGTTCTTGATATGGATGGCCTGAAAACTAGGAGACCATTTGATGTTAAAAGGGCAGTAGACTCCTACAGGAACATTTCAAGGAACAGTATCACCTAGCACAAGCATACTTGGTCAGTATCATCTGAAGTTATAAAATTCTTTTTTCTCATTTGTCATGTACTTCTTTGCATTTCCCGTATGTACTTCTTTGTTTCCCCTTCCTGTTCTGCCTAGGTTTTTTTCTGACTTGATCGTCTTATTTTTTTGTTTCGATCAGATTCTTATTCCTTATTGTAAGATTTCCCATGTGGACGGGCAGTCTCATCACGTGCTGTTTGCAATGAACAAATGCGCTTCTTCATTTGATATTCTTGACTCTTTTCCATGGAATGAAGGCGTGCGTAAATCAAAGAGCTCATTCCATTCGGAAACTGTTGAGATCAAAAGTTCAGTCACTGCTTTAACTGTTCATCCTTGTACTGCCTAACACTTAGTTTGTATACTTCCCTGATTTTCGTAGTTTTACTGTTCCATGACTATTATACTGTACCACTGTTATTATTTTTTGTCTTTAAGTCTTTGTATTGCCTTTTTTACTCGGGTATGAACTCCTTTTTCTTGGGACCATATGAACTATATATATATATATATATATATTATTTTTATTTTTTTATTGTCCATGTGTACTTAGCTGACTGCATCTTTATTGTACTTCCATTAACTCTCTCACGTACTTCTCGCTTATTTGTATTTGTACTGCTTCTTTTAGTGAAGAACTCTTAACCTGCACTTTATGTGCACCTGTACATATCGTATCTCATCTTTGAACTAACTGCAGTTCTTTTCTTCATTTCCCTGAACTTGTTTCTGCATTTTGCCTGAACATGCCAGAAGGATGGTTTTGCTGATGCAGGAGTTGTATACCAAAGAGCTTTATGTAAAACTCAATCATCTGAACTGGCAGATGAAAGCAAAGAGGCCACACTATGTGAAGGTTCCTACTCAGGGCATCAATCAACGTGGCTTCTATTCCCTCAAGTTCACTTCATATTACAACGGCGAAAAACTGGTTGACCCGATTGTTGATAATGATGTATGTTTCTGCCATTTCAAACCAAAACTTCACATTTATTGTTTACCTTTTTTAATGCAGTGTAGTGTGACTAATATATTTGTCACTGACTTTTGTGTTTTTTATCTGCAGCCTCATGTGAATGATGAAGGAGATCGTGTGCAGAAAACAAAAATTTTCCTACCAACGATATCCTAAAAGCAAGCCAAGATCTATTCTATGCAGATATAGTAGTACGAACGGAGATCGGAATACGTATCCTTGTAGACCGTAAGCGGGGATTACGTTCCCGCACAAACGTTGTCGATGAAGACCGACGAAGCCGACCTCAAGGTCGTGCAGAGGAACCAGACCTCTGAGTACCGCGAGCGCAGCATCTCGCAGGGCGTCACACACGTACGGTGGAGACGACGGCCTCCGAAGCTCCAGTCCAGGACGAGCAGCGGAAGACTTGGACCGGAACACCAGCAGCGCGGCAGCGGGCTATGGTGGAAGAGATCCCCCTCCTCAGCTCGGCGCGGCTCCGACAAGGGAACCACGAGATCGAGAGAGAAATTGGGAATTAATTGGTGAATTAAAAAGCCAGGGGTGCCCCTTCTTATATAGGCTCCCAGGGGGGAGCCAACTTGCTAACCAGGCAATGTGGGACTAACCCCCACATGCCTGGTGCGGCTATGGAGTGTGCGCCGGCCCCCTAGTGGGCCCTTGGCCCACTTGGGTCGGCCACTCCTGGCCCCCACCAAATCCCCAAGGGGATTCCCCCCCTCCTGGGCCTTCTTTCGACCAGAAGGCCCATTTAGAGAAATCAGCCTAAATAAATTCGAAAATAAATATATAAAATCATATTTGCATATTAATTACACTAATTAATATCAAACATAATATATATAATTTTTCCTAGCTCCGAAAACTCTTTCGGCGCTGCCCGATCTCCATCGGACCCCTCCCGGGACGCTCCCGGTGATCTCTTTCCTTTCCGGTTGTCTTGTCGAAACCCCTTAAGTGTGTTACCCTAGCGGTTCGATATAATAACAGGTATGACCAAGACTCCTCTATGATCAACGACTAACTCGTAGGCCTGGACCCCATGAATTAATCCCTGTGATATAACGAATGACTTTCATCTATCAAACCTGAACGCAAAGTCTTAAACCTTTTGCCATGGCGATACTTAGCATGTCCGAGCGTCGTTCCATAGATATCTCCATACCTAATCCCGACCTCGTTACCGACGACGCTATCTTCTACTCGTTCATGATCTCATGTCTCCGTGACCTAGTCACATGCTTGCAAGCTCATTAGACATGATCTCACCGAGTGGGCCCGAGAGTATCTATCCTGCTATGCGGACTGGCAAATCCCTCTCTTGACCCCTCGTCTCAACTACTCCTTTCCGATACCCAAAAGTATCGCCGTTATTGTCATACTATATAAGATACGACGTTTGGTGCGATCAAAGTATCTTCCAGGAATAACAATAAGAGTTGATCTCACGGTCAAAGGCGTAACGACTACGTTCTCCAAATCTGGGTATGTCCATCACATCGTTCTCCAACGATATGACTCCCATTGCCGACCGGCGCCATGCCCCATGACCGGGAAACCTCGATCATCAATCGCGCAATGAAACTAGTCTTGGTAGAGGCTACTAGGGACCTGGTTGTTTACGTATCACACCCGTATTAATGTTTCCGCTTAATACGGTTCTAGCATAACACAAAAACCTATTATGAACAAAGGAGATATGATAAAGAATACACTTTATTAATTGCCTCTAGGGCATATCTCCTTCAGTCTCCCACTTGCACTAGAGTACAAATTAATCTAGATTACAACTTGGTAAAAGCTTAACACCCATAGCTAACTGGTGCTTTACATGCTTATCAAGCGGGAGAGGCTTCGTCAGCGGATCTGCCACATTCAGATCCGTATGCGCTTTGCAAATCTTCACATCGCCTCCTTGTACGTACTGACGTATCACATGGAAGCGTCGGAGAATGTGTTTGGCGGTGGAGTGAGACCTTGGGTCCTTGGCGTTAGCAATGGCACCCGTATTGCCGCAGAAGAGGATCACGGGGTCTTGCACGCTCGGGAACACTCCAAGTTCGATGACGAACTTCCTCAGCCACACAGCTTCATTCGCGGCTTCGCAAGCAGCGATATACTCCGACTCCATTGTAGATTGTGCGACTATGGGTTGCTTCCCACTTCTCCAGCACACGGCGCCTCCATTCACCTTGAACACGTAACATGTCTGTGACTTAGAGTTATCGGGGTCTGAGTAGAAACTTGCATCTACGTAACCCGTTACGCCAAGTTCTTCATCGCAGCCACCATACACAAGGAACATTTCCTTTGTCTTATTGAGATACTTAAGAATGCTCTTAACAGCTATCCAATGCGGCATTCCAGGATTACTCTGGAACCGGCTTGTCAAACTTAGAGCTAATGCCACATCCGGTCTAGTACTCAACATTGCATACATGATCGATCCTATGGCTGAAGCATAAGGATGTTTGGTCATATTGGCCTTATCCAGTTCTGTTACCGGATACTGTGCCTTCCGCAATATCTTATTCTTGATAACCGGCAGAGAACCCTTCTTTGCCTTCTCCATACCGAAACGCTTCAGTATTTTATCAAGATAAGTACTCTGACTCAGTGCTTATAGGCGCCTTGATCTATCACGATAGATTTTTATGCCTAAAACATATGCAGCTTCTCCTAAGTCCTTCATGGAAAATTTACTGTTTAAATATTCCTTCACGCTATTCAGAAGTTCCACATCATTCCCAATCAGCAATATGTCGTCTACATACAGTGCTAAGAACACAACCGAGCTCCCACTCATTTTCTTGTAAATGCAGGTCTCTTCCAAATTTTGGATAAATCCAAAACCTTTGATTACCTCATCAAAGCGAAGATTCCATCTCCGAGATGCCTGCTTCAATCCATAGATGGATCGCTGAAGCTTGCACACCTTGTTAGCATTTCCTAGATCGACAAAACCTTCCGGTTGTACCATGTACAACTCTTCCTCAATGTTTCCATTTAGGAAGGCTGTTTTGACGTCCATCTGCCAGATTTCATAATCATAATAGGCAGCTACTGCTAACAAAATCCGAATAGACTTAAGCATCGCTACCGGTGAAAAAGTTTCATCGTAGTCAATTCCATGAACTTGTCGGAAACCCTTTGCGACAAGCCGAGCTTTATAGACGCTTACATTACCATCAGCATCAGTCTTCTTCTTAAAAATCCATTTATTCTCGACGGCCTTGCGCCCTTCGGGAATATCCATCAAAGTCCACACTTTGTTATCATACATGGATCCTATTTCGGATTTCATGGCTTCAAGCCATTTCTCGGACTCTAGACTCGCCATCGCCTCCTTGTAGTTCCTAGGTTCGTCTTGTTCGACTAACATGACGGTGCAAACCATGTTGCCATACCATTCTGGTGCGATCCGAGATCTACCAGACCTACGGGGTAGAATACCTTCCTCGACAGTTTCTCCCACTCCTACCACGGAGGACGTTTTCGGAATTGCTTCCGTTGCGCCACTCGGAATCTCGAGTTCAGGATCAACGATCTCATCGAGGTCTACCTTCCTCCCACTTACTCCTTTCGCGAGAAATTCCTTCTCTAGAAAGGTACCGGTCTTCGCGACAAAAGTTTTTCCCTCAGCTTTTGTAGAAGCTGTACCCAACGGTTTCCCGCGGATATCCTACAAAGACGACTTTCTCCGACTTCGGTTCGAGTTTGTCGGGCTGTAGTTTCTTAACGTACGCCTCACGACCCCAAACCTTCAGAAACGATAACTTAGGATTTTGGCCATACCATAATTCATACGGTGTCGTTTCAACGGACTTGGACGGAGCCCTATTTAAAATGAATGCGGCTATTTCTAACGCATAACCACAGAAAGACATTGGCAAATCGGTAAGAGACATCATAGATCGAACACTATCCAGTAGAGTACGATTACGTCGCTCGGACATGCCGTTACGCTGTGGTGTTCCGGCCGGCGTAAGTTGGGGTACTATGCCACAACTCTTCAGATGTGTGCCAAACTCAAACTCAAGTACTCGCCACCGCGATCGGATCGGAGGTGCTTGATTTTCCTATTAAGCTGATTCTCAACTTCACTTTGGAATTCTTTGAACTTTTCAAAAGTTTCAGACTTGTGTTTCATCAAATAGATATAATCGTATCTACTCAAGTCATCAGTGAAGGTGACGAAGTAACGATAACCATTGCGTGTCGAAACGCTCATCGGTCCACACACATCTGTATGTATGATCCCCAATAAATCCGATGCCCGTTCAACGAAACCTTTGAACGGTGTCTTGGTCATTTTGCCCATAAGGCATGGTTCGCATGTATCGAGGGATCCGAAATCCAACGAGTCCAAAAGTCCATCGGAGTGGAGTTGCTTCATGCGCTTTACACCAATATGACCAAGACGGCAATGCCACATATACATGGCGGTATCATTACTACACTTAATCCGTTTGGCTTCTATGTTATGGATGTGAGTACTACGATCGAGATTCAACAAGAATAAACCATTATTCTCGGGAGCATCAACATAAAAGATATCATTCATATAAATAGCACAATTGCTTGACACTGATTTAAATAAATAACCATCTTGTAACATGCAAGACCCACTTATAATGTTTCCACTCAAGGATGGCACAAAATAACACTTATTTAAAACCAAAACTAATCCTGATGGTAGATGCAGAGGGAGCATGCCGACAGCCACCACGTCGACTCTTGATCCGTTGCCGACGCGCATCGTCACCTCATCCTTCGCCAGCCGCCGTCTATTCCGTAACTCCTCCTGAGAGTTACATATATGAGCAACATAACCAGTATCAAATACCCACTTGTTGCTCCGGGCGGATGTAAGGTACACATCTATAACATGTATATCAAATATACCTTGCTCTTTGTCGACTGTCTTGCCAGACTTCCTATCCTCCAGGTACTTGGGGCAGTTGCGCTTCCAGTGACCCTTCCCCTTGCAGTAGAAACACTCCACGCTAGCTCTGGGACCAGATCTGTTAGTCTTGGGCTTGGCATTCAACTTGCCTTCCCTCCTGGACTTCCAGCTTTGCTTTCCCTGGCCACCGGATTTCTTGAAATCAACGGCCTTGTTGACCATCAACAGCATGTGCTCCTTCTTAATCTCTACCTCAGCAGTTTTGAGCATCACGAACACTACACCCAGGGACTTCGCCATGCCCTGCATGTTGTAGTTCATGACGAAGCCTTTGTAGCTAGGGGGCAATGATTGCAACACCCTGTCAATCGCCAGCTCATCGGGAATCTTGCATTCCAGAGCATTCAGGCGTTGAACGTAGCCAGACATCTTGACTACATGCTCGCTCACACTGCTATGCTCTTCCATCTTGGCCGAGAAGAAAAGCTCAGAAGCCTCATATCTCTCAGCCTTAGCCTGCGGCGCGAAGACAGCCTTCAGATCAGAAATAATCTCGAAGGCGCTCATCTTCTCGAAGCGCTTCTGCAGGTCGGCTTCCATGGCGTAGAGCATGCCACTCTGGACAAAGGCAGAATCCTCCGATCGGGTCTGGAAGACCTTCTTCTCATCCTCAGAGGCATCATCTGCGAGAGGGTCACCTATGGCGGCCTCAATGACGTAGGCCACCCTATGGGGAGTGAGGAGGATCCTCAGGTTGCGGAACAAGGCCATGAAGTTTGACCCATTGGTCTTAAGCTTTTCTTTCTCAAGGAACAAACCTAGGTTAAACGAGGGGCGAGACATCTACAATGGAATTTGCAACAACATAAGACTTTGTTCATAATAATTTTGAGTTATAGTATTTTAGAAAATAACTAACATAACTCCCCCTCAAACGAACATCCCTCCTGGTCGTTTAAGCGATTACACGACCCCCATCCATTGCACCACCCCTCATCATCAGAGCCGGCGGCACAACTTTAAGAGTAGACAAAAACGTCTGCCACACCAATTTTGTGACTCGTGCTCGACCTTTCGGTCTTCCTGTTCCGAGGCCATATTTCTGAATATGCTAGGCTCGCCACCAAAGACCTCCACGCTGACGCTTGTGCAACATGGCTTACACCCACTGCATGCGAACGACGAGATGTCTGACACCCTATCATCACGGCCTACCTCATAACGTAGAACTTTCTTGGTGGTGCGCGTTGGAGGGAGAACACTAGTGGTATTTTGAAGGGATCACCTTATATAGCTACCGCCGTGCAACTAATGTATACTATACACACAATCACACAATATAAGATGCACACAAAACATCAAATGTAATGCAATGTGATATAGTCCATTGCGCCATGGTCTTCTTGGCGCCCGCAGTTTTTTAAACAATTTAATAAACCTACCTTGACCATATAACATAGCCCCTGCAAAATAAAGTTAGACGCTTCTACTTTATCTTTTGCCTATTTTACGTGGCTCGGGGCTTTCGTAAATAGAACCGCTTCATACCTACGAATCTTATGACAACAACAACGATCCAATAATTGCATATTTAAGCATCCCTTTCGGGCCCTCCATTGAAAATGCGAAGACCAACTAAAGAGAGAGAAACTGACACCCGTCAACCACATATACGGTACAAGCCGTATGTCAGTAGTGAAACCAGTCTCGCGTAAGCATACGCGTAAAGTCGGTCCGGGCCGCTTCATCAACTCAATGCCGCTGGAATACACAAGTGCACGCTAGAGGGTAGCAAATAACAGGAACGGTGCCCCCGTGCAGAACACGGGTTCTAACAGCGTACAACTATATCTACGATAGATCGGCTCTGATACCACTGAAGGGGATCGTGTGCAGAAAACAAAAAAAATTCCTACCAGCGATATCCTAAAAGCAAGCCAAGATCTATTCTATGCAGATATAGTAGTACGAACGGAGATCGGAATACGTACCCTTGTAGACCGAAAGCGGGGATTACGTTCCCGCACAAACGTTGTCGATGAAGACCGACGAAGCCGACCTCAAGGTCGTGTAGAGGAAGCAGACCTCGGAGTACCGCTAGCGCAGCACCTCGCAGGGCGTCACACACGTACGGTGGAGACGACGGCCTCCGAAGCTCCAGTCCAGGACGAGCAGCGGAAGACTTGGACTGGAACACCAGCAACACGGCAGCGGGCTATGGTGGAAGAGATCCCCCTCCTCAGCTCGGCGCAGCTCCGACAAGGGAACCACGATATCGAGAGAGAAATTGGGAATTAATTGGTGAATTAAAAGGCCAGGGGTGCCCCTTCTTATATAGGCTCCCAGGGGGGAGCCAACTTGCTAACCAGGCAATGTGGGACTAACCCCCACATGCCTGGTGCGGCTATGGAGGGTGCGCCGGCCCCCTAGTGAGCTCTTGGCCCATTTGGGTCGGCCCCTCCTGGCCCCCACCGAATCCCCAAGGGGATTCCACCCCTCTTGGGCCTTCTTTCGACCAGAAGGCCCATTTAGGGAAATCAGCCTAAATAAATTCGAAAATAAATATATAAAATTATATTTGCATATTAATTACACTAATTAATATCAAAAATAATATATATAATTTTTCCTATCTTCGAAAACTCTTTCAACGCTGCCCGATCACCAACGGACCCCTCCCGGGACGCTCCCGGTGATCTATTTCCTTTCCGGTTGTCTTGTCGAAACCCCTTAAGTGTGTTACCCTAGCGGTTCGATATAATAACAGGTATGACCAAGACTCCTCTATGATCAACGACTAACTCGTAGGCCTGGACCCCATGAATTAATCCCTGTGATATAACGAATGACTTTCATCTATCAAACCTGAAGGCAAAGTCTTAAACCGTTTGCCATGGCGATACTTAGCATGTCCGAGGGTCGTTCCATAGATATCTCCATACCTAATCCCGACCTCGTTACCGATGACGCTATCTTCTACTCGTTCATGATCTCATGTCTCCGTGACCTAGTCACATGCTTGCAAGCTCATTAGACATGATCTCACCAGTGGGCCCGAGAGTATCTATCCTGCTATGCGGACTGGCAAATCCCGCTCTTGACCCCTCGTCTCAACTACTCCTTTCCGATACCCAAAAGTATCACCGTTATTGTCATACTATATAAGATACGACGTTTGGTGCGATCAAAGTATCTTCCAGGAATAACAATAAGAATTGATCTCACGGTCATAGGCGTAACGACTACGTTCTCCAAATCTGGGTATGTCCATCACATCGTTCTCCAACGATATGACTCCCATTGCCGACCGACGCCATGCTCCATGACCGGGAAACCTTGATCATCAATCGCGCAACGAAACTAATCTTGGTAGAGGCTACTAGGGACCTGGTTGTTTACGTATCACACCCGTATTAATATTTCCGCTTAATACGGTTCTAGCATGACACAAAAACCTATTATAAACAAACGAGATATGATAAAGAATACACTTTATTAATTGCCTCTAGGGCATATCTCCTTCAAATGATTGGAAGGCTGAGTACTTATTCTCGTCTATTTTCCACAAGGAAAACAAGATAAGTGCTGACGATTTACCAAAGGAGATCCAATTCCTTGCTCCTAGTAATTCTGCTTTGTCGACTCAGGGCGAAGCACTCATCGCGCTCTTCACTCAGTAGATGTTTCTGTTGATGTCAAATGAATATCACATCGTACTTCTGAGTAATCTGGTATGGCGTTTAAATAACTCTGAACAATCTATGTTTCCTTGTGCTGTTGAATTATTTTCCTTTCTTTTCTATAATTTCCAGCACGCATATGTATGAACTATGTATCCATTTTATGTTTATCTTTATTTTATTTTTGTTTTATGTTTTCTGTGCTTCTTGCTATTTGTCGCCCGTATTGCATTATTAATCGCAGTCTTACTTCCTCATGTTGTCTTCCAAAAAATAGAGTTCGTGGTCTTTGGAATTGAAGGTAAAATAAAAAAGTCAAGTTTACCGAATAAAAATCTGCGGCCCAACTGGGGCTCCTCTCCCCTCGATGTAATGGCCCGATCAAACCACCCTCGTTATAAACTCTATGATGTTTTATCGCTAGTTTCCTCTGTCATTTGCGTCGTGTGATTTCTTCTTGACGTGTTTTTTGCAAAATTATAGCTCCTTTGGTCAAGTGTACTTCTTTGTAGCTAATACTTGTACTGACCATATGGTCGCTTGTTTTACTTCCTTAAACTTGTTTTTTAATCATATTTGTGAGCCTGCACTGCCCAGTATGCATGCTTGTACTTCTGTGGTGTGTAAGTTGTTAATTCTTTGCCATACACTGCCCAAAAAGCATCTTTAACTGCACATTCCAAAGCCTACCAGCAGTTTTATTGAATATAAATTAAAATAACATTTTCATCCCATATGTTCTGCTTTGTATCTAACACTTGTATTGACCATAAGGTCGATTGTTTATCTTCCTTGCACATGTTATTTAATCTCAGTAAGTTCGTGTGATCTTGTACTGCCCAATATGCATCCTTGCACTTCCTTCGTGAGCAAGTTGTTACTTCTTTTGACATACAGCGCCCAAAAAGCAGCTTTCACTGCACAGTCCAAAGCCTACAGTGGCAGTGTTATTGAATATAAATTAAAAATACATATTTTCTGTTTCGTTCAGAATGAAAAAAAGCACTAGTTATTTCTTATAACAACAAATATCACGCTTTCCAAATCTGATGTCAATCTGCTGCAGCGATGCCCCCAGCGCACCTTTTAGTACGGTTTGTCCATGATCCAATAAAAAATGGTGGCCAGGCCATGGTTGCAAAATCCACCGAGCAGATGAGCTCCTCTAACTCGTCATGAAGCTCTGTTGTGTCGAGGATTCTTGTTGAAGTGAACTCTTGGAAGTCCAAATGGTATATCCATGGAGGGATACACACTCACACTATTGATGTTGATCCATAGTCGCCCGCAGCTAACATCTGAACAGAAAAGAACTTCGTATCTGCTTCATCATCGAAAGGAGGCCCCACTTCTACCCTTGCCCAGAATGGATAATGTATTTGCCCCTCTAGTATCTCACTGAGATCTACTGTAACATCCCAATGCTTTGGAATGTTCAAAAATCACAAAAATTTAAAACTTTTATTTTAATTAAAATAAAATGTTAAAATGCATAAGAGAACCAATTATAAATGACTTCAAGCATCTAGAGGAATTATAATATTATCTTGGAAAGACCTTTATTTCCAAAAGTTGATCCAAGTTAAACAATTTATTATCCATTATAGTTATTAAATCTCAATATGTAATTTGACAAATGGTTTTTCTTTAGTTTCCACTGAGTACAACAACATAGTGTTGAAACTTCAACCTATAGTATATAACTTTAATAACTTCATTATGTTTTATATAAATGGATTATCCAATTACATTCCATTAGCTTAAAATGATCTTCTTTTATTTCCAAAACATAAAATGATTTTCAGGAGTATACTTTTGTTTTTAAATCTAAAATCCTTTCCAAAGTGGTTATGAAACTTTCAATGAAGTTATCTTATGATAAGTAAAATGGTGCCCAAGATACTTCAAACTGAAATGATTACATTACATTTTCCAGACTTAATTCAAATAAGAATAAAATGTGTTATAATAATCTATTAGAGCTAGATATTATGTAATAATAGAATATGAGTTTAGATAACTTAGTTCAAATCATATTTGAATATGGGTATTTTAAAAAAAAATATTTAGCCAAGAGAAAACTTAATTTAATATATAACTACAAAATTGATATTTCGTATCAAATTGGTATTAAATGAATTTTTTTCAAAGATATTAAATTTCAAAAATGTTTAAAACATGCCCACAAATGGTTTAACTCAAAGATAATAATATTACGAATTTTTTAGAAATTTGTTTGACTGATTTTGGACACTTAAATTAAAAGTTATGAAATAAGGAAATAAAAATCAGAAAAGAAAAAGGAAGGGTGACGTCAGCGTGACGTCATCGTCGTCTTCCTCAGGCCGAGATTCACGCCCCGATTCCTTTCCAAATTTTCGTCGAGGTTCTTGCGGGATTGGTTCCCTCCCCTACCCCTTTTAACCCCCACGCTTTCCCCCCTTTTTTCCCCGAAGAACCCCAGCCCGAGCACCCCCGGGCTGTCCGCAATCACCGCCGCCGTCCATCCATTTCCGCTGCCGTCCTCTGCTTATTCCGGTGAGTGCCGAGCTCCTCGGCCCCTCCCTCGCCTCTTTCTCGGTCCCTCGTAGTCGTGCGCTTCCTTGTGATGCCCTCGTTCGCTTCTTTCTGCAGCAAATCATCGCGCCCGTGCACGAGCGAAGCAAGCCACCGCCATGCGCAACTCCGGCGAGGATTTGGAAGAGCACCGGAGCACGCCGAGCACCGCCACCTCGCCACCATCTCCGCCGCGACCTCCTGCACACCCTGGTTAGTTCCGTTCATCCCGGGACACCGTAGAGTGTGTAAAACGCCGCGATGCCGTCGTCGGTACCGTCTCCGGCGAGACTCCGGCGACCTAGCGCCGCTAGTCTCTGGACCACGCGTGAGAGCCCTCAGATCTTCAATTATCGGCCAGGATTAGAATTTTTAATCGAATCGGTACGATTCCTTTCTGGCCGTTAGATCTGGATCTGACGATCCAGATCGTTTCACTTATCCACGTCAGCGACCCAGTCAGCATGCCACGTCAGGTCCAGTCAGCGCCCAGTTAGTGCACACGTGGAAATTTATTTCTTTTAATTAGATTAAATGGCAGTTTTGCAGAAAAGCCCCTGCTACTTAGAATTATCATAACTTTTTAACCCTTGACCCAAATTGGACAAATTTTATATCAAATTGAAGCTCTCGACAAGTAGAACCTACTGGAACTTCTAAATTTCAAATTTGACCTAGTTTAAAATATTCAAAATTCAAATGGTGAATTTGAGTGTTTTAATAATAGCTTTAAATCAGTAAATTCTAAAAATTGCAAATAAAATTGTTTTAGACACTTTAGAAAATGTGTAATATGTTGCATCTATTATAAAATAATTTTGAGAATTATTCTGATGGTTATATTGTTGTAGTTTTATTTTGAATAGTTTGACTATTTTTGGAACATGACTACTAATAGAAATATTATTTTTGATTTAATCAAATTGCTATGAACTTGATTAAAATGCCCTCTGCCTATCAACCCCATTTACAAAATTTCGTTACAAATAATGTTTGAACAACTTAAAATGAATTTAAAGATCATGAGACTTGATTTGATTTATTCTAGCACATTATAAGTTTATTAATTTAAAAATTTATTACTTGCACCAAAGACATAAATAATTGTCCTAGTCTAGAAAAAGCTCAATTTCTGTTTATTAATATAATACATAACTTTAATAAGTATGTTTTAATTTAAAATCTTTTTAATGATTTTAATTCATTTACAAGTGTATATAAAGGATATTGGTTATTTTAAGTATTACTAAAAATGTGAATTAAAACATTATGCCATTTCAAATAACTAAGTTACTATTAATACTATAAACCTTTAAGTTGGTGATTGAAAATGTTTAGATTTCAGAAAGTTAAGAAATTCTCGAATATGAATTCGGTTAAGGTTAATTTTAAACATAACCTTGGGAAAATGTAAATAAATAATTATAGTGGTATTAGTGTTTTAAACCTTGCCTTTAAATTGTGATTAAGCCTTCTTGATATCCCTTTGTGTAAACTTTTGAAGACCATCCCTTGACGAAACCCTAAACGCAATCACATAAATTCTTTTTGCATATTGAATTGTCTGACACCTTGACCAAATCCACTTCTAAGCCTTATTACGCTTGTATGATTCAATTTGTTCTGTGTTTGTTGAATTGCTTGTTTATTGGATGCCCTTTTACTATATAGTTTGAAACGGAGAGCAACTTTGACTTGGACAAGTGTGAGTGAGAAACGACAACTTTCTTCAGGCAAGTGACTTCATAAAACACCTACTATTTTATTCTATTGCATATCTAGTGTTTTCAAACAGAATTTGCAAAAGTAGTATGCATGATAGGTTTTGGGAGATTGTAGTATGCTATGCAAACCTTTTAGGTTTCCCCTTAGAAATTCCAGATTAGACCCCTATTATAATTTAGTGGAAGCAACTGCTGCAAAAATGATTGTTTTATGGTTGACGTGATAAATGAAAATTTCCACTAAATTAATTTAACGCCTGGGTGGATTGGGTCGATCGAGGAGGTATCAAGTTGAGTGGCTTCTCAGGGCCAAGTGTCATGGTTTTCTTCGCCCAGGGTAGTTTCTACTTACTTGGGGCCATGATATGCGGTGTTAACCTGAGTTGCTCACTTGTGGTAGGCCACCCAGGGCTATGAGATTGAAGTTTACACTGAGTCTAGTTGCTTATCGTGCAACCATTGGTCAATATGGGCTCTGTCTTGATGGAGTAAGTTTATGTGGACCTGGGTCAAAAGATTGATGGTGGTAGAGTTGATAGGATGGTGGTAATCTCTTAGTATGATCATGGGAAAGCAACTTCTGAAAAGTCTCGTCTTGATCTTCTCCTTTTCCTTCTCACTAAAGGAGTGTAGAGGATAGTTTGGGTTGATTGAGTCTAATGGTGAAAGTGCACACCCTCTAGAGAGTTAAAACCTAAGATCTTAGCCGTGTTCCCGGCATCGGACAATTTGAGTAACTACACAAGGCTGTGTTCTGAAAATCTCTTCACCCCAATTTCTTAATAAAACTTGGTTGGGTGAACATGGGTAGGAGACATGGACTTGTCTCGAGATGTCTCTTAAAGAGAAGATATTGATTTAAGAAAATTGTTTATCAAAAGTAGGAGAAAACTTGCTTTACGCAATAGCCTTGAGCTCCACCAGCCAAATAAGCATATAGATATAGCTTAGTAGAATATTAGAAATCAAAGTCACTGCCACCACAATTCAATTGTGCTGACCCTTTATAGCTGGGCTGCAACTAAAACTTGCAGAATGTCCGAATGAGGAGTAAGGGGGTCGTCTTCGAGCTACAACCAACATGATCCGCCAGTGGCTTCATGGAGATGTTGTAGCTCCATGCTATCTTTTGTTTTGCGTTTGAACTCTGAAATAAAGTGTGAACTATTTATTCAGCTAGCGTTTTCAGCTATGCAAAATTGTAAGGATTATTTGTTTTTGGATCATTCGTCTCGTATTGTAATAGATTATGACATCGTACTGTGATATTACATCTTATTGGAAATTGCGAGACATATGTGATCCAAGTCTTCCGCACTATTCATAAGTGCCATTGCTATCTTAAGCAAGGGCACTACAGATGGTATCAGAGCACGAATGTTGCCTGTAGGCTCGAAACCCCTAGGATTGGACGGAAACCAAAAGTCAAACATGTTTAAGTTATTTTTCTATTTATACATTATATTTTTCTTGTTTTGTTTCTTTTCTCTTTCACTTTAATTCTAATACTCTTACCTTTTTCAAAATTTTAGATGGGAGAGTACACTAAGACCGCGTACGCTGGTATTTTGTCGGATTTCATCTTTGGGAGGCAGCTCTCCAGGTTGACAAGTCAATTGAAGCTCCCACCGCCCTATTTCCGAGGAAGGAAGGAGGAGACCGACATACCCAATGTGACGCGCTGGGAGATCCGCACAATCATGACCCCAGACCCCACGATGCCAGACTTCGAGCCCGTGGACTATGTCACCCACTACCCAGAGTGGATTGAAGGAGTGAACGTAGCTATGGTGGACTTAATAGCTCGTCTGTGCTACAAGTATCGCAACAACCTACCACCGGGTTCGCCCTTCCGTGCCTTTGGGAAGAGAGATGCACATGGCTACTCGATGGCTCACACTGGGAATCGCTTGGACCTACCCCTGATCTATAAGATGTTTGAAGACCTAGATTTTCTTGTCAACTGCTTGACCCGTGAGGTTCAACAAGCACATGACATCGCGGATAACGCTCGGGCCGTCATACACGCAAAGACCCAAGAACTCCAGACTTCTGAAACCCTTATCGGCCACATGGAGGAACACATCCATGATCAACAGTTGCAGAACCTTGATAAGGATGAGCAGATTGCCGCACTCCAAGCACAGCTCAACCCACCTTCACCTCCACCACTGGTAACTGAAGAAGAAGACGACCAAGGCACTGGAGAAGTGGCTGCACCCGCAAATGTAAAGGAGGAAGAACAGGAGGAAGAAGACCCTGAAGAGGTGATTTTTTAGGAGACAAGTGAGGAAGAAGACACACCTGAGGTGAACAACCGCGCAACAAAGCGCAAGCGGGAGATCAAAGAGGAATAAGGGGAGCAAGTCAAGCAAACATTAGTGAGACCACCATTTATCCTATCTTAGCTTATCGTATCAGTGTAGTGTATTGACCTATCAAAATGTGATATGGCAGTACCAGCGTGTTTATTTTGGAACCTAAATCGTTTTTTTAGAGCTGAGAGTTTAAAAACCTTGGGTTTTCAGGATCTTTAATATCTAGCAATTTTGAACCTTGAGTTGTGTTCTTGATTTGATTGCTTGATGTGTTTTGTTTGTATGACCTGAAATTATTTAAGTGTGGTAGCCACCCAAAATCAAATCTATCCCTGCCGCATAAACTCGGAGAGCCCAAACTACCCTTCTTTCTAGCCTTCAATTGCCCCCTTCAAGCTCTTAAGTTTCCATAATCCCTCTCTCGAGTATCAGTTGCATTCCAAGCTTTTGTTTTCTAGTCCCTCCGAATCTCGGGGACGAGATTCCTTTTAAGGGTGGTAGTCTGTAACATCCCAATGCTTTGGAATGTTCAAAAATCACAAAAATTTAAAACTTTTATTTTAATTAAAATAAAATGTTAAAATGCATAAGAGAACCAATTATAAATGACTTCAAGCATCTAGAGGAATTATAATATTATCTTGGAAAGACCTTTACTTCCAAAAGTTGATCCAAGTTAAACAATTTATTATCCATTATAGTTATTAAATCTCAATATGTAATTTGACAAATGGTTTTTGTTTAGTTTCCACTGAGTACAACAACATAGTGTTGAAACTTCAACCTATAGTATATAACTTTAATAACTTCATTATGTTTTATATAAATGGATTATCCAATTACATTCCATTAGCTTAAAATGATCTTCTTTTATTTCCAAAACATAAAATGATTTTCAGGAGTATACTTTTGTTTTTAAATCTAAAATCCTTTCCAAAGTGGTTATGAAACTTTCAATGAAGTTATCTTATGATAAGTAAAATGGTGCCCAAGATACTTCAAACTGAAATGATTACATTACATTTTCCAGACTTAATTCAAATAAGAATAAAATGTGTTATAATAATCTATTAGAGCTAGATATTATGTAATAATAGAATATGAGTTTAGATAACTTAGTTCAAATCATATTTGAATATGTGTATTTTACAAATTTTATTTAGCCAAGAGAAAAATTAATTTAATATATAACTACAAAATTGATATTTAGTATCAAATTGGTATTAAATGAATTTTTTTTTCAAAGATATTAAATTTCAAAAATGTTTAAAACATGCCCACAAATGGTTTAACTCAAAGATAATAATATTACGAATTTTTTAGAAATTTGTTTGACTGATTTTGGACACTTAAATTAAAAGTTATGAAATAAGGAAATAAAAATCAGAAAAGAAAAAGGAAGGGTGACGTCAGCGTGACGTCATCGTCGTCTTCCTCAGGCCGAGATTCACGCCCCGATT
Organism: Poa annua; assembly: GCA_026929855.1. Lineage (NCBI taxonomy): Eukaryota > Viridiplantae > Streptophyta > Magnoliopsida > Poales > Poaceae > Poa > Poa annua. Next base: position 74,827,604 of record CM049426.1, read on the forward strand.
CCTTTCCAAATTTTCGTCGAGGTTCTTGCGGGATTGGTTCCCTCCCCTGCCCCTTTTAACCCCCACGCTTTCCCCCCTTTTTTCCCCGAAGAACCCCAGCCCGAGCACCCCCGGGCTGTCCGCAATCACCGCCGCCGTCCATCCATTTCCGCCGCCGTCCTCTTCTTACTCCGGTGAGTGCCGAGCTCCTCGGCCCCTCCCTCGCCTCTCTCTCGGTCCCTCGTAGTCGTGCGCTTCCTTGTGATGCCCTCGTTCGCTTCTTTCCGCAGCAAATCATCGCGCCCGTGCACGACCGAAGCGAGCCGCCGCCGTGTGCAACTCCGGCGAGGATTTGGAAGAGCACCGGAGCACGCCGAGCACCGCCACCTCGCCACCATCTCCGCTGCGACCTCCTGCACACCCTGGTTAGTACCGTTCATCCGGGACACCGTAGAGCGTGTAAAACGCCGCGATGCCGTCGTCGGTACCGTCTCCGGCGAGACTCCGGCGACCTAGCGCCGCTAGTCTTTGGACCACGCGTGAGAGCCCTCAGATCTTCAATTATCGGCAAGGATTAGAATTTTTAATCGAATCGGTACGATTCCCTTCTGGTCGTTAGATCTGGATCTGACGATCCAGATCGTTTCACTTATCCACGTCAGCGACCCAGTCAGCATGCCACGTCAGGTCCAGTCAGCGCCCAGTCAGCGCACACGTGGAAATTTATTTCTTTTAATTAGATTAAATGGCAGTTTTGCAGAAAAGCCCCTGCTACTTAGAATTATCATAACTTTTTAACCCTTGACCCAAATTGGACAAATTTTATATCAAATTGAAGCTCTCGACAAGTAGAACCTCTTGGAACTTCTAAATTTCAAATTTGACCTAGTTTAAAATATTCAAAATTCAAATGGTGAATTTGAGTGTTTTAATAATAGCTTTAAATCAGTAAATTCTAAAAATTGCAAATAAAATTGTTTTAGACACTTTAGAAAATGTGTAATATGTTGCATCTATTATAAAATAATTTTGAGAATTATTCTGATGGTTATATTGTTGTAGTTTTATTTTGAATAGTTTGACTATTTTTGGAACATGACTACTAATAGAAATATTATTTTTGATTTAATCAAATTGCTATGAACTTAATTAAAATGCCCTCTGCCTATCAACCCCATTTACAAAATTTCGTTACAAATAATGTTTGAACAACTTAAAATGAATTTAAAGATCATGAGACTTGATTTGATTTATTCTAGCACATTATAAGTTTATTAATTTAAAAATTTATTACTTGCACCAAAGACATAAATAATTGTCCTAGTCTAGAAAAAGCTCAATTTTTGTTTATTAATATAATACATAACTTTAATAAGTATGTTTTAATTTAAAATCTTTTTAATGATTTTAATTCATTTACAAGTGTATATAAAGGATATTGGTTATTTTAAGTATTACTAAAAATGTGAATTAAAACATTATGCCATTTCAAATAACTAAGTTACTATTAATACTATAAACCTTTAAGTTGGTGATTGAAAATGTTTAGATTTGAGAAAGTTAAGAAATTCTTGAATATGAATTCGGTTAAGGTTAATTTTAAACATAACCTTGGGAAAATGTAAATAAATAATTATAGTGGTATTAGTGTTTTAAACCTTGCCTTTAAATTGTGATTAAGCCTTCTTGATATCCCTTTGTGTAAACTTTTGAAGACCATCCCTTGACGAAACCCTAAACGCAATCACATAAATTCTTTTTGCATATTGAATTGTGTGACACCTTGACCAAATCCACTTCTAAGCCTTATTACGCTTGTATGTTTCAATTTGTTTTGTGTTTGTTGAATTGCTTGTTTATTGGATGCCCTTTTACTATATAGTTTGAAACGGAGAGCAACTTTGACTTGGACAAGTGTGAGTGAGAAACGACAACTTTCTTCAGGCAAGTGACTTCATAAAACACCTACTATTTTATTCTATTGCATATCTAGTGTTTTCAAACAGAATTTGCAAAAGTAGTATGCATGATAGGTTTTGGGAGATTGTAGTATGCTATGCAAACCTTTTAGGTTTCCCCTTAGAAATTCCAGATTAGACCCCTATTATAATTTAGTGGAAGCAACTGCTGCAAAAATGATTGTTTTATGGTTGATGTGATAAATGAAAATTTCCACTAAATTAATTTAACGCCTGGGTGGATTGGGTCGATCGAGGAGGTATCAAGTTGAGTGGCTTCTCAGGGCCAAGTGTCATGGTTGTCTTCACCCAGGGTAGTTTCTACTTACTTGGGCCCATGATTGGCGGTGTTAACCTGAGTTGCTCACTTGTGGTAGGCCACCCAGGGCTATGAGATTGAAGTTTACACTGAGTCTAGTTGCTTATCGTGCAACCATTGGTCAATATGGGCTCTGTCTTGATGGAGTAAGTTGATGTGGACCTGGGTCAAGAGATTGATGGTGGTAGAGTTGATAGGATGGTGGTAATTTCTTAGTATGATCATGGGAAAGCAACTTCTGAAAAGTCTCGTCTTGATCTTCTCCTTTTGCTTCTCACTAAAGGAGTGTAGAGGATAGTTTGGGTTGATTGAGTCTAATGGTGAAAGTGCACACCCTCTAGAGAGTTAAAACCTAAGATCTTAGCCGTGTCCCCGGCATCGGACAATTTGAGTAACTACACAAGGCTGTGTTCTGAAAATCTCTTCACCCCAATTTCTTAATAAAACTTGGTTGGGTGAACATGGGTAGGAGACATGAACTTGTCTCGAGATGTCTCTGAAAGAGAAGATATTGATTTAAGAAAATTGTTTATCAAAAGTAGGAGAAAACTTGCTTTACGCAATAGCCTTGAGCTCCACCAGCCAAATAATCATATAGATATAGCTTAGTAGAATATTAGAAATCAAAGTCACTGCCACCACAATTCAATTGTGCTGACCCTTTATAGCTGGGCTGCAACTAAAACTTGCAGAATGTCCGAATGAGGAATAAGGGGGTCGTCTTCGAGCTACAACCAACATGATCCGCCAGTGGCTTCATGGAGATGTTGTAGCTCCATGCTATCTTTTGTTTTGCGTTTGAACTCTGAAATAAAGTGTGAACTATTTATTCAGCTAGCGTTTTCAGCTATGCAAAATTGTAAGGATTATTTGTTTTTGGATCATTCGTCTCGTATTGTAATAGATTATGACATCGTACTGTGATATTACATCTTATTGGAAATTGCGAGACTTATGTGATCCAAGTCTTCCACACTATTCATAAGTGCCATTGCTATCTTAAGCAAGGGCACTACATCTACTCGTGCTTACTGCGTCTAAGAGTTGTTTGTAAGAGATAATTGATGTCCTAAACAGCATTGTATCTCTTTTCCTTTAATTAGAAGAACAGAAACTCCTTTGTCACCTGCCCTGGACACCACGTAATCGCTATCTCCTGCTCCAATGACACAACCTTGTAGTATAGAGTACGAGAAGGCTGATGTCCTTAAGCTGAACACGCTGAATTTTCCGATTTCATACATCATATAGATATCTGAATCCACAATGAAAGCGTATGGCTTCTTGTGTGTATAAGGAGGGTGATCTGCTTCTAGGTTCAAAACATGTGTAGTCCATAAGCCTTGGTTAAGAATGCTCATTGTGATTCTGAATTTCGGCGCACTTGCTTGATGGTGTCCATGGAAAATGCCTTGTCCCCGTCGATGACGATGAAGTTAGCGTAGCAAGTGTCCGGTGTGACTCCTGCCACTGATGGATTTTGCAGCGACGGGATCCATGTAGTTGGACACCTACCGAGCAGGCAGCGCGCAAAGAAAAAGCTATCAGGGAATGGTTGGGTGATTACCATGCTTTCGCGGCAATATACCACAGTTCCCTCACTTGCGGTCGCAGCTTCCGCTATGCTCGCCATCTCCGCAAGCCCTTGCCGGATTCCTTTGGCGGGGGTGAACTTGATCTGTACCCTGCCGCTCATCTCGATCTCCGCGATGTATCCCAATAGTGGTGGTTCGAGGCGTTTCCTCATGTTCCTCAAGAAGACTGGCCGAGATGATGTCTCGAACCAGTCACCGGAAACTATTCCCGCTGCGACCAACGTCTTCAAATCTCCCAGGAGCGCTAGGATCTCTTGCAGGAGGTCGCCGTCTTCAAGAACGATGGACTGCGCCAAGCGCGACTTCGCAATGGACATGGTGGCAGGCGGCGCGGGCGTCTCACGGGGATGGATCCGGGGAGCCGATGGTGGCCTCCGCTGGTGTGGGGTGAGCAGGGTCGAAGTATGGGGTGGAGGCAGTTGGGTGGCCGGCGGCGCGCTCGTTGGTAAACCTATTTTTTTTGCAGTTTACTTCCCTTCTATTTCTGTCTGCACTTCTTCCTTTTCTTTTTGTTAGATTGAGGCTAAAGGATTTGGCCTTTTTCAGTTGCACAACCCAAAAAGGCCCAAAACTCAACTCGATGACTAGGCCTAGCAGTTGTATCGTATATTAAATATTTGTATAGAGTTGGAACCGCACACCGCCACTTCCCCACTTCCCCACTTCTCCATTGTCTTCGCCGGTGTCTTTTCTAGAGTTTCTTCATCTCGAAGCTCCGCCTCCGATGGATGCCTCGAATAGCCCTGTTGGTGGTGTGCGAGTCCTCCTGTCGTTGTTGTTTGTGCGCAGTCGGCCTCAGAGGGGGGAGCGGGCGAAGGTTCGAGTCGGCGAAGATCGACGACATCGACCTCTCGGATTATGTCTCACCGTACGATGACGGTTACTGGGCCAAGGATGTTGATGCGAGTCCATCCCGCGTCATCGTCTCACCGGAAAACCCTGATGCCACTGATGAAGGGGATCGTGTGCAGAAAACAAAAAAAATTCCTACCAACGATATCCTAAAAGCATGCCAAGATCTATTCTATGCAGATATAGTAGTACGAACGGAGATCGGAATACGTACCCTTGTAGACCGAAAATGGGGATTCCGTTCCCGCACAAACGTTGTCGATGAAGACCGACGAAGCCAACCTCAAGGTCGTGTAGAGGAAGCAGGCCTCCGAGTACCGTTAGCGCAGCACCTCGCAGGGCGTCACACACGTACGATGGAGACGACGGCCTCCGAAGCTCCAGTCCAGGACGAGCAGCGGAAGACTTGGACCGGAACACCAGCAGCGTGGCAGAGGGCTATGATGGAAGAGATCCCCCTCCTCAGCTCAGCGCGACTCCGACAAGGGAATCACGAGATCGAGAGAGAAATTGGGAATTAATTGGTGAATTAAAAGGCCAGGGGTGCCCCTTCTTATATACTCTCCCAGGTGGGAGCCAACTTGCTAACCAGGCAATGTGGGACTAACCCCCACATGCCTGGTGCGGCTAGGGAGGGTGCGCTGGCCCCTTAGTGGGCTCTTGGCCCACTTGGGTCGGCCCCTCCTGGCCCCCACCGAATCCCCAAGGGGATTCCCCCCCTCTTGGGCCTTCTTTCGACCAGGAGGCCCATTTAGGGAAATCAGCCTAAATAAATTCGAAAATAAATATATAAAATCATATTTGCATATTAATTACACTAATTAATATCAAACATAATATATATAATTTTTCCTAGCTCCGAAAACTCTTTCGGCGCTGCCCGATCTCCATCGGACCCCTCCCGGGACGCTCCCGGTGATCTCTTTCCTTTCCGGTTGTCTTGTCGAAACCCCTTAAGTGTGTTACCCTAGCGGTTCGATATAATAACAGGTATGACCAAGACTCCTCTATGATCAACGACTAACTCGTAGGCCTGGACACCATGAATTAATCCCTGTGATATAACGAATGACTTTCATCTATCAAACCTGAACGGAAAGTCTTAAACCTTTTGCCATAGCGATACTTAGCATGTCCGAGCGTCGTTCCATAGATATCCCCATACGTAATCTCGACCTCGTTACCGACAACGCTATCTTCTACTCGTCCATGATCTCATGTCTCCGTGACCTAGTCACATGCTTGCAAGCTCATTAGACATGATCTCACCGAGTGGGCCCGAGAGTATCTATCCTGCTATGCGGACTGGCAAATCCCGCTCTTGACCCCTTGTCTCAACTACTCCTTTCCGATACCCAAAAGTATCACCGTTATTGTCATACTATATAAGATACGACGTTTGGTGCGATCAAAGTATCTTCCAGGAATAACAATAAGAGTTGATCTCACGGCCAAAGGCGTAACGACTACGTCCTCCAAATCTGGGTATGTCCATCACATCGTTCTCCAACGATATGACTCCCATTGCCGACCGGCGCCATGCCCCATGACCAGGAAACCTCGATCATCAATCGCGCAACGAAACTAGTCTTAGTAGAGGCAACTAGGGACCTGGTTGTTTACGTATCACACCCGTATTAATGTTTCCGCTTAATACGGTTCTAGCATGACACAAAAACCTATTATGAAAAAACGAGATATGATAAAGAATACACTTTATTAATTGCCTCTAGGGCATATCTCCTTCAGTCTCCCACTTGCACTAGAGTACAAATTAATCTAGATTACAACTTGGTAAAAGCCTAACACCCATAGCTAACTGGTGCTTTTCATGCTTATCAAGCGGGAGAGGCTTCGTCAGCGGATCTGCCACATTCAGTTCCGTATGCACTTTGCAAATCTTCACATCGCCTCCTTGTACGTACAGACATATCACATGGAAGCGTCGGAGAATGTGTTTGGCGGTGGAGTGAGACCTTGGCTCCTTGGCGTTCGCAATGGCACCCGTATTGTCGAAGAAGAGGATCACGGGGTCTTGCACGCTCGGGAACACTCCAAGTTCGATGACGAACTTCCTCAGCCACACAGCTTCATTCGCGGCTTCGCGAGCAGCAATATACTCCGACTCCATTGTAGATTGTGCGACTATGGGTTGCTTCCCACTTCCCCAGCACACGACGCCTCCATTCACCTTGAACACATAACCTGTCTGTGACTTAGAGTCTTCGGGGTCTGAGCAAAAATTTGCATATACGTAACCCGTTACGCCAAGTTCTTCATTGCAGCCACCATACACAAGGAACATTTCCTTTGTCTTATTGAGATACTTAAGAATGCTCTTAACAACTATCCAATGCGGCATTCCAGGATTAGTCTGGAACCGGCTTGTCAAACTTAGAGCTAATGCCACATCCAGTCTAGTACTCAACATTGCATACATGATCGATCATATGGCTGAAGCATAAGGATGTTTGGTCATATCAGCCTTATCCAGTTCCGTTACCGGACACTGTGCCTTCCGCAATATCTTATTCTTGATAACCGGCAGAGAACCCTTCTTTGCCTTCTCCATACCGAAACGCTTCAGTATTTTATCAAGATAAGTACTCTGACTTAGTGCTAATAGGCGCCTTGATCTATCACGATAGATTTTTATGCCTAAAACATACGCAGTTTCTCCTAAGTCCTTCATGGAAAATTTACTGTTTAAATATTTTTTCACGCTATTCAGAAGTTCCATATCATTCCCAATCAGCAATGTGTTGTCTACATACAGTGCCAAGAACACAACCGAGCTCCCACTCATTTTACTGTAAATGCAGGTCTCTTCCAAATTTTGGATAAATCCAAAACCTTTGATTACCTCATCAAAGCGAAGATTCTAGCTCCGAGATGCCTGCTTCAATCCATAGATGGATCGCTGAAGCTTGCACACCTTGTTAGCATTTCCTGGATCGACAAAACCTTCAGGTTGTACCATGTACAACTCTTCCTCAATGTTTCCATTTAGGAAGGCTGTTTTGACGTCCATCTGCCAGATTTTATAATCATAATAGGCAGCTACTGCTAACAAAATCCGAATAGACTTAAGCATCGCTACCGGTGAAAAAGTTTCATCGTAGTCAATTCCATGAACTTGTCGGAAACCCTTTGCGACAAGCCGAGCTTTATAGACGGTCACATTACCATCAGCATCAGTCTTCTTCTTAAAGATCCATTTATTCTCGACGGCCTTGCGCCCTTCGGGAATATCCATCAAAGTCCACACTTTGTTATCATACATGGATCCTATTTCGGATTTCATGGCTTCAAGCCATTTCTCGGACTCTAGACTCGCCATCGCCTTCTTGTAGTTCGTAGGTTCGTCTTGTTCAACTAACATGACGGTGCAAACCATGTTGCCATACCATTATGGTGCGATCCGAGATCTGCCAGACCTACGGGGTAGAATACCTTCCTCGACAGTTTCTCCCACTCCTTCCACGGAGGACGTTTCTGGAATTGCTTCCGTTGCGCCACTCGGAATCTCGAGTTCAGGATCAACGATCTCATCGAGGTCTACCTTCCTCCCACTTACTCCTTTCGCGAGAAACTCCTTCTCTAGACAGGTACCGGTCTTCGCGACAAAGGTTTTGCCCTCAGTTTGGTTGTAGAAGGTGTACCCAACGGTTTCCCGCGGATATCCTACAAAGACGACTTTCTCCGACTTCGGTTCGAGTTTGTCGGGCTGTAGTTTCTTAACGTACGCCTCACAACCCCAAACCTTCAGAAACGATAACTTAGGCTTTTGGCCATACCATAATTCATACGGTGTCGTTTCAACGGATTTGGACGGAGCCCTATTTAAAATGAATGCGGATGTTTCTAACGCATAACCCCAGAAGGACACTGGCAAATCGGTAAGAGACATCATAGATCGAACACTATCCAGTAGAGTACGATTACGTCGCTCGGACACGCCGTTACGCTGCTGTGTTCCGGCTGGCGTAAGTTGGGGTACTATGTCACAACTCTTCAGATGTGCGCCAAACTCAAAAGTCAAGTACTCGCCACCGCGATCGGATCGGAGGTGCTTGATTTTCCTATTAGGCTGATTCTCAACTTCACTTTGGAATTCTTTGAACTTTTCAAAAGTCTCAGACTTGTGTTTCATCAAATAGATATAACCGTATCTACTCAAGTCATCAGTGAAGGTGACGAAGTAACGATAACCATTGCGTGTCGAAACGCTCATCGGTCCACTCACATCTGTATGTATGATCCCCAACAAATCCGACGCCCGTTAAACGAAACCTTTGAACGGTGTCTTGGGCATTTTGCTCATAAGGCATGGTTCGCATGTATCGAGGGATCCGAAATCCAACGAGTCCAAAAGTCCATCGGAGTGGAGTTGCTTCATGCGCTTTACACCAATATGACCAAGACGGCAATGCCACATATACATGGCGGTATCATCACTACACTTAATCCGTTTTGCTTCTATGTTATGGATGTGAGTACTACGATCGAGATTCAACAAGAATAAACCGTTATTCTCGGGAGCATCAACATAAAAGATATCATTCATATAAATAGCACAATTGCTTGACACTGATTTAAATGAATAACCGTCTTGTAAAAGGCAAGACCCACTTATAATGTTTACACTCAAGGATGGCACAAAATAACACTTATTTAAAACCAAAACTAATCCCGATGGTAGATGCAGAGGGAGCGTGCCGACAGCCACCATGTCGACTCTCGATCCATTGCCGACGCGCATCGTCACCTCATCCTTCACCAGCCGCCATCTATTCCGTAACTCCTCCTGAGAGTTACATATATGAGCAACAGAACCAGTATCAAATACCCACATGTTGCTCCGGGCGGATGTAAGGTACACATCTATAACATGTATATCAAATATACCTTGCTCTTTGTCGACCGTCTTGCCAGACTTCCTATCCTCCAGGTACTTGGGGCAGTTGCGCTCAGGTGATCCGATGGTCACCACCATCTTCTTCAGCTTGATTTCTAATTCGGCCACTTCGAGCATCTTCAGGATTTCCGACAGGGGTTTTGACGTCCCTTTCATGCCGTAGTCTACGATGTCGTTCTTATAGCTAGGGGGCAGAGAAATCAGCGCCCTATTAATAACCACCTCTTCTGGGATCACACTTCCCAGATCACTCAGAAGCTGAGCGCAGCCAAACAACTTGGCCAAGTGATCACTAATATTGCCGTGCTCTTCCATATGGGCTGAGAAGAAAAGCACAGATGCTTCGTACCTCTCAGCCTTGACTTGTCGTGCAAAAACAGTCATGAGTTCAGTGATTATATCATAAGCACCCTTGTTCATGAAGCGGTTTTGCAGGTCAGCCTCCATGGCAAAGAGCATGCCACTCTGGACATAAGAAGAAATCTCCGCCTTTACCTCATGGACAATCCTTTCGATTTCCGGGGCGGTGTTTGGAAGATCACCTAAGGGGGCATCAAGGATGTAGGCCACCTTGTGGGTTTCAAGGATGGACTTCAGGTCGTGGAACCAGGACACGAAGTTAGACCCATCGGTCTTAAGCTTCTCTTTCTCAATGAACAGGTTTAGGTTAAAGGAGGGGTGAGACATCTACAATGGAATTTGCAACAACATAAGACTTTGTTCATAATAATTTTGAGTTATAGTATTTTTATAAAATAACTAACATAACTCCCACTCAAACGAACATCCCTCCTGGTCGTTTAAGCGATTACACGACCCCCGTCCATTGCACCACCCCTCATCATCAGAGCCGGCGGCACAACTTCAAGAGTAGACAAAAGTCCGCCACACCAGTTTTGTGACTCGTGCTCGACCTTTCGGTCTTCCTGTTCTAAGGCCATATTTCTGAATATGCTAGGATCGCCACCAAAGACCTCCACGCTGACGCTTGTGCAACTTCGCTTACACCTACTGTATGCGAACGACGAGATGTCTGACACCCGATCATCACGGCCTGCCTCATAACGTAGAACTTTCTTGGTGGTGCGCGTTGGAGGGAGAACACTAGTGGTATTTTGAAGGGATCATCTTATATAGCTACCGCCGTGTAACTAATGTATACTATATACACAATCACACAATATAAGATGCACACAAAACATCAAATGTAATGCAATGTGATATAGTACATCGCGCCATGGTCTTCTTGGCGCCCGCAGTTTATAAACAATTTAATAAACCTACCTTGACCATATCACATAGCCCCTGCAAAATAAAGTTAGACGCTTCTACTTTATCTTTTGCATATTTTACGTGGCTTGGGGCTTTCGTAAATAGAAACGCTTCAAACCTACGAACCTTATGACCACAACAACGATCCAATAATTGCATATTTAAGCATCCCTTTCGGGCCCTCCATTGAAAATGCGAAGACCAACTAAAGAGAGAGAAACTGACACCCGCCAGCCACATATACAGTACAAGCCGTATGTCAGTAGTGGAACCAGTCTCGCGTAAGCGTACGCGTAAAGTCGGTTCGGGCCGCTTCATCAACTCAATGCCGCTGGAAGACACAAGTGCACGCTAGAGGGTAGCAAATAACAGGAACGGTGCCCCCGTGTAGAACACGGGTTCTAACAGCGGATAGCTATATCTACGATAGATCGGCTCTGATACCACTAAAGGGGATCGTGTGCAGAAAACAAAAAATTTCCTACCAAATATATCCTAAAAGCATGCCAAGATCTATTCTATGCAGATATAGTAGTACGAACGGAGATCGGAATACGTACCCTTGTAGACCGAAAACGGGGATTACGTTCCCGCACAAACGTTGTCGATGAAGACCGACGAAACCGACCTCAAGGTCGTGTAGAGGAAGCAGGCCTCTGAGTACCACTAGCGCAGCACCTCGCAGGGCGTCACACACGTACGGTGGAGACGACGGCCTCCGAAGCTCCAGTCCAGGACGAGCAGCGGAAGACTTGGACCGAAACACCAGCAGCGCGGCAGCGGGCTATGGTGGAAGAGATCCCCCTCCTCAGCTCGGCGCGACTCCGACAAGGGAATCATGAGATCGAGAGAAAATTGGGAATTAATTGGTGAATTAAAAGGCCAGGGGTGCCCCTTCTTATATAGGCTCCCAGGGGGGAGCCAACTTGCTAACCAGGCAATGTGGGACTAACCCCCACATGCCTGGTGCGGCTAGGGAGGGTGCGCCGGCCCCTTAGTGGGCTCTTGGCCCACTTGGGTCGGCCCCTCCTGGCCCCCACCAAATCCCCAAGGGGATTCCCCCCTCTTGGGCCTTCTTTCGACCAGAAGGCCCATTTAGGGAAATCAGCTTAAATAAATTCGAAAATAAATATATAAAATCATATTTGCATATTAATTACACTAATTAATATCAAACATAATATATATAATTTTTCCTAGCTCCGAAAACTCTTTCGGCGCTACCCGATCTCCATCGGACCCCTCCCGGGACGCTTCCGGTGATCTCTTTTCTTTCCGGTTGTCTTGTAGAAACCCCTTAAGTGTGTTACCCTAGCGGTTCGATATAAAAACAGGTATGACCAAGACTCCTCTATGATCAACGACTAACTCGTAGGCCTGGACCCCATGAATTAATCCCTGTGATATAACGAATGACTTTCATCTATCAAACCTGAACGCAAAGTCTTAAACCTTTTGTCATAGCGATACTTAGCATGTCCGAGCGTCGTTCCATAGATATCCTCATACCTAATCTCGACCTCGTTGCCGACAACGCTATCTTCTACTCGTCCATGATCTCATGTCTCCGTGACCTAGTCACATGCTTGCAAGCTCATTAGACATGATCTCACCGAGTGGGCCCGAGAGTATCTATCCTCCTATGCGGACTGGCAAATCCCGCTCTTGACCCCTCGTCTCAACTACTCCTTTCCGATACCCAAAAGTATCACCGTTATTTTCATACTATATAAGATACGACGTTTGGTGCGATCAAAGTATCTTCCAGGAATAACAATAAGAGTTGATCTCACGGTCAAAGGCGTAACGACTACGTCCTCCAAATCTAGGTATGTCCATCACATCGTTCTACAACGATATGATTCCCATTGCCGATCGGCGCCATGCCCCATGACCGGGACACCTCGATCATCAATCGCGCAACGAAACTAGTCTTAGTAGAGGCTACTAGGGACCTAGTTGTTTACGTATCACACCCGTATTAATGTTTCCGCTTAATACGATTCTAGCATGACACAAAAACCTATTATGAACAAACGAGATATGATAAAGAATACACTTTATTAATTGCCTCTAGGGCGTATATCCTTCAACTGAAAAGGTATTGGCAACTGCCATCGCCGACGATGATGCTGAATCTTCCAAGAAGCGGGTGTGGAAATAGATCGACGATCAGTTCGAGGACGCTTTATCCTCGGATACGGATGAAGATCTGAAGGTAATTATATGTTTCGTTGCCTGTGTCGGTACTGCCATATGTATTTGTTTGTACTGCCATCATTTATGTGTTTGTACCTGAGGTTTATGTGGTATCATTTTTTATTTAGTAAACTTTTTAGCAAATTATTGCAATAAACCAAAAGCTTCTTTTTGCGTTTGTTTTTTGAAATGCAGTACAAACCTGGAGCCGAAGTGCGTCGTTGCAACCAGAGTAGTTACGCGAAGAAGATGCTCGATGAACTTGAGACAGGGATGCACAACCCTTTAGTCCCTGGTCGTAATGATGGCAGATACAGGTGTCCTGTAGATGGCAAGATTCTGGGAAAGGATGTGCACAGTGTTGCATAACATGCTTTTGGCCTGGGAATTGTTGGCAGCCGAAATGTTAACGCTAAGGGTAGGGCTGAGCACAAGGCTCTATATGAGTTCCTGGAGGGCAAGGATTTGGTCCCTAAGAAGCCTGCTCGTGCGGGCCCATCAAAGAAGAAGGCCAAGTTTTTCAAGGGGCACAACTAAGTTACTTAGTTTCTTTGCTAAGAATGCTATTATGTTTAGTTTTCCACGGATGATGTGAACTGCCGGTGGTGTGTGTTATTTGTTTTAATATTTCAGAACAATTTAGTTTCCTTTGTGGTTACTTATCATTCACTTCCGTATGTTTTAACAATGTATCGCCTTTTTCTGGGAGGCTTTTGTGTAGGGTTGTACCCCCTTTTATTTCTTCTTTCTACTTCCTTCCATAAAATATCATACAAAATCATGTGTTATCCATCCCCCATATTGTGAATCATTCTATGATTGTACTTTCCTGTATGCAAGCCTATACTGCCCTGTATGCACTTCTGTACTGCCATATGGTTTCTGACAAGAGTATGTAAGTTTTTGTCCGTCGCATACACTGTACCTTTTGATTCGCAAACCTATACTGTATTGCTGATATCCATTTTAAGGTTACTTTATTTTAAGTAACCTTGTACTTTATTATCTCGGAAGGTTGAACTTCCATGATTAGGACTCATGTACTTCCCTGCGACTGTCCATGTTTACAGAGTCGTACTTAGCGAATCGACTGTTTAAATATACAAATGAAGGAGCAATTTTTTTTGCACATTTCAATTAGAGATCTCCAGAAAGTCAGCATTTTTTTAGACTATATTTGACAGTATGAAATAAAAAGATTTACAAATAAGAAGTTCACAAGACTAGAAACCCTGTTTCAAAAAATTCAGTAAGGATCATAATTTTGTCAATTTGATGCTCCTCCTTGGCGTTGGTGTTGTATATTCTCCTTCATCATCTTCTTCTACTTCTGTATCTTCTTCTGTGTCTTCTCCATCATCATCATTTTTTTGAACACAATTCTTCTTTGCATCATTAGCTGTACAAGATTTCTTCACAACTGTTTGATCAGGAGCAGTACTTTTCTTGACAGCCGTTGGACCATTATTTGGTGTGTCATCTAGTTTCGGAAATTTCTTGCGTTGTGCTTCTGTTTTAGTCCACACACACTGCAGATTCTCTGTCCAGGTTCCAACCTTTCATCGTACAAAGTCTTATTCTGAGCAGCAGTTTCTTTGGTCGTGCTTCCGTCTTTGGTTCCACTTCCTTTTGTCTTCGACATCAGAGAGGAAAGAATGACTCTAGAAGTAGTCTTTGGCTGATGATTCATTTTCTTTGTCTGGTTGTTTATGCCAGGCTAAAAGCTGTTGAAAGTAGCTGGAGTAACAGGTTCATCATCATCTTATTCTTCTACTTCTGTATCTTCTTTTGTGTCTTCTCCTTCATCATCATTTTTTTCAACACAATTCTTCTTTGCATCAGTAGTTGTACAAGATTTCTTCACAACTGTTTGATTAGGAGAAGTAATTTTCTTGACAGCTGTTGGACCTTTATTTGGTGTGTCATCTAGTTTTGGGCAATTTCTTGCGTTGTGCTTCTGTTTCAGTCCACACACAGTGCAGATTCTCTGTCCAGGTTCCAACCTTTCATCGTACAAAGTTTTATTCTGAGCAGTTGTTTCTTTGGCCTTGGTTGCACTTCCTTTTGTCTTCGACATCATATGGGGAAGAATGACTCTAGAAGTAGTCTCTGGCTGATGATTTGTTTCCTTTGTCTGGTTGTTTATGCCAGGCAGAAAGCTGTTGAAAGGAGCTGGAATAACAGGTTCATCATCATCATCATCTTCTACTTCTGTATCTTCTTCTGTGTCTTCTCCTTCATCATGATCATCATCATCATCATCATCGTTATCATCATCATTATCATCATCATCATCTTCTTCAGCCTCTTCATCTGGAGCATCTTCTTCTCCCTCATATTTCTTATTTTTACTCTTTTTAGCAGCACTCAGTTTCTGTGATATGTCCTTTCTCTAAGGACATGACAGAGCATTGTGTCCTTTTGAATATTGTCCGCAATACCCACAGAGCCTCCCTTTTTTAACTTTTCCTTTAGATGCATCCCCAGCAGGTTGATTAGCAACCCAACTCTTCTTTGCATCAGTAGATGTACAAGATTTCTTCACAACTGTTGGATCAGGAGTAGTACTTTTCTTCACATCTGTTGGACCATTATTTGGTGTGTCATCTAGTAAAGGGCAATTTCTTGCGTTGTGCTTCTGTTTCAGTCCACACACACCGCAAATTCTCCGTCCAGGTTCCAACCTTTCATCGTACAAAGTTTTATTCTGAGCAGCAGCAGCTTTGGCCTTGCTTCCTGCCTTGGTTCCACTTCCTTTTGTCTTTGACATAAGAGGGGGAAGAATGACTCTAGAAGTAGTCTCAGGCTGATGATTTGTTTCCTTTGTCTGGTTGTTTATGTCAGGCTGAAAGCTGCTGAAAGGTGCTGCAATATCATGTTCATCATCATCAGAGCCAGCAGTTGAGCAGCCCATCGCCTCTACCTTGTCTATCAGTTCTATGAGACAAACCTTTGATACGACAGTTTGCTCGTCTGACTTGGATGCGGCCCTAGCAAGTCGGATACAAAGCTGGAGAACCTCGTTATGATTGTAAGCAATTGACGACCCATCATACGCTACCGTATTTGAATCCGCTATGTTAAACGTATGTGTCAGATTTGCACTTATGATGTATCTTTTTAATATGTACCCCTCGGGTATAACATCCACCCTCAAGTGCTCGAGCATTGCAATCACATGCACGCAGAAAAGACTTGCATGCATTCATTTCCTGGATTGTTAAGACTGCATTTTGCGAGATCAAAGTTGACAAAAAAACAAGTAACATCTTCCAAAGTAGATGTATGTTCCCAAAGCATACATTCGCACTATAACTTTCCAGTGTGAGTGTCTGCTTCCACTTTGTACTCGTGTTGGGACCAAGGAAAAGTGTTGAAAGGTTTCTTGAACCTCACCAGATAGTGATTTTCCAGAAGGACTGGGTCTATCCTCACAGCGTAGAAAGTGCTCTTCTTTAACTTGATACGGAAATCTTTGTACACTGCAATTGTGTACGTCTTTCGCAACTTCTTCTCAAACCCATAGTGAGTACTTGAATTTGGTTTACCCTGCATAAAGTTAGCAAACACACAAATCATGATTAGCATGATCAATTATGAATCTGACAGGAATCTCTAAACAAAAAAGGCCTGAACTGCCAACCTACCTAACCTGAACTGCTACTTAGACTGGCTTGAACTTCTAAACATGCAATGCAACACTACAACTTTTTTGAAGCTTCATTACTAGTTGAAAGGTTAGCATTATCAGTACTGAAACTGAAAAGAATCTCTAAAGTAACTAGTTGATAGGTAGCAAATACACATATCAGGGTTACATGACCAGTTCTGAATCTGACAGGAATCTCTTAAGTTTCTAGTTGAAAGGTCGAAACAACTTACAAGGTTTGCTATCGTATGTGCGTGTTCTAACATGCGCCGTGATTGAATGCACTTATTTACTTGCTCCACGAAACGGTGCAGGGTAAGGGTCTTTTTAAGGAACCCTTTCTTCATGACATGGTTCATGCTCTCGATACGCTGAGTAGATGTCATTCTTGCGCAGAAAGCTCTCTTGAAGTAAGCAGAAATCCAATCCCTTCGATCTTCCCACAGCGATAACATCATCGCGTTGTCATGTAGGTTGTATTCTTCCACTAGCGCTTGCCAAGCAGCTTCGAATTCTGTCGGCATAAGAGGCCAGTTTATTATCGCTCTAAATTGACTCTTTAAGCTTGGATGCAACCGGTAAATTGTACCCACCTGTTCCCTGAACTTCTTCAGCATGTGCCAACGGCACAGTTTGTGCAGCGCTAGATAGAAGACCCTTGGAATCGCCCGCGCCATCGACGGGAATTGGTCTGCGCAGAAAAAATATATAAATTGAGTCTCATGGCCTGAATCAGTTTTTGTACTTAATGAAAAAATAGTCATTCTGATCATGCAGATAACTTGTACAAAAAGGACTGAACTGCCCACCTACCTATCATGTACTGCCACGAAGATTGGCTTGAACTTCTAATCATGCAATGCAACACAAACCTATGTGCACATAATATGCCCATGCGCCACCAGAGTCATTCTGAAACTGACAGAGATCTCTAAACAAAAAGGCCTGAACTGCCCACCTAGCTATCATGTACTGCCACGAAGACTGGCTAGAACTTCTAATCATGCAATGCAACACTACAACTTTTTTAAAGCTTCATTACCTGTTCGAATGATCGTGTGTTTCTTCCATTTCATGCACTTTAGAAAGGTCTGAAACAGCCAAACAAATGAGTCTTCACTCTCGTCTCTGACAAGAGCGCATGCAAAAATGCACGACTGTAGGTGGTGGTTTGCGCCAACAAACACACCCAGTGGCATCTTGTGTTTATTTGTCTTGTACATTGTATCGAACGTAATGTAGTCACCAAAGTCTTCATAATTGCCTTGGCAGCTGGTATTTGACCAGAAGATGTTCTTGATATTGTCTGAACCGTCAACCTGGACGTCGAAGAAGAACTGATCATTTGCAGTCTTCATCTCTGTGAAGAACCTGATGAGCTTGTGGACTTCATCGACGCTGTCAACTTTTGAGTTCTTAGCCTTCCTGCAATTTCACATAACAAGCAAATGTATCTTAACCTAGGAACTACAACTATGATTTCAGGTGGTAATGCAAACTTACTGGTTAAGAATATCACGTCCATGCATAGTCATGTATTGCGATCCTCCCACTGAACTGGATACTATTGACATTATCTGATAATGCTTTATGTTTTGAAACTGGAGGAACTTGACGTATTCAAGAAGAGACGGGTCTAGTGTCTTGTGCGAATGCAGAAAAACCAGCATGCTTGGTGTAAGAAACAACCTGTGATTGTGTTCTAACTGCATATCCTCAATGACAAATGTGCCATCTGGTTTCTCCTTCAGCCTAAGCTTGGCCTTGCAACCACACCTCTTCCTGTTGTTCATTCGCTGTCGCTCTGGGTCAGAAACGTTTGATTTATATTTGCCTTCCCGGGTGCACTGAAGGTACCTATTGTTACCATTGTGCTGGCCAATTTTTATACCAAACCCCGAATGCCTCACATATATGTTGTAGAAATCCCAGCCTTTCTCGAAATTGTCAAACCTCATCTTCATCTTAGGCAGCAAATATTCTGGCAGGTCAGGTTTCTGCAAACACATACAGTTTTTATTTTGTCAGATTTTTCGCACATCAAAGTAACATCTTACGCAGAAACATAATAATTCATAATGCTGCATCTCATTGAGCTCAGTTTATCTTTTGTAGTTACTTACATGAGTGTAGCTGCGCGCCGCTGATGGAGTTTGATTCTGACCAGGCAATATGGGGCCGGGTGGTGTCACGAGCGGCACGTGTAGCAACGGATCCATAAAATTTTGCAGTCTGTGCGTATGCATTTGAGATTTTCTTGTTTCAGGAGGACACCTATTGGATGTATTATCATCGATGATGATGTGAGGAATCTTTTTTTGGAGGTAGCGACCATGCTTCTTGAGGTCGCTTTTCACGCTGCCCTGAGGCAGGAAACCCAGCCTCCTGGGTGGACGTTGTGTGCCATCAACTTGAGGCCTCATTGCTGGTCGTTGTGTGGCAGCAACCTCAGGACTTGTTCTTCTACTCTCCTTGGCAGCAACTTGACGCACAACTCGCTGAATATGCGACGAGATAGGTGGCCCAACATATTTTCTCACTTCCTGTGAATGACCATAATCAGTTGTAATTGGGGTTGCTTGCGATTCCGCAGATTAAGGGACTCTGCATGTGGTCATAAAGTAATGTGATGGTAGTTGAGGAGTCCTCCATTCAGGACTATACCATTGAATTGGCATCGGATCCAGGACATCTGGTGTAGATCTTATTCTTTTTTCTTCGTTTCCGTCCAGAATTTGGTCAAAGATAAGTAATATAGGTTAGTTGTACTGCTCAGCTACGTTTCGTGTACTTCTTTTCAGAAACCAGTTGTACTTCCCCGCGCCCCCTTGTGATATAAACTTTTCTCAAAATAGTTTATGAAGATGATCTCCCAGGTGCTAAAGTTGGATCGTATTAGTTGTACTGCTCAGCTACCTTGCATGTACTTTCTTCAGAAACCAGTTGTACTTCTCCTAATTCATGAAACTACCTAGAGGAATTCTATCCAGGTAGGCACACACACAGACTCGCTCATACCTTCAGTACTAAGAACAAGGCAGTACAAATTTATTACCTTGGGCAACTTGTCGCCTGAAGTAGCAGCTCGACGCTTCCGACTAATGGCAGCTTCACAGAATGTTTTGGCTAAAGCCCGAGCAGTTGGTGCCATCTGTTGGATACGCGAGGAGATTACCAACATCAAATCTCCAAAACTAAACAGCAAAACGTTGATGGAGACAGAGGAATTCTGAGTTGGTCGGAGTAAAAACTCACGGCGGCGCGGAGTGTGAGGTCCTCGCTCTGCTCGCTCGCCCGCCTTGCCAGAGCCGGAGAAGGAGGTGCGCCGGAGAAGGTCGTCGTGGACGCGCGGAATGTGAGATAATTATTATGTACATAAATATATATAATGAGTTGAGATAAATATAGTTTTCTTTTATCGATGTGTTATTGATGAATGTAAAATTATAAGTAGCATGTGCACTATTTGATCTACCGTTGGGTACCCAACGGGTATGGGTATCCGCCGGGTATGGGTACGGGTAAAGTTTCATACCCGTGGGTACGGGTATCGCTAGAGTTTTGTACCCATTGACTACGCGGGTATGGGTATGATATTGCTCTACCCGCCCCATACTTCCTTAGACACGGCCGGGGCTTGCTCCCTCGCGTCGGCTACCGCCACCGCTCGCTCGCCCGCCCCGGTTCGTAGAAGGTGCGCTAGGTGGGGGATGAGTCGCGGAGAAGGTCGCCTTGGAAGAGACACGGCTGGGGCTTGCTCCCTCGAATCGGCTACCGCCGCCGCTCGCTCGCCCGCCCCGATTCGTAGAAGGTGCGCTAGGTGGGGGATGAGTCGCGGAGAAGGTCGCCGTGGACGAGACACGGCCGGGGTGTCCTCCCTCGCGTCGGCTACCCCCGCCGCTCGCTCGCCCGCCCCGGTTCCTAGAAGGTGCGCCCCGGTTTTAGGTATGTACACCATACAAATGTTTTGGGTATGTATACAAATGTATGGTGTACATACCTAAAACTTACCGTATACCATCCAGGAGCATGGGCACCTAGGAGCACCCGTTAATTTACCTATATCTATATATGGGAAATAGTGGGATGCACATGGTGATAGCTGCGCACCAGCATCCAACCATCTATACGCGATATTGAGTGAACTTCCCCGGAGACATTGCAACCTCATAGTTAACAGACATTCGACGGAGCTTGCTATCAACGTCGTAACGAGAGAACGAATTCTTACACACGTCTTTCACGCAACTAGACCGCTAGCCGATGACCATGCTTTTTTGTATACGGAAAATGAGATTCACGCTGCCACCGTGTAGTGGAGAGAAATCATGCTAGACATAACTCATCAACACCGTCGGGTGGAGAGAAATCATGCTAGCCAGAATTATACATCAACACCGTGTTGTGGAGAGAACACATGCTGGCTAGTACTTATCACCACCGTGGTGTGGAGTGAAATAATGCTAGCCAAAACTAGACATCACCATGGTGGTGTGGAGAGAAAACACGCAGTGCACAACTTGATGTGTGATGGACGGTAGCGTTATTTCACGGTCCCCATGGTTGATTTGTGATGGACGGTCACGTGTTTTCATGGACACCGGTTGGCATCATTATCATGGGAAGCTTGGTAGCCCATGCCTGCGTAAATGATGTGATGCACCGAGTATATGACATGGGAACGGCTTACGGAGCGTTTAACGCCTCCGTGAAAGAAACTTCGCTGCCCGCTCGTCGTTCCAATGCGCTTCTTATCAGACTTACTTTACTCTCTGTATCCTACGGTAGCCACCATATGCGCAGCTATCCCCGTGGGCAGGAAATCCGCGTTGATCTATATATATATATATATGCATAAACAGAGATATGTTGCAACATCTCAGAGGTGGCAATAGGTGCCGTCTATCAGCTTTGTGATCTGTGCACATGCGTGATCCAAATTTTTCCGCTTTTTGTTTTGTTGATTTTTTAAGTACTGCATATTATTTCCTTTTTGGTTAGAAGTAGTCACAAACTTATGTAGTACGTGGGACAGAGACTAGGCTTGCGGTCTAGCATACAAAGTCGTGGTAGCCCTGCCATTCCCCTCTCTCTCTCCACGCCCATCCCCACCCCATCCCGTGACGCCCCAATACCAAACGTTTGCCTCTCGTCTCTCTTCCCATATGCTACCCGATGCACTCCCGATCCACACGAACACCACCTCTTCTCTCTCTCCCAATCCACTCCCGATCCGAGCGGTTCCTTGGAGGACGCCCGACACCGGAAATCGGCCCCCTCCACCCGCGCTCGTGACGCAGGCCAGAGCTCCACCCACGCCGGCCCCGCCTCCCAGCGCTTCCACCACGACGCGCGCCGCCGGCCAGCACCTCCGAGCAGAGCCGGAGATGAGGCTTCATCCGCTCGCCCTGCTTCCCCAAGCCGGAGGAGCGCCGTGGGTCGGGAACGAGGTGGCCAGAGGCGCCCAGCGATGTCTCCGCCTCCGGAGTTGTCCAGTATGCCCGCCACCGGAGCCCAGATGCGGCGGCACCAGACCAGGCGACGACGGCACCGGGCCAGAGGACGGCGGCACCGGACACCGGAGTCTTGATGCGGCGGCACATCCCATCGAGCTGGTCCGCCTCGACACCTCCTGCCCAACTCCTCCGCCCCGCATGAGCTTCTTCCGTTTCAGGGATTTTTGTATAGGCCCAACTCCTCCGCTTCGCATGACCTGCTCGATGTGCACAGAGTTTGCTGAAGGGGCGGCGCTCGGAGGTTTGCGGGAGCTGCGTGCAAGGCGCCACCGGGCCAAGGTGCGCGTGCTCGGGCGGAGGTGCGTGCCTCTGGTGGGAGACGGCGTACGACGGACTTCATCCAATCCCGGCCGACGCCGTCTCTTCTCTGGCAATTTCTGTCGTGGATGATATTTCTGCCTCTTCTCCGGTGTACGGCGTATTTATTCGATGTTTCTTTGATTGAGTATGAAGACGAGACCTTTGCAATTTCGTGGATGATTTTTGATATGTACAAGCACCGATTCATAATATATTGAGCACTGCTTGTGACCTATAGTAGACACCGATGGATTCCAAATGAGCACCATTTCTTCTTTTGATGATTTTGACCAGTCCTTCACATTGGCACATACGCACTGTTTGTACGATTAAATAATCTGCAAAATCTTAACAAACGGTGCCCTGCAAATAATCTGCATAGCTTAGGCACTGGATTGATGCTACGATGCATAGCATGCGCAGCAAATTATTTGGTTCGATGCATATGGCACCAAGCACCATGTGCAGGAGGGGACCAATTTCCCTTTTTGTTGGCCTAGGCACGAAAGCAAGCAGTCCCCATTCCTTTCTTGTATTTTTCTCTCAAAAGTTCATCAAAAAGGAACCATATATATTGTGGTGTCAATCTCAAAGCATATGAACGATAGCATCCCCTAAGTTATGCATATATATATATAGGTTAAATGCTTTCTACTCCCGGGTGTAACTACACCCACGTCTTATATACCACCTTACAGAAGTATTTGTGATACTTTATCGGTTTGAGTACGTTCATATACTATATCTAAGATATACTAAAATAAGTTTCATGAAAAAATTGCAATTGTCATAATATTTTACACTATATACTCAAAATACCGTAATATATGCATATATATGCATATAAAAAAGAAGTATGTAGAATTTTTTTACATATTGTCTAAAAAGAAATATCTATAGTACTAAAATAACATTATATACTCCATACTACATGTTACATACCTTCCGGTATGATAGATACTCCATACTCGTGTGAAACACATGTGGATGTAGTTACACCCACCCACCCCGTATCTTTTGAACCGTAAAGAATTTGTACGTCACGTAAATTTTGTCGTACTTCGTAAGTTAATAGGAACGTAAGAAATATTAACATGACGTAAAAAATTATTTACGTGGCATATAAAAAATATTACGTAAAATACGCAATTTTACCTATTTTTACAATGATATGTCTTTCCTATGCAGATTTTTAATTATGAGATAAAATAAATGCAATTATTTGGATAATAAACATATTTTATTTTATAAAAACAATGTGAAAGGATCTCGGATGCAAAAAATACTTTATCCTGCACATGGGTGCATAACAGGGTAGCACTATTTGACTCCCTGTGAGTAGAATAGTTATTCTACACCCATCCCGTATCTTTTCAGTCGTAAAGAATTTTTACGTCACGTAAATTTTGCCGTACTTCTCAAGTTCATAGAAACGTAAGAAAATATTAACATGACGTAAAAATTTATTTATGTGGCATATAAAAAATATGTAAAATACGCATATTTACCTATTTTTACACTGTTATGACTTATATATTGCCTTTCCTATGTAGATTTTTAATTATGAGACAAAATAAATGCAATTATGTGATGATGAACATATTTTGTTTTATAAAAACAATGTAAGAACTCTCGGGTGCAAAATAATTTATCCTGCACATGGGTGCAGAATAATATATATATGGGAAATAGTGGGATGCCCATGGTGATAGCTGCGCACCAGCATCCAACCATCTATACGCGATATTGAGTGAACTTCTCCGGAGACATTGCAACCTCATAGTTAACAGACATTCGACGGAGCTTGCTATCAACGTCGTAACGAGAGAACGAATTCTTACACACGTCTTTCACGCAACTAGACCGCTAGCCGATGACCATGCTTTTTTGTATACGGAAAATGAGATTCACGCTGCCACCGTGTAGTGGAGAGAAATCATGCTAGCCATAACTCATCAACACCGTCTGTCGGGGGGCTGCCCCCCGGGTAGGGGCAGATCCCGGAATAACTCAGTAATATGCCAACAGTACTTGACCTTTGGCGAGAGCAAGGGACACCCCCTGGTGTGCTGAAGGGGCAGCTTGACCCTTGAGCGCCGGAAGAGTCCAAAGTGCCACCTGGCAGGCGCAAGGGTCGGCTCTAACACCTATATATAGACACCCCGAGCCTTCACGATAGCAGCAAAAGCATCAGCGGATGGTTCCTCGAAGAACTAGCTTCTCGAAGATGTCTTTGCTGGTAGGCTAAGACATCTTCGGGAGGCTAGGCCTAGAGATACGCATCCACGGACGAACTCGGACACCTCTGCAAAGGATCTCAGATCTTAGGCTCCGAGGAGACTCCCGGAGGGAGGTTTATTCGGTTTTGCTGGATAGATAATCCGGGTAGGTGCTAACCGGAACGTCTATCTCGGTCTCGATCTTATGCAGGAAAGGCTCACGGGGGCAAGCAGGGAGGTAGCCGTCATGAGGGATCCCGGTTGACCGTCAACGGTCTGTAGCAGGCTTTCCCGCCTGATGCGGGGGGAAGTACCTTTCCGTCTGACACGGAAGCATGGTCACCTCCCGCCTGACACGGAAGCATGGTCACCTCCCGCCTGACACGGAAGCGCGTTAGCCAGTACAACAACGGTACGACAAGACACGACATGCCTAGCCCAGCAATCCGGAAAAGGCTATCCGGGATGGGCAAAGACATGTCCTGTCTCTGACAGGGAGACAATGATGATCCAGGACGGCGCCTGCTGTCCTTGCCGGGATGATGACGAAGGGCCTACGACGGATAGCGCGGCGACTAGGTCGCACTAGCCGGTGACGACATGCCGGTTAGGCCTGTCCGGTGGGGCCAAGCCGGTTTAGGGTTTCCAGCCCTCCTGGCCGAAACCCTATAAAAGGCTCCATAACTGCTTCTGTGGGAGGAGGACCAACTTGGGAGCCAAAGCAGTAGTTGTATTTACTCCTAGAGCTTTTACTTCTTCATACCTTGAGTTCATCTAGTTCTTCGTGTTCTTCACTTCGAGAGATCTAAGAGCAAGTTGTAGCCCTTGTACCACAGTTATATAGAGAGGAAAGGCAGGAGTAGGGGTGTTACCTCCTCACGAGGGCCCTGAACCTGGGTATATCGTGTGTGTGTTGTGTGCCTTCGAGCATTTGTTCTTGTTTGTTAGATCTCCCCTATATCGTATTGCTGTTGTTTCTAGTTCTTGGGAGATCTCGGTTATACCGGGATCCTCCTCGTGTGGGCTATTCAGCTCGCTATCCCTCCCCGGATCCACCAACGTCCATCGGCCCCACACATTATCCATCCTATGGCATCGGCCGTGACACCACCACGACAGTTGGCGCCCACCGTGGGGCTCGCAGAGGCGTTGGCTGGTGTACACATCCGGACGGGCTCTCCCGTTCATTTCGACGTTCGGGTTCTCTCTGGCCTGGTCGTAAGGCTAGGGGAGATGGACTTCGTCTGCGACAATGCAGGATGCTTCCGGAACAGACCCTTTCCGGTGAACGGATGTCTCATTGACTTTGGTGGTTTCACCACCTACGTCGCCACCGAAGTTATCTGTAGCTACCCGGACGTGGTCCTGGAAGCTGAGGACCCTCCCATGCTCTGCGCTGCTTGGGGTCTGCGTGCCGGTCGCCCCCCGAGTTCCGTCGCGGTGATGATGGTCGGGGCAACCGAGGAGGAGTACCAGGACGCTGACGGCGATACCGGGAGCGGCCACATCCGTTTGGCCAAACCTCCTCAGGAAAGAGGTGCGGCCCGGGATGGCGATCCACAGCCGTCCCAGCCACGACGTCGTCCGGATCACCTCTCGGGCCTGGTGGCCAAGTTGGCTGTACCTGTAGCTGCTGAAGCGGATACCCAAGCCACTTCGGCTGATTTGGAGGAGCAGCGGAGGTTGCTACTCGCTGAAGCACAGGAGATCGCCGAGATCCGTCGCGAGCTCAATGCTAGCCTCCGGGAGTACAATGCAGCTCACGGATTCCTTAAGATAGACTCCCGGGACAAGCGCATCGCGGATCTGCGCAAGAAAGTGAGAATTGTGAATGACGAGCTGGCAGGTGGAGCCACAACCAGTCACACGGGAAGCCGGATTTCAGCGGGGAAGCCGGTGTACAGCTCACCGGCGAAAACTCTTAGGGCTGCCGAAGCCGCCATGGCCGAGTTGGTAGGGTTATCCGGTGAGTCTCTACGCAAACAACAGGAGCGGGTGAATGAGTTGGTGATCGAGGCCAACCGCCAGAATCAGGCCTTCAAGAAGAAGAACCCCGGGGCAGGATCCCAAGTGCACTCGGCTAGACCCAATAGCCAGAAATCGGACGGAGAGGCCTCTTCCCCGCATCCGAGCAGAAGCAAGAGCAAGAGCAGGATCCGGAGTAAGAGTCGAGGTTCCGGGAAGAACAAGCAGTTGCAGACCTATGATCCGGCCTTTGCTGGATTCCAGCAAGCCGAACAGCGTAACTCAGGGCAGGCGGGAAGTACCCGTGAGGATGGTAACCTGGGTGTAGGAAACAATAACCCGGTCGGCCGTGGTAATCCACCCCGGAACCCTCCTCATGTTCAGGGAAACCCACAAAGGGAGGTCGCCTCTGTTCCACAGCAGGCTGTGATCCCGGCGCAGAACAGGCTCAACGATGGCAACTCGAGACTGCAGCTGCTCGGATATCAGCCCGACGAGAATCCTTTGGGATCTCGGATAGGGACCAGACAGCTGAATCCGGCAGATGCCAGATATCGGCTCGACCAAATTCACCAGTCCGAGCTAGTTGAAGAGCAAGGACCTCCGGGACCTGCCTGCTTTGGACCTCGGATCATGCGGGAGCCGCCTGTGCGGAATTTTCAGCTCAACCGGGGTGCTAAGACCTATGACGGCAGTAAGAAGCCGGAGGACTGGCTAACGGACTATGTAACCGCAGTAAGCATAGCCGGTGGAAACAGACGATGGGGGGTACGATACGTACCGCAGATGTTGGAAGGACCCGCCCGAATCTGGTTGAACAACTTGAGAACTGGCAGCATAGACTGCTGGTTAGATTTCGAGGAGGCATTTATCAGCAACTTCACTAGCACGTACAAAAGGCCAAACATGCCTCAACAGCTCGCCATCTGTAGGCAAAGGAGCAACGAGACCGACCGGGAATATCTTACCCGGTGGAGCAATATTCGCAATTCTTGCGAAGGAGTGGTAGAGGCACATGCCATCTCCTGGTTTGCACAAGGATGCCGGCATGGCTCAATGTTGTGGCAGAAGTTGCAAAGAAAGATGCCGGCGACCTTGGAAGAGACCATGCGCATCGCCGATACCTATACGCTTGGAGATCCCATGCAACCCCTGGTGGATGTCGGTGACTCCAACAGGAGGAATGCGGGACCTCAGCGTTCGGGATCTGGCAGGAGCCATGATCGCCAGGATTTTGGCCAGAAAAGGAGTCAGCCCGAGTACCACCATGCCGCACAGCACGTCGCAGCAGTAACCCGGGAGCAAGAGGATGCCGGCAACAGTCAGTGTCAAAAGACAAGTGGCCCGGCTTGGGGGCAGAGTCAGGAAGTGCAAAAGACTTGGGTAGAACAAAAGAAGACCCTGACGCTATGAAGAGATGTTGAACAAACCATGCTGCTACCATACCCTGGAGGCCAACAAGCCAGCAAACCACTCTACTCGGCAATGCAGCTGGTATCAGCGCACATTGTAGGAGGGCAGCTCGGGAACTGTTCGGCCGAGTGCTCCGGCATCTCGACCTAACATTCCGAGACCCCCTCCTCCGACATCAGGGGCCAACGCTACCCGAATCAATCCGCCTCCGCGAGGACCCCCACCTCGGCCAGTGAATATGGTGCACACACGGAACGACAACGGTGCAGGCCCCAGTAACCAAGCCGGACAGCAGCAGGGCAACTACCGGGAGGCACATCAAAGCTATGTGGTCTTCGTGACCGAGCCCACTGACCGGAGGAGTGTGCGGCAGCGTGCCCTGGAAGTGAACGCCGTAATCCCGGCAGTGCCCAAGTTCTTGCACTGGTCCGAGATGGAGATCACGTGGAGCCGGAAGGATCATCCCAGAGTTATGCCTAAGCCGGGGGCGTACGCCTTAGTGGTGGACCCAACCTTTGTCGGACCAAACCTCAATGTCCGCTTCAGCCGAGTTCTGATCGACAATGGCAGTGCCATTAACATCATGTATAAGGACACGATGCTGAAGCTGGGGGTGTCCATGAACACCTTATTGCCTACCGAGACGACCTTCCACGGCATCGTGCCCGGAGTCTCTTGCTCACCCATGGGAAAAATCTGGGTTGAAGTGTTGTTCGGAACCCGGGAGAACTGCCGAACCGAGAGCTTGGAGTTCGAGGTCGTGGACCTCGAGAGCCCGTATCATGCACTGATCGGCAGGCCAGCCCTGGCCAAGTTCATGATCTCAACTCACATGGGCTACCTGAAGATGAAGATGCCGGGACCAAATGGTGTGATCACCATCTCGGGAGACCACAAGCGCTCCATGGAGTGTGCCTCGGCGGGGTCATGCTTAGCTGAGTCCCTGGTGATCGCTAAAGAAAAGAAGAGGATCCAGCAGGTGGTGGCAATGGCCAAGACCTCCCAACTCGGAATGCCCGGGATGGTGAACCCGGAGCAGGGTGCATCATTCCAGCCCCCCAAGGAGACCAAGAAGGTGGGTGTGGACCCCAGCAACCCGGAACGCCAAGTTATCATTGGAAGCAACCTGGACAGCAAATAGGAAGGCGAGCTCGTCGACTTCCTCCGTGAGAATCGGGATGCTTTTGCGTGGTCGAGTGACGATCTACAAGGTGTCCCGAGGGAGTTGGCTGAGCACTCTCTGTTTGTTAGACCGGATGCGAAGCCGGTGAAGCAACCAACTAGGCGCCTCTCGGATGAAAGAAGAGCTGCCGTCAAGGAGCATCTGGCTATACTGCTGGCTGCCGGATTCATAATGGAAGTGCTGCACCCGGATTGGATATCGAATCCGGTCCTGGTAGAGAAGAATAAGGATGATCCCCTCCTGCTTAAGGTGTGGCGCATGTGCATCGACTTCACCAACCTCAACAAAGCATGCCCGAAGGACCCCTTTCCACTGCCCCGGATAGATCAAGTAATAGATTCCACTGCCGGGAGTGAACTTTTGACTTTTTTAGATGCCTATTCTGGTTTTCACCAGATACCTTTGAATCCGGATGATCAATTGAAAACTGCTTTTATTACCCCTTATGGGGCTTATTGCTATCGTGTCATGACTTTTGGTTTGAGAAATGCTGGTGCTACATACCAGAGGTGCATGCAGAAATGTCTGCATGATCAGATAGGCCGGAATGCAGAGGTCTATGTCGATGACATAGTCATAAAGACAAAAGAAAAAGCCTCACTGATAGATGATCTGAGGGAGACATTTAAGAACTTAAGAAGATTCCGGATGAAATTGAACCCGGATAAGTGCACGTTTGGTGTTCCGGCGGGGAAATTACTCGGTTTCCTCATCTCAAGCCGGGGAATCGAGGTCAACCCGGGTAAAATTCGTGCTATCGAGAGCATGAAATTGCCCGTGCGTCTAGATGTACAGAAGTTCACTGGTTGTCTTGCATCCCTAAGTCGGTTTGTGAGTCGACTTGGGGAGAAGGCCTTGCCCCTGTACCAATTGATGAAGAAAAGCAAAACATTTGTTTGGACCCCGCAGGCTGACGCGGCGTTCAACGATTTGAAGAGGATGCTCTCAACAGCACCCGTGTTGGCATCCCCATTACCCAAGGAACCTATGCTGCTGTATATTGCTGCAACCAACCGAGTAGTCAGTGTGGCAATGGTGGTAGAAAGGGAAGAAGGGGGGAAGCTGATACAGAGGCCGGTGTATTACCTCAGTGAGGTGATCTCGGAATCCAAGCAGAACTACCCACACTACCAGAAAATGGCGTATGGGGTGTACATGGCAGTAATCAAGCTCAAGCACTACTTTCAGGAACACCCGATCACAGTGGTGTGCGAAGCTCCTCTGGCCGAGATCATCGGTTGCAAGGACGCTAGCGGCCGGGTAGCCAAGTGGGCCATCCAGTTGTCTCCATACGCTCCGGCGTATGAGAGACGGGATGCCATCAAGTCGCAGGCGCTGCCGGACTTTTTGGTAGACTGGGCCGAGATGCAGTACGAACCTCCAATGCCGGATTACAATTTCTGGAGGATGAATTCGATGGCTCCAAGGCTAAGATCGGGTTGGGTGCCGGTGTGGTCCTCACTTCACCAAAACAGGATGTGCTGAAGTATGTTCTGCAAATTCATTTCCGGGCATCCAACACCGTCGCGGAGTATGAGGCCTTAGTTCATGGACTGAACGTCGCCAAGGAGATCGGCATCCGCCGGGTAGAATGTTTGGGCGACTCCGACCTCGTAGTACAACAGGTGTCGGGGAATTGGGATGCACTTGATGCAAACATGGCCTTGTACAGATTTCATGTGCAGAAGATATCCGGATTTTTCGAAGGGTGCGAGTTCAAGCACATACCCAGAGGAGAAAACGAGGCAGCGGATGTCCTGTCCAAGCTAGGGTCATCTCGGGATGCCATCCCATCCGGGATCGCTCTTGAGCATTTGAGGAAGCCATCTATTCAACCCTCACCCGAGTCAGATTCTATCTTCATCCCCAAGGAGCCTGGTTCAGATGCCGTACCCATGGAAGTAGATGTCGGGAACATCACATCAAACCCGGGGACTGCGTCACAGTGCTCAGAGAGGCAAAGAAAGATGATGATGGAGGTGATGTCGGCAGAGCCAATGGACATAGACGCTCCCGTGTTCCCGATTCGACCTGTCCCGGAATGGGCACATCAGGGGGAGTGTGGGCATCATGCATCAACCCGGGCCCTGGTGGCGAAAGTATTCCGGCATGGGTTCTACTGGCTCACGGCGTTGCAAGAGGCAGAAGAAATTGTCCGGAAGTGTGGAGGATGCCAGAGATTTGCTCACCGGATACATATGCCGGCATCAGCACTGAAGACAATCCCTATCACTTGGCCATTCGCAGTATGGTGTTTGGATATGGTCGGTCAGTTCAAGCCGGCGAGAGGCAATATGACACATATACTGGTCATGGTGGATAAATTCACCAAGTGGATAGAGGTCAAGCCAATCCAGAAGTGTGATGGACACACCGCTGTGCAATTCCTGAAAGACATCATCTTGAGATACGGATACCCGCACAGCATTATCACGGATAATGGCACCAATTTTGCTGTGGGGGAATTCGCTCGATTTTGTGCTGAGAAGGGAATCCGGCTGGATGTAGCATCAGTTGCACACCCGGAAGCGAACGGGCAAGTCGAAAGAGCAAATGCATTGGTCTTGGCCGGCATCAAAGTTCGCTTGATCGAGCCACTGTTGAGAACTCCGGGATGCTGGATAGAGGAATTACCGGCGGTTTTGTGGGGTCTCCGGACTACACCGAATAGATCTACCGGGTACACGCCATTTTTCATGGTGTACGGTGCCGAGGCAGTACTCCCAACCGACATACAATATGATTCACCGAGAGTGACAATGTTCACCGAGACCGAGGCAAAGGAGGCCCGGGAAAATGATGTGGATTTGCTTGAGGAGGCGAGGGAATTGACACTTTCTCGGTCTGCAATTTAACAACAAAATCTCCGTCGCTATCATAGCCGGAAAGTGCACCCGAGGGTGTTCCGAGAAGGAGATCTGGTGCTGAGGCTCATCCAACGCACGGCTGGAATGCATAAATTGTCACCCCCATGGGAGGGGCCTTTTGTGATCAGCAGGGCATTGCACAATGATTCTTATTACCTTGTAGATGCACAGGAGGATAGGAAAGGTGTAATGGACAAATCCGGAGAGGAAACCAAACGCCCATGGAATGTAGCTCTACTTCGACCCTTTTACACATAAAGGGCTCAGTGTATGATGTATCTCAGTTTTCAATATTAACGAAAATAAGGCACCCCGGGAGGAACCCGGGGACTGCCTGGTTATGTGCCTATTTTATTTTGTTTTGTCAAGTTCATTTTGTTGTTTTATACCGGCATCTCGGGAAGGAACCCGGGGACTGCCGGGTAGCTATCTTTTGTATTGTTTGTATGCCGGGAAAGTTTGGAATTCGATTCTCAAAGTCAGAGTAATGTATGTCATGTGAAATCATCTTGTGACTCGACTGACGCACGCCGAAATGGTAGTCAAGAGCAAAGAGAGTCAAATGTGGGGAACACGAAAATGGTCTCGGGGACTCGGAGCAGGAACTTATCCGGCATACCTATTTTTTGCTAACCCAGTTATTTTTTATGTCGGGAATTCGGTTAGCCAGAACTCGGATTGTCTTAAGTAATGTAGGCCGTATATGGAGTTTTGTGACTCGACTGTCGAACGCCGAAATGGTAGACAAGAGCAGAAATTACCTAAGTACGGTAAAACATGAAAAGCAACTCGGGGACTCGTGACAGAATAAATCGACATAGCTGGTTCAGATAGATAACTAAGTACGGAGCATAAATGTTAAACTAGTGTATGTTACATCTTGCACCCGGCATCCCGGGGATTTAACAGTTCTACTCTTAATTTTTTTTTCTAAGTAGTAGGGGAAGCCGACTTCTCGGCGGAGACATCAGCAGGAGCAGCAATCTCGGTGGCAGCAGCGGGAGCAGCGATCTCGGGAGCAGCAGCAGGAGCAGCAGTGGCTTCAGTTCCGGCGGCGGTACTCGGGGCATCGGGGCGCACCTCGGGTGTCGGAGAAGTTGTAGCATCCCGGGGAACCACGGTCTCGGTCGCAGCACCAGAGGCAGCGTCGTCTTCTTCCAGGATCTCATCATCCGCGTCGCCGGTCGCGCCGGTTTCTTCGTCATCCTCGTAGTCGGATTCGAAATCAGAAGCAATGACGCTGGCGGTGAAGGCGCGGATGTTGGACCACGAGGCGATGCGATGCGCCACCTCTTGTCGCCGCTGGACCTTAGCCGGATCGCTGCACCACGGCGAGATCGTCCGCAGGCGCTGGATCGCGTCCAGGTCGAGACCTTCGTACCAGCTAAGTACTTGGGTCAAGACCTGGTCGGCACCAGCCCGCGCACCGAAGCGCTTCCAAGCGTGGATACGCCTCCCGGCACATTGGAGTGCGCTCGCGAGTTCGGCGACCGAGAGCGTCGCGCGGATACTCGGCCACAGCGCGCCATGGACGTGGATCGCAGCGCTGAGCAGCTCCGTCCCGATCGACCGGAGAGGCACTATCCGGGCCTTCAGGGCGGTGAGGTGGTCCTCAATATCCCAAGCATCCGAGACAGCACCCTTCCCGGCACGCTTCTCCCGGGCAGCAGCAACGGCAAGAGCAGCAGCCTCGCGGGAGTGCTCGAATTCCCCTTTAAAAAGAAGAGTTGTCAAGCGACTAGGGCATAAGAAGAGCAACAACAAAGAAAGAGAGCAAGGAAAACATGGGGGATGTCGGCCCACTTACTGTTAAGGTCCCGGTTCAATACAGTTAGCTCGGAGAGCCAAATATCGGACCGTGACCGGAGAAGAGCCAGCCCGGTCTCGGCGAGATTCGCGCGCTCCTCGGACTGATCCAAGGTCTCGCTTTGTTTCTTCGTCGCCTCAACGAAGCGAGTCTTCATCTCGGTCGCAGCAGCCCTGGCCTTTTCAAGCTCGCCATTGAGTCGCGCGATCTCGGCTTGCGCGGTAGCAAGTGCGGCCTTCTGATCTACCGAGATCTTGCGCGCGGCATCTCGCTCCTCCCGGAGGCGCCCCTCGCACTTCTTGGAATGACCGAGGTCAGCAAGAACTCGGTTGAAGATGCTGCCGCGTTTCTTGCTGCACTCCTGAAATCAAGACAAAGAAGGGTGAGTCAATCTGGGAAAAGATGTAAGGAACTCGGGAGATTCCGAGATCAGTAGCAAGTAAAAGCTACCCGGTTGGGAGGATCTCGGGGACTCGGTGTCCGAGTCCTGAAGTTTTCTCTAAGATTGGAGCCTAGTGGTCTGCTATTCGGTGGAATCTAGAACACTAAGCACCAATCTCGGGGACTAGTGGAGATGGACCAATTTTTGAAACAAGCTACCCGGTGGGGAGGATCTCGGGGACTCGGTGTCCGAGTCCTGAAGTTTTCTCTAAGATTGGAGCCTAGTGGTCTGCTATTCGGTGGAATCTAGAACACTAAGCACCAATCTCGGGGACTAGTGGGGAAGGAACAAATATTTATTGGTGAAAGAAAGAGAACAAACTTACCTCGGTCACCCGAGTAATATCCAGAGTGGCCACCTGGAGAGCGTGCAGAGCTTGAGCGTTGCGGCTTGGGCCGGCAGCGTGCAAGTCTCCCACGGTCTCGGAGGCGTCGGCGGCAATCCAGGCCTGGTTGTATTCATCTACAACGTGTATGCCGGAGCCGCCGGCCGCGCGAGCAGCAACAACTTCCCGGGGTCCTGAAGGCACAAAGGAGCTTACGGTTGCTCGCAGCGTCCGCAGGGCGGCATTAGGGATCTCGGCGGGAGGTGGTGGTAACGGTGAGAACTTACCCGTGCGTAGGGCCAAGTCTTGGGCCAAGGATGTCGGGGCAGCAGTAGGTTTGGCAGAAGTTGTTTTCTGCCCGGCAACCTTGGCGCGCGACTTCGCGGCAGGTTGATCAGCTGGCCGGGAAGAGGCTGCATGCCGTTTCTCCGGGGCGGTCTTGTTCGCAGTTTGCCGGGAGGGACCGCTTGGCACGAGCTGCCGGGGAGGGCTCAGGATCTCTGCCTGGAGCCCGGGCACCCTGCGCGGACTCTCCGGAAGAAGGATGTCTCCCGAGGTAGTCGTGGCCTGCACTGGGGTCTCGTCGACCACCGTACGTGTATCCGGAGTCGTAACAGTAGCCGGTGCGGCACCAGAAGCAGCAGGCTCGCTTCCTCGAGTAGAAGGGCGAGGTGGAGAAGAGGCAGCCCGAGCCGGGCTGAGAGTCCGAGTTCCGGGAGGAGGAGGAACAACGGGTGACGGGAGGTCGAGTGCGTCCCTGAAAGAAAATATCTCAGTAATAATTTATGGAGAAGGCAAGGTCATGTAGCATAAGGCAAAGAAAGTGTACCCGGAATCCACAGTGGGAGGACCCTTCCTCCGGCGTCGAGGAGGCTTCTCGATCGTTTGTTTGCTCGGCTTGCCCCTCTTGGGGGGGTTGCCGGAGTCATCGGCAGCGTCGGTGTCGGAAGCCGCACGCTTCCGGCTCTCGGCGCGTTTGGTCACGGCCGTCGGCTTCGGAACCACTGCTGAAGCCCAGTTGAGAGGGAGAGCGTCAATCACATCGAGAATTTGACAGTCAATCTCATCCTCATCATCCGAAGAAATGGAAACTGCCTCTGAGGTTGAAGGGTTACCCGGGGCGGCAACTTTCACTAGAGGAACGGCAAGATGCTCCTCACCGTCGGGATCCTCCCTCGGCATCTCTTCCGGTACTGGGAAGTTCGGCGCGAAATTCCCGTTGGCGTGGATAGCATCCTCCTCGGTTTGCCGCTCGAATAACTGCACAAATAAATCACCACATGATAACCATGTCGGTTTCCAGCAGAACCCGGGTGCGAATGCAAGTTTACGAAAGGCAGACATGAGCACCTGTTTCAGGGGTTTTTTCCGGGATCCCCCGATCGCACCCCAAGAATAGTCATCCGACATCTTCGTCCGAGCAATAGCGCGAACGCGTCGGACAACCGCAGCATGATCTAACCCAAAAATACTGGTCCGGGTAGGGTCTAAGTTCCCGGCCATATGGCACATCTTGTGCACTCGGGTTTGGAGGGGGCAGACGCGGCGAATGATGAAGCAACGCAGGAGATCATCGCCAGTCATCGTGTCGGTTAGCACGTTCAGGACGCCGTGCATACACCTGACTTCCTCGGTGTCGGGGAACCGTTTCCAGAGGTTGAATTTGCGGGGGGGGGGGGGGGGGGGACCAATGGCGAACTCCGGCAGGTTTATGAAATCCGGTTTCGAGGATCCCGGAGCATCTCCCGAGCTCTCCCGGTTCTTCACGTAGAAGAAGTTGCGCTGCCACTTCCGGCAGGATTCTAGTCCTTTGACTATAGGGAATCCGGAGTCAGCACGGGGGATGATGGTGGCAGCTCCGCAGTCGACCAAGTCTTTTACTTTCTGGTCCGGATTGGGGATGACTTGGCGACGAAGGATGAAGTACCTGGCCCAGAGGTCCAGGAATGGCCATACGCCGAGATATGCTTCCGAGTATGTGGTGACTGAAGGAGATATGCCCTAGAGGCAAATAAATAAGTAGTATTTATTGCGTTATCTCATAAGTTTATAATAGGTTTGTGTATTATGCTATAACTGTATTAATCGGAATTGTTAATACACGTGTGATACATAGACAACCAGGTCCCTAGCAAGCCTCTATATGAGCTAGTCCATTGGGCAACAGTTGATCGAGATTCCCGATCAAGGACAATGACGTCGATTGACAATGGGGTCATCTTGTTAGTTGAATAAGGTGGTGGACATACGCAGAGTATTGCAATAAGATCGCATTACGATGTTTTTCATTTGCAATAGATAAGAGTATGATAGCTTATTCCTTAGACCGTGAGACCGTACTTATTGTTGCTTCGTAGGAGTGCTTTGAGAGCATCAAACGTTGTGTCTTATATAGCATGACAATAACGGTGTCCATCTTGGGTATTCCGAAAGAGCATCGAGACGTAAGGATCAAGAGCGGGATTTGTTCATTCTTGTAATGGAAAGATACTCTGGGCCCACTCGGTGATATTGCATCTATGTAGCTGCAGCTTATGACTAGGTCATGGAGGTGTAATATCACAGACGAGTTAATAACCTTCGTCGGTAACGAGATACAGCAAAGGCATCGGT
This sequence comes from Poa annua, assembly GCA_026929855.1. Lineage (NCBI taxonomy): Eukaryota > Viridiplantae > Streptophyta > Magnoliopsida > Poales > Poaceae > Poa > Poa annua. The sequence continues at coordinate 74,864,995 of CM049426.1, forward strand.
GTGTCTACGATCATATCTCGGACAAGGTAGTATCGCAGAGACAAAGGGAATGAATATCATACTTATGGTTCAACGACGATATTCGTGGAATGCACAGGGGTCGTCATATATTTCCAGGTATCCCTGACGATCATTGGTGAGCGGAGTGTCTCGACCATGTCTGGAGTGTTCCCGAGCCGTAGCGTAACAAACTTAAGGTCTTAGCGACGCTAGGAGATAGGTTCTGGAATTTTATAGGTTTTTGTTGGAGAGAGAGAAATGATCCGGAAAGAGTTCCGGTGGTCCGGAAGGAGTTCCGGAGAGGTCTGGAATGGTTCCAGGAATGTCCGAAAGTTGTTCGGGTGGTCCGAAAGAGTTTTCGGAGTCACGGGATATTGAATTATATATAAATATATTAATTATGAATTAATGGGATTTTTATATTAATTTAATATTAATTAAATAAAGGAAAAAGGGGGCTCCCACCTATACGGGCCCTAAGAGGGCCCAAGAGGGGGAGCCGCACCTCAAAGGGGGGTGGGCCCCATTGGCTGGTTCGGCCAGCCCATGTGGGGGCCAAACCCCCCCTCCCATGTCCTTTGTTTAGTCCCACATGGGGGAGCCAAGGGGTTTGCACACCCCCTTCCCCCTTTATATAGCAAGGCATATTAATTGATTTAATTCACAGGAAATTCAATTAATTCCCGATTTCTCTCTCGATCTCGTGGTTCCCAAGTTGGAGCCGCGCCGAGCTGAGGAAGGTGGTCTCTCTCCACCTAAGCCATACCGCAGAGCGCCGTTGCTCTGCGGGATTCCAGATAAGATCTACTCCTGCGATTTCAGCTGGATCTGAATGACCGGGAGTTGTCGCTAGGCTCCGTATGTTTGCGAGTGCTCGGAGGCTACTCTATTGAGGAGCTTGGGCGACGTCGTCTCGCCCCCTGCAGCCGCCGCGCCTCCCCCTTCTGCTGCCGGCGCACCAGCCCCGGTGCTGGCGCTCTGCCTTCTTCCGCCCGACGCCCGTCGACGCAGATCATCGTCGACACCCCGGCGTCATCGACTCCGACATCGCGGCAAGTTCTCCGCGACCTCGAGGTCGGCTACGTACGACTTCATCGTCAACGCTTGTGCGGGAGCGTAATCCCCTCTATCGGTCTACATGGAGGTAATGTAACCCGTTCCGCCACCGTTATCGCATGTACTAGATAGATAGATCCTGGCTAGTTAGGGTTCCGTTCGCTAGAAAAATTATTGTTTTCTGCATCGTAACCCCTTCAGTGGTATGAGAGCCGATCTATGCGTAGTACTGCTGGTACGGTTAGAACTCATGTTGAATGAGGGCGTCTTTCTTATATTTGCTACCCTCTAGCGTGCACTTGCGATGCCTTCGGTATTGAGTTGATGAAGCGGCCCGGACCGACTTTACGCGTACGCTTACGCGAGACTGGTTCCACTACTGACATACGGCTTGCACCGTATCTGTGGCTGGCGGGTGTCTGTTTCTCTCTCTCTAGTCGGCAAAGCATTTTCAATGGAGGGCCCGAAAGGGATGCTTAAACATGCAATTATACGATCGACGTTGTGGTACAAAGTTCGTAGGTAGGGAAGCGGTTCTCCTACGAATAAGCCTATATGCCACGTAAAACTTGCAAAACTAGATAAAGCTAGAGGCGTCTAACTTTGTTTTGCAGAGGCGTTATTTTATGTGACATGGTTACGGTAAGTTTTGATATTACTCGTACTGTCGGAGGCAATGGAGGGCTCTGTAGACTCAGAGCCATGCCGGGGCGCCGGGGGCCAGGCACATGGCGCCATGAAGGTCCAGGCGCATCGACCATGTCACATCGCACTTCATTGCATCATTATTGTGTGCTGTTGTGTGTGCATCCTATTGATTGCTTATATGCTAGATATACAACGGTAGCATCATAAATAGGATGATCCCTAACAAATACCAAAATTGTGTTCTCCCTCGTTGCGCACCACCAAGAAAGTTCTACGTTATGAGGCAGGCCGTGATGATCAGGTGTCACACATCTCGTCGTTCGCATACAGTGGGTGTAAGCCATGTTGCACGCGCAGGTCTTCGAGGTTTGATTGGCGAGCCTAGCATACTCAGAGGTATGGCCTCGGAACACGGGAAGATCGAAAGATCGAGCACGAGTCATAGAGTTGTTATGATCGACATTTTATGTCCACCTTTGAAGCCGTGCTGCCGGCCATGATGATCGGGGGTAGTGTGGTGGATGAGGGTCGTGTAATCGCCATTATTATTTTTAGGGATAATAATCTTGGTGTGGTGTGTTTTTGATAATGAGATTATAGAACTAAAACTCACCTATATATTATAAACTTATCTTACCTCTTTTGCGATCACATCTGGAGACTACGGAACTACACTTCGGTTGCTTCCTCAAGAGCTCGGATTCTACCTTAGAAGCCGACGGGTCCAACTTCATCAGCTGGTGCATTGGTTTTAGAAACATTCTCCAAACACAACAAACATCCTATATGTGCTAGAACATTAGTTAGGAATTAGACCAGATGATTCTGATAGCAAGGAGCGAGATGATGAGTTCCGTAAGCATCATGACATGTTCATGGAAATGACGATCGTCATGAGCGTATGCCTAGCACCTGAGTTGAAAGTTGTTTCAACACATGGAGCCATATGTCGTGATTGATGCGATCAGAGGTCACTTCAAAGATGAATTGATTCTTGAGCAGTTCAGACAGCTTAGAAAGTTCCGGAACATTCACATGGGGAGCATACCTGTCTGGAGACTCAGTTGAAGAAGTTGTGTGACATCTACTTCAGTCTTACGAATATCTACGATTTCTAGATAGCGAACTCCAGTGCAATAGAGATTGCGCTTTACCTCCTAGCTGTGAATAGCATGTGCGTGAATATGCTATAGAGACACGGTGAGCTTCTTCATGTTCGTGAACAAGTTCAAATCTCTAAAAGTTGATTCATCGAAGAAGAGTTCTTCGACGCTATGATGAAAAGTGTTTGATAATTATTCTGTTTGTGAAACAGTCCCTGATTATCACAAGTATGTGGCAAAGGGTGACGTGACAGTGCACAAGTGATGGCAAGTTAATGGACAATAGTGCTCACGCCCTCGAGATATCATATTAGTTATCATCAATAGTTTTTGATAAGACATTTTGTAATAGTGAGAGTGTGATCTAGTTTGGTGTCTTGGATGTTGCAAGACATAATTATTCATATAGAACACATCAGTTGTTCTGTGTTATGAAGCAAAGCAGTTGTTTCATATTATGAGTAATTTGCATCACATCTCAATTACATTATGCGTATGATATACATTTATAGCGGGAATGATAAAATTATGTGTCCAAAGAACAAACACCATCGAATTTAGTCATAAAGGCAATGAAAGAAGTAATGGATATTTTTGGTCCATTTAAGTATTTCGAGTGCCAAAATTGATTAAGTTTGAAATGCAGTATTGAAGTTGCAATACTAGAGGAAATTGATTGAGAGTCATTTTTAATGATTAATCAATGGTGTTTTGCTTGATCCGAATTCTTCTATGATTTTGGTAAATAGGAGTATTTGCCCGATAAATTATGGAGTCTGAAATTAATTTGATAATAGATCAAATGGGGTTTTTCAGAAGAAAGATTAGTGAATGTTGTATTCACAAAATTCGATCAAAAGGACAATATTTTTGAATTATGGTTTCAACACAAAAGACTTGTGGAAATTCGTTTCACAATATTATAATATCATATATGGTGATATGTGGGGAATTATAATCATGCTCTATTTTAAATAAAGTGTGGTCTGTCAGAATCTATCTTAGAATCTCCTAATATGTTCGAAACATTATAGTCGATGTCCACTTTAGAAAATAGATATTTTTCTCAACGAGAATTCGTGAGATCGACAGTAGTGTCGACGTGTATATGATTATACGATAATTCGGAGTATACATGAATAGTTCTTTGTAGATTACTCACATAGGATGAGAGTGTATTCCAAAACCAAATAGAAACAAAACTCAGTATGTTGTCTATGTAATTCCGAGGAAAATATGAATTTTCGAATTACGGTTTATGGATTGAAATGAGAAGTTTGGAATAAAGTGTCAGACTTATGTTGGAAGATGTTCCAAAGAGTATATGTCTGCTAATGAAAGTTTAGTGATTGAGAGTGAGGGAGACTAGAAAATTGTTTTCTGCTTGCAATCCTCTTCATAAAGATCATAATATTTTCATGAAAGAAACTTCTAAATAAAGTGTTGTTATATTGCTGTCAGGTCACAGCACTGTATTAAGTATTTCAGATCTTGTTGACAGATCAAGGTGCACTTTATGAATACAAAGAAAGTTGAGAAAATATCGGAATACGAACAAAGGCTTTTTGAGCCTGGAAATCCAAAGTTGCATTTGAAAGGATTAAGAGAGTAATTGTTGCTGCAATTCTTATTAGAGGAATAAGATTGTTTAATCGTCATATAAGGTGTTATATGAGAAATGTGACTATAAGAAAGACGCGGTAGCATGTCTTGTCGAGAAATGTGTCTTGGACAAGATCAAATTTGTTGACTACATTTATGGAGACATGCTTGAAGTCTGAGGGATTTGTATTAATGTAATATTGTAGTTTGTATTAAATTCGAATTGATAGTAGATCAATGATTTTGGTTTAACCAAGATGTCGATTTAAGTGGGAGTCATAGTTAGTTCACTCAGGAGAAATATGTGAAGAACATATTTTTGAGTGGGAGCTTGGGAACTCAAATATGTGGATAACATGTTTTTGAGTGGGAGCTCGTGTTATCAAATATGTGGAGACATAATTTGAGTGGGAGTCGAATTCATCTTGTGTAGTTAACACATTGTCAAACTGTACCAATAGAATAGGATGAAGTTGTAAAACTATTTAAAAGTTAGTGTCTATTTTGAAATAGAACGGGAATTTTTAAATAGTTAGTCGAGTTGTGTTGGATTATATCTGAGGAGTCAGAATAGAATCAAAAGGATGGTCCTTTGGAATCCAATTGGTCATTAAGAGTAATGATGCATGAAGGTAATGGTTGTATGACATGTGGGTCTATTGTGTATATATTAGACATCATACAGAAACCATATTATCTGCTCGATAAAATATAACCGATGTTCTTGGAGTAAAGAACAGTTATGAAAGTAAATTTGGAATTTACTGGAAGTAGAAGTGCGTTAGTTAAGGGATTGACTTTTGAATGTCAAGTTTTCTACATTGGTGTGAAAGTATGTAGATATCGCGAGTTTGTAATTGTTACAAGGGGCTCTGCATGGCTGAGTGTGTTTTTCAGGGCAGTTATCTGGTTAGTATAATCAGAGTAAGCGCTGGGAAGCAGAAGTCTCACTTAGTTACGGTATTTGCATATATGTTGTTAGACAACATGGTGATATCAAACAAGTTGATGCCAGTGAATCGCAAAAGCATGTACAATCATGGATTGTGCAGTAACACTTTTCCACGAGCAAGCATTATCAACTGATTCTTATTTGATAAGGGATTCTGATAAAGTAAAATGCAGCTAGTTTATTTGTACTCTAGTGCAAGTGGGAGACTGAAGGAGATATGCCCTAGAGGCAAATAAATAAGTAGTATTTATTGCGTTATCTCATAAGTTTATAATAGGTTTGTGTATTATGCTATAACTGTATTAATCGGAATTGTTAATACACGTGTGATACATAGACAACCAGGTCCCTAGCAAGCCTCTATATGAGCTAGTCCATTGGGCAACAGTTGATCGAGATTCCCGATCAAGGACAATGACGTCGGTTGACAATGGGGTCATCTTGTTAGTTGAATAAGGTGGTGGACATACGCAGAGTATTGCAATAAGATCGTATTACGATGTTTGTCATTTGCAATAGATAAGAGTATGATAGCTTATTCCTTAGACCGTGAGACCGTACTTATTGTTGCTTCGTAGGAGTGCTTTGAGAGCATCAAACGTTGTGTCTTATATAGCATGACAATAACGGTGTCCACCTTGGGTATTCCGAAAGAGCATCGAGACGTAAGGATCAAGAGCGGGATTTGTTCATTCTTGTAATGGAAAGATACTCTGGGCCCACTCGGTGATATTGCATCTATATAGCTGCAGCTTATGACTAGGTCATGGAGGTGTAATATCACAGACGAGTTAATAACCTTCGTCGGTAACGAGATACAGCAAAGGCATCGGTGTGTCTACGATCATATCTCGGACAAGGTAGTATCGCAGAGACAAAGGGAATGAATATCATACTTATGGTTCAACGACGATATTCGTGGAATGCACAGGGGTCGTCATATATTTCCAGGTATCCCTGACGATCATTGGTGAGCGGAGTGTCTCGACCATGTCTGGAGTGTTCCCGAACCGTAGCGTAACAAACTTAAGGTCTTAGCGACGCTAGGAGATAGGTTCTGGAATTTTATAGGTTTTTGTTGGAGAGAGAGAAATGATCCGGAAAGAGTTCCGGTGGTCCGGAAGGAGTTCCGGAGAGGTCTGTAATGGTTCCAGGAATGTCCGAAAGTTGTTCGGGTGGTCCGAAAGAGTTTTCGGAGTCACGGGATATTGAATTATATATAAATATATTAATTATGAATTAATGGGATTTTTATATTAATTTAATATTAATTAAATAAAGGAAAAAGGGGGCTCCCACCTATATGGGCCCTAAGAGGGCCCAAGAGGGGGAGCCGCACCTCAAAGGGGGGTGGGCCCCATTGGCTGGTTCGGCCAGCCCATGTGGGGGCCGAACCCCCCATCCCATGTCCTTTGTTTAGTCCCACATGGGGGAGCCAAGGGGTTTGCACACCCCCTTCCCCCTTTATATAGCAAGGCATATTAATTGATTTAATTCACAGGAAATTCAATTAATTCCCGATTTCTCTCTCGATCTCGTGGTTCCCAAGTTGGAGCCGCGCCGAGATGAGGAAGGGGGTCTCTCTCCACCTAAGCCATACCGCAGAGCGCCGTTGCTCTGCGGGATTCCAGATAAGATCTACTCCTGCGATTTCAGCTGGATCTAAATGACCGGGAGTTGTCGCTAGGCTCCGTATGTTTGCGAGTGCTCGGAGGCTACTCTATTGAGGAGCTTGGGCGACGTCGTCTCGCCCCCTGCAGCCGCCGCGCCTCCCCCCTCTGCTGCCGGCGCACCAGCCCTGGTGCTGGCGCTCTGCCTTCTTCCGCCCGACGCCCGTCGACGCAGATCATCGTCGACACCCCGGCGTCATCGACTCCGACATCACGGCAAGTTCTCCGCGACCTCGAGGTCGGCTACGTACGACTTCATCGTCAACGCTTGTGCGGGAGCGTAATCCCCGCTATCGGTCTACATGGAGGTAATGTAACCCGTTCCGCCACCGTTATCGCATGTACTGGATAGATAGATCCTGGCTAGTTAGGGTTCCGTTCGCTAGAAAAATTATTGTTTTCTGCACCGTAACCCCTTCAGTGAAGACCGAAAGCATCATGATGGCGTTGGCGGGGAGATGATGGGGTTGGAGGCTGTAAGTGTCGAGGAAGTCGCGGAAGAAGGGGCTAGCCGGAAGCCCAAACCCACGCTCGAAGTGCGTGAGGAATACAACGTACTCCCCGGGTTGGGGTTCCGGTTGAACCTCGTCCTCCGGGAGACGGCTCTCAACTTCCGGCGGAATCCGGTGGGTCCGATACAGCCAGTCCAGGTCCTCCTGGGTGGTCTCGGATCCATCCCAGCACCCCCGGATACTTTCTTCACCCATGCCGGAGGTGTCCGCAGAGGTATTCGGGCTACTCTGCAGGCGCAGTGGCAGTTAGTCGGAGTTAGTCTACCGGGAGCTAAGATGCCGGATCGCAAACTCCTAAACACAACCGAGTTCATGGCAAGTAAGATCTACCGTGTGCTGATAAATCAAAACTAAAGTGAGGAAAATAAGCTCGGGCTAAACTCGAGCGAGACGTAATGCGGGCGAAAGATCTAAGTCCTACCGCAACGGTGCATCCTCGCCGCGCGCCCCGTGCGCGCCGCTCGAATCATGCTCACCGGCGGCGGCGCAGCCGCGCGTGTGTTAGGGCATAACCGAGCGCGAAGCGTCATTCTAGTAAAGAAGATCATCGGGGCGGAGAGAACAACTCACCGGAGAAGAGGAGGTCGATGACGCGCAAGAGGAACGGCGGCGTTCGGGCTCCGGCGACCAGCGAGAGCGGCGACGTTCGGGCTACGGACACAGCTGCGGCGGTGTGCTCGAGACGATGGTGGCGGAGAAGTGAAGGAGAGGAAGAAGAAGAGGTGACCGTTCCGGTCCCCTATTTATGGGGGGATTCCGGAGCGGTTTCCAGTTTTCCCGCCCACGATCTCCACGATCGTGGGTGGGATCCATTCTGTGCAGCGCGGCACGTGGCGCTAGCCGGAGCGCCCGATCCGGCCACACCGAGGGCCACACGGCCCCAACGGTTGGGCTTCGGATCGGATGCGGCTCCCGGCGCGCGAACCCAAGCGACGGCGTGCTCAGGCAGAAGCACTCGAGTACGTTACTGATTAGACGGGACGTCGGGTGGGACCCAGCTCGAGGTCTCGAATTCAATACAGAGCCAACGGTCAAGATTCACTGAGACTGCAGTATCCGGTTACAGGCTTCGTCTTCCGGTTGAAACAATCTCGGTAAGAGGATCTCGGGGAAAACCGATCTCAGCATATAGTCGAAGGATGATATCGTATGTTCTCAGAAGATAGTGGTTATTAAAGTTGATCCCGCACATCATCCGAGGTCGCTGTGCAGCACCAGCTTCGGGGACTAGTGTCGGGGGGCTGCCCCCCGGGTAGGGGCAGATCCCGGAATAACTCAGTAATATGCCAACAGTACTTGACCTTTGGCGAGAGCAAGGGACACCCCCTGGTGTGCTGAAGGGGCAGCTTGACCCTTGAGCGTCGGAAGAGTCCAAAGTGCCACCTGGCAGGCGCAAGGGTCGGCTCTAACACCTATATATAGACACCCCGAGCCTTCACGATAGCAGCAAAAGCATCAGCGGATGGTTCCTCTAAGAACTACCTTCTCGAAGATGTCTTTGCTGGTAGGCTAAGACATCTTCGGGAGGCTAGGCCTAGAGATACGCATCCACGGACGAACTCGGACACCTCCGGAAAGGATCTCTGATCTTAGGCTCCGAGGAGACTCCCGGAGGGAGGTTTATTCGGTTTTGCCGGATAGATAATCCGGGTAGGTGCTAACCGGAACGTCTATCTCGGTCTCGATCTTATGCAGGAAAGGCTCACGGGGGCAAGCATGGAGGTAGCCGGCATGAGGGATCCCAGTTGACCGTCAACGGTCTGTAGCAGGCTTTCCCGCCTGATGCGGGGGGAAGTACCTTTCCGTCTGACACGGAAGCATGGTCACCTCCCACCTGACACGGAAGCATGGTCACCTCCCGTCTGACACGGAAGCGCGTCAGCCAGTACAACAACGGTACGACAAGACACGACATGCCTAGCCCGGCAATCCGGAAAAGGCTATCCGGGATGGGCAAAGACATGTCCTGTCTCTGACAGGGAGACAATGATGATCTAGGATGGCGCCTGCTGTCCTTGCCGGGATGATGACGAAGGGGCTACGCCGGATAGCGCGGGGACTAGGTCGCACTAGCCGGTGACGACATGCCGGTTAGGCCTGTCCGGTGGGGCCAAGCCAGTTTAGGGTTTCCAGCCCTCCTGGCCGAAACCCTATAAAAGGCTCCATAACTGCTTCTGTGGGAGGAGGACCAACTTGGGAGCCAAAGCAGTAGTTGTATTTACTCCTAGAGCTTTTACTTCTTCATACCTTGAGTTCATCTAGTTCTTCGTGTTCTTCACTTCGAGAGATCTAAGATCTAGTTGTAGCCCTTGTACCACAGTTATATAGAGAGGAAAGGCAGGAGTAGGGGTGTTACCTCCTCACGAGGGACCTGAACCTGGGTATATCGTGTGTGTGTTGTGTGCCTTCGAGCATTTATTCTTGTTTGTTAGATCTCCCCTATATCATATTGCTGTTGTTTCTAGTTCTTGGGAGATCTCGATTATATCGGGATCCTCCTCGTGTGGGCTATTCAGCTCGCTATCCCTCCTCGGATCCACCAACGTCCATCGGCCCCACACATTAGCCATCCTATGGCATCTGCCGTGACACCACCACGACACCGTCGGGTGGAGAGAAATCATGCTAGCCAGAATTATACATCAACACCGTGTTGTGGAGAGAACACATGCTGGCTAGTACTTATCACCACCGTGGTGTGGAGTGAAATAATGCTAGCCAAAACTAGACATCACTATGGTGGTGTGGAGAGAAAACACGCAGTGCACAACTTGATGTGTGATGGACGGTAGCGTTATTTCACGGTCCCCATGGTTGATTTGTGATGGACGGTCGCGTGTTTTCATGGACACCGGTTGGCATTATTATCATGGGAAGCTTGGTAGCCCATGCCTGCGTAAATGATGTGATGCACCGAGTATATGACATGGGAACGGCTTACAGAGCGTTTAACGCCTCCGTGAAAGAAACTTCTCTGCTCGCTCGTCGTTCCAATGCGCTTCTTATCAGACTTACTTTACTCTCTGTATCCTACGGTAGCCACCATATGCGCAGCTATCCCCGTGGGCAGGAAATCCGCGTTGATATATATATATATATATATATATATATATATATATATATATATATATATATATATATATATATATATATATATAGAAACCCTATTCTGCACCCATGTGCAGGATAAATTATTTTGCACCCGAGAGTTCTTACACTGTTTTTATAAAAGAAAATCTGTTTATGATCCAAATAATTACATTTATTTTCCCACATAACTATAAAATCTACATAAGAAATGCAATATATAAGTCATAACAGTGTAAAAATAGGCAAAAATGCGTATTTTACATAATATTTTTTATATTCCACATAAATAAAGTTTTACGTCATGTTAATATTTTCTTACGTTCCTATGAACTTACGAATTACGGCAAAATTTACGTGACGTAAAAATTCTTTACGGTTCAAAAGATACGAGGTGGGTGTAGAATAACTATTCTACTCCCAGGGAGTCAAATAGCGCTACCCTATATATATATATATATATATATATATATATATATATATATATATATATATATATATATATATATGGGAAATAGTGGGATGCCCATGGTGATAGCTGCTCACCAGCATCCAACCATCCATACGCGATATTGAGTGAACTTCCCCGGAGACATTGCAATCTCATAGTTAACAGACATTCGACGGAGCTTGCTATCAACGTCGTAACGAGAGAACGAATTCTTACACACGTCTTTCACGTAACTAGACCGCTAGCCGATGACCATGCTTTTTTGTATACGGAAAACTGCCACCGTGTAGTGGAGAGAAATCATGCTAGCCATAACTCATCAACACCGTCGGGTGGAGAGAAATCATGCTAGCCAGAATTATACATCAACACCGTGTTGTGGAGAGAACACATGCTGGCTAGTACTTATCAGCACCGTGGTGTGGAGTGAAATAATGCTAGCCAAAACTAGACATCACCAAGGTGGTGTGGAGAGAAAACACGCAGTGCACAATTTGATGTGTGATGGACGGTAGCGTTATTTCACGGTCCACATGGTTGATTTGTGATGGACGGTCGCGTGTTTTCATGAACACCGGTTGGCATCATTATCATGAGAAGCTTGGTAGCCCATGCCTGCGTAAATGATGTGATGCACCGAGTATATGACATGTGGAACGGCTTATGGAGCGTTTAACGCCTCCGTGAAAGAAACTTCTCTGTCCGCTCGTCGTTCCAATGCGCTTCTTATCAGACTTACTTTACTCTCTGTATCCTACGGTAGTCACCATATGCGCAGCTATCCCCGTGGGCAGGAAATCCCCGTTGATATATATATATATATATATATATATATATATATATATATATATATATATATATATATATATATATATATATATATATATATATATATATATATATATATATAGGTTAAATGCTTTCTACTCCCGGGTGTAACTACACCCATGTCTCATATACCACATTATGGAAGTATTTGTCATACTTTATCGGTTTGAGTATATTCATATACTATATCTAAGATACTCCAAAACAAGTTTCATGAAAAAATCACAACTGTACTAATATTTTACACTATATACTCGAAATATCATCATATATGAGAAGTATGTAGATTTTTTTTACATACTACCTTAAAAGAAGTATCTATAGTATTAAAATAGCATTATATACTTCATACTACATGTTACATATCTCCCGATATGATAGATACTCCATACATGTGTGAAACACACATGGGTGTAGCTACACCCGGGTGTAGTATGAATATGTCCTATATATATATATATATATATATGACAAAATTATTGTATGTTGCATACCTAGGATGTATGCAATCGGCACCGTTCATTTGCTTTGGGATTTGTACCAATTTATGGGAGGGGTTCCATTTTGGAGGGTTTGTGTAGACCAAAATTTCTAAACAGGAATGGGAGTGAAGAACCTTTTGAGTCTAGACTAACTAAAACAGAAACTGGTCCCGTGCTCTTCGCATGGTGCCATGTGCCTGGATCCAAAAAACTTTTGAGTGCGTGAGTATAGTTTTGGTAAGCACTTTGTACACCACGGATGTTTTAACTTTTTGGTTTTGCATCTGGTTTAAATTGTTTGCAGAGCAGCGCGTCAGTACTCAGTAGGCACCATTAGCACCAAACAAGCACCTTTGGTACCAAACAGGCACCGTTCGCATCAATTTTGCCATGGCACATGGTGCATGTCTTATTGACGACAGTGTCTAGATAAATAGTCTGAGTCATAAATGGTGCTCAATGCATCACAAACGGTGCTTGTACAAATCACATGAAACAACTCATGCATCGAACAAATGATCTTACAAATGTTGTAGAAAATGAAAACAATATCGAAACCAAGCCGTCTGAGACAACCCAAATAAAAAGATACAAGGGCAGTGTCTGATTACGCGACTAAGATGCTATGATTACTAAACGGTGTCTATCCAATTACCAAACGGTGCCTATCTAAATACCAAACAGAGCGTAGTACAGTACCAAACAGAGCCCGTGGAATCGAAACGCTCGGTCGACACACACGGTGGCCGCCGTGCAGGGACGATGGCCTCTTGACGCGTCGCCGTGCAGCACGACCGCAACCCCGCCAAGATCGATCTCTGTCCGCTAGAGACGGCGCGCGGTTGGAGCACGGGCGGCGGGACAGGGGAGAAGCAGGCCGGCTCACGTCGGGGAGGAGAGTGGAGCACGCCGGGGCGATGCCGATGCATCTTGCCTCCGGTGCCGGTGCAGATGGGGGCGTGGTGGCCGCGGCTCTTTTGCCCGCCGCCGGGCTCCGTCACCGGGGGTCGAGTTCACCTCGGAAGCGGAGGGGCGCCGAGGTCGGGAAGATGGGTTCGGGCCGAGGTCGTGTAGGCGAACATGGCGCGGGCGTGGAGACGAACGTGGCGCGGGCGTCTGGTCCTCGGGGATGCGGAGGAGCCGTGGAAGAACTCGGGGGCGAGGCGACTAGGCGGACGGGGCGCCGCCAGCGGGGGTCGGGGAAGACGCCTGAGGAGAGGATGTCGGGGGCGAGGTCCGGTCCGCAGGCTACTCCGGTGCCCACCTCCCTCCACTCCGGCCTCGAAGGGGTGAGGGTTAAACGCCAGCAGCTCGCCGCCCCGCGGGATCTGACGACGCGGCTCCTCGGATCGACTCGGGGTAGCATTTCCCGGCTCCTTCGGCCGAGGCGGCGGCGCTCTCTGTGCATTCCGGCTCCTTTGGTGCAGAGGTGAAGTGAGAGGAGAGGAAAGAGGATCGGTGGGCACGGAGCTGGCAGGGCGATGGAGATGGAGGGGATCCGGTAGGGGCAGCGGTAGGTGAGAGGATGAGGATGGGAGAGAGGGGAAATGAGAGAGAGGGTCACGGTATAGAGAGAGGAATGGTGGTCACGGGTAAAAAGGTGGTGGCTTGCCTAACATGTAGCAGGCTAGTGCACGGGTCTAGGAGCCTATGCTCTGTTTTTACAGGTGGACCATAGCCCAAAGCGGAAATATGGGCGGGCACTGGAAAATAGCAAAATGTTTGGAGAGAAATTTTTGACCAGCTCATGTGCACAGATCTTAAAGCATATGGACGACAACGATTATCACCTCTGAGATTATCACCTCTGGAGTGTTGCAACATATACGGTATTTTCCCCATATATATATATGGAGGGGGTAACTAAGGAGGGGGTAATGTTGCATATGCTTTTGTATGTTGCGTAACTAGGGAGGGGGTAATCGGCACCGTTGATTTTCTCAAGATTGGTGCCAAATTTCCCACAAGGCTTCTTTATGAGTGAACTGTTTTGAGTGAATTACTAAACAGGAATGGGGGACAACTTCTTTCATGCCTAGCCCAACAAAAACGGAAAAATGGTCCCAACGCTCTTCACATGGGCCATATGCATTGATCTAAGAGATAATTTGCGGTGTGTGACTATATTTCTAGGGAGCACTCTGCGCGACGGATGCTTTTATGCTTTTGATTTAGCGTTGATCCTAATTATTTGCAGCGTAACGAGAGTAGCACCATTCGTAACAAACAAGCACCGTTTTTGTTTAGGTGCTACATATTACAATTATTCGGTGCTGAAGTTGCTCTTTATAATCAATTAAAAACATATGGAACAAATCCTAGATCTCACGAACGGAGCCCATACACAAATCCAAGATCTCACGAACGCAGTTGAAACGTGCTATACACCCAATCATCCGGTGCCTGCGCAAAATGAGAAACGGTGCTAGTACAACACCGGACGGGCCCGCCTGGATCAATCCTCGCAGCAAACAAAGTCCTAGAGCTCCGGCTCCTCCGCGCGTCCTGCATCCGGTGCGCCGCCATGGAGCTCCGGCTCCTCTGCGCGGTGGAGGCCGGCGCCGCCGCATCTCGCTGGAGGAGGGGGGCGAGGAAGAGCTCGGGCACGAGAGGATGCCGGACGATGGAGGGGGAGGGGATCCGGCCGGGGCGGCAAGGGCTCG
The DNA here is from genome assembly GCA_026929855.1 of Poa annua. NCBI lineage: Eukaryota > Viridiplantae > Streptophyta > Magnoliopsida > Poales > Poaceae > Poa > Poa annua. The sequence continues at coordinate 74,880,049 of CM049426.1, forward strand.
TGGGAGGCCAGGTCGAGGACTGGAGGGACGCGGGGAGAGAAGTGCCCTTCCTCGCCTCGCGAGGAGATGCACGCGCCAGGCCCAGACGGTGTGGACCGGCAAGGGGCGTGGATCGCCATGGAGGCCCGCTGGCGCGCAAGAAGCGGGGGAGGAGGCGTCCATGGGCGCGGGGGAGAAGTAGGGCGCGGTGGCCCGCCGGCGCGCAGGAGTTGGTCGTGGTTGGGGAAAGAGATGGGGGCGGGTTGACCGGTGCCTCGGAGCACGGCCTCCGGTGCCCGATGTTGCCTGGCTCCGGTGTCGGCCGCGATGACCTCCGGCGCCGCCGCTGGCCAGCTCGTGGCGTGCTCCGACGGGATGAGGATGGGATGGAGAGGTGGGGTGATGGGGATGTGGGGTGGTTGGGTGTGAGGGGTGGGTCGATGTGGATAAGATGAGAAGAGAACAGAGAGAGAGAGGAGCACGGGGGTGGGGGTCACATGACGTTTTGCGCGCGTAGAGGGCGGCGTGTTCAGTGACGATTGCCCTCCGATTGTGCCACGTGTCGCTGTGTTTTTATTTGTACGGCCACGATGGGCCTCTGGTTTGTACCATATGTACGGGTTTCTCCGTTATGATATAATTTACCCTGCCATTTGCGTCTTGTCTTCCTCTACTTCATCTTCCTCCTCACGCCCGCTGTCGCTCTGCTTTTGCGCTTCCCTCCTTTTTCGCGCCCTCTTCGCTCCTACATTCCCACAGCCTACCATGCTCCGAAGAAGAGCTCGCCGCCACCGTCCCTGCCGCTCTGAAGAAGGAGTCGGGTGGCTGGACTTCGTCCACCGTGACGGAAAAAAGGCAGGCGACTCTTCGCAAGGAGGGGCTTCTTCCTCCATCAACAGAGCTCACCGTTCGAGCTCCTGGCAAGGACAACTTTCCCGTGCCCCTTCTCGTAGAGCGGGTATGTTTCGCCGAATTCCTCCCCCGCGGCTTCGGCTTTCCGTTGCATGACTTCGTACGCGACCTCTTTTTTGCTTACGGGATACATATCCATGATCTAGTCCCCAATGGCGTTTTGCACATTGCCTGTTTTATGGTAATGTGCGAATGCTTCTTGGGGATATCCCCTAGCTGGGCACCATGGAAGTCAATCTTCCTAGTGCGCCCTATGGCCCGCAACGGCCGTGTCAACCCCATCGGAGGCGTCGGGTTCCAGGTCAAGGCCGGCTGCAAGTACTTCACCTTGAAGGCAGTCGAGTCTGCTCAGAGGTGGAGGACCAAATGGTTCTACGTTCAACTTGGCCATGACGTCCGCCCTGCCTTCTCGACTGGCGTCGCCGAGATGACGAAGGCCTGTGAGCACTCCCTTTCTCCAACCAAAGAACTCGAGGCTGCCCCGCTACTGGAGAGAGTCGCTGGATTGCTGAACACCGACGTCTCCGGTGTTCACTTGATATACACTTTCCTGAAGATTTGGGTGTGTCCTCTTCAACAACGCGCGCACCCGCACCCGATGTGGGCGTATGAGGGGGTACTCGACGCCACCAGGATCAGTGATGTGGAGTTGTCGGCGAATGAGCTCGACACGCTTGTGAAGTATGTGACCAGCTATAAAGCCGAGGACACCATCAACTATGCCTTCAACACATCTCCCTTCAGCTTAGAAAATCCTCTTCCCAAGGTAAGTTACTTGTGCCCTTGTCGTCGACTGATCTCTCTATCGTCCTCTTCCTTTATTTTGAATTTGCTTTTGTTTTGCCTTGTGCAGGGGCATTCGACAAAGTCTTTGCTCCCTCCCCTTCCTGAAGCTGGGACTGTTGAGTAGACAGCTGTGCTGAAGGAGCGAGAGAAGTCGACATACTCTCTTCCTGGGGCCGAATCCTCTTCTTCGGAGAAGTCCAAAGTCGATGGAAAAGGTGTAGAGCCACTCGACACCGAGGCGACCGATGAGGCCGCTCCTAAGCGTCTCCACCAGGTGCACTCGGATGAAGGTGAGGAGGTCGCGGACTGTGGTGCTTCTTCACCTGCGCGGGATGTGCCTCCCTTGGCTCAGCGCTCCCCTCCGCCTTCGACCGGCCAATCTGGCTTTGGCGGGCCTCGGTACGACTTCGATCTCACTTCCGATGAAGATGAGCGCAGGTAATTTCTTTGTCGTGCGACTGTTTGCATCTTCTTTTTGATTGCTTGCTATGCTTCGATTTCGGAACATCCTTTTCCTTGTGTTTTCATCTTCTAGTGATGATCGGGTCGCTAGTCCTCTGGCTTCCCATGCCATGACTGCCACCTCCTCTCCAGCTGCGGAGGCGGTAGTCGATCCTTTGCCACCTTCTGCTCTTGCGTCGACGGCCGCAGCGCCTACCGCAACTGCCTCGACTTCTGCGCTTACGACTCCTTCACGGCCCTCCTAGCTGAATCATGTAAGCCTTCTTGTCTCTGTCAATATGGGGTCTTTTTCTTTGTCATGTGTGTGTGATGTGTGTGTTATGCTTGTAGCCGGCCGTAAGTGGCCTTGCTTCTTTTGGTTAAGCTCTTGCGCATTTGGAGGATGAGCGAGTCGCTCTTCGCTCTCAGCTAGACCAGCTCAGCCGTAAGCTTCTTCCCTTGCTTTGCACATGCTGCCCTTTTTCCTTTATATGACTGTACTGCTTTCTCTCTTTTGTTTCAGATTAAAAAGAAATTTTGAAATTTCGACTGGCTGATGTGGAGAAGACCCTCTCCCAGCAATCGTCTGACCAGGAAGAGTTAGACGCTCTTCGTTCTTCTGAAGGGGAGCGGGCTAGGAAACTACTCGGCTATCCTCACTCTCTTGCCGGTGAGAAATAATGATTTTTGTGTGCTAATTTGCTTTTTTTCCCTTTTTCCGGATTTTTCGATATGCATTTTCTCTTGCTATGCAGGCCCTTCTTCTAGCTCCGTTGGCGCGGCAAGTGATGTCTTTGCACTCGACCAAGCCATTGGCCAGGTGGGGTCGACCGTGAAGCACGCCAAGAAGTATCTGGAGACGTCCCTCCAGACTCTCGGCGTTGTTTTTAAGGAAGTGCTGCCAGCAGCCGAGGTCCGGTCCACCATTGCGGGATTTGCTACGCGACTGGGCCCCAAGTCGAAGACCTTGAATTCTTATGCTCAGGAGCTGATGGTACGCGGCTCCGGCTCCACCTTCAAGCTTCTTCTTAGTCGGGCCGCAGATGCTGAGTATGAGTCTCTCATGTCTGACTTTCAAAAGAAGTCAGATGGGAGACCTTCGTCTCTGGGAAGTTCAGTACCCGCGCTTGTAGCCTTGCTAAGTTTAGCATTGCGACTATGGAGCGCCGCACGACAGCTGTTGATGCTGCCCGCAAGTCTGGATCTGATTCTGCTGCCCAGTCTTAGGCAGCTTTAGTTTTAGTTTTTTTCATTGTGCTGTAATTTTTGATGTACATTGTGCCACCTTATGTTGATATTTGGAAAATATACCTTTTGTTGATCCTTGCATGCTTGCCTTGTGTCTCCTGTTGCTTCGATTTGTTTCTTGCCTGAAGTGTTTGTGAGTGTGTCTCAGTCGAACTGCTCGACCACTCCGGGGAATAATCGAGTGGGAGGAGAGTGGCGCTCGACTACGGAGCTGACGAATGACGCCCGCGTGCTTGATTATGTGAAGAAAAAGATTGTTAAGCTGGAGCAGCAACTCACAACGACCCAAACTGACATGGAAATTTTTCGAGGAAGGCCTTCTCTTTCCACTCAGAGGGAAAATATGTTCTCTATGAGATGGAAGATTCGAACAGGCAACTTGAAGGTATTTGCTTTGGCTTTGTTTCTTGTGCGTGTGTGAGCTGCATCCGGTGTCTTACCACCTTGCTCTATTTGTAGTTGTTGTAGATGACTTTCATGCTAAGGCCGCTCGTGTGGCCGAACGTCTGGCGGCGGCTACTCAGGCGGCCGTCACCGGTCCTAAACATTTTTGGCTTGATGCGTATCATGACCATATCCTTGCAACCCTGAAGGATCGAGTGTGGCGTGGAGCTATTCTGCTGGAGCGTTGTCGAGAGGCCCTTGCGCGGGCGAATCACTATTTGTTTCCTGAAGGTCCCCAGCCTCGAGGAATACACGCTCTAGTCAACCTGTTTCGCTCTTAGGAGCCTATTCGAGAGGCTGTGACCCGACGGGTTGTGCTTGGAGCCAACGCCGCATTCGCCTGTATGAAGCGCCAAGATTCTTTGCATCCTTCTTCTTCGTCATCGCGGTCGGAGATTCGACTGTCCAGCGAAGATATGGAGCGGACTCTTGCCCCCTCTGAGAAGTTGATAAGCCGAGTGCGGAAGCAACTGATCGACTCCAATCTGCCGCTAAAGGATGAAGATGCTTAGTTTATGTGTTTGTAGACTTTATACTGTAAATGAAACACAGGGATCTAGCCCCCGAGTAAAGCAAGTGGGGTTTTGTTGTTGTGCCATAGGAATTTTTTATCCGCCTGCATTGGATGCTCTCAAATGTATTTGAGTTTGTTTGTGCTTTTGTCTTTTGACGTAGACATAGCCCCCAAGCATGTCGAGTGTTTTCTTTATGCGCAGCCCCCGAGCGCGTCGAGTGGTTGCTTTATGCGCAGCCCCCGAGCACGTCGATTGACTGCTTTATGCGCAGCCCCCGAGCACGTCGAGTGGTTGCTTTATGCGCAGCTCCCGGGGATCTCCGAGAGAGTAGTCATGGGCCCAGTTCCTCAAAGATGTCTTAGGCTCGCTTCCAAAGACATCTTCGATAAACTGGTTCTCAGGAGAACTCCCTGTACTTGCCTTTATCCTTCTTGCAAATTGGGTGTGCCTCAAGAGAGTAGCCCTAGGCCCAGCTACTCGAAGATGTTTTAGTTTTGCTACCGAAGACATCTTCGAGAAGCTGGTGCTTAGGAGAACTCCCTGCTGCTCTCTGGGTGAGGATGAAGGGCTGGGGTCTATTTATAGTGCCTGTCCCTGCCTCTTGCTTTCACCAAAGGGTAGTTCCAACAGCACTTCAAAGGTCACCATTTGCTCTACCCCAAAAGCCAGCTTACTGTAACTCGAAGGGTCAAGTGGCTCTTGACGCTAGACAAAGGGTTAATTTGACAACCATTCGGGCCGACTTATCCGGGCTTTTACCCTACCCGGAGGTGGCCCCCGACATATGTGCAGCCCCCGAGCCTATCAAGTGGCTGCTTTTTGATTTTGACGAAAAATTATGCAGGAAAGATATGGATAATCTCTTTTCTTTATAAATGTTGACCAGCGAGCCGCCTCCTTAAAAACCTTCCAGCCCTCTTAGGTACCCTGGTAAGGAAAAGAATGCGTCTGGAACCTGCTAGCCTTTTGATACATGAGTCTTTTGCTACACCGACTGGATGTTTTTGCTAAGTGATGACGACCCTAATTGGCCTTACTCTCCGAGTTGTGTTCTTCTTCTTGGTGATGTGGCCTTTGTAGCTTGTACCTCCTTTCGTATGACCTCTTTGGTTTTTCCAGTTGCAACACTAAGAGTTCCCCATGGGACGTGTCTTTCCCTCGTAGTGTGATGTGCATAGCAGTAAAAGCTTCGAGTGGCATTGCCCCTGCTGCGTTTTTCTTTCTCGTTTTGCGACTGTCACTTATGATGACACAGTTTGGCACTCCTTGACTAAAGATTGTAGTGATGTGTTTTGAGTTCACCAATCTGCTTGTGCTTGACCGCCCCTGATCAGTCGTGACTTGACTTTTTTTGCTTGGGAGATCCGCTTGGTTTAATGTCTGCTCGAAGATTTTTGCTTCTGGAGTGGCATGTGGGTGCCACCTTCTGATTGACCTGTGGTTTATGTGCTTGAAGAGGATGCCTGGCGGTACCTGCGCATTTGCTTCTCCAATGTTTGCTAGCCTGTTGGCTTGTTTGTTGCACATGCGTGTTATATGTTGTAGCTCGCAGCCGTGAAATCTTCTTTGCCACATATCGAAGTAATCTTGATATCTAGCCAGCTTGTCCACGTTCATTATGCTTGCATCTGCCACGTTTTGCGTGATTGTACATGAGCTCCCTTAGATGATGATGTTTTGTGGTTCTGAAGCTCTTCCCAGTCGCATGCCTTGGAACAGGCCTTCGTAGTCAATTTCGACTTTTGATGGTGCCAGGAAGTTTATCTGCAGTACATACCGTACTCGCTCCTTTTTGGGGTTTATGAGTATCATTGTAACGCCCCAAATTTTAGAAGCAACAAAAACTTAATTATAAACGACCCAAAATTTAGGACGAGCAAAAACTTCTTGAAATGCAGTGTTCGTGGATGAGTTTTACTCATGCTTTCTCTATGTGGCCTAATTATGTTTGGTCGTTGTGTTTTGATCTCATAATAGAAACCTATCAAATCAACCAAGTTTTGGCATAACTCTTATGACAAGTAGAATAGTACATATATCTTCTCCTATCTTATTTTTAACAAACTATATTTACCATGATGTCTTGATTTTAGCAATTACCCAAAGACAGTTTAATTGAGAAAATAAACGTATTTCCAAAACCTATATGTTTGCAAACTATAAAGGACTATATAATAAGTCCTAATATATTTTGAGTTTTATATGTAGCTAATATTAACAACTCTCTTTTCAGAACCCCATTTCTATTGGTCTTGGAAATCAATTCAAAAAATGTGTGTTTAATTCTATTCCTACCAAAAATACCTTGTCTTCATTTTGTTGATCACCTCCTCACAAATATTTTTGATTTATATTAAAAGTATGGTTAGTGATCCAATTGTGTGGGTGTTTATCTATTTGTATGTGTGTTTGACCTATATGTTGTGTGCTTAAATTGTTTCCCATGAGTGTGTTATGTTTATGAGTGTTCATGTGGTGGTGTTTGAGACAACATTTTATTTATATAATTTAATTGAGATCATTCATGCTTTAATGTTGTGCCATATGGTATTGGTGTGTTTACCCATTTTACATTATGCTTTATTTCAAAGGAAAGTCAAACATTATATTTTCAAAAAGGAGATAATAATGTTCTCTACTTTTAACTTTTAGCCTTCCTAGAATATGGTAATTAGATTTTATTTTATTTATATTGGAAATGCAGCCCACCTAACATCATCCTCACCATCTCTACCATGAACTTATACTATTCTTTGTAATTTTCAAAAATATATGATCAATAATTCATGCTTGTTTTGAGTGCTTCATTGTAAGGTGACCATTTGAGGTGTTATAGAATTGCAACTTGCCATTTTTGTACCTAGTTGTTGAATGACTCTTTTCTTAAATTCTTAACCCTAAGCTGGACCTATGCCCCTTCTAATCAACCCCCTTGTCTCATAAATTTTCTGGCCAAAGATTTGACTAATCCATCTACGTTTAGTGGCCTAATCCAATCAGCCCAAAAATGACCTATATCTAAAACTCACACCCCTCTCACCCCATCCTCTAGTTTTGGTGTATAATGTACCCCCCACACCACTGTAGTACCCTTAGCACGACCATCCCAAACCCTAGCCCTGTTTTCTCTTTGTCCTTTTCTCTTGGACATTATGTTGAGCACCTTGCTTAGATATATGCAACTTTCATTAGTTTTGAGTTTTCTGATCTGAGCAAGTGAAGTGCCTGAAAAAAATCGTCTTTACGGACTGTTCTGTTTTTGACAGATTCTGCAATTTATTGTGTAATGCCTCTTTTGCTATTTTTATTGGATCTTTGATCCTATGAAGTATCAGTGGCTGTAGCTAATGTCCAGTAGCATTGGTAGCAATTGTTGTTCCTACAGAATATCATAATTTTTTTGTGCACTAACTCTCTAATGAAGTTTACTCTAAGTTTGGTGTGGAGGAAGTTTTCAAGGATCAAGAGAGAAGGATGATATAATGTGATCAAGAGGATAGTAACGCCAAAGCTTGGGACTGGCCCGGTGGTTCACCCCCAATATATTTTAAGAAGAATCAAGCATCAAAGCTTGGGGATGCCCAAGGCATCCCCTTCTTCATCAACAAATTATCAGGTCCTTTCTAGTGAAACTATATTTTAATTCCGTCACATCTTATGTTCTTGCTTGAAGCGTCTGTTTGTTTTTGTTTTTGTTATTTTCATTCTCTGAATAAAATGGATCCTAGAATTCCTTTGTGTGGGAGAGAGACATGATCCGCTTTTTCTTACGAATACTCGTATTCTTTACTTATATTCTATGAGTATTCTTTTCATGTTATTGTTTGCTTTCTAGCTCTTGTTTTTCATGCATCTCTTGCTAGAGCTGTTAGCTTTATTATATCATACTCTCATATCTCATTGTTTAATTACTTAGAGATTTTATCTTTTAAATAAGTTGATTGGTGTTTGGTTGAGAACAGAAAATGCTAAATGTGGTAGATGGTATAACTAAATGATACATAATCTTGTAGATCATTAAATTATGTCACTTGAATTATTGATGTTGTTTGAGATATTAATTTGCTTAATGGTGAACATGATGGTCTAGTAAAAGTGGAATGATTAATGGTTGGTCTAGAAAAACTTGAAGTTGTGCCACACTTAAATTTCCAGTTGATTGCATAATGGTATATGACTTCTATTTGCCTAAGGCAAGTGTAATGACTTTATGTTATGCGCTACGGTCGGGGAAGCCAACAGTGACTTTCTCATTTGCCACGATCCCTCTTGGAGTGATTTTCATTATGCCTTGTAAGATCATATTTTATTTGGAATCTTTTACTTGTGACTTCTAAAACTGCGGTTTTCATGGCCCTTCCACCACCATATTGCTAGCCTCTTCGGTACTTTGCTTTGCCATTTCTCACATTGAGAGTTGGTGCATATTTCGCGGGTACATCCAAACTCGTGGGAGATCTTGATACGTCCAAAACGTATCTACTTTCCCGAACACTTTTGCTATTGTTTTACCTCTAATTTGTGTGTTTTGAATGCAACTAACACGGACTAACGCTGTTTTTACCAGAATTACCCTGGTATCTCCCTTTTGTGCAGAAATATCACTTTTGGAAAAAGCCCGAAAAACACCTGGAAGTCGTTTTCTATCCGGAAGGGACCAGAAACCACGAAGACCAAATGGAGAGGAGCGTCGAGGCGGCAACACCACCTCGTGGCACGGGTGTGCCCTGGCCACGCCAGCAGGTTGTGGGGCCACCTCGCACACCACCTCGCGACCCTCTCTCGGCTATAAGTCCCTCCTGACCTAAAAACCCACGGGGGTATCCAATTTTCCAGAAAACATCTCTGTACGCCGCCGCCACCGCGAACCCTAGTTCGGGGACCAGAAGTCTCTGTTCCGGCACCCCGCCGCGACGGGGAATCGAATGGGATCATCGCCAACACCTCTCCATCAACCATCCATGTTTCCCCCATCCATGTGTGAGTAATCCACCGCTGTAGGCTCGAGTGGATGGTAGGGATTGGATGAGATCATTCATGTAATAGCTGTAATATCATTAGGGCATGGTGCCTAGTATCTGTTATCGGTGTTTTACGTCATTGTTGCAACTTGTTATGCTTAATGCTTGACACTAGGACCCGAGTGCTATGATTTTAGATCTAAACATGTTATTGCATCATGATAATAATTATTATTTTAGATCATATCTATGAGTTGGTTACACATATTATTGTCCCAAACCGATGGCCCCAAAGTGACAGCAATAGGGATAACCGGAGGGAATGGCTGTGATGTGAGGATCACATGTGTTCACGGAATGTTAATGCTTTGCTCCATTACTATATTAAAATGAGTACCTTAATTGCCAGTAGTTTCCCTTGAGACCCCGATGCAAACGGGCTGGCAGGACAAAAGATGTTGTGCAAGTTTCTCATTGCAAGCACGCACAACTAAATTGGAATACATGCTTATGATTAGTTAATACTTGGATGCTTTATATTATTTATCTGCAAATGCCTATGCTATTATATTACATGAATTATCTTATCCATGCAACGCCCGAACATCTGTCCCTATGCGTACAGTATTTTAATCCTGTTGTCTACTGCAATCACAATCGATGTCTTACTTCTACTGTTGCTATTATTTCACTACTTTCTCTGCTATAAAATTGTTGCTACTGATAATCTATCTCGAGAAAGTCTATTCACAGGTGCAGCTGATCTGAAAAATCATCGGTTAAATCTTATAAATATTCTTTGGCTCCCCTTGTGTCGAATCAATAAATTTGGGTGTTACTGCCTCGAAGACTTTTGTGGTCCCCTATACTTGTGGGTCATCAAGACTATTTTCTGGCGCCGTTGCCGGGGAGCATAAATTTATTTGTAAGCCCACCTGAGTGTGATATTGTTCGCTGAAATTTATTCATCATGGGAAGAAATACTGATAAGAAGTTTCTCATCGTGCCATCCACTGCAAGGAAAGGTACAACTCTAAACTCCGCTACTGCTCTTGATTCTCTGTCTGTGTTAAGTAAGCATGTTACACCACCACAACCTGCACGTTCTATTACTACTGCTGAATCTGAAATTTATTCATCATGTTGAAAAATGTGTTGTTAGATATAAATTATCTCCTGATGCTAAATTTGCTACATCTCCTATAAACATTAAAGATAAAGCTTATGATTTCTCTCTTAATTTAGCTCATATAGCTACTGTTGAAAGAGAACCTTTCCGTGGAACTGAAAATAAAAGTGATGTAGAACACATGAATGTATTGTCTGATTTAAGTGAAATATTTGCTGAGGACATTAAAAGACGCACATTACTTTGTTGCTAAAATATTTTCTTTATCATTAAAAGGAGAAGCTAAAACTTGGTATAATAATTTGTCTGCTGGTTCCATCACTAGTCCCAAGGGTTTGCTTGATGCTTTCTTTCAAAAATATTTTCCTGCTAGTGCTCAACATGATGCTTTGTTAAGAATCTATAATTTTAATCAAGATGAAGATGAGAAATTGCCTAAGGCTTGGACGCGCTTTTGTTCCATTTTAAGAGGCCAGCCGAACCATGATTTGGAAAAAAAATAATCTACTTAATATATTTTATAGTGGACTAGCTGCTGAATTTAGGACATACCTGGATAGTTTTGCTATTTGTGTTTTCAGGAAAAGGACTCCTGAAGAAGCTGAAGAATTATTGTTATGATATGCAAGAATAATGATGATTCAGATACTTCATAACCTACTCCAACGCCACCACCAACACCGAAGAAGAGGGGTATGATTGAATTAAATGAAAAAATGATGAGGGAAGCTAAAAGATCTCTTCAAGAAAGTGGTATCAAGTCAGAAGATGTGAAGTATTTACCTCTTATTGAAGAATTATGTAAGCCAATTCCTCCTTCAACCGTAAATGAGGTACACTCTCTCCAAAGGTTTGATGATAGAGATATCCCTTACTCTAAATCTCCTGGTCAGTGTTTAGACGAATTTGATTATTTTATTACTAAGCAATGCAATTTTAATATGAGAATAAAGAATCACTTAATGGAGAATTCTCGTGCTATTAGTGATTTGCACGATATTGTTGATAGAACTTATAATGATGTTAAAGTGCTCATTAAACACTTTCATATGGTTCAAACTCAAATAGATCAACTCACCGAAGTGCAAAAAGAATTGCTAGCAAATGCCTCTATAGGTAAAGAAAAACTTGTTTGTGAAGTAACAAGTAGAGGTGGTAAATAACTCAAGATCCTTTGTATCCTGAAGGACATTATAAAAGAATTGAACAAGATTCTCAACGAGTACATGAACATAGTACTCCTTCCAGGAAAAAAAAGAAAAATAAAACTATTGTAGAATCCTCTAAACATGTTAATGATCCTGATATGTTAATGATCCTGATAGTATATCTGTTTCTGATGCTGAAACTGAAAGTGGTAATGAACACAACAATGATAATGCTAATAACAATGATAAGGATAAAAATGTTAATTCAGATCAGAAAGAAATAGAAGAAGAAACTGAAAAACATGCTAAAAATAAGAAATACACTAAAGAAGATTGTATTGCTAAGAAACATGGTAATGAAAAAGAACCTTGGGTCCAAAAACTAACTTGGGTCCAAAAACTAATGCTTTTTCCTGCTACTAGTAGCCATGCACGTGCAACTCACGTCTTCAAAAATTTAATAAAGTTTTTTCTAGTTTACTTAAATGAAAAATAATACAAAATGCAGGTGGTAAATCAAAGGTATAAATGCTACAACAGGCAAGGACTCACAAGAGCCAACATGGCTGTTACAATATCGGGAAAGTCATCACTATTTTGCTCAAGAATAAAGTATGTTAAAGCAACATACACATTTTAGACCAAAAGGGAATCACTCCAAATTGCAGAGGATGTTCTCTGATCGAATTGTTACAAACAAACACTTAATACTGGAACAACATCCTAAAGGAAAAACAGAGATTTCTTGCTATAACTATTTATTTCCTCCATTATACTCTCTATGTATGTGCATTCTCCAATTGAAAGCACTTAAAATTCGTGTCCAATCTCTATAAGTGGCGTCGCAGCCCTGGTCACATGTCTCCATATTCTTAGAGACTATTCAATAACTTTGATCTCAACAGTTCCTAGTGGAAAATATCACCCCATCAAGTATATAAATGGGAGAAATAAACAATCGATGATTTGGTACAAAAGTATATTTCCCGAGTGTCCCAATTGATTTCACCGTCTCCTATGAAACATAATGTAACTGCATTACAGATAATTAAACTCTAGAAAACAAAAAATGATGCCCGATGAAAGTCATCATGTCTCAAGTGTAAGATGGAGGGAGATATCTTCTGCCAATGCTAATTTATGTTAAGTGGGTTATACAGTTAAAAGTTATTGATGTTCTGTTGGATCAATTATGCAGCAAGTTACACATTAAAAAATGTCAATGCAAAGAAAAAGCTATCAATTAAACAACAAGGAGCATAGTGCCTTTTTCATGCTTATGCCAAAGAATGGCATTCCGGCAGCTCATCCATATATAATATTTCACACTCTCAGCTAAATTATCTTCCCTAGTGTCATTAGTAAGTTCCTCATTAACCTCGAGAAGAGCTTTCCTGATAAGTAGACTATTCTTTAGCTAAATGAGATTTTACACGTAAAAGGTCAGACCACAAGATGTCATAAAAACCATGAGAAATATATAACTTACTAAATAGTTCATCCAACTATTTATTTCCAACGGGATATTATATTGTCAATTCAATTTGTGGCATGCATGATATTGTAAATTCAGGTCACATTATTAATAACTAAATATTTCAAGGAGATCCTGACCTACAGTATAAAGTAGGTAGGTGAACAAATAATAGCCTTGACCTTTATTGAGTTCAGCTGCAGATTCAACCATGCAAAAGGATTTAGCATTGAACTCCCTTCCTAATGGACTGGAATGAGGCAACAATATTCATATCCTTTCAGAGTAAATGATGATCCAAAGTCATCAGCATCAGCATTTATGTGTCACTCATCATAGCTTGCCACATCCCATATGATGTTTAACTAAAATTAGAAGCAACAATCAGCAATATTGTATAACTTGAATGTAAAGTATTATTTCAGAAATTTACCTCCAATTAATCTAACCGAAGAGAATACCTGCTATAATTCTTGTCCATAAAAAAATGTCTTCATATCCTTCACGGAACCAGTCTCCAAGAAGTGTAATGTGTATGAACTACAAACGGAACATACATAGACGGCAACGACGTCCTCACACGTGTAGTCTTTCTCTCTGCTCTTCAAAGCAGAACCCAGGATGATCGTGACTGAGGCACCGGCGCCATGGATATTTCTTTTCAGTTCAACATATGAACCATGTTTTTTTGCACATATGGTAATCGTGAAAATGGCCCTGGAAATAAGCTCGATCTAATTCGGTTCAGAGAGCATGCTTAAAATAAAATAAAAAAAGTATCATAATGCACATCACCGTGAGATTGAACTTCCGTCACCTAAAGCAACTCGTTGAGCCTTTGGAGGAAGGAGACGTCCTTGGTGGCTGGTGAAATCCTGGGAGGATTCACGTGGGGAGCTGCCAATGATTAAGCGAACAAATGTCAGACATGTACTTGCAAATCAGGGAAATGGTAACATTAATATTAGTAACAACTGGTATGAAAACGTTGAGAGAATCAATCCCTTAAGAAAATTCAGAACTCCTGTATAGAAGGAGAAAATTGCAAAAAGCCACCACAATTGTGCCTAGGGTTTCAAAAAACCACCATGTCTTCATTTTTTAGCAAAACACACTCTTTTCCGATCTGACGGTCGCAAGGAACACTAATATGTCTGTCGGAATCTGACTAGTGGACCCTATTGTCAGGCTGACGTGGCACAACAAGAAATGGTCAAAGGACACTCACGATATAGAAAATGTAAATTTGGGTTATTTTGTAAAACTGCAGTGACCAGACTAAAAAAAATCCCCACCTCTGCTCGCCCCGCCGCCGTGTCGACGACCTGCACCGCGCCCTCTCCTCCATGCGCCCCTGCTACGTCCTCTCCTCCTCGACGCGCTGGCCGCGCTCGGCCCCGGCTTCAACTGCGCCGGCCTCAGGGCCGTGCTCGCGCTGGCGTCCAGCCCGGACCGACCCCGTCCATCCGCTCTTCCGACAGCATAGCGGGGACGACAGCCGGCCGCCGGCCGCCCAAAGGCAATAGCTCTCCGGCGCCATGCCCTCAAACTCGCCTCCCTCTTCGTCGGGAGGCCGCAGCCGTTCCCCGTCCCTCTGCCTCGCACGAAAGTAGAGCGCACGGCGCCGCACTGGTGGAAGGCGACGATAGCGCGCACGCGGAGCCCGTAGCGGCGCGCCATGGCGGCGAGGTCGGGACGACCGACGCGGTGCGGTGAGCACATGGCCGGCAAGCAGGCGTGCGTGCACGGCGAGCAGCAAGGTCGGGGCTCCGCGGCGAGCTTCTGCTGCTAACTGGGACGTTCATCAAGGACCTCCCGGCGGACGTGCTCGGCCTGGTGCTCCGCCGTCTCGACGGAGCGTCGCTGGCGGCCATGGGGTGCACGTGCTCGGGGTTCCGCGTCGCGGGTCGCGGCGCCACACGTGCTCGCTGGCCGCCGCGCTCGCCAGTCGTGTCGAGTCGTTGCGTGTGCTCACTGCCCGCCGGCGCGTGTCGCGCGCGTGCTTGCCGGCCACGCCTGTCGACGCACGTGCTCGCTGGCAGCACTTCAACGAGGTCGGGCCGCACGTTCCACAGGAACGGTTATCTGCTGTTGCCCAGCACCGAACTCCAGCATCTTTGCATCTGCTCATAGGTAAGCACCGTTGACGTAGACGGTAGACCACCGAGCAGGGCGGGTGGCCGTCGAGCAACTCGAGCATGGCTCCTTCCAGAGGTTGGACATGACGCTGATGGCATTATCTGGCGGACGTGCAGGAGGAGGGGGCCGACCTCGTAGACGGGCGGGCTTGCCGGCCGCGTCGACACTTGATGGCGTCGCTTGTCACGGTAGCTACCGGGCGCTCTACGCCGACGCGTCCCGTTCCCGGCCACGTCGTCCCCACCCGTGCCGCCGCCGTGCTCCCTCCCGGCGCGGCTCATCTCGGTCGTGGACCTGAACCACACGGTGAGCACCACGATGGCAAGCAGGCGTGCTGCGCGGCGAGCTTGCTGCTGATGGGGAGCGGGCTGGCGTGCTCTCCGGCGAGAAGGGAAGGGAAGCGGTGGTGAAGGCAACAGGAAAGTTGAGGTCCTTTTTTGAAGGATGGGGAATCAGAAGATATAATTGGTGAAGGTCTTTTTTGTAAAATAGACATGCCACGTCAACCTGTCACTGGGTCCACTGGTCAGAATTTTAATTAGGACGCAGAAAACGCCCGATCAGTGTTCCTTGCGACCGTCAGACCGGAAAAGAGTGTTTTTTGCTAAAAAATGAAGACATGGTGGTTTTTTGAAACCCTAGCCACAATTGTGGTGGCTTTTTGCAATTTTCTCGTATAGAAGTGACATACTTCATCCACTTCTGTGTCTTTGGCTTCTCTCCTATTTGCTCTTATACACTGCCTCCATCTAGCAATATGCAGTTATGTATAGATAATATCAGTGATATGCGATAAAAATATAGGGAGAAGTTTATTCAACACTACCACTGAATGTTGTACTTGCAGGAAGTGATACAGTAACACCTGTACGAATTCATCATATCCTGTAATTATAGACTGACGGCTTTGTTTTCAGAGTTTCAACAAGGAGAATAGCTACATTCTTGCAATGGGAAATTGTAGTTTATTCTTTTATATGTAGTTTAGAGTAATACATCTTCCTCCGATGATGGCGACATTCTAATAACTATTCGTGACATCCTCCATCGCAGAAATATTACAAAAGGATAAGTCATAAGTTTTTTGCAAACTCATAACAAAACATAGAAAACCTAAAATTAATTGACCGTACAGATTCTCATCACTTTACCCTTCACACAGGTAGATGATAAGGATGGAAGTAGAAGCTTCTAGCTTCTCATGGAGAGCTCCAAGTTTTGTTTTTTGAACAGTATGGTGCATGTGATCTAGGAGACTGAACTTTTCATATATGGAGTATGATCCTTGGCTTAAAATATTGCATAATGGCATCCAGGCTACATTCATAGTGTCGTAGCATATGTTTAGTGCATCATGGCATCCAGACTAGCTGTTTTCGTCTCAAAATTGCATGAGAAAAGATCATTGTTTTCATCCAAATGCAGGTCTTGCCTCCACCCAAAGCAAGAGCCTGATGAAATCTCTCCTATCATTACTTCATGACAATTCTAGAACCCAATCAACAGGTACAGATTAAAACACAGATCAAGAGGCCTTGGAACTTGAAAGACGTCGAACCTGATGAAGAAAGTGTGGCCACGTCCCAATCATTACTTCATGACACTTCTTGAACCCAATCAACAGGTACAAACGCACGTTGCCACCACGACCGGAAATTCATTGCCAGCGACTCTACGCGGACATCCAGCCGCGGAAACCAGCAAGTAGCAGCACGGGTCCCGCCTCCGCTTAGGCGGCGTCGTCTTCCTCGCCGTCGCCGTGGTGTAGGTGTTGGTGTTGTCGCTGCGGAGCTCGCGGTCCAGTTCCCCGCGCGCGGCTCTCATGCTCTCCTCCCCGCCTGGTACCGTGGTACGTACGGCGCCGCCCTCCCCTACCTCCGCTTTCCGTTTCGGGCGGCGCAGCATCCAGGTCGGGCTGAGCTCCAGCTCGAATCCCTCTCGCTCACGTGGCGGATAGGAAGGAAGGATTTCCCCAGCTAATTTGCCTTGACAGTAGCACCGCACCAGTAGATCGACTCCTTCACGGCCTCATGCCCTGCACATGGGCACGTGATCTATATCGGGGTGGTGGATCTGCAGGGGCTATGGCAGATAGTGGAGGAGGAGGCGGCGGCATGGGCGTCGGGACTCGGGAGGATGCTAAACTTATTCATTTGACTGATGTTATTAAGTTGCTTCTTATTCTAAATATATTATATTATGAAAGATATTGGGACTATCAAAAAGAAAATTCCTAATAAGGAAACCATTGTTCTTGCTAATTAGTCTTTTAATGATAAGGTTATTTGACACCCTCTTAAAATTTTGTTCCTTATTTGACACTGGGAATTTGTTTTTTCCCTATATGGTCTCTCTCTACAATTTCGTTCCCTATATGACACTCTAGTGCATTTTGTTCACCAAGGAGGCATGAAAAGACCTTTTTACCCCCAGTATATAATGGGTTCAACATTCTTTAAAGAGCAATAACTCTGGTTGATGTTTTTTATACTGAAAATTTCATAAGTATATAAAACAATCAGCTGTGATGTTATACATGTATATAAAATGCATTCACGTTCAAACTTCAAAGTATATCAGCATGCTATCATAAAAAATACCATGCATATACATACACGTAATGTGTGGTGCTAGCCCGATACATTATTTTAAGCTAATGGCCGATCCTTAATTAGCTGTGTGTGTTGCTACTGTTGGCGTGCTGCTCCTGCGTGTGTTGCCAGCTGCCATCGTGCGTGTCGTGTGTGCGCCGGCGTGCGTGTGCGTGTGTGCATTGCCGTGCATGCGTGTGTGTGGGCGATGCGTCGGTGTACACTGCTATAGTGTGTATGAGTGCCCTGCTCCATCACCACATCTATCTTTTAGAATGTATATTTCAAATTGTAATCATTGTCTTGTATAGAATATTGGTTATATTATGAATCAGGGGTAAAAAGGTCTTCTTATGCCTCCTTGATAGACAAATTGCACTAGAGTGTCATATTGGGAAAGAAATTTTAGAGAGAGGCCATATAGGGAAGAAAATTTTCACGAGTGTCAAATAAGGAACAAGATTTTAAGCGAGTGTCATATAAGGAATTTTCTCATTTATCTGGGTGATCCAGGTATACCAGCTATTTCTTGCTCTATCAAAAAATTATGTTAAAACTGCTCTATGTGATTTGGGAGCTGGAGTAAGTGGCTTTCTCTCTTTACAAAAGACTTTACCTTGATAAATTGATACCTACTGATATATCTTTGTAAATGGCTGATAAATTTACTACTGTTCCTTTTAGAATTTGTGAGGATGTTTCTGTTCAAATTGAAGGGAATCGCATGCAGAAAACAATAATTTTTCTAGCAACAATATCCTTAAACTAGTCAAGATCTACACTATGCATATATAGAAATACGGCGGAGATCGGAATTCATACCTTCGTAGAATGAATAGCGGGGATTACGCTTCCGCAGAAGCATTGACAACGAAGACGACGTAGCCGACGTCTAGGTCCCGAAGAACTCGGCGCGACGAAGACGACGAAGATGACATCGAGGTCGGGTGGAGGAAGTAGGCCTCCGAGCACCACTAGCGCAGCACATCGCAGGGCGTTGTACACATACGGTGGAGACGACGACCTCTGAAACTCCAGTCCAGGACTTGGACCGGAACACCAGCAGCGCGGCAGCGGGCTATGGTGGAAAAATGCCCTCATCCTCCTCGGCGCAACTCCGACAAAGGGAATCGCGAAATCGAGGAGAAATAAGAGAATTAATTGGTTGAATTAAAAGGCCAGGGGTGCCCTTCTTATATAGGCTCCCGGGGGGAGCCAACCTCGCCTGCCAGGCAATGTGGGACTATCCCCACATGCCTGATGCGGCTCAAGAGGATGCACCGGCCCTAGGTGGGCCCCATTTGGCCCACCGAGGCCGGCCAAGCCCCCCACCGAATTTCCTTGAGGGATCCCCCCCCCATCGGCCTTCTTTCCACCAGAAGACCCATTTAGGGAAATCAGACTAAATAAATTCGAAAATAAATATATACAATCATATTTAAACATTAATTACACTAATTAATATCAAACATATTATATATAACTTATTCTAGCTCTGAAAACTATTTTGTCGTTGCCCGATCTCCATCGGACCATTCCCGGGACGTTCCCGGTGATCTCTTTCCTTTCCGGTTGTCTTGTCGAAACCCCTTAAGTGTGTTATCCTAGCGGTTCAATATAATAACAGACATGATCGAGACTCCTCTCCGATCAATGATTAACTCGTAGGCCAGGACCCCATGAATTAACCCCTGTGATATAACGAATGACTTTCATCTATCAAACCTGGACGTCGAGTCTTAAACCTTTTGCCATAGCGATACTTAGTGTGTCTGAGACTCGTTCATAGATATCTCCATACCTAGCATGATCTCGTTACCGACAACACTATCTTCTACTCATCAATGATATTATGTCAGCTGGTGACATAGTCACATGTTTGCAAACTCATTTGACATAATCTCACCGAGTGGGCCCTAGAGTATCTATCCGGCTATACGGACTGACAAATCCCGTTGTTGACCCCTCGGCTCAACTACCCCCTTCCGATACCCAAAAGTATCACCTATCATTGTCACACTATATAAGATATGACGTTTGGTGCCATCAATGTATCTTCCAGGGATAACAATAAGAGTTGATCTCACGGTCCTAAGGCGTAATGACTATGTACTACAAATATGGGTATGTCCATCACATCGTTCAATCAACGACATGACTTCCATTGCCGACTGGCGCCATGCCCTATGATCGGAAAACCTCGATCATCAATCGCGCAACGAAACTAGTCTCAGTAGAGGCTACTAGGGACCTGGTTGTTGTCAGCCCAGTGGGAACTGGGGTATGGAGAGTCCACTCCCCCCAGGCCTCGCACGCTGGCCGGTCAGATGAAACGACTAAGGACCAGGCATCAGTGCCTTGCGGGACCCTCGAGAGGCAATTCCCCTCGAGGGCCTGAAGAGGAAACGAGGGCCTCAGGGGATCCCTCGCTTCAAGGGACCCTCCTGAGGCGCTAGCCCACCTCGAGGGGATCCAACAGGAACCTCCCCTCAGGCCTCCTCAGGCCTGAAGGGAAACGTCGCGTCCAAGGAAGTACGGCAAGAAGCACATGGCCCCTACCACGCCCACGTGGTGACGCAAGCACCCCCGTTGCCGTTTTAGGCGATAAAGGGGTCAATAAAGTCGCGCCGCCTGCTGCGGAACTACCAGGACCTTCTACTGTGACAATAAAGAAGGTGGACGGCGCAACCCTCCAACGGAGAACGTCATCGCGGGCTCCACCTCAGAGACTGCCCTCCCTGCGGGCAGTACAGCGCGGTCGGCCGCCTGTCGGCCACCGCGCCCACCTTTATCAACAATGGACCGTGTCCATGGACGAATGGACCGCGGTGGACTCTTGCTCCACCATCGCTCTGCCATGTGGGAGCCACCTTGAAGGCCAAGCCGAAGGATAGCGCCAGAGGCGCCTATAAAAGGGACAAGACTTCCATCGTAGCAAGGGTCGGCCTTTGTGATTCCACAACGCTTGTAAACCCTAGCGATCCCGAGTAGGATAGCCTCTGGCTGGAGGAGGAAGAAGGTCATCATTCCCCCCCAGGCAAGAATTGCCTCAAGGGGGCTTTCGGCGAGCCCGGTTGTACTGTAAACTCCATAATTCAATACAGACAAGCAGGAGTAGCGGTCTTACCTCCTCACGAGGGCCGTGAACCTGGGTACGGGCCGGTGTCCATCTCTGTCGTGGGTGCTTCGTCTTCAGGTCCGGCGAGCAGCGTCGCCGTGTCCCTCGAGGGTCTTGACCTCCACGTTCAATCCCCTTCACGAACTACTCTTCAGGAAGTGACTACCCCTAGTTCCAGGGAGTCATAACCCGACATTTGGCGCGCCAGGTAGGGGATTGAGGCGCGTCCCACGACCTTCGAGCCGCCTCCGCGCCATGGCGAACACCCGCGCTACCCGCGCCGCCCGCGTCAACCGACGCGCTCCTGAAGGAGCGCGCGCCCCGCCAGGCGCCACGGCTACCCGCGCACGACGGGGCCGACCCCGCCATGAAGAGCGCGCCCCCTCGGGCCCTCATGTGGAGGAGCCCGAGCGCAACTCCGAGCACTAGGAGGACGCGCAGTCGTCGCACCCGACGCGACACCCGAGCGGTTACGGCCCTGGCAGGACAGACCCCACGCCCCACACCGCGCTGCTGATGGCGCAGGAGCTTCTTCGCTACCAGCCCACCGCTGAGGCCCACGAGCAGTGGCTGGAGCGCCTCAACCATCTTGTCGGCATCGCCACGACGCTCCCCGCTCCGTCGCAGTCCTACGTGCACCCCTCTCTCGCGGGCACGATCGCAACAAACGCGCCTCCGCGCCCGCCAGGGCCTGCACCGGCTACGACGCAGAGGGCTGCCTCGCACACGTCCTCGCCGCACGATTGCCTGATCGTGCAGCGCACCGCGCCCGACGCTCGCGTGGGGATGGAGCTCCAGCGCAACCGCCAGAACAGGCTCGTGGAGGAGATCGGCCAGGCGGGCCAGCAGAACCGCGGCGCAGTGCAAAACGGGGTCGCCACGTACGCTACGGGCTGCATGGCGTTCACCCGCTCCCTGCGTCGTGTGGTCTGGCCCCCGAAGTTCAGGCCGGCTCTCCGTAAGGGCTACGATGGCTCCAGCAACCCCATCGAGTTTCTGCAGCTCTACACCACCTCCATCCAAGCTGCAGGAGGAGACGACAAGGTCTTGGTGTGACGCCCTAAAATCGGTACTATGTAGATTTAAGCGATCCCGCCGAAATCCGCATAATAACGATTTTAGGTCGCCCACCAGACATAATGTGCACGCCGAAACATGCGCATTATGTGGGTGGAATTGTGATAACATTACAACAGTTCCGATACATCCACAAATACAACAGAAGATAAATTACAATAACGACTCGAACGAGTCAAGATACAAATGATACAATACAAAGATTCAAATGACAGCGGAAGCAAAATAGTATCCGATTACGGATAAGATGCAAATTGGACTAAGAGTTCTGAAGATAAGCGATGGCGTCATATCCCTGCCCAGCCAAGCCAGAGGGATTCCCAAGCTAACGTCGTCAGACTTCAAACCTGTTGACTGCACATAAAGCACATCCCAAAAGAGGGTCAGGGCACTCCCTGGCAAGCAAAACCGACTTGCCTAATTTCTACACCATCTCCCAAAATATAGGGGAGGTGGACTTAGCGGCAGCAGCACTAGCAAACTAAAGAGACACGCTACAACTTCCGTCTAATCAGAGAAGGATAAGAGAGCGCATAAGATAAACATTTACAACTAACACCAAACATAACCCATTCTCGAATTAACCCCCTCAACCAAATATGAGGAAGCAATTCGGGAAACTCACACATGGAACAATTTTAATTATAATTTATTGTGAAAGTAATTCTATATTACTAGTCAATTTAATTAACATTAATTAGGTGCAAGTTGTCTAGATCTTGTTAGCCAGCATCATCACCAAAGTCGTCCATAACCGTGGACACGGCTCATCGATAAGATTATACCCTGCAGGGGTGCACTACAGTACCCATACTCGCATGATCAATCCGTTAGGGCCTCTCAACACGACTCATTCCTTCACTACAGCAAGTCCAAGTGCCACCCATATGAGTTGTTACCCGCGTCAGGAGTCCGGCCGAATCTCAATTGCGGACTCATTAGTTTGTGTCCACGCGCCATGCGGCTCAAACCACAGTAGGAACTGTCCGCTTCGCGCGCACCACTCCTATATGACCCCCCGTATCAAGTAACCTCTCATCAATCATCATCATCGTGCACATGCATATGCGCAAATGGAAAACCCGAACTAGTTGCGGCACATGGACAAGCTGAAGATCCGTTCAAAGTCGAGGGGGGCTCCATAGGGCCTCCCACAAGTGGTTAGTGCGCTCAAAATTGGACCCGAGGACAAAATCTCAGTTCCTAGGTCGACACTGAGCAGAACAA
Source organism: Poa annua (assembly GCA_026929855.1). Taxonomy (NCBI): domain Eukaryota; kingdom Viridiplantae; phylum Streptophyta; class Magnoliopsida; order Poales; family Poaceae; genus Poa; species Poa annua. The sequence continues at coordinate 74,903,238 of CM049426.1, forward strand.
AGCACCTCGCAAGGCCTTCTGCCTGGTGCCTTATCATTTAATTATAATACCCATATATAAGACAACATTTTATTAAGGTAGAATAATCTATCATACTAAGCAGATGGAACATAAGACCAACAAACGACTCGCACAAACAACTCTAAGCATGCGCTACGACTCTCAAGGCCAACAGATAAACATGCAACATGTATTAGGTTGTGGGGATAAAGCTGTATGGGCTGCAGGATAAACATGTGATGGGATCGCGATAAAGAATCGAATACTAGTGTAGCAGAGATCAACGGCAGGAATGAAATACAATGTATAGGTAAACAAGCAAACTTTGCTTGCCTGGAATCCCGCATGGAAGCAGATCTTGTCGTAGCTCACACATCTCAACGTCGTATCCGCGAAGAAGCAACAAACACTGGAAAGCGTAAAAGATGCATTTTACAACTACGACAAATCCAGCATGATCATATGAGAATGAGGCATGGCATGGCGAGATGCAATTTGAGATGCACTTAACTCAAATTAAGCGGAACCGGGGTTTCGACAATTAATACTTAGGTGCAAGTTATTTATCTACTCCACAAATTAAATGTTCATTAACATGGAAAGACATGGCATGGGTGATCTAATTAAATTAAATGGAATAGGGCAATATATATTTATTACCCCACACATTCCATAATTATTATTTAGGTGAATTACTACACCCGCAAACGCAAGAGATGCAACACATGTAATTATGATGCGAAATGCACAAGATAGATGAAATTTAATAAAATAAGTATAGGGTTAGGGTTTGGGTCCGTACGTCGGATCGAGAGAGATAGGGTCCGAAACCGACGTGTTCGGTCCGTAGAGGAAGTAGTCGACGTGGGGAAGTAGTCGTCGCGGAACTGGGGCATCGTCGTTTGTCGGTGTCGTGGAAGTGGGCGGGAAGTAGTCGTACTCGGTCATCACCGTTGACGGGCGCGGGCACGTAGGAGCACGACAACGGACACCGGAAGGAAAAGCGCACGGGCGGGCACCGCAACACGGACACGGCGGTCACGACAACGCGGCACCGGAGGAGGCACTCGCACGCGCATGTAGCAACACCTCGAAGGGTGGACAACTCGGACAAAAATGGCGACGCCGGGGTCTTGCGGGCATTGTGTTGAACACTTGGCGGGCGTCGGCGGCGTGCACGTGGCCGGGAAGAGGAGGCGACGTCGAGGGCGCGCGGCGGCGAGCGGGGTGGAGCGCGGAGGAGCGAGGGCGACGGCGGGCGCGTCGCGCGGGACGGAGTGCTCGGGCAGGCTTGGGAGGAGACGGAGGCGCAGCGGATGGCGGCGTGCGGGCGGCCGGCGGTGGAGGACGCGACGGCCGGAGGCGGGGCAGAGGGAGCGGCGACGTGCGGCGCGGGCGGCCGGCCGGGGGCGACGGGCGGATGGCGGCGCACGGGCGGCGAGCGGCCAGAGGCGGGGTGGCGACCGGCGACCAGTGGCCGGAGGAGGGAGGGAGGAGCAGCTCGGGCTGGTGCGATGCGGGGGCAGAGGAAAGCACGGGATGAGCTCGTGCTGGGAGGAGGCGCGGCTGGGCGGCGCAGAGGCGAGGGAGCAGGGCCGGCGGGAGGCGCGGGCGCGGCGCGCGCGGCGGGCAGGCGGCGGGGCTCGCTGCGGCGGCGGCTGCGGGCGGGCGCAGGCGGAGGGCGGCGGCGCAAGGGGCGGCGTCGGCCGGCGGCGCGCGGGCGTGGCGCGGGCGGCGGCGGCCGGCGGCCGGCGGCGGGAGGCGCAAGCGCTGGGGAAGCTCGGGCTCGGGAGGATCGGGCTGGCTTCTCCCGTGCGCCGCGGGAAGAAGAGAAGGAAAACGAAAAGAAGAAGAAAGGAAGGAGAGAAAAGAAAAAGGAGAAAAGGAAAAAGGGAAAAAGAAAAAGAGAAAAAGGGGAGGGGGCGGCTGCAAAAATGCCAGGGGGTGGGAAAAGTTTTCAGGAGACAAAACCTAGGGTTTGGGGTTAGATGGGCTTGGGCTTTATTTTCTCCCATTTAAACTTTTCTGTTTTATATTTTTAAAACAAAATACACAGGGAATTTAAACACGAAAACTATACAAAATATTTTTAGTTTTGAATAGACAATTTAATAAACAAGTTTTTAACATTTTTAAAAGATTTGAAAATAACACATTTTTTATTAAATTGAAATGCATTTGAATTTAATTATTGAAATTTAATTTAAATGCAACAAATTAAATTAATGCGATGCGATGCCATGTCGATGCAAAAAGAAAAACACACAAAAGTTAAAGGGGATAAAATCCCAGGGCGTTACAATCGACACCACTAACAAGGGATCGCGTCCCGCGATCCACGCCGAGACCACAAGAAGAGAGGGGTAACTATCGAGTCTTCACGCTCCGGGATGAACTTCTTGACACCACTAACAAGGGATTCTTGCTCCACCTCGAGATTCTCGACACCACTAACAAGGAATTGTTGCTCACGACAAAGACGACTCCGAAAGATCGAACCTAATAGGATAAAAGCAAGAGATCGTCCACCCACACGTAGGATCCTAAAACTTTGAAAGTTTGGATAAGAGAAGAGACTCCAAAACAAGTAAGGTAAGAGGATAAATAGAATTGAGGTAAGGAATAAAAGAATCCTATTGAGATCTTTTCAAAATAATTTTAGTCAAATAGTTTTCGACACTCTAGAAACAACGACTGTTAGCGAGGTTATCATACAGGCTTTTGCGGACCCGCTGCTTCGATAACCATTCGTATCGAAACAACAAGGAGATCGAAACCCTGACTCTGATACCACTTTGTGACGCCCTAAAATCGGTACTATGTAGATTTAAGCGATCCCGCTGAAATCCGCATAATAACGATTTTAGGTCGCCCACCAGACATAATGTGCACGCCGAAACATGCGCATTATGTGGGTGGAATTGTGATAACATTACAACAGTTCCGTTACATCCACAAATACAACAGAAGATAAATTACAACAACGACTCGAACGAGTCAAGATACAAATGATACAATACAAAGATTCAAATGACAGCGGAAGCAAAATAGTATCCGACTACGGATAAGATGAAAATTGGACTAAGAGTTCTGAAGATAAGCGATGGCATCATATCCCTGCCCAGCCAAGCCAGAGGGATTCCCAAGCTAACGTCGTCAGACTTCAAACATGTTGACTGCACATAAAGCACATCCCAAAAGAGGGTCAGGGCACTCCCTGGCAAGCAAAACCGACTTGCCTACTTTCTACACCATCTCCCAAAATATAGGGGAGGTGGACTTAGCGGCAGCAGCACTAGCAAACTAAAGAGACACGCTACAACTTCCGTCTAATCAGAGAAAGATAAGAGAGCGCATAAGATAAACATTTACAACTAACACCAAACATAACCCATTCTCGAATTAACCCCCTCAACCAAATATGAGGAAGCAATTCGGGAAACTCACACATGGAACAATTTTAATTATAATTTATTGTGAAAGTAATTCTATATTACTAGTCAATTTAATTAACATTAATTAGGTGCAAGTTGTCTAGATCTTGTTAGCCAGCATCATCACCAAAGTCGTCCATAACCGTGGACACGGCTCATCGATAAGATTATACCCTGCAGGGGTGCACTACAGTACCCATACTCGCATGATCAACCCGTTAGGGCCTCTCAACACGACTCATTCCTTCACTACAGCAAGTCCAAGTGCCACCCATATGAGTTGTTACCCGCGTCAGGAGTCCGGCCGAATCTCAATTGCGGACTCATTAGTTTGTGTCCACGCGCCATGCGGCTCAAACCACAGTAGGAATTGTCCGCTTCGCGCGCACCACTCCTATATGACCCCCCGTATCAAGTAACCTCTCATCAATCATCATCATCGTGCACATGCATATGCGCAAATGGAAAACCCGAACTAGTTGCGGCACATGGACAAGCTGAAGATCCGTTCAAAGTCGAGGGGGGCTCCATAGGGCCTCCCACAAGTGGTTAGTGCGCTCAAAATTGGATCCGAGGACAAAATCTCAGTTCCTAGGTCGACACTGAGCAGAACAAAGCACCTCGCAAGGCCTTCCGCCTGGTGCCTTATCATTTAATTATAATACCCATATATAAACAACATTTTATTAAGGTAGAATAATCTATCATACTAAGCAGATGGAACATAAGACCAACAGACGACTCGCACAAACAACTCTAAGCATGCGCTACGACTCGCAAGGCCAACAGATAAACATGCAACGGGTATTAGGTTGTGGGGATAAAGCTGTATGGGCTGCAGGATAAACATGTGATGGGATCGCGATAAAGAATCGAATACTAGGGTAGCAGAGATCAACGGCAGGAATGAAAGACAATGTATAGGTAAACAAGCAAACTTTGCTTGCCTGGAATCCCGCATGGAAGCAGATCTTGTCGTAGCTCACACATCTCAACGTCGTATCCGCGAAGAAGCAACAAACACTGGAAAGCGTAAAAGATGCATTTTACAACTACGACAAAAGATTCAGCATGATCATATGAGAATGATGCATGGCATGGCGAGATGCAATTTGAGATGCACTTAACTCAAATTAAGCGGAACCGGGGTTTTGACAATTAATACTTAGGTGCAAGTTATTTATCTACTCCACAAATTAAATGTTCATTAACATGGCAAGACATGGCATGGGTGATCTAATTAAATTAAATGGAATAGGGCAATATATATTTATTACCCCACACATTCCATAATTATTATTTAGGTGAATTACTACACCCGCAAACGCAAGAGATGCAACACATGTAATTATATTGCGAAATGCACAAGATAGATGACATTTAATAAAATAGGTATAGGGTTAGGGTTTGGGTCCGTACGTCGGATCGAGAGAGATAGGGTCCGAAACCGACGTGTTCGGTCCGTAGAGGAAGTAGTCGACGTCGGGGAAGTAGTCGTCGCGGAACCGGGGCATAGTCGTTTGTCGGTGTCATGGAAGTGGGCGGGAAGTAGTCGTACTCGGTCATCACCGTTGACGGGCGCGGGCACGTAGGAGCACGGCAACGGACACCGGAAGGAAAAGCGCAAGGGCGGGCACCGCAACACGGACACGGCGGTCACGACAACGCGGCACCGGAGGAGGCACTCGCACGCGCATGTAGCAACACCTCGAAGGGTGGACAACTCGGACAAAAATGGCGACGCCGGGGTCTTGCGGGCATTGTGTCGAACACTTGGCGGGCGTCGGCGGCGTGCACGTGGCCGGGAAGAGGAGGCGACGTCGAGGGCGCGCGGCGGCGAGTGGGTGGAGCGCGGAGGAGCGAGGGCAACGGCGGGCGCGTCGCGCGGGACGGAGCCTTCGGGCCGGCTCGGGAGGAGACGGAGGCGCAGCGGATGGCGGCGTGCGGGCGGCCGGCGGTGGAGGACGCGACGGCCGGAGGCGGGGCAGAGGGAGCGGCGACGTGCGGCGCGGGCGGCCGGACGGGGGCGACAGGCGGATGGCGGCGCACGGGCGGCGAGCGGCTAGAGGCGGGGTGGCGACCGGCGACCAATGGCCGGAGGAGGGAGGGAGGAGCAGCTCGGGCTGGTGCGATGCGGGGGCAGAGGAAAGCACGGGATGAGCTCGTGCTGGGAGGAGGCGCGGCTGGGCGGCGCAGAGGCGAGGGAGCAGGGCCGGCGGGAGGCGCAGGCGGCGGCAGGCGCGGGCGCGGCGCGCGCGGCGGGCAGGCGGCGGGGCTCGCTGCGGCGGCGGCTGCGGGCGGGCGCAGGCGGAGGGCGGCGGCGCAAGGGGCGGCGTCGGCCGGCGGCGCGCGGGCGTGGCGCGGGCGGTGGCGTCCGGCGGCCGGCGGCGGGAGGCGCAGGCGCTGGGGAAGCTCGGGCTCGGGAGGATCGGGCTGGCTTCTCCCGTGCGCTGCGGGAAGAAGAGAAGGAAAAAGAAAAGAAGAAGAAAGGAAGGAGAGAAAAGAAAAAGGAGAAAAGGAAAAAGGGAAAAAGAAAAAGAGAAAAAGGGGAGGGGGCGGCTGCAAAAATGCCAGGGGGTGGGAAAAGTTTTCAGGAGACAAAACCTAGGGTTTGGGGTTAGATGGGCTTGGGCTTTATTTTCTCCCATTTAAACTTTTCTGTTTTATATTTTTAAAACAAAATACACAGGGAATTTAAACACGAAAACTATACAAAATATTTTTAGTTTTGAATAGACAATTTAATAAACAAGTTTTTAACATTTTTAAATGATTTGAAAATAACACATTTTTAATTAAATTGAAATGCATTTGAATTTAATTATGGAAATTTAATTTAAATGCAACAAATTAAATTAATGCGATGCGATGCCATGTCGATGCAAAAAGAAAAACACACAAAACTTAAAGGGGATAAAATCCCGGGGCGTTACACATGGCCAACTGGTTCTCTCACGCGCTTCGCGATTCTGCGTTGTCGTGTCTCCTGAACCTCCCGGAAGACTCCGTGAACTCTTGGGAGGAGCTCTGCAAGCAGTTCATCTCCAACTTCAAGGGAACGCACGAGCGCGCCCTCACCCATAACGACCTGCGCGCTGTGGTGCAGAAGAAGGATGAGACGCTTCGCAAGTACATCCAGCTCTTCAGCATAGTGCGTAACAAGATACCTAACATCCCTGATACCCAGGTCATCGCCGCCTTCCGCGAAGGCGTCACGAACAGCAAGATGCTCGAGAAGCTGGGCATCCACGATAAGCTCACCTCCGTGGTGAAGCTGTTCGACCTGGCGGACAAGTGCGGCAAGGCTGAAGAGGGGCTCCTCTTTGTCAAGATGTCCTCGAGAGGGGACGAGCACGCTGAGGGGTCCAGGAGCCAGAAGAAGAAGGAGGAGCCCAAGCGCAAGGCCACCACGGTTCTCGCGGCAGAGCCTGACGCGAAGGGCACCCGCAGGAACTCCCCTTAGCCCGGAGAAAGGAAAGATGACCACCGCCCATTCTGCATCTACCACAACAGGCGCGGTCACTCTACCGAATACTGCTTCGACCTCAAAAGGTTGAGCAAGGAACGTGAGCAAGCAGAAGGCAGTGGCGGCCGCGGCCGAGGCAGTGGCGGTCGAGGCCGCCTCTACCGCGGGAGCGGACGCAAGGGCGGCTACCAGAAGCCATCGGGCAACCAGGCCAACGCTGCGGAGAAAAACGGCAACCTCCCTGACGAGGAGGACGGTGGCTACCAAGCCCCAAGAGGCGTCATTGCATGCATCCTTGGGGGGGGCACAGGCGCCAAAATCGAACAATCAGTTCAAGCAGTTCGCCCGCGAGCTCAACGCCGCCCTCCCAAGCACTGAGATCTCCAGACCCCTCAAGTGGTCGCTGTACACCATCGCCTTCGACGCTCAGGACCACCCCAAGTCCACCAAGGTTGTTGGAACCCTCCCGCTGGTTTGCAGCCCCACCATCGACAACGTCGCTGTCTCCAAGACACTCATTGATGGTGGAACAAGGCTGAATGTCATCTCCACAGATACATTCGAAGCGCTTCAAGTGCCTTACGAGCGGCTCATGCCCTCCCGGCCCTTCACGGGGGTCACCAGCGGCTCGATCGAGTCTCTAGGCCAGGTCAGGCTTGCCGTCACCTTCAGAAGCAAGGAGATTTACCGCACCGAGCACATCGACTTCGATGTTGCACACATCGGCCTGCCATACAATGCCATCCTCGGTTACCCCGCGCTCGCAAAATTCATGGTCGTCACACATCATGCTTACAACATGGTCAAGATTCCCGGCAGCGCCGGCACAATCACCATCCGTGGACATGTCCTGGATGCCACCCGCGCTGTCGAGACGGCCTACAAGGCTGCGGCCATGGAGTTCCCCGCGGACGAGGACCTAGAGCCTCTCAAGAGGCCCAAGAAGAAGAAGCAGTTGTTCTCCCAAGAGCCAGCCGCCACAAAGAAAGTCTCTCTTAGCTCCAGCAGCTCGGGGGCTGAAGGCTCGGGGCTAGCGTCACCATTGGCGCTGCGCTGCCTCCCAAATAGGAAAGCGCGCTCGTCGCCTTCCTCCAGGCAAACTCTGACATGTCCGCATGGACTCCGTCAGATATGTCTGGTGTACCGAGGGATGCGATCAAGCACCACTTGGCCGTGTGTCCAAACGCGCGCCCCGTCAAGCAAAATGCAAGAAAACAAGCCCCCGAGAAGCAAGCATTCATCATCAAGGAGGTCGAGAAGCTCAAAGAGGCAAAGGTCGTCCGTGAAGTCGCGCACCCCACGTGGCTCTCCAACGGCGTGGTAGTCCCAAAGCCCGCCAGGGGAGGCCACCTCTGCATCGACTACACCGACGTAAAAAAGGTCTGCCCCAAGGACCCTTACCCCATGCCAAGAATCGACCAGATCGTGGACTCCACGGCAGGCTGCGACCTCCTCTGCTTCCTTGATGCGTTCTCTGGTTATCATCAGATAAAAATGGCTAAGGAGGACGAGGAGAAGACGGATTTCCTCACCCCTTGCGGTGTGTACTGCTACGTCTACATGGCCTTCGGCCTAAAAATGTCGGATCCACCTTCCAGGGGCTGATGAGGATAGCACTTGGCGAGCAAATGGGGAGAAACGCCGATGCATATGTCGATGACATCGTCGTAAAATCCCGAGAAGGAAACACTCTCCTCGGGGACCTTGAAGAGACCTTCGCCAGCCTGCGCAAGGTGAACATTAAGCTCAACCCCGCCAAGTGCGTCTTCGGAGTGCCTTCAGGCAAACTGCTTGGTTTCCTCGTGTCTCACAGAGGCATAGAGGCAAACCCTGACAAAATCAAGGCAATAGAGGACATGCAGCCTCCACGAGGCTCAAGGACATGCAACGCCTAGCAGAATGCATGGCCAGCTTGGGTAGATTCATCTCCAAGTTCGGCGAAAGAGCCCTGCCCTTCTTCAAGATCTTGAAAATAACGGGCACTTTCAAGTGGACCCCCGAAGCGGAAAAAGCATTTGAGGAGTTGAAGAAGTACCTTGCCAGCCCATCGGTAATGGTCGCCCCAAGGTCAGGCGAGCACCTGAAGATGTACCTGTCGGCCACTCCACAGACAGCCAGTGCCGTCCTTGTGGTAGAAAGGGAAGAGCCAGTGCGTCATAAGAGGAGTGCAACCACTCCAAAGGAAAAGCCTCCCGATCCGGAGCTCGACGAGAGGCCTGCTCCAAGTCAACTGCTGCAAGAAGATCCCGCCACGGAGCCTGTCAAGCCACTTGAGGCAAACCCACCCGAGGCCCATGACAAGCCACTTGAGGCAAACCCTCCCGAGGCCCATGACAAGCGACTTGAGGCAAACTCCCCCGAGGCCCATGACAAGCCCCTTGAGGCAAACTCCCTCGAGGGCCAGGTCATGCCCCCAGAGGCCAACCCCCTTGAGGGCTTAACGGAACCCCTTCAGGCAGAGCACACCAAGGCTACACAGACTACTCTTGTCGAACATCCAGTCTACTTCATCAGCACAGTACTGCGCGATGCTCGCGAGCGATATACGATGCAGCAGAAGCTCCTCCTTGCACCACTCATCGCCTCAAGAAAGCTGCGACACTACTTCCAGGGACACCCCATAACGGTGGTCACCTCTTCCCCCTGGAGCAAATCCTGCGCAACCCAAATGCCACAGATCGTGTCGCAGCATGGAATATTGAGCTACAACCATTCAATTTGCGCTTCAATACCACAAGGGTAATCAAAGGAAGAGCGTTGGCAGACTTTGTCGCCGAATGGACTGACCCAACCCCTGAAGAGCCTTTGGGAGAAGAACAAGAGCCCAGTGGAGACAGAATGCCCAGCCAATGGACCATGAAGTTCGACGGAGCTTTTGCTTGTCGCCATGGTGGGGCTGGCGTGGTCCTTATCTCACCAAAGGGCGACAAGCTATATTATGCGGTCCAGCTGTGCTTCGGAATCGACAAGATCTCCAACAATATCGCTGAGTACGAAGGCCTGCTTGCTGGCCTACGCGCCGCAATCGCCCTAGGCATCAAGCACTTACTCATCAAGGGCGACTCCCAGCTGCTTGTCAACTTCTCCAACAAAAGCTATAAGCCTAAGGACGACCACATGGCCGCATACCTTGAAGAGGTCCGTAGGCTGGAGAAGCACTTCAGGGGAATGGAGCTCATGCACATCCCAATAAAGGAGAACCAAGAGGCTGATGACATCGCCAAGCGCGCATCAAAGAGGCAAGCTCAGCCGTCGGGCGTCTTTGAAGAAAGGCTCGTCAAAGCATCCATAGAGCAGCCTCAAGAGGCCCGCAAGCACAGATGAAGCGCTCCCACCACCACCGGCAAACGGGGCGCCAAATTATGGGCCCCAACAGGGGAGCGTCTGTTTCTCACAGCGGTGCATCAAGAAGCAGGATGGATAGACGAGATCAAAGACTACCTAAACAGAGGGGTCCTTCCCGAGGAAGATGTCGAAGCGGAGCGAATCGCCCGCCAAGCAAAATCTTACAAAATCCTCGAAGGAATTCTCTACCGCAAGCGCCCAAACGGCACCGCGCTCAAATGCGTCCCTCCTGAAGAAGGCAAACTGCTGATCAAAGACATCCACAGCGGGGAATGCGGCCACCATTCGTGCGCCCGCACCCTCGCGGGTAAAGTCTTCAGGAGTGGATTCTACTGGCTTCAAGCACTTCAGGCTGTAGAGGACATCGTCCAAGCATGTGAAGCCTGCCAATTCCACGCCAAACAAATCCACCAACCTGCGCTGGGGTTACAGACCATTCCGCTATCCTGGCCATTCGCGGTCTGGGGGCTGGACATCCTGGGACACTTCCCAACAGCGCAGGGCGGATATCGCTACCTCTTTGTGGCCATTGACAAGTTCACTAAGTGGCCTGAAGTGGAGACGACGTGCACAATCACAGCAGGCGCGGCGGTGAAGTTCATCAGGAGCCTGGTCTGCCGCTTCGGAGTACCTAACCGCATCATCACCGACAATGGCTCACAATTCACCAGCGGCATCTTCAGAGCCTACTGTAAAAGAATGTGCATCAAGCTCTGCTTCGCCTCAGTCGCCCATCCGCAAAGCAACAGACAGGCTGAGCGCGCAAACGCAGAAGTCCTCAAAGGCCTAAAGACCAGGACCTTCGATATCCTCAAAGGCCACGGCAAGGGCTGGATCAACGAGCTAACTTCGGTGCTCTGGTCCATCCGTACAACGCCACCCAAGCCTACGGGAGAAACGCCGTTCGCCCTCGTCTATGGAGCCGAATTAGTCCTCCCCACAGAGATAAAGCATGGATCCCCGCGGGTCCTCGCCTTTGACGAGGACCAGCAAGAGGACCTCCACAACGACGACCTGCTGCTCCTCGAAGGACTACGACGCCACGACGCCCTACGGGCGGCCAAATACCAGCAGGACCTGAGGCGCTACCACATCCGCAACGTGCGCACACGTACCCTGGAGGCAGGCGATCTCGTCCTCAGGCGAATCCTCTCCAGGGAAGGCCTCCACAAGCTGTCCCCGATGTGGGAAGTCCCCTACAGGGTAACCCACATCGCCAGGCCTGTTGCGGCTCGCCTCGAGACTCAAGACGGCGTCTCCGTCAAGAATCCATGGAACATCATGCACCTACGCAAGTTCTACCCGTGATCATCGTCACGCCCGTGATCATTGTCACGTCAAGACATCTAACGAAAGAGGCAGCTTACGGCGCAACCTCCAAGCACTTTTTGACTCAAGAGGTTAAAAGCTCACGGCTTAAACCTCACACAACTTTTTGTCTCCAGAAGGAACAAACTCAGAACGTGATCATCGTCACGCCCGTGATCATTGTCACGTCAAGACATCTGGCAGAAGAGGCAGCTTACGGCTCAACCTCCAAGCACTTTTTGTCTCTAGAGGTTAAAAGCTCACGGCTTAAACCTCCAAGCTCCAAAGGCTTCTCTCAAGGGTCAACCCTCCGAGCTCTCCATGTAACGAGCCACCTCAGGCCGTTGAGAGTCTCTGCCACCAATGGGTGGTCCCCATGCCTCGACATGGTCAAAACATTAACTTGGCAACCCCAAGCATAATGAAACAATTTCGTTCCCAAGTGAACTTAGCGTCTCGGCGCCGTTATGTAATATTTGGTGAGTTTAATTTACGCATTACTTTGTTGAAGTGTGCGCTTATATCTCTCCACATGCGTACCTCACGAGCGGGGGCTGAGTATGGTGCCAGTGCCTCAAATGACACACCAGCAGCACTGCAAAATCCAAGAGTCCGAGCTCTGGCTGGAGGGCAAGATCCCACAAACACGCCATCTCTACAGAGGACCTTGGTACTTACTCTCCTCGCGAGGAACGCTTGAGGGGACCTACAAGCGCGCACGAGTCACTTGAACCGTGTTCCAGCGTTTGGGTTCGTCCCTCTAACATCTACAGGGAAGATATGCCCCCGCAAGCCTGAGGAGGCATCCGGGAATGATCCCTCAAGAGGACCTCCTCGCCAGGAAAAAAGCCTCTACAGGGCGAAAACCTCGAGAAGCTAAGTCTCGCACCCACGCCTTAAGAGCGTTTTCTTCCCCCTCTAGCACACGTTTGCCCCTCAAGCGACTTCGCTTGCCCTTACGCTTCATGGACTACTCGCACGTCTAAGGGGGGCACTTGAGCATCGCGACTCAGGGCTCTGACCTCTCCTAGGTCTAAACTCCCCCCGGCCTTGCGGAGTCATTGCTCCTGCATACCGAAGCGGCGGAGTCATGGCACGAAGAGATGGGTCCTACCGACGCAGAGAACAAATAGACATGAAAATGAGTCCAAAGATATCTCTCGAGGGGCAAACAAGATAAAAGCAAACAACAATAAAGAGTATATTACAGGCCAAAAGGTCTTAAACATCTAAACACTAGATTGTTTCAGATACAAGCGCACGCAGGCGCAATCATGGGTAACTCAGGCGGATGCATCAGCGTCTTGCACCTCCTCCACGGCGCCCTCCTCGGTCTCGGCAGAGGCGGTCTCCTCCTCGTTGTCCTCCTCCGCAGCCTCCGCACGCCTGAAGCGGTTGCAGAAGGCATCAACTTGCTCGTGGAGGGAGCTGGAGACCCGCTGCGCGTCCTCGCCTTGAGCAGCCTCTGTCACGGTGGAGAGGTCGAAGCCCGACGTGAGGAGCCTGAGGTTGGTGAAGATGCGATCGACAACCACCCCCAGGAGCTGCCGACTTTCGTCCTCGATCATCTCACGAAGCTCGGCGACGGGGCCCTCGAGCGCCGCGAAGAGCTGGTCAAAGTAGACCAGGTACATGGCCGCATCGCCTCGGCCCCGGACATCGGTGTGTGGCGCGTCCGCGCCGAGTTGCGCAGCTAGCTCGTTGCCCCGAGCAAACAACGCCTCGAACATGCGCTCACGCTGCTTTGTGAGCGCGCGAGACGCCTGGGCCGAGTCCGACGCCTGCGCCGCCCGCTCCATCGCCGGGGCCACCTGCTCCTCCACGTCCTTGGCCAAGGAATTGAGGTGTTGAACTGCCTCCGTGCGGGCCTCCTCCGCTCGGCGACGACCGTCCTTGGCGCGCTTGAGGCGGGCCTCCAGCTTGGAGGTGGCCTTCTCAAGCTCGGCGATCCGCTGAGCATCCACGACGCTCTTGGCCTTGAAGTGGTCCTCCTGCTTCTGGGCCAGGTCGCGGTACCTCTGAGAGGTGGACTTGTGGAACTGCTTCTCGCGCTCCGCGAGGGAGTCCTCGGCCTCCTTCTTCTTCTCGCCGAAACGCCGCTCGAAGCGCTCATAAGCAAGCTTCTGGGCAGCGACGTTCTCGTCGTACTTCGAAACCGCTTGGGCCAGGTCTCCTTCGCGCGCCTCGAGGGCTTCGCGCTGGGCAGTTAAGTCCTTATCCGCCTGAAGGCGTTGCTCCTCGAGCTGTTGCAGCTCTTTCTCCTTGAGGGCCAGCTGTCGCTCGCGCTTGGCTAAGGCCTTGCAGTCTTCCTCCAGAGCGGCTTGCGCGGCCTGATGGGCGGAGAGCAACTGGGTCTCTAGCTGGCCCAGCTCGCGGCGCTTCTGCGCCAACGAGCCCTCCATTGCCTCGCGCTCCGCCGTGGCATCACGCAGCAGCTCGGCCGCGGCGTCGCGTTCCGCTTGCAGGGGCACGAGGAGTTCGTCGGCGTCACGGATGGCCCCCTCGCGGATCTCCTTGGCAAGCGGATGGCCTCCTCGCGGGCAGCCTGCAGCGCCAAGGCCTCCAGCCGGCGCGCCTCGACCGCCGCGTGGTAGGACGCCCGTGACCTCGCCAGCTCCTGCTTCCGGGCGAGCTGTATGTCCCCGAGGGCGAGGTGTAGCTCCAGGCCCTCCAAGGACTCCCTCTCGAGGCCGAAGGCGACCTCGCGGCGCCCCGCGCTCCAGTCCCAGCCACGGAGGACCAACTCCTGGCTTGTGGAGGGCCCGGCTCCGGCGTCAAGTCCCGAACGCCCGGCCTCGGGAAGCGCTCGGGGGCTAGCCTGGGTTCCTCCCATGCCCGCGCCAGCGTCCGCTTCAGGCCCCGCCGCAGCGGGGCGCCCATCGCCTCCAGCTGAGCGAGGAGGCGAGGAAGAATTTCCAGCTGGGCGAGGAAGCGAGGAAGGATCACCCCCAGCGGACGCGCCGGCGCCTACCGGCGCCTCGCACATTACCGCCGCAGGCTGCACGGGAGCAGTGGGCGGAGGCGACGGAGTAGGCGCGCGCGGTGGCGTTGGCTCGCGCGGCGGAGTTGCCTCGCGCAGAGGCGTAACCGCGCGAGGGGAAGTAGGAGCGCGAGATGGCGTGGAAGCCCTCTCCTCTGTGGTTTCCACCACCATGGTCGCGGGGGGGGGGGGGGGGGGGGGGTGTAGGTGCCTCTGGGCGTGGAGTTTCCTCCTCCGCCTGAGGCTCTGCCGCCCTCTTCTGAGGCGCCCCCTCAGCAGGGCATGTGGAGGCCGTCTCCACAGGCCTCGTGGCATCGTCAGCCATGGCCTCTGTAACGCCCCGGGATTTATCCCCTTTTGTTTTTGTGAGTTTTCTTTTTTGCATCGACATGGCATCGCATTGCATCGCATTAAATTTAATTTGTTGTATTTAAATTCAATCCCCGCAATTAAATTCAAATGCATTTCAAATTAATTAAAAATGTGTTATTTTCAAATCTTTTAAAAATGTTAAAATTTAGTTTATTAAATTGACTATTCAAAACTAAAAATATTTTGTATAGGTTTTGTATTCAAATTCCTTTTCTATTTTGTTTTAAAAATATAAAACTGAAAAGAATAAAAAAAAAGGGAGGGAAATAAGGCCCAAAGCCCATCTAACTCAAACCCTAGGTTTCCCCACAGAAAATTCTTTCCCACCCCCTGACTTTTTGCAGCCACCCTCCTCCTTTTTCTGATTTTTGCAAAATAATCTTCCACCCCTTCTTTCTCTTTTTCCCCCTCCTTTCCTTTTTCTTTTTCTTCTTTTCTTTTTCCTCTCTTTCTCTTCTTCCTTCCCGAGCTCGCACGGGAGAAACTCCCCAGCGCTCGAGCCAGCGCTCCGGCCGGCGCCCCGTCCTCCCCACGTCGCCCACGCCCGCGCCGGCCCTGCGCCTCCCCAGCGCGCGCGCCGCCGCATCCCCAACGCCCGTTGCGCCGCAGCCCGCGCTCGCCCGCGCCTCCACCTCCGCCGCCGCCAGCGCCTCCCCACGTCCCGGCCGCGCCAGCCGCCGCCGCCCGGCGCCGCGCCGGCCGTCGCCTCTGCCGCGCCCCCTGCTCCTGCCCGCGCCGCCTCGCGCCGGCCGCCGCGCCCGACGCGGCCACGCCCGCGCCTCTCCATCGCGCGCCGCCGCCCGGCCGTCTCCAGCCGCATCCGCGCCAGCCCCGTGCGCCGCCCCCTGCTCCGCTCGCCGCACGCCTCCTCGGCCTGCGCCTCTCCCGCTCGCGCCGCGCCTTCCCGCGCTGCCCGCACGCCGCCGTGTCGCGCCCTACGCTGCCGTGTCGCGTGCGTCCGTTCGCGCCGGTCGCCGCCGCCGTGCGCATCCGCTGCCGCCGCCGCCGCTGCGCGCTCGCCACCCACGCTCCCCGCGCGCCGCCGCCCGCGCTCCAACCGCCCCGCGCCGCCGCTCGCTGCCGCCGCCTCCGCCGCGCGCCGCACGCGTCGTCGTCGCCCTTGCGCTCGCTACCGCGCGCCGCCGTCCGCGCGCGTCCTCTCCTGCTCCGCCTCCCGTGCGTGCCCGGACCGCCTCCCCGACCTCCTCGCGTCCACCGCCCGCAAGGTGTTCGGTGGTTTGCCTGCAAGAACTTCGGCGTCGCTTTTGTGTCCGAGTTGTCCACCCATCGAGGTGTTGCCGAATGCGCGTGCGCGTGCCTCTTTCGGTGATGCGTTGCCGTGACCGCCCGTGTCCGTGTCGCGGTGCCCGCCCGTGCGCGCTTTTCCTTCCGGTGTCCATTTGCCGTGTTCTACGTGCCGCGCTTCCCCGACCACTTCCACGACACCGACAAACGACGATGCCCCTGTTCCGCGACGACTACTTCCCCGACGGCGACTACTTCATCTACGGACCGAAGACGTCGGTTTCGAACCCTATCTCTCCCGGTCCAACGTGCGAACCCAAACCCTAACCCTATGCCTCTCTTATAAAATGTCATCTATCTTGTGCATATCGCATCATAATTGCATTTGTTGCATCTCTTGGGTTTGCGGGTGTATCAAATCACCTAAATAATAAATATGGAATGTGTGGGGTAACAAATATATAATGCCCTATTCCATTTAATTTAATTAGATCACCCATGCCATGTGTTGCCATGCTAACCAACATTTAATATTGCGGGTAAATAAATAACTTGCACCTAAATATTAATTGCCGGGGTTGCTTTCCCGCTTAATTTGGATTACCTGCAATGTATTGCATCTTGCCATGTCATGCATCATTCTCATATGATCATGCTGGATCTTTTGCCGTAGTTGTAAAATGCATCTTTTGCGCTTCCAGTGTTTGTTGCTTCTTCACGGATACGACGTTGAGATGTGTGAGCCACGACAAGATCTGCTTCCATGCGGGATTCCAGGCAAACAAAATTTGCTTGTTTACCTATACATTGTCTTTCATTCCTGCCGTTGATCTCTGCTACCCTAGTATTCGATTGTTTATTGCGATCCTATCACATGTTTATCCTGCAGCCTATACAGCTTTATCCCCACATCCCATCACCTGTTGAATGTTTATCTGTTAGCCTTGCGAGTCGTAGCGCATGCTTAGAGTTGGTTGTGCGAGTCCTCTGTTGGTCGTTTATTTTCATCTTCTTAGCTTGATAGATTATTTTACTTTAATAAAATGTTGTCTTATTTGGGGTATTATAATTAAATGATAAGACACCAGGCGGAAGGCCTTGCGAGGTTCTTTGTTCTGCTCAGTGTCGACCTAGGAACTGAGATTTTGTCCTCGGATCCAATTTTGAGCGCACTAACCACTTGTGGGAGGCCCAATGGAGCCCCCCTCGACTTTGAACGGATCTTTAGCTTGTCCATGTGCCGCAACTAGTTCGGGTTTTCCATTTGCTCATATTCATGTGCATGATGATGACGATTGATGAGAGGTTACATGATACGGGGGGTCATATAGGTGTGGTGCGCGCGAAGCGGACAGTTCCTACTGTGGTTTGAGCCGCATGGCGCGTGGACACAAACTAATGAGTCCGCAATTGAGAATTCGGTCGGACTCTTGACACGGGTAACAACTCATATGGGTGGCACTTGGACTTGCTGTAGTGAAGGAATATTGTAACGCCCCGGGATTTATCCCCTTTTGTTTTTGTGAGTTTTCTTTTTTGCATCGACATGGCATCGCATTAAATTTAATTTGTTGCATTTAAATTCAATCCCCGCAATTAAATTAAAATGCATTTCAAATTAATTAAAAATGTGTTATTTTCAAATCTTTTAAAAATGTTAAAATTTAGTGTGGCGTACCTGCACTTAAAATAAGGCAGATACCTGTGTATAGTGCAAATCCCTGGATCGATTCATTTGCACACACAGTTACGATGTAATATCACAACAAAGCGTAAACTTTATTACATCGATGATCCAGAATTACAAAATATTCTTTACAAATTGCATAGCATAAGGCTAGCATTGAAAAAGTACACAGCGGAAAACACAATAGCAGTGAGTCTCTATAACTTTCATGCTGCCACAGGCGAAAACATGTTGGTTGTAGACTCGAAACCTTTAACGAAACCTCACTCGTCATCTGATCAAATCTGCAATAAGAAAAATATTGCAACAACGTGGGTCAGATTCCATTAAAAATGGAGTCTGGCAAGTGACACTATGGTGGACACTTATGGAATAACTCTAAAGCCTATATGAATATTTGGCTGGTGGAGCTCAAGGCTAATTTGCATAAAGCCAATTTTTCCTACTCTTTTGTAAACACTTTTCTTGAAATCAAGACGAGTATGGCATGAAAACCATAAATCTCATCTTCCCTTGTTCACCCATCAAGTTTTATTTCTGAAGTTGGAATGATGGAATCCTCCGTTGACGTCCTTGATCAGCTGCTCAAAATTGCCCGTAACCGGGGACACGGCTAAGTACTTAGTTTTACACTCTGCAGAGGTTGTGCACTTTCACCATTGTACC
Source organism: Poa annua (assembly GCA_026929855.1). Lineage (NCBI taxonomy): Eukaryota > Viridiplantae > Streptophyta > Magnoliopsida > Poales > Poaceae > Poa > Poa annua. Next base: position 74,921,741 of record CM049426.1, read on the forward strand.
CATTCAACCCAAGGTATCCTTTACACACCATTTGTGATAAGGAAAGGAGAAAATGAGACGAGATCTTTCAGAAGCATTTTCCCTCCCCATACTGGCTTGACCCGTTCCACCTAACATCCCCCTACATCTGCTTGTCAAGCCGGAGAGAGTCCACGCAACATAATTGATCAAGCCAGAGCCCATATGGCAATGGCTGCACTGGAAGCAATCGTCACTCGGAGTTCTTCAGATTCCTCTGTTCCTGGGTGGCCGTTCTCAAGTGTACAGACTCTTTAGGAACCATAGAAATGGACCGAGTAGCCACTCAACATAAACCATCCGACCAATTACCACCCAGGTGTTTCATTAACTTAAGTGGATGTGCACTCTCAGGTAAAAATCACCATGCTCACAGCCCTAAGTAGAATAGAAATTCATCCTAGGCAAAGACAGCCATGAGCACAGTCCTGAGTAGTCACTTAACATTTTGTAAAAATCTTTCATCAATTGCATAGCATCAATATTTCTGCTAAGTATGATATAGGAACCTAGACACAGGAATAAGGGATTCTACGCAGGTTTAGCATAGCAACACATGCATATAAAAATACACTAAGTAATGCATATAAAAATAGGAAGTTTATGGGGTGTGCCACTTGCCTTTGAATGTTGTCGTTGTTCACAAACTCTTTTCAACAACGAACGTTTGCTCTCCGTTTAATCTAAACAATATAAGCAAGCAACAATACAACAATCAACAGCAAGCACAAATCCACAATGCAAACGAACACATACTAGATGAATAAATAGGTTTTATAAAACTTTCTAAGGAAAATATGTTTATGCATGATATGCAAAAATATTCCTAAGGCTAGAAATGCTTTTTCATGCCATGAAATTCTTTTAAGTTATTGTAAGGCAAATAGGTTGGTCAAAAAGGACCAAGGACTAAAGTCTTAAGTTGGATATACATACTTTGTTTTATATCTCCTTGAAACAAGCACTCTAATGGCTTAGCCATGATGTGCAAAATACTTAGAGAAAAATACTAAGTCATTTGTTCAAGATGATCACAATTATTATCAACTCTTTGTAAGTTGGACATTCACTATAGTGAGAGAGACAGACACCCGGCCAGCCACTTAAATTGTGGAACAGGTCTCATGTACGTGGACATGTAAGGTTTGTTTCCAGGCCGCTTCATCCCACTATGCTGCTAGGATCCAACAACTTCAAGATGATAACATCATGATCAAAATTTGTTTAAGTCTAAAAGACAAGATTAGGAAAGAGGGAACAGATAGAAAGAAAGATGTAGTTGTCCTCCAGGCTTCATCTCCAGACTTGTAACTTTCTTTTGGATGATGTCTTGATTGAAGTCCTGGGTAGTCCTGATGAATCTTCAGACTTGATGATTCTTGTATCCTCGAGGCTGGTCTTGGATTTACTTAGTCTTCTTGAAGTCTAAGAGGAGAAGAAAAGACAGAGAGAAAGACTTAGAGAATAAAAGGAAGGTTGGCCTTCTTGAACTTCTTCTCACTTTTCTTCTAAGTGCTTGACATCTTGGGGATGTTTCCAGAGTCTGTTTTCTTCTAAGTCCTTCATGAACTTCTTCTTGATTTTCTTCTAAGTGTTTCTTCTCCTTGAAGATACTTCTGAAGCCTTGTTTTTGCCTAAGTCCTTCAATGGTCTTCTAGCTCCATCTTGAAAACTACTAAGTGTCTAGTGCATAGCACTTTTCACAAAATACTAAGTTTGAAAATAATCCTAACTTAGAGTAAACTATTGAAGAGGGGTTTCCTTTGAGAATTATATCTACAATATAAAATATGCTATGAATGAAATGAAATTTTAAATCACAAGAAACATAAAAATAACTTTTGTGTTTTATGTATAAATATGCATGAATTTATAAATGCAATTTAATTAATTTCTAATTTTGGAAAATATACTAAAAGGAATAATTATAAGATTAAAGTTTCCTATGACTAAATTTTTATAACAAAATTTTATAATTAATGTTAATAGACAGAGAGCATTTAATTAAATCTATTGCAATTGGATTTAATCCAAAATAATGTTTCTATTAAAAGTTATTTTAAAATTAGTCAAACTATTCAAATTAAACACACAACTATGAAATCATTCAAAAATTACTCAAAAATATTTAATAGCAGTGGCATTAATTTACACATATTCTAAAGTTTCTAAAACATATTTATTTGCAATTTTTGGATTTATAGATTTAAAGTTATTACAAATATACTCAAATTCACCATTTGAAATTTTAATATTTTATACTAAGTCAAATTTGAATTTTGTCTGATGCAAAATATTCTACATGTCGAGAGCTTTCCAAATATATAAAAATTATTAAATTTGGAGTCGTGGTTAAAAAGTTATGGATGTTTTAATTACAGGGACTAATCTGCAAGTTTTCCAATTAAATTTAAATAGAAATTCGATTTACACGTTGGCGCTGACGTGGCTGCTGACTGTGCTGTCCACGTGGCGCTGACGTGGTTAAGTGATTGATCTGGGCCGTCAGATCTGGATCTGACGGTCCAGATCTGATCGTACCGCTTCGTCCTCGACTTCTAATCGTGACCGTTAACAGCAGATCCAAGGGCTCACCGTGCTCGTCCAGAAGCTGGCGGCGCTTCTCACCGGAGATAGGAGCTGACGGCGGCGCGGGCTCCGGCGAGGACGCTCCGGTCGTCGCCGTACCTCCCCGGATGCGAGGAGAGCAGCCCCGAGCGCGGCGCGTCGCGGGGAGGGCGATGGAGGGGTCGGGGGTGAGCCTCGCTTCTTGGAATGCCGTGGAGGAGTGGAGGGAGGCACGGTTCGCCGGCGACCTTCGGTCGATCCCTCCTCGACGAGCCGCTGCGAAAAACTAAGAAAGGAGAGAATGAGAAGATGCGCACGGACGCGGCGAGGCAGATAGGCGTGGTCTCGAAGGCGGGGAGGGTTTACTTCGCCGGAAAAGGAAGAAAATACGGCGGCGGTGAGTGCGGACTCCGGCGAGCTCCTCCGGCGGCCTGGGGGCGCGATTGAATTAGGGTTTGCGGGGAAAAGGACGGCGGGGGCGTGGGGTTTATATAGGGGGCATCGGAGATCAATTCCCGCACGAATCGGAGGAGATATCGTCTCCGATTCGATCTCCTTCTCCTGCGCGTCGTTCGGTTAGGGGAAGAAGAAGATCTGCTGACGTCAGCATGACGTCAGCCAGTATTTTATTTTCTGATTTTATTTCTTTAATTCATATCTTTTGATTAAAATGTCCAAATGATGTCAAATTAATTTCTGACAATTTGTAAAATTATTATCCTTCTGTTAAACCAATTGTGGGAGTGTTTTGAACACTTTTGAAAATTCATATTTTGAAATGTTGCTTAATTACAAATTTGACACTTAAAGTCAAATTTGAATTTCTTTCTCATTTAAATTTTCCTTTGGCTATAATAAATTTGTAAAAATACCCCCATTTCAATATGTTTGAATTTAAGTTATTTAAACTCATTTTTAATTTCTAAATTCATTTTTGGCTCTGGTATAATTATTAATGACATAATACAATTCTATGAAAATGGAAAAGATAAGATATATTGTATTCATTTTTTTTTATTTGATAATAATTTGTGCAACATTTTATTTTATAATATGATACTGCACTTACAACATAAAAACTTTGGGCAAGACCTTTGTATTAATTCTATTCTTCTTTAGAAAATATTACTCATTTCATGTTTTGAAAATAGATGAAATTCATTTAAGCAAATGAAATGTTTATTTGGCTAATTCATTAATTTACAATCTATGAAGTTTTAAAGTTATACACTATAGGCTTTAAATTCCAAACTATATTTGAATTTGGTTAAAGGAATGAAACCCATTTAGTACTTATATAACTTTTTGAATAATCTTGTAATTAAGTGGTTTAATTCAAATACTTATAAAGAACTACTTTATTTAAAATAAAATGAATTGTAGTTTGTACAATATTTATCAAATTGTATTTTAAGGTTTTGAAATACATGGGATAATAAAATGTTTTAAACTGTGACATTTGAAATATTAAACTTTGAAGTCTTTTATAGTTGGTTTCCTCATGCATTTAATATTTTATCTTAATAAAAAGAAAAGTTTTAAATTTTAGTGATTTTTGAACATTATAAAATGTTGGGATGTTACATTTAGTTTATTAAATTGGCTATTCAAAACTAAAAATATTTTGTATAGGTTTTGTATTCAAATTCCTTTTCTATTTTGTTTTAAAAATATAAAACTGAAAAGAATAAAAAAAAAGGGAGGGAAATAAGGCCCAAAGCACATCTAACTCAAACCCTAGGTTTCCCCACAGAAAATTCTTTCCCACCCCCTGACTTTTTGCAGCCACCCTCCTCCTTTTTCTGATTTTTGCAAAATAATCTTCCACCCCTTCTTTGTCTTTTTCCCCCCTCCTTTCCTTTTTCTTTTTCTTCTTTTCTTTTTTCCTCTCTTTCTCTTCTTCCTTCCCGAGCTCGCACGGGAGAAACTCCCCAGCGCTCGAGCCAGCGCTCCGGCCGGCGCCCCGTCCTCCCCACGTCGCCCACGCCCGCGCCGGCCCTGCGCCTCCCCAGCGCGCGCGCCGCCGCGTCCCCAACGCCCGTTGCGCCGCAGCCCGCGCTCGCCCGCGCCTCCACCTCCGCCGCCGCCAGCGCCTCCCCACGGCCCGGCCGCGCCAGCCGCCGCCGCCCGGCGCCGCGCCGGCCGTCGCCTCCGCCGTGCCCCCTGCTCCTGCCCGCGCCGCCTCGCGCCGGCCGCCGCGCCCGACGCGGCCACGCCCGCGCCTCTCCATCGCGCGCCGCCGCCCGGCCGTCTCCAGCCGCATCCGCGCCAGCCCCGTGCGCCGCCCCCTGCTCCGCTCGCCGCACGCCTTGTAGCGTACCTACACTTTAAATAAGGCAGATACCTGTGTATAGTGCAAATCCCTGGATCGATTCATTTGCACACACAGTTTACGATGTAATATCACAACAAAGCGTCAATTTTATTACATCGATGATCCAGACTTACAAAATATTTGATACAAGTTGCATAGCATAAAGCTAGCATTGAAAAAGTACACAGCGGAATACAATAGCAGTGAGCCTCTATAACTTTCATGCTGCCACAGGCGAAAACATGTTGGTTGTAGACTCGAAACCTTTAACGAAACCTCACTCGTCATCTGATCAAATCTGCAATAAGAAAAATATTGCAACAACGTGGGTCAGATTCCATTAAAAATGGAGTCTGGCAAGTGACACTATGGTGGACACTTAATGGAATAACTCTAAAGCCTATATGAATATTTGGCTGGTGGAGCTCAAGGCTAATTTGCATAAAGCCAATTTTTCCTATTCTTTTGAAAACACTTTTCTTGAAATCTCGACGAGTATGGCATGAAAACCATAAATCTCATCTTCCCTTGTTCACCCATCAAGTTTTACTTTTGAAGTTGAGATGGTGGAATCCTCCGTTGACGTCCTTGATCAGCTGCTCTAAATTGTCCGTAACCGGGGACACGGCTAAGTACTTAGTTTTACACTCTGCAGAGGTTGTGCACTTTCACCATTGTACCCATTCAACCCAAAGTATCATTTACACACCATTTGTGATAAGGAAAGGAGAGAATGAGACGAGATCTTTCAGAAGCATTTTCCCTCCCACATGGCTTGACCCGTTCCACCTAACATCCCCCTACATCTGCTTGTCAAGCCGGAGAGAGTCCACGCAACATAATTGATCAAGCCAGAGCCCATATGGCAATGGCTGCACTGGAAGCAATCGTCACTCGGAGTTCTTCAGATTCCTCTGTTCCTGGGTGGCCATTCTCAAGTGTACATACTCTAGGAACCATAGAAATGGACCTGAGTAGCCACTCAACATAAACCATCCGACCAATTACCACCCAGGTGTTTCAATAACTTAGTGGATGTGCACTCTCAGGTAAAAATCACCATGCTCACAGCCCTAAGTAGAATAGAAATTCATCCTAGGCGAAGACAGCCATGAGCACAGTCCTGAGTAGTCACTTAACATTTTGTAAAAAAAACCTTTCATCCTTTGCATAGCATCAATATTTCTGCTAAGTATGATATAGGAACCTAGACACAGGAGTAAGGAGTTCTACACAGGTTTAGCATAGCAACACATGCATATAAAAATACACTAAGTAATGCATATAAAAATAGGAAGTTTATGAGGTGTGCCACTTGCCTTTGAATGTTGTCGTTGTTCACAACTCTTTTCAACAATGAACGTTTGCTCTCCGTTTAATCTAAACATTAATAGCAAACAACAATACAACAATCAACAAACAACAATCATCAACGTACATGCTCATATCAAATGAACAACAAGTTTTATAAAACTCCTAAGGAAAACATGTCATGTATGCAAATTATTTCTAAGGGCTAGAGATGCATGTTATGCTATGAAAAATCTCTTAAGTTAATGCAAGGAAAATAGGTGGGTCAAGAATGACTAAGGACTAAGGTCTTAAGTTGGATAAACACACTTTGTTTTATATCTTCTTGAAACAAGCACTCAAATGGCTTAGCCATGATGTGCAAAATACTAGGGAAAAATACTAAGTCATTTGTTCAAGATGATCAACAATTATTATCAACTCTTAGTACATTGGACATTCACTATAGTGAGAGAGACAGACACCCGGCCAGCCACTTAAATTGTGGAACAGGTCTCATGTACGTGGACATGTAAGGTTTGTTTCCAGGCCGCTTCATCCCACTATGCTGTTAGGATCCAACAACTTCAAGATGATAACATCATGATCAATCTTTGTTTAAGTCTAAAAGACAAGATTAGGAAAGAGGGAAAACATGGAAAGAAAGTTGTAATTGTCCTCTAGGCTTCATCTCCAGACTTGTAACTTTCTTTTGGAAGATGTCTTGATTGAAGTTTTGATAGACTTGATAAATCTTCAGACTTGGTGGTTCTTGTATCTTCGAGGCTGGTCTTGGATTTACTTAGTCTTCATGAAGTCTCAGAAGAGAAGAAAAGACAGAGAGAGAGACTTAGAAAATAGAAAGAGATTGGTCTTCTTGAACTCCTGCTCACTTTTCTTCTAAGTGCTTGACATCTTGAGGATGCTTCCAGGGCCTGTTTTCTTCTAAGTCCTTCATGAACTTCTTCTCGATTTTCTTCTAAGTGTTTCTTCTTCCTGAAGATACTTCTGGAGTCTTGTTTTTGGCTAAGTCCTTCATTGGTCTTCCAACTCCATGTTAAAAATTACTAAGTGTCTTAAGTGTATAGCACTTTTCTCAAAATACTAAGTTTGAAAATAATTCCTAACTTAGAGAAAACTAATGAAGAGGAGTTTTCCTATGAGAATTAAAATATGCTATGAATGAAATGAAATTTTAAATCACAAGAAACATCAAAATAACTTTTGTGTTTTCTTTATACATATGCATGAATTTATAAATGCAAATTAAATAAATTTCTAATTTTGGAAAATATAATAAAAGGAATAATTATAATATTAAAGTTTCCTATGATTAAATTTTTATAACCAAAATTTATAATTTGTGTTAATAGACAGAGAGCATTTACTTAAATCAATTGCAATTGGATTTAATCAAAAATAATGTTTCTATTAAAAGTTATTTCAAAATTAGTCAAACTATTCAATTTAAACACACAACTATGAAATCATTCAAAATTTATTCAAAAATATTTTATAGCAGTAGCATTAATTTACAAATATTCTAAAGTTTCTAAAACATATTTATTTGCAATTTTTGGATTTATAGATTTAAAGTTATTACAAATATACTCAAATTCACCATTTGAAATTTGAATATTTTATACTAAGTCAAATTTGAATTTTGTCAGATCCAAAATATTCTACATGTCAAGAGCTTTCCAAATATATAAAAATTGTTAAATTTGGAGTTGTGGTTAAAAAGGTGTGAGAGATCTAAGTGACAGGGGTGTTTCTGCAAAATTGCCAATTAAATTTAATTAAGGAAATTGTTTTCCACGTGGCAGCTGACTGGGCAGTGACGTGGCTGATGACTAGGCACTGAGCTGGATAAGTGATCAGATCTGATCCGTACGTTTTAGATCTAACGGATGAGAACACAACGTACCGGTTCGGTTAAATAATAAAAACCGATCCGTTAGATCGAGATCCGACGGTGGAGATCTAATCTATCAGAGGCCAGCGGCGCTAGGTCGCCGGAGTCCTCGCCGGAGATCGCACCCGCGGCGGCGACACCTCGGCATCGAGCGCTTCCGATGAACTACATGCTACGAGGACGATCTGAAGTTACCAGAGCGTGCGGAAAGTTGCGGCGAAGGCGTTGGCGAGGCGGACGGCTTCGACGTTCCCTTCTCCTCCGTGACTCGCTCGCCGGAGTTGCCGTTGGCGGCGGCGTACTTCTGTCGCGCACGGACTCGTCAATCTGGCGTAGGAGAGGACAAACGGCAACGTCAAAAAGATGCGCGCGGACTCGGGAAGGGATGTGGGGTGGTTCCCGGGCTCGGGCGGTTGCTCACCTCGCCGGAAAGGAGGAATCGGGCGGCGGCGGCAATGGCAGCGACGCGGAGAAAATCGAGCAGCCTGGTGGCGGCTTCCGTTTAGGGTTTGAGGGAAAAGGAGCGGCGGCGGCGGCGAGAGTTTATATGGGGGGGGGGGCGTCAGGAGAACCTCTCCGTGCGAGAATCGCGGCGTATGATCGTATCCGGATCGAACTCCTCCGTTCGTGCTCTGTTCGTTGCGATAGGGAAGGAAAGGGATAACGCGTGGGTCCCGCGCGTCAGAGAGAGAGCGCGCGGCGCGGACGGAGCTGGGCCGCTGCTGGGCCTCGGGCAGCTGCGTGCGCGGCAGACAGGAGATGGGCCTCGGCCCAGTTGGCTCGGCCGTTTCTCTTTTTCCTTTTTTTTTTTGACAAATCATTTTCTGTTTTCAACTTTTAATTCAAAATTCATTTTTAAACTTAACCAAATCTTTTCAGAAAAATTCATAAAAATAAGTTTTGGAATGCTAATTTAATTTAAGACTTTTTGGTAGTATTCTTGCCCAAATAAAAATTAGTAAATTGGGATATTTTGAAGGATAACATTTAACATGTATTATGGAATAATTTCTAAAACAACATATCATTAAATATAAATTTCAAACTCTTATTTAATTTAAGCCACAAGATGAAATGGTGTTTTATGCATTAATGCATAAGTGCAATGCTTGAATCCTCTTTCAAAAGTAATATTATGTTTTATTTTAAGATAATCATTTGAACTTCATAAACAACCTTGGAAAGGAATTTTGATTTAATTCTTTTCTTATACAGAATACATATTCATGAAAATCATTTTAGGTGTTGAAAATACATGGAATTCATTTTAAGTTAATGAAAGGTTTATTTGGATAATCCATGTTTTAAATAGTTTAAAAGGATCACTTATAATATTATTTATGAATGGCTATGGCTATGTGATTGGAATCAATTTCTTATATGTAACTATTTACTTAAAAATAAATGGATTGTAGTTTGTAAAAATATTGGTCACATTATATTTTAAGGTTTCTGAATTACAGTGGATAATAAAATATTTAAACTGTGATATTTGGAATATTAAACTCTTTCAATAAGTTTTGAAGTCTTTTATAGTTGGTTTCCTTATGCATTTAATATTTTATTTTAATAAAAAGAAAAGTTTTAAATTTTAGTGATTTTTGAACATTCCAAAATGTTGGGATGTTACACGCCTCCTCGGCCTGCGCCTCTACCGCTCGCGCCGCGCCTTCCCGCGCTGCCCGCACGCCGCCGTGTCGCGCCCTACGCTGCCGTGTCGCGTGCGTCCGTTCGCGCCGGTCGCCGCCGCCGCCGCTGCGCGCTCGCCGCCCACGCTCCCCGCGCGCCGCCGCCCGCGCTCCTCCCGCCCCGCGCCGCCGCTCGCTGCCGCCGCCTCCGCCGCGCGCCGCACGCGTCGTCGTCGCCCTTGCGCTCGCTACCGCGCGCCGCCGTCCGCGCGCGTCCTCTCCTGCTCCGCCTCCCGTGCGTGCCCGGACCGCCTCCCCGACCTCCTCGCGTCCACCGCCCGCAAGGTGTTCGGTGGTTTGCCTGCAAGAACTTCGGCGTCGCTTTTGTGTCCGAGTTGTCCACCCATCGAGGTGTTGCCGAATGCGCGTGCGCGTGCCTCTTTCGGTGATGCGTTGCCGTGACCGCCCGTGTCCGTGTCGCGGTGCCCGCCCGTGCGCGCTTTTCCTTCCGGTGTCCATTTGCCGTGTTCTACGTGCCGCGCTTCCCCGACCACTTCCACGACATCGACAAACGACGATGCCCCTGTTCCGCGACGACTACTTCCCCGACGGCGACTACTTCATCTACGGACCGAAGACGTCGGTTTCGAACCCTATCTCTCCCGGTCCAACGTGCGAACCCAAACCCTAACCCTATGCCTCTCTTATAAAATGTCATCTATCTTGTGCATATCGCATCATAATTGCATTTGTTGCATCTCTTGGGTTTGCGGGTGTATCAAATCACCTAAATAATAAATATGGAATGTGTGGGGTAACAAATATATAATGCCCTATTCCATTTAATTTAATTAGATCACCCATGCCATGTGTTGCCATGCTAACCAACATTTAATATTGCGGGTAAATAAATAACTTGCACCTAAATATTAATTGCCGGGGTTGCTTTCCCGCTTAATTTGGATTACCTGCAATGTATTGCATCTTGCCATGTCATGCATCATTCTCATATGATCATGCTGGATCTTTTGCCGTAGTTGTAAAATGCATCTTTTGCGCTTCCAGTGTTTGTTGCTTCTTCGCGGATACGACGTTGAGATGTGTGAGCCACGACAAGATCTGCTTCCATGCGGGATTCCAGGCAAGCAAAATTTGCTTGTTTACCTATACATTGTCTTTCATTCCTGCCGTTGATCTCTGCTACCCTAGTATTCGATTCTTTATTGCGATCCTATCACATGTTTATCCTGCAGCCTATACAGCTTTATCCCCACATCCCATCACCTGTTGAATGTTTATCTGTTAGCCTTGCGAGTCGTAGCGCATGCTTAGAGTTGGTTGTGCGAGTCCTCTGTTGGTCGTTTATTTTCATCTGCTTAGCTTGATAGATTATTTTACTTTAATAAAATGTTGTCTTATTTGGGGTATTATAATTAAATGATAAGGCACCAGGCGGAAGGCCTTGCGAGGTGCTTTGTTCTGCTCAGTGTCGACCTAGGAACTGAGATTTTGTCCTCGGATCCAATTTTGAGCGCACTAACCACTTGTGGGAGGCCCAATGGAGCCCCCCTCGACTTTGAACGGATCTTTAGCTTGTCCATGTGCCGCAACTAGTTCGGGTTTTCCATTTGCTCATATTCATGTGCATGATGATGATGATTGATGAGAGGTTACATGATACGGGGGGTCATATAGGTGTGGTGCGCGTGAAGCGGACAGTTCCTACTGTGGTTTGAGCCGCATGGCGCGTGGACACAAACTAATGAGTCCGCAATTGAGAATTCGGCCCGACTCTTGACGCGGGTAACAACTCATATGGGTGGCACTTGGACTTGCTGTAGTGAAGGAATGAGTCGTGTTGAGAGTCCCTCACGGGTTGATCATGCGAGTATGGGTACTGTAGTGCACCCCTGCAGGGTATAATCTTATCGATGAGCCGTGTCCACGGTTATGGACGACTTTGGTGATGATGCTGGCTAACAAGATCTAGACAACTTGCACCTAATTAATGTTAATTAAATTGACTAGTAATATATAATTAGTTTCACAATAAATTATAACTAAAACTGTTCAACGTGTGAGTTTCCCGAATTGCTTCCTCATATTTGGTTGAGGGGGTTAATTCGAGAATGGGTTATGTTTGGTGTTAGTTGTAGATGTTTACTTTATGCGCTCTCTTATCCCTCTCTGATTAGACGGAAGTTGTAGCGTGTCTCTTTAGGTTGCTAGTGCTGCTGCCGCTAAGTCCACCTCCCCTATATTTTGGGAGATGGTGTAGAAAGTAGGCAAGTCGGTTTTGCTTGCCAGGGAGTGCCCTGACCCTCTTTTGGGATGTGCTTTATGTGCAGTCAAACAGGTTTGAAGTCCGACGACGTTAGCTTGGGAATCCCTCCGGCTTTGCTGGGCAGGGATATGGCGCCATTGTTTATCTTCAGGACTCTTAGTCCAATTTGCATCTTATCCGTAGTCGGATACTATTCTGCTTCCGCTGTCTTTTGAATCTTTGTATTGTATCATTTGTATCTTGACTCGTTCGAGTCATTGTTGTAATTTATCTTCTGTTGTATTTGTGGATGTATCGGATCTGTTGTAATGTTATCACAATTCCACCCACATAATGCGCATGTTTCGGCGTGCACATTATGTCTGGTGGGCGACCTAATATCGTTATTATGCGGATTTCGGCGGGAACGCTTAAATCTACATAGTACCGATTTTAGGGCGTCACAGCCTCAGCCGTGGCTCTCTTCACATCTGCTGCCTTGCGAAGCCTGCGGCGCTTCGCAGGCACAAGATCACTGACGAAAAGCCCAAAGGAAAGATCTTCAGTAAAGGGGAAAGTAAAAAAGAGGGAAAAAAAAACGCAAGTGACCAGGCGTCATGAACACTTACCCTGAAGGGGGGCACCAGCATCGACCCACACCAGGCCTGGCGAGCACCATGAGGGGAAGGTCCTAGATCCAGGCCTCGCAGGGGGTGTCACCGCTTTCCTTTTCGAGGGGACGTCAGACGGTCTCGCCCCCAAGCAGTCCACGGCGGCCTTGGTGCGGGGCCCACGTCTCCCTGGAGAGGCCTCCGCGTCAGATGCCTCCTCTTCCTCAGCCTCCTCCTCCACGGGGCGTGAGGGAGCCACCACGAAGGCGTCATCGTCACCTGACAAGATGTCGCAAACCTCGTCAGTGAATGGCCCGACCCTCGAAGAAGACACCTCCCCGGCCGTGGCATCCTCCTCACCCAGGCCAGCTCCTGAGGCCGAGGGAGAATCTGCCCCCTCCGCTCCCCGCTAGGCTGGCGCCGGCAACTCCGAGTCCGCCTGGCCTGTCGGGGTAAACGGAGGCATCCCCTCCAGGATGTCCATGCGCTCTGTCAAGTTGTACTGATGAAGAGGCCGGAGCGTCGCAGGGAGCTGGTCCACGGCAGGCACCGACAGATTGACAAAGAGAGCGGATAGGACATTGTCGACGGTGTCCTTGTCGTTGTCCTCGACATGAAGCCGCATCTTGTTGCTCGGCCCCGAGTACATCCACATGGGCACCGAGTGTGCCTGGAGGGGCGCGATGCGGCGCGTCACGGAGTCCGCCATGATCATCTGCCCCGTGAGGCCCTCCTCGCGCAGGAAGCTCAGGCGCCCCATCTGGCTTACGTTCCTTTCGCCGTCGAAGGTGGCCTTGCCCCAGTGGGAGTTCTTCAGCGGGGGCTCGTCAGGGACCTCGAGGAAGGCGCAGGGACGCTCCACCCCGACGAAGAACCACTTCTGGCGGAAGTCATCCACCTTCTTCGTCACCGAGGTGATGGCCTTGTTCTCGCTCAAGGACATGGGGATATAGACGCTCCCCATACCGTCAACGATGCGGAACGAGACGCACCCTGAGCGCTCATTCTTCGCCGTGATCCGGAGCGCGTAGAAGCACCGGAACAGCCCCACCGTGGGCTCCAGGCCCAGATACTCCTTGCAGAGGTAGGCGAAGACGGCGAGGATGAGGATGGAGTTGGGATGCAGGTGCAATAAATGCACCTCATAGAACGCCAGCACCGCCTCCAGGAACGGCGAGAAGGGCGGCACCAGTCCTGCTACGAGGCAATGCTGGAAGATCGGGAAGTACCCTCGCGGACGCTTCCCGTGCGCCACGGGCTTCAGGGCGGTGGCGCCATGCTCGGTCGTCCGGTCCGCAACCAGGAACCGGACCTTGGCAAGCGCCTTCTCGTTGACGTGAACGCCCAGCAGCGCCGCGCACAGTACGACCTCAGGGATCTCCGCCTGGGAGGAAGACCCCGTGGCGGCCTTGCCCTTGCTCTTGAGGTGGCTCATCGTCGCGGGCTCGGAGGATTGAAGGAAACGGAGAAAGGAGAACCGCGGGAGAGAGCGGAGGCAGAGAGCTCTAGGAGGCGAAAACTTCTGCGGGAAGGTTTGGAAACGGTAACGGCTCCCTGCCGCTGCGCTCGGGCTTTATACCCCTGCAAGGAGCAGTTACCGGGGCGTGGTGGGACCCCCCACGACCCACGCCCCGGATCATGCGAGACCGTTACTCGCTTGAGTGCCGTGTGGCTCGGACCGGCTGGGCCATAAGGGCCCACGATGCTTCGCCTGAGCCCATGGACTCAATCGTGCCCATCGCGGGCCCGGGGGCCACTGTCGGCCCAGTGGGAACTGGGTATGGAGAGTCCACTCCCCCTAGGCCTCGCACGCTGGCCGGTCAGATGAAACGACTAAGGACCAGGCATCACTGCCTGGCGGGACCCTCGAGAGGCAATTCCCCTCGAGGGCCTGAAGAGGAAACGAGGGCCTCAGGGGATCCCTCGCTTTAAGGGACCCTCCCGAGGCGCCCGCGCGCCTCGAGCGGATCCAACAGGAACCTCCCCTCAGGCCTCCTCAGGGCTGAAGGGAAACGTCGCGGCCAAGTAAGTACGGCACGACCGCACGACGCACATGGCCCCTGCCACGCCCACGTGGTGACGCAAGCACCCCCGTTGCCGTTTTGGGCGATAAAGGGGTTAATAAAGCCGCGCCGCCTGCTTTGAAACTTCCAGGACCTTCTACTTTGACAATAAAGCAGGTGGACGGCGCAACCCTCCAACGGAGAACGTCATCGCGGGCTCCACCTCAGAGACTGCTCTCCCTGCGGGCAGTACAGCGCGGTCGGCCGCCTGTCGGCCACCGCGCCCACTTTTATCATCAATGGACCGCGTCCGTGGATGAATGGACCGTGGTGGACTCCTGCTCCACCATGCCTCTTCCATGTGGGAGCCACCTTGAAGGCCAAGCCGAAGGATAGCGCAAGAGGCACCTATAAAAGGGACAAGACTTCCATCGTAGGAAGGGTCGGCCTTTCTGATTCCACAACGCGATCCCGAGTAGGACAGCCTCTGCCTGGAGGAGGAAGAAGGTCATCATTCCCCCCCAGGCAAGAACTGCCTTAAGGGGGCTTTCGGCGAGCCCGGTTGTACTGTAAACTCCATAATTCAATACAGACAAGCAGGAGTAGCGGTCTTACCTCCTCACGAGGGCCGTGAACCTGGGTACGGGCCAGTGTCCATCTCTGTCGTGGGTGCTTCGTCTTCAGGTCCAGCGAGCAGCGTCGCCGCGTCCCTCGAGGGTCTTGACCTCCGCGTTCAATCCCCTTCACGAACTACACTTCAGGAAGTGACTACCTCCAGTTCTAGGGAGTCATAACCCGACAGTTGTTTTTCTACCACACATGTATTAATGTTTCCGCTTAATACAGTTATAGGATGGTATAAAACATATAATGAACAATTGGAATATAACCAATAAACTATGTTTATTAAGTGCCTCTAGGGCATATTCCTTTCAGTCTCCCACTTGCACTAGAGTAACACTTAATCTAGTTTACAACTTGGTAAAAGCTCAACACCCATAGCATCTTGGTGCCTGCTCGTCTCGTGGAAGAGGAATAGATCTCACACATTGAGACCTATATGTGCTTTGCAACACTACTATGTCAACTAGTTTTACATCATCTCGTATCTTACGATGACGGTGAAATATATCCTAGTGGATGGAGTCAGACAGTCCAATCACACTTGCTACTTCTAAAGTTGCTATATATTTCTATACCCACATAGATTATGTGACAGTGCATTCATATGCGAGTTCGCAAGCTAACCATGTCTTTCTTCAAAACAAAGGACATCTCCTATATGAGATTTCTAGTCGTATGGGTCCATGTCACAACTTGCATCATCATAACCATTTTACGGCAAGTTGTCTTTCCACTCTTACCCTATACTAGAAAACATATCTTCAGTTCTCATATACAAAAACAAAATGTACTTAACGTTTGTTCATTGATCCACACAAGGATCACACTAGAACCCGTTCTTCAACCAAGAACTTGGGTCACACCATATCGAGCTTTCAGTCTGATAGAATCTATGTCTCATACATAGAGAATGTCGAACATCATTTTTTATCACTGAAAATGCCAAGATAAACTTAATATTTGACCTAGTCATACAAGCAAGAACCTCTTTCTTCGCTTGTTCTATTCTGAAATACTTCAGAATCTTAACTTAGGAAATAATCTGACCTAATGTTATTAATCCCCTTACGATCTATACAATTATAGATTGGATGCCTAATACTCCTAACTTCATTCATAGCAAATTTAATCACTTAAATAATCCTATACACTCTACTAGAGGATCTGTGTCATTCAATATGTCGTTACATACAAAATCACAAATGACACCTAGCTCCCACTCAAATATGCCTTCCGCATATAATATCAAGGAAAGCTACTTAGCTCCCACTCACTTCTTTCCAAATGCAGGTTTCTTCAACTATTTGCACAACTCCAAAAATCCTTTGATCACATTATCAAAGTGAAGATTCCAGCTCCGATATGCTTGCTTCAGACCATGAATGGACAACTGAAGTTTGCATACATGTTTAGCATCCTCAGGATCACCAAACCATTATTGTACTGATTACAACTCTTTCTTAATGACACTATTTAGAAACATGGTTTCCTTATCCATCTATAAATTTCTCATTTTAAATTATAGTAATTGCTAAACGACCCATAATAGATTTAGGCTTTGCCACTTGAGACAAAATCTCGTTGTGGTCAACTTTCAAATCCGTCGGATCTGTTTTACGACAAATCGATCCTTATCAGTATCTACTCTCTCATAAAATTCCATATTTTATTAACAGCCTAGATGCCATCAAGAAGATCTCCCAAGTCATTACCTGGTAATCGTACATGGATTTTATCTCGGATCATATATGACTCATAGCCATTTCTCGGACTTAGGTCTACCATCTCTTCTTCGTAGTTCGTAGGTCTGTCATATTCCATTAACATGACCTTCATAGCAAGATTGTCGTAACACATAGTGTGGAACACAACCTCGTACGCCTACGTTCTTAGTATGAGCTTAGAGCATCATGATCTTGTATCATCAACTTCTTTCAAGCTGTGGAGCATGACACCGAAAACACTTCCGGTTGCGCCACTCTGATGTCTGGAGAGAAAGTTCATCAACTTCGTCTTTCTCTACTTTCTTTCTCACTTATACCCTTGGACAAGAAACTATTTCTTTTGTAAGGTATATCCCGGCAACGATTTTTCCTATGTCGTGAGACAAGTACCCAACTAACTTTTTAGGTGCGGTACACTACAAAGCTTAATCCATTTTAGGTTTGATCGCATCCAAACACTAAATTGCTGAAACGACAATCTAGGCTCAAAGTCATGCCATCACTTATATGTTAATGTCTCCATGGATTCAAATGGTTTCCCTATTATCTAACGTGAATGTTGCGTTTCTACCATATGACTCTAATGATCACAATAATTCGATAAGAGATTTATTTAGCACACACTATCCGATAGGGTGCGATTACGACGTCCTAACATACCATGACACTATGGTGTTCCATGCGACGTAATTTTTGGAACTCTTCTCACAAGTCTTCCAATGATGTGCCAACATTATAACTCAAATCTTTATTTCCTCAATCTGTATCGCAGGAATTTGATTTCTTGTTAAATTATTTTCTACTTCATTCTGAACTTGTTTGATCGAATCAAAATTTCCAGACTAACATTCCCTGAGTGGATATCCATATATCTAATCGGAATATTCATGAAGTTTATGAAATAAAGACTTCCACTACACGTTAAAGTACTTCCACTAGTGGAAAAAAGCTTACCTGTGGCACACCCATTAGCCTTTCTGTGGCGCAGCCAGGAAAATGGGGGGTGCACTACGGTTATCTCGCCACTAAAATATATTTCTGTGGCACACCCCCTCAGTGCGCCATATAAAATTTTAGACTTCTGTGGCGCATCCTTCCTACTGCGCCACAGAAATATTTCAGTGGCGCATGTGGTTAATGTGCGCCACAAAATTATATGCGCCACAAAACAATTAAGCATGCGCCACAGAATAAATAATAGGAATTTTGGAAAAAAAATCCAGCTGTACAAATACAGGTATATATATAGAATTTATACATATATATTACAAGTTGACACATATATATTCAACCAGTACATAAATTAGAACAGACATATCACATTAATTCGAACCCGAGAAGTCTTATCACATACATATATAGTTCTAAGAGTAGTCTTATACAAAGTAGTAAGAACATAAACAAGATAAATGCTAAGGTAGCTACAAAACAAGTCGCACGAGTAAACTACTCGTCGTCGGAGCTGGTGTTATAGAAGATGTCGGACCACCTGGAGTCATCGGTGTCCCAGTCATCCCTGTTAGCATTCTCGGCGGCCTCCCGACGGCGGCGACGGTCTGCCCTCCTTCGCTCTATTCGGTTCCTGTAGAACTCCAACTCGGCGGCGACGTCGCCCGAGAAGTTCTCCCTCCACTGGCGCATCAGCTCCTCGTCGTTCTTGGCGGTGTCGATCCGCCGCTGCAGCTGGCGGTGGCGGCGAAGATCTTCGTTGGTGAGGAGGGCTGGCCGTGGCGCGAGGAACTCCGCCTCCGCGATGTCCTGACAGTCCGGGAAGTTCAGCTCGCTTTGCGGGCGCCGGAAACGCCACGTGACCGCGTCGTACGCGCGCGCTGCCTCCAACGGCGTGGGGGTACGTCCCGAGCGTCCGCCAAAATCCGCCCAGGCGGATTTTGGCATAGTAGGTGCCGTTGGGCCGCTCCCGAACACCGCGGAAGCCGGACAACCCGCGACGGCGCGGCGCCATCGGCTACATGCATAAGAGGAGGTTAAGAAGTTAGTACAAGAAATTAAAACATATACACAACAAGATGCAAAGAAATAATATCAACATAAGCGCATGCCTCATATATTGTGGACACAAATTTAGAGATGGCGTGTCTAAAATCCAGTGAGATGCAGAAAATGTGTATTTGTGCACATCACCAGTTTCAGAGACGCCACCTCTAAATCCCACGATGTCACATTGGTTTAATCATTGGCATATCAAAAGAAGGTAAAATGCAAGTTAATTAAAAAGAAGTCAAAAAAAAAATAACAAACAAGGCCTCATATGGAATTGCTTCAGAGATGGTGTGAGCGAACAACGTGGAATGAATACTACGTATATGTTCAGATAACATGGTTCACTCACACCTCCCTGAAGATGTAATGTGAAACCATCTATTCATCGGCCAAAATTAGTCATCTTAAATTCGGTTCAAAGAAAATTTTTCCTCATACTTAGACTGGAAACACACAAATGGTCCGAGACGGAGTAAGCGAAAGCCAGTGAGATGCAGAAAATGTGTATTCCTCTACATCATGGGTCGCATCACACTGGCCTCGCTTACTCCATCTCGGGATTTTATGTTGTCACAACATTTTAATCATCGGCATAACAAAAGATGGTAAAATGCAAGTTAAATAACACTCAACAAAAACAAGCAAGGCCTCATAATTAGAAGTGACATGCTTCAGGGATGGAGCTAGTGAGCCAGGTAGGATGCACGAGATCTATGCACTCATGGATATCACAAGGCTCACTAGCCCCACCCCTGAAACCTGTATCACAACATTTTAATCATCGGCATATCATAAGATGGTAAGTAGTACAAAAAGTAAAATGCAATTAAAAAACACCAAACAAAAACATGCAAGGCCTCATATGGAATTGATCAGTCACATACGAAATTTAGAGACGGCGTTAGTGAATAAAGTGGAATGAACATTGCATATATGTTCAGACAACATGGTTCACTCACACCTCTCTAAAGATGTAACACGCAACCATCTGTTTAATCATCGACCAAAAACAAATAACACATTCTTGCTTAAGTGCTTTCAAATGCTACACATGAGCACAAATTCTTGCTTAAATGCAAAAAATGCTACACATATCATATATTGGACAGATTAAATGGTTTGAAATTCTTGCTTAAGTGCAAAAAATACTACACATTCCATGCCCTAAGCAAATAGTATTCATCACACATGAGCACACATTCTTGCTTAAGTGCTTTCAAATGCTACACATATCATATATTGGACAGATTAAATGTTTGCTTTCAATTACAACACATATCATATTAAATTTAAATGCTTTCAAACATAAAAAATGCAAAAAACTGTGCACAAATTCACTTGAGCATTTTCACATACACCTTCGGTGCGATAATGGAGAGAGGGAGGAGGGGCGAGAGCGAAGCACCTCGGGGAGTTGTCGTGCGCGTGCGCGGGAACGGGGTAGCAGGAGCAGACGCGGGAGCAGCGCTGCATGCGCACGGGGCGCGTCGAGTGCGCAGCGGGAGGAGGCGCGCCGGCGGATGCGAGTCACCGTGCGCGCGCGCGGGCGTGGGGCGTCGAGGGTGCAGCAGGAGGAGGCGCGCCGGCGGCTGCGAGTTGCGCTGTGAGCGGGAGGAGGCGCGCCGGCGGCGCGCGAGAGGATTAGGTTGTGTGGCGCGGGGTAGGGGTTAGGTGGGGTTTTATTGGTTAGGTTTTCTGTGGCGCATGGGCTGGCTGCGCCACAGAAAGAGGCCGCATGCGCCACAGAAATCAATGCGCCACAGAAATCAGTACCATGCGCCACAAAAAAGTATTTAATAAAATTTTAATTATAAAAAACCTATTCTTATATATAACACACGACAAATTGATATATATATAACCAATATCAAAAAATCTTTATTATAAAAAAAACCTATTCAATTGTTAAACTTCAACTAAGTTGGTACAAAGATATTATGAAGATGTTAAACTTCAATAGTATACAACTCAAACCAACATATATCACATATAACACGTACATGACAAATTATGAAGATGTATATATACAACATACAACTCATGTATTCAGTTCAAAAAGATATTACAACACAACTCAATTGACGATATAACGTAGCTGAAATTAATTGAAGATACACAACACAACTCAATCCGTTGATGCAGCGCCCTTGCCCTTTGACGATGATAAACTCTTCTTCTTGGACGATGATTCAACCTTCTTGCCCTTTCCATTCGACGTTTTTTCTTACTTCAGGGCCTTGGATGACGGCATGACGTCATCGGAATCATCGCTCTCATCTACCCAACGGTAAGACTCAGCGTATGAATCAAGATCCCATTGAGTATTGAACTTGCCCTTCTCAACTTTCTTGTTAAAACTGACTCAAATGCTAATCAATTCACGACAAATTTGGTTAGGGGTCCGATATGGATACCCAGTGCTGCATAGCTTGGCTCCCAACAAAGCGAGATGGTTCTCACTCTCAATAAGTTCGTCGTGATACACTTTCCTACCCTCAACATGCAAATTATGGGAAATACGCGCGAGATACTTGGCGGCGGGACTGTGGAACCCGCCAGATGCACACTTATTGTAAGGACCAACACAATAATCCTTACACACCTAGCTAGACTGAAAATCTATAATTCCAAATCTCATACCGGAGGGGGATTTTATAGGAAGAGGAGAGCAGAAAAATGGCGGGAAAATGGAAAGAAAAGGCGGGAAAGCTATATGTGGCGCACCAGCTCCATATGCGCCACATAAAGTTAACATTCTGTGGCGCACCAGATCCATGCGCCACATAATGTCCACTTTTTGTGGCGCATTCTATAGGGTGCGCCACAAAATGTCAACTATCTGTGGCGCATTTGCTTTGTGCGCCACAGAATATGCCTCAGATTTCTAAGATCAGACCAATCTGGCGGGGCCCACCATATTTCTGTGGCGCATATTGCTTGGTGCGCCACAAAAATGACATAATCAGTGGCACATATTTATTTTGTGCGCCACAGATATCTGTGGCGCATATTTGTGGTGCGCCACTAAAAGAGTTTTGTGGCGCATGGGCTACTGGTGCGCCACAAAGGGTCATCCCACCTATAAGCCTTTTTCCACTAGTGTTCATTGATTCACATACACCCATTTGCACGATTCTCAACAAGTTATACTCAAAACGTTCAGTGAAGTTTACGAAATAAAGGTCTCCACTACCCGTAAATTACTTCATTGATCCACATACATTTATATGCATGACTATCAATAAGTTATATGCCCGTTTTCCGAAAACGGTGTCTTAGTTATCTTGCAAGTGTGAAAAGATCAAATCTAAGGACTTGTAGATCCATCCGTTATGGAGCTAATTCATTGACTATAACATTGACATGAATCAAACAACAGTGCCACATATGTGGTGTCTTTATTAAGTTTGTATCCTTTGGCATTAATATTATGAATGTGGGAGCTTCTACCATCTAAATTCAAATCGGCATATGATCATTACTTCATAAATATAGGACAACGAATTTGTCACTAACAAATATGGACAATTGTCTCGCTAGAGGAGACACACTTATAACGATCATACTAACAAGCGATCATAAAGAATTTATTCAATGGTAGATCTAGAGGGAGAGTGTCTATGGCCATCACAACAATTTTTCTGCCATTATCAACACGCAATGTCGCCTCATCCTTACAAGCTACTCAAGTAGTAAATCTGGTTTTCGTAAAACATGACTAGTATCAAAAACTTAGTCACTACTGCGAGTACTTGCTTAGGTAAAACATTCATAACTTGTATATAATATATACACCATCATCATTGATGACTTCCGGCGATCTGTTTCATCTTCTTGGTACTTCCAACGTAATCAAGAACCATAAAGGTGAACGATTCCCCTTTACATGACATAGTCTATGACACAAAGCATTTGCCCCTGGCAACGTCGTCTGTCATCCAGTGATCGAGCTGAGCGAGGCATCTCAATGTTCATCAAGTATGACCAATGTCATCAAGTATGACTAGTGTCATCAAGTATGACTGCCACGTGCTCCTTCAATGTGTGTATTCTCTTCCATCTTGGTTGAGAAGATAATCAGTCAACGTATTGATAAACTTTATCAACCCAACTTTAGGGGTATCCCGAGTTTAGCGATCATCTCATATGTTCGCGATCTAAAAACTCGTACCCACCGTTGATTCTCTATGGCAGAGATCATAGCATACACTGGACTATGATGATATCATCCGCACAAAAGCTGATAATCCAAATTATCCTTTTGTTAGCGGAATCTCCGGGTTTATCTCCTAGCGGGTATTGTATCACAAAGAGCTAACGTTTTAAACAAGGAGTATCCTCAAGCTAAAGAATAAAACTATGAAGTTTGGACCCAACCTTTTAAGTTTCTCAATCGTAGGATTCCACCTAATTTTAAAGAAGCTATCACAATGGTTAATATCTACAAAGGTTTTGCAAAACAGACTTTGTTCATAATTTTTGAGTTATAGTATTTTAGAAAATAACTAACATAACTCCCACTTAAACAAACATCCCTCTTGGTCGTCTAAGAAATTACATGACCCCCATCCATTGCACAACCCCTCATCGTCAGAGCCGGCAAGACAACTTCAAGGGTAGACAATTGTCAGTCACAACAACTCTGTGACTCATGCTCGACCTTTCGGCCTCCGTGTTCCGAGGCTATATCTGCATATGCTAGGCTCGCCCTAATAATCTCCACGTAATGCTTGTGCAACATGGCTTACACCCACTGTATGCGAACGACGATATGTCTGACAACTGATCGTCTCGGCCTGCCTCATAACATAAACTTTCTTGGTGGTGCTCGTTCGAGGAAGAACACTAGTGGTATTTTGAAGGGATCGTATTATATATAATTACCGCCGCGTAACTAATATATACTAATATATATAATCACACAATATAAGATGCACACAATAACATCAAATGTAATGCGATGTGATATAGTCCATTGCGCCATGGTCTTCTTGGCGCCCCCAGTTCATAAACAATTTAATAAATCTACCTTGACATACCTGTCGGCCCAGTAAGGACTGGGGTGTGCAGAGCCCACTCTCCCCAGACCTCCCACGCGGGCAGATCAGAAGAAACGACTAAGGACCAAGCCACCGCTTGGAGAGACCCTCGAGAGGCAACTCCTACCTGCGCTTCAAGGGACTCTCCCGAGGCTCCTCCCGCTTGGAGAGAAGACAACAGGAATTCCTCCGCAAGCCGCCACGGTCCTGGGGAGAAGCTTCACGGCCAAGGAAGTGCTGCAGGGCGCACATGGCCTCTGCAGTAGCCGGAGAAGTGACACGAGCACTCCAATTGCCATTCTGGTGATAAAGGGGTCAATAAAGTTGCGCCACCTACGCCAGGACAGCTAGAACTTTCCCCTATGGTGATAAAGCGGCTGGACGACGCAACACTCCAAGAAGATCGTCCTCGTGGGCTCCACCATGACCACTGCAACCCCTGTGGGCCGTTCTGCGTGGTCTGCAGCCTGTCGGCCACCACGCCCAACTTTATCGCCGATGGACCGCGTCCATGGAGGATGGAGCAGCGGTGGACTCGAACATCCCCGCGCCACTGCCGTGTGGGAGCCCACCTTGGACGCCCAGCGCAAGGAAGACGCCCGTGGCGCCTATAAAAGGAGCAAGAGCTCCACCGTAGCAAGAGGTCGGCCAATTTCTTGCGAAACAATTGTAAACCCTAGCCTAGCTAGGTGGATAGCCTTCGCCTTGAGGAGGAAGACGACCATTACGTCCCTCTCCAAGCACGAACTGCCTCAAGAGAGCCCTCGGCAAGCTCAGTTGTACTGTAACCTCTGAAGTGCAATACAGACAAGCAGGAGTAGCGGTGTTACCTCTTCCTGAGGGCCGTGAACCTGGGTACGGGCCGGTGTCCATCTCTGTCGTGGGTGTCCCTCTCCAGGCCCGGCGAGCACCGTCGTCGTGCCTCTCGAGGGTCGCTTGACCTCCGTGTTCAATCTCTCTCCCGAACTTCTCTTCAGGGTGTGACCACCCCTGTTCCGTGGGAGTCACTATCCGACATATGGCGCGACAGGTAGGGGATTGAGGCGCCTCAACAACCTTCGAGCCGCTTCCGCGCATTGGCGAACACCAAAGCTACTCGTGTCGCCCGCGCCAACAGACGCGCGCCAGAAGGAGCTCACGCCGCGCTCGGTGCCACGGCTGCGAGCGGATGGCGGGGACGCCCTCGTCGTGAGGAGCGCGCCAACTCTGGCCCTCATGTGGAAGAGCCCGAGCACACTCCGAGCATGAGGAAGACGTGCAGTCGTCGCACCCGACGCAGCGCCCAAGCGGCTCCGGCCCAGGGAGGACGGACCCCCCGCCGCACACCGCCGTGCTCATGGCGCAAGAGCTTCTTCGCTATCAGCCTACCGCTGAAGCTCACGAGCAGGCTGGTGCGCCTCAACCACCTCGTCGGCATCGCCACGACTCGCCCCGCTCCGTCGTGCACCCCTCCCTCGCGGGCACGGCTGCGCCCGACGCGCCTCCGTCTCCACCAGGGCCTGCACCAGCTGCGACGAAGAGAGCTGCCTCCCACGCGTCTTCGCCTCACTACTGCCTGATCGTGCAGCGCACCGCGCCAGACACGCGCATGGGGATGGAGCTCCAGCGCAACCGCTAGAACCGCCTCGTGGAAGAAATCTGCCAGGCGGGCCAATAGAACCGCAACGCGCTGCAGCACGGGGTCGCCACGTACGCCACAGGCTGCATGGCGTTCACCCGCTCCCTGCGCCACGTGGCCTGGCCCCCAAAGTTCAGGCCGGCTCTCCCCAAGGGCTACGACGGCTCCAGCAACACCATCGAGTTCCTGCAGCTCTACACCACCTCCATCCAGGCAGCAGGCGGATACGACAAGGTCATGGACAACTGGTTCTCCCACGCGCTTCGTGACTCTGCATTGTCGTGGCTCCTGAACCTCCCTGAGGACTCTGTGAACTCTTGGGAGGAGCTCTGGAAGCAGTTCGTATCCAACTTCAAGGGGACGTACGAACGTGCGTTCACCCACAACGACCTCCGCGCTGTGGTGCTGAACAAGGATGAAACCCTCCGCAAGTACATCCAGCACTTCAGCCAAGTGCGCAACAAGATCCCGAACATCCCTGACACCCGAGTCATCGCCGCCTTCCGTGAGGGCGTCACGAACAACAGGATGCTCGAGAAGTTGGGTATCCACGACAAGCTACCTCTGTGGTGAAGCTGTTCGACCTAGCTGACTAGTGCGCCAAGACTGAAGAGGGACTCCTCTTCGTCAAAAT
The DNA here is from genome assembly GCA_026929855.1 of Poa annua. Taxonomy (NCBI): domain Eukaryota; kingdom Viridiplantae; phylum Streptophyta; class Magnoliopsida; order Poales; family Poaceae; genus Poa; species Poa annua. The sequence goes on from CM049426.1 coordinate 74,947,991, forward strand.
GTCTTCGAGAGGGGACGAGCATGCTGAGGGGTCCAAGAGCTAGAAGATGAAGGAGGAGCCCAAGCGCAAGGCCACCGCGGTCCTCGCGGCAGAGCCTGACGCCAAAGGAAACTCTCTCGAGCCTGGGGAGAGAAAGGACGACCACCGCCCATTCTGCATCTACCACAACAGGCGCGACCACTCTACTTCGACCTACTTCGACCTCAAGAGGCTGAGCAAGGAGCGCGAACAAGCAGAGGGCAACGGCAGCCGCGGTAGAATCCGTGGCTACCACGGAAGCAGGCGCAAGGGCGGCTACCAGAAGCCATCAAGCAATCAGGCCAACGCTGCGGAGAAGAACAACAACCTCCCTAACGAGGAAGATGGGGGCTACCAAGCTTCGAGAGGCGTCATTACCTGCATCCTCGGTGGGGCACAGGCGCCCAAATCGAACAATCAGTTCAAGAAGTTCGCTCGCGAGCTCAACACCGCCCTCCCCAGCCTTGAGACATCCAGGCCTCTCAAATGGTCGCAGTACACCATCGCCTTCGACGCTCAGGACCACCCCAAGTCAACCAAGAGTGTTGGAACCCTCCCGCTGGTCTGCAGTCCCACCATCGACAACATCGCCGTCTCCAAGACGCTCATCGATGGCGGAGCAGGCCTGAATGTCATGTCAATCGAGACATTCGAAGCGCTTCAAGTGCCCTACGAGCGGCTCATGCTCTCTAGGCCCTTCACGGGAGTCACCAGCGGCTCGATCGAGCCTCTGGGGTAGGTCAGGCTTGCCGTCACCTTTGGCAGCGAGGAAAACTACCGCACTTAGCACATCGACTTTGACGTTGCGCACATCGGCTTTCCGTACAACGCCATTCTCGGCTACCCCGCCCTCGCGAAGTTCATGGCCATCATGCATCATGCCTACAACATGGTCAAGATTCCCGGCAGCGCTGGCACCATCACCACCCGTGGACATGTCCTGGATGCTACGCGCGCTGTCGAGACAGCCTACAAGGCAGCCTCCATGGAGTTCCCTGCTGATGAGGACATAGAGCCTATCGAGAGACCCAAGAAGAAGAAGCAGCTGTTATCCCAGGAGCCAGCCGCCACAAAAAAAGTCTCTCTAAGCTCCAGCAGCTTGGGGGCTGAAGGCTCGGGGGCTAGCGCCACCATTGGCGCTGCTCTGCCTCCCAAATAGGAAAGTGCGCTCGCTGCCTTCCTCCGGGCAAACTTTGACATGTTCGCATGGACTCCGTCAGATATGTCCGGTGTACAGAGAAAGTGATCGAGCACCACCTAGCCGTGTGCCCAAACGCACACTCCGTCAAGAAAAAAGCAAGAAAGCAAGCCCCCGAGAAGCAAGCGTTCATCGTCAAAGAGGTCGAGAAGCTCAAAGCGGCAAATGTCGTTCGCGAAGTCGCGCACCCCACTTGGCTCTCCAACGGCGTGGTCGTCCCAAAACCTGCCGGAGGAGGCCGCCTCTGCATCGAGCCTTATCCCATGCCAAGAATTGACCAGATCGTGGACTCCACGGCAGGCTGCGACCTCCTCTGCTTCCTCGATGCCTTATCTGGTTATCACCAGATCAAAATGGCAAAGGAAGACGAGGAGAAGACAAGATTCCTCACCCCTTGTGGTGTATTTTGCTATGTTTGCATGCACTTCGTCCTGAAAAACGCTGGCGCTACCTTCCAGAGGCTCATGAGGATAGCACTTGGCGAGCAATGGGCAGAAATGCCGAAGCTTTCGTCGATGACAGTGTCGTCAAGTCTCGAGAGGGAGATACTCTCCTCCGGGACCTTGAAGAGACCTTCGCCAGCCTGCGCAAGGTGAACATCAAGCTCAACCCCGCCAAGTGCGTGTTCGGAGTGTCTTCAGGCAAATTGCTTGGTTTCCTCGTGTCCCACCGAGGCATAGAGGCAAACCCTGACAAGATCAAGGCCATAGAGGAAATGCAACCTCCACGCCGCCTCATGGATATGCAACGTCTAGCAGGCTACATGGCCAGCTTGGGTCGATTCATCTCCAAGTTTGGCGAGAGAGGTCTGCCATTTTTCAAGATCATGAAGAGAACTGGCACCTTCAAGTGGACGCCTGAAGCGGAAAAGCCTTTGAGGACTTGAAGAAGTACCTGGCCAACCCACCAGTCATGGTTGCCCCAAGGACATGCGAGAACCTGAAGCTGTATTTATCAGCCACTCCACAGACCGCCAGCGCCGTCCTGGTGGTGGAAAGAGAAGAGCCAATACTCCACAAGAAGAGTGCAACCACTCCAAAGGAAAAAACGCCTGACGAAGAGTTTGACAAAGGCAGAGGCCCCACAAACCCACCGCCAGGCCCAGAGCCACAAGCGTAGCCTGCCCCAAGTCAACCTCCACAGGCCAACCCCCTTGAGGGCCCTGACGAGCCTCCACAGGCCAACCCCCTTGAGGGCCCTGACGAGCCTCCACAGGCCAACCCTCTTGAGGGACCTGAAGAGCCTCCACATGCCAACCCCCTTGAGGGCCCTGTAGAGCCTCCTTAGGCAGAGTGCGCCAAGACTAAATTGACAACTCTTGTCGAGCATCTACTTCGTTAGTACAATACAGCGCGATGCACGCGAGCGGTACACAATGCAGCAGAAGCTCCTCATCGCGCTCCTCATCGCCTCAAGAAAGCTGCGACACTACTTCCAGGGGCACCCCATCACGGTGGTTACCTCATTCCCTCTGGAGCAAATCCTGCGCAACCCCAACGCCATAGATCGTGTCGCAGGATGGAACATAGAGCTACAACCATTCAACTTGCATTTCGATACCACAAGGGTAATCAAAGGAACTTTGTCACCGAATGGACTGATCCAACCCCTGAAGAGCATCTAGGAGAAGAAACAGAGCCCTCGGGAGACAAAATGCCCAGCCACTGGACCATGAAGTTCGACGGAGCTTTCGCTTGCCGCCATGGTCCAGTTGTCCTGATCTCGCCCAAGGGCGACAAGCTCTATTACGCGGTCTAGTTGTGCTTCAGAATTGACAAGATCTCCAATAACATTGCTGAGTACGAGGGCCTGCTCGCCGGCCTACGTGCCGCCATCGCCCTAGGCATCAAGCACCTACTCATCAAGAGGGACTCCCAGCTGCTAGTCAACTTCTCCAGTAAGAGCTACAAGCCTAAGGACGACCACATGGCCGCATACCTTGAAGAGGTCCGCAGGCTTGAGAAGCACTTCAGGGGCATGGAGCTCATGCACATCCCAAGGAAGGAAAATCAAGAGGCCGATGACATCGCCAAGCGCGCATCGAGGGGGCAAGCTCAGCTGCCAGGCGTCTTCGAAGAAAGACTCATCAAAGCATCTATTAAAAAGCCTCAAGAGGCCATGCCCGCAAGCACAATCGTAGTGCTCCCGCCACCACCTGCAGCTGGGGCTCCCGATTGAGGAACCCCCCCCCCCCCCCACAGGGGAGCGTCTGTTGCTCACAATGGTGCATCAAGAAACATGCTGGATCGATGAGATCAAAGATTACCTCGCCAAAGGGATTCTTCCCGAGGAAGATGTTGAAGCAGAGTGAATCGCCCGCCAGGCAAAATCCTACCACACCTTTGAAGGCAATCTCTACCGCAAGCGCCCAAATGGCATCGCGCTCAAGTGCGTTCCTCCTGAAGAAGGCAAAATGCTGATCAAGGACATCCACAGCGGGGAGTGCGGCCATCACTCGTGCACTCGCACCCTCACAGGCAAAGTCTTCAGGAGTGGCTTCTACTGGCCTCAAGTACTTCAGGATGCAGTTGACATCGTCCAAGCATGCGAAGCCCTGCCAATTCCACGCCAAGAAAATCCATCAGCCCGCGCTGGAACTTCAGACCATTACACTCTCCTGGCCGTTCGCGGTCTGGGGGCTGGACATCTTGGAAGCATTCCCAACAGTGCAAGGGGGATATCGCTACCTCTTCGTGGCCATCGACAAGTTCACCAAGTGGCCCGAGGTGGAGGCGACGCGCACAATCCCATCAGGCGTAGCAGTGAAATTTATAAGAGGCCTGGTCTACCGCTTTGGAGTGCCTAATCGCATCATCACCGACAATGGCTCACAATTCACCAGTGGCATCTTCAGGGCTTACTGCGAGAAAATGGACATAAAACTCTGCTTCGCCTCGGTCGCTCGTCCACAGAGCAACGTCCAGGCTGAGCGAGCAAATGCAGAAGTCCTCAAGGGCCTAAAGACCAGGACCTTCGACTTCCTCAAAGGCCACAACAAGGACTGGATCAATGAGCTCCCTTTGGTGCTCTGGTCCATCCGCACAACGCCAGCCAAGTCTACGGGAAAAACACCGTCCGCCCTCGTCTATGGAGCCGAAGCAGTCCTCCCCACAAAGATAAAGCATGGATCCCCACGGGTCCTTGCCTTTAACGAGGAAGAGCAAGAAGACCTCCACAACGATGACCTGCTGTTTCTCGAGGGAATACGTCGCCGTGCCGCCCTCCGGGTGGAAAAATACCAGCAGAACCTGCAACGCTACCACAGCCGCAACGTGCGATCACGCACGCTGGAGACAGGCGATCTCGTCTTCAGGCGAATCCTCTCCAGGGAAGGCCTCCACAAGCTGTCACCTATGTGGGAAGGCCCCTACAGAATCATGCACGTGCGCAAGAACCCGTGGAACATCATGCACCTGCGCAAGTTCTACCCGTGATCATTGTCGCGCCCGTGATCATTGTCACATCAAGACATCTGGCGGAAGAGGCAACTTACGGCTTAACCTCCAAGCATTTTTGTCTCCAGAAGGATAAAAAGCAAACGCGATCATTGTCACACCCGTGATCAATGTCACATCAAGACATCAGGTGGAAGAGGCAGCTTACGGCTCAACCTCCAAGCATTTTTTTGTCTCTAGAGGTTAAAAGCTCACGGCTTAAACCTCCAAGCTCCAAAGGCTTCTCTCGAGGGTCAACCCTCCGAGCTCTCCATGTAACGAGCCATCTCAGGCCGTAGAGAGTCTCTTCCACTAATGGGTGGTCCCCATGCCTTGACATGGTTGCCTTGACATGGTCAAAACATTAACTTGGCAACTCCAAGCATAATGAGACAATTTCGTTCCTAAGTGAGCTTTGCGCTAAGGCGCCGCTATGTAATTTTTGGTGGTGAGTTTAATTTCCGTATTACTTCATTGAAATGTGCGCTTATATCTCTCCACATGCGCACCTCGCGAGCGGGGGCTGAGTATGGTGCCAGTGCCTGAAATGACACACCAGCAACACTACAAAACCCAAGGATCCGAGCTGTGGCTGGAGGGAAAGCTCCCACAAACACGCCATCTCTACAAAGGACCTTGGTACTTACTCTCCTCGTGAGGAACGCTTGAGGGGACCTATAAGCGCGCACGAGTCCCCAGCACCGTGTACAAGCTTTTGGGTTCGCCCCTCTAACATTCACAGGGAAGAAACGACCCTACAAGCCCGAGGAGGCAGCAGGGAAAACCCTAGAGAGGACCTCCTCGCCAGGCGAAAACCTCTACAAGGCGAAAGCCTCGAGAAGCTAAGTCTCGAACCCATGCCTCGAGAGCCTTTGTGCTCTGCAAGCGCACGTTTGTCCCTCGAGCGATTTCGTTTTCCCTTGAACTTCATGGACTACTCATACGTCTAAGGGGGGCACTTGAGCATGACTCAGGGCTCTTATCTCTCCTAGGCTTAAAATCCCCCCGGCCTTGCTGAGTCATTGCTCTATCATACCGAAGTGGCAGAGTCATGGCACGAAGAGACGGGTCCTAACGACGTAGAGAACTAATAGACATGAAAATCAGACAAAAGGAGCACACAAGCTAAAAGGAAATTGCAAACGAGAGAAGATATTACATGCCCATAAAGTCGCATAGTGTCTAAACATGAAACTGTTTCAGATACAAGCGCGCACAGGCTCAACAATCAGAGCTCAGGCGGAGTCCGCACCATCGTGCAACTCCTCTACGGCACCCTCCTCCATCTCGGCAGACGCGTCCTCCTCCTCGTCTTCCTCTGCAGCGACCTCCGGGCGCTTGAAGCGGTTGCAGAAAGCATCGACTTGCTCGCGGAGGGAGTTGGAGACCCGCCGCACGTCTTCGCCTTGACAAGCCTCGGTCACGGTCGCGAGGTCGAAGCCTGGTGTGAGGAGCCGGAGGTTGTTGAAGAGGCGGTCCACCACCACGCCCAGGAGCTGGCGGCTCTTGACCTCGATCACCTCACGGAGATCAGCGACGGGGCGCTCGAGCGCCGTGAAGAGCTGGTGGAAGTAGACCAGGTACATGGCTGCATCACCGCGGCCTCGGACCTCGGCGTGCGGCGCCTCCGCGCCCAGTTGGGCTGCGAGCTCATTTCCCCTGGCCACCAGCGCCTGGAACATGCGCTCCCGCTGCTTCGTGAGCACGCGAGCCGCCTGCGCCATGTGGGCAGCCTTCGCCGCCTGCTCCACTGCCAGAGCCACCTGCTCCTCCATGTCCTTGACGAGGGCGTTGAGGTCCTGGACGGCTGCCCTGCGGGCCTCGAGCTTGGAGTTGGCTTTCTCGAGCTCCACGATCCGCCGGGCGTCAACAACGTGCTTGGCCTTGAAGCGGTCCTCCTGCTTCTTGGCCGAGTCGCAGAACTCCTTGGCTTTGGCCAGCCTGTACTGCTTCTCGCGCTCCAGGAGGGCGTCATCCGCCTCTTTCTTCTTCTCGACGTACCGCTGCTCGAAGCGCTCCAGGGCGCGCTTCTGGGCGGCGACGTTCTAGTCATACTTTTGGAGAGCCTGGGCCAGGTCCCCTTCGCGCGCCTCGAGCTCTTCGCGCTGAGTGGCGAGCTCGCTCTCCGCCTGAAGCCACTGCTCGTCGCATAGCCACACTTCCATCTCCTTGAGTGCTAGCTGCCGCTAGCGCTCAGCAAGGCCCTTGCGGTCCTCCTCCAGGGTTTCTTGCACGGCTTGGTGGGCAGAGAGCAGCTGGGTCTCCAGCTGGCCCATCTCGCGGCATTTCTGCGCCAGCAAGCCCTCCATAGCTTCGTGCTCGGCCATCGCCGCGGCCAGGAGCTCGGCAGCGGCGTCACGCTCATCCTGAAGGGGCACAAGGAGTTCGGAGGCATAGCGGATGGCCACCTCGCGGACCTCCTTGGCGAAGCGGGTGGCCTGCAGCGCAAGTTCCTCCTGGCGACGGGCCTCGACCGCCGCGTGGAAGGACGCCCACACCCCTGCAAGCTCTTCGCGCTGCTGGGCGATCTGCACTTCCTCGAGGGCGAGGTGCGCCTCCAAGCCCTCTAGGGAGACCCTCACCTGGTGGAAGGCGACCTCGCAGTGCCCAGCGCTCCAGTCCCAGCCGCTGAGGACCAGGACTCGGCTTGCGGAGGGCCCAGACCCGGCGTCAAGGCCCGAGAACCGGGCTCCAGAGCGTGCTTGGGGGCTAGGCTGCACTCCGTCCCCGGTTGCGCTAGAAACATCCTCGCTGCCCGCACCAGCCTGGCGCTCGTCGCCTGCGTCGAGATGGGGCGGAGACGGAGGGGCTCCCCCGGCAGTTTCGCCAGCACCTTGTTGTTGCTGGCCCGCCTCCGGCTCTGGCCGCGCGGGAGGCATGGGCGCACGCGGCGGCGTGACCGTGCGGTCTGGAGTTGGCTCGCGCGGTGGCGTAGTCGCGCGAGGCAGTGTAGGAGTGAGAGGAGGGGAAGCGACCCTCTCCTCCGGAGCCTCCACCACCATTGGCTCGGGAGGCGGCGCAGAGGCCTCTGGGCGAGGCGCGGCCTCCTCCGCCTGAGGCGCAGCAGCCTCCGCCCGAGGCGCAGGCGCCTCCCCTTGAGGCATCTCCTCAGTTGGGCCTGCGGAGGCCGTCTCCACAGGCCTCGTGGCCTCTTCAGCAACGGCGTCAGCCGTGGCTCTCTTCACATCTGCTGCCTTGCGGAGCTTACGGCGCTTCGCAGGCACGAGATCACTGGCGAGAACAGAGAGAACAACTTTAAGAGAGGATAAAGATGAAAAGAGAAAGAATCAAGTAACCATATGTTAGAAACACATACCCGGATGGCTGGGCGCCGGTGTCAACCCACGCCAGGACTGGTGAGCGCCACGAGGGCTTGGCCTTGGCGCCAGCCCCTCCGGAGGCGCCTCGGCTTTCCTCTTGGAGGGGACATCGGAAGGCCTCGCCCCGGGCCGGTCCACAACCGCCTTGGTGCGGGGCTCGCGCCGCCCTGGCGTGGCCTCCTCATCGGAGGCTACCTCCTCCTCATCGGAGGCCACCTCCTCCTCATCTTCCTCCTCCACGTGACGCGAGGGCGCCACCACGAAGGCGTTTTCGTCACCTGACGATATGTCTCAAATCTCGTTAGTGAAGGCCCCGGGCCTCGAAGAGGACACCTCCCCTGCCACGGCCTCCTCCTCGCCTCGCCCAGCTCCCAAGGCTGAGGGAGAGTGTTCTCCCTCCGCTTCCTACACCACCGGCACAGGCACCTCCTTCCCCGCCTGGCCTGCCGGGGTAAACAGGGGCATCCCATCCAAGATGGCCATCCGCTCGGTCATGTTTTACTGGTGTAGCGGCCGGAGCGTGATGGGGAGCTGGTACATGGCAGGCACCACCGGGTTGACGAAGAGCGCATACAAGACATTGTCGACGGCTTCCTTGTCGTTGTCCTCACGGCGGAGCCGCATCTTGTCGTGAGGGCCCGAGTACATCCACATGGGCACCGAATGCACCTGGAGGGGAGCGATGGGGCGCGTCACGAAGTCTGTGACGATGATTTGCCCCGTGAGGCCCTCCTCGCGAATGAAGCTCAGGCAGCCCATCAAGCTTGCGTTCCGCGCACCGTCGAAGGGCGCCTTGCCCCAGTGAAAATTCTTCACGGGCGGCGCGTCGGGGACCTCGAGGAAGGCGCAGGGCAGCTCCACCCCGACGAAGAACCACCGCTGGCGGAAGTCGTCTACCTTCTTCGTCACCGAAGTGACGGCCTTGCCGTCGTTCCATGACATGGGGATGTAAACGCTCCCCATGCCGTCCATGATGCGGAACGAGACACACCCTGAGCGCTCGTTCTTCGCCGTGTTCCAGAGCGCGTAGAAGCACCGGAAGATCCCTACCGTAGGCTCCAGGCCCAAGTACGCCTCGCAGAGGTAGGCGAACACGGCGAGGATGAGGACGGAGTTGGGGTGGAGATGCATCAGGTATATCTGGTAGAAGGCCAGCACCGCCTCCAAGAATGGAGAGAATGCCGGCACCAGCCCGGCGGAGACACAGTGCTGGAAGACGGGGAAATACCCTCGCGGGCGTTTCCTGGGCGCCACCGGCTTGAGCATGGTGGCGCCATGCTCATTGGTCCGGTCCGCCACCAGGTAGCGGACCTTGGCGAGCGCCTTGTCGTTGACGCGAACCCCGAGGAGCGCAGCGCCGTGCGCGACTTTGGCAGGTGCCGCCTGAGAGGAGGATCCCGCGGCCGCCTTGCCCTTGTTCTTTGCGGTACTCATCGCCGACGTTCGGTGTGTTGCGGGAAGGGAAGGAAGACAAGAGCGCTAGAGAGCGGAAGCGAAGAGCTCGAGAATGGCGGAGGCTTCTGCGAGAAGGAATGGAAACAGTAACGGCTCCCTGCTCCGGCGCCCAGGCTTTATGTCTCTTCAAGGAGCAGTTACCGGGGCGTGGTGGGACCCCCACTACGCGCGCCCTAGATCGTGCACGACCGTTGCTCGTCTGAGCGACGCGTGGCTCGGGCCGGCCAGGCATTTTGGGCCCACGACGCTCCGCCTGCGCCCATGGGCTAAGCCGCACCCATCGCGGGCCCGGGGGCTACTGTCGGCCCAGTAAGGACTGGGTGTGCAGAGCCCACTCTCCCCAGGCCTCGCACGCAGGCAGATCAGACGAAACGACTAAGGACCAAGCCACCGCTTGGAGAGACCCTCGAGAGGCAACTCCTCTTGAGGGCCTGAAGAGGAAGCGAAGTACTGAAGAGGACCTACGCTTCAAGGGACTCTCCCGAGGCTCCTCCCGCCTGGAGAGAAGACAACAGGAATTCCTCCGCAGGCCGCCACGGCCCTATGGAGAAGCTTCGCGGCCAAGGAAGTGCTGCAGGGCGCACATGGCCTCTGCAGTAGCCGCAGAAGTGGCGTGAGCACTCCAGTTGCCATTATGGTGATAAAGGGGTCAATAAAGTTGCGCCGCCTACGCCAGGACAGCTGGGACTTTCCCCTCTGGTGATAAAGCGGCTGGACGGCGCAACACTCCAAGACGATCGTCATCGTGGGCTCCACCACGATCACTTCAACCCGTGCGGGCCGTTCTACGCGATCTGCAGCCTGTCGGCCACCGCGCCCAACTTTATCGCCGATGGACCGCATCCATGGAGGATGGAGCAAAGGTGGACTCCAACTCCCCCGCGCCACTACCGTGTGGGAGCCCACCTTGGACGCCCAACGCAAGGAAGACGTCCGTGGCGCCTATAAAAGGAGCAAGAGCTCCACCGTAGCAAGAAGTCGGCCAATTGCTTGCTAAACACTTGTAAACCCTAGCTCAGCTTGGAGGATAGCCTTTGCTTGAGGAGGAAGATGAACATTACGTCCCTCTCCAAGCACGAACTGCCTCAAGAGAGCCCTCGGCAAGCTCAGTTGTACTGTAACATCTGTAGTGCAATACAGACAAGCAGGAGTAGCGGTGTTACCTCCTCCTGAGGGCCGTGAACCTGGGTACGGGACGGTGTCCATCTCTGTCGTAGGTGTTCCTCTCCAGGCCCGGCGAGCACCGTCGTCGTGCCTCTCGAGGGTTGCTTGACCTCAGTTCTCTTCTCTTCAGGGTGTGACTACCCCTGTTCCGTGGGAGTCGCTATCCGACAATATCACATTGCCCCTGCAAAATAAAGTTAGACGCTTATACTTTATCTTTTGCATATTTTACGTGGCCGGGGCTATCGTTAAAAGAACCGCTTCTTACCTATGAACTTTTGACCACAACAACGATCCAATAATTGCATATTTAAGAATCCCTTTCGGGCCCTCCATTGAAAATGCAAGACCAACTAAAGAGAGAAAAACTGACACCCGCCAGCCACAGATACGATACAAGCCGTATGTCAGTAGTGGAACCAGTCTCGTGTAAGCGTACGCATAAAGTCGGTCCGGGCCGCTTCATCAACTCGATGCCGCTGGAATCACAAGTGCACGCTAGAGGGTAGCAAATAATGGGAACGGTGCCCCCGTGTAGAACACGGGTTCTAAAAGCGTACAGCTATATCTACGATAGATCGGCTCTAATACCACTGAAGGGGATCGCAGGCAGAAAACAATAATTTTTCTAGCAACGATATCCTTAAACTAGCCAAGATCTACACTATGCAGATATAGAAATACGGTGGAGATCGGAATAAATACTCTCGTAGACCGAATAGCGGGGATTACGCTCTCGCACAAGCGTTGACGACGAAGACGACGTAGACGACCTCTAGGTTGCGAAGAACTCGGCGCGACGAAGATGACTAAGATGACCTCGAGGTCGGGTGGAGGAAGTAGGCCTCCGAGCACCGCTAGCGCAGCACCTCGCAGGGCGTTACACACATACGGTGCAGACGACGACCTATGAAGCTCCAGTCCAGGACGACCAGCGGAAGACTTGGACCGGAACACCAGTAGCGCGGCAGCGGGCTATGGTGGAGAGATCCCCCTCATCCTCCTCGGCGCAACTCCGACAAAGGGAATCACAAAATCAAGGATAAATAAGAGAATTAATTGGTTGAATTAAAAGGCCAGGGGTGCCCCTTCTTATATAGGCTCCCGGGGGGAGCCAACCTCGCCAGCGAGGCAATGTGGGATTATCCTAACATGCCTGGTGCGGCTCAAGAGGATGCGCCGTCCCTAGGTGGGCCCCATTTGGCCCACCTAGGCCGGCCAAGCCCCCCCACCGAATTCCCTTGAGGGATTCCCCCCCCATGGGCCTTCTTTCCACCAGAAGGCCCATTTAGGGAAATCAGCCTAAATAAATACGAAAATAAATATGTAAAATCATATTTAAACATTAATTACACTAATTAATATCAAACATATTATATATAATTTATTCTAGCTCCGAAAACTATTTCGTCGCTGCCCGATCTCCACCAGACCATTCTCGGGACGTTCCCGGTGATCTCTTTCCTTTCTGGTTGTCTTGTCGAAATCCCTTAAGTTTGTTACCCTAACGGTTCGATATAATAATAGACATGATCAAGACTTATCACCGATCAATGATTAACTCGTAGGCCTGGATCCCATGAATTAACCCATGTGATATAACGTATGACTTTCATCTATCAAACCTGGACGTCGAGTCTTAAACTTTTTGCCATAGCGATACTTAGTGTGTCCGAGACTCGTTCATAGATATCTCCATACCTAGCATGATCTCGTTACCGACAACACTATCTTCTACTCGTCCATGATATTATGTCAGCTGGTGACCTAGTCACATGTTTGCAAAGTCATTTGACATAATCTCACCGAGTGGGCCCTAGAGTATCTATCCGGCTATACGGACTGACAAATCCCTCTATTGACCCCTCGTCTCAACTACCCCCTTCCGATACCCAAAACTATCACCTATCATTGTCACACTATATAAGATATGACGTTTGGTGCGATCAAATTATCTTCCAGGGATAATAGTAAGAGTTGATCTCACGGTCTTAAGGCGTAATGACTACGTCATATAAATATGGCTCCATCACATCGTTCAACCAACGACATGACTTCCATTGCCGACCGGCGCCATGCCCTATGATCGGAAAACCTCGATCATCAATTGCGCAACGAAACTAGTCTTAGTAGAGGCTACAAGGGACCTGGTTGTTTATCTACCACACCTGTATTAATGTTTCCGCTTAATACAGTTATAGCATGGTATAAAACATACAATGAACAATTGGAATATAACCAATAAACTATGTTTATTAAGTGCCTCTAGGGCATATTCCCTTCACAAATAACTACCAATTGTTTAATTATGACTGACTTTGTTGTTCTTGAAATGCCTGAAGATGATAATATGTCTATTATTCTTGGAAGTATTGATTTCCCATATAAAGAAGAATACAAAACTCTCATGATTGTATCCATACCAATTCAATATAAGGTAACATGAATGTATCATATGGTTTAAATCTTTTATGTCATATAAAATTCATTTGGTGGCAAGACTTGATCAACCTTGTTAACAAGTGCATTTTAAATGCATAAAGAGGCTAACCAATTTTCTTTCTCTCATTCTTGTTTTACCTACGGCAATGTTATTTAGTTTGCAATGTTTAGTTGAATTTGTTGTTAGAAAATAATTTTTCAATATTGCATTTAATAATGCAAAATACCAGAAAATTAAAAAAATAAAGTTTCTCACAAAATCAAATTTTTTATATCAAAAATCATATTTTTCGAGGAGGCTCCTGGAAGAGCCAGAGAGCAACCAGGGGGACCCACAGGGCCACCTCACCACATGGTGGCGCGGTTGGCATCTAGTCGCGCCAACACATGGTGTGGGGCCCACAGCCCCCCACTTGCTCTCTTTCCTTCCCCTGTCTTCCTCTAGCCCAAAAAATCACTTATGGATATCTCAAACTCGTATTCTTGCTGCTCATCTGTAACACCCCAATTTTCCTAAAACAATAATTCTGCTGTTAGTCTAGACTTTTCAATGTTAGCAAAAAACTTTGGTGTTATATAAGCTTTGGGTGCATGAATTGTTTTTGTGACTTATTTAGTTTTTTCTTGATGTCACTAGTGGGTCTAAGTTGAAAACTCACAATAAAAAAAATAACATTATTAAAAATTTGGTTCTTGTGATCTTCTAGTATGTTAAAACTTAGCAAATTTAGGGCTTGAGATTAAGAAATCTTTGTGTGATTCTTGACATGCATTTGAACCAAATTGATACTTAGTATATATAATTTCATACTCTGGTTTAAATGAGCATAAAAGAATTTTTTAAAACACAAAACCCACAAGCTTTTGTGGGCATCGGAATACTGTGACCATTTGGGTCATTTTCTTTGTTTTTCGAAAATTTTCTTTCCCTTGTGTCTCAATTGGTTTGTTTGTGTGTGGACTAGAAACTAGTAACCAAACCACCTCTTGGATGCTGGAAGACCTTTTGTTTGAGGCTTTTGTGAGCATTGTTGGGTTTGTTGATGGATTTTCAGAGGAGAAGGAAAAGCCCAGCCCCAATCCCTCTTCTCACCCCTCCTATGACCCTTTGGCTTGCTGGAGAAGGAGGCCAGCTCGCCACCAACCCTGCCCCACAAGCCAGCCACCCCACCTCCCCTCTCCTCCACTCACCTTGCCCTCTTTCCAAAAACAACCCAATGGAGGCTCACTCCCCATCTCCGTACTGGCTTGACCACGTCGCCCCCGACCACACCCTCTCTGCCCATCTCCACCGCCCTCACAAGCCAACCAGAGAGCCCCAGCCCGCTCCCCTGCCTACCTTACCCGAGAAAACCCTAAATAGAACCCGTAGCTATATCTCGCACCCCAGCCACCCTCTGTGCTCATTTCCTCTCGCATGAGACGCACACACACCCGCTCTGCTCACCCTCCGAACCATGTTCGAGCTCCCCTTATCTGCCGGCCGCATCGAGAAGTTTTCCATCTCGTTACCCGAGGGCAAGAACTGGCTCGTGCCGCCGTTTCTCTCCTCTATTCTTTTCCATTCTTGGACCTATGAACTCCCCTACGTGAGAGCTAACTCCCCCTCCCTTCCGTTCGTTTTCTAGGTCTCTTGCCGCGCCGAGCTCGTCCGCGACCAGGAGGAGACGCCGCCGTCACCACCATGGGTTCCGGTGGTGCATGTGAAGTTTGAGACCTCCCCCGAGCTCTCCATCAACGCCTCATCCGCCCCGACCCCCGTCTCGTCCGCTCCCAAGCCCTAGGGCAGCCCGCCATCCGCGCCTTTCTCCCTCCCTCTTTGGCGTCTCGCCCGCGCCGGCGCAGCGGAGAAGACGACCCCGGGATCCTCGATGTGGAAATTGATGGCCAGGTTCAGAAACCCTCAGGCGTTGACCGTTTTTGCGCCTGGAGCGTGCGTCTCACCCAATTGGGCCATCCCAGCCTCGTTCCCGCCCAGATCCGCGCAGTCCTTAGCTAGATCTGGCCCGAAATCGGCCTAGGGACATTTGTTTCCCCATATGATATTCATTTACTGTTTTCTGTTCAGAATGCTTTTAATTTAATTTCTTTTGTGCTAGATATGGTAGTAAAAATGTCTTAGGGTTATTTTTGTGAAGTAGCCACGAGTTTTATCTATCATGCAACACTGGTTTGGCACTAAAATAATTTACACTTTGCGCTGTACATAAATAATGATCAGAAGTTTACTTCCCATTAAATCTGGGATAACTTGAGCTAGGATTGTCCAAAGGAGGTGAATCAAATTTCTACAGCAAGATAAAACCAATACCTACCAAAAGGAATTAGTCTTGAATGCAGGAGATCCCTAGAACATAAACTACATCCTTTTAGGGTTTGAGTCCAGTACAATTAGATGATTTTTAGTTTCTATTTGGAATTAGTTTTTGATGCACAACTAACTTTCCTTGTTTCCTATAGTAAATAGGAGTAATGTGGTAGAAGGGTTTATTTTTCGGAACAGTATCCTAGGAGTTATGCATTTTCCATCTAAACAACACCATAATAGCTATTTAAATGTATTAATTTCATTTTTTGTTTTTTGATAAAAGCAAACTTGTGTCTAAAATTAGTCAAATTTGTAATCCAGAACCTAAACTAAATCCTTACACTTGTTTTTAAAACATTAATAGTGTTGTTGTGTTTTGCTTGTGTGTGGTTAGCATAATACATTTTATGCCTTTGTATAGCACTATGTGTTTTGTGTGTTTTGCTTGTGATTGTGTTTATGTTGAGTGACTCCATCCAGTGGATGGTTCCATTTTTTTTATTAAAAAAAATTAACACCATCTATATTAGGTCAGCAACCGTCTCATTAAAACCCTGTCAGTCCCTTTCGGTACCCTGGTTAGGGAAAGAGTGCGTCTGAAACTTCGCGCCTTTAAGCATCAGTTATAGTTACATTGTCCGCAAGGGTGCTTACAAGAAAGTCAGGGGGTTTCTCATGCCAGACCACTGACAAAGGACCCTCTACATGACTAGCTAAACAATGAGCAGCCCTATTAGCTTCTCTAGGAGAGTGAGCAAAAATTACAGCTACAAAATTACGACAAAGTAAAGTACACTCCTCATAGATCGCAGCCGCTGCACCGAGAGAATTTACGCTATTGATCATCACCTCAATTACCTCCGCGCGGTCGGAATTCACTTCAAGCCTGTTACACCCAAGTTGTTCCGCCAGGATCAACACATCACGAAGCGCATGGCCGTTTTACTTTGTAATGCTTGCTGTTTGTTCTTTTACTTTAGATTATTGTCAACACGTATTTTAGGATTTACTCTAGTTTCGTTATTTCCTTTCATGTTACGGTAGAACCGCAAGCAGAGGAGGAGCACTACGTGGTAGCTGAGCACATCTATGAAGAAGAGCAAGACCAGGGACAGTACACTGAGCAAGGAAAGCCCACCTCACCACCTTTATGCAAATCCTAATTATTTACAAAGCATGTTTTGTTTTCAAATAAAATAATGCATGTTTTACTTTTTTTGTGGCACCTGGCCACCCGAAAACTATTTTACAAAATATTGTCTGGCCAAAGTTATCTACTAGATTGTTGTAGGTATTATAAAATAAGTTTGCACTTGATAAGCCTTGTTGTTGAAGGCTCCATCAAGAAGATTAAGTTTCTAGTAGTGTACTCTTATTTCCTTACCTCAAAACTATAGGATGGGAACCTATTTGATAAAACTGTTTTATGGAGGAAACCCGAGTTGCTGGGAGCAATCGGCGAGAAAGTGTTTTATTAAAACCCGAGTTGCTGGGAGCAATCAGAGATGTTTGCGAAAACCCGAGCTGTTGGGAGTAGTCGGAGGACCAGAAGATGTTTTTGAAAAACAAAGTACAACCCTATCAGCCGCTCAAAAAATTAACCCGTGCAGCCACACTACCTGACATGGGTAGGGCTTAGCCGGAAGCTTTTATGTTTTAGTATTGGGGCTCTCATACTTTCTATGGGGGCTGGGCACTTGAAGTCGGGTTGTCGTCTGTACGAGACAATACACATGTGAATGTACTGGCGCCGGACGATTACGGGGGGTCTCCTGCCGTGGCGGTGTGGCGTCCCGAGAAAAGACCATGGGTCTAGTGGAGCACACGTGCTGGGGAGAACAAACTTACCGGGAGGCCCCGATACTAGGGTGGACATAGTGGAAAGCTTTGATCATGTTATCCGGACCCCCGCATACTGTCGTATGATGGGCCGTGGCAGACACGGCGGAAGGACCGATAGGTGTGGGTAAAGTGTGCAACCTCTACAGAGTGTAATCTATTCGAATAGCCGTGTCCGCGGGCATGGACGGTTGGAAAGGCCACTGATCTAGGCGTATGGGCATTTTAGTTTTTTTAAAGGAAAGTGTTTCTCGGAGGAAAACAAGGAGGCAACAAGGAGGCAACAAGGAGGTATCTGGGAGGTACGGAATTTGGGTAAGGATGGTTGATCTCGAGGAGACAACTAGTCCGATCTCAAGGAAGGAAAAGGGGTATCCCCGTCCTAGTGTTTTGACAAAACTTTTACTAAAGGAAGGTTTCAGTACTTAGATATGTCCTTGTTATATCTAAGAGAAGATAATTCTATCTCTAAATGTTTTATTCAACAAAGATATAGAGATGTCATACACTCTATGTCTGGAAATCATGGTATTCGAAAATAGCCCTATAATTTTTATAGGAGCTATCCTAGTTTTCGAAAATGCTTTACTTGCATTACCATAAAAGCTGAACCCTAGAGGTGGTCTTGCGAGTACGTAATTGTACTTATGTAGCTTTGTCCCTGGATATTCAAATGTCCATATTTCAATGAGGAGGTTTATGCTGAGGAGGAGGAGTATGACGACGACTTCGCCACTTAGCTGTCACCGGTCAACTTCACTTGTGGGATGACGTCCGGAGATGACGAGGACCGACGCTAGACTCGAGCTTCCGCTTTATCGTAGTTAATTCCGTCCTACACGACGATGTTTGCAGACTTGGTGGTGTGACCATTATTGTGTTGTAAGACTTTTATTCGTACGACTTGAATGATGTAACTCTTTGACACCATGTTGGTTATGTGATTGCGATGCACTGATCATTGGGATCGTGATCTTTTACATAACGTGGACATCTTGGACTGTGGTTCGAGGGGTTCTTACAGACTTGGTATCAGAGCCATCGTTGACCTTAGGAGACCTTAGCTAGGTTGGGCGTTGATGTCACGCATAAATGTTTTTCCTAAAAATTTAGGAGAGATACTTAAAAACATGCGGAATATATTGCTATTCCCTCCCCTCTATTTTTCATTACTGATTAATACTGTACCTGCATTAATTATTATATCTATACTTGTTTAAAAAATTTGCACACCGCTCACTAATTCAACTTCCACTTCAAATTTTGTGTAGATGGACAAAGACTTTACGGCTGCTACTCAGTTGGGAGCGTTGCCCGACCAGGGGGCCACGCGTATGTTCGAGGTTGACTTGCTAGAGCTGACCCGATTCTTGGAGCGCCCACTTCCCGAGCTGCGAGGAAGATGGTCCCCACCGATTTTCAATGGGGAGATGTCCTAGAGGATGTTGTGTACACTTCGAGGCCCTCTTGTGCCACCACTTGTGGATGATCTGACTGTGGAGGCTACTGGACCTACGCGTCCCGGAGCGATCGTGTCCGTTCTGCAGCGAGCCCTTGCCCGCCTTGTTCACTTCCACCGTTTCGAGCTGGTGGGCACCTGCTTCGAGTTCTTTGAGGGGATCGACCAGCACGATGATCCTGTGCCCCCGAGTTCCCACCCACCTTCGGACGCCACGTGGGGAACTTGGGACTATTCCTGGAGTACATTTAGGCTCAGATGGAGGAGAGTCGCAAGGAGAGCCACTTCCGTTTTGAGCACTGGCAGGACACCGAGAGGAGCCTCACTGATGCCAAGAGGAGCGTCACCGATGCTGAGCAGCTCCCTGAGGAGTCTGTCACTTTGCGCCATGAGGCGGCGGACATGCTAGCAGCAGCCGAGGAGAAGCTCGAGGCCACAGAGGAGAAGCTCAAGGCCACCGAGGAGTGTCTAGCCAGGGCCCGAGCCGCTTTCGGGAAGGAGCGGAAGTTGTGCCGCAGCTTTGTGGCCCGCTTCAAGAACGCTCAGTACCTCAAGCTCCACTTGGCGAGGAGGGTCGGCGAGCTCAACACAACCATTACTCGCTGATGCCCAGATCCAGGAGCTAGAGGAGGAGTTGGAGGAGGCACACAAGGCGAATGACGATCTCTTGCCTGACGACGAGGACCCTATGGAGGGTATGGACATGGAGTCCGAGAGTGACCAGGAGGACGACGACCTTCTTCGAGCGGTTGACGAGGACGCAGAGGCTTTTATGTCAGAGGAGGACCTAGAGGAGCCACCTTACACCAGCGACGCGCACGCCTCACCTGACGTCACCGCCAGAGACGGGTAGCTTCTCCGAGTAACTTCTTTTGAGTAGGACCGAACCGTCGCGATAAGTTGCTGCGATTGTGTGGTCTAGTTTGCGTGAGTGTGTTAGTTTGGATGATGTAAGACTATGCTGGTATCTTGTCATGCGTTAGTGAACTCGTGTGTGATGCTTTTGGAAACCTTATTATGGAGTTGGATCATGTTTCTTATTGTGTGTTTACTTGCTGTGATTTTATTCTTCCCTGCTCTACTAAGTTTATTTATGGCCTCTGTTACCCAAATGCATGTTTGAAAACTAAGTGGTTTGTGTAGGAGAATTAATTTGTATATTATTCTAAACTTCAGCATGGCGCGAGATCGACCACCGCCACCACCCGAGCCAACCTTGGCTCAAGTGTTGCGCGTTCTCGTGCAGGATCGCGAGGCAGCCCACACCGAGAGGAATGCCAATCTCGCCACCCTGCATTACCTTGCTCAGATCGCCGTCAACCACAATGGCGGCCAAGGAAATGAGGAACCCCGCTCTAAGTTGCGTGACTTTCAGAACCCCAACCCACCAGTGTTCTACAAGGGTGAAGTGCCACTGGATGCTGACGACTGAATTCGCACCATCGAGAACAACTTAAGAGTCGCGCAAGTTGGTGACAATGAGAAGGTGGTCTACGCCACCCACTATCTCTCTGGACGTGCCCGAGCGTGGTGGGAGGCAGTTCGTGCTCTGCTGCCCCAAGACGAGGTCGTGACTTGGCAGGCGTTCAAGACCAAGTTCCTGAAGCGTTACGTGCCAACCAGACTCGTCAGTATCATGCGAGAGAAGTTTCTGCAGCTCAAGCAAGGCGGTATGTCTGCCAGTGAGTATCTTGAGAAGTTCACCACTTTGGCAAGGTATGCACCCGCAGACACTAACACTGACGACAAGAAGAAAGAGAGGTTCCTGAACGGACTGCATGATGAGATGAAGTGCATCCTGGTGGTGATGCCCTTCATGGATTTGGAATCTCTTGGGTATGCAGCCATCATGATGGAGCACAAGCGCAAGGCTTCGTTTGACAACCACAAGCGCCGCCAGCAGATGCTGGAAGGTAGTAGCAGCA
This sequence comes from Poa annua, assembly GCA_026929855.1. Taxonomy (NCBI): domain Eukaryota; kingdom Viridiplantae; phylum Streptophyta; class Magnoliopsida; order Poales; family Poaceae; genus Poa; species Poa annua. The sequence goes on from CM049426.1 coordinate 74,968,553, forward strand.
GCAGCCCCGCTGGAAGTTACCCACGCCTGCGCCCTTCACCTTCGTCAAGGCCTACATATCAGCCACCAAGACCTACTTATCCACCATCAACGCCATCGTCTTTCGCACCAAGACCCAGCTACCCCAATCGCCCACCTGCACCTCGCCCTATAGGCGGTTTCAACCCCGGTCTCAACTTTAATAGACCGCCTGCTCCAAGACCCTCTGGAGGATGTTTTGCTTATGGGCAGCCTGGCCACTTCTCTCGGGACTGCTCGACTAAGCAGCCGGCTGGCAGTCGCCTCAACGCGACCAAGATGAACCAGGGACCATCTCGTCCGCCTGGAGGCAAAGCCCCTTATCCGAAGAAGAGATGGCACATGAAGCGTGGACATCTGAACCATATCAGTGCCGAGGAAGCTCAGGAGGCGCCAGACCTTGTTATGGGTATGTTCCCTGTCAACTCAGTACATGCCTCAGTTTTGCTTGATTCTGGAGCATCACATTCGCTTGTTACCGAGCCGTTTGTTAAGAGGAGTGGTATGGAACCGACATTGATGCACTGCCCTATGCTTGTAAAAATAACAGGAGCCACTACTAAAGCCTTCATTTCTTGCAAGGAGACTCCCGTGGAAATCCAGGGAGCCCGATTCCATGCGGATCTCGTGGTATTAGGAAAGCAAGGGATAGAAGTGGTTTTAGGAATGTATTGGATGGCGGTGAACCATGGAGTAATAAATTGCAACACAAAGTCCATCTCTCTAACCAGCCCGGAAGGAGAAGAAATTACGCACACCTCTACCCATCACTCTACTTCGGGTCATTGGCATAAAAGTGTAGCTGAACCCATTTTGGAAGAAGTGCCAGTAGTTTGCGAGTACCCCGATGAATTCCCTGGAGAGTTACCCGGTATGCAACCTGATCGGGATATCGAGTTCATCATTAAGTTAGTACCCGGTACTGGACCCATAGCTCAGAAACCATATCGGATGAATCCCGAAGAGCTGGAGGAATTAAAGAACCAATTGGATGACATGCTTAGGAAAGGGATGATTCGCCCTAGTGCATCACCCTGGGGATCACCAGTTATATTTGTGGATAAGAGATACGGTACCACTCGCTTGTGTGTGGATTACCGAAAGCTAAATGATGTGACCATCAAGAACAAGTACCCACTCCCCAAGATAGAAGATCTGTTTGACCAACTCGGAGCCCGAGTCTTTTCCAAGATCGACCTCCGTACCGGTTATCATCAGCTGAAACTGAGAGAATCAGACATCCCTAAAACAGCTTTCATCACCCGTTATGGATTATTTGAGTATACCGTGATGTCATTTGGCCTGACCAATACCCCTGCCTATTTCATGAATCTCATGAATAAGGTGTTCATGGATTACCTGGCTAAATTTGTGGTATTTTTCATCGACAACATCCTGATTTATTCCAAGTCCAAAGAAGAGCATGAAGAGCACCTAAGACTCGTTCTGGGTACCCTTCGTGAGCAGCAGTTGTATGCCAAGTTCAGCAAATGCCAGTTTTGGTTGAAGGAAGTAGGCTTTCTTGGCCATGTTATCACTGCCGGAGGGATAGCTGTTGACCCAACCCACATCAAGTCTATCCTCGAGTTCCCAACCCCCACTAACCCAACGGAGGTAAGGTCCATCCTCAGAATGGCCGGATATTATCGCAAATTTGTTGAAGGATTCTCAAGCATCGCCAAGCCTCTTACTCAACTGCTAAAGAAAGACCAGAAGTTTGTATGGACCGACCAGTGTGAAGCCAGTTTCCAGGAGCTGAAGAAGCGCCTTACCACTGCACCCATTTTGACCATGCCCGATGTGACCAAAGATTTTGTCATGTATTGCGATGACTCCAAGCTTGGACTAGGTTCTGTCCTTATGCAAGAGGGCAAAGTGATTTCCTACTCCTCACGACAACTTTGCAAGAACGAGCAGAATTATCCAACCCATGATATTGAGCTTGCTGATGTGGTTCACGCACTCAAGATCTGGCGTCACTTTTTGATGGGCAACCTTTGTGATATCTACACTGACCACAAGAGCTTGAAGTATATTTTCACTCAGAGGGATCTGAATATGAGGCAACGGAGATGGATAGAGCTCATCAAGGATTATGACTTAGATATCCATTATCACCCTGGAAAAGCCAACGTCATAGTTGACGCGCGTAGTCGACAACCGTGTTATGTCAACGCCATGATCAAGACCCGACAGCGAGAACTCTGGAATGAGTTAGACAAGATGGGCATCGAAGTAGTCAGCTATGGAGCTGTAGATCAACTCTTGTTGCAGCCAACGCTATGGGATCAGATCAAGAACGCACAGAAGGGCCACGAGAGTATTGAAGGCATCAAGCGAAGAATGGACGAAGAAAAGTCCCTGGATTCACTATTGATTCCGAGGGTACTCTCTGGTACGAAGGCCGCATCTCCATGCCATCAGATCATGATTTGAAGCAGCAAATTATGAAGGAAGCCCACGAGACTTTATACTCCATCCATCCCGGAGGAACCAAGATGTATCAAGACCTCAAGAAAAAAAATTGGTGGCATGGCATGAAGCGAGAGATTGCGCTTTTCGTCCAGAACTGTGATATCTATCAGAGAGTCAAAGCCGAGCATCAACGACCAGTTGGATTACTCCAACCCCTCAAGGTACCCGAATGGAAGTAGGATTATATCGGCATGGACATTATCACTGGATTGCCCCGGTCAAATCGTGGACATGACGCCATTTGGGTCATTGTGGATAGGCTCACCAAGGTCGTGCATTTCCTACCTGTCCACACCACTCATCGTTCAGATCAGCTTGCAGACCTCTATATGTCCCGTATCGTCAGCCTTCATGTGATACCAAAGACCATCGTGTCCGATCGGGGAACGTAGTTTACTTCCCGATTTTGGACCAAGCTTCACAACGGACTAGGGACAAAACTCTTTTTCAGCACCGCTTATCACCCTCACACAGGAGGACAGAAAGAGATAGTCAACCAAATTCTTGAAGATATGCTTAGATCTTGTGTGTTAGCTTACAGAGAAAAGTGGGAAGATTGCTTGCCGTTTGCAGAGTTTTCTTACAACAACTTTTATCAAGCTAGTCTGAAGATGGCACCACAATCCGGGGACAGTCAAGTTTTGGAGTAGATACCCTGCGAGAAGCTGAAGAACAAGTTCAACTCATCCGCGACCGTCTTAAGACAGCTCAATCCAGGCAGAAAATTTACTCCGATTCAAAGAGAAGAGAATTGAACTTCAAGACAGGCGACATGGTGTATCTGCGTGTTACTCCGCTCAAGGTAATGCAACGATTTCACGTCAGAGGGAAGCTTGCACCTCGTTACATTGGCCCCTTCAAGGTTCTCTGCTGCTGCGGAGAAGTATCTTATAAGTTGGAATTGCCCTCTCACTTGTCAGAATTTCACGACGTGTTCCACGTATCGCTGCTCCGGAAGTGCCTACAAGTTCCCAATGATGCTAATTCTTATCAAGAGGTAGATCATCACACCATTGACCTCAACCATGACCTCACCTACCGAGAGTGACCACTCCGTGTTCTCGCCGAAGAAGTCTGTTTGACCCGAAGACGGAAGATCAAGTTTCTGAAAGTTCAATGGAGCAACCACTCGGAGCAAGAAGCTACTTGGGAGCGTGAAGATTACTTGGAGCGTGAATTCCCTTGTTTCCTTTCTTCTTTCAACTCTGGAATCTCGAGGACGAGATTCTCCTAAGGGTGGAAGGTCTGTAACACCCCAATTTTCTTAAAACAATAATAGTGGTGTTAGTCTAGACTATTCAGTGTTAGCAAGAAACTTTGGTGTTTTATAAGCTTTGAGTGCATGATTTGTTTTTGTCACTTATTTAGTTTTTTCTTGATGTCACTAGTGGGTCTAAGTTGAAAAACTCACAATAACAAAAATAACATTATTAAAAATTTGATTCTTGTGATCTTCTAGCATGTAAATCTCTTAGCAAATCTAGGGCTTGAGATTAAAAATCCTTGTGTGAGTCTTGACATGCATTTGAACCAAATTGATCCTTAGTATATATAATTTCATACTTTGGTTTAAATGAGCATAAAAGAATTTTGTAAAACACTAAACCCACAAGCTTTTGTGGGCATCAGAATACATTTGGGTCATTTTCTTTCTTTTTCGAAAATTTTCTTTTCCCTTGTGTCTCAATTGGTTTGTTTGTGTGTGGACTAGCAACTAGTAACCAAACCACCTCTTGGATGCTGGAAGAACTTTTGTTTGAGGCATTTGTGAGCATTGTTGAGTTTGTTGTTGGATTTTCGGAGGAGAAGGAAAAGCCCAGCCCCAATCCCTCTTCTCTCCCATCCTATCACCCTTTGGCTTGCTGGAGGAGGCTAGCTCGCCACCAACCCTGCCCGACCAGCCACCCTACCTTCCCTCTCCTCCACTCACCTTGCCCTCTTTCCAAAAACAGCCCAATGGAGGCTCACTCTCCATCTCCCTACTGGCTTGACCACGTCGCCCCCGACCACACCCTCTCTGCCCCTCTCCACCGCCCTCACAAGCCAACAAGAGAGCCCCGGCCCGCTGCCCTGCCTCCCGTACCTGAGAAAACCATAAATCGTACCCGTGGCTATATCTCGCACCCCAGCCACCCTCTCTGCTCATTTCCTCTCGCACGAGACGCACACACACCCGCTCTACTCACCCTCCGAACCCCGTTCAAGCTCCCCCTCTCTGCAGGCCGCATCCATCTCGTTACCCGACGGCAAGAACTGGCTCATGCCGCCGTTTCTCTACTCTATTCTTTTCCATTCTTGTCCCTGCAAACTCCCCTTCGTGAGAGCTAACTTTCCCCCTTCCGTTCGTTTTCTAGGTCTCTGGACGCGCCGAGCTCGTCCACGACCAGGAGGAGACGCCGCCGTCACCACCATGGGTTCCGGCGGTGCATGCGAAGTTTGAGAGCTCCCCCGAGCTCTCCATTGACGTCTCATCCGCCCCCGACCCCCGTCTCGTCCGCGCCCAAGCCCTAGGTGAGCCCGCCATCCGCACCTTTCTCCCTCCCTCTCTGCGTCTCGCCCGCGCTGGCGCGGCGGAGAAGACGACCCCGGGATCTTTGATGTGGAAATCGACGACCATGTTTAAAAACCCGCCGGCGTTGACCATTTTCACGCCAGCCGCACGCGTCTCGCCCAACTGGGCCGGCCCAGCCTCTTTCCCGCCCAGATCCGCGCAGCCCTCAGCCAGATCTGGCCCGAAATCGGCCCAGGGACATGTTTTTTCCCCATATGTTATTTATTTACTGTTTTATGTTTCTGAATGCTTTTAGTTTAAATTATTTTTGCTAGATCTGGTAGTCAAAATGTCTTAGGGTTATTTTTGTGGAGTAGCCACGAGTCTTATCTATCATGCAGCACTGGTTTGACACTAAAATAATTTATACTTTGCTTTGTACATAAATAAGGGCCAGAAGTTTACTTCCCTTTAAATCTGGGATAACTTGAGCTAGGATTGTCCAAATGAGGTGATTAAATTTTTTACAGAAAGATAAAACCAATACCTACCTAAAGAAATTAGTTTTGCATGCAGGAGATTCCTAGAACACAAACTACATCCTTTTAGGGTTTTAGTCCAGTAGCAATTAGATGATTTTTAGTTTCTGTTTGGAATTAGTTTTTGATGCACAACTAATTTTCCTAGCTTCCTATAGTAACTAGGAGTACTGTGGTAGAAGGGTTTATTTTTTTTAACAGTATCCTAGGAGTTATGCATTTTCCATCTAAACAACACCATAATAGCTATTTAAATGTATTAATTTCATTTTCTGTTTTTGGATAAAAGCAAACTTGAGTCTAAAAATAGTCAACTTTGTAATCCAGAACCTAAACTCAACCCTTACAGTTGTTTTTAAAACATTAATAGTTTTGTGGTGTTTTGCTTGTGTGTGGTTAGCATAATCAATTTTATGACTTAATATAGCACTATCTGTTTGGTGTGTTTTGCTTGTGATTGTGTTTATGTTGAGTGACTCCATCCAGTGTATGGTTTTACTTTTTAATGCTTGTGGTTTGTTCTTTTACTTTAGATTATTGTCAACACGCATTATAGGATTTACTCTAGTTTCGTTATTTCCTTCCATGTTGCGGTAGAACCGCAAGCAGAGGAGGAGCAGTACGTGGTAGCTGAGCACATCTACGAAGAAGAGTAATGACCCACAAGTATAGGGGGTGTATCGCAGTACTTTCGATATTAACAGTGTCGAACCCAACGAGGAACAGAAGGTGTTGACAAGTGGTTTTGATGAGGAATTCACTGTAAACACTAGCAGACAAGTTTTCAGTAGACTTCGATATAACAGATAAATAAAGTGCGAGTAAATAGAGCGCGACAAATATAATTGCAGCGAGTGGCCCAATCCTTTTGAGAGCAAAGGACAAGCCGGTTTGTTTACATATGATGACCAAACGTTCTTAAGGACACACGGGATTTCTGTCTAGTGCTTTCGCTTCATATTGATGAATAATCGTTAGTGTTTAGATAAGTGTCGTGTGGGCGAACCTATTCTAATGCACCGCCCTTTCTAGGACTAATACATACTTATGATTATACCCCTTACAAGCATCCACAAATACAAGAAAGTAATTAAGATAAATCTAACCATAGCCTTAAACTCTGAGACCCTGCGGTCCCTCGCGCATCGGAATACCAACGGGGGTTTAGGTTTCGTTCACTCCGGCGACCCCACAAATGATAACCGAGTACACGATGCATTCCCCTAGGTCCATAAAGGCGAAGTGTCATGTAGTCCACGTTCGCATGACACCACTAGAAGAATGGCACCACAACTTAAATATCAAAACATCAAATATTATTCAACATAGTTCACTACTAACATCTAGACTTCTCCTATGTCCTCAAGAACACAGCGAACTACTCACAACACACCATATGGAACATGATCAGAGGTGATATAATGATGGATAACAATCTGAACATAAACCCTAGTTCAACGGTTTCACTCAATAGCATTAATAACAATAGCAATAAACACCGGGAGAGTTTCCCCTATCAAATACACAGAGTTTACCCTAAATGTTACAGCGGGAACAAAGTGGATGGATGGAGATGACGGCGTCGGCGGTGGAGATGGTGGTGTTGGCGATGGTGATGGAGTGCAGCTCAATATGACGGTGACGATGGCGACGATTTCCCTCCTCCGGGAGGGAATTTCCCCGGCGGCAACGCATGTTGGGGATATACCAACTAGGGGTATCTCCAACATGGATCAATCCGGCTAGTCCAGGGTGGCCCAAGGGTGGTAAGGCTGAAGCCTTCCGGGCGGCCCAGATAGCTGACGTACAAGGAAGTAGGCGGACGGTCCAAGGAAGGCGGAAGGCCTAAGCCCATCAAGCCACCAAGTCCATGACGGAAGTCGGCAACTAAGCCGGCTAGGTCTAGGACTCTGTTTACTTGCCGGACAAGTACTTACCTTGTATCCTGGGATCTGGCCGCCTATATAAGCCGGCCACCAGGAAGCCTTTAGGGCACGCTTCAATACGTTCAATACGCATCATACCCATTGTAACCTGTTCACGGCTATTTGCCTCATAGTGAATTATAGCAGCACGTAGGATCTCGCCACCGCTGCGGGATCCTAAGCTGGGTAAACTCGCCGTGTTCAATCTTGTCCTCGACGACTCCAACCTTCTTCCCCACAATCCATACGTAGGCTAGAGGACCCCCGTCTCCTATCAAATATGTCAATACCACGACAGTTGGCGCCCACCGTGGGGCATAAGGTTCCTGGCATCACGTTCCAGGCGGGAACACTTAGCGGCGTGGGCAAGCAGATCGCCGTCGGCTGCGTCACAAGGTATGGCGGCCACAACTACGTCAACTCAGATGAGTCCTGTCTCCCGGCGGACGACTACCTTATCGAGTGCGCAATCGTACTGATTAGTGGGATTGACGTCTTCATCGGGTACATGCCAGAGGCGTATGGCCTACCGCGTTTCTACGACCCCACCCACCAAACCTTCGACCAAGCAGTGGACCAACAAGATGGATCTGAATCCGCCTTCTCCCAGGAGTCGGCCGAATCTGACTTCCACTTCGTCGGAGTTGTCGGACTGGGATCCGACTCCCAGCCGGAAAACAACGATCCTGAGTCAATCCTTCCTGCTCTCTAGGAGGATGCATATCGGATGCTGAATCCAGATCTACTGTTCAAGTCAACGTAGACTCTGATTCTGATGATGATGCTAGTCTCTTTGAAGAGAAAATCAAAAGCCGCTTTTCCAGTGATAATCCGGTTCCTTCAGAGACCACATCAGATACAGACATGCCTGATAAGCTTGCTATGATGGTTGTCATCGGCTACGAGTCAATCCTAGTCGCTTCTGAAACGCAAGATAAACCGGCAGATGATGCCGGCAACACCGTTACCGGTCAACTCATTGACGGTTCCGACAAGGTGCGCGCAAAGAAGAAAACTGGTCTCGAGAAAGGCGGCAGCAGCAAACCCACGTATTTGCTCTACGTCATAAAAGAAGCAGAGGAGATTATGCACACTCCGGTGAACAAGGATACCCCACTCGACGAAGTGGAAGAACTTAGGCTTAATATGCTTAAGCACTCTGACTTGCTGCGCAAAAGAGAGGAGCATGTTGAGAGCCTTGCAAAGAAGATCGAGAAAGAGCAAGAAAAGATGTCGGCAAAAACGAGCCGACAGCTTTTTGAAGAAAAAAGGCCATCAAAAAACCGCCGTGATAAGGAGCCGATTCGTGCAACAACAACAACTCAAGATATTGGGTTTGATTGGCGCACAACACCATAGCGTGTGGACAGAAGGGGGGGATGTTGTCTTCTGCAACCCATCCTTAACACTGCTGCTGCGCTAGACACCCTAGATGACAATACTTATACGGCGGAGGAAAAGCTGGCCAACGCAAGACACTTCGTGAGAAAGGCCCTAGAACAGCAAGCCCGCGCTGACTCTTATGGCCACATGGCGGATGCCCGCGGGGGAGATCTAGAATCCAAGTCAGGAATGTGCAAAGATGCACCTGGTCCTGACCCCGAAGGCCCGTCCGGCTCCAGTAGCCATGGCGACAAACGGAAAGCAACGCCACCTCCAAAGAAGACGCCACCACCAAAACCAAGGGGGGACATAAACTCGCGGACAGGAAGCAGAGGAGACCAGCCACATCCAACCCAGCCAAGGCGCGGTAATGGCGGTAGACGGGACAACGGACAGCCGCCTAAAAAAGATGCCGGTAACAATCATCCCAGGAGAGGTCGAAGCCGGTCTCCGCAACGCAGCACCGGCAGCAAAAGGAAGGAGACGACAGAAGGGCCCAGGCACAACTTAAGCCGAGTAGCGCAGGACGAGCCAAACGCAAATAGAGGCGGACAACAACTCGATCCAAAAGACGCACGACATCGCCTACAAGACATAGCAAGAGGAAGGGAGCCGCTATACTCTAGACAAAAGTGCTATGGCGACGCCATCCGCAGAGAGCCGTTCCCCAAGGACATGACATCAGTGTCTAAAAATTGTCCTAGGTACAATGGCCTCCTTAAGCCGGATTCGTGGCTAGCCGATTATGCCATGGCCATAGAAATTGCCGGCGGAAGCAATCACATTGCCGTCCGCTACCTACCTCTCATGTTAGAAGGCACGACAAGGGCTTGGATCGACAACCTTCCCGAAAAGTCTATCTACAGCTGGTACGACATGGAAAAGGTTTTCTCCCATCACTTCCAAGGAACATACAAGCGTCCAAATACCTACACGGATTTGCAACACTGTATTCAGAAGCCGAACGAAACCATGACAAATTTTGTCAGCTGTTGGATCTCCGAAAAGGCCAACTGTCATGGTGTTTCGGACGCACAGGCTATCCATGCCTTCTACACGGGCCTACAGAAAAAGTCCCTGCTCTGTCACCGGCTCGTCCGCGAGCAAGTCACGGACCTTGGCGAGATGCTCAACCTAGCCGCCCAATACGCGGCAGCAGATGATGACGCACGTGACGATGATCCAGACGTCAGCACCGCGCCAAGGCGGAACAAAAAACGCAAGTAAGCAATGGAAGACAAAGTCGGGCCTTCTAAATAGGTAGCCGTTGCGTTCCAAGGGAGCGCCGGCAAAAAGAAGTGGAAGAACAAGAAAGATAACCGTGACGCTGGCTCAGGCCCAAAGGCGGCACGCATCACTTACGAGCAGGCAAAACTTTTGCCATGCCCCATCCACGCCTCACTCGGCAAGGTTAACCATATGCTCAGCGAGTGCCGCTTCATGGACGACTTCAAAAAGGATCCCACAGTTGGCTGGAAGTCAAAAAAGTCAAAGAAGTACGACAAGAAAGACAACAAGGATGACGACGACATGTCAATCTCAAGCGATGGCGACGTTGCCGCCAAGAAAAAGAAGCCATACCCGAAGGTCAAAGAATCACTCGCGTGCTTTGTCGGCACGCCTTCAGCTAAGGCAGATAAGGCGGAGATGTGCAAACTCAACGCGACAATGCCGGACGTCCCTCAGTATTTGAACTGGTCTGAGGCGGCAATCACTTGGGATCGGTCCCACCACCCTGATCATGTTCCTCACCCAGGCAAATACGGTCTTGTCGTCGACCCCATTGTCGACAACTTCAGGCTCACAAAAGTACTCATAGATGGCGGCAGCAACCTGCCGGAGAGCTTTTCTCTCTCTGTCTTCTCCGCCTTTTGGTGGTGACGGAGATGGTTTATGACAACGTGATAATTTTAGGTCTTCGGTGGAAAAATTACGCGAAGGGGTGCGCCAAGTGGTGGGCCAGGATGGACACATCACATGCTCGCGCGGCCAGGAGGGCTGCCACGCCGGGAGGTGGTGTGGGCCCCCTGGGCCTCACCCCAGGCTCTCCTTTTGGCCTCCTTCATGAAACAATTCAGAAATAAATCCCAGATGTCCACTTTGTTCTTCTGGTCTTCGCAAATATTTTATCTTGACGATGCTTTTTCCAGGAGAATTAAGACTCCGGAGTTGCATCCCCCAATGATCATCAATCATGCAAAATAGATGAAATAACATAAGTATGATCTCCAAATACGATATATATCAATGAATACCAGTAAATTATGATATAAAATAGTGATGCAAAATGGACATATCAACTCCCCCCAAGCTTAGACCTCGCTTGTCCCCAAGCGAAAGCTGAACTCAGTAAACATGACTTCAGGTTTATGGAGTGAGGTGTCGATATAAAATATACGGACAAGAAGCATCACATGTATAAATGCACAAGTCATCTTAAATATTAACTCCGTTCATGTATAAATCAACTTGTAACAAGTAGAGGAAAACCACAGTAAAGTACAAAGAGAAAACCATATTTGGTGTTGGCAAACTTAGTCCTTGGTCAGAGGACAATGAGAAATTGAACTTAGTTTATAAAACAGCCCTCTTTATTGGTTGATAGCTCCAAAAATCAAATTTATTAGATACTAACAATGTGCTAAACAAGAAAGAATGAAATACATGATCAACAATACTAATGTATGAATGGTTGAATCACAATGAACTCAAATGCTTGCTTAAGATAGAAGGAGATAGGTTTGCTGACTCAACATAAAGTAAAAGATAGGCCCTTCGCAGAGGGAAGCAGAGATACAAGCATGTGCTAGAGCTTTTGGTTTTATAGCCTTTTGAAATCATATAGAGAGGATAAAAGTTAGTTTTTGAGCGGTGTTTGTTGTTGTCAACGATTCGTAACAGAGTTCTTGTCATCTTCCATACTAAGCAAGCTAGGGGTGGTCCGATTATTTTTTTAAACAAGCCTTTATGATATTCATCTTCTTTTTCTCTTTACTTTCACAGTCATGACACTCCTCCCCACCTTTCTAACATAACCATGGCTAGCGAATTCACGGGTGTCCACCAATCAATCTCAAACCATGGAGGAGTGCCTATATTCTTGAAAAACTCAATCTTTGATATTATAGTGGTCTGACCACCCCTTTGCAATATTAATGACGAGCAGATGTAGCATGCAAGTCATGGGTTACTTAATTAGTATGGAAGATAACAAACCCAACTATTATTTCCTCATGAGCTAGTGAAAATTGACACAAATAAGTATTTACTTGGAATGGCGCAAAATAGCACATAGTAGGTAGATATAGTGGACACGGTTGGCAAGGGTTTTGGGTTCAAGGTTTGGATGTATAGAAGCATTCCCTCTCGATACAGATCTTTGGCTAGCAAGGTTGGGTAGCAAGCATACGAGTTTAAGGATACAAACAAACATACATGTAGTAAAAGACAATCATGCAATTCTTACTTGAAAGCACACACAATTTTAAGTTGTGAATACTAAGCTTGTCATAGACAAGTGAGAAAGATCAATGAATGCTATATTCTACATGTAATTCTTTTTCCACTTAAGTCTCAAAGTATTGTAGCTATGGACCAATGCTAAGTTTGCCAAAGCCAAAAGATTTTCTATATGTTCCCAAAGTAACTACCAATACTAAATGACAAGATCAATCATACATGATAAAAGTTGCCACCTAGAATAAAGTGTGCAGAAATAAATGATAACACTTCTCACTAATATTCCATAACGGAAACTCACACCAAGGGATACATAGATAACCAACTAAAAGAGAGATACTTCCACATTGCAAACCATCATATAAGATAACTTCCCTACTCATGATATGGCACTACTAAAAAGGTAAAAGATGAAAGATAATGGTGATACCACGGCACTGCCCCCAACCTTGGAACAAGCTAAGGGAGATGCCAATATCGATGATGAATTACTCCTTCAGTGGTGATGGTGGAACGACTAGAAGTGGAGTAAGGTAACGCTCCAACATCTTGTAGAGCCTGTTATTCTCCTCTTGAAGTATATCCACCTCCCTCCTAAGGACGCAATACTTCTCGTAAAGCTGATCCGTGACTCGAAGAGATTCAGTTGCTTCTGGAAAAGAACTAAGATGTGGAATAGGTGGTATCTCTCCCTGCATGTTATGAAAAAGCACGCTGGGCGTTAATTGATCCCACGAAGATGGGCTTGCTGGTTCCTGTTCTTGCGCGATCCTTCTTTGCCGCTTGCATCTTCTTCACCTCCTTCATGACACTTTCGTCCATGTCCTTGCGCCTAGACTTCACCTTTTCATCGTCCGCCCATCCAACAAAAGACCCTTGATCAAGATCTTGAAGGAGTTCACGTTGGCGACGAAGTGCGTAGTCTTCAGAGCAAGATCCCTGAGACGACCTCTGGACAGAAACAGCTCGACACAAAAACGCGTCGAAAAACCGATATACGGACCTCGGGGGCCTCGGGTGAATATGTAGCAAAAATTTACGAAATAAAAGGAAGGCAACAGTACGAAACCGAGTAGGAGAGGAGCTCTGAGGCCTCCTCATCACCTGGTGGCGTGGCCAGCAAGGGGCCCGCGCCACGAGGTGGTGTGGTCGCCTCGGACTTGGTGTCCTGTTCGTTTTTGTCTCATATTTTTCCATATTTTCCAAAAATAAATCACATATGTCTAAAAATTAAAATCACGGACTTTTTCTTACCGAAACTGTACCTTTTCCAAATCAGGTTCTGCGAACTCAGAAATATTTTCCTAAATATAATTCTCTGGAGAAATTGCTTGAATAACATCAACATCTTCATTATAAGAATCTCCAGAAATATAATGCTTGATTCTTTGTCCATTTACCAGTTGTGTAGAGTCATCCTTGAGCGAAGCAATTTTTATCGCACCCGAACGAAACACCTCCACAATAACATATGGTTATACCCACTTGGAGATCAATTTTCCTGCGAAGAATCTAAGACGAGAGCTATACAATAGAACTTTCTCACCAACGTGAAATTCTCTCTTTAAGATTCTCCTATCATTCCATTTCTTAACTTTCTCTTTAAATAATTTAGCATTTTCATAAGCTTCACTTCTCCATTCGTTTTCATAAGCTTCACTTCTCCATTCATCTGAAGAACGGAAATTAAGCAATCTTTTCTCACCAGCAAGTTTAAAATCTCTATTTAGTTCTCTCACTGCCTAATAAGCTTTGTGTTCTAATCTAAAGGCAAGTGACATGCTTTTCCATAAACCATTTTATAAGGAAACATACCCATGGGATTTTTATAAGCAGTTCTATAAGCCCACAATGCATCATTTAATTTACTAGGCCAATTCTTCCTTGTTCTATTAACAGTCTTTTGCAAGATAGATTTAATTTCTCTATTTGATAATTATACTTGCCCACTAGTTTGAGGATGATAAGCTGAAGCAATTCTATGATTAACACCATATTTAGCAAGAACTTTTCTAAAACCACCATGAATAAAATGAGAACCTCCATCAGTCATAAGATATTTAGGAACACCAAACCAAGGGAAAATAATTTCTTGAAGCATTTTTAATGATGTTTCACCTTCAGCACTTTTAGTAGGAATAACTTCTACCCATCTAGTAACATAATCAACAACAACAAGTATATGTGTATTACCTTCTAAAGAAGGGAAAGGACCCATGAAGTCGAATCCCCAACAATCAAATGGTTCAATAATCAGAGAATAATTCATAGTCATTTCATTACGTCTAGAGATATTACCAACTCTTTGACATTCATCACAAGATAAAACAAACTTTCTTGCATCTTTAAAGAGAGTAGGCCAATAAAAACCTGATTGTAAAACCTTTTATGCGGTTCTGTCTCCAGCGTGATGTCCTCCATAAGCGCTACTATGGCACTTTCTCAATATCTCTTTTTGTTCATACTCCGGAACACTTCTTCGCATAATACCATTAACTTCTTCTTTATATAAGTGTGGGTCATCCCAGAAATAATGCCTCAAGTCATAAAATAATTTTCTTCTTTGTTGAGCTGAAAAGGTTGGAGGCAAATACTTCGAAACAATAAAGTAAGCATAATCTGCATACCAAGGACTATCTCCCGAACTCACCATTATTGCATCCAATTTTCATTTGGAAAACTTTCATTTACAAGTATAGGATCATAAGCAATGTTTCCAATCTAAACAAATTACCAGCAACAGGATTATCAGCATCTTTCCTATCTACAATGTGTAAGTCGAATTCTTGCAGCAGTAATACCCATCTAGTAAGCCTAGGCTTTGCATCTTTCTTTTCCATAAGGTATCTAATTGCAGCATGATCAGTATGAATAATAACTTTAGAATCAACAATGTATTTCCTAAATTTATCACAAGCAAATACAACAGCTAGAAATTATTTTTCAGTTGTAGCATAAATCTTTTGAGCAGAATATAGAGTTTTACTAGCATAAAGAATAACGTTTAATTTCTTATCTACTCTTTGTCCAAGAACAGCACCAACAGCAAAATCACTAGCATCACACATAATGTCGAATGGTAAATTCCAATCAGGTGGTTGAACTATAGGATCAGTTATTAAAGCTTTCTTAAGAGTTTCAAAAGCTTCCTTACAATCATCATCAAAAACAAATGCTATATCTTTTGCAAGAGATTAGTAAGAGGCTTTGATACCTTCGCAAAGTCTTTGATATGAAGGGGATCGTGTGCAGAAAACAAAAATTTTCCTAGCAACGATATCCTTAAAGTAGCCAAGAGCTACACTATGCAGATATAGAAGTACAGCGGAGATCGGAATACATACCCTCGTAGACCGAATAGCGGGTTTACGCTCCCGCACAAGCGTTGACGACGAAGACGACGTAGCCGAACTCTAGGTCGCGAAGAACTCGGCGCGACAAAGACGACGAAGATGACCTCGAGGTCGGGTGGAGGAAGTAGGCCTCCGAGCACCGCTAGCGCAGCACCTCGCAGGGCGTTACACACATACGGTGGAGACGACGGCCTTCGAAGCTCCAGTCCAGGACGAGCAGCGGAAGACTTGGACCGGAACACCAGCAGCGCGGCAGCGGGCTATGGTGGAAGAGATCCCCCTCTCAACTCGGCGCAACTCCGACAAAGGGAATCACGAGATCGAGAGAGAATTGGGGAATTAATTGGTGAATTAAAAGGCCAGGGTTGCCCCTCTATATAAAGGGGCAAGGAGGCTGCCAACCTCTCCAGCCGGGCTGTGTGGGACTATTCCCAAACCAGCCACGACCTTGGGAGGTGCACCGGCCCTAGTGGGCCCCTTGTGGCCCACTAGGGGCTGACCGAACCAGCCCTCCTCCCTTGGGGGCAAGCTTCCCCCCCTTCATGGGCCTTCTTTCCATTAGAAGGCCCATTTAGGGAAATCTGCCTTTAAAAATTCGAAAATAAATATATAAAATCACATTTAAACATTAATTACACTAATTAATATCATACATATTTTATATAATTTACTCTAGCTCCGAAAACTCTTTCGTCGCTGCCCGATCTCCATCGGACCATTCCCGAGACGTTCCCGGTGATTTCTTTCCTTTCCGGTTGTCTTGTCGAAACCCCTTAAGTGTGTTACCCTAGCGGTTCGATATAATAACAGGTACGATCAAGACTCCTCTATGATCAACGACTAACTCGTAGTCCTGGACCCCATAAATTAACCCCTGTGATATAACGAATGACTTTCATCTATCAAACCTGGACGTATAGTCTTAAACCCTTTGTCATGGCGATACTTAGCGTGTCCGAGCATCATTCTCAGATATCTCCATACCTAGTACGATCTCGTTACCGACATCGCTATCTTCTACTCGTCTATGATATTATGTCAGCTGGTGACCTAGTCACATGTTTGCAAACTCATTTGACATAATCTCACTAAGTGTGCCCTAGAGTATCTATCCGGCTATGCGGACTGACAAATCCCGCTGTTGACCCCTCGTCTCAACTACCCCCTTCCGATACCCAAAAGTATCACCGTTATTGTCACACTATATAAGATATGACATTTGGTGCGATCAAAGTATCTTCCAGGGATAACAATAAGAGTTGATCTCACGGTCTTAAGGCGTAATGAGTATGTCCTATAAATACTGGGTATGTCCATCACATCGTTACACCTAACGATATGACTTCTATTGCCGACCGGCGCCATGCCCTATGATTGGAAAACCTCGATCATCAATCATGCAATGAAACTAGTCTTAGAAGAGCCTACTAGGGACCTGGTTGTTTTATCTACCACACTTGTATTAATGTTTCGCTTAATACAGTTATAGCATGGTGTAAAACATATAATGAACAATTGGGATCTTGCCAATAAACTATGTTTATTAAGTGCCTCTAGGGCATATTCCCTTCAGTCTCCCACTTGCACTAGAGTAACACTTAATCGAGTTTACAACTTGGTAAAAGCTCAACACCCATAGCATCTTGGTGCGTGCTCGCCTCGTGGAAGAGGAATGCAGTCAATAGTTCTCACACATTGAGACCTATATGTGCTTTGCAACATTTCTATGTCACCTAGTTTGACATCATCCTGTATCTTACGATGGCGGTGAAATATATCCTAGTGGATGGAGTGAGACTCGAGCATTCGCATAGCATGGGCCTTAAAAGTCTAAGAGATCTATTAAGGAGACCACCTACGCTCGGAAAACAGCTCAGTCCAATCACACTTGCTACTTCTGAAGTCGCGATATATTTTTATACCTATGTAGATTATGCAACAGGGCATTCATATGCGACTTCGCAAACTAACCATGTCTATCTTCAAAATAAAGGACATCTCCTATATGAGATTTCTAGTCGTATGGGTCAGTGTCATAACTTGCATCATCGTAACCGCTTTACGGCAAATTGTCTTTCCACTCTTACCCTTTACTAGAAAACATACCTTCAGTTCTCATAGACACTGAAGAATAAACTTAATGTTTGTTCATTGATCTATACAAGGATCACTCTAGAACCTATTTTTCAACCAAGAACTTGGGTCACACTAAGTCGAGCTTTCAGTCTGATAGCATCTATGTCTGATACATATATAATGTGAAACATCATTTGCTATTACTGAAAATGCCAAGATAAACTTAATATTTTACCTGGTCATACAAGCAAGAACCTCTTTCTTTGCTTGTCCTATTCTGAAACACTTCAGAATCTTGACTTAGGAAATATTCTGACTTAATGTTATTAAGCCCCTTACGATCTATACAATTATAAATCGGATGCCTATAACTCCTAACTTCATTTCATAGAAAATTTAATCACTTAAATAATCTTTACACTCTACTAGAGGATCTGTGTCATTCAAGATGTCGTTACATACAAAATCACGAATGACACCTAGCTCCCACTCAAATATGCCTTCCGCATATGAGATCAAGGAAAAGCTTCTTAGCTCCCACTCAAATATGCCTTCCGCATATAAGATCAAGGAAAGCTACTTTGCTCCCACTCACTTCTTTGCAAATGTAGATTTGTTCAACTATTTTGGACAACTCCAAAATCCTTTGATCACATTATCAAAGTGAAGATTCCAGCTCCGATATGCTTGCTTCGGCCCATGAATGGACCACTGAAGTTTGCATACATATTTAGAATCCTCAGGATCACCAACTCTTTCTTAATGACACTATTAAGAAACATGGTTTCCTTATCCATCTATCAATTTCTCATTCGAAATTATAGTGATTGATAAACGACCCAGAATAGATTTAGGCTTCGCCACTTGAGACAAACTCTCATGTGGTCAACTTTTGAATCTGTCGGAACTGTTTCACGACAAATCAATCGTCCTCAATGTCTATTCTCTCATAAAATTCCATATATTATTAACATCCTAGATGCCATCAAGAAGATCTGCCAAGTCATTACCTGGTAGTCGTATATGGATTTTATTTCGGATCATAAATGACTCATAGCCATTTCTCGGACTTAGGTCCACCATCTCTTCTTCGTAGTTCATAGGTCTATCATATTCCATTAATATGACCTTGATAACAAGATTGTCATAACACACAGTGTGGAACACAACCTCGTATGCCTACGCTCTTAGTATGAGCTGAGAACATCATGATCTTGTATCAGCGGCCTTTTTCAAGCCGTGGAGCCTGACAGCGAAAACACTTTCGGTTGCGCCACTCTGATGTCTGGAGAGGAAGTTCACCAACTTCATCTTGCTCAACTTTCTTTCTCACTTATACATTTGGACAAGAAACTATTTCTTTCGCAAGGTATACATCGGCAACAGTTTTTCCTATGTCGTGAGACATGTACCCAACTAACTCTTTAGGTAGGGTATACTACAAAGATTAATCCATTTTAGCTACGATCACATCGAAACACTAAATTGCTTAAAGGACAATCCAGGCTAAAAACCATGCCATCAATCGTATGGTATTGTCTCCATGGATTCAAATGGTTTCCCTATTATCTAACGTGAGTGTTACGTTTCTACCATATGACTCTAACGATCACAATAATTCGGTAAGAGATTTATTTACCACACACTATCCGATAGAGTGCATTTACGACGCCCTAACACACCATAACACTATGGTGTTCCATGCGACGTAATTTGTGGAACTCTTCTCACAAGTCTTCCAATGATGTGCCAAAATTATAACTCAAATCTTCATTTCCTCGATCTGTATCGCGGGAATTTGATTTTCTTGTTAAGTTTATTTCCTACTTCATTCTGAACTTGTTTGATCGAATCAAAATTTCCAGGCCAACATTCCCCGAGTGGATATCCATATATCTACTCGAATGTTCATGAAGTCTTTGAAATAAATACTTCCACTACACGTTAAAGTACTTCATTGATTCACATACACCCATATGCATGATTCTCAACAAGTTATACTAAAAACGTTCATCAAAGTTCACGAAATAAAGGTATCCACTACCCGTCAATTACTTCGTTGAACCACATACATCTATATCCATGACTATAAATAAGTTATATGCCCATTTTCCGAAAACGGTGTCATGGTTATTTTGCAAGTGTCAAAAGATCAAATCTTAGGACTTCTAGATCCATCCGGTATGGAGCTAATGCATTGACTATAACATTGACATGAATTAAACGGTAGTGCCACACATATGTGGTGTCTTTATTAAGTTTGTATCCTTTGGCATTAATATTATGAATGTGGGAGCTTCTACTATCTAAATTCAAATCGGCATATGATCAGTACTTCATAAATATAGGATACCAAATTTGTCACTATCATGTATTAAGAAGTGTCTCGCCAGAGGAGACACACTTGTAACGATCATACTAACAGTTAATCATAGAGAATTTATTCAAATAGTAGATCTAGAGGGAGAGTGTCTATGGCCAGCACAACAACTTGTCTGCCATTATCAACACGCAATGTCGCCTCATCCTTTCAAGCTACTCAAGCAGTAAACCTGGTTTTCATAAAACATGACTAGTTCAAAACTTAGTCACTACTGCGAGTACTTGCTTAGCTAAAACATTCATAACATGTATATCATATATACACCATCATCATTGATAACTTCCGGCGATATGTTTCATCTTCTTGATACTTCCATCGTAATCAAGAACCATGAAGGTGAACGATTCCCCTTGCATGACATAGTCTATGACAGAGGATTTGCACTTGGCAACGACGTCTGTCATCCAGTGATCGAGCTGAGCGAGGCGTCTCAATGTTCATCAAGTTTGAACATATGTCATTAAGTATGACCGCCACGTGCTCCCTCAATGTGTGTATTCTCTTCGACCTTGGTTGACAAGACAATCAGTCAACGTACTGATAAACTTCATCAACCCAACTTTAGGGGTACCCCGAGTTTAGCGACCATCTCATATGTTCGCGATCTAACAAATCGTACCCACCGTTGGTTCTCTATGGCAGAGATCATAGCATACACTGGACTATGATGATATCATCCGTAGAAAATCTGATAATCCAAATTATCTTTTGTTAGCGGAATCTCCGGGTTTATCTCCTAGCGGGTATTGTAACACAAAGAGCTAACGGTTTAAACAAGGAGTATCCTCAAGCTAAAGTATAAAACTATGAAGTTTGGACCCAACTTTTTAAGTTTCTCAATCGCAGGAATGCGCCTAATTTGAAAAGATGCTATCACAATGGTTAATATCTACTAAGGTTTGCAAAACAGAATTTGTTCATTATATTCCGAGTTCTAGTATTTTAGAAAATAACTATCCGAACTCCCACTCAAACGAACATCCCTCCTGGCCGTTTAAGCGATTACACGACCCCCATCCATTGCACCACCCCTCATCGTCAGAGCCGGCAGCACAACTTCAAGGGTAGACAATTGTCAATCACAACAACTTTGTGACTCATGCTCGACCTTTCGGCCTCCGTGTTCCGAGGCCATATCTGCATATGCTAGGCTCGCCACTATAACCTCCATGCTGACACTTGTGCAACATGGCTTACACCCACATGCGAACGACGATATGTCTGACACCCGATCATCACGGCCTGCCTCATAACGTAGAACTTTCTTGGTGGTGCACGTTGGAGGGAGAACACTGGTGGTATTTTGAAGGGATCATCTTATATCATTACCGCCACGTAACTAATATATACTAATATATATAATCACACAATATAAGATGCACACAAAACATCAAATGTAATGCGACGTGATATGGTCCATGCGCCATGGTCTTCTTGGCGCCCGCAGTTCATAATAAATTTAATAAAACTACCTTGACCATATCACATAGCCCCTGCAAAATAAAGTTAGACGCTTCTACTTTATCTTTTGCATATTTTACATGGCCTGGGGCTGTCGTAAATAGAACCGCACCATACCTACGAACCTTATGACCACAACAACGATCCAATAATTGCATGTTTAAGCATCCCTTTCGGGCCCTCCATTGAAAATGCAAGACCAACTAAAGAGAGAGAAACAGGCACAAGCCAGCCACAGATACGGTACAAGCCGTATGTTAGTAGTGGAAACAGTCTCGCGTAAGCGTACGCGTAAAGTCGGTCCGGGCCGCTTCATCAACTCGATGCCGCTGGAATCACAAGTGCACGCTAGAAGGTAGCAAATAACAGGAACGGTGCCCCCGTGCAGAACACGGGTTCTAACAGCGTACATCTATTTCGACGATAGATGGGCTCTGATACCACTGAAGGGGATCGTGTGCAGAAAACAAAAAAATTCATAGCAACGATATCCTTAAACTAGCCAAGATCTACACTATGCAGATATAGAAGTACGGGGGAGATCGGAATACATACCCTCGTAGACCGAATAGCGGGGATTACGCTCCCGCACAATCGTTGACGACGAAGACTACCTCTAGGTCGCGAAGAACTCGGCGCGATGAAGACGACGAAGATGACCTCGAGGTCGGGTGGAGGAAGTAGGCCTCCGAGCACCGCTAGCGCAGCACCTCGCAGGGCGTCACACACATACGGTGGAGACGACGGCCTCCAAAGCTCCAGTCCAGGACGAGCAGCGGAAGACTTGGACCGGAACACCAGCAGCGCAACAGCGGGTTATGGTGGAAGAGATCCCCCTCTCAACTCGGCGCAACTCCGGCAAAGGGAGTCACGAGATCGAGAGAGAATTGGGGAATTAATTGGTGAATTAAAAGGCCAGGGGTGCCCCTCTATATAAAGGGAAAGGATGGGCGCCCACCTTGTCAGCCGGGCGGTGTGGGACTAAACCCCACACACCCCCGCCGGCCAAGGGCATGCGCAGGCCCTAGGTGGGCCCCACTTGGCCCACCTAGTCCTCCCAATCGGCACCAAGAAAAGAAGGCCCATTTAGGGAAATCAGCCTTTAAAAATTTCGAAAATAAATAAATAAAATTGTATTTCATTATTAATTACACTAATTTATATTAAATACATATTATATAATTGTAACATCCCAATATTTGGAATGTTTGAAAATCACTAAAATTTGAAACTTTTGTTTTATTAAAATGAAATATTAAAATTATAATAAAAATAAATATATTTTGCTAGGTATTTTAAAATTTTCCAAGACACCTTCACCATACAATGTTTGATTCCAAATAGTTGAATTTGAATATTTAACTTTTGACTATTAAATAAATCTAAAAAACATTATTGCAAAGTAGCTAAAAGTTAACTAAAGTATGACAACTTTATAAAATGGTTTTCATTCTCTTACATGAGTTCAAAACATAGTTTTGGAAATTACAAGTCTATAATTTATAACCTTAAAACTTCATAGATTTTAATTAATAAATTATCCAAATAGACATTTCCTTAGCTTAAATGCTTTTCATTAATTTTCAAAACATAAAATAATTTTCATGAATATATTCAATATAAGAAATGAAATAAATTTAAAATCTTTTCCAAAGGTTCGTTATGGAGTTTTCAAATGAATTAGCACAATATAAAAGATATTGGTGCACAAAATATTTTTAATTCAAATTGAATTTATTATATTTCCCATTTCCTTAAAATATTTATATTTTGTTATTCTACTTTTATACCAAATTAAAGGATGAATGGTCATTGAAACTGAGTTTAAATTAACTTAAGATCAAACATATATGATTGTGGTAATTTCATGAATTTTATTTGACCCCAAATGAATTTATTAATCCCTAATTTCAAATTTAACCTAAAGTGTCAAATTTGTATTTAACCAATATTTAAAAATTATGATTGTCAAAAAAAGGTTTTCAAAACATGCCCATTAATGTTTTAAAGCGTAGATATGAATTTTACAAATTTATAGAAATTTATTTGGCTTAATTTGAACGTTTAAAACAGGAGATATAAAACAAATAAAAGGAAAAAAATACCTGTTGACGTCACCGCTGATGTCACGGTCGTCTTCAACCTCCGGCCAAAAATCACACCTTCGATCCATTTCCAAAATCCGGCGAAATCATCGCGAGTTGTTTCCTTTGTTTGGCCCTATATAATAGCCATGCCTCTCCTCTCTCATTTGCCACACGAACCCTAGCCCCCATGCTGCTCGGAATTCATCCCCGATCCGCCGCCATTGCCGCCGCCGTATTCCTTCGATTCCGGTGAATGGAGACCACCTCGAGCCTCCTCTCCACTCCCCTCCTTCTTATTTTTCCCTTGCGCATCTCCGTGACTTACTTCCCCAAAATTTTCAGCTCAAGATCGAGTCGTTCGTCCACGGCAAAAACCACCGCCGCCTCCCCCAACTCCGGTGAGGAATAGCCGGCGAACCTGAGCACCCCGCCACCAACAACTGCCTCCATCCTCTTCGTCGTGCCACGCTGAACTCCGGCGTCGTCTTCCCGGAGGTAGAAGACTACCGAAGCGTCGAACTTGAACCAGCCCGAGGCCGCGCGGTCGTCCTCGTCATCGCCGGCAGTCACCGGCACCGCCAGGTAATGGTCAACGCCCCCAGACCCGTCCGATCGTGAATCAATGACTAGGATTAGATCCAACTAACTGAATCGGTACGGATTGCTCATATCCGTCAGATCTAGATCTGACGATCCAAATCGTTTCACTTATCCAACTCAGCGCCAGTCAGCAGCCACATCATTGCCCAGTCAGCAGCCACGTCAGAAATCATATTTCCTACTTAGTTTAATTGGTAGTTTTACAGAAAGGTCCCTGCCTACTAGAATTGTTATAACTTTTTAACCACATATCTAAATTTGACAAATTTTATATTTTTGGAAATCTCTTGACACGTAGAATATATTCTTACTGTTAGAATTCAAATTTGAATTAGTTTAAATTATTCAAATCTCAAATGGATGATTTGAGTATATTTGTCATAACTTTAAATCTATAAGTTCAAAAAATAAAAAATAAAATAGTTTTGGAAACCTAACAATATGTGTAATATGATGCCTCTGTTATAAAATATTTTTGAGTATTATTTTGATGATTTAAGAGTTATATGTTTAATTTGAATAGTTTGAGTATATTTGACATAATTTTTGATAGAAACATTATTATTGAATAAATCCAATTGTTATAAATTAGTTTAAATCCTCTCTGTCCATAAGGAATATTTATAAATTTTTGTTATAAAATTTAATCACAAAAAACTTTAATATTGTAATTAACCCTTTTATTATATCTTGCTATAATAGAAATTAATTAAATTGCATTTATAACCTCATGCATATTATAAAAAATCACAAAAGTTGTTATGATGCTTTGTTATGATTAAAAGGTGCATTGCATGCATAGCAAATTTTATTATATAGTTATTCTCCTCATAGGAAAACTTCTTCATTATTTTATCTAAGTTAGGATTATTTTCAACATAGGTTTTTTGGTAAAGTGTTCTGCACATGGGATTTTCAATATGGAGCTAGAAGGCCAATGACGGACTTAGCAATGAAAACAAGACTTCAGAAATATCTTCAAGGAGTAGAAGCACTTAGAAGAAAATCAAGAAGAAGTTCATGAAGACCAACCAGCTACATTTTCTAAGTCATGCTTCCCTTCTCTCTTTTCTCCCTTCTTCTCTTAGACCTCTGGATGACTAGGTTATATTCAAGACCAACCTGGATGCTATCAACACCATCAAGTCTTCAGAGACATCAAGTCTACAAAATTGCAATGAAGTCATCACATCAAGATGAGAAGGAAGCAAGGAGAAGATTCTACATCCTTCTTTCTATCTTTTCCCTCTTTCCTAATCTTGTCTTTCACTTTAGACATAATTTTTTTTGATCATGTTATTACCATGTTTGAAGTATGTTGGATCCTAGCGGCATAGTGAGATGAAGCGGCCTGAAGACTAATCTTACATGTCCACGTACATGAGACTTGTTCCACAATCATAAGTGGCAGGCCGGGTGTCTGTCTCTCTCACTATAATGAATATCCAATTTACAAAGAGTTGTTAATAATTGTTGATCACCTTGAAGAATAAACTTAGTATTTTCTCTAAGTATTTATGCACATCATGACAAAGCCATTAGAGTGCTTATTCAAGATGATTTAGAGAAAAGTATTTTGTCCAACCTATGACATTAGTCCTTAGTAATTTTTGGCCAACATATTTGCCTTGCATTAACTTAGAAGATTTTCATGGCATGACATGCATCTCTAGTCCTTAGAAGTATTTTGCACGTCTTGCATGAACATATTTTCATTAGAAGATTTATGAAACTTGTTTGTTCATTATGTATGTGTTTGTATGCGTTGTGTTGTGTTTTATGTTGATTGTTGTATTGTTATATTATTTAGATTGAACGGAGAGCCCCGAGTTACGTTGAAAAGAGTTTGTGAGCGAAGACATCGTCCAAAGGCAAGTGGCACATTCATAAACCTCCTACTATTTTCTATATGCATTACTTAGTGTATTTTTATATAAGCATGTGTAGGATAGTATTGCTATGCTAGACCTGTGTAGAAATTCCTTACTTCTGTGTCTAGGTTCCTATGCAATACATAGTAGAATTATTTGATGCTATGCAAATGTTGTTCTGTGAAAATCTAAATTCTACTAAGTTAATAAACAACCTCCTGGGTGGATTGGTTGTATACGGTGGCGAAATTGAGTGGCTACTCAGTCCCTTGTCTATGGTCCCTGAGTATGTGCACTTGTGGATGGCCACCCAGGGAACAAAGGGATCTGAAGAACTCCGAGTGAAAATTGCTTCCAGTGCAGCCATTGCCGATTGGCTCTGGCTTGATCAACTAAGTTGCATGGACTCGCCCCTGCTTGACAAGCATATGTAGAGGGTGTTAGGTCAAACGGGTCAAGCCAGAGTGGGATGGAAAATGCTTCTGAAATGTCTCATCTCATTCTTCTCCTTTTCCTTATCACTTCAGAATGTAGAGGATAGTTTGGGTTGAATGGGTACAATGGTGAACATGCACAACCTCTGCAGAGTGTAAAACTAACTACTAAGCCGTGTCCCCGGTATGGACAATTTGAGCAGCTGACCAAGGATGTCAACGGAGGATCCCACAATTCTAACTTCAAAATTTAAAACTTGATGGGTGAACTAGGGTAGAATGAGATAGTGGATTTCATGCCACAAATGTCTCGAATAGAACAAAAGTGTTTTCCAAAGAGTTAGGAAAAATTGTCTTTATGCAAAATAGCCTTGAACTCCACCAGCTAAATATGCATATAGGTTATTAGAGTTCTTCCACTAAGTGTCCACCATAGTGTCACTTGCCAGACTCCATTTTTAATGGAATCTGACCCACGTTCTTGCAATATTTTTCTTATCGCAGATTGTTCAGATGACGAGAGAGGTTTCGTTTAAAGGTTTTGAGTCTGCAACCAACCTGTTTTCGCCTGTGGCAACATGAAGATGATGGAGACTCACTGCTATTGTATTTCCGCTGTTTACAGTGCTACCTTTATGCTATGCAAGTTGTAAAGAATATTTTCTAATTCTGGATCATCGATGTAATGAAATTGATACTTTGTTGTGATATTACATCGTAAACTGTGTGTGCCAACGAATCGATCCAGGGATTTGCACTATACATAAGTACCTTGCCATATTTTAAGTGCAGGTACACTACAATAATTTATTTCGGCTCCAAAATCTATTTCGTCGCTGCCCGATCTCCATCGGACCATTCCCGGGACATTCTCGGTGTTCTATAATTCTTATTTTCCTTAAGTGTGTTACCCTAGCGGTTCGATATAATAACAGACACGATCGAGACCCGTCTCTGATCAATGACTAATTCATGGGCCTGGACGCCTTGAATTAACCCCTGTGATATAACGAATAACTTTGTCAATCGAACCTAGACGTCGAGTTTTAAACCTTTTCCCATAGCGATACTTAGCGTGTCCGAGACTTGTTCATAGATATCTCCATACCTAGCTTGATCTCGTTATCGACAACACTATCTTCTACTCGTCCATGATGTTATGTCCAGGTGACCTAGTCACATGCTTGTAAGCTCATTTGACATAATCTCACCGAGTGGGACCTAGAGTATCTATCCTGCTATGCGGACTGGCAAATCCCGTTCTTGATCCCTCGTATCAACTATTCCCTTTCGATACCCGAGAGGAACACCTTTATGGTCACACTATTAAGGTATGACGTTTGATGCAATCAAAGTATCTTTCAGGAATAACAATAAGAGCCGATCTCACGTGCTTAATGACTACGTCCTACACGTATTGGGTATGTCCATCACATCGTTCTAACAATGACATGACTCCATTGTCAACTGACGCCATGTCACATGATCGGGAAACCTCGATCATCATTTGCAGAATGAACTAGTCACGTACAGGCTATTAGGGACCTAGGTTTTTACGTATCACACGTGTATTAATGTTTCCGCTTAATATAGTTATAGCATGACACAAAAAATTATTATGAACAAATGAGATATGATAAATAAAACACTTTATCAATTGCCTCTAGGGCATATCTCCTTCAGGTGTGGCTACAATGGAGTTTCCCGACAGGGTACCCGGCAGGGTCCACCGTCTATGAGGAAGGAGAAGGACAGAACCTTGCCCGTGGGAGATCACCTTCCTTCCTTTCCCTTTTGTAGCCTAGCTTGGAGATGATCTTCCTTGGGTCCACGGCGAGCCAGCCGGAGCTTGCTTGCCTACTAAGCTACCTTGGATCAATGGTTCGACCCCCTCCTCGCGATGGCCTTGGACCTCCTTTCATAGGGAAAGGGGATACCATAGAGGTCATGCGAGGAGCGTGAGGGGTTTTGGCGGGAAGCAACCTTTTTCCATGGTGGAGACGGCGACGTGTCCTCTTCTCCTCCAAGTAACGTTCGCCGGGTTGGTGGGATCTCTGCCACCTTTGGGGAAACTCGCGGACAGGGGCTGACAGTGGTTAGGTGGTGTCCCCTGGCCGTGCCTTGCTTTCCAAGCCTTCTGGGGGCTTCTACCATCCTCTGGAAGGTGGTGGAAACCTTATCTTCTCTTTGTACGGTCTTGCACCCGAGAGCGAGCCCGGCCCTGCCGTGGATTCTCGCTCTCGGGGTCTTCAGTCCCTTCCGGGGAGTAGGAGAACCAGGGGTCTTGCGTACCCGAAAGGACTCTCTTGGCGAGGATGCGCCCGCCATGCTTTGCGTTCAGTCTCAGCCTTGTCGTCTTGGCGTCGGGCCCACGAGCGGTGGACCCACTTGCGCAACTCTTGGGGAACCCCATGTTCCAATGCTGCGACAGTAGCCCCCGGGCAAGGTCCCGGCGGCTTTGGTTTTTTGAGGCTGCCGGTGCGATGACCAAAAGGGGTCAAAGTGGGTCCGGCGCCTGGTCATCCTTGGAGTTACTCCGCGCGGGGGAGTAATTGCGCTGGTATCCTCGACTCTCGATAACGGAAGGGACGAGGAGTCCGGTGCGGTCAGAGAAACTCGCGCTATAAAGCGGGGGCGGACCCTCGGAATTTTACCCACCTTCCTTTGTGTAACGCCCTGGAAATTTTCCCAACTAGATTTGTTTGTTTTCTTTTTTGCATCTTCATAACATCGTCATGCATTTAATCAATTGCATATTTTATTACAGCTGAAAATAATATTTTATGCGAACCAATTTTTGTTTGGTAAAATAATAAATATCTCTTTTTTTTCTTTTTTCTCTTTCTCTCTTTCTTTCTATTTTTTTGTTCTGTTTTTTCCAAATTCCAGAAAAGGGTTGAATCCTTCAATTGCTTTGGCCCAGCCCAACTCCTTTTTCTCCTTCCTCCGTACAGTCACGCACAGAGAGTCACCATGGTGCCCAACCATGTGCCCACCACCACCTGCTCCTTTTCCCCTCCTAAAGGCCACTCCCCCAGCGTCTCAAGAACCCTAGCCCTCCTCCCCTTCTTCCCCAGCTGCCGCCTCCCCTTCCCTCTCTTCCTCACCACCTCGATTCCCCTGTTTTCTCCACCGAAGTATCCACCGAGGTCACCACGCCGCGGAGACGCCGCATCGCACCCGACGAAGGGTCGTGGTGCCACCCCGGAGGAGCGCGTCACCGTCTTCAAGCTCCTCCCTGGAGCCATCGAGCCGGAAGTGACTGAGCCCGATGGGATCGTCCGTTTCTTCCTCGCGGCCGGCGACGTTCGCCGCCGCAATTCGTCACCTCCGGATCTCACCGGCAAGAACAACTACCCCGAGCCCCTCCGAGTGAGACTCTGGTTCCATCCCCGCTGTTTCCCTCTCGATTGCTGGCCGGTTAAGTCGTCGTCATGCACGTTTTGGTTTTGGTCCGCCATGGATGACCGACAAGATCCAAGCTCCATCCTTTTGGCCATGTGCATCACCCTTGCACTCATGTGCCACATACTCACACACACCGCCTCACCCCTAGGACCATGCACTGCCCGTTTTTCCGGAGATCGTCGTCGGCCTCCTCTTTCCGTTCGCCGGCGTTGCGCCCGTATCGAGCATTTTCAGTTTCGACCGAAAAACTGAAGGCGCATTTGGTTCACAAACAAATGCATCGCCTATACTATCACCAAACCCACAAGACCCAATGGTTAACAGCACCGATCCGTTCGTTCCTCAATGCGCATCGCGAGTTCGACTCCTCCTCGGCGCGTTGATTAAAAGCCCCCTTTTTTCATTTATTTCGCTCACTGACAGGCCGGGCCCACCAGTCACTGACACCCACCAGGCCCACTAGTTAACAGCACTGATCCGTTCGTTCCTCACCGCGCGCGTTGCGAGTTCGACTCCTCCCGGGCGCGTTGATTAAAAGCCCCCCTTTTTCCATTTGTTTCGCTCACTGACAGGCCGGTCCCACCGGTCAGTGACACCCACCAGATCCACTAGTTAACAGCACCAATCCGTTCGTTCCTCACCGCGCGCATCGCGAGTTCGACTCCTCCCGGGCGCGTTGATTAAAAGGCCTTTTTTGCTTGGACAAGGCACGATGTCTGAGTTCCTCTATCAGACACGATGCTCTTAGGAACGCCATGAAGGCACACAATTCTCTTCATGTAAATATCCGCTAACTTAGCACTTGTATATGTGGTCTTCACGGGTATAAAGTGAGCTATTTTGGTTAAACGGCAAACAATAACCCAAATAGAATCATAACCCGATTTGGTCCTTGGTAAGCCGGTGATGAAATCCATTCCAATAGAATCCCACTTCCAGTCGGGTACTTTTAAAGATTGTAAAAGTCCTGCTGGTTTCTGATGTTCTGCCTTTACTCGACTGCATACATCACACTTAGCGATATATTCTGCTATTTCTCTTTTCAGATTGTTCCACCAAAATCTCTCCTTCACATCCATATACATCTCGGTACTTCCCGGATGAATGGAATACGGTGTCTCATGGGATTCTTGCAGAATTAACTTTCTAAGATCAGGGTCGTTTGCCACACATACACGTTTTTCAAACCACAAAATCCCTTGCTCATCCTCATGGAATCCTTTAGCTTTTCCTGCTCTCAGATTGACTTAAATTTCTTCTATTTCCTTGTCTCCTTTCTGAGCTTCACGTATCTTGTCCATCAAAGTAGGTTGTACTACTAATGAGGCTACAAAACCTTCTGGTACTACTTCCAATCTGAGGTCCTTGAATGCCTTGCATAAATCCTCGGGTATTTCTCCTGCTGTGAGGCCATGCACATACACTTTACGACTCAGGGCATCTGCTACTACATTAGCCTTTCCCGGGTGATATTGGAGACTTAGATCATAATCTTTGATAAGTTCCAACCATCTTCTCTGTCTCATGTTCAATTACTTCAGAGTAAAAATATACTTGAAACTTTTGTGGTAAGTGAATACCTCACATCTTTTCCCCATCAGATATGGTCTCCAAATTTTTATGGCATGTACCACTGAGGCTAACTCGAGATCATGAGTAGGATAGTTTGCTTCATGTTTCTTGAGCTATCTGGAGGCATAAGATGCCACTCTGCCTTCCTGCATCAATACACTTCCCAGGACTTGGCGTGAAGAATCACAATACACTTGGAATTCCTTCTCTAAATCAGGTAAGCATAGAACTGGGGCTGAAACTAGACGTTTCTTCAATTCTTGAAAATTGGCTTCACATGCCTCAGTCCACTCAAATTTCTTCTCCTTCTTTAATAATTCCGTCAAAGCCTTAGCAATCTTGGAGAAATTTTCAATGAATCTTCGGTAGTATCCTGCTAGTCCCAGAAAACTCCGTAGTTCTCCAACATTCTTCGGCGGCTCCCAATTAGTTACAGCTGTAACCTTTTCAGGATCCACCGCTATACCTTCCTTGGACACCACATGGCCTAGAAATCCGACTTGTTCTAACAAAAACTCACACTTGCTGTATTTGGCATGCAACTTATGTTCACGTAGTCTCTGCAATACTAGACGCAAATGCTCTTCATGTTCTTTGTGACTCTTGGAGTAGATTAAAATGTCATCTATGAACACTACCACAAACTTATCCAGAAAATCCATGAACACTTTATTCATCATATTCATGAAATAGGCTGGAGCATTGGTTAATCCAAAAGGCATTACGGTGTACTCGTAAGAGCCAAATCTCGTAACAAATGTAGTCTTGGGTATCTCCATTTCTCTAACTTTCATTTGGAGGTACCCTGATCGAAGATCGATCTTTGAGAAAACACAAGCACCTTCTAGTTGATCAAATAATTCAATTATCTTGGGTAACGGGTACTTGTTTTTGATAATTTGCTCATTTATATCCCTGTAGTCCGTGACTAGTCTCTGGGTTTGATCCTTCTTTTTCTCAAATAAGACTGGTGCTCCCCAAGGCGATGAACTTGGACGAATAAATCCCTTCTGGAGGTGTTCCTCCAGTTGCTTCTTGAGCTCTTCCAGTTCATCAACGACCATAGGATATGGTCTTTTTGTTATTGGTCCTGTACCCGGTTTCAATTCAATGAGAAACTCTACATCTCTATCGGGTGGCATTCCTGGTAGTTCTTCCGGAAAGACGTCTGGGTATTCCTTGACAATAAGCACATCACCAAGGCTAACCCCCTTAAGAGAATTTAGCCTAACCTTCTTAAGTTCGAAAGTTGATCTGAACTTAATCGTCCTTTTCTCTGGGGTGGTGAGGGTGATTGTTCTATTTGCACAATCTATGATTCCTTCAAAACGAGTCATCCAATCCATTTCGATGATAACATCCAAACCTTGGGTTTGTAGGATGACTAAGTATGTTGGAAAGGTGTGCTTACCAATCTTCAAGTCTAACTGTCTACACCCGGAATTTACTATCATCTCCCCTCCAGGTGAACTTACCCTAATAGGTTTTCCTAGACTTTCCTCAGCTAGCCCATGTTTGTTTACAAAAGCTCTTGATATGAATGAATGCGATGACCCAGTATCAAATAAGACTAATGCTGGAAAAGAATTGAGCAAAAACGTACCAATCACAGCATCAGGTTCATCATGATCTTCTTCCACATTGATGTTGTTCACTTGTCCCTTCTGGAAAGGATTGGGCTTGGAATTTTCGTCATCTTTCTTCTCTGGGCAGTTAGTTGCATAATGTCTTGTCTTCTAGCACTTGAAGCAAGTCACATTAGACAAGTCTTTCCTCCCTTCATAGTTAGGACGGTCATGACCATTTCCATGATTGTGGCTATGGTGATGGTTTCCCTTGAACCCACCAGTATTTCCTTTGTATCCTCCATTACTTCCTTTGTATCCTCCATTATGATTATGACCATAATGCTTTTGGCCATTACCGTTGTTGGAGTGATTCCATGGTTTATGGCTACTGACTTTAGAATTGTGTTGTCTCTTGTGTGTCCCTTCAGAATGAACCTTACTTGCATTGAACTTACTCTTCCTGTTCTCTTCCTTTCTTATGTTGTTGTCCAGAGTGATTGCTTGATCCAGCAGAGCTTGATAGTTAGGAGCATAGGCCACATACAAGGGTATCTTCAGTTCTCCCTTAATTCCATTGAGAAACTTTCCTTCCCCTTAGCATCAGTGCCAATGTCTTCTGGTGCATACCTTGATAGCATACATAAGTCATCCATATACTCCTTCAGAGTTCTACCTCCCTATCTCAAGCTGCGAAATTCCTCTTTCTTCAGGTTCGTAATGCCAGAGGAAATGTGAGCATTGTGGAAACCTTCCTTGAAAGCATCCCAAGTCATGCCATCTAGAGGATGAGTCACTTGATAAGTCTCCCACCACAATGCAGCAGGTCCTTCCAACAGGTGTGCAGTGAACCTCACTTTTTCTGCCTCAGAACACTCACAAGTTACTAAGTCCTTGTTGAATGAACGGAGCCAGTCATCCGCCACTATTGGTTTGGTAGCAGAGGAGAACTTATTAGGTCTAGGCCTTAGGAACCTAGCAAGTCTGTCCACTTGGGGTGGTGGTGGTGGAGGTGGCAGGTTGTTGTTGTTGTGGTTATGGTTGTTGTTGGTTGCGGCAATGAACTGAGTCATCATAGTCATCAACTAAGCTTGTGCGGCCATCAGTTGTTTCATGGCATCATTGTTGTCGGTATCACGACGAGGAGGCATCTGTGGGGTTTTTTTCAGCATGGATGAGTAAAGATAGATAGAACTAAAAGAAGGAAAATCATACCCATGCACAAAACAACCAAGTCAAGCGAACGACAAACAACAAACAACTAAAAACTTTTCTTCCTTAGCAATTCGAAACAGGCAATCTAGGTTGATTAAATAAAACGACAGAGTCTGCAAACTATCGGCCTAGTGGGAACTGGGGTATGGAGAGCCCATTCTCCCCAGGCCTCGCACACTGGCCAGTCAGGCGAAACGGCTAAGGACCAGGCATCATCGCCTGGCGGGACCCTCGAGAGACAACTCCCCTCGAGGGCCTGAGGTGGAAGCGTTGCCCTCAAGGGATCCCTCGCCTCAGGGGACCCTCCCGAGGCGCCAGCTCGCCTCGAGGGAGTCCCGCAGGAATCTCCCCTCAGGCCTCCCCGCGCCTGAAGGGAAACGTTATAGCCAAGGAAGTACGGCAGGACGCACGTGGCCTCTGCCACGCCCACGTGGTGACGCAAGCTCCCCCGTTGCCGTTTTGGTGATAAAGGGGTCAATAAAGCGGCGCCGCCTGCTGCGCAGCTGCCAGGACCTTCTACTCTTGCGATAAAGCAGGTGGACGGCACAACCCTCCAACGGAGAACGTCATTGCGGGCTCCACCTCAGAGACTACCCTCTCTGCGGGCAGTACAGCGCGGTCGGCCGCCTGTCGGCCACCGAGCCCTCCTTTATCAACAATGGACCGCGTCCATGGACGAACGGACCATGGTGGACTCCTACTCCACCATGCCTCTGCCGTGGGGGGGCCACCTTGAAGGCCAAGCCGAAGGAGAGCGCCAGAAGGGCTTATAAAAGGGACAAGACATCCATCGTAGCACGGGTCGGCTCTTTGCGTGATACAACCCTTGTAAACCCTAGCAACACTTGTTAGGATAGTCTCTGGTTGGAGGAGGAAGAAGACCATCGCTTCCCTCCCCAGGCAAGAACTGCCTCAAGGGGGCCTCCAGCAAACTCCATTGTACTGTAACCTCCACCATCTAATACATACAAGCAGGAGTAGCGGTCTTACCTCCTCACGAGGGCCGTGAACCTGGGTAAAGGCTGGTGTCTATCTCTGTCGTGGGCGTGTCGTTTTCGGGTCCGGCGAGCAGCGTCGCGGCGTCCCTCGAGGGTCTTGACCTCCGCGTTCAACCCCCTTCACGAACTACTCTTCAGGAAGTGACTACCCCCGATTCTTGGGAGTCATAACCCGACATTTGGCGCGCCAGGTAGTGGTTGAAGCGCGTCAACAACCTCCGAGTTCGTCTCCGCGCCATGGTGAATACCCGCGTCGCCCGCGTCACCCGCATTAACCGGCGCGCACCTGAAGGAGCGCGCGCGTCGCCGGGCACCGCGAACACCCGCGCACGGCGGGGTGACCCCGTCAGGAAGAGCGCGTCCCTTCCGGCCCTCATGTCGAGGCGCCGGAACGCGACTCCGAGCATCAGGAGGACGCGCAGTCGTCACACACGACGCAACACCCGAGCGGCTTGGGCCCGGGGAGGACCAACCCTGCACCCCACAGCGCGCTGCTCATGGCGCAGGAGCTTCTCCGCTACCAGGCCACCGCTGAGGCCCACGAGCAGTGGCTCCAACGCCTCAGCCACCTCGTCGGCATCGCCACGACGCGCCCTGGTCCATCGCAGTCCAACCTACACCCCTCTCATGCGGGCACGGTCGCGACAAACGCGTCTCCGCCACCTCCCGGACCTGCACCGGCCGCGATGCAGAGGGCTGCTTCGCACGCGACCTCGCCGCACGATTGCATGATCGTGCAACGCACCGCACCCGACGCTCGCGTGGGGATGGAGCTCCAGCGAGACCGCCATAAAAGGCTCGTGGAGGAGATTGGCCAGGCGGGTCAGCAGAACCGCGGCGCGCTGCAGCACGGGGTCGCCACGTACGCCACAGGCTGCGTGGCGTTCACCCGTTCTCTGCGTCGTGTGGTCTGGCCCCCAAAGTTCAGGCCGGCTCTCCCTAAGGGCTACGATGGCTCCAGCAACCCCATCGAGTTCCTGCAGCTCTACACCACCTCCATCCAAGCTGCGGGTGGCGATGACAAGGTCATGGCCATTTGGTTCTCCCACGCGCTTCGCGATTCTGCGCTGTCGTGGCTCCTGAACCTCCCTGAGGACTCCGTGAACTCCTGGGAGGAGCTCTGCAAGCAGTTCGTCTCCAACTTCAAGGGGACATACGAGCGCGCCCTCACCCACAACGACCTGCGCGCTGTAGTGGAGAAGAAGGATGAGACGCTCCGCAAGTACATCCAGCGCTTCGGCCAAGTGCGCAACAAGATCCCGAACATCCCTGACACCCAAGTCATCGCCGCCTTTCATGAGGGAGTCACAAACAGCAGGATGCTCGAGAAGCTGGGCATCCATGACAAGCTCACCTTTGTGGTAAAGCTATTCGACCCGGCGGACAAGTGCGCCAAGGCTGAAGAGGGACTCCTCTTCGTCAAGATGTCCTCGAGAGGGGACGATCACGCTGAGGGGTCCAAAAGCCAGAAGAAGAAGGAGGAGCCCAAGCGCAAGGCCACCACGGTTCTCGCGGCAGATCCTGACGCGAAGGGCACCCGCAGGGACTCCCCCGAGCCTGGAGAGAGAAGAGATGACTACCGCCCTTTCTGCATCTACCACAACAGGCGCGACCACCCTACAGAGTCCTGCTTCGACCTTAAAAGGTTGAGCAAGGAGCGCGGGCAAGCAGAGGGCAGTGGCAGCCGCGGCCGAGGCCGTGGCTACCGCGGGAGCCGACCTAAGGGCGGCTACCGGAAACCATCTGGAAATCAGGCCAACGCCACAGAAAAGAACGGCAACCTCCCTGACGAGGAAGATGGCGGCTACCAAGCCCCGAGAGGCGCCATTGCCTGCATCCTTGGGGGGGCGCAGGCGCCGAAGTCGAACAACCAGTTCAAGCAGTTCGCCCGCGAGCTCAACGCCGCCCTCCCAAGCACGGAAACCTCCAGGCCCCTCAAGTGGTTGCAGTACACCATCGCCTTCGACGCTAAGGACCACCCCAAGTCCACCAAGACTGTTGGAACCCTCCCGCTGGTCTGCAGCCCCACGATCGACAACGTGGCTATCTCCAAGACTCTCATCGATGGCGGAGCAGGCTTGAACGTTATCTCCATAGATACATTCGAAGCGCTTCAAGTGCCCTACGAGCGGCTCAAGCCCTCGAGGCCCTTCACGGGGGTCACCAGCAGCTCGATCGAGCCTCTAGGCCAGGTCAGGCTTGCCGTCACCTTCGGGATCAAGGAAAACTACCGCACCGAGCACATCGATTTCGATGTCGCACACATCGGCATGCCGTACAATGCTATCCTCCGCTACCCCGCGCTCGTGAAGTTCATGGCCATCACGCACCATGCCTACAACATGGTCAAGATCCCCGGCAGCGCTGGCACGATCACCATCCGTGGGCATGTTCTGGACGCTACCCGCGCCGTTGAGACGGCCTACAAGACTGCCGCCATGGCATTCCCCGCAGAAGAGGACCTAGAGCCTCTCGAGAGACCCAAGAAGAAGAAGCAGTTGTTCTCCCAGGAGGCAGCTGCTACAAAGAAGATCTCTCTGAGCTCCAGCAGCTCGGGGGCTAAGGCTCGGGGGCTAGCATCACCATTGGCGCCGCGCTGCCTCCCAAATAGGAAAGCGCGCTCGTCGCCTTCCTCAAGGCAAACTTTGACATGTTCACCTGGACACCGTCAGATATGTCTGGTGTACCGAGGGAGGTGATCGAGCACCACTTGGTCGTGTGCCCAAACGCGCGCCCCGTCAAGCAAAAAGCAAGAAAGCAAGCCCCCGAGAAGCAAGCATTCATCGTCAAGGAGGTCGAGAAGCTCAAAGCGGCAAAAGTCGTTCGCGAAGTCGCGCATCCCACTTGGCTCTCCAACGGCGTGGTAGTCCCAAAGCCCGCCGGAGGAGGCCGTCTCTGCATCGACTACACTGATGGAAACAAGGCCTGCCCCAAAGACCCGTATCCCATGCCCAGAATTGACCAGATTGTAGACTCCACGGCAGGCTGCGACCTCCTCTGTTTCCTCGATGCCTTCTCTGGTTATCACCAGATAAAGATGGCTAAGGAGGACGAGGAGAAGACGGCTTTCCTCACCCCGTGCGGTGTATATTGCTACGTCTGCATGCCTTTCGGCTTAAAAAATGCAGAAGCCACCTTCCAGAGGTTGATGAGGATAGCCCTTGGCGGGCAAATGGGGCGGAACGCCGAGGCATATGTCGATGACATCGTCGTGAAATCACGAGAAGGAAATACTCTTCTCAGAGATCTTGAAGAAACTTTTGCCAGCCTGCGCAAGGTGAACATCAAGCTCAACCCCGCCAAGTGCGTCTTTGGAGTACCTTCAGGCAAGTTGCTTGGGTTCCTCGTGTCTCATCGAGGCATAGAGGCAAACCTAGACAAAATCAAGGCCATAGAAGACATGCAACTTCCACGTAGGCTCAAGGACATGCAACGCCTAGCAGGTTGCATGGTCAGCTTGGGTCGATTCATCTCCAAGTTCGGTGAAAGAGCCCAGTCGTTCTTCAAGATCATGAAAAGAACGGGCACTTTCAAGTGGACCCCTGAAGCTGAAAAAGCATTTGAGGACTTGAAGAAGTATCTGGCCAGCCCACCTGTAATGGTCGCCCCAAGGCCTGGCGAGCACCTGAAGCTGTACTTATCAGCTACTCCGCAAACAGCCAGTGATGTCCTTGTGGTGGAAAGAGAAGAGCCAGTACTCCACAAGAAGAGTGCAGCCACTCCAAAGAAAAAGCCTTCTGATAAGGAGCTCGACGAAAGGGCAGCCCTCACAAACCCACCGCGATGCCCGAAGCCCCAAGAGAGGCTCTCCCCATACCAACCGCTGCAAGGAAATCCTGCGAAGGAGCCTCAGGAAGCCAACCACCTTGAGGCCCGGGACAAGCCCCCTCGAGGCCAACCCCCTCGAGGCCCAGGACAAGCCCCTCGAGGCCAACCCCCTCGAGGCCCAGGCCAACCCCCTC
Organism: Poa annua; assembly: GCA_026929855.1. Lineage (NCBI taxonomy): Eukaryota > Viridiplantae > Streptophyta > Magnoliopsida > Poales > Poaceae > Poa > Poa annua. The sequence continues at coordinate 75,007,827 of CM049426.1, forward strand.
GAGGGCCAAGCTGAGCCACCTCAGGAAAAAGACGCCAAGGACACATGAACTACCATCGTCGAGCATCCAGTCTACTTTGTCAGCACAGTAATGCGTGATGTTCGCGAGCGGTATACAATGCAGCAGAAGCTTCTCCTCACACTCCTCATCGCCTCAAGAAAGCTGCGACACTACTTCCAGGGGCACCCCATCACAGTGGTCACCTCTTTTCCCCTGGAGAAAATACTGCGCAACCCAAACGCAACAGATCGTGTTGCGGGATGGAACATAGAGCTACAACCATTCAACTTGCGCTTCGATACCACAAGGGTAAGCAAAGGAAGAGCGCTGGCTGACTTCGTCGCCGAATGAACTGACCCAACCTCTGAAGAGCCTTTGGGAGAAGAGCAAGAGCCCTCTGGAGCCGCAATGCCCAGCCGCTGGACCATGAAATTTGACGGAGCTTTCGCTTGTCGCCGCGGCGGGGCAGGCGTAGTCCTGATCTCACCCAAAGGCGACAAGTTGTATTACGCAGTCCAGCTGTGCTTCGGAATCGACAAGATATCCAACAACATCACCGAGTATGAAGGCTTGCTTGCCGGCCTACGCGCCGCAGTCGCCTTAGGCGTCAAGCATCTACTCATCAAGGGCGACTCCCAGTTTCTCGTCAACTTCTCTAACAAAAGCTACAAGCCTAAGGACGACCACATGGCCGCATACCTTGAAGAGTTCCGTAGGCTCGAGAAGCACTTCAGGGGAATGGAGCTCATGCACATCCCAAGAAAGGAAAACCAAGAGGCTGATGACATCGCCAAGCACGCATCAAAGAGGCAAGCTCAGCCGCAGGGTGTCTTTGAAGAAAAGCTCGTCAAGGCATCCATAAAGCAGCCCCTAGAGGCCCTGCCTGCAAGCACAGACGAAGCGCTCCCGCCACCACTTGCAAGCGGGGCTCCAGGCTGCGGGCCCCCTACAGGGGAGCGGCTGTTGCTCACAGCGGTGCACCAAGAAACAGGATGGATCGACGGGATCAAAGATTACCTCCACAAAGGGGTCCTTCCCGAGGAAGACGTTGAAGCAGAGCAAATTGCCCGCCAAGCAAAATCGTACCAAATCCTCGAAGGAATTCTCTTTCGCAAGCGCCCAAACGGCATCGCGCTCAAATGCGTCCCTCCTGAAGAAGGTAAACTGCTGTGACGCCCGAAAATCGATACTATGTAGATTTAAGCGATCCCGCCGAAATCCGCATAATAACGATTTTAGGTCGCCCACCATACATAATGTGCACGCCGAAACATGCGCATTATGTCGGTGGAATTTTGATAACATTACAATAGTTCCGATACATCCACAAATACAACAGAAGATATAATTACAACAACGACTCGAATGAGTCAAGTACAAATGATACAATACAAAGATTCAAATGACAGCGGAAGCAGAAATAGTATCCGACTACGGATAAGATGCAAATTGGACTAAGAGTCCTGAAGATAAGCAATGGCGCCATATCCCTGCCCAGCCAAGCCAGAGGGATTCCCAAGCTAACGTCGTCAGACTTCAAACATGTTTACTGCACATAAAGCACATCCCAAAAGAGGGTCAGGGCACTCCCTGGCAAGCAAAAACGACTTGCCTACTTTCTACACCATCTCCCAAAATATAGGGGAGGTGGACTTAGCGGCAGCAGCACTAGCAACCTAAAGAGACACGCTACAACTTCCGTCTAATCAGAGAGGGATAAGAGAGCGCATAAGATAAACATCTACAACTAACACCAAACATAACCCATTCTCGAATTAACCCCCTCAACCAAGTATGAGGAAGCAATTCGGGAATACTCACACGTTGAACAATTTTAGTTACCAGTTATTGTGAAAGTAATTCTATATTACTAGTCAGGTTAATTAACAATGTTTAGGTGTAAGTTGTCTATGATCTTGTTAGCCAGCATCATCACCAAGTCGTCCATAACCGTGGACACGGCTCATCGATAAGATTATACCCTGCAGGGGTGCACTACTGGACCCGTACTCGTTCGATCAACCCCAAAAGCAAAGCCAGAAGGTAGGGCATCTCAACACGGCAAATCTCTTCTCTACGACCCATCCAGGGAACCGCATGATTGTGTGCACGGCTAATCAGGTCCAGTGCCCGCGGGATACGACCTTCATAGCACTCTAAGAACGTGCCACCCTATATGAGAATCGACTACTCCATCATCATGAGATCGTTATGTAACCATATGCATGCATCAAATGGAAAGCCCGAACTACTTGCGGCGCCCTGGATAAGAAGCAGATTAGATCGAAGCCGCGGGGGGCTCCATAGGGCCTCACACAAGCGGTTAGTGCGCTCAAAATTGGATCCGAGGACAAGAACTGAGTTCCTAGGTCGACACTTAGCAGAACAAAGCACCTCGCAAGGCCTTCCGCCGATGCCTTATCTTTTAATTATAATACCCCAACATAAGACAACATTTTATTAAGGTAGAATAACCTATCATACTAAGCATATGAAATAAACGACCAACAGACGACTCGCACAAACAACTCTAAGCATGCGCTACGACTCGCAAGGCTAACAGATAAACATGCAACATGTATTAGGATGTGGGGATAAAGCTGTATGGGCTGCAGGATAAACATGTGATGGGATCGTGATAAAGAATCGAATACTAGGGTAGCAGAGATCAACGACAGGAATGAAAGACAATGTATAGGTAAACAAGCAAATTTTGCTTGCCTGGAATCCCGCATGGAAGCAGATCTTGTCGTTGCTCACACATCTCAACGTCTTATCCGCAAAGAAGCAACAAACACTGGAAAGCGTAAAGATGCATTTTACAACTACGACAAAAGATTCAGCATGATCATACGAGAAGGATGCATGGCATGGCAAGATGCAATACAATGCAGGTAATCCAAATTAAGCAGGAAAGCATCCCCGACAATTATTATTTAGGTGCAAGTTATTTATTTACCAGCAATATTAAATGTTGGTTAACATGGCAACACATGGCATGGGTGATGTAATTAAATTAAATGGAATAGGGCAATTTTTAAGTAAAGCCCAACACATTCCATATTTAATTATATAGGTGCAACAAATAAATTACACTAAGCAATTAAAATAAAAGATGCAAAATGGCATACAAATGGCATATTAATATTCATTGCATTTTTCTGATATAAAAACATATAAAGATGATTTTATTTGGAGTTATAGAATTAAAGTTATTAACAAATTAAGATTAGGGGTGTTTCTGCAATTTTACAGGACCTGTCTGTGATGGAAAAACGCTGGGGAGGGTTCTCAGTGCAAAACTGACAAACATAGGGGGCTCTGTGCAAACTTCCAGCGCATCAGGTATTTCTCACCGAACTGGACCTAGCCAGAGTGGCTGTCAGGTGGGACAAGGCGCCACGCGAGCGGATGGTGGCCGCGCTGGCCTCCGCTGTCGCTGACATGCGGGGCCCGCATGTCATGCGAAAGAAAAGGAAAAAGCGTTGCGTTTTAATCCGTACTGCCGGGGATCGATCCCGCGCGCGCGGCGATGGAATCAGTCGGCGCTTCTAGCCATAAGATCCGTGCGGTGTTTGTGTTACATCAAGCAAGCACCTCTTTTTAACATCAGTACAGTGCATCGATTAGCTGACGTATTCACCGGAGACGAGAACAACGGCGGCGACGGGAATGGCACGCCGGCGACTCGCTACGGGCGGCGCCGGGCGCGGTTGATGCGGGGTTGTGTGTGGAATGGTGTGTGGTTGTTGGGTGGGTAGGTCCTGCCGCGGACGGGCGAATAGGCGCAAAAGGCCCCGAGCTTCAACCCGGCCATGGCGGCAGTGGAGGTGGACGAGCACCGATTCGACCAATTCGACAGCAAACGAGACGGTTAACTAGGGGAAACGAAGGAGAAGCTCACCAGGAGGCTGCTAGAGGTCGTGGTTCGGCGCGGGAAGGTCCGGGGACGAAGAATCGTGGCGGCGTACATCGACGGCCGTGGCGGAGGCGGAGAAGAGATCGTCGGCTACAAAGGCTCTCGGCTCGATTGCTTCGGGGGAGAGAGAGATGACGACGCGACGGAGCTTCGTGGCCTGTCGGCGTTCCTCCGACTGCGCCGGAGCGGCGGCGCGACTGAGAAGGCCTCCGATCATGGTGGTGCTCGCGAGGAAGAAGAAGGTGCGAAGGAACAGAGGAAGGGGAGAGCGGGTGGCGGCGCTGGGAGGAGGGAGAGGGAGGAGGTTAGGGTTTGGGATTGGGGAGAGGGGTGCGGCTAAGAAGGGGAGGAAGGGAGCACGTGGTGGGGACTCCATGGCTCGGCTCTGTCCCTGCCTCGCTGGAAAGGGAGGAAGAAGACAAGGGAGAGCGGGCCGGGCTAGGGAGAGAGGGAGGTGGGCCAGGAGTGGGTTGCGGCCCAGTGAGGTTATTTTTTCCAGTTTTCAAAATGTTTTGCTTTTTATTCTTTTATGATTTTTGTAATTTGAAAACAAATCAGAAAGAAACATAAATAAAACTTTTGAACAATTTTTAATAGTTTCAAATTAGTCATATTAATTACTGGTTTGATTATTTATAAATAATTTGAAACTTTATTTGAATTTATTTGAAAAGGGCATTTGAATTTAAAAGTGGAAAGAATTTAAATGAAGTTGAATTTAAATGCAATAATTTAAATTAAGATAGACAAATGCAAATGATGCATGATGATGTCATGTTGATGCAAAAAAGAAAAACAAACAATTTTCTAATTGGGCAAAATCCCGGGGCGTTACAACTGCTGATCAGGGACATCCACAGCGGGGAATGCGGCCACCATTCATGCGCCCGCACCCTCGCAGGGAAAGTCTTCAGGAGCGGCTTCTACTGGCCTCAAGCACTTCAAGATGCAATGGACATCATTCAAGCATGTGAAGCCTGCCAATTCCACGCCAAGCAAATCCACCAACCAGCGCTGGGACTACAGACCATTCCGCTCTCGTGGCCGTTTGCGGTCTGGGGGCTGGACATCCTGGGACATTTCCCAATGGCGCAAGGTGGATGTCGCTACCTCTTCGTGGCCATTGACAAGTTCACAAAGTGGCCTGAAGTGGAGGCGACGCGCACAATCACAGCACGCGCGGCGGTGAAATTCATCAGAGGCCTGGTCTGCCGCTTCGGAGTGCCTAACCACATCATCACCGACAATGGCTCACAATTCACCAGTGGCATCTTCAGAGCCTACTGTGAAAGAATGGGCATCAAGCTCTGCTTCGTCTCAGTCGCCCATCCGCAAAGCAACGGACAGGCTGAGCGCGCAAACGCAGAGGTCCTCAAAGGCATAAAGACTAGGCCCTTCGATGTCCTCAAGGGCCACGGAAGGGCTGGATCAACGAGCTCCCCTCGGTGCTCTGGTCCATCCGTACCACGCCACCCAAGCCCACCGGGGAAACACCGTTCGCCCCCGTCTATGGAGCCAAAGCAGTCCTCCCCACAGAGATAAAGCATGGATCCCCACGGGTCTATGCCTTCAACGAGGACCAACAAGAGGACCTCCACAACGACGACCTGCTGCTCCTTGAAGGGCTACGACGCCGCACCGCTCTCTGGGCAGCCAAATACCAGCAGGACCTGAGACGCTACCACAGCCGCAACGTGCGCTCGCGCACCCTGGAGGCAGGCGATCTCGTCCTCAGGCGAATCCTCTCCAGGGAAGGCCTCCACAAGCTGTCCCCGATGTGGGAAGGCCCCTACAGGGTCACCCACATCGCCAGGCCTGGCGCGGCTCGCCTCGAGACTCAAGACGGTGTCCCTGTCAAGAATCCATGGAACATCATGCACCTACGCAAGTTCTACCCGTGATCATTGTCACGTCAAGGCATTTAGCGAAAGAGGCAGCCTACGGCTCAACCTCCAAGAATTTTTTGTCTCTAAAGGTTAAAAGCTCAATGCTTAAGCCTCACAAATCTTTGTATCCGCAAGGAACAAACTCAAAACGTGATCATTGTCACGCCCGTGATCATTGTCACGTCAGGACATAAAGCGGAAGAGGCAGCTTGCGGCTCAACCTCCAAGCATTTTTTGTCTCTAGAGGTTAAAAGCTCACGGCTTAAACCTCCCAAGATTTTTTGTCTCCTAAGGGAACAAACGCAACCGTGATAATTGTCACGCCCGTGATCATTGTCACGTCGAGACTTCTAGCGGAAGAGGCAGCCTACGGCTCAACCTTCTAGCATCTTTGTCTCTAGAGGTTAAAAGCTCACGCATTAAACCTTCCAAGAATTTTTTGTCTCCTAAGGGAACAAGCGCAACCGTGATCATTGTCACGCCCGTGATCATTGTCACGTCGAGACTTCTAGCGGAAGAGGCAGCCTACGACTCAACCTCCAAGCATCTTTGTCTCTAGAGGTTAAAAGCTCACGGCTTAAACCTCCAAGCTCCAAAGGCTTCTCTCGAGGGGAAACCCTCCGAGCTCTCCATTTAACGAGCCACCTCAGGCCGTTGAGAGTCTCTGTCACTAATGGGTGGTCCCCATGCCTCGACATGGTCAAAACATTAACTTGGCAACCCCAGGCATAATGACTCAATTTCGTTCCCAAGTGAACTTAGTGCCTCGTCGCCGCTTTGTAATATATTGGGTGAGTTTTATTTTCGCATTACTCTGTTGAAGTGTGAGCTTATATCTCTCCACATGCGTACCTCTACAGAGCTCTGGCTGGAGGGCAAGATCCCACAAACACGACATCTCTACAGAGGACCTTGGTACTTACTCTCCTCGCAAGGAACGCCTGAGGGGACCTATAAGCGTGCGCGAGTCCCTTGAACTGTGTTCCAGCGTTTGGGTTGGCCCCTCTAATATCTGCAGGGAAAAATCCCCCCACGAGTCTGAAGAGGCATCCGGGAGAGACCCATCAAGTGGGCAACTTCGCCAGGCGAAAAGCCTCTGCAAGGCGAAAACCTCGAGAAGCTAAGTCTCGCACACACGCCTTAAGAGCGTTTTCTCCCCCTAGCGCACGTTTCCCCTCAAGAGACTTCGCTTTCCCTTACGCTTCATGGACTACTCATACGTCTAAGGGGGGCACTTGAGCACCGCGACTCAGGGCTCTTACCTCTCCTAGGCCTAAACTCCCCTCGGCCTTGCGGAGTCATTGCTCCTACATACCGAAGTGGCGGAGTCATGGCACGAAGAGATTGAACCTACCGACGTAGAGAACAAATAGACTTGAAGATGTGTCCAAAGAGACCTCACGGGGGGCAAACAAGATCGAATCAAACAGCAATAAAGTGTATATTACAGGCTAGAAGGTCTTAAGATATCTAAACACACAGTTGTTTCAGATACAAGCGCTCGCAGGCGCATTAAGAAGAGGCTCAGGGGAAGCAGCGCCGCCTTGGACCTACTGCGCGACATCTTCATCAGCCTCGGCAGAGCATGCCTCCTCCTCGCTGTCCTCAGCCGCAGCCTCCGCGTGCCTGAAGCGATTGCAGAAGGCGTCAACTTGCTCGCGGAGGGAACCGGAGACCCGCTGCGCGTCCTCGCCCTGAGCAGCTTCTGTCATGGAGGAGAGGTCGAAGCCTGGCGTGAGGAGCTTGAGGTTGGAGAAGATGCGATCAACCACCACCCCCAGAAGTTGCCGGCTCTCGTCCTCAATCATCTCGCGAAGCTCGGCGACGGGACCCTCGAGCGCCTCGAAGAGCTGGTCGAAGTAGACCAGGTACATGGCAGCGTCGCCACGGCCTCGGACGTCAGTATGCGGCGCGTCCGCGCCGAGCTGCGCGGCAAGCTCGTTGCCACGAGCGACCAGCGCCTCGAACATACGCTCACGCTGCTTCGAGAGCGCGCGAGCCGCCTGGGCAGAGTAAGGGGCCTCCGCCGCCCGCTCCATCGCCAGGGCCACCTTCTCCTCCACATCCTTGGCCAAGGAGTTGAGGTTGTGGACTGCCTCGGTGGGATCCTCCTCCGCTCGGCGACGACCGTCCTTGGCGCGCTTGAGGTGGGCCTCCAGCTTGGAGTTGTCCCTCTCGAGCTCGGCGATCCGCCGAGCATCCACGGCGCTCTTGGCCTTGAAGCGGTCCTCCTGCTTCTGGGCCAGGTCGCGGTACTTCTGAGAGGTGGACTTGTGGAACTGCTTCTCGCGCTCCGCGAGGGCGTCCTCTGCCTCTTTCTTCTTCTCGGCAAAACGCCGCTCGAAACGCTCATAAGCCAGCTTCTGGGCAGCGACGTTTTTGTCGTACTTCACGGTCGCCTTGGCCAGGTCTCCTTCGCGCTCCTCACGCTACTCCTCACGCTGCTGCAGCTCCTTCTCCTTGAGGGCCAGCTGCCGCTCACGCTCGGCGAAGACCTTGCGGTCCTTCTCCAGAGCGCATGTGCGGCCTGGTGGGCGGAGAGCAGCTGGGCCTCCAACTCGCCCAGCTCGCGGCGTTTCTGCACCAGCGAGCCCTCCATCGCCTCGCACTCCGCCCTGGCCTCGCACAGGAGCTCCGCGGCACTGTCGCGTTCCGCTTGGAGGGGCTCGAGGAGCTCTGCAGCGTTGCGGATGGCCCCCTCGTGAATCTCCTTGGCAAAGCTGGTGGCCTCCTCGCGTGCGGCCTGCAGCGGCGCATCCTGCAGCCGGCGCGCCTCGACCACCGCGTGGAAAGACACCCACGACTCGCCAGCTCCTCCTGCTGCCGAGCGAGCAATATGTCCCCGAGGGCGAGGTGCGCCTCCAAGCCCTCCGGGGATTCCCTCACAAGGCCGAAGGCGACCTCGCGGCGCCCCGCGCTCCAATGCCAGCCGCGGAGGACCAGCTCTTGGCTCGTGGAGGCCCCGGCCCCGGCGTCGAGTCTCTCGGGCCCGGCCTCGGGAGAAGCTCGGGGGCTAGCCTGGGCTTTGCTTGCACCCGCGCCGGCATCCTCTTGCGGCGCTGCTGCTGCAGGGCGTTCCTCGATCGCAGCTTGACGAGGAGGTGAGGAAGCATCTCCCCCAACAGGTCCGCCTGTGCCTGCTACTGCCTCACGTGCTTCCCCCGCAGGCTGCACGGGAGCAGTGGCCGCAGGCGGTGGGGTAGGCGCACGCGGAGGCGTCAACACGCGCGGCGGTGTGGGTTCGCACGGTAGAGTAGCTTCACGCGGAGGCGTAGCCGCGCGAGGAGGAGTAGGAGCGCGAGGCGGCGCGGAAGTTTTTTCCTCCGAGCCTTCCACCACTAGAGGCTCGGGGGGTGGTGCAGGTGCCTCTGGGCGTGCCGCGCCCTCCTCCACCTGAGGCCCTGCCGCCCCCGCCTGGGGCGCAACCGCCTCCGCTTGAGGCGCCCCCTCAAGGGGGCCCGTGGAGGCTGTCTCCACAGGCCTCACGGCCTCTTCAGTCACGGCCCCTGCCGTGGCGCTCTTCACATCAGCCGCCTTGCGAAGCCGGCGGCGCTTCGCAGGCACTAGATCACCGACAAGAGCCCAAGAAAAGACCTTGAGTCAAGGGTAAAGTGAAAGAGAATGCTAAGAGGCAAACGATCCAACATCAGGAAAACTCACCCTGAAGGGGGGGCGCCAGCGTTGACCCACGCCAAGCCTGGCGAGCGCCATGAGGGGAAGGGCTTGGAAGCAGGCCTTGCTGGGGGCGCTCCAGCCTTCCTTTTGGAAGGAACGTCAGACGGCCTCGCCCCAGAGCGGTCCACGGCGGCTTTGGTGCGGGGCCCGCGCCCTCCCGGAGAGGCCTCCGCGTCAGAGGCCTCCTCTTCCTCAGCCTCCTCCTCCACGAGGTGCGAGGGCGCCACCACGAAGGCGTCTTCATCGCCTGACGAGATATCACAAATCTCGTCAGTAAATGGCCCGGCCCTCGAGGAGGAAACCTCTCATGTCGCGGCCTCCTCCTCACCAGGGCCAGCTCCTGAGGCCGAGGGAGAATCGGCCCCCTCCGCTCCCCGCGTGGCCGGCGCTGGCACCTCGAAGTCCGCCTGGCCTGTCGGGACGAACGGAGGCATCCCCTCCAGGAGGTCCAAGCGCTCCTTCAGGTTGTATTGGTGAAGGGGCTGGAGCGCCGCGGGGAGCTCATCCACGGCAAGCACCGATGGATTAACAAAGAGCGCAGAGAGGACGTTGTCGATGATGTCCTTGTCGTTGTCCTCGACGTGGAGCCGCATCTTGTCGCGCGGGCCCGAATACATCCACATGGGGACCGAGTGTGCCTTGAGGGGCGCGATGCGGCGCGTCACGAGGTCCGCCAAAATCATCTTCCCCGTGAGGACCTTCTCGCGGAGGAAGCTTAGGCGCCCCATCAAGCTCACGTTCCTATCGCCGTCGAAGGTGCCTTGCCCCAATGGGAGTTCTTCACCGGGGGCTCGTCGGGGACCTCGAGGAAGGCGCAAGGACGCTCCACCCCAACAAAGAACCACTTCTGACGGAAGTCGTCTACCTCCTTCGTCACTGAAGTGATGGCCTTGCCCTCACTCCAAGACATGGGGATGTAGACGCTCCCCATGCCGTCGACGATGCGAACATGACGCACCCAGAGCGCTCGTTCTTCGCCGTGTTCCGGAGCGCGTAAAAGCACTGGAACAGCCCCACCGTGGGCTCTAGGCCCAGGTACGCCTCGCGGAGGTAGGCGAAGACGGAGAGGATGAGGACGAAGTTGGGGTGCAGGTGCAGCTGCTGCACCTGGTAGAACGCCATCGCCGCCTCAAGGACGGCGAGAAGGGCGGCACCAGTCCCGCAGCAAGGCAGTGCTGGAAGATCGGGAAGAACCCACGCGGGCGCTTCCCGTGCGCCGCGGGCTTCAGGGCGGTGGCGCCATGCTCGTTCGTCCGGTCCGCCACCAGGTATCGGACCTTGGCGAGCGCCTTCTCGTTGACGCACACGCCCAGCAGGGCCGCGCCCATAAAGTCCTCAGGGGCCTCCGTCTGGGAGGAAGACCCCGCGGCGGCCTTGCCCTTGCTCTTGAGTGGGCTCATCGTCGAAGGCGCGGAAGGCTGAAGGAGACGGAGAAGGGAGAATCGCAGGAGAGAGCGGGTGCGGAGAGCTCTAGGAAGCGGAAACTTATGCGAGAAGAATTGGAAACGGTAAAGGCTACCTGCTGCCCCGCTCAGGCTTTAAGTCACCTCGAGGAGCAGTTACCAGGACGTGCTGGGACCCCTCACGACTCGCGCCCCGGATCGTGCGAGGCCGTTATTCGTCCAAGTGCCGCGTGGCTCGGGCCGGCTGGGCACTAAGGGCCCACGACGCTTCGCCTGAGCCCATGGGCTCAACCGTGCCCATCATGGGCCAGGGGGCTACTGTCGCCCAAGTGGGAACTAGGGTATGGAGAGCCCATTCCCCCCAGGCCTCACACACTGGCCAGTCAGACGAAACGGCTAAGGACCAGGCATCACCGCCTGGCGGGACCCTCGAGGGCCTGAAGTGGAAGCGTTGCCCTCAAGGGATCCCTCGCCTCAGGGGACCCTCCCGAGGCGCCAGCTCGCCTCGAGGGAGTCCCGCAGGAATCTCCCCTCAGGCCTCCCCGCGCCTGAAGGGAAACTTTGCGGCCAAGGAAGTACGGCAGGACGCACGTGGCCTCAGCCACGCCCACGTGGTGACGCAAACTCCCCCGTTGACGTTTTGGTCATAAAGGGGTCAATAAAGCGGCGCCGCCTGCTGCGCAGCTGCCAGGACCTTTTAGTCTGGCGATAAAGCAGGTGGACGACGCAACCCTCCAACGGAGAACGTCATTGCAGGCTCCACCTCAGAGACAACCCTCTCTGCGGGCAGTACAGCGCGGTCGGCCGCCTGTCGGCCACCGCACCCTCCTTTATCAACAATGGACCGCATCCATGGACGAACGGACCGCGATGGACTCCTACGCCACCATGCCTCTGCCGTGGGGGGCCACCGTGAAGGCCAAGCCGAAGGAGAGCGCCAGAAGGGCTTATAAAAGGGACAAGACATCCATCATAGCACGGGTCGGCTCTTTGCATGCTACAACCCTTGTAAACCCTAGCAACACTTGTTAGGATAGTCTCTGGCTGGAGGAGGAAGAAGACCATCGCTTCCCTCCCCAGGCAAGAACTGCCTCAAGGGGGCCTTCGGCAAACTCCATTGTACTGTAACCTCCACCATCTAATACAGACAAGCAGGAGTAGCGGTCTTACCTCCTCACGAGGGCCGTGAAACTGGGTAAAGGCCGGTGTCTATCTCTGTTGTGGGTGTGTCGTTTTCGGGTCCGGCGAGCAGCGTCGCGGCGTCCCTCGAGGGTCTTGACCTCCGCGTTCAACCCCCTTCACGAACTACTCTTCAGGAAGTGACTACCCCCGATTCTTGGGAGTCATAACCTGACACAAACCAAAACATTCTAACATTGTCACACCACAAGTTGGAGATCAATGTTTTTAAAAACGACGAACTAAACGAGGATAAAACATGGTGGTCCAACTAAGTCTAAACTTCATCCATGACGTCTCCTTCATCTTCTTCGACCTCCTCAATGGTGATGCCTTCCTTCATAAGGATCGCCTTGTAGTCGGTTACCTCCTTCTCTAAGACTTCATTCTTCTCCTGTAGCATTGTCTTCTCACGGTGCAGAGTCTAGATCACTTCCTTCTCCAGGTCTTCAATCTTCTCTTGTAGCATTCTCTTCTCACGGCGTAGAGTCTCGATCAAATCTCGATCAGCTTCGAACTCAACGTCATTGCTCAGAATTTCATCCTTCAAGATCTTTATCTCCTTGTTCTTGTCTCTAATTATCTTTTCTTGATTTTGAAACTTCTTCTCTTGAGCTCGGAATTTCTCCTCTTGAGCTTTGTTGACCTCTTCTTGGGCATCAATCTTCTTTTGAGTCTCCTTGACTTGGGCCATTATTTCATCATTCTTCAGCAGCTCATCACGCCTATCCTCTTCTAGTTGCAGAGTTGAATTTCTAAGTCTTGGACATAAGGATGCAAAGGTTCTGGTTTGTTTTTGTCTTCCTCGTTAACAAGGTAGGGTATCCCATCTTCGTCACGTTGGCCTATGTTAGAAAGTAGTGGTCTTTTAACTCCTCCTGGAATTGCCAGCAAAGACGTCCTATTAACTCCTAGGTGATGAGATTCAGTCCTTTTTCCAAGGAAACACTAATCGACTTGTACTGGATATCTTCGGTCTTGGGTTCAGTCTGGCGCCCTTGTTGGAAAAGGCGAACTCCCCATAAGTCTTCTTTGTTGAAGTGCTTCAGCTGACTTGCCTTGATGATGGGTGTTGGAAGCGCCAGTAGTTCTACCAACTCCAAAAGATATCTTCCAAAACGCATGTTCTTGAAGTCCTTCGTGGTTTGATACATGAAGAATGACATCCTTAAGTTATAAGAGAAAAATTGTTAAAACAGAATACATAAGGTAAGAAGTACTAGTCATGGTATAAATAAATACTTAGAGAAATTAAGGGTTCTATTCTACAAGGTGATCAACACTATTATCAACTCTTTGTAAATTGGATATTCACTATAGTGAGAGAGACAAACACCCGGCCAGACACTTATAATTGTGGAACAAGTCTCATGTACGTGGACATGTAAGGTTAGTCCCGGGCCGCTTCATCCAACTATATGCCGCTAGGATCCAATATACTTCAAAGATGGTAATATTATGATAAAAAGGGGCTTAACCAATCCTAAGGGCTCGAACTGACAGGCAACAATTTGCTCTGATACCATTTTGTAGCGGCCCATCTTTTATATAAAGATGGAACACCTGTGTTAAGTGCTAGTCCCTGGATCACTGCCAGCACCACAGTACAAAATATAAAGTATCATTGCAGAAGTATCATAATACTACAATCGAGATCCAAACATAGCTAAATATAGCTTTATTACGAAGTGCATAGTCATGAAGACTAGCTAAAATATTCAGAGTTCACAAAAAAAGCAATTAGCAATGAGCCTCATCTTCAAGCATGCGCCACAGGCAGACATGTTGGGTGTAGACTCGAGTCCAAACTCATTCATCATCTGAAGTACCTGCACATTTTAATATGCAGCCCCCCGAAGGAGGTCAATACAATGAAGTATTTGGAAGTGACTATGGTGGATATAATACGACAAGTCTAATTCTATATGCATATTTGGCTTGGTGGAGTTGTAGGCTATTTTGCAGAAAGCAAGTTTTCTCCTATCTTTTGTAAAACACTTTTGTTTCTGTAAGACTTGGCACCAACGGATGAAGCCCAAGTGCACCAACATTTCTTTCCTTATTCAAATTTTACTTCATGAAAGCGGTGTTGAGATTCTTCCGTCCACCCTTGTCCAGCTGCTCAAAGTAGTCCATCACCGGGGACACGGCTAAGTACTCAGATTGTCGACTCTGCAGAGGTTGTTCACTTTCACCTTTAGACTCAATTAACCCAAACATCCTATAAACGCGGAGTGCATTAAGGAGGGGAGAGAATTCAGACAAGAACTTTCAGAAGAAGAATGCAACCATACTATCAAGACCCGTTCCACCTACCAACTCTACATCTGCTTGTCAAGCTGACAAGTTGCACTCTCACAACTTAATTATTCTAGACAGAGCCCATTGTCAAAAGGCTGCACGGGAAGCGTCTAAACATGGAGGGACTTAGTAATCTCTTTGTTCCTGGGTGGCCGTCCACAAGTGCACTTTTGGGTGACAACCACCATGCTCATGGCTCTAAGTAGAATAGACATTCATCCTAGGCGACGACAACCACAGGCATAGTCCCAAATAGCCACTCAACATAAACCATACCAACCATTCCACCCAGGTGTGCATTTTAAGTTTATCACTTAGAAATATTTCCATAGCATGGTGTGTAAACAATTTTATAGCATAGCTAAGCATCTAATAAATCTTTTAATGGCTGCAAGGGAAAGGGTGGCTACACACTACTAGGATATTTGCAAAGTATAAACTAACTTAGCATTATAAAATAGTTCAAAATTCCTATCATGCATACTACTCAAAATATACTACTAATGCATATGGAAAATATTGGGTAGATTATGAATGTCACTTGCCTTGGTAGCAGGAGGAGCAAACACAACAAGAATAACAATCACAAGCAAGTCCTTCCTCTTCTTCACAATCTAGCACAAGCAATACAAAAATAAAATAAATAAATACACACACATTCCAACACTTAAAACACCAAAACATAAACATTTATGAATGCATGATGTGCCATGTGTATAATAAGACATACTTATTAATAATTTATACCTTCTGTTATTAAATGTATGAAATGCAATTTCTAGGAATTTCTTATTTTACTTATCAATTAAATAATTGAAAACAATATAGTAAAAATTTGAATTATCCAACTACAACTTTTATTGTTTTATGAAAGTTTTCAAATAAAACACATGTTAATATTTCTAAACAGAGGACAATAATAAAATTTTTAAACAATTAAATTTATTAGATAATCATTTTTATTATTTAAGTTATGAATTTAATAGCCGAAATACTCCTCGGATAATTACACGAATTATAATTTATCAAAAGTAAAAACAAATGATGTAGAATTAAACTACACTAGCAGGGCTATCCGTGGATATAAAATTTATCAAATTTGAACTTACAGATCTAAAGTTATGAAATTTCTAAGTTTTGCATAATTTCTGTTTTATTTATAAAATTCCTGCGAAAAAGAATAAAGGAAGGGCTACGTGGCGTTACCGTTACGATGCGAACTTACAGATCCTATTGGACGGTACCGTTACGATGCGGATCGGCAGCGCGATCCGTCCGATCTAACGATCCGAAAACGAAGACCAAATGTCGGCGGCGCAGTCGCCGGAAAAACACCGACTGCGGTGGAGCCATTGGCGGCGGCGCAAGAAGGGGAGCAGAGGGGTAAGGTGTTACCGTTCGGTGCAGGGGGACGGGCTGACGACGATGCCGCGGTGGAGGACTACGCAGGCCCCTCCTCCTCTTCTCGGTTCCTCGCCGGAGATGAAGAAGTGGACGGCGGCGTCGGTCGAGGACGGGGGCATCATTTGGCTGTATAAAAAGATGAGTCTCGATGTCAAGGGGTAGAGCACGATGTTAAGAAGAAGGACAAGAGGGAGAAATGGCGGCGGTCCTCACCGGCGGAAATGGCGGCGGCGAAAACTCCGCTTCTGAGCGGCCTGGGGGCGAATAGGTTAGGGTTTTGGGTGCGGGGAGTGGCGGCAGGGATGGGGGTTTAAAGGGGGGCGACTAGGGAGCAAATCCCCCGAAAAACGGAGCTAATTTCGTCTCCGGATCGTAGATCATCCCGCGCGGATTTCTCGCCCGAGGTTGAAGATCCACCTGACAGGTGGATCCCACATGTCAGCGTGAGAGGAGAGGGGGAGCGGGCTACTGGGCTGATGATGGGCCGTTTCCTAGCGCGCGCGGTTGATAGGAGGTTGGTCGGCCCGATTCTTTTTCCTATTTTCTTTTTATTTAATTAATTTCAGTTTTCAAAACTGATTTCTAAAAATGATTTTTAAACTTAAACAAAACATTTCAGAAAAATTCATAAAAATATATTTTGGAAGGGTTATTAAAATTAGAACTTTTTACCATTATACTTGCCCATTAAATAATTTGGAAAAATAAATTTATTAAGGAAGTTTAAATAAACAACTTTATGGAATTATAAAATTATTTAAACTTGTAGTGGAATTTTTATCTGGTACTTATGTGAAGTAATGTTATGCCTACATGATGAATGATGTATGAATGGAAAGTTTTAAATTTTTGCAAATTTTGGGATGTTACAGCGCTAAAGATGTCCTTGAGCTCCTTCTTGGTGGCCTCGTCGACGTACTTCTAGAAGTAGCGCCTTCCGTTGTACACTCACACTCCCGGGTCACCGTGGGTGGATCCTTTTTCTGTTAAAATAGGGTGTCGTTGTAGATCTTGTCTTTGTCGAAGGAGAGCTTGTCCCTTTCCCTTGTACTATGTTTTTCTGCCCCGTGTGAATGAGAACATGATTTTTGCAAAACATGTCCCCATTACTGCTACACTCGAATTGTCAGGTGGTAGGTGTCGAGCGAAAGGTCTATAAAAATCCCAGCAGCCCCCTGTATCAGCCGCACACTTGTTCTCTTCCACTCCCCCATCCCCATTCTTTCCTGCCTCAGGACGCTCGTCGTCGTATATGTCCGGCGAGGCGGCGGTGATGTCGGAGGACGGGGTGTTAGAGATTTCAACGGCGTAGTCCTCGTTCAGGGGCGTTGTGGATGCGCCTCGGGCCACCCGGATCTAGGCAGCCGGCCGAGGCGAATCCTCTCGAGAATCCATGGCTCAAGCCCTTGCCGATCTGACGGCCGTGTCGGGCCCGGGCGCGTAGGAGGCAGCCCATGTAAGTACCATCAAGAAAGCCTTCTTGATGGACTTCCTGAAGAAGAAGACTACCGGGATTCCGGGCCTCTCCAAGCCTTTGGCCAAGCTTAAGGCCATTGACGAGGTAGCGGCGGCTTCCTCTCGTGCCTTATCTTGCTTGTTCGTAGCCAAGCTTGACCTTGATTTGTGACTGCTATTCTCCTTAGGAGGAGGATAGAGCCACCTGCGAGCTGGCGGAAGGCATCGTTCGCCTATTCGGTCACTTCGGACCCGCACCTCCAGCAGGGGACCTTGTCCCGCGAGATGCCTGAAGATGTTGCAAGGGAGTCCCTTCCTATGCCAGGCGTCCCCGGAAGAGAGGAGTTATCCCGGCAGCCACTGAGCAAACAGATTTGCACAGCCCAAGTGCTTGGGCTTGCCTTAGTAGCACACTGTTTTTGGCAGCTGACCGGTTCCAGTATCACAAAACTGGAACAAGGCGGAAGGCAGATTTGGGTGTGCAAAGTTGCTTGAAGGCCCATGGAGGCAAGTCAATTCTAGCCTAAGGAAAAGCAAAGTCAGAAGAAGGTGGTAGGAAAGAAGCCAACTTTTTCAAAACAAGGTGGAAGAAGTCAACTTTGTCGAAACAAGGTGGACGAAAAGAAGCCAACCTTGTCAAAACAAGGCGGTAGAGGAGAAGCCAACATTGTCAAAACAAGGCGGCAGAAAACCAAATTTGTCAAGACAAGGCGGCAGAGAGGAAGCCAATGTGTTCAAAATGAGCAGACAAAAGAGAAGACAACTTTGTCAAAACAAGCCAGCAAAAGAAGACAACTCCCCCCGATCCGGGCGGAAGGAAAAAGGCAACTTCCTCCGATCAAGGCGGAAGACAAAAGGCAACTTCATCCGATCAAGGCGGAAGACAAAAGGCAACTTTCCCCGATCAAGGTGAAAGGCTAAAGAAGGCAACTTTCTCCGATCAAGGCGGAAGGAGATAGGCAACTTTCCCCGATCAAAGTGGAAGGCAAAAGGCAACTTTCGCTGATCAAGGCGAAAGACAAAAGGCAATTTGCCTGTATCAAGGCGGAAGGCTAAAGGTGGCAAAACAGAAGGAAACTTTGTGATCAGGCTGGAAGAAGGAGGCCACTTTCCCAAGAAGACAGACAGGTGGAGTCCGGATCTAGCACGAAGCCGATCAAAGATCCGTCAAGTTAGGATAGAATCCGACTTAAACCATGAATTTTAATTCGCGTAGGAGTCCAACACTTGTATTGGAAGTCCAGCCACCTCATATATATGTGAGAGGTAATGGCCGATTGAAATGAAGCAAACAATCGACAATCTATCAATACAACCCTACTTTTGCCTCCTTCAACCCTTGTTCCTACTTCCGTTTTCCATGATTTCGCGTAGATCTTGCCGGATATCGAAAACCAAGCTGAGAGCGGCCAAGTCTGGCTTAGCTCAGCCAATCGTTGCCGTCTTTCCTCCGACGGGACTTACCGAGGGGTTGGGTCGTTTGGTCTCAAAAGCGCCGGCTTACTGTCTTGCATATCGCGCTGGAAGCAATCCTTACGCGGGGCGAGTTGCGGAGTATCTCCGCCGGCACCGCGGGTACACGAGGACGTGTTCGTGTGACGCGTTTCGAGCGCAACACATCGCTGGGGACTTTCGATCTAAATTGGACAACAATGACCAATTGCAAGACCGATGTTACCGACATCAATGTTGACAACATCATCAAGCCAACTTTGGAGAAGTTGTCAGAAGAACAACGCCAAGGCCTGGAGGCGTGGAAGAAGAAGAGAGAAGAGGAGCTTGAAGCCTTGCGCGCCAAGCGTGATCAAGAAGATAAATATGCGTACATGTCCAGCTTCAAGGTTGATCGACAGGGAGTGATTTCACCGATCAAGGAGCCGAAATTCATACCGCTGAACGTTGACATCGAACAAACCCGCTGTAAGCAAAATTGTTTTCTCCTCTGAATAGATAGCCAAAATTCAATATCATGTTTCACAAGGTACTGTCAATGTTTATATTGGAACATGAAAAGGCTAAGAAAAACACGCTCCAGGTTCAACCATCGGACACACATCCGATTGGTCAAGTCAGGTGATACGTCCATTTTGCATCACTATTTTATATCGTAATTTACTGTTATTCATTGATATATTCCATATTTCAGGATGATACTTATGCTATTTCATCTATTTTGCATGATTTATGATCATTGGGGGATGGAACTCCCGAGTCTGAATTCTGCTGGAAAAAGCGTCATCGAGATACAATATTTTCGAAGACCAGACGAACAAAACGAACACTTGGGAATTATTTTCCAAATATAGCATGAAGGAGGCCACAAGGGGAGCCTGGGGTGGGGCCCAGGGGGCCCACACCACCTGCTGGCGCGGCTCCCTTTGTTGCCGCGAGAGCACTAGGTGGGGCCACCCTGGCCCACCACCTGGCGTGCCCCTTCGCGTACTTCATCCCCCCGAAGACCTAAAAATCATAGGGTGTCCAGAAACCATCTCCGCCGCCACAACGAGGCGGAGAAGACAGAGAGAGAAAAGCTCTCCGTCAGGATGCGTTGCCGCCGGGGAAATTCCCTCCCGGAGGGGCGAAATCGTCGCCATCGTCACCATCATCGAGCTGCACTCCATCACCATCGCCAACACCACCATCTCCACCGTCGACGCCGTCATATCCATCGGTCCACTCTGTTCCCGCTGTAACATCTAGGGCTAAAATCTGTGTATTTGATAGGCGAAACTTTCCCGGTGTTGATTACTCTTGTTATTGATGCTATTGAGTTAAACCGTTGAACTAGGTTTTATGTTCAGATTGATATCCATCATTATATCACCTCTGATCAAGTTCATTATGATGTGTTGTGACTAGTTCGTTGTGTTCTTCAGGACATGGGGGAAGTCTAGATATTAGTAGTGAATTATGTTTAGTAATATTTAATGTTTTGATATTTAAGTTGTGGTGCCATTCTTCTAGTGGTGTCATGTGAACGTCGACTACATGACACTTCACCTTTATGGACCTAGGGGAATGCATCGTGCACTCGGGTATCATTTGTGGGGTTGCCGGAGTGACAGAAACCTAAACCCCCGTTGGTATTCCCATGCACGAGGGATCGCAGGATCTCAGAGTTTAAGGCTATGGTTAGATTTATCTTAATTACTTTCTTGTATTTGCGGATGCTTGCAAGGGGTATAATCATAAGTATGTATTAGTCCTAGGAAGGGCAGTGCATTAGCATAGGTTCACCCACACGACACTTATCCAAACACTAGAGATCAATCATCAATATGAAGCGAAAGCACTAGACATAACTCCCGTGTGTCCTCAAGAACGTTTGGTCATCATAAGAAAACAAACCGGCTTGTCATTTGATCTCAAAAGGATTTGGCCACTTGCTGCAGTTATGATTGCCGTGCTCTATTTACTCGCACTTAATTTATCTGTTATATCAAAGTCTGCTGAAAACTTGCCTTCTAGTGTTTACAGTGGAATCCTCAACAAAACCACTTGTCAACACCTTCTGCTCCTCGTTGGGTTTGACACTTTTATTATCGAAAGTACTGTGATACATCCCCTATACTTGTGGGTCATCAAGACTATTTTCTGTCGCTGTTGCCGGGGAGTGAAGCGCTATTGGTAAGAGGAATTGGTAATGAAAACTTCAACTGTAAGTGTTGTTTTTATTTTTCTCTCCTTATTTTCTTAATAATGGAGTGGAAATGTTGCTTTGCTGTTTGGGAAGCTTTCTACCGCTTCTGATGTAGAATCTGAGGCGCCACCTTATGATGTTGTGCCATTTAAAATACCTATGAAAATAATTGGACGTGTCATGAATAACCGCTATGTTGGGGATGGAATTGTCCACCCGGTGATCATTTGTTGTATTTACATGAATTATGCGAGTTGTTCAATTGTGCAGGTATTACAATGGACGAAGTCAGTAAGAAATTATTCTCCATATCACTTGGTGGGAGAGCTCCGCATTTGTATAAACTGCTGAAGAACGGGAATTATCTTGAATGGGAGAAAATTGTACCTCACTTTTATTCTAAATTTTATCCTCCAAGTGAAATTCACCAAGATAGGAATTCTATATATAATTTTTTGCCTCATGATGGAGAAAGTATTGCCCAAGCTTGGGGGAGATGGAAGCCATTAATGCTCAAATGCCTCATTCATGAGTTTCCTGGTAATATTATTGTTGATAACTTCTATGCAAGACTCTCATTTGAAGATAAAACATTATTGGATACTTCCTGTGCTGGATCATTCACTCGTAATAAGAAGGAGTTTAAATGGGATCTTCTTGATCGTATTGAAGAAAATACTGAAGCTTGGAAGAACGACAAAGGTAGGGAGTCAGGTATAAAATATGACTTTGAATGCATTAAAACTTTCATGGATACTAATGTATTTTGAAATATTAATAGTGCTTATGGTCTTGACTCTCAAGTTTTTTGCAAATTATTATAAATCATTTGCTTCCTATTTCGGTTTGCCCAAGAAGGGGTTTGAAAAATATTCATGAACCTTATAAAGATAAACCTATTGCTCCTTTAGCTAAAAGCATTGAAGTTAATATTGTTGATCATATTATTCTTGAGCCTTATATTGATAAAATTTCTTTTCCTGTTAAAGTGAAAGAACATTCTATTATGGCTAGTGTGATTAATAAAAGTGATAAGAAAGCTAAAGAACCTGATGAACAAATTAAAGTTGAACCTTTTGTGGCTATAGTTAAAGAATTTGTTTCTGAAAATGTGGGAGAAAAGTATATTATATTTTGTGATGATGCTTCTAATGTTGTCTCTCATCCTGCAAAGCCAAGAAAGGCTAGTGTTCCTGTGTTATCTGTTAAAATTGGTGATCATTGCTATTATGGTTTATGTGATATTGGTGCAAATTCAAGTGCTATTCTTTATGAGCTTTACAAAGAAATTATGCATGAAATTGGTCCTAGCCAACTTGAGGATATTGATGTGGTTATTCAACTTGCTAATAGAGAAACTATCTCTCCCCTTGGTATTGTTAGAGATGTTGAAGTTCTATGTGGTAAGACTAAATATCCCGTTGATTTTCTTCTAGTTTGTAGTGTACCTGCACCTAAAATATGGCAGATACCTGTGTATAGTGCAAATCACTGGATCGAATCGTTTGCACACACAGTTACGATGTAATATCACAACAAAGCATCAATTTATTACAACGCTGATCCAGACTTAGAAAATATTCATTACAAATTTGCATAGCATAAAGCTAGCAGTGAACAGAGTAAACAGCGGAAAATTATTCTTCATGGAGTCCCCAATCATCATCATGTGCCACAGGCGAGCATGTTGGTTGAAGACTCGAAAAACCATAGTAAAAACTTTCAGTCATCATCAGGGCAGTCTGCAATAAGATATATATTGCAACAACGTGGGTCAGAACCATTAAAATGGAACTGGCAAGTGACACTATGGTGGACACTTAGAGGAATAACTCTATGACCTATATGCTTATTTGGCTGGTGGAGCTCAAGGCTATTTTGCAGAAAGCAAGTTTTTCCCTAACTTTTTGAAAACACTTTTCTTCTATTCGAGACATCCGTGGCATGAAATCCACTGTCTCATTCTACCCTTGTTCACCCATCAAGTTTTTAATTTATAAGTTGGAATGGTGGAATCCTCCGTTGACATCCTCGTTCAGCTGCTCAATTGTCCGTTTCCGGGGACACGGCTAAGTACTTAGATTTTAACTCTGCAGAGGTTGTGCACGTTCACCATTGTACCCATTCAACCCAGGTTACCCTTTTCACACCATTTGTGATAAGGAAAGGAAAGAATGAGACGAGATCTTTCATAAGCATTTTCCCTCCCACTCTGGCCTGACGCGCTCCACCTACAAATCCTCTACCACCACCTGTCAGGCCGGGAAGAGTCCACGCAGCTTAATTGATCAAGCCAGAGCCCATATTTGCAATGGCTGCACGAGAAGCAATCTTCACTTGGAGTTCTTCAGATTCCTTTGCTCCTGGGTGTACTCCCACAAGTGAATATTCCACAGGTAAATCCCCTGGGAACAACACTCAACTCATACAGCCAAGCAACCAATTTCCACCCAGGTGTTTGATTAAAACTTAGTAGACTTTATCTTTTTCATCAAAATAGTTTTTGCATAGCATCACTATTCTACTAAGTAATTTCATAGGAACCTAGACACATTAATAAAGAGATCTATCATGGCTTGCATAGCAAAGCTATCCTACACATGCTTATAGAAAATACTCTACTCATGCATAGAAATAATAGGACTTTTATGGGGGTGTGCCACTTGCCTTGGCAATCGGGAGTGCAGCAGTTACAGTTGCAAAGATTCTCGTTTCCCTCCGAATAGTCTAACAAAGAAATAAAGAGCCACACATAAACACACAAGCAAAGGTTCATACAAAGAAGATATATGCTATGCATGAGATGAGATGCAACAATTTATTTCCAACGTTTAGAAACCAATAAAAATATCCCTTTGGATTTTCATGATATATGCATGAATAAATTTTTGATTTGTTTCTATTATTTAATCATGAATAAAGGGTTAATGACAAGGACTTTAGTTCACTTAAATAAAATTTCAAAATTAAATTTTGTAAAAATGACATTTGGGTAGATGGCTTCTAAACAAGATGTTAGCAATTTGATTTACTAAAAAATAAATTTTCTAACTTAAGTTATGTCAAAAACACTTAAACTACTCTCAAAAATATTTGAAAATGTTGTGTGTGTCAAAACAGAAAACAAATGATGCCAAGGTGTTCTACTGGTTCCAAGGATCTCAAATATATAAAAATATTTAAATTTGGATAAACAGATAAAAAGTAGTGATAAAAACAGTATGCAGGGTGTTTTCTGCAAAACTGCCAAATTAAATAAAATGGGAAAAAGAAATTACACGTCAGCGCTGACTGGGCGCTGACTGTGCGCTGACTGGGCGTGCTGACGTGTTTAAGTGATTTGATCTGGGCCATCAGATCTGGATCTGGCGGTCCAGATCAACCGTACCGTTTCGTTTAAAAAGATCTAATCCTAACCGTAGGATCGAGATCGTACGGTCTACATGCGTTGACCAACAACGGGCGGCGCTAGGTCGCTGCAGGACCTCGCCGGAGCAGCGCACGCGGCGGAGACACGCACGGCATCGCACGTTCTAGACGTTCTACTGCGTTCCGAGACATGTGGGTCATACCTACGGGTAGAGGGCGTCGAGGCGACGTTGTTGGCGAAGTGGTGGAGGTCGTAGCTCTTCCTGCCTCGTCTGGTTGCTCGCCGGAGATGCGCACGGCGGAGGTTCTCGTCGGTGAGCACGGACACGGAGTTTGGCTGTGAAAGAACACCCGAGACCTTGTCACCACGGTGCGCAAAGATAAAATGAAACGATTGGGAGTGAAGAGAGGGCGCGAGGAGGTCGCAGCTCACCGGAGTTCGTTGAATTTGCCTTCGGCAACAGCGGAGCTCCGGGGATGCTCGTGGGCGGCCTGGTGGCTCTCGGGAGGTGGTGCTTGGGGCAAAAGAGAGAGGGGATCGAGGGGATCTTATAGCAAGAACCGGCGACGTAAATGAGTGAGTAAATCGCTGGGAATCAATCGAATTGATTCGGCCGTTTCTCGGCTAGGTCGTGGGCGTGATTTGGGGCGAGCCGTTGTAGTGGGAGGGATGACATGTGGGGCCCACCTGTCAGCGAGTGAGTGTGCGCGCGCGGGCGGGGACGGGCTGGATTGCGTCGCGCGCGCGGTAGATAGCTAGTGGGCTTCGGCCCACTGGCTGGCCCGATTCTATTTTTCCTTTTTGAAAATTCTTTTCTGTTTTTAAATCTTTTGAGTATAAAACAAATTCAAAACTATATTAAAACTTCTCAGAAAAATTCATAAAAATATAATTTGAAAAGCTTATGAAAAATAGATCCTTTTGACATTATTTTTGTCTAAAATAAAAATAGAATAAAAGGAACATTATTATAATTTCAAAATAACAATTTTAAAGGATATAAAGTCAATTTAAATATATTTAATTAATTAAATTCAAATTTTATGTGATTCATATGACATGTTTAATGATGATGATGCATGGATGCAAAAGTTTTAAATTTTTCTGAAAATTGGGATGTTACAAACCTAACCCCCTTAAGATGAATCTC
The DNA here is from genome assembly GCA_026929855.1 of Poa annua. Taxonomy (NCBI): domain Eukaryota; kingdom Viridiplantae; phylum Streptophyta; class Magnoliopsida; order Poales; family Poaceae; genus Poa; species Poa annua. The sequence goes on from CM049426.1 coordinate 75,033,209, forward strand.
GCCCTCGAGATTCGGATTGGCTAGCAAAAAGGTGAGGGTGGTCTTCTTTAAGGTCATCTTCTCTTTTCCAAGTTGCTTCCTCTTCTGAATGATGATTCCACTGTACTTTACAGAATTTGATGGTCTTGGTTCGGGTGACACGTTCTGCTGTCTCCAAAATCTTTATTGGTTTTTCTTCATAAGTGAGATCACTTTCTAGTTGTACTTCCTCTAGTGGCACCGTATCTCTTAGCAGTGTTTCTGCCATTTCTGGGTGACATTTCTTAAGCTGGCTGACATGAAACACATTGTGAACCGCGGAAAGTGCTTCCGGGAGTTCCAATTCATAGGCGACCTCTCCTTTGCGGGATAATACCTTGAAGGGTCCAATAAATCTAGGTGCCAACTTTCCTTTGATTCCAAATCTTTTAACTCCCCGCATAGGTGAAACTCGGAGATAGACTCGGTCACCCACTTCATACGTGACTTCTCTCCTTCTGGAGTCTGCATAACTTTTCTGTCTGGATTGTGCTATCTTTAAACGGTCCTTAATCAACCTGACTTTTTCCTCGGCCTCCTTGATTATGTGTGGGCCGAACAGACTACGTTCCCCTACGCCACTCCACAGTAGTGGGGTGGTGCACTTTCTCCCATACAGGGCTTCAAATGGTGACATCTCTATGCTCGCTTGACAGCTGTTGTTGTAAGAGAACTCGGCATATGGAAGATTATCATGCCAGCTTGACTTATAATCTAGAGCGCATGCTCTCAGCATATCTTCTAGGATCTGATTTACTCTTTCTGTCCGTCCATCCGTCTGCGGATGAAACGCTGTACTAAACTCCAATCTAGTTCCCAGAGACTCATGTAATTGATTCCAGAAATGGGAAGTAAACTGAGTACCCCTATCCGACACAATTTTCTTGGGAACACCATGTAGACACACAATCCTCTTCATGTAGATGTCAGCTAGTTTGGCACTAGTGTATGTAGTCTTTACGGGTATAAAGTGGGATACTTTCGTCAGCCGATCGACTATAACCCATATAGAATCATACCCTGATTTAGTCCTGGGTAGACCCGTGATGAAATCCATACCAATCTGTTCCCATTTCCAATCTGGTACTGGTAACGGTTGTAGCAACCCTGCTGGTTTTTGGTGTTCCGCTTTCACACGACTGCAGACATCACCCTTTGCAATGTATTCTGCAAAATCACGTTTCAAGTTGATCCACCAATACCTCTCCTTTACATCCATATACATCTTGGTGTTACGCGGATGTATGGAATAAGGTGAGTCATGAGCTTCTTGAAGTATTAACTTCCTGAGGTCGGCATTGTCAGGAACACAAATGCGTTCTTTATACCACACGGTTCCTTCTTCATCTTCTCTAAAATCTCTGGCCTTACCTTCGCTTAGGTTCTTCTTGATTTCTTTTACTGCTTTATCCTCTAACTGAGTTGTCTTGACTTTGTTAAGTAGAAGAGGTTGAACTTCTAAGGATGCTATGAATCCTTCAGTTACCACCTCTAATCGAAGGTCCTTAAACCCCTTACAAAGGTCTTCCGGCAATTCCCCTGCCGTGAGTCCGTTTACATAAGTCTTACGGCTCAAGGCATCAGCCACTACGTTGGCTTTCCCTGGGTGGTACTGTAGACTTAAATCATAGTCTTAGATCAATTCTAACCATCTTCTTTGACGCATGTTTAATTCCTTCTGAGTAAAGAAATACTTGAGGCTTTTATAATCCGTAAAAACTTCACATCTCTTTCCCCATAAATATGGCCTCCATATCTTTAGCGCATGCACCACATAAGCTAACTCTAAATCATGAGTCGGGTAGTTTACTTCATGATTTTTGAGTTGTCTTGAGGCGTAAGACACTACTTTGCCTTCTTGCATCAATACGCTTCCTAGGCCACGATATGAAGCGTCGCAATAAACCTGGAAGTCTTTCTCTAGATCTGGTAAGCATAATACTGGTGCCGACACCAAGCGCTTATTTAATTTCTGAAAACTGATCTCACAAGCTTCCGTCCACTCAAATTTCTTTCCCTTCTTCAGTAGTTCAGTCAAGGCCTTGGCAATCTTGGAGAAGTTTTCAATGAATCTCCGGTAGTACCCTGCCAGTCCTAGAAAACTGCGGATTTCTCCCACATTTTTGGGCGATTCCCAATTTGTCACAGCAGCAACTTTTTCAGGGTCCACTGCTATCCCATCTTTAGACACCAGGTGTCCTAGAAATCCTACTTGTTTTAACCAGAATTCACACTTGTTGAACTTAGCATATAATTTATGCTCTCGGAGCATTTGCAATACCAGACGTAAATGTTCTTCGTGTTCTTTGTGACTTTTGGAGTAGACTAAGATGTCATCGATGAAGACAACAACAAACTTGTCCAGAAAATCCATAAACACCTTATTCATCATATTCATGAAATAGGCTGGAGCATTGGTTAACCCAAAAGGCATTACCGTGTACTCATACGATCCATATCTTGTAACGAAAGCAGTCTTGGGTATATCCATCTCTCTGACTTTCATCTGAAAGTACCCTGATCTGAGATCGATCTTGGAGAAGACGACAGCCCCTTCTAGTTGATCGAACAGTTCATTGATTTTGGGTAGCGGATACTTGTTCTTGATTGTATGCTCATTTATGTCACAGTAATCGGTGACTAATCTCTGAGTACTATCCTTCTTCTTGACAAAAAGAATCGGGGCTCCACAGGGTGATGAACTTGGACGGATAAAGCCTTTCTGCATAAACTCTTCCAGTTGTTTCTTGAGTTCTTTCAGTTCATCAGTTGCCATTGGGTAGGGCCTTTTTGCAATTGGTCCTGTCCCCGGTTTTAGTTCTATGAGGAACTCTACATCTCTATCGGGTGGCATTCCTGGTAGTTCTTCCGGAAACACGTCAGGGTATTCCTTAACTATAAGGACCTCACCGAGACTAACCCCCTTAAGAAAATTAAGCCTAACCTTCTTTAGTTCAAACTTTGATCTAAAGTTGATCTTCGAGCCTTCTGGAGTGGTGAGAGTGATGGTTCTATTTGCGCAGTCTATGATTCCTGCATAGCGGGTCAGCCAATCCATCCCTATGATAACATCCAGGCCTTGTGTTTCCAGGATGATCAAGTCCGTAGGAAATTGATGCTTTCCAATCTTCAGACTCAACTGTCTACAACCAGAGGTTACTAGCATCTCTCCGCCCGGAGAGCTTACTCTAATGGGGCTTCCTATATTTTCCACTACTAACCCATGTTTGTTTACAAAAGCTCTTGAAATGAAAGAATGCGATGCTCCAGTATCAAATAAAACTAATGCTGGGCATGAATTTAGCAAGAACGTACCAATGACAGCATCAGGTTCGTCGTACACTTCTTCCACATTGATCTGGTTCACCTGTCCTTTCTGGAAGGGATTGGGCTTGGCAGCTTCTGCGGCCTTCTTTTCGGGGCAGTCAGTGGCGTAGTGACCCTTGTTATTGCACTTGAAGCATAGGACTTGGCTGATATCTTTCTTATATTCGGGGTTTGGGCGATGTTGTCCATTGTTGTGGCCAGCATTTCCATTTCCCTTGTGATTCCCATTGTTTCCCTTGAAACCACCTCTATGGTTGTGACCATGATGTTTATGGTTGCTTCCTCCACTAGGATAGTGACCAGGTTTATAACTCTGGTTTGCATCTTGAGGGAAAGATCCCTTGAAAGAAGTCTCAGAATGGGGTTTGTGAACATTCAACTTTCTCTTCCTATTTTCAGCCTTGTTGATGTTATCCTCTAGTATGATAGCCTGATCTAGGAGAGTCTGATAATTTGGGGCGTATGCCACTGTCAAAGGGATCTTCAGCTCGTCACTCAGCCCATTTAGGAATTTTGCCTTCCTCTTTGCCTCGGTGTTAATGTCTTCAGAGGCATAACGGGAAAGGGCATGGAAATCAGCCATGTACTCCTTAAGGCTCCTGTTTCCTTGTCTCAGGTTTCTGAACTCTTCCTGCTTCAAGTTCATAATGCCCGAGGAGATATGAGCATTACGAAAACCTTCCTTGAAATTTTCCCAAGTCATGGTTTCTAGTGGGTGGGTGATTTGATAGGTTTCCCACCACTGGATTGCTGGTCCTTCCAACAGATGAGTGGTGAACCTCACCTTCTCAGCGTCAGTACATTCACAAGTCACCAGATCCCTGTCCACTGAACGCAGCCAGTCATCTGCCACAATGGGTTCAGTTGCAGTGGAGAACTTGTTCGGTCGGAGCCTCAGAAATCTGGTAAGTCTATCCACATGGGGGGGTGGTGGCGGAGGTGGGTTGTGGTTGTTGTTGGTTGCCGCAATGAACTGGGTCATCATAGTCCTTAGCTGAGCTTGAGCAGCCATCAACTGTTGTATAGCATCATTGTTGTTGTGGTCGTTGTTGTTGTTGTTGTTGTTGTTGTTGTTGTTATCGGGCGTACGACGGGGAGGCATCTGTGATTTGTATAGGTGAGTTTTTAGACGGAAAGGTCTAATGAGAAAGATTACCCCAACAAACAAACAACCTAAGGAACAAACAAACATCACACAACTCAAAACTTTGGATAAATCAGACATGAGAGTTTTGGAAAATAAAACGCGAGGTTCCTCGGAATACAATGGAAGGTACTGCCTTATCACAAGTTGATAGGTCAATACAAGACTAAGATAACGATGAGGTGTAAATAAATGGTAGTCTCGCTAACGAACTACTCGACCATGTCGTCTTCTTCTTCTTCAATTTCCTGAATCTCGATTCCTTCATTGTCGAGTACTTCCCTTAATTCCTTCACTTCTTTCTCCAGGGCAGAGTTCTTCTCTTGCAGTTCCCTTTTCTCGGTACGAAGACGCTTGATCAAGTCACTATCAGCTTCAAACTCGACTTCATTGCTCTCGAGTTCTGCCTTCTGTTCTCTGATAGTCTTGTTTTTCTCTTGAAACCTTTTCTCCTGTCTCTTGTATTTCTCCTCTCGTGAAGTAAACTTTTCTTCTTGGGCCTTAGTCACTTCCTCTTGAGCTTTTATCTTTTCCTCGTTCTCCTTGAGTAAGGCACACAACTCATCGTTCTTCAGAAGTTCAGTGCGTCTATCCTCATAAAGTTCTGTGACGAGGACCTCCAACTCCTGGAAATACAGACTAAGGGGATTTGCTTTGCCTCTATCTCCAACATCAAAGAGGTATGGTTCTCCCTCCTCGTTTCTCCTTCCAAAGAAAATGGAGTAGTGGCCCCTCAACTCTGCGCTATAGCGTCCGCAAAGACGTCCAATCAGGTCCTGCATTACGAGATTGAGTCCTTTTTCTTTGGAGTCACTAACCATTTTGATTTCCAACGGGGGCTCTTCTCCGCGTCCTGGCTGAGTTGCTTTTATTCCCCAACAGCCCTCCTTGTTAAACTTCTTCAGGATGAAGCCCTTAACTTGAGGTAGCGGTAAACCTATCTTCTCGCCGATGTCGAGAAGGTAGCAGCCAAAACGGGTATCCTCGAAGTCCTCCGCAGTGGTGAAGTGGAAGATCGTCATCCTTTAGGAAGAAAGAAAAGAATTTAAAACAAGAAATGTGTAAGGTAAGGAGGTACTAGTCATAAGTGTATTATTAAATTAGAGTCAAAACAAAGTCAAATCTCAATGTGATCAACAAATATGAACAACTCTTTGTAAATTGGATATTCACTATAGTGAGAGAGACAGACACCCGGCCAGCCACTTAGGTGTGGAACAGGTCTCATGTACGCGGACATGTAAGGTTTGTTTCCAGGCCGCTTCATCTCACTATGCCACTAGGATCCAAAAATACTTAAGTAGTTAATACTATGATCAAAAGGTTTTTCCAATCCTAAGGGCTCGAACCTACAGGCAACACAGTGCTCTGATACCATCTGTAGTGTACCTGCACCTAAAATATGGCAGATACCTGTGTATAGTGCAAATCCCTGGATCGAATCGTTTGCACACACAGTTACGATATAATATCACAACAAAGCATCAATTTATTACAACGCTGATCCAGACTTAGAAAATATTCATTACAAATTTGCATAGCATAAAGCTAGCAGTGAACAGAGTAAACAGCGGAAAATTATTCTTCATGGAGTCCCCAATCATCATCATGTGCCACAGGCGAGCATGTTGGTTGAAGACTCGAAAACCCTTAGTAAAAACTTTCACTCATCATCAGGACAGTCTGCAATAAGATATATATTGCAACAACGTGGGTCAGAACCATTAAAATGGAACTGGCAAGTGACACTATGGTGGACACTTAGAGGAATAACTCTATGACCTATATGCTTATTTGGCTGGTGGAGCTCAAGGCTATTTTGCAGAAAGCAAGTTTTTCCCTAACTTTTTGAAAACACTTTTCTTCTATTCGAGACATATGTGGCATGAAATCCACTGTCTCATTCTACCCTTGTTCACCCATCAAGTTTTTAACTTATAAGTTGGAATGGTGGAATCCTCCGTTGACATCCTCGTTCAGCTGCTCAATTGTCCGTTTCCGGGGACACGACTAAGTACTTAGATTTTAACTCTGCAGAGGTTGTGCACGTTCACCATTGTACCCATTCAACCCAGGTTACCCTTTTCACACCATTTGTGATAAGGAAAGGAAAGAATGAGACGAGATCTTTCAGAAGCATTTTCCCTCCCACTCTGTCCTGACGCGCTCCACCAACAAATCCTCTACCACCACCTGTCAGGCCGGGAAGGGTCCACGCAGCTTAATTGATCAAGCCAGAGCCCATATTGGCAATGGCTGCACGAGAAGCAATCTTCACTTGGAGTTCTTCAGATTCCTTTGCTCCTGGGTGGCCTCCCACAAGTGAATATTCCACAGGTAAATCCCCTGGGAACAACACTCAACTCATACAGCCAAGCAACCAATTTCCACCCAGGTGTTTGATTAAAACTTAGTAGACTTTATCTTTTTCATCAAAATAGTTTTTGCATAGCATCACTATTCTACTAAGTAATTTCATAGGAACCTAGACACAAGAATAAAGAGATCTATCATGGCTTGCATAGCAATGCTATCCTACACATGCTTATATAAAATACTCTACTCATGCATAGAAATAATAGGACATTTATGCGGGTGTGCCACTTGCCTTGGCAATCGGGAGTGCAGCAGTTACAGTTGCAAAGATTCTCGTTTCCCTCCGAATAGTCTAACAAAGAAATAAAGAGCCACACATAAACACACAAGCAAAGGTTCATACAAAGAAGATATATGCTATGCATGAGATGGGATGAAACAATTTATTTCCAACGTTTAGAAACTAATAAAAATATCCCTTTGGATTTTCATGATATATGCATGAATAAATTTTTGATTTGTTTCTATTATTTAATCATGAATAAAGGGTTAATGACAAGGACTTTAGTTCACTTAAATAAAATTTCAAAATTAAATTTTGTAAAAATGACATTTGGGTAGAGGGCTTCTAAACAAGTAGTTAGGAATTTGATTTACTCCAAAATAAATTTTCTAACTAAAGTTTTGTCAAAAGCACTTAAACTACTCTAAAAAATATTTGAAAATTTTGTGTGTGTCAAAACAGAAAACAAATGATGCCAAGGTGTTCTACTGGTTCCAAGGATCTCAAATATATAAAAATATTTAAATTTGGATAAACAGATAAAAAGTAGTGATAAAAACAGTATGCATGGTGTTTTCTGCAAAACTGCCAAATTAAATAAAATGGGAAAAAGAAATTACACGTCAGCGCTGACTGTGCGTTGACTGGGCGTGCTGACGTGTTTAAGTGATTTGATCTGGGCCATCAGAACTGGATCTGGCGGTCCAGATCAACCGTACCGTTTCGTTTAAAAAGATCTAATCCTAACCGTAGGATCGAGATCGTACGGTCTACACGCGTTGACCAACAACGGGCGGCGCTAGGTCGCCGGAGGACCTCGCCGGAGCAGCGCGCGCGGCGGCGACACGCACGGCATCGCACGTTCTAGACGTTCTACTGCGTTCCGAGACATGTGGGTCATACCTACGGGTAGAGGGCGTCGAGGCGACGTTGTTGGCGAAGTGGTGGAGGTCGTAGCTCTTCCTGCCTCCTCTGGTTGCTCGCCGGAGATGCGCACGGCGGAGGTTCTCGTCGGTGAGCGCGGACACGGAGTTTGGCTGTGAAAGAACACCCGAGACCTTGTCACCACGGTGCGCAAAGATAAAATGAAACGATTGGGAGTGAAGAGAGGGCGCGAGGAGGTCGCAGCTCACCGGAGTTCGTTGAATTTGCCGTCGGCAACGGCGGAGCTCCGGGGATGCTCGTGGGCGGCCTGGTGGCTCTCGGGAGGTGGTGCTTGGGGCAAAAGAGAGAGGGGATCGAGGGGATCTTATAGCAAGAATCGGCGACGTAAATGAGTGAGTAAATCGCTGGGAATCAATCGAATTGATTCGGCCGTTTCTCGGCTAGGTCGTGGGCGTGATTTGGGGCGAGCCGTTGCAGCGGGAGGGATGACAGGTGGGGCCCACCTGTCAGCGAGTGAGTGCGCGCACGCGGGCGGGGACGGGCTGCTGGCGGGTTGGATTACGTCGCGCGCGCGGTAGATAGCTAGTGGGCTTCGGCCCACTGGCTGGCACAATTCTATTTTTTCTTTTTGAAAATTCTTTTCTGTTTTTAAATCTTTTGAGTATAAAACAAATTCAAAACTATATTAAAACTTCTCAGAAAAATTCATAAAAATATAATTTGAAAAGCTTATGAAAAATAGATCCTTTGACATTATTTTTGTCTAAAATAAAAATAGAATAAAAGGAACATTATTATAATTTCAAAATACAATTTTAAAGGATATAAAGTCAATTTAAATATATTTAATTAATTAAATTCAAATTTTATGTGATTCATATGACATGTTTAATGATGATGATGCATGGATGCAAAAGTTTTAAATTTTTCTTAAAATTGGGATGTTACATACTTGGTTTTGCTGCTAGTAAGACTTGTCCTATCATTTTTGGTAGACCTTTTCAAAATACTTGTGGTGCTGTTATAGATTGTAGAAAAGATAAAATCCTTACTAAACTTGTTGGTGAATCATATGAATTTAATTTTTCGAAATTTGCTAAAACCCCTTATGAAACCGAATTGCCCAATGAGGATTTTAGAGTAGAACAAGTTTCTTCTACTGTTCTTGCTCGTACTAATTATATTCAACAATTTATGGAAGAACACGAGACTGAAACTTTTATGGAAGAAAGGAACAAACTTGAGGACATATTCCTTTGTCAACCTATTCTAAACATAATTTAAAAGTGGAAGACTTGGGTAAAACACTTCCACCTAAAGAGGATCATGTCTTTGATTTAAAACCTTTGCCTGATAATCTTTAGTATGCTCATCTTGATGATAATAAAATATATCAGCCTGATAATTATTTGTGCTAACCTTTCTGGTAAAGAAGAAGAAAGATTGTTGGAAATATTAAGGAAACACCGTGGAGTTATGGGTTATACTTTGGATGATTTGAAAGGGATTTCTGCTACTATATGTCAGCATTCTATTAATATGGAGCCCGATGCAAAGCCAGTTGTTGAACATCAACGCTGTTTAATATCTAAGATGAAGGAAGTGGTAAGAAATGAGGTATTAAAACTTCTTGATGCTGGTATTACTTATCCTATTGCTGATAGTAGATGGGTTATTCCTGTGCATTGTGTCCCTAAGAAAGATGGAATTACTATTGTGCCTAGTGATCATGATGAGCTTATTCCTCAAAGAGTAGTTGTTGGTTATAGATTGCGCATTGATTTTAGAAAGGTTAATAAAGTTACTAAGAAAGATCATTATCCATTACTTTTTATTGATCAAATGTTGGAGAGATTAGCCAATAAAACTCATTTTTTGCTTTCTTGATGGTTATTCTAGTTTCTCTCAAATTACTATTAAAACTCAAGATCAAGAGAAAACCACGTTTACTTGTCCTTGTGGTACTTATACTTATAGACGTATGCCTTTTGGTTGATGTAATGCTCCTGCTACTTTTCAAAGATGTATGTTTGCTATCTTTCATGGTTTTTGTGTGGAAATTGTGGAGGTGTTCATGGACGATTTCTCCGTCTACGACACTTCCTTTGATAATTGCTTGCACAATCTTGATAAAGTTTTGCAGAGATGTAAAGAAACTAATCTTGTTCTTAATTGGAAGAAATGCCACTTTATGGTTAATGAAGGGATTGTTCAAATTGACTCTTATGTTTGTGAGCTTTGCGAGGATGGTTATACTGGGGATCTTGCTCATCTATTTTTCGAGTGTGACTTAAGCAAGAATTTTTGGCTCAAGCTGAATTTTGAATGGAATACTGATATGGATTTGATCAACATGATGATTGATGCCAAGAGAAGATATAAGCTTATCTGTTTCAAGGAGTCTCTGATTGTGGGTTGCTGGAGCATTTGGACCCATAGGAATAAGTGCATTTTTGATCACCAACCTATTGATCTTGATGTTTGTTTCCTTGAGTTCGTAGACTCCTTCTCTCTTGTTAGACATAGAGCCAGACCCTCCCTTAAAGATGGAATGACCCAATGGGTTGACACTTTATGATTTTCCTCTGTAAGACTTTGTTCCCTTTTTGTTTTGATGAGAAAATAGAAAATTAAACAGTAGGGATTTTCCCTACTGTTTTGCGCCTAAAAAAAAGGGATTGTTCTTGGACATAAAATTTCTGAAAGAGGTATTGAAGTTGATAGAGCAAAAGTGGAGGCAATTGAGAAAATGCCTTGCCAAGAGATGTTAAAGGTATTCGTAGTGTTCTTGGTCATGTTGGTTTCTATAGAAGGTTTATCAAAGACTTTGCTAAGGTATCAAAGCCTCTTACTAATCTCTTGCAAAAAGATATACCATTTGTTTTTATGATTATTGTAAGGAAGCTTTTGAGACTCTTAAGAAATCTTTAATAACTGCTCCTATTGTTCAACCACCTGATTGGAGTTTACCATTTGAAATTATGTGTGATGCTAGTGATTTTGCTGTTGGTGCTGTTCTTGGACAAAGATAGATAAGGAATTAAATGTTATTCATTATGCTTGTAAGACTCTTGATTCTGCTCAGAAGAATTATGCTACAACTGAAAAATAATTTCTAGTTGTTGTCTTTGCTTGTGATGAATTTAGACAATACATTGCTGATTCTAAACTTATTATCCATACTGATCATGCTGAAATTAGATACCTTATGGAAAAGAAAGATGCAAAGCCTAGGCTTATTAGATGGGTATTACTTTACAAGAATTCGATTTGCATATTGTAGATAGAAAAGGTGTTGAAAATCCTGTTGCTGATAATTCGTCTAGATTGGAAAACATTGCCTATGATCCTATACCTGTTAATGATAGTTTTCCAAATGAAGAATTGGCTGCAATAAGGGTGAGTTCACGAGATATTCCTTGGTATGAAGATTATGCTAACTTTATTGTTTCGAAGTATTTGCCTCCAACCGTTTCAGCTCAAACAAAGAAGAAAAGTGTTTTATGATCTGAGGCATTATTTCTGAGATGACCCACACTTATATAAAGAAGGAGTTGATGGTATTATGCGAAGATGTGTTCCGGAGTATGAACAAAAAGAGATATTGATAAAGTGCCATAGTAGCGCTTATGGAGGACATCACGCTGGAGATAGAACCACACAAAAGGTTTTACAATCAGGTTTTTATTGGCCTGCTCTTTTTAAAGATGCAAGAAAGTTTATTTTATCTTGTGATGAATGTCAACGAGTTGATAATATCTCTAGACGTAATGAAATGCCTATGAATTATTCTCTTGTTATTGAACTGTTTGATTGTTGGGGATTTGACTTCATGGGTCGTTTCCCTTCTTCAGAGGGTAATACTCATATACTAGATGATGTTGATTATGTTACTAAATGGGTAGAAGCTATTCCTACTAAAAGTGATGCTGGTGAAACATCATTAAAAATGCTTCAAGATATTATTTTCCCTAGGTTTGGTGTTCCTAGATATCTTATGACTAATGGAGGTTCTCATTTTATTTATGGTGGTTTTAGAAAAGTTCTTGCTAAATATGGTTTTAATCATAGAATTGCTTTAGATTATCATCCTCAAACTAGTGGGCAAGTAGAACTATCAAATAGAAAAATTAAATCTATCTTGCAAAAGACTGTTAATAGAACGGCGAAGAATTGGGCTAGTAAATTAAATGATGCATTGTGGGCTTATAGAACTGCTTATAAAAATCCCATGGGTATGTCTTCTTATAAAATGGTTTATGGAAAAGCTTGTCATTTTCCTTCAGAATTAGAACACAAAGCTTATTGGGCAGTGAGAGAACTAAATAGAGATCCTAAACTAGCTGGTGAGAAAATATTACTTAATTTGAGTTATTTAGATGAATGGAGGACTGAAGCTTATGAAAATGCTAAACTCTTTAAAGAAAAATTTAAGAGATGGCATGATATGAGAATTCTTAAGAGAGAGTTTCATGTTGGTGAGAAAGTTCTATTGTATAGCTCTCGTCTTAGATTCTTTGCAGGAAAATTACTCTCCAAGTGGGAAGGACTATATGTCATTGCGGAGGTGTTTCGTTCGGGTGCGATAAAAATTGCTTCTCTCAAGGCTGACTCTACAAAAGTGGTAAATGGAAAAAGACTTAAGCATTATATTTCTGGAGATTCTTATAATGAAGTTGTTGATATTATTCAATCAATTACTCCGGAAAATTACATTAAGGAAAATATTTCTGAGTCTGCAGAACCTGATTTCGAAAAGTTCCAGTTTCGGTAAGAAAGAGTTCGGGAATTTAATTTTGGTATATCTATTATTTATTTTTGGAAAATATGGAAAAATACGAGACAAAAACGAGCAGGACATGAAGTCTGAGGCATCCACACCACGTGGTGGCGCGGGCCCCATGCTGGCCCCGCGAGCATGTAGTGTACCTGCACTTAAAATATGGCAGGTACATGTGTATAGTGCGAATCCCTGGACCGATTCGTTTGCACACATAGTTTACGATGTAATATCACAACAAAGTATCAATTTCATTACATCAATGATTCAGACTTACAAAATATTCATTACAAGTTGCATAACATGAAGCTAGCTTTTACACAATAAGCAGCGGAAATACAATAACAGTGAGTCTCCATCATCTTCATGTTGCAACAAGCGAAAACATGTTGGTTGCAGACTCGAAACCCTTAAACGAAACCTCACTCATCATCTAAACAATCTGCAATAAGTAAAATATTGCAACAACGTGGGTCAGATTCCATTAAAAATGGAGTCTGGCAAGTGACACTATGGTGGAAACTTACAGGAAAAACTCTAATAACCTATATGCATATTTGGCTGGTGGAGTTCAAGGCTATTTTGAATAAAGCCTATTTATCCTTACTCTTTGAAAAACACTTATCTTCTATTCGAGACATCTGTGGCATGAAATCAACTGTCTCATTCTACCCTTGTTCACCCATCAAATTTTATCTTAGAGATTGGAATGGCGGAATCCTCCGTTGACGTCCTCGTTCAGCTGCTGAAATTGTCCGTACCGGGGACACAGTTAAGTACTTAGTTTTACACTCTGCAGAGGTTGTGCACGTTCGCCATTGTACCCATTCAATCCAAACTATCCTATACACTCTGGAAGTGTTAAGGAAAAGGAGAAGAATGAGACGAGGTCTTTCAGAAGCATTTTCCCTCCCATTGCCGGCCTGACACGTTCCACCTACATTCCTCTACCACCACCTGTCAAGCCAGGGCGAGTCGACACAACTTAATTGATCAAGCCAGAGCCCATGTTGGCAATGGCTGCACGGGAAGCAATCGTCACTCGGAGTTCTTCAGATTCCTCTGTTCCTGGGTGGCCGTCCACAAGTGAATATCCCACAGGTAAAACCCCTAGGGACAACACTCAACTCATACAACCAAGCAACCAATTCTACCCAGGTGTTTCATTCTTAATTTAGTAGAATTTAACTTTTCATCAAAAATAGTTTTGCATAGCATCAATAATTCTACTAAGTATTGCATAGGAACCTAGACACAGGAGTAAGGAATTTCTACACAGGTCTAGCATAGCATTTCTACTAAGTCCGACACATGCTTAGGAAAATAGACTAATCATGCATAGAAAAATAGTAGGACTTTTATGAGGTGTGCCACTTGCCTTTGGATGATGCCTTTGCTCACAACTCTTTTCAACGTAACTCGGGGATTTCCGTTCAATCTAAACAATATAGACAAATAACAATACAACAATCAACATAAACACAACAACACAACGCATACAAACACATACATAATGAACTAACAAGTTTAATAGAATTTCTAAGGAAAAATATGTTTATGCATGACGTGCAAGATATTTCTATGGACTAGAGATGCATGTCATGCCATGAAAATCTTCTAAGTTAATGCAAGGCAAATATGTTGGTAAAAAAATGACTAAGGACTAAGGTCATAAGTTGGACAGAATACTTTGCTATAAATCATCTTGAATAAGCACTCTAATGGCTTAGTCATGATGTGCATAAATACTTAGAGATAATACTAAGTCAATTCTTCAAGGTGATCAACAATTATTATCAACTCTTTGTAAATTGGATATTCACTATAGTGAGAGAGACAGACACCCGGCCAACCACTTAAGTTGTGGAACAGATCTCATGTACGTGGACATGTAAGGTTAGTCTCTAGGCCGCTTCATCTCACTATGCCGCTAGGATCCAACAAACTTCAAAGATGGTAATAACATGATCAACAATTGTTTATGCCTAAAGTGAAAGACAAGATTAGGAAAGAGGGAAACGATAGAAAGAAGAATGTAGAATCTTCTCCTTGCTTCCTTTTCTTCTTGATGTGATGACTTCATTGCAATTTATAGACTTGATGTCTCTGAAGACTTGATGGTGTTGATAGCATCCTGGTTGGTCTTGAACATAACTTAGTCATCCTATCATCTAAGAGAAGAAGGGAGAAAAGAGAGAGAGGAAGCAAGACTTAGAAAATGTAGAGGTTAGTCTTCATGGACTTCTTCTCGCTTTTTTTCTAAGTGCTTGACATCTTGGAGATGCTTCCGGAGTCTGTTTTCTTCTAAGTCCTCTTTGGCCTTCGAGCTTCATCTTGAGAATCCATGTTGAGGATCCCAAGTGTGACTAAGTACAACTTTTTCAAAACACTATCGGAAATAAATGTGAGGACCCCTCGAAGCAAGTCCGAGATGTCCACGTTATGTAAAAGATCACGATCCCAATGGTCAGTGCATCGCAATCACATAACCAACATTGGTATCGAAGAGTTACAACATTCAAGTCGTACGAATAAAAGTCTTACAACACACAGACGGTCATACGACCAAGTCCACAAACCTCGTCACGCAGGACGAAATTAAACTAAGATAGCGGAAGCTCGTGGCTAGCGACGGCTCTTGACATCTCCGAGCGCTGATCCCACAAGTGCAGTTGACCGGTGACAACTAACTGGCAAAGTCGTCGTGATACACCTCCTCCTCGACGTAGGCCTCATCATTGTAATCTGGACATTTGAATATCCAGGGATAAAAATCACATGAGTACATTTACGTACTCGGAAGACCACCTCTAGGTTTACAGTTTTTCATGGGTATGCATGTAAAGCATTTTTCGAAAACTAGGATGGCTCCTATATACACTATAGGTCTCATTTTTGAATACCATGATTTTAGATATAGAGAATACGACATCTCTGTATCTTTGTTCAAGAAAAACATTTAGAGATAGAATTCTCTCCTCTTAGATATAGCAAGGACATATCTAAGTACAAGACACCTTCTTTGTAAGAGTTTGCCAAAACACTAGGATAGGGGTAACCCTTTTTCCCGACTCGAGATCGGACTGGTTGTCTCCCCGAGATCGACCATCCTCACCCGAATTCCGTACCTCCCAGGTACCACTTTGTTGCCTTCTCGTTCCATCCGAAAACATTTTGCTTTGGAAACGAATAAACAACCAGTGCGCCTAGTGGGACCTTTCCAACCGTCCATGACCGCAGACGCGGCTATTCGAATAGATTTAGACTCTGCAGAGGTTGCACACTTTACTCACACCAATCGGTCTTTCCGCCGTGTCTGCCACGGCCCGTCATACGACCGTACGCAGGGGTCCGGATAACACGATCAAAACTTTCCACTATGACCACCCTAGTATTGGGGCCTCCCGGTAGGTTTTTTCTCCTCGGCACCGTGTGCTCCACTAGACCTCTTGGTCTTTCCTCGGGACGCCACACTGCCACGTCAGGAGACCCGCCGTAATCGTCCGGCGCGATTCAACACATGTGTATTGCCTCATCCAGACGGCAACCCGACTTTGAGGGCCCAGCCCTCATAGAAAGTATGAGAGCCCCAACACTAAAACAGACAAGCTTCCGGCTAAGCCCTACCCATGTCAGGTAGTGTGGTTGCACGGGTTAATTGTTCGGGCGGCAGCTAGGGTCAAACTTTGTTTTATTCAAAACACTTTCTCCTCCGACTACTCCCAGCAGCTCGGGTTTTTTCAAACACCTCCGATTGCTCCCAGCAACTCGGGTTTTAATAAAAACACTTGCTCACCGATTGCTCCCAGCAACTCGGGTTTTCCTCCGTAAAACAGTTTATCAAAATAGGTTCCCATCCTATAGTTTTTGAGGTAAGTAGGTCAAGGTAAACTATTGGAAAACTTATTCTTTTTGATGGAGCCTTCAACAACAAGGCTCACCAAATAAACTCTTTTTGTAACACCTATAATATTCTAGTAGATAACTTTGACCAATCAATATTTTGTAAAATAGTTTTCGGGTGGCAAGGTGCCAGAAAAGAAGTAAAACATGCATTATTTTCTTTTAAAACAAAACATGCTTTGTAAATAGTAGGATTTGCATAATGGTGGTGAGGTGGCTTGCCTTGTTCAGAGTATTGTCCCTGGTCTTGCTCTTCTCCGTAGTTGTGCTCAACTACCTCGTACTGCTCCTCCTCGGATTGCGGTTCTATCATAACATGAAACAAACGAGACTAGTGTAAATCCCAAAATGCGAGTTGATAACAATCTAAAGTATAATAACAAACAACAAGCATAAAAAAACAGAACCATCTATCGGAGGGATTCACTCCATTGTAAACACAAACACAACAAAACACACCAGACACATAGGGTTGCCTTATGGCACAAAAGGGGTTATGCTAATCACACACAAGGATAATAACCACAACACTATTATTGTTTTAAAGGCAAAAGTAAGGGTTTCTTATAGGTTCTGGATTACTAAGTTTGTAGTTTTTAAACACAAGCTTGCTCTTATATAAACCAGAAAATATAACTAATGCATTTAAATAGTTATTATGGGACTGTTTAGATGGAAAAGGAATAACTCATAAACTATTGTTCATAAAAATAAGCCCTTCTACCACATTACTACTAATTACTATATGAAGCTCTGAAAATTAGTTGTGCGTGAGAATCTATTACCAAACAAAAACTAAAAATAAGCTAAGAGCTACTGGTGTCATACCCAAAAAGAATGTGGTTTCAGTTTTATAGATCTCCTGTATGCACAGTTAATTTCTCTGGAGAGATATGAGTTTTCTCTTTAAGTGGAAGTTTTATTCATCAAATTTTGATACTCCTAGATCAAGTTATCCCAGTTTTAAAATAAAGTAAACTACTGGAAAAATCTACATTTATAGCATATGACACCTCCAACTTATATTTACCATCTCCAAGTGGATTTACCCCAAAATGTGTTTTAATTAAAGAGTTAAAAATCACCAAATACCCACTGGTGTTCTACTTAGACTAAAAATATATTTTTCTAGAATAATCTTCTGCATGCAAGACTTATAGATCTAAGTAGACATTTTTATAGGCTTTCCATAGAATTTTAGTTTGCATGTTTTGGACTTATAAATACCAAGTTATTAAACAATTGGTAAAAAGGATACTCTTTACCAGATCCACTGTACAACATAACAGAAAATATATTTTGGACTAAATCCAAAGCCACATTATTAAGAATACATGTAGCTATGCTACAAAATTAGTCTCACTATTTTAGCCAATAGATAATAACCACAAAAGAATAAAAACTAGACCCTTAATTCTCTGGATTTATCAACACAGAAAAAGATTACAACTGAAAAAGGCCGGGTGGCCAGATCTGGGCCAGATCGGCCCAGAGGTAACGCAGAACAGCGGGGAGCTGCGCGGAGATGGAGCTTGGCCTGCCCATCCGGGCGAGGCCGCGCGCGCGCGCTGAAAACGGTCAACGGACCGAGCGCGGTTCTAACTCGACTGTTGATCGCAAGATCAACGGCGACGGCATCGTCTTCCTCGGCGCGCCAGCGCGGGCGAGACGCCGAGAGCGAGAAGGATAGGGGTGCGACGGAGCGCTCACCTCGGACGTCCAGGGTTAGAGTTCGGGGCTGGGTTCGGTGGAGAGGGCGCAGAGAGGTGGGCTCCTACGAGGGGCGACGTCGGAGGAGCTCTCTGCATGCAGCCATGGCGCCTCCTCCTAGCTTCGGTCGAGAATGAGCACAAAGCCTATGGAGCTCCTCTGCGCAAAAGAGAGGTTGGGGGAGTTAGGTCTCGCAAAATGGAGTTCGGCAGGAAAAGAATGGCGGAGAGGAGAGGGGTAGAACGCCGGCGATGGCGCTTGGCAGCTTTCGGTGGCCGGAGCAAAAACCTTCTCTCACGGGCGGCAGGGGAAGAAATCTTGAGCGAGCTCTCGAGGTAGGGGAGTGAGGGTGTGAGGGTGCCTGGTGAGGGGGAGAAATGAGACATGGGAGGGATCGGGTGAGTGTTATAGCCACACCCGATCTAGGGTTTTCGGTTAGGACAAGGGAGAGAGAGAGGGGAGGTGCTCTCGGTTTCTACTGGCTGGGGAGGGCGGTGGGGAGGGGAACAGAGTGGAGTTGGTCGGGATGACCAGGCTTGGCCAGTGAGAAGGAGGGGAGTGAGCTCCGGTTGGGTGGAGAGAAAAAGAAAAAGAGAAGAGTGGCGGAGAGGTGACCAAGGTCCATGACAAGTGGGACAGAGGGGTGGGATGCTGGTCTCCTTCTCCAGCAGGTAGGGTACAGAGGGACGAGAGAGATGAGTGGAGGTTTTGGGTAGTTTTTTTCAAATAAAAACAAATCCTAAGTTTGAAATTTTCAAACACTTATTCACAAAAGAAATTAAACTATTTGCCTAAATTCACTAGATTGTGGTGAAGTTACTGAATTACTCAGTGCTCAAACCAAACACCTCATTGGGACTACAAAGAAAAAATGGGTTTTTAGTGAAAAGGAAAAGAATGACCCAAATGGTCATGTTAATATGATGGCCAAAAAAGTTAGTGAGATTCATGTACAAACAAGCTCCTTTGTGATAATTTGGAACAGGGTATGGAACTATACATGACATAGATCAAGTTGGTTCAATTGCATGTCAAGAACCATTTGAGGTTTGCTTAATAAAAGCTCCTAGTTTGGCTAAGTTTTAACAGGCATGAAGATCCTAATAGTTAGAGTTTTCTTTTAGTTGTTGTGGTTTTAGTGTTTCTATCATCTTAGATGGCTAGTGGAACTCAACAAGAATAATGAGCGCAACAAGATAGTTCATGCCTCAAACTTTTACACACCTAAATCGACAATACTTATGCTAAGAAAATTGGGGTATTATAGACCTTCCCCCCTTAGGAGAAGACAGAAAACCAGGCAATTCACGCTCCAAATAATCTTCACGCTCCCAGGTAGCTTCTTCTTCCGAATGGTTGCTCCATTGAATCTTCAGAAATCTGATCTTCCGTCTTCAGGTCAGACGGACGTCTTCAGCGAGAACACGGAGTGGTCGCTCTCGGTAGGTGAGATCATGATTAAGATCAATGGTGTGATGATCTACCTCTTGATAAGAATGAGTACTTCTCGGAACTTGCAGGCACTTCCGGAGCAGAGACACATGAAACACATCATGGAATTCGGACAGATGGGGCGGCAGGTCTAGCTGATAAGAGACTTCCCCTCTTCGACTGATCACTCTAAAAGGACCAATATACCTTGGTGCTAACTTCCCCTTCACATGAAAACGCTGCATTCCTTTGAGTGGTGTAACACGCAGATATACCATATCACCAGCCTTGAAGCTGAGTTCACGCCTCTTGGAATCGGCGTAACTCTTTTGCCTTGATTGGGCGGCCTTAAGACGGTCGCGAATGAGTTGAACTTGCTCTACAGCTTCCCTCAGGGTGTCAACCCCAAAGATTTTGTTGTCTCCTACTTGTGACCAGTTCAAGGGGGTACGGCATATGCGCCCGTACAAAGCCTCGAATGGTGCCATTTTCAGACTAGCTTGATAGCTGTTGTTGAACGAGAACTCGGCAAACGGCAAACAAATTTCCCATTTGGCCCCATAAGCTAGCACACATGATCTAAGCATATCCTCTAAGATCTGGTTGACTCTTTCCGTTTGTCCTCCTGTCTGAGGGTGATATGCGGTGCTGAAAAAGAGTTTGGTTCCGAGCTCCTCTTGAAGCTTAGTCCAAAATCGAGAAGTGAACTGAGTTTCCCGATCGGATACGATAGTCCTAGGTATTCCATGAAGGCTGACGATGCGCGACATGTAAAGGTCCACCTGTTGATCAGAGCGGTGACGAGTGCTCACAAGGAGAAAATGTGCAACCTTGGTGAGCCTATCCACAATAACCTAAATGGCGTCATGACCGCGATTAGATCGGGGTAATCCAGTGATAAAATCCATGCCGATCTCATCCCATTTCCATTCGGGCAACTTGAGGGGTTGGAGTAATCCAGTGGGTCGCTGATGTTCTGCTTTGACCCTTTGGCAGATGTCGCAATTCTGGACGAAGAGTGCAATCTCACGCTACATGCTATGCCACCAGAAATTCTGTTTTAAATCTTGGTACATCTTGGTTCCACCAGGGTGGATAGAGTACAAAGTCTCGTGGGCCTCCTTCATAATTAACTGCTTCAAGTCATGATCTGATGGTACGCAGATACGTCCCTTGTACCAGAGAATACCCTCAGAATCAATGGTGAACCCAGGGACTTACTCTTTGTCCATTCTTCGTTTGATGTCCTCAATACTTTTGTGACCCTTCTGTGCTTTCTTGATCTGATCCCATAAAGTGGGCTGCAATAAGAATTGATCGACCGCTCCATAACTGACTACTTCTATACGCATCTTATCTAGCTCTTCACAGAGTTCTGGCTGTCGAGTCTTGATCATGGAGTTGAATGAACACGGCTGTCGGCTAAGGGCATCAGCTACGATGTTAGCTTTTCCAGGGTGGTAGTGGATGTCCAAGTCATAATCCTTGATGAGCTCTATCCATCTCCGCTGCCTCATATTCAAATCCCCCTGGGTGAAGATATACTTCAGACTTGTGGTCGGTGTAAATTTCGCAACGGTTGCCCATCAGAAAGTGACGCCAAGTCTTGAGAGCATGAACCATTGCAGCAAGCTCTAGATCATGAGTTGTATAATTCTTCTCATGCGTGCGGAGTTGTCGCGACGAGTAGGAAATCACCTTGCCCTCTTGCATAAGGACACACCCCAGTCCAAGTTGGGAGGCATCGCAATAAACCACAAAATCTTTGGTCACATCGGGCATGGTTAAAATTGGTGCGGTAGTCAGGCGCTTCTTCAGTTTCCGGAAACTGGCTTCACACTTGTCGGTCCAAACAAAATTCTGATCCTTCTTTAGTAGTTGAGTAAGAGGCTTTGCGATGCTCGAGAATCCCTCAACAAACTTGCGATAATAACCCGCCAATCCGAGGATGGACCTCACCTCGGTCTGGTTAGAGGGGGTTGGGAAATCAAGGATGGACTTGATGTGGGTTGGGTCAACAGATATCGCTCCAGCTGAGATAACATGACCAAGAAAACCTACTTCTCTCAACCAAAACTGGCACTTGCTGAACTTAGCATACAACTGATGTTCACGAAGAGTACCGAGAACCAATCTCAGATGCTCTTCATGCTCTTCTTCCGACTTGGAATAAATCATGATGTCGTCGATGAAGACAACCACAAACTTATCCAGGTATTCCATGAATACCTTGTTCATGAGATTCATGAAATAGGCAGGGGCATTGGTCAGGCCAAAAGACATCACGGTATATTCGAACAATCCATAACGAGTGATGAAGGCTGTCTTAGGGATGTTTGATTCTCTTACTTTCAGCTGATGATAACCGGTGCGGAGGTCGATCTTGGAGAAGACTCGAGCTCCGTTGAGTTGATCAAACAGGTCTTCAATTTTGGGTAGAGGGTACTTATTTTTGATAGTCACATCATTTAACTTTCGATAGTCCACACATAAGCGAGTGGTACCGTCTCTCTTTTCCACAAAGATAAAGTGACTCCCAGGGTGACGCACTTGGGCGAATCATCCCTTTTCTGAGCAGGTCATCCAACTGCTTCTTTAATTCCTACAACTCTTCGGGGTTCATCCGGTGGGGTTTTTGAGCTATAGGTCCATTATCGGGTACCAACTCAATGATGTACTCGATATCCCGATCAGGTGGCATACCGGGTAACTCTCCGGGAAATACATCCGGATATTCACATACTACCGGTACCTCTTCCAGAATGGTTTCAACTATACTCTTGTGGCAATGGATCGAGGTAGAATGATGGGTTGAGAAGTGTGTAATCTCTTCTCCTTCCGGGGTGGTTAGAGTGATAGACTTGTTGGTGCAATCTATTTTTCCTCGGTTTACCGCCATCCAGTCCATGCCTAAAACCACCTCGATCCCTTGTTTTTCCTAATACCACCAAGTCTGCATGGAATCGGGCTCCCTGAATTTTCACAGTAGTCTCCTCGCAGGACAAGTTGGCTCTAGTAGTGGTTCCCGATATTTGCACAAGCATAGGGCGGCGCATCAAAGTTGGCACCATGCCACTCCTCTTAACAAACGGCTCGGTAGCAAACGAATGGGATGCTCCAGAATCAAACAAAACTGATGCAGGTACATAGTTGATAGGGAACGTACCCATGACCAGGTCTGGTGCCTCCTGGGCTTCCTCGGCGCTGATGTGGTTAAGGTGTCCACGTGCCATGTGTCGTGTCTTCTTGGGTAAGGAGCCTTGCTTCCCGTCGAACGAGACGGCCCCTGATTCAACTTGGTAGCATTGGGGCGACTACCAGCGGGCGGTCTAGTGGGGCACTCCCTAGAGAAGTGGCCAGGCTGTCCACAAGTGAAACACCCCCCAGTTGGTTTAGGAGCAGACGGCCTATTAAAGGTTAGGCCGGTATTGACACCACCTCCAGGACGAGGTGCAGGTGGGCGAGTAGGGTAGCTGGATTGTGGTGCAAAAGTTGACGGCCTTGATGGGGGATAGGAAGGCTTTGGTGGCTTATATGCAGGCCTTGGTGGAGGTGAAGGGCGCGGGCGGGGGTAACTCCCGGCTGGGCTGCTGCTGCTACTACCTTGCTGCATCTGTTGACGGCGTTTGCGGTTGTCAAACGAAGCCTTGTGCTTGTGCTCCATCATAATGGCGCATCTGCTAAGGTCTCCGGGTCGGTGAAAGGCATCACCACCAGAATGCACTGCATTTCATCATGAAGTCCATTCGTGAACCTTTCTTTCTTCTTGTCCTCAGTATCGGTAATGGTAGGCGCATACCTTGCCAGAGTAGTGAACTTCTCCAAGTACTCACTGACAGACATACCGCCTTGCTTGAGTTGCAGGAACTTCTCTCGCATGATACTGACGAGTCCGGAGGGCACATAACGCTTCAATAACTTGGTCTTAAACGCCTCCCAAGCCACAACTACATCCCGAGGCAGCAGAGCACGAATGGCCTCCCACCATGCTCGGGCAGGCCCTGAGAGGTAGTAGGTGGCGTAGACCACCTTCTCATTGTCACCAACTTGGGCGACCCTTAGGTTGTTCTCGATGGTACGGATCCAATCATCAGCATCCAGTGGCACTTCACTCTTCGAGAAAACTGGAAGATTTGTGTTCAGAAAATCACGAAGTTTGGAGCGGGGCTCCTCATTTCCTTGGCCGCCATTCTGGTTGACGGCGATCTGAGCAAGATGCTGTAGGGTGGCGAGATTGGCATTCCTCTCAGTGCGAGCTGCTTCGCTATCCTCCATGAGAAGATGCAACACCTGACCCCAAGATGGCTCGGGTGGTGGGGGTGGTGGTGGATCCCTGCCATTCTGAATTTAAGAATAAAACACACATTAATTGTCCCAGTAGAACTTTAAAACAGGTTTTGGAAAAAGAGTTCATCAATCATACACAGTAACATACAAATTTTAGCAAGGAATTACTCATAAGGAAACATGATCCACTCCATAGCAGGGTTCCAAAAGCATCATCACATAATTCTCAATCACATGACACCGGACTAACATAGTCTTACATTAATTTAAACACACACTCAAGCTAACTAGACCACACAATCGCATCCACTTAAAGTGATGGTTTGGTCCTAACCCAAAAGAGACTACGCAACAAGCTACTCCACGTCCACGGCAGCGTCACTGTCAAAGGGTGGCTCGTCGGGGTCCTCGTCCTCGGACATCACAGCCCCCGAGTCCTCACCGCCCTCGCCTCGAAGGTCGTCGTCGTCTTGCCCGCTCTTAGGCTCCATGTCCATATCCTCCATAGGGTCCTCATCATCTGGCAGAAGATCGTCGTTCTCCTTGCTCAGCGCCTCCACCTCGCTCTCCAGCTCGCTGATCCGCTCGTCGCGGGCGTCGATGGTCGTCCTGAGCATATCGACCATACCGTCAAGCTGGAACTTGTAGTAGCGGGTAGTCTGGAAACACGCAAAGGTGGAACGGCGCTCCTTGCGCTCCTTCTTGAGCTCTGCCTGGGACTCCACCAGACGCTCCTCTGAGGTCTTGAGATTTAGCTCCACGGTCTTCAGCTTGTCCTGAGATGCCTTGAGCTGCGGCTCCGGGTCCTCGATCCTCAGCTCAGCTGCCGAGATCCGCACCCCAGAACCGTCGTGATTCAGACAGTGGAGATCACTCTCGAAACGACTTGTGACCAGCTGGGACTGGGTCTACTCGACGAGGAGTCCCAGCTCGGCCAAGTGGTTCCCGAAAGTGGGGTGGGGACGCGGTGGCATAGGGTTACTCTGCTCGTCCAGGCCAGAGTAAAACTCGAAACGGGTGCCGCCCAGCTCGGCGCTGTGAGCACACACCAAGCGGGCGAGAGCTCTCTACATCACTGTGACAAACGCCCCCATCTGAGTCGATGCAAGGGCATCCTCAATAAGCTCCTCGGCGAAGGGTGGCACCAGCGGTCCTCGAAGGATGCACCTCACGGTCCAGGACATCTCGTCTCCAACCATAGGTAGACAGCGTCCTATCAGCAGCTCAGGTAGCGGGCGCCCCAAGTGCCGAGTCAACTGGAGTAAATCTGCCTGAAACAGACGCGAAACTCCCGAGTCGGGCACAGCCCCCAACTGGATCGATGACGAGAACTCTCCGCTCATCTACACAAAATTTTAAATGGAGGTTGAATTAGTGAACGGTGTGCAAAATTTTAAACAAGTAAAAACATACGGTTTAATGCAAGTATAATATTAGTCAATAAGTAATAACAGAGGGGAGCGAATAGCAGTATATTCCGCACATTTTAAGTATTTCTCCTAAATTTTTAGGAAAACATTTTTGCGTGACTCCGACGCCCAACCTAGCTAAAGTCTCCTAAGTTCAACGATGGCTCTGATACCAAGTCTGTGAGGACCCCTCGAAGCAAGTCCGAGATGTCCACGTTATGTAAAAGATCACGATCCCAATGATCAGTGCATCGCAATCACATAACCAACATTGGTATCAAAGAGTTACATCATTCAAGTCGTACGAATAAAAGTCTTACAAGACACAGACGGTCATACGACCAAGTACACAAACCTCGTCACGCGGGACGGAATGAAACTAAGATAGCGGAAGCTCGTGGCTAGCGACGGCTCTTGACATCTCCGAGCGCTAATCAAACAAGTGCAGTTGACCGGTGACAACTAAGTGGCGAAGTCATCGTCATACACCTCCTCCTCGACGTAGGCCTCATCATTGTAATCTGGCCATTTGAATATCCAGGGATAAAAACCACATGAGTACATTTACGTACTCGCAAGACCACCTCTAGGTTTATAGTTTTTCATGGGTATGCATGTAAAGCATTTTCGAAAACTAGGATGGCTCCTATATACACTATAGGTCTCATTTTTGAATACCATGATTTTAGATATAGAGAATACGACATCTCACTATCTTTGTTGAAGAAAAACATTTAGAGATAGAATTCTCTTCTCTTAGATATAGCAAGGACATATCTAAGTACAAGACACTTTCTTTGTAAGAGTTTGCCAAAACACTAGGATAGGGGTAACCCTTTTTCCCGACTCGAGATCGGACTGGTTGTCTCCCCGAGATCGACCATCCTCACCCGAATTCCGTACCTCCCATGTACCACTTTGTTGCCTTCTCGTTCCATCCGAAAACATTTCGCTTTGGAAACCAATAAACAGCCAGTGCGCCTAGTGGGACCTTTCAGACCGTCCATGACTGTGGACGCGGCTATTCGAATAGATTTACACTCTGCAGAGGTTGCACACTTTACCCACACCAATCGGTCCTTCTGCCGTGTCTGCCACGGCCCGTCATACGACCGTACGCGGGGGTCCGGATAGCACGATCAAAGCTTTCCACTATGACCACCCTAGTATCGGGGCCTCCTGGTAGGTTTGTTCTCCTCGGCACCGTGTACTCCACTAGACCTCTTGGTCTTTCCTCGGGACGCCACACCGCCACGTCAGGAGACCCACCGTAATCGTTCGGCGCGATTCAACACATATGTATTGCCTCATCCAGCTGGCAACCCGGCTTTGAGGTCCCAGCCCTCATAGAAAGTATGAGAGCCCCAACACTAAAACAGACAAGCTTCCGGCTAAGCCCTACCCATGTCAGGTAGTGTTGTTGCACGGGTTAATTGTTCGGGCGGCAGCTAGGGTTTTTCAAAACACTTTCTCCTCCGACTACTCCCAGCAGCTAGGGTTTTTGCAAACACCTCCAATTGCTCCCAGCAACTCGGGTTTTAATAAAACACTTGCTCGCCGATTGCTCCTAGAAATTCGGTTTTTCCTCCGTAAAACAGTTTTATCAAAATAGGTTCCCATCCTATAATTTCTGAGGTAAGTAGGTGAAGGTAAACTATTGGAAAACTTATTCTTTTTGATGGAGCCTTCAACAACAAGACTCACCAAATAAACTCTTTTTGTAACACCTATAATATTCTAGTATATAACTTTGGCCAATCAATATTCTGTAAAATAGTTTTTGGGTGGCAAGGTGCCACAAAAGAAGTAAAACATGCATTATTTTCTTTTAAAACAAAACATGCTTTGGAAATAGTAGGATTTGCGTAATGGTGGTGAGGTCGCTTGCCTTGTTCAGAGTATGTCCCTGGTCTTGTTCTTCTCCGTAGTTGTGCTCAGCTACCTTTTTTTTTGAGGCGCAAAACAGTAGGGAAAAATCCCTACTGTTTAATTTTCTATTTTCTCATTGACTGCTGTACAAATTACATGGAAAAGTTCATAAAGTATCCAACCATTGGGTCATCCCTTCCTTTAAGGAAGGTTTAGCTCTATGCAGAATCAAACTAAAAGAACAGATAAAGTCCTGGAAACAAGCCTCAAGACAAATGGGTTGAGAATCAAAAATACATCTGTTTCTATGGGTCCAAATACTCCAGCAACCAATAATAAGGATTTCGTTATAGCAGATTAGCTTATAAGTTTTCTTGGCTTGAATCAACATGGAGAAGAGGTCCAGATCCGTATCCCATTCAAGATAAAGTTTCCACCAAAAATTTCTGCTAAAATCACATTCAAAAAATAAATGGATAAACTCTTCAGACATACCCTGTGAGCATAGAACACAGTTATAGTCCTCAGTCTGAAACTGCTTTCTGGCTAGGAGGTCTCTTGTGTTCAATCTGTCTTGCAAAAGCAACCAAAAAAATATCTTATGTTTTGGTAGAACTCTGGATTTCCAGATCCACTGGAAGGGGGATGGTGCAGGAGTATTTGTCATTAAGGTATCATAAACCCTCTTACTCGAGTAACTTTTATTGCTGGATGACATAATCCACCTATCAGCAGTAGAGATATCCATGTGTCCTGTCAGCAAATTGTTGAACTGGGCAAATTGATGAACAGCAGGTACTGACAGTGGGGTGTGAAACAATACCAGTGACTCCTCATATGATAAAACAGCAAGTGCCTGTTTAATGGAAATGGATTGTGACTTCGCAAAGGAGCAAAGGTGAGGTAGTTTGTGCCTAAGAAGCTCATCAGACCACTTATCCATCCAAAGTCTTACAGTTCCACCATCACCTGGGACACATGCTGCCAATTCCAGGAAGCTATTAAATAACTTTAGACAATCCTTCCACCAAAAAGAACCTACAGGTCTAGTGTTTTGTGGTAATCTATCATTCTCATAATGTGCTTTCCATATAAGCTTAACCCATGGCAAATCGTCCTTGTTCATGAACTTAAAGATGTACTTCATGAGTAGGGCAATATTTTGGGTTCTGAGGTTTAGGATGCCCAATCCACCCAATCTCTTTGGCTTGCATACATTTTCCCATTTGACCAAGCATTTACCTTTTTTATGAATATCTTTGCCCCTCCAGAAGAAACCCCTGGTAGATCCCTCAATATAGTCCAGAAAACCCAAAGGCAGTTTAAATGTGCACATAGCAAAATTGGGAATAGCAGAAATGATGGATTTAATCACCACCAGTCGACCATCATAGGATAGTGTATCAGCAATGCCAACCAGCCTTCTATCAATCCTATGGATAATACCAATAAGGTCTTCCATCTTTGGTCTAGTAGTCCCCAGAGGTAGACCAAGGTAAGTAAAAGGTAAGGCTTCAATTTTACACCCCAGGACCATAGCCAGCTCAATACTTTTATCATGGTCAACATTGATGGATACCATAGAGGATTTATTGAAATTGATCTTTAATCTAGTAGATAATGAAAATTTATCCAGGATCACCTTCAACCTTCTTAGTTGTTCAACACATGCTGGCATAATAAGCAGAGTATCATCTGCATATTGAATTATGGGATAATCTGACCCAAAGGAACAAGACAGGGGCAAATCAATCTCTCCTGATTGCCAAGCAACGTTAATGACAAATTGAAGAAGCTCAGCAGCAGTCACAAACAGCAAGGGTGACAAAGGATCACCTTGTCTAACTCCTCTTTTACACCAAATTTTTTTCCCAGGTATATCATTTAAGAGTACTGAGGTGGAAGCAGAATGCAGGATTTTAGATATCCATCTCAGCCAAAGGTCTCCAAACCCTAAATGTTTAAGCATGAGCAGAATAGCCGAATATTCAACCTTGTCAAATGCTTTTTCAAAATCCAACTTCAAGATAATGATCTCTCTCTTAGACTTGTGACAGAGGTGAATGTATTCAAAAGCCCAAGCAAGACAGTCCTGAATGGTTCTATTCTTGATGAATCCATACTGATTCTTGTGCAAAGCTTGGATAATACCCTCTGCATCCTATTGGCAAGCAGCTTGGTCAATAACTTCAAAGTGATACTGACCAGAGAGATAGGTCTATACTCATTTACATATTCTGGGTCAGTTTTCTTAGGAATGAGGGTTATGAAGGCTGAATTGATACTGGAGATATCCAAATCACCCGCATAGAAACTAAAACACAGCTGATAAAACTGTTCCTTAACTTGATCCCAACAAGTTTTTAGGAAAGCTCCATTAAACCCATCAGGACCTGGTGATTTATCTGTTGGCATACACTTTACAATGTCATCAATTTCTTCCTTTGTGAATGGTACTTCAAGGCTAGCAAAGTCAATATTATAGTTGGGAACAACAAGGTTATCAAGATCAAAAAGCATAATTGGGTTATCAGTAGAACCAATCCTCTGTTTGAAAGACTGCCAAATAATTGCTGCTTTATCTTCATGATCACAAACCAAACGACCATCCTCTGTGCTCAAAATAGCAACATAATTACATCTGAAGCTTTTGGTAGCATAGGTATGGAAAAACCTTGTGTTTTCACCTCCCAACTTAGCCCATCTAATTTTTGCCCTACTGCGCCAATAAATCCTCTTGGCCTCCAGAAGATTGGCCAAATGAGATTTGAGTACTCTTCTAAAATTGGATTCAATAATAGAGAGTAATCTTTGGTCCTCCAGACCATCCAATAAAGCAAGCACAAAGTTGCATGACTGAATCGTCTTACATAACTGAGACAAATTTTTACTCCATCGCTTCAATCCATATCTCAAAGATTTCAGTCAATTCGTAGATTTTTGGATGTGCCTTTCGAACAGAGCTAGTTGCCTGCATGCCTGAGAGTGACCCCCTACTTGTTGCTTAAGCCATATCTCTATGTTGAGTGGGTGAGTGGAGCGAGTGAAGGAAACGCTATGTCAGGGTCAGGCTGAACTAAGTAAGTCGCCTCAAAGAGTCGATTCGCATTCTTCAAGTAGAGCCCTTGATCTGGTATCAGCATTCGATGGAAAGCAAACAAGCGTGTCGCAGTAATATCCTGAGCAATATTTTAAAAGAACCCCAATGCTGCCAATTGTGAGATATAACCTGTGCAAAACCCTTCATCCCCAACCAGAACTCCTCAAACCGAAAAATTTGTGCTTTTGGAACATGAATACCAACCTGTATCTTTATAGGGACATGATCTGATGATAATTTGGCTAGTGGGGTAGCAAGTGTGTTAGGGAATAAAGCAGTCCAGCTGGCAGAGGTAAAGACCCAATCTAACTCTTCAAGTGGAGGATCAGCTTGCATATTACTCCAGGTAAAAGATCTACCCTTTAGAGGAATATCAATAAGATCATGATGGCTAATAAATCTGTTAAAAGTAAGCATATTATTGATGTCTCCTCCAGGACGGTTCCTGTTATCTGGGCCCCTTATCAGATTAAAGTCACCAAGTATCATCCACAAATGCATTGGATGTGTGTCAATATTCATGAGCCAATAAAGAAATAGGGATCTCTCATCAGGAAGGGTCGGTCCATAGACATTTGTAAGGTACCAAACATGGCTAGTTATCTTACAGATCAGTTGAACAGTCACATGGAATTTAGAGAATGAAATCTCAGTGCCATCAAAAAGGTTCCCATTCCATATGGTTATTAAACCCCCAGAGTTTCCCACAGAAGGGGAGAACACAAATTTATTGAAACGTCTTGGGCAAAAGTTCCTGACATATTGAAGATCAAAGTGATCTTTTTTGGTTTCCTGGAAACAGATGATATTACAGTTTGACTCATTAATGTTCTGCCTAATGTCATCCCATCTGGTTTGTGAATTAATCCCTCTCAGATTCCAATCCAAAATATTCCATTGTCTACTCATTGGAAACCAAAAAAGGGTTGTTTAACGCTGAGCAATATTAAAAAGCCCAGGGACAAGCAGAAAAAGTTGGTATAAACCATCCTCCAAGGACCTAAAGTGAGCCAGCATATAATTTCCAGATACAGCCCAAATTGGATAAATAAAACCTCCCGAAGGATAACAGACTGTGAAAAAAACTTAGAACAAGCAAACACAGACTTCTGAGAGTAGTTATCAGCACCAGTTATCACACAAAAGGCACTTTGACTGCAAAAGTGCATACAGCCAAGTTCACAAGTGGCCAAAAGACCATACTGACAGGATATAAGTTTAAGCTGATAGGATATCATATTACAAGCCAAAATACAATAAAAGAAGCCCAGGTGAATGAAGTTCAAGATCCAGCTGCCCCCCTCTTCACATAATTTATTCAATACTGTCATTGGTACTATCATAGTTCAAGCTATCCTCTGATACATCCTCAGGGTGCATCTGACAAGGTCCAGTAGCCAAAGCCTGGATAGTCTCAAGTGGCAGAAAAGGAGGAGCAGGCGCATTGGCATCCCTTACAACAACAGATAGAGCACCCTTGTCCTGATCTTCATCATCATCCTCCTGGCCCTCAATGCCAGAATCATCAGGTATATCCTTGTAGCCCTCCTTGAGCTTAGCAATTCTGTTGCTTCTCCTGACTTGTTCAACAGACATAATGGCTTTTCCTTTTCTCTTCCTTGAGGTAGCAAGAGAAACAGATGGAGCAGCAGAGGTACCAAGTTGCTGGTCAGCCTCTGGAATGTTACTAACTGCAGCAATAAGATCAGTAGGGTGTTGAGATGCAACATTCTCAACTGCAGCAGAAGTCTCAGATGAAATGTTGCTCATGTTGCGTAAGGAGTGAGCAAGTAGATTGCGTTCTGGTGGGAACACCTCCACAAAAATAGGCTGCACAGGAAGAGGTGCATCTTGGACAACTGGATGAACAACAGGCTCAATAACTGGGGCTATCACATCATCTATCACAGGTTTATGAATGGGAACAGGTGCCACTGGTGCTGGTAAAACTATGTGAATATCAGGTACAGGACTCTGAGGTGGGGTGACTAAAGCAGGTTCTTCGTTAACTGGAAGGGCCGGTGGCACAACCTGAGCTTCTTCTTCATGATGCCACATAGCAAATCCATCAATCACAATAGGAACTGGGTGTGGGTTTTCACCCTCAGGTGGGAGAGGATCTTCATCCCCAGCACCTGCTCCCAGCATGCGTCTATTCAGAACGATGCAAGGACAGGACCAAGATCCACCATTGCCTTCTCACTGAAATTCTGCACCACAACAATACTGCCAGGAATCCTATCAATGTCAAAAGTCCTTATCTTCACAAGAATCCGAGCCTTGTTGGTATCATCTCTATTCCAAATCAAGAAGCGACCATAAGGAGCAAAGGTGGAAATAATTGTGTTAAGAGACCAGCACTCTGGTGGAAAATTCAGGAGCATAAGCCAGACATCATGGGTAAAAGTAGCAGCTCTGAAGTTCCTTCCTTTATCATGTTCGATGACACGCATAACAGAGTCACCAATGAAATAAGGGCTGTTTCTAATAGCACTGTCACGGTCAATAACCCCATCAAATCTAACCATGGCGGCATCCATCGCACAACGACTGACTTGTCTAACCTCATAACCTCTCTGCACCATCTGAGCAGTGATCAGGGCAGGAGTACCTTCAAATTGCTCCCAGGTCGGCTCTGGTTCGAGTAGGATGATCGCCCAATCGTCGCATATCTCGGGAGTGGAACCGCCGATGACCACATAGCCCCGTTGCGGTCGGAGAGGGCTAAAAGGCTCATAACCTGCTCCAGGAGGCAGGTGGGGCACAGGGTCGACGGGGTAGTTCGCCATCGCTACAATGTTGGCCGGAGTCGACGGCGGTAGGCAGGCGGAGTCGCCGGTGCAGGGGAAGCAGGGGAGAACACGGGAGGGTGTCGAAACAGTACTGTCGATTGGAATTTCTTTATTCAGAAAAGAGACTTCCTTAGTAGCAACTCTTCGAAAGATCCTCTTATGGTTAACACGATCAAAGCAGTTGCGGGCAATGTGACCGTATCTTGAACAAATTCTGCAGCGAATCTGATTAGAGCAGTTAATCTTAATATGAAACGGACTGAAACATCTGGAGCAGCATATGAACTCCTCTGTAGTATGGGCCAGATTTGCATCTTCATATACTAGCGGCAATTGGGCCTCTGAATGGGCCATAGAAGGAATAGGAGCATTTTTCTGAATGGGCCTCCATTGCAACTTCAGATTTGATCGAGAGGCCAAAAAGGAGAGATCCCGTTTTTCGCCGATGAAATCGTGATCGGATGAACACGATGATTCTCCACAGTATCAGCAATGGCTAGATCTGAAGATGGACGAACACCCAGAGGAATTGTGTTGGCTCCCGTGAGAACAGAAACGCTGGGCACGTTGGTCTCAAGTTGCAACCAAAGACGTTGAAAAATATTAGAAACCACAGGCTGCCTAGGGTTTGCATGGGGACGTGATCGACGTGCACCCACCTGAGACCATTCTGCATCCATTTGAGAAATCCAGATCTTTTCTTCTCTCATCCAGTTAGGTCCTCCATGACCCCAGAGATGAAAATAACATTTGAACAGTTTGCAGTCAATAGATCTCAGATTACAGATAAAGAATCCCACCTGTTTTGAGCTGACAGCAAATTTGAAAACTCTATCGGCAAGAACTGACGTACCAATCTTATCATAGGCCACTCCCAAAACCGCCGACAGGGCCAGACTAACATTCAGATCATCCAAACGGAAAGCAGCACGACCAAATGATACCACAAGATAGAAACGACTAGAAGAGGAGACAGGGCTAACTGAGGAGGCAAAGAGATGTCGAACCTTAGATCTGAGCTGGTGACCAATGGAGAAGTCCAGGAGATGAGCAATGGAGGAGGGATCATTGAAGGGATCCATCCTCATTCTTCCAGCCGCCATGGGGATATCTAGATAGGGTAGGCACCGAGATCGCCAAGGGAATCGCCATGGGAGCCGCCAGAGCTCGGGGGGGTGGGAGCCATTACGTCATCTGACCCGTGCTCAGCTACCTCGTACTGCTCCTCCTCGGATTGCGGTTCTATCGTAACATGAAACAAACGAGACTAGTGTAAATCCTAAAATGCGAGTTGATAACAATTTAAAGTATAATAACAAACAACAAGCATCACAAAACAGAACCATCTATCGGAGGGATTCACTCAGTAAACACGAACACAACAAAACACACCAGACACATAGGGTTGCCTTATGGCACAAAAGGGGTTATGCTAATCACACAGAAGGATAATAACCACAACACTATTATTGTTTTAAAGGCAAAAGTAATGGTTTCTTATAGGTTCTGGATTACTAAGTTGGTAGTTTTTAAACACAAGCTTGCTCGTATCCAAAACAGAAAATATAACTAATGCATTTCAATAATTATTATGGGACTGTTTAGATGGAAAAGGAATAAATCATAAAGTACTGTTCATAAAAATAAGCCCTTCTACCACATTACTCCTAATTACTATATGAAGCTCTGAAAATTAGTTGTGCATGAGAATCTATTAGCATACAAAAACTAAAAATTAGCTAAGAGCTACTGGTCGCATAGCCAAAAAGAATGTGGTTTCAGTTTTATAGATCTCCTGTATGCACAGTTAATTTCTCCGGAGAGATATGAGTTTTCTCTTTAAGTGGAAATTTTATTCATCAAATTTGGATACTCCTAGCTCAAGTTATCTCTGTTTTAAAATAAAGTAAACTTCTGACTATTATTTAGGTACAGGGAATAATATGAATTATTTTGATGCCAAACCAGTGGGGTAAGTTAGATAATTTTTTTGGCTACTTTACAAAAATACCCCCAACAAAACTTCATGGACAGAGGTGGCTCATCCAACCAAAACTAGACATACACTATTCTCTGAATTCTAAATATGCATTGCAAGAGACTATCCTCCTATTTTTTAGGAATTGATTCATCAAGCATAAAATATCTACTGGAAAAATCTACATTTATATCATATGACACCTGCAACTTATATTTACCATCTCCAAGTGGATTTACCCCCAAAAAGTGTTTTAATTAAAGAGTTAAAAATCACCAAATACCCACTGGTGTTCTACTTAGACTAAAAATATATTTTGCTAGAATAATGTTCTGCATGCAAGACTTATAGATCTAAGTAGACATTTTTATAGGCTTTCCGTAGAATTTTAGTTTGCATGTTTTGGACTTATAAATACAAAGTTATTAAACAATTGGTAAAAAAGATACTTTTTACTAGATCCACTGTACAACATAACAGAAAATATATTTTGCACTAAATCCAAAGCCACATGTGTAACATCCCAACATTTTGGAATGTTCAAAAAATCACTAAAATTTAAAACTTTTCTTATTATTAAAATAAAATATTAAATGCATAAGAAAACCAACTATGAAAGACTTCAAATATAATAAAGGGTTTAATATTTCAAATATCTCAGTTATTATTATTTTCAAAACTTGTTTCAAGTTAAACAATTTATTATCCATTGTATTTTCTTAAAAACCTCAATATGTAATTTGATAAATATTTTACAAACTACAAACCTTTGTATTCTAATAAAATAGTTTACTTAAGCAATTGATTTTCAACCACTTAGCCTTAGCTATAAATAAATAATATTTACAAGAGTTCTTTTAAAACTATTAAAAACCTGATCTATTTGCGAAATGGTTTTCATTCATTTAACAGAATTCAAATTATAGTTTTGGAAATTATAAGTTTATAATTCATAACTTTAAAACTTCATATATTTTATAATTAATGAATTATACAAATAAGCATTTCATTTACTTAAATTACTTTCATCAATTTTCAAAACATGAAATGATTAATACTCTGTATAAGAAATTATTTGAATCTAAAACCTTTTCCAAAGTTGTTTTATGAAGTTTTCAAATGATTTATCATATTATGAAACATAATGGTGCACAAAATAATTTGAATTAAAAATGATTACATTACATATTCCCTTTTCATTTCAAATTGTTATTTAGTATTATACTAAAGCCTAAAATGAATTCAGTATTTGAAAATGAGTTGTAAAATAACTTAAAATCAACCATGTTAGAATGTGGTAATTTCATAAATTTAATTTAACCCCAAATGAATTGATTAAATTAATATTTTCAAAATTGACCTAAATGGGCAATTTTGCATTTTATGAATATTTCAAAATCTTAATTTTCAAAATTATTCAAAACATGCCCACAATTGGTTTAACACAAAGATAATACTTTTACAAATTTTTAGAAATTTATTTGAATGAATTTAGAGTCTTAAATCAAAAGATATGAATTAAAAGAAAAATCAGGAAAAGAAAAATCGCTGACGTCATGCTGACGTCAGCTCCATCTTCAACCTCCGGCTGGATTTTCCTCCCGAAACTACTCCTCCAATTCCGGCTCCAATTCGAGCGATTTTTACGCGATTTGTTTCTCCCGTGCGCGTCTATATATAGCCCTCGATCTCCTCTCTCTTTCCCCTCTCCTCCCACTCGGTTTCGTGACCCGAGGCCGTCGAAAACGCTCGCCGGACCGCCGCCGTATTTCTCTGTGTTCCGGCGACCCGGTACGACCCCGCCGCCCCTTCCTCGTCCTCCATCTCTCCCGCACCTGCACGCACCCCCTAAGCCCTCCGGTTTATTGTTTTCCCATAGCAGGACTTCGGAGACGAGCAAATCGACCTCGCCGGAGTCGCGCGATCTCCACCCCGGCCCTGCCACGTTCCGAGAATCGAAGGGCAACACCGAGCCCTCCTGTATCTACGGCGCGACTCACCGCGTCCGAAGCCGTCTTCCGCGAGCTCGGGGGAGAACGGCAGCGACCGGAGCATCCACGCTGGAGCGAGCGCCGCCGTCTTCTCCAAGTACGGCGAGTCCCCGCCGCCACTTTCTGGTCAACCACTGTAAGCCCTTGGAACTAAATCGTGTGGCCGAGATTAGATCTTTTTAAATCGAACCGGTATCTGTTCTGATCCGTTGGATCTGGATCTGACGATCCAGATCACTTGGAATTGTTATAACTTTTTACTCACATATCCAAATTTAAATATTTTTATATATTTGGAAAACCCTTGACATCTAGATTATTTTGGATCTGCCAAAATTCAAATTTGACTTAGTTTAAAATATTCAAATTTCAAATGGAAGATTTGAGTATATTTGTCATAACTTTAAATCTATAATTCCAAAAATTGCAAATAAAATTCTTTTAGAAACTTTAGAATATTTGTAAATTAATGCCACTGCTATAAAATAATTTTGAGTAATATTTGAATGAAATCATAGTTATATATTTAATTTGAATAGTTTGAGTATTTTCAACATAACTATTAATATAAATATTAATTTTGATTAAATCAAATTGCTATAATCTTAATCAAATGCTCCCTCTCTATTAACACTAATTATAAAATTTTGTTATAAAAATTTAATCATAGGAAACTTTAATCTTATAATTATTCCTTTTATTATATTTTCCAAAAATAGAAATTAACTAAAATTGCATTTATAAATACATACATATTTATAAAGAAATCACAAAAGTCATTTTGAAGCTTTCTTGTGAATAAAAAAATTGCATTTCATGCATAACATATTTTATTATATAATTATATCCCTCATAGAAAAACCTCTTCATTATTTTTCTCTAAGTTAGAAATATTTTCAACTTAGCATTTTGGTGAAGGGCTACACTTAGACACTTAGTAATTTTTCAACATGGAGCTGGAAGACCTATGAAGGGCTTAGCCAAACAAGACTCCCGAAGAATCTCCAAGGAGTGGACGCACTTAGAAGAAAGATCAAGAAGAAGTTCATGAAGACCAACCAGAAATATTTTCTAAGTCTTTCTCCCTCTTTCTTTCTTTTCTCCCTCCTTCTTCCGTTAGACATCATGATGACTAAGTAAATCCAAGACCAGCCTCGAGGATACAAGAACCACCAAGTCTGAAGATTTATCAAGTTTATCAAAACTTCAATCAAGACATCATCAAGGAGAATATTACAAGTCTGGAGATGAAGCCTGGAGGACAACTACATCTTTCTTGTATCTTTTCCATCTTTTCTAATCTTCTCTTTCACATTTGACATAACAATTTTTGATCATGATATTATCGTCTTGAAGTTTGTTGGATCCTAGCGGCATAGTGAGATGAAGCGGCCTGGAAACAAACCTTACATGTCCACGTACATGAGACCTGATCCACAATTTAAGTGGCTGGCCGGGTGTCTGTCTCTGTCACTATAGTGAATGTTCAATTTACAAAGAGTTGATAATAATTGTTGATCATCTTGAAGAAATGACTTAGTATCTTCTCTAAATATTTCTACACATCAAGACTAAGCCATTAGAGGGCTTATTCAAGATGATATAAAACAAAATATTTTATTCAACTTATGACCTTAGTCCCTAGTCATTTTGACACACATTTTTGCTTTGCATTAACTTAAAAGACTATCATGGCATGCCATGTTTTCCTTAGGAGTTTGCAAAACTTGTTTGTTCACTAGATATGAGCATGTAGGTTTGATGATTGCTGTTTGTTGATTGTTGTATTGTTGTTTGCTTATATGGTTTAGATTAAACGGAGAGCAAACGTTCGTTGTTGAAAAGAGTTTGTGAACAACGACAACATTCAAAGGCAAGTGGCACACCTCATAAACTTCCTATTATTTTCTATATGCATTACTTAGTGTATTTTTATATGCATGAGTAGGATAGTATTGCTATGTTAAACTTGTGTAGAATTCCCTTACTCCTGTGTCTAGGTTCCTATATAATACTTAGTAGATGTATTGATGTTATGCAATTGATGAAAAGTTTTACAAAATGTTAAGCGACTACTCAGGGCTGTGCTCATGGTTGTCGTTGACCCTAGGATGAATGTATATTCTACTTAGGGTCGTGAGCATGGTGATTTTCACCTGAGAGTGCACATCCACTAAGGTAATGAACCTCCTGGGTGGATTGGTTGTATGGCGGCGAAGTTGAGTGGCTGCTCAGGTCCATGTCTATAGTTCCTGGAGCACGTGCACTTGTGGATGGCCACCCAGGGAACAAAGGAATCTGAAGAACTCCGAGTGACGATTGCTTCTAGTGCAGCCATTTCCATAGGCTTGATCAATTATGTTGCGTGGACTCTCTCCGGCTTGACAAGCAGATGTAGGTGGATGTTAGGTGGAACGGGTCAAGCTAGAGTGGGAGGGAAAATGCCTCTGAAAGATCTCGTCTCGTTCTTCTCCTTTCCTTATCACAAATGGTGTGTAAAGGATAATCTGGGTTGAATGGGTACAATGGTAAACGTGCACAACCTCTGCAGAGTGTAAAACTAAGTACTTAGCCGTGTCCCCGGTACGGACAATTTGAGCAGCTGATCACGGACGTCAACGGAGGATTCCACCATTCCAACTTCAGAAATAAAACTTGATGGGTGAACAAGGGAAGATGAGATTTATGGTTTTCATGCCATACTCGTCTTGATTTCAAGAAAAGTGTTTTCAAAAGAGTAGGAAAAATTGGCTTTATGCAAATTAGCCTTGAACTCCACCAGCCAAATATGCATATAGGCTATAGAGTTATTCCATTAAGTGTCCACCATAGCGTCACTTGCCAGACTCCATTTTTAATGGAATCTGACCCACGTTGTTGCAATATTTTTCTTATTGCAGACTGTTCAGATGACGAGTGAGGTTTCGTTTATAGGTTTCGAGTCTACAACCAACATGTTTTCGCCTGTGGCAACATGATTTTGTTGGAGACCCACTGCTATTGTATTTCCGCTGTTTACTTTTTCAATGCTAGCTTTATGCTATGCAACTTGCAACGAATATTTTGTAATTGTGGATCATCGATGTAATAAAATTGACGCTTTGTTGTGATATTACATCGTAAACTGTGTGTGCAAATGAATCGATCCAGGGATTTGCACTATACACAGGTATCTGCCTTATTTAAAGTGCAGGTACGCTACATATGGTATCGGAGCACTGTGTTGCTTGTAGGTTCGAAACCCTAGGTTTGGATAGAAATAGATTTGACCATAGGATTAAAAATCTATTTTATTCACTTTTCTAAAAAAAACGTTTTCATTTTATTTTATTGTACTCTCATCTACTATCAACCTTCTGAAAAATACCTTATCTTATTCTAGATGACCATGTTCGTATAGTCTAGGCCTTATTCTACTGCTACATATGGAAAAGCTTCAATTCAACATGAAGTTCTACATGCATGGAAGACCACTGAAGAAACAGGATTCGGCCAACACTTGTAAGATATCCAAGAAAGTTGAACAAGAATTTGAGGCACTCACGAAGGAGGTAGATTTGACCACCACCTAAATAGAATGAGGATATCGTGTTAGTGTATTGATGATATCAACTAGCTATATGACAATACTAGATTGTTTGTTGTGAACCTTGTTGCTTGATGTTTGTTAGATGTTGATTGATTATGTTATAGATTGGTTGCCTTGTTTTGTTTTAATTAACTATGATTCCTCCATAAGTACAAATAATTCAACTCATTGCTTTCTAAACCAAACATATGTCTCACCCCAATACCAATACCAATGATTTGCATACAACTATGCGACTACTATTAGAGAACCAGAGTCAACTGTGGAAGTAGATCAATGACCAACTGCCTAAGATTGATTAAAACCATAGTGATTTTGAAGAGAACCTTATGACCAAACTAAAGGCATGCAAAACTTGTGGAGAGATAGGACATACGTCCAAAGATTGTTCTGATGAGTGGCCCCATGGTCATACCAGACGTCCAGTTAAAGGATGCCACACAAGACGGGTTACTTGCTTCCTGTGTGAAGGAACAAACCATGTCCCCATTTCAGTGTCAACTTTATCCGTTGGTGCAACAAGCTATCCAGCAAACCAAGGAAGGAATGCGACAGTCTCTCATGAAGATCCTGGAGGAACAAAGACAAAAGGGTGAATCCAAGAAAGATCTTAGCCACATAAGATGCTACAAGTGCAAAGATAAGGCACACTATGCCAGTGGCTGCCCTGAGTGGAAGAAGGATAAATCTCTTCAAGCACCGAGTGGAAAACGTGAGTGCTAAAACTTATCGTATCCACCACAGGCCATTGTATTTTGAATACTTGTACGCTCTACATCAGAGAAATAAACAAGATTAAACAAAGTTCCTAGACTGACCACAAAAATTTCTTTTAAGGGTGGTAGCCACCCAGATAAATTCAAACCCACCTGCTTAAACCCATATATCCCAAACCATCTTTATTTCTAGCCTTCCTAATCAGAAAATTCATTACCAGCCAAGTTCTCGAGTTTCCATGTCTACACTTTAACATTTCTCAAACCTCTCGAGTTATCAGAACCATCCAAGCATTTGCTTTTCTTTCTAGCCTCTCCGAATCTCGGGGACGAGATTCCTTTTAAGGGTAGTAGTCTGTAACATCCCAACATTTTGGAATGTTCAAAAATCACTAAAATTTTAAAAATTTCTTATTATTAAAATAAAACATTAAATGCATCAGAAAACCAACTATGAAAGACTTCAAATATAATAAAAGGGTTTAATATTTCAAGTATCTCAGTTATTATTATTTTCAAAACTTGTTTCAAGTTAAACAATTTATTATCCATTGTATTTTCTTAAAAACCTCAATATGTAATTTGATAAATATTTTACAAACTTCAAACCTTTGTAGTCTAATAGAATAGTTTACTTAAGCAATTTATTTTCAACCACTTAGCCTAAGCTATAAATAAATAATATTTACAAGAGTTCTTTTAAAACTATTAAAAACCTGATCTATTTGCCAAATGGTTTTCATTCATTTAACTAAATTCAAATTATAGTTTTGGAAATTATATGTTTATAATTCATAACTTTAAAACTTTATATATTTTATAATTAATGAATTATACAAATAAGCATTTCATTTACTTAAATTACTTTCATCAATTTTCAAAACATGAAATGATTAATACTCTGTATAAGAAATTATTTGAATCTAAAACCTTTTCCAAAGTTGTTTTATGAAGTTTTCAAATGATTTATCATATTATGAAACATAATGGTGCACAAAATAATTTGAATTAAAAATGATTACATTACATATTCCCTTTTTTTTCAAATTGTTATTTAGTATTATACTAAAGCCTAAAATGAATTCAGTATTTGAAAATGAGTTTTAAAACAACTTAATATCAACCATGTTAGAATGTGGTAATTTCATAAATTTAATTTAACCCCAAATGAATTTATTAAATTAATATTTTCAAAATTGGCCTAAATGGGCAATTTTGCATTTTATGAATATTTCAAAATCTTAATTTTCAAAATTATTCAAAACATGCCCACAATTGGTTTAACACAAAGATAATACTTTTACAAATTTTTAGAAATTTATTTGAATGAATTTGGAGTCTTAAATCAAAAGATATGAAATCAGGAAAAGAAAAATCGCTGACGTCATGCTGACGTCAGCTCCATCTTCAACCTCCGGCCGGATTTTCCTCCCGAAACTACTCCTCCAATTCCGGCTCCAATTCGAGCGATTTTTACGCGATTTGTTTCTCCCGTGCGCGTCTATATATAGCTCTCGGTCTCCTCTCTCTTTCCCCTCTCCTCCCACTCGGTTTCGTGCCCCCAGGCCGTCGAAAACGCTCGCCGGACCGCCGCCGTATTCCTCTGTTTTCCGGCGACCCGGTACGACCGCGCCGCCCCTTCCTCGTCCTCCATCTCTCCCGCACCTGCACGCACCCCCTAAGCCCTCCGGTTTATTGTTTTCCCATAGCAGGACTTCAGAGACGAGCAAATCGACCTCGCCGGAGTCGCGCGATCTTCACCCTGGCCCTGCCACGTTCCGAGAATCGAAGGGCAACACCGAGCCCTCCTGCATCTACGGCGCGACTCACCGCGTCCGAAGCCGTCTTCCGCGAGCTCGGGGGAGAACGGCAGCGACCGGAGCATCCATGCCGGAGCGAGCGCCGCCGTCTTCTCCAAGTCCGGCGAGTCCCCGCCGCCACTTTCTGGTCAACCACTGTAAGCCCTTGGAACTAAATCGTGTGGCCGAGATTAGATCTTTTTAAATCGAATCGGTATCTGTTCTGATCCGTTGGATCTGGATCTGACAATCCAGATCGTTCCACTTATCCATGTCAGTGTTGACGTGGCAACACAATCAGCAGCCTAGTCAGCGCACACGTGGAAATGAATTTCTTTTAATTAGTTTATATGGCACTTTTGCAGAAACACCCCTGTCACTTGGAATTGTTATAACTTTTTACTCACATATCCAAATTTAAATATTTTTATATATTTGGAAAGCCCTTGACATCTAGATTATTTTGGATCTCCCAAAATTCAAATTTGAATTAGTTTAAAATATTCAAATTTCAAATGGAAGATTTGAGTATGTTTGTCATAACTTTAAATCTATAATTCCAAAAATTGCAAATAAAATTGTTTTAGAAACTTTAGAATATTTGTAAATTAATGCCACTGCTATAAAATAATTTTGTGTAATATTTGAATGAAACCATAGTTATATATTTAATTTGAATAGTTTGAGTATTTTCAACATAACTATTAATAGAAATATTAATTTTGATTAAATCAAATTGCTATAAACTTAATTAAATTCTCCCTGTCTATTAACACTAATTAAAAAAATTTGTTATAAAAATTTAATCATACGAAACTTTAATCTTATAATTATTCCTTTTATTATATTTTCTAAA
The DNA here is from genome assembly GCA_026929855.1 of Poa annua. NCBI lineage: Eukaryota > Viridiplantae > Streptophyta > Magnoliopsida > Poales > Poaceae > Poa > Poa annua. The sequence goes on from CM049426.1 coordinate 75,077,392, forward strand.
AATAGAAATTAACTAAAATTGCATTTATAAATTCATACATATTTATAAAGAAATCACAAAAGTCATTTTGAAGATTTCTTGTGAATAAAAAAATTGCATTTCATGCATAACATATTTTATTATATAATTATATCCCTCATAGGAAAACCTCTTCATTATTTTTCTCTAAGTTAGAAATATTTTCAACTTAGCATTTTGGTGAAGTGCTACACTTAGACACTTAGTAATTTTTCAACATGGAGCTGGAAGACCTATGAAGGGCTTAGCCAAACAAGACTCCATAAGAATCTCCAAGGAGTGGAAGCACTTAGAAGAAAGATCAAGAAGAAGTTCATGAAGACCAACCAGAAATATTTTCTAAGTCTTTCTCCCTCTTTCTTTCTTTTCTCCCTCCTTCTTCCGTTAGACTTCATGATGACTACGTAAATCCAAGACCAGCCTCGAGGATACAAGAACACCAAGTCGGAAGATTTATCAAGTTTATCAAAACTTCAATCAAGACATCATCAAGGAGAATATTACAAGTCTGGAGATGAAGCCTGGAGGACAACTACATCTTTCTTCTATCTTTTCCATCTTTTCTAATCTTTTCTTTCACATTTGACATAAACAATTTTTTATCATGATATTATCGTCTTGAAGTTTGTTGGATCCTAGCGGCATAGTGAGATGAAGCGGCCTGGAAACAAACCTTACATGTCCACGTACATGAGACATGTTCCACAATTTAAGTGGCTGGCCGGGTGTCTGTCTCTCTCACTATAGTGAATGTCCAATTTACAAAGAGTTGATAATAATTGTTGATCATCTTGAAGAAATGACTTAGTATCTTCTCTAAATATTTCTACACATCAAGACTAAGACATTAGAGGGCTTATTCTAGATGATATAAAACAAAATATTTTATTCAACTTATGACCTTAGTCCCTAGTCATTTTGACACACATTTTTGCTTTGCATTTACTTAAAAGACTATCATGGCATGACATGTTTTCCTTAGGAGTTTACAAAACTTGTTTGTTCACTAGATATGTGCATGTAGGTTGGATGATTGCTGTTTGTTGATTTTTGTATTGTTGTTTGCTTATATGGTTTAGATTAAACGGAGAGCAAACGTTCGTTGTTGAAAAGAGTTTGTGAACAACGACAACATTCAAAGGCAAGTGGCACACCTCATAAACTTCCTATTATTTTCTATATGCTAAACCTGTGTAGAATTCCCTTACTCCTGTGTCTAGGTTCCTATATAATACTTAGTAGATGTATTGATGCTATGCAATTGATGAAAAGTTTTACAAAATGTTAAGTGACTACTCAGGGTTGTGCTCATGGTTGTTGTCGCCTAGGATGAATGTCTATTCTACTTAGGGCCGTGAGCATGGTGATTTTCACCTGACAGTGCACATCCACTAAGTTAATGAACCTCCTGGGTGGATTGGTTGTATGGCGGCGAAGTTGAGTGGCTGCTCAGGTCCATGTCTATGGTTCCTGGAGTACGTGCACTTATGGATGGCCACCCAGGGAACAAAGGAATCTGAAGAACTCCGAGTAAAGATTGCTTCCAGTGCAGCCATTGCCATATGGGCTCTGGCTTGATCAATTATGTTGCGTGGACTCTCTCCGGCTTGACAAGCAGATGTAGGGGGATGTTAGGTGGAACGGGTCAAGCTAGAGTGGGAGGGAAAATGCTTCTGAAAGATCTCGTCTCGTTCTTCTCCTTTCCTTATCACAAATGGTGTGTAAAGGATAATCTGGGTTGAATGGGTACAATGGTGAACGTGCACAACCTCTGCAGAGTGTAAAACTAAGTACTTAGCCGTGTCCCCGGTACAGACAATTTTAGCAGCTGATCACGGACGTCAACGGAGGATTCCACCATTCCAACTTCAGAAATAAAACTTGATGGGTGAACAAGGGAAGATGAGATTTATGGTTTTCATGCCATACTCGTCTTGATTTCAAGAAAAGTGTTTTCAAAAGAGTAGGAAAATTGGATTTATGCAAATTAGCCTTGAACTCCACCAGCCAAATATGCATATAGGCTATAGAGTTATTCCATTAAGTGTCCACCATAGTGTCACTTGCCAGACTCCATTTTTTATGGAATCTTACCCACGTTGTTGCAATATTTTTCTGATTGCAGATTGTTCAGATGACGAGTGAGGTTTCGTTTATAGGTTTCGAGTCTACAACCAACATGTTTTCGCCTGTGGCAACATGATGTTGTTGGAGACCCACTGCTATTGTATTTCCGCTGTGTACTTTTTCAATGCTAGCTTTATGCTATGCAACTTGTATGGAATATTTTGTAATTCAGGATCATCGATGTAATAAAATTGACGCTTTGTTGTGATATTACATCGTAAACTGTGTGTGCAAATGAATCGATCCAGGGATTTGCACTATACACAGGTATCTGCCTTATTTAAAGTGCAGGTACGCTATAACATGATTAAGAAAACATTAGTCTCATTATTCTCCGGATTAGTCTCATTATTCAACACAGATTAACCACATTATTTTCATTATTTAAAGTGTGCAAATTAGTCTCATTATTTTAGCCAATACAGATTAACCACAAAAGAATAAAAACTATAACCTTAATTCTCCGGATTTTTCAACACAGAAAAAGATTAAAACTGAAAAAGGCCGGGCGGCCAGATCTGGGCCAGATCGGCCCAGAGGCAACGCAGAACAGCGCGGAGATGGAGCTTGGCCTGCCCAGCCGGGCGAGGCCGCGCGCACACGCTAAAAACGGTCAATGGATCGAGCGCGGTTCAAACTTGACCGTTGATCGCAAGATCAACGGCGACGGCATCGTCTTCCTCGCCGCGCCAGCGCGTGCGAGACGCCGAGAGAGAGAAGGAGAGGGGTGCGACGAAGCGCTCACCTCGGACGTCCAGGGTTCGAGTGCGGGGCTGGGTTCGGTGGAGAGGGCGCAGAGAGGTGGGCTCCTACGCGGGGCGACGTCGGAGGAGCTCTCTGCATGCAGCCATGGCGCCTCCTCCTAGCTTCGGTCGAGGATGAGCACAAAACCTATGGAGCTCCTCTGCGCAAAAGAGAGGGTGGGGGAGTTAGGTCTCGCAAAATGGAGTTCGGCAGGCAAAGAATGGCGGAGAGGAGAGGGGTAGAACACCGGCGATGGAGCTTGGCAGCTTTCGGTGGCCGGAGCAAAAACCTTCTCTCACGGGCGGCAGGGGAGGAAATCTTGAGCGAGCTCTCGAGGTAGGGGAGTGAGTGTGTGAGGGTGCCTGGTGATGGGGAGAAATGAGACAGGGGAGGGCTCGGGTGAGTGTTATAGCCACACCCGATCTAGGGTTTTCGGTTAGGACTAGGGAGAGAGAGAGGGGAGGTGCTCTCGGTTTCTACTGGCTGGGGAGGGCGGTGGGGAGGGGAACAGAGTGGAGGTTGTCGGGATGACCAGGCTTGGCCAGTGAGAAAGAGGGGAGTGAGCTCCGGTTGGGTGGAGAGAAAAAGAAAAGGAGAAGAGTGGTGGAGAGGTGACCAAGGTCCATGACAAGTGGGCCAGAGGGGTGGGATGCTGCTCTCCTTCTCCAGTAGGTAGGGTAGAGAGGGATGAGCGAGATGAGTGGAGGTTTTGGGTAGTTTTCTTCAAATAAAAACAAATCCTAAGTTTGAAATTTTCAAACACTTATTCACAAAAGAAATTAAACTATTTGCCTAAATTCACTAGATTGTGGTGAAGTTACTGAATTACTCAGTGCTCAAACCAAACACCTCATTGGGCATACAAAGGAAAAATGGGTTTTTAGTGAAAAGGAAAAGAATGACCCAAATGGTCAGGTTAATCTGATGGCCACAAAATCTAGTGAGATTCATGTACAAACAAGCTCCTTTGTGATAATTTGGAACAAGGTATGGAACTATACATGACATAGATCAAGTTGGTTCAAATGCATGTCAAGAAACATTTGAGGTTTGCTTAATAGAAGCTCCTAGTTTGGCTAAGTTTTAACAGGCATGAAGATCCTAATAGTTTAAGTTTTCTTTTAGTTGTTGTGGTTTTAGTGTTTGTATCATCTTAGATGGCTAGTGGAACTCAACAAGAATAATGAGTGCAACAAGATAGTTCATGCCTCAAACTTTTACACACCTAAATCCACAATACTTATGCTAAGAAAATTGGGGTATTATAGACCTTCCCCCCTTAGGAGAAGACAGAAAACCAGGGAATTCATACTCCAAATAATCTTCACACTCCCAGGTAGCTTCTTCTTCCGAATGGTTGCTCCATTGAATCTTACGAAATCTAATCTTCCATCTCCGGGTCAGACGGACGTCTTCGGCGAGAACACGGAGTGGTCGCTCTCGGTAGGTGAGATCATGATTAAGATCAATGGTGTGATGATCTATCTCTTAATAAGAATGAGTACTTCCCGGAACTTGCAGGCACTTCCGGAGCAGAGACACATGAAACACATCATGGAATTCGGACAGATGGGGCGGCAAGTCTAGCTGATAAGACACTTCCCCTCTTTGACTGATCACTCTAAAAGGACCAATATACCTTGGTGCTAACTTCCCCGTCACATGAAAACGCTGCATTCCTTTGAGTGGTGTAACGCGCCGATATAGCATATCACCAGCCTTGAAGCTGAGTTCACGCCTCTTGGAATCGGCGTAACTCTTTTGCCTTGATTGGGCGGCCTTAAGACGGTCACGAATGAGTTGAACTTGCTCTTCAGCTTCCCTCAGGGTGTCAACCCCAAAGCTTTGGCTGTCTCCTGCTTGTGACCAATTCAAGGGGGTACGGCACATGCGCCCGTACAAAGCCTCGAATGGTGCCATTTTCAGACTAGCTTGACAGCTGTTGTTGTACGAGAACTCGGCAAACGGCAAACAACTTTCCCATTTGGCCCCATAAGCTAGCACACAAGATCTAAGCATATCCTCTAAGATATGGTTGACTCTTTCCGTTTGTCCTCCTGTCTGAGGGTGATATGCGGTGCTGAAAAAGAGTTTGGTTCCGAGCTCCTCTTGAAGCTTAGTCCAAAATCAAGAAGTGAACTGAGTTCCCCGATCGGATACGATAGTCCTAGGTATGCCATGAAGGCTGACGATGCGCGACATGTAAAGGTCCACCAGTTGATCAGAGCGGTGACGAGTGCTCACAGGGAGAAAATGTGCAACCTTGGTGAGCCTATCCACAATAACCCAAATGGCGTCATGACCGCGATTAGATCGGGGTAATCCAGTGATAAAATCCATGCCGATCTCATACCATTTCCATTGAGGCAACTTGAGGGGTTGGAGTAATCCACCGGGTCGCTGATGTTCTGCTTTGACCCTTTGGCAGATGTCGCAATTCTGGACGAAGAGTGCAATCTCACGCTGCATGCCATGCCACCAGAAATTCTGTTTTAAATCTTGGTACATCTTGGTTCCACCAGGGTGGATAGAGTACAAAGTCTCGTGGGCCTCCTTCATAATTAACTGCTTCAAGTCATGATCTGATGGTACGCAGATACGTCCCTTTTACCAGAGAATACCCTCAGAATCAATGGTGAACCCAGGGACTTACTCTTTGTCTATTCTTCGTTTGATGCCCTCAATACTTTTGTGACCCTTCTGTGCTTTCTTGATCTGATCCCATAAAGTGGGCTGCAATAATAATTGATCGACCGCTCCATAACTGACTACTTCTATACCCATCTTATCTAGTTCTTCCCAGAGTTCTAGCTGTCGAGTCTTGATCATGGAGTTGAACGAACACGGCTGTCGGCTAAGGGCATCAGCTACGACGTTAGCTTTTCCAGGGTGGTAGTGGATGTCCAAGTCATAATCCTTGATGAGCTCTATCCATCTCCGCTGCCTCATATTCAAATCCCTCTGGGTGAAGATATACTTCATACTCTTGTGGTCGGTGTAAATTTCGCAACGGTTGCCCATCAGAAAGTGACGACAAGTCTTGAGTGCATGAACCATTGCAGCAAGCTCTAGATCATGAGTTGGATAATTATGCTCATGCTTGCGGAGTTGTCGCGACGAGTAGGAAATCACCTTGCCCTCTTGCATAAGGACACACCCCAGTCCAAGTTGGGAGGGATCGCAATAATCCACAAAATCTTTGGTCACATCGGGCATGGTTAAAATTGGTGCAGTAGTCAGGCGCTTCTTCAGTTCTTGGAAACTGGCTTCACACTTGTCGGTCCAAACAAACTTCGGATCCTTCTTTAGTAGTTGAGTAAGAGGCTTTGCGATGCTCGAGAATCCCTCAACAAACTTGCGATAATAACCCGCCAATCCGAGGATGGACCTCACCTCGGTCTGGTTAGAGGGGGTTGGGAATTCAAGGATGGACTTGATGTGGGTTGGGTCAACAGATATCCCTCCAGCTGAGATAACATGACCAAGAAAACCTACTTCTCTCAACCAAAACTGGCACTTGCTGAACTTAGCATACAACTGATGTTCACGAAGAGTACCGAGAACCAATCTCAGATGCTCTTCATGCTCTTCTTCCGACTTGGAATAAATCAGGATGTCGTTGATGAAGACAACCACAAACTTATCCAGGTATTCCATGAATACCTTGTTCATGAGATTCATGAAATAGGCAGGGGCATTGGTCAGGCCAAAAGACATCACGGTATATTCGAACAATCCATAACGAGTGATGACGGCTGTCTTAGGGATGTCCGATTCTCTTACTTTCAGCTGATGATAACCGGTGCGGATGTCGATCTTGGAGAAGACTCGAGCTCCGTTGAGTTGATCAAACAGGTATTCAATTTTGGGTAGAGGGTACTTATTTTTGATAGTCACATCATTTAACTTTCGGTAGTCCACACATAAGCGAGTGGTACCGTCTCTCTTGTCCACAAAGATAATTGGTGACCCCCAGGGTGACGCACTTGGGCGAATCATCCCTTTTCTGAGCAGGTCATCCAACTGCTTCTTTAATTCCTCCAACTCTTCGGGGTTCATCCGGTTTGGGTTTTGAGCTATAGGTCCAGTACCGGGTACCAACTCAATGATGTAATCGATATCCCGATCAGGTGGCATACCGGATAACTCTCCAGGAAATACATCCGGATATTCACATACTACCGGTACCTCTTCCAGAATGGTTTCAACTACACTCTTATGGCAATGGATCGAGGTAGAATGATGGGTTGAGAAGTGTGTAATCTCTTCTCCTTCCGGGGTGGTTAGAGTGATAGACTTGTTGGTGCAATCTATTTTTCCTCGGTTTACCGCCATCCAGTCCATGCCTAAAACCACCTCGATCCCATGTTTTTCCTAATACCACCAAGTCTGCATGGAATCGGGCTCCCTGAATTTCCACAGGAGTCTCCTCGCAAGACAAGTTGGCTCTAGTAGTGGTTCCCGGTATTTGCACAAGCATAGGGCGGCGCATCAAAGTTGGCACCATGCCACTCCTCTTAACAAACGGCTCGGTAGCAAATGAATGGGATGCTCCAGAATCAAACAAAACTGATGCAGGTACAGAGTTGATAGGGAACGTACCCATGACCAGGTCTGCTGCCTCCTGAGCTTCCTCGGCGCTGATGTGGTTAAGGTGTCCACGTAACATGTGCCGTGTCTTCTTGGGGTAAGGAGCCTTGCTTCCCGTCAACCGAGACGGCCCCTGATTCAACTTGGTAGCATTGGGGCGACTTCCAACGGGCTGTCTAGTGGGGCACTCCCTAGAGAAGTGGCCAGGCTGTCCACAAGTGAAACACCCTCCAGTTGGTTTAGGAGCAGACGACCTATTAAAGTTGAGGCCGGTATTGACACCACCTCTAGGACGAGGTGCAGGTGGGCGAGTAGGGTAGCAGGATTGTGGTGCAAAAGTTGACGGCCTTGATGGGGGATAGGAAGGCCTTGGTGGCTTATATGTAGGCCTTGGTGGAGGTGAAGGGCGCGGGCGGGGGTAACTCCCGACTGGGCTCCTGCTGCTACTACCTTGCTGCATCTATTGACGGTGTTTGCGGTTGTCAAACGAAGCCTTGCGCTTGTGCTCCATCATAATGGCGGCATCTGCTAAGGACTCCGGGTCGGTGAAAGGCATCACCACCAGAATGCACTGCATTTCATCATGAAGTCCATTCGTGAACCTTTCTTTCTTCTTGTCCTCAGTATTGATATCGGTAGGCGCATACCTTGCCAGAGTAGTGAACTTCTCCAAGTACTCACTGACACACATACCGCCTTGCTTGAGTTGCAGGAACTTCTCTCGCATGATACTGACGAGTCCGGAGGGCACATAACGCTTCAAGAACTTGGTCTTAAACGCCTCCCAAGCCACAACTACATCCCGAGGCAGCAGAGCACGAATGGCCTCATGGTCGGGCAGGCCCTGAGAGGTAGTGGGTGCACTAGTAGAAAACAGGCTAAAGGACCAAACTCCAAAACCCCATTTGTCCCGGTCGTACTGCAAACCGGGACAGATGGGGCATAAAACGCGCCGAGCGCTCCAGGCGACACCCATTTGTCCCTGTTCCAGCCACGAACCGGGAAAAATGAGGTAGCACCCGCCGAGCAGTTCAGGCGACACCCATTTGTCCCGGTTCCAGTCACGAACCGGGACAAATGTCATGGTTTCAGTTACGCGCCCGAGCCATCGCCGCGTTTTTTCGACGCGCACAGAAGACGAGCGGAAATACGGCGCCGCCGGCGATTCCTCTGCCCTCCGGCGATTAATTCCTCTGCTCTCTGCCGGCGATTCATCTTCCTCTCCGGCGCTATAAAATGCACTGCACAGTACGACTCCTCCACACACACCATTTCTCCGGCCATCTCTCCTCTCTTTTCTCCGTCCCTGTGGAGCCACTCGTGCCTCGGTCCGATGAGTTTTACGACTACGAGAAGGAAGGCATGCGGTTCAAGGTGTGGGTCACCCTTCGTGCATGGCGCGTGGAGAAGTGGATCCGCGACGTGAAGAACAACTTCCTCGACGCCGCTCCGATCAAAGCCGTTGGACTCGATTGCGAGTTCACCGACCCTCGACGGAAGGATACTCCGCAGTGCGCAGCCGTCCTTCAACTCTCGGTGGCGACCGAGACTCTTGTCTTCCAAATTTGCAAAGCTGATCGGGTGCCACAGGTCCTCGTGGATTTCTTAGGTGACGAGACAATCAAATTCTACGGCGTGGCAATCCATAATGACATGAAGATACTAGCCTACTACGGAATTATTATTCGGTCCGCGGTCGACCTGCAGAGGGATCGCCGAAACCCTATCGGCAATTTTACTCCTAGTCTATATGCTCTCTCTAATGCGGTCATTGGGACAAATCTTGAGAAGAAGAAGAAATACAAGAAGAAGAAGAACACGGACGACGACAAGGAAGACACGTTACAAAAAGACCTAATTTTTGGATGGGGCAACGTTCCATTGAGCTACGATCAAGTCGTATATGCTGCTTTAGACGCTCGCCTTAGCTTCGAGATTGCACGGAAGTGGGATAGTCTACGCGGCTATAATACGGACAATGATCATCTTAATGTCGTTGATGAGTAGACTATCTATGTATTCCGTTACGCAAATATTCTGTGTGCGCGTGTTCTCTTATATTGACCGAAATATATCTAAAGTTTGCAAAAGTGTTTTCAAATTCCAAAGTTTGCAAAAGTTATTTAAAACAGAGAACAGAAAATGGTTTTGTATTAGTTAGTCAAATTCAAACATTTTTCATATTCATAGTTTTTCCAAAATCCAAAGTTTGCAAAAGTTATTTAAAACAGAAAACAGAAAAAGAAAATAAAAAAATGAAAAAACCTCCATCTGTCCCGGTTTCAGTCACAAACCGGGAAAAATGGCCTCCTTTTTGTCCCGGTTTGTGACTGAAACGGGGACAAATGGGGGGGTGCTTATATATACTGATCAGCAGCCCCCTCCCAAAACCATTGGAGGCATTTTTTTTTTGAAATGGAAGGAGGGGGTGTGTGCTAGTCTGTTTTTTTTATGCATGCAAGGTGTTTGATGAAATGCAAGGTGTTTGATCACAAGAAATTGTTGTATCCAAGTTGCGAAGATGGTCAGAAAAAGCTGGGTACCACACTGGAATTACTGCAGTGGAAGGCAGAGTGTGGTGTGACTGACAAGGGATTTGGAAAGTTGCTGCAGATAATTAGGAAGATGCTTCCAAAGGTCAACGAGTGGCCGACAGCACGTACGAAGCAAAGAAGGTTGTGTGCCCTCTAGGATTAGACGTGCATAAGATACATGCCTGCCCTAATGATTGCATCCTCTACCGCGGTGAGTATGAGAATTTGGATGCATGTCCAGTATGCACTGCATTGCGGTATAAGATCAGACGAGATGACCCTGGTGAAGTTGAGGGTGAGCGTCCCCGGAAGAGGGTTCCTGCCAAGGTGATGTGGTATGCTCCTATAATACCACGGTTGAAACGCCTGTTCGTGAATAAAGAGCATGCCAAGTTGTTGCGATGGCACAAAGAGGACCGTAAGAAAGACGCGATGTGTAGACACCCCGCTGATGGGTCGCAGTGGAGAAAAATTGAGAGAGAGTTCCCGGAATTTGAAGATGACGCAAGGAACTTAAGGTTTGGTCTAAGTACAGACGGTTTCAATCCGTTTGGGGAGCAGAGCAGCAGTCATAGCACATGGCCTGTGACTCTATGTATTTATAACCTTCCTCCTTGGTTGTGCATGAAGCGAAAGTTCATTATGATGCCATTGCTCATCCAAGGCCCGAAGCAACCCGACGACGACCTTGATGTGTACCTCAGGGCATTATTTGAAGAACTTTTACAGTTGTGGCGGGAAGAAGGTGTACGGGTGTGGGATGAGCACAAACATGAGGAATTTGACCTACGAGCTCTGCTTTTTGTAACAATTAACGATTGGCCTGCTCTTGCTAACCTCTCAGGGCAGTCGACCAAGGGGTACAATGCATGCACACACTGTTTGGGTGAGACTGAATGTTTATATTTGGATAAATGTAAGAAGTGTGTGTATCTGGGGCATCGTCGATTTCTTCCGATCAGGCATACCGCAAGGAAGAAAGGCAAGCATTTTAAAGGTGAGGTTGATCACAGTAGGACGCCTGTCAACCGTACTGGTGAAGAAATATTTGATATGGTCAAGGATCTAAAAGTAATCTTTGGAAAGGGTCCTGGAGGACAACAGGTTCCGAAAGACGCTAACGGGCACGCACCCATGTGGAAGAAAAAATCTATATTTTGGGAGCTACCATATTGGAAGGTCCTAGAGGTTAGATCTTCTATCGACGTGATGCACGTGACGAAGAATGTTTGCGTGAACCTGCTAGGCTACTTGGGCGTGTATGGGAAGAAAAAAGATACAGAGGAAGCACGGGAGGACCAGAAACGTGTGAAAGAACGAGACGGCCTAAGTCCCGAACACTACGAAGGTCCTGCCAGCTACGCTCTTACCAAACAAGAGAAAGTAATATTCTTTGAATGCCTGAGCAGTATCAAGGTCACGGCTGGGTTCTCGTCGAATATAAAGAGGATAGTAAATGTGAGACTCCAAAAATTTCAGAACCTAAAGTCTCATGATTGCCACGTGATTATGACGCAATTGCTTCCGATTGCACTTAGGGGGCTACTACCGGAAAATGTTCGAGTACCCATTGTGAAGCTTTGTGCATTCCTCAATGCAATATCTCAAAAGGTAATCGATCCGGCGATTCTACCAGGGTTGCAAAATGATGTGGTCCAGTGTCTTGTCAGTTTTGAGTTGGTGTTCCCTCCATCCTTCTTCGATGTTATGACGCATCTCCTGGTTCACCTAGTAGAAGAGATTCAAGTTCTCGGTCCTGTATTTCTGCACAATATGTTCCCATTTGAGAGGTTCATGGCAGTCTTAAAGAAATATGTGCATAACCGTGCTAGGCCAGAAGGAAGCATCTCCAACGGCTACGGTAACGAGGAGGTCATTGAGTTCTGTGTTGACTTTATTCATGACCTTAAGCCGATAGGTGTTCCATAATCACGACATGAGGGTAGACTTAGTGGAAAAGGCACACTAGGAAAGAAAACAAAAATTTGTATGGATGGACATTCTTTCACTGAAGCACACTATACAGTTCTACAAAGTTCTACCTTGGTGGCCCCGTATATCGATGAACACAAGAATTTTGTACGCTCTCTACACGCGGGGAAGTCTGACAACTGGATTGTACGTACACACATGGCCACGTTCGGCGGTTGGTTGCAAGCACATCTTGAAAATAAAGACAAGGTTGCTGAAGAGTTACACTTGTTGGCCAGGGCACCATCTACAACTATATGTACTTTCCAAGGGTACGAGATAAATGGAAATACATTTTACACGAGTGTCCAAGATAAAAAGAGCACGAACCAAAACAGTGGTGTTCGCATGGATGCAACAAACAACAATGGGCAGAAGAACACATATTATGGTTGCATAGAGGAGATATGGGAACTTGACTATGGACCTTCTTTTAAGATCCCTTTGTTTCGGTGCAAATGGGTCAATCTGAAAGGCGGGGTTGAGGTAGACAAGATGTACGGAATGACAACAGTGGATCTAAACAATCTTGCGTACAGAGACGAACCATTCGTGCTAGCCAATGATGTGGCTCAGGTTTTCTATGTGAAAGACATGTCTAGCAGACCCAAAAAAAGAAACATCCTGGGAGTGGAGGAGCCGAGGCGTCACATAGTTCTTTCAGGAAAAAGAAACATCGTGGGAGTGGAGGACAAGACAGACATGTCAGATGATTATAATAATTTTGATGAAATTCCGCCTTTCGTAGTGAACATTGACCCAATCATCAAGTTGATTGAAGAAGATGCTCCATGGTTCCGACGCAGAAGAACTGGCGGTGTTGTGTGATGGAGATGTTGGTGCGATATGTAATAATTAATATATTAAACTTTTGATATGAAGAAGATGCTCCATTTTTACCTGCATATCAAATGGATCCGTCGGCGTCGATAGAACAAAACACACGATTTCACCTGCATACAGCCCCACGGTGGCTCTTGATGAGTGCCTGCATATCAAATGCACCATGGGGCGTATGCAGGGAATCCGAGCAATTTGTATATATTCCTCAGTTGATGAATTGAACTATTCTTTTGATAGAACAAAACACACGATTTCACCTGCATTCAGCCCCACGGTGGCTCCTGAGTGCCTGCATATCAAATGCACCGTGGGGCGTATGCAGGGAGTCCGAGTGATTTGTATACCACACACCACCCGGCTAGGCACTAGAAGGAGGAAACACTGAGTGCTCGCCTCGTCCGAGAGGGGGCTATATATAGGGTCACGGGCTCAACCAGTGGTACTGATAGTGTTGATCCAACAGCTCTCAAGTGCTCAAAAGAAGCAAACCCCTGATCCAATGGCTAACAAGTGTTTCAAAGAAACACACGATCTGTGTGCTTCTTTAGTCCCGGTTTGAAACTGAAAGCGTTAATCGAACAGCTCAGAAGCAATCAAAAGAAACACACACCTGATCAAACGGCTTACAAGTGCTTGAAAGAAACACACGATCCGTGTGCTTCTTTAGTCCCAGTTTCGAAGTTAAAGTTTGCAAAAGTTATACAAATTCACATTCAAAATAGTTTTAAACTAATTTAAATAATGGTTATAGAAAAGAGAAAATGTTTTTGTATTAGTTAGTCAAATTCAAACACTTTTCATATTGAAAGTTTTTTCAAATTCCAAAGTTTGCAAAAGTTATACAAATTCACATTCAAAATAGTTTTAAACTAATTTAAATAATGGTTATAGAAAATATTTTTGTATTAGTTAGTCAAATTCTAACACTTTTCATATTGAAAGTTTTTTCAAATTCCAAAGTTTGCAAAAGTTATACAAATTCACATTCAAAATAGTTTTAAACTAATTTAAATAATGGTTATAGAAAAGAGAAAATGTTTTTGTATTAGTTAGTCAAATTCAAACACTTTTCATATTGAAAGTTTTTTCAAATTCCAAAGTTTGCAAAAGTTATACAAATTCACATTCAAAATAGTTTTAAACTAATTTAAATAATGGTTATAGAAAAGAGAAAATGTTTTTGTATTAGTTAGTCAAATTCAAACACTTTTCATATTGAAAGTTTTTTCAAATTCCAAAGTTTGCAAACGTTATACAAATTCACATTCAAAATAGTTTTAAACTAATTTAAATAATGGTTATAGAAAAGAGAAAATGATTTTGTATTAGTTAGTTAAATTCAAACACTTTTAATATTGAAAGTTGTTTCAAATTCCAAAGTTATTTAAAACAGAAAACAGAAAAAGAAAAGAAAAAGAAAAAGAAAAAACCCCATCTATCCCGGGTGGTGGCTCAGCCCGGGACAGATGGGGTGCTATCTATCCCGGGTGGTGGCTCAGCCCGGGACAGATGACCCCTATTTGTCCCGGGCTGAGCCACCACCCGGGATAGATAGGGTGTTGCTATATAAGCAACACTTAGCGCTCTGGGCCGAGCAACCACCCGGAGCAATTCCCCATTTCTAACGAAGTGCTGGCCAAATTTTTCGTCGACCCTAGCCGCCACCGCCGTCGTCCACGCCGCGCCTTCGTCCACGCCTCCGTCCGCTCCGCCACTATCGCCCGCGCCTCTGTCCGCGCCATCGCTGTTGCCCGCGCCTCCATCCGCGCCTCCGCCGCGGCTCCGTCCGCGCCGCCGCCGCGCCTCCGTCCGCGCCGCCGCTGTTGCCCGCGCCTCCAAAGGTTAGCGTCGTTGCCGCGCCATCTCCGTTGCCGCGCCGCCCGCTGATGCCCGCGCCTCCAAAGGTTAGCGTCGTTGCCGCGCCGTCCGCTGATGCCCGCGCGCCAGCACGCCTCCGTTGCCGCGCCGCCTCTGCAATTGCTGATGTCAGCGCGGCGGATGCGTGACGTCAGCCCCGTGTCTCCGTTTTTTTTATTCAAGTTTTTTAGAATATGTGTTAGTTAAATTTTGCGTTTAGTTAGTTAATTTTGTTAGTTGAAATATTAATATAGTTAACTCCGTGTGCTAGCAGTTTGTGAGTTGAATATGTGTTAGTCATTTTTTTAATTAGTTTTTTTAGTATTTGAAGCATGTGAATTAGTATGTGTAGTATGCAAAAAAAACTTATACATGATGGTTATTATTTTATGTTTATTTTTAATATTTGTAGCATGCGAATTTGTATGCAAATGAAAACCTGTGTATGCAAATTAGGGTTTCCGGCGGAGTTTGGCCATTGTTAGGGTTTCTGCCATTGTTAGGGTTTCCGCCGGAGTTCGTCGCCGGTGACCGCCGGAGTTCGTCGCAGTGAATCAATAGATTGATCTCGCACGGGAGAGGAATTGCATCCGTGATGTCATGCTTACGTCATGCTTACGTCATTGAAAATTTGATAATTCATAACTAATTGATATTAAATCAGACAAATGCAAACTTTATATCAAAATGTTCAGAAAAATATAATCTATAATGTTGTATCATTAAATGTTCATATTAATTCATATCAACTGGATTCATAAATATTTTTTCTTACTTGGATTTTGCGTGCAGGTACTCGGATTTGTCACCGCGTCATAGCCGCCACCCTCTCGGAGCCCTAGTAAAGTTCGAGAGACTTCAAAAGAGAAATGTAAATAGAAATGAGATACTCGATATGATTGAAATGTGTTTGTAAAATTGAAATGTCTTAATGTATTTGTACTATTCAAATAACTTTGCTTCAGGTTGAAATTGAAATGTGTTTGTACAAATAAATGATAAAAGATGTTGAGTTAGATTTAGTTGTATGACATATCGGTAAAGTTATTTAGATGTTGAGTTATTAAAATTATTTAAATGGATTGAAATCTCTTGCAGAAACAATGGACACCCGTAGAAACCTTCAACAAGAAGAGGACATGTTCGGCATCATTCGCGAAGGTGATGAATTGGACCCCGGTAGAAACCATGAACAAGAAGAGGAACACTTAGACGATTTCACCGGGCAATTTCTGAACGAGTCCGGTGATGGACTGGAGGGGCATTCAGATGGAATAGACGTCACCGACAGTTCACCGACTCTACTGTTGGAAAGTCGGTCGCCGAGGTAGATAAATGCCCTCAGGTTTTTGTCTCCGTTGAATAGATTTGTGTGTATACATATATTAACTATCACTTTTTCTTGTGTTTAGCCGTCGGCGGGCCATGAACCGGGACCAAGCAAAAAAGCAGCGGTGAAACGAGGCGGGCCACGAACCGGGACCAAAAAGCTCCAAGGGAAACAGAAGTACCACATCGAGGAGATCAATGAAAAAGGAAAACCGATTGCTCCCGCTAACCACGCAAGGAAATTTGTAGCTCAGTGCGGAGTCATCATTCGGGACAGACTGTCCATCTGGGCTCAAGAATGGTATAAGCCAAAGGTGCCAAAAGAGGGGGTTATTTATGTCTCGAATGCAGACAAACAACTCCTTTGGGACGAGCTCATGCAGAATTTCACTTTACCGGAAGAGGAGGATGTAGAGGAGCCGGTTATAGAGAATCGATGCAAGGCCTGGACTTATATTGAGATGGGTGAATTGTTCCGCAGCTGGAAGAAAAGGCTAAACAAGTTCATAAAAGAAGGTAAAACTCCAGAATTTGTCGGAGTCTATGAAAAGATAAAAGATGAGTGGCCCGAATTTAAGGCGTACAAGCAATCGGAAGCCGCTAAGGCCATGTCAGAGAGAAATAAGAAAAATGCAGACAAAAAGATATATCACCATAACATGGGGTCAGGTGGCTACCTGACAGCCCTGCCTAAGTTTCTGAAAATGGAGGAAGAGTTTTTGGCTAAAGGTATACAGATCGAGACATTTGACTGGCCAGACCGGCTTAAGGCTTGGTTCTAAGGGCATGGTGGAAAGTTAGACCCTGAAACAGGTGACTGTCTTTTTACCAAGGAGCACGGACCTGACCCTATTGAAGCTCTCAGAGAGGTATGGAAGGAGGTCACGGAAGGCAGGTTCCACCCTAACAGAGAGAAGGACGAGCTATCGCGAGCCCTTAAGAATCCTGAACACAGTGGACGAACAAGAGGAACCGTCGGCTCTGTACCGTGGATACTTGGGTTTCCCAAAGATGTTGGCACTTACAGAAGCTGATCGAGAAAGAAGAAAGAGATTGCCGACCGGGCCCAGTGGATGTAAAATAAATTACTACAACATGAGAAGGAGATAGCAGAGCTGAAGGCAGCGCAGACTCGACGGATGCCCTGCGAATCTGAGACGCCCGAAGATCCTTCTCCTGATCCAAAATCAATGCGGAGAAGCAGCGTGGCTTCGACGGAGCTCGATCGCCACAATGATATGCCGGGTCCTCGTCACCCCGTGGATAATATCGTGCAGCGGGAACTTTGCGACCTAAATGTGCCATGCTTGAACATAACCGTGAAGGTGGCGCACGGCTTTGCCCTACCGCCTAGCCCAAATGGAACTTACCATTGTCGCCCTATTCCAGATGGCTATGCTGTTGTCGGGGTTGATGAGGTTATCAAGACATATGAGGGAATTAAGCTGGACTTCCCTACAGGAGAAGACGAGGTTGAGTTGAGATTTGCCCTCAAGAGTACCTGCTTATGGAAAAAAGAATACATCGTGTTCCCACACATGCAGCAAAATCGCCCTCCCAGTCCACAAGCCAGTCCACATAACTACAACAACGACAACCAATGCGCTAGTCCAGACACCCCCCACAACGACAACCAAGGCGCTAGTCCATCTCCGCCGTCGCGTGAGCGTACTCCGCCGCGTGAGCGTACTCCGCCGCGTCAACGGACTCCATCGCCTCCGCAAAAGAAGCGGAAGTGCACCGCTGCGTCGACTAGTACTCAGAAAAGCGAAACGGGGAAGTCTCGCTTTGTGAACTCTCGCAAAGATGTCGATACATGGGTCGAGGAGATCCAGACTTCCCAGAGGAAGAAGGCAAAAAAGATGTCTTTGCCTGTTCCGGTTTATTCTTCGGAAGCGATACGGTGGGCCATAGAATTTCTTACGCATCCGTCGCAATATGAACTAAATATGGACGATGACTACACACGCGTTCTGGTGCGTACATCTAGGAGAGTGCGGGAAGAACAAAAATCTGCTGCCACCCAGAAGAGAGATGTTCCACAGCTCGGAATGCAGGCGGGACAATCGGCCCCTCCACTCATATTGGCGCCTTACAACCGGAACCCGGTCGATGATGTACTTTCGCAGCAAGCTAGAGATATGGGTATAACTCTGGCAGAGCTTAAGGCATTGCAAGCTGGCGAGAGTGTCACCATACATGAGGTGGTGCGGACATATGTGAGAGGAGAAGATCTTGTCGACCCTGCAATGGTGCGCACTCTACCAGCTAGGTTGCACCAACTAAATGCATGGTACTTGCGTACCACGAAAAGTCAAGACGGAGACTGGCTCTATGGGAAAATTCCAAAGGATTTTTGTGGCCCAGGTGATGATGAGGTTCAAATCGAGTATTGCGAATTATGGCAGTTATTCAATTTTGACACGCTCGACAAATCTATCATCAGTGCCTTTTGCATGTAAGTAATTAAATTATGTATATAGGTCAGTAATTCTCTAGCTCTACTTATTTTTCATTGCTTGTAATTATCCTTATCACTATATTAATTTTGTACTCTATTATGCAGGCTGAAAATTATACAATCTCGAAAGCTGGGACTCAATCACAAGATTGGATTCATTGACCCTAATCGAGTTCATCATCATGGTTTGTTACATTACCGAGATGAAACGGAGGAGCTTTTGCTTACTTATTTGATGGCGCAACATTACAAAAGCACCATAATTTTCCCGTTCAACTTCGAGTGAGTTGTTTACTTTCTTATACATACTCGATGTTAATTAAGTATATGAAATTGATGATTTAGTTATTAACAAATATAAACATATGGCAGATTTCACTGGGTATTATTTGAGATTGATGTTGAAAAGGCAATCGTTGATGTCTTGGACCCATTATCGAAACCTGAAGAAAAGTTCGACGACACGAAACAGATGCTCTAGAGGTAATTTCGTTCATTATCACAATCAACCTCGTCTTTTCTAATAATATATAGTAATTAGTTAACTTCTTTACTAATTTTTCATACCGTAAACTTCAGGGTTTGGGACAAGTTCACCGGTTTCCACAAGGATGTCGGTATAGCTAAGAACCTCACTTTTAAATGGCGAGAGGTAAGACGTACTAGCTAGGTTCCACATACGCATATTCTTAATTTCAGAAACAATAATAGAAAACAGGAAACAAAACAAAAGAAACAAAAAACGAAAACAAAAAATCATATATACTGTCCCGGTTCGTATTACGAACCGGGACAAATGAGTGGGAGCCAGAGGCTGTCTGGTTTGGCCACGTGACCCCCCTACTGGTCCCGGGCCGTGGCGTGCCCGGGACAAATAGGGGAGGCTATTTGTCCCGAACACGCTGTCCCGGGCGTGTGACCGGGACAAAAAGCCCTCCCGGCCCGGGACCAGTGGCTTGTTTTGCTCTAGTGGTGGCGTAGACCACCTTCTCATTGTCACCAACTTGGGCGACCCTTAGGTTGTTCTCGATGGTACGGATCCAATCATCAGCATCCAGTGGCACTTCACTCTTGGAGAAAACTAGTGGATTTGTGTTCTGAAAATCACGAAGTTTGGAGCGGGGCTCCTCATTTCCTTGGCCGCCATTCTGGTTGACGGCGATCTGAGCAAGATGATGTGGGGTGGCGAGATTGGCATTCCTCTCAGTGCGAGCTGCTTCGCGATCCTCCATGAGAAGATGAAACACCTGAGCCCAAGATGGCTCGGGCGGTGGGCGTGGTGGTGGATCCCTTGCCATTCTGAATTTCAGAATAAAACACACATTAATTGTCCCATTAGAACTTTAAAACAGGTTTTGGAAAAAGAGTTCGTCAATCATACACAGTAACATACAAATTTTAGCAAGGAATTACTCATAAGGAAACATGATCCACTTCATAGCAGGGTTCCAAAAGAATCATCACATAATTCTCAATCACATGACACCGGACTAACATAGTCTTACAGTAATTTAAACACACACTCAAGCTAACTAGACCACACAATCGCATCCACTTAATGTGATGGTTCGGTCCTAACCCAAAAGAGACTACGCAACAAGCTACTCCACATCCACGGCAGCGTCACTGTCAAAGGGTGGCTCGTCGGGGTCCTCGTCCTCGGACATCACAGCCCCCGAGTCCTCACCGCCCTCGCCTCGAAGGTCGTCGTCGTCTTGCCCGCTCTCAGACTCCATGTCCATATCCTCCATAGGGTCCTCATCATCTGGCAGAAGATCGTCGTTCTCCTTGCTCAGCGCCTCCACCTCGCTCTCCAGCTCGCTGATCCGCTCGTCGCGGGCGTCGATGGTCGTCCTGAGCATATCGACCATACCGTCAAGCTGGAACTTGTAGTAGAGGGTAGTCTGGAAACACGCAAAGGTGGAACGGCGCTCCTTGCGCTCCTTCTTGAGCTCTGCCTGGGACTCCAGCAGACGCTCCTCTGAGGTCTTGAGCTTTAGCTCCACGGTCTTCAGCTTGTGTTGAGATGCCTTGAGCTGCGGCTCCAGGTCCTCGATCCTCAGCTCAGCTGCCGAGATCCGCACCCCAGCACCGTCGTGATTCAGACGGTGGAGATCACTCTCGAAACGACTAGTGACCAGATGGGACTGGGTGTGCTCGACGAGGAGTCCCAGCTCGGCCAAGTGGTTCCCGAAAGTGGGGTGGGGACGCGGCGGCATAGGGTTACTCTGCTCGTCCAGGCCAGAGTAAAACTTGAAACGGGTGCCGCCCAGCTCGGCGCTGTGAGCACACACCAAGCGGGCGAGAGCTCTCTGCAGCACTGTGACAAACGACCCCATCTGAGTCGATGCAAGGGCATCCTCAATAAGCTCCTCGGCGAAGGGTGGCACTAGCGGTCCTCGAAGGATGCACGTCACGGTCCAGGACATCTCGTCTCCAACCATAGGTAGACAGCGTCCTATCAGCAGCTCAGGTAGCGGGCGCCCCAAGTGCCGAGTCAACTGGAGTAAATCTGCCTGAAACAGACGCGAACCTCCCGAGTCGGGCACAACTCCCAACTGGATCGATGACAAGAACTCTCCGCTCATCTACACAAAATTTGAAATGGAGGTTGAATTAGTGAACGGTGTGCAAAATTTGAAACAAGTAAAAACATACGGTTTTATGCAAGTATAATATTAGTCAATGAGTAATAACAGAGGGGAGGGAATAGCAGTATATTCTGCACATTTTAAGTATTTCTCCAAAAAATTTAGGAAAACATTTTTGCGTGACTCCGACGCCCAACCTAGCTAAAGTCTCCTAAGGTCAATGATGGCTCTGATACCAAGTCTGTGAGGACCCCTCGAAGCAAGTCCGAGATGTCCACGTTATGTAAAAGATCACGATCCCAATGATCAGTGCATCGCAATCACATAACCAACATTGGTATCAAAGAGTTACATCATTCAAGTCGTACGAATAAAAGTCTTACAACACATAGACGGTCATACGACCAAGTCCACAAATCTCGTAACGCAGGATGGAATTAAACTAGGATAGCGGAAGCTCGTGGCTAGCGACGACTCTTGACATCTCCGAGCGCTGATCCCACAAGTGCAGTTGACCGGTGACAACTAAGTGGTGAAGTCGTCGTCATACACCTCCTCCTCGACGTAGGCCTCATCATTGTAATCTGGACATTTGAATATCCATAGATAAAAACCTTATCATTGGGACCTTTCCAACCGTCCATGACCGCGGACGCGGCTATTCGAATAGATTTACACTCTGCAGAGGTTGCACACTTTACCCACACCAATCGGTCCTTCCGCCGTGTCTGCCACGGCCCGTCATACGACCGTACGGGGGGGTCCGGATCGCACGATAAAAGCTTTCCACTATTACCACCCTAGTATCGGC
The DNA here is from genome assembly GCA_026929855.1 of Poa annua. Taxonomy (NCBI): domain Eukaryota; kingdom Viridiplantae; phylum Streptophyta; class Magnoliopsida; order Poales; family Poaceae; genus Poa; species Poa annua. Next base: position 75,099,268 of record CM049426.1, read on the forward strand.
GCCTCCTGGTAGGTTTGTTCTCCTCGGCACCGTGTGCTCCACTAGACCTCTTGGTGTTTCCTCGGGACGCCACACCGCCACGTCAGGAGACCCGTCGTAATCGTCCGACGCGATTCAACACATGTCTATTGCCTCATCCAGACGGCAACCCGGCTTCGAGGGCCCAACCCTCATAGAAAGTATGAGAGCCCCAACACTAAATCAGACAAGCTTCCGGCTAAGCCCTACCCATGTCAGGTAGTGTGCTTGCACGGGTTAATTGTTCGGGCGGCAGCTAGGGTCGCACTTTGTTTTTTTCAAAACACTTTCTCCTCCGACTACTCCCAGCAGCTCGGGTTTTTGCAAACACTTCCGATTGCTCCCAGCAACTCGGGTCTTAGTAAAACACTTGCTCGCCGATTGCTCCCAGCAACTCGGGTTTTCCTCCGTAAAACAGTTTTATCAAAATAGGTTGCCATCCTATAGTTTCCGAGGTAAGTAGGTGAAGGTAAACTATTGGAAAACTTATTATTTTTGATGGAGCCTTCAACAATAAGGCTCACCAAATAAACTCTTTTTGTAACACCTATAATATTCTAGTAGATAACTTTGGCCAATCAATATTTTGTAAAATAGTTTTCGGGTGGCAAGGTGCCACAAAAGAAGTAAAACATGCATTATTTTCTTTTAAAACAAAACATGCTTTGGAAATAGTAGGATTTGCATAATGGTGGTGAGGTGGCTTGCCTTGTTCAGAGTATGTCCCTGGTCTTGTTCTTCTCCGTAGTTGTGCTCAGCTACCTCGTACTGCTCCTCCTCGGATTGCGGTTCTATCGTAACATGAAACAAACGAGACTAGTGTAAATCCTAAAATGTGAGTTGATAACAATTTAAAGTATAATAACAAACAACAAGCATCACAAAACAGAACCATCTATCGGAGGGATTCACTCCATTGTAAACACAAACACAACAAAACACACCAGACACATAGGGTTGCCTTATGGCACAAAAGGGGTTATGCTAATCACATAGAAGGATAATAACCACAACACTATTATTGTTTTAAAGGCAAAAGTAAGGGTTTCTTATAGGTTCTGGATTACTAAGTTGGTAGTATTTAAACACAAGCTTGCTCGTATCCAAAACAGAAAATATAACTAATGCATTTAAATAGTTATTATGGGATTGTTTAGATGGAAAAGGAATAACTCATAAAGTACTGTTCATAAAAATAATCCCTTCTACCACATTACTCCTTATTACTATATTAAGCTCTGAAAATTAGTTGTGCATGAGAATCTATTACCAAACAAAAACTAAAAATCAGCTAAGATCTAGTGGTGTCATAACAGAAAAGAATCTGGTTTCAGTTTTATAGATCTCCTGTATGCACAGTTAATTTCTCTGGAGAGATATGAGTTTCTCTTTAAGTGGAAATTTTATTCATCAAATTTGGATACTCCTAGCTCAAGTTATCCCTGTTTTAAAATAAAGTAAACTTCTGACTATTATTTAGGTACAGAGAATAATATGAATTATTTTGATGCCAAACCAGTGGGGTAAGTTAGATAAAACTTGTGGCTACTTCACAAAAATACCCCCAACAAAACTTCATGGACAGAGGTGGCTCATCCAACCAAAACTAGACATACACTATTCTCTGAATTCTAAATATGCATTGCAAGAGACTATCCTCCTGTTTTTAAGGAATTGATTCATCAAGCATAAAATATCAGCTAGAAAAATCTACATTTACAGCATATGACACCTCCAACTTATATTTACCATCTCCCAGTGGATTTACCCCAAAAAGTGTTTTAATTAAAGAGTTAAAAATCACCAAATACCCACTGGTGTTCTACTTAGACTAAAAATATATTTTGCTAGAATAATCTTCTGCATGCAAGACTTATTGATCTAAGTAGACATTTTTATAGGCTTTCCATAGAATTTTAGTTCGCATGTTTTGGACTTATAAATACCAAGTTATTAAACAATTGGTAAAAATGATACTTTTTACTAGATCCACTGTACAACATAACACAAAATATATTTTGGACTAAATCCAAAGCCACATGATTAAGAAAACATGTAGCTATGCTACAAAATTAGTCTCGCTATTTTGGAAAATACAGATTAACCACAAAAGAATAAAAACTATAACCTTAATTCTCTGGATTTTTCAACACAAAAAAGATTAAAACTGAAAAAGGCCGGGCGGCCAGATCTGGGCCAGATCAGCCCAGAAGCAACGCAGAATAGCGCGGAGCTGCGTGGAGATGGAGCTAGGCCGGCCCATCCGGGCGAGGCCACGCGTGCGCGCTCAAAACGGTCAACGGACCGAGCGCGGTTCTAACTCGACCGCAAGATCAACGGCGACGTCATCGTCTTCCTGGCCGCGCCAGCGCGGGCGAGACGCCGAGAGAAAGAAGGAGAGGGGTGCGACGGAGCACTCACCTCGGACGTCCAGGGTTCGAGTGCGGGGCTGGGTTCGGTGGAGAGGGCGCAGAGAGGTGGGCTCCTACGCGGGGCGACGTCGGAGGAGCTCTCTTCATGCAGCCATGGCGCGTCCTCCTAGCTTCGGTCGAGGATGAGCACGAAGCCTATGGAGCTCCTCTGCGCAAAAGAGAGGGTGGGGAGTTAGGTCTCGCATAATGGAGTTCGGCAGGCCAAGAATGGCGGAGAGGAGAGGGGTAGAACGCCGACGATGGAGCTCGGCAGCTTTCGGTGGCCGGAGCAAAAACCTTCTCTCACGGGCGGTAGGGGACGGAATCTTGAGCGAGCTCTCGAGGTAGGGGAGTGAGTGTGAGAGGGTGCCTGGTGAGGAGGAGAAATGAGACAGGGGAGGGCTCGGGTGAGTGTTATAGCCACACCCGATCTAGGGTTTTCGGTTAGGACAAGGGAGAGAGAGAGGGGAGGTGCTCTCGGTTTCTACTGGCTGGGGAGGGCGGTGGGGAGGGGAACATAGTGGAGTTGGTCGCGATGACCAGGCTTGGCCAGTGAGAAGGAGGGGAGTGAGCTCCGGTTGGGTGGAGAGAAAAAGAAAAAGAGAAGAGTGGTGGAGAGGTGACCAAGGTCCATGACAAGTGGGCCAGAGGGGTGGGATGCTGCTCTCCTTCTCCAGCAGGTAGGGTAGAGAGGGATGAGAGAGATGAGTGGAGGTTTTGGGTAGTTTTCTTCAAATAAAAACAAATCCTAAGTTTGAAATTTTCAAACACTTATTCACAAAAGAAATTGAACTATTTGCCTAAATTCACTAGATTGTGGTGAAGTTACTGAATTACTCAGTGCTCAAACCAAACACCTCATTGGGCATACAAAGGAAAAAAGTTTTTTTTTTTTGAAAAGGTAAAGAATGACCCAAATGGTCATGTTAATCTGATGGCAACAAAAGCTAGTGAGATTCATGTACAAACAAGCTCCATTGTGATAATTTGGAACAGGGTATGGAACTATACATGACATAGATCAAGTTGGTTCAAATGCATGTCAAGAACCATTTGAGGTTTGCTTTATAAAAGCTCCTAGTTTGGCTAAGTTTTAACAGGCATGAAGATCCTAATAGTTGAAGTTTTCTTTTAGTTGTTGTGGTTTTAGTGTTTCTATCATCTTAGATGGCTAGTGGAACTCAACAAGAATAATGAGTGCAATAAGATAGTTCATGCCTCAAAATTTTACACACCTAAATCTACAATACTTATGCTAAGAAAATTGGGGTGTTACAATAAACCTAATCAAAATACTTAGCAAAATAAGGGAGAAGTTTTCCTATGAGAAGTATAACAATGCAATAAAATATGTTATGTATGGAATGCACTTTTTAATTCTATTCGGAATAAAACAAAAACAAAAATGCTGGGTGTCGTGCCAAGCTTTGATTGGCTCGGATCTAGGGTTAACGTGGGAAATGCAACCTCCTCGCCGGCTCAAGGACATGCAACGCCTAGCAGGCTGCATGGCCAGCTTGGGCCGTTTCATCTCCAAGTTCGGTGAGAGAGCCCTGCCCTTCTTTAAGATCATGAAGAGGTCTGGCACTTTCAAGTGGACGCCTGAAGCGGAAAAAACCTTTGAGGACTTGAAGAGGTACTTGGCCAGCCCACCAATCATGGTTGCCCCAAGGACAGGCGAGCACCTGAAACTGTATCTATCAGCCACTTCACAAACCACCAGCGCCATCCTGGTGGTAGAAAGAGAAGAGGCATTCCTCCACAAGAAGAGTGCAACCACTCCAAAGCCAAAACCGCTTGACGAAGAGCTCGACAAAGGGACAGGCCCCACAAACCCACCGCCAGGCCTAGAGCCACAAGAGGAGCCTGCCCCAAGTCAACCTCCACAAGCTGATCTCGCCAAGGAGCCTGAAGAGCCTCCACAGGCCAACCCCCTTGAAGGCCGTAAAGAGCCTCCACAAGCCAACCGCATTGAGGGCCCTGAAGAGCCTCCCCAGGCTAGAAAACTCTGCGCCTAAACAAACAACCCTTGTCGAGCATCCTGTCTACTTCGTCAGTACAGTACCACGGGATGCTCGGGAACGGTACACAATGCAGCAAACACACCTCATTGCGCTCCTCATCGCCTCAAGAAAGCTGCGACACTACTTCCAAGGACACCCCATCACGGTGGTCACCTCATTCTCCCTGGAGCAGATCCTGCGCAACCCCAACGCCACAGACCGTGTCGCGGGATGGAACATAGAGATACAGCCATTCAACTTGCGCTTCGATACCACAAGGGTAATCAAAGGGAGAGCGCTGGCAGACTTTGTCACCGAATGGACTGATCCAACCCCTGTAGAGCCTCTAGGAGAAGAGCCAGAGCCCTCTGGAGACAAAATGCCCAGCCACTGGACCATGAAGTTCAACGGATCTTTCGCTTGCCGCCATGGCGGGGCTGGCGTCATCATGATCTCGTCCAAGGGTGACAAGCTCTATTACGCGGTCCAATGGAATCGACAAGATCTCCAACAACATTGCTGAGTACGAGGGCCTGCTCGCCGGCGTACGTGCCGCCATCGCTCTAGGCATCAAGCACCTACTCATCAAGGGCGACTCCCCGCTGCTCGTAAACTTCTGCAACAAGAGCTACAATCCTAAGGACGACCACATGGCCGCATACCTTGAAAAGGTCCGCAGGCTTGAGAAGCACTTCAGGGGCATGAAGCTCATGCACATCCTGAGGAAGGAAAATCAGGAGGCTGATGACATCGCCAAACGCGCATCAAGGGGGCAAGCTCAGCTGCCAGGTATCTTTGAAGAGAGGCTCGTCGCGGCCTCCATAAAGCAGACTCAAGAAGCCATGCCCGCAAGCAAAGACGAAGTGCTCCCGCCACCACCTACAACTGGGTCTCCCGATTGCGGCCCCCAGGCAGGGGATCGTCTGTTCCTCACAACGATGCATCAAGAGACATGCTGGATCGATGAGCTCAAGCACTACATCACCAAGGGAATTTTCCCCGAGGAAGATGTCGAAGCAGAGCGAATCGCTCGCCAGGCAAAATCCTACCACATCCTCGAGGGAGATCTCTACTGCAAGCGTCCAAATGGCATCACGCTCAAATGCGTCCCTCCTAAAGAAGGCAAAATGCTGATCAAGGACATCCACTGCGGGGAATGTGGCCACCATTCGTGCGCCCGCACCATCGCAAGCAAAGTCTTCGGTAGTGGCTTCTACTGGCCTCAAGCACTTCAGGATACAGTTGACATCGTCCAAGATTGCAAAGCATGCCAATTTCACGCCAAGCAAATCCATCAGCCTACGCTGGGACTACAGACCATCCCGCTCTCCTGGTCGTTCGCGGTCTGGGGGATGGACATCTTGGGACCATTCCCAACAGCGCAAAGGGGCTATCGCTACCTCTTCGTGGCCATCGACAAGTTCACCAAATGGCGCGAGGTGGAGGCGACGCGCACAATTCCAGCAGGCACGGCGGTGCAATTTATCAGAGGCCTCGTCTGCCGCTTCGGAGTGCCTAATCGCATCATCACCGACAATGGCTCACAATTCACCAGTGGCATCTTCAGGGCTTACTGCGAGAAAATGGGCATCAAGCTCTGCTTCGCCTCGGCCACTCATCCACAGAGAAATGGCCAAGTCGAGCATGCAAATGCAGAAGTCCTCAAGGGACTAAAAACCAGGACCTTCGACGTCCTCAAGGGCCACGACAAGGGTTGGATCAGCGAGCTCCCTTCGGTGCTCTGGTCCATCCGCACAACGCCGCCCAAGCCTACGGAAGAAACACCGTTCGCCCTTGTCTATGGAGCCGAAGCAGTCCTCCCCACAGAGATAAAGCAATGTCCCCACGGGGCCTTGCCTTTAACGAGGACGAGCAAGAAGATCTCCAAAACGACGACCTGCTACTTCTCGAGGGACTACGCCGCCGTGCCGCCCTCCGGGCGCAAAAAAACCAGCAGGACCTACAACGCTACAACAGCCGCAACGTGTGCTCGCGCACGTTGGAGACATGTGATCTCGTCCTTAGGCGAATCCTCTACAGGGAAGGCCTCCACAAGTTGTCACCCATGTGGCAAGTGAAGGAGATATGCCCTAGAGGCAATTAATAAAGTGTATTTATTTATCATATCTCGTTTGTTCATAATATGTTTTTGTGTCATGCTATAACCGTATTAAGCGGAAACATTAATACGGGTGTGATGCGTAAACAACCAGTTCCCTAATAGCCTCTACTAAGACTAGTTTCGTTGCGTGATCGATGATCGAGGTTTCCCGATCATAGGGCATGGTGCCGGTCGGCAATGGAAGTCACTTCATTGGAGAACGATGTGATGGACATACCCAGATTTGTAGGACGTAGTCATTACGCCTTTGACAGTGAGACCAACTCTTATTGTTATTCCTGGAAGATACTTTGATTGCACCAAACGTTGTATCTTAAGTAGTATGACAATAACGGTGATACTTTTGGGTATTGGAAAGGAGTAGTTGAGATGAGGAGTCAAGAGCGGGATTTTCCAGTCCGCATAACAGGATAGATACTCTAGGGCCCACTCGGTGAGATTATGTCTAATCAGCTTGGAAGCATGTGACTAGGTCACGGAGACATGAAATCATGGACGAGTAGAAGATAGCATTTTCGGTAACGAGGTCAAGCTAGATATGGAGATATCTATGAACGACGCTCGTACACGCTAAGTATCGCCATGGCAAAAGGTTTAAGACTTCACGTTCAGGTTTGATAGATGAAAGTCATTTGTTATATCATAGGGATTAATTCATGGGGTCCAGGTCTACGAGTTAGTCATTGATCGGAGAGGAGTCTCGATCATGTCTGTTATTATATCGAACCGCTAGGGTAACACACTTAAGGGTTTTCGACAAGACAACCGGAAAGGAAAGAGATCACCGGGAACGTCCCGGGAGAGGTCTGATGGAGATCGGGCAGCGACGAAAGAGTTTTCAGAGCAAGAATAAATTATATATAATATGTTTGATATTAATTAGTGTAATTAATGTCTAAATATGATTTTATATATTTATTTTCGAATTTATTTAGGCTGATTTCCCTAAATGGGCCTTCTGGTCGAAAGAAGGCCCAAGAGGGGGAAAATTCCCTAAGGAATTCGGTGGTGGCCTGGGTGGCTGACCCAGGTGGGCCAAGAGGCCCACCAGGGGGCCGGCGCACCAGCCATGGCCGCACCAGGCATGTGGGATTAGTCCCACATTGCCTGGTGAGGAGGTTGGCTCCCCCTTAGGAGCCTATATATAGAGGGGCTCCCATGGCCTCTTAATTCACCAATTAATTCCCCAATTCTCTCTCGATTTCGTGATTCCCTTTGTCGGTGTTGCGCCGAGTTGAGAGGGGGATCTCTTCAACCATAGCCCGCTGCCGCGCTGCTGGTGTTCCGGTCCAAGTCTTCCGCTGCTCGTCCTGGACTGGATGTTCGGAGGCCGTCGTTTCCACCGTACGTGTGTAACGCCCTGCGAGGTGCTGTGCTAGCGGCGCTCGGAGGTCTACTTCCTCTACACGACCTTGAGGTCGGCTTCGTCGGTCTTGATCGACAATGTTTGTGCGGGAACGAAATTCCAGCTTTCGGTCTACAAGGGTATGTATTCCGATCTCCGTTCGTACTACTATATCTGCATAGAATAGATCTTGACATGTTTTAGGGATATCGTCGCTAGGAAAATTATTGTTTTCTGCACCCGATCCCCTTTAGTGGTATCAGAGCCGATCTACCGTAGTTATAGTTGTACGCTGTTAGAACCCGTGTTCTCCATGGGGGCACCGTTCCTGTTATTTGCTACCCTCTAGCGTGCACTTGTGATTCCAGCGGCATCGAGTTGATGAAGCGGCCCGGACCGACTTTACGCGTACGCTTACGCGAGACTGGTTCCACTACTGATATATGGCTTGTACCGTATCTGTGGCTGGCGGGTGCCTGTTTCTCTCTCTTTAGTTGGTCTTGCATTTTGAATGGAGGGCCCGAAAGGGATGCTCAAATCTGCAATTATTGGATCGTTGTTGTGGTCAGAAGGTTCATAGGTATGAAGTGGTTCTATTTACGAAAGTCCCAAGCCACGTAAAATTTACAAAAGATAAAGTAGAAGCGTCTAACTTTATTTTGCAGGGGATATGTGATATGGTCAAGGTAGGTTTATTAAATTGTTTATAAACCGCGGGCGCAAAGAAGACCATGGCACAATGGACTATATCACGTTGCATTATATTTGATGTTTTGTCTGCATCTTATATTATGTGATTATATATATTAGTATATATTAGTTACGCGACATTAATTATATAAGATGATCCCTTCAAAAATACCACTAGTGTTCTTCCTCCAACGAGCACCACCAAGAAAGTTCTACGTTATGAGGCATGCCGTGACGATCTGGTGTCAGACATATCGTCGTTCGCATACGGTGGGTGTAAGCCATGTTGCACAAGCGTCAGCGTGGAGGTTATAGTGACGAGCCTAGCATATGCAGATATATCCTCGGAACACGGAAGCCGAAAGGTCGAGCACGAGTCAATAAATTGGTGTGACGGACAGCTCTCTACTCTGGAAGTTGTGCCGCCGGCTCTGACGATGAGGGGTGGTGCAATGGATGGGGGTCGTGTAATCACTTAAACGGCCAGGAGGGATGTTTGTTTGAGTGGGAGTTATGTTAGTTATTTTCTAAAAATACTATAACTCAAAATTATTATGAACAAAACTTATGTTGTTGCAAATTCCATTGTAGATGTCTCACCCCTCCTTTAACCTAGCCATGTTCCTTGAGAAAGAGCAGCTTAAGACCGATGGGTCTAACTTCGTGTCCTGGTTCCGCGACCTGAAGTCCATTCTTGAAACCCACAAGGTGGCCTACATCCTTTAAGCCCCCTTAGGTGATCTGCCAAACACCGCCTAAAAAATCGAAAGGAATGTCCATGAGGTTAAGGCGGAGATTTCTTCTAATGTCCAGAATGGCATGCTCTTTGCCATGGAGACTGACCTGCAAAACCACTTCGTGAACAAGGGTGCTTATGAGATAATCACTGAACTCATGGTTGTTTTTGCACGACAAGTCAAGGCTGAGAGGTTCGAATCATCCGTGCTTTTCCTCTCAGCCCATATGGAAGAGCACGGCAATATTAGTGAGCACTTAGCCAAGTTTCTTTGGCTGCGTTCAGCTCCTGAATGATCTGGGAAGTGTGATCCCAGAAGAGCTGGTTATTGATAGGGTGCTGATTTCTCTGCCCCCTAGATGTAAGAACTCCATCGTGGACTATGGCATGAAAGGGACATCAAAACCCCTGTCGGATAACCTAAAGATGCTCGAAGTGGCCGAATTAGAAATCAAGCTGGAGATGATGGTGGTGACCATCGGATTACCTAAGCGCAACTACCCCAAGTACCTGGAGGATAGGAAGTTTGGCAAGACAGTCGACAAAGAGCAAGGTATATTTCATATACATGTTATAGATGTGTACCTTACGTCCGCCCGTAGCAACATGTGGGTATTTGATACTGGTTCTGTTGCTCATATATGTAACTCTCAGGAGGAGCTACGGAATAAATGGCGGCTGGCTAAGGATGAGGTGACGATGCGCGTCGGCAACGGATCGAGAGTCGACGTGGTGGCTGTCGGCATGCTCCCTCTACATCGACCATCGGGATTAGTTTTGGTTTTAAATAAGTGTTATTTTGTACCATCCTTGAGTGTAAATATTATAAGTGGGTCTTGCCTGTTACAAGATGGTTATTCATTTAAATCAGTATAAAGCAGTTGTGCTATTTATATGAATGATATATTTTATGTTGATGCTCCCTAGAATAATGGTTTAATCTTGTTGAATCTCGATCGAAGTACTCACATCCATAACACAGAAGCCAAACGGATTAAGTGTAGTGATGATACCGCCATGTATATGTGGCATTGCCGTCTCGGTCATATTGATATAAAGCGCATGAAGAAACTCCACTCCGATGGACTTTTGGACTCGTTGGATTTTGGATCCCTCGATAGATGCGAACCATGCCTTATGGGCAAAATGACCAGGACACCGTTCATTTTCGTTGAACGGGCGTCGGATTTGTTGGGGATCATACATACAGATGTGTGTGGACCAATGAGCGTTTCGACACGCAATGGTTATCGTTACTTCGTCACCTTCACTGATGACTTGAGTAGATACGGTCATATCTATTTGATGAAACACAAGTCTGAAACTTTTGAAAAGTTCAAAGAATTTCAAAGTGAAGTTGAGAATCAGCTTAACAAGAAAATCAAGCACCTCCGGTCCGATCGTGGTGGCGAGTATTTGAGTTTTGAGTTTGGCACACATCTGAAGAGTTGTCGCATCGTACCCCAACTTACGCCTGCTGGAACACCGCAACGTAACGGCGTGTCCGAGCGACGTAATCGTACTCTACTGGATAGTGTCCGATCTATGATGTCTCTTACCGATTTGCCTGTATCCTTCTAGGGTTATGCGTTAGAAACAACCGCATTCATTTTAAATAGGGCTCCGTCCAAATACGTTGAAACGACACCGTATGAATTATGGTATGGCAAGAAGCCTTAGTTATCGTTTCTGAAGGTTTGAGGTTGTGAGGCGTATGTTAAGAAACTACAGCCTGACAAACTCGAACCGAAGTCGGAGAAAGTCGTCTCTGTAGGATATCCGCGGGAAACCGTTGGATACACCTTCTACAACCAAGTTGAGGGAAAAACGTTTGTTGTGAAGACCGGTACCTTTCTAGAGATGGAGTTTCTCGCGAAAGGAGTAAGTGGGAGGAAGGTAGACCTCGATGAGATCGTTGATCCTGAACTCGAGATTCCGAGTGGCGCAACGAAAGCTATTCCGGAAACGTCCTCCACGGATGGAGTGGGAGAAACTGTCGAGGAAAGTATTCTACCTCGTAGGTCAGGTAGATCTCGGATCGCACCAGAATGGTATGGCAATATGGTTTGCACCGTCATGTTAGTTGAACAAGACGAACCTACGAACTTCAAGGAGGCAATGGCGAGTCTGGAGTCTGAGAAATGGCTAGAAGCCATGAAATCCGAAATAGGATCCATTATTATAACAAAGTGTGGACTTTGATGGATATTCCGGAAGGGCGCAAGGCCGTCGAGAATAAATGGATCTTTAAGAATACGACTGATGCTGATGGTAATGTGACCGTGTATAAAGCTCCGCTTGTCCCAAAAGGTTTCCAACAAGTTCATGGGATTGACTACGATGAAACTTTTTCACCGGTAGCGATGCTGAAGTCTATTAGGATTTTGTTAGCAGTTGCTGCCTATTATGATTATGAAATATGGCAGATGGCTGTCAAAACAGCCTTTCTAAATGGAAACATTGAGGAAGAGTTGTATGTGGTACAACCGGAAGGTTTTGTCGATCCAGGAAATGCTGATAAGGTATGGAAGCTTCAGCGATCTATCTATGGATTGAAGCAATCATCTGGGAGTTGGAATCTTCGCTTTGATGAGGTAATCAAAGGTTTTGGATTTGTCCAAAATTTGGAAGAGACCTGCATTTACAAGAAAATGAGTGGGACCTCGGTTGTGTTCTTAGCACTATATATACATGAAATATTGCTGATTGGGAATGATGTGGAACTTCTGAATAGCGTCAAGGAATATTAAAATAGGAAATTTTCCATGAAGGACTTAGGAGAAGCTGCATACATCTTAGGCATTAAAATCTATCATTATAGATCAAGACGTCTATTAGCGTTGACTCAAAGTACTTATCTTGATAAAATACTGAAGCGTTTCGGTATGAAGAAGGCAAAGAACGGTTCTCTGCCGGTTATCAAGAATAAAACATTGCGTAAGGCACAGTGTCCGGTAACGGAACAGGATAAGGCCGATATGACTAAACATCCTTATGTTTCAGCCATAGGATCGATTATGTATGCAATGTTAAGTACTAAACCTGATGTGGCATTAGCTCTAAGTTTGACAAGCCGGTTCCAGAGTAATCCTGGAATGGCGCATTGGATTGCTGTTAAGAGCATTCTTAAGTATCTCAATAAGACAAAGGAAATATTCCTTGTCTATGGTGGCTGCGATGAAGAACTTGGCGTAACAGGTTACGTGGATGCAAGTTTCTGCTCAGACCCCGATGACTCTAAGTCACAGACAGGTTATGTGTTCAAGGTGAATGGAGGCGCCGTGTGCTGGAGAAGTGGGAAGCAACCCATCGTCGCACAATCTACAATGGAGTCGGAGTACATTGCTGCTTGCGAAGCCGCGAATGAAGTTGTATGGCTGAGGAAGTTCATCACTGAACTTGGAGTGTTCCTGAGCGTGGAGACCCGTGATCCTCTTCTGCGGCAGTACAGGTGCCATTGCTAACACCAAGGAGCCAAGGTCTCACTCCACCGCCAAACACATTCTCCGACGCTTCCTTGTGATACGACAGTACGTACAAGGAGGCGATGTGAAGATTTGCGAAGTGCATACGAATCTGAATGTGGCAGATCCGCTGACGAAGCCTCTCCCGCTTGACAAGCATGAAAAACACCAGTTAGCTATGGATGTTAAGCTTTTACCAAGTTGTAATCTAGATTAATTTGTACTCTAGTGCAAATGGGAGACTGAAGGAGATATGCCCTAGAGGCAATTAATAAAGTGTATTTCTTTATCATATCTCGTTGCGCGATCGATGATCGAGGTTTCCCGTTCATAGGTCACGGTGCGGGTCGGCAATGGAAGTCATATCGTTGGAGAACGATGTGATGGCCATACCCAGATTTAAAGGATGTAGTCATTACGCCTTTGACCGTGAGACCAACTCTTATTGTTATTCCTGGAAGATACTTTGATTGCACCAAACGTCAAATCTTAATTAGTATGACAATAACGGTGATACTTTTGGGTATTAGAAAGGAGTAGTTTAGACGAGGGGTGAAGAGCGGGATTTTTCAGTCCGCATAGCAGGATAGATACTCTAGGGCCCACTCGGTGAGATTATGTCTAATGAGCTTGGAAGCACGTGACTAGGTCACGGAGACATGAAATCATGGACGAGTAGAAGATAGCGTTTTCGGTAACGAGGTCAAGCTAGATATGGAGATATCTATGAACGACGCTCAGACACGCTAAGTATCGCCATGGCAAAAGGTTTAAGAGTTCACGTTCAGGTTTGATAGATGAAAGTCATTCGTTATATCACAGGGATAATTCATGGGGTCCAGGCATACGAGTTAGTCATTGATCAGAGAGGAGTCTCGATCATGTCTGTTATTGTATCGAACCGCTAGGGTAACACACTTAAGCGGTTTTGACAACACAACCGAAAAGGAAAGAGATCACGGGGAACGTACCGGGAGAGGTCCGATGGAGATCGGGCAGCGACGAAAGAGTTTTCAGAGCTAAAATAAATTATATATAATTTGTTTGATATTAATTAGTGTAATTAATGTCTAAATATGATTTTATACATTTATTTTCAAATTTATTTAGACTGATTTCTCTAAATGGGCCTTCTGGTCGAAAGAAGACCCAAGAGGGTGAAAATTCCCTAGGGAATTTGGTGGGGGCTTGGGTGGCCGACCCAGGTGGACCAAGAGGCCCACCAGGGGGCTGGCGCACCAGCCATGGCCGCACCAGGCATGTGGGATTAGTCCCACATTGCCTGGTGAGGAGGTTGGCTCCCCACTAGGAGCCTATATATAGAGGGGCTCATATGGTCTTTTAATTCACCAATTAATTCCCCAATTCTCTCTCGATTTCGTTATTCCCTTTGTCGGAGTTGCGCCAGGTAGAGAGGGGGATCTCTTCCACCATAGCCCGCTGCCGGGCTGCTGGTGTTTCGGTCCAAGTCTTCCGCTGCTCATCCTGTACTGGAGCTTCGGAGGACGTCGTTTCCACCGTACGTGTGTAACGCCCCGCGAGGTGCTGCGCTAGCGGTGCTCGGAGGTCTACTTCCTCTACACGACCTTGAGGTCGGATTCTTCGGTCTTCATCGACAACGTTTGTGCGGGAACGCAATCCCCGCTTTCGGTCTACAAGGGTATGTATTCTGATCTCCGTTCGTACTACTATATCTGCATAGAATATATCTTGGCATGTTTTAGGGATATCGGTGCTAGGAAAATTATTGATTTCTGCACCCGATCCCCATTAGGAAGGCCTCTACAGGGTCACCCACATCGCCGGGCCTGGCGCGGCTCGCCTCGAAACTCAAGACGGCATCCCCGTCAAAAATCCGTGGAACATCATGCACCTGCGCAAGTTCTACCCGTGATCATAGTCACGTCAAGACATCTAGCTAAAGAGGCAGCTTACGGCTCAACCTCCAAGCATTTTTTTGTCTCCAGAAGGATAAAAAGCAAACGTGATCATCGTCACGCCCGTGATCATTGTCACGTCAAGACATCTGGTGGAAGAGGCAGCTTACGGCTCAACCTCCAAGCATTTTTTGTCTCTAGAGGTTCAAATCTCACGGCTTAAACCTCCAAGCTCCAAAGGCTTCTCTCGAGGGTCAACCCTCCGAGCTCTCCATGTAACGAGCCACCTCAGGCCGTAGAGAGTCTCTGCCACTAATGGGTGGTCCCCATGCCTCGACATGGTCAAAACATTAACTTGACAAATCCAAGCATAACAATTTCATTCTTAAGTGAACTTTGCGCTAAGGCGCCGCTATGTAGCATTTGGTGGTGAGTTTTATTTTTGCATTATTTCCTTAAAAATGTGCGCTTATATCTCTCCACATGCGCACCTCGCGAGCGGGGGCTGAGTATGGTGCCAGTGCCTCAAATGACACACCAGCAGCACTGTAAAATCCAAGGATCCGAGCTCTGGCTAGAGGGCAAGCTCCCACAAACACGCCATCTCTACAAAGGACCTTGGTACTTTATCTCCTCACGAGGAACGCCTGAGGGGACCTATAAGTGTGCACGAGCCCCCAGTACCATGTACAAGCGTTTGGGTTCGCCCCTCTAACATCTACAGGGAAGAAATGTCCCTGCAAGACTGAGGAGGCGACAGGGGAAAAGCCCCTAAAGAGGACATCCTCGCCAGGCAAAAACCTCTACAGGGCAAAAAGCCACGAGAAGCTAAGTCTCGCACCCAGGCCTCGAGAGCCTTTTTTCCTCCGCAAGCACACGTTTGTCCCTCGAGCGATTTCGCTTTCCCTTGTACTTCTTGGACTACTCGTACATCTAAGGGGGGGCACTTGAGCATCGCGACTCAGGGCTCTTACCTCTCCTAGGCTTAAACTCCCCCCAGCCTTGCTGAGTCATTGCTCTAGCATACCAAAGTGGCGGAGTCATGGCGTGAAGAGACGGGTCCTAACAACGCAGATAACCCATAGACATGAAAATAACACAAAAGGGACCTCTCGAGGGGCACAGAAGCTAAAAACAAATTGCTAAAGAGAATATAATACATGCCCAAAAGTTGCATAGTGTCTAAACATGAAATTGTTTCAGATAGAAGCGCACACAGGCCCAACAGACAGGCTCAGGCGGAGTCCGCATCGTCGTGGTCCTCCTCTGCGGCACCCTCCTTCGTCTCAGCAGGGGCGGCCTTCTTCTCGCTCTCCTCCGTAGTGACCTCAGTGCGCTTGAAGCGGTTTCAGAAGGCGTCGACCTGCTCGCAGAGGGAGTTGGAGACCCGCCACACGTCCTCGCCCTGACGAGCCACAGTCACGGTGGAGAGGTCGAAGCCCGGCGTGAGGAGCCTGAGGTTGGTGAAGAGGCGATCAACGACCACGCCTAGGAGCTAGCGTCTCTCGACCTCGATCACCTCGCGGAGATCAGCGACGGGGCTCTCGAGCGCCGTGAAGAGCTGGTCGAAGTAGACCAGATACATGGCGACGTCGCCGCGGCCTCGGACCTCAGAGTTGGGCGCGTCCGATCCAAGCTGGGCCGCCAGCTCGTTGCCACGGGTCACCAGCGCCTAGAACATACCCTCCCGCTGCTTCGTGAGCATGCGAGCCGCATGGGCAGTGCCCGCAGCCTCCGCCACCTGCTCAGCCACGGGGCCCACCTGCTCCTCCATGTCCTTGACAAGGGCGTTCAGGTCCAGGACGGCAGCCTTGCAACCATCCTCGGCTTGGTGGTAGGCCTCCTTGGCGTTCTTAAGGCGGGTCTCGAGTTTGGAGTTGGCCTTCTCGAGCTCCGTGATCCGGCGGGCATCCGCGGCATTCTTGGCCTCGAAGCGGTCCTCCTACTTCTTGGCCTTCTCGCGGTACGCCTTGAGGGTGGTCTTCCTTAACTCCTTCTCGTGCTCCGCAAGGGCGTCCTCCGCCTCTTTCTTCTTCTCGCATACCTCCGCTCAAAGCGCTCCAGGGCTTGCTTCTTGGCGACGACGTTCTCGTCATACTATTGGAGCGCCTGAGCCAGCTTCCCCTCACGCGCCTCGAGCTCCTCGCGCAGGGTGGCGAGCTCAACTTCCGCCTGGAGCCGCTGCTCGTCTCACAGCAGCATGTCCTTCTCTCTGGAAGCCAGCTGCCGCTCACGCTCTGCCAAGCTCTTGCGGTCCCCCTCCAGCGTCTCCTGTGCTGCCTGGTGGACCGAGAGAAGTTGGGTCTCTAGCTGAGATAGCTCGCGGTGCTTCTACGCCAGTGAGCCCTCCATGGCCTCGCGCTCGGCCTTCAGCTCCGCAAAGAGCACAGCAGCCGCGTCGCGCTCGTCCTGGAGGGACCCGAGGAACTCGTCGGCGTCGCGGATGGCCCCCTCGCGGACCTCCTTGGTGAAGCGGACGGCCTACTCACGTGCGGCCTGCACCGCCTGGTCCTTCTAACGGCGGGCCTCTATCGCTGCGTGGAAGGACGCCCACGCCCCCGCGAGCTCGTCGCGCTGCCGAGCGAGCTGCGCATCCTCCAGAGCCAGGTGCGCCTCCAGGCCCTCCAAAGACTCCCTCACGAGGCCGAAGGCGACCTCGCGGTGCCCCGCGCTCCAGTCCTGGCCGCCAAGGACCAGGTCGCGGCGTGTGGAGGGCCCTGCCCCAGCATTGAGCTTGGAGAACCTGTCCTCAGGTCTCACCTGGGTGCTAGTCCATGCTCCGTCTCCCGCGGCGCCCAAGCTGGCCTCGCCGCCCTCGCCATCCTGAAGCGTCCTCGCCTGCGGCCCACTCCCTGTGGTGGCGCGCGGAAGAGACGAAAGAGCTCCCCCCGCAGACTCCCCAGCGCCTGGCGGGCCCTGGCCCTGCTCGGTCCCTGGCTGCGCGGGAGGCGTGAACGCGCGAGGCGGAATAGCTGCGCAGGCTGGCGTTGCCTCGCGGGCTGGCGTGGCCTCCCTCGGTGGAGTTAGCTCGTGCGGTGGCGTGGCCGCGCCAGGCGGAGTAGGGGCGCACAGAGATGTAGCAGCCCGCTCCTCATGTGGCTCCACCACCATCTGCTCGGGAGGTGTCTCCGCTGACTGCTCCACCTGAGGCGCATCCTCCGCCTGAGGCATCTCCTGGGTTGGGCCTGTAGAGGCCGTCTCCATAGGCCTCGCGGCCTCTTCAGCCACGGCCTCAACCGTGGCTCTCTTCACCTCTGCTTCCTTGCGAAGCTTACGGCGCTTTGCAGGGACAAGATCACTGGCAAGCACCAAAGAGAGGTCTTCAGAAAAGGATAAAGAAGAAAGAGTAAGGGTCAAAATAACCAAGTGCTAGAAGCACTTACCTAGACGACTTGGCGCTGGTGTCGACCCACGCCAAGCCTGGCGTGCGCCAGGAGGGCTTGGTCTTGGCTCTTAACCCCTCCGGGGGCGCCTCGGCCTTTCTTTTGGACGGGATGTCAGACGGCCTCACCCCAGACCGGTCCACGGATGCTTTGGTGCGTGGCTCGCGCCGCCCCGGCGTGGCCTCCTCGTCAGAGGCCTCCTCCTCCTCGACCTTCTCCTCCACGGGGTGCAAGGGCGCCACGACGACGGCATTCATCGCTTGACGAGATGTCGCAAATCTCGTCAGTAAAGGGCATGGGCCTCAAAGAGGACACCTCCCCTACCGCGGCCTCCTCCTCGCCTCACCCAGCTCGAGAGGCAGAAGGCGAGCCTGCTCCCTCCGCTTCCTGCACCACCGGCACAGACACCTCCTTCCCTGCCAGGCCTGCCAGGGTAAACGCGGGCATCCGGAGCGTGATCGGGAGCTGGTCCATGGCAGGCACCACCGGGTTGATGAAGAGAGCGGACATGACGTTGTCGATGGTGTCCTTGTCATTGTCCTCGTGGTGGAGCCGCATCTTGTCCTGGGGGCCAGAGTACATCCACATGGGCGTCGCATGCGCCTGAAGGGAGCGATGCGGCGCGTCACGAAGACCGCGACAATGATTTGCCCCGTGAGGCCCTCCTCACGAAGGTAGCTCAAGCGGCCCATCTAGATAGCGTTCTGCGCCACTGAAGGGGGCCTTGCCCCAGTTCAAGTTCTTCACGGGCGGCGCGTCAGGAACCTCGAGGAAGACGCAGGGCTGCTCCACCCCGACGAAGAACCACCGCTGGCGGAAGTCGTCCACCTTCTTTGTCACTGAAGTGACGGCCTTGCCCACGCTCCACGACATGGGAATGTAGACACTCCCCATGCTGTCCATGATGCGGAACGAGACGCATCCCGAGCGCTCATTCTTCGCCGTGTTCCGGAGCGCGTAGAAGCACCGGAAGAGACCCACCTTAGGCTCCAGGCCCAAGTTCGCCTCGCAGAGATAGGCGAACACGGCGAGGATGAGGAAAGAGTTGGGGTGGAGGTGCAGCAACTGAATCTGGTAAAGGGCCAGTACCGCCTCCAAGAATGTAGAGAACGGAGGCACCAACCCTACATACACGCAGTGCTGGAAGACGGGGAAAAACCCTCGCGGGCGTTTCCCGTGGGCCACGGCCTTGAGTGCGGTAGGGCCATGCTCGTTGGTCCGGTCCGCCACCAGGAAGCGAACCTTGGTGAGCGCCTTGTCGTTGACGCGCACCCCGAGCAGCGCTGCGCCGTGTGCGACCTCGGTAGGCGCCACCTGAGAGGAAGACCCCGCGGCCGCCTTGCCTTTGTTCTTGGCTGGACTCATCACCGGAGATGGGTAGGTCGTGGCGGCGAAAGAAGTTGGAGGAGAAAGGAGACGAGAGCGCCGGAGAGCAGGAGCGAAGGGCTTGAGACGGAGAAGGCTTCTGCAAGAAGGAATGGAAATAGTAACGGCTCCCTGCCCCGGCGCTCAAACTTTATGTCTCGTCAAGGAGCAGTTACTGGGGCGTGGTGGGACCCCTCACTACGCGCACCCCAGATTGTGCGCGACCGTCACTCGTCTGGGTGACGCGTGGCTCGGGCCGGCTGGACACTTTGGGCCCACGACGCTCCAACTGCGCCTATGGGCTCAGTCACGCCCATCGCGGGACCGGGGGATACTGTCGGCCCAGTGAGGACTGGGGTGTGCAGAGCCCACTCTCCACACGCCTCGCACACTGACAGATTAGACAAAACGACTAAGGACCAAGCCACCGCTTGGAGAGACCCTCGAGAGGCAAGTCCCCTCGAGGGCCTGAAGAGGAAGCCAGGGCCTGAAGGGGACCGCGGGCTTCAAGAGACTGCCCAATGCTTACTTCGCCTGGAGAAAAGTCAACGGAAACCTCTCCACAGGCCTCCGCGGCCCTGTGGAGACACTTCGCGGCCAAGCAAGCGCTGCAGGGCGCACATGGCCTCTGCAGCAGCCGCAGAGTGAAGCGAGCACTCAAGTTGCCATTCTGGTGATAAAGGAGTCCACAAAGTTGCGCCGCCCGCACCAGGACAGCTGGGACTTTCCTCTCTGGTGATAAAGCGGCTGGACGGCACAACTCTCCAAGAAGATCGTCATCGTGGACTCCACCATGATCACTGCAACCCCTGCGAGCCGTTCTACGTGGTCTGCTGCCTGTCGGCCACCACGTCTAACTTTATCGTGGATGAACAGTGTCCATGGAGGTTTCAGTAGTGGTGGACTCCATCTCCTCCGCGCCACTTCCGTGTGGGAGCCCACCTTAGACGCACTACGCCAGAAGATGCTCGTGGCGCCTATAAAAGGAGCAAGAGCTCCACTGTAGAGAGGGATCGGCCAATTGCTTGCTAAACACTTGTAACCCTAGCCGAGCAAGTAGGATAGCCATCTGCTGCAGGAGTAAGACAACTATTGTGTCCCTC
Source organism: Poa annua (assembly GCA_026929855.1). Classification (NCBI taxonomy): domain Eukaryota; kingdom Viridiplantae; phylum Streptophyta; class Magnoliopsida; order Poales; family Poaceae; genus Poa; species Poa annua. Next base: position 75,119,785 of record CM049426.1, read on the forward strand.
TCCAAGCACAAAACTGCCTCAAGAAAGCCCTCGACAAGCTCATTGTACTGTAACCTCTGTAGTGCAATACAGACAAGCAGGAGTAGCGGTGTTACCTCCTCTTGAGGGCCATGAACATGGGTACGGACCGGCATCCATTTCTGTCATGGTTGTTCATCTCCAGGCCCGGCGAGCACCGTCGTCATGCCTCTCGAGGGTTGTTTGACCTCCGTGTTCAATCCCCCGTTCGAACTACTCTTCAGGGTGTGACTATCCCTGTTCCGTGGGAGTCACTCTCCAACATTTGGTGTCGGGGTACTCCGGTTCACCGGCTATTTTTCGCCGGAGTCGAAGGAAGGCGAAGGTGACTTCGGTCGTGGATGAACTCGACGGTCTAGGGCGCTAGGAAAATTCGAAAGAAGGTTACGGAAGTGCGAGCGTGCGAGACAAGGAGGATGGAAGGAAGGGGAGAGGCCGAGGTCGTCGGAGCTCACCGGGTATGAAGAAACTCGCCGGCGGTAGTGCATGACTTCGGCCATCGATTTCTCTGGCCTGGCAGCGTGAAACGGAGAGGGAGGAGAGCGGAAATGGAGAGGGGAAGGTGGGAGTCTTATATGAACAAACGGATCCGTAATTGGTGCTGTAAAACGCCCGAATTGAAGAGGAGAACGCCGGCAGTTTCGGGCGAGGTCGTGGGCGAGATTTTGGGAAAGAGCTGTTGCTGCGGGGGTGATGACAGGTGGGGTCTACCCGTCAGCGAGAGGAGGCGGCGCGTGGGTTGCTGGGCTGGTGCGTGGCCGTTAGGTGCTGCTCGTGCGGGGGTTAGGTGATGGGCTCGGCCCATTTGACTCTTCCTTCTTTTTTTGTACCGTTTTTCTTTTCTGTTTTCTGCTTTTTGAAATAACTTTTACAATATAAATCCAAATCAACTCAAATTAGTTTCTAAAATTTCGAAAACAATACCTATCATTTAAAACACTTATGGTTATGTTTTAAACACTTTTTATAAATTATAAATTCAAAATATTAAAATTTGGCACTTGTTAAATTTGGGAATAGGATTTCAATAAAATCTTTTGTGCTAATAATATATGAAAATTTCCACAATTAAATATGTTTGAATTTAAGTTATTTTAAACTCATTTTCAATAATCATTTATTTTTAAATTGTAGAATAGTAAAATAACAAAATATAATTATTTTAAAAGAAATGGGAATATATAATAAATTAATTTTTCAACTAATAATACTTTGTCCAAAATTAAGTTTTAAATGTTATACATTATTTGAATATCTCCAAAATACATTTGAAACAAATATATCATTCTTTATGTTCACTTTATTTATGAAAACCATTTTATAAATAAGGCATACTTTTAAGTAACATTAAGTCACTTTTCAAAGAGTCAAAAGTTAAATATTCAAAATCAACTAATGAAACATTTTATAAGATGAAGGTGTATTTGAATAATTTTAAATCATCTTGCCAAATATAATGGTTCCTATTATAATTTCAGTATTTTATTTTAATAAAAACAAAAATTTCAAACTTTTGTAATTTTCAAACATTACAAAATGTTGGCATGTTACAGAGCACCAGGTGGGGGAGCCTCGGAGCTTCCCTCCTACTCGGTTTTGCCATGTTGCCTTCCTTTTATTTCGTAAATTTTTTCTATATATTCACCCGGAGCCTCCAAGGACCGTATATCGTGTTTTCGACGTGTTCTTGTTTCGAGCTGTTTTCTGCCAGAATTTCGTCCCAGTTTTAGAGGCATCATGGTCTCCGCCAATGGCAACGCAAAGAAGACTTTGGAGTATGGTCTTCAAGACCCCAAGATAGAGGAAGATATCAAGAGCGAAGACGAAGAGGAAGAAGATAGGCATCATCACCTTCGCGCAACTGTCGCGAGCATTGGAGTGGTGGAGAACCCCTCCAACCGTAGGATGAGCGCGCGGATGAACACCGGAGGGAGAGTTCCACGTCATCTTCTGGCTCCAAGAACATCTTCATCAAGCACCAACTACCCCTTCCACAACTTAATCCACCTGGATCAAATTGAAAAGATGCCTTAGGTGATGCGGCCAAAACTTTGGAATATAGATCGTTCTAATAATGCAGGGAAAAGGAGCTCCAAGCCCGGTGGGGAGTGGGGAAACAACTCCAAGAGATGGGGTTCAAAGGCTGATATATTCATGAGCCGTATTGAGCACAACACATAGATGATTTGTGCTCTTACTTACAAGACTAAAGAACTGAAGGAGTTGGTTGAGAAGCTCATCTGAGATTCACCATCACCATCGGAGGAGGTATTGGCATCTCCGTTAGCTTGTTCCAAGCTTGGGGGTAGTGCCGCGGTATCACCATTATCTTTCATCTTTTACCTTTGTAGTAGTGTCATATCATGAGTAGGGAAGTTATCTTATATGATGGTTTGCAATGTGGAAGTATCTTCCTTTTAGTTGGTTATCTATGTATCCCTTGGTATGCGTTGCCGTTATGAAATATTAATGAGAAGTGTCATCATTTATTTCAGCACACTTTATTTTAGTTTGCAACTTTTATCATGGATGATTGATCTTGTCATTTAGTGTTGGTAATCACTTTGGGAACATATAATTAATCTTTTGGCTTTGGCAAACTTAGCAATGGTCAGTAGCTACAATACTTTGAGACTTAAGAGGAAAAATAATTACATGTAGAATATAGCATTCATTGATCTGCTCACTTGTCGATGACAAGCTTAGTATTCACAACTTATAATTGTGTTGTCCTTCAAGTAAGAATTGCATGATTACCTTTACAACATGTATGTTTGTTTGTATCCATCAACTTTATGCTTGCTACCCGACCTTGTTAGCCAAAGATCTGTATCGAGAGAGAATGCTTCTCATACATCCAAACCTTGAACCAAAACCCTTGTCATTTATGTCCACCATATCTACCTACTGTGTGGTATTTTGCGCCACTCAAAGTAAATACTTTGTGCTATCTTTATTCAAAATTATCCCTTATCTGTGTCATTGTTCACTAGCTCATGAGGAAATAATAGTTGGGTTTGTTATCTTCCATACTAATTAAGTAGGGTCAATTGGTTATGTGCCATACCTAGCTGAGTTTTATCGGTCTGTGCCATACCCGCGTTGTTTCTCTGGTATTTGCCCTGGTTTGATCGCATATCGGCCAAACGCTCTGTTTGGCCAGACTGGTGGGGTCGGCCAGGCGCGGCTCGGTTGGAGTCTCGTGGGGTCGGCTATTGTGCGGCTCGGTTGGGATTTCGAGGGGTCGGCTTGGGGCCGGGGGACTTGTTTAATCAAGGGAAAACGCCGATGGGGCCCACGTGGTCTTTCTTCCCTGCCTCACTGTTGTCGCCCATAGAACCTCCGATGAACCCCCAAGAACAGAGCAAAACAGAGCAATAGGAGTTGGATTGAGGGCGGAGAGTAGGGTGATTGAAGGCATAGAGGAGCTTCATCGCCATCGCCATTTTCGTAGCCAGCTAGTCTCCCGGCGCCCGTCGAGAAGGAGGGACAAGCAAGGAGCTCCATCGCCCACGCCATTGTATGGACGCCTTCATCGTTTGGCGTTTTTGGTCGCCGACGGTTCCAGATGCAGTCCATCAACCCCATTTTGTCGCCGATGGTCAGTGCTATCTTCTCTACATGTTTCATTTTCCTGTTTGGTGCATTATATGTAAGTAGATTTGATTTTGTATTTGGATTGCGGAATGGGAAAAAAAAACCAGGTTCCGCCTGTTTATCTGGTTCTAAATTTCATTTGTTAAAATAGGATTCCGATAGCGATAGCGAAGGCGTCGATTACTGTGCTCTGTACCGTTACGAAGCAACTCTCTGTCACACACTAACTCGTGGTTCCACTTTAAAAGTCCCAATGGACCACGGTTTCAAAACGGCCGTTGTGTGAGGACCCCTCTGACTACCACTCAGAGATGCCCTCGTTATGTAAATAGATCACGATCCCAATGATCAGTGAATCGCGATCACAGAACCAACATGGTATACAAAGTTACATCATACAACTCGAATAGTACAAGACTTTCATAAATACTGGTCACATGACGAAGTCTGCAAACATCGTCGCACATGACGAAAATTAACTAAGGTACATCGGAAGTTTCGGCTAGCGTCGGCCCTCGTCACGTCCAGACGCATTCCAACAGAGCAGTTGAGCGATGACACTCAGTTGGCGTAGTCGTCGGCGTACTCATCCTTCTTGTCGTCCATCTTCTCATTGCAACCTAAGGATTGAAAATCTATTTTTATTCACTTTTCTATAAACAAATATTTTCATTTTATCTTCCTCGTACTCTTATCTACTATCAACCTTTTGAAAATACCTTACCTTACTCTAGATGACCATGTTCTTATAGTCTAACCCTGATTCTTCTACTTCATATGGGAATGCTACGATTCATCATGAAGTTCTACATGCATGGAATCCCACTGAAGAACCAAGATTCGGCCAACACTTCGAAGATATTCAAGAAAGTTGAACAAGAACTTGAAGCACTCACGATGGAGATAGATTTGACCACCACTTAAATATAACAACGATGTCGTGTTAGTGTATTGTTCATACGAACTTAGGTTGTGTGACAATAGTAGATTGTTTGCTTTGTGTTAGCACCTTGTTGCTTGATGTTTGTTAGATGTTGTTTGTAATCATTTGTCTTGATCTTCTTGTATGAGTTAGAATGTTTAACTATCAAGAAAACTTTTCTTTAAGGGTGGTAGCCACCCAGATAATTCAAAACAAGTTGCTTGAACCAAGAGATCCCAAACCTTCTTTATTTTTAGCCTCCCCAATCAGAAAAATCATCCCCTGCTAGTTTTCAAGTTGCCATGTCAGAAATTTCATTTATCAAAACCTCTCGAGTTATCAGAATCATTCCAAGCATTTGATTTTTCTTTCTAGCTTCTCCGAATCTCGGGGACGAGATTCCTTTTAAGGGGGGTAGTCTATAACATCCCAACATTTTATAATGTTTGAAAATCACTAAAATTTAAAACTTTTGTTTTAGATTAAAATAAAACATTAAAAGCATAATAAAACCAACCATAAGAGACTTCATAGAAATTTATAAATTGATAATTAATTTAAATATCTCAAATAATTATTATTTTCAAAAGTTGTTTCAAGTTAAACAATTTATTATCCATTGTAATTCTTAAAACCTCAATATCTAATTTGACATATGTTTAACAAACTTTCAAACCATTTTCATGTAATAAAAAGTTTCTTTGCAAGTATTTGATTGAAATAACTTAGCCATAGCTATTCATAAATTTAAATAATATTAAGAAGTATCCTTTTAAAACTATTTAAAACAAGGTCTAATTGTCAAATGGTTTTCATTATCTTACATGAGTTCAAAACATAGTTTTGGAAATTACAAGTCTATAGTTTATAACTTTAAAACTTCATAGATTTAAATTAACGAATTTATCCAAATAGGCATTTCATTAACTTTCAAAACATAGAATGATGAATATAGTCTATATAAGAAATGAATTAAATCTAAAATCTTTTCCAAAGTTGTTTATGAAGTTTTCAAATGATTAAGCATAATATAAAACATAATAGTGCACAAAATATTTTGAATTAAAAATTTAATCCATTACATTTCCCATTTCTTTAAAATTATTTTTATGTTGTATTTACTATTATACCAAAAAAAAAGATGAATGGTTATTGAAAATGAGTTTAAGATAACTGAATATCAAACATATAAGATTGTGGTAATTTCATAAATTTTATTTAACCCCATATGAATTTATTAAATCCCTATTTTTAAAGTTGACCTAAATGGGCAAAATTTGTATTTCTGGATATTTCAAAATATTATTTTTCAAAAATGTTCAAAACATGCCCACTAATGTTTTAAAACATAGATATGAATATTACCAATTTATAGAAATTTATTTGACTTCATTTGGAATCTTAAATCAAAATTTATTAAGAAAATAGAAAATCAGAAAAGGAAAAAAGAAAATCCCTGACAGCGGGACCCACCTGTCACGGGGAGTCATCTTCAACCTCCAACGAGATTTTCGCGCCCGAGAACGCCGGCGATCTCCGGCCAAAATCCGAGCTCAAATCACGCGATTTGTTTCCTCCGAGCTTCCCTACAAGTAGCCCTGCCCCCCCTCTACGTTTCCCCCATGAAACCCTAGCCCAATCTGCCGCCAGGCCGCCACAGTTGCCCGCCGGAGTTCATCCGCCTCCGCTGCCCTTTCTTGTTGATTCTGCCGAGGTGAGCCCTCTTCGCAGACCGAGGCCCCTCTCCCCTTCCTCTACATTCCCGTGCGCACCCCCTGACCTCGTCCTCACCCTTTTACTGCAGCCAAACCGGGAGACCGAGCTCGACCCGAGTGCACCGGCACCGCCGCATCCTTTCTGTCGTTCCAGCCGCTCCGGGAGGACCTGCTCGACGCCACCGTGACCATTCACTCTGGCGCGACGGCCCGTGCGCGGGGACGCCATCTGCGCATCCGGGGAGACACCGTGGCGACCGGAGCATCAACGTCTGACGCCAGCGCCGCCGTCGTCTTTGTCTCCGGTGACCAAAAGCGCCGCCCGGTGAGCCCTTCCCCCTGCGCCTTCCGATCTAAAATGCACGGCCGAGATTAGATCGTGAAATCGAAACGGTACGATCTGATCTGGACCGTCAGATCTAGATCTGACGATCCAGATATGTTTGACTTATCCATGTCAGCGTCGACGTGGCGTCCAGTCAGCAGCCCAGTCAGCGCACACATGGAAAATGAATTGTTTTAATTAGATTAAATGGCATTTTTGCAGAAAAGACCCTGCACATTAGTTTTATCATATATTTTTCTCTGTTTTTTCAAATTCAAATATTTTTATATATTTGGAAAGCCCTTGACATGTAGAATATTTATGATCTGTTAGATTTAAAATTTGACTTATTTTTAAAATATTCAAATTTCAAATGGAGAATTTGAGTATATTTGTCATGACTCTAAATCTACAAATTCAAAAATTGGAAATAAAATGGTTTTAGAAACTTTGGAATATTTGTAATATGATGCCTCTGTTATCAAATATCTTGGAGTACAATTTTCATGATTTAATAGTTGTATGTGTAATTTGAATAGTTTGATATTTTTGACATAACTATTAATAAAAACATTATTTTTGATTAAATCAAATTGCTATAATTATAATTAAATGCCCTCTGTCTATTAACACTATTTATAAAATTTTGTTAAAAATTTAATCATAGAAAAGTTTAAGCTTATATTTATTTCTTTATTTATATTTTGCAAAAATAGAAATTAATTAAATTGCATTTATAACCTCATGCATATTTATAAAGAAATCACAAAAGTTATTTTGATGCTTTCTTGTGATTAAAAAGTGCATTGCATGCATAACATATTTTATTTTATAGTTATACTCCTCATAGGAAAACTTCTCACTTATTTTCGCTAAGTTAGGATTATTTTCAACTTAGTATTTTGGTATTTTCAACATGTAGCTAGAAGGCCAATGAAGGACTTAGCCAAAACAAGACTTCAGAAGAATCTTCAAGGAGTAGAAGCACTTAGAAGAAAAGCGAGAAGGAGTTCATGAAGACCAACCAGCAAATATTTTCTAAGTCTTGCTCCCTCTCTCTCTCTTTTCTCCCTTCTTCTCTTTGACCTCTGGATGACAGTTATATTCAAGACCAACCTGGAGGTCATCAACACCATCAAGTCTTCAAAGCCATCAAGTCTACAAAATTATGATGAAGTCATCACATCAAGAAGAAAAGGAAGCAAGGAGAAGATTCTACATTCTTTCTTTCTTTATTTTCCCTCTTATGTAATCTTGTCTTTCACTTTAGACATAAACAATTTTTGATCATGTTATTACCATCTTGAAGTTGTTGGATCCTAGCGGCATAATGAGATGAAGCGACCTGGAGACTAACCTTATATGTCCACGTACATGAGTCCTGTTCCACAACTTAAGTGGCTGGTCGGGTGTCTGTCTCTCTCACTATAGTGAATATCCAATTTACAAAGAGTTGTTAATAATTGTTGATCACCTTGAAGAATAGACTTAGTATTTTTCTCTAAGTATTTTTGCACATCATGACTAAGTCATTTGAGTGCTTATTCAAGATGATTCATAACAAAGTTATTTTGTCCAAACTATGACCTTTGTCCTTAGTCATTTTGACTGACATATTTGCCTTGCATTAACTTAAAAGATTTTCATGGCATGACATGCATCTCTAGTCCTAAGAAATATTTTACACATCATGCATGAACTATTTTCCTTAAGAGTTTATGAAACTTGTTTGTTCATTATGTATGTGTTTGTATGCATTGTGTTGTGATGTGTTTTATGTTGATTGTTTTATTGTTGTTTGTCTATATTGTTTAGACTGAACGGAGAGCCTTGACTTACGTTGAAAAGAGTTTATGTGCAAAGACATCATTCAAAGGCAAGTGGCACACCTCATAAACTTCCTACTATTTTATATATACATTACTTAGTGTATTTTTATATAAGCATGTGTAGGATAGTATTGCTATGCTAGACCTGTGTAGAAATCCCTTACTCTTGTGTCTAGGTTCCTATATAATACTTAGTAGAAATATTGATGAAAGGTTTTACAAAATGTTAAGTGACTACTCAGGATTGTGCTTATGGTTGTCGTCGCCTAGGATGAATGTCTATTCTACTTAGGGCCGTGAGCATGGTGATTTTCACCTGAGAGTACACATCCACTAAGTTAATGAACCTCCTTGGTGGATTGGTTGTATGGAGTCGGGTTGAGTGGCTACTCAGTCCCATGTCTATGGTTCCTGGAGTACATGCACTTGTGGATGGCCACCCAGGGAACAAAGGGATCAGAAGAACTCCGAGTGAAGATTGCTTCCAGTGCAGCCATTGACAATGGGCTCTGACTTGATCAATTATGTTCCGTGGACTCGCCCTGGCTTGACAAGCAGATGTAGAGGGTGTTAGGTGGAACGGGTCAAGTCATAGTGGGAGGGAAAATGCTTCTGAAAGATCTCGTCTCATTATTCTCCTTTTCCTTATCACTATAAGTGTGTAAAGGATAGTTTGGGTTGAATGGGTACAATGGTGAACGTGCACAACCTCTGCAGAGTGTAAAACTAAGTACTTAGCCGTGTCCCCGGTACGGACAATTTGAGCAGCTGATCACGGACTGTAACGTACCTGCACTTTTAATAAGGCAGAAACCAGTGTATAGTGCAAATCCCTGGATCGATTCGTTTGCACACACAGTTTACGATGTAATATCACAACAAAGTATCCATTTTATTACATCGGTGATCCAGACTTACAAAATATTCAATACAAGTTGCATAGCATAAAGCTAGCTTCGAAAGAGTAAACAGCGGAAATACAATAGCAGTGGGTCTCCAACAACTTCATGTTGCCACAGGCGAAAACATGTTGGTTGCAGACTCGAAATCCCTTAACGAAACCTCACTCGTCATTTGAATAACCTATAACAAAAAAATATTTGCAACAGAGTGGGTCAGATTCCATTAAAAATGGAGTCTGGCAAGTGACACTATGGTGGACACTTAATGGAATAACTCTATAGCCTATATGCATAAAGCCAATTTTTCCTATCTCTTTGGAAAACACTTTCTTAAAATCAAGACAAGTATGGCATGAAAACCATAAATCTCATCTTCCCTTGTTCACCCATCAAGTTTTATTTCTGAAGTTGGAATGATGGAATCCTCCGTTGACGTCCGTGATCAGCTGCTCAAATTGTCCGTACCGGGGACACGGCTAAGTACTTAGTTTTACACTCTGCAGAGGGTGTGCACGTTCACCATTGTACCCATTCAACCCAAACTATCCTTTACACACCATTTGTGAATACGAAAGGAGAAGAATGAGACGAGATCTTTCAGAAGCATTTTCCCTCCCACTCTGGCTTGACCTGTTCCACCTAACATCCCCCTACATCTGCTTGTCAAGCCGGAGAGAGTCCATGCAACATAGTTGATCAAGCCAGAGCCCATATGGCAATGGCTGCACTGGAAGCAATCGTCACTCGGAGTTCTTCAGATTCCTCGGTTCCTGGGTGGCCATTCACAAGTGTACATACTCCAGGAACCATAGACATGGACCTGAGTAGCCACTCAACATAAACCATACAACCACTTACCACCCAGGTGTTTCATTCTTAACTTAGTAGAATTTAGATTTTCACAAAACAACATTTGCATAGCATCAATAATTCTACTAAGTATTGCATAGGAACCAAGACACAGGAATAAGGAATTCTACACAGGTTTAGCATAGCAATACTATCCTACACATGCATATAAAATACACTAAGTAATGCATATAGAAATAATAGGAAGTTTATTGGGGTGTGCCACTTGCCTTTGAATGTTGTCGTTGTTCACAAACTCTTTTCACAACGAACGTTTGCTCTCCGTTCAATCTAAACAATATAAGCAAACAACAATAAAACAATCAACAAACAACAATCATCAAACATACATGCACATACATTGTGAACAAATAATTTTCATAAAACTTCTAGGGAAAATATGTCATGCATGATATGCAAATTATTTTTAAGGACTAGAGATGCATGTCATGCCATGGAAATCTTTTAAGTTTATGCAAGGCAAATGTCTCAGTCAAAATGACTAAGGACTATGGTCATATGTTTGACAAAATAACGTTGTTATAATTCATCTTGAATAGGCACTCTAATGTCTTAGTCATGATGTGTAAAAGTACTTAGAGAAAATACTAAGTTTATTCTTCAAGGTGATCAACAATTATTATCAACTCTTGGTAAATTAGATATTCACTATAGTGAGAGAGACAGACACCCGACCAGCCACTTAAATTGTGGAACAGGTCTCATGTACGTGGACATGTAAGGTTTGTCTCCAGGCCGCTTCATCTCACTATGCCGCTAGGATCCAAAAGTGAAAGACAAGATTAGGAAAGAGGGAAAAGATAGAAGGAAATATGTAGTTGTCCTCCAGGCTTCATCTCCAGATTTGTAATATTCTCCTTGGTGATGTCTTGATTGAATTCTTGGTTGACTTGAATAATCTTCAGACTTGATGATTCTTGTATCCTCGAGGCTGGTCTTGGATTTTGAGTTCTCAGAGAAGAAGAAAAGGCAGAGGGAAAGACTTAGAGAGTAAAAGGGAGGTTGGCCTTCTTGAACTTCTTCTCACTTTTCTTCTAAGTGCTTGACATCTTGAGGATGCTTCCAGAGTCTGTTTTCTTCTAAGTCCTTCATGAAGTCTCAGAGAAAAGAAAGAGAGAGAGAGCAAGACTTGGAAAATCTTTGTTGGTTGGTCTTCCTGAACTTCTTCTTGATTTTGTTCTAAGTGTTTCTACTCCTTGAAGATACTTCTGAAGTCTTGTTTTGGCTAACTCCTTCATTGGCCTTCTAGCTCCATGATGAAAATCCTAAATGTCTAGTGCATAACACTTTTACCAAAATACTAAGTTTGGAAATATTCCTAACTTAGATAAAATAATGAAGAGATTTCCTATGGGAAATATATCTATATGTGAAAATAAGTTATGCATGAAATGCACTTTTAAATCCTAAGAATATCATTCAAAATTTATGATATTTATAAAGTATGCGTTAGGCTATAAATGCAATTTTAATTAATTTCTATTTTTGGAAAATAAAATAAAAGGAATGATTATAAGATTAAAGTTTTCTATGATTACTATTTTTATAACATAATTTTATAAATAGTGTTAATAGACAGGGGGCATTTTATTTAAAATTTATAGCAATTTACTTTATTCAAAAATAATATTTTTATTAATAGTTATGTTGAAAATACTCAAACTATTCAAATTAAATATATAACTATGAATTAATTAAAATATTACTCAAAAATATTTTATAGCAGTGGCATCAATTTACAAATATTCCAAAGTTTCCAAAACAATTTGATTTGTAATTTTTCAAATTACAGATTAAAGTTATGACAAAAATACTCAAATTCACCATTTGAAATTTGTATATTTTAAACTAAGTCAAATTTGAAATTTGTCAGATCTAAAATAATCTACATGTCAAGGGCTTTCCAAATATATAATAATATTTGAATTTGGATGTGTGAGTAAAAAGTTATAACAATTCTAAGTGGCAGGGGCTTTTCTGCAAAACTGCCAAATTAAATAAATCGAGAAAAATATTTTACACGTCAGCGCAGACTGGATCTGACGAGGCGCTGACTGGGCATCGACGTGGCTACTTCCTATTCGCTGATACCGGTTCAGAGGGAGATCTAATCAGGGCCGGAGGATTTGAATCGGACGGTGGAGAGGCGTTGACCATACCTGGGCGGCGGGATCTCGCCGGAGTCAGGAGGGACAGCGGCGCTGCGCCCCGTGGTCGACGGCGGCGGAGCTCCGGTGGTTCCCCGGGCATGGGACGAGTGTCAGAAAGTTCCCCGTGGCACGGCGAGTTGGATGGGGTGGTCGGCGTCGACTCGCGCGTCCTCTACTGCGACTGGCCGTGGTCGGGGTACGGCAGTCCGGCGAGCTCCACACACTCGACTATTTGCTGCGAAAGACATTGAGGGAAGGGTCAGGGAGGTGCGTGTCGTCACAGGGAGGAGGATGGAGGGGCTTTCGGACAAGGGGCTAGGCTCACCTCGTCGGAAACGGGAAGAACACGGCGGCGGATATGGCTAACTCTGGCGAGCGTTTTCTCCGGCCTGGCGGCGTATTAGAGGCTAGGGTTTGGGGCAAATGGAAGAGGGGGTCGTGGGGTTTAAATAGAGGCAGAGAGAGAAACAAATCGCGACGATCTCGCCCGGATTTTGGAAAGGAATCGCGGCGGAAATCTCGGCCGGAGGTTGAAGAAGGTCGGCTGACGTCAGCATGACGTCACAGGTATTTTCTTTTTCTTTTCTGATTTTTCTATTTTATTTATATCTTTTGATTTATAACTCCAAATGATGTCAAATAAATTTCTAATTTTTTTTAATATTATTATCTTTGTGTTAAACCAGTTGTGGGCATGTTTTGAATATTTTTAAAAAATAATATTTTGAAATATTGATTAAATACAAATTTGACACTTAAAGTCAAATTTGAATTTCTATCTTAATTAAATTTTCTTTTGGCTAAATAAAATTTGTAAAATACCCACATTCCAATATGTTTGAATTTAAGTTATTTAAACTTGTTTTGCTGAAATCATTCATCTTTATTTTGGCATAATATTAAAGAACTAAATATAAATAATTTTTAGGAAATGTGAAATATAAGGTATTCATTTTTAATTGAAAATAATTTGTGCACCATTATATTTTATATTATGATAATTCATTTGAAAACTTCATAACAACTTTGGAAAAGATTTTTGTTTTCATTCTATTCTTATTTAGAATATATTAATCATTTCATGCTTTGAAAATAAATGAAATTCATTTAAGCAAATGAAATGTTTATTTGGCTAATTCATTAATTTAAAATCTATGAAGTTTATAGTTATAAATTACAAAATTGAAATTTTAACACCATGTTTTGAACTTAGTTGAGAGAATGAAAACCATTTGGCAACTAACACCATTTTTAAATAATTTATGAATTTATGAATAGATATGGCTAAGTGGTTGAAATCAATTACTTATAAGTAAACTATTTACTTAAAATAAAATGGATTGTAGTTTGTAAAATATTTGTCAAATTACATTTTAAGGTTTTTGAAATACAGTGGATAATAAAATGTTTAAACTGTGACATTTCAAATATTAAACTCTTTCAATAAGTTTGAATTCTTTCATAGTTGGTTTGCTTATGCATTTAATATTTTATTTTAAAAAGAAGAAAAGTTTTAAATTTTAGTGATTTTTTAACATTATAAAATGTTGGGATGTTACACGGACGTCAACGGAGGATTCCACCATTCCAACTTCAAAAATAAAACTTGATGGGTGAACAAGGGTAGAATGAGACAGTGGTTTTCATGCCACGGATATCTCGAACAGAAGAAAAGTGTTTTCCAAAGAGTTAGGAAAATTTGGCTTTATGCAAAATAGCCTTGAACTCCACCAGCCAAATATGCATATAGGTTATTAGAGTTATTCCACTAAGTGTCCACCATAGTGTCACTTGCCAGACTCCATTTTTAATGGAATCTGACCCACGTTGTTGCAATATTTTTCTTATTGCAGATTGATCAGATGACGAGTGAGGTTTCGTTTAAAGGTTTCGAGTCTACAGCCAACATGTTTTCGCCTGTTGCAACATGAATGTGATGGAGACTCACTGCTATTGTATTTCCACTGTTTACTCCTTCAAAGCTATCTTTATGCTATGCAACTTGTATTGAATATTTTGTAAGTCTGGATCATCGATGTAATAAAATTGATACTTTGTTGTGATATTACATCGTAAACTGTGTGTGCAAACGAATCGATCCAGGCATTTCCACTATACATAGGTATCTTGCCATATTTTAAGTGTAGGTACGCTACAGAAAGCATGAGTAAAACTCATCCATTAACAATGCATTTCAAAAAGTTTTTGTTAGTCCTAAATTTTGGGTCGTTTAAAAATAAGTTTTTGTTGTTTCCAAAATTTGGGACGTTATAGACCTTCCCCCCTTAAAAGAATCTCGTCCCGAGATTCCTAAGCGGTTAATAAGAGGGTGCAAGAAAAGAGGGTCCAATGATTCTTCATATTCCGAGGTTGTTGATTCCTGAATGAGGTTTCCTTCTCGATGAGACGTCTATTATCATCTGGAAGACTTGGGTCTTAGCTGAAGGTGTTGACTTGTTGGTCGCCGCTGATGTAGGGTTCTTCTTGAGCGGACTTAAAAAACTCCAGGGTTGGGGCGCAAAGAACTGTTTGTCACAGCTATCTATTAAAATCTAGCATGTGTCTTCCCCCCTTAAAAAGGGGACACTAGGAGGGTTAAATTTGGTGCTATTAGATGTTGCCGACTTCAAGGGTATGTTGGTCATGGATATCATGATGATCTTCATCTTGGTCGTAGCTCCTCCGTGATTGGGGATGGTGTAGACACTTGTCACAATATTGCCGTCATGGGGGGTTAGCAGTTAGACATGTGGAAACAACTTTCAAGCCTCACTGGGCGTCAAGTCGGGAGACTTGACTCTCTTCTTTTCATAAAAAAATCAAAATGTGCTAAGATCTGCTAAAGACGTCTAAACTTGCTTGATGTTAGGTGTTGCCAACTACAACACCCTTCGATCTTCTCGTCGTTCTTTGCGTTTGCTAGACATGATGTCTCTTGTTGTGTCCATCTTTAGTTTAGTCGACGAAGAGTGTTGATGAAGACTTTCTTGGGTATAGGGCTTCATGATGCTTCGCAAACGTCTTCAGAGGTCATTCGGATCTAATTTAGCCTAAAATATGAGTACTTCTTTCTATATAACTCAAGTCGGGCCCAGTTGAGTGTATAAAGTTGACGCGTAGAAGGCACTGACTACACTAGCTTCATGTGGACGATCTTCCGTGCTGGTTGTCTCCGTTGTTGCTGACGTCGATCATCTTTGCGAGTCACGCCTTTAGGGCTTCACCAAATCTTCAAAAAGTCGTGGCTTTCGGCGTTCTTTGAGTCTTGCTCGTTGACGTCTGAAAGTGAGACTTCCGTTGGCACTCCTCTTCTGATCTCGGTTTGTACGTCTTGAAGAAGTTAGTTACAAACAAGTCATTGGTGTTAGATGTTACTCTAAAGTTAGATACGTTAGGTTAGTGATGGTACACGTGTAATTCAAATAGTTCCTTAAATTAGGCAAGGCTCGTCACATTACGGGGATGGGCTTTCTTTGGGGCTTCGGTATCATGTGTACCTTGTAACTCTCAGATGCTAAAGTTTAGATTAGAAGGAAAACATTTTAGGAAGTTTACGAAGTTTTGAGGACAAGTTTATTAGTGCATTTGGGTGCATCTATAGAAAAGGTAAGAAAGGTTTTTGTGTAAAGATAACAAGATGTTTCAGCAAATTTTAAAGTATGTGCCTAATATGCATTGCCTACAAGGCGTGCTTGTGAAAGATACCAGAGAACAACATATTAAAAATAAGCAAACAAACAAGGCACACACAAGCAACAAGCATACCAACAAAGGAGCACATACGACACATATAGAACAAAAAGAGCAATCAGCAAACGCGTTGGTCGGAGAATCCAACGAAGGGTCATATCCTAGAAGTCCTATGGGTCTTGGTCATTCCTACTTTTTGGACTCTTCATTTCATCGGCTTCGTCTCCTGCTGGAAAACTTGAGACTTGTCGAAGTTGCAACTGAAGTAGCACTGTTGGGGTTGAGATCTTGACAGTGACACTGCTTCGGTAAGCAAGGGTTGCTTTACAGCTTGTTTTCAAAAGAGTTGCCTTCTCGATACGAGTTACTTAGGTCTCATAGGGGGTTCATCGTCAAGTCGAAAACAAGTTTTGAATAGGGCAAGATAATAGAGGAAACTCTTTTGAAATAACTGAAATTAGAGAGGTAAGTTCAAGATATTTTTAGAGAATAGGTGAGGAGTTGAAACCATACCAGGCTGACCTAGAAGAAAATAGATTTCTGTCGAAATAGGTTTTAGCAAAACATTTCCTTCCTAAGCTAACGACCATGCTATCTAAGGTCTATTAAGGTTAAAGATGGCTCTGATACCAAGTCTGTGAGGACCCCTCCGACTACAAGTCAGAGATGGCCTCGTTATGTAAATAGATAACGATCCCAATGATCAGTGCATCGCGATCACATAACCAACATGGTATACAGAGTTACATGATAAAACTCGAATAGTACAAGACTTTCATAAATACTGGTCACATGACCAAGTCTGCAAACATCGTCGCACATGAAGAAAATTAACTAATGTACATCGGAAGTTTCGGCTAGCGTCGGCCCTCGTCACGTCCTTACGCATTCCCTAAGAGCAGTTGAGCGGTGACACTCAGTTGGCATAGTCGTTGGCGTACTCCTCCTTCTTGTGGTCCATCTTCTCATTATAACCTGGACGTTTGAATATCCAAGGACATAGCCACATGAGTACATTTACGTACTCGCAAGACCACCTCTAGGGCTAAGTTTTTATGGTAATGCAAGTAAAGCATTTTGGAAAACTAGGATAGCTCCTACAAACAACTATAGGGTTTAGTTTTCGAATACCATGATTTTCAGGTAATAGAGAGTACGACATCTCTATATTTTTGTTGAAGAAAAACATTTAGAGATAGAATTCTCTTCTCTTAGATATAGCAAGGACATATCCAAGTTTGAAAACTTTCTTTTGTAAAACCTTTAAAAACACTAGGATAGGGATACCCCTTTTTTCTGACTTGAGATCAGACTGGTTGTCCCCCATGAGATGAACCATCCTCACCCAAAATTTTTACCTCCCAGATACCTCCTTGTTTCACCGAAACACTTTTCTTGAAAACAACTTCTTTCTCCAAGACGCCCAGTGTGGACTTTCCAACCGTCCATGACCGCGGACGCGGCTATTCGAATAGATTTACACTCTGCAGAGGTTGCAAACTTTACCCACACCTATCGGTCCTTCCGCCGTGTCTGCCACGGCCCATCATACGACAGTATGTGGGGGTCCGAATAACCAGATCAAAGCTTTTCACTATGTCCACCCTAGTATCGGGGCCTCCCGGTATGTTTCTTCTCCCCGGCACCGTGTGCTCCACTAGACCCCTGGTCTTTCCTCGGGAGGGCACCCCGCCACGGCAGGAGACCTACCGTAATCGTCCGGCTGCTGGTCCTCAGCAGTGTAGTGTCTCTTCCGGGCGACCACCCGGCTTTGAGGGCCAAGCCCACATAGAAAGTATGAGAGCCCCAATACTAAAACGGACAAGCTTCCGGCTACGCCTTACCCATGTCAGGTAGTGTGGTGGCACGGGTTAATTGTTTGGGCGGCTGCAGGGATTTTGAAATTTAACCTCCATCTCCGACTGCTCCCAGCAGCTCGGGTTTGCACAACATCTCCGAATGCTCCCAGCATTTCGGGTTTTCATAAAACATTTCTTTATCACTGATTGCTCCCAGCAACTCGAGTTTTCTCCGTAAAACCTGTTTTATCAAACATTTTCCCATCCTATAGTTTTGAGGTAAGAAAACAAGGGTATGCTACTAGCAAACTTGATCTTCTTGGTGGAGCCTTCAACAACAAGTATCACCAAGTAAAAAA
The DNA here is from genome assembly GCA_026929855.1 of Poa annua. Classification (NCBI taxonomy): domain Eukaryota; kingdom Viridiplantae; phylum Streptophyta; class Magnoliopsida; order Poales; family Poaceae; genus Poa; species Poa annua. Next base: position 75,137,961 of record CM049426.1, read on the forward strand.
CTTACTTTGTAACACCTATAAAAATCTATTAGAGAACTTTGGCCAAACAATAATTGGAAAAATATATTTTCGGGTGGCAAGGTGCCACAAAAGAAGGAAACATGCATTATTTTATTTTGAAAGACAAAACATGCTTGATAAAAATAATAGGATTCATTATAGTGGTGAGGTGGGCTTGCCTGGCTTAGCAATATGTCCTTGGTCTTGATCTTGATGTTCCTCAGGGTCACTCCTCACTTCCAGTTCCTTCCCGATCGTATCTAACGTTATAAACAGGAAGAGGACCAACACTCAGAATACAAGACAATGCCACAAAGACATAACAAACAACAAGCATTGCACACGACACTGAGCTAACAATCATAAGCAAGCAATTCACTTAGTTAGACAACAACAAGAAACAAGTCCATATAGTTAAGACAAACAACAGATACTCCTTAGACCATATACACAACAACCCTATTTGTCAAAAAGTAGTTTTAACTTATCACGAAAACAAACCGTCTCTTAGGGTGATTAGATCATTTAACAAGGGTTGTTATGTTAGTTTCAGGAAATACTTCAGATAAAAGTATCTTAATTGTTTTTGGAAATATTTCAAACAAAAGTATCTCAATTGTTTAGGAAATACTTCAAACAAAAGTATCTTAATTGTTTAAGAAATACTTCAAACAAAAGTATCTTAATTGTGTATGAAATAATTCCAACAACACTAGGTTAACACACAAGCAAGTATTAAGATTAACACTAGCACATTCACATGCAAAACATGTTACTAGCTCAAAAACATCTACTACCAAGTATCTAAGCGATAAACAATGGTAACACCAATGTCCAAACAATTTTAAGACTAAGAGCTAAAATGGTGCACTAGGCTTATTTAATAGGACACCACAATTAAGACCACTTCAACAATTAAACCAAACAATCACACAGTAAACAAGTGTTGACAACAATCTTGAAGTAAACAAACCATACAACAATCATTACAAAGCACAAACAATTTCTGGATAGAAACATGACACACAACCATGCCCACAAGCAAAGCATATAAATACTTTTGATGTCGTTATTTGGGTGTCGGAGAGTGACTCCCACGGAACAGGGATAGTCACACTCTGAAGAGTAGTTCGAAGGAGGATTGAACACGGAGGTCAAACAACCCTCGAGAGGCACGACAACGGTGCTCGCCGGGCCTGGACAGGGACGATCACGACAGAGATGGACGCCGGACCGTATCCAGGATCACGACCCTCTGGAGGACGTAACACCGCTACTCCTGCTTGTCTGAATTGCACCGCAGAGATTTCAGTACAGTGAGCTTGCCGAGGGCTCTCTTGAGGCAGTTTGGTGCTTGAAGAGGGACACAATGGTTGTCTTCCTCCTCCAGCAGTTGGCTATTCTACTCGCTTGGATAGGGTTAAAAGGGTTTAGCAAGCAATTTGCCGATCCCTTTCTATGGTGGAGTTCCTGCTCCTTTTATAGGCGCCTCGGGCCTCTTCCTTGCGCTGAGCGCTCAAGGTGGGATCCCACAGGGCAGTGCCACGGAGGTGAGGGAGTCCACCGACGCCGAAACGTCCATGGGCGCGGTCCTTTTGTGCTAAAGTTGGGCGCGGTGGCCGACAAGCTGCAGACCGCGCATAACGGCTCACAGGCGTTGCAGTGGTCGTGGCGGAGCCCACGATGACGATCTTTTTGGAGCGTTGTGCCGCCCAGCCACTTTATCACCAAAGAGGAAAGTCCTGGGTGTCCTGGCGCGGGCGGCGCAGCTTTGTTGACTCCTTTATCACCGTAATGGCAACTGGAGCGCTCACGTCACTCTGCGGCTGCTGCAGAGACCATGTGTGTCTTGCAGTGCTTGATTAGCCGCGAAGTGTCTCCACAGGGCTGTGATGGCATGTAGAGAGGTTTTCGTTGACTTCTCTCCAGGCGTGTTAAGCCTTGGGGAGTCTCTTGAAGCGCGGGGGCCTCTTCAGGCCCTGGTTTCCACTTCAGTCCCTCAAGAGGAGTTGCCTCTCGAGTGTCTCTCCAAGCGGTGGCTTGGTCCTTAGTCGTTTTGTCGAATCTATCGTGTGCGAGGCCTAGGGAGAGTGAGCTCTGCACACCTTGGTCCTCACTGGGCCGACAGTAGCCCCCGAATCCGCGATGGGCGCGACTGAGCCCATGGGCGCAGTTGGAGCGTCGTGGGCCCAAAGTGTCCGGCCGGCCCGAGCCACGCGTCACTCAGATGAGAAACGGCCACGCACGATCTCGCCCGTGCGTTGTGGCGGGTCCCACTGCATCCCGGTAACTACTCCTTGATGAGACATAAAGCCTGCGCGCCGAGGCAGGGAGTCGTTACTGTTTCCATTCTTCTCGCAAAAGCCTTCTCTGTCTCGAGCTCTCCGCTCCTGCTCTCCGGTGCGCTCAACTCCTTTCTTCTCCAGCTTCTTCCACCGCTTTTCCCAACTTCTCTCCGGCGATGAGTCCAGCCAAGAACAAGGGCAAGGCAGCCGTCGGGTCCTCTTCGCAGGCTGCGCCTGCCGAGGTCGCGCATGGCGCGACACTGCTTGGGGTGCGCGTCAATAACAAGGCGCTCCCCAAGGTCCGCTTCCTGGTGGCGGGCCGAACCAACGAGCACGGCTCTACTGCGCTAGAGGCCGCGGCGCACGGGAAACACCTGCGAGGGTTTTTCCCTGTCTTCCAGCACATCGTTTCTGCAGGGTTGGTTCCGCCGTTCTCTCCATTCTTGGAGGCGGTGCTGGCCTTCTACGAGATTCAGTTGCGGCACCTCCACTCCAGCTCCGTCCTCGTCCACCCCATCTTCTCCTACCTTTGCGAGGCGTACCTGGTCCTGGAGCCCACGGTGGGCCTCTTCCGGTGCTTCTACACGCTCCAGAACACGGCGAAGAATGAGCGCTCTAGGTGCGTCTCATTCGATATCATGGACGGCATGGGGAGTGTTAACATTCCCATGTCGTGGAGCGAGGGCAAGGCCATCACTTCGGTGTTGAAGAAGGTGGACGACTTCTGCCAACAGTGGTTCTTTGTCGGGGTGGAGCAGCCCTGCGCCTTCCTCGAGGTCCCTGACGCGCCGCCCGTGAAGAACTCGAACTGGGGCAAGCCCGCTTTAGCTGCGCGCAGAACGCAATCTTGATGGGCCGCCTGAGCTACCTTCGGGAGGAGGGCCTCACGGGGCAGATCATCGTTGCGGACTTCGTGACGCGCCCATTGCTCCACTGCAGGCGCACGCGACGCCCATGTGGATGTACTCCGGCCCCCAGGACAAGATGCAGCTCCACCGTGAGGACAACGACAAGGACACAGTCGACAACGTCTTGTCCGCGCTCTTCATTAACCCGGTGGTGCCCGCCATGGACAAGTACAACATGACTGAGCGCCTCGCCATCAAGCTCCGGCCTCTGCACCAGTACAACATGACTGAGCGCCTGGCCATCCTGGAGGGGATTCCCTCGTTCACCCCGTCAGGCCCGGCGGGGAAGGAGGTGCCTGTGCCGGTGGTGCAGGAAGCTGAGGGAGCAAAGTCGCCCTCTGCCTCAGGAGCTGGGCAAGGCGAGGTGGAGGCCGTGGTAGGGGAGGTGTCCTCTTCAAGGGTCGGGCCCTTTACTGACGAGATTTGCGACATCTCGTCAGGCTATGATGATGCCTTCATGGTGGCGCCCTCGCGCCTTGTGGAGGAGGAGGAGGCATAGGTCGAGGCCTCTGACAAGGAGGCCACGCCAGGGCGGCGCGAGCCACGCACCAAGGCGGCCGTGGACCGGTCTGGGGCGAGGCCGTCTGACGTCCGGTCCAAGAGGAAGGCCGAGGCGCTCCCGGAGTGGTCAGGTGTCAAGGCCCATCCCTCCTGGCATTCGCTAGGCTTGGCTTGGGTCGACACCGGCGCCAAGCCGTCCGGGTAAGTGCTTCTAGCATTTGGCTGTTTGATGCTTGCTCTTTTCTTTTTTATCCTTTCCTGGAGATCTTTCCCTGGTGCTTGCCAGTGATCCTGTGCCTGCGAAGCGCCATAAGCTTTGCAAGGCAGCAGAGGTGAAGAGAGCCACGGCTGAGGCCGCGGCTGAGGAGGCCGCGAGGCCTGTGGAGACGGCCGCCGCAGGCCCAATTGAAGAGATGGCTCAGGCGGAGGAGGCCGCGCCTCAAGCGGAGGCGGCTGTTCCTCAGGCGGGAGCTACAGCGCCTCAGGCGGAGGCAGCGGCGCCGCCTCACGAGCTGATGGTGGTTTCCCCTCCTCACGCTCCTACTCCGCCTCGCGCGGCAACGCCACCGCGCGAGCCAACTCCAACGCGCGAAGGCACGCCAGCCCGCGAGGCAACGCCAACCCGCGCGGCTACTCCACCCCGCGCGTCCACGCCTCCCGCGCAGCCAGGGGCCGAGGAGGGTCAGGGGGCGTCAGGCGCTGGCGAGTCTGCGGGGGGAGCTCCTTCGTCTCCACCGTGCGCCGCTGCAGGAGGCGAGCCGCAGGCGAGGACACGCCAGGATGGCGAGGGCAGCGAGGCCAGCTTAGGCGCCGCGGGGGACAGAGCACGGCCTAGCTTCCAGGCGCGCCCTAAGGCCAGATTCTTCAGGCTTGACACCGGGGCAAGGCCCTCCACGTGCCGTGATCTGGTCCTTAGCGGCTTGGACTAGAGCGCGGGGCACCGCGAGGTCGCCTTCCGCCTCGTGAGGGAGTCCCTGGAGGGCCTGGAGGCGCACCTGGCTCTGGAGGACGCGCAACTCGCTCAACATCGCGACGAGCTTGCGGGGGCGTGGGCGTCCTTCCATGCCGCGGTAGAGGCCCGCCGCCAGGAGGATCAGGCAATGTAGGCGGCGCGCGAGGAGTTCATCCGCTTCACCAAGGAGATCCGCGAGGGGGCCATTCGCGACGCCGATGAGCTCCTTGTGGCCCTCCAAGACGAGCGCGACACGGTCGCTGCGCTCTTGGCAGAGGTGAGGGCTGAGCGCGAGGCCATGGAAGGCTCACTAGCGCAGAAGTGCCGTGAGCTGTCCCAGCTGGAGTCCCAGCTCCTCTCCGTCCATCGGGCCGTTCAGGAGACCCTGGAGGAGGACCGCAAGAGCCTGGCGGAGCGCGAGCGGCAGCTGGCCTCCAAAGAAAAGGACGTGCTGCAACGCGACGAGCAGCGGCTCCAGGCAGAGGGCGAGCTCGCCACCCTGCACGAAGAGCTCGAGGCGTGCCAGGGGAACCTGGCCCAGGCGCTCCAGAAATACGACGAGAACATCGTCGCTCAGAAGCAAGCCCTGGAGCGCTTTGAGCGGCAGTACACCGAGAAGAAGAAGGAGGCGGAGTGTCCCTCGTGGAGCGCGAGAAGGAGTTCAGGAAGACCACCCTTCAGACGTACCGCGACAAGGCCAAGAAGCAGGAGGACCGCTTCGAGGCAAAACACGCTACTGCTGCCAAGCGGACCGTGATGCTCGAGAAGGCCAACTCCAAGCTTGGGGTCCACCTCCAGCGTGCCAAGGAGGCCTACCGCCAGGCGGAGGATGCTCGCAAGACCGCCGTCCTGGACCTGAACGCCCTCGTCAGGGACGTGGAAGAGCAGGTGGGCCCCACTGCTGAGTAGGGGGCGGAGGCTACAGACACCGCGCAGGCGGCTCGTGTGCTCTCCAAGCAGCGGGGGAGCAGGCTCAGGTGGCCCAGGGCAACGAGCTAGCTGCCCGGCTTGGAGCGGAGGCGCCGCATGCTCAGGTCCGAGGACGCGGCGACGTCGCCATGTACCTGGTCTATTTCGACCAGCTCTTCAAGGCGCTCGAGAGCCTTGTCGCTGATATCCGCGAGGTGATCGAGGTCGAGAGCCACCAGCTCCTGGGGGTGGTCGTTGATCGCCTCTTCTCCAAGCTCAGGCTCCTCACGCCGAGCTTCGACCTCTCCACCGTGACCGAGGCTTGCCAGGGCTACGATGTGTGGTGGGTCTCCAACTACCTCCGCAAGCAGGTCGACGCCTTCTGCAACCGCTTCAAGCGTGCGGAGGTTGCTGCGGAGAAGAGCGAGGAGGCGGCCGCCCCTGTCGAGACGGAGGAGGGTGCTGCAGAGGAGGAGCACAATGGCGCGGACTCCACCTGAGCCTGATTATTGCGCCTTTTAGCTTTGTATCTGAAACAGTTTTATGTTTAGATACTATTCATCTTTTGGGCATGTAATATACTCTTTGAGCTATTTATTTTAGCTTACGTACCCCTCGGGAGGCCCCTGTGTCTTATTTTCATGTCTATGATCTCTCTGCATCGTTAGGACCCGTCTCTTCGCGCTATGACTCCACCACTGCGGTATGCTAGAGCAATGACTCAGCAAGGCCGGGGGATGTTTAAGGCTTGGAGAAGTAAGAGCCATGAGTCGCGATGCTCAAGTGCCCCCCCTTAGATGTGCGAGTAGTCCATGAAGCACAAGAGAAAACGAGATCGCTCGAGGGGCAACAAATGCTTGTAGTGGGAAAAGGCTCTCGAGGCACGAGTTTGGGACTTAGCTTCTCGAGGCTTTTGCCCTGTAGAGGTGTTTTGCCTGTCGAGGAGGTCCTCTCCAAGGGATTTTCCCCGGTTGCCTCCTCAGGCTTGCAGGGACACTTGTTCCCTGTAGATGTTAGAGAGGCGAACCCAAACGCTTGTACATGGTAGTGGGAACTCATGCGCGCTTATAGGTCTCCTCAGGCGTTCCTTGCGAGGAGAGTAAGTACCAAGATCCTTTGTAGAGATAGCGTGTTTGTGGGAGCTTGCCCTCCAGCCAGAGCTCGGATCCTTGGGTTTTGCAGTGCTGCTGGTGTGTCATTTGAGGCACTGGCACCGTACTCAGCCCCCGCTCGCGAGGTGCACATGGGGAAAGATATAAAGTTCACAGTGAAAAGAAAATATTTGCGGAAATAAACTCACCACCAAAATATTACATAATGGCGTCGTAGCGCAAAGTTCACTTACGAACGAAATTGTCTCATTATGCTTGGAGTTGCCAAGTTAATGTAATTAAACAATGTCAAGGCATGGGGACCACCCATTAGTGGCAGAGACTCTCAACAGCGTGAGGCAGCTCGTTACATGGAGAGCTCGGAAGGTTGACCCTCGAGAGAAGGCTTTGGGGCTTGGAGGTTTAAGTCGTGAGCTTTTAACCTCTAGAGACAAAAAATGGTTGGAGGTCCAGCCGTAAGCTGCCTCTTCAGTTAAATGTCTTGACGTGACAATGATCACGGGCGTGACAATGATCACGGGTAGAACTTGCGTAAGTGCATGATGTTCCACGGATTTTTGGCGGGGATGTCGTCTTGAGTCTCGAAGCGAGCCACGCCAGGCCTGGCGATGTGGGTGACACTGTAGGGGCCTTCCCACATCGGTGAAAGCTTGTGCAGTCCTTCCCTGGAGAGGATCCGCTGAGGACGAGATGGCTTGTCTCCACGGTGCGCGAGAGCATCTTGCGGCTGTGGTAGCCTCTTAGGTCCTGCTGGTACTTAGCCGCACGAAGGGCGGCACAGCGGCGTAGTCCTTCGAGAAGCAGCAGGTCGTCGTTGTGGAGGTCCTCTTGCTCGTCCTCATTAAAGGCAAGGACCCGCGGGGATCCATAGTTGATCTCTGTAGGGAGGACTGCTTCGGCTCCGTAGACGAGGGCAAACGGTGTTTCTCCCGTAGGCTTGGGCGGTGTGCTGCGGATGGACCAAAGCACTAAAGGGAGCTCGCTGGTCCAGCCCTTACCGTGGACCTGGAGGATTTTGAAGGTCCTGGTCTTCAAGTCCTTGAGGACTTCTGCGTTTGCGCGCTCGGCTTGGCCATTGCTCTGCGGGTGAGCTACTGAGGCAAAACATAGCTTGATGCCCAGTTTTTTGCAGTAAGCTGTAGCGTACCTGCACTTAAAATATGGCAAGGTACCTGTGTATAGTGCAAATCCCTGGATTGATTCGTTTGCACACACAGTTTACGATGTAATATCACAAAAAAGTATCAATTTTATTACATCGATGATCCAGACTTAGAAAATATTCTTTACAACTTGCATAGCATAAAGCTAGCACTGAAAGAGTAAACAACGGAAATAAATAGCAGTGAGTCTCCATCATCTTCATGTTGCCACAGGCGAAAACATGTTGGTTGCAGGCTCGAAACCTTTAAACGAAACATCACTCGTCATCTGATCAGTCTGCAATAAGAAACATATTGCAACAACGTGGGTCAGATTCCATAAAAAATGGAGTCTGGCAAGTGACACTATGGTGGACACTTAGTGGAAAAACTCTAATAACCTATATGCTTATTTGGCTGGTGGAGTTCAAGGCTATTTTGCATAAAGCAATTTTTTCCTAACTCTTTGGAAAACACTTTTCTTATTTTCGAGACATTCATGGCATGAAAACCACTTTCTCATTCTACCCTTGTTCACCCATCAAGTTTTATCTTAGAAATTGGAATGGTGGAATCCTCCGTTAACGTCCGTGATCAGCTCCTCAAATTGTCTGCTCCGGGGACACGGCTAAGTACTTAGTCTTACACTCTGCAGAGGTTGTGCATGTTCACCATTGTACGCATTCAACCCAAACTATCCTTTATGCTCTGAAGTGATAAGGAAAAGGAGAAGAATGAGACGAGATCTTTCAGAAGCATTTCCCCTCCCACTCTGGCTTGACCCGTTCCACCTAACACCCTCTACATCTGCTTGTCAAGCCGGGGAGAGTCCACGCAACATAGTTGATCAAGCTAAAGCCCATATGGCAATGGCTGCACTGGAATCAATCATCACTCGGAGTTCTTCAGATTCCTCTGTTCCCTGGGTGGCCATCCACAAGTGCACGTACTTCAGGAACCATAGACATGGGCCTGAGTAGCCACTCTACTCGACTCCATACAACCAATCCACCCAGGAGGTTCTTTCATAACTTAGTAGAATTTAGATTTTCACAAAAACAACATTTGCATAGCATCAAATAATTCTACTAAGTATTACATAGGAACCTAGACTGTAGTGACCTCACCTTTTATTATAAGGTGGAAGTCCCTCTGTTAATGTGCTAGTCCCTGGATCAAATGCTAGCACCACAGTTTAAGATGTATATCATGCAAAAGTGTCAAATACTTTATTAAATCGCATGATCCAATGTTACAAATATCTCTTACAACTTGCATAACCTGAAAAGGCTAGCAAAATTTTCAAGAGTAGCAGCGGAAAATAGTAGATACAATGAGCCTCATCATCTTCATGTGCCACAGGCAAAGCATGTTGGTTGTAGACTCGAAATCCTATCGAATGCTCACTCGTCGTTTGTCGAATCTGCAAGGTTTAGTTGGAGCCCAGCTATAAAGGGTCAGCACAATTGAATTGTGGTGGCAAGTGACTTTTATTTCTAATATTCTACTAAGCTATATCTATATGCTTATTTGGCTGGTGGAGCTCAAGGCTATTGCGTAATGCCAGTTTTCTCCTACTTTTGATAAACAATTTTCTTAAATCAATATCTTCTCTTCCAGAGACATCTCGAGACAAGTCCATGTCTCCTTCCCATGTTCACCCATTCACGTTTTATTAAGAAATTGGGATGAAGAGATTTTCAGAACACAGCCTTGTGTAGTTACTCAAATTGTCCGATGCCGGGGACACGGCTAAGATCTTAGGTTTTAACTCTCGAGAGGGTGTGCACTTTCACCATTAGACTCAATCAACCCAAACTATCCTCGACACTCCTTTAGTGAGAAGGAAAAGGAGAAGATCAAGACGAGACTTTTCAGAAGTTGCTTTCCCATGATCATACTAAGGGATTACCACCATCCTATCAACTCTACCACCATCAATCTCTTGACCCAGGTCCACAACAACTTACTCCATCAAGACAGAGCCCATATTGAACAATGGTTGCACGATAAGCAACTAGACTCTGTGTAAACTTAAATCTCATAGCCCTGGGTGGCCTACCACAAGTGAGCAACTCAGGTTAACACCGCATATCATGGCCCCAAGTAAGTAGAAACTACCCTGGGCGAAGACAATCAGGACACTTGGCCCTGAGAAGCCACTCAACTTGAAACCTCCTCGATCGACCCAATCCACCCAGGCGTTAAATTAATTTAGTGGAAACTTTCATTTATCACATCAACCATAAGACAATCATTTTTGCAGCAGTTGCTTCCACTAAATTATAATAGGGGTCTAATCTGGAATTTCTAAGGGGAAACCTAAAAGGTTTGCATAGCATACTACAATCTCCCAAAAACCTATCATGCATACTACTTTTGCAAATACTGTTTGAAAACACTAGATATGCACTAGAATAAAATAGTAGGTGTTTTATGAAGTCATTTGCCTTATGAAGTCGTTTCTCTCACACTCTTGTCCAAGTCAATAGTTGATCCCCGTTTCAATCTATATAGTAAAAGGGCATCCAATAAACAAGCAATTCAACAAACACAAAATATATTGAAAAATTCAATCGTAACGAGTCTTCTCGGAAGGGTTTGGTCAAAGGTGTCACATAATTCAATATACAAAAAGAATTAATGTGTTTGGGTGTAGGGTTTCGCCAAGGGATGGTCTTCAAAAGTTTACACAAAGGGATACCAAGAAGGCTTAATCAAATTTTAAACGCAAGGTTTAACACTTTAATACAACTATAAATATTTAATTTCATTTACCCAAGATTATGTTTAAAATTAAATTTAACCAAATTCAGTTTCAAGAATTTCTTAATTTTCTCATATCTAACCTTTTTTTTTAATTCCCGACTTAAAAGTTATAGTATTAATAATAACTTAGTTATTTAAATGTTATAATGTTTTAAATCACATTTTAGTACCACCTAATTTAACCAATAACATTTATAAATACTTGTAGATGAACAAAAATCACTTAAAAGGTTTAAACAAAACTTACTTATTAATGTTATAAAATATATTAATAAACAGGAATTTGAGCTTTCTCTAGACAAGGACAATTATTTATGTCTTTGGTGCAAAGTTATAAATTTTAAATTAATAAACCTTATAATGTGCTAAAATAAATCAAATTAAGTCTCTGATCTTTAAATTCATTTTAAAATTTTCAAGCATTATTTATAACAAAATTTTATAAATGGGGTTAATGGACAGAGGGCTTTTATTAAATGTATAGCAATTAGATTTAATCAAAAATAATGTTTGTATAAATAGTTATGTCAAAAATAGTCAAACTATTCAAATTAAACATACAACTATTAAATCATCAAAATAATTCTCAAAATTATTTCATAACAGAGGCATCATATTACACATTTTATAAAGACTAAAACAATTTTATTTGCAATTTTTGGATTTATAGATTTAAAGGTATGATAAAATCACTCAAATACACCATTTGAAATTTGAATAATTTAAACTAAGTCAAATTTGAATTTTGGCAGATCGAAAATATTCTACATGTCAAGGGCTTTCCAATTATATAAAAATATTTGAATTTGGATGTGTGAGTAAAAAGTTATAACAAATCTAAGTGGCAGGGGCTTTTCTGTAAAACTGCCAAATTAATTTAAATCTAGAAAATCTTTTTCCACGTCAGCGCTGACTGGATGCTGACGTGGCCGCTGACTGGATCCACTGACGTGGATAAGTGTTTTGATCTCGGCCATAGGATTTAGATCTAACGGATCACATCGGCCCGAACCGATTCGCTAACCAGATCTAATTTGGGAAGCAGAAAATAGATCGGACGGCTGGGAACAATTGACCATACCGTGGCGGCGTGCTCCTCGCCGGAGACGACGACGACGGCGGCGCTGGCGTCGGTCGAGGGCGGGGTCGATGCTGCGGAGCTTCCCCGGACGAACGGAGGCTACGACGGCGTGCAGCTCGTCACGGCGAGGTGGATGGTGGCGATGGTGTCAAGTCGTTCCTCCTGGCGCGGCCGGGAGCGGCGGAAGAATGCGGCGGCGCTCCGGTGCAATCGGGTCGAGCTCGGTCTCCCCGTTTGGCTACAGAAAAAGGACGAGGGCGAGGTCAGGAGGTGCGCACGGACGCGAGGGAGAGGTAGGAGGCCTCACGGGCTTCGGGAAGGTCTTCACTTGCCGGGAAAAGAAGAATCGGGCGGCGGCGACCGAGCGGCTCCGGCGAGCTATTTCTCGAGCCTGGCGGCGCGATTTGAAGAGGAGGCAAAGGGGAAAGACGGCGAGGGTGGTGGGGTTTATATGGTGGGTGAAAGGGAGCAAATCCCGCAAGTATTGCGTCGGTTTGGAACGAATTTGGAAAGCGAGATTTCGGCAGTGATTTTCGTGCGGAAGGTTGAAGACGATGCTGACGTCAGCATGACGTCAGCGATTTTTTTGTCTTCTAATTTTCCATTTTATTAATATCTTTTGATTTAGGTGTCCAAATGAGGTCAAACAAATTTCTAAAAATTTGTAATATTCATATCTATGTTTTAAACCATTAGTGGGTATGTTTTGAAAACTTTTTAAAATTAATAATTTTGAAATATTGGTTTAGTACAAATTTGACACTAAATGTCCAATTTGAAATTATATCTTAATTAAATTTTCTTTTGGCTAAATAAATTTGTAAAATACCCATATTCAAATATGTTTGAATTTAAGTTATTTGAACTCATTTTCAATAACCATTTATTTCTATTTTGGTATAATAGTAAAATAATTAAATATAAATATTTTTAAGGAGAGAGGAAATATAATAAATTAAAATTTTTAATTCATAATATTTTGTGTACCATTATGATTTTTTTTATGCTTAATAATTTAAAAACTTCATAACCAATTTGGAAAAGATTTTAGATTTAATTCTTTTCTTATATAGAATATATATTCATGAAATCATTTTATGTTTTGAAAATAAATGAAATCATTTAAGCTAAGGAAATGTTTATTTGGATAATCCATTAATTATAAAATATATGAAGTTATTAAAGTTATAAACTATAGACTTGTAATCTCCAAACTATGTTTTGAACTCAGGTAAATGAATAATAATCTTTTGGCAAATAGACAAAGTTTTCAATAGTTTAGAATAACACTTGTAATTATTATTTTAATTTATGAATTGCTATTGCTAAGTGGTTGAAATCAAATACTTATAAAGAAACCTTTTATTTCATGAATATGGTTTGAAGGTTTGTAAAACATTTGTCAAATTAGATCTTGAGTTTTTAATAATTACAATGGATAATAAAATCTTTTAACTTGAAACAACTTTTGAAAATAAAGATAAACTGAGAAAATTGAAATATTAAACTTTTTCAATATTGTTTGAAGTCTTTCATAGTTGGTTTTCTTATGCATTTAATATTTTATTTTAATAAAAGAAAAGTTTTAAATTTGAGTGATTTTTGAACCTTATAAAATGTTGGGATGATACATAGACACAGGAATAAGGAATTTCTACACAGGTTTAGCATAGCAATACTATCCTATACATGCTTATATAAAAATACACTAAGTAATGCATATAGAAAATAGTAGGTAGTTTATGAGGTGTGCCACTTGCCTTTGGATGATGTCTTTTCTCACAAACTCTTTTCAATGTAACTCGGAGCTCTCCGTTCAATCTAACAGTATAGACAAACAACAATACACAATCAACACAAAACAAAACATCACATCGCATACAAACACTTTCATAATGAACAAATAAGTTTTATAAAACTTCTAAGGAAAATTATGTTTATGCATGACGTGCAAAATATTTCTAAGGACTAGAGATGCATGCCATGAAAATCTTTTAAGTTAATGCAAGGAAAATATGTTAGTAAAAAATGACTAAGGACTAAGGTCGGACAAAATAACTTTGCTATAAATCATCTTGAATAAGCACTCTAATGGCCTAGCCATGATGTGCATAAATACTTAGAGAAAATACTAAGTCTATTCTTCAAGTTGATCAACAATTATTAACAACTCTTTGTAAATTGGATATTCACTATAGTGAGAGAGACAGACACCCGGCCAGCCACTTAAGTCGTGGAACAGGTCTCATGCACGTGGACATGTAAGGTTAGTCTCCAGGCCGCTTCATCTCACTACGCCGCTAGGATCCAACAAACTTCAAAGATGTAATAACATGATCAAAATTTGTTTATGTCTAAAGTGAAAGACAAGATTAGGAAAGAAGGAAAAGATAGAAAGAAAGTTGTAGTTGGTCTTCCAGGCTTCATCTCCAGACTTGTAACTTTCTCCTTGGTGATGTCTTGATTAAATTTTTGGTAGACTTGATGAATCTTCAGACTTGATGGCTTTGAAAACTTGATGGTGTTGATAGCCTCTAGGTTGGTCTTGAATATAACTTACTCATCATAAAGGCTAAGAGAAGAAGGGAGAAAAGAGAGAGAGAGAGAGAAAGACTTAGAAAATATTGGCTGGTCTTGGATTTAACTTAGTCATCATGAAGTCTTAGAGAGAAGAAAAGAAAGAGAAAAAGAAAGACTTAGAGAATAAAAGGGGTTGGTCTTCTTGAACTTCTTCTTGATTTTCTTCTACGTGCTTCTACTCCTTGAAGATAATTCTGAAGTCTTGTTTTCTTGGCTAAGTCCTTCATTGGCCTTCTATCTCCATGTTGAAAATCCTAAGTGTCTAAGTGCATAGCACTTTACCAAAATACTATGTTGAAAATAATCCTAACTTAGAGAAAATGAGGGAGGAGTTTTCCTATGAAGAATATAACAATATTGTAAAATATTTTATGCATGCAATGCACTTTTTAAGCATAGGAAACGTCATACTAATTTTTGTGATATTTATAAAGTATGCATTAGGCTATAAATGCAATTTAATTAATTTCTATTTTGTGCAATATATAATAAAAGGAATAAATACAAGATTAAAGTTTTATGTGATTAAATTTTTATAACACAATTTTGTAAATAGTGTAAATAGACAGAGGGCATTTAATTAAATTTATAGCAATTTGATTTAATCAAAAATAATGTTTCTATTAATAGTTATGTCAAAAATAGTCAAACTATTCAAATTAAACATACAACTATTAAATCATGAAAATAATACTCAAAAATAATTTATAACAGAGGCATCATATTATAAATATTCCAAAGTTTCATTTTTGAATATATAGATTTAAAGTTATTACAAATATACTGAAATCATCCATTTGAAATTTGAATATTTTACACTAAGTCAAATTTGAATTCTAACAGATCTAAAATATTTTACAGGTCAAGGGGCTTCCAAATATATAAAAATATTAGATATGATAATACTAATGTACATGGTGTTTTTTGCAAAACTGCCAATTTAAGTTAAAAAGGAAAAATGATTTCTGACGTGGCTGCTGATTGGGCGTTGACTGTGCATCGACGTGGCGCTGACGGGGATAAGTGGATGGATCTGGGCCGTTGGATCTGGATCGGCGGTCCAGATCTAATCCTACCAATTCGGTTACAAGTTCTAATCCTGGCCGTAGAAACTAGATCGAATGGCCAGGGTGCGAAGACCTTACCGTGGCGGCGCTCCGGTGGCCGGTGACAGAGGAGACAGCGGCGCAGCCTCGGGTGGGGACAGAGCAGACGCTGGGGAGGCTCCTTGGATGTGCAGATGGTGTCCTCGTGCACTGCGCGTTGCGGCGGAGTGGATGGTGACGACGAATTCGACTCGCGCGTCCTCGGGTAGCGGCAAGACGCGGCCGGAGTTCCTCAAACGTCGACGAGCCTCGGTCAGTTCCTCCTCGACGAACTGCTACGAAAACGAAGCGAGGGAGGGTTTGAGGAGGTGCGCGTCGACACGGGGAAGAGGATGGATGGGGCCTCGGGGCTTGCGGCGGCTTACCTCGCCGGGGATAGAGGAAAAACGGCGGCGGCTTGCACAAACTTCGGCGAGTGATTTTGTCGGCCTGGCGACGTCTTAGATGTTAGGGTTTGGGGCAAAAGGAAGAGGAGGGTGCGGGGGTTTTATAGGCCGAACAAGGGGAAACAAAACGCGACAATCACGACGGATTTGGGAACATAAATGGGGGCGGATTTCTCGGTCGGAGGAGGAAGAAACGGTGACATCATCGCTGACGTCATCGTTTTTTTTTTAATTTTTCTATTTAATTCATATCTTTTGATTTAAATGTCCAAATGATGTCAAATAAAATTCTAATAATTCGTAAAAGTAATATCTTTGTGGTAAACCAGTTGTGGGCATGATTGAACAATTTTCAAAATTAATAATTTTGAAATATGGATTAAATACAAATTTGACACTTTAGATCAAATTTTAAATTATAGCTTAATTAAATTTTATTTTGGCTAAATAAAATTTATAAAATACAACACTTATATAGGTTTGAAAGTAAGTTAATTAAACTCATTTTTTCAATACTGAAATCATTTTGGGCTTTAGTACTATATTAAACAACATAACACATTTATTTGAAATGAAAAGAGAAAATGTAATGTTAGCATTTTTAATTCAAAATATTTTGCGCACCATAAGTTTTATGTTATGATAAATCATTTGAAAACTCCATAAACTATATTTGGAAAAGATTATTGATTTATTTCATTTCTTATATTGAATATATTCATAAAAAATATTTTATGTTTTGAAAATTAATAAAAATCATTTCAGCTAATGAAATGTCTATTTGGATAATTAATTAATTTAAATCTATGAAGTTTGAAAGATATAAACTATAGACTTGAATTTCTAAAACTATGTTTTGAACTCAGGTGAGAGAATGAAAATCATTTTATAAAGTTGTCATACTTTAGTTAACTTTTAGGTGCTTTGCAAAGATGGTTTTGAGTTTAATAAATAGTCAAAGATTAAATATTCAAAATCAATTAATGAAACATTTTATAAAATAAAGGTGTATTGGAATAATTTTAATTTATCTTGCCAAATATAATGGTTTCTATTTTAATTTTAGTATCTTATTTTAATTAAACAAAAGTTTTAAATTTTAGTGATTTTTAAACATTCAAAATATTGGGTTATTACATAAGCCCTGAAGATGCCGCCTGTGAATTGCTAGCCGTTCTCGGTGATTATGTGATTAGGCACTCTGAAGTGGCAGACCAGGCCTCCGATGAACTTCACCGTTGCGCCTGCTGGAATTGTGCGTGTCACCTCCACCTCGGGCCATTTGGTGAACTTGTCGATGGCCACGAAGAGGTAGCCATAGCCCCCTTGCGCTGTTGGGAATGGTTCCAAAATGTCCAGCCCCCAGACCGCGAACGGCCAGGAGAGCGGAATGGTTTGGAGTCCCAGCGCGGGCGGATGGATTTGCCTGGTGTGGAACTGGCAGTCTTCGCAAGCTTTAACGATGTCAACTGCATTTAGAAGTGCTTGCGGCCAGTAGAAGCCACTCCTGAAGACCTTGCCTGCGAGGGTGCGGGCGCACGAGTGGTGGCCGCATTCCCCGCTGTGGTTGTCCTTGATTAAGCTCTTTCCTTGTTCAGGAGGGATGCATTTGAGTGCGATGCCATTTGGGCGCTTGCGGTAGAGATCTCCCTCGAGGATGTGGTACGATTTTGCCTGGCGATCGATTCGCTCTGCTTCGACATCTTCTTCGGGGAGGATTCCCTTGGCGAGGTAGTTCTTGAGCTCGTCGATCCAGCCTGTCTCTTGATGCACCGCTGTGAGCAACATGCGCTCTCCTGTCTGAGGGCCGCAATCAGAAGCCCCAGTTGTAGGTGGTGGCGGGAGCACTTCGTATGTGCTTGCGGGCATGGCCTCTTGAGGCTGCTTATGTATGCCTTGACGAGTCTCTCTTCAAAGACGCCTGGCAACTGAGCTTGCCTTTTTGATGCGCGCTTGGCGATATCATCAGCCTCTTGATTTTCTTTCCTTGGGATGTGCATGAGCTCCATCCCCCTGAAGTGCTTCTCAAGCCTACGGACCTCTTCAAGGTATGCGGCCATGTGGTCGTCCTTAGGCTTGTAGCTCATGTTGGAGAAGTTGACGAGCAGCTGGGAGTCGCACTTGATGAGTAGGTTCTTGATGCCTAGAGCGATGGCGGCACGTAGGCCGGCAAGCAAGCCCTCGTACTCAGCAATGTTGTTGAGATCTTGTCGATTCCGAAGCACAGCTGGACCGCGAAATAGAGTTTGTCACTCTTGGGTGAGGTCAGGAAAACGCCAACCCCACCATGGCGGCAGGCGAAGGCTCCATCGAACTTCATGGTTCAGTCGCTGTGCATTTTTTCTCCAAAGGGCTCTAACTCTTTCCCTAGAGACTCTTCAGGGGTTGGATCAGTCCATTTGGCGACGAAGTCTGCCAGCGCCCTTCCTTTGATGACCCTTGTGGTATCAAAGCGCAAGTTGAATGGCTGTAGCTCTATGTTCCATCCCGCGACACGGTCTGTGGTGTTAGGGTTGCGCAGGATCTGTTACAGAGGGAATGAGGTGACCACCGTGATGGGGTGTCCCTGGAAGTAGTGTCGCAGCTTCCTTTAGCCGATGAGGAGCGCAATGAGGAGCTTCTGCTGCATTGTGTACCGTTCCCAAGCATCCCGCGGTACTGTACTGACGAAGCAGACAGGATGCTCGACAAGGGTTGTTAATTTAGGCGCAGCGCTGTCTGCCTAGGGAGGCTCTTCAGGGCCCTCAAGGGGGTTGGCCTGTGGAGGCTCTTTAGGCTCCTTGGCGAGATCAGCCTATGGAGGCTCTTCAGGCTTCTTGGCGAGATCAGGACTTGGGGCAGGCTCAGCTAGTGACTCCGGGCCTGGCGCTGGGTTTGTGGAGCCTGCCCCTTTGTCGAGCTCTTCGTCAGGCGGTTTTGGCTTTGGAGTGGTTGCACACTTCTTGTGGAGGACTGGTTCTTCCATTTCTACCACCAGGACGGCACTGGCGGTCTGTGGTGTGGCTGACAGATACAGCTTCAAGTGCTCGCCTGTCCTTGACTGGTGGGCTGGCCAAGTACCTCTTCAAGTCCTCAAAGGCTTTTTCCGCTTCATTCGTCCACTTGAAGGTGCCAGATCTCTTCATGATTTTGAAGAAAGACATTGCTCTCTCTCCGAACTTGGAGATGAAGCGGCCCAAGATGGCCATGCAGCCTGCCAGCGTTGCATGTCCTTGAGCCGGCGGGGAGGCTGCATTTCCTCTATGGCCTTGATCTTGTCAGGATTTGCCTCAATGGCACGGTGGGACACACACGAGGAAACCTAGCAATTTGCCTAATGGCACTCCAAAGACGCATTTGGCGGGGTTGAGCTTGATGTTCACCTTGCGCAGGCTGGCGAAGGTCTCTTTAATGTCTCTGAGGAGAGTATCTCCCTCTCGAGACTTGACGACAATGTCATCGACGTAAGCCTCTGCATTTCTGCCCATTTGCTCGCCAAGGGCTATTGTCATGAGCCTCTGAAAGGTGGCGCCAGCGTTTTTCAGGCCGAAGGGCATGTAGACATAGCAATACACACCACAAGGGGTGAGGAATGCCGTCTTCTCCTCGTCTTCCTTAGCCATTTTAATCTGGTGATAACCAGAAAAGACGTCGAGAAAGCAGAGGAGATCGCAGCCTACCGTGGAGTCCACATCTGGTCGATTCTTGGCATGGGGTAAGGGTCCGTGGGGCAGGCCTTGTTGACATCAGTATAGTCGATGCAGAGGCGGCCTGCTCCGGCGGGCGTTGGGACGACCACGCCGTTGGAGAGCCATGTGGGGTGCACGACTTCGCGGACGACATTTGCCGCTTTTAGCTTCTTGACCTCTGTGACGATGAATGCTTGCTTCTCTGGGGCTTGCTTTCTTGACTTTTGCTTGACGGGGCGTGCGTTTGGACACACGGCTAAGTGGTGCTCGATCACCTTCCTCGGTACACCGGACATATCTGACGGAGTACATGCGAACATGTCAGAGTTTGCCCGGAGGAAGGCACGAGCGCGTCTTCCTATTTGGGAGCTAGAGCAGCGCCAATGGTGACGCTAGCCCCCGAGCCCTCAGCCCCCGAGCTGCTGGTGCTCAGGAAGACCTTCTTCGTGGAAGCTGCCTCCTGAGAAAACAGCTGCTTCTTCTTCTTGGGTCTCTCGAGAGGCTCCATGTCCTCCGCAGCCGGAAATGCCATGGCGGAACAAGTGGCATCCAGGACGTGGCCATGGATGGAGATGGTGCCAGCGCTGTCGGGGATCTTGACCATGTTGTAGGCATGATGAGTGACGGCCATGAACTTCGCGAGGGCGGGGTAGCCGAGGATGGCATTGTACGGCAAGCCGATGCGCGCGACGTCAAAGTCGATGAGCTCAGTGCGGTAGTTCTTCTGCGTGCCAAAGGTGACAGCGAGGCGGACTTGCCCAGAGGCTCGATGGAGCCGCTAGTGACTCCCGTGAAGGGTCTGGAGGGCATGAGACACTCGTAGGGCACTTGAAGCGTCTATGAAGTCTCGATGGAGATGACGTTCAGGCATGCACCTCCATTGATGAGCATCTTGGAGACGGCGATGTTGTGTATGGTGGGAGAGCAGACCAGCGGGAGGGTGCCAACAGTCTTGGTGCACTTGGGGTGGTCCTGTGCGTGAAAGGCGATGGTGTACTGCGACCACTTGAGGGGCCGGGAGGTCTCGACGCTGGGTAGCGCGGTGTTTAGCTCGCGAGCAAACTGCTTGAATGGTTGTTCGACTTGGGCGCCTGAGCCCCGCCAAGGATGCAGGCCATGGCTCCTCTCGGGCCTGGTAGCCTCCATCTTCCTCGTCAGGAAGATTGCCATTTTTCTCGGCGGCGTTGGCCTGAGTGCCCGAGGGCTTCTGGTAGCCGCCCTTGCGTCCGTTTCTGCGGTAGCTACGGCCTCGACCGCAGCTGCCGCTGCCCTCAGCCTATTCGCGCTCTTTGCTTAGCCTCTTGAGTCCGAAGTAGGCTTCGGTAGAGTGGCCGCGCCTGTTGTGGTAGACGCAGAATGGACGGTCGTCCTCCTTCTACTCGCCAAGGTCGGGGGAGCCCCTGCGGGAGGCCACGTCAGGCTCTGCCGCGAGGACTGCGGTGGCCTTGCGCTTGGGGTCCTCCTTCTTCTTGCGGCTCTTGGATCCCTCACTAGGGTCGTCTCCCCGCGAGCTCATCTTGACGAAGAGTAGTCCCTCTTCAGCCTAAGCGCACTTGTCTGCCAGATCAAA
Source organism: Poa annua (assembly GCA_026929855.1). Classification (NCBI taxonomy): domain Eukaryota; kingdom Viridiplantae; phylum Streptophyta; class Magnoliopsida; order Poales; family Poaceae; genus Poa; species Poa annua. The sequence goes on from CM049426.1 coordinate 75,158,930, forward strand.
CAGCTTCACTACAGAGGTGAGCTTGTCGTGGATGCCGAGCTTCTCGAGTATCCTGCGGTTCGTGACGCCCTCGTGGAAAGCAACAATGACCTAGGTGTTAGGGATGTTTGTAATCTTGTTCCGCACCTGGCTGAAACGCTGGATGTACTTCCGGAGGGTCTCGTCATTCTTCTGCACCACCACACGCAGGTCGTTGTGGGTGAGCGTGCGCTCGTATGTGCCATTGAAGTTGGCGACGAACTGCTTGCAGAACTCTTCCCATGTGCCCACAGAGTCCTCAGGGAGGTTCAGGAGTCACGACAGCGCGTAGTCGCGAAGCGCGTGGGTGAACCAGTTGGCCATGACTTTGTCGTCTCCTCCCGCAGCTTGGATGGAGGTGGTGTAGAGCTGCAGGAACTCAAACGGGTTGCTGGAGCCATCGTAGCCCTTGGGAAGGGTTGGCCTGAACTTCTAGGGCCAGACCACGCGGCGCAGGGAGCGGGTAAACGCCATGCAGCCAGAGGCGTAGGTGGCGACCCCGTGCTGCAGAGCTGCGCGGTTCTGCTGGCCCGCCTGGCCAATCTCCTCCACGAGGCGGTTCTTGCGGTCCCGCTGGCGCTCCATTCCCACGCGCGCGTCTGGCGAGGTGCGCTGCACGATTTGGCAGTCGCGTGGCGAGGAGGCGTGCGAAGCGGCTCTCTGTGTCGCGGCCGGAGCAGGTTCTGGAGGTGGCGGAGGCGCGTCATGCGCACCCGTGCCCGCGAGGGAGTGGTGCACAATCGACCGCGACGAAGCTGGGCGAGTGGTGGCGATGCCGACGAGGTGGTTGAGGCGTTCCAGCCACTGCTCGTGAGCCTCAGCAGTAGGCCGATAGCGGAGAAGTTCTTGCACCATGAGCAGGGCCGTGTGTGGAGCGGGATCCGCGCGTCCCTGGGAGGAGGCGCTCTTGTTCTGCGTCCTGCGCGAGGACTCCGCGTCGGCCCGCTGATCGGGCTGCTCCTCCCTGTTGTGCTCGCGCTCGCTGTCGGGGTGCTCCACGTGCGGCTCGTTGTTGGCACGCTCCTCACGGCAGGGGCGACCCCGTCATCCACGAGTGGCGGTGGCGCCTGGCGCGGCGGTGGTTCCGTCATGGCGCGGAGGCGTCTCGAAGGTCGTTGACACGCCTCAATCCCCTACCCGGCGCGCCAAATGTCGGAGAGTGACTCCCACAGAACAGGGATAGTCACACCCTGAAGATTAGTTCGATGGGGGATTGAACACGGAGGTCAAAAAACCCTCGAGAGGCACGAGGACGGTACTCGCCGGGCCTGCAGAGGGACAATCACGACAGAGATGAACGCCGGCCCGTACCTAGGTTCACGGCCCTCGGGAGGAGGTAACACCGCTACTACTGCTTGTCTGAATTGCACCGCAGAGATTACGGTACAATGTGCTTGCCGAGGGCTCTCTTGAGGCAGTTGGCTATTCTACTCGCTTGGCTAGGGTAACAAGGGTTTAGCAAGCAATTCGCCGATCACTTTCTATGGTCGAGCTCCTGCTCCTTTTATAGGCGCCTCAGGCCTCTTCCTTGCGCTGCGCGCTCAAGGTGGGCTCCCACAGGGCAGTGGCGGGGAGGAGAGGGAGTCCACCGCCGCCGAAACGTCCATGGACGCGGTCCATCCGTGCTAAAGGTGGGCGCGGTGGCCGACAAGCTGCAGACCGCGCAGAACGGCTAGCAGACGTTGCAGTTGTCGTGGCGGAGCCCACGATGACGATCTTCTTGGAGCGTTGTGCCTCCCAGACGCTTTATCACCAAAGAGGAAAGTCCTGGCTGTCCTGACGAGGGCGGCGCAGATTTGTTGACTCCTTTATCACCGGAATGGTAACTGGAGCGCCCGCGTCACTCCGCGGCTGCTGCATAGACCATGTGCGTCCTGCAGCGCTTGATTAGCCGCGAAGCGTCTCCACAGGGTTGTGATGGCCTATAAGAGGTTTCCGTTGACTTCTCTCCAGGCGTGTTGAGCCTTGGGGAGTCTCTTGAAGCGCGGGGGCCTCTTCAGGCTCTGGCTTCCCCTTCAGGCCCTCAAGAGGAGTTTCCTCTCGAGGGTCTCTCCAAGCGGTGGCTTGGTCCTTAGTCGTTTTGTCGAATCGGTCGCGTGCGAGGCCTGGGGAGAGTGGGCTCGGCACACTCTAGTCCACACTGGGCCGACATAGGGTACAAAGTGAAGGATGCCAAACATAAGTAGACAATGCACCACACATTATCAAAGTGGTTTAACAAAGCCATTATGATTGAGTTAAGGTTCTGATCTTCAAACGTTGATTAGTAATATTTATACAATTCACATTTGCTAAGAACATATGATTAAAAGCTAATACTTCTATTAGCCAAATGTTGGTGTTTTGAGAGATAAATCATAACTCCAAGAATATTGCTCAGAAAATTAAGTCCTTCTACCACAGTGCTCCTAGTAACCATAGGAAGCTAGGGAAATTGGATTTTTATCAAAAGCTATTGTTAATCAGAAACTAAAAATCACACAAATGACACTGATCTCAAAATCTAAATGAGTATAGTTTGAGTTTGAGAGATCTACTGGATGCAAGACTAATTTCTATGGATAGGTACTGATGTTATCTTTCTGTAAAAATTGGATAGACTTTATTTGGACATTCTTATCTTCATCTATTTCAGTTTTAGTGAAACAAACACATTTTACCATTACAAAAGTATAGCAAAAGATACAATTTATTTTTAGACAAATCCAACTTTGCATGTTTAAGAAAACATATAAGTATCTAACTACAATACTTAAAAACTATTTTCATAAACATATAAAGCACAAACAATTAAAACAAGACACATGCAAGTAACAGAAATTAAAAGTATCCAATTTTCAAGTCTAATAACCCAGTGTTTATGGAATTAATTCACCATGCACACAATTTAATGTAGAAAAATCTACCAAGCTAGGGTATGATACCTACTACAATTATTTAACTAAATCAATTGGATTTGCTTCAAAATTATTTTTATAATGTATTAAAAATTATCAAATAGCTTCTAGTGTCAAATTTAAACTTTCTAGAACTTTAGTTTCACAAATCTCCTTCATGCATGGGTTACATATCTAGGTAGGTATTCTCACTAGCTTTCCAGAGAACTAAAGTATGAAAAATTTGGATCTATCAAACTCAAGTTATAAATTAAATACTAAAAAAGAAACTTTTTACAAGATTCAACCGAGCATGCACATACAAACATTTTTAAAGAAAGGCCAGTGCCACATGGTGAAGAAAACTCATAGTAACACAACAAAATTTGATTCACTCGATTTGCTTTTGACCAGAAATGAATTAAAGCTAGACTACCAATTATTAGGAAAATAAACAGGGAAAAAGATCTAAACGAAAAATAAGTAAAAGGCCAGATCCGAGGCTGGGCTGGGTCGCCCGAGCTGGGCCGGCCCGCGGCAGTTCGCGCGCAGGCGAAGGGACACGCCGCCGTGCGATCGAAAACGAAGTGTCGAGATTAGATCGGGAGAGTTCAAATGGACGGCGTTGATCGCAGATCTGACGGTACAAGGTCATCTCCTTCCACCCGACGGCGGCGCTGGAGAGATGCCAGAGGAAAAGAGAAGGGGGAGAGCAGGCGACGGTGGGGAGCTCACCTCGGGCTCTGCAAGACCACGACGTGGGGCGGATGTGCATGCGGAGGGTCAAGGACGGCCGAGGATGGTCTTCGTTAGCTCCGGCATGAACTAGGTTGGTGGCGGTGTCGACGACGTCCGAGGCGGCCTCGAGCTCGACACGAGGGCTCCGCTGTTCCTGCAAGCCAACGAGAATGTCTCAGGGGTAGAACGCGACGAGGAGAACGATTCGAATCACAGAGGAGGAGAAGAGGGGGTCGGAGTTGGTGGCCATCGTGCTCGCAAGAGCTCGGTACCGAGCGGCGGTTTCACCACGAGGACGAGCAGAGAGGAGGGAGAGCTTGCTTGGTTTCGCCAGCGGTGGGAGAGTGAGGGGTTGAGAATCTAATGGGCAAGGTGCGAGCGAAGGTGAGGGCCCGTGGCTCCTTATTCACGAGTGGTGGCCGGTTCGGGTGTTTTCGGACATGGACAAAGGGACAGAGAGCACTGGGAGGGGAGTGGGCGAGAGGGGCAATGATTCTATGCCCCGCTGCACGAGTTGGAGGCAAGTGGATGTCGCAACAGTGTTGGAGGGGGTGGAAGTAATGGAGAGGTCTCTCCTTCCCACAAGTTGTTCGACGGAAAGTCTAAAAGAAAAGGACAAACAATTTGGGGCTAGGGTTTTGAGGTGGTCGGGCTATGGGTTTTCAACTGGTGTGGGGGTCCAATGCAAACTCTAATCAATAGGTTGGGGCAAGAGGACAGGGATATGTTTTTGGAGGTTGAATTATTGGGGGAGATATTGATTAGTTCACTTTGCTAAGATGAGCAAGTCAATCCTTTGACCAGAAAATTGTGAGACTAAAAGGGTTGGTTAGAAGGGACACACATGAAGTATTCTGATCAAGAGTGGAGGTCACAAGCCAAAACAGGAGCTAAAGATAGAAATGCCAAAATGAACACCACAACCTTACTTATGGCCACCTTAAAAACTAGCACTCAAATCATGCAGAAATAAGTGATCAAACAATTTTGCAAATTATCAAGAGGGATAAAAGGGGGAAGTAGAGGTGGTGATGATAAGGTTAGGTGAGTTGCATTTCTAATTTGAATAAAATAAACCCTAAGTATCATGTTCTACAAAGGCTAAAAATTAACATGAGTTAAGATAGCTTTTCAACATTATATAGTTTACTTGTTTAAGAATATTTTTAACCAAACACCTAGATAAGGGGGAAACAAGTTACAATCATGCAAAAACCAGCAAAAAAATATATATTACTACAATTAAAAGACAAAAACATTATGTTAGTACAAACCTTGACACATGACACTCATTAAATGACACACTCATGGCAACCAATTTAAGCACATAACCAATAGGTCAAACACACATACTAATAGATAAACATCCACACTTTGTAGACGAAGAAAAAAATATTTGTGTGGTGGTAACCAGTAGGATCATGACAAGATTTTGGATAAAGACAAATAAACAATTCTTTGGGAATTAATTTCCATAGACTGCTAAGATTGGAGTTTTGAAAAGAGGGTTACTAGTACTTGCAACATATTAATATCAAAATATATTAGGACTTATGACAAGGTCCTTTGTAGTTTTGCACACATATAGCCTTTGGGAAATGCTTTATTTTCTTAAATAATAGGTTTTCAGGGTATGCCTAAATAAGGAAATCAGGTTAAATATGGTTTGTTAAATATAAGATAAGAGACGGTATATATATATATGGACTATTTTTACTTGTCACAAGAGTTATGATAAAACTTGGTTGATTTAAAAGGTTGCTATTTTTAGGTCAAAACACAAACAACCAAACACATTTAAGCTACATAGAGAAAGCATGAGTAAAACTCATCCATTAACAATGCATTTCAAAAAGTTTTTGTTAGTCCTAAATTTTGGGTCGTTTAAAAATATTTTTTGTTGTTTCCAAAATTTGAGACGTTACACATTGTAAGTATTGCCTTTCAAATTCGAGGGAATGTCATTTGTTTTTCCTTCAATGAATGTCTTCACAGTTTCTCCGGTTTGGTATTACAAGTAGATTCTGCAATGCCCTTTAAGATATCTTCTAGATCAGAGTCGGGCACTTGGCCCTCGTAAGAACTAGATGAATGCTAGGTGTAAGGACCCCTCTGACTACCCGTCAGAGATGCCCACGTTATGTGAACATATCACGATCCCAATGATCATTGCATCATGATCACACAACCAATATGGTATACAAAGTTACATCATACAACTCGAATAGCACAAGACTTACATAAATGGTGGTCACATGTCCAAGTCTGCAAACATCGTCGCACTTGACGAATATTCACTAAGGTTCAGCGGAAGATTCGACTAGCGTTGGCCCTCGTCACGTCCTGACGCATTCCCACAGAGCAGTTGAGCGGTGACACTCAGTTGGCGTAGTCGTTGGCGTACTCCTCCTTCTTGACGTACATCTCCTCATTGGAACCTGGACGTTTGAATATCAAGGGACATAGCCATATGAGTACATTTACGTACTCGCAAGACCACCTCTAGGGCTAAGTTTTTATGGTAATGCAAGTAAAGCATTTTCGAAAACTAGGATAGCTATACAACTATAGGGATTATTTTCAAATACCATGATTTTCAGACATATAGAATACGACCTCTATATCTTTGTTGAAGAAAACATTTAGAGATAGAATTCTCTTCTCTTAGATATAGCAAGGACATATCCAAGTTCAAAACTTTCTTTTGTAAAAGTTTGTCAAAAACACTAGGATAGGGGTAACCCTTTTTCCCTCCTTGAGATCGGACTGATTGTCTCCTCCAGACCAATCATCCTCACCCAAAATCCGTACCTCCTAGGTACCTCCTTATTTGACCGAAACACTTTTCTTTTTAAAACAACTTCTTTCCCCAGGCACCCACTGTGGCCTTTCCAACCGTCCATGACCGCGACCGCGGCTATTCGAATAGATTTACACTCTGCGGAGGTTGCACAGTTTACCCAGACCTTTCGGTCATTCAGCCATGTCTGACACGCCCCGTCATACGACAGCATGCGGGGGTCCGGATAACACGATCAAAACTTTCCACTATGTCCACCTAGTATCGGGGCCTCCCAGTGGGTTTGTTCTCCCCGACACCGTGTGCTCCACTAGACCTCCTGTTCTTTCCTCGGGACGCCACACCGCCACGGCAGGGGACCCGCCGTAATCGTCCAGCGCGATCATCACATGCGTATTGCCTCATCCAGACGACAACCCAGCTTCGAGGGCCCAGCCCCTATAGAAAGTATGAGAGCCCCAATACTAAAACAGACAAGTTTACGACTAAGCCCTACCCATGTCATGTAGTGTGGTTGCACGGGTTAATTGTTTGGGCGGCAGCAGGGACTTCAAGATTAAACCTCCATCTCAGACTGCTCCCAGCAGCTCGGGTTTTCGCCACATCTCCGAATGCTCTCAGCATCTCGGGTTTTCATAAAAGCATTTCTTTCTCGCTGATTGCTCCCAACAACTCAGGTTTTCTCCGGAAAACAGTTTTACCAAACAGGTTCCCATCCTATAGTTTTGAGATAAGAAAATAAGGATAGACTACTAGAAAACTTAATCTTTTTGATGGAGCCTTCAACAACAAGGTTCATCAAGTAAAACTAATTTTTATAACACCTATAGCATTCTAGTAGTTAACTTTGTCCAAACAATACTTTGAAAAATAGTTTTTGGGTGGCAAGGTACCACAAAAGAAATAAAACATGCATTATTTTATTTTGAAAACAAAACATGTCGTATAAATCATAGGATTTGCATAAGGGTGGTGAGGTGGACTTGCCTGGCACAGCAATATGTCCCTGGTCTTAATCTTGATGTTCCTCACTTCTAGATCCTTCCCGATCGTATCTAACGTCGTAAACAGAAAGAGGAACACACTCGGCATTCGAGACAATGCTACAAGGACATAACAAACAACAAGCATCGCACAAGACATTAAGCTAACAATCAAAAGAAAACAACTACTTTCGCTAAACAACAACAAACAACAAAGTCCATAGAGCTAAGACAAACAACAGATACACCTAAGGAGCTATACACAACAACCTTATTTGTCAAAAAGGTAGTTTTAACTGAACACTAAAGCAAACTATCTCTTAGGGTGATTAGATCATTTAACAAGGGTTGTTATATTAGTTTCAGGAAATACATCAGACAAAAGTATCTTAATTGTTTAGGAAATACTTCAAACAAAAGTATCTTAATTACACAAGCCAGTATTAATATCAACTCTAGCATTGAGCATACTCACATGCAACCATGTTACTAGCTCAAGAAACACTCGCTATCAAGTAACTAAGCGACAAACAATGGTAACACCACTGTCCAAACAAGTTTATGACTAAGAGCTAAAATGGTGCACTAGGCCTATTTAATAAGACACCACAACTAAGACCACTTCAACAATTAAACCAAACAATCACACACTAAACAAGTGTTGACAGCACTCTTGAAGTAATCAAACCATACCACCATCATTACAAAGCACAAACAATTACTGTATAGTATTTAACACCAATCACATCCCCATGCCTAATACCCAAGTAAAGTTAGTGCAACACTCGGGAAACAAGATGAACTATGTTGTACTAATTAGTGAATTACATAACAATACTTTTAGGAAACTTATTAGGGTTATGCAAGGTTAACACCACTGCTCACACAAGTCGTTGATTTAAAACCAAAAAGGTTTAGTTGGCTGATTTAACAAAACACCACAAAGGAGCGTGTTGAAAACAATCTAAAATAAACACGCAAACAACAAGCACTTCAAAACATCACCACTTACTGGATAAAAACATAACACACAAATACAACTACCAACAAAACATCTGAAAACACTTAGCGTTATAATTAGGCAGAAAGTGAATTATGCTAAACACAAACAAACAATGCATCACAACACTATTAGTGTATTTCAAACAAGTATTAAGGTTGAGTTTAGGTTCTGGATTCCAAAGTTCATTTAGTTTAAACACAAGATTCATACTATCTAAAACAGAGAATAGAATTAATTCACTTAAATAACTACTTTGGTGTTGTTTAGTCTCAAAATGTATAACTCCTAGAATATTGTTCATAAATTTAAATCCTTCTACCACAGTACTCCTAGTAACTATAGGAAGCTATGGAAATTGGATTTACGTAGAAAACTATTGTTAAACAGAAACTAAAAATCACCTAAATGCTAATGATCTCAAAACCTAAATGATTATTGTTTCAGTTTTAGGACTCTCTTACATGCAAGCTTAATTTCTATGAATAGGTATTGACTTAGTCTTTTAGTAGAAATTGGATTCACTCAATTTGGACACTCCTAGCTTCATCTATTTCAGTTTTAGTGAAACAAACACATTTTGCGATTACAAAAGTATAGCACAAGATATAATTTATTTTTAGACAAATCCAGTGCTGCAAGTTCAATAAACCACATAAGAACTCCACAGAAATACTCCTAAGCTCTTTTCATAAACATATATAACACAAAACATTAAAATCAAACACAAGCAATTAACAGAAAAAAATAAACTATTAGTTTTCAATTGTAATAACACCCTGTTTTGCAAAATAGTTCACCAAGAGCAAAATACAAGCTAGAAAATTCTACCAAACTAGGAAATGATAGCTACAACCTATATCTACCACATGCAATTGGATTTACTCCAAAAAGTATATTTAATAATGTATTAAAAATCATCAAAATGCTACTGCTGTCAAATTTAAACTTAATAGAACTTTAGTTAGACAGATCTCCTGCATGCAAGACTTATATATCTAGGTAGGTATGCTTCTAAGCTTTAGATGGAATAAAGTTTGCATGATTTGGATATCCAGAGCACTCACAGTTAAATAAAAGGTGGAAAAGATACTTTTTACAAGATTAGATCTAGCATGCACATACAAACACTTTTTAAAGAAAGGCCAGTGCCACATTGTTAAGAAAACATGCAGGGACTCTACAAAATTTACTTCACAACATTTGCATGCACAGATCTACCACAAATGAATTGTCTTTTAAAGGAAAAAGAGGAGATGGACTCGATCTGCCCGGATATGGGACGGCAGAGGCAGGCCGGCCCACGGAGCTGCGCGCGCGGATGGAACGGTAAGTGGCCATCGGATTCCGAACGGGTGGTGTAACATCCCAATATTTTGGAATGTTTAAAAATCACTAAAATTTAAAACTTGTGTTTTTTATTATAATAAAACATTAAAGGCATAAGAAAACCAACTATAAAAGACTTCAAGCATTTTCAAAAGGTTGTTTCAAGTTTAACATTATATTATCCATTCTATTTATTAAAAGCTCAATATGAAATTTGACAAATAATTTACAAACTTTCAAACCATATTCATGAAATAAAAAGTTTGATTGTAAGTATTTGATTTCAACCACTTAACCATAGCTATTCATAAAGTAAAATAATATTTACAACTGTTCTTTTAAACTATTTAAAACTTGGTCTATTTGCCAAATGGGTTTCATTATTTTACCTGAGTTCAAAACATAGTTTTGGAAATTACAAGTCTATAGTTTATAACTTTAAAACTTCATAGATTTTAATTAATGAATTATCTAAATAGACATTAACTTAAATGATTTTCATTAATTTTCAAAACGTAAAATGATTTTCATGAATATATATTCAATATAAGAGATGAAATAAATCTAGAATATTTTCGAAAGATATGTTATGAAGTTTTCAAATGATTTATCATAATGTAAAACTTAATGGTGCACAAAATATTTTGAATTAAAATGAATACATTATATTTCCCATATCTATAATTTTTTTATGTTGTTATTTTACTATTATACAAAAATATAGATGAATGGTTATTGAAAATGAATGCAAGTTAACTCAATATCAAACATAGTGGTAATCTCATAAATTTTATTTAGCCAAAATGAAAGTTAATTAAGCTATAAGTTAAATTTTGATATTAAGTGTCAAATATGTATTAAACGAATATTTCAAAATTATAAATTTTAAAAAGTTTTCAAAACATGCCCACTAATTTTTTAAAGCATAGATATGAATTTTACAAATTTATAGAAATTTGTTTGACTTCATTTGGAGTTTTAATCCAAAACATATAAAGAAAATAGAAAAACATAAATCAGAAAAGAAAATAGAACAAAAAAAGAAAGGGAAAAGCTATTGGGCCGAGCCCATCTCCCCGCACGCACGCGCGCGCTTTGCCCAGCTCACCCCCCTCCATGTGGGCCCCACATATCAGCACGACTCCGTCTTCAACTTCCTGTGAGGACCCCTCTGACTAACCGTCAGAGATGCCCACATTATGTACACAGATCACGATCCCAATGATTAGTGCATCGCGATCACATAACCAACACGGTATACAAAGTTACATCATACAACTCGAATAGTATAAGACTTACATAAATAATGGTCTCATGAACAAGTCTGCAAACATCGTCGCACTTGACGAATATTAACTAAGGTTCAGCGGAAGCTTCGGCTAGCGTCGACCCTCGTCACGTCCTGACGCATTCCCACAGAGCAGTTGAGCAAGACACTCAGTTGGCGTAGTCGTCGGCGTACTCCTCCTTCTTGTCGTACATCTCCTCATTTCAACCAGGACGTTTGAATATCCAGGGACACAGCCATATGAGTACATTTACGTACTCGCAAGACCACCTCTAAGGCTTAAGTTTTCATGATAATGCAAGAAAACACTTTTCGAAAACTGGGATGGCTGCTATATACGACTATAGGGCTTTTTTTCGAATACCATGATTTTAGACATAGAGAATACGACATCTCTATATCTTTGTTGAAGAAAAACATTTACAGATAGAATTCTCTTCTCTTAGATATAGCAAAGACATATCTAAGTTCAAAACTTTCTTTTGTAAAACTTTGTCAAAACACTAAGATAGGGGTAACCCTTTTTCCTGACTTGAGTTCAGACTGGTTGTCTCCCCGAGATCAACCATCTTTACCCAAATTCCGTACCTCCCAGGTACCACTTTACGGCCTCTTTGCTTTCCTCCGAAAACATTTCTCTTTTAAAACCATAAAACAGCCCGCATGCCTACTGGGACCTTTCCAACCGTCCATGACCGCGGACGCGTTTATTCGAATAGATTTACACTCTGCAGAGGTTGTACACTTTTCCCACAAGATTCGGATGGTACGCCGTGGATCAACCACGGACTGTACAAAGACAGCATGCACACATCAGACGGCCAATCCTAATTTCCACTATGCTAAAGCTGGTACAAGAATATCCTCTTCGAGTGGGTTTGTTCTCCCCGGCACCGAGTGAGCTAGCCGTATTGATCCGGTTTCCCCTAGTCTTACACGGCCATGACAGGAGACCCACCGTTGCTTCCCGGTGGCACACGAAGTCCACACTCTGTATGCCCATTCCCTGGCAGCATTCGGTTCCGGGGACTCTAACCCCATCTAGCCCATTGAGGAATATTCGAATGCCAACACCAACAAGCTTCCGTTAAGCCTCGTGCCCATTTTGAGGTAATGTGGTTGCACGGTTTAATTGTTCAAGCGGCACCTAGGGTCACACTTTGTTTTTCAAAACACTTTCTTCTCCGACTACTCGCAGCAGCTCAGGTTTTCGCAAACATCACCGATTGCTCCCAGCAACTCGGGTTTTAATAAAACACTTGGTCGCCGAATTGCTCCCAGCAGCTCGGGTTTTCCTCCATAAAACATTTCTATCAAATAGGTCCCCATCCTATAGTTTTGAGGTAAGACAACAGATTATACTACTAGAAAACTTAATCTTCTTGATGGAGCCTTCAACAACAAGGCTCATCAAGTAAAACCCTTTTTATAATACCTACAAATATTCTAGTAGATAATTTTGGCCAAACAATATTTTGTAAAATAGTTTTCGGGTGGCAAGGTGCCACAAAGGAAGTAAAACATGCATTATTTTATTTTTGAAAACAAAACATGCTTGATAAAATAATAGGATTCATTATAGTGGTGAGGTGGGCTTGCCTGGCTCAGCAATATGTCCTTGGTCTTGATCTTGATGTTCCTCAGGTTCATTCCTCACTTCCCGTTCCTTCCCGATCGTATCTAACGTCGTAAAAAGGAAAATGAACCACACTCAGAACACCGGACAAAACCACAAGGACATAACAAACAACAAGCATTGTACAAGACACTGAGATACAAACAGCAGCAAACAACTCCTTTAGCTATACAACAACAATCAACAAAGTCCATAGAGCTAAGAAAATATACACAACAACTCTGGGTATTAAAAAGGTAGTTCTTCAGAACACGATAACAACACCTAACTTAGGGTTATTATATCATTTAATAAGAGTTGTTATATTAGTTTCAGGAAATACTTCAGACAAAAGTATCTTAGTAGATTAGGAAATACTTCAGACAAAAGTATATTAATTGGTTAGGAAGTACTTCAGACAAAAGTATCTTAATCACACCAGCAAGTATTAACATTAACACTATCATTGAGCACACTCACATGCAAACATGTTACTAGCTCAAGAAACACCTACTATTAAGTAACTAAGCGAGAAACAATGGTAACACCACTGTCCAAACAAGTTTATGACTAAGAGGTAAAATGGTGCACTAGGCCTATTTAACAGGACACAACAATCAAGGTCACTTCAACCAATAAACAAACAATCACATGACAACCAAGTGTTGACAGCTACCTAAGATAAGAAAGTCATATATTAAGCATTGCAAAACACAAGGAACTACTGGATAAAATTTAACACAAAACAATCATTTATATGCATAACACACAAATAAAATTAGTGCAACTCCTAGGAAACAAGGTGAACTATGTGAAACTCAAAAGTGAAGGGACTAGCAATACTTTCAGGGAACTTATTAAGGATATTAAAGGATAACCTAAGTTTCTGGACTTATTAGTTACTAAGCACATCAACACATAACAATTCAAGTAAAACAGGGAATTAACTTATTACATTTATTGGATAAATCAGATGATGTTTAAAGAGATAAAACATAACACACAAACATACCCACAAACAAGGCATCTAAACACAATTGATGTTATTATTAAGGTACAACGTGAATAATGCTAAACATAAGTAAACAATGCACCACACATTATAAAAGTGGTTCAATCAAGTAATTATTATTGAGTTAAGGTTCTGATCTTCAAAAGATGATTAGTAATGTTTATACAATTCACATTTGTTAAGAACAAATGATTAACATCTAAGACTCCTATTAGCCAAATGTTGCTGCTTTGGGAGATAAGTTATAACTCCAATAATATTGTTCAGAAATATAAGTTCTTCTACCACAGTACACCTAGTAGCTATAGGAAGCTAGGGAAATTGGATTTGCATCATAAGTTATTACTGAACATGAGTTAAAAATCATACAAATGCTACTGGTCTCAAAACCATAATGAATATAGTTTCAGTTTTAGGAATCTCATGTATGCAAGGTTAATTTCTATGGATAGTTACTGGTTTTATCTTTCTGTAGGAATTAGATTCACTTAATTTGGACACTCCTAGCTCCATATATTTCAGTTTTAGTGGAACACACACATTTTACGATTAATAGTGTGCAACACAAGATATAAATATTTTTGAGACAAAACCAGTGTGGTATGATAAACAAAACACATAGGTACTACACAAAAATGCTCCTAAATCATTTACATAAACATATAAAACACAAACAATTAAAACTAGATACATGCAAATAACAGAAAATAACTATATTATTTCTCAAGTGTAATAACCTACTGTTTTTAGAAAATAATCTACCAAGAGCAAACTATGATAGGTAAAATTTTGCAAAGTTAGGATATCATAGCTACTACTCATATTTAACACATGCAATTGGATTTGCTCCAAAAAGTATCTTTATTAATGAACTAAAAATCACCAAAGTGGTACTGGTGTCAATCTTAAACATGATATAACTTTAGTTATAAACATCTTCTGCATGCAAGGCTTATAGATCTAGGTAGGTATTCTCACTGGCTTTCCATAGAACTAAAGTTTGCAAGATTTGGATTTATAAAACTCAAGTTATTAAGTAAATGGTGCAAAATCCAATTTAAAACTCAAGATTGCACATATCACACTCATACAAATATATTTTTGAGAAGGGCCAGTGCCACATGATTGAGAAAACACATAGCTATGCTACAAAATTTATCTGACAATTTTTGCATTCTTAGATCTACCACAAATGAATTAAAGCTAGCTAGTAATTTTCTGGAAATTTAAAACAGGAAATGGATAAAAATCAATAAAAGGAAAACGGATCGAATCCGCAGCCGGCCAGAGCTCACGGTGCTGGGCCGGCCTGCCATCGCTGTGCGCGCGGCGAAGAGGTAAGTCGCCGCCGGATCGCAGGTGGACGGCCAGGATTAGACGCGCGGTGATTCAAACGGAGCCGTTGATCGGAAATCCGAGGGATCACCGTCGTCTTCTTCCTCCCGATGCACAGACGCGGGCCGAAATCCTAGAGGAAGAGGACGCGCAAGAAAAGCTCACCTAGGAGACTCAGAAGACTGCTAGAAGGGGTGGAGATGGATGCGGAGCTCGAGGGGAAGGTGAGAGAGGCATCCGTTCGCGCTGGAGGGCCGCGAGAAGATGGGAACGCCGAGGATGGCCGGAACGGGCACGACGACGTCGCAGCGGCTCCGACGAACCTGCATGCATTCGACAATGTCAAGGAGGCAGCCCAAGGGAAGGGGAAGGAGATGGTGCAGAGAGGAGGGAAAAAGATGGACGGGGTCGACGGCGTTCGGGCTCGCAAGAGCTCGGGCCGAGCGGCGTTCATCACGCGCTCCCGGGCAGGATAGGAGGAGAGCTTGAGCGGGCTCGTGTGGGGTGGGAGAGTGGAGGGAGGAGAGCGTAATGGACTGTAGCGCCCCATCTTTTAAATAAAGATGGAACACCTGTGTTATGTGCTAGTCCCTGGATCACTGCCAGCACCACAGTACAAAATATATAGTATCATTGCATAAGTATCAAATTACTACAACGAGATCCAAAAATAGCTAAGTATAGCTTTATTACAAAGTGCATAGTCATGAAGACTAGCTGAAAAGTTCAGAGTTCACAACGAAAGTAATAGCAATGAGCCTCCTCTTCTAGCATATGCCACAGGCAGACATGTTGGGTGTAGAATCGAGTCCAAACTCACTCCTCATCAGAATTACCTGCACATTTGAATATGCAGCCCCCGTAGGAGGTCAATACAATGAAGTATTGGCAAGTGACTATGGTGGATAAATTATGGCAAGACTAATTCTATATGCATGTTTGGCTTGGTGGAGTTGTAGGCTATTTTGCAGAAAGCCAGTTTTCTCCTATCTTTTGTAAAACAATTTTGTTTCTCAAAGACTTGGCACCAAGGGATGAAGCCCAAGTGCACCAACAATTCTTTCCTTAGTCAAATTTTACTTTATAAAAACTATGATGAGATTCTTCCGTCCATCCTTGTCAAGTTGCTCGAAGTAGTCCATCACCGGGGACACGGCTGAGTACTCAGATTGTCGACTCTGCAGAGGTTGTGCACTTTCACCTTGAGACTCAATTGACCCCAACATCCTATACACGCGGAGTGCATTAAGGAAAGGAGAGAATTGAGACGAGAACTTTCATAAGAAGAATGCAACCATACTAGCAAGACCCGTTCCACCTACCAACTCTACATCTGCTTGTCAAGCTGACAGGTTGCACTCTCACAACTTAGTAATTCTAGACAGAGCCCATTGTCAAAAGGCTGCACGGGAAGCTTCTAAACTTGGAGGGACTTAGAAATCTCTTTGTTCCTGGGTGGCCGTCCACAAGTGCGCTTCTGGGTGACAACCACCATGCTCATGGCCCTAAGTAGAATAGACATTCATCCTAGGCAAAGACAACCACAAGCATAGTCCCAAAAGCCACTCAACATAAACCAAACAACCAATTCCACCCAGGTGTGCAATTAAAGTTTTAACACTTATCAATATTTCTATAACTTGGTAAGTAACACTTTTTATAGCATAGCTAAGCATCTAATAAATACTTTTGATGGATGCATGGGAAGGGATGGCTACACACTACTAGGATATTTTCAAAGTGTAAACTAACTTAGCATTTAAGATAGTTCAAAAATTCCCTATCATGCATACTACTCAAAAATCTACTAATAATGCATATAGAAAACATTGGGTAGATTATGAATGTCACTTGCCTTGGTAACAAGAGGAACAAGCACAGCAAGAATAACAATCACAAGAAGGGCCTTCCTCCTCTTCACAATCTAGAGACAAACAATAAAAATAAATAAACACACAAACACAACACTTAAAAATATCAAGACAATAATATGTATGCATGCTTGATATGCAATGGATTTAACAAGACAAAATAATTACCATTTTATTTCCTCTGTTATTAATGCATGAAATGCAATGTTCAACATTTTTGTTATTTTATTTAATCATTTAAATTATTGAGCATAACATAGAAATATTAAACCCTACAACCAAATTCTTTGATTCTATTATGAAAAGTTTCAAATAAAATCCAAGTTACACTCCCTGGACAGAGGACAATACTATTATTTTAAAACAATTGGATTTATTTGGAAAACATTTTTATTATTTAAGTTTTAGATTTAATAGCCGAAATACTCCTCGGATAAAAACACAAATAATAATTTATCAAAAGGAAAAACAAATGATGTATAAATAATCTAAACAAGCAGGGCTATCCGTAGATATAAAGTTTATCAAATTTGGATAAACAGATCAAAAGTTATGAATTTTGCAAGTTTCAATAGTTTTATGTTTTTAAAACAAATTTTCAGCCGAAATAGATAATTAACAGGCCACGCGGCGCGATCTAATTGGACGATACCGGTTCGCCGCGGATCGGCCGCGCAAACCGTCTGATCTACTTTAAAACGGGCGCTCGGGATTGCAGGGATCTAGATCCGTTGGATCTAAATCCAACGGTTCGAAATTAGCGACCCGGCGCGGGCGGCGCGAGTCGCCGGAAACACCTCCGACCGCGGCGGCGCCATGGCCGGCATCGTTCGTACTCGCGGAAGGAGAGGCTACGGGATAGATGAGTCATACCGGCGTAGAGAAGGCGATGAGGCGGTCACGATGGCGTGGTTGGAGGACGCGTCGCGTCTTCCTTCGCCGGAGATCTCTCGTCGGAGTTGGAGGTGCGGGTGGCGGCGTCGGTCGCGGACGGTGGTGAGGGCTCGCTGCGTAAACAAATGGAACACCGTGTCAAAAGCATGCGCACAGACGAAGGGAAACGAGGGGCGAAGAAGAGAGGGTCCGGGGTGGCCGGAGTATCCCGTACGGTGAGCTTCACGGCGGCGGAAACGGCGAGATGCCGAGCTCGAAACGGGGCAGCCTAGGGGCGGTGGAGCTAGGTTTTTGGGCGGAATAGAACGGCGAGATCGCGGGGTATAAATAGGGGGCGAAGGCCCGGATCAAAACTGTTTCTACGATCCGATTCGATCTCGAGTTGGAGATAGGTTCGGCGCCGGAAAATCCGTCGGGAGGTGGAAGAAGGCACGACGCCTGCGTGCGGGCCCCGCGCGTCAGAGAGAGAGAGAGGCGAGGCGCGGGCTGGGCTGCTCGTGGGCCGATTGGGAGCTGCGCGCGCGGTAGATAGGGTTCGGCCGGCCCGTTAAGAAATCTTTTTAAATAAACTCTTTTTCTGTTTTAAAACTTTTCAAAACAATTTGATTTTTAAATCTTATCAAAACATTTCAGAAAAATTTATAAAAATATGTTTTGAAAAGCTAATTTAATTTAGAACTTTTTGATATCATTTTGCTAAATAAATAAAATAATATAATATAGATTTTTATAAGGAGCTCAATGAGACCTCTTTATGGAAAACCACTTTATTTAAACTTATAATTAAAATTTAAATTATTCTTTATGTGATTTCAATGTCATGCCTATATGATGCATGATGCATGCTGCATGAATGAAAGTTTTAAATTTTTGAGAAATTTGGGATGTTACAGACTAACCCCCTTAAGAGGAAGCTCGCCCTCGAGCTTCAGAAAGGTCAGCAAATAGGTGTGGATGCTCTTCTCGAAGGTCATCCTCTCGTTCCCAGGTGGCTTCGTCTCCTGTGTGATGATTCCACTGGACTTTGCAAAACTTGATGGTTTTGGTACGGGTGACTCTTTCTGCTGTCTGTAATATCTTGATGGGCTTCTCCTCGTATGTCAGGTCACTTTCCAATTGTACCTCCTCGAGAGGTACAGTATCCTTTAAAGGGACTCCCATTATTTCGGGATGACATTTCTTCAACTGACTGACATGGAACACATTATGAACAGCAGACAGAACTTCAGGTAGTTCTAACTCATATGCCACTTCACCTTTGCGAGAAAGAATTTTGAATGGTCCAATGAATCGAGGTGCTCACTTTCCTTTGATCCCAAATCTTTTCACACCCCGTAGTGGTGACACTCTTAAATAGGTTCTGTCACCCACTTCGTAGGTGAGTTCTCTACGCTTGGAATCTGCATAGCTTTTCTGCCATGACTGTGCTATTTTCAGTCTGTCCTTAATCAGCCTGACTTTCTCTTCAGCATCCTGTATTATATCAGGCCCAAAGAACTCCGTTCTCCTACACCACTCCACAACAGTGGGGTTGTGCATTTCTTTCCATATAAGGATTCAAACGGTGCCATCTCAATGCTGGCTTGGTAACTGTTGTTGTAGGAGAACTCAGCGTATGGCAAATTATCATCCCAACTAGATCCATAGTCGAGCGCAAAAGCTCTTAACATATCCTCTAAAATCTGATTCACTCTTTCAGTCTGACCATTTGTTTGCGGGTGGAAAGTTGTACTGAATTCCAATCTGGTTCCCAAAGATTCGTGCAACTGCTTCCAGAAATGAGAAGTGAACTGGGTCCCTCTATCAGACATGATACTCTTAGAAACGCCGTGAAGGCACACAATTCTCTTCATGTAAATATCGGCTAACTTTGCACTAGTATAAGTGGTCTTCACGGGTATGAAGTGAGCTATTTTGGTTAGGCGACTAACAATAACCCAAATAGAATCATAACCCGATCTGGTCCTTGGTAATCCGGTGATGAAGTCCATCCCAATAGAATCCCACTTCCAATCCGGTACTTTCAAAGGTTGTAAGAGCCATGCTGGTTTCTGATGTTCTGCCTTTACTCGACTACATACATCGCACTTAGCGATGTATTCTGCTATTTCTCTTTTCAGATTATTCCACCAAAATCTCTCTTTCACATCCATATACATCTTGGTATTTCCCGGATGAATAGAATAAGGGGTCTCATAAGCTTCTTGCAGAATTAACTTCCTAATATCAGGATCATTGGCCACACATACACGTTTTTCAAACCACAAAATCCCTTGCTCATCCTCATGAAATCCTTTAGCTTTGCCTGCTCTTAGATTGACTTTGATCTCTTCTATTTCCTTGTCTCCTTTCTGAGCTTCACGTATCTTGTCCATCAAAGTGGGTTGTACAACTAATGAGGTTACAAACCCTTCAGGTACTACTTCCAATCTGAGGTCCTTGAATGCCTTGCATAAATCCTCAGGTAATTCTCCTGCTGTAAGGCCATTCATATACACTTTACGACTCAGAGCATCTGCTACCACATTAGCTCTCCCCGGATGGTATTGGAGACTTAGATCATAATCTTTAATAAGCTCCAACCATCTTCTTTGGCTCATGTTCAATTCTTTCTCTGTAAATATGTATTTCAAACTTTTGTGGTCCGTGAATACCTCACATCTTTTTCCTATCAGGTAGGGTCTCCAAGTTTTCAGGGCATGCACTACTGATGCTAACTCGAGATCATGAGTTGGATAATTTGCTTCATGTTTCTTGAGTTGTCTAGAGGCATAAGATGCCACTCTGGCTTCCTGCATCAACACACTTCCCAAGCCTTGGTGTGATGCATCACAGTCAATGAAAAAAATAGCGCGCTATATCGGCGTTTATAGCGCGTTATAGCGTTTCTGAGGAGGCTACGCTATATTTAGCCTAAAATGCTCGCTACGGTGCTACACACGCTATATACACGCTATATCACGCTATACCACGCTAAATAATATAACGTATAGCACGCTACAAACTGGAAAACTGGATCTAGAACCCATTGGCCCAAACAAAAGCCCAGCTCCCATCGGCCCAAATATGTAACAAAACTACAAAAGTCCAGCTCCCAAGCTCCTAGGAAGAACATCACAAGGAAATAGAGTTCCTACTTCCTAGGAAGAGCTCCCAAGCTCCTATGAACCTGATTATATACAAGTTGAAGGATCAACATCACAAGGAAAGAGAGTTCCTAGGAAGAAGATGTTTCCTGTCTTCGGTAATGATGATGGTGTGCAATCTGGTTGTTCATCTAGTGAAGAAGATGAGGCCAATAATTCGGATTAATGTTGTACATGTGGTTCTGTTTTAAACCTTGTTATTTTGTTCATGGATATGTATCTCCTATTTTACGTTTATGCCATGGATCTGGTTAAGTGGACTAGTTTTGCAAGTATTACTGATTATTTATATTGAAAAAATCCTTAATATTCACTTATTTAGACTATATATTACATTTTTTTCTCAAACGCTATTTTAAAAATAGCACGCTATAACACGCTATAGCGTTTGTAGCATTTTTAAAAGGGCCACGCTATATTTTGTAGCGCGCTATTTTTTTCATTGATCACAGTACACTTGGAATTCCTTCTCCAAATCAGGTAAGCATAGAACGGGGGCTGAAACCAGACGTTTCTTCAACTCCTGAAAACTGGCTTCGCATGCCTCAGTCCACTCAAATTTCTTCTCCTTCTTTAGTAATTCCGTCAAGGCCTTGGCAATCTTGGAGAAGTTTTCAATGAATCGTCGGTAGTATCCTGCTAGGCCCAGAAAACTTCGTAATTCACCAACATTCTTCGGCGGTTCCCAATTAGTTACAGCTGAAACTTTTTCAGAATCCACCGCTATACCTTCCTTGGACACCACATGGCCTAAAAATCCGACTTGTTCTAACCAAAACTCACACTTAGTATACTTGGCATACAACTTATGTTCATGTAGTCTCTGCAATACTAGACGCAAGTGCTCTTCATGTTCTTTGTGACTCTTGGAGTAGATTAGAATATCATCTATGAACACTACCACAAACTTATCCAGAAAATCCATGAACACTTTATTCATCATATTCATGAAATAGGCTGGTGCATTGGTTAATCCAAAAGGCATCACGGTGTACTCGTATGAGCCATATCTCGTAACAAATGCAGTCTTGGGTATATCCATTTCTCTAACTTTCATTTAGAGGTACCCTGATCGAATATCGATCTTTGAGAAAACACAAGCACCTTCCAGTTGGTCAAATAGTTCGTTTATCTTGGGTAACGGGTACTTGTTTTTGATAGTTTGCTCGTTTATATCTTAAGGGGGTTAGGTTTGTAACATCCCAATTTTCAGAAAAATTTAAAACTTTTGCATCCATGCATCATCATCATTAAACATGTCATATGAATCACATAAAATTTGAATTTAATTAATTAAATAGATTTAAATTGACTTTATATCCTTTAAAATTGTTATTTTGAAATTATAATAATGTTCCTTTTATTCTATTTTTATTTTAGACAAAAATAATGTCGAAAGGATCTATTTTTCATAAGCTTTTCAAATTATATTTTTATGAATTTTTCTGAGAAGTTTTAATATAGTTTTGAATTTGTTTATACTCAAAATATTGTAAACAGAAAAAGAATTTTTAAAAAGGAAAAATAGAATCGGGCCAGCCAGTGGGCCGAAGCCCACTAGCTATCTACCGCGCGCGCGACGCAATCCAGCTCGCCAGCAGCCCGTCCCCGCCCGCGCGCGCGCACTCACTCGTTGGCAGGTGGGCCCCACCTGTCATCCCTCCCGCTGCAACGGCTCGCCCTAAATCACGCCCACGACCTAGCCGAGAAACGGCCGAATCAATTCGATTGATTCCCAGCGATTTACTCACTCATTTACGTCGCCGATTCTTGCTATAAGATTCCCTCGATCCCCTCTCTCTTTTGCCCCAAGCACCACCTCCCGAGAGCCACCAGGCCGCCCACGAGCATCCCCGGAGCTCTGCCGTTGCCGACGGCAAATTCAACGAACTCCGGTGAGCTGCGACCTCCTCGCGCCCTCTCTTCACTCCCAATCGTTTCATTTTATCTTTGCGCACCGTGGTGACAAGGTCTCGGGTGTTCTTTCACAGCCAAACTCTGTATCCGTGCTCACTGACGAGAACCTCCGCCGTGCGCATCTCCGGCGAGCAACCAGAGGAGGCAGGAAGAGCTACGACCTCCACCACTTCGCCAACAACGTCGCATCGACGCCCTCTACCCGTAGGTATGACCCACATGTCTCGGAACGCAGTAGAACGTCTAGAACGTGCGATGCTCCGGCGAGGTCCTCCGGCGACCTAGCGCCGCCCGTTGTTGGTCAACGCGTGTAGACCGTACGATGTCGATCCTACGGTTAGGATTAGATCTTTTTAAACGAAACGGTACGGTTGATCTGGACCGCCAGATCCAGATCTGACGGCCCAGATCAAATCACTTAAACACGTCAGCACGCCCAGTCAGCGCACAGTCAGCGCCAGTCAGCGCTGACGTGTAATTTCTTTTTCCCATTTTATTTAATTTGGCAGTTTTGCAGAAAACACCCTGCATACTGTTTTTATCACTACTTTTTATCTGTTTATCCAAATTTAAATATTTTTATATATTTGAGATCCTTGGAACCAGTAGAACACCTTGGCATCATTTGTTTTCTGTTTTGACACACACAAAATTTTCAAATATTTTTGAGAGTAGTTTAAGTGTTTTTGACATAACTTTAGTTAGAAAATTTATTTTTGAGTAAATCAAATTGCTAACAACTTGTTTAGAAACCCTCTAACCAAATGTCATTTTTACAAAATTTAATTTTGAAATTTTATTTAAGTGAACTAAAGTCCTTGTCATTAACCCTTTATTCATGATTAAATAATAGAAACAAATCAAAAATTTATTCATGCATATATCATGAAAATCCAAAGGGATATTTTTATTAGTTTCTAAACGTTGGAAATAAATTGTTGCATCTCATCTCATGCATAGCATATATCTTCTTTGTATGAACCTTTGCTTGTGTGTTTATGTGTGGCTCTTTATTTCTTTGTTAGACTATTCGGAGGGAAACGAGAATCTTTGCAACTGTAACTGCTGCACTCCCGATTGCCAAGGCAAGTGGCACACCCCCATAAAAGTCCTATTATTTCTATGCATGAGTAGAGTATTTTCTATAAGCATGTGTAGGATAGCATTGCTATGCAAGCCATGATAGATCTCTTTATTCCAGTGTCTAGGTTCCTATGAAATTACTTAGTAGAATAGTGATGCTATGCAAAAACTATTTTGATGAAAAAGATAAAGTCTACTAAGTTTTAATCAAACACCTGGGTGGAAATTGGTTGCTTGGCTGTATGAGTTGAGTGTTGTTCCCAGGGGATTTACCTGTGGAATATTCACTTGTGGGAGGCCACCCAGGAGCAAAGGAATCTGAAGAACTCCAAGTGAAGATTGCTTCTCGTGCAGCCATTGCCAATATGGGCTCTGTCTTGATCAATTAAGCTACGTGGACTCTTCCCGGCCTGACAGGTGGTGGTAGGTGGAGCGCGTCAGGCCAGAGTGGGAGGTAAAATGCTTCTGAAAGATATTGTCTCATTCTTTCCTTTCCTAATCACAAATTGTGTGAAAAGGGTAACCTGGGTTGAATGGGTACAATGGTGAACGTGCACAACCTCAGCAGAGTTAAAATCTAAGTACTTAGCCGTGTCCCCGGAAACGGACAATTGAGCAGCTGAACGAGGATGTCAACGGAGGATTCCACCATTCCAACTTATAAATTAAAAACTTGATGGGTGAACAAGGGTAGAATGAGACAGTGGATTTCTTGCCACGGATGTATCGAATAGAAGAAAAGTGTTTTTAAAAAGTTAGGGAAAAACTTGCTTTCTGCAAAATAGCCTTGAGCTCCACCAGCCAAATAAGCATATAGGTCATAGAGTTATTCCTCTAAGTGTCCACCATAGTGTCACTTGCCAGTTCCATTTTAATGGTTCTGACCCACGTTGTTGCAATATATATCTTATTGCAGACTGTCCTGATGATGAGTGAAAGTTTTTACTAAGGGTTTTCGAGTCTTCAACCAACATGCTCGCCTGTGGCACATGATGATGATTGGGGACTCGATGAAGAATAATTTTCCGCTGTTTACTCTGTTCACTGCTAGCTTTATGCTAGGCAAATTTGTAATGAATATTTTCTAAGTCTGGATCAGCGTTGTAATAAATTGATGCTTTGTTGTGATATTACATCGTAACTGTGTGTGCAAACGATTCGATCCAGGGATTTGCACTATACACAGGTATCTGCCATATTTTAGGTGCAGGTACACTACAGATGGTATCAGAGCACTGTGTTGCCTGTAGGTTCGAGCCCTTAGGATTGGAAAAACCTTTTGATCATAGTATTAACTACTTAAGTATTTTTGGATCCTAGCGGCATAGTGAGATGAAGCGGCCTGGAAACAAACCTTACATGTCCGCGTACATGAGACCTGTTCCACACCTAAGTGGCTGGCCGGGTGTCTGTCTCTCTCACTATAGTGAATATCCAATTTACAAAGAGTTGTTCATATTTGTTGATCACATTGAGATTTGACTTCGTTTTGACTCTAATTTAATAATACACTTATGACTAGTACCTCCTTACCTTACACATTTTTTGTTTTAAATTCTTTTCTTTCTTCCTAAAGGATGAAGAGCTTCCACTTCACCACTGCGGAGGACTTCGAGGATACCTGTAACATCCCAACATTTTATGATGTTCAAAAATCACAAAAATTTAAAAACTTTATTTTTATTAAAATAGAATGTTAAATGCATAAGAAAACCAACTATCAAAGACTTCAAACTTAATGAAAAAGAGTAATATTTCAAAACCCTAAGATGTAAATACCTCAAACCATTTATATTTAATAAAATAGTTTTCTTATAAGAAACTAAATTCAACCACTTAGTCATATCTATTCATAAATTTTAAAACTATTTAAAGTAGAATAATTGCCAAATAGTTTCATTCATCAGACTAAATCCAGGTTTAGCTTTGGAAATTATAGTTTTATTTTTCATTACCTTAAAACTACATAGATTATATAATTAATGAATTATACAAATAATCATTGCATTAGCTTAAATGATCTCCATGTATTTTGAAAACATTAAATGATTTTATGAATATATTCAGTATAAACAATTAATTAAAACTAGAATATTTCCAAAGGTATCTGGTATAGTTTTCAAGTAAATCATTCTAATATAAAATATAATGGTGCACCAAATATTTTGACTTAAAATAAATACATTATATTTTCCCTTTTCCATTTTCAAATAGATGTGTTATGTCATTTAATTGTTGTACTGAAGCCAAAATGTTTTAATGTTGGAAAATAAGTTTAATGAACTTACTTCCATAAGTATTCTATTATGATATTGTATTATGATAAAATGATTTTTGGCCAACATGAAATTAAATAAGCTTAAATTTAAAAATTTGACTTTAGGCATCAAATTTGTATTAAAGCAATAATTCAAAAAAATTAAATTTGAAAGTGTTCAAAACATAACCATAAGTATTCTAAATGATAGATATTGTTTTTATAAAATTTTAAAAACTAAACTGAGTTTATTTGAATTCATATTTTAAAAGTTATTTAAAATCTAGAAAACAGAAAAGGAAAAGAATAAAAGAAAAGGAAAAACTAACTGGGCCGAAGCCCAGTTTCTATTGCGCACGAGCGGCGCGTAGCGGCCCAACGCCCAACCCGTATTCCCTCTTCCTCTCACTGACGTGTGGGGCCCACACGTCAGGTCGTCTTCAAGCTCGCGCCGAAGATCACGCGCCCGACAGTTTCGGGCGAGAATTTCTCGTCGTGATTCCGCGCGATTAAGAGGCTTAATGAGCACCCCGAGCTTGCCCTATAAATCTACTACCTCTCCTCTCCCTTTTTCCCCAAGAAACCCTAGCCCGAGAGCCCCCAGGCTGCTCGAGTTCGTCCTCGGAGCTCCGCCACGGCCGACGGCGAACTTCTTCGTTTCCGGTGAACTACGTCGACCCCGAGACCTCTTTTCATTTTCTTTCTCCTTGTTACATCCGCACGAACCTCACTGACATCTTTTCCCTAATTTTTCCGCTCCAGAGCAAGCAGTCCGTGCACCCCCGAGGAGGACCGCCGCCGTGCGCATCTCCGGCGAGCAATAGGAGGCGAGAGGGAACGCACCGGAGACCAGTGTCGCGCCACCGTCTCTGCCTCGGTCTCCTCTTCCTTGCGGTATGATTCGTTGGTCCCCGTAAGCCGTAGATCGTAGGGAACGATTATCCGAGCATGTCGCCGCCGCGTGCATCGTCTCCGGCGAGGTCCCCGGTGACCTAGCGCCGCCCGATTTAGGTCGCTCGATCTGCACCGTTAGATCTCCATCCATCGACCACGATAGATTCTTTTAAATCGAAGCGGTACGAACAGATCTGGACCGCCAGATCCAGATCTGACGACCCAGATTCTTTGTCTTATCCACGTCAGCGCCAGAGTGTCAGCCCAGTCAGCAGCCACGTGGATTTTGATTTCTTTTATTAGAGAAAATGGCAGTTTTGCAGAAAAGCCCCTGTCACTTAGATCTGTCATAACTTTTTAACCATTTATCCAAATTCAAATATTTTTATATATTTGGAAAGCCCTTGACATGTAGAATATTCTAGGTCTGTTAGATTTCAAATTTGACTTAGTTGTAAATATTCAAATTTCAAATGGTGAATTTGAGTATTTTTGTCATAACTTTAAATATGTAAATCAAAAAATTACAAATAAAATTGTTTTAGAAACTTTAGGATATTTGTAGTGTGTTGTATCTGCTACAAAATATATTTGAGTAATATTTGAATGAACTCATAGTTATATTTAATTGGAATAGTTTGAGTATTTTCAACATAACTATTAATGGAAATACTATTTTTGATTAAATCAAATTGCTATAAATTTAATGCTCCCTATCTAATAACACTATTTATAAAATTTAGTTATAAAAATATTAATCATAGAAAACTTTAATCTTTTCCTTTTATTATATTCTCCAAAAATCGAAATTAATTAAATTGCAATTATAGCTAAATGAATACTCCATAAATATCACAAATTTTGTATGATATTCTTGGGATTTAAAAGTGCATTGCATGCATGACATATTTTCACATATGGTTATAATTCCCATAATAAAACTCCTCCCCCATTTTCTCTAAGTCAGAAAATATTTTCAAAACTTAGTATTTTCAACATGTAGCTAGAAGACCAACGAAGGACTTAGCAAAAACGAGACTTCAGGAGTTTCTTCATGGAGCAAAAGCACTTAGAAGGAAATCAAGAAGAAATTCATGAAGACCAACCAGCAATATTTTCTAAGTCATACTTCCTCCCTCTCCTATTATAAGAAAATCAAGAAGAAGTTCAGGAGAAAGTTACAAGTATAGAGATAATACCTAGAAGACCAAATTACATCCTTCTTCTATCTTTTCCTCTTTTCCCAATCTTGTTTTTCACTTTAGACTTAAACAAATTTTGACCATGATATTATCATCTTGAATTTGTTGGATCCTAGCGGCATAGTGAGATGAAGCGGCCTGGAGACTAACCTTACATGTCCACGTACATGAGACCTGTTCCACAATTTAAGTGGCTGGCCGGGTGTCTGTCTCTCTCACTTTAGTGAATATCCAATTTACAAAGAGTTGATAAAAATTGTTGATCACCTCGAAGAATAGAGCTAGTATTTTCCTCTAAGTATTTTGCACATCATGCATAAACATAATTCCTTAGAAAGTTTTATAAAACTTAGTTATTCATCTAGTATGTGTTTTGTGTGTATTGTGGAGTTGTGCTTGCTGTTGATTGTTGTATTGTTGTTTGTCTCTACTGTTAGATTGAACGGAGAGTCCCGAGTATCGTTGAAAAGAGTTGTGAACAACGACAATATTCAAAGGCAAGTGGCACACCTCATAAACTTCCTAAGTATTTTCTATGCATTACTTAGTATTTGTATATGCATTGAGTAGGATAGTATTGCTATGCTAAACCTGTGTAGAATTCCCTTACTCCTGTGTCTAGGATCCTATATCATACTTAGTAGATATATTGATGCTATTCAATTGATGAAAAGTTTTACAAAACGATAAGTGACTACTCAGGGCTATGCTCATGGTTGTCGTCGCCTAGGATGAATGTCTATTCTACTTAGGGCCGTGAGCATGGTGGTTTTCACCTGAGAGTACACATCCACTAAGTTAATGAAACACCTGGGTGGATTGGTTGAATGGTTTATGTTGAGTGGCTACTCAGGACTGTGCTTGTGGTTGTCTTTGCCTAAGGTAGTTTCTACTATACTTGGGGCCATGAGCATGGGGGTTGTCAACCTGAGAGTGCACTTGTGGATGGCCACCCAGGGAACAAAGGAATCTGAAGATCTCCGAGTGACAATTGCTTCCCGTGCAACCTTTTGACAATGGGCTCTGTCTAGAATAATTAAGTTGTGAGGGTCCAACCTGTCAGCTTGACAAGCAGATGTAGGGGGATGATAGGTGGAACGGGTCTTGCTAGTATGGTTGCATTCTTCTTCTGAAAGTTCTTGTCTCAATTCTCTCCTTTCCATAATACACTCCGCGTGTATAGGATTTCTCGGACAAATTGAGTCTAAAGGTGAAAGTGCACAACCTCTGCAGAGTGTAAAACTAAGTACTTAGCCGTGTCCCCGGTACGGACAATTTGAGCAGCTGATCACGGACGTCAACGGAGGATTCCATCATTCCAACTTCAGAAAATAAAACTTGATGCGTGAACAAGGGAAGATGAGATTTATGGTTTTCATGCCATACTTGTCTTGATTTGAAGAAAGTGTTTTACAAAAAGATAGGAAAAATTGGCTTTATGCAAAATAGCCTTGAACTCCACCAGCCAAATATGCATATAGGCTTTAGAGTTATTCCATTAAGTGTCCACCATAGTGTCACTTGCCAGACTCCATTTTTAATGGAATCTGACCCACGTTGTTGCAAAAAAATTCTTATTGCAGATTTGATCAGATGACGAGTGAGGTTTCGTTTATAGGTTTCGAGTCTACAACCAACATGTTTTCGCCTGTGGCAGCATGAAAGTGATAGAGACTCACTGCTATTGTATTTTCGCTGTGTACCTCCTTACCTTACACATTTCTTGTTTTAAATTCTTTTCTTTCTTCCTAAAGGATGACGAGCTTCCACTTCACCACTGCGGAGGACTTCGAGGATACCCGTTTTGGCTGCTACCTTCTCGACATCGGCGAGAAGATAGGTTTACCGCTACCTCAAGTTAAGGGCTTCATCCTAAAGAAGTTTAACAAGGAGGGCTGTTGGGGAATAAAAGCAACTCAGCCAGGACGCGGAGAAGAGCCCCCGTTGGAAATCAAAATGGTTAGTGACTCCAAAGAAAAAGGACTCAATCTCGTAATGTAGGACCTGATTGGACGTCTCTGCGGACGCTATAGCACATAGTTGAGGGGCCACTACTCCATTTTCTTTGGAAGGAGAAACGAGGAGGGAGAACCATACCTCTTTGATGTTGGAGATAGAGGCAAAGCAAAGCCCCTTAGTCTGTATTTCCAGGAGTTGGAGGTCCTCGTCACAGAACTTTATGAGGATAGACGCACTGAACTTCTGAAGAACGATGAGTTGTGTGCCTTACTCAAGGAGAACGAGGAAAAGATAAAAGCTCAAGAGGAAGTGACTAAGGCCCAAGAAGAAAAGTTTACTTCACAAGAGGAGAAATACAAGAGACAGGAGAAAAGGGTTCAAGAGAAAAACAAGACTATCAGAGAACAGAAGGCAGAACTCGAGAGCAATGAAGTCGAGTTTGAAGCTGATAGTGACTTGATCAAGCGTCTTCGTACCGAGAAAAGGGAACTGCAAGAGAAGAACTCTGCCCTGGAGAAAGAAGTGAAGGAATTAAGGGAAGTACTCGACAATGAAGGAATCGAGATTCAGGAAATTGAAGAAGAAGAAGACGACATGGTCGAGTAGTTCGTTAGCGAGACTACCATTTATTTACACCTCATCGTTATCTTAGTCTTGTATTGACCTATCAACTTGTGATAAGGCAGTACCTTCCATTGTATTCCGAGGCACCTCGCATTTTATTTTCCAAAACTCTCATGTCTGATTTATCCAAAGTTTTGAGTTGTGTGATGTTTGTTTGTTCCTTAGGTTGTTTGTTTGTTGGGGTAATCTTTCTCATTAGACCTTTCCGTCTAAAAACTCACCTATACAAATCACAGAAGCCTCCCCGTCGTACGCCCGATAACAACAACAACAACAACAACAACAACAACAACAACGACCACAACAACAATGATGCTATACAACAGTTGATGGCTGCTCAAGCTCAGTTAATGACTATGATGACCCAGTTCATTGCGGCAACCAACAACAACAACAACCACAACCCACCTCCGCCACCACCCCCCCCCCCATGTGGATAGACTTACCAGATTTCTGAGGCTCAAGTTCTCCACTGCAACTGAACCCATTGTGGCAGATGACTGGCTGCGTTCAGTGGACAGGGATCTGGTGACTTGTGAATGTACTGACGCTGAGAAGGTGAGGTTCACCACTCATCTGTTGGAAGGACCAGCAATCCAGTGGTGGGAAACCTATCAAATCACCCACCCACTAGAAACCATGACCTGGGAAAATTTCAAGGAAGGTTTTCGTAATGCTCATATCTCCTCGGGCATTATGAACTTGAAGCAGGAAGAGTTCAGAAACCTGAGACAAGGAAACCGGAGCCTTAAGGAGTACATGGCTGATTTTCATGCCCTTTCCCGTTATGCCTCTGAAGACATTAACACCGAGGCAAAGAGGAAGGAAAAATTCCTAAATGGGCTGAGTGACGAGCTGAAGATCCCTTTAACAGTGGCATACGCCCCAAATTATCAGACTCTCCTAGATCAGGCTATCATACTAGAGGATAACATCAAGAAGGCTGAAAATAGGAAGAGAAAGTTGAATGTTCACAAACCCCATTCTGAGACTTCTTTCAAGAGATCTTTCCCTCAAGATGCAAACAAGAGTTATAAACCTGGTCACTATCCAAGTGGAGGAAGCAACCATAAACATCATGGTCACAACCATAGTGGTGGTTTCAAGGGAAACAATGGGAATCACAAGGGAAATGGAAATGCTGGCCACAACAATGGACAACATCGCCCAAACCCCGAATATAAGAAAGATATCAGCCAAGTCCTATGCTTCAAGTGCAATAACAAGGGTCACTACGCCACTGACTGCCCCGAAAAGAAGGCCGCAGAAGCTGCCAAGCCCAATCCCTTCCAGAAAGGATAGATGAACCACATCAATGTGGAAGAAGTGTACGATGAACCTGATGCTGTCATTGGTACGTTCTTGCTAAATTCATGCCCAGCATTAGTTTTATTTGATACTGGAGCATCGCATTCTTTCATTTCAAGAGCTTTTGTAAACAAACATGGTTTAGTAGTGGAAAATATAGGAAGCCGCATTAGAGTAAGCTCTCTGGGCGGAGAGATGCTAGTAACCTCTGGTTGTAGACAGTTGAGTCTGAAGATTGGAAAGCATCAATTTCCTACGGACTTGATCATCCTGGAAACACAAGGCCTGGATGTTATCATAGGGATGGATTGGCTGACCGCTATGCAGGAATCATAGACTGCGCAAATAGAACCATCACTCTCACCACTCCAGAAGGCTCGAAGATCAACTTTAGATCAAATATTGAACTAAAGAAGGTTAGGCTTAATTCTCTTAAGGGGGTTAGTCTCGGTGAGGTCCTTATAGTTAAGGAATACCCTGACGTGTTTCCGGAAGAACTACCAGGAATGCCACCCGATAGAGATGTAGAGTTCCTCATAGAACTAAAACCGGGGACATGACCAATTGCAAAAAGGCCCTACCCAATGGCAACTGATGAACTGAAAGAACTCAAGAAACAACTGGAAGAGTTTATGCAGAAAGGCTTTATCCATCCAAGTTCATCACCCTGGGGAGCCCCGATTCTTTTTGTCAAGAAGAAGGATAGTACTCAGAGATTAGTCACCGATTACCGTGACATAAATGAGCATACAATCAAGAACAAGTATCCGCTACCCAAAATCAATGAACTGTTCGATCAACTAGAAGGCGCTGTCGTCTTCTCCAAGATCGATCTCAGATCAGGGTACTTTCAGATGAAAGTCAGAGAGATGGATATACCCAAGACTGCTTTCGTTACAAGATATGGATCGTATGAGTACACGGTAATGCATTTTGGGTTAACCAATGCTCCAGCCTATTTCATGAATATGATGAATAAGGTGTTTATGGATTTTCTGGACAAGTTTGTTGTTGTCTTCATCGATGACATCTTAGTCTACTCCAAAAGTCACAAAGAACACGAAGAACATTTACGTCTGGTATTGCAAAGGCTCCGAGAGCATAAATTATATGCTAAGTTCAACAAGTGTGAATTCTGGTTAAAACAAGTAGGATTTCTAGGACACCTGGTGTCTAAAGATGGGATAGCAGTGGACCCTGAAAAAGTTGCTGCTGTGACAAATTGGGAATCGCCCAAAAATGTGGGAGAAATCCGCAGTTTTCTAGGACTGGCAGGGTACTACCGGAGATTCACTGAAAACTTCTCCAAGATTGCCAAGGCCTTGACTGGACTACTGAAGAAGGGAAAGAAATTTGAGTGGACGGAAGCTTGTGAGATCAGTTTTCAGGAATTAAAGAAGCGCTTGGTGTCGGCACCAGTATTATGCTTACCAGATCTAGAGAAAGACTAACAGGTATATTGCGACGCTTCATATCGCGGCCTAGGAAGCGTATTGATGCAAGAAGGCAAAGTAGTGTATTACGCCTCAAGACAACTCAAAAATCATGAAGTAAACTACCCCACTCATGATTTAGAGTTAGCTTCTGTGGTGCAGGCGCTAAAGATATGGAGGCCATATTTATGGGGAAAGAGATGTGAAGTTTTTACGGATCATAAAAGCCTCAAGTATTTCTTTACTCAACAGGAATTAAACATGCGTCAAAGAAGATGGTTAGAATTGATCAAAGACTATGATTTAAGTCTACAGTACCACCCAGGGAAAGCCAACGTAGTGGCTGATGCCTTGAGCCGTAAGACTTATGTAAACGGACTCACGGCAGGGGAATTGCCGGAAGACCTTTGTAAGGGGTTTAAGGTCCTTCGATTAGAGGTGGTACCTGAAGGATTCATAGCATCCTTAGAAGTTCAACCTCTTCTACTTAACAAAATCAAGACATCTTAGTTAGAGGATAAAGCAGTAAAAGAAATCAAGAAGAACCTAAGCGAAGGTAAGGCCAGAGATTTTAGAGAAGATGAAGAAGGAACCGTGTGGTATAAAGAACGCATTTGTGTTCCTGACAATGCCGACCTCAGGAAGTTAATACTTCAAGAAGCTCATGACTCACCTTATTCCATACATCCGGGTAACACCAAGATGTATATGGATGTAAAGGAGAGGTATTGGTGGATCAACTTGAAACGTGATATTGCAGAATACATTGCAAAGTGTGATGTCTGCAGTCGTGTGAAAGCGGAACACCAAAAACCAGCAGGGTTGCTACCACCGTTACCAGTACCAGATTGGAAATGGGAACAGATTGGTATGGATTTCATCACGGGTCTACCCAGGACTAAATCAGGGTATGATTCTATATGGGTTATAGTCGATCGGCTGACGAAAGTACCCCACTTTATACCCGTAAAGACTACATACACTAGTGCCAAACTAGTTGACATCTACATGAAGAGGATTGTGTGTCTACATGGTGTTCCCAAGAAAATTGTGTCGGATAGGGGTACTCAGTTTATTTCCCATTTCTGGAATCAATTACATGAGTCTCTGGGAACTAGATTGGAGTTTAGTACAGCGTTTCATCCGCAGACGGATGGACAGACAGAAAGAGTAAATCAGATCCTAGAAGATATGCTGAGAGCATGCACTCTAGATTATAAGTCAAGCTGGGATAATAATCTTCCATATGCCGAGTTCTCTTACAACAACAGCTATCAAGCGAGCATAGAGATGTCATCATTTGAAGCCCTGTATGGGAGAAAGTGCACCACCCCACTACTGTGGAGTGGCGTAGGTGAACGTAGTCTGTTCGGCCCAAACATAATCAAGGAGGCCGAGGAAAAAGTCAGGTTGATTAAGGACCGTTTAAAGATAGCACAATCCAGACAGAAAAGTTATGCAGACTCCAAAAGGAGAGAAGTCACGTATGAAGTGGGTGACCGAGTCTATCTCCGAGTTTCACCTATGCGGAGAGTTAAAAGATTTGGAATCAAAGGAAAGTTGGCACCTAGATTTATTGGACCCTTCAAGGTATTATCCCGCAAAGGAGAGGTCGCCTATGAATTGGAACTCCCGGAAGCACTTTCCGCTCTTCACAGTGTGTTTCATGTCAGCCAGCTGAAGAAATGTCACCCAGAAATGGCATAAACACTGCTAAGAGATACGGTGCCACTAGAGGAAGTACAACTAGAAAGTGATCTCACTTATGAAGAAAAACCAATAAAGATTTTGGAGACAGCAGAACGTGTCACCCGAACCAAGACCATCAAATTCTGTAAAGTACAGTGGAATCACCATTCAGAAGAGGAAGCAACTTGGGAAAGAGAAGATGACCTTAAAGAAGACCACCCTCACCTTTTTGCTAGCCAATCCGAATCTCGAGGGCGAGATTCATCTTAAGGGGGTTAGGTTTGTAACATCCCAATTTTCAGAAAAATTTAAAACTTTTGCATCCATGCATCATCATCATTAAACATGTCATATGAATCACATAAAATTTGAATTTAATTAATTAAATATATTTAAATTGACTTTATATCCTTTAAAATTGTTATTTTGAAATTATAATAATGTTCCTTTTATTCTATTTTTATTTTAGACAAAAATAATGTCAAAAGGATCTATTTTTCATAAGCTTTTCAAATTATATTTTTATGAATTTTTCTGAGAAGTTTTAATATAGTTTTGAATTTGTTTTATACTCAAAAGATTTAAAAACAGAAAAGAATTTTCAAAAAGGAAAAATAGAATCGGGCCAGCCAGTGGGCCGAAGCCCACTAGCTATCTACCGTGCGCGCGACGCAATCCAGCCCGCCAGCAGCCCGTCCCCGCCCGCGCGCGCGCACTCACTCGCTGACAGGTGGGCCCCTGTCGTGGTGGTGTCACGGCAGATGCCATAGGATGGCTAATTTGTGGGGTCGATGGACGTTGGTGGATCCGGGGAGGGATAGCAAGCTGAAGAGCTCACACGGGGAGGATCCCGGTAAAACCGAGATCTCCCAAGAACAAGGAATAAGACCAAAGTGCAAAGGGGAAGATCTAACAAACACAAACAAATGCACGACGGCACACAGCACACACACGATATACCCAGGTTCAGGGCCCTCGTGAGGAGGTAACACCCCTACTCCTGCCTTTCCTCTCTATATATTGGTGATATAAGGACTACAACTTGCTACAAGATCTCTCAAAGTGAGGAGTACAAAGAACTAGATGAACTCAAGGTGAGAAGGAGTGAATGCTCTAAGAGTAAATGTGACTATAGCTTTGGCTCTGAAGTTGGTCCCTCCCTCTCAGGAGCAGTTATGGCGCCTTTTATAGAGGTCCGGCCAGGAGGGCCGGAAACCCTAACTTGGCTTGGCCCCACCGGACAGGCCTAGCCGGCATGTCGTCACCGGCTAGTGCGACCTACCAGCCGGACTATCCGGTGTAGCCCCTTCGTCATCATCTCGTTAAGGACGGCAGGCGCCGTCCTGCATCATCATTGTCCCCTTGTTAGAGACAAGACATGTCTCTGCCCATCCCGGATAGCCTTTTCCGGATTGCCGGGCTAAGCATGTCAGGTCTTGTCGTACCACGATCGTACCGGGTGACGCGCTCCCGTGTCAGGCGGGAGGTGACCACGCTTCCGTGTCAGGCGGGAGGTGACCATGCTTCCGTGTCAGGAGGAATGGTACTTCCCCCCCGACAGACGGGAAAGCCTGCTATAGACCGTTGACGGCCTACCGGAAGCCCTCACGTCGGCTACCTCCTCGCTTGCCACTGTGAGCCTCTTCTGCATAAGATCAAGACCGAGACACACATTCCGGTTAGTACATACCCGGAATACCTATCCGGTAAAGCCGAGTACACCTCCACCCGGGAGTCTCCCCGGAGTCCTAGATCCGGGATCCTTCCCGGAGACGTCCGAGCTCGTCTCAGGATGAGTATCTCTAGGCCTAGCCTCCCGAAGATGTCTTAGCCTACCAGCAAAGACATCTTCGAGAAGCTAGTTCTTAGAGGAACCACCCGCTCATGCTTGTGCTGCGATTGTGAGGGCCGGGGGTGTCTATTTAAAGTTGGGAGATCTGACCCTTGCGCCTGCCAGGAGGCACTTTGTCCTCTACCAGCGCTCAGGGGTCAATCTGCCCTTTCAGCACAGCAGGAGGTGTCCCTTGCTCTCGCCAAAGGCCGGGTACTATTGACACCTTGCTGAATTATACCGGGATCTGCCCCTACCCGGGGGGCAGCCCCCCGACACTAGTCCCCGAAGCTGGTGCTGCACATCGACTTCGGATGATGTGCGGGATCAGCTTTAATAACAACCATTTTCCGAGAACAAACTACACCATCCTTTTATTCCATGTCGAGATCGATTCTTCCCGAGATCTTCTTACCGAGTTCTTCCCACCGAGACTGCCTTAACCGGGAGGCGAAGCCTGCGACCGGATAGCACCATCTCAGTGAATCTCGACCGTTGGTCTCCCGATGAATTCGAGACACTGAGTCAGGGCCCACCCGACGTCCCGTCTGCGCAGAGACGCACTCGAGTGCTTCTGTGCTAGTACGCCGTCGATTGGGTTCCCGCGCCGGGGAGCCGCATCCGATCCGGAATCCAACCATTGGGGCCGTGTGGCCCTCGGTGTGGCCGGATCGGGCGCTCCGGATAGTGCCACGTGGGTCGCGGCACAAAACAGATCCCACCCACGATCGTGGAGATCGTGGGCGGGAAAATCGGAAACCGCTCCGGAATCCCCCCCCCTCCCCATAAATAGGGGAACGGAACAGTTTCTCTCCTTCTTCCTCTCCTTCGCACTTTTCTTCTTCGCCGTCTCGAGCGCCCCGCAGCCGCTGCCTTCGTCGCCGTTCGCCGGAGCTCGCACACCGTCGCAATCGCCGTTCGCCGGAGTCCGGACACCGTCGCCCTCGCCGACCTTCTCTTCTCCGGTGAGTTCCTCTTCTCCGTTCCGATGTTTTTCTTCGGTAGAGCAACCGCCCGACCCCGGCCGTGCCATAGCGCAAGTCCGGTAGAGCCGCCGCCGGTGAGCACCATTTGGGCGGCGCGCACGAGGCGCACGGCGGTGTTGTACCGACGCGGTAGGATGCAAGTCCTTCACTTGCATTGCGCCTCGCCCGAGCCTAGCGCGAGCCTTTTTTCCTTCCTTTAGTTTTGATTATTTAGCATACGGTAGATCTTGTTTCCTAGGAACCCGGTAACGTTTAGCAGTTTGTGCTCCGACATCCTAGTTTCCGATAGACTAACTCCGACTAACCGCCGCTGCGTCTGCAGAGTAGCTCGGATACCCCTGCGTACTTCTCCGACCTGGGTGAAGAACGTACTCGGGGATGCTGGGATGGGTCCGAGACCAAGCAGTCCGATCTGGACTGGCTGTATCGGACTCACCGGATTCCTCCGGAAGTCGAGAGCCGTCTCCCGGGAGAAGAGATTGCACCGGAACCCCAACCCGGGGAATACGTGGTATTCCTCGCGCACTTCTAGCGCGGGTTTGGGCTTCCGGCAAGCCCCTTCTTCCGCGACCTCCTCGACCTCTACGACCTTCAACCTCACCATCTTCCCGCCAACGCCATAATGATGCTCTCGGTCTTCACCACATATGCGGAGGCATACCTCGGCATCTGGCCCTTCTTGGATCTCTGGGCCAAGTACTTCATTCTCCGACGCCAAGCCATCCCCAATCCGGATAAGAAGATAAAAGACTTAGTGGATTGCGGAGCGGCCACCATCATCCCTCGCGCGGACTCCGGATTCCCCATAGTCAAGGGACTCGAGTCCTGCCGGAAGTTGCAGCGGAGCTTCTTCTATGTGAAGAACCGGGAGCACTCGGGAGATGGTCCGGGATCCTCGAACCCGGACTTCATCAATCTGCCGGAGTTCGTTATTGGCCCTCCGCGCGAATTCCGTCTCTGGAAGAAGCTTCCGGATAATGACGAAGTCAGTTGCATGCACGACGTTCTGCACGTGCTAACTCAGAAGATGACCGGGGATGATCTCTTGCGTTGCTTCATTGTTCGCCGGGTTTGCCCCCTTCAAAACCGAGTGCACAAGATGTGCCACATGTCCGGGAACTATGACCCCACTAGGACCAGTATCTTTGGGCTAAACCATGCCGGGGTCGTCCGTCGCGTTCGAGCTATTGCCCGGACGGAGATGATGGAGGACTACTCCTGGGGGGTCATTGGGGGATCCCGGAAAAAACCATGCGACCAGGTGCTTATATCAGTCTTTCGTTCCTTCGCCTTTGTACATGCGTTCACCTGGACACCGACACGGCCTAATTTGTTTGCGCAGTTGTTCGAGCGTCAACACGAAGAAGACGCTGTCCACGTCAACGGGAATTACACGCCGGACTTCCCGAGACCGGACGTGATGCCGAGAGAGGATCCCGACGGCGAGGACCATCTCGCCATCCCTTTCGTTAAGGCCCCGGGTAATCCTTCAACCCCAGAGGCAGTTTTCATTTCTTCGGATGATGAGGATGAGATTGACTGCCAGATTCTCGATGTTATTGACGCTCTCCCTCTGAATGGGGCCTCAGCTGTGGTTCCGAAACCGACAACCGGGACCAAACGTGTCGAGAGCCGGAAGCGCGCGGCTTCCGACACCGAGGGGGCCGATAACGCCGGCAACCCCTCCAAGAGGAGCAAACCGAGTAAGCAGACGACCGAGAAGCCTGCTCGGCGCCGGCAAAGGGGTCCTCCCATTGTGGACTCCGGGTACGTCTTCCTTGCCTTATGTTATTTGACTTTGTTTTCTCCATAATTATTACTAAGACGCTTCCTTACAGGGATGCACTCGAGCTCCCGTCACCTGCTGTTCCTCCTCCTCCCGGGACTCGGACTCCCAGCCCGGCTCGGGCTTCTCCTTCACCTCCTCGCCCTTCTACTCGAGGGAGTGAGCCTGCCACCTCCGGTGCCGCACCGGCTACCGCTGCGACCCCGGAAGCACATCCGGTGACCGAGGAGACCCCGGTGCAGGCTCCGACCACCTCGGGAGAAGTTCTTCTTCCGGAGAGTCCGCGCCGGGTTCCCGGGCTGGAGGCAGAGATCGTTAGCCCTCGCCGGCAACCTGCGGCAAGCGGCCCCTCTCGTCCAGTCGCGACCAAGACCATCCCGGAGAAGCAACCTACCGCCTCCTCCTGGCCAGCAGATCAACTTCCCAAGTCTCGCGGCAAGATTGCTGGGCAGAAAACACCTTCTGCCCCGCCTGCAGCTGCCCCGACATCCTCTTCCCAGGACTTGGTGCTGCGCCCGGGTACGTTTTCCTCGTTACCACCGCCTCCCGCCGAGATCCCTACTGCTGCCTTGCGGATGTTGCGAGCAATCGTCAGTTCCTTTGTACCTTCAGGATCCCGGGATGTTGCTGCTTCCCGCGCGACCGGCGGCTCCGGCATACGGGTTGTTGACGAATACAATCATGCCTGGCTTGCCGCCGATGCCTCCGAGATCGCGGGAGACTTGCACGCTGCAGGCCCAAGCCGCAACGCCCAAGCTCTGCACGCTCTCCAAGTGGCCGCACTGGATGTTACTCGGGTGACCGAGGTAAGCTTGTTCTCTTTCTTTTATCAAAAAATACTTGTTCCTTCCACCACCACTAGTCCCCGAGATTGGTGCTTAGTGCTCTAGATTCCACCGAATAGCAGATCACTAGGTTCCAATCTTAGAGAGAGAAAAAACTAGGACTCGGACACCGAGTCCCCGAGATCCTCCCAACCGGATAGGTTGCATCAAAATCTGCTCCATCACCACTAGTCCCCGAGATTGGTGCTTAGTGCTCTAGATTCCACCGAATATCAGATCACTAGGTTCCAATCTTAGAGAGAGAAAAAACTAGGACTCGGACACCGAGTCCCCGAGATCCTCCCAACCGGATAGGTTGCATCAAAATTTGCTCCATCACCACTAGTCCCCGAGATTGGTGCTTAGTGCTCTAGATTCCACCGAATAGCAGATCACTAGGTTCCAATCTTAGAGAGAGAAAAAACTAGGAGTCGGATACCGAGTCCACGAGATTCTCCCAACCGGGTTCCTTACATCCTTTCCCGACTAACTTCTTCTCTGTCTTGATTTCAGGAGTGCAACCAGAAGCGCCGCAACATCTTCAACCGGGTTCTTGCTGATCTCGGTCAGTCCAAGACATCCGAAGGACGCCTGCGGGAGGAGCGCGACGCCGCGCGCAAGGTCTCGGTTGACCAGAAAACTGCACTTGCCACTGCGCAAGCCGAGATCTTGCGGCTCAACGGCGAGCTCCAAAAGGTCAAGGCTGCTACGGTCGACATGAAGACGCGCTTCATCGAGGCGAGCAAGAAGCAGAAAGAGACCTTGGACCAGTCCGAGGAGCGGGCGCACACTGCCGAGACTGAGCTTGCTCTTCTCCGCTCCCGGTCTGATACTTGGCTCTCGGAGCTCACAGTATTGAACCGGGATCTGAACAGTAAGTGGACCGACATCCCTCTTGTCTTCTCTTTGTTTTCTTTCTTGCTGTTACTCTTATGACCTAGTCGTTTGACAGCTCTTCTTTTTAAAGGAGAGTTCGAGCACTCCCGCGAGGCTGCTGCCAAAGCTGTTGCCGCCTCCCGCGAGAAGCGCGCCGGGAAGGGTCCCATGTCGGATGCCTGGGACATCGAGGATCACCTCATCGCCCTGAAGGCCCGGGTAGTACCTCTCCGGTCTATCGGGACGGATCTACTCAGCGCTGCGGTCCATGTTCACGGCGCACTGTGGCCGAGCATCCGGGGGACGCTCTCGATTCCCGAGCTCGCGAGCGCACTCCGGGGTGCCGGGAGGCGCATCCACGCCTGGAAGCGTTCCGGTGCGCGGGCCGGCGCGGACCAGGTCTTGACCCAAGTACTCAGCTGGTACGAAGGTCTTGATCTGGGGGCGATCTTGTGCCTGCGGACGGTTTCTCCGTGGGTCACCGATCCGGAAAAGGTCCAGCGCCGACAAGAGGTGTCGCACCGCATCGCTACGTGGGCAAGCATCCGCGCCTTCACCCCTAGCGTTCTTCCTTCCGACTCGGAATCAGACTACGAGGACCGTGAAGAAAGCGACGCGGAAGACGAGGCTCCGGAAGGAGATGACACTGCTTCCGGTGCCGCGCCCGAGAAGGTGGTTCCCCGGGACGCAGCGACTTCGCCAAGATCCGAGGTCCCCGAGACCGAGGTGCGTCCCGAGGCCCCGAGTAGCGCTGCCGGCACCGAAGCCGAAGTCGCTCCCGCTGCTGCTCCTGCTGCTGCTGCTGCCACTGCTTCCGAGGCCGCTGCTCCCGAGGCCGCTACTCCCGAGGTCTCTGTCGAGAAGCCGACTTCCCCTACTGCTTGAAAGACTTAGTAGATTTGTTAAATCCCCGGGATGTCGGGTGCCATATGTAATATATACTTATACTATTTTCATTCCGCAGTGAACTACCTATTCGAACAATTTATGCCAATGTATTCTGTTTTGAGTTCCCGACTTGCCTTTCATGTTTACCGTACTTAGGTAATTTCTGCTCTTGTCTACCATTTCGGCGTTCGACAGTCGAGTCACAAAACTCCACATACGGCATACATTACTTAGAACAACCCGAGTTCCGGCTAACCGAATTCCCGACATAAAAAACAACAAAGTTAATAAAAAACGGGTATGCCGGATAAGTTCCTACTCCGAGTCCCCGAGACCATTTTCGTGTTTCCCACCTTCCCTCTCTTTGCTCTTGACTACCATTTCGGCGTGCGTCAGTCGAGTCACAAGATGATTTCACATGACATACATTACTTTGACTTTGAGAGTCGAACTCGGAACTTTTCCGGCATACAAAAGAAAAGTAGATAACAGCTATCCGGCAGTCCCGGGGTTCCTTCCCGAGATGCCGGTAAAAAACAGTAAATGAATTTGACAAAAAATAACAACAAGACAAGCTCATACCCAGGCAGTCCCCGGGTTCCTCCCGGGGTGCCTTACTTTCATTAATACTGAAAATTAAGATACCACATACACTGAACCTTTTACGTGTAAAAGGGGCGAAGTAGAGCTACATTCCACGGGCGCTTGGTTTCCTCACCGGATTTGTCCATTACACCTTTCCTAGCCTCCTGTGCATCTACAAGGTAATAAGAATCATTGTGCAACGCTCTGCTTATCACGAAAGGTCCCTCCCATGGAGGTGACAACTTATGCATTCCGGCCGTGCGTTGGATGAGCCTCAGCACCAGATCTCCCTCTCAGAACACCCTCGGGTGCACTTTCCGGCTATAATAGCGACGGAGATTTTGCTGGTAAATTGCAGACCGAGAGAGTGCCAATTCTCTGGCCTCTTCGAGTAAGTCAACATCATCTTCTCGGGCCTCCTTTGCCTCAGTCTCTGTGAACATTGCTACTCTCGGGGAGTCATACTGTATACCGGTCGGGAGTACTGCCTCAGCACCGTATACCATAAACAATGGCGTGTACCCGGTAGATCTATTCGGTGTAGTCCGGAGACCCCATAGCACTGCCGGTAACTCCTCTATCCAGCATCCCGAAGTTCTCAATAGTGGTTCGATCAAACGAGCTTTGATGCCGGCCAAGACTAAGGCATTTGCTCTTTCGACTTGCCCATTTGCTTCTAGGTGTGCAACTGATGCTACATCCAGCCGGATTCCCTTCTCAGCACAAAATCGAGCGAATTCCCCCACAGCAAAGTTTGTTCCATTATCTGTGATAATGCTGTGTGGGTATCC
Organism: Poa annua; assembly: GCA_026929855.1. Lineage (NCBI taxonomy): Eukaryota > Viridiplantae > Streptophyta > Magnoliopsida > Poales > Poaceae > Poa > Poa annua. The sequence goes on from CM049426.1 coordinate 75,202,768, forward strand.
GTATCTCAAGATGATGTCTTTCAGGAATTGCACAGCGGTGTGTCCATCGCACTTCCGGATTGGCTTGACCTCTATCCACTTAGTGAATTTGTCCACCATCACCAGTATATGTGTCATATTGCCTCTTGCCGGCTTGAATTGCCCGACCATGTCCAAACACCATACTGCGAACGGCCAAGTGATGGGGATTGTTTTCAGTGCTGACGCCGGCATGTGTATCCGGTGAGCAAATCTCTGGCATCCTCCACACTTCCGGACAATATCCTCTGCTTGCTGTAATGCAGTGGGCCAGTAGAATCCATGCCGGAACACCTTTGCCACCAGGGCCCGGGATGATGCATGATGTCCACACTCCCCTTGATGTATTTCTACCAGCATCTCTTGTCCTTCTGCCGGTTCCACACATCTCTGGAGTACTTCGGTGACACTTCTCTTGTACAGCTCTTGATTGATGACAGTGTATGCTTTTGATCTTCCTAGTATTTGGCGGGCTTCCACTTCATTCTCCGGGAGAGTTCCCTCCAAGATGTACGCCATAATGGGTTGTGCCCATCCTGGGACAGGTCTATCCGGGAACATGGGAGTATCTATGTCCATTGGTTCTGCCGACATCACCTCTATCATCATCTTTCTCTGCCTCTCTGAGCACTGGGACGCAGTCCCCGGGTTCGATGTTATGCTCCCGACATCTACTTCCATGGGTACGGCATCTGAACCAGGCTCCTTGGGGATGAAGATAGATTCTGACTCGGGTGAGGGTTGGATAGATGGCTTCCTCAAATGCTCCAGAGCTATTCCGGGTGGGATTGCATCCCGGGATGATCCTAGCTTGGACAAGACATCCGCTGCTTCGTTTTCACCTCTAGGTACATGTTTGAACTCGCACCCTTCAAAAAATCCGGATATTTTCTGCACATGAAACATGTATAAGGCCATGTTTGCATCAAGGGCATCCCAATTCCCCGACACCTGTTGCACTACGAGGTCCGAGTCACCAAAGCACTCTATCCGGCGGATGCCGATCTCCTTGGCGACGTTCAGTCCATGAACCAAGGCCTCATATTCTGCAACATTATTGGATGCCCGAAAATGGATCGGCAACACATACTTCAGTACATCTTGCTTTGGGGAGGTGAGGACCACTCCGACACCCAATCCGATCTTAGCCTTTGAGCCATCGAAATGCATCCTCCAGAAATTGTAATCCGGTATCGGAGGTTCATACTGCATCTCGGCCGAGTCTACCAAAAAGTCCGGCAGCGCCTGCGACTTGATGGCATCTCGTCTCTCGTATGCCGGAGCGTACGGAGACAACTGAATGGCCCATTTGGCTACCCGGCCGCTAGCATCCTTGCAACCGATGATCTCGGCGAGAGGAGCTTCGCATGCCACTGTGATCGGGTGTTCCTGAAAGTAGTGCTTGAGCTTGGTCACTGCCATGTACACCCCGTATGCCATCTTCTGGTAGTGCGGGTAGTTCTGCTTGGATTCCGAGATCACCTCACTGAGGTTGTACACCGGCCTCTGTATCAGCTTGCCCCCTTCTTCCCTTTCTACTACCATTGCCACACTGACTACTCGGTTGGTTGCGGCAATATACAGCAGCATAGGTTCCTTGGGTAACGGGGATGCCAACACAGGTGCTGTTGAGAGCATCCTCTTCAGATCGTTGAATGCCGCATCAGCTTGCGGGGTCCAAACAAACGTCTTGCTCTTCTTCATCAGTTGATACAGAGGCAAGGCCTTCTCCCCAAATCGGCTCACAAACCGACTTAGGGATGCCAGACACCCGGTAAACTTCTGCACATCCTTGAGACGCACGGGCAACTTCATGCTCTCAATAGCACGAATTTTACCCGGGTTGACCTCGATTCCTTGGCTTGAGATGAGGAAACCGAGCAATTTTCCTGCCGGAACACCAAATGTGCACTTATCCGGGTTCAACCTCATCCGGAATCTTCTTAGGTTCTTAAATGTTTCCCTCATATCATCTATTAATGAGGCTTTTTCTTTTGTTTTTATGACTATGTCATCGACATAGACCTCGGCATTTCGGCCTATCTGGTCATGTAAGCATTTCTGCATGCATCTCTGGTATGTAGCACCAGCATTTCTCAATCCGAAAGTCATAACACGATAGCAATAAGCCCCATAAGGGGTAATGAAAGAAGTTTTCAATTGATCATCCGGATTCAAAGGTATCTGGTGAAAACCAGAATAAGCATCTAGGAAAGTTAAAAGTTCACTCCCGGCAGTGGAGTCTATCACTTGATCTATCCGGGGCAGCGGAAAGGGGTCTTTCGGGCATGCCTTGTTGAGGTTGGTGAAGTCGATGCACATGCGCCACACCTTAAGAAGAAGGGGATCATCCTTCTTCTTCTCCACCAGGACCGGATTCGAAATCCAATCCGGGTGCAGCACCTCCATGATGAATCTGGCAGCCAACAGTATAGCCAGATGCTCCATGACAGCAGCTCTTCTCTCATCCGAGAGGCGCCTAGTTGGTTGCTTCACCGGCTTCGCATCCGGTCGAACAAACAGAGAGTGCTCAGCCAACTCCCTCGGGACGCCTTGCAGATCGTCACTCGACCACGCAAAGGCATCCCGATTCTCACGGAGGAAGTCGACGAGCTCGCCTTCCTATTTGCTGTCCAGGTTGCTGCCAATGATAACTTGGCGCTCCGAGTTGCTAGGGTCCACACACACCTTCTTGGTCTCCTTGGGGGGCTGAAATGATGCCCCCTGCTCCGGGTTCACCATCCCGGGCATTCCGAGTTGGGAGGTCTTGGCCATCGCCACCACCTGCTGGATCCTCTTCTTCTCTTCCGCGATCACCAGGGACTCAGCTAAGCACGACCCCGCCGAGGCACACTCCATGGAGCGCTTGTGGTCACCCGAGTTGGTGATCACACCGTTAGGTCCCGACATCTTCATCTTGAGATAGCCCACGTGCGTCGAGATCATGAACTTGGCGAGGGCCGGTCTGCCGATCAGTGCATGATACGGGCTCTCGAGGTCCACGACCTCGAACTCCAAGCTTTCGGTTCGGCAGTTCTCCCGAGTTCCGAATAGCACCTCAACCCAGATCTTTCCCATGGGCGAGCAAGAGACTCCGGGCACAATGCCATGGAAGGTTGTCTCGGTGGGCAGCAGGCTGTTCATGGATACTCCCAGCTTTAGCATCGTGTCCTTGTACATGATGTTAATGGCACTGCCATTGTCAATCAGGACCCGGCTGAAGCGGACGTTAAGGTTGGGTCCGACAAAAGTTGGGTCCACCACCAAGGCATACGCTCCCGGCTTGGGCATAACCCGGGGGTGATCCTTCCGGCTCCAGGTGATCTCCATCTCGGACCAGTGCAAGAATTTGGGCACCGCCGGGATCACAACATTCACCTCCAGGGCACACTGCCGCACACTCTTTCGGTCGGTGGGCTCGGTTACGAAGACCACATAGCTTTGATGTGCCTCCCGGTAGTTGCTCTGCTGGTGTCCGGCTTGGTTACCGTTGTCGTTCCGGGTGTGCACCATATTCACTGGGCGAGGTGGGGGTCCTCTCGGAGGAGGGGGAAGTCGCACAGCGTTGGCCCCCGATGTCGGAGGAGGGGGTCTCAGGATATTGGGCCGAGATGCCGGAGCATTCTGCCGAACAGCTCCCGAGCTGCCTTCCTGCAACGTGCGCTGATACCAGCTGCACTGCCGAGTAGAGTGGTTCGCGGGCTTGTTGGCCTCCAGAGTGTGGTAGCAGCATGGCTTGTTCAGCATCTCTTCATACGTCAGGGGCTTCTTTTGTTCCACCCAAGTCTTCTGCACCTCCTGACTTTGACCCCAAGCCGGGCCACTGGTCTTTTGACGCTGGCTGTTGCCGGCATCCTCCTGCTCCCGGGTCACTGCTGCGACATGCTGCGCGGCATGGTGGTACTCGGGTTGATTCCTCTTGTGGCCGAACTCCTGGCGATCATGGCTCCTGCTCGGTCCTGAACGCTGAGGTCCCGCATTCCTCCTGTTGGAGTCTCCGACATCCACCAGGGGTTGCATGGGATCTCCAAGCGTATAGGTATCGGCGATGCGCATGGTTTCTGCCAAGGTTGTTGGCATCTTTCTCTGCAATTTCTGCCACAGCATAGAGGCATGCCGGCATCCTTGCGCAAACCAGGAGATGGCCTGTGCCTCCACCACTCCTTCGCAAGAGTTGCGAATATTGCTCCACCGGGTAAGGTACTCCCGGTCAGTCTCATTGCTCCTTTGCCTACATATGGCGAGCTGCTGAGGCCTGTTGGGCCTCTTGTACGTGCTGGTGAAGTTGCTGATGAATGCCTCTTCAAAGTCTAACCAGCAGTCTATACTGCCAGTTCTCAGATTGTTCAACCAGATCCGGGCTGGTCCTTCCAACATCTGCGGTACATAACGTACCGCCCATCGTCTGTTTCCACCGGCTATGCTTACTGCAGTTACATAGTCGGTTAGCCAGTCCTCCGGCTTCTTGCTACCGTCATAGGTCTTGGCACCTCGGTTGAGCTGAAAGTTCCGAACAGGAGGTTCCCGCATGATCCGAGGTCCAAAGCAGGCAGGTCCCGGAGGTCCTTGCTCTTCCACCAATTCGGATTGGTGAATCCGGTCGAGCCGGAATTTGGCGTCTGCCGGGTTCAGCTGCCTGGTTCCTATCCGAGATCCCAAAGGGTTCTCGTCTGGCTGATATCCGAGCTGCTGCAACCTCGAGTTGCCATCGTTGAGCCTGTCCTGTGCAGGGACCAGTGCCTGCTGGGGAACGGAGACGACCTCCCTCTGCTGGTTTCCCTGAACGTGAGGAGGATTCCGGGGTGGATTACCACGGCTAGCCGGGTTATTATTTCCTACACCCAGGTTACCATCCCCACGGGTACTTCCCGCCTGTCCCGAGTTACGCTATCCGGCCTGCCCGGCTTGCTGGATACCGGCGAAAGCCGGATCATATGTCTGTAGCTGCTTGTTCTTCCTGGAACCTCGACTCCGGCTCTTGCTCTTGCTCTTGCTTCTGCTCGGATGCGGGGAAGAGGCCTCCCCATCCGACTTCTGGCTGTCGTGTCTGGCTGAGTACACCTGGGATCCTGCCCCGGGGTTCTTCTTCTTGAAGGCCAGATTCTGACGATTGGCTTCAATTACCAACTCGTTTACCCTCTCCTGCTGCTTGCGCAGGGCTTCACCGGATAGTCCCACCAACTCGTCCATGGCGGCTTCGGCGGCCCTAAGGGTTTTCGCCGGTGAGCTGTACACCGGCTTCCCTGCTGAAATCCGACTTCCAGTGTTACTGGTGGTGGCTCCACCAGCCAGCTCCTCATTCACTATTCTTCCTTTCTTGCGCAGATCTGCAATGCGCTTCTCCCGGGAGTCTATCTTAGGGAATCCGTGAGCTGCATTGTACTCCCGGAGGCTAGCGCTGAGCTCGCGGCGGATCTCGGCGATCTCCTGCGCCTCAGCGAGTAGCAACTTCCGCTGCTCCTCTAACTCAACCGAAGTGGCTTGGGCATCTGCTCCGGCAGCTGCCGGTACAGCCAACTTAGCCACGAGTCCCGAGAGGGGATCCGGACGACGTCGCGGCTAGGATGACTGCGGATCACCATCTCGGGCCGCAGGCCTCTCCTGCGGGGGCTTGGCCAAACGGGGGTGGCCGTCAGTATCGCCGTCCGCATCTTGATACTCCTCCTCGGTTGCCCCGACCATCATCACTGCGACGGAACTCGGGGGGCGACCGGCACGCAGACCCCGAGTAGCGCAGAGCATGGGAGGGTCCTCAGCTTCCAGAATCACGTCCGGGTAGCTACATATAACCTCGGTTGCCACGTAGGTGGTGAAACCACCGAAATCGACGAGACATCCGTTCACCGGAAACGGTCTGTTCCGGAAACACCCTGCGTTGTCGCAGACGAAGTCCATCTCTCCCAGCCTCACGACTAGGTCAGAAAGAACCGAACGTCGAAGTGAACGGGGGAGCCCGTCCGGATGTGTACACCAGCCAACGCCTTTGTCGGCCCCATGGTGGGCGCCAACTGTCGTGGTGGTGTCACGGCAGATGCCATAGGATGGCTAATTTGTGGGGTCGATGGACGTTGGTGGATCCGGGGAGGGATAGCGAGCTAAAGAGCTCACACGGGGAGGATCCCGGTAAAACCGAGATCTCCCAAGAACAAGGAATAAGACCAAAGTGCAAAGGGGAAGATCTAACAAACACAAACAAATGCACGACGGCACACAGCACACACACGATATACCCAGGTTCAGGGCCCTCGTGAGGAGGTAACACCCCTACTCCTGCCTTTCCTCTCTATATATTGGTGATATAAGGACTACAACTTGCTACAAGATCTCTCAAAGTGAGGAGTACAAAGAACTAGATGAACTCAAGGTGAGAAGGAGTGAATGCTCTAAGAGTAAATGTGACTATAGCTTTGGCTCTGAAGTTGGTCCCTCCCTCTCAGGAGCAGTTATGGCGCCTTTTATAGAGGTCCGGCCAGGAGGGCCGGAAACCCTAACTTGGCTTGGCCCCACCGGACAGGCCTAGCCGGCATGTCGTCACCGGCTAGTGCGACCTACCAGCCGGACTATCCGGTGTAGCCCCTTCGTCATCATCTCGTTAAGGACGGCAGGCGCCGTCCTGCATCATCATTGTCCCCTTGTCAGAGACAAGACATGTCTCTGCCCATCCCGGATAGCCTTTTCCGGATTGCCGGGCTAAGCATGTCAGGTCTTGTCGTACCACGATCGTACCGGGTGACGCGCTCCCGTGTCAGGCGGGAGGTGACCACGCTTCTGTGTCAGGCGGGAGGTGACCATGCTTCCGTGTCAGGAGGAATGGTACTTCCCCCCGCGACAGACGGGAAAGCCTGCTATAGACCGTTGACGGCCTACCGGAAGCCCTCACGCCGGCTACCTCCTCGCTTGCCACTGTGAGCCTCTTCTGCATAAGATCAAGACCGAGACACACATTCCGGTTAGTACATACCCGGAATACCTATCCGGTAAAGCCGAGTACACCTCCACCCGGGAGTCTCCCCGGAGTCCAGATCCGGGATCCTTCCCGGAGACGTCCGAGCTCGTCTCAGGATGAGTATCTCTAGGCCTAGCCCCCCGAAGATGTCTTAGCCTACCAGCAAAGACATCTTCGAGAAGCTAGTTCTTAGAGGAACCACCCGCTCATGCTTGTGCTGCGATTGTGAGGGCCGGGGGTGTCTATTTATAGTTGGGAGATCTGACCCTTGCGCCTGCCAGGAGGCACTTTGTCCTCTACCAGCGCTCAGGGGTCAATCTGCCCTTTCAGCACAGCAGGAGGTGTCCCTTGCTCTCGCAAAAGGCCGGGTACTGTTGACACCTTGCTGAATTATACGGGGATCTTCCCCTACCCGTGGGGCAGCCCCCCGACAGCCCCACCTGTCATCCCTCCCGCTGCAACGGCTCGCCCCAAATCACGCCCACGACCTAGCCGAGAAACGGCCGAATCAATTCGATTGTACCAGCGATTTACTCACTCATTTACGTCACCGATTCTTGCTATAAGATCCCCTCGATCCCCTCTCTCTTTTGCCCCAAGCACCACCTCCCGAGAGCCACCAGGCCGCCCACGAGCATCCCCGGAGCTCCGCCGTTGCCGACGGCAAATTCAACGAACTCCGGTGAGCTGCGACCTCCTCGCGCCCTCTCTTCACTCCCAATCGTTTCATTTTATCTTTGCGCACCGTGGTGACAAGGTCTCGGGTGTTCTTTCACAGCCAAACTCCGTGTCCGTGCTCACCGACGAGAACCTCCGCCATGTGCATCTCCGGCGAGCAACCAGAGGAGGCAGGAAGAGCTACGACCTCCACCACTTCGCCAACAACGTCGCCTCGACGCCCTCTACCCGTAGGTATGACCCACATGTCTCGGAACGCAGTAGAACGTCTAGAACGTGCGATGCCGTGCGTGTCGCCGCCGCGCGCTCCTCTGGTGAGGTCCTCCGGTGACCTAGCGCCGCCCGTTGTTGGTCAATGCGTGTAGACCGTACGATCTCGATCCTACGGTTAGGATTAGATCTTTTTAAACGAAACGGTACGGTTGATCTGGACCGCCAGATCCAGATCTGACGGCCCAGATCAAATCACTTAAACACGTCAGCACGCCCAGTCAGCGCACAGTCAGCGCTGACGTGTAATTTCTTTTTCCCATTTTATTTAATTTGGCAGTTTTGCAGAAAACACCCTGCATACTGTTTTTATCACTACTTTTTATCTGTTTATCCAAATTTAATTTTTTTTATATATTTGAGATCCTTGGAACCAGTAGAACACCTTGGCATCATTTGTTTTCTGTTTTGACACACACAAAATTTTAAAATATTTTTGAGAGTAGTTTAAGTGTTTTTGTCATAACTTTAGTTAGAAAATTTATTTTTGAGTAAATCAAATTGCTAACAACTTGTTTAGAAGCCCTCTACCCAAATGTCGTTTTTACAAAATTTAATTTTGAAATTTTATTTAAGTGAACTAAAGTCCTTGTCATTAACCCTTTATTCATGATTAAATAATAGAAACAAATCAAAAATTTATTCATGCATATATCATGAAAATACAAAGGGATATTTTTATTAGTTTCTAAACGTTGGAAATAAATTGTTGCATCTCATCTCATGCATAGCATATATCTTCTTTGTATGAACCTTTGCTTGTGTGTTTATGTGTGGCTCTTTATTTCTTTGTTAGACTATTCGAAGGGAAACGAGAATCTTTGCAACTGTAACTGCTGCACTCCCGATTGCCAAGGCAAGTGGCACACCCCCATAAAAGTCCTATTATTTCTATGCATGAGTAGAGTATTTTCTATAAGCATGTGTAGGATAGCATTGCTATGCAAGCCATGATAGATCTCTTTATTCCTTTGTCTAGGTTCCTATGAAATTACTTAGTAGAATAGTGATGCTATGCAAAAACTATTTTGATGAAAAAGATAAAGTCTACTAAGTTTTAATCAAACACCTGGGTGGAAATTGGTTGCTTGGCTGTATGAGTTGAGTGTTATTCCCAGGGGATTTACCTGTGGAATATTCACTTGTGGGAGGCCACCCAGGAGCAAAGGAATCTGAAGAACTCCAAGTGAAGATTGCTTCTCGTGCAGCCATTGCCAATATGGGCTCTGGCTTGATCAATTAAGATGCGTGGACTCTTCCTGGCCTGACAGGTGGTGGTAGAGGATTTGTAGGTGGAGCGCGTCAGGCCAGAGTGGGAGGGAAAATACTTCTGAAAGATCTCGTCTCATTCTTTCATTTCCTTATCACAAATGGTGTGAAAAGGGTAACCTGGGTTGAATGGGTACAATGGTGAACGTGCACAACCTCTGTAGAGTTAAAATCTAAGTACTTAGCCGTGTCCCCGGAAACGGACAATTGAGCAGCTGAACGAGGATGTCAACGGAGGATTCCACCATTCCAACTTATAAATTAAAAACTTGATGGGTGAACAAGGGTAGAATGAGACAGTGGATTTCATGCCACGGATGTATCGAATAGAAGAAAAGTGTTTTCAAAAAGTTAGGGAAAAACTTGCTTTCTGCAAAATAGACTTGAGCTCCACCAGCCAAATAAGCATATAGGTCATAGAGTTATTCCTCTAAGTGTCCACCATAGTGTCACTTGCCAGTTCCATTTTAATGGTTCTGACCCACGTTGTTGCAATATATATCTTATTGCAGACTGTCCTGATGATGAGTGAAAGTTTTTACTAAGGGTTTTCGAGTCTTCAACCAACATGCTCGCCTGTGGCACATGATGATGATTGGGGACTCCATGAAGAATAATTTTCCGCTGTTTACTCTGTTCACTGCTAGCTTTATGCTATGCAAATTTGTAATGAATATTTTCTAAGTCTGGATCAGCGTTGTAATAAATTGATGCTTTGTTGTGATATTACATCGTAACTCTGTGTGCAAACGATTCGATCCAGGGATTTGCACTATACACAGGCATCTGCCATATTTTAGGTGCAGGTACACTACAGTTTGATCCTTATTTTTAACAAATAAGACTGGTGCTCCCCATGGCGATGAACTTGGACGATTGAATCCTTTCTGGATATGTTCCTCCAGTTGCTTCTTGAGCTTTTTCAATTCATCAACGGTCATAGGATAAGGTCTTTTAGCTATTGGTCCTGTTCCCGGCTTCAGTTCAACGAGAAACTCTACATCTCTATCGGGTGGCATTCCCGGTAGTTCTTCCGGAAGAACATCTGGGTATTTCTTGACAATAAGCACATCACCAAGGCTAACCCCCTTAAGAGAATTTAGCCTAACCTTCTTAAGTTCGAAGGTTGATCTGAACTTAATCTTCCTTTTCTCTGGGGTGGTGAGGGTGATTGCTCTATTTGCACAGTCTATGAGTCCTTCAAAACGAGTCATCCAATCCATTCCGATGATAACATCCAATCCTTGGGTTTCTAGGATGACTAAGTTTGTCGGAAAGGTGTGTTTTCCGATTTGCAAGTCTAACTGCCTACACCCGGAATTTACTATCATCTCTCCTCCAGGTGAACTTACCCTAATAGGTTTTCCTAGACTTTCCTCAGCTAACCCATGTTTGTTTACAAAAGCTCTCGATATGAATGAATGAGATGCTCCAGTATCAAATAAAACTAATGCTGGAAAGGAATTGAGCAAGAACGTACCAATCACAGCATCAGGTTCATCATGAACTTCTTCCACATTGATGTGGTTCACTTGTCCCTTCTGGAAAGGATTAGGCTTGGAATTTTCATCAGCTTTCCTCTCTGGGCATTCAGTTGCATAATGTCCTGACTTCTTGCACTTGAAGCAAGTCACATAAGACAAGTCTTTCTTCCCTTCATAGTTAGGACGGTGATTACCATTCCCATGATTATGGCCATGGTGATGATTTCCCCTGGATCCACCATTATTTCCATTGTATCCTCCATTATTTCCTTTGTATCCTCCATTGCTTCCTTTGTATCCTCCATTGTGGTTATGACCATGATGTTTTTGGCCACTACCAATGTTGGAGTGATTCCAGGGTTTATGGCTACTGACTTCAGAGGTGTGTTGTTTCTTATATGTCCCTTCAGAATGAACCTTACTTGCACTGAACTTCCTCTTCCTATTATCTTCCTTTCTTATGTTGTTGTACAGGGTGATAGCTTGATCCAGCAGAGCTTGATAGTTTGGAGTATATGCCACAGACAAAGGTATCTTCAGTTCTCCCTTAAGTCCATTGAGGAACTTTTCCTTCCTATTTGCATCAGTTTCAATGTCCTCTGGCGCATACCTTGATAGCATACATAAGTCATCCATATACTCCTTCAGAGTTCTACCTCCTTGCCTCAAGCTGCGAAATTCGTCTTTCTTCAGGTTCATTATACCTGAGGAGATGTGAGCATTTCGGAAACCTTCCTTGAACGCATCCCAAGTCATGCCATCCAAAGGATGAGTCACTTGATAAGTCTCCCACCACAATGTTGCGGGTCCTTCCAACAGGTGTGCAGTGAACCTCACTTTTTCTGCCTCAGAACACTCACAAGTTACTAAGTCCTTGTTGACTGAACGGAGCCAATCATCCGCCACTATTGGTTCAGTAGCAGAGGAGAACTTATTAGGCCTAAGCCTTAGGAATCTAGCAAGTCTGTCCACTGGAGGTGGTGGTGGATGTGGCGGGTTGTTGTTGTTGTGGTTGTTGTTGTTGTTGGTGTTGGTTGCTGCAATGAATTGAGTCATCATATTCATCAACTGAGCTTGAGCGGCCATCAGTTGTTGCATGGCATCATCGTTGTTGGTATCACGACGAGGAGGCATCTGTAGGGTTTTCAGCATAGATGAGTGAAAGATAGACAGAACTAAGAGAAGAAAAATACTACCCATGCACAAGCAACCAAGTCAACACAATCAACACTCAAAAGACAACTTAAAAAGAAAAAGTCTACTTAGCAAATCGAAACAAGTATTCTAAGTTGATTTAATAAAACAACAGAGTCTGCAAACCAATCATTCTATCATTGTCACACCACAAGTTGGAGATCAATGTTTTAAAAAGAACGACGAACTAAACGAGGGAGAACATGGTGGTCCAACTACTAAGTCTAAACTTCGTCCATGACGTCTCCTTCATCTTCTTCAACTTCCTCGATGGTGATGCCTTCCTTCGTAAGGATCTCCTTGTAGTCATTCACCTCCTTCTCCAAGGCCTCGTTCTTCTCCTGTAACATTGTCGTCTCACGGTGCAGAGTCTCGATCGCTTCCTTCTCCAGGACTTCAATCTTCTCTTGTAGCATTCTCTTCTCACGGCGTAGAGTCTCGATCAAATCTCGATCAGCTTCGAACTCGACGTCGTTGCTCAGAATTTCATCCTTCAAGGTCTTGATCTCCTTGTTCTTGTCTCTAATTCTCTTTTCTTGATTTTGGAACTTCTTCTCTTGAGCTCGGAATTTCTCCTCTTGAGCGTTGGCCACCTCTTCTTGGGCTTCAATCTTCTTTTGAGTCTCCTTGACTTGTGCCATTATTTCATCATTCTTCAACAGCTCGTTGCGCCTATCCTCTTCGAGTTGCCAGAGGTGAAGTTCTAAGTCTTGGAGATATGGGTACAAAGGTTCTGGTTTGTTTTTGTCTTCCTCGCTAACAAGGTAGGGTATCCCATGTTCGTCACGTTGGCCAAGGTTAGAAAAGTAGTGGTCCTTTAACTCCTCCTGGAAATGCCAGCAAAGACGTCCTATTAGCTCCTGCGTGACGAATTTCAGCCCTTTCTCTAAGGAATCACTAATCGACTTGTACTGGATGTCTTCAGTCTTGGGTTCAGTCTGGCGCCCTTGTTGGAAAAGACGAATTCCCCATAAGTCTTCTTTGTTGAAGTGCTTCAGCTGGCTTGCCTTGATGATGGGTGTTGGAAGTGCCAACAGTTCTACCAACTCTAGAAGATATCTTCCAAAGCGCATGTCCTTGAAGTCCTCCGCGGTTTGATACATGAAGAACGACATCCTTAAGTAATAAAGGTAGAGTTTGTTAAAACAAGACACAAGGTAAGAGATACTAGTTGTGGTGTACTTAAGTACTTAGAGAAAAAGAAGTTCTTTTCTAAAAGGTGATCAACACTATTATCAACTCTTTGTAAGTCGGATATTCACTATAGTGAGAGAGACAGACACCCGGCCAGCCACTTATAATTGTGGAACAGGTCTCATGTACGCGGACATGTAAGGTTAGTCCCGGGCCGCTTCATCCCACTATGCCGCTAGGATCCAACATACTTCAAAGATGGTAATATTATGATCAAAAGAGGCTTAACCAATCCTAAGGGCTCGAACCTACAGGCAACACTTTGCTCTGATACCATTTTGTAGCGCCCCATCTTTTAAATAAAGATGGAACACCTGTATTATGTGCTAGTCCCTTGATCACTGCCAGCACCACAGTACAAAATATATAGTATCATTGCATAAGTATCAAATTACTACAACGAGATCCAAAAATAGCTAAGTATAGCTTTATTACAAAGTGCATAGTCATGAAGACTAGCTGAAAAGTTCAGAGTTCACAACGAAAGTAATAGCAATGAGCCTCCTCTTCTAGCATATGCCACAGGCAGACATGTTGGGTGTAGAATCGAGTCCAAACTCACTCCTCATCAGAATTACATGCACATTTGAATATGCAGCCCCCGTAGGAGGTCAATACAATGAAGTATTGGCAAGTGACTATGGTGGATAAATTATGGCAAGACTAATTCTGTATGCATGTTTGGCTTGGTGGAGTTGTAGGCTATTTTGCAGAAAGCCAGTTTTCTCCTATCTTTTGTAAAAAAAAAATTGTTTCTCATAGACTTGGCACCAAGGGATGAAGCCCAAGTGCACCAACAATTCTTTCCTTAGTCAAATTTTACTTTATAAAAACTATGATGAGATTCTTCCGTCCATCCTTGTCCAGTTGCTCGAAGTAGTCCATCACCGGGGATACGGCTGAGTACTCAGATTGTCGACTCTGTATAGGATGTTTGGGTCAATTGAGTCTCAAGGTGAAAGTGCACAACCTCTGCAGAGTCGACAATCTGAGTACTTAGCCGTGTCCCCGGAAATGGACTACTTCGAGCAGCTGGACAAGGATGGGAGGAAGAATCTCAACACTGTTTTCATAAAGTAAAATTTGATTAAGGAAAGAATTGTTGGTGCACTTGGGCTTTTTCCCTTGGTGCCAAGTCTTGAGGAATAAAATGTTTTACAAAAGATAGGAGAAAACTTGCTTTCTGCAAAATAGCCTCCAACCCCACCAAGCCAGATATGCATATAGACTTTAGACTTGTCATTTTATATCTACCATAGTCACTTGCCAATACATCATTGTATTGACCTCCTTCAGGGGCTGCATATTCAAATGTGCAGGTAATTCTGATGAAGAATAAGATTTGGACTCGAGTCTACACCCAACATGTCTGCCTGTGGCGCATGCTTGAAGCTGAGGCTCATTGTTATTTGCTTTCGTTGTGAACTCTGAATTTTAGCTAGCCTTCATGGCTATGCAAACTTGTAATAAAGCTATACTTGGCTAATATTTTTGGATCTCGTTGTAGCAATTTAATACTTATGCAATGATATCCTATATTTTGTACTGTGGTGCTAGCAGTGATCCAGGTACTAGCACATAAATCCAACTTTAATAAAAGTTGGGGTGCTACAAAATGGTATCAGAGCACTGTGTTGCCTGTAGGTTCGAAACCCTAGGTTTGGATAGAAATAGGATTTGACTATAGGATTGAAAATCTATTTTATTAACTTTTCTAAAAAACAAAACTTTTCATTTTATCATATGAATTTTTCTGTTTCATTTTAATTCTAATACTCTTTCCTCTTCAAAATTTTAGATGGGAGAGTACACTGAGACCGCGTATGCTGGAGTTTTGTCGGATTTCATCTTTGGGAGGCAGCTGTCTAGGTTGACAAGTATATTGAAGCTACCACCGCCCTATTTCCGAGGAAGGAAGGAAGAGATCGACATACCTGATGTGACGCGTTGGGAAATCCGCACAATCATGACCCCAGATCCCACGATGCCAGACTTCGAGCCCGTGGACTATGTCACCTACTACCCTGAATGGATTGAAGGAGTGAACATAGCTATGGTGGACTTGATGGCCCGATTGTGTTATAAGTATCGCAACAAGCTGGCACCAGAATCGCCCTTCCGTGCCTTTGGGAAGAGGGATGCGCATGGCCACTCAATGCTCACACGGGAAATCGCCTGGACCTGCCCATCACTAACAAGATGTTTGAAGACTTGGATTTCCTCATGAACCGTCTGACCAGAAAGGTTCAGCAAGCTTATAACATCGCAGATCATGCCCGATCCGTCATATACGCAAAAACCCAAGAACTCCAGACTTCTGAAACCCTTATTGGCCATATGGAGGAACTCATCCATGAACTACATTTGCAGAATCTTAACAAGGATGAGCAGATCGCCACCCTTGAAGCGCAACTCAACGCACCTCCACCACCGCCAGCTGCTGAAGGAAGTGACCAAGGCACTGGAAATGTGGTAGTAACCTCAGCGGTAAAGGAGGAAGAAGACCCCGAAGAGGTGCTTTTTGAAGAGTCAACTGAGGGAGAAGTCACGCCTGTGACGAATAACCACGCAATAAAGCGCAAGCGTGAGATTAAGGGGAATAAGTGGAGCAATACAAACCACGTTAGAGGGACCACCATTTATCTCATTTAGCTTATCGTATCGATTTGATGTATTGACCTATCAAATTGTGGTATGGCAGTACTATCGTTTTTGTAATTCCATGACATTGATGTGATTTCGTTCGATAAATGATTAGTTCGAGTTCTCAAAATAAGTGTGAAATTTGTTTTTTTTTGTATGTGTTTGCATGTGTTTTAATCATGTTGATAGATTTTGTTAGGAATTGGTTGCCTTGTTCTAAAAATATTGAATTAATAATTCTCCATAGTACATATAATTTAACTCATTTATTCTCTAAAAATCAGCAGATGTCTCACTTCAATATCAACAACAGTGAATTGTACCCAACTACGCGAATACTGTTAAGGAACCAGAGTCAGAAGGTGATCAATGACCACTCGCCTAAGATTGATCAATACCATAGGGTTGTTGAAGAGGACCCTATGACCAAACTAAAGGCATGCAAAACTTGTGGAGAGATAGGACATACGTCCGAAGATTGCTCTGATGAGTGGCCCCATGGTCACATCAGACGTCCAATTAATGGACGCCGCACCAAACGGATTATTTGCTTCCTATGTGAAGGAACGACCCATGTTCCAATCCAATGCCAATTTTATCCTTTTGTGCAACAAGCTAACCAGCAAGCCAAGGAAGGAATGCAACAGTATCTCATGAAGACCCTGGAGGAACAAAGACAAAAGAGTGAATCCAAGAAGGATCTTAGCCACATAACATGCTACACGTGCAAGGATAAGGGACACTGTGCCAGTGGCTGCCCAGAGTGGAAGAGGATTAAATCTCTCCAAGGACCAAGTGGAAAACGTGAGTGCTAAAACTTTCTGTATCCACCACATGCCAGTATATTTTGAATACCGGTACGCTCTACAACAGAGAAATAAACAAGATTAAATAAAGTTCCTAGACTGACCACAAAAATTTCTTTTAAGGGTGGTAGCCACCCAGATAATTCCAAACCAATTGATTAAAACCAGAAATCCCAGACTATATTCTTTCTAACCTCTCACTGCCAGTTCTCCAAGTTTCCATGTCAAAACATTTACATTTCTCAAACCTCTCAAGTTATCGGAATCATTCCAGCAGTTACTTTTCTTTTTAGCTTCTCCGAATCTCGGGGACGAGATTCCTTTTAAGGGTGGTAGTCTGTAACATCCCAACATTTTATAATGTTCAAAAATCACAAAAATTTAAAAAATTTCCTTTATTAAAATAAAATATTAAATGCATAAGAGAACCAACTATGAAAGAGTTTAATATTTCAAATATCACAGTTTAAACATGTTATTATTTACTGTATTTCAAAACCTTAATAGGTAATGTGACAAATATTTTACAAAATACAATCTATTTTATTCTAAGTAAATAGATTACTTATAAGTAATTGGCTTTAACCACTTAGCATTAGCTATAAATAAATTAAATTAATAAACTATTGAAAACATTGTCTATTTGCCAAAAGATTACTATTCATTTAACTAAGTTCAAAATATAGTTTGGAAATTATAAGCCTATAGTTTATAACCTTAAAACTTCATAAATTAAAATTAATGAATTACCCAAATAAACATTCCTTTTGCTTACATGATTTTCATCCATTTTTAAAGCATGAATTGATTAATATATTCTATATAAGAAAAGAATTAAAATCTTTTCCAAAGTTGTCTATGAAGATTTCCAATGATTCATCTTAATATAAAATATAGTGGTGCACAAAATGAATTAAATTAAAAATGATTACATTACATTTTCTCTTTTTCATTGCAAATAGTTGTAATATTATAATCTATTAAAGATAAAATTTATTTAATACTTGAATATGAGTTTAAATAAAATAAATTCAAACATTTTGAAAATGGATATTTCATAGAATTTATTTAACCAAAAATAAAATTAATTAAACCCTAGTTTTAAATTAAACATAAAGTGTCAATTTTGTATTTAATCAATATTTCGAAATTATTATTTTTGAAAAGTGTTCAAAACATTCCTACAACTGGTTTAACACAAAGATAATAATTGTACAAATTTTTAGAAATTTGCTTGATCTCATTTGGAGTTATAAAACAAAAGTTATTAAGAAAATAGAAAATCAGAAAAGGAAAAAGAAAAATCCCTGAGAGTGGGACCCACCTGTCAGGGGAGGTCGTCTTCCTCCTCTATCCAAAAATCGCAACCCGATTCCGCCTCCGACCCCTTTCCAAAATCCGAGCTCGATTCACGGGATATGTTTCCTTGGAGCATCCCTATAAGTAGCCCTGCTCCCCCTCTCTCGTTCCCCCTCAAAAACCCTAGCCCGAGCGCCCTAGGGTGCCCACAAATCGCCGCCGCCGTTTTTCTTCGGTTCCGGTGAGCTAACACAGACCCCAAACTCTCTCTCTTACCCCATCTTCTTCCTTATGTCCGTGCGCATCATTGTAATATTTTCGTGTAAATTTTAACGCGCCAGGACGAGTTGCCCGTGCTTGACCGAAGCCGCCGCCGCCCCGCGAACTCCGGCGAGGGATAGAACGATCGCCGGAGCGCCTCGCCACCCACCACCACCTCCATCATCTTTGTCGAGCCGCGTACCACTCGGGGCGACCGTCCGCGCTTCCAGGGGAGTCCCGCAACCTCGCCGTCGTCCACGCTCGAGACAACGCCGCCGTTCCTCTTCGTCTCCGGTGACCTCCCCGCGCCGCTCCGGTGAGCCCCTCTCCTGAACCGTCCGATCTGCAATCTACGGTGTAGATTAGAAGTTTTAATCCAATCGGTACGGTTGGATGTGATCCGTTAGATCTAGATCGTGTGGACCAGATCCATTGACTTATCCACGTCAGCGCCAATGTGTCAGCCCAGTCAGCTGCCACGTGGAAAATGAATTTCTTATTTAAATGTATTTGGCACTTTTGCAGAAACACCCCTGTCACTTAGAATTGTTATAACTTTTTACTCACACATCCAAATTCAAATATTTTAATAAATTTGGAAATCCCTTGACATGTAGAATATTTTAGATTGGCCAAAATTCAATTTCGACTTAGTTTAAAATATTCAAATTTCAAACGGATAACTTGAGTATATTTGTAATAACTTTAAATCTATAAATCCAAAAATTGCAAATAAAATTGTTCTGGAATCTTTAGAATATCTGTAACTTGATGCCTCTGTTATTTAATACTAATTATAAAATTTTGTTATAAAAGTTTAATCACATAAGACTCTGATATTATATTTAACCCCTTTTAGTTATATTTTGCAAAAATTTGAAATTAATTAAACTGCGATTATAATTTATCCATGCTTCATAAATATCACAAAAAAATTAGTATTATGTCTCTTGTGATTTAAAATTGCATTTCATGCATAGCATATGTTATTGTGTAGTTATATTTTCCATGGGAAAACTCCTCCCCCATTTTCTCTAAGTTAGGATTATTTTAATACTTAGTATTTTGGTAAAATTGCTATACATTAGACACTTAGGATTTTCAACATAAAGCTCATGAAGACCAACCAGAAATGTTTTCTAAATCTTGCTCCCTCTTTATTTCTTTCCCCTCCTTCTCTGAGACTTTATGAAGACTAAGTTAAATCCAAGATCAGCCAAGGTGATACCAAAATCATCAAGTCTGAAGATTATTCAAGTCTACCAAGAATTCAATCAAGACATTACCAAGGAGATTGTTACAAGTCTGGAGATAAAGCCTGGAGGACAATTACATCCTTCTTTCTATCTCATCCCTCATTCCTAATATTGTCTTTCACAATTGACTTAAACAAATTTTGATCATGATATTATCATCTTGAAGTTGTTGGATCCTAGCGGCATAGTGAGATGAAGCGGCCTGGAAACAAACCTTACATGTCCACGTACATGAGACTTGTTCCACAAATTAAGTGGTTGGCCGGGTGTCTGTCTCTCTCACTTTAGTGAATATCCAATTTACAAAGAGTTGATAGAATTTGTTGATCGCCTTATAAAATTTGTATTTTCTCCAAGTATTTACGCACATCATGGCTAAGCTAATTGAGTACTTATTCTAGATAATTTAAAACAAAGTAGTTTATCCAAAACTATGACCTCAGTCCTTAGTCATTTTGACTGACACAGCTGCCTTGCATGCACTTAAAAGGTTTTCATAGCAAGACTTGCCTCTCTAGTCCTTAGAATTAATTTGCATATCATGCATGACATATTTTCTTATAATTTCTATGAAACATGTTTGTTTACCTTGTATGTGCATGTATGCTTGATGATTGCTGTTTGTTGATCGTTGTATTGTTAATTGCTTATATTGTTTAGATTGAACGGAGAGCAAACGTTTGTTGTTGAAAAGAGTTTTTGAACAACGAGAACATTCAAAGGCAAGTGACACTCATATCATACCCAATATTTTCTATATGCATATGTAGTATATTTTGAGTAGTGTGCATGATAGGGATTTTTGATTTATTTTATAATGCTAAGTTAGTTTGTATTTTACAAATATCCTAGTAGTGTGTAGCCACCCTTTTCCTAAGCAGCCATGAAAAGATTTTATTAGTTGCTTAGCCATGCTATAAAAATGTTTACCATGTTATGGAAATGTTTCTAAGTGTTAAAATCTAAAATACACATCTGGGTGGAATTGGTTGTTATGGTTTATGTTGAGTGGCTTTTGGGACTATGTTGGTGGTTGTCGTCGCCTAGGATGAATGTCTATTCTACTTAGGGCCATGAGTATGGTGGTTGTTACCCAGAAGTACACTTCTGGAGGGCCACCCAGGAACGAAGAGATTACCAAGTCCCTCCAAGTTTAGAAGCTTCCCGTGCAGCCTTTTGACAAAGGCCTCTGTCTAGAATAATTAAGTTGTGGGGGTGCAACCTGTCAGCTTGACAAGCAGCTGTAGAGATGATAGGTGGAACGGGTCTTGCTAGTATGGTTGCATTCTTCTTCTGAAAGTTGTTGTCTCAATTTTCTCCTTTCCATAATACACTCCGCGTGTATAGGATTTCTCGGACAAATTGAGTCTAAAGGTGAAAGTGCACAACCTCTGCAGAGTTAAAACTAAGTACTTAGCCGTGTCCCCGGAAATGGACTACTTCGAGCAGCTGGACAAGGATGGTCGGAAGAATCTCAACACTGTTTTCATAAAGTAAAATTTGACTAAGGAAAGAATTGTTGGTGCACTTGGGCTTTGTCCCTTGGTGCCAAGTCTTGAGGAATAAAATGTTTTACAAAAGATAGGAGAAAACTTGCTTTCTGCAAAATAGCCTCCAACCCCACTAAGCCAGATATGCATATAGACTTTAGACTTGTCATTTTATATCTACCATAGTCACTTGCCAATACATCATTGTATTGACCTCCTTCGGGGGCTGCATATTCAAATGTGCAGGTAATATTGATGAAGAATAAGATTTGGACTCGAGTCTACACCCAACATGTCTGCCTGTGGCGCATGCTTGAAGCTGAGGCTCATTGTTATTTGCTTTCGTTGTGAACTCTGAATTTTAGCTAGCCTTCATGGCTATGCAAACTTGTAATAAAGCTATACTTGGCTAATATTTTTGGATCTCGTTGTAGCAATTTAATACTTATGCAATGATATCCTATATTTTGTACTGTGGTGCTAGCAGTGATCCAGGGACTAGCACATAACACAAGTGTTCCAACTTTAATAAAAGTTGGGGTGCTACAGTTATGTGTGGATAGTAGAGACGATAAGAATGAGGTTAGGTGAGTTGCATTTCCAAATTGAATAAAATAAACTCTAATAGTCATGATCTAGAAATGCTAAAAACTAATGGAAATGAAGATAGTTATTTCCTGTTTGAAAAAGGATAATATTTGAGTTTCTCCTAAAATCAAACATAATAATCAAAAGTTAAACACACCATAAACATATGACACAACATTTAAAGCATGAATGATCTCAATTAAATTAAATAAATAAAATGTTGTCTCATACACCCCACATGACACACATAAAATATCACACTTAATGGAAACAATTTAAGCACATAACATATAGGTCAACCACACATACAAACAGATAAACATTCCCACTTTAAGTTAAACCACTGCATTAGTGAGGTGGTGATCAATACAATAATGACAAGATTTTTATGGAAAGAAGGCTAAACCACTTTCTAGTAATAATTTCCAAAGACATATTAAGTTAGGAGTTTTTGGAATGGAAACTGCTAAGTATAGCAACACATTAAAATCAAAATATATCATAGCCTCCTATATAAACCTTTGTAGTTGTGCAAACATATAATTTTGGAAATACTTTTATTTTCTCAATCAAACTGCCTTTGGGTAATTGTTAAAATCAAGACCTCATGATGACTATAGTTTGTTAAAAATAAGATAGGAGAAGATATATGTATTGTTTGAATTGTCATAATCCTGGATTTTCATAAGTCATATTATAACTTGAGTTTTAAGGTTGATAGCTAGAGTGATCATCAACACAAACACAAATCAAAACAATACAAGACAAACAAAGGAAACAAGAGTGAAAAACATTCATCAGTAATGCATTTCAAAAAGTTTTTTGTTCCCTCAGAAATTTGGGTCTTTATTAATTAAGTTTTTGTTGCCTCCAAATTTGGGGTGTTACACTTCCAGCCGAATAATGCGCCCGAAACGACCGCCAAAAATTTCTCCTTCCAATTCGTGCATTGAAGACCGAAATCAACGCGCCGACCCTTTCCATATAATACCCCGGCTTCGTCGCCTCTTCCCGCACACAAAACCCTAGAAATCCAGCCACCGGGCTACTCGCACGCCGCGCCGAAGCTCCTTCGTTGCCGACGGCTATCACCTTCGATTCCGGTGAGTCTCTGCAACCCCACGACCTCCTGATGCTATCTATCTTCTTGCTGTCCCCGTGAGCGTCTCTGTGACATCGTTTTTGCTCCGTTTGCTTTGCAAAATGACGTATTCGTCCGCGACCGACGCTTCCCGCCGCCGTGCGCAACTCCGACGAGGAAATTGAAGAAGCACCGGAGCACGCAAAAGATCCCCACGTCGCCACTGCATCCGCCTTGACCCCCTCTTCTCCACGGTATGATCAGTTCGTCTCGCGAGCCGTAGGTCGCGTAGAACGCCGCGTCGCCGCCGGGGGCATCGTCTCCGGCGAGACAGCGCCGGCAGGTAACGACCGTCGCCCCAGATCCGTCCGATCTGAAATCAACGGCCATGATTAGAAGTCTTTAGCGAACCGGTACGATTCGCTGTCGACCGTCCGATCTGGATCTGACGATCCAGATCAGATCCAGTCAGCGCTGGCGTGGAAATGAATTTTTCGATTTAGTTTAATTTGGCAGTTTTAAAGAAACACCCCTACTTGTTTAAGAAATACCCCTACAAGTTTTATTCACACATCCAAATTAGATAAATTTTATATATTTGGAAAGCCCTTGACATGTAGAATATTTCAGATCTGTTAGATTTCAAATTTGACTTAGTTTAAAATATTCAAATTTCTGGTGTTATATTATGCTTCTAGAAAATAATTTTTGAGAATAATTTTGTCGATTTAATAATCATACCCTTAACTTGAATAGTTTGACTATTTTTACATAACTTTTGATAGAAGAATTATTTTTGAATAAATCCAATTGCTATAAATTTATTTAAATCCCCTCTGTCTATTAACACTATTTATAAAATTTTGTTATAAAAATTTAATCACAGAAAACTTTAATCTTATATTTATTCCTTTATTTATATTTTGCAAAATAGAAAGTAATAAAATTGCATTTATAGCCTCATGCATACTTTATAAATATCACAAAAATTCGTATTATATTTCTTATGATTAAAAAGTGCATTGTATACATAAAATATTTTACCATATAGTTATACTACTCTTAGGAAACTTCTTCATTATTTTCTCTAGGTTAGGATTATTTTCAACTTAGTATTTTGGTAAAGTTCTATACACTTAGACACTTAGGATTTTCAACATGGAGCTAGAAGACCAATGAAGGACTTAGCGAAGAAAACAAGACTACATAAGTATCTTCAAGGAGTAGAAGCACTTAGAAGAAAAGCGAGAAGGAGTTCATGAAGACCAACCAGAAATATTTTCTAAGACTTGCTTCCTCTCTCCCTTTTCTCCCTTCTTCTCTTAGCCCTTATGATGACTAAGTTATATTCAAGACAAACCTGGAGGCTATCAACTAAGTCTGCAGAGCCATCAAGTCTACAAAATTGCAATGAGGTCATCACATCAAGAAGAAAAGGAAGCAAGGAGAAGATTCAACATACTTGTTTCTATCTTTTCCCTCTTCCCTAATCTTGTCTTTCACTTTAGACATAAACATTTTTTATCATGTTATTACCATCTTGAAGTTGTTGGATCCTAGCGGCATAGTGAGATGAAGCGGCCTGGAGACAAACCTTACATGTCCACGTACATGAGACCTGTTCCACAACTTAAGTGGCTGGCCGGGTGTCTGTCTCTCTCACTATAGTGAATATCCAATTTACAAAGAGTTGTTAATAATTGTTGATCACCTTGAAGAATAGACTTAGTTTTTCTCTAAGTATTTTGCACACCATGACTAATCCATTAGAGTGCTTAATCAATATGATTTATAGTAAAAGTATTTTATCCAACTTATGCCCTTAGTCCTTAGTCATTTTTGACCAAATTATTTCCATGCACATAACTTAGAAGATTTTCATGGCATGACGTGCATCTCTAGTCCTTAGAAATATTTTGCACATCATGCATGACATAATTTCATTAGAAGTTTTATGAAACTTGTTTGTTCAGTATGTATGTGTTTGTATGCATTGTGTTGTGTTGATTGTTGTATTGTTGTTTGTATATATTGTTGAGACTAAACGGAGAGACCGGAGTTACGTTGAAAAGAGTTTGTGAGCAAAGACATCATCCAAAGGCAAGTGGCACACCTCATAAACTTCCTACTATTTTCTATATGCATTACTTAGTGTATTTTTATATAAGCATGTGTAGAATAGTATTGCTATACTAGACCTGTGTAGAAATTCCTTACTCCTGTGTCTAGGTTTGTCGTCGTGGTGAACAGACAGATGCCTACGGGTAGGATAATTTGTGGGGCCGTTGGACGCTAGGGGATCTCGGGGAGGGATTGCGCGATGAACTCGCACGCAGGTAAACTCAGCCGACATGGTGACACAAGGATTTACCCTGCTTCGGGGCTCTGGTGAGGAGATAAAAGCCCTACTGCAATATCTAGCCTTCTTAGTGTATTTATCCTCTTATTATCCGGGCTACAACATGCTCCGTGACCTGCTAGACATTCCTCTACGTGGTCTTGAGAGCAAATGGAAAGGGGGAAATGAAGTGGTGGGGGTCTTGGCCTTTCCTCTCCCTCTCCCCCTGGTGCCATTTATATAGGAGAGCCCAGGGGACAAGCTGGGGACAAGGAGACAAGAAGTACTGCGCGCGATACACTGTTCACGACATGACTAATGGGGTCTTGTCGGTACTGTTCCTGATGTCAGCGGCGGTGTACTGGTGTCACATCCCGGGTACCGTAGAGCCACTATTGCCATGTCCGGAGATAGCGGACCCGCGATTCCTGCATCCTTGCTTTGTCTTCTGGCATATGTCTGAGCATCCTTCTGGTCCTCATCTTCTTATCCTCCAGGATGCCATGATGACACACTGGGCACCATGCTGCTCCTTGATCATCCAAGGTGCCAGAACCCGGACTAGCATCAGATACGGGACCTCAGGCAAACCGAGATAGGTTATGGCAAAGTCTTCATAGCGGAGGTGCGGCCAGCGGGACGAAGGTGAGCACAGATGCGAGATGTCGGAGACGGCCGGGATGTGCCGTGCTAGGGGCGAGTTCGTGAACGAGGCGTCCGGGTACACAACTTCGGCGTGGAGGAGATGTCGGCGTGGTCGCCGGGCTCGGATGCGGGCGAGGTCGAGGATGAGGATACGCGGGGCGACCGGTCGAGGTAGTCGGGCGGAGCCAAGGAAGGGGATGCCGGGGGCGTGGCTGTGGAGGCCCGGGACGACCTCGGGCGTGGAGGAGATGCCGGGCTCGGGGAAGACGCTGGGCACGACCGAGGGCGCCAGGTCGGAGTCCTCCGAGACTGGAGCAGGTGATGCCGGGGTCGGCCAGACCGGGGCGGAGGGGCGCTGATGTCGGTAGGAGTCCGGGACGCCGGGCGCGGATGCAGGCGAGGGTGTCGATGCGGCGGCGGCGGGGATGCTGGAGTCGAGGGAGATGTCGGGGCGGTAACCAGAGCCGGGATGCGGCCAAGCATGGGGGAGGAGGAGGCCGGGACGGCGCGCTGTCGAGGAAGAGGTCGGGGGAGGAGCCGCGGACGGGGGCGAGGCGCTCGTTCCCGAGGTCGCGGACGAGACGCTCGTGCCCGAGGTCGAGGGGATGAGAACGTGCTCCCGAGGAGCGGTTGGAGACGATGTGGGATCAATGCGTTGACCCGACGAGGGGATACCGAGGTGCCTGGGCCAGCCCGAGATGTGGCCTATTCGGTTTCCACCGAACAGATAAATCGGCCCACCTCTGGGCTTACCGGGTCAGACAATTCCAAACTCAGCCCGGGATGCTTTTCCTCTTTTTACTCTTCACTATTTCCCTGCTGCCTCCATTAATAACTTACCAACAGCGATCTTTTGGATACCCGGGGATCAAATCCCCGACACTAGTCCCCGAGTCCATGGGGGATTCGCAGAATCACGCATAGACTGAAAAATCAATCAACCCTCAAGAAAACTACATCCCCGACACTAGTACCCGAGTCTTCGGGGGACTCGCAGAGTCGCGCGTAGACTTAGAAAATAAATAAATAACACAGTCGTCTTTACTTACTCCACCGTGTACCTCCAAAAATACGATCATATGCCGGATTCTTAGCCACTCTAGGTGTTTTACCGACATAGACGTCTTCGGCGGCATCCGGTCTGACATAAACACATAACACATGCCGACGTTTAGCCACTCTGGGCGTATACCGACACGGACGCCTCATGTGCCGGCCTTTAGCCACTCTGGGCGTATACCGACACAGAGTCTCATGTGCCGGCGTTTAGCCACTCTGGGCGTATACCGACATAGACGCCTCCAACCAAACACACAATGTAACCAGCTATCTCGGTATCTCGGCCACTCCGGGCATGTCACACATGTTTCGGTATCTAGGCCACTCTAGGCGTATCATAGATGTCTTAGTACATCGGCCACTCTGGGCACATACACATGTTTTGGTATCTCGGGTGTTGCCTTTGGCGAACTTTGACAAACCGAAACAAATGACGATTTTGGAAATATTGCCCGATGCCATGATACATTGGCGAACCGAAATAAACGTCGATCTGGAGATATTGCGTGATGCCGTGATATGTTGGCGAACCGACATAAACGGCGATCTGGAAATTTTGCATGATACCGCGATACGCGGGAAAACCGACATGGGTAACAACTGAGATGAGATGTCATTTAGAACCAACGATTATCCAACATGGGTACCAATCCGGTATGATATGCCGTTACAACCCGGCAAGCTGATACCAAAGACCATATGCAATATATCTTGGGGCAATAATAAATATATGATGGACCTGAGAGAATCAACATAATGACCGACATAACCAAAATCATTAATATGAAGATCCTCTCGGTAAAACCGACATCACCTTTCAACGTTAGTCCAGGCATGTATAATAAATATTTAACGAGAACGAAAAATCAAATTAACAGGTGAAAAATAATTTAACGCGAGACACAAAAATACAACTACTTGCCGAGGCAGGCATGGGGATACCGGCTCGGTTTCACCGAGTCCCCGGGTAATTTTACAGATATAGACGCAGACGAATGAACACGGCAGTCCACGAGTTCAGTTTTGGGATGCCGGTGCACAAATGATACAGCAGGAACCAAGATGCAACAAGCATATAAATAAATATAAACCGATTTATTCTACCTACTTAGCATGCAGGCTACAACTAAATGGTAAGCCAGTCCCCGGGTCAAGACATCTTGCCCCCGTGGAAAAACAAAGAGACGATAAAACAGGCACAACAGGGCAGTCCCCGGGTTACGACATCTCGTTCGCGGGTGAAAGATTAAACTATGCATGCAGGGGCAGTCCCCGAATAATTTCTAAGATAACATAATGGCACTGCACAGGTAATGATACTCACGGAGCACGGGAGCGGTTTGGGATGTCGGAGCCGACATAACTCGGGCAACTGGCGTGCAACTGCCCGGGCTCTGTTGATGATGAACGTTGGTGCAGATGTCGGCGACCGCTACCCGCGGAGCGGGGATGCGGTGACCACTAGCCGCGATGTAGGGATGCATGTTTGGGATGCCGGTTAGGGGATGTCGGCGACAGCTACCCGCGGCGATGGGATCCCGGTTTGGGGATGCCGGTGACCGCTACCCGTGGTGCAGGGATGTCGGCGACCACTACCCGCAGCGCAGAGATGCCGGTTTGGGGATGCCGGTTTGGAGATGGCGGCGACCGCCGCCCGCGGCGCAGGTTTGTCGGCGATCGCTACCCGTGGTGCGGGGATGCCGGTTTGGGATGTCGGCGACCGCCACCCGTGGCGCAGGGATGTCGGCGACCACTACCCGCGGTGCAGGAATGCCGGTTTGGGTATGCCAGCGACCGCCACCCGCGACGTAGGGATGTCGGCGATCGCTACCCGCGGTGCGGGGATGCCGGAGACCGCTACCCGCGGCGCAGGGATGTCGGCCAACTGCTACACGCGGCGCAGTGATGTCGGTTTGGCAATGCCGGTTTGGGGATGCCGGCGTCCGCCGCCGGTGGTGCAGGGATGTCGGCGATCACTACCCGCTGTGCGGGGATGCCGGTTTGGGATCTCGGGTCCCCGAGTTGATGAAGAGGGTCCCGTCCGAAATTGTTCCCGCAAGCGTCACGGGGCCCCACGGTGGGCGCCAACTGTCGTCGTGGTGATCAGACAGATGCCTACGGGAAGGCTAATTTGTGGGGCCGTTGGACGCTAGGGGATCTCGTAGAGGGATTGCACGATGAACCCGCACGCATGTAAACTCAACTGACATGGTGACACAAGGATTTACCCTGCTTTGGGGCTCTCGTGAGGAGATAAAAGCCCTACTGCAGCATCTAGCCTACTTGGTGTATTTCTCCTCTTATTATCCGGGCTACAACATGCTCCATGACCTGCCAGACATGCCTCTACGAGGTCTTGAGAGCAAATGGAAAGGGGGGAAATGAAGTGGTGGTGGTCTTGGCCTCTCCTCTCCCTCTCCCCCTGGTGCCCTTTATATAAGAGAGCACATGGGACAAGCTGCGGACAAGGAGACAAGAAGTACCGCGTGCGGTACACTGTTCACGACATGACTAATGGGGTTTTGTCGGTACTGTTCCTGATGTCAGCGCTGGTGTACTGTTGTCACATCCTGGGTACTGTAGAGCCATTGTTGCCATGTCCGGAGATAGTGGACCCGCGATTCCTGCGTCCTTGCTTTGTCTTCTGGCATATGTCTGAGCATCCTTCTGGTCCTCATCTTCTTATCCTCCAGGATGCCATGATGACACACTAGGCACCAAGCTGCTCCTTGATCATCCTAGATGCCAGAACCCGGACTAGCATCGGATACGGGACCTCGGTCAAACCAAGATAGGTTATGTCAATGTCTTCATAGAGGAGGTGCGGCCAGCGGGACGGAGGCGAGATCAGATGCGAGATGTCGGAGACGGCTGGGATGCGTCGTGCCGGGGGTGAGCTCGTGGACGAGGCGGCCGGGGACACAGCTTCGGCGTGGAGGAGATGCCGGCGTGGTCGCCGGGCTCGGATGCGGGTGAGGTCGACGATGAGGATGCGCGGGCGACCGGTCGAGGTAGTCTGGCGGAGCCGAGGAAGGGGATGCCGGGGGCGTGGTTGTGGAGGCCGGGGACGACCTCGGTCGTGGAGGAGATGTCGGG
This sequence comes from Poa annua, assembly GCA_026929855.1. Lineage (NCBI taxonomy): Eukaryota > Viridiplantae > Streptophyta > Magnoliopsida > Poales > Poaceae > Poa > Poa annua. Next base: position 75,232,383 of record CM049426.1, read on the forward strand.
CTCGGGGAAGACGTTGGGCACGACCGAGGGCGCCAGGTCGGAGTCCTCCGAGACGGGAGCCGATGATGTCAGGGTCGGCCAGACCGGGGCGGTGGGGCGCTGATGTCGGGTAGGAGTCTCCGAGGTCGATGGTGCGGCCACCGAGCCTGGTGCATCCGAGACAGAGGAGGTGGGGCCGTTGGGCGCGGTGCGGCGTGGTGATGGGGACCGAGCTTGGGCGCGGGGGCGCCTGTGTGGGAGCACCGGGGACGCCGAAGTCGAGGAGTCCGGGACGCCGGGCGCGGATGCGGGCGAGGGCGTTGATGTGGCGGCGTCTGGGAAGCCGGAGTCGAGGGAGATGTCGGGGGTGATAACCGGAGCCGGGACGAGGCCTGGCGCGGGCGATCAGGTAGCCGGGACAGTGCGTTGTCGAGGAGGAGGTCGGGGGAGGAGCCGCGGACGGGGGCGAAGCGCTCGTGCCCGAGGTCATGGACGAGACGCTCGTGCTCGAGGTCGAGGGGATGAGAACGTGCTCCCGAGGAGCGGTTGGAGACGGTGTGGGATCGATGCGTTGACCCGACGAGGGGACCGGAGGTGCCTGGGCAAGCCCGAGATGTGGCCTACTCGGTTCCCACCGAGCAGATAAATCGGCCCACCTCAAGGCTTACCGGGCCAGACAATTCCAAACTCAGCCCGGGATGCTTTTCCTCTTTTTACTCTTCACTATTTCCCTGTTGTCTGCTTTAATAACTTACCAACAGCGATCTTTTGGATACTCGGGGATCACATCCGCGACAAGGTTCCTATGCAATACTTAGTAGGCTTATTGATGCTATGCAATCGATGAAATGTTTTACAAAATGTTAAGTGACTACTCAGGACTGTGCTCATGGTTGTCTTCTCCTAAGGTAGTTTCTACTATACTTAGGGCCGTGAGCATGGTGATTTTCACCTAAGAGTACACATCCACTAAGTTAAGGAACCTCCTGGGTGGATTGGTTGTATGGAATCGAGTTGAGTGGCTACGCATGCCCATGTCTATGGTTCCTGGAGTACGTACACTTGTGGATGGCCACCCAGGGAACAAAGGGATCTGAAGAACTCCGAGTGATGATTGCTTCCAGTGCAGCCATTGCCATATGGGCTCTGGCTTGATCAACTAAGTTGCATGGACTCGCCCCGCCTTGAAAAGCAGATGTAGAGGGTGTTAGGTGGAACGGGTCAAGCCAGAGTGGGAGGGAAAATGCTTCTGAAAGATCTCTTCTCATTCTCCTGCTTTTCCTTATCACTATAAGTGTGTAAAGGATAGTTTGGGTTGAATGGGTACAATGGTGAATGTGAACAACCTCTCTAGAGTGTAAAACTAAGTACTTAGCCGTGTCCCCGGTACGGACAATTTGAGCAGCTGAACGATGACGTCAACGGAGGATTCCACCATTCCAACTTCAAAAATATAAAGCTTGATGAGTGAACAAGGGTAGAATGAGACCGTGGATTTTCATGCCACGAATGTCTCGAATAGAAGAAAAGTGTTTTCCAAAGAGTTATTCCACTAAGTGTCCACCATAGTGTCACTTGCCAGACTCTGACCCATGTTCTTGCAATATTTTTCTTATTACAGATTGATCAGATGACGAGTGAGATTTCGTTTAAAGGTTTCGAGTCTGCAACCAACATGTTTTTGCCTGTCGCAACATGAAGATGATGGAGACTCACTGCTATTGTATTTCTGTTGTTTACTCTTTCTGTGCTAGCTTTGTGCTATGGAAGTTGTAAAAGAATATTTTCCAAGTCTGGGTCATATATGTAATAAAATTGATACTTTGTTGTGATATTACATCGTAAACTTTGTGTGCAAACGAACCGATCCAGAGATTTGCACTATACACAGGTACCTTGACATATTTTAAGTGCAGGTACGCTACAGGTGGCCAGGATTAGATCTGACGGGATTCAAACACGACAGTCGATCTGGAAATCGACGGCCCCGGCTTGTCTTCTTCCTCGCGACGGTGCGGAGGCGAACCAGAGGAGAGAAGGAGAGGGCACGGACGATGCACTCACCTAGGGTCACGCATGAGGAAGGAGAGGGGTCCCGCTGGGTGCGGAGGTTCGGGGAACGTCGGGGATGGGCTCGGTTCGGCTCGTCGTTGCCTGGAATGGTGGGAATGTCGACGGCGTCCGCGACGGGCATGACGTGGCCACGACTCCTTTGAGGAATCTGCAAGCAAAACAAGGTGCCTTAGAGGTTGCTGGAGAGAAGGGGTGACGTAGCGTAGAGAGAAGGAGAAGAGGTGGTCAGCCTCGGCCGCAATCTTCCTCGCATCTCACGGGTCCGAGCGGCGGTTTTCTCGCATTCCAGGGCAGGAGAGGGAGGGAGGGAGCTCGGCCTTGGCAGGGGTGAGAGAGTGGGGAGAGGGGAGCGGGAATTGCAAGGAGATAGGGGCTGGGGTGGCCTCGGATGCCTAAAAGGAGAGGGTGGCTGAGTTGGGGGATTTTCGGGTAGGGAGAGAGAGGTGGACAACGATAGGGGGGGGGAGGCGGTGAAGGTGATCATGAGGGCACATCAGGACATCTTGAAACGTAGCTACAGGCCATGTGCTGATAGGAGGGAGTGAACATAATGGAGAGGTCTCGTCTGCCTCCAACGTGCTCGACAAATAGCCACAAAGAAACAAACAAAAAGAATTTGTTCTAGGGTTTGGACCTTGTCGTGGGTAAGAGTTTTTTCCAGAGGTGTGGAGGTGCAAGGCACATCCTAAACCACAAGATGGGCAATGGGAGAGGGTTGGTTTAGGTGAATAAAATTTTGGGATACTTAGCTTATGTTACTTAGCATGGATGGATCAGTCCACCCTTTGAATAGGAAATTATAAACCTAGTTGGGATGCTTAGAGGGGATATAGGTTTAGAACCATCTCTGATTAACGCATTCACCTGGGAAGGGGATTTCCAAATATCTCTAGCTCTTGAATAACTTAAAAGTTTTGGTCAAAGGGGTCCAATAACTCTAGATAAAAAAAATGACAAGTTACTATCTAGTAATATTTCAAATTGTCACATTATAATGTAGCACTTAAAACAATCTAGAACTAGTGATTAAACATTTTTTGTAAAATTTAAGGAATGATATAGGTGGACGAGGTGGTGAGGATGAGGTTAGGTGAGTTGCATTTCCAATTTGAATAAAATAAACTATAATTATCATGTTGTAGAAAGACTAAAAATTAATGGAAAAGAAGATAGTTATTTCCTATTTGAAAAAGGGTAATATTTGAGTTTCTCCTAAAATCAAACATAATAATAAAAATTTAAACACACCACAACCATATCGCACAACATTAAAGCATGAATGATCTCAATTAAATTATATAAATAAAATGTTGTCTCATACACCACCACATGAACACACATAAAGTAACACAGTTATGGGAAACAATTTAAGCACATAACATATAGGTCAACCACACATACAAATAGATAAACACCCACACAATTGGATCACTAACCATAATTTTAATATAAATGAAAAATATTTGTGAGGAGGTGATCAACAAAAATCAAGACAGGGTATTTTTGGTAGGAATAGAATTAAACAAGTATAAGGTGAGGTGGTGATCATAATGATCCAGACATGGTTCTTGGTAGAAATAGAATTACTCCAACATGTTGAGCATTGATTCCCAGAGGCTAATTAAATTGGTGTTTTGGAAAAGAGAGTTGGTAATGGTTGCAACATATTAACATTCAATATAATTTAAGACTTATATATGGTCCTATATAGTTTTGCAAACATATAGTTTTTAGGAATACTGTTAGTTTCTCAAATGATATATTTTTTGGGTGGTTGCTAAAATCAAAACATCAGGGCAAAATAGAGTTTATTAAAAAAGAAAATGGGACAAGATATATGGACTATTTCACTTGTTAAAACATTGACCTTAGAGGTCATATTATAACTTGTTTGAGTTTTAGATGGTTGCTATTAAGAAGTCATCAACACAAACATCAAAACACAACGTGACAAACAAAGCATACAAGGGAAAGCACATCCATTAACAAGATATTTTTTTAAAAAGTTTTTGTTCCCTTAGAATTTTGGATCTTTATTAAATAAGTTTTTCTTGGTTCCAAAATTTGGGACGTTACAGACCTTCCCCCCTTATAAGAATCTCATCCCGAGATTCCTACGCGGGTACAAGGAGAGTGAAAGGACAAGAGGTTTCATGATTCTTCGTCTTCCGAGGTTGTTGATTCTCATCTAAGGTTGCCTTGACGATAAAGCTTCTGATTTCTTTTGTGAAGACTTGGGTCCTTGCTGAAGGTGTTGACATGAAGGTGGATGCTGACCCACGCTCTTATCGGGTTGAATTCAAATACTCTAGTGTTGGGGTGGAAACAGATGTTCGTCAGAACTCCTTAAAACTAGGATGGGTCTTCCCCCCTTAAAAAGGGCAAACTTGAAGGGTTAAAGTTGATTGCAAAAGTTGTCGCTGACTTTGGGATGTTGTTGATCTTCGGTATCACGATGATCTTCATCTTGGTCGTAGCTCCTCGGTGCTTGGGGGTTGATGTAGACACTTTTCCCGATATTGCCGTTTTGAGAGGTTAGCAGTTATACACACGTCAACAGTTTTTAAGCCTCGAAGGGGTGTCAGGTCCGTAGATTTGACGCTCTCCTTTTGCATAAAAAGTCAAAGCGTGCTAAGATCTGTTAAAGACGTCTTAATTTGCTTGAGGTTAGGTCCTCTGAATTTGCTTGAGGTTAGGTGTCGTCAACAGCAATAGTCGTTGGTCTTCTCGTCGTTCTTGCACTTTGTTGATGATGTTATCTTGATTTATGTCCTCCTACGATGTAGTAGACAGACAAAGTAGATGAAGACTTCCTTAATGCTAGGGCTTCATGGCGCTTCACCCAAACCTTCAAGGTTTGGTTGGATCAGTTAGCCTAAAAGATTAGTGAAGGTTCTCATGTCTATACTTCCCTAGTCAAGGTCAGTTGAGTTAATAAAGTTGGTGCTCAGACGGAATTGATGACCCTTTCTTAGAGATACATCTTCAGTGTAACGCCCCGGAATTTCTCCAATTAGTTGTTTGTTTTTCTTTTTGCATCATCATGTCATCATATCATCATGCATTTGTCACTTCAGGTATTTTATTGCATTTAAATTTAAATCACACCCTTCAAATTCAATTTTCACTTTAAATTCAAATGTAAATCAAATTAATTAAAATGTGAGTTTTCAAATGTTTTACAAATATTCAAACTAATGCATTAAATGGGCTATTTTTTAAACTATAAATATTTGCCAAAAGTTATATATCTTTTCTCCTTCTATTTTGATTTTAAAAACAATAACCAGAAAAGAATAAAAAAAGCAAAACAAATTAAAAATCAGAGGGAGGAAAACCTCACCTGGGCCTATTTTCCCTCCTGGCCCATCTCCTCCAACCCCACTCCTTGGCCTAGCTCAGCCTGCCCGAAGCCCACCTCCAGCCCAGGTCGCCCCTCCTTCCTCCTCTGTACGAACAGGGGAGAAAGCGACATGGTAGCCCCCACCATGTGCACCTCCACCAGCTCCCTCCCCCTCTACTTTACCAAGCCGCCCCTCCCTCCCGAACCCTTACTCCTCCCTCTCTCCCTCCTCTGCGCCGCCGCCGCTTCCCTCTCTTCTTCTCCCCTCTTCTTCCCTCTGTTTTCTTCTCCACCGGAGGCCCTCACGCAGCGCCGCCGCTCCGGTGAGGTCGAAGGTCCGCCGAGTAGCGCCGGAGATGCGCCTCGCCGTCGACTTCGTCTCCTCCGGAGGAATCGAGCTAGCGCCGTAGGAATCGGACGACCTCGTCTCCGTCTTCGTCGGCACCGACGAGGCCAGTCGTCGGAATTCGTCAACTCCGGACGTCCCCGGGAAGAACGACTTTCCCGGCAACCTTCCAGTGATCTCCCGGTCCGATTCCCACGTTTCCCTTATCGATTCCGTGTTGGAGTGGACGAATTCGTCCACGACCTCCCTGCTGTCCGCCATTGCCGCCCCCCGCGAGCTTCCGAGCGAGTTGCTGCTCCAGTCGCCCTGCCTCCACGCTCCCGCACCCCCCGTGCCCTCACCCACAACCGCACCATGCACCACGCTGCACACACACCCGCGCGCGCCAAGGGACACCTCATGCGCGGCAGATATTGTCGCCGTTATCCCGCTGCTGGTCGCCGTGGCCTGAATGGATTTTCAGTTTCGTCAGAACTTACGTCGCGAGTCGTGTTAAAAAAAAGGAGGCAGTACATATCACTAACACATACCAGCCCTAGTGTCTAGCGCAGCCGCGTGCTCTGCTCCCCCCGCGCTCGAGTTTGAATCCCGGGCAGAGGAATAAAAGCCCCCCTTTTTCTCCATTTGTTTCGTCCACTGGTAGTCGGGCCCCGCTGGTCAGTGACTGCGGGAGCCCGTACAACACTCCCGCGCCAGCGGGGCCAACCGGGCCCGCACGACAGCCTCCGAGGTGGGTCGCCCTTCTGTGAGAAAAGACCGAGAGGTTTTTTTCTCTGCACAGAACTTACACCGAGCCCCCTAACTTCTCAGTTTTAGTGCCTTAGCCCTCACCGACACAAGTTTGATCACCAACAGGTCCCTGACAATTATAGAAAACACCCATAATCTTGTTTTGTTAATAACTTTAATTCTATAACTCCAAATCAAATAATCTTTATATGTTTTTATATCAGAAAAATGCAATGAATATTAATATGTCATTTGTATGCCATTTTGCATCTGTTATTTTAATTGCTTACTGTAATTTGTTAATTGCAACTAAATAATTGAATATGGAATGTGTGGGGTAATAAATATATAATGCCCTATTCCATTTAATTTAATTAGATCACCCATGCCATGTGTTGCCATGTTAACCAACATTTAATATTGCTGGTAAATAAATAACTTGCACCTAAATAAGAATTGCCGGGGTTGCTTTCCGCTTAATCTGGATTACCTGCATTGTATTGCATCTTGCCATGCCATGCATCATTCTCGTATGATCATGCTGAATCTTTTTCCGTAGTTGTAAAATCCATCTTTTACGCTTTCCAGTGTTTGTTGCTTCTTCGCGGATAAGACGTTGAGATGTGTGATCGACGACAAGATCTGCTTCCATGCGGGTGACGAGGGTGTAACTCGGCAAATCCTAGGGTTGTCCACCCCGGGTTGATTGAGGGGGAGAAAGATGAGTGTTGGTGATCACGACGGCTGCCAAGCAAGGTGTTTACCGAGGTTCAGGCTCCCGGAGGATAACACCCTACTTTTTGCTTGTCTGGTATTGATGTTGAGTTGTGGTTACAATGGCGAGATTGCGATCTCGCTAGGGTTTGTGGTGGTGGCTACGAACGCGCGTATCTCACTCTGTCCTCCTTTGGAGGAGCAACCCTCCTAGCCTTTATATGATATGGTGAACGGTGCCGATGGTGATTACAGATATGGTAAGAGTCGTATGACCTAACCGACTAGAACTAGGCTACACGATATCTCTACTGGGCCTTTTTTGGGCGTTCGTAGTCTTTGCGTGACCCAGGTAGCCTAATCATGGGGTAGTCGAAGAGTAGCCCGATGTCAGTAGCCCCCGAGTGCTTGGTCGAATCGCAGAGTCGGGTAGAGGACTCATTCCTCCTGGGCACGCCGCTTGGGTGCTTGCACTTCAGATTGAACTCGTTTTATTCTGTCGAAGAGACCACTCCTGATGGGAGTAAGATTGGCTGTTGTTTTATTGGAGTCGTGGCTTTTGTGGAACTTGCTTTTGTTCAGCCTGCTGGCTTACTGTTCGTTGATTCAGCTTGTGAGGCTTACTTGGCCTTCTTGCCACCCGATTGCATGTTTCGGGTTCTTGGATCAGCACTGTAGCTTACTCATGTGTTTTCAGCTGTGAAGCTTACTATATGTACTTGTCACTCGAATCATGCGTTCGAGTTCTCCCTCATCTCTGCGGCTTTCCTAGAGCATTTGCGTTGCTGACGTCGGCGATGACGCTTCGTAGCACGCCTCTGCGTCCGACGGGACGTGACGGAAGGGGCCCCGCTGTCAATGTTGACTGTAGAAAGCAGTTGCCCGCTTATCTCTTACCTGGGCGCGAAAATTTCGCGGCATGATGATAGTGCCTTGATCCTCGTGCGTAGTGGACGGAGCTGACGGCGACGGTTAGTCTCTCCGTGTGACACGTGGACGGCTGGATGGAGCTACAGAGAGCAGTTTATTCGGGGACGGTTAAGATTGACTGCCTGCACGGTATAAATATTGTACCGCGACAGGAAAACATGTCATCTTCTCCAATTGTCGTTGCCTCCTTTTCCTGCACCATTCTTACCCCCTTGAGCTCATGTTCTTCCCCTTTGCACCTTCCTCGTACACCAAAGGCGATGGGGAAAACGAAGGTTGCGATCAGCGCCGCCGCCGCCGAGGCGGGCATGATGAAGAAGCCAGACGGCGACTGGCAAAAGTCGTCGGTGAAGAAGACCAACCTCGAGGTCCTGCGCGCGCAGGACCTGCTGCCGCCGGTGGACCAGGCGACGGTGCGCGCGCCTGGTAAGGAGGTTTTCCCTGCTCCGCGCGAGGGGGAGCGCGTTTGCGTCGTGGACTTCCTTCCACGGGGCTTCAGGTTCCCTCTCCACGATTTTGTTCGTGGTCTCTTGTATGCCTATGGGGTTCAGATCCACGATTTGACCCCCAATGGCGTTTTGAGCATCGCGAGCTTTATCATACTCTGCGAGTGCTTCATGGGGATTGCCCCCCACTAGGCTTTGTGGAAGTCGCTCTTCCTTGTCAGGAAGAACGTGGGGAAGAGCGGGTTGACATACCCGGTGGGCGGCTTCGGCATCCAAGAGCGTGGTGACACCGCGTACTTCCAGATGAAGAAGTCGGACTTCGTTCAAGGCTGGCGGAAGCGGTGGTTCTACGTCAGGTGCGACCAGGAGGGGTTGCCTGACTTCAACGGCCAGCGTAAGTTGCGGAAGACGCACGCGTGGGCGCACCCGCTAGCGGAGGAGGAGAAGGAGGTTGTCAAGCCACTGTTGAGCCTTCTCCGCAACCTGCTGAAGACTTTAGGGCGCGAGTCGGGCGGCGTCCACCTTATTGCCACCTTCTTCAGGCTCCGAGTCCAGCCACTCCATGCTCGCCCCTACCCGATGTGGCCGGCTGAGGGCGCTGGCGCCCCGCAGCTTGACGACGAGGAGGTGGAGTTCAAGGTGAGGAGCATCACGAGTCTCCGAGCCGCAGACCCCTGCAACGTCAAGTGCCCCGTCGCAGCATATGCAGCGACGAACCCTGCTCCTGAGGTAAGCTTCTATCTTGTTTTTTGTTCTCTCTTGTTTGTTTTCTCGACTCTTCGTTTCTTGATTCGTCTTGTCACTTTACTTGCAGGGCCGTTCTTTTCTTGTCATCTTTCCTCCACTCCTGGAGAACAGACCTCACGACGAGGCGATGTTCCTGGAAGAGGAGGGTGATGACGAGGAGATTCCCTCTGCCGTCTCTCCGAGTGAAGAGGTGGCGGATGATGATGATGATGAGGAGTCGGCGCGGAAGAGGCAGAGGCGTCGAAGTGGCGACTCTGCTACTGCCTCGTCCCCTGTGAAGGATGCGGATGCAGACTTGGAAGAGGGTGGCTTGTCATCTTCGGGTGCTGCGTACCGGGGCGACTGAAACAAACCCGTTGCTGCGCCTCCGGTCAATTCTGCGCCGCCGCCCTTGTTCGCCAGGATGCCCTCCGTATATTTAGGGAGCGACGATGGCGTCGAGGCCACCAGGTTAGTCATGCTTGTTCTTTGCTTGTGTCGAGTTATGTTTTTCACTTGCAGTCTTCGAGTTGAACTTTCTTGCGTCTTTGTGCCAGCTACCATTCTGGCGGCATCAGCTCCCCTCCACACGAAGTGGAGCATACGTCTGCTCCTTCAGGCGAGCTGACTGTGCGGGTGGCCGATGAGCCTGCGCGAGCTGGTGGCTCCATGGCGCCGAGTGATGCTGCTGCGGAGACTTCGGCGGATGCTGATCTCTTGGACCATGTAAGTATTCTTTGACTTTTTCTTCTGTAGTTACATCGGGTGCACGAACAACGCTCCCGATGAGAGTAGCCCTCGAAGGTGCGGGTGACTAGGATAGTCGACCGCAACTTTATATATGCTTGTTTGTTTGCAGCCTTATTATCGCCAACTACTTGAGGCAGCAACTGCCTTTGTTCGCCTGGAAAAGGAGAGGGATCAGTTGCGCACCTCCTTTGTAGCGTACCTGCGCTTAGAATAAGGCAGATACCTGTGTATAGTGCAAATCCCCGGATCGATTCGTTTGCACACACAGTTTATGATGTAATATCACAACAAAGTATCAATTTTATTACATCGATGATCCAGACTTACAGAATATTCAATACAAGTTGCATTGCATAAAGCTAGCTTTGAAAAGAGTAAACAACGGAAATACAAGAGCAGTGAGTCTCCATCTCATTCATGTTGCCACAGGCGAAAACATGTTGGTTGTAGACTCGAAACCATTTAACGAAACCTCACTTGTCATCAGATCAATCTGCAATAAGAAATATATTGCAACAACGTGGGTCAGATTCCATTAAAAATGGAGTCTGGCAAGTGACACTATGGTGGACACTTATTCGAATAACTCTAATAACCTATATGCTTATTTGCCTGGTGGAGTTCAAGGCTATTTTTCATAAAGCCAATTTTTCCTATCTCTTTGGAAAGCACTTTCTTCAATTCAAGACAAGTACGACATGAAAACCATAAATCTCATCTTCCCTTGTTCACCCATCAAGTTTTATTTCTGAAGTTGGAATGGTGGAATCCTCCATTGATGTCTGTGATCAGCTGCTCAAATTGTCCGTACCGGGCACACGACTAAGTACTTAGTTTTTACACTCTGCAAAGGTTGTGCACTTTCACCATTGTACCCATTCAACCCAAACTATCCTTTACACACTTATAGTGATAAGGAAAGGAGAAGAATGAGAGGAGATCTTTCAGATGCATTTTCTGTCCCACTCTGGCTTGACCCGTTCCACCTAACATCCCCCTACATCATCTTGTCAAGCCGGAGAGAGTCCACGCAACATAATTGATCAAGCCAGAGCCCATATGGCAATGGCTGCACTGGAAGCAATCGTCACTCGGAGTTCTTCAGATTCCTCTGTTCCCTGGGTGGCCATCCACGAGTGCACGTACTCCAGGAACCATAGACATGGTCCTGAGTAGCCACTCAACTTCGCCACCATACAACCAATCCACCCAGGAGGTTCATTAACTCAGTGGATGTACACTATCAGGTGCAAATCACCATGCTCACGGCCCTAAGTAGAATAGACATTCATCCTAGGCGACGACAACAATGAGCACAACCCTGAGTAGTCACTTAATACTTTGTAAAACTTTTCATCAATTGCATTGCATCAATATTTCTGCTAAGTATGATATGGGAACCTAGACACAAGAGTAAGGCAAATTCTACACAGGTTTAGCATAGCAATACTATCCTACACATGCATATAAAAATACACTAAGTAATGCATATAGAAAATAATAGGAAGTTTTATGAGGTGTGCTACTTGCCTTTGAATGTTGTCGTTGTTCACAAACTCTTTTTAACAACGAACGTTTGCTCTCCGTTCAATCTAAACAATATAAGCAAACAACAATACAACAATCAACAAACAACAATCATCAAACATACATGCACATACATAGTGAACAAATAAGTTTCATAAAACTTCTAAGGAAAACATGTTATGTATGATATGCAAATTATTTCTAAGGACTAGAGATGCATGTCATGCCATGAAAATCTTTTTAAGTCTTAAGTGAAAGACAAATTAGGAAAGAGGAAAAAGAAAGAAGAAAGATGTAGTTGGTCTTCCAGGCTTCATCTCCAGACTTGTAATATTCTCCTTGGTGATGTCTTGATTGAATTCTTGGTAGACTTGAATAATCTTCAGACTTGATGATTTTTGTGTCACCGGGGCTGGTCTTGGATTTAATTAGTCTTCATGAAGTCTCAGAGAAAAAGAAAGGACAGATAGAAAGACTTAGCGAATAAAAAAGGGGTTTGGCCTTCTTGAACTTCTTCTCATTTTTCTTCTAAGTGCTTGACATCTTGGGATTCTTCTAGAGTCTTGTTTTTGCTAAGTCCTTCATTGGTCTTCTATCTCCATATTGAAAATCCTAAGTGTCTAAGTGTATAACTTTACCAAAATGCTAAGTTGAAGATATCTCTAACTTAGAGGAAATGGGCAGGGAGTTTTCTTATGGGAACTATAACTACAAAATAGAATATGATATGCATGAAATGCAATTTTTAATCACATGAACAATTATGCCAATGCAATTTAATTAATTTCTATTTTCACAAAATATAATAAATGAATGTATATAAGATTAGAGTTTTATGTGATTTAAATTTCTATAAACAATTTTTATAATTAATATTAATAGACAAAGTGGATTTAAATAAATTTATAGCAATTCGATTTAAACAAGAATAATGTTTATTTTAAAAGTTATGTTGATAATATTACAATTATTCAATTTAATATATATAACTATGAATTCATTCAAATGTTACTCAAAATATATTATAACAGAGGCATCACACTAAAAATATTCTAAAGTTTCTAAAACTATTTTATTTGCAATTTTTGGATTTGTAGATTTAAAGTTATTGCAAATATATTCAAATCATCCCTTTGAAATTTGAATATTTTAAACTAAGTAAAATTGGAAATCTAACCGATCTAAAATAATCTACATGTCAGGGGCTTTCCAAAAATATAAAAATATTTGAGTTCGGATATGTGAGTAAAAAGTTATAACAATTCTAAGTGACAGGGGTGTTTCTGCAAATTGCCAAATTAAATTAAATCGAGAAATTCGTTTTCCACGTCAGCGCTGACTGGACGCTGACGTGGCTGCTGATTGGATATGCTGACGTGGATAAGTGAACAGATCTGGATCATCAAATCTAGATCTGACGGTCCAGAACAACTCGTACCCCTTCGCGTTAAAGTTCTAATCGTGGCCGCACAAGGTAGATCAGATGGTCCAGATTGGATCGACCAAGCCGAGCGGCGCTAGGTCGCCGGAGTTGCTCCGGTGCGGCAGAGCCATGGCCAGAACTCGCGTTCGAGACATTCTACGGGTTCTCGAGCATATCTGATCGTACCGTGGAGAAGTAGAGGTCGAGGCGGCTTGGGTGGCGTGGCAGTGGTTCCAGGGGCGTCTCGGTTCGTCTCCAGTTGCTCGCCGGAGTCGGAGACCGCGACGGTTTGCTTCGGGCGAGGAAGAACGCGACGACCTGGTGCACGAAAAATTACCTGAGCGAGTCACGAGGATGCGCATGATGTCAGGGGGTCTAGAGAGAAGCGTCTGGGTGCTTGGGGAGCATGGTACTCACCGGAGTTTGTAGATACAGGCGGCGGCAATGGCGGCACGGAGGCGGAGATTTGCGGGCAGCGTGGGGGCGCTTGGGCTAGGGTTTTCGAGGGAAAACAGGGAGGAGTGGCAGGGGTATTTGTAGGGCAGGAGAGGGGAAACAAATCGTGTGATTCGAGCTAGAATTTGGAAAGGAATCGGAGAAGGAAATCGGGGCGCGTTTTCTGGACAGAGGAAGATGACGATGACGTCACACCGACGTCATCCTTCCTTTTTCTCTTCTAATTTTTATTTTATTGATTCCTAACTTTTGATTTAAGTTGTCCAAATTATGTCAAATTTATTTCTATAAATTTGTAGAAATAATATCTATGCTTTAAAACATTAGTGGGTATGTTTTGAAAACTTTTTAAATTTATAATTTTTGAAATATGGGTTTAATACAAATTTGACACTTAGAGTCCAATTTGAAATTATATCTTAATTAAATTTTCTTTTGGCTAATTAAAATTTTGTAAAATACCCATATTCAAATATGTTTGTGTTTAAGTTATTTAAACTCATTTTCAAATACTAAATTCATTTTAGGTTTTAGTATAATACTAAATAACATAACACATACTATATGAACATGAAAAGGGAAAATAATGTATTCATTTTAATTCAAAATAATTTGTGTAAGGACCCCTCGAAACAAGTCCGAGATGCCCACGTTATGTAAAAGATCACGATCCCAATGATCAGTGCATCGCAATCACATAACCGACATAGATATCAAAGAGTTACATCATTCAAGTCGTACGAATAAAAGTCTTACAACACATAAACGGTCATACGACCAAAGTCAACAAACCTCGTCACGCAGGACGGAATTAACTAAGATAGCGGAAGCTCGTGGCTAGCGACGGTTATTAACATCTCCGAGCGCTGATCCCACAAGTGCAGTTGACCGGTGATAGCTAAGTGGCGAAGTCGTCGTCATACACCTCCTCCTCGACGTAGGCCTCCTCATTATAATCTGGACATTTGAATATCCAGGGACAAAGCTATATGAGTACAATTACGTACTCGCAAGACTACCTCAAGTTTTTTTTTATAGTTTTTCAAGGATATGCAAGTAAAACCTTTTTCGAAAATTAGGCTGGCTCCTATATACAACTATAGGGCTTATTTTCGAATGCAATGATTTCAACCATAGAGAATACGACATCTCTATATCTTTGTTGAAGAAAGAAAATATTTAGAGATATAATTCTCTTCTCTTAGATATAGCAAGGACATATCTAAGTACTAAAAACTTTCTTTTGTAAAAGTTTGTCAAAACACTAGGATAGGGGTAACCCTTTTTCCTGACTTGAGATCGGACTGGTTGTCTCCCCGAGATCAACCATCTTCGCCCAAATTCCGTACCTCCCAGGTACCAACTTATGCCTTCTTGTTTTCCCCCGGAAAACCTTTTCTTTTTCTTTCCTCTTTTTAAGAACCAAAATGCCCATACGCCTAGATCAGTGGCCTTTCCAACCGTCCATGACCGCGGACGCGGCTATTCGAATAGATTTTCACTCTGCAGAGGTTGCACACTTTACCCACACCAATCGGTCCTTCCGCCGTGTCTTTCACGGCCCGTCATATGACAACATGCGGGGCTCCAGATAACACGATCAAAGCTTTCCACTATGACCACCCTAGTATCGGGGCCTCCCGGTAGGTTTGTTCTCCTGGGCACCGTGTGCTCCACTAGACCTCTTGGTATTTCCTCGGAATGCCACACCGCCACGTCAGAAGACCTGCCGTAATCGTCCGACTGCTGATCCGCAGCAGTGTATTGTCTCTTCCGGACGACAACCCGGCTTCGAGGGCCCAGGCCCCATAGAAAGTATGAGAGCCCCAACACTAAAACAGACAAGCTTCCGGCTAAGCCCTACCCATGTCAGGTAGTGTGGTTGCACGTGTTAATTGTTCGAGCGGCTGCTAGGGCAGTACTTTGTTTTTCAAAAACAACCTCCAATCCTCCTACTACTCCTAGCAGCTCGGGTTTTTGCAAACATCTCTGATTGCTCCCAGCAACTCAGGTTTTAATAAAACACTTGCTCTCCGATTGCTCCCAGCAACTCGGGTTTTCCTCCGTAAAGCAGTTTTATCAAATAGGTCCCCATCCTATAGTTTTGAGATAAGTAGAAGAAAGTAGTCTACTAGAAATCTTGATCTTTTTGATGGAGCCTTTAACAACAAGGCTCATCAGGTAAAACTCTTTTTGTAATACCTAGAGTATTCTAGCAGATAACTTTGGCCAAACAATATTTTGTAAAATAGTTTTCGGGTGGCAAGGTGCCACAAAAGAAGTAAAGCATGCATTATTTGATTTTGAAAACAAAACATGCTTTGTAAATAATAGGGTTGCATAATGGTGGTGAGGTGGCTTGCCTTGCTCAGAATACTGTCCCTGGTCTTCCTCTTCTCCGTAGTTGTGCTCAGCTACCTCGTACTGCTCTTCCTCAGATTGTGGTTCTACCGTAACATGAAAACAAACAATACTAGCGTAAATACTAAATTGCGAGTTGATAACAATCTAAAGTATACTTACAAACATCAAGCATCACAAAATAGAGAATACAACTAATGCATTTAACTATTCATCAAGGGATGTTTACATGAAAAAGGCATAACCCCTAAGGTACTGCTCCTAAAATTAAACCCTTCTACCACATTACTCCTAACCACTATATGGATCTCTGAAAATTGGCTGAGCATGAAAATCTATCACCAAATAGTAATCAAAAATCAGATAAGAGCTACTGATGTCAAACTCAAACAGAAGATAGACGCAGTTTTATAGATCCCCTGTATGCATAATTAACTTTTCTGGTGAGATATGAGTTTTCTCTTTAAGTGAAGATTTTGTTCATCAAATTTGGCTACTCCTAGCTCAAGTTATCCTTGTTTTAAGATAACATCAACTTCTGACTATTATTTAATCCTAGGAAATAATATGGGGTATTTTGGTGTCAAACCAGTGGGGTAAGTTAAATAAAACCTGTGGCTATTTCACAAAAATGTCCCCAACATTAATTCATGGACATAGGTGGCTCCTCCAAACAAAATTAGACATGCACTAATCTCTGAAATTACAAAAAATGCATTTCAAGAGACTATCTTCCTGTTTTTACGAGATTTAATCAACAAGTATTAAATACTTACTGGAAAAAACTACATTTGTAGTATATGATACCTCTAACACATATCTAACACTTACAATTGGATTTACATCAAAAATTGTTTTTATTTTCGAGTTAAAAATCTCCAAACACCTACTGGTGTTATTCTTAGACAAAACATATCTTTTGCTAGATTAATCTCCTGCATGCAAGACTTACCAATCTAGATAGACATTTTTACTGGCCTTCCAGAGGATCCAAGATTTCATGATTTGGATTTAGAAAACCCAAGTTATTAGCCAAGTGGTGAAAAGAATACTTTTTACTAGATCTATTTCACGACACGACAGGAAATAAATTTTGGACCAAATCCAACGCCACATGATTAAGAAAATGTGTGTGCATGCTAAAAAATTAGTCTCATTATTTTAGCTAATGTAGATTTACCACAAATGAATAAAATCTCGACTGAAGATTCACTGGAAATATTAATAGAAAATGATTTTTAAAAAAGGAAAAAGGGCCGGGCGGCCAGATCTGGGCCGAACCGGCCCAGCGACCACGCGAAGCAACGCGGGAGACCGAACTGGGCCGGCCCAAACGCGCGAGATCGCGCGCGCACGGTGGGGTTCAAACCTGGCCGTAGATCTCGCGATCTACGGCTCACGGTCGTCGTCCTCCTCGCGACGCGGCGCGGATGAACCAGACGAGGAGGTGAAAGGCGACGGCGACGGCGCTCACCAGAGGCCGTGTGGGGCCAGTCGAAGGACAGAGGTTGACGGAGGGGATGATGGCGAGCTCGACGATGCCCTCAGCTCCCGCATGCAACGTCGGCATCCATGGCGGTGGCGGAGACGGGCTTCTCGGGTCGAGGATGAGCGCGGCGTCTACGGGCACCTAGAAGAGAAAAGGAAGGCAGGGGGGTTAGGTCTAGCCGAGGCGCGCTCGAGGGGCCAAAAATGGCAGAGAGAGGTGAAGAGAATTGACGGTGAGTGTCGTGGGAAGAGCTCGGTCACCGGCGGCGTTTTCTTCTTCCATAGCACGAGAGAGGACGCGGTTTTGGGCGAGGGTGGTAGGGGGGAGTAGAGAAGGTGAGGGAGAGCCTCTGGCAAGGATTTAAGGGGGAGGGCAAGGCTGAGCACGGCTCCAAAACCAGGGGCCGGTTTTTGGGTCTCCTTTGGACAGGAGCGGTTTGGGGAGGGGGAGGGGTGATCTGATTGGTCCTCCTGGGCGGTGGACAGGGGCAGGAGGGATGTTGGTCGGGGTGACTCGACCTGGCCAGTAGGGAGAGAGGGGCTGAGCTTCGGTTGGGTGGAAAAGAAGAGAAAAGAAGAGAAGAGAGAGGAGGGGTGACCCGAGTCCATGACAGGTGGGGCCAGGGGTGAGGGTGCTGCCCTTCTTCTTTAGTGGGTGGGGTAGAAAATAGAGAGAGAGAGAGAGAGAGAGAGAGAAAAAGGTGAAAGATTGGAGTAATTTCTTCAAATGATTTTCAAACCTTAAGTTTGAATTATTCAAACAATGGTCAAAAAAAAAGAAATAAATCAATTTTCCAAACTCACAATATTGAGTTGAAACTACTGAATTTATCATTGCCCAAGTCAAACCTCTCATTTAGCTTTCAAAGGAAAGAAAACTTTTAGTGAGAAGGAAAAGAATAACTCAAATGGTCATGTTATTTTGATGGCTACTAGAGCTAGTGAGATTTTTGTGCAAACAAGCTCTTTTGTGAAAACTTAGAGCAGGGTATGAAACTATATAATACCTAGATAAAAATGTGCTAAATGCATGCCAAAAACCATTTAGGGTTTGCTTAATGAAGGCTTCTAGCTTGGCTAAGTTTTAACAGGCATGAAGATCCCAATAGGTAGATCAGACGGTCCAGATTGGATCGACCAAAACCGAGCGGCGCTACGTCGCCGGAGTTGCTTCGGTGCGGCGGAGCCATGGACGGAACTCACGTTCGAGACGATCTACGGGTTCTCGAGCATATATGATCGTACCGTGGAGAAGTAGAGGTCGAGGCGGCTTGGGTGGCGTGGCAGTGGTTCCATGGGCGTCTCGGTTCGTCTCCAGTTGCTCGCCGGAAGAACGCGATGACCTGGTGCACGAAAAATTACCCGAGCGAGTCACGAGCATCCGCATGATGTCAGGGGGGTCTAGAGAGAAGCGTCTGGGTGCTTGGGGAGCACGGTACTCACCGGAGTTTGTAGAAACAGGCGGCGGCAATTGCGGCACGGCGGCGGCGATTTGCGGGCAGCCTGGGGGCGCTCGGGCTAGGGTTTTCTGGGGAAAACAGGGAGGAGTGGCAGGGGTATTTGTAGGGCAGGAGAGGGAAACAAATCGTGTGATTCGAGCTAGAATTTGGAAAGGAATCGGAGAAGGAAATCGGGGCGCGATTTCTGGACAGAGGAAGACGACGATGACGTCACGCCGACGTTATCCTTCCTTTTTCTCTTCTGATTTTTATTTTATTAATTCATAACTTTTGATTTAAGTGTCCAAATGATGGTTAGAAGAATGAAAACCATTTGGCAATTATACCATTTTAATAGTCTTGAATTTATGAATAGATATGGCTAAGTGGTTGGAATAAAATGGTTTGAAGTTTAATAAACATTTGTCAAATCACATATTAAGGTTTTTGAAATACAATGGATAATAAAATGTTTAACCTGAAACACTTTTGAAAATGATGATAAACTGAGATATTTGAAATATTAAATCCTTTAAATATGTTTGAAATCTTTTATAGTTTGTTTTCTTATGCATATAATGTTTTATTTTTAATCAAAAACAAAAGTTTTAAATTTTAGTGATTTTCAAACATTATAAAATGTTGGGATGTTTCATCCTTGGACCAGGCTACGAGGCGAGCTGCGGAGCTGGAGCAAAAGATTCCGGCTCAGGCGGAGCTGGAGAAGGTGCTGCGCGAGTCGCAGGAGCGTGAGCGTACGCGGGTCGTCCAGGAGAAGACCCAAGTCGACCGCCTACTAGCACTCGCCTGTTTGCTCGGAGGTAAGTCTTTCGGCTTGGTGCCTACTTGTATCCTTGCTTGATTTGCCTTGAGTTGACTTCTGATCCTTGTTCAGAGAAAAGTCGAGGCGCTCCTCCGGAAGGCTCGTCCAGCGACAACGTCGACCTGACAACTGTGGTCGGGTTCCTCGACCGCGTCTGTGTGTATGCTTCCGCAGCGCTGCAGCAGTCGTCGACGACACTTCAGAAGTCTACCGGGGCGCTGGCGATTGTGCACCGGAGCATCTTCCCCAGCGTGTCGCCACCGACTTCCGTGGATGCACTCGCGGCGCCTTTTGAAGGCGATGCGACCACCATCGCGGACTTCACTCGGACGTAGACGGTACGCGGCTCCGAGCTTACTTTCTAGCTTCTCCTTGGCCATCAAGTCGCAGGCGACTTCGAGAGAGTTGTCAGCGGCTTCCCTCGAAGGCTTGACGGCAATACCGCGTCTCTTAGCGGGGTGAAGGCACAGGCGAGTCATCTGGCCGCGAACCTTGTCGCCACCTTCGAGAGGGGATTGCCAAGGTGACCGAAGCGGCTGCTACGAGGAGGAGTCGCTCTCAGTCGGAGTCTTTAGCGTAGAAGTCGCATAGTGGAGACCCTGTAGTATGCCTTTTGAATTTGTAGTTTGTAATGACTTATATTTTGCGGGTCTTCTGGCCTTGAATCATATTTAGTACTGAAGTTTTGATACTTTCCCTTCTAGTCTGACTTGAGTGAGAAATCGCCTTTATTTTTTCTGCTTTGACACTGTCGATTATTGGCAGCCTGACACGGGCGAGACCACTCCGGATGCTGCGACGACTGGTGCGGGTGATGAAGGAGGTCCTCCTTTGGCGAAGAACTTCCGCTCCGGCGCGAAGTTCGAACGACCAACAGTTGATCACCTATATGAGGAACAAGGTGATCAAACTTTAGGCGAAGCTGAAACATGCTGAGTTGGAGCTAGAGCGCTCCAGGTCGCGCCCTGTTGCAGAGTTCTCTCAACGCGACGAATTCCTTCTTGGCGAGATTAATCTAATCTGTCGACAGCTGTAAGGCTGGTAGCATTTTGTTTTTGACTTCCTCCTTGCGATGTGTTGATTGCGATGTCTTGATGCAGATGTGAACCCTGACTGGCAAGCTGAGCAGGCTCGGATTGATGAGTGGGTCGCCTGAGAGGCAACTGGCGACTCACATGAGGCGCGCCACTTTTGGTCGAACAGATCAAGAGGGAGGATCCTCGCTTGTATGCTTGACCGCACTTGGCGAGCTGCTTTTCTCCTGGAAGGTGCAGGAAGACCCTCTGGCATATCCATCGCGTGTACTTCCCGCACAATGGGCAGCCCACGAGTTGGCCACATTGCTGGAGAGATTCCGCGAAGGTGACGCGCTGAAAGAAGTTGTCGACACCCAACTCGCTGCCGGGGCAAACGTGGCGTTGGCGTACGGCCGGCTGCATCGGCCGAACGTTCCTCTGGCAAGGTTGGTGGGCGGCCTGCCTGAAGAAGACGACTACGCCGAGACCCTGTCGACTGCGCGTCAGATGATTCAGCAGGTCCAGAGGCTAAGTGAGCGTCTTGTGGGGCCACTCAATGTGCCAAAGGATGAGCCTACGAAGTAGGAGTAGTATGCTTCTGTTGTACAGGATTAGTTCTAAGAGGCAAATTTGCAGAGTGTAAATATCAATGTATGTTAGATGAGGTTGGGGGAGCCCCCGAGTAAGCAAATGGAAATTGTTTGCAGTACTGTATGAATATATGTGGTGCATCCTCGAGTGGATCAAGTATGACTTAGATATAAGTGACTTGTGTGACGCAGCCCTCGAGTGTCTCGAGTGGCGGTCTGTGTTTTTTTTGTCTTGACATGTATAGCACAGCCCCCAAGTGCTTCGAGTGGCGGTCTAGGTTTACAAGTGATACCTGTAAAGCGCAGCCCCCGAGTGTGTCGCGCAGCGGCCTAGGATTTTTTACTTGACCTGCATGGCGCAGCCCCCGAGTGGTTCA
The DNA here is from genome assembly GCA_026929855.1 of Poa annua. Classification (NCBI taxonomy): domain Eukaryota; kingdom Viridiplantae; phylum Streptophyta; class Magnoliopsida; order Poales; family Poaceae; genus Poa; species Poa annua. The sequence continues at coordinate 75,253,919 of CM049426.1, forward strand.
AGTGGAGGCGTAGGATTTTGCGAGTAAGGCATGTATGGCGCAGCCCCCGAGTGGTTCGAGTTGTGGCCTAGGTTTTCATGTGATACCTGTAAAGCGTAGCCCCCGAGTGTGTCGGGCGACGGCCTACGATTTTTAACTTGACCTGAATGGCGCAACCCCCGAGTGGTTCGAGTGGTGGCCTAGGATTTGCGAGTAAGGCATGTATGGCGCAGCCCCCGAGTGGTTCGGGTGGCGGCCTAGGATTTTGGTTTTACCTGTATGGCGCAGCCCCCGAGTTGTTCGAGTGGCGGCCTATGTTTGAAGCTGCTTTTTTACTGAAAAAGTAAAAGGGAGAGCTTGTTCCATAAGTCACTTTATTGATTTTTGCGAGCAGGCCGCCTCGTTAAAACCCTTCCAGTCCCCTTAGGTACTTTCGTAAGGGAAAGAGTGCGTCTGAAACCTGCCGCCGTGACAGGTTGGTTTTGGTACAACCATGGAGTCAATTAGGCGTAGAAACGACGAAGCTGTGCGACGTTCCATGGGTTGCTCCAGACAGCTCCTGTCTTTGAGTCCTTCAGGCGGTATGCTCCGCCACCGATTGCTTCTGTCACAATGTACGGGCCCTCCCATGGGGAGGCGAGCTTGTGCACCTTCTTCTGCTTGAGGCGGAGGACTAGGTCGCCTGCGACGAATGCCCTTGGCCGTAGCCTCCGTCCATGGTAGTTGCGCAGGTCTTGCTGGTACACGGCTGTTCGGGCGAGGGCGATGTCGCGAGCTTCGTCCAGGACATCTATGTGGTCTTCAAGTGCTTCTTCTGCGTCAGACTCGTCGTAGGCCACCACCCGTGGTGCGTCAAACTTGATGTCGCAGGGCAAGACCGCCTCTGCGCCATACACCATGAAGAACGATATGCACCAGGTGGACCTGTTTGGTGTGGTTTGCAGGCTCCAAAGTACTGATGGCAGTTCTATGACCCAGGCGACCGATGCGCGTCTCAGAGGCACTCGCAGGCGCTTCTTGATGCCACTGCAGACTAGGCGATTGCCTTTTTTGACTTGCCCGTTGGACTGTGGGTGCGAGACAGATGCATAGCTGAGCTTGATGCCTTGATCGGAGCAGAAGTCCTTGAATTCTTCGGCTGTAAAGTTCAAGCCGTTGTCGGTGATGATGCCATTTGGTACCCCGAATCTGAAGATGATGGATCTTATGAAGTTAACTGTTGATGACGCAGTCGAATTTGTGATGGGTATGGCTTCGATCCACTTGGTGAATTTGTCAACTGCTACAAGAAGATGTGTGTGTCCTCCGGGTGATGATTTCTTGAGTGGGCCTACCATGTCCAGTCCCCATTGAGCGAAGGGCCAGGCTAGTGGTATTGTCTTCAGCGCGGATGCCGGCGCGTGTGGCTTGTTGGCGAATTCCTGGCAGCCAGTGCATTTGCTTACTATGTCTTCGGCGTCGTGCATAGATGTTGTCCAATAAAATCCGGCTCGTAGTGCTTTGGCCACCAATGCACGACTGTTGGCGTGATGCCCGCAGATGCCAGCATGAATATCGAGTAAGATGTCTTGACCGTCGACTGGATCTACACACCTTTGTAGACTTCCTGAGATGCTTCTCTTGTAGAGCTCACCGTTGATGACGGTGAAACTTTTGGAGCGCCGAATGATGCGCTTGGCTTCGACTGGATCGGCTTGCAGCCTTTGGTGCAGCATGTAGGCTAGGTATGGGCCTGTCCATGTGGCTTCGACCAGTATGACCTCCATGGGCTCCTTCTCTTTGCTTGGCGGGTTGGCAGTGCTCGTTGAAGGTGTGGAGGAGACTGGTGCAGGTCGAAGCTTAATGGATCGCTGCACAATGAGTTCGAGCAAGACGTCGGGTGGTACTGGCGCCTTGTCTGATCGCATGTTGGCGAGGACGTCGGCTTCCTCGTTGCTTTCGTGGATGATGTGTCGCAACTCGCAGCCGTCGAAGGTACCCTCCGGCTGGTTGTACATGTCTCTATAGGCGATCATGTTGTCGATGATGGCGTCGCAAGCGTTCATAGTTTGTTGTACGATGAGGTAGGAGTCGCCGTAGATCATTAGGTGAGTGGCGCCGCAGTTTTTGGCCATCCGCATGCCATGGATTAAAGCCTCGTACTCTGCTTCGTTGTTGGAGGGTGTAGGGAAGTTCATCTGCAGAACGTACTTCAGCTTGTCGCCTTTGGGGGAGATGAGGACGACCCCTGCTCCGGCTGCTCTGAACTTCTTGGAGCCGTCGAAGTACATTGTCCATGCGTTGGACAAGTCGGGAATGTCCGGTAGCTGGGCTTCTATCCACTCGGTGGTGAATTCTGGGAGGACTTGGGCCTTGATTGACTTTGGGTGAGCATACTTCAGCCCCCAGGGTCCTGGCGACCCGTCCTGTCGCGCGCTGGTTTGTGAGGGTGTCTGATAGCCCAGAGGAGCTTACCACCGTGATCGGGTGCTCGGAGAAGAAGTGCACAACCTACCTTGAAGTCATGAAGACCCCGTAGGCCAGCTTCTGGTAGTGCGGGTAGTTTAGCTTGGACAGTGTCAGAACCTCGCTCAGGTAGTAGACTGGCCTTTGGACGGGGTGGCTGTGCCCTTCTTCTTCTCGTTCTACCACGAGTACCGTGCTCACTACCCTATTGGTGGTTGATACGTATAGGTAGAGTGGCTCGTTCTCCAGTGGTGCCACCAAAACTGGGGAGGTCGTCAGGGTCTTTTTTGAGTTGATCGAATGCATCTTGCGCTTCCTCTATCCACTCGAACTTGTCCGTCTTCTTCATCAGATGGTAGAAGGGTAGCGCCTTTTCACCCAACTTACTAATGAACCGGCTGAGAGCATTGTGATTATGTTTTGCACCTTCTCGGGGTTTGCGTCGATTCCTCTTGCAGAGACGAGGTACCCTAGCAGTTCTCCGACTGGCACGCCGAAAACGCACTTATCTGGGTTCAGCTTGATCTGGTACTCGTCGAGCGCGGCGAAGACCTTGCGGAGGTCGAGGACGAGGGTGTATTCCTTGCGGGTCGTGACGATGATGTCGTCAACGTAGACCGGAAAATCTGCCCGATGAGCCCTTTGAGGCATCCTTGCATTGTACGCTGGTATGTGGCACCAGCGTTCTTCAACCCGAAGGGCATCGTATGATAGCAAAAGACGCTGTCGGGTGTGATGAATGCATCGTCTGATAGCAAGAACTTGGGCACCGCCGGGATTACAGCATTCACCTCCAGGGCCCGTTGCCGCACACTCTTTCGGTCAGTGGGCTCGGTCACGAAGACCACATAGCTCTGATGAGCCTCCCGGTAGTTGCTCTGCTGGTGTCCGGCTTGGTTACCGTTGTCGTTCCGGGTGTGCACCACATTCACCAGGCGAGGTGGGGGTCCTCTCGGAGGAGGGGGAAGTCGAACAGCATTGGCCCCCGATGTCGGAGGAGGGGGTCTCGGGATATTGGGCCGAGATGCCGGAGCACCCTGCCGAATAGCTCCCGAGCTGCCTTCCTGCAACGTGCGCTGATACCAACTGCACTGCCGAGTAGAGTGGTTTGCGGGCTTGTTGGCCTCCAGAGTATGGTAGCAGCATGGCTTGTTCAACATCTCTTCATACGTCAGGGGCTTCTTTTGTTCCACCCAAGTCTTCTGCACCTCCTGACTCTGACCCCAAGCCGGGCCACTTGTCTTTTGACGCTGGCTGTTGCCGGCATCCTCCTGCTCCCGGGTCACTGCTGCGACGTGCTGTGCAGCATGGTGGTACTCGGGCTGATTCCTTTTGTGGCCGAACTCCTGGCGATCATGGCTTCTGCTCGGTCCTGAACGCTGAGGTCCCGCATTCCTCCTGTTGGAGTCACCGACATCCACCAGGGGTTGCATGGGATCTCCAAGCGTATAGGTATCGGCGATGCGCATGGTCTCTGCCAAGGTCGTTGGCATCTTTCTCTGCAACTTCTGCCACAACATTGAGCCATGCCGGCATCCTTGTGCAAACCAGGAGATGGCCTGCGCCTTCACCACTCCTTCGCAAGAGTTGCGAATATTGCTCCACCGGGTGAGGTACTCCCGGTCAGTCTCGTTGCTCCTTTGCCTACAGATGGCGAGCTGCTCAGGCCTGTTGGGCCTTTTGTACGTGCTGGTGAAGTTACTGATGAATGCTTCCTCAAAGTCTAACCAACAGTCTATGCTGCCAGTTCTCAAGTTGTTCAACCAGATCCGGGCTGGTCCTTCCAACATCTGCGGCACATAACGTACCGCCCATCTTCTGTTTCCACCCGCTATGCTTACTGCAGTTACATAGTCGGTTAGCCAGTCCTCCGGCTTCTTGCTGCCGTCATAGGTCTTGGCACCCCTGTTGAGCTGAAAGTTCCGGACAGGTGGCTCCCGCATGATTCGAGGTCCAAAGCAGGCAGGTCCCGGGGGTCCCTGCTCTTCCACCAACACGGACTGATGAATCCGGTCGAGCCGGAATCTGGCGTCTGCCGGGTTCAGCTGCCTGGTCCCTATTCGAGATCCCAAAGGATTCTCGTCCGGCTGATACCCGAGCTGCTGCAGCCTCGAGTTGCCATCATTGAGCCTGTCCTGCGCAGGGATCACGGCCTGCTGTGGAACGGAGGCGACCTCCCTCTGCGGGTTTCCCTGATCGTGAGGAGGATTCCGGGGTGGATTACCACGGCCAACCGGGTTATTGTTTCCTACACCCAGGTTACCATCCCCACGGGTACTTCCCGCCTGTCCCGAGTTACGCTGTCCGGCCTGTCCGGCTTGCTGGATACCGGCGAAGGCCGGGTCATAGGTCTGTAGCTGCTTGTTCTTCTCGGAACCTCGACTCCGGCTCCGACTCTTGCTCTTGCTCTTGCTTCTGCTCGGATGCGGGGAAGAGGCCTCCCCATCCGATTTCTGGCTATTGGGTCTGGCTGAGTGCACCTGGGACCCTGCCCCGGGGTTCTTCTTCTTGAAGGCCTGATTCTGACGGTTGGCCTCAATCACCAACTCTTTTACCCGCTCCTGCTGCTTACGCAGGGCCTCACCGGATAATCCCACCAACTCGGCCATGGCGGCCTCTGCGGCCCTAAGAGTTTTCGCCGGTGAGCTATACACCGGCTTCCCAGCTGAAATCCGGCTTCCGGTGTTACTGGTGGTGGCTCCACCAGCCAGCTCCTCATTTACCATCCTTCCTTTCTTGCGCAGATCCGCAATGCGCTTCTCCCGGGAGTCTATGTTAGGGAATCCGTGAGCTGCATTTACTCCCGGAGGCTGGCGCTGAGCTCGCGGCGGATCTCGACGATCTCCTGTGCTTCAGCGAGTAGCAACTTCCGCTGCTCCTCTAACTCAGCCGAAGTGGCCTGGGTATCCGCTCCGGAAGTTACCGGTACAGTCAACTTGGCAACCAGTCCCGAGAGGGGATCCGGGCGGCGTCGCGGCTGGGACGGCTGTGGATCACCATCTCGGGCCGTAGGCCTTTCCTGCGGGGGTTTGGCCAAACGGGGGTGGCCGTCGGTATCGCCGTCAGCGTCCTGGTACTCCTCCTCAGTTGCCCCAACCATCATCACTGCAATGGAACTCGGGGGGCGACCGGCACGTAGACCCCGAGCAGCGCAGAGCATGGGAGGGTCCTCAGCTTCCAAGACCACGTCCGGGTAGCTACACACAACCTCTGTGGCAATGTATGTGGTGAAACCACCAAAGTCAATAAGACATCCGTTCACCGGGAACGGTCTGTTCCGGAAGCAGCCTGCGTTGTCGCAGATGAAATCCATCTCCCCTAGCCTTACGACTAGGCCAGAGAGAACCCGAACGTCGAAATGAACGGGGGAGCCCGTCCGGATGTGTACACCAGCCAACGCCTCTGTCTGCCCCACGGTGGGCGCCAACTGTCGTGGTGGTGTCACGGCAGATGCCATAGGATGGCTAATTTGTGGGGCCGATGGACGTTGGTGGATCCGGGGAGGGATAGCGAGCTAAAGAGCTCACACGGGGGAGGATCCCGGTAAGACCGAGATCTCCCAGGAACAAGAAACAAGACCAAAGCACGAAGGGGAAGATTTAACAAACAAGAACAAATGCTCGAAGGCACACAACACACGCACGATATACCCAGGTTCAGGGCCCTCGTGAGGAGGTAACACCCCTACTCCTGCCTTTCCTCTCTATATAGTTGTGGTACAAGAGCTACAACTTGCTACAAGATCTCTCAAAGGGAGAAGTACAGAGAACTAGATGAACTCAAGGTGAGAAGGAGTAACTGCACTAAGAGTAAATGCGACTATAGCTTTGGATCTCAAGTTGGTCTCTCCCTCTCAGGAGCAGTTATGGCGCCTTTTATAGAGTTCCGGCCAGGAGGGCCGGAAACCCTAAATCGGCTTGGCCCCACCGGACAGACCTAGCCGGCATGCCGTCACCAGCTAGTGCGACCTAGTCGCCGGGCTATCCGGTGTAGCCCAGTCGTCATCATCTCGTTAAGGACGGCAGGCGCCGTCCTGCATCATCATTGTCCCCCTGTCAGAGACAAGACATGTCTTTGCCCATCCCGGATAGCCTTTTCCGGATTGCCGGACTAGGCATGTCAGGTCTTGTCGTACCACGATCGTACCGGCTGACGCGCTCCCGTGCCAGGCGGGAGGTGACCATGCATCCGTCTCAGGCGGGAGGTGACCATGCTTACGTGTCAGGCGGAATGGTACTTCCCCCCGCAACAGACGGGAAAGCCTGCTACGGACCGTTGACGGCCTGTCGGAAGCCCTCACGCCGGCTACCTCCTCGCTTGCCAGAGTGAGCCTCTTCTACATAAGGCCAAGACCGAGATATATACTCCGGTTATTACTTACCCGGATTACCTATCCGGTACAGCCGAGTACCCCTCCGTCCGGGAGTCTCCTCGGAGTCCTAGATCCGGGATCCTTCCCGGAGGCGTCCGAGCTCGCCTCAGGATGAGTATCTCTAGGCCTAGCCTCCCGAAGATGTCTTAGCCTACCAGCAAAGACATCTTCGAGAAGCTAGTTCTTAGAGGAACCACCCGCTCATGTTTGTGCTGCGATTGTGAGGGCCGGGGGTGTCTATTTATAGCTGCGAGACCTGACCCATGCGCCTGCCAGGAGGCACTTTGTCCTCTACCAGCGCTCAGGGGTCAATCCGCCCTTTCAGTACAGCAGGAGGTGTCCCTTGCTCTCGCCAAAAGTAGGGTACTGTTGACACCTTGCTGAGTTATACCGGGATCTGCCCCTACCCGGGGGGCAGCCCCCCGACATCCGCGTACATGAGAACTGTTCCACAATGTAAGTGGCTGGCCGGGTGTCTGTCTCTCTCACTATAGTGAAAAATCCAATTTACGAAGAGTTGTTAATATATGTTGATCACCTTAAGATTTTGACTTAGTATCCTTCTAAATTAATGATACACACCATGACTAGTACTCCCTTATCTTATGCAATTCTTGTTTTAATTCCTTTATTTCTACCTAAAGGATGACGATCTTCCACTTCACCACCGCGGAGGACTTCGAGAACACCCGTTTTGGTTGTTACCTTCTCGACATCGGCGAGAAGATAGGGTTACCACTACCCCAAGTCAAGGGCTTCATCCTGAAGAAGTTTAACAAAGAGGGCTGCTGGGGAATAAAAGCAACTCAGCCAGGACGTGGAGAAGAGCCCCCACTGGAGGTCAAAATGGTTAGCGACTCCAAAGATAAAGGACTCAATCTAGTCATGCAAGATTTGATTGGGCGCCTCTGCGGACGCTACAGCAAAGAGTTGAGGGGCCACTACTCCATTTTCTTTGGAAGGAGAAACGAGGATGGAGAACCTTACCTGTATGATGTCAGAGAAAGAGGCAAGGCAAAACCCCTTAGTCTTTATTTCCAGGAGCTGGAAATCCTTGTCACTGAACTAAATGAAGATCGACGCACCGAGCTCCTGAAGAACGATGAGCTATGTGCCTTACTTAAGGAGAACGAAGAGAAGGTGAAGGCTCAAGAGGAAGTGACTAAGGCACAAGAAGAGAGGTTCGCTGCACAAGAGGAGAAGTACAGGAGGCAGGAGAAAAGAGTTCAAGAGAAGAACAAGACTATCAGGGAACAAAAGGCAGAACTCAAGAGCAATGAAGTCGAGTTCGAGGCTGATAGTGATTTGATCAAAAGGCTTCGTACTGAGAAGAGGGAACTGCAAGAAAAGAACTCTGCCCTGGAGAAAGAAGTAAAAGAACTCAAGGATGTACTCGCCAATGAAGGGATCGAGATTCAGGAAATTGAAGAGGAAGAAGATGTCATGGTCGAGTAGCTAGCTAGTGAGACCACCATTTATCATACACCTCATCGTTATATTAGCTTCGTATTGACCTACCAACTTGTGGTAAGGCAGTACTTTCCCTTGTACCCTCGGAACCTCGTGAGTTTATTTCCCAAACTTTTATATCGCTTTCCTTAAGCCAAAGATTTTGGTTGGTTTGTTGATTGTTTTATAAGTGGTGTGTTGTTGATGTGTGCTTGACTTGATTGTTTTGTGCATGGGTAGGATTCCTCCTTATAGTTCTATCTATCTTTTACTCATCCATGCTAAAACCCCACAGATGCCTCCACGTCGTGATACCGACAACAACGAAGCTATGCAACAGCTGATGGCAGCTCAAGCCCAACTGATGACTATGATGACCCAGTTCATTGCAGCAACCAACAATAACAACAATAACAACCACCCACCACCACCACCACCACCACCAATGGACAGACTTGCAAGATTTCTCAGGCTTAGACCTAATAAGTTCTCCTCTGCTACTGAACCAATAGTGGCGGATCACTGGCTCCGTTCGGTCAACAAGGACTTAGTAACCTGTGAGTGTTCTGAGGCAGAAAAGGTGAGGTTCACTGCACACCTATTGGAAGGACCTGCTGCCATGTGGTCGGAGACCTATCAAGTGACCCATCCCTTGGATGGCAAGACTTGGGATGCGTTCAAGGATGGTTTCCGCAATGCTCACATTTCCTCTAGCATAATGAACATGAAGAAAGAGGAATTTCGTAGCTTGAGGCAGGGAGGTAGAACTCTGAAGGAGTATATGGATGACTTCTGTATGCTATCAAGGTATGCACCAGAGGACATCGACACTGATGCTAAAAGGAAGGACAAATTCCTTAATGGACTTAGGGGAGAACTAAAGATACCCTTGTCTGTGGCATATGCTCCTAACTATCAAATTCTGCTGGATCAAGCAATCACTCTGGCCAATAACATAAGAAAGGAAGAGAATAGGAAGAGGAAGTTCGGTGCAAGTAAGGGTAACTCTAAAGGGACTCACAAGAAACCACACACCTCTGAAGTCAGTGGCCATAAACCCTGGAACTACTCCAACAGTGGTAGTGGCCAAAAGCATCATGGTCATAACCACAATGGAGGATACAAAGGAAACAATGGAGGGTACAAAGGAAATAATGGTCGGTTCAAGGGAAACCATCACCATGGCCAAAATCACGGGAATGGTAATCCCCGTCCTAACTATGAAGGGAAGAAAGACTTGTCTAATGTGACTTGCTTCAAGTGCAAGAAGACAGGACACTATGCAACTGAATGCCCAGAGAGGAAGGCTGATGAAAATTCCAAGCCCAATCCTTTTCAGAAGGGGCAAGTAAATCACATCAATGTGGAAGAAGTTCATGATGAACCTGATGCTGTGATTGGTAAGTTCCTGCTCAATTCCTTTCCAGCATTTGTCTTATTTGATATTGGAGCATCGCATTCATTCATATCAAGAGCTTTTGTAAACAAACATGGGCTAGCCGAGGAAAGCTTAGGAAAACCTATTAGAGTGAGTTCACCTGGGGGTGAGATGATAGTAAATTCGGGCTGTAGGCAGTTAGATTTAAGGATTGGAAAATATATTTTCCCAGCAGACTTAGTCATCCTAGAAACCCAAGGTTTGGATGTTATCATCGGAATGGATTGGATGAACCGTTTTGAAGGGATCATAGACTTTGCAAATAGAGCTATCACCCTCACCACCCCAGAAAAACAAAAGATTAAATTCAGATCAACTTTCGAACTTAAGAAAGTTAGGCTAAATTCTCTTAAGGGGGTTAGCCTTGGTGATATGTTGATTGTCCAAGAGTACCCAGATGTATTCCCAGAAGATTTACCGGGAATGCCACCCGATAGAGATGTGGAATTTCTCATTGAACTGAAACCGGGTACCGGACCAATAGCTAAAATACCTTAGCCTATGGCTGTCGATGAACTGAAAGAACTCAAGAAGCAACTGGAGGAACACCTTTTGAAAGGATTTATCCGTCCAAGTTCTTCGCCCTGGGGAGCGCCAGTTCTTTTTGTCAAAAAGAAAGATCAAACCCAGAGACTAGTCACGGACTACAGAGATATAAATGAACACACCATCAAGAACAAGTATCCGTTACCCAAGATAAATGAATTATTTGATCAACTGAAAGGTGCCTGTGTCTTCTCCAAGATTGATCTTCGATCAGGTTATCTTCAAATGAAGGTTAGAGAGATGGATATACCAAAGACAACGTTTGTTACAAGATATGGCTCATATGAGTATACAGTAATGCCATTTGGATTAACCAATGCTCCAGCTTATTTCATGAATATGATGAAGGAAGTGTTCATGGATTTTCTGGACAAGTTTGTGGTGGTGTTCATAGATGACATTCTGATCTACTCCGAGAGTCACAAAGAACATGAAGAGCATTTGCGCCTAGTATTGCAAAGACTACGTGAACATAAGTTATATGCCAAATTCAGCAAGTGTGAATTTGTGTTGGAACAAGTCGCATTCCTAGGACACATAGTATCCAAGGAAGGTTTCAGCTGCAACCAACTGGGAGCCACCAAAGAATGTGGGAGAATTACGGAGTTTTCTTGGTCAAGCAGGATACTACCAAAGATTTATAGAAAACTTTTCCGAAATCGCCAAGGCACTGACGGAATTATTAAAGAAGGAGAAGAAAGTTTAGTGGACTGACGCATGCGAAGCCAGTTTTCAGGAATTGAAGAAACGACTAGTTTCAGCCTTAGTTCTATTCTTACCTGATTTAGAGAAAGAATTCCAAGTTTATTGTGATGTTTCACGCCAAGGCCTAGGAAGTGTGTTGATGCAAGAAGGCAGAGTGGCATCTTATGCCTCTAGACAGCTCAAGAAACATGAAACAAATTATCCCACTCATGATCTCGAGTTAGACTCCGTAGTACATGCCCTTAAAACTTGGAGACCCTACCTAATGGGAAAAAGATGCGAAGTGTTCACTGACCACAAAAGTTCGAAGTATATTTTTACTCAGAAAGAATTGAACATGAGGCAGAGAAGATGGTTAGAACTTATCAAGGATTATCATCTAAGCCTTCAATACCATCCTGGATAGGCTAATGTAGTAGCTGATGCCCTGAGTCGTAAGGTTTATGTGAATGGCCTCACGGCAGGAGAAATACCTGAGGATTTATGCAAGGCATTCAAGGACCTCTGATTAGAGGTGGTACCAGATGGTTTTGTAGCCTCGTTAGTAGTACAACCAAATTTGATGGACCAGATACGTGAAGCTCAGAAGGGAGACAAAGATATTGATGAAATCAAAGTCAACCTGAGAGCAGGAAAAGCCAAGGGATTTCATGAAGATGAGCAAGGAACCTTGTGGTTTGAAAAACGTGTATGTGCGGCAAATGATCCTGATCTTAGGAAGTTAATTCTGCAAGAAGCCCATGAAACACCTTATTCCATTCATCCAGGAAATACCAAAATGTATATGGATATGAAGGAGAGATTTTGGTGGAACAATCTGAAAAGAGAAATAGCAGTATATATCGCTAAGTGCGATGTATGCAGTCGAGTAAAGGCTGAGCATCAGAAACCAGCAGAACTTTTGCAACCCTTGAAGGTACCGGATTGGAAGTGGGATTCTATTGGGATGGATTTCATCACCGGGTTACCAAGGACCAGATCAGGGTATGATTCTATTTGGGTTATTGTTTGTCGCTTAACCAAAATAGCTCACTTTATACCCGTGAAGACCACCTATACCAGCGCAAAGCTAGCCGATATTTACATGAAGAGAACTGTGTGCCTACACGGCGTCCCCAAGAGTATCATTTCCGACAGAGGCTAGCCTATACCAGTTCACATCTCATTTTTGGAAGCAGTTGCATGAATCACTGGGAACCAGATTGGAATTCAGTACAGCATTTCACCCGCAAACAGATGGCCAGACTGAAATAGTAAATCAGATTTTAGAAGATATGTTAAGAGCTTGTGCGCTTGATTATGGGTCTAGTTGGGATGAAATCTACCCTATGCCGAGTTATTCTACAATAACAGTTACCAAGCTAGTATTGAGATGGCACCATTTGAGGCTTTATATGGGAAGAAATGCACAACCCCATTGTTGTGGAGTGGTGTAGGAGAATGAAGTTTCTTTGGACCTGATATAATCCAAGAAGCAGAAGAGAAGGTCAGATTAATTAAAGATAGGTTGAAGATAGCACAGTCACGCCAGAAAAGCTACGCGGATGCTAAACGTAGAGAAGTCACCTACGAGGTGGGTGATAGAACCTATCTTTGAGTGTCGCCACTCCGGGGTGTAAAGAGGTTTGGAATTAAAGGAAAGCTAGCACCGCGATTCATCGGACCATTCAAAATTCTTTCTCGCAAGGGTCAAGTAGCATATGAGTTAGAACTACCAGAAGCCCTGTCTGCGGTTCATAATGTGTTCCATGTCAGTCAATTGAAGAAATGTCACCCCGAGATGATGGGAGTTCCCTTAAAGGATACTGTACCCCTCGAAGAAGTACAATTGGAAACTGACCTGACCTATGAAGAGAAACCCATCAAGATATTGCAGACCGCAGAAAGAGTCACCCGTACCAAAACCATCAAGTTTTGTAAAGTCCAATGGAACCATCATACCGAGGAAGAAGCCACATGGGAACGAGAGGATGACCTCCGAGAAGACCATCCACACCTATTTGCTGACCTTTCCAAAGTTCGAGGGCGAGCTTCCTCTTCAGGGGGTTAGTCTATAACATCCCAAATTTTGCAAAAATTTAAAACTTCGCATTCATGCATCATTCATCATTGGGCATAAAACTACATCACAAAAATATTAAATAAAACTTCAAATTATAAATTTAAATAATCGATAATTTCATAAAATGTTTATTTAATACTCCTTTAATAAATAAAAAATTACCAATTTATATATAGGCAAGTATAATGTAAAAATTTCCATTTTTAATAACCTTTCCAAAACATATTTTTATGAATTTTTCTGAAATGTTTTGAATAGGTTTAAAAATCATATTTGAAATCAGTATTTAAAAACAGAAAAGGATTTAAATAAAAATATTTGGATTTCTGAGTCGAGTGGGCCGTGGCCCGTATCTATCCGTCGCACACGCATAGCATTGCGGCCCGCCGGCGGCCCAGTTCTGTTTCTCTCTCTCTCGCTGTCACTGACAGGTGGGACCCACCTGTCATCTCCCCCGTGGAGCCGTTCGTCCCCAAATCACGCCCACGTCTCCGACCGAAAACGCCCGATTTGATTTCGTTTGAATGCGGCGATTTACTACTCCATTTACCTTGCTGTTTTCCCCTACTAAAAGCCCCCGAGCTCCTCCGTGTTTTGCCCCAAACACCTCCTCCAAAGAGCCCCTGGGTTGGCTGCTAGAGACCCCGCTCTTCCGTCGTCGCCGTCGGTGAGAACCTCGCCGTGCGCGCAAACCTAACCACCCCGTGCCGTCTCGTTGCTCCCTCTCGCTTTAATTTTTCCTTGCGAAGATTTTTGACACGGTTTTGAACTCATTTCCGCAGTGCAACGCCGTGTCCGTGCTCGCCCGAGGAGAACCGCCGCCTCGTGCTACTCCGGCGAGCGATTACGCGAGGAGGGGTTCACGCCGGAGACCGCCACCTCGCCACCGTCCCCGCATCGATCTTCTCCACGTCTCGGTAAGACCCATCCATCCCGTAGATCCCTAGGACGCGAGCGCGTGCATTGCCGGCCGTGGCGCCGCCGCGGTCGGAAGTTTTTCCGGCGAACCGCGCCGCCCGCGCGTGGTCTCCGTTTTCGGACCGGTTGATCTAGATCCAACGGATCTAGATCCATTTAATACGGAGCGCTCGTTATTAAGGAGATCGGACGGCCCACGCTGCCGATCCGCGTCGAATCGGTACGGACGAATCAGATCGCGCCGGGTGGCCGATTCTTTTTCTTTTTGAATAAAATTTAGAAATTAAAACAGAAAACTATTAAAACTTGCAAAATTCATAACTTTTAATCTGTAAGTCCAAAATTGATAAACTTTATGTCATTGGAAAGCCCTGCTCATGTAGTTTATTTCTAAATCATTTGTTTTTCCTTTTGACAAATTATAAATTGTATAATTATCAGAAAGTATTTCGGCCATTAAAATAATAACTTAAATAATAAAAATGATTTAGAAATAAATTTAATTGTTTTAGGATTGTATTATCTCCCTATGTCCAGCAATATTAATAAATGTCTTCATTGAAGATTTCATAAAACAATAAAAGCTGTAATTATAGAAATCAAAGTTTTACTATATTATTTTAAAATTATTTAATTGATAAATAAAATAAGAAATACCTAGAAATTATATTTCATTCATTTAATGACAGAAAATAAAAATTATTAATAAGTGTGTCCTATTATCATAGCATATCATTCATGCATGCATATTTATGCTTGGAGTTTTCAGTGTTGCATATTGTATTTAATTATTTTGTATTGCTTGTTGTTAGATTGTGAAGAGGAGGAAGGACTTGCTTGTGATTGTTATTCTTGCTATGCTTGTGCCTCCTGTTACCAAGGCAAGTGACCTTCATATTTTAGCCCATCTTTTCTATATGCATAAGTAGTATATTTTGAGTAGTATGCATGATAGGAATTTTTGGATTTATTTTATAATGCTAAGATTGGTTATATTTTTACAAATATCCTAGTAGTGTGTAGCCACCCCCTTATCCTAAGCAGCCATGAAAAGTTTTTAGTAGTTGCTTAGCTATGCTATGAAAATGTTTACCATGTTATAGACATGCTTCTAAGTGCTAAAAATTAAAATACAATTCTGGGTGGAATTGGTTGTTTGGTTTATGTTGAGTGGCTTTTGGGACTATGCTTGTGGTTGTCGTCGCCTAGGATGAATGTCTATTCTAATTAGGGCCATGAGTATGGTGTTTGTTACCCAGAAGTGCACTTGTGGACGGCCACCCAGGAACGAAGAGATTACCAAGTCCCTCTAAGTTTAGAAGCTTCCCGTGCAGCCTTTTGACAATGGGCTCTGTCTAGAATAATTAAGTTGTGAGGGTGCAACCTGTCAGCTTGACAAGCAGATGTAGAGATGGTAGGTGGAACGGGTCTTGCTAGTATGGTTGCATCCTTCTTCTGAAAGTTCTTGTCTCAATTCTCTCCTTTCCTCAATACACTCCGTGTGTATAGGATTTTCGGGCTAATTGAGTCTAAAGGTGAAAGTGCACAACCTCAGCAGAGTCGACAAACTGAGTACTCAGCCGTGTCCCCGGAAATGGACTACTTCGAGCAACTGGACAAGGATGGGCAGAAGAATCTCAACACAGTTTTCGTAAAGTAAAATTTTGACTAAGGAAAGAATTGAGGGTGCACTTAGGTTTTATCCCTTGGTGCCAAGTCTTGAGAAATAAAAGTGTTTTACAAAATGATAGGAGAAAACTTGCTTTCTGCAAATAGCCTCCAACCCCACCAAGCCAAATATGCATATAGATTTTAGACTTGTCATTATACATCCACCATAGTCACTTGCCAATACATCATTGTATTGACCTCCTTCGGGTCTGCATATTCAAATGTGCAGGATATTCAGATGCTGAATGAGTTTGGCTCGAGTCTACACCCAACATGACTGCCTATGGCGCATGCTTGAAGATGAGGCTCAATGTTATCTTTGCTTTCGTTATGAACTCTGAACTTTAGCTAGCCTTCATGGCTATGCAACTTGTAATAAAGTCATACTTGGCTATTATTTTTGGATCTCGTTGTAATAATTTTAATACTTATGCAATGGTACTTTATATTTTGTACTGTGGTGCTGGCAGTGATCCAGGGACTAGCACATAACACATGTGTTACAACTTTAATATAAGTTGGGGTGCTACATCCCATCACATGTTTATCCTACAACCTATACAGCTTTATCCCCACAACCCATAACCCCTTGCATGTTTATCTGTTGGCCTTGCGAGTCGTAGTGCATGCTTAGAGTTGGTTGTGCGAGTCGTCTGTTGGTCTTTTATTTCATATGATTAGCATGATAGATTATTCTACCTTAATAAAATGTTGTCTTATGTTGGGGTATTATAATTAAAAAATAAGGCACTGGCGGAAGGCCTTGCGAGGTGCTTTTTTCTGCTAAGTGTCGACCTATGAAGTGAGATTTCGTCCTCGGATCTAATTTTGAGCGCACTAACCGCTTGCGGGAGGCCCTATGGAGCCCCTCGCGGCTTCGATCTAATCCGCTTCTTATCCAGGGCGCCGCAAGTAGGTCGGGATTTTCATTTGATGCATACATATGGTTACATAGGGATCTCATGATGATGGAGTAGTCGATTCTCATATAGGGTGACACGTTCTTAGAGTGCTATGAAGGTCGATCCCGCGGGTACTTGACCTGATTAGCCGTGCACACAATCATGCGGTTCCCTGGATGGGTTGTAGAGAAGAGATTTGCCGTGTTGAGATGCCCTACCTTCTGGCTTTGCTTTGGGGTTGATTGAACGAGTACGGGTCAAGTAGTGCACCCCTGCAGGGTTTAATCTTATCGATGAGCCATGTCCACGGTTATGGACGACTTGGTGATGATGCTGGCTAACAAGATCTAGACAACTTACACCTAATTAATGTTAATTAACTTGACTAGTAATATAGAATTACTTTCACAATAAATGGTAACTATGACTGTTCAACGTGTGAGTTTTCCCGAATTGCTTCCTCATACTTGGTTGAGGGGGTTAATACGAGAATGGGTTATGATTGGTGTTAGTTGTAGCTGGTTATCTTATGCGCTCTCTTATCCCTCTCTAATTAGACGGAAGTTGTAGCGTGTCTCTTTAGGTTGCTAGTGATGTTGCCGCTAAGTCAACCTAACCCCATATTTTGGGAGATGGTGTAGAAAGTAGGCAAGTCGGTTTTGCTTGCCAGGGAGTGCCCTGACCCTCTTTTGGGATGTGCTTTATATGTAGTTAACAGGTTTGAAGTCTGATGACGTTACCTTGGGAATCCCTCCAGCTTGGCTGGGCAGGGACATGGCGCCATTGCTTATCTTCAGGACTCTTAGTACAATTTGTATCTTATCCGTAGTCGGATACTATTTTGCTTCCGCTCTCATTTGTATCTTTGTATTGTATCCTTTGTATCTTGACTCGTTCGAGTCGTTGTTGTATATTATATATCTTCTGTTGTATTTGTGGATGTATCGGAACTGTTGTAATGTTATCACAATTCCACCCACATAATGCGCATGTTTCGGCGTGCACATTATGTCTGGTGGGCGACCTAAAATCGTTATTATGCGGATTTCAGCGGGATCGCTTAAATCTACATAGGATTTCAGCGTGGTCACATTCAGGTAGATGATCTTAAGTGCTGGTTGTCTCCGTTGTTGCTGACGTCGATCTTCTTTGTACGTCACCGCTTGAGGTTTTCATAAAGTGTTCAAAAAGTAGTGGCTCTTGGCATTCTTTGAGTCCTCCGTGTTGCCATCTGTAAGAGAGACTTCCATTGGCACTTCTCTTCCGAGCTTGGTTTGTACGTCTTGAAGAGGTTTGTTAGTAACAAGTCATTGGTGTTAGATGTTAATCAAAGGTTAGATACGTTAAGTTAGTGATGGTATACTTGTAATTCAAATAGTTCATTAAACTAGGCAAGGCTCAACACAGTACGGGGATGGGCTATCTTTGGGGGTTTCGGTATCATGTGTAGTTCATAACTCTTATTTTTTAAAGTTTAGATTAGAAGAAAAAGCATTTTAGGAAGTTTTCGAGGACAAGTTTATAAGTGCATTAGGGTCCATCTATGCCAAAGAGGTAAGAAAGGTTTTTGTGTAGGGATTTCAAGATATTTAAACAAATTTAAAGTATGTGCCTAATATGTATTGCCTTCAAGGCGTGCTTGTGAAAGGTACAAGAGAACAACATATTGACAACAAGCAAACAAACAAGACACAAACAAGCAACAAATATACCAGTAAATGAGCACACAAGACACCTATAGAACAAAAAAGGGCATTAAACAATCGCGTTAGTCGGATAATCCAACAAAGGGTCATATTCTAGATGTCCTATGGGTCTTGGTTAGTCCAACTTGTCGGATTCTTCATTTCATCTGCTTGGGATCATGCTGGAAAGCTTGAGACTATCGAAGTTACAACTTGGAGGAAGTTATTGGGGTTGAAGTCTTGACAGTGACACTGCTTCGGCAAGTAAGGGTGGCTTTGCAGCTTGTTTCTTCACTTGACGACCACCTTGATGCCGTATGCTGAAATCTTCAAACTGAACTTCGCCTTTTCCATACTAGTTATATAGATCTCATTTGGGCTCATCGTCAAGTCTATACAAGTTTTTTTTTTTGAATAGAGACAAGATAGTAGAGAAAAGTCTTATGAAATTATTTAAATTAGAGATGTAAGGTCAAGATATTTTGGAGAATAGATGAGGAGTGGAATCCATACTAAGCTTACCTAGAAGAAAATAGATTTCTGTCGAAATAGGTTTTAGCAGAACATTTCCTTCCTATGCTAACGATCATGCTAACTAAGGTCTCCTAAGGTCAACGATGGCTCTGATACCAAGTCTGTAAGGACCCCTCTGACTACCCATAAGAGATGCCCATGTTATGTAAACAGATCACGATCCCAATGATCAGTGCATCACGATCACATAACCAACATGGTATACAAAGTAACATCATACAACTCGAATAGCACAAGATTTACATAAATGGTGGTCATATGTCCAAGTCTGCAAACATCGTCGCACTTGACGAATATTAACTAAGATTAAGCGGAAGATTCGACTAGCGTTGGCCATCGTCACGTCCTGACGCATTCCCACTAAGCAGTTGAGCAGTGACACTCAGTTGGCGTAGTCGTCGGCGTACTCCTCCTTCTTGACGTATATCTCCTCATTGGAACCTGGACGTTTGAATATCTAGGGACATAGCCATATGAGTACATTTACGTACTCGCAAGACCACCTCTAGGGCTAAGTTTTTATGGTAATGCAAGTCTACCTTAGCTCCTATATACAACTATATGGCTTATTTTCAAATACCATGATTTTTTCAGACATAGAGAATACGACATCTCTATATCTTTGTTGAAGAAAACATTTAGAGATAGAATTCTCTTCTCTTAGGTATATCAAGGACATATCCAAGTTCAAAACTTTGTTTTGTAAAAGTTTGTCAAAAATACTAGGATAGGGGTAACCCTTTTTCCCTCCTTGGGATCGGACTGATTGTCTCACCGAGACCAATCATCCTCACCCAAAATCCGTACCTCACAGGTACATCCTTATTTCACCGAAACACTTGTGTTTTAAAAACAACTTCTTTCCCCAGGCGCCCAGTGTGGCCTCTCCAACCGTCCATGACCGTGGACGCGGCTATTCGAATATATTTACACTCTATAGAGGTTGCACAGTTTACCCACACCTATCGGTCATTCCGCCGTGTCTGCAACGGCGCGTCATACGACAGCATGCGGGGGTCCGGATAACACGATCAAAACTTTCCACTTTGTCCACCCAAGTATCGGGGCCTCCCGGTGGGTTTGTTCTCCCCGGCACCGTGTGCTCCACTAGACTTCTTGGTCTTTCCTCGGGACGCCACACCGCCACGACAGGAGACCTGTTGTAATCGTCCGGCGCGATCATCACATGTGTATTGCCTCATCCAGACGACAACCCGGCTTCGAGGGCCCAAACCCCCATAGAAAGTATGAGAGCCCCAATACTAAAACAGACAAGTTTCCGGCTAAGCCCTACCCATGTCAGGTAGTTTGGTTGGACGGGTTAATTGTTCGGGCGACGGGAGGGACTTCGAAAGTAAACCTCCATCTCCGACTGCTCCCAGCAGCTCGGGTTTTCACAACATCTCTGAATGCTCTCAGCATCTCGGATTTCCATAAAAGCATTTCTTTCTCGCTGATTGCTCCCAGTAACTCAGGTTTTATCCGGAAAACAGTTTAACCAAACAGGTTCCCATCCTATAGTTCTGAGATAAGAAAATAAGGATAGACTACTAGAAAACTTAATCTTTTTGATGGAGCCTTCAACAACAAGGCTCATCAAGTAAAACTATTTTTTATAACACCTATAGCATTCTAGTATATAACATTGGCCAAACAATACTTTGAAAAATAGTTTTTGGGTGGCAAGGTACCACAAAAGAAATAAAACATGCATTATTTTATTTTGAAAACAAAACATGTCGTGTAAATCATAGGATTTGCATAAGGGTGCTGAGGTGGGCTTGCCTGGTACAGCAATATGTCCCTGGTCTTGATCTTGATGTTCCTTAGGTTCATTCCGCAATTATAGATCCTTCCCGATCGTATCTAACGTCGTAAACAGAAAGAGGAACACACTAATCATTCGAGACATGCTACAAGGACATAACAAACAGCAAGCATCGCACAAGACATTAAGCTAACAATCAAAAGTAAACAACTCCTTTAGCTAAACAACAACAAACAGCAAAGTCCATAGAGCTAAGACAAACAACAGATACACCTAAGAAGCTATACACAACAACCTTATTTGTCAAAAAGGTAATTTTAACTGATCACTAAAGCAAACAGTCTCTTAGGGTGATTAGATCATTTAACAAGGGTTGTTATATTAGTTTCAGGAAATACTTCAGACAAAAGTATCTTAATTGTTTAGAAAACACTTCAAATTAAAGTATCTTAATTACACAAGCAAGTATTAATATCAACACTAGCATTGAGCACACTCACATGCAACCGTGTTACTAGCTCAAGAAACACTCACTATAAAGTAACTAAGCGACAAACAATGGTAACACCACTGTCCAAACAAGTTTATGACTAAGAGCTAAAATGGTGCACTAGGCCTATTTAAAATGCACACCAGGGTGGATTGGTTGGTATGGTTTATGTTGAGTGGCTATTTGGGACTATGCTTGTGGTTGTCTTCGCCTAGGGTGAATTTATTCTACTTAGGGCCATGAGCATGGTGGTTTTCACCGAAAAGTGCAATTGTGGATTGCCACCCAGGAACAAAGAGATTACTAATTCCTTCCAAGTTTAGATGCTTCTCGTGTAGCCTTTTGACAATGGGCTCTGTCTATAAAAATTAAGTTGTGAGAGTTCAACCTGTCAGATTGTCAAGCAGATGTAGAGTTGGTAGGTGGAACGGGTCTTCCTAGTATGATTGAATTCGTCTTCTGAAAGTTCTTGTCTCAAATCTCTCCTTTCCTTAATGCACTCCATGTGTATAGGATGTCTGGGTTAATTGAGTCTAAAGGTGAAAGTGCATAACCTCTGCAGAGTCAACAATGTGATTACTTAGCCGTGTCCCCGGTGATGCACTACTTCCAGCAGCTGGACAAGGATGGACGGAAGAATCTCAACACCGTTTTCATGAAGTAAAATTTGACTAAGGAAAGAAATGTTGGTGCACTTGGGCTTCATTCCTTGGTGCCAAGTCTTTGAAAATAAAAGAGTTTTACAAAAGATAGAAGAAAACTTGCTTTCTATAAACAGCCTACAACTCCACCAAGCCAAATATTCATATAGATTTAGACTTGTCATTTTATATCCACCATAGTAACTTCCCAATACTTCATTGTATTGACCTCCTTTGGGGGCTGCATATTCAAATGTGTAGGTACTTCAGAAGAAGAAGAATTTTGGACTCGAGTCTACACCCAACATGTCTACTTGTCGCGTATGATTGAAGATGAGTCTCATTGCTATTTTTTTTCTGTTGTGAACTCTGAATTTTATTGTTGACCTTCATGGCAATGCACCTTGTAATAAAGCTATACTTAGCTATTTTTGGATCTCGTTGTAGTAACTTGATACTTCTGCAGTGATACTTTAAATTTTATACCTGTGGTGCTGGAAGTGATCCAGGGACTAGCACTTAACACATGTGTTATATCTTTAATAAAAGATGGGACACTACAAAATGGTATCAAAGCAAAGTGTTGCTTGTAGGTTCGAGCCCTTAGGATTGGTTAAATCCATATTTTTGATCATGATATTACCATCTTTGAAGTATGTTGGATCCTACCGGCATAATGAGATGAAGCGGCCTGAAGACTAACCTTACATGTCTGCGTACATGAGACATGTTTCACAATTATAAGTGGCTGGCCGAGTGTATTTCTCTCTCACTATAGTGAATATCCATTTTACAAAGAGTTGTTAATAATGTTGATCACCTTGTAGGATATAACCAATATTTTTTCTAAGTACTTATTTACATCATGACTGTACTTCTTACCTTATGTATTATGTTTTGACAATTTTACTCCTACAACTTAAGGATGTCGTTCTTCATGTATCAAACCGCGGAGGACTTTAAGAACATGCATTTTGGGAGATATCTTCTTGACTTGGTGGAATTACTGGCGCTTCCAACACCCATCATCAAGGCAAGTCAGCTGAAAAACTTCAACAAAGATGGCTTATGGGGAGTTCGCATCATGCGACGCGGGCGCCGGACTGAGCCTAAGACCGAAGACATCAAGTACAAGTCGATTAGTGACTCCTTGGAGAAAGGACTCAATCTTGTCATGCAGGAGCTAATAGGACGTCTTTGTGGGCAATTCCAGGAGGAGTTAAAGGACCACTATTTTTCTATCCAAGGAAAGCGTGATGAAGATGGAGTACCCATCCTTGTAAATGAGGAGGATAAAAGCAAACCAGATCCTTTGCACCCGTATCTTCAGGACTTAGAAATTCACCTCTAGCAGCTAGAAGATGATAGGCGTGAAGAGGTGCTGAAGAATGATGAAATAATGGCCCAAGTCAAGGAGACTCAAAAGAAGATTGACGCAGAAGAAGATTTGGCCAACGCCCAGGAGGAGAAATTCAGGACTCAAGAGAAGAAGTTCCAAAATGAAGAGAAGAGAGTCAGGGACAAGAACAAGGAGATAAAGGACTTGAAGGATGAAATTCAGAGCAACGGCGTTGAGTTCGAGGCTGATCGTGATCTGATAGAGACTCTGCGCCATGAGAAGAGAATTCTACAAGAGAAGAATGAAGCCCTATAGAAGGAAGTGATCGAGACTCTGCATCGTGAGAAGACAATGCTATAGGAGAAGAATAAAGCTTTAGAGAAGGAAGTGAACGACTACAAGGAGATCCTCATGAAGGAAGGCATTACCATCGAGGAAGTCGAAGAAGATGAAGGAGATATCATGGGGGAAAATTAAACTTAGTAGTTGTACCACCATGTTTTTATTTCTCGTTTAGCTCGTCGTTTTTAAAACATTGGTCTCCAACTTGTGGTATGACAATGTTAGAATGTTTTGTTCCTAAACTTTGTCGTTTTATTTAATCTACCAATAATGCCTTATTTCCGGGTTGCTAAGAAAGAAAAGTTTTAAGTTTATGGTTGATTGCTTGACTTGGTTGTTTTGTGCATGGGTAAGATTTTTCCTTCTTTTAGTTCTATCTATCTTTTACTTATCCATGCTGAAAACCCCATAGATGCCTCCACGTAGTGATCCCGACAACAACAATGACGCTATGCAGCAACTGATGGCCGCCCAAGCTCAGCTGATGACTATGATGACTTAGTTCATTGCAACAACCAACAACAACAACAACAATCACAACCCGCCACTCCACCACCACCACCTCAAGTGGACAGACTTGCTAGATTCTTAAGGCTTAGGCCTAATAAGTTCTCCTATTTTACGGAACCTATAGTGGCTGATGACTGCCTTCATTCCATCAACAAGGACTTAGTGACTTGTGAGTGTTCTGAGGCAGAGAAGGTGAGGTTCACTGCACACCTACTGGAAGGACCCGCTGCACTGTGGTGGGAGACTTATCAAGTGACTCATCCTCTAGAGGGCATGACTTGGGATGCTTTCAAGGAGGGTTTTTGCAATGCTCACATTTCCTCTGGCATAATGAATCGGAAGAAAGAAGAATTTCGCAGCTTGAGACAGGGAGGTAGAACTCTGAAAGAGTATATGGATGACTTCTGTACGCTAGAAGACATTGACACCAATGCCAAGAGGAAGGAAAAATTCCTCAATGGACTTATTGGAGAACTGAAGATACCCTTGTCTGCGGCTTATGCTCCCAACTATCAAGCTCTGTTGGAGAGAGCAATCACTTTGGACAACAACATAAGAAAGGAAGAGAATAGGAAGAGGAAGTTCAGTGTAAGTAAGGTTCATTCTGAGGGAACACACAAGAGACACCACACCTCTAAATGCAGTGGGCATAAACCATGGAATCACTCCAACAACGGAAATGGTCACAAGCATCATGATCAGAACCACAATGGAGGATACAATGGAAATAAGGGAGGATACAAGGTAAACAATGGAGGATTCATGGGAAACCATTACCATGGCCATAATCATAGAAATGGTCAGCACCGTCCCAACTATGAGGGGAAGAAGGACTTGTTTGAGGTGATTTGCTTCAAGTGCAAGAAGACGGGACATTATGCAAATGACTGCCTAGAGAAAAGGGCTGATGAGAATCCCAAGCCCAATCCTTTCCAGAAGGGCAAGTGAACCACATCAATGTGGAAGAAATACATGATGAACCTGATGCTGTGATTGGTATGTTATTGCTCAATTCTTTTACAGCATTAGTCTTATTTGATACTGGAGCATGACATTCATTCATATCAAGAGCTTTTGTAAACAAACATGGACTAGCTGAGGAAAGCATAGGAAAACCTATTAGAGTGAGTTCACCTGGAGGAGAAATGATAGTAAATTCTGGCTGTAGACAACTAGACTTGAAGATTGGAAAATACCTTTTCCCAACACATTTAGTCATCCTAGAAACCCAAGGATTGGATGTTATCATAGGAAGGATTGGATGACTCGTTTTGAAGGAATCATAGAATGAGCTATCACCCTCACCACCCCAGAGAAAAAGAAGATTTAGTTCAGATCAACTTTCGAACTTAAGAGAGTTAGGCTACCGGGAAAGCCACCCGATAGAGATGTAGAGTTTCTCATTGAACTAAAACCGGGTACTGGACAATTAGCTAAGAGACCATATCCTATGGTCGTCGATGAACTGAAAGAGCTCAAGAAGCAACTGGAGGAACACATTCAGAAAGGATATATTCGTCCAAGTTCATCGCCATGGGGAGTACCAGTCTTATTTCTTAAAAAGAAAGATCATACCCAGAGGTTAGTCACGGACTACAGGGATATAAACGAGCAAACTATCAAGAACAAGTATCCGTTACCCAAGATTAATGAACTATTTGATCAACTAAAGGTGCCTGTGTTTTCTAAAAGATTGATCTTTGATCTGGGTACCTCCAAATGAAAGTTAGAGAAATGGATATACCAAAGACTGCATTTGTTACGAGATATGGCTCTTATGAGTACACCGTAATGCCTTTCGGATTAACCAATGCGCCAGCCTATTTCATGTATATGATGAATAAACTGTTCATGGATTTTCTGGATAAGTTTGTGGTGGTTTTCATCGATGACATTTTAATCTACTCTAAGAGTCACAAAGAACATGAAGAGCATTTGCGTCTGGTATAGTTATCACAGGTGTTCTATCTTTCAAAAAAAATGGGGCACTATAGTTATCAAGGTGATCATCAAGGTGGAGTACATCCATCTGACATTTGAGAAGATCAGCGAAGATATCGAGCAGTCAGACAAATAAATCGAGTAGTCGGACGAAGAGATCAGCGACCCCAGCGAAGAGATCGAGAAGTGGGCTGACGAGATGATGTCCGGCTTTGACGACGTCAAAGAAGAGACTGATGAATATTACTAACAGCTTTATTTTGGTCGGATGTAGTTTGGTCGAATACCGTATGGGCGTGCTCTTGGCTGTGCGCGCTCTGGGCATGAACTGTGCGCGTTCCGTTTCGATAAAATCAAAAGAAATCACAAAAATCATAAAATCTTTATTTCATTGTTACTAATAAGCATCTGCACTTCGTTTTTCATTTTCATATTTTAAACTTCTTTTGGAGACACTCAAAGTGCGTTTGTCCAGACATTCAAATGATCATAAATGATTCAAAAAAATCGAAAAAATATGAAACCAGCGCACATTGTCTTATTGTGTGACATAGTTATGACAAAAAAATATAAACCTGGGTTTGGTTCATTTCATGAAAAATGGTACGCACAAATGAGTTATCACGTACAAAGAGAGTTCGTAGAAGAGTGAGAGGGTTTTGGTTTTGATAAAAAAATTCACAAAAGCTTCATTTCATTGTTACTAAGAAGCATCTGCACTTCGTTTTTCATTTTCATATTTTTAACTTCTTTTGGAGACGCTCAAAATGCGTTTGATCAGACATTCAAATGATCATAAATGATTAAAAAAAATCGAAAAAATGTGAAACCAGCGCACATTGTCTTATTATGTGACATAGTTATGATATAAAAATATAAACCTGGCTTTCGTTCATTTCATGAAAATGTTACGTAAAAATGAGCTATCACGTACAAAGAGTTAAAGAGTTCGTAGAAGAGTGAGAGGGTGTAACATCCCTATATTTTGGAATGTTTTAAAATCACTAAAATTTTAAACTTTTTTTTGATTAAAATAAACATTAAAATGCATAAGAGAACCAACTATAAAAGACTTCAAGCATATTCAAAAGGTTTAATATTTAAAATATCTCAATTCATCGCTATTTTCAAAAGTTGTTTCAAGTTAAACATTTTATTATTCCTTGTTTTTCTTAAACCTCATTATTTAATTTGACAAATGGTCTACAAACTTTAAAACCATTTACTTGTAATAAAAAGTTTCTTTATACGTATTTGATTTCAACCACTTAGCCATACCTTTTCATAAATTATAATAATATTTACAAATGTTCTTTTAAACTATTTAAAACATGGTATATTTGCCAAATGGTTTTCATTATTTTACCTGAGTTCAAAACATAGTTGTGGAAATTTCAAGTCTATAGTTTATATCTTTAAAACTTCATAGATTTTTTAATTAACGATTTATCATAATAGGCATTTCAATAACCTAAATTATTTTCATCAATTTGTAAAACATGAAATGATTTTTATGAATACATTCAATATAAGAAATGAAATAAATATGAAATATTTTTCAAAGGTATTTTATGGAGTTTTCAAATGATTTATCATAATATAAAACTTAATGGTGCACACAGTATTTTGAATTAAAAATGAATTCATTATATTTCCCTTTTCATTTCAAATAGCTGTGTTATGTTATTTAATATTGCACTCAAGTCAAAAATGATTTAATGTTGGAAAATAAGTTTAATTAACTTAATTTCAAACATATATAAGTTTTGTATTTTTATAAATTTTATTTAGCCAAAAATAAAATTATTTAAACCATGTTTCCAAATTTGACAAAAAAGTGTGAAATTTGTAATTTAATCAATATTTCGAAATTTCTTTTTTGGAAAGTATTCAAAGCATGTCCACAACTGTTTTCAAACATAGATATGATTTTAAGAATTTTTAGAAATTTCTTTGACTTCATTTGGACACCTAAAACAAAAGATATGAAAGAAATAAGAAATATCAGAAAAAGAAAAGTCATTGTCGTCTTCCAGCTCGGGAACGGACGAAAATAACGCACCAACAGCCCGAATTGCCGTTTTTCTTGCCGAATTGATGACATACGTTTTACTACACCAAATCACGCGTCGTTTCTTCGTAATTAAAGCCCAGGATCTCCTCCTTCTTTTGCCCCCAAAATTCCTCTCCAAAACATCCGTAGGCTTCCGTATTTGCCCGCCGGAAACCATGCTACCGTTTTTTAGCAGAAAATTGCTCTCCTTGATTGCCGGTGATTAAGGCCATTAATCGGCACCCCGACCCTGCCCTATAAACCCCCTCAACCTCCTCTCTCTTTCCCCTCTCATCCCCTTCCGAATCGTGCATCTAGGCCGATGAATTTGATCGCCGGAGTTCTGCTTGCCGCCGCCGCCTTTTCTTCTTTTTCGGCAAAGACAACCACCCCCCCCCCCCCCCCCGGAGCCGAAACCACTCCCATCCTCCTTCCCTCGTCTATACACACCTCCTAGACGCGTCCTAGCCTCTCTCTCGCTTCCGAAGCAAGCGGAGGAAGCGACCCGAAGGTCGCCGTTGCCGCAGCCGCCGCCGGCCGCTTCGTCCACGCCGCTCGGGGAAGAGCTTGGACACGCTGTCGCCACCACCGATTTCCCTGGGACACTTCGTGCTCAGAGCCGTCATCTGCGCATCCGGGGAACCACCAAAGCATTGCCGACAACAACCTCCCGACGCCAGCGCCGCCCTCCATTTCCTCGCCGGTGACCTCGCGCCGCCACAGTGAGTCATCTTCTTCTCAGCCATCCGATCTAGTTTAGACGTGCGGGATTAGCTCACTGCGATGAACCGGTATCGTCAAATCAGAGAGTGCCACGTCGACGCCCAGTCGGCATGCACAGTCAGCGCCCGCGTGGATTTTACTTTTTCCTAATTAGATTTATTTGGCAGATTTGCAGAAAAGCCCCTTCACCTTAGACTTGTTATAACTTTTAAACCACTTTTCCAAATTAGGCAAATTTTATATCTAATTAAAGCTCTTGACATGTAGAATATTGTTGTTCTGTTATAATTCTAATTTCACTTAGTTTAGATTATTCCAATTTCAAATGGATGATTTGTCTATTTTTGGCATAACTTTAAATCTATAATTCAAAAAATTCCATATAAATTTTTTTTAGAAACCTTAGAATATTTTTAATATTATGCCTCTGTTAGAAAATATTTTTGTAAATAATTCTAAATGACTTTTGTAATAATATTGATAAAATACTTTTTAGCCGTTATTTAATTAAAACTGATTAAACATTGATTTTCATCATGTATTACGAATAACAAATGACTTATGACCACTTTAGTTACAAAAATTACTTAGAAATATTTTTGCCTTTTTAAACAAAGTAATTTCTTCCTAAGAAAATATTTGACAACACTTTTCCTTAGAAAAATTTCAACACCCTAAAATGCTAAATCCTTTACTTAGTAAAAGTTTAGCATCAAGAAAACTTAGTTGTTTTATTATGATAAGTATTGTCCTTAGAAATCAATTGCATTGCATGCATGACATATTTATTGTAGTTATACTTCTCATAGGAAAACTTCTTCATTATTTTCTCTAAGTTAGGATTATTTTCAACTTACTGTTTTGGTAAAGTGCTATGCACTTAGACACTTAGGATTCTCAACACGAAGACAAGAAGGCCAATGAAGACTATTCAAGAAAACAAACTCCGAAGGCATCTCTAAGAAGCAAAACACTTAGAAGGAAACCAAGAGGAACTTCAAGAAGACCAACCTGTCGTGGTATCGGCATAATTGATAGGAGACGGGGGTCCTCTAGCCTACGTATGGATTGTGGGGAAGAAGGTTGGTGTCGTCGAGGTCGGGATTGAACACGGCGAGTTTACCCAGCTTCGGATCCCACAGCGGTGGCGGGATCCTACGTGCTGCTATAATTCACTATGAGGCAATAGCCGTGAACAGGTTACAATGTGCTTGATGCGTACCCAAGTGTCTGCCCTAAAGGCTCCCTGGTGGCCGGCTTATATAGGCGGCCAGACCCCAGGGTACAAGGTAAGTGCTTGTCCGGCAAGTAATCAGAGTCCTAGACCTAGCCGGCTTGGTTGCCGCCTTCCGTCTTGGGCTCGGTGGCTTGATGGGCTTAGGCCTTCCGCCTTCCTTGGACCGTCCGCCTACTTCCTTGCACGTCAGCTATCTGGGCGGCCCGGCAGGCCTTGGCCTTACCACCCTTGGGCCACCCTGGACTAGCCGGATTGATCCATGCTGGTTATACCCCTAGTTGATATATCCCCAACATTAGCCCCCAGAAAGGTTGAAGTTCTCCAGGCGCCGGCTTCTTCTTGATTCTCCATCTGCCAAGGTTGGCGGCTGCAGGACTTGAACCATTCTGAAAATCAAAGAGGCATGCGTGTCTTGATGTTGACAGGCGGCCGCCTTTGTCCACCATGGGAAAAGACGGCTACTCGGCAATCTTTGCCGAGCATTCTTCTTGACGGTTTCCGCCTAGCCGGCTTCACGACAGTTTGAAAACAATTTAGGCGGGAATCTCGCCATGATCATAAATTACGGGAAAAGAGGGGGCGTGGAGATCGTGCAATCGTGGGCCGCAACGGACGTGGGACACGTGTTCGACTAAAATGCCGTTGCACAGGGAGCCACGCCTGGCCCTATAAAAAGGTAGCCCAAACGGTCCATTTTCTTTACCCTGCCTTTGCTCTCCGTGCGCCCTTGTCTCTGAAACTTCCTCGCTCCTCGCCTCCGAACGAACTCCGGCGACCTTTCCTCGCGGCGATGTCCACCGGTCCCGCTCACTCGACGGCGTCGAGCGGCCTGGCGACAGAGGCCGCGCCTGTGACGCCGATGGGCGGCGCCATCACTCGACCTGCGGCGGCGGCGGGCAATGTCTCCGCCGTCGTCCATCGGACTTCCTCCGCGCGCGCTCCTGCGGCGGGCTCCTCAGCTCCTCCACCGACCACCACGGCAACGGCGACGGCGAACGTCCCCGGTGACGAGGAAGAAGAAGCGGCGGACCTCGGGTCCCTCTACTGGTTGCCTTCTATCGTCGACGAAGACGCCCTCCAAGATTTGGAGGCTGTCGGCTACCTCCCCACTCGAGAGGATTGCCGGTGGAGGGCCGCCTTGGGAGACGTCATCCCGGCTCCGGAAGCCGGAGAACGGGTAATCCTCACCTCCCACTTGGTCAGGGGAATGGCGCTTCCGCCTTCCGCCTTTTTTAGTGAGGTCTTAGATCACTACGGGCTCCAGCCCCATAATATCGCACCCAATAGCATTTTAGTCTTAGCCGGCTTCACAGCTCTTTTCGAAGGCTATCTAGGTATTAGGCCTAGTTTAGACTTCTTTAGATATTGTTTCCGTTGCCGGCGACAGACGGTGCCGGACGGCGGGTTGGCGACCTGCGGCAGCGTCACCTTCAACTGCCGCCAGGGCCGCCAATGGTATCCTAAGATACCATACCTTGAGTCCGTCAAGGGCTGGACCTCCACCTTCTTCTACTGCCAAGACATGGCAGCGCCGGGCCGTCAAATCGGCATTCCGGCATTCGTCAACGCGCCGCCCATGCCTCGCCCATGCTGGGACGAGGCGGTGCCCAAGTTGACGGAGGAACTCCGCCTTATTCAAAGGCGGATCGAGATCCTCACGAGGACGATGGCTCCCCCCCAGTTGGATGGGGTCGACACCGTCATTTGCTGGCTCGGCCGGCAAATCCTCCCCCTGCGGTACAGCCCGCACAAGATGTGTCAGTATTCGCCTACTGACACAGCCTCTCTTCGCGTGAGCGAAGAGATATTGCCGGTCGCCGACCTGGCATTCCGGCTCCGCAGCCTCGTCAAGGCGGGGTCGGTGAAGGCGGTCGAGGGCGTGCCCATGCACACCCACGACAATCCTCCCCTCGAGGTGAATATTTTCTTCCTTTGCCCCTCACTTGACAGCTTTGCCGGCTAGGATTGAGTTCCTTTAACATGTCTTCTTTTTCAGCTCTCCGAGTTGAGGGAGGATGACCTGGCTCCCGACTTCTACGAGTCGGAAGCCGGGAAGACGAAGAAGCGCAAGGCGTCCGGCGCTGCTTCCTCTACGGCGAATGCTGAGAGGAAGAAACGGATCGCGTCGGCTACCGAGCCGACTCTCGCCAACATTGGCGAGAACGCGGGGATTAACATCCCCCGAAGGTACTTCAACTTTGCCTTTTCCAGATGGCGAACCTGTTGAACATTGGCTGACTTATTGTGCTTGCTTTTTGTTAACAGGGAAAGGGTCGCAACCTCCCGGTTGACGACCAGACTCCTTGGCAAGGGAAAGCGGCCGCAAGGCGGCTCGCCGGCCACCGTGCCACCAACTCCCCCGCTCCACGCCGGCAGCTTCATGGCTGACGCTCGGCGCCAACCTCCAGCTCCGTCCTCAGGTGCTCCGCCAAGGGCCCCTTCCGCCGACCGCGCGCCCAAAACTCCCCTTCTGCTGGCTGAGGCTACGGCCGATGATGCCGCGCAATCGCGCGCCGCCAACGAAGGGTTGCTGGAGTCGACTGCCGGCGGGTCCCGGAGGGCAGCCCCGACTGCGGGAGGCGGCAAAGTCAGAGACCCTTGGTCTACCTTTAAGGAGGCCAAGGAGTCAACTTTGTATTTTGCCGCCTTTGCCTCGCAGGCATTCGACGACTTGGAGGGCGACCTATCTGTAAGTTTCTACCCCTCCGGCATATACATAGTCTTTCCCCCGAGCACTTAGATGGCTAGTCAAAAGAAACTTTGACTGCCGGCTTAGTGGTTATTTGACAATATGTTATATGCCTTTGTTTTTTCTTGCAGGGCCTTGTGTCCGCCAACGTCGAGCTCGTCTCCTCCCGCGTCGAGATAAACCGGCGCCACCGCGACCTGAAGAAGGAGTGCGAGGCCAAGGACAGGCGGATCGCCGAGCTGGAGGCGGCCCGCAAAAAAGATGAAGGTAGGGTGGATCCCTTTCTCCAACTATACTTTTGAGCTATGTTTCCGTCAATCATTTTAGCTTGGCGAATCCATATTTGTAGAACTGCTAGACCACGCCCAGGATATCCTGAAGGCGTCCACTGATATGCAAGCTCTTATGAATGAAGCTTCAGACTTGGCGGCCGCCAACTTGGAGTTGAAGGCGGCTCATCAAAAAGAGATGGAGGCCCAGCAACTCAAGTTTGCGCAGGAATCCAGCCAGCTCACTGGTGAGCTGGAAAGCCTACGCAACAAGTTGGCGGAGGCGGAGAAGATGGCTGCGGAAGAGATATCCAAGCAGACTTCTCGCGCCCAAACTGCAGAGGACGCGCTGGCAACTCATATTATTGAGTTGTCGGTTTCCATAACTCGGTCCTTGGTAATTTCTCGCTCCTTTTTTGATACTGCCATGTTGCTTTAGCCTGAGCCAAGCTTATGGCTTTATTTTTGATGCAGTTCCCGCCGGTTTAGGCGATGACAAGGTTGTCAGCCCCCGCCTGGATCGCCTTGCGCGTCTGGGCGAGCTGATCGCCGAGACTTTGGCGGCGTCCAAGCGGTTTGCCGCCAAATTCTTCACCTCGTCTGGCAGCCAGGAGCCGACCGAGTTCAGCGACGTGCCCGCCATCTTGGAGCAGGCGACCAAATTGCACAAAAGCTCGCTAAAGTCGGCGGCGCGGGGAGGAGCCAAGACTGCCCTTGGGTTGTTCATGGCGCACTACCCCGAGGCGGAGATAGAAGCCGTCACCGAAGGCATGCCGTCGACTTACGAAGACGGCAGCGAGGTTGAGCCGGTGGCTGTGCTGGACAGCGTTGCCGGCTACGCCACGCGAGTTGCCGACATGGTGGATACTTCAATCTTTTACCGGCGCCATCCTGTGCCTGGCGGAGAGGGAGCTGAAGCTGCCGGCGCGGCCGAGGCGGAGGGGAGTGATAGTTCCGGGGCTGAAGTTGTCAGCCCCCAAGCCTGATGTAGACGCTCCCCCGAGCCATATATTTTTTCTGTCCTTGCCTTCCACCAGCCTTATTTTGTCGGCCCCTGAAACAATGCAACATTTGTAATATTTGTATATACTTTTGTTATTGCCTTGTTAGGCGGAAACTAGCTGACAAGTTTTACTTTGTCTTTATTTATATGGCCCGCCTTAATTTTACCCTGACTTATATGCTTGACTTTTTGTATGTTGACGAAACCTCAGCCGGTAACTTTAGCTGAAACAACCAGGGCTAGACCATTTGTTTAGAATCAGAAACCAAAGCCAACATGTTGGTGTCAAAGACATACTACTAGGCGAACCACATATAAGTAATCAGAGGCAAAGGAATTAGGCGTCGCAAAAAGAGTGTTTTTGCTTTGGGTTGGCTCGAAAGCTGCAAGTATCTACCAGTTTGAACCTTTGCTCGGAGCTAGAAAATAGGTAACTTAGATACATAGGGGAAATATGATTGCAAGAAAAGACAAAAGATGGCATGCATCTCAACACAGATGATGAACCATAGACTTTCATTTCATAACCATATTTAACTTATTACAATTATAAATTGCTAAGTGTAGAAAGGACGTAGCTGCTCAATATTCCAAGGCCGTTTTGTTTGCTCGAACGGGTCGTCAATGCCTCTTTTGCGCTTGGTTCCCCTTTTTCCTGCCGCTTTCTTGCGCATTTTCTTTTCTTCTTCGTCGCGGATGTCGGCTAGGTAGTAGGAACCATTGAGCAACGCCTTTGTGACTATAAACGGTCCTTCCCATGGCGCGGATAGCTTGTGCAAGCCTTTTCTATCTTGAATTAGGCGGAGAACCAAGTCACCTGTTCTGAAGCTTCGCTTCCGCACTCTCCGGCTATGATAGCGGCGGAGTTGTTGCTGGTACAAGGCGGAGCGATGGAGAGCGACGTTTCTTTCTTCGTCTAGCAGGTCTAGGCTATCCTGTCTTGCACCTTCTACGTCTTGCTCGATGTAGGCTTGGACTCTTGGGGAATCGTACTTCATGTCGGTAGGTAGCACTGCCTCTGCGCCATATACTAAGAAGAAAGGAGTGTAGGCGGTGGATCTGTTTGGCGTTGTGCGCAAACTCCATAATACCGACTGTAACTCATCTGCCCAAGCGCCGGCTGCCCTATGTAATGGAGCTTCGAGACGAGGCTTAAGTCCTGATAGGACTAGGCCGTTTGTACGCTCTACTTGCCCATTGGATTGAGGGTGTGACACAGATGCCAAATCAAGCCGGATGCCCAGATCATTGCATTATTCTTCTATATCGCCTTGAGACAAATTGCTGCCATTATCGGTGATAATGCTGTGTGGAACTCCAAACCGAGAGATAATTCCCCAGAGAAAGTTGGTGGTTGTTCGTGCGTCAAGTTTGCTGATCGGTTTGGCCTCGACCCATTTAGTGAACTTGTCGACAGCGACCAATAGGTGAGTGTACCCACCACGCGCCTTTTTGAAGGGACCCACCATGTCTAAGCCCCAGACCGCGAACGGCCAGGTGATTGGGATCGTCCTTAGCTCTTGTGCCGGCAAGTGAGGTTGACGGGCGTACAACTGGCAACCTTTGCATGTTTTGACGATGTTCTCGGCATCTTCTTTGGCGGTGAGCCAGTAGAAACCTTGGCGGAAAGCTTTGGATACAATGGACCTAGCGGAAGCATGATGCCCGCAGGCGCCAATATGTATGTCCTTCAGAATTTCCCGGCCTTCCTCCGGCTGTATGCACCGCTGATAGATGCCACATGTGCTTCGCTTGTATAGCTCGCCTTTTATTATCGTGAATGCTTTGGCTCGCCTTATGATCTGCCTTTTTAGCACCTCATCGTCCTCCGGCAACTTTTGGTCGATTAGAAAATCGAGATATGGGACTGTCCAATCCGGCAATGTTAAGTAGACAGCGAGACTTGCCGCTTCTACCGGTTCTTCTGAGTCTGGGTCCATCAAATCGGCGCCTTTAATGGATGGCTTGTGCAATTGCTCCAGGAAGATATCTTTTGGTACCTTTTTGCGTTCCGATCCCAGTCTTGCGAGTGTGTCTGCCGCCTGATTCTCAGCTCTTGGAACATGTCGGACTTCGTAGCCTACGAAGTTTTTTGCAAATTCGTCAACTTTGGCTCTGTAAGCCGCCATTGTTGCGCTTTTCGCATCCCATGTTCCGCTTACTTGCTGTGCGACCAAATCTGAGTCGCCGTAACAGAGGATTCTTTTGACGCCTAGGTCGTTTGCCACGTGTAACCCATGAAGCAAAGCTTCGTACTCGGCAACATTGTTGGTTGCTGTGAAGTGGATTTGTAACACGTAGCTAAGCTTGTCACCTTTAGGCGTACGTAGAACTACTCCAGCCCCCGAGCCTTTGAGCATCTTTGATCCGTCAAAGTGCATGACCCAATATTCTGACTCGGGGAGTGCTGTTTCCTCCATAGCCTCTGTCCAGTCGGCGACAAAGTCTGCAAGTGCTTGAGATTTGATGGTGGTCCGTGGTTTATAGACTATATCAAAAGCGGCAAGTTCGATGCCCCATTTGGCGACTCGACCTGTTGCCTCTGCATTGTTGATTATGTCTCCCAACGGCGCCTTGCTGACCACTGTCACTGTGTGTTCCTGGAAGTAATGCCTAAGCTTTCTGGCGGCGAAGAATACACCATAAGCCAGCTTTTGGTAATGCGGATACCTCTGCTTGGAGGCGGAGAACACTTCACTGATGAAGTAGACCGGTCGCTGCTCACACGCTGCGGCTTCGCTCTCCTTTCTTTCCACAGCCAAGACAACGCTGACAACAACTCCTGTTGCCGCGATGTACAGCAGCATTGGTTCCTGTGATCGAGGTGCTGCCAATATTGGAGCGGATATGAGGGCCTCCTTAAGTTGTTGCAAGGCGGCGTCTGCCTCTGCTGTCCACTCGAAGTTGTCGGATTTCTTCAGTAGCCGGTAGAGAGGCATTGCCTTTTCCCCTAGGCGGCTTATGAAACGACTGACTACTGCCGCCGATCCGGCTAGGCGCTGCACGTCCTTCAGACAAGTAGGTCTGGATATGTTTTGTATGGCCTTGATCTTCTCCGGGTTAACCTCAATCCCTCGTTCTGAGACGATGAAACCGAGGAGTTTGCCGGCTGGGACGCCGAAAACGCACTTGGCGGGATTGAGCTTCATCTGATATCTCCGGAGGTTCTGAAAAGTTTCTTCCAAGTCCTCTAGGAGATCTGCCTTCTTTTTTGACATTACCGCGATGTCATCTACATAGACGTGAACATTGCGTCCGATCTGTTCGTGCAGGCAATTTTGCATACAGCGCTGGTATGTTGCCCCTGCATTCTTCAGGCTAAAAGGCATGGTAATGTAGCAGAAAGTCCCATATGGAGTTGTGAAAGATGTTTTCAGTTGATCTGACTCTCTCATCTTGATTTGGTGGTATCCTGAGTAGGCGTCCAGAAAATAAAGCAGCTCGGAGCCTGCTGTGGAGTCTACGACTTGGTCAATCCTAGGCAGCGCAAAGGGATCCTTTGGGCAGCACTTGTTAACACCAGTATAGTCGATACACATCCTCAGCTCTTTATTCTTCTTTGGGACAAGTACAGGATTTCCCACCCAATCGGTGTGTACAAATTCTTTTATGAAATTGGCGGCCTTCAGCCTATTTATCTCCTTCCCTATAGCCTTGCGTCTCTCATCTCCAAAGCGTCTTGTTGCTTGCTTCACCGGCTTGGATCCTTTTATGACGTTGAGCGAGTGCTCGGCAAGTTCCCTCGGTACACCAGGCATGTAGGAAGGCGACCATGCAAAGATGTCACGATTCTCACGGAGGAACTCGACGAGCGCGCCTTCCTATTTGTTGTCAAGGTTGGAGCCGATGACAACTTGCTTAGACTTGTCACCTGGGATGAGGTCCGCCTTTTTGGTGTCTTCTGAGGCTTCGAAAGTCTTCTTGACATCCATCTTTGACTTTGGCATGGAGTTGTCTGAATCCGCCCCGAGCAGCGCGAGTTCTTCCTTGTGGATGACGGCTTCTGCGAAGGCGGCCATGCCACGCTCGCACTCCTTGGCTTTCTTGAAGTTGCCGGAAACCGTGATGGTTCCGTTTTCCCCCGGCATTTTAAGCTTGCTGTATATGTAGCACGGCCTTGCCATGAACTTGGCGAAAGCCGGTCGTCCGAAGATTGCATGATAGGCGCTTTTGAAGGGGACAACTTCGAACCGGAGGAACTCTGAGCGGTAGTTCTCTTTTGGTCCGAAAGTTACCTTCAGCCTGATGCTTCCCATTGACTTTGCTTGTCTGCCGGGCACTATGCCATGAAATGTGAGGTTGCTGTGATCCAGCTGGTCCTCTGACAGGTTCATGCGGCTTAGCGTGTCGTAGTACAGGATGTTGAGGCTGTTGCCGCCATCCATGAGCACCTTTGTGAGTCTGAAGTTGTCGACAATGGGGTCGACGACAAGGGCGTACTTGCCTGGGTGAGGGACGTGATCAGGGTGGTCGGACCGGTTCCAAGTGATTGTTGCCTCCGACCAGTTCAAGTACTGAGGGACGTCCGGCATTGTCGCATTGAGTTCGCGCATCTCCGCCTTATCCGTTTTAGCCGAAGGCGTGCCGACAAAGCACACAAGAGATTCTTTGACCTTCGGGTACGGCTTCTTTTTCTTGGCGGTTGCGTCCTCTTCGCTTGACATAGACATGTCGTCGTCATCCTCATCCTCCTTGCTGTCTTTCTTGTCGTTCTTCTTTGACTTTTTTGACTTCCAGCCGACTGTGGGATCCTTTTTGAAGTCGTCCATGAAACGGCACTCTCCAAGCATGTGGTTGACCTTGCCCAATGAGGCGTGGATGGGACACGGCAAGAGCTTTGCCTGTTCGTAAGTGATTCGCGCCGCCTTAGGCCCTGAGCCGGCTTCGCGATTATCTTTCTTATTTTTCCACTTCTTTTTGCCGGCGTTTCCTTGGAACGCTACGGCTACCTCATTGGAAGGACCGGCTTTGTCATCCGCCGCCTGCTTGCGCTTGTTGTTCCGCTTTGGTATGATGTTGACGTCTGGGTCATCGTCCCGGGCGTCGTCGTCCGCCGCCGCGTATTGGGCGGCTAGGTTGAGCATCTCACCAAGGTCCGTGATTTGCTCGCGGACGAACCTATGACGGAGTAAGGACTTCTTCTGTAGGCCCGTGTAGAAGGCATGGATAGCCTGTGCGTCCGAAACACCATGACAGTTGGCCTTTTCGGATATCCAGCGGCTGACAAAATCTGTCATGGTTTCGTCCGGCTTTTGGATACAGCGCTGCAAATCCATGTAGGTATTTGGACGCTTGTATGTTCCTTGGAAGTGCTGGGAGAAAACCTTTTCCATGTCGTACCAGCTATGGATGGACTTTTCAGGAAGGTTGTCGATCCAAGCTCTTGCCGTGCCTTCCAACATGAGAGGTAGGTAGCGGACGGCAATATGGCTGCTCCCGCCGGCAATCTCTATGGCCATGGCGTAGTCGAAAAGCCATGAGTCCGGCTTAACAAGGCCGTTGTACCTAGAACAGTTTTTTGACACTGATGTCATGTCCTTGGGGAACGGCTCTTTGCGGATGGCGTCACCGAAGCACTTTGGTCCAGAGTACAGCGGCTCCTTTCCTCTTGCTATGTCTTGTAGGCGGTGTCGTGCGTCTTTTGGACCGAGCTGCCGTGCGCCTCTGTTTGCGTCCGGCTCGTCCTGCGCCGCCCGGCTTATGCTGCGCCTGGGCCCTTCTACGTCCTCTCTCCTCTTGCTGCCAGTGCTATGCTGCGGAGACCGGCTGCGGCCTCTCCTTGGAGGGTCGTTGCCGGCATCTTTTCTAGGCGGCTGCCTGTTGTTCCGGCTACTGCCATTGTCGCGTCTTGGCTGAGGTGGAGGTGGTAGGTCTCCTCTGCTTCCCGTCCTTGAATTCTCGTCCCGCCTTTGTTTTGGCGGCGGTGCCTTCTTTGGAGGTGGCGTTGCCTTCCTTTTGTCTCCATGGCTACTGGAGCCAGACGGGCCTTCGGGGTCGGCACCTGGTGCAGCTTTGCACTTGCCTGACTTAGACTCTAGGTTTCCCCCGCGGGCATCCGCCATGTGGCCGTAGGAATCAGCGCGAGCTTGTTGTTCTAGGGCCTTGCTTACGAAGTGTCTTGCGTTGGCCAACTTTTCTTCCGCCATGTGAGTGTTGTCATCCAGGGTATCTAGCGCGGCAGCCGCGTTGAGGATAGGGGTGCAGAAGACAACATCCCCCCTTCTATCCACTCGCTGTGGTGCCGTACGCCAATCGAACCCTAGGTCTTGAGCTGCTGTCGTTGCTTGCGTAGGCGGCTCTTTTCCACGGCGGTTTTTTGATGACCTTTTCTCCTCGAAGAGTTGCCGGTTTGTATTGGCCGACATCTTCTCCTGCTCTTTCTTGACCTTCTTCGCAAGGCTCTCAACGTGCTCCTCTCTTTTTCGCAGGAAGTCAGAGTGCTTAAGCATGTTAAGCCTAAGCTCTTCCACTTCGTCGAGTGGGGTGTTTTTGTTTACCGGAGTATTCATGATCTCGTCTACTTCTTTGATGACGGAGAGCAAATCCGTGGGTTTGCTGCTGCCGCCTTTCTCGAGGCCAGTTTTCTTCTTTGCGCACACCTTGTCGGAACTTTCAATGAGTTGGCCGGCAGTGGTGTCTCCGGCTTCTTCCGCCGGCTTGATTTGCGCTTCCGAAGTAACTGGGGTTGTCTCGTGACCGACAACAACCATCATAGCCAGCTTGTCAGGCATGTCTGTATCCGCTGTACCCTCTGAGGGAGCCGGATTTCCACTGGAAAAACGGGTTTTGATCTTCTCTTCGAAGAGACTAGCATCATCATCGGAGTCAGAGTCTATGTTGACTTGAACAGTAGATCTGGATCTGGCATCTGACATCGCATCCTCCTGCAGAGCAGGGAGGATTGATTCTGGATCGTTGTTTTCCGGCTGGGAGTCGGATCCCAGTCCGACAACTCCGACGAAGTGGAAATCAGATTCGGCCGACTCCTGGGAGAAGGCGGACTCAGATCCATCTTGCCGGTCGACTGCTTGGTCGAAGGGTTGGTGGGTGGGGTTGTAGAAACGCGGTAGGCCGTACGCCTCTGGCGTGTACCCGATGAAGACGTCGATCCCTCCGATCGGCACGATTGCGCATCCGATAAGGTAGTCGTCCGCTGGGAGCCAGGACTCATCCGAGTTGACGTAGCTGTGGCCGTCATACCTTGTGACGCGACCGACGGCGATCTGCTTGCCCACGCCGCCAAGTGTTCCCGCCTGAAACGTGACGCCAGGAACCTTATGCCCCACGGTGGGCGCCAACTGTCGTGGTATTGGCATAATTGATAGGAGACGGGGGTCCTCTAGCCTACGTATGGATTGTGGGGAAGAAGGTTGGTGTCGTCGAGGTCGGGATTGAACACGGCGAGTTTACCCAGCTTCGGATCCCACAGCGGTGGCGGGATCCTACGTGCTGCTATAATTCACTATGAGGCAATAGCCGTGAACAGGTTACAATGTGCTTGATGCGTATCCAAGTGTCTGCCCTAAAGGCTCCCTGGTGGCCGGCTTATATAGGCGGCCAGACCCCAGGGTACAAGGTAAGTGCTTGTCCGGCAAGTAATCAGAGTCCTAGACCTAGCCGGCTTGGTTGCCGCCTTCCGTCTTGGGCTCGGTGGCTTGATGGGCTTAGGCCTTCCGCCTTCCTTGGGCCGCCCGGCAGGCCTTGGCCTTACCACCCTTGGGCCACCCTGGACTAGCCGGATTGATCCATGCTGGTTATACCCCTAGTTGATATATCCCCAACACAACCCTTTATTTTTCTGAGTCTCTCTTCTTTTCTCTTTCTCTTAGACTTCGTGGTGGCTATGTTATATCCAAGACCAGCCTCGGTGATACAAGAATCATCAAGTCTACCAAAAATTCAATCAAGACATCACCAAGGAGAAATTTACAAGTCTGGAGATGAAGCCTGGAAGACAAACTACATCCTTATTTCTATCTTTTCCCTCTTTCCTATTTTTTTCTTCCATTTTGGACATAAATCCTTTTGATTATGATTTTACCACCTTTGAAGTATGTTGGATCCTAGCGGCATAGTGAGATGAAGCGGCCCGGAGACAAACTTTACATGTCCCAGTACACGAGACCTGTCCCACAAGCAAAAGTGGCTAGCCGAGTGTCTGTCACTCTCACTATAGTGAATATCCAATTTACAAAGAGTTGTTAATAATTTTTGATCACCTTGAAAAATATACTTGGAGTGTTAATTGAAGATGAATAAAACTACAAAGGAGTTGATGATTTCGAGAAGCATGTGAAGACTTGGTGCAGCCTTACAACTTATTCAAGTTGATTTATAACAAAGTTATTTTGTCCACCCTATGAGCTTAGTCCTTAGTCATTTTTACCAAATTATTGCCTTGCACTTAACTTAGAATATTTTCATGGCATGACATGCATCTCTAGTTCTTAGAAATATTTTGCACGTCATGCATAAACATAGTTTTCCTTAGAAGTTTTATGAAACTTGTTTGTTCATTATGTATGTGATTGTATGCGTTGTGTTGTTGTGTTTTTATGTTGATTGTTGTTTGTCTATATTGTTTAGATTGAATGGAGAGCTCTGAATAACGTTGAAAAGAGTTTGTGAGCAAAGATATCATCCAAAGGCAAGTGGCACACCTCACAAACTTCCTAATATTTTTCTATGCATGAGTAGAGTAATTTTCTTTTAGCGTGTGTAGGATAGTATTGCTATGCAAGTCATGTTTAGATTCCCCTATTCCTGTGTCTAGGTACCTATATAATACTTAGTAGAAATATTGATGCTATGCAAATGTTGTTTTGTGAAAATCTAAATTCTACTAAGTTAAGAAAGAACCTTCTGGATGGATTGGTTGTATACGGAGACGAAGTTGAGTGGCTACTCAGACCCATGTCTATGGTTCCTGAGTATGTGCACTTTTTTTTGAC
This sequence comes from Poa annua, assembly GCA_026929855.1. Taxonomy (NCBI): domain Eukaryota; kingdom Viridiplantae; phylum Streptophyta; class Magnoliopsida; order Poales; family Poaceae; genus Poa; species Poa annua. The sequence goes on from CM049426.1 coordinate 75,296,581, forward strand.
AGGAAAACCGTAGGGAAGGCCCCTACTGTGATTTATATATAAAAAGATGGATTTACAGTTGGGGGAATAGTTTTCCTGTCAAAAATTACATGGCGTCAAGCCATTGTTGCATGCCTTTTCTAAGAGATGGCTTAGCTCTATGCATAGTAAGGATTAAAACCTCTTTGAATAAGAGGAAACAAAGATCAACACTACACTGCCCAGCCTCAAATATGATGTCATTCATGTGCTTCCATAGACTCTAACATCCAATGATTAAGTATTCAGTGAAACAGACTTGTCCTGCTAGGTGTTTCCCATCCATAAGCATCTGATATAAGTCTAGATCATAATTCCACTCCTGGTTTAATCTCCACCAGAATGTTTGGCTGAAGTCACATCCAAAGAATAGATGTTGCCTGTATTCTAGTTGAGCATCAGGGCAAAGAACACATGACGTGTCATCTATGAAAAAGGTTTTTCGACAAAGGATGTCTCTGGTATTCAGGCGATCATGGAGTAGAAGACAAAAGAAGAATTTATGCTTTAATGGAGCACATGATTTCCATAACCATTGGAAGGGTGCGGGTGCCTGCTCATCAGGGGTCATAGCATCATAAACCCTTTTTACAAAGAACCTAGCCCCATTAAGCAGATTCCATGCATCATATTGAGTAGATCTTTCTCTGTGGTTTAAAACAGTCAGTACCTCTTGACTCTGATGAAATGCATCCATCGACAGTGGCAGATGAAACTGATTTAGGATATTATCAGTATCTAAATTTAGCATCTGCTCTAAGGTGATGTTCTGCTGTCGTGCAAAAGAGAACAGATGGGGGTAGTCAACCATAGCAGTCTTGTCTCTCCATTTATCTTTCCAAAATCTGATAGTCCTCCCATCTCTAGCCAAACAGGTAGTAATCTCCATGAACTGATCCCACAGTGAGCACACATCCTTCCACCAGAAAGAGCCAGATCGGGCTTGCACTTGTGGTAACTTGTAATTGGGATAATGGGCTTCCCAAATAAGTTGAACCCAAGGCAAGTCAACCCTATTCATAAATTTGTATAGATGCTTCATGAGCAGAGCACGATTGTGTTTTCGCAGGTTAATAACTCCAAGTCCACCAGCCTTTTTTGGTTTACATATTTGCTCCCATTTTATAAGACAATTCCCCCTCTTATGTATGTCTCTATTCCTCCAAAGAAAGCCTCTGGCAGATCCTTCCACTATGTCAAGGAATCTCATTGGCATTTTAATGGTGCACATAGCAAATAGTGGGATGGAGATGATAACGGATTTAACTACCGTTAATCTTCCATCATAGGAGAGCAAATTAGATATCCCTCCTAATCTCCTGTCAATCCTATCCAAAATGCCAATAAAGTGCTCTAATCTTGGCTTAGTAGTTCCCATAGGTAACCCTAAGTATGTAAAAGGTAGGGCTTCAGGCTTACAGGATATAATTTCAGCCAGTTCACTGCATCTCTCAGGGCTAATATTAATAGGCACCAAAGATGATTTGCTATAGTTAACTTTTAGTCCAGTAATGGATGTAAAGATAACTAAGATGTGCTTGAATGCATTCAACTGATCCACACTAGCAGGCAAGATAACAAGAGTATCATCAGCATATTGGATAATAGGGAATTTCAATCCAAATGAACAGTCTAGAGGGAGGTTGAGGTCCCCATCCGAAGAAGCTTTGTTAACCATATATTGTAGAAATTCAGATGCCAGAACATATAAAAGAGGTGAAAGGGGATCTCCTTGTCTGACACCCCTCTTGCAGTGATTTTTTTTCTAGGAACGCCATTAAGTAACACAAATGCAGATGCAGAGGAGAAAATGCACTTAATCCATTTGCACCATTTGTCACCAAAACCTAAGCATCTCATGGTTTCAAGAATAGCACTGTATTCCACTTTATCAAAGGCTTTTTCAAAGTCAATCTTAAAGATGACAATTTCTTTTTTGGATTATGACATAAGTGGAGATATTCATATGCCCAGCCCAGACAATCCTGGATTGTTCTGCTTTTTATGAATCCATACTGATTCTTGTGCACTAAAGAAACCAAGACAGTCTGTAATCTGTTGGCCAGTAGCTTAGTAAGGAACTTCAGAGGTAGACTCACCAATGATATTGGCCTTAAATCATTAGTATAAATGGGGGAATTCACTTTGGGTATCAGTGTGATATATGTTGTATTGATACTCTCAATGTCAACATTTCCCTCATAGAAATCAAAGCATAGCTTGTAAAAACCACTTTTAACAGTATTCCAGTACTTTTTGAGAAAAGCACCATTAAATCCATCAGGCCCAGGGGATTTGTCCGAGGGCATATTCTTGACAATATCATCCATTTCCTTCAGTGTAAATGGCACTTCTAGTTGAGAGAAGTCAATGTTCTGAACTGGCATAATATATTGTCCGATAAGATCAGTATACAAACTGTTTTCAGATATACCAATTCTGTTTTTAAAAGATCTCCAAATATGAGCCGCTTTCAGATCATGGTCCAAAGGATAATATTATCCTCAGTGTGGATGCTGGATATATAATTACATCTGAAATTATGTGAAGCCACTATATGGAATTTTTTTGTATTTTCACCCCCAAATTTTGCCCATTTTATCTTAGCTCTATTTCTCCAAAAGATTCTCTTAGCTTCTAAGAGTTTACCCACATGAGCTTTTAGAAGCCCTCTAAAATTATTCTCTTGGACAGACAGGTCTCTTTGCTGCTCTAGCCCAGATAACAGAGCCAAAACATAGTTACAGGAGGTGATAATGTTACTAAGCTGTGAAAGATTTTTACTCCACTTTTTAATACCATTCCTCAGAACTTTCAGTTTAGCAGTAATGTCTTTCGCAGAGTTACTGAAGTATTCAGATTTAGCCCAAGCCGTACTGACAACCTCAGATAGACCATCAAACTCAAGCCAGTATTCCTCAAAGCGAAATAGTTGTGATATTGGCATCTCAGACCCAATAGACACTAAGATTGGCACATGATCCGAAGTGCTGTTGCTCAGTGGTGTGGCATATGTGTTAGGGAAGGTGCTGGTCCAATTAGGGGATGTGAAAACCTAGTCTAATTTTTCTAGCAAGGGTGAAACCTGCATGTTACTCCAAGTATATGCTCTACCTTTTAGAGGGATTTCAACCAGGTCTAGGTGTTGTATTGTCTGGTTAAAGCGCAACATATTATTGATGTCGCCACCAGGTCTATTCCTGTTTTCAGGTGATCGAATAAGATTAATATCCCCCATAATAATCCAATACTCCATAAGAGAAATGTCAACCTCATGTAACCAGTTCAGGAAGGTGTCTCTCTCTGTCACCTCAGTGGGGGCATAAACATTTGTAATATACAGTACACGGGCCGATAGTTTAAAGATCAACTGAACAGTTAATTGATATTTGCTATTGTTAATCACTGTACCATCAAATAGGTTACCATTCCAGAGAGTGATGATGCCTCCAGAGTTTCCATTGGCAGGGGAGAAAGCAAATTGGTTGATTCTTCTTGGACATAAATTCCTGGTGTAAGCGTGATCAAAGTGCTCTCTCTTAGTCTCTTGAAGGCACATTATGTGGCAATTGCTTTCATCAGCTTTTGCTCTAATCTCATCCCAACGATTTTGGGAATTAATCCCTCTTATGTTCCAGTCAACGATGTACCAGGCTCTACTCATTGGAAACAAGTGATAAGTGTGGCCACTGGGAGTTCATAAAAGCCCCAGGTGAGGAATACATGTCTAGGTGCAGTAGATCTTGTGATTTGAAGTGATTAACAGTACAGACTGAGTAAATGCACCAATCACAGAGCTTAAATAATATCGATAATATCAATAGTATCCACCACTGAGCTAGCACCAACATAACATGACTCACAAAGATAAAACAAAGAGATTGACACAGACCATGTTCAACATAACTGATACATAAAGCAGTGGCAAAATAACAGTTCAGATCACCAACATATGAGAAGCACAACCAAATAGACTGCAACAACAATTCACTGAATACAGACTGCATAAACTGACAACCAAATTCAGACTCTATCGATAAACAACTGTCCAGACTGACTGTGAGGCACTTAATGGCTTTCTCATAACCATTAGTCGCTTTCAACACTATCATAGGAACTGTCATAGTTCAGTTCAGCCTCTGACAGCGTCGTAGACGCCATCTGACAGTGGGACCCACCAATGGCCTGTAGGATCTTAGTAGGCAGATAGGGTGGAGGGAGTGCCGATGTGTCAATCACATGAGCTTCAAATTCAACAGAGAGGTTCTTTGATGTGCTAGATCCTCCTTCAACCAGGGTAAGATCCATAGGTGGCTTATCTTTGTATCCAGCTTTAAGACCAGCAAGTCTGTTACTACGACGTACACCCTCCACATTTGGTGGAACAGCAGCCTTACCACGCCTTCTCCTCGGAGGAGCCTGGATAACTGGCATTGGTTCTTCTGTAGGTGCATCAGCAGGGGCTTGGTCAACATGATCCTGTGGGGCTTGCTCTGCAATAACGCCATTCAAAGGAACAACAATTTGCACCTCCTCATTATCAATCTGCATCTCAATATCCTCTTCCTGAGCGGGAACAGGGCTCTGGGGAGGTGTCACAATTACAGGTTCCACAATGTTCTCATTATCATTAGCATTAGCAACTGCTTCATCTTGTGCTCCACCATGTTGCATCTCCCCTTCACGATCAGCATGCCAGAAGTGAAAATCATCCACAACAATAGGCACATGTAACATCCCAAATTTCTCAAAAATTTAAAACTTTGCATTCATGCATCATGCATCATAAAAGTATGACATTGAAATCACATAAGGAGTAAACAGAATTGTATTTATAATATTAAATAGAATTGCTTTTCATTTAAGAGATTTAATTGAGCTCTATACAAATCAGTATTTTATTATTTTATTTATTCAGAAAAATGATATCAAAAAGTTACAAATTTAATTAGCTTTTCAAAACATATTTTTATGAATTTTTCTGAAATGTTTTGATAAGTTTTAAAAATCAAAATTGAATTAAAGGATTTAAATCAGAAAAGGGTTTTGTTTAAAAAAAAAAAAAGGAGAGAGAGGCTATTTGGGCCGAAGCCCACTGCTTATCTGCCGCGCGCGCAGTGCAGAAGCCCGACAGCAGCCCAGCTCCTTCCCCGCAGACGCTGACGACCGGGCCCCGCCTGTCATCCCTCTCCCCACGACGTGTAGAACACGAACTCAAAGTTTACCGAACCCTAGCGATTTTCGGATCAAATTCGTTGAGATATTCGCGAGGAATCGATCTCTCCGCCCCCCATATAAACCCCCCCCCTTCCACCGCCTCCCCGAGCACCAAAACCCTAAGGAATAGCCCCCAGGCCGCTCGGGAAAAGCTCGCCGCCGTCCGCCATTGCCGCCGCCAGTTTTCTCGTTCTCTGGTGAGCACCGACCCCCTCAAACCCTCCCGTGGACTCCTTTCGATTCACAGATCTCCCGCGCACGTCCCTGACACTTCCCTTGCCATCCTATTGCACCAGATCATCGAGAACGTGCGCAACCGAGGCAAGCCGCCGCCGATTCGATCTCCGGCGAGCTCTAGGAGGAGGAAGGAGGCACGTCGAGGACCCTAGCCGCGCCAACAGCTCCGCCGCGACCTCCCCTTTGCTGCGGTATGACCCGTTCTTGCTCGCACCCCGTAGATGGCCGAAATCAAGTTTACCGACGAGGGCGCCGCCGCGGGCACGTGAACTCCGGCGTGCTCCGGCCGGCCGCGCTGCTCCCGTGAGATCCGAGCCGTCCGTGCGAGAGCAGACGATCGAGATTAGATTTCCCTTACCGCTTCGTCAATTAGATCTGGTGCGTTAGATCTGACTTAGATCGTACGGTCCTCGCGAGCGATCCGCGCGAACCGGTACCAGCCAATCAGCGGCCGCCGCGTGGCAATTTCTTTTTCTATTTTCGGCAGAGAATTGTTTTAAAAACAGAAAATAGCACAAACTTGTAAAAATCATATCTTTTGATCTGTTCATCCAAATTTGATGAATTTTATATCCACTTGTAGCTCTGCTCGTGTAGTTTAATATGGTATCATTAGTTTATCCTGTTAGAGCATATTAAATTGTGAAATTAAATTGTTTAACTTTCGGATATTAAATCAATAACTTAATTAATTATTTTTCTCTCCAAATAAATCCAATTGTTTTGCAGAGATATTAATGCCCTCTGTCCAGGGAGTGCAACATGAGATTTATTTGATACTTTTTCTAATAGACTTAAAGAAATTGGTTTTATAATTTAAAAACTACTAATATGTTCATTTATATAAATGATTAATTAAAATATTTAAAATATTGATCATTTCATTTTTATGCATGAATAACAGAGAACTTAATATAGTAATTAATTGGTCTTGTGAAATTCATTGCATATCAAGCATGCATACATATTTTTGTATTGATATTCTAAGTGTTATGTTTGTGTGCTTATTGAGTGTTATTATTTTGTCTTTAGATTGTGAAGAGGAGGAAGGTCCTTGTGATTGTTATTCCTGTTGTGCTTGTTCCCTTTGTTACCAAGGCAAGTGACATTCATCATCTATCCTATGTTTTCTATATGCATTATTAGTAGATTTTGGAGTAGTATGCATGATAGGGAAAATTGGATACTATCTTAGAATGCTAAGTTAGTCTACACTTTGAGAATATCCTATTAGTGTGTAGCCATCCCTTTCCTTGCAGCCACCAAAAGTTTTATTAGATGCTTAGCTATGCTATAAAGAAGTTATTATCTTGTTATGGAATTATTGCTAAGTGTTGAAAACATTGAATACACTTCTGGGTGGAATTGGTTGTTTGGTTTATGTTGAGTGGCTTTTGGGACTATGCTTGTGGTTGTCTTCGCCTAGGATGAATTTCTATTCTACTTAGGGCCATGAGTATGGTGGTTTTCACCCAGAAGTACACTTGTGGACGGCCACCCAGGAACAAAGAGATTACTAAGTCCCTCCAAGTTTAGAAGCTTCCCGTGCAGCCTTTTGACAATGGGCTCTGTCTAGAACGACTAAGTTGTGAGAGTGCAACCTGTCAGCTTGACAAGCAGATGTAGAGTTGATAGGTGGAACGGGTCTTGCTAGTATGGTTGCATTCTTCTTCTGAAAGTTCTTGTCTCAATTCTCTCCTTTCCATAATACACTCCGCGTGTATAGGATATCTCGGACAAATTGAGTCTTAAGGTGAAAGTGCACAACCTCTGCAGAGTCGACAAACTGAGTACTCAGCCGTGTCCCCGGTGATGGACAACTTCGAGCAACTGGACAAGGATGGACAGAAGAATCTCAACATGGTTTTTGTAAAGTAAAATTTGACTAAGGAATGAATTATTGGTGCACTTGGGCTTCATCCCTTGGTGCCAAGTTTTGAGATACAAAAGTGTTTTACAAAAGATAGGAGAAAACTGGCTTTCTGCAAAATAGCCTACAAACTCCACTAAGCCAAATATGCATATAGAATTAGCCTTGCCATAATTTTATCCACCATAGTCACTTGCCAATACTTCATTGTATTGACCTCCTTCGGGGGCTGCATATTCAAATGTGCAGGTAATTCTGATGAGGAGTAAGTTTGGACTCGATTCTACACCCAACATGTCTGCTCGTGGCGTATGCTAGAAGAGAAGGCCCATTGCTTTTATTTTCGTTGTGAACTCTGAATATTTTAGCTAGTCTTCATGACTATGCACTTTGTAATAAAGCTATACTTGGCTATTTTTGGATCTCGATGTAGTATTTTGATACTTATGCAATGATACTATATATTTTGTACTGTGGTGCTAGCAGTGATCCAGGGACTAGCACATAACACAGGTGTTCCATCTTTATTTAAAGATGGGGCGCTACAAAATGGTATCAGAGCAAAGTGTTGCCTGTAGGTTCGAGCCCTTAGGATTGGTTAAGCCTGCTTTTTGATCATAATATTACCTTCTTTGAAGTATGTTGGATCCTAACGGCATAGTGGGATGAAGCGGCCCGGGACTAACCTTACATGTCCGCGTACATGAGACCTGTTCCACAATTATAAGTGGCTGGCCGGGTGTCTGTCTCTCTCACTATAGTGAATATCCGACTTACAAAAGAGTTGATAATAGTGTTGATCACCTGTTAGAAAAGAACTTCTTTTCCCTAAGTATCTAAGTACACCACAATTAGTTTATCTTACCTTTGTCTTGTCTAATAAACTCTACCTTTACCACTTAAGGATGTCATTCTTCACTTATCAAACCGCGGAGGACTTCAAGGACATGTGCTTTGGAAGATATCTTCTAGAGTTGGTAGAACTGTTGACACTTCCAACACCCATCATCAAGGCAAGCCAGCTGAAGCACTTCAAAAGAGAAGACTTATGGGGAATTCGCCTTTACCAACAAGGGCGCCAGATTGAACCCAAGACTGAAGACATCCAGTTCAAGTCAATTAGTGACTCCCTGGAGAAAGGGCTGAATCTCGTCACGCAAGAGCTAATAGGACGTCTTTGCTTGCAATACCAAGAAGAGTTAAAAGACCACTACTTTGCTCACCTTGGCCAACGTGACGAACATGGGATTCCTTACCGTATTAGTGAGGAAGACAAAAACAAACCAGAACCCTTGTACCCATATCTCCAAGACTTAGAACTTCATCTCTGGCAACTAGAAGAAGATAGACGCAATGAGCTGTTGAAGAATGATGAAATAATGGCACAAGTCAAGGAGACTCAAAAGAAGATTGAAGCCCAAGAAGAGGTGGCCAACGCTCAAGAGGAGAAGTTCCGAGCTCAAGAGAAGAAGTTCCAAAGCCAAGAAAAGAGAATTAGAGACAGGAACAAGGAGATCAGGACCCTGAAGGATGAAATTCAGAGCAACGACGTCGAGTTCGAGGCTGATCGAGATTTGATCGAGACTCTACGCCGTGAGAAGAGAATGCTACAAGAGAAGATTGAAGCCCTAGAGAAGGAAGCAATCGAGACTCTGCACCGGGAGACGACAAAGTTACAAGAGAAGAACGAGGCCTTGGAGAAGGAGGTGAATGACTACAAGGAGATCCTTACGAAGGAAGGCATCGTCATCGAGGAAGTCGAAGAAGATGAAGGGGACGTCATGGACAAAGTTTAGACTTAGTAGTTGGACCACCATATTCTCTCTCGTTTAGTTCGTCGTTCTTTTAAAAACATTGATCTCCAACTTGTGGTGTGACAATGTTAGTATGTTGGTTTGCAGACTTTGTGTTTTAATTGATCAACTTAGAATGCTTGTTTGGTTTTGCTTAGTAGACTTTTCTTTTAAGTTGTCTTATGAGTGTGGTTTGTGTTGACTTGATTGTTTTGTGCATGGGTAGGATTTTTCCTCTCTTAGTTCTGTCTATCTTTCACTCATCTATGCTGAAAACCCCTACAGATGCCTCCTCGTCGTGATACCAACAACGACGACGCCATGCAACAACTGATGGCTGCTCAAGCTCAGTTGATGAATATGATGACTCAGTTCATTGCAGCAACCAACAACAACAACAACAACAACAACCCGCCACCTCCACCACCACCCCCAGTGGACAGACTTGCCAGATTCCTAAGGCTTAGGCCTAATAAGTTCTCCTATGCTTCTGAACCAATAGTGGCAGATGATTGGCTCCGCTCAGTCAACAAGGACTTAGTAACTTGTGAATGTTCTGAGGCAGAGAAAGTGAGGTTCACTGCACACTTGTTAGAAGGACCCGCAGCATTGTGGTGGGAGAATTATCAAGTGACTCATCCTTTGGATGGCATGACTTGGGATGCGTTCAAGGAAGGCTTCCGTAATGCTCACATCTCCTCAGGAATAATGAATCTGAAGAAAGATGAATTTCGCAGCTTGAGGCAAGGTGGTAGAACTCTGAAGGAGTATATGGATGACTTCTGTACGTTATCAAGGTATGCTCCAGAGGACATCGAGACTGATGCAAAAAGGAAGGAAAAATTTCTCAATGGACTTAAGGGAGAACTGAAGATACCGTTGTCTGTGGCTTATACTCCAAACTACCAAGCTCTGCTGGATCAAGCTATCACCTTGGACAACAACATAAGAAAGGAAGAGAACAGGAAGAGGAAGTTCAGTGCAAGTAAAGTTCATTCTGAAGGGACTTATAAGAAACACACCTCTGAAGTCAGTAGCCATAAACCCTGGAATCACTCCAACACTGGTAGTGGCCAAAAACATCATGGTCATAACCATAATGGAGGGAACAAAGGAAGCACTGGAGGATACAATGGAAATAATGGTGGATCCAGGGGAAACCATCACCATGGCCATAATCATGGGAATGGAAATCACCGTCCTAACCATGAAGGGAAGAAAGACTTGTCTAATGTGACCTGCTTCAAGTGCAAGAAGACAGGACATTATGCAACTGAATGCCCAGAGAGGAAGGCTGATGAAAATTCCAAGCCCAATCCTTTTCAGAAGGGACAAGTAAATCACATCAATGTGGAAGAAGTTCATGATGAACCTGATGCTGTGATTGGTACGTTCTTGCTCAACTCCTTTCCAGCATTAGTTTTATTTGATACTGGAGCATCTCATTCATTCATATCAAGAGCTTTTGTTAACAAACATGGGTTAGCTGAGGAAAGTCTAGGAAAACCTATTAGGGTAAGTTCACCGGCAGGAGAGATGCTAGTAAATTCCGGTTGTAGGCAGTTAGACTTGCTTATTGGAAAACACACCTTCCCGACAGACTTAGTCATCCTAGAGACCCAAGGATTGGATGTTATCATCGGAATGGATTGGATGACTCGTTTTGAAGGAATCATAGATTGTGCAAATAGAGCGATCACCCTCACCACCCCAGAGAAAAGGAAGATTAAGTTCCGATCAACTTTCGAACTTAAGAAGGTTAGGCTAAATTCTCTTAAGGGGGGTAGCCTTGGTGATGTGCTTATTGTCAAGGAATACCCAGATGTTTTTCCGGAGGAACTACCAGGAATGCCACCTGATAGAGATGTAGAGTTTCTCATCGAATTGAAGCCGGGAACAGGGCCAATAGCTAAAAGACCTTATCCTATGGCTGTCGATGAATTGAAAGAACTCAAGAAGCAATTAGAAGAACATATTCAGAAAGGATTCATTCGTCCAAGTTCATCGCCATGGGGAGCACCAGTCTTATTTGTTAAGAAGAAGGACCAAACCCAGAGGCTAGTCACGGATTACAGAGATATAAATGAGCAAACTATCAAAAACAAGTACCCGTTACCTAAGATAAATGAACTATTTGATCAACTGGAAGGTGCTTGTGTTTTCTCAAAGATCGATCTTCGATCGGGGTACCTTCAAATGAAAGTTAGAGAAATGGACATACCCAAAACTGCATTTGTTACGAGATATGGCTCTTATGAGTACACAGTAATGCCCTTTGGATTAACCAATGCACCAGCCTATTTCATGAATATGATGAATAAAGTGTTCATGGATTTTCTGGACAAGTTTGTGGTAGTGTTCATAGATGATATTCTAATCTACTCTAAGAGTCACAAAGAACATGAAGAGCACTTGAGTCTGGTATTACAGAGACTACGTGAACATAAGTTGTATGCCAAGTACAGCAAGTGTGAGTTTTGGTTAGAACAAGTCGGATTTTTAGGCCATGTGGTGTCCAAGGAAGGTATAGCAGTGGATCCTGAAAAGGTTTCAGCTGTAACAAATTGGAAACCGCCGAAGAATGTTGGTGAATTACGAAGTTTTCTGGGTCTAGCCGGGTACTATCGACGATTCATCGAAAACTTCTCCAAGATTGCCAAGGCCTTGACGGAATTATTAAAGAAGGAGAAGAAATTTGAGTGGACAGAGGCATGCGAAGCCAGTTTTCAGGAGTTGAAGAAACGTCTGGTTTCAGCCCCAGTTCTATGCTTACCTGATTTGGAGAAGGAATTTCAAGTTTACTGTGATGCTTCACGCCAAGGTTTGGGAAGTGTGTTGATGCAGGAGGGCAGAGTGGCATCTTATGCCTCTAGACAACTCAAGAAACATGAAGCAAATTATCCAACTCATGATCTCGAGTTAGCATCAGTAGTGCATGCTCTGAAAACTTGGAGACCCTACCTGATGGGAAAAAGATGCGAGGTATTCACGGACCACAAAAGTTTGAAGTACATATTCACACAGAGGGAGTTGAATATGAGACAAAGAAGATGGCTGGAACTTATTAAAGATTATGATCTGAGCCTTCAATACCATCCGGGAAAAGCTAATGTGGTAGCAGATGCTCTGAGTCGTAACGTGTATGTGAATGGCCTTACAGCGGGAGAATTACCCGAGGAATTATGCAAGGCATTCAAGGACCTCAGATTGGAAGTAGTACCTGAAGGGTTTGTAACCTCATTAGTTGTACAACCCACTTTGATGGACAAGATTCGTGAAGCTCAAAAAGGAGACAAGGAAATAGAAGAGATCAAAGTCAATTTGGAAGCTGGAAAAGCTAAAGGATTTCATGAGGATGAGCAGGGAATTTTGTGGTTTGAAAAACGTGTATGTGTGGCCAATGACCCTGATATTAGGAAGTTAATTCTGCAAGAAGCTCATGAAACACCTTATTCCATTCATCCGGGAAATACCAAGATGTATATGGATGTGAAGGAGAGATTTTGGTGGAATAACCTGAAGAAGGAGATAGCATAATACATCGCTAAGTGTGATGTATGTAGTCGAGTAAAGGCAGAACATCAGAAACCAGCAGGACTCTTACAACCTTTGAAAGTACCGGATTGGAAGTGGGACTCCATTGGGATGGACTTCATCACTGGACTACCCAGGACCAGATCGGGTTATGATTCTATTTGGGTTATTGTTTGTCGCCTAACCAAAATAGCTCACTTCATACCCGTGAAGACCACTTATACTAGTGCTAAGCTAGCTGATATTTACATGAAGAGAATTGTGTGCCTTCACGGCGTTCCTAAGAGTATCGTGTCTGATAGAGGGACCCAGTTCACTTCTCATTTTTGGAAGCAGTTGCACGAATCCTTGGGAACCAGATTGGAATTCAGTACGGCTTTCCACCCGCAAACAGATGGTCAGACTGAAAGAGTGAATCAGATTTTAGAAGATATGTTAAGAGCTTGTGCGCTCGACTATGGATCTAGTTGGGATGATAATTTGCCATACGCTGAGTTCTCCTACAACAATAGTTACCAAGCCAGTATTGAGATGGCACCGTTTGAAGCCTTATATGGAAAGAAATGCACAACTCCACTGTTGTGGAGTGGTGTAGGAGAACGGAGTTTCTTTGGGCCTGATATAATACAGGATGCTGAAGAGAAAGTCAGGCTGATTAAGGACAGATTGAAAATAGCACAATCACGTCAGAAAAGCTACGCAGATTCCAAGCGTAGAGAAGTCACTTATGAAGTGGGAGATAGAACCTATCTAAGGGTGTCACCACTTCGGGGTGTGAAAAGATTTGGAATAAAAGGAAAGTTAGCACCTCGATTCATTGGACCATTCAAAATTCTTTCTCGCAAAGGTGAAGTGGCCTATGAGTTAGAACTACCTGAAGTACTGTCTGCTGTTCATAATGTGTTCCATGTCAGTCAGTTAAAGAAATGTCATCCCGAGATGATGGGAGTTTCCTTAAAGGATACAGTACCCCTCGAGGAGGTGCAATTGGAGAGTGATCTGACATACGAAGAGAAGCCCATCAAGATATTACAGACAGCAGAAAGAGTCACCCGTACCAAAACCATTAAGTTTTGCAAAGTCTAGTGGAATCATCACACCGAAGACGAAGCTACTTGGGAACGAGAGGATGACCTCCGAGAAGACCACCCACACCTATTTGCTGACCTTTCCGAAGCTCGAGGGCGAGCTTCTTCTTAAGGGGGTTAGTCTGTAACATCCCAAATTTCTCAAAAATTTAAAACTTTGCATTCATGCATCATGCATCATAAAAGTATGACATTGAAATCACATAAGGAGTAAACAGAATTGTATTTATAATATTAAATAGAATTGCTTTTCATTTAAGAGATTTAATTGAGCTCTATACAAATCAGTATTTTATTATTTTATTTATTCAGAAAAATGATATCAAAAAGTTACAAATTTAATTAGCTTTTCAAAACATATTTTTATGAATTTTTCTGAAATGTTTTGATAAGTTTTAAAAATCAAAATTGAATTAAAGGATTTAAATCAGAAAAGGGTTTTGTTTAAAAAAAAAAAAAGGAGAGAGAGGCTATTTGGGCCGAAGCCCACTGCTTATCTGCCGCGCGCGCAGTGCAGAAGCCCGACAGCAGCCCAGCTCCTTCCCCGCAGACGCTGACGACCGGGCCCCGCCTGTCATCCCTCTCCCCACGACGTGTAGAACACGAACTCAAAGTTTACCGAACCCTAGCGATTTTCGGATCAAATTCGTTGAGATATTCGCGAGGAATCGATCTCTCCGCCCCCCATATAAACCGCCCCCTTCCACCGCCTCCCCGAGCACCAAAACCCTAAGGAATAGCCCCCAGGCCGCTCGGGAAAAGCTCGCCGCCGTCCGCCATTGCCGCCGCCAGTTTTCTCGTTCTCTGGTGAGCACCGACCCCCTCAAACCCTCCCGTGGACTCCTTTCGATTCACAGATCTCCCGCGCACGTCCCTGACACTTCCCTTGCCATCCTATTGCACCAGATCATCGAGAACGTGCGCAACCGAGGCAAGCCGCCGCCGATTCGATCTCCGGCGAGCTCTAGGAGGAGGAAGGAGGCACGTCGAGGACCCTAGCCGCGCCAACAGCTCCGCCGCGACCTCCCCTTTGCTGCGGTATGACCCGTTCTTGCTCGCACCCCGTAGATGGCCGAAATCAAGTTTACCGACGAGGGCGCCGCCGCGGGCACGTGAACTCCGGCGTGCTCCGGCCGGCCGCGCTGCTTCCGTGAGATCCGAGCCGTCCGTGCGAGAGCAGACGATCGAGATTAGATTTCCCTTACCGCTTCGTCAATTAGATCTGGTGCGTTAGATCTGACTTAGATCGTACGGTCCTCGCGAGCGATCCGCGCGAACCGGTACCAGCCAATCAGCGGCCGCCGCGTGGCAATTTCTTTTTCTATTTTCGGCAGAGAATTGTTTTAAAAACAGAAAATAGCACAAACTTGTAAAAATCATATCTTTTGATCTGTTCATCCAAATTTGATGAATTTTATATCCACTTGTAGCTCTGCTCGTGTAGTTTAATATGGTATCATTAGTTTATCCTGTTAGAGCATATTAAATTGTGAAATTAAATTGTTTAACTTTCGGATATTAAATCAATAACTTAATTAATTATTTTTCTCTCCAAATAAATCCAATTGTTTTGCAGAGATATTAATGCCCTCTGTCCAGGGAGTGCAACATGAGATTTATTTGATACTTTTCTAATAGACTTAAAGAAATTGGTTTTATAATTTAAAAACTACTAATATGTTCATTTATATAAATGATTAATTAAAATATTTAAAATATTGATCATTTCATTTTTATGCATGAATAACAGAGAACTTAATATAGTAATTAATTGGTCTTGTGAAATTCATTGCATATCAAGCATGCATACATATTTTTGTATTGATATTCTAAGTGTTATGTTTGTGTGCTTATTGAGTGTTATTATTTTGTCTTTAGATTGTGAAGAGGAGGAAGGTCCTTGTGATTGTTATTCCTGTTGTGCTTGTTCCCTTTGTTACCAAGGCAAGTGACATTCATCATCTATCCTATGTTTTCTATATGCATTATTAGTAGATTTTGGAGTAGTATGCATGATAGGGAAAATTGGATACTATCTTAGAATGCTAAGTTAGTCTACACTTTGAGAATATCCTATTAGTGTGTAGCCATCCCTTTCCTTGCAGCCACCAAAAGTTTTATTAGATGCTTAGCTATGCTATAAAGAAGTTATTATCTTGTTATGGAATTATTGCTAAGTGTTGAAAACATTGAATACACTTCTGGGTGGAATTGGTTGTTTGGTTTATGTTGAGTGGCTTTTGGGACTATGCTTGTGGTTGTCTTCGCCTAGGATGAATTTCTATTCTACTTAGGGCCATGAGTATGGTGGTTTTCACCCAGAAGTACACTTGTGGACGGCCACCCAGGAACAAAGAGATTACTAAGTCCCTCCAAGTTTAGAAGCTTCCCGTGCAGCCTTTTGACAATGGGCTCTGTCTAGAACGACTAAGTTGTGAGAGTGCAACCTGTCAGCTTGACAAGCAGATGTAGAGTTGATAGGTGGAACGGGTCTTGCTAGTATGGTTGCATTCTTCTTCTGAAAGTTCTTGTCTCAATTCTCTCCTTTCCATAATACACTCCGCGTGTATAGGATATCTCGGACAAATTGAGTCTTAAGGTGAAAGTGCACAACCTCTGCAGAGTCGACAAACTGAGTACTCAGCCGTGTCCCCGGTGATGGACAACTTCGAGCAACTGGACAAGGATGGACAGAAGAATCTCAACATGGTTTTTGTAAAGTAAAATTTGACTAAGGAATGAATTATTGGTGCACTTGGGCTTCATCCCTTGGTGCCAAGTTTTGAGATACAAAAGTGTTTTACAAAAGATAGGAGAAAACTGGCTTTCTGCAAAATAGCCTACAAACTCCACTAAGCCAAATATGCATATAGAATTAGCCTTGCCATAATTTTATCCACCATAGTCACTTGCCAATACTTCATTGTATTGACCTCCTTCGGGGGCTGCATATTCAAATGTGCAGGTAATTCTGATGAGGAGTAAGTTTGGACTCGATTCTACACCCAACATGTCTGCTCGTGGCGTATGCTAGAAGAGAAGGCCCATTGCTTTTATTTTCGTTGTGAACTCTGAATATTTTAGCTAGTCTTCATGACTATGCACTTTGTAATAAAGCTATACTTGGCTATTTTTGGATCTCGATGTAGTATTTTGATACTTATGCAATGATACTATATATTTTGTACTGTGGTGCTAGCAGTGATCCAGGGACTAGCACATAACACAGGTGTTCCATCTTTATTTAAAGATGGGGCGCTACAGCACAGGATGGGGTTCTCACCTTTAGGGGGTAGAATGTCTTCATCACCTGGTCCTGCTCCCAGCATAACAGCAGATAGGATTATTGTTGGGCAAGTCCAGGAGTCCCCAGTACCCAGGTTGGAGGTGGATTGTGATACAACAATACTCAGAGGTATTTTATCAATGCTGAAGGCTCTCAACTTAACCAGGATTCTTGACATATTAGAATCATCTCTGTTCCATATTAAAACTCTACCATACTGAGCTAAAGGAAGAACAATGGTATCCAGGTTCCAGCATTCTTGAGGGTAATTCATGAGCATTAACCAGCAATCATGCGTATAAGTGACAGATCTATGGTTCCTGCCCCTGTTCTGCTCAATGATACGAACAATTGTGTCGCCAATGAAGTAAGGGCTGTTCATGACTGCACTGTCTCTCTCCACAACGTCCAGGAACTAACAAGCATAGCTCCTAATCCATTGCGGGAAGTAGCCCTCACATTGAGATGCCTCTGCTGCTCAAGAAACTGGGTGATCAGAAGAGTAGTACCTTCGAACTGCTCTGGATGAGGCTCTGGTTCGATGACGACAATAGCCTAGGTGTCACAAGAGTTAGGCAGTGAGCCTCGCACCGCCACATAGCCGCGCTGAGGCCTCAATCCATTTGGTGGGATGAAGCCGACGCCCGCCGGGAGGTGGGGGATGAAATCGCAGGGGTAGTTTGCCATCGGCAATGGCGGAGATGGTGCTGGCGGATTGGGGGTGTCGTTGCGTTCGAGATGGCTTCTGAGGTTTTTTGGGGGAGGAGCAGCGTCCCCCTGCCTTCTAAACAAAAACTTGTCTGGCTGAATAGATTTTTTCCGGTAAATAAGTGATTTACTACCTTTTTTAAAGCAATTACTGCCAATGTGCCCATAACCATAGCAAATTCTGCAGCGGATTTTACTAAGGCAGTTAGGGGCGAGATGACCTTCAGCAAGACAATTACGGCAGATAATCTGATCACAATGGGGATTAGTCTCCTGACAGGGGACGTCTGGTGAGGTGGTCGGCGTGGGTGGTGGGATGGTCACATAGTAGGCCGACTTAGATGGGCCTACCCTGGCAGATATGGCCCAACATGCATCCCGATTTGAAGATCCGTAATTCCCGCCTCTTTCCAATCCTTGATTGATGGTATCGAAAACAATATTGTCAGATCTAATCTGATCAACGTTAGCTCTAGGGGAAGCATCCAAATTCACTGGAATGGATCCAATTGGCACTGTATTAGCCCCTGTGAGAACAACTAGAGGTTTGTTTGGCACACTGTTAAGACCACGGTGGATTGAGCGAAAAGCCTTATGAACTAGGACATAAGATGCATTTGGCCGACGTGATGAAATCTGATGCTTTTTAGCCAAAGTCCATTCTGAGTCTAATTCCATATAATATTCTCGTTCCTGTCTAATCCAATTCGGACCACCAAAACCCCACAGATGGAAATAACAAGCAAAATGTTCACAAGCATAAGACCTCAGATTCTGAACAAAAAACCCGACTGCTTGACAACTCACAGAAAATCTGAACACTCTATCTCTCAGATGCATAACACCAATCTCATCAAATGCTGCTCCCAAGCAGGCCGATAGAGCAAGGCTGACATTGAGATCCGACAGACGAAACACAGATCGACCAAAGGAAACCACTAGGAAGAAACGGTGTGACTTGGAGACAGGGTTCACCGAAGTAGCGAAATGTAACATCCCAAATTTCTCAAAAATTTAAAAACTTTGCATTCAAGCATCATGCATCATAAAAGTAGGGCATTGAAAGCACATAAGGAGTAAATTGAATTTTAATTATAATGTTAAATAAAAATTGTTTTCATTAAAGAGGTCTATTTGAGCTCCTTATACAAATTTGTATTTTATTATTTTAATTACTTAGCAAAATGATATCAAAAAGTTATAAATTAAATTAGCTTTTCAAAACATATTTTTATGAATTTTTCTAAAAAGTTTTGACTAAGTTTTAAAATCAAATTTGAATTAAAAGTTTGAAATCACAAAAGGTTTTGTTAAAAAAAAAAGGGAGAGAAGCCCACCTGGGCCGAAGCCCACTTCGTCCCCTCCTGCTATCTCCCGCGCGCGCACGCTGCCTCGGCCCAACGGCCCAGCAAGCTAGCCCACGCTCCTCTCTCATCTCACTGACGGGTGGACCCCACCTCTGACAAACGCGTCTTCAACCTCTGCGTGAGGAACGCAACGACTCCGAGAAAATCTCCGGCGATCCGATCCTCTCAAAACCGAGTTCGAGTCGATCTTCTCGCCCCCTCTCGCCTCTATTTATACCCCGCTAACCCCGCCCCTCGTTTCCGCCCGAAACCCTAATCCCTACGCCACAGGGCTGCCCGCAATCGACGTCGCCATCTCGCCGTTTCCGACGCCGTCGAGCTCGCCGTACGGTTCCCTACGACCACCCCACACCCTATGTTCTCCTTCCCTCGTTTCCTTTCTTCCTTGCGCACCTTTTTGACTTGATCTCGCGTCTTGAATCGCAGTCGAACGACGCCTCCGTCCGCGGCCGACGCCGCCGCCCGCATCTTCAACTCCGGCGAGGGATCTTCGTCGAACGATGACGCCCCGCAGATCGACGCCTCGCCACCAACCCTTCCTCGACTACCCGCAACGAGTGGTATGGTCCGTTCGTCCTCTCCCTAACTCCTTCGCTCGATCACCGACGTCGGCAATGGCACCGCCGCGACCGGAGACACTCCGTCACGCCGGCGCCGCCCGTCGCTGCGATTAGATCTGGTCCGTTGATTTTGTTTAGATCGGACGATCCGTGCTCACGATCCACGTGAAGCGGTACGATCCTATCAGAGCGCGCCGCGTGGCGTTTTTATTTTTCTATTTTCGCAGAGAAATTGTTTTCAAAACAGAAAACAACAAAAATTTACAAAATTCATAACTTTTGTTCTGTTCATCCAAATTTGATGAATTTTATATCCACGTGAAGCTCTGCTCGTGTAGTTTAATATGGTTTCATTAGTTTATCCTTTTAGTGTATATTAAATTGCGATATTTAATTGTTTAGCTTTCGGATATTAAATCTTTAACTTAATTAATAAAATCTTTTTCCAAATAAATCCAATTGTTTTAGAGATTATTAATGCCCTCTGTCCAGAGGGTGTAACATGGGTTTTATTTGAAACTTCTCATAATAGACTTAAAGAAATTGGTTTTAGAACTTAAAACTACTAATATGCTCAATATTTTAAATGATTAAATAAAATATTAAAATATTGATCATTGCATTTTATGCATTAATAACAGAGAAATTAAAATGGTAATTATAAGGTCTTATTAAGTTCATTGCATATTAAGCATGCATACATATTTTTGTCTTGATGTTCTAAGTGTTATGCTTGTGTGTTTATTGAGTGTTATTGTTTGTCTCTAGATTGTGAAGAGGAGGAAGGTCCTCGTGATTGTTATTCTTGCTGTGCTTGTTCCCTTTGTTACCAAGGCAAGTGACATTCATAATCTATCCTATGTTTTCTATATGCATTATTAGTAGATTTTGAGTAGTATGCATTATAGGGAAATTTTGATACTATCTTATAATGTTAAGTTAGTTTACACTTTAAAAATATCCTAGTAGTGTGTAGCCATCCCTCCCCATGCAGCCACCAAAAGTTTTATTAGATGCTTAGCTATGCTATAAAGGAGTTTACTTATCATGTTATAGAATTATTGCTAAGTGTTAAAACTTTGAATGCACTTCTGGGTGGAATTGGTTGTTTGGTTTATGTTGAGTGGCTTTTGGGACCATGCTTGTGGTTGTCTTTGCCTAGGATGAATTTCTATTCTACTTAGGGCCATGAGAATGGTGGTTGTCACCGAGAAGTACACTTGTGGACGGCCACCCAGGAACAAAGAGATTTCTAAGTCCCTCCAAGTTTAGAAGCTTTCCGTGCAGCCTTCTGACAATGGGCTCTGTCTAGAACTACTAAGTTGTGAGAGTGCAACCTGTCAGCTTGACAAGCAGATGTAGAGATGATAGGTGGAACGGGTCTTGCTAGTATGGTTGCATTCTTCTTCTGAAAGTTCTTGTCTCAATTCTCTCCTTTCCATAATACACTCCGCCTGTATAGGATTTCTCGGACAAATTGAGTCTTAAGGTGAAAGTTCACAACCTCTGCAGAGTCGACAAACTGAGTACTCAGCCGTGTCCCCGGTGATGGACAACTTCGAGCAACTGGACAAGGATGGACGGAAGAATCTCAACATGGTTTTCGTAAAGTAAAATTTGACTAAGAAAAGAATTATTGGTGCACTTGGGCTTCATCCCTTGGTGCCAAGTCTTTGAGATACAAAAGTGTTCTACAAAAGATAGGAGAAAACTGGCTTTCTGCAAAATAGCCTACAAACTCCACCAAGCCAAATATGCATATAGAACTAGACTTGTCATAATTTTATCCACCATAGTCACTTGCAAATACTTCATTGTATTGACCTCCTACGGGGGCTGCATATTCAAATGTGCAGGTAATTCTGATGAGGAGTAATTTTGGACTCGATTCTACACCCAACATGTCTGCTCGTGGTGTATGCTAGAAGAGAAGGCCCATTGCTTTTATTTTCGTTTTGAACTCTGAATATTTTAGCTAGTCTTCATGACTATGCACTTTGTAATAAAGCTATACTTGGCTATTTTTGGATCTCGTTGTAGTATTTGATACTTATGCAATGATACTATATATTTTGTACTGTGGTGCTGGCAGTGATCCAGGGACTAGCACATAACAAAGATGTTCCATCTTTATTTAAAAGATGGGGCGCTACAAAATGGTATCAGAGCAAAAGTGTTGCCTGTAGGTTCGAGCCCTTAGGATTGGTTAAGCCTCTTTTGATCATAATATTACCACCTTTGAAGTATGTTGGATCCTAGAGGCATAGTGGGATGAAGCGGCCCGGGACTAACTTTACATGTCCGCGTACATGAGACCTGTTCCACAATTATAAGTGGCTGGCCGGGTGTCTGTCTCTCTCACTATAGAGAATATCCGACTTACAAAAGAGTTGATAATAGTGTTGATCACCTGTTAGAAAAGAACTTCTTTTTCTCTAAGTACTTAAGTACACCACGATTAGTATATCTTACCTTATCTTGTTTTAATAAACTCTACCTTTATCACTTAAGGATGTCGTTCTTCATGTATCAAACCGCGGAGGACTTCAAGGACATGCGCTTTGGAAGATATCTTCTAGAGTTAGTAGAACTGTTGGCACTTCCAATACCCATCATCAAGGCTAGCCAGCTGAAGCACTTCAACAAAGAAGACTTATGGGGAATTCGCCTTTATCAACAAGGGCGCCAGACTGAACCCAAGACCGAAGACATCCAGTACAAGTCGATTAGTGACTCCTTGGAGAAAGGGCTGAATCTCGTCACGCAGGAGCTAATAGGACGTCTTTGCTTGCAATACCAAGAAGAGTTAAAAGACCACTACTTTGCTCACCTTGGCCAACGTGACGAACATGGGATTCCTTACTGTGTTAGCGAGGAAGACAAAAACAAACCAGAAGCTTTGTACTCATATCTCCAAGACTTAGAACTTCACCTCTGGCAACTAGAAGAGGATAGACGCAATGAGTTGTTGAAGAATGATGAAATAATGGCACAAGTCAAGGAGACTCAAAAGAAGATTGAAGCCCAAGAAGAGGTGGCCAACGCTCAAGAGGAGAAATTCCGAGCTCAAGAGAAGAAGTTCCAAAGTCAAGAAAAGAGAATTAGAGACAAGAACAAGGAGATCAAGACCTTGAAGGATGAAATCCTGAGCAACGACGTCGAGTTCGAAGCTGATCGAGATTTGATCGAGACTCTACGCCGTGAGAAGAGAATGCTGCAAGAGAAGATTGAAGTCCTGGAGAAGGAAGCAATCGAGACTCTGCACCGTGAGACGACAATGTTACAGGAGAAGAATGAGGCCTTGGAGAAGGAGGTGAATGACTACAAGGAGATCCTTACGAAGGAAGGCATCATCATCGAGGAAATCGAAGAAGATGAAGGAGACGTCATGGACGAAGTTTAGACTTAGTAGTTGGACCACCATATTCCCCCTCGTTTAGTTCGTCGTTCTTTTTAAAACATTGATCTCCAACTTGTGGTGTGACAATGATGGAATGTTTGGTTGCAGACTCTGTTGTTTTATTAAATCAATTTAGAATACTTGTTTTGTTTTGCTAAGTAGACTTTTCTTTTTAAG
This sequence comes from Poa annua, assembly GCA_026929855.1. Lineage (NCBI taxonomy): Eukaryota > Viridiplantae > Streptophyta > Magnoliopsida > Poales > Poaceae > Poa > Poa annua. The sequence continues at coordinate 75,319,836 of CM049426.1, forward strand.
TTGTCTTACGAGTGTTGATTGTGTTGACTTGGTTACTTTGTGCATGGGTAGGATTTTTCTTCTCTTAGTTCTGTCTATCTTTCACTCATCTATGCTGAAAAACCCTACAGATGCCTCCTCGTCGTGATACCAACAACGACGACGTCATGCAACAACTGATGGCCGCTCAAGCTCAGTTGATGAATATGATGACTCAGTTCATTGCAGCAACCAACAACAATAACAACAACAACCACAACAACAACAACCCGCCACCTCCACCCCCACCCCAAGTGGACAGACTTGCTAGATTCCTAAGGCTTAGGCCTAATAAGTTCTCCTCTGCTACTGAACCAATAGTGGCGGATGATTGGCTCCGTTCAGTCAACAAGGACTTAGTAACTTGTGAATGTTCTGAGGCAGAAAAGGTGAGGTTTACTGCACACCTGTTGGAAGGACCCGCAGCATTGTGGTGGGAAAATTATCAAGTGACTCATACTTTGGATGGCATGACTTGGGATGCGTTCAAGGAAGGCTTCCGGAATGCTCACATCTCCTCAGGTATAATGAACCTGAAGAAAGACGAATTTCGCAGCTTGAGGCAAGGTGGTAGAACTCTAAAGGAGTATATGGATGACTTCTGTATGCTATCAAGGTATGCACCAGAGGACATTGATACTGATGCAAAGAGGAAGGAAAAGTTCCTCAATGGACTTAAGGGAGAACTGAAGATACCTTTGTCTGTGGCATATACTCCAAACTATCAAGCTCTGCTGGATCAAGCTATCACCTTGGACAACAACATAAGAAAGGAAGAGAATAGGAAGAGGAAGTTCAGTGCAAGTAAGGTTCATTCTGAAGGGACATATAAGAAACACACCTCTGAAGACAGTAGCCATAAACCCTGGAATCACTCCAACACTGGTAGCGGCCAAAAACATCATGGTCATAACCACAATGGAGCGAACAAAGGAAGCAATGGAGGATACAATGGAAATAATGGTGGATCCAGGGGAAACCATCATCATGGCCATAATCATGGGAATGGTAATCACCGTCCTAATCATGAAGGGAAGAAAGACTTGTCTCATGTGACCTGCTACAAATGCAAGAAGACAGGACATTATGCAACTGATTGCCCAGAGAAGAAAGGTGATGAAAATTCCAAGCCCAATCCTTTCCAGAAGGGACAAGTGAACCACATCAATGTGGAAGAAGTTCATGATGAACCTGATGCTGTGATTGGTACGTTCTTGCTCAACTCCTTTCCAGCATTAGTTTTATTTGATACTGGAGCATCTCATTCATTCATATCAAGAGCTTTTGTTAACAAACATGGGTTAGCTGAGGAAAGTCTAGGAAAACCTATTAGGGTAAGTTCACCAGGAGGAGAGATGCTAGTAAATTCCGGGTGTAGGCAGTTAGACTTGCAAATTGGAAAACACCCCTTCCCAACAGACTTAGTCATCCTGGAAACTCAAGGATTGGATGTTATCATCGGAATGGATTGAATGACTCGTTTTGAAGGAATCATAGATTGTGCACATGGAGCAATCACTCTCACCACCCCAGAGAAAAGAAAGATTAAGTTCCGATCAACTTTCGAACTTAAGAAGGTTAGGCTAAATTCTCTTAAGGGGGTTAGCCTTGGTGATGTACTTATCGTCAAGGAATACCCAGATGTTTTTCCGGAGGAACTACCGGGGATGCCACCCGATAGAGATGTAGAGTTTCTCATCGAACTGAAGCCGGGAACAGGGCCAATAGCAAAAAGACCTTATTGTCGTGGTGGTGTCACGGCAGATGCCATAGGATGGCTAATTTGTGGGGCCGATGGACGTTGGTGGATCCGGGGAGGGATAGCGAGTTGAAGAACTCACACGGGGAGGATCCCGGTAAAACCGAGATCTCCCAAGAACACGAAACAGGAACGAAGTGCAACGGGGAAGATCTAACAAATACAAACAAATGCACGAAGGCACCAAGCACATCCACGATATACCCAGGTTCAGGGCCCTCGTGAGGAGGTAACACCCCTACTCCTGCCTTCCTTCTCTATATATTGGTGGTACAAGAACTACAACTTGCTACAAGATCTATCAAGGGTAGAAGTACTAAGAACTAGATGAACTCAAGGTGAAGAGGAGTAACTTCTCTAAGAGTAAATGCAACTATAGCTTTGGCTCTCAGGTTGGTCTCTCCTTCTCAGGAGCAGTTATGGCGCCTTTTATAGAGTTCCGGCCGGGAGGGCCGGAAACCCTAAAATGCCTCGGCCCCACCGGACAGGTCTAGCCGGGATGTCGTCACCGGCTAGTGCGACCTAGTCGCCGGACTATCCGGTGTAGCCCCTGCGTCATCATCTCGCTAAGGACGGCAGGCGCCGTCCTGCATCATCATTGTCCCCTTGTCAGAGACAAGACATGTCTTTGCCCATCCCGGATAGCCTTTTCCGGATTGTCGGGCTAGGCATGACAGGTCTTGTCGTACCGGCTGACGCGCTTCCGCGTCAGGCGGGAGGTGACCAAACTTCCGTGTCAGGCGGGAGGTGACCATTCTTCCGTGTCAGGCGGAATGGTACTTCCCCCCGCGATATACGGGAAAGCGTGCTCCAGACCGTTGACGGCCTACCGGGAGCTCTCTCGCCGGCTACCTCCTCTCTTGCCACTGGGAGCCTCTTCTGCATAAGATCAAGATCAACACGTACATTCCGGTTAGTGCTTACTCGGGATACCTATCCGGTAAAGCCGAGTACACCATTACCCGGGAACCTTCTCGGTGTCCCAGGTCCGGGATCCTTTCCGAAGATGTCCGAACTTATCTCAGGATGAGCAACTCTAGGCCTAGCCTCCCGAAGATGTCTTAGTCTACCAGCAAAGACATCTTCGAGAAGCTAGTTCTTAGAGGAACCATCCGCTCTTGCCCGTACTACAAATGCGAGGGTTGGGGATGTCTATTTATAGCCGCAAGGCATGACCCTTACGGCTGCCACGGGGCCCCTTGGCCTTTCCCTGCGTCCAAGTGACCAGCTGCCCTTTCGGCACACCAAGGGGTGCCCTTTGCTGCCGCCAAAGGTCAAGCACTGTTGTTATCCATTATAATTTACCGGGATCTGCCCCTACCCGGGGGGCAGCCCCCCGACACTAGTCCCTGAAGCTGGTGCGGCACAGCGACCCCGGATGATGTGCGGGATCAGCTTTAATAACAAACTTTCTTCCGAGAAGACATGACATCAATCTTTTATTCCATGCCTAGATTAGTTCTTTCCGAGATCCTATCACCGAGATGGTCTCAATCGGGAGGCGAAGCCTGCGACCGAGTAGCACCATCTCAGCAAATCTCGACCGTAGATTTCCCGATGAATCCGAGATAGCGATTCTGGGCCCACCCGACGTCCCGTCTGCGCAGAGGCGCACTCGAGTGCTTCTGCGCACGCACGGTGTCGCTTGGGTTCTCGCGCCATGGAGCCGCATCTGATCCGGAAACGAACCGTTGGGGTCTTGTGGCCCTCGGTGTGGCCGGATCGAGCGCTCCGAGTAACGCCACGTGGCTCGCGGCACAAAATAGATCCCACCCACGATCGTGGAGATCGTGGGCGGGAAAAACGGGAACCGCTCCGGAATCCCCCCCCCATAAATAGGGGACCGGAACGGTCTCCCTCACTTCTTCTCCTTCGCACTTCCTCTTCTCCACCGTCTCGAGCTCACTGCCGCCACTGCGCTCGTTGCTCGTACGCCGTCTCGCCGGAGCTCGCGCCCCGTCGACCTCCTTCGCCGGTGAGTTTTTCCTCTCCACTCTGATGCATTTCTTCGGTAGAATAACTGCCGGACTCCGGCCGTGCCCTAGCACGGGCACGGCTGCGCCGCCGCCGGTTACCATATTCGAGCGGCGCGCCCGAAGCGCACGGCGAAGAATCACCGTGGCATTAGGACGCATACTCGTCACTCGCCTTTGTGCCTCGTTTCAGTCTAGCGCGAGTCTTTTTCCCTCCGTTTAGTTTTGATTATTTGACCCACGGTAGATCTTGCTTCCCATGAACCCGGTAGTTTTCAGCAGTTTATGCCCCGACATCCTCATTTCGGATAGACTAACTCCGACTAACCGCCGCTGCATCTGCAGAATAGCCCGAATACTCCCGCGTACTTCTCCGAGATGGGTGAAGAACGTGCCCGGGGGTGTTGGGACGGATCCGAGACAAAGCAGTCGGATCTTGATTGGCTGTATCAGACTCACCGGATTCCTCCGGAAGTCGAGAGCCGTCTACCGGGAGAGGAGGTTGCGCCGGAACCCCAACCCGGGGAATATGTGGTATTCCTATCGCATTTTGAGCGCGGGTTTGGGCTTCCGGCTAGCCCCTTCTTCCGCGACTTCCTCGACACGTACAACGTGCAACCTCACCACCTTCCTGCCAACGCCATCATGATGCTTTCTGTCTTCATCACTTACGCGGAGGCGTACCTTGGCATATGGCCCTTTGTGGATCTCTGGGCCAAGTATTTTATCCTCCGCCGACAAGCCATCCCCAACCCGGATCAGAAGGTAAAAGACTTGGTCGACTGTGGAGCGGCCACCGTCATCCCTCGCGCGGAATCCGGATTCCCCATCGTCAAGGGATTAGAGTCTTGCCGGAAATGGCAGCGCAGCTTCTTCTATGTGAAGAACCGGGAGTCCTTGGAAGATGGCCCGGGATCCTCGAACCCGGACTTCATTAATCTGCCGGAATTCATCATGGGTCCTCCGCGCGAATTCGGTCGCTGGAAGCATCTTCCCGACAGCGAGGAGATCGGATACATGCACGATGTTCTGCAGGTGCTCACCCAGGATATGACCGGGGATGACCTCTTGCGCTGCTTTATTGTTCGCCGGGTCTGCCCCCTTCAACACCGAGTGCACAAGATGTGCCACATGTCCGGGAACTTCGACCCCACCAGGACCAGTATCCATAGGCTAAGCCATGCGGCGATCGTCCGTCGTGCCCGAGCTATTGCTCGGACGGAGATGACGGAGGATTATGAATGGGGGGTCATAGGGGGATCCCGGAAACGACCGGTTGACCAGGTGCTTATATCAGTCTTTCACGCCTACGCCTTCGTACATGCGCTCACCTGGACACCGACACAACCTAACTTGTTTGCGCAGTTGTTCGAGCGTCAGCACGAAGAAGACGCCATCCACGTCAACGGGAACTACGCCCCGGATTTCCCGAAACCGGACGTGATGCCGAGAGAGGATCTCGACGGCGAGGACCATCTCGCCATCCCTTTCGTTAAGGCCCCGGGTAATCCCTCAACCCCAGAGACAGTCTCCATTTCCTCGGATGACGATGAGATTGACTGCGAGATCCTTGACGTTATTGACGCTCTCCCTCTGAATTGGGCCTCAGCCGTGGTTCCGAAACCGTCAGCCGGTACCAAACGTGCCGAGAGCCGGAAGCGCGCGGCTTCCGACACCGATGGGGCTGAAGCCTCCGGCAACCCCCCCAAGAAGGGTAAACCGAGCAAGAAGACGACCGAGAAGCCTCCTCGACGCCGGCAGAGGGGTCCTCCCCTTGTGGACTCTGGGTACGTCTTTCTTGCCTCATGTTATTCGACTTCGCTCTCTCCCTAACTTTTACTAAGACATTTTCTTTCGGTGACGCGCTCGAGCTCCCGACACCTATTGTTCCTCCTCCTCCGGGAACTCGGACTCCTAGTCCGGTTCGGGCCTCTCCACCTCTTCGCCCTTCCGCTCGAGGAAATGAATCCACCGCCTCCGGTGTCCCACCGGCAAGCGTCGCGACCTCGGATGCACCTCCGGTGATCGACGAGATCGCGCTGCAGGCCACGACCACCCCGGGAGAGATTGTTCTTCCGGATAGCCCGCGCCGGGTTCCCGAACTGGAGGCAGAGATCGCTAGCCCTCGCCGGCAACCTGCGGCGAGTGGGGCCTCTCGGCCAGCCGCGCCCAAGGTCATTCCGGAGAAACCGCCTACCGCCTCCTCCCGGCCAGCAGATCAAATTATCAAGTCTCGCGGCAAGATCCCTGGGCAGAAAACATCTTTTGCTCCGCCCGCAGCTGCTCCGACGTCTTCTTCCCAGGACCTGGCGCTGCGCCCGGGTAAGTTCTCACCGTTACCACCACCTCCTGCCGAGATCCCTACTGCCGCTTTGCGGATGTTGCGAGCAACGGTCAGCTCCTTTGCATCTTCAGGATCTCGGGACCTCGCTGCCACCCGCGCTGCCGGCAGCTCCGGCATCCGGGTTGTTGATGACTTCAACAAGGCCTGGCTTGCCGCCGATGCTTCCGAGACTGCAGGGGACTTGCACGCTGCAGGTCCGAGCCGCAGCGCTCAAGCCCTGCATGCTCTCCAGGTGGCCGCGCTGGACGTCACCCGAATAAGCGAGGTAAATTTTTCTTCTTTTATCCAAAACACACTTGTTCTTTCCACCACCACTAGTCCCCGAGATTGGTGCCTAGTGCTCCAGATTCCACCGAATAGCAGATCACTAGGTTCCAATCTTAGAGAAAAAATCCAGGACTCGGATATTGAGTCCCCGAGACCCTCCCAACCGGGTTCTTTACTTCTTTTTCCATACTGACTTTGCCTTCTTTGTCTTGCTATCAGGAGTGCAGCCAACAACGCCGCGACATCTTCAACCGGGTTCTCGCTGAACTCGGTCAGTCGAAGAAGTCCGAGGAGCGCTTCCGGGAAGAACGGGATGCCGCGCGCCAGATCTCGGTGGACCAGAAGGCTGCCCTTGGTACCGCGCAAGCCGAGATTGCGCGCCTCAACGGCGAGCTCGCCAAGGCCCAGGCTACCATGTCGGAGATGAAGAAGGGCTTCATCGAGGCGAGCAAGAAGCAGAAGGAGACCCTGGACCAGTCAGTGTCACGCGCGGATAACGCCGAGGCCGAGTTGGGTCTTCTTCGGTCGCGTTCTGACACTTGGCTCGCCGAGCTCACTGTGCTGAACCGGGATCTCAACAGTGAGTAATCCGACAACCCTCCTCTCCTGTTATTTCCTTTATTTGCTGTTCCTCTTCTTGTGACTTAGTCGTTTTGACAGCTCTTCTTTTTAAAGGAGAGTTCGAGCACTCCCGCGAAGCCGCCGCCAAGGCTGTTGCCGCCGCTCGAGAGAAGCGTGCCGGGAAGGGTCCCATCTCGGACGCCTGGGACATTGAGGATCACCTCACTGCCCTGAAGGCCCGGATAGTACCTCTCCGGACTATCGGGACGGAGCTCGTCAGCGCGGCGATCCACGTCCATGGCGCCTTGTGGCCGAGCGTCCGTGGGAAGCTCTCGATCCCGGAGCTCTCGCGCGCACTTCTGGGTGCCGGTAGCCGTATTCACGCTTGGAAGCGCTCCGGTGCTAGAGCTGGTGCGGATCAAGTCTTGACCCAAGTACTCAGCTGGTACGAGGGTCTTGATCTGGCAGCGATCCTGTGCCTGCGGACGGTGTCGCCTTGGGTTAAAGATCCGGCAAAGATCCAGCAGCGGCGAGAGGTGGCGCACCGCATTGCGAAGTGGGCCAGCATCCATGCCTTCACTGCCAGCACCGTTCCTTCAGAGTCTGAGTCAGATAACGAGGACTCCGAAGAAGATTACGCCGCTTCCGGCGATGGGGAAGAAGAGATCCTGGAGGGAGATGACGCTGCTTCCGGTGCTGCGTCCGAGAAGGTGGCTTCCCGGGATGCAACATCTTCGCCGATACCCGAGGCCACCGAGACCGAGGTGCTTCCCGACGTCCCGAGCGGTGCTGCCGATGCTGAAGGTGAAGCTACTCCTGCTCCCGAGGTCGCCGTTCCTGAGGTCGTCGCTTCCGAGGTCGTCGCTCCGGAAGTCGTCGCTCCCGAGGTCGTCGTTCCGGAAGTCGCCGTCGAGAAGCCTACTTCCCCCACCGCTTAAAACACTTAGCAGCAAATCCGTTAAATCCCCGGGATGCCGGGTGCAATATGTATCGTACACTTAACTTATTTCTGTTTCACCGTAAACTATTTACTGTAACAACTATGTCAATGTATTCGGCTTTTAATTCCCGAATTGCCTTTCATGTTTACTGTACTTAGGTAATTTCTGCTCTTGTCTACCATTTCGGCGTTCGACAGTCGAGTCACAAAACTCCACGTACAGCATACATTACTTAAAACAATCCGAGTTCCTACTAACCGAATTCCCGACATAGAAAACAACTAAGTTAGTAAAAATAAGCATGCCGGATAAGTTCCTGTTCCAAGTCCCCGAGACCATTTTCGTGTTCCCCACCTTCCCTCTCTTTGCTCTTGACTACCATTTCGGCGTTCGTCAGTCGAGTCACAAGATGATTTTACATGACATACATTACTTTGACTTTGAGAATTGGATGCGGAACTTTCCCGGCATGCACACAATAAAACACAAGACAGCTATCCGGCAGTCCCCGGGTTCCTTCCCGGGATGCCGGCAGAAAAACAGTAACTAAACTTGACAAAAAAGTAACAAAATATGCACGTAACTAGGCAGTCCCCGGGTTCCTCCCGGGGTGCCTTACTTTCATTGATATTTGAGATTTGAGATATAACATACACTGAGCCCTTTACGTGTAAAAGGGGCGAAGTAGAGCTACATTCCATGGACGCTTGGTTTCCTCACCGGACTTGTCCATTACACCTTTCCTAGCCTCCTGTGCGTCTACAAGGTAATAAGAATCATTGTGCTATGCCCTGCTTATCACAAAAGGTCCCTCCCATGGAGGTGACAACTTATGCATTCCGGCCGTGCGTTGGATGAGCCTCAGCACCAGATCTCCCTCCCGGAACACCCTCGGGTGTACTTTCCGGCTATGATAGCGACGGAGGTTCTGTTGATAAATTGCCGTTCGAGATAGTGCCAATTCTCTTGCCTCTTCGAGTAAATCCACATCATCTTCTCGGGCCTCCTTTGCCTCGGTCTCGGTGAACATTGTTACTCTCGGAGAATCATACTGTATGTCAGTTGGGAGAACTGCCTCAGCTCCATATAGCATGAAGAATGGGGTGTATCCGGTAGATCTATTCGGTGTAGTCCGGAGACCCCATAACACCGCCGGCAACTCCTCTATCCAGCATCCCGGAGTTCTCAACAATGGTTCGATCAAGCGAGCTTTGATACCAGCCAAGACTAAGGCGTTAGCCCTTTCGACTTGCCCATTTGCTTCCGGATGTGCGACTGATGCTACATCTAGCCGGATTCCCTTCTCAGCACAAAATCGAGCGAATTCCCCCACAGCAAAGTTTGTTCCATTATCTGTGATAATGCTGTGTGGGTATCCGTATCTCAAGATGATGTCTTTCAGGAATTGCACAGCGGTGTGTCCATCGCACTTCCGGATTGGCTTGACCTCTATCCATTTGGTAAATTTGTCCACCATTACCAGTATATGTGTCATGTTGCCCTTTGCCGGTTTGAATTGCCCGACCATGTCCAAACACCATACTGCAAATGGCCAAGTGATGGGGATTGTTTTCAGTGCTGACGCCGGCATGTGTATCCGGTGAGCAAATCTTTGGCATCCTCCACACTTCTGGACAATATCTTCTGCTTGCTGCAACGCAGTGGGCCAGTAGAACCCATGCCGGAACACTTTTGCCACTAGGGACCGGGATGATGCATGGTGTCCACACTCTCCCTTGTGTATTTCCAGGAGCATCTCTTGCCCTTCTGCCGGTTCCACGCATCTCTGGAGCACCTCGGTGACACTTCTCTTGTACAGCTCTTGGTTAATGACAGTGTATGCCTTTGATCTTCGCATTATCTGACGGGCTTCCACTTCATTCTCCGGGAGGGTTCCTTCCAAGATGTACACCATAATGGGCTGTGCCCAATCTGGGACAGGTCGCACCGGGAACGCTGGAGCGTCTATGTCCATTGGTTCTGTCGACATCACCTCTATCATCATCTGTCTTTGCCTCTGTGAGCACCGGGAGGCAGTCCCCGGGTTCGATGTTATGCTCCCGACATCTACTTCCATGGGTACTGCTTCTGAACCAGGTTCCTTGCGGATGAAGATAGAATCCGATTCGGGTGATGGTTGTATAGACGGCTTCCTCAAATGTTCCAGGGCTATTCCGGGTGGGATGGCATCCCGGGATGACCCTAGTTTGGACAAGACATCTGCTGCTTCGTTTTCTCCTCTGGGTATGTGCTTGAACTCGCATCCTTCAAAAAATCCGGAAATTTTCTGTACATGAAACCTGTACAAGGCCATGTTTGCATCAAGGGTATCCCAATTCCCCGACACCTGTTGCACCACGAGGTCGGAGTCACCGAAACACTCTATCCGGCGGACACCGATTTCTTTGGCGACCTTCAATCCGTGAACCAAAGCCTCATACTCCGCGACATTATTGGATGCCCGAAAATGGATCTGCAGCACATACTTCAGTACATCTTGCTTCGGGGAGGTGAGAACCACTCCGGCACCCAATCCGATCTTAGCTTTTGAGCCATCGAAATGCATCCTCCAGAAATTGTAATCCGGTATCGGAGGTTCATACTGCATCTCGGCCCAGTCTACCAAAAAGTCCGGCAGCGCCTGCGACTTGATGGCATCTCGTCTCTCGTATGCCGGAGCGTACGGAGACAACTGGATGGCCCATTTGGCTATCCGGCCGCTAGCATCCTTGCAACCGATGATCTCGGCGAGAGGAGCTTCGCACACCACAGTGATCGGGTGTTCCTGAAAATAGTGCTTGAGCTTGGTCACTGCCATGTACACCCCATACGCCATTTTCTGGTAGTGCGGGTAGTTCTGCTTGGATTCCGAGATCACCTCACTGAGGTAATACACCGGCCTCTGTATGAGCTTGCCCCCTTCTTCCCTTTCTACCACCATTGCCACACTGACTACTCGGTTGGTTGCTGCAATATACAACAGCATAGGTTCCTTAGGTAACGGGGATGCCAATACCGGTGCTGTTGAGAGCATTCTCTTCAAATCGTTGAACGCCGCATCCGCCTGCGGGGTCCAAATAAATGTTTTGCTCTTCTTCATCAGTTGGTACAGAGGCAAGGCCTTCTCCCCGAGTCGGCTCACAAACCGACTTAGGGACGCCAGACATCCGGTAAACTTCTGCACAACCTTGAGACGCACAGGCAACTTCATGCTCTCTATAGCACGAATTTTACCCGGGTTGACCTTGATTCCCCGGCTTGAGATGAGGAAACCGAGTAGCTTTCCTGCCGGAACACCAAATGTGCACTTATCCGGGTTCAACCTCATCCGGAATCTTCTTAGGTTCTTGAATGTTTCCCTCAGATCATCTATTAGTGAGGCCTTTTCTTTTGTTTTTATGACTATGTCATCGACATAGACCTCGGCATTCCGGCCTATTTGGTCATGCAAGCATTTCTGCATGCACCTTTGGTAGGTAGCACCAGCATTTCTCAATCCGAAAGTCATAACACGATAGCAATAAGCCCCGTAAGGGGTAATAAAAGCGGTTTTTAATTGATCATCCGGATTCAAAGGTATCTGGTGGAAACCAGAATAAGCATCTAGAAAAGTTAAAAGCTCACTCCCGGCAGTGGAGTCTATCACTTGATCTATCCGGGGCAGCGGAAAGGGGTCTTTCGGGCATGCCTTGTTGAGGTTGGTGAAGTCGATGCACATGCGCCACACCTTAAGCAGGAGGGGATCATCTTTCTTCTTTTCCACCAGGACCGGATTCGAAATCCAATCCGGGTGCAGTACCTCCATGATGAACCCGGCGGCCAACAGTATGGCTAGGTGTTCCATGACAGCAGCTCTTCTCTCATCCGAGAGGCGCCTAGTTGGTTGCTTCACCGGCTTCGCATCCGGTCGAATAAACAGAGAGTGCTCAGCCAACTCCCTCGGGACGCCTTGCAGATCGTCACTCGACCACGCAAAGGCATCCCGATTCTCACGGAGGAAGTCGACGAGCTCGCCCTCCTATTTGCTGTCCAGGTTGCTGCCAATGATAACTTGGCGCTCCGGGTTGCTGGGGTCTACGGACACCTTCTTGGTCTCCTTGGGGGGCTGAAATGATGCACCCTGTTCCGGGTTCAGCATCCCGGGCATTCCGAGTTGTGAGGTCTTAGCCATCGCCACCACCTGCTGGATCCTCTTCTTCTCTTCTGCTATCACCAGGGACTCAGCTAAGCACGACCCCGCCGAAGCACACTCCATGGAGCGCGTGTGGTCTTCCGAGATGGTGATTATGCCGTTAGGTCCCGGCATCTTCATCTTGAGGTAGCCCATGTGTGTTGAGATCATGAACTTGGCGAGGGCCGGTCTGCCGATCAGTGCATGATACGGGCTCTCGAGGTCCACGACCTCGAACTCCAAGCTCTCAGTTCGACAGTTCTCCCGAGTTCCGAATAGCACCTCAACCCAGATTTTTCCCATGGGTGAGCAAGAGACCCCGGGCACAATGCCATGGAAGGTTGTCTCCGTGGGCAGCAGGGTGTTCATGGATACTCCCAGCTTCAGCATCGTGTCCTTGTACATGATGTTAATGGCACTGCCATTGTCAATCAGAACCCGGCTGAAGCGGACGTTGAGGTTGGGTCCGATAAAGGTCGGGTCCACCACCAAAGCATACGCTCCCGGCTTGGGCATAACCCGGGGGTGATCCTTCCGGCTCCAGGTGATCTCCATCTCGGACCAGTGCAAGAATTTGGGCACTGCCGGGATCACAGCGTTCACCTCCAGAGCACGCTGCCGCACACTCTTCCGGTCCGTAGGCTCAGTCACGAAGACCACATATCTTTGGTGCGCCTCCCGGTAGTTACCCTGCTGCTGTCCGCCTTGGTTGCCGTTGTCGTTCCGGGTGTGCACCACATTCACTGGGCGAGGTGGGGGTCCTCTCGGAGGAGGGGGAAGTCGGACATTGTTGGCCCCCGATGTCGGAGGAGGGGGTCTCGGAATATTGGGCCGAGATGCCGGAGCACTTGGCCGAATACCTCCCGAGCTGCCCTCCTGCAACGTGCGCTGATACCAGCTGCACTGCCGAGTAGAGTGGTTTGCGGGTTTATTGGCCTCCAGAGTGTGGTAGCAGCATGGCTTATTCAACATCTCCTCATACGTAAGGGGCTTCTTATGCTCCACCCAGGTCTTCTGCACTTCCTGACTTTGACCCCAAGCTGGGCCATTTGTCTTTTGACGCTGGTTGTTGCCGACGTCCTCCTGCTCCCGGGGGGCTATCTCCTGCTCCCGGGTTACTGCTGCGACATGCTGCGCGGCATGGTGGTATTCCGGCTGATTCCTCTTGTGGCCGAACTCTTGGCGATCATGGCTCCTGCTCGGTCTTGAGCGCTGAGGTCCCGCATTCCTCCTGTTGGAGTCTCTGACATCCACCAGGGGTTGCATGGGATCTCCAAGCGTATAGGTATCGGCGATGCGCATGGTTTCCGCCAAAGTCGTTGGCATCTTTCTCTGCAGTTTCTGCCATAGCATAGAGCCATGCCGGCATCCTTGCGCAAACCAGGAGATGGCCTGCGCCTCCACCACTCCTTCGCAAGAGTTGCGGACATTGCTCCACCGGGTAAGGTACTCCCGGTCAGTCTCATTGCTCCTTTGCCTACAGATTGCGAGCTGCTGAGGTCTGTTGGGCCTCTTGTACGTGCTGGTGAAATTGCTGATGAATGCTTCTTCAAAGTCCAACCAGCAGTCTATACTGCCAGTTCTCAGATTGTTCAACCAGATCCGGGCAGGTCCTTCCAACATCTGCGGTATATAACGTACCGCCCATCGTCTGTTTCCACCGGCTATGCTTACTGCAGTTACATAGTCGGTCAGCCAGTCCTCCGGCTTCTTGCTGCCGTCATAGGTCTTGGCACCCCTGTTGAGCTGAAAATTCCGAACAGGAGGTTCCCGCATGATCCGAGGTCCAAAGCAAGCAGGTCCCGGAGGTCCTTGCTCTTCCACCATCTCGGACTGGTGAATCCGGTCCAGCCGGAACCTTGCATCTGCCGGGTTCAGCTATCTTGTTCCTATCCGAGATCCCAAGGGGTTCTCGTCGGGCTGATACTCGAGCTGCTGCATCCCCGAGTTGCCATTGTTGAACCTATCCTGTACGGGGATCACGGCTTGACGGAGGGCGGAGATGATGTCCCCCTGCGGGTTTCCCTGTACATGGGGAGGATTCCGGGGTGGGTTACCACGGCCAATCGGATTACAGTTTCCCACACCCCGGTTACCATCTCCACGGGTACTTCCCGCCTGTCCCGGGTTATGCTGTCCGGCTTGCCCCGCCTGCTGGATACCGGCAAATGCCGGGTCATAGGTCTGTAGTTGCTTGTTCCTCCCGGAACCTCTACTCCGGCTCCGGCTCTTGCTCTTGCTCTTGCTTCTGCTCGGATGTGGGGAAGAGGCCTCCCCATCCGACATCCGGCTATTGGGTCTGGCTGAATGCACCTGTGACCCTGCTCCAGGGTTCTTCTTCTTGAAGGCCTGGTTCTGCCGGTTGGCCTCAACACCAGCTCGTTGACCCTTTCCTGTTGCTTGCGCAGTGCTTCACCGGATAACCCTACCAACTCGGCCATGGCGGCTTCGGCGGCCCTAAGAGTTTTTGCCGGTGAACTGTACACTGGCTTCCCCGCAGAAATCCGACTTCCGGTGTTGCTACTGGTGGCTCCACCAGCCAGCTCCTCATTCACCATTCTTCCCTTCTTGCGCAGATCTGCAATGCGCTTCTCCCGGGAGTCTATCTTAGTGAATCCGTGAGCAGCATTGTACTCCCGGAGGCTAACGCTGAGCTCGCGACGGAGCTCGGCGATTTCCTTCGCCTCAGCGAGAAGCAACTTCCGCTGCTCCTCCAACTCAGCCGAAGTGGCCTGGGTATCCGCTCCGGTAACCACGGGTACAGCTAACTTGGCTACCAAACCCGAGAGGGGATCCGGACGGCGTCGCGGCTGGGACGGCTGCGGATCACCATCTCGGGCCGTAGGTCTTTCCTGCGGGGGTTTGGCCAAACGAGGGACGCCGTCGGTATCGCCATAAGCATCCTGGTATTCCTCCTCGGTGGTTCCGACCATCATCACTGCGACGGAACTCGGGGAGGGGTCAGCGCGTAGACCCCGAGCTGCGCAGAGCATGGGAGGGTCCTCAGCCTCCAGGACTAGGTCCGGGTAGCTACAGACAACCTCGGTGGCCACGTAGGTGGTGAAACCACCAAAGTCGATAAGACATCCATTCCCCGGGAATGGTTTGTTCCGGAAGCAACCTGCGTTGTCGGCTACGAAGTCCATTTCCCCAAGTCTTACGACTAGGCCAGAGAGAACCCGAACGTCGAAACGTACCGGGGAGCCCGTCCGGATGTGTACACCAGCCAACGCCTCTGTCTGCCCCACGGTGGGCGCCAACTGTCGTGGTGGTGTCACGGCAGATGCCATAGGATGGCTAATTTGTGGGGCCGATGGACGTTGGTGGATCCGGGGAGGGATAGCGAGTTGAAGAACTCACACGGGGAGGATCCCGGTAAAACCGAGATCTCCCAAGAACACGAAACAGGAACGAAGTGCAACGGGGAAGATCTAACAAATACAAACAAATGCACGAAGGCACCAAGCACACCCACGATATACCCAGGTTCAGGGCCCTCGTGAGGAGGTAACACCCCTACTCCTGCCTTCCTTCTCTATATATTGGTGGTACAAGAACTACAACTTGCTACAAGATCTATCAAGGGTAGAAGTACTAAGAACTAGATGAACTCAAGGTGAAGAGGAGTAACTGCTCTAAGAGTAAATGCAGCTATAGCTTTGGCTCTCAGGTTGGTCTCTCCTTCTCAGGAGCAGTTATGGCGCCTTTTATAGAGTTCCGGCCGGGAGGGCCGGAAACCCTAAAATGCCTCGGCCCCACCGGACAGGTCTAGCCGGGATGTCGTCACCGGCTAGTGCGACCTAGTCGCCGGACTATCCGGTGTAGCCCCTGCGTCATCATCTCGCTAAGGACGGCAGGCGCCGTCCTGCATCATCATTGTCCCCTTGTCAGAGACAAGACATGTCTTTGCCCATCCCGGATAGCCTTTTCCGGATTGCCGGGCTAGGCATGACAGGTCTTGTCGTACCGGCTGACGCGCTTCCGCGTCAGGCGGGAGGTGACCAAACTTCCGTGTCAGGCGGGAGGTGACCATGCTTCCGTGTCAGGCGGAATGGTACTTCCCCCCGCGATATACGGGAAAGCGTGCTCCAGACCGTTGACGGCCTACCGGGAGCTCTCTCGCCGGCTACCTCCTCTCTTGCCACTGGGAGCCTCTTCTGCATAAGATCAAGATCAACACGTACATTCCGGTTAGTTCTTACTCGGGATACCTATCCGGTAAAGCCGAGTACACCATTACCCGGGAACCTTCTCGGTGTCCCAGGTCCGGGATCCTTTCCGAAGATGTCCGAACTTATCTCAGGATGAGCAACTCTAGGCCTAGCCTCCCGAAGATGTCTTAGTCTACCAGCAAAGACATCTTCGAGAAGCTAGTTCTTAGAGGAACCATCCGCTCTTGCCCGTACTACAAATGCGAGGGTCGGGGATGTCTATTTATAGCCGCAAGGCATGACCCTTACGGCTGCCACGGGGCCCCTTGGCCTTTCCCTGCGTCCAAGTGACCAGCTGCCCTTTCGGCACACCAAGGGGTGCCCTTTGCTGTCGCCAAAGGTCAAGCATTGTTGTTATCCATTATAATTTACCGGGATCTGCCCCTACCCGGGGGGCAGCCCCCCGACACTTATCCTATGGCCGTCGATGAATTGAAAGAGCTCAAGAAGCAATTAGAGGAACATATCCAGAAAGGATTCATTCGTCCAAGTTCATCGCCGTGGGGAGCACCAGTCTTATTTGTTTAAAAGAAGGATCAAACCCAGAGGCTAGTCACGGATTACAGAGATATAAACGAGCAAACTATCAAAAACAAGTACCCGTTACCCAAGATAAACGAACTATTTGATCAACTGGAAGGTGCTTGTGTGTTCTCAAAGATCGATCTTCGATCGGGATACCTCCAAATGAAAGTTAGGGAAATGGATATACCCAAAACTGCATTTGTTACGAGATATGGCTCTTATGAGTACACCGTGATGCCTTTTGGATTAACCAATGCACCAGCTTATTTCATGAATATGATGAATAAAGTGTTCATGGATTTTCTGGATAAGTTTGTGGTCGTGTTCATAGATGATATTCTAATCTACTCCAAGAGTCACCAAGAACATGAAGAGCACTTGCGTCAGGTATTGCAGAGACTACGTGAACATAAGTTGTATGCCAAGTACAGCAAGTGTGAGTTTTGGTTAGAACAAGTCGGATTTTTAGGCCATGTGGTGTCCAAGGAAGGTATAGCAGTGGATCCTGAAAAGGTTTCAGCTGTAACTAATTGGGAACCGCCGAAGAATGTTGGTGAATTACGAAGTTTTCTGGGCCTAGCAGGATACTACCGACGATTCATTGAAAACTTCTCCAAGATTGCCAAGGCCTTGACGGAATTATTAAAGAAGGAGAAGAAATTTCAGTGGACAGAGGCATGCGAAGCCAGTTTTCAGGAGTTGAAGAAACGTCTGGTTTCAGCCCCAGTTCTATGTTTACCTGATTTGGAGAAGGAATTCCAAGTATACTGTGATGCTTCACGCCAAGGCTTGGGAAGTGTGTTGATGCAGGAAGGCAGAGTGGCATCTTATGCCTCCAGACAACTCAAGAAACATGAAGCAAATTATCCAACTCATGATCTTGAGTTAGCATCAGTAGTGCATGCTCTGAAAACTTGGAGACCCTACCTAATGGGAAAAAGATGTGAGGTATTCACGGACCACAAAAGTTTGAAGTACATATTTACACAGAAGGAATTGAATATGAGACAAAGAAGATGGCTGTAACTTATTAAAGATTATGATCTGAGCCTTCAATACCATCCGGGCAAAGCTAATGTGGTAGCAGATGCTCTGAGTCGTAAGGTGTATGTGAATGGCCTTACAGCAGGAGAATTACCCGAGGATTTATGCAAGGCATTTAAGGACCTCATATTGGAAGTAGTACCTGAAGGGTTTGTAACCTCATTAGTTGTACAGCCCACTTTGATGGACAAGATACGTGAAGCTCAGAAAGGAGACAAGGAAATAGAAGAGATCAAAGTCAATTTAAGAGCTGGAAAAGCTAAAGGATTTCATGAGGATGAGCAGGGGATTTTGTGGTTTGAAAAACGTGTATGTGTGGCCAATGACCCGGATATTAGGAAGTTAATTCTGCAAGAAGCTCATGAATCACCTTATTCAATTCATCCGGGAAATACGAAGATGTATATGGATGTGAAAGAGAGATTTTGGTGGAATAATCTGAAGAGAGAAATAGCCGAATACATCGCTAAGTGTGATGTATGTAGTCGAGTAAAGGCAGAACATCAGAAACCAGCAGGACTTTTACAACCTTTGAAAGTGCCGGATTGGAAGTGGGATTCCATTGGGATGGACTTCATCACTGGATTACCAAGGACCAGATCGGGTTATGATTCTATTTGGGTTATTGTTTGTCGTCTAACCAAAATAGCTCACTTCATACCCGTGAAGACCACTTATACTAGTGCAAAGCTAGCTGATATTTACATGAAGAGAATTGTGTGCCTTCACGGCGTTCCTAAGAGTATCGTATCTGATAGGGGGACCCAGTTCACTTCTCATTTCTGGAAGCAGTTGCACGAATCTTTGGGAACCAGATTGGAATTCAGTACGGCTTTCCACCCGCAAACAGATGGTCAGACTGAAAGAGTGAATCAGATTTTAGAAGATATGTTAAGAGCTTGTGCGCTCGACTATGGATCTAGTTGGGATGATAATTTGCCATACGCTGAGTTCTCCTACAACAATAGTTACCAAGTTAGCATTGAGATGGCACCGTTTGAAGCCTTATATGGAAAGAAATGCACAACCCCACTGTTGTGGAGTGGTGTAGGAGAACGGAGTTTCTTTGGGCCTGATATAATACAGGATGCTGAAGAGAAAGTCAGGCTGATTAAGGACAGATTGAAAATAGCACAGTCACGTCAGAAAAGCTATGCAGATTCCAAGCGTAGAGAAGTCACCTATGAAGTGGGTGATAGAACCTATTTAAGAGTATCACCACTTCGGGGTGTGAAAAGGTTTGGAATCAAAGGAAAGTTAGCACCTCGATTCATTGGACCATTCAAAATTCTTTCTTGCAAAGGTGAAGTGGCATATGAGTTAGAACTACCTGAAATACTGTCTGCTGTTCATAATGTGTTCCATGTCAGTCAGTTGAAGAAATGTCATCCCGAGATGATGGGAGTTCCTTTAAAGGATACTGTACCCCTCGAGGAGGTGCAGTTGGAAAGTGACCTGACATACGAAGAGAAGCCCATCAAGATATTACAGACATCAGAAAGAGTCACCCGTACCAAAACCATCAGGTTTTGCAAGGTCCAGTGGAATCATCACACCGAGGACGAAGCCACCTGGGAACGAGAGGATGACCTTCGAGAGGACCACCCACACCTATTTGCTGACCTTTCCGAAGCTCGAGGGCGAGCTTCTTCTTAAGGGGGTTAGTCTGTAACATCCCAAATTTCTCAAAAATTTAAAAACTTTGCATTCAAGCATCATGCATCATAAAAGTAGGGCATTGAAAGCACATAAGGAGTAAATTGAATTTTAATTATAATGTTAAATAAAAATTGTTTTCATTAAAGAGGTCTATTTGAGCTCCTTATGCAAATCTGTATTTTATTATTTTAATTACTTAGAAAAATGATATCAAAAAGTTATAAATTAAATTAGCTTTTCAAAACATATTTTTATGAATTTTTCTGAAAAGTTTTGACTAAGTTTTAAAATCAAATTTGAATTAAAAGTTTGAAATCAGAAAAGGTTTTGTTAAAAAAAAAAAAGGGAGAGAAGCCCACTTCGTCCCCTCCTGCTATCTCCCATGCGCGCACGCTGCCTCGGCCCAACGGCCCAGCAAGCTAGCCCACGCTCCTCTCTCATCTCACTGACGGGTGGACCCCACCTCTGACAAACGCGTCTTCAACCTCTGCGTGAGGAACGCAACGACTCCGAGAAAATCTCCGGCGATCCGATCCTCTCAAAACCGAGTTCGAGTCGATCTTCTCGCCCCCTCTCGCCTCTATTTATTCCCCGCTAACCCCGCCCCTCGTTTCCGCCCGAAACCCTAATCCCTACGCCACAGGGCTGCCCGCAATCGACGTCGCCATCTCGCCGTTTCCGACGCCGTCGAGCTCGCCGTACGGTTCCCTACGACCACCCCAGACCCTATGTTCTCCTTCCCTCGTTTCCTTTCTTCCTTGCGCACCTTTTTGACTTGATCTCGCGTCTTGAATCGCAGTCGAACGACGCCTCCGTCCGCGGCCGACGCCGCCGCCCGCATCTTCAACTCCGGCGAGGGATCTTCGTCGAACGACGACGCCCCGCAGATCGACGCCTCGCCACCAACCCTTCCTCGACTACCCGCAACGAGTGGTATGGTCCGTTCGTCCTCTCCCTAACTCCTTCGCTCGATCACCGACGTCGGCAATGGCACCGCCGCGACCGGAGACACTCTGTCACACCGGCGCCGCCCGTCGCTGCGATTAGATCTGGTCCGTTGATTTCGTTTAGATCGGACGATCCGTGCTCACGATACGAGCCAATCAGAGCGCGCCGCGTGGCGTTTTTATTTTCTATTTTCGCAGAGAAATTGTTTTAAAAACAGAAAACAACACAAACTTACAAAATTCATAACTTTTGTTCTGTTCATCCAAATTTGATGAATTTTATATCCACGTGAAGCTCTGCTCGTGTAGTTTAATATGGTTTCATTAGTTTATCCTTTTAGTGTATATTAAATTGCGATATTTAATTGTTTAGCTTTTGGGTATTAAATCTATAACTTAATTAATAAAATCTCTTTCCAAATAAATCCAATTGTTTTAGAGATTATTAATGCCCTCTGTCCAGAGGGTGTAACATGGGTTTTATTTGAAACTTCTCATAATTGACTTAAAGAAATTGGTTTTAGAACTTAAAACTACTAATATGCTCAATATTTTAAATGATTAAATAAAATATTAAAATATTGATCATTGCATTTTATGCATTAATAACAGAGAAATTAAAATGGTAATTATAAGGTCTTATTAAGTTCATTGCATATTAAGCATGCATACATATTTTTGTCTTGATGTTCTAAGTGTTATGCTTGTGTGTTTATTGAGTGTTATTGTTTGTCTCTAGATTGTGAAGAGGAGGAAGGTCCTTGTGATTGTTATTCTTGCTGTGCTTGTTCCCTTTGTTACCAAGGCAAGTGACATTCATAATCTATCCTATGTTTTCTATATGCATTATTAGTAGATTTTGAGTAGTATGCATGATAGGGAAGTTTTGATACTATCTTATAATGTTAAGTTAGTTTACACTTTGAAAATATCCTAGTAGTGTGTAGCCATCCCTCCCCATGCAGCCACCAAAAGTTTTATTAGATGCTTAGCTATGCTATAAAGGAGTTTACTTATCATGTTATAGAATTATTGCGATGTGTTAAAACTTTGAATGCACTTCTGGGTGGAATTGGTTGTTTGGTTTATGTTGAGTGGCTTTTGGGACCATGCTTGTGGTTGTCTTTGCCTAGGATGAATTTCTATTCTACTTAGGGCCATGAGAATGGTGGTTGTCACCCAGAAGTACACTTGTGGACGGCCACCCAGGAACAAAGAGATTTCTAAGTCCCTCCAAGTTTAGAAGCTTTCCGTGCAGCCTTCTGACAATGGGCTCTGTCTAGAACTACTAAGTTGTGAGAGTGCAACCTGTCAGCTTGACAAGCAGATGTAGAGATGATAGGTGGAACGGGTCTTGCTAGTATGGTTGCATTCTTCTTCTGAAAGTTCTTGTCTCAGTTCTCTCCTTTCCATAATACACTCCGCGTGTATAGGATTTCTCGGACAAATAGAGTCTTAAGGTGAAAGTGCACAACCTCTGCAGAGTCGACAAACTGAGTACTCAGCCGTGTCCCCGGTGATGGACAACTTCGAGCAACTGGACAAGGATGGACGGAAGAATCTCAACATGGTTTTCGTAAAGTAAAATTTGACTAAGGAAAGAATTATTGGTGCACTTGGGCTTCATCCCTTGGTGCCAAGTCTTTGAGATACAAAAGTGTTTTACAAAAGATAGGAGAAAACTGGCTTTCTGCAAAATAGCCTACAAACTCCACCAAGCCAAATATGCATATAGAACTAGACTTGTCATAATTTTATCCACCATAGTCACTTGCCAATACTTCATTGTATTGACCTCCTACGGGGGCTGCATATTCAAATGTGCAGGTAATTCTGATGAGGAGTAAGTTTGGACTCGATTCTACACCCAACATGTCTGCTCGTGGCGTATGCTAGAAGAGAAGGCCCATTGCTTTTATTTTCGTTGTGAACTCTGAATATTTTAGCTAGTCTTCATGACTATGCACTTTGTAATAAAGCTATACTTGGCTATTTTTGGATCTCGTTGTAGTATTTGATACTTATGCAATGATACTATATATTTTGTACTATGGTGCTGGCAGTGATCCAGGGACTAGCACATAACAAAGATGTTCCATCTTTATTTAAAAGATGGGGCGCTACACGAAAAGATGACGAACCTTGGCCCGGATCTTGTGACCAGGGGAGAAATCCAGAACATGCACAATGGAGGAGGGATCAGCGTAGGGATCGCAACCCATTGTCGCCATTGGGAGGGAGTCCAGATCGCCTAAAGATGGAAATCGCCATGAGAGACGCCGGCGGGAGGAGGGGGTGGGAGAGCCATGTATTTCATCCTTTGAGTATGTGCACTTGTGGATGGCTTCCAGGAAACAAAGGGATCTGAAGAACTCCGAGTGAAGATTGCTTCCAGTGCAGCCATTGCCAATATGGGCTCTGGCTTGATCAACTAAGTTGCATGGACTCGCGCCGGCTTGACAAGCAGATGTAGAGGGTGTTAGGTGGAACGTGTCAAGACAGTATGGGGAGGGAAAATGCTTCTGAAAGATCTCGTCTCATTCTTCTCCTTTTCCTTATCACTTCCAGAGTGTAGAGGATAGTTTGGGCTGAATGGGTACAATGGTGAACGTGCACAACCTCTGCAGAGTGTAAAACTAAGTACTTAGACGTGTCCCCGGTACGGACAATTTGAGCAGCTGATCAAGGACGTCAACGGAGGATCCCACCATTCGAACTTCAAAATTAAAACTTGATGGGTGAACAAGGGTAGAATGAGACAATGGATTTCATGCCACGGATGTCACTAATAGAATAAAAGTGTTTTCCAAAGAGTTAGAAAAAATGGCTTTATGCAAAATAGCCTTGAACTCCACCACCCAAATATGCATATAGGTTATTAGAGTTATTCCACTAAGTGTCCACCATAGTGTCACTTGCCATACTCCATTTCTAATGGAATCTGACCCAGTTGTTGCAATATTTTTCTTATTGCAGTTTGTTCAGATGATGAGTGAGGTACGTTTAAATGTTTCGAGTCCGCAACCAACATGTTTTTGCCTGTGGAAACATAAAGATGATGGAGACTCACTGCTATCTATTTCCGTTGTTTACTCTTTCAATGCTAGCTTTATGGCATGCAATTTGTAAGGAATATTTTCTAAGTCGGGATCATCGATGTAATAAGATTGATACTTTGTGGTGATATTACATCGTGAACTGTGTGTGCAAACGAATCGATCCATGGATTTGGACTGTACACAGGTACCTTGCCATATCTTAAGTGCAGGTACACTACCGACGGTTTCATCATTGTTACTAAGAAGCATCTGCACTTCGTTTTTCATTTTCATATTTTAAACTTCTTTTGGAGACGCTCAAAGTACGTTTGACCAGACATTCAAATGATCATAAATGATTCAAAAAAATCGAAAAAATATGAAACCAGCGCACATTGTCTTATATGTGACATAGTTATGATAAAAAAAATATAAACCTGGGTTTGGTTAATTTAATGAAAAATGGTACACACAAATGAGCTATCATGTACAAAGAGTTATAGAGTTTGTAGAAGAGTGAGAGAGGGTTTCGGTTTCGATAAAAATGCCTTCTTAGCCACTTCAAAATGAAACTTGGACACTTTATCAAACTTTTCAAAACCCCGTTGAGTGCCTCCAAACCGCATTTGAACAATGACCGTCGATCTAACCCTACTGCTTAACTTCATCCGTTTGATCGTACTCTAAAAGGAATCTGGCAGACTAGGGGCGATCCGTGAGAGGCTCATTCTGCAATCTGATTGGCTATGCTCATTCAGCACAACCCGTTCGATGTGTTTCAAATGAGCTCCAAAGGTAGGGTAAATGTGAGGACCCCTCTGACTACCCGTCAAGATGCCCACGTTATATAAACATATCACAATCCCAATGATCAGTGCATCGCGATCACATAACCAACATGGTATACAAAGTTACATCATTCAACTCGAATAATACAAGACTTACATAGATACTGGTCACATGACCAAGTCTGCAATCATCGTCGCAGAAGACAGAAATTAGCTAAGGTACAATGAAAGTTTGCGGCTAGCGTCGGCCCTCTTCATGTCTTAACGCATTCCCACAGAACAGTTGACCGGTGACACTCAGCTGGCATAGTCGACGACGTAGTCCTCTTTCGTGTCGTATAACTCCTCATTGAAATCTAGACGTTTGAATATCCAGGGACATAGCCATATGAGTACATTTACGTACTCGCAAGACCACCTCTAGGGTTCAGTTTTCATGGGGATACAAGTAAAGCATTTTCGAAAATTAGGATAGCTCCTATATACAACTATAGGGTTTAGTTTTCGAATACCATGATTTTCCGACGTACAAAATACGACATCTCCATATATTTGTTGAAGAAAACATTTAGAGGTAGAATTATCTTCTCTTAGATATAGCAAGGACATATCTAAGTACTGAAAACTTTATTTAGTAAAAGATTGTCAAAACACTAGGATAGGGATACCCCTTTTTCCTTCCTTGAGATCGGACTGATTGTCCCCCAGAGATCAATCATCCTCACCCAAATTCCGTACCTCCTAGGTACCTCCTTGTTTCACCGAAAACACTTTTCTTGAAAAACCAACTTCTTTCTCCAAGGCACCCAGTGTGGCCTTTCCAACCATCCATGACCGCGGACGAGGCTATTCGAATAGATTTACAGTCTGCAGAGGTTGCACACTTTACCCACACCAATTTGTCCTTCCGCCGTGTCTGCCACGGCCCGCCATATGACAGCATGCGGGGGTTCGGATAACCAGATCAAAGGTTTCCACTATGTCCACCCTAGTATCGGGGCCTCCCGGTAGGTTTCTTCTCCCCGGCACCGTGTGCTCCACTAGACCCTCGACCCCTGGTCTTTCCTCAGGACGCCACACCGCCACGGCAGGAGACCTACCGTAATCGTCCGGCTGCTGGTCCTCAGCAGTGTATTGTCTCTTCCGGACGACAACCCGGCTTCGAGGGCCCAACCCCCATAGAAAGTATGAGAGCCCCAATACTAAAACGGATGGGCTTCCGACTACGCCGTACCCATGTCAGGTAGTGTGGTTGCACGGGTTAATTGTTCGGGCGGCAGCAGGGACTTCGAAATTAAACCTCCATCACCGACTGCTCCCATCTGCTCGGGTTTTCACAACATCTCCGAATGCTCCCAGCATCTCGGGTTTTCATAAAACATTTATTTCTCGCTGATTGCTCCCAGCAACTCAGGTTTTCTTTGGAAAAATAGTTTTATCATTTGGAAAAATAGTTTTCGGGTGGCAAGGTGCCACAAAAGAAGTAAAACATGCATTATTTTATTTGGAAAGACAAAACATGCTTGATAAAAATAATAGGATTCATTATAGTGGTGAGGTGGGCTTGCCTGGCTTAGCAATATGTCCTTGGTCTTCATCTGGATGTTCCTCAGGTTCGCTCCTCATTTCTAGTTCCTTCCCGATCATATCTAACGGCGTAAACAGAAAGAGGAACAACACTCAGTATTCAAGATAATGCCACAAGGACATAACAAACAGCAAGCATAGCACAAGACATTAAGCTAACAATCAAAAGCAAACAACTTGTTTAGCTAAACAACAACAAACAACAAAGTCCATAGAGCTAAGACAAACAATAGATACACCTAAGAAGATATACACAAAAACCTTATTTGTCAAAAAGGTAGTTTTAACTGAACACTAAAGCAAACGGTCTCCTAGGGTGATTAGATTATTTAACGAGGGTTGCTATATTAGTTTTAGGAAATACTTCAGACAAAAGTATCTTAATTGTTTAGGAAATACTTCAAACAAAAGTATCTTAATTGTTTAGGAATTACTTCAAAAAAAAGTATCATAATTGTTTAGGAAATACTTCAACAAAAGTATCTTAATTGTTTAGGAACTACTTCAAACAAAAGTATCTTAATTGTTTAGGAAATACTTCAAACAGAAGTATCTTAATTGTTTAGGAAATATTTCAGACAAAAGTATCTTAATTGTTTAGGAAATACTTCAAACAAAAGTATCTTAATTGTTTAGGAAATACTTCAAACAAAAGTATCTTAATTGTTTAGGAAATACTTCAAACAAAACTAGGTTAACACACTAGCAAGTATTAATATTAACACTAGCATTGAGCACACTCACATGCAACGATGTTACTCGCTCAAGAAACACCTACTATCAAGTAACTAAGCGATAAACAATGGAAACACCACTTTCCAAATAAGTTAATGACTAGGAGCTAAAATGGTGCACTAGGCTTATTTAATAGGAAACCACAATTTAACACCACTTCAACAATTAAACCAAACAATCACAAAGTTAATCAGTGTTGACAGCAATCTTGAAGTAAACAAACCATACAACAATCATTACAAAGCACAACAATTTCTGGATAGAAACATGTCACACAACCATGCCCACAAACAAAGCATATAAACACATTTGATGTCATTATTAGGGTACAAAGTGAATGGTGCCAAACATAAGTAAACAATGCACCACACATTATAAAAGTGTTTTAACCAAATTATTATGGTTGAGTTAAGGTTCTGGTTTTCAAAAGTTGATTAGTAACATTCATACAATTTTACATTTGCTAAGAACAGATAATTAAAAGTCAATATTTCTATTAGTCAAATGTTGTTGTTTTGGGAGATAAATCATAACTCCAAGAATGGTTTTGAGATAATTAAATCCTTCTGCCACAGTACTCCTAGTAACTATAGAAAGCTAGGGAAATTGGATTTGCATTCAAAGCTATTACTCAACAGAAACTAAAAATTATGTAAATGCTACTGGTCTCAAAACCATAATGAATATAGTTTTAGTTTTAGGAATCTCCTACATGCAAGGTTAATTTCTATGGATAGGTATTGACTTCTTTATGTAGAAATTGGATTCACTCAATTTATGCATTCCTAACTCCATCTATTTCAGTTTTGGTGAAACAAACATATTTTAGCAATAAAAGTGTACCTAACAATGTATAAATTATTTTTATAAAAATCCAGTGTTGCATGTTAAAGAAAAACACAAGTCTACTCCACAAAAATACTCCTAAACTATTTGCACAAATATATATAGCTCAAAGAATTAAAACTAGACACACATTATTATAAGAGAATAAAAATAACCCACTATATTTGGAAATAAATCACCATGCACAAATCTCCAAAAGGTATTTTGAATAATGAATTAAAAGTCATCAAATAGGGACTGATGTCATTCTTAAACTTAATAGAAATCTAGTTTCTCAAATCTCCTGCATGCATGGCTTATAGATCTGGGTAGGTATTCTCATTAGATTTCCACAGAACTAAATTTTGCTAATTTTAAATCTGTAAAACTCAAGTTATTAAGTAAATGGTGAAACAGATACTTTTTACAAGATCTACTCTAGCACAAACATAACAACATATTTTAAAACGGCCAAAGCCACATGGTTAAGAAAACACACAGCTATGCTACAAAATTTACTTCACGAATTTAGGATGCATAGATCCACCACAAATGAATAAAAGCTAGGCTATTGATTTTCTGGAATTAAAACATTGCATGGATTTTAAAGGAAAAAGAGGACATGGGCCACATCTGCACAGATCTGGGCCGCGCAGTGCCAGGCCGGTCCAATGCGCTGCGCACGCTGGCCAGGCGGTACGCCTGCTGCCAGATCCAAGATGGAGGGCCAGGATTAGAAGCAAGAGGGTTCAAAGTGGGCCGTGGATCACAGATCGGATGGCGGACAATCATCTTCTTGCTCTCGAAGTACAGAGACGAGCCGAAAACCTATGAGAAGAGGTCAAGCACGGGCAGCTCACCCAGGGCATCCCTGGACGACGTCGAAGGGTGGAGGTGGATGCGGAGAGGCGGGACAGGCGAGGGGAGGTCGCAGTTGGGAAGGAGGAGCTCCCGAACGAAGGCGCGATCGTCGGCGTCCGTCGCGGGCACGGCGCGGTCCAGGCGACTCCAGCGGACCTGAAACCAAACCATGATGTCTCAGGGATAGGCCAAAGAGAGGGGAGTTCGTAGCAAGAAAGATAGAGGGCGGAGGAGGTCGGAGGCGACGACATTCTTGTTCGAAAGGGCTCGGGTCCGAGCCGAGGTTCTTCGAAGATCTTGAGCAGCAGAGGGAGAGAGCTCGCTCGGGAGTGCACAAGAAGGTGGAGGAGAGGGAGGGGGATGCAAATGGCAATGTGTGGAGTGGACAGAGGGGCTCGGGGCTCTTATCCACAGAGGGTGGACGGTTGGTGGATTTCTCACACGGAGAGAGAAAGAGAGGGTGTGGGCTCAAGCATTGGCTCTCGAGGGCGGTGGTGTAGGGGACAGAGAGGGTGAGGTCGGGGGTGTCTGTCCGAGCTCGGGTTGGGTGGAGGGGGGGGGGTGCTCTGATTCCTGTCCAACAGGTGCTCGATCAAATGCCCGAATGAAAAAGAATTGGGAAGGCAAGGCTAGGGTTTGGCCAGGGTTGAGGGAAAAGTCTTCTAGAGGGTTGGTGAGGGTCCAGGGTGTCCAAAGACAGGGAGAGAGGGAATGCCAATGTGGGTTTAGATAAAAATAGATTTTAGGGCTGATTAGACTAGGTCTCTTTGCAAAGATGGGTTAGTCAATCCCATTTGTGCAGCATTTGTTTTAAGAGCTTAGGTCAAAAAGTTCAATAACAACAAGATACAAAAATGACAAGGTGCTATATTATAAACTAGATATGGTTATCTTAAAAGGGAGCACACACAACAAGCATGGATTAAGGATCAAATGATTATGTAAAGTATCAAGAATGATATAGGTGGGAAGTAGAGCTGGTGAGGATGAGGTTAGGTGAGTTGCATTTCAAAATAGAATTAAATAAGTCCTACTTATCATGTTCTAGAAATGCTAAAAATTAATAGTTATTAAGATAGTCATCTTCTTTATGAAAATATAAGATTTGAGTTTCTTTTGAGTCACTTCATGGACAAAGATGTAATACACACCCCAATCATAGAATAGAACATTTAAGCATAAAAGATCTCAATCAAGCCTCACACCTAATTCTTAATATACAATTATCCACATATCAAAACTAGCAAACATCAAGTACAAGCCAAACAATTCCAGCAACAAGTAAACGAAATGACAAGTCAAGCATCTAGGATATAACAATGTAACATCCCAATTTTGTTAAAATTTAAAACTTTGCATTCATACATCTTTCATCATATAGGCTTAACTTTTAATCACATAAGTACTAAATAAAATTTCAATTATGAGTTTAAATAATGTTTAATCCCATTAAGTGTTTATTTAAACTTACTTAATAAATATAAATTTTCAAAATTTTATAATGGGTAAGTTTATTATTAAAAATTGCTAATTTAAATAACCTCTCCAAAATATATTTTTATGAATTTTTCTGAAATGTTTTGAATAGGTTTAAAAATCATTTAGTAAATCAGATTTGAAAAACAATTTTTATTTAACTTTATTTAAAAGAATATGTTTCCGGGCCGGCCCATACGCTATCCACCGCGCGCGCGTTAGATAGCAGCCCATCGGCCCGCTCCAGCGCGCGCCTCGCTCCTCTTCCACCTCCGTCCGGAGATCGCGCCGGAGATGGAGTTCACGACCGAGCCGTTTCCGAGCCGATTTCCGCCGTGATTAGCTCCCGCGCTCCCTCCTACATATACTCCTCGAGGCCGCCTCCGAAACCCCCCCCCCCCCCCTAAACCCTACCTCCCCGCCGCCGGGCTGCTCGGAATCGAGACCGCCGTTGCCGCCATTTCCGCCGGACTTTTTCACGAGTGCGGTAAGCACTGAGCTCCTCGAGCGCCACCGAGGCTCCCCCTCGCTTCCCCATCCTCTTGCGCATCCGTTGAGCCCCCTTGCTTGTTATATTTCGCAGCCGAACGGCGAAACCGACCTCAACCGAAGTTCTCCGCCGCCGGCCACCATCTCTGACGAGGAAAGGAGAAGTTTTTCGACGCCGCCGCCGCGCCATCGACCTCGCCTCCTCCCCTGCGTCATTTTGGTAAGACCCGTTCATCCTGGGGCTTTGTTTTCACGACGAAAACGTCGAGGCCGACGCGCCGCCGCCGTGGGCGCCATCGCTGGCGAGCATTCCGGCGACCCGCGTGCCGCTCGGTTCGGCCAGGCGTTCTAAGCCGTTGGATCTAGATCCAACGGATCTAGATCAAAACGATCCCGCGCGTCCGATCTCATTTAAATCGGACGGCTCTCGTCCATGATCCGCGCGAACCGTTTTCGTCCAATAGGATCGTGCCACGTAGCCCCTCTTATTTTCTTTTTCGCAGGAATTTTATAAATAAAACAGAAAATATGCAAAACTTAGAAAATTCATAACTTATGTTCTGTAAGTCCAAATTCAATGAATTTTATGTCCACGGATAGCCCTGCTAGAGTAGTTTAATTCTACATCATTTGTTTTTGCTTTTGATAAATAATAATTCATAAGATCATCCGAGGAGTAATTCGGCTATTAAATCCATAACATAAATAATAAAAATGTTTTTCAAATAAACTCAATGTTTTAGGTTGAGGTTATCAGCCTCTGCCCAGGAATATTAATATGTGTCTTATTTGAAAACTTTCTTAGAACAATAAAAGTTGTAATTGTAAAATCTAAGTTTTGCTATACTGTTTTCAATTATTAAATTGTTAAGTGAAATGAGAAATTTCTAGAATTTGCATCTCATGCATTTAATAACAGAGAATATAAATTATTGATAAGTGTGTCTAATTTTACACATGGCATATCCTGCATACATACATCTTTTATTTGTTGTTGTGAGATATCGTATGGATATTTATTTGTATGTATTGCTTGTGCTAGATTGTGAAGGAGAGGAAGGACTTGCGTGTGATTGTTATTCTTGTTGTGCCTGCCCCTCCTGCTGCCAAGGCAAGTGACTTCATAAAACACCTACTATTTTATTCTATTGCATATCTAGTGTTTTCAAACAGTATTTGCAAAAGTAGTATGCATGATAGGTTTTTGGGAGATTGTAGTATGCTATGCAAACCTTTTAGGTTTCCCCTTAGAAATTCCAGATTAGACCCCTATTATAATTTAGTGGAAGTACCTGCTGCAAAAATGATTGTTTTATGGTTGATGTGATAAATGAAAATTTCCACTAAATTAATTTAACGCCTGGGTGGATTGGGTCGATCGAGGAGGTTTCAAGTTGAGTGGCTTCTCAGGGCCAAGTTTCATGGTTGTCTTCGCCCAAGATAGTTTCCACTTACTTGCGGCCATGATATGCGGTGTTAACCTGAGTTGCTCACTTGTGGTAGGACACCCAGGGCTAGGAGATTTAAGTTTACAATGAGTCTAGTTGCTTATCGTGCAATCATTGGTCAATATGGGCTCTGTCTTGATGGAGTAAGTTGATGTGGACCTGGGTCAAGAGATTGATGGTGGTAGAGTTGATAGGATGGTGGTAATCTCTTAGTATGATCATGGGAAAGCAACTTCTGAAAAGTCTCGTCTTGATCTTCTCCTTTTCCTTCTCACTAAAGGAGTGTAGAGGATAGTTTGGGTTGAATAAGTCTAATGGTGAAAGTGCACACCCTCTCGAGAGTTAAAACCTAAGATCTTAGCCGTGTCCCCGGCATCGGACAATTTGAGTAACTACACAAGGCTGTGTTATGAAAATCTCTTCATCCCAATTTCTTAATAAAATTTTGTTGAGTAAACATGAGTAGGAGACATGGACTTGTCTCGAGATGTCTCGTAAAGAGAAGTTTTGAACTCGAAAAGTTGTTTATCAAAAGTAGGAGAAAACTTGCTTTGCGCAATAGCCTTGAGCTCCACCAGCCAAATAAGCATATTGATATAGCTTAGTAGAACATTAGGTATTAAAGTCACTTGCCACCACAATTCAATTGTGCTGACCCTTTATAGCTGGGCTGCAACTAAACCTTGCAGAATGTCCGAATGAGGAGTAAGGGGGTCGTCTTCGAGCTACAACCAACATGATTTGCCAGTGGCTTCATGGAGAAGATGTAGCTCCATGCTATCTTTAGTTTTGCGTTTGAACTATGAAATAAAGTGTGAACTATTTATTCAGCTAGCACATCTGCTATGCTAAATTGTAAGGATTATTTGTTTTTGGATCATTCGTCTCGTTCTGTAATAAATTATGACATTGTACTGTGATATTTCATCTTATTGGAGAATGCGAGACTTATGTGATCCAAGTCTTCCGCACTATTCATAAGTGCAATTGCTATCTTAAGCAAGGGCTCTACAGATGGTATCAGAGCACGAATGTTGCCTGTAGGCTCGAAACCCCTAGGATTGGATACAAACCTAAAGTAAATATTTTTTTTAAATCAATAAAAATTCGAAATATAGGAAATTTGTCAGACTTCTTTTCTATTAAGTTTCTCTTCCTTACCTTCTACATTCTTAATTTTCGCTTCATCTCATTAATTCTTATCCCTTCAACATTTCTGTAGATGAAGAACTTCACTCGAGAGATATCCCCGCAGAAAGGAGACCGGTATTACTTTAGTGACCAGCTCCTCAGTATTTCCAAAACCCTGAGGTTGATGCCGCCAGTCTTCAGGGGCAAAGAAATTATGTCAGAAAATTACCCTGAAGGTCGCTGGAAGATTGAGGCAGAAGTTCTCCCTCGTCTTGATCCCACTGGTTGCAGCTGATCCGTTTTCGATCTAGATACCCCAACTGGAAGAATGGAGTGGAGATGGTGATGCTGGAGACCTTGTCTCGTATCATTGAGCAGTTTCTATGACGAGATCAAGACCAACTCCGTCTTTCGCCACTTTGCCAGGAGGGATAGCATTGGACAACCCGTTCAACCCTCACTTAGGGGTATGAACGAGAAACATCATGAAGACCTTGGAGCTCATTGCCATAACTTGGACATACTTCTGGGACAAGAGATCTTCTACAGGGCAGATTTAAGGCGCGTCCACCATCACGTTAAGGAAAGCTTAGAGGAAGAGAAGGATATTCTTCGTGGAGAAAATCAGCTGCTAACTAAGGAGAACAAGGAGCTTGAAAACAAGATTTATCTGCAAGACGATAGGATTGCGCAGAAGGATGCTCACATTTTGGCATTGCAGGCTCAGTGTGCTCATTTGTGTGAACAACTAAGCCAAATGGAACTTCAGGCAAAGAAGAACCACCCCCCGGACGTCCCAGAGCCCCTAGTGATAACCTATTCCTATGAGGACACTCCCAAGGAAGCCACAGGTGTCAAGAAGCGCAAGTGTGGGAACACCCGCAATTACATAAGGAGTTTCAAATTTTGATTAGAGAGACCACCAGTTATCCTTACCTTATGAGTATTTCTCCTTATCTCATCGAAGTTGTATTGACCCACCAATTTGTGGCGAGGCAGTACCTTGAAAACTATGTCCTAGCTTGGTATTCAAATCTCTATATTATCGAATTTATAAAATACTTCGGTTGTGTCTATTGTTTGTTGTTTGATATGTTTCTGTGTAGTGTGTTGTTGTGCATGGGTAGTTTTTCCTCTGTAGTCTCTTTCTATCTCTACTTACCTATGCTCCCACCATACAGATGCCTCCACGTCGTGATCCTGAAAACAACAATGCCAACGAAATGATGCAACAAATGATGGCAGCCCAGACACAGTTGATGACCATGATGGCTCAGTTCATGGCAAACCAAAACAATCCACCACCACCACCACCACCGCCACCACCACCACACCCACCCCAAGTTGATCGCCTTGCTAGATTCTTGAGGCTCAGACCCAACAAATTCTCCACAGCTACTGAACCTATCGTAGCCGATGATTGGCTACGCTCTGTGAACAAGGATCTAGTTACTTGCGAGTGTACTGAATTGGAGAAAATAAGGTCCACTTCCCATCTACTGGAGGGGCCAGCGGCACAGTGGTGGGAAACATATCAGATCACCCACCCACTTGAAGGACTTACTTGGGAAGTCTTTAAAGAAGGTTTTTGTAATGCTCACATCTCAACTGGGATCATTAATCCGAAAAGGGATGAGTTTCGTACCCTGAGACAGGGAAATCGTGCTCTGAGTGAGTACATGGAGGACTTCAATTCCCTCTCACGCTATGCCCCAGAGGATGTAGACACCGATGCAAAGAGGAAGTATAATTTTCTGAATGGACTCAATGGTGAGCTGAAAATACCATTGTCTGTGGCCTATGCTCCCAATTATCAGGATCTTCTTGATCAGGCCATTACTCTAGACAGCAACATGAAGAAGGAGGAGAATACAAAAAGGAAGTTCAGCGCCAATAAGTACAACACTAATCTGATGCAGAAGAAACTATACGTTCCAGAGAACAGTGGAAGTCACCACAGTCACAAGAGTGGAAGTGGCCACAATCATAATGGTCATGTCCATAAAGTAGGAAATTCCGGATACAGAGGAAATGGGCAGGGTGGTAGTGGACACAACCACCCGTTCAATGGGAATAATAGTGGAAAAGAGCAAGACCGCCACAACAATGAACCTAAACGAGATATTAGTCAAGTGACTTGCTACAAGTGTGGGAACAAGGGACATTACTCCACAAACTGTCCATAGAAGAAGAAGGCGCCGGAAGCTTCAAAGCCTAATCCTTTCCAGAAGGCACAGGTGAATCATCTTGATGTGGAAGAAGTGCAGAATGAACCAGATGCAGTGATTGGTACGTTCCTACTACATACCTTTCCAGCATTAGTCTTGTTCGATACTGGAGCATCCCACTCATTCATCTCAAGAGCATTTGTTAATAAAAACAAACTGACTACTACAAACCTGCTAAATCCGGTTAGGGTGAGTTCCCCAGGGGGGGAAATGCTTGCACAAACCGATTGTCAAAACTTGAGGTTAGAAATTGGTAAACACTCCTTTCCGGTAAACCTGATATTATTAGAGACCCAGGGTTTGGATGTTATACTCGGTATGGATTGGTTGGCCAAGTTTGAAGGAGTATTGGATTGTGCGAATAGATCCATTACACTCACCACTCCCGAGAAGAAGAAGATTAGATACAAATCCAAATTGAATTTAAGAAAGTTAAGCTAAATTCTCTTAAGGGGCTTAGCCTGGGAGACGTTCGTGTGGTAAGAGATTACCCTGATGTTTTCCCCGAAGAACTACCGGGAATGCCACCCGATAGGGATGTTGAATTTCTTATAGATTTGGTTCCCGGAACGGGACCCATAGCCAAGAGACCATATCTAATGGCCGTAGCTGAATTGAAAGAACTCAAGAAGCAGTTAGAGGAGCAACTGCAGAAAGGATTCATTCGCCCAAGTTCATCACCTTGGGGAGCACCCATTCTGTTTGTAGAGAAAAAGGATAGTACTCAAAGGCTAGTCACGGATTATCAAGCAATCAACAAGGTAACAATCAAGAACAAGTACCCGTTACCAAAAATTAATGAGCTTTTCGACCAGCTAGAGGGTGCTTCTGTATTCTCTAAGATCGATTTGCGATCAGGATACTTTCAAATGAAAGTAAGAGAATTAGATATCCCAAAGACTTCCTTCACTACTAGATATGGATTATATGAGTACACCGTAATGCCGTTTGGATTAACCAATGCACCGGCATACTTCATGAACATGATGAACAAGGTGTTTATGGACTTTCTGGATAAGTTTGTCGTGGTGTTCATTGATGACATCCTGATTTGCTCCAAAAGCCAAGAGGAACATGAGGAACACTTACACCTGATTTTACAGAGACTTAGAGAGCATAAACTGTATGCCAAATTCAGCAAGTGTGAATTCTGGCTAGAAGAAGTGGGTTTTGTAGGACACGTTGTTTCAAAAAATGGAATAGCAGTAGACCCAGAAAAGGTGTCGGCAGTAACTAGGTGGGAGGTACCCAAGAATGTGGCGGACATTCGTAGTTTCCTTGGGCTGGCAGGTTATTATAGAAGATTTATAGAGAACTTCTCCAAACTTGCCAAACCATTGACCTCACTACTGAAGAAGGAAGTCAAGTTCAAGTGGACTGAAGAATGTGAAATAAGCTTCCAGGAACTAAAGGAACGGCTGGTGTCAGCACCTGTTTTATGCTTGCCAGATATAGAGAAGGAATTCCAAGTATATTGTGATGCCTCGCACCATGGACTAGGAAGTGTTCTAATGCAAGGAGGGAAAGTGGTTTCATATGCCTCTAGACAACTTAAGAAACATGAGGTCAACTATCCCACCCACGACCTAGAGTTAGCATCGGTAGTGCATGCTCTAAATACGTGGAGACCCTATCTATTGGGAAAGCGTTGTGAGGTTTTCACAGATCACAAGAGCCGAAATATATTTTCACCCAGAAGGAATTGAACATGAGGCAAAGAAGATGGCTGGAACTTATTAAGGACTATGATATGAGCTTACAACACCACCCAGGAAAAGCTAATGTGGTGGCAGACGCTTTGAGCCGTAAGGTCCATGTAAATGGACTGACAGCGGGAGATTTGCCCGAGGATTTAAGTAGGGCATTTAAGGACCTCAGATTAGAGGTAGTACCCGAAGGATTCCTTGCAACACTGGACGTACAACCTTTGTTGATAGATAAGATTCGGGAAAGCCAGAAGGGAGACAAAGTAATGGAGGAAATCAAGGTCAACCTGAGCGAAGGGAAGGCCAAGGGTTTCCGGGAAGATGAACAAGGCACCTTGTGGTTTGAGAAACGCATCTGCGTGCCGCAAGATGAGGATCTTAGAAAATTGATACTGCAGGAAGCACATAACTCGCCTTTTTCCATACACCCGGGAAACACCAAGATGTACATGGATGTAATGGAAATATTTTGGTGGAATAACCTGAAGAGAGACATCGCGGAATATATAGCTAAGTGCGATGTATGTAGTCGAGTAAAGGCGGAACATCAGAAGCCAGCAGGATTGTTGCAACCTTTACCTATACCGGATTGGAAATGGGAACAGATAGGTATGGATTTCATTACTGGGTTACCGCTTACCAGATCGGGATATGATTCGATCTGGGTAATAGTGGATCGTTTGACAAAGGTGGCTCATTTTGTGCCAGTAAAGACTACCTACTCAAGTGCTAAGTTGGCAGAGATTTACATGAGGAGAATAGTATGTTTGCATGGCATTCCCCAGAGGATTGTGTCTGACAGAGGTACCCAGTTTACCTCGCATTTCTGGAAACAACTACATGAATCGTTGGGTACGAGATTAGAGTTCAGTACAGCATTTCATCCCCAAACGGATGGACAGACGGAAAGAGTAAACCAAATTCTAGAAGATATGCTGAGGGCATGTGCCTTGGACTACAAGTCTAGTTGGGATGATAATTTGCCGTACGCAGAATTTTCCTATAACAACAGCTACCAAGCAAGCATAGAGATGTCGTCGTTTGAGGCACTTTATGGTAGGAAATGCACCACACCACTACTTTGGAGCGGTCTGGGAGAGCGAAGTTTATTTGGACCTGATATAATCCAGGAAGCTGAAGAGAAGGTTTGAATAATCAAGGACAGATTGAAGATCGCGCAGTCCAGACAGAAAAGCTATGCAGATTCCAAAAGGAGAGAAATCACATATGAGATAGGTGACAGGGCTTATTTAAGAGTGTCACCAATGCGTGGTGTGAAGAGGTTCGGAATCAAGGGTAAACTTGCACCTCGATTCATCGGCCCCTTTAAGATTCTTTCCCGCAAGGGAGAAGTGGCGTATGAGCTAGAATTGCCGGAACTTCTGTCAGCAGTTCACAATGTCTTCCATGTGAGCCAATTGAAGAAGTGTCACCCAGAGATGACCGAAACCCCGCTACGGGATACAGTGCCATTAGAAGAAGTTCAGTTGGAAAGTGACCTGACGTATGAAGAGAAGCCAATCAAAATCTTGGAGATGACAGAAAGGATCACACGAACCAAGACTATCAAATTCTGTAAGGTCCAGTGGAATCACCATACCGAAGAAGAAGCAACTTGGGAACGGGAGGATGATCTTCGGGAAGAACACCCACATCTTTTTGAAGGCCAAACTGAATCTCGAGGACGAGATTCATCTTAAGGGGGTTAGGTTTGTAACATCCAAATTTTGCTAAAATTTAAAACTTTGCATTCATACATCTTTCATCATATAGGCTTAACTTTTAATCACATAAGTACTAAATAAAATTTCAATTATGAGTTTAAATAATGTTTAATCCCATTAAGTGTTTATTTAAACTTACTTAATAAATATAATTTTTCCAAATTTTATAATGGGTAAGTTTATTATTAAAAATTGCTAATTTAAATAACCTCTCCAAAAATATATTTTTATGAATTTTTCTGAAATGTTTTGAATAGGTTTAAAAATCATTTAGTAAATCAGATTTGAAAAACAATTTTTATTTAACTTTATTTAAAAGAATATGTTTCCGGGCCGGCCCAGACGCTATCCACCGCGCGCGCGTTAGATAGCAGCCCAACGGCCCGCTCCAGCGCGCGCCTCGCTCCTCTCTCGCTGACAGGTGGGCCCCACCTGTCAGCCGTCTTCCACCTCCGTCCGGAGATCGCGCCGGAGATGGAGTCCACGACCGAGCCGTTTCCGAGCCGCTTTCCGCCGTGATTAGCTCCAGCGCTCCCTCCTACATATACTCCTCGAGGCCGCCTCCGAACCGCCCCCCCCAAAACCCTACCTCCCCGCCGCCGGGCTGCTCGGAATCGAGACCGCCGTCGCCGCCATTTCCGTCGGACTTTTTCACGAGTGCGGTAAGCACCGAGCTCCTCGAGCGCCACCGAGGCT
Source organism: Poa annua (assembly GCA_026929855.1). Taxonomy (NCBI): domain Eukaryota; kingdom Viridiplantae; phylum Streptophyta; class Magnoliopsida; order Poales; family Poaceae; genus Poa; species Poa annua. The sequence continues at coordinate 75,358,988 of CM049426.1, forward strand.
CCCCCTCGCTTCCCCATCCTCTTGCGCATCCGTTGAGCCCCCTCGCTTGTTCTATTTCGCAGCCGAACGCCGAAACCGACCTCAACCGAAGTTCTCCGCCGCCGGCCACCATCTCCGACGAGGAAAGGAGAAGTTTTTCGACGACGCCGCCGCGCCATCGACCTCGCCTCCTCCCCCGCGTCATTTTGGTAAGACCCGTTCATCCTGGGGCTTTGTTTTCACGACGGAAACGTCGAGGCTGGCGCGCCGCCGCCGCGGACGCCATCGCCGGCGAGCATTCCGGCGACCCGCGCGCCGCTCGGTTCGGCCAGGCGTTCTAAGCCGTTGGATCTAGATCAAAACGATCCCACGCGTCCGATCTCATTTAAATCGGACGGCTCTCGTCCACGATCCACGCGAACCGTTTTCGTCCAATAGGATCGTGCCACGTAGCCCCTCTTATTTTCTTTTTCGCAGGATTTTATAAATAAAACAGAAAATATACAAAACTTAGAAAATTCATAACTTATGTTCTGTAAGTCCAAATTCAATGAAGTTTATATCCACGGATAGCCCTGCTAGAGTAGTTTAATTCTACATCATTCATTTGTTTTTGCTTTTGATAAATAATAATTCATAAGATCATCCGAGGAGTAATTCAGCTGTTAAATCCATAACATAAATAATAAAAATGTTTTACAAATAAACTCAATTGTTTTAGGTTGAGGTTATCAGCCTCTGCCCAGGAATATTAATATGTGTCTTATTTGAAAACTTTCTTAGAACAATAAAAGTTGTAATTGTAAAATCTAAGTTTTGCTATACTGTTTTCAATTATTAAATTGTTAAGTGAAATGAGAAATTCCTAGAATTTGCATCTCATGCATTTAATAACAGAGAATATAAATTATTGATAAGTGTGTCTAATTTTACACATGGCATATCATGCATACATACATCTTTTATTTGGTGTTGTGAGATATCGTGTGGATATTTATTTGTATGTATTGCTTGTGCTAGATTGTGAAGGAGAGGAAGGACTTGCGTGTGATTGTTATTCTTGTTGTGCCTGCCCCTCCTGCTGCCAAGGCAAGTGACTTCATAAAACACCTACTATTTTATTATATTGCATATCTAGTGTTTTCAAACAGTATTTGCAAAAGTAGTATGCATGATAGGTTTTTGGGAGATTGTAGTATGCTATGCAAACCTTTTAGGTTTCCCCTTAGAAATTCCAGATTAGACCCCTATTATAATTTAGTGGGAGTACCTGCTGCAAAAATGATTGTTTTATGGTTGATGTGATAAATGAAAATTTCCACTAAATTAATTTAACGCCTGGGTGGATTGGGTCGATCGAGGAGGTTTCAAGTTGAGTGGCTTCTCAGGGCCAAGTTTCATGGTTGTCTTTGCCCAAGATAGTTTCCACTTACTTGGGGCCATGATATGCGGTGTTAACCTGAGTTGCTCACTTGTGGTAGGCCACCCAGGGCTATGAGATTTAAGTTTACACTGAGTCTAGTTGCTTATCGTGCAACCATTGGTCAATATGGGCTCTGTCTTGATGGAGTAAGTTGATGTGGACCTGGGTCAAGAGATTGATGGTGGTAGAGTTGATAGGATGGTGGTAATCTCTTAGTATGATCATGGGAAAGCAACTTCTGAAAAGTCTCGTCTTGATCTTCTCCTTTTCCTTCTCACTAAAGGAGTGTAGAGGATAGTTTGGGTTGATTAAGTCTAATGGTGAAAGTGCTCACCCTCTCGAGAGTTAAAACCTAAGATCTTAGCCGTGTCCCCGGCATCGGACAATTTGAGTAACTACACAAGGTTGTGTTCTGAAAATCTCTTCATCCCAATTTCTTAATAAAATTTTGTTGAGTAAACATGAGTAGGAGACATGGACTTGTCTCGAGATGTCTCTTAAAGAGAAGTTTTGAACTCGAAAAGTTGTTTATCAAAAGTAGGAGAAAAATTTCTTTGCGCAATAGCCTTGAGCTCCACCAGCCAAATAAGCATATTGATATAGCTTAGTAGAACATTAGGAATTAAAGTCACTTGCCACCACAATTCAATTGTGCTGACCTTTTATAGCTGGGCTGCAACTAAACCTTGCAGAATGTCCGAATGAGGAGTAAGGGGGTCGTCTTCGAGCTACAACCAACATGATTTGCCAGTGGCTTCATGGAGAAGATGTAGCTCCATGCTATCTTTAGTTTTGCGTTTGAACTCTGAAATAAAGTGTGAACTATTTATTCAGCTAGCACATCTGCTATGCTAAATTGTAAGGATTATTTGTTTTTGGATCATTCGTCTCGTTCTGTAATAAATTATGACATTGTACTGTGATATTTCATATTATTGGAGAATGCGAGACTTATGTGATCCAAGTCTTCCGCACTATTCATAAGTGCAATTGCTATCTTAAGCAAGGGCTCTACAAACAAGCATAAGGTGATATAATGAATAATACAATTAAGGCAAGGTTTTTGGTAGAAATAGAATTAAACATCACTTTGGGAAATAATTTCATAAACTACTAAAATTGAAGTTTTGAAAAGAGGGTGGTAACACAAACAACCTATTAAACTCAAAATATTTTAGGACTCATGTTATGGTCCTTTATAGTTTTGCAAAGATATTACTTTTGGTGATACTTTTATTTTCCCAAATAAGATCTTTGGGTACTTACTAAAATTAACACATCATGATAAAAAGAGGTTCTTAAAAATAAGACAAGAGAACATACATGTACTATTTTACTTGTCACAAGAGTTATGACCAAACTTGGTTGATTTAATTGGTTGCTAATTTGAGTTCATAACACAAACAACCAAACACATTTAAGCCACATAGGGAAAACATGAGTAAAACTCATCCACTAAAACTGCATTTCAAGAAGTTTTTTGTTAGTCCTAAATTTTGGGTTGTTTATAAATAAGTTTTTGCTGCCTCTAAAATTTGGGATGTTACAAACCTTCCCCCTTTAAAAGAATCTCCTCCCGAGATTCCTAAGCGGGTACTAAGGGAGTGCAAGGTTAGGGCTTTGATGGTCCTTCATCTTCCAAGGTTGTGGGTTCTCCTTGATCTTTGCTTGTCAACATGACGTCCGATTTCTTCCAGAAGACTAGGGTATTTGCTTAAGTGTTGACATGGAGGTCGATGCTGATGCAGGGTTCTTGTCGAGCCGACTTAAAAAACTCTAGGCTTGGGGCGCAAAGAATCATTTGTCAAGACTTTCAAATAAAACTAGCATCCGCCTCCCCGCTTAAAAACGAGACACTAGAAGGGTTAAAGTTGGTTTTATAAATTGTTGCCGACTTCAAGGTGTTGTTGGTCTTGGGTATCATGATGATCTTTATCTTGGTCGTAGCTCCTCGGTGCTCGGGGCTGATGTAAATACGTGTCATGATATTGCCGTCTTGAGGGGTTAGTAGTTAGGCACAAGCAAACAGTTTTCAAGCCTCACAGGGCGTCAGGTCTGTAGACTAGACTCTCTTTCTTTTTATAAAAGAAAACCAAAGGGTGCTAAGATCTTCTAAAGATGTCTATACTAGCCTTATGTTAGGTGTTGCCAAGTGCAACCGTCTTCGGCCTTCTCGTCGTTCTTGGCGTCTTGCTGTGTAGGGATGTTGTGTCCACCTTTAGATTAGCCGACGAAGAGTGTTGATGAAGACTTATTGGTTCTTGGGCTTCATGATGCTTCACAAAAGTCTTCAGAGGTCAGTAGAATCTATGTTAGCCTAAAAGATATGTACGTCTTTCTATATTACTCAAGTCGGGGTCAGTTGAGTTAATAAAGTTGGCGCGAAGAAGGCACTGCGAAACTAGCTTCATGGCACATCTTCATGTAGACGATCTTCAGTGCAGGTTGTCTTCGTTGATGATGATGTCGATCTCCTTTGAACGTCATGGCTTGATGGATTTCATAGAGTCTTCAAATAGTCGTGGCTCTTGGCGTTATTCGAGCCCTCCGTGTTGCCATCTGTAAGAGAGACTTCCGTTGGCACTTCGCTTCTGAGTTTGGTTTGTAGGTCTTGAAGAGGTTAGTTAGTAACAAGTCATTGGTGTTAGATGCTACTCAAAGATTAGATATGTTAGGTTAGTGATGGTATTCGTGTAATTAAAATAGTTCTTTAAACTAGGCAAGGCTTGGCACATCATGAAGGGTGGCTTTATCTGGGTGTTCTTTTGTATCACTTGTAGTTAAAAACTCTCACATGATAAAGTTTAGTTCAGAGGAAAAAAATTTAAGGAAGTTTTGAGGAAAAGTTTATAAGTGCATTAGGGTACAGCTATGGAAAAAGGTAAGAAAGCTTTTTGTGTAAAAATAACCAGATGTTTAAGAAAATTTTAAAGTATGTGCCTAACATGCATTGCCTACCAGGCGTGTTTGTGAAAGTACTAGAGAACCACATATCCACAACAAGCAAGCAAACAAGGCACACACGAGCAACAAGCATACCAGCAAAAGAGCACACAAGACTCATACAGAACAAAAAGGGGACTCAACAATCGCGTTAGTCGGAGAATCCAACCAAGGGTCATATCCTAGAAGTCCTATGGGTCTCGGTCATTCCTACATGCTAGAGTCTACAATTCTTCAGCTGGGGCTTGTAAGGACCCATCGGAAACAAATCTGAGATGTCCATGTTATGCAAAAGATCACAATCCCAAGGATCAGTGCATCGCGATCACATAACCAACATTGGTATCAAAGAGTTACATCATTCAAGTCGTATGAATAAAAGTCTTACAACACATAAATGGTCATGCGACCAAGTCTGCAAACCTCGTCATACAAGACGGAATTAAACTAAGATGGCAGAAGCTCATGACTAGCGTCGGCCATCGCCATATCCGGACGCTTATCCCACAAGTGCAGTTGACCGGTGACAACTAAGCGGCGAAGTCGTTGTCATACACCTCCTCCTCGACATAGGCATCATCATTGTAATCTGAACATTTGAATATCCAGGGACAAAGCCATATCAGTATAATACGTACTCGCAAGACCACCTCTAGGTTTTTTTTTCAGTTTTTCATGGAGATGCACATAAAGCATTTTCAAAAACTAGGATAGCTCCTCTATACAACTATAGGGCTTAATTTTCGAACACCATGATTTTAGACATAGAGAATACGACACCTCTGTATCTTTGTTGAAGAGAACATTTAGAGATAGAATTCTCTTCTCTTAGATATAGCAAGGACATATCAAAGTACAAAAAACTTTCTTTTGTAAAAGTTTATCAAAACACTAGGATAGGGGTAACCCTTTTTCCTCACTTGCGATCAGACTGGTTGTGTCTTCAAGATCAACCATCCTCACCCAGATTCCGTACCTCCCAGGTACCACCCTTGTTGTCTCCTTGTTTTTCCACCGAGAAACACTTTCATTTTTAAAACTAAAATGCCCATACGCCTAGATGAGTGTCCTTTCCAACCGTCCATGACCACAGACGCCTCTATTCGAATAGATTGACACTCTGCAGAGGTTGCACACTTTACCCACACCTATTGGTTCTTCCGCCGTGTCTGCCATGGCCCTTCATACGACAGCATGCGGGGGTCCGGATAACACGATCAAAGCTTTCCACTATGACCACCCTAGTATCGGGGCCTCCCGATAGGTTTGTTCTCCTCGGCACCGTGTGCTCCACTAGACCTCTTGGTCTTTCCTCGGGACGCCACACCGCCCCAGAAGGAGACCCGCTGTAATCGTAAGGCTGCTGATCTGCAGCAGTGTATTGTCTCTTCTGGAGGACAACCCGGCTACGAGGGCCCAGCCCTCATAGATAGTATGAGAGCCCTAATACTAAAACAGACAAGTTTCCGGCTAAGCCCTACCCATGTCAGGTAGTGTGGCTGCACGGGTTAATTGTTCGAGCGGCTCCTAGGGCTGTACTTTGTTTTTTGAAAACACATTCACCTCCGATTGTTCCCAACAGCTCGGGTTTTCGCAAATACGTCCGATTGCTCCCAGCAACTCGGGTTTTAATAAAACACTAGTTCGTCGATTGCTCCCGGCAACTCGGGTTTTCCTACGTAAAACATGTTTATCAAAATAGGTTCTCATCCTATAGTTTCGAGGTAAATAGATGAAGGTATACTACTAGAAAACTTAATCTTTTTGCTGGAGCCTTCAACAACAAGGCTCATCAATTAAAAATCTTTTTGTTAACACCTAGAGTACTTATAGTAGATAGCTTTGGACAAACAATATTTTCTATGAACGTTTTTGGGTGGCAAGGTACCACAAAAGAAGTGAAACATGCATTATTTTATTTTGAAAACGAAACATGCTGGATAAAATAATAGGATTCATTATAGTGTTGAGGTGGGCTTGCCTTGCTCAAAGTATTGTCCCTGGTCTTGCTCTTCTTCGTAGGTGTGCTCAGCTACCACGTTCAGCTCCTCCTCTGCTTGCGGATCTACCTTAACATGAAGAAGGGAATAACGAACTAGAGTAAATCCTACATATGTGTGTTGACAATCATATAAAGTGAAAGAACAATCAGCAAGCACTTCAGAATAGAATCATCCATAGGAGGGATTCAACTAATCATCAACACAATCACAAACAGAACACACCAAACATATAGTGCTACACTATGGCATGAAATGGAGTATGCTAACTACACACAAGGAAAACATCACCACACTATTAAAGTTTTAAGAGACAAGTCTAAGGGCTTAGTTTAGGTTCTGGATTTCAAGGTTGACAAGTTTTAGACTCAAGCTTGCTTTTATCCAAAAACTGAAAATACAAGTATTACCTTTAAATAGTTATTATGGTGTTGTTTCAATGGAAATATCATAACTTTTAGAGTACTGATCATAAAGAGAAACCCTTCTACCACAGTACTCCTGGGTACTAAAGGAAACTCTGAAAATTGGTTGTGCATTAAAAACTACTTCCAAACAGAAACTAAAAATCATCTAATAGCTAGTGATGTCCAAACCGAAAAGGTTGTGTTTTCGGTTTATAGATCTCCTGCATGCAAAGTTAATTTCTTTGGAAAGATATGAGTTTTATGTTTCAGCAGATATTTGATTCACCTAATTTGGATAATCCTATCTCAAGTTATCCCAGATTTAAAAGAAAGTAAACTTTTGACCATTATTTATGTACAAAACAGAATATAAACCATTTTGGTGCCAAACCAGTGTGGTATGTTGGATAAAACTTGTGGCTACTCCACAAAAATACACCAAACATATTTGCGTAGACAGAGGTAGCTCAAACAACCAAAACTAGACAAACAATTATTTTAGAGAATCTAAATATACATTTAAGGAATTGATTTACCATGCATAAAATATACACTAGAAAATTCTACCCTTATTTGATATGAAACCTACCACTTATATCTACCACATCCAGTTGGATTTACCCCAGAACGTAATTTAATAATGAATTAAAAATCACCAAATACCTACTGGTGTCTTTCTTAAACTTAAAAGATTTTTTGTTAGAATCATATCCTGCATGCATGACTTATAGATCTATGTAGGCATTTTGATAGGGTTTCCAGAGAATCATGGTTCGCATGATTTGGATTTATAAATCTCAAGTTATTAATAAATTGGTGAAAATGATATTATTTACTAGATCTATTATAGCACACAACTGATAACACATTTTCGATAAATCCAGTGCCAGATGGTTAAGAAAACGTATAGCTATGCTACGAAATTTACTTCACTAAATTAGCATACACAGATCTACCCCAAATGAATAAAAGCTAGGCTATTACTTTTCTGTAAATTTAAACAGAGAAGGGATTAAACGGAAAAGATGAGAGTGGGCCGGATCTGGGCCAGATTTGCCCGGGAACAGCGCGGAGCTGGGCCGGCCCAACTAGGCGAGACGCGCGCGCGCGACGCCGAAAAACGGTCAACGCCGGCTGCGTTCAAACTCAGTCGTCGATCTCCAGATTGACGGTGTAGGAGTCGTCTCCTACCTCGCGCTGACGGAGGAGCGAACCAGAGCTGGAGAGAGGAGGCCATGGACGGTTCGCTCACCTCGAGCGTCGAGCGAGCACGGCGAGGGGTGGAGAAGAAGTTGGAGTCGATGGCGAGCTCGAGGACACCCATAGGTCGCGCATGCATCGCCGGAGGCATGGCTATGCCGGCGACGAGCTCCTCGGGTCGTGGACGACCGCGGCGTCCACGGGCAATCCCTGAGCTAAAAGAGAAGGGGGGCGGGTAAGGTCACGCAAAGGGGATCTCAGAGAGCCAAAAATGGCAAGGAATGGAGCAGAGGGGCGCCGGCAACAACCGTCTCTTGCCGTCGGTAAGAAGATGGAAAAACTCCTCGGTGCGGCCAGCAGAGGTTGAAAGCTCGAACGAGCTTTGGAGGGAGGGGAGTGGTGGTGTGTGAGCGTCACGAGAGGTAGAGCAATGGGGCAAGGGAGAGCGGGGGGTGGTTTTTTAGTTGCCACCCGATCTAGGGTTTCTTCGGACAGGGAGAGAGAGGGAAGCGGTCTTCTCGCATTCTGTCGGGTTTTGACTCACAAGAATCGGGGGTAGTCACTTCCTGAGGTATGATTCGAAAGGGGATTGAACGCGGAGGTCTAAACCCTCAAGTGGCTCCGCGAGGTTGCTCGCCGGACCCGAAGAAGACGCACACCCGACCAAGGAAAACACCGTCCTTTACCCAGGTTCACGGCCCTCGTGAGGAGGTAAGACCGCTACTCCTGCCTTTCTGTATTATATGTGGAAGATTACAGTACAATTGAGATTGCCGGAAGCCCCCTTGAGGCAGTTCTTGCCTGGGGAGGGAAGCAATGATCTTCTTCCTCCTCCAGCCAGAGGCTAACCTAACCAATGTTTCTAGGGTTTACAAGGGTGTTTTGCATGCAAAGGGCCGACCCTTGCTACGATGGAGGTCTTCTCTCTTTTATAGGCGCCTCGGGCCTTCTCCTTCTGCTTGGCCTTCAAGGTGGCTCGCACTTGCCAGTTGCAGGGCGGAGCATGAGTCCACCGCGCTCCATTCAACCATGGACTCGTTCCATTGTTGATAAAGGTGGCGCCGTGGCCGACCGCACGGTCGGTCCCCACCTGCTTTATCGTCAGAGTAGAAGGTCCTCACAGTTGTTCAGCAGGCGGAGCAGCTTTGTTGACCGCTTTATCGCCAGGGACAGCGACGGGGGTGTGCGTGCCACTACACGAGCGTGGCAGAGGTCACGTGCGCTCTGCCGTGTTTCCTTGGCGGCGACGTTTCCCTTCAGGCCTGAGGGGAGATTCCTGTTGGACTCCCCTCAAGCGGGTTGGTTCCTCAGGGGGGATCCCCTGAGGCGAGGGGTCCCTTGAGGCCCTCGTTTCCTCTTCAGGCCCTCGAGGGGAATTCTCTCTTGAGGGTCCCGCCAGGCGGTGATAATTGGTCCTTAGCCGTTTCGTCTGACTGGCGCGCGTGCGAGGCCTGGGGGGAATGCGCTCTTGATACCCAGTTCCCACTGGGCCGACAATAGCCCCTGGGCCCATGATGGGCACGACTTAGCCCATGGGCTTAGGTGAAGCATCGTGGGCCCTTAGTGCCCCACCGGCCCGAGCCATGCTGCACTATGACGATTAACGGCCTCGCACGATTTGGGGCGTGAGTCATGGGGGGTCCCACCACGCCCCGGTAACTGCTCTTGGAGGGGACATAAAGCCCGAGCACTGCGGCAGGGAGCCGTTACCGTTTCCAATCCTTCGCAGAAAATTCCGCTCCGCTGGGGAGGTGAGGAGGAAGCCACAGCTGGGGAGGTCTCCTCTTCTAGATCTGGGCCGTTTACTGACGAGATTTGTGATATCTCGTCAGGCGACGAAGATGCCTTCGTGGTGGCGCCCTCGCGCCCCGTGGAGGAGGAAGCTGAGGAAGGGGAGGCCTCGGGCGCGGGGGGCTCTCCAGGAAGGTGCGGGCCTCGCACCAAGGTCGCCGTGGACCATACAGGGGCGAGGCCGTCTGACGTCCCTTCCACGAGGAAGGCGGAGGCGCCCCCCACGAGGCCTGCCGCCAAGCCCTTCCCCTCATGGCGCTCGCCAGGCCTGGCGTGGGTCGATGCCGGCACTCCCCCTCCAGGGTAAGTTTATACGACGTTGGGTCGTTTGCCCTCTTGGCTTCTTTTTCCACCTCATCCTTTGTTGAAATCTTTTCTTGGGCTCTTGCCAGCGGTCCTGCACCTGCGAAGCGCCGCCGGCTCCGCAAGGCGTCAGAGGTGAAGAGCGCCACGGCAGGGGCCATGGCTGGCGAGGCTGCGAGGCCTGTGGAGGCAGCCCCAGCGGTTCCCCTTGAGGAGGCGCCTCAGGTGGAGGTGACTGCGCCCCTCGCGGGGGCGGCTGGTCCTCACGTGGAGGAGGGCGCCGTAGGCCCGGATGCACCTGCAGCGCCCCGTGAGCCTCTGACGGTGGAGGGCTCGGAGGCGAGAACTTCTGCGCCACCTCGCGCTGCTACTCCACCTCATGCGGCTACACCTCCGCGCGAGGCCACTCCGCCATGTGCGGCTACGTCTCCGCGCGAGGACACTCCGCCACGCGAGCCAACGCCGCCGCGTGCGTCGACGCCTCCGAGTGCGTCGACGCCTCCGAGTGTGCCTGATGCGTCGCCTGCGCCCACCGCTTCTGCGCAGCCCGCGACGGAGACCTGCGAGGCACCAACACGCGCGGGCGCGTCTGCCGGGGACGGTTCTTCCTCTCCTCCCCGCCAGGCTGGAGGTGAGGAGCGCCTCGCGACTGCAGGGCCTGAAGGGGGCGCGGGTGCGGGTTCCGGCGGGGCTCAAGCTAGCCCCCGAGTTCTCCCCGAGGCCGGACCTGCGGGACTCGACGACGAGGCCGGGCCTTCTACGAGGCAAGACCTGGTGCTCTGCAGCTGGGACTGGAGCGCGGGGCGTCGCGAGGCTGCCTTTGGCCTCGTGAGGGAGTCCCTGGAGGGCTTGGAGGCGCACCTCGCCCTTGGGGACATATGGCTCGCTCGGCAGCAGGAGAAGCTGGCGAAGTCGTGGGCATCCTTCCATGCGGCGGTCGAGGCGCGCCGGCTAGAAGATTTGGCGCTGCAGGCCGCCCGCGAGGAGGCCATCAGCTTCGCCAAGGTGACCCGCGAGGGGGCCATCCGCGACGCTGGAGAGCTGCTCAACCCCCTCTAGGCGGAACGCGACGCTGCGGCGGAGCTCCTGCGCGAGGTCAGGGCGGAGCGCGAGGCGATGGAGGGCTCGTTGTCGCAGAAGCGCCGCGAGCTGGGCCAGCTGGAGGCCCAGCTGCTCTCCACCCACCAGGCCGCATCGGCTGCTCTGGAGAAGGACCGCAAGATCTTCGTTGAGCGCGAGCAGCAGCTGGTCCTCAAGGAGGAAGAGCTGCAGCAGCGTGAGGAGCAGCGCCTCCAGGTGGAGAAGGACCTAGTTGCTCAGTGTGAGGCCCTCGAGGAGCGGGAGGGCGAGTTGGCCAAGGCGACCCTGAGTTGGCTTACGAGCGCTTCGAGCGGCGCTTCGCCGAGAAGAAGAAAGAGACCGAGGACGCCCTCGCGGAGCGCGAGAAGCAGTTCCGTAAGTCCACTTCGCAGAAGTACCGCGACTTGGCCCAGTCGCAGGAGGACCGCTTCAAGGCCAAGCACGCCACAGACGCTCAGAAGATCGCCGAGCTCGAGAAGGCCAACTCCAAGCTGGAGGCCCGCCTCGCTCGCGCTAAGGATAGCCGTCGCCGAGCGGAGGAGGCTCGCACCGAGGCTGTCCACAACCTCAACTCCTTGGCCAAGGACATGGAGGAGCATGTGGCCCCGGCGATGCAGCGAGCGATGGAGGCCTCGGATTCTGCCAACGCGGCCCGGGCGCTCACGAAGCAGCGCGAGCGCATGTTCGAGGCGCTGGTTGGTCGTGTCAACGAGCTTGCCTCGAAGCAGGGAGCAGACGCGCCGCACACCGACGTTCACGGCCGCGGCGATGCTGCCATGTACCTGGTCTACTTCGACCAGCTCTTCACAGCGCTCTAGGGTCTCGTCGCCGAGCTTCGGGAGATGATCGAGGACGAGAGTCGGCAGCTCTTGGGGGGTGGGGGTGGATCGCATCTTCAGCAACCTCAAGCTCCTCACGCTAGACTTCGACCTCGGCTCTGTGACCGAAGCCGCCCGGGGCGAGGACGCGCAGCGGGTCTCAAGCTCCCTCCGCGAGCAGGTGGACGCCTTCTGCAATCGCTTCAGGCGCACGGAGGCTGCGTCGGAGGACAGCGAGGAGGAGGCCTGCTCTGCCGAGGCTGAAGAGGGTGCCGCGGAGGAGGTCCAAGGCGGTGCGACTTCCCACTGAATTATTCTCCATTGCGCCTGCGAGCGCTTGTATCTGCACCAGCTGTGTGCTTTAGACATCTTAAGACCTTTGGTTTGTAATATACTTTTAACGGCTGTTTTAATTCGAGCTTGTCTGCCCCTCGTGAGGCCTCTTTGAACTCATCTTCATGTCTATTTGTTCTCTGCGTCGTTAGGTCCCATCTCTTCGTGCCATGACTCCGCCACCTCGGTATGCGGGAGTAATGACTCCGCAAGGCCGGGGGGAGTTTAGGCCTAGGAGAGGTAAGAGCCTTGAGTCGTGATGCTCTAGTGCCCCCCTTAGACGTACGAGTAGTCCATGAAGCGTAAGGGAAAGCGAAGTCGCTCGAGGGGCAAAGACACGCGCTAGGGAGAGAAAAACGCTCTTAACGTGTGGCCGCGAGACTTAGCTTCTCGAGGTTTTTGCTCTGTGAAGGTTTTTTGCCTGGCGAGGTTGCCCACTTGAGGGGTCGCTCCTGGGGAGGCTTTTCGCCTGGCGAGGTTGCCCACTTGAGGGGTCGCTCCTTGGGAGGCTTTTCGCCTGGTGAGGTTGCCCGCTTGAGGGGTCGCACACGGATGCCCCTTCAGGCTCGCGGGGGAATTCTTCCCTACAGGTATTAGAGGGGCGAACCCAAACGCTGAAACACGGTTCAAGGGAATCGTGCGCGCTTATAGGTCCCCTCAGGCGTTCCTTGCGAGGAGAGTAAGTACCAAGGTCCTCTGTAGAGATGGCGTGTTTGTGGGATCTTGCCCTCCAGCCAGAGCTCGGACTCTTGGATTTTGCAGTGCTGCTGGTGTGTCATTTGAGGCACTGGCATCGTACTCAGCCCCCGCTCGCGAGGTACGCATGTGGAGAGATATAAGCGCACACTTCAACAATAGTAATGCGTAAATAAAAAACCGCAGAAACATTTTTTAAGCGGCGCCGAAGCGCTAAGTTCACTTAGGAACGAGATTGAGTCATTATGCTTGGGATTGCCAAATTAATGCTCTGACCATGTCGAGGCATGGGGACCACCTGTTGGTGGCAGAGAGTCTCAACGGCCTGAGGTGGCTCGTTTTAATTGAGAGCTTGGAGGGTTTTCCCTCGAGTGAAGCCTTTGGGGCTTTGGAGGTTTAAGCCGTTGCCGTTTTAACCTCCAGAGACAAGAATGCTTGGAGGTTGAGCCGTAGGCTGCCTCGTCCGCTAGGAGTCTCGACGTGACAATGATCACGTGCGTGGCAATGACCACGGTTGCGTTTGTTCCCTTAGGAGACAAAGCATGAGTTTGAGGTTTAAGCCTTTTGGCGTTTTAACCTCTAGAGACGACATTGCTTGGAGGTTGAGCCGTAGGCTGCCTCTTCCTCTTGTCTTCTCGACGTGACAATGATCACGGGTGTAGCGATGACCACGGTTGCATTTGTTCCTTTAGGATACAAAGCTATGTTTTTGGAGGTTTAAGCCTTTTAGCGTTTTAACCTCTAGAGACGAAAAATGCTTGGAGGTTGAGCCGTAGGCTGCCTCGTCCGCTTGACGTCTCGACGTGACAATGATCCCGGGCGTGACAATAATCACTTTTTTAACTTGTTCCTTTCGGATACAAAAGTTTGCGAGGTTTAAGCCTTGAGCTTTTAACCTTGAGGGAAATAAAGGTGCTTGGATGTTGAGCCGTGGGCTGCCTCTTTCGCTAAATGCCCTGACGTGATAATGATCACGGGTAGAACTTGCGCAGATGCATGATGTTCCATGGATTCTTGACGGAGATGTCGTCTTGCGTCTCGAGGCGAGCCGCGCCAGGCCTGGCGATGTGGGTGACCCTGTAGGGACCTTCCCACATCGGGGACAGCTTGTGGAGGCCTTCCCTGGAGAGGATTCGCCTGAGGACGTGATCGCCTGCCTCCAGGGTGCGCGAGCGCACATTGCGGCTGTGGTAGCGCTCAGGGACTAATGTACTTGGCCGCCCGGAGGGCGGCGCGGCGTCTTAGCCCTTCAAGGAGCAGCAGGTCGTCGTTGTGGAGGTACTCTTTCTGGTCCTCATTAAAGGCAAGGACCCGTGGGGATCCATGCTTTATCTCTGCGGGGAGGACTGCTTCGGCTCCATAGACGAGTGCGAACGGCGTTTCCGCGGTGGGCTTGGGTGGCGTGGTACGGATGGACCAGAGCACCGAGGGTAGCTCATTGATCCAGCCCTTGCCGCGACCCTTGAGGATATCGAAGGTCCTGGTCTTTAAGCCATTGAGGACCTCTGCGTTTGCGCGCTCGGCCTGTCCGTTGCTTTGCGGATGGGCGACCGAGGCGAAGCAGAGCTTGATGCCCATTTTCTGACAGTAGGCTCTGAAGATGCCACTTGTGAATTGCGAGCCATTGTCGGTAATGATGCGGTTAGGCACTTCGAAGCGGCAGACCAGGCCTCTGATGAATTTCACCGCCGCGCCTGCTGTGATTGTGCGCGTCGCCTCCACTTCAGGCCATTTTGTGAACTTGTCAATGGCCACAAAGAGGTAGCGATATCAACCTTGCGCCGTTGGGAAATGTCCTAGGATGTCCAGCCCCCAGACCGCAAACGGCCACGAGAGCGGAATGGTTTGTAGCCCCAGCGCTGGTTGGTGGATTTGCTTGGCGTGGAATTGGCAGGCTTCACAAGCTTGAATGATGTCCGTTGCATCTTGAAGCGCTTGAGGCCAGTAGAAGCCGCTCCTGAAGACTTTTCCTGCGAGGGTGCGTAGAAATGAAAGTAAGGAAAGAGTAACGAAAGTTTCACTATAATAATGCCTAAGATCCTTCCACTTAACATCAAAAGGAATTTTTTGTGGTTTCCAGAAATGTTTAAGGATTGGTAGTGTCCGGATTTCTTGTAAAGTTATTTCAGACCCAAATTCGGGTTGCACGAATGGTGGCCGCATTCCCCGTTGTGGATGTACTTAATCAGCAGTTTTCCTTCTTCAGAAGGGACGCACTTGAGCGCGATGCCGTTTGGGCGCTTGCGGTAGATAATTCCTTCGAGGATTTTGTACGATTTTGCTTGGCGGGCAATTCGCTCTGCTTCCGCATCTTCCTCGGGAAGGATCCCTTTGTGGAGGTAGTATTTGATCTCGTCGATCCATCCTGCCTCTTGGTGCACCGTTGTGAGCAATAGACGCTCCCCCGTAGGGGGCCCACAGCCTGGAGCTCCGCTTGCAGGTGGTGGCGGGAGCGCTTCGTCTGTGCTTGCGGGCAGGGCCTCTAGGGGCTGCTTTATGGATGCTTTGACGAGCCTTTCTTCATAGACACCTGGCGGCTGAGCCTGCCGCTTTGATGCACGCTTGGCGATGTCATCAGCCTCTTGATTTTCCTTTCTTGGGATATGCATAAGCTCCATTCCCCTAAAGTTCTTCTCCAGCCTACGGACCTCTTCAAGGTATGAGGCCATGTGGTCGTCCTTGGGCTTGTAGATTTTGTTGGAGAAGTTGACGAGCAGCTGGGAGTCGCCCTTGATGAGTATATGCTTGACGCCTAGGGCGATTGCGGCGCGTAGGCCAGCAAGCAGCCCTTCATACTCGGCGATGTTGTTGGATATCTTGTCAATTCCGAAGCACAGCTGGAATGTGTAATACAACTTGTCGCCTTTGGGTGAGGTCAGGACTACGCCTGCCCCACCGCGGCGACAAGCGAAAGCTCCGTCGAACTACATGGTCCAGAGGCTGGGCATTGCGGCTCCAGAGGACTCGTGCTCTTCTTCCCAGGGCTCTTCAGGGGTTGGATCAGTCCATTCGGCGACGAAGTCTGCCAGCACTCTTCCTTTGATTACCCTTGTGGTATCGAAGCGCAAATTGAATGGATGTAGCTCGATGTTCCATCCTGCGACACGATCTGTTGCATTTGGGTTGCGCAGAATTTGCTCCAGGGGGAAAGAGGTTACCACCGTGATGGGGTGCCCCTGAAAGTAGTGTCGCAGCTTTCTTGAGGCGATGAGGAGTGTGAGGAGGAGCTTCTGCTACATCGGGTACCGCTCGCGAGCATCACGCAGTACTGTGCTGACGAAGTAAACTAGATGCTCGACGAGAGTAGTTCCTGTTTCGTTGGCGTCTTTCGCCTGAGGTGGCCCAGCTTGGCCCTCGATGGGGTTGGCTTCTAGGGGCTTGTCCTGGGCCTCGAGGGTGTTAGCCTCGCGGGACTTAGTCTCGAAGGACTCGGCCTCGAGGGGCTTTGCCTCGAGGGACTTTGCCTCGAGGGACGTGACCTCGAGGGACTTTGCCTCGAGGGACGTGGCCTTGAGGGACGTGACCTCGAGGGACGTGGCCTCGAGGGACTTGGCCTCGCAGCGCTCCTCCTGGGCCTCAAGTGTGTTAGCCTCTTGAGACTCCTCAGTCCCTTCGGCATGAACCTCCTGCAGCGGTTGACTCGGGGCGGTCCCCTCTTGAGGCTTTGGGCCTGGTGGTGGCTTTGTGAGGACTGCCCATTCGTCGAGCTCTTTATCAGGAGGCTTTCTCTTTGGAGTGGTTGCACTCTTCTTGTGAAGTACAGGCTCCCCTCTTTCCACCACAAGAACATGTAGTGTACCTGCACCTAAAATATGGCAGATACCTGTGTATAGTGCAAATCCCTGGATGGATTCGTTTGCACACACAGTTACGATGTAATATCACAACAAAGTATCAATTTATTACAACGCTGATCCAGACTTAGAAAATATTCATTACAAATTTGCATAGCATAAAGCTAGCAGTGAACAGACTAAACAACGGAAAATTTATTCTTCATGGAGTCCCCAATCATCATCATGTGCCACAGGCGAGCATGTTGGTTGAAGACTCGAAACCCTTAGTAAAATTTTCACTCATCATCAGGACAGTCTGCAATAAGATATATATTGCAACAACGAGGGTCAGAACCATTAAAATGGAACTGGCAAGTGACACTATGGTGGACACTTAATAGAATAACTCTATAGCCTATATGCATATTTGGCTGGTGGAGTTCAAGGCTATTTTTCATAAAGCCAATTTTTCCTATCTCTTTGGAAAACACTTTTCTTCTATTTGAGACATCCGTGGCATGAAATCCACTGTCTCATTCTACCCTTGTTCACCCATCAAGTTTTAATTTATAAGTTGGAATGGTGGAATCCTCCGTTGACATCCGTGATCAGCTGCTCAAATTGTCTGTACCGGGGACACGACTAAGTACTTAGTTTTACACTCTGAAGAGGTTGTGCACGTTCACCATTGTACCCATTCAACCCAGGTTACCCTTTTCACACCATTTGTGATAAGGAAAGGAAAGAATGAGACGAGATCTTTCAGAAGCATTTTCCCTCCCACTCTGGCCTGACGCGCTCCACCTACAAATCCTCTACCAGCACCTGTCAGGCCGGGAAGAGTCCACGCAGCTTAGTTGATCAAGCTAGAGCCCATATTGGCAATGGCTGCACGAGAAGCAATCTTCACTTGGAGTTCTTCAGATTCCTTTGCTCCTGGGTGGCCATCCACAAGTGAATATTCCACAGGTAAATCCCCTGGGAACAACACTCAACTCATAAAGCCAAGCAACTAATTCCACCCAGGTGTTTGATTTAAAACTTAGTAGGCTTTATCTTTTTCATCAAAATAGTTTTTGCATAGCATCACTGTTCTACTAAGTATTTTCATAGGAACCTAGACACAGGGATAAAGAGGTCTAACATGGCTTGCATAGCAATACTATCCTACACATGCTTATAGAAAATAATCTACTCATGCATAGAAAAATAATAGGACTTTTATGGGGGTGTGCCACTTGCCTTTGGATGATGTCTTTGTTCACAAGCTCTTTTCAACGATACTCGAAACTCTCCGTTCAGTCTAACAATATAAAAAAACAACAATACAACAATAATAAAACAAAACCACACAACACATAGAAGCATACATAATGAACAAACAAGTTTCATAACTTCTAAGGAAAACATGTCATGCATGATATGCAAATTATTTCTAAGGACTAGAGATGCATGCCATGAAATTCTTTTAAGTTAATGCAAGGCAATTGGGTTGGTCAAAATGACTAAGGACTAAATTCATAGGTTGGACAAAATATTTTGTTATAAATCATCTTATATAAGCACTCAATGACTTAGTCATGATGTGCATAACTACTTAGAGAAAATACTAACTCTATTCTTCAAGGTGATAAAAAATCATTAACAACTCTTGGTAAATTGGATATTCACTATAGTGAGAGAGACAGAACCCCGGCCAGCCACTTAAATTGTGGAACAGGTCTCATGTACGTGGACATGTAAAGTTAGTTTCCAGGCCGCTTCATCTCACTATGCCGCTAGGATCCAACAAACTTCAAGATGGTAATAACATGATTCGAAAACCGTTTATGTCTAAAGTAAAATATAAGGTTAGAAAAGAGGGAAAAGATAGTAAGAATGATGTTGTTGGTCTTCCAGGCTTCATCTCCAGACTTGTAACATTCTCCTTGGTTATGTCTTGATTGAATTTTTGGTAGACATGAATAATCTCCAGACATGATGATTTTTGTATCACTAGCCTGGTCTTGGATTTATCTTAGTCTTCAAGAGGTCTAAGGGAAGAAAGGAGAAATGAAAGAGAGAGGGAGCAAGACTTAGAAAATATTTCTGGTTGGTCTTCATGAACTTCGTATTGATTTTTCTTCTAAGTGCTTCTACTTCTTGGAGATTCTTCTGGAGTCTTGTTTTGGCTAAGTCTTTCATTGGTCTTCTATCTCCATGTTGAAAATCCTAAGTGTCTAAGTGTATAGCACTTTACTAAAATGCTAAGTTGAAATGATCCTAACTTAGAGAAAATGGGGGAGGAGTTTTCTTATAGGAAATATAACTACAAAATAAAATATGCTATGAATGAAATAGAATTTTAAATCACAAGAAAACATCAAAATAACTTTTGTGATTTCTTTATAAATATGCATGAATTTGTAAATGCAGTTTAATTAATTTCTATTTTTGGAAAATATAATAAAAGGAATAAATATAAGATTAAAGTTTTCTATGATTAAGTTTTTATAAAAAACTTTTATAATTAGTATTAATAGACAGGCGGCATTTAATTATATTTATTGCAATTTGATTTAATCAAAAATAATATTTCTATTAATAGTTATGTTGAAAATACTCAAACTATTCAATTTAAATATATAACTATGAATTTATTCAAAGATTACTCAAAAATATATTATAGCAGTGGCATCAATTTACAAATATCCCAAGATCTCTAAAACAATTTTATTTGCAATTTTTGGATTTATAGATTTAAAGTTATGACAAATATACTCAAATCTTCCATTTGAAATTTGAATATTTTAAACTAAGTCAAATTTGAATTTTGGCAGATCCTAAATATTCTACATGTTTAGGGCTTTCCAAATATATAAAAACATTTGAATTTGGATAAACTGAGATCCGATGTTTAGGGCTTTCCACGTGGCTGCTGACTGGGATCCGATGTGGCGCTGACTGGGATCCGACGTGGATAAGTGATTCGCTCTGGGCCGTCAGATCTGGATCTGGCGGTCCAGATCAACCGTACTGGTTTGTTTATAATGATCTAATCCTAACCGCAGGATCAAGATCGTGAGGCCTACACGCGTTCGCCAAAAGATGGCGGCGGAACCTCGCCGGAGACGTGGCCGACGGCGGCGACGTAGCGTTCTACGCGCCCTACGATCTCCCGGGAAGAATGGATCTTACCAAGACGTGCAGGAGGTCGCGGCAGAGGTGGTGGCGAGGGGGCGGTGCTTGGCGTGCTCCCCTTCTCTTGTAATCACTCGCCGAGGTTGGAGACGGAGGCGGTGATCATGGGGGTGGACGCGTGCGTTGATAGGCTGCGAGAAAATGTGCGTCTCTTTGTCAAAAACATGCGCACGGATCACAGAAGAAGAATTAGAGGGATGAGAAGACTCGGGGTTGCGGAGGCTCACCGAAAACGGAGGAGTTCGCCGGCGGGAATGGCGGACGGAGGCGGCCGACTGCGGCCAGCCTGGTGGCAAGATTGCTAGGGTTTCGAGGGGGAAAAGAAGGCGGCGGTGCTGGGGTTTATATGGGGCCGAAAGGAGGCAATCACTCGCGACAAATCGGCCGGATTTTGGAAACGAATCGGATGCGGAAATCCCGAGCGCGATTTGGGCAGAGGTTGAAGACGACCCCCTGACAGGTGGGTCCCGCATGTCAGGTATTTTTCTTTTTCTTTTCTGTTTTATTTAATTCCTTTATAACTTTTGATTTATAACTCCAAATGAAGTCAAACAAATTTCTGAAAATTTGTAAAATTAATATCTCTGTGTTAAACCAGTTGTGGGCATGTTTTGAACACTTTTAAAAAATCAAAATTTTGAATTATTGATTAATTACAAATTTGCCACTTAAAGTCAAATTTGAAAACATGGCTTAAATAATTTCGTTTTTGGCTAAATACAATTTATAAAAATACAACACTTATATAAGTTTAAAATTAAGTTATTTAAACTCATTTTCCCATATTAATTAATTTTTGGCTTTAGTACAATATTAAATAACATCACACATTTATTTGAAATGAAAGGGAAATATAATGTATTCATTTTTAATTCAAGATATTTTGTGCACCATTATATTTTTTATTATGACAATTCATTCGAAAACCTTATAACAACTTTGGAAAAGATTTTTGATTTAATTCATTTCTCATATAGAAAATATATTCCGTAAAGTCATTTGATGTTTTGAAAATAAATGAAAGTCATTTAAGCTAATGAAATGTTTATTTGGGTTGTTAAGTAATTATAAAATCTATGAGTTTTTAAGTTATAAACTATAGACTTGTAATATCCAAATTATGTTTTGAACACAGGTAAATGAAAAATAATTTTTTGGCAAATAGACAATGTTTTCAATAGTTTAAAATAACACTTGTAATTATTATTTTAATTTATTTATAGCTAAGGCTAAGTGGTTGAAATCAATTACTTATAAGTAAACTATTTAGTTAAAATAAAATGGTTTGTACTTTATAAAACATTTGTCAAATTACATATGAAGGTTTTTGAAATACAATGGATAATGTAATGTTTAATTGGAAATAACTTTTGAAAATAATGACACATTGGGAATTTTGAAATAATAGACTTTTTCAAAATTGGTTGAAGTCTTTTATAGTTAGTTTTCTTATGCATTTTAATATTTTTATTTTAATCAAAAGAAAAGTTTTAAATTTTAGTGATTTTTGAACATTCCAAAATATTGGGATGTTACAAAACAGCACTGGCTGTTTGTGGAGTAGCTGACAAGTACAGCTTCAGGTGCTCACCATGCCTTGGGGCGACCATTATAGGTGGGCTGGCCAAGTACTTCTTCAAGTCCTCAAATGCTTTTTCAGCTTCAGGGGTCCACTTGAAAGTGCCCGTTCTTTTCATGATCTTGAAAAACGGCAGGGCCCTTTCGCTGAACTTGGAGATGAATCGACCCAAGCTGGCCATGCAGCCTGCCAAGCGTTGCATGTCCTTGAGCCTGTGTGGAGGCTGCATGCCTTCTATGGCCTTGATTTTGTCTGGGTTCGCCTCTATGCCTCGATGAGACATGAGGAACCCCAGCAATTTGTCTGAAGGTACTCCAAAGACGCACTTGGCGGGGTTGAGCTTGATGTTCACCTTGCGCAGGCTGGCGAAGGTTTCTTCAAGGTCTCCGAGAAGAGTATTTCCTTCTCGCGACTTCACGACGATGTCATCGACATATTCTTCAGCGTTTCGCCCCATTTGCCCGCCAAGGGCTATCCTCATTAACCTCTGGAAAGTGGCTCCGGCATTTTTTAGGCCGAAGGGCATGCAGACGTAGCAATACACACCGCATGGGGTGAGGAAAGCCGTCTTCTCCTCATCCTCTTTAGCCATATTAATCTGGTGATAACCAGAGAAGGCATCGAGAAAACAGAGGATGTCGCAGCCTGCCGTGGAGTCCACGATCTGGTCGATTCTGGGCATGGGATAAGGGTCTTTGGGGCAGGCCTTGTTTACATCAGTGTAGTCGATGCAGAGGCGGCCTCCGCCGGCGGGTTTTGGGACTACCACGCCGTTGGAGAGCCGAGTGGGGTGTGCGACTTCGCGAACGACTTTTGCCGCTTTGAGCTTCTCGACCTCCTTGACGATGAATGCTTGCTTCTCGGGGGCTTGTTTTCTTGCTTTTTGGTTGACGGGGCGCGCGTTTGGGCACACGGCCAAGTGGTGCTCGATCACCTCCCTCGGTACACCAGACATATCTGACGGTGTCCATGCGAACATGTCAGAGTTTGCCTGGAGGAAGGCGACGAGCGCGCTTTCCTATTTTGGAGGCAGCGTGGCGCCAATGGTGACGCTAGCCCCCAAGCCTTCAGCCCCCGAGATCCCTGAGCTCAGAGAGATCTTCTTTGTAGCAGCTGCCTCCTGGGAGAACAACTGCTTCTTCTTCTTGGGCCTCTCGAGAGGCTCTTGGTCCTCGTCTGCGGGGAAGGCCATGGCGGCGGTCTTGTAGGCCGTCTCAACAGCACGCGTAGCGTCCAGGACATGCCCACGTATGGTGATCGTGCCGGTGCTGCCGGGGATCTTGACCATGTTGTACGCATGGTGCATGACGGCCATGAACTTCGCGAGCGCGGGGTAGCCGAGGATGGCGTTGTACGGCAGGCCGACGTGCGCAACATCGAAGTCGATGTGCTCGGTGCGGTAATTTTCCTCGCTCCCGAAGGTGACGGCAAGCCTGACCTGGCCTAGAGGCTCAATCGAGCCGCTGGTGACCCCCGTGAAGGGCCTCGAGGGCATAAGCCGCTTGTAGGGCACTTGAAGCGCTTCGAACGTATCTATGGAGATAACGTTCAGGCCTGCTCCGCCATCGATGAGCGTCTTGGAGACAGCCACATTGTCGATGGTGGCGTGCAGACCAGCGGGAGGGTTCCAATAGTCTTGGTGGACTTGGGGTGGTCCTGAGCGTCGAAGGCGATGGTGTACTGCGACCACTTGAGGGGCCTGGAGGTTTCCGTGCTTGGGAGGGCGGCGTTGAGCTCGCGGTCGAACTGCTTGAACTGGTTGTTCGACTTCGGCGCCTGCGCCCCCCCCCCCCCCCCCCCCCCGAGGATGCAGGCAATGACGCCCCTCGGGGCTTGGTAGCCGCCATCTTCCTCGTCAGGGAGGTTGTCGTTCTTTTCTGTGGCGTTGGCCCGATTTCCAGATGGTTTCTGGTAGCCGCCCTTGCGTCCGCTTCCGCGGTAGCCACGGCCTCGACCGCGGCCGCCGCTGTCTTCTGCTTGCTCGCGCTCCTTGCTCAACCTTTTGAGGTCGTAGCAGGACTCCGTAGAGTGGCCGCGCCTGTTGTGGTAGATGCAGAAAGGGCGGTGATCATCTTTCCTCTCTCCAGCCTCGGGGGAGTCCCTGCGCGTGCCTTTTGTGTCAGGCTCTGCCGCGAGAACTGTGGTGGCCTTGCGCTTGGGCTCCTCCTTCTTCTTCTGTCTCTTGGACCCCTCAGCATGATCGTCCCCTCTCGAGGACATTTTCACGAAGAGGAGTCCCTCTTCAGCCTTGGCGCACTTGTCCTCCATGTCGAACAGCTTGACGACAGAGGTGAGCTTGTCGTGGATGCCCAGTTTCTCAAGCATCCTGCTGTTTGTGACGCCCTCGCGGAAAGCGGCGATGACTTGAGTGTCGGGGATGTTCGGGATCTTGTTGCGCACTTGGCTGAAACGCTGGATATACTTGGGGAGCGTTTCATCCTTCCTCTGCACCACAGCGCGCAGATCGTTGTGGGTGAGGGCGCGCTCGTACGTCCCCTTGAAGTTGGAGACGAACTGCTTGCAGAGCTCCTCCCAGGAGGTCACAGAGTCCTCCGGGAGGTTTAGGAGCCACGACAGCGCAGAGTCGCGTAGCGCGTGGGAGAACCAGTTGGCCATAACCTTGTCGTCTCCCCCCGCAGCTTGGATGGAGGTGGTGTAGAGCTGCATGAACTCGACGTGGTTGATGGAGCCGTCGTAGCCCTCGGGAAGAGCCGGCCTGAACTTCTGCGGCCAGACCACGCGGCGCAGAGAGAGAGTGAACGCCATGCAGCCAGAGGTGTACGTAGCGACCCCGTGCTGAAGCGCGCCGCGGTTCTGCTATCCCGCCTGGCCGAGCTCCTCCACGAGCCTGTTCTGGCGGTCTCACTGGAGCTCTATCCCCACACGAGCGTCGGGCGCGGTGCGCTGCACGATTAAGCAATCGTGTGGCGGAGGCGCATTTGTTGCGACCGTGCCCGCGAGAGAGGGGTGCATGTTGGACTACGACGCAGCGGGGCGCGTCGTGGCGATGCCGACGAGGTGGTTGAGGCGTTGGAGCCACTGCTCGTGGGCCTCAGTGGTGGGCTGGTAGCGGAGCAGCTCCTTCGCCATGAGCAACGCGGTGTGGGGCGCAGGGTCTGTCCTCCCCGAGCCCGAGCCGCTCGGGCGTTGCGTCGGGTGCGACAACTGTGCGTCCTCCTGGTGCTCGGCGTCGTGCTCCGGTGCCTCCGCGTGAGGGCCAGAAGGGACATGCTCCTCGTGGCGGGGTCGGCCCCGCCGTGCGCGGGTGGTCGCGGCACCTAGGGGCGCGCGTGCTCCCGCGGGCGCTCGTCGGTTGACTCGAGCGGTGCGGGTGGCGCGCGTGTTCACCGTGGCGCGGAGACGAACTCGAAGGTTGTTGACGCGCCTCAATCCCCTACCTGGCGCGCCAAATGTCGGGTTATGACTCCCAGGAATCGGGGGTAGTCACTTCCTGAGGTGTGATTCGAAAGGGGATTGAACGCGGAGGTCTAAACCCTCAAGTGGCTCCGCGACGTTGCTCGCCGGACCCGAAGAAGACGCACACCCGACCAAGGAAAACACCGTCCTTTACCCAGGTTCACGGCCCTCGTGAGGAGGTAAGACCGCTACTCCTTCCTGTCTGTATTATATGTGGAAGAATACAGTACAATTGAGCTTGCCGGAAGCCCCCTTGAGGCAGTTCTTGCCTTGGGAGGGAAGCAATGATCTTCTTCCTCCTCCAGCCAGAGGCTAACCTAACCAATGTTGCTAGGGTTTACAAGGGTGTTTTGCATGCAAAGGGCTGACCCTTGCTACGATGGAGGTCTTCTCTCTTTTATAGGCGCCTCGGGCCTTCTCCTTCGGCTTGGCCTTCAAGGGGGCTCCCACTTGCCAGTGGCAGGGCGGAGCACGAGTCCACCGTGCTCCATTCGTCCATGGAATCTGTCCATTGTTGATAAAGGTGGCGCCGTGGCCGACAGGCGGCCGACCGCGCGGTACTATCAGCAGAGCGGGCAGTCTCTGAGGTGGAGCCCACGATGACGATCTCCGTTGGAGGACTGCGCCGTCCACCTGCTTTATCGTCAGAGTAGAAGGTCCTCATAGCTGTGCAGCAGGCGGAGCAGCTTTGTTGACCGCTTTATCGCCAGGGACAGCGACGGGGGTGTGCGTGCCACTGCACGAGCGTTGCAGAGGTCACGTGCGCTCTGCCGTGCTTCCTTGGCCGCGATGTTTCCCTTAAGGCCTGAGGGGAGATTCCTGTTGGACTCCCCTCGGGAGGGTTGGTTCCTCAGGGGGGGATCCCCTAAGGCGAGGGGTCCCTTTAGGCCCTCGTTTCCTCTTCAGGCCCTCGAGGGGAATTCTCTCTCGAGGGTCCCGCCAGGCGGTGACGCCTGGTCCTTAGTCGTTTCGTCTGACTGGCCCGCGTGCGAGGCCTGGGGGGAATGGGCTCTTGATATCCCAATTCCCACTGGGCCGACACATTCTACTGGCTGGGTGGGCGGTGGGAGAGAGGCAGGTGGTATTTGGTTGGCGTGTGACGAGCTCGGGCCAGTAGAAATGGAGGAGAAGGGCTCGGGTTGGCCGGGGAGAAAAAGGCAAGGAGATGAGTGGATGAGGGAGAGGATAGGGAGGCTGGCAGGTGGGGCAGGGCTTGGGGGTGCTGGCCCCCTCCTTGTCACCAGCAGAGAGGGTCGAGGGAGAGAGGAGAGGGGTAGCTAGGGTTCGGGTAGTCTAGGTTTTTCTTCTTCTCTTATATTTTATTTTTCTCCTTTCTTTAATTGCTCAAGAAAAACATAAATTTGAATTTCAAAACAAGAGATAACAAAACAAACACTAGCTAATGGATGAATTTGTTGAAACTTGAGTTCACCTACTACTTACCTAAATAACAGATTAAAAAGGATGATGGAGAATCAAAATCAGAAAAGAAAGTAGGGTCCAATGGTCTCTGATTTTTTATGCACACTTAAGCTCATTGGTGTTATACCTAAACAAGCCCAAAAGTTATTTTTAAAGACCACAAACCAAAATATAACTTGCTTAGACCAAGTTGGTCATTGGTGTAAGGTTTGCTTAATAATAAGTTCTAGTTTTGCTATGTTTTAGTAAACATGAAGATCACAAGAGTTGAACTTTTCTTATAGTTATTTTTATTTTAGTGTTTCTATCAACTTAGATGACTAGTGAATAATAAGCAAGACTAATAAGAACAATCAATGATAAATTTATGCCACAATATTTTTCACACATCAAAGTTTGAACTAAGGCTGAAATTTCTAGCTTAACACCTTAGTTATAAGCTTAAGAAAATTGGGGTGTTACAGACCTCCCCCCCTTAGGAGAATCTCTCGAGATTTCAGAGTTGATGAAGAAAGGAAACCAGGAAATTCACGCTCCAAAGAATCTTCATGCTCCCAGGTAGCTTCTTCCTCCGAATTGTTGCTCCTTTGAACCTTCAGAAATCTGATCTTCCGTCTTCGGGTCAAGCGGACATCTTCGGCAAGAATACGAAGTGGTCGTTCTCGGTAGGTGAGATCATGGTTGAGGTCAATGGTGCGATGATCTACCTCCTGATAAGAATGGGTACCACTAGGGACAGGCACTTCCGGAGCAGAGACACATGGAACACACTGTGAAATTCAGACAAGTGGGAGGGAAATTTCAACTTATTGGATACTTCTCCGCAACGGCAGAGAACCTTGAAGGGACCGATGTAACAGGGTGCAATTTTCCCCTTTAAGTGAAAACGTTGCATTCACTTGAGTGGCGTAACGTGCAGATATACCATGTCACCAGTCCTGAAGCTGAGTTCACGTCTCTTGGAATCAGCGTAACTCTTCTGCCTTTATTCGGCGGCCTTAAGACGGCCGTGAATTAGCTGAAATTGCTCATCAGCCTCTCGTAAGGTATCTACTACGAAAACTTGGCTGTCTTCAGTTTGCGACCAATTCAAAGGCGTACGGCACCTGCGTCCGTACAAAGCCTCGAATGGTGCAATCTTCAAACTGGCCTGATAGCTGTTGTTGTAGGAGAACTCGGAAAACGGCAAACAATCTTCCCATTTGGCTCCATATGCTAACACACATGATCTAGGCATATCTTCTAAAATCTGGTTGACTCTTTCCGTTTGTCCTCCCGTTTGAGGGTGATATGCGGTACTGAAAAAGAGCTTGGTTCCGAGCTCCTCTTGAAGCTTAGTCCAAAATCGGGAAGTAAACTGAGTTCCACGATCGGATACGATAGTCTTGGGTACCCCATGAAGACTGACGATGCGGGACTTGTAAAGGTCCGCCAGTTGATCAGATCGGTGGGTGGTGCGTACTGGCAAGAAGTGTGCAACCTTGGTGAGCCTATCAACGATGACCCATATGGCGTCATGACCACGATTAGATCGGGGCAGTCCAGTGATAAAATCCATGCCTATCTCATCCCATTTCTATTCGGGTAACTTGAGGGGTTGGAGTAATCCAGCTAGTCGCTGATGTTCCGCTTCAACTCTCTGACAGATATCACAATCCTGAACAAAGAGTGCAATCTCACGTTTCATGCCATGCCACCAGAAATTCTGTTTCAGATCTTGGTACATCTTGGTTCCACCGGCGTGGATGGAGTACAAAGTCTCGTGGGCTTCCTTCATAATTAGCTGCTTTAGTTCAGGATCTGAGGGTACGCAGATATGTCCTTCGTACCAGAGAGTACCCTCGGAGTCAATAGTGAATCCAGAGACTTCCTCTTCTCCCATCCTTCGCTTGATGCCTTCAATACTCTCATGACCCTTCTGTGCTTTCTTGCTCTGATCCCATAAAGTGGGCTGCAATAAAAGTTGATCTATAGCTCCATAATTTACTACTTATATACCCATCTTGTCTAATTCCTCCCAGAGTTCTGGCTGTTGGTTCTTGATCATGGAGTTGAACGAACACGGTTGCCGACTAAGGGCGTCAGCTATGACGTTGGCTTTTCCAGGGTGATAGTGGATGTCCATGTCATAATCCTTGATGAGCTCTATCCATCTCCGTTTCCTCATATTCAGATCCCTCTGAGTGAAGATATACTTCAAACTCTTGTGCTCAGTGTAGATATGACAACGGTTGCCCATCAAAAAGTGGCGCCAAGTCTTGAGTGCATGAACCACGGTAGCAAGTTCAAGATCATGGGTTGGGTAATTATGCTCGTGCTTGCGGAGCTGTCGCGACGAGTAGGAAATCACCTTGCCCTCTTGCATAAGGACACACCCTAGTCCAAGCTTGGAGGCATCATAGTACACGACAAAATCTTTTGTCACATCGGGCATGGTCAAAATGGGTGAAGTGGTAAGGCGCTTCTTCTGTTCCTGGAAACTGGCCTCACACTTGTTGGTCCAAACAAACTTCTAGTCCTTCTTTAGCAGTTGAGTAAGTGGCTTGGCGATGCTTGAGAATCCTTCAACAAACTTGCGATAATACCCGGCCAATCCGAGGATGGACCTCACCTTGGTCTGGTTAGTGGGGGGCTGGGAATTCAAGAATGGACTTGATATGAGTTGGGTCAACAGATATTCCTCCTGCTGAGATAACATGGCCAAGAAAGGCTACCTCTTTCAACCAAAACTAGCATTTGCTGAACTTGGCATAAAGCTGATGTTCATGAAGTGTACCTAGAACTAGTATCAGGTGTTCTTCATGCTCTTCCTCTGACTTGGAATAAATCAGGATGTCATCGATGAAGACAGCCATAAATTTATCCAGGTATTCCATGAACACCTTGTTCATGAGATTCATGAAATAGGCAGGGGCACTTGTGAGGCCAAATGACATCACGGTATACTCAAACAATCCATAACGGGTGATGAAATCTGTTTTAGGGATGTCTGATTCTCTCACTTTCAGCTGATCATAAATAGTGCGGAGGTCGATCTTAGAGAAGACTCGAGCTCCGTTGAGTTGGTCAAACAGGTCTTCAATCTTGGGTAGAGGGTATTTGTTCTTGATGGTCACATCATTTAACTTTTGGTAATCCACACATAAGAGAGTGGTACCGTCTCTCTTATCCACAAAGATAATTGCTGAACCCCAGGGATGTAACGCCCCGGGATTTATCCCAATTTAGATTTTTGTTTTCTTTTGTGCGTCTTCATGTCACCATGTCATCATGCATTTTGTCACTTCATTTGTTTTATTGCATTTAAATTTAAATCACACCCTTCAAATTCAATTTCCACTTTTAAATTCAAATGCAAATCAAATTAATTTAAATGTGTTATTTAAATTCTTTTCAAATATTCAAACTAATATATTAAATTGTGTATTTTTGAAACAATAATTAATTGCCAAAAGTTATATATCTTTACTTCTTCTATTTTATTTTTATAACATAAAACAAAAAATAAACAAAACAAATAAATAAATAATAAAAAATAAAACAGAGGGACAAAAACAAGAACCTGGCCGAAGCCCAGTTGGCCCATCTCCCCTCTGGCCCAGCCCACCGCCCACCTTTCTCCTTCGTACGGAACCTTTCAAGATAGAGAGATCCCACATGGCCATGCCCCACCCCCACCTGCTCCCTCAACCTTTCCCCCTCCTACTTAGCCGACCCCTCCTCCTGAAACCCTAGCCCTCTACTTCTCCCTGCTGCGCTGCCGCCCTCCCTTCTTCCCCATCTCTGCTTCTCAGTTTTCTTCCACCGAGAAGCACCACTGTAGCCACCTCCGTAGAACAGTTGCTAGGGGGTCGACAAGGGGGATCCTCCCTAACCAGGAGCTGCGCGGCATCGAAATAAACCCCTCCGTGCGAAGGATTGCACTAGGACACACCGAAGCCAACGAGTCGTTCCTCTTCTCCACGCCCGGGAAGCGCGGCCGCCGGAATTCCCCCCCTCTGGTCATCCTCGCGCCCGATCCTCAACTCCAGCACCATCCCCGTGAGCTTTTCTTTCCATCCCCGCCTTCCCCTCCTCGATTAGCCGCCGGAGTCGCCGAACCCGTCCTCGACATGCTCCGCCTCCGCCATGACCGTGCCGGGAAGCTCGAAGCTTTGGCTCTGTCTCTTCCCCCTGCACCGAACGGCTGCTCCACACCCGCGCAAGCACGCACGAACATCGCACGCGCACCACCCCACCCCAGCAGCACCAGTCCATGGTCGACGCCGGCGATTCTTCCTCCGCCGCTGCTTCCTGTCGACTGAAGAAATTCAGTTTCGACAGTGTTCGTAGATGCGTTAGGTGCTCAAAAGTAATTCGTTGCATCTACTGTAAACATCCCACTCCCCGCCCTAGTGGCTAGCTCCGTCGTTCACTTTCTGCGAGAGATCCCGAGTTCGAAACCCAGCGCGGCCGATTAAAAATCGCCACCCATTTTTGTTTCGGCACACTGACGCCCTGGCCCCACCGGTCAGTGACCGTGTGGCCAGTGCAGCACACCCCCCGCGCACAGTCAGCCTGGGCCCGCGCGTCAGCCTCTCTGGCTAGCCACGCGCACGGTGACAAAAGCCCTAGAAGATCTCTGCGCTGTTAATTTGCACCGAGCCCCCTGTGCTCCCTGTTTTCACATCTTAGTCCCCATCGACACTTCTTCTATCACGGATAGGTCCCTGCCTTATTACAGAAACACCCCTACAACTAAAAATGCAATAACTTTAATTCTATAACTCCAAATAAAATATTCTTTATATGTTTTAATATCAGAAAAATGCAATGAATATTAATATGCCATTCTGCATCTGTTATTTTAATTGCTTAGTACAATTTGTTAATTGCAACTAAATAATCAAATATGGAATGTTAGCGGTAATAAATATATAATTTCGTATTCCATTTAATTTAATTAGATCACCCATGCCATGTGTTGCGATGTTAACGAACATTTAATATTGCTGATAAATAAATAACTTGCACCTAAATATTAATTGACGGGGTTGCTTTCCCGCTTAATTTGGATTACCTGCATTGTGTTGCATCTTGCCATGCCATGCATCATCCTCGTATGATCATGCTGAATCTTTTGCCGTAGTTGTAAATGCATCTTTTATGCTTTCTAGTGTTTGTTGCTTCTTCGCGGATACGACCTTGAGATGTGTTAGCAACGACAAGATCTGCTTCCATGCGGGTTTCCACGCAAGCAAAGTTTGCTTGTTTACCTATACATTGTCTTTCATCCTTGCCTTTTGATCTATGCTATCCTAGTTTACGATTCTTGAATTGCGATACCATCATATGTTTATCCTGCAGCCCATACAGCTATATCCCCACATCCCATAACCCGTTGTATGTTTATCTGTTAGCCTTGCGAGTCGTAGTGCATGCTTAAGATTGGTTTCTACGAGTCTGTTCGTCCTATGTCATTAAATACTTAGCTGTTAGATTATTCTACCTTAATAAAATGTTGTCTATGTTGGGGTATTATAATTAAAAGATAAGGCACCGGCGGAAGGCCTTGTGAGGTGCTTTGTTCTGCTAAGTGTCGACCTAGGAACTGAGATTTTTTCCTCGTATCCAATTTTGAGCGCACTAACCGCTTGTGGGAGGCCCTATAGAGCCCCCCCGCAGCTTCGATCTAATCCGCTTCTTATCCAGGGCGCCGCAAGTAGTTCGGGCTTTCCATTTGATGCATGCATATGGTTACCTAACGATCTCATGATGCTGGAGTAGTCGATTCTCATATAGGGTGGCACGTTCTTAGAGTGCTATGAAGGTCGATCCCGTGGGCACTGGACCTGATTAGCCGTGCACACAATCATGCGGTTCCCTGGATGGATTGTAGAGAAGAGATTTGCCGTGTTGAGATGCCCTACCTTCTAGCTTTGCATTTTTGGGGTTGATCGAACAAGTACGGGTCCAGTAGTGCACCCCTGCAGGGTATAATCTTATTGATGAGCCGTGTCCACGGTTATGGACGACTTGGTCATGATGCTGGCTAACAAGATCTAGACAACTTACACCTAATTATTGGTAATTAATTTGACTAGTAATATAGAATTACTTTCACAATAAATGGTAAGTAAAACTGTTCAACGTGTGAGTTTCCCGAATTGCTTCCTCATACTTTGTTGAGGGGGTTAATCCGAGAATGGGTTATGATTGGTGTTAGCTGTAGATCTTTATCTTATGCGCTCTCTTATCCCTCTCCAATTAGACGGAAGTTGTAGCGTGTCTATTTAGGTTGCAGGTGCTGCTGCCGCTAAGTCCACCTACACCATATTTTGGAAGATGGTGTAGAAAGTAGGCATGTCGGTTTTGCTTGCCAGGGAGTGCCCTGACCCTCTTTTGGGATGTGCTTTATGTGTAGTTAACAGGTTTGAAGTCTGACGACGTTAGCTTGGGAATCACTTCGGCTTGGCTGGGCAGGGATATGGCGCCATTGCTTATCTTCAGGACTCTTACTCCAATTTGTATCTTATCCGTAGTCAGATACTATTTTTGCTTCCGATGTCATTTGTATCTTTGTATTGTATCTTTTGTATCTTGACACGTTCGAGTCGTTGTTGTAATTATATCTTTGTTGTATTTGTGGATGTATCGGAACTGTTGTAATGTTATCACAATTCCACCCACATAATTCGCATGTTTCGGCGTGCACATTATGTCTGGTGGGCGACCAAAAATCGTTATTATGCGGATTTCGGCGGGAGCGCTTAAATCTACATAGTATCGATTTTAGGGCGTCACAAAGTGGTATCAGAGTATTGGTTTCGATCTCCTTGTTGTTATATACGATTGGTTATCGAAGCGGCAGGTCCGCAAAAGCCTGTAGGATAATCTCGCTAACGGTCGTTGTTTTTAGAGTGTCAAAACTATTTGACTAAAAAATATTTTGAAAGATCTCAATAGGTTCCTTTTTACTCATTACCTCAATTCTATTTATCCTCATCTTGTTTGTTTTGAGTCTCTTATCTTATCCAAACTTTCAAAGTTTTAGGATCCTACGTGTGGGTGGACGATCTCTTGCCTTTTATTCTATTAGGGTTCGATCTTCACGAATCTTCATCGACATGACCAACTCCTCTTGTTAGTGGTGTCGAGAATTTCAAGGTGGAGCAACAATCCCTTGTTAGTGGTGTCGAGAAGTTCATCACGAAGCCGGAAGCCTCGGTTGTTACCCCCTCTCTTTTTCTGGTCTCGGCGTGGATCGCGGGACGCGATCCCTTGTTAGTGGTGTCGATTGTAACGCCCCGGGATTTATCCCAATTTAGATTTTAGGTTTTCTTTTGTGCATCTTCATGTCACCATGTCATCATGCATTTTGTCACTTCATTTGTTTTATTGCATTTAAATTTATATCACACCCTTCAAATTCAATTTCCACTTTTAAATTCAAATGCAAATCAAATTAATTTAAATGTGTTATTTAAATTCTTTTCAAATATTCAAACTAATATATTAAAATTTGTATTTTTGAAACAACAATTAATTGCCAAAAGTTATTTATCTTTACTTCTTCTATTTTATTTTTAAAACATAAAACTGAAAAAAATAAACAAAACAAATAAAAATAAAATAAAAAATAAAACAGAGGGAGAAAAACAAGAACCTGGCCGAAGCCCACTTGGCCCATCTCCCCTCTGGCCCAGCCGACCCCCACCTTTCTCCTTCGTACGGAACCTTTCCAGAGAGAGATCGCACATGGCCATGCCCCAGCCCCTACCTGCTCCCTCCACCTTTCCTCTCCTACTTAGCTGACCCCCTCCCCCTGAAACCCTAGCCCTCTACTTCTCCCTGCTACGCCGCCGCCCCCCCTTCTTCCCCATCTCTGCTTATCTGTTTTCTTCCACCGAGAAGCACCACCGTAGTCACCTTCGTAGAACAGTTGCTAGGGGCTGACGAGGGGCATCCCCCCGAACCAGGAGCTACGCGGCATCGACGTAAACCCCTCCGTGCGAAGGATTGCGCTAGGAGACACCGAAGCCGACAAGTCCTTCTTCCTCTTCTCCGTGGCTGGGAAGTGCCGCCACCGGAAATCCTCCCCTCCGGTCGTCCTCGCGCCCGATCCTCTACTCCAGCACCCTCCCCGTGAGCTTTTCTTTCAATCCCCGCCTTCCCCTCCTCGATTTGTCGTCGGAGTCGCCGAACCCGTCCTCGACATGCTCCGCCTCCGCCATAACCGTGCCGGGAAGCTCCAAGCTTTGGCTCTGTCTTTTCCCCCTGCACCGAACGGCTGCTCCACACCCGCACAAGAACGCACGCACATCGCACGCGCACCACCCCACCCCAGCAGCACCAGTCCGTGGTCGACGCAGACGATTCTTCCTCCGCCGCTGCTTCCTGTCGACTGAAGAAATTCAGTTTCGACAGTGTTCGTAGATGCGTTAGGTGCTCAAAAGTAATTCGTTGCGTCTACTGTAAACATCCCACTCCCCGCCCTAGTGGCTAGCTCCGTCGTTCGCTCTCTGCGAGAGATCCCGAGTTCGAAACCCAGCGCGGCCGATTAAAAATCGCCACCCCTTTTTGTTTCGGCTCACTGACGCCCTGGCCCCACCGGTCAGTGACCGTGATGAGAGTGCAGCACACCCCCCGCGCAAATGTCAGCGTGGGCCCGCGCGTCAGCCTCTCTGGCTAGCCACACGCTCGTTGAGAAAAGCCCTAGAAGATCTCTGCGCTGTTAATTTGCACCGAGCCCCCTGTGCTCCCTGTTTTCACGTCTTAGTCCCCACCGACACTTCTTCTATCACGGATAGGTCCCTGCCTTATTACAGAAACACCCCTACAACTAAAAATGCAATAACTTTAATTCTATAACTCCAAATAAAATAATCTTTATATGTTTTAATATCGGAATAATGCAATGAATATTAATATGCCATTTTTATGCCATTCTGCATTTGTTATTTTAATTGCGTAGTATAATTTGTTAATTGCAACTAAATAATTAAATATAGAATGTTAGGGGTAATAAATATATAATGCTCTATTCCATTTAGTTTAATTAGATCACCCATGCCATGTGTTGCCATGTTCACGAACATTTAATATTGCTTATAAATAAGTAACTTGCACCTAAATATTAATTGACGGGGTTGCTTTCCCGCTTAATTTTGATTACCTGCATTGTGTTGCATCTTGCCATGCCGTGCATCATCCTCGTATGATCATGTTGAATCTTTTGTCGTAGTTGTAAATGCATCTTTTACGCTTTCCAGTGTTTGTTGCTTCTTCGCGGATACGACATTAGGATGTGTGAGCAACGACAAGATCTGCTTCCATGCGGGATTCCAGGCAAGCAAAGTTTGCTTGTTTACCTACACATTGTCTTTCATCCTTGCCTTTTGATCTATGCTATCCTAGTTTACGATTCTTGAATTGCGATCCCATCATATGTTTATCCTGCAGCCCATACAGCTATATCCCCACATCCCATAAGCTGTTGTATGTTTATCTGTTAGCCTTGCGAGTCGTAGTGCATGCTTAAGATTGGTTTCTACGAGTCTGTTCGTCCTATGTCATTAAATACTTAGCTGATAGATTATTCTACCTTAATAAAATGTTGTCTATATTGGGGTATTATAATTAAAAGATAAGGCACCGGCGGAAGGCCTTGTGAGGTGATTTGTTCTGCTAAGTGTCGACCTAGGAACTGAGATTTTTTCCTCGGATCCAATTTTGACCGCACTAACCGCTTCTGGGAGGCCCAATGGAGCCCCATGCGGCTTCGATCTAATCCGCTTCTTATCCAGGGCGCCGCAAGTAGTTCGGGCTTTCCATTTGATGCATGCATATGGTTACCTAACGATCTCATGATGGTGGAGTAGTCGATTCTCATATAGGGTGGCACGTTCTTAGAGTGCTATGTAGGTCGATCCCGTGGGCACTTGACCTGATTAGCCGTGCACACAATCATGCGGTTCCCTGGATGGGTTGTAGAGAAGAGATTTGCCGTGTTGAGATGCCCTACCTTCTGGCTTTACATTCTTGGGGTTGATCGAACGAGTACGGGTCCAGTAGTGCACCCCTGCTGGGTATAATCTTATCGATGAGCCGTGTCCACGGTTATGGACGACTTGGTGATGATGCTGGCTAACAAGATCTAGACAATTTACACCTAATTATTGTTAATTAATTTGACTAGTAATATAGAATTACTTTCACAATAAATGATAACTAAAACTGTTCAACGTGTGAGTTTCCCGAATTGCTTCCTCATACTTGGTTGAGGGGGTTAATCCGAGAATGAGTTATAATTGGTGTTAGTTGTAGATGTTTATCTTATGCGCTATCTTATCCCTCTCTAATTAGACGGAAGTTGTAGCGTGTCTCTTTAGGTTGCTAGTGCTGCTGCCGCTAAGTCCACCTACCCCATTTGCTAGCCAGGGAGTGCCCTGACCCTCTTTTGCGATGTGCTTTATGTGCAGTTAACAGGTTTGAAGTCTGACGACGTTAGCTTGGGAATCCCTTCGACTTGGCTGGGCAGGGATATGGCGCCATTGCTTATCTTAAGGACTCTTAGTCCAATTTGTATCTAATCCATAGTCGGATACTATTTTTGCTTCCGCTGTCATTTGCATCTTTGTATTGTATCTTTTGTATCTTGACTCATTCGAGTCGTTGTTGTAATTATATCTTTGTTGTATTTGTGGATGTATCGGAACTATTGTAATGTTATCACAATTCCACCCACATATATCGCATGTTTCGGCGTGCACATTATGTCTGGTGGGCGACCAAAAATCGTTATTAGGCGGATTTCGACGGGAGCGCTTAAATCTACATAGAACCGATTTTAGGGCGTCACAAGGGAGATGCACTAGGGCGAATCATCCCCTTCCTAAGCATGTCATCCAATTGCTTCTTTAATTCCTCCAACTCTTCGGGATTTATCCTATACGATTTATGTGCTATGGGTCCAGTACCGGGTACCAACTCAATTATGAACTCGATATCCCGATCAGGCGGCATACCGGGTTACTCTCCGGGGAATACGTCCAAGTATTCAAACTAGCGGTACTTCCTCCAAAATGGGTTCAGCTACACTCTTATGGCAATTACCCGAGGTAGAATGGTGGGTCGAGAAGTGTGTAATTTCCTCTCCTTCCAGGGTGGTTAGGGTGATAGATTTGTTAGTGCAATCTATTATTCCACAGTTCACCGCCATCCAGTCCATTCCTAAAACTACTTATATCCCCTGTTTTCCTAACACCACGAGGTCTGCATGGAATCGGCCTCCCTGGATCTGCATAGGAGTCTCCCTGCAGGCAACGTTGGCTCTCGTAGTGGCCCCCGGAATCTGCACAAGCATAGGACGGTGCAACAAACTTGGAGTCATACCACTCTTCTTAACGAACGGCTCCGTGACAAATGAATGGGAAGCTCCCGAATCAGACAAAACTGAGGCAGCTACTGAGTTGACAGGGAACGTACCCAGAACAAGATCTGGAGCCTCTTGAGCTTCTTCTGCACTGATGTGATTCAGATGGCCTCGCGTGACAGGGGCTGATTTCTTCGGGTAATGGGCCTTGCCTCCTGAAGCACGGGATGGCCTTGATTCATCTTTTGTCGAATTGGGGCGACCACCAACGGGCTGTCTAGTGGGCACTCCCGAGAGAAATGGCCAGGTTGCACACAAGTAAAACATCCTCCAGTTGGCTTCAGAGCAGGCGGCCTATTAAAGTTTAGGCCGGGGTTGAAACCGCTTCCAGTGCGAGGTGCAGGCTGGCGGTTGGGATAGTTGGGTCTTGGTGCGAAAGTTGATGGCCTTGATGACGGATAAGTAGGTCTTGGTGGCTGATATGCAGGCCTTGATGGAGGTGAAGGGCGTGGGCTGGGGTAACTTCCAGCAGGGCTGCTGCTGCTACCGCCTGGCTGCATCTGCTGGCCGCGTTTGCGGTTGTCAAATGAAGCCTTGTGCTTGTGCTCCATCATGATGGATGCATCAGCGAAAGATTCCAGGTCTGTGAAGGGCATCACCACCAGGATACACTACATCTCATCATGAAGTCCGTTCATGAACCTCTCTTTCTTCTTGTCCTCAGTGTCAGTGTCGGCAGGCGCATGTAACATCCCAACATTTATAATGTTCAAAAAATCACAAAAATTTAAAACTTTTCCTTTTATTAAAATAAAATATTAAATGCATGAGGAAACCAACTATAAAAGACTTCAAAGTTTAATATTTCAAATGTCACAGTTTAAAACATTTTATTATTCCATGTAATTCAAAACCTTAAAATATAATTTGACAAAAATGTTACAAACTACAATTCATTTTATTTTAAGTAAATAGTTACTTATAAGTATTTGAATTAAATCACTTAGCCATATCTATTCATAAATACAAGATTATTCAAAATGGTTTATAATTGCTAAATGTTTTTCATTCCTTTAACTATGTTCAAAATATAGTTTGGAAATTATAAGCCTATAGTGTATAACTTTAAAACTTCATAAAATTTAAATTAATGAATTAGCCAAATAAACATTTCATTGAATTAAATGATTTCCATCTATTTATTTTCAGAACATGAAATGATTAATGGAATTTAAATAAGAATAAAATCAAAACAGAAACCTTGTCCAAAGTTGATATAAAGTTTTCAAATGAATTATCATAATCAAAAATTATAATGTTGCACAAATTGTTTTCAATTAAAAATGAATACCCTATATTTCACATTTTCCTAAAACCATTATTTATATGTTGTTCTTAATAATATGCCAAGATAAAGATGAATGATTTCAGCAAAACAAGTTTAAATAACTTAAATTCAAACATATTGAAATGGGGGTATTTTACAAATTTATTTTAGCCAAAAGAAAATTTAAATGAGAAATAAATTCAAATTTGACCTTAAGTGTTAAATTTGTAACTAAGCACTATTTCAAAATATTAAATTTCAAAAATGTTTAAAACACACCTACAACTGGTTTAACAGAGAGATAATGATTTTACAAATTTTTAGAAATTAATTTGACATCATTTGGAGTTATAAATCAAAAGTTAGGAATAAAAGAAATAAAATCAGAAAATAAAATAAGGGCTGACGTCATGCTGACGTCAGCAGATCTTCTTCCCCGAGTCGTATCCCGAACGAACTGCAACCGAAAACGAACTCGGATCAAATCGATCCTTTCCTTGCGGAGAAAGCCTTACCCGTGCGCCCTATAAATACCCCGGCATCGCCGCCCTCTCCCGCACCCGAAAATCCGAGCTCATCGCCCCCAGGCTGCCCGAAATCGCCGCCGCCGTGCCGCCATTGCCGTCGGCAATCTTCGAGGTTTTCCGGTGAGGTTCGATAGACCCAGGCTCTCCCCTCCACCCCCTTAGCCTCCCCTCGATCCTCTGCTTCTCCCTGACCTGACGCAGTGGCGAATTTCGCAGCAGAACGAGCCATCCGTGCTCCACCGAATCTCCCCGCCGCCGTGCGCAGCTCCGACGAGGTGTAGCCGAAGAACGAGGAAGCTCCAAGGATCCCGAGCGCGCCATCGACCTCGCCCGGACCTCCTCTACACCACGGTATGCTCCGCTCGTCCTCTAGGGCCGTAGATCATCGGGAACGCGTTTTCCGATCATGGCGCCGCCGCGCGCTCCGTCTCCGGCGACCTAGCGCCGCTCCTCTGTGGTCATCGCATCTCGCCCGTCCGATCTGAGATCAAGGGCTAGGATTAGATCAACGAGGACGAACCGGTACGGTTAGCTGTGATCCATCGGATCTGGATCTAACGATCCAGATTCGTTCACTTAACCACGTCAGCGCCGCGTGGCAGCACAGTCAGCAGCCACGTCAGCGCCAACGTGTAATTCGATTTTTCTATTTAAATTTAATTGGAAAATTTGCAGATTAGTCCCTGTAATTAAAACATCCATAACTTTTTAACCACAACTCCAAAGTTAATAATTTTTATATATTTGGAAAGCTCTGGATGTGTAGAATAATTTGGATCAGACAAAATTCAAATTTGACTTATTATAAAATATTCAAATTTCAAATGGTGAATTTGAGTATATTTGTAATAACTTTAAATCTATAAATCCAAAAATTGCAAATAAATATATTTTAGAAACCTTAAAATATTTGTAAATTAATTCCACTGCTATAAAATATTTGTGAGCAATTTTTGAATGATTTCATAGTTGTGTGTTTAATTTGAATAGTTTGACAAATTTTGAATTAACTTTTAATAGAAACAATATTTTTGATTAAATCCAATTGCAATAAATTTAATTAAAAGATCTCTGTCTATTAACACTGATTATAAAATTTTGTTATAAAAGTTTAATCATAGAAAACTTTAAATTAGAAATTAATTAAATTGCATTTATAAATTCATGCATATTTATAAAGAAATCACAAAAGTTATTTTTATGTTTCTTGTGATTTAAAATTTCATTTCATTCATAGCATACATTATTCTCATAGGAAAACCCCTCTTCAATAGTTTTCTCTAAGTTAGGATTATTTTCAAACTTAGTATTTTGTGAAAAGTGCTATGCACTAGACACTTAGTAATTTTCAAGATGGAGCTAGAAGACCATTGAAGTACTTAGCCAAAAACAAGACTTCAGAAGTATCTTCAAGGAGAAGAAACACTTAGAAGAAAATCAAGAAGATCATGAAGACCAACCAGAAATACTTTCCAAGTCTTGTTCTCTCTCCCTCTCTCTCTTTCTATTCTTTAAGTCTTTCTCTTTGTCTTTTCGTCTCCTCTGAGATTCATCAAGACTAAGTAAATCCAAGACCAACCTCGAGGATACAAGAATCACCAAGTCTGAAGATTCAACAAGACTATCAAGAGCTCAACCAAGACATCATCCAGAAGAAAGTACAAGTCTGGAGATGAAGCCTGGAGGACAACTACATCTTTCTTTCTATCCTTTCCCTCTTGCCTAATCTCGTCTTCTAGACTTAAACAAAATTTGATCATGATGTTATCATCTTGATGTTATTGGATCCTAGCAGCATAGTGGGATGAAGCGGCCTGGAAACAAACCTTACATGTCCACGTACATGAGACCTGTTCCACAATTTAAGTGGCTGGCCGGGTGTCTGTCTCCCTCACTATAGTGAATGTCCAACTTACAGAGAGTTGATAATAATGATGATCATATGGAACAACTGACTTAGTATTTTTCTCTAAGTATTTTGCACATCATGGCTAAGCCATTAGAGTGCTTGTTTCCTGAAGAAATAAAACAAAGTGTATTTATCCAACTAAAGACTTTAGTCCTTAGTCCTGTTTGGACCAACACATTTGCCTTGCATTAACTCAAAAGATTTCCATGGCATGGAAAAGTATTTCTAGTCCTTAGGAATATTTTGCACATCATGCATAAACATATTTTCCTTAGAAAGTTTTATAAAACTTATTTATTCATCTAGTATGTGTTTGTTTGCATTGTGGATTTGTGCTTGCTGTTGATTGTTGTATTGTGTTTGCTTATATTGTTAGATTAAACGGAGAGCAAACGTGCGTTGTTGAAAAGAGTTTGTGAACAACGACAACATTCAAAGGCAAGTGGCACACCTCATAAACTTCCTATTTTTATGCATTACTTAGTGTATTTTTATATGCATGTGTTGCTATGCTAAACCTGTAGAATCCCTTATTCCTGGGTCTAGGTTCCTATGCAATACTTAGTAGAATTATTGTTGCTATGCAAATGTTGTTTTGTGAAAATCTAAATTCTACTAAGTTAAGAATGAAACACCTGGGTGGTAATTGGTCGGATGGTTTATGTTGAGTGGCTACTCATGTCCATTTCTATGGCGAGTATGTACACTTGAGAACGGCCACCCAGGAACAGAGGAATCTGAAGAACTCCAAGTGACGATTGCTTCCAGTGCAGCCATTGCCATATGGGCTCTGGCTTGATCGATTATGTTGCGTGGACTCTCTCCGGCTTGACAAGCAGATGTAGGGGGGATGTTAGGTGGAACGGGTCAAGCCAGTATGGGGAGGGAAAATGCTTCTGAAAGATCTCGTCTCATTCTCTCCTTTCCTTATCACAAATGGTGTGTAAAGGATACTTTGGGTTGAATGGGTACAATGGTGAAAGTGCACAACCTCTGCAGAGTGTAAAACTAAGTACTTAGCCGCGTCCCCGGTTACGGACAATTTTGAGCAGCTGATCAAGGACGTCAACGGAGGATTCCGCCATTCCAACTTCAAAAGTAAAACTTGATGGGTGAACAAGGGTAGAAATGAGACAGTGGATTTCATGCCACGGATGTTTCAAATAGAAGAAAAGTGTTTTCCAAAGAGTTAGGAAAAATTGGCTTTATGCAAACTAGCCTTGAGCTCCACCAGCCAAATATTCATATAGGCTTTAGAGTTATTCCATAAGTGTCCACCATAGTGTCACTTGCCAGACTCCATTTTTAATGGAATCTGACCCACGTTGGTGCAATATTTTTCTTATTGCAGATTTGATCAGATGACGAGTGAGGTTTCGTTGAAAGGTTTCGAGTCTACAACCAACATGTTTTCGCCTGTGGCAGCATGAAAGTTATTAGAGGCTCACTGCTATTGTTTTCCGCTGTGTACTATTCAAAGCTAGCTTTATGCTATGCAATTTGTAAAGAATATTTTGTAATTCTGGATCATCGATGTAATAAAATTGACCTTTGTTGTGATATTACATCGTAAACTGTGTGTGCAAATGAAACGATCCAGGGATTTGCACTATACACAGGTATCTGCCTTATTTAAAGAGCAGGTACGCTACAGCGCATACCTTGCCAGAGTAGTGAACTTCTCAAGGTATTCACTGACGGACATACTGCCTTGCTTGAGCTGCAGGAACTTCTCTCGCATGATACTGACCAGTCCTGAAGGCACATAACGCTTCAAGAACTTTTTCTTGAACGCCTCCCAAGTCATGACTTCGTCTTGCGGTAGTAGGGCACGAACGGCCTCCCACCACGCTCGGGAAGGTCCCGAGAGATAGTGGGTACCGTAGACCACCTTCTCATTGTCACCCACTTGGGCGACCCTCAAGTTGTTCTCGATAGTGCGAATCCAGTCGTCAGCATCCAGCGGCACTTCGCTCTTGGAGAAAACTGGTGGGTTGGTGTTCTGAAAATCACGAAGCTTGGAGCGGGGCTCCTCATTTCCTTGGCGGCCATTCTGGTTGACGGCGATCTGAGCAAGGTGCTGCAGAGAAGCAAGGTTGGCATTCCTCTCTGTGTGGGCTGCCTCGCGATCCTCCACGAGAAGGCGCAAAACTTGAGCCAAAGATGGCTCGGGTGGTGGGGTTGGTAGTGGATCTCTCGCCATGCTGAAGTTGATAGTAAGGTATACATTAGTTCTTCTGTCCGGAACCACTTAATTTTAACATGCATT
This sequence comes from Poa annua, assembly GCA_026929855.1. Taxonomy (NCBI): domain Eukaryota; kingdom Viridiplantae; phylum Streptophyta; class Magnoliopsida; order Poales; family Poaceae; genus Poa; species Poa annua. The sequence goes on from CM049426.1 coordinate 75,402,720, forward strand.
TGGGTAGAACACACCATACATAATTTTTGTAGCATAAGGAAGAATAAATTCGCAGCAAGGAAATACTCATAAAGAAACATGATCTACTCCATATCAAGGTTCCAAAAGCATCACATAATAGTTCACAAACTCATGACAACATACTGACATAGTCTTACAATCATCCAATCAACACACTCGTGCTAACTAGACCACACAATCGCAGCAACTTATCGCGATGGTTCGGTCTTAACCCAAAAGAGACTACTCGAAGGTCTACTCGACGTCCACGGCAACGTCACTGTCAAAGGGTGTCTCGTCGGGGTCCTCGTCCTCGGACATAACAGCCCCCCTAGTCCTCACCGCCCTCGCCACGGAGGTCGTCGTCGTCCTTCTCACTCTCGAGCTGTAGCGTACCTGCACTTAAAAATATGGCAGGTACCTGTGTATAGTGCAAACCCCTGGATCGAATCATTTGCACACACAGTTTACGATGAATATCACAACATTGTATCAATATTACACGGATAATCCAGACTTGGTAAAATAAATCGTTCGATACATCTTTGCATAGCATTAAAGCTAGCTCAAAACTATAAACCAACGGAAATAAATCTTCAATGAGACTCCATCTTCATGATACGCCACAGGCGAAAACATGTTGGTGCAGACTCGAAACCCAAAATGTAATCCTTACTCTTCATCAGATATTTCTGCAACGAATAATAATTTGCAACAGAGTGGGTCAGATTCCATAAAAAATGGAGTCTGGCAAGTGACACTATGGTGGACACTTACTGGAATAACTCTATAGCCTATATGCATATTTGGCCAGTGGAGTTCAAGGCTATTTTGCATAAAGCCAATTTTATCCTATCACTTTATAAAAACAGTTTTCAACATCATAGTTGGCAACACTGGCAAGTTCCAGTGGACCAAAAGATATCTCGCCCTTAGGTACACTCTCAGGTGAAAACCCCCACATTCAATGGTCCTAAGTATAGTAGAAACTATCTTAGGTGAAAACCCCCATGAACATGGTCCTGAGTAGTCCACTGTTGTTTATCAAAATTTTATTAAGAAATTAGAATGTTGGGATTCCTCCATGTTCCATGATCAGCTGTAGTCTTTACTTGGAATACTACTCCTTGAGTTCTTCACAATCTTCTCCATTTAGTTCTCACATCCCTTTGTTCCTGGGTGGCCTTCCACAAGTGTACTCTCAGGTGAGAACCCCCACGTTCATGATCCTAAGTATAGTAGAAACTATCTTAGGTAAAAACCCTCATGGACATGGTCCTGAGTAGCCACTCAACATAAAACAAACAACCAATCCACCCAGATGATTCATTAACTTAGTGATGTGCACTCCCAGGTGAAAACCCCCACATACTATGATCCTAAGTATAGTAAAGACTATCTCAGGTGAAAACCCTCATAGACATGCTCCTGAGTAGCCACTTAACATTTTGTAAAACCTTTCTTCAATTGCATAGCATCAAAAATTCTACTAAGTCATTTCATAGGTACCTAGACACAATGGAATAGGGAATTCTAAAGTATTGCATAGAAAATCTACTAAGTCCTACACATGCATAGGAAAATAACTAAGTCATGCATAGAAAATACTTAGGAATTTTATGGGGGTGTGCCACTTGCCTTGGCAACAAGAAGAATAGCAACAGCAGCTGCAATAGTTGTCGTTTCCCTCCGAAATTTCTAACACATCAAACAAAACACACATAAACATACAAAACAAAATAACAATACAAAAATATGCTATGCATGATGTGCAAAATACTTAGAGAAAATACTAAGTCTATTATTTAAGGTGATCGACAATTATCAACAACTCTTTGTAAATTGGATATTCACTATAGTGAGAGAGACAGACACCCGGCCAGCCACTTAAGTTTTGGAACATGTCTCATGTACGTGCACATGTAAGGTTAGTTTCCAGGCCGCTTCATCTCACTATGCCGCTAGGATCCAACAAACTTCAAGATGGCAATAACATGATCAAAAATTGTTTTAAGTCAAGATTAGGAAAGATAGAAGAAAATGATGTAGGTTATCTTCCAGGCTTCATCTTCAAACTTGTAGTATTCTCCTTAGTGATATCATGATCACCATGTCTTAGAGAGAAGAAAGAAAAAGAGAAAGAAAGACTTAGAGGATAGAGGGGGTTGGTCTTCTTGGACTTCTTCTTGATTTTTCTTGTAAGTGTTTCTACTTCTTGGAGATTCTTATGGAGTCTTGTTTTGGCTAAGTCCTTCATTGGTCTTCTAGCTCCATGTTGAACATCCTGAGTGTCTAAGTGCATAGCACTTAACCAAAAATGCTAAGTTGAAAATATTCCTAACTTAGAGAAAATAATGGAGGAGTTTTTTATTCCTATGAGGAGAATAACTATAAAATATGTTATACATGCAATGCTCTTTTTAATCATAATAAACATCATACAAAATTTGTGATATTTATAAAGTATGCATTAGGCTATAAATGCAATTTAATTTTTTCCTAATTTTGGAAAATATAATAAAAGGAATTACATGTAAAATTAAAGTTTTATGTGATTAAACTTTTATAATAAAATTTTATAAATGGTGTTAATAGACAGAGGGCATTTAATTAAAATTTATAGCAATTGCATTTAATCAAAATTAATGTTTCTATTAATAGTTATGTCAAAAAAAGTCAAACTATTCAAATTAAAACATACAACTATTAAATCATGAAAATAATATTCAAAAACATTTTATAACAGAGGCATCATATTACAATTATTCCAAAGTTTATAAAACAATTTTATTTGCAATTTTTGGATTTACATGTTTAAAGTTATGACAAAAATACTCAAATCTTCCATTTGAAATTTTAATATTTTAAACTTAGTCAAATTTGAATTTTGGAAGATCCAAAATATTCTACATGTCGAGGGATTTCCAAATATATAAAGTTTGTTAAATTTGGATAAGTGGTTAAAAAGTTATGACAGATCTAAGTGGCAGGGGCTTTTCTGCAAAACTGCCATTTAAACAATTAAAAGAAAACAATTTCCATGTCAGCGCTGACTGGGCTCCGACGTGGCGAACTCTGATTGGCTCGGATCTAGGGTTAACCTGGTCAGTACAATCTTAAGAGGATTGGGCGGTCCAGATCTGATCATACCTCTTCGGCTTGGATCTAATCTGGGCCGTTGGTGGGAGATCGAACGGCCTCGGCCGCGTCAACCAGGACGTGGCGGCGCTGCTCCGCCGGGGTGGAGGACGACGGAGGCGTGGGCTCGGGCCTGGACGGCGCCGGAGCTGCGGAGGCTCCCCGGTCTCGAGGAGGCCACGGCGATGTGCGGCGCGGGGTGCTGAAGACGATGGCGACGTCGGCCTCGAGCGGCGTATTACGATGCGGCGTGGAGGAGCAGCCGAGATGATTCGGGCGCCGCCGAGCTCCGGTCGGACGTGCCCCGCACGTTTTACTGCAAGGGAAGAGCGGGCAAGACGTCAGGGGGTGCGGGGGAGCAAGGGCAAGGCAATGGAGGGGGAAAACGGGGGGGGGGGGGGGGGGGGGGCGGGGGCAGAGGCTCACCTCGTCGAGGATCAAAGAAACGCGGCGGTGGACCGACGAACTCCGGCGAGCAAAATGCTCACCCTGGGGGCACGGTTCAAGGGGAAAAGAGAGGGGAAAAGTGGAGGAGGGTCAGGGCTACAAATAGGGCAGGAGAGGGAGAGGTTTAATGGCCTTAATCGCACGAATTGAAGAGGAATGAATCCGGCCGTTTTCGGGCGAGGTCAGGGGCGTGGTTCCCGTCCGGAGCTTGAAGATGATGACGTCACGCTGACGTCATCATTTTTCTTTTCCTTTTCTGATTTTTCTTTTAATTCATATCTTTTGATTTAAATGTCCAAATGATGTCAAATTAATTTCTATAAATTTGTAAAAACAAAATCTTTGTGTTAAACCAGTTGTGGGCATGTTTTGAACAATTTTAAAAATTAATAATTTTGAAATATTGATTAAATACAAATTTGATACTTAATATGAATTTTGAAAATATAACCTAATTAAATTTTCTTTTGGTTAAAATAAAATTTGTAAAAATACCCATAGACAAATATGTTTGAATTTAGATTATTAACTTGTTTTGCTGAAAAAATTCACCTTTATTTTGGCATAAAAGTAGAATAATAGAATATAATTTTTTTTAGAGTAATATGAAATAAAATGTATTTTTAATTTAAACTTTTTGTGATTTAAACAGATGATGAATGATGAGATGCATGTATGCATGAAGGCAATGCTTAAAATTTTCTTTTCAAAGCAAAATACATAAATATTTTCAAAAGTTTTAAATTTTAGTGATTTTTAAACATTTCAAAATATAGGGATGTTACACGAGCTCCATGTCCATATCCTCCATCGGGTTCTCATCATCTGGCAAGATGGCGTCGTTCTGCTTGCTCAACGCCTCTACCTTGCCCTTCGGCTCACTGATCCTGTCGTCATGTGAGTCAACGGCCGCCCTGAGCTCGTCGACCATACCGTCCAACTGGAACTTGTAGAAGCGGGTAGACTAGAAACGTGGGAAGATGGAGCGGCGCTCCTTCCTAAGCTCTATCTGATACTCAACTAGACTCTCCTCTGTGGTCTTGAGCTTCAACTCCTCGGCCTTCAGCTTGTCCTATTATGTCTTGAGCTGAGCCTCCAAGTCCTCGATCCTCAGCTCAGCTGCCGAAGCCCGAACCTCTGTGCCGTCGTGGTTCAAACGGTGAAGATCACTCTCCATGCGACTGGTGACTAGCTGGGACTGGGTGTACTCGAGGAAGAGCCCCAACTCGGCCAAGTGGTTCCCGAAGGTGGAGTGGGGACGCGGCGGCACAGGGGTACTCTGCTCGTCAAGGCCGGAGTAGAACTCGAAGCGGGTGCCGACCAGCTCGGCACTGTGGGCGCACACCAAGCGGGCGAGAGCTCTCTGCAGGACTGTCACTATCGCCCCCATCTGCGTTCGATGCAAGGGCATCCTCAATCAGCTCCTCGGCGAAGGGTACCACCAGCGTCCCTCGAAGGGTGCACCTCACGGTCCAAGACATCTCATCGCCAATCATCGGCAAGCAGCGTCCTATCAGCAGCTCAGGTAGTGGGCGCCCCAAGTACCGGGTCAACTGGAGCAAATCTGCCGGAAAGAGACGCGAAACACCCTGAGTCGGGCACAACCCCCAACTGAATCGACGACGAGAACTCTCCGTTCATCTACACAAAATTTTAAATGAAGTTTGAATTAGTGAACGGTGTGCAAAATTTTAAACAAGTAAAAACGTAAAGTTTAATGCAAGTATAGTATTAATCAGTAATTAATAACAGAGGGGAGGGAATAGCAGTATATTCTGCACATTTTAAGTATCTCCCCTGAATTTTTAGGAAAAACATTTTTGCGCGACATCGATGCCCAACCTAGCTAAAGTCTCCTAAGGTCAACGATGGCTCTGATACCAAGTCTGTAAGGACCCCTCGGAAACAAATCCGAGATGTCCACGTTATGTAAAAGATCACGATCCCAAGGATCAGTGCATCGCGATCACATAACCAACATTGGTATCAAAGAGTTACATCATTCAAGTCGTACGAATAAAAGTCTTACAACACATAAATGGTCATGCGACCAACTCTGTAAACCTCGTCACGCAGGACAAAATTAAATTAAGATAGTGGAAGCTCGTGGCTAGCGTCGGCCCTTGCCATCTCCGGACGCTTATCCCACAAGTGAAGTTGACCGGTAACAACTAAACGGCGAAGTCGTCGTCATACACCTCCTCCTCGACGTAGTCCTCATCGTTGTAATCTGAAGATTTGAATATCCAGGGACAAAGCCATATGAGTACAATTACGTACTCGCAAGAGCACCTCTAGGAGATGAACATTTTTCAGTTTTTCATGGAGATGCACATACAGCATTTTCGAAAACTAGGATAGCTCCTCTATACAACTATAGGGCTTAATTTTTGAACACCATGATTTTAAAAATAGAAAAAACGACATCTCTATATCTTTGTTGAAGAAAAAATTTAGAGATAGAATTCTCTTCTCTAAGATATAGCAAGGACATATCGAAGTACAGAAAACTTTCTTTTGTAAAAGTTTATCAAAACACTAGGATAAGGGTAACCATTTTTCCTCACTTGAGATCAGACTGGTTGTCTCCTCAAGATCAACCATCCTCACCCAAATTCCGTACCTCCCAAGTACCACCCTTGTTGTCTCCTTGTTTTTCCACCGAGAAACACTTTCATTTTTAAAACTAAAATGCCCATACGCCTAGATCAGTGGCCTTTCCAACCGTCCATGACCGCGAACGCGGCTATTCGAATAGATTGACACGCTGCAGAGGTTGCACACTTTACCCACACCTATCGGTTCTTCCGCCGAGTCTGCCACGACCCGTCATACGACAGCATGCGGGGGTCCGGATAACACGATCAAAGCTTTCCACTATGTGCACCCTAGTTTCGGGGCCTCCCGGTAGGTTTGTTCTCCTCGGCACCGTGTGCTCCACTAGACCTCTTGGTCTTTCCTCGGGACCCCCCACCACCACGGCAGGAGACCCGCTGCTACGAAGCAGTGTATTGTCTCTTCCGGACGACAACCCGATTTCGAGGGCCCAAACCTCATAGATTGTATGAGAGCCCCAATACTAAAACAGACAAGCTTCCGGCTAAGCCCTACCCATTTCAGGTAGTGTGGCTGCACGGGTTAATTGTTCGAGCGGCTGCTAGGGCTTTACTTTGTTTTTCAAAAACACCTTCACCTCCGACTGTTCCCAACAGCTCGGGTTTTCGCAAACACATCCGATTGCTCCCAGCAACTCGGGTTTTAATAAAACACTTGTTCGCCAATTGCTCCCAGCAACTCGAGTTTTCCTCCGTAAAACAGTTTTATCAAAATAGGTTCCCATACTATGATTTTGAGGTAAGTAGATGAAGGTAGACTACTAGAAAACTTAATCTTTTTGATGTAGCCTTCAATGTCGGCCTAGTGAGGACAGGGGTGTGCACAGCCCACTCCCCCCAGGCCTCGCCCGCTGACAGATCAGACGAAAAGACTAAGGACCAAGCCACGGCTTGGAGAGACCCTCGAGAGGCAACTCCTCTTGAGGGCATGAAGAGGACCTGCGCTTAAAGAGACTGTCTCGAGGCTCCACCCGACTGGAGAGAAGTCAACAGAAATTCCTCCGCAGGCCGCCTTGGCCCTGTGGAGAAGCTTTGCGGCCAAGGAAATGTTGTAGGGCGCACATGGCCTCTGCAGCGGCCGCAGAGTGACGTGAGCACTCCAATTGCCATTCTGGTGATAAAGGAGTCAACAAAGTTGCGTCGACTGCGCCAGGACGGCTGGGACTTTCCTCTCTGGTGATAAAGCGGCTGGACGGCGCACCGCTCCAAGAAGATCGTGATCGTGGGCTCAACCATGATCACTGCAACCCCTGCGAGCCGTTCTGTGCGGTCTATAGCCTGTCGGCCACCGCGCCCAACTTTAACATGGATGGACCGCGTCCATGGAGGTTTCGGCAGTGGTGGAATCCAACTCCTCCGCGCCCCTGCCGTGTGGGAGCCCACCTTGGACGACCTGTGCAAGGAAGACGCCCGTGGCGCCTATAAGAGGAGCAAGAGCTCCACCGGTGCAAGAGGTCGGCCAATTGCTTGCTAAACACTTGTAAACCCTAGCCCAGCAAGTAGGATAGCCATCGGCTGGAGGAGGAAGATAACAACTTTGTCCCTCTCCAAGCACAAACGGCCTCAAGAGAGCCCTCGGCAAGCTCAGTTGTACTGTAACCTCTCCAGTGCAATACAGACAAGCAAGAGTAGCGGTGTTACCTCCTCCTGAGGGCCGTGAACCTGGGTACGGGCCGGTGTCCATTTCTGTCGTGGGTGTTCCTCTCCAGGCCCGGCGAGCACCGTCGTGGTGCCTCTCGAGAGTTGTTTGACCTTCGTGTTCAATCCCCCTATCAAACTACTCTTCAGGGTGTGACTACCCCTGTTCTGTGGCGTCACTCTCCAACATTCAACAACAAGGCTCATCAATTAAAACTCTTTTTGGTAACACCTAGAGTACTTCTAGTAGATAGCTTTGGCCAGACAATATTTTGTAAAATAGTTCTTGGGTGGCAAGGTACCATAAAAGAGGTGAAACATGCATTATTTTTTTTTGAAAACAAAACATGCTGGATAAAATAATAGGATTCATTATAGTGGTTAGGTGGGCTTGCCTTGGTCAAAGTACTGTCCCTGGTCTTGCTCTTCTTCGTAGGTGTGCTCAGCTACCACGTTCAGCTCCTGCTCTACTTGCGGATCTACCGTAACATGAAAAAGGGAATAACGAACTAGAGTAAATCCTACGTAGGCGTGTTAAAAATAATATAAAGTGAAAGAACAATCAGCAAGCACTTTAGAACAGAATCATCCATAGGAGGGATTCACCTAATCATCAACACAATCACAAACAGAACACACCAAACATATAATGCTACACTATGGAATGAAATGGAGTATGCTAACTACACACAAGGAAAACATCACCACACTATTAATGTTTTAAGAGACAAGTGTAAGGGCTTAGTTTAGGTTCTGGATTTCAGACAAGTTTTAGACTCAAGCTTGCTTTTATCCAAAAACAGAAAATACAAGTATTACCATTAAATAGTTATTGTGGTGTTGTTTCAATGGAAAAGGCATAACTTTTAGAGTAATGATCATAAAGAGAAACCCTTCTACCACAATACTCCTGGGTACTAAAGGAAACTCTGAAAATTGGTTGTGCATTAAAACTACTCCCAAACAGAAACTAAAAATCATCTAATAGCTACTGATGTCCAAACAAAAAAGGATGTAGTTTCTGTTTTATAGATCTCCTGCATGCAAAGTTAATTTCTTTGGAAATATATGAGTTTTATCTTTCAGTAGAAATTTGATTCACCTAATTTGTATAATCCTAGCTGAAGTTATCCCAGATTTAAAACAAAGTAAACTTCAGACAATTATTGATGTACAAAACAAAATATAAATCATTCTGGTACCAAACCAGTGTGGTATGTTAGATAAAACTTGTGGCTACTCCACAAAAATACGCCAAACATATTTTTAGAGAATATTTACATACGCCAAACAGAGGTAGCTCAAACAACCAAAACTAGACAAAAAATATTTTCAGAGAATCTAAATATACATTTTATGAGAAATAACCTATTGTTTTAAGGAATTGATTTACCATTCATAAAATATATACTGGAAAATTCTACCCTTATAGGATATGAAACCTACCACTTATCTCTACCACATCCATATGGGTTTACCCCAGAAAGTAATTTAATTAATGAATTAAAAATCACCAAATACCTACTGGTGTCTTTCTTTTGTTAGAATCATCTCCTGCAAGCTTGACTTATAGATCTGGGTAGGCATTTTGATAGGATTTCTAGGGATTTATAAATCTCAAGTTATTAATAAATTGGTGAAAATGATACTTTTTACTAGATCTATTATAGCACACAACTGAGAACATATTTTGGATAAAATACAGTGCCACATGGTTAAGAAAACGTAGAGCTATGCTACAAAATTTACTTCACTAAATTAGCATACACAGTTCTACCACAAATGAATAAAAGCTAGGCTATTACTTTTCTGGAAATTTAAACAGAGAAATGATTAAACGGAAAAGATGAGAGTGGGCCGGATCTAGGCCAGTTCTACCCGGGATTAGCGCGGATCTATGTGGAGATGGAGTTGTGCCGGCCCAACTGGGCGAGACGCGCGCGCGCGTCACCGAAAAACGGTCAACGCCGGCTGCGTTCAAACTCAGCCGTCGATCTCCAGATCGACGGCGCATGAGTCGTCTCCTACCTCGCGCCGACGGAGGAGCGAGCCGGAGCGGGAGAGAGGAGGGCGTGGACGGTTCTCTCACCTCGAGCGCCGAGCGGGCACGGTGAGGGGTGGAGAAGAAGGAGGAGTCAATGGCGAGCTCGGGGACACCCTCAGGTAGCGCATGCATCGCCGGAGTCCATTGCAATGTCGGCGACGAGCTCCTCGGGTCGTGGACGAGCACGGCGTCCACGGGCAATCCCTGAGCAAAAGAGAAGGGGGGCGGGTTAGGTCACACAGAGGGGATCCCAGAGAGCCAAAAATTGCAAGGAATAGAGCAGAGGGGCGCCCGATACGACTGTCTCTTGCCGTCGGTGAGACGATGGAAAAACTCCTCGGTGCGGCCAGCACAGGATGAGAGCTCGAACGAGAATCAGAGGGAGGGGAGTGGAGGTGTGTGAGCGTCACGAGAGGTAGAGAAATGGGGCAGAGGAGAGCTCAGGGTGGTTTTGTAGATGCCACCCGATCTAGGGTTTCTTCGGACATGGAGAGAGAGGGAAGCGGTCTTCTCGCGTTCTACTGGCTGGGTGGGCGGTGGGAGAGAGGCCGGAGGGATTTCATCGGGGTATGACGAGCTCGGGCCAGTAGAAATGGAGAAGAAAGGCTCGGGTTGGCCGGGGAGAAAAAGGCAAGGATATGAGTAAAGGAGGGAGAGGATATGGAGGCTGGCAGGTGGGTCAGAGCTTGGGGGTGCTGTCCCCCTCCTTGTCATCAGCAGAGAGGGTCGAGGGAGAGAGGAGAGGGGTATCTAGGGTTCGTGTAGTCTAGGTTTTTCTTCTTCTATTTTATTTTTATTTTTTCCTTTCTTTAATTGCTCAAGACAATTTAAATTTGATTTTCAAAACAAGAGATTGTCGGCCCAGTGAGGACTGGGGTGTGCAGAGCCCACTCTCCCCAGGCCTCGCACGTTGATAGATCAGACGAAACGACTAAGGACCAAGCCACCGCTTGGAGAGACCCTCGAGAGGGAACTCCTCTTGTGGGCCTGAAGAGGTAGCGAAGGCCTGAAGAGGACCTGCGCTTCAAGAGACTCTCCCGAGGCTCCACCCGCCTGGAGAGAAGTCAACAGGAATTCCTCCACAGGTCGCCTTGTCCCTAAGAAGAGGCTTCACGACTAAGCTTACTCTATAGAGCGCACATGGCCTCTGCAGCAGCCGCATGGTGACGCCGGCACCCCTGTTGCCGTTCTGGTGATAAAGGAGTCAACAACGCTGCGCCGCTTGCGCTAGGACAGCTGGAACTTTCCTTTTTGGTGATAAAGCGGCTGGACGGCGCAACACTCCAGGAAGATCGTCATCGTGGGCTCCACCACGATCACTGCAACCCCTGCGAGCCGTTCTGCGCGGTCTGCTACCTCTCGGCCACCACGCTCAACTTTATCGCGTATGGACCGCGTCCATGGAGGTGGGGAGAACGGTGGACTCCATATCCGCTTAGCCACTTACCAGTGGGAGCCCACCTCGACCGCACGGCGGCAGGAGGATGCCGGAGGCACCTATAAAAGGAGCAACAGCTCCACCGTAGCAAAGCACCGGCCAATTGTTTGCTTAATACTTGTAAACCCTAGCCGAGCAAGTAGGATAGCTATCTGCGGGAGGAGGAAGACAACAATTGTGTCCCTCTCCAAGAACGAATTGCCTCAAGAGAGCCCTCGGCAAGCTCAGTTGTACTGTAACCTTTGCAATGCAATACAGACAAGCAGGAGTAGCGGTGTTACCTCTTCGTGAGGGCCATGAACCTGGGTACGGGCCGGTGTCCATCTCTGTCATGGGTGTTCCTCTCCAGGCCCGGCGAGCACCGTGGTCGTGCCTCTCGAGGGTCGCTTGACCTCCGTGTTCAATCCCCCATTCAAACTACTCTTCAGGGCGTGACTACCCCTGTTCCGTGGGAGTCACTCTCCGACATTTGGCGCGCTAGGTAGGGCCTGAGACGCGTCAACGACTTTCAAGCCGCCCCCGCGCCTTGGCGGACACCCGCGCTACTCGCGCCGCCCGCGCCAACAGACGCGCCTTAGAAGGAGCTCGCGCCGCGCCCGGCACCACTGCCACGCGCAGACGGTGGGGACGTCCCCGCCGTGAGGAGCGCGCCACCTCCGGCTATCATGTGGAGGAGCCCGGACATGACGCCGAGCATGAAGAGGACGCCCAGTCCTCGCACCCGACGCAGCGCCCGAGCGGCTCCACCCAAGGAAGGACAGACCCCGCACCGCACACCACCCTACTCATGGCGCAAGAACTTCTCCGCTACCAGCCTACCGCGGAGGACCACGAGCAGTGGCTGGAGCGACTCAACCACCTCGTCGGCATCGCCACGACTCGCCCCGCTCCGTCACAGTCCATCGTGCACCCTTCCCTCTCGGGCATGGCTGCGCCAAACGCGCCTCTGCCTCCTCCAGGGCCTTCACCGGCCGCGACGCAGAGGGCTGCCTCCCACGCGTCCTCGCCTCACGACGGCCTGATCGTGCAGCGCACCACGCCGGACGCGCGCGTGGGGATGGAGCTCCAGCGCAACCGCCAGAACCGCCTCGTCGAAGAAATTGGCAGGCGGGCCAACAGAACCGCAGCGCGCTGCAGCACGGGGAAGCACGTACGCCACCGGCTGCATGGCGTTCACCCGCTCCCTACGTCGCGTGGTCTGGCCCTCAAAGTTTAGGCCGGCTCTCCCCAAGGGCTACGACGGCTCCAGCAACCCCATCGAGTTCCTGCAGCTCTACACCACCTCCATACAGGAGGCAGGCGGAGACGACAAGGTCATGGACAACTGGCTCTCCCACGCGCTTCGCGACTCCGTGTTGTCATGGCTCCTGAACCTCCCGGAGGAATCTGTGAACTCTTGGGAGGAGCTCTGCAAGCAGTTCGTCTCCAACTTCAAGGAGACTTACGAGCGCGCGCTCACCCACAACGACCTGCCCGCTGTGGTGCAGAAGAAGGATGAGACCCTCCGCAAGTACATCCAGCGCTTCAGCCAAGTGCGCAACAAGATCCCGAACATCCCTGACACCCAAGTTATCGCCGTCTTCCGCGAGGGCGTCACGAACAGCAGGATGCTCGAGAAATTGTGTATCCACGACAAGCTCACCTCTGTGGTGAAACTGTTCGACTTGGCTGACAAGTGCGCCAAGGCTGAAGAGGGACTCCTATTTGTCAAAATGTCCTCACGAGGGGACGACCATGCTGAGGGGTCCAAGAGCCAGAAGAAGAAAGAGGAGCCCAAGCGCAAGGCCACCGCGGTCCTCGCGGAAAAGCCTGACGCTAAGGGCACCCGCAGGGACTCTCGTGAGCCTTGGAGAGAAACGACGACCATCACCCATTCTGCATCTCCCACAACAGGCGCGGCCACTCTACGGATGTAACATCCCAAATTTTTGAAGAATTTAAAACTTTGCATTCATGCATCATTCATCATATAGACTTCACATTTCAATTACATAAGGACTAAATAAAAAATCAATTATAAGTTTAAATATTATAATTCCATAAAGTTGTTTAATTGTACTCCTAATAATATTCCTTTATATAAAAATATTTGTTAGGCAAGATACGCTTTCCAAAACATATTTTTATGAATTTTTCTGAAATGATTTGGTTACGTTTGAAAATCATATTTGAAATCAGTTTTGAAAAACGGAAAAGGATTTGAATAAAATTAAATGTTTTTCCGAGCTAATAGGGCCGTAGCCCGTAACTATCTACCACACGCGCGCAACGCAGTGGCCCGCCAGCGGCCTAGCTCCCTCTCTCTCTCGCAGACGCCGACAGGTGGGACCCACCTGTCATCTCCCCCGCGGAGCCGTTCGTCCTCAAATCTCACCCACATCCCCGACCGAAATGCCCAATTTGATTTTGTTAGAATACGGAGATTTACTACTCCATTACCTCGCCGTTTACCCCTACTAAAAGCCCCCGATCTCCTATGTCTTTTGCCCCAAACAACTTCTCCCGAGACCCCCTAGGCTGCCCGCTAGAGTCCTCGCATTTCCGATGTCGGTAAGAACTCCGCCGGCGCGCAACTCCGGCCACCTCGGACCCTCTCTCCACTTCCTTTCGAATTATTTTAACCGTGCGCATCGATTTGACACGGTGGGGCATTTGTTTTCACAGTAAATCCGCGCCTCCGTCCACGAACAAGAGGAACCGCCGCCGCAAGCTTCTCCTGCGAGCTCTTCCGGGGAGACGAGGACGATTTGGTCATCGCCGCCTCGCCATCGCCTTCATCTCGACGTCGCGCACCTCGTAGTAAGCTTCGTTCCTACCCTAGAGCCGTAGAACGCCACGAGCGCAAACGCCGTCCATGGCTCTGCCACGCCAGCGCGTCTCCTACGACTCGCGCCGCCCGCGTTGGGTCAACGCGTCCTGGACCGTTGGATCAAGATCCAAAGGATCCGTTTTTATTTTATTTTTTGTCGCGGGTGATTAATCTAACGCGTCCGTTTTCATTTAGATCTAACGGCTCACGATCTCGATCCGCGTCGAAGCGGTGCGGGCGAATCAGATCGCGCCGCGTGGCCGATTCTTTTTCTTTTTCAAATAGAATTCAGAAATTAAAACAGAAAACTATTAAAACTTGTAAATTCCATAACTTTAAATCTGTAAGTCCAAATTTGATAAAATTTATATAATTGGAAAGCCCTGCTCATGTAGTTTATTTGTATATCATTAGAAAGTGCAACATGAGTTTTTATGGAAATTTGTATAAAAGAACTAAATAAATTGAGTGTAGTACTTAAATTGACTAAAAAAAATCTCGATATTTTAATTGTTAAAATAGAAAATAAAATATTCATTGCATTTCTTGCATTAAATAAACAGAGAGAATAAAATGATAATAAGGTATTTTGATTATGTTCATAACATATCATGCATGCATACATATTTATGCTTTGATATTTTAAGTGTTACATGTTGTGTTTATTTATTTTTGTATTGCTTGTTGCTAGATTTTGAAGAGGAGGAAGGAATTGCTTGTGATTGTTATTCTTGATGTGCTTGTGCCTCCTGTTACGAAGGCAAGTGACATTCATAAAACACCCATTATTTTCCTATATGAATTTGTAGAATTTTTTAGTAGTATGCATGATAAGAAACTTTTTTTATTACTTTATTTTGCTAAGTTAGTTTTATACTATGCAAATTCCTAGTAGTGTGTAGCCATCCCTCACCATGCAGCCAATATAAAAGTTTTATTAGATGCTTCGCAATGCTATAAAAATGTTTACATGCCATGTTATGTAAATATTTCTAAGTGTTAAATTTAAAATGCACCCCTAGATGGATTGGTTGTTATGGTTTATGTTGAGTGGCTATTTGGGACTATGCTTGTGGTTGTCTTCGCCTAGGATGCATTTTATTCTACTTAGGGCCATGAGCATGGTGGTTTTCACCTAAAGGTGCACTTGTGGATGGCCACCCAGGAACAAAGAGATTACTAAGTCCTTACATGTTTAGAAGCTTTCCGTGCAGCCTTTTGACAATGGGCTCTGTCTTGAACAACTAGCTTGTGAGACTTCAACCTGTCAGCTTGACAAGCTGATGTAGAGTTGGTAGGTGGAACGGGTCTTGCTATTATGGTTGAATTCTCCTTCTGAAAGTTCTTGTCTCAATTCTCTCCTTTCCTTAATGCACTCCGCGTGTATAGGATGTCTGGTTAATTGAGTCTAAAGGTGAAAGTGCACAACCTCCGAAGAGTCAACAAACTAAGTACTTAGCCGTGTCCCCGGTGATGGACTACTTCGAGCAGCTGGACAAGGATGGACGGAAGAATTTCAACACTGTTTTCATGAAGTAAAATTTGACTAAGGAAATAAATGTTGGTGCACTTGGGCTTCATCCCTTGTGCCAAGTCTTTGAAACTAAAAGTGTTTCTTAAAAGGTAGGAGAAAACTTGCTTTCTGCAAAGCAGACTCCAACTCCACCAAGCCAAATATGAATATATATTATAGACTTGTCATTTTATATCCACCATAATCACTTGCCAATACTTCATTGTATTGACCTCCTTCGGGGGCTGCATATTCAAATGTGCAGGTAATTCAGATGAAGAGTAAGTTTGGACTCGAGTCTACACCCAACATGTCTGCCTGTGGCACATGCTTGAAGATGAGGCTCATTGCTATTTTGCTTTTGATGTGAACTCTGAATATTCTAGCTAGCCTTCATGGCTATGCACCTTGTAATAAAGCTATACTTAGCTATTTTTGGATCTCGTTGTTGTAATTTGATGCTTATGCAATGATACTTTATATTTTGTACTGTGGTGCTGGCAGTGATCCAGGGACTAGCACTTAACACAGGTGTTCTATCTTTATTAATAGGTTGGGGCACTACAAAATGGTATCAGAGCAAAGTGTTGTCTGTAGGTTCGAGCCCTTAGTATTGGTTAAGCCCTTTTTGATCATAATATTACCATCTTTGAAGTATGTTGGATCCTAGCGGCATAGTGAGATGAAGCGGCCCGGAGACTAACCTTACATGTCCGCGTACATGAGACCTGTTCCACAATTATAAGTGGCTGGCTGGGTGTCTGTCTCTCTCACTATAGTGAATGTCCAACTTACAAAGAGTTGTTAATAATGTTGATCACCTTGTAGAGCAAAACTGATATTTTCTCTAAGTATTTTTGAACATCAAGACTCGAACTTCTTGTCTATGTTTCTATTTTGATAATTTTTCTTTTATAACATAGGATGTCATTCTTCATGTATCAAACCGCGGAGGACTTCAAGGATATGCGTTTTGGAAGATACCTTCTGGAGATAGTGGAAATACAGGCACTTCCAACACCCATCATCAAGGCAAGCCAGTTGAAGCACTTCAACAAAGCTGACTTATGGGGAGTTCGCCTTTTTCAATACGGGCGCCAGACTTAACCCAAGACCGAAGACATCCAGTACAAGACGATTAGTGACTCCTTGGAGAAAGGACTTAATCTTGTCACGCAGGAGCTAATCGGACGTCTTTGTGGGCAATACCAAGAGGAGTTAAAGGACCACTATTTTTCTATCTTGGGCAAACGTGACGAAGATGGGATACCCTTCCTTGTGAATGAGGAGGACAAAAGCAAACCAGATCCTTTGCACCCATATCTTCAAGACTTAGAAAATCACCTCTGGCAGCTAGAAGAGGATAGACGTGAAGAGTTGTTAAGGAATGATGAAATAGTGGCCCAATTCAAGGAGACTCAAAAGAAGATAGACGCCCAAGAAGAAGTGGCCAACGCTTAGGAAGAGAAATTCCAGGCACAGGAGAAGAAGTTCCAAAATCAAGAGAAGAGAGTTAGAGACAAGAACAAGGAGATTATAAATTTGAAGGATAAAATTCTGAGTAACGATGTCGAGTTCGAGGCTGATCGTGATCTGATCGAGACTCTGCGCCGTGAAAACGGAATGTTGCAAGAGAAGAATGAAACCCTGGAGAAAGTAGTGATCGAGACCCTGCACCGTGAGAAGGCTATGATACAGGAGAAAAATGATGCCTTAGAGAAGGAAATGAGTGAGTATAAGGAGATCCTCATGAAAGAAGGCATCGCCATCGAGGAAGTCGAAGAAGATGAAGGAGATATCATGGACGAAAATAATTAACTTAGTAGTCGGACCATCCTATGTTACCTCACATTTAGTTCGTCGTTTGAAAAACATTGATCTCCAACTTGTGGTATGACAATGTTAGAATGTTTGGTTTGCAGACTTGGTCGTTTTATTTAATCCATCAACTTTGTTTCATTCCTGAATTGCTAAGAAAGAAAAAGTTTAAGTTGTTTGTTGATTGTGGATTGCTTGACTTGATTGTTTTGTGTATTGGTAGGGTTCCTTCTTTTAGTTCTATCTATCTTTTACTCATCCATGCTAAAAACCCCACAGATGTCTCCACGTCGTGATCCCGACAACAACGAGGCTATGCAGCAGCTGATGGCAGCTCAAGCCCAGATGATGACTATGATGACTCAGTTCATTGCTGCAACCAACAACAACAACAAAAACCACAACAACAACAACCCACCACCTCTACCACCACCCCAAGTGGACAGACTTGCCAGATTCCTAAGGCTTAGGCCAAACAAGTTCTCTAATGCTACAGAACCTATAGTGGCAGATGACTGGCTCCGCTCAGTCAACAAGGACTTAGTGGCTTGTGAATGCTCTGAGATAGAGAAAGTGAGGTTCACTTCACATCTGTTGGAAGGACCCGCAACACTGTGGTGGGAGACCTATCAAGTGACTCATCCTCTGGAGGACCTGACTTGGGATTCTTTCAAGGAAGGTTTTCGCAATGCTCACATTTCCTCTGGCATAATGAATATAAAGAAGGAGGAATTCCGCAGCTTGAGGCAGGGAGGTAGAACTATTAAGGAGTATATGGATGACTTTTGCACACTATCAAGGTATGCACCAGAAGACATTGACACTGATGCTAAGAGGAAAGAAAAATTCCTCAATGGACTTAAGGGAGAATTGAAGATACCCTTGTCTGTAGCCTATGCTCCTAACTATCAAGATCTATTGGATCAAGCCATCACTTTGGACAACAACATAAGAAAGGAAGAGAACAGGAAGAGAAAGTTCAGTACAAGTATAGTTCATTCTGAGGGAACACACAAAAGGCACCACGTCACTGAAAGCAGTGGACATAAACCATGGAATCACTCCAACAATGGTAGTGGCCAAAAGTATCATGGTCATAACCATAATGGAGGATATAAAGGAAACAATGGAGGATACAAAGGAAACAATGGAGGATACAAAGGAAATAGTTGAGTATTCAAGGGAAACCATCACCATGGCCATAATCATGGAAATGGTCATCACCGCCCTAACTATGAGTGGAAGAAAGACTTGTCTGATGTGACTTGCTTCAAGTGCAAGAAGACGGTACATTATGCAACTGACTGCCCAGAGAGGAAGGCTGATGAAAATTCCAAGCCCAATCCTTTCCAGAAGGGGCAAGTGAACCACATCAATGTGGAAGAATTTCGTGATGAACCTGCTGTTGTGATTGGTACGTTCTTGCTCAATTCTTTTCCAGCATTAGTCTTATTTGATACTGGAGCATCGTATTATTCATATCCAGAGCTTTTGTAAAAAAACATGGGCTAGCCGAGGAAAGCCTAGGAAAACCTATTACAGTGAGCTCACCTGGAGGTGAGATGATAGTAAATTCTGGGTGTAGACAGATAGATTTAAAGATTGGAAAACACCTTTTTCCAACAGATTTAGACGTCCTAGAAACCCAAGGCTTGGAGGTTATCATTGGAATGGATTGGATGACCCGTTTTGAAGGAATCATAGAATGTGCAAATAGAGCTATCACCCTCACCACCCTAGAGAAACAGAAGATTAAATTCATATCAACTTTCGAACTTAAGAAAGTTAGGCTAAATTCTCTTAAGGGGGTTAGCCTTGGTGATGTGCTTATTGTACAGGAATACCCAGATGTTTTTCCAGAAGAACTACCGGGAATGCCTCCTAGTAGAGATGTGGAGTTTCTCATTGAACTAAAACCGGGTACTGGGCCAATAGCTAAGAGACCATATCCTATGGTCTTGATGAACTGAAAGAGCTCAAGAAACAACTGAAGGAACACATTCAGAAAGGATTTATCCGTCCAAGTTCATCGCCATGGGGAGCACCAGTTCTATTTGTTAAAAAGAAAGATCAAACCCATAGACTAGTCACGGACTACAGGGATATAAATGAGCACACCATCAAGAACAAGTACCCGTTACCCAAGATAAATGAACTATTTGATCAACTGGAAGGTTCTTGTGTGTTCTCCAAGATTGATCTTCGATCAGGTTACCTCCAAATGAAAGTTAGAGAAATGGATATACCAAAAAAGACGTTTGTTACGAGATATGGCTCCTATGAGTACACAGTAATGCCTTTTGGTTTAACCAATGCTCCAGCCTATTTCATGAATATGAAGAATAAAGTGTTCATGGATTTTCTGGATAAGTTTGTGGTAGTTTTTATCGACGACATTTTAATCTACTCCAAGAGTCACAAAGAACATGAAGAGCATTTGCGTCTGGTATTGCAGAGACTACATGAACATAAGTTGTATGCCAAATACATTAAATGTGAGTTTTGGTTAGAACAAGTCGGATTTCTAGGCCATGTTGTATCCAAAGAGGGTATAGCAGTGGATCCTGAGAAAGTTTCTGTTGTAACCAAATGGGAACCACCAAAGAATGTAGGAGAATTACGTAGTTTTCTGGGTCTAGCAGGATACTACCAAAGATTTATTAAAAAAAATTCCAAGATTGCCAAAGCCTTAACGGAATTATTGAAGAAAGAGAAGAAGTTTGAGTGGACTGAGGCATGTGAAGCCAGTTTTCAGGAGTTGAATAAACGTCTAGTTTCAGCCCCAGTTCTATGTTTACCTGATTTAGAAAAGGAATTCCAAGTGTACTGTGATGCTTCACGCCGAGACCTGGGAAGTGTATTGATGCAGGAAGGCAGAGTGGCATCCTATGCCTCTAGAAAGCTCAAGAAACATGAAGCAAATTATCCTACCCACGATCTCGAGTTAGCCTCAGTAGTACATGTCGTGAAGACATGGAGACCCTAGATGATGGGTAAAAGATGTGAAGTATTCACTGACCACAAAAGTTTGAAGTATATTTTCACTCAGAAGGAATTGAACATGAGGAAGAGAAGATGGTTGGAACTTATCAATGATTATGATCTTAGTATCCAATATCATCCGGGAAAGGCTAATGTAGTAGCAGATGCCCTGAGTCGTAAGGTATATGTGAATGGCCTCACAGCAGGAGAAATACCTGAAGATTTATGCAAGGCATTCAAGGACCTTAGATTGGAAGTGGTACCAGAAGGTTTTGTAGCCTCATTAGTAGTGCAACAAAATTTGATGGACAATATACGCGAAGCTCAGAAGGGAGACAAAGATATTGAAGAAATCATAGTCAATCTGAGAGCAGGAAAAGCTAAGGGATTTCATGAAGATGAGCAAGGAACCTTGTGGTTTGAAAAACGTGTGTGTGTGTGGCAAATGATCCTGATCTTAGGAAGTTAATTCTGCAAGAAGCCCATGAGACACCTTATTCCATTCATCCAAGAAATACCAAGATGTATATGGATGTGAAGGAGAGATTCAGATGGAACAATCTGAAAAGGGAAATAGCAGAATATATCGCAAGGTGTGATGTATGCAGTCGAGTAAAAGCAAAACATCAGAAGCCAGCAGGACTTCTACAACCTTTGAAAGTGCCGGACTGGAAGTGGGATTCTATTGGAATGGACTTCATCACCGGATTACCCAGGACCAAATCAGGCTATGATTCTATTTGGGTTATTGTTTGCCGTCTAACAAAAATAGCTCACTTTATACCCGTGAAGACCACATATACAATTGCTAAGTTAGCTGATATTTATATGAAAAGAATAGTGTGCCTTCATGGCGTTCCCAAGAGTATAGTGTCTGACAGAGGAACCCAGTTCACATCTCATTTCTCGAAACAGATGCATGAATCACTAGGAACCAGATTGGAATTCAGTACAGTTTTTCATTCGCAAACAGATGGTCAGACTGAGAGAGTTAATCAGATTTTAGAAGATATGTTAAGAGCTTGTGCACTCGATTATGGATCTAGCTGGGATGATAATCTACCCTACGCTAAATTCTCCTACAATAATAGTTATCAAGCCAGCATTGAGATGGCACCGTTTGAAGCCCTATATGGAAAGAAATGCACTACCCCATTGTTGTGGAGTGGTGTAGGAGAACGGAGTTTCTTTGGACCTGATATAATCCATGATGCTGAAGAGAAGGTCAGACTAATCAAGGACAGATTGAAGATAGCACAGTCACGACAGAAAAGCTATGCAGACTACAAACATAGAGAAGTCATCTAGGAGGTGGGTGATAGAGTCTATCTTAGAGTGTCACCACTTCGGGGTGTAAAAAGGTTTGGAATCAAAGGAAAGTTAGCACCACGATTCATTGGACTATTCAAAATTCTTTCTCGCAAAGGTGAAGTAGCATATGAGTTAGTAACAGAAATTCCGTGTGCGGTCCATAATGTGTTCCACGTCAGCCAATTGAAGAAATGTCACCCTCGAGATGATGGGAACTCCATTAACGGGTACGGTACCCATCGAGCAAGTACAATTGGAGAGTGATCTAACCTATGAAGAGAAACCCATCATGGTATTACAGACAGCAGAAAGAGTCACCCATAATAAAACCATCAAATTTTGCAAGGTTCAGTGGAATGATCACACCGAGGAAGAGGCCACATGGGAACGAGAAGATGACCTTCGAGAAGACCATCCTCACCTATTTGCTGACCTTTCCGAAGCTCGAGGGCCAGCTTCCTCTTAAGGGGGTTAGTCTGTAACATCCCAATATTTTCAAAAATTTAAAACTTTGCATTCATGCATCATTCATCATATAGACTTCACATTTCAATTACATAAGGACTAAATAAAAATTCAATTATAAGTTTTAAAAAATTATAATTCCATAAATTTGTTTAATTGTACTCCTTATAATATTCCTTTACATGAAATTATTTGATAGGCAAGTATGATACTAATAGGTTCTAAATTTGATAAGCTTTCGAAAACATATTTTTATGAATTTTTCCGAAATGATTTGGTTAAGTTTAAAAATCATATTTGAAATCATATTTGAAAAATAGAAAAGGATTTGAATAAAATTAAATGTTTTTCCGAGCTAATTGGGCCGTAGACGTAACTATCTACCGCGCCCACGCAACACAGCGGCCCGCCAGCGGCCCAGCTCCCTCTCTCTCTTGCAGACGCCGACAGGTAGGACCCACCTGTCATCTCCCCCGCGGAGCCGTTCGTCCTCAAATCACGCCCACATCCCCGACCGGAATGCCCGATTTGATTTCGTTTTAATATGGAGATTTACTACTCCATTTACCTTGCCGTTTTCCCCTACTAAAAGCCCCCGATCTCCTCCATCTTTTGCCCCAAACCACTTCTCCCGAGAGGCCCTAGGCTGCCCGCTAGAGTCCTCGCATTTCCGTCGTCGCCGTCGGTAAGAACTCCGCCGGGCGCGCAACTCCAGCCACCTCGGACCCTCTCTCCACTTCCTTTCAAATTCTTTTAACCATGTGCATCGATTTTACACGGTGGGGCAGTTGTTTTCGCAGTGAATCCTCGCCTCCGTCAACGACCGAGAGGAACCGCCGCCGCAAGCTTCTCCGGCGAGCTCTTCCGGGGAGACGAGGACGCTCCGGTCATCGCCGCCTCGCCATTGCCTTCATCTCGACGTCGCGCACCCCTTGGTGAGCTTCGTTCCTACCCTAGAGCCGTAGAACGCCACGAGCGCAAACGCCGGCCATGGCTCCGCCGCGCCAGCGCGTCTCCGGCGACTCACGCCGCCCGCGTTGGGTCAACGCGTACTGGACCGTTGGGTCTAGATCCAACAGATCCGTTTTTATTTTATTTTTCGTCGCAGGTGATTAATCTGGCGCGTCCGTTTTCATTTAGATCTAACGGCTCACGATCGCGATCCGCGTTGAAACGGTACGGGCGAATCAGATCGCGCCGCGTGGCCGATTCTTTTTCTTTTTCGAATAAAATTCAGAAATTAAAACAGAAAACAATTAAAACTTGCAAAATTCATAACTTTCAATCTGTAAGTCCAATTTTGATAAACTTTATATCATTGAAAAGCCCTGCTCATGTAGTCTATTTCTATATCATAAGTTTGTCATTTTAGTGTCCTTGAAATTGCGAAATTTTACAGATTCTCGGCCATTTAAATTCGTAACTTAAATAATAAAAATGTTTTTCATCTAAATCCAATTGTTTTGGAATAATAAATTTGCTCTCTGT
Source organism: Poa annua (assembly GCA_026929855.1). Lineage (NCBI taxonomy): Eukaryota > Viridiplantae > Streptophyta > Magnoliopsida > Poales > Poaceae > Poa > Poa annua. The sequence goes on from CM049426.1 coordinate 75,426,426, forward strand.
CTAGAACGTGCAACATGAGTTTTTATGGAAAGTTGTATAAAAGAACTAAATAAAATGAGTGTAGTACTTAAATTGACTAAAATTGTTCTCTATATTTTAATTGTTAAAATAGACAGAGAGAATAAAATGATAATAAGTTGTTTTGATTATGTTCATAACATATCATGCATGCATACATATTTATGATTTGATATTTTAAGTGTTGCATGTTGTGTTTATTTATTTTTGTATTGCTTGTTGCTAGATTGTGAAGAGGAGGAAGGAATTGCTTGTGATTGTTATTCTTGTTGTGCTTGTGCCTCCCGTTACCAAGGCAAGTGACATTCATAAGTCACCCATTATTTTCCTATATGCATTTGGTGAATTTTTTAGTAGTATGCATGATAAGAAACTTTTGTTATTACTTCATTTTGCTAAGTTAGTTTTATACTATGCAAATTCCTAGTAGTGTGTAGTCATCCCTCACCATGCAGCCAATATAAAAGTTTTATTAGATGCTTAGCAATGCTATAAAATTGTTTACATGCCATGTTATGGAAATATTCTAAGTGTTAAATTTAAAATGCACCCCTGGGTGGATTGGTTGTTATGGTTTATGTTGAGTGGCTATTTGGTACTACGCTTGTGGTTGTCTTCGCCTAGGATGAATTTTATTCTACTAAGGGCCATGAGCATGGTGGTTTTCACCCAAAGGTGCACTTGTGGATGCCCACCCAGGAACAAAGAAATTACTAAGTCCCTACAAATTTAGAATCTTTCCGTGCAGCCTTTTGACAATGGGCTCTGTCTTGAACAACTAGGTTGTGAGAGTTCAACCTGTCAGCTTGACAAGCAGATGTAGAGTTGGTAGGTGGAACGGGTCTTGCTAGTATGGTTGAATTCTCCTTCTGAAAGTTCTTGTCTCAATTCTCTCCTTTCCTTAATGCACTCCGCGTGTATAGGATGTCTGGGTTAATTGATTCTAAAGATGAAAGTGCACATCCTCTGCAGAGTCAACAAACTAAGTACTTAGCCGTGTCCCTGGTGATGGACTACTTCGAGCAGCTGGACAAGTATGGACGGAAGAATCTCAACACTGTTTTCATGAAGTAATGTTGGTGCACTTGGGCTTCATCCCTTGGTACCAAGTCTTTAAAAATAAAAGATGTTTCTTAAAAAAAAGGAGAAAGCTTGCTTTCTGCAAAACAGCCTCCAACTCCACCAAGCCAAATATGCATATAGATTCTAGACTTGTCATTTTATATCCACCATAGTCACTTGTCAATACTTCATTGTATTGACCTCCTTTGGGGGCTGCATATTCAAATGTACAGGTAATTCAGATGAAGAATAAGTTTGGACTCGTGTATACACCCACCATGTCTGCCTGTGGCGCATGCTTGAAGATGAGGCTCATTGCTATTTTTCGTTTGTTGTGAACTCTGAATATTCTAGCTAGCCTTCATGGCAATGCACCTTGTAATAAAGCTATACTTAGCTATTTTTGGATCTCGTTGTAGTAATTTTATACTTATGCAATGATACTTTACATTTTATACTGTGGTGCTGGCAGTGATCCAGGGACTAGCACTTAACACAGGTGTTCCATCTTTATTAAAAGGTTCGGGCACTACAACGGAGACCTGCTTCGACCTCAAGAGGCTGAGCAAGGAACGCGAACACGCATAGGGCAGCGGCAGCCACGGTCGAGGTCGTGGCTACCGCGGAAGAAGACGCAAGGGCGGTACCATAAGCCATCAGGCAATCAGGACAACACCGCTGAGAAGAACGGCAACCTCCCTTACGAGGAGGATGGAGGCTACCAAGCTCCAACAGGCGCCATTGCATGCATCCTCGCTGGGGCACAGGCGCCCAAATCGAACAACCAGTTCAAGAAGTTTGATCGCGAGCTCAACGCCGCCCTCCCCAGTGTCGAGACCTCCAGGCCCCTCAAATGGTCGCAGTACACCATCGCCTTCGACGCGCAGGACCACCCCAAGTCCACCAAGACCGTTGGAACCCTCCCGCTAGTCTGGAGCCCCACCATTGACAACATCGCCATCTCCAAGACGTTCATCGATGGCGGTGCATGCCTGAATGTCATCTCAATTGAGACGTTCGAAGTGCTTCAAGTGCCCTATGAGCGGCTCATGCCCTCTATGCCCTTCACGGGACTCACCAGCGGCTCAATCGAGCCTCTGGGGTAGGTCAGGCTTGTCGTCACCTTCGGCAATGAGGAAAACTACCGCACTGAGCACATCGACTTCGACGCACATCGGTCTGCCGTACAACGCCCTCCTCGGCTACCCCGCCCTCATGAAGTTCATGGCCGTCACGCATCATGCCTACAACATGGTCAAGATTCCCGGCAGCGCTGACACCATCACCATCTGTGGACATGTCCTAGACGCTACACGCGCTTTCAAGACAGCCTACAAGGCAGCCGCCATGGAATTCCCTGCTGATGAGGACATGGAGCCTCTCCACAGACCCAAGAAGAAGAAGCAGTTGTTCTCCCAGGAGTCTGCCGCCACGAAGAAGGTCTCTCTAAACTCCAGCAGCTCGGGGGTTGAAGGCTCGGGGGCTAGCGTCACCATTGGCGCTGTCCTACCTCCCAAATAGGAAAGCGCGCTCGTCGCCTTCGTCCGGGCAAACTCTGACATGTTCGCATGGACTCCGTCAGATATGTCCGTTGTAACGAGAGAGGTGATTGAGCACCACTTAGTCGTGTGTCCAAATGCACGCCTCGTCAAGCAAAAAGCAAGAAAGAAAGCATTCATCGTCAAAGAGGTCGAGAAGCTAAAAGCAGCAAATGTCGTCCGTGAAGTCGCGCACCCCACTTGGCTCTCCAATGGCGTGGTTGTCCCAAAACCCGCCGGAGGAGGCCGCCTCTGCATCGACTACACTGATGTCAACAAGGCCTTCCCCAAGGATCCTTATCCCATGCCAAGAATCGACCAGATCGTGGACTCTACGGCAGGCTGCTACCTCCTCTGCTTCCTCGATGCCTTCTCTGGTTATCACCAGATTAAAATGGCTAAGGAAGACGAGGAGAAGACGGCATTCCTCACCCCTTGTGGTGTTTATTGCTATGTCTGCATGCCCTTCAGCCTGAAAAACGCTGGCGCCACTTTCCAGAGGCTGATGAGGATAGCACTTGGCGAGCAAATGGGAAGAAACGCAGAGGCTTACGTCGATGACATTGTCGTCAGGTCACGACAGAGAGATACTCTCCTTAGGGACCTTGAAGAATCCTTCGCCAGCCTGCGCATGGTGAACATCAAGCTCAACCCCGCCAAGTGCGTCTTCGGGGTGCCTTCAGGCAAATTGCTTGGTTTCCTCGTGTCCCACCGGGGCATAGAGTCAAACCCTAACAAGATCAAGGCCATAGAGGACATGCAACCTCCACGCCGGCTCAAGGACATGCAATGTCTAGCAGGCTGCATGGCCAGCTTGGGTCGATTCATCTCCAAGTTTGGCAAGAGAGCTATGCCATTCTTTAAGATCATGAAGAAAACTGGCACCTTCAAGTGGACGCCTGAAGCGGAAAAAGCCTTTGAGGACTTGAAGCAGTACTTGGCCAACCCACCAGTCATGGTTGCCCCAAGGACAGGCGAGCACCTGAAGCTGTATCTATCAGCCTCTCGGCAGACCGCCAGCGCCGTCCTGGTGGTAGAAAGAGAAGAGTCAGTCCTCCACAAGAAGAGTGCAACCACTCAAAAGCCAAAACCGCCTGACGAAGAGCTCGACAAAGGGGAGGCCCCACAAACCAAGCGCCACGCCCAGAGCCACAAGAGGAGCCCGCCTCAAGTCAACGTCGACATGCTGATCTCGACAAGGAACCTGAAGAGCCTCCACAGGCCAACCCCCTTGAAGGCCCTAAAGAGCCTCCACAGTCTAACCCCCTCGAAGGCCCTAAAGACCCTCCACAGGCCAGCCCCCTCGAGGGCCCTGTAGAGTCTCTTTAGGCAGACAACGCCGCACCTAAACTGACAACTCTTGCTGAGTCTACTTCGTCAGTACAGTACTGTGGGACGCTCGCGAGCGGTACACAATGCAGCAGAAGCTCCTCATCGCGCTCCTCGTCGCCTCAAGAAAGCTGCGACACTACTTCCAGGGGCACCCCATCACGGTGGTCACCTCATTCCCTCTGGAGAAAATCTTGCGCAACCCTAACGCCACAGATCGTGTCGCGGGATGAAACATAGAGCTACAGCCATTCAACTTGCACTTCGATACCACAAGGGTAATCAAAGGGAGAGCGCTGGCAGACTTTGTCGCCGAATGGATCGATCGAACCCCTGAAGAGCCTCTAGGAGAAGAACAAGAGCCCTCTGGAGGCAAATGCCCAGCCACTGGACCATGAAGTTCGACGGAGCTTTCGCTTGCCGCCATGGCGGGGTTGGTGTTGTCCTGATCTCACTCAGAGGTGACAAGCTCTATTACGCGGTCCAGCTGTGCTTCGGAATCGACAAGATCACCAACAACATTGCTGAGTACGAAGGCATGCTCACCAGCCTACGTGTCGCCATCGCTCTAGGCATCAAGCACCTACTCATCAAGGGCGACTCCCAGCTGCTCGTCAACTTCTCCAACAAGAGCTACAAGCCTAAGGACGACCTTATGGCCGCATACCTTGAAGAGGTCCGCTGGCTTGAGAAGCACTTCAGGGGCATGGAGCTCATTCACATCCCAAGGAAGGAAAATCAACAGGCCGATGACATCGCCAAGCGCGCATCAAGGAGGCAAGCTCAGCTGCCAGGCGTCTTTGAAGAGAGACTCGTCAAGGCATCAATAAAACAGGCTCAAGGGGCCATGCCCGCAAGAACTGACGAAGTGCTCCCGCCACCACCTACAACTGGAGCTCCCAATTGCGGGCTCCCTACAGGGGAGCGTCTGCTGTTCACGGCGGCGCATCAAGAAATAGGCTGGACCGAGGAGCTCAAGAACTACCTCGCCAAAGGGATCCTTCCCGAGGAAGATGTTGAAGCGGAGCGAATTGCCCGCCGGGCAAAGTCCTACCACATCCTCGAAGGAAATCTCTACCGCAAGCGCACAAATGGCATCGCGCTTAAGTGTGTCCCTCCTGAAGAAGGCAGAATGTTGATCGAGGACATCCACAGCGGGAAGTGAAGCCACCATTCGTGCGCCTGCACTCTCGCAGGCGAAGTCTTCAGGAGTGTCTTCACTGGCCTCAAGCACTTCAGGATGCAGTTGACATGGTTCAAGCATGCGAAGCTTGCCAATTCCACGCCAAGCAAATCCATCCGCCCGCACTGGGACTTCAGACCATTCCGCTATCCTGGCCGTTCGCGGTCCTGGGGCTGTACATCTTGGGACCATTCCCAACAGCGCAAGGGGGCTATTCCTACCTCTTCGTGGCCATCGACAAGTTCACCAAGTAGCCCAAGGTAGAGGCGACGCGCACAATTTTAGCAGGTGCGGCGGTGAAATTCATCAGAGACCTGGTCTGCCACTTCGGAGTGCCTAATCACATCATCACCGACAATGGCTGGCAATTCACCAGTGGCATCTTCAGGGCTTACTGCGAAAAAATGGGCATCAAGCTCTGCTTCGCCTCGATCGCTCATCCACAGAGCAATAACCAGGCTAACCGAGAAATGCAGAAGTCCTCAAGGGCCTAAAGACCAGGACCGGCCACGGCAGGCGCTGGATCAGCGAGCTCCCTTCGGTGCTCTGGTCCATCCGCACAACGCCACCCAAGCCTACGATAGAAACACCGTTCGCCCTCGTCTATGGAGCCGAAGCAGTCCTCCCCACAGAGATAAAGCATGGATCCCCACGAGTCCTTGCCTTTAACGAGGACGAGCAAGAAGATCTCCACAACTACGACCTACTGCTTCTTGAGGGACTACGCCGCCGTGCCGCCCTCCAGGCGGCAAAATACCAGCAGGACCTGCGATGCTACCTGCAGTGCCCCATCTTTTATTAAAGATGGAACTCCTGTGTTAAGTGCTAGTCCTTGGATCACTGCCAGCACCACAGTACAAAATATAAAGTATCATTCCATAACTATCAATTTAGTACAACGAGATCCAAAATAGCTAAGTATAGCTTTATTACAAAGTGCATAGCCATGAATGCTAGCTAATATTCAGAGATAACAACAAAAGCAAATAGCAATGAGCCTCATCTTCAAGCATGCGCCACAGGCAGACATGTTGGGTGTAGACTCGAGTCCAAACTTATTCTCCGTCTGAAGTACCTACACATTTGAATATGCAGCCCCCGAGTTCAATACAATGAAGTATTGGCAAGTGACTATGGTGGATATAATACGACAAGTCTAATTCTATATGCATATTTGGCTTGGTGGGGTTGTAGGCTGTTTTTTGCAGAAAGCAAGTTTTCTCCTATCTTTTTGTAAAACACTTTTATTTTCAAAGACTTGGCACCAAGGGATGAAGCCCAAGTGCACCAACAATTCTTTCCTTAGTCAAATTTTACTTCATGAAAATGGTGTCGAGATTCTTCCGTCCATCCTTGTCCAGCTGCTCGATGTAGTCCATCACCAGGGACACGGCTAAGTACTCAGATTGTCGACTCTGCAGAGGTTGTGCACTTTCACCTTTAGACTCAATTAACTCAGACATCCTATACACGGGGAGTGCATTAAGGAAAGGAGAGAATTGAGACAAGAACGTTCAGAAGAAGAATTCAACCATACTAGCAAGACCCGTTCCACCTACAAACTCTACATCTGCTTGTCAAGCTGACAGGTTGAACTGAGCCCATTGTCAAAAGGTTGCATGGGAAGCATCTAAACTTGGAGGGACTTAGTAATCTCTTTATTCCTGAGTGGCCGTCCACAAGTGCACTTTTGGGTGACAACCACCATGCTCATGGCCCTAATAGAAATTCATCCTAGGCAACGATAACCACACGCATAGTCCCAAATAGCCACTCAACATAAACCATACCAACCATTCCACCCAGGTGTGTATTTTAAGTTTAACACTTAGAAATATTTCCATAACATGGTATGAAGAAAATTGTATAGCATTGTTAAGCATCTAATAAAACTTTTAATAGGCGGCATGGAAAAGGGTGGCTACACACTACTAGAAATTTTGCAAAGTATAGAGCTAACTTAGCATAATAAAATAATCCAAAAGTCCTATCATGCATACGAATCAAATATACTACTAATGCATATAGGAAAATATTGGGTAGTTTATGAAGGTTACTTGCCTTGGTAACAGAAGGAGCAAGCACAACAAGAATAACAATCACAAGCAAGTCCTTCCTCATCTTCACAATCTAGCAATAAATACACACACAATACAACACTTTACACACCAAAACATAAACATGTATGCATGCATGATGTGTTATGAGTAAAGCAAGACAAACTTATTAACATTTTATTCTTTCTGTTATTAAATGCATGAAATGCAATTTCCATGAATTTCTTATTTTAATTATCAATTAAATATTGGAAAAAATATAGCAAAATTAGAGTTCTACAATTACAACTTTTATTGTTTTATGAAAAGTTTTCCAATAGAACACATGTTGATCTTTCTGGACAAAGGACAATAATACAAATATAAAACAATTAAATTTATTAGAAAAGCATTTTTATTATTTAAGTTGTGAATTTAAATAGCCTAAATACTCTTCTGATAATTACACGAATTAAAAGTTAACACAAGGAAAAACAAATGATGTAGAAATAAACTACACTAGCAGGGCTATCTGCGGATAAGAAATTTATCAAATTTGGATTTACAGAACAAAATATATGATTTTTACAAGTTTTACATATTTTCTGTTTTTATTACTAAATTCTTCCGAAAAGATTAATAAAGCCGCCACGCGGCACTCGCCGATTGGCTCGTACCGCTTCGCGCGGATCACGAACGCGGACCGTCCGATCGAACAGAAAACAAAGGACGCGATCTATCTAACCATAACACGGGAACGGGCGGCGCCGGCGTGCCGGAATATCTTCGGTCGCGGCGGAGCCATTGCTAGCGTCGAGTGAACACGCAAAAGAAGCAAGGAGAGGAAGAACGGGCAATACCACTCGTTGCGGGTAGTCGAGGCAGGGTTGGTGGCGAGGCCTTGGTCTGCGGGGCGTCGTCGTTCACCGGAGATCCTCGTCGGAGTTGAAGATGCGGGCGGCGGCGTCGGTCGAGGACGGAGGCGTCGTTCGGCTGTGATTCAAGACACGCGATCAAGTCAAAACGGTGTGCAAGGAAGAAGGGAACGAGGGAAGGAGAAAAGAGGGTCCGGGGTGGCCGGAATGTTCCATACGGCGAGCTCAACGGCGGCGGAAACTCGCGAGATGCCGACGCCGGTTGCGGGCAGCCTTGTGGCGTAGAGGCTAGGCTTTTGGGCGGAAACGAGGGGCGGAGTCGCGGGATATAAATAGGGAAAGAATCGGGAACGGAAAGAGGAAAGCGGAAGAAACGCGCTAGATTTGATCCGAGTTCGGATTGAGCTCCGGGGCCGTAAAATCGGGTGGAGGTTGAAGACGCGTTTGTCAGGGGGTGGGGTCCACCCGTCAGTGAGATGAGAGAGGAGCACGGGCTGCTGGGCTGGCTTGCTGGGCCAAGGCAGCGCACGCGCGTAGTTAGGGAATGGGCCGGCTCTTTTTTAATACTTTTACCAATTTTTCTTTTATCAAAATAATTTCTGTTTCCAAAATTGATTTTTAATCTTATTCAAATCATTTCCGAAAAATTCATAAAAATATATTTTTAAAAGCTTATTAAATTTAGAACCTTTTTGTATCATACTTTCCTATCAGATAAACTGATAAATAGAAATATTATAAGGAGTATAAATAAACAACTATTTAAACTTATAATTGAATTTTTTTATTTAGTACTCTTGTGATTTAAATATCTTGCCTATATGATGAATGATGCATGATGCATGAATGCAAAGTTTTAAATTTTTGAGAAATTTGGGATGTTACAGACTAACCCTCTTAAGCGGAACCTCGCCCTCGAGCTTCGGAAAGGTCAGCAAATAGGTGATGGTCTTCACGAAGATCATCTTCTTGTTCCCAAGTGGCTTCTTCCTCGGTGTGATGATTCCACTAAACTTTGCAGAACTTGATGGTTTTGGTACGGGTTACTCTTTCTGTTGTCTGCAATATCTTGATGGGCTTCTCTTCATAGGTCAGGTCACTCTCCAATTGTACTTCCTCGAGAGGTACACTAGTAGAAAAAGGCTTATAGGTGGAGGCCTTTTTGTGGCGCACCAAATTGCATGCGCCACACAAAAACCTTTTTGTGGCGCATCCTTTTGCATGCGCCACAGAAAGTCATATTTCTGTGGCGCAAGGTTTTGGGTGCGCCACAGAAATATGACTTTTTGTGGCGCATGGGCTCGGTAGGGCAACAGAAAGTCGACATTTTGTGGCGCATCAGCTGGGTGCGCCATAGAAAGTCGACATTCTGTGTCGCATCAGCTGGGTGCGCCACGGAAATTGGACATTTTGTGGCGCATAAGGTTGGGTGCGCCACAAAATGTATACAATTTTTGTGGCGCATGGGGTCCCATGCGCCACGGAATGGCGCATCAGAAAGTCTGCACACAGATCCCATCCCCCCCCCCTTGGATCATCTTTTCAATCTTGCGGCAAAAAGATGAAAATGAAAAATGTTCAAAAAATTCCATCCTTTCAAATATGGTTAGGTATTAGTGTATACTTCGTGTAGCATATTCGAAATATGAGTTTTGACCTTTTATGCAAAATCACTGTAAAGAAAGTCGAAACGGCCATAACTTTTGCATATGACGTCGAAAAAATGCGTTTAATACCTTAAAAAAACTAGAGAAAAATTGAAAAGTGCACACACCGGGGCTTGCCAGGTTAGCCCTTTTCAGATTCCTCAAATTCCAAATCAAAAAAATTTATTTCAAAATGATTGTTTTTCTCAGCAAAAAAAAAAAAAAAAAATTATGTGGCGCACCCGGTCACAGAATTATTTGGGCAGGAAAAAAATTCTAACCGCGCATGCCCCCGTTTCCTCTCCTCCTCCCTCCATTCTCCCCCACTTCTCCCATTTCCTCCTCCTCCTCTTCTCTCATTTCCTCCTCCTCCTCTCCTCTCATTTCCTCCAACTCCTCTCCTCTACTTCTCCTCCCTCTTACTTCTCAACTCCGGCGAGCTCCATCTCCTCCACCACCACCACCTCCGGCGACCTCCTCCTCCAACACCATCTCCGGCGACCACCACCTCCTTCTCCTCCTTCGGTGACCTCCTCCGACGACTACCACCTCCTTCTCCTCCTCTGGTGACCACCATCACCTCCTATGGTGACCTCATCCGGCGACCACCACCTCCTCCTCCTCCTCCGGTGACCTTCTCCGGCGACCACCACCACTTCCTCCTCCGGTGACCTCCTCCGATGACAAACACCTCCTCCACCTCCTCCACCCATCTCCGGCGACCCCCATCTTCCACCCACCCACCCACCTACGGCCAAGCATGGTGCGGCCTTCGACGAGCTCCGATGAAACAAAAATATTTTGAAATTTCGGCGGCCCGATCTAGAACTGGCCAGAATCCAGATTTTGATCTGACCGCCCTTTTTTGAAATTCAAAAAAATTTAGTGGCACACCTAAGTGGGGGTGTGCCACAGAAATCTTTCTGTGGCGCATGGTGGTGGGGTGCGCCACAGAAATATTTTTGTGGCGCATCAGGCGGGTGCGCTATAGAAATATATTTTAGTGGCGAGATAACTGTGGCGCAACCCCCATTTTCCTGGGTGCGCCACAGAAAGGCCAAAAGGTGCGCCACAGATAGCCTTTTTTCCACTAGTGTAAAATTGTTTTTGAGTGGTGGTTGTTAGGTCAACGAATGACAATAGAGTTCTTGTTATCTTCCATACTAAGCAAGTTGAGAGCGGTTCCGATTATTTATAAAACAAAGCACTTATAATATGCATCTTTATATTCATTTTGATAGCTTGACACTGCTCCCCACCTTGCTAACAAACCATGGCTAACCAAATCCTCGGGTGCCCACCAAACAATCTCAAACCATGGAGGAGTGCCTATTTTTATTTTCTCAAATCCTTTTTTGATATTATAATGGTCTGACCAGCCCTTTGAGAAATTAGTGACGAGCATATGTAGCATGCAAGTCAAATACTTAATTAGTATGGAAGATAACAAGACCAACTACTACTTCCTCATGAGCACAAAACAGTGGCACAAATTGAGAAGTGTTTGAAGATTTTAAAGTAGCACATGCGAATTTACTTGAATGGTTTGAAATTCCAAGCATAGTTATTTATGTTGGACTCTTTGGAATAACATGGTTTTTAGGGATTTGGAAGCACAAGCATTTTCTCAGCTTACTACAAGTGGAGGCTATCAAAACATGGGAAAGCGACAATTCAAGAGAGCAATAACCGTCATAATCATGCTTGCAACGAAATAGAATTAACGGAGGCATAATAAAGATACAAGAACTCTGAGGCAAAATATGTCATCAAGCCTCAATTGACTTTTTGTTTTCAGTCATAAGATGTGAAACATGTGCCAAGTCAATTCAAATGAATTATTCAAAGGAGGATACCACAATGTCATATTCTATTATGAGCAAAACAATACAAGAAAATATCCGTAGAAATATGACATCCATCATAAAGAAATTGGAAACGATCATAAGAGAACGAACAACTAAGCATCCACCAATGGACATATACCTTATGCGAACCATCTAAGAATGGTCACATGAATGAGGATATGTACAAAAATGAGAAACAAATAGAGTTCATTACCTTATCACTTGTGTGCTTGAAAGATATGAAATATTAAACAAACTCTATCCAGCAACTGAAGTTAATGATCTCTGAAGCAAACTACACAAAAGCAAAGAGAAACAACAAATATTTTTGGGTTTTCAGATTTAGGAACTAAAAACATAACAGCCAGCAAAGACGAATATTTTCGAGGACCTTAACATGCCCAGATAAACAAATTAAAAAATAATGAAAGTTGCGAACACATCCCATGAATATGCACACGAAATTTCAGGTCATTCCGACGTTTCTGTGAAAAGTTATGAATTTATCGGTGGACAGCAGAAATCTGTCCCTGCGCGAAACAGCACACAACAAAGCAAAATATTTTTGTGTTTTTGCGTATTGAACTGAAATAAAAACTAAGCATGTTAATACTATATAATAAAACAAACCAGCGAGAGAAATAACATTTTTTTTTTGGTATTTTTGAGTTTATAGAAAGCAAACAAAGCATGGACAAATGAAAGAAAACTAAAACAAAACATGGATATACAAAGTACCGAATGATAATGATACGGAAATGAGTGTGCTATAGGTATACCTCCCCCCCCCCCAAGCTTAGGCTTTTGGTCTAAGTGGAGATCAGCCCCAACGTGAATAATCGCCCCAACTCGGTGGGTTATGCCCCATGTAGTCGTACTCTGCATCGGCTGCGGTGGAGGAAGATCTCGAAGGTGCTGCATACCCTAGATCCGGGTACAGGAAGCTAGGTGTCTCCGGGGGCTGAACGAAACTACCCCCATACTCCTCATCATTGCCCCTACTATCCGGGCTGGGCTGCTCCCCAAGTGTGTCCAACTCAGCCTCTCAGGCTGACAAGTTCTACCTGCCAACAAGGTTAAGAACAGGCGCAGGCAAAATAACAGTCCTCTCAATGGTAGACACTGTATAGTATTTCTTATTTGGAAAAATTATGATGTAAGGGAGAAAATACAAGCTACCATTGTCAACAATAAATTCATGCTTCTTCATTGAATCAATATCAAGTTTTTCTATAGGTAGCACAATATCATGAGGATGAGGTTCCAAACAATGGAAAGCTAATAATCGTGAAGCCACTAGTCCTCCACAAATTCCTCCCCTTTCGCGGTTAGTAGCGAAGTAGTGAGCAATCAGAGCACCCAAGTTATAAGTTCTATCACTACGCAAAGCAGTAGCTAGAAAAGCTAAATCAGACAAGCCTAATTTACTAGATGTTCTCCTAGCTAGAACACATTTAGCAATGAACTATGCAAAATAACGAATGTAAGGGAGATGTATGCTCCTGATTTTACCATCCTCCTTAGAGAAACTCCTCCCATAGCAAATCTCTACATACAAATCCATCAATGGCTTTGGGTTCCCTTCAGCTTCTCCAATAATCCTCCAGGTGGAACTCTCATCACTGAACAAAAAATACCAAAAGGATGTCTACAGATTTGTTGTAAATTTTATAATGCACGGTGGGGTTAGATGAGTTCAAATTGCAGCGGAAGTCCTGCACCACCGACATAGACAAAATAGCATATTAGAAAGGTTGATCTTCAAGAAAAAGTTCCAACCCTGGATTTGACGAGAGAGTATGGAAATCTTGCGTAATCCGTGCAAACTCCATGAATTGTGAGCATGGGAAGATAGCAGGGTATACTCCTTCTTACCTAAGAACTTTTAACTTCCCTTGCACCACTATCTCACTAAGATCTAGTGCAAATGCATTTCCCTCCATGTTCTGAAATTTTTAACAAACACCATAAAAATCAATTTTTAGCCAACTAAATGAAGGGAAACTAGTTATTTCAACTTAGAAGAAGCATTTAAAATCACTAAACAAGATACCTACAGCAGAAAAATACTTCATATATACACCACTAAACAAAATTCTACTTGGATATTTGGAGGAGTCTCATACCGGAGAGGAGATGCACAAAATTTCAGCAGCAGAAATTGGATGAATGTGGAGATCGAAATCACAGGAAATGAGCAGCAAGAACACGAGTTTGAGATATCCAGGAGTGATTTTTCGGGCAAGTGGAAGGCAGGGAAAGGAGAGAGAGCAAGTGGGGGGCCTGTGGGACCCACACCATGTGCTGGTGTGGCCAGATGCCAGCCGCGCCTGGTGTGGTGGCCCTGTGGATCCCATTGGTGGCTCTCTGGCACTTCTAGGAGCCTCCTCCTCGATGTCGTTGCGGCCGGAGGCAAAGCTGCTTCCCCTCTCGCTGGCGTAGCCGCCGCTGCTGCATCAGGGTTTTTAGGCGCACGGTGACGGCGGCCGAGTCACGCGGACGGCGATGTGGAGGGAGAAGGCCTTGAGGGGGCCGAGACGAGCGGCGGCGGCTGGGACACGTCATAGCGGAGCTGAGGGACACTCGGTGACGGCGTCCGAGACGCACCACAGCGGCACAGAGGGACGGGCGGCGAAGGCATCCGAGACGCACGACCGCAGCGGGGATGGACGCGACGACGGCAGAGACGCACGGCGCGACTGTGGCGCGGAGGGAGAGGGGCAGGGGCTCGCGGCTCATGGAGGTGGAGGGAGAAGGGCAGGGGCTCACGGTCGCGGAGGGAGAGAGGCAGGCCACAGTCGCTCTGGCTTCTGGATGGAGAAGATTTCAGGGAGATTTGTGGTGGGAGAGGAAGAAGAGACGTGGGGGTGTGGGGGTCAGTCGTTCCATCGCGTGTGGGAACGTGGGGTGGAGTGGTTGTGGGGTTATCTACACTGACATGTGGGGTTTGTCGGGTACGCGGGTTAAAGGGTTTGGTTTTGCGATCCCCATACCCACCTATGCTAGACCAGGTGGGTATAGATTTCCCCCGTTAAGCATGATACGTCTCCAACGTATCTATAATTTCTTATGTTTCATGCTATGTTATATCATGTTATTACATGTTTTATATGCATTTTATATAGTTTTATGCATTTTCTGGGACTAACCTATTAACAAGATGCCAAAGTGGCAGTTCCCTGTTTTCTGCTGTTTTTGGTTTCAGAAAAGCATTTAACAAAATATTCTCGGAATTGGAAATAAAACATACTGGAACTATTTTTGGAAAAGGAACGTTCCAGAACACCAAAGACGAGACGGAGAAGAGCCACGAGGTGGCCACACCACCCCGTGGCGCCGGTCCTTTCCTGGCCGCGCTAGGACGTGGTGTGGGCCCCTCGGCCCTCCACCGACATCGCCCTTTCGCCCATAAATAGCTCATGACCTAAAAACGATCGCACAATAGTCACTTTTTCATCCACTGGTCACTAGCCGCCGTCGTCGTCAACACCACTTCGAGATAGATGAGAACTGCTCCCCGGCACCCTGTCAAGAGGGGGAGTTGTCCCCGGAGGCCTCTACATCGCCATGACCGCCTCTGGACTGATGCGTGAGTAGTCTACCCTTGGACTACGGGTTCATAGCAGTAGCTAGATGTTTGTCTTCTCCTCTTGTGCTATCATGTTTGGATCTTGTGAGCTGCCTATCACGATGGGATCGGTCCGGGTCGGCCCGCTGGGTCACTGACCCGGCCCAGTATTTTGAGGCCAATGAGGCAAGCGGGTCAGCCTTATTCACAATTGGGTCAAATGGAGCCGGCTCCGTGTGACCCGACAGATCACACGGGTCGACCCAGGTTTATTCTGTCGCCGCCGCTGATCAGTCCCATGCCTAGTCGCTGCCGCCGGCCGTCCCCCATTGCCCTAGTCACGCCGCCGCCGGCCGCCCCACATTCTCACCGCGCCTCCCGTTCTTTGTCCCCGACTCGCCCCCGCCGTCCCTGCCGCCATAAAGGTCATTGATCACTTCCCGGAGCCGACCCGGACCTCAAGCTCAACGCGCTCGCCGGCCTCAACTCCGCCGTTTACCTCTTCTACCCGGAGATCTCCACCAGCATCACCATGTGAGTCCCTCTGCTCTCCCTCCCCTTTTTTCTCCTGTGTCCTCGATGTTAGTAAATTCATCCTTGCACTGCTCAAGCGGAAGACGGTCGAACTGTACAAGATGAATTAGCGATGGATGCTGAAGGTTAAGTTGATGTGCAGGTCGTCGCTAAGATTCTTGTGAACTGAATGCTTGACAGTGTCGCTCTGAACTGAAAACTGAGCACCACCATTCGTGCGAAGTTGACTCTGAATTACTACTAAATAAATATGACGGAGAAGTTGACGCTGATAATCAGATAATGTATTCTTCTCCTGTTGATATTCTGTTATGTATGTACAGAGAAAGGTGAATTGATGGGGGGACACCAAGACTGGGTGTTTTGTGCATGTGTGTATATTATTATTCAGTTATGTGCGTAAAGAGTTTTGCATTAATCTTTTTTATGCTCATTTTAGACAAAATAGATGAACTGCTGCTCTTCTTGACATTTGCTGCTGCTCGATGCATGTGGGTTGAAGTAGTAGATGAATCTGGTACTGCATAATTTAGTTTGGCTGAGTGTTGGAATGCAACTTTGGCATGTCTTGATTTCAGTATGCATATACATACACTTGATGTTACTATGTAAAATAATGCAGATGATGAGACACTGGACCGAGTAGGACTAACAGACAGTAATCGTCGACTTCTGAAGCATAGTCATAGAAAATTCTGTATGTCAAGTCCTGGTGCTTGCAAGCTGCAGAGGAATGAGTCGTTCCGATTGGAAATTTTCTTTTTGTGTTGTCACGATATTTCTGGATATTAATTATGTATAATGAAGCTAAAATATATTTGAAACGATTAAATACCAGTCAGATTTTGGGCCGACCCAAAATACCCTTTGGGTCAATGGGGCCAAAGGCATTTTGGAATGGGCAGACCCGTGGCCCCCCATATTGGCCTTGAAGCCATTAGGGCCGGGTCCAACGGAAGGTCCAGGCCAGCTCATTCTCATCCTAAGCTGCCTATCATTATCAAGATTATCTTTATGTAATTTTACATGTTGTGTTTGTTGGGATCGATAAATATTGAGTACTAAAATTATTACTTCATAATATATCATGTGTGTGTTATTTAATGATCTTGCATGCTCTCCGTTACTTGTGTGTGCTTTGGCCAAGTAGATGCTCGTAACTCCAAGAGGGGGTATTTATGCTCGATAGTGGGTTCATGTCTCTATTAAATCTGGTGCAGTGACAGAAAGTTTTAAGGTTGTAGATGTACTGTTGCTAGTAGGGATAAAACAACAGTATTTGTCTAAGGATGATGTTACTTACTTTCTTTACAAACAATGATTAAGGTAATCTGTTGCATGCAACTTAATACTGACAGGGCTGCGGACGCTAACCGGAAGATGGATTATTAGTCATAGATGCGGTTGGCACGATCTATGTGTATTGTTGTAATGTCCGAATGAATCTCACACTAGACATCATAACGTTAGTATATGTATTGATTTGCTCATCATTATTCTGTCAATTTTCCAACTGTAATTTGTTTACCACTCATGGTTGAATGTTATTATTATTTATGGAGAGACACCATTAGTGAACTGTGGACCCCGGTCTTTCTCATTAATCTGATAAAACCACAACTTCAAACATGTTATTTTCTGCAAACAAACATCTTTCTTCCACACATACGTTTAATCTTTTGTTACAGTAAGCCGGTGGGATTAACACCCTTACCGTTGAGTTGGGACAAAATACTTTGGTTGTTTGTGTGAAGGCTCCACGTTCGTTGCTGACGTTGGTATTGCGTTGTGCCAACGTCAGTGCTAACAACCTCAGGGGAACGTTCATATCCTACTGATTCAATAACCTTGGTTTCATAACTGAGGGAACACCTGCTGCTGCACTACTTCACACCCTCCTTTTGTGATTCACCAACCACCAACTCGTGCTCATCAAGGATTTTTTGGCGCCGTTGCCGGGGACATAAGGAAACATACCGCATCCATCTCCCTCGTCAATTTTGCGCCTGACGAGGGATGTCCCCAACAATACCCATGGTTGCTAGCCTATGGTAAGAGTTATGAGGTAGAGAACGCGTAGTGTTGGTAGATTTGTCGGCTGACAAGTGGGTTTTACCCAGGTTCGGGGCCCTCGAGTGAGGTAACACCCTTACATCCTGCTTGTCTGTTATTGATTGTGAATATGTGCTGAGTACAGGGTTCTAGGAAGACGTGGATCTTGATAGGGTTTGGTGATTCTGATTGGGCGTGTCCTTGATCGGTCGCCTTCATGTACTTTATATAGTGATACAGGTCTCGGGTCGTAACCGACTAGGACTACATTTATGAAAAGTACTACCAACTATGCTATCTATGGTAGAAGTCTTCGCCTTAGTCTTCTCTTGTTGGGCTTCTTCAGCCTTATGAAAATTGGGTTTTAGTTATTACGTGCACCAGGTACCCACACGAAGGGGTACCCATTTGGTATAACCTCGTCATTAGCCCCCGAGTGCTTGGCTAATTCGGAGAATCAGTCATGGACTCACTACATAGTGCACGTCTCATGTTTTATGCTTTTGATATGATATTTTTGCATTTTGCTTGATTATGAATTATGCCAAAGGATTTCAACTGAGTAGGCCTGGATTTATTCGATGAGTCAAAACCAGTTAACTACACTTGGGCAAAACCTTACCAGCTTTCAATCAGGTTTTGAGTCCTTGGGCTCGAGCCTGGAACATACTGGATAGACTCATCTCAGGCAAGTCAATGAACTTACTGATATTGTTCTGCAGTTTCAATTTGCTACATAGCGCTTCCGCCGGGGTTTCCATCGCATCTGTTGATACAAAAATATCTAGGATTAAAACACTGCTGGAGTGATCCTCGGCCCACTCGATTGATCGATGGGTCTTACCTTTGTATTTTTAGTATACAACATCCGAGGTATCATCGACTGATTTTCACTCGGGAATTCTTATGTTGTTAATGTTTTTGGTTCTATCGGGTGCACGACAGTGCTCCCGATGGGAGTAGCCCCCGAGATTGTGCTTTATTGCTTGCAGTAGAGGATAGTCTCAAATTGCGTTTTGTCAGTCGAATACTTTTTGTCTTCTCCTGATGGGAGTTTCCCACTCAACTATCTTTATGCATTTGCTTTGTATTTTTGCTTTCGAGTTGCAATGAGCTTTCCTTTTATTGTCCGTCGTAGTGTGACGCCCCTTTGTTTATGCGTTTGTTTGCCTGTCAGGCGAATGATGTCATTCATGACATCCCTGATGTGCGAATAGCACTTTGGTGGGATGTGACATAATGGGTCCCACCTTTTGACCGTTGTGGACGCCGGTTCAGTTCTGATTTGACCTGACGTGGCGGGATTATCGCAAACGTGATGATGATTTTCTCGTTTAGCGCGTGTAGTGGGCTATGTCGGCCATGACGAGCGCCCTCCGATTATGCCTCGTGTTGTGGTAATTTTTGCTCGGACGGATGGGATGAATGATTGTCCTCACCGTAAATACGGGATCTTCCGCTTCGTTTAGTTTTACTTTGATATTTGTTCTTCGCCCTTTCTGCTTCATCTTCTTCCTTGCGCTCATCTTTACATCTCTGGTCGTCCTTGCATGTGTTTTGGCATGGCGTCCTAGAACAATATCTCCTCCTCCACTGGTCTCACCTCTTCAGTCACCACCCAGTCGAAAAAGGATAAACCTATCTCTGGTGATTCCGCCGTCATATCTGCAGCTGTGACGAAGAAGGTCACCGAGGATTGGGTAAAATCTATTGTTACGGAACAGAGGCTCGCAGATTTCCGTCATGCGAGGATTCTGTCCCTAGTAGAGGTTGTTGCTGCTCGAGCGCCTGTGCACAAAGAGGTACTTCCCCTGCCTCTTCCTGTAGAGCGAGTTTGTTTTGAAGATTTTCTTCCTCGAGGATTTGTCTTTCCTTTGCATGATTTCGTCGGAGGCTGTAGTGCCCATGCTTATGAAAGCAGTGACACATATGAATAATGTAAAGACTTGGATCACATAAGTCTCACATTCTCCAATAAGATGAAATATCACAGTACAATGTCATAATTTATTACAGAACGAGACGAATGATCCAAAAACAAATATCCTTACAACTTAGCATAGCGGAAATGCTAGCTGAATCAATAGTTCACACTTTATTTCAGAGTTCAAACGCAATACTAAAGGTAGCATGGAGCTACATCTTCTCCATGAAGCCACAGGCAAATCATGTTGGTTGTAGCTCGAAGACGACCCCCTTACTTCTCATTTGGACATTCTGCAAGGTTTAGTTGCAGCCCAGCTATAAAGGGTCAGCACAATTGAATTGTGGTGGCAAGTGACTTTAATTCCTAATGTTCTACTATACTATAACTATATGCTTAATTTGGCTGGTGGAGCTCAAGGCTATTGCGCAAAGCAAATTTTTTCCTACTTTTGATAAACAATTTTCTTAAATCAATATCTTCTCCTTCAGAGACAATCTCGAGACAAGTCCATGTCTCCTACCCATGTTCACCCAACAAAAGTTTTATTAAGAAATTTGAGATGAGGAGATTTTCAGAACACAAACTTGTGTAGTTACTCAAATTGTCCGTTGCCGGGGACACGGCTAAGATCTTAGGTTTTAACTCTCGAGAGGGTGTGCACTTTCACCATTAGACTCAATCAACCCAAACTATCCTCTACACTCCTTTAGTGAGAAGGAAAAGGAGAAGATCAAGACGAGACTTTTCAGAAGTTGCTTTCCCATGATCATACTAAGAGATTACCACCATCCTATCAACTCTACCACCATCAATCTCTTGACCCAGGTCCACAACAACTTACTCCATCAAGACAGAGCCCATATTGACCAATGGTTGCACGATAAGCAACTAGATTCAGTGTAGACTTAAATCTCATAGCCCTGGGTGGCCTACCACAAGTGAGAAACTCAGGTTAACACCGCATATCATGGCCCTAAGTAAGTAGAAACTACCCTGGGAGAAGACAACCATGACACTTGGCCCTGAGAAGCCACTCAACTTGAAACCTCCTCGATCGACCCAATCCACCCAGGCGTTAAATTTATTTAGTGGAAATTTTCATTTATCACATCAACCATAAAACAAATCATTTTTGCAGCAGTTGCTTCCACTAAATTATAATAGGGGTCTAATCTGGAATTTCTAAGGGGAAACCTAAAAGGTTTGCATAGCATACTACAACAACAACAACAACAAAGCCTTTTTTCCCAAACAAATTGGGGTAGGCTAGAGTTGAAACCCATAAGATCTCGAAACCAGGTCATGGTTCTGGCACATGGATAGCTAACTTCCACGCAGCCCTATCCATAGCTAGTTCTTTGGTGATATTCCAATCCTTCAGATATCTCTTAACAGACTCCTCCCATGTCAAGTTTGGCCTACCACGACCCCTCTTAACATTCTCATCCCGCTTTATCCGTCCGATATGCAATGGCGCCTCCGGAGGTCTACGTTCTATATGACCAAACCATCTTAGACAGTGTTGGACAACCTTCTCTTCAATCGGTGCTACCCCAACTCTCTCACGTATATCATCATTCCTAACCCGGTCCTTTCTTGTGTGGCCACATATCCATCTCAACATGCGCATCTCCGCTACACCTAACTGTTGGATATGTCGTCTCTTGGTCGGCCAACATTCTGCGCCATACAACATCGCAGGTCGAATCGCCGTCCTATAGAACTTGCCTTTTAGCTTTTGTGGCACTCTCCTATCACAGAGGACGCTAGAAGCTTGGCGCCACTTCATCCAACCAGCTTTGATTCGATGACTCACATCTTCATCGATGTCACCATCCTTCTCGAGTATAGACCCCAAATATCGGAAGGTGTCTTTCTCAGGTACCACCTGTCCATCAAGCCTAACCTCTTCCTCCTCGTGCCTAGTGGTACTGAAACTACATCTCATGTACTCAGTTTTGGTTCTACTAAGCCTAAAACCTTTCGATTCTAGAGTCCGTCTCCATAGGTCTATTTCTATTAACCCCCGCCTGACTATCATCAATTAGCACCACATCATCCGCAAAGAGCATACACCATGGTATATCTCCTTGTATATCCCCTGTGACCTCATCCATCACCAAAGTAAAGAGATAAGGGCTCAAAGCTGACCCCTGGTGCAGTCCTATTTTAATTGGAAAGTCATCGGTGTCGCCATCACTTGTTCGAACACTTGTCACAACATTATCATACATATCCTTAATGAGGGTAATGTACTTTGTTGGGACTTTGTGTTTCTCTAAGGACCACCACATGACATTCCATGGTATCTTATCATACGCCTTCTCCAAGTCAATGAACACCATATGAAGATCCTTCTTCTTCTCCCTGTATCTCTCCATAAGTTGTCGTACCAAGAAGATGGCTTCCATGGTAGACCTCCCAGGCATGAAACCAAATTGATTTTTGGTCACGCTTGTCAATCTTCTTAAACGGTGCTCGATGACTCTCTCCCATAGCTTCATTGTATGGCTCATCAACTTGATCCCACGGTAATTAGTGCAACTTTGAACATCCCCCTTGTTCTTGAAGATTGGCACTAATGTACTCCGCCTCCATTCTTCGGGCATCTTGTTTGTCCGAAAAATGAGGTTGAAAAGTTTAGTTAGCCATACTATCGCTATGTCTCCGAGGCCTCTCCACACCTCGATGGGGATACCATCAGGGCCCATTGCCTTGCCTCCTTTCATCCTCTTCAAAGCCTCCCTAACCTCAGCCTCCTGGATACGCCGCACAAAGCGTCGGTTGGTATCATCGGAGGAATCGTCTAGCTGCATGGTAGAGCTCTCATTCTCTCCATTGAACAGGTCGTCGAAGTACTCCCGCCATCTACGCTTGATCTCTTCATCCTTCATGAGGAGTTGATCTGCTCCGTCCTTTATGCATTTGACTTGGTTGACGTCTCTCGTCTTCCTTTCTCTCGTCTTCGCCATCTTATAGATGTCCCTTTCGCCTTCTTTCGTGTTTAGCCGCTTGTAGAGGTTCTCATACGCCCGACCCCTTGCCTCGCTCACCGCTCGCTTTGCGGCCTTCTTTGCCCCCTTGTATAACTCCATGTTGGTTGCGCTCCTGTCCAGGTATAGACGTTTGAAACAGTCTTTCTTCTCCTTAATAGCCTTCTGGACCTCAGCGTTCCACCACCAGGTATCCTTAGCATCCCTTCTACTTCCCCTGGTCACCCCAAACTCCTCTGAAGCAATCTTCTGAATGCAAGCCGCCATCCTCATCCACATACTGTTTGCATCGCCTCCTTCCTCCCAAGGGCCCTCCTTAGAAACCCTCTCCTTAAAAGTTTGAGCTGCCTCTCCCTTCAACTTCCACCACTTTGTTCTAGCAACTTTTGGGCGCTTATCCCGCTGGGCACGAATCCGAAAACGGAAGTCAGCCACCACCAACTTATGTTGATGGACAACACTCTCTCCAGGTATCGCCTTACAATCAAGGCAAGCACGTCTATCTTCTCTTCGAGAGAGGACAAAATCAATCTGGCTAGAGTGTTGGCCACTACTGAAAGTCACTAGGTGGGATTCTCTCTTTCTGAAGAGGGTGTTAGCTACGACCATGTCGTAGGCTAGGGCGAAGCTTAAGACATCCTCCCCTTCTTGGTTCCTGATGCCATAGCCAAAGCCCCCATGCACCCCTTCAAAACCTGTGTTAGATGTACCCACGTGGCCATTGAGGTCTCCTCCTATGAAGAGCTTCTCACCAGTAGGTACTCTCCTAACCAAGTCCTCGAGATCTTCCCAGAACTCTCTCTTGGTGCTCTCATTGTGGCCTACTTGCGGGGCATACGCGCTGATAACATTGAGAACCAAGTCCCCAACAACCAGCCTGACTAGGATAATCCGGTCCCCTTGCCTCTTGACGTCCACTACTCCATCCTTGAGGTTCTTGTTGACCAAGATGCCTACCCCATTTTTGTTTGAAGTTGTCCCCGTGTACCATAGCTTAAAGCCGGTATCCTCCACCTTCTTCGCCTTCTGTCCCTTCCATTTGGTCTCTTGGACGCATAGGACATCAACACGCCTCCTTATCGCTGTATCAACTAACTCCCGTAACTTGACCGTCAAGTACCCAGCGTTCCAGCTACCTAAGCGGATCCTCCTAGGCTCGGCTAACTTCCTTACCCTCCGCACTCGTCGAGTCAAATGCGAAGACCCTTGCTCATTTTTCACTACACCCGGGCGTTGATGCAGCACGCCACTAAGGATGCGACGACCCGATCCTTGCTCACTTATCACCGTATCCAGATCAAGATACGGCGCGCCACCAAGGGGGTGGCGGCCCGGCCCTTGCCCATTTGACACCACACCCGGGTTCCGATATGGTGCGTCGCTAAGAGGGTTACACCCCAACGAGGTTCTTTTGGGTTTCATCTCCATAAGAGTGGCTGGGTTTTTTCCGTTGGCTTGCCAAGCCTATCACAACCCTCCTCCTTTATCCGGGCTTGGGACCGGCTATGTTGAGACAACATAGGCGGAGTTTTGCATAGCATACTACAATCTCCCAAAAACCTATCATGCATACTACTTTTGCAAATACTGTTTGAAAACACTAGATATGCAATAGAATAAACTAGTAGGTGTTTTATGAAGTCACTTGCCTTGGCAGCAGGAGGGGCAGGCACAACAAGAATAGCAATCACAAGCAGGTCCTTCCTCTCCTTCACAATCTAGCACAAGCAATACATACAAATAAATATCCACACAAAATCTCACACACCAAATAAAAGATGTATGCATGCATGATATGCCATGTGTAGAATTAGACACACTTATCCATGATTTATATTCTCTGGTATTAAATGCATGAGATGCAATTTCTAAGAATTTCTCAATTCACTTAACAATTTATTAATTTGAAAACAAAGTAACCAAAACTTAGATTATAACATTACAAATTTTATTGTTCTAAGAAAGTTTTTAAATAAGACATATATCAATATTCCTGAGCAGAGGTTGTTAACCTAAACCTAAAACAATTGAGTTTATTTGTAAAACATTTTTCTTATTTAAGTTATGGATTTAATAGCCGAATTACTCCTCGGATGATCTTATGAATTATTATTTAACAAAAACAAAAACAAATGATGTAGAATTAAACTACTCTAGCAGGGCTATCCTTGGATATAAAGTTCATTGAATTTGGACTTACAGAACATAAGTTATGAATTTTCTAAGTTTTGCATATTTTTCTGTTTTATTTATAAATTCCTGCGAAAAAGAAAATAATGGGGCTACGTGGCGCGATCCTATTGGACGAAAACGATTCGCGCACGAGAGCCGTCCGATTTAAATGAGATCGGACGCACGGGATGGTTTGGATCTAGATCCGTTGGATCTAGATCCAACGGCGTGGGATGCCCGGCCGAACCGAGCGGCGCGCGGGTCGCCGGAAGGCTCGCCGGCGGCGCGTCGGCCTCGACGCTTCCCGCATGAAAATACCACCCCAGGACGAACGGTTCTTACCAAAATGACGTGGAGGAGGAGGCGAGGTCGATGGTGCGGCGGCGGCGTCGAGACTCCTCTCCTTTCCTCGTCGGAGATGGTGGCCGGCGGCGGAGCACCTCGGTCGAGGTCGTTTTTGGCGTTTGGCTGCGAAATGGGACAAGCAAGGGGGCTCAACGGGTGCGCAAAAGGATGGGGAAGCGAGGGGGGGGCTCGGTGGAGCTCGAGGAGCTTGGAGCTTACCGCACTCGCGAAAAAGCCCGGCGACAATGTCGGCGACGGCGCGCTCGATTCCGAGCAGCCCGACGGCGGAGAGGTAGGGTTTTGGGGGGGGGTTCAGAGGCGGCCTCGCGGGGTATAAATAGGAGGGGGCGCGGGAGCTAATCACGGCGGAAACCGGCCCGGAAACGGCTCGGTCGTGGTCGTCGTCTCCGGCGCGATCTCCGGACGGAGGTGGAAGACGGCTGACAGGTGGGGCCCACCTGTCCGCGAGAGGGGAGCGGCGCGCACGCGCTGGAGCGGGCCGATGGGCCGTTATCGACCGCGCGCGCGGTGGATAACGTCTGGGCCGGCCTGGTAACATAATCTTTTAAATAAAATAAAAACTGTTTTTCAAATCTGATTTACTAAATGATTTTTAACCTATTCAAAACATTTCAGAAAAATTCATAAAAATATATTTTGGAAAGGTTATTTAAATTAGCAATTTTTAATAATAACCTTACCCATTATATAATTTGGAAAATTATATTTATGAAGTAAGTTTTAAATAAACATTTAAATGGGATTAAACATTATTTAAACTCATAATTGAATTTTTATTTAGTATTTATGTGATTAAAAGTTAAGCCTATATGATGAATGATGTATGAATGCAAAGTTTTAAATTTTAGCAAAATTGGGATGTTACAAGCCTAACCCCCTTAAGATGAATCTCGTCCTCGAGATTCGGTTTGGCCTTCAAAAAGATGTGGGTGTTCTTCCCGAAGATCATCCTCCCGTTCCCAAGTTGCTTATTCTTCGGTATGGTGGTTCCACTGGACCTTACAAAATTTGATAGTCTTGGTTCGTGTGATCCTTTCTGCCATCTCCAAGATTTTAATTGGCTTCTCTTCATACGTCAGGTCACTTTCCAACTGAACTTCTTCTAATGACACTGTATCCCGTAGCGGGGTTTCTGTCATCTCTAGATGACACATCTTCAATTGACTCACGTGGAAGACATTGTGAACTGCTGACAGAACTTCCGGCAATTCTAACTCATATGCTACTTCTCCCTTGCAGGAAAGAATCTTAAAGGGGCCGATGAATCGAGGTGCAAGTTTACCCTTGATCCCGAACCTCTTCACACCACGCATTGGTGACACTCTTAAATAAGCCCTGTCACCTATCTCATATGTGATTTCTCTCCTTTTGGAATCCGCATAGCTTTTCTGCCTGGACTGCGCGATCTTCAATCTGTCCTTGATTATTCGAACCTTCTCTTCAGCTTCCTGGATTATATCAGGTCCAAATAAACTTCGATCTCCCACACCGCTCCAGAGTAGTGGTGTGGTGCATTTCCTACCATAAAGTGCCTCAAACGGCGACATCTCTATGCTTGCTTGGTAGCTGTTGTTATAGGAAAATTCTGCGTATGGAAAATTATCATCCCAACTAGACTTGTAGTCCAAGGCACATGCCCTCAGCATATCTTCTAAAATTTGGTTTACTCTTTCCGTCTGTCCATCCGTTTGGGGATGAAATGCTGTACTGAACTCTAATCTCGTACCCACAGATTCATGTAGTTGTTTCCAGAAATGCGAGGTAAACTGGGTACCTCTGTCAGACATAATCCTCTGGGGAATACCATGAAGGCCTACAATTCTCCTCATGTAAATCTCTAGCAACTTAGCACTTGAGTAGGTAGTCTTTACTGGCACAAAATGGGCCACCTTTGTCAAACGATCCACTATTACCCAGATCGAATCATATCCCGATCTGGTACGCGGTAACCCAGTAATGAAATCCATACCTATCTGTTCCCATTTCCAATCCGGTATAGGTAAAGGTTGCAACAATCCTGCTGGCTTCTGATGCTCCGCCTTTACTCGACTACATACATCGCACTTAGCTATATATTTCGCGATGTCTCTCTTCAGGTTATTCCACCAAAATCTTTTCTTTACATCCATGTACATCTTGGTTTCCCCGGGTGTATGGAATAAGGCGAGTTATGTGCTTCTTGCAGAATCAATTTTCTAAGATCCTCATCTTGCGGCACGCAGATGCGTTTCTCAAACCACAAGGTGCCTTGCTCATCCATTCGAAAACCCTTGGCCTTCCCTTCGCTCAGGTTGACCTTGATTTCATCCATTACTTTGTCTCCCTTCTGGCATTCCCGAATCTTATCCATCAACAACGGTTGTACGTCCAGTGTTGCGAGGAATCCTTCGGGTACTACCTCTAATCTGAGGTCCTTAAATGCTCTACTTAAATCCTCGGGCAATTTTCCCGCATTAGCCTTTCCTGGGTGATATTGCAAATTCATATCATAGTCCTTAATAAGTTCCAGCCATCTTCTTTGCCTCATATTCAATTCCTTCTGGGTGAAAATATATTTCGGGCTCTTGTGATCCGTGAATACTTCACAACATTTTCCCAAAAGATAGGATCTCCACGTCTTTAACGCATGCACTACTGATGCTAACTCCAGATCGTGGGTGGGATAGTTGACCTCATGTTTCTTAAGCTGTCTAGAAGGTATGAAACCACTTTCCCTTCTTGCATTAGGACACTTCCTAGTCCATGGTGCGAGGCATCACAATATACTTGAAATTCCTTCTCTATATCTGGCAAACATAAAACAGGTGCTGACACCAGCCGTTTCTTCTGTTCCTGGAAACTTATTTCACATTCTTCCTTCCACTTAAATTTGACTTCCTTTTTCAGTAGTGAAGTCAATGGTTTGGCAAGTTTGGAGAAGTTCTCAATAAATCTTCTATAATAACCTGCCAGTCCAAGGAAACTACGGATGTCTGCCACATTCTTGGGTACTTCCCATTTTGTCACAGCTGACACCTTTTCTGGGTCTACTGCTATTCCATTTTTCGACACAACGTGTCCTAGAAAACCAACTTCTTCTAGCCAGAATTCACACTTGCTAAATTTGGCATACAACTTATGTTCTCTAAGTCTCTGTAATATCATGTGCAAGTGTTCTTCATGTTCCTCCTGACTCTTGGAATATATCAGGATATCATCAATGAACACCACAACAAACTTATCCAGAAAGTCCATAAACACTTTATTCATCATGTTCATGAAGTATGTCGGTGCATTGGTTAAACCAAACGGCATTACGGTGTACTCATATAATCCATATCTAGTAGTGAAGGCAGTTTTTGGTATATCTAGTTCTCTTACTTTCATTTGAAAGTATCCTGATCGCAAATCGATCTTAGAGAATACCGAAGCACCCTCTAGCTGGTCGAAGAGCTCATTAATTTTCGGTAGCGGGTACTTGTTCTTGATCGTCACCTCGTTGATTGCTCGATAATCCTTTACTAGCCTTTGAGTACTATCCTTTTTCTCTACAAACAGAATGGGTGCTCCCCAAGGTGATGAACTTGGGCGGATGAATCCTTTCTGCAGTTGCTCCTCTAACTGTTTCTTGAGTTCTTTCAATTCAGCTACAGCCATTGGATATGGTCTCTTGGCTATGGGTCGCGTTCCGGGAACCAAATCTATAAGAAATTCAACATCCCTATCGGGTGGCATTCCCGGTAGTTCTTCGGGGAATACATCAGGGTAATCTCTTACCACACGAACGTCTCCCATGCTAACCCCCTTAAGAGAATTTAGCTTAACTTTCTTAAATTCAAATTTGGATTTGTATCTGATCTTCTTCTTCTCGGGAGTGGTGAGTGTAATGGAACTATTCGCACAATCCAATACTCCTTCAGAGCACGATTTCCCTGTCTCAAGGTACGGAACTCATCCCTTTTCAGATTCATGATCCCAATAGAGATGTGAGCATTGCGGAAACCTTCTTTAAAGATTTCCCAGGTAAGTCCTTCAAGTGGGTGAGTGATCTGATATGTTTCCCAACACTGTGCCGCTGGTCCCTCCAGTAGATGGGAAGTGAACCTTATTTTCTCCAATTCCGTACACTCGCAAGTAACTAGATCCTTGTTCACAGAGCGTAGCCAATCATCGGCTACGATTGGTTCAGTAGCTGTGGAGAATTTGTTGGGTCCGAGCCTCAAGAACCTAGCAAGGCGGTCAACTTGGGGTGGGGGTGGTGGTGGCGGCGGTGGAGGGGGTGGTGGATTGTTTTGGTTTGCCATGAACTGAGCCATCATGGTCATCAACTGTGTCTGGGCTGCCATCATTTGTTGCATCATTTCGTTGGCATTGTTGTTGTCACGATCACGACGTGGAGGCATCTGTATGGTGTGGGCATAGGTAAGTAGTGATAGAAGAGACTACAATGGAAAAATCTACCCATGCACATCAATACACTTCACAGAAACATAACAAGCAAGAAATAAACAGACACACCCGAAGTATTTTATAAATTCGATATTTTAGAGACTTGCAAACCAAGCTAGGACATGGTTTTCAAGGTACTGCCTCACCACAAATTGGTGGGTCAATACAACTTCGATGAGGCTAGGAGAAATACTTGTAAGGTAAGGATAATTGGTGGTCTTACTAATCAAATTTTAAAACTCCTTATATATTTGCGGGCGTTCCCACACTTCCGCTTCTTGACACCTTTGGCTTCCTTGGGAGTGTCCTCATCGGGATAGGTTAACACTAGGGGCTCTGGGGCGTCATGGGGATGATTCTTCTCTGCCTGAAGTTCCATTTGGCTTAGTTGTTCACACAAATGAGCACACTGAGCCTGCAATGCCAAAATGTGGGCATCCTTCTGCGCAATCCTATCATCTTGCAGGTAAATCTTGTCTTCCAGTTCCTTGTTCTCCTTCGTTAGCACCTGAACTTCTACACGAAGAATATCTTTCTCTTCTTCTAAGCTTTCCTTAACGTGACGGTGGACCGGCCTTAAATCTGCCCTGTAGAAGATCTCTTGTCCCAGAAGTATATCCAAGTTATGGCAATGAGCTCCAAGGTCTCCATGATGCTTCTCGTTCATACCCCTAAGTGAGGGTTGAACGGGTTGTCCAATGCTATCCCTCCTGGCAAAGTGTCGAAAGACGGAGCTGGGCTTGATCTCGTCATAGAACTGCTCAATGATGCGTGACAAGGTCTCCAGCATCGCCATCTCCACTCCATTCTTCCAGTTGGGGTATCTAGATCGGAAACGGATCAGCTGCGGTCCAGGAGGATCAAGACGAGGGAGAACTTCTGCCTCGATCTTCCAGCGTCCTTCAGGGTAATCTTCTGACATAATTTCTTTGCCCCTGTAGACTGGCGGCGTCAACCTCAGGGTTTTGGAAATACTGAGGAGCTGGTCACTGAAGTAGTACTGGTCTCCTTTCTGCGGGGATAACTCACGAGTCAAGTTCTTCATCTACAAAAATTTTGAAGGGATAAGAATTAAGGAGATGAAACAAAATAAGAATGTAGAAGGTAAGGAACATATTATAAGAAAAGAAGTCTGGTATTTCGAAATTTGTTAACTATAAATATTTATTTTAGGGTTTGTATCCAATCCTAGGGGTTTCGAGCCTACAGGCAACATTCGTGCTCTGATACCATCTGTAGTGCCCATGCTTATGAAAGCAGTGACACATATGAATAATGTAAAGACTTGGATCACATAAGTCTCACATTCTCCAATAAGATGAAATATCACAGTACAATGTCATAATTTATTACAGAACGAGACGAATGATCCAAAAACAAATATCCTTACAACTTAGCATAGCGGAAATGTAGCATGGAGTTCAAACGCAATCAATAGTTCACACTTTATTTCAGAGTTCAAACGCAATACTAAAGGTAGCATGGAGCTACATCTTCACCATGAAGCCACAGGCAAATCATGTTGGTTGTAGCTCGAAGACGACCCCCTTACTCCTCATTCGGACATTCTGCAAGGTTTAGTTGCAGCCCAGCTATAAAGGGTCAGCACAATTGAATTGTGGTGGCAAGTGACTTTAATTCCTAATGTTCTACTATACTATAACTATATGCTTAATTTGGCTGGTGGAGCTCAAGGCTATTGCGCAAAGCAAAATTTTTCCTACTTTTGATAAACAATTTTCTTAAATCAATATCTTCTCCTTCAGAGACAATCTCGAGACAAGTCCATGTCTCCTACCCATGTTCACCCAACAAAAGTTTTATTAATAAATTTGAGATGAGGAGATTTTCAGAACACAACCTTGTGTAGTTACTCAAATTTTCCGTTGCCGGGGACACGGCTAAGATCTTAGGTTTTAACTGTCGAGAGGGTGTGCACTTTCACCATTAGACTCAATCAACCCAAACTATCCTACACTCCTTTAGTGAGAAGCAAAAGGAGAAGATCAAGACGAGACTTTTCAGAAGTTGCTTTCCCATGATCATATTAAGAGATTACCACCATCCTATCAACTCTACCACCATCAATCTCTTGACCCAGGTCCACAACAACTTACTCCATCAAGACAGAGCCCATATTGACCAATGGTTGCACGATAAGCAACTAGACTCAGTGTAGACTTAAATCTCATAGCCATGGGTGGCCTACCACAAGTGAGCAACTCAGGTTAACACCGCATATCATGGCCCCAAGTAAGTAGAAACTACCCTGGGCGAAGACAACCATGACACCTGGCCCTGAGAAGCCACTCAACTTGAAACCTCCTCGATCGACCCAGTCCACCCAGGCGTTAAATTTATTTAGTGGAAATTTTCATTTATCACATCAACCATTAAACAAATCATTTTTGCAGCAGTTGCTTCCACTAAATTATAATAGGGGTCTAATCTGGAATTTCAAGGGGAAACCTAAAAGGTTTGCATAGCATACTACAATCTCCCAAAAACCTATCATGCATACTACTTTTGCAAATACTGTTTGAAAACACTAGATATGCAATAGAATAAAATAGTAGGTGTTTTAATAAGTCACTTGCCTTGGCAGCAGGAGGGGCAGGCACAACAAGAATAGCAATCACAAGCAGGTCCTTCCTCTCCTTCACAATCTAGCACAAGCAATACATACAAATAAATATCCACACAAAATCTCACACACCAAATAAAAGATGTATGCATGCATAATATGCCATGTGTAGAATTAGACACACTTATCCATGATTTATATTCTCTGGTATTAAATGCATGAGATGCAATTTCTAGGAATTTCTCAATTCACTTAACAATTTATTAATTTGAAAACAAAGTAACCAAAAATTAGATTATAACATTACAAATTTTATTGTTCTAAGAAAGTTTTCAAATAATACATATATTAATATTCCTGGGCAGAGGTTGTTAACCTAAACCTAAAACAATTGAGTTTATTTGTAAAACCTTTTTATTATTTAAGTTATGGATTTAATAGCCGAATTACTCCTCGGATGATCGTATGAATTATTATTTAACAAAAGCAAAAACAAATGATATAGAATTAAACTACTCTAGCAGGGCTATCCGTGGATATAAAGTTCATTGAATTTGGACTTGCAGAACATAAGTTATGAATTTTCTAAGTTTTGCGTATTTTTCTGTTTTATTTATAAAATTCCTGCGAAAAAGAAAATAATGGGGCTACATGGCGTGATCCTATTGGACGATAACGATTCGCGCGGATCGTGGACGAGAGCCGTCCGATTTAAATGAGATCGGACCCACGGGATCGTTTGGATCTAGATCCAACGGCGTGGGACGCCCGGCTGAACCGAGCGGCGCGCGGGTCGCCGGAAGGCTCGCCGGCGGCGGCGCGTCGGCCTCGACGCTTCCCGCATGAAAACACCGCCCCAGGACGAACGGTTCTTACCAAAATGACGCGGAGGAGGAGGCGAGGTCGATGGCGCGGCGGCGGCGTCGAGACTCCTCTCCTTTCCTCGTCGGAGATGGTGGCCGGCGGCGGAGCACCTCGGTCGAGGTCGTTTTCGGCGTTCGGCTGCGAAATGGGACAAGCAAGGGGGCTCAACGGGTGCGCAAAAGGATGGGGAAGCGAGGGGGGGCTCGGTGGAGCTCGAGGAGCTTGGAGCTTACCGCACTCGCGAAAAAGCCCGGCGGCAATGGCGGCGACGACGAGCTCGATTCCGAGCAGCCCGACGGCGGAGAGGTAGGGTTTTGGGGGGGGGGGGGGGTTCTGAGGCGGCCTTGCGGGGTATAAATAGGAGGGGGCGCGGGAGCTAATCACGGCGGAAACCGGCCCGGAAACGGCTCGGTCGTGGTCGTCGTCTCCGGCGCGATCTCCGGACGGAGGTGGAAGACGGCTGACAGGTGGGGCCCACCTGTCAGCGAGAGGGGAGCGGCGCGCGCGCTGGAGCGGGCCGATGGGCCGTTATCGACCGCGCGCGCGGTGGATAACGTCTGGGCCGGCCTGGTAACATAATCTTTTAAATAAAATAAAAACTGTTTTTCAAATCTGATTTACTAAATGATTTTTAACCTATTCAAAACATTTCAGAAAAATTTATAAAAATATATTTTGGAAAGGTTATTTAAATTAGCAATTTTTAATAATAACCTTACCCATTATATAATTTGGAAAATTATATTTATGAAGTAAGTTTTAAATAAACATTTAAATGGGATTAAACATTATTTAAACTCATAATTGAATTTTTATTTAGTATTTCTGTGATTAAAAGTTAAGCCTATATGATGAATGATGTATGAATGCAAAGTTTTAAATTTTAGCAAAATTGGGATGTTACAGAGGCCTTCTGTTCTTTTACGGGATTCATATGCACGACCTCGACCCTCATGGCGTTTTGCATATCTCCTGATTTGTGGTTTTGTGCGAGTGCTTTCTTGGCGTTCACCCCAGCTGGGCTCTCTGGAAGTGTATTTTCAAAGTGTGTCTGCCACTGTGATGGCCGCCCTTTTTCGACTGGTGGTTTCTGCATTGAAGTGCGTGACGGTTGTCGGTATTTCGATCTGACGTCGGCAGAACCTGCTAAAAAATGGAGAAAATAGTGGTTTTATGTTCCAGTCGCCCAAAGTATGCTACCTGCTTTTTCGACTACGCCCCCTGTAGAATTAGTGTCCTAGGAGCATATCTTGTCGACTGAGGAAGAGGAGGAAGCCTCCTCTCTTAAGATTAGAATCCAAGAACTACAAAAATCCGTCCCAGGGATCCAATTAGTCAGCACCTATGTGAAGCGTCGAGTTTGGCCTCTGCGACAATGGGTGCATCCTTTATGGCGATATGAGGGGTGTCTCGATGCCACTCGTATGAGTGAAGTTGAGCTGGTAGATTCTGTATTTCATGGATATATCAAGTACATTACCGGCATCTCTCCTACCAATAGTGCATATTTCGACTTCTCTGTAGTCCCTTACGGCCTTGGGACTCCTATTCCTAAGGTACTTTTGAACTTTTCTTGCGGATCCTTGTTTACTGGCCACAAGTATCTTTTTTGCGTATATGTGTTCATGATGGACTTGTCTTTCTTTTGCTGCGCCCAGGGATTATCAATTGTTACTTCCTTGCCGCCTCTTCCTAAACATGGTCCATCTATGGAGGCGACTCCCGTCGATGAGGTTGGCACAGTCGCAACTTCCCATCCCTTGGGCAGTGTTGTTGCATCTGAGGTGGAGGCTACTGAAGAGACTCCTTTCTGCTCGACAGTAGTTGACCCTACGACTAAGCCTTCAGTCAAGCGTCATCGTCTGCGCTGGACCGACGATGCTTGTCCTGTTACTGCTGACCAGTCACCGGCGGTCGCGGCTTCATCCGCTGACGGTGACCTGGAGA
Organism: Poa annua; assembly: GCA_026929855.1. NCBI lineage: Eukaryota > Viridiplantae > Streptophyta > Magnoliopsida > Poales > Poaceae > Poa > Poa annua. The sequence goes on from CM049426.1 coordinate 75,461,395, forward strand.
AGAAAGTTTTTGAACTGAACGTACTTTATGCGTTTTTACCGTTCTTTGTTTTGATTGTTCGAACAGTTCGTTTGTTAGGCAAGATCGTCCCTCTCCTCCTGCTAAGGTCGTTAGGCCGCCGCCCTCCGCCACTTCGTCTTGGGTTGATCATGTAAGCTTCTTGCGTTTTGCTTTGCTTGTCTTTCTTGTATTATTGCTTTCCTTTGACTCGACTATATGTCGTATGCTCCTTTTGCAGCCTTCTGTGAGCGGCTTGGTCGCTGTCGGCCAGGCCTTTGTTCAAGCTGAGGAGGAGCGAGTCCGCCTGCTTTCTGATTTAGACGAATCAGTCGTAAGACTCTTTCTGTCGCCTGGTTTGTGAATCATATGCTAAACATTTGTATCAATTTCCTGTGTTATGTTTATTGTAGAGGAAAAAGCTTCTCTTGAAGATCGGCTGGCCCTGCTGGAAAAGCAACTTCTCTTGAAGCATCGGACAGCACCCGGCGTTCATTGGATGTGTGTATCCAGACACTTGGTGCCGTCTTTGCCGAGGCCTTGCCTGGGACTGCTGTGCCATCGACTGTGGAGGAGTTTGCAAGGTGTTGGGTCCTGGCTCGACGACCATTAACACGTGGGCACGTGACTTGACAGTCTGTGGCTCAGAAGTTACTTTGAAGCTACTACAAGCGAATGGCGTCGAAGCCAACTATGAAGCTGCTTTGTCGGATTACCCAAAGAAGCCAAATGGGAAACCTTTGTCTCTCTGGGGAGTTTCTGATGCCGCCGCCCGCCTAGCAAAGGCTAGTATTTGCACTAGAGAACGTCGCCAGGCTGCCATATCTGCTGAGCGCCAGTCGTGTGATGGCAAGGCTAAGATAGCACTTAGCGAGTAACTGCTTCTTTTGTAATTCCCGCGGAATTCCTGTCATAAGACAATATCTTTGGGATATAAGTTTTGTATAATTGTTCTCGGCTTCATGTGCTTTTGAATGAGCTTTGCTATCCTTCTTGGTTTCGGTAGGACCCACCCTCGATCCTACCGAGTGGGTTTGTATGATTTTGCACTCTCAGCGAGACTCCGCCCCGAGTATATCGGGCGGGTTTATGTGAATGTGTGATGTCTACGCACGCTTCTATTCTTGTAGACAATGTTGGGCCTCCAAGAGCATAGGTTTGTAGAACAGCAACAAGTTTACCTTAAGTGGATCACCCAAGCTATATCGAACTCAGGGAGGTAGAACTCAAAGATAACCCTCTCGAACAACCCTGCAACTAAGATACGAGAAGTCTCTTGTGTCCCCAACACACCCCAATACACTTGTCAGATGTATAGGTGCACTAGTTATGCGAAGAGATAGTGAAATACAAGTAATATGGATGATTATAAGTAGTAGTTGCAATCTGTAATAAAAATGGCAGCAAGCAAACATGTAGCAGAACTTGTTGGAAACAATGTTTTAATGCTTACAAACAAGGCCTAGGGATCCTACTTTCACCAGTGACCATTCTCAACAATGACATCAACGTTAAATAAATAAACACTACTCTCAAACACTCCCATGTTGGATAACAAACACTATTCATTATAGGGCTACAAGAGCACCCTCAAAGTTGGAGTAAACTAACACCAACAATGTCATAAAAGAATCACACACGACGCACACACTATCACCATTACACACGTGAATAACCCCGGAGTTCATATTAAAGTAACATCTAGGGTGCATAATAGACAAAGAGTAGCATTACATATTCAACTAGATTACAAAACTCATGATCACATGCAAGATCACATCACGGGAGAGAGAGATAAACGACATGGCTTCCGTAGATCCCGCACCCCCCCGGGGAGAACTACTCACTCCTCATCATAGGAGTCGGCAACGGTGATGGGCGGTGGAGTCGATGGAGATGGCTCTGGGGGCAATTCCCCGTCCCAGCAGGGTGCCGGATTAGTGACTTCTATCCCCTGAATGTTGCTTCGATGGCGGCGGCGCTCTGGACCCGTGGAGGAAAAAGTGATTAAACATGCTCTATTTTTAGGTCAGGGGGGTATATATGGGCGAAAGACCTAGGTCGGTGGGTGCCACACCACCTCCCGGCGCGGCAGGCATGGGGCCCGCGCCACGAGGCGATGTGGCGGCCTCGTGGCCCCACTTCGTCTCGTCTTTGGTTTTCCTGTGCGCATATATTTCAAAAATAATTCCTGGTTGACTCGTTTCCAATTTGGCGGATATTTCTTAAGAGCTTTTCTGAAACCAAAAACAACAGAAAACAGGAAATTGGCACTGTGGCTTATTGTTAATAGGTTAGTCCCAGAAAATGCATATAAAACATGTAATAACATGATATAACATAGCATGGAACACAAGAAATTATGGATACGTTGGAGACGTATCAACATCCCTAGTCTTTGTTCTACTCGTCCCGAGTAGGCAAGAACGATAAAAGAAGAATAATTTCTGAAGTGACATGCTGAAACACAATCTTGATCATGTAATAATGTAAGGCATGTAAACTGAGATCAAACGAGTAATGAATAAACAAGTAGGTGAAGCAAGCAAAGCTTTCAATGATATAGTACTAGATAGCAATCAACTGTGCAAAGTAGATATTAAAGATGATTTAAGCTTCAAGCACAACAATATAATCATCTAATGCTTCCAACAAACATGACAACTTAATGAAAGGATCAAGTCAAGTAATACCAAGATGCACGTAGAAGGTCAATATATTATTTTTTCAAAAGAAACAAGCAAGCGTTCAACGTTGGTTCCTGGTACATGGAGTAGTGAATACCATACAACAGATGCACATGGAGCTATAAGTATATGAAATCTCTCCAGTGGAACTAGTGGGGGTGCATACAACTTGCTTGCTGACGAAGACCTAGAGCACTTTTGAGAAGGCTCATCATTGGAATATACAAGCCAAGTTCTATAGTGTAAAGTTCCACACATAGTTATACAACTAAGACATGAAAACTCTCTCATATGGAGTAAAGGTGCTAAACATGAGCACAAATGATGATCACAAATGATATGGTGCTATGACATGAGCACAAGTGATGACTACAGATGATATGGTGCTGTAACATAAGAAAAATTGTGTGATAAAGAATACTAATGTTGCCCCCTTTTTTATTTCTTTATTTCTTCTTTTTTTTCTTTTTTTCTTTTTATGTTTCTCTTTTCGATGACCTCCATGGCTCTTTTCACTTTTAGGGCAAGCATCCTAATATGATATATGATGTATGATAACACACTAATGATGATAAAACAACATACTGATGATACAAGTAACTGATATGAATGTGTCATAAGACTACATATGACAACGGTGGCTCTGCCAGTGTAGCAGGTTATTAAGTGCTCTAGCGTAACATGGGTAAAACCACACATCAGTTTTATTGAAACACGCAAACCAATAAATAAGTAATGAATGACAACAAGTCATGTAATGTAAGATGGATGTTGTATGGCAATATATCTCGGAGCAGCTATGAAAATGCTGTAGGAGAACAAGATGAAGATCTCCCACGAGATTGGATGTACCTGAGAAAAATGCACCAACTCTCAATGTGAGAAGGGATAATTGGTTCTGTGCCATACCTAGCTGAGTTTTATCTGTCTGTGCCATACCCGCGTTGTTTCTCTATTTTGTGTCCTACTTTCTCAAACAATAGCCGCTTCCGTCTGGTCAATGGTTGACATTGAACTTTTGGGCGGGACCCATATGTCATAGATTTAATAATTTCAGGAAATCGTTTGGTTTCGAATTTCAATTCTACGATTCGAACGGTGCAAATTCGAATTTCAAGTTTGAAAAATTAGAAAATGTGAAACAAAATTATTGTGTCGTTTGGCCTTTGTAAAAAGACAAATTTCTAAATCTGACATCTAGATCGGAAATGAACAGTGCATAATTCGAAAAAGTCAACTTTCGAATTTAAGTGTGAAACAAATCTCCGATGTTGTCAATGATGTAGGAAACAACTTTGCCATAGCGATTTTCCAAATTCTTGTGTCGTTTGCCCTATGTAGAAAAGACAAATTTCTAAATCTGACATATAGATCTAAAATGAACGGTGCAAAATAAATAAAAAACAACTTTCGAATTTAAGTGTGTAAAAAATCTCCGATGTTGTCAGTGATGTAGGAAATAACTTTGTCAAAGCGATTTTCAAAATTCTTGTGTCGCTTGGCCTTGTAAAAAAGTCAAATTTCTAGATCCGATATCTAGATCTAGATCAGCTAGCTCGTATACGTGAACGTCACAGTGCTCGATTCACCTGCCTGCGACCTCACTTTCCACTCTATCGTAGTCAGGATGAACCGAGTGTCTTAATGCGCAAGGTGTTACATGGGAGAGGGTTTCTCCACGGTCACAAGCGGGAAGCGCCGTTGGACTATCATCAAACAGATTGAATGCGTGATCTGAGCATGCCAATATTGTCATCAGCATGTTCCCACCGATTCAGAACTAATTGAGAAGCAATCTTTATATGTTTGTGTGCAGAACTGGATTTCCTACCACTTTCCATTTATACGTGTTTTCTAGTTTTGAACTCCCTCTATCGTGTTTTCATGAAAAACTGATCTAGTCTGACCTCTCAATCCACTTTATCGTGCTTAGTATGAGCCGAGCGTCCTAATAGGTATGTTTTGAAGAACGAGAGAGAGCTTCGTCGACAACCACGAGCGAGTGAAGCCAACAAACTACTGTCGAACACCTTGAGGGCGTGATTTTGACATGGTCATGTCGACATCAGTATAGCCATTATCGTGTCATAATTTGTGATAAAGTTCTCATATTCAGCACATATGTGTGCCATGGTATGAGAAACAAAGTCGCCGAAGCAATTTTCCAAATTCCTTTTACAAATATCATTTTCCACTTTTTAAGTGCTAAAAATGATATTTTTTGTGAAGCAAGTACATAAAATATGGTTTGAATGACACCCGTTTAATTTTCACAAAGAGTAGTACATATTTTATGGGTAATCCTTAAATATGAGAATTTTCCTTACTTTCTATCTAAATTTCCCTCTTTAATTGGCTTTATATCAAAATGAAGAGCATGGCTATTCATCAAAAGTGGTCGACTTTTAAAAACTATCGACGGTTCTATGTTGTAACCACTACTTGTGTACCTTAAAATTATTTTTGTAACAATGTTAGAGCAAACTATCACACAGTTGTAGTTCAAATTTAAATTACTTTCGGAAAATTGATATAAAGTCAATTAAATAGGGGAATTTAGTTAGAAAGCAAGGAAAATTCTCAAGTTTAGGTATTATACATAAAATATGTACTATTTTTGTTAAAAATAAATGGATGTCATTTTGTCAATATTTTATGCACTTGCTTAAAAAAAGTCATTTTTAACACTTAAAAAATGAAAAATGATATTTCTAGAAAGAATTTTGAAAATCGTTTCGACGACGTTATTTCCCATACCATGGAACACATATGTGCTGAATATGGGAACTTTATCACAAACTATGACACGATAATGACCATACATTGGTCATTTTGCTTGAACGTATATATATTTGTATATGATTGACCTTTTTGTGAAGTATTGTTTTGAAAAGTTTGTCAAAACTCAACTTTATCATTTTTCCTAAAAACTAGTACACATAAAAGGACTCCATGTCAAAGGATTTATTTTTTTAAGTATGTTTTCATTTTTTCTCATTTCTTTCAAAAAATGGTCAAAATGGAGAGCATGGCTATTCATCTAAGGTGGTAGAATTTTCAAAAACTATTTATGATTCTATGTTGTAACCACTACTTTAATACCTTAAAATTATTTTTGTAACAATTTTAGAGCAAACTATCACACAGTTGTTGTTCAAAATTGAATTACTTTTGGAAAATGACATAAAGTCAATTAAAGTGGGGAATTTAGTTAGAAACCAAGGAATATTCGCAAATTTAGGTATTATCCATAAAATATGTACTACTCTTTGTGAAAATTAAATGGGTGTCATTTTGGACAATATTTTATGTACTTGCTTCACAAAAAAAGTCATTTTTAACACTAAAAATGGAAAAATGATATTTCTAAAAAGAATTTCGAAAATCGCTTCGATGACGTTCTTTCCCATACCATGGCACACATATGTGCTGAATATGAGAACTTTATCACAAACTATGACACGATAATGGCCATACTGATGCCGACATGACCATGTCAAGATCACGCCCTCAAGGTGTTCTGCAGTAGTTTGATGGCTCCACTCGCTCGTAGTAGTCGAAGAAGCACTCTCTCGTGCATCAAAACATACCCATTAGGACGCTTGGCTCACACTCAGCACGATAAAGTGGACTGGGAGGTCGGACTAGATCAGTTTTTCACGAAAACACGACGGAGGAAGTTCAAAACTAGCAAACACGTATAACTAGAAAGTTGTAGGAAATCCAGTTGTGCACACAAACATATAAAAATTTCTTACCAATTAGTTGGGAATCGGTGGGAACATGCTGATGCCAACATTGGCATGCTCAGATCACGCACTCAACCTGTTCGACGATAGTGCAACGGCGCTGCCCGCTTATGATCGTGGAGAAACCCTCTCTCGCGTAACACCTTGCGCATTAGGATACTCTGTTCATCCTTAGCACGATAGAGTGGAAAGTGAGGTCGGACACAGGTGAATCAAGCACTGCGGCGTTCACGTATACGAGCTAGCCGATCTAGATCTAGATATCCGATCAAGAAATTTGTCTTTTTTACACAAGCCAAATGACATAAGAATTTTGAAAATCGTTTTGGCAAACTTGTTTCCCATATCATTGAAAACATCGGAGATTTTTTTCACACTTAAATTCGAAAGTTTACTTTTTTTGAATTCTGCACTGTTCATTTCAGATCTATATGTAAGATTTAGAAATTTGTCTTTTTTACATAGGGCAAACGACACAAGAATTTGAAAAATCGCTTTGTCAAAGTGGTTTCCTACATCATTGACAACATCGGAGATTTTTTTCACACTTAAATTCGAAAGTTGATTTTTTTCGAATTCTGCACTGTTCATTTCCGGTCTAGATGTCAGATTCAGAAATTTGTCTTTTTACAAAGGCCAAACGACACAATAATTTTGTTTCACATTTTCTAATTTTTCAAACTTGAAATTCGAATTTGCACTCAGCTAGGTATGGCACATAACCAATTGACCCATGTGAGAAAGGGTAATCCAAAGTACCGAAGAGGCTAGCAATATGGTGGTGGAAGTGCCATGAAAACCGCAGTTTTAGAACTCACAAGTAAAAATATTCCAAATAAAAATATGATCATGCAAGGCATAATGAAAATTACTTCTAGAGGGATCGTGGCGAATACAAAGTCACCGTTGGCTTCCCCGACAGTAGCGCATAACATGAAGTCATTAACGTTACTTTGGCAAAAAGAAGTCATATACCATTATGCAATCAACTGGAAATTTAAGTGTGACACAGTTTTCAAGTTTCTCTAGACCAACCATTTAATCGTTCCACTTTACTAGGCCATCATGTTTACCATTAAGCAAATTAATATCTCAAAACTAAATTAATGATTTGAAAGGGCATGTGCCCTCATGTATGATTTTGGTAATTAATGACAATCCCTAAGGACTAATGTGTGTTTTGAGCATATTGCAAGTATGGCTTGAAGTTGTCAAGGCATCACCTATATGAAGAAAGATGGTATCTTCCATGGGCTTGCAACAAGAAGATCCATTAATTTAGCTCATGGAGGATGATGTCATGCTATGATCGTCATCATGGTTGACAAGTACAAGACCAAGGGAAGCATGTCGGAGACATGAAGACGAAGCTAAGCGAGACTCTCCCATAATGGAGTATGGGGGAGTTTATGGAGGAGTCTTCATGAAGCATGTGCTAGCAAGCGCAATCAAGAAAGGTGGTCCACTTGAAGATATCAAGATCGTCATCATCTAGCTCAAGTGGAATGCTCAAGGCAAAGGTATGATCTTGATAGGGCTAAAGGATAGATAGGCGTACTATCAAGAGGGTCTCTCGAGTGAGTATCTTGATCGAATCTTCATGGAGAGCTCAAACCTTTGCATACTTAGCATATCATATTTCTTGTTTCTTATTTGGCTTTTCTCCTTGTGAGGTTTTGGATCTTGTTGTGATCTTCATAACAAGCTCAAGTTCATAAAAAACAAAGTTCGTTTGAAAAGCTTCTTGGTTTTTATGTTGGAGGTTTTACCGGTTGTTCCTTTTTCGAGAGGTTTTATGTTTCCCCATTTTTTTTAAACCTTCCATATTGGACTATGATGTTTCTCTTCATTATCTTATAGATTTCTTCGTTGTGATTACAACGAGCCAAAAATCATCGAAAACGTAGTTCGGATGGTCAAGATATTGTCGTTTTCGTGTTGTTATTTCTGCAGTTTTCGGGTGCTCAGAAATCTCCGAACCGGGTTCGGAGATTTCCGAATCGGGCGGGTTTCAGTACTGATGTCGCCCAGAAAACTTCGGAGATCTTTCCGGAAATCTTCGGGGGTCGGAAATCTCCGGCCCTAGGCCTGAAATCTCCGGTCTGAGCTGCTGTAACGGCTAGATTTGTGGGAGGGGTATAAATACCCCTCCCCTTCTTCTTCCTTGAGCGTGCACGACTTTCCCCTCTCTCTCTTTCCATTGTGACCTTGGGAAAGCTTGCCCCCTCTCAAATCCTCCCATGATTCTTGCATATCTTTGAGCGAAAAGTGAGAGGAGATCTAGATCTACAATTCTACCAATCCATCTCTCCTCTAAGTGAGGGGAACATAGTGGATCTAGATCTTTGAGTTCCTTTGTGGTTCTCCCCCTTTGTTCTTGCTCTCTCTTATCCCCCCATAAGCATTAGTTTCTTGTGGTGGGATTTGGGAGTGTAGGATTTGTCTCCTTTGTGGTTTCTTGGTTCTTCCTCTCTTATTCCCCCATAAGCATTTGTTGCTTTGTTGGAATTTGAGAGTGAAGGACTTGAGCACTTTGTGTGTTCTTGCCATTGCATCTTGCATCGGTTTGAGCAATCCACGAGGATTCGTGGTGGTGAAATTCGTGAGCTTGTTACTCTTGGGTCTTGGACCCTAGACGCCTTAGTGGCCGCCTTTGTGGCATAGGACCTTTTGTGGTCAAGGCCTTTGTGGCTAGTTGGGACCTTTGTGGTAAAGACCTCTTGTGGTCATTTGGGAGCCCCCAATTCGGTTGTGGGTGTATGCCCCAAGGTTGTTGTACGGGATTGTTCTCCGCCCCAAAGGAGTTCATAGTGGAAGGTGGACTCGGACCTTTGTGGTCGAGTTCATCGGAGAAGAAGGTGAAGCCTTTGTGGCGTTGAGCAAACCTGTTGTGTTTGCTCACACGTATCCAACGAGACGTACACCTTTTGTGGTGGAACTCGGGAATACATACTCGTCTACGCGTGCCTCGGTTATCCCTATACCCGAGCTATTGACTTATGCACTTTACTTTGTGATAGCCATCGTGCTTGAAGTCCTTTACCTTGCTATCCCTTTGTTGTTTGTCTTGCATAGCATAAGTTGTTGGTGCACATAGGCAAACCTAGTATATTTAGGTTGTGTCATTGATAAGTTAAACACTAAGTTTTATTCCGCATTTATCAAGCCTAAATTGTAAAAAGTGTTCCTCGCCTATTCACCCCCCCCTCTAGGCAACGTCTTTCCTTTCAATTGGTATCAGAGCCAGGTTATCTCATAATTAGGCTTTACCGCCTAGAGATAAAGATGTCGTTTAGAGAATTAGTGCATAATCCCACTTATATATTCGATGGCACTAATTATGATGTTTGGAAAATTCGCATGCTTAATATCTTTAGGGACATGGATCCAAATTTAGAGACAATGGTAGATATGGGTTTTTCTCCTCCAAAGGATTCCCAAGAATTATCTTTAGAGGATGAGAAAAACTCTTATCTCGATACTCTAGCTTGTAATGGTCTTATCTATGTTTTGAGCGATGTAGTTCTTGCGTCAATCATCCCTTGTCGGAACGCTCATGAATTATGGGCAAAGCTTGAAGATATATATGATGCGTCCAAAACTACCAAGGATGATTGTCCTCCTTCCACCTCCAACCGGGATGAGCTCACATCTTCTTCCACTTCACCAACATGTGGCTTTCCACAAGGTAATGATATGGTGAGTTGTGATAGATATTGCATTCTTGATGGTGAATCTACTATTGATCATATTTATCACCCATCTTATTGCAATGCTCTATCTTTGGACTTAAACTCCTCTAGCACCATAAATGCCTTACATGCTAGTGTCTATACTCCTTGCATATCATGTAGTAGTTGCTTAACTAAATCACATGATGATATGCTTTCCTCGTCTTGTTGCCATGATAAAAATGTTTCTATTTCCTCTAGTACTTGTTTGACTAACAATGTAGAGTAATTCAAACAATTGTTGGAACAAGACATGGACCTCAATGGTGCTTCAAGTAATTCTTCATCTTCCTCATCCATTACTCATTTTTGCCTTATGGCTAAGGAGTCTAAGGTATCCCCTAACTTGAATTCCAATACATCTAATGATGATGATATTAATGATGAAAGTGATAATGATGCCTCCATTGAAAAGAACTTTGATATTGTCTCTCATGATCTTTTAAAGAAAAAACATGCCCATGATAGCTTCTTAGAAATCATGACCATTCTTGTTGAGCGCAAGGAGACAATTGAGGCCTTGGAGACTCGTTATGATGAAGGATGGGGTCTTGCTCGTGATTCCGCGGGTGAGATCCACAATCTTGAGATTGCTTTTAAGGAAGAGCAAGAAACTCGAGTTTCTCTTGAGGAGAAGCTAGAAACTAGTGAGGAGTTAAATAATGAAATGATTGCTAAACTTACTAAAAAATGTGACCATGTTATTGCCAAACTAAAAATGGGCAAAGCCAAATCTCTTGAGGAGACTCTTACTTTAGAATTATCTAAAGTAAAAGAAACCCGTGATAGAGCTCTTGAGGAAGCCATCAACTTCAAAAGAAAGTATAATGAGCTTGTTAAATTGTCCTCTTCTATTCCCAATGATAATGATGCTTGTGATACTAACTCCATTTCTTGTGAAGCATCTATTTTGAAGGAGAATGTTGAGCTAAGGGCTCAACTTGAGTTGCTATCTAGCAAGTATGGGAAGTTGGAGGAAAATCATGAAAATCTTTCGAGCTCTAATGAGGATCTTCTAGCATCCCATGCTAGGCTAGAGGTTGCTCTTGAGGCAATCTATACAAAGGTAAAATCTTGTGAGCCTCTTGTGATCACTAGCACAATTTCTAGTAAAAATACTTTATTGCCATGTGCTAGTTCTAATAATTCATCCACTCACAACATTGTTACATCTTGTGATGAATTACTCTCCATGCCTTGTTGCTCTAAAAATGTAGCATCTAGCTCCTCTAGTATTTGTGTTGATACTAACCATGTAGAGGAAATCAAAGAGCTCAAGGCACAAGTCACTTCTTTGAAGAAAGACTTGATCAATGGTCATGAAGGGAAGTCCACCCTCGACAAGATGTTGAGAGCGCGAAGACTTCCTCATGACAAGAGTGGACTTGGATTCAACTCCAATATCAAGAACAAGTCCATTGACAATATGAACCACAAGTTCATCAAGAAGAATGTAGCACCCCAACTTATATTAAAGTTGGAACACCTGTGTTATGTGCTAGTCCCTGGATCACTGCCAGCACCACAGTACAAAATATAAAGTACCATTGCATAAGTATTAAAATTACTACAACGAGATTGAACACCTGTGTTATGTGCTAGTCCCTGGATCACTGCCAGCACCACAGTACAAAATATAAAGTACCATTGCATAAGTATTAAAATTACTACAACGAGATCCAAAAATAATAGCCAAGTATGGCATTATTACAAGTTGCATAGCCATGAAGGCTAGCTAAAGTTCAGAGTTCACAACGAAAGCGAAAATAACATTGAGACTCATCTTCAAGCATGCGCCACAGGCAGTCATGTTGGGTGTAGACTCGAGCCAAACTCATTCAGCATCAGAATTTCCTGCACATTTGAATATGCAGCCCCCGAAGGAGGTCAATACAATGATGTAATGGCAAGTGACTATGGTGGATGTATAATGACAAGTCTAAAATCTATATACATATTTGGCTTGGTGGGGTTGAAGGCTATTTACAGAAAGCAAGTTTTCTCCTATCATTTTGTAAAACACTTTTATTTCTCAAGACTTGGCACCAAGGGATAAAACCCAAGTGCACCATAAATTCTTTCCTTAGTCAAAATTTTACTTTACGAAAACAGTGTTGAGATTCTTCTGCCCATCCTTGTCCAGTTCCTCGAAGTAGTCCATTTCCGGGGACACGGCTGAGTACTCAGTTTGTCGACTCTGCAGAGGTTGTGCACTTTCACCTTTAAACTCAATTAGCCCGAAAATCCTATACACACGGAGTGTATTGAGGAAAGGAGAGAATTGAGACAAGAACTTTCAGAAGAAGGATGCAACCATACTAGCAAGACCCGTTCCACCTACCATCTCTACATCTGCTTGTCAAGCTGACAGGTTGCACCCTCACAACTTAATTATTCTAGACAGAGCCCATTGTCAAAAGGCTGCACGGGAAGCTTCTAAACTTAGAGGGACTTGGTAATCTCTTCGTTCCTGGGTGGCCGTCCACAAGTGCACTTCTGGGTAACAAACACCATACTCATGGCACTAAGTAGAATAGATATTCATCTTAGGCGACGACAACCACAAGCATAGTCCCAAAAGCCACTCAACATAAACCAAACAACCAATTCCACCCAGAAGTGTATTTTAATTTTTAGCACTTAGAAGCATGTCTATAACATGGTAAACATTTTCATAGCATAGCTAAGCAACTACTAAAAACTTTTCATGGCTGCTTAGGATAAGGGGGTGGCTACACACTACTAGGATATTTGTAAAAATATAACCAATCTTAGCATTATAAAATAAATCCAAAAATTCCTATCATGCATACTACTCAAAATATACTACTTATGCATATAGAAAATATGGGATAAAATACGAAGGTCACTTGCCTTGGTAACAGGAGGCACAAGCACAGCAAGAATAACAATCACAAGCAAGTCCTCCCTCCTCTTCACAATCTAACAACAAGCAATACAAAATAATTAAATACAATATGCAACACTTAAAACTCCAAGCATAAATATGCATGCATGAATTATATGCTATGATAATAGGACACACTTATTAATAATTTTTATTTTCTATCATTAAATGAATGAAATATAATTTCTAGGTATTTCTTATTTTATTTATCAATTAAATAATTTTAAAATAATATAGTAAAACTTTGATTTCTATAATTACAACTTTTATTGTTTTATGAAATCTTCAATTAAGCCATTTTTTAATATTGCTGGACAGAGGGAGATAATACAATCCTAAAACAATTAAATTTATTTCTAAATCATTTTTATTATTTAAGTAATTATTTTAATGGCCGAAATACTACTCTGATAATTATACAATTTATAATTTGTCAAACGGAAAAACAAATGATGTAGAAATAAACTACATGATCAGTGCTTTCGAATGACATAAAGTTTATCAATTTTGGACTTACAGATTAAAAGTTATGATTTTTGCAAGTTTTAATAGTTTTCTGTTTTAATTTCTAAATTTTATTCGAAATAGAAAAAGAATCGGCCACGCGGCGCGATCCGATTCGTCCGTACCGATTCGACGCGGATCGGCAGCGTGGGCCGACCGATCTCCTTAATAACGAGCGCTCGGGATTAAATGGATCTAGATCCGTTGGATCTAGATCCAACGGTCCGAAAACAGAGACCACGCGCGGGCGGCGCGGTTCGCCGGAAAAACTTCCGACCGCGGCGGCGCCACGGCCGGCAATGCACGCGCTCGCGTCCTAGGGATCTATAGGATTGATGGGTCTTACCGAGACGTGGAGAAGATTGATGCGGGGACGGTGGCGAGGTGGCGGTCTCCGGCGTGAACTACTCCTCGCGTAATGGCTCGCCGGAGTAGCACGAGGCGGCGGTTCTCCTCGGGCGAGCACGGACACGGCGTTGCGCTGCGTAAATGAGTTCAAAACCGTGTTAAAAAGCTTCGCAAGGAAAAGTTAAAGCGAGAGGGAGCAATGAGACGGAACGGGGTGGTTAGGTTTGCGCGCACGGCGAGGTTCTCACCGACGGCGACAGCGGAAGAGCGGGGTCTCTAGTGGCCAGCCCAGGGGCTCTTTGGAGGAGGTGTTTGGGGCAAAACACGGAGGAGCTCGGGGGCTTTTAGTAGGGGAAAACAGCGAGGTAAATGGAGTAGTAAATCGCCGCATTCAAACGAAATCAAATCGGGCGTTTTCGGTCGGAGACGTGGGCGTGATTTGGGGACGAATGGCTCCGCGGGGGAGATGACAGGTGGGTCCCACCTGTCAGTGACCGCGAGAGAGAGAGAAAGAGAACTGGGCCACTGGCGGGCCGCAGTGCTACGCGTGTGTGACGGATAGATACGGGCCACGGCCCACTCGACTCAGAAATCCAAATATTTTTATTTAAATCCTTTTCTGTTTTTAAATACTGATTTCAAATATGATTTTTAAACCTATTCAAAACCTTTCAGAAAAATTCATAAAAATATGTTTTGGAAAGGTTATTAAAAATGGAACTTTTTAACATTATACTTGACCATATATAAATTGGTAAATTTTTATTTATCAAAGGAGTTTTAAGTAAACACTTTATGGAATTATAGATTATTTAAATTTATAATTTGAAGTTTTATTTAATATTTTTGTGATGTAGTTTTATGCCCAATGATGAATGATGCATGAATGCAAAGTTTAATTTTTTTCAAAATTTGGGATGTTACAAAGAAGGGTCAAGATCAAGCTAATTATTCGGCCAAGATTGTGTGCTTCCAGTGCAAGGTCGAAGGGCACCATGTTAGATCTTGCCCCTTGAAGAAGAAGAAGCCTCTTAGTGAGAAGCAACAAGGGGAGCAACCTCAAGTTCAAACTCAAGCTTCCCAAGTTAAAGGATCTTCACTCCCAAAGAAGAAAAGAAAATGCCGAGTATGCTACACATGTCGTGGGAAGGATCACTTAGCCTCTTCATGCACACATGGTAACTTATCCAACCCCACTATACTTGATCATGCTTATTTGCTTCAGAAGGATAAGGTTGGGAATTTGTTTGCCAAGTATGTTGGTACTCAAACTGGTGTCAAGAAAAGAACCATTTGGGTGGCCAAGCCTATTGTGACTAACCTCTTAGGACCCAACTTGGTTGGGGACCAACAAGCTAAAACTTGATCAATAGGTGAAAATGGAGGACATTGGAGACTTGACTACATCATGAAGAATTAAGGGATCTTCATCATACATATTCTCTCAAGTCAAGTCAATTGGATTATATTGTCTTAGGATATATCCAATGTACTCCTTGCGGTAACTTGTATTTAATTCATATGTACTCATTGAAAGTTACTTGCACCCTTGCATGTGTTTGGTTTTGTACCTTACTAGTGTTTTATATGTGTTGTGCACTCTACTTACTTTTGATTGAGTAATCAAGCTTGTGTATGATGGTTTGCACACCATGTATGTTTTTGAGCCTCTTGTCTATTTGCTTTCATCTTAATTGGCTCTTTTAGGAATTTTAATGGACTATCTCATTTTGGGGAGTGATGTGATTTTTGGTAACTCATTATCCTAAAAATGTGAATGCATGAGGAATACCACTTAGTGGTGATATTTCAACATTATCTACTCTCTTTGTGGCATGTCTTACTCATGAGAAATTGAAATTCTAGTGTCCATTAATTATCTCTTGTTGGATTTGTTTTGCCTCTTTTTAAAAAAGAATGGATTATCACATTATGGGGGAGTAATAAGCTATGTGCATATTACAAGCCTAGAAAATGTGAACATGTGAGGTAGTGTCATCTAGAGGTGGTATTGTTGATTATCTTGTTCCTAGGTGGCATGGTACTCAAACGAGTTCCATATTTTCTTAAATGCATTTTGTTCACCCATCTTTTGGTATCTTGTTTGTGAGAGAGTTTCTTGATGCTTAGTATGATCATTGAATATGTGAAGTCATCAGGAATCTCTAGATAAGCATATTTTTCAATTTTTATATTTTTCCACATGCTTATGTTTTGTGAATATGATCTTTAATACATATATATGTCATGAACCACCGAGAACTATCTATATACAATCATTGTCTTTGACAAGTGATAATTATATTTGTGGTAAATGTATTGATCATATTTACATTGGCTTTTGTTCATAAATTGTCTTATTCTATCGCCAAGTTTGTTTTGGTCTAACCACCCTTTTGTCATCCTTGCTTCATTTGGATCTTTTTGTCGCTCTACTCATTTTGTGTTGTGCTTTCTTGAGTTAGGACAAGCATTGTTACTCTTGGGTCTTGGACCCTAGACGCCTTAGTGGCCGTTGTGGCATAGGACCTTTTGTGGTCAAGGCCTTTGTGGCTAGTTGGGACCTTTGTGGTCAAGACCTCTTGTGGTCATTTGGGAGCCCCCAATTCGGTTGTGGGTGTGTGCCCCAAGGTTGTTGTACGGGATTGTTCTCCGCCCCAAAGGAGTTCATAGTGGAAGGTGGACTCGGACCTTTGTGGTCGAGTTCATCGGAGAAGAAGGTGAAGCCTTTGTGGCTTTGAGCAAACCTGTTGTGGTTGCTCACACCTCTCCTACGAGACGTACACCTTTTGTGGTGGAACTCGGGAATACATACTCGTCTCCGTGTGCCTCGGTTATCCCTATACCCGAGCTCTTGACTTATGCACTTTACTTTGTGATAGCCATCGTGCTTGAAGTCCTTTACCTTGCTATCCCTTTGTTGTTTGTCTTGCATAGCATAAGTTGTTGGTGCACATAGGCAAACCTAGTATATTTAGGTTGTGTCATTGATAAGTTAAACACTAAGTTTTATTCCGCATTTATCAAGACTAAATTGTAAAAAGTGTTCCTCTCCTATTCACCCCCCCCCCTCTAAGCGACGTCTTTCCTATCATGATTCAAGTAACACAATTTAATGATCTACAAGATTATGAATCATTTAGTTATACCATCTACCACATTTAGCATTTTCTGTTCTCAACCAAATACCAATCAACTGATTTAAAAGATAAACTCTCCAAGTAATTAAACAATGAGATATGAGAGTATAACATAAAAAGTCTAACATCTCTAACAAGAGATGCATGAAAAACAAGAGCTAGAGAGCAAATGATAACAAAAAATGAATACTCAACGAATATAAGTGAAGAATACGAGTATTCATATGAAAAAGCGGAGCGTGTCTCTCTCCCACACAAAAGAATGCTAGGATCCAAATTTATTCAGAGAATATAAATAACAAAAACAAAAACAAGCATACGCTTTAAGATAAGAACATAAGATGTGACGAAATTAAAATATTGTTTCACTAGAAAGGACCTGATAGTTTGTCGATGAAGAAGGGGATGTCTTGGGCATCCCCAAGCTTTGACGCTTGAGTCTTTTGAATTATATTGGGGTGAACCACCGGGGAATCCCCAAGCTTTGGCTTTACTATCCTCTTGATCACATTATATCATCCTTTTCTCTTGATCCTTGAAAACTTTCTACACACCAAACTTAGAGTAACTTCATTAGAGGGTTAGTGGACAAAAAATTATGATATTTTGTAGGAACACAATTGCTACCAATACTACTGGACATTAGCTACATTCACTGATACTTCATGGAACAAAAAGATCCAATCAAAAAGCAAAAGAGGCATTGCAAAAGAAAATGGTAGAATCTGTCTAAAAAAGAACAGTCCGTAAACATGATTTTTTTCGAGGCACTTAACATTCTCATATCAGAAAACTCAAAGTAAATGAGAGTTGCAGATACATCTGAGGATTGTGCACAAAAAAGGGAAGATTTTTCTGACGTTCCAGTGAATTGATATGAATTTAAGCACAAATTTGTTTCAGCACAGGAATTGAATCAACTTTCAACTAGAGGCTTAACTTGACACAACATTGCAATAAAATTAGATACAAAGAAATTGCTACAGAGGTAGGACAAGTCCTTGACTAAAAAAAACACGAAATAAAATAGTGGGTTTCTCCCAAAAGCGCTTTTGTTTAACGCCTTTGAGCTAGGCACGGAGATTCATATGATGCTCTCATAAAATGAGAGTTGAAAAACATAGGAGAGCATCAACAGGTAAACATCAAACACATTTAAGTCTAACCCACTTCCTATGAAAAGGATTCTTGTGATAGAATAAATTATTGAAACATAAAGCAGATATCATAGCAACATGAAACAAATGCAACCTCAAAACTTTCAACATAAAGAAAGGTGTTTTAGTAACTTGAAAACCTTTACAACCGTATTTTCCTCTCTCATAATAACTTTCAGTAGCATCATTGATAAAATCCACAATATAACTATCACAAAAAACATTCTTATCATGATCCATATGCATAAAAGTATCATTATCTCCCTCATAAGAAAACTTCTTCTCATTAATAACAAAGGGAGTAGGATCATCATAAAGAACTTGAACATGATAAACAAGTTGTACATTAAAAGGATTGGTTTGAGTGAGCGGCGGAGCTAGAACATGTTTCAAGTGATATCAAGTGCTCAAATTAGGTCATCATGATGTCAATTAGTATGTACCCATAGCAATTTCCTTCCTTGCTTAGAATTGTTGGTGATGTCGCTTGACATCATAGTCCCTGTGCAGCTCCGCCACTGGTTTGAGTGATGCCTCTATAATTATGACAAGTTTCAAAAGGATAATTGTAATATAACTCATGTCATAGTATTCTTTATAATTATCAAAGACCGGAGGCATAGTATCATCATAAGCAATAGAATAATTATCCCCTAAAGTGTGTTTGTTTTCAAACATGTCATCATTTTTACTAGAAGGGGATGTATCAAATATATAATCATTAATAGCAAAAGGATTTTCAAACACCTCATCCCCGAGCTAAGAGCTCTTTATATTATCAAGGGAAGGAACATGAATAGTATTAATAGTGCACCAATTATTAACATCATCATTTTCAGAATTATTATCCCAAAGATCTTCAATATCAAAAGAAGTGTTCTTATCCCAATCATGATCACTAATATATACAACATGCATAGGTACATCATCAAGTTCAGAATCATCGAATTTAGAATTATAAGTATAAATAGTAACAGGAGCAACAAGTTTGGGAGAAGATACCTTTTCCTCTCTCCTTTTACTCCTCTTCTTCTTCCTCTTTCCCTTTTTGTTCTTCTTTTGAGGGAGAGGCTTGAAAGGAAGCTTCTCCACATAATCTGGTTTAGTATTAGAAACAATGGAAAAAACTTGGGAGGATTCCACTCTTTCATTAATAAGATGAAAACACATATTAGTCCTATCATACTTTGGTCAAGTCTCATATTTTATAATATTTTGTATGTAGGTGTTAGCATGGCAATTATTAACACAATAGAGATAACATCCATGCAACAAATCATTCATATTAATATCACTCATATTTAACAAAGAAGTTTTTCTTGATATCTCTTCACACCCCAAAAATAATGTAAGTTCATCATGTTAATTAGGGTTGATCATGTTATCACTCAAATCTCCTGCAATATCTTTATGAGAACCTGAGCATTGAAATTTGGAATGAGAACTTCATAGCAAAGTTCGCAAATAAAAGGATTGGTGGCACAAATCGTATTACCAAGATCACTTAAAACTTTATACCAACCTCTAGTATTTTCATTCCTATGATGGATAAAATATTCATCTTCAATTTGATTAATGCCACAAGGTCTATGTATTCCACAAAACTTAACATGCTTATAAGAAATAGTATTTTCAGAAGTTTGAGCATGTTTATTGCAATCATTAACAACAATTTCATTTTCCATACAAGTGTCTTTGAATGGTTCAGGATACACATCCCAGTTTTCTTCAGGAACATTAATATGAGAAGCAAAGTTTCTAAAATAATCAACAATAATATGAGAATCAAGACCATATTTAGCACTAAGCTCTTGAAAACTAGCAGTTTCAACACAAGACTTAATGCAATCATATTCATAGTTCATACATGATTCTTTACCTTTGTCATTTCCCAATTTTCAGCATTATTAACAATTATATTATCAGGAATCTCATGTTTAGGACATTTGAGTATTAATGTTTTCAGCGTTCCCCAGGCTTGAGCAATGCTTTCTCCTTCAAGAGGCCAGAAATTATATATAGAATTACGATCTTTGTGAATCTCACTTGGAGGATAAATTTAAAATAAAAGAGAGATACAACCTCCTCCCATTCAAGAGAGTGTTGATTCTTCAACAATTTATACCAAACCGCAGCTCTTCCACCAAGTGATATAGGAAATAATTTCTTCTTAACTTTGTCAATTGAAATACCTACACACTTGAACAACTCGCATAATTCATGTAAAAAATGCAAATGATCACCAGGATGGACAGTTCCATCCCCTACATAGCGGTTATTCATAGAACAGCAACAAGTTTCCCTTAACTGGATCACCCACGGTATATCGAACTCAGGGAGGTAGAGGTCAAAGATAACCCTCTCGAACAACCCTGCAATTAAGATACGAGAAGTCTCTTGTGTCCCCAACACACCCAAAAGACTTGTCAGATGTTTAGGTGCACTAGTTATGCAAAGAGATAGTGAAATACAAGTAATATGGATGATTATAAGTACTAATTGCAATCTATAATAAAAATGGCAGCACACAAACATGTAGCCGAACTTGTTGGAAACGGTGTTTTAATGCTTAGAAACAAGCCCTAGGGATCTTACTTTCACTAGTGGACATTCTCAACAATGACATAAAATTTAAATAAATAAACACTACTCTCAAACACTCTCATGTTGGATAACAAACACCATTCATTGTGTAGGGCTACAAGAGCACCCTCAAAGTCAGAGTAAAATAACACCAACACGGTCACCATTACACACGTGAATAACCCCGGAGTTCATATTAAAGTAACCTCTAGAGTGCCTAATAGACAAACAGTAGCATCACATATTTAACTAGATTTCAAAGCTCATGATGACATGCAAGATCACATGAAAGGAGAGAGAGATAAACCACATGGCTTCCGTAGATCCCGCAGCCCCGAGGGAGAATTACTCACTCCTCATCATAGGAGTCAGCAACGGCGATGGAGATGGCGGTGGAGTCAATGGAGATGGCTCCAGGGGCAATTCCCCATCCCGGCAGGGTGCCGGGATAGAGACTTCTATCCCCCGAATCTTGTCTTCGATGGCGGCGGCGCTCTGGACCCGTGGAGGAAAAAGTAATTAAATGTGCTATGTTTTTAGGTCAGGGGAGTTTATATGGTCGAAAGACCTAGGTCGGTGGTCGTCCGAGGGCGCCCACAACCTCCCGGCGCGGCAGGCATGGGGCCCGCACCACGAGGCGATGTGGCGTCCTCGTGGCCCCACTTCTTCTCGTCTTTGGTTTTCCTGGACGCATATATTTCAAAAATAATTTTTGGTTGACTCGTTTCCAATTTGGCGGATATTTCCTTAAGAGCTTTTCTGAAACTAAAAACAGCAAAAACAGGGAACTGACACTATGGCATCTTGTTAATAGGTTAGTCCAAGAAAATGCATAAAACTATGTAAAATGCATATAAAACATGTAGTAACATGATATAACATAGCATGGAACACAAGAAATTATGGATACGTTGGAGACGTATCAATGTGTAATCTCAACAAGACCCAGCCCCCGAGTTTATCGAGTGGGTTTATATGAATGTGTAATCTCAACAAGACCGAGCCCCCAAGTCTATCGAGTGGGTTTATATGAATGTGTAATCTCAACAAGACCCATCCCCCGAGTCTATCGAGTGGGTATATATGAATGTGTAATCTAAACATGACCTAGCCCCTGAGTCTATCGAGTGGGTTTATATGAATGTGTAATCTCAACAAGACCTAGCCCCCGAGTCTATCGAGTGGGTTTATATGAATGTGACATAAGACGTAGAATAATCAGGTATGCGCTAAATCTCTTTTATTGCAGATATATGTCCAGTAGACCGACTCATTAAAAACCTTCCAGCCCCCATAGGTACCGTGGTAAGGAAAAGAGCGCGTCTGAAATCTACTGGTTTTTTACACTGATTTGTCGAGAGACCTATGTGTAAAAACGTCATAGGTGTGCTACGTTCCATGGGTTGTGTGATAATTCGCATGTCTGTGTGTGCTTCAGTCGATAGGCGCCTCCTTCGATAACTTTAGTAACGATGAATGGGCCCTCCCATGGTGACACAAGCTTGTGGACTTTTTCTGTTTGATTCGTAGCACCAAGTCGCCCACAATGAATGCCCTGGGTCGGAGACACAGACTGTGATAGTTCCTCAGGTCTTGCTGGTAGACAGCTGTGCGAGCTAAAGCTATGGCTCGTGCTTCGTCGACTACATCCAAAGCGTCTTCTTGTGATACATTTGTTTCCTTTTCTTTGTATGCTTGTAGTCTTGGCGCATTGAATTTGATCTCGGATGACAATACTGCCTCTACTCCTTAAACCATAAAAAATGGGGTGAATTGAGTCGAAGAGTTTGGAGTTGTACGGAGACTACAAAGTACTGCTAGTAGTTCTTCGACCCAGGCGCCTGCAGCTCTCTTGATTGGAACTAGCAGCCTTTACTTGATACCTGCACATACGAGGCCATTTGCTTTTTCGACTTGTCCATTTGACAGCGGGTCGGCTACTGATGCATAGTTGAGCGTAATATCCCACTCTTTGCAAAAAAGTTTGGAACTCTTCTGCTATGAAGTTTGTGTCGTTATTTGTGATGATGTTGTTTGCAATACCAAAACGATAGACTATGGATTTTATGAACTTGACTACGATTGTTGCTGTTGAGCTTGTGATCGGGATCTCTTCGATCCATTTTGTGAATATTTCGACTGCTACCAGTAGGTATGTATGCCCTCCAGGCGATGATTTTTGGTGTGGTCCCACCATGTCGAGCCCCCATTGGGCGAATGGCCATGTTAATGGTATGGTTTTGAGTGCTGATGCTGGCGCGTGGGGCTTGGTTGCAAATTTCTGGCACCCAATGCATCCTTTAACGATATCTTCTGCGTCTTTGAGTGCGGCGGGCCAGTAGAACCCTGCTCTGAAGGCCTTCGCTACCAGTGATCGACTGCCGGCGTGATGCCCACAAGTTCCTGCATGAATGTCACGAAGTATAGTTTTGCCGTCTTTGAATTCAACGCACCTTTGAAAAACGCCTGAGGTGCTTCATTTTTAGAGTTCACAGTTGATAATGGTGTATGCTTTGGCACGTCGGGTTATTCTCCTAGCTTCTGCTGTGTCATCTGGTAGTTCTTTCCGTAGCATGAAATCTAGTATTGGCTCGGTCCAGGCCGGAGCCACGTGATCACCCTGACATAAAAGGACTTCGACTGGCGGGTCCATTGTGTTAGGCGTATTACTTGTTGTAGCTTCCTTCAAACTTGCTGCTGGTCGCTTCTTATGGATGGATCTATGCGTGATGCGCTCTAGAAAGACGCCTGGCGGGACTTGTGCCTTAGTCGACACAATGTTAGCTAGTATATCTGCTTCTTCATTGCTTTATCGCCTGATGTGCTGCAATTCGCATCCGTTGAAGTCTCCTTCTAATGTGTTATATAAGTCACGATATGCGATCATGTTATCTGCAACTGCGTCACAAGGCTTCATTGTCTGTTGTACCACCAGATTTGAGTCGTCGTATATCATCAGTCGAGTGCATCCCAACGCCTTGGCCATCCGTATGACGTGTATTAAACCTTCATATTTGGCCTTGTTATTGGATGGTGTTGGGAAGTCCATTTGGAGTACGTACTTAAGTTTGTCCCCTTTTGGGGATATGAGTACTACTCCTGCTCCTGCCCCTTCGTTTTTCCTAGATCCATCGAAGTACATTGTCCATGAATTGGATATGTCTGGTACCCCCGGCAACTGGGATTCGATCCACTCGTTGGTGAAATCAGGTAACACTTGAGCTTTGATAGCTTTTGGGTGATCATATGTGATCCCGAGCGGCCCCATCTCAATGAGCCACTTTGCGACTCGTCCTGTTGCATCTGGATCAATGAGCCGATTTGGTGATCACTGTTATTGGGTGCTCTGTGAAGTAGTGTCGTAGTTTTCTTGTTGTTATGAACACTGCATAAGCCAGTTTCTGAAAATGTGGATATCTTTGCTTTGATAGGGATAACACCTCGCTGATGTAGTAGACGGGTCTTTGCATGTTGTGAGCTTTTCCCTCTTCCATGCCCTCGACTACAAGAACTGTGCTAACCACCCTGTTTGTTGTCTGTAACATCCCAATTTTCAGAAAAATTTAAAACTTTTGCATCCATGCATCATCATCATTAAACATGTCATATGAATCACATAAAATTTGAATTTAATTAATTAAATATATTTAAATTGACTTTACATCCTTTAAAATTGTTATTTTGAAATTATAATAATGTTCCTTTTATTCTATTTTTATTTTAGACAAAAATAATGTCAAAAGGATCTATTTTTCATAAGCTTTTCAAATTATATTTTTATGAATTTTTCTGAGAAGTTTTAATATAGTTTTGAATTTGTTTTATACTCAAAAGATTTAAAAACAGAAAAGAATTTTCAAAAAGGAAAAATAGAATCGGGCCAGCCAGTGGGCCGAAGCCCACTAGCTATCTACCGCGCGCGCGACGCAATCCAGCCCGCCAGCAGCCCGTCCCCGCCCGCGCGCGCGCACTCACTCGCTGACAGGTGGGCCCCACATGTCATCCCTCCCGCTGCAACGGCTCGCCCCAAATCACGCCCACGACCTAGCCGAGACACGGCCGAATCAATTCGATTGATTCCCAGCGATTTACTCACTCATTTACGTCGCCGATTCTTGCTATAAGATCCCCTCGATCCCCTCTCACTTTTGCCCCAAGCACCACCTCCTGAGAGCCACCAGGCCGCCCACGAGCATCCCCGGAGCTCCGCCGTTGCCGACGGCAAATTCAACGAACTCCGGTGAGCTGCGACCTCCTCGCGCCCTCTCTTCACTCCCAATCGTTTCATTTTATCTTTGCGCACCGTGGTGACAAGGTCTCGGGTGTTAATTCACAGCCAAACTCCGTGTCCGTGCTCACCGACGAGAACCTCCGCCATGCGCATCTCCGGCGAGCAACCAGAGGAGGCAGGAAGAGCTACGACCTCCACCACTTCGCCAACAACGTCGCCTCGACGCCCTCTACCCGTAGGTATGACCCACATGTCTCGGAATGCAGTAGAACGTCTAGAACGTGCGATGCCGTGCGTGTCGCCGCCGCGCGCGCTGCTCCGGCGAGGTCCTCCGGCGACCTAGCGCCGCCCGTTGTTGGTCAACGCGTGTAGACCGTATGATCTCGATCCTACGGTTAGGATTAGATCTTTTTAAACGAAACGGTACGGTTGATCTAGACCGCCAGATCCAGATCTGACGGCCCAGGTCAAATCACTTAAACACGTCAGCACGCCCAGTCAACGCACAGTCAGCGCTGACGTGTAATTTCTTTTTCCCATTTTATTTAATTTGGCAGTTTTGCAGAAAACACACTGCATACTGCTTTTATCACTACTTTTTATCTGTTTATCCAAATTTAAATATTTTTATATATTTGAGATCCTTGGAACCAGTAGAACACCTTGGCATCATTTGTTTTCTGTTTTGACACACACAAAATTTTCAAATATTTTTG
The DNA here is from genome assembly GCA_026929855.1 of Poa annua. Taxonomy (NCBI): domain Eukaryota; kingdom Viridiplantae; phylum Streptophyta; class Magnoliopsida; order Poales; family Poaceae; genus Poa; species Poa annua. Next base: position 75,487,146 of record CM049426.1, read on the forward strand.
AGAGTAGTTTAAGTGTTTTTGACATAACTTTAGTTAGAATTTTTTTTTTGAGTAAATCAAATTGCTAACAACTTGTTTAGAAGCCCTCTACCCAAATGTCATTTTTACTAAATTTAATTTTGAAATTTTATTTAAGTGAACTAAAGTCCTTGTCATTAACCCTTTATTCATGATTAAATAATAGAAACAAATCAAAATTTATTCATGCATATATCTTGAAAATCCAAAGGGATATTTTTATTAGTTTCTAAACGTTGGAAATAAATTGTTGCATCTCATCTCATGCATAGCATATATCTTCTTTGTATGAACCTTTGCTTGTGTGTTTATGTGTGGCTCTTTATTTCTTTGTTAGACTATTCGGAGGGAAACGAGAATCTTTGCAACTGTAACTACTGCACTCCCGATTGCCAAGGCAAGTGGCACACCCCCATAAAAGTCCTATTATTTCTATGCATGAGTAGAGTATTTTCTATAAGCATGTGTAGGATAGCATTGCTATGCAAGCCATGATAGATCTCTTTATTCCTGTGTCTAGGTTCCTATGAAATTACTTAGTAGAATAGTGATGCTATGCAAAAACTATTTTGATGAAAAAGATAAAGTCTACTAAGTTTTAATCAAACACCTGGGTGGAAATTGGTTGCTTGGCTGTATGAGTTGAGTGTTGTTCCCAGGGGATTTACCTGTGGAATATTCACTTGTGGGAGGCCACCCAGGAGCAAAGGAATCTGAATAACTCCAAGTGAAGATTGCTTCTTGTGCAGCCATTGCCAATATGGGCTCTGGCTTGATCAATTAAGCTGCGTGGACTCTTCCCGGCCTGACAGGTGGTGGTAGAGGATTTGTAGGTGGAGCGCGTCAGGCCAGAGTGGGAGGGAAAATGCTTCTGAAAGATCTCGTCTCATTCTTTCCTTTCCTTATCACAAATGGTGTGAAAAGGGTAACCTGGGTTGAATGGGTACAATGGTGAACGTGCGCAACCTCTGCAGAGTTAAAATCTAAGTACTTAGCTGTGTCCCCGGAAACGGACAATTGAGCAGTTGAACGAGGATGTCAACGGAGGATTCCACCATTCCAACTTATAAATTAAAAACTTGATGGGTGAACAAGGGTAGAATGAGACAGTGTATTTCATGCCACGGATGTCTCGAATAGAAGAAAAGTGTTTTCAAAAAGTTAGGGAAAAACTTGCTTTCTGCAAAATAGCCTTGAGCTCCACCTGCCAAATAAGCATATAGGTCATAGAGTTATTCCTCTAAGTGTCCACCATAGTGTCACTTGCCAGTTCCATTTTAATGGTTCTGACCCACGTTGTTGCAATATATATCTTATTGCAGACTGTCCTGATGATGAGTGAAAGTTTTTACTAAGGGTTTTCGAGTCTTCAACCAACATGCTCGCCTGTGGCACATGATGATGATTGGGGACTCCATGAAGAATAATTTTCCGCTGTTTACTCTGTTCACTGCTAGCTTTATGCTATGCAAATTTGTAATGAATATTTTCTAAGTCTGGATCAGCGTTGTAATAATTTGATGCTTTGTTGTGATATTACATCGTAACTGTGTGTGCAAACGATTCGATCCAGGGATTTGCACTATACACAGGTATCTGCTATATTTTAGGTGCAGGTACACTACAGATGGTATCAGAGCACTGTGTTGCCTGTAGGTTCGAGCTCTTAGGATGGGAAAAACCTTTTGATCATAGTATTAACTACTTAAGTATTTTTGGATCCTTGCGGCATAGTGAGATGAAGCGGCCTGGAAACAAACCTTACATGTCCGCGTACATGAGACCTGTTCCACACCTAAGTGGCTGGCCGGGTGTCTGTCTCTCTCACTATAGTGAATATCCAATTTACATAGAGGTGTTCATATTTGTTGATCACATTGAGATTTGACTTTGTTTTGACTCTAATTTAATAATACACTTATGACTAGTACCTCCTTACCTTACACATTTCTTGTTTTAAATTCTTTTCTTTCTTCCTAAAGGATGACGAGCTTCCACTTCACCACTGCGTAGGACTTCGAGGATACCCGTTTTGGCTGCTACCTTCTCGACATCGGCGAGAAGATAGGTTTACCGCTACCTCAAGTTAAGGGCTTCATCCTGAAGAAGTTTAACAAGGAGGGCTGTTGGGGAATAAAAGCAACTCAGCCAAGACGCGGAGAAGAGCCCCCGTTGGAAATCAAAATGGTTAGTGACTCCAAAGAAAAAGGACTCAATCTCGTAATGCAGGACCTGATTGGACGTCTCTGCGGACGCTATAGCGCAGAGTTGAGGGGCCACTACTCCATTTTCTTTGGAAGGAGAAACGAGGAGGGAGAACGATACCTCTTTGATGTTGGAGATAGAGGCAAAGCAAAGCCCCTTAGTCTGTATTTCCAGGAGTTGGAGGTCCTCGTCCCAGAACTTTATGGGGATAGACGCACTGAACTTCTGAAGAACGATGAGTTGTGTGCCGTACTCAAGGAGAACGAGGAAAAGATAAAAGCTCAAGAGGAAGTGACTAAGGCACAAGAAGAAAAGTTTACTTCACAAGAGGAGAAATACAAGAGACAGGAGAAAAGGGTTCAAGAGAAAAACAAGACTATCAGAGAACAGAAGGCAGAACTCGAGAGCAATGAAGTCGAGTTTGAAGCTGATAGTGACTTATCAAGCGTCTTCGTACCGAGAAAAGGGAACTGCAAGAGAAGATCTCTGCCCTGGAGAAAGAAGTGAAGGAATTAAGGGAAGTACTCGACAATGAAGGAATCGAGATTCAGGAAATTGAAGAAGAAGAAGACGACATGGTCGAGTAGTTCGTTAGCGAGACTACCATTTATTTACACCTCATCGTTATCTTAGTCTTGTATTGACCTATCAACTTGTGATAAGGCAGTACCTTCCATTGTATTCCGAGGAACCTCGCGTTTTATTTTCCAAAACTCTCATGTCTAATTTATCCAAAGTTTTGAGTTGTGTGATGTTTGTTTGTTCCTTAGGTTGTTTGTTTGTTGGGGTAATCTTTCTCATTAGACCTTTCCGTCTAAAAAACCACCTATACAAATCACAGATGCCTCCCCGTCGTACGCCCGATAACAACAACAACAACAACGACCACAACAACAATGATGCTATACAACAGTTGATGGCTGCTCAAGCTCAGCTAATGACTATGATGACCCAGTTCATTGCGGCAACCAACAACAACAACAACAACACAACCCACCTCCGCCACCACCCCCCCACGTGGATAGACTTACCAGATTTCTGAGGCTCCGACCGAACAAGTTCTCCACTGCAACTGAACCCATTGTGGCAGATGACTGGCTGCGTTCAGTGGACAGGGATCTGGTGACTTGTGAATGTACTGACACTGAGAAGGTGAGGTTCACCACTCATCTGTTGGAAGGACCAGCAATCCAGTGGTGGGAAACCTATCAAATCACCCACCCACTAGAAATCATGACTTGGGAAAATTTCAAGGAAGGTTTTCGTAATGCTCATATCTCCTCGGGCATTATGAACTTGAAGCAGGAAGAGTTCAGAAACCTGAGACAAGGAAACAGGAGCCTTAAGGAGTACATGGCTGATTTCCATGCCCTTTCCCGTTATGCCTCTGAAGACATTAACACTGAGGCAAAGAGGAAGGCAAAATTCCTAAATGGGCTGAGAGACGAGCTTAAGATACCTTTGACAGTGGCATACGCCCCAAATTATCAGACTCTCCTAGATCAGGCTATCATACTAGAGGATAACATCAAGAAGGCTGAAAATAGGAAGAGAAAGTTGAATGTTCACAAACCCCATTCTGAGACTTCTTTCAAGAGATCTTTCCCTCAAGATGCAAACCAGAGTTATAAACCCGGTCACTATCCTAGTGGAGGAAGCAACCATAAACATCATGGTCACAACCATAGTGGTGGTTTCAAGGGAAACAATGGGAATCACAAGGGAAATGGAAATGCTGGGCACAACAATGGACAACATCGCCCAAACCCCGAATATAAGAAAGATATCAGCCAAGTCCTATGCTTCAAGTGCAATAACAAGGGTCACTATGCCACTGACTGCCCCGAAAAGAAGGCCGCAGAAGCTGCCAAGCCCAATCCCTTCCAGAAAGGACAGGTGAACCACATCAATGTGGAAGAAGTGTACGATGAACCTGATGCTGTCATTGGTACGTTCTTGCTAAATTCATGCCCAGCATTAGTTTTATTTGATACTGGAGCATCGCATTCTTTCATTTCAAGAGCTTTTGTAAACAAACATGGGTTAGTAGTGGAAAATATAGGAAGCCCCATTAGAGTAAGCTCTCCGGGCGGAGAGATGCTAGTAACCTCTGGTTGTAGACAGTTGAGTCTGAAGATTGGAAAGCATCAATTTCCTACGGACTTGATCATCCTGGAAACACAAGGCCTGGATGTTATCATAGGGATGGATTGGCTGACCCGCTATGCAGGAATCATAGACTGCGCAAATAGAACCATCACTCTCACCACTACAGAAGGCTCGAAGATCAACTTTAGATCAAAGTTTGAACTAAAGAAGGTTAGGCTTAATTCTCTTAAGGGGGTTAGTCTCGGTGAGGTCCTTATAGTTAAGGAATACCCTGACGTGTTTCCGAAAGAACTACCAGGAATGCCACCCGATAGAGATGTAGAGTTCCTCATAGAACTAAAACCGGGGACAGGACCAATTGCAAAAAGGCCCTACCCAAAGGCCCTAAGCAGAAAGGCTTTATCCGTCCAAGTTCATCACCGTGGGGAGCCCCGATTCTTTTTGTCAAGAAGAAGGATAGTACTCAGAGATTAGTCACCGATTACCGTGACATAAATGAGCATACAATCAAGAACAAGTATCCGCTACCAAAAATCAATGAACTGTTCGATCAACTAGAAGGGGCTGTCGTCTTCTCCAAGATCGATCTCAGATCAGGGTACTTTCAGGTGAAAGTCAGAGAGATGGATATACCCAAGACTGCTTTCGTTACAAGATATGGATCGTATGAGTACACGGTAATGCCTTTTGGGTTAACCAATGCTCCAGCCTATTCCATGAATATGATGAATAAGGTGTTTATGGATTTTCTGGACAAGTTTGTTGTTGTGTTCATCGATGACATCTTAGTCTACTCCAAAAGTCACAAAGAACACGAAGAACATTTACGTCTGGTATTGAAAGGCTCCGAGAGCATAAATTATATGCTAAGTTCAACAAGTGTGAATTCTGGTTAAAACAAGTAGGATTTCTAGGACACCTGGTGTCTAAAGATGGGATAGCAGTGGACCCTGAAAAAGTTGCTGCTGTGACAAATTGGGAATCGCCCAAAAATGTGGGAGAAATCCGCAGTTTTCTAGGACTGGCAGGGTACTACCGGAGATTCATTGAAAACTTCTCCAAGATTGCCAAGGCCTTGACTGAACTACTGAAGAAGGGAAAGAAATTTGAGTGGACGGAAGCTTGTGAGATCAGTTTTCAGGAATTAAAGAAGCGCTTGGTGTCGGCACCAGTATTATGCTTACCAGATCTAGAGAAAGACTTCCAGGTTTATTGCGACGCTTCATATCGCGGCCTAGGAAGCGTATTGATGCAAGAAGGAAAAGTAGTGTCTTACGCCTCAAGACAACTCAAAAATCATGAAGTAAACTACCCCACTCATGATTTAGAGTTAGATTCTGTGGTGCATGCGCTAAAGATATGGAGGCCATATTTATGGGGAAAGAGATGTGAAGTTTTTACGGATCATAAAAGCCTCAAGTATTTGTTTACTCAGAAGGAATTAAACATGCGTCAAAGAAGATGGTTAGAATTGATCAAAGACTATGATTTAAGTCTACAGTACCACCCAGGGAAAGCCAACGCAGTGGCTGATGCCTTGAGCCGTAAGACTTATTTAAACGGACTCACGGCAGGGGAATTGCCGGAAGACCTTTGTAAGGGGTTTAAGGACCTTCGATTAGAGGTGGTACCTGAAGGATTCATAGCATCCTTAGAAGTTCAACCTCTTCTACTTAACAAAATCAAGACAGCTCAGTTAGAGGATAAAGCAGTAAAAGAAATCAAGAAGAACCTAAGCGAAGGTAAGGCCAGAGACTTTAGAGAAGATGAAGAAGGAACCGTGTGGTATAAAGAACGCATTTGTGTTCCTGACAATGCCGACCTCAGGAAGTTAATACTTCAAGAAGCTCATGACTCACCTTATTCCATACATCCGTGTAACACCAAGATGTATATGGATGTAAAGGAGAGGTATTGGTGGATCAACTTGAAACGTGATATTGCAGAATACATTGCAAAGTGTGACGTCTGCAGTCGTGTGAAAGAAGAACACCAAAAACCAGCGGGATTGCTGCAACCCTTACCAGTACCAGATTGATAATGGGAACAAATTGGTATAGATTTCATCACTGGTCTGCCCAGGACTAAATCAGGGTTTGATTCTATTTGGGTCTTATAGATGATCGTCTGACGAAGGTAGCTCACTTTGTTCCCGTGAAGACTAATTACACTAGTGCCAAACTAGCTCAGTTTACTTCCCATTTCTGGAATCAATTACATGAGTCTCTGGAAACTAGATTGGAGTTTAGTACAGCGTTTCATCCGCAGACGGATGGACAGACAGAAAGAGTAAATCAGATCCTAGAAGATATGCTGAGAGCATGCGCTCTAGATTATAAGTCAAGCTGGGATGATAATCTTCCATATGCCGAGTTCTCTTACAACAACAGCTATCAAGCGAGCATAGAGATGTCACCATTTAAAGCCCTGTATGGGAGAAAGTGCACCACCCCACTACTGTGGAGTGGCGTAGGGGAACGTTGTCTGTTGGACGAAGCACGGTGAAAAAGGTGTTATGATGGAAGACAATGAAGAAGAGGAAGATGATGACAACTATCCTATGTTCCCGGAGTACGGAGATTCTGCAACGGGGGAAGCTGAAGCTGAAGAGGCACCAGATGAGCCCACTGACGATCTTTGTAGGGCCATTGCTGATGCAAAGAGAGAGTGCGGAACTGAAAGGAGAGGTTGAAGTTCGACCAGATGTTAGAGGATCACAAGAAATTGTTGTATCCAAGTTGCGAAGATGGTCAGAAAAAGCTGGGTACCACACTGGAATTACTGCAGTGGAAGGCAGAGTGTGGTGTGACTGACAAGGGATTTGGAAAGTTGCTGCAGATAATTAAGAAGATGCTTCCAAAGGTCAACGAGTTGCCCGACAGCACGTACGAACCAAAGAAGGTTGTGTGCCCTCTAGGATTAGACGTGCATAAGATACATGCCTGCCCTAATGACTGCATCCTCTACCGCGGTGAGTATGAGAATTTGGATGCATGTCCAGTATGCACTGCATTGCGGTATAAGATCAGACGAGATGACCCTGGTGAAGTTGAGGGTGAGCGTCCCCGGAAGAGGGTTCCTACCAAGGTGATGTGGTATGCTCCTATAATACCACGGTTGAAACGCCTGATCGTGAATAAAGAGCATGCCAAGTTGTTGCGATGGCACAAAGAGGACCGTAAGAAAGATGCGATGTGTAGACACCCCGCTGATGGGTCGAAGTGGAGAAAAATTGAGAGAGAGTTCCCGGAATTTGAAGATGACGCAAGGAACTTAAGGTTTGGTCTAAGTACAGGCGGTTTCAATCCGTTTGGGGAGCAGAGCAGCAGTCATAGCACATGGCCTGTGACTTTATGTATTAAAAACCTTCCTCCTTGGTTGTGCATGAAGCGAAAGTTCATTATGATGCCATTGCTCATCCAAGGCCCGAAGCAACCCGGCGACGACCTTGATGTGTACCTCAGGCCATTATTTGAAGAACTTTTACAGTTGTTGCGGGAAGAAGGTGTACGGGTGTGGGATGAGCACAAACATGAGGAATTTGACCTACGAGCTCTGCTTTTTGTAACAATTAACGATTGGCCTGCTCTTGCTAACCTCTCAGGGCAGTCGACCAAGGGGTACAATGCATGCACACACTGTTTGGGTGAGACTGAATGTTTATATTTGGATAAATGTAAGAAGTGTGTGTATCTGGGGCATCGTCGATTTCTTCCGATCAGGCATACCGCAAGGAAGAAAGGCAAGCATTTTAAAGGTGAGGCTGATCACAGTAGGAGGCCTGTCAACCGTACTGGTGAAGAAATATTTGATATGGTCAAGGATCTAAAAATAATCTTTGGAAAGGGTCCTGGAGGACAACAGGTTCCGAAAGACGCTAACGGGCACGCACCCATGTGGAAGAAAAAATCTATATTTTGGGAGCTACCATATTGGAAGGTCCTAGAGGTTAGATCTGCTATCGACGTGATGCACGTGACGAAGAATGTTTGCGTGAACCTGCTAGGCTACTTGGGCGTGTACGGGAAGAAAAAAGATACAGAGGAAGCACGGGAGGACCAGAAACGTGTGAAAGAACGAGACGGCCTAAGTCCCGAACACTACGAAGGTCCTGCCAGCTACGCTCTTACCAAACAAGAGAAAGTAATATTCTTTGAATGCCTGAGCAGTATCAAGGTCACGGCTGGGTTCTCGTCGAATATAAAGAGGATAGTAAATGTGAGACTCCAAAAATTTCAGAACCTAAAGTCTCATGATTGCCACGTGATTATGACGCAATTGCTTCCGATTGCACTGAGGGGGCTACTACCGGAAAATGTTCGAGTACCCATTGTGAAGCTTTGTGCATTCCTCAATGCAATATCTCAAAAGGTAATCGATCCGGCGATTCTACCAGGGTTGCAAAATGATGTGGTCCAGTGTCTTGTCAGTTTTGAGTTGGTGTTCCCTCCATCCTTCTTCGATGTTATGACGCATCTCCTGGTTCACCTAGTCGAAGAGATTCAAGTTCTCGGCCCTGTATTTATGCACAATATGTTCCCATTTGAGAGGTTCATGGCAGTCTTAAAGAAATATTTGCATAACCTTGCTAGGCCAGAAGGAAGCATCTCCAACGGCTACGGTAACGAGGAGGTCATTGAGTTCTGTGTTGACTTTATTCATGACCTTAAGCCGATAGGTGTTCCACAATCATGACATGAGGGTAGACTTAGTGGAAAAGGCACACTAGGAAAGAAAACAAAAATTTGTATGGATGGACATTCTTTCACTGAAGCACACTATACAGTTCTACAAAGTTCTACCTTGGTGGCCCCGTATATCGATGAACACAAGAATTTTGTACGCTCTCTACACGCGGGGAAGTCTGACAACTGGATTGTACGTACACACATGGCCACGTTCGGCGGTTGGTTGCGAGCACATCTTGAAAATAAGGACAATGTTGATGAAGAGTTACACTTGTTGGCCAGGGCACCATCTACAACTATATGTACTTTACAAGGGTACGAGATAAATGGAAATACATTTTACACGAGTGTCCAAGATAAAAAGAGCACGAACCAAAACAGTGGTGTTCGCATTGATGCAACAAACAACAATGGGCAGAAGAACACATATTATGGTTGCATAGAGGAGATATGGGAACTTGATTATGGACCTTCTTTTAAGATCCCTTTGTTTCGGTGCAAATGGGTCAATCTGAAAGGCGGGGTTGAGGTAGACAAGATGTACGGAATGACAACAGTGGATCTAAACAATCTTGCGTACAGAGACGAACCATTCGTGCTAGCCAATGATGTGGCTCAGGTTTTCTATGTGAAAGACATGTCTAGCAGACCCAAAAAAAGAAACATCCTGGGAGTGGAGGAGCCTAGGCGTCACATAGTTCTTTCAGGAAAAAGAAACATCGTGGGAGTGGAGGACAAGACAGACATGTCAGATGATTATAATAATTTTGATGAAATTCCGCCTTTCGTAGTGAACATTGACCCAATCATCAAGTTGATTGAAGAAGATGCTCCATGGTTCCGACGCAGAAGAACTGGCGGTGTTGTGTGATGGAGATGTTGGTGCGATATGTAATAATTAATATATTAAACTTTTGATATGAAGAAGATGCTCCATTTTTACCTGCATATCAAATGGATTCGTCGGCGTTGATAGAACAAAACACACGATTTCACCTGCATACAGCCCCACGGTGGCTCTTGATGAGTGCCTGCATATCAAATGCACCGTGGGGCGTATGCAGGGAATCCGAGTAATTTGTATATATTCCTCAGTAGATGAATTGAACTATTCTTTTGATAGAACAAAACACACGATTTCACCCGCATACAGCCCCACGGTGGCTCCTGAGTGCCTGCATATCAAATGCACCGTGGGGCGTATGCAGGGAATCCGAGTGATTTGTATACCACACACCACCCGGCTAGGCACTAGAAGGAGGAAACACTGAGTGCTCGCCTCGTCTGAGAGGGGGCTATATATAGGGTCACGGGCTCAACCAGTGGTACTGATAGTGTTGATCCAACAGCTCTCAAGTGCTCAAAAGAAGCACACCCCTGATCCAACGGCTAACAAGTGTTTCAAAGAAACACACGATCTGTGTGCTTCTTTAGTCCCGGTTTGAAACTGAAAGCGTTAATCGAACAGCTCAGAAGCAATCAAAAGAAACACACACCTGATCAAACGGCTTACAAGTGCTTGAAAGAAACACACGATCCGTGTGCTTCTTTAGTCCCGGTTTGGAAGTTAAAGTTTGCAAAAGTTATACAAATTCACATTCAAAATAGTTTTAAACTAATTTAAATAATGGTTATAGAAAAGAGAAAATGTTTTTGTATTAGTTAGTCAAATTCAAACACTTTTCATATTGAAAGTTTTTTCAAATTCCAAAGTTTGCAAAAGTTATACAAATTCACATTCAAAATAGTTTTAAACTAATTAAAATAATGGTTATAGAAAATTGAAAATGTTTTTGTATTAGTTAGTCAAATTCAAACACTTTTCATATTGAAAGTTTTTTCAAATTCCAAAGTTTGCAAAAGTTATACAAATTCACATTCAAAATAGTTTTAAACTAATTAAATAATGGTTATAGAAAAGAGAAAATGTTTTTGTATTAGTTAGCCAAATTCAAACACTTTTCATACTGAAAGTTTTTTCAAATTCCAAAGTTATTTAAAACAGAAAATAGAAAACAGAAAAAGAAAAGAAAAAGAAAAAACCCCATCTATCCCGGGTGGTGGCTCAGCCCGGGACAGATGGGGTGCTATCTGTCCCGGGTGCAGCCACTGCCCGGGACAGATAGCCCCTATTTGTCCCGGGCAGAGCCACGACCCGGGACAGATAGCGTTATGCTATATAACCAACACTTAGCGCTCCGGGTCGAGCAACCACCCGGAGCAGTGTTCCTTTCCTACTGAAGTGCTGCCAAAATTTCCCGTGAAACCCTAGCCGCCGCCGTGGTCTTCTCCGTCCCCGACGTCGCCGTCGTGGTCGTCTCCGTCCCCAACGCTGCTCCCTCCACCACCGCCGTCCACCGTGGTCATCTCCGTCCCCAACGTCGCTCCCTCCACCACCGCACGGCAGCGACTTCTTCTCCTCATCCGGCCGCCATTCGCCGTGCCATTGCCGAGCACGCACTCCTCCACCCGGCCCGCCACGCACTCCTTGTCCTCCTCGGTGCGTCCTCCCTCTCTCCCTCCTCCACCCCACCGCGCCATTGCCGAGCCAAAATTGCACGAATTCGTTGAAATCGGGGAGGTTCAACATTGATGACGTCAGCACGACATCATCATTTTCAGAATGCATTTTAAATCAGAAAAAATACAACTTTATATCAAATGGTTCAGAAAACGAAAATACATGTTGTTGTGATTTTTTGAGAGTTAGTTAGTTAGTTTTGTGTTTAGTTAGTTAGTTTTAAATTTTGTGTTTAGTTAGTTAGTTTTGTGAGTTGAAATATAAATAAACTTTTAAAAATTATAATTAAATCATTTTAAATCAGAAAAATACAAACTTTATATGAAAACGTTCAAAAAAGAAAATACATGTTGTTGTGTCATTGATGTTAAGTTTGTGTATTTAATTTCGCTATTTTAAAAATAAAATACATGTTGTTGTGTACATGTTCAAAAAAAGAAAATACATGCTAGTTAAATTTTGCGTTTAGTTAGTTAATTTAGTGAGTTCAAATATTAATATAGTAGCATGCGAATTAGTATGTGTAGTATGCAAAAAAAAACTTATACATGATGGTTATTATTTTATTTTTATTTTTAATATTTGTAGCATGCGAATTTGTATGCAAATGAAAACCTGTGTATGCAAATTAGGGTTTCCGGCGGAGTTTGGCCATTGTTAGGGTTTCCGCCATTGTTAGGGTTTCCGCCGGAGTTCGTCGCCGGTGACCGCCGGAGTTCGTCGCAGTGAATCAATAGATTGATGTTCAGAAAAACTTATACAAATGCAAACTTTATATCAAAATGTTCAGAAAAATATAATCTATAATGTTGTATCATAAAAATGTTCATATTAATTCATATCAACTGGATTCATATCTATTTTTTCTTACTTGGATTTTGCGTGCAGGTACTCGGATTTGTCACAGCGTCGTAGCCGCCGCCCTCTCGGAGCCCTAGTAAAGTTCGAGAGACTTCAAAAGAGAAATGTAAATAGAAATGAGATACTCGATATGATTGAAATGTGTTTGTAAAATTGAAATGTCTTAATGTATTTGTACTATTCAAATAACTTTGCTTCAGGTTGAAATTGAAATGTGTTTGTACAAATAAATGATAAAAGATGTTGAGTTAGATTTAGTTGTATGACATATCGGTAAAGTTATTTAGATGTTGAGTTATTAAAATTATTTAAATGGATTTAAATCTCTTGTAGAAACTATGGACACCCGTAGAAATCTTCAACAAGAAGAGGACATGTTCGGCATCATTCGCGAAGGTGATGAATTGGACCCCGGCAGAAACCATGAACAAGAAGAGGAACACGTAGACGATTTCACCGGGCAATTTCTGAACGAGTCCGGTGACGGAATAGACGTCACCGACAGTTCAGCTCACCGACAGTTCACCGACTCTACTGTTGGAAAGTCGGCCGCCGAGGTAGATATATGCCCTCAGGTTTTTGTCTCCGTTGAAAAGATTTGTGTGTATACATATATTAACTATCACTTTTTCTTGTTTTTAGCCGTCGGCGGGCCATGAACCGGGACCAAGCAAAAAAGCAGCGGTGAAACGAGGCGGGCCACGCACCGGGACCAAAAAGCTCCAAGGGAAACAGAAGTACCACATCGAGGAGATCAATGAAAAAGGAAAACCGATTGCTCCCACTAACCACGCAAGGAAATTTGTAGCTCAGTGCGGAGTCATCGTTCGGGACAGACTGTCCATTAGGGCTCAAGAATGGTATAAGCCAAAGGTGCCAAAAGAGGGGGTTATTTATGTCTCAAATGCAGACAAACAACTCCTCTGGGACGAGCTCATGCAGAATTTCACTTTAACGGAAGAGGACGATGTAGAGGAGTCGGTTATAGAGAATCGATGCAAGGCCTGGACTTATATTGAGATGGGTGAATTGTTCCGCAGCTGGAAGAAAAGGCTTAACAAGTTCATAAAAGAAGGTAAAACTCCAGAATTTGTCGGAGTCTATGAAAAGATAAAAGATGAGTGGCCCGAATTTAAGGCGTACAAGCAATCGGAAGCCGCTAAGGCCATGTCAGAGAGAAATAAGAAAAATGCAGACAAAAAGATATATCACCATAACATGGGGTCAGGTGGCTACCTGACGGCCCTGCCTAAGTTTCTGAAAATGGAGGAAGAGTTTTTGGCTAAAGGTATACAGATCGAGACATTTGACTGGCCAGACCGGCTTAGGGCTTGGTTCTATGGGCATGGTGGAAAGTTAGACCCTGAAGCAGGTGACTGTCTTTTTACCAAGGAGCACGGACCTGACCCTATTAAAGCTCTCAGAGAGGTATGGTAGGAGGTCACGGAAGGCAGGTTCCACCCTAACAGAGAGAAGGACGAGCTATCGCGAGCCCTTAAGAATCCTGAACACAGTGGACGAACAAGAGGAACCGTCGGCTCTGTACCGTGGATACTTGGGTTTCCCAAAGATGTTGGCACTTATAGAAGCCGATCGAGAAAGAAGAAAGAGATTGCCGACCGGGCCCAGTGGATGGAAAATAAATTACTACAGCATGAGAAGGAGATAGCATAGCTGAAGGCAGCGCAGACTCGACGGATGCCCTGCGAATCTGAGACGCCCGAAAATCCTTCTCCTGATCCAAAATCAATGCGGAGAAGCAGCGTGGCTTCGACGGAGCTCGATCGCCACAATGATATGCCGTGTCCTCGTCACCCCGTGGATAATATCGTGCAGCGGGAACTTTGCGACCTACATCTGCCATGCTTGAACATAACCGTGAAGGTGGCGCACGGCTTTGCCCTACCGCCTAGCCCAAATGGAACTTACCATTGTCGCCCTATTCCAGATGGCTATGCTGTTGTCGGGGTTGATGAGGTTATCAAGACATATGAGGGAATTAAGCTGGACTTCCCTACGGGTGAAGACGAGGTTGAGTTGAGATTTGCCCTCAAGAGTACCTGCTTATGGAAAAAAGAATACATTGTGTTCCCACACATGCAGCTAAATCGCCCTCCCAGTCCACAAGCCAGTCCACATAACTACAACAACGACAACCAATGCGCTAGTCCAGACACCCCCCATAACGACAACCAAGGCGCTAGTCCATCTCCGCCGTCGCGTGAGCGTACTCCGCCGCGTCAACGGACTCCATCGCCTCCGCAAAAGAAGCGGAAGTGCACCGCTGCGTCGACTAGTACTCAGAAAAGTGAAACGGCCGGGAAGTCTCGCTTTGTGAACTCTCGCAAAGATGTCGATACATGGGTCGAGGAGATCCAGACTTCCCAGAGAAAGAAGGCAAAAAAGATGTCTTTGCCTGTTCCGGTTTATTCTCCGGAAGCGATACGGTGGGCCATAGAATTTCTTACGCATCCGTCGCAATATGAACTAAATATGGACGATGACTACACACGCATTCTGGTGCGTACATCTAAGAGAGTGCGGGAAGAACAAAAATCTGCTGCCACCCAGAAGAGAGATGTTCCACAGCTCGGAATGCAGGCGGGACAATCGGCCCCTCCACTCATATTGGCGCCTTACAACCGGAACCCGGTCGATGATGTACTTTCGCAGCAAGCTAGAGATATGGGTATAACTCTGGCAGAGCTTAAGGCATTGCAAGCTGGCGAGAGTGTCACCATACATGAGGTGGTGCGGATATATGTGAGAGGAGAAGATCTTGTCGACCCAGCAATGGTGCGCACTCTACCAGCTAGGTTGCACCAACTAAATGCATGGTACTTGCGTACCACGAAAAGTCAAGACGGAGACTGGCTCTATGGGAAAATTCCAAAGGATTTTTTTGGCCCAGGTGATGATGAGGTTCAAATCGAGTATTGCGAATTATGGCAGTTATTCAATTTTGACGCGCTCGACAAATCTATCATCAGTGCCTTTTGCATGTAAGTAATTAAATTATGTATATATGTCAGTAATTCTCTAGCTCTTCTTATTTTTCATTGCTTGTAATTATCCTTATCACTATATTACTTTTGTACTCTATTATGCAGGCTGAAAATTATACAATCTCGAAAGCTGGGACTCAATCACAAGATTGGATTCATTGACCCTAATCGAGTTCATCATCATGGTTTGTTACATTACCCAGATCAAACGGAGGAGCTTTTGCTTACTTATTTGATGGCGCAACATTACAAAAGCACCATAATTTTCCCGTTCAACTTCGAGTGAGTTGTTTACTTTCTTATACATACTCGATGTTAATTAGTATATGTAATTGATGATTTAGTTATTAACAAATATAAACATATGGCAGATTTCACTAGGTATTATTTGAGATTGATGTTGAAAAGGCAATCGTTGATGTCTTGGACCCATTATCGAAACCTGAAGAAAAGTTCGACGACACGAAACAGATGCTCCAGAGGTAATTTCGTTCATTATCACAATCGACCTCGTCTTTTCTAATAATATATAGTAATTAGTTAACTTCTTTACTAATTTTTCATACCGTAAACTTCAGGGTTTGGGACAAGTTCACCGGTTTCCACAAGGATGTCGGTATAGCTAAGAACCTCACTTTTAAATGGCGAGAGGTAAGACGTACTAGCTAGGTTCCACATACGCATATTCTTAATTTCAGTCTCACAATACCATTTTTTCAATATTTTTGATTATTTTTTATTGATTTCTTATCTTATTCTATCATAAAGTGCGCGAAGCAGCAACAAGGCACCAATTTGTGTGGATTCTATGTCTGCGAGTTCATCCGAATTCACTTCAATGAGGGTGTAGACTGGAATAGGGTACGTTAACAATTCATTCAAACTTGTTCACTTTTCAAATTGAATTATTTTCATAATGGTTGATATATTGGTGTTGATCTCTCCTTTTTAGTTTGAGACGATCCGGAACAGGCTTGATGCAAAAGACCGCCTACTACCAATCGCGGAGGAAATTGCGGGCTTTCTGCTTGACTATGTCATAAAGCCAGGCGCAGCATGCAGTATAATCCGGCCGCCAAAAAAGACCATCCCGAGGAAAAAATAGGGTCTAATGCTTCTCTGTCATGTAATGATCTCTGTTTGTAAATATTTAGACATGATCTTCCGATTGTAAATATTTGTTTGGGAGAACTCGTGTACTAGTAGTATTCAAGACTATATCCCGAGGAAAAAATCGTGTATTCATGATATATATTACATAGTAACGTATAATATGCAACTCGATCTTGTTTGAAATGAAACATAAATGAAAAAACACAAACACAAAAGAATCAGTAACATAAATAGAAAACAGAAACATAAATAGAAAACATGAAACAAAATAAAAGAAACAAAAAAAAAACATATATACTGTCCCGGTTCGTATTACGAACCGGGACAAATGAGTCGCAGCCAGAGGCTGCCTTGATTGGCCACGTGGCCCCCCTATTGGTCCCGGGCCGTGGCGTGCCCGGGACAAATAGGGGAGGCTATTTGTCCCGAACACGCTATCCCGGGAGCGTGACCGGGACAAAAAGCCCTCACGGCCCGGGACCAGTGGCCTGTTTTGCTCTAGTGCCACTAGCTATCTACCGCGCGCGCGACGCAATCCAGCCCGCCAGCAGCCCGTCCCCGCCCGCGCGCGCACTCACTCGCTGACAGGTGGGCCCCACCTGTCATCCCTCCCGCTGCAACGGCTCGCCCCAAATCACGCCCACGACCTAGCCGAGAAACGACCGAATCAATTCGATTGATTCCCAGCGATTTACTCACTCATTTACGTCGCCGATTCTTGCTATAAGATCCCCTCGATCCCCTCTCTCTTTTGCCCCAAGCACCACCTCCCGAGAGCCACCAAGCCGCCCACAAGCATCCCCGGAGCTCCGCCGTTGCCGACGGCAAATTCAACGAACTCCGGTGAGCTGCGACCTCCTCGCGCCCTCTCTTCACTCCCAAACGTTTCATTTTATCTTTGCGCACCGTGGTGACAAGGTCTCGGGTGTTCTTTCACAGCCAAACTCCGTGTCCGTGCTCACCGACGAGAACCTCCGCCGTGCGCATCTCCGGCGAGCAACCAGACGAGACAGGAAGAGCTACGACCTCCACCACTTCGCCAACAACGTCGCCTCGACGCCCTCTACCCGTAGGTATGACCCACATGTCTCGGAACGCAGTAGAACGTCTAGAACGTGCGATGCCGTGCGTGTCTCCGCCGCGTGCGCTGCTCCGGCGAGGTCCTCCAGCGACCTAGCGCCGCCCGTTGTTGGTCAACGCATGTAGACCGTACGATCTCGATCCTACGGTTAGGATTAGATCTTTTTAAACGAAACGGTACGGTTGATCTGGACCGCCAGATCCAGATCTGATGGCCCAGATCAAATCACTTAAACACGTCAGCATGCCCAGTCAGCGCACAGTCAGCGCCCAGTCAGCGCTGACGTGTAATTTCTTTTTCCCATTTTATTTAATTTGGCAGTTTTGCAGAAAACACCCTGCATACTGTTTTTATCACTACTTTTTATCTGTTTATCCAAATTTAAATATTTTTATATATTTGAGATCCTTGGAACCAGTAGAACACCTTGGCATCATTTGTTTTCTGTTTTGACACACACAAAAGTTTCAAATATTTTTGAGAGTAGTTCAAGTGTTTTTGACATAACTTTAGTTAGAAAATTTATTTTTGAGTAAATCAAATTGCTAACAACTTGTTTTGCTAACAATTTATTCATGCATATATCTTGAAAATCCAAAGGGATATTTTTATTAGTTTCTAAACGTTGGAAATAAATTGTTGCATCTCATCTCATGCATAGCATATATCTTCTTTGTATGAACCTTTGCTTGTGTGTTTATGTGTGGCTCTTTATTTCTTTGTTAGACTATTCGGAGGGAAACGAGAATCTTTGCAACTGTAACTACTGCACTCCCGATTGCCAAGGCAAGTGGCACACCCCCATAAAAGTCCTATTATTTCTATGCATGAGTAGAGTATTTTCTATAAGCATGTGTAGGATAGCATTGCTATGCAAGCCATGATAGATCTCTTTATTCCTGTGTCTAGGTTCCTATGAAATTACTTAGTAGAATAGTGATGCTATGCAAAAACTATTTTGATGAAAAAGATAAAGTCTACTAAGTTTTAATCAAACACCTGGGTGGAAATTGGTTGCTTGGCTGTATGAGTTGAGTGTTGTTCCCAGGGGATTTACCTGTGGAATATTCACTTGTGGGAGGCCACCCAGGAGCAAAGGAATCTGAAGAACTCCAAGTGAAGATTGCTTCTCGTGCAGCCATTGCCAATATGGGCTCTGGCTTGATAAATTAAGCTGCGTGGACTCTTCCCGGCCTGACAGGTGGTGGTAGAGGATTTGTAGGTGGAGCGCGTCAGGCCAGAGTGGGAGGGAAAATGCTTCTGAAAGATCTCGTCTCATTCTTTCCTTTCCTTATCACAAATGGTGTGAAAAGGGTAACCTGGGTTGAATGGGTACAATGGTGAACGTGCACAACCTCTGCAGAGTTAAAATCTAAGTACTTAGTCGTGTCCCCGGAAACGGACAATTGAGCAGCTGAACGAGGATGTCAACGGAGGATTCCACTATTCCAACTTATAAATTAAAAACTTGATGGGTGAACAAGGGTAGAATGAGACAGTGGATTTCATGCCACGGATGTCTCGAATAGAAGAAAAGTGTTTTCAAAAAGTTAGGGAAAAACTTGCTTTCTGCAAAATAGCCTTGAGCTCCACCAGCCAAATAAGCATATAGGTCATAGAGTTATTCCTCTAAGTGTCCACCATAGTGTCACTTGCCAGTTCCATTTTAATGGTTCTGACCCACGTTGTTGCAATATATATCTTATTGCAGACTGTCCTGATGATGAGTGAAAGTTTTTACTAAGGGTTTTCGAGTCTTCAACCAACATGCTCGCCTGTGGCACATGATGATGATTGGGGACTCCATGAAGAATATTTTTTCGCTGTTTACTCTGTTCACTGCTAGCTTTATGCTATGCAAATTTGTAATGAATATTTTCTAAGTCTGGATCAGCGTTATAATAAATTGATGCTTTGTTCTGATATTACATCGTAACTGTGTGTGCAAACGATTCGATCCAGGGATTTGCACTATACACAGGTATCTGCCATATTTTAGGTGCAGGTACACTACATTGTCGCCACATAGAGGTATAGAGGCTCCTTTTCTTTCGGTGCAGCTAGAACGGGGGGTTTAGTGAGTGTTCGCTTGAGGTCGATGAAAGATGCTTCTGCTTCTTCTATCCATTCGAATTTATCTGCTTTCTTCATTAATCGATAAAGTGGCAGTGCCTTCTCACCTAACTTGCTTATGAACCGACTGAGGGCTGCCACTCTTCCTGTCAATTGTTGTACCTCGTAAAGCTTTGTAGGCCTTTGCATAGTTAGTATGGCCTGTATCTTTTCTGGATTTGCTTCGATTCCACTGGCTGATACCAGATAGCCCAACAATTCTCCAGCTGGTACTCCGAAGGAACATTTTTCCGGGTTCAAGTTTATGATGTAACTTCTGAGGTTGTCGAATGTCTCCTTTATGTCTGATAACAGTGTGTCCTCCTTCTTTGACATGATCACTATGTCACCGACGTAAACTTCTACATTTTCCCATTCTGTGTTTTCAGACAATTCTGCATCATGCGCTGATAGGTGGCTCCTGCGTTTTTGAGGCCGAAAGGCATTGTGGTGTAGCAATATACTCCAAGTGGAGTTGTGAAAGCTGTCTTTTCCTGGACCTCTACTTTCATCCTTATCTGGTGATATCCAGAATATGCATCAAGGAATGACAGTCGAGCGCATTTTGAAGTGGAGTCGACAATCTGATCGATGCGAGGTAGCGGGAAATGATCTTTTGGGCAACACTTGTTTAGCCCTGTAAAATCGATGCACATCCTGGTTTCGGTTGTCTTCTTCTTCTCGACTATCACGGGGTTGGCTACCATTCTGATTTTTTTATTTCTCTAATGAAGTTTGCATTGAGTAGCTTCTTCAAATACTTCTCTATGGCTTCTGTTTTAGGGCCTGAGACGCGTCGTACTGTTTGTTTGACAGGCCTAGTTCCTGGACTGACTTGGAGAGAGTGCTCGGCGAATTCTCTGGGTATGCCTGCCATGTTAGCTGCTGACCATGCAAACATATCCCAGTTCTCACGGAGGAATTCGATGAGCGCGCCTTCCTATGCGGGAGGCAAACTTGTTGATATCTTGACTGTTTTCGCCGGGTCAGTCGGATAGACCTGGTGTGTGCGTGTGTCATCTGCAGTGTTAAATGCTTTGTCGGTGGCCTGTTTTTTATGCTCTGGCATGTATGTTGTATCACTGAGAAGTGAGAGTTCCTTCAGTGTCTGTTCTGCTCCGAATGTCTCAGAAATCTTATTGAAGTCACGGTCGCAAGCATCTGACCTTTGAAAATTTCCACTAACCGTGATCACTCCCTTTGGGCCTGGTATCTTTAATTGGAGGTATGCGTAATGTGGTATTGCCATGAATCGGGAGAACGCTGGTCGCCCTAGTATGGCATGGTATTGTGAACTCCAGTCGATGACTTCGAATTCCATTATCTCGTTACGAAAGTGTGTTGCATCTCCAAATGTGACATCGAGCTGTATCGTGCCTTTTGGCACAATGGCTTTGCCTGGAACTATGCCATGAAAAGTATTTGACGATGGGAGTAAATTGTCGACTGACCTGTTCATTCGACGTAGTGTATTGGCGAAGATGATATTGATGCCACTTCCTCCATCCATGAAGACTTTGGTCATGTTGTAGCTGCCTATTTGAGTTTCTAGCACCCGGGCGGAATGACCTGGCCTATATATAGATGGTGGGTGGTCTTCTCGACTGAATGTGATTGCTGTCTCCGATCCCCGGAGGTATTCTGGTACAGCTGGTGGTGCCATGACTGCCATTTTGACATGCCTGGTGTGCAGCTTTTGTTTCCTGTTGGACGGTCACCCTTTCTGGATCATGTACATTGCCTCTGATGATTAGAGTATTGATTTGTCGAGTTTTAGCGCGTAATCTATCGCTCCCGCGGTTTGACTGTTAGGGTCATATGATGGGGGTCGTGGTAGTGTTGTGCCTTGTGGTGTAGGTACCATATGCTCGAATGCATTGCTTTTGCGCGTTTTTGCATATTCGATTGCCAACTGCTCGAATTCATGATAGTTTTCAATGGTATGACTTGATATTAATCTTCCAGTCTCTGTATCTTTGAATAAGTGCAATCTGCATGGATTTTCTATCCTTGGATCAGAGCGTTTCTCCCTGTCTTGTTTAATGTAATCTCCGTTCTGGTCCACGCTTCTGTCGTCACGTGTTTCGACTGGTCTGTCGCGTAAGATATTACTACCGCGTGTGTCTCGACGATCGTCATGTCGGTTGTTTCGCCGGTCATCTTGTTTTCTGTCCTCTTGGTTACGATCGTCATGTGAGAACCAAGCTGCCACGAATTTGACTTTGTCTTTGCTACCGTGATCGTAGTCGCATCTTCTTCATTTGTCGTCTCTGTCACGGCGATCTCGTCTATCACGGTGGTCTCGACTGTCTCGCCGGTCGCGGTGTCGTTGCGGCGAGTGCGGAGTTTTGCTTTGAACTGCGTCTTCGCCATCCGCCCATTCCGTTGCTAGCTTCATGAGTTCTGCCATTTTTTTTTGGCTTCTGTCGTCCGAGTGCTTCCCTGAAATCTTTTCTATAGACTCCATTTGTGAAAGCGTCCATAGCCCTGTCTTCTGATATTGCGCCCACAGAGTTTGGGATGGAGGTCCATCTTCTGATGTATGCCCTGAGTGTTTCGTCTGTCTTTTGTCGGTATGCTCTTAGCTCCTCGAATGTTTTCGACCTTTCGCAGAGAGGGTTGAAATATTTTATGAAGTCCTCCTTAAAGTGGTCCCAGGAGTCGTAGGTTCCTTCAGGTAATGACTTGAGCCAATCACGGGTTGTACCTTCAAGCATCAGCTGTAGATATTGCAGTGCCGTCGTTGTTATTCCTCGTTGGCATATGACTGCCAGTTTGTAGTCCTCTAGCCAGCCTAAGGGCTCTTGCTTTGAGTTGAATTTTGGCATGGCCGGCAGGCCAAACTTCTTTGGCAACTTTGCCTCTTGGATCCATCGAGTGAAGCAATGTGCTCCGCATGAACATGCGTTGCGGTTGTCAGGTGAATTACGACTGCCTGATCTCCTGGACCTTCTCCTTGAGCGGCTTCTTGACCTGCGACGGCTTGAACTCTTTCTAGCACTGGTTCGCTGAGGACTGCGACTGTGGCATCCTCGTGAGTGACTTCTACTTCGCCCTCGCCTTCCTCCATCCACACATTCTATTGCTTTGATTTCCAGAGCCTTCATTTGCTGGAGGTACATAGCCTCGGCTAGGTCACCTGCCGGTGGTTTTCCTGCTTGACGGTATGCTCCTATGGATATGAGGGCTCCCTCTGCTGTTTTGGGTAGGATTATGCCACTAGAGTCGACTGTTAGGAATGAGTTGTCCAGGTTTCGAGTGACTTCTGCCCTTTTGTTCTCAGGGATTCTTTGGAACCTGGATCTGTCTCATCTTTCTGTTGCTCCTGTAGAGCTGATAGACAGCTGTCATCTGCGAGCATTTGATATGCTTGCCTGCCTTTCTCGTTCCTCGAGTGTTGCCCTGTATTGCTTTAGACGTTGTGATTCCTGCCAGTTGAAGTAATTCTATGTTGCTAATTTGTTTGGGGTTGCGTCTGCTAGCATCATTATGCCCTCTTCTGTGAAATTTGTCACTTTTGCAGCTGTTTCTGCCGAGATGTCCAGCGTGGTTGTACCATCTGGTAGAGGTGACCTTGCAGGGGTACTCGACTGGTCGACGATTGGCTGTGTTTTCTGATGTCTCTGCAGTGATTGCAACGCAAACTTGCTGGGGTATGTGATAATGATATATGTAGTTTGCATGGTCTTCATATGCTGCCTCGGTGTCGCTATCCCACTCCATGTTTGCGTTTTCGTTTTTGCTATTTTCGCCGTCCTCTGTTTGCTGCATATGTTCTTCATAGTCAACAGAAGCGTGATGTGGAGATTGGATCTCTGGGTTGGCGAAGTCGGTCAGACATATGCTATCTTTTCTAGGCTCATCATACTCAGAGAGGTGTAAGCTTTCTTGTGGAGCATCAATCTGCATATGATCTTCGACTGGATTGGTATGTATAGTTGATTGTACTTCTTCTTCTATTTTTTTGCATCATGAACTCGTTGAATTCTCGTGTAGACATGGATCCTCCTATGGATGAGATCGGATCGATCTTTGATGTAGTAGCTCCAGTGCTTCCAGCCGAAGCCGTTGATATGATCATATATTCAACTGAGGTAGTCGATGGTCCTTCAACTTTGGGGAAATCATCTGCCATGAATTTGTTGAACTCCACCGATGACATTGAATCCGTGGGTGATTTTATGGCGGGATCAGATCGAGCTATGATGGGGTATCCTCCTTGTTTGTTGAAGGCGCGACCTCAGTCGATCTTTCTTGTAGTGGCTTAGTTGTGATCTGTTCGGCTAGATCCTGCACACCAAACTGATCAACAAAAAAGTTATATTCCCCAATGGTTTGATCAAAACCTGAATCGAGATTTGAATAAATCTCTTGAGCTTCGGGTGGGTATGGCTTGATCCTGGCTGGTGACGCTGGTTTTGGTGAGTGGTCGCCTATGAGCTAGATGTGATCTGCTATTGTTAATGTGCATCCCTTTGAAGAAGTCGGCGAGCTGCAGTTTTAAATTTGCACAAAAAAATCAGCAGATCCAACACTACCTATTCCCACAGACGGCGCCAATTAACGCATAGTGTTGGTAGATTCGTCGGCTGACAAGCGAGTTTTACCCAGGTTCGGGGCCCTCGAGTGAGGTAACACCCTTACGTCATGCTTGTCTGTTATTGATTGTGAATATGCGGCGAGTACAGGGTTCTAGCAAGACGTGGATCTTGCTAGGGTTTGGTGATTCTGATTGGGCGTGTACTTGATCGGTCGCCCTCCTGAACGGCAGTTGACCACCTAGAGGGGGGGGGGTGAATAGGTGGTGACCAATTTTTATGTCTTTTTCAGTTTTAGGCTAGCGGAAAGTAAGTTATCTAAAAGTGCAACTAGGTGATACAAGTGATAACCAACAAAGAAACTAAGCAAGTACAGGAATTAAAGATGCGGTAAAGGAGAGTGGAACGAAACAACCGTAGGAACTCGAAGACCAAGATTTTATCCCGAGTTCCACCACATAGGTGTACGTCTCGTTGGAGGGGTGTGAGCCACCACAAAGGTTTGCTCAACGCCACAAAGGCCTCACCCTATTCTCCTGTGAATTCGACCACAAAGGTGCGAATCCACGCTTCCACTAAGGACTCCTTTAAGGGCGGAGAAGGTCCCGTACAAATTCGTGAGGCACACACCCACAACTGAATTGGTTGCTCCCACAAAGACCACAACAAGTCACTTCCACAAAGGAATCCACAAAGGATCAAAACACACAAGGTTGAACCTATCTATCCACAAAGGAACCCTAGATTCGTTGCCCCTCAAGAAATAGAGGGGGGAAATCAAATCGCTTCGGTGGAGATGTAGATCGGTGGCTTCTCCCTCAGATCCCCAAGTATCAACGGATTTCAGTGGCTAGATTGGGAGATCCGGAAGAAACGAGCTTCAGCACCAATGGAGGAGAGAGAAAATCTGGAAGCTTATTCTTCTGGAGGTAGGTGGAGGGGTATTTATACCCCTCTCCAAAATCTGCCCGTTGTACAGCTGCCAGCTCGGAAATCTCCGGGTTGAGGACCGGAGATCTCCGGACCTCGGAAATTTCTGGAGCAATTTCCGGCTGTGCTTGAATCTGGATCAGTACTGGTTGGGCTTCTTGACTTAGTAGAAAAATCTCTGACACTCGGAGATCTCCGGACTGGGGCTCGGAAATCTCCGAGAGCATTTCCGACTAAAAATGTTTTGGAGTCAGTACGCATTTTGAGTTCTGGACTTGGTCGAAATTCTCCTGTCACTCAGAGATCTCCGGACTGGGGCTCGGAAATCTCCGAGCTGCGGAAATCTCCTAGAGTATTTCCGGCTCAGCTGGAGTTGGAGTCAGTACGCATTTCAAATCAGACTTGGTGAAAATCTTGGATGTCTCGGAGATCTCCGGTCTGGGGACCGGAAATCTCCGAACCCCGGAAATCTCCTGACTGAATTCCTGAACAAATACCAAGTGTAGTTGAAATGAAACTTGGGCAAAATAAGTGTTCCTCTTTATCAGTCTGCCTGTAAAAGACCCTGCATGCTTCATCACAAACATTAGAATACTTTTTATGTTGTCATTAGTCACCAAAATCTGGGAGTGCATAGAATGCACTTTCAATCTCCCCCTTTTTGGCGAATGATGACAACACAAAAAGAGAACGGATTTGCAAAATATAAACGGAGCTCCCCCTAAGTGAGTGCACTATTTAAGAATGTCTTTGGAATACAAAGTGCACATTCCTTAGGATCAACACTCCCCCTAGATTTTACAAAACACACAAATACACCATATACAAAAGAAGCAACAAACTTAGATAAAGAGTTATTACAATAGAGAATTTAACAGTACTCATGTCTCACACACATGACGAACAAAAACAGTCACGAAAAAGGGAGCACTGAAAGAAACAAAACGAAAAGAGAGAAGTGCTCCTAGCCCATGCAAATCCCGAGAGTCCTAGAGATACTTCTCCCCCTTTGGCATCAAGATACCAAAAAGGGAGGAGGTTCCACTAACGTCCCATGACTCAAGAGTCGGAACCCTCGTCGAGATCATCATCCTCCTCCTCCTCAGTATCAGCATCAGCATTCTCAAGATCGCTGTCCTCTGGCACAGCATCATCCCAATCAAATGTTAGACCATCTGTATTCCAATCCTTGAAAGGAACCCGAGGCTTCAAAGGGTGCTTCGGAGCAGGCATCTTCATGTGAGCCATCATCGCTTCTTGGCGCTGCATAATGCGATGGTTCTGAGAGTAGATGGAGTAGTTCTCTGTGAATGCAACATTTCATGTTCATGATTTTCTCAATTGCTCGAACTACCCTGGGGCGACTCTTCTTGGCAGCTTTCTTGATGTTGGGATTGGAGGGAACCCGAGATGGACCACCAAAAATGTCATCCTCGTTGATCTCATGCATGGTGTCTTGTTGTTGAACCAAGTGAGCAGATTTCTGGACAAGCAGGGCTGGCTTGTGAGGCTGAGTAGCAAAGGCTACATCAAAGTCATCACCGTCTTGCTCGGAAAGCTTGTAGATCCTCTTGATGAGTAACATTATATAAGGAGCATATGGAGGAACTTTCCTCTCAAAAACTGCTAGTGACAACTCCTGGAAAATAGAGTCCATGACATCCACCTTATAGGCCTCCTGCTCAACCGCATACTCCCCAAGATAGGCCTCATGAGCCTTGGCCATCAAGTTTACTAGAGCCCCGGCAATTTATCTGCATTGCCGGCAATGGGAGCAATGATCCAACAGAACATGCGAAGCAGAATATCATAAGTGGGGAGGAGGCCATTCCGAGAGCCAATCTTCCCTACAGGCTGGTAAAGATCAGTCATGACGTGTTTGTTGTAAGACACGCCATGGACATGCATGCGGGCGCCAGCTGCAGTAGAAAGACCATGGAAAGGACAACCAAGAATCCGAGCAAACTCTCTGAAAGAAGAAGTCAAGCGCTGCCTGCCAGACATCTAGGTCATCCCAATATCCTCTGAGGAGACAAACACCACAGTGGCATAGAACTGATGGATAAGAGAGACACTGTAGTTGCACTCAATTCTCATCAAGTGCTCCAAACCCAGAAGTCCACATACCTTCACAGCACCACCAAAATAATCGGCCTTCTTCATTAATTTATCAAAGTCAATCCACTTCATGGGGCAGATTGGCTTGTCAATTGAGAACTTCTGATAGACTTCCCTGTAGATCCATGTCATCTCAGTGCAAAAGTATGTGGGATCATCAGACTCCACATTATAGGAGAGGTCACTTCGCCACTTGCGAAAACTGCCTTTGTTGAAGTTTTCAAGATGGAGCTCGGTCCTCTTCTTCTTGTTAGCACCAATAGGTTTCCTGAGGAAGGCTGAGGTCTCAGTTTGTGAGTTGTCTTCACTTGAGGACCCACTGGGAGGGCGTGAGTGAACTGGTTTGCCTTTTCCGCGAGTAGAAATTTGTTTGAAGCGGCCACGAGGGTTGGAACCTGCAGATACACAACATAGAGAGGATGGAAAGCATATGGGGTAAGCACTCATGTCCGAGATTGAAAATGGAACATACTTGAAAAGTTTTGACAAACACAGTTTCTGGACTTAGCTGTTTTGATTCTGAGCAGGCCGGAGATTTCCGGGTCTGACTCGGAGATCTCCGGGGTTCGGAGATTCCCGGGTCTGACTCGGAGATTTCCGGTCTACGCGAAATTTTGACAGATTTGAACAAAATCTATGGATGAAAAACAGATCTGTGCATGTGGAAGGTAGAACATGCCTAGGAGAGCAATTCTACCAGAGGAAACAAACAACAACCTCCTAAATCGGCTAGGTTAAACGAAAACTAGTTTCATCCTAGATTTGAAATAAGAGGAGTTACCGGAAGACATTGCGAAAAGCGTGCGGATGGAAACGAAGCCCTTGACGAGGAGAAGCAGATCCCCGAAGCACGCAAGAAACCCTCGAACGATCCACCCGCATCAAGGAACGGAAGATATGGAGATTTTCGGAGGAGAGAGAGGATTAGGGCACGGGGTGGAAGAACTGGCCGAACCGGCCGGTCAACCCGTGCCCTTATATAGGCAGGAATAATTTGAACCGGAAATTTCCGGACTGAAGCTCGG
Source organism: Poa annua (assembly GCA_026929855.1). Taxonomy (NCBI): domain Eukaryota; kingdom Viridiplantae; phylum Streptophyta; class Magnoliopsida; order Poales; family Poaceae; genus Poa; species Poa annua. The sequence continues at coordinate 75,515,470 of CM049426.1, forward strand.
AGATCTCCGGGTGCAAGAGATTTCCGGGGCTATTTCCGGATAGGACTTAGCCCTGGAAAACTTTGGCACGCTCGGAGATTTCCGGACATCGGACCGGAGATTTCCGGCTCTAATTCCGATTCAGCTTAGCCAGAGGTCAGTGCCGAAATTGAAAAGGACTTAGGTGCTGAAAAATCGCAGGGGTCGGAGATTTCCGAGTCTCAGCCCGGAAATGTCCGGACACCGGAAATTTCCGGGACTATTTCCGGTCAATAATCATCACAGGTCAGTGCTGATTTTTGAATGGACTTAGTCTCGAAATTCTCTGGTGGACCGGAGATTTCCGAGTAAGGCTCGGAGATTTCCGTTTGAACCCAAAAACTCCAGGCACAAGAAACCAAAACGGGGACATGAGTGGGGAAAAGCATGTTAAAGGATAGTGAAAGGCTTAGGATAGACACTCAAACTGAATAAAGAAGACACACTCAAGTTGCAAGAACCATACAACACAAGAGAAGACCAACAAGAGTGTGTTTTCCCAAAAGAACCAAAGACAATGCGAGTGAGAATAAAAAATAAAACCAAATAGAATCCAAAGAAAAAGAGTGTTGGTGGCCGAGGCCACCGTGTATGAGTTGTAGCATGGTACCGCGAAGATATATCTTGGGTCCATAACTACATCTCAACATTGAAGCTCACAAATTAGATTTAATTTGAAGTTTTAGCAATGATATGTCACTATATGCATAATAGGGGGAGGAAGAGTCCAATGTATAAGGAAAACACTCCCCCTAAGTCCATGCGTACCTCTAGGTCTTATAAAGCCTTAAACGTTGGAGTGTGTGTACGGAGTTCAAGCCAAGGCCCGAGAATCTATGATATTGAGCTCATTCCTCAAGTAGCAAAAACGGGCTTCATCAAGGGGCTTCGTGAAGATATCCGCCAATTGTTCCCTTGTACCAACATATGATAGATCAATATCTCCTCGTGCCACGTGATCGCGGATGAAGTGATGACGAATCTCAATGTGCTTGGTCCTTGAATGTTGCACCGGATTGTAAGCAATTTTGATTGCACTCTCATTATCACATAAAAGCGGCACTTTGTCCAAGAGGACACCAAAATCCTTTAAAGTTTGCCGCATCCAAAGAAGTTGGGTACACCCGCTTGCTGCGGCGACGTACTCGGCCTCCGCCGTGGATAATGAGATGCAATTTTGTTTCTTCGAGGACCAACTCACCAAAGATCTTCCAAGAAATTGACAAGTACTGGATGTGGACTTCCTATCATCAATGTCGTCCGCCCAATCGGAGTCGGTGTATCCACAAAGAGACATGGTGCCATCTTTGGGATACCACAACCTAAAGCAAGGGGTATGAACCAAATATCTGAAGATTCTCTTCACGGCCATCAAATGACTTTCCTTAGGCGCGGCTTGATAACGGGCACACACTCCAACGCTTAAAACGATATCGGGCCTAGAAGCACACAAATAAAGAAGAGACCCAATCATAGAACGATACTCCTTTTGGTCTACCTCTTTACCGTCGGGGTTGAGTTGGAGGTGGCACTTGGTTTGCATAGGAGTCGTCACACCGTTAAGTCCAAGCAATTTGAATTTCTTGATCATATCTTGAATATATTTGGCTTGACAAATGAAAGTCCCTTCCCTCAATTGCTTTATCTCAAAGCCAAGAAAGAACTTGAGTTCACCCATCATGGACATCTCGAACTTGTCGGTCATTAGCTTGGAAAACTCATCATTGAACACACGGTTAGTAGAACCGAAGATAATGTCATCGACATATAATTGACAAATGAAGAGTTCACCATTAACCTTTTTAGTGAAAGAGTGGGATCGATTACCCCAACCTCAAATCCACGGTCTACCAAGAACTCTCTCAAGTGCTCGTACCATGCACGGGGGGCTTGTTTAAGGCCATAGAGAGCTTTGTCCAAGACATAGACGTGGTGAGGATGGTTGGGATTTTCAAAACCCGGGGGTTGTTTAACATAAACAAGTTCTTGGAATGGACCATTAAGAAAAGCAGATTTTACATCCATTTGTTGCAATTTGAAACCATGGTGAGAAGCAAAAGCGATGAGAATACGTATCGATTCGAGTCTTGCGACCGACGCGAAAGTTTCTCCAAAATCGATGCCTTCGACTTGAGAAAAACCTTGAGCCACCAACCGCGCCTTGTTCCTCACAACGATACCATGTTCATCTTGCTTGTTCTTGAAGATCCACTTAGTGCCAATAACGTTGCGGCAATCTTTAGGCTTCTCAACTAGACGCCACACTTTGTTGCGCTCGAAGTTGTTAAGTTCTTCATGCATAGCCCCTAGCCAATCGGGATCTTCAAGAACATCAAAGACTTTCTTAGGCTCGACCATGGAAATGTGTGCTTGATGCTCACTAAAGTGAGCTAATTGACTTCGTGTGGAGACCCTTGCTCGAATATCACCAATGACCTTGTCGAGAGATAATGCTCTAAGTTCCAAAGACTTTGCAAAGCGAGCTTGACGACGAGTTTCAATTGCCGCCCTTGTGGTGGGGAAAATTTCTTGACCTTCTTGATCCTTTGGATCCTCGTCTTGACGTTCGTGAGGGCCTTGATCATCATGAGAAGTCTCTTCATGAGGTGGAGAAGGATGATCTTGCCCTTGAGTAGAACTTGGAGAAGTGGAGTTGGCTTCGATAATCTTGGTGGAGGAGGCATGATCTTTTTGTTGATGAAGATCTTGTTGAGATTCAACATGAGCTTCATCTTGAGAAGAAATAGCATGCCCTTGTTGAGGAGGATCTTGAGATTGTTCTTGAAGGGAATCATCATTTTCTATGGGTGAGCCACCTTGTGGTTCTTGTGATGGTGAGGTCTCCTTGATGGGGGAACTTGAGTCATCTTGAACAACTTCTTGATGGACTTCAATGGGGCGTAGAAAGCCCACCCCCATCTTCTTAATGGCATCAAAAGGTTGTTCATCACCTACATCACAAACACCAACTTGCTCCACTTGGGAGCCATCATTTTCATCGAATTCCACACTACAAGACTCTATGATAATCCAGGAGGATTTATCAAAGACTCTATAAGTGTGGGACTCGCTACCATATCCGACAAATATTCCCTCAAGAGATTTAGAGTGGAACTTACCCAACCGGACACCCTTGACGAGATAATAGCACTTACCTCCAAACACTCGGAAGTAGCCAATGTTGGGTTTATTGCCGGTGAGGATCTCATATGGAGTCTTCTTCAATCCCTTGCGGAAGTAGAGGCGATTTGATGAGTGACATGCGGTGGAAATAGCCTCCGCCCAAAAGTTGATGGGAGACTTGAACTCCGCCAACATAGATCTCGCCATATCGATGAGAGTCCGGTTCTTCCTTTCGGCAACGCCATTTTGTTGAGGAGTGTAAGCAGCGGAATATTGATGACGAATGCCTTCTTCACTAAGAAAGTCGTTAAGAGTGTAGTTCTTGAATTCCGACCCATTTTCACTTCGAACAACCAATATGGGAAGGTCATGTTGGCGTTGAACTTCCTTTGAGAAGTCGATGAAGACTTGTTGAGTTTCATCCTTGGTCTCGAAGAAATAGACCCAAGTATACCTTGAATAGTCATCAACAATCACGAGGCAATATTTCTTGCCACCAAGACTTATCTCCGGAATTGGTCCAAATAGATCAACATGAAGGAGCTCCAAAATCCGGGACGAAGATATGATGGTCTTGCTTGGATGAGGAATATCATGCATCTTGCCTTCCACACAAGCTCTACAAATTCGATCCCTTGAAAAGGAAACATGATCTTTTAGTCCAAGAATGTGGCCACCCTTGTGGAGACTTTGCAAAGTACGCATGTTAACGTGAGCTAGTCGGCGATGCCAAAGCCAACCCACGTCGGCTTTTCCGAAGAGACACATGGCTTGAGAAAAGTGGTGGCTCCGGAGAAGTCCACCACATAGAGCTCATGCTCCACGTATCCCACGAAAGCCACTCTTAGCGACTTGCTCCACAAGAGGACCACAATGTCCTTATCAAAGAAGGGAGAGATCCCCATCTTTGTTAAGGCACGAACCGATAACAAATTATAGCCAAGAGATTCAACAAGCATGACATTGACTAGAGAAATGTCGGGGGCAACTACCACTTTGCCAAGCCCGGTTACCTTAGACCTTGATAAGTCACCAAAAGTCACGGTTACTTGATCTTCATTAGGTTTCAACTCCGTAACGAGTTCTTTGCTCCCAGTCATATGACTTGTACATCCACTATCAATTATCCATTTTGAACCACCGGGAACAAGGTCCTACAAGAGATCAATTCTTGCATTTAGCAACCCATTGCTTCACAATGGGTGCTTTATGGTTAGCGACAAGAGATTTAGGAACCCAAATAGTATATGAAATAAAACCATAGTAGGGTCCAATGTAACGAGCACAAACATTCCCATAATAATCGCCATATAAAGCATAGTTAGGGTTGTTGTCCCCGGCATGATCTTTACGAGTAGGTTTGCCCCTTGTGACATTCCTACTCGCAAGACCTTCCTTGGATTGAATGGAGTCGGCCTTCTTGGCTTGGATGGGGTTGTTGCTCTTGGGAATGCTCTTCTTGGCATTCATCTTTATGGGAGGCACATATCCAAGACCTTCCTTTCCTTGTCGAGTGTGAGGCTTCACGATGGGAGTCTCAACAACTTGTTTACCCTTGATAAGGATGATCTTGGATGTGGATTCCTTAGTCATCTCACTCTTCAACCTAGCATTCTCCTTCACAAGATTAGCATTATCACAAGAACACTTAGAGGTAGAGATGCTAAGAGAATCAAGGTTAGTTAGCCGAGTTTGGAGTTGGGTATACGACTCTTTTAGAAGAGCATGTTCACTCTCCAAAGCCTTGTGAGCTATGACGAGCTTCTCCATGTCCTCAATGAGTCGAACATGCCCAACCGCAAATTCAGCTTTATCTTGTTGAGCCACCTTGAATTTAGCAAAGTACATATCACGATCCTTAATGAGGTTAGCATGTGAGGAGTTATGAGTTTCCTCAATAGTTTCAAGTTGCTCCTCAAGACGAGCATGAGACTCTTCAATCTCCTCAAGAGAGGACTTCAAATAAGATAGAGAAATAGCGTCTTCTCTTTCTATCTTACCCTTCTTCATTGAGATGCTCTAGCTCACCAATTCGAACCATGAGGGCACCGACATGTTTCTTGCTATCACCTTGCAAGTTAGTGATAAAGGAGTCGAACGCCACAAGCTCTTGCTTGATTTGAAAGCTAGAGGCATCATCAAGCTCATTCATTTCATTCATGAGAGAGGAAGAGGATGAAGGTACCTCCGATGCCTTTGCCATAAGACACTTTGAGCTCTTGGTGATGGAGTTCTCATTAGGCGATGTGAATAGAGACGATGAAGAGCTTGTCGTAGTTGAAGGAGTTCTTGTCGTTGATGGAGAGACGGTAGTTGTCGAGGTAGTGGCAAGGGCCGCCACTTCATTTGGCGTTTCTTCCTCCGACTCTTCATCATCGGTGGGATACTCCTCTTGAGTCAACAACATGATGCGAGGCTTCTTGTTAAAATGCCTCTTCTTTCCATAGGCCTTCTTGGGAGGCATCTTGGTTTTGTCCTTGAGCACTAGACGTCCACCATGCTCTTCTCTTTTCTCATAAGGGAACTCGGCAACGATATGGAACTTGTCTTGACAATTGTAACATGTCCTTGACTTGGAGGGTGAGACCCTATCGGCTTGAGGTGCATTCTTGTCAAAACGCATCTTGCCTCTTGAGGGATTGTTCCAAAAGGTGCGAGCCGCAAGAGCGAGATGATCATTGTAAGCAATTTTGAGTGCTTCCTCGGACATAGCGGCAAAGCTTCCAAGATCATCATCATCATTGTCTTCCTCAATGGTAGCCTTCAAAGCGAGGTTGGTTGTGCCTCTTTGCATTCCAAGAGCCCTTGCCCTTGCATCTTGAGCATTCTTAGTGGCCACCTTGTATGCGGCCATCTCTTGCATAACCTCATTAGACGTCATGAGATGGTAGTTGTGTCTTCCTTGAAGACTCTTGACATCGGTAGGCTCACATGCCATCATAGAGCTAACCTACTTCCTCTTGATCCAAGGATCATCAATATGAGAGGCACCCACTTCTCGAAAGCTTGTGGCTATGGTCACCAATCTTCGATACATCATCTCATGGTCTTCACCATCAAGCTTGAAAAAGCCCTCGGTTTCATTGCTCAAAGAGTCATAGCAGTTCCTTCTCATGCTATCATTTCCAACGAACAACTCGGATAGACCATCCCATGTCTCCTTGGCGGTGGTGAGATGTTGGATGCGAGACATGTCCTTGTTCCCAACCGCCTTTTGGATCATGTAGAGAGCGGTGGCATCAAGTTGAGCCTCCACCACTTCTCTTCTTGTTAGGTTGGTCGGATCATGCGGCTTGTATCCAACTTGAATGATGCGCCACAACTCGATTGAAGAGCTGCACACATGAGACTTCATCATATATTGCCATTTTGAAAAAGTATAATCTTTAAGCAACGGGGGATAACCCCTATGAGAAACTTGCGGGCGAGGAATAATGGGATCGGGGGTATGGTATTGGGATGGGGGAGGAGTGGCGTTGTAGCCTTTAGGCACTTCATCATTGGATGATGGAGTGTTTTGATGGTTTGAGGAACTACTAGCATCACCCTTCCCATCCAAAGGCAATTGCTTTCCCTTTATCAATTCGGGGTCCACATCAAGAGTAATGCCCGGAAGCACCGGAGGCTTTGAGGGCAATGCAAGAGAGGTTTCCTTAGATGTCTTGAGAGACTCAAGCATATCATGAAACTTCTTGAACTCGGTTTGTATAGACGATGTCAACTTTGTTTCCAAAGAGTTGATATCGGCCATAGTGGCACCTTTCTCTTGCATTACCGCCAAAGTCGCTGCGTCCATTTCGGAACCCTCGTTTGAGTCAACTTGCATTGTCCAAGGTTGGTCTCAAGCGGTGAAGCTTTTAAGAGACAACCTGGCTCTGATACCAATTGAACGGCAGTTGACCACCTAGAGGGGGCGGGGGTGCATAGGTGGTGACCAATTTTTATGTCTTTTTCAGTTTTAGGCTAGCGGAAAGTAAGTTGTCGAAAAGTGCAAGTAGGTGATACAAGTGATAACCAACAAAGAAACTAATGAAGTACAGGAATTAAAGATGCGGTAAAGGAGAGTGGAACGAAACAACCGTAGGAACTCAAAGACCAAGATTTTATCTCGAGTTCCACCACATAGGTGTACGTCTCGTTGGAGGGGTGTGAGCTACCACAAAGGTTTGCTCAACGCCACAAAGGCCTCACCCTATTCTCCTGTGAATTCGACCACAAAGGTGCGAGTCCACGCTACCACTAAGGACTCCTTTAAGGGCGCAGAAGGTCCCGTACAAATTCGTGAGGCACACACCCAAACCTGAATTGGGGGCTCCCACAAAGACCACAACAGGTCACTTCCACAAAGGAATCCACAAAGGATCAAAACAAACAAGGTTGAACCTAGCTATCCACAAAGGAACCCTAGATTCGTTGCCCCTCAAGAAATAGAGGGGGGAAATCAAATAGCTTCGGTGGATATGTAGATCGGTGGCTTCTCCCTCAGATCCCCAAGTATCAACGGATTTCAGTGGCTAGATTGGGAGATCCGGAAGAAACGAGCTTCAGCACCAATGGAGGAGAGAGAAAATCTGGAAGCTTAATCTTATGGAGGTAGGTGGAGGGGTATTTATACCCCTCTCCAAAATCTTCCCGTTGTACAGCTGCCAGCTCGGAAATCTCCGAGTTGAGGACCGGAGATCTCCGGACCCCGGAAATTTCCGGAGCAATTTCCGGCTGTGCTTGAATCTGGATCAGTACTGGTTGGGCTTCTTGACTTAGTAGAAAAATCTCTGACACTCGGAGATCTCCGGACTGGGGCTCGGAAATCTACGAGCGCCGGAAATCTCCGAGAGCATTTCCGACTAAAAATGTTTTGGAGTCAGTACGCATTTTGAGTTCTGGACTTGGTCGAAATTCTTCTGTCACTCGGAGATCTCCGGACTGGGGCTCGGAAATCTCCGAGCGCCGGAAATCTCCTATTCCGGCTCAGCTGGAGTTGGAGTCAGTACGCATTTCAAATCAGACTTGGTGAAAATCTTGGATGGCTCGGAGATCTCCGGTCTGGGGACCGGAAATCTCCGAACCCCGGAAATATCCTGACTGAATTCCTAAACAAATACCAAGTGTAGTTGAAATAAAACTTAGGAAAAATAAGTGTTCCTCTTTATCAGTCTACCTATAAAAGACCCTGCATGCTTCATCACAAACATTAGAATACTTTTTATGTTGTCATTAGTCACCAAAATCTGGGAGTGCATAGAATGCACTTTCACCTCCTGTCCTTTATATAGTGATACAGGTCTCGGGTCGTAACCGACTAGGACTACATTTATGGAAAGTACTACTGACTATGCTATCTATGGTAGAAGTCTTTGACTTAGTCTTCTCTTGTTTGGCTTCCTCAGCCTTATGACAATTGGGATTTAGTCATTACGTGCACCAGGTACACGTTTCGTGTAACCTCGTGTAGTGCATCAAGATTTTATGGCGCCGTTGCCGGGGAGATTTGAAGGTTTCACTACGAGGGGAGTTTTCGCACTTCCAATCTTTTTATTTTGTTATTTTCTTGCTTAGTTTATTTTTATTACTGTTTTGTTTGCTTAATATATAAAATACAAAAAAAAAGTTACTTGCATTACTTTTCTTATTTCGGTTTTTTATTTTTTTTCAGTTTTGTTGCTCTTGTTTAGTTCGGTTTGTTATTTAAATTGCTAAAATGAGTTCCGCTGAAAATATTAAGTTATGTGACTTTACAAGCACCAACAATAATGATTTTATATGCACGCCTATTGCTCGACCTGCATCTAAAGTTGATTTCTTTGAAATTAAACCTACTTTACTGAACCTTGTTATGAGAGAGCAATTCTCTGGTGTTAGTTCTGATGATGTTGCTGCCCATCTAAATAACTTTGTTGAATTATGTGAAATGCAAAAATATAAAGACATAGATGGTGATATCATAAAACTGAAATTATTTCCTTTGTCCTTGAGAGGAAGAGCTAAGGAATGATTGCTTTCATTGCCTAGGAATAGTATGGATTAAATGCAAAGATGCTTTCATTGGAAAATACTATCCTCCGGCTAAGATTATTTCTCTAAGTAGTAGCATCATGAAGTTTAAACAACTTGATAATGAACATATTGTTCAAGCTTAGGAAAGAATGAAATCTATGATAAAGAATTGCCTAACCCATGGACTGACTGCTTGGATGATCATCCAAAACTTTTATGCAGGACTGAATTTTTCTTCAAGAAACTTATTGGATTCAGCTGCGGGAGGTACCTTTATGTCCATCACTTTGGGGGCTGCAACAAAACTCTTGGATGATATGATGGTGAATTTTTCTGAATGGCATACGGAGAGGACACCTCAAGGTAAGAAGGTAAATTCTGTTGAAGAAACCTCCTCTTTGAGTGAAAAGATTGATATTATCATGTCTATGCTTGCTAGTGGTAAATCCCATATTGATCCCAATAATGTACCTTTAGCTTCTTTAGTTGCACAAGAAGAGCATGTTGATGTAAACTTTGTTAAAAGCAACAATTTCAACAACAATGCCTATAGGAACAACTATGGTACTAACAACTATAAGCCATATCCTTCAAATAATAATTGTAACTCTTATGGTAATTCTTATAACAATAATAGGAGTACCACCTCTGAACTTGAAACCATGTTAAAAGATTTTATCACTACATAAACTTTTTTAATAAAACTGTTGAGGAAAAGCTTGAAAAAATTGATATTCTTGCGTCTAAAATTGATAATATTGTACTTGATGTTGATCTTTTAAAATCTAAAATCATGTCTACTGAAACTAAAGAGGTTAACCCCTTTGCTAAAATTAATGTCATCCAAGTTAAAATTGATGAAAATGTAGGATGATGGCTCAATTACGTGCTAGATGGGAAAGAGAGAGAGAGAACTAGAGAAAGAGGCTAATATTGTTAAAGTTTTTACTATTACCACCTCTGAAAATAATGGTGTTTCACATGTTAGTAAGCCTCCTACTATCAATGGTAACATAGTTGGTGTAGGAAATGTCTCCTCTACTTCATCCAAAAATTTGAAATTGCCTAAAATTACTGAAACTAGTGTTGATAAAAGTGCTGAAATTTTTAAGAACATTAGAGAAAGTGGTTCGGTTTGCTTTGATGATAATTATTTTTATTTTGATAATTATAATATCTCTGAATTTATTAAGTTCTTGCAAAAATTGGCCACAAGTCCTAATGCTAGCTCTCTTAATTTGGCTTTTACTACTCATATTACAAATGCTCTCATAAAAGCTAGGGAAGATAAATTAAAACTTGAAGCTTCTATCCCTAGGAAGTTAGAAGATGGTTGAGAGACCATCATTAAGATTAAAGTAGATAAATTTGAGTGCAATTCTTTGTGTGACCTTGGTGCAATTATTTCTGTTATGCCTAAAACTCTCTATGATATGTGTGACTTGCCACCATTGGAACATTGTTATTTTGATGTTTTTCTTGTTGATAATGCTTTGAAGAAACCCTTGGGACTGATCAATGATATCCTTATTCTTGTTAACAATAAACTGGTCCCCGTTGATTTTATTGTCTTGGACATTGAATGCAATCCATCTTGTCCAATTATGTTGGGAAGACCTTTTTTTAGAACTGTGGGTGCTATTATTGATATGAAAGAAGGTACCATCAAGTACCAATTCCACTCAAGAAAGGTATGGAACACTTCCCTAGAAAAATAATGAAGCTACCTTTTGATTCTATTGTTCGTTCAAATTATGGTGTTGATGCTTCATCTCTTGATAATACTTGAGTTTCACTTTTTGTGCCTAGCTCAAAGGCGTTAAACAAAAGCGCTTATGGGAGACAACCCACTTTTATTTCCTGTTATTTTAATTTACTTTGCTTGTGTCAAAGACTTGTCCTACCTCTGTAACAACTCCTTTATATCTTTATTTTATTGCATTGTTGTGTCAAGTTAAGCCTCTAGTTGAAAGTTGATGTTAAAATTCAATTCGTGTGCTGAAACAGATTTTTGCTGTCAACCGTTAAATTCATATCAATACACTGGAACGTCAGAAAAATCTGCCCTTTTTTTTGCTTAATTCTCAGATGTATACACAACTTTCATTAGTTTGAGTTTTCTGATCTGAGCAAGTTAAGTGTCTGGAAAATTTTTGTCTTTATGGATTGTTCTGTTTTTGACAGATTCTGCCATTTATTTTGCAATGCCTCTTTTGCTATTTTGATTGGATCTTTTTATCCTATTAAGTATCATTGGCTGTAGCTAATTTCTAGTAAATTTGGTAGCAATTGTGTTCCTACATAATATCATAATTTTTTGTGCACTAACCCTCTAATGAAATTTACTCTAAGTTTGGTGTGGAGGAAGTTTTCAAGTATCAAGAGAGAAGGATGATATAATGTGATCAAGAGGATAGTAACGCCAAAGCTTGGGGATGCCCCGGTGGTTCACCCCAATAGAATTCAAGAGGACTCAAGCATCAAAGCTTGGGGATGCCCAAGGCATCCCCTTTTTCATCGAAAAACTATCAGGTCCTTTCTAGTGAAACTATATATTAATTCCCTCACATCTTATGTGCTTATCTTGAAGCGTTTGTTTGTTTTTGTTTTTTTTATTTTGATTCTCTGAATAAAATGGATCCTAGTATTCTTTTGTGTGGGAGAGAGACACGCTCCGCTTTTTCATTTGACTACTCATATTCTTCACTTATATGAGTATTCTTTTCATGTTATTGTTTGCTTTCTAGCTCTTGTTTTAAATGCATCTATTGCTAGAGCTGTTAGCTTTGTTATATCATACTCTCATATCTCAATGTTTAATTACTTGTAGAGTTTATATTTTAAATAAGTTGATTGGTGTTTGGTTGAGAACAGAAAATGCTAAATGTGGTAGATGGTATAATTAAATGATTCATAATCTTGTAGATCATTAAATTGTGTCACTTGAATCATTGATGATGTTTTGAGATATTAATTTGCTTAATGGTAAACATGAAGGTCTAGTAAAGTGGAATGATTAAATGGTTGGTCTTTTAATAGTAAACATGATGGTCTAGTAAAGTGGAATGATTAAATGGTTGGTCTATAAAAACTTGAAGCTGTGCCACACTTAAATTTCCAGTTGATTACATAATGGTATATGACTTCTATTTGCCTAAGGAAACCGTAATAACTTTATGTTATGCGCTATGGTCGGGTCCCCAACAGTGAACTTGTTCATTTGCCACAGCACCCCTAGGATTAATTTTCATTATGCCTTGCATGATCGTATTTTTATTTCGAATCATTTTACTTGTGAGTTCTAAAACTGCGGTTTTCATGGCACTTCCACCACCATATTGCTAGCCTCTTCGGTACTTTGCTTTGCCATTTCTCACATTGAGAGTTGGTGCATTTTTCGCGGGTACATCCAAACTCGTGGGAGATCTTCATCTTGTTCTCCTACACATAAGCCAAACATCTTTCTCAAAACATCCACCATACCTACCTACTACAGCATTTTTATAGCTGTTTCGAGATATATTGCCATGCAACATCCATCTTACATTACATGACTTGTTGTCATTCATTACTTATTTACTGCTTTGCGTGTTTCTATAAAGCTGATGTGTGGTTTTACCCATGTTACGCTAGAGCACTACATAACCTGCTACACTGGCAGAGGCACCGGTGTCATATGTATTCTTATGGCACATTCATATATTTACTTGTATCATCCGTATGTTGTTTTATCATCATTTGTGTGTTGTCATACATCATGTATCATATTAGAATGCTTGCCCCTAAAAGTGAAAAGAGCCATGGAGGCCATCGAAAAGACAAATAGAAAAAGAAAAAAATAGAAAAAAGAGAAAAAGAAAAAAAGAAAGAAAAGAAAGAAAGAAATAAAAAGGGGGCAGCATTACTCTTCTTTATCACACACTTGTGCTTCTGTTACAGCACCATATCATTTATATTCATCACTTGTGCTCATGTTATAACACCACATCATTTGTAATCATCATTTGTGCTCATGTTTAGCACCTTTACTCCATATGAGAGAGTTTTCATGTCTTAGTTGCATAACTATGTGGGGAACTTTATACTATAGAACAAGGCTTCTATATTCCAATGATGCGCCTTCTCAAACGTGCTCTAGGTCTTGATGCGCCTTCCAATGATGCACCCCCCACTAGTTCCATTGGAGAGCTTTCATATACTTATAGCTCCATGTGTATCCGTTGTATGGCAATCACTACTCCTTACATAGCTTCGATTGTATGACTTTCTCTTGTCTAATGATCATCTATAGCTTTGTGAGCCTTTCTTCCGTTGGCTTTCCAAACCTCCGTTAACATTGTCTTAGCCATAACATCCCGGTGCTAGGAACCCACGTTGAACGCTTGCTTGTTTCTTTTGAACAAATAATATATTGATCATCTACGTGCATATTGCTATTACTTGACTTGATCCTTTCATATAGTTGTCATGTTTGTTGGAAGCATTAGATGATTATATTGTTGTACTTGAAGCTTAAATCATCTTTAATATCTACTTTGCACAGTTTATTGTTATCAAGTACTATATCATTGAAAGCTTTGCTTGCTTCACCTACTTGTTTGTTCATTACTCATTTGATATCAATATAAACTACATACCTTATTCATTTGATTTCAGTTTACATGCCTTACAATGAATTACATAATCAAGATTGTGTTAAGCATGTCACATCAGAAATTATTATTCTTTTATCGTTCTTGCCTAGGTCGGAAGGTGGTGTGGCGCCCTCGGGCGCACACCGACCTAGGTCTTTCGCCCATAAATACCTCCCTGACCTAATAACTCGAGACGGTAAATCACTTTTTCCTCCACGGGTCCCGAGCCGCCGCTGCCACTTCAGGAGACATCAGAACTGCTCCCCGGCACCCTGCCGGGAGGGGGAATCGTCCCCGGAGGCTTCTACGTCGCCATGACCACCTCCGGACTTATGCGTGAGTAGTCTACCTTGGACTATTGTAGTGTACCTGCACCTAAAATATGGCAGATACCTGTGTACAGTGCAAATCACTGGATCGAATCGTTTGCACACACAGTTACGATGTAATATCACAACAAAGTATCAATTTATTACATCGCTGATCCAGACTTAGAAAATATTCATTACAAATTTGCATTGCATAAAGCAAGCAGTAAACAGAGTAAACAACGGAAAATTTATTCTTCGTGGAGTCCCCAAACATCATCATGTGCCACAGGCGAGCATGTTGGTTGAAGACTCGAAACCCTTAGTAAAACTTTCACTCATCATCAGGACAGTCTGCAATAAGATATATATTGCAACAACGTGGGTCAGAACCATTAAAATGGAACTGCCAAGTGACACTATGGTGGACACTTAGAGGAATAACTCTATGACCTATATGCTTACTTGGCTGGTGGAGCTCAAGGCTATTTTGCAGAAAGCAAGTTTTTCCCTAACCTTTTTGAAAACACTTTTCTTCTATTCGAGACATCCGTGGCATGAAATCCACTGTCTCATTCTACCCTTGTTCACCCATCAAGTTTTTAATTTATAAGTTGGAATGGTGGAATCCTCCGTTGACATCCTCGTTCAGCTGCTCAATTGTCCGTTTCCGGGGACACGGCTAAGTACTTAGATTTTAACTCTGCAGAGGTTGTGCAGGTTCACCATTGTACCCATTCAACCAAAATTACCCTTTACACACCATTTGTGATAAGGAAAGGAAAGAATGAGACGAGATCTTTCAGAAGCATTTTCCCTCCCACTCTGGCCTGACGCGCTCCACCTACAAATCCTCTACCACCACCTGTCAGACCGGGGAGAGTCCATGCAGCTTAGTTGATCAAGCCAGAGCCCATATTGGCAATGGCTGCACGAGAAGCAATCTTCACTTGAAGTTCTTCAGATTCCTTTGCTCCTGGGTGGCCTTCCACAAGTGAATATTCCACATGTAAAACCCCTGGGAACAACACTCAACTCATACAGCCAAGCAACAAATTTCCACCCAGGTGTTTGATTAAAACTTAGTAGACTTATCTTTTCATCAAAATAGTTTTTGCATAGCATCACTATTCTACTAAGTAATTTCATAGGAACCTAGACACGGGAATAAAGAGATCTATCATGGCTTGCATAGCAATGCTATCCTACACATGCTTATAGAAAATACTCTACTCATGCATAGAAATAATAGGACTTTTATGGGGGTGTGCCACTTGCCTTGGCAATCGGGAGTGCAGCAGTTACAGTTGCAAAGATTCGCGTTTCCCTCCGAATAGTCTAACAAAGAAATAAACAGCCACACATAAACACTTAAGCAAAGGTTCACACAAGGAAGATATATGCTATGCATGAGATGAGATGCAACAATTTATTTCCAAATATATGCATGAATAAATTTTGGATTTGTTTCTATTATTTAATCATGAGTAAAGGGTTAATGACAAGGACTTTTTGGTCCACTTAAATAAATTTTCAAATCAAATTTTGTAAAAATGACATTTGGGCAGGGGCATCTAAACAAGTTGTTAGCAATTTGATTTACTCAAAAATAAATTTTCTAACTACAGTTATGTTAAAAACATTTAAACTACTCTCAAAAATATTTGAAAATTTTTATGTGTCAAAACAGAAAACTAATGAATACAAAGTGTTCTACTGGTTCTAAGGATTTCAAATATATAAAAATATTTAAATTTGGTTAAACAGATAAAAAGTAATGATGAAAACAGTGTGCAGGGGGTTTTCTGCAAAACTGCCAAATTATAAGATTTAATATAAATTCAGAAAATAAAATCTGACGTGGCGCTGACGTGGTGCTGACGCGGCGCTGACGCGGCGCTGACGCGGCGCTGACGCGGCGTACCGGTTCGGAGTTTTAAGTGATCTAATCCTAGCCGTTCACTGGGGATCTAACGGTCCAGATCTAATCGACCAGAACCGAGCGGCGCTGTCGCCGGAAACCTAGCCGGAGGTGACTCCCGCGGTGGCGGCACGCCGGCGACGGATGTTCTACACGATCTAGTGCGCTATGGGACGAACGGATCATACCAGAATGGAGAGGAGGTCGACGCGGAGACGATGGCGAGGTCGTGGGGGCTGGGGCGTCCTTTGCTTCCTGGGATTGCTCGCCGGAGTCGTGCGCGGCGGCGGGTTGCTTCGGTAGTGCACCGTTACGACGACACGCTGCGAGACAGAGTGCGAAACCATGTCACAACGATGCGCAAAGATGAAACAAAACGAAGGGGAGAGGAGAGAAGGTCCGGGGTGGCCGGAGTTGAGCACACGGTGCGAGTTTTACCGGCGGTAGCGGCGGAAAGTCGAGGTCTCGTGCGGGCAGCCTCGTGGCTCTCGGAAGGTGGTGATTGGGGCAAAAGAGAGAGGGGATCGAGGGGATCTTATAGCAAGAAACGGCGACGTAAAAGGGGCAATGAATCCTCCGCAATGAATCGAGATTACTCGGTCGTTTCTCGGCGTCGTCGTGGGCGTGATTTGGGGCGAGCCGTTGCAGCGGGAGGGATGACAGGTGGGGCCCACCTGTCAGCGAGTGAGCGCGCGCGCGGGCGGGGACGGGCCGCTGTCGGGCTGGTTTGCGTCGCGCGCGCGGTAGATAGCTAGTGGGCTTCGGCCCACTGGCTGGCCCGATTCTATTTTTCCTTTTTGAAAATTATTTTCTGTTTTTAAATCTTTTGAGTATAAAACAAATTCAAAACTATATTAAAACTTCTTAGAAAAATTCATAAAAATATAATTTGAAAAGCTTATGAAAAATAGATCCTTTTGACATTATTTTTGTCTAAAATAAAAATAGAATAAAAGGAACATTATTATAATTTAAAAATAACAATTTTAAAGGATATAAAGTCAATTTAAATATATTTAATTTATTAGATTCATGGATGATGATGCATGGATGCAAAAGTTATTATAATATATTTAATTTATTATGATGATGATGCATGGATGCAAAAGTTATAAATTTTTCTGAAAATTGGGATGTTACAAACCTAACCCCCTTAAGATGAATCTCGCCCTCGAGATTCGGATTGGCTAGCAAAAAGGTGAGGGTGGTCTTCTTTAAGGTCATCTTCTCTTTCCCAAGTTGCTTCCTCTTCTGAATGGTGATTCCACTGTAGTTTACAGAATTTGATGGTCTTGGTTCGGGTGACACGTTCTACTGTCTCCAAAATCTTTATTGGTTTTTCTTCATAAGTGAGATCACTTTCTAGTTGTACTTCCTCTAGTGGCACCGTATCTCTTAGCAGTGTTTCTGCCATTTCTGGGTGACATTTCTTTAGCTGGCTGACATGAAACACACTGTGAACCGCGGAAAGTGCTTCCGGGAGTTCCAATTCATAGGCGACCTCTCCTTTGCGGGATAATACCTTGAAGGGTCCAATAAATCTAGGTGCCAACTTTCCTTTGATTCCAAATCTTTTAACTCCCCGCATAGGTGAAACTCGGAGATAGACTCGGTCACCCACTTCATACGTGACTTCTCTCCTTTTGGAGTCTGCATAACTTTTCTGTCTGGATTGTGCTATCTTTAAACGGTCCTTAATCAACCTGACTTTTTCCTCGGCCTCCTTGATTATGTCTGGGCCGAACAGACTACGTTCCCCTACGCCACTCCACAGTAGTGGGGTGGTGCACTTTCTCCCATACAGGGCTTCAAATGGTGACATCTCTATGCTCGCTTGATAGCTGTTGTTGTAAGAGAACTCGGCATATGGAAGGTTATCATCCCAGCTTGACTTATAATCTAGAGCGCATGCTCTCAGCATATCTTCTAGGATCTGATTTACTCTTTCTGTCTGTCCATCTGTCTGTGGATGAAACGCTGTACTAAACTCCAATCTAGTTCCCAGAGACACATGTAATTGATTCCAGAAATGGGAAGTAAACTGAGTACCCCTATCCGACACAATTTTCTTGGGAACACCATGTAGACACACAATCCTCTTCATGTAGATGTCAGCTAGTTTGGCACTAGTGTATGTAGTCTTTACGGGTATAAAGTGGGATACTTTCGTCAGCCGATCGACTATAACCCATATAGAATCATACCCTGATTTTGTCCTGGGTAGACCCGTGATGAAATCCATACCAATCTGTTCCCATTTCCAATCTGGTACTGGTAACGGTTGTAGCAACCCTGATGGTTTTTGGTGTTCCGCTTTCACACGACTGCAGACGTCACACTTTGCAATGTATTCTGCAATATCACGTTTCAAGTTGATCCACCAATACCTCTCCTTTACATCCATATACATCTTGGTGTTACCCGGATGTATGGAATAAGGTGAGTCATGAGCTTCTTGAAGTATGAACTTCCTGAGGTCGGCATTGTCAGGAACACAAATGCGTTCTTTATACCACACGGTTCCTTCTTCATCTTCTCTAAAATCTCTGGCCTTACCTTCGCTTAGGTTCTTCTTGATTTCTTTTACTGCTTTATCCTCTAACTGAGCTGTCTTGATTTTTTTAAGTAGAAGAGGTTGAACTTATAAGGATGCTATGAATCCTTCAGGTACCACCTCTAATTGAAGGTCCTTGAACCCCTTACAAAGGTCTTCCGGCAATTCCCCTGCCGTGAGTCCGTTTACATAAGTCTTACGGCTCAAGGCATCAGCCACTACGTTGGCTTTCCCTCGGTGGTACTGTAGACTTAAATCATATTCTTTGATCAATTCTAACCATCTCCTTTCACGCATGTTTAATTCCTTCTGAGTAAAGAAATACTTGAGGCTTTTATGATCCGTAAAAACTTCACATCTCTTTCCCCATAATTATGGCCTCCATATCTTTAGCGCATGCACCACAGAAGCTAACTCTAAATCATGAGTGGGGTAGTTTACTTCATGATTTTTGAGTTGTCTTGAGGCGTAAGACACCACTTTGCCTTCTTGCATCAATACGCTTCCTAGGCCGCGATATGAAGCGTCGCAATAAACCTGGAAGTCTTTCTCTAGATCTGGTAAGCATAAAACTGGTGCCGACACCAAGCGCTTCTTTAATTCCTGAAAACTGATATCACAAGCTTCCGTCCACTCAAATTTCTTTCCCTTCTTCAGTAGTTCAGTCAAGGCCTTGGCAATCTTGGAGAAGTTTTCAATGAATCTCCGGTAGTACCCTGCCAGTCCTAGAAAACTGCGGATTTCTCCCACATTTTTGGGCGATTCCCAATTTGTCACAGCAGCAACTTTTTCAGGGTCCACTGCTATCCCAAATTTAGACACCAGGTGTCCTAGAAATCCTACTTGTTTTAACCAGAATTCACACTTGTTGAACTTAGCATATAATTTATGCTCTCGGAGACTTTACAATACCAGACGTAAATGCTCTTCGTGTTCTTTGTGACTTTTGGAGTAGACTAAGATGTCATCGATGAAGACAACAACAAACTTGTCCAGAAAATCCATAAACACCTTAGTCATCATATTCATGAAATAGGCTGGAGCATTGGTTAACCCAAAAGGCATTACCGTGTACTCATACGATCCATATCTTGTTACAAAAGCAGTCTTGGGTATATCCATCTCTCTGACTTTCATCTGAAAGTACCCTGATCTGAGATCGATCTTGGAGAAGACGACAGCCCCTTCTAGTTGATCGAACAGTTCATTTATTTTGGGTAGCGGATACTTGTTCTTGATTGTATGCTCATTTATGTCACGGTAATCGGTGACTAATCTCTGAGTACTATCCTTCTTGTTGACAAAAAGGATCGGGGCTCCCCAGGGTGATGAACTTGGACGGATAATACCTTTCTGCATAAACTCTTCCAGTTGTTTCTTGAGTTCTTTCAGTTCATCAGTTGCCATTGGGTAGGGCCTTTTAGCAATGGGTCCTGTCGCAGGTTTTAGTTCTATGAGGAACTCTACATCTCTATCGGGTGGCATTCCTGGTAGTTCTTCCGGAAACACGTCAGGGTATTCCTTAACTATAAGGACCTCACCGAGACTAACCCCCTTAAGAGAATTAAGCCTAACCTTCTTTAGTTCAAACTTTGATCTAAAGTTGATCTTCGAGCCTTCTGGAGTGGTGAGAGTGATGGTTCTATTTGCGCAGTCTATGATTCCTGCATAGCGGGTCATCCAATCCATCCCTATGATAACATCCAGGCCTTGTGTTTCCAGGATGATCAAGTCCGTAGGAAACTGATGCTTTCCAATCTTCAGACTCAACTGTCTACAGCCAGAGGTTACTAGCATCTCTCCGCCCGGCGAGCTTACTCTAACGGGGCTTCCTATAATTTCCACTACTAACCCATGTTTGTTTACAAAAGCTCTTGAAATGAAAGAATGCGATGCTCCAGTATCAAATAAAACTAATGTTGGGCATGAATTTAGCAAGAACGTACCAATGACAGCATCAGGTTCATCGTACACTTCTTCCACATTGATGTGGTTCACCTGTCCTTTCTGGAAGGGATTGTGCTTGGCAGCTTCTGTGGCCTTCTTTTCGGGGCAGTCAGTGGCGTAGTGACCCTTGTTATTGCACTTGAAGCATAGGACTTGGCTGATATCTTTCTTATATTCGGGGTTTGGGCGATGTTGTCCATTGTTGTGGCCAGCATTTCCATTTCCCTTGTGATTCCCATTGTTTCCCTTGAACCCACCACCATGGTTGTGACCATGATGTTTATGGTTGCTTCCTCCACTAGGATAGTGACCAGGTTTATAACTCTGGTTTGCATCTTGAGGGAAAGATCTCTTGAAAGAAGTCTCAGAATGGGGTTTGTGTACATTCAACTTTCTCTTCCTATTTTGAGCCTTCTTGATGTTATCCTCTAGTATGATAGCCTGATCTAGGAGAGTCTGATAATTTGGGGCGTATGCCACTGTCAAAGGGATCTTCAGCTCGTCACTCAGCCCATTTAGGAATTTTGCCTTCCTTTTTGCCTCGGTGTTAATGTCTTCAGAGGCATAACGGGAAAGGGCATGGAAATCAGCCATGTACTCCTTAAGGCTCCTGTTTCCTTGTCTCAGGTTTCTGAACTCTTCCTGCTTCAAGTTCATAATGCCCGAGGAGATATGAGCATTACGAAAACCTTCCTTGAAATTTTCCCAACTCATGGTTTCTAGTGGGTGGGTGATTTGATAGGTTTCCCACCACTGGATCGCTGGTCCTTCCAACAGATGAGTGGTGAACCTCACCTTCTCAGCTTCAGTACATTCACAAGTCACCAGATCCCTGTCCACTGAACGCAGCCAGTCATCTACCACAATGGGTTCAGTTGCAGTGGAGAACTTGTTCGGTCGGAGTCTCAGAAATCTGGTAAGTCTATCCACATGGGGGGTGGTGGAGGAGGCGGGTTGTGGTTGTTCTTGTTGTTGTTGGTTGCCGCAATGAACTGGGTCATCATAGTCATTAGCTGAGCTTGAGCAGCCATCAACTGTTGTATAACATCATTGTTGTTGTGGTCGTTGTTGTTGTTGTTGTTGTTGTTATTGTTGTGATCGGGCGTACGACGGGGAGGCATCTGTGATTTTGTATAGGTGAGTTTTTAGACGGAAAGGTCTAATGAGAAAGATTACCCCAACAAACGAACAACCTAAGGAACAAAAACAAACATCACACAACTCAAAAATTTGGATAAATCAGACATGAGAGTTTTGGAAAAATATAGCGCGAGGTTCCTCGGAATACAATGGAAGGTACTGCCTTATCACAAGTTGATAGGTCAATACAAGACTAAGATAACGATGAGGTGTAAATAAATGGTAGTCTCGCTAACGAACTACTCGACCATGTCGTCTTCTTCTTCTTCAATTTCCTGAATCTCGATTCCTTCATTGTCGAGTACTTCCCTTAATTCCCTCACTTCTTTCTCCAGGGCAGAGTTCTTCTCTTGCAGATCCCTTTTCTCGGTACGAAGACGCTTGATCAAGTCACTATCAGCTTCAAACTCGACTTCATTGCTCTCGAGTTCTGCCTTCTGTTCTCTGATAGTCTTGTTTTTCTCTTGAACCCTTTTCTCCTGTCTCTTGTATTTTTCCTCTTGTGAAGCAAACTTTTCTTCTTGGGCCTTAGCCACTTCCTCTTGAGCTTTTATCTTTTCCTCGTTCTCCTTGAGTAAGGCACACAACTCATCGTTCTTCAGAAGTTCAGTGCGTCTATCCTCGTAAAGTTCTGTGACGAGGACCTCCAACTCCTGGAAATACAGACTAAGGGGCTTTGCTTTGTCTCTATCTCCAACATCAAAGACGTATGGTTCTCCCTCCTCGTTTATCCTTCCAAAGAAAATGGAGTAGTGGCCCCTCAACTCTGTTCTATAGCGTCCGCAGAGACGTCCAATCAGGTCCTGCATCACGAGATTGAGTCCTTTTTCTTTCGAGTCACTAACCATTTTGATTTCTAATGGGGGCTCTTCTCCGTCCTGGCTGAGTTGCTTTTATTCCCCAACAGCCCTCCTTGTTAAACTTCTTCAGGATGAAGCCCTTAACTTGAGGTAGCGGTAAACCTATCTTCTCACCGATGTCGAGAAGGTAGCAGCCAAAACGGGTGTCCTCGAAGTCCTCCGCAGTGGTGAAGTGGAAGCTCGTCATCCTTTAGGAAGAAAGAAAAGAATTTAAAACAAGAAATGTGTAAGGTAAGGAGGTACTAGTCATAAGTGTATTATTAAATTAGAGTGAAAACTCAATGTGATCAACAAATATAAACAACTGTTTGTAAATTGGATATTCACTATAGTGAGAGAGACAGACACCCGGCCAGCCACTTAAGTGTGGAACATGTCTCATGTACGCGGACATGTAAGGTTTGTTTCCAGGCCGCTTCATCTCACTATGCCGCTAGGATCCAAAAATACTTAAGTAGTTAATACTATGATCAAAAGGTTTTTCCAATCCTAAGGGCTCGAACCTACAGGCAACACAGTGCTCTGATACCATCTGTAGGGTACCTGCACCTAAAATATGGCAGATACCTGTGTATAGTGCAAATCCCTGGATCGAATCGTTTGCACACACAGTTACGATGTAATATCACAACAAAGTATCAATTTATTACATCGCTGATCCAGACTTAGAAAATATTCATTACAAATTTGCATAGCATAAAGCTAGCAGTAAACAGAGTAAACAACGGAAAATTTATTCTTCATGGAGTCCCCAAACATCATCATGTGCCACAGGCGAGCATATTGGTTGAAGACTCGAAACCCTTAGTAAAACTTTCACTCATCATCAGGACAGTCTGCAATAAGATATATATTGCAACAACGTGGGTCAGAACCATTAAAATGGAACTGACAAGTGACACTATGGTGGACACTTAGAGGAATAACTCTATGACCTATATGCTTATTTGGCTGGTGGAGCTCAAGGCTATTTTGCAGAAAGCAAGTTTTTCCCAAACTTTTTGAAAACACTTTTCTTCTATTCGAGACATCCGTGGCATGAAATCCACTGTCTCATTCTACCCTTGTTCACCCATCAAGTTTTAAATTTATAAGTTGGAATGGTGGAATCCTCCGTTGACATCCTCGTTCAGCTGCTCAATTGTCCGTCTCCGGGGACACGGCTAAGTACTTAGATTTTAACTCTGCAGAGGTTGTGCACGTTCACCATTGTACCCATTCAACCCAAATTACCCTTTACACACCATTTGTGATAAGGAAAGGAAAGAATGAGACGAGATCTTTCAGAAGCATTTTCCCTCCCACTCTGGCCTGACGCGCTCCACCTACAAATCCTCTACCCCCACCTGTCAGACCGGGGAGAGTCCATGCAGCTTAGTTGATCAAGCCAGAGCCCATATTGGCAATGGCTGCACGAGAAGCAATCTTCACTTGGAGTTCTTCAGATTCCTTTGCTCCTGGGTGGCCTTCCACAAGTGAATATTCCACAGGTCAAACCCCTGGGAACAACACTTAACTCATACAGCCAAGCAACCAATTTCCACCCAGGTGTTTGATTAAAACTTAGTAGACTTATCTTTTCATCAAAATAGTTTTTGCATAGCATCACTATTCTACTAAGTAATTTCATAGGAACCTAGACACGGGAATAAAGAGATCTATCATGGCTTGCATAGCAATGCTATCCTACACATGCTTATAGAAAATACTCTACTCATGCATAGAAATAATAGGACTTTTATGGGGGTGTGCCACTTGCCTTGGCAATCGGGAGTGCAGCAGTTACAGTTGCAAAGATTCTCGTTTCCCTCTGAATAGTGTAACAAAGAAATAAACAGCCACACATAAACAAACAAGCAAAGGTTCACACAAGGAAGATATATGCTATGCATGAGATGAGATGCAACAATTTATTTCCAAATATATGCATGAATAAATTTTGGATTTGTTTCTATTATTTAATCATGAGTAAAGGGTTAATGACAAGGACTTTTTAGTCCACTTAAATAAATTTTCAAATCAAATTTTGTAAAAATGACATTTGGGCAGGGGGCATCTAAAAAAGTTGTTAGCAATTTGATTTACTCAAAAATAAATTTTCTAACTAAAGTTATGTTAAAAACATTTAAACTACTCTCAAAAATATTTGAAAATTTTTATGTGTCAAAACAGAAAACTAATGAATCCAAAGTGTTCTACTGGTTCTAAGGATTTCAAATATATAAAAATATTTAAATTTGGTTAAACAGATAAAAAGTAATGATGAAAACAGTGTGCAGGGGGTTTTCTGCAAAACTGCCAAATTAAAAGATTTAATATAAATTCAGAAAATAAAATCTGACGTGGCGATGACGTGGTGCTGACGCGGCGTACCGGTTCAGAGTTTGAAGTGATCTAGTCCTAGCCGTGCACTGGGGATCTAACGGTCCAGATCTAATCGACCAGAACCGAGCGGCGCTGTCGCCGGAAACCTAGCAGGAGGTGACTCCCGCGGTGGCGGCGCGCCGGCGACGGATGTTCTACATGATCTAGTGCGCTATGGGACGAACGGATCATACCAGAATGCAGAGGAGGTCGACGCGGAGACGATGACGAGGTCGTGGGGGCTGGGGCGTCCTTTGCTTCCTGGGATTGCTCGCCGGAGTCGTGCGCGGCGGCGGGTTGCTTCGGTAGTGCACCGTTACGACGACACGCTGCGAGACAGAGTGCGAAACCATGTCACAACGATGCGCAAAGATGAAACAAAACGAAGGGGAGAGGAGAGAAGGTCCGGGGTGGCCGGAGTTGAGCACACGGTGCGAGTTTTACCGGCGGTAGCGGCGGAAAGTCGAGGTCTCGTGTGGGCAGCCTCGTGGCTCTCGGAAGGTGGTGCGTGGGGCAAAAGAGAGAGGGGATCGAGGGGATCTTATAGCAAGAAACGGCGACGTAAAAGGGGCAATGAATCCTCTGCAATGAATCGAGATTACTCTGCCGTTTCTCGGCGTCGTCGTGGGCGTGATTTGGGGCGAGCCGTTGCAGCGGGAGGGATGACAGGTGGGGCCCACCTGTCAGCGAGTGAGCGCGCGCGCGGGCGGGGCCGGGCCGCTGTCGGGCTGGTTTGCGTCGCGCGCGCGGTAGATAGCTAGTGGGCTTCGGCCCACTGGCTGGCCCGATTATATTTTTCCTTTTTGAAAATTATTTTCTGTTTTTAAATCTTTTGAGTATGTTACAACTATGGGTCCATAACAGTAGCTAAATGGTTGTCTTCTCCTCTTGTGCTATCATGTTTAGATCTTGTAAGCAGCCTATCATGATCAAGATCATCTTTATGTAATTCTCCATGTTGTGTTAGCTGGGATCCGATGAATATTGAGTACTAAAGTTATTGCTTCATAATATATCATGTGTGTGCTATTTAATGATCTTGCATGCTCTCTGTTACTTGTGTATGCTCTTGCCAAGTAAAGCTCTAAGGTTGTAGATGTACTGTTGCTACTAGGGATAAAACAGTAGTACGTTATCTAAGGATGATGTTGCATACTTACTTTACACACAGTGCTTAAGGCGATAATCTGTTGAATGCAACTTAATACTGAAAGGGTTGCGGACGCTAACCGGAAGGTGGATTATTAGTCATAGATGCGGTTGGAACTATCTATGTATATTGTTGTAATGCCCGAATGAATCTCACACTAGACACCATATCACTAGTATATGCATTGGGTTGCTTAACATTATTCTGTCAATTGCCTAGCTGTAATTTGTTTACCATGCATGGATGAATCTTTTTATTATTTATGGAGAGACACCACTAGTGAACTGTGAAAACCGGTCCTTCTCATTAATCTGATAAAACCACAACTACAAATCTGTTACTTTCTGCAATCAAACATCTTTCTTCCACACATACATTTCATCCTTTTGTTACAGCAAGCCGGTGGGATCGACACCCTCACCGTTAAGTTGGGGCAAAATACTTTGATTGTGTTGTGTGCAAATTCCACGTCTCCTACGCCACACAAGGAATTTCTGGCGCCGTTGACACCTCGAGGGGAACGTTCATCTCCTACTGGTTCGATAACCTTGGTTTCATAACTGAGGGAAATCTTGCTGCTCTGCTACTTCACACTCTCCTCTTGGGGATTCACCAACTTCACACAGAGACCATCAGCCTTCCAAACCTCCGTTAACATTCTCTAGCCATAACATCCTTGTGCCAGGAACCAACGTTGAACGCTTGCTTGTTTCTTTTGAACAAATAATGTATTGATCTTCTACGTGCATATTGATATTGCTTGACTTGATCCTTTAATTAAGTTTTCATGTTTGTTAGAAGCATTAGATGATTATATTGTTGTGCTTGAAGCTTAAATCATCTTTAATACCTACTTTTCACGGTTTATTGCTATCTAGTACTATATCATTGAAAGCTTTGCTTGCTTCACCTACTTGTTTATTTATTACTCATTTGATATCAATATAAAATACAACCCTTATTCATTTGATCTCAGTTTACATGCCTTACATTATGATATGATCAAGCTTGTGTTTAAGCATGTCACTTCCGAAATTCTTCTTCTTTTATCGTTCTTGCCTACTTGGGACGAGTAGAACTAAGCTTGGGGATGTTGATACGTCTCCAACGTATCCATAATTTCTTTTTTTCCATGCTATGTTGTATCATGTTATTACATGTTTTATATGCATTTTATATAGTTTTATGCATTTTCTGGGAGTAACCTATTAACAAGATGCCACAGTGCTAGTTCCTTGTTTTCTTCTGTTTTTGGTTTCAGAAAAGCTGTTAAGGAAATATCCGCCAAATTGGAAATGAGTCACCCAATATTTATTTTTGGAATATTTGTGACCAGAAGAACCAAAGACAAGACGAAGGCGGACCCCGAGGGGCCCACAGCACCTGGTGGCACGGCCAGCATTTCTCGGAATTGGAAATAAAACATCCTGGAATTATTTTTGGAAAAGGAACGTTCCAGAACACCGAAGACGAGACTGAGAAGAGCCACGAGGTGGCCACGCCACCCCGTGGCGCGGCTCCTTTCCTGTTTGTGCCAAGAGGTGGTGTGGGCCCCTCGGCCCTCCACTGACATCGCCCTTTCGCCCATAAATAGCTCCTGACCCAAAAACGATCCCACGATATTCACTTTTTCCTCCACGGGTCCCGAGCCGCCACCATCATCAACACCACTTCGAGAGACATCAGAACTGCTCCCCGGCACCCTGCCGGGAGGGGGAGTCGTCTCCGGAGGCCTCTACGTCGCCATGACCGCCTCCGGACTGATGCGTGAGTAGTCTACCCTTGGACTACGGGTCCATATCAGTAGCTATATTGTTGTCTTCTCCTCTTGTGCTACCAAGTTTAGATCTTGTGAGCTGTCTATAATGATCAAGATCATCTTTATGTAATTCTCCATGTTGTGTTTGTTGGGATCCGATGAATATTGAGTACTAAAGTTATCGCTTCATAATATATCATGTGTGTGCTATTTAATGATCTTGCATGCTCTACGCGGAATCTGCATAGAACACAATCAAAGTATTTTGTCCCAACTCAACGGTGAAGGTGTCAATCCCACCGGTTGCTGTAACAAAAGGATTAAACGTATGTGTGGAAGAAATATGGTTGTTTGCAGAAAGTAACATGTTTGTGGTTGTGGTTTCATAAGATTGAAGAGAAGGAACGGGGTCCACAGTTCACTAGTGGCATCTCTCCATAAATAATAATAACATTCATTTATGCGGGTAAACAAATTATAGCTGGGCAATTGATAGAATAATTATGAGCAAACCAATGTATATACTAATGTTATGATGTCTATTGTGAGATTCATTCGAGCATTACAACAATATATATAGACCGTTCCAACCGCATCTATGACTACTAATCCAGCTTCAGGTTAGCGTCTGACTCCTTTCAGTATTAAGTTGCATGCAATAGATTATCACCTTAAGCACTGTGTGGAAAGTAAGTAAGTAACATCATCCTTAAATAAAGTACTACTTTTTTATCCCTAGTAGCAACGGTACATCTACAACCTTAGAGCTTTATGTAACTGCCCCAGATTAAATAGAGACAAGAACATACTATCGAGCATAAATACCCCCTCTTGGAGTTACAAGCATCTACTTGGCCAAAGCACACACGAGTAACGGAAAGCATGCAAGATCATTAAATAGCACACACATGATATATTATGAAGCAATAACTTTAGTACTCAATATTCATCGGATCCCAACAAACACAACATGGAGCATTACATAAAGATGATCTTGATCATTATAGGCAGCTCACAAGATCTAAACTTGGTAGCACAAGAGGAGAAGACAATGATATAGCTATTGTTACGGACCCGTAGTCCAAGGGTAGACTACTCACCCATCAGTCCGGACACGGTCATGGGGACGTAGAGGACTCCGAGGACGACTCCCCTCCCGCCAGGGTGCAGGGGAGCAGTTCAGATCTCTCTCGAATTGGTGTTGACGATGGCGGCGGCTCGGGACCAGTGGAGGAAATAATGAACACCGTGCGATTTTTAGGTTTTTGGGGGGTACTTGTAGGCGGAAGGGCAAGGTCGGTGGAGGCCCGAGGGCTCCCCACCACGTGGTGGCGCGGGCCCACTCCTGGCCGCGCGAGCACCAGGTGGGGGCGCCTCCGTGCCCCACTTCGTGTCTCGTTCAGTCTTCTGGTACCTTCATAAATCAAAAATAATTCCAGGATGTTTTTCTTCCAATTCCGAGAATATTTCTTAAGTACTTTTCTGAAACCAAAATAGCAGAAAACAGAGAACTGGCACTTTAGCATCTTGTAAATAGGGTAGTCCCAGAAAATGCATAAAACTATATAAAATGCATATATAACATGTAATAACATGGTATAACATAGCATGAAACATAAGAAATTATAGATACGTTGGAGACGTGTAAGATCCCAAGTTTGTTAAATAGAAATAAAAGGTGTGTTTTGAGCATTGCATGCATCTCTTTTAATTTGGACGAGTATTTGCATTTAAACTTTGAAATGTTTGCTTTTAAAAGAAGGGTTAAACTCTTGTTATTTATGGTGAACTCAAAATATTCCAAATTTTAAAAATCCAAGACTGCCATTGGCTTCCTTGTGAAATTCTGAATCTCCTAGTATTTTGCTACAAATTTTCCTTATTTCAGAAAGGCCCCAAACTATTTAAATAGTAAACCAAGGGCATGTTTGTGAAGAAAACTGGCAATTAATAAAATCTCCAGGGAGTTTTCCAGAAGAAGACATCGTCTTCAACCTTCCGACGGCGCGTGCACCCGTGTCGCTCGCCCAGTCGTCTGACGCCGCCTTCGTGCTGCGATTCGCACCGCCGATGTCCCGCGGCTATAAGAAGCCTCCGCCTCCGTCTGGAGAAACCCTAGCCCACTCTCTTTTCTCCTCCTTCCTCCCCTATTCGGCGAAACCCTAGCCTTGGGTCTCTGGCAAATTCCGGCGATTGTGGCCACCTCCGACCACCCCTAGATCGAGCGAGCAGTTCAGAATCTGTGTCGTCCTCTGCTCTCCCTCTCCTCGAGTTGTTCGTGCAGGGAAACCGAGAAGCCGAGGGAATCGTCAATTTCTCCGCTCAGGTCCGCCCCCGTCGACCTCAAACTCAGGCCGTCTCCGACCTCGCCTCGCATCCTCGACCCCTCCACGAGCTTTATGTTGCTCCTGCGATCCTCCCTGTGCCCTCCTTCTTCTCCCTCTTGCTCGGATTCTGCGGGCCGCCGTGCTCCTCTTCTGGCCGCCGCGCCTGCTCGTCGCTGGAGCAATTCTGGTGACGTTTTCTGGGCGGCGCCACCACCTTTTGGTCCACCCTCACGCCCTTTGTCGATTGCCGCAAGTCACTCGAATTCGAGCGATTCGTGTTCGGCAGGGAGGATTCGCCATGGATGACGTCATGCCTACATCATCGGGCCCTTTTCTTTTATTATTTCTGAAAATTTAAATCCTTTTATGTTTTGTTTTAATTATATGACATGTGGGACCATGTTGTCAAGTTTTTAGTCTTTTTCACTAATATTTTCTGAAATTATTAAGACTATGACATGTGTTGCCAATTTATTTAAATAGTTTTGAAATTTGAATTAAATTGTTTAAACTTTGAAAATTCATAACTAATTCATCTAAAATCAGACAAATATGATTTTAATATTCAAATGATACGAAAAATAATATCTATTCAGTTCTAATTTAATCATACAAATTCAATATAATCACAGTGATGGTATTAGTCTCACACTAATAAACCCTAAATTTTATTATGGGTATTTTCATACACCCATTTAATTGACGTTTGCATCTAGGGCATCCTAAATGACATATCATTCATGTGATTGTGCATCGCATCAATATTGTATTGACTGTGTTAGTATTTGGTTCTTCGCGATAGGATTCGAGCCCGAGAGTGTTTGCAACGCCTCCGAAGATCAATACCCAACTACTTAAGAGCAGGGCAAGCATAACCTCATATATGCACATATAAGATTTCAAAAGTGTTTGATTCTTGTGTTATGCATACGGTTCAAAGATGTTTTGGTCGAGGCATAGAGTGTAACTTGTGATGCATCGCCTCTTAGACTTGCTTAGGTGTTTCTTTCTCCATCCAGTCAAGAAGGTTGAGGTGGAATGGGTATGCATGATTCAGTTATTTATCTCTAAAGACTTGGACGAGAGGCCACATTGGGATTGTGGTGGGTTGTCTCGTTCTCGTCGACACTAGGAACCGAGTTCCTGGGTTTGGAACCAAGACAATTCGTACATCCACACGGGGTATTCATTTCCCCCTCGACTCCAACTTGCCTAGCCTACTACGTGAAGCCACTAGTTTGAGTGTTCCATTTGCGTGTGCGGTAAAATGATTTGAGGAGAAAAATTAGGGCTCGGGTCAGGAGAGTGTGACGCTCTGATCTTGACCCTTGCAACCCGCACTAGGGATCGCTGAGAGGGCGGTCTGACCTACTGTTCTGGCTCATGGACATAGGTGAATCTTGGGAAAGGTCGTTGCCAACCCTCCTGTCGGCACTCCTAGGTAGAGTGCTAATGTCTGGCAAATCAGTTGGTTGGCGCGTGTGGGAAGTTACACCCCCTACAGGGTAAATCTTTTCGGAAAGCCGTGTCCACGGTTATGGACGACTTGGTACCTTATTTCGGTGATCATAGACAACATTAACATGATCCTAAAACTTGACAACTAAAGGGTGGTTAGGATTGCTTCCTCGGGTTGAGCGAGGGGGTGATTCTTGTGGGTGGTGCAAACGATGGCATTCTGGCGGCTACCGAAGATGGAGGAAGAAGTCAGAGGTGTTGTTCCCTTACCCCTTTTTAAAAGTCTACTGATGAGAGACTCTCTTCTCCCTCAATTTGAAAATAAAGATGGCTTTATGCAAAGAACCGCATTCATACTCTATGAACGAGCAGATATATGGTAGGTAAATAAGTCTTGTCGAATACCTCCAGTTCTCAGCCTTGCGCACTTTTTGGACAGGTGAAGGTTCCTTTTCCACTGATGGTTTCTACATGGACATTGACAAGTAGATCGGGGTTCCAAGACAGCAACCTAGAATCGATAGGCGGGACGTTGCTTATGTTATGGCCTCTTAGGCCTTTTGGTTCTCGTTATGTGATACGTCACCAACGTATCTATAATTTCTTATGTTTCATGCTATGTTATATGATGTTATTACATGTTTTATATGCATTTTATATAGTTTTATGCATTTTCTGGGACTAACCTATTAACAATATGCCAAAGTGCTAGTTCCTTGTTTTCTACTGGTTTTGGTTTAAGAAAATTACTTAAGGAAATATTCTCGGAATTGGAAATAAAAATCCTGGATTTTTTTGGAATATTTGCGTTCCAGAACTTCGAAAACGAGACAGAGAAGAGCCACGAGGCCGCCACACCACCTGGTGGCGCGACTCCCTTTTTGGCCACGCCAGGAGGTGGTGTGGGCCCCTCGGGCGCCCACCGACTTCGCCCTTTTGCCCATAATATCTCCTGATCTATAAACGCCGTACGGTGTTCATATTTTCCTCCACGGGTCCAGAGCGCCGCCGACATCGAAGAAAAGATTCGAGGGACGGAAGTCTCTGTTCCGGCACCCTGCCGAGACGGGGAATTGCCCCCGGAGCCATCTCCATCGACTCCACCGCCATCTCCATCGCCATTGCTGACTCGTTTGATGAGGAGTGAGTAGTTCTCCCCCGGGGCTGCGGGATATATGGAAGCCATTGTGTTTATCTCTCTCTCCCATGTGATCTTTATGTGATCATGAGCTTTGTAATCTAGTTGAATATGTGATGCTACTCTTTGTCAATTATGTACTCTAGAGGTTACTTTAATATGAACTCTAGGGTTATTGACGTGTGTAACAGTGATAGTGTGTGCACCGTGTGTGATTCCCTTTATGACATTGTTGGTGTTAGTTTACTCTGACTTTGAGGGTGCTCTTGTAGCCCTACACAATGAATGGTGTTTGTTATCCAACATGAGAGTGTTTGAGAGTAGTGTTTATTTATTTAACTTTGATGTCATTGTTGAGAATGTACACTGGTGAAAGTAGGATCCCTAGGCCTTATTTCTAAGCATTAAAACACCATTTCCAGCAAGTTCTTCTACATGTTTTCTTGTTGTCAGTTTTATTATAGATTGCAATTACTACTTATAATCATCCATGTTACTTGTATTTCACTATCTCTTCGCATAACTAGTGCACCTATACATCTGACAAGTGTATTGGGTGTGTTGGGGACAAAAGAGACTTCTCGTATCTTAATTGCAGGGTTGCTTGAGAGGAATATCTTTGACCTCTACCTCACAGAGTTCGATATACCTTGGGTGATTCACTTAAGGGAAACTTGTTGCTGTTCTATATTGCTCTGCTCTTGGTGGCCAACATTGTCTACAAGAATAGAAGCGTGCGTAGACATCAAGCTATTTTTGTCGGGTTGTGACTCCCACGAAACAAGGGTGGTCACTCCCTGAAGGGTAGTTCGTGAAGGGGATTGAACGCGGAGGTCAAGACCCTCAAGAGGAACACCCACGACAGAGATGAACACCAGCTCGTACCCAGGTTCACGACCCTCTGGAGGTGGTAAAACCGCTACTCCTGCTTGTCTGTATTGCGCTGCAGAGATTACAGTACAATTGAGCTTGGCGAGGGCTCTCTTCAGGCAGTTCGTGCGTGGGGAGGGAAGTAATGGTCTTCTTCCTCCTCCAGCCGAAGGCTATTCTACTAGCTTGGCTAGGGTTTACAAGTGTTTTCCAAGCAATTGGCCGACCTTCTCTAAGATGGAGGTCTTGTTCCTTTTATAGGCGCCGCAGGCGTCTTCCTCGCGCTTGGTGTCCAAGGTGGGCTCCCGCACGTCAGTGGCGTGGAGGTGTTGGTGTCCACCGCGCCAGAATCCTCCATGGATGCGGTCCATCGGCGATAAAGTTGGGCGCGGTGGCCGACAAGATGCAGACCGCGCAGAACGGCTCGCAGGGGTTGCAGTCTTCGGGGTAGAGCCCATGATGACAATTTTCTTGGAGTGTTGCGCCGTCCAGCCGCTTTATCGTCGGAGAGGAAGGTCCCAGCTGTCCTGGCGCAGGCGGCACAACTTTATTTAATCCTTTATCACCAAAACGGCAAGGGGGGCGCATGCGTCACCCTGTGGATACGGCAGAGGCCATGTGCGCCCTGCCGTACTTCCTTGGTCGCGAAGCTTCCCCACAGGCCTGAGGCGGCCTGTGGTGGGGTTTCTGTTGACTTCCCTCCAGGTGCATTGCGCCTTGGGAGAGTCCTTTGAAGCGCGGGTCCTCTTCAGGACCTCGCTTCCTCTTAAGGCCCTCGAGGGGATTTTCCTCTCGAGGGTCTCTCCAAGTGGTGGCTTGGTTCTTAGTCGTTTCGTCTAATCAGCCCACGTGTTAGGCCTGGGGAGAGTGGGATCTTCATGCCCCAGTCTCCACTGGGCCGACAGTAGCCCCCGGGCCCGCGATGGGCGCGATTGAGCCCATGAGCACAGGCGGAGCGTCGTGGGCCCAAAGTGCCCGGCCGGCCCGAGCCACGCGTCACTCAGACGAGTAACGGGTTTAAATGATCTGGGGCGTCCGTTGTGGGGGGTCCCACCACGCCCCAGTAACTGCTCCTTGAAGGGACATAAAACCCGAGCGCCGGAGCAGGGAGCCGTTACCGTTTCCAATTCTTCTCGCAGAAGCCTCCGCCATTCTCAAGCTCTTCGCCTCTGCTCCCTAGCGCGCTTTGCTCCTCTTGCCTCCAGCGACTCCCCAAACTACGGCGATGAGTCCCGCCAAGAACAAAGGCAAGGCCGCCGCGGGGCCTTCTTCCCAGGCGGAGGTCGCTGAGGTCGCGCACGGCGCTGCTCTGCTTGGCGTGCGCGTCAACGACAAGGCGCTCACCAAAGTCCGCATCCTGGTAGAGGACCGGAGAAACGAGCATGGCGCCACCGCTCTCAAGCCCGCGGCGCACGGGAAACGCCCACGAGGGTATTTCCCGATATTCCAGCACTGCCTTTCCGCCGGGCAGGTGCCACCGTTTTCGCCGTTCCTTGAGGCGGTGATGGCGTTCTACCAGGTCCAGTTGCTGCATCTCCACCCCAACTCCATCTTCATCCTCGCCGTCTTCGCGTACCTCTGCGAGGCGTAGTTGGGCTTGGAGCCCATGGTGGGGCTCTTTCGATGCTTCTACGCGCTCCGGAACATGGCGAAGAACGAGCGCTCGGGGTGCGTCTCGTTCCGCATCGTGGACGGCAAGCGGAGCGTCTACATCCCCATGTTGTGGAGCGACGGTAAGGCCGTCACCTTGGTGACAAATAAGGTGGATGACTTCCGCCAGAAGTGGTTCTTTGTCGGGGTGGAGAAGCCCTGCGCCTTCCTCGAGGTCCCCGATGCGCCGCCCGTGAAGAAATCCCACTAGGGCAAGGCGCCTTTCGACAGCGTGAAGAACGCGAGCAGATCATTGTGGCGACTTCGTGACGCGCCGCATCGCCCCCCTCCAGGCACACCCGGTGCCCATGTGGATGTTCGCCGGGCCTCACGATAAGATGAGGCTCCACCGCGAGGACAACGACAAGGACACCGTCGACAACGTCTTGTTCACGCTCTTCATCAACCCGGTGGTGCCTTCCGCGGACCAGCTCCCTGTCACGTTCCAGCCCCTCCACCAATACAACATGACTGAGTGCATGGTCATTTTGGAGGGGATGCCCTTGTTTACCTCGGCAGGCCAGGCGGGGATGGAGGTGCATGTGCCTGTACTGCAGGAGGCGATGGGAGCAGACTCTCCCTCAGCCTCGGGTGCCGGGCGCGGAGAGGAGGAGGCCGCGACGGGAGAGGTGTCGTATTTGAGGCCTGGGCAATTCACTGACGAGATTTGCGACATCTCGTCAGGCGATGATGACGCCTTCGTGGTGGCGCCCTCACGCCTTGTGGAGGAGGAGGATGAGGAGAGGGAGGCCTCCGACGCGGATGCCACTCCGGGGAGGCGTGAGTCGCGCACCAAGGCGGCCGTGGGCCGGTCTGGGGCGAGGCCTTCTGACTTTCCCTCCAAGAGGAAAGTTGCGGCACCTCCGGAGGGGTCTGGCATCAGGACCACGCCCTCCTGGCGCTCGCCAGGCGTGGGTCGACACGGGCGCTCAACCGTCCGGGTAAGTGTTTCCGGCACTCGGTTGTTTGATTCTTTCCCTTTTTTGCTTTTATCCTTTCTTGAAGGTTTATTCTTGGTTCTTGCTAGTGATCTTGTGCCTGCAAAGCGCCGTAAGCTTCGCAAGGCAGCAGAAGTGAAGAGAGCAACGGCTGAGGCCGTGGCTAAAGAGGCCACCAGGCCTGTGGAGACGGCAACCGCAGGCCCTACTGAGGAGGTGCCTCAAGGGGAGGCGGCTGAGCCTCGGGCGGAGGCTGCAGCACCTCCGGTGGAGGAGGCTGCGCCTCGCCCAGAGGCCTCTGCGCCGCCTCCTGAGCCAATGGTGGTGGAGGCTCCGGAGGAGAGTATTGCCACTCCTCCTCGCGCTCCTACTCCACCTCTCGTGGTCACGCCCCCGCGCGAGCCATCTCTGCCGCGTGTGTCCACGCCTCCCGCGCAGCCAGAGGCCGAGGCTGGCCAGGCGCCGCCAGGCGCGGGCGAGTCCGCAGGAGGGGCTCCTTCTTCTCCGCCTCATTCCGCTGGAGGAGATGAGACCTAGGCTGGCGCGGGCACCGAGGAGGCTTCTGGCGCGGCCGGGGACGGAGTGCAGCGTAGCCCCCGAGCGTGTTCTGGGGACAGGCTCTCGGGCCTCGACTCAGGGGCTGGGCCGTCGACAAGTTAAGATCTGGTCCTCCGTGGCTGGGACTGGAGTGCGGGTGACCGCGAGGTCGCCTTTCGCCTCGTGAGGGAGTCCCTGGAGGGCTTGGAGGCGCATCTCTCCCTCGAGGACATACAACTCGGTCAGCACGGCCGTGGGCGTCCTTCAACACGGTTGTCGAAGCTCGTCGTCAAGAGGACCTGGCGTTGCAGGACGCGCGCGAGGAGTCCGTCCGCTTTGCCAAGGAGATCCGCGAGGGGGCCATCCGCGACGCCTCCGAGCTTCTTGCGCCCCTCCAGGAGGAGCGTGACGCCGCTGCCGAGCTCCTGTCCGCGGCGACGGCCGAGCGCGAGGCCACGGAGGGCTCGTTGGCGCAAAAACGCCGCGATCTGGGCCATGTGGAGACCCAGCTCCT
The DNA here is from genome assembly GCA_026929855.1 of Poa annua. Lineage (NCBI taxonomy): Eukaryota > Viridiplantae > Streptophyta > Magnoliopsida > Poales > Poaceae > Poa > Poa annua. Next base: position 75,552,674 of record CM049426.1, read on the forward strand.
CTCCGCCCACCGGGCCGCGCAGGAGACCCTGGAGGAGGACCGCAAGAACCTCGCCGAGCGCGAGCGGCAGCTGCCCTCAAGGAGAAGGAGGTGCGGCTGCGCGACAAGCAGCGGCTTCAGGTGGAGAGCGTGCTCGCCCTCCAGTGCGAAGAACTCGAGGAGCGCGAAAGGGACCTGGCCCTGGCGCTCCAGAAGTATGACGAGAACATCGCCGCCCAGAAGCGCGCCCTGGAGAGGTTCGAGCAGCGGTACGCCAAGAAGAGGAAAGAGGCGGATGACGCCCTCCTGGAGTGCAAGAAGCAGTACAGGCTGACGAAATCCTAGGAGTACCGCGACTTGGCCCAGAAGCAGGAGGACCGCTTCAAGGCTAGACACACCGCCGATGCTCAGCGGATCGCTGAGCTTGAGAAGGCCAACTCCAAGCTCGAGGCCCGCCTCCAACGTGCCAAGGAAGGTCGACGCCGGGCAGAGGAGGCCCGCAACGAGGCCATCCACGACCTCAACACCCTGGCCAAGGACGTGGAGGAGTAGGTGGCTCCCGCGATCGAGCAGGCGACGGAGGCTGCGGACACCGCCAAGGCGTCCCGTGCGCTCACGACGCAGCGGAAGCGCATGTTCGAGGCGCTTGTCGCCCGGGGTAATGAGCTCGCCGCTCAGCTTGGTGTGTACGCGCCAAACGCCGAGGTCCGAGGCCGCGGCGATGCTGCCATGTACCTGGTCTACTTTGACCAGCTCTTCACTACGCTCGAGGTGCCTGTCGCTGACCTCCGCGAGGTAATAGAGCACGAGAGCTGGTGGGTGGTCGTCGACCGCATCTTCACCAACCACAGGGTCCTCACGCCAGGCTTCGACCTCTCCACAGTGACGGAGGCTCGTCAAGGCGAGGACGTGCGGCGGGTCTCCAACTCCCTCCGCGAGCAAGTCGATGTCTTCTGCAACCGCTTCAAGCGTGCGGAGGCCGCTGCGGAGGATAGCGAGGAGGGGGCCACCTCAGCCGAGACCGAGGAGGGCTCCATGGAGGATGTGCAGGACATGTTCATTCCGCCTGAGACATTTTCATTGCGCCTGCGTGCGCTTGTATCTGAAACAACTTTATGTTTATACATTTGCGACTTTTGGGCATGTAATATATTCTCATTTGTAATTTGCTTCTAGCTTGCTTGCCCCTCAATAGGTTCCTTTGGACTTATTTTCATGTCTATTTGTTCTGTGCATCGTTAGGACCCATCTCTTCGTGCCATGACTCCGCCACTTCTGTAGCTAGAGCAATGACTCTGCAAGGTCCGGGGGAGTTTAGGCCTAGGAGAGGTAAGAGCCCTGAGTCGCGATGCTCAAGTGCCCCCCTTAGACGTACGAGTAGTCCATGAAGCGTAAGGGAAATCGAAGTCGCTTGAGGGGCAAACGCGCGCTTGCGGGAAAAAAAGCTCTTGAGGCGCGGGTGCGTGAATTTGCTTCTCGAAGCTTTTGCCCTGTAGAGGTTTTTTGCCTAGCGAGGAGGTCCTCTCTAGGGGCCTTTCCCGGATGCATCCTCGGGCTTGTGGGGGCACTTCTTCCCTGTAAATGTTAGAGGGGCGAACCCAAACGCTTGTGCACGGTACAGAGGACTCGTGCGCACTTATAGGTCCCCTCAAGCGTTCCTCGCGAGGAGAGTAAGTACCAAGGTCCTTTGTAGAGATGGCGTGTTTGTGGGAGCTTGCCCTCCAGCCAGAGCTCGGATCGTTGGATTTTGCAGTGCTGTTGGTGTGTCATTTGAGGCACTGGCACCGTACTCAGCCCGCGCTCGCGAGGTGCGCATGTGGAGAGACATAATTGCACATTTCAAAGAAGTAATGCGTAAATAAAACTCACCACCAAATATTACATAGCAGCGCCGTAGCGCTAAGTTCACTTAGGAACGAAATTGTCTCATTGTGCTAGGAGTTGCCAAGTTAATGTTTTGACCATGTCGAGGCATGGCGACCACCCATTAGTGGCAGAGACTATCGACGGCCTGAGGTGGCTCGTTACATGGAGAGCTCGGATGGTTGACCCTCGAGAGAAGCCTTTGGAGTTTGGAGGTTTAAGCCGTGAGCTTTTAACCTCCAGAGACAAAAAATGCTTGGAGGTTGAGCCGTAAGCTGTCTCTTTCGCTATATGTCTTGACGTGACGATGATCACGGGTGTGACAATAATCATGTGTTTCTTTTTATCCTTCTGGAGACAAAAAATGCTTGGAGGTTGAGCCGTAAGCTGCCTATTCCGCCAGATGTCTTGACGTGACGATGATCACGGGCGTGACAATGATCACGGGTAGAACTTGCGTAGGTGCATGATGTTCCATGGATTCTTGACGGGGATGCTGTCTTGAGTTTCGGGCGAGCCGCGCCAGGCCTGGTGATGTGGGTGACCCTGTAGGGGCCTTCCCACATCGGTGAAAGCTTGTGGAGGCCTTCCCTGGAGAGGATTCGCCTGAGCACGAGATCGCAAGTCTCCAGCGTGCGTGAGCGCACTTTGCGGCCATGGTAGCGTCGCAGGTCCTGCTGGTACTTTGCCGCCCGGAGGGCGGCGCGGCATCGTAGTCCCTCGAGAAGCAGCAGGTCGTCGTTGTGGAGATCCTCTTGCTGGTCCTCGTTGAAGGTAAGGACCCGTGGGGATCCATGCTTTATTTCTTTGGGGCGGACTGCTTCGGCTCCATAGACGAGGGCAAAAGGTGTTTCCCCTGTAGGCTTGGGTGGCGTTGTGCGGATGGACCAGAGCACCGAAGGGAGCTCGCTGTTCCATCCCTTGACGTGGCCTTTAAGGATGTCGAAGGTCCTGGTCTTTAGGCCCTTTAGGACTTCTGCGTTTGCTCGCTCGGCCTGTCCATTGCTCTGTGGATGAGCGACTGAGGCAAAGCAGAGCGTGATGCCCATCTTTTCGCAGTAAGCCCTGAAGATGCCACTAGTGAATTGCGAGCCATTGTCGGTGATGATGCGGTTAGGCACTCCGAAGCGGCAGACCAGGCCTCTGATGAATTTCACCGCCGCGCTTGCTGGAATAGTGCGTGTCGCCTCTATTTCGGGCCACTTAGTGAACTTGTCGATGACCACGAAGAGGTAGCGATATCTTCCTTGCGCTGTCAGGAAAGGTCCCAGGATGTCCAGCCCCCAGACCGCGAACGGCCAGGAGAGTGGAATTGTATGTAGCCCCAGTGCAGGTTTGTGGATTTGCTTGGCGTGGAATTGGCAAGCTTAACATGCTTGATCGATGTCAACTGCATCATGAAGTGCTTGAGGCCAATAAAAGCCGCTCCGAAGACTTTGCCTGCGAGGGTGGGGGCGCACGAATGGTGGCCGCACTCCCCGCTGTGGATGTCCTTGATCAGAATTTTTCCTTCTTCAGGAGGGACGCATTTGAGCCTGATGTCGTTTGGGCGCTTCTGGTAGAGATTTCCTTCGAGGATGTGGTAGCATTTTGCCTGGCGGGCGAATCGCTCCGCTTCAACATCTTCCTCGGGAAGGATCCCTTTGGTGAGGTAGTCTTTGATCTCGTCAATCCATCCTGTTTCTTTATGTGCCGCTGTGAGCAACAAACGTTCCCCTGTAGGGGGTCCGCAATCGGGAGCCTCAACTGTAGGTGGTGGGGGGAGCATTCATCTGTTCTTGCGAGCATGGCCTCTTGAGCTTGTTTTATGGAAGCCTTGACAAGTCTTTCTTCAAAGACGCCTGGCAGCTGAGCTTGCCTCTTTGACACGCGTTTGGCGATGTCATCAACCTCTTGATTTTCCTTTCTTGGGATGTGCATGAGCTCCATTCCCCTGAAGTGCTTCTCAAGCCTGCGGACCTCTTCAAGGTATGCGGCCATGTGGTCGTCCTTAGGCTTTTAGCTCTTGTTGGAGAAGTTGACGAGCAGCTGGGAGTCGCCCATGATTACCAGGTGCATGATGCCCAAAGCGATTGCGGCCCGTAGGCCCGCGAGGAAGCCTTCGTTCTCGGCAATATTGTTGGATATCTTGTCGATTTCGAAGCACAGCTGGACCGCGTAATAGAGCTTTTCGCCCTCCGGTGAGGTCAAGACTACGCCAGCCCCACCGTGACGACAAGCGAAAGCTCCATCGAACTTCATGGTCCATTGGCTGGGAATTTTGTCTCCCGAGGGCTCTTGTTCTTCTCCTAGAGGCTCTTCAGGGGTTGGATCCGCGACGAAGTCTTCCAACGCTCTTCCTTTGATTACTCTTGTGGTATCGAAGCACAAGTTGAATGGATGTAGCTCTATGTTCCATCCCACGACACGATATGTGGCGTTAGGGTTGCACAGGATCTGCTCTAGGGGAAAAGAGGTGACCACCGTGATGGGGTGCCCCTGGAAGTAGTGTCGCAGTTTTCTTGAGGCGATGAGGAGGGCGACGAGGAGCTTCTGCTGCATTGTGTACCGCTGGCGAGCATCGCGCAGTACTGTACTGACGAAGTAGACTGGATGCTTGACAAGGGTTGCCAGTTTAGTCTTGGCGCACTCTGCCTGAGGAGGCTCTGCGGTTCCCTCAAAGGGGTTGGCCTGGGAGACTCTTTATGACCCTCGAGGGGGTTTGCCTGTGGAGGCTCTTTATGACCTTCGAGGGGGTTGGCCTATGGAGGCTCTTTAGGCTCCCTTGCGAGATCGTCCTATAGAGGTGGACTTGGGGCAGGCTCCGCTTGTGGCTTTGGGCCTGGCGGTGGGTTTATGGGGCATGTTCCTTTGTCAAGCTCTTCGTCAGGCGGTTTTTGCATAGGAGTGGTTGCACTCTTCTTGTGGAGAACTGGCTCCTCTCTTTCTACCACCAGGACGACACTGGCAGTTTGTGGAGTGGCTGATAGATACAGCTTCAGGTGCTCGTCTGTCCTTTGGGCAACCATGACTGGTGGGCTGTCCAGGTACCTCTTCAAATTCTCAAATGATTTTTCCGCTTCAGGAGTCCACTTGAAGGTGCCAATTCTCTTCATGATCTTGAAGAATGGCAAAGCTCTTTCACCGAACTTGGAGATGAATCTACCCAAACAATTTGCCTGAAGGCACTCCGAAGACGCACTTGGCAGGGTTAAGCTTGATGTTCACCTTGCGCAACCTGGCGAAGGTTTCTTCAAGGTCCTTGAGGAACGTATCTCCCTCTCGAGACTTGATGACAATGTCATCGACGTAAGCCTCGACATTTCTGCACAGTTGCTCACCAAGTGCTATCCTCATTAGCCTATGGAAGGTGGCACCGGCGTTTTTCAGGCCGAAAGGCATGCAGACATAGCAATACACACCGCAAGGGGTGAGGAAAGCCGTCTTCTCTTCGTCTTCCTTAGCCATTTTTATCTGGTGATAACCAGAGAAAGCAGAGGAGGTCGCAGTCTGCCGTGGAGTCCACAATCTGGTCGATTCTTGGCATGGGATAAGGGTCTTTGGGGCCAGCCTTGTTGACATGAGTGTAGTCGATGCAGAGGCGGCCTCCTCCGGCGGGCTTTGGGACGACCACGTCGTTGGATAGCCAAGTGGGTGCGCAACTTCGCGGACGACATTTGCCGCTTTTAGCTTCTCGACCTCTTTGATGATGAATGCTTGCTTCTCGGGGGCTTGCTTTCTTGCTTTTTGCTTGACGGGGCGTGCGTTTGGACACACGGCCAAATGGTGCTCGATCACCTCCCTCGGTACACCGGACATATCTGACTGAGTCCAAGCGAACATGTCAGAATTTTCCCAGAGGAAGGCAACGAGCGCGCTTTCCTATTTGGGAGGCAGCGCAGCCCCAATGGTGACGAGCTGCTGGAGCTTAGAGAGACTTTCTTCGTGGAGGCTGGCTCCTGGGAGAACAGCTGCTTCTTCTTCTTGGGTCTCTTGAGAGGCTCCATGTCCTCGTCTGCAGGGAACTCCGTGGCGGCTGCCTTGTAGGCTTGCGTCGATAGCGCGTGTAGCATCCAGGGACATGTCCACGGATGGTGATTGTGCCAGCTTTGCCGGGGATCTTGACCATGTTGTAGGCATGATGTGTGACGGCCATGAATTTTGCGAGGGCGGGGTAGCCGAGGATGGCGTTGTGCGGCAAGACGATGTGCGCAACATCGAAGTCGATTTTCTCGGTGCGGTAGTTTTCCTCGCTTCCGAAGGTGACAGCAAGCCTGACCTGCCCAGAGGCTTTGTCGTGGTGGTGTCACGGCAGATGCCATAGGATGGCTAAAGTGTGGGGCCGATGGACGTTGGTGGATTCGGGGAGGGATAGCGAGTTGAAGAGCTCACACGGGGAGGATCTCGTGTAACCGAGATCTCCCAAGAACCAGAAACAAGATTAAAGCGCGAGGGTAAAGATCTAGCAAACACGAACAAATGCACGAAGGCACACGACACACACACGATGTACCCAGGTTCAGGGCCCTCGTGAGGAGGTAACACCCCTACTCCTGCCTTTCCTGTCAATATAAGTGTGGAACAAGGGCTACAACTTGCTCTTAGAGCTTTTGAGGAGAAGAACACGAAGAACTAGATGAACTCGAGGGAAGATGAAATAAATCCTCTAGAAGTAAATGAGACTAGAGTTTTGGCTTCCAAGTCGGTCTCTCTTTCACAGGAGCAGTTATGGCGCCTTTTATAGAGTTCCGGCCAGGAGGGCCGGAAACCCTAATCCGGCTTGGCCCCTCCGGACTGGCCTAACGGTTATGTCGACACCGGCTAGTGCGACCTAGCCGCCGTGCTATCCGGCGTAGCCCCTTCGTCATCATTCCGGCAAGGACAGCAGGCGCTGTCCTGGAACATCATTGTCCCCCTGTCAGAGACAGGTCATGTCTTTGCCCATCCCGGGTAGCCTTTTCCGGATTGTCGGGCTAGGCATGTCCGGTCTTGTCGTACCGTTGTCGTACCGACTGACGCGCTCCCGTGTCAGGCGGGAGGTGACCATGCTCCCGTGTCAGGCGGGAGGTGACCATGCTTCCGTGTCAGCCTGCTCCAGACCGTTGACGGCATTCCGGCATCCGTCATGTCGGTCACCTCCTTGCTCGACCTTGCGAGTCCTTCCTGTACACACCTTGTAACCTGCTAGGACCGAGATAAACGTTCCGGTTAGCACTTACCCGGATTGCCTATCCGGTACGTCCGAGTACTTCTCCTTCCGGGGGTCTACTCGGAGCCAACAGGTCCGAGGTCTCTCCCGGACGCAGCCGAGTTCTTCTTTGGGTGAGTATCTCTAGGCCTAGCCTCCCGAAGATGTCTTAGCCTACCAGCAAAGACATCTTCGAGAAGCTAGTTCTTAGAGGAACCACCCGCTGATGCTTGTGCTGTTATGAGGGCTCGGGGCGGCTATTTATAGCTGCCAGGGATGACCCTTGCGCCTGCCAGGAGGCACCTTGCACTCTACCAGCTCCGAAAGGTCAAGTTGCCCCTTCAGCGCACTAGGGGGTGGCCCTTGTTCTCGCCAAAGGTCAAGCATTGTTGCCATACTGCCGAATTGCGCCGGGATCTGCCCTACCCGGGATCTGCCATAGCTATTGCTCGAACGAAGATGCCGGATGAATATACTTGGGGTCTTGTCCGGGGTTCCCGGAAAAAACCACTTCGGCAGGTGCTTGTGTCTGTCTTTCGCCAACTTTCATTTGCACCTGGATTCTGCTGGAAACCGACATGTTGTCATGCAATGACTTGTTCGTGCAGTTATTCGAGCGGCAGACCGAAGAGGACGCGATGCATGCCGGTGGGAAGTTCGTGCCGAACGTCCCGGCCACGGATAAGATGCCGAGAGAGGACCCCGACGGCGAGGACCACCTTGCTATTCCTCTAGCTCGCGCTGCTGCTCCGGGTAACCCTTCAACCTCAGAGGCTATTTCCGTTTCCTCAGATGATGAGGATGAGATTGATTGCCAAATACTCGATGTGATTGACGCTCTTCCCCTTAACTCGGCTTCGCTAGTGGCTCCGAGACCCACGGCCATGACGAAGCGCGCCGAGACCCGCAAGCGTGCGGCTTCCGACACCACCGCTGCCGGTGCACCCGGCATCACCCCCAAGAAGAGCAGGCCGAACAAGCAAACGGCCGAGAAGCCTCCACGCCGAAGGAGAGGTCCTCCCACCGTCGATTCCGGGTAAGACCTTTTTGCTTTGAGTTGCACGGTTTTGTCTTCTCCCGATGTCTTTTCTGATATACTTTTTTCAGAGATGCACTTGACGTCCAGGCATCCGCGGGTTCCCAACCTCCGGGATCCCGCACTCCTAGCCCCACTCGGGCTGCTCCTTCTCCATCCTGCCCTTCCGCAGCAGACATCGACCACCCTGCCCCCGGTGCCGCGCAGGTTGCCGCAGCGACTTCGGATGCTCGTCCCGTGGTGGACGAGATTCCGGCCCAGGCTACCGCTGCCTCCGAAGACATCTTCCTCCCGGACAGCCCGCGCAGGGTGCCCGGACTCGAGACGGACATCGCAAGTACTCCTCGGCAGGTCGTGTCGGGAGCCTCCTCCCGGCAGGCCCCGGGCAAGATTCCTCCGCCGAAACAGCTCACGGCCGCTTCCCGGCAATCTGATCATCCTGCCGGGAAATCGCGCAGCAAGGCCGCCGGGCAGAAAACAGCCTCCGCGAAACCTACTGCTCCTCCGACATCTTCGGCCCAAGACTTGGCCCTAAGCACGGGTAAGTTTTCGCGATTACCGCCACCTCCTACCGAGATCCCCACTGCCGCCCTGCAGACGCTGCGAGCAACCGTAAGCTCCTTTATGCCTTCAGGATCCCGGGAGGTCGTTACTGCTAGCGCGCCTGGCAGTTCCAGCATGCGTGTTGTCGAAGAATACAATAAATCCTGGATTGCCGCCGATGCCTCCGAGATCGTGGAGGATTTTCATGCTGCCGGCCCTAGCCGCAGCGCCGAAGCTCTACACGCTCTCCAGGTGGCCGCGCTGGACGTCACTCGGGTGGTCGAAGTAAGTTTGTTCCCTTTACCTTTTCCAAAATTTAATTGTTCCATCCCCACTAGTCCCCGAGATTGGTGCTTAGTGCTCTAGATTCCACCGAATAGTAGACCACTAGGCTCCAATCTTTAGAACACGAGTCCCCGAGATCCTCCCTACCGAGTAGTTTTAACTGACACAGATCCCGGAACACCTCGAGTCCCCGAGATCCTTCCCGAGATTGACATTGCTTTCTCTGTTTGGATTCAGGATTGCGGCAAGAAACGCGGCAGCATCTTCCACCGGCTTCTTGCTGACTTCGGTCAGTCCAAGAAGTGTGAGGGGCGCCTCCGGGAGGAGCGGGATGCCGCGCGCAAAGTCTTGGTGGAGCAAAAGTCTGCGCTTGCCGCGACCCAGGCCGAGATCGCGCGGCTAAGTGCCGAGCTCGAGAAGGCCAAATCTGCCGCGACCGACATGAAGGCACGCTTCGTGGAGGCGTCGAAGAAGCAGAAGGAGACCTTGGATCAATCCGAGGCGCGCGCGCACCACGCCGAGACCGGGCTGGAGCTTCTCCGGTCACAGGCCGATACTTGGCTCTCTGAGCTAACCGGGTTGAACCGGGATCTGAACAGTAAGTTTACCGACATCCTTTTCTCCTGCTCTTTTTCTTTACTGCTACCATCCTCATGACCTAGTCGCTTGACAGCTCTTCTTTTTAAAGGGCAATTTGAGCACTCCCGCGACGCCGCCAACCTTGCAGTCGCTGCCGCCCGGGAGAAGCGTGCCGGGAAGGGCCCTGTCTCGGACTCCTGGGACATTGAGGATCACCTCACTGCCTTGAAGGCCCAGATAGTGCCTCTCCGGTCAATCGGGACCGAGCTGATCAGCGCGGCCGTCCATGTCCACGGAGCACGGTGGCCCGGCGTCAGCGCGACCCTCTCGGTCAGCGAACTGGCGACTGCGCTCCGAGATGCCGGCAAGCGTCTCCACGCTTGGAAGGGCTCCGGTGCGCGGGCTGGCGCCGATCAAGTCCTGACCCATGTGCTTAGTTGGTACGAGGGTCTCGACCTTGATGTGGTCCAGCGCCTGCGCACCATCTCGCCATAGTGCACCGATCCGGCCAAGGTCCAGCGGCGCCTAGAGGTGGCTCATCGCATCGCCTCCTGGTCCGACATCGGCGTCTTCACCACCAGCCTCGTCACTTTTGACTCCGAGTCAGATTATGAAGACGATGGTGAAACCGGTGCAACCGGTGACGCGGACGCCGAGATCCTAGAGGAAGACGATGCCGCTTCCGGTGCCGCCACCGAGACCGTGGTCTCCCGGGATGCTTCTACTCCACCGCCACCCGAGGCCTCTCAGGACGAGGCGCATCCGGATGTCCCGAGCACCGCCGCTGGCGCGGAGGAGACTGTCACTGCCGTTCCTGCTGCTGCTACCACCGAGAAGTCGTCTTCTCCTATCCCCTAGAAACACTCAAGTGTAGAATCGTTAAATCCCCGGGATGCCGGGTGCAACTTGTAATATATACTCTTTAAATTCGTAATTTGCACTATGTTATATACAAAAAAGAGCTATGTTGGTTTACTCTGCAACGAGTCCCCGAGTTCATTTCCATGTCTACCGTACTTAGGCAATCTCTGCTCTTGTCTACCATTTCGGCGTTCGACAGTCGAGTCACAAAATTCCATGCACGACATACACTACTTATGAACATCCGAGTTCTAGTTAGCCGAATTCCTGACATAAAAATAATCGGGTTAGTAAAACAGATATGCCGGATAAGTTCCTGCTCCGAGTCCCCGAGACCGTTTTCATGTTCCCCACATTTGATGCTCTTTGCTCTTGACTACCACTTCGCCGTTCGTCAGTCGAGTCACAAGATTATTTCACATGACATACATTACTTTGACTTGAGAATCGATCTCGGAACTTTCCCGGCATATAGAGAACATAAAAAATAGGTACTAGGCAGTCCCCAGGTTCATTCCCGGGATGCCGACATGAAATAATAAATAAATGGAACAAAGGGGCACACAACGAGGCAGTCCCCGGGTTCCTCCCAGGGTGCCGAACTTTCGTTAATAGATAAAAAATCGAAATACGACATACACTGTGCCCTTTACGTGTAAAATGGTCGAAGGAGGGCTACATTCCATGGACGCTTGGTTTCCTCACCGGATTTGTCCATTACACCTTTCCTAGCCTCCTGTGCATCTACAAGGTAATAAGAATCATTATGCAATGCCCTGCTTATCACAAAAGGTCCCTCCCATGGAGGTGATAGCTTATGCATTCCGGTCGTGCGTTGGATGAGCCTCAGCACAAGATCTCCTTCTCGGAATACTCTCGGGTGCACTTTCCGGCTATGATAGCGACGGAGATTTTGCTGATAAATTGCAGACCGGGATAATGCCAATTCTCTTGCTTCTTCAAGTAAGTCAACATCATCTTCTCGGACCTCTTTTGCCTCGGTCTCGGTGAACATTGTCACTCTCGGGGAATCATACTGTATGTCTGTCGGGAGTACTGCCTCGGCACCATACACCATGAAGAATGGCGTATACCCGGTAGATCTATTCGGTGTGGTCCGGAGACCCCATAATACTGCCGGTAACTCCTCTATCCAGCATCCCGGAGTTCTCAACAGTGGTTCGATCAAGCGGGCTTTGATGCCGGCCAAGACCAATGCATTTGCTCTTTCAACTTGTCCGTTTTCTTCCGGGTGTGCCACTGATGCCACATCCAACCGGATTCCCTTCTCAGCACAATATCGAGCGAATTCCCCCACGACAAAATTGGTGCCATTATCCGTGATGATGCTGTGTGGGTATCCGTACCTCAAGATGATGTCTTTCAGGAATTGCACGGCGGTGTGTCCGTCACACTTCCGGATTGGCTTGACCTCTATCCACTTGGTGAACTTGTCCACCATGACCAGTATGTGTGTCATATTGCCTCTTGCCGGCTTGAACTACCCGACCATGTCCAAACACCATACCGCGAATGGCCAAGTGATAGGGATTGTCTTCAGTGCCGATGCCGGCATATGTATTCGGTGAGCAAACCTCTGGCATCCTCCACATTTACGGACAATGTCTTCTGCCTGCTGTAACGCAGTAGGCCAGTAGAACCCATGCCGGAACACTTTCGCCACCAGGGCTCGGGATGATGCATGATGTCCACATTCCCCCTGATGTATTTCCAGCAGCATCTCTTGGCCTTCTTCCGGTTCCACACAACTTTGGAGGACCTCGGTGACACTCCTCTTATATAGCTCTTGATTGATGACGGTGTATGCTTTTGACCTTCGAACTATCTGTCGGGCTTCCACTTCGTTCTCCGGGAGGGTTCCTTCCAAGATGTGAACCATAATGGGTTGTGCCCATCCCGGGACAGGTCGAACCGGGAACACGGGAATATCTATGTCCATTGGTTCTGCCGACATCACCTCCATCATCATCTTTCTTTGCCTCTCTGAGCACTGCGGTGCAGTCCCCGGGTTCGATGCGATGCTCCCGACTTCCACTTCCATGGGTACAGCTTCCGAACCAGGCTCCTTGGGGATGAAGATAGAATCCGACTCGGGTGAGGGCTGAATAGATGGCTTCCTCAAGTGTTCGAGAGCGATCCCGGGAGGGATGGCGTCTCGAGATGATCCCAGCTTGGACAATACATCTGCTGCCTCGTTTTCTCCTCTGGGTATGTGTTTGAACTCGCATCCCTCGAAAAATCCGGATATTTTCTGCACATGAAACCGATACAAGGCCATGTTGGCATCCAGTGCATCCCAGTTCCCCGACACCTGCTGCACCACGAGGTCGGAATCACCGAAACACTCTATCCGGCGGATGCCGATCTCCTTGGCGACATTCAATTCATGAACCAAGGCCTCGTACTCAGCGACATTGTTAGATGCCCGGAAATGAATTTGCAGGACATACTTCAACACATCTTGTTTTGGTGAAGTGAGAACTACTCCGGCACCCAACCTGATCTTGGCCTTGGAGCCATCGAAATGCATCCTCCAGAAATTGTAATCCGGTATCGGAGGTTCGTACTGCATCTCGGCCCAGTCTACCAAAAAGTCCGGCAGCGCCTGCGACTTGATGGCATCTCGTCTCTCGTATGCCGGAGCGTACGGAGACAACTGGATGGCCCATTTGGCAACCCGGCCGCTAGCATCCTTGCAACCGATGATCTCGGCGAGGGGAGCCTCGCACACCACTGTGATTGGGTGCTCTTGGAAGTAGTGCTTGAGCTTGGTCACTGCCATGTACACTCCATATGCCATCTTTTGGTAGTGCGGGTAGTTCTGCTTGGATTCCGAGATCACCTCGCTGAGGTAGTACACCGGTCTCTGTATCAGCTTGTCGCCTTCTTCCCTCTCTACCACAATGGCTACACTGACTACCCGGTTGGTGGCAGCAATATACAGGAGCATAGGCTCCTTGGGCAATGGGGATGCCAACACGGGTGCTGTTGAAAGCATTCTCTTCAAATCGTTGAACGACGCATCGGCCTGCGGGGTCCAAGCAAATGTTTTGCTCTTCTTCATCAATTGGTATAGGGGCAAGGCCTTCTCACCTAGTCGGGTCACAAACCGACTGAGGGATGTAAGACAACTAGTGAACTTCTGCACATCTTTGAGACGTACGGGCAATTTCATGCTCTCGATAGCACGTATTTTATCCGGGTTGACTTCAATTCCCCGGCTTGAGATGAGAAAACCGAGTAATTTTCCTGCCGGAACGCCGAATGTGCACTTATCCGGATTCAACTTCATTCGGAATCTTCTTAAGTTCTTAAATGTTTCCCTCAGATCATCGATCAATGAAGCTTTTTCTTTTGTTTTTATGACTATGTCATCGACATAGACCTCGGCATTCCGGCCTACCTGGTCATGCAAACATTTCTGCATGCACCTCTGGTACGTAGCACCAGCATTTCTCAAACCGAAAGTCATGACACGATAGCAATAAGCCCCATATGGGGTAATAAAAGCAGTTTTCAATTGATCATCCGGATTCAAAGGTATCTGGTGAAAACCAGAATAGGCATCTAAAAAAGTTAAGAGTTCACTCCCGGCAGTGGAATCGATCACTTGATCTATCTGGGGTAGTGGAAAGGGGTCCTTCGGACATGCCTTGTTGAGGTTGGTGAAGTCGATGCACATGCGCCACACCTTAAGCAGTATAGCAAGATGCTCCATGATGGCAGCTCTTCTTTCATCCGAGAGGCGCCTAGTCGGTTGCTTCACCGGCTTCGCATCCGGTCTAACAAACAGAGAGTGCTCGGCCAACTCCCTCGGAACACCTTGCAGATCGTCACTCGACCACGCAAAAGCATCCCGATTCTCACAGAGGAAGTCGACGAGCTCGCCTTCCTATTTGCTGTCCAGGTTACTGCCAATGATGACTTGGCGCACCAGGTTGCTGGGGTCCACCCCCACCTTCTTCGTCTCCTTAGGTGGCTGGAATGATGCGCCCTGCTCCGGGTTCACCATCCCGGGCATTCCGAGTTGGGAGGTCTTGGCCAGCGCCACCACTTGATGGATCCTCTTCTTTTCCTCAGCTATCACCAGGGACTCAGCTAAACACGAGCCCCCCAAAGCATACTCCATGGAGCGCTTGTGGTCCCCCGAGATGGTGATTATGCCGTTAGGACCCGGCATCTTCATCTTCAGGTAGACATGTGAGTTGAGATCATGAACTTGGCCAGGGCTGGCCCTCCGACAGTGCGTGGTACGGGCTTTCGAGGTCCACGACCTCGAATTCCAAGCTCTCGGTTCGGCATTTTTCCCGGGTTCCGAATAACACCTCAACCCAGATTTTACCCATGGGTGAACAAGAGACCCCGGGCACAATACCATGAAAGGTCGTCTCGGTAGGTAGCAAGGTGTTCATGGACACCCCCAGCTTCAGCATCGTATCCTTGTACATGATGTTAATGGCGCTGCCATTGTCAATCAGAACCCGACTGAAGCGGACATTGAGGCTTGGTCCGACAAAGGTTGGGTCTACCACCAAGGCGTACGCCCCCGGCTTGGGCATAACTCTGGGATGATCCTTATGGCTCCACGTGATCTCCATCTCGGACCAGTGCAAGAACTTGGGCACCGCCGGAATCACCGCGTTCACTTCCAGGGCGCGCTGCCGCACACTCTTCCGGTCACTGGGCTCGGTCACGAAGACCACATAGCTCTAATGGGCCTCCCGGTAGTTACCTTGCTGATGTCCGGGTTGACTACTGGTGCCTGCACCATTGTCGTTCCGGGTGTGCACCACGTTCACCGGCCTGGGCGGGGGTCCTCGGTGAGGTTGATTAATCCGGATCGCGTTGGCCCCGGAAGCCGGAGTGGGAGGTCTCGGAATGTTGGGTCGAGATGCCGGAGCACTCGGCCGAGTAGCCCCCGTGCTGCCCTCCTGCAATGTGCGCTGATACCAGCTGCACTGCCGAGTGGAGTGGTTTGCCGGCTTGTTGGCCTCCAGGGTATGGTAACAGCATGGCTTGTTCAGCATCTCTTCATACGTCAGGGGCTTCTTCTGGTCCACCCAAGTTTTCTACACCTCCTGGCTCTGACCCCAAGCCGGGCCACTTGTTTTCTGACGCTGACTGTTGCCGGCATCTTCTTGATCTCGGGTCACAGCTGCGACATGCTGTGCGGCATGGTGGTACTCGGGCTGACTCCTCTTCTGGCCAAACTCTTGGCGATCATGGCTTCTGCTCGATCCCGAACGCTGAGGTCCTGCATTCCTCCTGTTGGAGTCAGCGACATCCACCAGGGGTTGCATGGGATCTCCAAGCGTGTAGGTATCGGCGATGCGCATGGTTTCTGCCAAGGTCATCGGCATCTTTCTCTGCAACTTCTGCCAAAGCATTGAGCCATGCCGACATCCCTGCGCAAACCAGGAGATGACCTGTGCCTCTACCACACCTTCGCAAGAATTGCGAATGTTGCTCCACCGGGTAAGGTACTCTCGGTCGGTTTCGTTGCTCCTTTGCCTACAGATGGCGAGCTGTTGAGGTCTGTTGGGCCTTTTGTACGTGATGGTGAAGTTGCTGATGAACGCCTCCTCGAAATCTAACCAGCAGTCTATGCTGCCGGTTCTCAAGTTGTTCAGCCAGATTCTGGCAGGTCCTTCCAACATCTGAGGCACATAACGTACCGCCCAGCGTCTGTTTCCACCGGCTATGCTTACTGCAGTTACATAGTCGGTCAACCAGTCGTCCGGCTTCTTTCTGCCGTCATAGGTCTTAGCACCTCGGTTGAGCTGGAAGTTCCGGACCGGCGGCTCCCGCATGATCCGGGGTCCAAAGCAGGCAGGTCCCGGAGGTCCTTGCTCTTCCACTAGCTCGGATTGATGAATCCGGTCGAGCCGGATTCGAGCATCAGCCGGATCCAGTTGTCTGGTTCCTATCCGAGATCCCAAAGGATTCTCATTGGGTTGGTACCCAAGCTGCTGCAACCTTGAGTTGCCATCGTTGTGTCTGTCCTGTACCGGGATCACAGCTTGCTGCGGGACAGAGGCGGCCTCCCTTCGTTGGTTTCCCTGAACATGTGGCGGATTCCGGGGTGGATTACCACGGCTAGCCGGGTTATTGTTTCCTACACCCCGGTCGCCACCACCAGGGTTACTCTCTGCCTGCCCGGAATTATGCTGCCGGGCTTGCTGGATACCGGCAAAGGCCGGGTCATAAGCTTGCAACTGCTTGTTTTTCCCGGAGCCCCGACTTTGGCTCCGGCTCTTGCTCTTGCTCTTGCTTCTGCTCGGATGCGGGGAGGAGGCCTCTCCGCCCGATCTCTGGCTGTCAACCCTAGCTGAATGCACTTGTGATCCCGCGTCGGGGTTCTTTTTCTTGAAGGCCTGGTTCTGCCGGTTGGCCTCGACGACTAACTCATTCACCCGCTCCTGCTGCTTGCGCAGAGCCTCACCGGATAGCCCAGCCAGTGAGCTGTATACCGGTTTCGCCGGCGAGCTGTATACCGGTTTCCCAGCCGAGATCATGCTACCGTATGACTAGTTGCGGCCCCACCGGCCAGCTCATCATTCACCATTCTGTCTTTCTTGCGCAGATCCGCGATGCGCTTGTCCCGGGAGTCTATCTTAAGGAATCCGTGATCTGCATTGTACTCCCGGAGGCTAGCACTGAGTTCACGCCGGATCTCGGCGATCTCTTGCGCTTTGGCGAGCAGCAGCCTACGTTGCTCATCCAAGTCAGCCGAAGTGGCTTGGGTATCTGCATCAGCTGTCAAGGGGACAGCCAACTTGGCTACCAGACCCGAGAGGGGATCCGGGCGACGACGGGGTTGTGATGGCTGCGGATCGCCGTCTCGGGCCGTACCTCTCTCCTGAGGAGGCTTGGCCAAGCGAACATGGCCGCAACCGGCATCGCTGTCTGCGTCCTGGTACTCCTCCTCGGTTGCCCCGACCATCATGACCGCGACGGAGTTCGCGGTGCCATTGGCACATGGACCCCGGTTGGCGCAGAGCATGGGAGGATCCTCAGCTTCCAGGACGTCGTGCGGGTAGCCGCAGATAACCTCGGTGGCGATGTAGGTGGTGAAGCCACCGAAGTCGATGAGGCATCCGTTCACCGGGAAGGGTTTGTTCCGGAAGCACCCGGCGTTGTCGCTGACGAAATCCATCTCGCCCAGCCTGACGAAAAGGCCAGAGAGAACCCGGACGCCAAAGTGAACGGGGGAACCCGTCCGAATGTGTACACCAGCCAACGCCTCCGTCTGCCCCACGGTGGGCGCCAACTGTCGTGGTGGTGTCACGGCAGATGCCATAGGATGGCTAAAGTGTGGTGCCGATGGACGTTGGTGGATCCGGGGAGGGATAGCGAGCTGAAGAGCTCACACGGGGAGGATCCCGGTGTAACCGAGATCTCCCAAGAACCAGAAACAAGATCAAAGCGCGAGGGTAAAGATCTAGCAAACACGAACAAATGCACGAAGGCACACGACACACACACGATGTACCCAGGTTCAGGGCCCTCGTGAGGAGGTAACACCCCTACTCCTGCCTTTCCTCTCAATATAAGTGTGGAACTAGGGCTACAACTTGCTCTTAGAGCTTTTGAGGAGAAGAACACGAAGAACTAGATGAACTCGAGGGAAGATGAAATAAATGCTCTAGGAGTAAAGGAGACTAGAGTTTTGGCTCCCAAGTCGGTCTCTCTTTCACAGGAGCAGTTATGGCGCCTTTTATAGAGTTCCGGCCAGGAGGGCCGGAAACCCTAATCCGGCTTGGCCCCACCGGACAGGCCTAACGGTTATGTCGACACCGGCTAGTGCGACCTAGCCGCCGTGCTATCCGGCGTAGCCCGTTCGTCATCATTCCGGCAAGGACAGCAGGCTCCGTCCTGGAACATCATTGTCCCCCTGTCAGAGATAGGACATGTCTTTGCCCATCCCGGGTAGCCTTTTCCGGATTGCCGGGCTAGGCATGTCCGGTCTTGTCGTACCGTTGTCGTACCGACTGACGCACTCCCGTGTCAGGCGCGAGGTGACCATGCTTCCGTGTCAGGGGGGACGGTACTTCCCCCCGCATCAGGCGGGAAAGCCTGCTCCAGACCGTTGACGGCATTCCGGCATCCCTCATGCCGGTCACCTCCTTGCTCGACCTTGCGATTTCTTCCTGTACACACCTTGTAACCTGCTAGGACCGAGATAAACGTTCCGGTTAGCACTTACCCGGATTGCCTATCCGGTACGTCTGAGTACTTCTCCTTCCGGGGGTCTACTCGGAGCCAACAGGTCCGAGGTCTCTCCCGGACGCACCCGAGTTCTTCTTTGGGTGAGTATCTCTAGGCCTAGCCTTCCGAAGATGTCTTAGCCTACCAGCAAAGACATCTTCGAGAAGCTAGTTCTTAGAGGAACCACCCGCTGATGCTTGTGCTGTTATGAGGGCTCGGTGCGGCTATTTATAGCTGCCAGGGATGACCCTTGCGCCTGCCAGGAGGCACCTTGCACTCTACCAGCTCCGAAAGGTCAAGTTGCCCCTTCAGCGCACTAGGGGGTGGCCCTTGTTCTCGCCAAAGGTCAAGCACTGTTGCCATACTGCCGAATTGCGTCGGGATCTGCCCTACCCGGGGGGCAGCCCCCCGACAGGATTGATCGAGCCGTTGGTGACTCCCATGACGGGCCTAGAGGGCATGAGCCGCTCGTAGGGCACTTGAAGCGCTTCAAACGTCTCAATGGAGATGACATTCAGGCCTGCTCCACCATCAATGAGTGTCTTGGAGACAGCGATGTTGTCGATGGTGGGGCTTCAAACCAGCGGGAGAGTTCCAACGGTCTTGGTGGACTTGGGGTGGTCCTGAGCGTCGAAGGCGATGGTGTACTGCGACCACTTGAGGGTCCTGGAGGTCTCAAGGCTGGGGAGGGCGGCACTGAGCTCGTGAGCGAACTGATTGAACTAATTGTTCGATTTGGGCGCCTGTGCCCCACCGACGATGCAGGCAATGGCGCCTCTTGGATCTTGGTAGCCTCCATCTTGCTCGTCAGGGAGGTTGTCGTTCCTCTCCGCATCGTTGTCCTGATTGCCAGATGGTTTCTGGTAGCTGCCCTTGCGCCCGCTTCAACGGTAGCCACGGCCTCGACCGCGGCTGCCGCTGCCCTCTGCTTGTTCGCGCTCTTAGCTCAGCTTATTGAGGTCGAAGCAAGTCTCTGTAGACTGACCGCGCCGGTTTTGGTAGATGCAGAACGGGCGGTGGTCGTCCTTTCTCTCCCCAGTCTCAGGGGAGTCCCTACGGGTGCCCTTAGCGTCAGGCTCTGCCGCGAGGATAGCGGTGGCCTTACGCTTGTGCTCCTCCTTCTTCTTCTGGCTCCTGGACCCCTCAGCGTGCTCGTCCCCTCTCGAGGACATCTTGACAAAGAGGAGTCCCTCTTCGGCCTTGGTGCACTTGTCTGCCAGGTCGAACAGCTTCACCACAGAGGTGAGCTTGTCGTGGATACCTAGCTTCTTGAGCATCCTGCTGTTCGTGACGCCCTCACGGAAGGCGGCGATGACTTGAGTGTCAGGGATGTTCAGGATCTTGTTGCGCACTTGGCTGAAGCGCTGGATGTACTTGCGGAGGGTTCCATCCTTCTTCTGCACCACTGCGCGCAAGTCGTTGTGGGTGAGCGCGCGCTCGTACGTCCCCTTGAAGTTGGAGACGAACTGCTTGCAGAGCTCCTCTAAAGAGTTCACAGAGTCTTCAGGGAGGTTCAGGAGCCACGACAGCGCCGAGTCGCGAAGCGCGTGGGAGAACCAGTTGGCCATGACCTTGTCGTCTCCACCGGCCGCCTGGATGGAGGATGTGTAGGGCTGCAGGAACTCGATGGGGTTGCTGGAGCCGTCGTAGCCCTTTGAGAGAGGCGTCCTGAACTTCGGGGGCCAAACCACGCGGCGCAGGGAGCGGGTGAACACCATGCAGCCGGTGGCGTATGTGGCGACCTCGTGCTGTAGCGCGCTGCGGTTCTGCTGGCCCGCCTGGCCAATTTCTTCCAAGAGCCGGTTTTGGCGGTTGCGTTGCAGCTCCATCCCCACGCGTGCGTCTGGCGCGGTGCACAGCACGATCAGGCAGTCGTGAGGCGAGGACGCGTGGGAGGCGGCCCTCTGCGTCGCAGCCGGTGCGGGCCCTGGTGGAGGCGGAGGCGCGTCATGCGCAACCATGCCCGCGAGGGAGGGCTGCACGACGGACTGTGACAGAGCGGGGCGAGTCGTAGCGATGCCGACGAGGTGGTTGAGGCGCTCTAGCCACTGCTCGGGGGCCTCAGCGGTAGGTTGATAGTGGAGAAGCTCTTGCGCCATGAGCAGGGCGGTGTGTGGCGCGGGGTCCGTCCTGCCTGGACCGGAGTCGCTCGGGCGCTGCATAGGGTGCGACGACTGCGCATCCTCCTTGTGCTCGGCGTTGTGCTCGGGCTCCTCCACATGAGGGCCTGAGTTGGCGTGCTCTTCACGGGGGGTCGTCCCCGTTGTCCACGCGCGGCCGTGGCGTCGGGCGTGGCGCGTGCTCCTTCGGGCGCGCGCCTGTTGGCGCGGGCGGCGCGGGTGTTCGCCATGGCGCGGAGGCGGCTCGAAGGTCGTTGACGCACCTCAACCCCCTACCTGGTAGTGACTCCCACGAAACAGGGGTGGTCACTCCCTGAAGGGTAGTTCATGAAGGGGATTGAACGCGGAGGTCAAGACCCTCGAGATGCACGACGACGGTGCCTCCCGGGCCTATAGAGGAACACCCAAGACAGAGATGAACACCAGCCCGTACACAGGTTCATGGCACTCAGGAGGAGGTAAAACAGCTACTCCTGCTTGTCTTTATCGCGCTGCAGAGATTACAGTACAATCGATCTTGCCGAGGGCTCTCTTCAGGCAGTTCGTGCCTGGGGAGGGAAGCAATGATCTCCTTCCTCCTCCAGCCGAAGGCTATTCTACTAATTTGTCTAGGGTTTACAAGTGTTTTCCAAGCAATTGACCGAACTTCTCTACGATGGAGGTCTTGTTCCTTTTATAGGCACCGCAGGCGACTTCCTCACGCTTGCAGTCTAAGGTGGGCTGCCGCACGTAAGTGGCGTGGAGGTGTTGGAGTCCACCGCGGCGGAATCCTCCATGGACGCGGTCCATCGGCGATAAAGTTGGGCGCGGTGGCCGACAAGCTGCAGATCCCGTAGAACGTCTTGCAGGGGTTGCAGTCTTCGGTGTGGAGCCCATGATGACGATCTTCTTGGAGTGTTGCGTCGTCCAGCCGCTTTAACGACAGAGAGGAAGGTCCCAGCTGTCCTGGCACAGGCGGCGCAACTTTATTGACTCCTTTATCACCAAAACGGCAAGGGGGGCGCCTGCGTCACCCTGCAGATACGGCAAAGGCCATGTGCGCCCTGCCTTACTTCCTTGGCCGCGAAGCTTTTTGGTGGTGTTTCTGTTGACTTCCCTCCAGGCGCATTGCGCCTCGGGAGAGTCCTTTGAAGCGCGGGTCGTCTTCAGGCCCTCGCTTCCTCTTCAGGCCCTCGAGGGGATTTGCCTCTCGAGGGTCTCTCCAAGCGGTGGCTTGGTCCTCAGTCGTTTCGTCTGATCAGCCCATGTGCGAGGCCTGGGGAGAGTGGGCTCTTCATACCCCAGTCTCCACTGGGCCGAAAATTTTCAGGCGCCGTTGCCGGGGAGGTGAGCGCTTGAAGGTATCTCCTTTAGAATTTGTAGTTATTACTTTTTGTTTCTTGTTTTTATTTTCACTAGTTAGGCTAATGGAAAACAACAACAAAAAATTGTGACTCTATGAAATTATATTGCATTAGGACATGATACTTTTGAAGAAAAATTTAAAAAACCTATGGAAGTTTGTTTACATAATAGTGGTAGTAATGTTATTAGTATAAATTCTTTGGACACTATTACTGATAAGGCTGTGGAAAAACCTAAACTTGGGGGAGCTAGTTTAAACAAAAATAATCTTTTTTGCTCCTCAGCTTTGGAGGAAATATTTAGACTTGATAATACTTTACCTCCAATATGTGATAATTCTAATGATGCTTGTGATTTTTCAAAGCCACCTGAAGAAATAGTGTCATATAAAATACCTATGAAAATTATTGAACGTGTTATGAATAACCGCTATGTAGGGGATGGAACTGTCCATCCTTGTGATCATTTGCATTTTTTACATGAATTATGCGAGTTGTTCAAGTGTGCAGTTATTTCAATGGAAAAATTTAAGAAGAAATTATTTTCTATATCACTTGGTGGAAGAGTTGCGAGTTGGTATAAATTGTTTAAGAATAGTCACTCTCTTGGATGGGAGGAGATTGTATCTCTCTTTTATTTTAAATTTTATCCTTCAAGTGAGATTCACAAAGATCGCAATTCTACATATAATTTCTGGCCTTTTGAAGGAGAATGCTCAAGCCTGGGGAAGGCTGAAAACATTAATACTCAAATGTCCTAACCATGAGCTTCCTGATTGTATAATTGTTAAAAATTTGTATGCAAGGCTTTCAGAACATTGCAAGGATTATCTAGATGCCTGTTCGGAGGGCTCTTTCACAAGTAAGAAGGTTGAAGCTAGATGGGATCTCCTTGAAACAATTCAAAACAATGCTGAAAATTGGGAGAATGGCAACGGCAAAGAATCAAATAGACTATGAATATGATTGCATTAAGTCTTGTGTTGAAACTGCTGGTTTTCAAGAGCTTAGTGCTAAATATGGTCTTGATTCTCATATTATTTTTGATTATTTTAGAACCTTTGCTTCCATATTAATGTTCCTAAAGAAAATTGGGACGTGTATGATGAACCTTTCAAAGACACTTGCATGGAAAATGAAATTGTTGTTAATGATTGCAATAAACATGCTCAATCTGCTGAAAATACTATTTCTTCTAAGCATGTTAATTTTTGTGGAATGCATAGACCTTTTGAAATTAATCAAATTGAAGATGAATATTGTATCCATCATAGGAATGAAAATTCTAGAGGTTGGTATAAAATTTTAAGAGATCTTGGTAACACAATTTGTGCCACCAATCCTTTTATTTGTCAACTTTTCTTTGAAAAGGGACATTTTGAATTTCAATGCTCAGGTTCTCATAAAGATATTGCAGGAGACTTTTGTGTTAACATGATCAACCATAATCAATATGATGAACTTACATTATTTTTGGGGTGTGAAGAGATATCAAGAAAAACTTCTTTGTTAAATATGAGTGATATTGATATGAATGATTTGTTGCATGGATGTTATCTCTATTGTGTTAATAATTGCCATGCTAACACCTACATACAAAATATTATAAAGGATGAGACTTCACCAAAGTATGACAGGACTAATCTGTGTTTTCATCTTATTAATGAAAGTGAGGAATTCTCTCAAGTTTCTTCCATTGTCTCTAATAGTAAACCAGGTTATGTGGAGAAGCTTCCTTTCAAGCCTTTCCCTTCAAAAGAGGAAAAAAAGAATAAAAATGGAAAGAGGAAGAAGAAGAAGAGGAGTAAAAGGAGAGAGGAAACGGTATCTTCTCCCAAACGTGTTGCTCCTGTTACTATCTATACTTATAATTCTGAATTCGATGATTCTGAACTTGATGATGTACCTATGCATGTTATCTGTGTTAGTGATCATGATTGGGATAAGCACACTTCTTTTGATATTGTAGATCTTTGGGATAATAATTCTGAAAATGATGATGTTAATAATTGTTGCACTATTAATACTATCCATGTTCCTTTCCATGATGATATAGAGAGCTCTGAGCTCGGCGATGAGTTGTTTGAAAATCCTTTTGCTACTAATGATTATATATTTGATACATATCCCTCTAGTAAAAATGATGACATGTTTGCAAATGAACACACTTTAGAGGATAATTATTCTATTGCTTATGATGATACTATGCCTCCGGTCTTTGATAATTATAAAGAATACTATGACATGGTTATAATTACAATTATCCTTTTAAAACTTGTCATAATTATAGATGAATCACTCAAAACAATCCTTTTAATGTACAACTTTTCTATCATGTTCAAGTTCTTTATGATGATCCTACTCCCCTTGTTATTAATGAGAAGAACTTTTCTTATGAGGGAGACAATGATACTTGTATGCATATGGATCATGATAAGAATGTTTCATGTGATGGTTATATTGTGGATATAATCAATGATGCTACTGAAAAATTATTATGAGAGAGGAAAATACGATTATAAAAGTTTTGAAGTTACTAGGAGACCTCTCTTTATGTTGAAAGTTTTGAAGTTGCATTTGTTTCATGTTGCTATGATAGTTACTTTATGTTTCAATAACTTATTCTATCACACGACTCCTTTGCATAGGAAGTGGGTTAGACTTAAATGTGCTTAATATTTACCTCTTGATGCTCTCCTATATTTTTCAACTCTCATCTTTATGAGAGCATCATATGAATCTATGTGCCTAGCTCAAAGGCGTTAAACAAAAGCGCTTATGGGAGACAACCCACTTTTATTTCCTGTAATTTTATTTTATTTTGCTTGTGTCAAGGACTTGTCCTACCTCTGTAGAAACTCCTTTGTATCTTTATTTTATTGAAATGTTGTTTCATGTTGAGCAACTAGTTGAAAGTTGATGCTAAAATTCAATTGCTACGCAGAAACAGATTTCTGCTGTTCACCGTTAAATTCATTTCAATTCACTGGAACGTCAGAAAATTCTGCCCAAGAAGTGTGAATAATCCTCAGATGTATACGCAACTTTCATTAGTTTTGAGTTTTCTAATCTGAGCAAGTTAAGTGCCTCGAAAAAATTCGTATTTACGGACTGTTCTGTTTTTTACGGATTCTGCCATTTATTTTGCAATGCCTCTTTTGCTATTTTGATTTGATCTTTTTATCCTATTAAGTATCAGTGGCTGTAGCTAATGTCCAGTAGCATTGGTAGCAATTGTATTCCTACAGAATATCATAATTGTTTTGGGCACTAACCCTCTAATGAAGTTACTTAAAATTTGGTGTGGAGGAAGTTTTAAAGGATCAAGAGAGAAGCATTATATACTGTGATCAAGAGGATAGTAACGCCAAAGCTTGGGGATGACCCGGTGGTTCACCCCAATATAATTCAAGAAGACTCGAGCGTCAAAGTTTGGGGATGCCCAAGGCATCCTCTTCTTCATCAACAAACTATCAGGTCCTTTCTAGTGAAACTATATTTTAATTCCGTCACATCTTATTTGATTGCTTGACGAATCTATTCGTTTTTGTTTTTGTTATTTTTATTCTCTGAATAAAACGGATCCAAGCATTCTTTTTTGTGAGAGAGATACATGATCCGCTTTTTCTTAAGAATACTCGTATTCTTCACTTGTATTCGTTGAGTATTCTTTTCATGTTATTGTTTGCTTTCTAGCTCTTGTTTTTCATGCATCTCTTGCTAGAGTTGTTAGCTTTATTATATCATAATCTCATATCTCATTGTTTAATTACTTGGACAGTTTATCTTTTAAATAAGTTGATTGGTGTTTGGTTGGAAACAGAAAATGCTAAATGTGGTAGATGGTATAAAGAAAGATATACATGCTCTTATGGATTGATATCTTGTATGTTGTGGTTCTTGGCAATTGTTTTGAGCTCTCGTGTAGATCATGTTTAAGCTTTTTACATCATGTAGTTAAAACCTATTAGTGAGGAACTACCGTATTACTTGCTGAAATTTGGTTTGCATGTTTGGTATCTCTAAGGTCTAGATATTTTCTAGTTAAAGTGTTTGAGCAACAAGGGAGACAATGTAGAGTTTTATAATGCTTGCAATATGTTTTGTATATACGTCTTGTTGTCATACTTTATACTTATATTTGCTTTAAACAACCTTGCAAGCCAAAGCCTTGTGTTGAGAGGAATACTTCTCGTGCATCCAAATCCTTGAGCCAAAACCCATGCCATTTGTGTCCACCATACCTACATATTACATGGTATTTCCTGCCATTCCAAGCAAATACTTCATGTGCTACATTTTATTCAAAACTTATTATCTCTTATTTTTATCAATGTTTATTAGCTCATGAGGAAGTATATGTTGTTACGGATATCAACCTTGTCGTTTGCTTTTAGACAGACTTTCACCAACCGGACTTGTGGCATATACACCGCTTATCCAATAATTTTGCAAAAAGAGCTGGCAAATGGGGTGCCCAGTCCCAATTAATTACAACTTTATCCGCTGCATTCTCTTCACATTTTTTCCCATATCTAATCAGCCAATTAATGATACTAGTTCTAAACGACATGTGTAAGCAAAAGAGAAAAGAGGGATGATCTGCCCTGTAACACCCCAATCTTCTTAGCCTAGAATTGTGTTGTTATGCCTGGAGGTTTAGCCTTAGTTAAAAACTTTTTGTGTGTAAAAAAATAATTGTGACATAATTTTATCTCTGATTGTTCTTTCCAGTCTTGTTTGAATTTTCCCTAGTCATCTAAGTTGCTAGAAGCACTAAAATAAAAATAGCTATGACAAGAATTCAACTCTTATGATCTTCATGAAAATTAAAACATAGCAAAACTAGAATCTATTATTAAGCAAACCTTACACCATATTGGTCATGCAAAAGAACCAACTTGATCTAGGCAAGATATACTTTGGTTTGTAGCCTTTAAAAATAACTTTTGACTTTGTTTAGATATAAAGCCAAGGAGCTTAAGGGTACATAAAAAATCAATGACCATTGGCCCTATTTTTCTTTTCTGATTTGATTTTCCATCTTATTTTCAATCTGTTATTTAGGGAATCAATAGGTGAACTCAAGTTTGATAAATTTCATCCGTTAGCTAGTGCTTGGCTACCTTTTTGTTGTGACTTTCTAATTCAAACTTTCTTTGGGCAATTTAAAAGAGGAGAAAAAAAAGAAAATGGAGGAGAAGAAGAAAAACCTAACCTCCCCGAGCCCTATCTACCCCTCCTCTATCTCTCTCTCTCACCCCTCTCTGCTGGTGACAAGGAGGGGGACAGCACCCCCAGGTCCTGCCCCACCTGCCAGCCTCCCTCTCCTTTCACTCCTCCACTCATTCCCTTTGCTTTATCAACCCGACCAAGCCGAGCTCTCCTCCCTCGTTTCTACTGGCTAAAACTCGTCACTCCGACCACGCTCCCTTCTGCCTCTCTCCTGCCGCCCAAGCCAGCCAGTAGCAGCAGAGAACAACCCCTCCCCTCTCCCTCGTGTCCGAAGGAACCCTAAATCGGGCAGCTACTAGAAAGCCACCCCCAGCCTCTCCTCTACTCATTTATTCACTCCTCGAGCCTCTCACACATCTCCACTCCCCTCCGTCCAAAGTTCATTAGAGCTCTCATCTTCTGCTGGCCACACCGAGAAGATTTGCATCTTCTCACCGACGGCAAGAAACGGCCGTAGCCGGCGCCCCGCTGCTCCTTTCTTCGCCATTTTTGGCTCTCTGAGATCCCCTCTGCATACCCTAACCCTCCCCCTCTCTCTTTTGCTCAGAAGTTGCCCGTGAATGTCGCACTCGTCCACGACCCAAAGAGCTCGTCTCCGAAGGAGCCATGGACCCTGACGGTGCATGCGCGTTTGGAGGGCTCGCCGTCGTCTCCTCCATCTTCTCCAACCCTCGCCGTGCCCGCTCGACACCCGAGGTGAGAGAAACGTCCGCGCTCTCCTCTCTCCTTCTCTGGCTCGCTCCCCCGCTGGCGCGAGGTAGGAGACGACGCCCGTGCCGTCGATCTGGAGATCGACGGCAGTGTTTGAATCGCGCTCTCCGTTGACCGTTTTGCGGCCGCGTGCGCCGCGCCCAGTTGGGCCAGCCCAGCTCCTTCGCTCGCGCAGATCCGCGCTATCCCGGGCCGATTTGGTCCAGATCCAGCCCATCCCCTCCGTTTTCTTTTAATCTTTTCTCTGTTAAAAATTCCAGATAAATATTAGGATAGCTTTTATTCATTTGTGGTAAATCTGTGTATGCTAAAATAGTGAGATTAATTTTGTAGCATAGCTACACGTTTTGTTAATCATGTGGCAATGGATTTGATCAAAAATATGTTTTCTGTTTTATTCTATAATAGATCTAGCAAAAAGTATCACTTTCACCAATTTATTAATAACTTGAAATTTATAAGTCCAAATCATGCAAACCAAGATTCTCTGGAAAGCATATGTAACATCCCAACATTTTATAATGTTCGAAAATCACTAAAATTTAAAACTTTTGTTTTTGATTAAAATAAAACATTAAATGCATAAGAAAACCAACTATGAAAGACTTCAAATATAATGAAAGAGTTTAATATTTCAAATATCTCAGTTTAACATTATTTCAAAAGTTGTTCAAGTTAAACATTTTATTAATCCATTGTATTTCATTAACCTTAACATCTAATTTGACAAATGTGTTACAAACTTTCAAACCATTTTATTAAAATAAAAAGTGTTTCTAAATAAGCATGGCATTCATTAATTCCCAAAACATAAAAATGATGAAATTATTCTATATAAGAGATGAATTAAAACTAAAATCTTTTTCAAAGTTTTTTTATGAAGTTTTCATATGATTTATCTTAATATAAAACTTATGGTGCACAAAATATTTTGAATTAAAAATAATTTCTTTACATTTTCTCTTTTCTTTTCCAATAGTTGTAATATGTTATTTAATAATCTATGAAAGCTAAAATTTATTTAATATTGGAATATGAGTTTAAATAACTTAAATTTAAACATATTTTGAATGTGGGTATTTCATAGAATTTATTTTAGCCACACATAAAATTAATTAAACCCTAGTTCAAATTTAACATAAAGTGTCAAATTTGTATTTAATCAATATTTCAAAATTATTAATTTTGGAAATTGTTCAAAACATGTCCACAACTAGTTTAACACAAAGATATTAATTTGACAAATTTTTAGACGTTTATTTGAGTTCATTTGGATACTTAAATCATAAGTTATGAAATAATAAAATAAAAATCAGAAAAGAAAAAGGAAGGATGACATCAGCGTGACGTCATTGTCGTCTTCCTCCGGCCCAGATTCTCGCCCCCGAATCCTCCCCCGCTTCTCTCCCTACCCTTCGTTTACCCTCTCCTTCCTCTCTATTTTGCGCCTCCAGGCCGCCACAACCGCTCGCCGGAGTTCGCGTTTGCCGCCGGCATTTTTCTTCCGATTCCGGCGAGGTGAGCCACCCCTCGCGCCCGAGACCCCCTCCTCCTCTCTCCCTCACCGACGCGCATCTCCTGACGTGTTGCCCTCTCTCCCATTGAACTACATCGCACGGGACACGTCCGACCGAAGCTCGCCGGCGCCCGAACCACCTCGGCCGCTCCTCCTTGCCGCATCGAGACGCACCGCTCGAGGCCGACGCCACCATCGTCTCCAGCACGCCGCTGAAGGGGTTACGGTGCAGAAAACAATAATTTTCTAGCGAACGAAACCCTAACTAGCCAGGATCTATCTATCTAGTACATGCGATAACGGTGGCAGAACGGGTTACATTACCTCCATGTAGACCGATAGCGGGGATTACGCTCCCGCACAAGCATTGACGATGAAGTCGTACATAGCCGACCTTGAGGTCGCGGAGAACTTGCCGCGATGACGAAGACGATGACGTCGGGGTGTCGACGATGATCTGCGTCGACGAGCGTCGAGCGGAAGAAGGCAGAGCGCCAGCACCAGGGGTGGTGCGCCGGCGGCAGAGGGGAGGGGGGCGCGGCGGCTGCAGGGGCGAGACGACGTCGCCCAGGCTACTCAAAAGGAGTTACCTCCGAGCACTCACAATCATACGGAGCTTAGCGACAACCCCCGGTCATTCAGATCCAGCTGAAATCGCAGGGGTAGATCTTATCTGGAATTCCGCTGAGCAGCGGTGCTCAGCGGTATAGCTTAGGTGGAGAGAGGGGGCAAAACGGGCGGAGAAACAGCTCGGCCGGCCTGCAATACAATTAATTGTATTTTCCAACGAATTAATCCAATTATATGCCTTGGTATATAAAGGGGGAAGGGGGTGTGCAAACTCCCTGGCTCCCCCATGTGGGACTAAACAAAGGAGGAGGAAGGGGGGGGGGGGTTCGGCCCCCACATGGGCTGGCCGAACCAGCCAATGGGGCCCACCCCCCTTTGGTGGTGCGGCTCCCCTCTTGGGCCCTGTTAGGGCCCATGTAGGTGGGAGCCCCCCTTTTTCCTTTATTTAATTAATATTAAATTAATATAATAATCCCATTAATTCATAATTAATATATTTATATATAATTCAATATCTCATGACTCCGAAACTATTTCGGAACCACCCGAACAACTTTCGGACATTCCTGGAACCATTCCATACCTCCCCGGAACTCCTTCCGGACCACCGGAACTCTTTCCGGATCATTTCTCTCTCTCCAACAAATTCCTATAATATTCCAGAACCTATCCCCTGGTGTCGCTAAGACATTAAGTTTGTTACGCTACGGTTCGAGAACACTCCAGACATGGTCGAGACACTCCGCTCACCAATGACCGTCAGGGATACCTGGAAGTATATGACGACCCCTGTGCATTCTACGAATATCGTCGTTGAACCATAAATATGATATTCATTCCCTTTGTCTCTGCGATACTACCTTGTCCGAGATATGATCGTAGACACACCGATGTCTTTGTTGTATCTCGTTACCGACGAAGGTTATTAACTCGTCTGCGATATTACATCTCCATGACCTAGTCATAAGCTGCGCAGCTATATAGATGCAATATCACCGAGCGGGACCAGAGTATCTTTCCATTACAAGAATGAACAAATCCCGCTCTTGATCCTTACGTCTTGATGCTCTTTCGGAATACCCAAGATGGACACCGTTATTGTCATGCTATATAAGACACAACGTTTGATGCTCTCAAAGTACCCCTACAAAGCATTAATAAGTACAGTCTCACGGTCTAAGGAATAAGCTATCATATTCTTATCTATTGCAAATGACAAACATCGTAATACGATCTTATTGCAATACTTTGCGTATGTCCATCACCTTATTCAACTAACAAGATGACCCCATTGTCAACCGACGTCATTGTCCTTGATCGGGAATCTCGATCAACTGTTGCCCAATGGACTAGCTCATATAGAGGCTTGCTAGGGACCTGGTTGTCTATGTATCACACGTGTATTAATAATTCCGATTAATACAGTTATAGCATAATACACTAACCTATTATAAACTTATGAGATAATGCAATAAATACTACTTATTTATTTGCCTCTAGGGCATATCTCCGTCAGTCTCCCACTTGCACTAGAGTACAAATAAACTAGCTGCATTTTACTTTATCATAATCCCTTATCAAATAAGAATCATTTGATAATGCTTGCTTGTGGAAGAGTGTTACTGCACAATCCATGATTGTACATGCTTTTGCGATTCACTGACATCAACTTGCTTGATATCACCACGTTGTCCAACAACATATATGCAAATACCGTAACTAAGTGAGATCTCTGTTTCCCAGCGCTTACTCTGATTATACTAACCAGATAACTGCCCTGAAAAACACACTCAGCCATAGAGAGCCCCTTGTAACAATTACAAACTCGCGATATCTACATACTTTCACACCAATGCAGAAAACTTGACATTCTAATGTCAATCCAACAACTAACACACCTCTACTTCCAGTAAATTCTAAATTTACTTTCATAACTGCTCTTCTTCCAAGAACATCGGTTATATTTCATCGAGCAGATAATATGGTTTCTGTATGATGTCTAATATTACATAATAGACCCACATGTCATACAACCATTACATTCATACATCATTACTCTTAATGATCAATTGGATTCCAAAGGACCATCCTTTTGATTCTATTCTAACTCCTCAGATATAATCCAAAACAACTCGACTAACTATTTAAAATTTCCGTTCTATTTCAAAATAGATACTAACTTTCAAATAGTTTCAAAACTTCATCCTATTCTATTGGTACAGTTTCACAATGTGCTAATTACACAAGATGAATTCGACTCCCACTCAAATTATGTCTCCACATATTTGATAACACGAGCTCCCACTCAAAAACATGTTATCCACATATTTGAATTCCTAAGCTCCCACTCAAAAATATGTTCTTTACATATTCCACCTGAGTAAACTAACTATGACTCCCACTTAAATCGACATTTTGGTCAAACCAAAATCATTGATCTACCATCAATTCGAATTTAATACAAACTACAGTATTACATTAATACAAATCCCTCAGACTTCAAGCATGTCTACATAAATGTAGTCAACAAATTTGATCTTGTCCAAGACACATTTCTTGACAAGACATGCTACCGCGTCTTTCTTATAGTCACATTTCTCATATAACACCTTATACGATGATTAAACAATCTTATTCCTCTAATAAGAATTGCAGCAACAATTACTCTCTTAATCCTTTCAAATGCAACTTGGATTTCCGGGCTCAAAAAAGCCTTTGTTCGTATTCCGATATTTTCTCAACTTTCTTTGTATTCATAAAGTGCACCTTGATCTGTCAACAAGATCTGAAATACTTAATACAGTGTTGTGACCTGACAGCAATATTAAATATAACAACACTTTATTTAGAAGTTTCTTTCATGAAAATATTATGATCTTTATGAAGAGGATTGCAAGCAGAAAACAATTTTCTAGTCTCCCTCACCCTTAATCACCAAATTTTCATTAGCAGACATATACTCTTTGGAACACCTTCCAACATAGGTCTGGCACTTTATTTCAAGCTTCTAATTCCAATCCATGAACCATAATTCGAAAAATCATATTTTCCTCGGAATTACATAGACAACAAACTAAGTTTTGTTTCTATTTGGTTTTGGAATACACTCTCATCCAATGCGAGCAATCTACAAAGAACCACTCATGTATATTCCGAATTATCGCATAATCATATACATGTCGACACTACTGTCGATCCTACGAATTCTCGTTGAGAAAAATATCTATTTTCTAAAGTGGACATCGACTATAATGTTTTGAAAATATTAAGAGATTCTAAGACAGATTCTGACAGACCACACTTTATTTAAAATACAGCATGATTATAATTCCCCACATATCACCATATATGACATTATAATATTGTGAAACGAATTTCCACAAGTCTTTTGTGTTGAAACCATAATTCAAAAATATTGTCCTTTGATCGAATTTTGTGAATACAATATTCACTAATCTTTCTTCTGAAAAACCCCATTTGATCTATTATCAAATTAATTTCAGACTCCATAATTTATCGGGCAAATACTCCTATTTACCAAAATCATGGAAGAATTCGGATCATGCAATAACACCATTGATTAATCATTAAAAATCACTCTCAATCAATTTCCTCTAGTATTGCAACTTCAATACTGCATTTCAAACTTAATCAATTTTGGCACTCGAAATACTTAAATGGACCAAAATTATCCATTACTTCTTTCATTGCCTTTATGACTAAATTCGATGGTGTTTGTTCTTTGGACACATAATTTTATCATTCCCGCTATTATAAATGTATATCATACGCATAATGTAATTGAGATGTGATGCAAATTACTCATAACATGAAACAACTGCATTGTTTCATAACATAAAACAACTGATTTGTTCTATATGAATAATTATGGCTTGCAACATTCAAGACACCAAACTAGATCACACTCTCACTATTACAAAATGTCTTATCAAAAACTATTGATGATAACTAATATGATATCTCGAGGGCGTGAGCACTACTGGCCATGAACTTGCCATCACTTGTGCACTGTCACGTCACCCTTCGCCGCATACTTGTGATAATCAGGTACTGTTTCATAAACATAACAAGTATTAAATACTTTTCACCAAGTATGGGAAGAATACATTTATATCTTCGTATATCAAATATACCCGTAGCGTCGAAGAACTCTTCTTCGATGGAATCAACTTTTAGAGATTTGAACTTGTTCACAAATGTGAAGAAGCTCATCAATTCTCTATAGCGTGTTCACGCACATGCTATTCACAGCTAGGTGGTAAAGCACAATCTCTATTGCACTGGAGTTCGCTATCTAGAAATCGTAGATATTCGTAAGCCTGAAGTAGATGTCACACAACTTCTTCGACTGAGTCTCCAGACAGGTATGCTCCCCATGTGAATGGTCCGGAACTTTCTAAGCTGTCTGAACTGCTCAATTCATCTTTGAAGTGACCTCTGATCGCATCAATCACGACATATGGCTCCATGTGTTGAAACAACTTTCAACTCAGGTGCTAGGCATACGCTCATGACGACCTTCACTTCCATGAAAATATCATGATGCTTACGGAACTCATCATCTTGCTCCTTGCTATCAGAATCATCTAGTCTAACTCCTAACTAATGTTTTAGCACATATAGGATGTTTGTTGTGTTTGGAGAATGTTTCTAAAACCAATGTACCAGCTGATGAAGTTGGACCCGTCGGCTTCTAAGGTAGAATCCGAGCTCTTGAGGAAGCAACCGAAGTGTAGTTCCGTAGTCTCCAGATGTGATCGCAAAAGAGGTAAGATAAGTTTATAATATATAGGTGAGTTTTAGTTCTATAATCTCATTATCAAAACACACCACACCAAGATTATTATCCCTAAAAATAATAATGGCGATTACACGACCCTCATCCACCACACTACACCCGATCATCACGGCCGGCAGCACAGCTTCAAAGGTGGACATAACATGTCGATCACAACAAATCTGTGACTCGTGCTCGATCTTTCGATCTTCCCGTGTTCCGAGGCCATATTTCTGGATATGCTAGGCTCGCCAATCAAACCTCGAAGACCCTGCGTGTGCAACATGGCTTACACCCACTGTATGCGAATGACGAGATGTGTGACACCCGATCATCACGGCCTGCCTCATAACGTAGAACTTTCTTGGTGGTGCGCAACGAGGGAGAACACAATTTTGGTATTTGTTAGGGATCATCCTATTTATGATGCTACCGTTGTATATCTAGCATATAAGCAATCAATAGGATGCACACACAACAGCACTCAATAATGATGCAATGAAGTGCGATGTGACATGGTCGATGCGCCTGGACCTTTGTGGCGCCATGTGCCTGGCCCCCCGGCGCCCCGGCATGGCTCCGAGTCTACAGAGCCCTCCATTGCCTCCGACAGTACGAGTAATATCAAAACTTACCGTAACCATGTCACATAAAATAACGCCTCTGCAAAACAAAGTTAGACGCCTCTAGCTTTATTTAGTTTTGCAAGTTTTACGTGGCATATAGGCTTATTCGTAAGAGAATCGCTTCCCTACCTACGAACTTTGTACCACAAAGTCGATCGTATAATTGCATGTTTAAGCATCCCTTTCGGTCCCTCCATTGAAAATGCTTTGCCGACTAGAGAGAGAGAAACAGACACCCGCCAGCCATAGATACGGTGCAAGCCGTATGTCAGTAGTGGAACCAATCTCGCGTAAGCGTACGCGTAAAGTCGGTCCGGGCCGCTTCATCAACTCAATACCGAAGGCATCGCAAGTGCACGCTAGAGGGTAGCAAATATAAGAAAGACGCCCTCATTCAACATGAGTTCTAACCGTACCAGCAGTACTACGCATAGATCGGCTCTGATACCACTGAAGGGGTTACGGTGCAGAAAACAATAATTTTTCTAGCGAACGAAACCCAACCTAGCCAGGATCTATCTATCTAGTACATGCGATAACGGTGGCGGAACGGGTTACATTACCTCCAAGTAGACCGATAGCGGGGATTACGCTCCCGCACAAGCGTTGACGATGAAGTCGTACGTAGCCGACCTCGAGGTCGCGGAGAACTTTCCCCGATGACGAAGACGATGACGCCGGGGTGTCGACGATGATCAGCGTTGACGGGCGTCGGGCGGAAGAAGGCAGAGCGCCAGCACCAGGGGTGGTGCGTCGGTGGCAAAGGGGAGGGGGGCGCGGCGGCTGCAGGGGCGAGACGACGTCGCCCAGGCTACTCAAAAGGAGTTACCTCCGAGCACTCACAATCATACGGAGCTTAGCGACAACCCCCGGTCATTCAGATCCAGCAGAAATCGCAGGGGTAGATCTTATCTGGAATTCCGCAGAGCAATGGTGCTCAGCGGTATAGCTTAGGTGGAGAGAGGGGGCAAAACGGGCGGAGAAACAGCTCGGCCGGCCTGCAATACAATTAATTGTATTTTCCAATGAATTAATCCAATTAATATGCCTTGGTATATAAAGGGGGAAGGGGGTGTGCAAACTCCCTGGCTCCCCCGTGTGGGACTAAACAAAGGAGGAGGAAGGGGGGTTCGGCCCCCACATGGGCTGGCCGAACCAGCCAATGGGGCCCACCACCCTTTGGTGGTGCGGCTCCCCTCTTGGGCCCTCTTAGGGCCCATGTAGGTGGGAGACCCCCTTTTTCCTTTATTTAATTAATATTAAATTAATATAAAAATCCCATTAATTCATAATTAATATATTTATATATAATTCAATATCCCATGACTCCGAAACTATTTCGGAACCACCCGAACAACTTTCGGACATTCCTGGAACCATTCCATACCTCCCCGGAACTCCTTCCGGTCCACCGGAACTCTTTCCGGATCATTTCTCTCTATCCAACAAAATCCTGTAATATTCCAGAACCTATCTCCTGGTGTCGCAAAGACCTTAAGTTTGTTACGCTACGGTTCGAGAACACTCCAAACATGGTCGAGACACTCCGCTCACCAATGACCGTCAGGGATACCTGGAAGTATATGACGACCCCTGTGCATTCTACGAATATCGTCGTTGAACCATAAATATGATATTCATTCCCTTTGTCTCTGCGATACTACCTTGTCCGAGATATGATCGTAGATACACCGATGTCTTTGTTGTATCTCGTTACCGACGAAGGTTATTAACTCGTCTGAGATATTACATCTCCATGACCTAGTCATAAGCTGCGTAGCTATATAGATGCAATATCACCGAGTGGGCCCAGAGTATCTTTCCATTACAAGAATGAACAAATCCCGCTCTTGATCCTTACGTCTTGATGCTCTTTCGGAATACCCAAGATGGACACCGTTATTGTCATGCTATATAAGACACAACGTTTGATGCTCTCAAAGTACCCCTACAAAGCATTAATAAGTACGGTCTCACGGTCTAAGGAATAAGCTATCATATTCTTATCTATTGCAAATGACAAACATCGTAATACGATCTTATTGCAATACTTTGCGTATGTCCATCACCTTATTCAACTAACAATATGACCCCATTGTCAACCGACGTCATTGTCCTTGATCGGGAATCTCGATCAACTGTTGCCCAATGGACTAGCTCATATAGAGGCTTGCTAGGGACCTGGTTGTCTATGTATCACACGTGTATTAATAATTCCGATTAATACAGTTATAGCATAATACACAAACCTATTATAAACTTATGAGATAATGCAATAAATACTACTTATTTATTTGCCTCTAGGGCATATCTCCTTCAGCCGCGCCGCACCTCTTCGTGCCCTCGGCGATCCCGGAGACCCCCCGGAGCGCCGACCCCGTCCACGACCGATCACTGCTCCGCCGTCGTCGCCATCTCCGGCGAGAAGTGCCACCACGGTAAGACCATCTCCTCCTGACCGTCCCATTTAGATCAAGCGGCGTAGATTAGATCTCAACCGAATCGGTATCAGAGAACCAGAGCCTTCCACGTCGATGCCCAGTCAGCGCCACGTCAGATCCAGTCAGCGCCCAGTCAACAGATTTGGCATTTTTGCAGAAAAGCCCCTGCCACTTAGAATTGTTATAACTTTTTATTCACACATCCACAAATATTTTTATATATTTGGAAAGCCCTTGACATGTAGAATATTTAGATCTGCCAAAATTCAAATTTGACTTAGTTTAAAATATTCAAATTTCAAATGGTGAATTTGAGTATTTTTGTCATAACTTTAAATCTATAAATCCAAAAATTGCAAATAAAATTGTTTTAGAAACTTTGGAATATTTTTAAAATGATGCCTCTGTTAGAAAATAATTTTGAGTAATATTTGAATGATTTGATAATTATATCTTTAATTTGAATAGTTTGACTATTTTTGACATAACTATTAATAGAAATATTATTTTTGATTAAATTAAATTGCTATAAATTTAATTAAATGAACTATGTCTATTAATACTAATTACAAAATTTTGTTATAAAAATTTAATCACATAAAACTCTAATATTATATTTAACCCTTTTATTATATTTTGCAAAATTAAAAACTAATTAAATTGCAATTATAACTTTATGCATACTTTATAAATATCACAAAAATTAGTATTATGTTTGTTGTGATTTAAAATTGCATTTCATGCATAGCATATTTTATTTTGTAGTTATATTTCCCATAAGAAAACTCCTCCCCCATTTTCTCTAAGTTAGGATTATTTTCAACTTAGTATTTTTGTAAAGTGCTATGCATTTAGACACTTAGAATTTTCAACATGGAGCTAGAAGACCAATGAAGGACTTAGCCAAAACATGATTTCAGAAGTATCTTCAAGGAGTAGAAACACTCAGAAGAAAATCAAGAAGAAGTTCATGAAGACCAACCAGCAATATTTTCTAAGTCTTGCTTCCTCTCTTTATTTTCTCCTTTCTTCTCTAAGACTTCATGAAGACTAAGTTAATTCCAAGACCAGCCTCGGTGATACAAGAGTCCTCAAGTCTGAAGATTATTCAAGTCTACAAAAATTCATTCAAGACATCACCAAGGAGAAAGCTACAAGTCTGGAGATGAAACCTGGAAGACCAACTACATCTTCTTTCTATCTTTTCCCTCTTTCCTAATCTTGTCTTTCACTTTAGACAGAAACAATTTTTCATCATGTTATTACCATTTTGAAGTTTGTTGGATCCTAACAGCATAGTGAGATGAAGCGGCCTGGAGACAAACCTTACATGTCCACGTACATGAGACCTGTTCCACAATTTAAGTGGCTGGCAGGGTGTCTGTCTCTCTCACTATAGTGAATATCCAATTTACAAAGAGTTGATAATAATTGTTGATCACCTTATAGACTTAGTATTTTCTCCAAGTAGTTTTGCACATCATGGCTAAGCCATTTGAGTGCTTATTCAAGATAATTTATAACAAAGTTATTTTGTCCAACTTCTGACCTTAGCCCTTAGTCATTTTTGACCAACACATTTCCTTGCATTGACTTAAAAGATTTTCATGGCATGACATGCATCTCTAGTCCTTAGAAATACTTTGCATATCATGCATGACATGTTTTCATTAGAAGTTTATGAAACTTGTTTGTTCATTATGTATGCTTGTATGTGTTGTGTTGTTTTGTTTTATGATTGTTGTATTGTTGTTTGCCTATATTGTTAGATTGAACGGAGAGCTCCGAATAACGTTGAAAAGAGTTTGTGAACAACGACAACATTCTAAGGCAAGTGGCACACCTCATAAACTTCCTATTATTTTCTTTATGCATTACTTAGTGTATTTTTATATAAGAATGTGTAGGATAGTATTGCTATGCTCAACCTGTGTAGAAATTCCTTATTCCTGTGTCTAGGCTCCTATGCAATACTTAGTAGAATTATTGATGCTATGCAAATATTGTTTTGTGAAAACCTAAATTCTACTAAGTTAAGAATGAAACACCTGGGTGGTAAGAGGTTGTATGGTTTATGTTGAGTGGCTACTCAGGCCATGTCTATGGTTCCTAGAGTACGTCTCATTCTTCTCCTTTTCCTTATCACTATAAGTGTGTAAAGGATAGTTTGGGTTGAATGGGTACAATGGTGAACGTGCACAACCTCTGCAGAGTGTAAAACTAAGTACTTAGCCGTGTCCCCGGTACGGACAATTTGAGAAGCTGATCACCGACGTCAATGGAGGATTCCACCATTCCAACTTCAAAAATTAAAACTTGATGGGTGAACAAATGAGACAGTGGTTTTCATGCCA
Organism: Poa annua; assembly: GCA_026929855.1. NCBI lineage: Eukaryota > Viridiplantae > Streptophyta > Magnoliopsida > Poales > Poaceae > Poa > Poa annua. The sequence goes on from CM049426.1 coordinate 75,592,930, forward strand.
CGAATGTCTCAAATAGAAGAAAAGTGTTTTCCAAAGAGTTAGAAAAATTGGCTTTATGCAAAATAACCTTGAACTCCACCAGCCAAATAAGCATATAGGTTATTAGAGTTACTCATCTAAGTGTCCACCATTGTGTCACTTGCCAGACTCCATTTTTAATGGAATCTGACCCACGTTGTTGCAATATTTATCTTATTGCAGATTGATCAGATGACGAGTGACGTTTCGTTTAAAGGTTTCGAGTCTACAACCAACATGTTTTCGCCTGTGGCAACATGAATGAGATGGAGACTCACTGCTATTGTATTTCCACTGTTTACTCTTTCAAAGCTAGCTTTATGCTATGCAACTTGTATTAAATATTTTATAATTCTGGATCATCGATGTAATAAAATTGATACTTTGTTGTGATATTACATCGTAAACTGTGTGTGCAACCGAATCGATCCAGGGATTTGCACTATACACAGGTACCTGCCTTATTTAAAGTGCAGGTACGCTACAGATGGTATCAGAGCACTGTGTTGCCTGTAGGTTCGAAACCCTAAGTCTAGATAGAAATAGGATTTGACCATAGATTGAAAATATTTTTTTATTCAGTTTTATGAAAACAAAACTTTTCATTTTATCTTCCTCGTACTCTCGTCTACTATCAACCTTCCGAAAACACCTTATCTTTTTCTAGATGACCATGTTCGTATAGTCTAAGTCTGATTCTACTGCTTCATATGGAAAAGCTTCAATTCAACCTGAAGTTCTACATGCATGGAAGACCACTGAAGAACAGGATTCGGCCAACACTTCTAAGATATCCAAGAAAGTTGAACAAGAACTTGAAGCGCTCAAGAAAAAGATGGATTAGACCACCTACCTATTAGAATAACGAGATCCGTTGATGTATTGACCTATAAAATTGTGGTATGAAAGTACTATCATTTTCTTTCCTTCCATGACGTTGGTGTGTTTCGTTAGATAAACAATTAGTTCGATTTCTCAAAAGAAGTTTGAAAATTTTCACGTATGTGTTTGCTTGTGTTTGAAACCTTGATTGATGGTTTGTGTTAGAGATTGGTTGCCTTGTTCTAATTTATTGAACTAGGATTTCTCCATAGTACCTATAATCAACTCATTTATTTTCTAAACCAAACAGATGTCTCTCCCCAATACCAACACTAATGATTTGAACACCACAATGCGACTACTATTAGGGAACCAGAGGCAGCTGTGCAATTTGATCAATGACCACCTGCCTAAGATTGATCAAAAAAATATTGAGTTTGGAGAGAGTCTTAGTATCAAACCGAAGGCGTGCAAAACTTGTGGAGAGATAGGACATACGTCCAAAGAATGCACTGATGAGTGGCCCCATGGTCATACCAGACATCCAGTTAAGGAATTCCCCACAAGTCAGATTACTTGCTTTTTGTGTGAAGCAACAAATCACGTTCCAACTCAATGTCAACTCTACACCGTGGTGCAAGAAGTCAGTCAGCAAGCCAAAAAGGGGATGCAACAAAATCTCATGAAGTATGTGGAAGTACAAGAAAACAAGGAGGAAAACAAAAGAGATACTAGCCATATAACATGTATTACCTGTGGAGAACTAGGACATTATTCATGGGACTGCAAAGAGAAAAGGATTGGTCAGGATACTGAACAAAATCTTCATCAAAATGAGATTGTGGATCATACTAAGGTGAAAAATGAATAAGAGTAAGGTCACTTCTGAGGACACCCAAAAGTACCTCCAAGTGTTTCTATAAGTGTAAAGGAGATCACCTAGCTCGAAGTTGTCACGTCAAACAAAACTAGACTTCTTTAATTGAGATAGAATATAGCAAACAAGACTTGGAAGAACTGTTAGCCCTGGAAACACCAAAGAAGAAGAAGAACTTAAGTGACGTAATTTGCTACAAATGTAAGGACAAGGGACATTATGCTGATAAGTGCCCAGAAAAGATGAAGGAGAAATACCTTACCCGCTCGCACAGGAAAATCATCAGTCCCGTGACTTGTCGTAGATGCGGAGCAACACGACACTATGTCAGTGGCTGCCCTGAGTGGAAGAAGGATAAATCTCTCCAAGGACCGAGTGGAAAACGTGAGTGTTAAAACTTTCCGTATAACACCACATGCCATTGTATTTTGAATACTTGTACACTCTACATCAGAGAAATAAACAAGATTAAACAAGTTTCTAGACTGACTAGCAAAAATTCCTTTTAAGGGTGGTAGCCACCCAGATAATTCCAAACCCAGCTGCCTTAAACCCAGAGATCCCAAACCATTTTACTTTCTAGCCTCCCCAATCAGAAAAATCATTCCCTGCTAGTTTTCATGTTTCACGTCAGAAAATTTCATTTCTCAAAACCTCTCGAGTTATCAGAATCATTCCAAGCATTTGCTTTTCTTTTTAGCCTCTCCGAATCTCGGGGACAAGATTCCTTTTAAGGGTGGTAGTCTGTAACATCCCAACATTTTATAATGTTTGAAAATCACTAAAATTTTAAACTTTTGTTTTTGATTAAAATAAAACATGAAATGCATAAGAAAACCAACTATGAAAGACTTCAAATATAATGAAAGAGTTTAATATTTCAAAGATCTCAGTTTAACATTATTTCAAAAGTTGTTCAAGTTAAACATTTTATTAATCCATTGTATTTCATTAACCTTAATATCTAATTCGACAAATGTGTTACAAAATTTTATTAAAATAAAAAGTGTTTCTAAATAAGCATGGCATTCATTAATTCCCAAAACATAAAAATGATGAAATTATTCTATATAAGAAATGAATTAAAACTAAAATATTTTTCAAAGTTGTTTTATGAAGGTTTCATATGATTTATCTTAATATAAAACTTATGGTGCACAAAATATTTTGAATTAAAAATAATTTCTTTACATTTTCTCTTTTCTTTTCCAATAGTTGTAATATGTTATTTAATAATCTATGAAAGCTAAAATTTATTTAATATTGGAATATGAGTTTAAATAACTTAAATTCAAACATATTTTGAATGTGGTTATTTCATAGAATTTATTTTAGCCACAAATAAAATTAATTAAACCCTAGTTCAAATTTAACATAAAGTGTCAAATTTGTATTTAATCAATATTTCAAAATTATTAATTTTGGAAATTGTTCAAAACATGTCCACAACTGGTTTAACACAAAGATTGTAATTTTACAAATTTTAAGAAATTTATTTGAGTTCATTTGGACACTTAAATCAAAAGTTATGAAATAATAAAATAAAAATCAGAAAAGAAAAAGGAAGGATGACGTCAACGTGACATCATCGTCGTCTTCCTCCGGCCGAGATTCTCGCCCCCGAATGCTCCCCCGATTCTTTCCAAAATCCATCGAGTTGAATGCGCGATTTGCTTCCCTCTGCCCGCTACAAATACCCCACGCCCTACCCTTCGTTTCCCCTCTCCTTCCTCTCTAGTTTGCGCCTCCAGGCCGCCACAACCGCTCACGGAGTTCGCGTTTGCCGTCGGCATTTTTCTTCCGATTCTGGCGAGGTGAGCCACCCCTCGCGCCCGAGACCCCCTCCTTCTCTCTCCCTCGCCGACGCGCATCTTCTGACGCGTTGCCCGCTCTCCCATTGCAGTACATCGCACGGGACACGTCCGACCGGAGCTCGCCGGTGCCCGAACCACCTCGGCCGCTCCTTCTTGACGCACCGAGACGCACCGCTCGAGGCCGACGCCACCATCGTCTCCAGCACGCCGCGCCGCATCTCTCCGTGCCCTCGGCGATCCCGAAGACCCCCCCCCCCCCCCCCCCCCCGGAGCGCCGTCCCCGTCCACGACCGATCGCTGCTCCGCCGTCGTCGCCATCTCCGGCGAGAAGCGCCGCCACGGTAAGACCATCTCCTCCTGACCGTCCGATATAGATCGAGCGGCGTAGATTAGATCTCAGCCGAATCAGTATCAGCGAACCAGAGCCTGCCACGTCGATGCCCAGTCAGCGCCTCGTCAGCGCCCAGTCAACAGATTTGGTATTTTTGCAGAAAAGCCCCTGCCACTTAGAATTGTTATTACTTTTTATTCACACATCCAAATTCAAATATTTTTATATATTTAGAAAGCCCTTGACATGTAGAATATTTTAGATCTGCCAAAATTCAAATTTGACTTAGTTTAAAATATTTAAATTTCAAATGGTGAATTGGAGTATTTTTGTCATAACTTTAAATCTATAAATCCAAAAATTGCAAATAAAATTGTTTTAGAAACTTTGGAATATTTTTAAAATGATGCCTCTGTTATAAAATATTTTGAGTAATATTTGAATGATTTGATAGTTATATATTTAATTTGAATAGTTTGACTATTTTTTACATAACTATTAATAGAAATATTATTTTTGAATAAATCAAATTGCTTTAAATTTAATTAAATGCACTCTGTCTATTAATACTAATTACAAAATTTTGTTATAATAATTTGATCACATAAAACTCTAATATTATATTTAACCCTTTTATTATATTTTGCAAAATTAGAAACTAATTAAATTGCAATTATAACTTTATGCATACTTTATAAATATCACAAAAATTAGTATTATGTTTGTTGTGATTTAAAATTGCATTTCATGCATAGCATATTTTATTTTGTAGTTATATTTCCCATAAGAAAACTCCTCCCCCATTTTCTCTAAGTTAGGATTATTTTCAACTTAGTATTTTTGTAAAGTGCTATGCACTTAGACACTTAGAATTTTCAACATGGAGCTAGAAGACCAATGAAGGACTTAGCCAAAACATGATTTCAGAAGTATCTTCAAGGAGTAGAAACACTCAGAAGAAAATCAAGAAGAAGTTCATGAAGACCAACCAGCAATATTTTCTAATTCTTGCTTCCTCTCTTTATTTTCTCCTTTCTTCTCTAAGACTTCATGAAGACTAAGTTAATTCCAAGACCAGCCTCGGTGATACAAGAGTCCTCAAGTCTGAAGATTATTCAAGTCTACAAAAATTCATTCAAGACATCACCAAGGAGAAAGCTACAAGTCTGGAGATGAAACCTGGAAGACCAACTACATCTTCTTTCTATCTTTTCCCTCTTTCCTAATCTTGTCTTTCACTTTAGACAGAAACAATTTTTCATCATGTTATTACCATCTTGAAGTTTGTTGGATCCTAACGGCATAGTGAGATGAAGCGGCCTGGAGACAAACCTTACATGTCCACGTACATGAGACCTGTTCCAAAATTTAAGTGGCTGGCAGGGTGTCTGTCTCTCTCACTATAGTGAATATCCAATTTACAAAGAGTTGATAATAATTGTTGATTACCTTATAGACTTAGTATTTTCTCCAAGTAGTTTTGCACATCATGGCTAAGCCATTTGAGTGCTTATTCAAGATAATTTATAACAAAGTTATTTTGTCCAACTTCTGACCTTAGCCCTTAGTCATTTTTGACCAACACATTTCCTTGCATTGACTTAAAAGATTTTCATGGCATGACATGCATCTCTAGTCGAAATAATTTGCATATCATGCATGACATGTTTTCATTAGAAGTTTATGAAACTTGTTTGTTCATTATGTATGCTTGTATGTGTTGTGTTGTTTTGTTTTATGATTGTTGTATTGTTGTTTGCCTATATTGTTAGATTGAACGGAGAGCTCCGAATAACGTTGAAAAGAGTTTGTGAACAACGACAACATTCTAAGGCAAGTGGCACACCTCATAAACTTCCTATTATTTTCTTTATGCATTACTTAGTGTATTTTTATATAAGAATGTGTAGGATAGTTTTGCTATGCTCAACCTGTGTAGAAATTTCTTATTCCTGTGTCTAGGCTCCTATGCAATACTTAGTAGAATTATTGATGCTATGCAAATATTGTTTTGTGAAAACCTAAATTCTACTAAGTTAAGAATGAAACACCTTGGTGGTAAGAGGTTGTATGGTTTATGTTGAGTGGCTACTCAGGCCATGTCTATGGTTCCTGGAGTACGTACACTTGAGAATGGCCACCCAGGAACAGAGGAATCTGAAGAACTCCGAGTGACGATTGCTTCCAGTGCAGCCATTGCCAATGGGCTCTGGCTTGATCAACTATGTTGTGTGGACTCTCTCAGGCTTGACAATCAGATGTAGAGGGTGTTAGGTGGAACGGGTCAAGCCAGGTGGGAGGGAAAATGCTTCTGAAAGATCTCGTCTCATTCTTCTCCTTTTCCTTATCACTATAAGTGTGTAAAGGATAGTTTGGGTTGAATGGGTACAATGGTGAACGTGCACAACCTCTGCAGAGTGTAAAACTAAGTACTTACCATTTTCCCCGGTACGGACAATTTGAGCAGCTGATCACGGACATAAACGGAGGATTCCACCATTCCAACTTCAAAAGTTAAAACTTGATGGGTGAACAAATGAGACAGTGGTTTTAATGCCACGAATGTCTCGAATAGAAGAAAAGTGTTTTCCAAAGAGTTAGGAAAATTTGGCTTTATGCAAAATAGCCTTGAACTTCACCAGCCAAATAAGCATATAGGTTATTAGAGTTACTCCTCTAAATGTCCACCATAGTGTCACTTGCCAGACTCCATTTTTAATGGAATCTGACCCACGTTGTTGCAATATTTTTCTTATTGCAGATTAATCAGATGACGAGTGAGGTTTCGTTTAAAGGTTTCGAGTCTTCAACCAACATGTTTTCGCCTGTGGCAACATGAATGAGATGGAGACTCACTGCTATTGTATTTCCGCTGTTTACTCTTTCAAAGCTAGCTTTATGCTATGCAACTTGTATTAAATATTTTGTAATTCTGGATCATCGATGTAATAAAATTGATACTTTGTTGTGATATTACATCGTAAACTGTGTGTGCAACCGAATCGATCCAGGGATTTGCACTATACACAGGTATCTGCTTTATTTAAAGTGCAGGTACGCTACAGCATATCAAAATGCCTACCTAGATCTATAAGTCTTGCATGCAGGAGATTATTCTAGCAAAAGATCTTTTAAGTTTAAGTAAAACACCAGTAGGTATTTGGTGATTTTTAGTTCTTAAATTAAAATACTTTTTGGGATAAATCCAATTGGATGTGGTAGATATAAGTGGTAGGTGTCATGTACTATAAGGGTAGGTTTTTCCAGCATATATTTTATGCTTGATAAATCAATTTCTTAAAATAGGAGGTTATTCCTCATAGAATGTATATTTAGATTCTCAGATAATGATGTTTGTCTAGTTTTGGTTGTGTAAGCTACCTCTGCCCATGAAAATATGTTTGGTGTATTTTTGTGGATTAGCCACAAGTTTATCTAACTTACCCCACTGGTTAGGCACCAAAATAATTTATATTTTTCTCTGTACTTAAATAATGGTCAAAAGTTTACTTTATTTTAAAACAGGGATAACTTGAGTTACGATTATCCAAATCAGGTAAACCAAATTACTACTGAAATATAAAATTAATATCTTTCCAAGGAAATTAACTTTGCATACAGGAGATCTATAAAACTGAAAGTACAACCTTTTTGGTTCTGACATCGGTAGCTATTAGGTGATTTTTAGCTTCTGTTTGGGAGTAGTTTTTAGTGCACAACCAATTTTCAGAGTTTTCTTTAGTATCCAGGAGTACTGTGCTAGAAGGGTTTCTCTTTTTTAACAGTACTCTAAAAGTTATGCCTTTTTCATTGAAACAGCACCATAATAACTATTTAAATGCAATACTTGTATTTTCTGTTTTTGTATAAAAGCATGTTGGAGTCTAAATCTTGTCAACCTTGTAATCCAGGAGCTAAACTAAACCCTCACACTTGCCTCTTAAACATTAATGATTTTGTGTTGTTCCTTGTGTGCGATTAGCATACTCCATTTCATGCCATAGTGTAGAACTATACGATTGGTGTGTTCTGTTTGTAATTATGAGGATGACTAGGTGAATCCCCCATATGGATGATTCTGTTTTATGATGCTTGTCGTCTGTTTATTTACTTTAGATTGTTGTCAACTCGCATTTTAGGATTCACACTAGTCTCGCTTATTTTTCATGTTACGGTAGATCCGCAAGCAGAGGAGGAGCTGAACGTAGTAGCTGAGCACACCTGCGAAGAAGAGCAAGACCAGGGACAGTACTTTGAGCAAGGCAAGCCACCTCACCCATGTAATGAATCCTATCATTTTATCCAGCATGTTTTGTTTTCAAAATGAAATAATGCATGTTTCACTTCTTTTGTGGTCTCTTGCCATCCAAAAACTATTTTACAAAATATTGTCTGGCCAAAGCTATCTACTAGAAATACTCTACGTGTTACCAAGATAAGTTTTACTTGATGAACCCTGTTGTTGAAGGCTCCATCAAAAAGATTAAGTTTTCTAGTAGTCTACCTTCATCGACTTATCTCAACACTATAGGATGGGAACCGATTTGATAAAACTGTTTTACGGAGGAAAACCCGAGTTGCTGGGAGCAATCGGCGAGCAAGTGCTTTATTAAAACCCGTGTTGCTGGGAGCAATCGGAGATGTTTGCGAAAACCCGAGCTGCTGGGAGTAGTCGGAGAATTGGAAGTTATTTTTGAAAAAAAACAAAGTACTGCCCTAGAAGCCGCTCGAACAATTAACCTGTAACCACACTACCTGACATGGGTAGGGCTTAGCCGGAAGCTTGTCTGTTTTAGTATTGGGGCTCTCATACTTTCTATGGGGGCTGGGCCCTCGAATCCGGGTTGTCGTCCGGATGAGACAATACACTGCTGAGGACCAGCAGCCGGACGATTACGGCGGGTCTCCTGACGTGGCGGTGTGGCGTCCCGAGGAAAGACCAAGAGGTCTAGTGGAGCACACGGTGCCGAGGAGAACAAACCTACCGAGAGGTTCCGAAACTAGAGTGGTCATAGTGGAAAGCTTTGATCGTGTTATCCGGACCCCCGCATGCTGATGTATGACGGGCCGTGGCAGACACGGCGGAGATGACCGAAAGGTGTGGGTAAAGTGTGCAACCTCTCTAGAGTGTCAATCTATTCGAATAGTCGCGTCCGCGGTCATGGACGGTTGGAAAGGCCACTGATCTAGGCATATGGGAATTTTAGTTTTTTTAAAAGAAAGTGTTTCTCGAAGGAAAACAAGGAGGCAACAAGGTGGTACCTGGGAGGTACGGAATTTGGGTGAGGATGGTTGATCTCGGGGAGACAACCAGTCCGATCCCAAGTCAGGGAAAAGGGTTACCCCCATCCTAGTGTTTTGACAAACTTTTACAAAGGAAGTTTCTGTACTTGGATATGTCCTTGCTATATCTAAGAGAAGAGAATTCTATCTCTAAATTTTTTTCTTCAACAAAGATATAGAGATTTCGTATTCTCTATGTCTAAAGCCATGGTGTTCGAAAATAAGCCCTATAGTCGTATTTAGGAGCTATCCTAGTTTTCGAAAATGCTTTACTTGCATCTCCAAGAAAAACTGAAAACCTAGAGGTGGTCTTGCGAGTACGTAATTGTACTCGTTTGGCTTTGTCCCTGGATATTCAAATGTCCAGATTTTAATGAGGAGGCTTATGTCGAGGAGGAGGTGTATGACGACGACTTCGCCGCTTAGATGTCACCGGTCAACTGCACTTGGGGGATAGAAGTCTCTTTTCCGGCACCCTGCCGGGACGGGGAATTGCCCCCGGAGCCATCTCCATCGACTCCACCGCCATCTCAATCGCCGTTGCTGACTCCTATGATGAGGAGTGAGTAGCTCTCCCCCGGGGCTGCGGGATCTATGGAAGCCATATGGTTTATCTCTCCCTCCCATGTGATCTTTATGTGATCATGAGCTTTGTAATCTAGTTGAATATGTGATGCTACTCTTTGTCTATTATGCACTCTAGAGGTTACTTTAATATGAACTCCGGGGTTATTCATGTGTGTAACGGTGACAGTGGGTGCACCATGTGTGATTCCCTTTATGACATTGTTGGTGTTAGTTTACTCTGACTTTGAGGGTGCTCTTGTAGCCCTACATAATGAATGGTGTTCGTTATCCAACATGAGAGTGTTTGAGAGTAGTGTTTATTTATTTAACTTTGATGTCATTGTTGAGAATGTACACTGGTGAAAGTAGGATCCCTAGGCCTTGTTTCTAAGCATTAAAACACCGTTTCCAACAAGTTCTGCTATATGGTTGCTTGCTGCCATTTTTATTACAGATTGCAATTACTACTAATAATCATCCATATTACTTGTATTTCACTATCTCTTCGCATAACTTGTGCACCTATATATCTGACAAGTGTATTGGGTGTTTTGGGGACACAAGAGACTTCTCGTACCTTAATTGCAGGGTTGCTTGAGAGGAATATATTTGACCTCTACCTCCCTGAGTTCGATATATCTTGGGTGATTCAATTAAGGGAAACTTGCTGATGTTCTACAAATCTCTGCTCTTGGAGGCTCAACACTGTCTACAAGAATAGAAGCGTGCGTAGACATCATTATGTAGCATAAGATAATTTGCTTTCGTTGTTTGATGTACTGTTGGGTCAGTGACGTTTGCTTGTAATATTTGCTATCTTCACTCTGCTAAGAGTTTGTGTAATATTGCTTTGAGTCGTAGAGTGACTGTTGTGTTACCAAATGTTCAACTGTTGGCTCTCGAGATCGAGGTTAGGCTTATATCAGATGGATATCTGGGATTTGTCTAGCCTGGCTCTTTGGGGTGCTACATGTTTTGGTATCAGATCAAGACTACCTGTAGCAAACCCTTTTTGTTGGTCGATGTTGAGTTTAGTGTTTGTGAAATTTGAAAACTGAAAGTATTTTCAAAAATCTTGATAGGATTCTTTTTCTCCTTATCCATCAGTCTATTTCTGGAGCATCTTATCTTGATTTCATTTTAAAGGTTTACCATCTCATCTAACACTTCAAAATCCTAGGATCTCGAAGTTTGGGTAGTGTTTTCTCGTACCTATCTTTGGTTGCGATTCCTAGAGTTCTCTATGTGCTTCAATTCCATTGAAGCATGTATCTTTCTTCTTCCAAAAGCTTGAATTCTAATTGTTTGCTCATCTCTTATCATTAATATCATGTTGCTTCTCCACGTCTTTTCATCTATTCTGAATACCGGTGGATCTAACCTTCGTGGTCTATGTTCCCTTCTATCGGGATGTCAAGTGGTACTCATGGCCAGGGTCGTGGTGGTCGACACCATGGTGATGAGGAACTTTGTAGTGTACCTGCACTTAAAATATGGCGGATACCTATGTATAGTGCAAATCCCTGGATCGATTTGTTTGCACACAAAGTTTACGATGTAATATCACAACAAAGTATCAATTTTATTACATCGATGATCTAGAATTACAAAATTATTCATTACAAGTTGCATAGTGCGAAGCTAGCTCTTAAAGAAAAAGCAGCGGAAATACAATAACAGTGAGTCTCCATCATCTTCATGTTGCCACAAGCGAAAACATGTTGGTTGCAGACTTGAAACCTCTAAACGAAACCTCTCTCGTCATCTGAATAATCTGCAATAAGAAAAATATTGCAACAACGTGGGTCAGATTTCATTAAAAATGGATCTGGCAAGTGAGACTATGGTGGACACTTAGTGGAATAACTCTAATAACCTATATGCTTATTTGGCTGGTGGAGTTCAAGGCTATTTTGGATAAAGCCAATTTTTTCTAACTCTTTGGAAAACATTTTTCTTCTATTCGAGACATCCGTGGCATGAAATCCTGTTCACCCATCAAGTTTTAATTTTGAAGTTGAAATGGTGGAATCCTCCGTTGACATCCTCGTTCAGCTGCTCAATTGTCCGTACCGGGGACACGGCTAAGTACTTAGATTTTAACTCTGCAGAGGTTGTGCACGTTCACCATTGTACCCATTCAACCCAAACTATCCTATACACTCTGGAAGTGTAAGGGAAAAGGAGAAGAATGAGACGAGATCTTTCAGAAGCATTTTCCCTCCCATTGCCGGCCTGACACGTTCCACCTACATTCCTCTACCACCACCTGTCAACACAGGGCGAGTCCACGCAACTTAATTGATCAAGCCAGAGCCCATATTGGCAATGGTTGCACGGGAAGCAATCGTCACTCGGAGTTCTTCAAATTCCTCCGTTCCTGGGTGGCCATCCACAAGTGAATATCCCACAGGTAAAACCCCTGGGGACAACACTCAACTCATACAGCCAAGCAACCAATTCCACCCAGGTGTTTAATTACAACTTAGTAGAATTTAACATTTATCAAAATAATTTTGCATAGCATCACAATTCTACTAAGTATTTCATAGGAACCTAGACACAGGAATAAGTGAGTCTAAACATTGCTTGCATAGCAATACTATCCAACACATGCTTATAGAAAAATAATCTACTCATGCATACTAAAATACTAGGAAGTTTATGTGTGTGCCACTTGCCTTTGGAAGTTGTCGTTTCTCACAAACACTTTTCAACGTACTCGGAGCTCTCTGTTCAATCTAAGCATAGAAATCAAACAACAGTAAACAAACCACATAAAGCATACAACAACAAAATACCAAACAAGGTCCTCACAATAAATGGTCAGTTTGTCACATAATTCAGTATGCAAAAAGAATTGATTTGATATTCCATAGAATTTAATGGGCCGTTCTTTAATTTAAAATTCATCACACATTAATTGGGTCAAGGTATTAACACAAATCAACTTAATGGTCTTAAAAGCTTCTAACACTAATTAATTACCATTAACAAAACAATATAAATGTGTTTCCTTAAATGTAATTAAAACACAAGTAAAACTATCATCCTAACTTTTAGGATTTTCATAAAGTATGCATGATGCCAATTTGCATTGTTTTATTAACTTCTAATAAAGCAAGACATAGTAAAAAGGTTAAACAATAGATTAAAGTTTTCTGTAAATAACAAGTTAGTGCACCACTAAAATATAAGTTTTTATTATATCAATGTATTCTACACGCTCATACGAATTTATACACTACAAAAACATTGAAAACGGAGTTACGGTCGATTTGATATAAAATTTACAAGTTTTATTATTTAAAATATTTTAACACATTCGAGGGATTAAATGCAAAAGTGGTATTTTTTTGCATATGTATTGATTTATAAAATTGTGTTTTAGTTGCTCTGGATGGAGGAGAGAATTCTTGACATTAAGCAATAGGATTTATTTTAAAATCATTTTTGAAACAAAAGTTTTGAGTTAAATGGCCGAAATGCCTTTCAGGATTTTGATCAATTTAAACAGATTAAAAATAGAAAAATAATGATGAAAAATTAAACTACACGATCAGAGCTTTCCAACGATATTTCATTTGCTCAATTTGGACTAGTAGATCAAAAGATATGATTTATGAAAGTTCCATGCTTAAATAAAACAGAGATACGAAAATTGATAGATAATTCTAGATGAACACAAGGAAAGATTTTAGTGGCTGATACTCCGTCAACATGTGATCTATTCATATCCTCTAGATAAAAAAATATACAAATACAAGTTTCAGAATAGAACATATGAGTAGTTCACTAGTAGAAAAGATTGGATGGCGTGGAAACGTGTGTACGACAGCGGCGGACTCGGTGCGGGACATGCTCCTTGATGGTTAACAGAGGTGCTACGACTTGGTGAAGAGGTTCAACAGGCGGCAGCGGTCATGAATGTGTGGCCAATGTCCTCGGTGGCACCTTCCGTGGCTTCAAACGACGACGACGTCGATATTCCCTCCGATTCCTGTGAAGCTCCGGCGACGAGTACGAGTATTTTGGTCCACCGTTTTTGAAAAACAAAAATCAGCCGGGTGCGGAATAAGGAGGGTAGTTTCATTGACAAGGTTAGAGATGCTCGGGTTTACCAAGACGAAGACGATAACCTTTGAAACTCGTCCATGGCGATGGCGGCGGCGGCGATGGCGGCGGCGGCGATGCAGACGACGACTTAGAAATGAAGCATGACAATGTCCTGGAGGTAGGCCTTGATGAGTGGAGTATTCTGGTGCAAGGAATTGACGAGATTGCTTTCGTTGATGACAAGATCTGGCGATGAACTTGTTTTTGCGGCTGAAATTGGCATGATTGGTATGAGCTGTATAGGCATCCTCTAAGAAAAGTATGAGGACGAACATGAGAGAGAACGACGAGGGACACGAAGTGACGCGCTTGGATTTTTGTGAGATCGTCTGAGGAGGGAGATCGGGACGTGAAGTTCTTCGGATGGCATTCGGTTCACGAGGTCGATGTGCATGTTTAAGGCAATGAATTAGAAAATAAACTCCCGGGATGGAAAGCCCAACCAATATGGAGTAACTTTCGTGTTGTAGTCGAGGATAAACGGTCACCCAATTAATGGGGAAAATCAAGAGGGAAGAAAACACCATGGCTGTTACGCGATGGCTGTTACGTGTGCGTTTATGGAGATTGAAGACGAGCTGACGTCATCGCTGACATCAGCTATTTTTTTTTCCTTTTTCTTTTTCTGAATTTTCTTGTTTCTTTCATATCTTTTGTTTTAAGTGTCCAAATAAAGTCAAATAAATTTCTAAAAATTTATAATAACAATATCTTTGTGTTAAACCAGTTGTGGGCATATTTTGAACACTTTTCAAAAATCAAAATTTCGAAATATTGATTAAATGTAAATTTGACACTTTATGTCAAATTTGAAAACATGGCTTAATTAATTTTAGTTTTGGCTAAATAAAATTTAAAAAAACACTGATTTAAGTTTGAAAAGTAAGTTAATTAAACTCATTTTCCAATATTAAATCATTTATTACTTTAGTACAATATTAAATAACATAACACATTTATTTGAAATGAAAAGGGATATATAATGAATGTATTTTTAATTCAAAATATTTTGTGCACCATTAAGTTTTATTTTATAATGAGTCATTTGAAAACTCCCTATAGTACAATAGGGAAACAATATATCTTTATTTCATTTCTTATGTTGAAATTATTCTTGAAAATCATTTTATGTTTTGCAAAATGATGAAAATAATTTCATTTATTGAAATGCCTATTTTGATAAATCATTAATTATAAATCCATAAGGTTTTAAAGATATAAACTATAGACTTGAAATTTCCAAAAACTATGTTTTGAACTCAGGTAAAAGAATAAAAAAATATTTGACAAATAGACCATATTTAAATCGTTTAAAAGAACATTTATAAATGATATTTTAATTCGTGAATTGCTATGGCTAAGTGGTTGAAATCAAATACTTATAAAGAAACTTTTTATTACATGGAAAAGAGTTTGAAAGTTTGTGAACCAATTGTCAAATTATATAATGAAGTATAAGAAAAACAATGGATAGTAACATGTTTAATTTGAAACAAGTTTTGAAAATAGTGTTTACTTGAGATATTTGAAATAATAAACAACTTGGAACATGTTATGAACTCTTTTATAGTTGATTTTCTTATGCTTTTACTTTTTTATCTTAATCAAAAACAAAAGTTTAAATTTTTATTGATTTTTAAACATTCCAAAATATTGGGATATTACAAACTTTCGCCACCTCCCACAATGGCACAGGTTCTTCAAAACATCGAGAACAACCGCGTGAGGACTGAACATCTCCTTGAGCGTGTGGCCCAGAACACAGAGCGTCGTCCCAATACCTGTGCTACACTTGGAGATTTCCTTAAAGCTCAACCTCCTACCTTTGGTGAATACAACGAGCCCCTTGAAGCTGATGACTGGCTTTGTACCGTTGAGCGTAAGTTTGATGCTCTCCATGTTCAAGCCAATGACCGTGTGAACTTCGCCACTGATGCACATGGTGGGTGTGTTGTTGGAGACCCCAAGAGGAAGGTATGAAGTAGTGCAGCAGCAAATTTCCCTCAGTTATGAAACCAAGGTTATCGAACCAGTAGGAGATGAAGAATTCCCCTGAGGTATCAACGGCGCCAGAAAAGAGATAGTGCTAAGTTGACGTGGAGCCTGCACACAAACAATCAAGATACTTGTCCCCAACATAACAGTGAGGTTGTCAATCTCACCGGCTTATTGTAACAAAGGATTAAATGTATGTGTGGCAGAAAGATGTATGTTTGCAGAAAGTAATAGGTTTGCAGTTGTGGTTTTATCAGATTAATGAGAAGGACCGGGGTCCACAGTTCATTAGTGGTGTCTCTCCATAAATAATAACATTCATCCATGCGTGGTAAACAAATTACAGCTAGGCAATTGACAGAATAAAGATGAGCAACTCAATGCATATACTAACGATATGGTGTCTGGTGTGAGATTCATTCGGGCATTACAACAATATACATAGACCGTTCCAACCGCATCTATGACTAATAATCCACCTTCGGGTTAGCGTCCGCACCCCTTTCAGTTTTAAGTTGCATGCAACAGATTATCGACTTAAGCATTGTGTGTAAAGTAAGTAAGTAACATCATCCTTACACAAAGCACTACTGTTTTATCCCTAGTAGCAACTGTAAATCTACAACCTTAGAGCTTTCTATCACTGCCCAAGATTTAATAGAGACATGAACCCACTATCGAGTATAAATACCTCCTCTTGGAGTTACGAGCATCTACTTGGCCAAAGCATACACAAGTAACGGAGAGCATGCAAGATCATTAAATAGCACACACATGATATATTATGAAGCAATAACTTTAGTACTCAATATTCATCGGATCCCAGCAAACACAACATGGAGAATTACATAAAGATGATCTTGATCATGATAGGCAGCTCACAAGATCTAAACATGATAGCACAAGAGGAGAAGACAACTATCTAACTACTGCTATGGACCCGTAGTCCAAGGGTAGACTACTCATGCATCAGTCCGGAGGTGGTCATGACGACGGCGGCGGCTCGGGACCCATGGAGGAAAATATGAACACCGTGCGATTATTTTTAGGTCAAGAGGTATTTATGGGCGAAAGGGCAAGGTCGGTGGGCGCCCGAGGGCCCCACATCACCTCCTGGCGTGGCCAGCATGGGGCCCGCTCCACGAGGTGGTGTGGGCGCCTCGTGGCTCCTCTTCGCCTCGTCTTCGGTTCCTCGTGACACAAATATTCCAAAATTAATTCCAGGATATTTTATTTCCAAATCCGAGAATATTTTCTTAAGTGATTTTCTGAAACCAAAAACTTCAGAAAACAGGAAAAGGGCACTATGGCATCTTATTAATAGGTTAGTCCTAGAAAAATGCATAAACTATATAAAATGCATATAAAACATGTAATAATATGATATAACATAGCATGGAACATAAGAAATTATAGATACGTTGGAGACGTATCAGCCACCTGTCAGCTAGAGGGTGCGGATGGCACTTGGTGGGAAGGTTTCTTGGCGTTGCAGGCGCCAGGACATGAGGTCACTTGGGAAGAATTCCGTACTACCTTTCGTTCTACCTATATCCCTAAGGCAGTGATGGACATCAAAAGAAAGGAGTTTCTGGAACTGTCTCAGGGAAGGCTGAATATCGAGGCTTACGGGCGTGAGTTCACTCGTCTCGCTCGCTATGCCCCTCGAGATGTACTGATGATGCAGATAAACAAGAGTTGTTCCGCAAGGGCCTGAACCCAGCATTTCGGTATGAGCTATTACACTTCAGTACAATCAGGCTATCACTCTTGAGAACGGAAGGAAGGAAATGGATTCCGCTATGAAGTCTGTCTCTGGGGATTCTCGTGCATCTTGATATGGTTTCAAGAAGCGTTGTGTGTTTATCCCATACAGTGTTGTTCCAAGAGCTCCATATGCTCCTAAGCTTGCCGGTTATGCTCCTCGTCCAACAACACCCCATGCTACTTCGACCTATGGTGGTGGGCAAGGTTATCGTCCCTCTGGTGCTGCCCTAGCTGGACTTACTTGCTACACTTGTGGTCAGCCGGGACACTATGCTTGGGGATGCCCTCAAAGGAACACAGGTGGTGGAGCACCTCCGCCCAAGAAGGATGCTAAACCATCAGGTGTTGGACGTGGTCGTATGACCCATGTCACTGTTGATGCTGCTGAAGAAGATCCAAGCGTCATTCTTGGTACGCTTCACCTCAACTCTATCCCAGCTACAGTTTTGTTTTATTCTGGAGCATCGCACTCATTCATATCGCAAGGGTTTGCTCAGATGCATGATATCATCTTAGAGAAAATGTCTATCTCTATGGAGATTAACACTCCAGGATATCATTGGCGGGCAATTTGGACTGCCCCCGAGCCCAATCTTGTTATAGGCTCCTTATCTTATCCCATTCCTCTCATTGCCCTGAAGTCAACTAACCTTGATGTAACGTACCTGCACTTTAAATAAGTCAGATACCTGTGTATAGTGCAAATCACTGGATCGATTCGTTTGCACACACAGTTTACGATGTAATATCACAACAAAGTATCAATTTTATTACATCGATGATCCAGACTTACAAAATATTCATTACAAGTTGCATAGCATAAAGCTAGCTTTGAAATAGTACACCGCGGAAATACAATAGCAGTGAGTCTCTATCACTTTCATGCTGCCACAGGCGAAAACATGTTGGTTGTAAACTCGAAACCTATAAACGAAACCTCACTCGTCATCTGAACAATCTGCAATAAGAAAAATATTGCAACAACGTGGGTCAGATTCCATTAAAAATGGAGTCTGGCAAGTGACACTATGGTGGACACTTAATGGAATAACTCTATAGCCTATATGCTTATTTGGCTGGTGGAGTTCAAGGCTATTTTGCATAAAGCCAATTTTTCCTATCTTTTTGGAAAACACTTTCTTCAAATCAAGACAAGTATGGCATGAAAACCATAAATCTCATCTTCCCTTGTTCACCCATCAAGTTTTGTTTCTGAAGTTGGAATGGTGGAATCCTCCGTTGACGTCCGTGATCAGCTGCTCAAATTGTCCGTACCGGGGACACGGCTAAGTACTTAGTTTTACACTCTGCGGAGGTTGTGCACGTTCACCATTGTACCCATTCAACCCAGATTATCCTTTACACACCATTTGTGATAAGGAAAGGAGAAGAATGAGACGAGATCTTTCAGAAGCATTTTCCATTCCGCTCTGGCTTGACCCGTTCCACCTAACACCCTCTACATATACTTGTCAAGCCGGGGAGAGTCCACACAACATAATTGATCAAGCCAGAGCCCATATGGCAATGGCTGCACTGGAAGCAATCGTCACTCGAAGTTCTTCAGATTCCTCTGTTCCCTGGGTGGCTTTCCACAAGTGCACGTACTCCAGGAACCATAGACATGGACCTGAGCAGCCACTCAACTTCGCCGCCATACAACCAATCCACCCAGGAGTTTCATTAACTTAGTGGATGTGCACTCTCAGGTAAAAATCACCATGCTCACGGCCCTAAGTAGAATAGACATTCATCCTAGGCGACGACAACCATGAGCACAGCCCTGAGTAGTCACTTAACATTTTGTAAAACTTTTCATCAATTGCATAGCATCAATACATCTACTAAGTATGATATAGGAACCTAGACAAAGGAGTAAGGGAATTCTACACAGGTTTAGCATAGCAATACTATCCTACTCATGCATATAAAAATACTAAGTAATGCATATAGAAAATAATAGGAAGTTTATGAGGTGTGCCACTCGCCTTTGAATGTTGTCGTTGTTCACAAACTCTATTCAACAACGAACGTTTGCTCTCTGTTCAATCTAAACAATATAAGCAAACAACAATACAACAATCAACAAACAACAATCATCAAACATACATGCTCATATTTAGTGAACAAACAAGTTTTGTAAAACTTCTAAGGAAAACATGTCATGTATGATATGCAATTTATTTCTAAGGACTAGAGATGCATGTCATGCCATGAAATTCTTTTAAGTTAATGCAATGCAATTAGGTTGGTCAAATGACTAAGGACTAAAGTCATAAGTTGAATAAAATATTTTGTTTTATATCATCTTGAAGAAGCCCTCTAATGGCTTAGTCTTGATGTGTAGAAATATTTAGAGAAAATACTAAGTCATTTCTTCAAGATGATCAACAATTATTATCAACTCTTTGTAAATTGGATATTCACTATAGTGAGAGAGACAGACACCCGACCAGCCACTTAAGTTGTGGGACAGGTCTCATGTACGTGGACATGTAAGGTTTGTCTCCAGGCCGCTTCATCTCACTATGCCTCTAGGATCCAACAAACTTCAAAGATGATAACATCATGATCAAACTTTGTTTAAGTCTAAAAGACAAGATGTAGGAAAGAGGGAAAGAAAGAAAGAAAGAAAGATGTAGTTTGTCTTCCAGGCTTCATCTCCAGACTTGTAGTATTCTCCTTGATGATGTCTTGATTGAAGTTTTTATAGACGTGATAAATATTCAGACTTGGTGGTTCTTGTATCCTCGAGGCTGGTCTTGGATTTACTTAGTCATCATGAAGTCTAACAGAAGAAGGAGGGAGAAAAGAAAGAAAGAGGGAGAAGACTTAGAAAATATTTCTGGTTGGTCTTCATGAACTTCTTCTTGATCTTTCTTCTAAGTGCTTCCACTCCTTGGAGATTCTTCTGGAGTCTTGTTTGGCTAAGTCCTTCATTGGTCTTCCAGCTCCATGTTGAAAATTACTAAGTGTCTAAGTGTAGCACTTCACAAAAATGCTAAGTTGAAATTATTTCTAACTTAGAGAAAACTAATGAAGAGGTTTTCCTATGGGGAATATGATTATATAATAAAATATGTTATGCATGAAATGCAATTTTATTCACAAGAAAGCATCAAAACGACTTTTGTGATTTCTTTATAAATATGCATGAATTTATAAATGCAATTTTAGTTAATTTCTATTTTTGGAAAATATAATAAAAGGAATAATTATAAGCTTAAAGTTTCCTATGATTAAATTTTTATAACAAAATTTTATAATTAGTGTTAATAGACAGGGGGCATTTAATTACATTTATAGAAATTTTATTTAATCAAAAATAATATTTCTATTAATAGTTATGTTGAAAATACTCAAACTATTCAAATTAAATATATAACTATGATTTCATTCCAATATTACTCAAAATTATTTTATAGCAGTGGTATTAATTCACAATTATTCTAAAGTTTCTAAAACAATTTTATTTGCAATTTTTGGAATTCTAGATTTAATGTTATGACAAATATACTCAAATCTTTCATTTGAAATTTGAATATTTTAAATTAAGTCAAATTTGAATTTTGGCCGATCTAAATTAATGTACATGTCAAGGGCTTTCCAAATATATAAAAATATTTGAATTTGGATAAACAGAGAAAAAGATATGATAAATCTAATGTACAGGGTCTTTTCTGCAAAACTGCCAATTAAAAATAATTACAAAAATAATTGCTGATGAGGCACGACGTGGCGCTGACCAAGCACGCTGAGTCAGCGCTGACGTGGATAAGTGGATAGATCTGGGCCGTCAGATCTGGATCTGGCGGTCCAGATCAACTCGTACCCCTTCGCGTTAAAGTTCTAATCGTGGCCGTTAAACTTAGATCGGACGGTCCAGGAGAGGTTACCAAAAACCGGCGGCGGGACTCACCGGAGATGGAGGGGGCGGCGGCGTTCCGCTCGGGCGTGGACGGCGAAGTCGCTCCGGTGGCTTTCTCGGCTCGGAAAGGCGACGGCGGGGTGCGGCGCGAGGCGGCGGAGACGATGGAGGTGACAGTGGCTACGATTTCTTCACGAACAGGCAGGGGGTTGCGGCCGGAGGCGAGGTTACGGCGGCGAGCTCCGATCGAGCACGCCCAGCTCGATTCTCTGCCTAAAACATTGAAGAGATGGTCAGGGGAGGTGCGCACGAGCGAGGGGAGAATGAGGGGTGGGTCTCGGGCTCGCGGAGCGATTACCTCGCCGGGGACGGAGGAGAAACGGCGGCGGCTTCGACGAACTCCGGCGAGCTCTCGCGGCGGCCTGGGGGCGTCTTAGGGGCTAGGGTTTCTTTTCTGATTTTTCTATTTTACTTATATCTTTTGATTTATAACTCCAAATGATGTCAAATAAATTTCTAAAAATTTGTAATATTATTATCTTTGTGTTAAATCAGTTGTGGGCATGTTTTGAATCTTTTTGAAAAATAATATTTTGAAATATTGATTAAATACAAATTTGACACTTAAAGTCAAATTAGAATTTCTATCTTAATTAAATTTTCTTTTGGCTAAATAAAATTTGTAAAATACCCACATTCCAATATGTTTAAATTTAAGTTATTTAAACTTGTTTTGCTGAAATCATTCATCTTTATTTTGGCATAATATTTAAAGAACTAAATATTAATAATTTTTAGGAAATGTGAAATATAAGGTATTCCTTTTTAATTGAAAATAATTTGTGCACCATTATATTTTATATTATGATAATTTCATTTGAAAACTTCATAACAACTTTGGAAAAGTTTTCAGATTTAATTCATTTCCTTATATAGAATATATTAATCATTTCATGCTTTGAAAATAAATGAAATTCATTTAAGCAAATCAAATGTTTATTTGGCTAATTCATTAATTTAAATCTATGAAGTTTATAGTTATAAATTACAGAATTGAAATTTTAACACCATGTTTTGAACTTAGTTGAGAGAATGTAAACCCTTTGGCTACTAACACCATTTTTAAATAATTTATGAATTTAGGAATAGATATGGCTAAGTGGTTGAAATCAATTACTTATAAGTAAACTATTTACTTAAAATAAAATGAATTGTAGTTTGTAAAATATTTGTCAAATTACATTTTAAGGTTTTTTGAAATACAGTGGATAATAAAATGTTTAAACTGTGACATTTGAAATATTAAACTCTTTCAATAAGTTTGAAGTCTTTCATAGTTGGTTTCCTTATGCATTTAATATTTTATTTTAATAAAAAGAAAAGTTTTAAATTTTAGTGATTTTTGAATATTATAAAATGTTGGGATGTTACACTTGATGTCATATTGGGCATGGATTGGCTGGTACGGTAAAAGGTCGTTATTGATTGTCCAGCCAGATCTATGGATATGACCCATCCTTCCGGTGAAACTGTTCGGTACTGGTCCGCTTCCTCAGTACCTTCCTCGGCAACATCTTTTCCAAGCTCAGTGTTGTGTGCCATGGACGCCTCACCTACACTTGAAATTCAAGATGTTCGGGTGGTTTGTGATTTCCAGATGTTTTTCCTGAGGAGTTTCCTGGTATGCCACCTGATCGAAGTGTGGAGTTCGTCATTGAGTTGGTTCTTGGAACTACTCCAGTCTCCAAAAGACCTTACCGCATGCCTAAGGAAGAGTTGGTGGAGTTAAAGAAACGGCTAGAGGAGATGGAAGGAAAGGAATTTATCCAACCTAGCACCTCTTCTTGGGGATGCCCTGCACTCTTTGATAAGAAGTGGGACACCAACATTCCTCGACTGGTGGTTGATTACCGACTCTTGAATGTTGTGACGATCAAGAACAAGTACCCTCTTCCTCGGATAAATGATCTATTTGACCAACCAGTTGGTGCTACTGTCTTCTCCAAGATGGATCTGAGGTCCGGTTACCATCAAATCCAAATCCGAAAGGAGGACACCCCAAAGAAGGCATTCCAGACTCGTTATGGTCTCTATGAGTATACCGTGATGTCCTTTGGTCTTACCAATGCTCCAGCCACTTTTATACGGCTGATGAACTCAGTATTCATGGAGTACCTCGACAAGTTCATTGTGATGTACATCGATGATATTCTAATCTACTCCAAAACCAAAGAGGAGAACGCCGAGCATCTGCGTTTGGTGTTGACTAAGCTTTGTGAGCATCATCTCTACGCCAAGTTCTCCAAGTGTGAATTCTGGTTGAAAGAGCTTATCTTTCTTGGCCATGTTGTGTCTGCCGATGGTGTTACCGTCATTCCGTAGAAAGTTCAAGCTGTTTTGGATTGGGAGACACCTAAATCAGCTAAGTAGATTCGGAGTTTTCTCGGACTTGCTGGTTATTACCGTCGCTTCATTGAGAACTTGTCCAAGATTGCAAAGCCTATGACTGATCTTCTCAAGAAAGGAAAGAAGTTTGAATGGTTAGAAATGGCAGAAGAAAGCTTTCAGGTATTGAAAACCAAGTTGACCACTGCTCCAGTTCTTGTCCTCCCTGATACGAGCAAGGATTTTGCTATCTTCTGTGATGCTTCTCTTCAAGGGCTCGGATGTGTGTTGATGCAAGATGGTCATGTTGTTGCATATGCCTCTCGAAAGTTGAAACCGCATGAGCTGAACTACTCAACCCATGATCTAGAGTTGTCTGCTGTTGTCCATGCTCTAAAGCAATGGTGGCATTATCTCTGTGGTAATCGTTGTGAGATCTATTCGGATAACCAAAGTCTGAAGTATCTATTCACCCAACAGGATCTGAATCTCTGACAGAGACGATGGTTGGAACTCATCAAGGACTATGATTTGGGTCTCAACTACCAACCCGGCAAAGCGAATGTCGTTGCTGACACGCTAAGTCGGAAGTCTTATTGCAATGTTATGATGCTTAAGAAAGCTCAACCCTCCCTCCATGAAGAATTTGGATGACTCAACCTTGAAGTTGTTCCCAGTGGATTTCTCGCAAATATTGAGGTGAAACCCTCTCTCGAGGACAAGATCCGGGCTGCTCATAAGCTAGACTCTGAAGTTACCCAGATAAAGCAGAAAATTGCTAGTGGAGTGGATAAATGTTTCTCCCTTGATGATAAAGGTACTGTGTACTTTAGTTACCGTCTTGTTGTGCCGAATCATCAGAAGTTGAAAGAACTAATCCTTCGAGAAGCTCATGAGTCACCTCTTTCTATCCATCCTGGTAGCACCAAGATGTATCGGGACCTTCGCTAAGATTCTGGTGGAGCCGGATGAAACTAGAAATTGCTAAGTTTGTTGCTGAATGTGATGTATGTCGTCGTGTTAAAGCTGAACAACAAAGGCCAGCTGGTACTCTTCAACCTCTTTCCATTCCTGTCTGGAAGTGGGATGAAGTTGGTATGGATTTCATCAATGGTCTTCCAAAGACTCAGAAGGGAAACAATGCTATCTGGGTAGTCGTGGACCATCTTTCTAAGGTTGCTGACTTTGTTCCTATTCGAGAAGGCGTTACCGCTATTCAACTAGCAGATATGTATGTCTTCCGGATAGTTCTTCTTCATGGTATTCCAAAGAATATCATCTCTGATCGTGGAAGTCTGTTTACCTCCAAGTTCTGGTCTGGTTTCCAACAAGCTATGGGAACACATCTTTCTTTTAACACCGCTTATCATCCTCAAACTGGTGGTCAGACCGAGCGAGTGAATCAGATTCTTGAAGACATGCTAAGGGCATGTGGCATATCCTTCGGAAAGAACTGGGAGAAGTGTCTTCCATTCGCTGAATTCAGTTACAACAACAGCTTCCAATCTAGCATTGGTATGGCACCCTTTGAAGCTTTGTATGGCAGGAAATGTCCTACTCCTGTAAATTGGTCCGAAGCCGGTGAAAGACCACTCTTTGGACCAGACATCATCAAGGAAGCAGAAGATCAAGTCAGAATTATCCGTGAGCGTCTCAAAATAGCTCAGTCTCGTCAGAAGAGGTACTATGACACTCACCATCAGGATGTTCTCTATGAAGTTGGCGAGTATGCCTATCTCAGGGTCACTCCTCTTCGGGGTGTCCGTCGTTTCGGTATCAAGAGCAAACTAGCTCCTCGCTATGTGTGTCCTTTTCGTATTCTTGCCAAGCATGAAGAGCTTGCCTATCAGTTGGAACTACCCTCAAAATTTCCACATGTTCATGACGTCTTCCATGTTTCCCAGTTGAAGTGTTGCTTCAAAAATCCCATCCATGGTGTTGATCATGAGACTCTTGACCTTCAGGAGGATCTAACCTATCGTGAATATCGTATCTGCATCCTTGATGAAGCCGAGTGTAAAACTCGATGCCAGAGCATCAAGTTCCTCTAAGTTCAGTGGTCTCATCACTCTGAGGAGGAAGCAACCTGGGAGCGCGAAGATCGTCTCCGATCTGAGTATCCCGACTTCTTTTCTAAAACCTAGTAATCTCGGGGCGAGATTCTTGAAAGGAGCATAGATCTGTAACATCCCAAGTTTTTTAAATATAAATAAAAGGTGTGTTTTGAGCATTGCCTGCATCTCTTTTAATTTGGACAAGAATCTGCATTTAAACTTTGAAATGTTTGCTTTTAAAAGAAGGCTTAAACTCTTGTTATTTATGGTGAACTCAAAATATTCCAAATTTTCAAAATCCAAGACAGCTATTGGCTTCCTTGGAAATTTTGAATCTCCTAGTATTTTTCTACAAATTTTCCTTATTTCAGAAAGGCCCCAAACTATTTAAATAATAAACCAAGGGCCTGTTTGTGAAGAAAACTGGCAATTAATAAAATCTCCAGGAGGTTTTCCGGAAGAAGACGTCGTCTTCAACCTTCTGACGGCGCGTGCGCCCGTGTCGCTCCCCTGGCCTTCCGATGCCGCCTCCGCGCTACGATTCGCGCCACCGATGTCGCGCATCTATAAGAAGCCTTCGCCGTCGTCTGGAGAAACCCTGGCCCACTCCCTTTTCTCCTCCTTCCTCTCCAATTCGGCGAAACCCTAGCCTCGGGTCTACGGCAAATTCAGGCGATTACGGTAACCTCCGGCCACCCCTAGCTCTGGCGAGCAGTTCAGAAGCTGCGCCGTGCTCTGCTCTCCCTCCTCCTCGAGTTGTTCGTGCAGGGAAGCCGAGAAGCCGAGGGAATCATCAATTTCATCCGCTCGGGTCCGCCGCCGTCGACCTCAAACTCCGGCCGTCTCTGACCTCGCCTTGCATCCTCGACCCCTCCACGAGCTTCAGGTTGCTCCTGCGGTCCTCCCCGTGCCCTCCTTCTTCTCCCTCTTGCTCGGATTTTGCTGGCCGTCGTGCTCCTCTTCCGGCCGCTGCGCCCGCACGTCGCCGGAGCAATTCCGGTGACGTTTTCTGGATGGCGCCACCACCTTTTAGTACGCCCTCGCGCCCTCTGCCGATTGCCGCAAGGCAATTAGCCCAAGTCGCTCGAATTCGAGCGATTCGTGCTCGGCAGGGAGGATTCTCCATGGATGATGTCATGCCTACGTCATCGGCCCCTTTTCTGTTATTATTTCCAAAAAATTTAATCATTTTCAGTAATTGTTTAATTCTATGACATGTGGGACCATGTTGTTAGGTGTTTAATCTTTTTCATTAATATTTTATGAAATTATTAAAAGTATGACATGTGGGGCCAATTTATTTAAAAAAATTAAAATTTGAATTAAATTGTTTAAACTTTGAAAATTCATAACTAATTCATTTAAAATCAGACAAATATGATTTTTATATTAGAATGATCAGAAAAATAATATCTATTCAGTTCTAATTTAATCATACATATTCAATACAATCACAGTGATAGTATTAGTCTCACACTAATAAACCCTAAATCTAATTATAGGTATGTTTTATACACCCATTCAATTGATGCTTGCATCTACGGTATCCTAAATGACAAATCGTTCATGTGATTGTGCATCGCATCAATATTTTTTATTGATTGGGTTATTCCTTTACGGTATTTGGTTCTTCACGATAGGATTCGAGCCCGAGAGTGTTTGCAACGCCTCCGAAGATCAATACCCAACTACTGAAGAGCAAGGCAAGCATAACCTCATATCTACGCATATAAGATTTCAAAAGTATTTGATTCTTATGTTATGCATACGGTTAAAAGATGTTTTGGTCGAGGTATAGAGAGTCACTTGTGATGCATCGCCGCTTAAACTTGCTTAGTTGTTTCTTTCTCCATCCAGTCGAGAAGGTTGAGGTGGAATGGGTATGCATGATTCAGTTATTTATCTCTAAAGACTTGAACGTGAGACCACATTGGGGTTGTGGTGGGTTGTCTCTTTCTCGTCGACACTAGGAACTGAATTCCTGGGTTCGGAACCAAGACTATTCGTGCATCCACACGGGGTATTAATTTCCCCCTCGACTCCAACTTGCCTAGCCTACTACGTGAAGCCACTAGTTCGGGTGTTCCATTTGCGTGTGCAGTAAAATGATTTGAGGAGAAAAATTAGGGCTCGGGTCAGGAGAGTGTGACGCTCTGATCTTGACTCTGGCAACCCGCACTAGGGATCTCTGAGATGGCGGTCTGACCTACTGCTGTGGCTCATGGACATAGGCGAAGCTTGGGAAAGGTCGTGGCCAACCGCCCTGTCGGCACTCCCAGGTAGAGTGCTAATGTCTGGCGAATCGGTTGGATGGCGCGTGTGGGTAGTTACACCCCCTGCAGGGTAAATCTTTTCGGAAAGCCATGTCGACGGTTATGGATGACTTGGTAAATTATTTCGGTGATCATAGACAACATTAACATGATCCTAAAACTTGACAACTAAAGGGTGGTTAGGATTGTTTCCTCGGGTTGAGCGAGGGGGTGATTCTTGTGGGTGGTGCAAACGATGGCATTCTGGCGGCTATCGAAGATGGGGGAAGAAGTTAGAGGTGTTGTTCCTTAACCCATTTTAAAATTCTACTGATGCGAGATTCTCTCCTCCCTCGAGATGAAAATAAAGATGGCTTTATGCAAAGAACCTCATTCATACTCTATGAACGAGCATATATATGGTAGGTAAATAAGTCTTGTTGAGTACCTCCAGTACTCAGCCTTGCGCACTTTTTGGACAAGCGAAGGTTCCTTTTCCACTGGTGGTTTCTACATGGATATCGACGAGTAGATCGGGGTTCCCAGGCAACAGCATGGAATCGATGGGCGGGACGTCGCTTATGTTATGGCCTCTTAGGCTTTTTGGTTCTTGTTATGTAGCATAAAATAATTTGTTTTTGTTGTTTGTTGTACTGTTCGCTTAGTGACCTCTGCTTGTAATATTTGCTATCTTCACTCTGCTAAGAGTTTGTGTAATATTGCTTTGAGTCGTAGAGTCACTGTTGTGTTACCGAATGTTCAGTTGTGGGCTCTCGAGAAAGAGGTTAGGCTTATATCAGATGGATATCTGGGATTTGTCTAGCCTGGCTCTCGAGGGGGCTACAAGACCTATCAACATCCACAAGCTTAGTCCTACTCGTCCCGAGTAGGCAAGAACAATAAAAGAAGAATAATTTCTGAAGTGACATGCTTCAACACAATCTTGATCACGTAATAATGTAAGGCATGTAAACTGTGATCAAATGAATAAGGGGTGTAGTTTATATCGATATCAAATGAGTAATAAATAAACTAGTAGGTAAAGCACGCAAAACTTTCAATGATATAGTACTAGATAGCAGTCAACTGTGCAAAATAGATAATAGAGATGGTTTAAGCTTCAATCACAAGAATATAATCATCTAATGCTTCCAACAAACATGACAACTTAATGAAAGGATCAAGTCAAGCAATATCAATATGCACGTAGAAGATCAATACTTTATTTGTTCAAAACAAACAAGCAAGCGTTCAACGTTGGTTCCTGGCACCACGATGTTATGGCTAAGAGAATGTTAACGGGGGCTTGGAAGGTCAACGGAAGAAAGGCTCACAAAGCTGCAAGTGATCATTGGACAAGAGAAAGTCTTATAATCAAAGCTATGCAAGGAGTAGTGATTGCCACACAACGGATGCACATAGAGCTATAAGTATATGAAACCTCTCCAATGGAACTAGTGGGGGTGCATCCAACTTGCTTGCTCACGAAGACCTAGAGCACTTTTGAGGAGGCTCATCATTGAAATATACAAGCCCAGTTCTATAGTCTAAAGTTCCCCACATAGTTATGCAACTAAGACATGAAATCTCTCACATATGGAGTACAAGTGCTAAACATGAGCACACGTGATGACTATAAAAGATATGCTGCTATAACATGAGCACAAGTGTGTGATAAAGAATAGTAATGCTGCCCCCTTTTTTCTTTCTCTTTTTTTCTTTTTCTCTTTTTTCTCTTTTTTTTCTTTTTCTGTTTCACTTTTCGATGGCCTCCATGGCTCTTTCACTTTTAGGGGCAAGCATCCTAATATGATATATGATATATGACAACACACTAATGATGATATGACAACATACTGATGATACAAATAACTAATATGAATGTGACATAATATGTATATGACAACGGTGCCTCTGCCAGTGTAGCAAGTTATGCAATTATCTAGCGTAACATGGGTAAAACCACACATAAGTTTTATAGAATCATGCAAAGTAATATATAAGTAATGAATGACAACAAGTCATGTAATGTAAGATGGATGTTGCATGGCAATAAAGAACAGCTATGGAAATTTTGTAGTAGGTAGGTATGTTGGATGTTTTGAGGAAGATATTTGGCTTATGTGTAGGAGTACAAGATGAAGATCTCCCACGAGTTTGGATGTACCCGCGAAAAATGCACCAACTCTCAATGTGAGAAAGGGCAATGCAAAGTACCGAAGAGGTTAGCAAAATGGTGATGGAAGTGCCATGAAAACCGCGGTTTTAGAACTCACAAGTATAAAGATTCCAAATAAAAATATGATCTTACAAGGCATAATGAAAATCACTCCAAGAGGGATCATGCCGAATGACAAAGTCACTGTTGGCTTCCTCGACCGTAGCGCATAACATAAAGTCAATATGGTTGCCTTAGGCAAATAGAAGTCATATACCATTATGCAATCAACTGGAAATTTAAGTGTGGCACAGCTTCAAGTTTTTCTAGACCAACCATTAATCATTCCACTTTACTAGACCATCATGTTTACCATTAAGCAAATTAATATCTCAATACAACATCAATGATTCCAGTGACACAATTTAATGATCTACAAGATTATGTATCATTTAGTTATACCATCTACCACATTTAGCATTTTTTGTTCTCAACCAAACACCAATCAACTTATATAAAAGATAAGCTCTCCAAGTAATTAAACAATGAGATATGAGAGTATGATATAACGAAGCTAACAGCTCTAGCAAGAGACGCATGAAAAAGAAGAGCTAGAAAGCAAACAATAGCTAACGAAGAATACTCAACATATATAAGTGAAGAATACGAGTATTCATAAGACAAAGCGGAGCGTGTCTCTCTCCCACACAAAAGAATGCTAGGAAATATTTTATTTAGATAATGAAAATAACAATAACAAAAATAAACAGACGCTTCAAGAAAAGCACCTAAGATGTGACGGAATTAAAATATAGTTTCACTAGAAAGGACCTGATAGTTTGTTGATGAGGAAGGGGATGCCTTGGGCATCCCCAAGCTTTCACGCTTGAGTCTTCTTGAAATATATATTGGGGTGAACTACCGGGGTATCCCCAAGCTATGGTGTTACTATCCTCTTGATCACATTATATCATCCTTCTCTCTTGATCCTTAAAAACTTCCTCCAAACCAAACTTAGAGTAAACTTCATTAGAGGGTTAGTGCATGAAAAATTATGATATTTTGTAGGAACACAATTGCTACCAATGCTACTGGACATTATCTACAGCCACTGATACTTCATAGGATAAAAAGATTCAATCACAATAGCAAAAGAGGCATTGCAAAATAAATGTCAGAATCTGTCAAAAACAGAACAATACGTAAAGATGAATTTTTTCGAGGCACTTAACTTGCTCAGATCAGAAAACTCAAAACTAATGAAAGTTGAGTATACATATGAGGATTACGCGAAAACAAGAACAGATTTTTTTGACGTTTCTGTGAAGAGTTATGAATTTAACGGTGAACAGAAGAAAACTGTTTATGCGCGGGAATCCAAATTTAGCATCAACTTTCAACTAGAGACTTAACTTGACACAACATTGCAATAAAATAAAGATAGAAAGGAATTGCTACAAAGGTAGGACAAGTCATTGACGCAAGCAAAATAAAATAACAGGAAATAAAAGTGGGTTGTCTCCCATAAGCGCTTTTGTTTAACGCCTTTGAGCTAGGCACAAAGAGTAAAACTCAAGTATTATCAAGAGATGAAGCATCAACACCATAATTTGAAAAAATAATATAATCAAAAGGTAGCTTCCTTATTTTCCTAGGGAAGTGTTCCATACCTTTCTTGAGTGGGAATTGGTACTTGATGGTATCTTCTTTCATATCAATAATAGCACCCACAGTTCTAAGATAAGACCTTCCCAACACAATTGGACAAGATAGATTGCATTCAATATCCAAAATCAATGGGGACCAGGTTATTATTAACCATAATAGGAATATCATTGATCCTCCCCAAAGGTTTCTTCAAAGAATTATCAGCAAGAAAAACATCCAAATAGAAATGTTCCAATGGTGGCAAATCAAACATATCATAGAGCTTTTTAGGCATAACAGAAATACTTGCACCAATGTCTCACAAAGCATTGCAATCAAATTTATCTACTTTAATTTTAATGATGGGCTCCTAACCATCTTCTAACTTCTTAGGGATAGAAGCTTCAAGTTTTAATTTATCTTCCCTACCTTTAATGAGAGCATTTGTAATATGAGTAGTAAAAGCCAAATTAAGAGAGCTAGGATTAGGACTTGTGGCCAACTTTAGCAAGAGCTTAATAACTTCATAGATATTACCATTATCAAAATCAAAATTATTATCATCAAAGCAAACTGAACCACATTTTCCATGTTCTTAAAAATTTCAGCATTTTTATCAACACTAGTTTCAGCAGTTTTAGGCAATTTTAAATTTTTGGATGAATTAGAAGAGACATTTACTACACCAATTATGTTACCATTGATAATAGGAGGATTACTAACATGTGAAACACCATTATTTTCAGAGGTAATAATAGTAAAAACTTTAACAATATTAGCCTCTTTATCTAGTTCTCTCTCTCTTTCCCATCTAGCACATAATTGGGCCATCATCCTAACATTTTCATCAATTTGAACTTGGATGGGATTAATTTTAGCAAAGGGATTACTCTATTTAGTTTCAGTAGGCATAACTTTAGATTTCAAAAGATCAACATCAAGGACAAGACTATCAACTTTAGATGCAAGAATATCAATTTTCCCAAGTTTTTCCTCAACAGTTTTATTAAACAAAGTTTGTGTAATGATAAAATCTTTTAACATGGTTTCAAGTTCAGAGGTGTTAGTCCTATTATTGTTATAAGAACCACCATAAGAATTACCATAACAGTTACCATTATTATTCAAAGGATATGGCTTATAGTTGTTATTACCATAATTATTCCTATAGGCATTGTTGTTGAAATTGTTACTTTTAATGAAATTCACATCAACATGCTCTTCTTGGGCAACTAAAGAAGCTAACAGAACATTATTTGGATCAACATGGGATTTACCACTAGCAATCATAGACATAATAATATCAATCTTTTCACTCAAGGAGGAGGTTTTTTTTAAAAGAATTTACCTTCTTACCTTCAGGTGTCCTCTCCGTATGCCATTCAGAATAATTCAACATCATATCATCCAAGAGTTTTGTTGCAGCCCCCAAAGTGATGGACATAAAGGTACCTCCAGCAGCTGAATCCAATAAGTTTTTTGAAGAAAAATTCAGTCTTGCATAAAGGTTTGGATGACCATCCAAGCAGTCAGTCCATGGGTTGGGGAATTCTTTATCAGAGATTTCATTCTTTACCAAGCTTGAGCAACATGTTCATTATCTAGTTGTTTAAAATTCATGATGCTACTTCTCAGAGAAATTATCCTAGGATAGTATTTTCCAATAAAAGCGGCTTTGCATTTTATCCATGATACAATACTATTCCTAGGCAATGAAAGCAACCATTCCTTAGCTCTTCCTCTCAAGGAAAAAGAAAATAATTTCAGTTTTATGATATCACCATCTATGTCTTTATATTTTTGCATGTCACATAATTCAACAAAGTTATTTAGATGGGCAGCAGCATCATCAGAACTAACACCAGAGAATTGCTCTCTCATAACAAGGTTCAATAAAGCAGGTTTAATTTCAAAGAATTCAGCTTTAGATGCAGCTGGAGCAATAGGTGTGCATACAAAATCATTATTGTTGGTGCTAGTAAAGTCACACAACTTAATATTCTCAGCATAACTCATTTTAGCAATTTAAATGACAAACCAAAATAACAATATTAAGTAAAATAATACTAAACCGAAATAAGAAAAGCAACAAAACTGAGAATAAATGACAAAACCAAAATATAAAAAGTAATGCAAGTAACTAATTTTTTGTATTTTTATATTAAGCAAACAAGACAGTAATAAAAAACTAAGCAATACAATAACAAAATAAAAAGATTGGAAGTGTGAAAACACCCCTCGCAGAAGAATGCTTATCTCCCCAGCAAGCGCCAGAAATTCTTTGTGATGCTAATGTTGACGGGGGAATATCAAAGTATTCTCACCAAAGGAATCCCAATCTCCCTGGCAACGGCGCCAGAAATTCTTGATTGCTCACAGAGGTGTGTGGTTAGGAAACCCCAAGAGAAAGGTGTGAAGTAGTGAAGCAGCAAGATTTCCCTCAGTTATGGAACCAAGGTTATCGAACCAGTAGGAGATGAGAATCCCCCGAGGTTTCAACGGCGCCAGAATCCTTGGTGAGACGTAGGAGACGTGGAATCTGCACACAACATAATCAAAGTATTTTTTTCCCAACTCAACGGTGAGGGTGTCAATCACACCGGCTTGCTGTAATAAAAGGATTAAACGTATGTGTGGAAGAAAGATGTTTGTTTGCTGAGAGTAACAGGTTTACAGTTGTGGTTTTATCAGATTAAAGAGAAGGACCGGGGTGCACAGTTCACTAGTGGTGTCTCTCCATAAATAATAATAACATTCATTCATGCGGGTAAACAAATTACAGCTGGCAATCGATAGAATAATTATGAGCAAACCAATGCATATACTAATGTTATGATGTCTAGTGTGAGATTCATTCGGGCATTACAACAATATATATAGACCGTTCCAACCACATCTATGACTAATAATCCACCTTCCGGTTAGCGTCTGCACTTCTTTCCATATTAAGTTGCATGCAACAGATTATCACCTTAAGCACTGTGTGTAAAGTAAGTAAGTAACATCATCCTTATATAAAGTACTATTGTTTTATCCCTAGTTGCAACGGTACATCTATAACCGTAGAGCTTTATGTAACTACCCAGATTAAATAGAGACAAGAACCTACTATCGAGCATATATACTCCCTCTTGTAGTTACAAGCATCTACTTGGCCAAAGCACACACGAGTAACGGAGAGCATGCAAGAACATTAAATAGCAGACACATGATATATTATGAAGCAATAACTTTAGTACTCAATATTCATCAGATCCCAGCAAACACAACATGGACAATTACATAACGGTGATCTTGATCATGATAGGCAGCTCACAAACTCTAAACATGATAGCACAAGAGGAGAATACAACCATCAAGCTACTGTTATGGACCCGTAGTCCAAGGGTAGACTACTCACGCATCAGTCTTGAGGCAGTCATGGTGACGTAGAGGCCACCGGGGATGATTCCCCCTCCCGGTAGGGTGCCGGCTGATCTCTTCCGAATTGGTGTTGACGACAGCGGCGGCTCGGGACCCGTGGAGGAAATAATGAACACCGTGCGATTTTTAGGTTTTTGGGGGGGTAATTGTTGGCGGAAGGGCAAGGTCGGTGGAGGCCCGAGGGCTCCGCACCACGTGCTGGCACGGGCCCACTGCTGGCCGCCCGAGCACCAGGTGGGGGCGCCTCGGTGCCCCACTTCGTGTCTCCTTCGGTTTTCTGGAACCTTCATAAATCAAAAATAATTCTAGGATGTTTTTCGTCCAATTCCGAGAATAACAGCAGAAAACAGGGAACTGACACTTTGGCATCTTGTTAATAGGTTAGTCCCAGAAAATCCATAAAACTATATAAAATGCATATAGAACATGTAATAACATGGTATAATATAACATCGAACATAAAAAGTTATAGGTTGGAGACGTATCACTTGTCTACGAGAATAGAATCGTGCATGGACATCATAAAGCACTTCTAATTCCAAATCATCTACTACTTTTCTCATGATCTTGGAAAGTGGCATTAATGAGAATAAGTTGAAAGTTTCAAAGTAAGCACAAGAGAAATTTAATTGGAATGGCGATGAAATCCATTCATAGGAAGTTTCATGATGTACTCTCGTGGCATAAGTTGGTTTAAGGATTTTAATTCACGAGCAGTATTTCCTCCAAGCACAAGTGGAAGCTAGCAATAGATTTGACTACGACAATCTAACAGAGCAATAATCATCCACTAGTGGAAATCCAGCCTCTAGTCTCGATTCGAGAAGAAATTTAGTCCCGGTTAGACGACCGGGACTAATGAAGTGGGACTAAAGCCCCCTAACCTTTAGTACCGGTTGTCTACGAACCGGGACTAGGGGCCCTACCATGTGGTCGGATTAGCAAAACTGATATTTTCAGATTTTTTTAATTTTTTTTGTATATATCAAATCTTTAAATTATTTCTCGATTTAACCTCTAATCGCCACTCATATATTAATCCCAAGTCCCACACGCTTTGCCCGCATTCTCTGTAGCGCCCCATATTTTAAATAAAGATGGAACACCTGTGTTATGTGCTAGTCCCTGGATCACTGCCAGCACCACAGTACAAAATATATAGTATCATTGCATAAGTATCAAAATACTACAACGAGATCCAAAATAGCCAAGTATAGCTTTCTTACAATGTGCATAGTCATGAAGACTAGCTAAAATATTCAGAGTTCACAACGAAACTAAAAGCAATGGGCCTCCTCTTCTAGCATACGCCACAAGCAGACATGTTGGGTGTAGAATCGAGTCCAAACTTACTCCTCATCAGAATTACCTGCACATTTGAATATGCAGCCCCCGTAGGAGGTCAATACAATGAAGTATTGGCAAGTGACTATGGTGGATAAATTATGACAAGTCTAATTCTATATGCATATTTGGCTTGGTGGAGTTTGTAGGCTATTTTGCAGAAAGCCAGTTTTCTCCTATCTTTTGTAAAACACTTTTGTATCTCAAAGACTTGGCGCCAAGGGATGAAGCCCAAGTGCACCCATAACTCTTTCCTTAGTCAAATTTTACTTTATGAAAACCATGTTGAGATTCTTCCGTCCATCCTTGTCCAGTTGCTCGAAGTAGTCCATCACCGGGGACACGGCTGAGTACTCAGTTTGTCGACTCTGCAGAGGTTGTGCACTTTCACCTTAAGACTCAATTGACCCAAACATCCTATACACACGGAGTGCATTAAGGAAAGGAGAGAATTGAGACAAGAACTTTCAGAAGAAGAATGCAACCATACTAGCAAGACTCGTTCCACCTACCAACTCTACATATGCTTGTCAAGCTGACAGGTTGCACTCTCACAACTTAGTAGTTCTAGACAGAGCCCATTGTCAAAAGGCTGCACGGGAAGCTTCTAAACTTGGAGGGACTTAGAAATCTCTTTGTTCCTGGGTGGCCTTCCACAAGTGCGTTTCTGGGTGACAACCACCATACTCATGGCCCTAAGTAGAATAGAAATTCATCCTAGGCAAAGACAACCACAAGCATGGTCCCAAAAGCCACTCAACATAAACCAAGCAACCAATTCCACCCAGAAGTGCATTTAAAGTTTTAACACTTAGCAATATTTCTATAACATGATAAGTAAACCCTTTTATAGCATAGCTAAGCATCTAGTAAAACTTTTGGTGGCTGCATGGGGAGGGGTGGCTACACACTACTAGGATATTTTCAAAGTGTAAACTAACTTAGCATTATAAGATAGTTCATAATTTCCCTATCATGCATACTACTCAAAATCTACTAACAATGCATACAGAAAACATAGGATAAATTATGAATATCACTTGCCTTGGTAACAAGAGGAACAAGCACAACAAGAATAACAATCACAAGGACCTTCCTCCTCTTCACAATCTAGAGACAATCAATAAACTAAATAAACACAGAAACATAACACTTAAAATATCAAGACAAAATATGTATGCATTCTTGCTATATAATGAACTTGACAAGACCAAAAATAATTACCATTTTAATTCCTCTGTTATTAATGCATGAAATGCAATGATCAATATTTTTAATATTTTATTTAATCATTTAAAATATTGAGCATATTAGTAATCTTAAGTTCTAAAGCAAATTTCCTTAATTCTATTATGAGAAGTTTCAAATAAAACTCATGTTGCACTCTCTGGTCAGAGGGCATTAATAAATCTCTAAAACAATTG
Organism: Poa annua; assembly: GCA_026929855.1. Lineage (NCBI taxonomy): Eukaryota > Viridiplantae > Streptophyta > Magnoliopsida > Poales > Poaceae > Poa > Poa annua. Next base: position 75,631,075 of record CM049426.1, read on the forward strand.
GATTTATTTGGAAAGAAATTTTATTAATTAAGTTATAGATTTAATATCCGAAAGCCAAACAATTAAATTCCGCACATTAATATGCACTAAAAGGATAAACTAATGAAACCATACTAAACTACACGAGTAGAGCTTCACGTGGATATAAAATTCATCAAATTTGGATGAACAGATCAAAAGTTATGATTTTTGTAAGTTTGTGTTGTTTTCTGTTTTTAAAACTATTTTTCAGCCGAAATAGAAAAATAACTTGCCACGCGGCGCGCTCCGATTGGGCGATAACGGTTCGCCGCGGATTGGCACGGGAGCCGTCTGATCTAACTTACATCGGACGCTCCAGATTAGCGGGACGAAACGGTAAAGGAAATTGAATCGTGCACGTCCGATCTAAATCGAACCGCTCGGATCTAAAGTGACGCGGCCGGCCGGAGTACGTCTCCGATGACCTCATCCCGCGGTGGCGCCATCGTCGGCAGAAGCTTTTCCGGCGAGATACGACGAGCGGGCAAGAACGGCACGTACCTCTACGAAGAGGAGGTCGAGGCGGAGACGTTGGCGCGACAGGGGTCTTCGGCGTGCTTCCCTTCTCCTCCTAAAGCTCGTCGGAGATGGAGACGGCTGCGGTTTGCTTCGGTTGATCACGGACGCGATGATCTGGAGCAGTAGAACAACAGGGAAGATGTCAAGGGCGTGCGTGTGGAGAAAGTAAGAAGAATAACGAGAAGGGGGGCTCGAGGTTGTCTGTAGCCACCGAAATCAGAAGCTTACAGCGGCGAACGGCGGCGGACGGTTTCAGAGCAACCCGGGGGCAAACTTTTAGGGTTTTGGCGTTCGGGAGGAGGCGGCGGAGAGGGGGTTTATATGGGGGAGGAGGGGAGCTATTTACTCGTGATTTCCCAACGGATTTCGATCCGCAACAATCTAGGTTTGGTTGAGTTCGTGTTCTTCACGAGTTGGGGAGGGAGATGACGTGTGGGCCCCGGCTGGCAGTGAGAGAAGGAGGGAGGTGGGCTGCTGTTGGGCCTCTGCGCTGCGCCTGCGCTGCGCGCACGAGAGGGAACGAAGTGGGCTTCGGCCCAGATTGGGTCGGGCTGTTTCTTCTCCCTTTTTTTTTTTGACAACATTTTCTGTTTTCAAACCTTTAATTCAAATTTGATTTTAAAACTTAGCCAAAACTTTTCAGAAAAAATCATAAAAATATGTTTTGAAAAGCTAATTTAATGTATAACTTTTTGATATCATTTTGCTAAATAAATTAAATAATAAAATACATATTTTTATAAGGAGCTCAAATAGACCTCTTTATTGACCACAACTTTATTTAAACTTATAATTAAAATTCAATTTACTCTTTATGTGATCTCAATGCCATACTTTTATGATGCATGAATGCAAAGTTTTAAATTTTTGAGAAATTTGGGATGTTACAGACTAACCCCCTTAAGAAGAAGCTCGCCCTCGAGCTTCGGAAAGGTCAGCAAATAGGTGTGGGTGGTCTTCTCGGAGGTCATCCTCTCGTTCCCAGGTGGCTTCGTTCTCGGTGTGATGATTCCACTGGACCTTGCAAAACTTGATGGTTTTGGTACGGGTGACTCTTTCTGCTGTCTGTAATATCTTGATGGGCTTCTCTTCGTATGTCAGGTCACTCTCCAATTGTACCTCCTCAAGGGGTACAGTATCCTTTAAGGGAACTCCCATCATCTCGGGATGACATTTCTTCAACTGACTGACATGGAACACATTATGAACAGCAGACAGCACTTCAGGTAGCTCTAACTCATATGCCACTTCACCTTTGCGAGAAAGAATTTTGAATGGTCCAATGAATCGAGGTGCTAACTTTCCTTTGATTCCAAACCTTTTCACACCCCGAAGTGGTGACACCCTTAAATAGGTTCTATCTCCCACTTCATAGGTGACTTCTCTACGCTTGGAATCTGCATAGCTTTTCTGGCGTGACTGTGCTATTTTCAATCTGTCCTTAATCAGCCTGACTTTCTCTTCAGCATCCTGTATTATATCAGCCCCAAAGAAACTCCGTTCTCCTACACCACTCCACAACAGTGGGGTTGTGCATTTCTTTCCATATAATGCTTCAAACGGTGCCATCTCAATGCTGACTTGGTAACTATTGTTGTAGGAGAACTCCGCGTATGGCAAATTATCATCCCAACTAGATCCATAGTCGAGCGCACAAGCTCTTAACATATCTTCTAAAATCTGATTCACTCTTTCAGTCTGACCATCTGTTTGCGGATGGAAAGCCGTACTGAATTCCAATCTGGTTCCCAAAGATTCGTGCAACTACTTCCAAAAATGAGAAGTGAACTGGGTCCCCCTATCAGACACGATACTCTTAGGAACGCCGTGAAGGCACACAATTCTCTTCATGTAAATATCGGCTAGCTTTGCACTAGTATAAGTGGTCTTCACGGGTATGAAGTGAGCTATTTTGGTTAGGCGACAAACAATAACCCAAATAGAATCATAACCCGATCTGGTCCTTGGTAATCCAGTGATGAAGTCCATCCCAATGGAATCCCACTTCCAATCCGGTACTCTCAAGGGTTGTAAGAGTCCTGCTGGTTTCTGATGTTCTGCCTTTACTCGACTACATACATCACACTTAGCGATGTATTCTGCTATTTCTCTCTTCAGATTATTCCACCAAAATCTCTCTTTCACATCCATATACATCTTCGTATTTCCCAGATGAATGGAATAAGGTGTTTCATGAGCTTCTTGCAGAATTAACTTCCTAATATCAGGGTCATTGGCCACACATACACGTTTTTCAAACCACAAAATCCCCTGCTCATCCTCATGAAATCCTTTAGCTTTTCCAGCTCTTAAATTGACTTTGATCTCTTCTATTTCCTTGTCTCCTTTCTGAGCTTCACGTATCTTGTCCATCAAGGTGGGCTGTACAACTAATGAGGTTACAAACCCTTCAGGTACTACTTCCAATCTGAGGTCCTTGAAGGCCTTGCATAAATCCTCGGGTAACTCTCCTGCTGTAAGGCCATTCACATACACTTTACGGCTTAGAGCATCGGCTACCACATTAGCTTTTCCCGGATGGTATTGAAGACTTAGATCATAATCTTTAATAAGTTCCAGCCATCTTCTTTGTCTCATATTCAATTCCTTCTGTGTAAATATGTACTTCAAACTTTTGTGGTCCGTGAATACCTCACATCTTTTTCCCATCAGGTAGGGTCTCCAAGTTTTCAGGGCATGCACTACTGATGCTAACTCAAGATCATGAGTTGGGTAATTTGCTTCATGTTTCTTGAGTTGTCTAGAGGCATAAGATGCCACTCTGCCTTCCTGCATCAACACACTTCCCAAGCCTTGGCGTGAAGCATCACAGTATACTTGGAATTCCTTCTCCAAATCAGGTAAGCATAGAACTGGGGCTGAAACCAGACGTTTCTTCAACTCCTGAAAACTGGCTTCGCATGCCTCTGTCCACTCAAATTTCTTCTCCTTCTTTAATAATTCCGTCAAGGCCTTGGCAATCTTGGAGAAGTTTTCAATGAATCGTCGGTAGTATCCTGCTAGGCCCAGAAAACTTTGTAATTCACCAACATTCTTCGGCGGTTCCCAATTAGTTACAGCTGAAACCTTTTCAGGATCCACTGCTATACCTTCCTTGAACACCACATGGCCTAAAAATCCAACTTGTTCTAACCAAAGCTCACACTTGCTGTACTTGGCATACAAATTATGTTCACGTAGTCTCTGCAATACCAGACGCAAGTGCTCTTCATGTTCTTTGTGACTCTTGGAGTAGATTAGAATATCATCTATGAATACTACCACAAACTTATCCAGAAAATCCATGAACACTTTATTCATCATATTCATGAAATAGGCTGGTGCATTGGTTAATCCAAAAGGCATTACTGTGTACTCATAAGAGCCATATCTCGTAACAAATGCAGTTTTGGGTATATCCATTTCTCTAACTTTCATTTGGAGGTACCCCGATCGAAGATCGATCTTTGAGAAAACACAAGCACCTTCCAGTTGATCAGATAGTTCATTTATCTTGGGTAACGGGTACTTGTTTTTGATAGTTTGCTCGTTTATATCTCTGTAATCCGTGACTAGCCTCTGGGTTTGATCCTTCTTTTTAACAAATAAGACTGGTGCTCCCCATGGCGATGAACTTGGACGAATGAATCCTTTCTGGATATGTTCCTCTGATTGCTTCTTGAGCTCTTTCAATTCATCGACGGCCATAGGATAAGGTCTTTTAGCTATTGGCGCTGTTCTCGGCTTCAGTTCGATGAGAAACTCTACATCTCTATCGGGTGGCATTCCCGGTAGTTCCTCCGGAAAAACATCTGGGTATTCCTTGACGATAAGCACATCACCAAGGCTAACCCCCTTAAGAGAATTCAGCCTAACCTTCTTAAGTTCGAAAGTTGATCTGAACTTAATCTTCCTTTTCTCTGGGGTGGTGAGGGTGATTGCTCTATTTGCACAATCTATGATTCCTTCAAAACGAGTCATCCAATCCATTCCGATGATAACATCCAATCCTTGGGTTTCTAGGATGACTAAGTCTGTTGGGAAGGTGTGTTTTCCGATTTGCAAGTCTAACTGCCTACATCCGGAATTTACTATCATCTCTCCTCCAGGTGAACTTACCCTAATAGGTTTTCCTAGACTTTCCTCAGCTAACCCATGTTTGTTAACAAAAGCTCTTGATATGAATGAATGAGATGCTCCAGTATCAAATAAAACTAATGCTGGAAAGGAGTTGAGCAAGAACGTACCAATCACAGCATCAGGTTCATCATGAACTTCTTCCACATTGATGTGGTTCACTTGTCCCTTCTGGAAAGGATTGGGCTTGGAATTGTCATCAGCTTTCCTCTCTGGGCATTCAGTTGCATAATGTCCTGTCTTCTTACACTTGAAGCAGGTCACATTAGACAAGTCGTTCTTCCCTTCATAGTTAGGACGGTGATTACCATTCCCATGATTATGGCCATGATGATGGTTTCCCCTGGATCCACCATTATTTCCATTGTATCCTCCATTGTTTCCTTTATTTCCTCCATTGTGGTTATGACCATGATGTTTTTTGGCCACTACCAGTGTTGGAGTGATTCCAGTGTTTATGGCTACTGACTTCAGAGGTGTGTTGTTTCTTATATGTCCCTTCAGAATGAACCTTACTTGCATTGAACTTCCTCTTCCTATTCTCTTCCTTTCTTATGTTGTTGTCCAGGGTGATAGCTTGTAGCGTACCTGCACTTTTAATAAGGCAGATACCTGTGTATAGTGCAAATCCCTGGATCGATTCGTTTGCACACACAGTTTAAGATGTAATATCACAACAAAGTATCAATTTTATTACATCGATGATCCAGACTTACAAAATATTCAATACAAGTTGCATAGCATAAAGCTAGCTTCGAAAGAGTAAACAGCGGAAATACAATGGCAATGAGTCTCCATCAACATCATGTTGCCACAGGCGAAAACATGTTGGTTGTAGACTCGAAACCTTTAAACGAAACCTCACTCGTCATCTGATCAATCTGCAATAAGAAATATATTGCAACAACGTGGGTCAGATTCCATTAAAAATGGAGTCTGGCAAGTAACACTATGGTGGACACTTAATGGAATAACTCTAAAGCCTATATGCATATTTGGCTGGTGGACTTCAAGGCTAATTTGCATAAAGCCAATTTTTCCTACTCTTTTGAAAAACACTTTTCTTGAAATCGACGAGTATGGCATGAAAACCATAAATCTCATCTTCCCTTGTTCACCCATCATGTTTTATTTCTGAAGTTGGAATGATGGAATCCTCCGTTGACGTCCGTGATCAGCTGCTCAAATTGTCCGTACCGGGGACACGGCTAAGTACTTAGTTTTACACTCTGCAGAGGTTGTGCACGTTCACCATTGTACCCATTCAACCCAAGGTATCCTTTACACACCATTTGTGATAAGGAAAGGTGAGAATGAGACGAGATCTTTCAGAAGCATTTTCCCTCCCACTCTGGCTTGACCCGTTCCACCTAACATCCCCCTAGATCTGCTTGTCAAGCCGGAGAGAGTCCACGCAACATAATTGATCAAGCCAGAGCCCATATGGCAATGGCTGCACTGGAAGCAATCGTCACTCGGAGTTCTTCAGATTCCTCTGTTCCTGGGTGGCCATTCACAAGTGTACATACTCCAGGAACCATAGACATGGACCTGAGTAGCCACTCAACATAAACCATGCAACCACTTACCACCCAGGTGTTTCATTTACTTAGTGGATGTGCACTCTCAGGTAAAAATCACCATGCTCACGGCCCTAAGTAGAATAGAAATTCTTCCTAGACGACGACAACCATGAGCACAGTCCTGAGTAGTCACTTAACATTTTGTAAAACACTTCATCAATTGCATAGCATCAATATTTCTGCTAAGTATGATATAGGAACCTAGACACAGGAGTAAGGAATTCTACACAGGTTTAGCATAGCAACACATGCATATAAAAATACACTAAGTAATGCATATAGAAAATAATAGGAAGTTTATGAGGTGTGCCACTTGCCTTTGAATGTTGTCGTTGTTCACACTCTTTTCAACGATACTCGGGACTCTCCGTTCAATCTAACAGTATAGACACGCAACAATACAACAATCAACAGCAAGCACAACTCCACAATGCATACAAACACATACTCGATGAATAAATAAGTTTTATAAAACTTTCTAAGGAAAATATGTTTATGCATGATGTGCAAAATATTCCTAAGGCTAATAATGCTTTTTCATGCCCTGGAAATCTTTTAAGTTTATGCAAGGCAAATAGGTGGGTCAAGAATGACTAAGGACTAAGGTCTTAAGTTGGATAAACATACTTTGTTTTATATCTTCTTGAAACAAGCACTCTAATGGCTTAGCCATGATGTGCAAAATACTTGGAGAAAAATACTAAGTCATTTGTTCAAGATGATCAACAATTATTATCAACTCTTTGTAAATTGGACATTCACTATAGTGAGAGAGACAGACACCCGGCCAACCACTTAAATTGTGGAACAGGTCTCATGTACGTGGACATGTAAGGTTTGTTTCCAGGCCGCTTCATCCCACTATGCCGCTAGGATCCAACAACTTCAAGATGATAACATCATGATCAAAATTGTTTAAGTCAATGTGAAAGACAAGATTAGGAAAGAGGGAAAAGGTAGAAAGAAAGATGTAGTTGTCCTCCAGGCTTCATCTCCAGACTTGTAACTTTCTTCTGGATGATGTCTTGATTGAGCTCTTGGTAGTCTTGGTGAATCTTCAGACTTGATGGTTCTTGTATCCTCTAGGCTGGTCTTGGTTTTACTTAGTCTTCATGAAGTCTCAGAGGAGAAGAAAAGACAGAGAGAGAGACTTAGAAAATAAAAGGGGTTGGCCTTCTTGAACTTCTTCTCACTTTTCTTCTAAGTGCTTGACATCTTGAGGATGCTTCCAGAGTCTGTTTTCTTCTAAGTCCTTCATGAACCTCTTCTTGATTTTCTTCTAAGTGCTTCTTCTCCTTGAGGATACTTCTGAAGTCTTGTTTTTGGCTAAGTCCTTCATTGGTCTTCCAGCTCCATGTTGAAAATCCTAAGTGTCTAGTGCATAGAACTTTTCCCAAAATACTAAGTTTGGCAATAATCCTAACTTAGAGAAAACTAATGAAGAGGGGTTTTCTTATGAGAATAAAATATGCTATGAATGAAATGAAATTTTAAATCACAAGAAACACAAAAATAACTTTTGTGATTTCTTTATAAATATGCATGAATTTATAAATGCAATTTAATTAATTTCTGGTTTTGGAAAATATAATAAAAGGAATAATTATAAGATTAAAGTTTCCTATGACTAAATTTTTATAACAAAATTTTATAATTAGTGTTAATAGACAGAGAGCATTTAATTAAATCTATTGCAATTGGGTTTAATCAAAAATAATGTTTCTATTAAAAGTTATTTCAAAATTAGTCAAACTATTAAAATTAAACACACAACTATGAAATCTTTCAAAAATTACTCAAAAATATTTTATAGCAGTAGCATTAATTTACAAATATTCTAAAGTTTCTAAAACATATTTATTTGCAATTTTTGGATTTATAGATTTAAAGTTATTACAAACATAATCAAATTCCCCATTTGAATTTTGAATATTTTATACTAAGTCAAATTTGAATATTGTCAGATCCAAAATATTCTACATGTCAAGAGCTTTCCAAATATATAAAAATTATTAAATTTGGAGTTGTGGTTAAAAAGTTGTGACAGATCTAAGTGGCAGGGGTATTTCTGTAAAACTGCCAATTAAATTTAATTAATAAAATCGTTTTCCACGTGGCAGCTGACTGGGCAGGTCAACAGATCTGGGCCGTCAGATCTGGATCTGACGGTCCAGATCAGATCGTACCGATTCGTCTGCGACATCTAATCTAAGCCGTTGGATTTCAATCGGACGGCGCTGGGGGCTTGAACCATAACGTGGCGGCGGAGTTCACCGGAGATGGCGACGACGGCGGCGGTGCTGTCGGGCGTGGACGAACTCGACGCTCCGGTGGTTCCCCGGGTGTGGGACGAGTGTCAAAAGATTCCCCGCGGCACGGCGAGTTGGATGGGGTGGTCGGCGTTGACTCGCGCGTCCTCTACTGCGACTGGCCGTGGTCGGGGTACGGCGGGTCCGGCGAGCTCCACACACTCGACGATTTGCTGCGAAAGAGATCGAGGGAAGGGTCAGGGAGGTGCGCACGGATGCGAGGGAGAGGTAGGAGGGCATCACGGGCTCCAGGAAGGTCTTCACTCACCGGGAAAGGAAGAATCGGGCGGCGGCGACCGAGCGGCTCCGGCGAGCTATTTCTCGAGCCTGGCGGCGCGATTTGAAGAGGAACGAGAGGGGAAAGTCGCGGCGCGGGCTGGGGTATTTATGGGGGCGGGGAAGAGATAGAATCCCGTTCGAAAACGGCCCGGGATCGATCTCCGGATCGATGCAGGATTCTAGCAGAGTCTGTTTCGGAGGTTGAAGAAGATCTGCTGACGTCAGCATGACGTCGGCCAGTATTTTCTTTTTCTGATTTTATTTATTTAATTCATATCTTTTGATTTAAATGTCCAAATGATGTCAAGTTAATTTCTAAAAATTTGTAAAAATAATATCTTGCTGTTAAACCAGTTGTGGGTATGTTTTGAGAACTTTTTAAAATTAGTAAATTTGAAATGTTGGTTTAATACAAAATTGATACTTAATATCAATTTTGAATTTATAACTTAATTAAATTTTCTTTTTTCTAAATAAAATTTGTAAAATACCCATATTCAAAATATTTGAATTTAAGTTATTTAAACTTATTTTTGCTGAAATCATTCATCTTTATTTTGGCATAATATTAAAGAACTAAATATAAATAATGTTTAGAAAATGGGGAGTATAAGGTATTCATTTTTTTTAATTGAAATAATTTGTGCAACATTATATTTTATAATATGATAATGCATTTGAAACTTCATAACAACTTTGGACAAGACCTTTGTTTTAATTTTATTCTTATTTAGAATCTATTAATCCTTTCATGCTTTGAAAAATAGATGAAATTCATTAAAGCACATGAAATGTTTATTTGGCTAATTCATTAATTTAAATTCTATGAAGTTTTAAAGTTATACACTATAGGCTTATAATTTCCAAACTATATTGTGAACATAGTTAAAGGAATGAAAACCATTTAGTAATTATATAATCTTTTGAATAATCTTGTATTTATGAATAGATATGGCTAAGTGGTTTAATTCAAATACTTATAAAGAACTAATTTATTTAAATTAAAATGAATTGTAGTTTGTAAAATATTTGTCAAATTATATTTTAAGGTTTTTGAAACACACTGGATAATAAAATGTTTAAACTGTGACATTTGAAATATTAAACTCCATTTTGAAATCTTTCATAGTGGGTTTCCTTATACATTTAATATTTTATTTTAATAAAAGAAAAGTTTTAAATTTTAGTGATTTTTGAACATTCCAAAATGTTGGGATGTTACATAGCTTGATCCAGCAGAGCTTGATAGTTTGGAGTATATGCCACAGACAAAGGTATCTTCAGTTCTCCCTTAAGTCCATTGAGGAACTTTTCCTTCCTCTTTGCATCAGTGTCAATGTCTTCTGGCGCATACCTTGATAGCATACAGAAGTCATCCATATACTCCTTCAGAGTTCTACCTCCTTGCCTCAAGCTGCGAAATTCCTCTTTCTTCAGGTTCATTATACCTGAGGAGATGTGAGCATTCCTGAAACCTTCTTTGAACGCATCCCAAGTCATGCCATCCAAAGGATGAGTCACTTGATAATTCTCCCACCACAATGCTGCGGGTCCTTCCAACAGGTGTGCAGTGAACCTCACCTTTTCTGCCTCAGAACATTCACAAGTTACTAAGTCCTTGTTGACTGAACGGAGCCAATCATCCGCCACTATTGGTTCAGTAGCAGAGGAGAACTTATTAGGCCTAAGCCTTAGGAATCTAGCAAGTCTGTCCACTGGGGGTGGTGGTGGAGGTGGCGGGTTGTTGTTGTTGTGGTTGTTGTTGTTGTTGTTGTTGTTGGTTGCTGCAATGAATTGAGTCATCATGTTCATCAACTGAGCTTGAGCGGCCATCAGTTGTTGCATGACATCGTCGTTGTTGGTATCACGACGAGGAGGCATCTGTAGGGTTTTTCAGCATAGATGCGTGAAAGATAGACAGAACTAAGAGAAGAAAAATCCTACCCATGCACAAAGCAACCAAGTCAACACAATCAACACTCATAAGGCAACTTGAAAAGAAAAAAATCTACTTAGCAACATGAAACAAATAATCTAAGTTGATTTAATAAACCACAGAGTCTGCAAACCAAACATTCTATCATTGTCACACCACAAGTTGGGGATCAAAGTTTTTTTTAAAAAGAACGACGAACTAAACGAGGGAGAATATGGTGGTCCAACTACTAAGTCTAAACTTCGTACATAACGTCCTCTTCATCTTCTTCGACTTCCTCGATGGTGATGCCTTCCTTCGTAAGGATCTCCTTGTAGTCATTCACCTCCTTCTCCAAGGCCTCGTTCTTCTCCTGTAACTTTGTCGTCTCCCGGTGCAGAGTCTCGATTGCTTCCTTCTCCAGGACTTCAATCTTCTCTTGCAGCATTCTCTTCTCACGGCGTAGAGTCTCGATCAAATCTCGATCAGCTTCGAACTCGACGTCGTTGCTCAGAATTTCATCATTCAAGGTCTTGATCTCCTTGTTCTTGTCTCTAATTCTCTTTTCTTGATTTTGGAACTTCTTCTCTTGAGCTCGGAATTACTCCTCTTGAGCGTTGGCCACCTCTTCTTGGGCTTCGATCTTCTTTTGGGTCTCCTTGACTTGTGCCATAATTTCATCATTCTTCAACAGTTCGTTGCGCCTATCCTCTTCGAGTTGCCAGAGGTGAAGTTCTAAGTCTTGGAGATATGGGTACAAAGGTTCTGGTTTGTTTTTGTCTTCCTCGCTAACAAGGTAAGGAATCCCATATTCGTCACGTTGGCCGAGGTGAGCAAAGTAGTGGTCTTTTAACCCCTCTTGGAATTGCAAGCAAAGACGTCCTATTAGCTACTGCGTGACGAGATTCAGCCCTTTCTCCAAGGAGTCACTAATCGACTTGTACTGGATGTCTTCGGTTTTGGGTTCAGTCTGGCGCCCTTGTCGGTAAAGGCGAATTCCCCATAAGTCTTCTTTGTTGAAGTGCTTCAGCTGGCTAGCCTTTATGATGGGTATTGGAAGTGCCAACAGTTCTACCAACTCTAGAAGATATCTTCCAAAGCGCATGTCCTTGAAGTCCTCCGCGGTTTGATACATGAAGAACGACATCCTTAAGTGATAAAGGTAGAGTTTATTAAAACAAGACAAAGGTAAGATATACTAATTGTGGTGTACTTAAGTACTTAGAGAAAAGAAGTTCTTTTCTAACAGGTGATCAACACTATTATCAACTCTTTGTAAGTCGGATATTCACTATAGTGAGAGAGACAGACACCCGGCCAGCCACTTATAATTGTGGAACAGGTCTCATGTACGCGGACATGTAAGGTTAGTCCCGGGCCGCTTCATCCCACTATGCCGCTAGGATCCAACATACTTCAAAGATGGTAATGTTATGATCAAAAGAGGCTTAACCAATCCTAAGGGCTCGAACCTACAGGCAACACTTTAGCTCTGATACCATTTTGTAGCGCCCCATCTTTTAAATAAAGATGGAACACCTGTGTTATGTGCTAGTCCCTGGATCACTGCCAGCACCACAGTACAAAATATATAGTATCATTGCATAAGTATCAAAATACTACAACGAGATCCAAAATAGCCAAGTATAGCTTTATTACAAAGTGCATAGTCATGAAGACTAGCTAAAATATTCAGAGTTCACAACGAAACTAAAAGCAATCGGCCTCCTCTTCTAGCATACGCCACAAGCAGACATGTTGGGTGTAGAATCGAGTCCAAACTTACTCCTCATCAGAATTACCTGCACATTTTAATATGCAGCCCCCGTAGGAGGTCAATACAATGAAGTATTGGCAAGTGACTATGGTGGATAAATTATGACAAGTCTAATTCTATATGCATATTTGGCTTGGTGGAGTTTGTCGCCTATTTTGCAGACAGCCAGTTTTCTCCTATCTTTTGTAAAACACTTTTGTATCTCAAAGACTTGGCACCAAGGGATGAAGCCCAAGTGCACCCATAACTCTTTCCTTAGTCAAATTTTACTTTATGAAAACCATGTTGAGATTCTTCCGTCCATCCTTGTCCAGTTGCTCGAAGTAGTCCATCACCGGGGACACGGCTGAGTACTCAGTTTGTCGACTCTGCAGAGGTTGTGCACTTTCACCTTAAGACTCAATTGACCCAAACATCCTATACACGTGGAGTGCATTAAGGAAAGGAGAGAATTGAGACAAGAACTTTCAGAAGAAGAATGCAACCATACTAGCAAGACTCGTTCCACCTACCAACTCTACATATGCTTGTCAAGCTGACAGGTTGCACTCTCACAACTTAGTAGTTCTAGACAGAGCCCATTGTCAAAAGGCTGCACGGGAAGCTTCTAAACTTGGAGGGACTTAGAAATCTCTTTGTTCCTGGGTGGCCTTCCACAAGTGCGTTTCTGGGTGACAACCACCATACTCATGGCCCTAAGTAGAATAGAAATTCATCCTAGGCAAAGACAACCACAAGCATGGTCCCAAAAGCCACTCAACATAAACCAAGCAACCAATTCCACCCAGAAGTGCATTTAAAGTTTTAACACTTAGCAATATTTCTATAACATGATAAGTAAACCCTTTTATAGCATAGCTAAGCATCTAGTAAAACTTTTGGTGGCTGCATGGGGAGGGGTGGCTACACACTACTAGGATATTTTCAAAGTGTAAACTAACTTAGCATTATAAGATAGTTCATAATTTCCCTATCATGCATACTACTCAAAATCTACTAACAATGCATATAGAAAACATAGGATAAATTATGAATATCACTTGCCTTGGTAACAAGAGGAACAAGCACAACAAGAATAACAATCACAAGGACCTTCCTCCTCTTCACAATCTAGAGACAATCAATAAACTAAATAAACACAGAAACATAACACTTAAAATATCAAGACAAAATATGTATGCATTCTTGCTATATAATGAACTTGACAAGACCAAAAATAATTACCATTTTAATTCCTCTGTTATTAATGCATGAAATGCAATGATCAATATTTTTAATATTTTATTTAATCATTTAAAATATTGAGCATATTAGTAATCTTAAGTTCTAAAGCAAATTTCCTTAATTCTATTATGAGAAGTTTCAAATAAAACTCATGTTGCACTCTCTGGTCAGAGGGCATTAATAAATCTCTAAAACAATTGGATTTATTTGGAAAGAAATTTTATTAATTAAGTTATAGATTTAATATCCGAAAGCCAAACAATTAAATTCCGCACATTAATATGCACTAAAAGGATAAACTAATGAAACCATACTAAACTACACGAGTAGAGCTTCACGTGGATATAAAATTCATCAAATTTGGATGAACAGATCAAAAGTTATGATTTTTGTAAGTTTGTGTTGTTTTCTGTTTTTAAAACTATTTTTCAGCCGAAATAGAAAAATAACTTGCCACGCGGCGCGCTCCGATTGGGCGATAACGGTTCGCCGCGGATTGGCACGGGAGCCGTCCGATCTAACTTACATCGGACGCTCCAGATTAGCGGGACGAAACGGTAAAGGAAATTGAACCGTGCACGTCCGATCTAAATCGAACCGCTCGGATCTAAAGTGACGCGGCCGGCCGGAGTACGTCTCCGATGACCTCATCCCGCGGTGGCGCCATCGTCGGCAGAAGCTTTTCCGGCGAGATACGACGAGCGGGCAAGAACGGCACGTACCTCTACGAAGAGGAGGTCGAGGCGGAGACGTTGGCGCGACAGGGGTCTTCGGCGTGCTTCCCTTCTCCTCCTAAAGCTCGTCGGAGATGGAGACGGCTGCGGTTTTCTTCGGTTGATCACGGACGCGATGATCTGGAGCAGTAGAACAACAGGGAAGATGTCAAGGGCGTGCGTGTGGAGAAAGTAAGAAGAATAACGAGAAGGGGGGGCTCGAGGTTGTCTGTAGCCACCGAAATCAGAAGCTTACAGCGGCGAACGGCGGCGGACGGTTTCAGAGCAACCCGGGGGCAAACTTTTAGGGTTTTGGGGTTCGGGAGGAGGCGGCGGAGAGGGGGTTTATATGGGGGAGGAGGGGAGCTATTTACTCGTGATTTCCCAACGGATTTCGATCCGCAACAATCTAGGTTTGGTTGAGTTCGTGTTCTTCACGAGTTGGGGAGGGAGATGACGTGTGGGCCCCGGCTGGCAGTGAGAGAAGGAGGGAGGTGGGCTGCTGTTGGGCCTCTGCGCTGCGCCTGCGCTGCGCGCACGAGAGGGAACGAAGTGGGCTTCGGCCCAGATTGGGTCGGGCTGTTTCTTCTCCCTTTTTTTTTGACAACATTTTCTGTTTTCAAACCTTTAATTCAAATTTGATTTTAAAACTTAGCCAAAACTTTTCAGAAAAAATCATAAAAATATGTTTTGAAAAGCTAATTTAATGTATAACTTTTTGATATCATTTTGCTAAATAAATTAAATAATAAAATACATATTTTTATAAGGAGCTCAAATAGACCTCTTTATTGACCACAACTTTATTTAAACTTATAATTAAAATTCAATTTACTCTTTATGTGATCTCAATGCCATACTTTTATGATGCATGAATGCAAAGTTTTAAATTTTTGAGAAATTTGGGATGTTACAGACTAACCCCCTTAAGAAGAAGCTCGCCCTCGAGCTTCGGAAAGGTCAGCAAATAGGTGTGGGTGGTCTTCTCGGAGGTCATCCTCTCGTTCCCAGGTGGCTTCGTCCTCGGTGTGATGATTCCACTGGACCTTGCAAAACTAAATATTATTCTCATTACATTATTATTCTCATTTTCAATTTAAATTCATATCTTGAAATTCGTGAATCGAAATTCGACAAATAATATGTATAAAATCGATTAGAAAAATGATAGAAAACTAAATATTGTGTCCATATCATCTTTTGCATAAAATATTTATGATTACATAATCATTATTATTAATGAACACACATATCACTATATATATAGATAGTCTACTCATCAACGACATTAAGATGACTCCAAATATTTTGGCCATTACATAGATATAGTTTTTGGAATCCGAATTTGACCGAATACATAGATATAGTCTACTCATCAACGACATTAAGATGATTGTAGTTGGTATTATAGCCACGTACACTATCCCGCTTTCGTGCAATCTCGAAGCCGAGGCAAGCGTCCAAAGCAGCATACGTGACTTGATCGTAGCTCAACGGAACTTTACCCCATCCAAAAATTAGTTCTTCTTCCAGTGTGTCGTCCTCGTTGTCGTCCTTGTCCTTCTTCTTGTATTTCTTCTTCTTATCAAATTTTGTCCCAATGATAGCATTGGAGAGAGCATAGAGACTTGGAGTACGATTATCCGTTGGGTTCCGGCGACCCATCTACAGGTCAATTGTGGACCGAATATTAATTTTGTAGTAGCGTAGCATCCGCATGTCATTGTGGATAGCCACGTCGTAGGACTTGATTGTCTTGTCACCTAAGAAATCCACAAAGAGTTGTGGCACCCGGTCAACCTCACGGATTTGGAATATAAGAGTTTCGGTCGCCACCGAGAGCTGAAGAAAATACTACTTCACGTCGTGGACCACCTCTTCTTGCGTGATGCAAGTAGTGTGACCCATACCTTGAGCTCCATGTCTTCCTTGTTATTGTAGTACAACCGAGACCGAGGCGAGCGCACAAGTGCCTCCATTGGAAGAGACGAGATTGAGAATTGTAACATTTTATAGGGGCGGGGAGGGAGGCCGGCGGGCAGAGGATTTCTCGCCGGCGGTGCGCGCTCGTCTTCCGTGCGCGGTGATTAATCGTCGACGCTGGCTCGTCTTCCGTGCGGCTGATCATCTCCCAAACGCGTAATCAAAACGGGGGCAGAGTGATCGAACTTCCAACATGCGCGTGACACGAATCTGTTTTGAACTTAGTCCCAGTTTGAGACACGAATCGGGACTATGTGCTTAGTCCTGGTTCGTGTCACCAATCGGGACTAAAGGCTTTCCACGACACGGGAATGGACGTGTTGTATCTCCTCAAAACACGAACCGGGACGGCAGGCACGTTAGTCTGGATCACAATTCGGGCCCGGAAAAAAGGGCGGGACGGAAACCTCGTTTTCCACTAGTGATCGTAATCATGCTTGCGACAAAAAATATATTTAAAAAGGCATAGATGTGATAATAATACTCTATGCATAATAAATCATCGAGGCTTAATAGAATATTTTCTTTCAATCTCAACATGTGTAACCATGTGTCAAATCGTTAGTTATTGTTGTACCACACGACACTTGTTGGATAGCTAATGGTGTACGATAGATTGCAAAAGTGCCCATCTTCTGTTTGATGTGTTGGTCGTGAAATGAAGAATTAAATTCACAGTGTGTAACTCATGTACTCTGTTTAACAGGGCAATTGACACGTTAACTCACGCTGAATTCTCAAAGTATGGAAGTCGATAGATCAACTCCATATGGACGTGGGAACCAAGAAGTATCATCAGTTGGCTCCCATTCGTTGGATAGCTCCTAGGTCGGTCCGGTTAATGGGGAAACAGAGGGGAGTGGTGTGCGTACTTGGGTGTCGGACTTGGAGACGTCGGGACTTCAAGTAGGAAGGTTTAGTCGCCGGGGGTTTCCACGATGTCCACCGGTGCCGCGGCGCGTCGCTACCACTACTGCAAAAACCTTTACTAGGGATAGGCAGTTTTTATTCATCAGTGATAGGCAAGCCGCCTGTCACTAGTATGATGTCACTAGTACTTAGTTACTAGTGACAGGCAGGTGCCTGTCACTAATATATCTATAGCAGTGACATGCAGAATAAAACTTATGTCACTAGTATTGATCAAAGATCCCGTACTGGGCAGTTTTCTAGTGACATGTCAACTACCGGTATTCATTTCGATAATAAAAAAAATATTTTCCACTTATATTACAGATTGCACAATATTCAGATAATCCAATATGATATAATCTTTATATAGATAACACGATGACATAAGAATTTGCATGATCCAAATTACAACGTGACAATAACATCACACATAGGACAATCCAAAACACATAACACAATTCAAAAAATACTCCTAGAATGGTGCCAGCCACATGAATATGTCCATGTGTCCACTTCATAATCCAGTCCTCATGATCATTAGCTCCGTGTGCATCTCCATTCTTTGACACTATAAGAAAACTGAAGATTCAGTGGTATATGTTGTTAACTGCTAGCTCACGTGTCAAACAAACTATCTAGATAATGATAAACAAATTAGCAAGTTAAACAGACATAGGACAAATTAAACAAAAACAATTAACCCTGAGCACATGTTCAAGTCCTAGAATCTGAGCACATGTTCAAGTCCTAGAATCTGAACAAATAGGCAGGAACAATATCCAAATGCAATAGAACTACAAGATTGAGCCATCAATTATACATGCATCTGCACAACTGGACATCAAATAGGTCGTTGGCTCAAAGGTAGAAGCAGAAATAGCCACAACAGAGTGGCCCTGGTACCTCAGAGTAGAGGAGGTAAGGGATGAAGCAACACTCACCAAAAATAATAAGTAGCCGTCGACGAGATAGCACCACGGTTGCAGCACGGTGAGCCGATGAATTAGTCAAGGTAGTTAACGTCATGGGCTAGCCAAGCCTACCACCGCAGGCGGGGCACGAGAGACCATGGCTAGCATAGAAACATTAGGCCGCTGCTAGACCAAAATTGTACAAAAGAGAGATCAATGCTATTGATGATTGAACGAGTAGTAATATGCATCGAAGGTGAGAAATAGCAACCAAGAAAAGAACATTTATAAACCTTATCTAAAAGATAACATGTTCATAATTCTGAACCAAATACTCCCTCCCACATGTAAATGTTGCCGTGACCTGTGTACAAATTTGTACCAGCTTAGTGTGTTTTCATGACGATTATTTCTGACCCGAGGTAGTAGCATATATATGAAGTATAGACATATGATTCTTCTAAATAAGAAAAATAGGAGGAAATGCAAACCAGAAACATCTAACGTTATACCATGGAGACCATGTGACTCTCGTTAAGTGAGAAATGGACATAGCTTATTCTTACTCAACAATTAACATGCTTAAAATAAATATTGATCATTTCAGGCACAGCCATGCATTCATAGGTTAACAGGAAAATAATAGAGCATATAGCTGCGCCAACATCTAGCTATCACAATCCATCACTAAAAAGAAAGGTAGACTACAACAGGTAGTGCGGTAAGAATGATGTTAGTATATGCAAGCAGACGACAAATGTGTTTTTTAGAACATACATGATCAGCTGTTTCGCATTCTCAAGTCGCTATCTTCTGCAAGCCAGGGTAATTGTAGTTAACAAGTAACAACAGGAGCCTTTTTTCCTACAAGAAGATGAATATACATAAAAGGTGTAAATACAAACATAAATTATTTCACATGTAAATGCGCGCTCTTTTATCAGAAGCATTATCCTTCAGGGTCTCCGTAGCCCACTTCCAAGATAGTGAGGTTGTTAATAGCAGAAGTTGTTAGCTAGCTGCCTCCTCATTATCATCTCCTGCAAAAAGCATCAACAAACTGTTACCAAACAATTGATATTTCACACATCATTAGCTTTTCCCTTTTAGATAACAACAATTAACTTAAGCAGATAGTCAGATTTGCAGTTCCGTGACACATCACAGAATCCAACTAACATTCTACATAAGTGTTGATGAAAATATTAAAATATCATTCTTGCTCAGTTTGCTAGAATGTATGTAGTGGCGCTCACCAAGTTCGTTGGTCGAAAGATTGATTTGTGGCGCCACTTCTGAGCATTGTGCGTGGCTACTAAGGATAAGGTCGACTCGTGGAGAAAGGGGATCGAAAGTTGAGAGTTGGGATTTGGGATGGGATGCGGAGGTGGGAGAGGGGTTATACTAACCTGCGGCATGTGGAGGCAGAGGGGTTGTCGGAGGAGAGCGGGTTGGCCTCCCCGTGGCGACACCGGTGACGCATCTGTAGGAACAGGTTGGTGTCCTCCTCGTGGACGAGTGTTGGAGATATACCGCTCCGGCGAGGCTGGTAGGATGAAGGTCGGGGATACGGAGAGGCGCGCGAGGCCGGGCTGATTCGTCCTCGATAGCGGTCGGCAGGGGCAGCTATGGTTCCACGCCCGGCGGCCTGATTGGAGGCGTAGGAAGGCGGGGTCGACGAGAGAGATGTACCGGGACAGGTGGCGGCGTTGGGGGAGACCGGCCACAGGCGGAGGGGAGGTGTGTGGGGGCTTCGTCGTGCACCCTGAGGAGCCGACTAGCTTCGTCGTCGCGCTGATGAGACGTATGAGGGCATCGCGGATTCGTCGTCGCCGCCTAGCGCTGAGGACCTTCGGTTTCGTCGCCGAGGAGCCGGGCTATGGAGATCGCATGGGCGTGGATGGGGATCGTGTGGATACAGAGCGGCGATGGGATCGTGGGGAAGGTGGGGGAGAGCAGATGGCGAATGGGCAGTTGCGCATCGCGAAAATAGGTGCGGCGATGTAGAGTCATACACCTATTATAGCTGGCCAAACGGGCGGCACGGCACGGCACGGCACGCTCCGCCGCCGGCACGGCACGGATGCGGCACGGCTCCAATCGTGTCGTGCCGTGCCGACACGCGGGTTTCAACTCCGGTCGGAGCACGGCACGGTAAGCATGGCGGCGGCACGGCACGGCTTCTCCACCACCTCCGGCGTCTTCTTCACGGCTCCATCTCCAGCGAGGTCGCGCTTGACAGTGTCCAGACCACCGCACCAGATGCGGCGCGGCGCATGCGAGAGCGACGGAGACGGAGGTGGGCGGTGCAGCCACGCAGGAGGAGGAGGGCAGCGCGGCGCAGGTGGAGGAGGGCGGGGGAGGGGATGAGAAGGGCGGCGCAGGAGGAGAAGGGCGGCGCAGGAGGATGAAGGCGACGGGGACAGGCCGACAAAGAGAAGAAAATGAGAATAAAAGGCTAATTGTGTAGTGTCGGGCCGGCCTGCGTGCCCTAGGTCAGAGCTGGGCACGAGCACGGGTGGGCCTTGCGCCGACACGGCACGTTTCGTGGCGGGCCGGGCCATGCTTGGGCCGGGCCACAAAATACGTGCCTCGGGCCGGCATGATTGGCACGGGTCGTTTGGCCAGCTATAACACCGATACACGCCGAGGACATTGTTGACGTATCCTATACGTGTCTGGACTAGGGTTTGCTTTAGTTAGACCTGAGGGGCCAATAAACTACTCCTCCAATCAGGCCAGATGAACCACACTAACTACATTTTTTAGAAATATCACTAAGAATAACTACATTTTCTGAAATGTAGAGAAATCATACACGCCGTCCGGCCGTATTCTTGAATTGTCTACACCTAAATTTCGGTGTTAATTAATAAGCTATCCGTTTCATGCTCCTAACCAGTCTTGTATGATTTTTGAGTTTCACTAGACATTCTTTACGGATTCAATCCTCGGACATTTTAATATTAACATTGTAGTAATAATGTCTTACCAATGACAGTCATTTATTGATGCCCGTGACTAAGTAATTTTTCCTTCATGTCGGTCTTCATAAAAAATACTAGTGACGCCCATAGTTACGAGCCCGTCACTAGTGTTACTTACTAATGACGGGCTTATTGTTGCCCGTCGCTGGTAACAGTTATCAATGACCGGCATAGTTTTGTCCGTCGCTAACCACTTGGTGGCTATACGGGTTTTTCCAGTAGTGTACCGACGTCTTGCACGCGATGTTGTTCCTGCACATGGGCGGATTGGCACTGGCTTTAGCCGCCGACGTCGTGCGTGTGTGGGACTGTGGGGTTGTCCATGCCCATGGGCAGACTGGTGGTGTTGGTGGTGGTGGGCCGCGGCGGTGAGGCAGTCTAGCGGCAGGGCCTAACAGCAGCTCGGCCAGTGCGTTGGGAGGCGAGCTTGCTAGCGTCGAGGATGGAGGGAGAAGAGGAGAGAAGGTCGGGATAGGGAGTGGTGGCGGCGGTCGCAAAAGGGAGAAGTCGAGGAGGAGCATAGGATCTAGGGTTAGGGTTTGTTGTATTATATATGATGATCAGTTCATAAATTTTGAGAAACGAAAGGGCTTTTCTACATAAATGCCACGGGGACCGTAAAAGCAAGGATAGATGGCGCGACGCGGATTTGTTCCGCCTTAATATAAGTAGTAATAGAGAAGGAATTATAGCGGCATGAATTAATTAGCTTGTATTTTCATGTAGTCATATGTATTGTACTTTTGAATGGCAACTACATGATTAAATCTGCATTATTATGTTCTATAAATGACTACCTGTAGTCATATAAGTTTTTTAATATTACTAAATGTTCTAGAGTGAAAGTAGAGTTTTATCCTAATTAAGTCCTATCTCTTTTGCGCCAACTATAAAATCTACTGATACTAGCTGCCAAATATGACATTCTCATCATAAAATGTGACCGAGTGACCTTCTCCTATCTTGTACACGTGTGCATGCTTTGAAAGATTTTAGTTTCTTGTAAACATGGAGACAAAAGTTGCTACTAGCTACAAGTTTGTGCAATGTATACGTTGGGAGATTGCTTGAGAGCTTTTATTTCTTGTGCATTACTGCAGTGCATGGTTATCCTTTGTAAGATAGACAAAAGTTGTTCCATTGTGCAAGCATGCAAGGGTGCAGTGTTTGTTGGAGAAACTTGTCTGCTTCTGCATAAATTGACAAGACTGAATAACTTGTCTCTTGCGCACCAAAAAGAGTGAAACGTATGGGCTTGTGCACGGCTGCACAGTATATAGTAACAGACTAGCTTAATCGTTTACTTGAGAACTGAGATTGACAATATTGCAAAAAAGGTGCCAAATGATCTGGTTAAATAAAGAGATTAATTACATTTGGCTAAGATGTACAACCGTTAATTGTTTGTAGTACTACCATATGTCATGTGTGGAGTTAATCTATGGTCTCCATCTCGCTATTGTTTAGATGAAACTGTGAGCAAACCATAAACACCATGATGATAGTATATTACTCCCTAGATATAATTTTATAAGTAGTTAATTAATTTTTTGACATCGTAATTAAATCTGAGTTCAATTCCAAACTCAGCTTAATTAGCATGCATTTCTGGCTGGAAAAGACGATAAATTCTGGATAAAAAGACAGGAAAGTGCACATCAAAAAGGAAATTAAGAACGCCTCGAATTAAACATGGAAATGGTCGAACGAATTGCGGGGTGAAGAAATGACGCTAACGAGCTAGCTTGCTGAATTAGCAATCCCATTGCAGCTGGTCCATGCCGTGGCCGGCGCCCCCGTAGAACATCCCGCACGACTCAATCAGCTCCAGGTCGAACGCTGTGGTGGCACCGTCGTCGCCGTACACCGCGGAGGAGACGTCCATCATATCAACGTCCTTGGAAGCTGCCACACCGCCATTCATCATCATCGGCGCCGGCGGCCCAACCACCTCCTCCTGCCCCAACCCTTGCTGCTGCTGGTTCTGATGCGACATTTCGATCCCTCCACCCATTCCATCAGACTCGGTGGCCCACATTGCTGCCGTTTCGGCCATGAACGCCGCCATTGCTATGCCCTGGTTGAAGCCATTGCCGGCACTAGGCATGCCGGCGGCATGCTCTATGGAAGAGGACGAATTGGAGGAGCCATTAATGAAGTCCATGGAAGCGTGGACGGCGGCACCGTTCCGATCCTTAAAACTCATGAGAAAAGCACCGTTATGGTTGTTGTCGTCGTACGGGTAGCCCTCCTGCATCACCACGGCATCATGCTGCACCATCACCATGCCTGGGTTAGGCACGTCGTACAATGCCGGGGGCACCGCAACCGTGGCAGGCGCTTTGGTCGGGGAGCTGATGGTGAACGGCGGCGTGTCGTTGCCGTTGGACGTCTGGAACTGGGATGCAGCATGGTTGTTGCTAGGGTTCATCCCGGTGCCGCTGCTGCTGTGGGAGTGGAGGAGGTTCTTGGAGGCCGGGAGCAGGTTGTGCGTCTTGGGGTCGAGGCCCTGCGCGATGAGCTTCTTCTTGATGCACGAGTTCCAGAAGTTCTTGACCTCGTTGTCCGTTCGCCCCGGCAGATGCTTGGCGATTTGCGCCCACCTGCCAGCCATGCCATGGATGCGATCGACCAGTCGGGTCAATTCAATTGTCTCTGAGTTTGAAGCTGGCGCCAAACTGAATAATTCAGGCATAGAAATATGTATTACCGGTTGCCGAGGATCCGGTGGACGTCGAGGATGGTCCGTTCCTCCTGTTCCGAGAAGGTGCCACGCCTGAGGTCCGGACGGAGGTAGTTGATCCAACGGAGCCGGCAGCTCTTGCCGCACCGCTGCAGCCCTGAAGCACCATCGATCACAACCGTGAGGACAAGTAGCATCGAGTCAGATCTGCGCGACCGAGATGGAGAAGGGCAGTCGGCAGAGTTGGGTAAGGTTCACGGACCACGTACCGGCGTTCTTGGGTACGGCGCTCCAGCAGCTGTGCCCGTTGGCCGTGATGTACCTGAGGAGCTTCTCATCCTCCTCCGGCGACCACAGCCCGCGCTTCACCTTCTGTTTGCTGCAGCAGTGGTGCCCCATGGCCGCCTGAGCCTGACCTAGCTAGCCGCGATCCTCCTCCTCTATTCCTCCCTCAAGCGTAAACTCAGGCACGGCGCTGCCCGTTTGTCCGGGTCAATTGAGCTTTATGCCGCTGTGTGTGGAGGAAGGGAACACCAAATAAAGTTTGTCCATTGTCGCATCCATCGAAAAAGGTAGCTAGTACGTTGGGGAGGAAGTTTCAATTCACCAGGTGAATGATATCGTGATGATCTAGAGGTAGCAACAGTGACTGCCAGCAGCAACCAACTCTGTTAATTGCAAATCCAGTTTTGTCGTCAGTATAGAGTACGTGTTTGCTAAAACTTGTGAAGCTAGGCGCGCTAGCTGCCGTGAGGTCGATGCTTAATTTACATGCAAGCTGCTGCCTGCCTGCCGGGACTCTTGAAGGACAAGAGATCGATATATATAGAAACGGGCACACGCATGGGCTCTGTCGGTGCAAACGATACTCTCTGCACAGTTACTGTTGCAGTAGATATCTACCACTTAATAAGTGACTCGATCAGGTAAAGTACCCTTCGTGTTTCGTGCTTGTTAGCTAATACTCTTGGCGGTTTTCTTAAATTAAGCTGTCGTTAATACCTTGCAAGATCGAAATTTGATGCTATAATACCAGTCACCGTTGCACGCAGACGCAGGTATGCACTATTCAATTATAGTTGTTTGGATGCAGTGTGATCCGATTCTGATTAAGAGCGATTATTAGTCAAAATTCAAGGGGGTTGAGTCGGACTTGGTCACATTGTATCCCAAGGATATTGCCTAATGCTTTTGGCATCTTAAAAAATAATCTGACCCTCCCCCAACTTTTCTTTTATAAGCTGCCCAGCTTATTAATTAGGGCTCCTAAATAATTTTTCCGTCATTAATCTAGAAGTTTTGAATAATAAAGCAGGCGGCTTTATGAGAGAAGGTAGGGAGAAAGCGGTTAAATTTTTAAATTGTCTTTGGATACTGATGGGGAAGCCAAAATCCCGTTAGTCGTTGTTTATTGTATCGAGGCACCATATTGTTATAAAAGATAGCAGAAAACTGATAAATAGCGGAAAGATCAAACCAATGGGGACACGAGATTTAACGTGGAAAACTACTCCAAACAAAGTAGAGGAAAAAACCACGGGCGCCAGCCAGCAATACTTCACTATATCGAGGTGAGGTTACAAACGTCGTGGGTTTACAATGTATGTCTTACCGCAACAGTCGACTTACAAGATGTATTTATAGATAGACAAAACACTAAGTCGGTTGCGATCTGACTCGAAAACGTACCGTACCGAGCGGATTGCCGCCCCCGCACCCCCGTGAGCGTAGGATAGGCCGGTGGGCTAACTTCGTCGCTACGCTACAGTCCAAGGACTATAAATCATCCAGTTAGTGGATCACAAAACTTCTTGGTTGTAAACATCAAATTCAAGACCGAACTGAATTGGATGTGTGGTCAGGGTATGAGGACTTAGTGGAAGATGTTTGGAATGGACATGTCCGTTGATGAAGGCTCGTCCAAAGAAGGGATATTAAGATTAACAACGAGAACACTGCAGGGCTTCATGGTAGTTGTATGTATGAGAAGAAAACGTACAACTTTCTGTGATCGTTGATAATCTCGAGGAACCCGCAGAAACACCTTGTTTTGAGAATGGCCTTGAACCACTCAAACAAAGAAATTCCACATATTTTGTGTGAGTAAGAGCGTAAGTAATATACAAGATTGTAAGCATAGTTTATTCCCTAAGGAGATAGATACAATATCTTTCATGCGGTAGCATATGACCCATGAGCGAACAGTCTCCAGTCTCCACCATGATGAGGGTATAATGGAGAGTATCTATCCTCAGACACATTCGCACGTGAACGTGCACATTTCTATCCGCCCCTCAAATCTTCACCACTCAAAATCATACTACCCATGCAACAGAGATTACCATACAGATCATGCTGATCTAAGATCGTCCCTCTCCTCCGCTCCCGTGTGGCGGCGGGAGGGGAAACCCTAAACCTAACCCCTCGGTCGTCCCTCTCCACTCCCTCACCTCGCCGTCGCCATTGATCTCGGCCGGGCACAGCCTGGCTGGCCGGCGGCGGCGAGGATCGTTTATCCTCCCGAGTCGAGGGTGCCGACGCGGGCCGGTATCCTTGGCGGAGGCGTGGCGCTACCGGGTGCCATGGCGTCCTCCTCGGCAGCGCGTGGCGGCGGCCATCGCAAGGGCATGGACGGACGGCAGGGGAGGCGCCTCTGTCTTTGACGGCGGCGGCGGCGACCCGGGACCTCCATGATGGCGGCTGGGAGGTGGGGATGGATCCTGCCGGCGTCTGCACCCTGGATGCGGCGGCTGGCTTCGCCGGCCTGCGGATTTCAGGCGATGGCGACGCGGATCAGATCTCCGCGAGGAGTGAGGGGCAGTGAGGGTTCCGATCTTGGCGTCCTCCTGCCTCTCTGGTTCCTTTGCGGCGGATCTTGGAGGAAAGGGTGTTGGCCGGCGAGAGCTGGGCTCCGATGACGGAGCCGACGACGGCGGCGCCCGCGGGCGTTGTTACCTTGTTGAAGGAGTCGTTGCTGCGACGCTCTAGCCTCCCTCCCTGAGCTATGACTCTGCTGCCTTCCGCTCAGATGTTCCGGGGGAAACCCCAGATCTGGTGTTACCGGATCGGACGATGGCGGCACCTTCCGTGTCGTTTATCCCTCTTGGGGGCATCGTTTTGGAACATGGGTGCCTGGAGTGGTCTACCGGCGGTGTGGAGCTTCACCTTCAATGACGAAGACGGCTTTTCTTGGCGGCGTGGTGCAGCGAGGATGTGTAGTCGGTCCTTGTTTGGTGACTTGCACAGGGTGGTGGCGCTGCCTGGTGTCATGGTGGCATCGGCGGCAGGACTGGCGAGAGGTTTTGCTCCGATCGGCATGCTGAAGTTGGGTTGGAGGAAGAGGATGGAGACGACTTCCGGAGCGTGTGCACAAGGCACTATCTCTGCGTTAGCCAAGGAGCCGGCGACGGCTGTGGACGGGGTACAAGGCCATGTTCCCTCTGTCGTTTGTGCTAGTTGCTCAGTGTTGGTGGGTTCAGCTTGTACTCGTTCGTTGTAAGGCTTTTTTCCAGCTTTGTTGAATAAAATTAATAAAGTGGCCGTATGCATCATTTTTATGCAGAGGCTGGGGTGACCCTTTTCTAAAAAAAAAATACACCACCGTAGTTCAACGGATACAATTTCTAACTGAATTTGATTGGACAAAATTCAACTAAAACGGTAGACATACAAGGGAAAATCGTTACAAACGGAGAATACCATGGCGGCCAGACCAGAGCTTCGGCCAGGCCAGACAAGGGAAAATCGTTACAAACGGTTCACTCTGCGTTGCCTCTGCGGCTCTGCCTAGCGCGTCATGTCATCTGGGCATGTGACTGTTGCTGGAGTTCCCTCTACTTTTTTTCCTCTGCATTTCTAGGGAGGGTACCCCCTTCAAGATGTTCCATTAATAATGGGTCTACCGCCGTGGCATTCTCTCATGGTGATTGTACAAAAGGATGGTACTCTCCATCTAGCAAATAAAACAGTCATACTCGCCATATAAAATAATGATAACTAAAGGAACAAAAAATGAAGCACATAAAACTTACGCTTTCCACTTGATCCTATCAACGGAGTTGCTTAGTGCCAATAAAGTGTTGCACAACAACCCATCCTCAAGAACGGAGTAGGTATTCCTTGTTGTTGGCTTCGGCTTGGGCATTCTACCAACATTTATTGCAAACTAAATTATGTCGTGAAATTAGATCCAAAAATGGTAAACATGATGCGGAGGGACATACATGCGGACGGCCAACCATAGGTCTGGTTCCGGTGCCAGAATTGCTTGATCCCTCGTTGCATTGACCCTAGCAAGCCGGTGACGCGTCTATTCGTCCTCCAGCGAGCGGCGGCGAGCGAACTCTCGCCCTTCTGCAATGTCGTACTAGAAACCTCCTCCAGGACAAGCGCATCCTAGTAGAGATCGGCCTCGGGAAGCGTGGACTGCGGCTAGAGCCGGCCATGGTCAACCGTTTGGGAGGGGAGAGGATGGGAGGAGAGTAGGTCGGGGGAGAGTGAGGGTGGGTTTGGTCCGCGATGGGTATGGATTGGGTTATATGTGGGTCAGACTTGGTCAGACATGACGTGGCGGTCTCGTCCAGACATACACATATGGGATGTGTATGAAGGTTGTCGGATAGTCCATATGTTCGGGCTTAACTGGGATCATCCGGTGGAGGGGGGGGGTCCATTTGGGTGGGCAATCGAAAGGCCTATATAGCAAAATATTATAAGTGTCTCTTCGAGGCACCGGATGAAGGAAAATTGTCTCGACACGAGTCCCATATGAATGATATTCCTTAGGTTCACACAGCCAAGCAGGTCCCTCACACACTTTTCATATATGATAAGGTGGAGGAACGGTTTTTTCATATGGAGCATTGTAGATGGCTTCCCGCCCAAACATTAAGAATTATATTATGGAGCATTGATAATTTTATCAGAACTTTTAAGATACAATCAAGATCGACCTTCTACAATTGTTCAACAGTTTGCATGTCTGAACATTAAAAATGCCTATATGTTGGAGACGAGGATTAATGTCTCTTGGATATGGGCAAAAGAAATTTAGAAATTCAAAAAGATAGTAGAAAATTTTGAATAAAAAATTATTAAGTATTGTGCTCGTATCAAAATTTTGGTCGGTAAGCGATGCTTATTGAATTCTAAGGAAAAAAGGAAAAGGTATCACGAATATAGCGTGTATATAGCAGAAATTCAAGTAGGCTCCTGAGCTCACCTGCTACTGGCTGAATAAAAATCATAAAAATAGTAAAAGATTTCCAAATATTCTGAAAACTATTTATGAGTAACATATGCAAGTTTCTACATGCCTGCTAAGTTTCATGGTGAATTGACATTTGTAGTGCTCTGTTTCTAAAAAATCATAGACAAAATGAGATTTTAATATAGTAATTTTAGATCACTGATTTTATTAGTTTCGCATGGAGCCCTAGAAATGTCATTTCACCACGGAATTTTACGTGCACGTATAAAATTTGTATATGTTCATGACTAATTGATTTCAGATTTTTTTTCTGTATTTTGTACTATTTTTCAGAAAAAAATCAGTCAATAGCATGTGAGGTCGGAAGCCAAAACCCTGTTGGGGCCCCTTGCTAGCTTTGTCTCTGCTTACGGACGGAGGTTGAAGAAGAAGGAGAAGACAGCGTACACGGTGATTTCAGGCGAGGAACGCCAAGCTGCACATACAATATATTTTCCCGGGACGCGTCTAGGTAGCGCGCGGCACTGTTTTGCCCCTACGCAGTGCCGCTTGTCCAAACCCAACAGCAACGCGGGCCATGTTCTCCTTTTTTCGTGTAGCGCCCTGGAGTTAGCATGTGACAGGCGCGCGGAACTTCTCTCCACCTACGTCCATGGACCCTGCTCCCAATCGATCTGCAGCGCTGCTACTAGTACAAAATATCACAGGACTGATGTTTCTTAATTCGCAGAAGAGCAAAGCAAGATCACTAATTACCTAGCTGGCGGTCTGATTGCTACAGATCCTTCCCGGTACTACTAATCACCATTTAATTTCTTATGTAAAGCACATGGAGAAACACAAAAAAAAAACATCAGTTGTATGTAATTTCTTGATGCATCCCCATTGATCCAAACATGTATGGAGTAGTATGTAACTTCCCGATCCATCCCCACAACTTGATTATGATTCATATAGACCCTCCTGGTACATGTACAAATTTGTTAAAACAAGACTCAATTCCTCTATTTTTTATGTAGAATAGAGATCAAGAAAACATGCACTTGTAGATGATCTAGCATGCAATTTCCTGATGCAACTATATGCCTACGTAAAAGAGATAGTTTACCTACAAAATTATGACGGATGTACATGTAAAACTTATGGATGTAAAAAATCATGCAAACAATGTAAGAAAAAAGGTGCATCTACAATTACTAATAATCTACAAGAAAGTGCATATATGTAACAAATATATATATATACACATCTACTTCTTGCAAAAAGAGTATATTCTGATATTTATAATCAGGACAACATGTAAATTTAGGCAATAACTACATCTTGATGACATGGAAAACCCATTGGAAAAACTGGAAGCTACAAACATTAAACAACATCCTGTGTGTGGGGAAATAGTACATCCATATTAGCAAGATGCATTTATTGTCAAAAAGATACAACCACATGTAGAATATTACATACAGTACTCGTGATTTTACGAGTTTGTTACATCTATAAACACTTGAAAATCTACTGTATAACCTAATGGAAACTTCGGAATATAAAATACATCTTATGGGTAGGAAAGTCACTTCAACCATATGAATAAGATGTATTTATTTTCCGAAATTTACATCCTACAATTATACAATAAATCCTCACTATATAATATGATAAAAACTTTAGATGTAGAAACATTCATCTTGTGTGTCAAAAATAACATGAAGTACTAATGGTTTTATGGGGTTGTTCCATCCATAAGCATACCACATCCATAATACATCGATGGTTTGTTGCCCCATATGTATGAGTACAAAAATAGTAAAAACATACATTTTAAGCATGAAAAATACATCCAGCCGAGATCAAAAAACATTTGTATGCATGGTTTCTTCCAAAAATTTCAACATAAAGTACATAATGTTTGAACACAACATTCAGAGAACCCTACTTAGTATCTCCAGATCATCACACAATAAATTGCATCATACATACCGTGGTTGGGATCACATGTACAAAACTATTGAGCAAAAACTACATGTGTACTAACTACACAAACCTACTGTCTATTCTAAAACAGAAGAAACAGAACTTGTGGAAGATGAACCCCTATCAGCACAACCGTGGCTACTAGACCAGCACAACCATGACCAAAAATGGGGGTAAATAAGTGTCGCGTCCAGCCAAATGACAGCAATGAAGCAACAACGACAGAGAGACGGGCGAGGTTGAAACACTCAGCGGCTCAACAGGTCGACAGGAGTGCCCAACATTTTGGACGCAACACCACGCCCTCGCTACCCTCTCGCGGCCACCTGCCTCAGGTGCGTCGATTGGCGAGTCCATGCCGCAGCTTCTTCACCGTCTCCTCTCACAACGGTTGCCAACCAGTAGGTTATACATGCAATGGATGTAATAAATAACTATAGTTGAACTAAAACTATATCCACATGTAAGGTGTATATGAACAAATACATACTAACTTGGCATACTATGTTTCGAGCCAAACCTACTACTGATGAAACAACAGTCATCGTTCAGCACCACATATTTGTATGACTGATTCAGTTGGAACAATTCAACAGTCAAATGCAGAAGACAAAATGAGAAGGAAGAAGAGCAGTACTAGCCAAGCAGGAGGACGGAGTGGCTCCCAGCCCTTGTGGAAGCCCTGCAGCCATCCGGCTTCAGCTTGACCTGGACCAAGACCAACGCCATCTTGGTCTCCAACCTATCCCACCTGAACCCTGAGCAGGGAAGGCCGTTGCTGCTGTGCACGGCACGGGGCACCAGCGTCCAGTCCTGCTCAGCTTCTTCGAAGGAATCCGCCAGCGCCGCCGAGAGGCAGGTGACGGAAATGGACCAGCCCTCGTCACAGGATATTGCGGAGGCGGTGGACCTCTTCTCGGTCGAGGACGCACGCGCGCTCTCCTCGTGCGCAGCCTTCTCAACGGCTGATCGCCGTCCGGCGGCGCGGGTCTTCTTCAACAGTCGTGGTGGCCGGCGGATATCGGGCTACATCTGTTGGGGGCGGCGGAGGCGTGGCTATGGATGCACTAGATGGTGTTGGCCGACGGTGGCTGTCTAGAGAAGGGAGAGAAGTGGGATACGAAAGCGCGCCGCCATTGAGATTGGAGAGGCGGAGGAAGAGGGGAATGGGGAATTGACTCGGTCCGTAGTCGTGGCAGCATTAACCGTGATCCAAAACAACGAGAAGCGTGGGATTACAATCGGACGCGTCAGCATGCGAGCACTCTGTAGCGCCCGAACGGTGCGCAGGCACGGAATAGATTTTACGATTTTCCCGACCTCAGACTCCAGCCTTGCATCATTACAACGACCACCACAACGGCTTTATAGTTTATACTGGAGCCAGCGCTGGGACACGATCCCCACGCCTCCACCTAGTGCAGCGCACGATCCGGCCGCTCTAGCCGCGCTCACGACGCGCACCTAGCGGCGAGCGCGCAACAGATAGGTCCGCCGACGACCTAGCCCTACTCCGGCGGCCGGCGCACATACTCATGTACATTTCGCCACGGCCACAATGCAGCAACAGACCAGCGCCCGGCTCCATCAGCGCGCACACACGCGCTGAGGGCATCTGCAGTCATCCGCCAGGAGCCCCAAGGACGCGTTTCAGCTTCGGTTTTTAGACTCGGATGAAAATAACGCCAAAATGCTACCAGTCATCCACAGGACTCAAAATAGTGTCGTTTTGGCGCCGGCGTACCCAGGCCAACCCCAGGAAGCTGGGTTCACGCTGGGGGGCGATTTGCCGGCGATTTGCATACAAAAAAACTCATTTTTCCTCGCTGGGATCACGTCTTCTCCTTCTTTCTCCCCTTCTTTTTCCCCACCCACCACACACAAGAGGACCACGCCTTCCCCTCCTTTTTCCCCTCCGCGGGATTGGGGTGGGGAGCGGCTGGTAAAGTATCCACCCCAAGTTTCGATTTACCGCTGTTTCCCGCCGCCCAAGCCTGATTTGCGCCGGATTTGGAGTCCTAGGGGGCTACACGACTGGAGATGCCCTGATCACTACCATTACCGTGGCTTATTCCAACAAATCCTTCCTCTATATATAATTGTAACGTCCCCAAATTACCCTAGTTATAATTAAGATTTGTTTTGTGCATCATGAGTATCATTTGCATCTAATTAAAAGTTGCACAAAATCTGAGTTTTAAAATAAAAAAGAAATAGCTAATGTGGCATAAGCCACTTGCTAGTTTTCAAAGTGTTGAAAGATATCAAAATTTTCCAAATCTAAGGTTGCGAGTGGCTTCCTTGTGAAATCCTAAATTTCCTGGTATTTTTGTACAAAGTTTATGTTTGCAAAAAGGACCTCAAAACCTTTATTTTCTAAACCAGGAGCCTGGTTTAAAGGTTTTGTAGTTTTCAAAAATGCAGGGGGTTTTCTGGAAAACGTTATCGTCTTCAAGCTTCCGACCTCCCGCCGCCGCGATGCGCAGCGATTCGCATCGCCGACGATGGCTGGGTCTATAAGGATTCCTTAGCCGCCGCCGGGAAACCCTAATTTCCCCACCTCGTCTTCTTCTCCTTGCTTCTCCACCGCCATGGCCGAACCCTAGCTTGGGTTCCTCCTCAAATCGTCGTCGATTCCAGCCACCCCGACCTCCAGTGAGGTTCTGTGGAGCTCCTCCAACCTCCCCGCACCATCCTCGCCAAGCCGTGCTTCTCGGAGAGCAACAAATCGATGGAATCAGGTCGTTGTCTTCAACTCCGGCCACCAGCCTCCACGCATGATTCCGATGGATTCCGGCGTCTCGTCGCTTCCTCGAGCCTTCCACGAGCCGCAGGTTGCCTCGGTGATCATCCTTGTGCCCTCCTTCTTCTCCCTCTCGCCGTGGTTAATCCGGCCGCCGGAGCAATTCTGGTGACCATTTATGGGCGGCGCCGCCACCATTTGGTCGCCCACGACTCCGCGTGTCCGACGCGCCTTCTTGTGCCTCCTCGCCCACACCGAATCGAGCAATTCGTGCTCGGCAGTAAGCACTGCCTCCATTGATGACGTGTGCTGACGTCATCATTTGCTTTTATTTTCTGAAAATGATTTAACTCTTTTCTATAATTCATTTAGTATGACAAGTGGGCCCTGTTTGTCAGAAATTTAATCATTTCCAAAATGTTTTAAGAAATTAATAAACTTATGACATGTGGGTCCAATTTATTTATTTAATTTCATTAATGTTTTAAAATAAATTATACTTTGGAAATTCATAACTAAATCATTTTAAATCTTAAAAATATAATTAATAAATCAAAAATTGCAGAAAAATAACATCTATCTAATTATGTCCAAATAATGCATATTTAAACCACTTTGAACCATGTTTATAAGAGAAGACCAGATTACACCATTTCTATTAAATATGGAGTTTATCGAATGGCACCTCTCGGGCATTCCAGCTCTATTTAAAATGTTCTTCATGCGTAGGTTTTACTTTTCAATACATTTAAACATGTCATGTCATACATTGTGCGCATTGCATCGATGCCATGTGTTGATTGCTGTTTTTATTTCTTGCGTTTGGTTCTTCGCGGTAGAATACGAACCCGAAGTGGAGTTCGACAACACCGAAGGCGAGTGTCGGATCATCGATGGTCAAATCAAGAGGATATCTATGAAGAGTTATTTTGGGTTATCTTGCAAGTGAAGCCAAAGATTTCCAATTGCTATATATCTTGTTATCAAAGAGCAAGGCAAGCATAACCTCTTATCTGCACATATAAGAACTCAAAGTATTTGATTCTTGTGTTATGCATACGGTTCAAAGATGTTTTTGGTCGAGGTATAGAGTGTCTCTTGTGATGCATCGTCGCTTAGACATGCTTAGTTATTCCTTTTCCATCCAGTCGAGAAAATTGAGGTGGAATGAGTATACATGATTTACTTATTGCTAAAAACTTGGACGGGAAGCCTCAGTGGGATTGTGGTGGGTTGTCTCGTTCTTGCCCGATACTAAGAACTGAGGTCCTGGGTTCAGAACCAAGACTATTTGTGCATCCACACAGGGCATTCATTTTCACCTCGGCTCCAACTTGCCTAGCCTACTACGTGAAGCCAGTAGTTCGAGTGTTCCATTTGCGTCTGTGGTAAAATGAGTTGAGGAAAAAGAGGGCTCGGGTCAGGAGAGTGTGACGCTCTGATCTTGACCCTGGCACCCCGCACTAGAGACCACTGCGCTTGGTCAGGTCTACTGTTGTGGCTCATGGACATAGGCGAAACTTGGGAAAGGTCGTGGCCAACCCTTCTCCCGACACTCCCCGGAAGAGTGCTAATAGTTGGCGTATCGGTTGGTTGGCATGTGTGGGTAGTTACACCCCTTGCAGGGTACAATTTTTTGAGAAGCCGTGTCCACGGTTATGGACGACTTGGTATATTATATTGGTGATCATAGACAACATTAATATGATACTAAAACTTGACAACTAAAGGGTGGTTTGGAATGCTTCCTCGGGTTGAGCGAGGGGGTGATACTTGTGGGTGGTGCAAACGATGACGTTCTGGTGGCTACAGAAGATGGAGGATTGAGTTAGAGGTGTTACTCCCTTACCCCATTTTGAAAGTCTATTGATGCAAGATTCTCTTATCCCTCGATTTAAAACAAAACTGGCTTTATGCAAAGGACATTCATTAATACTCTCTGAACGGGCAGATATATAATAGGTTAAATAAGTCTTGTTGAGTACCTCTTGTACTCAGCCTTGCACAAATATTTGGACATGTGTGTTTTCTGGACATCGACATTGACGAGTAGGTTGGGATTCCAAGACGGCAGCCTGGAATCTACGGACTGGGACGTCGCCGTTATGCTTTCGCGTCTTAGGCCTTTTGCTATTTTTCTATGTCTAATAGCATAATTTTCCTTCCGTTGTATTGGTGATTGACAGGTCAGTGACCTTATTTTGGTGATATTTTCTTCTTCGCTCTGTTAAGAGCTTAACATATTGCTTCCTGTGTTGTAGGGTTTCTGTTGTGTTTCCGATTTCAACTGTTGTCTCTCGAGATCTTTGTTAGGCTTATCTCAGATTTGTCTAGCCTGGCTCTTGGGGGTGCTACAGGTTTTCGTATCAGAGCGGGACCGCTTGTAGGAAAACCTTTCTATTGGTCGATGTTGAGTCTAGTTGTTGTGAAAACTATTTGAAAGCAAAAAACTATTTGCAAAAATCTAGGTATGCTTATTTTTACTCCTTATCGGGTATCGCTCTAATTCTGGGTCATCTTACCTTGTTTTGGTTGAAAACATTTGCTCTCTTCTCCTCTTGTCATTCAAAATATAGGTGCAACAAGTGCAGGTCGTTTCCCAGCCAAGTAACCTAGAGTTAAGTTTTCTAAAGTATGGTGTGTTCTTCGATGCGTCTTTCTCTTGTTGACATGAGAGATTCCTTTCCTCGTGATCTTTCTGTTTTGTCGGTTTCACCTCATTCTATTCTAAGTCTTCGAGGTTTCTTTCCCTTTGAAGATCTCTTTTTCCCCTTTTGGATACGTCGGAAGCTATGGTTGGTCTCTGAAGCTATCCTGTGATTACTACATCGTTGTGCCTTTGTGACACTCAAATGGTAGTTACTCTTTCTTTGGGTTTTCACCCTTGTACTTGAACCGAAGGTCCCCGATTGTGCTGTTGGTGGTGTGTTGAGTCATGTTGGTTGTACCCATGTGATGCACCCTCTATCAGTACATGATGATGACCTTTAACCCAAGATCCATTATGTTGATCCCTGAGGAATACTTGCTACCTCAGAAGGGCTGGTAACGTCAATTCTAGCTAGCCTTCCAGCTCGTGGTTTTGACGTGATTGACTCGCGACATCCAAGGTTTAGTCCTTCCACCAGCTTTGGCAGAGGTTCTGTCATCGAACCAAAAGGATCACGACAAGAGTGCTCTTTATGAGTCTCACCTCTATGTTAGTGACTCGGCCACACCTTCCTTATCGGAACAAGTTATCAGATGTCTGTTAATTTGTTCTCAGCATCTTGGGATTTTCCTAAGTATGTTCCTGAAAGAGCATTTTCCCTCATGTGTGGTTTTGGTAATTGAATGACAATCTCTATGGACTAATGTTTGCATTGAGATATCATTATAGATCATGTCCATGAAATTGTGGAGTTCATGTCTTGGACTCTTGAAACTTATGTGTTGAGTGGAGCATATTGCAATTATGTCTTGAAGGATTCAAGACATAATATTAGTGAAGAAATGTTGGAAGATACAAGGTTGATCAAGATGTTGATCAACACACAAAGCTACAAGATGTATCAAGAGCGATCATGTATCTCTTGGGATGATTTCATATAGCTCATGGAGGATGACGTCATGTGGTGATCGTCATTGAGGTTGACATGTGCAAGACCAAGAGAAGCTTTTTGAATAGATCCTATGCTTGGAGCTTGCTATGGATACATGAAGACGGAGCCTAGCGAGACTCTCCCATTATGGATATGGAGGAGTATTTGGAGAAGTCTTCATCAAGCATGTGCTTGGACGCGCAATCAAGAAAGATGAATCACTTGAAGAGATCAAGATAGTCATCATCTAACTCAAGTGGAATGCTCAAGTCAAAGGTATGATCTTGATAGGGCTATAGGATAGATAGGCGTACTATCAAGAGGGGCTCTCAAGTGAGTAACTTGATCGCATCGTTGTGGAGAGCTCAAAACTTTGCATATTTGGCATATCATATTTCTTGGTTCTTATTTGACTTTTATCCTTGTGAGTAATTAGAGCTTGGCTCGTCTCCATGTCAAGATCTAGTTCATCGAAAACGGTTTTACTTTGGAAAACTTGTTGCGTTTTTTATGTTTCAGGTTTTATCGGTTGTTTTTTTATCTAGAGATCTTTCATTTCCCCATTTGGTTTTAACCTCACTTGTTGGACTATGATGTTTCTCTGCATGATCTTATAGAGCTCTTCGTGGTGATTCCAACGAGCCAAAAATCATCGAAAACGGAGTTCGTATGGTCAAGATATCATCGTTTTCGTGTTGACGTTTCTGCCAGCGGCGGAAGTTCCGGCCCTAGGCCGGAACTTCCGGCCAAACTTCCGCCCAAACTTCCGGTTTGACCAGAGAACACTTCCCGGGCGCGTTTTGGGGTGTTTGGGGGGTCCGGAAGT
Source organism: Poa annua (assembly GCA_026929855.1). NCBI lineage: Eukaryota > Viridiplantae > Streptophyta > Magnoliopsida > Poales > Poaceae > Poa > Poa annua. The sequence goes on from CM049426.1 coordinate 75,669,358, forward strand.
TCCGGGGTAAGCCCGGAACTTCCGGCCCGAGTGGGAAAAACTGCCCCCAACGGGCAGATTTGTTGGGAACCTATTTAAGGGGTCATCTTCCCCAATGGTTCCCAAGTTTTGGTGCTCTCTCTCCTCCTCCATTGTTGACTTCCAAATCTTTGAGATCTCTCAATCCCTCCAATGATTCTTGCTATTTCTTGAGGAAAAAGAGAGAGGAGATCTAGATCCACATTTCCACCAATCCATCTCTCCTCTAAGTGAGGGGAACCTAGTGGGTCTAGATCTTGGAGGTCCTTTGTGGTTCTTCTCCTTTGTTCTTCCTCTCTTCTCCCCCCATAAGCATTAGTTGCTTTTGGTGGGATTTGGGAGTGAAGGATTTGACTCCTTTGTGGTTTCCTTTGTTCTTCCTCTCTTATTCCCCCATAAGCATTTGTTGCTTTGTTGAAATTTGAGAGTGAAGGACTTGAGCACTTTGTGTGCTCTTGCCATTGCATTTGCATCGGTTTGAGCCCTCCACGAGGATTCGTTGTGGTGATACTTGTGAGCTTGTTACTCTTGGGTCCTTGGACCCTAGACGCCTTTTGTGGCCGGCCTTTTGTGGCCAAGACCTTTTGTGGTCAAGACCTTTTGTGGTCATTTTGAGAGCCCCCAATTAAGTTGTGGGTGTGTGCCTCAAGACTTGGGAGCCCCCAATTAAGTTGTTGGTGTGTGCCTCAAGAGTGTTGTACGGGATTCGATCTCCGCCCCAAAGGAGATCAATAGTGGAAGGTGAAGTTGCAACCTTTTGTGGTTGTGTTCATCAGGAGAAGAAGGTGAGACTTTGTGGCGTTGCGGCTAACCTATTGTGGTTGTGCACACCTCTCCAAACGAGACGTACACCTTTGGGTGGAACTCGGGAATACATCCTCGTCTCTGCGTGCCTCGGTTATTTCTATTCCCGAGCTCTTTACCTATGCACTTTACATTGTGATAGCCTTCGTGCTTGAAGTTATCTATCTTGCTATCACCTTGTTACTTGTATTGCTTAGCATAAGTTGTTGGTGCACATAGGTGAGCCTAGTTTATTTATCTAGGTTGTATGCTTGTTAAACTAAACCTCTAGTTTTATTCCGCCTTTATCAAGCATACCGGAATATCCGGGTCTTTCTTGGACCGGATAATCCGGCTTCTCGAAAAAGTTTTAAATCGCCTATTCACCCCCCCCCCCTCTAGGCGACGTCTATCCGTTCAATTGGTATCAGAGCCAGGTTATCTCATTATAAGGACTAACCGCCTAGAGATAAATATGTCGTTTAGAGATCTAGTGCACAATCCCACTCATAGATTCGATGGCACAAATTATGATGTTTGGAAAATTCGCATGCTTAATATTTTTAGAGACATGGGTTCAAATTTAGAGAGTATTGTAGATATGGGTTTTTCTCCTCCAAAGGATTCACAAGAATTATCTTTAGAGGCTGAGAAAAACTCTTATCTCGATACTCTAGCATCTAATGGTCTTATATGTGCTTTGAGTGATGTAGTCCTTGCGTCAATCATGCCTTTTCGGAGCGCTCATGAATTATGGACAAAACTTCAAGATATATATGAGGTGTCCAACATTTTCATGGATGATTGTCCTCCTTCCACATACGGTCGTGATGAGCTCACGTCTTCCTCCACTTCACCTACATGTGGCTTTCCACAAGGTAATGATAAGGTGAGTGGTGATAGAAATTGCATGCTTGATGGTGAATCCACTATTGACTATACTTCACACCCATCTTATTGCAATGCTCTATCTTTGGACTTAAACACCTCTAGCACTCCAAATGTCATAAATGCTAGTGTTGATAGTCCTTGCATATCATGTAGTAGTTGCTTAACTAAATCTCATGATGATATGCTTTCCTTGTCTTGTTGCCATGATCAAAATGTTTCTATTTCCTCTAGTACTTGTTTGGCTAACAATGTAGAGGAATCCCAACAATTGTTGGAACAAGACATGAATCTCAATGGTGCTTCAAGTGTCTCTTCATCGTCTTCATCCATTACTCACGTTTGCCTTATGGCTAAGGAGTTTAAGGTATCTCCTACTGTGCACTTCAATATATCTCATGGTGATGATGTTGATGATGATACTAGTCTTGAAATCAAACAAGAAATTATTGCTTTTGATCATTTCATGACTAACTTGCAAGGAGTTGGCAAGAAACACTTTGGCTCTCTTATGAGCCGTATAGGTGAGCTTGAGCATGTTCTTGAGCTAAAAGGTGAGATTGAGAGAGAAGATGCCTATGAAAAGGTATCTCTTCAATCATCTCTAGAAGATGAACAAGAAACTAATGCTCACCTTCAAGAGCAACTTGAAACTATCATGGAGTCTCAAAACTTCAAAATTGCTAAACTCACTAAAAACATGACCATGCTATTGCTAAATGTAATGTGCTTAGTAAAGAAAATGCTAAGTTAAACAATGAGCTTGTCATGATGTCTTATTCCATTTCTATCGTGAATGATGCTTGTGCTACTAACTCCACTTCATGTGAAGCATCTATTTTGAAGGAGAATGTTGAGCTAAGGGCTCAACTTGATTTGCTAACTAGCAAGTATGAGATATTGGAAGAAAATCATGAAAAGCTTTCAAGCTCTAATGAGGATCTTCTAGCATCCCATGCTAGGCTAAAGTTAGCTCATGAGGCGGTCACTACGAAGGTAAAATCTTGTGAGCCTCTTGTGGACACTAGCACAACTTCTACTTCTAATGCTTTATTGCATTGTGCTAGTACTAGTAATTCTACATCACATACTATTGCTAAATCTTGTGATGAATTACTTTCCTTGCCTTGTTGCTCTAACAATGTAGCTACTACTTCCTCTAGTATATGTGTTGAAACTAACCATGTAGAGGAACTCAAAGAGCTCAAGGCACAAGTCACTTCCTTGAAGAAAGACTTGAAGAAGTGTCATGAAGGGAAGTCCACCCTCGACAACATGTTGAGAGTGCAACAACCTCCTCATGACAAGAGTGGACTTGGATTCAACTCCAACAACAAGAACAAGTCCAAGAACAAGATGAAGCACAAGTTCATCAACAAGAAAGGCCAAGAACAAGTTATTGATTCGGCCAAGATTGTGTGCTTCAAGTGCAAGGTTGAAGGGCACCATGTGAGATCTTGCCCTTTGAAGAAGAAGCCTCCTAGTAAGAAGCAACAAGGGAAGCAACCTCAAGTCCAAACTCAAGCTTCCCAAGTTGAAGAACCTTCCCTTCCCAAGAACAAAGGTAAAAGCCGCCTTTGCTACAAATGTCGTGGGAAGGATCACTTTGCTTCTTCATGCACTCATGGTACCTTATCCAACCCTCCTACTATTGATAATGTTCATTCTCTTTGGAAGGATAAGGTTGGCAATGTGTCTACCAAAGTTTTTGGTACTCAAAGTGGTGTCAAGAAAAGAACCATTTGGGTTGCCAAGCTTATTGTGACTAACCTCTTAGGACCCAACTTGGTTGAGGACCAACAAGCTAAAACTTGATCAATATGTATAAGCGGAGGACATTGGAGACTTGACTACATCAATGAAGAATTAAGGGATCTTCATCACTCATATTCTCTCAAGTCAAGTCAATTGGATTATATTATCTTAGCATATATCCAATGCTCCTCCTTGCGGTAACTTGTATTTACTTCATATGTACTCATTGAAAGTTACTTGCACCCTTGCATGTGTTTGGTTTTGTGCCTTACTGGTGTTTCATATGTGTTGTGCACTCTACTTACTTATGTTGAGTAATCAAGCTTGTGTATGTTGGTTTGCACACCATGTATGTTTGAGCCTCTTGTCTATTTGTTTTTATCTTAATTGGCTCTTTTAGGGATTTTAATGGACTATCCCATTTTGGGGGAGTGATGTGCTTTTTGGTAACTCACCACCCTAAAATGTGTATTCATGAGGAATACCACTTAGTAGTGATATTTCAATATTATCTACTCTCTTTGTGGTAAGTCTTACTCATGAGAAATTCAAATTCTAATGTCCATTAATTATCTCTTGTTGGATTTCTTTTGCCTCTTGTTAAAAAAAATGGATTATCACATTATGGGGGAGTAATAAGCTATGTGCATATTACAAGCCTAGAAAATGTGAACATGTGAGGTAGTGTCACCTAGAGTTGATATTTGTGATTATCTTGTTCCTAGGTGGCATGGTACTCAAACAAGTTCCATGTTTGCTTAAATGCATTTTGTTCGCCCATCTTTCGGTATCTTGTTTGTGAGAGAGTTTCTTGATGCTTAAGTATGATCATTGAATATGTGAAGTCATCAAGAATCTCTATATAAGCATGTTTTTCAATTCTTATCTTTTGCCACATGCTTATGTTTTGTGAATATGATCTTGAATACATATATGTCATATACCATCGAGAAATGTCTCCATACAATAATTGTCTTTGACAAGTGATAATTATATTTGTGGTAAATTTATTGATCATATTTACATTGGCTATTGTTCTTAAGTTGTAGTATTCTATCGCCAAGTTTGTTTTGGTTTAACCATCCTTTTGTCCTATTTGCTTCATTTGTATCCTTTTGTTGCTCTACTCATAATTTGTGTTGTGCTTTCTTGAGTTAGGAAAAGCAAGGAACCCATTGTTTTGTATTTACATTCGAAGACTTTATTCTAAGTAATGCACCATCCTTGGGGGAGCTATCCTACATTGAGTAGAACATCATCCTTTTTAATTGTTATCGGGTCTTATTGCTTTTCTTGAACTTTGTGCTCAAAAGGATATATGGAGGGTAATGATCCCACTTGTGTGCATTTTGTATTTACATACAAGATCTCAAATAATGCACTAATCATGGGGAATCTACTCTATACTCCTTAGAACACTATTCTTTAAATTGGTTTGGTATCTTATTGCTCTTCTTGAACATGATTAATGATTTAACAATATATATGGAGAGTGATGATCTCATTTGTGTGCATTTTGTATTCAAATACAAGATCATAAGTAATGCACTAATCTTGGGGGAGCAATCCTATACGTTATTGAATATTAGTTATCTTCAATTGGTTTTTGATCCCGATGACATGTCTCTTTGAAAGACAAACATTTTTCGTCTTGGTACTTTGTGCCATCATGAAAATTGTAGAGGGCTTGGTTTATTTGTTGAAATCTTACTCCTCTTTGTGGAGTTGGCTATCTCATCCCACGGTTCTTAGTGTACCTTCTTGGATGAGATGAAACCTTCGAGCATGTTTGCTTGTTTTATTTCTTATGCTCATTGGTTTAGCCTTGACCTTGTTTTGATTTGATATATTTTCATATTGGTTTCTCCAATCATGTGTTGGTTTGAGTCTTTGATACAATGAGGACAAATCCTTCTCTTGCCACACTTTTGTGTAGCTTCTTGATTTAGTTGGTGTTTTGTCCAAATTTTATCTCGTTTGGTTCTTGAAAGTTTTGTGCATTCATATTTACTATTTGTATATCTTGTGGCATGCTTACTTTCCTTGATCCAATATATAGGATAAACTCCATCAAATCCTAAATGACTAAGATGTGCATGAAATTCTATTTCATATCAATATGCACATATTTATGTGGAGTTTGTCCTATGTATTGTAGTTGGTCTAACTACTTTGGACCCAATTAGTTTGGGTACCATAGTGTACTTGATTTGTTTTAGGTACATGGGAGATGCATTGGAAGCTTGCCTCTTTTTAAAGAAGATGTCTTCACCATGTGCTTCTTGGAATCAAACTTGGATGATTGTGAACTCTCATCTTCTACACCGTCAATGCTATCTCGGTAACAAGTATCTAACTCATGCATTTACTTCTAGCTCTCAACCTTGTGTAGGTTGTTCTTTGGCATGAGTTTATCTAAGTTGCATTTTATATGGTTTTTGCAAAGTTTCTTTCAAAATATCTTCATTGCTAATGTGAGTAAGCCGGGATGATTACACATCAAGGGGATTTATATAATCATCTTCATGATTCACCGATCCCCAATATGTTAATCTAGCAAATTCATTTCAAAGTCTCACATGTGCAATATTGATGAATTCTCATAAATCATTTGCCTTATGTGATATTTGTTTTGTGTCTTGAAGTATCCCAACTATCACTTATCCTATGTGGGTATTTGTGATGCTTTGAGAACTTGGTGTTGGAAGTTCATCTATACCCTCTAAGAATAATTTGAGCTATGTGCTTTGCTTTTAAGCAAAATCTTATCGGTGTACTTATAACTTCCTCTTGTATACCATGTTCTTTACCTTGCATCTACATTGTGTGTGCATGTTTCTTTGTGGACTTAGTGTCTACTTAGAAACTTATACACATGAAGGTAGCTACATATTTAATTGGTATTCAAAATCTTTAGTGATCACATTTTATTTCTTTCTTGATTCTTTGGTGATCTCTAAAAGGCACAAGATTTGTTTTTCTATTGGTATAACATTGCCTCTCAATAAGCTTGTGATCCTATTTGATGTATCCTCTTTGGTGTGCTTGTATGCGAAATACATGATATGCACTGTGTGCCTCATAATTTGAAAGACTATGGTGTTGCTTAGGCTCATCCTTGTTTAGTCTCTAAATTGTATTTCCATATCACACCCATCCTTTCCCGGTTGAGCAAGTCTTTGTTTTCCCTTTCTTTTTCTTGTTGCTCAACATTTGTTTGTGTTCAAAATTATCTAGGAGGGAGTGAGGATTCCATGTTATGCACACCATATTGAAATACAAATCTTTTCATTGTGCATGTACCTTGGGGAGTTCCCTCTTAATTTTTAGAACACTTGGTTGATCTTATCATAACATCTTCTTGTGCTCAATTGGTTTTTGGATCCCTTGATTGCTAGCTTCTTTGTGAATGCTTTCCCCCTTTGCAATTGGTATCCTTCCAGTGGATTTCAATTGATATCTTTCTTGTGCAATTTTTGGATCCTCAATATAGTTTGATCCCCTTCATCTGTTCGTCATTGGATAAGTGCATTTGATTTCACTCATATCATGACAAATGCATAAATCATGAAGGAGGTCTTATTATGTTACCTTTCCAAAGCTTTTCGCCCATTTCGGCAATCGTTGCCAATGGGGGAGAAGTTTTGGAGGGTTGTATGGAATTGGATTTGTACTTTGGTTTATTCTTAAGTATTTGCCTTCCTTGCCTTTACATTCGTTGCTTGGTTTTATATATATAGTGAAAACTCCACCATCGATAATGGTCGATAATATATGCAATGAATTCATGTTCATACACACATGCATAAATTATGGGGGAGTTTGCTCTATATATGTGGATGGACTAACATCACATACCTTTGTAGTATTTGATGTTAGTGCAACCATTCTTGTTCGTTAAATTCTATATTATAAACCCTCTCAAAACAGATTGTCATCAATTACCAAAATGGGGGAGATTGAAAGAGCATTTTCCCTCATGTGTGGTTTTGGTAATTGAATGACAATCTCTATGGACTAATGTTTGCATTGAGATATCATTATAGATCATGTCCATGGAATTGTGGAGTTCATGTCTTGGACTCTTGAAGCTTATGTGTTGAGTGGAGCATATTGCAATTATGTCTTGAAGGATTCAAGACATAATATTAGTGAAGAAATGTTGGAAGATACAAGGTTGATCAAGATGTTGATCAACACACAAAGCTAAAAGATGTATCAAGAGCGATCATGTATCTCTTGGGATGATTTCATATAGCTCATGGAGGATGACGTCATGTGGTGATCGTCATTGAGGTTGAGATGTGCAAGACCAAGAGAAGCTTTTTGAAGAGATCCTATGCTTGGAGCTTGCTATGGATACATGAAGACGGAGCCTAGCGAGACTCTCCCATTATGGGTATGCGTGAGTATTTGGAGAAGTCTTCATCAAGCATGTGCTTGGACGCGCAATCAAGAAAGATGAATCACTTGAAGAGATCAAGATAGTCATTATCTAACTCAAGTGGAATGCTCAAGGCAAAGGTATGATCTTGATAGGGCTATACGATAGATAGGCGTACTATCAAGAGGGGCTCTCAAGTGAGTAACTTGATCGCATCGTTGTGGAGAGGTCAAACCTTTGCATATTTGGCATATCATATTTCTTGGTTCTTATTTGACTTTTATCCTTGTGAGTAATTAGATCTTGGTTCATCTCCATATCAAGCTCTAGTTCATCGAAATCGGTTTTAGTTTGAAAAACTTGTTGCGTTTTTTATGTTTGAGGTTTTATCGGTTGTTCTTTTATCTAGAGATCTTTCATTTCCCCATTTGGTTTTAACCTCACTTGTTGGACTATGATGTTTCTCTGCATGATCTTATAGAGCTCTTCGTGGTGATTCCAACGAGCCAAAAATCATCGAAAACGGAGTTCGTATGGTCAAGATATCATCGTTTTCGTGTTGACGTTTCTGCCAGGGGCGGAAGTTCCGGCCCTAGCCCGGAACTTCCGGCCGGCCGGAAAGTTCCGGCCAAACTTCCGCCCAAACTTCCGGTTTGACCAGAGAACACTTCCCGGTCGCGTTTTGGGGTGTTTGGGGGGTCCGGAAGTTCCGGGGTAAGCCCGGAACTTCCGGCCCGATTGGGAAAAACTGCCCCCAACGGGCAGATTTGTTGGGAACCTATTTAAGGGGTCATCTTCCCCAATGGTTCCCAAGTTTTGGTGCTCTCTCTCCTCCTCCATTGTTGACTTCCAAATCTTTGAGATCTCTCAATCCCTCCAATGATTCTTGCTATTTCTTGAGGAAAAAGAGAGAGGAGATCTAGATCCACATTTCCACCAATCCATCTTTCCTCTAAGTGAGGGGAACCTAGTGGGTCTAGATCTTGGAGGTCCTTTGTGGTTCTTCTCCTTTGTTCTTCCTCTCTTCTCCCCCCATAAGCATTAGTTGCTTTTGGTGGGATTTGGGAGTGAAGGATTTGACTCCTTTGTGGTTTCCTTTGTTCTTCCTCTCTTATTCCCCCATAAGCATTTGTTGCTTTGTTGGAATTTGAGGGTGAAGGACTTGAGCACTTTGTGTGCTCTTGCCATTGCATTTGCATCGGTTTGAGCCCTCCACGAGGATTCGTGGTGGTGATACTTGTGAGCTTGTTACTCTTGGGTCTTTGGACCCTAGACGCCTTTTGTGGCCGGCCTTTTGTGGCCAAGACCTTTTGTGGTCAAGACCTTTTGTGGTCATTTTGAGAGCCCCTAATTAAGTTGTGGGTGTGTGCCTCAAGACTTGGGAGCCCCCAATTAAGTTGTGGGTGTGTGCCTCAAGAGTGTTGTACGGGATTCGATCTCCGCCCCAAAGGAGATCAATAGTGGAAGGTGAACTCGCAACCTTTTGTGGTTGAGTTCATCAGGAGAAGAAGGTGAGCCTTTGTGGCGTTGCGGCTAACCTGTTGTGGTTGCGCACACCTCTCCAAACGAGACGTACACCTTTGGGTGGAACTCGGGAATACATCCTCGTCTCTGCGTGCCTCGGTTATTTCTATACCCGAGCTCTTTACCTATGCACTTTACATTGTGATAGCCTTCGTGCTTGAAGTTATCTATCTTGCTATCACCTTGTTACTTGTATTGCTTAGCATAAGTTGTTGGTGCACATAGGTGAGCCTAGTTTATTTATCTAGGTTGTATGCTTGTTAAAGTAAACCTCTAGTTTTATTCCGCCTTTATCAAGCATACCGGAATATCCGGGTCTTTCTTGGACCGGATAATCCGGCTTCTCGAAAAAGTTTTAAACCGCCTATTCACCCCCCCCCTCTAGGCGACGTCTATCCGTTCAGTTCCTTTCCCTAAGGTTGTGTTCTGACCCGTGTATGCCAGTTGGCATCCAAGTTGTAAACGTGCCTTAGTGAACTAATGCATGTTGCTCTTGTGGTCCATCGTGACATTCCACTTCAGGATGTCAGGGAGAAACAAACTCCCGTACCTCGTCCATGTCCAGGACGAGGTCAAAGTGTTGCAGTCCGCAGATTAATAGGCTTTTCTTGCTTCTAATCTGTTCCATCTCAAAGTATCACCCTCTTGTATATCAAAAGGTCGTGTTGTGACTTTACTGATGAAGTGATGCTTTTCACGTCCTTACCCACGCTTTTCTCCTAGCTACTCGTGCTCCGGAATGCTACGGTGTGTGCACTGATGTGGCTATCAGATATTCTTAGCAATTTTCATTGCTTGGACATATAAGGACATTTGATTCCTTCCTTGTGTGATTGGTTAACCGTTCACCAAGTGAAGTTGACTGTGCTACCAAGTTCGTTGTTCTGGTGCACATACTCGGTCAAACAGTTAGGTTTTACCACCGCTCTTAAAGCCACCTCGTTTTGCCTTGAAAAGCAAGACTCATGTCTACCGGTGTTTCGTGTTGAAGCAAGACGGTATATCCTACGGATCTGCTATCTTCCAAATCTTTGATTTGATTTGGGCTATCGTCAAATCAAACTCAGTCCCAAGGACTACCTTGATGATGTTTTACCTATGGTGTTTCGCCAACTTACATCTTCATGTCCTTGGTATGACCAATATTTTTTCCTTGTTCATGTATTATTTGATTCCATCTTGTTGGAGTATCTTAATAAGCTTGTTATTGAGCCCATCGATAACATTCTTATTGTCTCCATGTCTAAAGAAGATCATTATGAACATTTGGCAATAATGTTAGAAACTTTTGAGAACCATCTTTGTGTCATCACGAAGTGTGTGTTCTGGATGTGGGAAGTAACCTCTTCTGATTCACGTGCATTTGCTGAAAGATGTCACCGTGAATACGAGTAGAGTTTCCCTTTGTTTCCTTGGGAATCATCTCTAGTCGGTCATGCATGTGCGGATTATTCATGGGATGATAGGTTCTTACCTCCGTTCCTTGAAGAAGTCATTTATGCACACCAAGCCACCGACTGACTGGATCAAGAATGAGAAGAAGTCTTAAAACTTCATTATCTTCTTTATTGTTCTTTTCCCCACAAGTACTCAATTGTGTTTGTTGCATATAATTCATGTAGGTGCAGTTGTCCTCTGACAAATTGCTAATACATGGGTTCTGGAATCTTGCTCATCTCTTCGAGCTTGACATTGTTGTCCATATCTTGAGAATCAATCCACCTTGCCTCTGTGGTATTCCCTGCAACTTTCCTTCGAACATTCTGAGTCAGGATTATCGTCACAACTAACAAGAGCTGAATCTCAAGCAGCAACGATGCTTGGTGTTCCTCAAGGATTTTGATATAGGTCTTTTTGTAACTCCGGCAAGATTGATGTTGTGGTTGACACAATTAGTCGGAAGGCCTATCACCGAAATTCCCTGGAAGCTTCAAGAATAACCACTCCCCATGAGGATTGTTGTGCGGCTTGTTCTAAAAGTTGCCCCTTATGGTATTTCTCTTTCTAAAGCCCGATGTTCACCTCCTCAACTATTAAAGGCTTATCATGAACTTGAAATGGGTATCTAGAAGATCAAGAAGGAGTTCCCTCCTCCGATGATCTCGGAGATTCTGAATGTCTCTCGATTGATCCTCCTAATCCTTTTCTTATCTTTTGATAACATATCCATCATGGGAATTCTATTTTCATGGTGATCTTCAACGTTTTGTTGATAAGTTCTTCCTTCCTTTTGCTTGTACTTGAATTCTTTTCAAATCACACATTGTGTGAATTTGTCAGTTATCTTAGAGCTCTGGACTTTTAATCAAGTGGTAAACATCTTGTAAGCCAAATGGTTGAATTCTGAAGAAGGGTTCTTCCCTTTGGTTGTTTCAAGATCTCGTTATCTATCCATCTTAGCCTTGTGCATAGCTCATATTCTAATCCTTTCGCGGAACAGTTCTCTACCAACTTGAAACTTCCTCAATTCCATCTGTTACCTTGATGTGTTTCATGCTCGTTAGATCAAGAGTTGTTTTGCACACTCCTCCCTTGAGTTGACCATGAGATATTCGATATTTTTGTAGATCCTCTTTCCAGAGTTATTTCCCTCTTCTCTTTGGAGCAGTTGAAGAACAGTCCGACGAGACATGAAGTGTTTAACCATCTCTGAAGTCAAGGATCAACCTCTTCAAGAAAGAAGATCGTCGCGAGATCGACAAGATCATCGAAGACCGGTTTAGCCCTCCTCCCTTTATCTCTTTTCCTACCCAAGAAATCTCGGGGACGAGATTCTTGTAAGGGGGATAGATTTGTAACGTCCCCAAATTACCCTAGTTATAATTAAGATTTGTTTTGTGCATCATGGGCATCATTTGCATCTAATTAAAAGTTGCACAAAATCTGAGTTTTAAAATAAAAGAGAAAAGGCTAATGTGGCCTAAGACACTTGCTATTTTTCAAAGTGTTGAAAGATTTCAAAATTTTCCAAATCTAAGGTTGCTAGTGGCTTCCTTGTGAAATCCTAAATTCCCTGGTATTTTTGTAAAAAAATTATGTTTGCGAAAAGGCCCTCAAAAGCTTTATTTTCTATACCAGGAGCCCGGTTTAAAGGTTTTGTAGTTTCAAAAGTGCGGGGGGTTTTCTGGAAAACGTTATCGTCTTCAAGCTTCCGACCTCCCGCGCGCCGTGTCGCTTCCCCGACCGTCCACTGCCGCGATGCGCAGTGATTCACGCCGCCGACGATGGCTGGGTCTATAAGGATTCCTTTGCCGCCGCAGGGAAACCCTAATTTCCCCAGCTAGTCTTCTTCTCCTTGCTTCTCCACCACCATGGCCGAACCCTAGCTCGGGTTCCTCCTCAAATCGCCATCGATTCCGGCCAACCCAACCTCCGGTGAGGTTTTGTGGAGCTCCTCTAACCTCCCCGCACCATCCTCGCCAAGCCGTGCTTCCCGGAGAGCAACAAATCGATGGAATCGGGTCGTCGTCCTCAACTCCGGCCGCCGGCCTCCACGCATGATTCCGACGGATTCCGGCATCTCGTCGCTTCTTCGAGCCTTCCACGAGCCGCAAGTTGCCTCGGTGATCATCCTTGTGCCCTCCTTCTTCTCCCTCTCGCCGTGGTTAATCCGGCCGCCGTGAGCCACCTCTGGCCGCCGCGCCTGCTCGCCGACGGAGCAATTCCGGTGACCATTTCTGGGCGGCGCCGCCACCATTCGGTCGCCCACGACTCCGCACGTCCTTGTGCCTCCTCGCCCGCACCAAATCGAGCGATTCGTGCTCGGTAGTAGCACTGCCTCCATTGATGACGTGTGCTGACGTCATCATTTGCTTTTATTTTCTGAAAATGATTTAACTCTTTTCTATAAATTCATTTAGTATGACAGGTGGGCCCTGTTTGTCAGAAATTTAATCATTTCCAAAATGTTTTAAGAAATTAATAATCTTATGACATGTGGGTCCAATTTATTTATTTAATTTCATTAATGTTTTAAAATAAATTATACTTTGGAAATTCATAACTAAATCATTTTAAATCTTAAAAATATAATTAATATATCAAAAATTGCAGAAAAATAACATCTATCTTATTATGTCCAAATCATGCATATTTAAACCACTTTGAACCATGTTTATAATAGAAGACCAATTTACACCATTTCTTTTGAATATGGAGTTTGTCGAATGGCGCCTCTCGGGCATTCCATCTCTATTTAAAATGTTCTTCATGCGTAGGTTTTAGTCTTCAATACCTTTAAACATATCATGTCATACATTGTGCGCATTGCATCGATGCAATGTGTTGATTGCTGTTTTTATTTCTAGCATTTGGTTCTTCGCGGTAGAAAACGAATCCGAAGTGGAGTTCGACAACACCGAAGGCGAGTGCCGGATCATCGATGGTCAAATCAAGAGGAAATCTATGAAGAGTTATTTTGGGTTATCTTGCAAGTGAAGCCGAAGATTTCCAATTGCTATATATATTGTTATCGAAGAGCAAGGCAAGCATAACCTCTTATCTGCACATATAAGATCTCAAAGTATTTGATTCTTGTGTTATGCATACGGTTCAAAGATGTTTTTGGTCAAGGTATAGAGTGTCTCTTGTGATGCATCGTCGCTTAGACATGCTTAGTTATTCCTTTTCCATCCAGTCGAGAAAATTGAGGTGGAATGAGAATACATGATTTACTTATTGCTAAAGACTTGGACATGAGGCCACAATGAGGTTGTGGTGGGTTGTCTCGTTCTTGTCGATACTAGAAACTGAGTTCCTGTGTTCGGAACCAAGACTATCCGTGCATCCACACAGGGCATTCATTTTTCACTCGGCTCCAACTTGCCTAGCCTACTACGTGAAGCCACTAGTTCGAGTGTTCCATTTGCGTGTGTGGTAAAATGAGTTGAGGAAAATTAGGGCTCGGGTCAGGAGAGTGTGACGCTCTGAGCTTGACCCTGGTAACCCGCACTAGAGACCGCTGCGCATGGTCAGATCTACCGATGTGGCTCATTGACATAGGCGAAGCTTGGGAAAGGTCGTGGCCAACCCTTCTGCCGGCACTTCCCGGTAGAGTGCTAATAGCTGGCGTATCGGTTGGTTGGCGTGTGTGAGTAGTTACACCCCCTGCAGGATAAATCTTTTCGAAAAGCCGTGTCCAGGTTATGGACGACTTGGTACCTTATTTCGGTGATCATAGACAACATTAATATGATACTAAAACTTGACAACTAAAGGGTGGTTTGGATTGCTTCATCGGGTTGAGCGAGGGGGTGATCCTTGTGGGTGGTGCAAACGATGACATTTTGGTGGCTACAGAAGATGGAGGATGGAGTCAGAGGTGTTACTCCCTTACCCCATTTTAAAAGTCTACTGATGGGAGATTCTCTTCTCCCTCGATTTAAAACAAAACTGACTTTATGCAAAGGACATTCATTAATACTCTCTGAACGAGCAGATATATAATAGGTTAAATAAGTCTTGTTGCGTAACTCTTATACTCAGCCTTGGGCAATTATTTGTACATGTGTGTTTTCTGGACATCGACATTGACGAATAGGTTGGGTTCCCAGACGGCATCTTGGAATCTACGGACTGGGACGTCGACGTTATGTTTTGACCTCTTAGGCCTTTGCTATCTTGCTATGTCTAATAGCATAATTTGCCTTCTGTTATATTGGTGATTAATAGGTCAGTGACCTTATTTTGGTGATATTTGCTTCTTTGCTCTGTTAAGAGCTTAACATATTGCTTCCTGTGTTGTAGGGTTTCTGTTGTGTTACCGATTTCAACTGTTGGCTCTCGAGATTTTTGTTAGGCTTATCTTAGATTAAGGTCTGAGATTTGTCTAACCTAAGTGCTACAATACTGTTTTTTAGGCATTCTCTATAGACTTAAAAAGCCGGTGCTCACCGAGGCTTCTCAGCGCACCAGCCCCTTTGCAGTCGTTGTCGGGTGGCCCGTGGTATCTGGTTCATTCGCTGATTTGTGGGCCTTGTTGTGTGTGTCTCTGTCTTCTGGGTCTACTTTTTGTTTTTTACTGGGTGTGACGCTGCTGCGTGGGGTTAGCTTACTTTGCTCGTGCTATTCGCAGGTGAGCTTTCGAGGGTCAGAAGAAACTAGACGTCTTTCTCCTCTTGACTTCTCCACTGGTTCATGTGTCTCTCCGCACACGCAGCAGCATCGCTAGGGTTAGCCGCGCCGCCGACCCTGCCCAGCTCGTCCTCCGCCGCCCCTCCTCCTCCGGCTCGTGGCCGGCGCCGCTCCTCCTCCTCCTCCACATCTCCGCCGCTTCCCTCTCGCTCCCTGCACGCGCCCTCACCTCTACTCCACCCCGGATGAGCTCGTGGAGGCTGGAGGAGCTACGGGGTAGGCGCCGCACCGACGAGAGCACCCGGCGGCTCCGCGAGCTTCAGGCGCAACAGGCAAGGGCGGCGCTCAATGCGGCTGTTGCATGAGCGGGAACGGGCGGCGCCGATTGATGTTGGAGCTCCGGTGGTGAGGACTGGAACGGAGCAGCGGTTGCTCCGACGGAGATGGCGATCGGACTGGATTCTTGATTTGATTGGATTTTGTGTCCTCCGTTTCAGATCCCACTGAACAAGAATTGGTCTGGGTATTTGTATTCCAGCTTTCCGAGTGAACCGTCCTGAAGGAAGGATCTGAAGTTCGTCTGTGGGCCTCTTGGATCAGTGTGCCAGCTGCGAAGACGGGCACATGCAGATTGGTGTCTTGGTGAGGCCGTGTGTTTCTTGTACTGTTTCCTCAGAATCAACGGGTGTGTTTCTCTGTTTTTTTTTGCTTTGTACAATTTTCACATGTAAAATTTGCCTGTCACTCACTTCGGGTGGATGCACTACTACATTTCATGGTATTGTGTGTGTCTGTGTGTGCATAAGTCCATATAAAGTGAAAATCTCAAGTTGATCTCTGTTTAGAGTGTGGAATTATATACCTTCAACTTGCCTATTTTGTTCACTACTACTAGGTTTGCTAACAGACTATCATTTGTGTTGGCCATTGCTTTGCAGGCTTATTGATTTTGGTTTAGGTAGAAGAGCTCAAGGCTTATGAATAATTTGAAAGGATTGAATTGTTGAATACGAAGTTATATAATCGCCTCCCAACTCCTTTTCTAATTGTGCAGGTTACATTGCTTTCTACTTATTATTTATTTGAAGTTTATTTATATGAATACGGGAAAGAGAAATACAATATGTGGTGGCTGTTTCAAAAGCCGGTGCTGATGATGTTTGTAATCTCTGTAGGTTAAATAGCCTATGGCAATAGCTAATTGTGCAAATCTGGAAGCAATTCTTATGCGGTGGCTTGAAATTTTATTGCACTGGATTACTCGTTAAATGGTTCATGTTTCCTTATGGTTTTACAAACATCATTTGTACGAGTGCTTCTTTTTCTATTTTAGATATCTCCTGAAGTTTGTCAAGCTCCGCCCGATTCTTAGTAAGGTTGTTTCTTTTTTATAGGTTTTTGAAAAATATGTAAAGAGTTTGCTTGTAATCGCTGTACCATTTCCAGGTACGAGTTTTATGGGTTCTCTTATTTCAAGTAACATAATATAAACTCGAAATACTCATTGTATATTCTTTCTTGCTATAGAGGAAACTTCATAATCATATTTTTCATGGAATACCTGTCAATCATTCAATTATTGATTATCAATGGAAACTATTTCAAGGGGTTTACCAAGCATGCGCTAGAGCTGTATAGATTCCAATAGTTCAGCAGTTGTATACTTGCATTGTTCATTCTGTTAGGATTTTCAGTACCTAACCTATTACATGATCTGGAGCAACTTAGCATGGCTAAGACCTTTTCTACTTCATGGAAGGCTAGGTGCACCTGGGTACACAAATTCTGGTCTGCTTAATGGAATGTCTTTTATGGAAGGATGGCAATCAAATTTCTTTGTTTCCAAATGGACTGAAGCAATTGGTAGGCTTTACAGCCTGTCCATCTATCTCATCTACAGATCTACTACATCATGTGGTCACCATGTTATTGCTTTTCGAGAAAGAAGTGAAGATAGTTTTTATGTTTCAGTCGATTGAATGCCCATCAATATACGAGTTGTTGGCAAACTGAAACTTCAAATGGGAAGACACTCCTACAGATCTAGAGAGAGAGAGAGAGTTTGGATGATAATGGCAAGGAAAGTGCCTTACTATAGTCGTATGATCAACTTGAAGCAATAAACATTATTGGGAAGGCTCTTTCCAAGTATGAGGTCAATCTTTTCAGTGTATTTTTATATATTTTTAACATATATTGATTCTTATATTTTTGACTCTTAAATTGTCATATTAGATTATATCTGATGGAGATCACACTCCTTTGCCTCTCAATGAGGATATATTAAGATGGGCAAAGGAAACTCTTCTATCCTAGGCAAAGCTTCCAAAATCAGTGAAGTTCTATAGACATGGTTTTGTCTAGATATATCTTCTTTTTGATAAACTTATGACACTTATTTGTGGACGGAGGGAGTAGTATTTACAAGATTGATTAAGACACTGCTCATACTGTTTAGTACTTTACTATCTAGATACTTATGGTTTTGATTTATTTATAGTTTTGTTTATATGCCAATTAGAATTTTTATTGGTTCCACTATAGTTTGGTGTACTGATGGTTTGGTTGGTGTTCATAAATTTCTCAAGAAACAGGACATGGACCTGATGTTCTCAGCCTACACTAGCAGGACATTAATACAGCTTTAGAAAAGCAAGTTCAGAACTACTTTCTGAACCACAGTAGTCAAATAAGACCAGTTTCTGAAGATATGTTGCATGTTATACAAAGCAAGGCATATAACCGAAATATGTGTAGGCGGTAAGCTAAGTTAGTAATACCCTTTCCTTTGCAGCGGGAGCAAAAAGCATCCTATTTCAAGTCTTAGTCACCTCTTATATACCCAGGTTAGTTCTTTTAGTAATTACTAGCTGAATGCCCGTGCGTTACGACGGTGTCTAAGTTTTTTTGGACATATATAAAAATATGCATGTAAAAACTCATTGATATATAATACATATACGTGCTACGGACATACATAATTATGTACACTTAAAGTAATCCAATAACACAATAATCCTTAATTAGACTTGTGCATCGGTCGATCATATAGTACAACTAATTATACTTTAAGACAAATAAATCTCCCAACCCCATAACATGTCTCTTCATAAGAAATAATCTAAATTACAATAATATCAGTACATTGAATGGGTTTTTTCACGTCAAATATCACATTGTCATCAGAGACAGAACAAGTCTCCTTCTCTCAATGCCTTAGAGCAAGTCTCCTGCTCTCAATGTCATACTTGGAACATCTTTCAAGCCGGATTTCTCACCTCAACAACATTGTCATCAGAGACAGAACAAGAGGATCACTGCTGGATATTATCCTTCCTGTTCGCTTAGGCTTCCTGCCTATTATGAACCAAATGGTGTTCTCCCGACATGACACTACGGGTTCAAAGGTAAGCAGAACTGAACAACAAGATGACAGAAGTTTATCTGACCTTCGCTATTCCTCGAAATTTTTCATTCAGAGCAGCAACAACCTACAAGACTTTAAACAGAACAACCAACCAGTTAATAAGGTCATCAACAACCTAAAGAAACTGCAGAGAGAACATTTAAAGGATAGCTTGGCAACAGTGGAAACTCCAAACACACATACAATTGCACTGAAGTTTACATATGCATCATGTGCAGCCTTTCACTTGTGCATGTGTACAAAACGGTTGCCTAAAGAAAAAATTCTGAAAACATACAATTATTCAGGAAAAACACAATTGTACGGCAGTTACTTGGCAGCATGCACATACCAATAAACATGATGAATACAGTTGGTTCCTTAACCATAGGTCTGCACACCAGCAGGTTCAATACAACCTGCAGTTCCCCAGCATGCCAAAGCATGGTGACTACAAACATAAGAGAAACTGTGACCAGGCCTTTCGTCCCTAGCACAGTCAGAGACTAACAATACCTTTGTTTAAATTGTTCTTACCAAATCAAGGACAAAGGTAAGGAACAAATAGTTACAGGGTTTAGCACTATGACCCAACTGTATGGATAATAAATCAAGAGATAATCAAGATAGAAACACATCTAGACATTTTTGTGTCAAAAAATGGTGGAGCTCAAACAGTATGTGAAGCTAGCTTAATTATGGACTAAGCTGTTCTAAAATCTGACCAACATACCATATCTATCACAAAGAGAGCATACAATATGAATTCAAGAAATATAAGTTTGCATAGGCTAAATGTCGGCAAAGGTATAAAATATTATTAGTCCATGAATCACACCTTTGTCTAATACGGAAAGGCATGGAGATAGAGTTTGCACGGGAAACTCGCTCCAGGTTGCCTGCTCCAGCTGCAATGTTTAATGCCCCATGCATCCTCCTTCATGAGACCACTGAATCATTAATGAAATACTATTAATATTCTAGATTGCTGAATGCTTGATGAGCTGAAAATATTTATGAAAAACTAATGTATATCTAAACATAAGGAATTAAGAGAAATGTATTTCAAGCATTCATGTAACTATTCTTAAGACTGAGGCGACAAAGGAATAGCTACACTTTGTTTTGAAACACAAATAGGAAACTATCCCCAAAACTAATAAAAATAACTTCATATCATGATAGACAAGTTAGACAACACTACTGTACCCTGATCTTAGCCCAAGCATAATGCTCAGGACGAACACCAAAAAAGTGTAGCACATCACCTTGTTCTTGCTTGGTAACAAAGAAGACAACGACCAAATACATATCCTAGCCCTAGAACATCACCAACTGGGTGCTAACTATATCATTGTGTTGTTGCAAATAAACCACGATAATACAAATTGAGAGTTGTCGTATGAGCAACATCCATATGGTTAGTCACTGCTCCTGGTTCAAAATATATTTGAAAACCTGAGATAAATATTGGCAATGAATCTAAAGGAAATAATGCAAAATTGATTTGATATCCTGGGATAAACATGTGGAATAAATCTACAGGAAATTTGCAAATTTCTGAAAACCTTGGATATTTCCTAGTAAAAAAAAGAAGAGGTTGAACAGATTCTTACTCTCCTCAAACTTGGTTAGAAAAAAAACAGAGAGCAGTTTTCACATTGAGAAGAAGCAGAGACGAGAGTTATGAAAATCTTGGAATATTTCAGT
Source organism: Poa annua (assembly GCA_026929855.1). NCBI lineage: Eukaryota > Viridiplantae > Streptophyta > Magnoliopsida > Poales > Poaceae > Poa > Poa annua. Next base: position 75,689,898 of record CM049426.1, read on the forward strand.
TGACTGATATCGGTATCTTCACTATAGTTATGACTTAGCTCGCCTGAACAATGTTTGAAGAAAAATGAGATGGTGCATGTGGCTAGTAAGCTTATGCGATATAGCCAAGTATTGTGTTATAGATTTCCAGCTTATTTTACGCAGAACACAACATTCAGCCCGGTAGCAAATTTAAAAAATTATAACGATTCAAAATATCTCACCATGGAGCTCATCAATCATCATGTCCTACAACTATTGAACCACAAGTACTATAAGCTAGGCCCAAATAAAAGATATGATCATCTTATATATAATCAAAGTGGTTATAGAGAGGTCAAGTACAATTACCAAATTGCTACCATTTGGCTAATAAAATTATCTGAATCCAGTTAGAGAAGATAAAAGTTCGTCCATTAGGTTTGGATGAGAGAGGTTAGTTGGGGTTTCTATAGATTACAATTAAAAATTCCCCTTAAATGGTTCAAGTTGCAAGTGACCTTGACTCATTCAGATTTGTGAGACATCAACCTGCCAAGATGCACATACAAGAGAAGTTCAACATCATGGTCAATTTTAAATCACAAGCATATTTTCAACTTTTAAAGATTCAAACAGGATGTAGCAACATGTAAGGGCCTAGAAACCATTTTCACGTATCCTTTATGGATGATCCCTAGCATAGGTATGAAGCTGTACAAAAATTTAAAGACAAGTACATTTCAGTATCTCAAGTAATGAAATAGAAATCTTGTATCAGCGAACAAAATTATACAGCACATAATTCTTTTATCAGCATGATAAAAGATTAGGCCAAGCATCAAGTATGATTCTGGTGGAAATCAAATTGCAAACAATGGTAGCAAGTATTTGTTCAATAAAGATCCCAGCCATATAGTACACTGAATGTAACTCCAGACCAAGAACAATGCCAGCAAATCGTCCCGTATAAAATCAGAATAAGAAATCAACAGGGAGCATTGGCAATCGATGACAATTAACAAATCCAACCCCCGTACACATCATCCTCTGCAGTATAGTCATCATACATGTGTTCCAAGAAATTTCTCCCCAACACAAGCAGCTAACACACAACTGAACACACATGCAAATCGATGACAATTACCAGACCCACCGCTCTTTCTCAGACACCGGCGTCACCTCCTTCACCATAGCCTGCACCAATCAAATTGCACCCAAATTGATGGCTGGTGCAGTACTTCCGTCGAGAAGGGCGGCTGCTTCATCGGCGAGCGGACTGGCCGGGCGGGCTCGTGCGTCCGGGCGGGCGGGGGCGACAGTAGGCGGTCGCGAGCTGCGTTGATGGCGGCGACCACACGTTGATGGAGGGCGGGCGGGCGGGCGCGGTAGCAGGCGGGGATGGCGGGTGGGCGCGGCAGCAGGCGGGGATGGAGGGCGGGCGGGCGCGGCTGCAGCTCGGTGCAAGGGCGCAGCAGCAGGCGGGGATGGCGGGTGGGTGCAGCAGCAGGAGGGGATGGAGGGCGGGCGCGGCTGCAGCTGGGTGGGAAGAGACGTCGGGATGGAAGGCGCAGGGCGGCGGCGGTCACCGAATGTCTCGTTTCGTCGGCCGCCGGCGTGAATCGGGCGGCGGCGTAGATGGAGTCAAGAACCGCGGCGTGGAGACGGAGAATGGAGGCGAGAGAGTGGGTCGCGGAGGGCCGGAGGGGATTGGAGCGTCACAGGGGAGTAGGCGGTTCGCGTTCGGCAGAGAGACGTGGTAATGGATACGAGCAGGTCGGGATCGCGGGAGAAGGTGGAGGTTGTGGTGTTCGTTATATTTCTCCGGGAGATTTCTTTTACGTGCGGGAGGCATGGGACGACGGACGACCCACCACCACTTTTGCTTTAATATAGTAGAGATTGTGTTCACTGTGTACTATGCTTCCTTGAGCAAAAAGACCACTATAATGTGCCTCGATGCATTTTCCAGGGTGAATTCATATGTGTTGATGGTGATGGGTCAGTACCTGCAAAATCATCAAAGGTTTGAATATTGCTGATCTCTTTGGTTTGCTATTAAACGCCTGCAGGAAAGTATGCATATATGACCTTTTACATTGAGCATCTTTATTTTCTCAGCTCGTATTTGCCCATGACATATACAGTGCAGCACCATGGCAGAAAGACCCAATTCACTTTTTACTCATGGATTTGATTTTTGAATTCAGCCAAAATAGCAATGACTGAAGTTAGCTATCGAGTAAGCTGCTTGGGAGTTATTTATATGTATTATGTAAAGCTTATCTCGATCAATGGAAGAGCTAATAATTTTAGCTGGATGGTGGTTTACTGTTCCCCTTCACTCAAAATGTGCTGTAAATATTTCCTCCTAATTCAGTTTTAGACTTGTTTTGTTTTTTCATGTGGTAAAACAAATGAATGCCCATTCATGTATATTCTAAATGCCTTCGGTATAGCTTGAGATGACCAAACGTATAAGTTTTATTTCCACATGAGCGTTTCTACCATTTAGATTTGATATATTTTCTAATAAACATCTGCTAATACTAATACTTGTGTCTGCGGTGAGGGAGGGCTACGTTGGTTGGTGGCCGTCGCTTGCTCGAGGAGTGATGGAGTTGAATCTGATGGCAATCTTGATGGTCGTCTTCCTTATTAGTGGTACATGTGTGCTTTGTGTGGGTTAGGGGTGTAAACAGATAGGATAATTTGAACACCATATCCGATTCTGAAACCGTTTTCAATAATTCATATTCGGTTTTAAGAAATTCGCCATATCCGATTTCGAAATTGACACCTGGATATGGTATAGGATATGGTATGTAAAATAGCATAAAATATGGATTATCCGAAATTTAAATAGGATTATCCGATGGTTTGAATTCGAATAATCCGATTTTCTATCGAATTGTCTAGTCTAATATAGCATAATTTGAATCCAGTAAGTTGCCGAGTTCATTAGTCGAATAACATCTCACTTAAATAGTCATTGTAAACACTATAAATTACAAGTTGGTTAATATATTAAGTTATCAAACACTTAATTTTGTATGTATGGTTTAAAAATTTAATTGTATACGTATCTATCCGATTAATTTTGTTACCGGTCCGAATCTGCTCCGTTTCCGCCTCTCAATCCGCCATCACGGATATCCGCATCCGGTCATTATCCGATCCGCTCTGAATCTAATTAAAAATTATGGTATAGGATATGGTAAAGGCAAAATTCAATCCAATCCGATTCGTTTACACCCCTAGTGTGGGTGGCTATGTCACCCTCTGCCCTATTATGCCAAGTGTTGCCCGACATTGATTCATTTGTATTGATTTTTGGCCGGTTTCCTTTTAATGAATCCGTCAGCTCCCTTCTACTTTTTAAATTAAAATGAATCAAATGTTTGTTCTATTTTAAAAAGAAACAAATAGTTATACATTACAACTATCTTAGATCATCGATAAATCCATCACACCAAACAAGGTTATGCAAAAACGCCCAGTAGGCGGCGCGGCGAAGCGCGCATATCCGTCTAGTATCTTTGACGAAGGGTATAACAAAAGTTATTCACGGGCGAATAGGTATAATACTTGATCATGTATACCTAAATGATTTTTTTGGAATTGTTGAAAATTTATTTGAATTAGTAAGAAAATCCGTTGATACTCACGTGCGCCAACGTCCTCTCGCCCCCGCGCGGCGGTAGGGGAACCCAAGCGCCGCCTCTCCCAGCCCCCTCTGCTCCTCCCCCCTTGCCAGCACAGGCACGGCGGCGGGAGGGATCGTTGTTCCTCGAGATCGACGGGCCTGCACGGGTGGGCGCCGCAAGTCTCGGGTCTGGTGTGCCCGCCAGGCGCCACGGCGTCGTCATCCTGCTTCGACGACACGGCGGATGGCGTGGTCCTTGGCCCTTCAGGCGCATCGTGGCGGCTTCCGGCAGTCTGGTCCTTGTGAGCGAGGCGTGGGGCGGATCCAACCGGCTTAGCGATTTCGGGTGTGCCGCTCACTCTGTGGCGTGTCATACCCAGATCTTGCCTCTGCTCGCGGAGATCTGAAGGTGTTGATGATGGCTGGTGAGAGACGGACTCCGACGGTGGAGTCGACGATGGCGGCGCCCGTGGGTGTCGTTATCTCATTGAAGATGTCGTCGTCATGATTCATCTGCCTTCCGCCATGATGTTCCGGGGGAAACCATAGATCTAGTTCTACCGGATCTAACGATGGCGGCACTTCCGGTGTCATTTTTTCATGTTGGGGGCATCGTATTGGAACACATGATGCCTGGAGTGGCCTTACTGGTGGTGTGGCGTGCCATTTTCCGCGTCGCCATTGGTGACTCGGCAGCATGGTGCAGTACAGTATTAGCGTGGATGCGTGCGAATGGACGAGGGCAGAGCGGTGGTGCTGTTTGCCTGAAGATGGGTTCGAGGAAGACAACGGTAGCCACTTCTGTAGCGCGCATGCGGTGCGCGTTGAGAATCTGCTGGACTGGTACTCCGGTTGTAGATGATGCGTGTAGGTGGGAGGTCAAAGTATACGGCATTGATCATGGCCACCCCCATCATAGTGGTAGTGGCTTAGTTGCCGACCGGCTGATTTCGGTTTAATTAATGTTGTAACTTGTAAGACTTGTTGAATAATTGCGGTGGCTGTGTGCATCATTTTGATGCAGATGCCAAGATCCGCACCCTCTTTTCTAAAAAAAACATGCACAAACTATTTTCATTCATGAGTTAACCAGCAAACAAAGGTATTGTACTAGTGTTTCACTCAGTAGGATAGGAATCTTATAAGAAAATTTCCTATAGTATCGTTTGGAACAAAGAAATAGGAAACTCGAATTCTTTCTATAGGAATTTTAGAGGAAAACAAACGTGAGATCTCACCTTGTTTTGATCTTCCTATGTCGACAATTTATGTGTTTTTCCTGCGTGCCATCCAAATAACACTTTAGAAAATTTCCTCTGCTTTTCGTTTTGGTCACGTAGGAATGAAGGAAACATCGCTGCTCAATTCCTATATTATTCCTTCGTTTTAACTTCGTGTGTTCCAAATGGGCCTAAGTCAATGCTCCACACATCGCTGACGAACGTCAACTCTTGTACTTTGATTTTTTGAAGGGTTGATGCTTGATCGTCCAGAGTACAGACGTTTTCTGAGCTAAATATATATATATTTCAATCTGCGCTGATGGCTACATAATACATTCATAAATAGTTAGTCGACTGATTAAGTACAGAAGACAGATTTTTTTTCATGTAACTTGTGGATATATAGATAATTACTATCTTATTTCAAACATAACTAGTCCCTTCGTTCTTACATATAAGATGTTTTAGACTTTGTTAATATTCACATATATACATGCTTCTAGATATGTTTTACTTGTTAGAGTTGTATTTAGTCTAGCATCGTCTACGTACGGTGTCGTGATGTACATGAACTGTAACCTGATATGTCTATATATAGTGATGAGGTGAGGGCATAGAACCCACGAAACCCTAAAACACTCTTTAACTTGGTATCAGAGCCCTAAACCTTATGAGCCGCCGCCGCCGCGAGTTCCTCCGCCGTAGCCGCCGCGAACGCTTCTTTGTCCACAATGGCTGCCGCGACCGTGCCCACCATCCCCGTACGGCTGGACCATAGCAATTTCATGTGTGGAAGGGTCTTTGTCGGGGGGCTGCCCCCCGGGTAGGGGCAGATCCCGGAATAATTCAATAAGGTGCCAACAGTACTTGACCTTTGGCAGAGCAAGGGACACCTCTTGGTGTGCTGAAGGGGCAGCTTGACCCTTGAGCGCTGGTAGAGTGCAAAGTGCCTCCTGGCAGGCGCAAGGGTCAGCTCTAGCAACTAAAAATAGACACCCCCAGCCTTCACAATGGCAGCACAAGCATCAGCGGATGGTTCCTCTAAAAACTAGCTTCTCGAAGATTTCTTAGCTGGTAGGCCAAGACATCTTCGGGAGGCTAGGCCTAGAGATGCGCATCCACAGACGAGCTCAGACACCTCCGGAAAGGATCTCAGATCTCGGGCTCCGAGGAGACTCCCGGAAGGAGGTGTATTCGGTTTTACCGGATAGATGGTCCGGGTAAGTGCTAACCGGAGTATATATCTCGGTCTTGATCTTATGTAGGAGAGACTCACGGTGGCAAGCGAGGAGGTAGCTGGCACGAAGGACCCCGGTAGGCCGTCAACGGTCTATAGCAGGCTTTCCCGTCTGTTGCGGGGGGAAGTACCATTCCGCCTGACACGGAAGCAAGGTCACCCCCCGCCTGACACGGGAGCGCGTCAGCCGGTACGACAACGGTACGACAAGACCTGACATGCCTAGCCCGGCAATCCGGAAAAGGCTATCCGGGATGGGCAAAGACATGTCCTGTCTCTGACAGGGAGACAATGATGGTTCAGGACGGCGCCTGCTGTCCTTATCGAGATGATGACGAAGGGGCTATGCCGGATAGTGCGGCGGCTAGGTCGCACTAGCCGGTGACGACATGCCGTTTAGGCCTGTCCGGTGGGGCCAAGCCGGTTTAGGGCTTCCGGCCCTCGTGGCCGGAACTCTATAAAAAGCGCCATAACTGCTTCTGTGAACAGAGGACCAACTGGGGAGCCAAAGCTATAGTTGCATTTACTCCTAGAGCATTTACTTCCTCATACCTTGAGTTCATCTAGTTCTTCTTGTTCTTCACTTGGAGAGATCTACGAGCAAGTTGTAGCCCTTGTACCACACTTATATAGAGAGGAAAGGCAGGAGTAGGGGTGTTACCTCCTCACGAGGGCCCTGAACCTGGGTATATCGTGTGTGTGTTGTGTGCCTTCGTGCATTTGTTCTTGTTTGTTAGATCTTCCCCCTCACGCTTTGATCTTGTTTCTCGTTCTTGGGAGATCTCGGTTACACCGGGATCCTCCTCGCGTGGGCTATTCAGCTCGCTATCCCTCCCCGGATCCACCAACGTCCATCGGCCCCACACATTAGCCATCCTATGGCATCTGTCGTGACACCACCAAGACAGTTGGCGCCCACCGTGGGGCCCATGGAGGCGTTGGCTGGTGTACACATCCGGACGGGCTCCCCCGTTCATTTCGACATGCGGGTTCTCTCTGGCCTGGTCGTAAGGCTAGGGGAGATGGACTTCGTCAGCGACAACGCAGGATTCTTCCGGAACAGGCCTTTTCCGGTGAACGGATGTCTCATTGACTTTGGTGGTTTGACCACCTACGTCGCCACCGAGGTTATCTGTAGCTACCCGGACGTGGTCCTGGAAGCTGAGGACCCTCCCATGCTCTGCGCTGCTCGGGGTCTGCGTGCCGGTCGCCCCCCGAGTTCCGTCGCGGTGATGATGGTCGGGGCAACCGAGGAGGAGTACCAGGACGCTGACGGCGATACCGGGAGCGACCACATCCGTTTGGCCAAACCTCCTCAGGAAAGAGGTGCGGCCCGGGATGGCGATCCACAACCGTCCCAACCACGACGTCGCCCGGATCCCCTCTCGGGTCTGGTGGCCAAGTTGGCTGTACCTGTGGCCGCTGAAGCGGATACCTAGGCCACTTCGGCTGAGTTGGAGGAGCAGCGGAGGTTGCTACTCGCTGAAGCACAGGAGATCGCCGAGATCCGACGCGAACTCAATGCCAGTCTCCGGGAGTACAATGCAGCTCACGGATTCCTTAAGGTAGACTCCTGGGACAAGCGCATCGCGGAGCTGCGCAAGAAAGGAAGAATGGTGAATGACGAGCTGGCAGGTGGAGCCACCACCAGTCACACGGGAAGCCGGATCTCAGCGGGGAAGCCGGATCTCAGCGGGGAAGCCGGTGTACAGCTCACCGGCGAAAACTCTTAGGGCTGCCGAGGCCGCCATGGCAGAGTTGGTAGGGTTATCCGGTGAGGCCCTACGCAAGCAGCAGGAGCGAGTAAACGAGTTGGTAATCGAGGCCAACCGTCAGAATCAGGCATTCAAGAAGAAGAACCCCGGGGCAGGATCCCAAGTACACTCAGCTAGACCCAATAGCCAGAAATCGGACGGGGAGGCCTCTTCCCCGCATCCGAGCAAGAGCAAGAGCAAAAGCAAGAGCAAGAGCCGGAGCCGGAGTCGAGGTTCCGGGAAGAATAAGCAACTACAGACCTACGACCCGACCTTCGCCGGTATCCAGCAAGCCGGGCAGCGTAACTCGGGGCAGGCGGGAAGTACCCGTGAAGATGGTAACCTGGGTGTAGGAAACAATAACCCGGTCGGCCGTGGTAATCCACCCCGGAACCCTCCTCATGTTCAGGGAAACCCGCAAAGGGAGGTTGCCTCTGTTCCGCAGCAGGCCGTGATCCCGGCGCAGAACAGGCTCAACGATGGCAACTCGAGACTGCAGCAGCTCGGATACCAGCCCGACGAGAACCCTTTGGGATCTCGGATAGGAACCAGACAGCTGAATCCGGCAGATGCCAGATTCTGGCTCGACCGGATTCACCAATCCGAGCTAGTGGAAGAGCAAGGGCCTCCGGGACCTGCCTGCTTTGGACCCCGGATCATGCGGGAACCACCTGTTCGGAATTTTCAGCTCAACATGGATGCCAAGACCTATGACGGCAGCAAGAAGCCGGAGGACTGGCTAACCGACTATGTAACTGCAGTAAGCATAGCCGGTGGAAACAGACGATGGGCGATACGGTACGTACCGCAGATGTTGGAAGGGCCTGCCCGGATCTGGTTGAACAACCTGAGAACTGGCAGCATAGACTCCTGGTTAGACTTTGAGGAGGCATTCATCAACAACTTCACCAACACGTACAAAAGGCCAAACATGCCTCAACAACTCGCCATCTGTAGGCAAAGGAGTAACGAGACTGACCGGGAGTATCTCACCCGGTGGAGCAATATTCGCAATTCTTGCGAAGGAGTGGTAGAGGCACAGGCCATCTCCTGGTTTGCACAAGGATGCCGGAATGGCTCAATGCTGTGGCAGAAGTTGCAGAGAAAGATGTCGACGACCTTGGCAGAGACCATGCGCATCGCCGATACCTACACGCTTGGAGATCCCATGCAACCCCTAGTGGATGTCGGTGACTCCAACAGGAGGAATGCGGGACCTCAGCGTTCGGGACCAAGCAGGAGCCATGATCGCCAGGATTTTGGCCAGAAAAGGAATCACCCCGAGTACCACCATGCCGCACAGCACGTCGCAGCGGTGACCCGGGAGCAAGAGGATGCTGGCAACAGCCAGCGTCAGAAGACAGGTGGCCCGACTTGGGGTCAAAGTCAGGAGGTGCAAAATACCTGGGTGGAACAAAAGAAGCCCCTGACATATGAGGAGATGTTGAACAAGCCATGCCGCTATCATACTCTGGAGGCCAACAAGCCCGCAAACCACTCGACTCGGCAGTGCAGCTGGTACCAACGCACATTGCAGGAAGGCAGCTCGGGAGCTGTTCGGCCGAGTGCTCCGGCATCTCGGCCCAACATTCCGAGACCCCCTCCTCCGACGTCGGGGGCCAACACTATCCGAGTCAATCCGCCTACGCGAGGACCCCCACCTCGGCCAGGAATATGGTGCACACCCGGAACGACAACGGTGCAGGCCCCAGTAACCAAGCCGGACAGCAGCAGGGCAACTACCGGGAGACACATCAAAGTTATGTGGTCTTCGTGACCGAACCCACTGACCGGAGAAGTGTGCGGCAGCGTGCCCTGGAGGTGAATGCCGTGATCCCAGCGGTGCCCAAGTTCTTGCACTGGTCCGAGATGGAGATCACATGGAACCGAAAGGATCACCCCAGGGTTATGCCCAAGCCGGGAGCGTATGCCTTGGTGGTGGACCCAACCTTTGTCGGACCCAACCTCAATGTCCGCTTCAGCCGAGTTCTGATCGACAATGGCAGTGCCATTAACATCATGTACAAGGACACGATGCTGAAGCTGGGGGTGTCCATGAACACCTTGCTGCCTACCGAGACGACCTTCCACGGCATTGTGCCCGGAGTCTCTTGCTCGCCCATGGTAAAAATCTGGGTTGAAGTGCTGTTCGGAACTCGGGAGAACTGCCGAACCGAGAGCTTGGAGTTCGAAGTCGTGGACCTCGAGAGCCCGTATCACGCACTGATCGGCATGCCGGCCCTGGCCAAGTTCATGATCTCAACTCACATGGGCTACCTGAAGATGAAGATGCCGGGACCTAACGGCGTGATCACCATCTCGGGAGACCACAAGCGCTCCATGGAGTGTGCCTCGGCGGGGTCATGCTTAGCTAAATCCCTGGTGATCGCAGAAGAAAAGAAGAGGATCCAGCAGGTGGTGGCAATGGCCAAGACCTCCCAACTCGGAATGCCCGGGATGGTGAACCCGGAGCAGGGTGCGTCATTTCAGCCCCCCAAAGAGACCAAGAAGGTGAGTGTGGATCCCAGCAACCCGGAGCGCCAAGTTATCATTGGCAGCAACCTGGACAGCAAATAGGAAGGCGAGCTCGTCGACTTCCTCCGTGAGAATCGGGATGCTTTTGCGTGGTCGAGTGACGATCTGCAAGGTGTCCCGAGGGAGTTGGCTAAGCACTCTCTGTTTGTTCGACCGGATGCGAAGCCGGTGAAGCAACCAACTAGGCGTCTCTCGGATGAAAGAAGAGCCGCCGTCATGGAGCATCTGGCTATACTGCTGGCTGCGGGATTCATAATGGAAGTGCTGCACCCGGATTGGATATCGAATCCGGTCTTGGTAGAGAAGAAGAAGGATGATCCCCTCCTGCTTAAGGTGTGGCGCATGTGCATCGACTTCACCAACCTCAATAAGGCATGCCCGAAGGACCCCTTTCCACTGCCCCGGATAGATCAAGTGATAGATTCCACTGCCGGGAGTGAGCTTTTGACATTTTTAGATGCATATTCTGGTTTTCACCAGATACCTTTGAATCCGGATGATCAATTGAAAACTACTTTTATTACCCCTTATGGGGCTTATTGCTATCGTGTCATGACTTTCGGTTTGAGGAATGCTGGTGCTACATACCAGAGGTGCATGCAGAAATGTTTGCATGACCAGATAGGCCGGAACGCCGAGGTCTATGTCGATGACATAGTCATAAAGACAAAAGAAAAAGCCTCACTAATAGATGATCTGAGGGAAACATTCAAGAACTTAAGAAGATTCCGGATGAAATTGAACCCGGATAAATGCACATTTGGTGTTCCGGCGGGGAAATTACTCGGTTTCCTCATCTCAAGCCGGGGAATCGAAGTCAACCCGGGTAAAATTCGTGCTATCGAGAGCATGAAATTGCCTGTACGTCTCAAAGATGTGCAGAAGTTCACTGGTTGTCTTGCATCCCTAAGTCGGTTTGTCAGTCGACTTGGGGAGAAGGCCTTGCCCTTGTACCAATTGATGAAGAAAAGCAAAACATTTGTTTGGACCCCGTAGGCTGACGCGGCATTCAACGATTTGAAGAGAATGCTCTCAACAACACCCGTGTTGGCATCCCCATTACCCAAGGAACCTATGCTGCTATATATTGCTGCAACCAACCGAGTAGTCAGTGTGGCAATGGTGGTAGAAAGGGAAGAAGGGGGCAAGCTAATACAAAGGCCGGTGTATTACCTCAGTGAGGTGATCTCGGAATCCAAACAGAACTACCCACACTACCAAAAAATGGCGTATGGGGTGTACATGCAGTAACCAAGCTCAAGCATTACTTTCAGGAACACCCGATCACAGTGGTATGCAAAGCTCCTCTGGCCGAGATCATCGGTTGCAAGGACGCTAGCGGCCGGGTAGCCAAATGGGCCATCCAGTTGTCACCATACGCTCCGGCGTATGAGAGACGAGATGCCATCAAGTCGCAGGCGCTGCCGGACTTTTTGGTAGACTGGACCGAGATGCAGTATGAACCTCTGATGCCGGATTACAATTTCTGGAGGATGCATTTCGATGGCTCAAAGGCTAAGATCGGATTGGGTGCCGGAGTGGTCCTCACTTCCCCGAAACAGGATGTACTGAAGTATGTTCTGCAAATCCATTTTCGGGCGTCTAACAATGTCGCGGAATATGAGGCCTTGGTTCATGGACTGAACGTCGCCAAGGAGATCGGCATCCGCCGGATAGAGTGTTTCGGTGACTCCGACCTCGTAGTGCAGCAGGTGTCGGGGAATTGGGATGCCCTTGAGGCAAACATGGCCTTATACAGGTTTCATGTGCAGAAAATATCCGGTTTTTTCGAAGGATGCGAGTTCAAGCACATGCCCAGAGGAGAAAACGAGGCAGCGGACGTCTTGTCCAAGCTAGGGTCATCTCGGGATGCCATCCCACCCGGGATATCTCTGGAGCATTTGAGGAAGCCATCTATTCAACCCTCACCCGAGTCGGATTCTATCTTCATCCCCAAGGAGCCTGGGGCAGATGGCGTACCCATGGAAGTAGATGTCGGGAGCATCACATCGAACCCGGGGACTGCATCACAGTGCTCAGAGAGGCAGAGAAAGATGATGATGGAGGTGATGTCGGCAGAGCCAATGGACATAGACGCTCCCGTGTTCCCGGTTCGACCTGTCCCGGGATGGGCACCACCCATTATGGCTTATATCTTGGAAGGAACCCTCCCGGAGAATGAAGTGGAAGCCCGACAGATAATGCGAAGGTCAAAAGCATACACCGTCATCAATCAAGAGTTGTACAAAAGGAGTGTCACTGAGGTACTCCAGAGGTGTGTAGAACCGGCAGAAGGACAAGAGATGCTCCTGGAAATACATCAGGGGGAGTGTGGACATCATGCATCATCCCGGGCCCTGGTGGCGAAAGTGTTCCGGCATGGGTTCTACTGGCCCACTGCATTACAGCAAGCAGAAGATATTGTCCGGAAGTGTGGAGGATGCCAGAGGTTTGCTCACCGGATACATATGCCGGCGTCAGCACTGAAGACAGTCCCTATCACTTGGCCATTCGCAGTATGGTGTTTGGATATGGTCGGGCAGTTCAAGCCGGCAAGAGGCAATATGACACATATACTGGTTATGGTGGACAAATTCACCAAGTGGATAGAGGTCAGGCCAATCCGTAAGTGTGATGGACACACCGCTGTGCAATTCCTGAAAGACATCATCTTGAGATACGGGTACCCACACAACATTATCACGGATAATGGCACCAATTTTGCTGTGGGGGAATTCGCTCGATTTTGTGCTGAGAAGGGAATCCGGCTGGATGTAGCATCAGTTGCACACCCGGAAGCGAACGGGCAGGTAGAAAGAGCAAATGCCTTAGTCTTAGCCGGCATCAAAGCTCGCTTGATCGAGCCATTGGTGAGAACTCCGGGATGCTGGATAGAGGAGTTACCGGCGGTTTTGTGGGGTCTCCGGACTACACCGAATAGATCTACCGGGTACACGCCATTTTTCATGGTATACGGTGCCGAGGCAGTACTCCCGACCGACATACAATATGATTCCCCGAGAGTGACAATGTTCACCGAGACCGAGGCAAAGGAGGCCCGAGAAGATAATGTTGATTTACTCGAAGAGGCAAGGGAATTGGCACTATCTCGGTCTGCAATTTATCAACAAAATCTCCGTCGCTATCATAGCCGGAAAGTGCACCCGAGGGTGTTCCGAGAAGGGGATCTTGTGCTGAGGCTCATCCAACGCACGACCGGAATGCATAAATTGTCACCTCCATGGGAGGGACCTTTTGTGATAAGCATGGCATTGCACAATGACTCTTATTACCTTGTAGATGCACATGAGGCTAGGAAAGGTGTAATGGACAAATCCGGTGAGGAAACCAAGCGTCCATGGAATGTAGCACTACTTCGACCCTTTTACACATAAAGGGCTCAGTGTATGTTGTATCTCAGTTTTCAGTATTAATGAAAGTAAGGCACCCCGGGAGGAACCCGGGGACTGCCTGGTTTTGTGCCTATATTCTTTTGCTTTGTCAAATTCATTTGTTATTTTTACCGGCATCTCGGGAAGGAACCCGGGGACTGCCGGGTAGCTGTCTTCGGTATTATTTGTATGCCGGGAAAGTTCCGAGTTCGATTCTCAAAATCAGAGTAATGTATGTCATGTGAAATCATCTTGTGACTCGACTGACGCACGCCGAAATGGTAGTCAAGAGCAAAGAGAATCAAAAGTGGGGAACACGAAAATGGTCTCGGGGACTCGGAGCAGGAACTTATCCGGCATACCTATTTTTTGCTAACCCAATTATTTTTTATGTCGGGAATTCGGTTAGCCGGAACTCGGATTGTCTTAAGTAATGTATGCCGTATGTGGAGTTTTGTGATTCGACTGTCGAACGCCGAAATGGTAGACAAGAGCAGAAATTACCTAAGTACGGTAAACATGAAAAGCAACTCGGGGACTCGTAACAGAATAAATTGACATAACTTGTTCGGATAGATAAATAGGAGCGGAGCTTAAATATTAAATAGTGTATGTTACATCTTGCACCCGGCATCCCGGGGATTTAACGAGTTCTACTCTTAAGGTTTTTTCTAAGCGGTAGGGGAAGCCGGCTTCTCGGCGGAGGCATCAGCAGGAGCAGCAATCCCGGTGGCAGCAGCAGGAGCAGAGATCTCGGGAGCAGAAGCAGGAGCAGCAGCGGCTTCAGTTCCGGCGGCGGTACTTGGGGCATCGGGGCGCACCTCGGCCTGGGAGGCCTCGGGTCTCGGCGAAGTTGTAGCATCCCGGGGAACCACGGTCTCGGGCGCAGCACCAGAGGCAGCATCATCTTCTTCCGGGATCTCGTCATCCGCGTCGCCGGTCACGCCGGTTTCTTCGTCATCCTCATAATCAGATTCGGAGTCAGAAGCAATGACGCTGGCGGTGCAGGCGCGGATGCTGGACCACGAGGCGATCCGGTGCGCCACTTCTTGTCGCCGCTGGATCTTAGCCGGATCGCTGCACCACGGCGAGACCGTCCGCAGGCGCTGGATCGCGTCATAGTCGAGACCTTCGTACCAACTAAGTACTTGGGTCAAGACCTGGTCGGCACCAGCCCGCGCACCGGAGCGTTTCCAAGCGTGGATGCGCCTCCCGGCACACTAGAGTGCGCTTGCAAGTTTGGCAACCGAGAGCGTCGCGCGGATACTCGGCCACAGCGCGTCGTGGACATGGACCGCAACACTGAGCAGCTCCGTCCCGATCGACCGGAGAGGCACTATCCGGGCCTTCAGGGCGGTGAGGTGGTCCTCAATATCCCAGGCATCCGAGACAGCACCCTTCCCGGCACGCTTCTCCCGGGCAGCAGCAACGGCAAGAACAGCAGCCTCCCGGGAGTGCTTGAATTCCCCTTTAAAAAGAAGAGCTGTCAAGCGACTAGGGCATAAGAAGAACAACAACAAAAAAAAGAGAGCAAGGAAAGCATGGGGGATGTCGGTACACTTACTGTTAAGGTCCCGGTTCAGTACAGTTAGCTCGGAGAGCCAACTATCGGACCGTGACCGGAGAAGAGCCAACCCGGTCTCCGCGAGATGCGCGCGCTCCTCGGACTGATCCAAGGTTTCCCTTTGTTTCTTCATCGCCTCAACGAAGCGCGTCTTCATCTCGGTCGCAGCAGCCTTGGCCTTTTCAAGCTCACCATTAAGTCGCGCGATCTCGGCTTGCGCGGTAGCGAGTGCGGCCTTCTGATCTATCGATATCTTGCGCGGAGCATCCCGCTCCTCCCGGAGGCGCCCCTCGCACTTCTTGGACTGACCGAGGTCAGCAAAAACTCGGTTGAAGATGCTGCAGCGTTTCTTGCTGCACTCCTAAAATCAAAACAAAGAAGGATGAGGTCAATCCGGGAGAGGATGTAAGGAAGTCGGGAGATTCCGAGGTCAATAGCAAGTAAAGGCTAACCGGTGGGGAAGATCTCGGGGACTCGGTGTCCGAGTCCTAAAATTTTCTCTAAGATTGGAGCCTAGTGGTCTGCTATTCGGTGGAATCTAGAGCACTAAGCACCAATCTCGGGGACTAGTGGTGATGGAGCAAATTTTGAAACAAGCTAACCGGTTGGGAGGATCTCGGGGACTCGGTGTCCGAGTCCTAAAAGTTTTCTCTAAGATTGGAGCATAGTTATCTGCTATTCGGTGGAATCTAGAGCACTAAGCACCAATCTCGGGGACTAGTGGGGAAGGAACAAATGTTTATTGGAAAAAGAAAGGAAACAAGCTTACCTCGGTCACCCGAGTAACATCCAGCGCGGCCACCTGGAGAGCGTGCAGAGCTTGAGCGTTGCGGCTTGGGCCTGCAGCGTGCAAGTCTCCCACGGTCTCGGAGGCGTCGGCGGCAATCCAGGCCTGGTTGTATTCATCAACAACGCGTATGCCGGAGCCACCATGCGCGCAAGTAGCAGCAACGTCCCGAGATCCTGAAGGCACAAAGGAGCTTACGGTTGCTCGCAACATCCGCAGGGCGGCAGTAGGGATCTCGGCGGGAGGCGGTGGTAACGGTGAAAACTTACCCGTGCGCAGCGCCAAGTCTTGGGCCGAGGATGTCGGGGCAGTAGTAGGTTTGGCAGAGGTTGTTTTCTGCCCGGCAACCTTGCCGCGCGACTTCGCAGCAGGTTGATCGGCTGGCCGGGAGGAGGCTGCGGGCCGTTTCTCCGGGGCAGTCTTGTTGGCGGCTTGCCGGGAGGGACCGCTGGGCACGAGCTGCCGGGGAGGGCTCAGGATCTCTACCTCAAGCCCGGGCACCCGGCGCGGACTCTCGGGAAGAAGAATGTCCCCCAAAGTGGTCGTGGCTGGCACCGGGGTCTCATCGATCGCCGGGCATGCATCCGGATTCACAACGGTAGCCGGTGCGGTACCGGAAGCAGCAGGCTCGCCTCCTCGAGTAGAAGGGCGAGGTGGAGAAGAGGCAGCCCGAGCCGGGCTGGGAGTCCGAGTTCCGGGAGGAGGAGGAACATCGGGTGACGGGAGGTCGAGTGCGTCCCTGAAAGAAAATATCTCAGTAATAATTTATGAAGAAGGCAAAGTCATGTAGCATAAGGCAAACAAAATGTACCCGGAATTCGCAGTGGGAGGACCCTTCTGCCGGCGCCGAGGAGGCTTCTCGGCCGTTTGTTTGTTCGGCTTGCTCCTCTTGGGGGGGTTGCCGGAGTTATCGGCAGCGTCGGTGTCGGAAGCCGCACGCTTCCAGCTCTCGGCGCGTTTGGTCACGGCGGTCGGCTTCGGAACCACTGCTGAGGTCCAGTTGAGAGGGAGAGCGTCAATCACATCAAGAATTTGGCAGTCAATCTCGTCCTCATCATCCGAAGAAATGGAAATTGCCTCTGAGGTTGAAGGGTTACCCGGGGCGGCAGCTTTCACCAGAGGAACGGCAAGGTGCTCCTCACCATCGGGATCCTCCCTCGGCATCTCTTCCGGTACAGGGAAGTTCGGCGCGAAATTCCCGTTGGCGTGGAGAGCGTCTTCCTCGATTTGCCGCTCGAATAACTGCGCAAATAAATCACCACATGATACCCATGTCGGTTTCCAGCAGAACCCGGGTGCAAATGCAAGTTTACGAAAGGCAGACAGGAGCACCTGTTTCAGGGGCTTTTTCCGGGATCCCCCGATGACACCCCAAGAATAGTCATCCGTCATCTTCGTCCGAGCAATAGCTCGAACGCGTCGGACGACCGCAGCATGGTCTAACCCAAAAATACTGGTCCGGGTAGGGTCTAAGTTCCCGGCCATGTGGCACATCTTGTGTACTCGGGTTTGGAGGGGGCAGACGCGGCGAATGATGAAGCAACGCAGGAGATCATCGCCGGTCATCGTGTCGGTCAGCACGTTCAGGACGTCGTGCATGCACCTGACCTCTTCGGTGTCGGGGTACTGTTTCCAGAGGTTGAATTTGCGCGGAGGACCAATGACAAACTCCGGCAGGTTGATGAAGTCCGGATTCAAGGATCCCGGAGCATCGCCCGAGCTCGCCCGGTTCTTCACATAGAAGAAGCTGCGCTGCCACTTCCGGTAGGACTCTAGTCCCTTGACTATTGGGAATCCGGAGTCAGCACGGGGGATGACGGTGGCAGCTCCGCAGTCGAGCAAGTCTTTTATTTTCTGGTCCGGATTGGGGATGACTTTGCGACGAAGGATGAAGTACCTGGCCCAGAGGTCCAGGAATGGCCATACACCGAGATATGCTTCCGAATAGGTGGTGAAGACCGAAAGCATCATGATGGCATTGGCTGGGAGATGATGGGGTTGGAGGCTGTAGGTGTCGAGGAAGTCGCGGAAGAAGGGGCTAGCCGGAAGCCCAAACCCGCGCTCGAAGTGCGTAAGGAATACAACGTATTCCCCGGGTTGGGGTTCCGGTTGAACCTCGTCCTCCGGAAGACGGCTCTCAACTTCTGGCGGTATCCGGTGAGTCCGGTACAGCCAGTCCAGGTCCGACTGTTTGGTCTCGGATCCATCCCAGCACCCCCGAATACTTTCTTCACCCACGCCGGAGGAGTCCGCAGAAGTATCCGGGCTACTCTGCAGGCACAGTGGCAGTTAGTCGGGGTTAGTCTATCGGGAGCTAAGATGTCGGATCGCAAACTCCTAAACACAACCGAGTTCAGCGCAAGTAAGATCTACCGTGTGCTGATAAATCGAAACTAAAGTGAGGAAAATAAGCTCGGGCTAAAACTCGAACATGACACAATGCGAGCGAAAGATCTAAGTCCTACCGCAACGGTGCATCCCCGCCGCGCACCCCGTGCGCGCCGCTCGAGTCGTGCTCGCCGGCGGCGGCGCAACCGTGCGTGTGTTAGGGCACGGCCGAAGGCGAAGTATCATTCTACTGAAGAAGATCATCGGGGCGGAGAGAACAACTCACCGGAGAAGAGGAGGTTGATGACGCGCAAGAGGAACGGCGGCGTTCGGGCTCCGGCGAACAGCCAGGGCGGCGTTGTTCGGGCTACGGACGAAACTGCGGCGGTGCGCTCGAGACGACGGTGGCGGAGAAGTGCAGAAGAGGAAGAAGAAGAAAAGACCGTTCCGGTCCCCTATTTATGGGGGGTTTCTGGAGCGGTTTCCAGTTTTCCCGCTCACGATCTCCACGGTCGTGGGTGGGATCTATTTTGTGCAGCGGGGCACGTGGCGCTAGCTGGAGCGCCCGATCCGGCCACACCGAGGGCCACACGGCCCCAACGGTTGGGCTTCGGATCGGCTGCGGCTCCTGGCGCGCGAACCCAAGCGACGGCGTGCTCGGGCAGAGGCACTCGAGTGCATTTCTGGTCAGACGGGACGTCGGATGTGACCCAGCTCGAGATCTCGAGTTCAATACGGAGCCAACGGTCAAGATTCACTGAGACTGCACTATCCGGTTGCATGCTTCATCTCCCGGTTAAAACAGTCTCGGTAAGAAGATCTCGGGAAGAACCGATCTCGGCAAGTAATCGAAGGATGATGTCATGTGTTCTCAGAAAGTAGTTGTTATTAAAGCTGATCCTGCACATCATCCGAGGTCGCTGTGCAGCACCAGCTTCGGGGACTAGTGTCGGGGGGCTGCCCCCCGGGTAGGGGCAGATCCCGGAATAATTCAATAAGGTGCCAACAGTACTTGACCTTTGGCGAGAGCAAGGGACACCTCTTGGTGTGCTGAAGGGGCAACTTGACCCTTGAGCGCTGGTAGAGTGCAAAGTGCCTCCTGGCAGGCGCAAGGGTCAGCTCTAGCAACTATAAATAGACACCCCCAGCCTTCACAATGGCAGCACAAGCATCAGCGGATGGTTCCTCTAAGAACTAGCTTCTCGAAGATGTCTTAGCTGGTAGGCCAAGACATCTTCGGGAGGCTAGGCCTAGAGATGCGCATCCACAGACGAGCTCGGACACCTCCGGAAAGGATCTCGGGCTCCGAGGAGACTCCCGGAAGGAGGTGTATTCGGTTTTACCGGATAGATGGTCCGAGTAAGTGCTAACCGGAGTATATATCTCGGTCTTGATCTTATGTAGGAGAGGCTCACGGTGGCAAGCGAGGAGGTAGCCGGCACGAAGGACCCCGGTAGGCCGTCAACGGTCTATAGCAGGCTTTCCCGTCTGTTGCGGGGGGAAGTACCATTCCGCCTGACACGGAAGCATGGTCACCTCCCGCCTGACACGGAAGCATGGTCACCTCCCGCCTGACACGGGAGCGCGTCAGCCGGTACGACAACGGTACGACAAGACCTGACATGCCTAGCCCGGCAATCCGGAAAAGGCTATCCGGGATGGGCAAAGACATGTCCTGTCTCTGACAGGGAGACAATGATGGTTCAGGACGGCGCCTGCTGTCCTTATCGAGATGATGACGAAGGGGCTATGCCGGATAGCGCGGCGGCTAGGTCGCACTAGCCGGTGACGACATGCCGTTTAGGCCTGTCCGGTGGGGCCAAGCCGGTTTAGGGCTTCCGGCCCTCCTGGCCGGAACTCTATAAAAAGCGCCATAACTGCTTCTGTGAACAGAGGACCAACTGGGGAGCCAAAGCTATAGTTGCATTTACTCCTAGAGAATTTACTTCCTCATACCTTGAGTTCATCTAGTTCTTCTTGTTCTTCACTTGGAGAGATCTACGAGCAAGTTGTAGCCCTTGTACCACACCTATATAGAGAGGAAAGGCAGGAGTAGGGGTGTTACCTCCTCACGAGGGCCCTGAACCTGGGTATATCGTGTGTGTGTTGTGTGCCTTCGTGCATTTGTTCTTGTTTGTTAGATCTTCCCCCTCGCGCTTTGATCTTGTTTCTCGTTCTTGGGAGATCTCGGTTACACCGGGATCCTCCTCGCGTGGGCTATTCAGCTCGCTATCCCTCCCCGGATCCACCAACGTCCATCGGCCCCACACATTAGCCATCCTATGGCATCTGCCGTGACACCACCACGACAGTCTTCTTCTTCCAAACTTCTCTGGTGCCCAACTCCATGGCTACCTCGACGGATCTGAGGTGGTGCCGGCCATGACCATCACCCAAGGGGAAGGAGACAAGGCTCGGATCGTGGCCAACCCCGCGTATCAACGCTGGTGGATCCAGGACCAGAGAGTCCTCGGCCTGCTCCTCGGCTCTATGGAGCACACCGTCTCAAGCCAGCTCCTCGGCTGCAAGACCACGACGGAGGTGTTGACCGCGGTTCACGCCATGTTCGGCGCAACTTCAGACGGAGCGCAAGGAAGACGCAACCGCGGCAGTGTACATGCACAAGATGAAATCCCTGGCCGATGCCATGGCCACCGCTGGATCACCCATCTCCGACGACAAGCTCGTCGATCACATCCTCACCGGGCTCGGATCGGCGTTCAACTCCATCGCCGCCTCTCTCTCCGTCTGCAACAAGTCGATGAGCTACTCGGAGTTTTCCTCGAGCGTGCTGTCGTTTGAGGCGCTGCAGGCACATCAAGTCGTAGCCGAAGGGTAGTCATCCTCGGCCAATGCCGCATCACACCCTGGATCCTACGGGAATCCTCCACGGGGTGGCAACCCCGACTACAATCCTGCCTATCAAGGCGGAGGCTCGCCCTATCAGGGTGACAATCGCTCCAATGGACAGCAAGGTCAGCCGGGGCAAGGTCGTACCGATGGCGGGTACGGCAATGGCGGCGGGTACTACACCCGCAATGATGGTTGTGGCGGCGGCCGCAATGATGGTGTTCGTAATGGTGGCGGCGGCGGCCGCCGCGGCGGACGTCGTTGGAGGCCTCGTTGCCAGATATACGGCAACTGGGGGCATGATGTGTCAGACTGCCGCAACCACTACAACCAGGGGTGCCAGCCCGACGGTAATTCAGCTTCCACCACCGCCCCGAAGCGTCAAACCTGGGTTATGGACAGCGGCACTACCGATCACTTCACCAGTGATCTAGAGAGGCTTCACACCCACGAGCGCTACGCGGGCAAAGATCAGGTTTAGGTGGCCAACGAATCAGGTTTGTCGATTTCACACATTGGCCATTCTCATTTACCTGGTTTATCGCTCGCTTAGACAATGTTCTTCATGTTCGAATATTCGTCAAAACTTTCTTTCCGTGTATCGTCTTGTTTCCGATAATGACGTCTTTGTTGAATTTCATCGTTATTTTTTTGGTGTCAAGGACAAGGCCACGAAGAGGGTAGTTCTTCACGGTAGGAGTCAAGATGGACTCTACCCCGTTCCGTTCGCAAGGCATCATCGTCCAGTCTCCGTTCTTCCGCTAGTGCAAGAGTCACTCCGACGCAATGGCATCAGTGTCTCGGTCATCCCTCGAATAATGTAGTGAACAATATTATTAAAACACATGATCTTTCATGTTCCCCTTCAGATACTATTTCTTTAGTTTGTGATGCTTGTCACCGTGCTAAAAGTCATCGGTTGCCGTATACTGCGTCCTCTCGTGTCTCCACTGTCCCTCTTGAGCTTGTTCACTCGGATGTTTGGGGGCCGGCTCGTACGTCTTCTGGGGGGTACAAGTATTTTGTTAGTTTTGTGGATGACTATTCTCGTTTTTGCTGGATCTATCTTCTCAAACATAAGTCTGATGTCGAGCAAGTTTTCTATGCTTTGCAGGCTCATGTTGAACGCCAAGATCAAAGCGGTTCAGTCTGATGGAGGTGGTGAGTACCAAAAATTGGCTCGCTTTTTTCAGCGTACGAGTGTGTCTCATCGCGTGTCATGCCCGCACACCTCGCAGCAAAACGGTATCGCTGGACGTAAACATAGGCACCTAGTTGAGGCAGGTCTCGCCTTTCTAGCTCACTCGTCGCTTCCCCTTCATTACTGGGATGAAGCGTTCCTCACAACTTGTTATCTGATTAATTGTATTCCTACTCCGGTTATCAATAAGGAAACACCTCTCTATCGTCTTTTACGCATCCAGCAGAATTACTCCTTCCTTCGCATCTTCGGGTGCGCGTGTTGGCCTAGTCTCCGCAAGTACAATTCTCACAAACTTGAGTTTCTCTCTAAGGCGTGTGTTTTTCTCGGTTATAGTCCAATGCATAGAGGGTATAAGTGCCTGGATCGTTTCACTCGACGCATCTATATCTCTCGTGACGTCGTTTTCGACGAAAACGTGTTTCCTTTCTCTACTACGGGTGTCGTCGTAGATGTTTCCACTCTTACCGATGCTATCACTTTCCCGATCGATGAACCGGTTTTGAGTGAGCCTGTGCGCAAATACGACTTGACCTATTTGTCCACTAACCTGTCGCCGCAAGGTGTTGTCTCATTGTTCCAGGAACCAGCTGTGGAGGAAGTTCATCCGACGACTGTTGTCGCGCCGGAGACCGACGTACGCGCCCGTACGATCGACGTGCATGCTAGTGGCATGCATGGGACGTCGCCAGATGCGGCCTCACCAACGCCAGTGACGCCTCATGGGCCGTCCCGGCCTTTGGATCAGCCCGTGTCGCCCTCTACCGGTTTGTCACCGGTCGCGACACCCCCGGCTTCTCCATCTCTGTCTACCGTCCCTGCTCCAGCGCATAAAATGACGACGCGGCTGCGGGATAACACACGTAAGGAGAAGGAGTACACAGATGGCACTGTTCGGTACGATCCGCGATGGCGAGCGTTTCTTGCGGCCCCACACTCGTATCGAGAGGCATTGCAGGAACCGGCATGGCATGCTGCCATGGCTGATGAGTTTGCGGCCCTTTGTCAGACCAACACCTGGATCTTGGTTCCTCGTCCACCAGGTGTCAATATCGTTGGTAGCAAGTGGATATTCAAGACCAAACATCGTCCAGACGGGTCTGTTGATAAGCACAAAGCACGTCTCGTTGCACGCGGTTTCACTCAGCAGCATGGGATCGACTATGGTGACACGTTCAGTCCTATTGTTAAGCCGGCTATTGTTCATCTTGTGCTCTCTTTTGTGGTATCTCGAGGATGGACCCTTCGCCAAGTAGATGTCAGTAATGCATTCCTTCATGGCTATCTCACTGAAGATGTTTACATGCAACAACCGCCTGGGTTCGAGGATGACAGATTTCCCTCTCACATTTGCAAACTTCAGAGATCTATATATGACCTGAAGCAGTCGCCGCGGGCGTGGCATGCTCGGCTGAGTCAGCTTCTTCACCAGCTCGGATTCGTCTCCTCTAAAGGTGACACGTCCCTCTTCATCTTCGCCGGCGATGGGGTTCAGATATACATGTTGGTATATGTTGATGATATTGTTATTGCTGGATCTACACCTGAGGTGGTTGATCGTCTGGTACGCTCTTTATCGAACAATTTTCCTATCAAGGTTTTGGTAAGCTGGAGTACTTCCTTGGATTGGAGGCATCTTCATGGGGTATGGCGTTGACTCAAAGAAAGTATGCTCTTGATCTTCTTCATCGAGTCAACATGGACAATTGTAATGCTACCTCCACACCGCTTGATTATCGCGAGAGCTTAGCCCGTGATGCTGGCACGCCACTTAGTGCTGATGATTCCTTCCGGTACCGCAGTGTTGTTGGCGGCCTACAATATCTGACACTCACTCGTCCAGACATTTCCTTTGTAGTGAACAAAGTATGTCAGTTTCTCTCACAGCCAACTGATTCTCATTGGGAGGCAGTGAAGCGCATTCTGCGGTATGTCAAGGAAACAATGCAGACCAGACTGCAGTTTCGCATGTATTCAGCATCAAGTATTAGTATCTTCACTGATGCAGACTAGGAAGGAGATGTGGATGATAGACGATCTACCAGTGGTTTTGTTGTGTTTGTTGGACCGAACCTCATATCTTGGAGTCCGAAGAAGCAGCCCACTGTTTCACGGTCTAGTACCGAGGCCAAATATAAGTCATTGGCAAATGGCGCTGCTGAAGCAATATGGGTAGAATCACTACTCAAGCAACTTGGTGTAACTCAGCAGCGTGCGCCCATTTTATGGTGCGACAATCTTGGGGCTACATACTTGACGGCAAATCCAGTGTTTCATGCTCGAACCAAACACATTGAGATCAATTTCCATTTTGTGCGAGAACGAGTAGCAGCTGGTGCATTGGATGTCAGGTTTATTTTCACTAATGATCAGGTGGATGATGTGTTTACTAAATCAGCCACACGACAGATGCTAGACAGATTTAAGTCCAATCTCAACCTTGTATGTAGCGGTTCAGATTGAGGTGGTATGTTAGAGTTGTATTTAGTATAGCACATACGTCTACATACGGTGTCGTGATATACATGAACTGTAACCTGATATGTCTATATATAGTGATGAGGTGAGGACATAGACCCCACGAAACCCTAAAACACTCTTTAACTTTACTGTGTACTTATTTTAGTATATACATCTATAAAATATGTTAACACCTAAAACATCTTATATTAAAATAAGAGAGTACATACATACATTGTGGATCAGGAGTCATCAGTTTCTACGAGGTGCTACTTTTACGTACAAAGATTTTTTTTTTGAGTTATCAGATTCCATAGGGCGTTACTTTTAGGTTTAGAAAAAAAATCTCTACATCAACCCATACACATGTCCATTTAGCTAGAAAGTGTAATAATCAGTCATAGTATACATCTCATCACCACAAAGAGTGTAAATGAAAATCAAATAGCAGAATAAGATAAAAGTAAGGCACCTAAATACCATCTAATCCTCTATTATTCTTCTGCCACCCTGATTGAAAATGCGCTAGTTGCTCCTCCGTGAAAGATAGAACAATGCATGAATCCAGTGCTTAGTCATACGAATAACCTGTAAAAAGAAATCATTTTTCAACTTCTTAAAGATAATGTTGGCATTGCAATTTGAAAGTTAAACGAACACTTCTCTAAATGAGTAAACAGACAAACAGCAAATAAATGGTGAATAGACTCCTTAGAGTCACATAATTTATTACAACCATTCTATTTGAGAGCTAGGTTCATAATTATATAGTTATTTCTCCGGGGTATGTGTGACTGTAAAGGTACCCGCATCAATGTCTCCATCATTCCGTGAGAAGAAGCACTACACCAGCAAGAACGAGCTATGGATTTTGACCTGAAGTTGACATATGTGCTTGCTAGTTGGGAGGGTTCAGCTCATGATGCAAGCATCCTCTCAGACAGTTTGTAAAAGTCTAATGACTTGCAAATCTTTGATGGTAAGTTCCAACTAGGAGATTCTGGATATGCATGTCAAGCTGAAATTCTAGCTCCTTTTAGGACACTAATGGAAAAAGTACTTTACGTCCAGACTATCAGTCCCGGCCATGTTTGCGGCCGGTACTAGTGTGGCATCAGTACTGGTCCGAACAGCGAGAGGCGAGGGGGGCAGCAATACCGGTTCGTAGTGACCTTTCGTACCAGTTGGAGACACCAACCGGTACTAAAGGTCTTGGGGAATCTTTAGTACCGGCTGGTGTCTCCAACTGGTACTGAATTGGTCACTGTACTTATAGCTTCTCCCACCTCCGAGCCACACACTCCATTTTTCAGCTCGAGCACACACTTCATTTTTGCTCTCTTACCTCTCCGAAGAGCTCTAGTTCACCACATTTTTCTCCAACATTTGTCTAGATTGGTGGCACATCTATCTACACAAGGGTTAGCACCTTCATCTACTCCCCCGGCGTTTCAAGTTTAGCTCATTTGCTTGCTAGTTTAGCTCACTTGTTTTTTGTAGTCCTAGCAAGATGTTTGATGAAATGCTTAACTTAGGTATTTCATTTGTTTATATGCATTTTGAGCTCAAATTAAAATATGATTTGTGGTTTTTTCTTGTGTTGTTTCGTCCACTTTCTCACCGTCGTCGATCTCCCGTGACGGTCCCGTCACCGACACCACCTCGGTGAGCCTCTTGTTTTTTTATTTTGTTTTAATAATTCTTAGTTATAGAATTATTACTTGTATAATTTTCTTATTTTTTTTTGGTATATATAGTGTCATGGTTTTGACATCTGTCCACACCGGATCTCGCCCGCTCTATTATTCGGATGTGGAGGTAGTTGAGCCGGAAATTCCAACCGACCCTATTGTCGAGTTTTTTGTAAAACAAAACAATGATTTGAAAGAAAAATTGAAAATAAGTGAAGATCTTCGTCTCGAAGAGAAGATGAAATGGGAGTTTAAGATCGCTGCGCTTTGATAACGAGATCAAGATGAATGCAATGCGCTTGAAGCTTAAAAAGTTTATAAAATATGTCATTAGTCAAGAGGCTTGGTATCATTATGCTGTTGGTTCAATAGTTACCTTAGTTGCGATTTTGATCGCATTTGTTGTTGGATTTAAGTTCTTTAACTAGTTGTATGTTAGCTTCAATTAATGAATGTTTATGAGAACTATCTATTAGATTTCCTTAAATATGGTGAACTTGTATTAATGCATTGGTCAATTATCTCTCTACTAATGATATATATAGCTATTGTGTAATTGTTTTAGATATATTTACATAATGCAGATGAATCGACAATTGATGTACGTTGACCGACGCTCTCCGGAGTTCGTGATCGACGTGCAGGATTTTATCCGTGTTGCTGAGGCAAATAAGCGGGATAGCTTTATGTACTGTCCATATGCTGCTTGTAAGAATATTAAGGGTTACTCTAAATGAAAAACCATTCACATCCACCTATTTGAGTCCGGTTTCATGTCCGGCTATAATTGTTGGACCAAACACGGAGAAACATGAGTCATAATGGAAGACAATGAAGAAGAAGAGGACCCCGACAACTATCCCGAGTTTCCTGAATACGACAGTACTACAATTGGGGGACCTGGGGTAGACAGACCTGACGAAGAGGCACCGGATGAGCCCGCTGATGATCTTGCTCGGGCCATTGCTGATGCATAGAGAAACAACATAAATCAGAGGGAGTGGTTGAAGTTGGAGCGCATGTTAGAGGATCACAAAAAAAAATTGTACCCAGGTGTCGAAGATGACCAGAAAAGTTGGCTACCACGCTGGATTTATTGCAATGGAAGGCTGAGAATGGTGTATCGGACAAGGGGTTTGAAAAGTTGCTAATAAAGATAAAGAAGATGCTTCCAAAGGATAACGAATTGCCCGATAGTACATACGAGGCAAAGTAAATCGTCTGCCCTCTAGGATTAGAGGTGCAGAAGATACATGCATGCATTAATGACTGCATACTCTACCGCGGTGAGCGGTATGAGAATCTGAATGCATGCCCGGTTTGCGGTGCACTGCGGTATAAGATTAGGCGAGATGACCCCGGTGAAGTTGAGGGCGAGCGCCCCAGAAAGAGGGTTCCTGCCAAGGTAATGTGGTATGCTCCTATAATACCACAGTTGAAACATTTGTTCAGCAACAGAGATCATGCCAAGATGTTGCGATGGCACAAAGAGGACCGTAAGAAGGACGCGATGTTCAGACACCCCGCTGATGGGTCACAGTGGAGAAAAATCGAGAGAGAGTTCCCGGACTTTGCAGATGACGCAAGGAACTTAAGGTTTGGTCGAAGTACAGACGGCTTCAATCCTTTTGGGGAGCAGAGTAGCAGTCATAGCACATGGACTGTGACTCTATGTATTTACAACCTTCCTCCTTGGTTGTGCATGAAGCATGTCGTGGTATCGGCATAATTGATAGGAGACGGGGGTCCTCTAGCCTACGTATGGATTGTGGGGAAGAAGGTTGGTGTCGTCGAGGTCGGGATTGAACACGGCGAGTTTACCCAGCTTCGGATCCCACAGCGATGGCGGGATCCTACGTGCTGCTATAATTCACTATAAGGCAATAGCCGTGAACAGGTTACAATGTGCTTGATGCGTATTCAAGCGTCCGCCCTAAAGGCTCCCTGGTGGCCGGCTTATATAGGCGGCCAGACCCCAGGGTACAAGGTAAGTGCTTGTCCGGCAAGTAATCAGAGTCCTAGACCTAGCCGACTTAGTTGCCGCCTTCCGTCTTGGGCTCGGTGGCTTGATGGGCTTAGGCCTTCCGCCTTCCTTGGACCGTCCGCCTACTTCCTTGCACGTCAGCTATCTGGGCCGCCCGGCAGGCCTTGGCTTTACCACCCTTGGGCCACCCTGGACTAGCCGGATTGATCCATGCTGGTTATACCCCTAGTTGATATATCCCCAACATTAGCCCCTAGAAAGGTTGAAGTTCTCCAGGCGCAGGCTTCTCCTTGATTCTCCATCTGCCAAGGTTGGCGGCTGCAGGACTTGAACCATTCTGAAAATCAAAGAGGCATGCGTGTCTTGATGTTGACAGGCGGCCGCCTTTGTCCACCATGGGAAAAGACGGCTACTCGGCAATCTTTGCCGAGCATTCTTCTTGACGGTTTCCGCCTAGCCGGCTTCACGACAGTTTGAAAACAGCCTAGGCGGGAATCTTTCCATGATCACAAATTGCGGGAAAAGAGGAGGCGTGGAGATCGTGCAATCGTGTGCCGCAACGGACGTGGGACACGTGTCCGACTAAAATGCCGTTGCACAGGGAGCAACGCCTGGCCCTATAAATAGGTAGCCAAACGGTCCATTTTCTTTACCCTGCCTTTGCTCTCCGTGCGCCCTTGTCTCTTACACTTCCTCGCTCCTCGCCTCCGAACGAACTCCGGCGAGCTCTTCTCCTCCGGCGACCTTTCCTCGCGGCGATGTCCACCGGTCCCGCTCACTCGACGGCGTCGAGCGGCCCGGCGACCGAGGCCGCGCTTGCGACGCCGATGGGCGGCGCCATTACTCGTCCCGCGGCGGCGACGACGGCGGGCAACGTCACCGCCGTCGTCCCTCGGACTTCCTCCGTGCGCGCTCCCGCGGCGGGCTCCTCGGCTCCTCCACCGACCACCACGGCAACGGCGACGGCGAACGCCCCCGGCGACGAGGAAGAAGAAGCGGCGGACCTCGGGTCCCGCTACTGGCTGCCTTCTATCGTCGACGAAGACGCCCTCCAAGATTTGGAGGCTGTCGGCTACCTCCCCACTCGGGAGGATTGCCGGTGGAGGGCCGCCTTGGGAGACATCATCCCGGATCCGGAAGCCGGAGAACGGGTAATCTTCACCTCCCACCTGGTCAGGGGAATGGCGCTTCCGCCTTCCGCCTTCTTTAGTGAGGTCTTAGATCACTACGGGCTCCAGCCCCATAATATCGCACCCAATAGCATATTAGTCTTAGCCGGCTTCACAGCTCTTTTCGAAGGCTATCTAGGTATTATGCCTAGTTTAGACTTCTTTAGATACTGTTTCCGTTGCCGGCGTCAGACGGTGCCGGACGGCGGGCTGGCGACCTGCGGCAGCATCACCTTCAACTGCCGCCAGGGCCGCCAATGATATCCTAAGATACCATACCTCGAGTCCGTCAAGGGCTGGACCTCCACCTTCTTCTACTGCCAAGACATGGCAGCGCCGGGCCGTCAAATCGGCATTCCGGCATTCGTCAACGCGCCGCCCATGCCTCGCCCATGCTGGGACGAGGCGGTGCCCAAGTTGACGGAGGAACTCCGCCTTATTCAAAGGCGGATCGAGTTCCTCACGAGGACGATGGCTCCCCCCCAGCTGGATGGGGTCGACACCGTCATTTGCTAGCTCGGCCGGCAAATCCTCCCCCTGCGGTACAGCCCGCACAAGATGTGTCAGTATTCGCCTACTGACACAGCCTCTCTTCGCGTGAGAGAAGAGATATTGCCGGTCGCCGACCTGGCATTCCGGCTCCGCAGCCTCGTCAAGGCGGGGTCGGTGAAGGCGGTCGAGGGCGTGCCCATGCACACCCACGACAATCCTCCCCTCGAGGTGAATATTTTCTTCCTTTGCCCCTTACTTGACAGCTTTGCGGCTAGGATTGAGTTCCTTTGACATGTCTTCTTTTTCAGCTCTCCGAGTTGAGGGAGGATGACCTGGCTCCCGACTTCTACGAGTCGGAAGCCGGGAAGACGAAGAAGCGCAAGGCGTCCGGCGCTGCTTCCTCTACGGCGAATGCCGAGAGGAAGAAACGGATCGCGTCGGCTACCGAGCCGACTCTCGCCAACATTGGCGAGAACGCGGGGATTAACATCCCCCGAAGGTACTTCAACTTTGCCTTTTCCAGATGGCGAACCTTTTGAACATTGGCTGACTTATTGTGCTTGCTTTTTGTTAACAGGGAAAGGGTCGCAACCTCCCGGTTGACGACCAGGCTCCTTGGCAAAGGAAAGCGGCCGCAAGGCGGCTCGCCGGCCACCGTGCCACCAACCCCCCCGCTCCACGCCGGCAGCTTTATGGCTGACGCTCGGCGCCAACCTCCAGCTCCGGCCTCAGGTGCTCCGCCAAGGGCCCCTTCCGCCGACCGCGCGCCCAAAAGTCCCCTTCTGCTGGCTGAGGCTACGGCCGATGATGTCGCACAATCGCGCGCCGCCAACGAAGGGTTGCTGGAGTCGACTGCCGGCGGGTCCCGGAGGGCAGCCCCGACTGCGGGGGGCGGCAAAGTCAGAGACCCTTGGTCTACCTTTAAGGAGGCCAAGGAGTCAACTTTGGCTTTTGCCGCCTTTGCCTCGCAGGCCTTCGACGACTTGGAGGGCGACCTATCTGTAAGTTTCTACCCCTCCGGCATATACATAGTCTTTCCCCCGAGCACTTAGATGGCTAGTCAAAAGAAACTTTGACTGCCGGCTTAGTGGTTATTCGACAATATGTTATATGCCTTTGTTTTTTCTTGCAGGGCCTTGTGTCCGCCAACGTCGAGCTCGTCTCCTCCCGAGTCGAGATAAACCGGCGCCACCGCGACCTGAAGAAGGAGTGCGAGGCCAAGGACAGGCGGATCGCCGAGCTGGAGGCGGCCCGCAAAAAAGATGAAGGTAGGGTGGCTCCCTTTCTCCAACTATGCTTTTGAGCTATGTTTCCGTCAATCATTTTAGCTTGGCGAATCCATATTTGTAGAACTGCTAGACCACGCCCAGGATATCCTGAAGGCGTCCACTGATATGCAAGCTCTTATGAATGAAGCTTCAGACTTGGCGGCCGCCAACTTGGAGTTGAAGGCGGCTCATCAAAAAGAGATGGAGGCCCAGCAACTCAAGTTTGCGCAGGAATCCAGCCAGCTCACTGGTGAGCTGGAAAGTCTGCGCAACAAGTTGGAGGAGGCGGAGAAGATGGCTGCGGAAGAGATATCCAAGCAGACTTCTCGCGCCCAAACTGCAGAGGACGCGCTGGCAACTCATATGATTGAGTTGTCGGCTTTCCATAACTCGGTCCTTGGTAATTTCTCGCTCCTTTTTTGATACTGCCATGTTGCTTTAGCCTGAGCCAAACTTATGGCTTTACTTTTGATGCAGTTCCCGCCGGCTTAGGCGATGACAAGGTTGTCAGCCCCCGCCTGGATCGCCTTGCGCGTCTGGGCGAGCTGATCGCCGAGACTTTGGCGGCGTCCAAGCGGTTTGCCGCCAAGTTCTTCACTTCGTCTGGCAGCCAGGAGCCGACCGAGTTCAGCGACGTGCCCGCCATCTTGGAGCAGGCGACCAAATTGCACAAAAGTTCGCTGAAGTCGGCGGCGCGGGGAGGAGCCAAGACTGCCCTTGGGTTGTTCATGGCGCACTACCCCGAGGCGGAGATAGAAGCCGTCACCGAAGGCATGCCATCGACTTACGAAGACGGTAGCGAGGTTGAGCCGGTCGCTGTGCTGGACAGCGTTACCGGCTACGCCACGCGAGTTGCCGACATGGTGGATACTTCAATCTTCTACCGGCGCCATCCTGTGCCTGGCGGAGAGGGAGCTGAAGCTGCCGGCGCGGCCGAGGCGGAGGGGAGTGATAGTTTCGGGGCTGAAGTTGTCAGCCCCCAAGACTGATGTAGACGCTCCCCCGAGCCATATCTTTTTTCTGTCCTTGCCTTCCACCAGCCTTATTTTGTCGGCCCCTGAAACAATGCAACATTTGTAATATTTGTATATACTTTTGCTGTTGCCTTGTTAGGCGGAAACTAGCTGACAAGTTTTACTTTGTCTTTATTTATATGGCCCGCCTTAATTTTACCCTGACTTATATGCTTGACTTTTTGTATGTTGACGAAACCTCAGCCGGTAACTTTAGCTGAAGCAACCAGGGCTAGACCATTTGTTTAGAATCAGAGACCAAAGCCAACATGTTGGTGTCAAAGACATACTACTAGGCGAACCACATATAAGTAATCAGAGGCAAAGGAATTAGGCGGCGCAAAAAGTTTGTTTTTGCTTTGGGTTGGCTCGAAAGCTGCAAGTATCTACCAGTTTGAACCTTTGCACGGAGCTAGAAAATAGGTAACTTAGATACATAGGGGAAATATGATTGCAAGAAAAGATAAAAGATGGCATGCATCTCAACACAGATGAGGAACCATAGACTTTTATTTCATAATCATATTTAACTTATTACAATTATAAATTGCTAAGTGTAGAAAGAACGTAGCTGCTCAATATTCCAAGGCCGTCTTGTTTGCTCGAACGGGTCGTCGATGCCTCTCTTGCGCTTGGTTCCCCTTTTTCCTGCCGCCTTCTTGCGCATTTTCTTTTCTTCTTCGTCGCGGATGTCGGCTAGGTAGTAGGAACCATTAAGCAACGCCTTTGTGACTA
This sequence comes from Poa annua, assembly GCA_026929855.1. Lineage (NCBI taxonomy): Eukaryota > Viridiplantae > Streptophyta > Magnoliopsida > Poales > Poaceae > Poa > Poa annua. The sequence goes on from CM049426.1 coordinate 75,723,185, forward strand.
TAAACGGTCCTTCCCATGGCGGGGATAGCTTGTGCAAGCCTTTTCTATATTGAATTAGGCGGAGAACCAGGTCACCTGTTCTGAAGCTTCGCTTCCGCACTCTCCGGCTATGATAGCGGCGGAGTTGTTGCTGGTACAAGGCGGAGCGATGGAGAGCGACGTCTCTTTCTTCGTCTAGCAGGTCTAGGCTATCCTGTCTTGCACCTTCTACGTCTTGCTCGATGTAGGCTTGAACTCTTGGGGAATCGTACTTCATGTCGGTAGGTAGCACTGCCTCTGCGCCATATACTAAGAAGAAAGGAGTGTAGGCGGTGGATCTGTTTGGCGTTGTGCGCAAACTCCATAATACCGACTGTAACTCATCCGCCCAAGCGCCGGCTGCCCTATGTAATGGAGCTTCGAGACGAGGCTTAAGTCTTGATAGGACTAGGCCGTTTGTACGCTCTACTTGCCCATTGGATTGAGGGTGTGACACGGATGCCAAATCAAGCCGGATGCCTAGATCATTGCAGTATTCTTCTATGTCGACTTGAGACAAATTGCTGCCATTATCGGTGATAATGCTGTGTGGAACTCCAAACTGAGAGATAATTCCCCAGAGAAAGTTGGTGGATGTTCGTGCGTCAAGTTTGCTGATCGGTTTGGCTTCGACCCATTTGGTGAACTTGTCGACAGCGACCAATAGGTGAGTGTATCCACCGCGCGCCTTTTTGAAGGGACCCACCATGTCTAAGCCCCAGACCGCGAACGGCCAGGTGATTGGGATCGTCCTTAGCTCCTGTGCCGGCAAGTGAGGTTGACGGGCGTACAACTGGCAACCTTTGCATGTCTTGACGATGTTCTCGGCATCTTCTTTGGCGGTGAGCCAGTAGAAACCTTGGCGGAAAGCTTTGGATACAATGGACCTAGCGGAAGCATGATGCCCGCAGGCGCCAATATGTATGTCCTTCAGAATTTCCCGGCCTTCCTCCGGCTGTATGCACCGCTGATAGATGCCACATGTGCTTCGCTTGTATAGCTCGCCTTTTATTATCGTGAATGCTTTGGCTCGCCTTATGATCTGCCTTTTTAGCACCTCATCGTCCTCCGGCAACTTTTGGTCGATTAGAAAATCGAGATATGGGACTGTCCAATCCGGCTGTGTTAAGTAGACAGCGAGACTTGCCGCTTCTACCGGTTCTTCTGAGTCGGGGTCCATCAAATCGGCGCCTTTAATGGATGGCTTGTGCAATTGCTCCAGGAAGATATCTTTTGGTACCTTTTTGCGTTCCGATCCCAGTCTTGCAAGTGTGTCTGCCGCCTCATTCTCAGCTCTTGGAACGTGTCGGACTTCGTAGCCTACGAAGTTTTTTGCAAATTCGTCAATTTGGCTCTGTAAGCCGCCATTGTTGCGCTTTTCGCATCCCATGTTCCGCTTACTTGCTGTGCGACCAAATCTGAGTCGCCGTAACAGAGGATTCTTTTGACGCCTAGGTCGTTTGCCACGTGTAACCCATGAAGCAAAGCTTCGTACTCGGCAACATTGTTGGTTGCTGTGAAGTGGATTTGTAACACGTAGCTAAGCTTGTCACCTTTAGGCGTACGTAGAACTACTCCAGCCCCCGAGCCTTTGAGCATCTTTGATCCGTCAAAGTGCATGACCCAATATTCTGACTCGGGGAGTGCTGTTTCCTCCATAGCCTCTGTCCAGTCGGCGACAAAGTCTGCAAGTGCTTGAGATTTGATGGCGGTCCGTGGTTTATAGACTATATCAAAAGCGGCAAGTTCGATGCCCCATTTGGCGACTCGACCTGTTGCCTCTGCATTGTTGATTATGTCTCCCAACGGTGCCTTGCTGACTACTCTCACTGTGTGTTCCTGGAAGTAATGCCTAAGCTTTCTGGCGGCGAAGAATACACCATAAGCCAGCTTTTGGTAATGCGGATACCTCTGCTTGGAGGCGGAGAACACTTCACTGATGAAGTAGACCGGTCGCTGCTCACACGCCGCGGCTTCGCTCTCCTTTCTTTCCACAGCCAAGACAACGCTGACAACAACTCCTGTTGCCGCGATGTACAACAGCATTGGTTCCTGTGATTGAGGTGCTGCCAATATCGGAGCGGATATGAGGGCCTCCTTAAGTTGTTGCAAGGCGGCGTCTGCCTCTGCTGTCCACTCGAAGTTGTCGGATTTCTTCAGTAGCCGGTAGAGAGGCATTGCCTTTTCCCCTAGGCGGCTTATGAAACGACTGACGGCTGCCGCCGATCCGGCTAGGCGCTGCACGTCCTTCAGACAAGTAGGTCTGGATATGTTTTGTATGGCCTTGATCTTCTCCGGGTTAACCTCAATCCCTCGTTCTGAGACGATGAACCCGAGGAGTTTGCCGGCTGGGACGCCGAAAACACACTTGGCGGGATTGAGCTTCATCTGATACCTCCGGAGGTTCTGAAAAGTTTCTTCCAAGTCCTCTAGGAGATCTGCCTTCTTTTTTGACATTACCGCGATGTCGTCTACATAGACGTGAACATTGCGACCGATCTGTTCGTGCAGGCAATTTTGCATACAGCGCTGGTATGTTGCCCCTGCATTCTTCAGGCCAAAAGGCATGGTAATGTAGCAGAAAGTCCCATATGGATTTGTGAAAGATGTTTTCAGTTGATCTGACTCTCTCATCTTGATTTGGTGGTATCCTGAGTAGGCGTCCAGAAAACAAAACAGCTCGGAGCCTGCTGTGGAGTCTACGACTTGGTCAATCCTAGGCAGCGCAAAGGGATCCTTTGGGCAGCACTTGTTAACACCAGTATAGTCGATACACATCCTCAGCTCTTTATTCTTCTTTGGGACAAGTACAGGATTTGCCACCCAATCGGTGTGTACAACTTCTTTTATGAAATTGGCGGCCTTCAGCCTATTTATCTCCTTCCCTATAGCCTTGCGTCTTTCATCTCCAAAGCGTCTTGTTGCTTGCTTCACCGGCTTGGATCCTTTTATGACATTGAGCGAGTGCTCGGCAAGTTCCCTCGGTACACCAGGCATGTCGGAAGGCGACCATGCAAAGATGTCACGATTCTCACGGAGGAACTCGACGAGCGCGCCTTCCTATTTGCTGTCAAGGTTGGAGCCGATGACAACTTGCTTAGACTTGTCACCTGGGATGAGGTCCGCCTTTTTGGTGTCTTCTGAAGCTTCGAAAGTCTTCTTGACATCCATGTTTGGCTTTGGCATGGAGTTGTCTGAATCCGCCCCGAGCAGCGCGAGTTCTTCCTTGTGGATGACGGCTTCTGCGAAGGCGGCCATGCCACGCTCGCTCTCCTTGGCTTTCTTGAAGTTGCCGGAAACCGTGATGGTTCCGTTTTCCCCCGGTATTTTAAGCTTGCTGTATATGTAGCACGGCCTTGCCATGAACTTGGCGAAAGCCGGTCGTCCGAAGATTGCATGATATGCGCTTTTGAAGGGGACAACTTCGAACCGGAGGAACTCTGAGCGGTAGTTCTCTTTTGGTCCGAAAGTTACCTTCAGCCTGATGCTTCCCATTGACTTTGCTTGCCTGCCGGGCACTATGCCATGAAATGTGAGGTTGCTGTGATCCAGCTGATCCTCTGACAGGTTCATGCGGCTTAGCGTGTCGTAGTACAGGATGTTGAGGCTGCTGCCGCCATCCATGAGTACCTTTGTGAGTCTGAAGTTGTCGACAATGGGGTCGACGACAAGGGCGTACTTGCCTGGGTGAGGGACGTGATCAGGGTGGTCGGACCGGTCCCAAGTGATTGTTGCCTCCGACCAGTTCAAGTACTGAGGGACGTCCGGCATTGTCGCGTTGAGTTCGCGCATCTCCGCCTTGTCCGCTTTAGCCAAAGGTGTGCCGACAAAGCACACAAGAGATTCTTTGACCTTCGGGTATGGCTTCTTTTTCTTGGCGGTTGCGTCCTCTTCGCTTGAGATAGACATGTCGTCGTCATCCTCGTCCTCCTTGCTGTCTTTCTTGTCGTTCTTCTTTGACTTCTTTGACTTCCAGCCGACTGTGGGATCCTTTTTGAAGTCGTCCATGAAACGGCACTCTCCAAGCATGTGGTTGACCTTGCCCAATGAGGCGTGGATGGGACACGGCAAGAGCTTTGCCTGTTCGTAAGTGATTCGCGCCGCCTTAGGCCCTGAGCCGGCTTCGCGATTATCTTTCTTATTTTTCCACTTCTTTTTGCCGGTGTTTCCTTGGAACGCTACGACTACCTCATTGGAAGGACCGGCTTTGTCATCCGCCGCCTGTTTGCGCTTGTTGTTCCGCTTTGGTATGATGTTGACGTCTGGGTCATCGTCCCGGGCGTCCTCATCCGCCGCCGCGTATTGGGCGGCTAGGTTGAGCATCTCACCAAGGTCCGTGATTTGCTCGCGGACGAGCCTATGACGGAGCAAGGACTTCTTCTGTAGGCCCGTGTAGAAGGCATGGATAGCCTGTGCGTCCGAAACACCATGACAGTTGGCCTTTTCGGATATCCAGCGGCTGACAAAATTTGTCATGGTTTCGTCCGGCTTTTGGATACAGCGCTGCAAATCCGTGTAGGTATTTGGACGCTTGTATGTTCCTTGGAAGTGCTGGGAGAAAACCTTTTCCATGTCGTACCAGCTATGGATGGACTTTTCAGGGAGGTTGTCGATCCAAGCTCTTGCCGTGCCTTCCAACATGAGAGGTAGGTAGCGGACGGCAATATGGCTGCTCCCGCCGGCAATCTCTATGGCCATGGCGTAGTCGGAAAGCCATGAGTCCGGCTTAACAAGGCCGTTGTACCTAGACCAGTTTTTTGACACTGATGTCATGTCCTTGGGGAACGGCTCTTTGCGGATGGCGTGCGTCTTTTGGATCGAGCTGCCGTGCGCCTCTATTTGCGTCCGGCTCGTCCTGCCCCGCCCGGCTTATGCTGCGCCTGGGCCCTTCTACCTCCTCTCTCCTCTTGCTGCCAGTGCTATGCTGCGGAGACCGGCTGCGGCCTCTCCTTGGAGGGTCGTTGCCGGCATCTTTTCTAGGCGGCTGCCTGTTATTCCGGCTACCGCCATTGTCGCGTCTTGGCTGAGGTGGAGGTGGTAGGTCTCCTCTGCTTCCCGTCCTTGAATTCTCGTCCCGCCTTTGTTTTGGCGGCGATGCCTTCTTTGGAGGTGGCGTTGCCTTCCTTTTGTCGCCATGGCTACTGGAGCCAGACGAGCCTTCGGGGTCGGCACCTGGTGCAGCTTTGCACTTGCCTGACTTAGACTCTAGGTCTCCCCCGCGGGCATCCGCCATGTGGCCGTAGGAATCAGCGCGAGCTTGTTGTTCTAGAGCCTTGCTTACGAAGTGTCTTGCGTTGGCCAACTTCTCTTCCGCCGTGTAAGTGTTGTCATCCAGGGTATCTAGCGCGGCAGCCGCGTTGAGGATAGGGGTGCAGAAGACAACATCCCCCCTTCTATCCACTCGCTGTGGTGCCGTACGCCAATCGAATCCTAGGTCTTGAGCCGCTGTCGTTGCTTGCGTAGGCGGCTCTTTTCCACGGCGGTTTTTTGATGACCTTTTCTCCTCGAAGAGTTGCCGGTTTGTATTGGCCGACATCTTCTCCTGCTCTTTCTTGATCTTCTTCGCAAGGCTCTCAACGTGCTCCTCTCTTTTTCGCAGGAAGTCAGAGTGCTTAAGCATGTTAAGACTAATCTCTTCCACTTCGTCGAGTGGGGTGTTTTTGTTTACTGGAGTATTCATGATCTCGTCTACTTCTTTGATGACGGAGAGCAAATCCGTGGGTTTGCTGCTGCCGCCTTTCTCGAGGCCAGTTTTCTTCTTTGCGCACACCTTGTCGGAACTTTCTATGAGTTGGCCGGCAGTGGTGTCTCCGGCTTCTTCCGCCGGCTTGATTTGCGCTTCCGAAGTAACTAGGGTTGTCTCGTGACCGACAACAACCATCATAGCCAGCTTGTCAGGCATGTCTGTATCCGCTGTACCCTCTGAGGGAGCCGGATTTCCACTGGAAAAGCGGGTTTTGATCTTCTCTTCGAAGAGACTAGCATCATCATCGGAGTCAGAGTCTATGTTGACTTGAACAGTAGATCTGGATCCGGCATCTGACATCGCATCCTCCTGCAGAGCAGGGAGGATTGATTCAGGATCGTTGTTTTCCGGCTGGGAGTCGGATCCCAGTCCGACAACTCCGACGAAGTGGAAATCAGATTCGGCCGACTCCTGGGAGAAGGCGGATTCAGATCCATCTTGCCGGTCGACTGCTTGGTCGAAGGGTTGGTGGGTGGGGTTGTAGAAACGCGGTAGGCCGTACGCCTCTGGCGTGTACCCGATGAAGACGTCGATCCCTCCGATCGGCACGATTGCGCATCCGATAAGGTAGTCGTCCGCCGGGAGCCAGGACTCATCCGAGTTGACGTAGCTATGGCCGTCAAACCTTGTGACGCGACCGACGGCGATCTGCTTGCCCACGCCGCCAAGTGTTCCCGCCTGGAACGTGACGCCAGGAACCTTATGCCCCACGGTGGGCGCCAACTGTCGTGGTATCGGCATAATTGATAGGAGACGGGGGTCCTCTAGCCTACGTATGGATTGTGGGGAAGAAGGTTGGTGTCGTCGAGGTCGGGATTGAACACGGCGAGTTTACCCAGCTTCGGATCCCACAGCGGTGGCGGGATCCTACGTGCTGCTATAATTCACTATAAGGCAATAGCCGTGAACAGGTTACAATGTGCTTGATGCGTATTCAAGCGTCCGCCCTAAAGGCTCCCTGGTGGCCGGCTTATATAGGCGGCCAGACCCCAGGGTACAAGGTAAGTGCTTGTCCGGCAAGTAATCAGAGTCCTAGACCTAGCCGACTTAGTTGCCGCCTTCCGTCTTGGGCTCGGTGGCTTGATGGGCTTAGGCCTTCCGCCTTCCTTGGACCGTCCGCCTACTTCCTTGCACGTCAGCTATCTGGGCCGCCCGGCAGGCCTTGGCCTTACCACCCTTGGGCCACCCTGGACTAGCCGGATTGATCCATGCTGGTTATACCCCTAGTTGATATATCCCCAACAAAGCGAAAGTTCATTATGATGCCAGTGCTCATCCAAGGTCCGAAGCAACCTGGCAGCAAGCTTGATGTGTATCTCAGGCCATTAGTTGATGAAATTTTAGAGTTGTGGCGGGAAGAAGGTGTACGTGTGTGGGATGAGCACAAACATGAGGATTTTGACCTTCGAGGGTTGCTTTTCGTAACTATCAATGATTGTCCTGCTCTTAGTAACATCTAAGGACAGACAACAAAGGGATACCATGCATGCACACACTGTTTGGATGATAATGAATGTATATACTTGGATAAATGCAAGAAGTGTGTATACACGGGGCATCGTCAATTTCTTCCGGTCAGGCATAACGTACGGAAGAAAGGCAAGCATTTCAAAGGTGAGGCAGATCACCGTAGGAGGCCTATGGAACGCACCGGTGATCAAATATTTGATGTGGTCAAGGATTTAAAAGTTATCTTTGGAAAGGGTCCTGGAGGACTACAGGTTCCGAATGACGCTAACGGACACGCACCCATGTGGAAGAAGAAATCTATATTTTGGGAGCTACCATATTGGAAAGTCCTGGAGGTCCGATATGCAATTGACGTGATGCATGTGACAAAGAATATTTGCGTGAACCTGCTAGGCCACTTGGGCGTGTATGGGAAGAAAAAAACACAAAGGAAGCACGGGAGGACCAAAAACGTTTGAAAGAACGAGACGGCCTGCTTCCAGAACACTATGAAGGTCCTGCCAGCTATGCTCTAACCAAACAAGAGAAATCGATATTTTTTGAATGTCTGAGCGGTATCAAGGTCCCGCCTGGCTTCTCATCGAATATAAAGTGAATAATAAATGTGGAAAAGAAAAAAAATCAAAACCTAAAGTCCCATGACTGCCACGTGATTATGACGCAATTGCTTCCGATTGCATTGAGGGGGCTTTTGCCGGAAAATGTTCGAGTACCCATTTTGAAGATTTGTGCATTTCTCAATGCAATATCTCAGAAGGTAATCAATCCAACGATCCTACCAAGGTTGCAGACTGTTGTGGTCCAGTGTCTTGTCAGTTTTGGGTTGGTGTTCCCGCCATCTTTCTTCGATGTTATGACGCATGTCTTGATTCACCTTGTCGAAGAGATTCAAATTCTCGGTCCCTTATTTCTACACAATATGTTCCCATTTGAGAGGTTCATGGGAGTCTTAAAGAAATATGTTCATAACCGTGCTAGGCCTGAAGGAAGCATCTCCAAGGGCTATGGAACCGAGGAGGTCATTGAGTTTTGTGTTGACTTTATTCCTGACATTAATCCGATTGGTGTTCCTCAGTCGCGACACGAGGGGAGACTGAGTGGCAAAGGCACTTTAGGGAAAAAAAGTATTAGTATGTAGGGACGGACCTTCTTTCAGTGAAGCACACTACACAGTTCTACAAAATCCTCGTTGGCAGCTCGGTATATCGAGGAACACATGAATATTTTACGATCTCAGAACCAAGTGGAGGATGAGTTCTGGATTAAAGATCAACACAAGGCAAAATTCAGCGGTTGGTTGCAAACACATCTCATGGGTAACATCAAAGTTGATGTTGAGCTGTACTTGTTGGCCAGGACACCATCTTCAACTATAGTGACTTTTGAAGAGTTTGAGATAAATGGGAATACATTTTACACGATCGCTCAAGATAAAAAGAGCACCAACCAAAACAGTGGTGTCCGCCTTGATCCAATAAACAACAATGGGCAAAAGAACACATATTATGGTTACATAGAGGAGATATGGGAACTTGAGTATGGACCTGATTTGAAGGTCCCTTTGTTTCGGTGCAAATGGGTGAAGCTGAATGCAGGCGGGGTCAAGGTAGACCCGATGTACGAAATGACGATGGTGGATCTGAACAATCTTGATTATGAAGACGAACCGTTCGTCCTAGCAAATGATGTAGCTCAAGTTTTCTACGTGAAATACATGTCTACCAAACCCAAAAAGAGAAAAAAAACATGGAAGCGAATACATCAGATGAGCCAAAACGCCACATAGTTCTTTCAGGAAAAAGAAACATCGTGGGGGTGGAGGACAAGCCATACATGTCAGAAGATTATGATAAGTTTGTTGAAATTCCGCCCTTCAAAGTCAACATTGACCCAAGCATCACGTTAAATAATGAGGATTCCCCATGGTTCCGACCCAATGTTAAGCAATCGAAGAAAAGGAGGAATAATATATAGAACAAATGAGAATATTGGTGATGTGTAATATTGTATTAAACATAACACTACTTTGGTGATGTTGAATATTGGTGATGTGTAATGTGTGCACTAGTTTCCAAGAAAATTAAATGGGTACCATTTTGCATCATATTTTTGGTACTTTGTTCGCAAAAAAAGTCATTTTTTGCACTCATAAAATGGAAAATGATATTTATAAAAAATATTTAATTGGTTATTGAATTGGTCAAAACGGTCGTTATCAAATTATTAGAAACTAAGTTTAATTAGTTTGAACAATTAATTCTGTACATATTAAAAAACAGAAAAGAGAAAAGAGAAAAGAAAAGACCTTCAGTACCGGTTGCATCCACCAACCGGTACTGCAGGTTTTTCGTTTCGCGTCAGTTATTAGTTTGGCGATTCGTCAAATCTTTAGTACTGGTTGCATACACCAACCGGTACTGTAGGTGCTTTAGTACCGGTCGAGGGCACGGACCGGTACTAAAGGTGGGTGCTTATATGCCTCCTCGCCCAGATTGGAAGTTCACTCTCACAAACACCATCGATAGAGAGGAAGTGCTGCTCCCCGCTGCCGTGCCACCCCCCGACACCGCTGTCGATTCCAACCGCGCCGCCGTCGTAAGAGGCGACGTCGTGCCGCTCTTCGACTGCGTGCGCCTCCTCGACGCGCTGTTCTCTGACTTCGTGCGCGCCTTCCCGACGGGCCGCAGCTGTGTTCTTCGACTCGATCCCTACGCCGCTCCCCGACGCTATCACCGGAGACGCCGTGCTATGCTGCTCCCCGACGTCGTCCTCGTCTCCTCAAACTCCATCGAGGGTGAGATCCCCTTCACTCTTCCCTCCTCTTCGGCGCCATCGTAGCTAGGGTTCGAAAAACCGCTGCCGCCGCCTAGCATCGCCGCCCGCAGCCGTTGCGCCCTCCTCCGGTGAACATTCTAGGGCGGCTCCACCGTCCATTATGGTTGGGGGCGGGTCACCGGCTCCGATTTGGTGTGCAATCGAGGAAAACAAGCAGACAGGGGAGGAGAGCGCCATTGCTGACGTCAGTGTTTTTTTTCCAGAAAATGTCATTGTTTTAGTAGTATTTAGGAGTATTTAGTGTGTGCATTTAAAGGTTTAAATAGAATTTAGCTACTGTTAGGAAAATTTAGTTATATTTGCCAGTTAGACTTGCTAGGAAGTTGTAGTTAGACTTTATATATATTGTTATTTATATGAAATGCTATTGTTATTTCTGATTGAATATATGGAAATGTAATGTTTTATGTACATGTTTTGTATATATGTTACTGCTTTTCTATATATGTTAAATTTGAGAATGTTAAGTTTGTACCGTGCACATGTTTTGTATATATGGCACTAAATTGTTGTATCTTTTTTTTGTATTATTAGCTAAGCTATGGACAACAGAGTTGGTGAAGAGGAATTGTTCAGCTTTATCAGAGAAAGTAATCATGAAGATGATGGCTCGCAATATCTTAACATGTCCGGCGCTTGAATGGATGAGGATGGAATGGAGGAGGACGACGATATTTTTAACATAGAAGATATTCCTTTCAGACCGAACATTTTTAACGCCGATGAGAATGTATCGACGACTACCGTCAACGTATACATAGCCTCTGGTGATAAATGATTTGAGATATGTATACATATACATAGATTAACAAAATATTTCTTATTTTAGCCCTCCGGATCGGGACCAAGCCAGTCTGGTAAATCAGCTGGTAAAAGAAAATGAGGCCCGGCCAAAAAGTTGAAAGATGAAATATTTGATATCGAAGAAATCTGCCCTGAAACGGGTGTACCGATTGCCCCCGAGCAGCGCGTACGTAAATATGTCAGTAAGTGCGGAGTTATTGTTCGGGACACCATCCCGATCACCATCTGAGAATGGCACAAGCCGAAGTCTAGAGGATCAGTTAGTGTTGTTGACAATCGTGTCAAGAAGGAACTTCTGAAGTCGTTGTATGCACATTTCCACCTACCGACATGCCTCTCAAATGCCGAGAAAAAGAAAGTCTTCAAATGGACTCTTCAGAAAATGGCCGAACAATTCATGAACTACAAGAAAAGGTTATACCGGGATTTTATCAAGATGGGCAAAACTCCAGATTTGTCGTGGTGGTGTCACGGCAGATGCCATAGGATGGCTAATGTGTGGGGCCGATGGACGCTGGTGGATCCGGGGAGGGCTAGCGAGCTAGAGAGCTCACACGGTAGGAGATGCCGGAATACACGAAATCACCGAAGAACACTCAATATCTAACAAAACCAAACAAATGCACGAAGGCAAAATCACACACACGATGTACCCAGGTTCGGGGCCCTCGTGAGGAGGTGACACCCCTACTCCTGCCCTTCTTCTCAATATAAGTGTGGAACAAGATCTACAACATGCTCCTTGAGCTCTTTGGGTGATGAACTAGATGAACTAGAGAGGAGGAGGAAGTAAATGCACTAGGAGTAAAGGAGACTACAGTTTTGGCCCTCAAGTTGGTCATGCTCTCACCGAAGCAGTTATGGCGCCTTTTATAGAGTTCCGGCCGGGAGGGCCGGAAACCCTAATCCAACATGGCCCCACCGGACAGGCCTAACGGTTATGTCGACACTAGTTAGTGCGACCTAGCCGCCGAGCTACCCGGCATAGCCCTGTCGTCATCATTCCGGCAAGGACTGCAGGCGCCGTCCTGGATCATCATTGTCCCCTTGTCAGAGACAAGACATGTCTTCGCCTATGCCTAGTAGCCTTTTCCGGATTGCCGGGCTAGGCATGTCTGATCTTGTCGTAGCGTCATCGTACCGGCTGACACGCTCCCGTGCCAGACGGGAGGTGACCATGCTTCCGTGTCAGAAGGAATGGGACGTCCCCCCGTGTCAGGCGGAAAGCCTGCACCAAACCTCTGACTCCCGACCGACATGCCCCCATGTCGGTCTCCTCCTCGTTCAGTTCGGTATGTCCTTCCTGCACACCAAAGGTAGCTTGCTAGGACCGAGATAGGTAAGTCGGTTAGTATCTACCCGGGAAGCCCATCCGAATCATCCGGGTTCTCCTCTACCCGGGATCTTAACGGGGGACTCCGACATACCGAGGGGTCCGACACCCTTCCCGGTTGCGTCCGAGTTTCACCCCTGCTCCGGACTACCACTTAGGATGAGTACTTCTAGGCCTAGCCTCCCGAAGATGTCTTAGGCTGTTACCAAAGACATCTTTGAGAAGCTAGTTCTTAGAGGAACCATCCGCTGGTGCTTATGCTGCCCTGAAGGCCTGGGGGGCAATTTATAGTTTCCAGGGATGACCCTTGCGCCCTCCAAGAGACACCTTGGGCCCAACCACCTTCGAAAGGTCAAGTTGCCCCTTCGGTGCACCATAGGATGGCCCTTGCTCTGCCCAAAGGTCAATTACTGTTGCCATACTGCTGATCTGTACCGGGATCTGCCCTACCCGGGGGGCAGCCCCCCGACACTAGTCCCCGAAGCTGGTGCTGTACAGCGACCTAAGACGATGTGCGGGATCAGCTTGAAGAAGAGAATTAATTAAAAAGCCAAAACCAACTCTCGCCCTTGAGAACATAATGTTTTATACCGATATCCTTTTTCCGGGATCCGTTCATCCGAGAAGATCTATCCGGGAAAGGAGGCTATCCCGACTCCTACCCGGATCTTGGTATAATAACCCGCACCCCGCTTCTCGCGCTAGGTAAAAGTTCCTCTGCTAGGGGGTCCCACCCGGGGTTTTGTCCAGACAGAGAAACACTCAAGTACTCCCTGACTTAATGCGGTGCTGCTCGGGTTCGCGAGCCGGGATCCGTATTCGATCCGAAGCCCAACCGTCGGGGCCGTGTGGCCTGCGGTGTGGCAATGAGGATTGCTCCGCGTGCGGACACGTTTTAGACTCGGCACAACACGATCCCACCCACGATTTGAGAGATCGTGGGCGGGAAACTTGGAAACCGTTCCGGAGCTCCCCATAAATAGGGGATCGGATCGGTCACTCCTTTTTCTTCCCCAACCTTCTATCCTTTCCCCACAACCGTCCGGAGCGCTCCGCCGCCGTCGCGCCCGGAGTTCAAGCACCGTTGCCGCAGCCCGCCGCTGGAGCTCTCCGCCTCCACCATCGGTCCGCGACACTCCCGCGCCTTGGTGCTACCATCTCCTCCGGTGAGTACCTCCATTCCCCCCGGCGAACTCCTTCACGGTGGTGACTTTTCGCGTTTGCACATGAGTCCGTCCGTGCCTCCATGAATCACGCCCCTGCCCGTGAGGGCGATTTGCCGTGGCGGTGCGGCGCAAACGGCTATGTTTGCTTAGCCCTCGCCCTTAGCCGTATCATCCAAACTTCATACGTTGTGCCAGTATTTCTGCCTCGATTAAATCTCATTTGTTCAGCTGCGGTAGATTCATTCGCTAGGAATCCGGTTGGCGGTAGCCGTTTCTTACCCGGGGTCTTCCGTTACCGTCATACTAACCCGACTAACTGGTACTTCGCCTGCAGAATGACTCTGATATGTCTTCCGAGCCCTCCGAGATGGGTGATGAGAGTATCAGAGGATGCTGGGACGGCTCCGAGACCCATCAGGGGGATCTCGATTGGCTATACCGGACACACCGAATCCCGCCGCAGGTCGAAAGCCGACTTCCGAGGGGCGAGGTTGAGCCGGAACCCCAACCCGGTGAACGCGTAGTGTTCCTCACGCACTGCGAGCGTGGGTTCGGGCTCCCGGCTAGCCCATTCTTTCGCGACTTCCTCGACACCTACGCCCTTCAACCGCACCATCTCCCTGCCAATGCCATTATGATGCTCTCCTGCTTCGCTACGTACGCGGAGGGGTATCTCGGCGTCTGGCCGTTCGTGGAACTTTGGGCGAAATACTTCCTTCTCCGCCGGCAAGTCATCCCCAAACCGGACAAGAAGGTCAAAGACCTTGTCGACTGCGGGGCGGCGACCATCATTCCCCGTAGCGAGTCCGGATTCCCCAAGGTTCAGGGACTGGAATCCTGCCGGAAGTGGCAACGGAGCTTCTTCTATGTGCGGAACCGGGAGGCCTCGGGAGACTCTCCCAGTTCCTCCGCTCCGGATTTCATTAATCTGCCCGAGTTTGTCATGGGTCCTCCCCGTGAGTTCGAGCTTTGGAACAAGCTTCCAGACTCCGAGGAGGTCGAAAGCATGAACGACGTCCTAGGCGTCCTCGTGAGCGATTTGACGTCCGATGACCTCCTGCGCTGCTTCATCCTCCGCCGAGTTTGCCCTCTCCAATCCCGAGTACACAAGAGATGCTACGTGAGTGGGTTATATGATCCCACCCGGATCAGTATCTTTCCACTGGACAAGGCCGCGGTTTGGCGCCGCGTTCGAGCTATCGCTCGAACGAAGATGCCAGAGGATTGGAAGTGGGGACTATGCGCCGACACCCGCAAGAAACCACTGGAGGAGGTGCTTGTGCTTTCTTTTCGCCGACTTCCGTATTTAACCGAGTTCCGCAGGAAACCGACATATCCGTTATGTACTGATCTCCTCTTCTTGCTGCAATTGTTCGAGCGACAGATAGAAGAAGACGCGATGCATGCCGAGGGCAAGTTCGCGGATGACTTCCCGGTGCCGAGGAAGATGCCGGACGAGGACCCCGACGGCGAGGATCACCTCTCGATTCCTCTAGCCCGCGCTGCCGCTCCGGGTAAGCTTTCAGCTCAAGAGGCTATCCAAGTTGATACTGGCGAAGATGACGACGATGAATGTCAAATACTTGATATAATTGATGCCCGTCCTCTCCGATACGCCCTACCAGTGGTTCCAGGGCCTGTAGCCGCGACGAAGCGTGCCGAGACCCGCAAACGTGCGGTATCCGAGACCGCCCATGCCGGTGGTTCGGGTGCCGCCACCAAGAAGAGCAAGATCACCAAGCAGCCGGGCGACAAGGCTCCCCGGCGGAGGAGAGGTCCTACTTGTATGACCTTCTCGCCTCGAGTTGTTTTATCTTAGTTTCTCCTGAGGTCCTTTCTGACATGTCTATTACAGAGCGGCTCTCGACGTTCCGCTGTCCGCGGGTTCCCGTCCTCCGGGGTCCCGATCTCCTAGTCCATCCCGGGCTGCCCCTTCTCCACCTCGACGTCAAGCGCAGGACACCGATCATCCTAAATCCGGTCCCGTGCTGACCGAAGTCGCGACTCCTCGCGCCTCTACCGCTTGGGACTCCGGGTGTCCATCCCGCGGCGACCGAGGTACCGGCCCAGCCCACTGCGGCGACCGAGGACGTCGTCCTTCCGGATACCCCGCGCCGGGTGTCTCCTCAACCTGATGCAGACATGCCGAGTTCTCCGCGACAGGTTGTACCGCGTGCCTCTACCCGGCTAGCTCCACGCAAAACCCCGCCGCCGAAGCAGCCCACACCTCCTCCTTCACGGCAACCTGATCTTCCAGCCGGGAAATCGCGCAGCCAGGCCCCCGGGCAAAAGATTGTCCATGCTAAGCCCAGCGCTCCTCCGAAGTCCTCAACTCAGGACTTGGCCCTAAGCAAGGGTTCTTCTGCCTCGGGTAAGTTTTCCGGGTTACCGCCACCTCCTGCCGAGATCCCCACTTCTGCCTTGCAGGCCCTGCGAGCTCCCGTAAGCTCCTTTGTGTCCCCAGGATCCCGGGAGGTCGCTACGGCGAGCGCGTCCGCCGTGACCGGCTTGCGCGTTGTTGAAGAGTACAACCAGGCCTGGATTGCTGCCGATGCCTCCGAGGTCGTGGGGGATTTGCACGCTGCCGGCCCGAGCCGCAGCGCTCAAGCCCTGCACGTTCTTCAAGTGGCTGTGCTGGATGTTACCCGGGTTGTTGATGTAAGTTTCTTTCTTTTACCCTTACTAAGTTTTATTCTTCTTTCCTCACTAGTCCCCGAGATTAGTGCTTAGTGCTCTAGACTCCACCGAGTAGCAGATCACTAGGCTCTAATCTGAAAAAAAAATATTCACTTCCCAGCGCCCGAGATCCTTTCCACCGAGTTGGTTCATAACTGTGGATCTCGAATAAATGCCTTGTTATCTTCCCCGCTGACGTGCCCGAGACTGTTATCGGATAAGCACTGATTACATGACTGCAGCAAAAAACGCAGCAGTGTCTTCCACCGGCTTCTTGCTGACTTCGGTCAGTCCAAGAGGTCAGAGGGGCGACTTCGGGATGAGCGGGACGCCGCGCGAAAGATTTCGGTGGATAAAAAATCTGCGGGTCCTGTCTCGGACTCATGGGACATCGATGACCATCTCATCGCCCTGAAGGCCCGGATGGTACCTCTCCGGTCGATCGGCACCGAGCTCCTCAGCGCGGCCGCGCCCTGTGGCCTGGCGTTTCCGGTAATCTCTCGGTCGCCGAACTGGGCACCGCGCTCCAGGATGCCGGTAACCGGCTTCACGCCTGGAAACGGTCCGGTGCTCGCGCCGGTGCCGACCAAGCATTGAAGCATGTGCTGAGCTGGTACGAGGGGCTCGATCTCGAAGTGATGAAGAGCCTGCGCGTCGTCTCGGAGTGGTACACGGACCCGGCCAAGATTCAGCTACGCCAAGAGACTGCTCATCGTCTCGCCGGTTGGGCGGATCCCGACTCCTTCATCACGAGCCTTATCGCCTCTGACTCTGAGTCAGACTACGAAGATGACGGTGAGACGGGGGATACCGGTGACGCGGACGCCGAGATCCCGGAGGCTGATGACGCCGAAACAGGCGGAGCCACCGACACCGTGGCTTCCCGGGATGCTGCTGTCCCTCCGCCACCTGAGATCCCTCAGGCCGAGGTGAATGTGGCCGCTTCGGACACCACTGCAAGTGCGGAGGAGACCGTCATCGTTCCTCCTGCTGCTGATCAATCCGAGAAGCCGGCCTCTCCTACTGCTCCTTGACTCTACTGCCAAACGATGATGTTTGATCTGAAAAACACTTAGCTGTGGAAACATTAAATCCCCGGGATGCCGGGTTCAGCTGTAATATATTTTTAATTCCTACTCTATTCCTGCCAACTTTTGCTTTATCGCAAGACAAGTTATGCCGGTTTATTTTGCCACAAGTCCCCGGGTACATTTTCATGTTTACCGCAGTTAGGCAATTTCTGCTCTTGTCTACCAGTTCGGTGTTCGACAGTCGAGTCACGAAACTCCGTTAACGGCATACATAACTTATGAATTTCCGAGTTCTATTTGCTAAATTTCCGACATAAAAAATTAAAAACGGAATAGTAAGACACATATGCCGGAGGGAATCCTATCCCTAGTCCCCGAGTTCATTTTCGTGTTTCCCACACTTGATGCTCTTTTCTCTTGACTACCATTTTGGCGTTCGTCAGTCGAGTCACAAGATTATTTCGCCTGACAAACATTACTCCGGCTTTGAAACCGAGTTCAGAATCTTTCCGGCAGATACTAAATAAATAAAAATAAGTACCAGGCAGTCCCCGGGTTCCTCCCTGGGTTGCCGACATGCACAGAACAGATGAATAGTAAAGATCAAAGTATAACAAACATAGGCAGTCCCCGGGTTCCTCCCGAGGATGCCGACATGCAAGTCAGGATAAAAAAACACATTTTGGCCAGGCAGTCCCCGAGTAACACCTCGGGGTGCCAAAATTTCAATGATAAAAACCGAGATACATACATTGCGCCCCTTAAAGGTAAAAGGGACGGAGCAAGGCTACATTCCATGGCCGCTTGGTCTCCTCACCAGCTTTGTCCATTACACCTTTCCTAGCTTCCTGTGCATCTACAAGGTAATAAGAATCATTGTGCAATGCCTTGCTTACAACAAAAGGCCCCTTCCACGAAGGTGAGAGTTTATGCATCCCGGCTATGCGTTGGATGAGCCTTAGCATGAGATCCCCTTCTTGGAATACTCTGGGATGCACCTTCCGGCTATGATAGCGACGAAGGTTCTGTTGATAAATTGCAGACCGAGACAATGCCAATTCCCTTGCTTCCTCGAGCAAGTCACCATCATCTTCCCGGGCTTCCTTTGCCTCGGTCTCGGTGAACATTGTAACCCTTGGTGCATCATACTGTATGTCGGTTGGGAGCACTGCTTCGGCACCATACACCATGAAGAATTGCGTATACCCGGTAGATCTATTAGGTGTGGTCCGGAGACCCCACAACACTGCCAATATCTCCTCTATCCAACATCCTGGAGTTCTCAACAGTGGCTCGATCAGGCGGGCTTTGATGTCGGCCAAGACCAAGGCATTTGCTCTCTCGACTTGCCCGTTTGCTTCCGGTGGGCTACTGATGCCACATCCAACCGGATTCTTTTCTCCGCACAAAACCGACAAAATTCCCCCACAGCAAAGTTGGTACCATTATCTGTGATGATGCTGTGCGGGTACCCGTATCTCAAGATGATGTCCTTCAAGAATTGGACCGAGGTGTGTCCGTCACATTTCCGGATTGGTTTGACCTCTATCCATTTGGTAAACTTGTCCACCATGACCAGCATGTGTGTCATATTTCCCCTTGCCGGCTTGAATTGTCCGACCATATCCAAGCACCATACAGCAAATGGCCAAGTGATAGGGATGGTTTTTAGTGCTGATGCCGGCATATGTATTCTGTGGGCAAACCTCTGGCACCCTCCACATTTTCGGACAATGTCCTCTGCTTGCTGCAAGGCGGTGAGCCAATAGAACCCATGCCGGAATACCTTCGCCACCAGCGCCCGAGATGATGCATGATGTCCACATTCTCCCTGGTGTATTTCCAACAGCATTTCTTGGCCCTCCTCAGGCTCCACACATCTCTGGAGCACTTCGGTGACACTTCTCTTGTACAACTCTTGATTGATGATGGTGTATGCCTTGGATCCTCGCAATATCTGTCGGGCTTCCACCTCGTTCTCCGGGAGGGTTCCATCCGATATGTATGCCATGATAGGTTGTGCCCATCCCGGGACAGGTCGAACTGGGAATACGGGAGTATCTATGTCCATTGGCTCTGCTGACATCACCTCCATAGAGATGCCGTTTGCCACCTCTGAGCTCTGTGGTGCAGTCCCCGGGTTCAATGCAGTACTCCCGACTTCCATCTCCATAGGTATGGCTTTCGAACTAGGTTCCTTGGGGATGAAGATAGATTCCGACTCAGGTGAGGGCTGGATAGATGGCTTCCTCAGATGCTCGAGAGCGATGCCGGGTGGGATGGCATCCCGGGATGACCCTAGCTTGGACAACACATCTGCTGCTTCGTTTTCCCCTCTGGGTATGTGCTTGAAATCGCAGCCCTCGAAAAATACGGATATTTTCTGCACATGTAACCGATATAAGGCCATGTTGGCGTCAATTGCATCCCAGTTCCCCGATACCTGCTGCACCACGAGGTCGGAATCACTGAAGCACTCTATCTGGCAGATACCGATTTCCTTGGCGACATTCAGTCCATGAACCAAAGCCTCGTACTCGGCAACATTGTTAGATGCCCGGAAATGAATTTGCAGTACATACTTCAGCACATCTTGCTTCGGTGAGGTGAGGACTACTCCGACACCCAACCCGATCTTGGCCTTGGAACCATCGAAATGCATTCTCCAGAGGTTGTAGTCGGGAATTGGAGGTTCATACTGCATCTCGGCCCAGTCCACCAAGAAGTCCCATATGGGGTAATAAAGGCATTTTTCAATTGATCATCCGGATTCAAAGGTATCTGGTGAAAACAAGAATAGGCATCTAAAAAAGTCAAAAGCTCACTCCCAGCAGTGGAATCGATCACTTGATCTATCCGGGGAAGTGGAAACGGATCTTTCGGGCATGCCTTTTTGAGGTTGGTGAAGTCGATGCACATGCGCCACACCTTAAGCAGGAGGGGATCATCTTTCTTCTTTTCTACCAGGACTGGATTTGATATCCAATCCGGATGCAGCACTTCCATCACGAACCCGGCAGCCAGAAGTACTGCGAGATGTTCCATGATAGCCGCTCTTCTCTCATCCGAGAGGCGCCTAGTCGGTTGCTTCACCGGTTTCGCGTCAGGCCTAACGAATAGTGAGTGCTCAGCCAACTCCCTCGGAACGCCTTGCAGATCGTCATTCGAACACACAAAAGCATCCCGATTCTCACGGAGGAAGTCGACGAGCTCGCCTTCCTATTTGTTGTCCAGGTTGCTGCCAATGATGACCTGGCGCTCCGGGTTGCTGGGGTCAACTCCCACCTTCTTGGTCTCCTTTGGCGCCTGGAATGAGGCGTTCTGCTCCGGGTTCACCATCCCGGGTATCCGAGTTGCGAGGTCTTGGCCAGTGCAACCACCTGCTGAATTCTCTTCTTCTCCTCAGTGTAACATCCCAAATTTTGCAAAAATTTAAAACTTTGCATTCATGCATCATTCATCATTAGGCATAAAACTACATCACAAAAATATTAAATAAAAACTTCAAATTATATATTTAAATATTTAAATAATCTATAATTCCATAAAGTGTTTACTTGAAACTCCTTAAATAAATAAAATGTTATCAATTTATTTATGGGCAAGTATAATGTCAAAAAGTCCCATTTTTCATAACCTTTCCAAAACATATTTTTATGAATTTTTCTGAATTTTTTTGAATAGGTTTAAAAATCATATTTGAAATCAGTATTTAAAAACAGATATTATTTTCATTTAAAAAGAAAAGGGAAACGGGCCAGCCCGTTGGCTATCTGCCGCGCACGCGTAGCGCAACGGCCTGCCAGCGGCCCAACGCCCCGCGCTCTCGCTCGCAGTCGCTGACAAGTGGGACCCACCTGTCATCACCCCCGCGGAAACGTTCGTCCCCAAATCACGCCCCCGACCCCGACCGAAAACGCTGATTTGATTCGCACGATTATGGACGATTTACTGCTCCATTTATCTCGCATCCTCTCCCTACGAATAGCCCTCCTTGCTCTCGTCCGATTGCCCCAAACCACACCTCCCGAGAGCCCCTAGGCTGCCCGCTCGAGCTCACGCAATCCCGCCGTCGCCGTCGGTAAGAACTCCGCCGCCCGAGCAACTCCGGCCACCTCGGACCTCCTCTCCACCTCCCTTCGCTCCCTGTGAACCGTGCGCATCGATTTGACACGGTGGGGCGTGTGTATTTGCAGCGAAACCCCGCCTCCGTCCACGACCAAGAGGAACCGTCGCCGCGCGCAACTCCGGCGAGCTTCTCCGGGGAGACGAGGACGCTCCGGTCATCGCCATCGCCCTCCCCTCGACGTCGCGCATCCCCTGGTGAGATCCGTTCCCTCCTAGCACCGTAGAACGCCTCGGTGCAAACGCCGGCCATGGCTCCGCCGCGCCCCGCGCGTATCCGGCGACTCGCGCCGCCCGCGTTAGGTCAACGCGTCCTGAACCGTTGGATCTAGATCCAACGGATCCGTTTTAATTTTTATTTTCGTCTCTGCGATTAATCTGGCGCGTCTGTTTTCATTTAGATCTAACGGCTCTAGATCGCGATCCGCGTCGAACCGGTACGGGCGAATCAGATCGCGCCGCGTGGCCGATTCTTTTTCTATTTCGAATAAAATTTAGAAATTAAAACAGAAAACTATTAAAACTTGCAAAATTCATAACTTTTAATCTGTAAGTCCAAAATTGCTAAACTTTATGTCATTGGAATGCCCTGCTCATGTAGTTTATTTCTACATCATTTGTTTTTCCCTTTGACAAATTATAAATTGTATAATTATCAGAGGAATATTTCGGCCATTAAAATAATAATTTAAATAATAAAAATGATTTAGAAATAAATTTAATTATTTTAGGATTGTATTATCTCCCTCTGTCCAGCAATATTAACAAATGGCTTAATTGAAGATTTCATAAAACAATAAAAGTTGTAATTATAGAAATCAAAGTTTTACTATATTATTTTAAAATTATTTAATTGATAAATAAAATAAGAAATACCTAGAAATTATATTTCATTCATTTAATGACATAAAATAAAAATTATTAACTATTATCATAGCATATCATTCTTGCATACATGATTGTGTTTGGTGTTGTGTTGGTTTTGTGTTGGCATTTATTTTATTCATTGTTGTGCTAGATTGTGAAGAAGAGGAAGGACTTGCTTGTGATTGTTATTCTTGCTGTGCTTGTTCCTCCTGTTACCAAGGCAAGTGACATTCATACTATATCCCATATTTTCTATATGCATAAGTAGTATATTTTTAGTAGTGTGCATGATAGGTTTTTGGATTTATTCTATAATGCTAAGTTAGTTTGTATTTTACAAATATCCTAGTAGTGTGTAGCCACCCCTTCTCCTATGCAACCATGAAAAGTTTTATTAGTTGCTTAGCTATGCTGTAAAAATTGTTACCCTGTTTTGGAAATGTTTCTAAGTGTTAAAATTTTAAATACACATCTGGGTGGAATTGGTTGTTTGGTTTATGTTGAGTGGCTTTTGGGACTATGCTTGTGGTTGTCGTCGCCTAGGATGAATGTCTATTCTACTTAGGGCCATGAGTATGGTGTTTGTTACCCAGATGTGCACTTGTGGACGGCCACCCAGGAACGAAGAGATTACCAAGTCCCTCCAAGTTTAGAAGCTTCCCGTGCAGCCTTTTGACAATGGGCTCTGTTTAGAATAACTAAGTTGTGAGGGTGCAACCTGTCATCTTGACAAGCAGATGTAGAGTTGGTAGGTGGAACAGGTCTTGCTAGTATGGTTGCATCCTTATTCTGAAAGTTCTTGTCTCAATTCTCTCCTTTCCTCAATACACTCCGTGTGTATAGGATTTTCGGGCTAATTGAGTCTAAAGGTGAAAGTGCACAACCTCTGCAGAGTCGACAAACTGAGTACTCAGCCGTGTCCCCGGAAATGAACTACTTCGAGCAACTGGACAAGTATGGGCAGAAGAATCTCAACACTGTTTTCGTAAAGTAAAATTTTGACTAAGGAAAGAATTGTTGGTGCACTTGGGTTTTATCCCTTGGTGCCAAGTCTTGAGAAATAAAAGTGTTTTACAAAATGATAGGAGAAAGCTTGCTTTCTGCAAATAGCCTCCAACCCCACCAAGCCAAATATGCATATAGATTATAGACTTGTCATTATACATCCAGCATAGTCACATGCCAATACATTATTGTATTGACCTCCTTCGGGGGCTGCATATTCAAATGTGCAGGTAATTCTGATGCTGAATGAGTTGGACTCGAGTCTACACCCAACATGACTGCCTGTGGCGCATGCTTGAAGATGAGGCTCAATGTTATTTTTGCTTTCGTTGTGAACTTTGAACTTTAGCTAGCCTTCATGGCTATGCAACTTGTAATAAAGCCATACTCGGTTATTATTTTTGGATCTCGTTGTAGTAATTTTAATACTTATGCAATGGTACTTTATATTTTGTATTGTGGTGCTGGCAATGATCCAGGGACTAGCACATATCACAGGAGTGCCAACTTTAATATAAGTTGGGGTGCTACAAAATGGTATCAGAGCAAAGTGTTGCCTGTAGGTTCAAGCCCCTAGGATTGGTTAAGCCCCTTTTGGTCATAATGTTACCATCTTTGAAGTATGTTGGATTCTAGCGGCATAGTGGGATGAAGCGGCCCGGGACAAACCTTACATGTCCGCGTACATGAGACCTGTTCCACAATATAAGTGGCTAGCCGGGTGTCTGTCTCTATCACTATAGTGAAAAATCCAATTTACGAAGAGTTGTTAATATCTATTGATCACCTTAGGATTTTGACTTAATATCCTTCTAAATTAATAATACACACCATGACTAGTACTTCCTATCTTATGCAATTCTTGATTTAATTCCTTTCTTCTACCTAAAGGATGACGAGCTTCCACTTCACCACCACGGCGGACTTCGAGAACACCCGTTTTGGCTGTTACCTTCTCGACATCGCGAGAAGATAGGGTTACCACTACCCCAAGTCAAGGGCTTCATCCTGAAGAAGTTTAACAAAGAGGGTTGCTGGGGAATAAAAGCAACTCAGCCATGACGTGGAGAGGAGCCCCCACTGGAGATCAAAATGGTTAGCGAGTCCAAAGACAAAGGACTCAATCTAGTCATGCAAGATTTGATTGGGCGCCTCTACGGACGCTACAGCACAGAGTTGAGGGGCCACTACTCCATTTTCTTTGGAAAGAGAAACGAGGATGGAGAACCTTACCTGTATGATGTCGGAGAAAGAGGCAAGGCAAAACCCCTTAGTCTTTATTTTCAGGAGCTGGAAATCCTTGTCACTGAACTGTATGAAGATCGACGCACCGAGCTCC
Organism: Poa annua; assembly: GCA_026929855.1. Classification (NCBI taxonomy): domain Eukaryota; kingdom Viridiplantae; phylum Streptophyta; class Magnoliopsida; order Poales; family Poaceae; genus Poa; species Poa annua. The sequence goes on from CM049426.1 coordinate 75,747,600, forward strand.
TGAAGAACGATGAGCTATGTGCCTTACTTAAGGAGAACGAAGAGAAGGTGAAGGCTCAAGAGGAAGTGACTAAGGCACAAGAAGAGAGGTTCGCTGCACAAGAGGAGAAGTACATGAGGCAGGAGAAAAGAGTTCAAGAGAAGAACAAGACTATCAGGGAACAAAACGCAGAACTTAAGAGCAATGAAGTCGAGTTCGAGGCTGATAGTGACTTGATCAAAAGGCTTCGTACTGAGAAGAGGGAGCTGCAAGAAAAGAACTCTGCCCTGGAGAAAGAAGTAAAGGAACTCAAGGATGTACTCGCCAATGAAGGGATCGAGATTCAGGAAATTGAAGAGGAAGAAGATGTCATGGTCGAGTAGTTAGTTAGTGAGACCACCATTTATCATACACCTCATCGTTATATTAGCTTCGTATTGACCTACCAACTTGTGGTAAGGCAGTACTTTCCCTTGTACCCTCGAAACCTCGTGAGTTTATTTCCCAAACTTTTATATCGCTTTCCTTAAGACAAAAGTTTTGGTTGGTTTGTTGATTGTTTTATAAGTGGTGTGTTGTTGATGTGTGCTTGACTTGATTGTTTTGTGCATGGGTAGGATTCCTCCTTATAGTTCTATCTATCTTTTACTCATCCATGCTAAAACCCCACAGATGCCTCCACGTCGTGATACCGACAACAACGAAACTATGCAATAGCTGATGGCAGCTCAAGCCCAACTGATGACTATGATGACCCAGTTCATTGCAGCAACCAACAACAACAACAATAACAACCACCCACCACCACCACCTCCAATGGACAGACTTGCAAGATTTCTCAGGCTTAGATCTAATAAGTTCTCCTCAACGAAGCTATGCAATAGCTGATGGCAGCTCAAGCCCAACTGATGACTATGATGACCGAGTTCATTGCAGCAACCAACAACAACAACAATAACAACAATAACAACCACCCACCACCACCACCTCCAATGGACAGACTTGCAAGATTTCTCAGGCTTAGACCTAATAAGTTCTCCTCTGCTACTGAACCAATAGTGGCAGATGACTGGCTCCGTTCGGTCAACAAGGACTTAGTAACCTGTGAGTGTTCTAAGGCAGAAAAGGTGAGGTTCACTGCACACCTATTGGAAGGACCTGCTGCCATGTGGTGGGAGACCTATCAAGTGACCCATCCCTTGGATGGCATGACTTGGGATGCGTTCAAGGATGGTTTCCGCAATGCTCACATTTCCTCTGGCATAATGAACCTGAAGAAAGAGGAATTTCGTAGCTTGAGGCAGGGAGGTAGAACTCTAAAGGAGTATATGGATGACTTCTGTATGCTATCAAGGTATGCACCAGAGGACATCGACACTGATGCTAAAAGGAAGGACAAATTCCTTAATGGACTTAGGGGAGAACTAAAGATACCCTTGTCTGTGGCATATGCTCCTAACTATCAAATTCTGCTGGATCAAGCAATCACTCTGGACAATAACATAAGAAAGGAAGAGAATAGGAAGAGGAAGTTCGGTGCAAGTAAGGGTAACTCTGAAGGGAACTCACAAGAAACCACACACCTCTGAAGTCAGTGGCCATAAACCCTGGAACTACTCCAACAGTGGTAGTGGCCAAAAGCATCATGGTCATAACCACAATGGAGGATACAAAGGAAATAATGGTGGGTTCAAGGGAAACAATCACCATGGCCAAAATCACGGGAATGGTAATCCCCGTCCTAACTATGAAGGGAAGAAAGACTTGTCTAATGTGACTTGCTTCAAGTGCAAGAAGACAGGACACTATGCAACTGAATGCCCAGAGAGGAAGGCTGATGAAAATTCCAAGCCCAATCCTTTCCAGAAGGGGCAAGTAAATCACATCAATGTGGAAGAAGTTCATGATGAACCTGATGCTGTGATTGGTAAGTTCCTGCTCAATTCCTTTCCATCATTAGTCTTATTTGATACTGGAGCATCGCATTCATTCATATCAAGAGCTTTTGTAAACAAACATGAGCTAGCCGAGGAAAGCTTAGGAAAACCTATCAGAGTGAGTTCACCTGGGGGTGAGATGATAGTAAATTCGGGCTGTAGGCAGTTAGATTTAAGGATTGGAAAATATCTTTTCCCAGCAGACTTAGTCATCCTAGAAACCCAAGGTTTGGATGTTATCATCGGAATGGATTGAATGACCCGTTTTGAAGGGATCATAGACTGTGCAAATAGAGCTATCACCCTCACCACCCCTGAAAAACAAAAGATTAAATTCAGATCAACTTTCGAACTTAAGAAAGTTAGGCTAAATTCTATTAAGGGGGTTAGCCTTGGTGATGTGCTGATTGTCCAAGAGTACCCAGATGTATTCCCAGAAGAATTACCGGGAATGCCACCCGATAGAGATGTGGAATTTCTCATTGAACTGAAACCGGGTACCGGACCAATAGCTAAGAGACCTTACCCTATGGCTGTCAATGAACTGAAAGAACTCAAGAAGAAACTGGAAGAACGCCTTCTGAAAGGATTTATCCGTCCAAGTTCTTTGCCCTGGGGAGGGCCAGTTCTATTTGTCAAAAAGAAAGATCAAACCCAGAGACTAGTCACGGACTACAGGGATATAAATGAACACACCATCAAGAACAAGTATCCGTTACCCAAGATAAATGAATTATTTGATCAATTGAAAGGTGCATGTGTATTCTCCAAGATTGATCTTCGATCAGGTTATCTCCAAATGAAGGTTAGAGAAATGGATATACCAAAGACAACCTTTGTTACAAGATATGGTTCTTATGAGTATACAGTAATGCCATTTGGATTAACCAATGCTCCAGCTTATTTCATGAATATGATGAATAAAGTGTTCATGGATTTTCTGGACAAGTTTGTGGTGGTGTTCATAGATGACATTCTGATCTACTCCGAGAGTCACAAAGAACATGAAGAGCATTTGCGCCTAGTATTGCAAAGACTACGTGAACATAAGTTATATGCCAAATTCAGCAAGTGTGAATTTTGGTTGGAACAAGTCGCATTCCTAGGACACATAGTATCCAAGGAGGGTATAGCAGTGGATCCTGAAAAGGTTTCAGCTGTAACCAATTGGGAGCCACCAAAGAATGTGGGAGAATTATGGAGTTTTCTTGGTCTAGCAGGATACTACCGAAGATTTATAGAAAACTTTTCCAAAATCGCCAAGGCACTGACGGAATTATTAAAGAAGGAGAAGAAATTTGAATGGACTGACGCATGGGAAGCCAGTTTTTCAGGAGTTGAAGAAACGTCTAGTTTCAGCCCCAGTTTATGCTTACCTGATTTAGAGAAAGAATTCCAAGTATACTGTGATGTTTCACGCCAAGGCCTGGGAAGTGTGCTGATGCAAGAAGGCAGAGTGGCATCTTATGCCTCTAGACAGCTCAAGAAACATGAAACAAATTATCCCACTCATGATCTCGAGTTAGCCTCAGTGGTACATGCCCTGAAAACTTGGAGACCCTACCTAATGGGAAAAAGATGTGAAGTGTTCACTGACCACAAAAGTTTGAAATATATTTTCACTCAGAAAGAATTGAACATGAGGCAGAGAAGATGGTTAGAACTTATCAAGGATTATGATCTAAGTCTTCAATACCATCCTGGAAAGGCTAATGTAGTAGCTGATGCCCTGAGCCGTAAGGTTTATGTGAATGGCCTCACGGCAGGAGAAATACCTGAGGATTTATGCAAGGCATTCAAGGACCTCCGATTGGAAGTGGTACCAGATGGTTTTGTAGCCTCGTTAGTAGTACAACCAAATTTGATGGACAAGATACGCGAAGCTCAGAAGGGAGACAAAGATATTGAAGAAATCTAAGTCAATCTGAGAGCAGGAAAAGCCAAGGGATTTCATGAAGATGAGCAAGGAACCTTGTGGTTTGAAAAACGTGTATGTGTGGCAAATGATCCTGATCTTAGGAAGTTAATTCTGCAAGAAGCCCATGAAACACCTTATTCCATTCATCCAGAAAATACCAAAATGTATATGGATGTGAAGGAGAGATTTTGGTGGAACAATCTGAAAAGAGAGATAGCAGAATATATCGCTAAGTGCGATGTATGCAGTCGAGTAAAGGCTGAGCATCAGAAACCAGCAGGACTTTTGCAACCTTTAAAGGTACCGGACTGGAAGTGGGATTCTATCGGGATGGATTTCATCACCGGGTTACCAAGGACCAGATCAGGGTATGATTCTATTTTGGTTATTGTTTGTCGCTTAACCAAAATAGCTCACTTTATACCCGTGAAGACCACCTATACCAACGCAAAGCTAGACGATATTTACATGAAGAGAATTGTGTGCCTACACGGCATTCCCAAGTGTATCGTGTCCGTTAGAGCGACCCAGTTCACATCTCATTTTTGGAAGCAGTTGCATGAATCACTGGGAACCATATTGGAATTCAGTACAGCATTTCACCCGCAAACATATGGCCAGACTGAAAGAGTAAATCAGATTTTAGAAGATGTGTTAAGAGCTTGTGCGCTTGATTATGGGTCTTGTTGGGATGGCAATCTACCCTATGCCGAGTTCTCCTACAATATGTAGCGTACCTGCTCTCAAAATAAGGCAGATACCTGTGTATAGTGCAAATCCCTGGATCGATTCATTTGCACACACAGTTTACGATGTAATATCACAACAAAGGTCAATTTTATTACATCGATGATCCAGAATTACAAAATATTTGATACAAGTTGCATAGCATATAAGCTAGCATTGAAAAAGTACACAGCGGAAAATACAATAGCAGTGAGCCTCTATAACTTTCATGCTGCCACAGGCGAAAACATGTTGGTTGCAGACTTGAAACCTTTAAACGAAACCTCACTCGTCATCTGATCAAATCTGCAAAAAGAAAAATATTGCAACAACGTGGGTCAGATTCCATTAAAAATGGAGTCTGGCAAGTGACACTATGGTGGACACTTAAGGCAGTAACTCTAAGCCTATATGAATATTTGGCTGGTGGAGCTCAAGGCTAATTTGCATAAAGCCAATTTTTCCTACTCTTTTGTAAACACTTTTCTTGAAATCAAGACGAGTATGGTATGAAAACCATAAATCTCATCTTCCCTTGTTCACCCATCAACTTTTAACTTAGAAATTGGAATGGTGGAATCCTCCGTTGACGTCCTTGATCAGCTGCTCAAAATTGCCCGTAACCGGGGACACGGCTAAGTACTTAGTTTTACACTCTGCAGAGGTTGTGCACTTTCACCTTAAGACTCAATTTGTCCGAGATATCCTATACACGCGGAGTGTATTATGGAAAGGAGAGAATTGAGACAAGAACTTTCAGAAGAAGAATGCAACCATACTAGCAAGACCCGTTCCACCTATCAACTCTACATCTGCTTGTCAAGCTGACAGGTTGCACTCTCACAACTTAGTCGTTCTAGACAGAGCCCATTGTCAAAAGGCTGCACTGGAAGCTTCTAAACTTGGAGTTCCTTCAGATTCCTCTGTTCCTGGGTGGCCGTTCTCAAGTGTACTTCTGGGTGAAAACCACCATACTCATGGCCCTAAGTAGAATAGAAATTCATCCTAGGCGAAGACAACCACAAGCATAGTCCCAAAAGCCACTCAACATAAACCATCCGACCAATTACCACCCAGGTGTTTCATTAACTTAGTGGATGTGCACTCTCAGGTAAAAATCACCATGCTCACAGCCCTAAGTAGAATAGAAATTCATCCTAGGCGAAGACAGCCATGAGCACAGTCCTGAGTAGTCACTTAACATTTTGTAAAAATCTTTCATCAATTGCATAGCATCAATATTTCTGTTGAGTATGATATAGGAACCTAGACACAGGAATAAGGGATTCTACGCGGGTTTAGCATAGCAACACATGCATATAAAAATACACTAAGTAATGCATATAAAATAGGAAGTTTATGAGGTGTGCCACTTGCCTTTGAATGTTGTCGTTGTTCACAACTCTTTTCAACGACGATCGTTTGCTCTCCGTTTAATCTAAGCAATATAAGCAAACCACAATACAACCATCAACAGCAAGCAAAACTCAAAATGCATACAAACACATACTAGATGAATAAATAAGTTTTATAAAACTTTCTAAGGAAAATATGTTTATGCATGATGTGCAACATATTCCTAAGGCTAGAAATACTTTTCATGCCATGGAAATCTTTTAAGTTTATGCAAGGCAAATGTGTTGGTCCAAAAGGACTAAGGACTAAAGTCTTAAGTTGGATACTCATACTTTGTTTTATAACTTCTTGAAACCAGCACTCAAATGGCTTAGCCATGATGTGCAAAATACTTAGGGAAAAATACTAAGTCATTTGTTCAAGATGATCACAATTATTATCAACTCTTTGTAAATTGGACATTCACTATAGTGAGAGAGATAGACACCCGGCCAGCCACTTAAATTGTGGAACAGGTCTCATGTACGTGGACATGTAAGGTTTTTTTCCAGGCCGCTTCATCCCCCTATGCTGCTAGGATCCAACAACTTCAAGATGATAACATCATGATCAAAATTTGTTTAAGTCAAGACAAGATTAGGAAAGAGGGAAAATATAGAAAGAAAGATGTAGTTGTCCTCCAGGCTTCATCTCCAGACTTGTAATATTCTTCTTGATGATGTTTTGATTGAAGTTCTGGGTAGTCCTGATGAATCTTCAGACTTGATGATTCTTGTATCCTCGAGGCTGGTCTTGGATTTACTTAGTCTTCATGAAATCTCAGAGGAGAAGAAAGGACAGAGAGAAAGACTTAAGAGAATAGAAAGGGGGTTGGCCTTCTTGAACTTCTTCTCACTTTTCTTCTAAGTGTTTCTTCTCCTTGAAGATCCTTCTGAAGTCTTGTTTTTGGCTAAGTCCTTCAATGGTCTTCTAGCTCCATCTTGAAAATTACTAAGTGTCTAATGCATAGCACTTTTCACAAAATACTAAGTCTGAAAATAATCCTAACTTAGAGAAAACTATTGAAGAGGGGTTTTCCTTTGAGAATTATATCTACAATATAAAATATGCAATGAAATCTTAAATCACAAGAAACATAAAAATAACTTTTGTGTTTTATTTATAAATATGCATGAATTTATAACTGCAATTTAATTAATTTCTAATTTTGGAAAATATAATAAAAGGAATAATTATAAGAGTAAAGTTTCCTATGACTAAATTTTTATAACAAAACTTTATAATCAGTGTTAATAGACAGAGAGCTTTTAATTAAATCTATTGCAATTGGATTTAATCAAAAATAATGTTTCTATTAAAAGTTATTTCAAAATTAGTCAAACTATTCAAACTAAATACACAACTATGAAATCATTCAAAAATTACTCAAAAATATTTTATAGCAGTGGCATTAATTTGCACATATTCTAAAGTTTCTAAAACATTTTTATTTGCAATTTTTGGATTTATAGATTTAAAGTTATTACAAATATACTCAAATTCATCATTTGAAATTTGAATATTTTATACTAAGTCAAATTTGAATTTTGTCTGATCCAAATTATTCTACACCTCCAGAGCTTTCCAAATATATAAAAAATATTAAATTTGGAGTTGTGGTTGAAAAGTTGTGAGAGATCTAAGTGACAGGGGTGTTTCTACAAAACTCCCGATTAAATTTAATTACGAAATTGATTATACACGTCAGCGCTGACTGTGCGCTGACGGGGCATGCCACGTAGGCGCTGACGTGGTTAAGTCATCTGATCTGGGCTGTCAGATCTGGATCTGACGGTCCAGATCGGAGCGTACCGCTTCGTTTTAAAATATCTAATCTGCACCGTAAAATTTAGATCGAACGGTGGGGAACGGAGGACCATACCGGGCGGCGCTCCGGTGGCCGGCGATGGAGGGGACGGCGGTGCTGCCTCGGTCGACGACGCTCCGGTCGTTCCTGTACCTCCCCGGATGAACGGAGGGTAGCCCCGAGCGCGGCGCGTCGCGGGGAGGGCGATGGAGGTGGCGGCGTAGGCTCGGCTGCCGTGCAGCGACGAGGAGGCGCGGGCGGAGCGGCGAGGTTCCGGCGAGCTCGTTTGTGACGTTCGGCTGCACAAAAATTGGCCCTAAGGCATGAGGAGGTGCGCAACGCAACAGGAGAGACGAGGAGCGCGGTATCGGGCGGGGAGGAGCTCACCTCGACGCGAAATACGTGGAAAACGGCGGCGGACACGGTGGACTCCGGCGAGCTTTCCGGCGTGATTTAGTTAGGGTTCCAAGGGGGAAAAGATGCGGCGGTGTCCGGGGTTTAAATAGGGGCTGCAGGAGAACGAATCCCGTACGAATCGGAGAGGAAATCGTCCCCGATTCGATCTCCAAAATCTGCGCTCGTTCGGTTAAGGTAGGAGATGAACAGCTGACGTCACTGCTGACGTCAGCGACTATTTTCTTTTTCTGATTTTATTTCTTTTATTCATATCTTTTGATTTATAACTCCAAATGATGTCAAATTAATTTCTAAAAATTTGTAAAAATAATATCTTTCTGTTAAACCAGTTGTGGGTATGTTTTAAATATTTTTTAAAATTAATATTTTGAATTATTGCTTAATTACAAATTTGGCACTTAAAGTCAAATTTGAATTTCTTTCTCATTTAAATTTTCCTTTGGCTAAAATAAATTTGTAAAAATACCCCCATTTCAATATGTTTGAATTTAAGTTATTTAAATTTATTTTGCTGAAATCATTTATCTTTATTTTGGCATAATATTAAGGAACACATATAACAATGTTTTAGGAAAAGTGAAATATAGGGTATTCATTTTTAATTGACAATAATTTGTGCAACATTATATTTTAATTAATTCATTTGAAAACTTTATAACAACTTTGGAAAGGATTTTTGTTTTAATTCTATTCTTATTTATAATATATTAATCCTTTCATGCTTTGAAAATAGATGAAATTCCTTTAAGCAAAAGAAATGTTTATTTGGCTAATTCAGTAATTTAAAATCCAAGAAGTTGTAAAGTTATACACTATAGGCTTATAATTTCCAAACTATATTTTGAACTTAGTTAAAGGAATGAAAACCATTTAGTAATTATATACTATTTTGAATAATCTTATATTTATGAATAGATATGGCTAAGTGGTTTAATTTAGATACTTATAAGGAACTAATAAAATGGATTGATGTTTGTATAATATTTGTCAAATTGTATTTTAAGGTTTTTGAAACACAGTGGATAATAAAATGTTTAAACTGTGACATTTGAAATATTAAAGTTTGAAGTCTTTTATAGTTGGTTTCCTTATACTTTTAATATTTTATTTTAATAAAAGAAAAGTTTTAAATTTTAGTGATTTTTGAACATTCCAAAATGTTGGGATGTTACACAATAACAGTTACCAAGCTAGTATTGAGATGGCACCATTTGAGGCCTTATATGGGAAGAAATGCACAACCCCATTGTTGTGGAGTGGTGTAGGAGAACGAAGTTTCTTTGGACCTGATATAATCCAAGAAGCTGAAGAGAAGGTCAGATTAATTAAAGATAGATTAAAGATAGCACAGTCACGCCAGAAAAGCTACGCGGATTCTAAACGTAGAGAAGTCGCCTACGAGGTGGGTGATAGAACCTATCTCAGAGTGTCACCACTCAGGGGTGTAAAGAGGTTTGGAATTAAAGGAAAGCTAGCACCTCGATTCATCGGACCATTCAAAATTCTTTCGCGCAAAGGTGAAGTGGCATATGAATTAGAACTACCAGAAGCCCTGTCTGCGGTTCATAATGTGTTCCATGTCAGTCAATTGAAGAAATGTCACCCCGAGATGATGGGAGTTCCCTTAAAGGATACTGTACCCCTCGAAGATGTACAATTGGACAGTGACCTGACCTACGAAGAGAAACCCATCAAGATATTGCAGACCGCAGAAAGAGTCACCCGTACCAAAACCATCAAGTTTTGTAAAGTCCAATGGAATCATCATACCGAGGAAGAAGCCACCTGGGAACGGGAGGATGACCTCCGAGAAGACCATCCACACCTATTTGCTGACCTTTCCGAAGCTCGAGGGCGAGCTTCCTCTTAAGGGGGTTAGTCTGTAACATCCCAAATTTTGCAAAAATTTAAAACATTGCATTCATGCATCATTCATCATTAGGCATAAAACTACATCACAAAAATATTAAATTAAAACTTCAAATTATATATTTAAATATTTAAATAATCTATAATTCCATAAAGTGTTTACTTGAAACTCCTTAAATAAATAAAATGTTATCAATTTATTTATGGGCAAGTATAATGTCAAAAAGTCCCATTTTTAATAACCTTTCCAAAACTTATTTTTATGAATTTTTCTGAAAAGTTTTGAATGGGTTTACAAATCATATTTGAAATCAGTATTTAAAAACAGATATTATTTTCATTTAAAAAGAAAAGGAAAACGGGCCGGCCCGTTGGCTATCTGCCGCGCACGCGTAGCGCAACGGCCTTCCAGCGGCCCAACGCCCCGCGCTCTCGCTCGCAGTCGCTGACAGGTGGGACCCACCTGTCATCACCCCCGCGGAAACGTTCGTCCCCAAATCACGCCCCCGACCCTGACCGAAAACGCCGATTTGATTCGCACGATTATGGACGATTTACTGCTCCATTTATCTCGCATCCTCTCCCTACTAATAGCCCTCCTCGCTCTCGTCCGATTGCCCCAAACCACACCTCCCGAGAGCCCCTAGGCTGCCCGCTCGAGCTCACGCAATCCCGCCGTCGCCGTCGGTAAGAACTCCGCCGCCCGAGCAACTCCGGCCACCTCGGACCTCCTCTCCACCTCCCTTCGCTCCCTGTGAACCGTGCGCATCGATTTGACACGGTCGGGCGTGTGTTCTTGCAGCGAAACCCCGCCTCCGTCCACGACCGAGAGGAACCGTCGCCGCACGCAACTCCGGCGAGCTTTTCCGGGGAGACGAGGACGCTCCGGTCATCGCCACCGCGCCATCGCCCTCCCCTCGACGTCGCGCATCCCCTGGTGAGCTCAGTTCCCTCCTAGCACCGTAGAACGCCTCGGGCGCAAACGCCGGCCATGGCTCCGCCGCGCCCCGCGCGTCTCCGGCGACTCGCGCCGCCCGCGTTAGATCAACGCGTCCTGGACCGTTGGATCTAGATCCAATGGATCCGTTTTAATTTTTATTTTCGACTCTGCGATTAATCTGGCGCGTCCGTTTTCATTTAGATCTAATGGCTCTAGATCACGATCCGTGTCGAACCTGTACGGGCGAATCAGATTGCGCCGCGTGGCCGATTCTTTTTCTATTTCGAATAAAATTTAGAAATTAAAACAGAAAACTATTAAAACTTGCAAAATTCATAACTTTTAACCTGTAAGTCCAAAATTGATAAACTTTATGTCATTGGAAATCCCTGCTCATGTCGTTTATTTCTACATCATTTGTTTTTCCCTTTGACAAATTATAAATTGTATAATTATCAGAGGAGTATTTCGGCCATTTAAATAATAACTTAAATAATAAAAATGATTTAGAAATAAATTTAATTGTTTTAGGATTGTATTATCTCCCTCTGTCCAGCAATATTAATAAATGGCTTAATTGAAGATTTCATAAAACAATAAAAGTTGTAATTATAGAAATCAAAGTTTTACTATATTATTTTAAAATTATTTAATTGATAAATAAAATAAGAAATACCTAGAAATTATATTTTATTCATTTAATGACAGAAAATAAAAATTATTAATAAGTGTGTCCTACTATCATAGCATATCATTCATGCATACATGATTGTGTTTGGTGTTGTGTTGGTTTTGTGTTGGCATTTATTTTATTCATTGTTATACTAGATTGTGAAGAAGAGGAAGGACTTGCTTGTGATTGTTATTCTTGCTGTGCTTGTTCCTCCTGTTACCAAGGGAAGTGACATTCATACTATATCCCATATTTTCTATATGCATAAGTAGTATATTTTGAGTAGTGTGCATGATAGGTTTTTGGATTTATTCTATAATGCTAAGTTAGTTTGTATTTTACAAATATCCTAGTAGTGTGTAGCCACCCCTTCTCCTATGCAGCCATGAAAAGTTTTATTAGTTGCTTAGCTATGCTGTAAAAATTGTTACCCTGTTTTGGAAATGTTTCTAAGTGTTAAAAATTTAAATACACATATGGGTGGAATTGGTTGTTTGGTTTATGTTGAGTGGCTTTTGGGACTATGCCTGTGGTTGTCGTCGCCTAGGATGAATGTCTATTCTACTTAGTGCCATGAGTATGGTGTTTGTTACCCAGAAGTGCACTTGTGGACGGCCACCCAGGAACGAAGAGATTACCAAGTCCCTCCAAGTTTAGAAGCTTCCCGTGCAGCCTTTTGACAATGGGCTCTATCTAGAATAACTAAGTTGTGAGGGTGCAACCTGTCAGCTTGACAAGCAGATGTAGAGTTGGTAGGTGGAACGGGTCTTGCTAGTATGGTTGCATCCTTCTTCTGAAAGTTCTTGTCTCAATTCTCTCCTTTCCTCAATACACTCCGTGTGTATAGGATTTTCGGGCTAATTGAGTCTAATGGTGAAAGTGCACAACCTCTGCAGAGTCGACAAACTGAGTACTCAGCCGTGTCCCCGGAAATGGACTACTTCGAGCAACTGGACAAGGATGGGCAGAAGAATCTCAACAGTTTTCGTAAAGTAAAATTTTGACTAAGGAAAGAATTGTTGGTGCACTTGGGTTTTATTCCTTGGTGCCAAGTCTTGAGAAATAAAAGTGTTTTACAAAATGATAGGAGAAAGCTTGCTTTCTGCAAATAGCCTCCAACCCCACCAAGCCAAATATGCATATAGATTTTAGACTTGTCATTATACATCCACCATAGTCACATGCCAATACATCATTGTATTGACCTCCTTCGGGTGCTGCATATTCAAATGTGCAGGTAATTCTGATGCTGAATGAGTTGGACTCGAGTCTACACCCAACATGACTGCCTGTGGCGCATGCTTGAAGATGAGGCTCAATGTTATTTTCGCTTTCGTTGTGAACTCTGAACTTTAGCTAGCCTTCATGGCTATGCAACTTGTAATAAAGCCATACTCGGTTATTATTTTTGGATCTCGTTGTAGTAATTTTAATACTTATGCAATGGTACTTTATATTTTGTACTGTGGTGCTGGCAATGATCCAGGGACTAGCACATAACACAGGTGTTCCACCTTTAATATAAGTTGGGGTGCTACACTCAGCAATGACCAGGGACTCGGCTAAGTTTGAGTCGGCCGATGCACAATCCATGGAGCGCTTATGGTCTCCCGCGACAGTGATCACTCCATTTGGACCCGGCATTTTCATCTTCAGGTACCCCATGTGAGTGGAGATCATGAATTCGGCCAGTGCCGGCCTACCAATGAGTGCATGGTAGGGACTTTCGAGATCCACAACCTCGAACTCAAAGCTCTCAGTCCGGCAGTTCTCCTGGATTCCAAATAATACCTCAACCCAAATTTTGCCCATAGGGGAGCAGGAGACTTTGGGCACAATGCCGTGGAAGGTGGTCTCGGTTTGGAGCAGCGTGTGCATGGACACCCCCAGCTTCAGCATGGTATCCTTGTACATAATGTTAATGGCACTACCATTGTCAATTAGAACCCGTTGAAGCGGACGTTGAGGCTTCGTCCAACAAAGGTCGGGTCCACCACCAAAGCATAGCCAACGGGCTTGGGCATAACCCGGGGATGATCTTTCCGGCTCCAGGTAATTTCCATCTCGGACCAGTGCAGGAACTTGGGCACCGCCGGGATCGCAGCATTTACTTCCAGAGCGCGATGTCGCACACTCTTTCGGTCGGTGGGCTCGGTCACGAAGACCACATAGCTCTGATGTGCCTCCCGGTAGTTGCCCTGCTGGTGTCCGGATTGGTTACTCGGACCAGCACCATTGTCATTCCTGGTGTGCACTATATTCACTGGTCTGGGAGGGGGTCCCTGGGTGGGTTGACTAATCCGGACTGCATTGGCACCGGATAGTGGCGGAGGGGGTCTCGGGATATTGGGCTGTGACGCTGGAGCGTTCGGCCGAGTAGCCCCCGTGCTGCCCTCTTGCAACGTGCGCTGGTACCAGCTGCATTGCCGAGTAGAGTGATTAGCCGGCTTGTTGGATTCCAACGTATGGTAGCAGCATGGCTTGTTCAGCATCTCTTCATATGTCAGGGGCTTCTTTTGGTCCACCCAAGTTTTCTGTACTTCTTGGCTCTGACCCCAAGCCGGGCCAGTCACTTTCTGCCGCTGATTGCTTCCGGCATCCCCCTGATCTCGGCCAACCGCCACGACATGTTGCGAGGCATAGTGGAACTCGGGCTGGTTCCTCTTCTGGCCGAAATCGTGGAGATCATGGCTTCTGCTCGACCCCGAGCGCTGATTTCCCGCATTCCTCCTGTTGGAGTCTCCGACATCCACCAGGGGTTGCATGGGGTCTCCAAGCGTGTAGGTGTCGGCGATGCGCATGGTTTCTGCCAAGGTTGTCGGCATCTTCCTTTGCAGCTTTTGCCAAAGCATAGAGTCATGCCGGTATCCTTGTGCAAACCACGATATGACATGTGCCTCGACAACCCCTTCGCAAGAATTGCGAATGTTGCTCCACCGAGTAAGGTACTCTCGGTCAGTTTCATTGCTCCTCTGCCTGCAGATGGAAAGCTGCTGAGGTCGGTTGGGCCTCTTGTATGTGTTGGTGAAGTTGCTGATGATGGCCTCCTCGAAATCCAACCAACAGTCTATGTTGCCAGTCCTCAGGTTATTTAGCCAGATCCTGGCAGGTCCTTCCAACATCTGCGGCACATATCGTACCGCCCAGCCTCTGTTTCCACCGGCTATGCTTACTGCAGTTACATAGTCGGTTAACCAATCCTCCGGCTTCGAGCTGCCGTCATAGGTCTTGGCACCCCGGTTGAGCTGAAAATTTTGTACAGCCGGCTCCCGCATGATCCGAGGTCCGAAGCAGGCGTGTCCCGGAGGGCCTTGCTCTTCAACCGACTCGCATTGCTGAATTCGGTCAAGCCGGTACCTAGCATCAGCTGGATCTAACTGTCGAGTACCTATCCGAGATCCCAAGGGATTCTCGTTAGGATGGTATCCAAGTTGCTGCAACCTTGAGTTGCCATCGTCATGTCTGTTAACCACAGGAGCTATGACTTGCTGTGGGACAGAGGCGACATCTCTCTGCCGGTTTCCCTGACTTTGTGGTGGATTCCGAGGTGGATTGTCACGGTTAGCCGGGACATTGTTTCCTACACAATGGTTACCACCACCATGGCTACCCTGAGCCTGACCAGGATTATTCTGTCCGGCTTGCTGAACTCCGGCAAAGGCTGGGTCGTATGTTTGCAATTGCTTGTTTCTCCCGGAACCTCGGCTCCGCCTCCGGCTTTTGCTCTTGCTCCGACTCGGATGCGGAGACGAAGCCTCTCCGCCCGATTTGTTGCTCTCGGCCCTAGCCGAGTACACCTGGGACCCAGCTCCCGGGTTCTTCTTTTTAAAGGCCTTGTTCTGCCGATTAGCCTCTACGACTAACTCGTTGACCCGCTCTTGTTGCTTGCGCAGAGCTTCCCCGGATAGCCCGACCAACTCGGCCATAGCTGCGTCAGCAGCCCTAAGAGTCTTTGCCGGTGAGCTGTATACCGGTTTTTCTACCGAGATCATACTACCCGACCTGCTATGGCTAGGTGCTGCGCCACCAGCCAATTCATCATTCACCATCCTGCCTTTCTTCCGCAGATCAGCAATGCGCTTGTCCCGGGAATCTATCCTAGGGAACCCATGAGCTGCATTGTACTCACGGAGACTAGCACTAAGCTCACGCCGGATTTCGGCGATCTCTTGGGCCTCAAGGGACAAGCAACTTGGCTACCAGAACAGAGAGGGGATCTGGCCGGCGACGAGGTTGGGACGGTTGGGGATCGCCATCTCGGGCAGCACCCCTCTCCTGGGGAGGTTTTGCCAACCGAACCCGGGCATTACCGACGTCACCGTCGGGAGCGTCCTGGAACACCTCCTCGCTCACCCCGACCATCATGACCGCGACACAGCTCGCGGGGTGATCGATACGCTGATCCCGGGGGGCGCGGAGCATGGGGGGATCCTCAGCCTCCAGGACAACGTCCGGATAGCTGCAGACGACCTCGGTGGCGACGTAGGTGGTGAAGACGCCGAAGTCGATGAGGCATCCGTTCGCCGGAAAGGGCTTGTTCCGGAAGCAACCGGCATTGTCGCGGACGAAATCCAACTCGCCCAACCTGACAACCAGGACGGAGAGAACTCGGATGCCGGAGCGAACGGTGGAACCCGTCCGGATGTGTACACCAGCCAGCGCCTCTACCTGCCCCACGGTGGGCGCCAACTGTCGTGGTGGTGTCACGGCATATGCCATAGGATGGCTAATGTGTGGGGCCGATGGACGCTGGTGGATCCGGGGAGGGCTAGCGAGCTAGAGAGCTCACACGGTAGGAGATGTCGGAATACACGAAATCACCGAAGAACACTCAAAGATCTAACAAACCCAAACAAATGCACGAAGGAAAAATCACACACACAATGTACCCAGGTTTGGGGCCCTCGTGAGGAGGTAACACCCCTACTCCTGCCCTTCCTCTCAATATAAGTGTGGCACAAGATCTACAACATGCTCCATGAGCTCTTTGGGTGATGAACTAGAGAGGAGGAGGAAGTAAATGCACTAGGAGTAAAGGAGACGATAGTTTTGGCCCTCAAGTTGGTCATGCTCTCACCGAAGCAGTTATGGCGCCTTTTATAGAGTTCCGGCCGGGAGGGCCGGAAACCCTAATCCGACACGGCCCCACCGGACAGGCCTAACGGTTATGTCGACACTGGTTAGTGCGACCTAGCCGCCGAGCTACCCGGCATAGCCATGTCGTCATCATTCCGGCAAGGACTGCAGGCGCCGTCCTGGATCATCATTGTCCCCTTGTAAGAGACAAGACATGTCTTCGCCCATGCCTAGTAGCCTTTTCCGGATTGCCGGGCTAGGCATGTCCGATCTTGTCGTAGCGTCATCGTACCGGCTGACACGCTCCCGTGCCATACGGGAGGTGACCATGCTTCCGTGTCAGAAGGAATGGGACTTCCCCCCGTGTCAGGCGGAAAGCCTGCACCAGACCTCTGACTCCCGACCGACATGCCCCCATGTCGGTCTCCTCCTCGTTCAGTTCGGCATGTCCTTCCTGCACGCCAAAGGTAGCTTGCCAGGACCAAGATAGGTAAGTCGGTTAGTATCTACCCGGGAAGCCCATCCGGATCATCCGGTTTCTCCTCTACCCGGGATCTTACCGGGGGACTCCGACATACCGAGGGGTCCGACACCCTTCCCGGTTGCGTCCGAGTTCCACCCCTGCTCCGGACTACCACTTAGGATAAGTACTTCTAGGCCTAGCCTCTCGAAGATGTCTTAGGCTGTTACCAAAGACATCTTCGAGAAGCTAGTTCTTAGAGGAACCATCCGCTGGTGCTTATGCTGCCCTGATGGCCTGGGGAGCTATTTATAGTTTCCAGGGATGACCCTTGCGCCCTCCAAGAGACACCTTGGGCCCAACCACCTTCGAAAGGTCAAGTTTCCCCTTCGGTGCACCATAGGATGGCCCTTGCTCTGCCCAAATGTCAATTACTGTTGCCATACTGCTGATCTGTACCGGGATTTGCCCTACCCGGGGGGCAGCCCCCCGACATGATTTTACTGACGGGCGGTACGTGAAGATAAAAGAACAGTGGGAAGATTTCAAGGCCTATAAGGAATCAGAAGAAGCTCTAGAAAAATCGAGGAAAAATAAGTTAAACGTGGACAAAATGATATATCACCAACGTTTGGGGCCCGGTGGTTACAGGACAGCCGTTCCTTTGTGGGAAGCAAGAGACGCCAAGTTAATTGAAAACGGGGTCACTCCATCTACATCGAGATATCCCACAAGGGTCAGAAATTGGGTGTACGCCTTGGGGCTGGAGCCCAACCCAGAAACGGGGAGTCTTGTCTTGAGGCCAAAAGTTAAACGAGGCCGCACAGAAGAAATTGATAATGAAGCAGCAGCCAAAGCAGCCGAAGAAAGAGAAGCAGCCAAAGAAAGAGAAACAATTTTCAACGTTGTCAAAGACCTTGATGAAGCAGCAGCTTCCGTTCAAGAGGGAAGCTTCAAGCCCGATAGAGAGCACGACGAGTCGACACTCGTCCTCAGGAATGACGAACACACCGGCCGAGTTCGTGGCGTGGGTGTCGTCCCTTGGAAGGTTGGGTTCGACAAGTACAAGAACAGTTAAAGGAGCCGCGATAGGAATAAGAAACAGGAGGCCGACAAGTATGTCAGATTGGAAAACATGATAGTAGAGTTGCTGCAGAAGAATGCAGAGAGTGACGAAAGGTCATCTCAGCCGCCGGAGGACCAACTGGATATGGCATCTCAGCGGAGAAGCAGCGTGGCTTCCACGCCGTATATTCAGGCGGATGACACAATATACCCCGTGGATCAGATTAAGGTTCATACGATGTGTGAGCTCCACACCAAAATGAAGAACCTATCCATGAAGGTGTCCGCCGGCACTGCTTTGGAGAATACGCCCGGAGTAACCTTCCATGGCCGTCCGGTTCCAACTGGCTACACTTGAGTCGGTGTGGATGAAATTGTTAAGGGATATGAGGAACTGGAGCTTGACATTGCTGCAGCAGAAGGGGAGATGACACTGGGAGAAGTGTTTCGTGGAATCATTCTATGGAGAAAGGAACTCATCGATTTTCCAGAATCGACGCGTAGGCCACCAACCCCCCGAGTAGCAATCAACCTACAAGTCCACACTTTGATAATATGGAGAGGGAACTCAGCGCGACTCCATCTCCCCGGTGCACGAGTCCAACCCACCGGGAGTCCACCCCGGAGCGTGCAAAGAGTCCGTCTCAGCATGAGTCCACGTCAAGGCGTGCTAAGAGTCCCCCTACGCATGAGTCCACACTGGAGCGTGCGAAGAGTCCGCCCACCAGCAGTAGGTCCTTCTCAATGAGGCAGAGGATGCTTGCCGGTGCGCCGAGTGGTGTTCCATAGGACAACTTAAAGTACGGGCCTTCGTTGAAGCCTGCTCCGGTCTTAACTTGGGAACGCACAGTTGAGAAAAATGCTCCAGCGTTAAAAGCTGAGATGGACGCACGGGCCGCTGCAAGCGCTGCAAAGAAAGTCCCCCCGTCAAAGCAGGTACTAAACCCTAAGGGTGTTAAACACATTCTAGACACGGTGTATGATCCTAACCGTAAAACTTTGGATGATAACTATGCACGCTCCATCTCGAAGAGTTATAACTAAGAAGAGGAGAATAAAAAGAAGCGGCAAGATGCAAAGAAAAAGAAGGGGAAGCAGGTTCCCCAGCTCGGAGAACAGAAAGCACAGTCCCTCGCCCCGCTGAAGGTACAGACAGACAAGGGTTCCAACATTGAGAAAAATATTGGTGCTGCCGGGGACTACTTGGACGATGATGCATTTGACACAATGTTCCCCGAGACGCATGAGATAGCACGACAATTTTTCTACGGGGAAGATCTTCTCCCTCCTGATGAGATAGTGTGTCTAGCTTATCAAATGCGGAAATTGCATGACTGGTACAATAAAAGCACCAAAAATGGCCTATTAGTGTTTTACGTGACATACCAGGCCTACCAATTCTTCATCAACAACGAGATATGTGTCGAATTTGAAGATTTATGGCAGTTATACAACCGGCATGCTCTCAACGCAACTATCATGAGTTGCTATGTTCTGTAAGTGATTGTTTCTAAGTCTCTAGCTAGTTGAGCTTGTGGATATTATCCTCACTATATTCTTTTGTATGTTATTATGTATGCAGGTTGATGATTGTGGAGTGCAAAAGGACAAGAGTGTGGGATGTTGGGTTCATTGACCCATTCATAGTTAACTACAAAACTTAGTGCGGAAGCCCCAGGACTGCGAGGACACATTGTTGACCGGGCTATTGAAGCAAACTCAGGCGGCATATATACTTCTTCCTTACAACTTCGGGCGAGTCTGACGGTCTTGAACACATTTCTATATTGCTAATTACTAGATGCTAAGTTTAATTCATGAGTTCTATGCATGCCCCACTATATAAATGTGTGCAGCTACCATTGGATTCTGCTGGACATTCTCATTGACAAGGGAATAGTTGAAGTCTTTGATTCATTACGCAAACCAGAATCAAACTACTAGGACTTGATTGACATGATTCAGAGGTAAATTCAACCATTAATCCATTTCATAATAACAAGTAATCAATAACTCGTTATTCATTTGCTTTTGTGATTAGGATTTGGAAAATATTTATCAAGAGAGAGCCTGGTGAATGGACACCAAAGCTGACATTTAAACATATTGATGTAAGTGTATTAATATTGACCATAGTCTCTTCAATTCATCATCATTTTGGATTATTATTTACTTAATTTATATTGTTGTAAAGACCTTACAGCAACCCCCAGGAAATAAATTATGTGGATTCTACGTCTGCGAGTTCATGAGGAAATTGAGTGTTGAGCAGGCATCGCGTGAGAAAAGAATGGATGTGAGTGTGACTATCTTGCACTATATTTCAATCTTATTATGATTTGATATATATATATATACACAACAACTAATATATTCATATTGATCTCCTTTAAGCTTAACGACATGCGCGCTGCCATCCTACCTCATCAGCGCGTATAAACAATTCAAGAGGAGTTGCCGGGATTTATTCTTGAGGAGGTCATGTCGCCAAAGGGAGAATACCATAATTCAAAATATAGCTATCCCACATGAAAGGAACTCCCAACGTAATGAGGAGGATGTATGTAATTAATGCGATGTCGATATACCAGATTGTATATATATAGATGTATGTAATAGCGTAGTATGAATATGTGTTATATGTAAATTGTATTATATATATATATATCAATGTGTTTCGTATGTAGTAGCATAGAATACATATACGAAAAGTATAATATGTATGCATCAAATGTGTACCGTATATATGTAGGACAGTAGATGGAACAGAAAACATAAAATCAAATTGCAGTGCCCTAGAAATTGCAGTAAAGAAAAGAAAACAGAAAAGAAAATGGAAAAAACAAAAAACAAATCTTCAGTACCGGTCAGTAACACCGACCGGTACTAAAGCTTTCCCCATGAAACCGCACTCCACACCACGTGGAGGCCCTTTAGTACCGGTCGCAACACGCCCGGTACTGATGCTTTGGGGCAACAGTCCCCCTTGGGCAGTACGCGTTGCACTTCCGGTTCTGATGCCCCTCCCCGACCGGTACTGCTGGTCCGTTTTCCACTAGTGGGAAAACAAGGTACGTACCACCTCAACGTGTTTACTCATAGGAACCGACCTCAGAATGCGAGAAAGTTGTTCAATCTGAGACACCAAGCCTTAGAGTCACCATCACAAGGACGTTTGTTGCATTGAAAAATAGGTTTAAGATCCTTGACCAGATTTTTTTTCATACTTTTGAGACTCAAGTGAAGTTGGTCCTTGCTTCCTGCATTATTCACAACTGGGGATTTTAGGTTGGGCACTAGTATAAAAAGGCTTATAGGTGGAGTCCTTTTTGTGGCGCACCTGGTCCCATGCGCCACAGAAAAGCATTTTTGTGGCGCATGGTTTTGCATGCGCCACAGATAGTTATATATATGTGGTTCTGTGGCGCATTAGGTCACGTGCGCCACAGAAATTAGACATTCTGTGGCGCATGGGACCAGGTGCGCCACAAAAAGGCCCTTGCCCCCGTTCCCTCCACCTCAGCGCTCTTCGACAACGGCGCGATTCCTCCTGGGGAGGATTTTGCGAGGGAGCGGCACCGCGCCCTTGCCGTCCCCGTCGCCTTCCTCTGCGGATGTCGACCCAACGGAGCGCAAGGACGTAGCGGAGACCGCCTCGGCGTTGGTTCCAAGCACCCAGGCTCGCGGTGAGGGCTCCTTCGAAGCCAGCCGCGGGGGCTCGCCGCCCGCAATCGACCTCCACCTGCGCGCATTCCCGCCGCCGCTGCCGCTCGCCTCCGGTCTGCTGGCCTCCGCTGGCCTCGCCGAGGAGCTCTCCGTGCTCTGTGAGCGCCTTCTCCAGCAGCCCCACCTTGCGCGCCATGAACGTCGGTCGCCGCTCCGGTGGGCCTCCTCCGTCGGCAGCCGCAGCAGCTACCGCTCCCCCGTCGGCGCCATCGAGCACGACGGTGCTGGTGCGGTGGGCAGCCGTTTAAAAAAAATAGACATTCTGTGGCGCATGGTTGCCTAGTGCGACAAAAAAAGGCTGATTATTTCTATGGCGCATGGTAGGGGTGCGCCACTGTCGGCCCAGTGGGAACTGGGGTATGGAGAGCCCATTCCCCCTAAGCCTCGCACACTGGCCAGTCAGACGAAATGACTAAGGACCAGGCATCACCGCCTGGCGGGACCCTCGAGAGGCAACTACCCTCGAGGGCCTGAAGTGGAAACGTTGCCCTCAAGGGGTCCCTCGCCTCAGGGGACCCTCCGGAGGCGCCAGCTCGCCTCGAGGGAGTCCCGCAAAAATCTCCCCTCAGGCCTCCCCGCGCCTGAAGGGAAACGTTGCGGCCAAGGAAGTACGGCAGGACGCACATGGCCTCTGCCACGCCCACGCGGTGACGCAAGCACCCCCGTTGCCGTTTTGGTGATAAAGGGGTCAATAAAGCGGCGCCGCCTGCTGCGCAACTGCCAGGACCTTCTACTCTAGCGATAAAGCAGGTGGACGACGCAACCCTCCAACGGAGAACGTCATCGCGGGCTCCACCTCAGAGACTGCCCTCTCTGCGGCAGTACAGCGCGGTCCGCCGCCTGTCGGCCACCGCGCCCACCTTTATCAACAATGGACCGCGTCCATGGACAAACGAACCGCGGTGGACTCCTACTCCACCATGCCTCTGTCGTGTGGGAGCCACCTTGAAGTCCAAGCCGAAGGAGAGCGCCAGAGGGGCCTATAAAAGGGACAAGACATCCATCATAGCACAGGTCGGCTCTTTGCGTTCTACAACCCTTGTAAACCCTAGCAACACTTGTTAGGATAGCCTCTGGCTGGAGGAGGAAGAAGACCATCGCTTCCCTCCCCAGGCAAGAACTGCCTCAAGGGGGCCTCCGGCAAACTCCATTGTACTGTAACCTCCACCATCTAATAGAGACAAGCAGGAGTAGCGGTCTTACCTCCTCACGAGTGTCTATCCCTGTCATGGGCGTGTCGTCTTCGGGTCCGGCGAGCAGCGTCACGGTGTCCCTCGAGGGTCTTGACCTCCGCGTTCAACCCCCTTCACGAACTACTCTTCAGGAAGTGACTACCCTCGATTATTGGGAGTCATAACCCGACATTTAGCGCGCCAGGTAGGGGGTTGAGGCGCGTCAACAACCTTCGAGTTCGTCTCCGCGCCATGGTGAACACCCGCGCCGCCTGCGTCGCCCGTGTCAACCGACGCGCGCCGGAAGGTGCGCGCGCGGCGCCGGAAACCGCGAACACCCGCGCGCGGCGGGGACGACCCTTCACGAAGAGCGCATCCCTTCCGGCCCTCATGCCGAGGCACCGGAACGTGACTCCGAGCCTCAGGAGTACGCACAGTCGTCGCACCCGACACAGCACCCGAGCGGCTCGGGCCCGGGGAGGACTGACCCCGCGCCCCACACCGCGTTGCTCATGGCACAGGAGCTTCTCCGCTACCAGCCCACCGATGAGGCCCACAAGCAGTGGCTCCAATGCCTCAACCACCTCGTCGGCATCGCCACGACGCGCCCTGCTCCGTTGCAGTCCAACCTGCACCCCTCTCACGCGGGCACGGTCGTGACAAACGCGCCTCCGCCACCTCTGGGACCTGCACCGGCTGCGATGCAGAGGGCTGCTTCGCACGCGTCCTCGCCGCACGATTGCTTGATCGTGCAGCGCACCGCGCCCGACGAGTGTCAACCACCAGAACAGGCTCCTGGAGAAGATCGGCCAGGCGGGTCAGCAGAACCGCAGCGCGCTGCAGCACGGGGTCGCCACGTACGCCACAGGCTGCATGGCGTTCACCCGTTCTCTGCGTCGCGTGGTCTGGCCCCCAAAGTTCATGTCGGCTCTTCCTAAGGGCTACGGCGGCTCCAGCAACCCCATCGAGTTCCTGCAGCTCTACACCACCTCCATCGAAGCTGCGGGTGGCGATGACAAGGTCATGGCCAATTGGTTCTCCCACGCGCTTCGCGATTCTGCGCTGTCGTGGCTCCTGAACCTCCCTGACTCCATGAACTCCTGGGAGGAGCTCTGCAAGCAGTTCTTCTCCAACTTCAAGGGGACATACGAGCGCGCCCTCACCCACAACGACCTACGCGCTGTAGTGCAGAAGAAGGATGAGAGGCTCCGCAAGTACATCCAGCGCTTCAGCCAAGTGCGCAACAAGATCCCGAACATCCCTGACACCCAAGTCATCGCCGCCTTCCGCGAGGGCGTCACAAACATCAGGATGCTCGAGAAGCTGGGCATCCACGACAAGCTCACCTCTATGGTAAAGTTGTTCGACCTGACGGACAAGTGCGCCAAGGATGAATAGGGACTCCTCTTCGTCAAGATGTCCTCGAGAGGGGACGATCACGCTGAGGGGTCCAAGAGCCAGAAGAAGAAGGAGGAGCCCAAGCGCAAGGCCACCGCGGTTCTCGCGGCAGAGCCTGACGCGAAGGGCACCCGCAGGGACTCCCCCGAGACTGGAGAGAGAAGAGATGACCACCGCCCTTTCTGCATCTACCACAACAGGCGCGACCACTCTATAGAGTCCTGCTTCGACCTTAAAAGGTTGAGCAAGGAGAGCGAGCAAGAAGAGGCCAGCCGCGCGCGGCCGAGGCCGTGGCTACCGGGGGAGCGGATGCAAGGGCGGCTACCAGAAACCATCTGGAAATCAGGCCAACGCCACAGAAAAGAACGGCAACCTCCCTGACGAGGAAGATGGTGGCTACCAAGCCCCGAGAGGCGCCATTGCCTGCATCCTCGGGGGGGGGGGCGCAGGCGCCAAAGTCGAACAACCAGTTTAAGCAGTTCGCCCGCGAGCTCAACGCCGCCCTCCCAAGCACAGAAACCTCCAGGCCCCTCAAGTGGTCGTAGTACACCATCGCCTTCGATGCTCAGGACCACCCCAAGTCCACCAAGACTGTTGGAACCCTCCCGCTGGTCTGCAGCCCCACCATCGACAACGTGGCTGTCTCCAAGACTATCATCGATGGCGGAGCAGGCCTGAACGTTATCTCCATAGATACGTTCGAAGCGCTTCAAGTGCCCTACGAGCGGCTCATGCCCTACGAGCGGCTCATGCCCTCGAGGCCTTTCACAGATGGTCACCAGCGACTCGATCGAGCCTCTAGGCCAGGTCAGGCTTGCCGTCACCTTCGGGAGCAAGGAAAATTACCGCACCGAGCACATCGATTTCGATGTCGCACACATCAGCCTGCCGTACAATGCCATCCTCGGCTACCCCGCGCTCGCAAAGTTCATGGTCGTCACGCACCATGCCTACAACATGGTCAAGATCCCCGGCAGCACTGGCACGATCACCATCCCTGGGCATGTCATGGACGCTACGCGCGCCGTTGAGATGGCCTACAAGACCGCCGCCATGGCATTCCCCGCAGACGAGGACCTAGAGCCTCTCGAGAGACCCAAGAAGAAGAAGTAGTTGTTCTCCCAGGAGGCAGCTGCTACAAAGAAGATCTCTCTGAGCCCCAGCAGCTCGGGGGCTAGCGTCATTGGCGCCGCGCTGCCTCCCAAATAGGAAAGCGCGCTCGTCGCCTTCCTCCAGGCAAACTCTGACATGTTCGCGTGGACACCGTCAGATATGTCTGGTGTACCGAGGGAGCTGATCGAGCACCACTTGGCAGTGTGCCCAAACGCGCGCCCCGTCAAGCAAAAAGCAAGAAAGCAAGCCCCCGAGAAGCAAGCATTCATCGTTAAGGAGGTCGAGAAGCTCAAAGCGACAAAAGTCATTCGCGAAGTCGCGCACCCCACTTGGCTCTCCAACGGCGTGGTAGTCCCAAAGCCCGTCGGAGGAGGCCGTCTCTGCATCGACTACACTGATGTAAACAAGGCATGCCCCAAAGACCCTTATCCCATGCCCAGAATTGACCAGACTGTGGACTCCACGGCAGGCTGCGACCTCCTCTGTTTCCTCGATGCCTTCTCTGGTTATCACCAGATAAAGATGGCTAAGGACGACGAGGAGAAGACGGCTTTCCTCACCCCGTGCGGTGTGTATTGCTACGTCTGCATGCCTTTCGGCCTAAAAAATGCCAGAGCCACTTTCCAGAGGTTGATGAGGATAGCCCTTGGCGGGCAAATGGGGCGGAACGCCGAGGCATATGTTGATGACATCGTCGTGAAATCACAAGAAGGAAATACTCTCCTCGGAGATCTTGAAGAAACTTTCGCCAGCCTGCGCAAGGTGAACATCAAGGTCAACCCCGCCAAGTGCGTCTTTGGAGTACCTTCAGGCAAATTGCTTGGGTTCCTCGTGTCTCATCGAGGCATAGAGGCAAACCCAGACAAAATCAAGGCCATAGAAGACATGCAACCTCCACGCAGGCTCAAGGACATGCAACGCCTAGAAGGCTGCATGGCCAGATTGGGTCGATTCATCTCCAAGTTCGGTGAAAGAGCCCTGCCGTTCTTCAAGAACATGAAAAGAACGGGCACTTTCAAGTGGACCCCTGAAGCTGAAAAAGAATTTGAGGACTTGAAGAAGTATCTAGCCAGCCCACCAATAATGGTCGCCCCAAGGCCTGGCGAGCACCTGAAGCTGTACTTATCAGCTACCCCGCAAACAGCCAGTGTTGTCCTTGTGGTGGAAAGAGAAGAGCCAGTACTCCACAAGAAGAGTGCATCCACTCCAAAATAAAATCCTCTTGATAAGGAGCTCGACGAAAGGGCAGCCCTCACAAATCCACCGCCAGGCCCAAAGCCCCAAGAGAGGCCCGCCCCAAGCCAACCGCTGCAAGGAAATCCTGCCGAGGAGCCTCAGGAAGCCAACCCCCTCGAGGCCCAGGACAAGCCCCTCGAGGCAAACCCCCTCGAGGCCCAGGTCAACCACCTCGAGGCCAACCCCCTCGAGGCAAACTCCCTCGAGGGCCAAGCTGAGCCACCTCCGGCAAAAGACGTCAAGGCTACAGGAATTACCATCGTCGAGCATCCAGTCTACTTCGCCAGCACAGTACTGCGTGATGCTCACGAGCGGCATACAATGCAGCAGAAGCTTCTCCTCGCACTCCTCATCGCCTCAAGAAAGTTGCGACACTACTTCCAGGGGCACCCCATCATAGTGGTCACCTCTTTTCCCCTGGAGCAAATACTGCGCAACCCAAACGCAACAGATTGTGTCGCAGGATGGAACATAGAGCTACAACCATTCAATTTGCGCTCCAATACCACAAGGGTAATCAAAGGAAGAGCGCTGGCTGACTTCGTCGCCGAATGGACTGATCCAACCCCTGAAGAGCCTTTGGGAGAAGAGCAAGAGCCCTCTGGAGCCGCAATACCCAGCCACTGGACCATGAAGTTCGAGTATCTTTCGCTTGTCGCCACGGCGGGGAAGGCTTAGTCCTGATCTCACACCAAGGCGACAAGTTGTATTACGCAGTCCAGCTGTGCTTCGGAATCGACAAGATATCCAACAATATCGCCGAGTATGAAGGACTGCTTGCCGGCCTACGCGCCGCAATCGCCCTAGGCGTCCAGCATCTACTCATCAAGGGCGACTCCCAGTTGCTCGTCAACTTCTCTAACAAAAGCTACAAGCCTAAGGACGACCACATGGCCTCATACCTTGAAGAGGTCCGTAGGCTCGAGAAGCACTTCAGGGGAATGGAGCTCATGCACATCCCAAGAAAGGAAAACCAAGAGGCTGATGACATCGCCAAGCGCGCATCAAAGAGGCAAGCTCAGCCGCAAGGTGTCTTTGAAGAAAGGATCGTCAAGGCATCCATAAAGCAGCCGCAAGAGGCCATGCCCGCAAGCACAGACAAAGCGCTCCCGCCACCACCTCCAAGCGGGGCTCCAGGCTGCGGGCCCCCTACAGAGGAGCGTCTGTTGCTCACAGCGGTGCACCAAGAAACAGGATGGATCGACGAGATCAAAGATTACCTCCACAAAGGGGTCCTTCCCGAAGAAGACGTTGAAGCGGAGCAAATTGCCCGCCAAGCAAAATCGTACCAAATCCTCGAAGGAATTCTCTATCGCAAGCGCCCAAACGGCATCGCGCTCAAATTAGTCCCTCCTGGAAGAAGGCAAACTGCTGATCAAGGACATCCACAGTGGGGAATGCAGCCACCATTCGTGCGCCCGCACCCTCGCAGGCAAAGTCTTCAGGAGCGGCTTCTACTGACCTCAAACACTTCAAGATGCAGTGGACCTCATTCAAGCATGTGAAGCCTGCCAATTCCACGCCAAGCAAATCCACCAACCAGTGCTGGGACTACAGACCATTCCGCTCTCATGGCCGCTTGCGGTCTGGGGGCTGGACATCCTGGGACATTTCCCAATGGCGCAAGGTGGATATCGCTACCTCTTCGTGGCCATTGACAAGTTCACAAAGTGTCCTGAAGTGGAGGCGACGCGCACAATCACAGCAGGCGTGGCGGTGTAATTCATCAGAGGCCTGGTCTGCCGTTTCGGAGTGCCTAACCGCATCATCACCGACAATGGCTCACAATTCACCAATGGCGTCTTCAGAGCCTACTGTGAAAGAATGGGCATCAAGCTCTGCTTCGCCTCAGTCGCCCATCCGCAAAGCAACGGACAGGCTGAGCACGCAAATGCAGAGGTCCTCAAAGTCCTAAAGATCAGGACCTTCGATGTCCTCAAGGGCCACGGCAAGGGCTGGATCAACGAGCTCCCCTCGGTGCTCTGGTCCATCCGTACCACGCCACCCAAGCCCACAGGGGAAACACCGTTCGCCCTCATCTATGGAGCCGAAGCAGTCCTCCCCACAGTGATAAAGCATGGATCCCCATGGGTCCTTGCCTTTAACGAGGACCAGCAAGAGGACCTCCACGACGACCTGCTGCTCCTTGAAGGGCTACGACGCCGCGCCGCCCTCCGGGCGGCCAAATACCAGCAGGACCTGAGATGCTACCACAACCGCAACGTGCGCTCGCGCACCCTGGAGGCAGGCGATCTCGTCCTCAGGCGAATCCTCTCCAGGGAAGGCCTCCACAAGCTGTCCCCGATGTGGGAAGGCCCCTACAGGGTCACCCACATCGCCAGGCCTGGCGTGGCTCGCCTCGAGAATCAAGACGGCGTCCCCGTCAAGAATCCATGGAACATCATGCACCTACGCAAGTTCTACCCGTGATCATTGTCACGTCAAGGCATTTAGCGAAAGAGGCAGCCTACGGCTCAACCTCCAAGCATTTTGTGTCTCTGAAGGTTAAAAGCTCAAGTCTTAAACCTCACAAATCTTTGTATCCACAAGGAACAAACTCAAAACGTGATCATTGTCACGCCCGTGATCATTGTCACGTCAAGGCATAAAGCGGAAGAGGCAGCTTACGGCTCAACCTCCAAGCATTTTTGTCTCTAGAGGTTAAAAGCTCAGGGCTTAAACCTCCCAAGCATTTTTTGTCTCCTAAGGGAACAAACTCAAAACGTGATCATTGTCACGCCCGTGATCATTGTCACGTCAATACATAAAGCGGAAGAGGAAGCTTACGGCTCAACCTCCAAGCATTTTTATCTCTAGAGGTTAAAAGCTCACGGCTTAAACCTCCCAAGCATTTTTTGTCTCCTAAGGGAACAAACGCAGCCGTGATAATTGTCACGCCCGTGATCATTGTCACGTCGAGAATTATAGCGGAAGAGGCAGCCTACGGCTCAACCTCCAAGCATCTTTGTCTCTAGAGGTTAAAAGCTCACGGCTTAAACCTCCAAGCTCCAAAGGCTTCTCTCGAGGGGAAACCCTCCGAGCTCTCCATTTAACGAGCCACCTCAGGCCGTTGAGAGTCTCTACCACTAATGGGTGGTCCCCATGCGTCGACATGGTCAAAACATTAACTTGGCAACCCCAAGCATAATGACTCAATTTCGTTCCCAAGTGAACTTAGCGCATCGGCGCCGCTTTGTAATATATTTGGTGAGTTTTATTTTCGCATTACTCTGTTGAAGTATGCACTTATATATCTCCACATGCGTACCTCGTGAGCGGGGGCTGAGTACGGTGCCAGTGCCTCAAATGACACACCAGCAGAACTGCAAAATCCAAGAGTCCGAGCTCTGGCTAGAGGGCAAGATTCCACAAACACGCCATCTCTACAGAGGACCTTGGTACTTACTCTCCTCGCAAGGAACGCCTGAGGGGACCTATAAGCGCGCACGAGTCCCTTGAACCGTGTTCCAGCATTTGGGTTCGCCCCTCTAACATCTGCAGGGAAAAATCCCCCCACGAGCCTGAAGAGGCATCCGGGAGCGACCCCTCAACTGGGCAACCTCGCCAGGCGAAAATTCCCTGCAAGGCAAAAACCTCGAGAAGCTAAGTCCCGCACCCACGCCTTAAAAGCGTTTTCTCCCCCTAGAGCATGTTTGCCCCTCAAGCGACTTCGCTTTCCCTTACGCTTCATGGACTACTCGCATGTCTAAGGGGGGCACTTGAGCATCGCGACTCAGGGCTCTTACCTCTCCTAGGCCTAAACTCCCCCCGGCCTTGCGGAGTCATTGCTCCTGCATACCGAAGTGGCGGAGTCATGGCACGAAGAGATGGGATCTACCGACGCAGAGAACAAATAGACATGAAGATGAGTCCAAAGAGACCTCACGGGGTGCAAACAAGCTCGAATCAAACAACAATAAAGAGTATATTACAGGACAAAAGGTCTTAAGATATTTAAACACACAGTTGTTTCAAATACAAGCGCTCGCAGTCGCAATAAGAAGAGGCTCAGGGGGAAGCAGCGCCGCCTTGGACCTCCTCCGCGGCACCCTCTTCAGCCTCGGCAGCGCATGCCTCCTCCTTGCTGTCCTCAGCCGCACCTCCGCGCGCCTGAAGCGGTTGCAGAAGGCGTCCACTTGCTCGCGGAGGGAACCGGAGACCCGCTGCGCGTCCTCGCCCTGAGAAGCTTCTGTCACGGAGGAGAGGTCGAAGCCTGGCGTGAGGAGCTTGAGGTTGGTGAAGATGCGATCAACAGCCACCCCCAGGCGCTGCCTGCTCTCGTTCTCGATCATCTCGCAGAGCTCGGAGACAGGGCCCTCAAGCGCCGCGAAGAGCTGGTCGAAGTAGGCCAAGTGCGTGGCGGCATCATCGTGGCCTCGGTCCCCGGTGTGCGGCGCATATGCGCCGAGCTGCGCTGCGAGCTCATTGCCGCGCGTGACCAAAGCCTCGAACAAGTGCTCGCACTGCTTCGCGAGCACGCTGGCCGCCTGGACCGAGACCGGCGTTTCCGCCACCCGCTGCATCGCCGGAGCCACCTGCTCCTCCATACCCTTGGCCAGAGAGTCGGGGCCGTGGACGGCTTCATCGCGGGCTTCCTCCGCTTGGCGCCGGCCAGCCTTGGCGCGCTTGAGGCAGCGCTCCAGTTTGGAGTTGGCCTTCTCGAGCTCAGCGAGCCGCTGAGCGTCCGCAACATATTTGGCCTTGATGCGGTCCTCCTCCTTCTGGACCTGAGCGCGGTACATCTGAAAGAGGGACCGACGGAGCTGTTTCTCGTGCTCCACGAGGGCCTTCTCAGCCGCCTTCGTCTTCTTGGCGAAACGCCGCTCGAAGCGCTCATAAGAAAGCTTCTGAGCAGCGACATGCTCCTCGAACTTCGAGATTGCCTGGGCCAGGCCTCTGTCGCGCGCCTCGAGGGCCTAGCGCTGGGCAAACAAATCCTTCTCCGCTTGAAGGCGTTGTTCCTCGCGCCGCTGTTGCTCTCTCCCCATGAGGGCCAGCTGCCGCTCACGCTCGGCCAAGCCCTTGCGGTTCTCCTCCAGAGCAGCCTGCGACCTGGAGGGCGGAAAGTAGCTGGGATTCCAGCTGGCCTAGCCCACGGCGTTTCTGCGCCAGCGAGCCCTCCATCGCCTCGCGCTCAGCTGTGGCCTCTCGCAGGAGCTCCGCGGCGGCGTCGCGCTCTGCCTGAAGGGGCTCGAGAAGCTCTGTAGCGTCGCGAATGGCCCCGTCACGGATTTCCTTAGCGAAGCGGACGGCATCCTCACGGACGGCCCGCAGCGCCGATTCCTCCAGCCGGCGCGCCTCGATGGCCGCATGGAAGGACGCCCACGACCTCGCGAGCTCCTCCCGCTGCTGGGCGAGTTTTATGTCTTCGAGGGCGAGGTGAGCCTCCAGGCCCTCCAAGGACCCCCGCACAAGGCCAAAAGCCACCTCGAGGCGTCCCGCGCTCCAATCCCAGCCTCGGAGGACCAGCTCTTGACTAGACGAAGGCCCAGCTGCGGCGTCCGGTCCCGCGAGCCCGGCTCCAGGTCGAGCTCGGGGGCTAGGTGCAACTCCGCCTCCATCCACGCCTGCCTCCGCTTCGGTGCTCGGGCCGGTGAGGCGCTCATCTTCTCCAGCGGGACGAGAAGGAGAGGAAAAACCCCCTCCTACAGACGCACTTGCGCCCGCTGGCGCCTCGCTCGCTTCCTCCGCAGGTGGCGCGGGAGCCGTAGGTGTGCACGGTGGAGATGACGCACGCGTTGGCGTCAATTCGCGCGGTGGTGTCGGCTCGCGGGGCGGAGTTGCCTCGCGCGGAGGCGTAGCCGCGCGAGGGGGAGTGGGAGCGCGAGGCGGTGTGGAAGCCTTCTCCTCCGCGCTTTCCACCACCCGAGGCTTGAGAGGCAGTGTAGAGGCCTCTTGGCATGGCGCGCCCACCTCGGCTTGAGGCACTGCCACCCCCACCGGGAGTGCGGCCGCCTCTACGTGAGGCGCCCCCTCAGCATGGCCTGAAATGGTCGTCTCCGTAGGCCTCATGTTTTCGTCGGCCACTGCCTCAGCTGTGGCCCTCTTCACGTTTACTGCCTTACAAAGCCTGCGGCGCTTCGCATGCACAAGATCGCTGGCAAAAAGCCCAAGAAAAGACATTCAAGAGAGGGCGAAACAGAGGGAAAAACCAAGAGCCAAGAATGACCAGGAGCCATAAATACTCACCCTGAAGGGGAAGCACCGGCATCGACCCACGCCAGGCCTGGAGAGCGCCAGGAAGGAGTGGTCTTGGCGCCTGATCCCCCCAGAGGCGTCTCCGCTTTCCTCTTGGAGGGGATGTCAGAGGGTCTCACCCCAGAGCGATCCACCACGGCCTTGGTGCGAGGCTCGCGCCTCCCCGGCGAAGCACTTGTCTCGAGGGCCTTCCCCGCCTCGGTCGCCTCCACTACGGGGCGCGAAGGCGCTACAGCGAAGACGTCGTCGCCACCGGACGAGATGTTGCAAATCTCGTCGGTGAAGGGCTCAAGCCTCACGGGGGACGCCCCTCCCATCGCGGCCTCCTCCTCGTCACTCCAGGCACGGGAGGCTGATGGAGAGTCAATACCAACGACTTCATGCACTGATGAGGTGACCACTTCATCCCTCACCCCCGCCAGACCATACGGGGTGAAGTATGGCATTCCGTCCAAGATGTCCATGCGGTCACCCAGAGGGAGCTGATGCAGAGGTCGCACGGAGCCGACGATCTTCCCGGGCACCTCCGGATTGGCAAAGAGGATGTTCAAGATGGTGTCGACAACATCCGAGTCGTGATCCTCAGGGTGAAGCCGCATTGGGTCCGAGGGGCCAGTGTACATCCACATTGGCTGATCATGGGCCTGAAGAGGAGCAATGCGGCGCTGCACAAAGTCCTCCACAACTAGCTGCCCCGTGAGGCCCTCCTCCCGGAGATACTCCAAACGCCCCACCAGGTGTGCGTTGTTTGCGCCGCGAAGGGCAGACTTGCACCAATGAGAGTTCTTCACGGGCGGCGCCTCCGGGACGTCTAGGAACGCGCAGGGCGACTTGACGCCGATAAGCAGCCACCTCTGACGGAAGTCCCCCACCTTCTTGAGCAGGGCCGTGACAGGCTTGTCTCCACTCCATGACATGGGAATGTATACGCTCCCCATGCCGTCCGCAATACGGAAAGAGACGCACCCAGTTCGCTCGCCGGCAGTCGTGCACCGCAGCGAATAGAATTCCGGAAGAGCGCTACTGAAGGGCGAACGCCCAGATAAGCCTTGCAGAGATAGGCGAAGATAAAAAGGATGAGCACGGAGTTTGGGTGAAAAATGGCGAGGAGTTGGATTTGATAGAACTCTAGTACCGCTTCCAGGAAAGGCGAGTACGGCGGCACCAGTCCGGCGGGGATGGCATGGAGAAAAATGGGATAAAACCCATGGGGGAATCTCCCGAACCGAGCAGCTTGAAGCGCGCTGGCGCCGTGCTCGTTGGTCTGCCCCGCAACCAGGTGGTGAATTTTCTCCAACGCCTGAAGATCCATGCGCGCCCCCACGAGAGACGCGCCATGCACTACCTCTAGGGCTTCTGCCTGGGAGGAAGGCCCCGCAGCGGCTTTGCTCTTGCTCTTGACTGGGCCCATCGTCGCGAGTACGGAAGATTGAAGGAGACGGAGAAGGGAGAATCGCAGGAGAGAGCGGAGGCGGAGAGCTCTGGGAAGCGGAAACTTCTGCGAGAAGAATTGGAAACGGTAACGGCTCCCTGCTGCCCCGCTCGGGCTTTAAGTCACCTCGAGGAGCAGTTACCGGGACGTGGTGGGACCCCCACGACTCGCGCCCCGGATCGTGCGAGGCCGTTATTCGTCCAAGTGTCGCGTGGCTCGGGCCGGCTGGGCACTAAGGGCCCACGACGCTTCGCCTAAGCCCATGGGCTCAACCGTGCCCATCATGGGCCCGGGGGCTACTGTCGGCCTAGTGGGAATTGGGGTATGGAGAGCCCATTCCCCCCAGGCCTCGCACACTGGCCAGTCAGACGAAACGACTAAGGACCAGGCATCACCGCCTGGCGGGACCCTCGAGAGGCAACTCCCCTCGAGGGCCTGAAGTGGAAACGTTGCCCTCAAGGGGTCCCTTGCCTCAGGGGACCCTCCCGAGGCGCCAGCTCGCCTCGAGGGAGTCCCGCAGGAATCTCCCCTCAGGCCTCCCCGCGCCTGAAGGGAACCGTTGCGGCCAAGGAAGTACGGCAGGACGCACGTGGCCTCTGCCACGCCCACGCGGTGACGCAAGCACCCCCGTTGCCGTTTTGGTGATAAAGGGGTCAATAAAGCGGCGCCGCCTGCTGCGCAACTGTCAGTACCTTCTACTCTGGCGATAAAGCAGGTGGAAGGCGCAACCCTCCAACAGAGAACGTCATCGCGGGCTCCACCTCAGAGACTGCCCTCTCTGCGGGCAGTACAGCGCGGTTGGCCGCCTGTCGGCCACCGCGCCCACATTTATCAACAATGGACCACGGTGGACTCCTACTCCACCATGCCTCTGCCGTGTGGGAGCCACCTTGAAGGCCAAGCCGAAGGAGAGCGCCAGAGGGGCCTATAAAAGGGACAAGACATCCATCGTAGGACAGGTCAGCTCTTTGCGTGCTACAACCCTTGTAAACCCTAGCAACACTTGTTAGGATAGCCTCTGGTTGGAGGAGGGAGAAGACCATCGCTTCCCTCCCCGGGCAAGAACTGCCTCAAGGGGGCCTCCGGCAAACTCCATTGTACTGTAACCTCCACCATCTAATACAGACAAGCAGGAGTAGCGGTCTTACCTCCTCACGAGGGCCGTGAACCTAGGTAAAGGCCGGTGTCTATCCCTGTCGTGGGTGTATCGTCTTTGGGTCCGGCGAGCAGCGTCGCGGTGTCCCTCGAGGGTCTTGACCTCCGCGTTCAACCCCCTTCACGAACTACTCTTCAGGAAGTGACTACCCCCGATTCTTGGAAGTCATAACCCGACAGCCACAGAAAGAAAATTAGTGGCAAGAATTTAGTGGCGCATCCACCATGTTCAATTGGTGGGCCACAAAAGGCTAATTCGTGCGCCACTGATAGGCATTTTTCCACTAGTGGGGGCGAGGATGACTATTTCTAAGTTGTTGTGAACCTTGATAAAGTTGAGTCCGGCCATGGCGTGGAGACAGGCGATAGTGAAGCCTAGAAGGAGAAGAGGTTCGAGTGGTCAAACGCTATGTGGGAGGCCAAAGACGATACAACCATTTGAGAAGGAGAAAATAAGTGAAGAGTTGAAGAACTGAAGTGAAGAAGAACCCCGCTTTGACCCTGTGATTATAAACTACCATTTGTTAAATTACAATTCTTAGTAGATAGGGATAACTTCATAAATAACTAGCTTCGTAAGTGTGCAACTATGACTAGTAGATAGGGATAAATTTGTGAACTGCTATCATCGGAAGTGTGCAATTCTTATGAACTGTTATTTGTGTGTGAGGGAAGTGATACCCGTGTAGAAGAGGTGACCTTTACGTTATCCTGGATGGTATCAAACAACTGTAGTTTCATCTCTATCGACTTGTTGGGCTGACTGCAGGCAAACAAACAGAAGAGTCTTTTTGGCCCAATCCATGCAGCACGGGTTACCAAATAACATGTCAATTCTGACTTCTGACCCGTTCCGAACACACTTGTGTGCTCGCAGCATTGCGCCAATTAGCCTAAAAAGTAGCGTTGTCTACCAAACACGACCTTAACTGCAGCGATTTTCTTCCCTAGCGCCCGGTCTGAGAGCTCGCCTTGTACATGCTCTTAGTTGTACAGTTACCCGTAAATTCTTTTTACCAAGTCCACTGTACAGCAATACAAAAATTATATGAGTTGTGATCAAATAATTCCAAAACCACCCAAAAGATAATTAGTTGTATCCGAGAAGAATTGACCCTTGAGTTAGCATCCAGCGCTGCTTTGCGAAGAAAACACTTAGTGATATTCATGTTCTCTTAGATATATTTTTTACCATGAAAGAGTAGTACTGCATCTATTTGAACTAGATACTACGTTGCTGCGTTAAATTTTGTACAGAAATTTAAATTAAATCCTGTGAAATTTACAAACAGGCCATAGATAAAATGGGAATGAAGGTTTATCTTGGTATGTAAAATTTTAGTGTATGACCATGGGTGATGAGAGTATGTAGTAAAAATAGTATAGCATGAATGCAACTTCTAGTGCACACGTGAGTTTCTGTAGTGCAATGCTAACCGGCAGAATGCAAAGAATTATGTTAATTATGGTTGAAATCACTCGTGTATCTAGGAGTCAGATAATCTCATTTATAGTTTTAGCATTGCATGAACGCCAAATATTGTGAGTCTGACATCGCAATCCGGTAAGTAGTAACGCCTTTTGATCGGCCGCATGGCTGTGCACTCCTCCAAATCAACGGGACACTTGAACAGAATATGAGAATCGAGAAGGTCACCGCCTAGTCGATTCTCCCTCTTTTAGGAAATATCGTAAGGATTACCTAGCTACAACGTAGAATCTAAAAAACAGGAAAACACATCCACAAATGATTCGTATGTTGCCATGAACTTACAGAGAGAGCCCACACACGGTGAGACGCATCAGATAAAAGTAAAACAACCACAAACAAAAGAGCAACTTACACAAAGTTAACCAATGCCTCGCCGCCAATTCTGAATTATTCAGCTCCATCCTCCTTGTTAAACAACTTGTTGTGGTAACGCCCTAAAATCGGTACTATGTAGATTTAATCCCATCCGCCGAAATCCGCAAAATAACAATTTTAGTTCGCCCACCAGACATAATGTGCACGTCGAAACATGCGCATTATATGGGTGGAATTGTGATAACATTACAACAGTTCCGATACATCCACAAATATAACAGAAGATATAACTACAACAACGACTCGAACGAGTGAAGACACAAATGATATAATACAAAGGTATAAAAGACAGCGGAAGCAAAAATAGTATCCGACTACGGATAAGATGAAAATTGGACTAAGAGTTCTGAAGATAAACAATGGCACCATATCCCTGCCCAGCCAAGCCGGAGGGATTCCCAAGCTAACGTCGTCAGACTTCAAACCTGTTGACTGCACATAAAGCACATCCCAAAAGAGGGTCAGGGCACTCCCTGACAAGCAAATCCGACTTTCCTACTTTCTACACCATCTCCCAAAATATGGGGGTGGACTTAGCGGCAGCAGCACTAGCAACCTAGAGAGACACGCTACAACTTCCGTCTAATCAGAGAGGGAGAAGAGAGCGCACAAGTAAACATCTACAACTAACACCAATCATAACCCATTCTCGAATTAACCCCCTCAACCAAGTATGAGGAAGCAATTCGGGAAACTCACACATTGAACAGTTTTATTTATAATTTATGGTGAAAGTAATTCTATATTACTAGTAAAATTAATTAACTTTAATTAGGTGCAAGTTCTCAAGATCTTGTTAGCCAGCATCATCACCAAAGTCGTCCATAACCGTGGACACGTCTCATCAATAAGATTATACCCTGCAGGGGTGCACTACTGTACCCATACTCGTATGATCAACCCAAGCAAGCATCAGGGAATCTCAACACGACTCGTTCCTTCACAGCAAGTCCAAGTGCCACCCATATAAGTTGTTACCCGCGTCAGGAGTCCGGACGAATCTCGATTGCGGACTCATTAGTTTGCGACTACGCCACCATGCTGCTCAAACCACAGTAGGAACTGTCCGCTTCGTGTTGTGCCGCACCTATATGACCCCCCGTATCACATAACCTCTCATCATCATCATCATCATGCACATGCATATGAGAAAATGGAAAACCCGAACTACTTGCGGCACATGGATAAGTTGTAGATCCGTTCAAAGTCGAGGGGCGCTCCATAGGGCCACCCACAAGTGGTTAGTGCGCTCAAAATTGGATCCGAGGACAAAATCTCAGTTCCTAGGTCGACACTGAGCTTAACAAAGCACCTCGCAAGGCCTTCCGCCTGGTGCTTTATCTTTTAATTATTATACCCCAATATAAGACAACATTTTATTAAGGTAGAAAGATCTATCATACTAAGCAGATGAAACATAAGACCAACCAACGACTCGCACAAACAACTCTAAGCATGCGCTACGACTCGCAAGGCCAACAGATAAACAAACAACAGGTAAGGGGATGTGGGGATAAAGCTGTATGGGATGCAGGATAAACATATGATGGGATCGCGATAAGAATCGAATACTAGGGTAGCAGAGATCAACGGCAGGAATGAAAGACAATGTATAGGTAAACAAACAAACTTTGCTTGACTGGAATCCCGCATAGAAGCAGATCTTGTCGTTGCTCACACATCTCAACGTCGTATCCGCGAAGAAGCAGCAAACACTGGAAAGCGTGAAAGATGCATTTTACAACTACGGCAAAAGATCCAGCATGATCATGGGACAGATGAATGACATGGCCAGATGCAATGCGAGATGCACTTAACTCAAATTAAGCGGAACCGGGATTAATATTTACCAGCAATATTAAATGTTGGTTATCATGGCAACACATGGCATGAGTGATCTAATTAAATTAAATGGAATAGGGCATTATATATATTGATTTGCCCCACACATTCCATATTTATTATTTAGGTGATTTTCTTCACCACCAAACCCCAGAGATGCAACACATGCAAGTATGATGCGATATGCACAAGATAGATGACATTTAATAAAATAGGTATAGGCTTAGGGTTTGAGTCCGCACGTTGGATCGGGAGATATAGGGTTCGAAACCGACGTCTTTGGTCCGTAGAGGAAGTAGTCGACGTCGGGGAAGTAGCCGTCGTGGAACCGGGGCATCGTCGTTTGTCGATGTCGTGGGAGTTGTCGGAGAAGTACGTCCGGGTGGTCGTTGTTCGGAGCACCAGGATCGGGGTCGGTGGCGCACTTGTCGTATCCGGTCTTCGGGGCCACGACAACGGTCAAGTCACGCACGAAGGCGCGCAACACAAGCGGTCCCGAACACGAAGGAGCACGGGGCAACACCTCGAAGGGTGGACAAACACGGACAACTCTGACGCCGGGGTCTTGCGGGCATTTCACCGAACACCTTGCGGGCGGCGGATGCGGGGACGCCACCAGACGGAGAAACCGGCGGAGCGGAGCGGATGCACACGGCGGCAGCGACCGGCGAGGGTGGAGGCGCTGCGTGGGCGGCGGCGGCGCGGACGCGCGTGGCGGAAGTGGACTGCGGCGCGCGCGGACGGCGCGGCGCGGGCAAGGCACGCAGGCGACGGTGGCGCGCTGCGGGAGGCGGCGGCACAGCCGGAGGACGCGACGGCGGCTGGCGGCGGCGGCGCTGCGTGCGGGGCGGCCGGAGAGAGGTGGCGCGGCATGCGGCGGCCGGGGGCGTGCGCGCGCGGGTCGGGGAGGCGGCGGCCGGACGACGCACGGCGGGGAAGCGGCAGCGGCCGGCGGAGGCGCAGGGGCCGGCGCGGCGGCGGCGCTGGAGGCGAGCGGAGGCACGGGCGGCGTTGCGCGGGGCGGCCGGAGGCGCGGCGACGGGGATGTAGGCGGCGGCTGTGGACGGCGTCAGGGCGCGCGCGGCCGGGGAGACAGAGGCCAGCGCGGCTCGGGGCGCCGGGCGGCGGGGACGGCGGCCGGCGAGTGGCCCGCGGCGCGCGGAGCAGAGGCGGCGGCGGCCATGGCGCGTGGGGACGGGGAGGCGAGCCGGAGCAGGGGGCGCGCGGCGACTGGCGCGGCGGCGCGTGGCGGCTGGGGTCGACGGCCGGCGGGAGGAGCACGGGGCTGGCGGCGCGGGCTCCCGGTGATTTGGTGCGTGTGGGAGGAGGAAGGAAGGAGAAAGAGAATAAGAGAAAAAAAGAAAAGGAGAAAAGAAAAAAAAAGAAAAGAAGGAAAAGATGGGGGAAAAAGAAAAGAAGGGGGTGGAAGGACTTTTACAAAATCTTAGAAAAAGGAGGAGGGTGGCTGCAAAAAGTCAGGGGGTGGGAAAGAAGTTTCCAGGGGGAAACCCTAGGGTTTGGTTAGATGGGCTTGGTCTTTTATTTCTCACCCATTTATTCTTTTCGGTTTTATATTTTTAAAAGAAAATAGAAAACGAATTTGAACACGAAACCTTTACAAAATATTTTTAGTTTCAAATAGGAAATTTAATAAATTAATTTATTAACATTTGCAAAAGATTTTTAAATATCACACTTTTAATTAATTTGAAATGCATTTGAATTTAATTGTGAGAATTGAATTTAAATGCAACACATTAAATTAATGAGATGCAATGCGATGTCATGTCGATGCAAAAAGAAAACTCACAAAATTAAAAGGGGATAAATACCGGGGCGTTACACTTGTCCTCAGCTAGGCAAAGATATCCACAGCTGTCTTCTCCTACGCAAAATCTTGGTCATCGACTACTCCTTTTGTGTTTCACCTGGAGGTGAGAAGCCGTAGGAAGTGGGATGAAATTGACAGAGATCCACAACTATTCTTGATAGAGTTGCTAGCCGGAATAAATAGGGAATGGGAAACTAAGAAGCCGTTGTGTGGCTTATAAGTAATATATTTACCACTTGAGGTGATCTTGGTCATCCTTCGCGAGGGTCACCTCACCGGTTAGTAGTACTAGTATATAAAACTGAAAATTAAATAAGGGATGCGAAGAGGTGAGAATTCAAAGGCTGTAGAGGCGAAGCCTGTAAATCTACTATGAGGTTAATTAGGAGATGATTCGGGAAGTGTAAACTGTGGACAAGATGATTATGTGGGAACATCATGTATGATGACATGGTTGCATGACGTGGCAGCCGGTGCTGATGTGTAATGTTGATGAGGTGGATAGGTTGTATGTTGAGAGAATTCTTTTTAGTGGGTTTTTACTATTTAGATATAGAACATTAGATAGAAGAGAAATGGCTTAAAGGCCGAAGTACATAGAACTGCCTAGCAGGCAACAACAAAGAAACCCACACTGACGAGGGATATCATAGGGTGAGACTTATGAGGTAGAGAACGCGTAGTGTTGGTAGATTCGTCGGCTGACAAGCAGGATTTACTCAGGTTCGGATCCCTCGAGTGAGGTAACACCCTTACGTCCTGCTTGTCTGTTATTGATTATGAATATGCGGTTAGTACAGAGTTCTAGCAAGACGTGGATCTTGCTAGGGTTTGGTGATTCTGATTGGGTGTGTTCTTGATCGGTCGCCCTCATGTCCTTTATATAGTGGTACATGTCTCAGATCGTAACCGACTAGTACTACATTTATGGAAAGTACTACCGACTATACTATCTATGGTAGAAGTCTTCAACTTGGGTTTCGCTTGTTGGGCTTCTTCAGCCTATTGACAATTGGGTTTTAGTCATTACGTGCACAGGTACCCACACGATGGGTACCCGTTTGGTATAACCTCGTCATTAGCCCCCGAGTTCTTGGCTAATTCGGAGAATCAGTCATGGACTCACTACATAGTGCACGTCTCATGTTTTATGTTTTTGATATCATATTTTTGCTTTTCTGACTATGAATTATGCCGAAGGATTTCAACTGAGAAGGACTAGAATTATTCGATGAGTCGAAACAAGTTAACTGCACTTGGGCAAAACCTTACTAGCTTTCAATCAGGTTTCGAGTCCTTGGGCTCGAACCTGGAACATACTGGACAGACTCATCCCAGGCCAGTCGATGGACTTAC
The DNA here is from genome assembly GCA_026929855.1 of Poa annua. Classification (NCBI taxonomy): domain Eukaryota; kingdom Viridiplantae; phylum Streptophyta; class Magnoliopsida; order Poales; family Poaceae; genus Poa; species Poa annua. Next base: position 75,790,188 of record CM049426.1, read on the forward strand.
TGATATTGTTCTGCAGTTTGAATTTGCTACCCAGCGCGTCCACCAGGATTTTCATCGTATCTGTTGATACGGAAATTTCTTGGATTAAAACACTGCTGGAGTGACCCTCGGCCCACTCGACTTATCGATGGGTCTTACCTTTGTATTTTTCGTATACAACATCTGAGGTATCATCGACTGATTTTCATTCAGGAATTCTTATGTTTTTAATGCTTTTGATTCTATCGGGTGCAGAACAATGCTCCTTATGGGAGTAGCCCCCGAGATTGTGTTTTATTGCTTGCAGTAGAGGATAATCTCAATTTGCGTTTTGTCAGTCGAATAATTTTTGTCTTCTCCCGATGGGAGTTTCCTACTCGACTATCATTATGCATTTGCTTTGTGTTTTTGCTTTCGAGCTGCAAGGGGTTTTTCCTTTTTGTCCGGCGTAGCGTGACGCTCCGTTGTTTTTATGCGCTTGTTTGCCTGTTAGGCGAATGATGTCCTTCATGACATCCTTGACGTGTGAATAGCACTTTGATGGGATGTGACGTAATGGGTCCCACCTTTTGACCGTTGTGGACGTCGATTCAGTTCTGATTTGACTTGACGTGGCGGCATTGTCGCAGACGTGATGATGATTTCCTTGTTCTGCGTGCGTAGTGGGCTATGTGGGCCATGACGAGCGCCCTCCGATCATGCCACGTGGTGTGGTAATTTTTGCTCGGACGGCTGGGATAACTGGTTATTCTCACCGTAAATACAGGATCTTCCGCTGCGTTTAATTTTACTTTGCCATTTGTTCTTCGCCGTTTCTGCTTCATCTTCTTCCTCGCGCTTATCTTTGCATCTCTGCTCGTCCTTGCACCTGTTTTGGCCATTGCGTCCCAGAACAATCTCTCCTCCTCTACTGGTCTCACCTCTTCCGTCACCACTCAGTCGAAGAAGGATAAGCCTATCTCGGTGATTTCGCCGTTATCCCTGCTGCTGTGGCGAAGAAGGTCACCGGGGATTGGGTGAAATCTATTGTTACAGAAGAGAAGCTGGCAGATTTCCGTCATGCGGGGATTCTGTCCCCAGTAGAGGTTGTTGCAGCTCGGGCTCCAGCGCACAAAGAGGTACTTCCCATGCCTCTTCCTGGAGAGCGAGTTTGTCTTGCAGATTTTCTTCCTCGGGGATTTGGCTTTCCTTTGCATGATTTCGTCTGAGGCCTTCTGTTCTTCTACGGGATTCAGATGCACGACCTCGACCCTCATGGCGTTTTGCATATCGCTTGTTTTGTGGTTTTGTGCGAGTGCTTTGTTGGTGTTCACCCCAGCTGGGCTCTCTGGAAGTGTATTTTCAGAGTGCGTCTGCTCCACTTTGATGGCCGCCCTTTTTCGACTGGTGGTTTCTGTATTGAAGTGCGCGACGGTTGTCGGTATTTGGATCTGACGTCGGCATAACCTTCTCAAAAATGGAGGAAAAAGTGGTTTTATGTTCCAGTCGTCCAAAGTATGCTACATGCTTTTTCGATTGCGCCCCCTGTAGAATTAGCGTCTTGGGAGCATAGCTTGTCGACTGAGGAAGAGGAGGAAGCCTCCTCTCTTATGCTTATAATCCAAGAACTGCGAAAATCCGTCCTGGGGATCCAATTAATCAGCACTTATGTGAAGCATCGAGTTTGGCCCTTGCGACAACGGGTGCATCCTTTATGGCGATATGATGGGTGTCTTGATGCCACTCGTATAAGCGAAGTTGAGCAGTTAGATTGTGTATTTCATAGATATATCAAGTACATTACCGGCATCTCTCCTACCGATAGTGCATCTTTCGACTTCTCTGTAGTCCCTTATGGCCTTGGGACTCCTATTCCCGAGGTACTTTTGAACTTTTCTTACAGATCCTTGATTTTTGGCCACAAGTATCTTCTTTGTGTATATGTGTTCATGATTGACTTGTCTTTCTTTTATTGCGCCCAGTGATTATCAATTGTTACTTCCTTGCCGCCTCTTCCGGAACATGATCCATCTATGGAAGCGACTCATGTCGATGAGGTTGGCACAGTCGCGACCTCCCCTCCCTCTGGCAATGTTGTTGCATCTGAGGTGGAGGCGACTGAAGAGGCTCTTTACTGCTTATCAATAGTTGACCCTGCGACTAAGCCTTCAGTCAAGTGTCGTCGTCTGTGCCGGACCGGCGATGCTTGTCCTGTTACTGCTGACTAGTCGCTGGCGGTCGCGGCTTCATCCGCTGACGATGACCTGGAGAAGTAAGTTTTTGGACTGACTGTACTTTATGTGTTTTTACCGTTCTTTGTTTTGATTCTTCAAACAGTTCCTTTGTCAGGCAAGATCATCCCTCTCCTCTTGCTAGGGTCGTTAGGCCGCCACCCTCCGCCTCTTCGTCTTGGGTTGATCATGTAAGTTTCTTGCTTTTTGCTTTGCTTGTCTTTCTTGTTTTACTGTTTTACTGTTTTCCTTTGACCCGACTACATGTCGTCAGCTCCTTTTGCAGCCTTCTGTGAGCGGCTTGGTTGTTGTCGGCCAGGACTTTGTTCAAGCTGAGGAGGAGCGAGCCCGTCTGCTTTTTGATTTAGAGTGAATCAGTCGTAAGACTCTCTTCTGTCGCCTGGTTTGTGAATCATATGCTGAACATTTGTATCAACTTCCTGCGTTATGTTCATTGTAGAGGAAAAAGCTTCTCTTTAAGATCGGCTGGCCCTGCTGGAAAAGAAATTTTATGACCAGCAAGTACGCACTCGCGAAGCATCGGACAGCGCCCAGCGTTCATTGGATGTGTCTATCCAGACACTTGATGTTGTCTTTGCCGAGGCCTTGCCTGGGACTACGGTGCCATCGACTGTGGAGGAGTTTGTCTAGGTGTTGGGTCCTGGCTCGACGACCATTAACACGTGGGCACGCGACTTGACAGTCCGTGGCTCGGAAGTTACTTTGAAGCTATTGCTAGAGAATGGCGTCGAAGCTAATTATGAAGGTGCTCTGTCGGATTACCCGAAGAAACCAAACGGGAATTATCTTTCCGGGGAATTTCTGACGCAGCCGCCCGTCTCGCCAAGGCTAGTATTTGCACTAGAGAGCGTCGGCAGGCTGCCATATCTGCTGAGCGCCAATCTCGTGCTGGCAAGGCTAAGCTAGTACCTCGCGAGTAACTACTCCTTTTGTAATTTATGCGGGATTCTTGTTGTAAGACAATATCTTTGTGATCTAAGTATTGTATAATTGTTCTCTGCTTCATGTGCTTTTGAATGAGCTTTGCTAACCTTCTTGGCTTCAGTAGGACCCAACCCTCAACCCTACCCGAGTGGGTTTGTTTGATTTTGCACTCTCAGCAAGACCCAGCCCCGAGTATATCGGGTGGGTTTATGGGAATGTGTAATCTCAACAGGACCTAGTCCCCGAGTATATCGAGTGGCTTTATATGAACGTGTAATCTCTACAAGACCCAGCCCCCGAGTCTATCGAGTGGGTTTATATGAATGTGTAATCTCAACAAGACCTAGCCCCCGAGTCTATCGAGTGGGTTTATATGAATGTGTAACCTCCACAAGACCCAGCCCCCAAGTCTATCGAGTGGGTTTATATGAATGTGTCATCTTGGTAGGACCCAGCCCCTGAGCCTGTCAGGTGGGTTTATATGATCGTGACATAAGATGTAAAATAATCAGGTATGTGATAAATCTCTTTTATTGCAGATATATGTCCCGTAGACCGCCTCATTAAAAACCTTCCAGTCCCCTTAGGTACCCTAGTAAGCCAAAGAGCGCGTCGGAAATCTACTTGTCTTTTACAATTATTTGTCGAGAGACCTATGCGTAAAAACAACGCAGGTGTGTTACGTTCCATGGGTTGTGTGATAATTCTCCTGTCTGTGCGTGCTTCAATCAATAGGCGCCTCCTTCGATAACTTCAGTAACGATGAATGGGCCCTCCCATGGTGACGCAAGCTTGTGGACTTTTTTCTGTTTTAGTCGCAGCACCAAGTCGCCCACCATGAATGCCCTGGGTCGAGTACCCCATCTCCGTGCCGAGTACCATCTCCGTGCCGAGTACCCCAACCTCTTTGTTGCTCCATGAAGAATCTCGGGGCGTGATTCCTTTGAGGGGGGGAGTGTTGTAACAGCCCAACTGTAACTTTCCTTTTGGTGTGCAATAAAAATGTTCTATCATGTCATCATTCCATATGTGCTTGCATTTATTTAATTTTGTGCATCAAATTCAAATTACAAATTTAAATCCTTATTTTAATTTCAAATGCTTTTCAACTATTGCAAATAAAGTTTCAAATTACATATAAATAATTAAACCAATAAGTAATATGTCTAATTTGAAACTATCAAAAATTGCTCAAAAGTTTTTATGAGGTTCCTTTCTGATTTGTTTTAAAAATACAAAAACAGAAAAGATTTAAAAAGAAAACAAAACCAGAAAAAAAAATGGAGAGGGAGCCTCATGGCCAAACTGGGCCAGTCCCTGGCCCATCCCGACCCAACTCCAGCCCGCTCGGGGTCATCCCCCACCTCCGTACGCCTTTCCAGCGAGGCGAGCAGAGCACGCCATGGCTCTCTGCCGTGTGCGCCCCACTGCCTCTTGCCCCCACACGCTGCTCCCTGCCTCTCCCCTATAAGCACCGCAAGCCACAGCCGCAGCAAACCCTAGCTCCCCTCTTCCCCTTCCTCGCGCCGCCGGCCCCCTCTGTTTCTTTGTTCTTCTTCACCCAAAAGCCACTGAGAGGACCTCGCCGCCCCCCGCAGCTCCGGCGCCGACGAGGACCAGCAGAGCCGTCCCGGAGCAGCGCATCCCCGGCTTCGCCCTCCTCCCCGAGACAATCGAACCCCCGGGGCACCGTAGCGTCGACCACGGCCACGTTCTTCATCCCCGACGTCGTCCACGCAACGCCGGCCGTCCCCATCCTCCTCGCCGCGCCATCGGCTCCCCACGGTGAGACGCCACTCCCCGTCCCCCTCTCCTCTCCGTTCCCCCTCCTCTAGCGGGCGTTTTCGCCGGCGCCGGAGGCGGCCACCACGGACACGCACCGCGCGGTGACGACCACGGGCCCGAGCCGTCGCGCCCCTCCTTTTCCCTGTCGAGGACGGGAACTGAACCCCGGGAGCACCACGCACCTCCACGCATCAGCCCGGGGGAGCGCCGCCCCGTTTTGGTCGACGCCGGCGCCTGCTTCTTCTCCCGCCGCGCGCTGTTCTTCAGTTCGTCAGGCAACCGTGCAAAGTTTCAGTTTCGTCAGGTTCCACTCGTGGTTTTCAGTACATAATCAGTACGTTCGGTAGTGTGTCAAAAACTCGATCGAGGCGTAGTGGCTAGCAGAGAAGATCTCCCGCGTGCGCGCCTGAGCGTGGGTTCGAACCCCGGCCAAGGCGATTAAAAGCCCACATTTTTAATTGCTTCTGGGTCCCTGACAGTGGGTCCCACCAGTCATAGACACATGCGCTGGACTTTTTACCTAGAGCCCCCTGCTCTCTGGTTCTCTCACGTTAGCCCTCACAATAACTTTTTGCAATCACCGACAGGTCCCTACACAATTTCATAAACACCCCTAGAACTAAATATGCAATAACTTTATTTCTACAACTCCAAATAAAATAAACTTTATATGTTTTTATATCAGAAAAATGCAATAAACATTAATATCACATTATTATGTCATTTTGCATCATTTATTTTAAATGCTTAGTTTAATTTAACAAATGCAATTAAATAATTAAATATGGAATGGAGGGGTAATAAATATATAATGCCCTAATTCCATTTAATATGCTCATATCTTTTATACCATTCCTTGCCATGCTAATAAACATTTAATTTGAGTTGTAGATAAATAATTTTCATTTAATTAATTAATGACTATTCCATTTAAATTAATTAGATCACCTTACCTGCTATATAGGTTAAACAACATTTAAATTGTTGGTTACACAAATAACTTGCACCCTAATCTTTTGCCGGGATTTCATCCACGCTTTAAAATGACCTAATCATCTCATACCATATCGCACCATCATTTGTTTGTGCATTCCTTTGTATTGATTATGGTTTCCTATTGTCTGTGTTTGGCTCTTTTTGGGTAGACGGCGACGTGTCTGCTGTCGAAACTTTCATCCTTGAGATTTCAGCTTTTGTGCCGGTGACGAGGTGCTAACTCGGCAAGTCCCAGGGTTGTGCACCCCGGGTTGATTGATGGGGAGAGAGGAGAGTGCAAGGTGATCACGACGGCTGACAAGCGAGGTTTACCCAGGTTCAGGCTCCCGGAGGATAACACCCTACTCCTGCTTGTCTGGTTATTGATGCGAGTAGCGATTACAATGGCGAGATTGCGATCTCGCTAGGGTTTGTGGTTCTGCGCCTGTCCTCTAGGACGGGCAACCCTCCTGGCTTTATAGGCAGCCAGGTCTCGGGTGGTTGGTACAGATACGGTAGGTTACAAGTCCTAACCGAGTTGGACTAGGATATGAGATACCCCGAGTGGGCCTTCTGCGAGCCTTTCCATCCTTGGCGCGGCCCAGGTAGCCCCATCGTGGGCTACCCGCAAGGTAGCCCCACGTCAGTAGCCCCCGAGTGCTTGATCGAGTCTCAGAGTCGGACAAAGGACTCCTTCTTCCTGGACGCGCCATTGGATTGCTTGATCTTGAGCTTAAACTCGAATTTCTTCAGTCGAACCAGCCGCTCCCGATGGGAGTAATCTGTGCAGTCGAATTACTTTGACTTCTTCTTGTGAAGCTTGCTTCTATTCGGCCTGCTTTGGCTTACTTGTTGGATGGATTCGGCTGCTTGAACTTACTGTGTTGCCACCCGAAAGGTTACTTCGGGTGCTCGGATCACTGTCTGATCTTACCTTTTTGGTTTCAGCTGTGAAGCTTACCACTCGAATGAATCTTTCGAGTTTCTTCGGTTAATTTCGTAGCCGTTGGCTTGGTGACGTCACTGATGACGGTTGTGCTGCACGCCTCTGCGCCCGATGGGACGTGACGTGGTGGGTCCCGCTGTCAGAGCTGACCACGTCCACAGTTGTCACGTCTCCGAAGTGGGCGCGAAATTTGCGCGGTACGATGACGACGCCTCGGTTCTCGTGCGTAGTGGAGGAAGTTGGCGGCGACGATTGGTTTCTCCGTGCGACACGTGGACGGCCGGATGGTCTCGCTCGGAGCTCCTGCTTGATGGACGGTTGAGATGCCGATCCGCGAGGAATAAGTACTGCGCCTCGTCCTTTGGTATGTCATCTGCTCCAAACGATTCTTGCCTTCCCTCTCCTCTTGCGCTCTGCCATTGCCGCCGCCGCTCCAAGCTCAAAGCAATCTGTCCACGCACCCTGCGACTTAGGCAATGGGCAAGCCGAAGGGCGCTGCTGGCTCCTCCTCCGCCGCCGCCGACGACGCCGGGGTGATGAAGAAGCCTGAGGGCGATTGGCAGAGGTCGTCGACGAAGAAGACCGATGTCGAGCTGCTCCGCGCGCAAGGCCTGCTGCCACCTGCGGACGAAGTCCAGGTACGAGTCCCTGGCAAAGAAGCGTTTCCCACTCCCCGCGATGGGGAGCGCGTTTGCTTCGCGGACTTCATTCCGCTTGGCTTCGGGTTCCCCATGCACGATTTTGTGCGCGGGCTCCTGTACGCCTATGGGGTTCAGATCCATGATCTGACCCCCAATGGCGTCTTGAGCATCGCGGGCTTTATCGTGTTATGCGAGTGTTTCCTGGGCGTCGCGCCCCACTGGGGCCTGTGGAAGTCGCTCTTCCTCGTTCGCAAGAACGTGGGGAAGAGTGGGCTGACCTTCCCAGTGGGCGGCTTCGGAATCCAGGTGCACGGTGATACCGCGTACTTCCAGATGAAGAAGTCGGACTCCGTCCAAGGGTGGCGCCGGAGATGGTTCTACGTCCAGTCGAACGGAGACGGACTGGACGCATTCGACGGCAAGCGCGGACTGCGGAAGACTGGCGCCTGGGCGCACCCGCTATCTGCCGTGGAGAAGGAGGCTGTGCGGCCCCTGCTGACCCTGCTGCACGAGCTGACCCAGACCCTTGGGCGTGAAGCGGGTGGCGTCTTTCTGATGGCCACCTTCTTCCGCCTTCGGGTGCAGCCACTCAGGGCCCGGCCCCACCCGATGTGGGCCGCCGAGGGCGTTAGCGCCAAGCCGCTGGATGACGAGGAGGTGGAGGCCAACGTCAGGTCCATCACCAACCTTCGAGCCGCGGACGCCTGCAACGTCAAGTGCCCCATTGCTCCTTACGGGGCCGCGAAACCCGTTCCTGAGGTGAGTCTGATCTTGCTCTCTTTTTGTACTTCTTCGACTTGAGTCTACTTTGCATTTTGATTCGACTTGCGTCTACTTTGCTTTAGGGTCGGGATCAGTTCATCAGCTATCCTCCCCTCCCTGAGAACGGACCCGACGATGAATCGAAGTTCGTCGAGGAGGAGGGCGAGGACGAAGAAATCCCTTCCGCACATTCTCCCCGTGATGAGGTGGAGGAGGAAGACGAAGTGGTGGAACCCGCGAAGAAGAAGCGGAAGCTTCCGAGTCGCGGCGAGTCTGCCACCGCGTCGTCGCCTGCCAGGGGTGCGGATGTTGCTGAGGAGGAGACCGTGGCGACGTCCCCGGGTGCGCAATCTTCGGGTGGCTGGGAGGAACCTCTCAACGTTCCTCCAGTCAGCTCTGCAGCGCCTCTGTCGTTCGCGCGGATGCCTTCGCCTTCTCTGTCGAGCTTTGACGACGCCAGCACCCCCAGGTTAGTTTCTTTGCAAGATGTTCTTCGAGTAGTACTTTGCAGGTTCGCCGTTTAGTTGACTTGTGTTCTTGATTTTGCTGCAGCCATCGCTCTGACAACGTCGGCTCCCCCCTTCGGGACACGGAGCTTACTTCTGGCCCTTCGACTGGGCTGGAGACGCCTGTTGTTGTGGAGAAGGTGCATGCTGAGGCCGCCGGCCTGGCCTCGACTAGCCGGGCTCCTCCTTCGGTTGCCGAGGACCTTGAGCTCCTGAACCACGTAAGTCTTCTCTTGTTTTTCTTGTATTTCTGATTTCTCATCGGGTGCGCGATCAGCGCTCCCGGTGGGAGTAGCCCCCGAAGGTGTGGGTGACTAGTATAGTCGCCCGCAACTTTATTGACACCGTGCTCTTTTTTTGTGCTCAGCCATACTATCGCCAGCAGCTAGATGCAGCCGCGGCTTATGTTCGCCTGGAGAAGGAGAGGGACCAACTGCGTTCCTCGCTGGACCAGGCTACTTGCCGAGTGGACGAGCTTGAGAAGGCTCTTCGTGAGTCTCGAGAGCGGGAGCTGGCGCGGGCCGCCCAGGAGAAGACTCAGATCGGTCGTCTCCTTTCACTCGCCGCTGTTCTTGGGGGTGAGTGTCGGCTTGACGCTTACTTAGTCTTCGTCCCTTTTCTTGTCCTGACATTGAATTTCGGCGCAGAGACTTGCGGTGGAGCTCCTCCCGAAGACGCGTCGAGTGACACGGTCGACTTGGCGACCGCGGTTGGCTTCTTCGACCGGGTTTGCGCCTACGCCTCGGATGCCCTGAAGAAGTCTTCCGCCGCGTTGGAGAAGTCGACCGGAGCTCTGGCTGTAGTGCATCAGAGCATTTTCCCGGGCAACCCGCCGCCGGCAACCGTGGACGCTCTGGCTGCGCCGTTTGGGGACGCGACCACCATCGCCGACTTCACGCGGTCGCAGACGGTACGCGGCTCCGAGCTCACCTTCCAGCTCCTGTTAGGCCACCAAGTTCAAGGTGATTTCGAGAAGGTCGTCAGCGGTTTTCCCCGCAAACCCGATGGCCGGACCGCGTCGCTAAGTGGCGTGAAGGAGCGCGCCTCGCAGTTGGCTGCGCAGCTTGTGGCACTCTTCGAGAGGGCCCTTGCTAAGGCGACTGAGGCGGCTGCTCGGAAGGGCCGTTCCCGGTCGCAGTCCGCGGCCTTAGAATAGGCGTAGTTGTAGGGATGTGGCAGTCGCTGTGGCCTGTATTTTGAACTTCATGTTTGTAATGAATATTGCCCTGTCGGGTCTTTTGCTCTTCACTGTTGATTTTGCTGACTTTTCTATCTTCTGAGTTGAACTGTGTTTGGCAGTCGCATTTCTGTATTGACTCTGCGTATTCCTGACAGAGTGCCATGCGCGATGATGCTCCACCTTCTTCCTTGGCCGAGCCGAGTGGCGCGGCTTCCTCTTCGGGTGCTCGCCGTCGTCGGGCGGCGCCGGCTCCTCCGCGCAGTGCAAATGACCAGCGGGTAATAACCTATTTGAAGAACAAGGTGGTGGAGCTTGAGGCGAATACGGAGCGGCTGTTGCAGCGCTCCCAGTCGCATCCCACGGCGGAGTTCTCACGTCGTGAAGATTTTTTACTTGGAGAGATGGACCTGATCAGTCGGCAGTTGCAGGGTATGTATCAAGTTGGCGGCTGCCTTCCCCCTTGTTTGCCCTTCTCGTTCTGAATTGCAGCTCGTGTGTGCAGATGTTAATCCCGATTGGGAGGCCGAGCGGACTCGCGTCGAAGAGCGAGTCACTCGAGAGGCGTCTGGCGACTCCTATGAAGCTCGCCAGTTCTGGGTGAACAAGTCGAGGGGGCGCGTCCTTGCCACCATGCTTGATCGTACGTGGCGCGCTTCCTCTCTTCTGGAGAGCTGCCGGAAGACACTTTGGCACGTCAACCGCGTGTACTTCCCGCATAATGCGCAGCCGAACGGGTTGCCTGCCTTGCTGGAGAGGTTCCGCGATGACGAAGGGCTGAAGGAGGTTGTCGACGCTCAGCTTGTGGCTGGTGCGAACGCGGCGCTGGCGTACGTTCGGATGCACCTGCCACATTTTCCGCTTGAGCGGGTGCTTGAAGGCCTGCCAGGTGACGACGACTTCGACGAGACCTTGCCGGCTGCGCGCCGGATTATCCGGCAAGTCCAGGACTTGACCGAGCGGCTTGTAGGTCCTCTCGATGCGCCAAAGGCTGAACCTCCAGTTTAGAGTAGCTGTCGCCTGATGCACAGGGTTAGCCATAGAGGGCAAGTATGCTTGTGTAAATACAATGTAACAGATTATAGTACTTTTTCGAGTAATGAGAATTGATCTGTTTACTCGAAAGTGAGGGTGCCTGATTCGATTTGCGACCTATGTGGCGCATCTGCCGAGTGTGCTAAGCAGCGGCCTAGGTTTTTCAAGTGTTACCTGTATGCCGCGGCCTCTGACTTTATTAGGTGGCGACTTAGGATTTGTAACTTGACCTGTACGGCGCAGCCCCCGAGTCGTTCAAGAGGTGGCCTAGGGTTTTGAATAATTCCTGTCTGGCGCAGTCCCAGAGTAGGTCGAGTGACGGCCTAGGATTGCAAGTGTTACCTGTTTGGCGCAGCCCCCGAGTATGTCAGGTGGTGACCTAGAATTTGGAACTTGACCTGTGCAGCGCAGCCCCCGAGTGGGTTCGAGTGGCGGCCGAGGATTTTTCTGAGTCGTGTTTGGCGTAGCCCCCGAGTAAGTCGAGTGGTAGCCTAGGATTGCAAGTGTGACCTGTGTGGCGCAGCCCCGTGGGTTGCGGGTGGCGCCTTAGGATTTTGGACTTGACCTGTATGGCGCAGCCCCCGAGTCGGTCGAGTGGCGGCCTAGGATTTTTGATTCTGTGCTTGTGTGGCGCAGCCCCCGAGCAAGTTGGGTGGCGGCCTAAGCTTTTATTTCAACCTGTATGGCGCAGCCCCCGAGTAGTTCGGGTGGCGACCTAGGATTTCTGGCGTGCTTGTATGGCGCAGCCCCCGAGTGGTTCGGGTAGCGGCCTAAGCTATTATTTCAACCTGTGTGGCCAACCCCCGAGTGGATCGAGTGGCGGCCTAGGATTTTTGAGCTTCTTGAGTGACGGGAAAGAGGAGACCGATTTTCTTCAAATCACTTTATTGATTCTTGCGAACAGGCCGCCTCATTAAAAACCCTCCAGTCCCCGCAGGTACCCTGGTAAGGAAAAGAGTGCGTCTGAAACCTGCCGCGTTGACTTTCTTGTACAATGCTTGCTTTGAACTAGGCGTAGAACCGGCGGAGTTGTGCTACATTCCACGGGTTGCTGCAGTCCGCTCCTGTCTTCGAGTCCTTTAGGCGGTATGCTCCGTTGCCTATTGCTTCTGTTATGATGTACGGGCCCTCCCATGGGGAAGCGAGCTTGTGCACCCTCTTTTGCTTGAGTCGAAGAACCAGGTCGCCTGCCGCGAACGCTCTTGGTCGCAGCCTCCGAGTATGATAATTACGCAGGTCCTGCTGATACACGGCTGATCGTGCTAGGGCGATGTCGCGTGCTTCGTCCAGGGCGTCTCTGCTGTCTTCGAGTGCTTCCTCTGCTTCTGACTCGTCGTAGGCGACTACTCTTGGTGCGTCAAACTTGATGTCGCAGGGGAGGACCGCTTCTTCACCGTACACCATGAAGAATGGCGTGTACTGGGTGGATCTATTCGGCGTTGTTCGCAGACTCCAGAGGACTGACGGCAGTTCTTCCACCCATGCGCCCGCTGCGCGTTTTAGGGGTACGCGCGGTCGCTTCTTGATGCCGTTGCAGACTAAGCCATTGGCCTTCTCTACTTGTCCGTTGGACTGCGGGTGCGAGACCGACGCGTAGTTGAGCTTGATCCCCTGCTCTGAGCAGAAGTCTTTGAATTCCTCGGCTGTGAAGTTCGAGCCGTTGTCGGTGATGATCCCGTTAGGTACTCCAAACCTGAAGATGATTGACCTGATGAAGTTAACCGTTGTGGACGCAGTCGAACTTGTTATGGGCACGGCTTCGATCCACTTTGTGAATTTATCGACCGCGACCAGGAGGTGGGTATGACCTCCGGGTGAGGATTTCTTCAACGGGCCCACCATGTCCAGGCCCCATTGGGCAAAGGGCCAGGCTAGTGGTATTTTTTTGAGCTCCGATGCTGGGGCGTGCGGCTTGTTAGCAAATTCCTGGCACCCTGTGCACTTCTTCACCAGCTCCTCGGCGTCCTGCATGGCTGTGAGCCAATAGAATCCGGCTCGTAGCGCCTTGGCCACCAGTGCCCGGCTGCTTGCGTGATGTCCGCATGTACCCGCGTGAATGTCGAGTAGGATGGCTTGACCGTCGACTGGATGTATGCACCTTTGCAGGATTCCTGATATGCTTCTTTTGTAGAGTTCCCCGTTGATGACGGTGAAACTTTTGGAGCGTCTGATGATGCGCTTTGCTTCGACTGGGTCAGCTGGCAGCTTCTGATGCAGTATGTATGCCAGGTATGGTCCTGTCCATGTGGCTTCGACTAGCATGACTTCCATGGGGACCTTGTCCTGGCTTGGCCGGTTGACATCGCCTTTTGTGGTTGCAGTGCTTGCTGTACTCTGAGTCTTGATGGATCTTTGTGTGATGCACTCGAGGAAGACGCCGGGTGGGACTGGCACCCTGTCCGAGCCCATGTTAGCTAGGGCGTCGGCTTCCTCGTTGCTTTCACGGCCGACGTGGCGTAGCTCGCAGCCGTCAAAGTTTCCTTCCATCTGATTGTAGAGGTCTCTGTAGGCGATCATGTTGTCAGCGATGGCGTCGCAGGACTTCATGGTTTGCTGTACCACCAGGTAGGAGTCGCCGTAGATCATGAGGTGCGTGGCGCCACAGTTCTTGGCCATCCGCATGCCGTGGATCAGGGCTTCGTATTCGGCTTCGTTGTTGGACGGCTTCGGGAAGTCCATCTGCAAGACATACTTGAGCTTGTCGCCTTTGGGGGAATGAGCACGACTCCTGCCCCGGCTGACTTGAATTTCTTGGAGCCATCAAAGTACATTGTCCATGCGTTGGACAAGTCGGGGATGTTCGGTAGCTGGGCTTCTATCCACTCAGTGGTGAACTCTGGGAGGACTTGGGCCTTGATGGACTTCGGGTGAGCATACTTCAGCCCCCATGGTCCTAGTTCGACAACCCACTTGGCGACTCGTCCTGTCGCGCGCTGATTTGTGAGGATGTCTGCTAGTCCGGAGGAGCTTACCACCGTGATCGGGTGCTCGGAGAAGTAGTGGACGACCTTTCTGGAGGTCATGAAGACTCCGTATGCCAGTTTCTGGTAATGCGGGTAATTCTGCTTGGACAAGGTGAGCACCTCGCTAAGGTAGTAGACGGGCCTCTGCACCGGGTGGCTGTGCCCTTCCTCTTCGCGTTCGACTACGAGCACCGTGCTCACCACCCTGTTTGTTGCTGAGACGTACAGGTAGAACGGCTCGTTTTCCAGTGGTGCCACGAGGACCAGAGAGGTTGTCAGTGTCTTCTTGAGATGGTCGAATGCGTCCTGCGCCTCTTGCGTCCACTCGAACTTGTCTGACTTCTTCATCAGTTGGTAGAAGGGTAAGGCCTTTTCTCCCAACTTACTAACGAACCGGCTAAGAGCTGCGACTCGGCCGGCTAATCGTTGCACCTCCCTGAGCTTCGTTGGTGCTGGCATTGTGAGTATGTTCTGCACCTTCTCGGGATTTGCTTCGATTCCTCTTGCGGATACAAGGTACCCTAGTAGCTCTCCGGCTGGCACGCCGAACACGCACTTCTCTGGATTGAGTTTGATCTGGTATACGTCCAGTGCGGCGAAGACCTTGCGTAGATCGTCGACTAGGGTATCCTCCTTTCGGGTAGTGACGACGATATCGTCCACGTAGACTTGGACGATCTGCCCGATTAGCCCCTTGAGGCATGCTTGCATTGTCCGCTGGTACGTGGCACCTGCGTTCTTTAACCCGAACGGCATCGTCTGGTAGCAGAAAACGCCGTCGGGTGTGATGAAAGCTGTCTTCTCTTCGTCCTCGACCTTCAGCCTGATCTGCTAGTAACCTGAGTAGGCATCCAGAAAAGATAGGCGTTCGCAACCTGCAGTCGAGTCGATGATCTGGTCTATCCGCGGGAGCGGGAAGTGGTCTTTGGGGCAGCATTTATTGACTGCGGTGAAGTCCACGCACATGCGTAGTTTCTTCGTCTTCTTTTTCTCAACTAGAACCGGGTTAGCGACCCAGTCCGAGTCCTTGATCTCTCGGATGAACTTGGCGTGCAATAATCTGTCGACTTCCATGGTGATAGCGTCTCGTTTGGGCCCCGAGAAGCGTCGCATGGATTGCTTGACAGGCCTTGCGTCCTTGTGTACTTTCAGAGAGTGCTCGGCGAGTTCCCTGGGTATCCCCGGCATGTCAGAAGGTTGCCATGCGAAGATTTTCCAGTTCTCACGTAGGAACTCGACGAGCGCGCTTTCCTATGCGGGTGTCAGGCTTGATGAGACCTTGACTGTCTTTCCGCTGTCAGTCGGATGGACCTGGTGGGTGACGGTGTCGTCATTCGTGTTGAACGCTGCGTCTTTGGCAGGCTTCTTGCGAGCCGGGAAGACGGTCTTGTCGTTGTCGGCTGATATGGCTTTGAACCGCTCTTCGACGCCGAAGGACTCGGAGATCTTGGCAAACTCGCGGTCGCAGCTGTTGGAGAGCCCAAAGTCGCCGCGGACGGTGATTACTCCTTTTGGCCCGGGTAGCTTTATCATCAGGTAGGCGTAGTGGGGTACCGCCATGAACCTGGCAAAGCTTGGGCGTCCTAGGATGGAATGGTATTGTGACTTCCAGTCGACGACCTCGAAGTCTATCGACTCCTTTCTGAAGTGTTCGGGTGTACCGAGGATGACGTCGAGTGTGATTGTTCCCATGGGCGTGATTGCTTGCCCTGGTACTATGCCGTGGAAGGTGGTCTCCGATTCCGGCAATTTCTCTGTCGACCTGTTCATTCGCCTGAGGGTGTCGGCGAATATGATGTTGATGCCGCTGCCCCCGTCCAGGAACACCTTCTTCAGGCTGTAGTCGCCGATCAAAGCCTCAATCACGAGTGCGGCGTGCCCTGGTCGGACTACCTCCGCTGGGTGATCTGCCCTGGAAAATGTGATTGGTGTCTCCGACCCGCGCAGGTAGTCTGGTACCGCGCGCGGGCTGTTGATGGCTTGAAGTACTTGGCGTGTGATGATTTTCTGCCTCCTGTTCGACGGGGGTCCCTTCTGGATCATGTTCAACTGTCCTCGTGCGGCTGGGTACGCGTCGGCTGCTGCCGATGGACCTAGTTGCTGCTGCTGCGGCTGGGGGAACGCTCCTGCCGCCTGCACTTGATTGTTGTTTGCGGGTGCTGCCTGGATGGCTAGTTGTGGTGCCGCTTGAATGGCCTGCACCGGGGCGATGATTTGTTGCATGGCATGGTAGATCTTCCTTGCTTTGCGGCAATCTTTTAATAGGTGGTTTGAACCCCACTTTCCTGTTGCCGGGTTGCGGAACGAGTGATGCTTACATGGTTGCATCAGTTCCTCTGCCGGGGTTAACGGGCGCTTCCACTCGCGCTTCTGACTTCCATCGCTGTGGTCGATGCTGCTGCCGCCACGGTTGTACTGACTCGAGCTTGGCTGTCGACTTTGCTCGTGCTGTCTGCTGCCCTCACGCTTGACCTCGCGGGGGGTTTCATAACCCGCCGCTACTAACTCGATTGAGTCGTGCGTGTAACGTGCCTTCCTCTTCTGACGTGACTCGCGCCAGTTGCTTGTTTCGCCTTCCTTTTTGGGAGAGGTTTCGCGGACGTAGTCCTCTCCTTCAGCCCATTGGTTGGCTGTCTTCATTAACTCTATTGTGGTCTTCGGCTGGAGCCTACCAAACTCTTCCCGGAGGTCGCGGCGAGCAACGCCATGCATGAAGGCGTCCATCACCCTGTCCTCTGATACGGGTTCCATGGTATTGCGGAGGAGCGTCCACCTCTGGATGTAAGATCGGAGCGACTCGTCCTTCCCTTGCTTGCAGGCCTGCAACTCGATGTAGGTCGTTGGCCTGGCGAATGTTCCTGAAAAACTCTTGATGAAGTTATCTTGGAATTCCTCCCATGTTCGGAAAGAGTCTTTGGGTTGGCTTGTGAGCCACCCGCGTGCCGAGTCTGTCAGCATGAGCTGGATGTACTGCATGGCTGTAGTCGACGTTCCGCCTTGGCAGGTGCAAGCGATGAGGTAGTCCTCGAGCCATAGCTTTGGGTCTTGCTTCCCGTCGTATTTTGTTGTGCCCGCCGTCAACTTGAAGCCTTTAGGCATGCGGGTGTCGCGGATGTTGAAGGAGAAACATGCTGCGCCACACGGCTCGAAATCGTGGTCGGCGTGGTCGTTTGCGTGTGCCACGCTAGCCGAACGTTCCTTGCGATTGCGGTCCACCGTCTTCTGCGTCAGGACGTCACGGAGGTCCTTGATTGGCTGTCGCTGCGCCGCCGGGATGCCCGACGTCGTTGGTTCGTGAGCTTGATTACCTGGCCCCTTGGCCGCTAGAGCTTCTTCGATTGCCCTTATGGAGGCAATTTTTTGCTTGTGGAGGAGGGAGCGCGCGTCACCCTCCGGTGGCTGCGTGAGCCGGAGGTATGTCTCGACTGATATCAGGGCAGCATTCGCTGTCTTCGGGACGGGTATCCCATTCTCGTCTTCGGTGACGAAGGACGAGTCGAGGTTGCGGGTGAGCCTTGTTCGATCAGCTTCTCCCATGTGGGGGATACGGGCTCTGGTTCCCCGTGCTCCCTGATTCACCTCTGTGGAGGATGTGAAGGAGAGAGCAGCTCGCCTGGCACTCGACGCATCCGCGTCCCTCTTGCGCCTGAGAAGTTCGGCCTTTTCGGCGCGAATTCGTTCGCCTTCCTTGCGTAGCAAGTACTGGACCGCCAGGTGATCGTCTCGATGTGCGTTGGGTGGCGGGAACGTGCCCTCGTCCACATGCTTCATTGCTTGGATCGCCATATCACGTGTGATGACAAGCTTCGTCTGGTCCGGCATGTCCACCTCCAGTGGGTATGCGGGTTCGTCTTCGTCGTCATGCGGCGCTGTGCCGGCCATGAAGACCTGCCTGGGGTAGGCATGGATTGGAGAGTTGGTGCTGCCGCTGCTACTTATGTCACCCGCTTCTTGCTCGGGGTCGAAAATTGCCGCAACGTGGCGCGCGGCGCACCCGCTGTCGCGTCTCTTCGCGATTGTCCATGTGCCCGCACTCGACGGGGCGAGTGCGAGTGGCTTGGGGTAGACCTGGGATCTCCATGAAGACGGGGGCGCGCGTGACATGGTTGTCGGACGCGGGCCCCTGGTTGGTCGCGCGGGTGCGACGGTAGGGGTGGATCTTGACTTGATCGACCGCACGACCGAGGTTGGCGTAGCGGACTCGATTCGCGCGGTCGTTGCCGACATTGTCGTTGTAGATGTCCTCTTCGCGGGTGCAACTGGCGCGACCTCTGCGGGTGCGACAGATGCGATCTTCGCGGGTTCGGCAGATGCGATCTCTGCGGGTCCAGCGGTTGCGATCTCCGCGGGTGCGGCAGATGCGATCTTCGCGGGTCCAGCGGACGCGGTGGTCGGTGATTTTGATGACGCCGCCGCGCGTAACGTGGTAGTCATAGACCTGAGCATGCCACGACTATCGATGCAACAGAATATGGAGCCGAAGGTGATGTGTATACCTTTGTCCAGATCGGCGTACACCGATTGATGAGCTGGCGAGTGGATGACGTACTCGAAGGAGCCGAATTGGATCGACTCCCTGATGGCGGGTGCGCCGATGTTCATTGCGGATGGAGCCGGCGTGACCATGATCCTAGCACTTGTTTGAACTTCCCACAGACGGCGCCAATTGACGAGGTGCTAACTCGGCAAGTCCCAGGGTTGTGCACCCCGGGTTGATTGATGGGGAGAGAGGAGAGTGCAAGGTGATCACGACGGCTGACAAGCGAGGTTTACCCAGGTTCAGGCTCCCGGAGGATAACACCCTACTCCTGCTTGTCTGGTTATTGATGCGAGTAGCGATTACAATGGCGAGATTGCGATCTCGCTAGGGTTTGTGGTTCTGCGCCTGTCCTCTAGGACGGGCAACCCTCCTGGCTTTATAGGCAGCCAGGTCTCGGGTGGTTGGTACAGATACGGTAGGTTACAAGTCCTAACCGAGTTGGACTAGGATATGAGATACCCCGAGTGGGCCTTCTGCGAGCCTTTCCATCCTTGGCGCGGCCCAGGTAGCCCCATCGTGGGCTACCCGCAAGGTAGCCCCACGTCAGCCGGGCCACAAGCTGCCAGGCAAGCTTCTGCTAACCGGTTACACGATTGTCGGGTTTTCATTCTTGCCTTTTGATCTATGCTATCCTAGTTATCGATTCTTGAATTGCGATCCCATCATATGTTTATCCTGCAGCCTATACAACTACATCCCCACAACCTATAACCCCTTGCATGTTTATCTGTTGGCCTTTGCGAGTCGTAGTGCATGCTTAGAATTGGTTGAGCGAGTCGTTCCTTTGTCTTTTATCTCATATGCTTAGTATGATAGATAGTTCTACTATAATAAACTGCTGTCTTATTGTGGGGTTCTATAATTAAAAGATAAGGCACCAGGCGGAAGGCCTTGCGAGGTGCTTTGTTCTGCTCAGTGTCGACCTAGGAACTGAGATTTTGTCCTCGGATCCAATTTTGAGCGCACTAACCACTTGTGGGTGGCCCAATGGAGCCCCCCTCGACTTTGACTAGAACTTCGACTTGTCCGGGAGCCACACCTAGTTCGGGTTTTCCATTTACCTCATATGCATTGATGATACTAGTGTAGTATTTTACTTTGGCGGTGTGCCTTGTTACATGCATATAGGGCGCGGCCTGTTGGTGCGGAGGGGTGTGTCCTGCGGGAGTCCGCACCCTTTTGGCCAGGACCAGCATAGCTCCCGTGGCTCTTGGACTTGTTGCGGTGAAGGAAAAGAGTTGGGTTGAAAGGCCCTAATGTTTTTGACTGGGTTGATCATGCGAGTATGGGTCCAGTAGTGCACCCCTGCAGGGTATAATCTTATCGATGAGCCGTGTCCACGGTTATGGACGACTTGGTGATGATGCTGGCTAACAAGATCTAGACAACTTACACCTAATCGTTGTTAATTAATTTGACTAGTAACTGTAGAATTACTTACACCCTAAATGGTAACTAAAATTGTTAACGTGTGAGTTTCCCGGATTGCTTCCTCATACTTGGTTGAGGGGGTTAATTCGAGAATGGGTAATGACTGGTGTTAGTTGTAGATGGCTACTCAAACGCTCTCTTATCTCTCTCTAACTAGACGGAAGTTTTAGCGCGTCTCCTTAGGTTGCTAGTGCTGCTGCCGCTAAGTACACCTACCCCCATACTTTGGGAATCTTACAGTTTTGTAACCTGTTAGCTTAAGCTTGTTCGATACGCTTCGGTGTATTGACCCGTTCGCGGGCTGTGGTTTTTCTGCAGTTGAGGATCCTTCGCTCGACCAGGTTGGTGGATACTACGTGGAGTTCGACGACGAGATCTACGACGAGTAGTTAGAGTTCCCCTGGGCTACTTCCTGGTGGACCGCGTGGATGGGCCTTCTTTTTCCGTTTCGGCTTTGAGCCCTTTGCTTCTTGTCTGTACTCAGACCGGTTTGTTTCCGCTGCATGATGTAATGTTGGGACATGTGTCCTCTGTTTGGTGCCATTCGATATTTTTTTGCTCAGTGAGAGCTTTTGGATATTATTTCCTTTCTTTGTGTCTTAGGTTTATTCTGTGGTTTCAACTTGTTAAAAATCCGACTCGTATTCCATGTGTGTATGGTTGAAGTATATGAGTTGGAAGACTTTTTGGGTTCTTGCGTGCACAATCTGGAAACGTATGTGACGTTGGGGTCGCCAAGAACTGTCGGCCGATGATCCATTCCGAGCATGGCCTGATTGTTTTCCTGGGATTGGTAACCCCAGTATGTTCTTGGTTGTGTGGCCCAACCGATACGTTTCGTTTGTGTAGCTTGAATTCAGGGTCTGACACTAGGCGCCTGCAGCTCTCTTGAGTGGAACTAGCAGCCTTTTCTTGATACCTGCACATACGAGGCCGTTTACTTTTTTGACTTGTCCATTTGACTGCGGGTGAGCTACTGATGCGTAGTTGAGCGTAATATCCCACTTGACTGCGATTGTTGTTGTTGAGCTTGTGATCGGAATCGCTTCGATCCATTTTTTGAATTTGTCAACTGCTACCAGTAGGTATGTATGCCCTCTAGGCGACGATTTTTTGAGTGGTCCCACCATGTTGAGCCCCCATTGGGCGAATGGCCATGTTAATGGTATGGTTTTGAGTGCTGATGCTGGCGCGTGGGGCTTCGTTGCAAATTTCTGCCACCCGATCCATCTTTTGACGATATCTTCTGCGTCTTTGAGTGCGCTGGGCCAGTAGAACCCTGCTCTAAAGGCCTTCGCTACCAATGATCGACTGCCGGCGTGATGCCCACAAGTTCCTGCATGAATGTCACGAAGTATAGTTTTGTCGACTTTGAATTCAACGCACCTTTGAAAAACGCCTAAGCTGCTTCGTTTGTAGAGTTCACCGTTGATAATGGTATATGCTTTGGCACGTCGGGTTATTCTCCTAGCTTTTCTTGTGTCATCTGGTAGTTCTTCCCGTAGCATGAAAGCTAGGATTGGCTCGGTCCAGGCCGGAGCCACGCGATCACCCTGACATAAAAGGACTTCGCCTGGCGGGTCCATTGTGGTAGGCGTATTACCTGTTGCTGCTGGTCGCTTCTTATGGATGGATATGTGCGTGATGCGCTCTAGAATGACGCCTGGCGGGACTTGTGCCTTAGTCGACCCAATGTTACCTAGTAAATCTGCTTCTTCATTGCTTTCTCACCCGATGTGCTGCAATTCGCATCCGTCGAAGTCTCCTTCTAATGTGTTATATAAGTCACGATATGTGATCATGTTATCCGCGACTGCGTCGCAAGCCTTCATTGTCTGTTGTACCACCAGATTTGAGTCGTCGTATATCATCAGTTGAGTGCATCCCAACGCCTTGGCCATCCGTATGTCGTGTATTAAACCTTCATATTCGGCCTCGTTGTTAGATGGTGTTGGAAGTTCATTTGGAGTACGTACTTCAGTTTGTCCCCTTTTGGGGATATGAGTACAACTCCTACTCCTGCCCCTTCGTTTTTCTTAGATCCATCGAAGTACATTGTCCATGAATATGTAGTCTGAGTGTTCTTCATATGCTGCCTCGGTGTCGCTATCCCACTCTATGCTTGTGTTTTTGTTTTTGTTGTTTTTGCCAACTTCTATTTGTTGCATGTGTTCTTCGTAGTCGACGGAAGCGTGATGTGGAGATTGGATCTCTGGGTTGGCGAAGTCGGTCAGACGTATGCTATCTTCTGTAGGCTCATCATACTCGGAGAGGTGGAAGCTTTCTTCTGGAGCATCGATCTGCATATGATTTTTGACTGTATTGGTATGAAGAGTTGATTTCACTTCTTCTTCTATTTCTTTTTGCCTCATGAACTCGTTGAATTCTCGTGTGGACATGGATCCTGCTATGGATGAGATCGGATCGATCTTTGATGTTGTAGCTCCAGTGCTTCCAGCCGAAGCCGTTGATATGATCATATCTTCAACTGAGGTAGTCGATTGTCCTTCGACTTTGGCAAACTCATCTGCCATGAATTTGTTGAATTCTGCTGATGACATCGAAACCGTGGGGGATTTTGGTGGTGGGATCAAATCGAGTTGTGATGAGGTATCTTCCTTGTCTGCCGAAGATGCGATCTCAGTCGATCTTTCCTGGAGTGGTTTAGTTGCGATATGTCAAGCTAGATCCCGCACACCAAACTGATCAACAAAAAAGTTATGTTCCCCAATGGTTAGATCAAAACCTGAATCAAGATTGGAGTAAATCTCCTGAGCTTCGGGTGAGTATGGCTTGATCCTGGCTGGTGACGCCGCTTTTGGTGAGTAGTCGCATGTGAGCTGGATGTGATCTGTTGTCGTTGATGTGCATCCCTTTGAAAAAATTGGCGAGCTGCCGTTTGAAATTTGGACCGAAAAATCTACAGATCCAACACTACATATTCCCACAGACGGCACCAATTGACGAGGGATGTCTCCATCAATACCCATAGTTGCTAGCCTAGGGTGAGAGTTATGAGGTAGAGAACGCGTAGTGTTGGTAGATTCGTCGACTGACAAGCGGGATTTACCCAGGTTCGGTTCCCTCAAGTGAGGTAACACCCTTACGTTCTGCTTGTATGTTATTGATTATGAATATGCGGCGAGTACAGGGTTCTTGCAAGACGTGGATCTTGCTATGGTTTGGTGATTCTGATTGGGTGTGTCCTTAATCGGTCGCCCTACTATCCTTTATATAGTGATACAGGTCTCAGGTCGTAACCGACTAGAACTATATTTATAGAAAGTACTACCGACTGTGCTATCTATGGTAGAAGTCTTCGACTTGGTCTTCGTTTGTCAGATCTTCAGCTTATTGACAATTGGGTTTTAGTCATTACGTACACCAGGTACCCACACGAAGGGGTACCCGTTTGATATAACCTTGTCACACACACTACAACAACGACCCTATGAAATCTGAAACTATGGTTCTAAAAAAAAGTTTAAACCGATACGAACGATCCTACTAACCTACTAGCTGCTTCAGAGCACCTGCAAGCATGAGGTGAAAAAAGATACATAGATAAATCGGAATGAGCACCTGCAAGCATGAGGTGAAAAAAGATACATAGATAAACCGGAGTTCTGTCAGATGTATGTAGCGTATATTTGTGGGGTCTGAATATCGGGTAATGCTTATGTAATATTGCTGGGATCCAAGAAATGCCGAGTCAGGTTTAACTTTTTTAATAAACGACTAAACGGAGGACCCAGGAAAACACTATTGCTTTTCTAGCCACATCTCTTTCTTTTCAGGTTCTTTCTTTTGTAGGACTGCACACGTAATAAACCTCCAGCAGTGGACAAGAAAGCTCTTGCACCTGCAGACCTATCTTCCTTTCTCGAAGCTTAGCTAATCAGACAAAAGGAAAAGGGCAGAGCTGCCCGAAGTCTTGTGCCTCAAGCTACCACTACAAAGGAAATCTTTTAGCCAATCTTCCTCTCGTCATCGTCATCAGACATTGTCCTTTCTAGTCGCAAGATAGCATGCAACGATGGCCTACATATATGTATTTTTGCTTAAAGAAAAACTGTAGGAAAAAAAACACGCCACGTGTATGTGGGGCGAAAAGTACACACACTCTTTGTTAAAACACAATACGAGCATTTGAGGGCCGTTAAAAAAGAGATACCCCTTCGATCCATTAAACTGTCGTGAGAAATGAACTTGCGTATCAAAATTTCATAGTTGTACTTGCGACCGTTTTTTCTGTATAAGAGGAAGTATGTGGCTTGCTTTTCGGGACATGCATGGATTTTGTCATTTAGAACCTAAGCTATATGTATATATTTTTCGAGCTAGCAGTGCTACATTTTTAGAGAAGGGGTGATGATGAGTGGGTCTAGCGGAGGGTCGTTGGACGCGACGCCAGGGCTGGGCCATTGCCGGTGAATCCACCGGCGATGACCTTGATCCGGCGGCGTGGACTGAAGATGAAGGCAAGGACGAGGCGGAGCAAGGCGGAGCCGCAGGTGGAGCGAGCCATGGAGGGATCAGTTATCTCTGTCGCACACCAACACCGGACCACTGCAAAACTTTGGAGCGTAGATCAAGAGCAAGCAGGAGGTCAGAGAAGCGTCATGCTCAGAGGTATGCGGCTATTGCTTTTTCTTTGGATTGTCGTCCTCCGGGGGCCGTGGCATCATCGCCATTACTGGAGGCGAAGAAGAAAGTACGCCTTCCATTAGGGCGTCCAGCGTTCATCAAGCTTCCAGTGCTTGCGCCAACTGTGACAGCATGCGATGACGGATCAGGGACAAGGGAATTGGTTCATCGGCTAAGTCTCGTTTTTCCGGTGATGCGTTGCCGGCGAGCTCGCTGAGATCCACGAAACATGGATCGTCTAATTCAAAATTTAAAAAATCTGTCAGAGGCTATGCGGGCCGGACTGACATGCGATCGGAGTTCGGTTCAGAGTTGGGCCCAACTGGTCATGCGGACCAGAAGGAAGGCCTGACCGATCGGGCACGGGGTCGGATTGATCTGGTTAATAGCAAACACGGTATACGATCGCTGCTAGGGTTTACCAAAGAAACATCTGCGCCGCCTCGAGCTGCTGCTTTTGCGATGGCGAATAATGGCGGCGATCGGGGAGGTTTTGGAGATGGGCGAGGTCAGGCACCGGGACGTGGTTACGGCGGCGGTGCACCTCCCATGCTGGGAGGCGCGGCGGGCCGAGGAAACTTCCAACCTGGAAGCTCCAGCGGGACTGCTGGGCAGCCCGACCACCGGTAGTACAACTCAGATCAGCGACATGGTGGCTTTGGAGGAGGGAAGACTGCGGGGTTCAGTACCTTCAATGCCGGGAGTGGCTTCGGTAATCAGCAGAGATACAACAGATCGTTCACTTACCAGCGGGGTAGATACGATGGCGGCAGAGGATATTACCAGAGAGGGTAACGAGCTGCTCTGAATACTGTTAACTCTTGCAATACTAGCGCAACTCTAAGTGAAGAGATGCTAGCGAAGGTGGTGCGTCAGGTTGCCGATGCGTTAAAGCAGCCTGCCGTATCAATACTCGAAGGAAACAAAGATGCAACTTCAGCAAATTCGGCGAAGGCAGTGGGTGTTGCGGCACCACCTCAGTCGCAGCAAGTTTGGGTTGAGCGCACTGGGTCAGGGGATAGAACAGCGCTGTCGGGAATAGCGGAGGATGAGGCAGGGAAAAAGATGAAGAAAACTGAAAAAACACGATGCTACCGCTGCGATTTGCCAGGGCATTACGGCAAGGAATGCACGGTGGAGGTGTGCGACATATGCGAAAGCAAAGAACACTTGTCGGAAGTGTGTCCTCTGCTGTCTGCACCAAAACCTCAAGTGACGATGCATGGATTTCTCACTGAAGGTCTTATGTTTTTTGAGCAGCCGCTGACGGCATCCTATAAGCCGAAAATCGATAATGCTAGGCTAGCAATGGTGAAAGTGACAGGGGGTGAACTTACTATTCCGAAGGTGGTCACACAGCTCCATCGATTGGTTCCGACTGATCAATCCTTCTGGGATGTCGAACAAGTGGGTCACATTGTGTTCAAGGTTCCGTTTCCATCCAAAAGTGAATTAGACAGACTTCACACCTTTGGTCCATGCAAAGTGCCGAACAGCTCGTGTGAGATTAAGGTTGTTCCATGGATGTCTCAGGTGGAGCCTATGAAATTGTTGCCTCAGAAGTGGATTCGAGTTACTGGGATACCACCAAAAGTGACAGGTGACTTCTTAGCTTTGTGGAACTTGGGATCATTGTTTGGGAAAACAATAAAGGTGGATATGAAATTTACCTGCAAATTTGGTGTGCTGCGTATACTAGTGCAATTCCTTCAGGATGGCTGGTTTTCATCAAGGATGGCTTTTACAAACTAGGGTTTAAGGTGGAGCATCCAGTTGATGTCACTGATAATGAGGAAGATGAGCCTAGGTCGCCACACGATGATGATACTGATGACCAAAACGATGAGTTTCAAAAGGAAACAAATAATGAGGTGGATTGGACAGATTCGGAGGCAAATGGTGTAGTAGCCATGGCAACAGATGCTGGTTCGAACACTGAGGAAACTTATGGGAATGGAAAGAAAGCGGCAGATGATATGCAGGAGATACGTCCGGGTGTTATTTTCTCTCCGATGCTTCAAAAACAAATCTTTCAAGCTAAAAGAGAATGGATAAGTATGAATATCGGGGTTTAGACCGTTTCCAAGGAAATAGAGAACCTTACGGAGGAGATAGAAGCGATGAGGGACGAGAAGGAGACCACCACTCAATCCGAGATGCGCTCGGATTTGTTGCTGCGGGAGGAGAGCAGCACGGACGAAGATATGGTACAAGCTGCAGCGGGGACAGGTTGCGAGTTCTCTGTTGTTGATACTTAGGAGGTTGGATCGTACCTAGGAGATGAGGCTGCGGAAAACTTCATCTACAGAGATACAACAAATGGTGGACAAGAAGAAAGGCCCTCTACAGTGCATCCACTGAGTTGCGTTCAGATTTCGGACGCTGTGGCAGGGGGTTTATACATGGATTGCCTGGGAAACACGATACCAAATCAAATTGGGCAAAGTGAACTGGGTACAACTTCTGTGGTACATGCGGTAACACAGTATTCCGAGCAAGAGATTTTGGCTTTCGGAGGCATGCAAGAAAGGGAACTGCGATCAAGCTAGAGGCTTCAATCACAAGTCAATGCGAATACCCCAATTCTTGAGAGGGCAATGGACTTGGCATCTCGGAAAAACTATATGTCTCCGATAGGTACTTCTACCCCCTCCAAGTTATCTTTATTGTCTTTTACTGATTCTGAAATTAAGGCTAGAGCGGTTAAACTAGGAATTTCTTTGGGTAAATTTAGGGATCAAGAGAATGTGTCAATTGCAACTATTAAAAATATAGAAAAGGAAAGGGATCTCATTTTCTTACACAACACATTGCCACCAACAATTGATACGGATGAGTCTAGTTTAGTCTTAAAAAGAGCACAACATTTGAGTGAAGATTTGGAGGACGAGTAACGCGAGGGTTTGTTTGATCATGCGGATCATGACATACCTAAGATGAAAACCAAACGTGGGCGCAAGAAAAATATTTTTGTCAGTTGTGTGGTCCGAACAAGTGCTAGGATCGGAAAAATAACCAAGATATAAAATGAAAGGAATGGCGTGGAACTCTGATGGATTCTGTGACACTGCGAAACATGTAACTATAAATGAATCGGTAAGGGAACATTGTTTAGACTTTGTTGCTATTGTAGAGACAGGAAGGTCTTCCTTTGCAACACCCTTTTTAAAATTCCTAGCTGGGGGTATGGACTTTACGTGGTTTTGTACCCCCCCCCCCACACCCCCACAGGGGCGTTCAGGTGACATGTTGGTTGGATTTAATAATAGCACGTTGGCTGCTAATAATGTGATTGCAGGAGATTGGGTCAAATTTCATGTTAGAAATAAATTAGATGGTTTTAGATGGGCCTTTGTGGTGGTCTACAGAGCTGCACAAGAAGTAAAAAAACCTGATTTCTTGGCGGAATTAGTAAGGGTGTGTGATGATGAAACAATACCAATGTTAGTTGGAGGAGACTTCAATATAATCAGACGACAAGAAGAAAAAAACAATACAAACTTTAATGCAAGATGGCCTTTTTTATTTAATGCCATAATTGAGAGCCTGAACTTAAAGGAATTACATATGTCTGGAAGAAAATACACTTGAGCTAGCAAAATGGAAACACCATCGTTTGTGAAGTTGTACCGTTTTCTGGCCAGTGTTGAATGGGAGCAGAAATTTCCATTGGTGTCTATTCATGCGATGACACGTACAAGCTCTGATCATACTCCTTTGGTGCTAGACACCGGTGATCAAGCCTACTTAGGTAATTCATGTCTTTTTTTATTTGAGTTATCCTGGTTGCGCCAGGAAGGTTTCGCGGATTTAGTTAAAAGAGAATGGATCGGTATTCAAACCGGGTGTTCACCTGTCGAAAGATGGCAGCATAAAATCAGACACTTATTGAGAGCCTGAACTTAAAGGAATTACATATGTCTGGAAGAAAATACACTTGAGCTAGCAAAATGGAAACACCAACGTTTGTGAAGTTGTACCGTTTTCTGGCCAGTGTTGAATGGGAGCAGAAATTTCCATTGGTGTCTATTCATGCGATGGCACGTACAAGCTCTGATCATACTCCTTTGGTGCTAGACACCGGTGATCAAGCCTACTTAGGTAATTCATGTCTTTTTTTATTTGAGTTATCCTGGTTGCGCCAGGAAGGTTTCGCGGATTTAGTTAAAAGAGAATGGATCGGTATTCAAACCGGGTGTTCACTTGTCGAAAGATGGCAGCATAAAATCAGACACTTACGCCAATTTTTACGAGGATGGGCGAAGAGTCAATGTGGGGAATATAAAAACTGCGTGACAAATTATCCCTACTAATTGATCAGTTGGACATAAAGGCCGAAACAACACCTCTCAATGTTGTAGAACGTGCGGCCAAAAAGGAAGCCGATGAAGGTCTAGCTAAACTTAGAAGATATGAGGAATCAAAATGGGCGCAACGTGCGAAAGTCAAATATATTCAAGAGGGTGGAAGTAATACGAGATATTTTCACATCATTGCGAATGGAAAACATAGGAAAAAGCGAATCTTCCAATTAGAACAAGATGAAAGAGATATGCCCTAGAGGCAAATAAATAAGTAGTATTTATTGCGTTATCTCATAAGTTTATAATAGGTCTGTGTATTATGCTATAACTGTATTAATCGGAATTATTGATACACGTGTGATACATAGACAACCAGGTCCCTAGAAAGCCTCTATATGAGCTAGTCCTGTGGGCAACAGTTGATCGAGATTCCCGATCAAGGACAATGACGTCGGTTGACAGTGGGGTCATCTTGTTAGTTAAATAAGATGATGGACATACGCAAAGTAATGCAATAAGATCGTATTATGATGTTTGTCATTGGCAATAGATAAGAATATGATAGCTTATTCCTTAGACCGTGAGACCGTACTTATTGATGCTTCGTAGGGGTGCTTTGAGAGCATCAAACGTTGTGTCTTATATAGCATGACAATAACGGTGTCCATCTTGTGTATTCCGAAAGAGCATCGAGACGTAAGGATCAAGAGCGGGATTTGTTCATTCTTGTAATGGAAAGATACTCTGGGCCCACTCGGTGAGATTACATCTATATAGCTGCGCAGCTTATGACTAGGTCATGGAGATGTAATATCGCAGACGAGTTAATAACCTTCGTCGGTAACGAGATACAACAAAGACATCGGTATGTCTACGATCATATCTCGGACAAGGTAGTATCGCAGAAACAAAGGGAATGAATATCATATTTATGGTTCAACGACGATATTCGTAGAATGCACAGGGGCCGTCATATACATACAGGTATCCCTGACGGTCATTGGTGAGCGGAGTGTCTCGACCATGTCTGGAGTGTTCTCAAACCGTAGCGTAACAAACTTAAGGTCTTAGTGACACCAGGAGATAGGTTCTGGAATAATATAGGATTTTGTTGGAGAGAGAGAAATGATCCGGAAAGAGTTCTGGTGGTCCGGAAGGAGTTCCGGGAAGGTCTGGAATGGTTCCGGGAATGTCCGAAAGTTGTTCGGGTGGTTCCGAAATTGTTTCGGAGTCACGGGATATTGAATTATATATAAATATATTAATTATGAATTAATGGGATTTTAATATTAATTAAATAAAGGAAAAGGGGGCTCCCACCTACATGGGCCCTAAGAGGGCCCAAGAGGGGGAGCCGCACCACCAAAGGGGGGTGGGCCCCATGGCTGGTTCGGCCAGCCCATGTGGGGTGCGCACCCCCTCCTCCTTTGTTTAGTCCCACATGGGGGAGCTAGGGAGTTTGCACACCCCCTCCCCCTTTATATAGCAAGGAATATTAATTGGATTAATTCATTGGAAAATACAATTAATTGTATTGCAGGGCGGCCGAGCTGTTTCTCCGCCCGTTTTGCCCCCTCTCTCCACCTAAGCTATACCGTCGGGCACCGTTGCCCTGCGGGATTCCAGATAAGATCTACCTCTGCGATTTAAGCTGGATCTGAATGACCGGGGGTTGTCGTTAAGCTCCGTATGTTTGCGAGTGCTCGGAGGTAACTCTTTTTGAGGAGGCTGGGCGACGTCGTCTCGCCCCTGCAGCCGTCGCGCCACCCCCCCCCCCCCCCCCCCTCTGCCGCCGGCGCCCCGCCATCTTCCGCCCGACACCCGACGCCTGTCGACGGAGGTCATCGTCGACACCCCGGCGTCATCGTCTTCGTCATCGCGGCAAGTTCTTCGCGACCTCGAGGTCAGCTACGTACGACTTCATTGTCAACGCTTGTGCGGGAGCGTAATCCCCGCTATCGGTCTACATGGAGGTAATGTAACCCGTTCCGCCATCGTTATCGCATGTACTAGATAGATAGATCCTCGCTAGTTAGGGTTTCATACGCTAGAAAAATTATTGTTTTCTGCACCGTAACCCCGTCAGTGGTATCAGAGCCGATCTATGCGTAGTACTGCTGGTACGGTTAGAACTCATGTTGAATGAGGCGTCTTTCTTATATTTGCTACCCTCTAGCGTGCACTTGCGATGCCTTCGGTATTGAGTTGATGGAGTGGCCCGGACCGACTTTACGCGTACGCTTACGCGAGACTGGTTCCACTACTGACATACGGCTTGCACCGTATCTGTGGCTGGCGGGTGTCTGTTTCTCTCTCTCTCTAGTCGGCAAAGCATTTTCAATGGAGGGCCCGAAAGGGATGCTTAAACATGCAATTATATGATCGACGTTGTGGTACAAAGTTCGTAGGTAGGGAAGCGATTCTCTTACGAATAAGCCTATATGCCACGTAAAACTTGCAAAACTAAATAAAGTTAGAGGCGTCTAACTTTGTTTTGCAGAGGCGTTATTTTATGTGACATGGTTACGGTAAGTTTTGATATTACTCGTACTGTCGGAGGCAATGGAGGGCTCCGTAGACTCGGAGCCATGCCGGGGCGCCGGGGAGCCAGGCACATGGCGCCATGAAGGTCCAGGCGCATCGACCATGTCACATCGCACTTCATTGCATCATTATTGTGTGCTGTTGTGTGTGCATCCTATTGATTGCTTATATGCTAGATATACAACGGTAGCATCTTGAATAGGATGATCCCTAACAAATACCAAAATTGTGTTCTCCCACGTTGCGCACCACCAAGAAAGTTCTACGTTATGAGGCAGGCCGTGATGATCGGGTGTCAGACATCTCGTCGTTCGCATACAGTGGGTGTAAGCCATGTTGCACGCGCAGGGTCTTCGAGGTTTGATTGGCGAGCCTAGCATATCCAGAAATATGGCCTCGGACACGGGAAGATCGAAAGATCGAGCACGAGTCACAGAGTTGTTGTGATCGACATTTTATGTCCACCTTTGAAGCGATGCTGCCGGCCGTGATGATCGGGGGTGGTGTGGTGGATGAGGGTCGTGTAATCGCCATTATTATTTTTAGGGATAATAATCTTGGTGTGGTGTGTTTTAGATAATGTGATTATAAAACTAAAACTCATCTACATATTATAAACTTTACCTTACCTCTTTTGCGATCACGTCTGTAGACTACGCAACTATACTTCGGTTACTTCCTCAAGAGCCCGGATGCAACCTTAGAAGCCGACGGGTCCAACTTCATCAGATGGTACAAGGGTTTTAGAAACATCCTCGAACACAACAACATTCTGTATGTTCTCGATGAACCGTTAGGAGAAAGACCAGGGGATTCTGCTAGCGAGGAGGAGGAAGATGATTTCCGTAGGCGTCGAGACATATTCATCGAAGTGGAGATCACCATAACCGTATGCCTGGCACCTGAGTTGAAAGAGTTATTTCGATGCAAGGAGCCAAGCGTCATGATTGATGCGATAAAGACACACTTCGGGGATGAATTAAAGCGTGAGCAATTCAGGCAGCTTAGAATGTTACAGACCATTCATATGGAGGAGCATACCTGTCTGGAGACACATTTGAAGAGATTGTATGACATCTACTTCCAGCTGACGATGGTCTTCGATTACTGGATGGCATATTCTTGTGCCATTCAGACTGTCCTGATATCTCTACCTCCTAGCTATGAGAAGCATGTGCGCAAGTACATTTTGAAGGACGATGATATGAACTTCTACAAGTTTGTGTCTGAATTCAAATCTCAGAAAGTTGATTCCATCGAAGGAGAAATCTTCGATGCTACAGGTATATATTTGATATATACAGAATTATGAATTCGCCTCTTGATATATGATGAAGTATTTGATACTTGTTCTGTTTGTGAAACAGGTCCTGATTATCACATATATGCGGCGCAGTTTGATGTGACCTGGCACTGAAGCTGGTGATCAAGGAATTGATGGCCATTTGGTGTTCACGTCTTCAAGTTATCATAGTTATCATTAATAGTTTTTGATAAGATCTTTTGTAATAGTGAGCGAGTGTGTGTGTCTTGATTGTTGCAAGACAAAGTTATTCATGTAATAAGACAAGTTCAGTTGTTTTATATTATGAATAAAGATTCCACATCTCAGTTACATTGATTGTATGATAAGTATTCATAATTGTAGAAATAATAAAATAGTGTGTCCTATGAATAAGAGTTCTATTACTAGAACAAACACCGTCAAGATTAGTCATAAGGGCTATGAAAGAAGTAATGGATGTTTTTGGTCCGTTTAATTATTTCGAGTGCCGAGTTGATTAAGTTTGAAATCAAGTATTGAAGTTGCAATACAAGAGGAAATTAATTGAGAGTCATTTTTAATGATTAATTAATGGTGTTTTTGCTTGATCCGAATTCTTCTATGATTTTGGTAAATAGGAGTATTTGCCTGATAAATCATAAGTCTGAAATTAATTTGATAAGAGATCAAATGGGGTTTTTCAGAAGAAAGAGTGGTGAATATTATATTCACAAGATTCGATCAAAGGACAATATTTTTGAATTGTGGTGTCAACATAAAAGACTTGTGGAAATATGTTTCTGACATAGTTTATTGGCAATATCCCAATCGTTCATTATATGTTTTACACCATGCTATAACTGTATTAAGCGAAAACATTAATACAGGTGTGGTAGATAAACAACCAGGTCCCTAGTAGCCTCTACTAAGACTAGTTTCGTTGCGCGATTGATGATCGGGGTTTTCCGATCATAGGGCATGGCGTCGGTCGGCAATGGAAGTCATATCGTTAGGAGTAACGATGTGATGGACGTACCCAGTATTTATAGGACATAGTCATTACGCCTTAAGACCGTGAGACCAACTCTTATTGTTATTCCTGGAAGATACTTTGATCGCACCAAACGTCGTATCTTATTTAGTATGACAATAACGGTGATACTTTTGGGTATCGGAAAGGAGTAGTTGAGACGAGGGGTCAACAGCGGGATTTGTCAGTCCGCATAGCCGGATAGATACTCTAGGGCCCACTCGGTGAGATTATGTCAAATGAGTTTGCAAACATGTGACTAGGTCACCAGCTGACATAATATCATAAACGAGTAGAAGATAGCGATGTCGGTAACGAGATCATGCTAGGTATGGAGATATCTGAGAATGATGCTCGGACACGCTAAGTATCGCCATGACAAAGGGTTTAAGACTAGACGTCCAGGTTTGATAGATGAAAGTCATTCGTTATATCACAGGGATTAATTCATGGGGTCCAGGCCTACGAGTTAGTCGTTGATCATAGAGGAGTCTTGGTCATACCTGTTATTACATCGAACCGCTAGGGTAACACACTTAAGGGGTTTCGACAAGACAACCGGAAAGGAAAGAGATCACCGGGAGCGTCCCGGGAGGGGTCCGATGGAGATAGGGCAGCGCCGAAAGAGTTTTCGGAGCTAGGAAAAATTATATATATTATGTTTGATATTAATTAGTGTAATTAATACGCAAATATGAATTTATATATTTATTTTCGAATTTATTTAGGCTGATTTCCCTAAATGGGCCTTCTGGTCGAAAGAAGGCCCATGGGGGGGGGGAACCCTCAAGGGAATTTTGTGGGGGAGGCTTGGCCGGCCTAGGTGGGCCAAATGGGGCCCACCTAGGACCGGCGCACCATCCCTAGCCGCACCATGGCTGTGGGATAGTCCCACATTGCCTGGCTAGGGAGATGGCTCCCCCCGGGAGCCTATATAAGAAGGGGCACCCCTGGCCTTTTAATTCACCAATTAATTCCCAATTTCTCTCTCGATCTTGTGGTTCCCTTGTCGGAGCCGCGCCGAGTAGAGGAGGGGGATCTCTTCCACCATAGCCCGCTGCCGCGCGGCTGGTGTTCCGGTCCAAGTCTTCCGCTGCTCGTCCTGGACTGGAGCTTCGGAGGCCGTCGTCTCCACCGTATGTCTGTGACGCCCTGCGAGGTGCTGCGCTAGCGGTACTCGGAGGCCTACTTCCTCCACCCGACCTCGGGGTCATCTTCGTCGTCCTCGTCACGCCGAGTTCTCCGCGACCTAGAGGTCGGCTACGTCGTCTTCGTCGTCAACGCTTGTGCGGGAGCGTAATCCCCGCTATTCGGTCTACGAGGGTATGTATTCCGATCTCCGCCGTACTTCTATATCTGCATAGTGTAGATCTTGGCTAGTTTAAGTATATCGTTGCTAGGAATTTTTTTGTTTTCTGCACACGTTCCCCTTCAGTGGTATCAGAGCCGATCTATCGTAGATATAGTTGTACGCTGTTAGAACCTGTGTTCTGCACGGGGGCACCGTTCCTGTTATTTGCTACCCTCTAGCGTGCACTTGTGATTCCAGCGGCATCGAGTTGATGAAGCGGCCCGGACCGACTTTACGCGTACGCTTACGCGAGACTGGTTCCACTACTGACATACGGCTTGTACCGTATCTGTGGCTGGCGGGTGTCTGTTTCTCTCTCTTTAGTTGGCTTTGCATTTTCAATGGAGGGCCCGAAAGGGATGCTTAAACATGCAATTATTGGATCGTTGTTGTGGTAAGGTTCGTAGGTATGAAGCGGTTCTATTTACAAAAGCCCCGAGCCACGTAAAATATGCAAAAGATAAAGTAGAAGCGTCTAAGTTTATTTTGCAGGGGCTATGTGATATGGTCAAGGTAGGTTTATTAAATTGTTTATAAAGTGCGGGCGCCAAGAAGACCATGGCGCAATGGACTATATCACATTGCATTACATTTGATGTTTTGTGTGCATCTTATATTGTGTGATTATATATATAGTATATATTAGTTACACGGCGGTAGCTATATAAGATGATCCCTTCAAAATACCCCTAGTGTTCTCCCTCCAACGCGCACCACCAAGAAAGTTCTACGTTATGAGGCAGGCCGTGATGATCGGGTGTCAGACATCTCGTCGTTCGCATACAGTGGGTGTAAGCCATGTTGCACAAGCGTCGGCGTGGAGGTTTTTTGGTGGCGAGCCTAGCATATTCAGAAATATGGCCTCGGAACAGGGAGACCGAAAGGTCGAGCACGAGTCACAAAATTGGTGTGGCGGATTTTTGTCTACTATTGAAGTTGTGCCGCCGGCTCTGATGATAAGGGGTGGTGCAATGGATGGGGGTCGTGTAATCGCTTAAACGACCAGGATGGATGTTCGTTTGAGTGGGAGTTCGGATAGTTATTTTCTAAAATACTAGAACTCAGAATATAATGAACAGAGTCTGTTTTGCAAACCTTTGTAGATATTAACCATTGTGATAGCATCTTTTCAAATTAGGCGCATTCCTGCGTTTGAGAAACTTAAAAGGTTGGGTCCAAACTTCATAGTTTTATACTTTAGCTTGAGGATACTCCTTGTTTAAACCGTTAGCTCTTTGTGTTACAATGCCCGCTAGGAGATAAACCCGGAGATTCCGCTAACAAAAGATAATTTTGATTATCGGATTTTGTGCGGATGATATCATCATAGTCCTGAAGGAGATATGCCCTAGAGGCAAATAAATAAGTAGTATTTATTGCATTATCTCATAAGTTTATAATAGGTTTGTGTATTATGCTATAACTGTATTAATCGGAATTATTAATACACGTGTGATACATAGACAACCAGGTCCCTATCAAGCCTCTATATGAGCTAGTCCATTGGGCAACAGTTGATCGAGATTCCCGATCAAGGACAATGACGTCGGTTGACAATGGGGTCATCTTGGACATACGCAAAGTATTGCAATAAGATCGTATTACGATGTTTGTCATTTGCAATAGATAAGAATATGATAGCTTATTCCTTAGACCGTGAGACCGTACTTATTAATGCTTCATACGGGTGCTTTGAGAGCATCAAACGTTGTGTCTTATATAGCATGACAATAACGGTGTCCATCTTGGGTATTCCGAAAGAGCATCAAGACGTAAGGATCAAGAGCGGGATTTGTTCATTCTTGTAATGGAAAGATACTCTTGGCCCACTCGGTGATATTGCATCTATATAGCTGCGCAGCTTATGACTAGGTCATGGAGATGTAATATCGCAGACGAGTTAATAACCTTAGTCGGTAACGAGATACAACAAAGACATCGGTGTGTCTACGATCATATCTCAGACAAGGTAGTATCGCAGAGACAAAGGGAATGATTGTCATATTTATGGTTCAACGACGATATTCGTGGAATGCACAGGGGTCGTCATATATTTCAGGTATCCCTGACGATCATTGGTGAGCGGAGTGTCTCGACCATGTCTGGAGTGTTCTCGAACCGTAGCGTAACAAACTTAAGGTCTTAGCGACGCTAGGAGATAGGTTCTGGAATATTATAGGAATTTGTTGGAGAGAGAGAAATGATCCGGAAAGAGTTCCGGTGGTCCGGAAGGAGTTCCGGGGAGGTATGGAATGGTTCCGGGAATGTCCGAAAGTTGTTCGGGTGGTTCCGAAATAGTTTCGGAGTCATGGGATATTGAATTATATATAAATATATTAATTATGAATTAATGGGATTTTAATATTAATTAAATAAAGGAAAAAGGGGGCTCCCACCTACATGGGCCCTAAGAGGGCCCAAGAGGGGGGAGCCGCACCCCACAAGGAAGGGAGGCTTGGGCCTCCTAGTCCGAGTTGGACTAGGAGTAGGAGAAGCCCAAGGGGGGGTTCGGCCGAACCCCCCCCCCCCCCTCCCCTCTCCTCCTTTAGTCCCACATGGGGGAGCCAAGGGGTTTGCACACCCCCTTCCCCCTTTATATACCAAGGCATATTAATTGATTTAATTCATTGGAAAATACAATTAATTGTATGCAGGCCGGCCGAGCTGTTTCTCCGCCCGTTTTGCCCCCTCTCTCCACCTAAGCTATACCGTAGAGCGTCGTTGCTCTGCGGAATTCCATATAAGATCTACCCCTGCGATTTCAGCTGGATCTGAATGACCGGGGGTTGTCGCTAAGCTCCGTATATTTGTGAGTGCTCGAAGGTAACTCTTTTGAGTAGCCTGGGCAACGTCGTCTTGCCCCTGCAGCCGTCGCGCCTCCCTCCCCTCTGCTGCCGGCGCACCAGCCCCGGTGCTGGCGCTCTGCCTTCTTCCGCCCGACGCCCGTCGACGCAGATCATCGTCAACATCTCGGCGTCATCGACTTCGACATCGCGGCAAGTTCTTCGCGACCTTGAGGTCGGCTACGTACGACTTCATCGTCAACGCTTGTGCGGGAGCGTAATCCCCGCTATCGGTCTACATGGAGGTAATGTAACCCGTTCCGCCACCGTTATCGCATGTACTAGATAGATAGATCCTGGCTAGTTAGGGTTTCGTTCGCTAGAAAAATTATTGTTTTCTGCACCGTAACCCCTTCAAGTCCAGTGTATGCTATGATCTCTGCCATAAAGAACCAACGGTGGGTACGAGTTATTGGATCACGGACATATGATATGGTCGCTAAAACTCGGGGTACCCCAAACGTTGGGTTGATGAAGTTTATCAGTAAGTTGACTGATTGTCTTCTCAACTAAAATGGAAGAGAATACACACATTGAGGGAGCACGTGGCGGTCATACTTAATGATGTATGTTCATGATTAATGAACATTGAGACGCCTCGCTCAGCTCAATCACTGGATGACAGACATCGTTGCCAAGTGCAAATCCTCTGTCATAGACTATGTCATGCAAGGGGAATTATTCACCTTCATGGTTCTTGATTACGGTGGAAGTATCAAGAAGATGAGACGGATCGCTGGAAGTCATCAATGATGATGGTGTATATATGATATACATGTTATGAATGTTTTAGCTAAGCAAGTACTCGCAGTAGTGACTAAGTTTTGAACTAGTCATGTTTTGTGAAAACCAGGTTTACTTTTTCAGTAGCTTGAAAGGATGAGGCGACATTGCTTGTTGATAATGGCAATCAAGTTGTTGTGATGGCCATAGACACTCTCCCTCTAGATCTACCATTTGAATAAATTCTTTATGATCGGGTGTTGGTATGATCGTTACGAGTGTGTCTCCTCTAGCGAGACACTTGTTCATACATGATAGTGACAAATTGGTGTCCTATATTTATGAAGTAATGATCATATGCCGATTTGAATTTAGATGGTAGAAGCTCCCACATTCATAATATTAATGCCAAAGGATACAAACTTAATAAAGACACCACATATGTGTGGCACTACCGTTTAGTCATGTCAATGTTATATGCATTAGCTCCACACTGGATGGACCTACAAGTCCTAAGATTTGATCTTTTGACACTTGCAAAAATAACTGTGACACCGTTTTCGGAAAACGGGCATATAACTTATTGATAGTCATACATGGAGATGTATGTGGTTCAATGAAGTAATTGACGGGTAGTGGAGACCTTTATTTCGTGAACTTCACTGAACGTTTTGAGTATAGCTTGTTGAAAATCGTGCATATGGGTGTATGTGAATCAATGAAGTACTTTGACGTGTAGTGGAAGTCTTTATTTCATATACTTCATGAATATTCCGAGTAGATATATGGATATCCACTCCGGGGAATGTTAGTCTGAAATTTTGATTCGATCAAACGAAGTTCAGAATGAAGTAGGAAATAAACTTAACAAGAAAATCGAATTCCCGCGATGCAAATCGAGGAAATAAAGATTTGAGTTATAATGTTGGCACATCATTGGAAGACTTGTGAGAAGAGTTCCACAAATTACGTCGCATGGAACACCATAGTGTTATGGTGTGTTAGGACGTCGTAATTGCACCCTATCGGATAGTGTGTGGTAAATAAATCTCTTACCGAATTATTGTGATCATTAGAGTCATATGGTAGAAACGTAAACACTCACGTTAGCAAATAGGTAAACCATTTGAATCCATGGAGACAATACCATATGAGTAATGGTGTGGCTTTTACCCTGGATTGTCGTTTCAGCAATTTAATGTTTCGATGTAATCGAAGCTAAAATGGATTAATCTTTGTAGTATACCCTACCTAAAGAGTTAGTTGGGTACATGTCTCACGACATAGGCAAAATCATTGCCGGGATATACCTTGCGAAAGAAATAGTTTCTTATCTGAAGGTATAAGACGAAGTTGGAGAACTTCCTCTCCAGACATCAGAGTGGCGCAATCAAAAGTGTTTTTGGTGTCAGGCTCCACAGCTTGAAAAAGCTGATGATTCAAAATCATGATGTTCTGAGCTCATACTAAGAGCGTAGGCATACGAGGTTGTGTTCCACATTGTGTGTTACGACAATCTTGCTATGAAGCTCATATTAATGGAATATGATAGACCTAAGAACTACGAAGAAGAGATGGTGAACCTAAGTCCGAGAAATGGCTATGAGTCATTTATGATCCGAAATAAAATCCATATACGATTACCAGGTAATGACTTGGGAGATCTTCTTGATGGAATCTAGGATGTTGATAGTATATGGAGTTTTATGAGAGAGTAGATATTGAGCAGATTCGTTTTGTCGTGAAACAGTTCCGACAGACCACATGAGACTTTGTCTCAAATGGCGAAGCCTAAATCTATTCTGGGTCGTTTAGCAATTACTATAATTTCGAATGAGAAATTGATAGATGGATGAGAAAACCATGGTTCTTAATAGTGTAATTAAGAATGGTTTGTAATCCCGAGGATGCTAAACATGTATGCAAACTTCGGTTGTCCATTCATGGGCAGAAGCAAGCATATCGGAGCTGGAATCTTCACTTTGATAATGTGATCAAAGGATTTTGGAGTTGTCCAAAATAGTTGAAGAAACCTACATTTGCAAAGAAGTGAGTGGGAGCAAAGTAGCTTTCCTTGATCTTATATGCGGAAGGCATATTTGAGTGGGAGCTAAGTAGCTTTTCCTTGATCTTATATGCGGAAGGCATATTTGAGTGGGAGCTAGGTGTCATTCGTGATTTGGTATGTAACAATATATTGAATGACACAGATCCTCTAGTAGAGTGTAAAGGATTATTTAAGTGATTAAATTTTCTATGAAATGAAGTTAGGAGTATTAGGCATCCGATTTATAATTGTATAGATCAGAAGGGGCTTAATAACATTAGGTCAGAATATTTCCTAAGTCAAGATTCTGAAGTGTTTCAGAATAGGACAAGCAAAGAAAGAGGTTCTTGCTTGTATGACTAGGTAAAATATTAAGTTTATCTTGGCATTTTCAGTTATAGCAAATGATGTTCGACATTATCTATGTACCAGTCATAGATTCTATCATATTGAAAGCTCGACTTAGTGTGACCCAAGTTCTTGGTTGAAGAACAGGTTCTAGAGTGATCCTTGTGTGGATCAGTGAACAAACGTTAAGTTTATTCTTCAGTGTCTATGAGAACTGAAGATAGGTTTTCTAGTAACGGGTAAGAGTGGAATGGCAACTTGCCGTAAAGCGGTTACGATGATGCAAGTTATTACACTGACCCATACGACTAGAAATCTCATATAGGAGATGTCCTATATTTTGAAGAAAGACATGGTTAGTTTGCGAAGTCGCATATGAATGCACTGTCGCATAATCTACATAGGTATATAAATATATCGCGACTTTAGAAGTAGCAAGTGTGATTGGACTGAGCAGTTTTCCGAGCGTAGGTGGTCCCTTAATAGATCTTTCAGACTTTTAAGGCGCATGCTACGCGAATGCTCGAGTCTCACTCCATCCACTGGGATATATTTCACCGTCATCGTAAGATACGGGATGATGTCAAACTAGGTGACATAGAAGTGTTGCAAAGCACATATAGGTCTCAATGTGTGAGATATGTTGACTGTACTCCTCTTCCACGAGGCGAGCAGGCACCAAGATGCTTTGGGTGTTGAGCTTTTACCAGGTTGTAAACTAGATTAAGTGTTACTCTAGTGCAAGTGGGAGACTGAAGGGAATATGCCCTAGAGGCACTTAATAAACATAGTTTATTGGCAATATCCCAGTCGTTCATTATATGTTTTACACCATGCTATAACTGTATTAAGCGAAAACATTAATACAGGTGTGGTAGATAAACAACCAGGTCCCTAGTAGCCTCTACTAAGACTAGTTTCGTTGCGCGATTGATGATCGAGGTTTTCCGATCATAGGGCATGGCGCCGGTCGTCAATGGAAGTCATATCGTTAGGAGTAACGATGTGATGGACGTACCCAGTATTTATAGGACATAGTCATTACGCCTTAAGACCGTGAGACCAACTCTTATTGTTATTCCTGGAAGATACTTTGATCGCACCAAACGTCGTATCTTATTTACTATGACAATAACGGTGATACTTTTGGGTATCGGAAAGGAGTAGTTGAGACGAGGGGTCAACAGCGGGATTTGTCAGTCCACATAGCCGGATAGATACTCTAGGGCCCACTCGGTGAGATTATGTCAAATGAATTTGCAAACATGTGACTAGGTCACCAGCTGACATAATATCATAGACGAGTAGAAGATAGCGATGTCGGTAACGAGATCATGCTAGGTATGGAGATATCTGAGAATGATGCTCGGACACGCTAAGTATCGCCATGACAAAGGGTTTAAGACTAGACGTCCAGGTTTGATAGATGAAAGTCATTCGTTATACCACAGGGATTAATTCATGGGGTCCAGGCCTACGAGTTAGTCGTTGATCATAGAGGAGTCTTGGTCATACCTGTTATTATATCGAACCGCTAGGGTGAAGGGGATCGTGTGCAGAAAACAAAAAATTTCCTACCGACGATATCCTAAAAGCATGCCAAGATCTATTCTATGCAGATATAGTAGTACGAACGGAGATCGGAATACGTACCCTTGTAGACCGAAAGCGGGGATTACGTTCCCGCACAAACGTTGTCGATGCAGACCGACGAAGCCGACCTCAAGGTCGTGTAGAGGAAGCAGGCCTCCGAGTACCGCTAGCGCAGCACCTCGCAGGGAGTCGCACACGTACGGTGGAGACGACGCATCCGAAGCTCCAGTCCAGGACGAGCAGCGGAAGACTTGGACCGGAACACCAGCAGCGCGGCAGCGGGCTATGGAGGAGGAGATCCCCTCTTCCTCAGCTCGGCGCGGCTCCGACTTGGGAACCACGAGATCGAGAGAGAAATCGGGAATTAATTGGTGAATTAAAAGGCTGGGGGTGCCCCTTCTTATATAGGCTCCCAGGGGGAGCCTACCTTGCCAGCCAGGCAATTTGGGTCTATCCCCACATAGCCTGGTTCGGCTAGGGAGTGCGCCGGCCCCCTGGTGGGCCCCATGTGGCCCACCAAGGCCGGCCTCCAAGCCCCCACCGAATTCCCAAGGGGGTTCCCCCCCTTCTTGGGCCTTCTTTCGTCCGGAAGGCCCATTTAGGGAAATCTGGTTTAATAAATTCGAAAATAAATATATAAAATCATATTTGCAAATTAATAACACTAATTAATATCAAACATAATATATATAATTTTTCCTAGCTCTGAAAACTCTTTCGCCGCTGCCCGATCTCCATCGGACCTCTCCCGGGACGCTCCCGGTGATCTCCTTCCTTTCCGGTTGTCTTGTCGAAACCCCTTAAGTGTGTTACCCTAGCGGTTCGATATAATATCAGGTATGATCAAGACTCCTCAATGATCAACGACTAACTCGTAGGCCTGGACCCCATGAATTAATCCCTGAGATATAACGAATGACTTTCATCTATCAAACCTGAACGTAAAGTCTTAGACCTTTTGCCATAGCGATACTTAGCACGTCCGAGCGTCGTTCCATAGATATCTGCATACCTAATCCCGACCTCGTTACCGACGACGCTATCTTCTACTCGTTCATGATCTCATGTCTCCGTGACCTAGTCACATGCTTGCAAGCTCATTAGACATGATCTCACCGAGTGGGCCCGAGAGTATCTATCCTGCTATGCGGACTGGCAAATCCCGCTCTTGACCCCTCGTCTCAACTACTCCTTTCCAATACCCAAAAGTATCACCGTTATTGTCATACTAAATAAGATGCGACGTTTGGTGCAATCAAAGTATCTTCCGGGAATATCAATAAGAGTTGATCTCACGGTCAAAGGCGTAACGACTACGTTCTCCAAAACTGGGTATGTCCATCACATCACTCTCCAGCGATATGACTCTCATTGCCGATCGGCGCCATGCCCCATGACCGGGAAACCTCGATCATCAATCGCGCAACGAAACTAGTCTTAGTAGAGGCTACTAGGGACCTGGTTGTTTACGTATCACACCCGCATTAATGTTTCCGCTTAATACGGTTCTAGCATGACACAAAAACCTATTATGAACAAACGAGATATGATAAAGAATACACTTTA
Organism: Poa annua; assembly: GCA_026929855.1. Taxonomy (NCBI): domain Eukaryota; kingdom Viridiplantae; phylum Streptophyta; class Magnoliopsida; order Poales; family Poaceae; genus Poa; species Poa annua. The sequence continues at coordinate 75,834,343 of CM049426.1, forward strand.
TTAATTGCCTCTAGGGCATATCTCCTTCATAGGGTAACACACTTAAGGGGTTTCGACAAGACAACCGGAAAGGAAAGAGATCACCGGGAGCGTCCCGGGAGGGGTCCGATGGAGATCGGGCAGCGCCGAAAGAGTTTTCGGAGCTAGGAAAAATTATATATATTATGTTTGATATTAACTAGTGTAATTAATACGCAAGTATGATTTTCTATATTTATTTTCGAATTTATTTAGGCTGATTTCCCTAAATGGGCCTTCTGGTCGAAAGAAGGCCCATGGGGGGGGGGGAAACCCTCAAGGAATTTTGTGGGGGAGACTTGGCCGGCCAAGGTGGGCCAAATGGGGCCCACCTAGGGCCGGCGCACCATCCCTAGCCGCACCTTGGCTGTGGGATAGTCCCACATTGCCTGGCTAGGGAGGTTGGCTCCCCCCGGGAGCCTATATAAGAAGGGGCACCCCTGGCCTTTTAATTCACCAATCAATTCCTAATTTCTCTCTCGATCTTGTGGTTCCCTTGTCGGAGCCGCGCCGAGTAGAGGAGGGGGGTCTCTTCCACCATAGCCCGCTGTCGCGCTGCTGGTGTTCCGGTCCAAGTCTTCCGCTGCTCGTCCTGGACTGGAGCTTCGGAGGCCGTCGTCTCCACCGTATGTGTTTGACGCCCTGCGAGGTGCTGCGCTAGCGGTACTCGGAGGACTACTTCCTCCACCCGACCTCGGGGTCATCTTCGTCGTCTTCGTCGCGCCGAGTTCTCCGTGACCTAGAGGTCGGCTACGTCGTCTTCGTCGTCAACGCTTGTGCGGGAGCGTAATCCCCGCTATTCGGTCTACGAGGGTATGTATTCCGATCTCCGCCGTACTTCTATATCTGCATAGTGTAGATCTTGGCTAGTTTAAGGATATCGTTGCTAGGAATTTTTTTGTTTTCTGCACACGATCCCCTTCAGTTTCACAATATTATAATGTCATATATGGTGATATGTGGGGTATTATAATCATACTATATTTTAAATATAGTATGGTCTGTCAGAATCAGTCTTAGAAACTCCTAATATGTTCGAAACATTATAGTCGATGTCCACTTTAGAAATTAGATATTTTTCTCAACGAAAATTCGTAGGATCGACAGTAGTGTCGACATGTATATGATTATACGATAATTCGGAATATACATGAATAGTTCTTTGTAGGTTACTCGCATTGAATGGGAGTGTATTCCAAAACCAAATAGAAACAAAACTCAGTTTTTTGTCTATGTAATTCCGTGGAAAAGATGATTTTTCGAATTATGGTTTATGGATTGGAATTAGAAGCTTGAAATAAGATGTCAGACCTATGTTGGAAGGTGTTCCAAAGAGTATATGTCTACAAATGAAAATTTGGTGATTAAGAGTCAAGGAGACTAGAAAATTGTTTTCTGCTTGCAATCCTCTTTATAAAGATCATAATATTTTCATGAACAAAGCTTCTAAATAAGGTGTTGTTATATTTAATATTGCTGCCAGGTCACAGCACAATATTAAATGTTTCAGATCTTGTTGACAGATCAAGGTGCACTTTATGAATACAAAGAAAGTTGAGAAAATATCAAAATATGAACAAAGGCTTTTTCAGCCTGGAAATCCAAGTTACATTTGAAAGGATTAAAAGAGTAATTGTTGCTGCAATTCTTATTAGAGGAATAAGATTGTTTAATCATCATATAAACTGTTATATGAGAAATGTGACTATAAGAAAGACGCGGAAGCATGTCTTGTCAAGAAATGTGTCTTGGACAAGATCAAATTTGTTGACTACATTTATGTAGACATGCTTGAAGTCTGAAGGATTTGTATTAATGTAATACTATAGTTTGTATTAAATTCGAATCGATAATAGATCAATGATTTTGGTTTGACCAAAAATGTCGATTTAAGTGGGAGTCGTAGTTGGTTCACTCAGGTGAAATATGTGAAGAACATATTTTTGAGTGGGAGCTTAGGAACTCAAATATGTGGATGACACGTTTTTGAGTGGGAGCTCGTGTTATCAAATATGTGGAGACATAATTTGAGTGGGAGCCGAATTCATCTTGTGTGAATGACACATTGTGAAATTGTACCAGTAGAATAGATGAGAAGGATGAAGTTGTGAAACTATTTGAAAGTTAGTGTCTATTTGGAATAGAACGGGAATTTTAAATAGTTAGTCGAGTTGTTTTGGATTATATCTGAGGAGTCAGAATAGAATCAAAAGGATGGTCCTTTGAAATCCAATTGATCATTAAGAGTAATGATACAAGGTAGTAACGGTTGTATGACATGTTGGTTTATTATGTAATATTAGACATCATACAGAAACCATATTATCTGCTCGATAAAATATAACTGATGTTCTTAAGAAAAGAACAGTTGTAAAAGTAAATTAAGAATTTACTGGAAGTAGAAGTGCGTTAGTTGATGGATTGACATGAGAATGTCAAGTTTTGTACATTGGTGTGAAAGTATGTAGATATCGCGAGTTTGTAATTGTTACAAGGGGCTCATAGTGACTGAGTGTGTTTTCTAGGCAGTTATCTGATTGGTATAATCAGAGTAAGCGCTGGGAAACAGAAGTCTCACTTAGTTACGGTATTTGCATATATGTTATTGGATAACATGGTGATATCAAGCAAGTTGATATTAATGAATCGCAAAAGTATGTACAATCATGGATTGTGCAGATTGTCAGAGTAACACTCTTTCACAAGCAAGCATTATCAAATGATTCTTATTTGATAAGGATTTTGATGCAGCTAGTTTATTTGTACTCTAGTGCAAGTGGGAGACTGAAGGAGATATGCCCTAGAGGCAAATAAATAAGTAGTATTTATTGCGTTATCTCATAAGTTTATAATAGGTTTGTGTATTATGCCATAACTGTATTAATCGGAATTATTGATACACGTGTGATACATAGACAACCAGGTCCCTAGCAAGCCTCTATATGAGCTAGTCCAGTGGGCAACAGTTGATCGAGATTCCCGATCAAGGACAATGACGTCGGTTGACAGTGGGGTCATCTTGTTAGTTGAATAAGATGATGGACATACGCAAAGTAATGCAATAAGATCGTATTACGATGTTTGTCATTTGCAATAGATAAGAATATGATAGCTTATTCCTTAGACCGTGAGACCGTACTTATTGATGCTTCGTAGGGTTGCTTTGAGAGCATCAAACGTTGTGTCTTATATAGCATGACAATAACGGTGTCCATCTTGGGTATTCCGAAAGAGCATCGAGACGTAAGGATCAAGAGCGGGATTTGTTCATTCTTGTAATGGAAAGATACTCTGGGCCCACTCGGTGAGATTACATCTATATAGCTGCGCATCTTATGACTAGGTCATGGAGATGTAATATCGCAGACGAGTTAATAACCTTCGTCGGTAACGAGATACAACAAAGACATCGGTATGTCTACGATCATATCTCGGACAAGGTAGTATCGCAGAAACAAAGGGAATGAATATCATATTTATGGTTCAACGACGATATTCGTAGAATGCACAGGGGTCGTCATATACATCCAGGTATCCCTGACGGTCATTGGTGAGCGGAGTGTCTCGACCATGTCTGGAGTGTTCTCGAACCGTAGCGTAACAAACTTAAGGTCTTAGCGACACAAGGAGATAGGTTCTAGAATAATATAGGATTTTGTTGGAGAGAGAGAAATGATCCGGAAAGAGTTCCGGTGGTCCGGAAGGAGTTCCGGGAAGGTCTGGAATGGTTCCGGGAATGTCCGAAAGTTGTTCGGGTGGTTCCGAAATTGTTTCGGAGTCACGGGATATTGAATTATATATAAATATATTAATTATGAATTAATGGGATTTTTATATTAATTTAATATTAATTAAATAAAGGAAAAAGGGGGCTCCCACCTACATGGGCCCTAAGAGGGCCCAAGAGGGGGAGCCGCACCACCAAAGGGGGGTGGGCCCCATGGCTGGTTCGGCCAGCCCATGTGGGGTGCGCACCCCCCTCCTCCTTTGTTTAGTCCCACATGGGGGAGCTAGGGAGTTTGCACACCCCCTCCCCCTTTATATAGCAAGGCATATTAATTGGATTAATTCATTGGAAAATACAATTAATTGTATTGCAGGCCGGCCGAGCTGTTTCTCCGCCCGTTTTGCCCCCTCTCTCCACCTAAGCTATACCGTCGGGCACCGTTACCCTACGGGATTCAAGATAAGATCTACCTCTGCGATTTCAGCTGGATCTGAATAACCGGGGGTTGTCGTTAAGCTCCGTATGTTTGCGAGTGCTCAGAGGTAACTCTTTTTGAGGAGCCTGGGCGACGTCGTCTCGCCCCTGCAGCCGCCGCGCCACCCCCCCCCTCTGCCGCCGGCGCAACCCCCCTGGTGCCGGCGCCCCGCCATCTTCCGCCCAACGCCCGTCGACGCAGGTCATCGTCGACACCCCGGCGTCATCGTCTTCGTCATCGCGGCAAGTTCTCCGCGACCTCGAGGTCGGCTACGTACGACTTCATCGTCAACGCTTGTGCGGGAGCACAATCCCCGCTATCGGTCTACATGGAGGTAATGTAACCCGTTCCGCCATCGTTATCGCATGTACTAGATAGATAGATCCTGGCTAGTTAGGGTTTCATACGCTAGAAAAATTATTGTTTTCTGCACCGTAACCCCTTCACAAGATGAGGGAACTATTGTGGGACAAGAAAACCTCAAATCATTTATCTCTGAGTATTATAAGAAATTATTTGGACCCCCGATACAGAATCATTTTTAAATGGAGGAAGGAATGACTCATGACATGCCTGAGATTTCGGCTGAGGAGAATATCATCCTAACTCAAATATTTACAGAGAAAGAAGTGTTCGATGCTATAAATCAGATGGAACATAATAAAGCTCCTGGGCCTGATGGATTCCCTGCGGAGTTCTAGCAAAAAATTTGGGGTGTAATTTAAAATGACTTAATGACGATGTTTACCCAGTTGTGAGAAGGAAACCTCCCACTTTATAAGTTGAACTTTGGGATTATTACGTTGCTGCCCAAGAAGGAGGATGCAAGTCGGATTAAGCAATATAGACCAATATGTTTGTTGAATGTCAGTTTCAAAAATTTCACGAAAGTAGGAACAAATTGGGTAACTTCGATAGCTAGTAGAGTTGTGCGGCCAACTCAAACGGCTTTCATACCTGGTAGAAATATCCTGGAAGGAGTAGTTGTGCTCCATGAGACGATCCATGAATTACATAGGAAGAAAATGGACGGGGTACTTTTCAAGATAGACTTTGAAAAGGCTTATGATAAGGTAAAATGGTCGTTCGTTCAACAGGTTTTGCGCATGAAAGGATTTACACCTCAATGGTGTGAGTGGATTGCGAGGTATATCCAAGGAGGGAGTGTTGGAATACGTGTGAATGACGATATCGGTCATTACTTCCAAACTTTAAAAGGTTTAAGACAAGGAGATGCTTTGTCACCACTCCTTTTTAATCTAGTGGCTGATATGTTGGCGATTCTTATATCGAGAGCTAAGGAAGATGGCCAAGTGGGTACTTTAGTACCCCATCTTGTGGATGGAGGTGTCTCTATCCTCCAATATGCGGATGACACAATATTATTTATTGAGCACGACACTGCGAAAGTCGTGAACATGAAACTGATATTGGCCTTTTTCGAACAACTATCGGGTTTGAAAATAAATTTTCACAAAAGTGAGTTGTATTGTTTTGGAAAAGCAAAGGATAATCAAGATGAATACCGCCACATATTCGGGTGTGAAATAAGGTCTTTACCATTTAGATATTTGGGAATTCCAATACACTATAGAAAATTGGTGAATAAAGAGTGGAAAATTGTGGAGGATCGGTTTGAGAAGAAGCTAGCCTCATGGGTGGCCAAGATATTATCATACAGAGATCGTCTTGTGCTAATTAATTCAGTATTGACAAGCTTACCCATGTTTCTACTATCTTTCTTTGAAATACCTAAAGGAGTGCGCAAACGTTTGGACTACTATCGCTCTCGTTTTTTCTGGCAAAGTGATCAGCTTAAGCGTGCAGGCCGAAAGATCAAGGGGGGTTAGGAATTGCGGTACTACAAACCAAAAACAAATGTTTGTTAAGCAAGTGGTTATTTAAATTACTGAACGAAGAAGGTGTGTGGAAGGAGCTATTAGTTAACAAGTATCTAGGGGATAAAACATTATCCCAAGTTCAATCTAAACCTTTTGACTCACCGTTTTGGAAAGGTCTAATGAAAGTTAAGAATGAGTTTTTCAGGGTGGAAAATTCCTTCTAGGCAATGGTGAACAAATACGGTTTTGGGAGGATGGGTGGTTTGGGCTAGGTTCATTAGCAAATGAATATCCTCACCTCTATGCTATCACATCTAATAAAAATGCAACAGTCAGGGACGTGCTTAGCACAGTACCTATAAATCTCCCTTTCAGAAGAGTACTAGCTGGAGAAAATAGAAACCGCTGGTTCCATCTAACAGAGAGACTAATGCGAGTAACTCTTTTAGACACACCAGATAAGTTTATTTGGAGCCTCACAAACAATGGCGCATTTTCTGTAAAATCTTATTATCTTGATTTGCTTAATGGCCACACAAGTTACTTGCGGAAATACTTGTGGAAACTCAAAATCCTATTAAAGATAAAGATTTTTTTATGGTTCTTAAACAGGAAAGATATATTAACGAAGGACAATTTGGCTAAGCGACATTGGATAGGGTGTAGAAAATGTGTTTTCTGTGATACAAATGAGTCTGTAGAACACCTTTTTATTTCATGTACTTTTGCCAGGGATATATGGAGACTAGTTCACTTCAGGTTTAATGTTTATCCACCAACTAGTCTCTCTAATATGTTTGGATCATGGCTTAATGGGATAGATAAAGATACCAAGGCTCGAATTAGGATTGGTGTTGCGGCCATTCTTCGGGCTATTTGGAATTGTCGCAATGACATTGTTTTTAACAGAAAGAATTCATCTCACTATTTGCAGGTTATCAACATGACTTTGTACTGGATCCGGTTATGGTCTTATCTCCTTCCTATGGACCAGCGTGGCCTTATGGAAGTGGGATGCACCCGTATGTTGACGGTGGTCCGAGCTATCTTCTGCCGAGCTGGGTGGCAGCACACTAGAAGGCTTAATGCTTAGTGTTTCCCTTTTTCACTGGTTGATTGTGTATCCACTTTATGTGATCCTTGAATTGTAAACTGCGGACGGCTATGTGCATTATTTTGATGCAGAGGCCGGGGATCCGCACCCCTTTTCTAAATAAAAAATATTTTTATCTCATTATACTATGTATGTTTTCTATTACAGGATATATCCTAAATTACAATATCAATTTGTAGACCTGGTGGAAAGTGCAATTTACTCTTGCCTGTGATCATAAAGTGCCAGTGGAGACTCCCTGTCATGAAGAAACGTCTCAGACACTGAAAATTACGCAGCATATTTATAAGAGGACTGGTGGCCCCCCTTCAGTCAATCTACCGAACGTTTTTCACACTGGAGTCTTGTTATGAACGATGGCTAAGTTTTCCATGCTTCTATTGAGAACGTTTCAAGTGTTCATACTGTTTGCCTCGTGACATTTTCTTGACTGTATCTGCATGTTGTTTGGCTAATGATGTTTTTTCTTGGCTACTTTTTTACAAAATAACTTATAAAACAAATTTGGTACAGTTTCACAACGCCAAACTGAGCGCTAAGTTTCTCCGTTCAATCAGATCTCTTCATTTTCCTTCTTCTCATAGGGATTTTCCTGCACCAGTAATAGGTTCCTCAACCACAAATCATCAGTCCCCTCACTGTGTAATGATTACTAGAAGGTAATGGCGCGCTTTGCTGCACCCATTTCACTATAATGATTTTGTTTGTTAAATTGGAATCAGAAGCATATCCTGTTATAGTGAAGATTGTTTACACGGATCATCTTTTTTATCACTTAATAGAGACAACCATGTATATTACCCACTGCATCCTGTTGAGTGACAAATGTAGCAAGTTAAGGTTTACTATAGAGTAGCATTGCCCTGTATAAGGCTAAGTTTATATTTCTTTGATCTTTAGTTTACAACTCCATCCTACATATCAACTTAGTTAGTGTAACACTTCAATTAATATGCAGCTCAGCTTCGAACTGAATGTGAGGTGCTGATCAAAGTAGACCATTCATAAAATCAATTAATATGCAAGAACACATCATGTTGACCAATTTCAACGGTGCGAGCCAAACTTACATAACACGAAAAAATTGATATATTCTAGAAATCATCTCCATGGTAGAACATAATATATCCTAAATTAAAGGAAAAAAGCACATGTATTGTCCAAGTCAGAGCCTTCACAAATAATATGATTAGCTGCAATCACTTGTGATGTAGTTTCCCAAGATGCATTAGCTCTGGGCACCGACTGAATAAACGATACAATTCCGAGGGAAGCCTTCACGTGTAGCAGTAATTTGATTGAAACCAAACCTGGAAAGAATGACTGATGTTAAATCAAACAACTAAATCATGTGTATGTTAGACATTTATTTCTCATTACAGAAGAGATAACCAAAGAAAATCTCCCAGGTGTAAAACACTCATGGCTCTACATGGATAGCTTTTTCCAGAAAACTATAAGCCTGTAAGCAAGACACATAACTGTTCCTCCAGCGCTAACAAAGCAGCATTGGAGATCTATGTTCCAAGGCATAAATCATCTCAAAACCTGAAACAATCTAAAAAAAATCTTTTGTGTACGAGGCAATTCAGAGTACTACACTGAACCCTTTCTAAAATATGGACTAAGGACTACGCAGACCTTGTAACCTGCAAAGAAATGGGCAAACAAATTACCTAGACCTAATCTGAAGTGTGATAATCAAGGCATGTTTAACTCAACCCAAATATTGCAGGCTAAATAGAAGTTCCATGATAGCTCTGCAATGCTCTCATGTATATCCTAAAGTACCGTCGGTGAAAATTATCTGAATCACAATCGTAGAGAAAGGGTCAAACGGGTAAGATGTATAAATCTATTTCTTCGATGGTAGGCTGCTGAAACCTAGGACATTCTGCAATTTTCCAACAACATAATGATCCCTACATTTCTTTTCTGCTATCCAAATGTTTCACTACCCTAGTAAAATAGATCACATGGTGTGAATAGACCAACCTACATTTTTTGTTGCAGCATATGTGGCCTTGCAATTGTAAGAAGTGGGAAAGTAATGGATAAGAACTTAAGCTAGAAGCAATAGCATCTAGAATGTTTCAAACAAGATCACTGTACATCAGGTAAATTATCAGTTCATAGGAAAAAAATTCCAACAACATAATGATCCCTACATTTCTTTTCTGCTATCAAAATGTTTCACTACCCTAGTAAAATAGATCACATGGTGTGAATAGACCAACCTACATTTTTTGTTGCAGCAAAGGTGGCCTTGCAATTGTATGAAGTGGAAAAGTAATGGATAAGAACTTAAGCTAGAAGTAATAGCATCTAGAATGTTTCAAACAAGATCACTGTACATCAGGAAATTATCTGTTCATAGAAAAAATGCAAATTCATATGATCAATATGAAACAAAATAAGGATAACAACTCCTCTGACTATAGATAATTGTGTTATTTATTCATATGATCAATATGAAATAGAATAAGGATAAAAACTCCACTGACATTTGATAATTGTGTTATTTCTTACACAATACTCATGGGACTCCAGAGAACCCATGGTCCAGAATACACAAATATATTTACCTTCAATTGAAGGAGCATGCATTCTATTACTAACCACTCAAAGCAGCTTATTTCTTATTGAAATACCAAGTTATTTGGGTTTTTATAGGTAGACTAAAGCTAGAGAAGGAAAAATAATATCACCTTGGTTTGCCTATGCAAGTAAGTTTATTTTATACAGTAATAAATGCAGTACTGATGCTAATTCCTTTTGAAATAAAATGTTTCCTGGCCTCTGAATCGAAGCGAACAGGAAACTCAAACAATAAAGAATATGCATGCTTAGGAGTACTAATCATCATGCTCGTTTGCGTCTATCACCTTGTATACCTCTTGTGAACGATGAGAATGTAAATTCCAACAATATACATGAACCAAATACATGAATTGCTTGCAAGTGATTTTTTTGCTAATTATCATATAAGAGAACTAAAAAATAAAGCGGCGAATTCATATGTCGTAGATCCGAACTCTGAACAACTTTGAGGTTTCTCATTAAGTGCACAACTCAAAAATGATTATGTGTGGCTATGAATTGCCCATGGCAAGCAAACCTCACTCTTCCAATATATATGTGACTAAATTAGAGATAGATATTAATATAATAGGTCCAGATCACGTTGGACCAAACTGAAGTCCTCAAACTACGCATGGACAGTGGACATAGAAAAATGCTAAAACAATATACATGAACCAAATACATGAATTGCTTGCAAGTGATTTTTTCTGTTGCTAATTATCATATAAGAGAACTAAAAAATAAAGCGGCGAATTCATATGTCGTAGATCCGAACTCTGAATAACTTTGAGGTTTTTCATTAAGTGCACAACTCAAAAATGATTATGCGTGGCTATGAATTGCCCATGGCAAGCAAACCTCACTCTTCCAATATATATGTGACTAAATCAGAGATAGATATTAATATAATAGGTCCAGATCACGTTGGACCAAACTGAAGTTCTCAAACTACGCATGGACAGTGGACATAGAAAAATGCTAAAGTGTAGAAATGGGGGCAGAAACTAAATGGCAAGCACATAATAATACATTTGCAGTCCTCGCTTCAATAATGGCAAGAAACCACCACATATTTCCAAAATATGTAAATGGGGAGAGGTAAATTACCTCAATTGAGAACTAATTGTCAGGCTAATGCACCTGCCACACATGCCACTGCTACGCATGGATTCTGTAGCTCTGACAGGCACAAGGGTACAACAAATATACCCAGAATAATTAGCAACAAACAAGAAGAGCCAAAGCAAGTAGAGCAGACCGAGAACAAATAGCAAACATGGAGATAGCTCCCACAGACTATTTTACAAAACCACCTCATTCCAGTGCCTGTTCCAAAGCCCGTTCATTGAAAAATCCTACATAAGAAAGGACCGCAATTGTATCAATAAAATGCAAACCAAAGCAACATGTTCGTAAAATTAGTTTCTCAATGGGTTCTTTAAATGCAAACCCACCACTATCTCACCATACACTTTGCTCTTCTTGTAATCTCTCTTATCTTCTTTATAGAAGCTGCACATATCTTTGTAGAAAAAATATCAATTGGCAACTAAAAATCAGAATGCTGGACTCCCAAACTACCAGCGGCTAGAAGGAAGGATGAAAGAGGCAAGGAAAGAGATAGGGATCCCCGGATCTTGGGAGAGAAGAGGAGGTGCGGAGACGACTGCCGCCCTGCCTGGCCCAGCCGCTCTCCCTTTCCCGACCGCCTCTCCCGCCCGGCCCCCACCGTCACCCGGTTGCCTCTCCGAGCCTGCACGCGGATCTGGCCGTCTTCCAGCCTTCTTGAGCAAGAGAGAAAGCGGCGGAGAGAGGAGGAGGTCGAGGCGACAACTGGCGGTTGGGAGGGAGGTCGAGGAGGAGTGTGCCAGGAGAGGACTGGGGAGGTGAGACGAGCGACTCCATGGAAGCCGATCGGGCCGTCTAGATCAAGCTCCTTCCGCACCCTCCCGGCGGTGGAGCTTGGAGGCGCACGGATGCGTCGTCGAGCACTGCTCCACGGAGGCGCCCCACTAGCTGTTCCTCCTGGCAACAACACGGCGTGCGGCGGCGGAGAGGGCATCGTGGGAATGAGGAGAAAGGAGGATTCCTCCGAGGAAGCGATGGTGGAGCAAGTCCAGCAGTTCCCTCAAACCCTCCCCTATACGTTTTTAGTGGAAAAAGCTCAAATATAACCGTCCAGCAGTTCCCTCAACGCTCCCCCGGTTCTGCTCGCTCATCTCCCCTACAAGTAGGGGAGGTGTAAGACTCCCCTATCCCGATATTAGTGAGCTTTTTAACACTGTAATATGCCGATATCCGTGAGTTATTTGTTTATTTTTCAGATTTTGGTGATGGACAAGTTTTTGACACTACAAGTTAGCAGGTAGCTGTTGGATTTTACATTTTAGTTATACAGTATTTTTAAAATATTAAAACATAGATAAAAAAATTTAAATAGGGGAGATGTTTTAGGGGAACTGCTGGAGTTAAACATATTTTAGGGGAGATTATTTTAGGAGCAATCCCCTACATGGACATATAGGGGAGACATTTTAGGAGAACTGCTGGACTTGCTCTTAGTCGTAGGGGTCTGGTCGTTTGGACCTGCGGGACCAGGTTCCTGGGGTCTGGTCGTTTACACCGTCGAACCGTCTTCCACTGCATCAACGAGCCAAGACGCGTGCGACAGGTGGACTCACTGAGAGAGCTGTATTTCCCGGGAGATTAGATGTAAAGGATAGCGATCTGGAACTGGCTAATTCACAAGTAAACATACGATAAGGAACATAGGAGACTTGCCGACTGTGTTAAAATATAGTAGACCAATGGGGCGCTATCATAAAGCCTTGATTCAGTTTTACCGGCTCCGAAATGGAAATTTCATCGAATGTTCGAAGATGACCCGCACACGTTAACTCTAAAAGTTAATACGAATTGTTGCTTGAGTAACATCAATAATTGCTACCTGGATTTCTAAATTCCATTCATCGTTGTCTCGCTTACCAGTGTCCCTGCACCACACCCAGTTCAACCCTTGCAACACATCGGTGTGCTTACCATACTCGTGCCTTTACCAATCTGTTGCTTGACGTGATATTGACTGTATTAATGTTTTACTACTCTGGTTTTTAAAACTATAAGATGTTTTAGCCTTTTAACTTGTATCTAGACATCTTTAGTATCCATATTCACTCATTTTTGTATGTATCTAGGTAAAAATATTTTTATATTAAAAAATGGAGTATTTATGAAAGGTCAGATGACGCATAACAATCAGCATGTGTGCTGCATATATAATTAACTGCAATACGAATTATCCTATCTAAGCATCAACAAGAGAAAAAAAGAGAAGCATAGAAAATCCTGCATTTTGGTGTAGCTAGATATAATGGTGTAAACTCATTGATCTTTAGAGTCCTACGAAAACTGAATTATAGTTTTAATACCAACATATATTGCATGAAGTTCATATTTCTGTAAACTTCGCTAGCATAAAGAACAATGAAAAAAATAGCGCGCTAAAACGGCGATATAGCGCCGCTACAGCATATTTTGAAGGTGAACGCTATGCTATGCAAGATTAGCTATTTGCGCGCTAAACACGCTATTTTTAGCTCACTATACACGTTATTTTCACCCAGCCTTGCAAAATCATCATTTTGTGATGACCCTGTACACGCTATACATGCTTTGTGTTAGAGTCTGAGACTATCATGAAAATGCATGTTGTGATGACCCTATGTGATGTGGAATTTGTCATTAGCTTGACTTTGTCATTTTGAATTTGGTGATTATTGTGATCTAGATTATGTCATTTGGCATCCACATGTGATTTCTTATGCTTGTATTACTCTTGGAAAATAATTTTAGTTGCTTAAATTCTTTATATACAAGGTTTACATGTCATTTTTTTCAAAACGCTATTTTGAAAAATAGCGTGCTATTAGCATGCTATAACTTGCATAGCGTCTGGAGTCGGCCACGCTATTTTGAAATAGTGCGCTATTTTTTTCGTTGATAAAGAAGCACCACTAGTACAGATCGGACAATTTGATACCGTCCTCCGTGTGTGTTATCCCATATCGGTTACCCTTCGAAATTATAGCATACTGATGGTGGGTCTATCCTGAAATATATATTTAGGGGTTCCAATTGACAACAAACAATATGGAAGCACCTTCTGGATGGCGAATGAGGAAGCTGCGAAATAAATCAAGTTGGTGGCAGGCAAATTTATCCATATTCTCCACGGACTAATATTTATTGGGTCTAGTCTCGGTTTTATCCCTCTATACAAACTTTATGTGTGCAAGGAAAAGAATGGATTTCCATGAGCCAGATTTCTTTGGGGAAGATAAAGGTATTAGTAAACATCGCCTGCTAAATTGGTAGATAGTTTGCACTCCTAAACAACGTGGTGGTTGGGTGTTTTGGATATAAATTACGCCAATTCTATTACGAGACTGACGTGTTGAAAGAGCATTTTCCCTCATGTGTGGTTTTGGTAATTGAATGACAATCTCTATGGACTAATGTTTGTATTGAGATATCATTATAGATCATGTCCATGGAATTGTGGAGTTCATGTGTTGGACTCTTGAAGCTTATGTGTTGAGTGGAGCATATTGCAAGTATGTCTTGAAGGATTCAAGACATAATACTAGTGAAGAAATGTTGGAAGATACAAGGTTGATCAAGATGTTGATCAACACACAAAGCTACAAGATGTACCAAGAGCGATCATGTATCTCTTGGGATGGTAAACACTTGTCCACATAGCTTTGTGAACTAACCCATGATATATGTGTGTGTGGTATCATTATATGAGGTTAGGTATCTTCCCATGGGTTTGCATCAAATGAAGATCTCATATAGCTCATGGAGGATGACGTCATGTGGTGATCGTCATCAAGGTGAGATGTGCAAGACCAAGACCAAGAGAAGCTTCTTGAAGAGATCCTATGCTTGGTGCTTGCAATGGATACATGAAGATGGAGCTAAGCGAGACTCTCCCATTGTGAGCATGGGGGAGTATTTGGAGAAGTCTTCATCAAGCATGTGCTTGGACACGCATTCAAGAAAGATGATCCACTTGAAGAGATCAAGATAGTCATCATCCAACTCAAGTGGAATACTCAAGGCAAAGGTATGATCTTGATAGGGCTATAGGATAGATAGGCGTACTATCAAGAGGGGCTCTCAAGTTAGTAACTTGATCGCATCGTTGTGGAGAGCTCAAACCTTTGCATACTTGGCATATCATATTTCTTGGTTCTTATTTGGCTTTTATGGTGGTGAGGAGTTAGAGCTTGGTTCATCTCCATGTCAAGCTCTTGTTCATCGATATCGGTTTTACTTTGGGCAACTTGTTGCGTTTTCGGTGGCGGAAATATTGTCGGTTCTACCATGAGGAAAGTCCCACACCTTGCTATGTGTGGTGATTTTACTCTATTTATGGGATGCAATATTTCCAACAAAATTGTTGGGTGCTCATCGTCGCTATCTTTCCAACAAAATTGGTCTCACCTCATTTGGAGTTCATTTGCAAAAGTTATAGCAGTTTTTGTTTCGGTGTTTTGCTGATTCGGATTATTGGGGCCGGATATTCCGCTCTACCGGAATTTCCGGTTCCCCAGCTCATCCAAGAAAACGGCTAAGGAAAGGAGAAAAAGGGTTCTGACTCCAGTCGGAAATTGTGCTCGGAAATTTCCGTCTACCGGAATTTCCGAGTGCCCCCAGAAAAGTCCTCCAGAAATGGCTAAGGAAAGAAGGACTTTTGGTTCTGACTGGAACCGGAAATTGTGCTCGGAAATTTCCGTCTACCGGAATTTCCGAGTGTCCCCAGAAAAGTCCTCGAGAAATGGCTAAGGAAAAGTTTGGTTTTGCTTCTGACTCCAGCCGGATTTTCAGCTCGGAAATTTCATGGACTCGGAATTTCCGGGTAACCGGAATTTCCGAGTCTCACTTATACCGGAATTTCCGAGTGTCGAAACAGCCAACGGCTATATTTCCTGGAGGGGTAGTACCCCTCCCCTTCTTCTTCCCCAGCGAATCCAAGGCAGCACGACTTTCCCCTCTCTCCTACTCCATTGTTGACCTTGGAAAGCTCTCTTCCCTCTCAATCCCTTCATTGAATCTTCCATATTCTTTAGGGAAAGTTGAGAGGAGATCTAGATCTACAATCCTATCAATCCTTCTCTCCTCTAAGTGAGGGGAACCTAGTGAATCTAGTTCTTGGAGTTCCTTTGTGGTTCTTCTTCTTTGTTCTTCCTCTCTTCTCCCCCCATAAGCATTAGTTGCTTTTGGTGGGATTTGGGAGTGAAGGATTTTACTCCTTTGTGGTTTCCTTTGTTCTTCCTCTCTTATTCCCCCATAAACATTTGTTGTTGTGTTGAAATTTGAGAGTGAAGGACTTGAGCACTTCCATTGCATTTGCATCGGTTTGAGCCCTCCACGAGGATTCGTGGTGGTGATACTTGTGAGCTTGTTACTCTTGGGTCTTTGGACCCTAGACGCCTTTTGTGGCCGGCCTTTTGTGGCCAAGACCTTTTGTGGTCACTTGAGAGCCCCCAATTAAGTTGTGGGTGTGTGCCTCAAGACTTGGGAGCCCCCAATTAAGTTGTGGGTGTGTGCCTCAAGAGTTGTACGGGATTCGATCTCCGCCCCAAAGGAGATCAATAGTGGAAGGTGAACTTGCAACCTTTTGTGGTTGAGTTCATCAGGAGAAGAAGGTTAGCCTTTGTGGCGTTGCGGCTAACCTGTTGTGGTTGCGCACACCTCTCCAAACGAGACGTACACCCTTTGGGTGGAACTCGGGAATACATCCTCGTCTCCGCATGCCTCGGTTATTTCTATACCCGAGCTCTTTACTTATGGACTTTACATTGTGATAGCCTTCGTGCTTGAAGTCATATATCTTGCTATCACCTTGTTACTTGTATTGCTTAGCATAAGTTGTTGGTGCACATAGGTGAGCCCAGTATTTATATCTAGGTTGTATGCTTGTTAAAGTAAACTTCTAGTTTTATTCCGCCTTTATCAAGCATACCGGAATTTCCGGGTCACTCTTGGACCGGATATTCCGGCTCCTCGGAAAAACTTTTAAATCGCCTATTCACACCCCCCCCCCCCCCCCCCCCTCTAGGCGACGTATATCCGTTCACCTGTTCTGACCAAACATGAGGTTAAAGTGGTGCCACTGCATTCTTCCACTTATGTATTTAATACGAATTTCGAAAATTTAAAATGTTTTTTAACTCAAACCGTTTACTCAAATTAGATTCCGTTTTTACCGTTGGACTAGTCTTGACGAGATCTTCGAAACTAAATCCCATGTCAATATGTTTCGACGACTTTTTTCTTAAGAATGTAAATTTTTGCTGAATGTAACTTTCTCTTCTTCCTAGGATGTAACTTTTTACTGGATGATGTAAGTTTTTGAGCTAACTTAGATGTAACTTCTTGTTGATGTAACTTTCTGATAACTTGATTTTTTTTTTGAAAATTACATCAATCAAAATTTACATCCTTTAAAAAAGTCGTCGAAATATATCGACAGGGGATCTAGTTTCGAATATCTCGTCGAGACTAATCCAATGGTGAAAACGGATCTTGATTCGGATAAACGGTTTGGACTACAAAGTATTTTGAATTTTCGTATTTCGTAATTAAATGTGTGGGATGGAGTGGTTGGAGTAGTGTATTCCCGTTTTGGAATAAATCTGAAACTTATTTGCTATTTCTGTTCCATAAATAGAAATTTTTGTGGGTTGTCTGACCTCATTTTTCCTTAAAACGAGGCCGACCTTGAATTAGCAGGTTCCTATAAATTATATGAATATAGCATCGTAGGAAAAATGGCTATGAAAGATGGACCTGAAGAGAACATGTGGAATAATGATTTAGTAAACAAGAAATGCATGCATTCAAATGTTTTGTCGAGTGTGAAATTGGGGGCTGGGAACTCATGTTTTTTGGCTAGGCCTAATGAATTTGAGAGACCTATTTTAGTCTTGTTGCTGTAGGATAGTAGGCAATCGGAAGAACTAGGCTTTGGAAGGATAGCTTTTGAAAACACTCTTGGCTACCAAGTTCAAACAACTTTATGCAGTTAGCTTGACTATTGTTGTGAAAATTGTGGTGACCTAGCATACCACTGCATGGTGTAGTATGCTATAGTCATTGACATAGCAACAATGGATCACCGTCCACTAGTGTTACATCATCAGAGTGGTACAACAGAAACATCGCAGGTCCAAGGCATGACTATAGATTACAAATAGAAGATCCAAAACATCAGATCTTTAGAACCTCCTTGAAACAATGAGGCAAGACCCTAATAAAAAAAGATCAAATGAAAAATCTCGGAGGATCTAACCTATACTAAGTCTACTGCTAATACTGCTAGGCTTGCGATTGCGCTATAGCAACGCCTACAGAGATAGGTTCTATGACTAGGAATTTGCCCTCTTCTACACTACGCCTTCATTTGTCCTCCGTCTTCCTTCGATTGCTTCAACTCAATGTAGTTGCCTTCTTTGGTATCTTGAGTTTATCCGCCTTCATAGTCTTCATAGCCTAAAGTGTTGCCTTCTTGTGGTTCTTCATGTCTAGCAGGGGTTTAGGAGGCAAGGGTGAGTAACAACGTTACCCACCAAGTTCATTATGCAAGGTGGGAAGTTTGATGCATAAATACAGCCACAGACAATGGATTGTTGTAGGCTAATGCAAGTTTTAGAAAACATTTTTTAAAAGGTTGCTTTTATTCTGAAGACTATGCTCGTCAGGAGTCACAGGGCTAGGTCTTTGAGGAGCCTCATTTCCTGTTGTGTTCGTCGTTCCGTCCTGGAACGTGGAGTAACATGTCACATTCATACACTCTGCAGAGGTGCGCAACTTTACCCATAAGAGATCAAAGCCTTGTTGCACAACCGGGCAAATCTTTCCCGTCCACACTCTCTTTGGTGTGGGGCCAGTTAATTGATCCAAGCCATTCACTGTGCTTCACCACCACCCCGTATGCCCACCCCCTTCATGCATAGAAGGACAACCCCTGATATTCCACCCCGCAAGGTAGAACTACCTAGGCTTCCCCTTGCAGACCATCCTAGACACCAGTGGTCGTGGGCATTAAGGGATCCCACCCATGTGCATGTAGTCTCGCAAGGCCTACAGCGTACGGAACTAGCTGCCTGTTGACATGTGAACGGAAGAAGATCACAGATGACTTTCCCATCCCATTCCAAGTCTTATGGTAGCGCCTAATATACGGCGCAAGAATAACTGACGACATTTGTTGTTAAGTCCTAGGTGATACTATCCCGTGCAGATGGGACCTCCACCACAACATTCTTACCGTGGTCCCATCTGGCAGCCATATGAGATTACCACCTCACTGGTGGATAACCATAGTCATATTATTATAAAATAAGTTTTCTGCCCTTTTTGTGTGATATGCAATAATAACATTTTTAAATAGTTTCTTAACAAATACATCAAGAGGACATGAATAAAAGGGATAAACTTGCCTTTTTGACTTCAAGATTATGCAGCCAAGGTCTTCGATATAATAGAAACTCCGAGAAATCTGAAATCAGCATCATTGGTCCGGTAAGGACTAATTTTTAAAGAAGCAACATGCTTAATGCATAAGTCTAAGATGCATCGCAAAGTACCCTGTAACTTACTCTCGATGATTTGTTTTGTTTGAGTTGGGTGATTTCATTTAGGGTTGTCTTATATTCAAGTTTACTTCACAAGCAAAATGAGTTGTTTAACATTAATGTTCATGAATCATATTAAGCATAAGAGTAAAGTAACATTCAAACACTAAAGGTTGATTTAGGGTTGGTTATCAACTTTTCGTTTATAAGAACATGTTTTAACTTGAGTTGACTAAGAGAATGGTGTAGTGTTATTGTTCATGAATACCAAAAAGAATAACTTTTGAAGAGCATGAATAATGTCTAACATTTTTGATATCATATCACATGGTTAAGAGAGAGTCCATAACATTATTCTTCTTTGTGTGTTTTACCCAAGACATTATGAACAATATACTAGTTTTAATCAGACACTTACTAACTTTAAACTTAGCTTGTTTCATATAAGTTAATGTTCTGTTTTGGAGTACAACAAGTCACATCCTAGTGTTATGAACTTACTTAATTTTACTTAACCAAGTATATGTAAACATAAGTTAGGTAACACATGGAGTAGATGCATATCTATACATAATGGAACTTAGTAGTTTAAAATGTTATTTACTTTAAATGGTTGCCAAATAGTAGTAGAACAACTTTTGTAAGCTTATAACTTCATTTTCAATATTAGGAAAAAAATAATTCTTATTATTTATTATTTCAAAATAGAATATCATTTTGAAATATATTTATTGAAATAAAATAATTCATATTGTAATAAAAACATATTACTAAAGTTAAAGTTATGCATGTGAGACAATTTCAATGAAGTTTGAAATGCATCCAAAATAGCATTTCAAATAACTTCATATTTAAAAGATTATGTGGTTTGTATTTCAAATTTTATTATATTTCAATTTTATTCAAACAAAAATAAGAATGATACAACAATATAGATTATATTTTTCTAAACATTTTGGTATAAAATTTATATTTTTGTGATTCAAAACGAATTAGTTATGAATTTACAAAGTTTATTCAATTCAAATCAGTTTCTAAAATTATTAAATTAAGTTGGGCCCACATGTCAGGGTTTTAATATTTACTATTTTTTTCTAAAAGAATAAATGTCTGATAGAAGGGTCCCACATGTCATAGAATTAACTATTTCGAAAATAAATAAAGGAAATGATTTAAATTGGAGATGAATTCAACGCTGGAGTTCATCTCCAATCCGAGATGAATTCAACGATTTCGAGCAAAATACCATAAAATGGATGCTGGAGTTCATCTCCAATCCGAGATGAATTCAACGATTTCGAGCAAAATACCATAAAATGGATGCGGGCAATAGATAGAGTAGTTCTATGCAAACCATATGGTGGTGGCGGAATGGCAATATGGTCACCGGACGGTCGCCGGCTGCAGGGTTCGGCGGCGGCCGAACACGGCTTACGGTGCGTCACAAAAACGGTATGAATTGGTCCAATTAAAGAGTACTGGAAGTTGTGTTGGCTCACCCTAAGCACGTCGGACTGCTCGGAGAAGCTAGGGGAGGTCGGACGGGGACGAACTCGTCCGCGGCGGGCGGCGGCCGGAGAGGAAGAAGAAGATGCGATTCCCTGCCTTCCGAGCGTCTCAGCATGAACGGGTTGACTCAGAGACTTCCCATGGAACCACGAACCTTCCTTGATGCTCAGAACAAGGAAGTGGTGGCCACCATCGCCGGGGAACGCCGGCGCACGGTGGCGGCCCGAGAAGCTAGGGTTAGGGTTTGGGAGAGGAATAGAGAGAGAAGAGGAAGAACGTGAATGCGAGAAGGATAGGGATACCTCTGGGGTCCTTATCCTCGCAGTAGAGGCGAGGAGACGCTGCACGGAAGCTCGGAGGCACGGCCACGGCATCGGCGTCCTTCTGGCCGGAGGAAGAAGAAGAAAAAGAAAAAGAAAATTATATTTTGCAGATAACCCCTGAGTGTTCGAAAAATAGGGAAAACAGTGTAAATAGATCCCTGTGTGTTGTTTTGGACTTACTTTTGATTTAAAACTTACAGAGAGGTCCTGGAGAGTTGAAATTTGGAATAATATGTTTCTTTCAACTAGTTTTATTTTTTCTCTTTGATATTTGTGGAATATCTTATATACTTTGGATCCTTTTATCTCATAAGTTGAATTTGGACTATTTTTGTTATTTTTCTTTAATTGCATTTGTGCTTCTACTTAATTATTTTTATGGTGCATTATAACCATAGGGAAATGATTTTCTATGGCATTACTTCTTTGTAGAATTTTTTTTAATCAACCTTTAAAATGGTTTGAGATCTCAACTATAAGATATTTAATTATTTAATTACTCCACTTTGTGTTCTGGTGGTTTAAGCATTCTCGGCCTCACCAAATTGTGATTTAATGGGAATAGATAAATAGATCATTGTGATTCCTAGGAAGAGTATGCACAATGATTTATGTCAAATCCATGCTAAGCATGAGAGATTGCCAATGGCCTTTATTTGTGATCCATAACAAATAAATCATCTAGGAACATATTCAATTGTTAATGAGAGCACATGACAGGAATTCTTGCCTAAGGTTAGGTCTTATGGTGATAAGATGATGCGTTTAAACTTCTTCTCATTCCATCCTCCAATTAGATGGAGGAAGAAGGATGCACTCTCTCCTGATAGAGTTAATGTCTTTGGATTAGATATTTTGGAAATAGATGAATGTAGGTGAATTTATGACATCAAATGGCCTTAGGCACATAAGAAGAATTTGTTAACAGGGTAGCTAACCTAGTCTCCAAACTACTACTTATACTCAAGTGGCTATGAACTTGATGTCCTGGATTATAAGACCTTTTGGTTTATATGCATATGACACTCAATTGTTTGTGCATACAAAAATGATTTGTTAACAAGGTTTCGAAACTTGTTATCAAACTACTTCTATAGAACCCAAACCTTTGAACATCACACATTTCTAGAGGCATTAATAAATATGGTTGATGATAAGAGAGTTTCCAATTGTCCATGGTAGATTGGCACAACACTTCTATGTCCATCTAAGGAATGCTTCTGTAAGTCGTCTGGTTGTCCTTTCTTGATATCTTCTCTCATTGATGCCTTCGAGAAGATTGGGAGATAAGAAAATAAGATGTCTAGATACAGTAAGAAGATCAAGGTTCTTAGGTAATTCAATCAAATTTGTCTTCAAGACAAATCATTTTTCCATGTACTAGAAATATGTCTAGCATATTTGAGAAGAATAGATGCTCAGAGAATAATTAAGGATAGCTAGGTTGATCATTAACACCTAACAAATGTTTTGGTGTAATCAGTTCTGTTTTCTTTAGTGTAACGTTTTATCGTATATATGTCTAACCCCTAAATAAGGTTTAAGCCAAGATCATCTCAAAATTTATAACGCTTAAGTTGATGAACTACTTATATTCCACCAACTCAAGTGAAACTTCAATCACTAAGGGTTTTGAAAGTGAATGCGTGAAAATTCTTCGGATTTTCTGATGCATGAACGCAATGCACACTCCTATGTCCTCTATATTTCTGAACTCTAAATCTTGGGATATTACAAAAACAGAATATTGTGTTTTCATGCACACATAACTAGTGAGCTGCTAGAAATCTGGGAGGAAACTGAGATAAATATGTTGACATTTCACTCTTTCTGATAGAGCTGACATTACAAATTAGCTACTAGATTCAAAAAGGTTTACTGTAAAATCCTTTGTAGAGTGCTAAAATGGAATAGCCTAAGATTTTCATTTTATTTGAGACCTTAAGTTAAATGCAAACAAAAGAGTTTTTTGTGGTTGATTACAAAGAAAAGCATCTTGGCTAAGAAAGTTTGGTGTAAGAGGGGGTGAAAAATGAATTATGAAGGTTGTAAATTTTAACTTTATATTTGAAATCTTTTCTTCATGTTTAGGCTAGGTAGGCTTGTTTAAAATGTGGCATCTTGTGCTTTTAACTTCGTATTTAAACTAGGGAATGTATCTTGCTTATTAGAATCCCGACGTTTGAAATTGTAGTTCAATTTTAGTCCTATGGTCAGGGTTGCTTCAATCATTCACTCAATCTGAAAAACACTTAACGATGTTTGTTTGATAAAATTAGGTATTTACAACCCAGTGATAGATATTAACAAGAGAGCAGGCAAGAAACTCTTAACTGAAAAGCCAGATTGTTCGCGTGACTATCAAGTGAGTTCTCCATGGAATTAATGAATGAATGAGCGATGATGCCTAGGGGATTGTCCATAATGCATTATTTGAGAAGATGATGGAAATTGTGAAGACGTCCCAGGCATTATGGACAGTTTTGAAGCTCTTGTCGAGAGGAATCTAACGGTATAAATATATGTCTAATCGGAATAATGGTTTAGAAGATAAATCATTTTAAATTTTCAAATTTGGTAATTAATGTGACGATGCCACCTACACTGCTGCATGCATGCACTCTTCCTATAGGGGAAAGCTACACTTTTCCCGCCTACGGTGCGGCGTCTCATGCTAGATTTTCGCTTTATTTATTATTCATTTATTGTTTTTTTAACAATGTAGGTACACTGATGGTGGGTCTAGCCCATGGTAACGAAAAGTTTACTTCTTGATACCGATTGCTTTACATGTTCTTGATACCAATACTAGGGGAGTTAGCGCGGCATTAGTGATCTTAAATTCGGTAGTGTGTACATTTAAAACTATATGGGTTTAAAAATTAATGAGATTAAAAGAAATCTGTGTTTAAAAATTGTTTAGATCTTCAAAATTGTACAGGCCGGGGTGGTTTTCAGGTTTCAAATTTTTTATGCCTATAAAATGAGTATATTTAAAAGACATATGGAAATTTGAAATATAAAAAATTGAATTTCGTTTATATGGCACAAATTATGAGCATTTATTATTGCGAGGCTATTTAACAAATATTTTCATGTTATAGAAATTGGTCTAAAGGGATGTGCATTAGGGGTTTTTCACATTTGGAACATCTAAATTTTGTTTTACAACTTAGCGCAACAAACATTACAACCGTGCCATTAGAAGAAGAAAAAAAATTGTCGTAAAATAGTATAGTAAGTTTGTATCATCCCTTAAATTTGAGTCCATAATGAGATGAAATACATTATATGATAATTTATTAATTTCAACCTATAATTTGAGGAAATGAATGTGTTTTTTTTCCAAAAAATCCTCGTAATCAATATTTCTGCGATTATTTTGAAATGAACCTATGTCGTAAGTAGTTAGGGTTTATTTCTGCGATTATTTTGATATTTTTTCATATTTTTCTGATGCTTAAATTTGAAGATATTAAATTTACGAAATCAATCATTTGTTTTTTTCCTGTGAGAAAAAGAAACGGACGCTGACAGAACGGGCCCGCGATGACGTTGCACTGATCGGCGGCCAGGATCTGGCTCGGCCACGGCGGCGGCACTGAGCACGCCGGCAAAGAACCAGCGCGAGCTGGGGCGCGCCGTTGGGAGTGTTCGACGCGCCTCGTCGCGGGGTGGCTAACATTTTTTTAACTAAAGTTAGTTTAAATTTGAACACCTTTTATCAATCAGATGTAGTATCTAATTTGTATGTCATTCTCTACCAAGGGGATTGCCATCCAGTGGATGATGACTTTTTGAAATACGGAAGTAAATTTTTAAGGGGAAAGGTTCTCTACATTATGAGCTTCATTATAGCCTTAAGGTTGTGTGTGCTACACTTCCAACATTTATAAAGATAAAAAAGTAGATGTCCAAATGAAGTCGTTTAGTCGGACCTTGATCCCAGAATACGGTAGATTGAATTCATAATGAAACCCGGCTCTAGAAGTCATGGTTACAAAGTTGTGTTGTTGTCAATGGAATTAAGTTTTCGAAGATAATATTACCATGTCAACTATACCTACCAAGTGAGTCAGCAGAAAAGTATATGTAGTAATCGAGCTCCTATGTATCATCGACGTGATGCTAACCATTTATGATTTATTATCTGTATGCATGGAGAAAGGCATGATTAAGTTCTCAAGTAGCATCATCAAATCTTTAAAGTTCTGTACTTGCAATTTTTGCATCCTTTTTTAGTTCCCTGACCACTTTCTAAGATTGATGTTTACATGTCTACACAATTGACAAAAAATGCAAAGGAAAAGTGTTTGTAAGCAATACAGTTTGAGAATTATCTATTAAGAAGTACTAAAAAGATCTTAGTTGCGATCAATCAACCAAAATTGAACATACCTTCTCTTGGGAATGCAAACTCACCAAACAAACACTGAAATTCAGTCATTCACGTCACCTGCAACATAAACTGCATAAGTAGCTGAATGCATGGTTGGTAAACTAAAAGTGACGGGAAAATATGTTCTATTGATTGCTTTGTCTTCAAAGAGAAGAGTGATCCTATTATATCATATCTCAGACTCAGAGCCTAGTAGATAGCACTAACCAAATCAGCAAGCGCAAGCTGGCCAAGGCTAAGTGTACTTCGTCGGCTTATTTTTTATTTCTGGATACGGAAAATATATTATGTTCATTGCATGCCAACGACTTTTTAAACCGGTGAGTCTCACTACAGTTTACACATTCTTTAGCCAATTACTACTGCCCACCTCAGAGAGCAGGGCTCCAAACGGTACACTTAAATATTCAAATATTAACTTAATGCTAACATATGTACAGTTACAGGGAAATCCCTATTTAAAAAATATATATCAAAATACTTCGGATGTGAAAGAACATCAAGAATCATTGTGTTTATTAAAAGTCTGCAATTTAAAGAAAATCCAAAAACCACTTTTGCACCAAGTTGACATCACCAGCAAACTTACACTCTGGGTTTATTTACTGAATGATACCAAAAGTAGATGGGAGGGAGGGTGTCAAGATATATGAAATTCCAGAGGAATGAATTGCATAATTGTGTTGTTAGAGAGAACCATATATACCATCCTTCTAGAGGAAATACTTCTTCAAGAGCTCACATGCAGGTAGGTATTTCAGCTACGGGAGGTAGAAAAACTTCTTTAAAAGATCTTATCGTCTTTGACCTTGGAGGGAACACCTGGTTTTATACCCTTCATAAAGGACGAATGAACGGAAATCAATTACTGATAGTTAATGTCCGGATGAGCTAGGTAGTGTGGACTGCAAAACACTTACTTGAAATTTCATAGAGGTGCGAGGATGCAAAAGAGTTTCACAAAGTACTGAAATAATCGCAAGACAGCAAATCACAGTCCCGTCCATGGTGTCATACTCAGATCTAGATACCGCATCCACTATATCTGTAAATATAAATGTTAGATCAATCAATTGGGGTAGAAATATTGCATTATCTATGAAAAATCCTACATGTAATACTGTACCTTTGGACCGGGTATTAAATTCGGAAAGTAAAACCCATAATTCAGTGTTTAGCACCTTTAACCACCATTATGTTGTCCTTGAAAGCGCAGCTATGATGACACGGTTCACACAAGTTGCACAACTGACATCATCATGGTCAATACTCCAGCAGGTGGGCGAAGAATGCATACAACTTCTCAATACATGGTGACCTGGAAGTATATGAGACAACGATAGAACAAACACTAAAATAGAGCAGACAACTCATCGGTTGATATGCATAAATTACCAGCATCTCAACATCTTATAGCTTTTACTCGCTTTACTATTTCCATATGGATCTACAATTGTCAAGCAGAAGAACTGGAGCAATAAGAAAATATACTTGGACTTGGACACATCGATATCTCGGGATGCAAATTCTTTTTGTTGGGTAATTCTCAGAGTATCAACTGCAGACAAACAACTGAATATATTTGTAGGTTGAATAGGTAATATAGACAGATATTGTGTAAACAAATTACATTAGCTGCGATACACAATTTTTAAATCTTACTAACTGACCAGCCACCCATATTGGCTAGAGAGATTTGTGGCTGCATGAATGTACTCACTGAGCTGACAATCTCACATGTTCAATTAAATCAGGTCAAGTGCTCCACAAGATTTTACTTGATCTACAATTAAGCTGGTGATATAACAACCTGGTGACACGATCAAACATGAAATATGTAGCCTAAAAAAATAACCACATTTCAGCATCATATGTATGTTCTTCACTCATGAGTTAAATGTTACATAAAAATAATTGAACTTAACAAAGTTGTACGTATAAACCCATATTCGATTGCCTAGATAATGGAGTGATCATTGGTTAACCAATTGTTTAGTGTATAAGCAGAGTGCCAGATTAGCATGAGGTTCAGAATCCAGTGCAGATAATAATATGAGAAACTATCAGCCGAGCCAATCTCTACTGTGTGTACATGATAACAGCAAGATCAGTATTTAAAATTCCAATCGATGGCAATCACTGAGCACAACATAACAATGAGCAGAACGCAGAATCCAGGCAAGTCAAAAGGAGGGGGTTGGGCGCTCACCGAAGCGGAGGATGGTATCGAGGACGCTCACGGCCTGCTCCTACCCGAGCGGGCACATCTGCTCATACCCCGTGCAAAATTAATCACACGGAGGTTCCAATGGTACGGAGGGGAAAGGATGTGCAGGCGTGAGATGATGTGAGGCAGAGCCGCAAAGGGCTGCCAGCAGTGCTGCGCGGGGTGGCAGCCATAGCTGGGGGTGGCTAGTGGGAAAAAAAACCGAGTACTCCGGCCGGCTGGCCGGCCTTCGTCGCCCCGCGTGCGCAGCAGCTCTGCGTGGATGGCGTGATGGATGGGCCGCGGCGAGGGGAGCCGCCTCTGCTACCGAGTTTGAGATCCAGAAGCTTCTGCTACACTTCCCGAACCTGGAGGCGACGCCGTCGATGGAGAGCGGCAGCAGCCGGGTGAAGTCGACCTCGTGCTTGCCGAGCTCGAGCACGGAGCCGACGACGATGAAGGTTGGAGCGAGAGAAAGGAGCTCCGCCATGGCGGAACTGAATTACAGCTCTCACGAATGATTCTATTCCATATCAGCAGGTTACAATATATAGGCATGTACAACAGACGTGCAGTCGTGCACAGATTATGGGCAACTATGTGCCACCACTATCGCTGGATCCTAAGGGTAGGGGTGAGCTGTTACAGAGCCGTTACAACCAAGTCAGACTACTAGCTAACGTTATACTTCAACATCCCCCCGCACTCTGAACGTCCGAAGGAAAGATGTTCAGAGAAATCGCTGAACATTGGGGAGTTCAGTCCTTTAGTGAATACATCGGCGAACTGAAATGTTGATGGCACATGCAGAACCTTGGCTTCTCCGAGTGACACCCGATCACGGACAAAGTGGAGATCGATTTCGACGTGCTTCGTCCGTTGATGTTGAACTGGGTTCGACGAGAGATACATGGCGCTGATATTATCACAGTAAACCAGAGTTGCTCGCTGAGGGGGTCGATGGAGCTCGACCATAAGCTGCCGCAGCCAACAGGATTTGGCCACACAGTTCGCCACTGCCCTGTACTCCGCCTCTGCACTGGATCTTGAGACGGTAGCCTGCCGTTTCGAGGACCACGAGATTAGATTGTTGCCTAGAAAGACACAGAACCCTGATGTGGATTTCCGAGTGTCTGGACAGGCCGCCCAGTCAGCGTCACTGTATGCAAGCAGATCAGTGGAGGAATTTCGGTAGAGTTGCAGACCGTAGTCGGTTGTTCCTCGGAGGTAGCGCAAGATGCGTTTTATGAGCTGATAGTGAGTAGTTCGTGGAGCGTGCATGAAGAGGCAGACATGCTGCACTACATAGGCTATATCTGGGTGAGTTAAAGTGAGGTACTGGAGAGCTCCGGCTAGGCTTCGATATTTGGAAGGATCGGCATAAGGGGCACCATCATGTACGGAAGGTTTGGTCCTTGCTTCAACAGGAGTGGATATTGGATGGCAATTGAGCATTTCAGCACGATCTAAGATCTCAAGAGTGTACTAGTTGTTGGGAAAGAAACAGGCCCGACTGGTTTTTATGGACATTAATACCGAGAAAGTGATGCAACTCGCCAAGATCCGTCATGGAAAATTCGGAGGAGAGGGAGGTGATAATGGATCGAAGGAGAGTGGTGTTGTTGGCAGTAAGAATGATGTCATCGACATATAAGAGCAGTTAAGCAAGCTCAGTGCCACGGCGGAGGATAAAAAGTGAGGAATCACAGCGAGAGGCAATAAATCCAACGGAGAGAAGGTAAGTTGTGAATCGAAGAAACCAGGTGCGGGGAGCCTGTTTAATCCCATAAAGCGATTTGTTGAGACGGCAAACATGATGAGGCTTGGCGGTGTCAAGAAAACCAGATGGCTGTTGGCAGTAAATAGTTTCTTGAAGATTACCATGTAGGAATGCGTTTTTGACGTCGAGCTGATGGATGGGCCATGACTGAGCCGTGGCGAGGGAGAGCACAACTCGAATTGTTGCCGGTTTCACCACCGGACTAAAGGTTTCTCCGTAGTCCACGCCAGCTTGTTGAGTGAAGCCGCGCACCACCCATCTAGCTTTGTACCGTGAGAGTGAGCCATCCGAGTTCAGCTTGTGACCACGTTTGCACCTGCAGGACAAGGAATCAAAGACCAAGTGTCATTCCGTAACAAGGCGTTAAATTCATCGAGCATTGCAGCGTGCCAATTTGGATCCTTGAGTGCCTGATGGTAGGATGAGGGTAGTGGAGAAATTGTGTTGGGTGTGGTTGTGGTTGTGAGATTAAAAAGTTGCCGCGGCATCAAATAACCATGCTTTGCTCTTGTGCGCATTCTGTGTGCATTTTCTGGTGGTTGTACCGGAACAGCATGGGCTGGCAGATTCGAGTGAGGTGGCTGCGTGGGAGTGGTTGGTGGTGGGCTCGGTGGGCTCGGCGGTGCGTCAGGCGAGGAAGATCTCCCCGTGCGCAATGATTGGGTGTCAGTATCGTGGTCTGTGGGCTGAGGCGAGGTGGCAGCTGGCGATTGGTGCGGAGAGGGAGTGGAGCTGGGCGGATCAGATCCCGGAGGAGATTCGGTGGTTGGTTCGGTCAGGATGCGGATCCCGGGGTGGATCGGGGTGGGATTTGTTGTGGCAGCTGGTATCGTGGGTTCCGGTGTGGCTGGCTCGTGTGGTTTGTAAGGAAAAATGGCTTCGTCAAAGATTACATGGCGTGAGACTATTACGCGTCGAGAGTTGAGATCAAAACATCTATATCCCTTATGTTCAAGTGGGTATCCGATGAAAACACAACGGGTTGATCTTGGGTGTAGTTTGTGTGGGGTCGTAGCATATAGGTTAGGGTAGCAAAGACAACCGAAGGTTCGAAGGTGAGAATAGGTTGGGTGTTGGCCAAAGAGACGAAAATGGGGTGTGGTGTGTTGAATGGTGCGTGAAGGACGAATGTTAAGTAGGTGATTTGATGTGTGGAGTGCTTCGACCCAAAAAGGAGGTGGTAGGTTGGCTTGGGCAAGAAGTGTTCGGATCACATCATTGGTTGTACGTATCATGCGTTCGGCTTTGCCATTTTGAGGAGATGTGTGTGGGCACGAGAAACGAAAGGAAGATCCATTGGCAGCTAGGAAAGACCTAAATGTGTTTATAAATTCTCCTCCATTGTCACATTGTACACATTGGATTATTTTATTGAATTGGGTTTTAATATAGGTGAAGAAACGTTGAAGAGTAGTAGAGGTGTCTGATTTTTGTCTTAAAGGAAAAGCCCACGAGTAGTGTGAATAGTCATCGACAACAATGAGATAATAGGTATATCCAGAAAAACTATTGATGGGAGATGTCCAAAGATCACAATGAATAAGTTGAAAAGGTAAAAAGGTAAAACTAGATGAAGTGGGGAAGGGAAGGCGTGGTTGGCGACCTAATTGACATGCTTCACATATGGGGGATTTATTGCTAGAAGAAGTACATGGTTCGGGTAGAGAGGAGGAAATCCTAGAGAGACTATCGTTGCTGGGATGGCCAAGCCGTCGATGCCATAGATCACGTGTGGTGGAGACCGTCAGAGCTGTGTTCGAGGAGTGGAGATCGCCATGGAAGGGGCAGAGGTCGCCACGGCTACTGGACCGAAGAAGAGTAGCCCGTGTTGCTAGGTCCTTCACAGAAAAATCAGTAGGGTCAAACTCAATAGCACGAGAATTATCACGGGTAAATTGACGCACAGAGATGAGGCTTTTAATAATGGAAGGAGAAACTAAGACGTTGTTTAAATGAAAAGGTCGAGAGGTGAGAGTAGTGGAACCAACAGAGTAGATGGGCATCGTGGAACCATTGCCAACTGTAATACTACGAGAACTTAAGCTTGTAGGGGAATGAGACGAGGTGAGATTACCCTGATTGTTGGTGACGTGCGTGGTTGCGTCGGTGTCCATGACCCAATCGCCGCCAGGATGGAAGCTGTTGACGTGGCTCGGTGCAGAGGTGAGCATGGCGGAGTAGTCATACGCTTGAGGCAGGGGTGGATGAGCCGGTGTTGGCAGAAGTGGTGCAGTGTTGGAGGACATCAGGGGGTACGCCTGGTGATGCTGAGAGGGGCCGGCAACGTTGCCAGCGTTGGGCGGCACCCGGGTGGGCTGACGGGCACCGCCGTGGAACTCCTGCTGCTGCTGTGGAGGATGCCCAAATCCAGGGTTGTAGCCGCCGCGCCCGCCATGGTCGCCGCGTCCACGCCCACGACCGCGACCATAGTTCTGGTCGTAGTTCGGGCCATAGTTCTGACCGTAGTTCTGGCCACGCCCCTGCTGATGATGTCCGCCGCCGCGCCTGAAGTGCTGCTGACCGCCACCGCGGCCTTGGTACTGCTTCCCGCCGCCGCGCGGACAGTTGCGAGCCATGTGTCCGTTCTCGCCGCAGCTGTAGCAATTGCCGCGGAAGGGGTACGTCGGCACCGCGTTCCCGGTGCTGCTGGTGTGGAGGACTTGCGGAGGCGACGTGGATTCGACCTTCAGCTTTTCCTCGGCTAGCTGAAGCCGAGACTGGGCCTGCATGAAGGAGGGGAACGGCTTCATGGTCTCCAAGATTTCTTGCTGTATCTTGTAGCGCTTGTCGAGGCCGGCGATGAGGCGCATGGTCAGCTTCTTGTCGGTGACGGGAGCGCCGACATCACCGAGTTGATCGGCAATTCCCTTGAGCTTGACGCAGTACTCCACGACGCCCATGTCGCCCTGGGCAGCGTTGGTGAACTCCTTGTCGAGGTGGATCTCACGCCCCTCTGCGTTCTCCGTGAAGAAGTGATGGAGAGCGCGCCAGGCCATGTAGGCAGTGCTATCGGCCTGCAAAATAACATCCTGTAGCTGATCGGAAATGGTGGCGTAGATCCAGAGGACGATGTCGACGTCGGCGGCGCGCCATGCCGCATCCGCGAGGTGAGGATCCGTCTCTTCTTCGACGTGATTACGACGTTGTACTTGGAGAGGGCGATGAGGAAGAAGTTGCGCCATTTGTTGTAGTTGCCGATGGTGGAATCCAGCTTGAACTTGATGTAGCGGGTGATGTCCACACCGTCGGTGGTAGGAGGGGAGGGAAGTAGTTGGACTGAGGTGTTTGAGAGGGTTCCGACCGGCAGATCTCCCTCGCCGGCCGCCATGGGGAAGAGGAAGAAAGAGGTGGAGGAAAAGGCTCTGATACCAAACTGAATTACAGCTCTCACGATGATTCTATTCCATATCAGTAGGTTACAATATATAGGCATGTACAACAGACGTGCAGTCGTGCACAGATTATGGGCAACGAGGTGCCACCACTATCGATGGATCCTAAGGACTAGGGGTGAGCTGTTACAGAGCCGTTACAACCAAGTCAGACTACTAGCTAATGTTATACTTCAACATGCGGCGACGGCTCGGCCTCGAGGTGGAGATGGATGGGGAAAAGCGGAGGAGTGGGGAGCTCGAGCGCGGAGGCGACGATGATGAAGGTGCGGAGCGAGAGAAGGAGCTCCGCCAGGCGGCGACGGCTCGGCCTCGAGGTGGAGACGGATGGGGGAAAAGCGGAGGAGTGGGGAGGTAGGGTTAGGGTCTGCTCGGCGGCGCCAGCGACCTCGCGGTCACGGGAGAGAAGACATGAGAGGGTGATTGTGCATGTCTTTTTTGCAGAAAAGCCTGTAGACTTTTACATCATAACGTATAGGGTCGCTGCAACGATAATATGTGGACCGCGAGACAGCGCGTTGATCTCAGAGGGGCGTATCCGCAAAAGTAACACGGTGACTGGAACCGGAGGCCACCGGGTGGCGACCGGGGCGACGAGGCGTGATTGGTCAAAACCCACGTGCTACAGTAGATTCCTTTTAGGCATCCGAAAACTTGAAATTCGGACCGTTGGACAGGCAAATCGAACGGCTGAGGTTGAAAAGAAGACGTGGACAGCAGATCTGAGTTTGAATATGACGCCCTTTTATATATAGTAGTATTTACTAGTAAAATGCTCGTGCGTTGCTACGGGCAGGTTTGACTTAGTATACAACATACAACTTTATGTTCATGTCTGTTACTAAATTTATCACCAACATGGGTTGCCAATGATCACGCCAGCCATGGTGCACAGCGTGTACGACATTGTTGAGGTGGCGGCCTCAAACGCCCGGGAAGCTCCTTGTCACCGCGTCTGACTGCTCCCTCCTCATCTACTCCACCGGTCATCGATGACAGCAAGATCACTAACGTTTCGACTTACTATATAACATACACCTTTATGTTCATTTCTGTTACTAAATTTATCACCAACATGGGTTGCCAATGTCCTACTACCATCCATCTCGCGTCGCGGGGGAGGGCCAGCCCGATCACGTCGGCCATGGTGCACAACGTGTACGATGTTGTTGAGCTGGCGGCCAGCATGCCCGGCCGCATCAAGTCTGTCGCCTCATACGCCTGGAAACTCCTTGTCGCTGTGGCTAACTGCTCCCTCCGCATCTACTCCACCGCTGGTCGATGACGACAAGTAGGGACAGGCCTTACATGCTTGAGCGCTTGGAGCAGAACCTCCTTCTCTCGCTCTCCGAGTGGCTCGCGCTCCATCGCCTCCCGAGGGTCAAGACAGTCGAGGAGAACCACGATCATCAAGGGGGAAGAAGGGGCTATTTGATAAAAATTCCCACTTTAGTTTGGTGTTTGCTCAAATGGTATATTTATTTTGACATGAAACATAATGCCATGCTTTACATTGTCCATATGCTAAAATGCCATGTTTGGATGATTTACTACTCCGTACTGAATTGAAATAATTCTCTAATTATAATCCGTTCTCCAACCCGTAATTACCCTGTCACTATCGATCGATCTCAAGCTGACCTTCCGCCCTTTGCTCTCTCTCTCTCTCTCTTGTATGAATACGTAGGCGACACCAGCCGCCGGCCGCCGCGAGCAAGCCCCAGAACCGCATCCCTCTCCGCCCATTCCTTCGCGTTCTTGGGCTGTTTCGGCAGCAGCACAGGAAGGCAGCGGCGGCGCATCCCGGCGACTCGAGACCCGACTTGCGGCAGCAACTTTCGCCCTTGGGAATAGAGAGGTGCGGCGTCGAAACGAGCTGCACTGGGGATTGGGCCAGACGTTCGTCGGCATTGCCTGCCTCTGTTCGTACGAGAGACAATCGCGGTTCCGCACCTCCGGCGTTTGTCGGAGCTGAAGCGGCTCACGACATCTCTGGCGTTTGTTGGAGCTCAAGCGGCTCACTTCGGGGGCGTTAGGGACGGCTCGGCGTTCGCCTCGACCGCGCCCTCGCGCCACAGCCAAGCGTCGTCGGGCCGCCGGAGGATTTGGAGT
This sequence comes from Poa annua, assembly GCA_026929855.1. NCBI lineage: Eukaryota > Viridiplantae > Streptophyta > Magnoliopsida > Poales > Poaceae > Poa > Poa annua. Next base: position 75,869,466 of record CM049426.1, read on the forward strand.
CGGCGGGGAGTCGGCGTAGCCTCTCAGCCGGCAACGACGAAGAAATTGGGGATTTCTACCCATTCGGTAATTATGCAATTCGGTCCCTGTATATGGACTACGGGTTACTTTCACAGAAATGGAAGGGCTAAACGCAAAAGTGTTGCTACGGGTTGATAATGATTAACTTTACATATGATATAGTAATGATAAATACCCATGCGTTGTTATGAAATCATCACTAACATTTATATCGCCTTTATCATTAATCAATAAATACCCGTTCAGGAAAAATTAGCGAATGGATATGTATGTCCTTCTCACTATATGAAAAAATACATTATCATCAATTAAACTACACAACAAATATTGCATACATTCCATTTTCTGGATACAACAAGAAATATAGGAACGAAAAATCCGATCTAATGCATTAAGTATGAATATTTGGATCTGATGTATAGAGGAAAATAATTATCACATCCAAAATTAGAGATTTACAAAAATATCAACTTTGCTTGTGTCTGACCAATCCATCGCATGGAACTTCACATCTTTTGTTGGTGAAATTCACTTTGGACCGGGGAAGTTCACTTTGAAATATGTTGAATTCTTGTCAGCCACATGGGACCTGACATCATCTTTGCATACATAAGCAATCATCTTACTTCACTGCCTCTGTAACAGATGGGAAGCCCCACTTGCGATCATCTCCAACGAAATGTTGGGCGGCAACCTCAACAACTGCCTCCACATCTTTAAGTATAGATAGAGCAAGAGCCCATGAAATTGAATGTTCCTGACCATCATCATCATCAGTAATATGGATTTTAAAGGGCAAAAATCAGCAATCAGCAACCTAGACTTCTTCAATTTGCTATGCCCATTGTTCAGTCTCCCTCATCGTGTCCAACATATTTACAACTTTTCAGAAAAAGACATCAAGCCCAAATAGGCCAGCGCATGAATTATTTAAATTTAATTGCAGAGATGAATGAAACTCCCTTGCCCACATCCATGACGAAAAATGCTTGTAACATGTGTGTAGGATCATTTCCCATCAACCACGTTAGGGTCCTACTATATACTTGAAGGGGATCATGTGCAGAAAACAAAAAAATTCCTAGCAACGATATCCTTAAACTAGCCAAGATCTACACTTTGCAGATATAGTAGTACGGCGGAGATCGAAATACGTACCCTCGTAGACCGAATAGCGGGGATTACGCTCCCGCACAAGCGTTGACGACGAAGACGACGTAGCCGACCTCTAGGTCGCGAAGAACTCGGCGTGACGAAGACGACGAAGATGACCTCGAGGTCGGGTGGAGGAACTAGGGCTCCGAGCACCGCTAGCGCAGCACCTCGCAGGGCGTTACACACATACGGTGGAGACGACAGCCTCCGAAGCTCCAGTCCAGGACGAGCAGCGGAAGACTTGGACCGGAACACCAGCAGCGCGGCAGCGTGCTATGGTGGAAGAGATCCCCCTCTCAACTCGGCGCAAATCCGACAAAGGGAATCACGAGATCGAGAGAGAATTGGGGAATTAATTGGTGAATTAAAAGCCAGGGGTGCCCCTTCTTATATATGCTCCCAGGGGGAGCCAACCTTGCCAGCTAGGCAATGTGGGACTATCCCCCATTGCCTGGTGCGTCTAGGGCAGTGCGCCGGACCTAGGTGGGCCCCATTTGGCCCACCTAGGCCGGCCCTCCCTCAAACCGAAGCCCTGGGGGGACTTTCCCCCCTCATGGGCCTTCTTTCCACCAGAAGACCCATTTAGGGAAACCAGCCTTTAAAAATTCGAAAATAAATATATAAAATCATATTTAAACATTAATTACACTAATTAATATCAAACATATTTTATATAATTTATTCTAGCTCTGAAAACAATTTCGTCGCTGCCCGATCTCCATAGGACCATTCCCGGGACGCTCCCGGTGATCTCTTTCCTTTCCGGTTGTCTTGTCGAAACCCCTTAGGTGTGTTACCCTAGCGGTTCGATATAATAACAGGTACGATCAAGACTCCTCTATGATCAACGACTAACTCGTAGGCCTGGACCCCATGAATTAATCCCTGTGATATAACGAATGACTTTCATCTATCAAACCTGGACGTATAGTCTTGAACCCTTTGTCATGACGATACTTAGCGTGTCCGAGCATCATTCTCAGATATCTCCATACCTAGCATGATCTCGTTACCGACATCGCTATCTTCTACTCGTCTATGATATAATGTCAGCTGGTGACCTAGTCACATGTTTGCAAACTCATTTGACATAATCTCACCGAGTGGGCCCTAGAGTATCTATCCGGCTATGCGGACTGACAAATCCCGTTGTTGACCCCTCGTCTCAACTACCCCCTTCCGATACCCAAAACTATCACCTATCATTGTCACACTATATAAAATATGACGTTTGGTGCGATCAAAGTATCTTCCGGGATAACAATAAGAGTTGGTCTCACGGTCTTTAGGCGTAATGACTATGTCCTATAAATACTGGGTATGTCCATCAAATCGTTACACCTAGCGATATGACTTCCATTGCCGACCGGCGCCATGCCCTATGATCGGAAAATCTCGATCATCAATCGCGCAACGAAACTAGTCTTAGTAGAGGCTACTAGGGACCTGGTTGTTTATCTACCACACCTGTATTAATGTTTTCGCTTAATACAGTTATAGCATGTTATAAAACATATAATGAACGATTGAGATATTGCTAATAAACTATGTTTATTAGGTGCCTCTAGGGCATATTCCCTTCAATCTCCCACTTGCACTAGAGTAACACTTAATCTAGTTTACAACTTGGTAAAAGCTTAACACCCATAGCATCTTGGTGCCTGCTCGCCTCGTGGAAGAGCAATACAGTCAATAGAACTCACACATTGAGATCTATATGTGCTTTGCAACACTTCTATGTCATCTAGTTTGACATCATCCCGTATCTTACGATGACGGTGAAATATATCCCAGTGGATGGAGTGAGACTCGAGCATTCGCGTAGCATGCGCCTTAAAAGTCTAAGAGATCTATTAAGGGGACCACCTACGCTCGGAAAACTGCTCAGTCCAATCACACTTGCTACTTCTAAAGTCGCGATATATTTCTATACCTATGTAGATTGTGCGACAGTGCATTCATATGCGACTTCGTAAACTAACCATGTCTTTCTTCAAAATAAAGGACATCTCCTATATGAGATTTCTAGTCGTATGGGTCAGTGTAATAACTTGCATCATCGTAACCGCTTTACGGCAAGTTGCCATTCCACTCTTACCCGTTACTAGAAAACCTATCTTCAGTTCTCATAGACACTGAAGAATAAACTTAACGTTTGTTCATTGATCCACATAAGGATCACTCTAGAACCTGTTCTTTAACCAAGAACTCGGGTCATACTAAGTCGAGCTTTCAGTCTGATAGCATCTATGACTGATACATAGATAATGTCGAACATCATTTGCTATAACTGAAAATGCCAAGATAAACTTAATATTTTACCTAGTCATACAAGCAAGAACCTCTTTCTTTGCTTGTCCTATTCTGAAACACTTCAGAATCTTGACTAAGGAAATATTCCGACATAATGTTATTAAGCCCCTTACGATCTATACAATTATAAATCGGATGCCTAATACTCCTAACTTCATTTCATAGAAAATTTAATCACTTAAATAATCCTTTACACTCTACTAGAGGATCTGTGTCATTCAATATGTTGTTACATACAAAATCACAAATGACACCTAGCTCCCACTCAAATATGCCTTCCGCATATAAGATCAAGGAAAGCTACTTAGCTCCCACTCAAATATGCCTTCCACATATAAGATCAAGGAGAGCTACTTTGCTCCCACTCACTTCTTTGCAAATGTAGGTTTCTTCAACTATTTTGGACAACTCCAAAATCCTTTGATCACATTATCAAAGTGAAGATTCCAGCTCCGATATGCTTGCTTCAGCCCATGAAGGGACCACCAAAGTTTGCATACATGTTTAGCATCCTCAGGATTACAAACCATTCTTAATTACACTATCAAGAACCATGGTTTTCTCATCCATCTATCAATTTCTCATTCGAAATTATAGTAATTGCTAAACGACCCAGAATAGATTTAGGCTTCACCACTTGAGACAAACTCTCATGTGGTCTATCGGAACTGTTTCACGACAAATCGAATCTGCTCAATGTCTACTCTCTCATAAAATTCCATATACTATTAACATCCTAGATGCCATCAAGAAGATCTCCCAAGTCAATACCTGGTAATCGTATATGGATTTTATTTCGGATCACAAATGACTCATAGCCATTTCTCGGACTTAGGTCCACCATCTCTTCTTCGTAGTTCGTAGGTCTATCATATTCCATTAATATGACCTCCATAACAAGATTGTCGTAACACACAGTGTGGAACACAACCTCGTATGCCTACGCTCTTAGTATGAGCTCAGAACATCATGATCTTGAATCATTAGCTTTTTCAAGCTGTGGGGTCTGACACCGAAAACACTTTCGATTGCGCCACTCTGATGTTTGGAGAAGAAGTTCACCAACTTCGTCTTGCTCTACTTTCTTTCTCACTGATACCCTCGGACAAGAAACTATTTCTTTCGCAAGGTATATCCCGGCAAAGATTTTGCCTATGTTGTGAGACATGTACCCAACTAACTCTTTAGGTAGGGTATACTACAAAGATTAATCCATTTTAGGTTCGATTACATCGAAACACTAAATTGCTGAAACGACAATCCAGGCTCAAAAGCCATGCCATGACTCGTATGGTATTGTCTCCATGGATTCAAATGGTTTCCCTATTTGCTAACGTGAGTGTTTACGTTTCTACCATATGACTCTAATGATTACAATTATTCGGTAAGAGATTAATTTACCACACACTATCCGATAGGGTGCGATTATGATGCCCTAACACACCATAACACTATGGTGTTCCATGCGACGTAATTTGTGGAACTCTTCTCACAAGTCTTCCAATGATGTGCCAACATTATAACTCACATCTTCATTCCTCGATTTGCATCGCGGGAATTTGATTTTCTTGTTAATTTTATTTCCTACTTCATTCTGAACTTCGTTTGATCGAATCAAAAATTCAGACTAACATTCCCCGGAGTGGATATCCATATATCTACTTGGAATATTCATGAAGTATATGAAATAAATACTTCCACTACACGTTAAAGTACTTCATTGATTCACATACACCCATATGCATGATTCTCAACAAGCTATACTCAAAACGTTCAGTGAAGTTCACGAAATAAAGGTCTCCACTACCCGTCAATTACTTTATTGAACCACATACATCTCCATGTATGACTATCAATAAGTTATATGCCCGTTTTCCGAAAACGGTGTCACAGTTATTTTGCAAGTGTCAAAAGATCAAATCTTAGGACTTGTAGGTCCATCCAGTGTGGAGCTAATGCATATAACATTGACATGACTAAACGGTAGTGCCACACATATGCGGTGTCTTTATTAAGTTTGTATCCTTTGGCATTAATATTATGAATGTGGGAGCTTCTACCATCTAAATTCAAATCGGCATATGATCATTACTTCATAAATATAGGACACCAATTTGTCACTATCATGTATGAACAAGTGTCTCGCTAGAGGAGACACACTTGTAACGATCATACCAACACCCGATCATAAAGAATTTACCCAAATGGTAGATCTAGAGGGAGAGTGTCTATGGCCATCACAACAACTTGATTGCCATTGTCAACACGCAATGTCGCCTCATCCTTTTAAGCTACTCAAGCAGTAAACCTGTTTTTTCACAAAACGTGACTAGTTCAAAATTTAGTCACTACTGCGAGTACTTGCTTAGCTAAAACATTCATAACATGTATATCATATATACACCATCATCATTGATGAATTCCGGTGATCTGTTTCATTTTCTTGATACTTCCACCGTAATCAAGAACCATGAAGGTGAACGATTCCCCTAGCATGACATAGTCTATGATAGAGGATTTGCACTTGGCAACGATGTCTGTCATCCAGTGATTGAGCTGAGCGAGGCGTCTCAATGTTCATTAAGCATGAACATATGTCATTAAGTATGACCGCCACGTGCTCCCTCAATGTGTGTATTCTATTCCATCTTGGTTGAGAAGATAATCAGTCAACGTACTGATAAACTTCATCAACCCAACGTTTGGTGTACCCCGAGTTTAGCGACCATATCATATGTTCGCGATCTAAAAACTCGTACCCACCGTTGGTTCTTTATGGCAAAGATCATAGCATACACTGGACTATGATGATATCATCCGCACAAAATCCGATAAAGTTAGACGCTTCTACTTTATCTTTTGCATAAAGTTAGACGCTTCTACTTTATCTTTTGCATATTTTACGTGGCTTGGGGCTTTCGTAAATAGAACCACTTCATACATACGAACCTTATGACCACAACAACGATCCAATAATTGCATGTTTAAACATCCCTTTTGGGCCCTCCATTGAAAATGCGAGACCAACTAAAGAGAGAGAGAAACAGGCACCCGACAGCCACAGATACGGTACAAGCCGTATGTCAGTAGTGGAACCAGTCTCGCGTAAGCATACGCGTAAAGTCAGCCCGGGCCGCTTCATCAACTCGATGCCGCTGGAATCACAAGTGCACGCTAGAGGGTAGCAAATAACAGGAACGGTGCCCCCGTGCAGAACACGGGTTCTAACAGCGTACAACTATATCTACGATAGATCGGCTCTGATACCACTGAAGGGGATCGTGTGCAGAAAACAAAAATTTTCCTACCAACGATATCCTTAAACTAGCCAAGATCTACACTATGCAGATATAGAAGTACGGCGGAGATCGGAATACATACCCTCGTAGACCGAATAGCGGGGATTACGCTCCCGCACAAGCGTTGACGATGAAGACGCCGTAGCCGACCTCTAGGTCGCGAAGAACTCGGCGCGACGAAGACGACGAAGATGACCCCGAGGTCGGGTGGAGGAAGTAGGCCTCCGAGCACCGCTAGTGCAGCACCTCGCAGGGCGTCACACACATACGGTGGAGACGATGGCCTCCGAAGCTCCAGTCCAGGACGAGCAGCGGAAGACTTGGACCGGAACACCAGCAGCGCGGCAGCGGGCTATGGTGGAATAGATCCCCCTCCTCTACTCGGCGCGGCTCCGACAAGGGAACCACGAGATCGAGAGAGAAATTGGGAATTAATTGGTGAAATAAAAGGCCAGGGGTGCCCCTTCTTATATAGGCTCCCGGGGGGAGCCAACCTCCCTAGCCAGGCAATGTGGGACTATCCCACAGCCATGGTGCGGCTAGGGATGGTGCGCCGGCCCTAGGTGGGTCCCATTTGGCCCACCTAGGCCGGCCAAGCCTCCCCCACAAAATTCCCTTGAGGGTTTCCCCCCATGGGCCTTCTTTCGACCAGAAGGCCCATTTAGGGAAATCAGCCTAAATAAATTCGAGAATAAATATATAAAATCATATTTGCATATTAATTACACTAATTAATATCAAACATAATATATATAATTTTTCCTAGCTCCGAAAACTCTTTCGTCGCTGCCCGATCTCCATCGGACCCCTCCCGGGACGTTCCCGGTGATCTCTTTCCTTTCCGGTTGTCTTGTCGAAACCCCTTAAGTGTGTTACCCTAGCGGTTCGATATAATAACAGGTACGATCAAGACTCCTCTATGATCGACGACTAACTCGTAGGCCTGGACCCCATGAATTAATCCCTGTGATATAACGAATGACTTTCATCTATCAAACCTGGACGTATAGTCTTGAACCCTTTGTCATGACGATACTTAGCGTGTCCGAGCATCATTCTCAGATATCTCCATACCTAGCATGATCTCGTTACCGACATCGCTATCTTCTACTCGTCTATGATATAATGTCAGCTGGTGACCTAGTCACATGTTTGCAAACTCATTTGACATAATCTCACCGAGTGGGCCCTAGAGTATCTATCCGGCTATGCGGACTGACAAATCCCGTTGTTGACCCCTCGTCTCAACTACCCCCTTCCGATACCCAAAAGTATCACCTATCATTGTCACACTATATAAGATATGACGTTTGGTGCGATCAAAGTATCTTCCGGGATAACAATAAGAGTTGGTCTCACGGTCTTTAGGCGTAATGACTATGTCCTATAAATACTGGGTATGTCCATCACATCGTTACACCTAGCGATATGACTTCCATTGCCGACCGGCGCCATGCCCTATGATCGGAAAACCTCGATCATCAATCGCGCAACGAAACTAGTCATAGTAGAGGCTACTAGGGACCTGGTTGTTTATCTACCACACCTGTATTAATGTTTTCGCTTAATACAGTTATAGCATGGTATAAAACATATAATGAACGATTGGGATATTGCCAATAAACTATGTTTATTAAGTGCCTCTAGGGCATATTCCCTTCAAAGCTATACTCAAAACGTTCAGTGAAGTTCACGAAATAAAGGTCTCCACTACCCGTCAATTACTTCATTGAACCACATACATCTCTATGTATGACTATCAATAAGTTATATGCCCGCTTTCCGAAAACGGTGTCACAGTTATTTTGCAAGTTTCAAAAGATCAAATCTTAGAACTTGTAGATCCATCCGGTATGGAGCTAATGCATTGACTATAACATTGACATGACTAAACGGTAGTGCCACACATATGTGGTGTCTTTATTAAGTTTGTATCCTTTGGCACTAATATTATGAATGTGCGAGCTTCTACCATCTAAATTCAAATCGGCATATGATCATTACTTCATAAATATAGGACACCAAATTTGTCACTATCATGTATGAACAAGTCTCTCGCTAGAGAAGACACACTTGTAATGATCATACTAACAGGCGATCATAAAGAATTTATTCAAATGGTAGATCTAGATGGAGAGTGCCTATGGCCATCACAACAACTTGACTGCCATTATCAACACGCAATGTCGCCTCATCCTTTCAAGCTACTCAAGCAGAAAACCTGGTTTTCACAAAACATGACTAGTTCAAAACTTAGTCACTACTGCGAGTACTTGCTTAGCTAAAACATTCATAACATGTATATCATATATACACCATCATCATTGATGACTTCCGGCGATCTGTTTCATTTTCTTGGTACTTCCACCGTAATCAAGAACCATGAAGGTGAATGATTCCCCTTACATGACATAGTCTATGACAGAGGATTTGCACTTGGCAACGATGTCTGTCATCCAGTGATTGAGCTGAGCGAGGCGTCTTAATGTTCATCAAGTATGAACATATGTCATTAAGTATGAACGCCACGTGCTCCCTCAATGTGTATATTCTCTTCCATCTTGGTTGATAAGACAATCAGTCAACGTACTGATAAACTTCATCAACCCGACGTTTGGGGTACCCCGAGTTTAGCGACCATATCATATGTTCGCGATCTAAAAACTCGTACCCACCGTTGATTCTCTATGGCAGAGATCATAGCATACACTGGACTATGATGATATCATCCGCACAAAATCTGATAATCCAAATTATCTTTTGTCAGCGGAATCTCCGGGTTATCTCCTAGCGGGTATTCTAACACAAAGAGCTAACGGTTTAAACAAGGAGTATCCTCAAGCTAAAGCATAAAACTATGAAGTTTGGTGTAACATCCCAAATTTCTCAAAAATTTAAAACTTTGCATTCATGCATCATGCATCATATAAGCATGGCATTGAAATCACATAAAGAGTAAATTGAATTTTAATTATAAGTTTAAATAAAGTTGTTTTCAATAAAGAGGTCTATTTGAGCTCCTTATAAAAATCTGTATTTTATTATTTTATTTATTTAGCAAAATGATATCAAAAAGTTATAAATTAAATTAGCTTTTCAAAACATATTTTTATGAATTTTTCCGAAATGTTTTGATAAGTTTTAAAAATCAAATTGTTTGGAAAAGGGTTTAAACAGAAGAAAAAAAAAGTGTTCGGGCTAGCTGGGCCGAGCCCCTCTGCTATCTGCCGCGCGCGCACGAAGGAACGGCCCAGCAAACCAACCGCGCAGCCCACCTCCCTCCCTCTCTCACTTCCAGACGGGGCCCACTTGTCATCTTCATCCCCAAGCCGTGAAGAACACGAACTCCACCGAAACCTAGTTTGTTACGGATCAAAATCCGTTGGAAAATCGCGATTTAATCGCTCCCCTCCTTCCCCATATAAACCCCCTCTCCGCCGCCGTTCCCCGCGCCAAAAAACCCTAACCAATACTCGCCGAAATCGCGGGAACGAGAGCTTCCACCTCCGACATTGCCGCCGTCGCGTTTCGCTCCGTTCCGGTGAGTACGGCACCCGAGCACCACCTCCACACCCCCTCTGCGACTCCCCGTCTCCGTACGCACCTAACGGACTTGCTCCGGCCTCCCTTTTTTCACCAGGGCGACGTATCCGTCGACGACCCGACGCCGCCGTCCGCCGCTCATCTCCGACGAGCACGCAAGGGGAGGAGAAGATCACCTCGACCGCACCTACCTCGCCATAGAGTTCGCCACGACGATCCGCTTCAAGTGGTGAGTAAAACCCCCTCCGATCGTGCGTCTGTTAGCCGTAGCCGCAACTCCGGCGATGGCGCCACCACGGGCAGGAGATCGCCGGCGAACCGCGCCGCCCGACCGTCCCCTTTTTGTCCAGGCCGTCGGATCAAGATCCAATGGTTAGATCGGATTGAATCTGGAGCGCTCGTTTTAAAGAAGATCGGACGGTTCGCGTTCGCGATCCGCGCCGAACCGGTATCGGCCAATCGGAGCGCGCCGCGTGGCCTCTTTATTTTCTATTTCGGCTGAAAAATTGTTTTAAAAACAGAAAACAACACAAACTTACAAAATTCATAACTTTTGATCTGTTCATCCAAATTTGATGAATTTTATATCCACGTGAAGCTCTGCTCGTGTAGTTTAGTATGGTTTCATTAGTTTATCCTTTTAGTGTATATTGAATTGCAGAATTAATTGTTTAGCTTTCGGATATTAAATCTATACCTTAATTAATAATTTTTTTTCCAAATAAATCCAATTGTTTTAGAAGTTTATTAATGTCCTCTGTCCAGAGAGTGCAACCTGAGTTTTATTTGAAATTTCTCATAATATAATTAAGGAAATTGGTTTTAGAACTTAAAACTACTATTATGCTCAATATTTTAAATGATTAAATAAAATATTAAAATATTGATCATTGTATTTCATGCATTAATAACAGAGAAATTAAAATGGTAATTATTTGGTTTTGTTAAGTTCATTGCATATTAAGCATGCATACATATTTTTGTCTTGATATTTTAAGTGTTATGCTTGTGTGTTTATTTAGTTTTATTATTTGTCTCTAGATTGTGAAGAGGAGGAAGACCCTTGTGATTGTTATTCGTGCTGTGCGTGTTCCTCTTGCTACCAAGGCAAGTGACATTCATAATCTACCCCATGTTTTCTATATGCATTATTAGTAGATTTTGAGTAGTATGCATGATAGGGAAATTTTGAACTATCTTATAATGCTAAGTTAGTTTACACTTTGAAAATATCCTAGTAGTGTGTAGCCATCCCTCTCCATGCAGCCACCAAAAGTTTTATTAGATGCTTAGCTATGCTATAAAAGTGTTTACTTATCATGTTATAGAAATATTGCTAAGTGTTAAAACTTTGAATGCACACCTGGGTGGAATTGGTTGCTTGGTTTATGTTGAGTGGCTTTTGGGACCATGCTTGTGGTTGTCTTTGCCTAGGATGAATCTCTATTCTACTTAGGGCCATGAGTATGGTGGTTGTCACCCAGAAGTGCACTTGTGAACGGCCACCCAGGAACAAAGAGATTTCTAAGTCCCTCCAAGTTTAGAAGCTTTCCGTGCAGCCTTTTGACAATGGGCTCTGTCTAGAACTACTAAGTTGTGAGAGTGCAACCTGTCAGCTTGACAAGCAGATGTAGAGTTGGTAGGTGGAACGGGTCTTGCTAGTATGGTTGCATTCTTCTTCTGAAAGTTCTTGTCTCAATTCTCTCCTTTCCTTAATGCACTCCGCGTGTATAGGATGTCTGGGTTAATTGAGTCTTAAGGTGAAAGTGCACAACCTCTGCAGAGTCGACAAACTGAGTACTCAGCCGTGTCCCCGGTGATGGACTACTTCGAGCAACTGGACAAGGATGTACGGAAGAATCTCATCATAGTTTTCATAAAGTAAAATTTGACTAAGGAAAGAATTGTTGGTGCACTTGGGCTTCATCCCTTGGTGCCAAGTCTTTGAGAAACAAAAGTGTTTTACAAAAGATAGGAGAAAACTGGCTTTCTGCAAAATAGCCTACAAACTCCACCAAGCCAAATATGCATATAGAATTAGACTTGTCATAATTTTCCACCATAGTCACTTGCCAATACTTCAATGTATTGACCTCCTACGGGGGCTGCATATTCAAATGTGCAGGTAATTCTGATGAGGAGTAAGTTTGGACTCGATTCTACACCCAACATGTCTGCTTGTGGCGTATGCTAGAAGAGGAGGCCCATTGCTTTTATTTTCGTTGTGAACTCTGAATATTTTAGCTAGTCTTCATGACTATGCACTTTGTAATAAAGCTATACTTGGCTATTTTTGGATCTCGTTGTAGTATTTTGATACTTATGTAATGATACTATATATTTTGTACTGTGGTGCTGGCAGTGATCCAGGGACTAGCACATAACACAGGTGTTCCATCTTTATTTAAAAGATGGGGCACTACATTTGGACCCAACCTTTTAAGTTTCTCAATCGCAGGAATGCGCCTAATTTGAAAAGATGCTATCACAATGGTTAATATGTACAAAGGTTTGCAAAACAGACTCTGTTCATTATATTCTGAGTTCTAGTATTTTAGAAAATAACTATCTGAACTCCCACTCAAACGAACATCCCTCCTGGTCGTTTAAGTGATTACACGACCCCCATCCATTGCACCACCCCTCATCGTCAGAGTCGGTAACACAACTTCAAGAGTAGACAAATGTCCGCCACACCAATTTTGTGACTCGTGCTCGACCTTTCGGTCTCCTTGTTCCGAGGCCATATCTGCATATGCTAGGCTCGCCACCATAACCTCCACGCTGACGCTTGTGCAACATGGCTTACACCCACTGTATGCGAACGACGAGATGTCTGACACCCGATCATCACGGCCTGCCTCATAACGTAGAACTTTCTTGGTGGTGCGCGTTGGAGGGAGAACACTAGTGGTATTTAGAAGGGATCATCTTATATAGCTACCGCCGTGCAACTAATATATACTATATATATAATCACACAATATAAGATGCACACAAAACATCAAATGTAATGCGTGTGATACAGTCCATGCGCCATGGTCTTCTTGGCGCCCGCAGTTTATAAACAATTTATCAAACCTACCTTGACCATATCACATAGCCCCTGCAAAATAAAGTTAGACGCTTCTACTTTATCTTTTGCATATTTTACGTGGCTTGGGGCTTTCGTAAATAGAACCACTTCATACCTACGAACCTTATGACCACAACAACGATCCAATAATTGCATGTTTAATCATCCCTTTTGGGCCCTCCATTGAAAATGCGAGACCAACTAAAGAGAGAGAAACAGGCACCCGACAGCCACAGATACGGTACAAGCCGTATGTCAGTAGTGGAACCAGTCTCGCGTAAGCATACGCGTAAAGTCAGCCCGGGCCGCTTCATCAACTCGATGCCACTGGAATCACAAGTGCACGCTAGAGGGTAGCAAATAACAGGAACGGTGCCCCCGTGCGGAACACGGGTTCTAACATCGTACATCTATATCTACGATAGATCGGCTCTGATACCACTGAAGGGGATCGTGTGCAGAAAACAAAAAAATTCCTAGCAACGATATCCTTAAACTAGCCAAGATCTACACTTTGCAGATATAGTAGTACGACGGAGATCGGAATACGTACCCTCGTACACCGAATAGCGGGGATTACGCTCCCGCACAAGCGTTGACGACGAAGACGACGTAGCCGACCTCTAGGTCGCGAAGAACTCGGCGCGACAAAGACGACGAAGATGACCTCGAGGTCGGGTGGAGGAAGTAGGGCTCCGAGCACCGCTAGCGCAGCACCTCGCTGGGCGTTACACACATATGGTGGAGACGACAGCCTCCGAAGCTCCAGTCCAGAACGAGCAGCGGAAGACTTGGACCGGAACACCAGCAGCGCGACAGCGGGCTTTGGTGGAAGAGATCCCCCTCTCAACTCGGCGCAAATCCGACAAAGGGAATCACGAGATCGAGAGAGAATTGGGGAATTAATTGGTGAACTAAAAGGCCAGGGTGCCCCTTCTTATATAGGCTCCCAGGGGGAGCCAACCTTGCCAGCCAGGCAATGTGGGACTATCCCCCATTGCCTGGTGCGGCTAGGGCAGTGTGCCGGCCCTAGGTGGGCCCCATTTGGCCCACCTAGGTCGGCCCTCCCTCAAACCGAAGCCCTGGGGGGACTTTCCCCCCCTCATGGGCCTTCTTTCCACCAGAAGACCCATTTAGGGAAACCAGCCTTTAAAAATTCGAAAATAAATATATAAAATCATATTTAAACATTAATTACACTAATTAATATCAAACATATTTATGTAATGTATTCTAGCTCTTCCTTTCCGGTTGTCTTGTCGAAACCCCTTAGGTGTGTTACCCTAGCGGTTCGATATAATAACAGGTACGATCAAGACTCCTCTATGATCAACGACTAACTCGTAGGCCTGGACCCCATGAATTAATCCCTGTGATATAACGAATGACTTTCTTCTTTCAAACCTGGACGTATAGTCTTGAACCCTTTGTCATGACGATACTTAGCGTGTCCGAGCATCATTCTCAGATATCTCCATACCTAGCATGATCTCGTTACCGACATCGCTATCTTCTACTCGTCTATGATATAATGTCAGCTGGTGACCTAGTCACATGTTTGCAAACTCATTTGACATAATCTCACCGAGTGGGCCCTAGAGTATCTATCCGGCTATGCGGACTGACAAATCCCGCTGTTGACCCCTCGTCTCAACTACCCCCTTCCGATACCCAAAAGTATCACCTATCATTGTCACACTATATAAGATATGTCGTTTGGTGCGATCAAATTATCTTCCGGGATAACAATAAGAGTTGGTCTCACGGTTTTAAGGCGTAATGACTATGTTCTATAAATACTGGGTATGTCCATCACATAGTTACACCTAACGATATGAATTCCATTGCCGACTGGCACCATGCCCTATGATCGGAAAATCTCGATTATCAATCGCGCAACGAAATTAGTCTTAGTAGAGACTACTAGGGACCTGGTTGTTTATCTACCACATCTGTATTAATGTTTTCTCTTAATACAGTTATAGCATGGTATAAAACATATAATGAACGATTGGGATATTGCTAATAAACTATGTTTATTAAGTGCCTCTAGGGCATATTCCCTTCAATAGTTGCGACAAACATAAAATTCAGCCTTGTGCACTGCAAATGGAATACAAAGATCCCTTGTGATTCACGTTACTCATGACAAGCTTTGTCTTATACATACTAATCAGATACGGGTTCCCTCCCTCACGCACAAAGGCAATATCCATCTAATAAGAGAGATGTGATTCTTCATATGTAGCATAAGTTGTTATTTGCCCACTAATAAGTTTAGGAAATGTGCCCCTGCGTTTCTTCAGGTTAAACTTGACTATAAGCAAATTAATCACTACAATGTCATCCATTTATCATGATATTGTCTTTTATTTTTTGACAATGTATTTTGTATAAATGTGTCTAATTGAATAATTATATAGAACACAACGACAGAAAAAAGTAGCTAATATGTTGTAAATTGGTCACATCAGCATAGAACTTAGAAAGCATGGAAACATGCTAAAATTTTCATTAAAATTTACTAATAAAAATGCTATGGTACTTTTTGGGAAAACATGTTACATAAATTTTAAAGCAAATAGAGTGATGTGATTAGGGGTGTGAACTGAGGGTGCTAATCCCACATAATTGGTACTCCTCTTAGATCATTTCTAAATTCTTTGTGAACCTAAGCATAGTCGTTAATGCGCTTTAAATTTTTGCAACATATTTTTCCCGAAACACCGGATCACTTCTCAAAAAATGTATTGCCCAATGTTTTTCCTCTTTTCTACAAAATCAAGTGGCGCGTGTTTGGTTTATTTTCTGTTTTGCTTAGCCAGGTTAAATTTACACATGTTTCTTATTCTCACAACACAGCTCTTCCGATTCTTCTTTCTTTTTATCATGGGCAGCACCGGTAGTGACCTCCGGAGCCAAGTTCACAGGAAAATCAACTAACTCAGTCGAGCACAACCCACAGTAAGCCAGCGTGGCTCTTAATACCTCCAATCCTCCATAAATGTGAGCCACACCTTGGTTAGTCCTGCGACTGCGAGTAGCTCCGCCACCAGATCGATGACTACAGTGACGGCCGGGCTGCTCGCGGGAGGATGAAGCATCGGATCGTTCAGTGCGTGGCGTTTTCTTTTCTTTCTGCCGAGAGGACGCCCGCGTAGGCGAGGAACAACTTGACGAAACAAAGTCTGTTGGAGGAACGAACAAGAAACATACTTCCTCTGCTCTGGCCACCGCGACTTCCTCATCTTCCCTGCCTCATCGTGCTCGATGCTCCTTCCTCCGTCCTTCCATGGGTCAGGCTGACGCTGGAGACCCGACAACCACCATGCCCGGGAGCACGGCCAGGGGCAGGGCATGAGTGCGGCGGCAAAATTCATCTTCAAAATTGGTTTTCCAGCGAATCTTTAAATTGGAATCCCAAATACACCAATCTGCGCACCGAAGCAGGGAGGCTGGCCCGCAGAAGATTGGCCGCTGCAATCATGGAGGCATCTTCTCCAGCCGATGGTCTCAGATCTCGGGCCAAGGCAAAAGGTTTGGAGAAATTCGCGCCGAAGAAGGTGAGACATCAAGGTCTGGACAGGGGGTCCTGTTCCTACCGCAGGAGGAGGGCGGGGGAAGGTGAGACGTCGAGGTCGGGACGGAGTTTCCGTTCCTAATGCCGTAGGAAGGCGGCGACGGAGGAGAAGGCCCCATTTCGACCAGTCGGGGAGCTCGTCCTGGATCCATGGTGTCAGGGAGATGGCCCGAGATCTGTGGGGGTGGTAAGCAGCCTTGCCGGGGCTTTGTGGACGGTGCCCTTGTGGGGAGGTGTCGCCGGTAGGGGCGTCACGGGAGTCGCCATGGGCACGATGGGAGCTTGCTCTAAAAAAAGAAACGAAGCGGTACCAAACTTACCGATGGCAGTGGTGGGTAATATCACCGAAGTCATAGGGGTAGAATTGAAAGAAAAAATGACGTCACTTTTTACCCGTATTATATAGTAGAGATAGTAGAGATAGAGATACACAAACGACCATATCCTTTTCCTCTTAGGTTGAACGAATGTCATGTGGAGAAACTGGCTGGATTGAGGCGGCCCATCAGCCCATGGGCTTCCCTTTCGGCCAACACTTTCTTTGCCTCGCCAACCAAGTCCTATAGGGTAGGTTCTTCTTCCGGCACCTCCCCCACCACGCCGTCCGGTCCATCCCGAGAGGAGTAGCCAGCGCAGCCTCAGGCCACAGCAACATGCCGGCGACGCCGACCATCATCGGTGCCCTGCTGGGGCTGGGCACCCAGATGTACTCCAACGCCCTCCGCAAGCTCCCCTATATGCGCCGTATAGCCCCCTTCCCGTCCCTCCCTTCCTGTCCCCCTTTCCCTTTCTTGATCTGTCTTTTCGCGATGCATCCTGCCATCCATCCGCCCGGGCTCTTCATTTCTTCTGATCTGTATTAGCTTGGTGACTTTCATGAAGTTTCTTGGGCGAGTGCGGTGTCTTTGTGTCCCCTATATGCGCCTGGCCTGTAGGACTTGGTTCTCGATTTAGGTTCAGTCGGCTCTAGATTCTGGTTAAGTCGTTGACTGTCTCCTTGATGAGACGGAATGTTTAGATTTTCTATTTTCTGTAGAAATTTGTGTAATTTCCGGCTCCAGTACAGTTTATGAGTTATGACACCACAAATTTATCATTTGACTTGATTTGTAAACACATACAGTCGAAATTTTAGCTTGATGTTGCCTATCATGTTCTTGATTTTGTATAAAGTTTTATACCAGTTTAGTTGCTGGTTTGATTCCATCTCATGTGTTTTTTCCCTTTGCTGGATAGATCCCTGGGAGCATGTGCTGGGAATGGGCCTGGGTGTAGTGTTTGTTAACCAACTTGTGAAGTGGGATGAGAAGCTCAAGCAGGACCTCGACAAGATGCTTGAACGTGCAAAGCAAGCCAACGAGCAGCGTTACTTCAGTATGTGCTTACTACGTGCGACATTTTTTTAATCCTGATTATATATGCTATGCTCCTAGGAAAACTTGAAGAGCCACTTGGTCCCAGGATTGCTGTTTGAAAAATTATTAGTTTATCACTGTAAAATCGTTTATACCAACTCCAATATGGTGAGTCCTGAATGTGCTTAACAAATCTTGGTAGGCTATGCACTAATTGAACCAGCATTGTACACAGTAATGATACAAGATTTGTAGGCATACATAATTGATATGTTAGTGCTTCCTTGACCATGGATATCTTTTTTTCTTGAAGTTGTACTGGTGTTTCAAATAGAATTGATAGCTCGGTGGAATGACAAAATTCAGCCCCTCACCCTTGTTTAGACCAAAGACCTTATTGGTACATATGATATCATTCTAATCATACATCCTTCTTGCTTGCTCCCTTACAATCGGGATACCATCCCTTATATACACCTTATTGGTGGATTAGTGTTCACCAGTAGGGCTGGTCATCGAATTTTTGGCTGAATAATAATCGGTTTTTGGAAAACACTGACCGGTTAGTTTCCCAACTTCCTGCTAATAATAATCTTTTTTTGGAAAACATTGACCGACAAAATTCACCAATAGTTTTAAGTGGTTTCAAACTCTGGGGGTTTTCATATAATATGAAGGATGTACGATGAGCTTAAAAGCTTTCCAAGAGAATACCAGATTTCTCCATTTCTCCAGAAAATATTTATTTCCTCTGCCGCCGAATTTTACCCGAGCTCTAGCTTGCTACACTGTTTCACTGGAAGTTAGTGCGTAGCTATGAACTAGAGATAGTGAGGGTTTTTGGCAAACTATCCAGATGGAGCAGAGTGCATCTTCTCTTAAAACTTGAATTTATTTTTATTTCTACGAGTATATACCCACATGTGTGCATTGCTATGTTTTACATACCTACCAGTACTTACAAGATACTTCTTATAAAGAAATAGAATAAATTGCTATATTGTTAGTGTTTACAGAATGACATAATTAATACTGTTCCTTAAAATAATATCCTAGTTCGCTTGTAGCACATGGAGTTGTCATGCCTCCCTGGCTATCTATGATTTTGGGCATTAGTACATTGTAGGTGTGAGCGTTTAGTTTTCAGCTACCTTTGTCCCTTTCTCCATTCTAATCGAGTATTTTGATTATGTTGAAGGGATCCAACATAATCTTATTTAGATTCGGATTTCTAAAGTTGTCTACTTGTGGTTTTGTGAAGATTTGTTTTGTCGATATTCGTTGACGTTGACTTTTCGTGTCTGGTCAAGCAGCCCTGGCATCGGACAATCGGCTGGTTTTGTTCTAGGCACAAAAAAATCGTTTATGAACTATGATATGGACATTAGCCCATCAACTGTTGGTCAATCTCATTTCTTCTGTGATATCTGCTTCTATCTCTTGGAAATGAGTGCCGTGACACGTATCAAATACCTGCATGTGTACCCAAGAAATGGATACCATATAAAAAATCAATTGTTGCAATTAATTTTTATTGACAGCTAAACGCCCAAAGTATGTTATCAAAGCAGAAAAAAATTGGATTCTAAAATGGAGTTTACATAATAACAAAAACATATGCTCAAAAGGTTAGGGGGGAGGGGGTAGCGATATTTCAACTTCTCATAAGGTAGGTATTTGCTGGGAAGAAAGGCAGCTAGATGAGTAGAGGTTCCACCTAGAAAGTAAAGAATTCATTTCTTGCTTGCCTCCTTACAATCGGGATAACATCCCTTATATAGACCTTATTGGTGGATTAGTGTTCACCAATAGGACTGGTCATCGATTTTTTTGTTTAATAATAATTGGTTTTGGAAAACACTGACTGATTGGTTTCCCAACTTTCTGCTAACTGAGGATTAGATGCACCAACATTTTGGCCGGTCCTCGGTTTCTGACCCAAAAGGCCAAAATCCAACGAGCAACACATAACCAGCCTCGATGGAAATAAGCAGATGTAGCTGACGCGAAGGGAATCGGAGAGGTGCAGCCTTTGATCTGTAGGAGCAGCTCGTGAGACAGGCTCAGCTAGCCGGCCGTCTTGCAAAGATTGCACAGATGGGATCTGTAGATTGGCACGATGTCGGACACCTGCAATAATAGAGCGCTAGTCAAAATCAGAGGTGGAGCTAGGCGGTCGTGGTGGCCTGTGGGCGAGAAGTAGGAGGTCGTGGTGGCCTGGTCGCCGGGATCGAGCGATGGATAAGAGCATCGCCTTGTGACCTTTTCGTAAGGCTAGTGGCTGCCATGTCTTGGTAGCGACTATTTTTTCTAGAGAATGGGGTGGCTAGATAAGCTGTGCTGTGTAGGCCCTAGTCATGTGCCTGCGTGCAGCCCTTCAGGCCGCCCTCATGAAAGCCTATATGCACATGCGTTGACAACTTGACTAGTGATTGGGAGCCTACCGTGTGAAATTCGCTTGTGACATTTGTTTTCTCAAATATTTGGTCTATTCGGTTACTCGTGGATAGAAACAGAAGTAGTCTCTAATTTCAGTTTTTTAGAGTGTCTGACCGAATTTTGTTCCCGATTTTCCAGTTTAGGTCTATTCGGCTTTGATCCCGGTTCTGTACTTCAGTTAAAATGCCCACCCCTATTCACCAAATAGTAATTCCTCTTATGACAGATAGACTCATATCCTTAACATAGAAATTCAGTTACATAACTTGGCTCCCAAAACAAGGACTCCTAGTTGAATACAAACTCTAGCATAATTTGATATTACTAATATCTACATAACTGAACAGGCCAGCTCAAAGGTCCAATTAGATTGATTTCTTGACAGCAGCTAAGTAGATTGGTTATGCTGTTGCAGTAATAAAGCAAAGAGA
Organism: Poa annua; assembly: GCA_026929855.1. Taxonomy (NCBI): domain Eukaryota; kingdom Viridiplantae; phylum Streptophyta; class Magnoliopsida; order Poales; family Poaceae; genus Poa; species Poa annua. Next base: position 75,890,678 of record CM049426.1, read on the forward strand.
AAAGAAGGATCTAAAAGGCATGGAGATGTAGGATATTTCCATTTGCATGTTACATTATCGATTCATTTCTAGTAACTTTGAATTTAATCACAATATATGGTATAACATTGATATCTTGCTTCGAATAGGGTACTGAGTGACTAATATGAACAGATGTGTTTCCTTCTTAAAACCGTCTGACTGCATGATGTCCTTTAGAAATGAGCTATTCGACACCTGTTTGATTTCTTGTAATTTTAGTGTTCAACAATGTTTTTACCATGCTTGCTTGCATGCGCTATTCTGGTGTCAAGCTAGATCTCTCACAATCGATTTGTATGCTTGCTGGTAAGAAAGTTAAATGTGTATTTCCAAATGAACCATGGGCTTTATTCGCACTGGTAATCAATAGCTACATATAGAATTATCTTTTTTTTATATCATTGTGCTCATTGAAATTACTTTTCTGCAGACGAGGACGACGACTAGCTACTCATAATTTTTTGCCAGCAACCAGGCATTTTACAGTTTGCTTGGGCCAGAGAACATGAACTGGACCATCCCTCTGTTGTTTCTGTAAGAAAACTGTTGTGTTTCGTACTGTAATAAACCGATGCTTGACGCAGTATGCCTTCACTTGTGTGCGAGGCCATTTTTATGGTACATGAATCTGATTGATTACCTTCTCTGATGCATAGTTGTTCAGTTCAGATGATCGCCATGTGAAACATAAGTTTTGCTTGTTCCAACATCCCTCACATGTCTTTCACCATACTGTCTCTTCCATTTTGCATCCCAGTGCTGTTAGACCTTAGTGTCTTTTATAGAATGTGGTATATAGAATGTTACCGCAGTATCTCAACTATTAGATTTTTTCCCCAGTTTTTTCTTTCTTTGAAATTTCTAGATGCTTGTACAAACAATCTTAAAACCCAGTCAAATTGACAGCTAAACAATCCAATTGAAGACGATTCTTTACCCTAAAAGACCTCAACACTTGCTATCTCTTTCATGCTTGAAAGAAATGGTAACTCAAATTAGCTGAAACAAGAAACAATGGACACTTTGCGATCCTAGCGCTTCTGCTCGCCGGCCCGATAGTAATCAAGTGAGACGTGGAGCAGCAGGTCAGAGATCTGACGTGCTGTCGGCCTCTCCCCTGTTGCCGGCCTGGTGCACCGGAGAGCCACGTCAAGAACCTCCGCCATGGACGACTCCTCGTGCGGCGCCAACGGCTTCAGTGCAGGGTCGAACACCTGGTCCCTAGCCGGAGAAGGAGCGTCGACTCGGGACTGCACCCAACGTACCATGTCCATGTTTCCACCGAAGGTCTTGTCGGTCGGCAGGAGACCGGTGACGAGCTCCATGAGGACGATGCCAGTGCTGTACACGTCGGTCTTCTCCGTCGCCTTCAAGCTGTAAGCACACTCTGCATGGACGAATAGACGATTAGCAAATACCTAACGTGTATGTCTGCAATATCAGAACTTCGTTTATCGTTTCAGGTGGTGGAATTTACCTGGAGCCATGTACCCATAGGATCCGGCGAAGAAAGAGGCTGACTCAGTGTAGTCCTTGCCGCCTTGGCGGTTCTCCGCGACGGCCTTGGCGAGGCCGAAGTCGCCAAGGTGCGCCTCCATGTCGCCGTCAAGGAGCACGTTGCTGGATTTGATGTCCCTGTGCACCACCCGCGGCACACAGTCATGGTGGAGGTACTCCACGCCCTGCACCAGCCCTGCCGCGACCTTAAGCCGAGCGTCCCAGCTCAGCACTCGCTTCTTGCCGTCACCACTGCCGCCGTGCAGCCAGTCGTACAGGCTGCCATTCTCCATGTACTCATAGATGAGCATGCTGCCCCCACGGTCGCCACCAGCGCCATGGCAAAGGAACCCGAGGAGCTTGACTAGGTGGCGGTGCCGGACGCGGCTCAGGATCTTGATCTCCCTCGCGAAGCTCTTGTCGTGCAGCAGCTCGTCGCTGTCCATGTTCACGATCCTCTTCACTGCCACCGTCTCACCCGTGGACAGCTCCGCCCTGTACACCGTCCCTGACCCACCGGAGCCGATGGCAAACTGGTCACTCAGGTTCGCCGTTGCTTCCATGATCGACTCCCACCGGAATTCCCGCCGCGCAGAGCCCTTGATGAGGAGCTGCCTGTTCGTGTTGCCAAGGCTCGACGAAAACACCGTGCAGTTCACCTCCCCGGAACCCCGTCGGCGCCGCCGAACCGCCATCAGCACCAGCACGATCACCAGGAGCACAATGGTCAGCGTCACCGCCGCGGACACCAGCGCGATCGAAGCGGAGTGCAGCGTTGACCGGCCACCCCCACCGACGCCGCAACCTCTCAAATGGCTGCCGCAGAGCGCGGCATTGCCTGAGAACGCGCCCTGCGGCCAACGGGAGAACTCTTCCCCTAGCCTCCCTTCCAGCTGATTGCTAGACAAGTCCAGCTCCACCAAACTGCTCATCCGCGCGAGCTGCGACGGCACTGCTCCCACCAGTGCATTGTGAGAAAGGTTCAAATCTTCCAGCTTGGACAGAGACCCAAGTGACGCTGGGATTATGCCGACGAGATTGTTGCTGCTCAAATCCAGCAGGCTCTGGAGCTCTTGCATCTTGCCGATGTCAGGCGGGATCGGGCCTGACAGGTAATTCTGTGACAAATTCAGTTCATACAGGTTGGTCAGTCTTGCCACGGTCGCCGGAATCGGACCCGAGAGCTGGTTCTGCGCGAGATTCAGAACGTTGAGGGAAGCCAGCCTGCTGATTTCAGTCGGCACTGTTCCATTGATCTGGTTGCCGTCGAGCGAGAGTTTCAGGAGCCTGGAGCAGTTCGTGAGCTGCACCGGCATTGGTCCGGTAAACTCATTGCCAGAAAGCGTCAGCTCGCCAAGCTGCGGCAGCGCGCCCAGCCAGGCCGGCACATACCCCGACAGCCGGTTGTGGTTGAGGACGATGTGGCTGAGCTGCGTGCACCGGGAGAGCGCGTCTGGGATGCCGCCAGTGAGTGTGTTGTACGACACGTCCAGCAGTGTCAGCGCGGCGACACGGGCCAGCGATGGCGGGATCGGCCCGGAGAGGGCGTTGCTCCCAAGACGCACGCGCTGGAGCGTCGGTGACCGCCCGAGCTGCGCTGGAATCCCGCCCTCGAACGAGTTGTTGGTGGCGTCGAACGACAGCAGGCTCGCCGAACCGCAGAGGGGAAGGAGGCTGCCGGCGATGCGGTTGTGCGCGATGTTGACCCTGGTGATGTTCCGGCACTCGAACATGCCGTCGGGGACGGCGCCGGACAGGGAGTTGTTGTACATCATGAACTGTTGGAGTGCTTGGAGCTTCCCGAACGTGGCCGGTATTTCACCGGACAGAGCATTGTCCGCCAAGTCGAGAACCTGGAGCTGCTGGCAACCACCGAGCTCTTGCGGGATTGGGCCCGACAGCTGGTTCTGCCGGAGGTGAAGAAATACCAGCTCGGACAGATTCCCGATGGACGCCGGAATGCTTCCATTCAATTGGTTCCCAAAGAAGTCGATCATCTGCAAGCTCGAGCACTCTCCCATGGTTTTCGGTATCTCGCCAGCCAACTGGTTCTCGTACAGGTACAGCACCTCGAGGTTCTTGAGGTTGCCGATGGCATCAGGGATGCCGCCGGTGAGCTTATTGTGATACAATGCGAGGGTAGTGAGTTCCGTGAGGTTGAAGAGGTCCGGCGGCAGCTCCCCTGAGAGGCTGTTGTTGTTCAACAGCAAGCCCGTCAGGTTGCCAAGCACGCTGAGTGAGGGAGGAATGGCGCCGGAGAGGCTGTTGTTTGCCAGGTCGAGCTGGGTCAGAGCGAGGCACCTCGATAGCCCACCCGGTATCTCCCCGGTGAAGTTGTTGGTCGAGAGCAAGAGGTGCTGGAGGGTAGTGGACGACTCTGCCTCGTCGCGGCCGCACAGATCGTCCGGGACGCGGCCGGTGAAGTTGTTGTCGGAGAGCACGAGGAAGTTGAGCTGCGGCAGGCGACCGAGCTCGGGCGGGAGCGCGCCGGTGAGCGCGTTGCCGGACAGGTCAATGGTGCGCACGCGCGAGAGCGCGCCGAGCGCGCGCGGGACGCGCCCGGAGAGGCGGTTGTTCATGAGGTTGAGGTACATGAGCTCGCCCAGCGCGCCGAGCTGCGGTGGTATGGCGCCCTCCAAGGAGTTGTTTCCCAAGTTGAGCTTCTGGAGGTAGGCGAGCCTCCCGAGCTCCGGCGGTATGGAGCCGGTGAGCTGGTTGCCGGCGAGAGCGAGCACCTCGAGGCTGGCCATGGTGCTGATGTCTGACGGTATCGGGCCGGAGAGGTAGTTCTGCTGCAGGTTCAAGGTGGTGAGCGCGGCGAGCCTCCCTAGGCCACTCGGGATCCCTCCGGTGAGGTTGCAGGAGGCGAGGCCGATGAGGGTGAGGTTCCAGAGCTCCCCGAGCGATTTGGGGATGGGACCCGAGAGGCCGGGGTTGTCGCCGAGGCGCAGCACCTGTAGCGCAGCGAGGTTGCTGAACGACGCCGGGATGACGCCGGCGAGCTGGTTGGAGTAGAGCATGAGGAGCTGGAGCCTGTGGAGCCGCCCGAGCGCCGGCGGGACGTGGCCCGTGAGGCGGTTGGACGACAGGTCGATCACCTCGAGCGCGTCGAGCCGCGCGAGCGCCGTGGGCACCGGCCCGGCAAGCCCCGCGCCGGAGAGGTTGAGGCCGGCCACCCTGAGCCCTGCCGCGTCGCACGCCACGCCGGCCCAGGAACAGAACACCGCTGAGCCGCCGCCGCCGTCCGTGGACCAGCCTTCCAAGACGCCCTGCGGGTCCTCCCTGAACGCGCTCTTCACCTCTAGCAGCACATCGCCATCATCGGACGCCGCCGCCGTCACCGCCGCGAAAGAAACCAACACAAGCAGCAGCCAGAGTGCACGCGCCATTACACCTCCTCGCTTCATCGGCGCGCGCTTGTTGCTGCTATGCTACACCACTCGCTACGCGTCAACTTCTCGGTCGGGTAGCAGAGGAGGAGAGCTGCCGCCTTGGCCTTGATATGTGCATGGGCGCATCGGTTACCGCGCGCCTCTCTGCTTGTGCTTGGGGAAGTGAAGGAAGATGAGCGGGGTTAAATGAGGTGGCGGTAATCTGTGCGGTGTCAGTGCATGGGCATTGAATGGCGCCGACCTCTAGAAGGAGTTGGTGCGCTTGCTCGGAGCTCAGCTGACCTCAATTGCAATCTGCTCACTTGCTCAGAGGTTAGAGAGAGAGATGGACGAGGGGATTTGGCTGTTGGGACCGGAGTGAGTAGAGTAGAGTAGGCCGGGGAAGGGCCAAGGAGAGGAGAGGGAGAGAGAAGGGATGGAGTTCGTAGAAAGAGAGTGGTTGGCGTCCCTTTTATGGGCGATGGGGTTTCGGATCCGCCATGGCTGGGCACTTTGTTGGTGGTACGACGAAGCTTGCGGCGATGTGGGGTGGCTAGCTGGGCCTGCGTATGATTGATCGTCTTGCTCTGTTGCTCGTGTGGAATGGAAGAAAGGTTTTGTTGGTGTCGGGGACTCAATGGATGGTTAAGGCGAAGTTGACGTGCAGCGGATGGAACTAGCCCAGCCTATCCACCGGCTGCCGACTCAAAAAGCCTACGCTACGAGCACGCATGCAACGGAGTTGTGGTTACTGGATGACATCCTACTAAGAGCAAGTATAATAAGCCTACTCAGCCGGCTATAAGAGTGTCATGTCATCAAAAATCTTAGGTGGAAGAAAGAGAAAAGATAAGAGAGAATGGAGGGGCGATTCATGAGGTGCCAGGCTATAGGCAAGAAAAAGCAGCTTGCATGCAGCCATGCAGAAGCTATTGACCAATCATGTACGTCCTCCACGTACAACACTTTAACTAAAATATTTAGTTAAACGAATGTATAGCCTGTCTAAGAGCCTGACCTGGCTGTAGGAACTGTAGGAAGACTATAGCTGATTTGGCATCGTTATACAGCCGGCAGCCGGCTCTATTGTTGTGCTTGGCTCTAAGAGCAAGTACAATAAGATTAGAATAATATTTATTAGATGACATGGAGGAGAGAGAAGAGGTGAGAGAAGTGGAGTGGGCTCTTATGCAATAGCCAGCTCTAGCACGTGCTCCTAGGCACTTTGTAAGTATGGGTAGTGGACCATATTTTAATAAAATAGTACATTTTTACATCTAACTATTATATATTTTGGCTATATAATTGGCTATAGATGACATGCCAATTTCTTATACCCAACTCTTGCCTATACTATTGAACTTGCTCTAAAGCAATTATTAAGCCCACTATTTATCTTACTCCTCACACGGTTTGACCGTCGCACAATAAATATTACTAGTACTCCCTCGGTTTCAATTTAGTTTGCATTAGTCAAAGTCAAACTTTATCAAGTTTGACCAAATATTGTGGACAAAAATTAACGTTTATAATAAAAAAATCATAGTATTAAAATTATTATAACGTATATTTTCATATTGTATGCATTTGTTTTTTATAAATGTTGATATTTTTTCCAATATTTTTATCAAACTTAATAAAGTTTGACTTTGACTAAACTAAACGTAAGTAAAACGCAAACTAAATTGAAATGGCTGGAGTAGCAGGGTTTCAATTCATTAAAATTCTTCACAGAAATGGCACAAGTTAGAGAATACCCTTATTTGAAGATTCTATCAAAGCAAACAAAAAACCATTGAATATGCAAAATAAGAGCTTCTATCAATTCAAATACAGATGTAGTACGACACAATTTACCACGTTTTACTATTTCTCCACATAGACAGGGTTGCCCCCTTTGTCAGATTCACGCCATCTCAAGGATTTTAATACCAATAAACAGAAGGATTTCAATTCACAAAATTTACCGCCCAAAATGGCACAAAGGAACGAATTGCTCAGAAAGCGATTCAGAAGTGGGAAACAAAACCCGCGCCGCTCTTGCCCAGGGCGACTCGCCAACCCTAACCAAGCAGCCCCCAAACCGGAGGATGCCGTCGGGCGAAGCTCACGCGGCCGACGGTGGCGGCGAGGTGCCTCCTCGCGGTCCCTGGGCGGCGGGGCTCTACGGGATTTGGCTGCTCACTGGCACGTGCGCGTCCTCTCCGTGGCGAGGTCCTGCGGGGTCTGCCGGCGGCAAGGCGTGGTGCTCGGCGGCGGGGCTTTGTGAGAGGTGGCGAGACATCGTGGTGTAGCTCCGCAGATTGCGGCGCGATTCCCGGGCCCAATCTGGGCCTCCGATGGGTCGTTGCTGTGCAACAAAGTCTTCTTCCCGGTCGACGCTGCTGGCGTCTGGATCCCGGCCTCCTTCGGCAGCCGCGCGTGGGCGTGCATGGTGCGCGCCATCGCGTGGTGAGGGCCGCTGCTCGAAATAATGGTGGTTCTTCGCCTCGGGCACCACTCCTCTGCGCCTTGCCGGGATGGTGCTCGGGATCTGACGCCTTGTGCCGAAACTTGGCCGTCAATGGTCTCCGCGAGGTGCGGTGGGCTGCAGCGGTTGTGGGTGGTGGTCGGCTGCCATCTTGTTGTAGGGATGTACTCATACTCGGGGTGGGAACCCTGCATCGACTTAGTCGTTGCGGCACCAACAGTGACTTCTGCCATTATTCCCTCTCTGGAGGTGCCGTTGTGGAGCTCCAACACCTACAGTTCTTGGCTTCGGGTGAAAACCTAAGATCCGGCTAGCCGAATCATATGATTGTGTTGTGCCCTCGATAACACTATCTCCTTGGAGGCGTCATCTTGGAGACCCGAACAATGGCTTTTGTTCCTATACGGGTGTGCCGGTGCTGTGTTTGGTGGTGTTGGTGCGGTTGGCTTGAGGCCGACGGCGGTGTTTCTCGCTTCGACTGGCCTTCGTGCGGTCTCGGCCACATGGATGTGCTTGCCCTAGAGCCTCGAGTGGTCGCGGTGTAGAAGCTTCATGCTCTAAGTGGTGTATCGGCCCACCTTTGCTCTTTGACGACACAATGTATGTCTCCCCACCTGCTTTCGTCTCGATCTCCATGGTGGAGCTCCCTATCTAGGGTAGTGCTAGGTGCTAGTCTTGACACTCCGATGATGATGTTGGTGCTCCTGAGTTGTTTCGTGGGGTTCGAGTCGCATGCCGGTGCAGTGCGTGAGGCTGATCGCCGAGTCTTGGCATTGTGATCCATCAAGAGCACCCCTCACCTCTTGTGTCTCTTGGTGACTCTTGCTTTCCCTCTTCTAGTTGTTTTTTTTCTTGTATTTTTGTTGTTCTCTCTTTCGTTGTATCCCCAGTAAATTTCTCCACCGTTGTAAGACATGACCCGTCAGTCTACTTTTCGATAAGTGCAACAAACAATGGAGACACCACTCTTCTTTAATGATTTTGTCAAGCGTACCCAAATTCAGATGTCGATTTACCGTTAATGTTTAACTCTTGTTAACTAAGTATATTCAATAAATGCAAATAGTATGATTCTACTTATATGAATTACTCCCAAAATTTCCATACTAGTCACGTGCCACATGTTGTTGCGGAATGATTGGTAGTTCAGGTACATCGACGTAGAAATTGCATTAAGTACATCCCTATATTGGGTACTAAAAGAGGATGAGAATTTATGAATGTGTTGATGTTATATTTAGTCTCTTAAACAAGCATATATTAAGAGGAATAAGGTGTCGACTTGTAAATAAAATACAAGTTAGAAACAATCCTATCTTACATATCTTCCATCACAACCGCACATATCATACTCTAAGGTTCCCCAACATTTATAGGATAAGTGTCAAAGGCAGTAAGAAAATTGCAGCGAGGGTTTTCCCTCTCGCCTAAAAATAAAAGACAGTAAGAGCATTGCGGATGATTTTTTTTTTCGAAGAAATTTCCAATCTATTCATCAATCAAGGCGGTACAAGGAACACCAGAAGCAATAAAAATTACATCTAGATCCGAAGACCACCTAGCGACGACTACAAACACTAGTGCGAGCCGAAGGCGCGCCGCTGCCATCACCCCTCCATGATCAGAGCCGGGCGCATCTTGTTGTAGAGGACAGTCGGGAAGTCGTCGTGCTACGGCCCCATGGGACCAGCGCACCAGCACAGCAACCGCCGCCGCTGAAGAGATGCACAGATCAGAAGCATCTAATTTTTTGACACATGAACAGAGACGAGCGAAGACTGGATCCAACCGGATCCACCGAAGACACATACTGGCCAGATCTGATGAGATCCACCAGAGACAAACCTCTACACACCCTCCAACAACGCTAGAGACGTCGCCGGAACGGAGGCTGGGTGGGGAGGATCTTATTCCATCTTCAAAGAGCAGCCGTCGCTTGATCTCTCCAAGGAAGACACAAAACCTAACAAAACGGAGAAAAACTTGTGTGAAAGGAGCCCTCCCGCCGGCGGGCACCGGGATTCACCACGCAACCATGGCACATATGCCACAGAGGCGGGTCAGCCCGGCGGCGCTGCCGGCAGGAAGCGAAAGCCCTAGATCGCCTCTTTGTGGGAGTCACAAGCTAGCTGCTACCTGAAGAAGACGCAAATGCAGGGGCTCTTGAGAGACAGCGAAAGGCACGAGCATTGTGTTGGGGAGATATCAACTAGGGGTATCACCAACATGGATCAATCCGGCTAGTCCAGGGTGGCCCAAGGGTGGTAAGGCTGAAGCCTGCCGGGCGGCCCGGATAGCTGACGTACAAGGAGGTAGGCGGACGGTCCAAGGAAGGCGGAAGGCCGAAACCCATCAAGCCACCAAGCCCAAGATGGAAGGCGGGAACTAAGCCGGCTAGGTCTAGGACTCTGATTACTTGCCGGACAAGTACTTGCCTTGTATCCTGGGGTCTGGCCGCCTATATAAGCCGGCCACCAGGAAGCCTTTAGGGCACGCTTCAATACGCATCATACACATTGTAACCTGTTCACGGCTATTGCCTCATAGTGAATTATAGCAGCACGTAGGATCTCGCCACCGCTGCGGGATCCGAAGCTGGGTAAACTCGCCGTGTTCAATCCCGTCCTCGACGACACCAACCTTCTTCCCCACAATCCATACGTAGGCTAGAGGACCCCCGTCTCCTATCAATTATGCCGATACTACGACAGTTGGCGCCCACCGTGGGGCATAAGGTTCCTGGCGTCACGTTCCAGGCGGGAACACTTGGCGGCGTGGGCAAGCAGATCACCGTCGGTCGCGTCACAAGGTATGGCGGCCACAGCTACGTCAACTCGGATGAGTCCTGGCTCCCGGCGGACGACTACCTTATCGGATGCGCAATCGTACCGATCGGAGGGATCGACGTCTTCAGCGGGTATACGCTGGAGGCGTACGGCCTACCGCGTTTCTACAACCCCACCCACCAACCCTTCGACCAAGCAGTCGACCGACAAGATGGATCTGAATCCGCCTTCTCCCTCGGCCGAATCTGATTTCCACTTCGTCGGAGTTGTCGGACTGGGATCAGACTCCCAGCCGGAAAACAACGATCCTGAGTCAATCCTCCCTACTCTCCAGGAGGATGCGATGTCAGATGCCGGATCCAGATCTACCGTTCAAATCAACGTAGACTCTGACTCTGATGATGATGCTAGTCTCTTCGAAGAGAAGATCAAAACCCGCTTTTCCAGTGGTAATCCGGCTCCTTCAGAGGGCACAGCGGATACTGACATGCCTAACAAGCTGGCTATGATGGTTGTCGTCGGTCACGAGACAACCCCAGTTGCTTCGGAAACGCAAAACAAGCCGGTGGAAGATGCCGGCGACACCACTGCCGGTCAACTCATTGAAAGTTCCGACAAGGTGCGCGCAAAGAAGAAAACTGGCCTCGAGAAAGGTGGCAACAACAAACCCACGGATTTGCTCTCCGTCATCAAAGAAGTAGACGAGATCATGAATACTCCGGCCACTCGACGAAGTGGAAGAGCTTAGAATTAACATGCTCAAGCACTCTGACTTCCTGCGAAAAAGAGAGGAACACGTTGAGAGCCTTGCGAAGAAGATCGAGAAAGAACAGGAGAAGATGTCGGCCAAAACAAGCCGGCAACTCTTTGAGGAAAAAAGGTCATCAAAAAACCGCCGTGGCAAGGAGCCGCCAACACGCGCAACGATAGCGGCTCAAGATCTCGGGTTCGACTGGCGTACGGCACCACAGCGCGTGGACAGAAGGGGAGATGTTGTTTTCTGCACCCCCGTCCTCAACGCGGCTGCCGCGCTAGATACCCTGGACGACAAAACTTACACGGCGGAGGAAAAGCTGGCCAATGCAAGACACTTCGTGAGCAAGGCCCTACAACAACAAGCTCGCGCTGATTCCTACAGCCACATGGCGGATGCTCGCGGGGGAGACCTAGAGTCTAAGTCAGGAAAGTGCAAAGCTGCACCTGGCGACGACCCCGAAGGCCCGTCTGGCTCCAGTAGCCATGGCGACAAAAGGAAGGCAACGCCACCTCCAAAGAAGACGCCACCGCCAAAACCAAGGCGGGACGAGAATTCAAGGACAGGAAGCAGAGGAGACCTGCCACCTCCATCCCAGCCAAGACGCGACAATGGCGGTAGCCGGAACAATAGACTGCCGCCTAGGAAAGATGCCGGTAACGACCCTCCCAGGAGAGGTCGAAGCCGGTCTCCGCAGCGTAGCACCGGCAGCAAGAGGAAAGATGAGGCAGAAGGGCCCAGGCGCAGCATAAGCCGTATAGCGCAGGACGAGCTAGACGCAAACATAGGCGCACGGCAGCTCGATCCAAAATACGCACGACACCGCCTACAAGACATAGCAAGAGGAAAGGAGCCGCTATATTCTGGACCAAAGTGCTTCGGTGACGCCATCCGCAGAGAGCCGTTCCCTAAGGACATGACATCAGTGTCAAAAAACTGTTCTAGGTACAACGGCCTCGTTAAGCCGGACTCATGGCTAGCCGACTATGCCATGGCCATAGAAATTGCCGGCGGGAGCAGCTATATTGCCGTCCGTTACCTACCTCTCATGTTGGAAGGCACGGCAAGGGCTTGGATCGACAACCTTCCTGAAAAGTCTATCCATAGCTGGTACGACATGGAAAAGGTTTTCTCCCAGCACTTCCAAGGAACATACAAGCGTCCAAATACCTACACGGATTTGCAACGCTCTATCCAAAAGCCGGACGAAACCATGACAGACTTTGTCAGCCGTTGGATATCCGAAAAAGCCAACTGTCAAGGTGTTTCAGATGCACAGGCTATCCACCCCTTCTACACTGGCCTGCAGAAGAAGTCCTTGCTCCGTCATTGGCTCGTCCGCGAGCAAATCACGGACCTTGGCGAGATGCTCAACCTAGCCGCCCAATACGCGGCGGCGGATGACGACGCCCGGGACGATGATCCAGACGTCAACATCATCCCAAAACGGAACAACAAGCGCAAGCAGGCGGCGGATGACAAAGCCGGACCTTCCAACGAGGTAGCTGTCGCATTCCAAGGGAATGCCGACAAAAAGAAGTGGAAGAATAAGAAAGATAGTCGCGACGCCGGCTCAGTGCCTAAAGCGGCGCGAATCACTTATGAGCAGGCAAAACTTTTGCCGTGCCCTATCCACGCCTCACTCGGCAAGGTCAACCATTTGCTTGGCGAATGTCGTTTCATGGACGACTTCAAAAAGGACCCCATAGTCGGCTGGAAGTCGAAGAAGTCAAAGAAGAACGACAAGAAAGACAACAAGGAGGATGAGGTGAAGGAGATATGCCCTAGAGGCAATTAATAAAGTGTATTCTTTATCATATCTTGTTTGTTCATAATAGGTTTTTGTGTCATGCTAGAACCGTATTAAGCGGAAACATTAATGCGGGTGTGATACGTAAACAACCAGGTCCCTAGTAGCCTCTACTAAGACTAGTTTCGTTGCGCGATTGATGATCGAGGTTTCCCGGTCATGGGGCATGGCGCCGGTCGGCAATGGGAGTCATATCGCTAGAGAACGATGTGATGGACATACCCAGATTTGGAGAACGTAGTCGTTACGCCTTTGACCGTGAGATCAACTCTTATTGATATTCCCGGAAGATACTTTGATTGCACCAAACGTCGTATCTTATTTAGTATGACAATAACGGTGATACTTTTGGGTATCGGAAAGGACTAGTTGAGACGAGGGGTCAAGAGCGGGATTTGCCAGTCCGCATAGCAGGATAGATACTCTCGGGCCCACTCGGTGAGATCATGTCTAATGAGCTTGCAAGCATGTGACTAGGTCACGGAGACATGAGATCATGAACAAGTAGAAGATAGCGTCGTCGGTAACGAGGTCGGGATTAGGTATGGAGATATCTATGGAACGACGCTCGGACGTGCTAAGTATCGCTATGGCAAAAGGTCTAAAACTTTACGTTCAGGTTTGATAGATGAAAGTCATTCGTTATATCTCAGGGATTAATTCATGGGGTCCAGGCCTACGAGTTAGTCGTTGATCATTGAGGAGTCTTGATCATACCTGATATTATATCGAACCGCTAGGGTAACACACTTAAGGGGTTTCGACAAGACAACCGGAAAGGAAGGAGATCACCGGGAGAGTCCCGGGAGGGGTCCGATGGAGATCGGGCAGCGCCGAAAGAGTTTTCGGAGCTAGGAAAAATTATATATATTATGTTTGATATTAATTAGTGTTATTAATATGCAAATATGATTTTATATATTTATTTTCGAATTTATTTAGGCTGATTTCCCTAAATGGGCCTTCCGGACGAAAGAAGGCCCAAGAGGGGGGAAAATCCCTAGGGGATTCGGTGGGGGCCAAGGTGGCCGGCCTGGATGGGCCAAGGGGCCCACCAGGGGGCCGGCGCACCAAGGCTAGCCGCACCAGGCATGTGGGATTAGTCCCACATTGCCTGGCTGACAAGGTTGGTTCCCCCTGGGAGCCTATATAAGAAGGGGCACCCCTGGCCTTTTAATTCACCAATTAATTCCCGATTTCTCTCTCGATCTCGTGGTTCCCAAGTTGGAGCCGCGCCGAGCAGAGCAAGGGGATCTCCTCCACCATAGCCCGCTGTCGCGCTGCTGGTGTTCCGGTCCAAGTCTTCCGCTGCTCGTCCTGGACTGGAGCTTCGGAGGCCGTCGTCTCTGAAGGGGATCGTGGGCAGAAAACAATAATTTTCCTAGCAACGATATCCTTAAACTAGCCAAGATCTATTCTATGCAGATATAGTAGTACGAACGGAGATCGGAATACATACCCTTGTAGACCGAAAGCGGGGATTACGTTCCCGCACAAACGTTGTCGATGAAGACCGACGAAGCCGACCTCAAGGTCGTGTAGAGGAAGCAGGCCTCCGAGTACCGCTAGCGCAGCACCTCGCAGGGAGTCGCACACGTACGGTGGAGACGACGCCTCCGAAGCTCCAGTCCAGGACGAGCAGCGGAAGACTTGGACCGGAACACCAGCAGCGCGGCAGCGGGCTATGGTGGAGGAGATCCCCGACTCCTCTTGCTCGGCGCGGCTCCAACTTGGGAACCACGAGATCGAGAGAGAAATCAGGAATTAATTGGTGAATTAAAAGGCTGGGGGTGCCCTTTCTTATATAGGCTCCCAAGGGGAGCCAACCTTGCCAGCCAGGCAATGTGGGACTAACCCCCCACAGCCTGGTTCGGCTAGAGAGGTGCGCCGGCCCCCTGGTGGGCCCCCTTGTGGCCCACCTAGGCCGGCCCTCTTGGCCCCCACCGAATTCCCCTAGGGAATTTTCCCCTCTTGGGCCTTCTTTCGTCCGGAAGGCCCATTTAGGGAAATCTGCCTTAATAAATTCGAAAATAAATATATAAAATCATATTTGCATATTAATAACACTAATTAATATCAAACATAATATATATAATATTTCCTAGCTCCGAAAACTCTTTCGGCGCTGCCCGATCTCCATCGGACCTCTCCCGGGACTGTCCCGGTGATCTCCTTCCTTTCCGGTTGTCTTGTCGAAACCCCTTAAGTGTGTTACCCTAGCGGTTCGATATAATATCAGGTATGATCAAGACTCCTCAATGATCAACGACTAATCCGTAGGCCTGGACCCCCCTGAATTAATCCCTGAGATATAACGAATGACTTTCATCTATCAAACCTGAACGTGAAGTCTTAGACCTTTTGCCATAGCGATACTTAGCACGTCCGAGTGTCGTTCCATAGATATCCCCATACCTAATCCCGACCTCGTTACCGACGATGCCATCTTCTACTCGTTCATGATCTCATGTCTCCGTGACCTAGTCACATGCTTGCAAGCTCATTAGACAAGATCTCACCGAGTGGGCCCGAGAGTATCTATCCTGCTACGCGGACTGGCAAATCCCGCTCTTGACCCCTCGTCTCAATACTCCTTTCCAATACCCAAAAGTATCACCGTTATTGTCATACTAAATAAGATATGACGTTTGGTGCAATCAAAGTATCTTCGGGGAATATTGATAAGAGTTGATCTCACGGTCAAAGGTGTAATGACTATGTTCTCCAAATCTGGGTATGTCCATCACATCACTCTCCAGCGATATGACTCTCATTGCCGACCGGCGCCATGCCCCATGACCGGGAAACCTCGATCATCAATCGCGCAACGAAACTAGTCTTAGTAGAGGCTACTAGGGACCTGGTTGTTTACGTATCACACCCGCATTAATGTTTCCGCTTAATACGGTTCTAGCATGACACAAAAACATATTATGAACAAACGAGATATGATAAAGAATACACTTTATTAATTGCCTCTAGGGCATATCTCCTTCAGTCTCCCACTTGCACTAGAGTACAAATTAATCTAGATTACAACTTGGTAAAAGCCTAACACCCATAGCTAACTGGTGTTGTTCATGCTTATCAAGCGGAAGAGGCTTTGTCAGCGGATCTGCCACATTCAGATCCGTATGCACTTTGCAAATCTTCACATCGCCTTCTTGTACGTACTGACGTATCACGTGGAAGCGTCGGAGAATGTGTTTGGCGGTGGAGTGAGTCCTTGGCTCCTTGGCGTTCGCAATGGCACCCGTATTGTCGCAGAAGAGGACCACGGGGTCTTGCACGCTCGGGAACACTCCAAGTTCGATGACGAACTTCCTCAGCCACACAGCTTCATTCGCGGCCTCGCAGGCAGCAATGTACTCCGACTCCATTGTAGATTGTGCGACTATGGGTTGCTTCCCACTTCTCCAGCACACGGCGCCTCCATTCACCTTGAACACGTAACCTGTCTGTGACTTACAGTCATCGGGGTCTGAGCAGAAACTTGCATCTACGTAACCCGTTACGCCAAGTTCCTCATCGCAGCCACCATACACAAGGAACATTTCCTTTGTCTTATTGAGATACTTAAGAATGCTCTTAACAGCTATCCAATGCGGCATTCCAGGATTACTCTGGAACCGGCTTGTCAAACTTAGAGCTAATGCCACATCCGGTCTAGTACTCAACATTGCATACATGATCGATCCTATGGCTGAAGCATAAGGATGTTTCGTCATTTCGGCCTTACCCAGTTCCGTCACCGGACACTTCGCCTTACGCAATATCTTATTCTTGATAACCGGCAGAGAACCCTTCTTTGCCTTCTCCATATGAAAACGCTTCAATATTTTATCAAGATAAGTACTCTGACTTAGTGCTAATAGGCGCCTTGATCTATCACGGTAGATCTTTATGCCTAAAACATACGCAGCTTCTCCTAAGTCCTTCATGGAAAACTTGCTGTTTAAATATTCCTTTACGCTATTCAGAAGTTCCACATCATTCCCTATTAGCAATATGTCGTCAAGATACAGTGCTAAGAACACAACTGAGCTCCCACTCATTTTCTTGTAAATACAGGTCTCTTCCACATTCTGGATAAATCCAAAACCTTTGATTACCTCATCAAAGCGAAGATTCCAGCTCCGAGATGCCTGCTTCAATCCATAGATGGATCGCTGAAGCTTGCACACCTTGTTAGCACTTCCTGGATCGGCAAAACCTTCCGGCTGTACCATGTACAACTCTTTCTCAATGTTTCCATTCAGGAAGGCCGTTTTGACGTCCATCTGCCAGATTTCATAATCATAGTAGGCAGCTACCGCTAACAAAATCCGAATATACTTAAGCATCGCTACCGGTGAAAAGGTTTCATCGTAGTCAATTCCATGAACTTGTCGGAAACCCTTTGCGACAAGCCGAGCTTTATAGACGGTCACATTACCATCAGCATCAGTCTTCTTCTTAAAGATCCACTTATTCTCAACGGCCTTGCGCCCTTCGGGAATATCCACCAAGGTCCACACTTGGTTATCATACATGGATCCTATTTCGGATTTCATGGCTTCAAGCCATTTCTCGGACTCTAGACTCTCCATCGCCTCCTTGTAGTTCGTAGGTTCATCTTGCTCGACTAGCATGACGGTGCAAACCATATTGCCATACCATTCTGGTGGGATCCGAGATCTACCAGACCTACGAGGTAGAACATCTTCCTCGATAGTTTCTCCCACTCCTTCCACGGAGGACGTTTCCGGAATTGCTTCCGTTGCGCCACTCGGAATCTCGAGTTCAGGATCAACGATTTCATCGAGGTCTACCTTCCTCCCACTTACTCCTTTCGCGAGAAATTCCTTCTCTAGAAAGGCACCGGTCTTCGCGACAAAAGTTTTTCCCTCAGCTTGGTTGTAGAAGGTGTACCCAACGGTTTCCCGCGGATATCCTACAAAGACGACTTTCTCCGACTTCGGTTCGAGTTTGTCGGGCTGTAGTTTCTTAACGTACGCCTCATAACCCCAAACCTTCAGAAACGATAACTTAGGCTTATGGCCATACCATAATTCATACGGCGTCGTTTCAACGGACTTGGACGGAGCCCTATTTAAAATGAATGCGGCTGTTTCTAACGCATAACCCCAGAAGGACACTGGCAGATCGGTAAGAGACATCATAGATCGGACACTATCCAGTAGAGTACGATTACGTCGCTCGGACACACCGTTACGCTGCGGCGTTCCGGCGGGCGTAAGTTGGGGCACTATGCCACAACTCTTCAGATGTGTGCCAAACTCAAAACTCAAGTACTCTCCACCGCGATCGGACCGGAGATGCTTGATTTTCCTATTAAGCTGATTCTCAACTTCACTCTGGAATTCTTTGAACTTTTCAAACGTTTCAGACTTGTGTTTCATCAAATAGATATAACCGTATCTACTCAAGTCATCAGTGAAGGTGACGAAGTAACGATAACCATTGCGTGTCGAAACGCTCATCGGTCCACATACGTCTGTATGTATGATCCCCAACAAATCCGACGCCCGTTCAACGAAACCTTTGAACGGTGTCCTGGTCATTTTGCCCATGAGGCATGGTTCACATGTATCGAGGGATCCGAAATCCAACGAGTCCAAGAGTCCATCGGAGTGGAGTCGCTTCATGCGCTTTATACCAATATGACCAAGACGGCAATGCCACAAAAACATGGCGGTATCGTCACTACACTTAATTCTTTTGGCTTCTATGTTATGGATGTGAGTACTGCGATCGAGATTCAACAAGAATAAACCGTTATTCTCGGGAGCATCAACATAAAAGATATCATTCATATAAATAGCACAATTGCTTGACACCGATTTAAATGAATAACCGTCTTGTAACAGGCAAGACCCACTTATAATGTTTACACTCAAGGATGGCACAAAATAACATTTATTTAAAACCAAAACTAATCCCGATGGTAGATGCAGAGGGAGCGTGCCGACAGCCACCACGTCGACTCTCGATCCGTTGCCGACGCGCATCGTCACCTCATCCTTCGCCAGCCGCCTTCTATTCCGTAACTCCTCCTGAGAGTTACATATATGAGCAACTGAACCAGTATCAAATACCCACGTATTGCTCCGGGCGGATGTAAGGTACACATCTATAACATGTATATCAAATATACCTTTCTCTTTGTCGACCGTCTTGCCAGACTTCCTATCCTCCAGATACTTGGGGCAGTTGCGCTTCCAGTGACCCTTCCCCTTGCAGTAGAAACACTCCATGCTAGCTCTGGGACCAGACCTGTTAGTCCTGGGCTTGGCAGCCAACTTTGCCTCCCTCCGGGACTTCCAGCTCTGCTTTCCCTTGCCACCGGACTTCTTGAAATCAACGGTCTTGTTGACCATCAACAGCGTGTGCTCCTTCTTAATCTCTACCTCAGCAGTCTTGAGCATCACGAACACTTCACCCAGGGACTTAGCCATGCCCTGCATGTTGTAGTTCATGACGAAGCCTTTGTAGCTCGGCGGCAACGATTGCAACACCCTGTCAATTGCCAGCTCATCGGGAATCTTGCACTCCAGAGCATTCAGGCGTTGAACGTAGCCAGACATCTTGACTACATGCTCGCTCACACTGCTATGCTCTTCCATCTTGGCTGAGAAGAAAAGCTCAGAAGCCTCATATCTCTCAGCCTTAGCCTGCGGCGCAAAGACAGCCTTAAGATCCGAGATGATCTCAAAGGCGCTCATCTTCTCAAAGCGCTTCTGCAGGTCGGCTTCCATGGCATAGAGCATGCCACTCTGGACAAAGGCAGAATCCTCCGATCGGGTATGGAAGACCTTCTTCTCATCCTCAGAGGCATCATCTGCAGGAGGGTCACCTATGGTGGCCTCAATGACGTAGGCCACCCTATGGGGAGTGAGGAGGATCCTCAGGTTGCGGAACCAGGCCATGAAGTTTGACCCATTGGTCTTAAGCTTTTCTTTCTCAAGGAACAGACCTAGGTTAAACGAGGGGCGAGACATCTACAATGGAATTTGCAACAACATAAGACTTTGTTCATAATAATTTTGAGTTATAGTATTTTAGGAAATAACTGACATAACTCCCACTCAAACGAACATCCCTCCTGGTCGTTTAAGCGATTACACGACCCCCATCCATTGCACCACCCCTCATCTTCAAAGCCGGCGGCACAACTTCAAGAGTAGACAAAATCGTCCGTCACACCAATTTTGTGACTCGTGCTCGGCCTTTCGGCCTTCCTGTTTCGAGGCCATACTTCTGAGTATGCTAGGCTCGCCACCAAAGACCTCCACGCTGACGCTTGTGCAACATGGCTTACACCCACCGTATGCGAATGAAGATATGTCTGACACCCGATCATCACGGCCTGCCTCATAACGTAGAACTTTATTGGTGGTGCGCGTTGGAGGGAGAACACTAGTGGTATTTTGAAGGGATCATCTTATTCAACTACCGCCGTGTAACACACAATCACACAAAATAAGATGCACACAAAACATCAAATGTAATGCAATGTGATATAGTCCATCGCGCCATTGTCTTCTTGGCGCCCGCAGTTTATTAACAATTCAATAAACCTACCTTGACCATATCACATAGCCCCTGCAAAATAAAGTTAGACGCTTCTACTTTATCTTTTGCATATTTTACGTGGCTTGGGGCTTTCGTAAATAGAACCGCTTCATACCTACGAATCTTATGACCACAACAACGATCCAATAATTGCATGTTTAAGCATCCCTTTCGGGCCCTCCATTGAAAATGCGAAGACCAACTAAAGAGAGAGAAACTGTCACCCGCCAGCCACAGATACGGTGCAAGCCGTATGTCAGTAGTGGAACCAGTCTCGCGTAAGCGTACGCGTAAAGTCGGTCCGGGCCGCTTCATCAACTCAATGCCGCTGGAATACACAAGTGCACGCTAGAGGGTAGCAAATAACAGGAACGGTGCCCCCGTGCAGAGCACGGGTTCTAACAGCGTACAGCTATATCTTACGATAGATCGGCTCTGATACCACTGAAGGGGATCGTGGGCAGAAAACAATAATTTTCCTAGCAACGATATCCTTAAACTAGCCAAGATCTATTCTATGCAGATATAGTAGTACGAACGGAGATCGGAATACATACCCTTGTAGACCGAAAGCGGGGATTACGTTCCCGCACAAACGTTGTCGATGAAGACCGACGAAGCCGACCTCAAGGTCGTGTAGAGGAAGCAGGCCTCCGAGTACCGCTAGCGCAGCACCTCGCAGGGAGTCGCACACGTACGGTGGAGACGACGCCTCCGAAGCTCCAGTCCAGGACGAGCAGCGGAAGACTTGGACCGGAACACCAGCAGCGCGGCAGCGGGCTATGGTGGAGGAGATCCCCGACTCCTCTTGCTCGGCGCGGCTCCAACTTGGGAACCACGAGATCGAGAGAGAAATCAGGAATTAATTGGTGAATTAAAAGGCTGGGGGTGCCCTTTCTTATATAGGCTCCCAAGGGGAGCCAACCTTGCCAGCCAGGCAATGTGGGACTAACCCCCCACAGCCTGGTTCGGCTAGAGAGGTGCGCCGGCCCCCTGGTGGGCCCCCTTGTGGCCCACCTAGGCCGGCCCTCTTGGCCCCCACCGAATTCCCCTAGGGAATTTTCCCCTCTTGGGCCTTCTTTCGTCCGGAAGGCCCATTTAGGGAAATCTGCCTTAATAAATTCGAAAATAAATATATAAAATCATATTTGCATATTAATAACACTAATTAATATCAAACATAATATATATAATATTTCCTAGCTCCGAAAACTCTTTCGGCGCTGCCCGATCTCCATCGGACCTCTCCCGGGACTGTCCCGGTGATCTCCTTCCTTTCCGGTTGTCTTGTCGAAACCCCTTAAGTGTGTTACCCTAGCGGTTCGATATAATATCAGGTATGATCAAGACTCCTCAATGATCAACGACTAATCCGTAGGCCTGGACCCCCCTGAATTAATCCCTGAGATATAACGAATGACTTTCATCTATCAAACCTGAACGTGAAGTCTTAGACCTTTTGCCATAGCGATACTTAGCACGTCCGAGTGTCGTTCCATAGATATCCCCATACCTAATCCCGACCTCGTTACCGACGATGCCATCTTCTACTCGTTCATGATCTCATGTCTCCGTGACCTAGTCACATGCTTGCAAGCTCATTAGACAAGATCTCACCGAGTGGGCCCGAGAGTATCTATCCTGCTACGCGGACTGGCAAATCCCGCTCTTGACCCCTCGTCTCAATACTCCTTTCCAATACCCAAAAGTATCACCGTTATTGTCATACTAAATAAGATATGACGTTTGGTGCAATCAAAGTATCTTCGGGGAATATTGATAAGAGTTGATCTCACGGTCAAAGGTGTAATGACTATGTTCTCCAAATCTGGGTATGTCCATCACATCACTCTCCAGCGATATGACTCTCATTGCCGACCGGCGCCATGCCCCATGACCGGGAAACCTCGATCATCAATCGCGCAACGAAACTAGTCTTAGTAGAGGCTACTAGGGACCTGGTTGTTTACGTATCACACCCGCATTAATGTTTCCGCTTAATACGGTTCTAGCATGACACAAAAACATATTATGAACAAACAAGATATGATAAAGAATACACTTTATTAATTGCCTCTAGGGCATATCTCCTTCAGTCTCCACCGTACGTGTGCGACTCCCTGCGAGGTGCTGCGCTAGCGGTACTCGGAGGCCTGCTTCCTCTACACGACCTTGAGGTCGGCTTCGTCGGTCTTCATCGACAATGTTTGTCCGGGAACGTAATCCCCGCTTTTGTTCTACAAGGGTACGTATTCCGATCTCCGTTCGTACTACTATATCTGCATAGAATAGATCTTGGCATGCTTTTAGGATATCGTTGGTAGGAATTTTTTTGTTTTCTGCACACGATCCCCTTCAGTGGTATCAGAGCCGATCTATCGTAGATATAGCTGTACGCTGTTAGAACCCGTGCTCTGCACGGGGGCACCGTTCCTGTTATTTGCTACCCTCTAGCGTGCACTTGTGTATTCCAGCGGCATTGAGTTGATAAAGCGGCCCGGACCGACTTTACGCGTACGCTTACGCGAGACTGGTTCCACTACTGACATACGACTTGTACCGTATATGTGGCTGGCGGGTGACAGTTTCTCTCTCTTTAGTTGGTCTTCGCATTTTCAATGGAGGGCCCGAAAGGGATGCTTAAACATGCAATTATTGGATCGTTGTTGTGGTCATAAGATTCGTAGGTATGAAGCGGTTCTATTTACGAAATCCCCAAGCCACGTAAAACATGCAAAAGATAAAGTAGAAGCGTCTAACTTTATTTTGCAGGGGCTATGTGATATGGTCAAGGTAGATTTATTAAATTGTTTATAAACTGCGGGCGCCAAGAAGACCATGGCGCAATGGACTATATCACATTGCATTACATTTGATGTTTTGTGTGATTGTGTGTATAGTATACATTAGTTACACGGCGGTAGCTGAATAAGATGATCCCTTCAAAATACCACTAGTGTTCTCCCTCCAACGCGCACCACCAAGAAAGTTCTACGTTATGAGGCAGGCCGTGATGATCGGGTGTCATACATCTCGTCGTTCGCATACAGTGGGTGTAAGCCATGTTGCACAAGCGTCAGCGTGGAGGTCTTTGGTGGCGAGCCTAGCATACTCAGAGGTATGGCCTCGGAACAGGAAGACCGTAAGGTCGAGCACGAGTCACAAAATTGGTGTGGCGGACGATTTTGTCTACTCTTGAAGTTGTGCCGCCGGCTTTGATGATGAAGGGTGGTGCAATGGACGGGGGTCGTGTAATCGCTTAAACGACCAGGAGGGATGTTCGTTTGAGTGGGAGTTATGTTAGTTATTTTCTAAAATACTATAACTCAAAATTATTATGAACAAAGTCTTATGTTGTTGCAAATTCCATTGTAGATGTCTCGCCCCTCGTTTAACCTAGGTCTGTTCCTTGAGAAAGAAAAGCTTAAGACCAATGGGTCAAACTTCATGGCCTGGTTCCCCAACCTGAGGATCCTCCTCACTCCCCATAGGGTGGCCTACGTCATTGAGGCCGCCATAGGTGACCCTCCTGCAGATGATGCCTCTGAGGATGAGAAGAAGGTCTTCCAGACCCGATCGGAGGATTCTGCCTTTGTCCAGAGTGGCATGCTCTATGCCATGGAAGCCGACCTGCAGAAGCGCTTTGAGAAGATGAGCGCCTTTGAGATCATCTCGGATCTTAAGGCTGTCTTTGCGCCGCAGGCTAAGGCTGAGAGATATGAGGCTTCTGAGCTTTTCTTCTCAGCCAAGATGGAAGAGCATAGCAGTGTGAGCGAGCATGTAGTCAAGATGTCTGGCTACGTTCAACGCCTGAATGCTCTGGAGTGCAAGATTCCCGATGAGCTGGCGATTGACAGGGTGTTGCAATCGTTGCCACCAAGCTACAAAGGCTTCGTCATGAACTACAACATGCAGGGCATGGCTAAGTCCCTGGGTGAAGTGTTCATGATGCTCAAGACTGCTGAGGTAGAGATTAAGAAGGAGCACACGCTGTTGATGGTCAACAAGACCGTTGATTTCAAGAAGTACGGTGGCAAGGGAAAGCAGAGCTGGAAGTCCCGGAGGGAGGCAAAGTTGGCTGCCAAGCCCAGGACTAACAGGTCTTGTCCCAGAGCTAGCGTGGAGTGTTTCTACTGCAAGGGGAAGGGTCACTGGAAGCGCAACTGCCCCAAGTATCTGGAGGATAGGAAGTCTGGCAAGACGGTCGACAAAGAGCAAGGTATATTTGATATACATGTTATAGATGTGTACCTTACATCCGCCCGGAGCAATACGTGGGTATTTGATACTGGTTCTGTTGCTCATATATGTAACTCTCAGGAGGAGTTACGGAATAGAAGGCGGCTGGCGAAGGATGAGGTGACGATGCGCGTCGGCAACGGATCGAGAGTCGACGTGGTGGCTGTCGGCACGCTCCCTCTGCATCTACCATCGGGATTAGTTTTGGTTTTAAATAAATGTTATTTTGTGCCATCCTTGAGTGTAAACATTATAAGTGGGTCTTGCCTGTTACAAGACGGTTATTCATTTAAATCAGTGTCAAGCAATTGTGCTATTTATATGAATGATATCTTTTATGTTGATGCTCCCGAGAATAACGGTTTATTCTTGTTGAATCTCGATCGTAGTACTCACATCCATAACATAGAAGCCAAACGGATTAAGTGTAGTGACGATACCGCCATGTTTTTGTGGCATTGCCGTCTTGGTCATATTGGTATAAAGCGCATGAAGCGACTCCACTCCGATGGACTCTTGGACTCGTTGGATTTCGGATCCCTCGATACATGCGAACCATGCCTCATGGGCAAAATGACCAGGACACCGTTCAAAGGTTTCGTTGAACGGGCGTCGGATTTGTTGGGGATCATACATACAGATGTGTGTGGACCGATGAGCGTTTCGACACGCAATGGTTATCGTGACTTCGTCACCTTCACTGATGACTTGAGTAGATACGGTTATATCTATTTGATGAAACACAAGTCTGAAACGTTTGAAAAGTTCAAAGAATTTCAGAGTGAAGTTGAGAATCAGCTTAATAGGAAAATCAAGCATCTCCGATCCGATCGCGCTGGAGAGTACTTGAGGTTTGAGTTTGGCACACATCTAAAGAGTTGTGGCATAGTACCCCAACTTACGCCAGCCGGAACGCCGCAGCGTAACGGCGTGTCCGAGCGACGTAATCGTACTCTACTGGATAGTGTCCGATCTATGATGTCTCTTACCGATCTGCCAGTGTCCTTCTGGGGTTATGCGTTAGAAACAGCCGCATTCATTTTAAATAGGGCTCCGTCCAAGTCCGTTGAAACGACGCCGTATGAATTATGGTATGGCCAAAAGCCTAAGTTATCGTTTCTGAAGGTTTGGGGTTGTGAGGCGTACGTTAAGAAACTACAGCCCGACAAACTCGAACCGAAGTCGGAGAAAGTCGTCTTTGTAGGATATCCGCGGGAAACCGTTGGGTACACCTTCTACAACCAAGCTGAGGGCAAAACTTTTGTCGCGAAGACCAGTACCTTTCTAGAGAAGGAGTTTCTCGCGAAAGGAGTAAGTGGGAGGAAGGTAGACCTTGATGAAATCGTTGATCCTGAACTCGAGATTCCGAGTGGCGCAACGGAAGCAATTCCGGAAACGTCCTCCGTGGAAGGAGTGGGAGAAACTGTCGAGAAAGATGTTCTACCTCGTAGGTCTGGTAGATCTCGGATCGCACCAGAATGGTATGGCAACATGGTTAGCACCGTCATGCTAGTCGAGCAAGACGAACCTACGAACTACAAGGAGGCGATGGAGAGTCTAGAGTCCGAGAAATGGCTTGAAGCCATGAAATCCGAAATAGGATCCATGTATGATAACAAAGTGTGGACTTTGGTGGATATTTCCGAAGGGCGCAAGGCCGTCGAGAATAAGTGGATCTTTAAGAAGAAGACTGATGCTGATGGTAATGTGACCGTCTATAAATCTCGGCTTGTCGCAAAGGGTTTCCGACAAGTTCATGGAATTGACTACGATGAAACTTTTTCGCCGGTAGCGATGCTTAAGTCTATTCGGATTTTGTTAGCGGTAGCTGCCTACTATGATTATGAAATCTGGCAGATGGACGTCAAAACGGCCTTCCTGAATGGAAACATTGAGGAAGAGTTGTACATGGTACAGCCGGAAGGTTTTGTCGATCCAGGAAATGCTAACAAGGTGTGCAAGCTTCAGCGATCCATCTATGGATTGAAGCAGGCATCTCGGAGCTGGAATCTTCGCTTTGATGAGGTAATCAAAGGTTTTGGATTTATCCAGAATGTGGAAGAGACCTGTATTTACAAGAAAATGAGTGGGAGCTCGGTTGTGTTCTTAGCACTGTATGTTGACGACATATTGCTGATTGGGAATGATGTGGAACTTCTGAATAGCGTGAAGGAATATTTAAATAGTAAATTTTCCATGAAGGACTTAGGAGAAGCTGCGTATGTTTTAGGCATAAAAATCTATCGCGATAGATCAAGGCGCCTATTAGCACTAAGTCAGAGTACTTATCTTGATAAAATACTGAAGCGTTTTCATATGGAGAAGGCAAATAAGGGTTCTCTGCCAGTTATCAAGAATAAGATATTGCGTAAGGCGCAGTGTCCGGTGACGGAACTGGGTAAGGCCGAAATGACGAAACATCCTTATGCTTCAGCCATAGGATCGATCATGTATGCAATGTTGAGTACTAGACCGGATGTGGCATTAGCTCTAAGTTTGACAAGCCGGTTCCAGAGTAATCCTGGAATGCCGCATTGGGTAGCTGTTAAGAGCATTCTTAAGTATCTCAATAAGACAAAGGAAATGTTCCTTGTGTATGGTGGCTGCGATGAAGAACTTGGCGTAACGGGTTACGTAGATGCAAGTTTCTGCTTAGACCCCGATGACTGTAAGTCACAGACAGGTTACGTGTTCAAGGTGAATGGAGGCGCCGTGTGCTGGAGAAGTGGGAAGCAACCCATAGTCGCACAATCTACAATGGAGTCGGAGTACATTGCTGCCTGCGAGGCCGCGAAAGAAGCTGTGTGGCTGAGGAAGTTCGGCATCGAACTTGGAGTGTTCCCAAGCGTGCAAGACCCCGTGATCCTCTTCTGCGACAATACGGGTGCCATTGCGAACGCCAATGAGCCAAGGTCTCACTCCACCGCCAAACACATTCTCCGACGCTTCCATGTGATACGTCAGTACGTACAAGGAGGCGATGTGAAGATTTGCAAATTGCATACGGATCTAAATGTGGCAGATCCGCTGACGAAGCCTCTTCCGCTTGATAAGCATGAACAGCACCAGTTAGCTATGGGTGTTAAGCTTTTACCAAGTTGTAATCTAGATTAAGTTGTACTCTAGTGCAACTGGGAGACTGAAGGAGATATGCCCTAGAGGCAATTAATAAAGTGTATTCTTTATCATATCTCGTTTGTTCATAATAGGTTTTTGTGTCATGCTAGAACCGTATTAAGCGGAAACATTAATGCGGGTGTGATACGTAAACAACCAGGTCCCTAGTAGCCTCTACTAAGACTAGTTTCGTTGCACGATTGATGATCGAGGTTTCCCGGTCATGGGGCATGGCGCCGGTCGGCAATGAGAGTCATATCGCTAGAGAACGATGTGATGGACATACCCAGATTTGGAGAACGTAGTCGTTACGCCTTTGACCGTGAGATCAACTCTTATTGATATTCCCGGAAGATACTTTGATTGCACCAAACGTCGTATCTTATTTAGTATGACAATAACGGTGATACTTTTGGGTATCGGAAAGGAGTAGTTGAGACGAGGGGTCAAGAGCGGGATTTGCCAGTCCGCATAGCAGGATAGATACTCTCGGGCCCACTCGGTGAGATCATGTCTAATGAGCTTGCAAGCATGTGACTACGTCACGGAGACATGAGATCATGAACGAGTAGAAGATAGCGTCGTCGGTAACGAGGTCGGGATTAGGTATGGAGATATCTATGGAACGACGCTCGGACGTGCTAAGTATCGCTATGGCAAAAGGTCTAAGACTTTACGTTCAAGTTTGATAGATGAAAGTCATTCGTTATATCTCAGGGATTAATTCATGGGGTCCAGGCCTACGAGTTAGTCGTTGATCATTGAGGAGTCTTGATCATACCTGATATTATATCGAACCGCTAGGGTAACACACTTAAGGGGTTTCGACAAGACAACCGGAAAGGAAGGAGATCACCGGGAGCGTCCCTGGAGGGGTCCGATGGAGATCGGGCAGCGCCGAAAGAGTTTTTTGAGCTAGGAAAAATTATATATATTATGTTTGATATTAATTAGTGTTATTAATATGCAAATATGATTTTATATATTTATTTTCGAATTTATTTAGGCTGATTTCCCTAAATGGGCCTTCCGGACGAAAGAAGGCCCAAGAGGGGGAAAAATCCCTAGGGGATTCGGTGGGGGCCAAGGTGGCCGGCCTGGATGGGCCAAGGGGCCCACCAGGGGGCCGGAGCACCAAGGCTAGCCGCACCAGGCATGTGGGATTAGTCCCACATTGCCTGGCTGGCAAGGTTGGTTCCCCCTGGGAGCCTATATAAGAAGGGGCACCCCTGGCCTTTTAATTCACCAATTAATTCCCGATTTCTCTCTCGATCTCGTGGTTCCCAAGTTGGAGCCACGCCGAGCAGAGCAAGGGGATCTCCTCCACCATAGCCCGCTGCCGCGCTGCTGGTGTTCCGGTCCAAGTCTTCCGCTGCTCGTCTTGGACTGGAGCTTCGGAGGCCGTCGTCTCCACCGTACGTGTGTGACTTCCTGCGAGGTGCTGCGCTAGCGGTACTCGGAGGCCTGCTTCCTCTACACGACCTTGAGGTCGGCTTCGTCGGTCTTCATCGACAACGTTTGTGCGGGAACGTAATCCCCACTTTCGGTCTACAAGGGTATGTATTCTGATCTCCGTTCGTACTACTATATCTGCATAGAATAGATCTTGGCATGCTTTTAGGATATCGTTGGTAGGAAATTTTTTGTTTTCTGCACACGATCCCCTTCATGAGGATGACGACGACATGTCTGTCTCAAGCGAGGATGACGCGGCCGCCAAGAAAAAGAAACCATATCCGAAGGTCAAAGAATGTCTTGTATGCTTTGTCGGCACGCCTTCGGCTAAGGCGGATAAGGCGGAAATGCGCGAACTCAACGCGACAATGCCGGACGTTCCTTAGTATTTGTACTGGTCGGAAGCAACGATCACTTGGGACCGGTCCGACCACCCTGATCACGTTCCTCACCCAGGCAAGTACGCCCTCGTCGTCGATCCCATTGTCGACAACTTCAGACTCACAAAGGTACTCATGGATGGCGGCAGCAGCCTCAACATCCTGTACTCTGACACACTAAGCCGCATGAACCTGTCAGAGGATCAGCTGGACCACAGCAACCTCACTTTTCACGGCATAGTGCCCGACATGCAAGCAAAGTCAATGGGGAGCATTAGGCTGAAGGTAACTTTCGGACCAAAAGAGAACTACCGCTCAGAGTTCCTCCGGTTCGAAGTTGTCCCCTTCAAAAGCGCCTATCATGCAATCTTCGGACGACCGGCTTTCGCCAAATTTATGGCAAGGCCGTGCTACATATACAGCAAGCTTAAAATGCCGGGGGAAAACGGAACCATCACGATTTCCGACAACTTCAAGAAAGCCAAGGAGTGTGAACGTGGTACGGCTGCCCTCGCAGAAGCCGTCATCCACAAGGAAGAACTCGCACTACTTGGGGCGGATTTAGACAACTCCATTCCCAAGCCAAAGATTGATGTCAAGAAGACCTTTGAAGCTTCAGAAGACACCAAAAAGGCGGACCTCATCCCAGGAGACAAGTCTCAGCAAGTCGTCATCGGCTCCAACCTTGACAGCAAATAGGAAGGCGCGCTCGTCGAGTTCCTCCGTGAGAATCGTGACATCTTTGCATGCTCGCCTTCCGACATGCCTGGTGTACCGAGGGAACTTGCCGAGCACTCACTCAACGTCATAAAAGGATCCAAGCCGCTGAAGCAAGCAACAAGACGCTTTGGAGATGAGAGACGCAAGGATATAGGAAAGGAGATAAATAGGCTGAAGGCCGCCAATTTCATAAAAGAAGTTGTGCACAACGATTGGGTGGCAAATCCTGTACTTGTTCCAAAGAAGAATAAAGAGCTAAGGATGTGTATTGACTATACCGGTGTTAACAAGTGCTGCCCAAAGGATCCCTTTGCGCTGCCTAGAATTGACCAAGTCGTAGACTCCACAGCAGGCTCCGAGCTGCTTTGTTTTTTGGATGCCTACTCAGGATACCATCAAATCAAGATGAGAGAGTCGGATCAGCTGAAAACATCTTTCACCACTCCATACGGGACTTTTTGCTACATCACGATGCCTTTTGGCCTGAAGAATGCAGGGGCAACATACCAGCGTTGTATGCAGAATTGCCTGCACGAACAGATCGGCCGCAATGTTCACGTCTACGTAGACGACATCGCGGTGATGTCAAAAAAGAAGGCAGATCTCCTAGAGGATTTGGAAGAAACTTTTCAGAATCTCCAGAGGTATCAGATGAAACTCAATCCCGCCAAGTGTGTTTTCGGCGTTCCAGTCGGCAAACTGCTCGGGTTTATCCTCTCAGAACGAGGGATCGAGGTTAATCCAGAGAAGATCAAGGCCATCCAAAACATATCCAGACCTACTTGTCTGAAGGACGTGCAACGTCTAGCCGGATCGGCAGCGGCCGTCAGTCGTTTCATAAGCCGCCTAGGGGAAAAGGCAATGCCTCTCTACCGGCTATTGAAGAAATCCGACAACTTTGAGTGGACAGCAGAGGCAGACACAGCCTTACAACAACTTAAGGAGGCCCTCATATCCGCTCCGATATTGGCAGCACCTCGATCACAGGAACCAATGATGTTATACATCGCGACAACAAGAGCTGTTGTCAGCGTTGTCTTGGCTGTGGAAAGAAAGGAGAACGAAGCCGCGACGTATGAGCAACGACCGGTCTACTTCATCAGTGAAGTATTCTCCGCCTCCAAGCAGAGGTATCCGCATTACGAAAAGCTGGCTTATGGTGTATTCTTCGCCGCCAGAAATCTTAGGCATTATTTCCAGGAGCACACAATGACAGTAGTCAGCAAGGCACCGTTGGGATACATAATCAACAATGCAGAGGCAACAGGTCGAGTTGCCAAATGGGGCATCGAACTTGTCGCCTTTAATATAGTCTATAAGCCACGGACCGCCATTAAGTCTCAAGCGCTTACAGATTTTGTCGCCGACTGGACAGAAGCCATGGAGGAAACGACACTCCCCGAATCAGAATATTGGGTCATGCACTTTGACGGATCAAAGATGCTCAAAGGCTCGGGGGCTGGAGTCGTTCTACGCACGCCTAAAGGTGACAAACTTAGCTACGTGTTGCAAATCCACTTCACAGCAACCAACAACGTTGCCGAATACGAAGCTTTGCTTCATGGGTTACACGTGGCAAACGACCTCGGCGTCAAAAGAATCCTCTGTTATGGCGACTCAGATTTGGTCGCGTAGCAAGTAAGCGGAACATGGGATGCGAAAAGCGCAACAATGGCGGCATACAGAGCCAAAGTTGACGAATTCGCAAAAAACTTCGCGGGCTACGTAGTCCGGCATGTTCCAAGAGCTGAGAACGAGGTGGCAGACACACTTGCCAGACTAGGGTCAGAGCTCAAAAAGGTACCAAAAGATATTTTCCTGGAACATTTGCACAAGCCATCCATTAAAGGCGCCGATTTGATGGACCCCGATGCAGAAGAACCGGTAGAAGCGGCAAGTCTCGCTGTCTACTCGATACAGCCGGATTGGACTGTCCCATATCTCGATTTTCTAATCGACAGCAAGTTGCCGGAGGACGATGAGGTGCTAAAAAGGCAGATCATAAGGCGAGCCAAGGCATTCACGGTAATAAAAGGCGAGCTATATAAGAGAAGCACGTGCGGCGTCTATCAGCGGTGCATATAGCCAGAAGAAGGCCAGGAAATTCTGAAAGACATACATATTGGCATCTGCGGGCATCACGCTTCCGCCAGGTCCATCGTGTCCAAAGCTTTCCGCCAAGGTTTCTACTGGCTTACCGCCAAAGAAGACGCCGAGAACATCGTAAAAACATGCAAAGGCTGCCAGTTGTACGCTCGTCAACCTCACTTACTGGCACAAGAACTCAGGACAATCCCAATCACCTGGCCATTCGCGGTCTGGGGCTTAGACATGGTGGGTCCCTTCAAGAAGGCGAGTGGTGGGTATACCCACCTATTGGTCGCTGTCGATAAGTTCACCAAATGGGTCGAGGCTAAGACGATCAGCAAACTTGACGCACGAACAACCACCAATTTCCTCTGGGGAATTATCTCTCGGTTTGGAGTTCCACACAGCATTATCACCGATAATGGCAGCAACCTATCTCAAGGCGACATAGAAGAATACTGCAGTGATCTGGGTATCCGGCTTGATTTGGCATCCGTGTCACACCCTCAATCCAATGGACAAGTAGAGCGTACAAACGGCCTAGTCTTATCAGGACTTAAGCCTCGTCTCGAAGCTCCATTACACAGGGCAGTCGGCGCTTGGGCAGATGAGTTACAGTCGGTACTATGGAGTTTGCGCACAACGCCAAACAGGTCTACCGGCTACACTCCTTTCTTATTAGTATATGGCGCTGAGGCGGTGCTACCTACCGACATGAAATACGATTCCCCAAGAGTTCAAGCCTACATCGAGCAAGACGTAGAAGGTGCAAGACAGGATAGCCTAGACCTGCTAGACGAAGAAAGAGACGTCGCTCTACATCGCTCCGCCTTGTACCAGCAACAACTTCGCCGCTATCATAGCCGGAGAGTGCGGAAGCGAAGCTTCAGAACAGGTGACCTGTATCTCCGCCTAATTCAAGACAGAAAAGGCTTGCACAAGTTATCCCCGCCATGGGAAGGACCGTTTATAGTCACAAAGGCGCTGCTCAATGGTTCTTACTACCTGGCCGACATCCGCGACGAAGAAGAAAAGAAGAGGCGCAAGAAGGCGGCAGGAAAAAGGGGAACCAAGCGCAAAAGAGGCATTGACGATCCGTTCGAACAAACAAGACGGCCTTGGAATATTGAGCAGCTACGTCCTTTCTACACTTAGCAATTTATAATTGTGATAAGTTATATATGATTATGAAATAAAAGTCTATGGTTCCTCATCTGTGTTGAGAAGCATGCCATCTTTTGTCTTTTCTTGCAATCATATTTCCCCTATGTATCTAAGTTACCTATTTTTCTAGTTCCGTGCAAAGGTTCAAACTGATAGATACTTGCAGCTTTCGAGCCAACCTAAAGCAAAAATAAACTTTTTGCGCCGCCTAATTCCTTTACCTCTGATTACTTATATGTGGTTCGCCTAGTAGTATGTCTTTGACACCAACATGTTGGCTTTGGTTTCTGATCCTAAACGCATGGCTTAGCCCTGGTTGTTTCAGCTAAAGTTACCGGCTGAGGTTCGTCAACATACAAAAAGTCAAACATATAGGTCAAGGTAAAATTAAGGCGGGCCATATAAATAAGGCAAAATAAAACTTGTCAGCTAGTTTCCCGCCTAGCAGAGCAACAACAAAGGTATATACAAATATTACAAGTCAAAGTTGCATTGTTTCAGGGGCTGGCAAATCATGACAGAAGGAGGAAAGGAAACTACGGCTCAGGGGGCGTCTACATCAGGCTTGGGGGCTGACAACTTCAGCCCCAGAACTGTCACTCCCCTCCGCCTCGGCCATGCCGGCAGCTCCAGCTTCCCCTGCGGCAGGCACAGGATCGCGCCGGTAGAAGATCGAAGTATCCACCATGTCGGCAACACGCGTGGCGTAGCCGGCAACGCTGTCCAGAACAGCGGCCGGCTCGACCTCGCTGCCGTCTTCATATGTAGACGGCATGCCTTCGGTGACGGCTTCTATCTCCACCTCGGGGTAGTGCGCCATGAATAGTCCAAGCGCAGTCTTGGCACCACCCCGCGCCGCCGACTTCAGCGAGCTCTTGTGTAGCTTGGTAGCCTGCTCTAACATATTGAGCACATCGCTGAATTCGGTCGGTTCCTGGCTGCCAGAGAAGATGAAGAACTTGGCGGCAAACCGCTTGGACGCTGCCAAAGTCTCGGTGATCAGCTCGCATAGACGCGCAAGGCGATCCAGGCGGGGGCTGACAACCTTGTCGTCGCCCAAACCGGCAGGAACTGTATCAAAAATGAAACCATCAGTTTGGCTCAGGCTAAGCAAAATGGCAAAATCAAAATAAGGAGTGAGAAATTACCAAGGGCCGAGTTATGGAAAGCGGACATCTCAATCATATGAGCCGCCAACGCGTCCTCAGCAGTTTGGGCGCGAGAAGTCTGCTTGGAGATCTCCTCGGCAGCCGTCTTCTCCGCCTCCGCCAACTTCTTGCGCAGGCTTTCCAGCTCACCAGTGAGCTGGCTAGATTCCTGCGCAAATTTCAGCTGCTGGGCCTCCATCTCCTTCTGGTGATCCTCCTTCATCGCCAAGTTGGCGGCTGCCAAATCGGAAGCTTCATTCATAAGAGCTTGCATGTCAGTGGACGCCTTCAGTATATCCTGGGCATGGTCTAGCAGTTCTACAAATATGGATTCGCTAACTAAATGATTGACGACAACATAAGTTGAAAAGATAGCTGAAGGCAAAAAAGATCAACTCTACCTTCATCTTTTTTGCGGGCCGCCTCCAACTCGGCAATCCGCAGGTCCTTGGCCTCGCAATCCTTCTTCAGGTCGCGGCAGCGCCGGTTTATCTCGACTCGGGAGGAGACAAGCTCAACGTTGGCGGACACGAGGCCCTGCGGGAAAAAGCAAAGGCATAAAACATATTGTCGAATAACCACTAAGCCGACAGCCAATTTTTTTGGACCTGCCATCTAAGTGCTCGGGGGAAAGACTATTTATATGCTGGAGTTATAAAAACTTACAGACAGGTCGCCCTCCAAGTCGGCGAAGGCCTGGGAGGTGAAGTTGGCAAAAGCCAAGGCAGACTCCTTGGCCTCCTTAAAGGTGGACCAAGGGTCCCTAACTTTGCCGCCTCCCGCAGTCAGGGCTGCCCTCTGGGACCCGCCGGCAGCCGCCTCCAGCAGCTCCTCCTTGGCGGCACGCGATTGGACGGCTTCATCGGCCGTAGCCTCAGCCAAAAGAAGGGGAGTCTTGGGTGCGCGGTCAGCGGAGGAGGTCCTTGGCGGCGCGCCAGAAGCCGGAGTCGGGGGCTGGCGACGAGCGTCGCCCATAAAGCTGCCGGCCCGGGGCTGGGGAGTTGGCGGCATGGTAGCAGGCGAGCTGCCTTGAGGCCGCTTACCCTTGGAAAGGAGCCTGGTCGTCAACCGGGAAGTTGCGACCCTTTCCCTGTCAATAAACAACAAGCAGTCAGTTCGGTGCCAATATAAAAGAAGCTCGTCGACTGTTAAAAGACAGAATTGAGTACCTTCGGGGGATGATAATCCCCGCGTTCTCGTCAAGGTTGACGAGAGCCGGCTCGGTAGCCGTTGCGATCCGTTTCTTCCTCTCGGCGATCGCCGTACAGGAAGCGGCGCCGGATGCTTTGCGCTTCTTGGTCTTCCCGGCTTCCGACTCGTACAAGTCGGGAGCCAGGTCATCCTCCCCCAAGTCGGAGATCTGAGAAAGAAGACAAGTATTAATGGAACTCCAGATTAGCCGGCAAAGCTGTCAAAAAGGGGCAAGGAGCAAGATATCTACCTCGATGGGAGGGTTGTCGTGGGTGTGCATGGGCACGCCCTCCACCGCATTCACCAGCCCCGCCTTGACGAGGCTGCGGAGCCGGAACGCTAGGTCGGCAACCTCTCTTCGCTTACGCGGAGAGAGGCCGTGGCAGTAGGCGAATACTGACACATTTTGTGCGGGTTGTACCGCAGGGGGAGAATCTGCCGGCCGAGCCAGCAGATGACGGTGTCCACCCCGTCCAGTAGGGGGGGAGACATCGTCCGGGTGAGGAATTCAATCCGCCTTTGGAAAAGGCGGAGTTCCTCCGTCAGCTTGGGCACCGCCTCGTCCCAGCATGGCCCGGGCATAGGCGGCGCGTTGACAAATTCCGGGACGCAAAATTGACGGCCCGGGGCTGCCATATCTTGGCAGTAGAAGAATGTGGAGGTCCAGCCCTTGACGGATTCAAGGTATGGTATCTTAGGATACCATTGGCGGCCCTGGCGGCAGTTAAAAGTGACACTGCCGCAGGTCGCCAGCCCGCCGTCTGGCACGGTCTGACGCCGGCAACGAAAACAGTATCTGAAGAAGTCTAAGCTAGGCATAATACCTAGGTAGCCCTCGAACAGAGCTGTGAAGCCGGCTAAGACTAGAATACTATTGGGCGCCATGTTGTGGGGCTGGAGCCCATAGTGATCTAAGACCTCGCTAAAGAAGGCGGAAGGCGGCAGCGCCATTCCCCTAACAAGGTGGGAGGTGAGGATTACCCGTTCCCCGGCTTTCGGAGCCGGGATGACGTCTCCTAAGGCGGGTCTCCATTGGCAGTCCTCCCGAGTGGGGAGATAGCCGACGGCCTCCAGGTCTTGGAGGGCGTCTTCATCGACTATGGAGGGGAGCCAGTAGCGGGACCCGAGGTCAGCCGCTTCCTCTTCCTCGTCGACGGGAGCGCCTCTCGCCGCCGTCGCCGCGGTGGAAGATGGAGGAGCCGAGGAGACCGCCGCCGGCGCGCGCGCGGTAGGAATCTGAGAGGCGACGGTGGCGACATTGCCCGTCGCCGCCGTCGCGGGGCGAGATATCGCGCTGCCCATCGCTGTCGCGGGTACGGTTTTGGTCGCTGGACCACTGGACACCGCGGAAGGGATGTCTTGGCCGGTGGACATCGCCCCGTGCGAAGGTCGCCGGAGGAGAACGCTCGCCGGAGTTTGCTCGGAGCAAGAAGCGGGAAAGTGGAAGAGCAAGGGGTCGAGGAGAGCAAAGGCAGGGGTGCAAAAATGAACCGTTCGGTTCCCTATTTATAGGTCCAGGCGTTGCTCCCTGTGCAAACGGCGTTTTTAGTCGGACACGTGTCCAGCATCCGCTGCGGCGCATGATCGCACGATCTCCACGCCTCCTCTTTTCCCGCGATTTGTGATCATGGCGAGATTCCCGCCTAGGCCGTTTTCAAACTGTCGTGAGCCGGCTAAGTGGAATCCGTCAAAAAGAATGCTCGGTGAAATTGCGAAGTAGCCGTCTTTTCCCATGTTGGATAGAGGCGGCCGCGTGTCAATATCAAGACACGCATGCCTCGTTGATTTTCAGAATGGTTCAAGTCCTGCAGCCGCCAACATTGGCAAATGAAGAATCAAGAAGAAGCCGGCGCCTGGAGAACTCCAACCTTTCTGGGGGCTAATGTTGGGATATATCAACTAGGGATATCACCAACATGGATCAATCCGGCTAGTCCAGTGTGGCCCAAGGGTGGTAAGGCTGAATCCTGCCGGGCGGCACAGATAGCTGACGTACAAGGAGGTAGGCGGACGGTCCAAGGAAGGCGGAAGGCCGAAGCCCATCAAGCCACCAAGCCCAAGACGGAAGGCGGCAACTAAGCCGGCTAGGTTTCGGACTCTGATTACTTGCCGGACAAGTACTTGCATTGTATCCTGGGGTCTGGCCGCCTATATAAGCCGGCCACCAGGAAGCCTTTAGGGCACGCTTCAATACGCATCATACACATTGTAACCTGTTCACGGCTATTGCCTCATGGTGAATTATATCAGCACGTAGGATCTCGCCACCGCTGCGGGATCCGAAGCTGGGTAAACTCGCCGTGTTCAATCCCGTCCTCGACGACACCAACCTTCTTCCCCACAATCCATACGTAGGCTAGAGGACCCCCGTCTCTTATCAATTATGCCGATACTACGACACATTGCGGACGATTGAACTCGAGAGAAACTAAAGGTAGAAATAACCATGTTGCAACGGCTCACAATTGTAGCTGAAGCGTTGTAAAATGTGTCTTTTTTTTTGAATCTCGTTGTAAAAGGTGTCGCACATGATCCTTTTGTGCTTGTGACGTAGATAAAATTGCTCACACCGACGTTTACACGCTAACAAACATATCTGAGGAAAGAACAAAGTCAAAAACTTGCCTGTGACAAAATGGTTAGCAGGACGGTTGTGTCACAACTCAACAGAGTTTAAATCCTATATTTGACGCTGGTGTTCTTCATTTAGACATAATATTATTCAGTGGGAGGCGACATTCCCGTCGACAGCAAGATGCCTATGATAAGTTCGTCAATCTCAAAACCTGATCTACCGGCTCAGTCTTTCGGAGGTGCTAATAGGGGTATGGTGTGCATGCGTGCGTTCATACGGGTGAGTGTGCGCGTGTATATGAGCGTTTACGTTGTACTGTGTTTCAAAAAAAAAGGAGGAAGGAACAAGTCTCTCAGTAGCCGTGGCAAGATGGTTAGGATGGTGATTGTACTCCTACCTCACCAGAGTTCAAATGTAGATTTGACGCTAGACATAATATTATTCAGTGACAGGAGCCGTCTATGGGTGAATTCATCAATGTCAAGACCTGACCTTGATCTGCCGGCTCAATTTCTCAGAGCGTGTTCATAGGAGTAGGGTGTACGTATATGCATTCATAGGATGAGTGTGCGCGTATATACCATAAGTGTATACGAGTGATTGCGTTATACTGTGTTTTAAAAAATTAATAAAGAAATAAACAAGTCTCTCGGTAGCTGTGGACTTATGCAGCGGTGTCCACGTCACGGTGCAGAAAACTGTAGTTCACTGGGCCTCGTTTCGGACAGCAGGGATAAAATAAGCGTGATGCGACGGGTTCAGGCCGGAAGGGTCCGGTACAACAATATTGTTAGCAGGTTCCAACCCGTCGCTGACAACATGGTCCCGTCCCGTGCGTCACCATACCTTTCAGATCCCAGATCCCACTGCATTTCTTTTCTTTTAACATAAACGGGTACTGCCATTATATTCATCAAGGAATTACAGAGCAGTGATTACACATAGGCAAGCGTTAAGCGTCAGCCAGTTGTATCCATGTCTAGTTACAGTCGCCACACCGTCCGATCCATTTAACTGAATTGAT
Organism: Poa annua; assembly: GCA_026929855.1. Taxonomy (NCBI): domain Eukaryota; kingdom Viridiplantae; phylum Streptophyta; class Magnoliopsida; order Poales; family Poaceae; genus Poa; species Poa annua. Next base: position 75,930,063 of record CM049426.1, read on the forward strand.
CTCGAGCGTCCGATCTATGTAGCAAAAACGTTTCACGCATAACACTTTGTGTATATGTATGTATCATGCTATGTAGCAAAGGAAAAACAGAAAAATGTTGGGTCGATAAATGTAGTAAGAAGAAGTTAAACACAACATTTTTTTTGTCGCGTGTAGCATCGTGTGTAGCAAAAATTTAGATGTGTAAAATTCTATCATGTAGCAAATAATGGTGCAGCAATTTAAACACGGTCATGTAGCGAAAACCAACAACATATCCAACAAATCCTAATTTAGCTGTGGCAATAGTAAAACACGAGAATACATAAATCAGTGTAACAATTTATCCGTGCTTATACAACAAAAACGAGTCTCACGTGTAGCAAAACCAACACCACAAAAATCACACGAAATGACCTCATTTAGAAAACAATATAGGTACACTCATGTAGCAAATACACAAGCGGCATGCAAAATTGAAAAAATCCCGAAAAAAACTAACCTCTACCACGAAAGGATCGACATGGCTGATTCAACCTCGCCGGCCATCAAACCGCCACGCCGGAGGTCGGGAAGACCAGATCGAGAGAATCCCCAATAATTTGATAGCAGAAGGTCGTCTTCTTCAAGCGTCCATGACCTTCTTCTTCAATCGTCCATGGTGACGACGACCTTGCTGCGTGGAGGTGCGTAGAGGTGACGCGTTAGTCAAGGTGTGGAGCTCGTGACGGTGGGCAACAACGGCCGCTGTACTCGGCGCTGGTCGCCAGAGATCAAGGAGGGAGGAGGGCGCGAGCGCTCGCTCAGGCTAGGAGCTCCCCGGCGGCGGCGCGAGGCAGGGCGTGGGCGTGCGGCCATCTTTTCCAGCCGTCCGGCGGCATCGCATGACGGCCGCGAGGCAGGCAGCGCGAGGCGGACGGCAGGCGGGCGCGAGGCAGGGCATGGGCGTGCGGCCTTCTTTTCCGGCCGGCCGGCGGCGGCGCGTGGAAAGGTGTGGAAATGAGATGTTGTGTATGCGTGCGCGTGAGAATGAGTCAATGAGATGCTATGCTGTGTCGCGCGTGAGCAACCCGGCTGTAGCGTTAGTTAGCATTTTTCTTACACATATCAATCCTCCAACAGGATTACCCTAGCTGGGCACAAAAAGCTGAAGAAACAAAGTCATAAAGCTGAAGAATACAACCGGATCCTAACAGGATGTCCGGGGAGAAATCGAACGCGCCACCTGCAGTCATATTCTTCCGGTGCCTCTCGCAGTCTGTCCAACCGTAGAGTCAGCGGCTCAACCAGCGATCGCATTGGAAGACCACCATAAGGTAAAGAATTGAGCTGTAGATCTTCAATGTCCATCACCGAGCTCAAATCAGGGGGTTCTCGACCGCCAAATCTGAGAAACCACAACAGAGACGCTCTCACCCGTCTCCGGCATGTCCCGAGCAGCGAGAAAGCTTTGCCATCAGCTGAATCTTGAAATTGTACACAACAACTAGAGCAACTCTCATGAAGCTTAAAGGATGAATTGATACCAACAGACAGCAAGCAAACACCGCCAGTAAGGAATCAACTGTTGGCACCAACAACTGACGGGAGCAAACAGGTCCAGGGGCTTCATCTTTCCGGCCAACAATCACAACCATAGCCGCCGCAGGGGCCAAACAACTTCGCAGCAGCAGCACACACCACCACTTTGCAGAAACTAGAAGAAAATTGACGCCATCCCTCCTCCCCTCGCCACCATGGCCGGCCGGAGAAGAAATGAGCAGCCACCTCCCAACCTCCACAGAGCAGCCACACACTCTCCAGATCTCGAGCTTATTGAAGAAAGTACCTTTGAGCTTGCCCACCCGCCACGCCCACCACCACCGAGGGCCGTGGAAGGAAGACTTACCCGCGCCATGGCTGCCGCTCGTCCGCCACCAGAGCAGGTACTAGGAAAGGAGGAGCACCCTCCAGAGCTCGCGCCAGCAACCGAATCTGGCCACCCCAGCCTACCTTCACCGCGAAGGCAACCAAGAAGGGCCAGATCTGAAGCCAGTCGATTGAAGGCACCCACACGCTTATTAGAGCAGAGCTTGCAGGTAGAGGTGCGGGAAGATGTTCGCCACCACGGAGATCCATCCCATCGCCTCCCCCACCACCGCGCTCGAGCAGCAGAGAACCAGCCCACCAAAGCATGACGCTAATCGCCACCAAGGGAAGCAACCCTAGGCTAAACCTAGCTCTATCTACAGAGGAGGTCCGGCCTCCCCTCCTCCAGCATCTCCGGCCGCCGGAGAGGAGAGGGAGAGGGTCGAGGAACGAGCGGTGACTCTCAAGGGGAAGGAGCGAGAGGATAAGGGAGAGGGGAGGACACCGCACCGTCCCCCACTGCATTTCTACTGCCGTATATCGGCATATGTCTAGCTGAAAAATGTGTAGGGATACTAGTAATATCGTTCATAAAAAGCAAAATGTATATGAAAAAAGATGGATTGCATTTTCGGACAGACTCTAATGAGGCTGTAAAAATTAGTAGCACATATTTTGAAATATAAGATTACAAAAACGCGAGTGAATGAACATTTTTATGTCCGTACACAAAACTACGCTAAAAAGATATTTCTTTTTGACATGTGTAAAAAAGACAAATAATATCTCATTAAAAGTTATTTTAAAACAACGGATTGTCTCTTATACACTTAAAAAATATATTTTCCCACGAAATTTATATGCAAATAAAGAATGCCCATACTCATTTCCAAAATTTGTATTTAGAATTTTTTTAAATTTTAAAACATGGATTTTACGTAGTGGGAACATATTCTCTTACTACGGTCCAAAAGACATTTCCGCGAAAAGGGTATCAACTCTGCCTATCAAAAATCATCGTCATCATAAAACGATTAAAATTGTGGGGTAGAGCCGTATAGTGGGGAAATGGTAAAACTAGCAACGCATGATTTACTGCTACTGATCTTCTCCTTCCTCGGTGCTGATGCTGGAGGGAGATCCTGCTTGGCCCGAGCAGATAGCCCGGCCGCGGTGCTGGACCGGTCGGTTGACTCGAGTTCTCTTCCATCGGGAAGGGTCATTGTTTGCGGTACTCAAAGCCAAAGATGGCGACGGATTGGTGTCCATGCCCTCTCGACGCTGGTGTCAAGAAAGAAGGAAGCAGCGTGGCGAAAATTGTAACGTGGTCGAAGATGATAACATGCTTACGCTTGGTTGATGATCTTTCTGCTGCAAGGATCTTCTCTCAAGAGTCTGGGATGATGACACAGAGCTCCGACGATCTTCTTGTGTTTTGGTTGTCTTAGGCCCTTCTAGGGATTCTGGGTCCTGTGTGATTATGTCACAACGTGTTTGTAAGGGTCAACAACTTTGTATTATTTCATGATATGAATGCAGAAAATCTCAACAACAAAAAAGCAATGTAAAATTACGAATATTTTTCTGCCGGCTCCTGTGATTTCTCTTGATCCGGAGTGTCTTTTCCGGAGCTCCTTTCTAGTCGAAAGTTCCTTTCCTTTTTGGCTTTAGTTCAGGATAGATCCGTCACCAGCCTTCGTAAACCACCATTTTGTTTGCCATCGACCCTAGTAGCCTTCTTCCTAGATCTGGCGTCTACGTGATTACCCGAGTCCATCGATTCTCCGAACATAGCTCCTCTTGGGACTTGGGTAACGGCCAACGGAGCTGTGTCCGGAGAAGCAGATGGAAACTTGAATCACAAGATTAGATGATCGCACTAGTGGAAAACGGATATCCAGTCCCGATCGGGGAGGGGCATTAGGTACTGCCCAAGCGGGACTGTTGGTCCCCAAGCATTAGTATCGGTCGTGTTGCGACCGGTATTAAAGGCCTCCACGTGGGACGCGGGGCGCGGTTTCGTTGAGAAACCTTTAGTACCGGTCGGTAACAAATAAATACAAAACACATTTATATATATATATATATATATATATATAATACAATTTACATATAGCACATATTCATACTACGCTATTACATACATATATATACAATTCGGTATATAGACATCGCATTAATTACGTACATCCTCCTCATTACGTCGTGAGTTCCTTTCATGTGGGATATATAGCTATATTTTGGATTATGGTATTCTCCCATTGGCGCCATGACCTACTCAAAAATAAATCCCGCCAACTCCTCTTGAATTGCTTCTACGCTGATGTGGTAGGATGGCAGTGCGCATGTCCTTAAGATTTAAAGGAGATCAATATGAATATATTAGTTGTGTGTATATATATATATATATATCAAATCATAATAAGTTTGAAATATAGGGCAAGACAGTCACAATCAAATCCATTCTTTTCTCATGCGATGCCTGCTCAACGCTCATTTTCCTAATGAACTCGCAGACGTCGAATCCACATAATTCATTTCCCCGGGGTTGCTTCAAGATCTTTACAAGAATATAAATTAAGTAAATAATAATCCGAAATGATGATGAATTAAAAAGACTATGTTTAATAGTAGTACACTTATATCAATATGTTTAAACGTCAGCTCTGTTTTCCATTCACCATGCTCTCTCTTGATGATTTTTTTTCCATATCCTACTCGCAGAAGCAAATGAATAATGAGTTATTGATTACTTGATATATTGAGGTGGATTAATGGTTAAATTTAACTTTGAAGCATGTCAATCAAGTCCTGGTAGTTTGATTTTGGTTTGCGTAATAAATCAAATACTTCAACTAATCCCTTGTCAAAGATAATGTCCAGTATAATCCAATGGTAGCTGCACACACTTACATAGTGGGGCATGCATAGAACTCATGAATTAAACTTAGCATCTACTAGTTAGCAATATGGATATGTGTTCAAGACAGTCACATTCACCCGAAGTTGTAAGGAAGAAATATATCTGCCGCCCGAGTTTGCTTCAATAGCCTGGTCAACAATGCCTCCCCGCATTTCTCGGGCTTCCGCACTAAGTTTTTGCAGTTAACTATAAATGGGTCAATGAACCCAACTTCATAGACTCATTTCCTTTTGCACTCCACAAGCATCCACCTGCATATATAATAGCATACAAAAGAATATGGTGAGGATAATATCCACCAGCTCAGCTAGAGACTTATAAACAATCACTTACAGAACTTACAGAACATAACAACTCATGATAGCTGCGCTGAGAGCACGCCGGTTGTATAACTGCCATAATTCTTCAAATTCGACAGATATCTCATTGTCGATGAAGAATTGGTAGGCCCGGTGTGTCACGTAAAACACTAATAGCTTGTTCTTGGTGCATTTCTTGTACCAGTCATGCAATTTCCGCATTTGATAAGCTAGATGCACCATCTCATCAGGAGGGAGAAGATCTTCCCCGTAGCCAAACTGCCGTGCTACCTCAGTCGTCTCGCGGAACATTGAGGCAAATGCAGCTGATACGTCTTCAACATATCTATAATTTATTATGTTCCATGCTATATTATACCAACTTATTACATGTTTTATATGCATTTTATATAGTTTTATGCATTTTATTGAACTAACCTATTAACAAGATGCCACAGTGGAGTTCCCTGTTTTCTGCTGTTTTTGGTTTCAGAAAAGTACTTAAAGGGAATATTCTCGGAATTGGACGATTTCTTTTTTGAAGTCTGTTTTTCATCGGGAACGTTCCAGAAAGCCGAACACGAGACGAAGTGGGTGACCGAGGAGCCGCCACCACATGCTCGCGCGGCTGGCTTCTTGTCCGCGCGAGGAGGTGATGTGGGCCCCTCGGGGCGCCACAGACCTCGCCCTTTCGCCTACATATACCCCTAATACCAAAAACCCTAGCACGGTGTTCGATATTTCTTCCACGGGTCCCGAGCGCCGCCTCCATCGAAGACAAGATTTGGGGGATAGAAGTCTTTGTTCCGGCACCCTGCCGGGACGGGGAATTGCCCCCGGAGCCATCTCCATCGACTCCACCACCATCTCCATTGCCGTTGCTGACTCATTTGATGAGGAGTGAGTAGTTCTCCCTCGGGGCTGCGGGATCTACTGTAGCCATGTGGTTTCTCTCTCTCTCTCTCCCATGTGATCTTTATGTGATCATGAGCTTTGTAATCTAGTTGAATATGTGATGCTACTCTTTATCTATTATGCACTCTAGAGGTTACTTTAATATGAACTCCGGGGTTATTCACGGTTGTAATGGTGACAGTGTGTGCATCGTGTATGATTCCTTTATGACATTGTTGGTGTTAGTTTACTATGACTTTGAGGGTGCTCTTGTAGCACTACACAATGAATGGTGTTTGTTATCCAACATGAGAGTGTTTGAGAGTAGTGTTTATTTATTTAACTTTGATGTCATTGTTGAGAATGTCCACTGGTGAAAGTAGGATCCGTAGGCCTTGTTTCTAAGCATTGAAACACCGTTTCCAACAAGTTATGCTACATGTTTGCTTGCTGCCATTTTTTTTACAGATTGCAATTACTACTTATAATCGTCCATATTACTTGTATTTCGACAAGTGTATTGGGTGTGTTGGGGACATAAGAGACTTCTCGTATCTTAATTGCAGGGTTGCTTGAAAGGAATATATTTGACCTCTACCTCCCCGAGTTTGATATACCTTGGGTGATTCACTTAAGGTAAACTTGTTGCTGTTCTACAAACCTCTGCTCATGGAGGCCCAACACTGTCTACGAGAATAGAAGTGTGCGTAGACATCAGCAACATCGTCCAAGAAGTCTGAGTCAGCAATATTTGTCCCAATGTTGGGACGCTTTTTTGTCTATACCTTCAGCAGGGCGACCGACTGTACTTTATGTTCTCCGAGCTGGGGAACCTGCTTCCCCTTCTTTTTTAAGTGCAAAAAATGACTCTTTTTGTGAACAAAGTACCAAAAAATATGATACAAAATGGCACCCATTTAATTTTCATGGAAACTAGTACACATATGATGGATAATTCCCAAGCATTAGGTTTTTCCTTGATTTCTACCTAATTTTCCCTAGTTAAATGAGTTTATGCCTATTTTCTAAAATTAATTAAATTTGAACTACAACTGTTTGATAGCTTGGTCTGAAATTATTGGAAAAATAATTTTAAGGTACACAACTATTGGTTATATCACAGAAACAGTGATAGTTCTACAAAATCTTACTACTTTTGATGAATTGTCATCGCGACTGTTTTGACTTTTTTGTGAAAAAATGAAATAATGTGATAAACCATTCAAAATATGAAATCCTTTGGCATGGGGGCCTTATATGTGTACTAGTTGCTATGAAAAATGATAAACTTGATCTGTGACAAAATTTGCAAAAAAAAGTCTTCACAAAAAGGTCTATCATGCATAGACATCTAGAAGTTTCATACATTATTACACATCACCAATATTCCACATCACCAAAGTAGTGTTATGTTTAATACAATATTACATATCATAAATATTATCATTTGTTGTATTATTCCTCCTTTTCTTGGATTGCTTAACTTTGCGCCGGAACCATGGGGAATCTTCATTATTTAACGTGATGCTTGGGTCAGTGTTGACTTTGAAGGGAGGAATTTCATCAAACTTATCATAATCTTCTGACATGTCTGTCTTGTCCTCCACCCCCACGATGTTTATTTTTCCTAAAAGAACTGTGTGGCGTTTTGGCTCGTCTGATGTATTCGCTTCCATGTTTTTCTTTTTGTGGGTTTGGTAGACATGTCTTTCACGTAGAAAACTTGAGCTACATCATTTGCTAGGATGAACTGTTCGTCTTTGTAATCAAGATTGTTCAGATCCACCGTTGTCATTCCGTACATCGGGTCTACCTTTACCCCGCTTCACCCATTTGCACCGAAGCAAAGGGATCTTAAAAGAAGGTCCATACTCGAGTTCACATATCTCCTCTATGTAACCATAATATGTGTCTTTTTGCCCGTTGTTGTTTATTGCGTCAAAGCGGACATCACTTTTCTTGTCGGTGCTCTTTTTATCTCGAGCGATCCTGCAAAATGTATTCCCATTAATCTCGAACCCTTCGAAAGTGACTATAGTCGAAGATGGTGTCCTGGCCAACAAGTACAACTAAACATCAACTTTGCTGTTACCCATAAGATGTGTTTGCAACCAACCGCTGAATTTCGCCTTGTGTTGATCTTCAATCCAGAACTCATCCTCCACTGGGTTATGAGATTGTAAAATATTCATGTGTTCCTCGATATACGGAGCTGCCAACGAGGAATTTTGTAGAACAGTGAAGTGTGCTTGACTGAAAGAAGGTCCGTCCCTACATACTAATACTTTTCTCCCTAGAGTGCCTTTTCCACTCAGTCTCCCCTCATGTCGTGACTGAAGAACACCAATCGGATTATATTAGGAATAAAGTCAACACAAAACTCAGTGACCTCCTCGGTTCCATAGCCCTTGTAGACGCTTCCTTCTGGCCTAGCACGGTTATGAACATATTTATTTAAGACTCCCATGAACCTCTCAAATGGAAACATATTGCGTAGAATTATGGGACCGATAATTTGAATCTCTTCGACTAGGTGAACCAAGACATGCGTCATAACTTCGAAGAAGAATAGGGGGAACACGAACTCAAAACTGACAAGACACTGGACCACATCAGTCTGCAACCTTGGTAGGATCGTTGGATCGATTACCTTCTGAGATATTGTATTGAGGAATGCACAAAGCTTCATAATGGGTACTTGATATGTCTCCAACGTATCTATAATTTGTTATATTCCATGCTATATTATACCATGTTATTACATGTTTTATAAACATTTTATATAGTTTTATGCATTTTCTGGGACTAACCTATTAACAAGATGCCATAGTGCCAGTTTCCCGTTTTCTGCCATTTTGTTTCAAAAAAGTACTTAAGGAAATATTCTCAGAATTGAACGATTTTCATCCTGGAGTCAGTTTTTCATCGGGAACGTTCCATAAAGTCGAGAACGAGATGAAGTGGGCCAACGAGGCGGCCACACCTGGTGCTCGCGCGACATCCCTTCTGACCGCGCCAACATGTGGTGTAGGCCGCCACCGCCTTCGCCCTTTCGCCTACAAATACCCCTTCGGCCAAAAACCCTAGTACGGTGTTCATTATTTCCTCCACGGGTCCCGAGCCTCCGCCGTTGTCAACACCCATTCAGGAGAGACCAGAACTTCTCCCCGGCACCCTGCCAGGAGGGGGGATCGTCCCCGGAAGCCTCTACGTCGCCATGACCGCCTCCGGACTGATGCGTGAGTAGTCTACCCTTGGACTCAGGTCCGCAGTAGCTAGATGGTTGTCTTCTCCTCCTGTGCGATCATGTTTAGATTTTGTGAGCTGCCTATCATGATGAAGATCACCGTTATGTAATTCTCCATGTTGTGTTTGCTGGGATCCGATGAATATTGAGTACTAAAATTATTGCTTCATGATATATCATGTGTGTGCTATTTAATGATCTTGCATGCTCTCTGTTACTTGTGTATGCTTTGGCCAAGTAGATGCTTGTAACTCCAAGAGGGGGTATTTATGCTCGATAGTAGGTTCATGTCTCTATTTAATCTGGGGTAGTGATAGAAAGTTCTAAGGTTGTAAATGTACTGTTGCTACCAGGGATAAAACAGTAGCACTTTGTATAAGGATGATGTTACTTACTTACTTTACACATAGTGCTTAAAGCGATAATCTGTTGCTTGCAACTTAATACTGAAAGGGGTGCGGACGCTAACCGGAAGGCAAATTATTAGTCATATATGCGGTTGGAACGGTCTATGTATATTGTTGTAATGCCCGAATGAATCTCACACTAGACATCATGACATTAGTATATGCATTGGTTTGCTCATCATTATTATATCAATTGCCTAGCTGTAATTTGTTTACCCGCATGAATGCTATTATTATTTATGGAGAGACACCACTAGTAAACTGTGGACCCCGGTCCTTCTATTTAATCTGATAAACCACAAACTTCAAACCTGTTACTTTCTGCAAAAAAAACATATTTCTTCCACACATACGTTTAATCCTTTGTTACAACAAGCCGGTGAGATTGACAACCTCACTGTTAAGTTGGGGCAAAGTATCTTGATTGTTGTGTGCATTCTCCACGTCAACGTAGCACCAAGCACTTTTCTGGCGCCATTGACACCTCAGGGGAGTTCTCATTTCCTACTGGTTCGATAACCTTGGTTTCATAATGAGGGAAACTTGCTGCTGCACTTTTTCATACCTTCCTCTTGGGGTCTCCCAACAACACACCCACCGTGTGAATCAGTACTCGAACATTTTCCGGCAGAAGCCCCCTCAATGTAATCGGAAGCAATTGCGTCATAATCACGTGGCAGTCATGAGACTTTAGGTTTTGAAATTTTTGTTGTGCCACATTGTCGTAGTGGTGCCATTGTCGGTGATGATACTATGCCACATTGTGCCACATTATCGTGGTGGCCACCGAGGCTACTTCAAGTTAGATTCTCTTTTCCGCACAAAACCGAGCAAACTCCCCAACAGCAAAGTTGGTGCCATTGTCGGTGATGATACTATGTGGGTACCCGTATCTCAATATGATATCTTTTAGGAAGGCCATGGCTGTATGTTCATCACATTTACGAATTGGTTTGACCTCTATCCATTTGGTAAACTTGTCCACCATTACCAATATATGAGTCATATTTCCTCTGGCCGGCTTCAACTGCCCCACCATATCTAAACACCATACTACGAATGGCCAAGTGATGGGAATGGTATTTAGTGCCGATGCTAGTACATGTATCTTGTGGGAAAATCTCTGGCATCCCTCACATTTTCTGACTATATCCTCCGCCTGCTGAAGTGCATTGGGCCAATAAAACCCATGCCAGAAGGCCTTTGCTACCAACGCCCTTGAGAAAGCATGATGGGCACACTCGCCTTGGTGCATTTCCAATAGCATCTCACCTCCTTCTTCCGGCTCCACACAGCGTTGAAGCACTTCCGTCACACTTCTTTTGTATAGCTCCTTGTTGATCATTATGTAGGCCTTGGATCTTTGTAGAACCTGCTGGGCTTGAACTTCATTGTCGGGTAAGGTGCCTTCCCATAGATAGTTCATGATTGGTTGGGCCCATCCCTGCACAGGTCGTGCGGGGAGCATTGGTTCGTCTATTTCCATGGGTTGGACCGACATCACAATGTTGGAAATCCACCGTGCAGTCCCCGGGTTATACGAAGTAGTCCCCGAGTGAGATGAGGCAGTCCCCGAGCTCTCCACGGCGCATCCGACATGCACTTCCATTGGTGTGGCTTCCGACACTGGCACCTTGGGTATAAAGATGGACTCGGACTCATGTGAGGGTTTGATTGATGGCTTTCTTAAGTGCTCCAGGGCTATGCCGGGTGCGATTGGATCTCTGGATGAGCCCAGCTTGGAAAAAATGTTGGCCGCTTCAATCTCCCCCCCAAGGTATATGCTTGAACTCGCATCCCTCAAAGCATCCCGAGATCATCTGGACATGAAATGGATACGACGCCATGTTCGCATCCAAGGCATCCCAATTGCGTGAGACTTGCTGTATGACCAAATCTGAGTCGCCAAAACACTCCACTCGACGGATGCCTATTTCCTTAGCCACCTTGATCCCATGCACAAGTGCCTCATACTCGGCCACATTGTTGGATGCAGTGAAGTGTATCTATCCGGCAGAACTTGGGACTTGATGGCGTCCCGCCTCTCGTAATTTGGGGCATAAGGTGATAAATCGATGGCCCACTTTGCTATCCGACCGCTATTATCTTTGTATCCGAGAATTTCCGAGAGGGGAGCTTCGCGTACCACAATAATCGGGTGTTCTTGAAAGTAATGTTTCAGCTTTCTGACCGCCAGATATACACCATATGACATCTTTTCGTAGTGAGGGTATGATACGTCTCCAACGTATCCATAATTCCTTGTGTTCCATGCTATGTTATATCATGTTATTACATGTTTTATATACATTTTATATAGTTTTATGCATTTTCTGGGACTAACCTATTAACAAGATGCCAAAGTGCCAGTTCCCTGTTTTCTGCTGTTTTTGGTTTCAGAAAATCTCTTAAGGAAATATCCGCCAAACTGGAAACAAATCAACCGGGAATTATTTTTGGAATATTTTCGCCGCGAAGAACCGAAGACGAGATGAAGAAGGGCTACAAGGGGCCCACATCGCCTGGTGGCGCGGTAGCTACAGGAGCCGCGCCGGGAGGTGATGTGGCGCTCTCGAGCGCCCACCGACCTAGGTATTTCGTTCATAAATATGCCTCTGACCTAAAAACGCTTGACGGTTAATAACTTTTTCCTCTACGGGTCCCGAGCCGCCGCCGTCGTCACCACCACTTCGCGAGAGATCTGAGCTGCTCCCCGGCACCCTGTCGGGAAGGGGAATCATCCACGGAGGCCTCTACGTCGCCATGACCGCCTCCAGACTGATGCGTGAGTAGTCTACCTTGGACTACGGGTCCATAGAAGTAGCTAGATCGTTGTCTTCTCCTCTTGTGCTATCATGTTTAGATCTTGTGAGCTGCCTATCATGATCAAGATCATCTTTATGTAATTATCCATGTTGTGTTTGCTGGGATCCGATGAATATTGAGTACTAAAGTTATTCCTTCATCATATATCATGTGTGTGCTATTTAATTATCTTGCATGCTCTCCGTTACTTGTGTATGCTCTGGCCAAGTAGATGCTCGTAACTCCAAGAGGGGGTATTTATGCTCGATAGTAGGTTCATGTCTCTATTAAATCTGGGGCAGTGATAGAAAGCTCTAAGGTATGTATTGTTGCTACTAGGGATAAAACAATAGTATTTTGTCTAAGGATGATGTTACTTACTTACTTTACACACAGTGCTTAAGGCGATAATCTGTTGTATGCAACTTAATACTGAAAGGGGTGCAGACACTAACGGAAGGTGGATTATTAGTCATAGATGCGGTCAGAACAGTCTATGTATATTGTTGTAATGCCCGAATGAATCTCAGACTAGACACCATATCATTAGTATATGAATTGGGTTGCTCATCATTATTCTGTCAATTGCCTAGCTGTAATTTGTTTACCAAACATGGATGAATGTTACTATTATTTATAGAGAGACACCACTAGTGAACTGTGGACCCCGGTCCTTCTCATTAATCTGATAAAACCACAACTGCAAACCTGTTACTTTCTGCAAACATCACTCTTTCTTCCACACATACGTTTAATCCTTTGTTACATCAAGCTAGTGAGATTGACAACCTCACCGTTGAGTTGGGGCAATATACTTTGATTGTGTTGTGTGTAGATTCCACGTCAACTACGTCAAGCTCTTTTTTGGCACCGTTGATACCTCGAGGGAATTCTTCATCTCCTACTGGTTCGATAACCTTGGTTTCATAACTGAGTGAAATATGCTGATGCACTACTTCATACCTTCCTCTTGGGGTCTCCCAACAACACACCCACCATGTGCATGAAGCTCTTTTCTGGCGCCGTTGCCGGGGAGATAAAGATTCTTCACGAGAGGAGATTTTGCACTTCCAATTTTTTATTTTTTTATTGTCTTGCTTAGTTTATTTTTATTACTGTCTTAATTGCTTAATATAAAAAATACAAAAAAATTAGTTACTTGGATTACTTTTATTATTTCGGTTTGTTATTTATTTTCAGTTTTGTTACTTTTTTATTTTGGTTTAGTCATTATGTTTCCTTGTTTTGTTATTTCGGTTTGTCTTTTATTTGAATCATCTTTATCATAATAAAATAAAAAACATTAGTTCAATTAATCATCATGTCTGGTGTATTCCCTGTTGGTGTGTCACCCAAAGAATTGATCTTTACTTTTAAACAAGGGAATGAAGAAACTTTTGGAGAAGCTTGGTCTAGAATATTTTTAAACTTATGGTGAAACTGAACCCAAAATGACTTTAAGTTTGCTTCTTAGTAGTTTTTATTTTGGGCTTGTTCTTTGCTATCGGTATGCTTTAGATGCTGTAGTGGGAGGGGATTTCCTTCAATGTGATGGAGATCAAGCTTTCAATGCAATAAAGAAATTAATTATGTCCTCTTCTTCAGCTAATAAATGTAGTACAAGTATTGGTAATATTCATGCTTGACTAAATACCCTTGAGACAAGCATTTCTTTATTAAAAGATGGGTACAATAAGATGCGTGAAAAACTTGATTATGTTCCAATAAACTCTGAACCATCATTGTGGGTCCCTACCTTGAAAGTGACTATTTGTAATAAAGTTTTTCTTGCCCGTTGTGACATTATGTCTGAGTTTTGTCTCATGTCTAAATACATTCATGCATCTTTAAATACTTGGGGAACTGTTGAAGGGGGAGAAGAAATAACCCTTACAAATAATACTATTATACAACCCATTGGGGTAGCTGAGGGAATATTTACAACACTCTTGGGAAGAACTATATCCAATGATTACCATGTCATTGAATGTGCAGGAACATGACAAATTACCATTGGAAGATCCTTGCTGAAACTTTTGGGAGCAATAATTGATGTGGGAAAAGGTACTATGAGCTTCACTACCTCCCCAGAAAGTTGGCAAACGTTCCCTACAAATAAAGGTATGAAAGTTGGTAAGAGGAACAAACGAGGAGCAGCTCGCCCTCGTAATATTGATGCTTTATCTCTTGATAATACTTGAGTTTCACTTTTTGTGTCTAGCTCAAAGGCGTTAAACAAAAGCGCTTATGGGAGACAACTCACTTTTATTTCCTGTTCTTTTATTTTATTTTTCTTGTGTCAAGAAATTTTCCTACCTCTGTAGCCACTCCTTTGTATCTTAATTTTATTACAATGTTGTGTCAAGTTAAGCCTCTAGTCGAAAGTTGATGTTAAAATTCAATTCCTGTGCTGAAACAGATGTCTGCTGTTCACCGTTAAATTCATATATCCTTACTAGAACGTCTGAAAAATCTGCCCTTTTTTGTGCGCAATCCACAGATGTATACGCAACTTTCATTAGTTTTGAGTTTTCTGATCTGAGCAATTTGAGTGCCTATAAAAATTCGTCTTTACGGACTGTTCAGTTTTTGACAGATTCTGCCATTTTCTTTTGCAATGCCAATTTTGCTATTTTGATTGGATCTTTTTATCCTATTAAGTATCAGTGGCTGTAGTTAATGTCCAGTAGCATTGGTAGCAATTGTGTTCCTAGAGAATATCATAATTGTTTGTGCACTAACCCTCTAATTAAGTTACTCTAAGTTTGGCGTGGAGAAAGTTTTCAAGGATCAAGAGAGAAGGATGATATAATGTGATCAAGACGATAGTAACGCCAAACCTTGGGGATGCCCCGGTGGTTCACCCCAATATAATTCAAGAATATTCAAGCATCAAAGCTTGGGGATGCCTTGGGCATCCCCTTCTTCATCGACAAACTATCATGTCCTTTCTAGTGAAACTATTTTAATTCCGTCACATCTTATGTGCTTATCTTGAAGCATTTTGTTTGTTTGTGTTTTTGTTATTTTCATTCTCTGAATAAATATGGATCCTAGCATTCTTTTGTGTGGGAGAGAGACACGCTCCACTTTTTCATATGAATACTCGTATTCTTCAATTATATTCGTTGAGTATTCTTTTCATGTTATTGTTTGCTTTCTAGCTCTTGTTTTTCGTGCATCTCTTGTTAGAGCTGTTAGATTTGTCATATTATACTCTCATATATCATTGTTTAATTACTTGGAGAGTTTATCTTTTAAATAAGTTGATTGGTGTTTGGTTGAGAACAGAAAATGCTAAATGTGGTAGATGGTATAATTAAATGATACAGTAATCTTGTAGATCATTAAATTGTGTCTCTTGAATCATTGATGCTGTCTTGAGATATTAATTTGCATAATGGTAAACATGATGGTTGGTCTAGAGAAACTTGAAAACTGTGCCACACTTGAATTTTTCAGTTGATTGCATAATGGTATATGACTTCTATTTGCCTAAAGCAACCTTAATGACTTTATGTTATGCGCTATGGTCGGGGAAGCCAACGGTGACTTTGTCATTCGCCACGATCCCTCTAGGAGTAATTTTCATTATGCCTTGCATGATCATATTTTTATTTGGAATCTTTTTACTTGTGAGTTCTAAAACTGCGGTTTTCATGACACTTCCACCACCATATTGCTAGCCTCTTCGGTACTTTGCTTTGCCCTTTCTCATATTGAGAGTTGGTGCATTTTTTGTGGGTACATCCAAACTCGTGGGAGATCTTCATCTTGTTCTCCTACACATTAGCCAAATATCTTCCTCTAAACATCCACCAAAACTACCGACTACAATATTTCCATAGCTGTTCCAAGATATATTGCCATGCAACTTCCATCTTACATTAAATGACTTGTTGTCATTCATTACTTATTTATTGCTTTGCGTGTTTCTATAAAGCTGATGCGTGGTTTTACCCATGTTACTCTAGAACACGGCATAACCTGCTACATTGGCAGAGGCACCGTTGTCATATGTATTCTTATGGCATGTTCATATTAGTTACTTATATCATCAGTATGTTGTCTTATCATCCTTTGTGTGTTGTCATATATCATATTAGGATGCTTGCCCCTAAAAGTGAAAAGAGCCAAGGAGGACATCAAAAAGGGAAACAAAAAAAGAAAAAAAATAGAAAAAGAGAAAAAAAAAAGAAAGAAAAGAAATAAAAAAGGGGGCAGCATTACTATTCTTTATCACACACTTGTGCTCATGTTATAGCATATCATTTAGTCATCACTTGTGCTCATGTTATAGCACCATATCATTTGTGCTCATGTTTAGCACCTTTACTCCATATGAGAGAGTTTTCATGTCTTAGTTGCATAACTATGTGGGGAACTTTACACTATAGAACTCTGCTTGTATATTCCAATGATGAGCCTCCTCAAAAGTGCTCTAGATCTTCGTGAGAAAGGAAGTTGGATGCACCCCCACTAGTTCCATTGGAGAGCTTTCATATACTTATAGCTCCTTGTGCATCCGTTGTATGGCAATCACTACTCCTTGCATAGCTTCGATTGTATGACTTTCTCTTGTCTAATGATCATTTACAGCTTTGTAAGTCTTTCTTCCGTTGGCCTTTCAAAACTCCATTAACATTCTCTTAGCCATAACATCCTGGTGCCAGGAACCAACGTTGAACGCTTGCTTGTTTCTTTTGAACAAATAATATATTGATCTTCTACGTGCATGTTGATATTGCTTGACTTGATCCTTTCATTAAGTTGTCATGTTTGTTGGAAGCATTAGATGATTATATTGTTGTTCTTGAAGCTTAAATCATCTTTAATATCTACTTTGCACAGTTGATTGCTTGACTTGCTTCACCTACTTGTTTATTCATTACTCGTTTGATATAAATATAAACTACAATCTTATTCATTTGATCTCAGTTTACATGCCTTACATTATTACATGATCAAGATTGTGTTTAAGAACGTCACTTCAGAAATTATTCTTCTTTGATCGTTCTTGCCTACTCGGGGCGAGTAGAACGGCGCCCACCGACCTAGGTCTTTCGCCCATAAATATGTCTCTGACCTAAGAACGCTTGACGATTAATCACTTTTTCCTCCACCGGTCCCGAGCCGCCGCCATAGTCACCACCACTTCGGGAGAGATCAGAACTGCTCCCCGGCACCCTGCCCGGAGGGGGAATCGTCCCCGGAGGCCTCTATGTCGCCATGAACGCCTCCGGACTGGTGCGTGAGTAGTCTACCTTGGACTACGGGTCCATAGCAGTAGCTAGATGGTTGTCTTCTCCTCTTGTGCTATCATGTTTAGATCTTGTGAACTTGCCTATCATGATCAAGATCATCTTTATGTAATTCTCCATGTTGTGTTTGCTAGGATCCGATGAATATTGAGTACTAAAATTATTGCTTCATAATATATCATGTGTGTGTGCTATTTAATGATCTTGCATGCTCTCCGTTACTTGTGTATGGTCTGGCCAAGTAGATGCTTGTAACTCCAAGAGGGGGTATTTATGCTCGATAGTAGATTCATCTCTCTATTAAATCTGGGGCAGTGACAAAAAGCTCTAAGGTTGTAGATGTACTGTTGCTACTAGGGATAAAACAGTAGTATTTTGTCTAAGGATGATGTTACTTACTTACTTTACACAAAGTGCTTAAGGCGATATTCTGTTGCATGCAACTTAATATTGAAAGGGGTGCAGACGCTAACCGGAAGGTGGATTAGTAGTCATAGATGCGGTTGGAACGGTCTATGTATATTGTTGTAATGCCCGAATGAATCTCACACTAGACACATATCATTAGTATATGCATTGGGTTGCTCATCATTATTCTGTCAGTTGCCTTGCTGTAATTTGTTTATCATGCATGGATGGATGATACTATTATTTATGGAGAGACACCACTAGTGAACTGTGGACCCCCGTCCTTCTCATTAATCTGATAAACCACAACTGCAAACCTGTTACTTTCTACAAACGTCACTCTTTGTTTAATCCTTTCTTACAACAAGCCAGTGAGATTTACAACCTCACCGTTGAGTTGGGGCAAAATACTTTGACTATGTTGTGTGCAGATTCCACGTCAACTACGCCAAGCTCTTTTCTGGCGCCGTTGATACCTCGAGGGAATTCTTCATCTATTACTGGTTCGATAACCTTGGTTTCATAACTGAGAGAAATTTTCTGCTGCACTACTTCATACCTTCCTCTTGGGGTCTCCCAACAACACACCCACCGTGTGCATCAGGGTAGTTCTGCTTGGATGTTGATATTACTTCACTCAAATAGTACACTGGCCTATGCACGGTTTTGCCTCCTTCTTCTCTCTCCATCACCATTACTATGTTGATAACTCAGTTGGTTGTCGCGATGTACAACAGCATTGGCTCCTTGGGTAAGGGTGAGGCCAAAATCAGAGCTGTTGCCAACATTTTCTTCAAGTCGCTAAAAGCCGAGTCTGCTTACGGAGTCCATACAAATGTGTTGCTCTTTTTCATGAGTTGGTACAGAGGCAAAGCTTTTTCTCCCAACCGACTCACAAACCGACTTAAGGATGCCAAACATCCGGTGAATTTCTGGACATCTTTAAGTGATCTCGGCAGTCTCATATTTTCGATAGCTCGGATTTTAGTTGGGTGAGCCTCGATACCTCGGCTTGACACAAGGAAACCGAGTAACTTTCCGGCCGACACACCAAAGGTACATTCATCCGGGTTAAGTTTCATCCGAATCTTCTCAAGTTTGTGAATGTTTTGAAGGGAATATGCCCTAGAGGCACTTAATAAACATAGTTTATTGGCAATATCCCAATCGTTCATTATATGTTTTATACCATGCTATAACTGTATTAAGCGAAAACATTAATACAGGTGTGGTAGATAAACAACCAGGTCCCTAGTAGCCTCTACTATGACTAGTTTCGTTGCGCGATTGATGATCGAGGTTTTCCGATCATAGGGAATGGCGCCGGTCGGCAATGGAAGTCATATCATTAGGAGTAACAATGTGATGGACATACCCAGTATTTATAGGACATAGTCATTATGCCTTAAGACCGTGAGATCAACTCTTATTGTTATCCCTGAAAGATACTTTGATCGCACCAAACGTCGCATCTTATCTAGTGTGACAATTACGGTGATACTTTCGGGTATGGGAAGGGGGTAGTTGAGACGAGGGGTCAACAGCGGGATTTGTCAGTCTGCATAGCCGGATAGATACTCTAGGGCCCACTCGGTGAGATTATGTCAAATGAGTTTGCAAACATGTGACTAGGTCACCAGCTGACATAATATCATAGACGAGTAGAAGATAGCGATGTCGGTAACGAGATCATACTAGGTATGGAGATATCTGAGAATGATGCTCGGACGCGCTAAGTATCGACATGACAAAGGGTTTAAGACTATACGTCCAGGTTTGATAGATGAAAGTCATTCGTTATATCACAGGGATTAATTCATGGGGTCCAGGCCTACGAGTTAGTCGTTGATCATAGAGGAGTCTTGATCGTACCTGTGATTATATCGAACCGCTAGGGTAACACACTTAAGGGGTTTTGATAAGACAACCGGAAAGGAAAGAGATCACCGAGAATGTCTCGGGAGGGGTCCGATGGAGATCGGGCAGCGCCGAAAGAGTTCTCGGAGCTAGGAAAAATTATATATATTATGTTTGATATTAATTAGTGTAATTAATATGCAAATATGATTTTATATATTTATTTTCGGATTTATTTAGGCTGATTTCCCTAAATGGGCCTTCTGGTCGAAATAAGGCCCAAGAGGGGGAAAATTCCCTAGGGGAATTCGGTGGGAGCCATGGGGCCGACTCTGGTGGCCCAAAAGGGGCCCACCAGGGGCCGGCGCACCATGTGCAGCCGCACCAGGCAATGAGGGTTAGTCCCACATTGCCTGGCTAGCAAGGTTGGATCCCCCTGGGAGCCTATATAAGAAGGGGCACCCCTGGCCTTTTAATTCACCAATTAATTCCCAATTTCTCTCTCGATCTCGTGGTTCCCTTGTCGGAGCCGCTCCGAGTAGTTGAGGGGGATCTCTTCCACCATAGCCCGCTGCCGCGCTGCTGGTGTTCCGGTCCAAGTCTTCCGCTGCTCGTCCTGGACTGGTGCTTCGGAGGCCGTCGTCTCCACCGTATGTGTGTGACGCCCTGCGAGGTGCTGCGCTAGCGGTACTCGGAGGCCTACTCCCTCCACCCGACCTCGGGGTCATCTTCGTCGCGCCAAGTTCTCCGCGACCTAGAGGTCGGCTACGTCGTCTTCGTCGTCAACGCTTGTGCGGGAGCGTAATCCCCGCTATTCGGTCTACGAGGGTATGTATTCCGATCTCCGCCGTACTTCTATATCTGCATAGTGTAGATCTTGGCTAGTTTAAGGATATCGTTGCTAGGAAATTTTTTGTTTTCTGCACACGATCCACTTCAGTGGTATCAGAGCCGATCTATCGTAGTTATAGCTGTACGCTGTTAGAACCCGTGTTCTACACGGGGGCACCGTTCCTGTTATTTGCTACCCTCTAGCGTGCACTTGTGATTCCAGCGGCATCGAGTTGATGAAGCGGTCCAGACCGACTTTACGCGTACGCTTACGCGAGACTGGTTCCACTACTGACATACGGCTTGTACCGTATTTGTGGCTGGCGGGTGCCTGTTTCTCTCTCTTTAGTTGGCTTTGCATTTTCAATGGAGGGTCCGAAAGGGATGCTTAAACATGCAATTATTGGATCGTTGTTCTGGTCATAAGGTTCGTAGGTATGAAGCGGTTCTATTTACGAAAGCCCCAAGCCACGTAAAACATGCAAAAGATAAAGTAGAAGCGTCTAACTTTATTTTGCAGGGGCTATGTGATATGGTCAAGGTAGGTTTATTAAATTGTTTATAAACTGCGGGCGCCAAGAAGACCATGGCGCAATGGACTATATCACATTGCATTACATTTGATGTTTTGTGTGCATCTTATATTGTGTGATTGTGTGTATAGTATACATTAGTTACACAGCGGTAGCTATATAAGATGATCCCTTCAAAATACCACTAGTGTTCTCCCTCCAACGCGCACCACCAAGAAAGTTCTACGTTATGAGGCAGGCCGTGATGATCGGGTGTAAGACATCTCGTCGTTCACATACAGTGGGTGTAAGCCATGTTGCACAAGCGTCAGCGTGGAGGTCTTTGGTGGCGAGCCTAGCATATTCAGAAATATGGCCTCGGAACAGGAAGACCGAAAGGTCGAGCACGAGTCACAAAATTGGTGTGGCGGACGATTTTGTCTACTCTTGAAGTTGTGCCGCCGGCTCTGATGATGAGGGGTGGTGCAATGGATGGGGGTCGTGTAATCGCTTAAACGACCAGGAGGGATGTTCGTTTGAGTGGGAGTTCGGATAGTTATTTTCTAAAATACTAGAATTCAGAATATAATGAACAGAGTCTGTTTTGCAAACCTTTGTAGATATTAACCATTGTGATAGCATCTTTTCAAATTAGGCGCATTCCTGCGATTGAGAAACTTAAAACGTTGGGTCCAAACTTCATAGTTTTATACTTTAGCTTGAGGATACTCCTTGTTTGAACCGTTAGCTCTTTGTGTTACAATACCCGCTAGGAGATAAACCCGGAGATTCCGCTAACAAAAGATAATTTTGATTATCGGATTTGTGCGGATGATATCATGATAGTCCAGTGTATGCTATGATCTCTGCCATAAAGAACCAACGGTGGGTACGAGTTTTTAGATCGCGAACATTTGGTCGCTAAACTCGGGGTACCTCTATAGTTGGGTTGATGAAGTTTATCAGTACGTTGACTGATTGTCTTCTCAACCAAGATGGAAGAGAATGCACACATTGAGGGAGCACGTGGCGGTCATACTTAATGACATATGTTCATGATTAATGAACATTGAGACGCCTCGCTCAGCTCAATTACTGGATGACAGACATCGTTGCCAAGTGCAAATCCTCTGTCATAGACTATGTCATGCAAGGGGAATCGTTCACCTTCATGGTTCTTGATTACGGTGGAAGTATCAAGAAGATGAAACAGATCACCGGAAGTCATCAATGATGATGGTGTATATATGATATACATGTTATGAATGTTTTAGCTAAGCAAGTGCTCGCAGTAGTGACTAAGTCTTGAACTAGTCATGTTTTGTGAAAAACCAGGTTACTGCTTGAGTAGCTTGAAAGGATGAGGCGACCTTGCATGTTGATAATGGCAATCAAGTTGTTGTGATGGTCGTAGACACTCTCCCTCTAGATCTACCATTTGAATAAATTCTTTATGATCGGGTGTTGGTATGATCGTTACGAGTGTGTCTCCTCTAGCGAGACACTTGTTCATACATGATAGTGACAAATTGGTGTCCTATATTTATGAAGTAATGATCATATGCCGGTTTGAATTTAGATGGTAGAAGCTCCCACATTCATAATATTAATGCCAAAGGATACAAACTTAATAAAGACACCACATATGTGTGGCACTACCGTTTAGTCATGTCAATGTTATATGCATTAGCTCCACACTGGATGGACCTACAAGTCCTAAGATTTGATCTTTTGACACTTGCAAAATAATCGTGACACCGTTTTCGGAAAACGGGCATATAACTTATTGATAGTCATACATGGAGATGTATGTGGTTCAATGAAGTAATTGACGGATAGTGGAGACCTTTATTTCGTGAACTTCACTGAACGTTTTGAGTATAGCTTGTTAAGAATCATGCATATGGGTGTATGTGAATCAATGAAGTACTTTAACGTGTAGTGGAAGTCTTTATTTCATAGACTTCATGAATATTCCGAGTAGATATATGGATATCCACTCCGGGGAATGTTAGTCTGAATTTTTGATTCGATCAAACGAAGTTCAGAATGAAGTAGGAAATAAACTTAACAAGAAAATAAAATTCCCGCGATGCAAATTGAGGAATGAAGATTTGAGTTATAATGTTGGCACATCATTGGAAGACTTGTGAGAAGAGTTCCACAAATTACGTCACATGGAACACCATAGTGTTATGGTGTGTTAGGGCGTCGTAATCGCACCCTATCGGATAATGTGTGGTAAATGAATCTCTTACCGAATTATTGTAATCATTAGAGTCATATGGTAGAAACGTAAACACTCACGTTAGCAAATAGGGAAACCATTTGAATCCATGGAGACAATACCATACGAGTGATGGCATGGCTTTTGAGCATGGATTGTCGTTTCAGCAATTTAGTGTTTCGATGTAATCGAACCTAAAATGGATTAATCTTTGTAGTATACCCTACCTAAAGAGTTAGTTGGGTACATGTCTCACGACATAGGCAAAATCTTTGCCGGGATATACCTTGCGAAAGAAATAGTTTCTTGTCCGAGGGTATAAGTGAGAAAGAAAGTAGAGCAAGACGAAGTTGGTGAACTTCTTCTCCAAACATCAGAGTGGCGCAATCGAAAGTGTTTTCGGTGTCAGGCCCCACAGCTTGAAAAAGCTAATGATTCAAGATCATGATGTTATGAGCTCATACTAAGATCGTAGGCATACGAGGTTGTGTTCCACACTGTGTGTTACGACAATCTTGTTATGGAGGTCATATTAATGGAATATGATAGACCTACGAACTACGAAGAAGAGATGGTGGACCTAAGTCCGAGAAATGGCTATGAGTCATTTGTGATCCGAAATAAAATCCATATACGATTACCAGGTATTGACTTGGGAGATCTTCTTGATGGCATCTAGGATGTTAATAGTATATGGAATTTTATGAGAGAGTAGACATTGAGCAGATTGATTTGTCGTGAAACAGTTCCGACAGACCACATGAGAGTTTGTCTCAAGTGGCGAAGCCTAAATCTATTCTGGGTCGTTTAGCAATAACTATAATTTCGAATGAGAAATTGATAGATGGATGAGAAAACCATGGTTCTTAATAGTGTAATTAAGAATGGTTTGTAATCCTGAGGATGCTAAACATGTGTGCAAACTTTGGTTGTCCATTCATGGGCAGAAGCAAGCATATCGGAGCTGGAATCTTCACTTTGATAATGTGATCAAAGGATTTTGGAGTTGTCCAAAAATAGTTGAAGAAACCTACATTTGCAAAGAAGTGAGTGGGAGCAAAGTAGCTTTCCTTGATCTTGTATGCGGAGGCATATTTGAGTGGGAGCTAGGTGTCATTCGTGATTTGGTATGTAACAACATATTGAATGATACAGATCCTCTAGTAGAGTGTAAAGGATTATTTAAGTGATTAAATTTTCTATGAAATGAAGTTAGGAGTATTAGGCATCCGATTTATAATTGTATAGATCAGAGGGGGCTTAATAACATTTAAGTCGGAGTATTTCCTAAGTCAGGATTTTGAAGTGTTTCAGAAAAGGACAAGCGAGGAAAGAGGTTCTTGCTTGTATGACTAGGTAAAAGATTAAGTTAATCTTGGCTTTTTCAGTGATAGAAAATGATGTTCGACATTCTCTATGTATCACACATAGAGTCTATCAGGCTGAAAGCTCGACTTGGTGTGACCCGAGTTCTTGGTTCAAGAACAGGTTCTAGAGTGATCCTTGTGTGGATCAATGAACAAACGTTAAGTTTATTCTTCAGTGTCTATGAGAACTGAAGATAGGTTTTCTAGTAACGGGTAAGAGTGGAATGGCAACTTGCCGTAAAGCGGTTACGATGATGCAAGTTATTACACTGACCCATACGACTAGAAATCTCATATAGGAGATGTCCTTTATTTTGAAGATAGACATGGTTAGTTTGCGAAGTTGCATATTAATGCACCGTCGTATAATCTACATAGGTATAGAAATATATCGCGACTTTAGAAGTAGCAAGTGTGATTGGACTGAGCAGTTTTCCGAGCGTAGGTGCCCCCCTTAATAGATCTTTCAGACTTTTAAGGCGCATGCTACGCGAATGCTCGAGTCTCACTCCATCCACTGGGATATATTTCACCGTCATCGTAAGATACGGGTTTATGTCAAACTAGGTGACATAGAAGTGTTGCAAAGCACATATAGATCTCAATGTGTGAGTTATATTGACTGTATTCCTCTTCCACGAGGCGAGCAGGCACCAAGATGCTATGGGTGTTGAGCTTTTACCAAGTTGTAAACTAGATTAAGTGTTACTCTAGTGCAAGTGGGAGACTGAAGGGAATATGCCCTAGAGGCACTTACTAAACATAGTTTATTGGCAATATCCCAATCGTTCATTATATGTTTTATACCATGCTATAACTGTATTAAGCGAAAACATTAATACAGGTGTGGTAGATAAACAACCAGGTCCCTACTAGCCTCTACTATGACTAGTTTCGTTGCGCGATTGATGATCGAGGTTTTCCGATCATAGGGCATGGCGCCGGTCGGCAATGGAAGTCATATCGTTAGGAGTAACGATGTGATGGACATACCCAATATTTATAGGACATAGTCATTACGCCTTAAGACCGTGAGATCAACTCTTATTGTTATCTCTGAAAGATACTTTGATCGCACCAAACGTCGCATCTTATCTAGTGTGACAATAACGGTGATACTTTTGGGTATCGGAAGGGGGTAGTTGAGACGAGGGGTCAACAGCGGGATTTGTCAGTCCGCATAGCCGGATAGATACTCTAGGGCCCACTCGGTGAGATTATGTCAAATGAGTTTGCAAACATGTGACTAGGTCACCAGCTGACATAATATCATAGAGGAGTAGAAGATAACGATGTCGGTAACGAGATCATACTAGGTATGGAGATATCTGAGAATGATGCTCGGACGCGCTAAGTATCGACATGACAAAGGGTTTAAGACTATACGTCCAGGTTTGATAGATGAAAGTCATTCGTTATATCACAGGGATTAATTCATGGGGTCCAGGCCTACGAGTTAGTCGTTGATCATAGAGGAGTCTTGATCGTACCTGTTATTATATCGAACCGCTAGGGTAACACACTTAAGGGGTTTCGACAAGACAACCGGAAAGGAAAGAGATCACCGGGAATGTCCCGGGAGGGGTCCGATGGAGATCGGGCAGCGCCGAAAGAGTTTTCGGAGCTAGGAAAAATTATATATATTATGTTTGATATTAATTAGTGTAATTAATATGCAAATATGATTTTATATATTTATTTTCGGATTTATTTAGGCTGATTTCCATAAATGGGCCTTCTGATCGAAAGAAGGCCCAAGAGGGGGAAAATTCCCTAGGGGAATTCGGTGGGAGCCATGGGGCCGACCCAGGTGGGCCAAAAGGGGCCCACCATGGGGCCGACCCAGGTGGGCCAAAAGGGGCCCACCAGGGGCCGGCGCACCATGTGCAGCCGCACCAGGCAATGAGGGTTAGTCCCACATTGCCTGGCTAGCAAGGTTGGCTCCCCCTGGGAGCCTATATAAGAAGGGGCACCCCTGGCCTTTTAATTCACCAATTAATTCCCAATTTCTCTCTCGATCTCGTGGTTCCCTTGTCGGAGCCGCGCCGAGTAGAGGAGGGGGATCTCTTCCACCATAGCCCGCTTCCGCATTGCTGGTGTTCCGGTCCAAGTCTTCCGCTGCTCATCCTGGACTGGAGCTTCGGAGGTCGTCGTCTCCACCGTATGTGTGTGACGCCCTGCGAGGTGCTGCGCTAGCGGTACTCGGAGGCCTACTTCCTCCACCCGACCTCGGGGTCATCTTCGCCGCGCCAAGTTCTCCGCGACCTAGAGGTCGGCTACGTCGTCTTCGTCGTCAACGCTTGTGCGGGAGCGTAATCCCCGCTATTCGGTCTACGAGGGTATGTATTCCGATCTCCGCGGTACTTCTATATCTGCATAGTGTAGATCTTGGCTAGTTTAAGGATATCGTTGCTAGGAAATTTTTTGTTTTCTGCACACGATCCCCTTCATGTTTCTCGTAAGTCCTCAATGAGGGTGGATCTCTCTTTTGTTTTTATCACGATGTCGTCGACATATACTTCTACGTTCTTGCCTATTTGGTTGTGCAAACACTTTTGCATACATCTATGATAAGTCGCACCGGCATTCTCAAACCAAAAGTCATGCCACGATAGTAATAAGCCCCGTACGGGGTAATAAAAGCAGTTTTCAATTGATCATCAGGGTTCAAAAGGATATGATGAAACCAGAATAAGCATCTACAAAAGACAGTAGTTCACATCCGGCAGTGGAGTCGATCACTTGATCTATCCAGGTAGCGGGAATGGGTCCTTCGAGCATGGCTTGTTCAGGTTGGTGAAGTTGATGCAAATCCGCCACACCTTGGCCAATACATGTTCGTCTTTCTGCATCTCTACCAGCACCGGGTTAGATAACCAGTCCGGGTGCAGCACTTCCATGATGAATCCAGCCGCTAGCAGTACGGCTAGATGATCCATTATCGCCGACCTCCTTTCATCCAAGAGTCGACGTGTATGTTGCTTCACCAGCTTAGCATCCGGCCTGACAAAAAAAGAGTGCTCAGCCAACTCCCTCGGAACGCCTTGCAGGTCCTTATTCGACCACGCAAAGGCATCCCGATTCTCACGGAGGAATTGAGTGAGCTCACCTTCCTATTTCTCGGTCAAGCCTGTGCCGACAATGGCCTTGTGCTCCGGGCAGTCCGGGTCAATGTTCACCTTCTTGGTCTCCTTTGGCGGCTCGAACGATGCATTCTACTTCGGGTTTGACATACCCGGCATGCCGAGTTGCGCAGCTTGGTGAAAGAGATATGCCCTAGAGGCAAATAAATAAGTAGTATTTATTGCATTATCTCATAAGTTTATAATAGGTTTGTGTATTATGCTATAACTGTATTAATCGGAATTATTGATACACGTGTGATACATAGACAACCAGGTCCCTAGCAAGCCTCTATATGAGCTAGTCCATTGGGCAACAGTTGATCGAGATTCCCGATCAAGGACAATGACGTCGGTTGACAATGGGGTCATCTTGTTAGTTGAATAAGGTGATGGACATACGCAAAGTATTGCAATAAGATCGTATTACGATGTTTGTCATTTGCAATAGATAAGAATATGATAGCTTATTCCTTAGACCGTGAGACCGTACTTATTAATGCTTTGTAGGGGTACTTTGAGAGCATCAAACGTTGTGTCTTATATAGCATGACAATAACGGTGTCCATCTTGGGTATTCCGAAAGAGCATCAAGACGTAAGGATCAAGAGCGGGATTTGTTCATTCTTGTAATGGAAAGATACTCTGGGCCCACTCGGTGATATTGCATCTATATAGCTGCGCAGCTTATGACTAGGTCATGGAGATGTAATATCGCAGACGAGTTAATAACCTTCGTCGGTAACGAGATACAACAAAGACATCGGTGTGTCTACAATCATATCTCGGACAAGGTAGTATCGCAGAGACAAAGGGAATGAATGTCATATTTATGGTTCAACGACGATATTCGTGGAATGCACAGGGTCGTCATATACTTCCAGGTATCCCTGACGGTCATTGGTGAGCGGAGTGTCTCGACCATGTCTGGAGTGTTCTCGAACCGTAGCGTAACAAACTTAAGGTCTTAGCGACACCAGGAGATAGGTTCTGAAATATTATAGGAATTTGTTGGAGAGAGAGAAATGATCCGGAAAGAGTTCCGGTGGTCCGGAAGGAGTTCCGGGGAGGTATGGAATGGTTCCAGGAATGTCCGAAAGTTGTTCGGGTGGTTCCGAAATAGTTTCGGAGTCATGGGATATTGAATTATATATAAATATATTAATTATGAATTAATGGGATTTTTATATTAATTTAATATTAATTAAATAAAGGAAAAAGGGGGCTCCCACCTACATGGGCCCTGAGAGGGCCCAAGAAGGGGGAGCCGCACCCCACAAGGAAAGGGAGGCTTGGGCCTCCTAGTCCGAGTTGGACTAGGAGTGGGAGAAGCCCAAGGGGGGTTCGGCCGAACCCCCCCTCCCCTCTCCTCCTTTAGTCCCACATGGGGGAGCCAGGGGGTTTGCACACCCCCTTCCCCCTTTATATACCAAGGCATATTAATTGGATTAATTCATTGGAAAATACAATTAATTGTATTGCAGGCTGGCCGAGCTGTTTCTCCGCCCGTTTTGCCCTCTCTCTCCACCTAAGCAATACCGCTGAGCACCGTTGCTCTGCGGAATTCCAGATAAGATCTACCCCTGCGATTTCAGCTGGATCTGAATGACCCGGGGTTGTCGCTAAGCTCCGTATGTTTGTGAGTGCTCGGAGGTAACTCCTTTTGAGTAGCCTGGGCGACGTCGTCTCGCCCCTGCAGTCGCCGCGCCCCCTTCCCCTCTGCCGCCGGCGCACCACCCCTGGTGCTGGCGCTCTGCCTTCTTCCGCCCGACGCCCGATAGATCCTGGCTAGTTAGGGTTTCGTACGCTAGAAAAATTATTGTTTTCTGCACCGTAACCCCTTCAGTGGTATCAGAGCCGATCTATGCGTAGTACTGCTGGTACGGTTAGAACTCATGTTGAATGAGGGCGTCTTTCTTATATTTGCTACCCTGTAGCGTGCACTTGCGATGCCTTCGGTATTGAGTTGATGAAGCGGCCCGGACCGACTTTACGCGTACGCTTACGCGAGACTGGTTCCACTACTGACATACGGCTTGCACCGTATCTGTGGCTGGCGGGTGTCTGTTTCTCTCTCTCTAGTCGGCGAAGCATTTTCAATGGAGGGCCCGAAAGGGATGCTTAAACATGCAATTATACGATCGACGTTGTGGTACAAAGTTCGTAGGTAGGGAAGCGATTCTCTTACAAATAAGCCTATATGCCACGTAAAACTTGCAAAACTAAATAAAGCTAGAGGCGTCTAACTTTGTTTTGCAGAGGCGTTATTTTATGTGACATGGTTACGGTAAGTTTTGATATTACTCGTACTGTCGGAGTTAATGGAGGGCTCTGTAGACTCGGAGCCATGCCGGGGCGCCGGGGGGGGGGGGGGGGGCAGGCACATGGCGCCATGAAGGTCCAGGCGCATCGACCATGTCACATCGCACTTCATTGCATCATTATTGTGTGCTGTTGTGTGTGCATCCTATTGATTGCTTATATGCTAGATATACAACGGTAGCATCATAAATAGGATGATCCCTAACAAATACCAAAATTGTGTTCTCCCTCGTTGCGCACCACCAAGAAAGTTCTACGTTATGAGGCATGCCGTGATGATCGGGTGTCACCCATCTCGTCGTTCGCATACAGTGGGTGTAAGCCATGTTGCACACGCAGGGTCTTCAAGATTTGATTGGCGAGCCTAGCATATCCAGAAATATGGCCTCGGAACACGGGAAGATCGAAAGATCGAGCACGAGTCACAGAGTTGTTGTGATCGACATTTTATGTCCACCTTTGAAGCTATGCTGCCGGCCGTGATGATCGGGGGTGGTGTGGTGGATGAGGGTCGTGTTATCGCCATTATTATTTTTAGGGATAATAATCTTGGTGTGGTGTGTTTTAGATAATGAGATTATAAAACTAAAACTCACCTACATATTATAAACTTAACCTTACCTCTTTTGCGATCACATCTGTAGACTACGCAACTATACTTCGGTTACTTCCTCAAGAGCCCGGATGCTACATTAGAAGCCGACGGGTCCAACTTCATCAGATGGTACAGCGGTTTTAGAAACATTCTCGAACACAACAACATTCTATATGTTCTCGATGAACCGTTAGGAGAAGGACCAGGAGATTCTGCTAGCGAGGAGGAGGAAGATGATTTTCGTAGGCGTCGAGACATATTCATTGAAGTGGAGATCACCATGACCGTATGCCTGGCACCCGAGTTGAAAGAGTTGTTTCGACGCAAGGAGCCAAGCGTCATGATTGATGCGATAAAGACAAACTTCGGGGATGAATTAAAGCGTGAGCAATTCAGGCAGCTTAGAATGTTCCAGACCATTCACATGGAGGAGCATACCTGTCTGAAGACACATTTGAAGAGATTGTATGACATCTACTTCCAGCTGACGATGGTCTTCGATTACTGGATGGCAGATTCTTGTGCCATTCGGACTGTCCTGATATCTCTACCTCCTAGCTATGAGAAGCATGTGCGCAAGTACATTGTGAAGGCCGATGATATGAACTTCTACAAGTTTGTGTCTGAGTTCAAATCTCTGAAGGTTGATTCCATCGAAGGAGAGATCTTCGATGCTACAAGTATATATTTGATATATTCAGAATTATGAATTCGCCTCTTGGTATATGATGAAGTATTTGATACTTGTTCTGTTTGTGAAACAGGTCCTAATTATCACATATATGCGGCGCAGTTTGATGTGACCTGGCGCTGAAGCTGGTAATAAAAGAGTTGATGGCCTTTTGGTGTTCACGTCCTCAAGTTATCATAGTTATCATTAATAGTTTTTGATAAGGTGTTTTGTAATAGTGAGCGAGTGTGTGTGTCTTGATTGTTGCAAGACAAAGTTATTCATGTAATAAGAAAAGTTCAGTTGTTTTATGTTATGGAACAAGTCAGTTGTTTTATATTATGAATAAAGGTTCCACATCTAAGTTGCATTGATTGTATGATAAGTATTCATAATTGTAGAAGTGATAAAATAGCGTGTCCTGTGAATAAGAGTTCTATTACTAGAACAAACACCATCGAGTTTAGTCATGAAAGAAATGAAAGAAGTAATGGATGTTTTTTGTCCATTTAAGTATTTCGAGTGCTGAGTTGATTAAGCTTGAAATCAAGTATTGAAGTTGCAATACTAGAGGAAATTAATTGAGTGTCATTTTTAATGATTAATTAATGATGTTTATTGCTTGATCCGAATTCTCCTATGATTTTGGTAAATAGGAGTATTTGCTCGACAAATCATAAGTCTAAAATTAATTTGATAATAAATCAAATGGGGTTTTTCAGAAGAAAGATTAGTGAACATTGTATTCACAAGATTCGATCAAAGGACAATAATTTTGAATTATGGTTTCAACACAAAAGACTTGTGGAAATTTGTTTCACAAAATTATAATGTCATATATAGTGATATGTGGGGAATTATAATCATGCTCTATTTTAAATAAAGTGTGGTCTGTCAGAATCAGTCTTAGAAACTCCTAATATGTTCAAAACATTATAGTCGATGTCCACATTAGAAAATAGATGTTTTTCTCAACAAGAATTCATGAGATCGACAGTAGTGTCGACATGTATATGATTACACGATAATTCGGTATATACATGAATAGTTCTTTGTAGGATACTCGCATTGGATGAGAGTGTGTTCCAAAACCAAATAGAAACAAAACTCAGTTTGTTGTCTATGTAATTCCGAGGAAAACATGATTTTTCGAATTATGGTTTATGGATTGGAATTAGAAGCTTGAAATAAAGTGTGAGACCTATGTTGGAAGGTGTTCCAAAGAGTATATGTCTGCTAATGAAAATTTGGTGATTAAGAGTGAGGGAGACTAGAAAATTGTTTTCTGCTTGCAATCCTCTTCATAAAGATCATAATATTTTCATGAAAGAAACTTCTAAATAAAGTGTTGTTATATTTAATATTGCTGTCAGGTCACAACACTGTATTAAGTGTTTCGGATCTTGTTGACAGATCAAGGTGCACTATACGAATACAAAGAAAGTTGAGAAAATATCAGAGTACGAACAAAGGCTTTTTGAGCCGGGAAATCCAAGTTGCATTTGAAAGGATTAAGAGAGTAATTGTTGCTGCAATTCTTATTAGAGGAATAAGATTGATTAATCGTCATATAAGGTGTTATATGAGAAATGTGACTATAAGAAAGATGCGGTAGCATGTCTTGTCAAGAAATGTGTCTTGGACAAGATCAAATTTGTTGACTACATTTGTGTAGACATGCTTGAAGTCTGAGGGATTTGTATTAATGTAATACTGTAGTTTGTATTAAATTCGAATTGATAGTAGATCAATGATTTTGGTTTGACCAAAATGTCGATTTGAGTGGGAGTCATAGTTAGTTCACTCAGGTGAAATATGTGAAGAACATATTTTTGAGTGGGAGCTTAGGAACTCAAATATGTGGATAACATGTTTTTGGGTGGGAGCTCGTGTTATCAAATATGTGGAGACATAATTTGAGTGGGAGTCGAATTCATCTTGTGTAGTTAAGACATTGTGAAACCGTACCAATAGAATAGGATGAAGTTGTGAAACTATTTGAAAGTTAGTGTCTATTTTGAAATCGAACGGGAATTTTAAATAGTTTGTCGAGTTGTTTTGGATTATATCTGAGGAGTCAGAATAGAATCAAAAGGATGGTAATTTGGAATCTAATTGATCATTAAGAGTAATGATGCATGAAAGTAATGGTTGTATGACATGTGGGTCTATTATGTAATATTAGACATCATACAGAAACCATATTATCTACTCGATGAAGTATAACCGATGTTCTTGGAAGAAGAGCAGTTATGAAAGTAAATTTAGAATTTACTGGAAATAGAGGTGTGTTAGTTGTTGGATTGACATTAGAATGTCAAGTTTTCTGCATTGGTGTGAAAGTATGTAGATATCGCGAGTTTGTAATTGTTACAAGGGGCTCTCTATGGCTGAGTGTGTTTTTCAGGGCAGTTATCTGGTTAGTATAATCAGAGTAAGCGCTGGGAAACAGAAGTCTCACTTAGTTACGGTATTTGCATATATGTTGTTGGACAACGTGGTGATATCAAGCAAGTTGATATCAGTGAATCGCAAGAGCATGTACAATCATGGATTGTGCAGTAACACTCTTCCACAAGCAAGCATTATCAAATGATTCTTATTTGATAAGGGATTCTGATAAAGTAAAATGCAGCTAGTTTATTTGTACTCTAGTGCAAGTGGGAGACTGAAGGAGATATGCCCTAGAGGCAAATAAATAAGTAGTATTTATTGTATTATCTCATAAGTTTATAATAGGTTTGTGTATTATGCTATAACTGTATTAATCGGAATTATTGATACACGTGTGATACATAGACAACCAGGTCCCTAGCAAGCCTCTATATGAGCTAGTCCATTGGGCAACAGTTGATCGAGATTCCCGATCAAGGACAATGACGTCGGTTGACAATGGGGTCATCTTGTTAGTTGAATAAGGTGATGGACATACGCAAAGTATTGCAATAAGATCGTATTACGATGTTTGTCATTTGCAATAGATAAGAATATGATAGCTTATTCCTTAGACCGTGAGACCGTACTTATTAATGCTTTGTAGGGGTACTTTGAGAGCATCAAACGTTGTGTCTTATATAGCATGACAATAACGGTGTCCATCTTGGGTATTCCGAAAGAGCATCAAGACGTAAGGATCAAGAGCGGGATTTGTTCATTCTTGTAATGGAAAGATACTCTGGGCCCACTTGGTGATATTGCATCTATATAGCTGCGCAGCTTATGACTAGGTCATGGAGATGTAATATCGCAGACGAGTTAATAACCTTCGTCGGTAACGAGATACAACAAAGACATCGGTGTGTCTACGATCATATCTCGGACAAGGTAGTATCGCAGATACAAAGGGAATGAATGTCATATTTATGGTTCAACGACGATATTCGTGGAATGCACAGGGGTCGTCATATACTTCCAGGTATCCCTGACGGTCATTGGTGAGCGGAGTGTCTCGACCATGTCTGGAGTGTTCTCGAACCGTAGCGTAACAAACTTAAGGTCTTAGCGACACCAGGAGATAGGTTCTGAAATATTATAGGAATTTGTTGGAGAGAGAGAAATGATCCGGAAAGAGTTCCGGTGGTCCGGAAGGAGTTCCGGGGAGGTATGGAATGGTTTCAGGAATGTCCGAAAGTTGTTCGGGTGGTTCCGAAATAGTTTCGGAGTCATGGGATATTGAATTATATATAAATATATTAATTATGAATTAATGGGATTTTTATATTAATTAAATAAAGGAAAAAGGGGGCTCCCACCTACATGGGCCCTGAGAGGGCCCAAGAAGGGGGAGCCGCACCCCACAAGGAAAGGGAGGCTTGGGCCTCCTAGTCCGAGATGGACTAGGAGTGGGAGAAGCCCAAGGGGGGTTCAGACGAACCCCCCCTCCCCTCTCCTCCTTTAGTCCCACATGGGGGAGCTAGGGGGTTTGCACACCCCCTTCCCCCTTTATATACCAAGGCATATTAATTAGATTAATTCATTGGAAAATATAATTAATTGTATTGCAGGCCGGCCGAGCTGTTTCTCCGCCCGTTTTGCCCTCTCTCTCCACCTAAGCTATACCGCTGAGCACCGTTGCTCTGCGGAATTCCAGATAAGATCTACCCCTGCGATTTCAGCTGGATCTGAATGACCGGGGGTTGTCGCTAAGCTCCGTATGTTTGTGAGTGCTCGGAGGTAACTCCTTTTGAGTAGCCTGGGCGACGTCGTCTCGCCCCTGCAGTCGCCGCGCCCCCTTCCCCTGTCCCGCCGGCGCACCACCCCTGGTGCTGGCGCTCTGCCTTCTTCCGCCCGACGCCCGTGGACGCAGATCATCGTCGACACCCCGGCGTCATCGTCTTCGTCATCGCGGCAAGTTCTCCGCGACCTCGAGGTCGGCTACGTACGACTTCATCGTCAATGCTTGTGCGGGAGCGTAATCCCCGCTATCGGTCTACATGGAGGTAATGTAACCCGTTCCGCCACCGTTATCGCATGTACTAGATAGATAGATCCTGGCTAGTTAGGGTTTCGTACGCTAGAAAAATTATTGTTTTCTGCACCGTAACCCCTTCACTTGGGCCATGGCTACCACCTGGTGCATCTTCGTTTTCTTAGCAGCAATGATCAGGGACTTCGCCAGACACGAGCCAGCCGAGGCGCATTCTATGGAGCGCTTGTGGTCACCCGAGATGGTAATAATACCATTGGGTCCCGACATATTCATCTTCAGGCCATGTGAGTCGATACCATGAACTTGGCCAAAGCCGGTCGACCTATCAAAGCATGATACTGACTGTCCAGGTCCACCACTTCGAACTGTATGCTTTCGGTTCGGCAATTATCTTTTGTGCCGAACAATACATCTACCCATAGCTTGCCCATTGGAGCACAAAATACTCCCGGCACAATGTCGTGGAAGGTCGTGCTACTTGGTGGAGCATGTTCATGCTGATCCCCAATTTCACCATTGTGCCTTGGTACATAATGTTAATGGCACTGCCATTGTCAATCAGGACCTTGCTGAACCTCACATTTAATGTCGGGCCAATGAATGTCGTGTCCACGACCAAAGCATATCCTCCCAGGTTTGGCATAACCCGAGGAGTCTCCCTTAACCCGAGGAGTGTCCCTTCTGCTCCAAGTGATCTCTTGCTCGGACCAGTGCATAAATTTTGTCACAGCCGACATTACTGCATTCACCTCCATGTTGTGCTTGTACAAACTTCTCTTATCAGTTGGCTATGTCACAAATATCATGTAAGACTGATGTGCCTCCTTGAAGTCGACCTGGTGATATTGCTCCTGCTGTCTTGGAGCCGGACCGTTGCCTCGGAAATTTACCACCTTCACCTGCTTGAAGGAGGTGCTCTTGGTGCTGGCGGTGGCATCCGAATTGCATTTGCCCCGGTAAGTTGTACCGGTGGCCTCTGGGATGGTGGTGTCCTCTGGTCTGATAGCCACCTGACCAGACTCCTTCCCTCTTTGCCCGCTGATTCCAGCTACAGTTCCGAGTGCACTGATTCGCCGGTGACAAGGTTATACTAAACGGGTACCCCTTCGTGTGGGTACCTGGTGCACGTAATGACTAAAGCCCAATTGTCAATAGGATGAAGAAGCCCAACAAGCGAAGCCCAAGTGTCGTGGTGGTGTCACGGCAGATGCCATAGGATGGCTAAAGTGTGGGGCTGATGGACGCTGGTGGATCCGGGGAGGGCTAGCGAACTAAAGAGTTCGCACGGAGGAGGATGCCGGAACAACCGGGATCTCCGAAGAACACCAAACACAACCGAAGGGAACGAGAGAAGATCTAGTAAATACAAACAACTGCTCGAAGGCAGAGCACACACACACACGATGTACCCAGGTTCAGGGCCCTCGTGGGGAGGTAACACCCCTACTCCTGCCTTTCCTCTTAATATAAGTGTGGAATAAGATCTACAACATGCTCTTGGAGCTCTTTCGGTGATGAACACGATGAACAAGATGAACTAGAGAGAGGGAAGAGTAAATGCCCTAGGAGTAAGTGATACTAAGGTTTTGGCTCCCAAGTTGGTCTCTCCCCCACAGGAGCAGTTATGGCGCCTTTTATAGAGTTCCGGCCGGGAGGGCCGGAAACCCTAATCCGGGAGGGCCCCACCAGACAGGCCTAACGGTTATGTCGACACTGGCTAGTGCGACCTAGCTGCCGAGCTATCTGGCATAGACCTGCCGTCATCATTCAGGCAAGGACAGCAGGCGCCATCCTGGAACATCATTGTCCCTCTGTCAGAGACAAGACATATCTTTGCCCATCCCGAGTAGCCTTTTCCGGATTGCCGCGCTAGGCATGTTTGATCTTGTCGTACCGTTATCGTCCCGGCTGACACGCTCCCGTGTCAGGCGGGAGGTGACCATGCTTCCGTGTCAGGCGGGAGGTGACCATGCTTCCGTGTCAGGGGGGATGGGACTTCCCCCCGCGCCAGGCGGGAAAGCCTGTTCCGGACCGTTGACGTCCCACCGGCATCTCCCATGCCGGCTACCTCCTTGCTCCATCCTGTAAGTCTTCCCTGCACACACTGAACAACCTGCTGGGACCGAGATCTATATGTCGGTTAGCCTGTACCGGGGGAGCGAGCTTGGATCCTTCTCACCTACCCGGGGAGTCTATCCGGTTCCCCCGGGATCTTCTTCACCGGGGAGTTTATCCGGAGCCTCCGAGATCCCTTCCGGATGTACCCGAGTAACACTTGGGATGAGCAGCTCTAGGCTTAGCCTCCCAAAGATGTCTTGGGCTGCTACCAAAGACATCTTCGAGAAGCTAGTTCTTAGAGGAACCATCCGCTTAGGCTTATGCCGCTCTGAGGACCCGGGGGGGGGGGGGGGGGGCTATTTATAGATTCCATGGATGGCCACTGCGTCCCCCAAGAGAGATCTTGGGCTTATCCAGCTCCGAAAGGTCAAGTTACCCCTCCAGTGCACCGAAGGGTGGCCCTTGCACTCTTCAAAGGTCAATCACTGTTGTCATACTGCAGAATTGTGCCGGGATCTGCCCTACCCGGGGGCAGCCCCCCGACACTAGTCCCCGAAGCTGGTGCTGTGCAGCGACCCAAGACGATGTGCGGGATCAGCTTTTAAAAAGAAAAATCATTCAAACAAGCAAGGAACAATCTTCAGCCTTGGTGCCGAGATGACTTTCACCGAGATCCTTTCCCCGAGATCTTTTCAACCGGGAGGCCCTGCTCGGGTAACTAGATATCCTTTAGGGCCTCAACCGGGTAGGGTCATGCCGGTATATTTCATTACTTGTGCCGGACAAGATTCCTCTCCAGGGGGAGGGTCCCACCCGAGGTCTTGTCGTGCCAGAGACATACTTGAGTGTTTTTTACTTCGCACACGTCTGGTCGGGTTCGCGCGCCGGGAGCCACATCAGATCCGAATTCCAACCGTGGGGCTATGTGGCCCATGGTGTGGCCGGATCGAGCGCTCCGGGTGGCGCCACGTGTTGCTCGGCACAAACCGATCCCACCCACGATTTGGGAGATCGTGGGCGGGAAAGTCGGAAATCGCTCCGGATCTCCTCATAAATAGGGGATCGGAGCGGTCACCTCCTCTTCTTGCCCAAACTTCTATCTCCCCCGCACTGTCTCGAGCGCTCCACCGTCGCCGCGATCGTAGTTCGAGCACCACCGTCGCCGTGCCCGGAGCTTTGAGCACCGCCGTTGCCCTCCGCTGCCGGCGCCGTTCGTCTCCACCATCGGACACCGGATCTCTCGCGCCTCGGTGCCAACCTCTTCGGTGAGTCCCTCCCCTTTCTCCGGCGAACTTCCTTACGGTGATGAACCACCGTATTAGCCCGTAACTTCGCGCCTCCACGAACCACGCCGCCGCCGGCGAGCGCGCTTGGCGCAGCGTCGCAAGTGGCGTATCCCACGCGTTAGTTTCGATCCGGACTAGTTCATCTTCATACCTCGCTCGGGCATTCTTGCGCTGATTAATTCTTATTAGTTCGGCTGCGGTAGATCTTTTTAATAGGAACCCGGTTGTTGTTAGGAGTTTCCATTCCGGGGACTTCCGGTACCGGCATACTAACTCGACTAACTGCCACTCCGCCTGCAGAGTAGCTCTGATATGTCCTCTGGGCCTTCCGAGATGGGCGGTAAGAGAGTCCGAGGTTGCTGGGATGGCTCCGAGACCAATCAGGGGGACCTTGATTGGCTATACCGGACACACCGGATCCCGCCGCAGGTCGAGAGTCGACTTCCGGGAGGCGAGGTTCAGCCGGAACCCCAACCCGGTGAATATGTAGTGTTCCTCACACATTTCGAGCGTGGATTTGGGCTTCCGGCTAGCCCCTTCTTCCGTGACTTCCTCGACACCTACAACCTCCAACCTCATCACCCTCCGGCCAACACCATCATGATGCTCTCCGTCTTCGCCACTTACACGGAAGGGTATCTCGGTACCTGGCCCTTCGTGGATCTCTGGGTCAAGTATTTCATCCTCCGCCAGCAAGTCATCCCGAACCCGGACAAGAAGATCAAAGACCTCGTTGACTGCGGGGCGGCAACAATCATCCCTCGCGTCGATTCCGGATTCCCCAAGGTCCAGGGGCTGGATTCATGTCGGAAATGGCAGCGGAGCTTCTTCTACGTGAAGAATCGGGAGGCCTCGGGAGATTCTCCGGGATGTTCCTCCCCAGATTTCATCAACTTGCCTGAGTTCGTCATGGGTCCTCCCCGCGAGTTCGATCTCTGGAATAGGCTCCCGGATACCGAGGAGATCAGATGTATGCACGATGTCCTAAGCGTCCTTACGGATAGCCTGACCTCGGATGACCTCCTGCGCTGCTTTATTATCCGCCGGATCTGCCCTCTACAGACCCGAGCTCATAAGCTGTGCCACATAAGTTGGGTATATGACCCCACGAGAACCAGCATCTTCGCGCTGGACAAACCTGCAGTCCGGCGACGCGTTCGAGCTATCGCTCGAACGCAGATGCCACCGGATTATACGTGGGGTCGGGTTGCCGGTACCCACAAAAAACCACTGAAGCATGTGCTTGTGTCTGCCTTTCGCCAAATTCCATTTGCACCCGGGTTCTGCTGGAAATCGACATGGTTGTCATGCAATGATTTATTCCTGCATCTGTTTGAGCGTCAGACAGCGGAGGACGGGATGCATGCTGGTGGCAAATTTGCGGAGGATTTCCCGATACCGAAGGAGATGCCGGCGGAGGATCCCGACGGCGAGGATCACCTCTCAATTCCTCTAGCCCGCGCTGCTGCTACGGGTAATCCCTCAACTCCAGAGGCTATCCACATTGCATCTGATGGTGATGATGACGTTGATTGTGAAATACTTGATGTGATTGATGCTCTTCCCCTCAACTGCGCTCCGCCAGTAGTTCCGAGATCAGCGGCCGTGACGAAGCGCGCCGAGACCCGGAAACGCGCGGGCTCCGACACCACCCATGCCGGTGAATCTGGTGGCGTCACCAAGAAGAGTAGGCAGAACAAGCAGCCGGGCGATAAGCCTCCTCGACGACGGAAAGGTCCACCCACTGTAGACTCCGGGTATGATTTGCTTGCTTTGAGTTATCTGACTTTGATTTCTTCCGAGGTCTTTTCTGACATGCTCATTATAGAGATGCTCTTGACGTCCCGGCTTCCGCGGGTTTCCACCCTCCGGGATCCCGCACTCCTAGCCCCTCCCGGGCTGCTCCTTCTCCACTTCGGCACCCAGCGCAGGACGATGAGCATCCTACGCCTGGTCCTGTGCTACCCGAGGTCGCGGCTCCGGAGGCTGATCTCGGGGAGACTGAGGTTCTGGTACCACCCAGCTCTGGGGCCGAAGATACCATCCTTCCGGATAGCCCGCGGCGGGTGTCCCATCTTGAGTCAGAGACGCCGAGTCCTCCGCGGCAAGTCGTGTCGCGTGCCTCTTCCCGGTTGACTTCACACAAGACCCCGCCGCCGAAGCCGTCTACTGCTTTCTCCCGGCAAGCTGATCTTCCTGCCGGGAACTTACGCAACCAGGCCTCCAGGCAGAAGATAGTTGCTTCCAAGCCCAGCGCCCCTCCGAAATCTTCGACCCAAGACTTGGCCCATAGCAAGGGTTCCTCTGCCCCGGGTAAGTATTCCGGATTACCGCCACCTCCTGCCGAGATCCCCACTGCCGCCCTGCAGGCGCTGCGAGCAACCGTAAGCTCCTTTGTGTGTCCAGGATCCCAAGAGATCGTTGCTGCGAGCGCGTCTGGTGCGCCTGGCCTGCGTGTTATTGAGGAATACAACAAAACCTGGCTCGCCGCTGATGCCTCCGAGATTGTGGGGGACTTGCATGCTGCCGGTCCGAGCTGCAGCGCCCAAGCCCTTCACGCTCTCCAGGTGGCTGCACTGGATGTCACCCGGGTGATCGATGTAAGTTTCCTCCTTTTACTTTCTCCCACGTTTAATTCTTCTATCCACACTAGTCCCCAAGATTGGTGCTTAGTGCTCTAGACTCTACCGAGTAGAAGACCACTAGGCTCCAATCTTAGAAAAAATAACCAGTTGAGTTGTTTAGCCAGTGTGGATCCCGGATACTCCCGAGTCCCCAGGATCCTTCCCGAGTTCTGATATCGGATAACCTTTTGACACAGGACTGCGGCAAGAAACGGAGCAGCATCTTCCACCGGCTTCTTGCTGACTTTGGTCAGTCCAAGAAGTCAGAGGAACGACTCCGGGAGGAGCGGAACGCCGCGCGAAAGGTTTCGGTAGACCAAAAATCTGCCTTATCGGAGGCTCAGTCCGAGATCCTGCGGCTAAACGCCGAGCTGGAGAAGTCCAAGTCCCCCGCTACTGACTTGAAGGCGCGTTTTTTGGATGCGACCAAGAAGCAGAAGGAAACCTTGGACAATTCCGAGGCGCGCACGCAGCTCGCCGAGACCGAGTTGGCCCTTCTCCGGTCAAAGGCGGATGGCTGGCTTAGTGAGCTCACCGGTTTGAACCGAGACCTGAATAGTAAGTTCACCGAGATCCTTTTCTCTTGCTCTCTTCCTTTTTTGTTATCACTCTCATGTGCTGGACGCTTGACAACTCTTCTCTTTAAAGGACATTTTGAGCACTCCCGAGAAGCCGCCAGCCTTGCAGTTGCTGCCGCTCGCGAGAAGCGATCCGGGAAGGGTCCTATTTCGGATTCTTGGGATATTGAGGACCACCTCACCGCCCTCAAGGCCCGGATAGTACCTCTCCGGTCGATCGGGACCGATCTAATCAGCGCTGCTTTCCATGTCCATGGCGCTCTATGGCCTGGCGTCACCGCTACCCTCTCGGTTAGTGAACTAGCGACCGCGCTCCGGGATGCCGGCAAGCGACTTCACGCTTGGAAGCGCTCCAGTGCGTGGGCTGGTGCTGACCAAGTCTTGACCCATGTGCTCAGCTGGTACGAGGGGCTCGACCTCGACGTGATCTAACGCCTGCGCACCATCTCGCCGTGGTACACCGACCCGGCCAAGATCCGGCATCGCCAAGAGGTTGCCCATCGCGTTGCGTCCTGGGCCGACATCGGCGTCTTCACCACGAGCCTCATTGCTTCTGACTCCGAGTCAGATTACGAAGATGACGGTGAGACGGGTGAAACCGGTGAAGCAGAGGCTGAGATCCCGGAGGATGATGATGCTGCTACCGGCGCTGCCATCGCGACCGTGTCCTCCCGAGAAGCTTCTACTCCTTCGCCGCCCGAGACTTCTCACGCCGAGGCGCACCCGGAGGCTCCGGATACCACTGCTAGCGTGGAGGAGCCCATTGTCACTGCTCCCTCTGCCGACGCGCCTGAGAAACCGGCTTCCCCCACTGCTTTAAACACTTAGTGTCGAAACGTTAGATCCCCGGGATGCCGGGTGCAATTGTAATATATACATTTTAATTCGTACTCTGTTCCTTCTTATGCGAACAAGTTATGCCGGTTTATTTTGCAACGAGTCCCCGAGTTCGTTTTCATGTTTACCGTAGCTAGGCAATTTCTGCTCTTGTCTACCATTTCGGTGTTCGACAGTCGAGTCATAAAATTCCCTTTACAGTATACATTACTTACGAAAATCCGAGTTCCAGTTTGCTAAATTGCCGACATAAAAAAATAAACAACTGGACGAACCAGACGCATATGCCGGAGAAGTTCCTATCCCGAGTCCCCGAGTTCGTTTTCGTGTTTCCCACATTTGTTGCTCTCTGCTCTTGACTACCATTTCGGTGTTCGTCAGTCGAGTCCCAAGATTATTTTTCATGACATACATTACTCCGACTAGAAAATCGATCTCGGAACTTGCCCGGCATACACTAAACCAAAAACAAGATAACAGGCAGTCCCCGGGTTCCTCCCTGGGTTGCCGGCATGCATAAAAATGATAACATAAAAAACAGAGGCATAAAACGAGGCAGTCCCCGGGTTCCTCCCGAGGGTACCGACATGCAAGTTAAGATAAAGGAGAATTCCGGACAGGCAGTCCCCGTGACACCTCGGGGTGCCGAAATTTCATTGATAGAGAAACCGAGATACATACATTGCACCCTTTAAGTGTAAAAGGGGCGAAGAAAGGCTACATTTCATGGTCGCTTGGTTTCCTCACCGGCTTTGTCCATTACACCTTTCCTAGCCTCCTGTGCATCTACAAGGTAATAAGAATCATTGTGTAGTGCCCTGCTTACAACAAAAGGACCCTCCCACGGAGGCGAGAGTTTGTGCATTCCGGCAGTGCGCTGGATAAGCCTTAGCACTAGGTCACCTTCCCGGAATACTCTGGGATGCACCTTCTGGCTATGATAGCGACGGAGATTTTGCTGATAAATTGCCGACCGAGATAGTGCCAATTCCCTTGCTTCCTCGAGCAAGTCCACATCATCTTCCCGGGCTTCCTTTGCCTCGGTCTCGGTGAACATTGTAACCCTTGGTGAGTCATACTGGATGTCGGTTGGAAGCACGGCTTCGGCACCGTACACCATGAAGAATGGCGTGTACCCGGTAGATCTGTTTGGTGTGGTCCGGAGACCCCACAACACTGCCGGT
Source organism: Poa annua (assembly GCA_026929855.1). Lineage (NCBI taxonomy): Eukaryota > Viridiplantae > Streptophyta > Magnoliopsida > Poales > Poaceae > Poa > Poa annua. The sequence goes on from CM049426.1 coordinate 75,974,633, forward strand.
ATCTCCTCTATCCAACACCCCGGAGTTCTCAACAGTGGTTCGATCAAGCGGGCTTTGATGCCGGCCAAGACCAAAGCATTTTCTCTCTCGACTTTCCCGTTGGCTTCCGGGTGGGCCACTGATGCCACATCCAACCGGATTCTCTTCTCAGCAGAAAATCGAGCGAACTCCCCCACTGCAAAATTGGTGCTGTTATCCGTGATGATGCTGTGCGGGTATCCGTATCTCAAGATGAAGTATTTCAAGAATTGAACCGAGGTGTGTCCGTCACACTTCCGGATTGGTTTGACCTCTATCCACTTTGTAAACTTGTCCACCATGACCAGCATGTGCGTCATATTGCCCCTTGCCGGCTTGAATTGCCCGACCATGTCCAAGCACCATACTGCGAATGTCCAAGTGATAGGGATTGTTTACAGTGCTGATGCCGGCATATATATCCGGTGGGCAAACCTCTGGCATCCTCCACACTTAGGACAATGTCCTCTGCCTGCTGCAAGGCAGTAAGCCAGTAGAACCCATGCCGGAACACTTTTGCCACCAGTGCCCGAGATGATGCATGATGTCCACACTCCCCTTGGTGTATTTCCAATAGCATCTCTTGGCCTTCCTCGGGTTCCACACACCTTTGGAGCACCTCGGTGACACTTCTCTTGTACAGCTCTTGATTGATGACGGTGTATGCTTTGGATCTCCTCAATATTTGCCGGGCTTCTACCTCGTTCTCCGGGAGGGTTCCATCCACTATGTACGCCATGATGGGCTGTGCCCATCCTGGGACAGGTCGAACCGGGAACACGGGGGTATCTATGTCCATTGGCTCTGCCGACATTACTTCCATCATCATGCTATTTAGTCTCTCCGAGTCCTGTGATGCAGTCCCCGGGTTCAACACAATGTTCCCGACTTCCACCTCCATAGGTACAGCTTCCGAACACGGTTCCTCGGGGATGAAGATAGAATCCGACTCGGGCGAAGGCTGGATAGACGGCTTCCTCAGATGTTCGAGAGCGATCCCGGGTGGGATGGCCTCCCGAGCTGACCCTAGCTTGGACAACACATCTGGTGCTTCGTTTTCCCCTCTGGGTATGTGTTTGAACTCGCAGCATTCGAAAAATCCGGATATTTTCTGCACTTGGAACCGATACATGGCCATGTTGGCGTCAATCACATCCCAGTTCCCCGACACCTGCTGCACTACTAGGTCGGAATCGCCGAAACACTCTATCCGGCGGATGCCGATTTCCTTGGCGACGTTCAGTCCATGAACTAAGGCCTCATATTCGGCGAAATTGTTGGATGCCCGGAAGTGAATTTGCAGGACATACTTCAACACATCTTGCTTTGGTGAGGTGAGGACCACTCCGGCACCCTATCTGATCTTGGCCTTCGAACCATCGAAATGCATCCTCCAGAAATTGTAGTTGGGAGCTGGAGGCTCGTACTGCATCTCGGCCCAGTCCACCAAGAAGTCCGGCAGCGCCTGCGACTTAATGGCGTCACGTCTCTCGTATGCCGGAGCATACGGAGACAACTGGATGGCCCACTTGGCAACCCGGCCGCTTGCATCTTTGCAGCCGATGATCTCGGCTAGGGGAGCCTCACACACCACTGTGATTGGGTGCTCTTGAAAATAGTGCTTGAGCTTGGTTACTGCCAGGTACACCCCATATGCCATCTTCTGATAATGCGGGTAGTTTTGCTTGGATTCCGAGATCACTTCGCTCAAGTAATACACCGGCCTCTGTATCAGCTTGTCCCCTTCTTCTCTTTCCATGACAATGGCTACACTTACTACCCGGTTAGTAGCAGCAATATATAGCAACATAGGCTCCTTGGGCAATGGGGATGCCAACACTGGTGCTGATGAGAGCATTCTTTTCAAGTCATTGAACGCCGCATCAGCTTGCGGAGTCATACGAAGTTTTTACTCTTTTTCATTAGCTGATACAAGGGTAAGGCCTTCTCCCCTAGTCGGCTCACAAACCGACTCAGGGACGCCAAGCAACCAGTAAACTTCTGCACGTCTTTGAGACGTGCCGGGAGCTTCATGCTCTCGATTGCCCGTATCTTACCCGGGTTGACCTCAATTCCCCGGCTTGAAATGAGCAAACCGAGTAGTTTTCCAGCCGGAACGCCGAATGTGCATTTATCCGGATTCAACTTCATCCGGAATCTCCTTAAGTTTTTAAATGTTTCCCTCAGATCATCGATCAGAGAGGATCTTTCTTTTGTTTTTATGACTATGTCATCGACATAGACTTCGGCATTCCGGCCTATCTGGTCATGCAAACATTTTTGCATGCACCTCTGGTATATAGCACCAGCATTTCTCAGACCAAAAGTCATGACACGATAGCAATAAGCCCCATACGGGGTGATAAAAGCAGTTTTCAATTGATCATCCAGATTCAAAGGTATCTGGTGAAAACTGGAATAGGCATCTAGAAAAGTCAAAAGTTCACTCCCGGCAGTGGAATCGATCACTTGATCTATTCGGGGAAGTGGAAAAGGATCTTTCGGGCAAGCCTTGTTGAGGTTGGTGAAGTCGATGCACATGCGCCACACCTTAAGCAGGAGGGGATCATCTTTCTTCTTTTCTACCAGGACCGGATTCGAAATCCAATCCGGGTGCAGTACTTCCATCACGTACCCGGCAGCCAGCAGTACTGCCAGATGCTCCATGATCGCCGCTCTTCTTTCGTCCGAGAGGCGCCTAGTCGGTTGCTTCACTGGCTTCGCATCCGGCCTGACAAACAGTGAGTGCTCAGCCAACTCCCTCGGAACGCCTTGCAGATCATCACTTGACCACGCAAAAGCATCCCGATTCTCACGGAGGAAGTCGACGAGCTCGCCTTCCTATTTGCTGTCCAGGCTGCTGACGATGATGACCTGGCGCTCCGGGTACTTGGGGTCAACCCCCACCTTCTTGGTTTCCTTTGGTGGCTGGAATGATGCGTTCTGCTTCAAGTTCACCATCCCGGGCATTCCAAGTTGCGAGGTCTGGGCCAGTGCCACTACCTGTTGAATCCTCTTTTTCTCCTCCGCAATGACCAGGGACTCGGCTAGGTTTGAGCCGGCAGTTGCACAATCCATAGAGCGCTTGTGGTCTCCTGCTATGGTGATCACCCCATTTGGACCCGGCATCTTCATCTTCAGGTACCCCATGTGGGTGGATATCATGAACTTGGCCAGTGCGGGTCTGCCGATAAGTTCATGGTATGGACTCTCGAGATCCACCACCTCGAATTCCAGGCTCTCTGTCCGACAATTTTCCCGGGTTCCAAATAGCACCTCAACCCAGATCTTGCCCATAGGGGAGCAGGAGACCCCGGGTACAATGCCGTGAAAGGTGGTCTCGGTTGGGAGCAGCGTGTTCATGGACACCCCTAACTTCAGCATGGTATCCTTGTACATAATGTTAATGGCACTGCCATTGTCAATTAGTACCCGGCTGAAGCGGACGTTGAGGCTTGGTCCGAAAAATGTCGGGTCTACCACCAGCGCATAGCCACCAGGCTTAGGCATAACCCGGGGGTGATCCTTCCGACTCCAAGTGATCTCCATCTCGGACCAGTGCAGGAACTTGGGCACCGCCAGGATCATAGCATTTACCTCCAGAGCGCGCTGTCGCACACTCTTCCGGTCAGTGGGCTCGGTTACGAAGACCACATAGCTCTCATGTGCCTCCCGGTAGTTGCCTTGTTGGTGTCCGGGTCGGTTACTCGGACCAGCGCCATTATTATTCGGGGTGTGCACCAGGTTCAATGGTCTGGGAGGAGGTTCCTGGTTGGGTGGATTAGCCCGGACTGCATTGCCACCGGATAGCGGTGGAGGGGGTCTCGGGATATTCGGTCGTGACGCCGGAGCGTTTGGCCGAGTAGCCCCCGTACTGCCCTCTTGCAATGTGCGCTGATACCAGCTGCACTGCCGGGTAGAGTGGTTGGCAGGCTTGTTGGCCTCCAACGTATGGTAGCAGCATGGCTTGTTCAGCATTTCTTCATACGTCAGGGGCTTCTTCTGGTCCACCCAAGTCTTCTGCACTTCTTGGCTCTGACCCCAAGTCGGACCAGTTGTTTTCTGCCGCTGATTCCTGCCGGTATCCCCCTGATCTTGGCCAACTGCTGCAACATGCTGCGAGGCATAGTGGAACTCGGGCTGGCTCCTTTTCGGGCCGAAATCGTGGCGATCATGGCTTCTGCTCGGCCCCGAACGCTGAGTCCCCGCATTCCTCCTGTTGGAGTCTCCGACATCCACTAGGGGTTGCATGGGATCTCCAAGCGTGTAGGTGTCGGCGATGCGCATGGTCTCTGCCAAGGTTGTCGACATCTTCCTTTGCAATTTTTTCCAAAACATGGAGCCATGCCGGCATCCTTGCGCAAACCACGAGATGGCCTGTGCCTCAATGACCCCTTCGCAAGAATTACGAATATTGCTCCACCGAGTAAGGTACTCCCGGTCATTTTCGTTGCTCCTTTGCCGGCAGATGGCGAGCTGCTGAGGTCGGTTGGGTCTCTTGTACGTGTTGGTGAAATTGCTGATGAAGGCCTCCTCGAAATCCAACCAGTAGTCTATGCTGCCAGTCCTCAAGTTGTTCAGCCAGATTCTGGCGGGTCCTTCCAACATCTGTGGTACATATCGCACCGCCCAGCGTCTGTTTCCACCGGCTATGCTTACTGCAGTTACATAGTCGGTTAACCAGTCCTCCGGCTTCGAGCTGCCGTTATAGGTCTTGGCACACCGGTTGAGCTGGAAGTTTCGCACAGCCGGTTCCCTCATGATCCGAGGTCTAAAACAAGCAGGTCCCGGAGGACCTTGTTCTTCGACCAACTCGGATTGGTGAATCCGGTCCAGTCTGATCCGGGCATCAGCGGGATCTAGCTGTCGAGTTCCTATTCGAGATCCCAATGGATTCTCGTTAGGCTGATATCCGAGTTGCTGCAACCTGGAGTTGCCATCATCATGTCTGTTAACCACAGGAACTATGGCTTGCTGCGGGGCAGACACGACCTCTCTCTGCCGGTTTCCCTGACTTTGTGGTGGACACCGGGGTGGATTGCCATGACTTACGGCAGCATTGTTTCCTACACCCTGGTTACCACCACCATGGCTACCCTGAGCTTGACCGGGATTGTTTCGTCCGGCTTGCTGAACTCCGGCAAAGGCCGGGTCATATGCTTGCAACTGCTTGTTTTTCCCGGAACCCCTGCTCCGGCTCCGGCTCTTGCTCTTGCTTTTATTCGGATGTGGCGAGGAGGCCTCTCCGCCCGATCTGTCGCTATCGGCCTTAGCCGAATAGACCTGGGATCCAGCTCCAGGGTTCTTCTTCTGGAAGGCCTTGTTCTGCCGGTTACCTCTATGACTAACTCATTTACTCGCTCTTGTTGCTTACGCAGGGCTTCTCCGGATAGTCCGGCCAACTCGGCCATAGCTGCCTCGGCAGCCCTAAGAGTCTTGGCAGGCGAGCTGTACACTGGCTTCTCTGCCGAGGCCATGCTTTCCGACCTACTGTGACTGGGCGCTGTGCTACCCGCCAACTCGTCATTCACCATTCCGCCCTTCTTGCGCAGGTCAGCAATGCGCTTGTCCCGAGAGTTTATCTTGGGGACCCGTGAGCTGCATTGTACTCCCGGAGGCTGGCACTAAGCTCACGCCGGATCTCGGCGATCTCTTGTGCCTCCACGAGCAGCAATTTGCGCTGCTCGTCCGAATCAGCCGAGGTGACTTGGGTATCCACATCTACTGCCACAAGGACAACTAGCTTGGCCACCAGACCCGAGAGGGGATCCAGGCGGCGACGAGGGTGAGACAGTTGAGGATCATCGTCTTGGGCAGCACCTCTCTCCTGCGGAGGTTTTGCTAACCGAACCCGGTGAGTGCCGGCATCGCCATCGGGGGCATCCTGGAACTCCTCCTCGGTCACCCCGACCATCATGACCGCGACGCAGCCCGCGGGGTGATCGACACGCGGACCCCGGGCGACGTGGAGCATGGGGGGATCTTCAGCCTCCAGGACAACATCCGGGTAGCTGCAGACGACCTCGGTGGCGACGTAGGTGGTGAAGACGCCGAAGTCGATGAGGCATCCGTTGGCCGAGAAGGTCTTGTTCCGGAAGCAACCGGCATTGTCGCTGACGAAATCCATCTCGGCCAGCCTGACAACCAGGCCGGAGAGAACTCTGAGGCCAGAGCGAACGGAGGAACCCGTCCGGATGTGTACACCAGCCATCGCCTCTGTCCGCCCCACGGTGGGCGCCAACTGTCGTGGTGGTGTCACGGCAAATGCCATAGGATGGCTAAAGTGTGGGGCCGATGGACGCTGGTGGATCCGGGGAGGGCTAGCGAACTAAAGAGTTCGCACAGAGGAGGATGCCGGAACAACCGGGATCTTCGAAGAACACCAAACACAACCGAAGGGAACGATAGAAGATCTAGTAAATACAAACAACTGCTCGAAGGCAGAGCACACACACACACGATGTACCCAGGTTCAGGGCCCTCGTGGGGAGGTAACACCCCTACTCCTGCCTTTCCTCTCAATATATGTGTGGAATAAGATCTACAACATGCTCTTGGAGCTCTTTCAGTGATGAACACGATGAACAAGATGAACTAGAGAGAGGGAAGAGTAAATGCCCTAGGAGTAAATGATACTAAGGTTTTGGCTCCCAAGTTGGTCTCTCCCCCACAGGAGCAGTTATGGCGCCTTTTATAGAGTTCCGGCCGGGAGGGCCGGAAACCCTAATCCGGGAGGGCCCCACCAGACAGGCCTAACGGTTATGTCGACACTGACTAGTGTGACCTAGCTGCCGAGCTATCCGGCATAGCCCTGCCGTCATCATTCCGGCAAGGACAGCAGGCGCCGTCCTGGAACATCATTGTCCCTCTGTCAGAGACAAGACATGTCTTTGCCCATCCCGAGTAGCCTTTTCCGGATTGCCGGGCTAGGCATGTCCTATCTTGTCGTACCGTTATCGAGCCGGCTGACACGCTCCCGTGTCAGGCGGGAGGTGACCATGCTTCCGTGTCAGGCGGGAGGTGACCATGCTTCCGTGTCAGGGGGGATGGGACTTCCCCCCGCGCCAGGCGGGAAAGCCTGTTCCAGACCGTTGACGTCCCACCGGCATCTCCCATGCCGGCTACCTCCTTGCTCCATTCTGTAAGTCTTCCCTGCACACACTGAACAACCTGCTGGGACCGAGATCTATATGTCGGTTAGCCTGTACCCGGGGAGCGAGCTTGGATCCTTCTCACCTACCCAGGGAGTCTATCCGGTTCCCCCGGGATCTTCTCCACCGGGGAGTTTATCCGGAGCCTCCGAGATCCCTTCTGGATGTACCCGAGTAACACTTAGGATGAGCAGCTCTAGGCCTAGCCTCTCGAAGATGTCTTGGGCTGCTACAAAAGACATCTTCGAGAAGCTAGTTCTTAGAGGAACCATCCGCTTGGGCTTATGCCGCTCTGAGGACCTGGGGGGGGGGGGCTATTTATAGATTCCATGGATGGCCATTGCGTCCCCCAAGAGACATCTTGGGCTTATCCAGCTCTGAAAGGTCAAGTTACCCCTCCAGTGAATCAAAGGGTGACCCTTGCACTCTTCAAAGGTCAATCACTGTTGTCATACTGCAGAATTGTGCCGAGATCTTCCCTACCCGGGGGGCAGCCCCACGACACCAAGTCGAAGACATATACCATAGATAGCATAGTCGGTAGAACTTTCCATAAATTTAGTCCTAGTCGGTCACGACCCGAGACCTGTACCCCTATATAAAGGACAGGAGGGTGGCCGATCAAGGACACGCCCAACCAGAATCACAAAACCCTAGCAAGATCGACATTTAGCTAGACCTCTGTACTCACCGCATATACACAATCAATAACCGACAAGCAGGAGTAAGGGTTTACCTCACTCGAGGGCCCCGAACCTGGGTATTTCCCCCTTGTCAGCCGACGAATCTACCAACACCTCGCGTTCTCTACGTCATAACTCTTACCCTAGGCTAATAACCATGGGTATTGATGGGGACATCCCTCGTCAACTGGCGCCGTCTGTGGGAAAAGGTGGTGTTGGATCTACGGATTTTTTGGTCCAATTTCAAACGGCGATCCACCGACTTCTTCAAAGGGATGCGTCACCAGCAAGGATCAGGCCATACTCACCCGAAGCTCAGGAGATCTACTCCAATCTTGATGCAGGTTTTGATCTAACTATTGGGGAACATAACTTCTTTGTTGATCAGCTTTGTGTGCAGGATTTAGTCGAACAAATCACGACTCAGCCGCTTTAGAAGAGATCGACTGAGATCACATCTGCAACAGACAAGAAAGATACCCCGTCGCAGGCTGATCTGATCCCGCCGCCACAATCTCCAACAGATTCAATGACGTCCGCGGAGTTCAACAAATTTAAGGCGGATGAGTTCCCTGAAGAGGAAGAGCTGTCGACTACCTCAGTCAACGATATGATCATATCGACGCTTCGTCTGGAAGCACTGGAGCGCCAACATCACAGATCGATCCGGTCTCGTCCATAGCAGGATCCATGTCCACCAGGGAATTCAACGAATTCATAAAGCAAAACGAGATGGAAGAATAAGTGCAGTCGACACTCCATATCAACCCAACCGAAGACCTTATGCAAATTGACGCTCCGGAAGAAAGCTTTCACCTACCCGAGTATGATGAGCCTGCAGAAGACAGCATACGTCTAGCCGACTTCACTGGCGCAGAGATAAAAACCCCACATCATGTTGCCATCGACTACGATGCACATGCGCAACAAATAGAAGACGACGAAAACAGCAAAAGGTTAGAGCGGGATAGAGATAGCAAAGCAGCATATGAAGAGCACTCAGACTACACATATCCTTACCACATACCCCAGCAGGTTTACGTGGCAACAGCCGCGAAACATCAGAAAGCGCAGCCAATCGACAACCAGTCGAGTATCCACGGACGGTCACTCTACCAGATGGTACCACCACTCTGGACATCACGGCAGAGATGGCTGCAAAGGTAACGAAGGTCATTGAAGAAGGCATAATGATGCTAGCAGACGCAACTCCAGATGAGTTGGCAACATACAACTACTTCAACTCGCAGGAGTCGCAGCGCTTGAAACAATATATAGCAACACTCGAAGAGCAAAGAAGGCAAGCAAGCATATCAAGCGCACGTAGACGACAACTATCCATGCGTTCTACAGGTGCAACCGAGGCACGACGCAGATCAGATTCGACAGAATCCCTGAACACGAAAGAGCAGACGTCACTCGAAATTTGAGCAACTCGTTTCTAACCGTCGACTCTGACGGTATAATCGAACCTAAAACAGTAGAGGGAGCTCTCATATCCATAGGAGTATACCTCCAAGCAGGAAAACCACCGGCAGGTGATCCGGCTGAGGCAAGATACCTGCAACAAATGAAGGCCCCGGAAATCGCAGCAAAAGAACTGGTCGATGGAGGAAGGAGAAGACGTAGCAGAATCCGCTCGAGAGAGCGCTCCAGTCGCAGTCCTCAGTGAAGCAGCGGCAGGAAAAGTTCAAGCCATCGCAGATCAAGAAGCAGGTCCAGAGGATCAGGCAGTCGCGAGTCGCCTAACAATCGCAACGCAGGACCATGCGGAGCACAATGCTTCATTCGACGGGTTCAAGGAACCCTCGGGATGGCTATAAGATTACAAACTGGCAGTCATATGCCAACGAGGAACAACGACAACGGCATTGCAATTCATACATTTGATGCTTGAAGGCACAGCCCGCAACTGCCTCAAGTCCTTACCCAAAGGAGCCTATGATTATTGGGATCACTTCAAGGAAGACTTCATAAAATATTTCGATCCTCTCTGCGAAAGGTCGAAAACATTCGAAGAATTAAGAGCATGCCGGCAAAAGACAGACGAGAAGCTTAGGTCTTACATCAGACGATGGGCCTCCATCAGGAACTCTGTGGGTGCAATATCAGAATATAGAGCGATCGACGCCTTCACGAATGGAGTCTACAGAAAAGACTTCAGAGAAGCACTCGGACGACAAAAACCCAAAAACATGGAGGAGCTCATGAAGTTAGCAACCGAGTGGAAAGATGGTGAAGATGCAGTCCAGAGCAAAACCCCACACTTACCACAACGACATCGCGACAGACGAGACAGTCGCGACCACCGCGACAGCCGAGATCGGCAACATAGAGATGAAAAATGAAGAAGCCGTGACTAAGATCACCGAGGCAAGGACAAGGTCAAATTTGTCGCCCTGGTGATATTGCTCCTGCTGTCTTGGAGCCGGACCGTTGCCTCGGATATTTACCACATTCACCTCTTGGAGAAGGTGCTCTTGGTGCTGGCGGTGGCATCCGAATTGCATTTGCCCCGGTAAGTTGTACTGGTGGTCTCTGGGATGGTGGTCTCGGTGTCCTCTGGTCTGATACCCACCTGACCCGACTCCTTCCCTCTGTGCACGCTGATACCAGCTACAGTTCCGGGTGAAGTGATTCGCCGGTGACAAGGTTATACTAAACGGGTACCCCTTCGTGTGGGTAGCTGGTGCACGTAATGACTAAATCCCAATTGTCAATAGGGTGAAGAAGCCCAACAAGCGAAGCCCAAGTCGAAGACATATACCATAGATAGCATAGTCGGTAGTACTTTTCATAAATGTAGTCCTAGTCGGTCACGACCCGAGACCTGTACCCCTATATAAAGGACATGAGGGTGGCCGATCAAGGATACGCCCAACCAGAATCACAAAATCCTAGCAAGATCGACATCCTGCTAGATCTTTGTACTCACTGCATATACACAATCAATAACAAACAAATAGGAGTAAGGATTTTACCTCACTCGAGGGCCCCGAACCTGGGTAATTCCCGGTTGTCAGCCGACGAATCTTCCAACACCACGCGTTCTCTACCTCATAACTCTTACCCTAGGCTAGTAACCATGGGTGGATACATCCCTCGTTAATTGGTGCCATCTGTGCGAAAAGGTGGTGTTGGATCTACGGATTTTTTGGTCGAAATTTAAAATGGCGATCCGCCGACTTCTTCAAAGGGATGCACATCTGCAGCAGCAGATCGTGACTAGATCACATGCGACCACTCGCCAAAAACAGCGTCACCAGCAAGGATCATGCCATACTCACCCGAAGCTCAGGAGATATACTCCAATCTTGTGTAGGTTTTGATCTAACTATTGGGTAACATAACATCTTTGTTGATCATCTTGGTGTGCATGATTTAGTCGAACAAATCACGACTCAGCCGCTTTAGAAGAGATCGACACAGATCACATCTGCAACAGACAAGGAAGATACTGAAGGATATATGCCCTAGAGGCAAATAAATAAGTAGTATTTATTGCGTTATCTCATAAGTTTATAATAGTTTTGTGTATTATGCTATAACTGTATTAATCGGAATTATTAATACACGTGTGATACATAGACAACCAGGTCCCTAGTGAGCCTCTATATGAACTAGTCCATTGGGCAACAGTTGATCGAGATTCCCGTTCAAGGACAATGACGTCGGTTGACAGTGGGGTCATCTTGTTAGTTGAATGGGATGATGGACATATGCAAAGTATTGCAATAAGATCGTATTACGATGTTTGTCATTTGCAATAGATAAGAATATGGTATCTTATTCCTTAGACCGTGAGACCGTACTTATTGATGCTTCGTAGGGGTGCTTTGAGAGCATCAAACGTTGTGTCTTATATAGCATGACAATAACGGTGTCCATCTTGGGTATTCCGAAAGAGCATCGAGACGTAAGGATCAAGAGCGGGATTTGTTCATTCTTGTAATGGAAAGATACTCTGGGCCCACTCGGTGTGATTACATCTATATAGCTGCGCAGATTATGACTAGGTCATGGAGATGTAATATCACAAACGAGTTAATAACCTTTGTCGGTAACGAGATACAACAAAGACATCGGTGTGTCTACGATCATATCTCGGACAAGGTAGTATCGCAGAAACAAAGGGAATGAATATCATATTTATGGTTCAACGACGATATTCGTAGAATGCACAGGGGTCGTCATATTCATCCAGGTATCCCTGACGGTCATTGGTGAGCAGAGTGTCTCGACCATGTCTGGAGTGTTCTCGAACCGTAGCGTAACAAACTTAAGGTCTTAGCGACACCAGGAGATAGGTTCTGGAATAATATAGGTTTTTGTTGGAAAGAGAGAAATGATCCGGAAAGAGTTCCGGTGGTCCGGAAGTAGTTCCGGGAGGGTCTGGAAGGGTTCCAGGAATGTCCGAAAGTTGTTCGGGTAGTTCGGAAATTGTTTCGGAGTCACGGGATATTAAATAGTATTTAAATATATTAATTATGAATTAATTATATTTTATATTAATTTAATATTAATTAAATAAAAGGAGAAAAATGGGGCTCCCACCTACATGGGCCCTAGGAGGGCCCAAGAGGGGAGCCGCACCAAGCAAGGAAGGGGGAGCTTGGCCCCCCTAGTCCGAGTTGGACTAGGAGGGGGGCCAGCCCATGGGGGGTTCGGCCGAACCCCCCTCCCTCTCCTCCTTTAGTCCCACATGGGGGAGCTAGGGAGTTTGCACACCCCCTCCCCTCTTTATATAGCAAGGCATATTAATTGGATTAATTACAGAAAAATACGATCAATTGTATAGCAGGCCGGCCGGGTTGCTTCTCCGCCCGTTTTGCCCCCTCTCTCCACCTAAGATATACCGCCGGGCGCCGTTGCCCTGCGGGATTCCTGATAAGATCTACCCCTGCGATTTCAGCTGGATCTGAATGACCGGGGGTTGTGGCTAAACTCCGTATGTTTGCGAGTGCTCGAAGGTAACTCTTATTGAGGAGCCTGGGCGACGTCGTCTCGCCCTGCAGCCGCCGTGCCATCCCCCTCTGCTGCCGGCGCACCCCCTGGTGCCGGCGCCTCGCAATCTTCCGCCCGACGCCCGTCGACGTAGGTCATCGTCGACACCCCAGCGTCATCGTCTTCGTCATCGCGGCAAGTTCTCCGCGACCTCGAGGTCGGCTACACACGACTTCATCGTCAACGCTTGTGCGGGAGCGTAATCCCCGCTGTCGGTCTACATGGAGGTAATGTAACCCGTTCCGCCACCGTTATCACATGTACTAGATAGATAGATCCTGGCTAGTTAGGGTTTCATACGCTAGAAAAATTATTGTTTTCTGCACCGTAACCCCTTCAGTGGTATCAGAGCCGATCTATGCGTAGTACTGCTGGTACGGTTAGAACTCATGTTGAATGAGGACGTCTTTCTTATATTTGCTACCCTCTAGCGTGCACTTGCGATGCCTTCGGTATTGAGTTGATGAAGCGGACCGGACCGACTTTACGCGTACGCTTACGCGAGACTGGTTCCACTACTGACATACGGCTTGCACCGTATCTGTGGCTGGCGGGTGTCTGTTTCTCTCTCTCTAGTCGGCAAAGCATTTTCAATGGAGGGTCCGAAAGGGATGCTTAAACATGCAATTATATGATCGACGTTGTGGTACAAAGTTCGTAGGTAGGGAAGCGATTCTCTTACGAATAAGCCTATTTGCCACGTAAAACTGGAAAAACTAAATAAAGCTAGAGGCGTCTAACTTTGTTTTCCAGAGGCGTTATTTTATGTGACATGGTTACGGTAAGTTTTGATATTACTCGTACTGTCGGAGGCAATGGAGGGTTCCGTAGACTCGGAGCCATGCCGGGGCGTCGGGGGCCAGGCACATGGCGCCATGAAGGTTCAGGCGCATCGACCATGTCACATCGCACTTCATTGCATCATTATTGTGTGCTGTTGAGTGTGCATCCTATTGATTGGTTATATGCTAGATATACAACGGTAGCATATTGAATAGGATGATCCCTAATAAATACCAAAATTGTGTTCTTCCTCGTTGCGCACAACCAAGAAAGTTCTATGTTATGAGGCAGGCCGTGATGATCGGGTGTCACACATCTCGTTGTTCGCATACAGTGGGTGTAAGCCATGTTGCACGCGCGGGTCTTCGAGGTTTGATTCGCGAGCCTAGAATATTCAGAAATATGGCCTCGGAACACGGGAAGATCGAAAGACCGAGCACGAGTCACAGAGTTGTTGTGATCGACATTTTATGTCCACCTTTGAAGCTGGGCTGCCGGCCGTGATGATCGGGGGTGGTGTGGTGGATGAGGGTCGTGTAATCACCATTATTATTTTTAGCGATAATAATCTTGGTGTGGTGTGTTTTGATAATGTGATTATAAAACAAAACTCACCTATATATTATAAACTTTACCTTACCTCTTTTGCGATCATATCTGTAGACTACGCAACTATACTTCGGTTACTTCCTCAAGAGCCTGGATTCTACCTTAGAAGCCGACGGGTCCAACTTCATCAGATGGTACAAGGGTTTTAGAAACATCCTCGAACACAACAACATTCTGTATGTTCTCGATGAAGCGTTAGGACAAAGACCGGGGGATTCTGCAAGCGAGGAGGAGGAAGATGATTTCCGTAGGCGTTGAGACATATTCATCGAAGTGGAGATCACCATGACCGTATGCCTAGCACCTGAGTTGAAAGAGTTATTTCGACGCAAGGAGCCATGCGTCATGATTGATGCGATAAAGACACACTTCGGGGATGAATTAAAGCGTGAGCAATTCAGGCAGCTTAGAATGTTCCAGACCATTCATATGGAGGAGCATACCTGTCTGGAGACACATTTGAAGAGATTGTATGACATCTACTTCCAGCTGACGATGATCTTCGATTACTGGATGGCAGATTCTTATGCCATTCGGACTGTCCTGATATCTCTACCTCCTAGCTATGAGAAGCGCAAGTACATTTTGAAGGCCGACGATATGAACTTCTACAAGTTCGTGTCTGAATTCAAATCTCAGAAAGTTGATTCCATCGAAGGAGAGATCTTCGATGCTACAGGTATATATTTGATATATACAGAATTATGAATTCGCCTCTTGGTATATGATGAAGTATTTGATACTTGTTCTGTTTGTGAAACAGGTCCTGATTATCACATATATGCGGCGGAGTATGATGTGACCTGGCGCTGAAGATGGTGATCAAGAAATTGATGGCCATTTGGTGTTCACGTCCTCAAGTTATCATAGTTATCATTAATAGTTTTTGATAAGATCTTTTGTAATAGTGAGCGAGTGTGTGTCTTGATTGTTAAAAGATAAAGTTATTCATGTAATAAGACAAGTTCAGTTGTTTTATGTTATGGAACAAGCCAGTTGTTTTATATTATGAATAAAGATTCCACATCTCAATTACATCAATTGTATGATAAGTGTTCATAATTGTAGAAATGATAAAATAGTGTGTCCTATGAATAAGAGTTCTATTACTAGAACAAACACCGTCGAATTTAGTCATAGAGGCAATGAAAGAAGTAATGGATATTTTGGTCCATTTAAGTATTTTGAGTGCCGAATTGATCAAGTTTGAAAATAGTATTGAAATGTCAATACGAGAGGAAATTAATTAAAAGTCATTTCAAATGATTATTAAATTAATTGATGGTGTTTTTGCTTGATCCGAATTCTTCTATGATTACTGGTGAATAGGAGTATTTGCCTGATAAATCATAAGTCTGAAATTAATTTGATAAGAGATCAAATGGGGGTTTTCGGAGGAAAGAATGGTGAATATTATATTCACAAGATTCGATCAAAAGACAATATTTTTGAATTATGGTTTCAACATAAAAGACTTGTGGAAATATGTTTCACAATATTATAATGTCATGTATGGTATTATATGGGGTATTATTTCATACTCTATTTTAAATAAAGTGTGGTCTGTCAAAATCAGTCTTAGAAACTCCTAATATGTTCGAAACATTATAGTCGATGTCCACTTTAGAAAATAGATATTTTCTCAACGAGAATTCGTGGGATCGACAGTAGTGTCGACATGTATATGATTATACGATAATTCGGAATATACATGAATAGTTCTTTGTAGATTGCTCGCATTGAATGGGAGTGTATTCCAAAACAAAATAGAAACCAGGTATGTGTATCTCATAAGTAGTATTTATTGCGTTATCTCATAAGTTTATAATAGGTGTGTGTATTATGCTATAACTGTATTAATCGGAATTATTAATACACGTGTGGTACATAGACAACCAGGTCCCTAGTGAGCCTCTATATGAACTAGTCCATTGGGCAACAGTTGATCGAGCTTCCCGATCAAGGACAATGACGTCGGTTGACAGTGGGGTCATCTTGTTAGTTAAATGAGATGATGGACATACGCAAAGTATTGCAATAAGATCGTATTACGATGTTTGTCATTTGCAATAGATAAGAATATGGTAGCTTATTCCTTAGACCGTGAGACCGTACTTATTGATTCTTCGTAGGGGTGCTTTGAGAGCATCAAACGTTGTGTATTATATAGCATGACAATAACGGTGTCCATCTTGGGTATTCCGAAAGAGTATCGAGACGTAAGGATCAAGAGCGGGATTTGTTCATTCTTGTAATGGAAAGATACTCTGGGCCCACTCGGTGAGATTACATCTATATAGCTGCGCAGCTTATGACTAAGTCATGGAGATGTAATATCACAAACGAGTTAATAACCTTTGTCTGTAACGAGATACAACAAAGACATCGGTGTGTCTACGATCATATATCGGACAAGGTAGTATCGCAGAAACAAAGGGAATGAATATCATATTTATGGTTCAACGACGATATTCGTAGCATGCACAGGGGTCGTCATATACATCCAGCTATCCCTGACGGTCATTGGCGAGCAGAGTGTCTCGACCATGTCTGGAGTGTTCTCGAACCGTAGCGTAACAAACTTAAGGTCTTAGCGACACCAGGAGATAGGTTCTGGAATAATATAGGTTTTTGTTGGAGAGAGAGAAATGATCCGGAAAGAGTTCCGGTGGTTCGAAAGGAGTTCCGGGAGGGTCTGGAAGGGTTCCAGGAATGTCCGAAAGTTGTTCGGGTCGTTCGGAAATTGTTTCGGAGTCACAGGATATTAAATAGTATTTAAATATATTAATTATGAATTAATTATATTTTATATTAATTTAATATTAATTAAATAAAGGAGAAAAGGGGGGCTCCCACCTACATGGGCCCTAGGAGGGCCCAAGAGGGGAGCCGCACCAAGCAAGGAAGGGGGAGCTTGGGCCCCCTAGTCCGAGTTGGACTAGGAGGGGGGCCAGCCCATGGGGGGTTCGGCCGAACCCCCCCTCCCTCTCCTCCTTTAGTCCCACATGGGGGAGCTAGGGAGTTTGCACACCCCCTCCCCCCTTTTAGCAAGGCATATTAATTGGATTAATTACAGAAAAATAAAATTAATTGTATAGCAGACCGGCCGGGTTGCTTCTCCGCCCGTTTTGCCCCCTCTCTCCACGTAAGCTACACCGCCGGGCGCCGTTGCCCTGCAGGATTCCAGATAAGATCTACCCCTGCGATTTCAGCTGGATCTGAATGATCGGGGGTTGTCGTTAAACTCCGTATGTTTGCGAGTGCTCAGAGGTAACTCTTTTTGAGGAGGCTTGGCGACGTCGTCTCGCCCCTGCAGCCGCCGCGCCACCCCCCTCTGCTGCCGGCGCACCCCCTGGTGCCGGCGCCTCGCCATCTTCCGCCCGACGCCCGTCGACGCAGGTCATCGTCGACACCCCGGCGTCATCGTCTTCGTCATCGCGGCAAGTTCTCCGCGACCTCGAGGTCGGCTACGCACGACTTCATCGTCAACGCTTGTACGGGAGCGTAATCCCCGCTATCGGTCTACATGGAGGTAATGTAACCCGTTCCGCCACCGTTATCACATGTACTAGATAGATAGATCCTGGCTAGTTAGGGTTTCATACGCTAGAAAAATTATTGTTTTCTACACCGTAACCCCTTCAGATACACCGTCGCAGGCCGATCTGATCCCGCCGCCACAATCTCCAACAGATTGAATGACGTCCGCAGAGTTCAACAAATTCATGGCAGATGAGTTCCCTGAAGAGGAAGAGCTGTCCACTACCTCAGTCGACGATCTGATCATATCGACGGCTTCGGCTGGAAGCACTAGAGCGTCAACATCACAGATCGATCCGGTCTCGTCCATAGCAGGGTCCATGTCCACAAGGGATTTCAACGAATTCATAAAGCAAATCGAGATGGAAGATGAGAGCGCTCCAGTCGCAGTCCTCAGCGAAGCAGCGGCACGAAAAGTTCAAGCCGTCGCAGATCAAGAAGCCGATCAAGAAGCAGGTCCAAAGGATCAGGCAGTCGCGAATCGCCTTACAATCGCAAGGCAGGACCATGCGGAGCACAATGCTTCACTCGACGGATTCAAGAAACTAAACTCCCGAAGAAGTTTGGCCTACCAACCATGCCGAAATTCAATACAAAGCAGGAACCCTCGGGATGGCTAGAAGATTACAAACTGGTAGTCATATGCCAACGAGGAACAATGACAACGACATTACAATACATATAGCTGATGCTTGAAGGCGCAGCCCGCGACAGGCTCAAGTCCTTACCCGAAGGAGCCTATGATTCTTGGGATCATTTCAAGGAAGACTTCATAAAATATTTTGACCCTCTCTACGAAAGGTCGATAACATTGGAAGAATTAAGAGCATACCGGCAAAAGACAGACGAGAAGCTTAGGTCTTACATCAGACGATGGGCCTCCATCAGGAACTCCGTGGGTGCAATATCAGAATATAGAGCGATGGGCGCCTTCACGAATACAGTCTACAGAAAAGACTTCAGAGAAGCACTCGGACGACAAAAACCAAAAAACATGGCGGAGCTCATGAAGTTAGCAACCGAGTGGGCAGATGGCGAAGATGCAGTCCAGAGCAAAACCCCACACTCACCACAACGACATCACGACAGACGAGACAGTCGTGACCACTGTGACAGCCGAGATCGGCGAGATAGAGATGACAAACAAAGAAGGCGGGACTACGATCAACGCGGCAAGGACAAGGTCAAGTTTGTTGCAGCTGGATTCTCACATCACGACCGGAATCACGATGATAGAAAGCAAGATGAACAGCAAAGTAGCCGCGATCGCCGGGGCACACGAAGTGATAAATACAGACGAGATAGGCTAGTCGACAGACGTGATGACCTAGATCGTGACCAGCACGGAAGCTATAGAAGACAAGACTGGCAGAAGCGCTCAGAGTCAAGAGTTGAGAAACCATTTCAAGAAAAGATGGATGATGAGTGCAGACTCCATATGTTCAAAGCCCCGACGACTGGACGGTTAACATCACATCACACAATGGGAAGCTGCCGCAAATTCGGGAAAATGGCGATGGATTACATAAATCAGGTGAAGAGGGAAGAACCACAAGCTACACCGGCGGCATACATAGCACCTCCGCAAATCATGGCAGCATTACCGCCTCCACCACAGCATGCAAACAACCAGATGGCAGGAGCCATACATCACATACCACACAACATGGACACCCAATATCCACAGCCAAAAGGGCAGATGTACATGATACAAAAAGGATGCACCTCCAACAGAAGGCAAAAGCGCCACACCAGAAACGTCGATATGGCAGTATTAACTCCACCCTCAGTAACCGAAGTTTTGCAAGGGTCAGATATAACAATCTCTTTTGATCAGGAGGATCACCCGCCAGCCATCTATCGACCGGGACACGCTGCTCTAGTACTTGAAGGACATATCGGAGGATACACTATGACCAAAATATTCATGGACGGAGTTAGTGGGGTCAACATAATATTCACAGACACGCTCCGGAGGATGAACAGGTCAGTCGAGAACCTCCTGAAATCTACAAATACCTTTCACGGTATTGTACCAGGTAAAGCTGTGCGTACAGAAGGGAAAATCCAACTCGACATCACATTCGGGGATGCAACCCACTTCAGAAGCGAACTCATCGACTTCGACGTCGTCGACTAGAAATCACAAGACCACGCCATATTGGGACGTCCAGCATTTGCAAGATTCATGGCAGTACCCCACTATGCATATCTCAAGCTCAAAATGCCAGGTCCAAAAGGAGTCATCACAGTCAACGGAAAATTTCAAAAGTCAGACGACTACGACAGAGACTTTTGCAGGATCTCAGAGAAATACGGAGTCGAAGAAACCTCAGACAAGGCACGAGACGGAATGGAAGTAGCAACAGAGTCAGAACGCATGAAAAGAGCAACTGTAGCTGCAGTACATGAAGTAAACGCCATATGGACGGTCGAACCCACAGAAGAAGAAGAAAGCGCACATGCCAAACGATGGACAATACACTTCGACGGGTCCAAAAAAGGCAGAGGCACAGACGCAGGTATGATACTCATAAACCCCAAAAAGGAGCGAGTACGGTATGAACTTCAGATAAACTTTCCGGCACCATCAAAAATCGAAATCGACTACGAAGGCCTGTTCCAAGGCATGCGACTGGCAAGAGCTTTAGGAGCGCAAAACATCATCATCCTAGGAAGCTCATGTACAATCACGCAAAACGTGGAGGTGCAAGCAGAATGAACGTGGACAAGCTGGCTAGATATCAAGATTACTTCGATATGTGGCAAAGAAGATTTCACAGCTGCGAGCTACATCATATAACACGCACGCGCAACAAACAAGCCAACATGCTAGCAAAAATTGGAGCAGCAAAGGCACAGGTACCACCAGGCATCCTCTTCAAGCACATAAACCACAGGTCAAGCAGAAGGTGGCACCCACATTCCTCTTGAGAAGCAAGCATCTTCGAGCAGACATTAAACCAAGTGGATCTCCCAAGCAAAACAAGTCAAGTCATGACTGATCAGGGGCGGTCAAGCAGAAGCAGATTGGTGAACTCAAACCACATCACTACAATCTTCAGCCAAGGAGTGCCAAACTGTGTCATCATAAGTGACAGTCGCAAAATGAGAAAGCAAGACGCAGCGGGGGCAATGCCACTCGAAGCTTTTACTGCTATGCACATCACACTGCCAGGGAAAGACACGTCCCATGGGGAACCCTTAGTGTTGCGACCGCAAGAACCAAAGAGGTCATACGAAAGGAGGTACAAGCTACAGAGGCCATAACAGCAAGAAGAAGCACACAACTCGGAGAGTAAGGCCAATTAGGGTCGTCATCACTTAGCAAAAACATCCAGTCAGTGTAGCAAAAAACTCATGTATCAAAAGACCAGCAGGTTCCAGACGCGCTCTTTTCCTTACCAGGGTACCTAAGGGAACTGGAAGGTTTTTAACGAGGAGGCTTGCTGGTCAACATTTATAAAGAAAAGAGATTATCCATATCTTTCCTGCATAATTTTTTCATCAAAAAGCAAAAAGCAGCCACTCGATATGCACGAGGGATGCACATAAGTCAAAAAGCAAAAAGCAGCCACGCGACATGCCCGGAGGCTGCACATATGTCGGGGACCACCCCCGGGTAGGGTAAAGGCCCGGATAAGTCGGCCCCAATGGCTGTCAGATTAACCATTTGGCTAAGCGTCAAGGGCCACTTGACCCTTCGAGTTACAGTAAGTTGGCTTTTGGGGAAGAGCAAAAGGTGACCCTTGAGGTGTTGTTAGACCTACCCTTTGGTGAAGGCAAGAGGAAGGGACATGCACTATAAGTAGACCTCCAGCCCTTCATCCTCACCTAGAGAGCAGCAGTGAGTTCTCCTAAGCACCAGCTTCTCGAAGATGTCTTCAGTAGCAAAACTAAGACATCTTCGAGTAGCTGGGCCTAGTGCTACTCTCTTGAGGCACACCCAATTCACAAGAGGGATAAATGCAAGTACAGGGAGTTCTCAAGAGAACCAGTTTCTCGAAGATGTGTTTGGGAGCGAGCCTAAGACATCTTTGAGGAACTGGGCCCAGGATTACTCTCTCGGAGATCCACGGGAGC
Source organism: Poa annua (assembly GCA_026929855.1). Classification (NCBI taxonomy): domain Eukaryota; kingdom Viridiplantae; phylum Streptophyta; class Magnoliopsida; order Poales; family Poaceae; genus Poa; species Poa annua. The sequence goes on from CM049426.1 coordinate 75,996,504, forward strand.
TGCGCATAAAGCAACCATTCGACGTGCTCGGGGTCTGCGCATAAAGAAACCACTCGACGTGCTCGGGGGCTACGCATAAAGCAACCACTCGACGTGCTCGGGGGCTGCACATAAAGCAAACACTCGACGTGCTCGGGGGCTGCGCATAAAGCAACCACTCGACGTGCTCGGGGGCTGCGTCTACGTCAAAAGACAAAAACACAAACAAACTCAAATACACTTGAGAGCATCCAATGCAGGCGGATAAAAGAATCCTATGGCATAACAACAAAACCCCACTTGCTTTACCTGGGGGCTAGATCCCTGTGTTTCATTTACAGTATAAATCCTACTAACACATAAACTAAGCATTTTCATCCTTTAGCGGCAGATTGGAGTCGATCAGTTGCTTCCGCGCTCGGCTTATCAACTTCTCAGAGGGGGCAAGAGTTTGCTCCATATCTTCGCTATACAGTCGAATGTCCGACCGGGATGACGAAGAAGAAGGATGCAAAGAATCTTGGCGCTTCATATAGGCGAATGCAACATTGGCTCCAAGCACAAACCGTCTGGTCACAGCCTCTTGAATAGGCTCCTGAGAGCGAAACACGTCGACAAGAGCGTGTATGCCTCAAGGCTGTGGACCTTCAGGAAACAAAAAAGTGATTCGCCCGCGCAAGTGCCGCTCGACAGCGCTCCAGCAGAATAGCGCCACGCCACACTCGATCCTTCAGAGTGGCAAGAATTTGTGCAAGATACGCATCAAGCCAAAAATTTTGAGGACCGGTGACGGCCACCTGAGAAGCAGCTGCTAGACGTTGAGCCACACGCGTGGCCTCAGCATGAGAGTCATCTACAAAAATTACAGATAGAGCAAGTTTATCAGACACTGGATGCAGCTCACACACTCAAAAGAAACAAAGCCAAAGGAAATACCTTCAAGTTGCCTGTTCGAATCTTCCATCTCATAGAGAACATATTTTCCCCTCTGAGTGGAAAGAGAAGGCCTTCCTCGAACAATTTCCATATCTGTTTGGGCCGTCTTGAGCTGTTGCTCTAGCTTAACAACATTTTTCTTCGCATAATCAAGCACACGGGCGTCATTCGTCAGTTGCGCAGTCGAACACCACTCCCCTCCCACTTGAGCATTCCTCGGAGTGGTCGAGCAGTTTGACTGAGACACAACCATAAACACTTCAGGCAATAAACAAATCGAAGGCAAAGGAGACACAAGGCAAGCATTCAAGGGTCAACAAAAGATATATCTGCTAAATATCAACATTAGGTGGCACAATGTACATCACGAATTACAGCAAAATAACTAACACTAAAGTTGCCTAAGACTGGGCAGCAGACTCAGACCCAGCCTTGCGAGCAACATCAACAGCTGTCGTGTGGCGCTCCATAGTCGCAATGCTAGACTTAGCAAGGCTAGAAGCACAGGCGCTGAACTTCCCTAGAGACGAAGGTCTCCCATCTGGCTTCTTTTGAAAGTCAGACAGGAGATACTCATACTCAGCATTCGCGCCCCGACTAAGAAGAAGCTTGAAGGTGGAGTCGGAGCCGCGTACCATCAGCTCCGGAGCGTAAGACTTCAAGGTCTTCGACTTGGGGCCCATTCGCGCAGCAAATCCCGCAATGGTGGAGGGGACCTCAGCTGCTGGAAGCACTTCCTTATAAACAGCGCCGAGTGTCAAGAGGGACGTGTCCAGATACTTCTTGGCGTGCTTCACAGTCGCTCCCACCTGGTCGATGGCTTGGTCGAATGACAAGACATCACTCGCCGCGCCAACGGAGCGGGAGGAAGGGCCTGCATAGCAAGAGAAATACATATCAAAAATTCGGAAAGAAGGCAAACAAGCAAATCAGCACACAAAAATCATTATTTCTCACCGGCAAGAGAGTGAGCATAGCCGAACAGTCGCCTAGCCTGCTCCCCTTCAGAAGCACGAAGAGCGTCTAACTCTTCCTGGGCAGTCGATTGCTGGGAGAGGGTCTTCTCCACATCAGCCAGTCGAGATTTCAAAATTTCTTTCTCCTCTAAAACAAAAGAGAGAAAGTAGTCCAGTCACATAAAAGAACAAGAGCAACATGTGCAAAACAAAGGAAGAAGCTTACGACTGAGCTGGTCCAGTTGAGAGCGAAGAGTGACTCGCTCATCCTCCGAGTACGCAAGAGCTTCGCCAAAAGAAGCAAAGCCGCTTGCGGCCGGCTACACGCATAACTCACACATCACATACACATGACAAAGAAAAAAGATACCATATTGACAGAGACAAGAAGGTTTACATGATTCAGCCAGGAGGGCAGTGAAGGAGTCGTAAGCGCAGCAGTCGAGGCAGTTGCAGTAGGCGTTGCGGCCGCCGACACAGGAGCAGAAGGTGGCAAAGGAGCGACTACCGCCTCTGCAGCTGGAGAGGAGGTGGGAGTCGTGTCTTGGGCAGCCAGATGACTAGCGACCCGATCATCACTAGAAGATGAAAGCAAAAGGAAAAGGACGATCAGAAACTAAAGCATAGCGAGCAATCAAAAAGAAGACGCACACAGTCACACGACAAAGAAAGTAACTTCGCTCATCTTCATCGGAAGTGAGATCGAGGTCGTACCGAGGCCCGCCGAAGCCAGATTGGCCAGTCGAAGGCGGAGGTGAGCGCTGAGCCAAAGGAGGCACATCCCGCGCAGGTGAAGAAGTACCAGAGTCCATGGCCTCCTCACCTTCATCTGACTGCACCTGGCGGAGACGCTTAGGAGCGGGCTCATCGGTCGCCTCGGTGTCGAGTTGCTCTAAGCCTTTTCCATCGACTTCGGACTTCTCCGATGGAGAGGATTCGACCCCAGGCAAAGAGTCTGTCGACTTTTCTCGCTCCTTCATGTAGCGTACCTGCACTTAAAATATGGCAAGGTACCTGTGTATAGTGCAAATCACTGGATCGATTCGTTTGCACACACAGTTTATTATCAATTTTATTACATCGATGATCCATACTTAGAAAATATTCGATACAACTTGCATAGTATAAAGCTAGCACAAAAAGAGTAAACAGCGGAAATACAATAGCAGTGAGTATCCATCAACTTCATGTTGCCACACGCGAAAACATGTTGGTTGCAGACTCGAAACCTTTAAACGAAATCTCACTCATCATCTGAATAATCTGCAATAAGAAAAATATTGCAACAACGTGGGTCAGATTCCATTAAAAATGGAGTCTGGCAAGTGACACTATGATGGACACTTAGTGGAATAACTCCAATAACCTATATGCATATTTGGCTGGTGGAGTTCAAGGCTATTTTGCATAAAGCCAATTTTTTCTAACTCTATGGAAAACACTTTTGCTCTATTCAAGACATCCGTGGCATGAAATCCACTGTCTCATTCTACCCTTGTTCACCCATCAAGTTTTATTTTTGAAGTTGGAATGGTGGAATCCTCCGTTGACGTCCGTGATCAACTGCTCAAATTGTCCGTACCGAGGAAACGGCTAAGTACTTAGTTTTACACTCTGCAGAGGTTGTGCGCGTTCACCATTGTACCCATTCAACCCAAACTATCCTTTACACTCTAAAGTGATAAGGAAAAGGAGAAGAATGAGACGAGATCTTTCAGAAGCATTTTCCCACCCACTCTGGCTTGACCAGTTCCACCTAACACCCTCTACATCTGCTTGTCAAGGAGGGGCGAGTCCACGCAACTTAGTTGATCAATCCAGAGCCCATTGGCAATGGCTACACTAGAAGCAATCGTCACTCGGAATTCTTCAGATCTCTTTGTTCCCTGGGTGGCCATCCACAAGTGCACGTACTCCAGGAACCATAGACATGGGCCTGAGTAGCCACTCAACTTCGCCACCATATACAACCAATCCACCCAGGAGGTTCTTTATTAACTTAGTAGAGTTTAGATTTTCACAAAACAACATTTGCATAGCATCAAATAATTCTACTAAGTATTACATAGGAACCTAGACACAGGAGTAAGGAATTTCGACACAGGTCTAGCATAGCAGTACTATCCTACACATGCTTATACAAAAATACACTAAGTAATGCATATAGAAAATAGTAGGAGGTTTATGAATATGCCACTTGCCTTTGGATGATGTCTTTACTCACAAACTCTTTTCAACGTTATTCGGAGCTCTCCGTTCGATCTATACATAGCAATCATAAACAATCACACAACAACACAATATAAAATGAACAAACAAATTTCATAAAACTTCTAAGGAAAATATGTTTATGCAAGACGTGCAAAATACTTCTAAGGACTAGAGATGCATGTTATGCCATGAAAATCTTCTAAGTTAATGCAAGGTAAATATGTTGGTCAAAAATGACTAAGGACTAAGGTCATAGGTTGGACAATTTACTTTGCTATAAATCATCTTAAATAAGCACTCTAATGGCTTAGTCATGATGTGCAAAAATACTTAGAGAAAATACTAAGTCTATTCTTCAAGGTGATCAACAATTATTAACAACTCTTTGGAAATTGGATATTCACTATAGTGAGAGAGACACACACCCGCCCAACCACTTATTGTGGAACATGTCTCATGTACGTGGACATGTAAGGTTAGTCTCTAGGCCGCTTCATCTCACTATGCCACTAGGATCCAACAAACTTCAAAGATGGTAATAACATGATGAAAAATTGTTTATGTCTAAAGTTAAAGACCAAATTTGGAAAGAGGGAAAAGATAGAAAGAAAGATGTAGTTGATCTTCAGGCTTCATCTCCAGCTTGTAACTTTCTTCTTGGTCATGTCTTGATTAAATTTTTGGTAGACTTGATGATTCTTCATACTTGATGATCCTTGTATCACCAAAACTGGTCTTGGATATAACTTAGTCATCATGAAGTCTCAGAGAAGAAGAAAAGAAAGAGAGGAAGACTTAGAGAATAAAGGGGGTTGGTCTTCTTAGACTTCCTCTTGATTTCTCTTCTTAGTGCTTCTACTTCTTGGAGATGCTTCCAGAGTCTGTTTTCTTCTAAGTCCTTCATTGGCCTTCTAGCTCCATGTTGAAAATCCTAAGTGTCTAAGTGCATAGCACTTTACCAAAATACTAAGTTGAAAATAATCCTAACTTAGAGAAAATAATGAAGAGGTTTTCCTATGAGAAGTATATCTATATGAGAAAATATGTTACGCATGCAATGCACTTTTTAATCATAGGTAACATCATACTAATTTTTTTGATATTTATAAAATATGCATGAGGCAATAAATGCAATTTAATTAATTTTATTTTTGCAAAATATAATAAAAGGAATAAATATAAGATTAAAGTTTTTAGTGATTAATTTTTTATAACAAAATTTTATAAATAGTGTTAATAGACAGAGAGGATTTAAATAAATTTATAGCAATTGGATTTACTCAAAAATAATCTTTCTATCAAAAGTTATGTCAAAAATAGTCAAACTATTCAAATTACGGGTATGATTATTAAATCGTCAAAACTATTCTCAAAAATTATTTTCTAACAGAAGCATAATATAACACATATTTTAAGGATTCCAAAACAATTTTATTTGCAATTTTTAGAATGATAGATTTAAAGTTATGATAAATATACTCATATCATCCATTTGAGATTTGAATAATTTCAACTAAGACAAATTTGAATTCTAAAATATTCTATATGTCAAGGGATTTCCAAATATATAAAATTTGTCAAATTTGGATATGTGGTTAAAAAGTTATGAAGGTTTGAATTTATAGGGACTAATCTGTAAACTGCCGATTTAAATTTGGATATGTGGTTAAAAAGTTATGCGTGCGTCGACTTCAGATCGGACGGTTCTGGGGCCGTGACCAGAGAGTGGCGGCGCTAGGTCACCGGAGCACGTTAGCTGACGGCGGCGACGGCTCGGCATGCCGTGTTCCGGCGAAAATAAGAAGACGAGGAGAGGGCTTTCGTTACCAAAGCATGCAGGACATCGAGATGGGCTCGTAGGCAAAGTAGGGGACGGCCGTGTTTCCTGATTCTTCCTGGATTGCTCGCCAGAGATGTCCACGACGGCCCGAGCTTCGGTTCGAGGACGCACGACTCAAAATGCTGAGAGATAAAATGCCATACCTTGTCAAAATGATGCGCACGGGCAAGGTGACGCGAGGGGGAGGGATGAGAGGAGCTCGGGAGGTCGGGGCTCACCGGAATAAGCAGAGGACGACGGCGGCAATGGCGGAGATCCGAGGACGAACTCGAGAAGCCTGAGGGCTCTCGGGCTAGGGTTCGTGGGGGAATGGAGAGAGGAGGGGCAAGGGGTTTTAAAAGGCCGGAGGGGACGAAACAGCTCGCGCAATTTGTGCACTGGATTTTGGAAACAAATCGGAGTAGATCTCGGAGGAATTTCTGGCTAGAGGTTGAAGAAGATACCCCCTGACACGTGGGTCCCGCCTGTCAGGTTTTTTCTCTTTTTCTTTTTTTGATTTTCAATTTCCTTTATAACTTTTGATTTAATACTCCAAATCAAGTCAATTAAATTTCTAAAAATTTGTAAAAACCATATCTATGTGTTAAACCAGTTGTGGGCATGTTTTGAACACTTTTGAAAAATAAAATTATGAAATATTCATAACATTCAAATTTGCCCATTTATGTCAACTTTGAAATTAGGGATATACTAAATTCATTTGGCATTAAATAAAATTTATGAAATTACCACAGTCATATATGTTGGATATTAAGTTATCTTAAACTCATTTTCAATAACCATTTATTTTTCTTATGGTAAAATAGTAAAATAACAACATACAATTTATTTTAAAAGAAATGGGAAAAATAATTTATTCATTTTAGAACTAATAATTCTTGTGCAAAATTTGTTTTCATAATATGATAAATTATTTAAAAACTCCATATATGCATTTGGAAAACATTCTGCCTTTATCATATTTCTCATGTTGAAATTATTCATGAAAATCATTTTTATGTTTTCAAAGTTGATGGAAATGATTTAAATTAATTATCAAAATGTAATTTTAGGTTTAAGAAATACTTTGTATAAAAGAATTTAAACTAAACTCCAAAATTTTAAATAATGATTAGTTGGATATTTTAAATTTTAAATATCTAGAAATAAAAGTCTTTTAAAGTTGATTTTCTTATGCTTTTATAGTTTTATCTTAATCAAAAATAAAAGTTTAAATTTTTAGTGAATTTTTTAACGTTCCAAAATATTGGGATGTTACACTTCAGCATAGCAGTCTCCTCAACAGACCCAGCTTCAGGAAGGGGAGGGAGCGAAGACTTTGTCGAATGCCCCTGCACAAGGCAAAATAAAATCAAACTCAAAATAAAGGAAGAGGACGATAGCAAGATCAGTCGACGACAAGGGCGCAAGTAACTTACCTTGGGAAGAGGATTCTCTAAGCTGAAGGGAGAAGTCTTGAAGGCATAGTTGATGGTGTCCTCAGCTTTATAGCTGGTCTCCGACTTCACAAGCGTGTCGAGCTCATTCGCCGACAACTCCACATCACTAATCCTGGTGGCGTCGAGTACCCCCTCATAAGCCCACATCGGGTGAGCGCGCTATTGAAGAGGACACACTCGAATCTTCAGGAAAGTGTAGATTAACTGAACACCGGAGACGCCGGTGTTCAGCAATCCAGCGATTTTCTCCAGCAGCGGTGCAGCCTCGAGTTCTTCGGCTAGAGAAAGGGAGTGTTCCCAGGCCTTCGTCTTCTCAGCGACGCCAATCGAGAAGGCATGGCAGACGTCTTGGCCCAGTTGAACGTAGAACCATTTGGTCCTCCACCCCTGAGCAGACTCGACTGCCTTCAAAGTAATGTACTTGCAACCAGCCTTGACCTGGAACCCGACGCCTCCGACGGGGTTGACACGGCCGTTGCGGGCCATAGGACGCACTAGGAAGATCGACTTCCATAGTGCCCAGCTAGGGGATATCCCCAAGAAGCATTCGCACATTACCATAAAACAGGCAATGTGCAAAACGCCGTTGGGGACCAGATCATGGCTCTGTATCCCGTACGCAAAGAGGAGGCTACGCATGAAGTCATGCAATGGAAAGCCGAAGCCGTGGGGGAGGAACTCGGCGAAACATACCCACTCTACGAAAAGGGGCGCGGGGAAGTTGTCTTTGCCAGAAGCTCGAACGGTGAGCTCCGTGGATGGAGGAAGAAGCCCCTCCTTGCGAAGACTCGCCAGCCGCTTCTCCATCACGATGGACGAGGTGTACCACGACTGACCAAAAGGAAAAGCTCCTTCAAACTTAAAAGAAAAATGGCAAGAATGAAAAAGAGCCGAGTGGGAAACTCCCATCGGGAGAAGGTAAAAAAGAATTCGACGGGTAAAAGCATAAAATTGAGATTATCCTCTACTGCAAGCAATAAAGCACAATCTCGGGGGCTACTCCCATCGGGAGCACTGCCATGCACCCAACAGAATCAAAAGACACTCGAAACATATAAATTCCCGAGTGAAAATCAGTCGATGGAGTACCTCAGATGTTGTATACAAGAAATACAAAGGTAAGACCCATCGATCAGTCGAAAGGGTTGAGGATGACTCCAGCAGTGTTTTAATCCTGGACATTTCCGTGTCAACAGATACGATGAAAATCCTGGCGGATGCGCTGGGTAGCAAATTAAAAACTGCAGAACAATATCAGTAAGACCATCGACTGGCCTGAGGTGTGTCTGTCCAGTATGTTCCGGGTTCGAGCCCAAGGACTCGAAACCCGACTGAAGACTAGTAAGGTTTTGCCCGCAGTTAACTGGTTTCGACCCATCGAATAAATCCAGGCCTACATAGTCGAAATCCTTTGTCAAAATTCATACGTCCAAAAGATAAAAATATCATATCAAAATCATAAAACGTGAGAGGTGCACTATGTAGTGAGTCCATGACTTATTCCCCGAATAGCCAAGCACTCGGGGGCTAATGACAAGGTTATACTAAACGGGTACCCCTTTGTGTTGGTAGCCCAAGTCGAAGACATATACCATAGATAGCATAGTCGGTAGTACTTTCCATAAATGTAGTCCTAGTCGGTCACGACCCGAGAATCACAAAACCCTAGCAAGATCAAGGGCACGCCCAACCAGAATCACAAAACCCTAGCAAGATCGACATCTTGCTAGACCTCTCTCCTCACTGCATATACACAATCAATAACAGACAAGCACGAGTATGGGTTTTACCTCACTCGAGGGGCCCGAACCTGGGTAATTCCCACTTGTCAGCCGACGAATCTACCAACACCACGCGTTCTCTACCTCATAACTCTAACCCTAGGCTAGGAACCATGGGTATTAATGGGGAGATCCTTCGTCAGCCGGCTTGCGAACATACGTGGTATGGAAGCTGCACGGTCCATCCAACATTGCCTCATATGTCGTCGGGTTACTCAGGGCCGTCCATGCCAGCTTTACGTCTTGATTCTGGGTCCATGTCAGACCATCTGTCTTTGGGCGCTGTGTCGCGCTAGCCTCTGGCTGTGTTGGTGCAACTGCAGCGACATGCTGCGCTTCAAACCTGTACTCTGGCTCCCTTCTCTTGACACCGACATTCTCCTCTCGCTGAGGTGGTCCGGTTATGTTGTTGCCCTGGTACCTCCTACTCGGCTCTTCCAAGTTAAGCAGGGGCTGCATTGGGTCTCCCAGTGTATAACTGTCCGCAATGCGGATCGTCTCGGCCAAAGTTTCCGGCTTCTCTCTATGCAACTTTTTCCATAACATGGAGCCATGCCGATATCCCTGCGCGAAACATGAGATGGACTGCGACTCCACAACTCCCTCGCAGGAATTGCGGACAGTACTCCACCGAGTTAAGTAGTCTCGGTCGGTCTCGTTATCTCTCTGCTTGCACATCGCAAGCTGCTGAGGTCTGTTTGGTCTCGTGTATGTGCTGGAAAAATTGCTGACAAAAGCATCTTCAAAGTACGGCCAGCAGTCCACACTTCATTCTCTCAAGTTGTTGAGCCAGATCAGAGCTGGCCCTTCCAACACCTGCGGGATATACCTCACCGCCCATCGCCTGTTACCACCGACAATGTTTACAACCGACAGATAGTCTATCAGCCAGTCCTGTGGGGACCCCGGACTAACTGCCCGAAATACCCGATTATGCTTAACACAACGATCTCATGATCAGTCTGTCGTTGCACATAACCCGAATTGAATACCAAAGTTTACATCCATTACAATACCGAATTAAAGTCTTACATAAATGGTCATTCAGACCAAGTCTTACATAGGTGCCTTCAAGGGCCAAACCAAAACAATCAGTGGAAATAAGGCGTAGTAGACATCAAATCCTAGCGATGACCCGACAGGCCGTCGACTTATGAAGATCCTTAGTTGGCATAGATGTCGCCATACTCTTCCTGAGCGTAGGACTCCTCGAAGTCTGGCTACGACAATAGCCAGAGACAAAGCTAGTATGAGTACATTTGAATGTACTCGCAAACTACTCCAACATGAGTGCACTAGTCTCAATTTTAGTTTCACACTTTTATTTATTTAAGACATCTCTATATCTTTGTTGAAGAAGATAAGAAAATTATAACTACTCTTAATATCTCAATGTTATTAGTTTCTTCAAAAACTCCTCCTTTTCCGACCATAAACCATTATGGTGATCATTTTCCAACTACCTCGTACCGATCCGTTGGTATAGGTGTATGGAACATTCTCCAATTTCTTTTTCTTTTAAAACTCAATTCTTTTCCCAAAACTTGCACATGATCAAAGTAGGGCCTCTCAACTGTCCATATCCGAGGACTCGGCTATTCGAATAGTTTAATTACCCTCTGCAGAGGTAGCACGCTTTTCCCACACTCATCCGATAACTCATCGTGTCAGCCACGCTTCGCCATACCCGTGGTATGCGAAGTTGAGTCACCGACCCTAGTCTTTCCTTTGCTCATGCTAGTAAAGGATCCTGCCCATATGATACTTCCCATCGACACTTAACCCAGCCCGTCGGGATCTAAGTGTGAGGACTCATATGTTTTATCTGGCGGTGTATAGGGGACATCCTTCTATCCTCCTCCTTATCTACTCATAGATGTTGAGAGAGGACCCAGGTCAGGGGTAGGTCGTCAAACCATTCCCTCATGCATAACAGAGTCATCTCTGTTGATGCAGTGCCCCATACTAATAAGAGCAAACTATATGACTAGACCCTTTCCCATATGTGGGTAAATGTGGTCGCACAGAATATCAGCTGATCGACGTAAGTACTAAGACACAACGTGCTTTTCTCAAAAACCACCTTTCTCCATTTCTTTACTTCAACACCATATCATAGTGCTTTATATCCACACAAGTTTTCAAAGGAGTTTTGAATAAACAAATCTTGGTTTTTCCATCCTATAGTTTTAGCATATACTTCTACATTGGGTGGCAAAATAATCTCTATGTACTTTTAAAAAGGGTTTTATAAACCTTTGCCTTTGAAAAATGATTTGTAAATCTAGATGCATAAGTTATGTGCAAGCTCAGAGAGTAGCTTGCCTTGCTCAACAAAGTGGTCTTGGTCTTGGTCTTCAGGTTCCACAAATCCCTCCTCCTCGATATATCCGGCAACGTTCTCGTCTAATACACAAGCAATCAATACAACCAATCACTAGCCTATTCAAACAATCATCATAGCAATACACTCTTAGAGGTCCTAATTAACCATTCCACATATCAAACAACACTATGTGGTTTCAATTTAATTGATTTAACCATTATTCCATTGTATTTTAATTAGGGCAGAAACTTGTTGCACATGTTTAATTGCATAGCTTGAGTTATGTTTGTCACAAAAATACAAACTGAAATTCTACAGGAAGCTAATGATGTGTAGAAGATGACACTATTGGGTTTGGGTCATTTGGAGTTACCAAACTCCCTACACATTGTTTTGAATCCAGATGCCAATTAATAAGGTTTTGGCTATTATTTAAATTATATTCACCTAAAATTTAAACCCTTTTAGGGATGACTAACCATAGTTAAATGTGACCTAATAAAATTAGTTTCAACTAATTTGGATTATCAGAGTATCAGAAACAAACTAGTTTAGAATTTAAACCATTTATGGTATTTTGAATAGTGTATTTTTATTATATATCCAAATGGGATGAAACCAATTGGTTGGATAGAAAATTTCATAACCTATCCAAAACAGTATGATTTGTTTCATTTGGAGTTTTAAATCTAAAGTTATGGAATTTCAAAGTTTGGGTCCAGTACTGGTTTTGAATTAATTTCTAAATTTGAATAAATAACCCAGAGTGGATAATGTTGAGAATCCTGACGGGTGGGGTCCACTCGTCAGTGACTCAACCGAAACAGTGCGCGCGCTGGGAAATGTTTAAAAATCTGACGTGCGGGGCCCGCGGGTCAGCGACTAAAACGCGAAGCGGTACGCTACCGTTGGATCCAAATCCAACGGCCCGGAGCGAGCGCGCCGGCGGCGACCAGAAACGGGCGGCGCCGTGGCTCCGGCGACGGCGTCGAGGACGGGCTGCTCACCTAGGGGCTCGGGAGACGATGGCGACGGTGCAGGAGGGGTGCGGCGGCTCGGGGAAGCTCGGGGCTAGGTGGCGCGGGCTGGGGAGGCTCCTGGCGACGACGGCGTGAAGCTCCTCCGTCCGCGGCCGTGCTCCAACTCCGGCGAGTCCGCTGCGCCGTTCCTGGGCACAATCCAGAGGGGAAAAAGGGGCGGGTGAGCGAGGGGTTCATGGAGAAGGGGGTGCGGCCAGAGAGAAGGGAAGGGGAAGGGTAGCACGGCCTGGCCGTGGTCGTCGTCTGCCTCGGGCACGGCGAGCTCGAGGAGACCCACGGGCGGCTGGGCTTTGCGGCGACGGCGTCGCCCTCCAGGCGGTGCTCGAGAGGGGTGGTGTGAGAGGCGGAGAGGCAGTGGCGGTGTGGTGAGAAGAGGGGCACGGGGGCCTTTTATAGCGGCCGGGCGGCGCACGGTGGACGCGATGCAGAGGGCACCCGCGGCCGTGCGTGCTTGCCGTAGGCCGGTGGAGGGTGTGGCTAGGCTGCGGGGTGCTCGGGGGACCGGGTGGGTAAGGTGCTGCTGCGTGGCGCGTGCTGCGCGTGCGAGACGGGGCGGGCCGGCCGTGAGCGCGCTCGGGCGGTGCACGACGTGCACGGCGTGGCGCGGGCGCGGCGCGGTCGGGGCGTGCTGGTGTGTGTTGCCGCTGCGCGAGGGCGCCAGGAGGTGAGGGAGAGCGAGGGGGGGCACGGAGCGGCCAGCACGGCGCGGCGCCTGCGCGGCCACAGTGCCGACAATGGCGACGTGCGCGCGCCCGCTGCTGTCTCCGGCGGTTCCTCGGCGCTCCCGAGGCCAATTCCTCGCGTTCTTGAGTGCGGTGAGGTTGGAGGGGTGAGGCAAATCGAGAGGGGGCATAAGCTTGCATCAATTTGATCGAATTCGATCAAATCATCCAAGGATTTGGCTCGGTTTGGGAAGAACAGGGTGGTGCTCCACAGGTGTTTGCTGAAATGCCTGAACCAAAACAGTAGCATTTTGGCTATTTAATTTTCCATATTTCTCTTAATTCTTTTGGGTCCAAACTTAGGATCTAGGCTAAGTATATTATTGGTGAGTGTTACAAAGTCTTTTTGAAATATTTTGAAATATTTCAATCATGAGTTTCTGATTTGAATTTGAGGTTTTGAATTTGAGTTTTTGAAAGGGAATACTTTGTAAAAATTAACTAGGAGTGTTTATAATATTACTCCATTGATTTTGGTGTGAAAATAAAATTATGCTTCTTAATTTGGAAAAATAATGTGACATGTGTCACATGGTGTTTTGTTTTTTTGATTTGTTTTATTTGTTTTCTTTTCCTCAAATTTTTAATTAGAGCTAGAATTCAACAATCTTGCAAACAATGCAACAAGCAACACTCAAGAATTAAACATACACACATTTTTATAAGAAAAGTTTTTGTTGGCCCACATTATTGCACTAATAATTATATTAATATTTTTGGGATGTTACAGACTTCCCCCCTTAAAATAAATCTCGTCCCGAGATTTGCTAAGCCTGGGTACTAAAGAGGTTGGGAAACTTGCTTCTAAGATAGTCTTCACGTTCCCAAGTTGCTTCATCTTCAGAGTGGTTAGTCCACTGGACTTTGTAGAACTTGATTGCTCGCCTGCGGGTGAGACGAACATCTTCGTCGAGAATCTTGAGGGGCGTCTCACGATAAGTCAGATCTTGATTCAGGTCGACGGACTGGTGATCGATGTTTTTGAAAACATCAGGCTGGTCAGGAACTTCAAGACATTTCCGGAGCAAGGAAATGTGGAAAACATCATGGTAATCTGCTAACTCTTGAGGCAACTCCAGTTGATAAGACACCTCTCCTCGACGGGCAAGGATCTTGAAGGGTCCAATATATCTTGGCGCTAATTTTCCTTTGACATGGAAACGCTGCATTCCTTTAAGGGGTGTCACTCGGAGATAGACATAATCTCCGATATTGAAGGTGACCTCACGACGCTTGGGATCAGCGTAACTCTTCTGACGGGATTGGGCGGTCTTGAGTCGCTCTCGGATAAGCTGGACTTGCTCTTCAGCCTCACGGAGGTTATCTGGTCCAAACAGTTTGCCTTCTCCGGTGTCAGAACAATTCAGGGGTGTACGACACTTCTTGCCGTAAAGGGCTTCAAAAGGAGCCATTTGCAGACTAGACTGGTAACTGTTGTTGTATGAGAATTCTGCAAATGGAAGACAATCTTCCCATTTGGATCCATAGGCTAGGACACATGCGCGAAGCATGTCCTCTAATATCTGGTTTACTCGTTCAGTTTGGCCATCGGTCTGGGGGTGATAAGCTGTGCTAAACGCCAACTTGGTTCCGAGGGCTTCGTGCAGGGCTTTCCAGAACCTTGAGGTGAATTGTGTGCCTCTATCTGATACAATCCTCTTAGGCACACCATGCAGGCTTACTATTCTGGAAATATACAGGTCTGCTAACTGATTCCCCCGATAGGTGGTGTTGACGGGAAGAAAATGGGCAACTTTGGTCAGCCTGTCAACGATGACCCATATTGAGTCATGGCCTCGGTTGGACCTTGGAAGCCCAGTGATAAAATCCATTCCAATCTCATCCCACTTCCACTCGGGAATCTTTAAGGGTTGAAGCAATCCAGCGGGTCGCTGATGTTCAGCCTTGACTCGCTGACAAATATCACACTTGCCTACAAAAACACCAATTTCTCGCTTCATTCCGTGCCACCAAAATCTTTCACGAAGGTCTTGGTACATCTTGGTTCCGCCGGGGTGGATTGAGTAAGGGGTCTCGTGGGCTTCCTTTAGGATTAACTCCTTGAGTTCCGAGGTATTGGGGACACAGATACGACCATTGAATCTCAACACTCCTTCTGCATCCTCGGTAAAACCAGGCGCTTTACCGAGAGAAATCTTCTTCTTGATTCCTTCTATGCTCTCATGACCTTTCTGGGCCTCCTTGATTTGGTCTATCAGAGTTGGAGCTAACTCTAAATGGGCGAGATAGCCGTGACTAACAAGCTCTAGTCCAAAATCTTTGAACTCTTTGAACAGGGCTGGCTGCTCTGCTTGGATCATGGCATTCAGGGTGCAGGGTTTGGGACTAAGGGCATCGGCAACTACATTAGCTTTTCCAGATAGGAGCGCCACGTCTTCAGAGCAAGAACAACAGCGGCTAACTCCAGGTCATGGGTTGGGTAGTTCTCTTCATGTGGTCGCAACTGTCGAGACAGATACGACACCACCTTGCCTTCTTGCATCAGAACACAACCCAGTCCTAGACGTGATGCATCGCAATACACGTCGAAACTCTTGGTGACGTCTGGCATAATCAGGACAGGGGTTGAGGTCAATCTCTTCTTTAATTCCTGGAAACTCTCTTCACACTTCTGAGTCCATTCAAATTTCTTGTCCTTTTTCAGCAGTTGGGTAAGGGGTTTGGCTATACTGGAGAATCCCTCAACAAACTTGCGGTAGTACCCCGCTAGTCCGAGAAAGCTTCGGATTTCAGTCACACTAGTTGGGGCTTCCCAGTTCACAATGGCTTGAATCTTCTCTGGGTCAACAGAAATTCCTCCCGCAGACACAACATGTCCGAGAAATGAGACTTCACTGAGCCAAAACTCACACTTGCTAAACTTGGCATACAACTGATGCTCTCGGAGGGTTGCTAAAACTAGACGCAGGTGTTCGGCATGCTCTTCTTCAGTTTTGGAGTAAATAAGGATGTCATCAAGGAAAACTACCACGAACTTGTCAAGATACTCCATGAAGATCTTGTTCATGAGGTTCATAAAATAGGCTGGGGCATTGGTCAGACCAAAGGACATTACGGTGTATTCAAATAAACCGTAACGGGTTGTGAAGGCAGTCTTGGGAATGTCTGTCTCTCGGATTCTTAACTGATGATACCCTGACCGAAGATCGATCTTGGAAAAGACTCGGGCTCCGTTCATTTGATCGAACAGATCCTCGATCTTTGGGAGAGGGTACTTGTTTTTGATGGTCACATCATTTAACCTGCGATAATCCACACACAGGCGTGTGGTACCATCTCTCTTATCCACAAAAATAATGGGTGATCCCCAGGGTGAAGCACTTGGGCGAATAAGCCCTTTGCTGAGCATATCTGCTAACTGCTTCTTCAACTCAACCAGTTCTTCTGGATTCATCCGATAAGGTCTTTGGGATATGGGGGCTGTCCCGGGGATAAGTTCAATGATGAACTCAATATCCCGATCCGGTGGCATACCAGGCAATTCTTCAGGAAAGACATCTTGGAACAAGTGAATAACACGGATCTCATCTAGGGTGGGTCGAGCTATGCTCTCATGGCATCCTGGTTGGGTTCGACTGGTTTGTGACACATATTCCACTTCTACTCCTTTGTCGGTGGTGAGGGATACAGCTCTTCTGGCACAGTCAATTCGACCATGGTACTTGGCTAACCAATTCATACCCAGTATGACATCTATTCCTTGGGTTCCTAGGATGATTAAGTCGACTAGGAACTTTTCCCCTTTGATTTCAAGGGAAACGTCCGGGCAAAATGACTTGGTATCTATGGTGGATTCTGGGATTTGGATGACCATGGGTTTGGGTAAGAGGTTTCCGACTAAACCTCCCTTAGCAACAAATTCTTGGGTAACAAAAGAATGAGTAGCACCAGAATCAAACAGAACAGTTGCAGGTACTGAGTTGACAAGGAACGTACCCAGCACAACATCTGGTGCATCCATGGCCTCTTCAGCATTGATGTGGTGCAGGCGTCCCTTGGCAACAGCCACATTTCCGCGGGGTGCGGGGTTCTTGCCATTTACATTGCGGCCTTGGCCGTTGTTCGGCGCCTGTGCATCGGGGCGTGGACCATTCTTCTTAGGATTGGGGCATTCTTTGGAGTAGTGACCTTTGGTGCCGCAATTGAAACAGACAACATTGGCATTGCGGTTGAAGTTGTTAGAGTTCCCTCCGGGACGGGTGTTGTCATTAGGACGGCTGAAGCTGTTTGAGTTGTTTGGGTGATTAGGGTAATTGGGGCGTGGGTTTGGTGGTGGTCGATAGGCTGGCTTGGGGTTTGGTGGGTGGGTGCGAGGCTTCTGACTGCTCGAACCTTCCTGGGCAATCATTCTCCTCTTACGACCTTCAAACATGGACTTGCGCTTGGTATCCAACTGGATGGCCTTGTCCACAAGTGATTCCAAATCAACAAAGTCATGGATAACCAAGGCGCATTGCAGTTCATCATGAAGTCCGTTCATGAAACGCTCCATCTTCCTCCTCTCGGTGTCGACGCCATCAGGAGCATATCGAGACAAGTCAGTGAACTCATCGAGGTATCCGACCACATCCTTACTTCCCTGCCGCAACCTGCGGAATTCATCCTTCTTCCGCTCAATGAGTCTGCGGGGAATGTGCTTCTTGCGGAACTTTTCCTGGAAATCATCCCAGCTGATAGCATAACCAGCTTGCTGGAGAGCCTTGGTAGCTTCCCACCAAGACCGTGCTGGTCCTGCAAGATAGTGGGTCGCATACAGCACCTTCTCAGGTTCTCCCACGGCTGCAACTTCCAGGTTATTGTTAATGGTGCGAAGCCAGTCATCGGCCTCAAGTGGGTGAAGTCCCTTGGAATAGGTGGGTGGGTTGGTCTTTTGGAAGTCGCTCAAAGTGGACCGCTGATTTCCTTCACCATTGCCATTGCCATTGCCATTGTTGTGGTGGTTGTTGTTGTTGTTGTGAGCGGCAGCTATCTGTTGTAGGGAAGCGATATGAGCTTGACGCTCAGTCCGGGCAGCTTGGCGTTCCTCCATGATGAGCGCCAGAAGTTGGGCTGTGGTTGGGTCCGGTGGGGGTGGTGGTGCTCCTCCATCCGCGTTGGTGCGACGAGTGTCCACCATCCTGAAGCACACCGGGTATAAGGGGCAAGCAAAAAGGGTTCTGACCAAGGAAAGATTGGTTTTGCGTAGAGATTGATTTACTAAGGATTATAGGAGAAACATTTTACACAGATTTAACAAGACTAGCACACATTCATATAGCACAACCATTACATCAAGAGTTCACCATATCAAGCCTACAACATTTTTCCTTAAGCTAAAGTACATAGTAAAAGTTCCAAAAGAACCACAACTTTGACTCTACTAGCGATAGGGGGTCGACCTAATCTTGCGGTAGAACTCAAGTAACTCGCCTACTGAGGTGGAACCTCAGGCTCTGCCATGTCAGCATCGGACTGGTAGGGTGGCTCCTCTGGATCCTCCTCCTCATCATCCTCATCCTCATCGTCCATCTCCTCCAGATAGTCGTCATCGTCACTGAGGAAAGCATCGTTCTCCTTGCGGAGATCCTCGCCCTCCTCCTCCATCTCGTCAGTACGGAGCTCCAAATCCTCTATCAGCTCATCCTGCTCTGCAACCTTCTTGTGGAGCTTCGCTATGGTCTTCCGCATCTGGGTTCCCTTCTTGAGAAGAGCGGCCTTCTCAGTCTTCAGTTGTGCCTCACTCTCGCGACTCTCCTTGAGCGAGAGACGCTCAAAGTGAGACCAAAGCCTAGCGCACCTCAGATCCTCCTGGGTGCGAAAGAGCATAATCTCCATGTCCAGGATATACTCTCCGAATGTCGGGTGCAGAGGGGACCGAATTGGGTGTCCATCGATGGTGCGCCTCCCGTAGAACTGGAAACGAGAGTTTACCAGCTCCGCCTTGTGTTCCTCACAAAGCCGGGATAGCATCCGCTGCATGGAACGACACAGTCCATCGTCCCAGTGGACGTCCATGAGGGTGAAAGAGAGTGCCCTGGATCCGGGGGACTTGATGTTCCCGCGAACAGACGCCTCGATCAACCAGGACAGGTTCCCGTTACCGGGAGCGTCCACCTGGGCTCCCTTAAACTCAGGAGTGGGACGACCTAGCAGCTTGGTCAACTCGAACAAGTCCTTCTCGAACATCAACTTGCCGTCCTTCTCCAGCTGAACGAACTCGGTGAAATGGATCGCCATCTATAATTTTTAGTCAAAATTTTAAGTTAGTGAGATGGCAAGTATATCAAAATTTTAATGGAAGGGACAATATGTAAGCAGATTTTTAAGTTTATTAAAATGACAAGTGTGGCAAGTTTTTATGAATATGAGAGAAAACTTAGTAGTTTGTAAGAAGGGAATTTTTGCATAAGTGAGAGGGTAAGAGATAAGCATTTTTAAACTAATTCCTTACTTTGTTTTCTTTAAAACTCAACTTTTGTAATCACTACCTAGCGACCATGCTTATCTAAGGCTCCTAAAGTCGAGATGGCTCTGATACCAATTCTGTGGGGACCCCGGACTAACTGCCCGAAATACCCGATTATGCTTAACACAACGATCCCATGATCAGTCTGTCGTTGCACATAACCCGAATTGAATACCAAAGTTTACATCCATTACAATACCGAATTAAAGTCTTACATAAATGGTCATTCAGACCAAGTCTTACATAGGTGCCTTCAAGGGCCAAACCAAAACAATCAGCGGAAATAAGGCGTAGTAGACATCAAATCCTAGCGATGACCCGACAGGCAGTCGACTTATGAAGATCCTTAGTTGGCATAGATGTCGCCATACTCTTCCTGGGCGTAGGACTCCTCGAAGTCTGGCTACGACAATAGCCAGAGACAAAGCTAGTATGAGTACATTTGAATGTACTCGCAAACTACTCCAACATGAGTGCACTAGTCTCAATTTTAGTTTCACACTTTTATTTATTTAAGACATCTCTATATCTTTGTTGAAGAAGATAAGAAAATTATAACTACTCTTAATATCTCAATGTTATTAGTTTCTTCAAAAACTCCTCCTTTTCTAACCATAAACCATTATGGTGATCATTTTCCAACTACCTCGTACCGATCCGTTGGTATAGGTGTATGGAACATTCTCCAATTTCTTTTTCTTTTAAAACTCAATTCTTTTCCCAAAACTTGCACATGGTCAAAGTAGGGCCTCTCAACTGTCCATATCCGAGGACTCGGCTATTCGAATAGTTTAATTACCCTCTGCAGAGGTAGCACGCTTTTCCCACACTCATCCGATAACTCATCGTGTCAGCCACGCTTCGCCATACCCGTGGTATGCGAAGTTGAGTCACCGACCCTAGTCTTTCCTTTGCTCATGCTAGTATAGGATCCTGCCCATATGATACTTCCCATCGACACTTAACCCAGCCCGTCGGGATCTAAGTGTGAGGACTCATATGTTTTATCTGGCGGTGTATAGGGGACATCCTTCTATCCTCCTCCTTATCTACTCATAGATGTTGAGAGAGGACCCAGGTCAGGGGTAGGTCGTCAAACCATTCCCTCATGCATAACAGAGTCATCTCTGTTGATGCAGTGCCCCATACTAATAAGAGCAAACTATATGACTAGACCCTTTCCCATATGTGGGTAAATGTGGTCGCACAGAATATCGGCTGATCGACGTAAGTACTAAGACACAATGTGCTTTTCTCAAAAACCACCTTTCTCCATTTCTTTACTTCAACACCATATCATAGTGCTTTATATCCACACAAGTTTTCAAAGGAGTTTTGAATAAACAAATCTTGGTTTTTCCATCCTATAGTTTTAGCATATACTTCTACATTGGGTGGCAAAATAATCTCTATGTACTTTTAAAAAGGGTTTTATAAACCTTTGCCTTTGAAAAATGATTTGTAAATCTAGATGCATAAGTTATGTGCAAGCTCAGAGAGTAGCTTGCCTTGCTCAACAAAGTGGTCTTGGTCTTGGTCTTCAGGTTCCACAAATCCCTCCTCCTCGATATATCCGGCAACGTTCTCGTCTAATACACAAGCAATCAATACAACCAATAACTAGCCTATTCAAACAATCATCATAGCAATACACTCTTAGAGGTCCTAATCAACCATTCCACATATCAAACAACACTATGTGGTTTCAATTTAATTGATTTAACCATTATTCCATTGTATTTTAATTAGGGCAGAAACTTGTTGCACATGTTTAATTGCATAGCTTAAGTTCTGTTTGTCACAAAAATACAAACTAAAATTCTACAGGAAGCTAATGATGTGTAGAAGATGACACTATTGGGTTTGGGTCATTTGGAGTTACCAAACTCCCTACACATTGTTTTGAATCCAGATGCCAATTAATAAGGTTTTGGCTATTATTTAAATTATATTCACCTAAAATTAAACCCTTTTAGGGATGACTAACCATAGTTAAATGTGACCTAATAAAATTAGTTTCATCTAATTTGGATTATCAGAGTATCAGAAACAAACTAGTTTAGAATTTAAACCATTTATGGTATTTTGAATAGTGTATTTTTATTATATATCCAAATGGGATGAAACCAATTGGGTTGGATAGAAAATTTCATAACCTATCCAAAACAGTATGATTTGTTTCATTTGGAGTTTTAAATCTAAAGTTATGGAATTTCAAAGTTTGGGTCCAGTACTGGTTTTGAATTAATTTCTAAATTCGAATAAATAACCCAGAGTGGATAATGTTGAGAATCCTGACGGGTGGGGTCCACTCGTCAGTGACTCATCCGAAACAGTGCGCGCGCTGGGAAATGTTTAAAAATCTGACGTGCGGGGCCCGCGGGTCAGCGACTAAAACTGCCCGGAGCGAGCGCGCCGGCGGCGACCAGAAACGGGCGGCACCGTGGCTCCGGCGACGGCGTCGAGGACGGGCTGCTCACCTAGGGGCTCGGGAGACGATGGCGACGGTGCAGGAGGGGTGCGGCGGCTCGGGGAAGCTCGGGGGCGAGGTGGCGCGGGCTGGGGAGGCTCCTGGCGACGACGGCGTGAAGCTCCTCCGTCCGCGGCCGTGCTCCAACTCCGGCGAGTCCGCTGCGCCGTTCCTGGGCACAATCCAGAGGGGAAAAAGGGGCGGGTGAGCGAGGGGTTCATGGAGAAGGGGGTGCGGCCAGAGAGAAGGGAAGGGGAAGGGTAGCACGACCTGGCCGTGGTCGTCGTCTACCTCGGGCACGGCGAGCTCGAGGAGACCCACGGGCGGCTGGGCTTTGCGGCGACGGCGTCGCCCTCCAGGCGGTGCTCGAGAGGGGTGGTGTGAGAGGGGGAGAGGCAGTGGCGGTGTGGTGAGAAGAGGGGCACGGGGGCCTTTTATAGCGGCCGGGCGGCGCACGGTGGACGCGGTGCAGAGGGCACCCGCGGCCGTTCGTGCTCGCCGTAGGCCGGTGGAGGGTGTGGCTAGGCTGCGGGGTGCTCGGGGGACCGGGTGGGCAAGGTGCGGCTGCGTGGTGCGTGCTGCGCGTGCGAGACGGGGCGGGCCGGCCGTGAGCGCGCTCGGGCGGTGCACGACGTGCACGGCGTGGCGCGGGCGCGGCGCGGTCGGGGCGTGCTGGTGTGTGTTGCCGCTGCGCGAGGGCGCCAGGAGGTGAGGGAGAGCGAGGGGGGCACGGAGCGGCCAGCACGGCGCGGCGCCTGCGCGGCCACAGTGCCGACAATGGCGACGTGCGCGCGCCCGCTGCTGTCTC
This sequence comes from Poa annua, assembly GCA_026929855.1. Taxonomy (NCBI): domain Eukaryota; kingdom Viridiplantae; phylum Streptophyta; class Magnoliopsida; order Poales; family Poaceae; genus Poa; species Poa annua. Next base: position 76,019,478 of record CM049426.1, read on the forward strand.
GGGCGGTTCCTCGGCGCTCCCGAGGCCAATTCCTCGCGTTCTTGAGTGCGGTGAGGTTGGAGGGGTGAGGCAAATCGAGAGGGGGCATAAGCTTGCATCAATTTGATCGAATTCGATCAAATCGTCCAAGGATTTGGCTCGGTTTGGGAAGAACAGGGTGGTGCTCCACAGGTGTTTGCTGAAATGCCTGAACCAAAACAGTAGCATTTTGGCTATTTAATTTTCCATATTTCTCTTAATTCTTTTGGGTCCAAACTTAGGATCTAGGCTAAGTATATTATTGGTGGGTGTTACAAAGTCTTTTTGAAATATTTTGAAATATTTCAATCATGAATTTCTGATTTGAATTTGAGGTTTTGAATTTGAGTTTTTGAAAGGGAATACTTTGTAAAAATTAACTAGGAGTGTTTATAATATTACTCCATTGATTTTGGTGTGAAAATAAAATTATGCTTCTTAATTTGGAAAAATAATGTGACATGTGTCACATGGTGTTTTGTTTTTTTGATTTGTTTGATTTGTTTTCTTTTCCTCAAATTTTTAATTAGAGCTTGAATTCAACAATCTTGCAAACAATGCAACAAGCAACACTCAAGAATTAAACATACACAAATTTTTATAAGAAAAGTTTCTGTTGGCCCACATTTTTGCACTAATAATTATATTAATATTTTTGGGATGTTACAAGTCCTCTGGCTTCGTGCTGCCGTCATAAGTCTTCGCGCCTCTTCTCAACTGAAAGTGTCGGACAGGCGGCTCATTCATGATCCGGGGCCGTAAACACTTAGGACCAGGTGGGCCTTGCTCTTCTAGTGCCTCTGACATGTAAATTTTGTCCAGCCGATGCCAGACATCTCCCGGGACAAGCTGTCGAGATCCCAAGCGACAGCCAAACAGGTTGTTCTGAGCTTGGTAGCCGGCTTGCGCCATCGCCGAGTTGCCATCCTCATGCCGGTTCACCATCGGGTTGTAGCGTACCTGCTCTTCTAGTGCAAATCCCTGGATCGATTCATTTGCACACACAGTTTACGATGTAATATCACAACAAAGCGTCAATTTTATTATATCAATGATCCAGAATTACAAAATATTTGATACAAGTTGCATAGCATAAAGCTAGCATTGAAAAAGTACACAGCGGAAATACAATAGCAGTGAGTCTCTATAACTTTCATGCTGCCACAGGCGAAAACATGTTGGCTGTAGACTCGAAACCTTTAAACGAAACCTCACTCGTCATCTGATCAAATCTGCAATAAGAAAAATATTGCAACAACGTGGGTCAGATTCCATTAAAAATGGAGTCTGGCAAGTGACACTATGGTGGACACTTAATGGAATAACTCTATAGCCTATATGCTTATTTGGCTGGTGGAGTTCAAGGCTAATTTGCATAAAGCCAATTTTTCCTACTTTTTTGAAAACACTTTTCTTGAAATCAAGACGAGTATGGCATGAAAACCATAAATCTCATCTTCCCTTGTTCACCCATCAAGTTTTATTTCTGAAGTTGGAATGATGGAATCCTCCGTTGACGTCCGTGATCAGCTGCTCAAATTGTCCGTACCGGAGACACGGCTAAGTACTTAGTATTACACTCTGCAGAGGTTGTGCACGTTCACCATTGTACCCATTCAATCCAAATTATCCTTTACACACCATTTGTGATAAGGAAAGGAGAAAATGAGACGAGATCTTTCAGAAGCATTTTCCCTCCCACTCTGGCTTGACCCGTTCCACCTAACATCCCCCTACATCTGCTTGTCAAGCCGGAGAGAGTCCACGCAACATAATTGATCAAGCCAGAGCCCATATGGCAATGGCTGCACTGGAAGCAATCGTCACTCGGAGTTCTTCAGATTCCTCTGTTCCTGGGTGGCCATTCACAAGTGTACATACTCCAGGAACCATAGACATGGACCTGAGTAGCCACTCAACATAAACCATACAACCACTTACCACCCAGGTGTTTCATTCTTAACTTGGTAGAATTTAGATTTTCACAAAACAACATTTGCATAGCATCAATAATTCTACTAAGTATTGCATAGGAACCTAGACACAGGAATAAGGAATTCTACACAGGTTTAGCATAGCAATACTATCCTACACATGCATATAAAAATACACTAAGTAATGCATATAGAAATAGGAAGTTTATGAGGTGTGCCACTTGCCTTTGAATGTTGTCGTTGTTCACAACTCTTTTCAATGATACTCGGGACTCTCCGTTCAATCTAACAATATAGACAAGCAACAATACACCAATCAAAGGAAAGCACAACTCCACAATGCACACAAACACATACTAGATAAATAAATAAGTTTTATAAAACTTCCTAAGGAAAATATGTTTATGCACGATGTGCAAAATATTCCTAAGGGCAAGAAATGCTTTTTCATGCCATGAAAATCTTTTAAGTTAATGCAAGGCAAATAGGTTGGTCCAAAAGGGCTAAGGGCTAAGGTCATGAGTTGAATAAATTTTTTTTTTTTATATCTACTTGAAATAGCACTCTAATGACTTAGTCTTGATGTGCAAAATACTTAGAGAAAATACTAGCTCTATTCTTCGAGGTGATCAACAATTATTATCAACTCTTTGTAAATTGGACATTCACTATAGTGAGAGAGACAGACACCCGGCCAACCACTTAAATTGTGGAACAGGTCTCATGTACGTGGACATGTAATGTTTGTTTCCAGGCTGCTTCATCCCACTATGCCGCTAGGATCCAACAACTTCAAGATGATAACATCATGATCAAAATTTGTTTAAGTCTAAAGGACAAGATTAGGAAAGAGGGAAAAGAAGGAAATATGTAGTTGTCCTCCAGGCTTCATCTCCAGATTTGTAATATTCTCCTTGGTGATGTCTTGATTGAATTCTTGGTAGACTTGAATAATCTTCAGACTTGATGATTCTTGTATCCTCGAGGCTGGTCTTGGATTTTGAGTTCTCAGAGAAGAAGAAAAGACAGAGAGAAAGACTTAGAGAATAAAAGGGAGGTTGGCCTTCTTGAACTTCTTCTCACTTTTCTTCTAAGTGCTTGACATCTTGAGGATGTTTCCAGAGTCTGTTTTCTTCTAAGTCCTTCATGAAGTCTCAGAGAAAAGAAAGAGAGAGAGAGCAAGACTTGGAAAATATTTCTGGTTGGTCTTCATGAACTTCCTCTTGATTTTTCTTCTAAGTGCTTCTACTTCTTGGAGATACTTCTGAAGTCTTGTTTTGGCGAAGTCCTTCAATGGCCTTCTAGCTCCATCTTGGAAATCCTAAGTGTCTAAGTGCATAGCACTTTACCAAAACACTAGGTTGAAAATAATCCTAACTTAGGGAAAATAAGGAAGGAGTTTTCCTATAAGGAGTATAACTATACAATAGATATGTCATGCATGGAATGCAATTTATTTCTAAGGACAACACTTAACAAAATAAAACAACTAAGTTTTCTAGATGCTAAAATTTTCTAAGGAAAAGATTTAGCATCTTTAAGATGTTGAAATTTTTCTAAGGAAGAGTGTTGTCGAAAAATATTTATCAATATTTTCTAACAAAGAATTTATTTTGTTTAAAGAGGCAAAATATTTCTAAGTACATTTTAATACCAAAGTGGTTATAATATGACTAAGTAATTTATAATTCGAATAGATGATGAAAATAAATTTTAATCAATTTTAATCATCAAAACAACACTTAAAAGTATTTAATCAATATAAATTATAAAATCATAGAAAATTATTCTACACAAATTAGTAGAAAAATACTACTGCCAATACTTAGACATTCAAATTTATAGTAAAAGTGTTTGACAAGTTTTAAATTTCAAATTTGAAGTTATGTTCAATTTACCATTAATGTCACTTTTGAATTTCAACAAATTATAATTTGACAAAACATAATAGTAATGATGCCAAAAGTTTCTAGGTGTCATAAGCTTTCCAAAAATATTTTATTTGTAAAATTTGACCAAACCAATAAAAAGTAGTGATAGATTTAAAATTTAGGATTTTTCTGCAAAACTGCCGGTCTTCGGTTGACCGTTGACTTTGACTGTTGACGCAGTAATTGACTTGCTGACGTGGCAGGCTGACTGGGATTTGACTACGAATTTGACCAAAAATAAAGTTGCTCGGATGGAAAAAGACTCTTAACGAAAGTTGTAGAGAATTACGTGCTCTTTCTAATTATCAGAATTATAACATAACTGGATGAATAGATTGGTCACAAATCGGAAAATACCTGTCTGATCCGAAACTTCAAACGCGAATATCTCTCAGCTCGCTGAACCAAAAGAGGTGAGGCTTGGGGCAAAAGAAAGGTCTTGATCAGGGGAACAACTTTCGTATTCTCGTCCCAAACTTTTAATATGGTTTGGTTACTCGAACAACATCAAACACGATCTGTATTATACAGAAAATTACGTACGTTAAAATAAAAAGTTGTCAACAGGAAAGTTGTAGATATAGAGTAGATCTACCTTTTCACCGAAAGAATTTCGATTTGACGCAACGAGCGCGAGGATATCTGAGAAATACGACTTCAGATCTGATGTATGATGATTCGAAATTCTTCCTCCACGCTTGATGAAAAGAGTTGAGGCTTATTGGGATGGAAACGTATCGACGAGATCTATAACAATGATTAAGGACCCGTCGCGATTGGAGATGGTTTGGTTCGTCGAACGAACGAAATACTATTTCGCTGATTAGGGTTTCGGTGGAACGAAAAGAGTAAAAGAGATGCCGACGGCTACAGGGGTTTATATAGGCGGAGGGATGGTGGAATAGATAGGCCTCGGAGTTGTGAACGCGTAGGATCAAGCGGATCCGGATTTGGAGTTATATTTCTTGAGATATACGTGTTTGAATGAAATATGGTTGGAAAAACGAATTTCAGGGTTTGAGTTGGATACGATAGCTCGGTTCGGTTCGTTCGTGCGCCGGCCGGCTGGCCCGATTCGTTTTTTTTTTCCTTAATTCATTCATAACTTTTGTTTTATAACTCTGAATTAAGTGAAATTAATTTCTAAAAATTTCTTAAAATCGTATCTTTCTTTTAAAACATTTGTGGACATGTTTTGACCACTTTTTAAAAATATTAATTTTGAATATTTGATTTAATGCAAATTTGACACTTTTGTCAAATTTGAAAATAGAAATTTAATCAATTTATTTATGGCTAAATAAAATTTGGTACCACAATTGTGAACATATGAAAATAATTATTTCTAATAATTACAATCAAAATATTAAAGTAAAATAAGATAAATAGCATAATCATTATTTTGTTTTTAATATTTTCGCAGATAGATTTTCAACTGGAAATAGTATTTCAACCATTGTAATTTCAAATCTAAACAATGCAAGAAAATGATGAATGCATGCATGCATTTTGTTTTCAAATCGACATACAAATAGTTTTCAAAAATGTTTTTAATTTTTCTGATTTTTCAGAATCTGAAAAATCCTAGGATGTTACAGAATACCACCCTTAAAAGGAATCTCGTCCCCGAGATTCGGAGAAGCTAGAAAGAAAGCAAATGCTTGAATGATTCTGATAACTCGAGAGGTTTGAGAAATGTAATGTTTTGACACGGAAACTTGAGAATTGGCAGCGAATGATTTTTATGATTAGGAGGGTAGAAAGAAAGATAGTTTGAGATCTCTGGGTTTAAGCGACTGGGTTTGAATTATTTAGGTGGCTACCACCCTTAAAAGAAATTTTTGCGGTCAGTATAGAAACTTTGTTTAATCTTGTTTATTTATCTGATGTAGAGCGTACAAGTATTCAAAATACAATGGCATGTGGTGGATACAGAAAGTTTTAGCACTCACGTTTTCCGCTCGGTCCTTGGAGAGATTTATCCTTCTTCCTCTCAGGGCATATGCGGCATGTCACGGGACTGATGATTTTCTTGTGCGGGCGGGTAAGGCATTTCTCCTTCATCTTTTCTGGGCACTTATCAGCATAATGTCCCTTGCCCTTACATTTGAAGCAAATTACGTCGCTTAAGTTCTTCTTCTTCTTCTTAGGTGTTTCCAGGGCTAAAAGTTCTTCCAAATCTTGTTTGCCATATTCTATCTCAATTAAAGAAGTCCAGTCTCGTTTGATGTGACAACTTCGAGCCAGGTGATCTCCTTTACACTTATAGCAACACTTGGAGTTACTTTTGGATATCATCGGGTGTGACTTTACTCTCACTTCATTATCCATCTGGACAGGAGCTTCAATCGTCCTTGGACAATGATTTGGTTCAGTGTCCTCACCAATCTTCACCTTTCTGCAGTTCGATGGACAATGTCCTTGTTCCTCCAGGGTCTTCATGAGGGACTGTTGCATTCCTTCCTTGGTTTGCTGGGTAGCTTGTTGCACCAAGGGATAAAGTTGACACTGGGTTGGGACATGGTTTGTTCCTTCACACAAGAAGCAAGTAACCTGACTTGTGAGGCATCCTTTAACTAGATGTCTGGTATGACAATGGGGCCACTCATCAGAACATTCTTTGGACGTATGTCCTATTTCTCCACAAGTTTTGCATGCCTTTAGTTTGGTCATAAGGTTCTCTTCAAAATCACTATGGTTTTGATCAATCTTAGGCAGTTGCTCATTGATCATCTTCCACAGCTGATTCTGGTTCTCTAATAGTAGTCGCATAGTTGTATGCAAATCATTGGTGTTGGTATTGGGGTGAGACATTTGTTTAGTTTAGAAAGCAATGAGTTGAATTATTTGTACTTATGGGGGAATCCTAGTTCAATAAAACAAAACAAGGCAACCAATCTATAACATAATCAATCAACATCTAACAAACATCAAGCAACAAGGTTCACAACAAACAAACAATCTAGTATTGTCATATAGCCAAGTTGATATGATCAATACACTAACACGATATCGTCATTCTATTTTTGGTGGTGGTCAAATCTACCTCCTTCATGACTGCTTCAAGTTCTTGTTCAACTTTCTTGGATATCTTAGAAGTGTTGGTCGAAACCTGGTTCTTCAGTGGTCTTCCATGCATGCAGAACTTCATGATTAATCGTAGCTTTTCCATATGAGGCAGCAGAATCAGACTTAGACTATAAGAACATAGTCATCTAGAAAAAGATAAGAGGTTTTTAGAATGTTGATAGTAGATGAGAGTATGAGGAAGATAAAATGAAAAGGTTTTGTTTTTAGAAAAGTGAATAAAATATATTTTCAATCCTATGGTCAAATCCTATTTCTATCCAAACCTAGGGTTTCGAACCTACAGGCAACACAGGGCTCTGATACCATCTGTAGCGTACCTGCTCTTTAAATAAGGCAGATACCTGTGTATAGTGCAAATCCCTGGATCGATTCATTTGCACACACAGTTTACGATGTAATATCACAACAAAGCGTCAATTTTATTACATCAATGATCCAGAATTACAAAATATTTGATACAAGTTGCATAGCATAAAGCTAGCATTGAAAAAGTACACAGCGGAAATACAATAGCAGTGAGTCTCTATAACTTTCATGCTGCCACAGGAGAAAACATGTTGGTTGTAGACTCGAAACCTTTAAACGAAACCTCACTCGTCATCTGATCAAATCTGCAATAAGAAAAATATTGCAACAACGTGGGTCAGATTCCATTAAAAATGGAGTCTGGCAAGTGACACTATGGTGGACACTTAATGGAATAACTCTATAGCCTATATGCTTATTTGGCTGGTGGAGTTCAAGGCTAATTTGCATAAAGCCAATTTTTCCTACTTTTTTTAAAACACTTTTCTTGAAATCAAGACGAGTATGGCATGAAAACCATAAATCTCATCTTCCCTTGTTCACCCATCAAGTTTTATTTCTGAAGTTGGAATGATGGAATCCTCCGTTGACGTCCGTGATCAGCTGCTCAAATTGTCCGTACCGGGGACACGGCTAAGTACTTAGTTTTACACTCTGCAGAGGTTGTGCACGTTCATCATTGTACCCATTCAATCCAAATTATCCTTTACACACCATTTGTGATAAGGAAAGGAGAAAATGAGACGAGATCTTTCAGAAGCATTTTCCCTCCCACTCTGGCTTGACCCGTTCCACCTAACATCCCCCTACATCTTCTTGTCAAGCCGGAGAGAGTCCACGCAACATAATTGATCAAGCCAGAGCCCATATGGCAATGGCTGCACTGGAAGCAATCGTCACTCGGAGTTCTTCAGATTCCTCTGTTCCTGGGTGGCCATTCACAAGTGTACATACTCCAGGAACCATAGACATGGACCTGAGTAGCCACTCAACATAAACCATACAACCACTTACCACCCAGGTGTTTCATTCTTAACTTAGTAGAATTTAGATTTTCACAAAACAACATTTGCATAGCATCAATAATTCTACTAAGTATTGCATAGGAACCTAGACACAGGAATAAGGAATTCTACACAGTTTTAGCATAGCAATACTATCCTACACATGCATGTAAAAATACACTAAGTAATGCATATAGAAATAGGAAGTTTATGAGGTGTGCCACTTGCCTTTGAATGTTGTCGTTGTTCACAACTCTTTTCAATGATACTCGGGACTCTCCGTTCAATCTAACAGTATAGACAAGCAACAATACACCAATCAACAGAAAGCACAACTCCACAATGCACACAAACACATACTAGATAAATAAATAAGTTTTATAAAACTTTCTAAGGAAAATATGCTTATGCACGATGTGCAAAATATTCCTAAGGGTAAGAAATGTTTTTCATGCCATGAAAATCTTTTAAGTTAATGCAAGGCAAATAGGTTGGTCCAAAAGGGCTAAGGGCTAAGGTCATGAGTTGAATAAAATATTTTGTTTTATATCTACTTAAAATAGCACTCTAATGACTTAGTCTTGATGTGCAAAATACTTAGAGAAAATACTAGCTCTATTCTTCGAGGTGATCAACAATTATTATCAACTCTTTGTAAATTGGACATTCACAGAGACAGACACCCGGCCAGCCACTTAAATTGTGGAACAAGTCTCATGTACGTGGACATGTAATGTTTGTTTCCAGGCTGCTTCATCCCACTATGCCGCTAGGATCCAACAACTTCAAGATGATAACATCATGATCAAAATTTGTTTAAGTCTAAAGGACAAGATTAGGAAAGAGGGAAAAGAAGGAAATATGTAGTTTTCCTCCAGGCTTCATCTCCAGATTTGTAATATTCTCCTTGGTGATGTCTTGATTGAATTCTTGGTAGACTTGAATAATCTTCAGACTTGATGATTCTTGTATCCTCGAGGCTGGTCTTGGATTTTGAGTTCTCAGAGAAGAAGAAAAGGCAGAGAGAAAGACTTAGAGAATAAAAGGGAGGTTGGCCTTCTTGAACTTCTTCTCACTTTTCTTCTAAGTGCTTGACATCTTGAGGATGCTTCCAGAGTCTGTTTTCTTCTAAGTCCTTCATGAAGTCTCAGAGAAAAGAAAGAGAGAGAGAGCAAGACTTGGAAAATATTTCTGGTTGGTCTTCATGAACTTCATCTCTATTTTTCTTCTAAGTGCTTCTACTTCTTGGAGATACTTCTGAAGTCTTGTTTTGGCTAAGTCCTTCAATGGCCTTCTAGCTCCATCTTGGAAATCCTAAGTGTCTAAGTGCATAGCACTTTACCAAAACACTAGGTTGAAAATAATCCTAACTTAGGGAAAATAAGGAAGGAGTTTTCCTATAAGGAGTATAACTATACAATAGATATGTCATGCATGCAATGCAATTTATTTCTAAGGACAACACTTAACAAAATAAAACAACTAAGTTTTCTAGATGCTAAAATTTCTAAGGAAAAGATTTAGCATCTTTAAGATGTTGAAATTTTTCTAAGGAAGAGTGTTGTCGAAAAATATTTATCAATATTTTCTAACAAAGAATTTATTTTGTTTAAAGAGGCAAAATATTTCTAAGTACATTTTAATACCAAAGTGGTTATAATATGACTAAGTACTTTATAATTCGAATAGATGATGAAAATAAATTTTAATCAATTTTAATCATTAAAACAACACTTAAAAGTATTTAATCAATATAAATTATAAAATCATAGAAAATTATTCTACAAAAATTAGTAGAAACATACTACTGCCAATACTTAGACATTCAAATTTATAGCAAAAGAGTTTGACAAGTTTTAAATTTCAAATTTGAAGTTATGTTCAATTTACCATTAATGCCACTTTTGAATTTCAACAAATTTATTTGACAAAACATAATAGTAATGATGCCAAAAGTTTCTACGTGTCATAAGCTTTCCAAAAATATTTTATTTGTAAAATTTGACCAAACCAATAAAAAGTAGTGATAGATTTAAAATTTAGGATTTTTCGGCAAAACTGCCGGTCTTCGGTTGACTGTTGACTTTGACTGTTGACGTTGGAATTGACTTACTGACGTGGCAGGCTGACTTGGATTTGACTACGAATTTGACCAAAAATAAAGTTGCTCGGATGGAAAAAGACTCTTAACAAAAGTTGTAGAGAATTACGTGCTCTTTCTAATTATCAGAATTATAACATAAGTGGATGAATAGATTGGTCACAAATCGCAAAATACCTGTCTGATCCGAAACTTCAAACGCGAATATCTCTCAGCTCGCTGAACCAAAAGAGGTGAGGCTTGGGGCAAAAGAAAGGTCTTGATCAGGGAAACAACTTTCGTATTCTCGTCCCAAACTTTTAAGATGGTTTGGTTACTCGAACAACATCAAACACGATCTGTATTATACAGAAAATTACGTACGTTAAAATAAAAAGTTGTCAACAGGAAAGTTGTAGATATAGAGTAGATCTACCTTTTCACCGAAGTAATTTCTATTTGACGCAACGAGCGCGAGGAGATCTGAGAAATACGACTTCAGATCTGATGGATGATGATTCGAAATTCTTCCTCCACGCTTGATGAAAAGAGTTGAGGCTTATTGGGATGGAAAGGTATCGACGAGATCTATAACAATGATTAAGGACCCGCGATTGGAGATGGTTTGGTTCGTCGAAACGAAATACTATTCCGCTGATTAGGGTTTCGGTGGAACGAAAAGAGTAAACGAGATGTCGGCGGCTACAGGGGTTTATATAGGCGGAGGGATGGTGGAATAGATAGGGCTCGGAGTTGTGAACGCGTAGGATCAAGCGGATCCGGATTTGGAGTTATATTTCTTGAGATATACGTGTTTGAATGAAATGTGTTTGGAAAAACGAATTTCAGGGTTTGAGTTGGATACGATAGCTCGGTTCGGTTCGTTCGTGGGCCGGCCGGCTGGCCTGATTCTTTTTTTTTTCCTTAATTCATTCATAACTTTTGTTTTATAACTCTGAATTAAGTGAAATTAATTTCTAAAAATTTCTAAAAATCATATCTTTCTTTTAAAACATTTGTGGACATGTGAACATATCTTTTAAAAATATTAATTTTGAATATTTGATTTAATGCAAATTTGACACTTTTGTCAAATTTGAAAATAGAAATTTAATCAATTTATTTATGGCTAAATAAAATTTGGTACCACAATTGTGAACATATGAAAATAATTATTTCTAATAATTACAATCAAAATATTAAAGTAAAATAAGATAAATAGCATAATCATTATTTTATTTTTAATATTTTCGCAGATAGATTTTCAACTGGAAATAGTATTTCAACCATTGTAATTTCAAATCTAAACAATGCAAGAAAATGATGAATGCATGCATGCATTTTGTTTTCAAATCGACATACAAATAGTTTTCAAAAAAGTTTTTAATTTTTCTGATTTTTCAGAATCTGAAAAATCCTAGGATGTTACACGGGTGGACGTTCGGTGGCTGATGAACATAAATCACCTCCGGCTGCCTGGGTACTGGGTATCTTGGTGGCTGACCTCGACCAGCCTAGTGTGCCTGTCGATTATGCTGATTACCCGGAGCTGGATTTCTTCTTGCTCTGCCGGCTCCAGCTTACCCTACCAACTAGATGTTGGCGTACTCCAGATCATAAGTCTGTAAATGCCTATTTCTGTCGAAATTCACACTCCTAGCACGGTCTCCTCCGACATGCAAAGAGGAAGCCTGTTTTGGCAGGCGAACTATATATCGGCTTGCCATCCGACACTTCAGTTGTTGAAATACTGGAACTAGTGATGCCGTCTCTTTCTTCTCCTCCTAACTCGGCATTGAGGGCTCGACCTCTTCTGTGCAAGTTATCTATCCGAGCTCTATGATCTACAAGTAGGGTAAATCCATGTGCAGTATTGTACTCTCGGAGAGTCCTATCTAGCTGAGCCTTCAACTCTGCCATAGTTGTGGCCTCGCTAAGCAGAAACTGCCTCAAAGACTCTAACTCTACTATAGCTTGTGCCGCATTCGGCACTTCCGCTACTGGTACTGCTAGCTTCTGCACTATGTCGGTCAGTGGCTCGGGTCTTACCGGTCTGTGCGATGACTCGGGAACCTCACGTTCCAACCCCTGCTTGGCCAATCGCCCTTACGGGCGGGCACGGGGATCTCAGTCGTCCAGGCCATCATGACCCCGCAACTCTCGGGGCGAGTGGGACGCCAGCCGCGGCGATCGCGGGTCGATCCACGGCCACGAGCACCTACGTCGGGTACTCGCAGACCGCCTCGGTGGCGACGTAGGTGACGAAGCTGCCGAACATGACAAGGCAACCTTTTCTCGGGAATGGCCTGTCGGCGAAGCAAACGACATTGTCGCTAATGAGGTGGAAGGCGCCAATGTTGCAAACGAGGCCTCACATCACCCTCTCCCCCGAGTCGGTGATGGAACCCGTCCGGATGGAAACCCCAGCCAGCGCTTCTGGCCCCACGGTGGGCGCCAAATGTCGTGGTGGTGTCACGGCATATGCGACGTGGTGGCTAAAGTTGGGGGTCAGACGTGTGATGCAAATGGTGGGTGTGTTGTTGGGAGACCCCAAGAGGAAGGTGTGAAGTAGTGTAGCAGCAATTTTCCCTTAGTATAAAACCAAGGTTATCAAACCAGTAGGAAATGACAATTCCCCCGAGGTGTCAATGGCGCCAGAAAAGTGCTTGGTTCTACGTTGACGTGGAGCTACTTTGCCGCAACTTAAGAGTGAGGTTGTCAATATCACCGGCTTGCTGTAACAAAAGATTAAACGTATGTGTGGAAGAAATATGTTTGTTTGCAGAAAGTAACATGTTTGCAGTTTGTGGTTTATCAGATTAAAGAGAAGTACCGGGGTCCACAGTTCAGTGGTGTCTCTCCATAAATAATAATAACATTCATGCGGGTAAACAAATTACAGCTGGGCAATTGATAGAATAATGATGAGCAAACCAAAGCATATACTAATGTCATGATTGAAGGGAATATGCCCTAGAGGCACTTAATAAACATAGTTTATTGGTAATATCCCAATCGTTCAATATATGTTTTACACCATGCTATAACTGTATTAAGCGAAAACATTAATACAGGTGTGGTAGATAAACAACCAGCTCCCTATTAGCCTCTACTAAGACTAGTTTCGTTGCGCGATTGATGATCGAGGTTTTCCGATCATAGGGCATGGCGCCGGTCGGCAATGGAAGTCATATAGTTAGGTGTAACGATGTGATGGACGTACCCAATATTTATAGGACATAGTCATTACGCCTTAAGACCGTGAGATCAACTCTTATTGTTATCGCTGGAAGATACTTTGATCGCACCAAACGTCATATCTTATATAGTGTGACAATGATAGGTGATACTTTTGGGTATCGGAAAGGGGTAGTTGAGACGAGGGGTCAACAGCGGGATTTGTCAGTCCGCATAGCCGGATACATACTCTAGGGCCCACTCGGTGAGATTATGTCAAATCAGTTTGCAAACATGTGACTAGGTCACCAGCTGACATAATATCACGGACGAGTAGAAGATAGTGTTGTCGGTAACGAGATCATGCTAGGTATGGAGATATCTGAGAATGATACTCGGACACGCTAAGGATCGCCATGACAAAGGGTTTAAGACTAGACGTCCAGGTTTGATAGATGAAAGTCATTCGTTATATCACAGGGATTAATTCATGGGGTCCAGGCCTACGAGTTAGTCGTCGATCATAGAGGAGTCTTGATCGTACCTGTTATTATATCGAACCACTAGGGTAACACACTTAAGGGGTTTCGACAAGACAACTGGAAAGGAAAGAGATCACCGGGAACGTCCCGGGAGGGGTCCGATGGAGATCGGGCAGCGCCGAAAGAGTTTTCGGAGCTAGGAAAAATTATATATATTATGTTTGATATTAATTAGTGTAATTAATATAAAAATATGATTTTATATATTTATTTTCGAATTTATTTAGGCTGATTTCCCTAAATGGGCCTTCTGGTCGAAAGAAGGCCCATGGGGAGGAAAACTCTCAAGGGAATTTTGTGGGGGAGGCTTGGCCGGCCTAGGTGGGCCAAATGGGGCCCACCTAGGGCCGGTGTACCATCCCTAGCCGCACCATGGCCGTGGGATAGTCCCACATTGCCTGGCTAGGGAGGTTGGCTCCCCCCGGGAGCCTATATAAGAAGGGGCACCCCTGGCCTTTTAATTCACCAATTAATTCCCAATTTCTCTGTCGATCTCGTGGTTCCCTTGTCGGAGCCGCGCCGAGTAGAGGAGGGGGATCTCTTCCACCATAGCCCGCTGCCGCGCTGCTGGTGTTCCGGTCCAAGTCTTCCGCTGCACGTCCTGGACTGGAGCTTCGGAGACCGTCGTCTCCACCACATGTGTGTGACGCCCTGCGAGGTGCTGCGCTAGCGGTACTCGGAGGCCTACTTCCTCCACCCGACCTCGGGGTCATCTTCGTCGTCTTCGTCGCGCCAATTTCTTCACGACCTAGAGGTCGGCTACGTCGTCTTCGTCGTCAACGCTTGTGCGGGAGCGTAATCCCCGCTATTCGGTCTACGAGGGTATGTATTCCGATCTCCGTCGTACTTCTATATCTGCATAGTGTAGATCTTGGCTAGTATAAGGATATCGTTGCTAGGAATTTTTTTGTTTTCTGCCAACGATCCTCCTTCAGTGGTATCAGAGCCGATCTATCGTAGATATAGCTGTACGCTGTTAGAACCCGTGTTCTGCACGGGGGCACCGTTCCTGTTATTTGCTACCCTCTAGCGTGCACTTGTGATTCCAGCGGCATCGAGTTGATGAAGAGGCCCGGACCGACTTTACGCGTACGCTTTCGCGAGACTGGTTCCACTACTGACATACGGCTTGTACCGTATCTGTGGCTGGCGGGTTCCTGTTTCTCTCTCTTTAGTTGGCTTTGCATTTTCAATGGAGGGCCCGAAAGGGATGCTTAAACATGCAATTATTGGATCGTTATTGTGGTCATAAGGTTCGTAGGTATGAAGCGGTTCTATTTACGAAAGCCCCGAGCCACGTAAAATATGCAAAAGATAAAGTAGAAGCGTCTAACTTTATTTTGCAGGGGCTATGTGATATGGTCAAGGTAGGTTTATTAAATTGTTTATAAACTGTGGGCGCCAAGAAGACCATGGCGCAATGGACTATATGACATTGCATTACATTTGATGTTTTGTGTGCATCTTATATTGTGTGATTGTATATATAGTATATATTAGTTACACGGCGGTAGCTATATAAGATGATCCCTTCAAAATACCACTAGTGTTCTCCCTCCAACGCGCACCACCAAGAAAGTTCTACGTTATGAGGCAGGCCGTGATGATCGGGTGTCAGACATCTCGTCGTTCGCATACAGTGGGTGTAAGCCATGTTGCAGGAAGACCGAAAGGTCGAGCACGAGTCACAAAATTGGTGTGGCGGACATTTGTCTACTCTTGAAGTTGTGCCGCCTGCTCTGATGATGAGGGGTGGTGCAATGGATGGGGGTCGTGTAATCGCTTAAACGACCAGGAGGGATGTTCGTTTGAGTGGGAGTTCGGATAGTTATTTTCTAAAATACTAGAACTCAAAATATAATGAATAGAGTCTGTTTTGCAAACCTTTGTAGATATTAACCATAGTGATAGCATCTTTTCAAATTAGGCGCATTCCTGCGTTTGAGAAACTTAAAAGGTTGGGTCCAAACTTCATAGTTTTATGCTTTAGCTTGAGGATACTCCTTGTAAACCGTTAGCTCTTTAGTGTTACAATACCCGCTAGGAGATAAACCCGGAGATTCCGCTAACAAAAGATAATTTTGATTATCGGATTTTGTGCGGATGATATCATCATAGTCCAGTGTATGCTATGATCGCCGTCATAAAGAACCAACGGTGGTACGAGTTTTTAGATAGCGAACATTTGATATGGTCGCTAAACTCGGGGTACCCCAAACGTTGGGTTGATGAAGTTTATCAGTACGTTGACTGATTGTCTTCTCAACCAAGATGGAAGAGAATACACACATTGAGGGAGCATGTGGCGGTCATACTTAATGACGTATGTTCATACTTAATGAACATTGAGACGCCTGGCTCAGCTCAATCACTGGATGACAGACATCGTTGCCAAGTGCAAATCCTCTGTCATAGACTATGTCATGCAAGGGGAATCGTTCACCTTCATGGTTCTTGATTACGGTGGAAGTATCAAGAAAATGAAACAGATCGCCGGAAGTCATCAATGATGATGGTGTATATATGATATACATGTTATGAATGTTTAGCTAAGCAAGTACTCGCAGTAGTGACTAAGTTTTGAACTAGTCATGTTTTGAGAAAAACCAGGTTTGCTGCTTGAGTAGCTTGAAAGGATGAGGCGACATTGCGTGTTGAAAATGGCAGTCAAGTTGTTGTGATGGCCATAGACACTTTCCCTCTAGATCTACCATTGGAATAAATTCTTTATGATCGCCTGTTAGTGTGATCGTTACAAGTGTGTCTCCTCTAGCGAGACAGTTGTTTATACATGATAGTGACAAATTGGTGTCCTATATTTATGAAGTAATGATCATATGCCGATTTGAATTTAGATGGTAGAAGCTCCCACATTCATAATATTAATGCCAAAGGATAAAAACTTAATAAAGACACCACATATGTGTGGCACTACCGTTTAGTCATGTCAATGTTATATGCATTAGCTCCACACTGGATGGACCTACAAGTCCTAAGATTTGATCTTTTGACACTTGCAAAATAACTGTGACACCGTTTTCGGAAAGCGGGCATATAACTTATTGATAGTCATACATAGAGATGTATGTGGTTCAATGAAGTAATTGACGGGTAGTGGAGACCTTTATTTCGTGAACTTCACTGAACGTTTTGAGTATAGCTTGTTGAGAATCGTGCATTTCGGTGTATGTGAATCAATGAAGTACTTTAACGTATAGTGGAAGTCTTTATTTCATAGACTTCATGAACATTCGAATAGATATATGGATATCCACTCGGGGAATGTTGGTCTGGAAATTTTGATTCAATCAAACAAGTCCAGAATGAAGTAGGAAATAAACTTAACAAGAAAATCAAATTCCCGCGATGCAAATCGAGGAAATAAAGATTTGAGTTATAATGTTGGCACATCATTGGAAGACTTGTGAGAAGAGTTCCACAAATTACGTCGCATAGAACACCATAGTGTTATGGTGTGTTAGGACGTCGTAATTGCACCCTATCGGATAGTGTGTGGTAAATAAATCTCTTACCGAATTATTGTGATCATTAGAGTCATATGGTAGAAACGTAAACACTCACGTTAGCAAATAGGGAAACCATTTGAATCCATGGAGACAATACCATACGAGTGATGGCATGGCTTTTGAGCCTGGATTGTCGTTTCAGCAATTTAGTGTTTTGATGTAATCGAACCTAAAATGAATTAATCTTTGTAGTATACCCTACCTAAAGAGTTAGTTGGGTACATGTCTCACGACATAGGCAAAATCTTTGCCGGGATATACCTTGCGAAAGAAATAGTTTCTTGTCCGAGGGTATAAGTGAGAAAGAAAGTAGAGCAAGACGAAGTTGGTGAACTTCCTCTCCAGACATCAGAGTGGCGCAACCGAAAGTGTTTTCGGTGTCAGGCTCCACAGCTTGAAAAAGCTGATGATTCAAGATCATGATATTCTGAGCTCATACTAAGAGCGTAGGCATACGAGGTTGTGTTCCACACTGTGTGTTACGACAATCTTGTTATGAAGGTCATATTAATGGAATATGATAGACCTACGAACTACGAAGAAGAGATGGTGGACCTAAGTCCGAGAAATGGCTATGAGTCATTTGTGATCCGAAATAAAATCCATATACGATTACCAGGTATTGACTTGGGAGATCTTCTTGATGGCATCTAGGATGTTAATAGTATATGGAATTTTATGAGAGAGTAGACATTGAGCAGATTGATTTGTCGTGAAACAGTTCCGACAGACCACATGAGAGTTTGTCTCAAGTGGCGAAGCCTAAATCTATGCTGGGTCGTTTAGCAATCACTATAATTTCGAATGAGAAATTTATAGATGGATAAGAAAACCATGTTTCTTAATAGTGTCATTAAGAAAGAGTTGGTGATCCTGAGGATGCTAAACATGTGTGCAAACTTCGGTTGTCCATTCATGGGCAGAAGCAAGCATATCGGAGATGGAATCTTCACTTTGATAATGTGATCAAAGGATTTTGGAGTTGTCCAAAATAGTTGAAGAAACCTACATTTCCAAAGAAGTGAGTGGGAGCAAAGTAGCTTTCCTTGATCTTATATGCGGAAGGCATATTTGAGTGGGAGCTAAGTAGCTTTTCCTTGATCTTATATGCGGAAGGCATATTTGAGTGGGAGCTAGGTGTCATTCGTGATTTTGTATGTAACGACATCTTGAATGACACAGATCCTCTAGTAGAGTGTAAAGGATTATTTAAGTGATTAAATTTTCTATGAAATGAAGTTAGGAGTATTAGGCATCCGATTTATAATTGTATAGATCAGAAGGGGCTTAATAACATTAAGTCGGAGTATTTCCTAAGTCAGGATTCTGAAGTGTTTCAGAAAAGGACAAGCGAAGAAAGAGGTTCTTGCTTGTATGACTAGGTAAAAGATTAAGTTAATCTTGACTTTTTCAGTGACAGAAAATGATGTTCGACATTCTCTATGTATCACACATAGAGTCTATCAGACTGAAAGCTCGACTAAGTGTGACCCGAGTTCTTGGTTAAAGAACAGGTTCTAGAGTGATCCTTGTGTGGATTAATGAACAAAGGTTAAGTTTATTCTTCAGTGTCTATGAGAACTGAAGATAGGTTTTCTAGTAACGGGTAAGAGTGGAATGACAACTTGCCGTAAAGCGGTTACGATGATGCAAGTTATTACACTGACCCATACGACTAGAAATCTCATATAGGAGATGTCCTTTATTTTGAAGAAAGACATGGTTAGTTTGCGAAGTCGCATATGAATGCACTGTCGCATAATCTACATAGGTATAGAAATATATCGCGACTTTAGAAGTAGCAAGTGTGATTGGACTGAGCAGTTTTCCGAGCATAGGTGGCCCCCTTAATAGATCTTTCAGACTTTTAAGGCGCATGCTACGCGAATGCTCGAGTCTCACTCCATCCACTGGGATATTTTTCACCGTCATCGTAAGATACGGGTTGATGTCAAACTAGGTGACATAGAAGTGTTGTAAAGCACATATAGATCTCAATGTGTAAGTTCTATTGACTGTATTCCTCTTCCACAAGGCAAGCAGGCACCAAGATGCTATGGGTGTTGAGCTTTTACCAGGTTGTAAACTAAATTAAGTGTTACTCTAGTGCAAGTGGGAGACTAAAGGGAATATGCCCTAGAGGCACTTAATAAACATAGTTTATTGGCAATATCCCAATCGTTCATTATATGTTTTACACCATGCTATAACTGTATTAAGCGAAAACATTAATACAGGTGTGGTAGATAAACAACCAGGTCCCTAGTAGCCTCTACTAAGACTAGTTTCGTTGCGCGATTGATGATCGAGGTTTTCCGATCATAGGGCATGGCGCCGGTCGGCAATGGAAGTCATATAGTTAGGTGTAACGATGTGATGGACGTACCCAGTATTTATCGGACATAGTCATTACGCCTTAAGACCGTGAGATCAACTCTTATTGTTATCCCTGGAAGATACTTTGATCGCACCAAACTTCATATGTTATATAGTGTGACAATGATAGGTGATACTTTTGGGTATCGGAAAGGGGTAGTTGAGACGAGGGGTCAAGAGCGGGATTTGTCAGTCCGCATAGCCGGATAGATACTCAAGGGCCCACTCGGTGAGATTATGTCAAATGAGTTTGCGAACATGTGACTAGGTCACCAGCTGACATAATATCACGGACGAGTAGAAGATAGTGTTGTCGGTAAAGAGATCATGCTAGGTATGGAGATATCTGAGAATGATACTCGGACATGCTAAGTATCGCCCTGACAAAGGTTTAAGACTAGACGTCCAGATTTGATAGATGAAAGTCATTCGTTATATCACAGGGATTAATTCATGGGGTCCAGGCCTACGAGTGAGTCGTCGATCATAGAGGAGTCTTGATCGTACCTGTTATTATATCGAACCGCTAGGGTAACACACTTAAGGGGTTTCGACAAGACAACCGGAAAGGAAGAGATCACCGGGAACGTCCCGGGAGGGGTCCGATAGAGATCGGGCAGCGCCGAAAGAGTTTTCGGAGCTAGAAAAAATTATATATATTATGTTTGATATTAATTAGTGTAATTAATATGCAAATATGATTTTATATATTTATTTTCGAATTTATTTAGGCTGATTTCCCTAAATGGGTCTTCTGATCGAAAGAAGGCCCATGGGGAGGAAAACTCTCAAGGGAATTTTGTGGGGAGGCTTGGCCGGCCTAGGTGGGCCAAATGGGGCCCACCTAGGGCCGGCGCACCATCCCTAGCCGCACCATGGGTGTGGGATAGTCCCATATTGCCTGGCTAGGGAGGTTGGCTCCCCCCGGGAGCCTATATAAGAAGGGGCACCCCTGGCCTTTTAATTCACCAATTAATTCCCAATTTCTCTATCGATCTCGTGGTTCCCTTGTCGGAGCCGCGCCGAGTAGAGGAGGGGGATCTCTTCCACCATAGCCCGCTGCCGCGCTGCTGGTGTTCCGGTCCAAGTCTTCCGCTGCTCGTCCTGGACTGGAGCTTCGGAGGCCGTCGTCTCCACCGCATGTGTGTGACGCCCTGCGAGGTGCTGCGGTAGCGAGGCGTACTTCCTCCACCCGACCTCGGGGTCATCTTCGTCGTCTTCGTCGCGCCGAGTTCTTCGCGACCTAGAGGTCGGCTACGTCGTCTTCGTCGTCAACGCTTGTGCGGGAACGTAATCCCCGCTATTCGGTCTACGAGGGTATGTATTCCGATCTCCGTCGTACTTCTATATCTGCATAGTGTAGATCTTGGCTAGTATAAGGATATCGTTGCTAGGAAATTTTTTGTTTTCTGCCCACGATCCCCCTTCAATGATGTCTAGTGTGAGATTCATTCGGGCAATACAACAATATACATAGACCGTTCCAACCTCATCTATGACTAATAATCCACCTTCCGGTTAGCGTCCGCACCCTTTCAGTATTAGGTTGCATACAACAGATTTATGGCCTTAAGCACTGTGTGTAAAGTAAGTAAATAACATCATCTTTAGACAAAGTACTACTGTTTTATCCCTAGTAGCAACAGTACACCTACAACCTTAGAGCTTTCTTTCACTACCCCAGATTAAATAGAGACATGAACCTACTATCGAGCATAAATACCCCCTCTTGGAGTTCCAAGCATCCACTTGGCCAAAGCATACACAAATAACGGAGATCATTGATGTCTACGCACGCTTCTATTCTTGTAGACAGTGTTGGGCCTCCAAGAGCAGAGGGTTGTAGAACAGCAACAAGTTTCCCTTAAGTGGATCACCCAAGGTATATCAAACTCAGGGAGGTAGATGTCAAAGATAACCCTCTTGAACAACCCTTCAATTAAGATATGAGAAGTCTCTTGTGTCCCCAACACACCCAATACACTTGTCAGATGTATAGGTGCACTAGTTATGCAAAGAGATAGTGAAATACAAGTAATATGGATGATTATAAGTAGTAATTGCAATCTGTAATAAAAATGGCAGCAATCAAACATGTAGCAGAATTTGTTGGAAACGGTGTTTTAATGCTTAGAAACAAGGCCTAGGGATCCTACTTTCACCAGTGGACATTCTCAACAATGACATCAAAGTTAAATAAATAAACACCACTCTCAAACACTCTCATGTTGGATAACAAACACCATTCATTGTGTAGGGCTACAAGAGCACCCTAAAATTCAGAGTAAACTAACACCAACAACTTCATAAAGGAATCACACACGGTGCACACACTGTCACCATTACAACCGTGAATAACCCCGGAGTTCAAATTAAAGTAACCTCTAGAGTGCATAATAGATAAAGAGTAGCATCACATATTCAACTAGATTACAAAGCTCATGATCACATAAAGATCACATCATGGGAGAGAGAGATAGATCACATAGCTACCGTAGATCCCGTAGCCCCGGGGGAGACTACTCACTCCTCGTCATAGGAGTTAGCAACAGCGATGGAGATGGCGGTGGAGTCGATGGAGATGGATCCGGGGGCAATTCGTCGTCCCGGCAGGGTACTTATAGGTTTTTGGGGGGGGGGGTACTTATAGGCGGAAGGGCAAGGTTTGTGGAGGGCCGAGGCCGCGTCACCACGTGGTCGCGCGGCCCCATCCTGGCCACGTGAGCAACAGGTGAGGGCGCCTCGGTGCCCCCACTTCGTCACGTCTTTGGTCTTCTAGAACCTTCATTTTCCAAAACTAATTCCAGGATATTTCTTTTCCAATTCCGAGAATATTTCCTTAAGCACTTTTCTGAAACCAAAAACAGCAGAAAACAGGGATTTGGCACTGTGGCATCTTGTTAATATGTTAGTCCCAGAAAATGCTGCATATAAACATGTAATAACATGGTATAATATAACAAAGAACATATGAAATTACAGATACGTTGAAGACGTATCAACATCCCCAATCTTAGTTCTACTCGTCCCGAGTAGGCAAGAACGATAAAAGAAGAATAATTTCTGAAATGACATGTTTAAACACAATCTTGATCACGTAATAATGTAAGGCATCTAAACTGAGATCAAATGAATAAGGGCTGTAGTTTATATTGATTTAAAACGAGTAATAAATAAACAAGTTGGTAAAGCAAGCAAAGCTTTCAATGATATAGTACAAGATAGCAATCAACTGTGCAAATTAGATATTAAAGATGATTTAAGCTTCAAGCACAACAATATAATCATCTAATGATTCCAACAAACATGACAACGTAATGAAATGATCAAGTCAAGCAATATCAATATACACGTAGAAGATATGTATTCTATAGTTTATATCTTTAAAACCTCATGGATTTCATAATTAATGATTTATCCAAATAGGCATTTCAATAACTGAAATTATTTTCATCATTTTGCAAAACATAAAATGATTTTCAAAAATATTTCAACATAAGAAATGAAATAAAGATATATTGTTTTCCTATTTTACTATAGGGAGTTTTCAAATGACTCATTATAAAATAAAACTTAGTGGTGCACAAAATATTTTGAATTAAAAATACATTCATTATATTCCCCTTTTCATTTCAAATAGTGGTGTTATGTTATTTAATGTTGTACTAAAGCCAAAAATGATTTAATTTTGGAAAATGAGTTTAAATAACTTAATTTTAAACTTATATAAGTGTTGTATTTTATAAATTTTATTTAGCTAAAAATAAGTTTTATTAAGCCACATTTTCATATTTGACATAACCTGGTAAATTTGTATTTAATCAATATTTCAAAAGTTTGATTTTTGAAAAGTGTTCAAAACATACCCACAACTGGTTTAACACAAAGATATTATTTTTACAAATTTATTTGACTTCATTTGGACACTTAAGACAAAAGATATGAAATAAATAAGAAAAATCAGAAAAAGAAAAATTGTTGACGTCATGATGACGTCAGCATCGTCTTCAACCTCCAAGAACCACTCGCGTAACGCCCGAAAACGGCCGAAATTGCTCCTCTTGATTCCGGGCGTTTTACTACACCGTTTAATACGGCGATTTTTGCTAATTGAAGCCCTTGACGTCCGCTTTCATTTCCCCACAAAAGCCCTCTCTAAAATAACCTAAGATGCT
The DNA here is from genome assembly GCA_026929855.1 of Poa annua. NCBI lineage: Eukaryota > Viridiplantae > Streptophyta > Magnoliopsida > Poales > Poaceae > Poa > Poa annua. Next base: position 76,043,638 of record CM049426.1, read on the forward strand.
CTAATTTTGTCCGCCATTAGACACGGCCGTTTTTGGTCGAAATTAATCTCTGATTGATTGCGGGAGATTTACTCCACAAAACTTTGCACCGTTTCTTCCTATAGATAGCCCTCAGTCTCCTCCATCATTTGCCCCCAAAACCCCACTCCGAATCGCCCCCAGGCCGGAGAATTTGCTCGCCGGAGTTCTTCACATCCACGGCCGATTTCTTTGATTCCGGCGAGGTGAGGCGACCCTCGAGGCCGATAACCCTCTCCTCTTTCTCCCCATCCCCGTGCGCATCCGCTGACCCTGTCCTACCTCTTTTAACGCAACGGAGACATGGCGTTCATGCTCTCCGAGCTCGCCGGTGACCCGAGCTTCTCCGGCTGAACATCCACGCCACTCCCGGACACCCGCCACGACGTCGACGCCACCATCCTCTCCGTCACGACGCGTCGCATACGGAGAGCCTCTCCACACGTACGGAGAACCACGGGAACGTCGTCTCTGACCTCCACCCGACGCTGGCGCCGCCGTCTCCCTCAACTCCGGCGAACCGCGCCGCCACCTCTAGACAATCTCGCTGTAAGCCCTCAGATCTTAATCCAGCGGTGTAGATTAGATGACTTGTTTGAATCGGTATCGGCCAGTAGCATCGCGCCGTGTGACTGCTGTGTCCGCTATTTTCCATTTTTGTTTTTCTGCCTATTTTGGAGAGACAACTTCCAAAATTCCTATCAATTCGACCGTAACTCTGTTTTCAATGTTTTTGTAGTCTATAAATTCGTATAAACGTGTAGAATATAGTGGTATAATAAAAACATATATTTTAGTCGTGCCCTAACTTGTTATTTACAGAAACATGTAAACCATTGTTTTAGTTATAGTTTTAATTCTATAAGTTCAAATTTTATAAATAAAATATCTTTGAAAAGCCCATCACCTGTAGATTATGTTAGTTCTGTTGTTTTTCAACTTTGAGAAGTTTAGATTTATTTTGAATTCAAAATATGATGTTTGAGTATTGTGACATAACTTTAGACAGAATAATTATTTTTGAGTGAATCAAATTGCTAAAAAATTGTTTAGATGCCCCCTATCCATTAGCACTCTTTATAATTTTAAGTTATAAAAATTTAATCGCAGAAAAAATTAATCTTGTATTTACTCCTTTTATTTTAATTGCATAATAGAAATTAATTAAATTGCATTTATAGCTTCATGCATACTTTATAAATATCACAAAAATTCGTATGATGTTTCTTATGATTAAAAAGTGCATTGCATGCATAACATATTTTACCTTGTAGCTATACTCCTCATAGGAAAATTTCTTCCTTATTTTCTCTCAGTTAGGATTATTTTCAACATAGTTGTTTTAGTAAAATGTTATGCACTTGGGATTTTCAACATGGAGCTAGAAGGCTAATGAAGGACTTAGCCAAGAAAACAAGACTTCAGAAGTATATTCAAGGAGTAGAAGCACTTAGAAGAAAATCAAGAAGAAGTTCGTGAAGACTAACCAGCTACATTTTCTAAGTCTTGCTTCCCTTCTATCCTTTCTCCCTTCTTCTCTTAGACCTCATGGTGACTAAGTTATATTCAAAACCAACCTGGATGCTGTCAACAACTTCAATATTCAAGACCACCAACTCTACAATTTGCAATGAAGTCATCACATCAAGGAGAAAAGGAAGCAAGGAGAAGATTCCTGGAAGACCAACTACATCCTTCTTTCTATCTTTTCTGTCCTTCCTAATCTTATCTTTCACTTTATACATAAACAACTTTTGATCATGATATTACCACCTTTGAAGTATGTTGTATCCTAGCGGCATAGTGAGATGACGCGGCCTGGAGACTAACCTTACATGTCCACGTACATGAGACCTGTTCCACAACTTAAGTGGCTGGCCGGGTGTCTGTCTCTCTCACTATAGTGAATATCCAATTTGTTGATCACCTCAAAGAATAGACTTAGTATTTTCTCTGAGTATTTATGCACGTCATGACTAAGCCATTAGAGTGCTTATTCAAGATGATTTATAGCAAAGTATTTTGTCCAACCTATGACCTTAGTCCTTAGTCATTTTTGACCAACATATTTGCCTTGCATTAACTTAGAAGATTTTCATGGCATGACATGCATCTCTAGTCCTTAGAAATATTTTGCACATCATGCATGACATATTTTCCTTAGAAGTTTATGAAACTTGTTTGTTCATTATGTATGTGTTTCTATGCGTTGTGATGTTGTGTTTTATGTTGATTGTGGTATTGTGGTTTGTCTATATTGTTTAGATTGAACGGAGAGCCCCGAGTTACGTTGAAAAGAGTTTGTGAGCAAAGACATCATCCAAAGGAAAGTGGCACATTCATAAATCTCCTACTATTTTATATATGCATGACTTAGTGTATTTTTATATAAGCATGTGCAGGAGAGTATTGCTATGCAGACATGTTTATATTTCCCCTATTCCTGTGTCTAGGTACCTATATAATACTTAGTAGAATTATTGATGCTATGCAAATGTTGTTTTGTGAAAATCTAAATTCTACTAAGTTAAGAAAGAACCTCCTGGGTGGATTGGTTGTATACGGGGCGAAGTTGAGTGGCTACTCAGGCCCATGTCTCTGGTTCCTGTAGTATGTGCACCTGTGGATTGCCACCCAGGGAATAAAGGGATCTGAAGAACTCCGAGTGAAGATTGCTTCCAGTGCAGCCATTGCCATATGGGCTCTGGCTTGATCAACTAAGTTGCATGGACTCGCCCCGGCTTGACAAGTAGATGTAGAGGGTCTTAGGTGGAACGTTTTAAGCCAGAGTGGGAGGGAAAATGCTTCTGAAAGATCTCGTCTCATTCTTCTCCTTTTCCTTATCACTACCAGAGTGTAAAGGATAGTTTACAATGATGAACATGCACAACCTCTGCAGAGCGTAAAACTAAGTACTTAGTAGTGTCCCCGGTACGGACAATTTGAGCAGCTGATCAAGGACGTCAACGGAGGATCCCACCATTCCAATTTCTAAGATAAAATTTGATGGGTGAACAAGGGTAGAATGAGACAGTGGATTTCATGCCACGTATGTCTCGAATAGAAGAAAAGTGTTTTCCAAAGAGTTATGAAAAAATGGCTTTATGCAAAATAGCCTTGAACTCCACCAGTCAAATATGCATATAGGTTATTAGAGTTTTTCCACTAAGTGTCCACATAGTGTCACTTGACAGACTCTATTTTTAATGGAATCTGACCCACGTTGTTGCAATATTTTTCTTATTGCAGATTGTTCAGATAACGAAAGAGGTTTCGTTTAAAGGTTTCGAGTCTACAACCAACATGTTTTCGCCTGTGGCAACATGAAGATGATGGAGCCTCATTGCTATTGTATTTCCGTTGTTTACTCTTTCAGTGCTAGCTTTACGCTATGCAAGTTTTAAAGAATATTTTCTAAGTTTGGATCATCGACGTAATAAAATTGATACTTTTTTGTGATATTACATCGTAAACTTTGTGTGCAAACGAATCGATCCAGGGATTTGCACTATACACAGGTATCTTGCCATATTTTAAGTGCAGGTACACTACAAGGTCAATACTTTATTTGTTCAAAAGAAACAAGCAAGCGTTCAACGTTGGTTCCTGGCACCAGGATCTTATGGCTAAGAGAATGTTAACGGAGGTTTGGAAGGCCAACGGAAGAAAGACTCACAAAGCTGCAAGTGATCATTAGACAGGAGAAAGTCTTACAATCGAAGCTAAGCAAGGAGTAGTGATTGCGACACAGCGAATGCACATGGAGCTATAAGTGTATGAAACTCTCCAATGGAACTAGTGGGTGTGCATCCAACTTGCTTGCTCACGAAGACCTAGAGCACTTTTGAGGAAGCTCATTATTGGAATATACAAGCCAAGTTTGATAATGTAAAGTTCCCCACATAGTTATGCAACTAAGACATGAAAACTCTCTCATATGGAGTAAAGGTGTTAAACATGAGCACAAAAGATGATCATAAATTATATGGTGATATAACATGAGCACAAGTGATGACTATAAATGATATAGTGATACAACATGAGCACAAGTGTGTGATAAAGAATAGTAATTCTACCCCCTTTTTAATTTCTTTCTTTTTCTTTTTTTCTTTTTCTCTTTTTTTTTCTTTTTCTGTTCTCTTTTCGATGGCCTCCATGGCTCTTTTCACTTTTAGGGGCAAGAATTCTAGTATGATATATGATATATAACAACACACTAATGATGATATGACAACATACTGATGATACAATTAACTAATATGAATGTGTCATAAAATGCATATGACAACGGTGCCTCTGCCAGTGTAGCAGGTTATGCAATGATCTAGCGTAACATGGGTAAAACCACACATCAGCTTTATAGAAACACTCAAAGCAATATATAAGTAATGAATGACAACAAGTCATGTAATGTAAGATGGATGTTGCATGGCAATATATCGTGGAACAGCTATGGAAATGCTGTAGTAGGCAGGTATGGTGGATGTTCTGAGTAATATATTTGCCTTATGTGTAGGAGAACAAGATGAAGATCTCCCACGAGTTTGGATGTACCCGCGAAAAATGCACCAACTCTCAATGTGAGAAAGGGCAATGCGAAGTACCGAAGAGGCTAGCAATATGGTGGTGGAAGTGCCATGAAAACCGCAGTTTTAAAACTCACAAGTAAAAAGATTCCAAATAAAAATATGATCTTACAAGGCATAATGAAAATTACTCCTAGGGGTGCTGTCGCAAATGAACAAGTCATTGTTGGGGACCCGACCGTAGCGCATAACATAAAGTCATTACGGTTGCCTTAGGCAAATAGAAGTCATATACCATTATGCAATCAACTGGAAATTTAAGTGTGGCACAATTTTCAAGTTTTTCTAGACCAACCATTAATCATTCCACTTTACTAAACCATTATGTTTACCATTAAGCAAATTAATATCTCAAAATAACATCAATGATTCAAGTGACACAATTTAATGATCTACAAGATTATGTATCATTTAGTTATACCATCTACCACATTTAGCATTTTCTGTTCTCAACCAAACACCAGTAAACTTATTTAAAAGATAAACTCTCCAAGTAATTAAACAATGAGATAAGAGAGTATAATATAATAAAGCTAACAGCTCTAGCAAGAGATACATGAAAAACAAGAGCTAGAAAGCAAACAATAACATGAAAAGAATACTCAACGAATATAAGTAAAGAATACGAGTATTCATATGTAAAAGCGGAGCGTGTCTCTCTCCGACACAAAAGAATGCTAGGATCCATTTTATTCACAGAATGAAAATAAAAAAATAAAACAAACAGACGCTTCAAGCAAGCACATAAGATGTGACGGAATTAAAATATAGTTTCACTAGAAAGGACATGATAGTTTGTTGATGAAGAAGGAGATGCCTTGGGCATCACCAAGCTTTGATGCTTGAGTCTTCTTGAAATATATTGGGGTGAACCAATGGGGCATCCCCAAGCTTTGACGTTACTATCCTCTTGATCACATTATATCATCCTTCTCTCTTGATCCTTGAAAACTTTCTCCACACCAAACTTAGAGTAACTTCATTAGATCATTAGTGCACAAAAAATTATGATATTCTGTAGGAACACAACTTCTACCAATTCTACTGGACATTATCTACAGCCACTGATACTTAATAGGATAAAAATATCAAGTCAAAATAGCAAAAGAGGCATTGCAAAATAAATGTCAGAATCTGTCAAAAACAGAACAGCCCGTAAAGACAAATTTGTTCGAGGCACTTAATTTGCTCAGATCAGAAAACTCAAAACTAATGAAAGTTGCATATATATATCTGAGGATCACGCACAAAAAAGGGCAGATTTTTATGATGTTTGTGTGAAGAGTTATGAATTTAACAGTGGGCAGCAGAAAACTATTTCTGCACATGAATCCAAATTTAGCATCAACTTTCAACTAGAGCCTTAACTTGACACAACAATGTAATAAAATAAAGACACAAAGGAATTGCTACAGAGGTAGAACAAGTCCTTGACACAGACAAATAACATAAAATAAAAGTGGGTTGTCTCCCATAAGCGCTTTTGTTTAACACCTTTGAGTTAGGCACGGAGATTCATATGATGCTCTCATAAAAATGAGAGTTTAAAAACATAGGAGAGCATCAAGAAGTATATATAGAACACATTTAATTCTAACCCTCTTCCTATGAAAAATAATCTTGTATAAAGACAAGTCATGTAAGCACAAAGCAACAACCATAGGAGAGCAAAACAAGTGCAACTTTAAAATTTTCAACATAAAGAGGGTAAACTTAATATTGTTGAGATACATAAAAGTTTGTTTCCCTCTCTCATAATAACTTTCAGTAGTAGAAATAAATTCAACCATATAACCACAAAAATCATTCAACTTAGATAATATTGGCACATAAAGAGGATCATTACATTTATTTTGGAATTCATTAGCATGCTTCCCTCTTTCAAAATAGTTACTAAGATCAATATCAAGTTTAAGATCATGGTTGGAACAAAGATTTCGAACTAGAGACAATTGCAAACCACATAAGTATTTCTCAACATAAGCAATTTTCTCCTCCATGGTGTAATTAGGAGAATTCAAAAACAAAGTAGGACTCTCATGAGTAAGAGTACCATCACAAGAAGCAATTATATCATTTTTATCCTCAACTTTTAAACATAGAGGATTATCAATAAGACAAGGACCATCATCTAAAGCATTATCATATAGCATATTTAAGCAACATTCCTCATTATCATTAATAAGTTCATTAGTAGCATCATGAATAAAGTTAACAAAAGAACTATCACATAAAACATTCTTATCATGAGTCACATGCATAAAAGAATTAATACTCTCCAAATAAGCATAGTCATTCTTATTAATTGTAGTGGGAGCAAATTCAACAAAATAGCTATCATTATTATTCTCATCACCATAATCATCAAATATAGGAGGCATATTGTAATCATAATTAATTTTCTCCTCAATAGTAGGTGGACTGAAAATATCATATTTATCATTGTAATCAACATACATTGGAGGTAAAGTATCACCAAAGTAAAATTTCTCCTCCGTGCTTGGGGAACTAAAAATATCATGCTCATCAAAACCAACTCCCCCAAGTTTAGACTTTTCCATAGTCTTAGCAATAATAGTGTCCAAAGAATTTATACTAATAACATTACTTCCAATATTATGCAAACAAACTTTCATAGGTTTTTAAATTTTCTCTTCAAAAGTATCATGTCCTAATGCAATATAAATTTCCTAGAGATCCCTAATTTTTTTGTTGTTTTCCATTAGCCTAGCAAGTGAAAATAAAAACAAGAAACAAAAAGTAATAATTGCAGAATCTAAAGGAGATACTTTCAAGCGATCACCTCCCCGGCAACGGCGCTAGAAAATAGCTTGATGTCTACGCACGCTTCTATTCTCTTAGACAATGTTGGGCCTACAAGAGCAGAGGTTTGTAGAACAGCATCAAGTTTCCCTTAAGTGGATCACCCAAGGTATATCGAACTCAGGGAGGTAGAGATCAAAGATAACCCTCTCGAACAACCCTTAATTAAGATACGAGAAGTCTCTTGTGTCCCTAACACACCCAATACACTTGTCAGATGTATAGGTGCACTAGTTATGCGAAGAGATAGTGAAATACAAGTAATATGGATGATTATAAGTAGTAATTGCAATCTGTAATAAAAATGACAGCAAGCAAACATGTAGCAGAACTTGTTGGAAACGGTGTTTTAATGCTTAGAAACAAGGCCTAGGGATCCTACTTTCACCAGTGGACATTCTCAACAATGACATCGAAGTTAAATAAATAAACACTACTCTCAAGCACTCTCATGTTGGATAACAAACACCATTCATTGTGTAGTGCTACAAGAGCACCCTCAAAGTCAGAGTAAACTAACACCAACAAGTTCATAAAGAAATCACACACGGTGCACACACTGTCACCATTACAACCGTGAATAACCCCAGAGTTCATATTAAAGTAACCTATAGAATGCATAATAGATAAAGAGTAGCATCACATATTCAACTAGATTACAAAGCTCATGATCACATAAAGATCACATCATGGGAGAGAGACATAGACCACATAGCTACCGCAGATCCCGCAGCCCCGGGGGAGACTACTCACTCCTCATCATAGGTGTCAGTAACGGCGATGTAGATGGCGGTGGAGTCGATGGAGATGGCTCCGGGGGCAACTCCCGTCCCAGCAGGGTGCCGAAACAGAGACTTATGTCCCCCGAATCTTGTCTTCGATGGCGGCGGCGCTCTGGACCCGTGGAGGAAATATCGAAGACCCTGCGATTTTTAGGTTTTTGGGGGGTACTTATAGGCGGAAGGGCAAGGTCGGTGGAGGGCCTAGGCCGCGTCACCACGTGCTCGCGCGGGCCCCATCCTGGCCGCGCGAGCAATAGGTAAGGGCGCCTCGGTGCCCCACTTCGTCACGTCTTCGGTCTTCTGGAACCTTCATTTTCTAAAAATAATTACAGGATGTTTCTTTTCCAATTCCGAGAATTAAGTACTTTTATGAAACCAAAAACAACAGAAAACAGGGAACTGACACTTTGGCATCTTGTTAATAGGTTAGTCCCAGAAAATGCCTATAACTATATAAAATGCATATAAAACATGTAATAACATGGTATAATATAGCATGGAACATAAGTAATTATAGATACGTTGGAGACGTATCAAGCATGCAAGATCATTAAATAGCACACACATGATATATTATGAAGCAAAAACTTTAGTACTCAATATTCATCGGATCCCAGCAAACACAACATGGAGATTAATATAACGGTGATCTTGATCATGATAGGCAGCTCACAAGATATAAACATGATGGCACAAGAGGAGAAGACAACCATCTAGCTACTGCTATGGGCCCATAGTCCAAGGGTAGACTAGTCATGCATCAGTTCGGAGGCGGTCATGGCGACGTAGAGGCCTCCGGGGACGATTCCCCCTCCTGGCAGGGTGTCGGGGAGAAGTTCGGATCTCTCCCGAATTGGTGTTGACTTCGAAGGCGGCTCGGGACCCGTGGAGTAAATAATGAACTCTCTGCTCCTGTCTGAATGAGGAGGAAGAGAGGCTGGGGGGTCTAGTGCTACGACCTGTCTCCTGCCCCTCCCAAAGGGTAACTCCTGCACTTTCCCAAAGGTCACCTCCTGAGTACCTCCAAGGTCCAACCCTTCATAATCTCAAAGGCTCAAATGAACTTTGGCATTGGTCAAGGGACCAATCTTCCTGACAATGGGACCAAGTTGCCCACACCTTTACCCTACCCGGGGGTAGCCCCCCGACACACATTTATTATTCCTTTTATATTCGACGGGAAGTCAGACGTGACCTTGATACTGCTCAGACATTCAAAAAATATCGCTTTCTCTTGTTTGGTTAGAGCATAGCTGGCAAGACCTTCATAGTGTTCTGAAAGCAGGCCATCTCGTTCTTTCAAACGTTTCTGGTCCTCCCGTGCTTCCTCTGTATTTTTTTCTTCCCATACACGCCCAAGTGGCCAAGCAGGTTCACGCAAATATTCTTTGTCACATGCATCACGTCGATTGCAGATCGGACCTCTAGGACTTTCCAATATGGTAGCTCCCAAAATATAGATTTCTTCTTCCACATGGGTGCGTGTCTGTTAGCGTCATTCAGAACCTGTAGTCCTCTTAGACCCTTTACAAAGATTACTTTTAAATCCTTGACCATATCAAATATTTGATCACCGGTACGTTCCATAGGCCTCCTACGGTGATCTGCCTCACCTTTGAAATGCTTGCCTTTCTTCCGTAGGTTATGCCTGACAGGAAGAAATCGACGATGCCCCAGGTACACACACTTTTTATATTTATCGAAGTATATACATTCACTATCATCCAAACAGTGTGTGCATGCATGGTATCCCTTAGTTGTCTGTCCTGAGATGTTACTAAGAGCATGCCAATCATTGATTGTTACGAAAAGCAACCCTCGAAGGTTAAAATCCTCTATTGGTGCTCATCCCACACACGTACACCTTCTTCTCGCCACAACTCTAAAAGTTCATCAGCCAATGGACTGAGATACACATGAAGCTTGTTGTCGGGTTGCTTCAGGCCTTGGACGAGCACTGGCATCATAATGAACTTTTGCTTCATGCACAACCAAGGAGGAAGGTTGTAAATACATAGAGTCACATGCTAGGTGCTATGACTGCTGCTCTGCTCCCCAAAAGGATTGAAGCCGTCCGTACTTAGACCAAACATTAAATTCCTTATGTCATCTGCAAAGTCCGGGAACTCTCGCTCGATTTTTCTCTATTGCGACCCATCAGCGGGGTGTCTGAACATCGCGTCTTTCTTACGAACCTCTTTGTGCCATCACAACATCTTGGCATGCTCTCTATTGCTGAACAAATGTTTCAACCATGGTATTATAGGAGCATACCACATCACCTTAACAGGAACCCTCTTTCTGGGGCGCTCGCCCTCAACTTCACCGGGTCATCTCGCCTCATCTTATACCGCAGTGCACCGCAAACCGGGCATGCATTCAAATGCTCGTACCGCTCACCGCGGTAGAGTATGCAGTCATTAATGCATGCATGTATCTTTTACACCTCTAATCCTAGAGGGTGGACGATCTTCTTTGCCTCGTACGTACTGTCGGGCAATTCATTATCCTTTGGAAGCATCTTCTTTATCTTTTCCAGCAACTTTTCAAACCCCTTGCGCGATACACCATTCTCACCCTTCCATTGCAACAAATCCAGCGTGGTACCCATCTTTTTCTGGTCATCTTCGACACTTGGGTAAAAATTTTTTTGTGATCCTCTAACATGTGCTCCAACTTAAACCACTCCCTCTGACTTACGCTGTTTCTCTGTCCATCAGCAATGGTCCGAGCAAGATCATCAGCGGGCTCATCCGGCGCCTCTTCGTCAGGCGCCTCTTCCCACGTACCCCCATTGCAGTACCGTCGTATTCAGGAAACTCAGGATTGTTATCGTCGTCCTCTTCTTCTTCATTGTTTCCATTATGACTCATGTTTCTCCGTGTTTGGTCTAACAATTATAGCCGGACATGAAACCAGACTCAAACAGGTGGATGTGAATGGTTTTTGATTTGGAGTAACCCTTGATATTCTTACAAACACAACATGGACAGTACATAAAGCCATCCCGCTTATTTGCCTCAGTAACACGGATAAAATCCTGCACGCCGATCATGAACTCCGGAGAGCGTCGGTCAACATACATCCATTGCCGATTCATCTTCATTATGTAAATATATCTAAAATCATTACACAATAGCTATATATATCATTAATAGAGAGATAAGTGACCAATTCATTAATACAAGTTCACTATATTTAAACAAATCAATACATAGTTCTCATAAACATTCATTGATTGAAACTAATATAAAACTAGCTAAAGAATTTAAATCCAACAACAAATACGATCAAAATCGCAACTAAGGTAATTATTGAACCAACAGCATAATGATACCAAGACTCTTGACTAATGAAATATTTTCTAAACTTTTTAAGCTTCAAGCGCATTGCATTTATCTTGATCTCGTGATGCAAGCGCATTGCCTCCATCTTGATCTTGTTATCATCGACGATGTTGGCAATCTTCATCTGCCATTTCATCTTCTCTTCGAGACGAAGAACTTCACTTACTTTCAATTTTTCTTTCAAATCATTGTTTTCTTTTACAAAAAACTAGACAATAGGGTCGGTTGGAATTTCTGGCTCAACTACCTCCAGATCCGAATAATAGAGCGGACGAGAGCCGGCGTGGACAGATGTCAAAACCATGACACTATATATATCAAAAAAATATACAAATAAGAAAATTATACAAGTAATAATTCTAGAACTAAGATTTATTAAAATAAAATAAAAACAAGAGGCTCACCGAGGTGGTGTCGGCGACGGGACGATGTGGGAGATCGACGACGGTGAGGAAGGGGACGGAACGACACTAGAAAAAAGCACAGATCATAATTTAATTTAAGCTCAAAATGCATATAAACAAATGAAATGACTAAGTTAAACATTTCATCAAACACCTTGCTAGCACTACAAAACTCAAATGAGCTAAACTAGCAAGCAGATGAGCTAAACTTGAAACGCCTGAGGAGTAGACGAAGGTACTAACCTTTGTATAGATAGATGCCACCATTCTAGACAAATGTTGGAGAAAAATTGGGTGAACTAGAACTCTTGGGAGAGAAAAGAGAGTAAAATTGGAGTGTGTGCTCGAGCTGAAAAAATGGAGTGTACCTCGCATGCTAGCTAAATACAGTGACATCTTTACCAACCGGTAGTATCGGTTGGTTACATCAACCGGTACAAAAGGTTCGTTATGGACCGGTACTGCTACCCCCTCCTCTTTGACCGTTCGGACCGATACTAATGCCACATCAGTACCGGCCACAAAATCAGCCGAGACTGATAGTCTGAACGTAAAATCTTTTTTCCACTAGCGCGTTGTAACAACAATTATTCCCTACTAATTATTGAATCATAGCTTAAGCAGCAAGCACTCTCCGCAGCTAAATATTACCTAAGTACTTGGACGTCTTGGACATCTCATGCAGATCGATCAATAGTGCTGCAGTGCTGCTGCTACAGTCCACATGTACAAAACATCTGTCCTCCAAAATAGATGATATTTTTAAGCGTGCAGTGCCTCAAACTTATCTAACTTTGTTCTTAAACGGTTTTTTCAGATCGTCTATGTGATAATATTTTCATTGGATTATCCTGAAAAATGCTTTGATAATAGTGTAAATTTATAATCTTTTTTACAAGCATTGGTAATAGTCAAGCTTACATATTTAGACAGTGTTCACGTCTAAAACATATGTTTTTACAACAACAATGAAAGAAAAATGAAACTCACACTTAGTTAAGCATAAGCGAGTTTTGTAGTAGATTTTTTAATGTCTACTCCATCAGCTCCAAATTATAAAATATTGAATATATATACTACATACGAATTGAGATGAATAACACACATGCTAATGCACATAAACTAAATATTATGTTGTTCAGTTAATCGGATGAAGTAGTGCTTGTTTACCTGCTCATCTTTATCATAATTTGGATACATTTGTTTGTTGCATCGAAGATTTTGATATCAGCATGAATATAAATGTAGTGGGCGAAGGAGATTGGTTAGCAGTCGGCATTCCCCCCAAATTTTCCCCATTTCTGTTTTGTAGGTGCATGAAGATGATTACTATTGAAGTTTCTACTAGTTTGGTTTGGTAAGCTACTCCTCTTCCTTTCGCTCTTTCCTCCCCGTGCCATAATATCCGTCTAGACCCTTTTATGTAATGTCTACTTGCTATTAATTGAGCTATGGTAGCATCTCCTCTGCTCTGCCTTTTAGTTGTCCATTCTGAAAGTGCACCCTAACTAATTGCCTTGTTGATGACACTTGTTTTAATACTTATTACCTTTGATGTGTCGTTCAAAAAATATTACCTTTGATGTGGATGTGCTTGACACTTTAGTCAAACCTAACATCACACAAAAGATCCTTCTCAGATAACACCTCAACCATTATGATGCGTATAGTATTGTGTAGTGCGATATATACAGCACTTTTGGGACATAGGTCAACCCGACACGAACAAAAAATGTATATACTATGTATAGCTTTCTAGAGGCAAAATGGATTGCAGGAAAGCAAGATACGTGTACGTACGGACTACGTAAATATGTGCATGTCCGTTTCTGTTGGACTGGTTGGTTGTAGCAATTGTTACCTATTACACTCGAGCAAGAAAATTGTGTCAAAATCCTTTTTGTGCAAAGCTACATTACTACAATTTCCTTTGACTCACTCGGTGGGTTTGCTTGAAAAATACTGGAGCTGGTCTAAAATCACGACTCGAACTGAAAGCTTCTCTAAATTTTTCTCTCTTGTAGCTAAGTCGTTTACAAGCGGTTACATCACCGTTATTGGTTTTGACGAACACAACATTTACCCCTAAACAATATCACCAATTAAATTCTGAAATAAACTCTTGCCCATATATTTGTTTTGGATATGCTTCTTTTTTGTATGTGCGCGTTCATAGAGGTGATTGTGACCTATATGTCAGCGCTATTTTACTACCTTTCAAAAGAATACAACAATGTTATTCAAACCATGCTAGGTTGTTAAATAGTTTTAAAATACTCACTCTGTAAACACAAATGTTTACTAGTTCATGGTTTAAGGTCATTTGACTTTTACTATAGGATGAAGATTTCTCTACAAAAGGCCTTATATAACGCCAACATATATGATGTACGTAGCTTGCTTCTTTTTCTTTTTGGTACAAGGATATACTGCTTTTGTTTCTTGATGTAAGGTGTATTAAAGAAAAATCATAATATAAAGTGTATTTGCTATTTATAAACAATTTGATCAAAAAAAAAATAAGAACTTATTTTGAAAGATAGATTTAACGGATTGTATTCATTTGTGTCTATTAAGAAGTCACCTGTCGTCACTTTCTCGGAAAAAAATGAGTCCACCATGTATAAAATACATCTGTCTTAATATTCATGCAAAAAACTATATCTACACCCTACGTTCAAGCAGGAACGGAGGAAGTATATAATCATGAGAAATTATGTGTACACCTGGACCTGGCCTCAGTACAACTCAATATTAGGAGACATTGAGGAAAAAAATGTAAGACACACAGTAACAAGATAAATTTTTCAAAAACCAAAAACTTTAGACTTCAGTATGGTAAAGACACACAAGTGCCACCATCTCTGGATCCAGTTGGACGAACTAGAGTTTCACCCTTTGAGAGAAACTAAGCAAATTTCTCAAGTTTGTTTGGATTCCAAAATTCTCTCAGCTGGAGGGACGAGAGCCGAGAAAACGGTTCGTCCACCGTGTCGCTCTCGGGAGGGCAACTTGGGTGGCGAGCTGAACACTAGCCCAGAGCACGCCGCCGCCACCCTCTCTCCCTCCTCACCATCGTCGGAGGACGCTGCAGGGCGGCAAACGGTGGCGGCGAGATATCTGGTTTTGATTCCTTGGTTCTATGCTTCTTGGTATGCCGTGGAGGGACGTGGAGAGGCGAAGATCTGGCACATCCAGGGGTACTGAGGAGTGATTCATGGTTGCCGGTGGTGCTCGGGAGCGCAAGGTCGTTTTGGTGGTGGCAGAGCTTCGTGACGCCTACCGGGAAGGCGTCTCTGGCTGGGCTTGCCGGTGCGTGCGGCGGACTGGATCTCAGCAGGTGGGCCCGGATTTGCCAGCGGCTACGGCTACTACCTGACGAGGGGCTAGTGGAGGAGCTGATTTTTGGCCGGCGGTGGTGACGAATCACATTGTCTGTGGCGGCCGAATTTAGGCCTTAGGGTCTAGATCTGGGCCCGGGTGGCCCCTAGGTTGCCGGTAGGGTTGTCAGTTGTCGATCTGAAGGCACCGGACTTGATGACTTGACACTTCTCCGCCGCTATTTACTCCCTCAAAACCAGTGTCTGTTTCGGATCGAGCCTAGGTTGGCTTGGTTCCAGCAACTGTTTCCCTGTCGTTCCGGGTGATGGGAGCAATGTTCATGCGAGATCGTGCACGATGGGGTTGTGTTGTTTGGCTTAATCGACACACTGATCCAGTTCTTGGGGGAGGGGGGGGCAGCCCGGGTTGGGTTAGGCCGGTCGGAGCGTGGTGGCTTCGCTGACGCGACCTTCTATACACCGTTGACGAAGAGCAGCTTGGATGGGGGGCGGCGGTGCCAACGGGGTGTCTTCTGCAGCGTGACGGTGGAAGCTTCATGAACCTCTCGAGGCAGAGTGGCCCGGCCGGGCTTGTGGGCCGACATGCCTGGTGTGCTCATGTTGTGGCGTCTGGTAGGTTACCGTCTATGAAGGTGGAGGTTTGTCCCTCCCGTACGTCACCGGTGATGTGGCTCCTAGTTCCGGCTCCTCCTCTTCGGTGTGTAGGTTTCTCTGGACCGTGGTGAGACATTTTGAGCAGCTCTGCGAGCGTCCGTCGCTGGGTGGTGGGCGGTATGGTGGAGTGGTCAAGTGCGCCTAGGGTGAGGGGGGTCGGGAGAAATCCTTGTCGGCTTGTCCGACATCGGCACGGTGACGCCCGCTTGCGAGTGCCACTAGTCCTTCCTGAAAGGCGTCGGTGTTTTCCCTTTTCTCCCCATCGGGTACCGGGGGAAATCCTTGGCAAAAGTGTCGTCATCGTCACATCCCTTCCTGAATGTGTTGTTTGTTACCGGCGCTTCGGAGCACTAGGAGCTGTGTGGGAGGCTTGTGGTGGATGCAACGGTCTGAAGCTTGCTCATTGTTGTCGATCCGCCGCTGTCGGCATTTTTTTCTTTTACGGTTTATTTTTCTCTTTTCTTTTGAACATGCTTGTGTTGTATTGAATGTTGTTTTATTTTTAAAGCGGGACGAAAACCTGTTAGGGACAAGAGCCAGCACCAGCGTCCATCGAACGGGCTTTACCCCTCAGCTTCCTTCGGTGGCGACGTAGTGGATGGAGAGTGGGGAGACGTGTGACACCTTGTTAGAAAATTTTGTGCGTGCGTGGAGCGAGCGACTGTCTCGATGTGGATCTATCCTCCGAATGGACTCCTACTTAATCTAACTTGCTCTATATAGGTTGACTCCGCTGTTATATTTCATTGGCAAGTGAAAGGTGCATTACTCGATCTGACAATGCACATGAATTTAGGCCCCTACATATGCTAGGACTAGGCACCAACCGGTGGGCTAATCGAGCCTAACCACTATTGGTACTATCAGGCAGATTAAAGTTAGCACCGTAGGATACCTCCAAATTCAGCTGATAAGCATCCCGTCAGGTGGGTTAACGTTCTTCCTTTCACTCGCTGCAGTCCGGTGACTGTGAGAGGCATCACCTCCCCAAACCCACCAGGGTTAACTCATGTTTGTGGTCACAGGGTCCACAGAGATCTACCGTTCTACTGCTTCTTCTATGTTATTTGACCGTGTTTCTGTAGGCAAAAGTTATAAAAGGAACATGAAAATATATAGTTCCTACTTTCTCAATGAATTCCTTCCGTGAATTCTGTGACACGCCATCACGCTTGTAACTAAGGTGTGTTGTGTATAGTTATATTATGGCCTAATGAGAAGTGTCCATGACTCCATGTGCCCTTTTCATATGGCCAGTGGCGGAGCCAGAAATTGAGACGAGGGGGCGAACAGTAAAATATGTGGCACCGGCGATTTTGTTTTTGACAACACATGTAATCCCCAGTTGTATGTAGGAACAATGTAAATAACTCGAAGCCTAAAACTCACAAAATTTAGGCAAAAGCAAGTGTATTCAACACAAAAAGGTTCCAAGATATTCAATTTGCATAACTCATCAAGTACAACTAACAAGATAGTGTCATACCATTAAGTTGTAGTTGTGCTAGCAAGATGGAACTTCCGAGGTAGATGACCTCGACGATTCTCTAAGGCATGAAAACATAGCATGATCTTCTTGTCATCAATTTTTTGAAATATTTCTTTCCCAGAATAGCAAATCATCAAATCACCGAACCAATCATCACCAATCTTGTTTCGAAGATCTGTCTTCACAATCAACTGATGCCGTTGCAACCGACAATGTCAAAGCATGTGTGATCAGCCGGTAGATCAATGGAAAGATCAAATGTTGTCTAGTTTGAACCAAATTGAGAGAAAGATCACCCAGAGTATCACATGATAAGAAATCAGGACTACCCTTCATCATATCAATATATATGTTGAGTTGGTCAACCAAGACATAGCAATCATATGAAGAGAAATCCACGGAGTAAATATTGGCAAGTTCAACTAGCTTCTCATGATCAAAGCTGCTAAACGAGTCTCTAGGATCAAGGCATGCAGTGCAGATCAATAGGCGTGTAGATGTTTCAGAAAACCTATTATCCATCTCAACCATGTTTCTATCAAGCACCTCGTTAAAGATTTCTATTTTGTAATAATGGAGGCAAGTAACCACCTTGCGTGAGATCCTTGGATAACCCCTAGCTGGAATGTTGTCAGTCATGTTGGGCACTATAATATTTCTTCCATCACAAAACTTAGTAGCAGCCAACAAGAGAGTCTCCCATCCATGATCTCTCAGATTTTGCATAACCTTTACACTGATACAATCATATGCATAGCACAAACTATGTTTTGATCCTTTTCTTGCAATGCGTGTGACAACTCATTTGTTATACCAAGCACTCGAACCATCTAATGTAAGATTATAACATATTCAAAAGTTTCCATGTAGAACATATAACCAGAAGCCAAACCTCTTTCTTCGGGATCTCCTCCATCAAGAGAAATACCATGTAGCACTCCAATCACAGCATCCCACATATGATGCATCCGGGTTAGTGTTCTGTGGTGTGACCCCCAATGGGTATCCCGGGTCTTGCTAAACTTGTCTCTTGATGTTGGCCTCTTCCCGACGAGATTTCCCCCCTCTCTAGTTGTGCTACCATATAGCCATGATGCTTCTACAACAATGCATATTTCATCTTACAAGAGGCACTCGCCTACAAAATAATGATGCATTTAGAAATGTATACTTAGAGTTGATTACACATATTTAATATCTACAAGAAGAACTAAACATGTTAACAATCTTGTTTATGTGACCAAAGACATTACCAACACCTAGAACTCCTTTCACAACAGCAACAACCACCAATTGAAGTTGGTGGGCAAAACAATGGACATAAAAAGCATGAGGATTGTCGGCCAACACTAATGTTCTTAAACCATGTACCTCACCACGCATATTTGAGGCACCATCATATCCTTGTCCTCTCAATCTAGACATCGACAAATTATATTTAACAAACATTGCATCCAAGGCTGTTTTTAAAGAAGCTGATCTAGTATCAACAACATGCTTAATACCCAGAAATCTTTCCACAACCTCTCCTTTTTTATTCACGAACCTACAAGCAAGAACATAATTTTAGAATAGTCATGTGAGTTATGGGATTCCAACAAATGAGTTCAACAAAAACATATGACACACCTCAATATCACGCCCATTTGCTCTTTTACCGATACATCACGAGACTCATCATCAAGTAGAGAGAAACAAGCATCCCCAAGCTCACTCATTATGACCTGTGAGGTCTCTTCTGCACATGCTTGGACTATTTGTTGTTGAATCTCATAAGATGTCAGTTGAAAATTACCAGGAGCATTTAGATTGACCACATTGGCTACTTCCTCACATCTATTGGCATACCACTTCAACATTTGAAGAAAATTTCCTCGGTTGATGGAATTGATGGACTTATCATGCCCACGAAAAGCTAGACCTTGCTCAAGAAGAAACCTTACAATACCAAGCACAACTCTCAACCGTATTTCATAGTCAATATGTGATTTCTCATCATGACAAGCAATAGCATATGACACACTTTGTTTTTGGTTTCTCAAATCTTCACTATATCTTCTTGCATTATTGTGAATGTTTTTTGTACCACCTATATGCTTTCTAAAATGTTCCGGACCTTTTTTCCAATTCTTAAACCCCATTTTTGTGAAAGCATCGTGTCCAAAATGTACACTAGTGCTTGATGACTTGAAAACAAAGCAATAGAAACAATATGCAACATCTTTCTCCACACTATACTCTAACCAATAAATTCGGCATACCATGTAGCTAGGAATGATCTCCAATCTGCCCCAATTTTTGTGTTGGTAAAAGTATGGCCAATCAATCGACTCGGACCTCTCAACAAATATGCCCTTCTCATTTTATCTCGAATCTCTTGAGTACCATATTCTTCAATTGGCCTCCGAATTCCCGGATCAGCAACAACATTTGCAAGATCAAAAACTTCATGAACAATAGCTTCCGGAGTTTCCTATAATAACAATAGACATCCCAAATTGATTATTTCAATACAATAATCTAGATCAAAATTGCTAAATCCAAAATATGTAAAAGATAAAAAAGGGAAGAAATAACCTGCTCTTCCCCTCCTTGTCGCTGCTGGTCGTTCGTGTCCTCACGTCTCCGCTTGCAATTTTGAGACAAGGCAGACACCAGCGCCTTAGCCTCCAACTCTTCTTGCTCCAACACAAAATTCACAACTCCCCATATCTCCGAATCAGTATCAGACTCTTCCGCTCAGTCCATCACGTCGCCGGGCGGCAACCTAGCTCGCATTGGCGACCACGAAATTTCTTGGAGGAGCCTTAGAGATTAGAGATTAGAGTTGGAGGTGAGGCAGAGGCGAAAACCAGTGGAGGCGGGCGGCGGCGGCTGGCAGCGACAACGAGGGGCGGGCAGCGGCGGAGGCGGGCGGCGGCGAGATGCGGGGACGGGAGCCAGGTGCGATGCGGGGCAGGGGTCGGGAGCAGTCCTCTGGTCGTGGTCGAGATGCGCCTCTGCGAGCAAACATGTAAGTTTTTTTTTACGTATTGAGTACCTGAAGTTAGAAAAACAACCGGGACGGAGGGGGGCCGGCGGTGGCGCCGCCCTGATATGGCCACCGTTAAGAAGCGCGCGTGTGCATGCGTCCATGCTTTGGTGGTACAACAGCGACTGCACATTGCTGGATGGTAGAATTATTAGCAGAGTTTGGTACATCCATCCAAAGATCCGCGGGGCTAAAAAGGTCAAAGGCAATATGATGATTTAACTAGTTATGTCCAGAAAATCGACCATGAAAAGTCACCAAGAATTTAGTCGAACTTAATTGGCCCATGGGATGATCATTTATGATGATCGTCGCAATGTTGTTTCTGTGATTTCGATTCCTTTGAACTGCTACAATGTGAACGATGGGAAGCGAACAGCTTAAATCCCCGAGCTCCTAGCTTGATCTAACAAGCAAGTCATGCTGATCGAAAGGTGACGCTGAACAACGACAATAATCTTGTCAACATCTGAAAGTTTTAGATAATCGATGCCAAAACACGGTGCCGCGTACAATATGCAATAAGCAATTCATGCTGATATCCTCACGAATCACGCCATTCGATTTGTGACCAAAATTCGTCGCAAATAATCTTTTTCCGGACGAAAATTTGACAACGACGACTCTAGCTTGATCGAAGTAAACAACGAAATAGACATATTTCAACGAAGACCTGCAAAAATATTCATGTATATGAGTATATCCCGTTCCTTGTCAGGTGGAAAAGGAACATCAAGTGTGCACTCAACAAAAAGGATGGAACGCATGTACGATACAGGACAGAAAACATCAAAATCAGTTTTCTTTTGTATGATTTTGATAGGGAGAACAATGTCGAAGTGATGCAATTTTCAAGCCTAATTGTGACCGGCCTTACAAAAGAAAGAGATAGAGCCTTATTGCGACTTCGCCTGTTTGAGCTCCATACAGCTGAAACAAATGTTTCAGACAAAGAATGATAAATCACTCTAATTTTGCATGTCTCAGTAATCAGGGTGGACTAAAGATGTAAGCTTTCAAAATAAAACGAACACTGATGCTAAATATCAGTTTGTGTACTCGGCAGCACTGTTGACTAGAGTGAGGCACAATATTCAGCTCATTGTACCGTTGTATATTATAACTGACTAGACCTAGTCCTTAGCAGTAGCTAGCTATCCGGGCTGCATGCACCTGCGCGTGCCTCTGCACGACCTGCACACGATCTACATGATTTGCACGACCTACACGATCGGCTCACCTTTGTGTATATCTACTCTGTAACATCGGCAATGCAATACAGTCAGTGAGGCACAATATTCAGCTTGGTATCTGAGCACAGGTTCTGCCATCTTTTCTTCTTCTCCACCGCAGATGAGCGACAACATGTCCTCCCCTTCCAAAGACACTACTCTGGCCACAATCTCCCCTCCCGTCTCCATTCACTCTCTAACATCCACAACTACATCAACTTCGAGCTCGACGTCACCGGCAAGCGCTACCGTAAGTGGCGCAACACCATCCTTTTTCTCCTTGCTCGTTACAGCGCCCGAGATCACGTGGAGGAGGAGACGTCCTTCCATCTCGCTGACGACGAATGGCGCAAGACCGACTTCACCATCTCCCTCTGGTTCCTTGCAACCCTCGGGGATGATCTGCAGCAAATCGTCATCACCGACGACAACACCGCCTTCGAAACATGGCGGCACGTCCACACCTTCTTCACCGCCAACAAGGCTGGACGCAGCATGCACCTGCGCCGCGAGTTCCATGAACTGAAGCAAGGGGACATGTCCATCCCCGTCTACTGCAGCAAGTTGAAGAGCATCGCCGACGCTCTCAACGATGTCGACGATCCGATCTCCGACCGTCAGCTCACCCTCCGTCTTCTCGACGGCCTTGGTAAGAAATATCGGCTCCAATCCGAAATTATGCAGTGTGCACCTCCCTCCTTCGAAGACGCTCAGTCGCGTCTCCAGCTCGCCGAGATCTCCGTCAACTCGCAGACAGAAGCTGCTGCCACCCACGCCCTCGCCGTCCTCAGCGGCGGCAACGGGCCCTCTGTTGACCGCGGTGATCGCGGCGACCGTGGTGGCGGCCAGAACAATGGCAACCGCGGCGGCGGCCACGGTGGGAACTGTGGCGGTTATGGCGGCTACAACAACGACCGCGGCAACTACAACGGCGGGTACAATGGCGGGTACAACGGCGGGCACAATGGTGGCTACTCCGGTGGCTACCATGGCGGTTACAACGACCGCGGCGGCCGTGGCGGCCGTGGACGTGGTCGTGGTGATCACGGTGGTCGCTGGCAGCACCAGCCGCACCAGCAGCAGTACAACGGCGGCTGGAATGGGCCGCCCGCCTCGTATGGCCCCGCTCCTCCAGGTTGGCGCCCCTCCTTCGTCGCCCCGAACGCCGGCAGCATCCTTGGCGCCGCGCCCGGCGCTCACCATCAAGCCTACCACGTCTCGTACCCGCAAGGCCCCACGATGCAGCCATCTTGGGATCAGCTCACCATGTACAACGCCGCCCCCAGCCAAGGCGGTCTTCCGTACGGCAGCGACTGGGTCCTGGACACCGGCGCCAGCGCCCACATTACCAATGATCCAGGTAACCTCACATCCCTTCATCCTTCATCTCAGCAAAATTCTTCTCGTATTGTAGTCGGAAACGGATCCTCTCTCCCAATTCTCACCACTGGTTCTGGCCATCTTCCTCCACACAATTTTTCTCTGAACCATGTTCTTGTTTCTCCCACCATTGTTAAGAATCTTATTTCTGTTCGCCGCCTTACAACCGATAACTCTTTATCTATTGAATTTGACCCGTTGTTTTCACTGTAAAGGACCTAGCTACCAAGGATGAGCTTTTGAGATCCAATAGCACCGGCGACCTCTATCCACTTCATGGCTCTGCTCGCTCTCGGTCACCTCTTCACATGAGCTTTGGCATCGACGACTTAGACACCCCGGCAACTCCACTTTATCACGTTTAGCTCACACCCTTTTACCTGATTGTATCACACCCGTAGCGACATCCTCGGTCTGTGAGGATTGTCAATTAGGTCGACACACCCGTTTACCCTTTTCCACCTCTAGTTCATTTACTACTTCACCCTTTCAATTAATACATTGCGATTTTGATTTGTGGACATCCCCTGTACTTAGCTTTTTTGGCTAGAAATATTATCTCATTATTCTAGATGACTTCTCTCATTATTCTTGGACCTTCCCTTTACGTAATAAATCTGACACCTCTTCCTACCTTCAACGTTTCATTCAATTTGTTTACACACAATTTCATGTAATGATTAAATGTGTTCAATGTGATAATGGTGGCAAATTTATTAACAACTCACTCCGTTCTTCTTTTTCTCAACATGGTATCTCCTTCCGCCTATCCTGTCCTCACACTTCGCCACAAAACGGAACAGCCGAGCGCCATATACGCACCACAGACGACGTTCTTAGAACCCTTCTTTGTCAAGCCAAATTGCCTCCTGAATTTTGGGTCGAATCCATGAATACCGCAACCTATCTTATGAATATCCGGCCTTCTAGATCAATCAAATTTGTTACACCACATTTTCTTCTTCTTGGCGAACATCCCCTCTACGACCATCTCAGATCCTTTGGTTGTCTTTGCTTTCCTAACCTATATGCCACGTCTCCTCACAAACTCGGATATCCCCGTGAACACAAAGGCTATCGATGCCTAGACCTCACCACACGCAAAGTCATTATTTCCCGTCACGTAACATTTGATGAATCCATTTTTCCCTACACAATCCCTAGCACAACAAACAGCCCAGCCACACAGCCCACAACCGCAGAATATCCAGATCCGGCAATCATCTTACGCTCCCAGCCAATCCCAGCCCGACAACGCACCATATCCCCACCGGGATCCACCCCACCTACCTCGTCCACCTCGGGATCATCGCGGATCTCGCTTTCCACCAGCCAGACACAATCCACGCCGGGATCCACTCCAATCATTACCGACACCCCACCTGGCCCACCAACCCCACCCAGCGATCCCCCTCCGACCACTCCCGAGCTGCCACGCCATGGCGCGCTCCCCCGTGGAGCTCTCCCGGTACGCGTACCCGAAAACCCACACAGAATGAACACACGCGCTAAAGATGGATTTCTGATGCCAAAACGCCAGTTTTCTCTTTCCGCAACCACTTCCGCTATTTCCCCTCTGCCATCCAATTATAAATCTGCTTTGAAGGATCCGAATTGGCTTGCTGCAATGCGAGATGAGTTTAACGCTTTGATGCAGAATGATACGTGGTGTTTGGTGCCTAGACCTGCAGGTACAAACCTTGTGACGGGCAAATGGGTTTTTCGGCATAAGCTCAATCCTGATGGCTCCTTGGCGCGGTACAATGCAAGATGGGTTTCCGAGGCTTCAGCCAGCAACCAGGTGTTGATTATGGCGAGACTTTCAGTCCGGTGGTAAAACCAGCAACAATACGTGTGGTTCGCAGCCTCGCCACTTCCCTGGATTGGCCTCTTCATCAACTTGACGTGAAGAACGCTTTTCTTCACGGCAATCTCGGCGAGATAGTATACTGCTAGCAGCCTTCGGGCTTTGTGAGTTCCTCTCTTCCGAATCATGTGTGCCGCCTTCAGAAATCTCTTTATGGTTTGAAACAAGCACCTCGACAGTGGTTTCATCGCTTCCAGACTTTCATTTTGTCTATTGGCTTTGTGGCTTCCAAATGCTTATTCTCCACCGAGGTGCCTCTGTTGCATATTTTCTGCTTTACGTCGATGACATTATTCTTACTGCAAACACCACATCGCTTCTTCAATCCATCATCCAATCTCTTAAACGAGAATTTTCTATGAGTGATATTGGTGATATTCACCATTTTCTTGGCATAAATGTGCATCGCAACCACTCCGGGTTGTTTTCGTTCCAGCAGGAATATGCTCTCGAAATTCTTGAAAAGGCAAAAATGCCAAACTGTAACCCAATATCCACTCCTATCGACACCACCAACAAGCTAACCCCGCCAAATATCGCAGCATCGCTGGTGCCCTCCAATACCTCACCCTCACGCGCCCCGACATTGCCTATGCTGTTCAGCAAGTCTGCCTCTTTATGCATGCTCCGCGTGATGCACATTACCAGCTTATAAAACGCATTCTCCGAAATCTGAAGGGCACTTCTCACTTCGGTTTGCAGCTTCACCGCAACTCTAGTCATGACCTCATTGGCTACTTAGATGCTGATTGGGCTGGATGCCCTGACACTCGCCGATCTACGTCTGGTTTCTGCATTTTCCTCGGCTCCAACTTGATATCCTGGTCATCCAAACAACAGGCAACTGTCTCCCGCTCGAGTGCCGAAGCAGAATATCGTGCTGTTGCCAACTGCGTTGCTGAGTCTTGCTGGCTTCGCCAGCTTCTCGCTGAGCTTCATCGTCCTCCTCATCGAGCCACTGTTGTCTTCTGTGACAACATCAGCGCAGTTTATCTGTCCTCAAATCTAGTTCAACACCAGCGCACGAAGCATGTGGAAATTGATCTTTATTTCGTCCGTGATCGAGTGGCTATCAGAGAAGTTAAAGTGATGCATGTTCCAACCACGTCTCAGTTTGCCGATGTCTTCACAAAAGGATTGCCGAGTTCAGTATTTTCAGAGTTCAGAACCAGTCTGAATATCGTTTCACCGACGTTCAGACTGCGGGGGAGTTGACTAGGCTCATTGTACCGTTGTATATTATAACTGACTAGACCTAGTCCTTAGCAGTAGCTAGCTATCCGGGCTGCATGCACCTGCGCGTGCCTCTGCACGACCTGCACACGATCTACTTGATCGGCACGATCTACACGATCGGCTCACCCTTGTGTATATATACTCTGTAACATCGGCAATGCAATACAATCAGTGAGGCACAATATTTAGCTAGCACCTTCATTTGCTTGCAGAATAAATGAGGCAAAGTCAGACAAGGACTGAGCATACGCATTTTCTTGTCGTTAATGATAACATTTTTTTCGTTTGCATAAGATCGACTCTTCACAGTTCACACACTTATCTCGTATGTAGAAGATATTTGTTTGTTTGCTAGTACACACTAATGTTCTCACATCTGAATGTTCAAACTTATCTCGTATGTAGAAGATATTTGTTTGTTTGCTAGTACACACTAATGTTCTCACATCTGAATGTTCAAACTGCCGATTGCTAGTAAATGACAGCTGCAGCACTGAGTTGACCAATGCGATAATATTTCAGCCTTCACAACCGAGGAGTTACATGCATGAGCATCTCAATGATCCCGACAACACATAACAAATATCAAGCAAAGTCAGATTTAATAACCGGACGTAAGACAGCAGGCGCAACATGCATCAGAAACTGACAATACACCTTTTCTCGCTGGATTCGTCACTTGCGCTGTCTCACGTAGCCAAGAATTCAACCTGGACACCTGTCTTCTGTAGTATCTGCGGACAGACGTCTGTACACACTGCAACACAAGGATTTGTATACTGGGCTGATAATGTGGGTGTCAGCCTAGTCACGGATTAGATTTATGTCCTGAGGAAGGCGTTGATTGAATGGTCCAGGGCCAGGAGATGGGACGACGACACAGAAAGAAATGCAGTTGGTACGCATGAGGTCATGAACTTAACACAGCAATAGACAAAGAGGACAAGGGGGTGAGGGGACTGGTCTCGCAAAGTCTGCCTAATAGGACACCTGATTCTGCTTAACTATATGGTGATTTGAGCGACACGATCCGTTCATTGGCCATCAGCATGCTCAAAAAGTCTCCATCGTCGTCGTCGTCTTTTCCTTTTCTTTAACACTGTTTCGAGATATGCAATCAAGATGCTCCTACGAGTAGGCTTAGGGGCAGGCAGCGATTTCATGGCAAGAGTTATACTAGTCCTAGTGGAAAGTAGTATCATGCATATTATACTATTTATGTTACTATGTTAATAGTGGGTGGTAACATATATGTAATATCATATAACCATGTATTTATTAGTCTATAGACTTATCTTATCTCAAAATCTGTTAGAATTTAGATCCCATTGGTGGAGCAGCTCAATAAACAATTCTAAAATCTCAAATCCTAATTTAGTGTGAGCACATGTGAGTGGAGTAGGAGATAAGTTTAGTCCCATATTCCTAGTGGAAAAGGAGTAGGATCAACTTATATAGTGGAGTGTGGTGCTACTTGGTAAACTTGTGAGAACATGAGCCTCTCACACGCGCTCCTCCTCCTCCGCCGCTGCTCGCACGCACCGCCCGCCCGTCTTGTCACGACGCGCCGCGGATTGCGAGAATCTCGATGAGTCGAGAATTTTTAACCAGTTCAGGTCGCTCACGGATCATGGGTTACCAACCGATCTAAACGTGTGTTACGTTGGCTTGGCCCACTCCGTACCCGTTAGGGTTTTCTGAAGAGATGCACTATATAATGCCCGGCACTACGTGCGCTGAGGAGGCCCCCGAACCAATCTAGGTTTTGCCAACTCGTGACTTCCGTCGCCACCGTAGTCTACTCCATCCTGAGTGCCGGCGTGCACCGGCGAACATGACAGCAGGTCTCCGAAACACTCGTCCTTGTTATCCTGTACGGGAGAGGGCGAATAAGGTTTTTGGGAAGTGCTCCGCGCGACTGCTCTCAAGCTCTTCATCACGGCTCGCCTTCCTTTATGCTCCCGGATTCACGGGCTGCTCGTCATCAACGTCGTCATCGCCTTCAGCAAGCTGCTGCCGTCGCTGCTGCTACTGCAACAACTACGACGACTACTACGACTACTTCATATACAGTTGTTCGGTACGTCACGTGCCGATGTGCCAATTTAGTATGTCTATGTTTGTAGACGTTTTTGTTGTTGTTCCTGTTAATTAATAGTTATAGTATTTGCGAGATTAACATGCTAGTAGCTGTTGTAGTAATGTTTAATATACTGGAATTAATCATGAAAATTGTGCCTAATAATCCAACAATCCAAAAACCTTATTTGTGTTATAGGCAATTTCCTGAGTTAAAAATGGGAGATCTATCTGATTCCCTGAGGCCGGACAAATTAACCGGAGCGGATTTTAAGAGATGGCAGATCAAGACCACGTTGTGGTTGCGATCTCTGAAAGTGTTCGAGGCCAGTGAGGGTTTACCTGAAGGAACTATATTTGACGAGGATCAGAACAAGTTCAAGGATACCAACACTGCCTTTGTGGGACTCGTTCTAAGTGCTCTTAGCAACAAGCTGTTTGATGTGTACATGCACATTACAGATGGCAAAGAGCTCTGGGAGGCACTGAACGCTAAGTTCGGTGTAGAAGATGCTGGCAGTGAACTGAACATCATGGAGAGCTTTCATGACTTCAGGATGGCTAACAACAGTTCTGTAGTCGAACATGCTCATGAGATACAGTGCATTGCGAAGGAGATTGAGCATGCTAAGTGTGCCTTACCTGACAAGTTTGTGGCCGGGTGCATTATTACAAAGTTGCCTTTTTCATGGAGGAACTTTGCCACAACTCTCAAACACAAGAGACGGGAGATATCAGTTGAAAACCTGATAGCATCTCTTGATGTTGTGGAGAAGGATCGGGCTAAGGACACTGCTGAGAGAGGTGGTGAAGGTCAGTCTAGCGCCAACATGGTGCAGAAGAACCATAGCGACGGCAAGAACAAAGGAAAGAACAAGCCTGCTTTCAATGTACCTGTCAAGATTAATTCTTTCAAGAAGAAGAAGAAGAAGAAGAAGAAGAAGAAGAAGATGATGATGATGAACAAGTCTGAGCTAGGTTGCTATGCCTGTGGAGAGCTCGGCCACTTCTCTGTGGACTGCCCAGATCGTGTGGACAAGAAAGGGAAGAAGGCCAAGACTATCAACGTCGTGACCGCTAGCAATACCGATGGGTATGGTAATTTACCATTTGTGCTTTCAGTATTTCATTCTCCATGTTGGTGGAGTGATACGGGTGCTAGCGTTCATGTGTGCGCTGACATCTCTTTGTTCACTTCTTATCTGGTCGCTCGGGATTCTTCCGTGCTAATGGGGAATGGATCACATGCTACTGTTCGTGGTGTTGGCATGGTAGATCTGAAGTTTACTTCGGGGAAGATCTTGCAGCTGAGGAACGTGCAGCATGTCCCTACTATGAACAAGAATCTCGTTATCGGTTCCCTTCTATGAAGAGATAGGTTTAAGTTAGTCTTGGAGTCCAATAAGGTTGTAGTGTAAAGTTTGAAAATTTTATTGGTAAAGGTTATGAGTGCGGAGGCTTCTTCCGTTTTCACTTTCAGATTTCTGTAATAAATCAGTAAACCATATTTGTGGCGGTATTTCCGATGATACCATTGTTTGGCATTCTTGTTTAAGTCACATTAATTTTGGTTTGATGTCTCAGTTGTCCAGTATGAGTTTAATTCTGAATTTCACTATTGCCAAAGGTTCCAAGTGCCATAGTTGTGTGCAATCAAAGCAACCTCGGAAGCCTCACAAGGCAGGCGAGGAGAGACACTTAGCACCGCTGGAACTCGTACATTCCGATCTGTGTGAGATGAATGGCGTGTTGACAAAAGGTGGAAAGAATATTTCATGACCTTAATTAACGATGCTACTAGGTTCTGTTATATATATTTGTTGCAAACTAAATATGAATATTTAGACTACTTTAAAATTTATAAAGCCGAAGTAGAAAATCAACTAGAGAGAAAGATCAAACGTCTTAGGTCAGATCGTGGTGGCGAGTATTTCTCCAAAATATTTGATGTATTCTGTGAGGAACATGGTATTATTCATGAGAAGACGCCTCCCTATTCTCCCCAATCAAACGGGGTTACTGATAGGAAAAACCGCACGCTGATTGACTTGGTGAACGCCATGTTAGACACTGCTGGTTTATCTAAGGCATGGTGGGGGAGGCTTTATTGACTTCGTGTCATGTCCTGAATAGAGTTCCCAACAAGAATAAAGAGAATACCCCTTACGAG
This sequence comes from Poa annua, assembly GCA_026929855.1. Lineage (NCBI taxonomy): Eukaryota > Viridiplantae > Streptophyta > Magnoliopsida > Poales > Poaceae > Poa > Poa annua. The sequence continues at coordinate 76,074,077 of CM049426.1, forward strand.
GAGTGGTATGGGAGAAAACCATCAGTTTCTTATTTACGCACTTGGGGGTGTTTGGCGAAAGTCAATGTTCCAATACCTCAGAAATGTAAACTCGGACCAAACACAGTGGATTGTGTCTTTCTGGGTTATGCTCAGCGGAGCATCGGCTATCGATTTTTAGTAGTTAAATGTGAGGTACCTGATATGCATGCTGATAGTATTATGGAATCTCGTGATGCAACATTTTTTGAGAACATGTTTCCTATGAAGGATATGCATAGCACTACTCGGATTTCTTCTGAGATATTTACTGAATCTAGTACATTTGTTGATTATTCTGAACAACCACATGTTGAGTAAGTCCTTGAGAAGGATGCCAATGAAGCTCCTAAGAGGAGCAAGAGGCGGAGGATTGAAAAATCATTTGGTGATGATTTCATTGTGTACCTTGTGGACAATACTCCTATGTCCATTGCAGAGGCATTTGCATCTCCTGATGCGGATGACTGGAAAGAAGCTGTCCATAATGAGATGGACTCGATTCTTTCTAATGGAACTTGGGAATTATCTGAACGACCCTACGGTTGCAAACCTGTGGGTTGTAAGTGGGTGTTCATGAAAAAGCTAAGGCCTGATGGTACTATTGAGAAGTACAAGGCACAGCTTGTAGCCAAGGGTTACACTCAGCGTGAAGGCAAAGATTACTTTGACACCTATTCACCTGTCGCTAGACTGGCCACCATTCGTGTACTACTTTCCATGGCTACCTCCTATGGTCTTATCGTTTATCAAATGGACGTAAAGACAACTTTCCATAACGGAGATTTGGAAGAGGAAATCTATATGGATCATCCTGATGGGTTTGTAGTAAAATATGAAGAGAGAAAGTTGTGCAAATTGTTAAAATCTTTGTATGGGCTGAAACAAGCACCTAAGCAATGGCATGAGAAGTTTGACAAAACATTAACTTCTGCGGGCTTTGACATTAATGAGGCTGATAGGTGCGTGTATTATCACCATGGTAGGGGCGATAGTGTCATATTATGACTGTATGTTGACGACATACTAATTTTCGGTACAAGCATGATAGTGATAAATGAGGTCAAGTCTTTCCTGTCAAAGAGCTTTGATATGAAAGATCTGGGACAAGCTGATGTCGTTCTGAACATCAAGCTGATTAGGGATGAGAGTGTGATTACGTTAACGCAATCACAGTATGTTGAGAAGGTCTTGAGACGATTCGGCTTTATAGACAGCAAGCCTTCTCCAACACCATATGATCCCAGCGTGACACTCAGAAAGAACAAGAAAGAGACGAGAGATCAATTAAGATACTCTCAAGTGGTCGGTTCACTCATGTACCTTCACTAGTGGAAAAAGGCTTATAGGTGGGATGCCCCTTTGTGGCGCACCCTTAGCCCATGCGCCACAGAAAATATTTAGTGGCGCACCACACCAATGCACCACAAACATCTATGGCGCACAAAATTAACATGCGCCACTGATTATTTGTTTTTTGTGGCACACCGTGGAACATGCGCCACAGAATTCATGTATTCTGTGGCGCATGGGCTGGGGGATGCGCCACAGAATTGTTTTGCACCCACTTACATGTGGGCCCCACGCTGCCTCCCTCTTCCTTTCGCATCTCGCCCGGCCGAAATTTTTCTAAGTCCAACCGCCACCACCGCGCCCGCACCGCCTTGCGTCGCCCTCGACCTCCTCTCCGGCGACGAACTCTACGCCGCCCTCGACCTCCCCTGCGCCCGCCCCGCACAACCCTCTACGCCACCCTCGACGAGCTCTACGCCGCTCTCGACCTCCCCTGCGCCCCGCCCCGCCTCGAGCCGCGCCTCCCCTCCGGTGACGACCTCCCCTCCAGCGACGAGTTCTACGCTGCTCTCGACCTCCCCTCCCCTCCTCGAGGTTGTTCTCTCTCCCCTACTCCTCCCTCCCTTACCCGCACGGAAGGTGCTTGTTAAAATGCCTAAACTACAGCCTAAACTGATTTTTGCATTAGCTACTGCCTAAACTGAACCTTAAACTGCATTAGCTACTGCATTAAGCTACTGAAATTTGCAATGAAAATTAACAAGTGAAATCTGCAATGTTATTGTCATGTCTTTTATCAAGTGCATTAAGCTACTGCCTAACTGAAACTGAAAATGCACAAGTGCTAGCTTGTGTAGTAGCTTTCTTGTGTCATTAGTTACTGCCTAAACTGAAAATGCACAAGTGCTTGCTATTGGCATTTTATTTACCGCATATGTTTACTTGTGGAGAGGTTAGCAAGCACAGGTTCTATGTGCTTGTGTTCTGTTCCGACCATCGTGTCATGGTTTTTTCTACTCTTCGACCATCATGTCGTGGTGGTTGTTTGTGCTCCAACTATCATGTCGTGATTTGTGCACTGGTTGCAGGTATGCCATGAGGCCCTTGAGATTGCGGGAACGTTGATTAACTTCCGTTCCGGCAAATTCGGGTACATCATATGTCCTTTTTTAGCAAAGGTTATGCCAGAATTTTTTGTGAATTTGAGCATGACTTTGCTAAAAAAGGACATATGGGGGTAATGCATGTCGACCCGGGGTATCTTAGTAATTAATTAAGTCTATTTTTACTTATATTTGTTGTACAAATTAATGTAGTGCAAAAATGGAACCCGACCCTTCTAAGCATATGAGCGTGGAAGAAGAGGATCGAGAGGGAAATCCGTCCTTCTGGAAGTTGTCACAGGAGTTGGAGGACACCGCGCAAGAAAGTGTTGATGGTGTCGGCGAGGAGCATACCACCACCACCACCGATGGAGATGCTAGTGGCGGTTGACGCTGATACCACAACCGATGGCGGCGAGGACCACAGGGAGGATGGTACGAACCCGCCCGCCCAGAAGAAAAAGAAGCCAAGGAGGGATCGGACACCGCAAGAACTTGGCAACGTCACAGAATCCTTCACTGAGGTCTCGTCTAGTGGCCTCCCATTGCAGCCCGAGAGACATGCCAAAGGATACGCCATGCAACTAGTGTGCATCCTCCGGGAAACCGTGTCGATCAACACGAGGGACCTCAGGCACACGCGAAATGAGGCTTTGGTCAACATCCTTGTCATGAAGCTTCACCAACAATACACTTCCTGCAGCCGCTCAACAAAAAGGTGGAGAGGTTAGCCATCACGAAGATGAGAACCGCCTTGAGCACCTGGAAATTCAGGGTGAGGAGGAAGATTGATAAGGGTGAAAGCTAGGATGAAATAAAAAGCAAAGAACCGAAGCTTAACAAAGATGACTTCGATGCATTCAAGTTGTCCTCGAAAGAAGAGGTGTGTATAAAATGGACGGAATGGGGGAAGAAAATGCGGGACTTGAACCTAGGTAACCACCATTTGGGAAGCGGTGGCTACCGAGGAAAACAACCCATTTGGGACAACGAGGATGCCGAGGTTCTTCGCCAAGGAAAATCGAAGCTGTGGCACCAAATCGTGGACGAGCAGGTCCGGAACTTTGTCCGGTCCCGCTACTATCTGAACAAAGAGACGGGGAAATTCGTTACAGACGATGACGATGTGAAGAAATTTGAGAAAGTGCTGGTAAGGAATTAAATTTACCGCGTACGCTATTTTTTCTACATATGCATGAGTTCACCTTAATTTGCTTTGTCTACAGGCTGACGAGCTGAAGGCTTACACTGAGGCCGGCCCGTTGTCCTAGGATTTGCGAGCGCGACGAGACCTGATATGTCTTTTGATGTGAGCAAATTGGGCAGGTTCATGTCTAACCCGGGTACTGATCATTGGCATGCAGTTGAAAGGGTCATGCACTATCTGAACGGTACAATGAGTTATGAGATTCACTATTCAGGGCACCCTGTTGTGCTTGAGGGATATTGTGATTCGAACTGGATCTCAGATGTTGATGAGCTCTACGCCACAAGTGGATATGCGTGTATTCCTGGTGGTGGCGCTGTACCATGGAGGTCTTGCAAACAAACCATATTGACGAGGTCAACTATGGAAGCAGATTACTGCTTTAGATACAACTTCTGTTGAGGCAGAATGGCTGCGTGAGCTCTTGATGGACTTGCCGGTGGTTGAGCAACCATTACCGGCCATCCTTATGAATTGTGACAACCAAACAGTATTGTCAAAGTGAACAGTGCTAAGGATAACGCGAAGTCATCAAGACATGTTAAAAGACGTTTGGAGTCTGTCAAGAAATTGAGAAACTCCGGAGTAATATCTGTTTCGTATATTCAAACAGACGAAAACCTGGCAGATTCCTTTACGAAGGTACTATCACGTAATGTGATAGAAAGTGCATCAAGGGAGATGTGGTTGAGATCCGTGAGCGTTACTCCATAGTGGTAACCGAACCTATGTTATCGGAGATCCCGTGAATTAGGACCTGGGAAGAATAGGCTAGTGGTGTGACAGAGGAGATTTATTACCTAACCCTCTCTATGTGAAGATGCACAACTCTCAAAATCTGTAAGGCAGGTTGGCTGCATGACTTAATGTGTTTCTGTTGGCTATTCATAACAAAGATGCTGTTCTACAGAGCATTCTTGAAAGAACACACCTATATGAGTCAAATTGTTAAACGTCACAATTTATGATATTTGGTTGATCTCTAGTAAACTCATGAAGAGACCAGGTAGTATGACGCATATGCTACACCCGTGGGGTAGGCTACTGGCAGGCAAGTACCAGTTATGATTTTGTGTGAAATCTAGAAGCACCAAAACTTGCAATTCAAGTTTCCGACATACGTAGAAGATTCTAGGCGGAAGTTCAACTTAACAGTATCCGCTGAAACACTGGTATATAAACAAGACTCAAGGTCTGGTAAAATCTCTAAATGGGATTTGAGATCTGGTGGGGGATTGTTAGAATTTGGAGCCCGTTAGTGGGGCAGCCCAATAAACATTTCAAAGCCCAATTCAGTGGCAGCACATGTGAGTGGAGTGGGGGCTAAGTTTAGTCCCATACTGCTAGTGGAAGAGGAGTAGCACTAGCTTATATACTGGAGTGCGGTGCTAGTTGGTAAGCTTGTGAGAACATGAGACTCTCTCACGCACTCCTCCTCCTCCTCCGCCGCCGCTCGCACACACGCACTGCCCGCCCGTCTCGTCACGAAGCGCCGCGGGTTGCGGGAATCTCGCCGAGCCGAGATTATTTTTGCAGTACACGAAAACGGTTTCGACGGATGCGTCGTGGTTAACCAGTTTGGGTCGCTTCCGAATCGTGGGTTACCAACCGACCTGAATGTGTTTTTGACGTGGGCTTGTCCCACTCCGTACCCGTTAGGGTTTTCTGAAGAGATGAGCTATATAATGCCCGGCACCGCGTGCGCTGAGGAGACCCCCGAACCAATCTAGGTTTTGCCAACTCGTGCCTTGCGTAGCCACCGTAGTCTACTCCGTCCCGAGCGCAGACGTGCACTGGCGAACGGGACATCAGGTCTCCGGAACCCTCGTCCTTGTGATCCTGTACGGGAGAGGGCGAATAAGATTTTTGGGAAGCGCTCCGCGCGACTGCTCTCAAGCTATTCATCATCGTTCGCCTTCCTGTACGCTCGCCAAATTCGCGGGCTGCTCGTCATCAACGTTGCCACGCCTTCAGGAAACTGCTGTCATCGCTGCTGCTGCTGCAACAACTACGACGACTTCTACGACTACTACGACTACTTCATTTACAGTTGTTCGATACGTTCATCGTGCCGATGTGCCGATTTAGTATGTCTATGTTTGTATACGTTTTGCTGTTGTTCGTGTTAATTAATACTTATAGTATTTGTGAGATTAACATGCTAGTAGCTGTTGTAGTAATGTTTAATATACTTGAATTAATCATGAAAATTGTGCCTAATAATCCAACAAAATCCGTTACCTATGATACCACCACCACTTCTTTCCTTATTAATTACTTGTCAAATCATTATTTTTGTCTATGTGACACTTATGTTACTATTTATAATACTCCCACTATGACTAGTCTTAGTTTGACCGCATCAGAAACTCTACCAAGAATTCGCTCAACACTCTGAAGTTTGCAAACATACTCCTGTCAGTACTGACGTGCAACACTGAACTGCTATTCTGCAAACTTTCCCTGTCGTAGCAATGCTATTGTTACTAAGCTAGGCTTCTCTGTGATGCATGAGTTTCTATGAATGAATGACTGTCAGTTCAGCCGCCGCAAATTCTCCTACATAGTGCACATATTCTCGACTAAATTTAAGAATTCCCTGTTATGGTCAAAACCAACAGTCCATGCTCCCTGAAAAAGGCCCATGTACCATATCTATCGTTCAATAATGAATAACGTCCGCTGTCTCCCATAATAAGCAAATGTCAAAGATGCATTGAGTAGCCGCTGCACACTCCATACAGACCTGCTCAGAAGAAACAGTCGACGCGCTAGTTGCTGGCTGCAGTCGGGTCAAAGAGGCGAGTAACTGCATATCGGTGGCCGGCTGGGTTCAGTTACATTGATCGATCTCACCTGCTCTTTCGCCAGGAATGCGACTGTTCCCTCGTGACAAGGAAATCGATCATCCCCTCCGGGACACCCGGCCGCGGCGCAAATTCTGGTCACGCCATGGCGCCGCAGTGAATCCGCTCGATCACCTACACTCACGCGTGTGTTCCAGGGTAGGTCAAGATCTTCCTGCTGTTTTTGTGACTCGACGGCCTTGGCTAGAAGCCTAGAAATGCACCAGCCTAGCCTAGCATGCATTTACCCATGGGAGGTGGGAATCAACGAACACGGCGAAGAACTCAGTAGATCGACCGATGCCGTTAGCTTCAAGGGATATCATCGGCCATAGCTTCAACAAGGTGAATGTCTCGGAGATAGGTCCACAACATGATCCAGAAAGTCCATGAGATGCTTGATCGTGAGAGCATGGTTAATAGTATAACCGGTTGTTTGCTATAAGCCATTGCCACATCACCTATAATTAGTTTATAGCCACCATGTATAATAGTTGGCTATATGAATGGTCTAATTTATCAATATATGATCCACCTTAGAGCATCTCTAGTGGAACGTGGAAACGGACGTGCAAAGATATACACGCCCACGACGGAAAAACTGCCTCTAGCGGATCGTGATACGGTCGTGCATCGTTTCCACGCCCACCCACGACGGTACGAGGCGTGGATACTTCCACGATGCATGCACCTCCGGAAAAGCAAGGCGCGAAGGAAATCCTCTCCGGACCTCGTTCCCGCGCCAAGAAAGCCTCGAGCTCGCTGTCGCCGACCCCTCCGACAGAGGTACAGTTCCGCACTTTTTTTCCCGGATCGAATCAGAGAAGAGCAAGGGCCGCCGCATCCGAGCTCGCCGGATGGGAGGAGAGAATGGGCTGGGCGGCCGCCGCATAATCGAGCAAGGGATGGACAAGATGAGATGGGGATGAGGAAAATGAGATGTGATGAGGAGCTCTGGTGCAGATGGGGCTGGAGATCGATGGGGATGGGGAAGGAGAGAGCATGGCGGTGGGGCAGCGCCGCGTGCGGAGCTGGGCGGCGGGGCAGGCGCTTGGCTGGGCAGGGCGAGACGCAGCTCGGCGGCGGGGCAGCGCCTTACATGATTGAGATCCGTATGATGTAATCGGTGTTGTGTTTGTTGGGATCCGATATATTGTTATATTATGATCAGTCTATCTATCAAAGTTTGTGAAGTTATTGTTACTGCAATCTTTTTGTGTTTAATCCTTATCACTAGTGCACGAGTGGCATGATCTTAGATTTAAACTCTATAATTTCTGCTTAGATTGTATCTACAAGTTGTTTGCACACGTCATTGCCTGGAACCCGACGCCCCAAAGTGACAATATTTGGGACAACCGGAGGGGATGGTTGTGATGTGAGAATAACATGTTTTCACCAAGTGTTAATGCTTTGCTCCGGTGCTCTATTAAAATGAGTAACTTAATTACTAGTAGTTTCCCTTGAGGCCCCGTTACAAACGGGCTGGTAGGACAAAATATGTTATGCAAGTTTCTCATCCGAGCACGTATGACTATATATGAAAAACATGTCCACATGATTAATAGACTAGATATTCTAACTTAATACTATTTCAATTCTGTTATTTGTTCACGCATCACTTGTTGTTAAAGAGTTACCACTAGTGTAGATAGCTGGGAACCCCGGTACTTCTGTAATTATCATTGCTCTAAAGTCAAATCGACGCAAGCAACTATTTTCTGGTGCCATTGTTTCTGTGTTAGTGTTACTATTGCTCTCATATTATAGCTGCTTTCACATCACCCCTGTTACTAGTGCTTTTCCAGGTGCAGCTGAACTGATAACTCCGATGTTAAGGCCTATAAGTATTCTTTGTCTAACTTCGCTCGAAAACTGTTGCGATCCCGTATACTTGTGTGTTATCAAGACTATTTTCTGACGCTGTTGCTGGGGAGGCATGGCTCTACTCATATGTTCACCTAGGGAGTACACTCTACCTCTCTATGTGTTTTTATTTTATCTTATTTTGTATAGTTTATTTGTGCTTAGTTGTGTTTTGTTGATTTTACTTTTGTCTTGTTTATTTTTGTCTTGTTTTATTTTTCTTGAATTCCCGAAATCCATAAAAATTTGAAAAACCAAAAATATATTAAAAAAAACTGTTGTTATGGAAAAACATGCTAGAACCTCCCTAAAGAATTATTTATTAAGTATAGAGAATCATATAAGGGGAAAGTCATGAGAGGCATGTTAGAGAAGTTGAATACAATTGCTGAAATTTTGCTTAAACGCCATGATATAAATTGTTGCTCTAAACAAAATACTAATCATCTTAAATCTAATATGACTTTAGTAAAGAAGTTTTAATTGTGAACTATCATTGGAATAACTATATTGACCTTGGATTTGAAGAAGTAGAACAATTTGATTTATTTATGGAGCTTCAGAAATAGAATCCTTCATGTCTAAAAATTATGAAACCCGTGTTGCTTGTAATAACCTTAAAGATTATGTCTCTTTTATCCTTGGTTATTGCATAGAAAATTTCAGCAATAATTGTTACATCATTGATTATAAAGAGAGACTCAGTAATGCATAAGAATGTACTCACAACTTGCAGGAACCCGTGGAAGAAGAAATTGATGAACCTGAAAGCTCATTCGATGAAAAAGAAGAGGATAGTGATGAACAAAAGGAGGAAGAATGAATTAGCTACCCATGCCTACCTTCTAATGAGAGTAACTCTTCATCTCTTACTCTATTTGATTGTTCCCCATGCTCACAAAGGAGGATGAATGTTATGTTCTTCTGGATTCTCTTAAAATATTCCCTGTAAGTAAAACTTGTGAGAATAATTACGCTAATGGTATATATGATAATCCATGATATTTTGATAATTATTTCTGCCCAATTTTGAAATGCATGGTAATGAGAAAGTTTGCTTAGAAAATGTATATGATAAAGCTCTAGATGATCGTCCTATGTTACTTGATAATATTAATTGTACTACTATTGAAAATGGGATTGGAGAGGTCTTGACTTTATCTAGAAGTCCCATATCTCTTGAGAATGATCAATCATCTTGTATAAAATTGTTAAAAGTATGTTTGAAAGTTTAATTCCGACTATTTTGGAGCTTGATATAAATTATGTGTTTGTTGATCATGAAAAGCATACTTACTGTGATAGTTATATTGTTGAGTTTATTCATTATGCTACTGAAAATTATTATGAGAGAGGAAAATATGGTTGTAGAAGTTTTCATGGTACTAAAACACCTCTCTATACGCTAATAGTTTTGAAATTGTTCTTGTTTTATCTGCCTATGTTTGTCACTTTGTACGCAACTTGCATTAGTTTTGAGTTTTCTGATCTGAGCAAGTTAAGTGCCTCGAATTTTTTTATCTTTACTGGATCTTCTGTTTTGACAGTCTGTCTTTGTTTTTTGCATTGTCTCTTGTGGACTTTAAGCAAAGCTCTTTATCATGGAGGGTTGTAGCTAATTTTTTATTGAGTTATTGCAATGTGTCACCACAGAACCAAAGTGAATTAATGTTTTCGAGTGCTAACCCCTCTAATGATGTTTATGAGAAGTTTGGTGTGAAGAAAGTTTTCCAGAATCAAGGGAGCGGATGATATGATGTGATCAAGAAGAGTGAAAAGCCTAAGCTTGGGGATGGCCTCGTGGGTCCCCCAAGCATATTTCAAGAAGACTCAAGCGTCTAGGCTTGGGGATTCCCAAGGTATCCCCTTCTTCATCAACAACTTATCAGGTTATCTCTAGTGAAACTTTATTTTAATTTCGTCCCGTCTTGTGTACTTTATTTGGAGAGTCTGATTGTTTTTATTTTTGCTTTGTTATTTTATTTTTTCTGAATAAAATGGATCTTATCATTCTTTTGTGGGAGAGAGACACGCTCCGCTTTTTCTCATGAATACTCATTTTCTTTACTTATATTTGTTGAGTATTCTTCTCTAGCTACTTCAAAGCTTTCAACTCTTATTTTTCATGCACCTCTTGTTCAGAGCTGTTATTTCTCATATGCTATACTCTCTTGCTTAATTGTTAAATACTTGGAGAGTTTATGTTTTAAATAAGTTGATTGGTGTTTGGTTGAAAAAAAAAATGCTAAATGTGGTAGCTGGTATAAAGAAAAGATATACACGCTCTTATGGATTGTTATCTTGTATGTTGTGGTACTTGGCAATAGTTTTGAGCTCTGAAGTAGATCATGTTTAAGCTTTTACATCATGCAGTTAAAACCTATTAGTGGAGAACTACCGTAAAACTTTTTGAAATTTAGTTTGCATGTTTGGTATCTCTAAGGTCTAGATATTTTCTAGTTTAAGTGTTTGAACAACAACGAAGACAATGTATAGTTTTATAATGCTTGCAATATATTTTTATATAAGTCTCGTTGTCATAGTTTATACTTGTGTTTGTTTCAAACAACCTTGCTAGCCAAAGCCTTGTACTGAGAGGGAATGCTTCTCATGCATACAAAATCCTTGAGGAAAAACCCACGCCATTTGTGTCCACCATATTTACCTACTACATAGTATTCCTGCCATTTCAAGCAAATACTTCATGTGCTACCTTTTATTTAAAACTTATTATCCCTTTCGGAGAGTGACTCCCACGGAACAAGGATAGTCACACCCTGAAGAGTAGTTCGAAGGGGGATTGAACACGGAGGTCAAACAACCCTCGAGAGGCACGACGACAGTGCTCGTCGGGCCTGGAGAGGGACAATCACGACAGAGATGGACACCGTCCCATACCCAGGTTCACGGCCCTCAGGAGGAGGTAACACTGCTACTCCTACTTGTCTAAATTGCACTGCGGAGGTTACAGTACAATGAGCTTGCCGAGGGCTCTCTTGAGGCAGATTGGTGCTTGGAGAGGGACACAATGGTTGTCTTCCTCCTCCAGCAGATGGCTATTCTACTCGTTTGGCTAGGGTTACAAGGGCCGCAAGCAATTGGCCGATCCTTCTCTACGGTGGAGCTCTTGCTTCTTTTATAGGCGCCTTGAGCATCTTCCTTGCGCAGTGCGTTCAAGGTGGGCTTGCACAGGGCAGGGGCGCGGAGGAGATGGAGTCCACCGCTGCCGAAACCTCCATGGACGCGGTCCATCCGCCATAAAGTTGGACGCGGTGGCCGACAGGCAGCAGACCGCGCAGAACGGCTAGCAGGGGTTGAAGTGGTCGTCGTGGAGCCCATGATGACGATCTTCTTGGAGCGTTGCACCGCCCAACCGCTTTATCACCAAAGAGGAAAGTCCCAGCTGTCCTGGCGCAGGCGGCGCAACTTTGTTGACTCCTTTATCACCAGAACGGCAACTGGAGTGCTCGCATCACTCTGCGGCTGCTGTAGAGGCCATGTGCGCCCTGCAGCGCTTGCTTGGCTGCAAAGTGTCTCCACAGGGCCACGGAGGCCTATGGAGAGGTTTTCGTTGAGTTCTCTCCAGGCGAAGTGAGCCTTGGGGAGTCTCTTGAAGCGCGTGGTCCTCTTGAGGCCCTGGCTTCCTCTTCAGGCCCTAAAGAGGAGTTGCCTCTCGAGGGTCTCTCCAAGCGGTGGCTTGCTACTTAGTCGTTTCGTCTGATCTGTCAGCGTGCGAGACCTGTGGAGAGTGGGTTGTGCACACCCCAGTCCTCACTGGGCCGTCAGTAGCCCTCGGGCCCGCGATGGGCGCGACTGAGCCCTTGGGCGCAAATGGAGCGTCGTGGGCCCAAAAATTCCGGCCGGCCCGAGCCACGCGTCTTTCAGACGAGTAACGGCCGCACACGATCTGGGGCGTGCGTCGTGGGGGGTCCCACCGCGCCCCGGTAACTGCTCCTTGACGAGACATAAAGTCTGAGCGTCGGGGCAGGGAGGCGTTACTGTTTCCATTTCTTCTCGCAGAAGCTTTCTCCGTCTCGAGCCCTTCGCTCCTGCTCTCGTCTCCTTTCTCCTCCAGCTTCTTTCGCCGCCGCGACCAACCCATCTCCGGCGATGAGTCCAGCCAAGAACAAAGGCAAGGCGGCCGCGGGGTCTTCTTCTCGGGCGGCCCCTGCCGCGTCCGCGTACGGCACGGCACTCGTGGGGGCGCGCACCGATGTCAAGGCCCTGGAAAGAATCCGCCATTTGGTCGCAGGGCGGACCAATGAGCATGGCGCCAACGCGCTCCGTTCCACGAGGATCGGGGGGTTCCCGCAAGGGTTCTACCCTATTTTTCTCCACACCATCACCGCTGGGCTGGTGCCCCCGAACTCGCCGTTCCTGGAGGCAGTACTGGAGTTCTACCAAATCCAGCTTCTCCATCTTCATCCAAACTCTATCCTCATCCCCTCCATCTTCGCCTACCTCTGCGAGGCTTATCTAGGCGTGCACACCTCAGTGGAGCTCTTCAGGAATTTCTACTCGCTTCGGCGCACCGCAGCCAGCGAGCGGTCGAGTGCGTCTCCTTCCGGATTGCAGACGGCATGGGTTTCAGACCCTGAATTCAGGCTACACAAACAAAACATATCGGTTGGGCCACACAACCAGGAGCATCCTGGCCCACCCAGGAAACAGGCAGGCCTGGCTCGGAATGGATCATCGGCCGACAGCTCCTGGCGACCACAACGACACATACGTCTCAAGATTGTGCACACAAGAACCCAAAATCCTACCAACTCGTATACTTCAAATCATACACACATGGTATATGAGTCGGTTTTTAACAGAGTGGAAGATCACAGGATAAACCTAAGACACAAAGAAAGAAATAATTATCCAATGCTCTCACTGAGCAAATATAGCGAATGGCACCAATCAGAGGACACATGTCCCAACATTACACCATGAAGCGGAAAACAAGCCGGTCTGAGTACATACAAGAAGCAAAGGGCTCAAGGTCGAAACGGATAAGAAGGCCCATCCACGCGGTCCACCAGGAAGTAGCCCAAGGGAACTCTAACTACTCGTCGTAGATCTTGTCGTCGAACTCCACGTAGTATCCACCAACCTGGTCGTACGGAGAATCCTCAACTGCAGAAAAACCACAGCCCGCGAACGGGTCAATACACTGAAGCGTATCGAACAAGCTTAAGCTAACAGGTTACAAAACTGTAAGACTCCCAAAATATGGGGTTAAGTGGACTTAGCGGCAGCAGCACAAGCAACCTAATAGAGACACGCTACAACTTCCATCTAAGTTAGAGAGGGATAAGAGATCGCATAAGTTAACCATTTACCACTAACACTAATCATAACCCATTCTCAGATTAACCCCCTCAACCAAGTATGAGGAAGCAATTCGGGAATACTCACACATTGGACAATTTTAGTTACAAGTTATTGTGAAAGTAATTCTATATTACTAGTCTGGTTAATTAACAATGATTAGGTGTAAGTTGTCTATGATCATATTAGCCAGTATCATCACCAAGTCGTCCATAACCGTGAACACGGCTCATCGATAAGATTATACCCTGCAAAGGTGCACTGCTAGACCCGTACTCGTTCGATCAACCCCAAAAATGCAAAGCCAGAAGGTAGGGCATCTCAACACGGCAAATATCTTCTCTACAACCCATCCAGGGAACCACATGATTGTGTGCACGACTAATCAGGTCCAGTGCCCGCGGGATCGACCTTCATAGCATCTATGAACGTGCCACCCTATATGAGAATCGACTACTCCATCATCATGAGATCGTTAGGTAACCATATGCATGCATCAAATGGAAAGCCTGAACTACTTGCGGCGCCCTGGATAATAAGAGGATTAGATCGAAGTCGCGGGGGGCTCCATAGGGCCTCCCATAAGCGGTTAGTGCGCTCAAAATTGGATCCGAGGACAAGAACTGAGTTCCTAGGTCGACACTTAGCAGAACAAAGCACCTCGCAAGGCCTTCCGCCGGTGCCTTATATTTTAATTATAATTCCCAACAGAAGATAACATTTTATTAAAGTAGATAATCTATCATGCTAAATATAAATGACATAGGACAAACAGACTCGCAGAACCAACCTTAAGCATGCACTACGACTCGCAAGGCTAACAGATAAACATACAACAGGTGATAGGATGTGGGGATAAAGCTGTATCGGCTGCAGGATAAACATATGATGGGATCGCAATTCAAGAATCATAACTAGGATAGCATAGATCAAAAGGCAAGGATGAAAACCAAACAATCGTGTAACCGGTTAGCAGAACCTTGCCTTGCAGCTCGTGGCCCGACACAAAAGTTGGAATCTCAAGGATGGAAGTATCGACAGCAGACACGTCGTCGTCTACCCAGAGAAGAGGAAAACACAGACAATAGGAAACAATATCAATAAAATGAAATGCGCAAACAATTGATGTTGCAAAAGGTATGATATGATTAGGTCATATTAATGCGGGGATGAAATCCCGATAATTAATTATGGTGCAAGTTATTTGGGTAACCAAAAAATTAAATGTTGTTTAACATATATAACATGGCATGGTGATTTGATCAATTTAAATGGAGTAGGCAATAATAAATATTTGCCCCACACATTCCATATTTATTAGTTAGATGCCATTTTATTTATCTACACAACAGATTAAATGTTATTAGCATGGCAAGACATGGATAATAGGAAATTATATGGAATTAGGGCAATATATATTTATTACCCACACATTTCATATTTAATTAATTAGTTTCATTTGTTAAATTAAACTAAGCAATAAAATTAAATGCTATAAAATGACATAAGAATGTTATAATGTTGTTCATTGCATTTTTCTGATATAAAAACATATAAAAATTATTTGATTTGGAAAAACAAAATTAAAGTTATTGTAATTTTAATTCTAGGGTTGTTTCTGAAATGTGCAGGGACCTAACCGTGATAGCAATAGTTTTTGGTGAGGGCTTAACCGCAAGACAGAGAGTGCAGGGGGCTTGGGGTAAAAATTCCCAGCGTCTCAGTCACTGACGGGTGGGACCCGCTGTCAGAGAGACAAAGGAAAAAAGAGAGTGCAGGGGGCTTGGGGTAAAAATTCCCAGCGTCTCAGTCACTGACGGGTGGGACCCGCTGTCAGAGAGACAAAGGAAAAAAAGGGTGTGCTTTATTCATCTCGCACTGGGGTTCGAACTCCGGACGGCGAGGTGCGGGACGAGCGTGGCTATGCTAGCCACTGGGGTGGATCGGGGTTGGTGTTAGGTTAGGGGTTAGTGTAGCTTTAGGCAGAAAAAGGCCATCGTTTTCCTGCTGACGAAACTGACGAACTGACGAACAATTACAGTGGGCAGCGGCGGGAGATCGGACCCGGCGACCTCATCTCGGGCGGCGCCGCTGCGGGCTAGTGCGTGCGGGTGCGAGATGAGCCGGTGCGTTCGTGCTAGTTCCTGGGGAGGAAAGGAGGACGCACACAAGGCGTATGTTCTCGTGCCCGTGCGGAGCGGCGTGGCCGTGGGCGATGCGTCTCCGGCGCCGGCGTAACCACGGCTAACGGAGGCGAACGGGAAAGGGGGAAGAGAACGAAGAGAGGCGGCTCACCGAGGGGGTTCGTCGGCGAGGGGGACAAGCTCGGGAGAGACGGGGACGGCGAGACGGAGTCGGGGAAGAAGGGCGGAGTCCGCGGCGGCATCGGGGGAACGCGACTTAGACAAAGGCGTTTCCGGCGAACATCTAACGCCTCCTTCAGCGAGTTAGCAGAGAGAGTAGTGGCGGTCCCATTCCTGGCCTCCTCTGAGCACGGCGACGACCACAACGGCAGGGCGCCGATGATCTTCAGAGCTGCTCCGTCGGCTTCTCGTGGATGCAGAGAAAAGAAAAGGGGGAAAAAGGGGAAGGTGGCGGCGCTGGGCAGAGGGAAGAAAGAAGGGGGCCTAGGGTTTGGGGAGGCTGCGGCTTAAGGAGAGAGGGGAGAAGCAGGGCATCGTGGCAGTGGGGGCGCGCTGCAGCGTCTCACCGCCATGGCGACGTGGAAAGGGGGGCGTACGGAGGTAGGAGGTGAGGGAAAACGGGCCGGAGTTGGGCCTCTTGGCCCACTTCGGCCAGAGAGAGCCCTCTCTCCATTTTTTTTCTTTTCTTTTCCTTTTAAAACTTTTCTGGATTTGTATTTTTAAAACAAAACAGAAAATAAACATGATAAAAATCTTTTGGATATTTTTATTAATTTCAAAATAGTAAAACTAATTTACTAGTTTGATTCTTTATTAATATTTTGAAACTTCATTGAAATTTATTTGACAAAGCATTTGAAATTAAATATGGGATTTTAAATTTGAAAGTAATTTATTTAATTGAAATGCAATTCCAAAATGAAAGATGCATGATGTCACACTATATTACAGCACAATCATACAATTTAAGAAAGTAACAATTTTGGGATGTTACAATGGGGAGTGTGAAGGGAATATGCCCTATAGACACTTAAAAAACATAGTTTATTGACACTATCCCAATTGTCTATTATATGTTTTATACCATGCTATAACTGTATTAAGCGGAAACATTAATACAGGTGTGGTAGATAAACAACCAGGTCCCTAGTAGCCTCTACTAAGACTTGTTTCGTTGCGCGATTGATGATCGAGGTTTTCCGATCATAGGGCATGGAGCCGGTCGGCAACGGAAGTCATGGCGTTGGTTGAACGATGTGATGGACATACCCAGTATTTATAGAACATAGTCATTACGCCTTAACACCGTGAGACCAACTCTTATTGTTATTCCTGGAGGATACTTTGATTGCACCAAACGTCATATCTTATTTAGTGTGACAATAACGGTGATACTTTTGGGTATCGGAAGGGGGTAGTTGAGACGAGGGGTCAACAGTGGGATTTGTCAGTCCGAATAGCCGGATAGATACTCTAGGGCCCACTCGGTGAGATTATGTCAAATGAGTTTGCAAACATGTGACTAGGTCACCAGCTGACATAATATCATAGACGAGTAGAAGATAGCGATGTCGGTAACGAGATCATACTAGGTATGGAGATATCTGAGAATGATGATCGGACACGCTAAGTATCGCCATGACAAAGGGTTTAAGACTAGACGTCCAGGTTTGATAGATGAAAGTCATTTGTTATATCACAGGGATTAATTCATGGGGTCCAGGCCTACGAGTTAGTCGTTGATCATAGAGGAGTCTTGATCGTACCTGTTATTATATCGAACCGCTAGGGAAACACACTTAAGGGGTTTCGACAAGACAACCGGAAAGGAAAGAGATCACCGGGAACGTCTCGGGAATGGTCCGATTGAGATCGGGCAGCGACGAAATAGTTTTCGGAGCTAGAATAAATTATATATAATATGTTTGATATTAATTAGTGTAATTAATGTCGAAATATGATTTTACATATTTATTTTTGAATTTATTTAGCCTGATTTCCCTAAATGGGCCTTCTGGTGGAAAGAAGGCCCATGGGGGGAAAAACCCTCAAGGGAATTCGGTGGGTGGGGGGGGGGGGGGGCTTGGCCGGCCTAGGTGGGCCAAATGGGGCCCACCTAGGGCCGGCGCACCAAGGCTAGCCGCACCAGGCAATGGGGGATAGTCCCACATTGCCTGGCTGGCAAGGTTGGCTCCCCCTGGGAGCCTATATAAGAAGGGGCACCCCTGGCCTTTTAATTCACCAATTAATTTCTCAATTCTCTCTCGATCTCGTGATTCCCTTTGTCGGAGTTGCGCCGAGTTGAGAGGGGGATCTCTTCCACCATAGCCCGCTGCCGCGCTGCTGGTGTTCCGGTCCAAGTCTTCCGCTGCTCGCCCTGGTTTGGAGCTTCGGAGGCCGTCGTCTCCACCGTATGTGTGTAACGCCCTATGAGGTGCTTCGCTAGCGGTACTTGGAGGCCTACTTCCTCCACCCGACCTCGAGGTCATCTTCGTCGTCTTCATCGCGCCGAGTTCTTCGCGACCTAGAGGTCGCCTACGTCGTCTTCGTCGTCAACGCTTGTGCGGGAGCGTAATCCCCGCTATTCGGTCTACGAGGGTATGTATTCCGATCTCCGCCGTACATCTATATCTGCATAGTGTAGATCTTGGCTAGTTTAAAGATATCGTTGCTAGGAATTTTTTTGTTTTCTGCACACGATCCCGTTCAGGGTATCAGAGCCGATCTATCGTAGATATAGATGTACGCTGTTAGAACCCGTGTTCTGCACGGGGGCACCGCTCCTGTTATTTGCTACCCTCTAGCGTGCACTTGTGATTCCAGCGGCATCGAGTTGATGAAGCGGCCCGGACGGACTTTACGTGTACGCTTACGCGAGACTGGTTCCACCACCGACATACGGCTTGTACAGTATCTGTGGCTGGCGGGTGTCAATTTCTCTCTCTTTAGTTGGCTTTGCATTTTCAATGGAGGGCCCAAAAGGGATGCTTAAACATGCAATTATTGGATCGTTGTTGTGGTCGTAAGGTTCGTAGGTATGAATCGGTTCTATTTACGACAACCCGAAGCCACGTAAAATATGCAAAAGATAAAGTAGAAGCGTCTAACTTTATTTTGCAGGGGCTATATGATATGGTCAATGTAGGTTTGATAAATTGTTTATAAACTGCGGGCGCCAAGAAGACCATGGCGCAATGGAGTATATCACATTGCATTACATTTGATGTTTTGTGTGCATCTTATATTGTGTGATTATATATATTAGTATATATTAGTTACGCGGCGGTAATTATATAAGATGATCCCTTCAAAAATACCACTAGTGTTCTTCCTCCAACGCGCACCACCAAGAAAATTCTACGTTATGAGGTAGGCCGTGACGATCGGGTGTTAGACATATCGTCGTTCGCATACGGTGGGTGTAAGCCATATTGCACAAGCGTCATCGTGGAGGTTATAGTGGCGAGCCTAGTATATGAAGATATGGCTTCGGAACACGGAGGCCGAAAGGTCGAGCATGAGTCACAGAGTTGTTGTGATTGACAATTGTCTACCCTTGAAGTTGTGCCGCCGGCTCTGACGATGAGGGGTGGTGGGATGGGGGTCGTGTAATCGCTTAAACGACCAGGAGGGATGTTCGTTTGAGTGGGAGTTCGGATAGTTTTTTTGTAAAATACTAGAACTCAAAATATACTGAACAAAGTCTGTTATGAAAACCTTTGTAGATATTAACCAATGTAATAGCATATTTTAAAATTAGGCGCATTCATGTGATTATGAAACTTAAAATGTTGGGTCCAAACTTCATAGTTTTATACCGTTAGCTCTTTGTGATACAATACCCGCTAGGAGATAAACCCGGAGATTCCGCTAACAAAAGATAATTTGGATTATCGGATTTTGTGCGGATAATATCATCATAGTCCAGTGTATGCTATGATCTCCGCCATAGAGAACCAACGGTGGGTACGATTTGTTAGATCGCGAACATATGAGATGGTCGCTAAACTCGGGGTACCCCTAAAGTTGGGTTGATGAAGTTTATCAGTACGTTGACTGATTGTCTTCTCAACCAAGGTGGAATACAATACAAACACTGAAGGAGCACGTGGCAGTCATACTTGATGAACATTCAGACGCCTCGCTCAGCTCGATCACCGGATGACAGACATCGTTGCCAAGTGCAAATCCTCTGTCATAGACCATGTCATGCAAGGGGAATCGTTCACCTTCATGGTTCTTGATTACGTTGGAAGTATCAAGAAGATGAAACAGATCGCCGTAAGTCATCAATGATGATGGTCTATATATGATATACATGTTATGAATGTTTTAGCTAAGCAAGTACTCGCAGTAGTGACTAAGTTTTGAACTAGTCATGTTTTATGAAAAACAGGTTTACTGCTTGAGTAGCTTGAAAGGATGAGGCGACATTGCGTGTTGATAATGGCAGACAAGTTGTTGTGCTGGCCATAGACAATCTCCCTCTAGATCTGCCATTTGAATAAATTCTTTATGATCGCCTGTTAGTATGATCGTTACAAGTGTGTCTCCTTTAGCGAGACACTTGTTCATACATGATAGTGACAAATTTGTTGTCCTATATTTATGAAGTAATGATCATATGCCGATTTGAATTTAGATGGTAGAAGCTCCCACATTCATAATATTAATGCGAAAGGATACAAACTTAATAAAGACACCACATATGTGTGGCACTACCGTTTAATTAATGTCAATGTTATAGTCAATGCATTAGCTCCATACCGGATGGATCTACAAGTCCTAAGATTTGATCTTTTGACACTTGCAAAATAACTGTGACACCGTTTTCGGAAAACGGGCATATAACTTATTGATAGTCATACATATAGATGTATGTGGTTCAATGAAATAATTGACGGGTAGTGGAGACCTTTATTTTGTGAACTTCACTAAACGTTTTGAGTATAGCTTGTTGAGAATCGTGCATATGGGTGTATGTGAATCAATGAAGCACTTTAACGTGTAGTGGAAGTCTTTATTTCTTAGACTTCATGAACATTCGAGTAGATTTATATATATCCACTCGGGGAATGTTGGTCTGGAAAATTTGATTCGATCAAACAAGTTCAGAATGAAGTAGGAAATAAACTTAACAAGAAAATCAAATTCCCGCGATACAGATCGAGGAAATGAAGATTTGAGTTATAATGTTGGCACATCATTGGAAGACTTGTGAGAAGAGTTCCACAAATTACGTCGCATGGAACACCATAGTGTCATGGTGAGTTAGGACGTCGTAATTGCACCCTATCGGATAGTGTGTGGTAAATAAATCTACCGAATTATTGTGATCATTAGAGTCATATGGTAGAGACGTAAGAACTCACGTTAGCAAATAGGGAAACCATTTGAATCCATGGAGATAATACCATACGAGTGATGGCATGGCTTTTAGCCTGGATTGTCGTTTCAGCAATTTAGGTTTTTCGATGTGATCAAACCTAAAACTTATTAATCTTTGTAGTGTACCGTACCTAAAGAGTTAGTTGGGTACATGTCTCACAACATAGGCAAAATCGTTGCCGGGATATACCTTGCGAAAGAAATAGTTTCTTGTCCAAGGGTATAAGTGAGAAAGAAAGTAGAGCAAAACAAAGTTGATGAACTTTCTCTCCAGACATCAGAGTGGCGCAACCGAAAGTGTTTTCGGTGTCAGGCTCCACAGCTTGAAAAAGCTGATGATTCAAGATCATGATGTTCTGAGCTCATACTAAGAGCGTAGGCATACGAGGTTGTGTTCCACACTATGTGTTACGACAATCTTGTTATGAAGGTCATATTAATGGAATATGATAGACCTACGAACTACGAAGAAGAGATGGTGGACCTAAGTCCGAGAAATGGCTATGAGTCATTTATGATCCGAAATAAAATCCATATACGATTACCAGGTAATGACTTGGGAGATCTTCTTGATGGCATCTAGGATGTTAATAGAATGAGGAATTTTATGAGAGAGTAGACATTGAGAAGGATCGATTTGTCGTGAAACAGATCCGACAGATTCAAAAGTTGACCACATGAGAATTTGTCTCAAGTGGCGAAGCCTAAATCTATTCTGGGTCGTTTAGCAATCACTATAATTTCGAATGAGAAATTGATAGATGGATAAGGAAACCCTGTTTCTTAATAGTGTCATTAAGAAAGAGTTGGTGATCCTGAGGATGCTAAACATGTATGCGAACTTCAGTTGTCCAATCATGGGCTGAGGCAAGCATATCGAAGCTGAATCTTCACTTTGATAATGTGATCAAAGGATTTTGGAGTTGTCCAAGTTGAAGAAACCTACATTTGCAAAGAAGTGAGTGGGAGCAAAGTAGCTTTCCTTGATCTTATATGCGGAAGGCATATTTGAGTGGGAGCTAAGTAGATTTTCCTTGATCTCATATGCGGAAGGCATATTTGAGTGGGAGCTAGGTGTCATTCGTGATTTTGTATGTAACGGCATATTGAATGACACAGATCCTCTAGTAGAGTGTAAAGGATTAATTAAGTGATTAAATTTTCTATGTAATGAAGTTAGGAGTATTAGGCATCCGATTTATAATTGTATATATCGTAAGGGGCTTAATAACATTAAGTCGGAATATTTCCTAAGTTAAGATTCTGAAGTGTTTCAGAATATAACAAGCGAAGAAAGAGGTTCTTGCTATATGACTAGGTAAAATATTAAGTTTATCTTGGCATTTTCAGTAATAGCAAATGATGTTCGACATTATCTATGTATCAGACATAGATGCTATCAGACTGAAAGCTCGACTTAGTGTGACCCGAGTTCTTGGTTGAAGAACAGGTTCTAGACTGATCATTGTGTGGATCAATGAACAAACGTTAAGTTTATTATTCAGTGTCTATGAGAACTGAAGATATGTTTTCTAGTAAAGGGTAAGAGTGTAAAGACAACTTGCCGTAAAGCAGTTAGGATGATGCAAGTTATGACACGGACCCATACGACTAGAAATCTCATATAGGAGATGTCCTTTATTTTAAAGATATACATGGTTAGTTTGCGAAGTCGCATATGAATGCACTGTCGCATAATCTACATAGGTATAGAAATATATCGCGACTTCAGAAGTAGCAAGTATGATTGGACTGAGCAGTTTTCAGGGCGTATGTGGTCTCCTTAATAGATCTCTTAGACTTTTAAGGACCATGCTACGCGAATGCTCGAGTCTCACTCCATCCACTAGGATATATTTCACCGTCATCGTAAGATACGGGATGATGTCAAACTAGATGACATAGAAGTGTTGCAAAGCACATATAGGTCTCAGTGTGTAAGATCTATTGACTGTATTCCTCTACCACGAGGCGAGCAGGCACACGGATGCTATGGGTGTTGAGCTTTTACCAAGTTGTAAACTAGATTAAGTGTTACTCCAGTGCAAGTGTGAGACTGAAGGGAATATGCCCTAGAGGCACTTATAAACATAGTTTATTGGCAATATCCCAATTGTTCATTATATGTTTTACACCATGCTATAACTGTATTAAGCGGAAACATTAATACATGTGTGGTAGATAAACAACCAGGTCCCTAGTAGCCTCTATTAAGACTAGTTTCGTTGTGCGATTGATGATCGAGGTTTTCCGATCATAGGGCATGGCGTCGGTCGGCAACGAAATTCATGTCGTTGGTTGAACGATGTGATGGACATACCCAGTATTTATCGGACATAGTAATTACGCCTTAAGACCGTGAGACCAAATCTTATTGTTATTCCTAGAAGATACTTTGATTGCACCAAACATCATATCTTATTTAGTGTGATAATAACAGTGATACTTTTGGGTATCGGAAGGGGGTAGTTGAGACGAGGGGTCAACAACGGGATTTGTCAGTCCGCATAGCCGGATAGATACTCTAGGGCCCACTCGGTGAGATTATGTCAAATGAGTTTGCAAACATGTGACTAGGTCACCAGCTGACTTAATATCATAGACGAGTAGAAGATAGCGATGTCGGTAACGAGATCATACTAGGTATGGAGATATCTGAGAATGATGCTCGGACACGCTAAGTAAAGCCATGACAAAGGGTTTAAGATTAGACGTCCAGGTTTGATAGATGAAAGTCATTCGTTATATCATAGGGATTAATTCATGGGGTCCAGGCCTACGAGCTAGTCGTTGATCATAGAGGAGTCTTGATCGTACCTGTTATTATATCGAACCGCTAGGGTAACACACTTAAGGGGTTTCGACAAGACAACCGAAAAGGAAAGAGATCACCGGGAACGTCCCGGGAATGGTCCGATCGAGATCGGGCAGCGACGAGATAGTTTTCGGAGCTAGAATAAATTATATATAATATGTTTGATATTAATTAGTGTAATTAATGTCTAAATTTGATTTTATATATTTATTTTCAAATTTATTTAGGCTGATTTCCCCAAATGGTCCGTTTGGTGGAAAGAAAGCCCATGGGGGGGGGGAGGGGGAAACCCTCAAGGGAATTTGGTGGGGGGCTTGGCCGGCCTAGGTGGGCCAAATGGGGCCCACCTAGGGCCGGCGCACCAAGGCTAGCCGCACCAGGCAATGGGGGATAGTTACACATTGCCTGGCTGGCAAGGTTGGCTCCCCCTGGGAGCCTATATAAGAAGGGGGCACCCCTGGCCTTTTAATTCACCAATTAATTCCCCAATTCTCTCTCGATCTCGTGATTCCCTTTGTCGGAGTTGCGCCGAGTTGAGAGGGGGATCTCTTCCACCATAGCCCGCTGTCGTGCTACTGCTGTTCGGGTCCAAGTGTTCCGCTGCTCGTCCTGGACTGGAGCTTCGGAGGTCGTCGTCTCCACCGTATGTGTGCAACGCCCTGCGATGTGATGCGCTATCGGTACTCGGAGGCCTACTTCCTCCACCCGACCTGGAGGTCATCTTTGTCGTCTTCGTTGCGCCGAGTTCTTCGTGACCTAGAGGTCGGCTATGTCGTCTTCATCGTCAACGCTTGTGCGGGAGCGTAATCCCCGCTGTTCGGTCGACGAGGGTATGTATTCCGATCTCCGCCGTACTTCTATATCTTCATAGTGTAGATCTTGGCTAGTTTAAGGATATCGTTGCTAGGGAATTTTTTGTTTTCTGCACACGATCCCCTTCAGAGTGTATACATCCCCATGTCGTGGAGCGGGGACAAGCCCGTCACGGCGGTGGTAAAGAAGGTGGATGGCTTCCGCCAGATGTGGCTCCTCATCGGCGTTGAATCGCTCTGCGCCTTCCTGGGCGTCCCGGAGGCCCCGCCTATGATAAACTCCAACGGGGGCAAGTCTGCCTCTCGCGGAGCGGACAACGCGAGCCTAGTGGGGCGCTTGAGATACCTCCCGGAGGAGGGTCTCACGGGGCAGATGATTGTTGTGGACTTTGTGTAGCGCCGCATCGCTCCTCTCCAAGCCCACAACCAGCCGATGTGGATTTACTCGGGAACCTCGGACTCGATGCAGCTTCACCCTGGTGATCATAGCCAGGATGTCGTCGACACCGTCTTGAGCATCCTCTTCATCAACCCGGAGGTGCCCGGGAAGATTGCTGGCTCTGTGCAACCTCTGCACCAGCTCCCCTTGGGCGATCGCTAGAGTATCTTGGAGGGGATGCCAGACTTCACCCCGACGGGCCTGGCGGCAGAGGAGAAAGAGGTAGCCGCATGGGTGGTTCTGGAGGCGGGGGGCTTCGGACTCGCCCCCCTCTTTCGGAGTAGGGCAGGGCGACGAGGGGGCCCTGGCGAACCCCTTCATGGGAGGGGCGTCTCCCTTCAGGGCTGGACCCTTTACTGACGAGATCTGCGAGATCTCGTCAGGTGATGATGACGCCTTCATGGTGGCGCCCTCGCGCCTCGTAGAGGAGGAGGAGGCAGAGGAGGAGGCCACAGACAAGGAGGCCACGCCGATACGACGCGAGCCATGTTCCAAGGCAGCCGTGGAATGGTCGAGAGCGAGGCCGTCTGACGTCCCGGCCAAGAGAAAAGCCGAGGCGCCGCAGGAGGGGTCAGGTGCCAAGGCCAAGGCCTCCTGGCTGTATCGTACCTGCACTTAAAATAGGGCAAGATACCTGTGTATAGTGCAAATCCCTGGATCGATTCGTTTGCACACACAGTTTACGATGTAATATCACAACAAAGTATCAATTTTATTTCATCGATGATCCAGACTTGAAAAATATTCTTTTACAACTTGCATAGCATAAAGCTAGCACAGAAAGAGTAATCAGCGGAAATAAATAGCAGTGCGTCTCCATCATCTTCATGTTGCCACACGCGAAAACATGTTGGTTGCAGACTCGAAACCTTTAAACGAAACCTCACTCGTCATCTGATCAATCTGCAATAATAAAAATATTGCAACAACGCAGGTCAGATTACATTAAAAATGGAGTCTGGCAAGTGAGACTATGGTGGATACTTAGAGGAATAACTCTAATAACCTATATGCATATTTGGCTGGTGGAGTTCAAGGCTATTTTGCATAAAGCCAATTTTTCCTAACTCTTGGGAAAACACTTTTATTTTATTCGAGACATCCGTGGCATGAAATCCACTGTCTCATTCTACCCTTGTTCACCCATCAAGTTTTAATTTTGTAAGTTCAAATGGTGGAATCCTCCGTTGACGTCCGTGATCAGCTGCTCAAATTGTCCGTACCAGGGACACGGCTAAGTACTTAATTTTACACTCTGCAGAAGTTGTGCACGTTCACCATTGTACCCATTCAACCCAAACTATCCTTTACAGTCTGAAGTGAAAAGCAAAAGGAGAAGAATGAGACGAGATCTTTCAGAAGCATTTTCCCTCCCACTCTGGCTTGACCCGTTCCACCTAACACCCTCTACATCTGCTTGTCAAGCCGGGGCGAGTCCTTGCAACTTAGTTGATCAAGCCAGAGGCCATATGGCAATGGCTGCACTGGAAGCAATCGTCACTCCGAGTTCTTCAGATCCCTTTGTTCCCTGGGTGGCCATCCACAAGTGCACGTACTCCAGTAACCATAGACATGGGCCTGATTAGCCACTCAACTCGACTCCATACAACCAATCCACCCAGGAGGTTAATTAACTTGGTGGATGTGTACTCTCAGGTGAAAATCACCATACTCAAGGCCCTAAGTATAGTAGACACTACCTTAGGCGAAGATAACCATGAGCACAGCCCTGAGTAGTCACTTAACATTTTGTAAAACTTTTCATTGATTGCATAGCATCAATAATCCTACTAAGTATTGCATAGGAACATAGACACATGAGTAAGGAATTTCTACAGAGGTCTAGCATAGCGATACTATCCTACACATGCTTATCTAAAAATACACTAAGCAATGCATATAGAAAATAGTAGGAAGTTTATGAGGTGTGCCACTTGCTTTTGAATGAAGTCTTTACTCACAAACTCTTTTCAACGTAACTCGAGTCTCTCCGTTCAATCTAAACAATATAGACAAGCAACATTACAACAATCAACATAAAATACAACAACACAACACATACAAGCACATATCTAATGAACAAAGAATTTTCATAAAACTTCTAACAAAAAATATGTCATGCATGATGTGCAAAATATTTCTAAGGACTAGAGATGCATGTCATGCCATGAAAATTATTCTAAGTTATGTGCAAGGCAAGAGTTTGGTAAAAAATGATTAAGTACCAATGTCATAAGTTGGATAAAATACTTTTTTATAAATCATCTTGAATATGCACTCTAATGGCTTTGTCATGATGTGTATAAATACTTAGAGAAAATACTAACTCTATTCTTCGAGGTGATCAACAATTATTAACAACTCTTTGTAAATTGGATATTCACTATAGTGAGAGAGACAGACACCCGGCCAGCCACTTAAGTTGTGGAACAGGTCTCATGTACGTGAACATGTAAGGTTAGTCTCCAGGCCTCTTCATCTCACTATGCCGCTAGGATCCAACATACTTCAAGATGGAAATAACATGATCAAAAGTTTTTTATGTCTAAAGTGAAAGACAAGATTGGGTAAGAGGGAAAATATAGAAAGGAAGATGTAGAATCTTCTCCTTGCTTCCTTTTCTTCTTGATGTGATGACTTCATTGCAATTTTGTAGACTTGATGGCTCTAAAGACTTGATGGTGTTGATAGCCTCCAGGTTGGTCTTGAATATAACTTAGTCATCCAGAGGTCTAAGAGAAGAAGTGCTTGACATCATGGGGATGCTTCCGGAGTGTGTTTTCTTCCAAGTCTTCTTTGGTCTTCTAGCTTAATGTTGAAATCCCTAAGTGTCTAACACTTTACCAAAACATCTATGTTGAGAATAATCCTAACTTAGAAAAATTAATGAAGAAGTTTTCCTATGGGAAGTATAACTACAAAATAAAATATACTATGCATGAAATGCAATTTTTAATCACAAGAAAGCATCATAACAACTTTTGTGATTTTTATAAATATGCATAAAGTCATAATTGCAATTTAATTAATTTCTATTATAGGAAAATAAAAAAAGGGTAAATACAAGATCAAAGTTTTCTGTGATTAAATTTTTATAACTAAATTTTATAAATGTTGTTAATAGATAGAGGGCATTTAATTAAATTTATAGCAATTGGATTTACTCAAAAATTATTTTTTTATCAAGAGTTATGTTAAAAATAGTCAAACTATTCAAATTAAGGGTATGATTATTAAATCATCAAAACTATTCTCAAAACTTATTTTCTAACAGAAGAATAATATAACACATATTTTAAGGATTCCAAAACAATTTTATTTGCAATTTTTGGAATTATAGATTTAAAGTTATGACAAATATACTGAAATCATCCAATTGAGATTTGAATATTTCAAACTAAGTCAAATTTAAATTCTAACAGATCTTAAATATTCTACATGTCAGGGGCTTTCCAAATATATAAATTTTGTCAAATTTGGAGTTGTGGTTAAAAAGTTATGAAGGTTTGAATTTACAGGGACTAATCTGTAAAACTGCCAAAATGAATTAAATAGAAAAATCATTTTCTTACGTCGACGCTGACTGGATCGGACGTGTCGTCCACGTGGGCGCTGACTGGACCGCCGAATGGATAAGTCAAAAAGATCTGGGATGTTGGATCTGGATGTTCTAACCGTACCCATTCGCTCTAAAGATCTAATCGCGGGCGTTAAAAACAGATCGGACGGCCGAGGAGGAGTGGCGCTCACCGGGCGGCGTGGGGTGGCTGGAGATGGAGGGGACGGCGGCGCTGAGCTCCGGTGGTCGACGGGGGCGAAGCTCCGGTTGTTCCCCGGGCGCGGGAAGAGTGCCAGGAGGTTCCCCGCGACACGGCGAGTCGGATGGGATAGTCGGCGTCGACTCGCGCGTCCTCGGCAGCGACTGGCCGTGGTCGGGGTACGGCGGGTACGACGAGCTCCTCCCGACCTCGCACTCGACGGATGGCTGCAAAAAGCAATCGGGGGAAGGGTCAGGGAGGTGCGGTTCCACGTGGGGAGGAAGAGGGGTGGGTCTTGGGCTCGGGGTGCGGTTACCTCGCCAGGGAAGGAGAAGAAACGGCGGCAGCTTCGACGAACTCCGGCGAGAACTGCGACGGCGTGGCGGCGTGGTTTGCACGGGAAAAAGAGGGGAATGAGAGAGGAGGCGCGGGGTTTAAGTAGGGACTGGAGAGGGAACCAAATCGCGAAGATTTCACTCGAATTTGGAAAGGAACCCTGAGGTGAGATTTCCGGCCGGAGTAGGAAGACGATGACATCATCGCTGACGTAATCCAGCTAATTTCTTTTTCTTTTTCTGTTTTACCATTTTATTCATATCTTTTGATTTAAATGTCCAAATGAAGTGAAATTAATTTCTATAAATTTTTAAAATTCATATCTATGCTTTAAAACATTAGTGGGCATGTTTTGAAAACTTTTGAAAATAATATTTTGAAATATTCATGAAATATAATGTTGCCCATTTAGGTCATCTTTGAAATTAGGAATTTAATAAATTAATTGAGGTTAAATAAGATTTATGAATTTTCCACAATCATATATGTTTGATCTTAAGTTAATTTAACAATACACATCTATTTGAGTTAAAAAGGGAAATGTAATGTATTCATTTTTAATTCAAACTATTTTGCGCACCATTAAGTTTTATATTATGATAAACCATTTGAAAACTCCGTAAAATACCTTTGGAAAGATTTTGAATATATTCCATTTCTCATATTGAATATATTCATGAAAATCATTTTATGTTTTGTAAATTAATGAAAATAATTTAAGTCAATGAAATACTTATTTGGATACTTAATTAATTATAAAATCTATGAAGTTTTAAAGTTATAAACTTTAGACTGGTAATTTCCAAAACTATGTTTTGAACTCAGGTTGGAGAATGAAAAATCATTTTATAAAGTTGTCATACTTTAGTTTACTTTTAGGTACTTTGCAAAAGTGTTTTTAAGTTAAATAAATAGTCAAAGGTTAAATATTCAAAATCAATTAATGAAATATTTTATAAGATGAAGGTGTATTAGAATAATTTTAATTTACCTTACCAAATATAATGGTTTCTATTATAATTTTATTATTTTATTTTAATAAAACTAAAGTTTCAAATTTTAGTGATTTTCAAACATTCCAAAATATTGGGATGTTACACTGGCGCTTGCCAGGCTTGGCGTGGGTCGACACCGGCGCCCAACAGTCCGGGTAAGTGCTCCTAGCTGTTAGCCGTTTGATTATTGCTCTTTCCTTCTTTTTCCACCTCTGAAGATCTTTCCCTGGTGCCTGCCAGTGACCTTGTGCCTGCGAAGCGCCGTAGGCTTCGCAAGGCAGCTGAAGTAAAGAGAGCCACGGTTGAGGCCGTGGCTGAAGAGGCCGCGAGGCCTGTGGAGACGGCCTCCACAGGCCCATCTGAAAAGATGCCTCAAGCGGGGGCTGCTGCGCCTTAGGCAGAGGCGGCAGCGCCTCGGGCGGAGGCCACTGCGCCGCCTCCCGATCCTATGGTGGTGGAGACGCAGGAGGAGAGGGTCGCTACCCCTCCTCGCGCTCCTACTCCGCCTCGCGTGGCCACGCCACCGCGTGAGCCAACTCCACCGCGCGAGGCGGCTCCGGCCCGCGCGGCTACTCCACCCCGCGCGTCCACGCCTCCCATGCAGCTAGAGGCCGAGGCGAGCCAGGGGCCAACAGGCGCTGGCGAGTCTGCGGGGGGAGCTCCTTTGTCTCCGCCACGTCCCACTGCAGGGGACGAGCGCCAGGATGGCGAGGACGGCGCGGCCAGCTTGGGCGTCGCGGGAGACGGAGCGCGGCCTAGCCCCCAGGCGCGCCCTGAGGCCCGGTTCTCCGGCTTGACGCTGGACAGGGCCCTCCATGTGCCGCGACATGGTCCCGAGCGGCTGGGACTGGAGCGCTGTGCACCGCGAGGTCGCTTTCCGCCTCGTGAGGGAGTCCCTAGAGGGCCTGGAGGTGCACCTCGTCCTCGAGGATGCGCAGCTCGCCCAGCAGCGCGAAGAGCTCGTGGGGGCGCGGCCATCCTTCCAAGCCGCAGTCGAGGCTCGCCGCCAGGAAGATCTGGCGCTGCAGGCCACGCGCGAGGAGGCCGCCCGCTTCGCCAACGAAATCCGCGAGGGTGCCTTCCGCGACGCCGCTGGGCTCCTTGCGCCCCTTCAAGAGGAGTGCAATGCAGCTGTTGAGCTCCTTGCCGAGGCGTAAGCCGAGCGCGAAGCCATGGAGGGCTCGCTGGTGCAGAAGCGCCGCGGGATGGCCCAGCTAGAGTCCCAGCTGCTCTCCGCCCACCAGGCCGCGGAGGAAATTCTTGAGGAGGACCACAAGAGCCAGGCGTACCGTGAGCGGCTGCTAGCCTCTAGGGAGAAGAACGTGCAGCTGCGCGACGAGCAGCGACTTCAGGCAGAGGGTGAGCTCGACACCCAGCGCGAAAATATGGAGGCGCGCGAGGGAGACCTGGCTCAGGCTCTCACCAAGTACGATGAGAACGTCGCCGGCCAAGATGCAAAACCTGGAGCGCTTCCAGCTGTGATTCGCTGAGAAGAAGAAAGATGCGGAGACGGCCCTTGCGGAGCGCGTGAAGGAGTTCAGAGCGAACATCGCCCAGGCGTACCGCGACAAGGCCAAGAAACAGGAGGAGTGCTTCGAGGCTAAGCACGCTGCTGCCGCCAAGAGGATCGCGGAGCTCGAGCAGGCCAACTCCAAGCTCAAAACCCGCCTTAAGCGCGCCAAGGAGGCCTACACCCAAGACGAGGATGGTCGCAGGGCTGCCGTCCTGGACCTGAACGCCCTTGTCAACGACGTGGAGGAGCAGGTGGGCCCCGTGGCTGAGCAGGTGGTGGAGGGTGCGGACACCGCGCATGCGGCTCGCGTGGTCACGAAGCAGCGGGAGCGTATGTTCCAGGCGCTGGTGACACGTGGAAAGGAGCTTGCGGCCCATCTTGGAGCGGAGGCGCCGCACGCTGAGGTCCGAGGCCGCGGCGACGTCGCCATGTACTTGGTCTGGTTCGACCAGCTCTTCAGGGCGCTCGAGTGCCCCGGCGCAGACCTCCGCGAGCTGATCGAAGCCGAGAGCCGCCAGCTCCTGGGGATGGTGGTTGATCGCATCTTCACCAACCTCAGGCTCCTCATGCTAGGCTTCTACCTCTCTACCGTCACCGAGGCCCGCCAGGGCAACGATGTGGCGGGTCTCCGCGTCCCTCCACGAACAGTTCGACGCCTTCTGCAACCGCTTCGAGCGGGCGGAGGTCGCTTCGGAGGAGATCAAGGAGGAGGCCACCCTGTCGAGGGGGAGGAAGAGGCTGCGGAGGGCGAGCATGACAGCGCGGACTCCGCCTCAACTTTGTTTATTGCGCCTTCGTGCGCTTGTATCTGAAACAATTTCAGGCTTAGACACTATGCATCTTTTGGGCATGTAATATATTCTCTTTGGTAACTTGTTTTTAGCTTGTGTACTCCTCGAGAGGTCCCTTTTGTCTTATTTTCATGTCTATGTGTTCTCTGTGTCGTTAGGACCCGTCTCTTCGCGCCATGACTTCGCCACTTCGGTATGCTAGAGCAGTGACTCAGCAAGGCTGGGGGGAGTTTAATCCTTGGAGAGGTAAGAGCCCTGAGTCGCGATGCTCAAGTACCCCCCTTAGACGTACGAGTAGTCCATGAAGTATAAGGGAAAGAGAAATCGCTCGAGGGAAAAATGTGTGCTTGCGGAAGAAAAAGGCTCTCGAGGCCTGGGTGCGAGACTTAGCTTCTCGAGGCTTTTTGTCCAGTAGAGGTTTTTGCCTGGCGAGGAGGTCCCCTTCAGGGGCTTTTCCCCTGCTGCCTCCTCAGCCTTGCAGGGACCTTTCTTCCCTGTAGATGTTAGAGGGGCGAACCCAAACGCTTGTACACAGTAATGGGGACTCGTGCGCGCTTATAGGTCCCCTCAGGAGTTCCTCGCGAGGAGAGTAAGTACCAAGGTCCTCTGTAGAGATGGCGTGTTTGTGGGAGCTTGCCCTCCAGCCAGACCTCGGATCCTTAGATTCTGCAGTGCTGCTGGTGTGTCATTTGAGGCACTGGCACCGTACTCATCCCCCGCTCGCGAGGTGCGCATGTGGAGAGATATAAGCGCACATTTTTTAGAAAAAAAATGCGGAAATAAAACTCACCACCAAATATTACATAGCGGCGCCGTAGCGTAGAGTTCACTTAGGAACGAAATTGTCTCATTATGCTTGGAGTTGCCAAGTAAATGTTTTGACCATGTCGAGGCATGGGGACCACCCATTAGTGGTAGCGACTCTCTACGGTCTAAGGTGGCTCGTTACATGGAGAGCTCGGAGGGTTAAACCCTCGAGAGAAGCCTTTGGAGCTTGGAGGATTAAGCCGTGAGCTTTTAACCTCTAGAGACAAAAAATGCTTGGAGGTTGAGTCGTAAGGTGCCTCTTCAGCCAGATGTCTTGACGTGACGATGATCACGGGCGTGACGATGATCACGGCTAGAACTGGCGCATGTGCATGATGTTCCACGGATTTTTTACGGGGATGCCGTCTTGAGTCTCGAGGCGAGCCGCGCCAGGTCTGGCGATGTGGGTGACCCTGAAGGGGCCTTCCCACATGGGTGACAGCTTGTGGAGGTCTTTCCTGGAGAGGATTCGCCTAAGGATGAGATCACCTGTCTCCAGTGTGCACGAGCGCATGTTGCGTCTGTGGTAGCGTCGCAGGTCCTGCTGGTATTTTGCCGCCGGAGGGCGGCATGGCGGCGTAGTCCCTCGAGAAGCAGCAAGTCGTCGTTGTGGAGATCCTCTTGCTCGTCCTCATTAAAGGCAAGGACCCGTGGGGATCCATGCCTAATCTCTATGGGGAGGACTGCTTCGGCTCCATAGACGAGGGCGAACGGTGTTTCTCCCGTAGGCTTGGGCGGCGTTGTGCGGATGGACCAGAGCACCGAAGGAAGCTCGCTGATCCAGCCTTTGCCGTAGCCCTTGAGGATGTTGAAGGTCCTGGTCTTTAGTCCCTTGAGCACTTCTGCATTTGCTGGCTCGGCTTGGCCATTGCTCTGTGGATGAGCAACCGAGGCGAAGCAGAGCTTGATGCCCATTTTCTCGCAGTAAGCCCTGAAGATGCCACTAGTGAATTGTGAGCCATTGTCGGTGATGATGCGATTAGGCACTCCGAAGCGGCAGACCAGGCCTCTTATAAATTTGACTGCCGCGCCTGCTAGAATTGTGCGCGTCGCCTCCACCTCGGTCCATTTGGTGAACTTGTCGATGGCCACGAAGAGGTAGCGATAGCCCCCTTGCGCTGTTGGGAATGGTCCCAAGATGTCCAGCCGCCAGACCGCGAACGGCCAGGAGAGTGGGATGGTCTGTAGTCCCGGCGCGGGCTGATGGATTTGCTTGGCGTGGAATTGGCAGGCTTCACATGCTTAGACGAAGTCAACTGCATCCTGAAGTGCCTGAGGCAAGTAGAAGTCATCCCTGAAGACTTTGCCTGTGAGGGTGCGGGCGCACGAATGGTGGCCACACTCCCCGCAGTGGATGTCCTTGATCAGCATTTTGACTTCTTTAGGAGGGATGCATTTGAGCGCGATGCAATTTGGGCGCTTGCGGTAGAGACCTCCCTCGAGGATGTGGTAGGATTTTGCCTGGGAGGATTCCCTTGGCGAGGTAGTCCTTGAGCTCGTCGATCCAGCCTGTCTCTTGATGCCCCGCTGTGAGCAACATGCGCTCCTCTGTCTGGGGGCCGCAATCCGGAGCCCAAGTTGTAGGTGGTGGCGGGAGCACTTTGTCTGTGCTTGCGCAATGGCCTCTTGAGGCTGCTTTATGGATGCCTTGACGAGTCTCTCTTCAAAGACGCCTGGTAGCTGAGCTTGCCTCCTTGATGCGCGCTTGGCGATATCATCGGCCTCTTGATTTTCCTTCCTTGAGATGTGCATGACCTCCATGCCCCTGAAGTGCTTCTTAAGCCCGCGGACCTCTTCAAGGTATGCGGCCATGTGGTCATCCTTAGGCTTGTAGCTCTTGTTGGAGAAGTTGATGAGTAGCTGGGAGTCGCCCTTGATGAGAAGGTGCTTGACGCCTAGAGCGATAGTGGCCCATAGGCCGGCGAGCAAACCCTCGTATTCGGCAATGTTGTTGGAGATCTTGTCGATCATGAAGCACAACTGGAATGCATAATAGAGCTTGTCACCATTGGGCGAGATTAGGACGACGCCAGCCCCACCATGGCGGCAGGCGAAAGCTCCGTCGAACTTCATGATCCAGTGGCTGGGCATTTTGTCTCCAGAGGGCTCTGGCTCTTCTCCTAGAGGCTCTTCAGGGGTTGGATCATTCCATTCGGCGACAAAGTCTGCCAGCGCTCTCCCTTTGATGACCCTTGTGGTATCGAAGCACAAGTTGAATGGTTGTAGCTCTATGTTCCATCCCGCGGCACGGTCTGTGGCGTTAGGGTTGCACAGGATCTGCTACAGGGGAAATGAGGTGACCACCGTGATGGAGTGTCCGGGAAGTAGTGTCGTAGCTTCCTTGATGCGATGTGGAGCTTTTGCTGCATTGTGTACCGTTCCCGAGCATCCCGCAGTACTGTACTGACGATTTAGACAGGATGCTCGACAAGGGTTGTCAGTTTAGTCGCAGCGCTGTCTGCTTGGGGAGGCTCTTCAGGGCCCTCAAGGGGGTTGGCATGTGGGGGCTCTTCAGCCTCCTTGGCGAGATCAGCCGGTGGAGGCTCTTCAGGCTTCTTGGCGAGATTAGAACTTGGGGCAGGCTCCGCTTGTGGCTCTGGGCCTGGCGGTGGGTTTGTATGGCCTGTCCCTTTGTCGAGCTTTTCGTCAGGCGGTTTTGGCTTTGGAGTGGTTGCACTCTTCTTGTGGAGGACTGGCTCTTCTCTTTCTACCACCAGGACGGCACTAGCGGTCTGTTGAGTGGCTGATAGATACAGCTTCAGGTGCTCGCCTGTCATTGGGGCAACCATGACTCGTGGGCTGGCCAAGTACCTCTTCATGTCCTCAAAGGCATTTTCCGCTTCAGGCGTCCACTTGAAGGTGCCAAACCTCTTCATGATCTTGAAGAAGGGCAGGGCTCTCTCGCCGAACTTGGAGATGAAGCGGCCCAAGCTGGCTATGCAGCCTGCTAGGCGTTGCATGTCCTTGAGCCAGCGGGGAGGTTCCATTTCCTCTATGGCCTTGATCTTGTCAGGATTTGCCTCTATGCCCAGGTGGGACACGAGGAAACCAAGAAATTTGCCTGAAGGCACTCCGAAGACGCACTTGGCGGAGTTGAGCTTTATGTTCACCTTACGCAGACTGGCGAAGGTCTCTTCAAGGTCCCTGAGGAGGGTATTTCCCTCTCGAGACTTGACGACGATGTCATCGACGTAAGCCTCTGGATTTCTGCCCATTTGTTGGCCAAGGCCTATCCTCATGAGCCTCTGGAAGGTGGCGCCAACGTTTTTCAGGCAGAAGGGCATGTCGACATAGCAATACACACCACAATGGGTAAGGAATGCCGTCTTCTCCTCATCCTCCTTAGCCATCTTGATCTCGTGACAATCAGAGAAGGCATCGACAACGCGCGTAGCATCCAGGACATGTCCACAGATGGTGATGGTGCCAGCGCTGCCGGGAATCTTGACCATGTTGTACGCATGATGCGTGACGGCCATGAACTTCACGAGGCCGGGGTAGCCGAGGATGGCGTGGTACGGCAGGCTGATGTGCGCAACATCGAAGTCGATGTGCTCAGTGCGGTAATTCTACTCGTTGCCGAAGGTGACGGCAAGCCTGACCTGCTCTAGAGGTTCGATTGAGCCGCGGCTGACTCCCGTGAAGGGTCTAGAGTGCATGAGCCGCTCGTAGGGCACTTGAAGCGCTTCGAACGTCTCGATTGAGATGACATTCAGGCCTACACCGCCATCGATGAGCGTCTTGGAGACGGCGATGTTGTCGATGGTGGGGCTGCAGACCAGTGGGAGGGTTCTTACAGTCTTGATGGACTTGGGTGGTCCTGAGCGTCGAAGGCGATGGTGTACTGCGACCACTTGAGGGGCCTGGAGGTCTCGACACTGAGGAGGGCAGCGTTGAGCTCACGAGCGAACTGCTTGAACTGGTTGGTCGATTTGGGCGCATGTGCCCCACCGAGAATGTAGGCAATAACGCCTCTCGGGGCTTGGTAGCCTCCATATTCCTTGTCGGGGAGGTTGTCGTTCTTCTCAGCGGCGTTGGCCTGATTGGCTGATGCTTCTGGTAGCCGCCCTTGCGTCCGCCTCCGCGGTAACCACGGCCTCGACCGTGGATGCTGCTTCCTTCTGCTTGTTTGCGCTCCTTGCTCAGCCTCTTGAGGTCGAAGCAGGTCTCCGTAGAGTGGCCGCGTCTGTTGTGGTAGATGTAGAATGGGCGATGGTCGTCCCTTCTCTCCCCAGGCTCGGGGGAGTCCCTGTGGGTGCCCTAGGCGTCAGGCTCTGCCGCGAGGACCGCGGTGGCCTTGCGCTTGGGCTCCTCCTTCTTCTTGTGGCTCTTGGACCCCTCAGCATGGTCGTCCCCACGCGAGGACATTTTGACGAAGAGGAGTCCCTCTTCAGGCTTGGCGCACTTGTCAGCCAAGTCGAACAACTTCACCACAGAGGTGAGCTTTTCGTGGATGCCCAACTTCTCGAGCATCCTGCTGTTCGTGACGCCCTCGCGGAAGCGGCGATGACTTGGGTGTCAGGGATGTTCGGGATCTTTTTGCGCACTTGGCTGAAGTGCTAGATGTACTTGCGGAGGGTCTCATCCTTCTTTTGCACCACAGCGTGCATGTCGTTGTGGGTGAGCGCGCGCTCGTATGTTGTAACGCCGCGGGATTTTCCCAAATTAGGTTTTGCTTGTTTTTCTTTTTTGCATCATCATGTCATCATGCATATTTTTGTTTCACCTTGCATGAGTTACTAAATAACTACAAAATAATATTTGGGAAACAATTGTAAAATTATAGTTTTGTAAATTAATTTTGTAAAACATTATCTCCCTTTATTTTTCTCTCTTCCTAAATGTTTTCTTTCTTTCTTATCTCTCTCTTTTATTTCCTTTTTTTTTCTGGTATTGGAAGAGCAGCAGCCCAAGCTCAATTGTTGGCCCAACTCCCTTAGCCCAAGAACAGCCAGCCCACCTTACCCCTTCCATCCCTTCTTCCTCATACGGCAGGAAATCCAGCGGAGTGTTAGAATTTGGGCCCATGAGTGGGAAGCCCAATTAGCAATTTCTGAAATCTCAAAGCTCATGGAAAAATGGCAGCACACATGAGAGTGGAGTGGGAGCTAAAGTTTAGTCCCACATTGCTAGTTTAAGAGGAGTGGCACCACCTTACATAGTGGAGTGGAGTGCTACTTGGTAAGCTTGTGAGAACATGAGGCTCTCTCACGCGCTCCTCCTCCGCCGCCGCTCGCACGCACGCACCGCACCGCACCGCCCGTCCGTCTGTCTCGTCACGACGCGCCGCGCCGCGCCGCGGGTTGCGGGTTGCGGGAATCTCGCCGAGCCGAGCTTTATTTTTGCAGTCTGGGAAAAACGGTTTGGACGGACGCGTCACAGATAGTCGGTTCGGGTCGCTCCCGGATCGTGGGCTACTGTAACCGACCTAAACGTGCGCGACGTGGACTTGGCCCATGTTGTACCCGTTAGGGTTTTTCCCTAGACGTTCTATATAAGGTCAGGCACTGCGTGCGCTGCAAAGATACCAACCCGATCTAGGTTTTGCCACCTCGTGCCTTGCGCCGCCACCGTAGTCTACTCCATCCCGAGCGCCGGCGTGCACCGGCGAACGGGACAGCAGGTCTCCGGAACCCTCGTCCTTGTGATCCTGTACGGGAGAGGGCGAATAAGGTTTTTGGGAAGCGCTCCGCGCGACTGCTCTGAACCTCTTCATCACGGCTCGCCTTCCTGGACGTGTACGCTCGCCGGACTCGCGGGCTGCTCGTCAGCAACGTCGCCATCGCCTTCAGGAAGCTGCTGCCGTCGCTGCTGGTGCTGCAACAACTACGACGACTACTACCACTACTACGACTACTTCATCTACAGTTGGTCGGTACGTTCATCACGTGCCGATGTGCCGATTTAGTATGTCTATGTATGTAGATGTTTTGCTGCTGTTCATGTTAATTAATACATCTAGTATTTGTGAGATTAACATGCTAGTAGCTGCTGTTATAATGTTAAATATACTGGAATTAATCATGGAAATTGTGCCTAATATTCCAACAATCCAAAAACCTTATATGTGTTATAGGCAATTTCTTGAATTAAACATGGGACATCTATCTGATTCGCTGAGGCCGGACAAGTTGACCGGTGCGGATTTTAAGAGATGGAAGATCAAGACCACGTCGTGGTTGCGATCTCTGAAAGTGTTCGAGGCCAGTGAGGGTTTACCTGAAGGAGCTATATCTGACGAAGATCAGAATAAGTTCAAGGATACCAACACTGCCTTTGTGGGACTCGTTCTGAGTGTTCTTAGCAACAAGCTGTTTGATGTGTACATGCACATCTCAGATGGCAAAGAGCTCTGGGAGGCATTGAACGCTAAGTTCGGTGTAGCAGATGCTGGCAGTGAACTGTACATCATGGAGAATTTTCATGACTTCAGGATGGCTAACAACCGTTCTGTAGTCGAACAGGCTCATGAGATACAGTGCATTGCGAAGGAGCTTGAGCATGCTAAGTGTGCCTTACCTGACAAGTTTGTGGCCGGGTGCATTATTGCAAAGTTGCCTTCTTCATGGAGGAACTTCGCCACAACTCTCAAACACAAGAGACAGGAGATATCGGTTGAAAACCTGATAGCGTCTCTTGATGTTGAGGAGAAGGCTCGTGCTAAGGACACTGCTGAGAGAGGTGGTGAAGGTCAGTCTAGCGCCAACATGGTGCAGAAGAACCATAACCACGGCAAGAACAAAGGAAAGAACAAGCCTGCTTTCAATGTACCTGCCAAGACTAATTCTTTCAAGAAGAAGAAGAAGATGATGAACAAGTCTGGGCTAGGTTGCTATACCTGTGGAGAGCTCGGTCACTTCTCTGTGGACTGCCCAGATCGTGCAGACAAGAAAGGGAAAAAGGCCAAGACTGTCAATGTCGTGACCGCTAGCAATACTGATGGGTATGGTAATTTACCATTTGTGCTTTCAGTATTTCATTCTCCATGTTGGTGGATTGATACGGGTGCTAACGTTCATGTGTGCGCTGACATCTCTTTGTTCACTTCTTATCAGGTCGCTCGGGATTCTTCCGTCCTAATGGGGAATGGATCACATGCTACTGTTCGTGGTGCTGGCACGGTAGATCTGAAGTTTACTTCGGGGAAGATCGTGCAGCTGAGGAACGTGCAGCATGTCCCTACTATGAACAAGAATCTCGTTAGCGGTTCCCTTCTATGCAGAGATGGGTTTAAGTTAGTCTTGGAGTCCAATAAAGTTGTAGTGTCAAAGTTTGGACAATTTATTGGTAAAGGTTATGAGTGCGGAGGCTTGTTCCGTTTTTCACTTTCAGATTTCTGTAATAAATCAGTAAACCATATTTGTGGCGGTGTTTCCGATGATACCAGTGTTTGGCATTCTCTTTTATGTCACATTAATTTTGGTTTGATGTCTTAGTTGTCTAGTATGAGTTTAATTCCGAATTTCACTATTGCCAAAGGTTCCAAGTGCCATAGTTGTGTGCAATCAAAGCAACCTCGAAAGCCTCACAAGGCAGCCGAGGAGAGACACTTACCACCCCTGGAACTCGTACATTCAGATCCGTGTGAGATGAATGGCGTGTTGACAAAAGGTGGAAATAAATATTTCATGACTTTAATTTATGATGCTACTAGGTTCTGTTATATGTATTTGTTGCAAACTAAAGATGAAGCTTTAGACTACTTTAAAATTTACAAAGCTGAAGTAGAAAATCAACTAGAGAGAAAGATCAAACGTCTTAGGTCGGATCGTGGTGGCGAGTATTTCTCCAAAATATTTGATGTATTCTGTGAGGAACATGGTATTATTCATGAGAGGACGCCTCCCTATTCTCCCCAATCAAACGGGGTTGCCGAGAGGAAAAACCGCACGCTGACCGACTTGGTGAACGCCATGTTGGACACTGCTGGTTTATCTAAGGCATGGTGGGGGGAGGCTTTATTGACTTCGTGTCATGTCCTGAATAGAGTTCCTAACAAGAATAAAGAGAAGACCCCTTACGAGGAGTGGTCTGGGAGAAAACCATCACTTTCTTATTTACGCACTTGGGAGGGCTTGGCGATAGTCAATGTTCCAATTACTAAGAAACGTAAACTCGGACCAAAGACAGTGGATTGTGTCTTTCTGGGTTATGCTCAGCGGAGCATCGGCTATAGATTTTTAGTAGTTAAATCTGAGGTACCTGATATGCATGTTGATAGTATTATGGAATCTCGTGATGCAACATTTTTTGAGAACATGTTTCCTATGAAGGATATGCATAGCACTGCTAGGATTTCTTCTGAGATATTTACTGAATCTAGTACATCTGTTGATTATTCTGAACAACCACATGTTGAGGAAGTCCTTGAGAAGGATGAAAATGAAGCTCCCA
This sequence comes from Poa annua, assembly GCA_026929855.1. Classification (NCBI taxonomy): domain Eukaryota; kingdom Viridiplantae; phylum Streptophyta; class Magnoliopsida; order Poales; family Poaceae; genus Poa; species Poa annua. The sequence continues at coordinate 76,115,924 of CM049426.1, forward strand.
AAAGGAGCAAGAGACAGAGGATTGAAAAATCCTTTGGTGATGATTTCATTGTGTACCTTGTGGACAATACCCCTACGTCCATTGCAGAGGCATTCGCATCTCCTGATGCGGATGACTGGAAAGAAGCTGTCCATAATGACATGAACTCGATTCTTTCTAATGGAACTTGGGAATTATCTGAACGACCCTACGGTTGCAAACCCGTGGGTTGTAAGTGGGTGTTCAAGAAAAAGCTAAGGCATGATGGTACTATTGAGAAGTACAAGGCACGGCTTGTAGCCAAGGGTTACACTCAGCGTGAAGGCGAACATTACTTTGACACCTATTCACCTGTCGCTAGACTGACCACCATTCGTGTACTACTTTCCATGGCTGCCTCCTATGGTCTGGTCGTTCATCAAATGGACGTAAAGACAGCTTTCCTTAACGAAGAGTTGGAAGAGGAAATCTATATGGATCAGCCCGATGGGTTTGTAGTAGAAGGTGAAGAGAGAAAGGTGTGCAAATTGTTAAAATCTTTGTATGGGCTGAAGCAAGCACCTAAGCAATGGCATGAGAAGTTTGACAGAACGTTAACGTCTGTAGGCTTTGCCATTAATGAGGCTGATAGGTGTGTGTACTATCGCCATGGTGGGGGCGATAGTGTCATATTATGCTTGTATGTTGACGACATACTAATTTTCGGTACAAGCATGATAGTGATAAATGAGGTCAAGTCTTTCTTGTCAAATAGCTTTGATATGAAAGATCTGGGACAAGCTGATGTGATTCTGAACATCAAGCTGATTAGGGATGAGAGTGGGATTACGTTAACGCAATCACACTATGTTGAGAAGATCTTGAGCCGATTCGGCTTTATAGACAGCAAGCCTTCTCCAACACCCTATGATCCCTGCGTGACACTTAGAAAGAACAAGAAAGAGACGAGAGATCAATTAAGGTACTCTCAAGTGGTCGGTTCACTCATGTACCTTGCGAGCGCGACGAGACCTGATATCTCTTTTGCTGTGAGCAAATTGAGCAGGTTCATGTCTAACCCGGGTACTGATCATTGGCATGCACTTGACAGGGTCATGAGCTATTTGAACGGTACAATGAGTTACGGGATTCACTATTCAGGGCACCCTGCTGTGCTTGAAGGATATTGTGATTCGAACTGGATCTCAGATGTTGATGAGCTCTACGCCACAAGTGGATATGCGTTTATTCTTGGTGGTGGCGCAGTATCATGGAGGTCTTGCAAGCAGACCATATTGACGAGGTCAACCATGGAAGCAGAACTTACTGCGTTAGATACAGCTTCTGTTGAGGCAGAATGGCTGCGTGAGCTCTTGATGGACTTGCCGGTGGTTGAGCAACCATTACCGGCCATCCTTATGAACAGTGACAACCAAACGGTTATTGTCAAAGTGAACAGTGCTAAGGATAACGCGAAGTCATCAAGACACGTTAAAAGACGTTTGAAGTCTGTCAGGAAATTGAGAAACTCCGGAGTAATAACTGTTTTGTATATTCAAACAGACAAAAACCTGGCAGATCCCTTTACGAAGGGACTATCACGTAATGTGATAGAAAGTGCATCGAGGGAGATGGGGTTGAGACCCGTGAGCGTTACTCCATAGTGGTAACCCAACCTATGTGATCGGAGATCCCGTGAATTAGGACCTGGGAAGAACAAGCTAGTGGTGTGGCAGAGGAGAGTTATTACCTAACCCTCTCTATGTTAAGATGCACAACTCTCAAAATCTGTAAGGCAGGTTGGCTGCATGCCTTAATGTGGTTCTGTTGGCTATTCATAGCAAAGATGCTGTTCTACAGAGCATTCTTGAAAGAAGACACCTATATGAGTCAAATTGTTAAACGTCGCAATTTATGAGATTTGGGTGATCTCTAGTAAACTCATGAAGAGACCAGGTAGTATGACGCATATGCTACACCCGCGGGGTAGGCTACTGGCAGCCAAGTACCAGTTATGATTTTGTGTGAAATATAGAAGCACCAAACTTGCAATTCAAGGTTCGTCCATTGTTCAAGTTGCCAATAGACGTAGCTCAAGGTTCTAGGCAGAAGTTCAACTTAACAGTCTCTGCTGAAACACTGGTATATAAACAAGACTCGAGGTCTGGCAAACATCTCTAAATGGGATTTAGATCTGGTGGGGGATTGTTAGAATTTGGTCCCATGAGTGGGAAGCCCAATTAGCAATTTCTGAAATCTCAAAGCCCATGGAAAAATGGTAGCACACATGAGAGTGGAGTGGGAGCTAAATTTTAGTCCCACATTGCTAGTTTAAGAGGAGTGGCACCACCTTATATAGTGGAGTGGAGTGCTACTTGGTAAGCTTGTGAGAACATGAGGCTCTCTCACGCGCTCCTCCTCCACCGCCGCCGCTCGCACGCACGCACCGCACTGCACCGCCCGTCCTTCCGTCTCGTCACGACGCGCCGCGCCGCGGGTTGCAGGAATCTCGCCGAGCCGAGCTTTATTTTTGCAGTATAGGAAAAACGGTTTGGACGGACGCGTCACAGATAGTCGGTTCGGGTCGCTCCCGGATCGTGGGCTACTGTAACCGACCTAAACGTGCGCGACGTGGACTTGGCCCATGTTGTACCCGTTAGGGTTTTTCCCTAGACGTGCTATATAAAGTCGGGCACTGCGTCCGCTGCAAAGATACCAAACCGATCTAGGTTTTGCCACCTCGTGCCTTGCGCCGCCACCGTAGTCTACTCCATCCCGAGCGCCGGCGTGCACCGGCGAACGGGACAGCAGGTCTCCGGAACCCTCGTCCTTGTGATCCTGTACGGGAGAGGGCGAATAAGGTTTTTGGGAAGCGCTCCGCGCGACTCCTCTGAACCTCTTCATCACGGCTCGGCTTCCTGGACGTGTACGCTCGCCGGACTCGCGGGCTGCTCGTCAACAACGTCGCCATCGCCTTCAGGAAGCTGCTGCCGTCGCAGCTGCTTCTGCAACAACTACGATGACTACTACCACTACTACGACTACTTCATCTACAGTTGGTCGGTACGTTCATCACGTGCCGATGTGCCGATTGAGTATGTCTATGTATGTAGATTTTTTGCTTCTGTTCATTTTAATTAATACATCTAGTATTTGCGAGATTAACATGCTAGTAGCTGCTGTTATAATGTTAAATATACTGGAATTAATCATGAAAATTGTGCCTAATATTCCAACACGGAGCCACGTCCCTCTGTAGCTGATGTGACGGTCGTTGCTGCTCTCTTCCCCTCCTTAAAACCAGCATTCCGGCGCCCCCCTCCTAACCCTAGCTCACCGTCTCCTCCTGCCTCCCATCGCCGCCGCCCTCTCTCTCTTTTTCCCCATCGATCTTCTTCCCTGTTCTTCCCCACCGAGAACTCCACCAGAGAGCGACCTCACCGCGGCGCCGTAACTTCGGCACCGACGAAGGGCCGTGGTGCCACCCCGGAGGAGCGCCTCGCCATCGCCAAGCTCCTCACCGAAGGAATCACGCCAGGCGTCCCTGAGGGCGACGGGATCGTCTTCGTCTTCCTCGGCACCGGCGACGCTCGCCGTCGAAATTAGTCGCCTCCGGACCTCGCCCACAAGGACTACTCCAACACCATAACAGTGAGCTCTCCTTCCGATTCCCTTGCTCTGCTTGTCGAATCCGTGGTTTAGTTGTCGAATTCGTCGTCCACAACTTCCTGCCGTCCGCCATGGACACGCTCGTCCATGTTGCTGCTGCTCCTGTCGCTCCCTCACGTCCTAGCACCATCCAGGACCCCACAGTGCCTCCTGCAGCACCCCGACGCCTTCCCACACCGTCCTCCTCCGGGACGCGCAGGGACGCCGCAGTTTGACTGCAGTTCGCCGTCGTCGTCTCTGTTACCGAAGTTCTGAAATTTACGTTCGTTGATCAGTTAGCGCTGGCTGATTTTTAGTCATGTTATTGCGCTGCCGAAACGAATAAGTCGCAGTGATTGTTCCGAGTGGTCGTGCTCTGTTTTATAACCAAGAGATCCGAAGATCAAATCCCGCTGGAGATCTGTTTTCCCGTCTCCTTTGTTTTTTCACTGAAAGTCTGAACCTTTTTTTAGTAAATTCAGTTAGCGTCCAGGGTCAGCTTCTTTTCCTGTGCGCTTCAGATCATAACACCATATGATTCTCAGTCCAGTGTTTTGACGCCATCTCTCTCAGTGCGAAGGTCGTGAGGTCGAACCCCCTGCACAATTCCACACCTTTTTGTTCTATATTTTGTGCTTCAGCTCCACGCAAGTCTGAACTTTTCTGTCAAAGTTCAGTTAACGTGGACCGTGCTGGACATATAGAGTCGCGCTTGATTTTATTCACAAAGACTGAACTATCCCAGTGGCTGTGCCCCTTGCTTGAACCTCTTATGCCCAAGTTAATTTCTGTCTAGCACATTCTCTGTTTTTCTATTTTCTTTTTCAGAAATTATCTCTATTTTATGAATGCTATATCTTACTCATATTAAATCCCAGTGGCTGTGCCCCTTGCTCGAACCTCTTCTGCCCAAGTTCGAACCCTGTCTAGCACATTCTCTGTTTTTCTATTTTCTTTTTCAGAAATTATCTCTATTTTATGAATGCTATAACTTACTCATATTAAATCCCAGTGGCTGTGCCCCTTGCTCGAACCTCTTCTGCCCAAGTTGGAACCCTGTCTAGCACATTCTCTGTTTTTCTATTTTCTTTTTCTGAAATTATCTCTATTTTGTGAATGCTATAACTTACTCATATTAAATCCAAATAATACAAACTTTATGTCCATTTTTATCAGAAAAATGCAATTCTTATGCCATTTTTCATCTTTTATTTTCATTGCTTAGTGTAATTTATTTGTTGCACCTAAATAATTAAATATGGAATGTGTTGGGCTTTATTTAATTATTGTCCTATTCCATTTAATCTAATTAGATCACCCATGCCTTGTATTATCATGTTAACCAACATTTAATATTGTTGAGTAGATAAATAACTTGCACCTAAATATTAATTGTCGGGGTTGCCTTCCCGCTTAATTTGGATTAATTGCATTTGTTTTGCATCTTGCCATGTCATGCATCATTCTCATATGATCATGCTGGATCTTTTGCCGTAGTTGTAAAATGCATCTTTTACGCTTTCTAGTGTTTCTTGCTTCTTCGCGGATAAGACGTTGAGATGTGTGAGCAACGACAAGATCTTCTTCCATGAGGGATTTCAGGCAAGCAAAATTTTCTTGTTTACCTATACATTGTCTTTCATTCCTGTCGTTGATCTCTGCTACCCTAGTATTCGATTCTTTATCGCGATCCCATCACATGTTATCCTGTAGCCGATACAACTTTATCCCCACATCGTATTACCGTTGCATGTTTATCTGTTGGCGTTGCGAGTCGTAGTGCATGCTTAGAGTGTGGGAGTCATCTCTTGGTCTTTATTTCATATGCTTAGCATGATAGATTGTTCTACCTTACTAAAATGCTGTCATAGGTGGGGTATTATAATTAAATGATAAGGCACCGGCGGAAGGACTTGTGAGGTATTATAATTAAATGATAGTGTCGACCTAGGAACTGAGATTTTGTCCTCGGATCAAATTTTGAGCGCACTAACCACTTGTGGGAGGCCCTATGGAGCCCCCCTCGACTTTGAACGGATCTACAACTTGTCCATGTGCCGCAAGTAGTTCAGGTTTTCCATTTGCTCATATGCATATGCATGATGATGATGATTGACGAGAGGTTACATGATACGGGGGGTCATATAGGTGCGGTACGACGCGAAGCGAACAATTCCTACTGTGGTTTGAGCCGCATGGCGGCGTAGTCGCAAACTAATGTGTCCGCAATAGAGGTATCGGTCGGACTCTCTTGACGAGGGTAACAACTCATATGGGTGGCACTTGGACTTGCTGTAGTGAATGAATGAGTCGTGTTGAGAGGCACTGATGTTTGATTGGGTCGATCATACGAGTATGGGTACAGTAGTGCACCCCTGCAGGGTATAATCTTATCGATGAGCCGTGTCCACGGTTATGAACGACTTGGTGATGATGCTTGCTAACAAGATCTAGACAACTTACACCTAATTGATGTTAATTAACTTGACTAGTAATATAGAATTACTTTCATAAAAAATGGTAACTAAATTGTTCATTGTGTGAGTTTCCCGAATTCCTTCCTCATACCTGGTTGAGGGGGTTAATCCGAGAATGGGTTATGATTGGAGTTAGTAGTAGCTGGTTACTTATGCGCTCTCTTATCCCTCTCTATTAGGCAGAAGTTGTAGCATGTGTCTCTAGGTTGCTAGTGCTGCTGCCGCTAAGTTCACCTACCCCATATTTTGGGAGATGGTGTAGAAAGTAGGCAGGTTGGTTTTGCTTGCCAGGGAGTGCCCTGACACTCTTTTGGGTTGTGCTTTATTAGCTTGGGAATCACTCCGGCTTGGCTGGGCAGGGATATGGCGCCATCGCTTATCTTCAGGACTCTTAGTCCAATTTGCATCTTATCCGTAGTCAGATACTATTTTGCTTCCGCTGCCATGTATTGTAATATTTGTATCTTGACTCGTTCGAGTCGTTGTTGTATTATATATCTTCTGTTGTACTTGTGGATGTATCGACACTGTTGTAATGTTATCACAATTCCACCCACATAATGTGCATGTTTTGGCGTGCACATTATGTCGGGTGGGCGACCTAAAATCGTTATTATGCGGATTTCGGCGGGATAGCTTAAATCTACATAGTACCGATTTTGGGGCGTCACATATGTCCCTTTGAAGTTGGAGACGAACTGCTTGCATAACTCCTCCCAAGAGTTCACAGAGTCCTCCGGGAGGTTCAGGAGCCACGACAGCGCGGAGTCGCGAAGCCCATGGGAGAACCAGTTGGCCATGACCTTGTCGTCTCCGCCCGCCGCCTGGATGGAGGTGGTGTAGAGCTGTAGGAACTCGATGGGGTTGCTGGCACCATCGTAGCCCTTGGGGAGAGCCGGCCTGAACTTCGTGTGCCAGACCACGCGGCGCAGGGAGCGGGTGAACGCCATGCAGCCCGTGCCATATGTGACGACTCCGTGCTGCAGCGCGCCGCGGTTCTGCTGGCCCGCTTGGCCAATTTCTTCCATGGGGCGTTTCTGGCGGTTGCGCTGGAGCTCCATCCCCACACGCGCGTCTGGCGCGGTGCGCTGTACGATCAGACACTCGTGAGGCGAGGACGCGTGGGAGGCAGCCCTCTGCGTCGTGGCCGGTGCGGGCCCTGGAGGAGGCGGAGGCGCGTCTGGCGTAGCCATGACTGCGAGGAGTGGTGCACGATGGACTTTGACGAGCGGGGTGAGTCGTGGCGATGCCGACGAGGTGGTTCAGGCGCTACAGCCACTGCTCGTGGGCCACCACGGTAGGCTGGTAGCGGGGAAGTTCTTGCGCCATGAGCAGGGCGGTGTGTGGCGTGGGGTCCGTCCTTCCTTGGGCGGAGCCGCTCGGGCGCTGCATCGGGTAAGAGGACTACGCGTCCTCCTGATGCTCGGTGTGCTCGGGCTCCTCCACATGAGGGTCAGAGTTGGCACGCTCCTCACGGCGGGGACATCCCCACCGTCCGCGCGTGGCGGTGGCGCCGGGCACGGTGCGAGCTCCTTCTGCCGCACGTCTGTTGGCGCGGGCAGCGCGAGTAGCGCAGTTTTCCTTCATTGCGCGGAGGCAGATCGAAGGTCATTGACGCGCCTCATTCCCCTACCTGGCGCGCCAAATGTCGGAGAGTGACTCCCACGGAAAGTTCGAAGGGGGATTAAACACGGAGGTCAAACAACCCTCGAGAGGCACGACGACGGTGCTCGCCGGGCCTGGAGAGGGACAATCACGACAGAGATGGACACCGGCCCGTACCTAGGTTCATGGCCCTCAGGAGGAGGTTACAGTACAATGAGCTTGCCGAGGGCTCCCTTGAGGCTGTTTGGTGCTTGTAGAGGGACACAATGGTTGTCTTCCTCCTCCAGCAAATGGCTATTCTTCTCGCTTTACTAGGGTTACAAGGGTTTAGCAAGCAATTGGCCGATCCTTCTCTACGGTGGAGCTATTGCTCCTTTTATAGACGCCTCGAGCATCTTCCTTGCGCAGTGTGTTCAAGGTGGGCTCCCACAGGGCAGGGGCGCGGAGGAGATGGAGTCCACCGTTGCCGAAACCTCTATGGACGTGGTCCATCCGCGATAAAGTTGGGCGCGATGGCCGACAGGCAGCAGACCGCGCAGAACGGGTCGCAGGGGTTGCAGTGGTCGTCGTGGAGCCCACGATGACGATCTTCTTGTAGCGTTGCCCCGCCCAGCCGCTTTATCTCCAAAGTGGAAAGTCCCAGCTGTCCTGGCGCGGGCGGGGCAGCTTTGTTGACTCCTTTATCACCAGAACGACAACTGGAGTGCTCGCGTCACTCTGTGGCTGCTGTAGAGGACATGTTCGCCCTGCAGCGCTTGCTTGGCTGCGAAGTGTCTCCACAGGGCCGCAAAGGCCTATGGAGAGGTTTCCGTTGACTTCTCTCCCGGCGAAGTGAGCCTTGGGGAGTCTCTAGAAGCGCGTGGTCCTCTTCCGGCCATGGCTTCCTCTTCAGGCCCTCAAGAAGAGTTGCCTCTCAAGGGTCTCCCCAAGCGGTGGCTTGGTCCTTAATCGTTTCGTCTGATCTGTCAGCGTTCGAGGCATGAGGAGAGTGGGCTCTGCACAACCCAGTCCTCACTGCGCCAACAATCCCTTATTTGTGTCAATGTTTATTAGCTCATGAGAAAGTATGTGGTGTTACGTATATCGAGAGTGTCATTTGCTCTTAGAAAGAATTTCACCAACCGGACTAGTGGCATATGCATCCGCTTATCCATATTAAGTTTGCAAAAAGACCTGGCAAATGGGGTGCCTTGTCCCAATTAATTGCAACTTTAACCGCTTCATTCTCTTCACATTTTTGCCCTGATCTAATCTGCCAAGCAATCATACTAGTTCTAAACTACATGTGTAAACAAACGAGATAAGAGGGATGGTCTGCCCTTGGGTAGAAATAACGTCCTTCGTGGGAGCCGCTCTTAAGAAAGTATGATTGACAAGGGGGTAGTGTGCCGATGACCATTGATACGTCAAAACATATCGACTTTCCCGAACACTTTTGCTAATGTTTTACCTCTAATTTGTGTGATTTGGATGTAACTAACGTTGTTTTCAGCAGAATTGCCCTGGTGTCTCATTTTTGTGCAGAAAATCAACTTTATGGAAAATGACCAGAAAACAACTGGAAGTCAATATTTTACCCGAAGAATCCCGAAGCGAGAAGACGAGACGGAGGCGGGCTGCGAGGCACCCACACCACGCGCTTGTGCGGGTGGGCCCAGGCTGCGCCATGGGGTGGTGTGGCCTGATGACCCACAAGTATAGGGGGTGTATCGCAGTACTTTCGATAAATAAGAGTGTCGAACCAAACGAGGAGCAGAAGGTGCTGACAAGCAGTTTTGATGAGGATTTCACTGTAAATACTAGCAGACAAGGTTTCAGCAGATTTTGATATGACAGATAAATAAAGTGCGAGTAAATAGAGTGCGGAAATTGTAATTGCAGCGAGTGGACCAATCCTTTTGAGAGCAAAGGGCAAGCCGGTTTGTTTACTTATGATGACCAAACATTCCTAAGGACACACGGGAATTCTGTCTAGTGCTTTCGCTTAATATAGATGATTAATCTTTAGTGTTTGGATAAGTGTCGTGTGGGTGAACCTATGCTAATGCACCGCCCTTCCTAGGACGAATACATATTTATGATTGTACCCCTTGCAAGCATCCGCAAATACAAGAAAGTAATTAAGATAAATCTAACCATAGCCTAAACTCTGAGATCCTGCTATCCCTCGTGCATCGGAATATCAACGGGGGTTTAGGTTTCTGTCACTCCGGCAACCCCACAATTAATAACCGAGTACACGATGCATTCCCCTAGGCCCATAAAGGTGAAGTGTCATGTTGTCGACATTCACTTGATATCACTAGAAGAATGGCACCACAACATAAATATCAAAACATTAAATATTCCTCAACATAGTTCACTACTAACATCTAGACTTCTCCCATATCCTCAAGAACTTAACGAACTACTCACAACACATCATAATATAATAATGGAAAACAATCTGAACATAAACCCTAATTCAACGGTTTCACTCAATAGCATAAATAACAAGAGTAATCAACACCGGGAGAGTTCCCCTATCAAATACACAAGTTTTAGCCCTAGATGTTACAGCGGGAACGGAGTGGAACGATGGAGATGACGACGTCGGCGGTGGATATGGTGGTGTTGGCGATGGTGATGGAGTGCAGCATTATGACGGTGTTGATGGCGATGATTTCCCCCCTCCGGGAGGGAATTTCCCCGGCGGCAACGCAGCCTGCCGGAGAGCTTTTCTCTCTCTGTCTTCTTCGCCTCGTGGTGGTGGCGAAGAGGAATTATGGACACCATACATGCGTTAGGTTTTTGGGGGCTTCATGTATGCGAAAGGGCACAACTAGAGGTGGGCCTGGGTGGCCCCCACCTGGTGCTCGCGCGGCAGCATTGGGAGCCGCACCTGGGCATGGTGTAGGTCCCCTGGGCCCCACCTCGGGCTCCCCTTTTGGCCTCCTTCATGATCCGGTGAGAAAATAACTCCCATGTGTTTCGTTTGGTGTTTTAAGCTTCACAAATATTGTATCCCGATGGTGCTTTTTCCAGCAGAATTCAGACTCCGGAGATCCATCCTCAAATGATCATCAATCATGTAAAATAGATGAAATAACAAAATGTAACACCCCAAATTTTGGAAACAACAAAAGCTTACTTAATAAAGACCCAAATTTCTGAGGGAACAAAAACTTTTTGAAATGCTTTACTTATGAATGTTTTTCACTCTTGTTTCCTTTGTTGCCTTGTTTTGTTTTGATTTGTGTTGTGTTGATGACCTCTCTAGCTAACAACCCTAAAACTCAACCTAGTTATAATTTGACATCTGATATCAGTGTTATCACAAGTAAAATAGTACATACAATTTCACCCATCATATTTATAACAAACTATACTCACCATGATGTTCTGATTTCAGCAACTACCCAAAGAACTTTTAGTTGAGAAAATGAAAGTATTTCCAAAATCTATATGATTACAAAACTATATAAGACCCTATAATAATTCCTAATATATTTTGAGCCTAATATGTGGCAAGTGTTTGCAACTCTTATTTCAACAATCCTAAATTGGTATTTCTTTGGAGACTACTACTAAGAAGTTGTTTAACCCTCTTTCTTCAAAATCTTGTCATAATTTTTTATTGATCACCACTTCACAAATATAGTTATTGTGTCTTACAAGTGTGGTTAATTATCCTATTATTCTTGTGAGTTTGATCCTATTTGTCATGTGCTTAATTTGTTGGATTTGAGTGTGTTATTTTATGATTGTTCATGTGGTGGTGTATGAGACGATATTTGATTTATATAATTTAATTAGGATCAAAATGTTGGTTGTTCTTATATTGCATGAGTTCAATGTGTTACCTCTTGTAATATTGTTTGGGGGTGTGTTGCTCAAAAATTCTATTTTATAAAAGTATAAAAATCTATCTTCACCCCTGTTAATTTTTACCATTTCTTGAGCATGCCAAATAGGGTTTATTTTGTTAATCTTGGAAATACAAAACATCTAGTATCATCTACATCACCTCTATTTTCCTTATATATTCTTATTTACATTTTACAAAATCATTTGATGCAGGGAAGCCGCCGGGGCCGCACCGTGCCCGACGCAGACACGCTCGACGCCGCCGTCGTTTGGGAGCTTCTCCGCCCGAGCCGTGACCTCCCCTCGGATGCCCTGCCTCTCTGTATCCTCCTCCGCTCCTCCTGGTCATCAAACGAGCCCCCGGGGTGAGCATCTCGTGCTCGCCGTCTTGCTCTGTGTTCTGGCCCAGTCCTTCGAGTCTGGAGGAAGAAGACGAGTGGGATCCGTCGAATCTGAGATCAATGGTCCCTTTTGAAAGCTCTTCCTTCTAATCCTGGCCGTCTATCAGCAGATCTACGGTGGCTTACCGCTTCGCCGCGCGCGCAGCGCCGGTGGGCCGGCCCAGCTCGGGCTACGCAACCCACCCCCCCTGATCCGGCCTTTTTCTTTTTTCCTGTAGAAATCCTTTTCCTGTTTTATTTTTCCAGAGAACTAGTACTCTAGCTTTAATTCATTTGTGGAAGATTTATGCATGGAAAAAGTTTAAAATTAATTTTGTAGCATAGCTAAGTGTTTTCTTAACCAGATGGCACTGGCCGTTTTCAAAAATACATTTTTAGTTGTGTGCTATGTTCAATCTTGTAAAAACTTGAGTTTTATAAATACAAATCTTGCAAACTTTAGTTCTATGGAAAGCCAGTGAGAATACCTACCCAGATCTATAAGCCTTGCATGCAGGAGATGTTTATAACTAAAGTAGTATCATGTTTAAGATTGACACCAGTACCACTTTTGTGATTTTTAGTTCATTATTAAAAATACATTTTTGAGCAAATCCAATTGCATGTGTTAGATATGAGTATTAGCTATCATATACCAGCTTAGTAGAATTTTTTATCTTATATTTTGCTCTTGGTAGATTATTTGCTAAAACAGTAGGTTATTACACTTTAAAATTGATATTCTTATTTTCTGTTATTTGCATGTATCTAGTTTTAATTGTTTGTGCCTTGTATGTTTATACAAATGGTTTAGGAGTATTTTTGTGTAGTACCTATGTGTTTTGTTTATCATACCACACTTGTTTTGTCTCAAAAATATTTATGCTTTGTGTTGCACATTAAAGCAAGTAAAAAGTATGTACTTCACTCAAAATGGAGTATCTTGAGTTGGGAGTGTCCAAATGGAGTGAATGCAATTTCTACACAAAGCTTAAGTCAATACCTATCCATAGAAATTAACCTTGCATGTAGGAGACTCCTAAAACTGAAACTATATTCATTATGGTTTTGAGACCAGTGGCATTTGCATGATTTTTAGCTACTGTTTGGTTTTAGCTTATATTCCAATCCAATTTTCACCACTGGATATGGTTGCTAGGTGTACTGTGGTAGAAGGATTCTACTTTATGAAAATTGTCTTAGGAGTTATGATTTACCCACAAAAACAACAACTTTTGGGTAATGGAAATATTAGCTTCTAATCATCTGTTCTTAACAAATGTGAATTGTATAAACATTACTAATCATCTTTTGAAGATCAGAACCTTAACTCAATAATAATTACTTGATTGAACCACTTTTATAATGTGTGGTGCATTGTTTACTTATGTTTAGCATTATTCACTTTGTATCCTAATAATAACATCAATTGTGTTTATATGCTTTGCTTGTGGGTATGTTTGTGTGTTATGTTTTATCTCTTTAAACATCATCTTATTTATCCAATAAATGTAATAAGTTAATTCCCTGTTTTACTTGAATTGTTATGTGTTGATGTGCTTAGTAACTCATAAGTCCAGAAGCTCAGGTTATCCTTTAATAGCCTTAATAAATTCCCTGAAAGTATTGCTAGTCCATTCACATCTGAGTTTCACATAGTTCATCTTGTTTCCTAGGAGTTGCACGAATTTCATTTGTGTGTTATGCATGTGAATGATTGTTTGGTGTTAAATTTTATCCAGTAGTTCCTTGTGTTTTGCAATGCTTAATATATGACTTTCTTATCTTAGATAGCTGTCAACACTTGGTTGTCATGTGATTGTTTGTTTATTGGTTGAAGTGACCTTGATTGTGGTGTCCTGTTAAATAGGCCTAGTGCACCATTTTAGCTCTTAGTCATAAACTTGTTTGGACAGTGGTGTTACCATTGTTTGTCGCTTAGTTACTTGATAGTAGGTGTTTCTCGAGCTAATAACATGTTTGCATGTGAGTGTGCTCAATGCTAGTGTTAATATTAAAACTTGCTTGTGTGTTCACATACTTTTGTCTGAAGTATTTCCTAAACCCTTAAAATACTTTTGTATGAAGTATTTCCTGAAACTAGTATAACAGCTCTTGTTAAAGGATATAATAACCCTAAGTGATGTGTTGTTTTAGTGTTCTGTAGAAGTACCCTTTTAATACTCAGGGTTGTTGTGTATATTTTCTTAGGAGAATCTGTTGTTTGTCTTATCTCTATGGACTTTGTTGTTTGTTTTTGTTTAGCTAAAGGAGTTGTTTGCTCTCGATTGTTAGCTTACTGTCTTGTGCAATGCTTGCTGTTTAGTATGTCCTTGTAGCTTTGTCTTGTATTCTGAGTGTGCTTCATTTTTCTGTTTACGACGTTAGATACGATCGGGAAGGAACGGGAAGTGAGGAATGAACCCGAGGAGCATCAAGACCAAGACCAAGGACATATTGCTGAGCCAGGCAAGCCACCTCACCACCATTATGCAACCCTATTATTTACAAAACATGTTTTGTTTTCAAAATAAAATAATGCATGCTTTACTTCTTTTGTGGCACCTTGCTACCCGAAAACAATTTTACAAAATATTGTTTGGCCAAAGTTATCTACTAGAATACTATAGGTGTTACAAAATGGGTTTTATTTGATGAGCCTTGTTGTTGAAGGCTCCATCAAAAAGATTAAGTTTTCTAGTAGTCTACCTTCATCTACTTACCTCAAAACTTTAGGATGGGAACCTATTTGATAAAATTGTTTTACGGAGGAAAACCCGAGTTGCTGGGACCAATCGGAGAGCAAGTGTTTTATTAAAACCTGAGTTGCTGGGAGCAATCGGTGATGTTTACGAAAACCCGAGCTGCTGGGAGTAGTCGCAGGATTGGAGGTTGTTTTTGAAAAACAAAGTACTGCCCTAGCAGCCGCTCGAACAATTAACCCGTGCAACCACACTACCTGACATGGGTAGGGCTTAGCCGGAAACTTGTCTGTTTTAGTGTCGGGGCTCTCATACTTTCTATGGAGGCTGGGCCCTCGAAGCCGGGTTGTCGTCCGGAATAGACAATACACTGCTGTGGATCAGCAGCCGGACGATTACGGCAGGTCTCCTGACGTGGCGGTGTGGCGTCCCGAGGAAAGACCAAGAGGTCTAGTGGAGCACACAGTGCCGAGGAGAACAAACCTACCGGGAGGCCCCGATACTAGGGTGGTCATAGTGAAAAGCTTTGATCGTGTTATCCGGACCCCCGCATGCTTTCGTATGACGGGCCGTGGCAGACACGGCAGAATGACCGATAGGTGTGGGTAAAGTGTGCAACCTCTGCAGAGTGTAAATCTATTTGAATAGCCGCGTCTGCGGTCATGGACGGTTGGAAAGGCCACTGATCTAGGCGTATGGGTAATTTCGTTTTAAAAGAGAAATGTTTTCGGAGGAAACAAAGAGACATCAAAGAGGTACCTGGGAGGTACGGAATTTAGGTGAGGATGATTGGTCTCGGGGAGAAAATCAGTCTGATCTCAAGGAAGGAAAAAGGGGTATCCCCATCCTAGTGCTTTTAAAGGTTTTACAAAAGAAAGTTTTGAACTTAGATATGTCCTTGCTATATCTAAGAGAAGAGAATTCTATCTCTAAATGTTTTTCTTCAACAAAGATATAGACATGTCGTATTCTCTATGTCTAAAATCATGGTATTCGAAAACTAAGCCCTATAGTCGAATATAGCAGCCATCCTAGTTTTCGAAAAGTGTTTTCTTGCATTATCATGAAAACTTAAGACTTAGAGGTGGTCTTGCGAGTACGTAAATGTACTCCTATGGCTGTGTCCCTGGATATACAAACGTCCAGGTTGAAATGAGGAGATGTACGACAAGAAGGAGGAGTACGCCGACGACTAAGCCAACTGAGTGTCCCGCTCAACTGCTCTGTGGGAATGCGTCAGGACGTGACGAGGGTCGACGCTAGCCGAAGCTTCCGCTGAACCTTAGTTAATATTCGTCAAGTGCGACGATGTTTGTAGACTTGGTCATGAGACCATTATTTATGTAAGTCTTATACTATTCGAGTAGTATGATGTAACTTTGTATACCATGTTGGTTATGTGATCGCGATGCACTGATCATTGGGATCGTGATCTGTTTACATAACGTGGGCATCTCTGACGGTTAGTCAGAGGGGTCCTCACACAAAAGCATCATCTCCAAATATGAAATATATCAATGAATAGCAGTAAATTATGATATAAAATAGTGATGCAAAATGTACGTATCAACTCCTCCCAAGCTTAGACCTCGCTTGTCCCCAAGCGAAAGCTGAACTCGGTAAACATGACCACATGTTTATGGAGTGAAGTGTCGATATAAAATATACGGACACGAAGCATCACATGTATAAATGCACAAGTCATCTTAGATATCAACTCCGTTCATATAAATCAACTTGTAACAAGTAGAGCCAAATCACAATAACGTACATAGAGAAAACCTTAGTTGGTGTTTGCAAACTTAGTCATTGGTCAGAGAACAATGAACATAATGAGCTTAGTTTATAAAACAACCCTCTTTATTAGTTGATACCTCCAAAAATCAAATTCATTAGATGCCAACAATGTGCTAAGCAAGAAAGAACAAAAGGTATGATCAACAATACTAATGTATAAATGGTTGAATCACAATCAGCTCAAACGCTTGCTTAAGATAGAAGAAGATAGGTTTACTGACTCGATATAAAGTAAAAGATAGGCCCTTCATAGAGGGAAGCAGAGATACAAGCATGTGCTAGAGCTTTTGGTTTTATAGGTTGTCGAAATCACATACAGAGCATAAAAGTAAGTTTTGAGCGGTGTTTGTCGCTGTCAACGAATGGTAATAGAGTTCTTGTCATCTTCCATACTAAGCAATTTAGGGGTGATTAATTTTTTTATAAAAAACAAGCCTTTAAGATATTCAGCTTCTTTTTTCTTTACTTTCACAACCTTGACACTCCTCCCCACCTTTCTAACATAACCATGGCGAGCCGAATCCTCGGGTGCCCACCAATCAATCTCAAACCATGGAGGAGTGCCTATATTTTTAAAAATCTCAACCTTTGAAATTATAGTGGTCTGACCACCCCTTTGCAAAGTTAATGACGAGCAGATGTAGCATGCAAGTCATGGGTTACTTAGTTAGTATGAAAGATAACAAACCCAACTATTATTTCCTCATGAGCTAGTGAACATTGATACAAATCAGGGATAATAATTTTGAATAATGATAGCACAAAAGTATTTACTTGGAGTGACGCAAAATACCACATAGTAGGTAGATATGATGGACACAAGTGGCAAGGGTTTTGGTTCAAGGTTTGGATATATGAGAAGCATTCCCTCTCGATACAGGTCTTTGGCTAGTAGGTTGGGTAGCAAGCATAAGAGTTGATCAATACAAATAATTATACATGTAGTAAAGACAATCATGCAATTCTTACTTGAAGGCAAATATAATTTTAAGTTGTGAATACTAAGCTTATCATCTACAAGTGAGAAAGATCAATGAATGCTACATCTACATGTAATTATTTTTCCAGTTAAGTCTCAAAGTATTGTTGCTACTGACCAATGCTAAGTTTGCCAAAGCCAAAAAGATTTACTATATGTTCCCAAAGTGATACCAATACTAACAACAAGATCAATCATACAAGATAAAAGTTGCAAACTAAAATAAAATGTGCAGAAAATAAATGATAAAACTTCTCATTAATTTTCCATAACTGCAACTCACACCAAGGGATACATAGATAACCAACTAAAAGAGAGATACTTCCACATTGCAAACCATCATATAAGATAACTTCCCTACTCATGATATGCCACTACTAAAAGGTAAAATATGAAAGATAATGATGATACCGCGGCACTCCCCCCAATCTTGAAACAAGCTAAGATAGATGCCAATACCGATGATGAATGCTTCTCGACCTCTTTGACGATGAATGCTTGCTTCTCGGGGGCTTGCTTTCTTAATTTGTTGCTTGACGGGGAACGCGTTTGGACACACGGCTAAGTGGTGCTCGATCACCTGCCTCGGTACACTAGACATATCTGACGGTGTCCATGCGAACATGTCAGAGTTTTCCTGGAGGAAGCGACGAGCGCTCTTTCCTATTTGGGAGGCAGCGCGGCACCAATGGTGACGCTAGCCATCGAGCCCTCAGCCCCCGAGCTGCTGGAGCTTAGAGAGACTTTCTTTGTAGCGGCTGGCTCCTGGGAGAACAGCTGCTTCTTCTTGGGTCTCTCGAGAGGCTCCAGGTCCTCGTCCGCGGGGAATGCCATGGCGGCGGCCTTGTAGGCCGTCTCGACAGCGCGGGTGGCATCCAGGACATGTCCACGCATGGTGATTGTGCCAGCGCTGCCGAGGATCTTGACCATGTTGTAAGCATGATGCCGAGGATAGCATTGTACGGCAGGCCGAAGTGCGCAACATCGAAGTCGATGTGCTCGGTGCGGTAATTTTCCTTGCTTCCGAAGGTGACGGCAAGCCTGACCTGGCCCAGAGGCTCGATCGAGCCACTGGTGAGTCCCGTGAAGGGCCTGGAGGGCATGAGCCGCTCGTAGGGCACTTGAAGCGCTTTGAACGTATCTGTGGAGATAACATTCAGGCATGCTCCACCATCAATGAGTGTCTTGGAGACAGCGACGTTGTCGATGATGGGGCTGCAGACCAGCGGGAGGGTTCCAACAGCCTTGGTGGACTTGGGGTGGTCCTGAGCGTCGAAGGCGATGGTGTACTGCGACCACTTGAGGGGTCTGGAGATCTCGGTGCTAGGGAGGGCAGCATTGAGTTCGTGGGCGAATTGCTTGAACTGATTGTTCGACTTTGGCGCCTGCGCCCCACCGAGGATGCAGGTGATGGCGGCTCTTGGGGCTTGGTAGCCACCGTCCTCCTCGTCAGGGAGATTATCATTTTTCTCCGTAGCATTGGGCTGGTTGCCAGATGGCTTCTGGTAACCGCTCTTGCGCCCGCTCCCGCGGTATCCACGGCCTCGACCGCGACCGCCACTACCTTCTGCTTGCTCGCGCTCCTTCCTCAACCTCTTGAGGTCGAAGCAAGTCTCGGTAGAGTGACCGCGCCTGTTGTGGTAGATGCAAAAGGGGTGGTGTTCATCTTTCCTCTCTCCAGTCTCGGGGGAGTCCCTGCGGGTGCCCTTCGTGTCAGGCTCTGCCGTGAGAACCGTTGTGGCCTTGCTCTTGGGCTCCTCCTTCTTCTTCTGGCTCCTGAACCCCTCAGCGTGCTCGTCCCCTCTCGAGGACATTTTGACGAAGAGGAGACCCTCTTCAGCCTTGGCGCACTTGTCCGCCAGGTCGAACAGCTTCACCACAGAGGTGAGCTTGTCGTGGATGCCCAGCTTCTCGAGCATCCTGCTATTTGTGACGCCTTCACGGAAAGCGGCAATGACTTGGGTGTCCGGGAAGTTCGGGATCTTGTTGCACACTTGGCAGAAGCGCTGGATGTACTTGCGGAGAGTCTCATCCTTCTTCTAGACCACAGCGCGCAGGTCGTTGTGGGTGAGGGTGTAACATCCCAACATTTTATAATGTTCAAAAATCACTAAAATTTAAAACTTTTGTTTTTTATTAAAATAAAATATTTATATGCATAAGAAAACCAACTAAGAAAGACTTCAAACTTATTGAAAGAGTTTAATAATTCAAATGTCACATTTTAAACATTTTATTATCTATTGTATTTCAAAAACCTTAATATGTAAATACTTCAAACCATTTCATTTTAATAAAATAGTTTCCTTATAAGAAACAAATTTCAACCACTTAGCCATATCTATTCATAAATTCAAAACTATTTAAAATGATATAATTGCCTAATGATTTCCATTCATCTAACCAAATTCAAGTTATAGCATTGGAAATTATAAGTTTATAATTCATTACTTTAAAACCTCATAGATTATATAATTAATGAATTATCCAAATAATCATTTCATTAGCTTAAATGATTTTCATTTATTTGCAGAACATAAAATGACTTTCATGAATATATTTTCTATATAATAAATGAAGTAAAACTAAAATATTTTCCAAAGTTGTTATGAAATTTTCAATTGAGTTATCATATTATGAAACTTAATGGTGCACAAAATAATTTGAATTAAAAATGATTACATTACATTTTCTCTTTTCATTACAAATAGTTGTAATATGTTATTTAATAATCTATTAAAGCTAAATTTATTTAATATGGGAAATGAGTTTTAATAACTCTATTTCAAACATATTTGAATGTGGGTATTTTACAAATTTTATTTAGCAAAAAGAAAATTTAATTAAGTTATAATTTTAAAATTGATATTAAGTATCAATTTTGTATTAAACCAATATTTCAAATTTATAAATTTTAAAAAAGTTTTCAAAACATGCCCACAACTGGTTTAACACAAAGATAATAATTTTACAAATTTTTAGAAATTTGTTTGACATCATTTGGAGTTTTAAATCAAAAGTTATAAAAGAAAAAAAAATCAGAAAACAAAAAGGGAAAATCCCTGACAGCGGGACCCACCTGTCAGGGGAGGTTATCTTCAACCTCCAGCCCAAATCGCGCCGAAACGCCGGCGATCACCTTCCTCTAAATCCGCCCGTAAATGGCGCGATTCGTGTTCCCCCTCAGCCCCTATATAAATCCCATCTCTGCTGGCTCCTTTTTCCCCCGAAAACCCTAGCCGGAGAGCCTTCGGGCTGTCCACAATCACCGCCGCCGTTCCTCCACTGCCGCCGCCGCAATCTGCACTCTCCGGTGAGAATAGAACTCCCCGAGCTCTCCCTCGTGTCCCCCTACTCCCTCACGAGTCCGTGCGCGTCTTTTTGACATTGTCGTTTGTCCTCTCCTACGCCAGATCGACGAGTCCGTGCGCGACCGAAGCATGGCGCCGCCTCCGGCAACTCTGGCGAGCAAGTCACGGAGGAGAAGGGCACGTCGAAGCCGTCCACCTCGCCAACATCTCCGCCGCAACCTTCCGCACGCTCTGGTAACTTCAGTTCGTCCCCGTAGCCATTAGTTCGTCGGGAACGCTCGATGCCGAGGCGTCGCCGCGGCGGGCGCAATCTCCGGCGACATAGCGCCGCTAGCCTCTGGTAGATTAGATCTCCACCATCGGATCTCGATCGGACGGATCGGTTTTATTATTTTTAACCGAACCGGTACGCTGGGTTCTCATCCGTTAGATCTAGATCGTGCGGACAAGATCAAATCACTTAACCCAGTCAGCATTGCACAGTCAGCGCACAGTCAGCGCTGATGTGGAAATTGATTTCTTTAATTTAGTTTAAATGGCATTTTTGCAGAAAAGCCCCTGCATATTCAAACCTTCATAACTTTTTAACCACTTATCCAATTTTAACAAACTTTATATTTTTGGAAAGCCCTCGACATGTAGAATATTTTAGATCTGCAAAAATGCAAATTTGACTAAGTTTAAAATTTTCAAATTTCAAATGGAAGATTTGAGTATATTTGTCATAACTTTAAATCTATAATTCCAAAAATTGCAAATAAAATTGTTTTAGAGACTTTGGAATATTTGTAAATTGATGCCAATGCTATAAAATATTTTGAGTAATATTTGAATGAATCCATAGTTATATATTTAATTTGAATAGTTTGAGTATTTTCAACATAACTATTAATAAAAATATTATTTTGATTAAAGTAAATTGCTATAAATTTAATTAAATGCCCCCTGTCTATTAACACTACTTATAAAATTTTGCTATAAAAATTTAATCATAGAAAACTTTAATCTTATAATTATTCCATTTTATTATGTTTTCCAAAAATAGAAATTTATTAAATTGCGTTCCATGCATAGTATATTTTATTTTCTAGTTATATTTCCCATAAGAAAACTCCTCCCCCATTTTCTCTAAGTTAGAAATATTTTCAAACTTAGTATTTTGGTAAATGTTTTATAACATAGACACTTTGAATTTTCAACATGGAGCTAGAAGACCAATGAAGGACTTAGAAGAAAACAGACTCTGTAAGCATTCCAAGATGTCAAGCACTTAGAAGAAAAGTGAGAAGAAGTTCAAGAAGGCCAACCTCCCTTCTATTCTCTAAGTATTTCTGTCTGTCCTTTCTTCTCTTAGACCTCTTGAAGACTAAGTTAAATCAAAGACCAGCCTAGGTGATACAAACATCGTCAAGTCTGAAGATTATTCAAGTCTACCAAGAATTCAATCAAGACATCACCAAGGAGAATATTACAAGTCCGGAGATGAAGCCTGGAAGACCAACTACATCATTCTTACTATCTTTTCCCTCTTTCCTAATCTTATCTTTCACTTTAGACATAAAAGATTTTTGATCATGTTATTACCATCTTGAAGTTTGTTGGATCCTAGCGGCATAGTGAGATGAAGCGGCCTGGAAACTAACCTTACATGTCCACGTACATGAGACCTGTTCCACAATTTAAGTGGCTGGCCGGGTGTCTGTGTCTCTCACTTTAGTGAATATCCAATTTACAAAGAGTTGATAGTAATTGTTGATCACCTTATAAAACTTAGTGTTTTCTCCAAGTATTTATGCACATCATGGCTAAGCCATTTGAGTGCTTATTTAAGATAATTTATAACAAAGTTATTTTGTCCAACTTCTGACCTTAACCCTTAGTCATTTCTGACCAACCTAACTGCCTTGCATTAACTTAAAAGAATTTCATGGCATGACATGCATTTCTAGTCCTTAGAAATAATTTGCATATCATACATGACATGTTTTCCTTAGAAGTTTACAAAACTTGTTTGTTCACTAGATATGAGCATGTAGGTTTGATGATTGCTGTTTGTTGATTGTTGTATTGTTGTTTGCTTATATGGTTTAGATTAAACGGAGAGCAAACGTTCGTTGTTGAAAAGAGTTTGTGAACAACGACAACATTCAAAGGCAAGTGGCACACCCCCATAAAAGTCCTATTATTTTCTATGCATCAGTAGATTATTTTCTATAAGCATTTGTAGGATAGTATTGCTATGCAAGCCATGTTTAGACTTCCTTATTCCTGTGTCTAGGATCCTATGAAAATACTTAGTAGAATTGTGATGCTACGCAAAACTATTTTGATGAAATGTTAAATTCTACTAAGTTATAATCAAACACCTGGGTGGAATTGGTTGCTTGGCTGTATGAGTTGAGTGTTGTCCCTAGGGAATTTACCTGTGGGATATTCACTTGTGGATGGCCACCCAGGAACAAAGGGATCTGAAGAACTCCGAGTGAAGATTGCTTCTCGTGCAGCCATTGCCAATATGGGCTCTAGCTTGATCAACTAAGCTGTGTGGACTCTCCCCGGCCTGACAGGTGGAGGTAGTGGTTTGTAGGTGGAGCGCGTCAGGCCAGAGTGGGAGGGAAAATGCTTCTGAAAGATCTCGTCTCATTCTTCTCCTTTCCCTTATCACAAATGGTGTGTAAAGGATAATTTGGGTTGAATGGGTACAATGGTGAACGTGCATAACCTCTGCATAGTATAAAACTAAGTACATGGCCGTGTCCCCGGAAACGGACAATTGAGCAGCTGATCGAGGACGTCAACGGAGGATTCCACCATTCCAATTTTTAAATTAAAAACTTGATGGGTGAACAAGGGTAGAATGAGACTATGGCTTTCATACCATATTTGTCTCAGCGGGGTAAAGTTGTTTCAAAAAGTTAGGGAAAAACTTGCTTTCTGGAAAATAGCCTTGAGCTCCACCAGCCAAATAAGCATATAGGTCATAGAGTTATTCCTCTAAGTGTCCACCATAGTGTCACTTGCCAGTTCCATTTTAATGGTTCTGACCCACGTTGTTGCAATATATATCTTATTGCAGACTGTTCTAATGATGAGTGAGAATTTTACTAAGTGTTTCTAGTCTTCAACCAACATGTTCGCCTGAGGCACATGATGATGATTGGGGACTCCATGAAGAATAATTTTCCGCTGTTTACTGTGTTCACTGCTAGCTTTATGCTATGCAAATTTGTAATGAATATTTTCTAAGTCTGGATCAGCGTTGTAATAAATTGATACTTTGTTGTGATATTACATCGTAACTGTGTGTGCAAACGAATCGATCCAGGGATTTGCACTATACACATTTATCTGCCATATTTTAAGTGCAGGTACACTACAGATGGTATCAGAGCACTGTGTTGCCTGTAGGTTCGAAACCCTAGGTTTGAATAGAAATATGATTTGACCATAGGATTAAAAATCTATTTTATTCACTTTTCTAAAAACAAAACTTTTCATTTTATCATATGAATTCTTCTGTTTCATTTTAATTCTAATTCTCTTTCCTCTTCAAAATTTTAGATGGGAGAGTACACTGAGACCGCGTATGCTGGAGTTTTTTCGGATTTCATCTTTGGGAGGCAGCTGTCTAGGTTGACAAGTATATTGAAGCTACCACCGCCCTATTTCCGAGGAAGGAAGGAAGAGACCGACATACCTGATGTGACACGTTGGGAAATCCGCACTATCATGACCCCAGATCCCACGATGCCAGACTTCGAGCCCGTGGACTATGTCACCTACTACCCTGAATGGATTGAAGGAGTGAACATAGCTATGGTGGACTTGATGGCCCGATTGTGTATCGCAACAAGCTGGCACCAGAATCGCCATTCCGTGCCTTTGGGAAGAGGGATGCGCATGGCCACTCAATGGCTCACATGGGAAATCGCCTGGACCTGCCCATCACTAACAAGATGTTTGAAGACTTGGATTTTCTCATGAACCGTCTGACCATAAAGGTTCAGCAAGATTATAACATCGCAGATCATGCCTGAGCCGTCATACACGCAAAAACCCAAGAACTCCAGACTTCTGAAACCCTTATTGGCCATATGGAGGAACTCATCCATGAACTACATTTGCAGAATCTTAACAAGGATGAGCAGATCGCCACCCTTGAGGCGCAACTTAATGCACCTCCACCACCGCCAGTAGCTGAAGAAAGTGACCAAGGCACTGGAAATGTGGTAATAACCGCAGCGGTAAAGGAGGAAGAAGACCCCGAAGAGGTGCTTTATGAAGAGTCAGTTGAGGGAGAAGTCACGCCTGTGGCGAATAACCACGCAATGAAGCGCAAGCGTGAGATTAAGGAAGAATAAGTGGAGGAAAAGAAAACCACGTTAGAGGGACCACCATTTATCTCATTTAGCTTATCGTATTGAATTGATGTATTGACCTATCAAATTGTGGTATGGCAGGACTATCGTTTTTGTAATTCCACGACATTGGTGTGTTTTCGTTCGATAAACGATTAGTTCGATTTCTCGAAAGAAGTTTGAAATCTTTTTCACGTATGTGTTGCTTGTGTTTGAACCTGGTTGCTTGATGCCTGTTAGATGTTGTTTGTAATGATTTTGTATTGATCTTCTTATATAAGTTAGAATATTTTGAGAATCAACAAAACCTTTATTTTAAGGGTGGTAGCTACCCAGATAATTCATACCCAGTTACTTAAATCCAGAGATCCCAAATCATCTTTATTTCCAACCTCTCAATAAAAAAAAATCATCCCCTGCCAGCTTTCAAGTTTTTCCATGTCAGAAATTACATTTCTCAAACCTCTCGAGTTATCAGAATCATTTCAAGCCGTTGCTTTTCTTTCTAGTTTCTCCGAATCTTGGGGACGATATTTCTTTTAAGGGTGGTAGTCTCTAACATCCAAACATTTTGGAATGTTTAAAAATCACTAAAATTTAAAACTTTTGTTTTGATTAAAATAAAATATTTATATGCATAAGAAAACCAACTAAGAAAGACTTCAAACTTATTGAAAGAGTTTAATAATTCAAATGTCATAGTTTAAACATTTTATTATCTATTGTATTTCAAAAACCTTAATATGTAAATACTTCAAACCATTTCATTTTAATAAAATAGTTTCCTTATAAGAAACAAATTTCAACCACTTAGCCATATCTATTCATAAATTCAAAACTATTTAAAATGATCTAATTGCCTAATGATTTCCATTCATCTAACCAAATTCAAGTTATAGCATTGGAAATTATAAGTTTATAATTCATTACTTTAAAACCTCATAGATTATATAATTAATGAATTATCCAAATAATCATTTCATTAGCTTAAATGATTTTCATTTATTTTCAAAACATAAAATGACTTTCATGAATATATTTTCTATATAAGAAATGAAGTAAAACTAAAATCTTTTCCAAAGTTGTTATGACATTTTCAATTGAGTTATCATATTATGAAACTTAATGGTGCACAAAATAATTTGAATTAAAAATGATTACATTACATTTTCTCTTTTCATTACAAATAGTTGTAATATGTTATTTAATAATCTATTAAAGCTAAAATTTATTTAATTATGGGAAATGAGTTTTAATAACTCTATTTCAAACATATTTGAATGTGGGTATTTTACAAATTTTATTTAGCAAAAAGAAAATTTAATTAAGTTATAATTTTAAAATTGCTATTAAGTATCAATTTTGTATTAAACCAATATTTCAAATTTATAATTTTTAAAAAAGGTTTTCAAAACATGCCCACAACTGGTTTAACACAAAGATAATAATTTTACAAATTTTCAGAAATTTGTTTGACATCATTTCGAGTTTTAAATCAAAAGTTATAAAAGAAATAAAAAAATTAGAAAAGAAAAAGGAAAAATCCCTGACAGCGGGACCCACCTGTCAGGGGAGGTTATCTTCAACCTCCAGCCCAAATCGCGCCGAAACGCCGGCGATCACCTTCCTCTAAATCCGCCCGTAAATGGCGCGATTCGTGTTCCCCCTCGGCCCCTATATAAATCCCATCTCCGCCGCCTCCTTTTTCCCCCAAAAACCCTAGCTGGAGTGCCCCCGGGCTGTCCACAATCACCGCCGCCGTTCCTCCACTGCCGCCGCCGCAATCTGCACTCTCCGGTGAGAATAGACCTCCCCGAGCTCTCCCTCGTGTCCCCTACTCCCTCACGAGTCCGTGCGCGTCTTTTTGACATTGTCGTTTGTCCTCTATTACGCCAGATCGACGAGTCCGTGCGCGACTGAAGCACGCCGCCGCCTCCGGCAACTCCGGCGAGCAAGTCACGGTGGAGAAGGGCATGTCGAAGCCGTCCACCTCGCCAACGTCTCCGCCGCAACCTTCCGCACGCTCTGGTAACTTCAGTCTGTCCCCGTAGCCGTTAGTTCGTCGGGAACGCTCGATGCCGAGGCGTCGCCGCCGCGGGCGCAATCTCTGGCAAGGACTCCGGCGACCTAGCGCTGCTAGCCTCTGGTAGATTAGATCTCCACCGTCGGATCTCGATCGGACGGATCGGTTTTATTATTTTTAACCGAACCGGTACGCTGGGTTCTCATCTGTTAGATCTAGATCGTGCGGACAAGATCAAATCACTTAACCCAGTCAGCATTGCACAGTCAGCGCACAGTCAGCGCTGACGTGGAAATTGATTTCTTTAATTTAGTTTAAATGGCATTTTTGCAGAAAAGCCCCTGCATATTCAAACCTTCATAACTTTTAACCACTTATCCAATTTTAACAAACTTTATATTTTTGGAAAGCCCTCGACATGTAGAATATTTTAGATCTGCAAAAATGCAAATTTGACTAAGTTTAAAATATTCAAATTTCAAATGGAAGATTTGAGTATATTTGTCATAACTTTAAATCTATAATTCCAAAACTTGCAAATAAAATTGTTTTAGAAACTTTGGAATATTTGTAAATTGATACCAATGCTATAAAATATTTTGAGTAATATTTGAATGAATCCATAGTTATATATTTAATTTGAATAGTTTGAGTATTTTCAAGATAACTATTAATAAAAATATTATTTTGATTAAAGTAAATTGCTATAAATATTATTAAATGCCCCCTGTCTATTAACACTACTTATAAAATTTTGCTATAAAAATTTAATCATATAAAATTTTAATCTTATAATTATTCCATTTTATTATGTTTTCCAAAAATAGAAATTAATTAAATTGCGTTCCATGCATAGTATATTTTATTTTGTAGTTATATTTCCCATAAGAAAACTCCTCCCCCATTTTCTCTAAGTTAGAAATATTTTCAAACTTAGTATTTTGGTAAAAGTTTTATAACATAGACACTTAGAATTTTCAACATGGAGCTAGAAGACCAATGAAGGACTTAGAAGAAAACAGACTCTGTAAGCATTCCAAGATGTCAAGCACTTAGAAGAAAAGTGAGAAGAAGTTCAAGAAGGCCAACCTCCCTTCTATTCTCTAAGTCTTTCTGTCTGTCCTTTCTTCTCTTAGACCTCTTGAAGACTAAGTTAAATCAAAGACCAGCCTAGGTGATACCAACATCGTCAAGTCTGAAGATTATTCAAGTCTACCAAGAATTCAATCAAGACATCACCAAGGAGAATATTACAAGTCCGGAGATGAAGCCTGGAAGACCAACTACATCCTTCTTACTATCTTTTCCCTCTTTCCTAATCTTATCTTTCACTTTAGACATAAACGATTTTTGATCATGTTATTACCATCTTGAAGTTTGTTTGATCCTAGCGGCATAGTGAGATGAAGCGGCCTGGAAACTAACCTTACATGTCCACGTACATGAGACCTGTTCCACAATTTAAGTGGCTGGCCGGGTGTCTGTCTCTCTCACTTTAGTGAATATCCAATTTACAAAGAGTTGATAGTAATTGTTGATCACCTTATAAAACTTATTGTTTTCTACAAGTATTTATGCACATCATGGCTAAGCCATTTGAGTGCTTATTTAAGATAATTTATAACAAAGTTATTTTGTCCAACTTCTGACCTTAACCCTTAGTCATTTCTGACCAACCTAACTGCCTTGCATTAACTTAAAAGAATTTCATGGCATGACATGCATTTCTAGTCCTTAGAAATAATTTGCATATCATACATGACATGTTTTCCTTAGAAGTTTACAAAACTTGTTTGTTCACTAGATATGAGCATGTAGGTTTGATGATTGCTGTTTGTTGATTGTTGTATTGTTGTTTGCTTATATGGTTTAGATTAAACGGAGAGCAAACGTTCGTTGTTGAAAAGAGTTTGTGAACAACGACAAAATTCAAAGGCAAGTGGCACACCCCCATAAAAGTCCTATTATTTTCTATGCATGAGTAGATTATTTTCTATAAGCATGTGTAGGATAGTATTGCTATGCAAGCCATGTTTAGACTTCCTTATTCCTGTGTCTAGGTTCCTATGAAAATACTTAGTAGAATTGTGATGCTACGCAAAACTATTTTGATGAAATGTTAAATTCTACTAAGTTATAACCAAACACCTGGGTGGAATTGGTTGCTTGGCTGTATGAGTTGAGTGTTGTCTCCAGGGGATTTACCTGTGGGATATTCACTTGTGGATGGCCACCCAGGAACAAAGGGATCTGAAGAACTCCGAGTGAAGATTGCTTCTCGTGCAGCCATTGCCAATATGGGCTCTGGCTTGATCAACTAAGCTGCGTGGACTCGCCCCGGCCTGACAGGTGGAGGTAGTGGTCTGTAGGTGGAGCGCGTCAGGCCAGAGTGGGAGGGAAAATGCTTCTGAAAGATCTCGTCTCATTCTTCTCCTTTCCCTTATCACAAATGGCGTGTAAAGGATAATTTGGGGTGCAATGGTGAACGTGCGCAACCTCTGCATAGTATAAAACTAAGTACTTAGCCGTGTCCCCGGAAACGGACAATTGAGCAGCTGAACGAGGACGTCAACGGAGGATTCCACCATTCCAATTTTTAAATTAAAAACTTGATGGGTGAACAAGGGTAGAATAAGACTATGGCTTTCATACCATATTTGTCTCAGCGAGGTAAAGTTGTTTCAAAAAGTTAGGGGAAAACTTGCTTTCTGCAAAATAGCCTTGAGCTCCACCAGCCAAATAAGCATATAGGTCATAGAGTTATTCCTCTAAGTGTCCACCATAGTGTCACTTACCAGTTCCTTTTTAATGGTTCTGACCCACGTTGTTGCAATATATATCTTATTGCAGACTATTCTGATGATGAGTGATAATTTTACTAAGGGTTTCGAGTATTCAACCAACATGTTCGCCTGTGGCACATGATGATGATTGGGGACTCCATGAAGAATAATTTTCCGCTGTTTACTGTGTTCACTGCTAGCTTTATGCTATGCAAATTTGTAATGATATTTTCTAAGTCTGGATCAGCGTTGTAATAAATTGATACTTTGTTGTGATATTACATCGTAACTGTGTGTGCAAACGAATCGATCCAGGGATTTGCACTATACACAGGTATCTGCCATATTTTAAGTGCATGTATACTACAGAGGGCGCGCTCGTACGTCCCCTTGAAGTTGGAGACGAACTGCTTGCAGAGCTCCTCCCAAGAGTTCACAGAGTCCTCAGGGAGGTTTAGGAGCCACAACAGCGCCGAGTCGCGAAGCGCGTGGGAGAACCAGTTGGCCATGACCTTGTCGTCTCCACTGGCCGCCTGGATGGAGGTGGTGTAGAGCTGCAGGAACTCGATGGGGTTGCTGGAGCCGTCGTACCCCTTTGGGAGAGCCGGCCTGAACTTCGGGGGCCAGACCAAGCGACGCAGGGAGCGGGTGAACGCCATGCAGCATGTGGCGTACGTGTCGACCCCGTGCTGCAGCGCGCTGCGGTTCCGCTGGCCCGCCTGGCCGATCTCCTCCGCGAGCCTGTTTTGGCGGTTGCGCTGGAGCTCCATCCCCACGCGAGCGTCGGGCGCGGTGTGCTGCACGATCAAACAATCGTGCGGCGAGGACACATGCGAGGCAGCCCTCTGCGTCGCAGCCGGTGCAGGCCCTGGCGGGGGCGGAGGCGCGTTTGTTGCGACCGTGCCCGCGAGAGAGGGGTGCACGTTGGACTCCGACGGAGCGGGGCGCATAATGGCGATGCCGACGAGGTGGTTGAGGCGCTCCAGCCACTGTTCGTGGGCCTCAGCGGTGGGCTGGTAGCGGAGAAGCTCCTGCGCCATAAGCAGCGCGGTGTGGGGCGCGGGGTCCGTCCTGCCAGGGCCGGAACCGCTCGGGCGCTGCGTCGGGTGCGACGACTGCGTGTCCTCCTGGTGCTTGGAGTTGCGTTCGGGCTCCTCCGCATGAGGGCCCGAGGGGGCGCGCTCTTCATGGCGGGGTCGGCCCCGTCGTGCGCGAGTGGCCGTGGCGCCTGTTGGGGCGCGCGCTCCTTCAGGCGAGCGTCGGTTGAAGCGGGCGGCGCGGGTAGCGCGGGTGTTCGCCATCGCTCGGAGGCGGCTCGAAGGTCGTTGACGCGCCTCAATCCCCTACCTGCCGCGCCAAATGTTGGGGTATGACTCCCTAAGAACAGGGGTAGTCACTTCCTGAAGTGTAGTTCGTGAAGGGGACTGAACGCGGAGGTCAAGACCCCCGAGGGGCGCGGCGACGATGCTCGCCGGACCAGGAGATGAAACACCCACGACAGAGATAGGCACCAGCCCGTACCCAGGTTCACGGCCCTCGAGAGTAGGTAAGACCGCTACTCCTGCTTGTCTGTATTAAACTATTGAGGTTACAATGCTGCCTAACTCGCCGAGAGCCCACTTGAGGCGGTTCTTGCCTGGGGAGGGAAGCAATGGTCTTCTTCCTTCTCCAAGCAGAGGCTAACCTACTCAGCGGCGTTAGGGTTTACAAGAGTTGTAGCAAGCAATTGGCAGACCCTTCTACGAAGGAGGTCTTGCCCCTTTTATAGGCGCCTTAGGCACTCTTCTTCTGCTCGACCTTCGCGGTGGCTCCCACACGGCAGTGGCGTGGAGGAGCATGAGTCCACCATCACCCGATCGTCCATGAACACGGTCCATCATCGATAAAGTTGGGCGCCGTGGCCGACAGGCAGCCGACCGCGCTGTACTGCCCGCAGGGACGGCAGTCTCTGTGGTGGAACCCGCGATGACGTTCTCTTTTGGAGGGTTGCGCCGTCCATCTGCTTTATCGTCAGAGTGGAAGGTCTTGGGAGTCCTGGAGCAGGCGGCGCAACTTTATTGACACCTTTATCACCAAAACGGCAACGGGAGTGCCTGTGTCACCATGTGGGTGTGGCAGAGGCCATGTGCGTCCAGCCGCACTTCCTTGGCCGCGACGTTTCCCCACAGGAGTGGGTAGGCCTGTGGAGGGATTCCTGTTGACTTCCCTCCAGGCGCGTTGATGACTCGGGAGGGTCTCCTGAAGTGAGGGTCCGAGTGAGGCCCTCGCTTCCCCTTCAGGCCCTCGAGGGGAATTGCCTCTCGAGGGTCCCGCTAGGTGGCGAGACTTGGTCCTTAGTCGTTTTGTCTGATTAGCCCGCGTGTGAGGCCTGGGGGGAGTGGGCTCTCCATACCCCAGTTCCCACTGGGTCGACAGACGAGAGGTTTCGTTTAAAGGTTTCGAGTCTTCAACCAACATGTTTTCGCCTGTGGCAACATGAATGTGATGGAGACTCACTGCTATTGTAATTCCACTGTTTGCTCTTTGAAAGCTAGCTTTATTCTATGCAACTTGTATTGAATATTTTGTAAGTCTGGATCATCGATATAATAAAACTGATACTTTGTTGTTATATACATCGTAAACTGTGTGTGCAAACAAATTGATCCAGTGATTTGCACTATACACAGGTATCTGCCTTATTTAAAGTGCATGTACGCTACAGATGGTATCAGAGCACTGTGTTGCCTGTAGGATCGAAACCCTGGGTTTGGACAGAACTAGGATTTGGCCATAGGATTGGAAATCTATTTCATTCAGTTTACTAAAAATAAAGACTTTTCAAACATCATTCTTGTAACTATCTTAACTATTTTCCTTTCTAAGTTTCTTCTCTTGTTTCTTAGATGACCACCGTCATTGAATCACTCAAGAAGGGACCAGTGATGACCATGACCTTGGAATGTGAGACTGAGTTTCCAAGAGCACTTAAGGATAATATGAAGAGCTTGGGTTTTGAAGGAGAAGCAGTATACAAAGGTTTTCCTTTCATGGATGAAGGCCAAGAGTACTGGTGGGTGCAAGTCCATCTATACAAGAGCAAAGAAGATGACCACAAGACTGAGGGAGACTGCATGTTCACTAACCCAATACTTCACACATCATTCTTGGATTCAGCATGAAATGCAGCATGGAGAGCCATCGAGTACCTTGTAGAAAGACTTCATTTTAAACTTCACAACACCCAGAAGTATCTTGAAGAACTAAGTGAAGTAGAAGAGGAACTCGAGGCACTCAAGAAAATGATAGATTAGACCACCTACCCAATAGAATAACGAGAACCAATGACGTATTGACCTATCAAATTGTGGTATGGCAGTACTGTCACTTTTGTATTTCCATGACGTTGGTGTATTTTGTTCATTAAACGATCAGTTTGGTGTATTCCATGTGTTTGCTTGTGTTTGAACCTTGTTGCTTGATGCTTGTTAGATGTTGTTTGTAATGATTTGTATTGATCTTCTTATATAAGTTAGAACATTTTGAGTATCAACAAAACTTTTCTTTTAAGGGTGGTAGCCACCCAGATAATTCAAACCCAGCTGCTTAAACCCATATATCCCAAACCATCTTTCTTTCTAGCCTTCTCAAGCATTTCTCAGTTTCTTTCTAGCCTCTCCGAATCCATATATCCCAAACCCATATATCCCCTGCAAGTTTTTCAAGTTTACATGTCAGAAATTACATTTCTCAGAACCTCTCGAGTTATCACAATCATCTCAAGCATTTCCAGTTTCTTTCTAGCCTCTCCGAATCTCGGGGACGAGATTCCTTTTAAGGGTGGTAGTCTGTAACATCCCAACATTTTGGAATGTTTAAAAATCACTAAAATTTAAAACTTTTGTTTTGATTAAAATAAAATATTAAAATGCATAAGAAAACCAACTATAAAAGACTTCAAGCATATTGAAAAAGCTTAATATCTTTAACATCTCAAATAATCATTATTTTCAAAAGTTGTTTCAAGTTAAACATTATAATATTCATAGTATTTCTTAAAGCTCAATGTATAATTTGACAAATGATCTACAAACCTTCAAACCATTTTCATGTAATACAAAGTTTCTTTTTTAAGTATTTGATTTCAACCACTTAACCATATCTATTCTTAAATTCAAAACTATTTCAAAATCGTATACTTGCAAATTGGTTTCAATCTTTCACCTGAGTTCAAAACATAGTTTTATAAATTACAGGCCTATAACTTATAACTTTAAAACTTCATAGATTTTAATTAATGAATTATCCAAATAGACATTTCCTTAGCTTAAATGAACTTCATTTAATTTCAAAGCATAAAATGATTTCGTGAATATATATTGTATATAAGAAATGAACTAAATCTGAAATATTTTCCAAAGTTGTTTATGAAGTTTTAGAATGAATTATCTTAATATAAATATATGGTGCACAAAATATTTTGAATAAAAAATGATTAATATTCTACTAAAGCTCAAAATGAATTAATAGTGGAATATAATTTTAAATAACTTAAAATTCAAACATATTTGAATATGGGTATTTCATAGAATTTTTTTTGCCAAGAATAAAAATTAATTAAACCCTAGTTTTAAATTTAATATAAAGTGTCAAATTTGTATTTAATCAATATTTCAAAATTATTAATTTTGAAGATTGTTCAAAACATGCCCACAACTGGTTTAACACAAAGATATTAAGTTTACAAATTTATAGAAATTTGTTTCACTTCATTTGGAGTTTTGAATCAAAAGTTATGAAGAAAATAAAAAAATCAGAAAAGAAAAGGAGAAAAACCTGACCGAGGGGGGGGGGGGACCACCTCTCAGTGGGCTTCGTCCTTAACCTCTAGCCGAGATTTTCGCCCCCGAATCCTCCTCCGATTCCTTCCAAAAATCCGGGCGAGATCGTCACGATTTGCTTCTTCCCTGGCCCTTTAAAAAGCCCCTGCCCTCCTCTCTCGTTTGCCCCTAGAAACCATAACTATAGCGCCGCCAGGCCACTCAAAAAGCTCGCCGGAGTCCGCAAGCTTCCGCCGCCGGTTTCTTCGAGTCAGGCGAGGTAAGCTAGTGCCTCATCCCGAAATGCTTCCCTCCTCTTTTTCCTTGATCTCACACACCCGCTGAGCCCCCGAATGTAAATTTTGGTGCAGCCAATCGAGCAAGGCATGCTCAACTGGAGCTCGTCGCCGTAACCTTGCCTCCGGCCGTGACCCCGCCTGTACGTGAAGAAATCAAAGTCGCCGTCACCTCCATCATCTTCACCGCAACGCGCCGCACCCGAAACCGTCCTCCTCGAGTCTGGGGGTGCACCGGAACCATCGGTCGGTCCACGCCCGAGCGGAGCGCCGCCGCCTTCGTCCTCTCCGATGAGTCCCCGCTGCCAGGTAATGGCCAGCCCTCCTCTGCCGTCCAATTTAGATCTAGTGGCGCAGATTAGATCTCAGCCGAATCGGTATCAGCGAACCAGAGCGTGCCACGTCGATGCCCAGTCAGCGCCTCATCAGCAGCCACGTCAGATCCAGTCAGCGCCGAGTCAGCGGCACAGTCAACACATCTGCCTTTTTGCAGAAAAGACCCTGTACATTAGTTTTATCATATATTTTTCTCTGTTTATCCAAATTCAAATATTTTTATATATTTGGAAAGCCCTTGACATGTAGAATGTTTTAGATCTGTTAAAATTCACATTTGACTTAGTTTAAAATATTCAAATTTCAAATGGTGGATTTTAGTATTTTTGTCATAACTTTAAATCTATAAATTCAAAAATTGCAAATAAAATTGTTTTAGGAACTTTCGAATATTTGTAATGTGATGCCTCTGCTATAAAATATTTTTGAGTATTATTTTGATGATTTAATAGTTATATGTTTAAATTGAATAGTCTGAATAAATTTGATATAACTCTTGATAGAAAAATCATTTTTGAGTAAATCCAATTGCTATAAATTTAATTAAATCCCCTCTGTCTATTAACACTATTTATAAAATCTTATTATAAAAGTTTAATCACACAAATTTTAATCTTATATTTATTCCTTTATTTATATTTCACAAAAATAGAAATAAATTAGATTGCATTTATAGCCCCATGCATATTTTATAAATATCAAAAAATTTAGTATGATGTTTCTTATGATTAAAAAATGCATTTCAGGCATAACATTTTTTTATCATATAGTTATACTCCTCATAGGGAAAACTTATCCCTTATTTTCTCTAAGTTAGGATTATTTTCAACTTAGTATTTTGGTAAAGTGATATGCACTAAGACACTTAGGATTTTCAACATGGAGGTATAAGACCAATGAAGGACTTAGCCAAAACAGGACTTCAGAAGTATCTTCAAGGAGTAGAAGCACTTAGAAGAAAATCGAGAAGGAGTTCATGAAGACCAGTCAAAAATATTTTCTAAGTCTTGCTTCCCTCTCTCTTTTCTCCCTTCTTCTCTTAGACTTCATGATGAATAAGTTAATACAAGACCAGCCTCAGTGATACAAGAATCATCAAGTCTGAAGATTTATCAAGTCTACAAAAATTCCATCAAGACATCACCAAGGAGAAAGTTGCAAGTCTGGAGATGAAGTCTGGAAGACCAACTACTTCTTTCTTTCTATCTTTTCTTTAGACTTAAACAACCTTTGGATCATGTTATTAACATCATGGCTAAGCCATTTGAGTGTTTATTCAAGATACATTATAACAAAATTATTTTGTCCAACCTCTGACCTTAGCCCTTAGTCATTTTTTACTAACATAATTGCCTTGCATTAACTTAGAAGATTTTCATGGCATGAAATGCATTTCTAGTCCTTAGAAATATGTTTACACATCATGCATGACATATTTTCCTTCAAAAGTTATGAAACTTGTTTGTTCATTTTGTATGTGTTTGTATGCATTGTGTTGTGATGTGTTGAATGTTGATTGCTGTATTGTTGTTTGTCTATATTGTTTAGACTGAACGGAGAGCCTCGACTTACGTTGAAAAGATTTTGTGAGCAAAGACATCATCCAAAGGCAAGTGGGCACACCTCATAAACCTCCTATTATTTTCAATATGCATTACATAGTGTATTTTTATATAAGTATGTGTAGGATAGTATTGCTATGCTAAACCTGTATAGAAATTCCTTACTACTGTGTCTAGGTTCCTATGAAATACTTAGTAGAATTATTTGATGCTATGCAAATGTTGTTTTTGTGAAAATCCAAATTCTACTAAGTCATGAAAGAACCTCATGGGTGGATTGGTTGTATGGAGTCGAATTGAGTGGCTACTCAGGCCCATGTCTATGGTTCGTGGAGTACGTGCACTTGTGGATGGCCACCCAGGGAACAGAGGAATCTGAAGAACTATTGCTTCTAGTGCAGCCATTGCCAATGGGCTCTGGCTTGATCA
The DNA here is from genome assembly GCA_026929855.1 of Poa annua. NCBI lineage: Eukaryota > Viridiplantae > Streptophyta > Magnoliopsida > Poales > Poaceae > Poa > Poa annua. The sequence goes on from CM049426.1 coordinate 76,153,213, forward strand.
ACTATGTTGCGTAGACTCTCTCCGGCTTGACAAGCAGATGTTGAGGGTGTTAGGTGGAACGGGTCAAGCCAGGTGGGAGGGAAAATGCTTCTGAAAGATCTCGTCTTATTCTTCTCCTTTTCTTTATCACTATAAGTGTGTAAAGGATAGTTTGGGTTGAATGGGTACAATGGTGAACGTGCACAACCTCTGCAGAGTGTAAAACTAAGTACTTAGCCGTGTCCCCAGTACGGACAATTTGAGCAGCTAATCACGGACGTCAACGGAGGATTCCACCATTCCAACTTCAAAAATTAAAACTTGATGGGTGAACAAGGGTAGAATGAGATTGTGGTTGTCATACCACGAATGTCTCGAATAGAAGAAAAGTGTTTTCCAAAGAGTTAGGAAAAAAATTGACTTAATGCAAAATAGCCTTGAACTCCACCAGCCAAATATGCATATAGGTTATAAGAGTTATTCCACTAAGTTTCCACCAGAGTGTCACTTGCCAGACTCCATATTTAATAGAATCTGACCCAGGTTGTTGCAATATTTTTCTTATTGCAGATTGTTCAGATCACGAGTGAGGTTTCGTTTAAAGGTTTCGAGTCTACAACCAACATGTTTTTGCCTGTGGCAACATGAATGTGACGGAGACTCACTGCTATTGTAATTCCGCCGTTTGCTCTTTCAAAACTAGCTTTATGCTATGCAACTTGTATTGAATATTTTGTAAGTCTGGATCATCGATGTAAGAAAATTGATACTTTGTTGTGATTTTACATCGTAAACTGTGTGTGCAAACGAATCGATCCAGGTATTTGCACTATACACAGTTATCTGCCTTATTTAAAGTGTAGGTACGCTACACGCGCTCCTCATCGCCTCAAGAAAACTGCGACACTACTTCCGGGGGCACCCCATCATGGTGGTCACCTCTTTTCCCCTGGAGCAGATCCTGCGCAACCCTAACGCCACATATCGTGTCGCGGGATGGAACATAGAGCTACAGCCATTCAACTTGCGCTTCGATACCACAAGGGTAATCAAAGGAAGAGCGCTGGCAGACTTCGTCGCCGAATGGACTGATCCAACCCCTGAAGAGCCTTTAGGAGAAGAACAAGAGCCCTTGGGAGACAAAATGCCCAGCCACTGGACCATGAAGTTCGATGGAGCTTTCACTTGTCGTCAGGGTGGGGCTGGCGTGGTCTTGACCTCACCGAAGGGCGACAAGCTCTATTATGTGGTCCAGTTGTGCTTCGAAATTGACAAGATATCCAACAATATTGCCGAGTACGAAGGCTTGCTCGTGGGCCTACGGGCTGCAATCGCTTTGGGCATCAAGCACCTGCTAATCAAGGGCGACTCCCAGCTGGTCGTCAACTTCTCCAACAAGAGCTACAAGCCAAAGGAAGACCACATGGCCGCATACTTTGAAGAGGTCCGCAGGCTTGAGAAGCACTTCAGGGGAATGGAGCTCATGCACATCTCAAGAAAGGAAAATCAAGAGGATGATGACATCGCCAAACGCGCGTCAAAGAGGCAAGCTCAGCTGCCAGGCGTCTTTGAAGAAATACTTGTCAAGGCTTCCATAAAACAGCATCAAGAGGCCATGCCCGCAAGCACAGACGAAGTGCTCCCGCCACCACCTACGGTTGGGGCTCCCCATTGCGGACCCCCTACAGGGGAACGTCTGTTGCTCACAGCGGCGCATCAAGAAACAGGATGAATTGACGAGATCAAAGACTACCTCACCAAAGGGATCCTTCTCGAGGAAGATGTTGAACCGGAGCGAATCGCCTGCCATGCAAAATCCTACCACATCCTCGAAGGAAATCTCTACCGCAAGCGCCAAACGGCATCACGCTCAAATGCGTCCCTCCTGAAGAAGGCAAAATGCTGATCAAGGACATCCACAGCGTGGAGTGCGGCCACCATTCGTGCGCCCGCACCGTCACAGGAAAAGTCTTCAGGAGTGGATTCTATTGGCCTGAAGCACTTCAGGATGCAGTTGACATCGTTCAAGCATGTGAAGCTTTCCAATTCCACGCCAAGCAAATCCACCAACCTGCGCTGGGGCTACAGACACTCCTGACCGTTCGCGATCTGGGGGCTGGACATCCTGGGACGTTTCCTGACAGCGCAAGGGGGATATCGCTACCTCTTCGTGGCCATCGACAAGTTCACAAAGTGGCCCGAAGTAGAGGCGACGCGCACAATTCCAGCAAGCGCGACGGTGAAATTCATCAGAGGCCTGGTCTGCGCTTCGGAGTGCCTAACCGCATCATCATCGACAATGGCTCGCAATTCACCAGTGGCATCTTCAGGGCTTACTGCGAAAAGATGGGCATCAAGCTCTGCTTCGCCTCAGTCGCTCATTCACAAATCAATGAACAGGCCGAGCGAGCAAACGCAGAAGTCCTAAGGGCCTAAAGACCAGGACCTTCGACATCCTTAAAGGCCACGGCAAGGGCTGGATCAGTGAGCTCCCTTCGGTTGTCTGGTCCATCCGTACAACGCCACCCAAGCCTACAGGGGAAACACCATTCGCCCTCGTCTATGGAGCCGAAGCAGTCCTCCCAACAGAAATAAAGCATGGATCCCCACGGGTCCTTGCCTTCAACGAGGACCAGCAAGAGGATCTCCACAACAACGACCTGCTGCTTCTCGAGGAACTACGACGCCGCGCCGCCCTTTGGGCGGCAAAATACTAGCAGGACCTGTGACGCTACCATGGCCGCAAAGTGCGCTCACGCACGCTGGAGACAGGCGATCTCGTCCTCACACGAATCCTCTCCAGGGAAGGCCTCCATAAGCTATCACCGATGTGGGAAGGCCCCTACAGGGTCACCCACATCGCCAGGCCTGGCGCGGCTCGCCTCGAAACTCAAGACGGCATCCCCGTCAAGAATCCATGGAAGATCATGCACCTACGCAAGTTCTACCCGTGATCATTGTCACGCCCGTGATCATCGTCACGTCAAGACATCTGGCGGAAGAGGCAGCTTACGGCTCAACCTCCCTTCTATTCTCTAAGTCTTTCTGTCTGTCCTTTCTTCTCTTAGACCTCTTGAAGACTAAGTTAAATCAAAGACCAGCCTAGGTGATACCAACATCGTCAAGTCTGAAGATTATTCAAGTCTACCAAGAATTCAATCAAGACATCACCAAGGAGAATATTACAAGTCCGGAGATGAAGCCTGGAAGACCAACTACATCCTTCTTACTATCTTTTCCCTCTTTCCTAATCTTATCTTTCACTTTAGACATAAACGATTTTTGATCATGTTATTACCATCTTGAAGTTTGTTTGATCCTAGCGGCATAGTGAGATGAAGCGGCCTGGAAACTAACCTTACATGTCCACGTACATGAGACCTGTTCCACAATTTAAGTGGCTGGCCGGGTGTCTGTCTCTCTCACTTTAGTGAATATCCAATTTACAAAGAGTTGATAGTAATTGCTGATCACCTTATAAAACTTAGTGTTTTCTACAAGTATTTATGCACATCATGGCTAAGCCATTTGAGTGCTTATTTAAGATAATTTATAACAAAGTTATTTTGTCCAACTTCTGACCTTAACCCTTAGTCATTTCTGACCAACCTAACTGCCTTGCATTAACTTAAAAGAATTTCATGGCATGACATGCATTTCTAGTCCTTAGAAATAATTTGCATATCATACATGACATGTTTTCCTTAGAAGTTTACAAAACTTGTTTGTTCACTAGATATGAGCATGTAGGTTTGATGATTGCTGTTTGTTGATTGTTGTATTGTTGTTTGCTTATATGGTTTAGATTAAACGGAGAGCAAACGTTCGTTGTTGAAAAGAGTTTGTGAACAACGACAAAATTCAAAGGCAAGTGGCACACCCCCATAAAAGTCCTATTATTTTCTATGCATGAGTAGATTATTTTCTATAAGCATGTGTAGGATAGTATTGCTATGCAAGCCATGTTTAGACTTCCTTATTCCTGTGTCTAGGTTCCTATGAAAATACTTAGTAGAATTGTGATGCTACGCAAAACTATTTTGATGAAATGTTAAATTCTACTAAGTTATAACCAAACACCTGGGTGGAATTGGTTGCTTGGCTGTATGAGTTGAGTGTTGTCTCCAGGGGATTTACCTGTGGGATATTCACTTGTGGATGGCCACCCAGGAACAAAGGGATCTGAAGAACTCCGAGTGAAGATTGCTTCTCGTGCAGCCATTGCCAATATGGGCTCTGGCTTGATCAACTAAGCTGCGTGGACTCGCCCCGGCCTGACAGGTGGAGGTAGTGGTCTGTAGGTGGAGCGCGTCAGGCCAGAGTGGGAGGGGAAATGCTTCTGAAAGATCTCGTCTCATTCTTCTCCTTTCCCTTATCACAAATGGCGTGTAAAGGATAATTTGGGGTACAATGGTGAACGTGCGCAACCTCTGCATAGTATAAAACTAAGTACTTAGCCGTGTCCCCGGAAACGGACAATTGAGCAGCTGAACGAGGACGTCAACGGAGGATTCCACCATTCCAATTTTTAAATTAAAAACTTGATGGGTGAACAAGGGTAGAATAAGACTATGGCTTTCATACCATATTTGTCTCAGCGAGGTAAAGTTGTTTCAAAAAGTTAGGGGAAAACTTGCTTTCTGCAAAATAGCCTTGAGCTCCACCAGCCAAATAAGCATATAGGTCATAGAGTTATTCCTCTAAGTGTCCACCATAGTGTCACTTACCAGTTCCTTTTTAATGGTTCTGACCCACGTTGTTGCAATATATATCTTATTGCAGACTATTCTGATGATGAGTGATAATTTTACTAAGGGTTTCGAGTATTCAACCAACATGTTCGCCTGTGGCACATGATGATGATTGGGGACTCCATGAAGAATAATTTTCCGCTGTTTACTCTGTTCACTGCTAGCTTTATGCATTGCAAATTTGTAATGATATTTTCTAAGTCTGGATCAGCGTTGTAATAAATTGATACTTTGTTGTGATATTACATCGTAACTGTGTGTGCAAACGAATCGATCCAGGGATTTGCACTATACACAGGTATCTGCCATATTTTAAGTGCATGTATACTACAGAGGGCGCGCTCGTACGTCCCCTTGAAGTTGGAGACGAACTGCTTGCAGAGCTCCTCCCAAGAGTTCACAGAGTCCTCAGGGAGGTTTAGGAGCCACAACAGCGCCGAGTCGCGAAGCGCGTGGGAGAACCAGTTGGCCATGACCTTGTCGTCTCCACTGGCCGCCTGGATGGAGGTGGTGTAGAGCTGCAGGAACTCGATGGGGGTTGCTGGAGCCGTCGTACCCCTTTGGGAGAGCCGGCCTGAACTTCGGGGGCCAGACCAAGCGACGCAGGGAGCGGGTGAACGCCATGCAGCATGTGGCGTACGTGTCGACCCCGTGCTGCAGCGCGCTGCGGTTCCGCTGGCCCGCCTGGCCGATCTCCTCCACGAGCCTGTTTTGGCGGTTGCGCTGGAGCTCCATCCCCACGCGAGCGTCGGGCGCGGTGTGCTGCACGATCAAACAATCGTGCGGCGAGGACGCATGCGAGGCAGCCCTCTGCGTCGCAGCCGGTGCAGGCCCTGGCGGGGGCGGAGGCGCGTTTGTTGCGACCGTGCCCGCGAGAGAGGGGTGCACGTTGGACTCCGACGGAGCGGGGCGCATAATGGCGATGCCGACGAGGTGGTTGAGGCGCTCCAGCCACTGTTCGTGGGCCTCAGCGGTGGGCTGGTAGCGGAGAAGCTCCTGCGCCATAAGCAGCGCGGTGTGGGGCGCGGGGTCCGTCCTGCCAGGGCCGGAACCGCTCGGGCGCTGCGTCGGGTGCGACGACTGCGTGTCCTCCTGGTGCTTGGAGTTGCGTTCGGGCTCCTCCGCATGAGGGCCCGAGGGGGCGCGCTCTTCATGGCGGGGTCGGCCCCGTCGTGCGCGAGTGGCCGTGGCGCCTGTTGGGGCGCGCGCTCCTTCAGGCGAGCGTCGGTTGAAGCGGGCGGCACGGGTAGCGCGGGTGTTCGCCATCGCTCGGAGGCGGCTCGAAGGTCGTTGACGCGCCTCAATCCCCTACCTGCCGCGCCAAATGTTGGGGTATGACTCCCTAAGAACAGAGGTAGTCACTTCCTGAAGTGTAGTTCGTGAAGGGGACTGAACGCGGAGGTCAAGACCCCCGAGGGGCGCGGCGACGATGCTCGCCGGACCAGGAGATGAAACACCCACGACAGAGATAGGCACCAGCCCGTACCCAGGTTCACGGCCCTCGAGAGTAGGTAAGACCGCTACTCCTGCTTGTCTGTATTAAACTATTGAGGTTACAATGCTGCCTAACTCGCCGAGAGCCCACTTGAGGCGGTTCTTGCCTGGGGAGGGAAGCAATGGTCTTCTTCCTTCTCCAAGCAGAGGCTAACCTACTCAGCGGCGTTATTGTTTACAAGAGTTGTAGCAAGCAATTGGCAGACCCTTCTACGAAGGAGGTCTTGCCCCTTTTATAGGCGCCTTAGGCACTCTTCTTCTGCTCGACCTTCACGGTGGCTCCCACACGGCAGTGGCGTGGAGGAGCATGAGTCCACCATCACCCGATCGTCCATGAACACGGTCCATCATCGATAAAGTTGGGCGCCGTGGCCGACAGGCAGCCGACCGCGCTGTACTGCCCGCAGGGACGGCAGTCTCTGTGGTGGAACCCGCGATGACGTTCTCTTTTGGAGGGTTGCGCCGTCCATCTGCTTTATCGTCAGAGTGGAAGGTCTTGGGAGTCCTGGAGCAGGCGGCGCAACTTTATTGACACCTTTATCACCAAAACGGCAACGGGAGTGCCTGTGTCACCATGTGGGTGTGGCAGAGGCCATGTGCGTCCAGCCGCACTTCCTTGGCCGCGACGTTTCCCCACAGGACTGGGTAGGCCTGTGGAGGGATTCCTGTTGACTTCCCTCCAGGCGCGTTGATGACTCGGGAGGGTCTCCTGAAGTGAGGGTCCGAGTGAGGCCCTCGCTTCCCCTTCAGGCCCTCGAGGGGAATTGCCTCTCGAGGGTCCCGCTAGGTGGCGAGACTTGGTCCTTAGTCGTTTTGTCTGATTAGCCCGCGTGTGAGGCCTGGGGGGAGTGGGCTCTCCATACCCCAGTTCCCACTGGGTCGACAGACGAGAGGTTTCGTTTAAAGGTTTCGAGTCTTCAACCAACATGTTTTCGCCTGTGGCAACATGAATGTGATGGAGACTCACTGCTATTGTAATTCCACTGTTTGCTCTTTGAAAGCTAGCTTTATTCTATGCAACTTGTATTGAATATTTTGTAAGTCTGGATCATCGATATAATAAAACTGATACTTTGTTGTTATATACATCATAAACTGCGTGTGCAAACAAATTGATCCAGTGATTTGCACTATACACAGGTATCTGCCTTATTTAAAGTGCATGTACGCTACAGATGGTATCAGAGCACTGTGTTGCCTGTAGGATCGAAACCCTGGGTTTGGACAGAACTAGGATTTGGCCATAGGATTGGAAATCTATTTCATTCAGTTTACTAAAAATAAAGACTTTTCAAACATCATTCTTGTAACTATCTTAACTATTTTCCTTTCTAAGTTTCTTCTCTTGTTTCTTAGATGACCACCGTCATTGAATCACTCAAGAAGGGACCAGTGATGACCATGACCTTGGAATGTGAGACTGAGTTTCCAAGAGCACTTAAGGATAATATGAAGAGCTTGGGTTTTGAAGGAGAAGCAGTATACAAAGGTTTTCCTTTCATGGATGAAGGCCAAGAGTACTGGTGGGTGCAAGTCCATCTATACAAGAGCAAAGAAGATGACCACAAGACTGAGGGAGACTGCATGTTCACTAACCCAATACTTCACACATCATTCTTGGATTCAGCATGAAATGCAGCATGGAGAGCCATCGAGTACCTTGTAGAAAGACTTCATTTTAAACTTCACAACACCCAGAAGTATCTTGAAGAACTAAGTGAAGTAGAAGAGGAACTCGAGGCACTCAAGAAAATGATAGATTAGACCACCTACCCAATAGAATAACGAGAACCAATGACGTATTGACCTATCAAATTGTGGTATGGCAGTACTGTCACTTTTGTATTTCCATGACGTTGGTGTATTTCGTTCATTAAACGATCAGTTTGGTGTATTCCATGTGTTTGCTTGTGTTTGAACCTTGTTGCTTGATGCTTGTTAGATGTTGTTTGTAATGATTTGTATTGATCTTCTTATATAAGTTAGAACATTTTGAGTATCAACAAAACTTTTCTTTTAAGGGTGGTAGCCACCCAGATAATTCAAACCCAGCTGCTTAAACCCATATATCCCAAACCATCTTTCTTTCTAGCCTTCTCAAGCATTTCTCAGTTTCTTTCTAGCCTCTCCGAATCCATATATCCCAAACCCATATATCCCCTGCAAGTTTTTCAAGTTTACATGTCAGAAATTACATTTCTCAGAACCTCTCGAGTTATCACAATCATCTCAAGCATTTCCAGTTTCTTTCTAGCCTCTCCGAATCTCGGGGACGAGATTCCTTTTAAGGGTGGTAGTCTGTAACATCCCAACATTTTGGAATGTTTAAAAATCACTAAAATTTAAAACTTTTGTTTTGATTAAAATAAAATATTAAAATGCATAAGAAAACCAACTATAAAAGACTTTAAGCATATTGAAAAAGCTTAATATCTTTAACATCTCAAATAATCATTATTTTCAAAAGTTGTTTCAAGTTAAACATTATAATATTCATAGTATTTCTTAAAGCTCAATGTATAATTTGACAAATGATCTACAAACCTTCAAACCATTTTCATGTAATACAAAGTTTCTTTTTTAAGTATTTGATTTCAACCACTTAACCATATCTATTCTTAAATTCATAAATTCAAAACTATTTCAAAATCGTATACTTGCAAATTGGTTTCAATCTTTCACCTGAGTTCAAAACATAGTTTTATAAATTACAGGCCTATAACTTATAACTTTAAAACTTCATAGATTTTAATTAATGAATTATCCAAATAGACATTTCCTTAGCTTAAATGAACTTCATTTAATTTCAAAGCATAAAATGATTTCGTGAATATATATTGTATATAAGAAATGAACTAAATCTGAAATATTTTCCAAAGTTGTTTATGAAGTTTTAGAATGAATTATCTTAATATAAATATATGGTGCACAAAATATTTTGAATAAAAAATGATTAATATTCTACTAAAGCTCAAAATGAATTAATAGTGGAATATAATTTTAAATAACTTAAAATTCAAACATATTTGAATATGGGTATTTCATAGAAATTTTTTTGCCAAGAATAAAAATTAATTAAACCCTAGTTTTAAATTTAATATAAAGTGTCAAATTTGTATTTAATCAATATTTCAAAATTATTAATTTTGAAGATTGTTCAAAACATGACCACAACTGGTTTAACACAAAGATATTAAGTTTACAAATTTATAGAAATTTGTTTCACTTCATTTGGATTTTTGAATCAAAAGTTATGAAGAAAATAAAAAAATCAGAAAAGAAAAGGAGAAAAACCTGACCGAGGGGGGGGGGGGGACCACCTCTCAGTGGGCTTCGTCCTTAACCTCTAGCCGAGATTTTCGCCCCCGAATCCTCCTCCGATTCCTTCCAAAAATCCGGGCGAGATCGTCACGATTTGCTTCTTCCCTGGCCCTTTAAAAAGCCCCTTCCCTCCTCTCTCGTTTGCCCCCAGAAACCGTAACTATAGCGCCGCCAGGCCACTCAAAAAGCTCGCCGGAGTCCGCAAGCTTCCGCCGCCGGTTTCTTCGAGTCAGGCGAGGTAAGCTAGTGCCTCAGCCCGAAATGCTTCCCTCCTCTTTTCCCTTGATCTCACACACCCGCTGAGCCCCCGAATGTAAATTTTGGTGTAGCCAATCGAGCAAGGCATGCTCAACTGGAGCTCGTCGCCGTAACCTTGCCTCCGGCCGTGACCCCGCCTGTACGTGAAGAAATCAAAGTCGCCGTCACCTCCATCATCTTCACCGCAACGCGCCGCACCCGAAACCGTCCTCCTCGAGTCTGGGGGTGCACCGGAACCATCGGTCGGTCCACGCCCGAGCGGAGCGCCGCCGCCTTCGTCCTCTCCGACGAGTCCCCGCTGCCAGGTAATGGCCACCCCTCCTCTGCCGTCCGATTTAGATCTAGTGGCGCAGATTAGATCTCAGCCGAATCGGTATCAGCGAACCAGAGCGTGCCACGTCGATGCCCAGTCAGCGCCTCATCAGCAGCCACGTCAGATCCAGTCAGCGCCGAGTCAGCGGCACAGTCAACACATCTGCCTTTTTGCAGAAAAGACCCTGTACATTAGTTTTATCATATATTTTTCTCTGTTTATCCAAATTCAAATATTTTTATATATTTGGAAAGCCCTTGACATGTAGAATGTTTTAGATCTGTTAAAATTCACATTTGACTTAGTTTAAAATATTCAAATTTCAAATGGTGGATTTTAGTATTTTTGTCATAACTTTAAATCTATAATTCAAAAATTGCAAATAAAATTGTTTTAGGAACTTTCGAATATTTGTAATGTGATGCCTCTGCTATAAAATATTTTTGAGTATTATTTTGATGATTTAATAGTTATATGTTTAAATTGAATAGTCTGAATAAATTTGATATAACTCTTGATAGAAAAATCATTTTTGAGTAAATCCAATTGCTATAAATTTAATTAAATCCCCTCTGTCTATTAACACTATTTATAAAATCTTATTATAAAAGTTTAATCACACAAATTTTAATCTTATATTTATTCCTTTATTTATATTTCACAAAAATAGAAATAAATTAGATTGCATTTATAGCCCCATGCATATTTTATAAATATCAAAAAATTTAGTATGATGTTTCTTATGATTAAAAAATGCATTTCAGGCATAACATATTTTTATCATATAGTTATACTCCTCATAGGGAAAACTTATCCCTTATTTTCTCTAAGTTAGGATTATTTTCAACTTAGTATTTTGGTAAAGTGCTATGCACTAAGACACTTAGGATTTTCAACATGGAGGTATAAGACCAATGAAGGACTTAGCCAAAACAGGACTTCAGAAGTATCTTCAAGGAGTAGAAGCACTTAGAAGAAAATCGAGAAGGAGTTCATGAAGACCAGTCAAAAATATTTTCTAAGTCTTGCTTCCCTCTCTCTTTTCTCCCTTCTTCTCTTAGACTTCATGATGAATAAGTTAATACAAGACCAGCCTCAGTGATACAAGAATCATCAAGTCTGAAGATTTATCAAGTCTACAAAAATTCCATCAAGACATCACCAAGGAGAAAGTTGCAAGTCTGGAGATGAAGTCTGGAAGACCAACTACTTCTTTCTTTCTATCTTTTCTTTAGACTTAAACAACCTTTGGATCATGTTATTAACATCATGGCTAAGCCATTTGAGTGTTTATTCAAGATACATTATAACAAAATTATTTTGTCCAACCTCTGACCTTAGCCCTTAGTCATTTTTTACTAACATAATTGCCTTGCATTAACTTAGAAGATTTTCATGGCATGAAATGCATTTCTAGTCCTTAGAAATATGTTTACACATCATGCATGACATATTTTCCTTCAAAAGTTATGAAACTTGTTTGTTCATTTTGTATGTGTTTGTATGCATTGTGTTGTGATGTGTTGAATGTTGATTGTTGTATTGTTGTTTGTCTATATTGTTTAGACTGAACGGAGAGCCTCGACTTACGTTGAAAAGATTTTGTGAGCAAAGACATCATCCAAAGGCAAGTGGGCACACCTCATAAACCTCCTATTATTTTCAATATGCATTACATAGTGTATTTTTATATAAGTATGTGTAGGATAGTATTGCTATGCTAAACCTGTATAGAAATTCCTTACTACTGTGTCTAGGTTCCTATGAAATACTTAGTAGAATTATTTGATGCTATGCAAATGTTGTTTTTGTGAAAATCCAAATTCTACTAAGTTATGAAAGAACCTCATGGGTGGATTGGTTGTATGGAGTCGAATTGAGTGGCTACTCAGGCCCATGTCTATGGTTCGTGGAGTACGTGCACTTGTGGATGGCCACCCAGGGAACAGAGGAATCTGAAGAACTATTGCTTCTAGTGCAGCCATTGCCAATGGGCTCTGGCTTGATCAACTATGTTGCGTAGACTCTCTCCGGCTTGACAAGCAGATGTTGAGGGTGTTAGGTGGAACGGGTCAAGCCAGGTGGGAGGGAAAATGCTTCTGAAAGATCTCGTCTTATTCTTCTCCTTTTCTTTATCACTATAAGTGTGTAAAGGATAGTTTGGGTTGAATGGGTACAATGGTGAACGTGCACAACCTCTGCAGAGTGTAAAACTAAGTACTTAGCCGTGTCCCCAGTACGGACAATTTGAGCAGCTAATCACGGACGTCAACGGAGGATTCCACCATTCCAACTTCAAAAATTAAAACTTGATGGGTGAACAAGGGTAGAATGAGATTGTGGTTGTCATACCACGAATGTCTCGAATAGAAGAAAAGTGTTTTCCAAAGAGTTAGGAAAAAAATTGACTTAATGCAAAATAGCCTTGAACTCCACCAGCCAAATATGCATATAGGTTATAAGAGTTATTCCACTAAGTTTCCACCAGAGTGTCACTTGCCAGACTCCATATTTAATAGAATCTGACCCACGTTGTTGCAATATTTTTCTTATTGCAGATTGTTCAGATGACGAGTGAGGTTTCGTTTAAAGGTTTCGAGTCTACAACCAACATGTTTTTGCCTGTGGCAACATGAATGTGACGGAGACTCACTGCTATTGTAATTCCGCCGTTTGCTCTTTCAAAACTAGCTTTATGCTATGCAACTTGTATTGAATATTTTGTAAGTCTGGATCATCGATGTAAGAAAATTGATACTTTGTTGTGATTTTACATCGTAAACTGTGTGTGCAAACGAATCGATCCAGGGATTTGCACTATACACAGTTATCTGCCTTATTTAAAGTGTAGGTACGCTACACGCGCTCCTCATCGCCTCAAGAAAACTGCGACACTACTTCCGGGGGCACCCCATCATGGTGGTCACCTCTTTTCCCCTGGAGCAGATCCTGCGCAACCCTAACGCCACATATCGTGTCGCGGGATGGAACATAGAGCTACAGCCATTCAACTTGCGCTTCGATACCACAAGGGTAATCAAAGGAAGAGCGCTGGCAGACTTTGTCGCCGAATGGACTGATCCAACCCCTGAAGAGCCTTTAGGAGAAGAACAAGAGCCCTTGGGAGACAAAATGCCCAGCCACTGGACCATGAAGTTCGATGGAGCTTTCACTTGTCGTCAGGGTGGGGCTGGCGTGGTCTTGACCTCACCGAAGGGCGACAAGCTCTATTATGTGGTCCATTTGTGCTTCGAAATTGACAAGATATCCAACAATATTGCCGAGTACGAAGGCTTGCTCGTGGGCCTACGGGCTGCAATCGCTTTGGGCATCAAGCACCTGCTAATCAAGGGCGACTCCCAGCTGGTCGTCAACTTCTCCAACAAGAGCTACAAGCCAAAGGAAGACCACATGGCCGCATACTTTGAAGAGGTCCGCAGGCTTGAGAAGCACTTCAGGGGAATGGAGCTCATACACATCTCAAGAAAGGAAAATCAAGAGGATGATGACATCGCCAAACGCGCGTCAAAGAGGCAAGCTCAGCTGCCAGGCGTCTTTGAAGAAATACTTGTCAAGGCTTCCATAAAACAACATCAAGAGGCCATGCCCGCAAGCACAGACGAAGTGCTCCCGCCACCACCTACGGTTGGGGCTCCCCATTGCGGACCCCCTACAGGGGAACGTCTGTTGCTCACAGCGGCGCATCAAGAAACAGGATGAATTGACGAGATCAAAGACTACCTCACCAAAGGGATCCTTCTCGAGGAAGATGTTGAACCGGAGCGAATCGCCTGCCATGCAAAATCCTACCACATCCTCGAAGGAAATCTCTACCGCAAGCGCCAAACGGCATCACGCTCAAATGCATCCCTCCTGAAGAAGGCAAAATGCTGATCAAGGACATCCACAGCGTGGAGTGCGGCCACCATTCGTGCGCCCGCACCGTCACAGGAAAAGTCTTCAGGAGTGGATTCTATTGGCCTGAAGCACTTCAGGATGCAGTTGACATCGTTCAAGCATGTGAAGCTTTCCAATTCCACGCCAAGCAAATCCACCAACCTGCGCTGGGGCTACAGACACTCCTGACCGTTCGCGATCTGGGGGCTGGACATCCTGGGACGTTTCCTGACAGCGCAAGGGGGATATCGCTACCTCTTCGTGGCCATCGACAAGTTCACAAAGTGGCCCGAAGTAGAGGCGACGCGCACAATTCCAGCAAGCGCGACGGTGAAATTCATCAGAGGCCTGGTCTGCGCTTCGGAGTGCCTAACCGCATCATCATCGACAATGGCTCGCAATTCACCAGTGGCATCTTCAGGGCTTACTGCGAAAAGATGGGCATCAAGCTCTGCTTCGCCTCAGTCGCTCATTCACAAATCAATGAACAGGCCGAGCGAGCAAACGCAGAAGTCCTAAGGGCCTAAAGACCAGGACCTTCGACATCCTTAAAGGCCACGGCAAGGGCTGGATCAGTGAGCTCCCTTCGGTTGTCTGGTCCATCCGTACAACGCCACCCAAGCCTACAGGGGAAACACCATTCGCCCTCGTCTATGGAGCCGAAGCAGTCCTCCCAACAGAAATAAAGCATGGATCCCCACGGGTCCTTGCCTTCAACGAGGACCAGCAAGAGGATCTCCACAACAACGACCTGCTGCTTCTCGAGGAACTACGACGCCGCGCCGCCCTTTGGGCGGCAAAATACTAGCAGGACCTGTGACGCTACCATGGCCGCAAAGTGCGCTCACGCACGCTGGAGACAGGCGATCTCGTCCTCACACGAATCCTCTCCAGGGAAGGCCTCCATAAGCTATCACCGATGTGGGAAGGCCCCTACAGGGTCACCCACATCGCCAGGCCTGGCGCGGCTCGCCTCGAAACTCAAGACGGCATCCCCGTCAAGAATCCATGGAAGATCATGCACCTACGCAAGTTCTACCCGTGATCATTGTCACGCCCGTGATCATCGTCACGTCAAGACATCTGGCGGAAGAGGCAGCTTACGGCTCAACCTCCCTTCTATTCTCTAAGTCTTTCTGTCTGTCCTTTCTTCTCTTAGACCTCTTGAAGACTAAGTTAAATCAAAGACCAGCCTAGGTGATACCAACATCGTCAAGTCTGAAGATTATTCAAGTCTACCAAGAATTCAATCAAGACATCACCAAGGAGAATATTACAAGTCCGGAGATGAAGCCTGGAAGACCAACTACATCCTTCTTACTATCTTTTCCCTCTTTCCTAATCTTATCTTTCACTTTAGACATAAACGATTTTTGATCATGTTATTACCATCTTGAAGTTTGTTTGATCCTAGCGGCATAGTGAGATGAAGCGGCCTGGAAACTAACCTTACATGTCCACGTACATGAGACCTGTTCCACAATTTAAGTGGCTGGCCGGGTGTCTGTCTCTCTCACTTTAGTGAATATCCAATTTACAAAGAGTTGATAGTAATTGTTGATCACCTTATAAAACTTAGTGTTTTCTACAAGTATTTATGCACATCATGGCTAAGCCATTTGAGTGCTTATTTAAGATAATTTATAACAAAGTTATTTTGTCCAACTTCTGACCTTAACCCTTAGTCATTTCTGACCAACCTAACTGCCTTGCATTAACTTAAAAGAATTTCATGGCATGACATGCATTTCTAGTCCTTAGAAATAATTTGCATATCATACATGACATGTTTTCCTTAGAAGTTTACAAAACTTGTTTGTTCACTAGATATGAGCATGTAGGTTTGATGATTGCTGTTTGTTGATTGTTGTATTGTTGTTTGCTTATATGGTTTAGATTAAACGGAGAGCAAACGTTCGTTGTTGAAAAGAGTTTGTGAACAACGACAAAATTCAAAGGCAAGTGGCACACCCCCATAAAAGTCCTATTATTTTCTATGCATGAGTAGATTATTTTCTATAAGCATGTGTAGGATAGTATTGCTATGCAAGCCATGTTTAGACTTCCTTATTCCTGTGTCTAGGTTCCTATGAAAATACTTAGTAGAATTGTGATGCTACGCAAAACTATTTTGATGAAATGTTAAATTCTACTAAGTTATAACCAAACACCTGGGTGGAATTGGTTGCTTGGCTGTATGAGTTGAGTGTTGTCTCCAGGGGATTTACCTGTGGGATATTCACTTGTGGATGGCCACCCAGGAACAAAGGGATCTGAAGAACTCCGAGTGAAGATTGCTTCTCGTGCAGCCATTGCCAATATGGGCTCTGGCTTGATCAACTAAGCTGCGTGGACTCGCCCCGGCCTGACAGGTGGAGGTAGTGGTCTGTAGGTGGAGCGCGTCAGGCCAGAGTGGGAGGGAAAATGCTTCTGAAAGATCTCGTCTCATTCTTCTCCTTTCCCTTATCACAAATGGCGTGTAAAGGATAATTTGGGGTACAATGGTGAACGTGCGCAACCTCTGCATAGTATAAAACTAAGTACTTAGCCGTGTCCCCGGAAACGGACAATTGAGCAGCTGAACGAGGACGTCAACGGAGGATTCCACCATTCCAATTTTTAAATTAAAAACTTGATGGGTGAACAAGGGTAGAATAAGACTATGGCTTTCATACCATATTTGTCTCAGCGAGGTAAAGTTGTTTCAAAAAGTTAGGGGAAAACTTGCTTTCTGCAAAATAGCCTTGAGCTCCACCAGCCAAATAAGCATATAGGTCATAGAGTTATTCCTCTAAGTGTCCACCATAGTGTCACTTACCAGTTCCTTTTTAATGGTTCTGACCCACGTTGTTGCAATATATATCTTATTGCAGACTATTCTGATGATGAGTGATAATTTTACTAAGGGTTTCGAGTATTCAACCAACATGTTCGCCTGTGGCACATGATGATGATTGGGGACTCCATGAAGAATAATTTTCCGCTGTTTACTCTGTTCACTGCTAGCTTTATGCATTGCAAATTTGTAATGATATTTTCTAAGTCTGGATCAGCGTTGTAATAAATTGATACTTTGTTGTGATATTACATCGTAACTGTGTGTGCAAACGAATCGATCCAGGGATTTGCACTATACACAGGTATCTGCCATATTTTAAGTGCATGTATACTACAGAGGGCGCGCTCGTACGTCCCCTTGAAGTTGGAGACGAACTGCTTGCAGAGCTCCTCCCAAGAGTTCACAGAGTCCTCAGGGAGGTTTAGGAGCCACAACAGCGCCGAGTCGCGAAGCGCGTGGGAGAACCAGTTGGCCATGACCTTGTCGTCTCCACTGGCCGCCTGGATGGAGGTGGTGTAGAGCTGCAGGAACTCGATGGGGGTTGCTGGAGCCGTCGTACCCCTTTGGGAGAGCCGGCCTGAACTTCGGGGGCCAGACCAAGCGACGCAGGGAGCGGGTGAACGCCATGCAGCATGTGGCGTACGTGTCGACCCCGTGCTGCAGCGCGCTGCGGTTCCGCTGGCCCGCCTGGCCGATCTCCTCCACGAGCCTGTTTTGGCGGTTGCGCTGGAGCTCCATCCCCACGCGAGCGTCGGGCGCGGTGTGCTGCACGATCAAACAATCGTGCGGCGAGGACGCATGCGAGGCAGCCCTCTGCGTCGCAGCCGGTGCAGGCCCTGGCGGGGGCGGAGGCGCGTTTGTTGCGACCGTGCCCGCGAGAGAGGGGTGCACGTTGGACTCCGACGGAGCGGGGCGCATAATGGCGATGCCGACGAGGTGGTTGAGGCGCTCCAGCCACTGTTCGTGGGCCTCAGCGGTGGGCTGGTAGCGGAGAAGCTCCTGCGCCATAAGCAGCGCGGTGTGGGGCGCGGGGTCCGTCCTGCCAGGGCCGGAACCGCTCGGGCGCTGCGTCGGGTGCGACGACTGCGTGTCCTCCTGGTGCTTGGAGTTGCGTTCGGGCTCCTCCGCATGAGGGCCCGAGGGGGCGCGCTCTTCATGGCGGGGTCGGCCCCGTCGTGCGCGAGTGGCCGTGGCGCCTGTTGGGGCGCGCGCTCCTTCAGGCGAGCGTCGGTTGAAGCGGGCGGCACGGGTAGCGCGGGTGTTCGCCATCGCTCGGAGGCGGCTCGAAGGTCGTTGACGCGCCTCAATCCCCTACCTGCCGCGCCAAATGTTGGGGTATGACTCCCTAAGAACAGAGGTAGTCACTTCCTGAAGTGTAGTTCGTGAAGGGGACTGAACGCGGAGGTCAAGACCCCCGAGGGGCGCGGCGACGATGCTCGCCGGACCAGGAGATGAAACACCCACGACAGAGATAGGCACCAGCCCGTACCCAGGTTCACGGCCCTCGAGAGTAGGTAAGACCGCTACTCCTGCTTGTCTGTATTAAACTATTGAGGTTACAATGCTGCCTAACTCGCCGAGAGCCCACTTGAGGCGGTTCTTGCCTGGGGAGGGAAGCAATGGTCTTCTTCCTTCTCCAAGCAGAGGCTAACCTACTCAGCGGCGTTATTGTTTACAAGAGTTGTAGCAAGCAATTGGCAGACCCTTCTACGAAGGAGGTCTTGCCCCTTTTATAGGCGCCTTAGGCACTCTTCTTCTGCTCGACCTTCACGGTGGCTCCCACACGGCAGTGGCGTGGAGGAGCATGAGTCCACCATCACCCGATCGTCCATGAACACGGTCCATCATCGATAAAGTTGGGCGCCGTGGCCGACAGGCAGCCGACCGCGCTGTACTGCCCGCAGGGACGGCAGTCTCTGTGGTGGAACCCGCGATGACGTTCTCTTTTGGAGGGTTGCGCCGTCCATCTGCTTTATCGTCAGAGTGGAAGGTCTTGGGAGTCCTGGAGCAGGCGGCGCAACTTTATTGACACCTTTATCACCAAAACGGCAACGGGAGTGCCTGTGTCACCATGTGGGTGTGGCAGAGGCCATGTGCGTCCAGCCGCACTTCCTTGGCCGCGACGTTTCCCCACAGGACTGGGTAGGCCTGTGGAGGGATTCCTGTTGACTTCCCTCCAGGCGCGTTGATGACTCGGGAGGGTCTCCTGAAGTGAGGGTCCGAGTGAGGCCCTCGCTTCCCCTTCAGGCCCTCGAGGGGAATTGCCTCTCGAGGGTCCCGCTAGGTGGCGAGACTTGGTCCTTAGTCGTTTTGTCTGATTAGCCCGCGTGTGAGGCCTGGGGGGAGTGGGCTCTCCATACCCCAGTTCCCACTGGGTCGACAGACGAGAGGTTTCGTTTAAAGGTTTCGAGTCTTCAACCAACATGTTTTCGCCTGTGGCAACATGAATGTGATGGAGACTCACTGCTATTGTAATTCCACTGTTTGCTCTTTGAAAGCTAGCTTTATTCTATGCAACTTGTATTGAATATTTTGTAAGTCTGGATCATCGATATAATAAAACTGATACTTTGTTGTTATATACATCGTAAACTGTGTGTGCAAACAAATTGATCCAGTGATTTGCACTATACACAGGTATCTGCCTTATTTAAAGTGCATGTACGCTACAGATGGTATCAGAGCACTGTGTTGCCTGTAGGATCGAAACCCTGGGTTTGGACAGAACTAGGATTTGGCCATAGGATTGGAAATCTATTTCATTCAGTTTACTAAAAATAAAGACTTTTCAAACATCATTCTTGTAACTATCTTAACTATTTTCCTTTCTAAGTTTCTTCTCTTGTTTCTTAGATGACCACCGTCATTGAATCACTCAAGAAGGGACCAGTGATGACCATGACCTTGGAATGTGAGACTGAGTTTCCAAGAGCACTTAAGGATAATATGAAGAGCTTGGGTTTTGAAGGAGAAGCAGTATACAAAGGTTTTCCTTTCATGGATGAAGGCCAAGAGTACTGGTGGGTGCAAGTCCATCTATACAAGAGCAAAGAAGATGACCACAAGACTGAGGGAGACTGCATGTTCACTAACCCAATACTTCACACATCATTCTTGGATTCAGCATGAAATGCAGCATGGAGAGCCATCGAGTACCTTGTAGAAAGACTTCATTTTAAACTTCACAACACCCAGAAGTATCTTGAAGAACTAAGTGAAGTAGAAGAGGAACTCGAGGCACTCAAGAAAATGATAGATTAGACCACCTACCCAATAGAATAACGAGAACCAATGACGTATTGACCTATCAAATTGTGGTATGGCAGTACTGTCACTTTTGTATTTCCATGACGTTGGTGTATTTCGTTCATTAAACGATCAGTTTGGTGTATTCCATGTGTTTGCTTGTGTTTGAACCTTGTTGCTTGATGCTTGTTAGATGTTGTTTGTAATGATTTGTATTGATCTTCTTATATAAGTTAGAACATTTTGAGTATCAACAAAACTTTTCTTTTAAGGGTGGTAGCCACCCAGATAATTCAAACCCAGCTGCTTAAACCCATATATCCCAAACCATCTTTCTTTCTAGCCTTCTCAAGCATTTCTCAGTTTCTTTCTAGCCTCTCCGAATCCATATATCCCAAACCCATATATCCCCTGCAAGTTTTTCAAGTTTACATGTCAGAAATTACATTTCTCAGAACCTCTCGAGTTATCACAATCATCTCAAGCATTTCCAGTTTCTTTCTAGCCTCTCCGAATCTCGGGGACGAGATTCCTTTTAAGGGTGGTAGTCTGTAACATCCCAACATTTTGGAATGTTTAAAAATCACTAAAATTTAAAACTTTTGTTTTGATTAAAATAAAATATTAAAATGCATAAGAAAACCAACTATAAAAGACTTTAAGCATATTGAAAAAGCTTAATATCTTTAACATCTCAAATAATCATTATTTTCAAAAGTTGTTTCAAGTTAAACATTATAATATTCATAGTATTTCTTAAAGCTCAATGTATAATTTGACAAATGATCTACAAACCTTCAAACCATTTTCATGTAATACAAAGTTTCTTTTTTAAGTATTTGATTTCAACCACTTAACCATATCTATTCTTAAATTCATAAATTCAAAACTATTTCAAAATCGTATACTTGCAAATTGGTTTCAATCTTTCACCTGAGTTCAAAACATAGTTTTATAAATTACAGGCCTATAACTTATAACTTTAAAACTTCATAGATTTTAATTAATGAATTATCCAAATAGACATTTCCTTAGCTTAAATGAACTTCATTTAATTTCAAAGCATAAAATGATTTCGTGAATATATATTGTATATAAGAAATGAACTAAATCTGAAATATTTTCCAAAGTTGTTTATGAAGTTTTAGAATGAATTATCTTAATATAAATATATGGTGCACAAAATATTTTGAATAAAAAATGATTAATATTCTACTTAAGCTCAAAATGAATTAATAGTGGAATATAATTTTAAATAACTTAAAATTCAAACATATTTGAATATGGGTATTTCATAGAATTTTTTTTGCCAAGAATAAAAATTAATTAAACCCTAGTTTTAAATTTAATATAAAGTGTCAAATTTGTATTTAATCAATATTTCAAAATTATTAATTTTGAAGATTGTTCAAAACATGCCCACAACTGGTTTAACACAAAGATATTAAGTTTACAAATTTATAGAAATTTGTTTCACTTCATTTGGAGTTTTGAATCAAAAGTTATGAAGAAAATAAAAAAATCAGAAAAGAAAAGGAGAAAAACCTGACCGAGGGGGGGGGGGGGGACCACCTCTCAGTGGGCTTCGTCCTTAACCTCTAGCCGAGATTTTCGCCCCCGAATCCTCCTCCGATTCCTTCCAAAAATCCGGGCGAGATCGTCACGATTTGCTTCTTCCCTGGCCCTTTAAAAAGCCCCTTCCCTCCTCTCTCGTTTGCCCCCAGAAACCGTAACTATAGCGCCGCCAGGCCACTCAAAAAGCTCGCCGGAGTCCGCAAGCTTCCGCCGCCGGTTTCTTCGAGTCAGGCGAGGTAAGCTAGTGCCTCAGCCCGAAATGCTTCCCTCCTCTTTTCCCTTGATCTCACACACCCGCTGAGCCCCCGAATGTAAATTTTGGTGTAGCCAATCGAGCAAGGCATGCTCAACTGGAGCTCGTCGCCGTAACCTTGCCTCCGGCCGTGACCCCGCCTGTACGTGAAGAAATCAAAGTCGCCGTCACCTCCATCATCTTCACCGCAACGCGCCGCACCCGAAACCGTCCTCCTCGAGTCTGGGGGTGCACCGGAACCATCGGTCGGTCCACGCCCGAGCGGAGCGCCGCCGCCTTCGTCCTCTCCGACGAGTCCCCGCTGCCAGGTAATGGCCACCCCTCCTCTGCCGTCCGATTTAGATCTAGTGGCGCAGATTAGATCTCAGCCGAATCGGTATCAGCGAACCAGAGCGTGCCACGTCGATGCCCAGTCAGCGCCTCATCAGCAGCCACGTCAGATCCAGTCAGCGCCGAGTCAGCGGCACAGTCAACACATCTGCCTTTTTGCAGAAAAGACCCTGTACATTAGTTTTATCATATATTTTTCTCTGTTTATCCAAATTCAAATATTTTTATATATTTGGAAAGCCCTTGACATGTAGAATGTTTTAGATCTGTTAAAATTCACATTTGACTTAGTTTAAAATATTCAAATTTCAAATGGTGGATTTTAGTATTTTTGTCATAACTTTAAATCTATAAATTCAAAAATTGCAAATAAAATTGTTTTAGGAACTTTCGAATATTTGTAATGTGATGCCTCTGCTATAAAATATTTTTGAGTATTATTTTGATGATTTAATAGTTATATGTTTAAATTGAATAGTCTGAATAAATTTGATATAACTCTTGATAGAAAAATCATTTTTGAGTAAATCCAATTGCTATAAATTTAATTAAATCCCCTCTGTCTATTAACACTATTTATAAAATCTTATTATAAAAGTTTAATCACACAAATTTTAATCTTATATTTATTCCTTTATTTATATTTCACAAAAATAGAAATAAATTAGATTGCATTTATAGCCCCATGCATATTTTATAAATATCAAAAAATTTAGTATGATGTTTCTTATGATTAAAAAATGCATTTCAGGCATAACATATTTTTATCATATAGTTATACTCCTCATAGGGAAAACTTATCCCTTATTTTCTCTAAGTTAGGATTATTTTCAACTTAGTATTTTGGTAAAGTGCTATGCACTAAGACACTTAGGATTTTCAACATGGAGGTATAAGACCAATGAAGGACTTAGCCAAAACAGGACTTCAGAAGTATCTTCAAGGAGTAGAAGCACTTAGAAGAAAATCGAGAAGGAGTTCATGAAGACCAGTCAAAAATATTTTCTAAGTCTTGCTTCCCTCTCTCTTTTCTCCCTTCTTCTCTTAGACTTCATGATGAATAAGTTAATACAAGACCAGCCTCAGTGATACAAGAATCATCAAGTCTGAAGATTTATCAAGTCTACAAAAATTCCATCAAGACATCACCAAGGAGAAAGTTGCAAGTCTGGAGATGAAGTCTGGAAGACCAACTACTTCTTTCTTTCTATCTTTTCTTTAGACTTAAACAACCTTTGGATCATGTTATTAACATCATGGCTAAGCCATTTGAGTGTTTATTCAAGATACATTATAACAAAATTATTTTGTCCAACCTCTGACCTTAGCCCTTAGTCATTTTTTACTAACATAATTGCCTTGCATTAACTTAGAAGATTTTCATGGCATGAAATGCATTTCTAGTCCTTAGAAATATGTTTACACATCATGCATGACATATTTTCCTTCAAAAGTTATGAAACTTGTTTGTTCATTTTGTATGTGTTTGTATGCATTGTGTTGTGATGTGTTGAATGTTGATTGTTGTATTGTTGTTTGTCTATATTGTTTAGACTGAACGGAGAGCCTCGACTTACGTTGAAAAGATTTTGTGAGCAAAGACATCATCCAAAGGCAAGTGGGCACACCTCATAAACCTCCTATTATTTTCAATATGCATTACATAGTGTATTTTTATATAAGTATGTGTAGGATAGTATTGCTATGCTAAACCTGTATAGAAATTCCTTACTACTGTGTCTAGGTTCCTATGAAATACTTAGTAGAATTATTTGATGCTATGCAAATGTTGTTTTTGTGAAAATCCAAATTCTACTAAGTTATGAAAGAACCTCATGGGTGGATTGGTTGTATGGAGTCGAATTGAGTGGCTACTCAGGCCCATGTCTATGGTTCGTGGAGTACGTGCACTTGTGGATGGCCACCCAGGGAACAGAGGAATCTGAAGAACTATTGCTTCTAGTGCAGCCATTGCCAATGGGCTCTGGCTTGATCAACTATGTTGCGTAGACTCTCTCCGGCTTGACAAGCAGATGTTGAGGGTGTTAGGTGGAACGGGTCAAGCCAGGTGGGAGGGAAAATGCTTCTGAAAGATCTCGTCTTATTCTTCTCCTTTTCTTTATCACTATAAGTGTGTAAAGGATAGTTTGGGTTGAATGGGTACAATGGTGAACGTGCACAACCTCTGCAGAGTGTAAAACTAAGTACTTAGCCGTGTCCCCAGTACGGACAATTTGAGCAGCTAATCACGGACGTCAACGGAGGATTCCACCATTCCAACTTCAAAAATTAAAACTTGATGGGTGAACAAGGGTAGAATGAGATTGTGGTTGTCATACCACGAATGTCTCGAATAGAAGAAAAGTGTTTTCCAAAGAGTTAGGAAAAAAATTGACTTAATGCAAAATAGCCTTGAACTCCACCAGCCAAATATGCATATAGGTTATAAGAGTTATTCCACTAAGTTTCCACCAGAGTGTCACTTGCCAGACTCCATATTTAATAGAATCTGACCCACGTTGTTGCAATATTTTTCTTATTGCAGATTGTTCAGATGACGAGTGAGGTTTCGTTTAAAGGTTTCGAGTCTACAACCAACATGTTTTTGCCTGTGGCAACATGAATGTGACGGAGACTCACTGCTATTGTAATTCCGCCGTTTGCTCTTTCAAAACTAGGTTTATGCTATGCAACTTGTATTGAATATTTTGTAAGTCTGGATCATCGATGTAAGAAAATTGATACTTTGTTGTGATTTTACATCGTAAACTGTGTGTGCAAACGAATCGATCCAGGGATTTGCACTATACACAGTTATCTGCCTTATTTAAAGTGTAGGTACGCTACACGCGCTCCTCATCGCCTCAAGAAAACTGCGACACTACTTCCGGGGGCACCCCATCATGGTGGTCACCTCTTTTCCCCTGGAGCAGATCCTGCGCAACCCTAACGCCACATATCGTGTCGCGGGATGGAACATAGAGCTACAGCCATTCAACTTGCGCTTCGATACCACAAGGGTAATCAAAGGAAGAGCGCTGGCAGACTTCGTCGCCGAATGGACTGATCCAACCCCTGAAGAGCCTTTAGGAGAAGAACAAGAGCCCTTGGGAGACAAAATGCCCAGCCACTGGACCATGAAGTTCGATGGAGCTTTCACTTGTCGTCAGGGTGGGGCTGGCGTGGTCTTGACCTCACCGAAGGGCGACAAGCTCTATTATGTGGTCCAGTTGTGCTTCGAAATTGACAAGATATCCAACAATATTGCCGAGTACGAAGGCTTGCTCGTGGGCCTACGGGCTGCAATCGCTTTGGGCATCAAGCACCTGCTAATCAAGGGCGACTCCCAGCTGGTCGTCAACTTCTCCAACAAGAGCTACAAGCCAAAGGAAGACCACATGGCCGCATACTTTGAAGAGGTCCGCAGGCTTGAGAAGCACTTCAGGGGAATGGAGCTCATGCACATCTCAAGAAAGGAAAATCAAGAGGATGATGACATCGCCAAACGCGCGTCAAAGAGGCAAGCTCAGCTGCCAGGCGTCTTTGAAGAAATACTTGTCAAGGCTTCCATAAAACAGCATCAAGAGGCCATGCCCGCAAGCACAGACGAAGTGCTCCCGCCACCACCTACGGTTGGGGCTCCCCATTGCGGACCCCCTACAGGGGAACGTCTGTTGCTCACAGCGGCGCATCAAGAAACAGGATGAATTGACGAGATCAAAGACTACCTCACCAAAGGGATCCTTCTCGAGGAAGATGTTGAACCGGAGCGAATCGCCTGCCATGCAAAATCCTACCACATCCTCGAAGGAAATCTCTACCGCAAGCGCCAAACGGCATCACGCTCAAATGCGTCCCTCCTGAAGAAGGCAAAATGCTGATCAAGGACATCCACAGCGTGGAGTGCGGCCACCATTCGTGCGCCCGCACCGTCACAGGAAAAGTCTTCAGGAGTGGATTCTATTGGCCTGAAGCACTTCAGGATGCAGTTGACATCGTTCAAGCATGTGAAGCTTTCCAATTCCACGCCAAGCAAATCCACCAACCTGCGCTGGGGCTACAGACACTCCTGACCGTTCGCGATCTGGGGGCTGGACATCCTGGGACGTTTCCTGACAGCGCAAGGGGGATATCGCTACCTCTTCGTGGCCATCGACAAGTTCACAAAGTGGCCCGAAGTAGAGGCGACGCGCACAATTCCAGCAAGCGCGACGGTGAAATTCATCAGAGGCCTGGTCTGCGCTTCGGAGTGCCTAACCGCATCATCATCGACAATGGCTCGCAATTCACCAGTGGCATCTTCAGGGCTTACTGCGAAAAGATGGGCATCAAGCTCTGCTTCGCCTCAGTCGCTCATTCACAAATCAATGAACAGGCCGAGCGAGCAAACGCAGAAGTCCTAAGGGCCTAAAGACCAGGACCTTCGACATCCTTAAAGGCCACGGCAAGGGCTGGATCAGTGAGCTCCCTTCGGTTGTCTGGTCCATCCGTACAACGCCACCCAAGCCTACAGGGGAAACACCATTCGCCCTCGTCTATGGAGCCGAAGCAGTCCTCCCAACAGAAATAAAGCATGGATCCCCACGGGTCCTTGCCTTCAACGAGGACCAGCAAGAGGATCTCCACAACAACGACCTGCTGCTTCTCGAGGAACTACGACGCCGCGCCGCCCTTTGGGCGGCAAAATACTAGCAGGACCTGTGACGCTACCATGGCCGCAAAGTGCGCTCACGCACGCTGGAGACAGGCGATCTCGTCCTCACACGAATCCTCTCCAGGGAAGGCCTCCATAAGCTATCACCGATGTGGGAAGGCCCCTACAGGGTCACCCACATCGCCAGGCCTGGCGCGGCTCGCCTCGAAACTCAAGACGGCATCCCCGTCAAGAATCCATGGAAGATCATGCACCTACGCAAGTTCTACCCGTGATCATTGTCACGCCCGTGATCATCGTCACGTCAAGACATCTGGCGGAAGAGGCAGCTTACGGCTCAACCTCCCTTCTATTCTCTAAGTCTTTCTGTCTGTCCTTTCTTCTCTTAGACCTCTTGAAGACTAAGTTAAATCAAAGACCAGCCTAGGTGATACCAACATCGTCAAGTCTGAAGATTATTCAAGTCTACCAAGAATTCAATCAAGACATCACCAAGGAGAATATTACAAGTCCGGAGATGAAGCCTGGAAGACCAACTACATCCTTCTTACTATCTTTTCCCTCTTTCCTAATCTTATCTTTCACTTTAGACATAAACGATTTTTGATCATGTTATTACCATCTTGAAGTTTGTTTGATCCTAGCGGCATAGTGAGATGAAGCGGCCTGGAAACTAACCTTACATGTCCACGTACATGAGACCTGTTCCACAATTTAAGTGGCTGGCCGGGTGTCTGTCTCTCTCACTTTAGTGAATATCCAATTTACAAAGAGTTGATAGTAATTGCTGATCACCTTATAAAACTTAGTGTTTTCTACAAGTATTTATGCACATCATGGCTAAGCCATTTGAGTGCTTATTTAAGATAATTTATAACAAAGTTATTTTGTCCAACTTCTGACCTTAACCCTTAGTCATTTCTGACCAACCTAACTGCCTTGCATTAACTTAAAAGAATTTCATGGCATGACATGCATTTCTAGTCCTTAGAAATAATTTGCATATCATACATGACATGTTTTCCTTAGAAGTTTACAAAACTTGTTTGTTCACTAGATATGAGCATGTAGGTTTGATGATTGCTGTTTGTTGATTGTTGTATTGTTGTTTGCTTATATGGTTTAGATTAAACGGAGAGCAAACGTTCGTTGTTGAAAAGAGTTTGTGAACAACGACAAAATTCAAAGGCAAGTGGCACACCCCCATAAAAGTCCTATTATTTTCTATGCATGAGTAGATTATTTTCTATAAGCATGTGTAGGATAGTATTGCTATGCAAGCCATGTTTAGACTTCCTTATTCCTGTGTCTAGGTTCCTATGAAAATACTTAGTAGAATTGTGATGCTACGCAAAACTATTTTGATGAAATGTTAAATTCTACTAAGTTATAACCAAACACCTGGGTGGAATTGGTTGCTTGGCTGTATGAGTTGAGTGTTGTCTCCAGGGGATTTACCTGTGGGATATTCACTTGTGGATGGCCACCCAGGAACAAAGGGATCTGAAGAACTCCGAGTGAAGATTGCTTCTCGTGCAGCCATTGCCAATATGGGCTCTGGCTTGATCAACTAAGCTGCGTGGACTCGCCCCGGCCTGACAGGTGGAGGTAGTGGTCTGTAGGTGGAGCGCGTCAGGCCAGAGTGGGAGGGGAAATGCTTCTGAAAGATCTCGTCTCATTCTTCTCCTTTCCCTTATCACAAATGGCGTGTAAAGGAT
The DNA here is from genome assembly GCA_026929855.1 of Poa annua. NCBI lineage: Eukaryota > Viridiplantae > Streptophyta > Magnoliopsida > Poales > Poaceae > Poa > Poa annua. The sequence continues at coordinate 76,181,841 of CM049426.1, forward strand.
AATTTGGGGTACAATGGTGAACATGCGCAACCTCTGCATAGTATAAAACTAAGTACTTAGCCGTGTCCCCGGAAACGGACAATTGAGCAGCTGAACGAGGACGTCAACGGAGGATTCCACCATTCCAATTTTTAAATTAAAAACTTGATGGGTGAACAAGGGTAGAATAAGACTATGGCTTTCATACCATATTTGTCTCAGCGAGGTAAAGTTGTTTCAAAAAGTTAGGGGAAAACTTGCTTTCTGCAAAATAGCCTTGAGCTCCACCAGCCAAATAAGCATATAGGTCATAGAGTTATTCCTCTAAGTGTCCACCATAGTGTCACTTACCAGTTCCTTTTTAATGGTTCTGACCCACGTTGTTGCAATATATATCTTATTGCAGACTATTCTGATGATGAGTGATAATTTTACTAAGGGTTTCGAGTATTCAACCAACATGTTCGCCTGTGGCACATGATGATGATTGGGGACTCCATGAAGAATAATTTTCCGCTGTTTACTCTGTTCACTGCTAGCTTTATGCATTGCAAATTTGTAATGATATTTTCTAAGTCTGGATCAGCGTTGTAATAAATTGATACTTTGTTGTGATATTACATCGTAACTGTGTGTGCAAACGAATCGATCCAGGGATTTGCACTATACACAGGTATCTGCCATATTTTAAGTGCATGTATACTACAGAGGGCGCGCTCGTACGTCCCCTTGAAGTTGGAGACGAACTGCTTGCAGAGCTCCTCCCAAGAGTTCACAGAGTCCTCAGGGAGGTTTAGGAGCCACAACAGCGCCGAGTCGCGAAGCGCGTGGGAGAACCAGTTGGCCATGACCTTGTCGTCTCCACTGGCCGCCTGGATGGAGGTGGTGTAGAGCTGCAGGAACTCGATGGGGGTTGCTGGAGCCGTCGTACCCCTTTGGGAGAGCCGGCCTGAACTTCGGGGGCCAGACCAAGCGACGCAGGGAGCGGGTGAACGCCATGCAGCATGTGGCGTACGTGTCGACCCCGTGCTGCAGCGCGCTGCGGTTCCGCTGGCCCGCCTGGCCGATCTCCTCCACGAGCCTGTTTTGGCGGTTGCGCTGGAGCTCCATCCCCACGCGAGCGTCGGGCGCGGTGTGCTGCACGATCAAACAATCGTGCGGCGAGGACGCATGCGAGGCAGCCCTCTGCGTCGCAGCCGGTGCAGGCCCTGGCGGGGGCGGAGGCGCGTTTGTTGCGACCGTGCCCGCGAGAGAGGGGTGCACGTTGGACTCCGACGGAGCGGGGCGCATAATGGCGATGCCGACGAGGTGGTTGAGGCGCTCCAGCCACTGTTCGTGGGCCTCAGCGGTGGGCTGGTAGCGGAGAAGCTCCTGCGCCATAAGCAGCGCGGTGTGGGGCGCGGGGTCCGTCCTGCCAGGGCCGGAACCGCTCGGGCGCTGCGTCGGGTGCGACGACTGCGTGTCCTCCTGGTGCTTGGAGTTGCGTTCGGGCTCCTCCGCATGAGGGCCCGAGGGGGCGCGCTCTTCATGGCGGGGTCGGCCCCGTCGTGCGCGAGTGGCCGTGGCGCCTGTTGGGGCGCGCGCTCCTTCAGGCGAGCGTCGGTTGAAGCGGGCGGCACGGGTAGCGCGGGTGTTCGCCATCGCTCGGAGGCGGCTCGAAGGTCGTTGACGCGCCTCAATCCCCTACCTGCCGCGCCAAATGTTGGGGTATGACTCCCTAAGAACAGAGGTAGTCACTTCCTGAAGTGTAGTTCGTGAAGGGGACTGAACGCGGAGGTCAAGACCCCCGAGGGGCGCGGCGACGATGCTCGCCGGACCAGGAGATGAAACACCCACGACAGAGATAGGCACCAGCCCGTACCCAGGTTCACGGCCCTCGAGAGTAGGTAAGACCGCTACTCCTGCTTGTCTGTATTAAACTATTGAGGTTACAATGCTGCCTAACTCGCCGAGAGCCCACTTGAGGCGGTTCTTGCCTGGGGAGGGAAGCAATGGTCTTCTTCCTTCTCCAAGCAGAGGCTAACCTACTCAGCGGCGTTATTGTTTACAAGAGTTGTAGCAAGCAATTGGCAGACCCTTCTACGAAGGAGGTCTTGCCCCTTTTATAGGCGCCTTAGGCACTCTTCTTCTGCTCGACCTTCACGGTGGCTCCCACACGGCAGTGGCGTGGAGGAGCATGAGTCCACCATCACCCGATCGTCCATGAACACGGTCCATCATCGATAAAGTTGGGCGCCGTGGCCGACAGGCAGCCGACCGCGCTGTACTGCCCGCAGGGACGGCAGTCTCTGTGGTGGAACCCGCGATGACGTTCTCTTTTGGAGGGTTGCGCCGTCCATCTGCTTTATCGTCAGAGTGGAAGGTCTTGGGAGTCCTGGAGCAGGCGGCGCAACTTTATTGACACCTTTATCACCAAAACGGCAACGGGAGTGCCTGTGTCACCATGTGGGTGTGGCAGAGGCCATGTGCGTCCAGCCGCACTTCCTTGGCCACGACGTTTCCCCACAGGACTGGGTAGGCCTGTGGAGGGATTCCTGTTGACTTCCCTCCAGGCGCGTTGATGACTCGGGAGGGTCTCCTGAAGTGAGGGTCCGAGTGAGGCCCTCGCTTCCCCTTCAGGCCCTCGAGGGGAATTGCCTCTCGAGGGTCCCGCTAGGTGGCGAGACTTGGTCCTTAGTCGTTTTGTCTGATTAGCCCGCGTGTGAGGCCTGGGGGGAGTGGGCTCTCCATACCCCAGTTCCCACTGGGTCGACAGACGAGAGGTTTCGTTTAAAGGTTTCGAGTCTTCAACCAACATGTTTTCGCCTGTGGCAACATGAATGTGATGGAGACTCACTGCTATTGTAATTCCACTGTTTGCTCTTTGAAAGCTAGCTTTATTCTATGCAACTTGTATTGAATATTTTGTAAGTCTGGATCATCGATATAATAAAACTGATACTTTGTTGTTATATACATCATAAACTGCGTGTGCAAACAAATTGATCCAGTGATTTGCACTATACACAGGTATCTGCCTTATTTAAAGTGCATGTACGCTACAGATGGTATCAGAGCACTGTGTTGCCTGTAGGATCGAAACCCTGGGTTTGGACAGAACTAGGATTTGGCCATAGGATTGGAAATCTATTTCATTCAGTTTACTAAAAATAAAGACTTTTCAAACATCATTCTTGTAACTATCTTAACTATTTTCCTTTCTAAGTTTCTTCTCTTGTTTCTTAGATGACCACCGTCATTGAATCACTCAAGAAGGGACCAGTGATGACCATGACCTTGGAATGTGAGACTGAGTTTCCAAGAGCACTTAAGGATAATATGAAGAGCTTGGGTTTTGAAGGAGAAGCAGTATACAAAGGTTTTCCTTTCATGGATGAAGGCCAAGAGTACTGGTGGGTGCAAGTCCATCTATACAAGAGCAAAGAAGATGACCACAAGACTGAGGGAGACTGCATGTTCACTAACCCAATACTTCACACATCATTCTTGGATTCAGCATGAAATGCAGCATGGAGAGCCATCGAGTACCTTGTAGAAAGACTTCATTTTAAACTTCACAACACCCAGAAGTATCTTGAAGAACTAAGTGAAGTAGAAGAGGAACTCGAGGCACTCAAGAAAATGATAGATTAGACCACCTACCCAATAGAATAACGAGAACCAATGACGTATTGACCTATCAAATTGTGGTATGGCAGTACTGTCACTTTTGTATTTCCATGACGTTGGTGTATTTCGTTCATTAAACGATCAGTTTGGTGTATTCCATGTGTTTGCTTGTGTTTGAACCTTGTTGCTTGATGCTTGTTAGATGTTGTTTGTAATGATTTGTATTGATCTTCTTATATAAGTTAGAACATTTTGAGTATCAACAAAACTTTTCTTTTAAGGGTGGTAGCCACCCAGATAATTCAAACCCAGCTGCTTAAACCCATATATCCCAAACCATCTTTCTTTCTAGCCTTCTCAAGCATTTCTCAGTTTCTTTCTAGCCTCTCCGAATCCATATATCCCAAACCCATATATCCCCTGCAAGTTTTTCAAGTTTACATGTCAGAAATTACATTTCTCAGAACCTCTCGAGTTATCACAATCATCTCAAGCATTTCCAGTTTCTTTCTAGCCTCTCCGAATCTCGGGGACGAGATTCCTTTTAAGGGTGGTAGTCTGTAACATCCCAACATTTTGGAATGTTTAAAAATCACTAAAATTTAAAACTTTTGTTTTGATTAAAATAAAATATTAAAATGCATAAGAAAACCAACTATAAAAGACTTTAAGCATATTGAAAAAGCTTAATATCTTTAACATCTCAAATAATCATTATTTTCAAAAGTTGTTTCAAGTTAAACATTATAATATTCATAGTATTTCTTAAAGCTCAATGTATAATTTGACAAATGATCTACAAACCTTCAAACCATTTTCATGTAATACAAAGTTTCTTTTTTAAGTATTTGATTTCAACCACTTAACCATATCTATTCTTAAATTCATAAATTCAAAACTATTTCAAAATCGTATACTTGCAAATTGGTTTCAATCTTTCACCTGAGTTCAAAACATAGTTTTATAAATTACAGGCCTATAACTTATAACTTTAAAACTTCATAGATTTTAATTAATGAATTATCCAAATAGACATTTCCTTAGCTTAAATGAACTTCATTTAATTTCAAAGCATAAAATGATTTCGTGAATATATATTGTATATAAGAAATGAACTAAATCTGAAATATTTTCCAAAGTTGTTTATGAAGTTTTAGAATGAATTATCTTAATATAAATATATGGTGCACAAAATATTTTGAATAAAAAATGATTAATATTCTACTAAAGCTCAAAATGAATTAATAGTGGAATATAATTTTAAATAACTTAAAATTCAAACATATTTGAATATGGGTATTTCATAGAAATTTTTTTGCCAAGAATAAAAATTAATTAAACCCTAGTTTTAAATTTAATATAAAGTGTCAAATTTGTATTTAATCAATATTTCAAAATTATTAATTTTGAAGATTGTTCAAAACATGACCACAACTGGTTTAACACAAAGATATTAAGTTTACAAATTTATAGAAATTTGTTTCACTTCATTTGGAGTTTTGAATCAAAAGTTATGAAGAAAATAAAAAAATCAGAAAAGAAAAGGAGAAAAACCTGACCGAGGGGGGGGGGGGGGACCACCTCTCAGTGGGCTTCGTCCTTAACCTCTAGCCGAGATTTTCGCCCCCGAATCCTCCTCCGATTCCTTCCAAAAATCCGGGCGAGATCGTCACGATTTGCTTCTTCCCTGGCCCTTTAAAAAGCCCCTTCCCTCCTCTCTCGTTTGCCCCCAGAAACCGTAACTATAGCGCCGCCAGGCCACTCAAAAAGCTCGCCGGAGTCCGCAAGCTTCCGCCGCCGGTTTCTTCGAGTCAGGCGAGGTAAGCTAGTGCCTCAGCCCGAAATGCTTCCCTCCTCTTTTCCCTTGATCTCACACACCCGCTGAGCCCCCGAATGTAAATTTTGGTGTAGCCAATCGAGCAAGGCATGCTCAACTGGAGCTCGTCGCCGTAACCTTGCCTCCGGCCGTGACCCCGCCTGTACGTGAAGAAATCAAAGTCGCCGTCACCTCCATCATCTTCACCGCAACGCGCCGCACCCGAAACCGTCCTCCTCGAGTCTGGGGGTGCACCGGAACCATCGGTCGGTCCACGCCCGAGCGGAGCGCCGCCGCCTTCGTCCTCTCCGACGAGTCCCCGCTGCCAGGTAATGGCCACCCCTCCTCTGCCGTCCGATTTAGATCTAGTGGCGCAGATTAGATCTCAGCCGAATCGGTATCAGCGAACCAGAGCGTGCCACGTCGATGCCCAGTCAGCGCCTCATCAGCAGCCACGTCAGATCCAGTCAGCGCCGAGTCAGCGGCACAGTCAACACATCTGCCTTTTTGCAGAAAAGACCCTGTACATTAGTTTTATCATATATTTTTCTCTGTTTATCCAAATTCAAATATTTTTATATATTTGGAAAGCCCTTGACATGTAGAATGTTTTAGATCTGTTAAAATTCACATTTGACTTAGTTTAAAATATTCAAATTTCAAATGGTGGATTTTAGTATTTTTGTCATAACTTTAAATCTATAAATTCAAAAATTGCAAATAAAATTGTTTTAGGAACTTTCGAATATTTGTAATGTGATGCCTCTGCTATAAAATATTTTTGAGTATTATTTTGATGATTTAATAGTTATATGTTTAAATTTAATAGTCTGAATAAATTTGATATAACTCTTGATAGAAAAATCATTTTTGAGTAAATCCAATTGCTATAAATTTAATTAAATCCCCTCTGTCTATTAACACTATTTATAAAATCTTATTATAAAAGTTTAATCACACAAATTTTAATCTTATATTTATTCCTTTATTTATATTTCACAAAAATAGAAATAAATTAGATTGCATTTATAGCCCCATGCATATTTTATAAATATCAAAAAATTTAGTATGATGTTTCTTATGATTAAAAAATGCATTTCAGGCATAACATATTTTTATCATATAGTTATACTCCTCATAGGGAAAACTTATCCCTTATTTTCTCTAAGTTAGGATTATTTTCAACTTAGTATTTTGGTAAAGTGCTATGCACTAAGACACTTAGGATTTTCAACATGGAGGTATAAGACCAATGAAGGACTTAGCCAAAACAGGACTTCAGAAGTATCTTCAAGGAGTAGAAGCACTTAGAAGAAAATCGAGAAGGAGTTCATGAAGACCAGTCAAAAATATTTTCTAAGTCTTGCTTCCCTCTCTCTTTTCTCCCTTCTTCTCTTAGACTTCATGATGAATAAGTTAATACAAGACCAGCCTCAGTGATACAAGAATCATCAAGTCTGAAGATTTATCAAGTCTACAAAAATTCCATCAAGACATCACCAAGGAGAAAGTTGCAAGTCTGGAGATGAAGTCTGGAAGACCAACTACTTCTTTCTTTCTATCTTTTCTTTAGACTTAAACAACCTTTGGATCATGTTATTAACATCATGGCTAAGCCATTTGAGTGTTTATTCAAGATACATTATAACAAAATTATTTTGTCCAACCTCTGACCTTAGCCCTTAGTCATTTTTTACTAACATAATTGCCTTGCATTAACTTAGAAGATTTTCATGGCATGAAATGCATTTCTAGTCCTTAGAAATATGTTTACACATCATGCATGACATATTTTCCTTCAAAAGTTATGAAACTTGTTTGTTCATTTTGTATGTGTTTGTATGCATTGTGTTGTGATGTGTTGAATGTTGATTGTTGTATTGTTGTTTGTCTATATTGTTTAGACTGAACGGAGAGCCTCGACTTACGTTGAAAAGATTTTGTGAGCAAAGACATCATCCAAAGGCAAGTGGGCACACCTCATAAACCTCCTATTATTTTCAATATGCATTACATAGTGTATTTTTATATAAGTATGTGTAGGATAGTATTGCTATGCTAAACCTGTATAGAAATTCCTTACTACTGTGTCTAGGTTCCTATGAAATACTTAGTAGAATTATTTGATGCTATGCAAATGTTGTTTTTGTGAAAATCCAAATTCTACTAAGTTATGAAAGAACCTCATGGGTGGATTGGTTGTATGGAGTCGAATTGAGTGGCTACTCAGGCCCATGTCTATGGTTCGTGGAGTACGTGCACTTGTGGATGGCCACCCAGGGAACAGAGGAATCTGAAGAACTATTGCTTCTAGTGCAGCCATTGCCAATGGGCTCTGGCTTGATCAACTATGTTGCGTAGACTCTCTCCGGCTTGACAAGCAGATGTTGAGGGTGTTAGGTGGAACGGGTCAAGCCAGGTGGGAGGGAAAATGCTTCTGAAAGATCTCGTCTTATTCTTCTCCTTTTCTTTATCACTATAAGTGTGTAAAGGATAGTTTGGGTTGAATGGGTACAATGGTGAACGTGCACAACCTCTGCAGAGTGTAAAACTAAGTACTTAGCCGTGTCCCCAGTACGGACAATTTGAGCAGCTAATCACGGACGTCAACGGAGGATTCCACCATTCCAACTTCAAAAATTAAAACTTGATGGGTGAACAAGGGTAGAATGAGATTGTGGTTGTCATACCACGAATGTCTCGAATAGAAGAAAAGTGTTTTCCAAAGAGTTAGGAAAAAAATTGACTTAATGCAAAATAGCCTTGAACTCCACCAGCCAAATATGCATATAGGTTATAAGAGTTATTCCACTAAGTTTCCACCAGAGTGTCACTTGCCAGACTCCATATTTAATAGAATCTGACCCACGTTGTTGCAATATTTTTCTTATTGCAGATTGTTCAGATGACGAGTGAGGTTTCGTTTAAAGGTTTCGAGTCTACAACCAACATGTTTTTGCCTGTGGCAACATGAATGTGACGGAGACTCACTGCTATTGTAATTCCGCCGTTTGCTCTTTCAAAACTAGCTTTATGCTATGCAACTTGTATTGAATATTTTGTAAGTCTGGATCATCGATGTAAGAAAATTGATACTTTGTTGTGATTTTACATCGTAAACTGTGTGTGCAAACGAATCGATCCAGGGATTTGCACTATACACAGTTATCTGCCTTATTTAAAGTGTAGGTACGCTACACGCGCTCCTCATCGCCTCAAGAAAACTGCGACACTACTTCCGGGGGCACCCCATCATGGTGGTCACCTCTTTTCCCCTGGAGCAGATCCTGCGCAACCCTAACGCCACATATCGTGTCGCGGGATGGAACATAGAGCTACAGCCATTCAACTTGCGCTTCGATACCACAAGGGTAATCAAAGGAAGAGCGCTGGCAGACTTTGTCGCCGAATGGACTGATCCAACCCCTGAAGAGCCTTTAGGAGAAGAACAAGAGCCCTTGGGAGACAAAATGCCCAGCCACTGGACCATGAAGTTCGATGGAGCTTTCACTTGTCGTCAGGGTGGGGCTGGCGTGGTCTTGACCTCACCGAAGGGCGACAAGCTCTATTATGTGGTCCATTTGTGCTTCGAAATTGACAAGATATCCAACAATATTGCCGAGTACGAAGGCTTGCTCGTGGGCCTACGGGCTGCAATCGCTTTGGGCATCAAGCACCTGCTAATCAAGGGCGACTCCCAGCTGGTCGTCAACTTCTCCAACAAGAGCTACAAGCCAAAGGAAGACCACATGGCCGCATACTTTGAAGAGGTCCGCAGGCTTGAGAAGCACTTCAGGGGAATGGAGCTCATACACATCTCAAGAAAGGAAAATCAAGAGGATGATGACATCGCCAAACGCGCGTCAAAGAGGCAAGCTCAGCTGCCAGGCGTCTTTGAAGAAATACTTGTCAAGGCTTCCATAAAACAACATCAAGAGGCCATGCCCGCAAGCACAGACGAAGTGCTCCCGCCACCACCTACGGTTGGGGCTCCCCATTGCGGACCCCCTACAGGGGAACGTCTGTTGCTCACAGCGGCGCATCAAGAAACAGGATGAATTGACGAGATCAAAGACTACCTCACCAAAGGGATCCTTCTCGAGGAAGATGTTGAACCGGAGCGAATCGCCTGCCATGCAAAATCCTACCACATCCTCGAAGGAAATCTCTACCGCAAGCGCCAAACGGCATCACGCTCAAATGCGTCCCTCCTGAAGAAGGCAAAATGCTGATCAAGGACATCCACAGCGTGGAGTGCGGCCACCATTCGTGCGCCCGCACCGTCACAGGAAAAGTCTTCAGGAGTGGATTCTATTGGCCTGAAGCACTTCAGGATGCAGTTGACATCGTTCAAGCATGTGAAGCTTTCCAATTCCACGCCAAGCAAATCCACCAACCTGCGCTGGGGCTACAGACACTCCTGACCGTTCGCGATCTGGGGGCTGGACATCCTGGGACGTTTCCTGACAGCGCAAGGGGGATATCGCTACCTCTTCGTGGCCATCGACAAGTTCACAAAGTGGCCCGAAGTAGAGGCGACGCGCACAATTCCAGCAAGCGCGACGGTGAAATTCATCAGAGGCCTGGTCTGCGCTTCGGAGTGCCTAACCGCATCATCATCGACAATGGCTCGCAATTCACCAGTGGCATGCGAAAAGATGGGCATCAAGCTCTGCTTCGCCTCAGTCGCTCATTCACAAATCAATGAACAGGCCGAGCGAGCAAACGCAGAAGTCCTAAGGGCCTAAAGACCAGGACCTTCGACATCCTTAAAGGCCACGGCAAGGGCTGGATCAGTGAGCTCCCTTCGGTTGTCTGGTCCATCCGTACAACGCCACCCAAGCCTACAGGGGAAACACCATTCGCCCTCGTCTATGGAGACGAAGCAGTCCTCCCAACAGAAATAAAGCATGGATCCCCACGGGTCCTTGCCTTCAACGAGGACCAGCAAGAGGATCTCCACAACAACGACCTGCTGCTTCTCGAGGAACTACGACGCCGCGCCGCCCTTTGGGCGGCAAAATACTAGCAGGACCTGTGACGCTACCATGGCCGCAAAGTGCGCTCACGCACGCTGGAGACAGGCGATCTCGTCCTCACACGAATCCTCTCCAGGGAAGGCCTCCATAAGCTATCACCGATGTGGGAAGGCCCCTACAGGGTCACCCACATCGCCAGGCCTGGCGCGGCTCGCCTCGAAACTCAAGACGGCATCCCCGTCAAGAATCCATGGAAGATCATGCACCTACGCAAGTTCTACCCGTGATCATTGTCACGCCCGTGATCATCGTCACGTCAAGACATCTGGCGGAAGAGGCAGCTTACGGCTCAACCTCCCTTCTATTCTCTAAGTCTTTCTGTCTGTCCTTTCTTCTCTTAGACCTCTTGAAGACTAAGTTAAATCAAAGACCAGCCTAGGTGATACCAACATCGTCAAGTCTGAAGATTATTCAAGTCTACCAAGAATTCAATCAAGACATCACCAAGGAGAATATTACAAGTCCGGAGATGAAGCCTGGAAGACCAACTACATCCTTCTTACTATCTTTTCCCTCTTTCCTAATCTTATCTTTCACTTTAGACATAAACGATTTTTGATCATGTTATTACCATCTTGAAGTTTGTTTGATCCTAGCGGCATAGTGAGATGAAGCGGCCTGGAAACTAACCTTACATGTCCACGTACATGAGACCTGTTCCACAATTTAAGTGGCTGGCCGGGTGTCTGTCTCTCTCACTTTAGTGAATATCCAATTTACAAAGAGTTGATAGTAATTGTTGATCACCTTATAAAACTTAGTGTTTTCTACAAGTATTTATGCACATCATGGCTAAGCCATTTGAGTGCTTATTTAAGATAATTTATAACAAAGTTATTTTGTCCAACTTCTGACCTTAACCCTTAGTCATTTCTGACCAACCTAACTGCCTTGCATTAACTTAAAAGAATTTCATGGCATGACATGCATTTCTAGTCCTTAGAAATAATTTGCATATCATACATGACATGTTTTCCTTAGAAGTTTACAAAACTTGTTTGTTCACTAGATATGAGCATGTAGGTTTGATGATTGCTGTTTGTTGATTGTTGTATTGTTGTTTGCTTATATGGTTTAGATTAAACGGAGAGCAAACGTTCGTTGTTGAAAAGAGTTTGTGAACAACGACAAAATTCAAAGGCAAGTGGCACACCCCCATAAAAGTCCTATTATTTTCTATGCATGAGTAGATTATTTTCTATAAGCATGTGTAGGATAGTATTGCTATGCAAGCCATGTTTAGACTTCCTTATTCCTGTGTCTAGGTTCCTATGAAAATACTTAGTAGAATTGTGATGCTACGCAAAACTATTTTGATGAAATGTTAAATTCTACTAAGTTATAACCAAACACCTGGGTGGAATTGGTTGCTTGGCTGTATGAGTTGAGTGTTGTCTCCAGGGGATTTACCTGTGGGATATTCACTTGTGGATGGCCACCCAGGAACAAAGGGATCTGAAGAACTCCGAGTGAAGATTGCTTCTCGTGCAGCCATTGCCAATATGGGCTCTGGCTTGATCAACTAAGCTGCGTGGACTCGCCCCGGCCTGACAGGTGGAGGTAGTGGTCTGTAGGTGGAGCGCGTCAGGCCAGAGTGGGAGGGAAAATGCTTCTGAAAGATCTCGTCTCATTCTTCTCCTTTCCCTTATCACAAATGGCGTGTAAAGGATAATTTGGGGTACAATGGTGAACGTGCGCAACCTCTGCATAGTATAAAACTAAGTACTTAGCCGTGTCCCCGGAAACGGACAATTGAGCAGCTGAACGAGGACGTCAACGGAGGATTCCACCATTCCAATTTTTAAATTAAAAACTTGATGGGTGAACAAGGGTAGAATAAGACTATGGCTTTCATACCATATTTGTCTCAGCGAGGTAAAGTTGTTTCAAAAAGTTAGGGGAAAACTTGCTTTCTGCAAAATAGCCTTGAGCTCCACCAGCCAAATAAGCATATAGGTCATAGAGTTATTCCTCTAAGTGTCCACCATAGTGTCACTTACCAGTTCCTTTTTAATGGTTCTGACCCACGTTGTTGCAATATATATCTTATTGCAGACTATTCTGATGATGAGTGATAATTTTACTAAGGGTTTCGAGTATTCAACCAACATGTTCGCCTGTGGCACATGATGATGATTGGGGACTCCATGAAGAATAATTTTCCGCTGTTTACTCTGTTCACTGCTAGCTTTATGCATTGCAAATTTGTAATGATATTTTCTAAGTCTGGATCAGCGTTGTAATAAATTGATACTTTGTTGTGATATTACATCGTAACTGTGTGTGCAAACGAATCGATCCAGGGATTTGCACTATACACAGGTATCTGCCATATTTTAAGTGCATGTATACTACAGAGGGCGCGCTCGTACGTCCCCTTGAAGTTGGAGACGAACTGCTTGCAGAGCTCCTCCCAAGAGTTCACAGAGTCCTCAGGGAGGTTTAGGAGCCACAACAGCGCCGAGTCGCGAAGCGCGTGGGAGAACCAGTTGGCCATGACCTTGTCGTCTCCACTGGCCGCCTGGATGGAGGTGGTGTAGAGCTGCAGGAACTCGATGGGGGTTGCTGGAGCCGTCGTACCCCTTTGGGAGAGCCGGCCTGAACTTCGGGGGCCAGACCAAGCGACGCAGGGAGCGGGTGAACGCCATGCAGCATGTGGCGTACGTGTCGACCCCGTGCTGCAGCGCGCTGCGGTTCCGCTGGCCCGCCTGGCCGATCTCCTCCACGAGCCTGTTTTGGCGGTTGCGCTGGAGCTCCATCCCCACGCGAGCGTCGGGCGCGGTGTGCTGCACGATCAAACAATCGTGCGGCGAGGACGCATGCGAGGCAGCCCTCTGCGTCGCAGCCGGTGCAGGCCCTGGCGGGGGCGGAGGCGCGTTTGTTGCGACCGTGCCCGCGAGAGAGGGGTGCACGTTGGACTCCGACGGAGCGGGGCGCATAATGGCGATGCCGACGAGGTGGTTGAGGCGCTCCAGCCACTGTTCGTGGGCCTCAGCGGTGGGCTGGTAGCGGAGAAGCTCCTGCGCCATAAGCAGCGCGGTGTGGGGCGCGGGGTCCGTCCTGCCAGGGCCGGAACCGCTCGGGCGCTGCGTCGGGTGCGACGACTGCGTGTCCTCCTGGTGCTTGGAGTTGCGTTCGGGCTCCTCCGCATGAGGGCCCGAGGGGGCGCGCTCTTCATGGCGGGGTCGGCCCCGTCGTGCGCGAGTGGCCGTGGCGCCTGTTGGGGCGCGCGCTCCTTCAGGCGAGCGTCGGTTGAAGCGGGCGGCACGGGTAGCGCGGGTGTTCGCCATCGCTCGGAGGCGGCTCGAAGGTCGTTGACGCGCCTCAATCCCCTACCTGCCGCGCCAAATGTTGGGGTATGACTCCCTAAGAACAGAGGTAGTCACTTCCTGAAGTGTAGTTCGTGAAGGGGACTGAACGCGGAGGTCAAGACCCCCGAGGGGCGCGGCGACGATGCTCGCCGGACCAGGAGATGAAACACCCACGACAGAGATAGGCACCAGCCCGTACCCAGGTTCACGGCCCTCGAGAGTAGGTAAGACCGCTACTCCTGCTTGTCTGTATTAAACTATTGAGGTTACAATGCTGCCTAACTCGCCGAGAGCCCACTTGAGGCGGTTCTTGCCTGGGGAGGGAAGCAATGGTCTTCTTCCTTCTCCAAGCAGAGGCTAACCTACTCAGCGGCGTTATTGTTTACAAGAGTTGTAGCAAGCAATTGGCAGACCCTTCTACGAAGGAGGTCTTGCCCCTTTTATAGGCGCCTTAGGCACTCTTCTTCTGCTCGACCTTCACGGTGGCTCCCACACGGCAGTGGCGTGGAGGAGCATGAGTCCACCATCACCCGATCGTCCATGAACACGGTCCATCATCGATAAAGTTGGGCGCCGTGGCCGACAGGCAGCCGACCGCGCTGTACTGCCCGCAGGGACGGCAGTCTCTGTGGTGGAACCCGCGATGACGTTCTCTTTTGGAGGGTTGCGCCGTCCATCTGCTTTATCGTCAGAGTGGAAGGTCTTGGGAGTCCTGGAGCAGGCGGCGCAACTTTATTGACACCTTTATCACCAAAACGGCAACGGGAGTGCCTGTGTCACCATGTGGGTGTGGCAGAGGCCATGTGCGTCCAGCCGCACTTCCTTGGCCGCGACGTTTCCCCACAGGACTGGGTAGGCCTGTGGAGGGATTCCTGTTGACTTCCCTCCAGGCGCGTTGATGACTCGGGAGGGTCTCCTGAAGTGAGGGTCCGAGTGAGGCCCTCGCTTCCCCTTCAGGCCCTCGAGGGGAATTGCCTCTCGAGGGTCCCGCTAGGTGGCGAGACTTGGTCCTTAGTCGTTTTGTCTGATTAGCCCGCGTGTGAGGCCTGGGGGGAGTGGGCTCTCCATACCCCAGTTCCCACTGGGTCGACAGACGAGAGGTTTCGTTTAAAGGTTTCGAGTCTTCAACCAACATGTTTTCGCCTGTGGCAACATGAATGTGATGGAGACTCACTGCTATTGTAATTCCACTGTTTGCTCTTTGAAAGCTAGCTTTATTCTATGCAACTTGTATTGAATATTTTGTAAGTCTGGATCATCGATATAATAAAACTGATACTTTGTTGTTATATACATCGTAAACTGTGTGTGCAAACAAATTGATCCAGTGATTTGCACTATACACAGGTATCTGCCTTATTTAAAGTGCATGTACGCTACAGATGGTATCAGAGCACTGTGTTGCCTGTAGGATCGAAACCCTGGGTTTGGACAGAACTAGGATTTGGCCATAGGATTGGAAATCTATTTCATTCAGTTTACTAAAAATAAAGACTTTTCAAACATCATTCTTGTAACTATCTTAACTATTTTCCTTTCTAAGTTTCTTCTCTTGTTTCTTAGATGACCACCGTCATTGAATCACTCAAGAAGGGACCAGTGATGACCATGACCTTGGAATGTGAGACTGAGTTTCCAAGAGCACTTAAGGATAATATGAAGAGCTTGGGTTTTGAAGGAGAAGCAGTATACAAAGGTTTTCCTTTCATGGATGAAGGCCAAGAGTACTGGTGGGTGCAAGTCCATCTATACAAGAGCAAAGAAGATGACCACAAGACTGAGGGAGACTGCATGTTCACTAACCCAATACTTCACACATCATTCTTGGATTCAGCATGAAATGCAGCATGGAGAGCCATCGAGTACCTTGTAGAAAGACTTCATTTTAAACTTCACAACACCCAGAAGTATCTTGAAGAACTAAGTGAAGTAGAAGAGGAACTCGAGGCACTCAAGAAAATGATAGATTAGACCACCTACCCAATAGAATAACGAGAACCAATGACGTATTGACCTATCAAATTGTGGTATGGCAGTACTGTCACTTTTGTATTTCCATGACGTTGGTGTATTTCGTTCATTAAACGATCAGTTTGGTGTATTCCATGTGTTTGCTTGTGTTTGAACCTTGTTGCTTGATGCTTGTTAGATGTTGTTTGTAATGATTTGTATTGATCTTCTTATATAAGTTAGAACATTTTGAGTATCAACAAAACTTTTCTTTTAAGGGTGGTAGCCACCCAGATAATTCAAACCCAGCTGCTTAAACCCATATATCCCAAACCATCTTTCTTTCTAGCCTTCTCAAGCATTTCTCAGTTTCTTTCTAGCCTCTCCGAATCCATATATCCCAAACCCATATATCCCCTGCAAGTTTTTCAAGTTTACATGTCAGAAATTACATTTCTCAGAACCTCTCGAGTTATCACAATCATCTCAAGCATTTCCAGTTTCTTTCTAGCCTCTCCGAATCTCGGGGACGAGATTCCTTTTAAGGGTGGTAGTCTGTAACATCCCAACATTTTGGAATGTTTAAAAATCACTAAAATTTAAAACTTTTGTTTTGATTAAAATAAAATATTAAAATGCATAAGAAAACCAACTATAAAAGACTTTAAGCATATTGAAAAAGCTTAATATCTTTAACATCTCAAATAATCATTATTTTCAAAAGTTGTTTCAAGTTAAACATTATAATATTCATAGTATTTCTTAAAGCTCAATGTATAATTTGACAAATGATCTACAAACCTTCAAACCATTTTCATGTAATACAAAGTTTCTTTTTTAAGTATTTGATTTCAACCACTTAACCATATCTATTCTTAAATTCATAAATTCAAAACTATTTCAAAATCGTATACTTGCAAATTGGTTTCAATCTTTCACCTGAGTTCAAAACATAGTTTTATAAATTACAGGCCTATAACTTATAACTTTAAAACTTCATAGATTTTAATTAATGAATTATCCAAATAGACATTTCCTTAGCTTAAATGAACTTCATTTAATTTCAAAGCATAAAATGATTTCGTGAATATATATTGTATATAAGAAATGAACTAAATCTGAAATATTTTCCAAAGTTGTTTATGAAGTTTTAGAATGAATTATCTTAATATAAATATATGGTGCACAAAATATTTTGAATAAAAAATGATTAATATTCTACTTAAGCTCAAAATGAATTAATAGTGGAATATAATTTTAAATAACTTAAAATTCAAACATATTTGAATATGGGTATTTCATAGAAATTTTTTTGCCAAGAATAAAAATTAATTAAACCCTAGTTTTAAATTTAATATAAAGTGTCAAATTTGTATTTAATCAATATTTCAAAATTATTAATTTTGAAGATTGTTCAAAACATGCCCACAACTGGTTTAACACAAAGATATTAAGTTTACAAATTTATAGAAATTTGTTTCACTTCATTTGGAGTTTTGAATCAAAAGTTATGAAGAAAATAAAAAAATCAGAAAAGAAAAGGAGAAAAACCTGACCGAGGGGGGGGGGGGGACCACCTCTCAGTGGGCTTCGTCCTTAACCTCTAGCCGAGATTTTCGCCCCCGAATCCTCCTCCGATTCCTTCCAAAAATCCGGGCGAGATCGTCACGATTTGCTTCTTCCCTGGCCCTTTAAAAAGCCCCTTCCCTCCTCTCTCGTTTGCCCCCAGAAACCGTAACTATAGCGCCGCCAGGCCACTCAAAAAGCTCGCCGGAGTCCGCAAGCTTCCGCCGCCGGTTTCTTCGAGTCAGGCGAGGTAAGCTAGTGCCTCAGCCCGAAATGCTTCCCTCCTCTTTTCCCTTGATCTCACACACCCGCTGAGCCCCCGAATGTAAATTTTGGTGTAGCCAATCGAGCAAGGCATGCTCAACTGGAGCTCGTCGCCGTAACCTTGCCTCCGGCCGTGACCCCGCCTGTACGTGAAGAAATCAAAGTCGCCGTCACCTCCATCATCTTCACCGCAACGCGCCGCACCCGAAACCGTCCTCCTCGAGTCTGGGGGTGCACCGGAACCATCGGTCGGTCCACGCCCGAGCGGAGCGCCGCCGCCTTCGTCCTCTCCGACGAGTCCCCGCTGCCAGGTAATGGCCACCCCTCCTCTGCCGTCCGATTTAGATCTAGTGGCGCAGATTAGATCTCAGCCGAATCGGTATCAGCGAACCAGAGCGTGCCACGTCGATGCCCAGTCAGCGCCTCATCAGCAGCCACGTCAGATCCAGTCAGCGCCGAGTCAGCGGCACAGTCAACACATCTGCCTTTTTGCAGAAAAGACCCTGTACATTAGTTTTATCATATATTTTTCTCTGTTTATCCAAATTCAAATATTTTTATATATTTGGAAAGCCCTTGACATGTAGAATGTTTTAGATCTGTTAAAATTCACATTTGACTTAGTTTAAAATATTCAAATTTCAAATGGTGGATTTTAGTATTTTTGTCATAACTTTAAATCTATAAATTCAAAAATTGCAAATAAAATTGTTTTAGGAACTTTCGAATATTTGTAATGTGATGCCTCTGCTATAAAATATTTTTGAGTATTATTTTGATGATTTAATAGTTATATGTTTAAATTGAATAGTCTGAATAAATTTGATATAACTCTTGATAGAAAAATCATTTTTGAGTAAATCCAATTGCTATAAATTTAATTAAATCCCCTCTGTCTATTAACACTATTTATAAAATCTTATTATAAAAGTTTAATCACACAAATTTTAATCTTATATTTATTCCTTTATTTATATTTCACAAAAATAGAAATAAATTAGATTGCATTTATAGCCCCATGCATATTTTATAAATATCAAAAAATTTAGTATGATGTTTCTTATGATTAAAAAATGCATTTCAGGCATAACATATTTTTATCATATAGTTATACTCCTCATAGGGAAAACTTATCCCTTATTTTCTCTAAGTTAGGATTATTTTCAACTTAGTATTTTGGTAAAGTGCTATGCACTAAGACACTTAGGATTTTCAACATGGAGGTATAAGACCAATGAAGGACTTAGCCAAAACAGGACTTCAGAAGTATCTTCAAGGAGTAGAAGCACTTAGAAGAAAATCGAGAAGGAGTTCATGAAGACCAGTCAAAAATATTTTCTAAGTCTTGCTTCCCTCTCTCTTTTCTCCCTTCTTCTCTTAGACTTCATGATGAATAAGTTAATACAAGACCAGCCTCAGTGATACAAGAATCATCAAGTCTGAAGATTTATCAAGTCTACAAAAATTCCATCAAGACATCACCAAGGAGAAAGTTGCAAGTCTGGAGATGAAGTCTGGAAGACCAACTACTTCTTTCTTTCTATCTTTTCTTTAGACTTAAACAACCTTTGGATCATGTTATTAACATCATGGCTAAGCCATTTGAGTGTTTATTCAAGATACATTATAACAAAATTATTTTGTCCAACCTCTGACCTTAGCCCTTAGTCATTTTTTACTAACATAATTGCCTTGCATTAACTTAGAAGATTTTCATGGCATGAAATGCATTTCTAGTCCTTAGAAATATGTTTACACATCATGCATGACATATTTTCCTTCAAAAGTTATGAAACTTGTTTGTTCATTTTGTATGTGTTTGTATGCATTGTGTTGTGATGTGTTGAATGTTGATTGTTGTATTGTTGTTTGTCTATATTGTTTAGACTGAACGGAGAGCCTCGACTTACGTTGAAAAGATTTTGTGAGCAAAGACATCATCCAAAGGCAAGTGGGCACACCTCATAAACCTCCTATTATTTTCAATATGCATTACATAGTGTATTTTTATATAAGTATGTGTAGGATAGTATTGCTATGCTAAACCTGTATAGAAATTCCTTACTACTGTGTCTAGGTTCCTATGAAATACTTAGTAGAATTATTTGATGCTATGCAAATGTTGTTTTTGTGAAAATCCAAATTCTACTAAGTTATGAAAGAACCTCATGGGTGGATTGGTTGTATGGAGTCGAATTGAGTGGCTACTCAGGCCCATGTCTATGGTTCGTGGAGTACGTGCACTTGTGGATGGCCACCCAGGGAACAGAGGAATCTGAAGAACTATTGCTTCTAGTGCAGCCATTGCCAATGGGCTCTGGCTTGATCAACTATGTTGCGTAGACTCTCTCCGGCTTGACAAGCAGATGTTGAGGGTGTTAGGTGGAACGGGTCAAGCCAGGTGGGAGGGAAAATGCTTCTGAAAGATCTCGTCTTATTCTTCTCCTTTTCTTTATCACTATAAGTGTGTAAAGGATAGTTTGGGTTGAATGGGTACAATGGTGAACGTGCACAACCTCTGCAGAGTGTAAAACTAAGTACTTAGCCGTGTCCCCAGTACGGACAATTTGAGCAGCTAATCACGGACGTCAATGGAGGATTCCACCATTCCAACTTCAAAAATTAAAACTTGATGGGTGAACAAGGGTAGAATGAGATTGTGGTTGTCATACCACGAATGTCTCGAATAGAAGAAAAGTGTTTTCCAAAGAGTTAGGAAAAAAATTGACTTAATGCAAAATAGCCTTGAACTCCACCAGCCAAATATGCATATAGGTTATAAGAGTTATTCCACTAAGTTTCCACCAGAGTGTCACTTGCCAGACTCCATATTTAATAGAATCTGACCCACGTTGTTGCAATATTTTTCTTATTGCAGATTGTTCAGATGACGAGTGAGGTTTCGTTTAAAGGTTTCGAGTCTACAACCAACATGTTTTTGCCTGTGGCAACATGAATGTGACGGAGACTCACTGCTATTGTAATTCCGCCGTTTGCTCTTTCAAAACTAGCTTTATGCTATGCAACTTGTATTGAATATTTTGTAAGTCTGGATCATCGATGTAAGAAAATTGATACTTTGTTGTGATTTTA
The DNA here is from genome assembly GCA_026929855.1 of Poa annua. NCBI lineage: Eukaryota > Viridiplantae > Streptophyta > Magnoliopsida > Poales > Poaceae > Poa > Poa annua. The sequence goes on from CM049426.1 coordinate 76,202,468, forward strand.
CATCGTAAACTGTGTGTGCAAACGAATCGATCCAGGGATTTGCACTATACACAGTTATCTGCCTTATTTAAAGTGTAGGTACGCTACACGCGCTCCTCATCGCCTCAAGAAAACTGCGACACTACTTCCGGGGGCACCCCATCATGGTGGTCACCTCTTTTCCCCTGGAGCAGATCCTGCGCAACCCTAACGCCACATATCGTGTCGCGGGATGGAACATAGAGCTACAGCCATTCAACTTGCGCTTCGATACCACAAGGGTAATCAAAGGAAGAGCGCTGGCAGACTTCGTCGCCGAATGGACTGATCCAACCCCTGAAGAGCCTTTAGGAGAAGAACAAGAGCCCTTGGGAGACAAAATGCCCAGCCACTGGACCATGAAGTTCGATGGAGCTTTCACTTGTCGTCAGGGTGGGGCTGGCGTGGTCTTGACCTCACCGAAGGGCGACAAGCTCTATTATGTGGTCCATTTGTGCTTCGAAATTGACAAGATATCCAACAATATTGCCGAGTACGAAGGCTTGCTCGTGGGCCTACGGGCTGCAATCGCTTTGGGCATCAAGCACCTGCTAATCAAGGGCGACTCCCAGCTGGTCGTCAACTTCTCCAACAAGAGCTACAAGCCAAAGGAAGACCACATGGCCGCATACTTTGAAGAGGTCCGCAGGCTTGAGAAGCACTTCAGGGGAATGGAGCTCATGCACATCTCAAGAAAGGAAAATCAAGAGGATGATGACATCGCCAAACGCGCGTCAAAGAGGCAAGCTCAGCTGCCAGGCGTCTTTGAAGAAATACTTGTCAAGGCTTCCATAAAACAACATCAAGAGGCCATGCCCGCAAGCACAGACGAAGTGCTCCCGCCACCACCTACGGTTGGGGCTCCCCATTGCGGACCCCCTACAGGGGAACGTCTGTTGCTCACAGCGGCGCATCAAGAAACAGGATGAATTGACGAGATCAAAGACTACCTCACCAAAGGGATCCTTCTCGAGGAAGATGTTGAACCGGAGCGAATCGCCTGCCATGCAAAATCCTACCACATCCTCGAAGGAAATCTCTACCGCAAGCGCCAAACGGCATCACGCTCAAATGCGTCCCTCCTGAAGAAGGCAAAATGCTGATCAAGGACATCCACAGCGTGGAGTGCGGCCACCATTCGTGCGCCCGCACCGTCACAGGAAAAGTCTTCAGGAGTGGATTCTATTGGCCTGAAGCACTTCAGGATGCAGTTGACATCGTTCAAGCATGTGAAGCTTTCCAATTCCACGCCAAGCAAATCCACCAACCTGCGCTGGGGCTACAGACACTCCTGACCGTTCGCGATCTGGGGGCTGGACATCCTGGGACGTTTCCTGACAGCGCAAGGGGGATATCGCTACCTCTTCGTGGCCATCGACAAGTTCACAAAGTGGCCCGAAGTAGAGGCGACGCGCACAATTCCAGCAAGCGCGATGGTGAAATTCATCAGAGGCCTGGTCTGCGCTTCGGAGTGCCTAACCGCATCATCATCGACAATGGCTCGCAATTCACCAGTGGCATCTTCAGGGCTTACTGCGAAAAGATGGGCATCAAGCTCTGCTTCGCCTCAGTCGCTCATTCACAAATCAATGAACAGGCCGAGCGAGCAAACGCAGAAGTCCTAAGGGCCTAAAGACCAGGACCTTCGACATCCTTAAAGGCCACGGCAAGGGCTGGATCAGTGAGCTCCCTTCGGTTGTCTGGTCCATCCGTACAACGCCACCCAAGCCTACAGGGGAAACACCATTCGCCCTCGTCTATGGAGCCGAAGCAGTCCTCCCAACAGAAATAAAGCATGGATCCCCACGGGTCCTTGCCTTCAACGAGGACCAGCAAGAGGATCTCCACAACAACGACCTGCTGCTTCTCGAGGAACTACGACGCCGCGCCGCCCTTTGGGCGGCAAAATACTAGCAGGACCTGTGACGCTACCATGGCCGCAAAGTGCGCTCACGCACGCTGGAGACAGGCGATCTCGTCCTCACACGAATCCTCTCCAGGGAAGGCCTCCATAAGCTATCACCGATGTGGGAAGGCCCCTACAGGGTCACCCACATCGCCAGGCCTGGCGCGGCTCGCCTCGAAACTCAAGACGGCATCCCCGTCAAGAATCCATGGAAGATCATGCACCTACGCAAGTTCTACCCGTGATCATTGTCACGCCCGTGATCATCGTCACGTCAAGACATCTGGCGGAAGAGGCAGCTTACGGCTCAACCTCCAAGCATTTTTTGTCTCCAGAAGGATAAAAAGAAACACGTGATCATTGTCACGCCCGTGATCATCGTCACGTCAAGACATCAAGCGAAAGAGGCAGCTTCCGGCTCAACCTCCAAGCATTTTTTGTCTCTAGAGGTTAAAAGCTCACGGCTTAAATCTCCAAGCTCCAAAGGCTTCTCTCGAGGGTCAACCCTCCGAGCTCTCCATGTAACGAGCCACCTCAGGGCGTCGAGAGTCTTTTCCACTAATGGGTGGTCCCCATGGCTCTACATGGTCAAACCATTAACTTGGCAACTCCAAGCATAATGAGATAATTTCGTTCCTAAGTGAACTTAGCGCTACGGCGCCGATATGTAATATTTGGTGGTGAGTTTTATTTATGCATTACTTATTTGAAATGTGCGCTTATATCTCTCCATATGCGCACCTCACGAGCGGGGGCTGAGTACGGCGCCAATGCCTCAAATGACACACCAGCAGCACTGCAAAACCCAAGGATCCGAGCTCCTGGCTGGAGGGCAAGCTCCCACAAACACGCCATCTCTACAAAAGACCTTGGTACTTAATCTCCTCGCGAGGAACGCCTGAGGAGACCTATAAGCACGCACGAGTCCTCTGTACCGTGCACAAGCGTTTGGGTTTGACCCTCTAAAATTTACAGGGAAGAAATGCCCCCGCAAGCCTGACGAGGCATCCGGGAGGGTCCCCTGGAGAGGACCTCCTTGCCGGGCCAAAACCTCTACAGGGCAAAAGCCTCGAGAAGCTAAGTCTCGCACCCACGCCTCGAGAGCTTTTTTTCCCGCAAGTGCGCGTTTGCCCCTCAAGCGACTCCGCTTTCCCTTACGCTTCATGGACTACTCGTACATCTAAGGGTCCACTTGAGCATCGCGACTCAGGGCTCTTACCTCTCCTAGGCCTAAACTCCCCCCGGCCTTGCAGAGTCATTGCTCTAGCATACCAAAGTGGCGGAGTCATGGCACGAAGAGATGTGTCCTAACGACGCAGAGAACAAACAGACATGAAAATAAGTTCAAAGGAACCTCTCGAGGGGCAAACAAGCTAGAAGCAAATTGCAAACGAGAATATATTACATGCCCAAAAGTCGCAAATGTCTAAACATAAAGTTGTTTCAGATACAAGCGCACGCATGCGCAATGACAATGGCTCAGGCGGAATCAGCACCACCAAGCACATCCTCCACGGCGCCCTCCTCGGTCTCGGCTGAGGCGGCCCCCTCCTCGCTATCCTCCGCAGCGGCCTCCGTACGCTTGAAGCGGTTGCAGAAGGCATCGACTTGCTAACGGAGGGAGTTGGAGACCCGCCGCACGTCCTCGCCTTGACGAATCTCCGTCACTGTGGAGAGGTCGAAGCCTGGCGTGAGGTCCCTGAGGTTAGTGAAGATGCGGTCGACGACCACCTCGCGGAGGTCAGCGACAGGGACCCTTAGCACTGTGAAGAGCTGGTCGAAGTAGAACAGGTACATGGCAGCATTGCCGCGGCCTTGGACCTCGGAGTTTGGCGCGTCCGCGCCAAGCTGAGTGGCGAGCTCGTTACCCTGGGCGACCAGCGCCTCGAACATGCGCTCCCGCTGCCTCGTGAGCGCACGGGCCGCCTTGGCGGCGTCCACAGCCTCCGTCGCCTGGTCCATCGTGGGAGCCACCTGCTCCTCCACGTCCTTGGCTAGGGTGTTGAGGTCGTGGATGGCCTCGTTGTGGGCCTCCTCTGCCCAGCGTCGACCGTCCTTGGCGCGTTGGAGGCGGGCCTCAAGCTTGGAGTTGGCCTTCTCAAGCTCAGCGATCCGCTGAGCATCGGCAGCGTGTCTGGCCTTGAAGCGGTCCTCCTGCTTCTGGGCCAAGTCGCGGTACTCCTAGGATTTCGTCAGCCTGTACTGCTTCTCGCGCTCCAGGAGGGCGTCATCCGCCTCTTTCCTCTTCTCGGCGTACCGCTGCTCAAACCGCTTCAGGGCGCACTTCTGGGCGGCGACGTTCTCGTCATACTTCTTGAGCGCCAGGGCCAGGTCCCTTTCGCGCTCCTCGAGTTCTTCGCGTTGGAGCGCGAGCGCGCTCTCCGCCTGAAGCCGCTGCTCTTCGCGCAGCCGCACCTCCTTCTCCTTGAGGGCCAGCTACCGCTCACGCTCGGCGAGGCCCTTGCGGTCCTCCTCCAGTGTCTCCTGCGTGGCCCGGTGGGCGGAGAGGAGCTGGGTCTCCAGATGGCCCAGCTCGCGGCGTTTTTGCGCCAACGAGCCCTCCATGGCCTCGCGCTCGGCCGTCACCGCGGACAAGAGCTCGGCAGCAGTGTCACGCTCCTCCTGGAGGGGCGCAAGAAGCTCGGAGGCATCACGGATGGCCCCCTCGCGGATCTCCTTGGCGAAGCAGACGGACTCCTCGCCCGCGGCCTGCAACGCCAGGTCCTCTTGACGAGGAGCCTCGACGGCCGTGTTGAAGGACGCCCACGCCCTCGCCAGCTCCTCACGCTGTTGTGCGAGTTGTATGTCCTCGAGGGCGAGATGCGCCTCCAAGCCCTCCAGGGACTCCCTGACGAGGCGAAAGGCGACCTCGCGGTGCCCCGCGCTCTAGTCCCAGCGATGGAGGACCAGGTCTTGGCTTGTCGAGGGCCCAGCCCCTGAGTCGAGGCCCGAGAGCCTTGCCCCAGAACGTGCTCGGGGGCTAGGCTGCACTCTGCCCCCGGCCGCGTCAGCAGCTTCCTCGACGCCAGCACCAGCCTGGGTCTCATCCCCTGCAGCGGAATGAGGCGGAGAAGAAGGAGCCCCTCCTGCGGACTCACCCGCGTATGGCGCCGCCTAGCCCACCTCGGCCTCTGGCTGCGCGGGAGGCGTGGACACACGCGCCGGGGATGGCTCACGCGGCAAAGTTGGGTCGTGTGACGCCCTAAAATCGGTACTATGTAGATTTAAGCGTTCCCGCCAAAATCCGCATAATAACGATTTTAGGTCGCCCACCAGACATAATGTGCAAGCCGAAACATGCGCATTATGTGGGTGGAATTGTGATAACATTACAACAGTTCCGATACATCCACAAATACAACAAAGATATAATTAAAACAACGACTCGAACGAGTCAAGATACAAAAGATACAATACAAAGATACAAATGACAGCGGAAGCAAAAATAGTATCTGACTACGGATAAGATGCAAATTGGACTAAGAGTCTTGAAGATAAGCAATGGCGCCATATCCCTGCCCAGCCAAGCCGGAGGGATTCCCAAGCTAACGTCGTCAGACTTCAAACCTGTTGACTGCACATAAAGCACATCCCAAAAGAGGGTCAGGGCACTCCCTGGCAAGCAAAACCGACTTGCCTACTTTCTACACCATCTCCCAAAATATAGGGGAGGTGGACTTAGCGGCAGCAGCACTAGCAACCTAAAGAGACACGCTACAACTTCCGTCTAATCAGAGAGGGATAAGAGAGCGCATAAAGTAAACAACTACAACTAACACCAAACATAACCCATTCTTGAATTAACCCCCTCAACCAAATATGAGGAAGCAATTCGGGAAACTCACACATTGAACAGTTTTATTTATAATTTATAGTGAAAGTAATTCTATATTACTAGTCAATTTAATTAACATTAAATAGGTGCAAGTTGTCTAGATCTTGTTAGCCAGCATCATCACCAAAGTCATCCATAACCGTGGACACGGCTCATCGATAATATTATACCCTGCAGGGGTGCACTACTGTACCCATACTCGCATGATCAACCCAAGCAAGCATCAGGGCTTCTCAACACGACTCATTCCTTCACTACAGCAAGTCCAAGTGCCACCCATATGAGTTGTTACCCGCGTCAGGAGTCCGGCCGAATCTCAATTGCGGACTCATTAGTTTGTGTCCACGCGCCATGAGGCTCAAACCACAGTAGGAACTGTCCGCTTCGCGCGCACCACACCTATATGACCCCCCGTATCATGTAACCTCTCATCGATCGTCATCATCATGCACATGCATATGAGCAAATGGAAAACCCGAACTATTTGCGGCACATGGACAAGCTGTAGATCCGTTCAAAGTCGAGGGGGGCTCCATAGGGCCTCCCACAAGTGGTTAGTGCGCTCAAAATTGGATCCGTGGACAAAATCTCAGTTCCTAGGTCGACACTGAGCAGAACAAAGCACCTCGCAAGGCCTTCCGCCTGGTGCCTTATCTTTTAATTATAATACCCCAATATAATACAACATTTTATTAAGGTAGAATAATATATCATACTAAGCAGATGAAACATAAGACCAACAGACGACTCGCAGAAACAACTCTAAGCATGCGCTACGACTCGCAAAGGCCAACAGAAAAACATGCAAGGGGTTATGGGTTGTGGGGAGATAGCTGTATAGGCTGCAGGATAAACATGTGATGGGATCGCAATTCAAGAATCGATAACTAGGATAGCATAGATCAACGACAGGAATGAAAGATAATGTATAGGTAAACAAGCAAACTTTGCTTGCCTGGAATCCCGCATGGAAGCAGATCTTGTCGTGGCTCACACATCTCAACGTCGTATCCGCGAAGAAGCAACAAACACTGGAAAGCGTAAAAGATGCATTTTACAACTACGGCAAAAGATCCAGCATGATCATATGAGAATGATGCGTGGCATGGCGAGATGCAATTTGAGATGCACTTAACTCAAATTAAGCGGAACCGGGGTTCCGACAATTAATACTTAGGTGCAAGTTATTTATCTACTCCACAAATTAAATGTTCATTAACATGGCAAGACATGGCAAAGATGATCTAGTCAAATTAAATGGAATGGGGCAATACATATAGTGATTTGCCCCACACATCCCATATTTATTATTTAGGTGATTTGCTACACCCGAAAACCCAAGAGATGCAACAAATGCAATTATGATGCGATATGCACAAGATAGATGACATTTAAAAAAAAAGGTTTTAGGGTTAGGGTTTGGGTTCGTACGTCGGATCGGGTGAACTAGGGTTCGAAACCGACGTCTTCGATCCGTAGAGGAAGTAGTCGTTGCGGAACCAGGGCATCGTCGTTTGTCGGTGTCGTGGAAGTGGTCGCGTAGTCGTACTCGGTCATCCTCGTTGACGGGCGCGGGCACAGAGGAGCACGGCAAACGGACACCGGAAAGAAAGCGCGGACTGGCGGGCACCGCGACACGAACACGGGCGGCCACAGAAATGTGGCACCGGAAGAGGCACGCGCGGCGCACGTAGCAACACCACGAAGGGTGGACAACTCGGACAAAAATTGCGACGCCGAATGTCTTTCGGGCATTGTGTCGAACACCTTGCGGGTGGTGGCGGCGGCGGGCACACGGCCGTGAAGAGGAGGCAGCGGGGACGCGCTGCGGGGCGCGAGGCGGAGCGCACGGCGGCGGCGAGCGGCGCAGGCGGAGGCGAGCGGCGGAGGCGCGCGGCACGGCGGCGACGACACGGAGGGCGCGGGATGCGGCCGGCGACGGGAGCACGGGGGCGGCGCGGGGCGCGGACAACGGGCGGGCGCGCGGGGTGGAGACGAGGCGGCCGTGGCCGGCAGGAGGAGCGGCGCGGCGGGCGGCTCGGGGCAGCCTGCCGGCGGTTGGTGCGGAGGGCGCGCACGGCGGCGGCGGAGGCGCGGCGGCCGGGGCGGCACAGGCGCGAGGAGGCGCGGCGCGCGACGGCGGGGTCGGCCGGAGGCGATGGTCGGCGGGAGGAGCACGGGGGCGCGCGGTGGCGGCTGCGGAGCGCGGCGGGCGCGCGGGGCGCGCGTCTTGCGCAGGCGCTGGCGGCGCTGGCGTGGGAGCGGCGGCGGGCAGCGGCGACCCGGGGGCGCGGCGGCGCTGGCGTGGTGGATGGCGGCGGCGCCGCGTCGGCTCGCACGGGCGGCGGCCGGAGGCGCAGGGGTGGCGCAGGCGGGCGCGGCGGCAGCCAGGAGCGGGCGTGCGGGACGGGAATCGCGGGAGCTGCGGCTCGGGAGGAAGAAGGAAAAGGAAGGAAGAAGGAAAAAGGAAAGAAAAGAAAAGGAAAGAAAAGAAGAAAGAAAAGGAAGGAGAGAAAAGAAAAAAAGGAGAAAAAGAAAAAGAGAAAAAGGGGAGGGGGTGGCTGCAAAAAGTCAGGGGGTGGGAAAGAATTTTCCAGGGGGAAACCCTAGGGTTTGGGGTTAGATGGGTTTGGGCTTTATTTCTCTCCCCTTATTATTTTCTGATTTATATTTTTAAAACCAAAACGAAGAGGAATTTGAATACGAAACCCTTACAAAATATTTTTAGTTTTGAATAGACAATTTAATAAACTAGTTTTTAACATTTTTAAAAGATTTGAAAATAACACATTTTTAATTAATTTGAAATGCATTTGAATTTAATTGTGAAAAATAAATTTAAATGCAACAATTAAAATTAATGCGATGCCATGTCGATGCAAAAAGAAAAACTCACAAATCAAAAGGGGATAAATCCCGGGGCGTTACAGGTCGCAAGGGGGCGTGACCGCGCGAGGTGGAGTAGGAGCGTGAGGAGGAGTGGCAATCCTCTCCTCCGGAGCCTCCACCACCATTGGCTCAGGAGGCGGCGCAGAGGCCTCTAGGCGAGGTGCGGCCTCCTCCGCCTTAGGCGCTGCAGCCTACGCCCGAGGTTCGGCCGCCTCCCCTTGAGGCACCTCCTCACTAGGGCCTACGGAGGCCGTCTCCACAGGCCTCGTGGCCTCTTCAGCCACGGCCTCAACCGTGGCTCTCTTCACATCTGCTGCCTTGTGAAGCTTACGGCGCTTCACAGGCACAAGATCACTGGCAAGAACCAAGAAAAAACCTTCAAGAAAGGATAAAAGCAAAAAATAGAAGGAATCAAACAACCGAGTGTCGGGAACACTTACCCGGACGGTTGAGCGCGGAAGCAACCACATTGCCGTCCGTTACCTACCTCTCATGTTGGAAGGCACAGCAAGGGCTTGTAGAGACAACCTTCCAGAAAAGTCTATCCACAGCTTACGACATGGAAAAGGTGTTCTCCCAATACTTCCAAGGAACATACAAGCGTCCAAACACCTACACGGATTTGCAACGCTGTGTTCAGAAGCCGGACGAAACCATGACAGATTTTGTCAGCCGTTGGATCTTAGAGAAGTCCAACTGTCATGGTGTTTCGGACGCTCAGGCTATCCATGCCTTTTACACGGGCCTGCAGAAAAAGACCTTACTCCGTCACAGACTCGTCCGCGAGCAAGTCACGGATCTTGGCGAGATGCTCAACCTTGCCGCCCAATACGCGGCAGCAGATGATGACGCCCGTGACGATGATCCGGATGTCAATATCAGATCAAGACGGAACAACAAGCCCAAACAAGCAACGAAAGAAAAGGCCGGGCCGTCTAACGAGTTGTCGTCGCCTTCCCAAGAAACGCCGGCAAAAAGAAGTGAAAAAACAAGAAAGATAACCGTGACGCCGACTCAGGCCCTAAGGCGATATGCATCACTTATGAGCAGGCAAGATCAACCATATGCTTAGAGAGTGTCGTTTCATGGACGACTTCAAAAAGGACCCTACTGTTGGATGGAAGTCAAAAAAGTCAAAGAAGTACGACAAGAATGACAGCAAGGATGACAAGGACGACGACGACATGTCAATCTCAAGCGACGATGACGCCTCCGCCAAGAAAAAGAAGTTGTACCCGAAGGTCAAAGAGTCACTCGTATGCTTTGTCGGCACACTGATGTACACAGTGGGTGTGTTGTTGGGAGACCCCAAGAGGAAGGTGTGAATTAGTGCAGCAACAAGTTTCCCTCAGTATGAAACCAAGGTTATCGAACCAGTAGGAGATGAAGGATTCCCTTGAGGTGTCATGGCGCCAGAAGAACGTTGATGCTAAGTTGACGTGGAGCCTGACAACAAACAATCAAGATACTTTGCCCCAACTTAACAAAGGATTAAACGTACGTGTGGAAGAAAGAGTGATGTTTGCAGAAAGTAACAGGTTTGCAGTTGTGGTTTTATCAGATTAATGAGAAGGACCAGGGTCCAGAGTTCACTAGTGGTGTCTCTCCATAAATAATAATAACATTCATCCATGCATGGTAAACAAATTACAGCTAGGCAATTGACAGAATAATGATGAGCAACCCAATGCATATACTAATGATATGGTGTCTAGTGTGAGATTCATTCGGGCATTACAACAATATACATAGACCGTTCCAACTGCATCTATGACTTATAATCCACCTTCCGTTAGCGTCCGCACCCCTTTCAGTATTAAGTTGCATGCAACAGATTATCGCCTTAAGCACAGTGTGTAAAGTAAGTAAGTAACATCATCCTTAGATAAAGTACTATTGTTTTATCCCTAGTAGCAACAGTACATCTACAACCTTATAGTTTTCCGTCAGTGCACAAGATTAAATAGAGACATGAACCTACTATCCAGCATAAATACCCCCTCTTGGAGTTACAAGCATCTACTTGGCCAGAGCATACACAAGTAACGGATAGCATGCAAGATCATTAAATAGCACACACATGATATATTATGAAGCAATAACTTTAGTACTCAATATTCATCGAATCCCAGCAACATGGAGAATTACAACATGGAGAATTACATAAAGATGATCTTGACATGATAGCACAAGAGGAGAAGACAACCATCTAGCTACTACTATGGACCGTAGTCCAAGGTAGACTACTCACGCATCAGTCCAGAGGCGGTCATGGTGATGTAGAAGCCTCCGGGGACGATTCCCCCTCCCGACAGGGCGCCGGGGAGCAGTTCTGATCTCTCCCGAAGTGGTGGCGGCGACGGCAGCGGCTCGGGACTCTAGAGAAAAAAATTATTAACCGTCTGGAGTTTTTAGGTCACGGGGGCTTATATGGGCGAAAGACCTAGGTCGGTGGACGACCGAGGGCGCCACACCACCTCCTGGCGCGGCCAGTTTGGGGCCGCGCCACGAGGTGGTGTGGGCCCCTCGGGGTCCGTCTTCATCTCGTCTTCGGTTCTTCTAGTTGCAAATATTCCAAAAATAAATACTGGTTGACTCGTTTCCAATTTGGAAGATATTTCCTTAAGAGCTTTTCGGAAACCAAAAACAGCAGAAAACAGGGAGCTGGCACTGTGGCATCTTGTTAATAGGTTAGTCCCAGAAGATGCATAAAACTATATAAAATTAATATAAAACATGTAATAACATGATATATCATAGCATGGAACACAAGAAATTATGGATACGTTGGAAACGTATCAACATCCCCAAGCTTAGTTTTACTCGTCCTGAGTAGGCAAGAACGATAAAAGAAAAATAATTTCTGAAGTGACATGCTTAAACATAATCTTGATCATGTAATTCATTGTAAGGCATGTAAACTGAAATCAAATGAATAAGGGTTGTAGTTTATATTGATATCAAATGAGTAATGAACAAACAAGTAGGTGAAGCAAGTAAAGCTTTCAATGATATAGTACTAGATAGCAATCAACTGAGGAAAGTAGATATTAAAGATGATTTAAGCTTCAAGCACAACAATATAATCATCTAATGTTTCCAACTAACATGACAAATTTATGAAAGGATCAAGTCAAGTAATAGCAATATGCACGTAGATGATCTCTACTATAATACGGCCTAAGGTGTCCGCTACGTCATGGCGTTTTTGCGCTTTAACCCTTCAAGAAACACAAAAACAACCCGCACTTCCGTTTTACAATGGAATTGGATTTTGCACAGCCCGCAATCAGTTTCGTCATAATCTTCCATGATGTGCCGCCGCCAGCATCCACCCATCCCCTTACCTGCTCCATCTTCCGCCGCCGCCCACGGCTTCACCGTACCGAGTCCTCCACCCCCAACAGCGATCCTCGATGTGGTGCAAGGGCAAAATGAGAGGACAGGCCGAGGTAGGAGGAGACGGTTGCTCCGACGGTGAGAGAACTGGTCCACGGAAGAGGCGCCGCCAAGGAGTCAACCTCGGGCCGACCGGAAGTCCACGAGACTCCTGCTACCAGTGTCTGCAGGTGAGCCGAGCTTCCTTCCGAAATTCTCCGTGAGCTAACAAATCATGAACGACGCAGGGCACTCCGGCGTGGCACGTCACCCTCCGCCTCCTCCACTCCGGTGTTACGCCGCCGCCGGAAACCAGATCGAGTGCTCGAATAAGGAGATCAAAGATCAGACCTAAGCGACCCCATTTTTCTCTCAACAAAAATCCCCCTTCCACTCCGTTACCTCTCCAGGGGACGGATCGAGAGAGCTCCGGCGGCACCTCGCTTTTCCTGTTCCATCCATCTTCATTCATTATATTTACACGTGCCTCCCTCGAATAATCTGTCCAATTCATCTTTGAGAACAAATAATAGTACAGTTTCATTGCACCTAATGGGTTAGCCATTAGAGCTTTAGTTGGTTTGCAATGGTCTAACTGTGGACGAACCATTCTTACATGGTTAGTGCCCTTCTGCCATGTGGTACACATTAACTTGCATAAGCTTATTTTTACGGTATAAAAAAGGTAATGTGATGTGTTAGTGGGAGACAAAGTACACTCAATGTGAGAAAAGTGATGATCAAGTATATATTGTGATTTATGAAACATTGCCAAATAGTGTACCATGATTAAGTGAACTGGGCAATGGCGCCCACAGTAACTACTAGAAACACTGCAACTGCAAAGAAAACTTACTATGTATAATATGTAGATTCTGATAGCTTTGTGTAGTTGTGTGTGACTACAGCTTTCGAAACTCCTTTGTACCAGCAAGCTTCCACAACTCAACCTAATACCCTTAGTGCTTCAGTTCCTTGTTATGAGTAAAAAGTACTTCAGGTTCTCATACTTGATTTTCGTCATTTCTGTAGGTTGTTTCTAAAGGGAGACAAGGCAGAGAAACACAGAATCTTGTTCGAGTGAGTGCACTCATCCCTTGGAATTATGGTTAAACAGACAATTTGTTTCTTAAACTGTTTGTTGAATTTCCTTTGCAGCTCTACCTGTCAAACATACATCTCAATGCAGCAAGTGACATATTTATCACCGCATATGAGCTGTTGTTGATAAAGTAAGCTAGAAGTCGCCCTCTGCAAGCTCGCCACTAGCTTCTCAGTTGTGACCCTGAATCTCAGCTCATTACAGACGGTTAAAGCGCAAACCGATAGCAGGAGCTTCCTGCACGGCGCCATCTAGCTGCTCTTCTCTAGAACTCCAGTGCATGGCAGCTTCTTGTGTATGTTCCCATCAGCCCATGTTTGCTATCGACGAAGCTTGTTGCATGGTCGATCTCATTTCCTGGAATTGCTTCTCCGAAGATCATGTGAATATATGTGAGAACAAGGGCACACTATATCACGCAAGGTTTGCAATTGGGTTTTCTTGTTGATTGAACTGATATGTAGCGTACCTGCAGTTATAATATGACATGTACCTGTGTATAGTACAAACCACTGGATCGATTCGTTTGCACACATAGTTTACGATGTAATATCACAACAAATTATCAATTTTATTATATCGATGATCTAAACTTACAAAATATTCTTTATAAATTGCATAGCATAAAGCTAGTTTTGAAAGAGTAAACAACGGAAATAAGATAGCAATGAGTCTCCATCATCTTCATGTTGCCACAGACGAAAACAGTTGGTTGCAGACTCGAAATCGCTTAACAAAACCTCACTCATCGTCTTAACCTGTAACAAATAAATTTTTACAACAGAGTGGGTCAGATTTCATTAAAACGGAGTCTGACAAGTGATACTATGGTGGACACTTAACGGAATAACTCTATAGCATATATGCATATTTGGCTGGTGGAGTTCAAGCCTAATTTGCATAAAGCCAATTTTTCCTACTCTTTTGAAAACATTTTTCTTGAAATCAAGACGAGTATGGCATGAAAACCATAATCTCATCTTCTCTTGGTCGCCCATCAACTTTTAACTTAGAAATTGAAATGATAGGATCCTCCGTTGACGTCCTTGATCAGCTGCTCAAAATTGTCCGTAACCGAGGACACGGCTAAGTACTTAGTTTTACACTCTGCAGAGGTTGTGCACTTTCACCATTAGACCCAACAAATCCAAACTATCCTCAAGCACTCAAACTGTGCTAAGGAAAATGAGAGAGTTGAGATGAGACTTTTCAGAAGCATTTTCCATCCCCATAACGGCCTAACGCGCTCCACCTACAAAACCTGTACCACCACCTATCAGGCCGGGGTGAGTCCACGCAACTTAATCCATCTAACCAGAGCCCATTGACTAATGGCTGCACTGGAAACAATCTTCACTTGGAGTTTCTTCAGATCCTTTTGTTCCCTGGGTGGCCGTCCACAAGTGACCATCCCTTAGAGGTCACCCCTAAGAGACTACACTCAACAAAAAGCACATACAACCAATTCCATCCAGAAGTTTTATTCTTAACTTAGTAGAAATTGACTTTTCATAAAACAATTTTTGCATAGCATCAATATTTCTACCAAGTTATCAATAGGATTCTAGACACAACTAGTGTAAGGGATATAGTAGTTTTAGCATAGCCATACTATCCAACACATGCATATAAGAAATACACTAAGTAATGCATAGAAAAATACTTAGGAAATTTATGAGGGTGTGCCACTTGCCTTGGAAATAGGGAGAGCAGGAGTATCAGTTGCAAAAGCCTTGTTTCTCTCCGAAATTTCTAACAAGTCAAACAAGCCACAAATAAACATAGGAGCATAAATGCAACACTTAGAAAAATATGACATGCATGATATGAAAAATATTCTTAAGGACTAGAGATGCATGTCATGCCATGAAATTATTCTAAGTTAATGCAGGGCAAGTGTGTCAAAATTATAAGGACCAAGGTCATAGGTTGGATAGAATAACTTTGCTATAAATCAACTTGAATAAGTTGTAATGCTGTTGCAAGTCTTCACATGTAGGGTCAAGAGAAATCTTTAGCTCCCTTGTAGTTTTCTTCATCTTCAATTAGCACTCTTAGGACTTGGTTATAATCATAAGGACTTGGTTTATGTCCAAAGTGGATGAAGAATAGGAAGGCGGAAAAAGATAAAGAAAAGATGTAATTTTTCTTCTAGCCTTCCTCGTAACTTTCTCCTTGGTGTGATGTCTTCATTTAACTTTTAGACTTTGGTTTTTCAGACTTGATGATTCTTCAGTATTGATGATTCTTCAGAGTTGTCTTGGATATAACTTAGCAACCACGAAGTCTAAGAGAAAGAGAAGAAGAGAGAAAGACTTAGAGAAATAAAGGGGGATGGTCTTCTTGCAGTTACTCTTGATTTTCTTCTAAGTGTTTTTGCTTCTTGGAGATGCCTTTGGAGTTTTGTTTTTCGTGGCTAAGTCTTCGTTGGCCTTCTAGTCTTCATGTTGAGAATCTCAAGTGTCTAAGTGCATAGCACTTTATCAAAACACTAGGTTAAAAATAATCCTAACTTAGGGAAATAAGGAAGAAGTATAACTATACAACATATGCTATGCATGCAATGCAACTTATTTCTAAGGACAACACTTAACAAAATAAAACAACTAAGTTTTCGAGATACTAAATATTTCTAAGGAAAAGATTTAACATCTTTAAGATGTTGAAATTTTTGTAAGGAAGAGTGTTGTCGAAAAATAGTTATCAAATATTTTCTTAGGAAGAATTTACTTTGTTTAAAGAGGCAAAATATTTCTAAGTACGTGTTAATACCAAAGTGGTCATAATATGACTAAGTACTTTATAATTCGAATAGATGATGGAAATAATTTTTAATAAATTTTAATCATTAAAAAACACTTAAAAAGTATTTAATCAATATTAATTACAAAATCATAGAAAATTATTCTACAAAAAATAGTAGAAAATTCCTACTGCCAATTATTTGTCAATCAAACTTATAGCAAAAGAGTTTGATCACAGGAAGATTCGCTGTCGTGTGATCATTCAATAACAAGATTTTTAATTTGAAATTATGTTCAAAATACTTTTAAAGCCATTTTTAAGTAATTTAACAATAACAAGTTTATGCACGAACTAAAACTGGAAACTTATAATTTTAATAAATTCTACATATTATTCTGATTTCATGGATATAAAGTTTGCTGAATTTGGAGTTACGGTTTAAAAGTCATGAAGTTTCATAGTTTGACAAATTTTCTGTAAATTAAAACAACTAAGGCGACGTGGCTTCTTCTGATTGGCTGCCTCCGCTGACTGTGCTGCTGACTGGACGCTGACCGGGCGGTTGACTATAAATTCGACCGAAAACAAAGTTGCTAGGATCGGAAAACAATCTACACGAAAGTTGTAGAAAATTACGCGATCTATCTTACTAACATGATTATATCATGAGTATATGAATAGATTAGTCTCAAATCGCATTATACCTTTCTGCTCTAAAAGTTCAAACCTGAATATCTCTCAGCTCGCTGAACCAAATAAGACGAATCTTGGGGCAAAAGAAAGGTCTCGATCAGGGGAACAACTTTCGTCTTACCGTTCCATAGTTTTGAGATGGTTTGATTCCTCGAAAAACACCAAAAACGATCTATGTGAAACAGAAAATCACGTACGTTAAAATAAAAAGTTGTCAACAGGAAAGTTATAGATATAGACTAGATCTACCTTTTCACCAGAGCGATTTTGATTTCACGCAACGAGCGTCAAGAGATCTGAAAAATACGAATTCAGATCTGATAGATAATGATTCGAAATTCTTCCTCCACGCTTGATAAAAAGAGTTGGGACTTATTGTGATGGAAAGGTATTGACGAGATCTACAACAATGAATAAGCTTCCGTCGCGATTGGAGATGATTTTGTTCGTCGAACAAACGAAATACAGTTTCGATGATTAGAGTTTCGGTGGAACGAAAAGAGTAAAAGAGATACCGGCGGCTACAGGTGTTTATATAGGCAAAGGGATAGTGGAATAGATAGGCCTCAAAGTTGTCAACGCGTAGGATCCAGCGGATCCAGATTTGAAGTTATATTTCTCGAGATAAATGTATTTGAATGGAAGGTGGTTAAAAAAAAGAATATTCGAAACTAATACGAGTCGTGTTCGAGTTGGTTCGGTTCGGCCTGGGCTGGGCCGGCCGGCTGACCCGTATAATTTTTTTTTTACTTTTTTTATATCTTTTCTTTTTAAACTCCGAATTAAGTGAAATTAATTTCTTAAAATTTCTAAAAATCATATCTTTATTTTAAAACATTTGTTGACATGTTTTGAACACTTTTTAAAAATATTAATTTTTAATATTTGATTAACCGCAAATTTGACACTTTTGTCAAATTTGAAAATAGAGTTTTTAATGAATTTATTTTTGGGTAAATAAAATTTGGTACTACAATTGTAAACATATAAAATAATTATTTTCAATAAATACAATCAAATCATTAAAGTAAAAATGAGATAAATATCATAATCGATATTTTATTTTTTTAATTTTTTCTGAAATAGATTTTTAAGTGGAAATAATATTTCAACCATTGTAATTTCAAATATAAACAATGCAAGAAAATGATAAATGCATGCATGAATTTGTTTTCAAATCGACACGCATATAGTTTTTTTAAAAAAATTAATTTTTTTGATTTTTCAGATTTTGAAAAATTCTAGGATGTTACATGATAAGATTTCTGTGTTTGACTGCTCGTGACTATGTGTCGACTCTGTAGATGTAGAAGACAGGGATTCCCCTACCTTTCGAATTATTCTGTGTAAAATATGTTTCTTATCAGCTGGCACTTTAGTTGCATCACACAAAAGAGAACCTGATAAAGGGAAGTTTGTCTATCAAGCTTTAGGAATGATTAGATGAGCGTTTAAATAGATAAATGCAGTGTTCCCTCGCATCTCATTTTGTTAATGCTTACAGAAATTAAATTATTAATAATGATTTAATTTTATGTACCTTATCTGTAATTTGAATTATAGGGTTGTGTGTGTGCATATTGTTGTGTTATATCGATTTGACAATTATAAGAATTTATAAAAATATAGATTGGTACAATATAGTGTGATAATTAGAAAGTATATTAAAATATCGGTGCAAAAGGATGATGTATTTCTTTTCTTTTTAGAGGGGTGGATGAGGCATTTCTTAATTTAGATGAACTTGTTAATTTAGATGAACTTGCTATATGGAGATAAGTCGCCGCTTGCGCTTTGCTGAAGGAGAGAGAATGGGGAGAGTGCGCACTAAGGTTACGTCTGTACGTGTTGACAGGTTTTGGGGTGTCACGCTATTTGCTTAACCTTTTGACTGATGCTAGACGCTGTTATCCTGACATTATTTTGATTCACACAAGGGTCATTTGTTTTGTTGTAGGGGCCACAATATGTATGTACCAATTTCTGGACCTTCACATGTTTGTCATGCAGTGGGATACAGTGAGTATCTTTGATCTTTGAGGATTTAGCCAACCATATATTTATACGTTCAGTTATATGCATAAATCACTCTGCAAGAAAATGTGATTGTTTTTTATACTTCTTCCTTCAATAATAGATGACTTCCTAGAAACCGTGCACTCATACTTATCTAACTTTGTCCACTAATATGCAAAATATTTGGATATGTAAGTTGGAAAATAGTATCATTACATGCATCATGAAGATTATTTTGATAGTATAATTTTCTACTAACATACGCCTACACACAATAGGAGACCCTGTCAACTTCTAAAACATCATTTTATGAACTGATGGAACGTTCCAACAAAATAAAGGAGAGCACATGCTCTTTGTCGTCATGAAGTAGTTAAGAATTCGATCTGACAATGTATTACATCGTTCCTCTTTAATCCTTATGCCATAACAGTTTTCCATTGTATCATTAAAGGTCATTCTATGATTGTCACGGGATGATTCCATTCCTCATTTTTTAATCAGGATTGTGATCATAAGGAATGACATGTCGAAGGTGCAGCCCGGCTGCCAGCCGTCCTCTCCCATCGATTGCAACCTGCAGCTCCACGCTGTACTCTGTGCTTACACTGATTTGAAATTTATGGTGGAATTTTGACCTCTGGGTTGTTCGAATATTTAGTTTGAATTTTGATCTGTGCAACTACTACGGTACTACCCTTTGATCAATCAGTGTGCATTTTATCTATGCTATGCTTTTATCGGTTTCACTTGCTGATTTATCCGTCATTTCATCATAGTTACAAACGCATAGATGAGTTCAGCCTTGCCAATTGTCACTGCCCCGCTAAAGATTATATCTGATATCTGTTCTTAGAAAGAAGGACCAGGTATTGCTACAAACAAAGATGGAAGAAAATGACAAAACAGCCGGCAAAGAAAATGACAAATCAGCAGGCTTCCCTCAACATGCTATTAAGAGGAAAATGATTAAATCCTTAATAAACACTAACGCTTACATGGGAACTGAAGAGACCATTAAAACACTTTCCCACACAAAATTTATTTTAAATATCAAAAATACTTAATGCAATGTAAAACTATGCTTCATGACTATATCCCCATAATCTTTATTTCAATTTACATTAGTCTTTGGATACAATCATGCAAATGTATATTCTTCCTCGACATGAAAGTAAGAGGAAAATGATTAAATCCTTAATAAACACCAACTCTTTCATCGGAACTGAAGAGACCATGGAAATACTTCCCCACATAGGTGATGTCATAAAAATTTAAAGGACCATAACAACGCACGAGTATTCAGCTCAGGCTTAGTTTTGCCATGACAATCAACAAAGCGCACGGGCAGACCATCCCCGTTGTAGGCGCATACCTGTCGGAGCCGGTATTTTCTCCCAGTCAGCTATACGTCGTGTTTTCCAGAGTCACCGCGAAAAGAAACATCAAGGTCAAAACAAAAATTTGAAGAAAAAAAAAATCGAGTCCTTAGTAACCGACCGTAGAGAACATAGTATACAAGAAACTACTTACCATTTGAACAAGCTAGATCATATATGAGCAGATTAATAATGATTATTATATCTTACCAAACTTATTATGCAACACGATGGATTGTTAAGTAAAATTTAGATTAAACTGGATTTATTTTATAAAAAGATGCTCTTTTTGCCCGTAGCAACGCACGACCACAAAATCAAACCTGCGGTACAGGGACAGGGGCCAAACTGTAAACTTAACGAAGAGATAAGAATCCCCAGTTCTTATCAACGACGACGGTGCGGCGGGAGGAGAGGCGGGCGTGGAAGGCTACCGTTCACATGACGTCCGGGCACGCCGCCACCACCAGCGCATGGCATGTTCTGACCGTCCCTTGACGCCACCTCACTGGCACCAACGCCGGAGACCCGGGCGACCCTTGATGCCACCTCACTGGGGCTGATCCCGGAGGCCGGGGCGAAGTCGGCCGTGGAGGCCGGTGCTGGGCTGCGCTCCTAGAGGAGGCCTTCGCGGCGCGCAGCCACAACAGGGACTCTACATTTAGGCATTGCGATAAAAGTTCTTTAGTGCATATTTATTGTACTCTGGGCCTGCATGTTGCACCTTTAGAGAACTGATTGCTATTTATTTTCTTGTATATATAGAAGACATATATAAGCAACTGTGAATTCGCCTTTGCATCATATTTTCTATGGCATTAGTGCCAAATGTATGACTTGTTGTAGTTGTTTTTTTTGTCTGTATAATAAACTCTATAATTCCACGAGGTAGTAAATTCTTTCTCGTCGTTATTCAGTTTAAGTTAAAAATTAGCATTGTAAATAGTAGTCTTTGATATCAATGAGATCATCTTTGTATATCTTTGTATGTTTGAGATGTACTTGTAAAGGTGAAGTTGCATCCGTATCTAGAGATGAGTTGAAATAAAATTATAGAACAAGCAAGGAGAACTACTTCATGCGCCTCCACGATGTAGATTATCTCCCCCGTTGTAACGCATGGAGATGTTTTTTCTGCTCGTAGCAACGCACAGGCATTTTACTAGTCAATATATTATTTGTTCAAAAGAAATAAGCACGCGTTCAACGTTGGTTCCTGGAACTAGGATGTTATGGTTAAGAGAATGTTAACGGAGATTTGGAAGGCCAACGGAAAAAAGGCTCACAAAGCTATAGATGATCATTAGACAAGAGAAAGTCATACAATCGAAGCTATGCAAGGAGTAGTGATTGCCATACAACGGATGCACAATGAGCTATAAGTATATGAAAGCTCTCTAATGGTACTAGTGGGGGTGCATCTAGATTGCTTGCTCACGAAGAGCTAGAGCACTTTTGAGGAGGCTCATCATTGGAATATACAAGCCAAGTTCTATAGTGTAAAGTTTCTCACATAGTTACGCAACTAAGACATGAAAACTCTCTCATATGGAGTAAAGGTGCTAAACATGAGCACAAATGATGATCACAAATGATATGATGCTATAACATGAGCACAAGTGATGACTATAAATGATATGGTGCTGTAACATAAGCACAAGTGTGTGATATATAATAGTAATGCTGCCCCCTTTTTTATTTATTTATTTCTTTTTCTTTTTCTCCTTTTTCTATATTTTTCTATTTTTCTTTCCGATGGCCTCCATGGCTCTTTTCACTTTTAGGGGCAAGCATTCTAATATGATACATGATATATGACAACACACTAATGATGATAAAACAACATACTGATGATATGAATGTGCCATAAGAATACATATGACAACAGTGCCTCTGCCAGTGTAGCAGGTTATGAAGTGCTCTAGTGTAACATGGGTAAACCACACATAATCTTTATAGAAACACACAAAGCAATAAATAAGTAATGAATGACAATAAGTCATGTAATGTAAGATGGATGTGTTGCATGGCAATATATTTCGGAACAACTATGAAAATGCTGTAGTAGGTAGGTATGGTGGCTGTTTTGAGAAAAGATGTTTTGCTTATGCGTAGGAGAACAATATGAAGATCTCCCATGAGTTCGGATGTACCCGCGAAAAATGCACCAACTCTCAATGTAAGAAAGGGCAAAGCAAAGTACCAAAGAGGCTAGCAATATGGTGGTGGAAGTGCCATGAAAACCGCAGTTTTAGAACTCACAAGTAAAAAGATTCCAAATAAAAATATGATCATGCAAGGCATAATGAAAATTACTCCTAGGAGTGCTGTGGCAAATGAACAAGTTCACAGTTGGGGACCCAACCGTAGCGCATAACATAAAGCCATTATGATTGCCTTAGGCAAAAAAAAGTCATACACCATTATGCGGTCAACTGGAAATTTAAGTGTGGCACAGTTTTCAAGATTCTCTAGACCAACCATTTAATCATTCCACTTTACTAGAACATCATGTTTACCATTAAGAAAATTAATATCTCAAAACAACATCAATGATTCAAGTGACACAATTTAATGATATACAAGATTAATGTATCATTTAATTATACCATCTACGACATTTAGCATTTTCTCTTCTCAACAAAACACCAATCAACTTAAAAAAAAAGATTAACTCTCCAAGTAATTAAACAATGAGATATGAGAGTATGATATAAAAAAAAGCTAACAACTCTACAAGAGATGCATGAAAAACAAGTGCTAGAGAGCAAACAATAACATGAAAAGAATACTCAACGAATATAAATGAGGAATACGAGTATTCATATGAAAAAGCGGAGCGTGCCTATATCCCACAAAAAAGGAATGCTAGGATCCATATTTATTCAGAGAATGAAAATAACAGAAACAAAAACAAAAAACAAACAGACGCTTTAAGATAAGCACATAAGATGTGACGGAATTAAAATATAGTTTCAATAGAAAGGACCTGATAGTTTGTCGATGAAGAAGGGGGTGCCTTGGGCATCCCCAAGTTTTGACGCTTGAGTCTTCTTGAATTATATTGGGGTGAACCACCGGGGCATCCCAAGCTCTGGCTTTACTATCCTCTTGATCACATTGTATCATCCTTTTCTCTTGATCCTTGAAAACTTCCTCCACACCAAACTTAGAGTAACTTCATTAGAGGGTTAGTGCACAAAAATTTATGATATTCTGTAGGAACACAATTGCTACCATTGCTACTGGACATTAGCTACAGCCACTGATACTTAATAGGATAAGATCCAATCAAAATAGCAAAAGAGGCATTGCAAAAAAAAAATGGTAGAATCTGTCAAAAAACAAAACAGTCCGTAAAGACGAATTTCTTTGAGGCACTTAACTTGCTCAGATAAGAAAACTCAAAACTAATGAAAGTTGAGTATACATCTGAGGATTATGCACAAAAAGTATCAGATTTTTCTGACATTCCAGTGCTTTTTATATAATTTGTACTGTGAACAGAACAAATCTGCTTCAACACAGGAATTGAATTTTAACATCAACTTTCGAATAGAGGCTTAACTTGGCGCAACATTGCAATAAAAATAAAATACAAAGGAATTGCAACAGAGGTAGGCATGTTCCTTGAAACAAGCAAAATAAATTAACATAACAGGAATAAAAGTGGGTTGTCTCCCATAAACGCTTTTGTTTAACGCCTTTGAGCTAGGCACAAAGTGAAACTCAAGTATTATCAAGAGATGAAGCATCAACATCAATAACTTCCTCCAAAACATGGTTGGTTGTAATAGGTGTTATTTGTAACGCCCCGGGATTTTTCCCCAATTAGAAAATTGTTTGTTTTTATTCATCAACATGACATCATCATGCATCATTTGCATTTGTCATCTCATTAATTTAATTTGTTGTATTTAAATTCATTTCCCATAATTAAATTCAAACGCTTTTCAAATTAATTAAAAATGTGATATTTAAAAATCTTTTGCAAATGTAAAAAACTTGTTTATTTAATTCCCTAGTTGAAACTAAAAATATTTTGTAAAGGTTTCGTGTTCAAATTCGTTTTCTATTTTGTTTTAAAAATATAAAACCGAAAAGAATAAATGGGTGAGAAATAAGGCCCAAAGCCCATCGAAGCAAACCCTAGGGTTTCCCCCTGGAAACTTATTTCCCACCCCTGCCTTTTTGCAGCCGCCCTCCTCCTTTTTCCTGTTTTTGCAAAAGAATCCTCCCACCTCCCTTTTTTCCTTTTCTCCTTCCTTTCTTTTTTTTCTTTTCATTCTTTTCTTTTCTCTTCTCTTTCCTTATTTGTCTTCTCTCTTTCCATTTTCTCTTCTTCTCCTTCCCGCACGCCCGCAACCAGCCCGAGCCCGCACAGGAGAAGAACTCCCGCACGAGCTCCTCCCGCCGCCACGCCGGTCGCGCCCCCACGCCCCGCCGCTGCATCTGCCGCCGCTCCGCGTGCCCCGCCTCCGGCCGCCCCGGCCTGCTCCGCCCTGCCCCCGCGTGCCTGCTGCCTACGGCCGCCGGCCGCCCTCGCCTCCAGCGCCGCCGCCGTGCGCCCCTGCCACCTCCGGCTACCACGCCGCCCGCTCCCTGGCCGCCGCCTCCTCCGCCGCGCCGTGCCGCCTGCTCCGCCGACGCCTCGCCGCGTCCGCCGCACGCCGGGTGTTTGTTGCAATGGCCGCAAGACCCCGACGTCTTTTGTTGTCCGTGTTTGTCCACCCTTCGAGGTGCTGCCCGCCCGTGCGTTTTCCCTCCGGTGTCCGTTGCCGTGCTCCTACGTGCCCGCTCCCGTCAACGGTGATGACCGAGTACAACTACCCCGACCACTTCCACGACACCGACAAACGACGATGCCCCGGTTTCGTGATGACTACTTCCCCGACGACCACTACTTCCTCTATGGACCGAAGACGTCGGTTTCGAACCCTAGTTCACCCGATCCGACGTACGGACCCAAACCCTAACCCTATACCTATTTTTATAAAATGCCATCAATCTTGTGCATATCGCATCATAATTGTCTGTGTTGCATCTCTGGGGTTTGGTGGTGTAGCAAATCACCTAAATAATTTAATATGGAATGTGTGGGGTAATAAATATATAATGCCCTATTCCATTTAATTTAATTAGATCACCCATGCCATGTGTTGCCATGCTAACCAACATTTAATATTGCGGGTAAATAAATAACTTGCACCTAAATATTAATTGTCGGAATCCCGGTTCCGCTTATTTTGGATTAAGTGCATCTCGCATTGCATCTTGCCATGTCATTCCTCTACCCCATGATCATGCTGGATCTTTTGCCGTAGTTGTAAAATTCATGTTTTGCGCTTCCAGTGTTTGTTGCTTCTTCGCGGATAAGACGTTAAGATGTGTGAGCAACGACAAGATCTGCTTCCATGCGGGATTACAGGCAAGCAAAGTTTGCTTGTTTACCTATACATTGTCTTTCATTCCTGTCGTTGATCTCTGCTACCCTAGTATTCGATTCTTTATTGCGATCCCATCACATGTTTATCCTGCAGCCTATACAGCTTTATCCCCACATCCCATCACATGTTGAATGTTTATCTGTTAGCCTTGCGAGTCGTGGCGCATGCTTAGAGTTGGTTGTGCAAGTCCTCTGTTGGTCGTTTATTTCATATGCTTAGTATGATAGATTATTCTACCTTAATAAAATATTGTCTTATATTGCGGTATTATAATTAAAATATAAGGCACCAGGCGGAAGGCCTTGCGAGGTGCTTTGTTCTGCTAAGTGTCGACCTAGGAACTCAGATTTTGTCCTCGGATCCAATTTTGAGCGCATTAACCACTTGTGGGTGGCCCAATGGAGCCCCCCTCGACTTTGACTGGAACTTCAACTTGTCCGGGAGCTGCACCTAGTTCGGGTTTTCCATTTGTCTCATATGCATCGATACTAGTGTACTATTTTACTTTGGCGGTGTGCCTTGTTACATGCATATAGGGCGCGACCTGTTGGTGCGGAGGGGTGTGTCCTGCGGGAGTCCGCACCCTTTTGGCTGGGACCAGCATAGCTCCCGTGGATCCTGGACTTGTTGCGGTGAAGGAAAATAGTTGGGTAGAAAGGCCCTAATGTTTTTGACTGGTTGATCATGCGAGTATGGGTCCAGTAGTGCACCCCTGCAAGGTATAGTCTTATCGATGAGCCGTGTCCACTGTTATGGACGACTTGGTGATGATGCTGGCTAACAAGATCTAGACAACTTACACCTAATCATTGTTAATTAACCTGACTAGTAATATAGAATTACTTTCACAATAAATGGTAACTAAAAATTTTAACGTGTGAGTTTTCCCGAATTGCTTCCTTATACTTGGTTGAGGGGGTTAATCCGAGAAAGGGTTATGTTTGGTGTTAGTAGTGGTTGGTTATCTTATGCGCTCTCTTACCCCTCTCTATTTAGACGGAAGTTGTAGCGTGTCTCTTTAGGTTGCTAGTGCTGCTGCCGCTAAGTCCACCTCCCCTATATTTTGGGAGATGGTGTAGAAAGTAGGCAAGTCGGTTTTGCTTGCCAGGGAGTGCCCTGACCCTCTTTTGGGTTGTGCTTTATGTGCAGTTAACAGGTTTGAAGTCTGACGACGTTAGCTTGGGAATCCCTCCGGCTTGGCTGTGCAGGGATATGGCACCATTGCTTATCTTCAGGACTCTTAGTCCAATTTGCATCTTATCCGTAGTCGGATACCATTTTGCTTCCGCTGTCGTTTGAATCTTTGTATTGTATCATTTGTATCTTGACTCGTTCGAGTCGTTGTTGTATTATTTTTTTTTTGTATTTTTGGATGTATCGGAACTGTTGTAATGTTATCACAATTCCCCCCACATAATGCGCATGTTTTGGCGTGCACATTATGTCTGGTGGGAGACCTAAAATCGTTATTATGCGGATTTCGGCGGGATCGCTTAAATCTAAATAGTACCGATTTTAGGGCGTCACAAAGTGGTATCAGAGCCTTGGTTTCGATCTCCTTGTTGTTTCGATACGATTGGTTATCGAAGCAGCGGGTCCGCAAAAGCCTGTAGGATAACCTCGCTAACAGTCGTTGTTTCTAGAGTGTCAAAAAACTATTTGACTTGAATTATTTTTGAAAAATATCTCAATAGATTTCTTTTACTCCTTACCTCAGATCTATTTCTCCTATTACCTTACTTCTTTTGAGTCTCTTCTCTTATCCAACTTTCAACGTTTTAGGATCCTACGTGTGGGTGGATGAATTCATGCCTTTTATCCTATTAGGGTTCGATCTCCGCGAATTTTCGTCGACGTGATCAACTCTTCTTGTTAGTGGTGTCGAGACTTTCGAGGTGGACCAACAATCCCTTGTTAGTGGTGTCGAGAAGTTCATCATGAAGCCTGAAGACTCGGTAGTTACCCCTTTCTTCTTGTGGTTTCGGCGTGTATCGCGGGACGCGATCCCTTGTAAGTGGTGTCGATTGTAACGCCCCGGAATTTTTCCCCAATTAGAAAATTGTTTGTTTTTATTCATCAACATGACATCATCATGCATCATTTGCATTTGTCATCTCATTAATTTAATTTGTTGTATTTAAATTCATTTCCCATAATTAAATTAAAATGCTTTTCAAATTAATTAAAAATGTGATATTTAAAAATCTTTTGCAAATGTTAAAAACTAGTTTATTAAATTCCCTAGTTGAAACAAAAAATATTTTATAAACGTTTCGTGTTCAAATTCGTTTTCTATTTTGTTGTAAATATATAAAACCGAAAAGAATAAATGGGTGAGAAATAAGGACCAAAGCCCAACTAAGCAAACCCTAGGGTTTCCCCTGGAAACTTATTTCCCACCCCCTGCCTTTTTGCAGCCACCCTCTTCCTTTTTCCTGTTTTTTTTTGTTTTCTTTCTTTTCTTTTCTTTTCTTTTCTTTTCTTTTCTTTTCTCTTTCCTCTTTTTTCTTCTCTCTTTCCTTTTTCTCTTCTTCTCCTTCCCGCACGCCTGCAACCTGCCCGAGCCCGCACGGAAGAAGAACTCCCGCACGAGCTCCTCCCGCCGCCAGCCGGCCACGCCGGCCGCGCCCCCACGCCCTGCCGCTGCATCTGCCGCCTCGCCGCGCGCGTCGCGCGCACCGCCTCCGGCCGCCCCGGCTTGCTCCGCCCTGCCCCCGCGTGCCCGCCGCCTCCCGCCGCCGGCTGCCTGCGCCTCCCGCCGCCGCAGCGCGCCGCCAGTCGTCGCCGCCAACGTCGCGCCTCCCCGGGCCGCCGCGCCGCTCTGGCCGGCGGCCGCCCTCGTCTCCAGCGCCGCTGCCGCGTGCCCCTACAACCTCCGGCCACCGCGCCGCCCGCTCCCTGGCCGCCGCCTTCTCTGCAACGCCATGCCGCCTGCTCCGCCGACACCTCGCCGCCCCCATTCGCACTCCCGACGCCGCCGCGCCGCCGCTCCTCCCGCGCCGCGCCCCCGAGCTTCTCCGCCCGCACCGCTCGCCGCCGCCCCGGACACGCTCGTCCGCGCCGCAGCGCGCCGTCCCCGCTGCCTCCTCGTCAGGCCGCGCGCACGCCGTCTCCGTACGGTGGCCTCCCCGCGTCCGCCGCACGCCGGGTGTTTGACGCAATGGCCGCAAGACCCCGGCGTCTTTTGTTGTCCGCGTTTGTCCACCCTTCGAGGTGCTGCCCGCCCGTGCGTTTTCCCTCCGGTGTCCGTTGCCGTGCTCCTACGTGCCCGCGCCCGTCAACGGTGATGACCGAGTACAACTACCCCGACCACTTCCATGACACCGACAAACGACGATGCCCCGGTTCCGCGACGAATACTTCCCCGACGACCACTACTTCCTCTACGGACCGAAGACGTCGGTTTCGAACCCTAGTTCACCCGATCCGACGTACGGACCCAAACCCTAACCCTATACCTATTTTATAAAATGCCATCAATCTTGTGCATATCGCATCATAATTGCATGTGTTGCATCTCTGGGGTTTGGTGGTGTAGCAAATCACCTAAATAATTCAATATGGAATGTGTGGGGTAATAAATATATAATGCCCTATTCCATTTAATTTAATTAGATCACCCATGCCATGTGTTGCCATGCTAACCAACATTTAATATTGCGGCTAAATAAACAACTTGCACCTAAATATTAATTGTCGGAATCCCGGTTCCGCTTATTTTGTATTAAGTGCATCTCGCATTGCATCTTGCCATGTCATTCCTCTGTCCCATGATCATGCTGGATCTTTTGCCGTAGTTGTAAAATACATCTTTTGCGCTTCCAGTGTTTGTTGCTTCTTCGCGGATAAGACGTTGAGATGTGTGAGCAACGACAAGATCTGCTTCCATGTGGGATTCCAGGCAAGCAAAGTTTGCTTGTTTACCTATACATTGTCTTTCATTCCTGCCGTTGATCTCTGCTACCCTAGTATTCGATTCTTTATTGCGATCCCATCACATGTTTATCCTGCAGCCTATACAGCTTTATCCCCACATCCCATCACCTGTTGAATGTTTATCGGTTAGCCTTGCGAGTCGTAGCGCATGCTTAGAGTTGGTTGTGCGAGTCCTCTGTTGGTCGTTTATTTCATATGCTTGGTATGAGAGATTATTCTACCTTAATAAAAATATTGTCTTATATTGGGGTATTATAATTAAAAGATAAGGCACCAGGCGGAAGGCCTTGCGAGATGCTTTGTTCTGCTAAGTGTCGACCTAGGAACTGAGATTTTGTCCTCGGGTCCAATTTTGAGCACACTAACCACTTGTCGGTGGCCCAATGGAGCCCCCCTCGACTTTGACTGGAACTTCAACTTGTCCGGGAGCTGCACCTGTCGTGGTATCGGCATAATTGATAGGAGACGGGGGTCCTCTAGCCTACGTATGGATTGTGGGGAAGAAGGTTGGTGTCGTCGAGGTCGGGATTGAACACGGCGAGTTTACCCAGCTTCGGATCCCACAGCGGTGGCGGGATCCTACGTGCTGCTATAATTCACTATAAGGCAATAGCCGTGAACAGGTTATAATGTGCTTGATGCGTATTCAAGCGTCTGCCCTAAAGGCTCCCTGGTGGCCGACTTATATAGGCGGCCAGACCCCAGGGTACAAGGTAAGTGCTTGTCCGGGAAGTAATCAGAGTCCTAGACCTAGCCGGCTTAGTTGCCGCCTTCCATCTTGGGCTCGGTGGCTTGATGGGCTTAGGCCTTCCGCCTTCCTTGGACCGTCCGCCTACTTCCTTGCACGTCAGCTATCTGGGCCGCCCGGCAGGCCTTGGCCTTACCACCCTTGGGCCACCCTGGACTAGCCGGATTGATCCATGCTGGTTATACCCCTAGTTGATATATCCCCAACATTAGCCCCCAGAAAGGTTGCAGTTCTCCAGGCGCCGGCTTCTCCTTGATTCTCCATCTGCCAAGGTTGGCGGCTGCAGGACTTGAACCATTCTGAAAATCAAAGAGGCATGCGTGTCTTGATGTTGACAGGCGGCCGCCTTTGTCCACCATGGGAAAATACGGCTACTCGGCAATCTTTGCCGAGCATTCTTCTTGACGGTTTCCGCCTAGCCGGCTTCACGACAGTTTGAAAACAGCCTAGGCGGGAATCTCGCCATGATCACAAATTGCGGGAAAAGAGGAGGCGTGGAGATCGTGCAATCGTGTGCCGCAACGGACGTGGGACACGTGTCCGACTAAAATGCTGTTGCACAGGGAGCAACGCCTGGCCCTATAAATAGGTAGCCAAACGGTCCATTTTCTTTACCCTGCCTTTGCTCTCCGTGCGC
The DNA here is from genome assembly GCA_026929855.1 of Poa annua. Classification (NCBI taxonomy): domain Eukaryota; kingdom Viridiplantae; phylum Streptophyta; class Magnoliopsida; order Poales; family Poaceae; genus Poa; species Poa annua. The sequence continues at coordinate 76,233,197 of CM049426.1, forward strand.
CCTTGTCTCTTACACTTCCTCGCTCCTCGCCTCCGAACGAACTCCGGCGAGCTCTTCTCCTCCGGCGGCCTATTCCTCGCGGCGATGTCCACCGGTCCCGCTCACTCGACGGCGTCGAGCGGCCCGGCGACCGAGGCCGCGCTTGCGACGCCGATGGGCGGCGCCATTACTCGTCCCGCGGCGGCGACGACGGCGGGCAACGTCACCGCCGTCGTCCCTCGGACTTCCTCCGCGCGCGCTCCCGCGGCGGGCTCCTCGGCTCCTCCACCGACCACCACGGCAACGGCGACGGCGAACGCCCCCGGCGACGAGGAAGAAGAAGCGGCGGACCTCGGGTCCCGCTACTGACCGCCTTCTATCGTCGACGAAGACGCCCTCCAAGATTTGGAGGCTGTCGGCTACCTCCCCACTCGGGAGGATTGCCGGTGGAGGGCCGCCTTGGGAGACATCATCCCGGCTCCGGAAGCCGGAGAACGGGTAATCCTCACCTCCCACCTGGTCAGGGGAATGGCGCTTCCGCCTTCCGCCTTCTTTAGTGAGGTCTTAGATCACTACGGGCTCCAGCCCCATAATATCGCACCCAATAGCATATTAGTCTTAGCCGGCTTCACAGCTCTTTTCGAAGGCTATCTAGGTATTAGGCCTAGTTTAGAGTTCTTTAGATACTGTTTCCGTTGCCGGCGTCAGACAGTGCCGGACGGCGGGCTGGCGACCTGCGGCAGCGTCACCTTCAACTGCCGCCAGGGCCGCCAATGGTATCCTAAGATACCATACCTCGAGTCCGTCAAGGGCTGGACCTCCACCTTCTTCTACTGCCAAGACATGGCAGCGCCGGGCCGTCAAATCGGCATTCCGGCATTCGTCAACGCGCCGCCCATGCCTCGCCCATGCTGGGACGAGGCGGTGCCCAAGTTGACGGAGGAACTCCGCCTTATTCAAAGGCGGATCGAGTTCCTCACGAGGACGATGCCTCCCCCCCAGCTGGATGGGGTCGACACCGTCATTTGCTGGCTCGGCCGGCAAATCCTCCCCCTGCGGTACAGCCCGCACAAGATGTGTCAGTATTCGCCTACTGACACAGCCTCTCTTCGCGTGAGCGAAGAGATATTGCCGGTCGCCGACCTGGCATTCCGGCTCCGCAGCCTCGTCAAGGCGGGGTCGGTGAAGGCGGTCGAGGGCGTGCCCATGCACACCCACGACAATCCTCCCCTCGAGGTGAATATTTTCTTCCTTTGCCCCTTACTTGACAGCTTTGCCGGCTAGGATTGAGTTCCTTTGACATGTCTTCTTTTTCAGCTCTCCGAGTTGAGGGAGGATGACCTGGCTCCCGACTTCTACGAGTCGGAAGCCGGGAAGACGAAGAAGCGCAAGGCGTCCGGCGCTGCTTCCTCTACGGCGAATGCCGAGAGGAAGAAACGGATCGCGTCGGCTACCGAGCCGACTCTTGCCAACATTGGCGAGAACGCGGGGATTAACATCCCCCGAAGGTACTTCAACTTTGCCTTTTCCAGATGGCGAACCTTTTGAACATTGGCTGACTTATTGTGCTTGCTTTTTGTTAACAGGGTAAGGGTCGCAACCTCCCGGTTGACGACCAGGCTCCTTGGCAAAGGAAAGCGGCCGCAAGGCGGCTCGCCGGCCACCGTGCCACCAACTCCCCCGCTCCACGCCGGCAGCTATATGGCTGACGCTCGGCGCCAACCTCCAGCTCCGGCCTCAGGTGCTCCGCCAAGGGCCCCTTCCGCCGACCGCGCGCCCAAAACTCCCCTTCTGCTGGCTGAGGCTACGGCCGATGATGCCGCGCAATCGCGCGCCTCCAACGAAGGGTTGCTGGAGTCGACTGCCGGCGGGTCCCGGAGGGCAGCCCCGACTGCGGGGGGCGGCAAAGTCAGAGACCCTTGGTCTACCTTTAAGGAGGCCAAGGAGTCAACTTTGGCTTTTGCCGCCTTTGCCTCGCAGGCCTTCGACGACTTGGAGGGCGACCTATCTGTAAGTTTCTACCCCTCCGGCATATACATAGTCTTTCCCCCGAGCACTTAGATGGCTAGTCAAAAGAAACTTTGACTGCCGGCTTAGTGGTTATTCGACAATATGTTATATGCCTTTGTTTTTTCTTGCAGGGCCTTGTGTCCGCCAACGTCGAGCTCGTCTCCTCCCGAGTCGAGATAAACCGGCGCCACCGCGACCTGAAGAAGGAGTGCGAGGCCAAGGACAGGCGGATCGCCGAGCTGGAGGCGGCCCGCAAAAAAGATGAAGGTAGGGTGGCTCCCTTTCTCCAACTATGCTTTTGAGCTATGTTTCCGTCAATCATTTTAGCTTGGCGAATCCATATTTGTAGAACTGCTAGTCCACGCCCAGGATATCCTGAAGGCGTACACTGATATGCAAGCTCTTATGAATGAAGCTTCAGACTTGGCGTCCGCCAACTTGGAGTTGAAGGCGGCTCATCAAAAAGAGATGGAGGCCCAGCAACTCAAGTTTGCGCAGGAATCCAGCCAGCTCACTGGTGACCTGGAAAGTCTGCGCAACAAGTTGGCGGAGGCGGAGAAGATGGCTGCGGAAGAGATATCCAAGCAGACTTCTCGCGCCCAAACTGCAGAGGACGCGCTGGCAACTCATATGATTGAGTTGTCGGCTTTCCATAACTCGGTCCTTGGTAATTTCTCGCTCCTTTTTTGATACTGCCATGTTGCTTTAGCCTGAGCCAAACTTATGGCTTTACTTTTGATGCAGTTCCCGCCGGCTTAGGCGATGACAAGGTTGTCAGCCCCCGCCTGGATCGCCTTGCGCGTCTAGGCGAGCTGATCGCCGAGACTTTGGCGGCGTCCAAGCGGTTTGCCGCCAAGTTCTTCACTTCGTCTGGCAGCCAGGAGCCGACCGAGTTCAGCGACGTGCCCGCCATCTTGGAGCAGGCGACCAAATTGCACAAAAGTTCGCTGAAGTCGGCGGCGCGGGGAGGAGCCAAGACTGCCCTTGGGTTGTTCATGGCGCACTACCCCGAGGCGAGATAGAAGCCGTCACCGAAGGCATGCCGTCGACTTACGAAGACGGTAGCGAGGTTGAGCCGGTCGCTGTGCTGGACAGCGTTGCCGGCTACGCCACGCGAGTTGCCGACATGGTGGATACTTCAATCTTCTACCGGCGCCATCCTGTGCCTGGCGGAGAGGGAGCTGAAGCTGCCGGCGCGGCCGAGGCGGAGGGGAGTGATAGTTCCGGGGCTGAAGTTGTCAGCCCCCAAGCCTGATGTAGACGCTCCCCCGAGCCATATCTTTTTTCTGTCCTTGCCTTCCACCAGCCTTATTTTGTCGGCCCCTGAAACAATGCAACATTTGTAATATTTGTATATACTTTTGCTGTTGCCTTGTTAGGCGGAAACTAGCTGACAAGTTTTACTCTGTCTTTATTTATATGGCCCGCCTTAATTTTACCCTGACTTATATGCTTGACTTTTTGTATGTTGACGAAACCTCAGCCGGTAACTTTAGCTGAAACAACCAGGGCTAGACCATTTGTTTAGAATCAGAGACCAAAGCCAACATGTTGGTGTCAAAGACATACTACTAGGCGAACCACATATAAGTAATCAGAGGCAAAGGAATTAGGCGGCGCAAAAAGTTTGTTTTTGCTTTGGGTTGGCTCGAAAGCTGCAAGTATCTACCAGTTTGAACCTTTGCACGGAGCTAGAAAATAGGTAACTTAGATACATAGGGGAAATATGATTGCAAGAAAAGATAAAAGATGGCATGCATCTCAACACAGATGAGGAACCATAGACTTTTATTTCATAATCATATTTAACTTATTACAATTATAAATTGCTAAGTGTAGAAAGGACGTAGCTGCTCAATATTCCAAGGCCGTCTTATTTGCTCGAACGGGTCGTCGATGCCTCTCTTGCGCTTGGTTCCCCTTTTTCCTGCCGCCTTCTTGCGCATTTTCTTTTCTTCTTCGTCGCGGATGTCGGCTAGGTAGTAGGAACCATTGAGCAACGCCTTTGTGACTATAAACGGTCCTTCCCATGGCGGGGATAGCTTGTGCAAGCCTTTTCTATCTTGAATTAGGCGGAGAAGCAGGTCACCTGTTCTGAAGCTTCGCTTCCGCACTCTCCGGCTATGATAGCGGCGGAGTTGTTGCTGGTACAAGGCGGAGCGATGGAGAGCGACGTCTCTTTCTTCGTCTAGCAGGTCTAGGCTATCCTGTCTTGCACCTTCTACGTCTTGCTCGATGTAGGCTTGAACTCTTGGGAAATCGTACTTCATGTCGGTAGGTAGCACTGCCTCTGCGCCATATACTAAGAAGAAAGGAGTGTAGGCGGTGGATCTGTTTGGCGTTGTGCGCAAACTCCATAATACCGACTGTAACTCATCTGCCCAAGCGCCGGCTGCCCTATGTAATGGAGCTTCGAGACGAGGCTTAAGTCCTGATAGGACTAGGCCGTTTGTACGCTCTACTTGCCCATTGGATTGAGGGTGTGACACGGATGCCAAATCAAGCCGGATGCCTAGATCATTGCAGTATTCTTCTATGTCGCCCTGAGACAAATTGCTGCCATTATCGGTGATAATGCTGTGTGGAACTCGAAACCGAGAGATAATTCCCCAGAGAAAGTTGGTGGCTGTTCGTGCGTCAAGTTTGCTGATCGGTTTGGCCTCGACCCATTTGGTGAACTTGTCGACAGCGACCAATAGGTGAGTGTATCCACCGCGCGCCTTTTTGAAGGGACCCACCATGTCTAAGCCCCAGACCGCGAACGGCCAGGTGATTGGGATCGTCCTTAGCTCATGTGCCGGCAAGTGAGGTTGACGGGCGTACAACTGGCAACCTTTGCATGTCTTGACGATGTTCTCGGCATCTTCTTTGGCGGTGAGCCAGTAGAAACCTTGGCGGAAAGCTTTGGATACAATGGACCTAGCGGAAGCATGATGCCCGCAGGCGCCAATATGTATGTCCTTCAGAATTTCCCGGCCTTCCTCCGGCTGTATGCACCGCTGATAGATGCCACATGTGCTTCGCTTGTATAGCTCGCCTTTTATTATCGTGAATGCTTTGGCTCGCCTTATGATCTGCCTTTTTAGCACCTCATCGTCCTCCGGCAACTTTTGGTCGATTAGAAAATCGAGATATGGGACTGTCCAATCCGGCTGTGTTAAGTAGACAGCGAGACTTGCCGCTTCTACCGGTTCTTCTGAGTCGGGGTCCATCAAATCGGCGCCTTTAATGGATGGCTTGTGCAATTGCTCCAGGAAGATATCTTTTGGTACCTTTTTGCGTTCCGATCCCAGTCTTGCAAGTGTGTCTGCCGCCTCATTCTCAGCTCTTGGAACGTGTCGGACTTCGTAGCGTACGAAGTTTTTTGCAAATTCGTCAACTTTGGCTCTGTAAGCCGCCATTGTTGCGCTTTTCGCATCCCATCTTCCGCTTACTTGCTGTGCGACCAAATCTGAGTCGCCGTAACAGAGGATTCTTTTGACGCCTAGGTCGTTTGCCACGTGTAACCCATGAAGCAAAGCTTCGTACTCGGCAACATTGTTGGTTGCTGTGAAGTGGATTTGTAACACGTAGCTAAGCTTGTCACCTTTAGGCGTACGTAGAACTACTCCAGCCCCCGAGCCTTTGAGCATCTTTGATCCGTCAAAGTGCATGACCCAATATTCTGACTCGGGGAGTGCTGTTTCCTCCATAGCCTCTGTCCAGTCGGCGACAAAGTCTGCAAGTGCTTGAGATTTGATGGCGGTCCGTGGTTTATAGACTATATCAAAAGCGGCAAGTTCGATGCCCCATTTGGCGACTCGACCTGTTGCCTCTGCATTGTTGATTATGTCTCCCAACGGTGCCTTGCTGACTACTGTCACTGTGTGTTCCTGGAAGTAATGCCTAAGCTTTCTGGCGGCGAAGAATACACCATAAGCCAGCTTTTGGTAATGCGGATACCTCTGCTTGGAGGCGGAGAACACTTCACTGATGAAGTAGACCGGTCGCTGCTCACACGCCGCGGCTTCGCTCTCCTTTCTTTCCACAGCCAAGACAACGCTGACAACAGCTCCTGTTGCCGCGATGTACAACAGCATTGGTTCCTGTGATCGAGGTGCTGCCAATATCGGAGCGGATATGAGGGCCTCCTTAAGTTGTTGCAAGGCGGCATCTGCCTCTGCTGTCCACTCGAAGTTGTCGGATTTCTTCAGTAGCCGGTAGAGAGGCATTGCCTTTTCCCCTAGGCGGCTTATGAAACGACTGACGGCTGCCGCCGATCCGGCTAGGCGCTGCACGTCCTTCAGACAAGTAGGTCTGGATATGTTTTGTATGGCCTTGATCTTCTCCGGGTTAACCTCAATCCCTCGTTCTGAGACGATGAACCCGAGGAGTTTGCCGGCTGGGACGCCGAAAACACACTTGGCGGGATTGAGCTTCATCTGATACCTCCGGAGGTTCTGAAAAGTTTCTTCCAAGTCCTCTAGGAGATCTGCCTTCTTTTTTGACATTACCGCGATGTCGTCTACATAGACGTGAACATTGCGACCGATCTGTTCGTGCAGGCAATTTTGCATACAGCGCTGGTATGTTGCCCCTGCAATCTTCAGGCCAAAAGGCATGGTAATGTAGCAGAAAGTCCCATATGGAGTTGTGAAAGATGTTTTCAGTTGATCTGACTCTCTCATCTTGATTTGGTGGTATCCTGAGTAGGCGTCCAGAAAACAAAGCAGCTCGGAGCCTGCTGTGGAGTCTACGACTTGGTCAATCCTAGGCAGCGCAAAGGGATCCTTTGGGCAGCACTTGTTAACACCAGTATAGTCGATACACATCCTCAGCTCTTTATTCTTCTTTGGGACAAGTACAGGATTTGCCACCCAATCGGTGTGTACAACTTCTTTTATGAAATTGGCGGCCTTCAGCCTATTTATCTCCTTCCCTATAGCCTTGCGTCTTTCATCTCCAAAGCGTCTTGTTGCTTGCTTCACCGGCTTGGATCCTTTTATGACATTGAGCGAGTGCTCGGCAAGTTCCCTCGGTACACCAGGCATGTCGGAAGGCGACCATGCAAAGATGTCACGATTCTCACGGAGGAACTCGACGAGCGCGCCTTCCTATTTGCTGTCAAGGTAGGAGCCGATGACAACCTGCTTAGACTTGTCACCTGGGATGAGGTCCGCCTTTTTAGTGTCTTCCGAAGCTTCGAAAGTCTTCTTGACATCCATCTTTGGCTTTGGCATGGAGTTGTCTGAATCCGCCTCGAGCAGCGCGAGTTCTTCCTTGTGGATGACGGCTTCTGCGAAGGCGGCCATGCCACGCTCGCACTCCTTGGCTTTCTTGAAGATGCCGGAAACCGTGATGGTTCCGTTTTCCCCCGGCATTTTAAGCTTGCTGTATATGTAGCACGGCCTTGCCATGAACTTGGCGAAAGCCGGTCGTCCGAAGATTGCATGATAGGCGCTTTTGAAGGGGACAACTTCGAACCGGAGGAACTCTGAGCGGTAGTTCTCTTTTGGTCCGAAAGTTACCTTCAGCCTGATGCTTCCCATTGACTTTGCTTGCCTGCCGGGCACTATGCCATGAAATGTGAGGTTGCTGTGATCCAGCTGATCCTCTGACAGGTTCATGCGGCTTAGCGTGTCGTAGTACAGGATGTTGAGGCTGCTGCCGCCATCCATGAGTACCTTTGTGAGTCTGAAGTTGTCGACAATGGGGTCGACGACAAGGGCGTACTTGCCTGGGTGAGGGACGTGATCAGGGTGGTCGGACCGGTCCCAAGTGATTGTTGCGTCCGACCAGTTCAAGTACTGAGGGACGTCCGGCATTGTCGCGTTGAGTTCGCGCATCTCCGCCTTGTCCGCTTTAGCCGAAGGTGTGCCGACAAAGCACACAAGAGATTCTTTGACCTTCGGGTATGGCTTCTTTTTCTTGGCGGTTGCGTCCTCTTCGCTTGAGATAGACATGTCGTCGTCATCCTCGTCCTCCTTGCTGTCTTTCTTGTCGTTCTTCTTTGACTTCTTTGACTTCCAGCCGACTGTGGGATCCTTTTTGAAGTCGTCCATGAAACGGCACTCTCCAAGCATGTGGTTGACCTTGCCTAATGAGGCGTGGATGGGACACGGCAAGAGCTTTGCCTGTTCGTAAGTGATTCGCGCCGCCTTAGGCCCTGAGCCGGCTTCGCGATTATCTTTCTTATTTTTCCACTTCTTTTTGCGGGTGTTTCCTTGGAACGCTACGGCTACCTCATTGGAAGGACCGGCTTTGTCATCCGCCGCCTGTTTGCGCTTGTTGTTCCGCTTTGGTATGATGTTGACGTCTGGGTCATCGTCCCGGGCGTCGTCATCCGCCGCCGCGTATTGGGCGGCTAGGTTGAGCATCTCGCCAAGGTCCGTGATTTGCTCGCGGACGAGCCTATGACGGAGCAAGGACTTCTTCTGTAGGCCCGTGTAGAAGGCATGGATAGCCTGTGCGTCCGAAACACCATGACAGTTGGCCTTTTCGGATATCCAGCGGCTGACAAAATCTGTCATATTTTCGTCCGGCTTTTGGATACAGCGCTGCAAATCCGTGTAGGTATTTGGACGCTTGTATGTTCCTTGGAAGTGCTGGGAGAAAACCTTTTCCATGTCATACCAGCTATGGATGGACTTTTCAGGGAGGTTGTCGATCCAAGCTCTTGCCCTGCCTTCCCACATGAGAGGTAGGTAACGGACGGCAATATGGCTGCTCCCGCCGGCAATCTCTATGGCCATGGCGTAGTCGGAAAGCCATGAGTCCGGCTTAACAAGGCCGTTGTACCTGGAACAGTTTTTTGACACTGATGTCATGTCCTTGGGGAACGGCTCTTTGCGGATGGCGTCACCGAAGCACTTTGGTCCAGAATATAGCTGCTCCTTTCCTCTTGCTATGTCTTGTAGGCGGTGTCGTGCGTCTTTTGGATCGAGCTGCCGTGCGCCTCTGTTTGCGTCCGGCTCGTCCTGCGCCGCCCGGCTTATGCTGCGCCTGGGCCCTTCTACCTCCTCTCTCCTCTTGCTGCCAGTGCTATGCTGCGGAGACCGGCTGCGGCCTCTCCTTGGAGGGTCGTTGCCGGCATCTTTTCTAGGCGGCTGCCTGTTATTCCGGCTACCGCCATTGTCGCGTCTTGGCTGAGGTGGAGGTGGTAGGTCTCCTCTGCTTCCCGTCCTTGAATTCTCGTCCCGCCTTTGTTTTGGCGGCGGTGCCTTCTTTGGAGGTGGCGTTGCCTTCCTTTTGTCGCCATGGCTACTGGAGCCAAACGGGCCTTCGGGGTCGGCACCTGGTGCAGCTTTGCACTTGCCTGACTTAGACTCTAGGTCTCCTCCGCGGGCATCCGCCATGTGGCCGTAGGAATCAGCGCGAGCTTGTTGTTCTAGGGCCTTGCTTACGAAGTGTCTTGCGTTGGCCAACTTCTCTTCCGCCGTGTAAGTGTTGTCATCCAGGGTATCTAGCGCGGCAGCCGCGTTGAGGATAGGGGTGCAGAAGACAACATCCCCCCCTTCTATCCACTCGCTGTGGTGCCGTACGCTAATCGAATCCTAGGTCTTGAGCCGCTGTCGTTGCTTGCGTAGGCGGCTCTTTTCCACGGCGGTTTTTTGATGACCTTTTCTCCTCGAAGAGTTGCCGGTTTGTATTGGCCGACATCTTCTCCTGCTCTTTCTTGATCTTCTTCGCAAGGCTCTCAACGTGCTCCTCTCTTTTTCGCAGGAAGTCAGAGTGCTTAAGCATGTTAAGCCTAAGCTCTTCCACTTCGTCGAGTGGGGTGTTTTTGTTTACCGGAGTATTCATGATCTCGTCTACTTCTTTGATGACGGAGAGCAAATCCGTGGGTTTGCTGCTGCCGCCTTTCTCGAGGCCAGTTTTCTTCTTTGCGCACACCTTGTCGGAACTTTCAGTGAGTTGGCCGGCAGTGGTGTCTCCGGCTTCTTCCGCCGGCTTGATTTGCGCTTCCGAAGTAACTGGGGTTGTCTCGTGACCGACAACAACCATCATAGCCAGCTTGTCAGGCATGTCTGTATCCGCTGTACCCTCTGAGGGAGCCGGATTTCCACTGGAAAAGCGGGTTTTGATCTTCTCTTCGAAGAGACTAGCATCATCATCGGAGTCAGAGTCTATGTTGACTTGAACAGTAGATCTGGATCCGGCATCTGACATCGCATCCTCCTGCAGAGCAGGGAGGATTGATTCAGGATCGTTGTTTTCCGGTTGGGAGTCGGATCCCAGTCCGACAACTCCGACGAAGTGGAAATCAGATTCAGCCGACTCCTGGGAGAAGGTGGATTCAGATCCATCTTGCCGGTCGACTGCTTGGTCGAAGGGTTGGTGGGTGGGGTTGTAGAAACGCGGTAGGCCGTACGCCTCTGGCGTGTACCCGATGAAGACGTCGATCCCTCCGATCGGCACGATTGCGCATCCGATAAGGTAGTCGTCTGCCGGGAGCCAGGATTCATCCGAGTTGACGTAGCTATGGCCTTCAAACCTTGTGACGCGACCGACGGCGATCTGCTTGCCCACGCCGCCAAGTGTTCCCGCCTGGAACGTGACGCCAGGAACCTTATGCCCCACGGTGGGCGCCAACTGTTGTGGTATCGGCATAATTGATAGGAGACGGGGGTCCTCTAGCCTACGTATGGATTGTGGGGAAGAAGGTTGGTGTCGTCGAGGTCGGGATTGAACACGGCGAGTTTACCCAGCTTCGGATCCCACAGCGGTGGCGGGATCCTACGTGCTGCTATAATTCACTATAAGGCAATAGCCGTGAACAGGTTACAATGTGCTTGATGCGTATTCAAGCGTCTGCCCTAAAGGCTCCCTGGTGGCCGGCTTATATAGGCGGCCAGACCCCAGGGTACAAGGTAAGTGCTTGTCCGGCAAGTAATCAGAGTCCTAGACCTAGCCGGCTTAGTTGCCGCCTTCCATCTTGGGCTCGGTGGCTTGATGGGCTTAGGCCTTCCGCCTTCCTTGGACCGTCCGCCTACTTCCTTGCACGTCAGCTATCTGGGACGCCCGGCAGGCCTTGGCCTTACCACCCTTGGGCCACCCTGGACTAGCCGGATTGATCCATGCTGGTTATACCCCTAGTTGATATATCCCCAACAGCACCTAGTTCGGGTTTTCCATTTGTCTCATATGCGTCGATACTAGTGTAGTATTTTCCTTTGGCGATGTGCCTTGTTACATGCATATAGGGCGCGGCCTGTTGGTGCGGAGGGGTGTGTCCTGCGGGAGTCCGCACCCTTTTGGCCGGGACCAGCATAGCTCCTGCGGCTCCTGGACTTGTTGCGGTGAAGGAAAAGAGTTGGGTTGAAAGGCCCTAATGTTTTTGACTGGGTTGATCATGCGAGTATGGGTCTAGTAGTGCACCCCTGCAGGGTATAATCTTATCGATGAGCCGTGTCCACGGTTATGGACGACTTGGTGATGATGCTGGTTAACAAGATCTAGACAACTTACACCTAATCATTGTTAATTAACCTGACTAGTAATATAGAATTACTTTCACAATAAATGGTAACTAAAATTGTTAACGTGTGACTTTTCCCGAATTGCTTCCTTATACTTGGTTGAGGGGGTTAATCCGAGAAAGGGTTATGTTTGGTGTTAGTAGTAGTTGGTTATCTTATGCGCTCTCTTACCCCTCTCTATTTAGACAGGAAGTTGTAGCGTGTCTCTTTAGGTTGCTAGTGCTGCTGCCGCTAAGTCCACCTCCCCTATATTTTGGGAGATGGTGTAGAAAGTAGGCAAGTCGGTTTTGTTTGCCAGGGAGTGCCCTGACCCTCTTTTGGGTTGTGCTTTATGTGCAGTTAATAGGTTGGAAGTCTGACGACGTTAGCTTGGGAATCCCTCCGGCTTGGCTGTGCAGGCATATGGCGCCATTGCTTATCTTCAGGACTCTTAGTACAATTTGCATCTTATCCGTAGTCGGATACCATTTTGCTTCCGCTGTCATTTGAATCTTTGTATTGTATCATTTGTATCTTGACTCGTTCGAGTCGTTGTTGTATTATATTTTTGTTGTATTTGTGGATGTATCGGAACTGTTGTAATGTTATCACAATTCCCCCCACATAATGCGCATGTTTTGGCGTGCACATTATGTCTGGTGGGCGATCTAAAATCGTTATTATGCGGATTTCGGCGGGATCGCTTAAATCTACATAGTACCGATTTTAGGGCGTCACGTTATTGGTATCCATGAGTATGTCCTATTATGTAAACCATCACTTTTAGGCATATTGGGAGGTTTGGGTTTGGGAATATAAATGAACTTTTGCTCTCTTCCTACAAAAGCCTTATCTCTCTTAGTTTTAATAGTAGCAAATGTTGAACCTAAGGTTTCCATAACATCTTCCAATTCATCAATTCTATGATTATGAGTATCAAGGGTGTTGCTAGTTTCTAAAGAAGTAATTCTTCCATTAGTATCATTCATTGATTCATTACCCTTGATAGCATTATCAAGAAAAGTTTTCTCCATAGAATCCAACCTTTTAATTATATCTTCGAAAGTGATCTTATTTTTAACTTCTTTAGTAGGGGGTGGTGATCCTACAAAACTTTCAATTAAGTTGCAGGCTTCAAAAGCAAGTGTTCCAAGAAAATTACCCCCCGTAAGTGTGTCAAGAACATACCTATACCAACTAGAGATACCAACATAAAAATTCCTAAGGAGGATTAAAGTGGAGAGTTTCTTAGTGCATTTTTGATGAGCATCATTTATCCTATACCAAACATCTTTTAAACTTTCTCCTCCTTGTTGTTTAAACGAACGAACTTCAACTTCAGGACTACCCATTTCAGCAATTTTAGGACAAACCGAATAACAAAATTCAGGAAAATAATGACAAACCAAATAATAAAAGCAACAAAACTAGAAATAAAAGACAAAACCGAAATAGGAAAAGTAATGCAAGTAACTAATTTTTTTGTATTTTTGATATTAAGCAAACAAGACATTAATAAAAATAAACTAAGCAAGACAATAACAAAATAAAAAGATTGGAAGCGCGAGAACTCCCCTCGTGAAGGAATGCTTATCTCCCCGGCAACGGCGGCAGAAAAATGCTTGATGCACACAGTGGGTGTGTTGTTGGGAGACCCTAAGAGGAAGTATTGAAGTAGTGCAACAGCAAGTCTCCCTCAGTATGAAACAAAGGTTATCGAACCAGTAGGAGATGAAGGATTCCCTTGAGGTGTCAAGGCACCAGAAGAATGTTGATGCTAAGTTGACGTGGAGCCTGTACACAAACAATCAAGATACTTTGCCCCAACTTAATAGTGAGGTTGTCAATCTCGCCGGCTTGCTGTAACAAAGGATTAAACGTATGTGCTCGAAGTTGTCGGATTTCTTCAGTAGCCGGTAGAGAGGCATTGCCTTTTCCCCTAGGCGGCTTATGAAACGACTGACGGCTGCCGCCGATCCGGCTAGGCGCTGCACGTCCTTCAGACAAGTAGGTCTGGATATGTTTTGTATGGCCTTGATCTTCTCCGGGTTAACCTCAATCCCTCGTTCTGAGACGATGAACCCGAGGAGTTTGCCGGCTGGGACGCCGAAAACACACTTGGCGGGATTGAGCTTCATCTGATACCTCCGGAGGTTCTGAAAAGTTTCTTCCAAGTCCTCTAGGAGATCTGCCTTCTTTTTTGACATTACCGCGATGTCGTCTACATAGACGTGAACATTGCGACCGATCTGTTCGTGCAGGCAATTTTGCATACAGCGCTGGTATGTTGCCCCTGCAATCTTCAGGCCAAAAGGCATGGTAATGTAGCAGAAAGTCCCATATGGAGTTGTGAAAGATGTTTTCAGTTGATCTGACTCTCTCATCTTGATTTGGTGGTATCCTGAGTAGGCGTCCAGAAAACAAAGCAGCTCGGAGCCTGCTGTGGAGTCTACGACTTGGTCAATCCTAGGCAGCGCAAAGGGATCCTTTGGGCAGCACTTGTTAACACCAGTATAGTCGATACACATCCTCAGCTCTTTAGTACCTTTTAATTATATCTTCGAAAGTGATCTTATTTTTAACTTCTTTAGTAGGGGGTGGTGATCCTACAAAACTTTCAATTAAGTTGCAGGCTTCAAAAGCAAGTGTTCCAAGAAAATTACCCCCCGTAAGTGTGTCAAGAACATACCTATACCAACTAGAGATACCAACATAAAAATTCCTAAGGAGGATTAAAGTGGAGAGTTTCTTAGTGCATTTTTGATGAGCATCATTTATCCTATACCAAGCATCTTTTAAACTTTCTCCTCCTTGTTGTTTAAACGAACGAACTTCAACTTCAGGACTACCCATTTCAGCAATTTTAGGACAAACCGAATAACAAAATTCAGGAAAATAATGACAAACCAAATAATAAAAGCAACAAAACTAGAAATAAAAGACAAAACCGAAATAGGAAAAGTAATGCAAGTAACTAATTTTTTTGTATTTTTGATATTAAGCAAACAAGACATTAATAAAAATAAACTAAGCAAGACAATAACAAAATAAAAAGATTGGAAGCGCGAGAACTCCCCTCGTGAAGGAATGCTTATCTCCCCGGCAACGGCGGCAGAAAAATGCTTGATGCACACAGTGGGTGTGTTGTTGGGAGACCCTAAGAGGAAGTATTGAAGTAGTGCAACAACAAGTCTCCCTCAGTATGAAACAAAGGTTATCGAACCAGTAGGATATGAAGGATTCCCTTGAGGTGTCAAGGCACCAGAAGAATGTTGATGCTAAGTTGACGTGGAGCCTGTACACAAACAATCAAGATACTTTGCCCCAACTTAATAGTGAGGTTGTCAATCTCGCCGGCTTGCTGTAACAAAGGATTAAACGTATGTGTTGAAGAAAGAGTGATGTTTCCAGAAAGTAACAGGTTTGCAGTTGTGGTTTTATAAGATTAATGAGAAGGACCGATGTCCACATTTCACTAGTGGTGTCTCTCCATAAATAATAATAACATTCACTAGTGGTAAACAAATTACACCTAGGCAATTGACAGAATAATGATGAGCAGCCCAATCCATATACTAATGATATGGTGTCTAGTGTGAGATTCATTCGGGCATTATAACAATATACATAGACTGACTAATAATCCACCTTCCGGTTAGCGTCCGCACCCCTTTCAGTATTAAGTTGCATGCAACAGAAATATCGCCTTAAGCACTGTGTGTAAAGTAAGTAAGTAACATCATCCTTAGACAATGTACTACTGTTTTATCCCTAGTAGCAACAGCACATCTACAACTTTAGAGCTTTCTGTCCCAGCCCCAGATTAAATAGAGACATGAACCTACTATCGAGCATAAATACCCCCTCTTGGTGTTACAAGCATCTACTTGGCCAGAGCAGACAGAAATAACGGAGAGCATGCAAGATCATTAAATAGCACGCACATGATATATTATGAAGCAATAACTTTAGTACTCAATATTCATCGGATCCCAGCAAACACAACATGGAGATTTACATAAATATGATCTTGATCATGATAGGCAGCTCACAAGATCTAAACATGATAGCACAAGAGGAATAGACAACCATCTAGGTATTGCTATGGACCCGTAATCCAAGGTAGACTACTCACCCATCAGTCTGGAGGCGGTCATGGCGACGTAGAAGCCTCCGGGGACGATTCCCCCTCCCGGCAGGGTGCCGTGGAGCAGTTCTGATCTCTCCCGAAGTGGTTTGGCAAACGGCGGCGGCTCGGGACCCGTGGAGGAAAAAGTGATTAACCGTCTACAATTTTTAGGTCACGGGGGCGAAAGACCTAGGTCGGTGGGCGCCCGAGGGCGCCACACCACCTCCCTACGCGGCCAGCATGGGGCCCGCGCCAAGAGGCGGTGTGGGCCCCTCGGGGTCCGTCTTCGTCTCGTCTTCGGTTCTTCTGGTCGCAAATATTCCAAAAAATAAATACTGGTTGGCTCTTTTCCAATTTGGTGGATATTTGCTTGAGAGCTTTTCTGAAACCAAAAACAATAGAAAACAGGGAAATGGCACTGTGGCATCTTGTTAATAGGTTAGTCCTAGAAAATGCATAAAAGCATATAAAATGCATATAAAACATGTAATAACATGATATAACATAGCATGGAACACAAGAAATTATGAATACGTTGGAGACGTATTAACCACCTTCGGCCAAGGCAGAGAAGGCAGAGAAGCGTGAACTCAACGCGACAATGCCAGACGTCCTTCAGTATTTGAACTGGTCTGAGGCGGTAATCACTTGGGATCGGTCCGATCACCCTGATTATGTCCCCCACCTAGGCAAATATGCCTTGTTGTCGATCCCATTGTCGACAACTTCAGGCTCACAAAAGTAATCATGGATGGCGGCAACAACCTCAACATCCTGTACTATGATACAATAAGCCGCATGAACTTGTCTGAGCATCAGCTTGACCACAACAACCTCACTATTCATGGCATAGTGCCCAACAGGCAAGCAAAGTCGATGGGAAGCATCAGGCCGAAGGTAACTTTTGGACCAGAAGAGAACTACCGCTCAGAGTTCCTCCGGTTTGAAGTTGTCCCCTTCAAAAGTGCCTATCATGCTATCTTCAGACGACCGGCTTTCGCCAAGTTCATGGCAAGGCCGTGCTATATTTACAGCAAGCTTAAAATGCCGGGAGAACATGGAACCATCATGGTATCCGACAACTTCAAGAAAGCTAAGGAGTGAGAGCGTGGCATGGCCGCCTTTGCAGAAGCCATCATCCACAAAGAAGAGCTCACACTACTTAAGGCGGATCCAGACAACTCCATGCCCAAGCCAAAAGTTGATGTCAAGAAAACCTTTGAAGCTTAAGAAGACATCAAGAAGGCGGACCTCACACCAGGCGACCAGTCCAAGCAAGTTGTCATCGGATCCAACTTGGACAACAAATAGGAAGGTGCGCCCGTGAGAATCATGACATGTTTGCATGGTCGCCATCCGACATGCCTGGTGTACCGAGGGAACTTGCCGAGCACTCGCTAAATATTATCAAGGGATCCAAGCCGGTGAAGCAAGAAACAAGGCGCTTTGGTGATGAGATATGCAAGGCTATCGGGAAGGAGATAAATAGGCCGAGGGACGCTAATTTCATAAAAGAAGTTGTACACACCGATTGGGTGACAAATCCTATACTTGTTCCAAGAAGATTAAAGAGCTGAGGATGTGTATCGACTACACCGGTGTTAACTAGTGCTGCCCAAAGGATCCCTTTACGCTGCCTAGAATCGATCAGGTCGTAGACTCCATAGCAGGCTCCGAGCTACTTTGTTTCCTGGACGCCTACTCAGGATACACCAAATCAAGAGGAGGGAGTCATATCAACTGAAGACATCTTTCACCACTCCCTATGAGACTTTCTGCTACATCATGATGCCTTTTGGCCTAAAGAATGCAGGGGCAACATACCAACGCTATATGCAAAATTGCCTGCATGAACAGATCGGCCGCAATGTTCACGTCTACGTTGACGACATTGTAGTGATGTCGAAAAAGAAGGCGGATCTCCTAGAGGACTTGGAGGAAACTTTTCAGAATCTCCGGAAATACCAGATGAAGCTCAATCCCGCCAAATGCGTTTTCGGTGTTCTAGCCGGAAAATTATTTGGCTTTATCGTCTCTTAACGAGGGATCTAGGTCAACCAGGAGAAGATAGGCTATCCAAAACATATCCAGACCAACCTGTCTGAAGGACGTGCAGCACTTAGCCGGATCGGTGGCAGCCGTCAGTCGTTTCATAAGACGCCTTGGAGAAAAGGTCATGCGTCTCTACCGGCTATTGAAGAAATCCGATAACTTCGAGTGGACAACAAAAGCAGATGTCGCCTTACAGCAACTAAAGGAGGCACTCACGTCCGCTCCCATACTGTGCAGTTGTGAGCGTTGTTCATGCTGTGGAAAGAAAGGAAAGCGAAGCCGCGACGTCTGAGCAACGTCAAGTCTACTTCATCAGTCAAGTCTTCTCCGCCTCCAAGCAGAGGTATCCACATTACCAGAATCTTGCTTATGGCGTATTCTTTGCCGCCTGAAAGCTTAGGAATTATTTCCAGGAGCACACAATGACAGTAGTCAGCAGGGCACCGTTGGGAGACATAATCGACAACGCAGAGGCAACAGGCCGAGTCGCCAAGTGGGGCATCAAGCTTGCCGCCTTTGATATAGGCTACAAACCACAGACAACCATCAAGACTCAAGCGCTTGTTGATTTTGTTGCCGACTGGACAGAGGCCATGGAGGAAACAATACTCCGCGTGACAGAATATTGGATCATGCACTTTGACGGATTAAAGATGCTCAACGGCTCGAGGGCTGGGGTTGTCTTGTGCACACTAAAAGGAGATAAGCTCAGCTACGTGTTGCAGATCCACTTCACGGCAAACAACTACTTAGCAGAGTACGAAGCTTGGCTTCCCGGACTACATGTGGCAAACGACCTTGGTGTCAAAAGAATCCTCTGTTATTCTGACTCCGACTTAGTCGCACAACAAGTGAGTGGCACATGGGATGCAAAAAGCGCAACAATGGCGACATACAGAGCCAAGGTTGACGAATTCACCAAAAATTTCATGGGCTACGAAGTCCGTCATGTTCGAAGAGCTGAAAACGAGGCGACAGACACCCTCGCTAGACTCGGGTCAGAATGAAAAAGGTGCCAACGGACATTTTTCTGGAAAATTTGCACAAGCCGTCCATTAAGGGCGCCGACTTGTTGGACCCCGATGCAGAAGAGCCAGTAGAATAGGCAAGTCTTGCCGCCTACTTGGTTCAGCCAGATTGGACTGTCCCATATCTCAATTTTTTAGTCGACCAGAAGTTACCGGAAGACGATGAGGTGTTGAAAAGGCAAATCATAAGGCGAGCACAAGCATTCACAATTATCAAATGCGAGCTATACAAGCGAAGCACATGCGGTGTCTATCAGCGGTGCATATTGCTAGAAGAAGGCCGGGAAATCCTGAAGGATATACACATTGGAACATGCGGGCATCACGCCTCCGCCAGGTCCATTGTATCCAAAGCTTTTCGCCAAGGTTTCTACTGGCTAACCGCCAAAGATGACGCTGAGCACATCGTGAAAACATGCAAAGGCTGTCAATTGTACGCCTGCCAACCTCACTTGCCAGCACAAGAACTCAGGACAATCCCAATCACCTGGCTGTTCGTGGTCTGGGGCTTAGACATGGTTGGTCCCTTCAAGAAGGCACAAGGTGGATACACCCACCTATTGGTTGCTGTCGACAAGTTCACTAAATGGGTCAAAGCCAAGCCGATCAGAAAACTTGACGCACGAACAACCACCAATTTCCTCTGGGGAATTACCTCTCGGTTCGGAGTTCCACACAACATTATCATAGATAATGGAAGCAACTTATCTCAAGGCGACATCGAAGAATACTACAATGATCTCGGCATCCGGCTTGATTTGGCATCCGTGTCACACCCTCAATCAAATGGGCAAGTAGAGCGTACAAACGGCCTCGTCGTCTCAGGACATAAGCCTCGTCTCGAAGCTCCATTACACAGGGCAGCCCGCGCTTGGGCAGATGAGTTACAGTCCGTGCTCTGGAGTTTGCGTACAATGACAAATAGATCTATCGGCTACATTCCTTTCTTCTTAGTATATGGCGCAGAGGCGGTGCTACCCACCGACATGAAGTACGATTCCCCACGAGTTCAAGCCTACATCGAGCAAGGCGTAGAAGATGCAAGACAGGATAGCCTAGACGTGTTGGATGAAGAAAGGGACGTTGCTCTCCATCGCTCTGGCTTGTATCAGCAACAACTCCGTAGTTATCATAGCCGGAGAGTGTGGAATTGAAGCTTCAGAACAAGTGACTTGGTTCTCCGCCTAATTCAAGACAGAAAAGGCTTGCATAAGTTATCCCCGCCATGGGAAGGATAATTTATAGTCACAAAGGCGTTGTTCAATGGTTCCTACTACCTGTCCGACATCCGAGATGCAGAAGAAAAGAAAAGGCGCAAGAAGCAGACATGAAGGAGAGGAACCAAGCGCAAGCGAGGCATTTACGACCCGCTCGAGCAAACAAGACGGCCTTCGAACATTGAGTAGCTACGTCCTTTCTACACTTAGCAATTTTTTTATTGTAATAAGTTATATATGATTATGAAATAAAATTCTATGGTTCCTCATCTATGTTGACAAGCATGTCATCTTTTGTCTTTTCTTGCAATCATATACCCCTATGTATCTAGGTTACCTAATTTCTAGCTCCGTGCAAAGGTTCAAATTGGTAGATACTTGCAGCTTTCGAGCCAAACCAAAGCAAAGATCAACTTTTTGCACCGTCTAATTTCTTTACTTTTGATTACTTACATGTGGTTCGCCTAGTAGTGTGTCTTTGGCCCCAACATGTTGGTTTTGTTTTCTGATTCTAAACATATGGTGCTAGCCCTGGTTGTTTCAGCTAAAGTTTCCGGCTAAGGTTTGCCAACATACAAAAAGTCAAGCATATAAGTCAAAAGAAAATTAAAGCGGGCCTCATAAACAAACAAGTCTACTTAAGAAGCAAAATAAAGTTAGCTGGCTCCCGCTTAGCATTACATCTCCAAAAGTTATTTATAGATAATACAAATTGAGATAAATTGTTTCAGGAGCAGGAGGAGGCTAGCCGCCAAGAAGCATAAAAGAGATGGCGCTGACAACTAAAGCATTGGCTCGGGGGACGCCAAGATCATGCATGGGGGCTGGCAACTCTAGCCCCAGAGCTATCGCTCCCCTCTACCTCTGTCGTGGTGGCAACTTCGACATCTTCTCTGGTACGCGGCACAGGATGGCGCTTGTTGAAGACGGTCGTTGTCGGAGAGTGACTCCCACGGAACAGGGATAGTCACACCCTGAAGACTAGTTCGAAGGGGGATTGAACACGGAGGTCAAACAACCCTCGAGAAGCTCGACGACGCTGCTCCCCGGGCCTGGAGAGGGACAACATGACAGAGATGAACACCAGCCCGTACGCAGGTTCACGGCCCTCTGGAGGAGGTAACAACGCTAGTCCTGCTTGTCTGTATTGCACTACGGGGGTTAGAATACAATGAGCTTGCCGAGGGCTCTCTTGAAGCAGTTTTGTGCTTGAAGAGCGAAGCTACGGTCTTCTTCCTCCTCGAGCAGTTGGCTATCCTACACGCTTGGCTAGGGTTCCAAGGGTTCAGAGTGCAAGTGGCCGATCCCTTGCTACGGTGGTGCTCCTGCTCCTTTTCTAGGCATCTCGGGCCTCATCCTTGCGCTGTACGTAGAGGGTGGGTTCCCACAGGGAAGTGGCGCGAAGGGGAAGGAGTCCACCGCCGCAGAAATGTCCATGGACGCGGTCCATCCGTGCTAAAGTTAGCATCAGTGGTCGACAAGCTGTAGACTGCGCAGAACGTCTCGCAGGCGTTGCACGGGTCATGGCGGAGCCCACGATGATGATCTTCTTGGGGCGTTGCGCCGTCCAGCCGCTTTATCACCAAAGAGGAAAGTCCTTGCTGTCCTGGCGCAGGCGGCGCAACTTTGTTGAATCCTTTATCACCATAATGGCAACTGTGATGCTCGCGTCACTCTGCGGCTGCCGCAGAGGCCATGTGCGCCCTGCAGCGGTTGCTTAGCCGCGAAGTGGCTCCACAGGGCCGCGGTGGCCTGTGGAGGGGTTTCTGTTGACTTCCCTCCAGGTGAGTAGAGCCTTGGGGAGTCTCCTGAAGCGCAGGGTCCTCTTCAGGCCCTCAAGAGGAAATGCCTCTCGAGTGTCTGTCTAAGCAGTGGCTTGGTCCTTAGTCGTTTCGTTGAATCTGTCGCGTGCGAAGCCTGTGGAGAGTGGGCTCTTTACACCCTGGTCCTCACTAGGCCGACAGTAGCCCCCGGGCCCGCGATGGGCGTGGCTGAGCCCATGGACGCAGCCGGAGCGTCGTGGGCCCAAAGTGTCCGTCCGGCCCAAGCCACGTGTCACTCAGATGAGCAACGGCCGCGCACGATCTGGCGCATGTGACGTGGGGGTCCCACCACGCCCCGGTAACTGCTCCGGATAGGACTTAAAGCTTGCGCGCCGCGGCGGGGAGCCGTTACTGCTCCCCATTCTTCTCGCAGAAGCCTCCTTTGTCTCGAGCTCTCCGCTTCCGCTCTCCGGCACGCTCGTCTCCTTCTTCCTCCAGTTTTCTCGCCTCCGTCCTCGACTTCCTCCGGCGATGAGTCCCGCCAAGGGCAAGGGCAAGGCCGCCAAGGCTTAAGCCTTGCAGTCGGCGCCCGCGTATGGCGCGGCATTGATTGGGGCGTATGGGGCGTCCAGGATGCGGCGGTCAACAAGCTCTGCTACTTGGTGTCGTCACGGACTGTAGTGCCCATGCTTACGAAAGCAATGGCACATATGAATAATGCAAAGACTTGGATCACATAAGTCTCACATTCTCCAATAAGATGTAATATCACAGTACAATGTCATAATTTATTACAGAACGAGACGAATGATCCAAAAACAAATATCCTTACAACTTAGCATAGCGGAAATGCTAGCTGAATAAATAGTTCACACTTTATTTCAGAGTTAAAACGCAATACTAAAGGTAGCATGGAGCTACATCTTCTCCATGAAGCCACAGGCAAATCATGTTGGTTGTAGCTCGAAGACGACCCCCTTACTCCTCATTCGGACATTCTGCAAGGTTTAGTTGCAGCCCAGCTATAAAGGGTCAGCACAATTGAATTGTGGTGGCAAGTGACTTTAATTCCTAATGTTCTATTATACTATAACTATATGCTTATTTTGGCTGGTGGAGCTCAAGGCTATTGCGCAAAGCAAATTTTCTCCTATTTTTGATAAACAATTTTCTTAAATCAATATCTTCTCCTTCAGAGACAATTCTCAAGACAAGTCCATGTCTCCTACCCATGTTCATCCAACAAAGTTTTATTAAGAAATTTGAGATGAGGAGATTTTCAGAACACAGCCTTGTGTAGTTACTCAAATTGTCCGATGCCGGGGACACGGCTAAGATCTTATGTTTTTACTCTCGAGAGGGTGTGCACTTTCAGCATTAGACTCGATCAACCCAAACTATCCTCTACACTCCTTTAGTGAGAAGGAAAAGGAGAAGATCAAGACGAGACTTTTCAGAAGTTGCTTTCCCATGATCATACTAAGAGATTACCACCATCCTATCAACTCTACCACCATCAATCTCTTGACCCAGGTCCACATCAACTTACTCCATCAAGACAGAGCCCATATTGACCAATGGTTGCACGATAAGCAACTAGACTCAGTGTAAACTTAAATCTCATAGCCCTGGGTGGCCTACCACAAGTGAGCAACTCAGTTTAACACCGCATATCATGGCCCCAGGTAAGTAGAAACTACCCTGGGCGAAGACAACCATGACACTTGGCCCTGAGAAGCCACTCAACTTGAAACCTCCTCGATCGACCCAATCCACCTAGGCGTTAAATTAATTTAGTGGAAATTTTCATTTATCACATCAACCATAAAACAATCATTTTTGCAGCAGTTGCTTCCACTAAATTATAATAGGGGTCTAAACTGGAATTTCTAAGGGGAAACCTAAAAGGTTTGCATATCATACTACAATCTCCCAAAACCTATCATGCACACTACTTTTGCAAATTCTGTTTGAAAACACTAGATATGCAATATAATAAAATAGTAGGTGTTTTATGAAGTCACTTGCCTTGGCAGCAGGAGGGGCAGGCACAACAAGAATAGCAATCACAAGCAGGTCCTTCCTCTCCTTCACAATCTAGCACAAGCAATACATACAAATAAATATCCACACAAAATCTCACACACCAAATGAAAGATGTATGCATGCATGGTATGCCATGTGTAGAATTAGACACACTTATCCATGATTTATATTCTCTAGTATTAAATGCATGAGATGCAATTTCTAGGAATTTCTCAATTCACTTAACAATTTATTAATTGAAACAAAATAACCAAAACTTAGATTATAACATTACAACTTTTATTGTTCTAAGAAAGTTTTCAAATAAGACATATATTAATATTCCTGGGTAGATGTTGTTTAACCTAACCTAAAACAATTGAGTTTATTTGTAAAACATTTTTATTATTTAAGTTATGGGTTTAATAGACGAAATACTCCTCGGATGATCTTATAAATTATTATTTAACAAAAGCAAAAAAAAATGATGTAGAATTAAACTACTCTAGCAGGGCTATCCGTGGATATAAAGTTCACTGAATTTGGACTTACAGAACATAAGTTATGAATTTTCTAAGTTTTGCATATTTTTCTGTTTTATTTATAAAATTCCTGCGAAAAAGAAAATAAGGGTGCTACGTGGCGCGATCCTATTGGACGAAAACGGTTCGCGCGGATCGTGGACGAGAGCCGTCCGATTTAAATGAGATCGGACGCACGGGATCGTTTGGATGTAGATCCGTTGGATCTAGATCCAACGGCGTGGGACGCCCGGCCGGACCGAGCGGCGCGCGGGTCGCCGGAAATGCTCGCCGGCGATGGCGTCCGCGGCGGCGGCGCGTCGGCCTCGACGTTTCCGGCGTTAAAACGAGGCCCCGAGAAGAGTGGGTCTTACCAAAATGATGCAGAGGAGATGGCGAGGTCGATGGCGCGACGGCGGCGTCCGAAAACCTCTCCTTTCCTCGTCGGAGTCGAGGACGGCGGCGACGGCCTCGGGTCGAAGACGGTTTCGGCGTTCGGCTGCGAAATAGAACGAACGAGGGGGCTTAACGGGTGAGCAAGGAAATGGGGAAGCGAGGGGAAGCCTCGGTGGCGCTCGAGGAGCTCAGAGCTTACCGCACTCGCGAAAAAGTCCGGCGGCAATGGCGGCGACGGCGAGCTTGATTCCGAGGAGCCCGACGGCGGAGGGGTAGGGTTTTTGGGGGGGTTTCGGAGGCGGTCTCGCGGGGTATAAATAGGAGGGGGGTGCGGGAGCTAATCGCGGCGGAAACCAGCACGGAAATGGCTCGGTCGTGGTCGTCGTCTCCGGCGCGATCTCCGGACGGAGGTGGAAGTCGGCTGACAGGTGGGGCCCACCTGTCAGCGAGAGGGGAGTGGCGCGCGTGCGCTGGAGCGGGCCGATGGGCCGTTATCGACTGCGCGCGCGGTAGATAATGTCTCGGCCGGCCCGGTAACCTAATCCTTTAAATAAAATAAAAACTGTTTTTCAAATCTGATTTACTAAATGATTTTTAAACCTATTCAAAACCTTTCAGAAAAATTCATAAAAATATATTTTGGAAAGGTTATTTAAATTAGCAATTTTTAATAACAACCTTAACCATTATATAATTTGGAAAAATTATATTTATGAAATAGGTTTAAATAAACATTTAAATGGGATTACACATTATTTAAACTCCTAATTGAATTTTTATTTAATATTTATGTGATTAAAAGTTAACCCTATAAGATGAATGATGTATGAATGCAAAGTTTTAAATTTTAGCAAAAAATGGGATGTTACAAACCTAGCCCCCTTAAGATGAATCTCGTCCTCGAGATTCGGTTTGGCCTTCAAAAATATGTGGGTGTTCCTCCCGAAGATCATCCTCCCGTTCCCAAGTTGCTTCTTCTTCGGTATGGTGGTTCCACTGGACCTTACAAAATTTGATAGTCTTGGTTCGTGTGATCCTTTCTGCCATCTCCAAGATTTTGATTGGCTTCTCTTCATACGTCAGGTCACTTCCCAACTGAACTTCTTCTAATGGCACTGTATCTCGTAGCGGGGTTTCTGTCATTTCTGGATGACACATCTTCAATTGACTCACGTGGAAGACATTGTGAACTGCTGACAGAACTTCCGGCAATTCTAACTCATATGCTACTTCTCCCTTGCAGGAAAGAATCTTAAAGGGGCCGATGAATCGAGGTGCAAGTTTACCCTTGATCCCGAACCTCTTCACACCACGCATTGGGGACACTCTTAAATAAGCCCTGTCACCTATCTCATATGTGATATCTCTCCTCTTGGAATCCGCATAGCTTTTCTGCCTGGACTGCGCGATCTTCAATCTGTCCTTGATTATTCGAACCTTCTCTTCAGCTTCCTGAATTATATCAGGTCCAAATAAACTTCGATCTCCCACACCGCTCCAGAGTAGTGGTGTGGTGCATTTCCTACCATAAAGTGGCTCAAACGGCGACATCTCTATACTTGCTTGGTAGCTGTTGTTATAGGAAAATTCTGCGTATGGCAAATTATCATCCCAACTAGACTTGTAGTCCAAGGCACAAGCCCTCAGCATATCTTCTAAAATTTGGTTTACTCTTTCCGTCTGTCCATCCGTTTGTGGATGAAATGCTGTACTGAACTCTAATCTCGTACCCAATGATTCATGTAGTTGTTTCCAGAAATGCGAGGTAAACTGGGTACCTCTGTCAGACACAATCCTCTAGGGAATACCATGAAGGCATACAATTTTCCTCATGTAAATCTCTGCCAACTTTGCACTTGAGTAGGTAGTCTTTACTGGCACAAAATGGGCCACCTTTGTCAAACGATCCACTATCACCCAGATCGAATCATATCCCGATCTGGTACGCGGTAACCCAGTAATGAAATCCATACCTATATGTTCCCATTTCCGATCCGGTATAGGTAAAGGTTGCAACAATCCTGCTGGCTTATGATGCTCCGCCTTCACTCGACTACATACATCGCACTTAGCTATATATTCCGCGATGTCTCTCTTCAGGTTATTCCACCAAAATCTTTCCTTCACATCCATGTACGTCTTGGTGTTTCCCGGGTGTATGGAATAAGGCGAGTTATGTGCTTCTTGCAGAATCAACTTTCTAAGATCCTCATCTTGCGGCACGCAGATGCGTTTCTCAAACCACAAGGTGCCTTGCTCGTCCATTCGAAAACCCTTGGCCTTCCCTTCGCTCAGGTTAACCTTGATTTCATCCATTACTTTGTCTCCCTTCTGGCCTTCCCGAATCTTATCCATCAACAACGGTTGTACGTCCAGTGTTGCGAGGAATCCTTCGGGTACTACCTCTAATCTGAGGTCCTTAAATGATCTACTTAAATCCTCGGGCAATTCTCCCGCTGTCAGCCCATTTACATGGACCTTACGGCTCAAAGCGTCAGCCACCACATTAGCCTTTCCTGGGTGATATTGCAAACTCATATCATAGTCCTTAATAAGTTCCAGCCATCTTCTTTGCCTCATATTCAGTTCTTTCTGGGTGAAAATATATTTCAGGCTCTTGTGATCCGTGAATACCTCACAACGCTTTCCCAAAAGATACGGTCTCCACGTCTTTAGCGCATGCACTACTGATGGTAACTCCAGATCGTGAGTGGGATAGTTGACCTCATGTTTCTTAAGCTGTCTAGAAGCATATGAAACCACTTCCCCTTCTTGCATTAGGACACTTCCTAGTCCATGGTGCGAGGCATCACAATATACTTGGAATTCCTTCTCTATATCTGGCAGACATAAAACAGGTGCTGACACTAGCCGTTTCTTCAGTTCCTGGAAACTTATTTCACATTCTTCAGTCCACTTGAATTTGACTTCCTTTTTCAGTAGTGAAGTCAATGGTTTGGCAAGTTTAGAGAAGTTCTCAATAAATCTTCTATAATAACCTGCCAGTCCAAGGAAACTACGGATGTCTGCCACATTCTTGGGTACTTCCCATTTTGTCACAACTGACACCTTTTCTGGGTCTACTGCTATTCCATTTTTCGACACAACGTGTCCTAGAAAACCAACTTCTTCTAGCCAGAATTCACACTTGCTAAATTTGGCATACAGCTTATGTTCTCTAAGCCTCTGTAATATCATGTGCAAGTGTTCTTCATGTTCCTCCTGACTTTTGGAGTAAATCAGGATATCATCAATGAACACCACAACAAACTTATCCAGAAAGTCCATAAACACTTTGTTCATCATGTTCATGAAGTATGTCGGTGCATTGGTTAAACCAAACGGCATTACGGTGTACTCATATAATCCATATCTAGTAGTGAAGGCAGTTTTTGGTATATCTAGTTCTCTTACTTTCATTTGAAAGTATCCTGATCGCAAATCGATCTTAGAGAATACCGAAGCACCCTCTAGCTGGTCGAAAAGCTCGTTAATTTTCGGTAGCGGGTACTTGTTCTTGATCGTCACCTCGTTGATTGTTCGATAATCCGTGACTAGCCTTTGAGTACTATCCTTTTTCTCAACAAACAGAATGGGTGCTCCCCAAGGTGATGAACTTGGGCGGATGAATCCTTTCTGTAGTTGCTCCTCTAACTGCTTCTTTAGTTCTTTCAATTCAGCTACGGCCATCGGATATGGTCTCTTGGCTATGGGTCCCGTTCCAGGAACCAAATCTATAAGAAATTCAACATCCCTATCGGGTGGCATTCCCGGTAGTTCTTCGGGGAAAACATCAGGGTAATCTCTTACCACACGAACGTCTCCCATGCTAACCCCCTTAAGAGAATTTAGCTTAACTTTCTTAAATTCAAATTTGGATTTGTATCTGATCTTCTTCTTATCGGGAGTGGTGAGTGTAATGGATCTATTCGCACAATCCAATACTCCTTCGAACTTGGCCAACCAATCCATACCGAGTATAACATCCAGACCCTGGGTCTCTAATATTATCAGGTTTACCGGAAAGGAGTGTTTACCAATTTCTAAACTCAAGTTTTGACAACCGGTTTGTGCGAGCATTTCCCCCCTGGGGAACTCACCCTAACCGGATTTAGCAGGCTTGTAGTAGTCAGTTTGTTTTTATTAACAAAAGCTCTTGAGATGAATGAGTGGGATGCTCCAGTATCGAACAAGACTAAT
Organism: Poa annua; assembly: GCA_026929855.1. Classification (NCBI taxonomy): domain Eukaryota; kingdom Viridiplantae; phylum Streptophyta; class Magnoliopsida; order Poales; family Poaceae; genus Poa; species Poa annua. The sequence continues at coordinate 76,261,954 of CM049426.1, forward strand.
GCTGGAAAGGTATGTAGTAGGAACGTACCAATCACTGCATCCGGTTCATTTTGCACTTCTTCCACATCAAGATGATTCACCTGTGCCTTCTGGAAAGGATTAGGCTTTGATGCTTCCGGCGCTTTCTTCTTCTCTGGGCAGTCTGTTGAGTAATGTCCCTTGTTCCCACACTTGTAGCAAGTCACTTGACTAATATCTCATTTAGGTTCATTGTTGTGGCGGTGTTGCTCTTTTCCACTATTGTTCCCACCGAACGGGTGGTTGTGTCCACTACCACCCTGTCCATTTCCTCTGTATCCGGAATTTCCTACTTTATGGATATGACCATTATGGTTGTGGCCACTTCCACTCTTGTGACTGTGGTGACCCCCACTGTTCTCAGGAACGTATGGTTTCTTCTGCATCAGATTAGTGTTGTACTTATTGGCGCTGAACTTCCTTTTTCTATTCTCCTCCTTCTTCATGTTGCTGTCCAGAGTAATGGCCTGATCAAGAAGGTCCTGATAATTGGGAGCATAGGCCACAGACAATGGTATTTTCAGCTCACCATTGAGTCCATTCAGAAACTTATAGTTCCTCTTTGCATCGGTGTCTACATCCTCTGGGGCATAGCGTGAGAGGGAATTGAAGTCCTCCATGTACTCCCTCAGAGCACGATTTCCCTGTCTCAGGGTACGGAACTCATCCCTTTTCAGATTCATGATCCCAGTTGAGATGTGCGCATTGCGGAAACCTTCTTTAAAGATTTCCCAGGTAAGCCCTTCAAGTGGGTGAGTGATCTGGTATGTTTCCCACCACTGTGCCGCTGGTCCCTCCAGTAGATGGGAGGTGAACCTTATTTTCTCCAATTCCGTACACTCGCAAGTAACTAGATCCTTGTTCACAGAGCGTAGCCAATCATCGGCTACGATTGGTTCAGTAGCTGTGGAGAATTTGTTGGGTCTGAGCCTCAAGAACCTAGCAAGGCGGTCAACTTGGGGTGGGGGTGGAGGTGGCGGCGGTGGAGGGGGTGGTGGATTGTTTTGGTTTGCCATGAACTGAGCCATCATGGTCATCAACTGTGTCTGGGCTGCCATCATTTGTTGCATCATTTCGTTGCCATTGTTGTTGTCAGGATCACGACGTGGAGGCATCTGTATGGTGTGGGCATAGGTAAGTAGTGATAGAAAGAGACTACAAAGGAAAAATCTACCCATGCACATCAACATAGTTCACAGAAACATAACAAACAACAAGTAAACAGGCACACCTGAAGTAATTTATAAATTCGATATTTTAGAGACTTGCAAACCAAGCTAGGACATGGTTTTCAGGGTACTGCCTCACCACAAATTGGTGGGTCAATACAACTTTGATGGGGTAAGGAGAAATACTCGTAAGGTAAGGAAATCTGGTGGTCTCACTAATCAAATTTTAAAACTCTTTATGTATTTGCGGGTGTTCTCACACTTGCGCTTCTTGACACCTGTGGCTTCCTTGGGAGTGTCCTCATCGGGGTAGGTTAACACTAGGGGCTCTTGGGTGTCAGGGAAATGATTCTTCTCTGCCTGAAGTTCCATTTGGCTTAGTTGTTCACACAAATGAGCACACTGAGCCTGCAATGCCAAAATGTCGGCATCCTTCTGCGCAATCCTATCATCTCGCAGGTAAATCTTGTTTTCCAGTTCCTTGTTCTCCTTCGTTAGCACCTGAACTTCTATACGAAGAATATCCTTCTCTTCTTCTAAGCTTTCCTTAACGTGACGGTGGACGCGCCTTAAATCTTCCCTGTAGAAGATCTCTTGTCCCAGAAGTATATCCAAGTTATGGCAATGAGCTCCAAGGTCTCCATGATGCTTCTGGTTCATACCCCTAAGTGAGGGTTGAACGGGTTGTCCAAAGCTATCCCTCCTGGCAAAGTGTCGAAAGACGGAGTTGGGCTTGATCTCGTCATAGAATTGCTCAATGATGCGGGACAAGGTCTCCAGCATCGCCATCTCTACTCCATTCTTCCAGGTGGGGTATCTAGCTCGGAAACGGATCAGCTGCGATCCAGGAGGATCAAGACGAGGGAGAACTTCTGACTCGATCTTCTAACGTCCTTCAGGGTAATCTTCTGACATAATTTCTTTGCCCCTGAAGACTAGCGGCGTCAACCTCAGGGTCCTGGAAATACTGAGGAGCTGGTCACTGAAGTAGTACTGGTCTCCTTTCTGCGGGGATAACTCTTGGGTGAAGTTCTTCATCTACAAGAATTTTGAAGGGATAAGAGATAAGGAGATAAAACGAAATAGGAATGAAGAAGGCAAGGAACATATTATAAGGAAAGAAGTAAGGTATTTCGAATTTTATTAATTATAAATATTTATTTTAGGGTTTGTATCCAATCCTAGGGGTTTCGAGCCTACAGGCAACATTCGTGCTCTGATACCATCTGTAGTGCCCATGCTTACGAAAGCAATGGCACATATGAATAATGCAAAGACTTGGATCACATAAGTCTCACATTCTCCAATAAGATGTAATATCACAATACAATGTCATAATTTATTACAGAACGAGACGAATGATCCAAAAACAAATATCCTTACAACTTAGCATAGCGGAAATGCTAACTGAATAAATAGTTCACACTTTATTTCAGAGTTCAAACACAATACTAAAGGTAGCATGGAGCTACATCTTCTCCATGAAGCCACTGGAAAATCATGTTGGTTGTAGCTCGAAGACGACCCCCTTACTCCTCATTCGGACATTCTGCAAGGTTTAGTTGCAGCCCAGCTATAAAGGGTCAGCACAATTGAATTGTGGTGGCAAGTGACTTTAATTCCTAATGTTCTATTATACTATAACTATATGCTTATTTTGGCTGGTGGAGCTCAAGGCTATTGCGCAAAGCAAATTTTCTCCTATTTTTGATAAACAATTTTCTTAAATCAATATCTTCTCCTTCAGAGACAATTCTCAAGACAAGTCCATGTCTCCTACCCATGTTCATCCAACAAAGTTTTATTAAGAAATTTGAGATGAGGAGATTTTCAGAACACAGCCTTGTGTAGTTACTCAAATTGTCCGATGCCGGGGACACGGCTAAGATCTTAGGTTTTAACTCTCGAGAGGGTGTGCACTTTCACCATTAGACTCGATCAACCCAAACTATCCTCTACACTCCTTTAGTGAGAAGGAAAAGGAGAAGATCAAGACGAGACTTTTCAGAAGTTGCTTTCCCATGATCATACTAAGATATTACCACCATCCTATCAACTCTACCACCATCAATCTCTTGACCCAGGTCCACATCAACTTACTCCATCAAGACAGAGCCCATATTGACCAATGGTTGCACGATAAGCAACTAGACTCAGTGTAAACTTAAATCTCATAGCCCTGGGTGGCCTACCACAAGTGAGCAACTCAGGTTAACACCGCATATCATGGCCCCAGGTAAGTAGAAACTACCCTGGGCGAAGACAACCATGACACTTGGCCCTGAGAAGCCACTCAACTTGAAACCTCCTCGATCGACCCAATCCACCCAGGCGTTAAATTAATTTAGTGGAAATTTTCATTTATCACATCAACCATAAAACAATCATTTTTGCAGCAGTTGCTTCCACTAAATTATAATAGGGGTCTAAACTAGAATTTCTAAGGGGAAACCTAAAAGGTTTGCATAGCATACTACAATCTCCCAAAACCTATCATGCACACTACTTTTGCAAATTCTGTTTGAAAACACTAGATATGCAATATAATAAAATAGTAGCTGTTTTATGAAGTCACTTGCCTTGGTAGCAGGAGGGGCAGGCACAACAAGAATAGCAATCACAAGCAGGTCCTTCCTCTCCTTCACAATCTAGCACAAGCAATACATACAAATAAATATCCACACAAAATCTCACACACCAAATAAAAGATGTATGCATGCATGGTATGCCATGTGTAGAATTAGACACACTTATCCCTGATTTATATTCTCTAGTATTAAATGCATGAGATGCAATTTCTAGGAATTTCTCAATTCACTTAACAATTTATTAATTGAAACAAAATAACCAAAACTTAGATTATAACATTACAACTTTTATTGTTCTAAGAAAGTTTTCAAATAAGACATATATTAATATTCCTGGGTAGATGTTGTTTAACCTAACCTAAAACAATTGAGTTTATTTGTAAAACATTTTTATTATTTAAGTTATGGGTTTAATAGACGAAATACTCCTCGGATGATCTTATAAATTATTATTTAACAAAAGAAAAAACAAATAATGTAGAATTAAACTACTCTAGCAGGGCTATCCATGGATATAAAGTTCACTGAATTTGGACTTACAGAACATTAGTTATGAATTTTCTAAGTTTTGCATATTTTTCTGTTTTATTTATAAAATTCCTGCGAAAAAGAAAATAAGGGTGCTACGTGGCGCGATCCTATTGGACGAAAACGGTTCGCGCGGATCGTGGACGAGAGCCGTCCGATTTAAATGAGATCGGACGCACGGGATCGTTTGGATCTAGATCCAGACGCCCGGCCGGACCGAGCGGCGCGCGGGTCGCCGGAAATGCTCGCCGGCGATGGTGTCCGCGGCGGCGGCGCGTCGGCCTCGACGTTTCCGGCGTTAAAACGAGGCCCCGAGAAGAGTGGGTCTTACCAAAATGATGCAGAGGAGATGGCGAGGTCGATGGCGCGACGGCGGCGTCCGAAAACCTCTCCTTTCCTCGTCGGAGTCGAGGACGGCGGCGACGGCCTCAGGTCGAAGACGGTTTCGGCGTTCGGCTGCGAAATAGAACGAACGAGGGGGCTCAACGGGTGCGCAAGGAAATGGGGAAGCGAGGGGAAGCCTCGGTGGCGCTCGAGGAGCTCGGAGCTTACCGCACTCGCGAAAAAGTCCGGCGGCAATGGCGGCAACGGCGAGCTTGATTCCGAGCAGCCCGACGGCGGAGGGGTAGGGTTTTTGGGGGTGTTTCGGAGGCGGTCTCGCGGGGTATAAATAGGAGGGGGGCTCGGGAGCTAATCGCGGCGGAAACCGGCACGGAAACGGCTCGGTCGTGGTCGTCGTCTCCGGCGCGATCTCCGGACGGAGGTGGAAGACGGCTGACAGGTGGGGCCCACCTGTCAGCGAGAGGGGAGCGGCGCGCGTGCGCTGGAGCGGGCCGATGGGCCGTTACGGACTGCGCGCGCGGTAGATAACGTCTCGGCCGGCCCGGTAACCTAATCCTTTAAATAAAATAAAAACTGTTTTTCAAATCTGATTTACTAAATGATTTTTAAACCTATTCAAAACCTTTCAGAAAAATTCATAAAAATATATTTTGGGTTCCTCGTCCTCATCCTCGCCATATTCGCCTACCTCTGCGAGACGTACCTGGCTGTGGAGCCCACAGTGGGCCTCTTCAGGTGCTTCTACGCACTCCGGAACACGGCGAGGAACGAGCGCTCCGGATGCGTTATCTTCCGCATAATGGACGGCATGGGGACCATCTACACCCCCATGTCGTGGAATGAGGACAAGCCCGTCACGGCGGTGACGAAGAAGGTGGACAAGTTCCGCCAGCAGTGGTTCTACGTTAGCGTAAAAAAGGCGTGTCCCTTCTTCAGCATCCCCGACGCGCCGCCCGTGAAAAACTAGAACTGGGGCAAGGCCTCTTTTCAGCGGCGCGGCCAACACAATCTTGATGGGCCGCCTGAGCTACCTCCGGGAGGAGGGCCTCACGGGGCAGATCATCGTTGCGGATGATACGTCTTCAACGTATCCATAATTTCTTGTGTTCCATGCTATCTAATATCATGTTATTATATGTTTTATATGCATTTTATATAGTTTTATGCATTTTCTGGGACTAACCTATTAACAAGATGGCACAGTGCCAGTTCCCTGTTTTCTGTTGTTTTTGGTTTCAGAGAAGCTCTTAAGGAAATATCCGCCAAATTGGAAACGAGGCGAAAACGAGAAGAACCGAAAACGAGACGAAGACGGGCCCCGAGGGGCCCACACGACCTGTTGGCGTGGCTGCTACAATAACCGCGCCGGGAGGTGGTGTGGCGCCCTCGTGCGCCCACCAACCTAGGTCTTTCGCCCATAAATCCTCCCTGACCTAAAAACGATGGGATGTTAGACAATATTGCCTCCACGGGTCCCAAACACCGTCGCCATCGCCGACAAGATTCGGGGACATAAGTCTGTGTTCCGAGACCCTGACGGGGCGGGGAATTGCCACCGGAGCCATCTCCATCGACTCCACCACCATCTCTGTCGTGGGATTGTCACGACAGATGTTTCTAGGTGGAAACTTGAGATGAGGGGCATGGCAGCTTCCGACATCAGGAGCTTGTCTAGCGTGGAGTGGGGAAACAAGGGTTTACCCAGGTTCGGCCCCTCGTCTTGAGGTAAAGACCTACTTCCTGCTTCGACTTTATTGATTAGGGTTTCGAGGACTCGGCGCCTTAGCTTTCGGGTCTCGAGATTACAATGGTGTCTCTCCTATGACTTGTGTCGATTGAACTTAGATCTCTAGGAACCAGGAGACCCACTTATATAGGTGGCGGGTCTCGTTGGAAGTACAAGGCCGGGTCCAGGTTCCTATCATACCCGGACTCTATTCTAAGTACTCTAAGCCTCATCTTTCCTATACAGGACACCGTCTTGTATTTTGTCTCCGACCTTCTGGATCCTTCTTGCTTGCGGGCCAAGGCACATGTCGCGCACCGGCTTACGTGTCACCCGGCCCATGTCTTTATGCTTGATCCGTTCCTGGCTCCTACCAGGCCGGCTTATCTTCTATGTTGATGGGCCTACCGGGTTATGATCCCCCAACAATCTCCATCGCAATTGCTGACTCCTACGATGAGGAGTGAGTAGTTCTCCCTCAGGGCTGCGGGATCTACGGAAGCCATGTTGTTTATCTCTCTCTGACATGATATGATCTTGCATGTGATCATGAGATTTGTAATCTAGTTGAATATGTGATGCTACTCTTTGTCTATTATGCACTCTAGAGGTTACTTTAATATGAACTCCGGGGAAATCACGTGTGTAATGATGACAGTTTGTGCACCGTGTGTGATTCCCTTTATGATATCGTTGCCGTTGGTTTACTCCGACTTGAGGGTGCTCTTGTATCCCTACACAATGAATGGAGTTTGTTATTCAACATGCGAGTGTTTGAGAGAAGTGTTTATTTATTTAACTTTGATGTCAATATTGAGAATGTCCACTGGTGATAGTAGGATCCCTAGGCCTTGTTTCTAAGCATTAAAACACCGTTTCCAACAAGCTGCTACATGTTTGCTTGCTGCCATTTTTATTACAGATTGCAATTACTACTTATAATCATACATATTACTTGTATTTCACTATCTTTTCGCATAACTAGTGCGCCTATACATCTGACAAGTGTATTGGGTGTGTTGGGGACACAAGAGACTTCTCATATCTTAATTGCAGGGTTGCTTGAGAGGAATATCTTTGACCTCTACCTCCCTAAGTTTGATATACCTTGGGTGATCCACTTAAGGGAAACTTGCTGCTGTTCTACAATCCTCTGCTCTTGGAGGCCCAACACTGTCTACAAGAATAGAAGCGTGCGTAGATATCATCGGACTTCGTGACGCGCCGCATCGCTCCACTCCAGGCGCACACGACGCTGATGTGGATGTACTCAGACCGCCAAGACGGGATGCGCCTCCACCGTGAGGACAACGACAAGGAGGCAGTCGATTGCATCTTGTCCGTGCTCTTCATCAACCCGGTGGTTCCTACCGTGGAGGACCTCCCGGTCATGCTACGGCCCCTGCACCAGCTCAACATGACCAAGCGCTGACCATCCTGGACGGGATGCCTGCATTCACCCCAGCGGGCGAGAAGGAGTCGCCTGTGCCGGTGGTGCAGGAGGCGGATGCTGTAGAGTCACCCTAGGTGTCCTCTTCAAGGGCCGGGCCCTTTCATGGTGGTGCCTTCGCGCCTCATGGAGGAGGAGGAGGACGTCGGCGACGAGGCGACCGCGGCGGGGCGGCGAGAGCCCCGGTCCAAGCCGGCCAGCGACAGGCCTGGCGCAAGGCCATCGGAAGTCCCCACCAAGAGGAAAGCCGAGGCGCCCCCGGAGAGGTCTGGCGCCAAGGCCAAGCCCTCCTGGCGCTCGCTAGGCTTGGCGTGGGTCGACACCGGCGCCAAGCTGTCTGGGTAAGTGTTTTTAACCTTTAGTTGCTTGATTCATGTTTTTCTCTTTTTAACCATCTCTGAAGATCTTTCCCTGGTGCTTTCCAGTGACCTTGTGCTTGCGAAGCGCCGTAAGCTTTGCAAGGCAGCAGATGTGAAGAGAGTCGCGGCAGAGGCCGTGGCTGAGGAGGCCGCGAGGCCTGTGGAGACGGCCTCCACAGGCCCAACTGAAGAAATGCCTCAGGCGGAGGCCGCTGCACCGCCTCCCGAGCAGGTGGTGTGTAACAGCCCGTTTGTAGCTTTCCAAAATTGTGTGCAATAAAATGGATATCCATGTCTTCATTTCACAATTATGGTTGCATTTAATTAAATATGTGTTCCAAATGCCTTTTCCAAATTTAAATTCTTATTTAAATTCAAATGGTTTCAAAATATTTCAAATGAAGTTTCAAATTATGTATAAATTTTCAACCCAGATAGTATTATAACTATTTTGAAACTATTCAGATTTTGTTTAAAGGTTTTTATTATATGTCTTTTCTATTTATGTTTAAATTACAAAAGTAGAAGACACTAAAGAAAAGAAAAATTAACTCAGTACAAAAAAAAAAACTAACAGCCGGCCGAGATGGGCCAACTCCTGGCCCATCTCAGCCCACGGCCCAGACCAGGCCATCTCCCCATCATCGTCTCCGTACGGAGCTTTCCAGCTCGGCCATGGCGTGGGTCTCTGCAGCTCGCCCCCACGCCGGAGCCCCCACTGCCACCTCCCCAACTCTCCCCTACTTAATCGACCCCGGAGCCAACCCTAACCCTAATTTCTTCTCCTTCCCCCGCCGCCGCTCGCTCCTACACGCTCCGCCGTCGCCATGTACGCCGAGGTGATGAGCTCGGAGCCCCGATGAACCGGCCGTCCCCTGCTTCCTTCTGCGCTAGCAGCTGCTCCGCCTCTCCCTCTGCTTCCTCGACGTCAAGCGCGAGGCCTTCTCCATCGAGCGGCCGTCCCCTACACCGCCGTACTGAGCTCCGTCCACGGCGACCAACCGCTCCCCTCCGTCGCCCCCGCGCCTTCCCACCTCGCCACGAGCCTCCCCGGTGAGCCTCGGCGTCCCTCCTCTCCTTCCCCTCCTCCAATTCGTCCTCGGGTGGCCGAATTGCCGGCGCCGGAGGCGTCCACCACGGGCTCGCCCCGCACGGTGTCGAGCACGAGCACGGCCTCCCGGCCCCCCGTTCCTCGCATCCGAACGATAAAACGGAACCGGCACCTCTTCCCGCACCCCGGCACACACACCGCACCAGCAGCGCCGCTCACAGGAGGTCGCCGGCGTTATGTTTCCGGCCGCCGCGCGCTGTTCCTTATTCAGTTCGTCAGGCACCCGTCCTCTGTCTTCAGTTTCGTCAGAAATGAAACACGGTACACGTAACTAGTTAAAACCTTAGCTAAACGTCAGTTATCACTCGAACTAATCCGGCCCACTGGCTAATCGCACCGTCCCTCCGCACCGCGAGTCGCGAGTTCGAATCCCCCTCCCGCGGGCAGTGGAAATAGGAGCCCCTTTTTGCCTCGCGACACTCGCTGGCAGGGCGGGCCCACTGGTCAGTGACCGTGGCGCCCGTAGCGCGTGGTCAGCGCCCGCGTGGCCCAGGGACCCACCTGACAGCTTCCCGGGTGGGATCTGCGCACGGTGAGAAAATTCCTGGGCGCAGATTCTTTGCACCAAAGCCCCTGGGTTTCCGTTCTGCGCCAGGGACCTCCCCTGCTAGAGTTCCATCGCGGATAAGTCCCTGGGAGTTTTCAGAAAACACCCCTACACCTAAAACTGCAATAACTTTTAAAATATAACTCCAAATTAAATAAACTTTATATGTTTTTATATCAGAAAAATGCAATAAACATTATTATAACATTCTTATGCCATTTTGCATCATTTATTTTAAATGCTTGGTTTAATTTAACCAATGCACTTAAATAATTAAATAAGGGATATTTGGGGTAATAAATATATAATGCCCTAATTCCATTTAATATGCTCATATCTTTTATAGCATCTCTTGCCATGCTAACAAATATTTAATTTGAGTTTAAGATAAATAATTTGCAATCAATTACTAAATATGTTATGTGTTGGACAAATAATTAATTAATGGCTAATCCATTTAAATTACTCATATCCCCAAACCTGCTACATATATTAAGTAACATTTAAATTGCTGGATTCACAAATAACTTGCACCCTAATCTTCTGCCAGGATTTCATCCCCGCTTTAAATATGACCTAACCATCGCATGCCATATTGCACCATCATTTGTTTGCGCATTCTTTGTATTGATTATTTCTGCCTATTGTCTGTGTTTGGTTTTCTCTGGGTAGACGACGACGTGCCTGCTGCGAGTACCTATGATACTGAGGTTCCAGCTTTTGTGCCAGGCCACGAGCTGCCAGGCAAGCTTCTGCTAACCGGTTACACGACTGTTTGGTTTTCATTCTTGCCTTTTGATCTATGCTATCCTAGTTATCGATTCTTGAATTGCGGTCCCATCACATGTTTATCCTGCAGCCTATACAGCTATATCCTCACAACCCATAACCCCTTGCATGTTTATCTGTTGGCCTTTGCGAGTCGTAGTGCATGCTTAGGATTGGTTGAGCGAGTCGTTCCTTTGTCTTTATCTCATATGCTTATTATGATATATTGTTCTACTATAATAAACTTTTGCCTTATATTGGGTTCTATAATTAAAAGATAAGGCACCAGGCGGAAGGCCTTGCGAGGTGCTTTGTTCTGCTCAGTGTCGACCTAGGAACTGAGACTTTGTCCTCGGATCCAATTTTGAGCGCACTAACCACTTGTGGGTTGTCCAATGGAGCCCCCCTCGACTTTGAACGGATCCTCAGCTGGTCCATGTGCCACAAGTAGTTCGGGTTTTCCATTCGCTCATATGCATGTGCATGATGATGATGATCGATGAGAGGTTACTTGATACGGGGGGTCATATAGGGGTGGTGCGCGCGAAGCGGACAGTTCCTACTGTGGTTTGAGCCGCCTGGTGCGTGGACACAAACTAATGAGTCCGCAATTGAGATTCGGCCGGACTCCTGACGCGGGTTACAACTCATATGGGTGGCACTTGGACTTGCTGTAGTGAAGGAATGAGTCGTGTTGAGAGGCCCTAATGTTTTTTACTAGGCTGATCATGCGAGTATGGGTACTATAGTGCACCCCTGCAGGGTATAATCTTATCGATGAGCCGTGTCCACGGTTACGGACGACTTTGGTGATGATGCTGGCTAACAAGATCTAGACAACTTATCCAAATCATTGTTAATTAATGTGACTAGTAATATAGAATTACTTACACCATAAATGGTAACTAAAATTGTTAACGTGTGAGTTTTACCGGATTGCTTCCTTATACTTGGTTGAGGGGGTTATTCGAGAATGGGTTATGACTGGTTTTAGTTGTAGATGGCTACTCAAACGCTCTCTCATCCCTCTCTAATTAGACGGAAGTTTTAGCGTGTCTCTTTACGTTGCTAGTGCTGCTACCGCTAAGTACACTTACCCCATACTTTGGGAATTTTACAGTTTTGTAACCTGTTAGCTTAGGCTTGTTCGATACGCTTCGGTGTATTGACCCGTTCGCGGGCTGTGGTGTTTCTGCATTTGAGGATACTTCGCTCGACCAGGTGGGTGGATACTACGTGGAGTTCTACGACGAGATCTACTACGAGTAGTTAGAGTTCCCCTGGGCTACTTCCTGGTGGATCGCGTGGATGGGCCTTCTTTTCCGTTTCGGCCCTGAGCCCTTTGCTTCTTGTCTGTACTCAGACCGGTTTGTGTCCGATGCTGATGTAATGTTGGGACATGTGTCGTCTGATTGGTGCCATTCGCTATATTTTGCTCAGTGAGAGCTTTCGGATAGTATTTCCTTTCTTTGTGTCTTAGGTTTATTCTGTGGTTTCAACTTGTTAAAAATCCGACTCGTATACCATGTGTGTATGGTTGAAGTATACGAGTTGGAAGACTTTTTGGGTTCTTGCGTGCACAATATGGAAACGTATGTGATGTTGGGGTCGCCAAGAGCTGTCGGCCGATGATCCATTCCAAGCCTGGCCTGCTTGTTTCCTGGGATTGGTAACCCCAGTATGTTCTTGGTTGTGTGGCCCAACCGATACGTTTCGTTTGTGTAGCTTGAATTCAGGGTCTGACAGTGGGTATCAGAGCTTAAACGCCCTCAGGTTCCCTTCTCCTGGTCGTTGTTTGAGTCTAGAAAAATTATTTTGTTGTTATCAGAAAATCTTAAACGTGAGAGTAGGAATTCTGTTCTTTTACTTATTTCCCCACCCACCCTCCCTGTTCTTCTGGTTAGGAAGTGTTACGATAATTCCCTTCTCACCTTAATTTTAAAATTTAGGACATCACGTGTTCTGGGTTTTCCGTAGTACCATAGTTGCAGGTGTTGAAGGTTGCTTTTGTCGTTTTGCTAGTTATCAACTTCGTCGGCTATGTTCAGTTTCAATCTTGAATCAATCAGTTGTTGTTCTACCTTTCACTGGATTCATATCCATGTCATTGTACAATTCTTTCTGTGCAATCAATCCTTTTTGTTTCCGGAGGATAACTTCTACTTCAAACTGCTATGTAGATGGCGCACGCCAAGGTGGTGCGTAAGACCCACTGTGAGCAGACTATCGGTTACCCGAAGCTTCTCAGAAGCATGGTTGACTATGTCGGTTTCAGCTTCCTTCCGGAGTACCAGGTGTCCGAGATCCCCAGAGATTACGGACAGACCTTCTATAGAGCTGCTGTTTGGATCAGGGGAGATGATGGTGATACTGTGCACAAGCACGTTGCTGAGGCTTCCTTTGTGGACATGGCAGTACACTTAGCAGCTTACGATGCAGCTCTGGCTCTGCGCAGGGACTACTACTGTTTCAACTACCCTCCGTTCTGCTACGTTCCATACTACCCCTACACGGACTCTCAGTACGAGCTCGAGGTTCCTGACAAGACCGCTCAGTTTGGCCAGTCTTCAGACTCAGTTGCTGTGTAACATCCCAAATTTCTCAAAAATTTAAAACTTTGCATTCATGCATCATGCATCATATAAGCATGGCATTGAAATCACATAAAGAATAATTTAAAATTTTAATTATAAGTTTAAATAAATATGTATTCCATAAAGAGGTCTTTTTGAGCTCCTTATGATAATCTGTATTTTATTAGATTATTTATTTGGCAAAATGGTATCCAAAAGTTCTAAATTAAATTAGCTTTTCAAAACATATTTTTATGAATTTTTCTGAAATGTTTTGATAAGATTTAAAAATCAAATTGTATTGAAAAGTTTCAAAACAGAAAAAGTGTTTAAATAAAAAGATTTCTTAAACGAGCCAATCGGGCCGGCCCATCCCTATCTACCGCGCGCGCGCTAAGTCTCGGCCCAGGAGCAGCCCAAGAATAGCCCGCGCTCCTCTCTCCCTCGCTGACGAGTGGACCCCACCCCGCGTCTTCAACCTCCGGCGCGATTTTTCCGTCGGGAGGCATATCCGATCCCGACTACGAATCGAAGCCGTGCGGGGCACGAACTCGTCCCCGCGTTGCCCTTTATAAATCCCACCCCGCCGCCGTTTCCCGCACCCCAAAACCCTAACTCCATCGCCGCAGGGCTGCCCACAATCGGAGCTCGCATCTCGCCGGTTCCGCCGCCGTCGAGCTCGACGTACGGGACCCTACGACCACCCCGCGCTCCCTCGTCTCCTTCCCTCACCTCCTCTCTTACTCGCGCATCGTTTTGACGTAATCTCGTGTCTGGAATTGCAGACCAGCGACGCCTCCGTCCGCGACCGCCGCCGCCGTCCGCTACTCCAACTCCGGCGAGCTTTAGAGGAGGGATTGGACCACCGCAACCGCCTCTGCCTCGCCATCGAGATCGTCTCGTCATCACGCACCGATCGGTGAGGAAAGCATCCCCGCTGTCCTTCTTTCGCGAGTAATAGATCACCTCCGGCGAGGGCACCGCCGCGGGCGGAGGTTTTCCGGCGAACCGCGCCGCCCGTCCGTGTCCCTTGCGTCTGGGCCGTCGGATCTGGATCTAGATCAGTTGATCTGGAGCGTCCACCGTTAATTAGATCGGACGGTTAGCAATCGCGATCCGACCGAAGCGGTATCAGCCAATCAGATGGCGCCGCGTGGCATATCCTTTTTCTATTTTCGGCTGGATTTTGAAATTAAAACAGAAAAACAATACAAACTTGCAAAATTCATAACTTTTGATCTGTTTATCCAAATTTGATGTATTTTATATCCACGTAAAGCTGTGCTCGTGTAGTTTAGTATGGTTTCATTAGTTTGTCATTTTAGTGTATTTTAAATTGCGTAATTAATTGTTTGGTGTTTCGGCTATTAAATCTATAACTTAAATAATAAAATGCTTTCCAAATAAATCTAATTGTTTTAGAATTTTATTAATGTCCTCTGTCCAGAGAGTGCAACTTGAGTTTTATTTGAAACTTTTCATAATAGAATTAAAGAATTTGGTTGTAGGGCTTAATATTTCTATGTTATGCTCAATATTTTAAATGATTAAATAAATAATAATATGTTGATCATTGCATTTCATGCATTAATAACAGAGGAAATAAAATTGTAATTATTCTGTCTTGTTAAGTTCATTGCATATCAAGCATGCATACATATTTTTGTCTTGATATTTTAAGTGTTGTGTTTGTGTGTTTATTTATTTTTATGTATTGTTTGTCTCTAGATTGTGAAGAGGAGGAAGGCCTTTCTTGTGATTGTTATTCCTGCTGTGCTTGTTCCTCTTGTTACCAAGGCAAGTGACATTCATAATCTACCCAATATTTTCTATATGCATTAGTAGTATATTTTGAGTAGTATGCATGATAGGGATTTTTGAACTATCTTATAATGCTAAGTTAGTACACTTTGAAAATATCCTAGTAGTGTGTAGCCATCCCTTTCCATGCAGCCATCAAAAGTTTTATTAGATGCTTAGCTATGCTATAAAAAGTGTTTACATACCATGTTATAAAAATATTGCTAAGTGTTAAACTTAAAATGCATACCTGGGTGGAATTGGTTGTATGGTGTATGTTGAGTGGCTTTTGGGACTATGCTTGTGGTTGTCATTGCCTAGGACGAATGTGTATTCTACTTAGGGCCATGAGCATGGTGGTTGTCACCCAGAAGCGCACTTGTGGACAGCCACCCAGGAACAAAGAGATTTCTAAGTCCCTCCAAGTTTAGAAGCTTCTCGTGCAGCCTTTTGACAATGGGCTCTGTCTAGAATTAGTAAGTTGTGAGAGTGCAACCTGTCAGCTTGACAAGCAGATGTAGTGTTGGTAGGTGGAACGGGTCTTGCTAGTATGGTTGCATTTCTTCTTCTGAAAGTTCTTGTCTCAATTCTCTCCTTTCCTTAATGCACTCCGCGTGTATAGGATGTCCGGGTTAATTGGGTCTCAAGGTGAAAGTGCACAACCTCTGCAGAGTCGAAAATCTGAGTACTTAGCCGTGTCCCGGGTGATGGACTACTTCGAGCAACTGGACAAGGATGGACGGAAGAATCTCATCATAGTTTTCATAAAGTAAAATTTGGTTAAGGAAAGAATTGTTGGTGCACTTGGGCTTCATCCCTTGGTGCCAAGTCTTCGAGAAACAAAATTGTTTTACAAAAGATTGGAGAAAACTGGCTTTCTGCAAAATAGCCTACAACTCCACCAAGCCAAATATGCATATAGAATTAGACTTGTCATAAATTATCCACCATAGTCACTTGCCAATACTTCGTTGTATTGACCTCCTTCGGGGGCTGCATATTCAAATGTGCAGGTAATTCTGATGAGGAATGAGTTTGGACTCGAGTCTACACCCAACATGTCTACCTGTGGCGCATGCTTGAAGAAGAGGCTCTTTGCTATTGCTTTCGTTGTGAACTCTGAATATTTTAGCTAAAGTGTTGCCTGTAGGTTCGAGCCCTTAGGATTGGTTAAGACTCTTTTTGATCATAATATTACCATCTTTGAAGTATGTTGGATCCTAGCGGCATAGTGGGATGAAGCGGCCCGGGACTAACCTTACATGTCCACGTACATGAGACCTGTTCCACAATTATAAGTGGTTGGCCGGGTTTCTGTCTCTCTCACTATAGTGAATATCCGACTTACAAAGAGTTGATAATAGTGTTGATCACCTTTTAGAAAAGAACTTTTTTTTCTCTAAGTACTTAAGTACACCACAACTAGTATTTCTTACCTTGTGTCTTGTTTTAACAAACTCTACCCTTATCACTTAAGGATGTCGTTTTTCATGTATCAAACCGCGGAGGACTTCAAGGACATGCGCTTTGGAAGATATCTTCTGGAGTTGGTAGAACTGTTGGCACTTCCAACACCCATCATCAAGGCAAGCCAGCTGAAGCACTTCAACAAAGAAGACTTATGGGGAATTCGTCTTTACCAACAAGGGCGCCAGGCTGAACCCAAGACCGAAGACATCTAGTACAAGTCGATTAGTGACTCCTTGGAGAAAGGGCTGAATCTCGTCACGCAGGAGCTAATAGGACGTCTTTGCTGGCAATTCCAGGAGGAGTTAAAAGACCACTACTTTTCTAACCTTGGCCAACGTGACGAACATGGGATACCCTACCTTGTTAGCGAGGAAGACAAAAACAAACCAGAACCTTTGTACCCTTATCTCCAAGACTTAGAACTTCACCTCTAGCAACTCGAAGAGGATAGGCGCAACGAGCTGTTGAAGAATGATGAAATAATGGCCCAAGTCAAGGAGACTCATAAGAAGATTGAAGCCCAAGAAGAGGTGGCCAACGCTCAAGAAGAGAAATTCCGAGCTCAAGAGAAGAAGTTCCAAAATCAAGAAAAGAGAATTAGAGACAAGAACAAGGAGATCAAGACCTTGAAGGATGAAATTCTGAGCAACGACGTCGAGTTCGAAGCTGATCGAGATTTGATCGAGACTCTATGCCGTGAGAAGAGAATGCTACAAGAGAAGATTGAAGTCCTGGAGAAGGAAGCGATCGAGACTCTACACCGTGAGACGACAATGTTACAGGAGAAGAACGAGGCCTTGGAGAAGGAGGTGAACGACTACAAGGAGATCCTTATGAAGGAAGGCATCACCATCGAGGAGGTCGAAGAAGATGAAGGAGACATCATGGATGAAGTTTAGACTTAGTAGTTGGACCACCATGTTCCCCCTTGTTTAGTTCGTCGTTCTTTTTAAAACATTGATCTCCAACTTGTGGTGTGACAATGTTAGAATGATTGGTTTGCAGACTCTGTCGTTTTATTAAATCAACTTAGAATACCTGTTTCGAATTGCTAAGTAGATTTTTTTTCTTTTTAAGTTGTCTTTTGAGTGTTGATTGTGTGACTTGGTTGCTTTGTGCATGGGTAGGATTTTTCTTCTCTTAGTTCTATCTATCTTTCACTCATCTATGCTGAAAACCCTACAGATGCCTCCTCGTCGTGATACCAACAACAATGATGCCATGCAACAACTGATGGCCGCTCAAGCTCAGTTGATGAATATGATGACTCAATTCATTGCAGCAACCAACAACAACAACAACCACAACAACAACAACCCGCCACCTCCACCACCACCACCCCCAGTTGACAGACTTGCTAGATTCCTAAGGCTTAGGCCTAATAAGTTCTCCTCTGCTACTGAACCAATAGTGGCGGATGATTGGCTCCGTTCAGTCAACAAGGACTTAGTAACTTGTGAGTGTTCTGAGGCAGAAAAAGTGAGGTTCACTGCACACCTGTTGGAAGGACCCGCATCATTGTGGTGGGAGACTTATCAAGTGACTCATCCTTTGGATGGCATGACTTGGGATGCGTTCAAGGAAGGTTTCCGGAATGCTCACATCTCCTCAGGTATAATGAACCTGAAGAAAGAGGAATTTCGCAGCTTGAGGCAGGGAGGTAGAACTCTGAAGGAGTATATGGATGACTTCTGTATGCTATCAAGGTATGCACCAGAGGACATTGATACTGATGCAAAGAGGAAGGAAAAGTTCCTCAATGGACTTAGGGGAGAACTCAAGATACCCTTGTCTGTGGCATATACTCCAAACTATCAAGCTCTGCTGGATCAAGCTATCACCCTGGACTACAACATAAGAAAGGAAGAGAATAGGAAGAGGAAGTTCAGTGCAAGTAAGGTTCATTCTGAAGGGACATATAAGAAACAACACACCTCTGAAGTCAATAGCCATAAACCCTGGAATCACTCCAACAATGGTAGTGGCCAAAAACATCACGGTCATAACCACAATGGAGGATACAAAGGAAGCAATGGAGGATACAAAGGAAATAATGGAGGATACAATGGAAATAATGGTGGATTTTGGGGAAACCATCACCATGGCCATAATCATGGGAATGGTAATCACCGTCCTAACTATGAAGGGAAGAAAGACTTGTCTAATGTGACTTGCTTCAAGTGCAAGAAGACAGGACATTATGCAACTGAATGCCCAGAGAGGAAAGCTGATGAAAATTCCAAGCCCAATCCTTTCCAGAAGGGACAAGTGAACCACATCAATGTGGAAGAAGTTCATGATGAACTTGATTCTGTGATTGGTACGTTCATGCTCAATTCCTTTCCAGCATTAGTCTTATTTGATACTGGGGCATCTCATTCATTCATATCAAGAGCTTTTGTAAACAAACATGGGTTAGCTGAGAAAAGTCTAGGAAAACCTATTAGGGTAAGTTCACCTGGAGGGGAGATGATAGTAAATTCCGGGTGTAGGCAGTTAGACTTGCAAATCGGAAAACACACCTTTCCAACAGACATAGTCATCCTAGAAACCCAAGGATTGGATGTTATCATCGGAATGGATTGGATGACTCGTTTTGAAGGAATCATAGACTGTGCAAATAGAGCAATCACCCTCACCACCCCAGAGAAAAGGAAGATTAAGTTCAGATCAACTTTCGAACTTAAGAAGGTTAGGCTAAATTCTCTTAAGGGGGTTAGCCTTGGTGATGTGCTTATTGTAAAGGAATACCCAGATGTTTTTCTGGAAGAACTACCAGGAATGCCACCCGATAAAGATGTAGAGTTTCTCATCGAACTGAAACCGGGAACATGACCAATAGCTAAAATACCTTATCCTATGGCCGTCGATGAATTGAAAGAGCTCAAGAAACAACTGGAGGAACATATCCAGAAAGGATTCATTCGTCCAAGTTCATCGCCATGGGGAGCACCAGTCTTATTTGTTAAAAAGAAGGATCAAACACAGAGGCTAGTCACGGATTATAGAGAGATAAACAAGCAAACTATCAAAAACAAGTACCCGTTACCCAAGATAAACGAACTATTTGACCAACTGGAAGGTGCTTGTGTTTTCTCAAAGATCGATCTTCAATCGGGGTACCTCCAAATGAAAGTTAGAGAAATGGATATACCCAAGACTGCATTTGTTACGAGATATGGCTCATACGAGAACACCGTGATGCCCTTTGGATTAACCAATGCTCCAGCCTATTTCATGAATATGATGAATAAAGTATTAATGGTTTTTCTGGATAAGTTTGTGGTAGTGTTCATAGATGATATTCTAATCTACTCCAAGAGTCACAAAGAACATGAAGAGCACTTGCGTCTAGTATTGCAGAGACTATGTGAACATAAGTTGTATGCCAAGTACAGCAAGTGTGAGTTTTGGTTAGAACAAGTCGGATTTTAGGCCATGTGGTGTCCAAGGAAGGTATAGCGGTGGATCCTGAAAAAGTTTCAACTGTAACTAATTGGGAACCGCCGAAGAATGTTGGAGAATTACGAAGTTTTCTGGGCCTAGCAGGATACTACCGACGATTCATTGAAAACTTCTCCAAGATTGCCAAGGCCTTGACGGAATTATTAAAGAAAGAGAAGAAATTTGAGTGGACTGAGGCATGCAAAGCCAGTTTTCAGGAGTTGAAGAAATGTCTGGTTTCAGCCCCAGTTCTATGCTTACCTGATCTGGAGAAGGAATTCCGTGTGTACTGTGATGCTTCGCGCCAAGGCTTGGGAAGCGTGTTGATGCAGGAAGGCAGAGTGGCATCTTATGCCTCTAGACAGCTCAAGAAACATGAAGCAAATTATCCAACTCATGATCTCGAATTAGCATCAGTAGTGCATGCCCTGAAAACTTGGAGACCCTACCTGATGGGAAAAAGATGTGAGGTATTCACGGACCACAAAAGTTTGAAGTACATTTTTACACAGAAGGAATTGAACATGAGACAAAGAAGATGGTTGGAACTTATTAAAGATTATGATCTAAGTCTCCAATACCATCCGGGGAAAGCTAATGTGGTAGCAGATGCTCTGAGTCGTAAAGTGTATGTGAATGGCCTTACAGCAGGAGAATTACCCGAGGATTTATGCAAGGCATTCAAGGACCTCAGATTGGAAGTAGTACCTGAAGGGTTTGTAACCTCATTAATTGTACAACCCACTTTGATGGACAAGATACGTGAAGCTCAGAAAGGAGACAAGGAAATAGAAGAGATCAAAGTCAATCTAAGAGCTGGAAAAGCTAAAGGATTTCATGAGGATGAGCAAGGGATTCTGTGGTTTGAAAAACGTGTATGTGTGGCCAATGATCCTAATGTTAGGAAGTTAATTCTGCAAGAAGCTCATGATACACCTTATTCCATTCATCCGGGAAATACCAAGATGTATATGGATGTCAAAGAGAGATTTTGGTGGAATAATCTGAAAAGAGAAATAGCAGAATACATCGCTAAGTGCGATGTATGTAGTCGAGTAAAGGCAGAACATCAGAAACCATCAGGGCTCTTACAACCTTTGAAAGTACCGGATTGGAAGTGGGATTCGATTGGGATGGATTTCATCACCGGATTACCAAGGACCAGATCAGGTTATGATTCTATTTGGGTTATTGTTTGTCGCCTAACCAAGATAGCCCACTTCATACCCGTAAAGACCACTTATACTAGTGCAAAGTTAGCCGATATTTACATGAAGAGAATTGCGTTCCTAAGAGTATCGTGTCTGATAGAGGGACCCAGTTCACTTCTCATTTCTGGAAGCAGTTGCACGAATCTTTGGGAACCATATTGGAATTCAGTACGGCTTTCCACCCGCAAACAGATGGTCAGACTGAAAGAGTGAATCAGATTTTATAGGATATGTTAAGAGCTTGTGGGCTCGACTATGGATCTAGTTGGGATGATAATTTACCATACGCTGAGTTCTCCTACAACAACAGTTACCAAGCCAGCATTGAGATGGCACCGTTTGAAGCCTTATATGGAAAGAAATGCACAACCCCACCGTTGTGGAGTGGTGTAGGAGAGCGGAGTTTCTTTGGACCTGATATAATACAGGATGCTGAAGAGAAAGTCAGGCTGATTAAGGACAGATTGAAAATAGCACAGTCACGCCAGAAAAGCTATGCAGATTCCAAGCGTAGAGAAGTCACCTACAAAGTGGGTGATAAAACCTATTTAAGAGTGTCACCACTTCGGGGTGTGAAAAGGTTTGGAATCAAAGGAAAGTTAGCACCTCGATTCATTGGACCATTCAAAATTCTTTCTCGCAAAGGTGAAGTGGCATATGAGTTAGAACTACCCGAAGTTCTGTCTGCTGTTCATAATGTGTTCCATGTCAGTCAGTTGAAGAAATGTCATCCCGAGATGATGGGAGTTCCTTTAAAGGATATTGTACCTCTCGAGGAGGTACAATTGGAGAGTGACCTGACATACGAAGAGAAACCCATCAAGATATTACAGACAGCAGAAAGAGTCACCCGTACCAAAATCATCAAGTTTTGCAAAGTCCAGTGGAATCATCACACCGAGGAAGAAGCCACCTGGGAACGAGAGGATGACTTCCGAGAAGACCACCCATACCTATTTGCTGACCTTTCCGAAGCTCGAGGGCGAGCTTCCTCTTAAGGGGGTTAGTATGTAACATCCCAAATTTCTCAAAAATTTAAAACTTTGCATTCATGCATCATGCATCATATAAGCATGGCACTGAAATCACATAAAGAATAATTTAAATTTTTAATTATAAGTTTAAATAAATATGTATTCCATAAACAAGTCTATTTGAGCTCCTTATCATAATCTGTATTTTATTAGATTATTTATTTGGAAAAATGGTATCAAAAAGTTCTAAATTAAATTAGCTTTTCAAAACATATTTTTATGAATTTTTCTGAAATGTTTTGATAAGATTTAAAAATCAAATTGTATTGAAAAGTTTCAAAACAGAAAACGTGTTTAAATAAAAAGATTTCTTAAACGACCAAATCGGGCCGGCCCATCCCTATCTACCGCGCGCGCGCTAAGTCTCGGCCCAGGAGCAACTTAAGAATAGCCCGCGCTCCTCTCTCCCTCGCTGACGGGTGGACCCCACCCCGCGTCTTCAACCTCCGGCGCGATTTTTCCGTCGGGAGGCATATCCGATCCCGACTACGAATCGAAGCCGTGCGGGGCACGAACTCGTCCCCGCGTTGCCCTTTATAAACCCCACCCCGCCGCCGTTTCCCGCACCCCAAAACCCTACTCCATCGCCGCAGGGCTGCCCACAATCGGAGCTCGCATCTCGCCGGTTCCGCCGCCGTCGAGCTCGACGTACGGGAACCTACGACCACACGGCACTCTCTCGTCTCCTTCCCTCACCTCCTCTCTTACTCGCGCATCGTTTTGACGTAATCTCGTGTCTGGAATTGCAGACCAGCGACGCCTCCGTCCGCGACCGCCGCCGCCGTCCGCTACTCCAACTCCGGCGAGCTTTAGAGGAGGGATTGGACCACCGCAACCGCCTCTGCCGCGCCATCGAGATCGTCTCGTCGTCACGCACCGATCGGTGAGCAAAGCATCCCCGCTGTGCTTCTTTCACGAGTAATAGATCACCTCCGGCGAGGGCACCGCCGTGGGCGGAGGTTTTCCGGCGAACCGCGCCGCCCGTCTGTGTCCCTTGCGTCTGGGCCGTCGGATCTAGATCCAATGGATCCAGATCAGTTGATCTGGAGCGTCCACCGTTAATTAGATCGGACGTTTAGCAATCGCGATCCGAGCGAAGCGGTATCAGCCAATCAGATGGCGCCGCGTGGCATATCCTTTTTCTATTTTCGGCTGGATTTTGTAATTAAAACAGAAAAACAATATAAACTTGCAAAATTCATAACTTTCGATCTGTTTATCCAAATTTGATGAATTTTATATCCACGTAAAGCTCTGCTCGTGTAGTTTAGTATGGTTTCATTAGTTTGTCATTTAAGTGTATTTTAAATTGCGGAATTAATTGTTTGGTATTTCGGCTATTAAATCTATAACTTAAATAATAAAAATGCTTTCCAAATAAATCTAACTGTTTTAGAATTTTATTAATGTCCTTTGTCCAGAGAGTGCAACTTGAGTTTTATTTGAAACTTTTCATAATAGAATTAAAGAATTTGGTTGTAGGGCTTAATATTTCTATGTTATGCTCAATATTTTAAATGATTAAATAAAATAATAAAATGTTGATCATTGCATTTCATGCATTAATAACAGTGGAAATAAAATTGTAATTATTCTGTCTTGTTAAGTTCATTGCATATCAAGCATGCATACATATTTTTGTCTTGATATTTTAAGTGTTGTGTTTGTGTGTTTATTTAATTTTATGTATTGTTTGTCTCTAGATTGTGAAGAGGAGGAAGGCCTTTCTTGTGATTGTTATTCTTGCTGTGCTTGTTCCTCTTGTTACCAAGGCAAGTGACATTCATAATCTACCCAATATTTTCTATATGCATTAGTAGAATATTTTGAGTAGTATGCATGATAGGGATTTTTGAACTATCTTATAATGCTAAGTTAGTACACTTTGAAAATATCCTAGTAGTGTGTAGCCATCCCTTTCCATGCAGCCATAAAAAGTTTTATTAGATTCTTAGCTATGCTACAAAAAGTGTTTACATACCATGTTATAAAAATATTGCTAAGTGTTAAACTTAAAATGCATACCTGGGTGGAATTGGTTGTATGGTGTATGTTGAGTGGCTTTTGGGACTATGCTTGTGGTTGTCATTGCCTAGGACGAATGTCTATTCTACTTAGGGCCATGAGCATGGTGGTTGTCACCCAGAAGCGCACTTGTGGACGGCCACCCAGGAACAAAGAGATTTCTAAGTCCCTCCAAGTTTAGAAGCTTCCCGTGCAGCCTTTTGACAATGGGCTCTGTCTAGAATTAGTAAGTTGTGAGAGTGCAACCTGTCAGCTTGACAAGCAGATGTAGTGTTGGTAGGTGGAACGGGTCTTGCTAGTATGGTTGCATTTCTTCTTCTGAAAGTTCTTGTCTTAATTCTCTCCTTTCCTTAATGCACTCCGCGTGTATAGGATGTCTGGGTTAATTGGGTCTCAAGGTGAAACTGCACAACCTCTGCAGAGTCGACAATCTGAGTACTCAGCCGTGTCCCCGGTGATGGACTACTTCGAGCAACTGGACAAGGATGGACGGAAGAATCTCATCATAGTTTTCATAAAGTAAAATTTGGTTAAGTAAAGAATTGTTGGTGCACTTGGGCTTCATCCCTTGGTGCCAAGTCTTCGAGAAACAAAATTGTTTTACAAAAGATAGGAGAAAACTGGCTTTCTGCAAAATAGCCTACAACTCCACTAAGCCAAATATGCATATAGAATTAGACTTGTCATAAATTATCCACCATAGTCACTTGCCAATACTTCGCTGTATTGACCTCCTTCGGGGGCTGCATATTCAAATGTGTAGGTAATTCTGATGAGGAATGAGTTTGGACTCGAGTCTACACCCAACATGTCTGCGTATGGCGCATGCTTGAAGAAGAGGCTCTTTGCTATTGATTTCGTTGTGAACTCTGAATATTTTGCAGCTCTGGCTCTGTGTAGGGACTACTACTGTTTCAACTAACCTCCGTTCTGCTATGTTCCATACTACCCCTACACGGACTCTCAGTACGAGCTCGAGGTTCTTGACAAGACCGCTCAGTTTGGCCAGTCTTCAGACTCAGTTGCTGGGACTCTATGCTTGGAGCTAGCAGCAGTCAGTCAGCAGCTGCACCGGGCACTCTCTCACCTGGGTCAGTACGACAGGAGGAACGTCACACCAGACGCTTTCCCGAGGTTCCAACTCGTATTTCCGAGTCGTTTGTCTGCTGTGGGTGGATACACTCCAAAGCGTGGTCCTCTGATCACTACTGATCCAAACCACGTTGGACCACTGCTGTACGGGAAACAGACGCCAGATGCCTACTCCATTGAGTTTCGACGAATTGTGCGAGAGTACCACGTGTACTGCGATCGTCGCCACACCCATCGCCGCCACATAGTTTCGTCTTCTGAGGGAAGCGAGAGCTAGTCTTCGAGTTGTATCTTTTCCTTTGTTGTAGTAGCTATCCTTTTTACCGAAACCGTGTTGGTTGTACGGTTGGTTAACTTTGTACTAGTAGCTGTCTTTGTAGTACTGAAACCTTGGTGGTTGTACTGATGGCTAACTAAGTGTATGGTTATGAACCTTTGCTATGAGAAGCTTATCCTTGTTATCCTACAGTTTGCAACTGTTTTTCTGAGCAAGAATTCGACTTTCCAAGTTTTTCCCTGGATTTATGTATCATGTCGCTGTTCTAATATCCAATGTCTCCAGGATGACGAACACCAGGAACAACCGCAATGCGGAAGACGCACCACAACCGCCTCCAATCACTGAGTTGCTTGGTCAGATGACCCAAGTTCTAGCTCAAATGACTGAGAACCAAGCCTACCAGAACAACCACGGGCATCGCAATGAAGGCAATGCACGTGTGACCGTCAAGGACTTCCTCGGTCTGGGCCCAAGGAACTTCGCTTCCCCCACTGAGCAGTTTAACTCGCTGACGCAAGGCAAGATGGACGTGATGGAGTACAATGGCGAGTTCAATCGCCTTGCTCGTTACGCTGGATATGAGGTGAACACTGAGGTCAAGAAGATGGCCAAGTTCCGCAAGGGTTTCAACCCAGCGCTCAAGTAGAAGCTGAACCTCGTCAAGGCCGACAACTTCGAGGACCTCGTCAACATCGCGCTCAATGAGGAGCATGGGCGCAAGGTCTTCGAGGAGTCGCGCAAGCACTCCCGTGAGAGCAACTCTTCTTCATCGTCAATCGCCGCCGCTCCTACTCAGAAGCGTCGGCTCTGGGTGCCTAACAGCGCCTTCGTACGAGCTACCTACGTGCCAGGACCTCCAGGATTCGCGCCTCGCCCACTGAACCCATCTCTAGCTATGAAGGGTTTCGGAGGACCGTCAAGGCCAACGGGGCGCTCGCCCCAACGTGACCTGCTACCAGTGCGGGAAACCGTGCCACTACTCCAACAACTGCCCGGAGACACGTACACTTCCCCCACCACCTCGCCCTACTCCAACTCAGGCGATGGTCCGCGCACCTGCCCCGACTAGGCCTTTCGTCCCCAACACCAGGCCTCCGGCACGTGCTGCGCGTGTGAACCACATCAGGGCTGATGAAGCAGAGGAAGCTCCAGAAGTTGTTCTTGGTATTCTCCCTGTTAATCATATTCCTGCTAAGGTGGTATTTGACATAGGCGCATCGCATTCTTTTGCATCACAAGCTTTTGCACAAATGCATGATCTCTCTTTCGAGTCGATGTCCAATGGTCTTAGCGTCACTTCCCCCGGTGTTCAGATGTACTCTTCCAAGATAAGCCCCGACAATGAAATCCAAATTGGAGGCCATATCTTCTTGGCATCTCTAATAATTCTCGGCAATTCTGATATTGATGTCATTCTGGGTATGGATTGGTTGAAGGCCAATCAAGCTAAGATAGACTGTTCCACAAAGATTGTAACTCTTTCTCATCCTTCTGGACAGATAGTCTATTCTCCAAACCAAACCTCTTCAGCTCAGCTTTTCGCTCTCAATGCGTTTTCTGGGACTAACCTATTAACAAGATGCCACAGTGCCAGTTCCCTGTTTTCTGTTGTTTTTGGTTTCAGAGAAGCTTTTAAGGAAATATCCGCCAAATTGGAAACGAGGCGAAAACGAGAAGAACCGAAAACGAGACGAAGACGGGCCCCGAGGGGCCCACACGACATGTTGGCGCGGCTGCTTCAATAACTGCGCGGGGAGGTGGTGTGGCGCCCTCGTGCGCCCACCAACCTAGGTCTTTCGCCCATAAATCCTCCCTGACCTAAAAACGATGGGATGTTACACAATATTGCCTCCACGGGTCCCAAACACCGTCGCCATCGCCGACAAGATCCGGGGACAGAAGTCTGTGTTCCGAGACCCTGTCGGGACGGGGAATTGCCACTGGAGCCATCTCCATCGACTCCACCACAATCTCTGTCGTGGGATTGTCACGACAGATGTTTCCAGGTGGAAACTTGAGATGAGGGGCATGGCAGCTTCCGACGTGAGGAGCTTGTCTAGCGTGGAGTGGGGAAACAAGGGTTTACCCAGGTTCGGCCCCTCGTCTTGAGGTAAAGACCTACTTCCTGCTTCGACTTTATTGATTAGGGTTTCGAGGACTCGGCGCCTTAGCTTTCGGGTCTCGAGATTACAATGGTGTCTCTCCTATGACTTGTGTCGATTGAACTTAGATCTCTAGGAACCAGGAGACCCACTTATATAGGTGGCGGGTCTCGTTGGAAGTACAAGGCCGGGTCCAGGTTCCTATCATACCCGGACTCTATTCTAAGTACTCTAAGCCTCATCTTTCCTATACAGGACACCGTCTTGTATTTTGTCTCCGACCTTCTGGATCCTTCTTGCTTGCGGGCCAAGGCACATGTCGCGCACCGGCTTACGTGTCACCCGGCCCATGTCTTTATGCTTGATCCGTTCCTGGCTCCTGCCAGGCCGGCTTATCTTCTATGTTGGTGGGCCTACCGGGTTATGATCCCCCAACAATCTCCATCGCAGTTGCTGACTCCTACGATGAGGAGTGAGTAGTTCTCCCTCAGGGCTACGGGAT
The DNA here is from genome assembly GCA_026929855.1 of Poa annua. Classification (NCBI taxonomy): domain Eukaryota; kingdom Viridiplantae; phylum Streptophyta; class Magnoliopsida; order Poales; family Poaceae; genus Poa; species Poa annua. The sequence goes on from CM049426.1 coordinate 76,290,093, forward strand.
CTACGAAAGCCATGTTGTTTATCTCTCCCTGACATGATATGATCTTGCATGTGATCATGAGCTTTGTAATCTAGTTGAATATGTGATGCTACTCTTTGTCTATTATGCACTATAGAGGTTACTTTAATATGAACTCCGGGGAAATCACGTGTGTAATGGTGACAGTTTGTGCACCGTGTGTGATTCCCTTTATGATATTGTTGCCGTTGGTTTACTCCGACTTGAGGGTGCTCTTGTATCCCTACACAATGAATGGAGTTTGTTATCCAACATGCGAGTGTTTGAGAGAAGTGTTTATTTATTTAACTTTGATGTCATTGTTGAGAATGTCCACTGGTGATAGTAGGATCCCTAGGCCTTGTTTCTAAGCATTAAAACACCGTTTCCAACAAGCTGCTACATGTTTGCTTGCTGCTTTTTTTATTACAGATTGCAATTACTACTTATAATCATACATATTACTTGTATTTCACTATCTTTTCGCATAACTAGTGCGCCTACACATCTGACAAGTGTATTGGGTGTGTTGGGGACACAAGAGACTTCTCATATCTTAATTGCAGGGTTGCTTGAGAGGAATATCTTTGACCTCTACCTCCGTAAGTTTGATATACCTTGGGTGATCCACTTAAGGGAAACTTGCTGCTGTTCTACAATCCTCTGCTCTTGGAGGCCCAACACTGTCTACAAGAATAGAAGCGTGCGTAGACATCATCGGACTTCGTGACGCGCCGCATCGCTCCACTCCAGGCGCACACGACGCTGATGTGGATGTACTCAGACCCCCAAGACGGGATGCGCCTCCACCGTGAGGACAACGACAAGGAGGCAGTCGATTGCATCTTGTCCGTGCTCTTCATCAACCCGGTGGTTCCTACCATGGAGGACCTCCCGGTCATGCTACGGCCCCTGCACCAGCTCAACATGACCAAGCGCCTGACCATCCTGGACGGGATGCCTGCATTTACCCCAGCGGGCGAGAAGGAGTCGCCTGTGCCGGTGGTGCAGGAGGCGGATGCTGTAGAGTCACCCTAGGTGTCCTCTTCAAGGGCCGGGCCCTTTACTGACGAGATCTGCGATATCTCGTTAGGCGATGATGACGCCTTCATGGTGGTGCCTTCGCGCCTCATGGAGGAGGAGGAGGACGTCGGCGACGAGGCGACCGCGGCGGGGCGGCGAGAGCCCCGGTCAAGGCCAGCGACAGGCCTGGCACGAGGCCATCAGAAGTCCCCTCCAAGAGGAAAGCCGAGGCGCCCCCGGAGAGGTCTGGCGCCAAGGCCAAGCCCTCCTGGCGCTCGCTAGGCTTGGCGTAGGTCGACACCGGTGCCAAGCTGTCTGGGTAAGTGTTTTTAACCTTTAGTTGCTTGATTCATGTTTTTCTCTTTTTAACCATCTCTGAAGATATTTCCCTGGTGCTTTCCAGTGACCTTGTGCTTGCGAAGCACCGCAAGCTTTGCAAGGCAGCAGATGTGAAGAGAGCCGCGGCAGAGGCCGTGGCTGAGGAGGCCGCGAGGCCTGTGGAGACGGCCTCCACAGGCCCAACTGAAGAAATGCCTCAGGCGGAGGCCGCTGCACCGCCTCCCGAGCAGGTGGTGTGTAACAGCCCGTTTGTAGCTTTCCAAAATTGTGTGCAATAAAATGGATATCCATGTCTTCATTTCACAATTATGGTTGCATTTAATTAAATATGTGTTCCAAATGCCTTTTCCAAATTTAAATTCTTATTTAAATTCAAATGGTTTCAAAATATTTCAAATGAAGTTTCAAATTATGAATAAATTTTCAACCCAGATAGTATTATAACTATTTTGAAACTATCAGATTTTGTTTAAAGGTTTTTATTATATGTCTTTTCTATTTATGTTTAAATTACAAAAGTAGAAGACACTAAAGAAAAGAAAAATTAACTCAGTACAAAAAAAAAAACTAACAGCCGGCCGAGATGGGCCAACTCCTGGCCCATCTCAGCCCACGGCCCAGACCAGGCCATCTCCCCGTCATCGTCTCCGTACGGAGCTTTCCAGCTCGGCCATGGCGTGGGTCTCTGCAGCTCGCCCCCACGCCGGAGCCCCCACTGCCACCTCCCCAACTCTCCCCTACTTAATCGACCCCGGAGCCAACCCTAACCCTAATTTCTTCTCCTTCCCCCGCCGCCGCTCGCTCCTACACGCTCCGCCGTCGCCATGTACGCCGAGGTGATGAGCTCGGAGCCCCGATGAACCGGCCGTCCCCTGCTTCCTTCTGCGCCAGCAGCTGCTCCGCCTATCCCTCTGCTTCCTCGACGTCAAGCGCGAGGCCTTCTCCATAGAGCGGCCGTCCCCTACACCGCCGTCCCGAGCTCCGTCCCCGGCGACCAACCGCTCCCCTCCGTCGCCTTCGCGCCTTCCCACCTCGCCACGAGCCTCCCCGGTGAGCCTCGGCGTCCCTCCTCTCCTTCCCCTCCTCCAATTCGTCCTCGGGTGGCTGAATTGCCGGCGCCGGAGGCGTCCACCACGGGCTCGCCCCGCACGGTGTCGAGCACGAGCACGGCCTCCCGGCCCCCCGTTCCTCGCGTCCGAACAATAAAACGGAACCGGCACCTCTTCCCGCACCCCAGCACACACACCGCACCAGCAGCGCCGCTCAGAGGAGGTCGCCATCGTTATTTTTCCGGCCGCCGCGCGATGTTCCTTCTTCAGTTCGTCAGGCACCCGTCCTCTATCTTCAGTTTCGTCAGAAATGAAACACGGTACACGTAACTAGTTAAAACCTAAGCTAAACGTCAGTTATCACTCGAACTAATCCGGCCCACTGGCTAATCACACCGTCCCTCCGCACCGCGAGTCGCGAGTTCGAAATCCCCTCCCGCGGGCAGTGGAAATAGGAGCCCCTTTTTGCCTCGCGACACTCGCATGCAGGGCGGGCCCACTGGTCAGTGACCGTGGCGCCCGTAGCGCGTGGTCAGCGCCCGCGTGGCCCAGGGACCCACCTGACAGCTTCACGGGTGGGATCTGCGCACGGTGAGAAAATTCCTGGGCGCAGATTCTTTGCACCGAAGCCCCTGGGTTTCCGTTTTGCGCCAGGGACCTCCCCTGCTAGAGTTCCATCACGGATAAGTCCCTGCGAGTTTTCAGAAAACACCCCTACACCTAAAACTGCAATAACTTTTAAAATATAACTCCAAATTAAATAAACTTTATATGTTTTTATATCAGAAAAATGCAATAAACATTATTATAACCTTCTTATGCCATTTTGAGTCATTTATTTTAAATGCTTGGTTTAATTTAACCAATGCACTTAAATAATTAAATAAGGGATATTTGGTGTAATAAATATATAATGCCCTAATTCCATTTAATATGCTCATATCTTTTATAGCATCTCTTGCCATGCTAACAAATATTTAATTTTAGTTTAAGATAAATAATTTGCAATCAATTACTAAATATGTTATGTGTTGGACAAATAATTAATTAATGGCTAATCCATTTAAATTACTCATATCCCCAAACCTGCTACATATATTAAGTAACATTTAAATTGCTGGATACACAAATAACTTGCACCCTAATCTTTTGCCGGGATTTCATCCCCACTTTAAATATGACCTAACCATCTTATACCATATTGCACCATCATTTGTTTGCGCATTCTTTGTATTGATTATTTCTGCCTATTGTCTGTGTTTGGTTTTCTCTGGGTAGACAACGACGTGCCTGCTGCGAATACCTATGATACTGAGGTTCCAGCTTTTGTGCCAGGCCACGAGCTGCCAGGCAAGCTTCTGCTAACCGGTTACACGACTGTTTGGTTTTCATTCTTGCCTTTTGATCTATGCTATCCTAGTTATCGATTCTTGAATTGCGATCCCATCACATGTTTATCCTGCAGCCTATACAACTATATCCCCACAACCCATAACCCCTTGCATGTTTATCTGTTGGCCTTTGCGAGTCGTAGTGCATGCTTAGGATTGGTTGAGCGAGTCGTTCCTTTGTCTTTATCTCATATGCTTATTATGATATATTGTTCTACTATAATAAATTGTTGCCTTATATTGGGTTCTATAATTAAAAGATAAGGCACCAGGCGGAAGGCCTTGCGAGGTGCTTTGTTCTGCTCAGTGTCGACCTAGGAACTGAGATTTTGTCCTCGGATCCAATTTTGAGCGCACTAACCACTTGTGGGTGGTCCAATGGAGCCCCCCTCGACTTTGAACGGATCCTCAGCTCGTCCATGTGCCGCAAGTAGTTCGGGTTTTCCATTCGCTAATATGCATGTGCATGATGATGATGATCGATGAGAGGTTACTTGATACGCGGGGTCATATAGGGGTGGTGCGCGCGCGGACAGTTCCTACTGTGGTTTGAGCCGCATGGTGCGTGGACACAAACTAATGAGTCCGCAACTGAGATTCGGCCGGACTCCTGACGCGGGTTACAACTCATATGGGTGGCACTTGGACTTGCTGTAGTGAAGGAATGAGTCGTGTTGAGAGGCCCTAATGTTTTTTACTAGGCTGATCATGCGAGTATGGGTACTGTAGTGCACCCCTGCAGGGTATAATCTTATCGATGAGCCGTGTCCACGGTTACGGACGACTTTGGTGATGATGCTGGCTAACAAGATCTAGACAACTTACCCAAATCATTGTTAATTAATGTGACTAGTAATATAGAATTACTTACACCATAAATGGTAACTAAAATTGTTAACGTGTGAGTTTTCCCAGATTGCTTCCTTATACTTGGTTGAGGGGGTTATTCGAGAATGGGTTATGACTGGTTTTAGTTGTAGATGGCTACTCAAACGCTCTCTCATCCCTCTCTAATTAGACGGAAGTTTTAGCGTGTCTCTTTACGTTGCTAGTGCTGCTACCGCTAAGTACACTTACCCCATACTTTGGGAATCTTACAGTTTTGTAACCTGTTAGCTTAGGCTTGTTCGATACGCTTCGGTGTATTGACCCGTTCGCGGGCTGTGGTGTTTCTGCATTTGAGGATACTTCGCTCGACCAGGTGGGTGGATACTACGTGGAGTTCGACGACGAGATCTACTACGAGTAGTTAGAGTTCCCCTGGGCTACTTCCTGGTGGACCGCGTGGATGGGCCTTCTTTTCCGTTTCGGCCCTGAGCCCTTTGCTTCTTGTCTGTACTCAGACCGGTTTGTTTCCGATGCTGATGTAATGTTGGGACATGTGTCCTCTGATTGGTGCCATTCGCTATATTTTGCTCAGTGAGAGCTTTCGGATAGTATTTCCTTTCTTTGTGTCTTAGGTTTATTCTGTGGTTTCAACTTGTTAAAAATCTGACTCGTATACCATGTGTGTATGGTTGAAGTATACGAGTTGGAAGACTTTTTGGGTTCTTGCGTGCACAATATGGAAACGTATGTGATGTTGGGGTCGCCAAGAGCTGTCGGCCGATGATCCATTCCGAGCCTGGCCTGCTTGTTTCCTGGGATTGGTAACCCCATTATGTTCTTGGTTGTGTGGCCCAACCGATACGTTTCGTTTGTGTAGCTTGAATTCAGGGTCTGACGGTTGGTATCAGAGCTTAAACGCCCTCAGGTTCCCTTCTCCTGGTCGTTGTTTGAGTCTAGAAAAATTATTTTGTTGTTATCAGAAAATCTTAAACGTGAGAGTAGGAATTCTATTCTTTTACTTATTTCCCCACCCACCCTCCCTGTTCTTCTGGTTAGGAAGTGTTACGATAATTCCCTTCTCACCTTAATTTCAAATTTTAGGACATCACGTGTTCTGGGTTTTCCGTAGTACCATAGTTGCAGGTGTTGAAGGTTGCTTTTGTCGTTTTGCTAGTTATCAACTTCGTCGGCTATGTTCAGTTTCAATCTTGAATCAATCAGTTGTTGTTCTACCTTTCACTGGATTCATATCCATGTCATTGTACAATTCTTTCTGTGCAATCAATCCTTTTTGTTTCCGGAGGATAACTTCTACTTCAAACTGCTATGTAGATGGCGCACGCCCAGGTGGTGCGTAAGACCCACTGTGAGCAGACTATCGGTTACCCGAAGCTTATCAGAAGCATGGTTGACTATGTCAGTTTCAGCTTCCTTCCGGAGTACCAGGTGTCCGAGATCCCCAGAGATTACGGACAGACCTTCTATAGAGCTGCTGTTTGGATCAGGGGAGATGATGGTGATACTGTGCACACGCACGTTGCTGAGGCTTCCACTGTGGACATGGCAATACACTTAGCAACTTACGATGCAGCTCTGGCTCTGCGCAGGGACTACTACTGTTTCAACTACCCTCCGTTCTGCTACGTTCCATACTACCCCTACACGGACTCTTAGTACGAGCTCGATGTTCTTGACAAGACCGCTCAGTTTGGCCAGTCTTCAGACTCAGTTGCTGTGTAATATCCCAAATTTCTCAAAAATTTAAAACTTTGCATTCATGCATCATGCATCATGCATCATATAAGCATGGCACTGAAATCACATAAAGAATAATTTAAATTTTTAATTATAAGTTTAAATAAATATGTATTCCATAAACAGGTCTATTTGAGCTCCTTATGATAATCTGTATTTTCTTAGATTATTTATTTGGCAAAATGGTATCAAAAAGTTATAAATTAAATTAGCTTCTCAAAACGTATTTTTATGAATTTTTCTGAAATGTTTTGATAAGATTTAATGCACTCCTTTCCTTAATGCACTCCGCGTGTATAGGATGTCCGGGTTAATTGGGTCTCAAGGTGAAAGTGCATAACCTCTGCAGAGTCGACAATCTGAGTACTTAGCCGTGTCCCGGGTGATGGACTACTTCGAGCAACTTGACAAGGATGGACGGAAGAATCTCATCATAGTTTTCATAAAGTAAAATTTGATTAAGGAAAGAATTGTTGGTGCACTTGGGCTTCATCCCTTGGTGCCAAGTCTTCGAGAAACAAAATTGTTTTACAAAAGATAGGAGAAAACTGGCTTTCTGCAAAATAGCCTACAACTCCACCAAGCCAAATATGCATATAGAATTAGACTTGTCATAAATTATCCACCATAGTCACTTGCCAATACTTCGTTGTATTGACCTCCTTCGGGGGCTGCATATTAAAATGTGCAGGTAATTCTGATGAGGAATGAGTTTGGACTCGAGTCTACACCCAACATGTCTGCCTGTGGCGCATGCTTGAAGAAGAGGCTCTTTGCTATTGCTTTCGTTGTGAACTCTGAATATTTTGCAGCTCTGGCTCTGCGTAGGGACTACTACTGTTTCAACTACCCTCCGTTCTGCTACGTTCCATACTACCCCTACACGGACTCTCAGTACGAGCTCGAGGTTCTTGACAAGACCGCTCAGTTTGGCCAGTCTTCAGACTCAGTTGCTGGGACTCTATGCTTGGAGCTAGCAGCAGTCAGTCAGTAGCTGCACCGGGCACTCTCTCACCTGGGTCAGTACGACAGGAGGAACGTCACACCAGACGCTTTCCCGAGGTTCCAGCTCGCTTTTCCGAGTCGTTTGTCTACTGTGGGTGGATACACTCCAAAGCGTGGTCCTCTGATCACTACTGATCCAAACAACGTTGGACCACTGCTGTACGGGAAACAGACGCCAGATGCCTACTCCATTGAGTTTCGACGAATTGTGCGAGAGTACCACGTGTACTGCGATCGTCGCTACACCCATCGCCGCCACATAGTTTCGTCTTCTGAGGGAAGCGAGAGCTAGTCTTCGAGTTGTATCTTTTCCTTTGTTGTAGTAGCTATCCTTTTTACCGAAACCGTGTTGGTTGTACGGTTGGTTAACTTTGTACTAGTAGCTGTCTTTGTAGTACTGAAACCTTGGTGGTTGTACTGATGGCTAACTAAGTGTATGGTTATGAACCTTTGCTATGAGAAGCTTATCCTTGTTATTCTACAGTTTGCAACTGTTTTTCTGAGCAAGAATTCGACTTTCCAAGTTTTTCCCTGGATTTATGTATCATGTCGCTGTTCTAATATCCAATGTCTCCAGGATGACGAACACCAGGAACAACCACAATGCGGAAGACGCACCACAACCGCCTCCAGTCACTGAGTTGCTTGGTCAGATGACCCAAGTTCTAGCTCAAATGGTCGAGAACCAAGCCTACCAGAACAACCACGGGCATCGCAATGAAGGCAATGCACGTGTGACCGTCAAGGACTTCCTCGGTCTGGGCCCAAGGAACTTCGCTTCCCCCACTGAGCAGTTTAACTCACTGACGCAAGGCAAGATGGACGTGATGGAGTACAATGGCGAGTTCAATCGCCTTGCTCGTTACGCTGGATATGAGGTGAACACTTAGGTCAAGAAGATGGCCAAGTTCCGCAAGTGTTTCAACCCAGCGCTCAAGTAGAAGCTGAACCTCATCAAGGCCGACAACTTCGAGGACCTCGTCAACATCGCGCTCAATGAGGAGCATGGGCGCAAGGTCTTCGAGGAGTCGCGCAAGCACTCCCGTGAGAGCAACTCTTCTTCATCGTCAATCGCCGCCGCTCCTACTCAGAAGCGTCGGCTCTGGGTGCCTAACAACGCCTTCGTACGAGCTACCTACGTGCCAGGACCTCCAGGACTCGCGCCTCGCCCACTGAACCCAGCTCTAGCTATGAGGGGTTTCGGAGGACCGTCAAGGCCAACGGGCGCTCGCCCCAACGTGACCTGCTACCAGTGCGGGAAACCGTGCCACTACTCCAACAACTGCCCGGAGACACGTACACTTCCCCCACCACCTCGCCCTGCTCCAACTCAGGCGATGGTCCACGCACCTGCCCCGACTAGGCCTTTCGTCCCCAACACCAGGCCTCCGGCACGTGCTGCGCGGGTGAACCACATCAGGGCCGATGAAGCAGAGGAAGCTCCAGAAGTTGTTCTTGGTATTCTCCCTGTTAATCATATTCCTGCTAAGGTGTTATTTGACATAGGCGCATCGCATTCTTTTGCATCACAAGCTTTTGCACAAATGCATGATCTCTCTTTCGAGTCGATGTCCAATGGTCTTAGCGTCACTTCCCCCGGTGTTCAGATGTACTCTTCCAAGATAAGCCCCGACAATGAAATCCAAATTGGAGGCCATATCTTCTTGGCATCTCTAATAATTCTCGGCAATTCTGATATTGATGGCATTCTGGGTATGGATTGGTTGAAGGCCAATCAAGCTAAGATAGATTGTTCCACAAAGACTGTAACTCTTTCTCATCCTTCTGGACAGATAGTCTATTCTCCAAACCAAACCTCTTCAGCTCAGCTTTTCGCTCTCAATGTTGATCCTCTTCCTTACATAGAAGCTATTCCGGTGGTCCGAGACTTTCCTGACGTCTTTCCTGAAGAATTACCAGGTATGCCACCTGACAGAGCCGTTGAGTTCGTTATTGAACTAGAACCAGGCACTGCTCCTATCTCCAAATGTCCTTACAAGATGGGCCCCAAAGAACTGGCTGAGCTTAAGAGACAGCTAGAGGAGTTGGAATGTAAAGGTCATATTCAACCTAGTACTTCTCCTTGGGGTTGTCCTACTTTGTTTGTCAAAAAGAGGGACACGACTGAGCGACTGGGTGTTGACTACCGTCCTCTGAACAAGAAAACCATCAAGAACAAATATCCCCTTCCTCGCATAAATGACCTGTTTGATCAACTCGCTGGCGCCAAAGTTTTCTCCAAGTTGGACTTGAGGTCAGGTTATCACCACATCAAGATCCGCAAAGAAGACATTCCTAAGACAGCTTTCACCACTCATTATGGTCTCTACGAATACACTATCATGTCTTTCGGTCTCACGAATGCTCCGGCGACCTTCTCACGTCTCATGAACTTCGTTTTCATGGAATATCTCGATAAGTTTGTGGTAGTCTATCTCGATGACATTCTTGTCTATTCCAAAACCGAGGAAGAACACGGAGAACATCTACGTCTAATCTTGTTGAAACTCCGAGAACACCTTCTCTACGCCAAGTTCTCCAAGTGTGAATTCTGGCTTCCTAAAGTATCCTACCTTGGTCATGTTATCTCTTCCGAAGGCATTTCTGTGGATCCAGAAAAAGTAAAGGCCATTGTTGAATGGTTGCCTCCTACATCGGTGAAACAAGTCAGGAGTTTCCTTGGCATGGCTAGCTATTGTCGTCGATTTGTTGAGAACTTCTCCAAAATCGCTAAGCCTCTCAACGATCTTACTACGAAGGATAGAAAGTTTCTTTGGACTCCAAAGTGTGATGAGAGCTTCAATCTCTTGAAAGATAAACTCACTTCTACTCCTATTCTGGTTGGCCCAGATACTTCCAAACCTTTCCAAATATTCTGCGATGCATCTCTTCAACGACTAGGCGCAGTCCTCATGCAAGAACGCAAAGTTGTGGCTTATGCATCTCGTCAGTTGCAGCCTCATGAGATCAACTATCCTACACATGATCTTGAAGTTGTATATGGCACAACCGAAAGCTTTTGTCGATCCAGGAAATTCTAACAAGGTATGCAAGCTTCAGCGATCCATCTATGGATTGAAGCAAGCATCTTGGAGCTAGAATCTTCGCTTTCATGAGGTAATCAAAGGTTTTGGATTCGTCCAAAATTTGGAAGAGACCTGCATTTACATCGGTGAAACAAGTCAGGAGTTTCCTTGGCATGGCTAGCTATTGTCGTCGATTTGTTGAGAACTTCTCCAAAATCGCTAAGCCTCTCAACGATCTTACTAGGAAGGATAGAAAGTTTCTTTGGACTCCAAAGTGTGATGAGAGCTTCAGTCTCTTGAAAGCTAAACTCACTTCTACTCCTATTCTGGTTGGCCCAGATACTTCCAAACCGTTCCAAATATTCTGCGATGCATCTCTTCAACGACTAGGCGCAGTCCTCATGCAAGAATGCAAAGTTGTGTCTTATGCATCTCGTCAGTTGCAGCCTCATGAGCTCAACTATCCTACACATGATCTTGAACTTGCAGCAATCATGTATGCCCTCAAGGCTTGGAGACCTTATTTGTTGGGGCACAGCTGTGAGATCTTCACTGATCACAAGAGTCTCAAATATCTCTTCACTCAACCAGACTTGAACCTCAGGCAAACAAGGTGGCTTGAGAAACTCTCAGATTACGATCTTACCATCTCTTACACTCCAGGCAAAGCTAATGTAATGGCTGATGCCCTCAGTCGCAAGTCCTATTGCAACAACCTCATGGTTGAGGAAATCCAACCTCCTCTTCATGAAGAATTCAAGAAGCTCAATCTTTAAGTGGTTCCTTCTGGTTATCTTGCAAACTTGATTGCCACTCCTACACTTGAGGATAGGATCCGTGCCGCACAGTTGCGTGATTCTGATGTCAAGAATATCAAGGACAACATTGGCAAGGATAAGTACAAGAGTTTCTCTCTCGATGACAAGGGTACCTTGCTGTTTGAAGAACGCATTGTAGTGCCCAAACTTGACAGCTTAAGAGAATTCATTCTCAAGGAGGCTCATGATACTCCGCTTTCTATCCACCCTGGCAGCACAAAGATGTACCAGGATCTCAAGTCAATCTATTGGTGGACCAGGATGAAGCGTGAAATTGCTCGCTATGTGTCTCATTGTGATGTTTCCTGTCGTGTCAAGGCAGTTCATCAGAGACCACCTGGACTTCTTCAACAACTGCAAATTCCTGAGTGGAAATGGGACAAGATCGAGATGGACTTCGTTACTGGGTTTCCAAAGTCCAAGAAAGGCAACGATGCAATCTTTGTTGTCATTGATCGTCCCTCCAAAGTGGCTCACTTCTTCCCAGTCAAAGAGACAGTATCAGCTAGTCAGTTGGCAGAACTCTATATGACAAGACTGGTTCCTTTACATGGTGTTCCTTTGGCAATAAGCTCGGATCGTGGAAGTATCTTCACTTCTCCATTTTGGGATAGCTTTCAGAAAGCCTTGGGTACTAAACTTCTGTTCAGCACAGCTTTCCATCCGCAGACAAGTGGACAGGTTGAAAGAGTGAACCAAATTCTGGAGGATATGCTCAGAGCTTGTGTTATCTCCTTTGGCATGAAATGGGAGGATTGCCTTCCATATGCTGAGTTCTCCTACCACAACAGCTTCCAAGCAAGTCTAGGCATGGCTCCCTTTGAAGCTCTCTATGGCCGCAAATGCAGAACTCCTCTTAATTGGTCTCAAGCTGGTGAACGTCCATTCTTTGGGCCGGATATTATCCAGGAGGCTGAAGAAAAGGTTCGCATCATTCGTGACAATCTAAAGATTGCCCAGTCTCGGCAGAAAAGCTATTATGATAGCAAGCACAGGGACATGGTCTATGCACCTGGTGATCAAGCTTACCTTCGTGTCACTCCTCTGAGAGGCACGCAACGCTTTGGCATCAAAGGCAAGCTCGCTCCGTGTTATGTTGGGCCTTTCAACGTTCTTTCAAGGCGTGGTGAATTGGCTTACCGTCTGGAACTTCCTCCAAACCTCTCCAAAGTGCACGATGTCTTCCACGTGTCACAACTCAAGAAGTGCTTCCAAGATCCAGGACGTGCAGTTGATCATGGATCAATTGAACTTCGAGAAGATCTCTCTTATGTGGAACAACCGATTCGCATTCTTGACGAAGCTGAATGTCGCACCCGTAACAACACTGTCAAGTTCTACAAAGTTCAATGGTCTCATCATTCTGACAAGGAAGCTACATGGGAACGTGAAGACCATCTCCGTGCCGAGTACCCCAACCTCTTTGTTGCTCCATGAAGAATCTCAGGGCGTGATTCCTTTGAGGGGGGGAGTGTTGTAACAATCCGTTTGTAGCTTTCCAAAATTGTGTGCAATAAAATGGATATCCATGTCTTCATTTCACAATTATGGTTGCATTTAATTACATATGTGTTCCAAATGCTTTTTCCAAATTTAAATTCTTATTTTAATTCAAATGGTTTCAAAATATTTCAAATGAAGTTTCAAATTATGAAAATTTTCAACCTAGATAGTATTATAACTATTTTGAAACTATTAAGATTTGTTTAAAGGTTTTTATTATATGTCTTTTCTATTTATGTTTAAATTACAAAACCAGAAGACACTAAAGAAAAGACAAATAAACTCAGTACAAAAAAAAACTAACAGCCGGCCGAGATGGGCCAACTCCTGGCCCATCTTAGCCCACGGCCCAGACCAGGCCATCTCCCCGCCATCGTCTCCGTACGGAGCTTTCCAGCTCGGCCATGGCGTGGGTCTCTGCAGCTCGCCCACACGCCGGAGCCCCCACTGCCACCTCCCCAACTCTCCCCTACTTAATCGACCCCGGAGCCAACCCTAACCCTAATTTCTTCTCCTTCCCCTGCCGCCGCTCGCTCCTACACGCTCTGCCGTCGCCATGTCCGCCGAGGTGATGAGCTCGGAGCCCCGATGAACCGGCCGTCCCCTGCTTCCTTCTGCGCCAGCAGCTGCTCCGCCTCTCCCTCTGCTTCCTCGACGTCAAGCGCGAGGCCTTCTCCGTCGAGCGGTCATCCCCTACACCACCGTCCCGAGCTCTGTCCCCGGCGACCAACCGCTCCCCTCCGTCGCCCCCGCACCTTCCCACCTCGCCACGAACCTCCCCGGTGAGCCTTGTCGTCCCTCCTCTCCTTCCCCTCCTCCAATTCGTCCTCGGGTGGCCAAATCGCCGGTGCCGGAGGCGTCCACCACGGGCTCGCCTTGCACGGTGTCGAGTACGAGCACGGCCTCCCGGCCCCCCGTTCCTCGCGTCCGAACGATAAAACGGAACCGACACCTCTTCCCGCACCCCAGCACACACACCGCACCAGCGGCGCCGCTCACAGGATGTCGCCGGCGTTGTTTTTCCGGCCGCCGCACGCTGTTCCTTCTTCAGTTCGTCAGGCACCCGTCCTCTGTCTTCAGTTTCGTCAGAAACGAAACACGGTACATGTAACTAGTTAAAACCTAAGCTAAACGTCAGTTATCACTCGCACTAATCCGGCCCACTGGCTAATCGCACCGTCCGTCCGCACCGCGAGTCGTGAGTTTGAATCCCCCTCCCGCGGGCAGTGGAAAAAGGAGCCCCTTTTTGCCTCGCGACACTCGCTGACAGGACGGGCCCACAGGTCAGTGACTGTGGCGCCCGCAGCGCGTGGTCAGCGCCCGCGTGTCCCAGGGACCCACCTTACAGCCTCAGGGGTGTGATCTGCGCACGGTGAGAAAATTCCTGGGCGCAGATTCTTTGCATCGAAGCCCCTGGGTTTCCGTTTTATGCCAGGGACCTCCCCTGCTAGAGTTCCATCACGGGTAAGTCCCTGGGAGTTTTCAGAAAACACCCCTACACCTAAAACTGCAATAACTTTTAAAATATAACTCCAAATTAAATAAACTTTATATGTTTTTATATCAGAAAAATGCAATAAACATTATTATAACATTATTATGCCATTTTGCATCATTTATTTTAAATTCTTGGTTTAATTTAACCAGTGCACTTAAATAATTAAATAAGGGATATGTGGGGTAATAAATATATAATGCCCTAATTCCATCTAATATGCTCATATCTTTTATACTATCTCTTGCCATGCTAAAAAATATTTAATTTGAGTTTAAGATAAATAATTTGCAATCAATTACTAAATATGGTATGTGTTGGACAAATAATTAATTAATGGCTAATCCATTTAAATTACTCATATCCCCAAACCTGCTACATATATTAAGTAACATTTAAATTGCTGAATACACAAATAACTTGCACCCTAATCTTTTGCCGAGATTTTATCCCCGCTTTAAATATGACCTAACCATCTCATACCATATTGCACCATCATTTATTTGCGCATTATTTGTATTGATTATTGCTGCCTATTGTCTGTGTTTGGTTTTCTCTGGGTAGACGAGGACGTGTCTGCTGCGAGTACCTACGATACTGAGGTTCCAGCTTTTGTGCCAGGCCACGAGCTGCCAGGCAAGCTTCTGCTAACCAGTTACACGACTGTTTGGTTTTCATTCCTGCCTTTTGATCTATGCTATCCTAGTTATCGATTCTTTAAATTGCGATCCCATCACATGTTTATCCTGCAGCCTATACAGCTATATCCCCACAACCCATAACCCCTTCCATGTTTATCTGTTGGCCTTTTCGAGTCATTCCTTTGTCTTTATCTCATATGCTTATTATGATATATTGTTCTACTATAATGAACTATTGTCTTATATTGGGTTCTATAATTAAAAGAAAAGGCACCAGGCGGAAGGCCTTGCGAGGTGCTTTGTTCAGCTCAGTGTCGACCTAGGAACTGAGATTTTGTCCTCAGATCCATTTTTGAGCGCACTAACCACTTGTGGGTGGCCCAATGGAGCCCCCCTCGACTTTGAACGGATTCTCAGCTCATCCATGTGCTGCAAGTAGTTCGGGTTTTCCATTCGCTCATATGCATGTGCATGTAGATGATGATTGATGAGAGGTTACTTTATACGGGGGGTCATATAGGGGTGGTGCGCGCGAAGCGGACAGTTCCTATTGTGGTTTGAGCCGCATGGCGCGTGGACACAAACTAATGAGTCCGCAATTGAGATTCGGCCAGACTCCTGACGCGGGTAACAACTCATATGGGTGGCACTTGGACTTGTTGTAGTGAAGGAATGAGTCGTGTTGAGTGGCCCTAATGTTTTTTACTGGGTTGATCATGCGAGTATGGGTACTGTAGTGCACCCCTGCAGGGTATAATCTTATCGATGAGCCGTGTCCACGGTTACGGACGACTTTGGTGATGATGCTGGCTAACAAGATCTAAACAACTTACACCCAATCATTGTTAATTAATGTGACTAGTAATATAGAATTACTTACACCATAAATGGTAACTAGAATTGTTAACGTGTGAGTTTTCCCGGATTGCTTCCTCATACTTGGTTTAGGGGATTAATTCGAGAATGGGTTATGACTGGTGTTAGTTGTAGATGGCTACTCAAACGCCCTCTCATCCCTCTCTAATTAGACGAAAGTTTTAGCGTGTCTCTTTACGTTGCTAGTGCTGCTACCGCTATGTACACTTACCCCATACTTTGGGAATCTTACAGTTTTGTAACCTGTTAGCTTAAGCTTGTTCGATACGCTTCGGTGTATTGACCCGTTCGCGGGCTGTGGTTTTTCTGCAGTTGAGGATACTTCGCTCGACCAGGTGGGTGTATACTACGTCGAGTTCGACGATGAGATCTACGACGAGTAGTTAGAGTTCCCCTGGGCTACTTCCTGGTGGACCGCGTGGATGGGCCTTCTTTTCCGTTTCGGCCCTGAGCCCTTTGCTTCTTGTCTGTACTCAGACCGGTTTGTTTCCGCTGCATGATGTAATGTTGGGACATGTGTCCTCTGATTGGTGCCATTCGCTATATTTTTCTCAGTGAGAGCTTTCAGATATTATTTCCTTTCTTTGTGTCTTAGGTTTATTCTATGGTTTCAACTTGTTATAAATCCGAATCGTATACCATGTGTGTATGGTTGAAGTATACGAGTTGTAAGACTTTTTGGGTTCTTGCATGCACAATCTGGAAACGTATGTGACGTTGGGGTCGCCAAGAGCTGTCGGCCGATGATCCATTCCGAGCCTGGCCTGCTTGTTTCCAAGGATTGGTAACCCCAGTATGTTCTTGGTTGTGTGGCCCAACCGATACGTTTCGTTTGTGTAGCTTGAATTCAGGGTCTGACATGGTGCCCGAGGGGCATGAGGAGCGGGCGCCATCTCCTCCTCGCGCACCAACTCTGCCTCGCGCGGAAACGCCACCGCGCGAGTCAACTCCACCGCGCGAGGCGACTCCACCCCACGTGGCTACACCACCCCGCGCGGACACTCCTCCTGCGCAGCCAGAGGCTAAGGTGGTCCAGAGCCAGCCGGCGCTGGCAAGCCTGACGGCGGGGCCCAACCTTTGTCTCCGCCGTGCCCTACTGCAGGCAACAAGCACCAAGATATGGTGAGCCCGGAGGGCGAGGACGGCGAGGCAGGCCTGGGCGTCGAGGAGAACGGCGCGCCGCCAAGTCCCATGCACGTCCTGAGGCCCCGTTCTCCAGGCTCGACGCGGGAGCAGGGCCATCTTCTTGCCGCGACCTAGTCCTTGGCGGCTGGGACTGGAGTAAAGGGCACCGCGAGGTCGCCTTTCGCCTTGTGCGGGAGTCCCCGGAGGGCTTGGAGGCGCACCTCGCTATTGAGGATGCCCAACTCGGCCAGTAGCGCGGGGAGCTCGCGGAGGCGTGGGCGTCCTTCCACGCAGCCGTGGCGGCCATACGCCAGGAGGACGCGGCGCTGCGGTCCAAGCGCGAGGAGGCCGTCCGCTTCGCCAAGGAGATCCGTGAAGGGGAGCGCAACACGGCCGCGGATCTCTTGGCCGAGGCAAGGACCGAGCGCGAGGCCATGGAGGGCTCGCTGGCGCAGAAGCGCCGCGAGCTTGCCCAGCTTGAGTACCAACTCCTCTCTGCTCACCAGGACGCGTAGGAAACTCTACAGGAGGACCGCAAAAGCCTGTCCGCCCGCGAGCGGCAGCTGGTCTCCTAGGAGAAGGATATGCTGTTGCGCGACTAGCAGCGGCTCCAGGCGGAGAACGAGCTTGCGTCCAAGCGCAAGGAGCTCGAGGCGCGGGAGGGTAACCTGGCCCAGGCGTTCCAAAACCACGGTGAGGATGTCGTCGCCCAGCAGCAAGCCCTGGAGCGCTTCAAGGACAGGTTCACCGAGAAGAAGAAGGAGGCGGAGAAGGACCTCGCAGAGCGGGAGAAGAACTACAGGTAGGCCATTGCCCAAGAGTACCGCGACAAGGCCAAGAAGGAGGAGGACCTTTTCAAGGCCAAGCACGCTGCTGACGCCAAGCGGATCGCGTAGCTTGAGAAGGCCAATGCTAAGCTGGGGGTTCGCCTCCGGCGCGCCCAGGAGGCCCGCCGCCAGGCGGAGGATGCTCGCAGGACGGCGTCCAGGACCTGAACTCACTCGTCAAGGACGTGGAGGAGCAGGTGGGCCCTGCTGTTGACCGAGCGATGGAGGCGGAGGACAGCGCGAAGGCGGCTCGGGTGCTCACGAAGCAGCGGGAGCGCATGTTCCATTCGTTGGTGACTAGGGGCAACGAGCTTGCTGCCCAGCTTGGCGCGGAGGCGCCGCACGCCGAGGCTTGAGGCCGTGGCGATGTTGCCATGTACCTGGTCTACTTTGACCAGCTCTTCAAGGCACTCGCGGGCCTTGCCGCCGAGCTCCACGAGGTGATCGAGGTTGAGAGCCGCCAGCTCCTAGGGTGGTCGTTGACCGCATCTTCACCAACCTCAGGCTCCTCACGCCTAGCTTTGACCTCTCCACGGTGACTGAGGATCACGAGGGCAACGAGGTGTGGCGGGTTTCCAACTCCCTCCACGAGCAGGTGGAGGCCTTCTGCAACCGCTTCAAGCGTGCGGAGGCTGCTGCGGACAACAGCGAGGAAACCGACCCCGCTGAAACGGAGGAGGGCGCTGCGGAGGAGGAGCACGATGGCGCAGACTACGCCTGAGCCTCACTTATCGCGCCCTTGAGCGCTTGTATCTGAAACAGTCTTTTGTTTAGACACTGTGCATTTTGGGCAAGTAATATACTCCTTAAGTAATTTATTTCAACTTGTGTGCCCCTCGAGAGGTCCCTTTTGTCTTATTTTCATGTCTATGTTTTCTCTGCATCGTTAGGACCCGTCTCTTGACGCTATGAATCCGCCACTACTATATGCTAGAGCAATGACTCAGCAAGGCCTGTGGGAGTTTAAGGCTTGGAGAGGTAAGAGCCCTGAGTCGCGATGCTCAAGTGCCCCCCTTTGACGTGCGAGTAGTCCACGAAGCACAAGGAAAATGAAATTGCTCGAGGGACAAACGTGTGCTTGTGGTGGAAAAAAGGCTCTCGAGGCATGAGTGGGGGACTTAGCTTCTCGAGGCTTTTTGCCCTGTAGAGGTTTTTTTCCTGACGAGGAGGTCCTCTTCAAGGGTTTTCCCCTTTTGCCTCCTCGGGCTTGTAGGCACGCTTGTTCCATGTCGATGTAAGAGAGGCAAACCCAAACGCTTGTACATGGTAGTGGGAACTCATGCTCGCTTATAGGTCTCCTCAGGGCGTTCCTCGCGAGAAGAGTAAGTACCAAGGTCCTTTGTAGAGATGGCGTGTTTGTGGGAGCTTGCCCTCCAGCCAGAGCTCGTATCCTTGGGTTTTGTAGTGCTACTGGTGTGTCATTTGAGACACTGGCACCATACTCAGCCCTCTCTCGCGAGGTGCGCATGTGGAGAGATATAAGCGCACATCTTTAAAGAGAGAAAATGCAGGAATAAAACTCACCACCAAAATATTACATAGCCGCGCCGTAGCGCATAGTTCACTTAGGAAAGAAATTGTCTCATTATGCTTCGAGTTCACAAGTTAATGTATTTTATCCATGTCGAGGCATGGGGAGCACCCATTAGTGGCGGAGACTCTCTACGGCATGCGGTGGCTCGTTACAAGGAGAGATCGAAGGGATGACCCTCGAGAGAAGCCTTTGGAGCTTGGAGGGGAAAGTCGTGAGATTTTCCTCTAGAGAGAAAAAAATGCTTGGAGGTGGAGCCTCTTCAGCCAGATGTCTTGACGTGACAATGATCTCGGGCGTGACAATGATCACGGGTAGAACTTGCATTGGTGCATGATGTTCCACGGATTTTTTACGGGGATGCCGTCTTGAGTCTTGAGGCGAGCTGCGCCAGGCCTGGCGATGTGGCACTAGTAGAAAACAGGCTAAAGGACCAAACTCCAAAACCCCATTTGTCCCGGTCGTACTGCAAACCGGGACAGATGGGGCATAAAACGCTACAACTAGTTCAGGCGACACTCATTTGTCCCGGTTCATGGCTGGAACCGGGACAAATGAGGTAGCACCCGCAGGCGACACCCATTTGTCCCGGTTCCAGTCACGAACCGGGACAAATGGCATGGTTTCAGTTACGCGCCCGAGCCACCGCCGCGTTTTTTCGACGCGCACGGAAGACGAGCGGAAATACGGCGCCGCCGGCGATTCCTCTGCCCTCCGGCGATTCCTCTGCCCTCCGCCGGCGATTCATCTTCCTCTCCGGCGCTATAAAATGCACTGCACAGTACCATTTCTCCACACACCATTTCTCCACCACTCCTCCACACACCATTTCTCCGGCCATCTCTCCTCTCTTTTCTCCGTCCCTATGGAGCCACTCGTGCCTCGGTCCGATGATTTTTACGACTACGAGAAGGAAGGCATGCGGTTCAAGGTGTGGGTCACCCTTCGTGCATGGCGCGTGGAGAAGTGGATCGGCGACGTGAAGAACAACTTCCTCGACGCCGCTCCGATCAAAGCCGTTGGACTCGATTGCGAGTTCACCGACCCTCGACGGAAGGATACTCCGCAGTGCGCCGCAGTCCTTCAACTCTCGGTGGCGACCGAGACTCTTGTTTTCCAAATTTGCAAAGCTGATCGGGTGCCACAGGTCCTCGTGGATTTCTTAGGTGACGAGACAATCAAATTCTACGGCGTGGCAATCCATAATGACATGAAGATGCTAGCCTACTACGGAATTATTATTCGGTCCGCGGTCGACCTGCAGAGGGATCGCCGAAACCCTACCGGCAATTTTACTCCTAGTCTATATGCTCTCTCTAATGCGGTCATTGGGACAAATCTTGAGAAGAAGAAGAAATACAAGAAGAGGAAGTACACGGACGACGACAAGGAAGACACGTTACAAAAAGACCTAATTTTCGGATGGGGCAACGTTCCATTGAGCTACGATCAAGTCGTATATGCTGCTTTAGACGCTCGCCTTGGTTTCGAGATTGCACGGAAGTGGGATAGTCTACGCGGCTATAATACGGACAATGATCATCTTAATGTCGTTGATGAGTAGACTATCTATGTATTCCGTTACGCAAATATTCTGTGTGCGCGTGTTCTCTTGTATTGACCGAAATATATCTAAAGTTTGCAAAAGTGTTTTCAAATTCCAAAGTTTGCAAAAGTTATTTAAAACAGAGAACAGAGAAAATGGTTTTGTATTAGTTAGTCAATTTCAAACATTTTTCATATTCATAGTTTTTCCAAAATCCAAAGTTTGCAAATGTTATTTAAAACAGAAAACAAAAAATTAAATAAAAAAAATGAAAAAACCTCCATCTGTCCCGGTTTCAGTCACAAACCGGGACAAATGGGCCTCCTTGTTGTCCCGGTTGGTGACTGAAATCAGGACAAATGGGGGGGTGCCTATATATACTGATCAGCAGCCCCCTCCCAAAACCATTGGAGGCATTTTTTTTTGAAATGGAAGGAGGGGGTGTGTGCTAGTCTGTTTTTTTTGTATGCATGCAAGGTGTTTGATGAAATGCCCGAGAGAGTTCACGAATTGATTTGATGTACACTTAAAGAAGTTTATTCTTCTTTTCGATCAAGGTTAATTTTTCTCTCATTTCATTTGTAATTAATTGATACCGTGCATGTTCAGTGTTTATTTGTCGATGTTCTGTAATGGTTATTGATGTAGTTCATTATATAATGCAGATGGACCGAGAATGGATGTATGGTGACCGACGCACTGCCGAGTACATGACAGGTTTGAGGAAATTTCTAGAGAAAGCCCAGGCTAACAGTACCAATGGTTTCATGTGTTGTCCATGTGTCAACTGTCAGAATAAGACAGATCACCCAAACGTGAGAACCCTTCAAAGTCATCTTATTCGGCATGGTTTCATGCCCAGCTATAATTGTTGGACGAAGCACGGAGAAAAAGGTGTTATGATGGAAGACAATGAAGAAGAGGAAGATGATGACAACTATCCTATGTTCCCGGAGTACGGAGATTCTGAAACGGGGGAAGCTGAAGCTGAAGAGGCACCAGATGAGCCCACTGACGATCTTGGTAGGGCCATTGCTGATGCAAAGAGAGAGTGCGGAACTGAAAAGGAGAGGTTGAAGTTCGACCAGATGTTAGAGGATCACAAGAAATTGTTGTATCCAAGTTGCGAAGATGGTCAGAAAAAGCTGGGTACCACACTGGAACTACTGCAGTGGAAGGCAGAGTGTGGTGTGACTGACAAGGGATTTGGAAAGTTGCTGCAGATAATTAGGAAGATGCTTCCAAAGGTCAACGAGTTGCCCGACAGCACGTACGAAGCAAAGAAGGTTGTGTGCCCTCTAGGATTAGACGTGCATAAGATACATGCCTACCCTAATGACTGCATCCTCTACCGCGGTGAGTATGAGAATTTGGATGCATGTCCAGTATGCACTGCATTGCGGTATAAGATCAGACGAGATGACCCTGGTGAAGTTGAGGGTGAGCGTCCCCGGAAGAGGGTTCCTGCCAAGGTGATGTGGTATGCTCCTATAATACCACGGTTGAAACGCCTGTTCGCGAATAAAGAGCATGCCAAGTTGTTGCGATGGCACAAAGAGGACCGTAAGAAAGACGCGATGTGTAGACACCCCGCTGATGGGTCGCAGTGGAGAAAAATTGAGAGAGAGTTCCCGGAATTTGAAGATGACGCAAGGAACTTAAGGTTTGGTCTAAGTACAGACGGTTTCAATCCGTTTGGGGAGCAGAGCAGCAGTCATAGCACATGGCCTGTGACTCTATGTATTTATAACCTTCCTCCTTGGTTGTGCATGAAGCGAAAGTTCATTATGATGCCATTGCTCATCCAAGGCCCGAAGCAACCCGGCGACGACCTTGATGTGTACCTCAGGCCATTATTTGAAGAACTTTTACAGTTGTGGCGGGAAGAAGGTGTGCGGGTGTGGGATGAGCACAAACATGAGGAATTTGACCTACGAGCTCTGCTTTTTGTAACAATTAACGATTGGCCTGCTCTTGCTAACCTCTCAGGGCAGTCGAACAAGGGGTACAATGCATGCACACACTGTTTGGGTGAGACTGAATGTTTATATTTGGATAAATGTAAAAAGTGTGTGTATCTGGGGCATCGTCGATTTCTTCCGATCAGGCATACCGCAAGGAAGAAAGGCAAGCATTTTAAAGGTGAGGCTGATCACAGTAGGAGGCCTGTCAACCGTACTGGTGAAGAAATATTTGATATGGTCAAGGATCTAAAAGTAATCTTTGGAAAGGGTCCTGGAGGACAACAGGTTCCGAAAGACGCTAACGGGCACGCACCCATGTGGAAGAAAAAATCTATATTTTGGGACCTACCATATTGGAAGGTCCTAGAGGTTAGATCTGCTATCGACGTGATGCACGTGACGAAGAATGTTTACGTGAACTTGCTAGGCTACTTGGGCGTGTACGGGAAGAAAAAAGATACAGAGGAAGCACGGGAGGACCAGAAACGTGTGAAAGAACGAGACGGCCTAAGTCCCGAACACTACGAAGGTCCTGCCAGCTACGCTCTTACCAAACAAGAGAAAGTAATATTCTTTGAATGCCTGAGCAGTATCAAGGTCACGGCTGGGTTCTCGTCGAATATAAAGAGGATAGTAAATGTGAGACTCCAAAAATTTCAGAACCTAAAGTCTCATGATTGCCACGTGATTATGACGCAATTGCTTCCGATTGCACTGAGGGGGCTACTACCGGAAAATGTTCGAGTACCCATTGTGAAGCTTTGTGCATTCCTCAATGCAATATCTCAAAAGGTAATCGATCCGGCGATTCTACCAGGGTTGCAAAATGATGTGGTCCAGTGTCTTGTCAGTTTTGAGTTGGTGTTCCCTCCATCCTTCTTCGATGTTATTACGCATCTCCTGGTTCACCTAGTCGAAGAGATTCAAGTTCTCGGTCCTGTATTTCTGCACAATATGTTCCCATTTGAGAGGTTCATGGCAGTCTTAAAGAAATATGTGCATAACCGTGCTAGGCCAGAAGGAAGCATCTCCAACGGCTACGGTAACGAGGAGGTCATTGAGTTCTGTGTTGACTTTATTCATGACCTTAAGCCGATAGGTGTTCCACAATCACGACATGAGGGTAGACTTAGTGGAAAAGGCACACTAGGAAAGAAAACAAAATTTTTATGGATGGACATTCTTTCACTGAAGCACACTATACAGTTCTACAAAGTTCTACCTTGGTGGCCCCGTATATCGATAAACACAAGAATTTTGTACGCTCTCTACACGCGGGGAAGTCTGACAACTGGATTGTACGTACACACAAGGCCACGTTCGGCGGTTGGTTGCGAGCACATCTTGAAAATAAAGACAAGGTTGATGAAGAGTTACACTTGTTGGCCAGGGCACCATCTACAACTATATGTACTTTCCAAGGGTACGAGATAAATGGAAATACATTTTACACGAGTGTCCAAGATAAAAAGAGCACGAACCAAAACAGTGGTGTTCGCATTGATGCAACAAACAACAATGGGCAGAAGAACACATATTATGGTTGCATAGAGGAGATATGGGAACTTGACTATGGACCTTCTTTTAAGATCCCTTTGTTTCGGTGCAAATGGGTCAATTTGAAAGGCGGGGTTGAGGTAGACAAGATGTACGGAATGACAACAGTGGATCTAAACAATCTTGCGTACAGAGACGAACCATTCGTGCTAGCCAATGATGTGGCTCAGGTTTTCTATGTGAAAGACATGTCTAGCAGACCCAAAAAAAGAAACATCCTGGGAGTGGAGGAGCCTAGGCGTCACATAGTTCTTTCAGGAAAAAGAAACATCGTGGGAGTGGAGGACAAGACAGACATGTCAGATGATTATAATAATTTTGATGAAATTCCGCCTTTCGTAGTGAACATTGACCCAATCATCAAGTTGCTTGAAGAAGATGCTCCATGGTTCCGACGCAGAAGAACTGGCGTTGTTGTGTGATGGAGATGTTGGTGCGATATGTAATAATTAATATATTAAACTTTTGATATGAAGAAGATGCTCCATTTTTACCTGCATATCAAATGGATTCGTCGGCGTTGATAGAACAAAACACACGATTTCACCTGCATACAGCCCCACGGTGGCTCTTGATGAGTGCCTGCATATCAAATGCACCGTGGGGCGTATGCAGGGAATCCGAGTAATTTGTATATATTCCTCAGTAGATGAATTGAAGTATTCTTTTGAACGAACAAAACACACGATTTCACCTGCATACAGCCCCACGGTGGCTCCTGAGTGCCTGCATATCAAATGCACCGTGGGGCGTATGCAGAGAATCTGAGTGATTTGTATACCACACACCACCCGGCTAGGCACTAGAAGGAGGAAACACTGAGTGCTCGCCTCGTCTGAGAGGGGGCTATATATAGGGTCACGGGCTCAACCAGTGGTACTGATAGTGTTGATCCAACAACTCTCAAGTGCTCAAAAGAAGCACACCCCTGATCCAACGGCTAACAAGTGTTTCAAAGAAGCACACGATCTGTGTGCTTCTTTAGTCCCGGTTTGAAACTGAAAGCGTTAATCGAACAGCTCAGAAGCAATCAAAAGAAACACACACCTGATCAAACGGCTTACAAGTGCTTGAAAGAAACACACGATCCGTGTGCTTCTTTAGTCCCGGTTTGGAAGTTAAAGTTTGGAATTTAAATAATGGTTATAGAAAAGAGAAAATGTTTTTGTGTTAGTTAGTCAAATTCAAACACTTTTCATATTGAAAGTTTTTTCAAATTCCAAAGTTTGCAAAAGTTATACAAATTCACATTCAAAATAGTTTTAAACTAATTTAAATAATGGTTATAGAAAAGAGAAAATGTTTTTGTATTAGTTAGTCAAATTCAAACACTTTTCATATTGAAAGTTTTTCAAATTCCAAAGTTTGCAAAAGTTATACAAATTCACATTCAAAATAGTTTTAAACTAATTTAAATAATGGTTATAGAAAAGAGAAAATGTTTTTGTATTAGTTAGTCAAATTCAAACACTTTTCATATTGAAAGTTTTTTGAAATTCCAAAGTTATTTAAAACAGAAAACAGAAAAAGAAAAGAAAAAGAAAAAGAAAAAGAAAAAGAAAAAAACCCATCTATCCCGGGTGGTGGCTCAGCCCGGGACAGATGGGGTGCTATCTATCCCGGGTGGTGGCTCAGCCCGGGACAGATGACCCCTATTTGTCCCGGGCAGAGCCACGACCCGGGACAGATAGCATTATGCTATAAAACTAACACTTAGCGCTCCGGGCCGAGCAACCACCCGGAGCAGTTCCCCTTTCCTAACGAAGTGCTGCCGAAATTTCCCGTGAACCCTAGCCGCCGCCGCCTCCTTCCTCGACTCCGGCTGGGCCTCGCCGCCACCTTCCTCCTCGACTCCGCCCCCTAGGTGAGCCTCGCGTGTGCCCCGAACCCTCGCTCGTTCCCTCTTTCTCTCTCTGCGCGCGCGTGCCACGAACCCTAGCCTGCCAGCACCGTGCCGCCGCGCGAGGAGATGGAGCTCACCCGCCCCCGCCATAGCCGCAGCTCGCCGCCGCACGGCCTCATCCCCGCGTGCCTCCAATCGCCGTAGCCGCACGACCTCGTCCCCGCCGTAGCCGCACGACCTCGTCGCCGCGTGCTCGCCAGCGCCGTCGTCGCCGCGCGAGGAGATGGAGCTCACCCGCCCCCGCCGTAGCCGCAGCTCGCGGCCGCACGGCCTCGTCCCCGCGTGCCTCCAATCGCCGTAGCCGCACGACCTAGTCGCCGCGTGCTTGCCAGCGCCGTCGTCGCCCGCTGACGTCAGCGGTGTCTGGCTGACGTCAGCTCATGTCCAGTTCAGAAAAATGCAAATAAACTACCAAAAATTTCAGAAAAATATATCTTTCCATCCAACACATTGGGAATTAGTATGCGAATTAGTATTTGAAAACTTGTGTATGCAAATAAAAACGTGTGTACGTGAAATTAGTATTTGTAGCATGTGTATGCATGTGTATACGAATTAGTATTTGTAAATCATTTCGGTTATCACTGGTTTCTATGTATGCATGCAAAAAAGGCGAGCTTTGTAGCCGATCCTCTTGTGACATGTGTCGCTCCAACGCGCATAAAATCTCAACAAACCACCAAACCGGCACTAGAAGAAAATCCGATACTCTCGGTTTCAAACACTTAATTATATAAGTTCGGTCAACATTGCAAATTCATATTAAATCAGACAAATGCAAACTTTATATCAAAATGTTCAGAAAAATATAATCTATAATGTTGTATCATAAAAATGTTCATATTAATTCATATCAACTGGATTCATATCTATTTTTTCTTACTTGGATTTTGCGTGCAGGTACTCGGATTTGTCACCGCGTCGTAGCCGCCGCCCTCTCGGAGCCCTAGTAAAGTTCGAGAGACTTCAAAAGAGAAATGTAAATAGAAATGAGATACTCGATATGATTGAAATGTGTTTGTAAAATTAAAATGTCTTAATGTATTTGTACTATTCAAATAACTTTGCTTCAGGTTGAAATTGAAATGTGTTTGTACAAATAAATGATAAAAGATGTTGAGTTAGATTTAGTTGTATGACATATCGGTAAAGTTATTTAGATGTTGAGTTATTAAAATTATTTAAATGGATTTAAATCTCTTGTAGAAACTCTGGACACCCGTAGAAATCTTCAACAACAAGAGGACATGTTCGGCATCATTCGCGAAGGTGATGAATTGGACCCCGGAAGAAACCATGAACAAGAAGAGGAACACGTAGACGATTTCACCGGGATATTTCTGAACGAGTCCGGTGACGGAATAGACGTCACCGACAGTTCAGCTCACCGACAGTTCACCGACTCTACTGTTGGAAAGTCGGCCGCCGAGGTAGATATATGCCCTCAGGTTTATGTCTCCGTTGAAAAGATTTGTGTGTATACATATATTATCTATCACTTTTTCTTGTTTTTAGCCGTCGACGGGCCATGAACCGGGACCAAGCAAAAAAGCAGCGGTGAAACGAGGCGGGCCACGGACCGGGACCAAAAAGCTCCAAGGGAAACAGAAGTACCACATCGAGGAGATCAATGAAAAAGGAAAACCGATTGCTCCCGCTAACCACGCAAGGAAATTTGTAGCTCAGTGCGGAGTCATCGTTCGGGACAGACTGTCCATCAGGGCTCAAGAATGGTATAAGCCAAAGGTGCCAAAAGAGGGGGTTATTTATGTCTCGAATGCAGACAAACAACTCCTCTGGGACGAGCTCATGCAGAATTTCACTTTACCGGAAGAGGAGGATGTAGAGGAGCCGGTTATAGAGAATCGATGCAAGGCCTGGACTTATATTGAGATGGGTGAATTGTTCCGCAGCTGGAAGAAAAGGCTTAACAAGTTCATAAAAGAAGGTAAAACTCCAGAATTTGTCGGAGTCTATGAAATGATAAAAGATGAGTGGCCCGAATTTAAGGCGTACAAGCAATCGGAAGCCGCTAAGGCCATGTCAGAGAGAAATAAGAAAAATGCAGACAAAAAGATATATCACCATAACATGGGGTCAGGTGGCTACCTGACGGCCCTGCCTAAGTTTCTGAAAATGGAGGAAGATTTTTTGGCTAAAAGTATACAGATCGAGACATTTGACTGGCCAGATCGGTTTAAGGCTTGGTTCTATGGGCATGGTGGAAAGTTAGACCCTGAAACAGGTGACTGTCTTTTTACCAAGGAGCACGGACCTGACCCTATTAAAGCTCTCAGAGAGGTATGGAAGGAGGTCACGGAAGGCAGGTTCCACCCTAACAGAGAGAAGGACGAGCTATCGCGAGCCCTTAAGAATCCTGAACACAGTGGACGAACAAGAGGAACCGTCGGCTCTGTACCGTGGATACTTGGGTTTCCCAAAGATGTTGGCACTTATAGAAGCCGATCGAGAAAGAAGAAAGAGATTGCCGACCGGGCCCAGTGGATGGAAAATAAATTACTACAGCATGAGAAGGAGATAGCAGAGCTGAAGGCAGCGCAGACTCGACGGATGCCCTGCGAATCTGAGACACCCAAAAATCCTTCTCCTGATCCTAAATCAATGCGGAGAAGCAGCGTGGCTTCGACCGAGCTCGATCGCCACAATGATATGCCGGGTCCTCGTCACCCCGTGGATAATATCGTGCAGCGGGAACTTTGCGACCTACATGTGCCATGCTTGAATATAACCGTGAAGGTGGCGCACGGCTTTGCCCTACCGCCTAGCCCAAATGGAACTTACCATTGTCGCCCTATTCCAGATGGCTATGCTGTTGTCGGGGTTGATGAGGTTATCAAGACATATGAGAGAATTAAGCTGGACTTCCCTACGGGTGAAGACGAGGTTGAGTTGAGATTTGCCCTCAAGAGTACCTGCTTATGGAAAAAAGAATACATCGTGTTCCCACACATAAAGCTAAATCGCCCTCCCAGTCAACAAGCCAGTCCACATAACTACAACAACGACAACCAATGCGCTAGTCCAGACACCCCCCACAACGACAACCAAGGCGCTAGTCCATCTCCGCCGTCGCGTGAGCGTACTCCGCCGCGTCAACGGACTCCATCGCCTCCGCAAAAGAAGCGGAAGTGCACCGCTGCGTCGACTAGTACTCAGAAAAGCGAAACGGCCGGGAAGTCTCGCTTTGTGAACTCTCGCAAAGATGTCGATACATGGGTCGAGGAGATCCAGACTTCCCAGAGAAAGAAGGCAAAAAAGATGTCTTTGCCTGTTCCGGTTTATTCTCCGGAAGCGATACGGTGGGCCATAGAATTTCTTACGCATCCGTCGCAATATGAACTAAATATGGACGATGACTACACACGCGTTCTGGTGCGTACATCTAAGAGAGTGCGGGAAGAACAAAAATCTGCTGCCACCCAGAAGAGAGATGTTCCACAGCTCGAAATGCAGGCGGGACAATCGGCCCCTCCACTCATATTGGCGCCTTACAACCGGAACCCGGTCGATGATGTACTTTCGCAGCAAGCTAGAGATATGGGTATAACTCTGGCAGAGCTTAAGGCATTGCAAGCTGGCGAGAGTGTCACCATACATGAGGTGGTGCGGACATATGTGAGAGGAGAAGATCTTGTCGACCCTGCAATGGTGCGCACTCTACCAGCTAGGTTGCACCAACTAAATGCATGGTACTTGCGTACCACGAAAAGTCAAGACGGAGACTGGCTCTATGGGAAAATTCCAAAGGATTTTTTTGGCCCAGGTGATGATGAGGTTCAAATCGAGTATTGCGAATTATGGCAGTTATTCAATTTTGACGCGCTCGACAAATCTATCATCAGTGCCTTTTGCATGTAAGTAATTAAATTATGTATATATGTCAGTAATTCTCTAGCTCTACGTATTTTTCATTGCTTGTAATTATCCTTATCACTATATTACTTTGGTACTCTATTATGCAGGCTGAAAATTATACAATCTCGAAAGCTGGGACTCAATCAAAAGATTGGATTCATTGACCCTAATCGAGTTCATCATCATGGTTTGTTACATTACCCAGATCAAACGGAGGAGCTTTTGCTTACTTATTTGATGGCGCAACATTACAAAAGCACCATAATTTTCCCGTTCAACTTCGAGTGAGTTGTTTACTTTCTTATACATACTCGATGTTAATTAAGTATATTTAATTGATGATTTAGTTATTAACAAATATAAACATATGGCAGATTTCACTGGGTATTATTTGAGATTGATGTTGAAAAGGCAATCGTTGATGTCTTGGACCCATTATCGAAACCTGAAGAAAAGTTCGACGACACGAAACAGATGCTCCAGAGGTAATTTCGTTCATTATCACAATCGACCTCGTCTTTTCTAATAATATATAGTAATTAGTTAACTTCTTTACTAATTTTTCATACCGTAAACTTCAGGGTTTGGGACAAGTTCACCGGTTTCCACAAGGATGTCGGTATAGCTAAGAACCTCACTTTTAAATGGCGAGAGGTAAAGACGTATACTAGCTAGGTTCCACATACGCATATTCTTAATTTCAGTCTCACAATACCATTTTTTCAATATTTTTGATTATTTTTTATTAATTTCTTATCTTATTCTATCATAAAGTGCGCGAAGCAGCAACAAGGCACCAATTTGTGTGGATTCTATGTCTGCGAGTTCATCCGAATTCACTTCAATGAGGGTGTAGACTGGAATAGGGTACGTTAACAATTCATTCAAACTTGTTCACTTCTCAAATTGAATTATTTTCATAATGGTTGATATATTGGTGTTGATCTCTCCTTTTTAGTTTGAGACGATCCGGAACAGGATGGATGCAAAAGACCGCCTACTACCAATCGCGGAGGAAATTGCGGGCTTTCTGCTTGACTATGTCATAAAGCCAGGCGCAGAATGCAGTATAATCCGGCTGCCAAAAAAGACCATCCCGAGGAAAAAATAGGGTCTAATGCTTCTCTGTCATGTAAAAAATATTTGTACTTAGCCGTGTCCCCGGTACAGACATGATCTTCCGGTTGTAAATAGTTGTTTGGGAGAACTCGTGTACTAGTAGTATTCATGACTATATCCCGAGGAAAAAATCGTGTATTCATGATATATATTACATAGTAACGTATAATATGCAACTCGATCTTGTTTGAAATGAAACATAAATGAAAAAACACAAACACAAAAGAATCAGTAACATAAATAGAAAACAAAAACAAAAATAGAAAACAGGAAACAAAATAAAAGAAACAAAAAAAAACATATATACTGTCCCGGTTCGTATTACGAACCGGGACAAATGAGTCGCAGGCAGAGGCTGCCTTGATTGGCCACGTGGCCCCCCTATTGGTCCCGGGCCGTGGCGTGCCCGGGACAAATAGGGCAGGCTATTTGTCCCGAACACGCTGTCCCGGGCGCGTGACCGGGGCAAAAAGCCCTCACGGCCCGGGACCAGTGGCCTGTTTTGCTCTAGTGTGGGTGACCCTGTAGGGGCCTTCCCACATTGGTGACAGCTTGTAGAGGCCTTCCCTGTAGAGGATCCGCCTGAGGACGAGATCACCTGCCTCCAGGGTGCTCGAGCGCATGTTGCGGATGTGGTAGCGTCGCAGGTCCTTCTGGTATTTTCCCGACCAGAGGGCAGCACGGCGGCGTAGTCTTTCGAGAAGCAGCAGGTCGTCGTTGTGGAGGTCCTCTTGCTCGTCCTCATTGAAGGAAAGGACCCGTGGGGATCCATGCTTGATTTCTATGGGGAGGACTGCCTCGGCTCCGTAGACGAGGCCGAACGGTGTTTCCCCCGTAGGCTTGGGCGGCGTGGTGCAGATGGACCAGAGCACCGATGGGAGCTCACTGATCCAGCCCTTGCCGTGGCCCTTGAGGATGTTGAAGGTCCTGGTCTTTAAGCCCTTGAAGACTTTTTCATTTGCGCGCTCGGCTTGGCCATTGTTCTACGGGTGAGCTACCGAGGCGAAGCAGAGCTTGATGCCCAGTTTGCCGCCGTATGCCCTGAAGATGCCGCTTGTGAATTGTGAGCCGTTGTCGCTGATTATGCGATTAGGCGCTCCGAAGCGGCAGACCAGGCCTCTGATGAATTTTACCGCAACGCCTGCTGGAATTGTGCGTGTCGCCTCAACCTCTGGCTACTTGGTGAACTTGTCGATGGCCATGAAGAGTTAGCGGTAGCCCCTTCCGCTGTTTGGAATGGTCCCAAGATGTCCAGCCCCCAGACCACGAACGGCCAGGAGAGCGGGATGGTTTGAAGTCCCAGTGCGGGCTGATGGATTTGCTTGGCGTGGAACTGACAGGCTTCGCAAGCTTGAACGATGTCAACTACATCCTGAAGTGCTTGCAGCCAGTAGAAGCCACTCCTGAAGACCTTGCCTGCGATGGTGCGGACGCACGAATGATGGCCGCATTCCCCGCTGTGGATGTCCTTGATCAAGCTTTTTCCTTCTTCCGGAGCGACGCATTTGAGCGCGATGCCATTTGGGCGCTTGCGGTACAGATCTCCCTCGAGGATGTAGTAGGATTTTGCTTGTCGAGCGATTCGCTCTGTTTCGACATCTTTCTCGGGGAGGATTCCCTTGGCGAGGTAGTCCGTGAGCTCATCGATCCAGCCTATCTCTTGATGCGCCGATGTGAGCAACAGGCGCTCCCCTGTCTGGGGGCCGCAGTCGGGAGCCCTAGTTGTAGGCGGTGGTGGGAGCGCTTCGTCTGTGCTTGCGGGCATGGCCTCTTGAGGCTGCTTTATGGATGCCTTGACGAGTCTCTCTTCAAAGACGCCTGGCTGCTGAGCTTGCCTTCTTGATGCGCGCTTGGCGATGTCATCAGCCTCTTGATTTTCCTTCCCCGGGATGTGCATGAGCTCCATGCACCTGAAGTGCTTCTCAAGCTTGCGGACCTCTTCAAGGTATGAGGCCATGTGGTCGTCCTTAGGCTTGTAGCTCTTGTTGGAGAAGTTGACGAGCAGCTGGGATTCGCCCTTAATGAGCAGGTGCTTGACGCCTAGAGCGATGGCGGCCCGTAGGCCGACGAGCAAGCCTCGTAATCGGCCATGTTGTTGGAGATCTTGTCGATCATGAAGCACAGCTGGACCGGATAGTAGAGTTTGTCACCCTTAGGCGCGATCAGGACGACGCCAGCCCCACCATTACGGCAGGCGAAGGCTGCGTCGAACTTTATGGTCCAATGGCTGGGCATCTTCTCTCTAGAGGGCTCTGGCTCTTTTCCTAGAGGCTCTTCAGTGGTTGAGTCAGTCCATTCGGCGACAAAGTCTGGCAGCGCTCTTGCTTTGATGACCCTTGTGGTATCGAAGCGCAAGTTGAATGGATGTAGCTCTATGTTCCATCATGCGACACGATCTGTGGCGTTAGGGTTGCGCAGGATCTGCTCCAGGGGCAATGAGGTGACCACCGTGATAGAGTGGCCCTGGAAGTAGCATCGCAGCTTCCTTGAGGCGATGAGGAGCGCAATGAGGAGCTTCTGCTGCATTGTGTACCATTCCCGAGCATCCCACAGTACTGTGCTGACGAAGTAGACGAGGTGCTCAACAAGGGTTGTCGGCTTAGGTGCAGCGGTGTCTGCCTGAGGAGGCTCTTCGGGACCCTTGAGGGGATCAGCATGTGGAGGATCTTCATGCCCCTTTGGGAGATCAGCCTGTGGAGATTCCTCAGGACCCTTGGCGAGATCAGTTCTTGGGGCAGACTCAGCTTGTGGCTCTGGGCCTGGCGGTTGGTTTGTGGAGTCTGTCCCTTTTTCGAGATCTTCGTCAGGCGGTTTTGGCTTTCGAATGGTTGCACTCTTCTTGTGGAGGACTGGCTCTTCTCTTTCTACCACCAAGACGGTGCTGGCGGTTTGTGGAGTGGCTGATAGATACAGCTTCATATGCTCGCCTGTCCTTGGGGCAACCTAGACTGGTGGGCTGGCCAAGTACCTCTTCAAGTCCTCAAAGGCTATTTCCGCTTCAGGCGTCCACTTGAAGGTACCAGATCTCTCATGGTCTTGAAGAAGGGCATGGCTCTCTCGCCGAACTTGGAGATGAAGCGGCCCAAGCTGGCCATGCAGCTGCCAGGCGTTGCATGTCCTTGAGCCAACGAGGAGGCTGCATTTCCTCTATGGACTTGATCTTGTCAAGATTTGCCTATATGCCACAGTGGGACACGTGGAAACCAAGCAAGTTGCCTGAGGGCACTCCGAAGACGCACTTGGCGGGCTTGAGCTTGATGTTTACCTTGCGCAGGCTGGCGAAGGTCTCTTCAAGGTCCCGGAGGAGAGTATCTCCCTCTCGAGACTTGACGACGATGTCATCGACGTAAGCCTCTTCATTTATGCCCATTTTCTCACCAAGGGCTATCCTCATGAGCCTCTGGAAGGTCGCGCCAGCGTTCTTCAGGCCGAAGTGCATGCAGACATAGCAATACACACCACAAGGGGTGAGGAATGCCATCTTCTCCTCGTCCTCCTTAGCCATCTTGATCTGGTGATAATCAGAGAAGGCATCGAGGAAGCAGAGGAGGTCGCAGTCTGCAGTGGAGTCTACGATCTGGTCGATCCTTGGCATGGGGTATGGGTCCTTGGTGCAGGCCTTGTTGACATCAGTGTAGTCGATGCAGAGGCGGCCTCCTCTGGCGAGCTTTAGGACAACCACGCCATTGGAGAGCCAAGTGGAGTGCGCGACTTCGCAGACAACATTTGCCGCTTTGAGCTTCTCGACCTCTTTGACGATGAATGCTTGCTTCTCAGGGGCTTGCTTTCTGGCCTTTAGCTTGACGGGGCGTGCATTTGGACACACGGCTAAGTGGTGCTCGATCACCTCGCTACGTACACCAGACATATCTGACGGAGTCCATGCGAACATGTCAGAGTTTGCCTGGAGGAAGGCGACGAGCGCGCCTTCCTATTTGGGAGGCAGAGCGGCGCCAATGGTGACGCTAGCCCCCGAGCCCTCAGCCCCCAAGCTGCTGGTGCTCAGGGAGACCTTCTTCATGGAAGCTGGCTCCTGAGAGAACGAGTGCTTCTTTTTCTTGGGCCTCTTGAGACGCTCCATGTCCTCCGCAGCCTGAAATGCCATGGCGGCTGCCTTGTAGGCTGTCCCGACGGCGCGCGTGCCGTCCGGGACGTCGCCGTGGATGGAGATGGTGCCAGCGTTGCCGGGGATCTTGACCATGTTGTAGGCATGATGCGTGACGTCCATGAACTTCGCGAGGGAAAGCCGATGTGTGCGACGTCAAAGTCGATGCGCTCGGTGTGGTAGTTCTTCTGCGTGCCAAAGGTGACAGCGAGTCGGACCTGCCCTAGAGGCTCGATAGAGCCGCTGGTGACTCCAGTGAAGGGCCTAGAGGGTATGAGCCACTCGTAGGGCATTTGAAGGGTTTCGAAAGTCTCGATGGAGATGACATTCAGGCGTGCATCTCCATCAATGAGCGTCTTAGAGACGACGATGTTGTTGATGGTGGGAGAGCAGACCAGCGGGAGTGTTCCAACAGTCTTGGTGGACTTGGGGTGGTCTTGCGCATCGAAAGAGATTGTGTACTGCGACCACTTGAGGGGCCTGGAAGTCTCGACGCTGGGGAGTGCGGCATTGAGCTCGCGGCGAACTGCTTGAACTGGTTGTTCGACTTGGGCGCTTGAGCCCCGCCGATGATGCAGGCCATAGCCCCTCTCGGGGCCTGGTAGCCTCCATCTTCCTCGTCAAGGAGGTTGCTATTTTTCTCAGCAGCGTTGGCCTGAGTGCCCGGCAACTTCTGATAACCTCCCTTGCGTGCGCCTCCGCGGTAGCCGCGGCCGCCGCTTCCCTCGGCTTATTCGCACTCCTTGTTTAGCCTCTTGAGGTCGAAGCAGGTCTCAGTAGAGTGGCCACGGCAGTTGTGGTAGACGCATAACGGACGGTTCTCCTCCTTCTTCTCGCCTGGCTCGGGGGAGTCCCTGGGGGAGCCCTTGGCGTCAGGCTCTGTCGCGAGTACTGAGGTGGCCTTGCGCTTGGGCTCCTCCTTCTTCTTGTGGCTCTTGGACCCCTCGTCAGGGACGTGTCCCCGCGAGCTCATCTTGACGAAGAGGAGTCCCTCTTCAGCCTTGGCGCACTTGTCCGCCAGATCGAACAGCTTCACCACAGAGGTGAGCTTGTCGTGGATGCCGAGCTTCTCCATCATCCTGCGGTTAATGACGCCCTCGTGGATGGCAGCGATGACCTGGGTGTCAGGGATGTTTGGAATCTTGTTACGCACCTGGCTGAAGCGCTGGATGTACTTGCGGAGGGTCTCATCCTTCTTCTGCACCACTACGCGCAGGTCGTTGTGTGTGCGCGCGCGCTCGTACATGCCCTTGAAGTTGGCGACGAACTTCTTGCAGAGCTCTTCCCACGAGCTCACAGAGTCCTCTAGGAGGTTCAGGAGTTACGACAGCGCAGAGTCGCGCAGCGCGTAGGAGAAAAAGTTGGCCATGACTTTGTCGTCTCCTCCTGCAGCTTGGATGGAGGTGGTGTAAAGCTGCAGTAACTCGACAGGGTTGTTGGAGCCGTCGTAGCCCTCGGGGAGGGCTGGCCTGAACTGCTGAGGCTAGATCACGCAGCGCAGGGAGCGGGTGAATGCCATACAGCCCGAGGCGTACGTGGCGACCCCGTTCTTCAGAGTCGTGCAGTTCTGCTGGCCCACCTGGACAATCTCCTCCACGAGGCGGTTCTAGCGGTCCCGCTGGCGCTCCATCCCCACGCCCGCGTCTGGCGCGGTGCGCTACACGATTTGGCAGTCGCGCGGCGAGAATGCGTGCGATGCTGCTCTCTGTGTCACGGGTGGAGTAGGTCCAGGAGGTAGCGCAAGCGCGTTAGGCGCAGCCGTGCTCGCGAGGGAGTGGTGCACAATCGACCGTGGTGGTGCGGGGCGAGTGGTGGCGATGCCGACGAGGTGGTTGAGGCGTTCCAGCCACTGCTCGTGACCCTCTGCAGTAGGGCGGTAGCGGAGAAGTTCTTGCGCCATGAGCAGAGCGGTGTGCGGGTCGGGCTCCACGCGTCCTTGAAAGGAGGCGCTCTGGTGCTGCGTCTTGCGCGAGGACTCCGCCTCGGCCTGGTGCTCGGGGTGCTCCTCCTCGTTGTGCTCAGGCTCGCTCTCTGGCTCCTCCACGTGCGGCCCGGTGTTGGCGCGCTCCTCACGGAGGGGGCGACCCCATCGTCCACGAGTGGCGGTGGCGCTAGGCGCGGTGTTGGTTCCTTCAGGTGTGCGCCTGCTGTCGCGGGCGGCGCGAGTGTACGTCATGTCGCGGAGGCGGCTTGAAGGTCATTGCCGCGCCTCAATCCCCTACCGGGCGCACCAAATGTCAGAGAGTGACTCCCAGGGAACGGGGATAGTCACACCATAAAGAGTAGTTCGAAGGCGGATTGAACACGGAGGTCAAACAACCCTCGAGAGGCTCGACGACGGTCCTCGTCGGGCCTGGAGAGAGACAACACGACAGAGATGAACACCAGCCCGTACCCAAGTTCACGGCCCTCAAGAGGAGGTAACACCGCTACTCCTGCTTGTCTGTATTGCACTGCGGGGGTTACAGTACAATGAGCCTGCCGAAGGCTCTCTTGAGGCAGTTTTGTGCTTGATGAGGGAAGCTATGGTCTTCTTCCTCCTCGAGCAGTTGTCTATCCTACACGCTTGGCTAGGGTTCCAAGGGTTCAGAGTGCAAGTGGCCGATCCCTTGCTGCGGTGGTGCTCCTGCTCCTTTTATAGGTGCCTCAGGCCTCATCCTTGCGCTGCACGTAGAGGGTGGGTTCCCACAGGGCAGTGGCGTGAAAGGGAAGGAGTCCACCGCCGCAGAAATGTCCATGGACGCGGTCCATCCGTGCTAAAGTTAGCAGCGGTGGCCGACAAGCTGCAGACTACGCAGAATGGCTCGCAGGCGTTGCAGGGGTCGTGGTGGAGCCCACGATGACGATCTTCTTGGAGCGTTGCGCCGTCCAGCCGCTTTATCACCAAAGAGGAAAGTCCTTGCTGTCCTGGCATGGGCAGCGCAGATTTGTTGACTCCTTTATCACCAGAATGGCAACTGTGACGCTCGCATCACTCTACGGCTGCTACATAGGCCATGTGCTTCCTGTAGCGGTTGCGTATACATCTGAGGATTATGCACAAAACAGGGCAGATTTTTCTGACGTTCCAGTGGGGAGATATGAATTTAACGGTGGACAGCAAAAATCTGTTTCAACACAGGAATTGAATTTAAGCATCAACTTTCAACAAGAGGCTTAACTTGACACAACATTGCAATAAAAATAAGATACACATGAATATCTACAGAGGTAGGCATGTTAGTTGACATAAGCAAAACAAAATAAAATAACAGGAAATAAAAGTGAGTTGTCTCCCATAAGCGCTTTTGTTTAACGCCTTTGATCTAGGCACAAAGAACAAACTCAAGTATTATCAAGAGATGAAGCATCAAAACCATAATTTGAACGAACAATAGAATCAAAAGGTAGCTTCATTCTTTTCCTAGGGAAGTCTTCCGTACCTTTCTTGAGTGGGAATTGGTACTTGATGGTACCTTCTTTCATATCAATAATTGCACCCATAGTTCTCAGAAAGGGTCTTCCCAACACAATTGGACAAGATGGATTGCATTCATTGTCCACGACAATAAAATCAACGGGGACCAGGTTATTATTAACCATAATAAGAATATCATTGATCCTCCCCAAAGGTTTCTTCATAGCATTATCAGCAAGAAAAACATCCAAATAACAATGTTCCAATGGTGGCAAATCAAACATATCATAGAACTTTTTAGGCATAACAGAAAGTCTTGCACCAAGGTCACATACAACATTGAAATAAAATTTATCTACTTTCATCTTAATGATGAGCTCCCAACCATCTTCTAACTTCCTAGGTATAGAAGCTTCATGTTTTAATTTATCTTCCCTAGCTTTAATGAGAGCATCTGTAATATGAGCAGTAAAAGCCAAATTAAGAGAGCTACCATTAGGACTCATGGACAATTTTGCAGGAACTTGATAACTTCAGAGATATTACAATCATCAAAATCAAAATTATTATAATCAAAGCAAACCGAACCACAATCTCTCACGTTCTTAAAAATTTCAGCACTTTTGTCAACACTAGTTTCAGCAGTTTTAGGCAATTTAAAATTTTTGGAGGAAGTAGAGGAGACTTTTCCAACACCAACTATGTTACCATGGATAGTAGGAGGATTACTAACATGTGAAACACCATTATTTTCAGAGGTAGTAATAATAACAAGTTTAACAATATTAGCCTCTTTCTCTAATTCTCTCTCTCTTTCCCATCTAGTAGGTAAATGAGCCATTAATCTAACATTTTCATCAATTTAAACTTGGATTGCATTAGAAGTGGGAAAAGGATTATCATCTAAATTTTCAGGTTTAGCAGCCATTTTATTAATTGAAAAAGATTGTGCTACACATAGAGGAAATACAAGTTTCAGCATTAGTAATTTTTCCTTGGAGACCCGAAATCTCCCTATGTAAATTTTCCATTTGATGACTAATGTTTCTTAGCATATTAGATTGTTCTTCCAGGGGTTTAGTGAATACTTTATTTTGCTCATATTGATTTTGCATAAAAACTTTAGTAGCTTTCTCAATTTCTAGAATCGTTTCCTCACTAGGCATTTTAACATAAGAATTACCATAAGAGTTACCATTATTAGGAGGATAGGACTTATAGTTGTTATTACCATAGTTGTTCCTATAGGCATTGTTGTTAAAATTGTTCCTTTTAATAAAGTTTACATCAACATGCTCTTCTTGTGCAACTAAAGAAGCTAAAGGAACATTATTGGGATCAATATGGTATTTACCACTAGCAAGCATAGACATAATAATATAAATCTTATCACTCAAGGAGGAAGTTTCTTGAACAAAATTTACCTTCTTACCTTGAGGTGTCCTCTCCGTATGCCATTCAGAATAATTCACCATCATATCATCCAAGTGTTTTGTTGCAGCCCCCAAAGTGATGGAAATAAAGGTATCTCCGGCAGCTGAATCCAATAAGTTCTTGAAGAAAAATGCAGTCCTGCATAAAAGGTTTGGATGATCATCCAAGCAATCAGTCCATGGGTTGGGCAATTCTTTATCGAAGATTTAATTCTATCCAAAGCTTGAGCAACATGTTCATTACCAAGTTGTTTAAAATTCATGATGCTACTTCTTAGATAAATAATCTTAGCAGGAGGATAGTATTTTCCAATGAAAACATCTTTGCATTTAATCCATGCATCAATATTATTCCTTGGCAACGAAAGCAACCATTCTTTAGCTCTTCCTCTCAAAGAGAAAGGAAATAATTTCAGTTTTATAATATAACCATCTATATCCTTATATTTTTGCATTTCACATAATTCAACAAAGTTATTTAGATGGGCAGCAGCATCTTCAGAACTAACACCAGAGAATTGCTCTCTCATAACAAGATTCAATAAAGCAGGTTTAATTTCAAAGAACTCAGCTTTAGATGCAGGTGGAGCAATAGGTGTGCATATAAAATAATTATTGTTGGTGCTTTTAAAGACACACAACTTAGTGTTTTCAGCGGAACTCATTTCAGCGATTTAATTGACAAACCAAAATAACAAAATTCAAGAAATAATCGACAAACCGAAATAAACAAAGCAACAAAACTGAAAATAAAAGCGCAAACCAAAATAAGAAAAGTAATGCAAGTAACTAATTTTTTTGTATTTTTGATATTAAGCAAACAAGACAGTAAGATTTGAAGTGCGAAAACTCCCCTCGTAGTGAATCTTCAACTCCCCAGAACGGGCGCTAGAAATTTGCTTGATGCACACGTGGGTGTGTTCTTGGGAGACCCCAAGTGGAAGGTGTGAAGTAGAGCAGCAACAAGTTTCCCTCAGTATGAAACCAAGGTTATCGAACCAGTAGGAGATGAAGAATTCCCCGGAGGTATCAAAGGGGCCAGAAAAGAGTTGGTGCTAAGTTGACTCGAGGTTGTTGGCGGAGACGTTGACACGGCGAAATACCAGCGTAAGCAGCAAACGTGGAGCCTGCACACAAACAATCTAGATACTTTGCCCCAACTTAATAATCCATCTTCTGGTTAACGTCCTCACCCCTTTCATTATTGAGATAAATTGTTCTGTGCCATACCTAGCTGAGTTTTATCTGTCTGTGCCATACCCGCGCTATTTCTCTATTTTGTTCCCTACTTTGTCAAACAATAGCTGCTTCCGTCTGGTCAATGGTTGAGATTGAACTTTTGGGCGGGACCCATATCTCATAGATTTAATAATTTCAGGAAAACCTTTGGATTTTTGAATTTCGAATCTACGATTCGAACGGTGCAAATTCGAATTTCAAGTCTGAAAAAATAGAAAATGTGAAAAAAATTCCAGGTGTTGCTAATGACATAGGAAACAAATTTGCCAAAGCGATTTTTCAAATTATTGTGTCGTTTCGTTTGTGTAAAAAAGACAAATTTCTAAATCTCACATCTTAAATAGTGCAGAATTCGAAAAAAGTCAACTTTCTAATTTAAGTGTGAAAAAATCTCCGATGTTTTCAATGATGTAGGAAACAACTTTGCCAAAGCAATTTTCCAAATTCTTGCGTCGTTTGCCCAGTGTAAAAAAGACAAATTTCTAAATCTGACGTGTAGATCTGAAATGAACATTGCAGAATTCGGAAAAAAATCAACTTTCGAATTTAAGTGTGAAAAAATCTCCGATGTTGTCAATTATAAAAAAACAACTTTGCCAAAACGATTTTCCAAATTATTATGTCGTTTGGCCTGTGTAAAAAAAACAAATTTCTATATCGGATATTTAGATCGGCTAGCTCGTATACGTGAACGCCGCAGTGCTCGATTCACCTGTGTACGACCTCAATTTCCACTCTATCATTTTCAGGATGAACCGAGTATCCTAATGCGAAAGGTGTTACGCGAGAGATGTTTTGTTCACGTTCATAAGCGGGCAGCACCGTTGGACTATCGTCGAACAGATTGAGTGCGTAATCTGAGCATCCGAATGTTGGCATCATCATGTTCGCACCGATTCCAGACTAACTGGTAAGCAATCTTTATATGTTTGTGTGAAGAACTGGATTTCCTACAACTTTCCAGCTATACGTGTTTGCTAGTTTTGAACTTCCTCTATCGTGTTTTCGTGAAAAACTGATCTAGTCCGACCTCCCAGTCAACTTTATCGTGCTCAGTGTGAGCCGAGCGTCCTAATGGGTATGTTTTGACGCACGAGAGAGTGCTTATTCGACTATTATGAGCGAGTGGGGCCGTCAAACTACTGCCGAACACCTTGAGGGCGCGATCTTGACATGGTCATGTCGGCATCAGTATGGCCATTATCGTGTCATTGTTTGTGACAAAGTTCCCATATTCAGAACATATGTGTGCCATGCTACTGAAAACAATGCCGTCGAAGCGATTTTCAAAATTCTTTTAAGAAATATCATTTTCCATTTTTTAAGTGTTAAAAATGTCTTTTTTGTGAAGCAAGTATATAAAATATTGTCCAAAATGACACCCATTTAATTTTCACAAAGAGTAGTACATCTTTGATGGATAATACACAAATTTTAGAATTTTCCTTCCTTTCTAAATATATTCCCCTCTTTAGTTAACTTTATGTCAATTTTCCGAAAGTAATTCAAATTTGAACTACAACTGTGTGATAGTTTGCTCTAAAATTCTTACAAAAATAATTTTAAGGTACACAAGTAGTGCTTATAACATAGAACCATCAATAGTTTTTGAAAATTCTACGCTCTCCATTTTGACCATTTTTTGAAAGAAATGAGAAAAAGTGAAAAATACTTTAAAAATAAACCCTTTGGCATGGAGTCCTTTGATGTGTACTAGTTTCTAGGCAAAAAGATAAAGTTCAGTTTTGACAAACTTTTCAAAACAATACTTCACAAAATGGTCAATCATCTACAAACATATATAAGTTTCAAGCCAAATGACCAATGTATGGCCATATCGTGTCATAGTTTGTGATAAAGTTCCCATATTCAGCACATATGTGTGACATGGTATGGGAAACAACGTCGTCGAAGCGATTTTCAAA
Source organism: Poa annua (assembly GCA_026929855.1). Classification (NCBI taxonomy): domain Eukaryota; kingdom Viridiplantae; phylum Streptophyta; class Magnoliopsida; order Poales; family Poaceae; genus Poa; species Poa annua. The sequence goes on from CM049426.1 coordinate 76,333,386, forward strand.
ATTCTTTTTAGAAATATCATTTTCGATTTTAAGTGTTAAAAATGACTTTTTTTGTGAAGCAAGTACATAAAATATTGTCCAAAATGACATCCATTTAATTTTCACAAAGAGTAGTACATATTTTATGGATAATACCTAAATTTCAGAATTTTCCTTACTTTCTAACTAAATTCCCCTCTTTAATTAACTTTATGTCAATTTTCCGAAAGTAATTCAAATTGGAACTACAACTGTGTGATAGTTTGCTCTAAAATTGTTATAAAAATAATTTTATGGTACACAAGTAGTGGTTACAACATAGAACCGTCGATAGTTTTTGAAAATTCGACAACTTTTGATGAGTAGCCATGCTCTACATTTTGACATAAAGCCAATTAAAGAGGGAAATTTATATAGAAAGTAAAGAAAATTCTCATATTTAAGAATTATCCATCAAATATGTACTACTCTTTGTGAAAATTAAATGGGTGTTATTTTGAAACATATTTTATGTACTTTCTTCACAAAAAATATCATTTTTAGCACTTAAAAAGTGGAAAATGATATTTGTTAAAGGAATTTGGAAAATTGCTTTGGCGACGTCGTTTCCCATAGCATGGCACACATATGTGCTGAATATGAGAACTTTATCACAAACTATGACAGAATAATGACTATACTGATGTCGACATGACCATGTCAAGATCGCACCTCAAGGTGTTCGACAGTAGTTTGCCGGCTCCACTTGCTCATGGTATTCGACGAAGCACTCTCTCGTGCTTCAAAACATATCCATTAGGACGCTCGGCTCATACTGAGCACGATAAAATGGACAGGGAGGTCAGACTAGATCAGTTTTTCATGAAAACACAATAGAGGAAGTTCAAAAATAGCAAACACGTATAACTGGAAAGTTGTAGAAAATCCAGTTCTACACACAAACATATAAATATTGCTTCTCAATTCGTTGGGAATCGGTGGAAACATGTTGATCCCAACATTGACATGCTCAGGTCACGCATTCAAGCTGTTCGATGATAGTCCAACGACGTTGCCCGCTTGTGATCGTGGAGAAACCCTATCTCATGTAACACCTTGCGCATTAGGACACTCAGTTCATCCTGAGCACGATAGAGTGGAAACTGAGGTCGCGGGCAGGTGAATGGAGCACTGTGGCGTTCACGTATACGAGCTAGCCGATCAAGATCTAGATATCAGATCTAAAAATTTGTCTTTATACACAGGTGAAACGACACAAGAAGTTGGAAAATCGCTTTGGCAAAGTTGTTTCCTACATCATTGATAGCATCGGAGATTTTTTTCACACTTCAATTCGAAAGTTGACTTTTTTTTTCGAATTCTGCACGGTTCATTTCAGATCTATATGTCAGATTTAGAATTTTTTTTTACACAGGGAAAACGACACAAGAATTTGGAAAATCGATTTGGCAAAGTTGTTTTGCTACATCAGAGATTTTTTTCACATTTAAATTCGAAAGTTGACTTTTTCGGATTCTGCACTGTTTATTTCCAATATAGATGTCAGATTTAGAAATTTGCCTTTTTTACACGGGACAAACGACACAATAAATTGAAAATTCGTTTTGGCAAAATTGTTTCCTATATCATTAGCAATACCTGGAAATTTTTTCACATTTTCTAATTTTTTAAACTTGAAATTTGAATTTGCACCGTTCGAACGTAGATTCGAAATTCGAAAATCCAAACGTTTTCATGAAATTATTAAATCTATGACATATGGGTCCCGCCCAAAATTTCAATGTCAACCATTGACAAGACGGAAGGAGCTTTTTTTTTAGAAAGTAGGGCACAGAACAGGGAAATAGCGCAGGTATGGCACAGACAGATAAAACTCAGCTAGGTATTGCACAGAAACAATTGACCCTTCAGTATTAAGTTGCATGCAACAGAAATATCGTCTTAAGCACTGTGTGTAAAGTAAGTAACTAACATCATCCTTAGGCAAAGTACTAATGTTTTATCCCTAGTAGCAACAGGACATCTACAGACTTAGAGCTTTCTGTCACTGCCCAAGATTTAAGAGACATGAACCTACTATCGAGCATAAATACCCCCTCTTGGAGTTACAAGCATCTACTTGGCCAAAGCACACAAAAGTAACAGACAGCATGCATGATCATTAAATAGCACACACATGATATATTATGAAGCAATAACTTTAGTACTCAATATTCATCGGATCCCAGCAAACACAACATGGGGAATTACATAAAGATGATCTTGATCATGATAGGCAGCTCACAAGATCTAAACAAGATAGCACAAGAGGAGAAAACAACCATCTAGCTACTGATATGGACCCGTAGTCCAAGGTAGACTACTCACGCATCCGTCCGGAGGCGGTCATGGTGACGTAGAAGCCTCCGAGGATGATTCCCCCTCCCGGCAGGGTGCCGGGAGCAGTTCTGATCTCTCCCAATGTGTTGGTGACGACGAAGGCGCCTCTGGACCCGTGGAAGAAAAAGTGTTCAACCGTGCTCTGTTTTTAGGTCAGGGGGTTTATATGGGCGAAAGACCTAGGTCGGTGGGCGCCACACCACCTCCTGGCGTGGCAGGCATGGGGCCCGCGCCACGAGGCGATGTGGCGGCCTCGTGGCCACACTTAGTCTCGTCTTCAGTTTTCCTGAACGCATATATTCCAAAAAAAATCCTGGTTGAGTTGTTTCCAATTTGGCGGATATTTCCTTAAGAGCTTTTCTGAAACCAAAAACAGCAGAAAACAGAGACCTGCACTGTGGCATCTTGTTAATAGGTTAGTCCCAAAAAATGGATAAAACTATACAAAATGCATATAAAACATGTAATAACATGATATAATATAGCATGGAACACAAGAAATTATGGATACGTTGGAGACGTATCAGGCATGGTGCCTAGTATCCGTTATCGGTGTTTAACTTCATTGTTGCAACTTGTTATGCTTAATGCTTGACACTAGGGCCCGAGTGCCATGACTTCATATATGAACATGTTATTGTATAAGGAGGATAATTATTGTTTTATATCTTATCTATGAGTTGTATACACATATTATTGTCTGGAACCGAAGGCCCCAAAGTGACAATAATTGGGACAGTCGGAGGGAATGGCTGTGATGTGAGGATCACATATGTTCATGAAATGTTAATGCTTTGCTCCGGTACTTTATTAAAATGAGTAGCTTAATTGCAAGTAGTTTCCCTAGAGGCCCTGCTGCAAATGGGCTGGCAGGACAAAAGATGATGTGCAAGTTTCTCATTGTTAGCACGCACAACTAAATTGGAATACATGATTTTGATTAGTAAATACTTGGATGCTTTATATCACTTATCTTCAAATGCCTATGCTTTGATATTACATGAATTATCTTATCCATGCAACGCCCATACATCCGTTCCTATGCCTACAGTACTTTAATCTTGCTGTCTACCATAATCACAATCGCTGTCTTATTTCTATTGCTGCTATTATTTCACTACTGTCTCTGCTATAAAATTGTTGCTACTGATAATCTGTCTCGAGCAAGTCTATTCACACGTGCAGCTGATCTGACAAATCATCTATTCAGGCTTACTTGAATCCCCTTAAGTCGAATCAATAAATTTGGGTTTTACTTCCCTCGAAGATTGTTGCTATCCCCTATACAACGAAAGCTATTTTCTGGCACCGTTGCCGGAGAGCATAGATTTATTTATAAGTCCACCTGAGTGTGATATAGTTCTCTGGAATTTATTCATCATGGGGAAAATGCTGATAAGAAGTTTCCCATCGTGCGTTCCACTACAAGGAAAGGTACAACTCTGAACTCCGCTGCCGCTCTTGATTCTCCGTCTGTGTTGAGTAAGCTTGTTACACCACCACAACCTGCGCGTTCTGTTACGACTGTTGAATCTGAAATTACTTATGATGATGCTTCTACTGTTCTTCATGAAACTGGTTCATTAGGCCCCTTTTTAGATGCTACAATTGCTAAATCCTAACAAATTGAAATTCTGAAATTCATGAGGAAAATGCTGAAACACCTCTTAATTCACCGGAATTTACACGTAATACTTATGATGATCGTGATGACATGTATGTGGAGTTTGATGATACTTTTGTTGAAGAAATTAACCCTACTAAAGATGCTAGTGTTGTGAAAAAACTTCTTGAAAAACGTGTTGTTAGATATAAATTATCTTTTGATGCTAAGTTTGCTACATCTCCCATAAACATTAAAGATAAAGCTTATGATTTCTCTCTTGATTTGGCTCATATAGCTATTGTTCAAAGAGAACCTTTTTATGGAACTGAAAAATGAAAGTGTTGTAGAACATATGAATGTATTGTCTGATTTAAAGACGCACTTACTTTGTTGCTAAAATACTTCCTTTCTCACTAAAAGGAGAAGCTAAAACTTGGTATAATAATTTGACTCCTAGTGCCATCACTAGTCTCAAGGGTTTTCTTGATACTTTATTTCAGAAATATTTTCCTGCTAGTGCTCCACATGATGCTTTGTTAAGAATCTATAATTTTAATCTAGATGAAGATGCGAAATTGCCTAAGACTTGGACACGCTTTTCTTCCATATTGAGGGGCCAACCGAATCATGATTTGGAGAAAAATGATCTACTTGATATATTTTATAGTGTACTAACTTGTGAATCTAGAACATTTCAGGATAGTTCTGCTAGTTGTGTTTTCAGGAAAAGGACTCCCGAAGAGACTGAAGAATTATTAGCCATGATATGAAAGAATAATGATGATTGGGATATTCCTGAACCTACTCCAACACCACCACTAACACCGAAGAAGAGGGGTATGAAGGGGATCGGGTGCAGAAAACAATAATTTTCCTAGAAATGATATCCCTAAACATGCCAAGATCTATTCTATGCAGATATAGTAGTACGAACGGAGATCGGAATACATACCCTTGTAGACAGAAAGCGGGGATTACGTTCCCGCACAAACATTGTCGACGAAGACCGACGAAGCCGACCTCAAGGTCGTGTAGAGGAAGCAGACCTCCGAGCACCGCTAGCGCAGCACCTCGCAGGTCGTTACACACGTACGGTGGAAACGACGACCTCCGAAACTCCATTCCAGGACGAGCAGCGGAAGACTTGGACCGGAACACCAGCAGTGCGGCAGCGGGCTATGGTGGAAGAGATCCCCCTCTCAACTCAGCGCAACTCCGACTAAGGGAATCACGAAATCGAGAGAGAATTGGGGAATTAATTGGTGAATTAAAAGGCCATGGGAGCCCCTCTATATATAGGCTCCCAGGGGGAGCCATACTCCTCACCAGGAAATGTGGGACTATTCCCACATGCCTGGTGCGGCGATGGCTGGTGCGCCGGCCCCCTGGTGGGCCTCTTGGCCCACCTGGGTCGGCCACCCAAGACCCAACCGAATTCCCTAAGAAATCCCCCCCCCCCCCATTTAGGGAAATCAGCCTGAATAAATTCGAAAATAAATATATAAATTATATTTAGACATTAATTACACTAATTAATATCAAACATATTATATATAATTTATTCTAGCTCCAAAAACTCTTTCGTCGCTGCCTGATCTCCATCGGACCTCTCCCGGGACGTTCCCGGTGATCTCTTTCCTTTCCGGTTGTCTTGTCGAAACCCCTTAAGTGTGTTACCCTAGCGGTTCGATATAATAACAGACATGATCGAGACTCCTCTCCGATCAATGACTAACTCGTAGGCATGGACCCCATGAATTAATCCCTGTGATACAACGAATAACTTTCATCTATCAAACCTGAACGTAAAGTCTTAAACCTTTTTCCATGGCGATACTTAGCGTGTCCGAGCGTCGTTCATAGATATCTCCATATCTTGCTTGACCTCGTTACCGACAACGCTATCTTCTACTCGTCTATGATTTCATGTCTTCGTGACCTAGTCACATGCTTGCAAACTTATTAGACATAATCTCACCGAGTGGGCCCTAGAGTATATATCCTGCTATGCGGACTGGACAATCCCGCTCTTGACCCCTTGTCTCAACTACTCCTTTCCGTACCCAAAAGTATCACCGTTATTGTCATACTAATTAAGATACAACGTTTGGTGCAATCAAAGTATCTTCCAGGAATAATAATAAGAGTTGGTCTCACGGTCAAAGGCGTAATGACTACGTCCTACAAATCTGGGTATGTCCATCACATGGTTCTCCAACGATATGACTTTCATTGCCGACCGGCACCATGCCATATGATCGGGAAACCTCGATCATCGATCGCGCAATGAACTAGTCTTAGTAGAGGCTACTAGGGACCTGGTTGTTTACGCATCACACCTGTATTAATGTTTCCGCTTAATACGGTTATAGCATGACACAAAAACATATTATGAACAAACGAGATATGATAAAGAAATACATTTTATTAATTGCCTCTAGGGCATATCTCCTTCAGTCTCCCACTTGCACTAGAGTACGAATTAATCTAGATTACAACTTGGTAAAAGCTTAACACCCATAGCTAACTGATGTTTTTCATGCTTGTCAAGCGGGAGAGGCTTCGTCAGCGGATCTGCCACATTCAGATCCGTATGTACTTTCCAAATCTTCACATCGCATCCTTGTACGTACTGACATCTCACATGGAAGCGTCGGAGAATGTGTTTGGTGGTGGAGTGAGACCTTGGCTCCTTGGCGTTAGCAATGGCACCCGTATTGTCGCAGAAGAGGATCACGGGGTCTTGCATGCTCGGGAACAGTCCAAGTTCAATGATGAACTTCCTCAGCCACACAGCTTCATTCGTGGGTTCGCAAGCAGCAATGTACTCCGACTGTATTGTAGATTGTGCGACGATGGGTTGCTTCCCACTTCTCCAACACACGTCGCCTCCATTCACCTTGAACACATAACCTGTCTGTGACTTAGAGTCATCGGGGTCTGAGCAGAAACTTGCATCCACGTAACCTGTTACGCCAAGTTCTTCATCGCAGCCACCATAGACAAGTAACATTTCCTTTGTCTTATTGAGATACTTAAGAATGCTCTTAACAGCAATCCAATGCGCCATTCCAGGATTACTCTGGAACCGGCTTGTCAGACTTAGATCTAATGCCACATCAGGTCTAGTACTTAGCATTGCATACATAATCGATCATATGGCTGAAGCATAAGGATGTTTAGTCATATTGGCCTTATCCTTTTCCGTTACCGGACACTATGCCTTTCGCAATGTTTTATTCTTGATAACCGGCAGAGAACCCTTCTTTTCCTTCTCCATACCAAAACACTTCAGTATTTTATCAAGATAAGTACTCTGACTCACCGCTAATAGATGTCTTGATCTATCACGATAGATTTTAATCCCTAAGATGTATGCATCTTATACTAAGTCCTTCATGGAAAATTTACTGTTTAAATAATCCTTCACGCTATTCAGAAGTTCCACATCATTCCCAATCAGCAATATGTCATCTACATATAGTGCTAAGAACACAAGCGAGCTCCCACTCATTTTCTTGTAAATGCATGTCTCTTCCAAATTTTGGACGAATCCAAAACCTTTGATTAACTCATGAAAGCGAAGATTCTAGCTCCGAGATGCTTGCTTCAATCCATAGATGGATCGCTGAAGCTTGCATACCTTGTTAGAATTTCCTGGATCGACAAAAGCTTTCGGTTGTGCCATATACAACTCTTCCTCAATGTTTCCATTTAGGAAGGCTGTTTTGACATCCATCTGTCATATTTCATAATCGTAATAGGCAGCAACTGCTAACAAAATCCGAATATACTTCAGCATCGCTACCGGTGAAAAAGTTTCATCGTAGTCAATCCCATGAACTTGTCGAAAACCTTTTGGGACAAGCCGAGCTTTATAGATGGTCACGTTACCATCAGCATCAGTCTTCTTCTTAAAGATCCATTTATTCTCGACGGCCTTGCGCCCATCGGGAATATCCATCAACGTCCACACTTTGTTATCTTACATGGATCCTATTTCGGATTTCATGGCTTCTAGCCATTTCTCGGACTCTAGACTCGCCATTGCCTCCTTGTAGTTCGTAGGTTTGTCTTGTTCAATTAACATGACGGTGCAAACCATATTGCCATACCATTCTGGTGCGATCCGAGATCTACCAGACCTACGAGGTAGAATACTTTCCCCGACAGTTTCTCCCACTCCATCCGCGGAGGACGTTTCCGGAATAGCTTCCGTTGCGCCACTCAGAATTTCGAGTTCGGGATCAACGATCTCATCGAGGTCTACCTTCCTCCCACTTACACCTTTCGCGAGAAACTCCTTCTCTAGAAAGGTACCGGTCTTCGCGACAAACGTTTTGCCCTCATCTTGGTTGTAGAAGGTGTATCCAACGGTTTCCGCGGATATCCTATAAAGACGACTTTCTCCGACTTTGGTTTGAGTTTGCCGGGCTGTAGTTTCTTAACATACGCCTCACAACCCCAAACCTTCACAAACGATAACTTAGGATTCTTGCCATACCATAATTCATACGGTGTCGTTTCAACGGTTTTGGACGGAGCCCTGTTTCTAACGCATAACCCAGAAGGATACGGGCAAATCGGTAAGAGACATCATAGATCGGACACTATCCAGTAGAGTACGATTAAGAAGTGAGCCTAGCTCACTTGTTTAGGGAAGTGGATGTACAACCCAGCCACCCAGGTTCAAATCCTCATGGATGCATATTTGGGTTCTTATTATTTAAAAATAAAAAACCCGCTGTAGGGGCTTCCCCTACCGCATTCCTTTCAAAAAAAAAGTAGAGTACGATTACGTCGCTCGGACACGCCGTTACGTTGCGGTGTTCCGGCAGGCGTAAGTTGGGGTACAATGCCACAACTCTTCCGATGTGTGCCAAACTCAAAACTCAAATACTCGCCACCACGATCGGATCGGAGGTGCTTGATTTTCTTGTTAAGCTGATTCTCAACTTCACTTTGAAATTCTTTGAACTTTTCAAAAGTTGCAGACTTGTGTTTCATCAAATAGATATAACCGTATCTACTCAAGTCATCAGTGAAGGTGACGAAGTAAAGATAACCATTGCGTGTCGAAACGCTCATTGGTCCACACACATCTGTATGTATGATCCCCAATAAATCCGACGCCCGTTCAATGAAACCTTTGAACGGTGTCCTGGTCAATTTTCCCATAAGGCATGGTTCGCATGTATCGAGGGATCCAAAATTCAACGAGAACAAAAGTCCATCGGAGTGGAGTTTCTTCATGCGCTTTATACCAATATGACCAAGACGGCAATGCCACATATACATGGCGGTATCATCACTACACTTAATCCGTTTGGCTTCTATGTTATGGATGTGAGTACTACGATCGAGATTCAACAAGAATAAAGCATTATTCTCGGGAGCATCAACATAAAAGACATCATTCATATAAATATCACAACTTCTTGATACTTGATTTAAATGAATAACCGTCTTGTAACAGGCAAGACCCACTTATAATGTTTACACTCAAGGATGGTACACAATAACACTTATTTAAAATCAAAACTAATCCCGATGGTAGATGTAGAGGGAGCGTGCCGACAGCCACCACGTCGACTCTCGATCCGTTGCCGACGCGCATCGTCACCTCTTCCTTAGCCAGCTGTCGTTTATTCTGTAACTCCTCCTGAGAGTTACATATATGAGCAACAGAACCAATATAAAATACCCACGAATTGCTACGGGCGGATGTAAGGTACACATCTATAACATGTATATCAAATATACCTTGCTCTTTGTCTACTGTCTTGCCAGACTTCCTATCCTCCAGGTACTTGGGGCAGTTTTGCTTCCAGTGACATTTTCCCTTGCAGTAGAAGCACTCCACGCCAGCTCTGGGACCAGATCTGTTAGTCTTGGGCTTGGCAATCAGTTTTCCCTCCCTCCTGGACTTCCAGCTCTGCTTTCCCTTGCCACCGGATTTCTTAAAATCGACGGTCTTGTTGACCAACAACAGCTTGTGCTCCTTGTTGATCTCCACCTCAGCAGTCTTGAGCATCACGAACATTTCACCCAGGGACTTAGCCATGCCCTGCATGTTGTAGTTCATGACGAAGCCTGTATAGCTAGGGGGCAACGATTGCAGCACCCTATCAATCGCCAGCTCATCGAGAATCTTGCATTCCAGAGTATTCAGGCATTAAACGTAGCCAGCCATCTTGACCACATGCTCGCTCACACTGCTATGCTCCTCCATCTTGGCCGAGAAGAAAAGCTTATAAGCTTCATATCTCTCAGCCTTAGCCTGCGGCGCAAAGACAGCCTTGAGATCAGAAATTATCTCAAAGGCGCTCATCTTCTCGAAGCGCTTCTGCAGGTCGGCTTCCATGGCGTAGAGCATGCCACTCTGGACAAAGGCATAATCCTCCGATATGGTCTGGAAGACCTTCTTCTCATCCTCAGAGGCTTCATCCGCGGGAGGGTCACCTATGGCGGCCTCAATGACGTAGGCCACCCTATGGGGAGTGAGGAGGATCCTCAAGTTGCGGAACCAGGCCATGAAGTTTGACCCATTCGTCTTAAGCTTTTCTTTCCCAAGGAACAGACCTAGGTTAAACGAGGGGCGAGACATCTACAATGGAATTTGCAACAACATAAGACTTTGTTCATAATAATTTTGAGTTATAGTATTTTTACAAAATAACTAACATAACTCCCACTCAAACGAACATCCCTCCTGGTCGTTTAGGCGATTAAACGACCCCCATCCATTGCACCACCCCTCATCGTCATAGCCGGCAGCACAACTTCAAGAGTAGACAATTGTCCGTCACACCAATTTTGTGACTCGTGCTCGACCTTTTGGCCTCCGTGTTACGAGGCCATATCTGCATATGCTAGGCTCGCCACTATAACCTCCACGCTGACGCTTGTGCAACATGGCTTACACCCACTGTATGTGAACGACGATATGTCTGACACCCGATCATCACGACCTCCCTCATAACGTAGAACTTTCTTGGTGGTGCTCGTTGGAGGAAGAACACTAGTGGTATTTTTGAAGGGATCATCTTATATAATTACCGCCGTGTAACTAATATATACTAATATATATAATCATACAATATAAGATGCACAGAAAACATCAAATGTAATGCAATGTGATATAGTCCATTGCGCCATGGTCTTCTTGGCGCCCGCAGTTTATAAACAATTTAAGAAACCTACCTTGACCATATCACATAGCCCCTGCAAAATAAAGTTAGACGCTTCTACTTTATCTTTAGCATATTTTAAGTGGCTTGGGGTTGTCGTAAATAGAACCGCTTCATACCTACGAACCTTATGACCACATCAACGATCCAATAATTGCATATTTCAGCATCCCTTTCGGGCCCTCCATTGAAATTGCAAGACCAACTAAAGAGAGAGAAACTGACACCCGTCAGCCACAGATACGGTACAAGCCGTATGTCAGTAGTGGAACAGTCTCGCGTAAGAGTACGCGTAAAGTCGGTCCTGGCCGCTTCATCAACTCGATGCCGCTGGAATCACAAGTGCATGCTAGAGGGTAGCAAATAACAGGAACGGTGCCCCCGTGCAAAACAGGGGTTCTAACAGCGTACAACTATATCTACGATAGATCGGCTCTGATACCACTGAAGGGGATCGGGTGCAGAAAACAATAATTTTCCTAGCAACAATATCCCTAAAACATGCCAAGATCTATTCTATGCAGATATAGTAGTACGAACAGAGATCGGAATACATACCCTTGTAGACCGAAAGCGGAGATTACGTTCCCGCACAAACATTGTCAATGAAGACCGACGAAGCCGACCTCAAGGTCGTGTAGAGGAAGCAGACCTCCGAGCACCGCTAGTGCAGCACCTCGAAGGGCGTTACACACGTACGGTGGAAACGACGGCCTCCGAAGCTCCAGGACAGGACGAGCAGCGGAAGACTTGGACCGGAACACCATCAGCGCGGTAGCGGGCTATGGTGGAAGAGATCCCCCTCTTAACTCGGCGCAACTCCGACTAGGGGAATCACGAAATCGAGAGAGCATTGGGAAATTAATTGGTGAATTAGAAGGCCATGGGAGCCCCTCTATATATAGGCTCCCAGGGGGGAGCCAACCTCCTCACCAGGCAATGTGGGACTATTCCCACAATCTTGGTGCGGCATTGGCTGGTGCGTCGGCCCCCTGGGTCACCTGGGTCGGCCACCCAAGCCCCCACCGAATTCCCTAGGGAATTTTTCACCTCTTGGGCCTTCTTTCGACCAGAATGCCCATTTAGTGAAATCAGCCTGAATAAATTCGAAAATAAATATATAAAATCATATTTAGACATTAATTACACTAATTAATATCAAACATATTATATATAATTTATTCTAGCTCCGAAAACTCTTTCGTCGCTGCCCGATCTCCATCGGACCTCTCCCGGGACGTTCCCGGTGATCTCTTTCCTTTCCGGTTGTCTTGTCGAAAACCCTTTAACTGTGTTACCCTAGCGGTTCGATATAATAACAGACATGATCGAGACTCCTCTCCGATCAATGACTAACTCGTAGGCCTGGACCCCATGAATTAATCCCTATGATATAACGAATGGCTTTCATCTATCAAATCTGAACGTAAAGTCTTAAACCTTTTGCCATGGCGACACTTAGCGTGTCCGAGCGTCGTTCATAGATATCTCCATATCTCGCTTGACCTCGTTACCGACAACGCTATCTTCTACTCGTCTATGATTTCATGTCTCCGTGACCTAGTCACATGCTTGCAAGCTCATTAGACATAATCTCACCGAGTGGGCCCTAGAGTATCTATCCTGCTATGCGGACTCGCAAATCCCGCTCTTGACCCCTCTTCTCAACTACTCCTTTCCGATACCCAAAAGTCTCACTAATTAAGATATGACGTTTGGTGCAATCAAAGTATCTTCCAGGAATAACAATAAGAGTTGGTCTCACGGTCAAAGGCGTAATGACTACGTCCTTCAAATCTGGGTATGTCCATCACATCGTTCTCCAACGATATGACTTCCATTGCCGACCGGCATCATGCCCTATGATCGGGAAACCTCGATCATCGATCGCGCAATGAAACTAGTCTTAGTAGAGGCTACTAGGGACCTGGTTGTTTACGCATCACACCCGTATTAATGTTTCCACTTAATACAGTTATAGCATGACACAAAAACATATTATGAACAAACGAGGTATGATAAAGAAATACACTTTATTAATTGGCTCTAGAGCATATCTCCTTCAGGGTATGATTTAGTTAAATGAAGAAATGATGAAGGAAGCTAAAAGATCTCTTAAGGAGAGTGGTATTAAATCTGAAGATGTGAAATATTTTCCTCATATTGAAGAATTATGTAAGACAATTCCTCCTTCAACAGTAATTGAGGTACACTCTCTCCAAAGGTTTCATGATGGAGATATCCCTTACTCTAAACCTCCCGCTCAATGTTTAGATGAATTTGATACTTTTATTACTAAGCAATGAAATTTTAATATGAGAATAGAGAATCATTTAATGGGAAATTATCGTGCTATTAGTGATTTGCATGATATTGTTGATAGAACTTCTAATGATGTTAAATTACTCATTAAACACTTTCATATGGTTCAAACTCAAATAGATCAAACTACTAAAGTGCAAAAAGAATTGCTAGTGAATGCCTTTATAGCTAAAGAAAAGCTTGTTTGTGAAGTAAGAACTAGAGGTTGTAAATCAACTCAAGATCCTTTATATCCTGATGGACATTATAAAAGAATTCAACAAGATTCTCAACGAGATAATGAACCTAGTACTCCTTCTAGGAAAAAAAAAACATAAAACTGTTGTAGAATCCTTTGAACCTGTTAATGATCCTAATAGTATATCTGTTTCTGATGCTGAAACTAAAAGTGGTAATGAACACAACAATGATAATGCTAATAACAATGATAATGATAAAAATGCTAATTCAGATAGAGAAGAATTAGAGGAGGAACCTGAAAAGCATGCTAAAAAAGTACACTAAAGAAGATTGTATAGCTCAGAAACATGGTAATGAAAGAGAACCTTGGGTCCAAAAACCAATGCCTTTTCCTGCAAAGAAACTTAAAATAAATGAGGATGAACATTATAATAATTCTGGGATTGGATGAAATCATTGTTCTCGCAAGTTCCTTTGACTGATCCTATTAATTTGCCTCCTTATTCTAAATATCTGAAAGGTATCGTGACTAACAAAAGGAAAATTCCTAATTAGGAAATCTCTTCTATGCTTGCTAATTACTCTTTCAATGAAAAGGTTCCAAAGAAGCTGGGTGATCCAGGTATACCAACTATTCCTTGCTCTATCAAAAGTAACGAAATTAGAACTGCTCTATGTGACTTGGGAGCTGGAGTAAGTGTTATACCTTTCTCTCTTTACAAGAGACTTTATCTTGATAAATTGATACCTACTGATATATCTTTGCAAATGGCTGATAAATCTACCATTGTTCCTGTTGGAATTTGTGAGGATGTTCCTGTCCAAATAACTACCAATCGTTTAACTATGACTGACTTTGTTGTTCTTGAAATGCCCGAAGATGATAATATGTCTATTATTCTTGGAAGACCTTTTCTAAATACTGCAGGGGCTGTTATTGATTGCAATAAAGGAAAAGGGACTTTAATGTTCATAACAAGGAGCATACTGTCTATTTCCCCAAGAAAGTTGATAAAATGCCTGGAGTTAATACAATCACCAATTTGAGGTCTATTAGAGTGAGAAGTATTGATGCCCATATAAAGAAGAATACAAAACTCTCATGATTGGATCCATACCAATTCAATATAAGGTAACATGCATGTCTCACATGGTTTAAATCTTTTATGTCACATAAAATTCATTTGGTGCAAGACTTGATCAACTTTGTTAGCAAGTGCATTTTAAATGCATAAAGAGGCTAAACAATTTTCTTTCTCTCTTTCTTGTTTTACATACTGTAATGTTATTTAGTTTACAAAGTTAGTTGTATTTCGTGTTAGAAAAAAAATTCAATATTGAATTTAATAATACAAAATACCAGAAAATATGAAAAATAAAGTTTCTTAGAAAATTAAAAAAAAATTATGTCGAAAATCATATTTGTCGAGGAGGAATCTGGGAGTGCCAGAGAGCAACCAGGGCCACATGGTGGCGCGACAGCCGTCTGGTCGCGCGAGCACATGGTGTGGGGCCCACAAGGCCCACCACTTGCTCTCTCTCCTTTCGCTGCCTTCCTCTTCCCCAAAAAATCACTTTTGGCTAGATCAAACTCGTGCTATTGTTTTTCTTCTCCTGGGATTTCGATCTGCATCTTCAGCCAATTTCTGCTGCTGAAATTTGGGGTATCTACTCTCCGGTATGTGACTCCTCCGAATATCCAAATAGAGTTTTGTTTAGTGTTTTATATACAAAGTATTTTGCTGTTGTAGATATCTTATTTAGTGAGTTTGGATTCTTGTTCTAAGTTGAAATAACTAGTTTTGATGCATGCTTAAGCCTCTAACAAGTCACCATAGTAGTTTCCCTTCATTTAGTTTGCTAAAAATCGATTTTTATGATGTTTGTCAAAAATTTCAGAACATGGAGTGGAGCTCATATGCACTAGATCCTGTCGGGTTGTGACTCCCACAGAACAGGGGTGGTCACTCCCTGAAGAGAAGTTCGTGAAGGGGATTGAACACGGAGGTCAAGACCCTCGAGAGGCACGACGACGGTGCTCGCCGGGCCTGGAGAGGAACACCCACGTCAGAGAAAGACAACAGCCCGTACCCAGGTTAACGCCCTCCCAGGATGAGGTAAGACCGCTACTCCTGCTTGTCTGTATTAGACTTTGGAGGTTACAGTACAGCTGAGCTTGCCGAGGGCTCTCTTGAGGCAGTTCGTGCCTGGGGAGGGAAGCAATGGTCTTCTTCCTCCTCCAGCCGACAAGCTGCAGACCGCGCATAACGGCTCGCAGGGTCCACAGTCTCCGGATTGGAGCCCACGATGACGATCTTCTTGGAGTCTGCGCCGTCCAGCTACTTTATCATCGGAGAGGAAGGTACTAGCTGTCCTGGCGCAGGCGGCGCAACTTTATTGACTCCTTTATCACCAAAACGGCAAGGGGATCGCCTGTGTCACCCTGCGGACACGGCAGAGGCCATGTGCGCCCTGCCGTACTTCCTTGGCCGTGAAGTCTCCCCACAGGCCTGAGGTGGCCGGTGGTGGGGTTTCTGTTGACTTCCCTCCAGGCGCATTGCGCCTCGGGAGGGTCTCTTGAAGCGCGGGTCCTCTTCAGGCTCTTGCTTCCTCTTTAGGCCCTCGAGGGGATTTGCCTCTCGGGGGTCTCTCCAAGCGATGGCTTGGTCCTTAGTCGTTTCGTCTGATCAGCCCGCGTGCGGGGCCTGGGGAGAGTGGGCTCGTCATACCACAGACTCCACTGGGTTGATAGTAGCCCCCACGCCCGCGATGGGCGCGAGTGAGCCCATGGGCGCAGGCAGAGCGTCGTGGGCCCAAAGTGCCCGGCCGGCCCGAGCCACGCGTCACTCAGAGAAGTAACGTTCACGCACTATTTGGGGCGTGCGTCGTGGGGGGTCCCACTACGCCCCGGTAACTGCTCCTTGAGGGGTGTATATAACCCGAGCGCCACAGCAGGGACTGTTACTGCTTTCCATTCTTCTCCAATAAGCCTCCCTTTTCTTGAGCTCTTCGCCTTTTCTCTCCGGTGCTCTCTGCCCTTTCCGCCTCCAGCGACCCCCTGAACTCCGGCGATGAGTCCCGCGAAGAACAAGGGCAAGGCCGTTGCGGGGTCTTCTTCCCAGACGGAGGCCGCTGAGGTCCCGAATGGCGCGGCTCTGCTCGGCGTGCGTGTCAACGACAAGGCACTCGCCAAGGTCCGCTTCCTGGTAGCGGACCGGACGAACGAGCACGGCGCAACCGCACTCAAGCCCGCGGCGCACGGGAGACGCCCGCGAGGGTATTTTCCCGATATTTCAGCACTGCCTTGCCACCGGGCTGGTGCCGCCATTCTCGCCGTTCCTGGAGGCGGTCCTGGCGTTCTACCAGGTCCAGTTGCTGCATCTACACCCCAACTCCGTCCTTATCCTCGACGTCTTCGCGTACCTCTGCGAGGCATACCTGGGCATGGAGCCCACGGTGGGGCTCTTCCGCTGCTTCTACGCGCTCCGGAACACGGCAAAGAACGAGCGCTGCGGGTGCGTCTCGTTCCGCATTGTGGACGGCATGGGGAGCGTCTAGATCCCCATGTCGTTGAGCGACGGCAAGGCCGTCACCTCGGTGACGAAGAAGGTGGACGACTTCCGCCAGAAGTGGTTCTTCGTTGGGGTGGAGCATCCCTACGCCTTCCTCGATGTCCCCGATGAGCCGTCGCTGAAGAACTCCCACTGGGGCAAGGCGCCTTTCGACGGCGCGAAGAACGCGAGCCTGATGGGACGCCTGAGTTTTCTCCGCGAGGAGGGCCTCACGGGCCAGACCATTGTGGCCGATTTTGTGACGCGCCGCATCCCTCCCCTCCAGGCACACTCGGTGCCCATGTGGATGTACTATGGGCCAAACGACAAGATGCGGCTCCACTGTGAGGACAACGACAAGGACATCGTCGACAACGTCCTGTCCGCGCTCTTCATCAACCCGATGGTGCCTACCGCGGATCAACTCCCCATCACACTCCGGCCTCTCCATCAATACAACATGACGGAGCGCATGGCCATCTAGGAGGGGATGCCTCCGTTCACCCCGGCAGGCCTGGCGGGGATGGAGGTGCCGATGCCGGCGGCGCGAGGAGCGGAGGGAGCGGATTCTCCCTCAGCCTCGAGAGCTGGGCTAGGCAAGGAGTTGGCCACGGCAGAGGAGGTGTCTTCTTCAAGGGCAGGGCCATTTACTGATGAGATTTGCGACATCTCATCAGGCGATGATGACGCCTTTGTGGTGGCACCCTCGCGCCCCGTGGAGGAGGAGGCCGAGGAGAGGGAGTCCTCCGACACGGAGGCCACTCCAGGGAGGCGCGAGCCTTGCACCAAGGCTGACGTGGTCTGCTCTAGGGCGAGGCCATCTGACGTCCCCTCCAAGAGGAAAGCGGTGACGCCTCCGGAGGGGTCAGGCGCCCGAACCATGCCCTCCTGGCGCTCGCCAGGCCTGGCATGGGTCGACACTGGCGCTCCACCATCCGGGTAAGTGTTCCTGGCACATGGTCGTTTGATTCTTGTGTATTTTTGCTTTATCCTCTCTTGAAGGTCTTTCCTTGGTTTTTGCCAGTGATCTTGTGCCTGCGAAGCGCCGTAAGCTTCACAAGGCGGCATATGTGAAGAGAGCCACGGCAGGGGCCGTGGCTGAAGAGGCCACGAGGCCTGTGGAGACGTCCTCCACAGGCCCTACTGAGGAGGTGCCTCAAGGGGAGGCGGCTGCGCCTTGGGCGGAGGCTGCAGAGCCTAAGGTGAAGGAGGACGCGGCTCGCCCATAGTCCTCTAGGCCACCCCCTGAGCCAATGGTGGTGGAGGCTTTGGAGGAGAGGATCACCACTCCGCCTCGCGCCACTACTCCTCCTCGCCCGATTACGCCACCGCGCGAGGCAACTCCGCCGCGCACGCCCATGGCTCCTGCGCAGCCAGGAGCTGAGGCGAGCGAGGCGCCACAGGGCGTGGGCAAGTCCGCGGGAGGAGATTCTTCTTCTTCGCCCCGTCTGGTTGCAGGGGATGAGCGCCCGGCTGACGCGGGCGCCGAGGAGGACGCTGGCGCGGGCGGGGACGGAGCACAACCTAGCCCCCGAGTGCACCCCAAGGCCAGGCACTCGGGACTTGACACCGGGGCTGGGCCCTCGACAAGCCAATACCTGGTCCTCCCAGGCTGGGACTGGAGCGCTGGACACCACGAGGTCGCCTTCCTACTCGTGAGGGAGTCCCTAGAGGGCCTGGAGGCTCATCTCACCCTCGAGGACATACAGCACGCCCACGAGCGGGAGGAGCTCACGAGGTCGTGGGCGTCCTTCAACATGACTGTCGAGGCCCGCCGGCAGGAGGACTTGGCACTGCAGGCCGCGCGCGAGGAGGTTACCCGCTTCGCCAAGGAGGTCTGCGAGGGGGCCATCCGCGACGCTGCAGAACTTCTTGCGCCCCTCCAAGAGGAACGTGACACTGCTGCTGAGCTCCTGCGTGCAGCAAAGGCCGAGCGTGAGGCTATGGAGGGCTCGTTGCCGCAAAAAACGCCGCGAGCTGGGCCAGCTGGAGACCCAGCTGCTCTCCGCCCACCAGGCTGCGCAGGCAACTCTGGAGGAGGACCGCAAGGGCCTTGCCGAGCTTGAGCGGCAGCTGGTCCTCAAGGAGAGGGAACGGCGGCAGCGCGATGAGCAGCGGCTTCAGGCGGAGAGCGCGCTCGTCGCTCAGCGCAAGGACCTTGAGCGCGCGAGGCGGTCCTGGCCCAGGCGCTCCGCCAGTATGACGAGAACGTCGCTGCCCAGAAGCGTGCTTATGAGCGCTTCGAGCAGCGGTTTTCTGAGAAGAAGAGAGGCAGAGGAGGCCCTCGAGGAGCGCGAGAAGCAGTACAGGCTGACCAAAGCCCAGGAGTACCGCGACTTGGCCCAGAAGCAGGAGGACCGCTTCAAGGCCAGGCACGGCGCCGTTGCTCAGCTGATCGCTGAGCTTGAGAAGGCCAACTCCAAGCTAGAGGCCCGCCTCAAGCGCGCCAAGGATGGTCGACGCCGGGCGGAGGAGGCCCGCAGCGAGGCCGTCCATGACCTCAATACCTGCCCAAGGACGTGGAGGAGCAGGTGGCTCCTGCGCTGGAGCAAGCGACGGAGGCGGCTGACTCTACCGGAGCGGCTCGTGCGCTCACGAGGCAGCGGGAGCGTATGTTCGAAGCACTGGTCGCCCGGGGTAACGAGCTTGCCGCATTGCTTGGCGCGGACGCGCCGCACGCCGGTGTTCGAGGCCGTGGTGATGCTGCCATGTACCTGGTCTACTTCGACCAGCTCTTCACGACGCTCGAGGGCCCTATTGCTGACCTCCGCGAGGTGATAGAGGACGAGAGCCGGCAGCTCCTGGGGGTGGTCGTCGACCGCATCTTCACCAACCTCAGGATCCTCATACCAAGCTTCGACCTCTCCACCGTGACGGAGGCTCGTCAAGGCGAGGACGCGCGGCGGGTCTCCAACTCCCTCCGCGATCAAGTCGATGCTTTCTGCAACCGCTTCAAGCGTGCGGAGGCCACTGCGGAGGACAGCGAGGAGGAGGCCGCCTCTGCCGAGACCGAGGAGGGCGCAGTGGAGGAGGTCCAGGATGATGATGGTTCCGCCTGAGCTATTTGTCATTTCGCCTGTGTGCGCTTGTATCTGAAACAGTTTTATGCTTAGACATTTGCGACCTTTGGGCATGTAATATACTCTCGTTTGCAATTTGCTTTCTAGCTTGCTTGCCCCTCGAGAGGTCTCTTTGGACTCATCTTCATGTCTATTTGTTCTCTGCGTTGGTAGGACCCATCTCTTCGTGCCATGACTCCGCCACTTCGGTATGCTAGAGCAATGACTCTGCAAGGCCGAGGGAGTTTAGGCCTAGGAGAGGTAAGAGCCCTGAGTCGCGATGCTCAAGTGCCCCCCTTAGACGTACGAGTAGTCCATGAAGCGTAAGGGAAAGCAAAGTCGCCTGAGGGGCAAACGAGTGCTTGTGGGGAAAAAGCTCTTAATGCGCGGGTGCGAGATTTAGCTTCTCGAGGTTTTTGCCATGTAGAGGCTTTTTTCCTGGAGAGGAGGTAAATCTAGGGGCCTTTTCCGGATGCCTCCTCAGGCTAGTGGGGGAACTTCTTCCCTGTAAACGTTAGAGGGGCGAACCCAAACGCTTGTGCACGGTACAGAGGACTCGTGTGCGCTTATAGGTCCCCTCAGGCGTTCCTCGCGAGGAGAGTAAGTACCAAGGTCCTTTGTAGAGATGGCGTGTTTGTGGGAGCTTGCCCTCCAGGCAGAGCTCGGATCCTTGGATTTTGCTGTGCTGCTGGTGTGTCATTTGAGGCACTGGCACCGTACTCAGCCCCCGCTCGTGAGGTACGCATGTGGAGAGATATAAGCGCACATTTCAATGAAGTAATGCGTAAAAAAAACTCACCACCAAATATTACATAACGGCACCATGGCGCTAAGTTCACTTAGGAACGAAATTGTCTCATTATGCTTGGAGTTGCCAAGTTAATGTTTTGACCATGTCGAGGCATGGGGACCACCCATTAGTGGCAGAGACTCTCTACGGCTTGAGGTGGCTCGTTACATGGAGAGCTTGGAGGGTTGACCCTCGAGAGAAGCCTTTGGAGCTTGGAGGTTTAAGCTGTGAGCTTTTAACCTCTGGAGACAAAAATTCTTGGAGGTTGAGCCGTAAGCTGACTCTTCCGCCAGATGTCTTGACGTGACAATGATCACGGGCGTGACGATGATCACGTTTGCGTTTGTTCCTTCTGGAGACAAAAAATGTTTGGAGTTTTAAGCTGTGAGCTTTTAACCTCTAGAGACAAAAAATGCTTGGAGGTTGAGCCGTAAGCTGCCTCTTCCGCTAGATGCCTTGACGTGACAATGATCACGGGTAGAACTTGCGCAGGTGCATGATGTTCCAGGCGTCGTAGTCCCTCGAGGAGAAGCAGGTCATCGTTGTGGAGGTCCTCTTGCTGGTCCTCGTTAAAGGCAAGGACCCGTGGGGATCCATGCTTTATCTCTGTCGGGAGGACTGCTTCGGCTCCATAGACGAGGGCGAACGGTGTTTCCCCCGTAGGCTTGGGTGGCGTTGAGCGGATGAACCAGACCACCGAAGGGAGCTCGCTGATCCAGCCCTTGCCGTGGCCTTTGAGCTTGTCAAAGGTCCTGGTCTTTAGGCCATTTAGGACTTCTGCGTATGCACGCTCGGCCTGCCCATTGCTGTGTGGGTGAGCGACTGAGGCGAAGCATAACTTGATGCCCATTTTTTCGCAGTAAGCTCGAAGATGCCACTGGTGACTTGCGAGCCATTGTCGGTGATGATGCGGTTAGGCACTCCGAAGCGGCAGACCAGGCCTCTGAGGAATTTCACCGCATCGCCTGCTGTAATTGTGTGCGTCGCCTCCACTTCGGGCCACTTAGTGAACTTGTCGATGGCCACGAAGAGGTAGCGATACCCCCCTTGCGCTGTTGGGAAATGTCTCAGGATGTCCAACCCCCAGAGCGCGAACGACCAGGAGAGCGGAATGGTCTATAGCCCCAGCGCAGGTTGGTAGATTTGCTTGGCGTGGAATTGGCAAGCTTCACATGCTTGAACGATGTCAACTGCATCCTGAAGTGCTTGAGGCCAGTAGAAGCCGCTCCTGAAGACTTTGCCTGCGATGGTGCGGGCGCATGAATGGTGGCCGCATTCCCCGCTGTGGATGTCTTTGATCAGCATTTTGCCTTCTTCAGGAGGAACGCATTTGAGCGCAATGCCGTTTGGGCGCTTGCGTTAGAGATTTCCTTCGAGGATTTGGAAAGATTTTGCCTGGCGGGCAATTCGCTTAACTTCAACATCTTCATCGGGAAGGATCCCTTTGTCGAGGTAGCCCTTTATCTCGTCAATCCATCCTGCTTCTTGATGCACCGCTGTGAGCAACAGACGCTCCCCTGTAAAGGACCCACAATCGGGAGCCCCGTTTGTAGGTGGTGGCGGGAGCGCTTCGTCTGTGCCTGCGGGCATGGCCTCTTGAGGCTGTTTTATGGATGCCTTGACGAGTCTTTCTTCAAAGAAGCCTGGCAGCTGAGCTTGCCTCTTTGACGCGCGTTTGGCGACGTCATCAGCCTCTTGGTTCTCCTTTCTTGGGATGTGCATGAGCTCCATTCCCCTGAAGTGCTTCTCAAGCCTACTGACCTCTTCAAGGTATGCGGCCATGTGGTCGTCCTTAGGCTTGTAGCTCTTGTTGGAGAAGTTGAAGAGCAGCTGGTAGTCTCCCTTGATGAGCAGGTGCTTGATGCCCATAGCGATTGCGGCACGTAGGCCCGCGAGCAAGCCTTCGTACTCGGCAATATTGTTGGAGATCTTGTCGATTCTGAAGCACAGCTGGACCGCATAATAGAGCTTGTCAAGCCCTTTGGTGAGGTCAGGACAACGCCAGCCCCACCGTGACGACAAGCGAAAGCTCCATCGAACTTCATGGTCCAGTGGTTGGGCATTTTGTCTCCGGAGGGCTCTTGCTCTTCTCCTAAAGGCTCTTCAGGGGTTGGATCAGTCCATTCGGCGACGAAGTCCGCCAGCGCTCTTCCTTTGATTACCCTTGTGGTATCGAAGCGCAAATTGAATGGCTGTAGCTCTATATTCCATCCTGCGACACGATCTGTGGTGTTAGGGTTGCGCAGGATCTTCTCCAAGGGAAAAGAGGTGACCACCGTGATGGGGTGTCCCTGGAAGTAGTGTCGCAACTTTCTTGAGGCGATGAGGAGCGCGACGAGGAGCTTCTCCTACATTGTGTACCGCTCGCGAGCATCGTGCAGTACTGTGCTGACGAAGTAGACTGGATGCTCGACAAGGGTTGTCAGTTTAGTCTTGGCGCACTCTGCCTGATGGGGCTCTGCTGGGCCCTCAAGGGGGTTGGCCTCTGGGGGCTGTTTAGGCCCCTCGAGGGGGTTGGCATGTGGAGGCTCTTCAGGCTTCCTGGCGAGATTGTCTTGTAATGGTGGACTTGGAGCAGGCTCCGCTTGTGGCTTTGGGACTGGCGGTGGGTTTGTGGGGCCTGTTCTCTTGCCGAGCTCCTCGTCAGGCGGTTTTGGCTTTGGAGTGGTTGCACTCTTCTTGTGGACGACTGGCTATTCCCTCTCTACCACAAGGACGGACTGGCGGTATGTCAAGTGGCTGATAGATACAGCTTCAGGTGCTCGCCTGTCCTATGGGCGACCATGACTGGTGGGCTGGCCAGGTACCTCTTTAAATCCTCAAATGCTTTTTCCGCTTCAGGAGTCCACTTGAAAGTGCCGGTTCTTTTCATGATCTTGAAGAACGGCATAGCTCTTTCGCCGAACTTGAGGAAACCAAGCAATTTGCCTGAAGGCACTCCGAAGATGCACTTGGCGGTGTTGAGCTTGATGTTCACTTTGCGCAGGCTGGCAAAAGTCTCTTCAAGGTCCCTGAGGAGAGTGTTTCCCTCTCGAGATTTGACGATAATGTCATCGACATAAGCCTCCACATTTCTGCCCATTTTCTCGCCAAGTGCTATCCTCTTTAGCCTCTGGAAGGTGGCTCCAGCGTTCTTCAGGCCGAAGGGCTGGCAAAGGTCTCTTCAAGGTCCCTCAGGAGAGTATGTCCCTCTCGAGACTTGACGACGATATCCTCGACGAAAGCCTCTGCATTCCTGCCCATTTGCTCGCCAAGGGGTATCCTCATGAAACTCTTGAAGGTGGCGCCAGCGTTTTTCAGGCCGAAGGGCATGCAGACATAGCAATAAACACCGCAAGGGGTGAGGAAAGCCGTCTTCTCCTCATCTTCCTTAGCCGATTTTATCTGGTGATAAGAAGAGAAGGCGTCGAGGAAACAGAGGAGGTTGTAGCCTGCCGTGGATTCCACAATCTGGTCGATTCGTGGCATGGGTAAGGGTCTTTTGGGCAAGCCTTGTTCACATCAGTGTAGTCGATGTAGAGACGGCCTCCTCCGGCGGGCTTTGGGACGACCAAGCCATTGGAGAGCCAAGTGGGGTGTGCGACCTCGCGGACGACCTTTGCCGCTTTTAGTTTCTCAACCTCTCTGACGATGAATGCTTGCTTCTCGGGAGCTTGTTTTCTTGCTTTTTGCTTGACGGGGCGTGCGTTTGGACACACGGCTAAGTGGTGCTCGATCACCTCCCTCGGTTCACCGGACATATCTGACGGGGTCCATGCGAACATGTCAGAGTTTACCTGGAGGAAGGCGATGTAACGCCCCGGGATTTATCCCCTTTTTGTTTTGTGAGTTTTCTTGTTTGCATCGACATGGCATCGCATTGCATCGCATTAATTTAATTTGTTGCATTTAAATTCAATTCCCATAATTAAATTCAAATGCATTTCAAATTAATTAAAAATGTGTTATTTTCAAATCTTTTAAAAATGTTAAAAACTAGTTTATTAAATTGACTATTCAAAACTAAAAATATTTTGTAAAGGTTTCGTATTCAAATTCCTCTTCGTTTTGGTTTTAAAAATATAATCAGAAATATTTAAACGGGAGAGAAATAAAGCCCAAAAGCCCACCTAAGCAAACCCTAGGGTTTCCCCCTGGAAAATTCTTTCCCACCCCCTGACTTTTTGCAGCCACCCTCTTCCTTTTTATGGGATTTTTCCAAAAGTCCTTCCACCCTTTTTCTTTTCTTTTTCCCCCTTCCTTTTTCTTTTCTTTTCTTTCTTTTTTTCCCTTCTTTTCTTCCTTTCTTTCCTTCTTTTCTCTCCTTCTTCCCCGCTCGTCCCGCACGGGAGAGCCACATCACGAGCCGCCGCCCGATGCAACCTCCCGAGCTCGCCCCGCACCAGCGCCTCCCGCCGGCCCGCGCCTCCGCCTCCGACTGCCTGCGCCTCCCGCCGTCGCAGCGCGCCGTCGGTCGCCGCCCGGCCTCCATGCCCTGCTTCGCCGCGCCGCCCCCTGCGCCTCCGGCTGCTCCCTTGCCGCCGTCGCCGGGCCCCGTGCCGCCTCTGGCCGCCGCGCCCTGCTCCGGCTGCGCGCCCCGTGCGACCCCCTCGCCTCCGCCTCTCCCCGCCGTGCGCGTCGCCCCGCCCCGCCTCCGCGCGCACCCTGCATCTCCGCCCCGCGCCGGCCGCCGCCGCGCACCTACGGCAGCCCCTGCTCCCTCCTCCGGCCGTCGCCGTGCCCTCCTGCGCGCCCCCTGCTCCTCGTGTCCGGCCGCGCCGCGCCGCCCCGCACTCCTCTGCGCTGCGCCCCGCCGGCCGTCGCCTCGCTGCCGCACCGCATCCCAAAGACGCCGTCGGCCGTCGCCTCCGACCGCCGCAGCGCCGCCGTGCGCCACGCTGCCGCCGCGCGCCGCCACCAGCGCGTGCCGCCTCCGCCTCCCGCGCCGCGCCGCCGCGCTGCCGCTCGCCGCCTTGCGTCGCCGCTTTCCCGACGTGCGCGCGCCGCGCTCCACTTCGGCCACGCGCGTCCGCGCCGCCGACACACATGCCGCGCCTCCACCCGCGTCGGTCGCCGCCACCGTACATATCCGCGCCGCGTTTCTCCGTCCGGTGGTGTCCTCGCGTCCGCCGCCCGCAAGGTGCTCGGTGGAATTCCCGCACGACCCCGACGTCACATTTTTTGCCCGTTTTGTCCACCCTTCGAGGTGCTGCCCGTGCGCATGCGTGTGCTCCCTCCGGTGTCGCGTCGCCGTTACTCCCCGTGTCCGTGTCGCGGCGCCTGCCCGTGCGCGCTTTCTTTCTGGTGTCTGATTGCCGTGCTCCTACGTGCCCCGACTACCCGACCACTTCCACGACACCGACAAGCGACGATGGCCAGGTTCCGCGACGACTACTTCCACGACGACGACTACTTCCTCTACGGACCGAAGACGTCGGTTTCGAACCCTAGTTCACCCGCTCCAACGTACGGACCCAAACCCTAACCCTAAACCTATTTTATTAAATGTCATCTATCTTGTGCATTTCGCATCATAATTGCATTTGTTGCATCTCTTGGGTTTGCGGGTGTAGCAAATCACCTAATTAATAAATATGGAATGTGTGGGGCAAATCAATATATGTATTGCCCGATTCCATTTAAATTGACTAGATCATCCATGCCATGTCTTGCCATGTTAACCAAATTTAATTTGTTGGGCAGATAAATAACTTTAACATTAATATTAATTGTCGGAATCCCGGTTCCGCTTAATTTGGATTAAGTGCATCTCGCAATGCATCTTGCCATGTCATGCATCATTCTCCCATGATCATGCTGGATCTTTTGCCGTAGTGGTAAAGTGCATCTTTTACGCTTTCCAGTGTTTGTGGCTTCTTCGCGGATACGAGGTTGAGATGTGTGAGCCACGACAAGATCTGCTTCCATGCGGGATTCCAGGCAAGCAAAGTTTGCTTGTTTACCTATACATTGTCTTTCATTCCTGCCGTTGATCTCTGCTACCCTAGTATTCGATTCTTACTGCGATCCCATCACATGTTTATCCTGCAGCCCATACAGCTTTATCCCCACAACCTAATACTCGTTGCATGTTTATCTGTTGGCCTTGCGAGTCGTAGCGCATGCTTGGAGTTGTTTGTGCGAGTCGTCTATTGGTCTTATGTTTCATCTGTTTAGTATGATAGATTGTTCTACTTTAATAAACTGCTGTCTTAAATTGGGTTCTATAATTAAAAGATAAGGCACTAGGCGGAAGGCCTTGCGAGGTGCTTTGTTCTGCTCAGTGTCGACCTAGGAACTGAGATTTTGTCCTCGGATCCAATTTTGAGCGCACTAACCACTTGTGGGAGGCCCTATGGAGCCCCCCTCGACTTTGAACGAATCTACAGCTTGTCCATGTGCCGCAACTAGTTCGGGTTTTCCATTTGCTCATATCCATGTGCATGATGATGATGATAGATGAGAGATTACATGATACGGGGGGTCATATAGGGGTGGTGCGCGCGAAGCGGACAGTTCCTACTCTGGTTTGAGCCTCATGGCGCGTGGACACAAACTAATGAGTCCGCAATTGAGATTCGGCCGGACTCTTGACGCGGGTAACAACTCATATGGGTGGCACTTGGACTTGCTGTAGTGAAGGAATAAGTCGTGTTGAGAAGCCCTGATGCTTGCTTGGGTTGATCATGCGAGTATGGGTACAGTAGTGCACCCCTGCAGGGTATAATCTTGTCGATGAGCCGTGTCCACGGTTATGGACGACTTTGGTGATGATGCTGGCTAACAAGATCTAGACAACTTGCACCTAATTAATGTTAATTAATTTGATTAGAAATATAGAATTACTTTCACAATAAATTATAAAGAAAAACTGCTCAACGTGTGAGTTTCCCGAATTGCTTCCTCATACTTGGTTGAGGGGGTTAATTCGAGAATGGGTTATGTTTGGTGTTAGTTGTAGATGTTTCTCGTATGCGCTCTCTTATCCCTCTCTGATTAGACGTAAGTTGTAGCGTGTCTCTTTAGGTTGCAAGTGCTGCTGCCGCTAAGTCCACCTCCCCTATATTTTGGGAGATGGTGTAGAAAGTAGGCAAGTCGGTTTTGCTTGCCAGGGAGTGCCCTGACCCTCTTTTGGGATGTGCTTTATGTGCAGTCAACAGGTTTGAAGTCTGACGACGTTAGCTTGGGAATCCCTCCGGCTTGGCTGGGCAGGGATATGGCGCCATCGCTTATCTTCAGGACTCTTAGTCCAATTTGCTTCTTATCCGTAGTCGGATACTATTTTGCTTCCGTTGTCATTTGAATCTTTGTATTGTATTATTTGTATCTTGACTCGTTCAAGTCGTTGTTGTAATTATATCTTCTGTTGTATTTGTGGATGTATCGGAACTGTTGTAATGTTATCACAATTCCACCCACATAATGCGCATGTTTCGGCGTGCACATTATGTCAGGTGGGCGACCTAAAATCGTTATTATGCGGATTTCGGCGGGATCGCTTAAATCTACATAGTACCGATTTTAGGGCGTCACAAAGTGGTATCAGAGCCATGGTTTCGATCTCCTTGTTGTTTCGATACGAATGGTTATCGAAGCAGCGGGTCCGCAAAAGCCTGTAGGATAACCCCGCTAACGGTCGATGTTTGTAGAGTGTCAAAATTATTTGACTAAAAGTTATTTTGAAAATATCTCAATAGGTATCTATTTACTCCTTATCTCAATTCTATTTCTCTTCTTACCTTACTTGTTTTGAGTCTCTTCTCTTTTCCAAACTTTCAAAGTTTTAGGATCCTACGTGTGGGTGGACGATCTCTTGCTTTTATCCTATTAGGTTCGACCTTTCGGAGTCGTCTTCGTCGTGAGCAACAATCCCTTGTTATTGGTGTCAAGAATTTCAAGGTGGAGCAACAATCCCTTGTTAGTGGTGTCGAGAAGTTCATCCCGGAGCGTGAAGACTCGATAGTTACCCCTCTCTTCTTGTGGTCTCGGCGTGGATCGCGGGACGCGATCCCTTGTTAGTGGTGTCGATTGTAACGCCCCGGGATTTATCCCCTTTTTGTTTTGTGAGTTTTCTTGTTTGCATCGACATGGCATCGCATTAATTTAATTTGTTGCATTTAAATTCAATTCCCATAATTAAATTCAAATGCATTTCAAATTAATTAAAAATGTGTTATTTTCGAATCTTTTAAAAATGTTAAAAACTAGTTTATTCAATTGTCTATTCAAAACTAAAAATATTTTGTAAAGGTTTCGTATTCAAATTCCTCTTCGTTTTGGTTTTAAAAATATAATCAAAATATTTAAACGGGAGAGAAATAAAGCCCAAAAGCCCACCTAAGCAAACCCTAGGGTTTCCCCCTGGAAAATTCTTTCCCACCCCCTGACTTTTTGCAGCCACCCTCTTCCCTTTTCTGGGATTTTTCCAAAAGTCCTTCCACCCTTTTTCTTTTCTTTTTCCCCCTTCCTTTTTCTTTTCTTTTCTTTCTTTTTTTTCCTTCTTTTTTTCCTTTCTTTCCTTCTTTTCTCTCCTTCTTCCCCGCTCGTCCCGCACGGGAGAGCCACATCACGAGCCGCCGCCCGATGCAACCTCCCGAGCTCGCCCCGCACCAGCGCCTCCCGCCGGCCCGCGCCTCCGCCTCCGGCCGCCTGCGCCTCCCGCCGTCGCAGCGCGCCGTCGGTCGCCGCCCGGCCTCCACGCCCTGCTTCGCCGCGCCGCCCCCTGCGCCTCCGGCTGCTCCCTTGCCGCCGTCGTTGGGCCCCGTGCCGCCTCTGGCCGCCGCGCCCTGCTCCGGCTGCGCGCCCCGCGCGACACCCTCGCCTCCGCCTCTCCCCGCCGTGCGCGCCGCCCCGCCCCGCCTCCGCGCGCACCCTGCATCTCCGCCCCGCGCAGGCCGCCGCCGCGCACCTCCGGCAGCCCCTGCTCCCTCCTCCGGCCGGCGTCGTGCCCTCCTGCGCGCCCCCTGCTCCTCGTGTCCGGCCGCGCCGCGCCGCCCCGCACTCCTCTGTGCTGCGCCCCGCCGGCCGTCGCCTCGCTGCCGCACCGCATCCCAAAGCCGCCGCCGGCCGTCGCCTCCGACCGCCGCAGCGCCGCCGTGCGCCACGCTGCCGCCGCGCGCCGCCACCAGCGCGTGCCTCCTCCGCATCCCGCGCCGCGCAGCCGCGCTGCCGCTCGCCGCCTTGCGTCGCCGCTTTCCCGCCGTGCGCGCGCCGCGCTCCACTTCGGATACGCGCGTCCGCGCTGCCGACGCACACGCAGCGCCTCCACCCGCGTCGGTCGCCGCCACCGTACATATCCGCGCCGCGTTTCTCCGTCCGGTGGTGTCCTCGCGTCCGCCGCCCGCATGGTGCTCGGTGGAATTCCCGCACGACCCCGACGTCACTTTTGTTGCCCGTTTTGTCTACCGTTCGAGGTGCTGCCCGTGCGCATGCGTGTGCTCCCTCCGGTGTCGCGTCGCCGTTACTCCCCGTGTCCGTGTCGTGGCGCCTGCCCGTGCGCGCTTTCTTTCTGGTGTCTGATTGCCGTGCTCCTACGTGCCCCGACTACCCGACCACTTCCACGACACCGACAAACGACGATGGCCCGGTTCCGCGACGACTACTTCCACGACGACGACTACTTCCTCTACGGACCGAAGACGTCGGTTTCGAACCCTAGTTCACCTGCTCCGACGTACGGACCCAAACCCTAACCCTAAACCTATTTTATTAAATGTCATCTATCTTGTGCATTTCGCATCATAATTGCATTTGTTGCATCTCTTGGGTTTGCGGGTGTAGCAAATCACCTAATTAATAAATATGGAATGTGTGGGGCAAATCAATATATGTATTGCCCGATTCCATTTAAATTGACTAGATCATCCATGCCATCTCTTGCCATGTTAACCAACATTTAATTTGTTGGACAGATAAATAACTTTAACATTAATATTAATTGTCGGAATCCCGGTTCCGCTTAATTTGGATTAAGTGCATCTCGCAATGCATCTTGCCATGTCATGCATCATTCTCCCATGATCATGCTGGATCTTTTGCCGTAGTGGTAAAGTGCATATTTTACGCTTTCCAGTGTTTGTTGCTTCTTCGCGGATACGACGTTGAGATGTGTGAGCCACGACAAGATCTGCTTCCATGCGGGATTCCTGGCAAGCAAAGTTTGCTTGTTTACCTATACATTGTCTTTCATTCCTGCCGTTGATCTCTGCTACCCTAGTATTCGATTCTTACTGCGATCCCATCACATGTTTATCCTGCAGCCCATACAGCTTTATCCCCACAACCTAATACCCATTGCATGTTTATCTGTTGGCCTTGCGAGTCGTAGCGCATGCTTAGAGTTGTTTGTGCGATTCGTCTGTTGGTCTTATGTTTCATCTGTTTAGTATGATAGATTGTTCTACTTTAATAAACTGCTGTCTTAAATTGGGTTCTATAATTAAAAGATAAGGCACCAGGCGGAAGGCCTTGCGAGGTGCTTTGTTCTGCTCAGTGTCGACCTAGGAACTGAGATTTTGTCCTCGGATCCAATTTTGAGCGCACTAACCACTTGTGGGAGGCCCTATGGAGCCCCCCTCGACTTTGAACGGATCTACAGCTTGTCCATGTGCCGCAACTAGTTCGGGTTTTCCATTTGCTCATATCCATGTGCATGATGATGATGATTGATGAGAGGTTACATGATACGGGGGATCATATAGGGGTGGTGCGCGCGAAGCGGACAGTTCCTACTGTGGTTTGAGCCGCATGGCGCGTGGACACAAACTAATGAGTCTGCAATTGAGATTCGGCCGGACTCTTGACGCGGGTAACAACTCATATGGGTGGCACTTGGACTTGCTGTAGTGAAGGAATAAGTCGTGTTGAGAAGCCCTGATGCTTGCTTGGGTTGATCATGCGAGTATGGGTACAGTAGTGCACCCCAGCAGGGTATAATCTTGACGATGAGCCGTGTCCACAGTTATGGACAACTTTGGTGATGATGCTGGCTAACAAGATCTAGACAACTTGCACCTAATTAATGTTAATTAATTTGATTAGAAATATAGAATTACTTTCACAATAAATTATAAATAAAAACTGCTCAACGTGTGAGTTTCCCGAATTGCTTCCTCATACTTGGTTGAAGGGGTTAATTCGAGAATGGGTTATGTTTGGTGTTAGTTGTAAATGTTTCTCGTATGCGCTCTTATCCCTCTCTGATTAGACGTAAGTTGTAGCGTGTCTCTTTAGGTTGCTAGTGCTGCTGCCGCTAAGTCCACCTCCCCTATATTTTGGGAGATGGTGTAGAAAGTAGGCAAGTCGGTTTTGCTTGCCAGGGAGTGCCCTGACCCTCTTTTGGGATGTGCTTTATGTGCAGTCAACAGGTTTGAAGTCTGACGACGTTAGCTTGGGAATCCCTCCGGCTTGGCTGGGCAGGGATATGGCGCCATCGCTTATCTTCAGGACTCTTAGTCCAATTTTCTTGTTATCCATAGTCGGATACTATTTTGCTTCCGCTGTCATTTGAATCTTTGTATTGTATTATTTGTATCTTGACTCGTTCGAGTCGTTGTTGTAATTATATCTTCTGTTGTATTTGTGGATGTATCGGAACTGTTGTAATGTTATCACAATTCCACCCACATAATGCGCATGTTTCGGCGTGCACATTATGTCAGGTGGGCGACCTAAAATCGTTATTATGCGGATTTCGGCGGGATCGCTTAAATCTACATAGTACCGATTTTAGGGCGTCACAGGCGACAAGCGCGCTTTCCTATTTGGGAGGCAGCGCTGCGCCAATGGTGACGCTAGCCCCCGAGCTGCTGGAGCTTAGAGAGACTTTCTTTGTAGCGGCTGGATCCTGGGAGAACAACTGCTTCTTATTCTTGGGTCTCTCGAGAGGCTCCATGTCCTCGTCAGCAGGGAACTCCATGGCGGCTGCCTTGTAGGCTGTCTCAACAGCGCGCATGGCATCCAGGACATATCCACAGATGGTGATTGTGCCAGCGCTACCGGGGATCTTGACCATGTGTAGTAACCTCATCTTTTATTATAAGGTGGAAGTCCCTGTGTTAATGTGCTAGTCCCTGGATCAAATGCTAGCACCACAGTTTAAGATGTATATCATGCAAAAGTGTCAAATACTTTATTAAATCGCATGATCCAGTGTTACAAAATATCTCTTACAACTTGCATAACCTAAAAAGGCTAGCAATATTCAAAGAGGAGCAGCGGCAAACAGTAGATACAATGAGCATCATCGTCTTCATGTGCCACAGGTAAGGCATGTTGGTTGTAGAATCGTAATCCTATCTAATGCTCACTCGTCGTCTGTCAAATCTGCAAGGTTTAGTTGCAGCCCAGCTATAAAGGGTTAGCACAATTGAATTGTGGTGGCAAGTGACTTTTAAATACTAATATTCTACTAAGCTATATCTATATGCTTATTTGGCTGGTGGAGCTCAAGGCTATTACGCAAAGCAAGTTTTCTCCTACTTTTGGTAAACAACTTTTTGAAACAATATCTTCTCTTTATGAGACAATCTCGAGACAAATCCATGTCTCCTACCAGTGTTCACCCATCAAAGTTTTATTAAGAAACTGGGATGAAGAGATTTTCATAAGACAGCCTCGTGTAGTCACTCAAATTGTCCGATGCCGGGGACACGGCTAAGATCTTAGGTTTTAACTCTCGAGAGTGTGTGCACTTTGACCATTAGACTCAATCAACCCAAACTATCGTCTATACTCATTTAGTGAGAAGGAAAAGGAGAAGATCAAGACGAGACTTTTCAGAAGTTGCTTTCCCATGATCATACTAAGAGATTACCACCAACCTATCAACTCTACCACCATCAATCTCTTGACCCAGGTCCACATCAACTTACCCCATCAAGACAAAGCCCATATTGACCAATGGTTGCACGATAAGCAACTAAACTCAGTGTAAACTTAAATTTCATAGCCCTGGGTGGCCTTGAGCAACTCAGGTTAACACCGCATATCATGGCCCCAAGTAAGTGAAAACTATCTTGGCCGAAGACAACCATGAAACTTGGCCCTGAGTAGCCACTCAACTTGAAACCTCCTCGATCGACCCAATCCACCAGGCGTTAAATTAATTAAGTGGAAATTTTCATTTATCACATCAACCATAAAACAATCATTTTTGCAGCATGTACTTCCACTAAATTATAATAGGCGTCTACTGGAATTTTCTAAGGGGTAACCTAACAGGTTTGCATAGCATACAACAATTCCCACAAAAACCTACCATGCATACTATTTGCAAATACTGCTTAAAAATACTAGTAATGCAATAGGATAAAAATTCAACATATTCAACAAACAATTCTAGGGACAAATATTTGCAAATACTGCCCTCCGTTCAATCTATACAGTAAAAAGACATCCAATAAACAAACAATTCAACATATTTGCAAATACTGCCCTCCGTTCAATCTATACAGTAAAAAGACATCCAATAAACAAACAATTCAACAAACACATAACATTCAAAAATCAAATAAACGTAAAAAAGGTTTAGCAAGGGATTTGGTAAAGGGTGTAACATAATACAATATGGAAAACGAATTAATGTGATCGAGTTAAGGGTTTGCCAATTTGTTTAGGGATGGTCTTGATTCCAACAGTTTAAAAAAATGAATGCCGAGATGGTTTGAAAACAAATTAAAAGTAAGGTTTGCAATTTTAAGTTAGCCAACATATTTAAATAGAGTTACACAAGTCTATGTTTCAAAATTGATTTAATGAGACTTTGTGTTAAACTTGTTCAAAATGATCACACATTAACTTCGAGAAAGGTTTAAACATAATTTAAATTTCAAATTCTATTAAAGTAACATAACAAGTCATTTTAAATCCAACTTAAATGTTCGTATCAATAAATTAATAATCTAGTTATTTAAATTGGCATCAAATTTTTTTAAAATAAAATTTGTACTCCTAGTTAATCATTAAAAAATTTAAACACCTATAAATGTGCTAATGAAATTGAAAAGGTTTTTAAACACCACTTACATATGAATGTTATGAAATAAGTTGATAAACATGGATTTGAATTTCTCTGAACAAGGACAATTATTTATGACATTTGTGAAAAGGAAATAATTTTAATATATTAATAAATATTTACACTATGCCAAATTTAACCAAAATAAGTTTCTGAATTTTAAATTCATTTTAAATTATTCAAACTTTACTTTAAATAGTGGATCATTATTCTTCATATCTTAAGCTTTCCAAAAATAATTTATTTGCAAATTTTGTACTTATGAATTTAAAACTAAGTAAAAAATTCTCAAACTCCTAATTTGAAAATTTAATCTATTTAGAATAGTCAAATTTGAAATTTAAAAGTTCCAGCAGATTCTACGGGTCAAGGGCTTTAATTTGATTTAAAATTTGTCAAATTTGGAGTGGTGGTTAAAAAGTTATGAGAGTTTGAATTTATAGGGACAAATATGTAAAACTGCCGATTTAATTTATTTAGGAAAACAATTTCTGACTTGGCTGCTGACTGGATTAAGTAGATTTGATCTGAGCCGCAGGATTTAGATCTAACGGGCGAGAACAAAACATACCGGTTCGATCTGGTGGATCTAATCTCGCGCGTCAAAAACAGATCGAACGGTCAGGAGAGGGGCTCACCGTGGCGGTGCGGGGTGGTCACCGGAGACGGAGAGGAACGACGGCGCTATCTCGGGCGTGGACGGCGGCGAGGTTGTGCGGCTCCCCCGGATGCGCAAAGGGTGGACTCGGGCGCGGCGCGTCGCGGTGTAGAGGATGGAGGTGACGGTTGGTGGCGAGGTGCTGCGGTGCTCGTCCTACTCCTCGTCGGAGTTCGCGGGGCAGCGGCGGCTTCGGTCGACCATGGGCAGCTCGATACACTGCACGAAATCCACGAACGCGAGACTTAGGAGATGTGTGGTGTATAAGTAAGATGGAGGGGAGCGGAGAGGGGGCTCGAGGTGGTCTCCACTCACCGAAATCACGAAAATGGCGGCGGCGGTTTCGGTTACTCCGGCGAGCTCTCGCGGCAGCCTGGGGGCGCAACAGGCTAGGGTTTGAGAGGGGAAATGCGGAGGAGGGCGCGGGGTTTATATAGGGCAGAGAGGCGCATTGATTAGGGGAAGGAATCAAGCGAATTGACGGGGGGAATCGCCGGCGGTTTCGGGCATGAATTTCGGCCGGAGGAAGACGACGATGACGTCAGCAGTGACGTCATCAAATTTTCTTTTTCTGTTTTCCTTTTTAATTCATATCTTTTGATTTAAGACTCCAAATCCATTCAAATAAATTTCTAAAAATTTATAAAAGCAATATCTTCGTGTTAACCCAGTTGTGGGCATGTTTTGAACAATTTTCAAAATTAAGAATTTTGAAATATTGATTAAATACAAATTTGACACTTTATGTTAAATTTAAAACTAGGGTTTAATTAATTTTATTTTTGGATAAAATAAATTCTATGAAATACCCACATTCAATTATGTTTGAATTTAAGTTATTTTAACTCATATTCCAATATTAAATAAATTTTAGCTGTAATAGATTATTAAATAACATATTACAACTATTTGTAATGAAAAGAGAAAATGTAATGTAATCATTTTTAATTTATAATATTTTGTGCACCATTAAGTTTCATAATATGATAAATTATTTGAAAACTTCATAACAACTTTGGAAAAGATTTTAGATTTAATTCATTTCTTGTATAGAACATATATTCATGAAATTCACTTTATGTTTTGAAAATAAATGAAAATCATTTTAGTAAATGAAATGTTTATTTGGATAATTCATTAATTATAAAATGAAGTTATTAAAGTTATAAACTATAGACTTGTAATCCCCAAACTATGTTTTGAACTCAGGTAAATGAATAACTATCTTTTGGCAAATAGACAATGTTTTAAATAGTTTAAAATAACACTTGTAATGATTATTTTAATTTATGAATTGCTATTGCTAAGTGGTTGAAATCAAATACTTATAAAGAAACCTTTTATTTCATGAATATGGTTTGAAGGTTTGTAAAACATTTGTCAAATTAGATATTGAGGTTTTAATAATTACAATGGATAATAAATTGTTTAACTTGAAACAACTTTTGAAAATAAAGATGCATTGAGATATTTGAATTAATAAACTCTTCAATAAGTTTGAAGTCTTTCATAGTTGATTTTCTTATGCATTTTAATATTTTATTTTAATCAAAACAAAAGTTTTAAATTTTAGTGATTTTTGAACATTATAAAATGTTGGGATGTTACACCATGTTGTAGGCATGATGCATGACGGCCATGAATTTCGCGAGGGCGGGGTAGCCGGGGATGGCGTTGTACGGCAGGCCGATGTGCGCGACATCGAAGTCGATGTGCTCGGTGCGGTTGTTTTCCTTGCTGCCGAAGGTGACGGCGAGCCTGACCATCCCCAGAGGCTCAGTCGAGCCGCTGGTGACCCCCGTGAAGGGCCTAGAGGGCATGAGCCGCTCGTAGGGCACTTGAAGCGCTTCGAACGTCTCAATGGAGATGACATTCTGGCCTGCTCCACCATCAATGAGTGTCTTGGAGACAGCGATGTTGTCGATGGTGGGGTTGCAGACCAGCAGGAGGGTTCCAACAGTCTTGGTGGACTTCGGGTTTTCCTGAGCGTCGAAGGTGGTGGTGTACTGCGACCACTTGAGGGGCCTGGAGATCTCGAGGCTACTGATCCTGTGCTCCACCGAGGATGCAGGCCATGGCGCCTCTTGGAGCTTGAAAGCCTCCATCTTCCACGTCGGGGAGGTTGCCATTCCTCTCCGCAGCGTTGGCCTGATTGCTAGATGGTTTCTGGTAGCCGCTCTTGCGCCCACTTCCGCGGTAGACACGGCCTCGACCGCGGGCTGCCACTGCCTTCTGCTTGCTCACGCTCTTTGCTCAACCTCTTGAGGTCGAAGCAATTCTTGGTGGAGTGACCGCGCCTGTTGTGGTAGATGCAGAATGGGCGGTGGTCGTCTTTCCTCTCCCCAGGCTGGGGAGAGTCCCTGCGGGTGCCCTTCACCTCAGGCTCTGCCGCGAGGACCGCGGTGGCCTTGCGCTTGGGATCCTCCTTCTTCTTCTAGCTCCTGGACCCCTTAGTGTGCTCGTCCCCTCTCGAGGACATCTTGACGAAGAGGAGTCCCTCTTCAGCCTTGGCGCACTTGTCCGCCAGGTCGAACAGCTTCACCATAGAGGTGAGCTTGTCGTGGATGCCCAGCTTCTCGAGCATTCCTGTTGTTGGTGGCTCCCTCGCGGAAGGCGGCGATGACTTGAGTGCCAGGGATGTTCGGGATCTTGTTGCGCACTTGGCTGAAGCGCTAGATATATTTGCGGAGGGTCTCATCCTTCTTCTGCACCACATCGCGCTGGATATATTTACGTCCCCTTGAAGTTGGAGACGAACTGCTTGCAGAGCTCCTCCCAAGAGTTCACAGAATCGTCGGGAAGGTTCAAGATCCACGACAGCGCAGAGTCGCGAGCGCGTGGGAGAACCAGTTGGCCATGACCTTGTCGTCTCCGCCTGCCGCTTGGATGGAGGTGGTGTAGAGCTGCAGGAACTCGATGGGGTTGCTGGAGCCGTCGTAGCCCTTCGGGAGAGCCGGCCTGAACTTTGGTGGCCATGCCATGCGGCGCAGGGAGCGGGTGAACGCCATGCAACCGGTGGCGTACGTGGCGACCCCGTGCTGCAGCGTGCTGCGGTTCTGCTGGCCCGCCTGGCCGATTTCTTCCACGAGCCGGTTATGGCGGTTGCGCTGGAGCTCCATCCCCACGCGACCGTCTAGCTTGGTGCGCTGCACGATCAAGCAGTGGTTAGGCGAGGATGCGTGGGAGGCGACCCTCTGCGTTGCTGCCGGTGCAGGCCGTGGTGGAGGCGGTGGCGCGTCTGGCGCAGCCATGCCAGCAAGTGAGGGGTGCACGTCAGACTGCGATGGAACGGGACGCGTCGTGGCGATGCCGACGAGATGGTTGAGGCGCTCCAGCCACTGCTCGTGGGCCATGAGCAGGGCGGTGTGTGGCGCGGGTTCTGTCCTACCTGGACCGGAGCAGCTCGGACGCTTCGTCGGGTGCGACGACTGCGCGTCCTCCTGGTGCTCGGAGTTGTGCTCGGGCTCTTCCGCATGATTTCCTGCGCTCTTCACGGCGGGGTCGCCCCCGTCGTGCGCGTGTGGCTGCGGCGCCGGGCGTGACGCACGCGCCTTCAGGTGCACGGCGGTAGGCGCGGGCGGCGCGAGTAGCGCGTGTGTTCGCCATGGCGCGGAGGCGGCTCGAAGGTCGTTGACGCGCCTCAATCCCCTACCTGGCGTGCCAAATGTCGGGTTGTGACTCCCACAGAATAGGGGTGGTCACTCCCTGAAGAGAAGTTCGTGAAGGGGATTGAACACGGAGGTCAAGACCCTCGAGAGGCACGACGACGATGCTCGCCAGGCCTGGAGAGGAACACCCACGACAGAGAAAGACACCAGCCCGTATCCAGGTTCACGGCCCTCAGGAGGGCGTAATACCGCTACTCCTGCTTGTCTGTATTGCACTGTGGAGGTTACAGTACAACTGAGCTTGCCGAGGGCTCTCTTGAGGCAGTTCGTGCCTGGGGAGGGAAGCAATGGTCTTTCTCCTCCTCCAGCAGAAGGCTATCCTACTAGGCTCAGCTAGGGTTTACATGTGTTCTCCAAACAATTGGCCGACCTTCTCGACGGTGGTGGTCGTGTTCCTTTTATAGGCACCGCAGGCGTCTTCCTTGCCCTTGGCGTCCAAGGTGGGCTCCCACACGGCAGCGGCGTGGAGGAGTTGGAGTCCACCGATGCGGGATCGTCCATGGACGCGGTCCATCGTCGATAAATTCGATCGTGGTGGCCGACAAGATGCAGACCGCGCAGAACGGCTCACAGGGTCCGTAGTCTCCGGAGTGGAGCCCACGATGACGATCTTGTTGGAGTGTTGCGCTGTCCAGCTGCTTTATCATCGGAGAGGAAGGTACCAGCTGTCCTGGCGTAGGCGGCGCAACTTTATTGACTCCTTTATCACCAAAACGACAAGGGGAGCGCCTGTGTCACCCACCGGATACGGCAGAGGCAATGTGCGCCCAGCCGTACTTCCTTGGCCGCGAAGTCTCCCCACATGCCTAAGGTGGCCAGTGGTGGGGTTCTTTTGACTTCCCTCCAGGCGCATTGCGCCTCGGGAGGGTCTCTTGAAGCGCGGGTCCTCTTCAGGCCCTTGCTTCCTCTTTAGGCCCTCAAGGGGATTTGCCTCTCGGGGGTCTCTCTAAGCGATGGCTTGGTCCTTAGTCGTTTCGTATGATCAGCCCGCGTGCGGGGCCTGGGGAGAGTGGGCTCTTCATACTCCAGTCTCCACTGGGCCGACAGATCCACCTGAGATAGTGGTGCATGAGAAGACAAAAGTTCATAGCAAAGAAGGAATATTCCCTGCTATCTACCCGTGCTCACAGTTCATGGGGGTTGCAGGGATTGCACATGATTTCCATACTTTCTTGTCCAATGCAGGATTAGAGCGTTTTGTTGAGGGTCAACCTTTCCAATATGCTAATCTATCTATGTCCGGTGCAGGATTTCCGCTGCAATTTGACCTCATCTAACCCTACTGTGCATTAGAAGATGTACAATAAATATGTGGATTTCCCTTTTGTTGTTTTCTGTTCAGCGATGAGAGTGTCATATGAGGGGTCCCTAGAGAAGCTGAAAGGGAAACCAAGGCCATTGCTGGATTTGTATATGGAAATTTGATATGGGAAGAATTTCTGTCAAGAGGACGGTAAAATCCGGAGTATTCATCTTCCTTCCATTCGCTAGTTTTCCTACTTCATTACTAAATGTGTTCTTGCTAGAAAATCAGCCGGTAAATTAGGCTTGCCTGATTTAGCATTTCTATCTGCTGCATTGCGTCGTGATAGAACTTATAATTTTGGTGCTCTGATTGCTTACCGTATTACCACTAACCGTGAGAGGGGAGGAATTTTTGGAGGACTAGTCGCTTCACGTTTACTAGCTTTGCATTGTTTGGAGCCCAATCCTCTTGATTTTCAGCTGCCTATAGAAAAACTAGATATTGATTCAATGAAGAAACATGACTTTGTTGCTGAGGATGGTAATTTGCACTTTCTCCCTTGTGCTATAACTTTTCCGAGGAGGAAACATTTTACAGTATCCACCGTTGTTAGAACTGTTATCTTGCGTGCACCTCTGCTTAACTTTGCTGGCAGGGGGAACTTATCAGTCTCAGAGGCTGAACTTGACAAACTTGGGGAGCAGCCTGGCCCTGATGGTGGGGGCAATGAAGAGGAGCATGGGGGTGGTTTTATTCAGCCCCCGGAGACAGCCGGTTTCATGTACCCGGATCCGGGGTATGCAAGACCTTCAGGATCTTCCTCCACTACAGCCGATTCGGAGTATGATTACACGAGGCCTGACCCGCCGAGTTGGAGGCATTATTCACCTTGGGGCTGATCTCCACTTAGGCCAAAAGCCCAAGCTTGGGGGGAGGTATACCGATAGCACACTCATTTACACATCATTATCATTCGGTACTTTGTATATCCATGTTTCGTTTTAGTTTTCTTTATTTATTTCATTTGTTCATGCTTTGTTTGCATTCCATAAACTCAGAAATACCAAAAATATTTTTGTTATTTCTCTTGCTGGTTTGCTTTAGTATCTAGAATTAATATTCTTAGTATTTATTTGAGTTCAGTATGCAAAAACACAAAAATATTTTGCTTTGTTGTGTGCTGTTTCATGCAGGGATAGATTTCTGTTGTCCACTGTTTGATTCATAACTCTTCACAGAAACATCGGAATGACCTGAAATTTCGTGTACATGTTCCTCGGATGAATACTCAACTTTCTTTAGTTTTGGTTTTCCAATCTGGGCATGTTAAGGTCCTCGAAAATTTTTGTATTTGCTGGCTGTTCTGTTTTGGTTACCAAATCCGAAAACCCAAAAATATTTGTTGTTTCTCTTTGGTTTTGTATAGTTTGTTTCAGAGGTCATTACCTTCAGTTACTCCATGGAGCTTGGTTATTATTTCACATCTTTCAAGCACACAAGTGATAAGGAAATTATGATGATCTATGACAGAGTTGGGTAAGAGGCTGGTAATAAACTCTATTTGTTTCTCATTTTTTTACATATACTCATTCATGTTAGCATGCTTCGATGGGTCGCATAAGGTATATGTCGAATGGTGGATGCTTAGTAGTTTGTGTTCTCTTATGATTGTTTCCAATTTATTTATGATGGATGTCATTTTTCTATGGATATTTGCTTGCATTGTTTTGTTCATAATAGAATATGACATTGTGGTATCCTCCTCTGAATAATTCTATTGAATTGACTTGGCACATGCTTACATGTGTTATGACTGAAAACAAAAAGTCAATTAAGCCTTGATGATTTATTTTTCCTCAGAGTTCTAGTATCATTTTATGCCTCCGTTAATTTTATTTTGTCGCAAGCATGATTATGACGGTTATTTCTCTCTTGAATTGTCGCTTTCCCATATTTTGCTAGCCTCCACCCGTACTAAACTGAAAATGCTTGTGCCTCCAAACACTTCTCAATTTGTGCCACTGTTTTGAGCTCATGAGGAATTGGTAGTTGGTCTTGTTATCTTCCATACTAATTAAATATTTGACTTGCATGCTACATCTGCTCGTCACTAATTTTGCAAAGGGCTGGTTAGACCATTATAATATCAAAAATATTTGAGAAAATAAAAATGGGCACTCCTCCATGGTTTGAGATTGTTTGGTGGGCACCCGAGGATTCAGTTCGCCAAGGTTATGTTAGCAAGGTTGGGAGGAGTGTCAAACTATCAAAATGAATGAATATAAAAAAATTATATTGTAAGTGCTTGTTTTAAAAATAATTTGGAACCGCTCTCAACTTGCTTAGTATGGAAGATAACAAGAACTCTATTGCCATTCCTTGACGAAACAACCACCACTCAAAAAACAATTTTACCTCTGTTTTCAAAATAAAAAGCTCTAGCACATGTTGAATCCCTACTTCCCTCAAAGAATGGGCAAATATTTTACTTTACTGTTGAGTCACCATCGTTCTTTGATCACCTTCTTGAGAGCATAATTGTCATTCTTAGTGTAATGTGCTTGTCCCTTAATATGGTTAACTGCGGTGTAACCTTGATGCTTTTATCTTTGATATCTTTATTTCTAGTCTTCCCGGGGCTCGCACCTCCCAGGGTCTTCTCTCCGCTTCGAGGTGCAGGGGACCCAGGGGTCATGCGAACCTGCCGGGGTGCCGATGGCGAGGGTGCACCCGCCAAGCCTCGCGGTGAGTCTTGGCCTTGCTTGTCTTGGGGTTGGGCCCACAGGCGGTGGACCCACTGGGGCAGCTCTAGGGGAACCCCATGTTCCAGTGCTGCGACAGTAGCCCCCGGGCATGGTCCCGGCAGATTCGGTCTTCTGAGGCTGCCGGGGCGATGACCAAAAAACGGTCAAAGTGGGTCCGGCGCCTGGTCGTCCTTGGAGTTATTCTGCGCAGAGGAGTAACTGCGTAAACGGAGAACACGAGGAGTCCGGAGTGAAGAGGGGGAGACCACGCTATAAAAGCGGGGGCAGACTCCTTCGTTCTTCACTCAATCCTCTTAGCTTTCCAATCCAAATCCCCTCTCCAAAGCCATGCCGCCGGCAAGGAGAGGCAGGAGGTGCACCGGGCCGCTCAGAGCGTCGCAGAAGAAACTCCACCCGCCAGAAGCCGGGGTGGATGTCGAAGCCATGGACGAGGAAGCCGTGGCGGTCGAGTAGGTCGAGGGAGAGGGAGCCGCGGTGGTCAAGGAGGCCGCAGGGAGCTCTCCCCTCCTCCTAGAAGCTCGGCACACACGGGCTTCGCTCCCTTCGAGTTCTTGGTGGATCTGGGCCACGCGCTTAGCGGTCGTCTGCGCCTCCCTAGGTCCTTTGCGGAAGCGATGTCGGAAGGAAAAACTCCCGGCTTCTGGCTGCAGGTCGAACGCTGCCCCAACGGCCCCTTCTGGGCTTGGGCGGAGTACGACATTGACGGCTCCATGCACCTAGGCCACGGGTGGAAGCTGTTCTCTCGCTCCCAGTGGCTGGCCCGGGGCGAGAGAGTAGCTTTCCTGTACGACGGAG
This sequence comes from Poa annua, assembly GCA_026929855.1. Lineage (NCBI taxonomy): Eukaryota > Viridiplantae > Streptophyta > Magnoliopsida > Poales > Poaceae > Poa > Poa annua. The sequence continues at coordinate 76,377,570 of CM049426.1, forward strand.
ATGCGACGCTGTCCCTGAAGGTCTTCGATGCTGCAGCAGGGCGTGTCGAGAGCTGCGCAGAGAGCAGCAGCGGAAGCAGCGGGGACTTTGGCTCCTCTGACGAGGATGAAGACGAGGAAAGCTCGCCCTGCGTCAAGGAGGAGGAAGATTCTTCGTCCTGAGGGGGCGACGAGCTACAAGGAGGGCGTCGAAGATGTCCTTTACCTCCTTCTTGGCCGCCTCGTTGACGTACTGCTGGAAGTAGTGCCTTTGGGTGTACGCTTGCACTGTCGGGTCACCGGGGGTGGATCCTTTTTCTGTAAAAAAGTAGGTTGTCGATGTAGATCTTGTCTTTGCCGAAGATGAGTTTGCCTTTTCTTCTTTACTCTGTTTTTGTACCCCGTGTGAACGAGAACAAGCTTTCGTGAAACGTGTCCTTTTTATTGTGGCGCCCGAAGAGTTAGGCAATAGGTGTTGGCCGAAAGGTCTATAAAATCCTTTGCAGCCCCCGGCCTTTACCGGACACTTCTCTTCATCTCGCCCTTGCTTCCTCTCGATCTAGGACGCGCGTGGTCGACGATGTCCGGCGAGGCGGCGGCGATGTCGAAGGACGGGTCTTCAGAGATCTCCACGACGGAGTCGTCGTTTCGGGGCGGCGAGCAGGCACGTCGTGCTGAGCAGATCCGGTCATCCGGTCGAGGAGGGGCTTCCCGAGCATCCATTGCTCGATCTGACCGTAGTGTTAGGTCTGGCTGCGCAAGAAGCAGCCCGGGTGAGGGCCATCAAGAAGACGTTCTTGATGGATTTCCTGAAGAGGAAGACCGCCGGGACCCCCGTCCTCTCCCAGCCCTTGGCCGATCTTGTGGCTGTCATCCATGTAAGGAAGGCTCCTTGCCTCCCTTCCGTCCTTCAACAAGACTTGGCCTTGACGTGTGGCTGTCGTCTTCCCAGGAGGAAGAAGAAGCCACCTGCGACCTGGCCGAGGGCATCATCCACTTGTTTGGCCAGTTTGGATCTCCGCCTTCGACGGGGGCTCGCACCCCACGAGATTCCCAAAGATACCGCACGAGATTCACTTCTCCTCTATAGGCGTCCCCAGAAAGGAGGAGATGTCCCTGCAACCATGGGACAAAGAGGGTGGCACAGCCCGAGCGTTTGGGTTGGCCTTAGCAGCACAGGCTAGAGGTGGCATAAGTTGCCTAATTAAATGTAACATTGTAACTTTCAGAATTTAAACATGAATGCATTTTCCTAGCTCAACTCCTGGGTTCATCTCCCAACCTCCTTTGAACTATGTGCCCTCGAGTTTATGAGGAGTGAACCCGGGTGCAAATATCCTTAATTGTCAGCTGCAGAAGTCATACCCCAAGAACACTATACCCTTTGAGGTATTACTCCACATCCGTGGACACTAAGCCAGAGGGAAACTGATCGTTCTACAGGGAGGACTGCCTCATCACCGCAAGGGCTCTCATTCACCGTTAAGCATGCTCAGGTTGACCGTATGCTGATTCCAAGCGAGATATATGCCTAAGATGCGTGCGAATGCAAGACTTATGTGCTTTTTCCAAAAAATAAATCTGATCTAGGCCTCCCCGGGTATGCTCCACTTCCGTCTCCTTTTGAAGATTTCCTGCCCCGGGGAGGCGCTACACACAGCAAACTTTCAGTACGAAAAAAACTTCCTGTCACGCGAGAGTTCTTCCGAAGCAATTCGTAAGCATGGTTGGTAGTACATTTCTGTATCTAACTGATGTCTAAGCATAGCACTGCCCAATCACTTCCGAAAGTACAGTCGGCTACCATACTGCCCAATCACTTCCGATAGCCATAGTACAACCCAATCACTTCCAACAGCATGGCCCATCACAACACTGCCCAATCACTTCTGAAAGCACTGCCAGGCCACTCCTATTGGTAGGAGCTGTTGAGAATATAAGCAATTTTCCGATTATATTAATCCAAATATTAACTAAAATCATGACGCATATGGTGCTAATGACATACTGAAACTGAGCGGTGTAATCGTGTACTAGACATACAATAGATACATCTACGTAAATCGCTAGTATAGTAAATAAGTAAATAACTATGAGAGGTATGTACACATCATACCCGACAGTTGGTCAATTGGCCGAAGTGAAACTAGCACCGTCGTCGGCAGCCCTCTTGTCAGCGGCAGCCTTCTCGATCTCGGCGTCAGTGCTCATGGTGATGACTAAGGCGACGAGGACGTAGTTGATGAAGAGGAAGTAGCAGACGTAGTGGATGAAGATTGGCGAGCAGTCGCGCAAGAGACGCTCCCCAAAAACCTAACCGCCCCTCTCCCGTACAAGAAACAGAGAGGCGGGGTTTCGGAGGCCTGCTCTCCCATCGACCATGTACGCGACGGATGGGATGGGATCAACGATGGCAACTACAGCGAGGAGGAATGACGGTGGCGGCTGTGGGCGGATGGTTCTGTTGTCTGGTGTTTTTGCGGAGAGGAGCGACCTCTGCTTTTATGCACAGACGCGGGAGACAAAGGGTCCAGCCGAAACGCACGTAATGAATGATCGTTAAGACTGAAAACGCACGTATTTAAGAGCACTTAAGACACGACGTTTCAGCTAGCAATCAATCTCCATTACCACAGAGCGTTTCGTGACCGTTGACATTTTATTCCTACGTGACAAAAAGAATACATCGGCTCGGCGAGATTCCCGTAACCCGCGGCGCGGCGAGACGAGGCGGGCGGCAGAGGAGGAGGAGCGCGCGTCTGGTACACAACCATTCTCCTCATACCTCATACCAACTCATACTAGTAGTAGAATGCCTCACTATATAAGTTGATGCACATCTCATCCAACTAGCAGTATGGGACTAAACTCCCACCACATGCCATGACAACATGGGCCTTAGGGATTTTTCAGGAACTGATAATGGGCTAAAAGCCCAATATTTCAGCAATCCCCCACCAGATCCCAAAGACCCATGAAGTTGTCATCCGTTCCAAACACTGTTTTGATATACCAGTATTTTCAGTAGAGACCTGTTAAGGTTGAACTCTACCTAGAGCAATCAGCTACACTGCTTCACAACTAACAATGGACTAGGCCTTGAATTGTTAGTTTGGCGTAAAGTAGTTTCACCAACTGTCTTACCAGTACTAGGTTGCCGAAGGCTGACCCCTCGGGTGGAGCATATTAGTCACTCTAGAACTATTCATAAACTTATTAGAGATCACCCTAATCACATAAACTGTGACCAGCAGTCAGGTTCATATAGGTGTGTTCCTCCAAAGATCGCTCTGTAGGATAGCGTCTTGCTTATGCAAAGCTTTGGAACACATTAAGACATACGTCAACCTGCCATACAGTTACCGAGAGTATTGCATCTCCAACGGAGTGGGTTAGTAAAGGTTTTACTCTCTTCAGTTAACCACTAGTTTGTTTTCCCAGGTCCTAATTCACGGGATCTCCGATCACATAGGTTGGGTTACTACCATGGCAACTCATGTGGGTTTCATACCCATCTCCCTCGATGCATTTTCTATCACAACACGTGATAGCCCTTTAGTAAAGGGATGTACCAGATTCTTAGCCGACTGGATATAATCCAACGCTATAACTCCGGAGTTTCCTAAATGTCTGGCATATTTTAATCTCATTCTTATGTGTTTGTTGGACTTCATGTTGTCTTTTGAACTCTTAACCTTAACAATCACTGTTTGGTTATCACAGTTCATAAGGATAGCCGGAACTGACTTTTCAACCACTAGCAAGTCCATCAAAAGATCTCGAAGCCATCCTGCTTCGACACCAGATGTGTCCAATGATGTTGATTCTGCTTCCATTGTCGATCTCATCATGATCGTTTGCTTGCAAGACTTCCAGGAAACAGCACCACCTCCAAGGGTAAACACATACCCTGTTGTGGCTTTCATCTCATCAGCATCAAAGATCCAATTCGCATCACAGTACCCTTCAAGCACTGACGGACTTCCAGAATAGTGAAGTCCGTAGTTCTCAGTACCTTTCAAATAGCGCATAATTCTTTCGGCAGCATGCCAATGCACATCACCCGGATTGGAAACAAACCAGCTAAGTTTGCAAACCGCAAACATGATGTCAGGCCTTGTCGCACTAGCTAGATACATGAGAGAACCTATTACTTGAGAGTACCTCAGTTGATCCTTAAATGTGCCAGTAAACTTTCGAATATGCACACTAGGATCATAAGGCGTTGGAGAAGCTTTGCAGTCCGAATGTCCAAATCGACTCAAAATCTTCTCAACGTTATGGGATTGCAAAAGTGTTATCCCACCCTCATTATCTCTCAGTAGCTTGATGTTCAGAATAACGTCAGCCACACCAAGGTCCTTCATCTCAAAGTTCTGAGATAGAAAAGACTTGACCTCCTCAATGACTTTGAGGTTTGTCCCAAAAATCAGTATGTCATCAACATACAAGCACAGTATAACTCCTTCACCCCCACCATGGCAATAGTATACGCATTTGTCAGAACATTAACAACAAAACCAGCAGAGGTTAAAGTTGTATTGAATTTCTCATGCCATTGCTTAGGTGCTTGTTTTAGGCCATATAAAGATTTCAGTAACTTTCATACCTTTCCTTCCTGGCCATCTAATACAAAGCCATCTGGCTGTTTCATATAGATTTCCTCGTCTAGCTCTCCATTTAGGAAAGCCGTCTTAACATCCATTTGATGGACGAGAAGACCATGCGAGGCCGCCAACGAGAGTAAAACTCGTATGGTGGTCAGTCTAGCCACATGTGAGTAAGTATCGAAGAAATCTTCCTCTTCTTGCTGGGCATAGCCCTTGGCCACAAGCCTAGCCTTATACTTTTCAATCGTACCATCGATCCTAAGCTTCTTTTTGAACACCCACTTACATCCCAACGGTTTACAACCGTAAGGACGTTCAGTATTTTCCCATGTCCCGTTAGCCATGATGGAATCCATCTCGCTACGGACTGCATCTTTCCAGTAATCAGCATCCGAAGATGCATAAGACTCTGAAATAGAAGTGGGAGTGTCATCCACAAGGTACACGAGAAAATCATCGCCAAAGGACTTTGCAGTCATCTGTCGCTTGCCCCTACCAAGGGTTTCCTCATCATCCTTCTCAGGATTTTCATCATGGGTTTGTTCATAATATTCCATAGGAATGGCAGACTCAGGAGTTTGCTCAGATTCCTGTCTAGAAGTGTTTTGCATATCTCTCATAGGAAAAATATCCTCAAAGAGAGTAGCATCTTTAGACTCCATAATCGTACCGACCTTCACGTCAGGTACATCAGATTTCACTACCAAGAATCTATAGCCAATGCTATTCTTAGCGTCGCCCAAATTAACACAGTCCACGGTCTTAGGTCCAAGCTTACGCTTTTTGGAGATCGGCACATTGACTTTCGCCAAAGAGCCCCAAGTACGTAAGTATGAGAGTGTTGTCCTTCTCTTTTCCATTGTTCATAGGGAGTGAGTTCATTATCTTTTGTTCGAACCTTATTCTAGACATGACATGACGTCAATAGCCCTCCCCCCACCATGCCTTGGATAATCCCGATGTATCTAACATGGCGTTAACCAAATCAGTTAGAGTACGTTTTTTCCGTTCGGCAACCCCATTTGACTGGGGAGAATAGGGAGGCGTCCTCTCATGAATAATTCCATGTTCCATACAGAAAGAGTCGAACTCATTAGAGAAGTACTCTCCACCACGATTAGACCGGATGTGTTGAATTTTCTTTTCAAGTTGGTTCTCAACTTATGCCTTATAGATTTTAAAGAAGTGTAGAGCCACATCTTTAGTACTTAACAAATATGCATGGCACAATCTAGTGGAATCATCTATTAGTGTCATGAAGTATCTCTTTCCACCTTTAGTCAAAACATCATTCATCTCACAAAGATCGGAATGTATAAGTTCTAACGGTGCCAAGTGTCTTTCCTCCGCAGCTTTATGAGGCCTGCGAGGTTGCTTTGCTTGAACACACGAAAGACATTTATAAACCTTTGGCTAAAGTGAAAGATGGGATTAAACTTAGTTTTTCTAGCCGCGTCATACAACCTAAACCAATGTGACAAAGACGTGAATGCCAAACTTCTGTTTCATTAACATTCGAATGAATATTGTTCACGACTTTATTACAGAAATCAGCAAGAGAAAAGCGGAACATGCCTCCGCATTCATAACCTTTTCCATCAAATAGTCCATATTTCGTAACAACTACTTTATTAGACTCGAATACCAACTTAAACCCTTCTCTACATATAAGGGAGCCACTTACGAGATTCTTCTTGATGGCGGGGACATGCTGAATGTTCTTGAGCTGCACGATCCTTCCCGAAGTAAACTTCAGATCGATTGTGCCAACACCAAGAACAGAAGCACTCGCGCCATTCCCTATCAATACGGATACGTTCCCTGTGACCTGATAAGAAGAAAACAATGAAATGTCAGCACACACATGAGTATTTGCACCAGTATGAATCCACCATTCATTAGACTGAAAATTGAAAATACAGTAAACAAATTACCGTACCCGGATGCACCATTCTCATTGTTGCTCACGATCATGTTGACAGACTTGGGGTCTTGTCCTGGTTTCCTGAACTTCTTCGGGCACTTAGGAGCCCAATGTTCCTCTGAACCACAGGTGTAGCATGCACCTTTCTTCTTATCCTTCTTGAAAGGTTTGTTACCCTTCTTCTTGAAGTCGGTATTCTGTTAGACGATAGTTTTTCCCTTGTGCTTGTGGGAGTTGAAGTTCTTCTGTACCATATTGGCAACAGAAACACCTTCGCCTTTTCCATGCGAGTCCTTTGCCCTTGAATTTTTCTCAACACTCAGATGGCCAATGACATCCTCAACAGAGAATTCACGCCTCTGATGTTTCAGAGTAGTAGCAAAGTTTCTCCAGGAATTGGGCAGCTTAGTGATTATGCATCCCACGACAAACTTGCCCGGTAACACACACTTCAGAAGCTCAAGCTCCTTAGCGATGCACTGTATCTCATGAGCTTGTTCTAATACATAATAGTTTTAAACCATCTTGTAATCATGGAATTGCTCTATAGTGTACATCTCGCTTCGAGCATCAGTTGCGCCGAATTTAGATTCGAGCGCCTCCCGTAAGTCCTTGGCAACCCGCACATGTAAATATGCATCAACCAACTTATCTCCGATCATGCTTAGAATGGATCCAACAAAGACGACCGTGGCATCCCTAAACGCCTTCTCCTGTTCAGGAGTACTCGTTTCAGTGGGAGTGACACCGGCGACCCAGAACACGTTCATCGGAGTGAGCCATAAGATGGTTTTGGTTTGCCAACGATTAAAATATGTCCCCATAAACGGGACTGGTTTTAGTGCAGCAACAAAACCATAGACCGAAAATTGCCTACACAAATTAGGTTTTTGGATTGTTGAGAATATAAGCAACTTTCGGATTATATTAATCCAAATATTAATTAAAATCATGACGCAACATCTACGCAAATCACTTGTACAGTAAATAAGTAAATAACTAGGAGAGGTATGAACACATCATACCCGACAGTTGGCCACTTGGCCGAAGCGAAAGTAGCAGCGTCGTCTGCAGCCCTCTTGTCAGTTGCAGCCTTCCCGATCTCTGCGTCAGTGCTCATGGTGATGACGAAGGCGACGAGGATGTAGTTGATGTAGAGGAAGTAGCCGACGTAGTGCATGAAGATTGGCGAGCATTCGTGTAAGAGACGCTTCCCAAAAACCTAATCGCCCCTCTCCCATACAGGAAACGGAGAGGCCGGTTTCGGAGGCCTGCTCTCCCGTCGACCGTGTACACGACGGACGGGATGGGATCAACGATGGCAACTACAGCGAGGAGGAACGACGTTGGCGGCTGTGGGTGGATGGTTTTGTTGTCTTGTGTTTTTTCGGAGAAGAGCAACCTCTCCTTTTATGCACAGACGCGGGAGACAAAGGGTCCAGCCGAAACGCACGTAATGAATGATCGTTAAGACTGAAAACACACGTACTTAAGAGCACTTAAGACACGACGTTTCAGCTAGCAATCAATCTCCATTACCGCATAGCGTTTTGTGACCGTTGACATTTTATTCCTGCGTGACAAAAAGAATAAATCGGCTCGGCGAGATTCCCGCCACCCGCGGCGCGGTGCGTCGTGACGAGGCGAGGCAAGGCGAGGCGAGGCGGCGGAGGAGGAGGAGCGCGCGTGTGGTACACAGCCATCCTCCTCATACCTTATACCAACTCATACTAGTAGTAGAATGCCTCACTATATAAGCTGATGCACATCTCATCCAACTAGCAGTATGGGACTAAACTCCCACCACATGCCATGACAACATGGGTCTTAGGGATTTTTCAGGAATTGATAATGGGCTAAAAGCCCAATATTTCAGCAGAAGCTGTGTCAACCCGCCGGCCCCCGGCACATACCTAGCCCCCTGCTTATGATTTGCAACAGACTCTGAGCGCCTGGCTCCAATATTCTCGCCCGCACGTGGCAGCGGTGATAGAATCTGAGCGCTTGCTGGTATCGAGCCGATCTCAGGGATGCTCTACACCGCACCTCCTCCAGGAAATTGATGGTCATTCCTGGGTAGCACCTCCTCCTCTTGCGCCTCCTCTTCATATGCGAGTACCCGGGGACCCGTGCTTGAGTTCAGTGGGTAGCACAACTTCTGCTCCGTAGACCAGGAAGAAAGGTGTTTCTCACGTGGCCCGGCTGGTGGTGGTCCTGAGTGACCACAAAACGCTTGGAAGGTGTTCGATCCAGTTCTTGCCCCGATCTTCTAGCTTGTCAAAAGCCTTGGTTTTCAGACCCTTGAGTACTTCTGCGTTTGCTCGTTCCACTTGGCCATTTCTCCTCGGGTAGGACACCGAGGCAAAGCACACCTTGATGCCCATTTCTTCGCAGAAACTGAGGAAGGCTCGGCTGGTGTATTGCGAGCCGTTGTCGGTGATGATCCTGGTGGGCACTCCAAATCTGAATATGATCCCCTCGATGAACTTGATGGTGGCCTGAGCCGTTTGCTTTGGTACTGGCATCACTTCTACCCACTTGGTGAACTTGTCGATGGCAACGAAGAGGTACTCATTTCCTAACATAGACCTTGGTATCTTTCCCACGATTTCCATCCCCAGACTGTGAACGGCCAAGAGATTGGAATCGGCTGTAGAGGTTGTGCCTACTTGTGGATCTCCTTGTCATATAGTGCTGGCAGGATTCACACGTTCTGACGATTTTCTCCACATCGTCTAGAGCTGTTGGCCAGTATAAACCGTGACAGAAGACTTTCCCCGCCAGCGACCTTGACGCAACGTGGCTGGAGCACGTCCCCTCATGGATCTCCTTCATCAGCTCCTTCCCTTGTTCATGGGCGATGCAGCGGAGCTTGACCCCGTTGTCACGCCGCCAGTAGAGCTCCCCGTCAATTAAGACGTATAGCTTGGCTTGGCGGGAGACCCGCTCAGCTTCTTGGTCGTCACCCGAGAGGGTGTGCTCATTCATGTACTTGACGATGTCCATGGCCCAGGATGGGCTGCTTCTCTCCACCGGAAGCACCATTTGACAGGAGGTAAGCAAAGCTTCCTTCGTCTCAGGCGCCGCCGGGTCTTGATCTCCTGAGCTGGCGCCCTGCTCTGCCGGGACAGAGGGGCTACCAGCCCCCGGCTCCGGGGCCAGGCTTGGCTTGACTCGGTCATTGGGGACCAACGGTTGATTGAGTACCTCGATGTAGATCCCTGCGGGGACGGGCTCCCGATGGGAGGCCAGCCGCGAAAGTTCATCCGCGACCGAGTTGTACCCCTGGGGGATGTACACAACTCAGAAGCTGTTGAAGCGTCGCTACAGTCTCCACACCTCCTCCACGTACGGTGCCATTTGTGGGCTCGCGTACTCCTTGTTGACCTGCTTGATGACCAGCTGGGAGTCACCCTTGACGACGATTTTCTTGATGCCCAAGCTGGTTGCCACACGAAGCACCGCGAGCAGGCCCTCAATACTCTTTCGTGTTGTTGGAAATGCCACCCCAGAAGTGCATCTGGATGACGTACTTCAGGAGGTCACCTGTCGGGTATGTCAAGACGACACCAGCTCCTCCTTGATTCTTGGAGTAAGAACCGTCCAAGTGTAGGATCCAGGCGCCAGGGTCCTCCTTCCAGGGGAACCAAATTTCCTCTTACGGGTCCTCGAATGCCGTCTCGTTCCATTCGGCCGTGAAGTCCGTAAGCGCCTGGCTTTTGATGTTATCTATGTGCTCGAACTTGAGGCCGAAACCCTGAAGCTCCATGGCCCACCACGATATCCGCTCGGTAGCTAGCGGGTTCTCCAGGGGGCTATGCAGATTGTACTTGGAGACCATGGTGATGGGGTGGCTCTCGAAGTATGGTCTCATCTTGCGGGAGGCGAGGAGGATTGCCAGCAGCAACTTCTGCATCATGGGGTAGCGCTCGCGTGCGTCGCGCAAGACCGAGCTGATGAAGTAGATCGGGTATTGCGCTTTGCGGGCAGCAACTTTTTGGTTGAGGTCTTCCACCTCTTCCACGGAGTTCACGTCCTGGACTAGAGGCGGCTCTGCCCCTAGTCCCTCGGTACCAATTCCCTCCGTAGAAGTACCCGGGGTGCTAAGGTCCTGGGACCCGGGCAGGCCCGACGTCTTCTTCTTGGAGGGCGGACCCGGGAAGGTGCTCCCGAGGTGCTTTCCCTTAGCTTCACTTGATTTTCTTGGGGGAGCATCCCGCTCCACTACTAGCACCGTGCTCACGACTTGATTGGTGGCACCGATGTATAGCAGCAGCGGCTCCTTCGGCGTTGTGGCCACCAGGATTCGTGGCCACTCGAGATATCGCTTGAGCGATTGAAGGGCTTCCTCAGCCTCAGGGGTCTAGTCGACAAGGCCTTTTTCTTCCACAACTTGAAGAATTGGAGAGCTCGCTCTCCCAGTCTTGAGATGAAGCGCCCAAGTGTCGTGATGCACCCATTGAGGCGTTGCACATCCTTTGTCGTGGTGGTATCACGGCAGATGCCATAGGATGGCTAAAGTGTGGGGCTGATGGACGCTGGTGGATCCGGGGAGGGCTAGCGAGCTGAGAAGCTCACACGAAATAGAACTCAGGACGAACAAGTAAACGGATAAGTCCGGGACGAAGAGAATAAGAATCCTCAAGAACGCTCAAGAACACTCAAGAACATCTCCAAACCGTAAGCAAATGCACAAAGAAGCACAAACACACACGATGTACCTAGGTTCGGGGCCCTCGTGCGGAGGTAAGACCCCTATTCCTGCCCTGCGTCTCAATATGTGGATGGTACACGATCTACAAGAGGCTCCTTGAGATGTTTTGGGTATGAACTGAGATGAACTAGAGAGAGAGATAGAAGTAAATTCTCGAGGAGTAAATGAGACTATAGTTTTGGCCCTCAGGTTGGTCGTCCTCTGCCTAAAGGAGTTATGGCGCCTTTTATAGATTTCTGGCCGGGGTGACCAGAAACCGTAATCTGCCCGGGTCCAACCGGACAGAACTGAGCTGGCCAATGGTAATGTCGACACAAGATAGTGCGACCTCGACACCGGGCTATCCAACATAGCCCGAGGTCATCATGCCGGTAGCTCCTTGATACGTATACAACGAATCCATAATTTCTTATGTTTCATGCTATCTTATACCATGTTATTACATGTTTTATATGCATTTTATATAGTTTTATGCATTTTCTGGGACTAACCTATTAACAAGATGCCAAAGTGCCAGTTCCCTGTATACTGCTGTTTTTGGTTGTAGAAAAGTACTTAAGGAAATATTCTCGGAATTATTTATGAAGGTTCCAGAAGACCGAATAGCACACGAACTGGGGCACCAAGGCGCCGCCACCACGTGCTGGCGCGGACTGGGTGGGACTCGCGCGAGCAGCAGGTGGCGGGCCCTCGGGCCTCGACCGACCTCGCCCTTTCCACTATAAGTACCCCCAAAAAACCTAAGAACTGCACGGTGTTCATTATTTCCTCCACGAGTCCCGAGCAGCCGGCGTCGTCAACACCAATTCAGGAGAGATCAGAACTGCTCCCGGCACCCTCCGGGAGGGTGAATTGTCCCCGGAGGCCTCTACGTCGCCATGACCGCCTACAGGTTGATGCGTCATTAGTCTACCCTTGGACTACGGGTCCATAACAGTAGCTAGATGGTTGTCTTGTCTTCTTGTGCTATCATGTTAAGATCTTGTGGGCTGCCTATCATGATCAAGATCACTGTTATGTAATTCTCCATGTTGTGTTTGCTGGGATCCGATGAATATTGAGTACTAAAGTTATTACTTCATAATATATCATGTGTGTGCTATTTAATGATCTTGCATGCTCTCCGTTACTTTGTATGCTCTTGCCAAGTAGATGCTTGTAACTCCAAGAGGGTGTATCGACGCTCGATAGTAGGTTCATGTCTCTATTTAATCTGGGGCAGTGACAGAAAGCTCTAAGGTTATAGATGTACTATTGCTACTAGGGATAAAACAGTAGTACTTTATCTAAGGAAGATGTTACTTACTTACTTTAAACAGTGCTTAAGGCGATAATCTGTTGCATGTAACTTAATACTGAAAGGGGTGCGGATGCTGACCGGAAGGTGGATTATTAGTCATATATGCGGTTGGAACGGTCTATGTATATTGTTGTATTGCCCGAATGAATCTCACACTAGACATCATAACGTTAGTATATGCATTGGTTTGCTCATCATTATTGTATCAATTGCCCAGCTATAATTTGTTTACCCGCATGAATGAATGTTATTATTATTTATGTAGAGACACCACTAGTGAACTGTGGACCCCGATCCTTCTCTTTAATTTGATCAAACCATAACTTCAAACCTGTTACTTTCTGCAAGCAAACATGTTTCTTCACACATACGTTTAATACTTTGTTACAGCAAGCCAGTGAGATTGAAAACCTCACTGTTAAGTTGGGGCAAAGTATCTTGATTGTTTGTGTGCATGCTCCACGTCAACTACGTCAAGATCTTTCTGGCGCCGTTGATACCTCGGGGGAATTTATTATTTCATACTAGTTCGATAACCTTGGTTTCACCAGTGAGGGAAATTTATTACTGCACTACTTCATACCTTCCTCTTGGGGTCTCCCAACAACACACCCATCGTGTGCATCAAGCTCTTTTCTGGCACCGTTGTCGGGGAAATAAGATTTCCTTTGAAGACCTTCAACTACTTCGTCAACTTCGTTGCCGAGGAATCGAGCATTTTACTGCGAGGGGAGTTTTCACACTTGCAATATTTTTATTTATTGTCTTGCTTAGTTTATTTTTATTATTGTCTTGTTTGATTGATATAAAAAATACAAAAAAATTATTTACTTGAATTACTTTTGTTATTTCGGTTTTGTCTTTTATTTTGCTTCCTAAGTACACTTTTGAAGATCTTGCAGTAGGTAGTGGTTCTGTAATTGGGAAGGAAAATATTGAAGAATTCTTTAATTATGTTAGTAAAAGTGATATTGAGGAGAAATTCATAGCAGAACTTGCCCCAAATTAGGAAACTACTGCAACTTCTTTAGTTCACATGCTGGAAACAAGGTTTGTTAACCTTCATCCCTGTCGGGTTATGACTCCCAAGAATTGGGGGTAGTCGGTTCCTGAAGAGTAGTTCGTGAAGGGGGTTGAACGCGGAGGTCAAGACCCTTGAGGGACGCTGCTCGCCGGACCCGAAGACGACACACCCACGACAGAGATAGACACCGGCCTTTACCCAGGTTCACGGCCCTCGTGAGGAGGTAAGACCGCTACTCCTGCTTGTCTGTATTAGATGGTAGAGGTTACAATACAATGGAGTCTGCCGGAGGCCCCCTTGAGGCAGTTCTTGCCTGGGGAGGGAAGCGATGGTCTTCGTCCTCCTCCAGCCAGAGGCTATCCTAACAAGTGTTGCTAGGGTTTACAAGGGTTGTAGCACGCAAAGAGCCGACCTTTGCTACGATGGATGTCTTGTCCCTTTTATAGGCCCCTCTGGCGCTCTCCTTCGGCTTGGCCTTCAAGGTGGCTCCCACACGGCAGAGGCATTGTGGAGTAGGAGTCCACCGTGGTCCGTTTGTCCATGGACGCGGTCCATTGTTAATAAACGTGGGCGCGGTGGCCGACAGGCGGCCGACTGCGCTGTACTGCCCGCAGAGAGGGCACTCTCTGAGGTGGAGCCCGCGATGACGTTCTCCGTTGGAGGGTTGCGCCGTCCACCTGCTTTATCGCCAGATTAGATGGTCCTGACAGTTGCGGGACTCCCTCGAGGCGAGCTGGCGCCTCGGGAGGGTCCCCTGAGGCGAGGGACCCCTTGAGGGAAATGTTTCCACTTCAGGGCCTCAAGGGGAGTTGCCTCTCGAGGGTCCCGCCGGGCGGTGATTCCTGGTCCTTAGCCGTTTCGTCTGACTGGCCAGTGTGCGAGGCCTGGGGGGAATTGGCTCTCCAGACCCTAGTTCCCTCCGGGCTGATAGTAGCCCCGGGCCCATGATGGGCACGGTTTAGCCCTTGGGCTTAGGCGAAGTGTCGTGGGCGCTTAGTGCCCAGCCGGCCCGAGCCACGCGTCACTTGGACGAATAACGGCCTCGCACAATCCGGGGCGCGAGTCGTGGGGGGGTCCCACCACGTCCCGGCAACTGCTCCTCGAGGTGACTTAAAGCCTGAGCGGGGCAGCAGGGAGCCGTTACCGTTTCCAATTCTTCTCGCAGAAGTTTCCGCTTCCCAGAGCTCTCCGCCTCCATTCTCTCCTGCGATTCTCCCTTCTCCGTCTCCTTCAGTCTTCCGCGCCTTCGACGATGAGCCCACTCAAGAGCAAGGGCAAGGCCACCGCGGGGTCTTCCTCCTAGGCGGAGGCCCCTGAGGACGTTATGGGCGCAGCGCTACTGGGCGTGCGCGTCAACGAGAAGGCGCTAGCCAAGGTCCGGTACCTGGTGGCGGACCGGACGAACGAGCATGGCGCCACTTCCCTGAAGCCCGCGGCGCACGGAAAGTGCCTTGCTGCGGGACTGGTGCCGCCCTTCTCGCCGTTCCTGGAGGCGGTGCTGGCGTTCTACCAGGTGCAGCTGCTGCACCTGCACCCCAACTTTGTCCTCATCCTCGCCGTCTTCGCCTACCTCTGCGAGGCGTACCTGGGCCTGGAGCTCACGGTGGGGCTGTTCCGGTGGTTTTACGCGCTCCGGAACACGGCGAAGAACGAGCGCTCTGGGTGCGTCTCGTTCCGCATCGTCGACAGCATGGGGAGCGTCTATATCCCCATGTCTTGGAGCAAGGACAAGGCCATCACTTCAGTGATGAAGAAGGTAGACGATTTCCGTCAGAAGTATTTCTTTGTTGGGGTGGAGCATCCCTGCGCCTTCCTCGAGGTCCCCGACGAGCCCCCGGTGAAGAACTCCCATTGGGGCAAGGCCACCTCTGACGGCGCCCGGAACGTGAGCTTGATGGGGCGCCTGAGCTTCCTCCGCGAGGAGGGCCTCACGAGGCAGATGATTATGGCGGACTTCGTGACGCGCCGCATCGCGCCCCTCCAGGCACACTCGGTCCCGATGTGGATGTACTCGGGGCCGAGCGACAAGATGCGGCTCCACATCGAGGACAACGACAAGGACACCATTGACAACGTCCTCTCCGCGCTCTTCGTTAATCCATCGGTGCTTGCCGTGGATGAGCTCCCCGCGGCGCTCCGTCCCCTTCACCAATACAACCTGACGGAGCGCTTGGACCTCATGGAGGGGATGCCTCCGTTCGGCCCGACAGTCCAGGCGGACTTCAAGGTGCCGACGCCGGCCAGGCGGGGAGCGGAGGGGGCCGATTCTCCCTCGGGCTCAGGAGCTGGCCCAGGTGAGGAGGAGGCCGCGGCAGGGGAGGTTTCCTCCTCGAGGGCCGGGCCATTTACTGACAAAATTTGTGATATCTCGTCAGGCGATGAAGACGCCTTCGTTGTGGCGCCCTCACGCCTCGTGGAGGAGGAGGCTGAGGAAGAGAAGGACTCTGACGCGGAGGCCTCTGCGGGAGGGCGCGGGCCCCGCACCAAAGCCGTCGTGGACCGCTCGCGGGCGAGGCCGTCTGACGTTCCTTCCAAAAGGAAAGCTGAGACGCCCCCAGCAAGGCCTACTTCCAAGCCCTTCCCCTCATGGTGCTCGCCAGGCTTGATGTGGGTCGACGCTGGCTTGGGATCGTTTGCCTTTTAGCTTTCTCTTTCACTTTACCCTTTACTGAAGGTCTTCTCTTGGGATCTTGTCAGTGATCTAGTGCCTGCGAAGCGCCGCCGGGTTCACAAGGCGGCTGATGTGAAGAGCGCCAGGGCAGGGGCCGTGGTTGAAGAGGCCGCGAGGCCAGTGGAGACGGCCCCCACGGGCCCCCTTGAGGGGCGCCTCAAGCGGAGGCGGCTGCGCCCCAGGCGGGGGCGGCAGGGCCTCGGGTGGAGGAGGGCGCGGCAAGCCCAGAGGCACTTGCACCGCCCCCCGAGCCTCTGGTGGTGGAAGGCTCGGAGGAGAAAACTTCCGCACCGCCTCGCGCCCCTACTCCTCCTCACGCGGCTACGCCTCCACGTGAGGTTACTCCACCGCGAGAACCAACACTGCCGCGCGTGTTGACGCCTCTGCGTGGGCCTACCCCGCCGCCTGCGGCCACTGCTCCCGTGCAGCCTGCGAGGGAAGCGCGCGAGGCAGTAGCAGGCACTGGCGGACCTGCTAGGGGAGATGCTTCCTCGCCTCCTCGTCAAGCTGCGACCGAGGAACGCCCTGCAGCCGCAGGGCCGGAAGAGGATGCCGGCGCGGGCACAAGCGAAGCCCAGGCTAGCCCCGAGCTTCTCCCGAGGCCGGGCCCGAGAGACTCGACGCCGGGGCCGGGCCCTCCACGAGCCAGGAGCTGGTCCTCCGCGGCTGAGACTGGAGCACGGGGCGCCGCGAGGTCGCCTTCGGCCTTGTGAGGGAATCCTTGCAGGGCTTGGAGGCGCACCTTGCCCTAGGGGACATATGGCTAGCTCGGCAGCAGGAGGAGCTGGCGAGGTCGTGGGCGTCTTTCCACGTGGCGGTCGAGGCGCTCCGGCTGGAGGATGCGGTGCTGCAGGCCGCACGCGAGGAGGCCACCCGCTTCGCCAAGGAGATTCGCGAGGGGGCCATCCGTGACGCTGCAGAGCTCCTCGAGCCCCTCCAAGCGGAACGCGACACTGCCGCGGAGCTTCTGCGTGAGGCCAGGGCGGAGGGTAAGGCGATGGAGGGCTCACTGGCGCAGATACGCCGCGAGTTGGGCGAGCTGGAGGCCCAGCTGCTCTCCGCCCACCTGGCCGCACATGCCGCTCTGGAGAAGGACCGCAAGGTCTTTGCCGAGCGTGAGCGGCAGCTGGCCTTCAAGGAGAAGGAGCTGCAGCAGCGTGAGGAGCAGCGTCTTCAGGCGGAGAAGGACCTGGTCGCCCAACGCGAGGCCCTTGAGGAGCGTGAAGGAGACCTGGCCAAGGCGACCTTGAAGTACGACGAAAACGTCGCTGCGCAGAAGCTGGCTTACGAGCGCTTCGAGCGGCGTTTTGCCGAGAAGAAGAAGGAGGCAGAGGACGCCCTCACGGAGCACGAGAAGCAGTTCCACAAGTCCACCTCTCAGAAGTACCGCGACCTGGCCCAGAATCAGGAGGACCACTTCAAGGCCAAGAGCGTCGTGGATGCTCAGCGGATCGCCGAGATCGAGAAGGCCAACTCCAAGCTGGAGGCCCGCCTCAAGCGCGCTAAGGACGGTCATCGCCGAGCAGAGGAGGCTCGCATCAAGGCAGTCCACAACCTCAACTCCTTGGACAAGGATGTGGAGGAGCAGGTGGCTCCGGCGATGGAGCGGGCGGCGGAGGCCTCGGACTCTGCCCAGGCGGCTCGCGCGCTCTCGAAGCAGCGTGAGCGAATGTTCGAGGCGATGGTCGCTCGTGGCAACGAGCTTGCCACGCAGCTCGGCGCGGACGCGGCGCATACTGACGTCTGAGGCCGTGGCGACACTGCCATGTACCTGGTCTACTTCGACCAGCTCTTCGAGGCGCTCGAGGGTCCCGTCGTCGAGCTTCGCGAGATGATTGAGGACGAGAGCCGTCAACTTCTGGGGTGGTGGTTGATCGCATCTTCACCAACCTCAAACTCCTCACGCCAGACTTTGACCTCTCCTCCATGACAGAAGCTGCTCAGGGCGACGACGCGCAGCGGGTCTCCGCTTCCCTCCGCGAGCAAGTTGATGCCTTCTGCAATCACTTTAGGCGCGCGGAGGCTACGGCTGAGGACAACGAGGAGGAGGCCTGCTCTGCCGAGGCTGAAAAGGGTGTCGCGGAGGAGGTCCAAGGCGGCGCTGCTTCCCCCTGAGCCTCTCCTTATTGCGCATGCGAGCGCTTGTATCTGAAACAACTGTGAGTTTAGATATATTAAGACCTTTTGGCATGTAATATACTCTTTATTGATGTTTGATTCGAGCTTGTTTGCCCCCCGTGAGGTCTCTTTGGACTCATCTTCATGTCTATTTGTTCTCAGCGTCGGTAGGTCCCATCTCTTCGTGCCATGACTCCGCCACTTTGGTATGCAGGAGCAATGACTCCGCAAGGCCCGGGGGAGTTTAGGCCTAGGAGAGGTAAGAGCCCTGAGTCGCGGTGCTCAAGTGCCCCCCTTAGACGTGCGAATAGTCCATGAAGCGTAAGGGAAAGCGAAGTCGCTTGAGGGGAAAACGTGCGATAGGGGGAGAAAACGCTCTTAAGGCGTGGGTGCGAGACTTAGCTTCTCGTGGTTTTTGCCTTGCAGAGGCTTTTCGCCTGGCGAGGTTGCCCACTTGACGGGTCGCTCCCGGATGCCTCTTCAGGCTCGTGGGGGGATTTTTCCGTGCAGATATTAGAGGGGCGAACCCAAATGCTGGAACACGGTTCAAGGGACTCACGCGCGCTTATAGGTCCCCTCAGGCGTTCCTTGCGAGGAGAGTAAGTACCAAGGTCCTCTGTAGAGATGGTGTGTTTGTGTGATCTTGCCCTCCAGCCAGAGCTCGGACTCTTGGATTTTGCAGTGCTGCTGGTGTGTCATTTGAGGCACTGGCACCGTACTCAGCCCCCGCTCGCGAGGTACGCATGTGGAGAGATATAAGCGCACAATTCAACAGAGTAATGCAAAAATAAAACTCACCAAATATATTACGAAGCGGAGGCGAGGCGCTAAGTTCACTTGGGAACGAAATTGAGTCATTATGCTTGGGGTTGACAAGTTAATGTTTTGACCATGTCGAGGCATGGGGACCACCCATTAGTGGCAGAGACTCTCAACGGACAGAGGTGGCTCGTTAAATGGAGAGCTCGGAGGGTTTCCCCTCGAGAGAAGCCTTTGGAGCTTGGAGGTTTAAGCCGTGAGCTCTTAACCTCTAGAGACAAAGATGCTTGGAGGTTGAGCCGTAGGCTGCCTCCTCCGGTAGAAGTCTCGACGTGACAATGATCACGGTTGCGTTTGTTCCCTTAGGAGACAAAAAATTCTTGGGAGGTTTAAGCCGTGAGCTCTTAACCTCTAGAGACAAAGATGCTTGGAGGTTGAGCCGTAGGCTGCCTCCTCCGGTAGAAGTCTCGACGTGACAATGATCACGGGCATGACAATGATCACGGTTGCGTTTGTTCCCTTAGGAGACAAAAAATTCTTGGGAGGTTTAAGCCGTGAGCTTTTAACCTCTAGAGACAAAAAATGTTTGGAGGTTGAGCCGTAAGCTGCCTCTTCCGCTTTATGTCCTGACGTGACAATGATCACGGGCGTGACAATGATCACGTTTTGAGTTTGTTCCTTGTGCATACAAAGATTTGTGAGGTTTAAGCCTTGAGCTTTTAACCTTTAGAGACAAAAAATGCATGGAGGTTGAGCCGTAGGCTGCCTCTTTCGCTAAATGCCTTGACGTGACAATGATCACGGGTAGAACATGCGTAGGTGCATGATGTTCTATGGATTCTTGACCGGGACGTCGTCTTGAGTCTCGAGGCGAGCCGACCCAGGCCTGGCGATGTGGGTGACCCTGTAGGGGCCTTCCCACATCGAGGACAGCTTGTGGAGGCCCTCCCTGGAGAGGATTCGCCTGAGGACGAGATCGCCTGCCTCCAGGGTGCGCGAGCGCATGTTGCGGCTGTGTTAGCGTCTCAGGTCCTGCTGGTATTTGGCCGCCCGGAGGGCGGCGCGGCATCGTAGCCCTTCAAGGAGCAGCAGGTCGTCGTTGTGGATGTCCTCTTGCTGGTCCTCGTTGTAGGCAAGGACCCATGGGGATCCATGCTTTATCTCTGTGGGGAGGACTGCTTCGGCTCCATAGACGAGGGCGAACGGTGTTTCCCCGGTGTGCTTGGGTGGCGTGGTACGGATGGACTAGAGCACCGAGGGGAGCTCGTTGATCCAGCCCTTGCCGTGGCTCTTGAGGACATCTAAGGTCCTGGTCTTTAGGCCTTTGAGGACCTCTGCGTTTGCGCGCTCAGCCTGTCCATTGCTTTGCGGATGGGCGACTGAGGCGAAGCAGTGCTTGATGCCCATTCTTTCACAGTAGGCTCTGAAGATGCCACTGGTGAATTGTGAGCCATTGTCAGTGATGATGCGGTTAGGCACTCCGAAGCGGCAGACCAGACCTCTGCTGAATTTCACCGCCGCGCCTGCTGTGATTGTGTGCGTCGCCTCCACTTCAGGCCACTTTGTGAACTTGTCAATGGCCACAAAGAGGTAGCGATATCCACCTTGCGCCGTTGGGAAATGTCCCAGGATGTCCAGCCCCCAGACCGCAAACGGCCACGAGAGCGAAATGGTCTGAAGTCCCAGTGCTGGTTGGTGGATTTTCTTGGCATGGAATTGGCAGGCTTCACATGCTTGAATGATGTCCATTGCATCTTGAAGTGCTTGAGGCCAGTAGAAGCCGCTCCTGAAGACTTTGCCTGCGAGGGTGCGGCCGCACGAATGGTGGCCGCATTCCCCGCTGTGGATGTCCTTGATCAGGAGTTTGCCTTCTTCAGGAGGGACACATTTGAGCGTGATGCCGTTTGGGCGCTTGCGATAGAGAATTCCTTCGAGGATTTGGTACGATTTTGTTTGGCGGGCAATTTGCTCCGCTTCAACGTCTTCCTCGGGAAGGACCCCTTTGTGGAGGTAATCTTTGATCTCGTCGATCCATCATGTTTCTTGGTGCACCGCTGTGAGCAATAGACGCTCCCCTGTAGGGGGCCCGCAGCCTGGAGCCCCGCTTGCAGGTGGTGGCGGGAGCGCTTCGTCTGTGCTTGCGGGCAGGGCCTCTTGGGGCTGCTTTATGGATGACTTGACGAGCCTTTCTTCAAAGACACATTGCGGCTGAGTTTGCCTCTTTGATGCGCGCTTGGCGATGTCATCAGCCTCTTGATTTTCCTTTCTTGGGATGTGCATGAGCTCCATTCCCTTGAAGTGCTTCTCGAGCCTACGGACCTCTTCAAGGTATGCAGCCATGTGGTCGTCCTTAGGCTTGTAGATTTTGTTAGACAAGTTGACGGGCAACTAGGAGTCGCCCTAGATGAGTAGATGCTTGACGCCTAGGGCGATTACGGCGCGTAGGCCGGCAAGCAAGCCTTCATACTCGGCGATATTGTTGGATATCTTGTCGGTTCCGAAGCTCAGCTGGATTGCGAAATACAACTTGTCGCCTTTGGGTTAGATCAGGACTACGCCTGCCCCGCCGCGGCGACAAGCGAAAGCTCCGTCGAACTTCATGGTCCAGAGGCTGGGCATTGCGGCTCCAGAGGGCTCTTGCTCTTCTCCCAAAGGCTCTTCAGGGGTTGAGTCAGTCCATTCGGCGACGAGGTCAGCCAGCGCTCTTCCTTTGATTACCCTTGTGGTATCGAAGCGCAAATTGAATGGCTGTAGCTCTATGTTCCATCCTGCGACACGATCTGTTGCGTTTGGGTTGCGTAGTATTTGCTCCAGGGGAAAAGAGGTGACCACTGTGATGGGGTGCCCCTGGAAGTAGTGTCGCAGCTTTCTTGAGGCGATGAGGAGTGCGAGGAGAAGCTTCTGCTGCATTGTATACAGCTCGTGAGCATCACGCAGTACTGTGCTGACGAAGTAGACTGGATGCTCGATGATGGTAGTTCATGTAGCCTTGGCGTCTTTTGCCTGAGGTGGCTTAGCTTGGCCCTCGATGGGGCTTGCCTCTAGGGGGTTGGCCTGGGCCCCGAGGGGGTTGGCTTCCTTAGGCTCCTTGGCAGGATTTCCTTGCAGCGGTTGGCTTGGGGTGGGCCTCTCTTGGGACTTTGTGCCTGGCGGAGGGTTTGTGAGGGCTTCCCTTTCGTCGAGCTCCTTATCAGGAGGATTTTTCTTTGGAGTGGCTGCACTCTTCTTGTGGAGTACTAGCTCTTCTCTTTCCACCACAAGGACATCACTGGCTGTTTGAGGAGTAGCTGATAAGTACAGCTTCAGGTGCTCGCCAGGCCTTGGGGAGACCATTACTGGTGGGCTGGCCAGATACTTCTTCAAGTCCTCAAATGCTTTTTCAGCTTCAGGGGTCCACTTGAAAGTGCCCGTTCTTTTCATGATCTTGAAGAACGGCAGGGCTCTTTCACCAAACTTGGAGATGAATCGACCCAAGCTGGCCATGCAGCCTGCTAGGCATGGCATGTCCTTGAGCCTGCGTGGAGGTTGCATGTCTTCTATGGCCTTGATTTTGTCTGGGTTTGCCTCTATGCCTCGATGATACACGAGGAACCCAAGCAATTTGCCTGAAGGTACTCCAAAGACGCACTCGGCGAGGTTGAGCTTGATGTTCACCTTGCACAGGCTAACAAAACTTTCTTCAAGATCTCCGAGGAGAGTATTTCCTTCTCGTGATTTCACGACGATGTCATCGACATATGCCTCGGCGTTCCGCCCCATTCGCCCGCCAAAGGCTATCCTCATCAACCTCTGGAAAGTGGCTCCGACGTTTTTTAGGCTGAAAGGCATGCAGACGTAGCAATACACACCGCACGGAGTGAGGAAAGCCGTCTTCTCCTCGTCCTCCTTAGCCATCTTTATCTGGTGATAACCAGAGAAGGCATCGAGGAAACAGAGGAGGTCGCAGCCTGTCGTGGAGTCCACAATCTGGTCAATTCTGGGCATGGGATAAAGGTCTTTCGGGGCAGGCCTTTTTACATCAGTGTAGTCGATGCAGAGACGGCCTCCTCCGGCGGGCTTTGGGACTACCACGCCGTTGGAGAGCCAAGTGGGGTGCGCGACTTCGCGAACGACTTTTGCCGCTTTGAGCTTCTCGACCTCCTTGACGATGAATGCTTGCTTCTCGGGGGCTTGCTTTCTTGCTTTTTGCTTGACGGGGCGCGCGTTTGGGCACATGGCCAAGTGGTGATCGATCACCTCCCTCGGTACACCAGACATTCTGACGGTGTCCAGGCGAACATGTCAGAGTTTTCCTGGAGGAACGCGACGAGCGCGCTTTCCTATTTGGGAGGCAGCGCGGCGCCAATGGTGACGCTAGCCCCTGAGCCTTCATCCCCCGAGCTGCTGGAGCTCAGAGAGATCTTCTTTGTAGCAGCTGCCTTCTGGGAGAACAACTGCTTCTTCTTCTTGGGTCTCTCAAGAGGCTCCAGGTCCTCTTCTGCGGGGAATGCCATGGCGGCGGTCTTGTAGGCCGTCTCAACGGCGCGCGTAGCGTCCAGAACATGCCCACGGATGGTGATCGTGCCAGCGCTGTCGGGGATCTTGACCATGTTGTAGGCATGGTGCATAACGGCCATGAACTTCGCGAGCGCGGGGTAGCCGAGGATGGCATTGTACCGCAGGCCGATGTGTGCGACATCGAAATCGATGTGCTCGGTGCGGTAATTTTCCTTGCTCCCGAAGGTGACGGCAAGCCTGACCTGGCCTAGAAGCTCGATCGAGCCGCTGGTGACCCCCGTGAAGGGCCTCGAGGGCATGAGCCGCTCGTAGGGCACTTGAAGCGCTTCGAACGTATCTATGGAGATAACGTTCAGGCTTGCTCCGCCATCGATGAGAGTCTTGGAGACAGCCACGTTGTCGATGGTGGGGCTGCAGACCAGCGGGAGGGTTCCAACAGTCTTGTTGGACCTGGGGTGGTCCTGAGCGTCGAAGGAGATGGTGTACTGCGACCACTTGAGGGGCCTGGAGGTTTCCGTTCTTGGGAGGACGGCGTTGAGCTCGCGGGCGAACTGCTTGAACTGGTTGTTCGACTTCGGCGCCTGCGCCCCCCCCCCCCCCGGGGGATGCAGGCAATGGCGCCTCTCGGGGCTTGGTAGCCGCCGTCTTCCTCGTCAGGGAGGTTGCCATTCTTTTCTGCGGCGTTGGCCTGATTTCCAGATGGTTTCTGGTAGCCGCCCTTGCGTCCGCTCCCGCGGTAGCCACGACCTCGGCCGTGGCTGCCACTGCCCTCTGCTTGCTCGCGCTCCTTGATCAACCTTTTAAGGTCGATGCAGGACTCTTTAGAGTGGCCGCACCTGCTGTGGTTGATGCAGAAAGGGCGGTGGTCATCTCTTCTCTCTCTAGGCTCGGGGGAGTCCCTGTGGGTGCCCTTCGCGTCAGGATCTGCCGCGAGAACCGCGGTGGCCTTGCGCTTGGGCTCCTCCTTCTTCTTCTGGCTCTTGGACCCCTCAGCGTCATCGTCCCCTCTCGAGGATATCTTGACAAAGAGGAGTCCCTCTTCATCCTTGGCGCACTTGTCCACCAGGTCGAACTGCTTTACCACGGAGGTGAGCTTGTCGTGGATGCCCTGCTTCTCGAGCATCCTGCTGTTTGTGACGCCCTCGCGGAAGGCGGCGAATACTTGGGTGTCAGGGATGTTCGGGATCTTGTTGCGCACTTGGCTGAAGCGCTGGATGTACTTGCGGAGCGTCTCATCCTTCTTCTGCACTACAGCGCGCAGGTCGTTGTGGGTGAGGGCGCGCTCGTCTGTCCCCTTGAAGTTGGAGACGAACTGCTTGCAGAGCTCCTCCTAGGAGTTCACGGAGACCTGAGGGAGGTTCAGGAGCCACGACAGCGCAGAATCGCGAAGCGCGTGGGAGAACCAATTGGCCATGACCTTGTCATCGCCACTCGCAGCTTGGATTAACCAATTGGCCGATCTCCTCCACGAGCCTGTTCTGGCGGTTTTGCTGGAGCTCCATCCCCACGCGAACGTCGGGCGCGGTGCGCTGCACGATCAAGCAATCGTGCGGCGAGGTCGCGTGCGAAGCAACCCTCTGCGTCGCGGCCGGTGGAGGTCCCGGAGGTGGCGGAGGCGCGTTTGTCGCGACCGTGCCCGCGTGAGAGGGATGCAGGTTGGACTGCGACAGAGCAGGGCGCGTCGTGGCGATGCCGACGAGGTGGTTGAGGCGTTGGAGCCACTGCTTGTGGGCCACAGCGGTGGGCTGGTAGCGTAGAAGCTCCTGCGCCATGAGCAGCGCGGTGTGTGGAGCGGGGTCGGTCCTCCCCGGGCCCGAGCCGCTCGAGTGCTACGACGGGTGCGACGACTGTGCGTCCTCCTGATGCTCGGAGTCGCGTTCCGGCGCCTCGGCATGAGGGCCGGAAGGGACGCGCTCTTCGTGACGGGGTCGTCCCCGCCTTGCGCGGGTGGTTGCGGTGTCCGGCGGCGCGCGCGCTCCTTCAGGCGCGCGCCGGTTGACGCAGGCGACGCGGGCGGCGCGGGTGTTCCCCATGGCGCGGAGACGAACTCGAAGGTTGCTGACGCGCCTCAACCCCCTACCTGGCGCGCCAAATGTCGGGTTATGACTCCCAAGAATCGGGGGTAGTCACTTCCTGAAGAGTAGTTCGTGAAGGGGGTTGAACGCGGAGGTCAAGACCCTCGAGGGACGCTGCGACGCTGCTCGCCGGACCCTAAGACGAAACACCCACGACAGAGATAGACACCGGCCTTTACCCAGGTTCACGGCCCTGGTGAGGAGGTAAGACCGCTACTCCTGCTTGTCTGTATTAGATGGTAGAGGTTACAATACAATGGAGTCTGCCGGAGGCCCCCTTGAGGCAGTTCTTGCCTGGGGAGGGAAGCGGTGGTCTTCTTCCTCCTCCAGCCAGAGGCTATCCTAACAAGTGTTGCTAGGGTTTACAATGGTTGTAGCACGCAAAGAGCCGACCTTTGCTATGATGGATGTCTTGTCCCTTTTATAGGCCCATCTGGCGCTCTTTCGGCTTGGCCTTCAAGGTGGCTCCCACACGGCAGAGGCATGGTGGAGTAGGAGTCCACCGCGGTCCATTCGTCCATGGACGCGGTCCATTGTTGATAAAGGTGGGCGCGGTGGCCGACAGGCGGCTGACCGCGATGTACTGCCCGCAGAGAGGGCAGTCTCTGAGGTGGAGCCCGCGATGACGTTCTCCGTTGGAGGGTTGCGCCGCCCACCTGCTTTATCGCCAGAATAGAAAGTCTTGGCAGTTGCGCAGCAGGCGGCGCCACTTTGTTGACCCCTTTATCACCAAAACGGCAACGGGGGTGCTTGTGTTACCGCGTGAGCGTGGCAGAGGCCACGTGCGTCCTGCCGTACTTCTTTGGCCGCAACGTTTCCCTTCAGGCACGGGGAGGCCTGAGGGGAGATTCCTGCGGGACTCCCTCGAGGCGAGCTAGCGCCTCGGGAGGGTCCCCTGAGGCGAGCGACCCCTTGAGGGCAATGTTTCCACTTCAGGCCCTCGAGGGGAGTTGCCTCTCGAGGGTCCCGCCAGGCGGTGATTCCTGGTCCTTGGCCGTTTCGACTGACTGGCCATTGTGCAAGGCCTGGGGGGAATGGGCTCTCCATACCCCAGTTCCCACTGGGCCGACAATCCCGTATTACAACAAATGTTTCTTAATCTTCATAATGTTAATAATGCTGAATTTTTTTTTTTTATCATGGAGACCTTGCTTAAAGAATTTGGTGATGTTGCCATAGAAGCTAGGAAAGTTTTTGATCGATTTGATATGCAAGGCTCATGTGTATATGTCATTAATGCACTTAAAAAATTAGTAAAAACAGAACCTATTAAGGGGGATAAAATGAAATTTCCAATACCTATTAAACTTGTAGCTATGCATGAAGCTTTAGAAGAAAATTTTGATTGGATAGTCACTCAAAACCCATTTGATAAAAGTAGTAAACCTAAAAGAAATGAAAGGGGCACCTCTGAAACTTATATAGATAAAATACAATGCATAGTTTAAAGGGTTTCTTCTCTTGATCTTGATAATACTTGAGTTTTACTCTTTGTGCCGAGCTCAAAGGCGTTAAACAAAAACGCTTATGGGAGACAACCCACTTTTATTTCCTGTTATTTTTTTTGTTTGCATCAAGGACTTGTCCTACCTCTGTAGAAATTCCTTTGTATCTTTATATTATTGCATTGTTGGGTCAAGTTAAGCCTCTAGTTGAATGTTGATGCTAAATTTTGATTCCTGCGCATAAACAGTTTTCTGCTGTTCGCTGTTTAATTCATAACTCTTCACTTGAACGTCAGAAAAATCTGATATTTTTTGTGCATAATCCTCAGATGCATACGCAACTTTAATTTGTTTAGAGTTTTCTGATTTGGGCAAGTTAAGTGCCTTGAAAAAATTAATCTTTACGGACTATTCTGTTTTTTTTACAGATTTGCCATTTATTTTGCATTGCCTCATTTGCTATTTTGATTGGATCTTTTTATCCTATAAAGTATCAGTGTCTGTAGCTAATGTACAGTATCATTGGTAGGAATTGTGTTACTACATAATATCATAATGTTTTATGCACTAACCCTCTAATGAATTTTACACTAAGTTTGGTGTGGAGGAAGTTCTCAAGGATCAAGAGAGAAGGATAATATAATGTGATCAAGAGGATAGTAAAACCAAAGCTTGGGGATGCCCTAGTGGTTCACCCCCAATATATTTCAAGAAGACTCAAGCGTCAAAATTTAAGGATGCCCAAGGCATCCCCTTCTTCATCAACAAACTATCAGGTCCTTTCTAGTGTAACTATATTTTAATTCCGCCACATCTTATGTGCTTTTCTTGAAGCGTCGTGTTTTTTTGTTTATGTTATTTTCATTCTCTTAATAAAATGGATCCTAGCATTATTTTTTGTGGGAGAGTGACAGGCTCCGCTTTTTTGTATGAATACTCGTATTCTTCACTTATATTTGTTGAGTATTCTTTTCTAGCTACTGCTATGCTTTCTAGCTCTTGTTTTTCATGCATCTCTTGCTAGAGCTGTTAACTTTGTTATATAATACTCTCATATCTCATTGTTTAATTACTTGGAGAGTTTATCTTTTAAATAAGTTGATTGGTGTTTGGTTGAGAACAAAAATTGCTAAAAGTGGTAGATGGTATAACTAAATGATACATAATCTTGTAAATCATTAAATTGTGTCACTTGAATCATTGATCTTGTTTTGAGATATTAATTTACTTAATGGTAAACATGATGGTCTATGAAAGTGGAATAATTAATGGTTGGTCTAGAGAAACTTGAAGTTGTGCCACACTTAAAATTCCAGTTGATTGCATAATGATATTTGACTTCTATTTGCCTAAGGAAACCGTAATGCCTTTATGTTATGCCTTTATGTTATGTTCCCCAACAATGACTTGTTTATTTTCCACAGCACCCCTTGGAGTAATTTTCATTATGCCTTGTAAGATCATGTTTTTTTATTTGGAATCTTTTTACTTGTGAGTTCTAAAACTGCGGTTTTCATGGCACTTCCACCACCATATTGCTAGCTTCTTCGGTACTTTGCATTGCCCGTACTCACATTGAGAGTTGGTGCATACTACGCGGGTACATCCAAACTCGTGGGAGATCTTCATCTTGTTCTCCTACACATAAGCCAAATATCTTACTCAAAACTTCCACCATACCTACCTACTACAACATTTTCATAGTTGTTCTGAGATATATTGCCATGCAACATCCATCTTACGTTACATCACTAGTTATCATTCATTACTCATATTTTGCTTTGCGTGATTCTGTAAAGCTGATGTGTGGTTTTACCCATGTTAAGCTAGATCATTGCATAACCTCCTACACTGGCAGAGGCACCGTTATCATATACATATTATGTCACATTCATATTAGTTACTTATATCATCAGTATGTTGCCATATAATTATTAGTGTGTTGTCATATATCAGTTACCATATTAGGATGCTTGCCCCTAAAAGTTAAAAGAGCCATGGAGGCCATCGAAAAGGGAAAAAAAGAAAAAAAATAGAAAACAGAGAAAAAGAGAAAAAAGAAAGACGGAAAAATAAATAAAAAGGGGGCCGCATTACTATTGTTTTCACACACTTGTGCTGATGTTAAAGCACCATATCATCTATAGTCATTATTTGTGCTCATGTTTAGCACTTGTACTGCATATGAGAGAGTTTTCATGTCTTAGTTGCATAACTATCTGGGGAACTTTACACTATAGAACTTGGCTTGTATATTCCAATGATGAGCCTCCTCAAAAGTGCTCTAGGTCTTTGTGAGCAAGCAACCTGGATGCACCCCCACTAGTTCCATTGGAGAGCTTTCATATACTTATAACTCTATGTGCACCCGTTGTGTGGCAATCACTACTCCTTGCATAGCTTCTATTATAATACTTTCTCTTGTCTAATGATCACTTGAAGCTTTGTGAGACTTTCTTCTGTTGGCCTTCCAAACCTCCATTAATATTCTCTAAGCCATAACATGCTGGTGCCAGGAACCAACGTTGAACGCTTGCTTGTTTCTTTTGAACAAATAAAGTATTGATCTTCTACGTGCATATTGATATTGCTTGACTTGATCCTTTCACAAAGTTGTCATGTTTGTTGGAAGCATTAGATGATTATCTTGTTGTGCTTGAAGATTAAATCATATTTAATATCTACTTTGCATAGTTGATTGCTATCTAGTACTATATCATTGAAAGCTTTGCTTTGCCTACTTTTTTATTTATTACTCATTTGATATCAATATAAATTACAACCCTTATTCATTTGATCTCAGTTTACATGCCTTACATTATTACGTGATCAAGATTGTGTTTAAGCATGTCACTTCAGAACTTATTCTTATTTTATCGTTCTTGCCTACTCGGGACGAGTAGAACTAAGCTTGGGGATGTTGATACGTCTCCCGTGTATCCATAATTTCTTATGTTCCATGCTATGTTATACCATGTTATTACATTTTTTATATGCTTTTTATATAGTTTTATGCATTTTTTGGAATTAACCTATTAACAAGATGGCAAAGTGCCAGTTCCCTGTTTTGTTTTTGTTTTTGGTTTCAGAAAGTACTTAAGGAACTATTCTCGGAATTGGACGAAAAACATCCTGGGATAATTTTTTATATATGAAGGTACCAGAAGACCGAAGAGCACACGAAGTGGGGCACCGAGGCGCCGCCACCACGTGCTAGCGCGGCCAGGGTGGGACCCGTGCAAGCAGAAGGTGGTGAGCCCTCGGGCCTACACCGACCTCGCCTTTCTCCTATAAGTACCCCCCAAAAAATCTAAAAATCGCATGGTGTTCATTATTTCCTCCATTGGTCCCGAGCCGCCGCTATCGTCAACACCAATTCGGGAGAGTTCCGAACTGCTCCCCGGCACCCTGCCGGAAGGGGGAATCGTCCGCGGACGCCTCTACGTCGCCATGACCTCCTCCGGACTGATGTGTGAGTAGTCTACCCTTGGACTACGGGTCCATAATAGTAGCTAGATGGTTGTCTTCTCCTCTTGTGCTATCATGTTTAGATCTTGTGAGCTGCCTATCATGATCAAGATCACCATTATGTAATTCTCCATGTTGTGTTTGCTGGGATCCGATGAATATTGAGTACTAAAGTTATTGCTTCATAATATATCATGTGTGTGCTATTTAATGATCTTGCATGCTCTCCGTTACTTGTGTATGCTTTGGCCAAGTAAATGCTTGTAACTCCAAGAGGGGGTATTTATGCTCGATAGTAGGTTTATGTCTCTATTTAATCTGGGGCAGTGATAGAAAGCTCTAAGGTTGTAGATGTACTGTTGCTACGAGGGATAAAACATTTGTATTTTATCTAAGGATGATGTTACTTACTTACTTTACATAGAGTGCTTAAGGCGATAATCTGTTGCATGTAACTTAATACTGAAAGGGGTGCGGCCGCTAACTGGAAGGTGGATTATTAGTCATAGATGCAGTTGGAACGGTCTACGTATATTGTTGTATTGCCCGAATGAATCTCACACTAGACATCATAACATTATTATATGCATTGGTTTGCTCATCATTATTGTATCTATTGCCGAGCTGTAATTTTTTTACCCGCATGAATGAATGTTATTAGTATTTATGGAGAGACACCACTAGTGAACTGTGGACCCCGGTCCTTCTCTTTAATCTGATAAAACCACAACTTCAAACCTGTTACTGTATGCAAACAAACATCTTTCTCCACACATACGTTTAATCCTTTGTTACAGCAATCCAGTGAGATTGACAACCTCACTGTTAAGTTAGGGCAAAGTATCTTGATTGTTTGTGTGCAGGCTCCACGTCAACTATGTCAAGCTCTTTCTGGCGCCGTTCATACCTCGGGGGAATTCATTATTTCCTACTGGTTCGATAACCTTGGTTTCACAACTGAGGGAAATTTGTTGCTGCACTACTTCATACCTTTCTCTTGGGGTCTCCCAACAACACACCCACCGTGTGCATCACTCCTGCAGGCGTCGTCCTGGATAATCATTGTCCCTTGTCAGAGACAAGACATGTCTTCGCCCATGCCTCTTAGCCTTTACCGGTTTGCCGGCTAGGCATGTCCGGTCTTGTCACTGCAGTGTTGTACCGGCTGACACGCTCGAGTGTCAGACGGGATATGACCATGCTTCCGTGTCAGGAGTGATGTGATCACACTTCCTTGTCAGTCGAGTGGCCACGCTCATTGACTCTTGCCCGATATGTAAGATGTCGGTCTCACATGGCGGAGTCTTGACCTGTCTTTCCTGCACAACAAAGACACAAAAGTACTTCCGACATCTAGAAGCCGGTTGCGTTAAGCCGAAATACCTTGCCTGGCCACCCGGGTTCTCCTCTACCCGGGATCATGTCGGCCTTATCCGACTTAGGCCCATGCCGGGTGGACTTTCCTTACCCAAGTCGGGTACTGCACACTATCCGGCTTGCCACAAAAGAGAAGTATCTCTAGGTCCAGCCGGTCACAGATATCTTAGGATTTCACCAAAGACATCTTCGAGAAGCTCATTCTTAGAGGAACCCTCGGCAATGCTTATGCTGCTCTCAGGGCCTGGGGGTGTATTTATAGCCTCCCCAAGGCGGCCCTAGGTGCTCCCAAGAGACATTCTGGCCCTAGCAACAGCCAACGGTCAAGTTGACCCTTCCTGTCACCAAGGGGCAGCCCTTTGCACCCTCCAAGGGTCGCTTCCTGTAGCTATACTGCTGATCTGTCCGGGGTTTAACCATACCCTGGGGGCAGCGCCCCGACACTAGTCCCCGAAGCTGGTGTCGCATTGCAACCTTGGGCAAAGAATGGCACCAGGTTTAAAAAAGAAACAAGCCGGAAGCCTTAGACAGAGATTCCCCGCACATGCTGGTCGGATAGGAATTACCGACATGGTCCAACCGACATCAAGGAAACCAACATGGCGCTTCTCGAAAAACTCGCCATTTCCCATCTCGGGCTACACCCGGAAGTTGAATCCGAGATGATGATCTCGAGATTTACGCCTGAAGTGACCGGTCTTGCAGATGGTCCCACCAAGGATTAAATCATGTCGGAGCAGCACTCAAGTGCTTTGACGTCCGTGCGCCGATTCGATTCCTACGGTCGTAACCGCACGCGATCCGGACACCGGTGGTTGCTCCCCACTACCCACGATGTGGCCGATCGTGCGGTCGTGGCCACTTCCACATCCGGCAATTGCCACAAGATGATCCGACCCATGATTTGTAATTTATGGGCGGGAATTTGGGAAATCACCCGCGGCCCTTCCTCATAAATAGAGGAATTGGGGACATGCTCCTCCTTCTTTCCCACTCCTTCACCCTGTCGCTGCCCGCACCGAGCGCTCCGTCGCCACGTCGTTCACCATACCGCGCATCCTCACCGGAGATCTCGACGTCGCCGACCGACTCTGCCACCGTCGCAATCGGTCCGCGCCTCTCCCGCGCCACGCCACCTCCATCTTCTACGGTAATTTTCTCGATCTCCGTTCCTTGATTGAATCGTGCCCGCGGCGGTTGAAGTTGTTCTACAAGAACATGCTAAGACTAGGTGTAGATTTGTGCGATAGATCTTCATTCTTGCGTCGCCCTGAGCATTTCTCGTAGTATTGGCATAGTTTGGTTTCATAATATGTGATGCATGAATCCTGCTTTCGGAAGATGATTTTCTCTTCACAAACCCTTAGAACCTTAATTTAGGCCCTTTTACTTGCCATTACACTTGCTCTGCCAGATCTTTCTGGCCAGATACCGGCGGTCAGCATTATTTTATGTCCGACATGCCCTCTACTTTTGACTTGCTGCCCTTTCTTTCTTGCATGATCCGGCTAACGGATCAACTCGGTTGCAGGTAGAGTCCGAGATGACCTCGGAGAACGCCGAGATGAGTAACGAGAATGTCTGAGGTGGATGGGAACGATCTGACACCACCCAGGATGATATCGACTGGCTACATCGGAGCCGACATATTCTGCCCGAGGTGGTCTACCGAATTTCCACGGGTGAGATCGAACCCATCGTCCAACCCGGGGAACGCGTGGTGTTCGTCACCCACTTTGAGCGTGGGTTTGGCCTCCCGGCAAGCCCTTTATTCCGATCATTCCTTGACCGATTTAGCATCCAACCTCACCATCTTCCTGCCAAGGCCATCACCACACACTCCGCCTTCGTCGCCTTCTCGGAGGGATATCTCGATCTCTGGCCCGTGGTCAATCTCTGGGCAAAATACTATTTGCTCCGTGGCCAGAGGATCCCAAACCCGGGGTCTGAAGACAAGGAGTTGATCGCCTGTGGTGCGGCCACCATCGTTCCTGTAGTGTACCTGCACCTAAAATAAGGCAGATACCTGTGTATAGTGCAAATCACTGGATCGATTCGTTTGCACACACAGTTACGATGTAATATCACAACAAAGTATCAATTTATTACAACGCTGATCCAGACTTAGAAAATATTCATTACAAATTTGCATAGCATAAAGCTAGCAGTGAACAGAGTAAACAGCGGAAAAGTATTCTTCATGGAGTCCCCAATCATCATCATGTGCCACAGGCGAGCATGTTGGTTGAAGACTCGAAAACCCTTAGTAAAACTTTCACTCATCATCAGGACAGTCTGCAATAAGATATATATTGCAACAACGTGGGTCAGAACCATTAAAAATGGAACTGGCAAGTGACACTATGGTGGACACTTAGAGGAATAACTCTATGACCTATATGCTTATTTGGCTGGAGGAGCTCAAGGCTATTTTGCAGAAAGAAAGTTTTTCCCTAACTTTTTGAAAACACTTTTCTTCTATTCGAGACATCCGTGGCATGAAATCCACTGTCTCATTCTACCCTTGTTCTTCACCCATCAAGTTTTAATTTATAAGTTGGAATGATGGAATCCTCCGTTGACATCCTCATTCAGCTGCTCAATTGTCCGTTTCCGGGGACACGGCTAAGTACTTAGATTTTAACTCTGCAGAGGTTGTGCACGTTCACCATTGTACCCATTCAACCCAGGTTACCCTTTTCACACCATTTGTGATAAGGAAAGGAAAGAATGAGACGAGATCTTTCAGAAGCATTTTCCCTCCCACTCTGGCCTGACGCGCTCCACCTACAAATCCTCTACCACCACCTGTCAGGCCGGGAAGAGTCCACGCAGCTTAGTTGATCAAGCTAGAGCCCATACTGGCAATGGCTGCACGAGAAGCAATCTTCACTTGGAGTTCTTCAGATTCCTTTGCTCCTGGGTGGCCATCCACAAGTGAATATTCCGCAGGTAAATCCCCTGGGAACAACACTCAACTCATACAGCCAAGCAACCAAATTCCACCCAGGTGTTTGATTAAAACTTAGTAGACTTTATCTTTTTAATCAAAATAGTTTTTTCATAGCATCACTATTCTACTAAGTATTTTCATAGGACCCTAGACACAGGAATAAAGAGGTCTATCATGGCTTGCATAGCAATGCTATCCTACACATGCTTATAGAAAATAATCTACTCATGCATAGTAAATAATAGGACTTTTATGGGGTGTGCCACTTGCCTTTGAATGTTGTCGTTGTTCACAAACTCTTTTCAACAACGAACGTTTGCTCTCCGTTCAATCTAAACAATATAAGCAAACAACAATATAGCAATCAACAAACAACAATCATCAAACATTCATGCACATTCATAGTGAACAAACAAGTTTTGTAAAACTTCTAAGGAAAGCATGTCATGTATGATATGCAATTTATTTCTAAGGACTAGAAATGCATGTCATGCCATGAAAATCTTTTAAGTTAATGCAAGGAAATGTGTTGGTCAAAATGACTAAGGACTAAAGTCATAAGTTGAATAAAATATTTTGTTTTATATCATCTTGAATAAGCACTCTAATGGCTTAGTCTTGATGTGTAAAATACTTAGAGAAAATACTAGCTCTATTATTCGAGGTGATCAACAATTATTATCAACTCTTTGTAAATTGGATATTCACTATAGTGAGAGAGAAAGACACCCGGCCAGCCACTTAAATTGTGGAACAGGTCTCATGTACGTGGACATGTAAGGTTTGTTCCTAGGCCTCTTCATCTCACTATGCCGCTAGGATCCAACCAACTTCAAGATGGTAATAACATGATCAAAATCGTTTATGTCTAAAGTGAAAGATGAGATCAGGAAAGAGGGGAAAGATAGAAAGAAAGATGTAGTTGGTCTTCTAGAAATCTTCTCCATACTTGTAACTTTCTCATGAACTTGTTTTGATTTTTCTTCTTAGTGCTTCTACTTCTTGGAGATTCTTCTGGAGTCTTGTTTTGGCTAAGCCCTTCATTGGTCTTCTTGCTCCATGTTGAAAATACTAAGTTTTGAAAATATTTCTGACTTAGAGAAAATGAGGGAGGAGTCTTATTTTGGGAATTATAACTACATGTGAAAATAAGTCATGCATGCAATGCACTTTTAAACTTTAAGAATATCATACAAAAATTGTGATATTTTATAAAGTATGCATTTAGCTATAATTGCAATTTAAATAAATTTTGATTTTTGGAGAAATAATAAAAGGATAAGATTAAAGTTTTCTATGATTAATATTTTTATAACTTAATTTTATTAATAGTGTTAATAGACAGGGAGCATTTAATTAAATATATAGCAAATTGATTTAATCAAGAATAGTATTTCCATTAATAGTTATGTTGAAAATACACAAACTATTCAAATTAAATATATATAACTATGAATTTATCCAAACATCACTCAAAATATTTTATAGCAGTGCCATCAATTCACAATTATTCTAAAGTTTCTAAAACAATTTTATTTGCAATTTTTGAATTTACAGATTTAATGTTATGACAAAAATACTCAAATTTGAAATTTGAATATTTTAAACTAAGTCAAATTTGAATTCTAGCAGATCCAAAATATTCTACATGTCGAGGGCTTTCCAAATATATAAAAATATTTGAATTTGGATAAACAGAGAAAAAGATATGATAGTTTGAATAGACAGGGACTTTTCTGTAAAATTGCTATTTAAATTTTATTCGGGAAAATAAAACAGAAATTCAGAGACACGTGGCGCGATCGGATTTGATCTGACGTGGCGCTGACTGGGACTACTGACTGGGCGCTGACGTGTTTAAGTGAATTGATATGGGCCGTTGGATCTAGATCTAAGGGCTCAGATCTAACCGTACCTCTTCGTTTTAAAAGATCTAATCGTGTGCGTTGGTTGCCGATCGAACGGCTAGGAGTGAAACCGAGAGAGGAGCTCACCCGTGGCGGCGCTAGGTCACCGGAGCGCGGCGGCGACGGCTCGGCATTCGCGTTCTACGCGCTCTAGGAGAGGAAGGGAAGAACTGATCTTACCCAGACGAAGAGGAGGCCGTGGCGGACTCGGTGGCGAAGTTTACGACGATGGGGTGCACGGACGCACCGGATATCGCTAGCCGGAGTTGCTCCCGTGGGCGGCTTTCTTCGGGCGTGGATGAACGCGAAGACCTGGTGCACAAAGAAATGTCCAAGCTAGTCACGAGGTTGCGCACGGACTTGGAGAAGTGCAAGGAAACGGTCTCGGGCTCGGGGGTTGCTCATCTCGCCGGAGAACGGAGAAAAACGGCGGCGGAAATGCCGGACGGTGGCGGCTTCAACTCAAACAGCCCGACGGCGATTGGGCTAGGGTTTTTCGGGGCAAACGGAGAGGAGAGGCAGAGGGTTTAAATAGGCCGAAGGGGGAATCAAGTCCGCGACAATCTCGCTCGAATTTGGGTAACGATCGGAGGCGGGATTCTCGGGCATGATTTTCGCTGGAGGTTGAAGAAGGCCGACCCCCTGACGGGTGGGTCCCACATGTCAGGTATTTTTCTTTTTCTTTTCTGTTTTATTTATTTCCTTTATAACTTTTGTTTTATAACTCCAAATGATGTCAAATTAATTTCTAAAAATTTGTAAAAATAATATCTTGTTGTTAAACCAGTTGTGGTTATGTTTTGAGAACTTTTTAAAATTAATAAATTTGAATTATGGGTTTAATACAATTTTGACACTTTATGTTAAATTTAAAACTAGGGTTTAAAAAATTTTATTTTTGGTTAAAATAAATTCTATGGGATACCCACATTCAAATATGTTTTGAATTTAAGTTATTTAAACTCATTTTCAAATACTAAATTCATTTTAGACTTCAGTATAATACTAAATAACATAACACTTACTATATGAAAATAAAAAAGGGGAAATAATGTATTCATTTTAATTCAACATCATTTGTGCACTATTATATTTTATATTATGATAATTCATTTGAAAACTTCATAACAACTTTGGAAAAGATTTTTGTTTTAATTCTATTCTTATTTAGAAGATATTAATCATTTCATGCTTTGAAAATAAATGAAATTTACTTAAGAAAATGAAATGTTTATTTGGATAATTCATTAATCTTAATTTATGGAGTTATTAAAGTTATAAACTATAGACTTGAAATTAACAAAACTATGTTTTGAGTTCTGGTAAAAGAATGAAAACCATTTGACAAATAGGTCATGTTTTTCAATATATTAAATGAATTCTTGTAACCATTATTTTAATTTATGAATAGCTATGGCTAGGTTATTTAAATCAAATACTTATAAAGAAACTTTTATTATAAGGCAAGGGTTTGAAAGTTTGTAAAACATTTGTCAAAATACATATGGAGGTTTTCAGAAATACAATGGATAATGAAATATTTAAACTGAGACATTTAAATTTTTAAACCCTTTCCATACGGTTGAGGTCTTTCATAGTTGGTTTTCTTATGCATTTAATATTTTAGTTTAATAAAAAGAAAAGTTTTAAATTTTCGTGATTTTTGAAAATTATAAAATGTTGGGATGTTACAGTTCCTCAAGGCAAAACCGGATTCCCCAAGATTCATGGTCTAGAGTCTTGCTGGAAGTGGCAGTGCATCTTCTTCTACGTGAAGAACCCGTACTCTCCTGCAGGAGCCTCGAGTTCCGCCGCTCCCGACTATATCAACCTGCCGGAATTCATCCTTGCTCCCCCCACCGACTTTAGCCTCTGGGGCTTTTCCCCGAAGTCCAAAGAGATAAATGAGATTCATGCTCATCTCGTCTCTCTTAAGGGCGAGCTCAGAACAAATGATCTGCTGAGGACCTTCATTAGCCGCCGATTCTGCCCGCTCCAGACCCGGGTTCACGAGATATGCCACATGAGTGTCCGATACGATCCTACACGGACGAGCATCTTTCAGGTGGACAATGCCGCCGTTTACCGACGTGTTTGAGCTATCGCTTAGACCGACATGCCGTCCGAGGAATGGACATTGGAACTGCCCCCTACTCCCGGAAGTACCCTCCAGAAGAGGACATTGGACATCTGTGTTCTGTCGGTATCCTGCTGAATTCTTAACGTATTTCATTTCCTTGTTGCAGATGTTCGCCCGACAAATCGATGAGGACCTTGATTATGCCGTCAACACTTTCGCACCGAATTTCCCGGTTCCTGACGTCAAACCCATGGAAGATCC
This sequence comes from Poa annua, assembly GCA_026929855.1. Classification (NCBI taxonomy): domain Eukaryota; kingdom Viridiplantae; phylum Streptophyta; class Magnoliopsida; order Poales; family Poaceae; genus Poa; species Poa annua. Next base: position 76,416,731 of record CM049426.1, read on the forward strand.
AGATTGCGAGGATCATCTCTCGGTGCACCTCGCCCGTGCTCCTGCCCCGGATAAGCCTCATGCTCAAGATCCCATCCGAGTTGAGTCTGACGAGGATGACGACGACTGCCAAATACTTGATGTAATTTATGCTCCTCGTCTCAAATTCGCTCTACAAGTGGCTCCGACAACCACTACCTCCACCAAGCGGGCCGAGGTCCGCAAGCGTGCCCCGACCGACACCGTCCATGCCGGGACCTCGGGCACGGCCGCCAAGAGAGCAAAGAGCGACAAGAGGCCGGCCGACAAGCCTCCCCGCCAGAAGAGAGGTCCTCCGACTACCACCACCGGGTAAATGAATTTCTTGCTGGTTTGTCTCTTCGGAAGCTGTCCGACATCTCTTTTGATCCGAGATAACCCTTCCTTCTTCCTACAGTGTGGCCCTTGATGCCACCCAGACGGTTGGGTCCCGATCTCGGGCCACTGGATCCGAAAGCTCGAGCCCAACTCGGTTTAGCCGCTCTCCACCGCGACGCACTTCGGCAGATCCCCGCACTCAGCCCTCGGATGCCGCTCCGGCTGGGGCGCAAAACGTGCCCGACATGGAGGTCGGATCCCAGACCCGGACCATGGGCCCCCACCCTATGGTCTCCGAGAGTACGATCATTTCGGAGCGGCGACCACCGCAGCCGCCTCCCGGCATCGAGCAGCCACAAGAATCCCAGCCGCACCAGGTCGCGACCCCGACACCGCATCGCCAAGTGGCGCAGTAGTCCCCGCCACCGACAAGACAACAAGATCTTCCCATGAGACGCCCAGACTCCCAAGTTGGGAAGCAACCGAGCAAGTCGAGGATTGACAAGTCTGTCGCCCAGCCGACATCGCGCACCAAAGACCTGAGCCTAACCAAGACTCCCTCATCCTTGGGTAAGCACTCTATCTTGCCTCCACCTCTGATCGATGTTCCAATCGCTACACTACAAGCTTTGCGGGAATCTGTTAACGCAGTTATCCCTGCAGAAGCTCAGGGACATACTCAGTTGAGTGCGTTGATACGTCTCCAACGTATCTATATATTCTTATGTTCCATGCTATGTTATACCATGTTGTTATATGTTTTGTATGCATTTTATATAGTTTTATGCATTTTCTGGGACTAACCTATTAACAAGATGCCACAGTGCCAGTTCCCTGTTTTATGTTGTTTTTGGTTTCAGAAAAGTACTTAAGGAAATATTCTCGGAATTGAACGATTTCTTTTCTAAAGTCATATTTTCATCGGGAACTTTCTCGAAAGCTGAAGAGGAGACGAAGACGGAGACCGAGGCGCCGCCACCTGGTCCAGGCGCGGCTGGCCTCCTGGCTGCGCGAGGACAGGGTGTTGGCCCCTTAGGGCTCCACCACATTCGCCCTTTCGCCTACAAATACCCCTTACTAAAAACCCTAGCACAGCGTTCATTATTTCCTCCACGGGTCCCGAGCCGCTGCCGCCGTTAACACCAATTCGGGAGAGGTCAGAACTTCTCCCCAACACCCTGCTTGGAGGGGGAATCGTCCCCGGAGGCCTCTACGTCGCCATGACCGCCTCCGGACTGATGCGTGAGTAGTCTACTATTACGTCTCCAACGTATCCATAATTTCTTATGTTCCATGCTATATTGTACCATGTTATTACATGTTTTGTATGCATTTTATATAGTTTTATGCAATTTCTGGGACTAACCTTTTAACAAGAGCCACAGTGCCAGTTTCCTGTTTTCTGTAGTTTTTGGTTTCAGAAAAGTACTTAAGGAAATACTCTTGGAATTGAAAGATTTCTTTTCCAAAGTCAGTTTTTCATCGGGAATGTTCCAGAAAGCCGAAGAGGAGACGAAGACGGAGGCGCCGCTACCTCGTCCAGGCGCGGCTGGCCTCCTGGCCGCTCGAGGACATGGTGTGGGCCCCTCGGGCTGCACCGCCTTCACCCTTTCGCCTACAAATACGCCCCAGACTAAAAACCCTAGCACGGTGTTCATTCTTTCCTCCACGGCTCCCGAGCCGCCGTCGTCGTCAACACCAATTCGGGAGGGAACATAACTTCTCCCCGGCACCCTGCCGGGAGGGGGGAACCGTCTCTGGAGGCCTCTACGTTACCATGACCGCCTCCGAACTGATGCGGGAGTAAACTACCCTTGGACTACGGGTCCATAGCAGTAGCTAGATTGTTGTCTTCTCCTCTTGTGCTATCATGTTTAGATCTTGTGAGCTGCCTATCATGATCAAGATCACCGTTATGTAATTCTTCACGTGGTGTTTGCTGGGATCCGATGAATATTGAGTACTAAAGTTATTGCTCCATAATATATCATGTGTGTGCTATTTAATGATCTTGCATGCTCTCTGTTACTTATGTATGCTCTGGCCAAGTAGATGCTTGTGACTCCAAGAGGGGGTATTTATGCTCGATAGTAGGTTTATGTCTCTATTTAATCTGGGTGGTGACAGCTAGCTCTAAGGTTGTAGATGTATTGTTGCTACTAGGGATAAAACAGTAGTATTTTGTCTAAGGATGATGTTACTTACTTACTTTACACACACTGCTTAAGGCAATAATCTGTTGCATGCAACTTAATACTGAAAGGGGTGCAGACGCTAACCGGAAGGTGGATTATTAGTCATAGATGCGGTTGTAACGTTCTAAGTATATTGTTGTAATGCTCGAATGAATCTCACACTAGACATCATAACGTTAGTATAAGCATTGGTTTGCTCATCATTATTCTATCAATTGCCAAGCTGTAATTTGTTTACCCGCATGAATGTTACTATTATTTATGGAGAGACACCACTAGTGAACAGTGGACCCTGGTCCTTCTCTTTAATCTGATAAAATCACAACTGCAAACCTGTTACTTTCTGCAAACAAACATCTTTCTTCCACACATACGTTTAATCATTTGTTACAGCAAGCCGGTGAGATTGACCACCTCACTTTAAGTTGGGGCAAAGTATCTTGATTGTTTATGTGTAGGCCCCACGTCAACTACACACCAAGCACTCTTCTGGCGCCATGGAAACCTCGGGGGAATTCTCATCTCCTACTGGTTCGATAACCTTGGTTTCAAAACTAGGGGAAACTTGCTGGTACACTACTTCACACCTTCCACTCGGTGTCTCCCAACAACACATCCACCGTGTGCATCACCCACATGAATGTTATTATTATTATTTATGGAAAGACACCACTAGTGAACTGTGGACCCGGATCCTTCTCTTTAATCCAATAAACCAACAACTGCAAACCTGTTACTTTCTGCAAGCAAACATCTTTCTTCCACACATACGTTTAATCATTTGTTACATCAAGCCGGTAGGATTGACACCCTCACCGTTGAGTTGGTACAAAATACTTTGATTGTGTTATGTGTAGGCCCCACGTCAACTACACGCCACCAAGAATCTCTGGCGACATTGACACCTCGGGGGAATTCTCATTTTCTACTGGTTCGATAACCTTGGTTTCATAACTGAGGGAAATCTTGCTGCTACACTACTTCACACCTTCCTCTTGGGGTTTCTCAACCACACACCTCTGTCAGCATCATGCGTCTACAGGCACCGGCCTGAGCTTGGTTGATCAGTACAACGCGAAGTGTATTGCCGCAGATGCCGTTGGGAGTCTTTCCACTGTCCCGGCGGGCCGACATCCTGCTGGATCAAGTCAGACTGCACAATCTATGCATGCCCTCCAAGTTGTTGTTTTGGAATCTACCCGGGTAACCGATGTAAGTTCCTCATAGCTATCCCCCCAGTCCCCGAGATTCGGGTTTAGTGATCAAAACTCTGCCGAGTAGTAGATCACTGAACGTGAATCTTCCCAAAACTTCTATCTTCTTGATCAACCTAAGTCCCTGAGACTCATGTCGGACTTTCATTTTTTCAGGAGTGCACCAAAAAGCGCACCAGCATCTTCAACACCTTGCTCGCCGAGTTTGGCCAGTACAAAAGGTCCCTGGAGCAGCTACAGAACGAGAAGGAGGCCGAGAAAAAGCTTGCGGCCGATCATAAGTTTGTGCTCGATCAGGCGCAGGGCGAGATCGCCCGACTGACCACCGGACTCGGGAAGGCCATGGCTGAGCGTGATGAGCTGAAGAAGACCTTTGTTGAGGCCAGAAAGAAGCAAAAGCAGACTCTTGATCAGTCTGTAACTTGCACCGACACGGCCGAAACCGAGTTGGATCTCCTCCGGTCAACCAATGACAGCTGGCTGACCGAGCTAACCGGCATTAACTGCGACATGAACAGTGAGTACTTCCGACTTCTCTTTTTAGCTTGGTTATGCTCCAACATCAGCTTATGATTTATCCCGGTGACAGTTTATCTTTCTGAAGAGTACTTTGAGCATTCGAGAGAAGCCTCAAACCTCGACATTGCCGCAGCTCGGGAGAAAAGAGCGCAGGACGGTCCTCTCCTGGAAGCGTGGGACATCGAGGATCATCTCACCGCCCTGAAAGCTCGGATTGTCGAGATCAATACCATTGGCACCGGGCTCCTCACTGCGGCAGTTTGCGCGCATGGCATGCTATGGCCTGGTGTTCCGGATCCTCCCTCCGTTCTCGGGCTGTCCGAGGCTCTGCAGAGTACCGAAACCCGGCTGAAGGCTTGGAAGCGCTCCTTTGCGCGTGCCAGTGCCGATCAGGCCCTGAAGCATGTGCTAAGCTAGTACGAGGGCATCGACTTGGAGGTGATCAAGACCCTCCAAGTTATCTCGCCGTGGTACACTGATCCCGCCAAGATCACGGTGCGGCAGGAGACGGCGTACAAGCTAGCCAGCTGGTCGGATCCCGAACCTTTCATCTCGAGCCTCTCAGAGTCTCATTCCGAGGCCGAATATTTGGACGATGTCGGCGAAGAAAATGACGGCTCGGAGCCATAGATATTAAAGGAAGGTGAAGACGAAGAAGTCGGTGAATCGATAGCGGCAACCGACGCCAATACCTGCGAGGGTGGCGCTGACCTCGAGTCCTCTGACACCGCCGAGAAGACCGTGCCTGAGCAAGGTGCCACCGGAAACCTCGAGAAGCCAGCATCTCCTCCTGCTACTGATACAACTCTGGTTGATCCCGGCCACCCCCGTACTGGTGCCTAAAAACTCTCAGCCACAGAAAACGTTAAATCCACGGAATGCCGGGTGCAAATGTAATATATACTTAAGTATGTTATTTTGCCACTATGCTCTATCTTATCTGAACAATTATCAATTATGTCGGATCGCTCCGTACCAAGTCCCTGGGTTCATTTTCTCGTCTACTATAGTTAGGTGTTTTCTGCTCTTGTCTACCATATAGGCGTTCGACAGTCGAGTCACAAAATCCTGGTTATAGCATACAATACTTATAAATATCCGAGTTCCAGTTCCAGTTTTATCCGACATAACAGAAATAAATAAGAACCGGGTTAGTAAAAAACATATGCCGAAAAAGCTTTCGGATCAAGTCCTCAAATTTGTTTCGTGTTCACCTTGCAATTTCATTAATGGAAGATCGAGATACATACACTTTGCAATTTATGTGTAAAAGGGACGAAGAAAGGCTACATTCTAAGGTCGTTGGGTCTCCTCCCCGGCTTTATCCATTACACCCTTCCTAGCCTCCTATGCATCTATGAGGTAATAAGAGTCGTTGTGCAATGCTTTGCTTACAACGAAAGGTCCTTCCCACGGAGGCGACAACTTATGCATGGCGGCAGTGCGCAGTATGAGTCTTAGCACAAGATCTACTTACTGGAATACTCGGGGATGCTCCTTCTGGCTATGATAGTGTCAGAGGTTTTTTTCATAAATTGCGGGCCGAGACAAGGCCAACTCTCTTGCTTCCTCAAGCAAATTGACATCATTTTCTTGGGCTTCTCTTGCCTCGGTCTCGGTGAACATTGTCAGTCTCGGTGAGTCATACTTTATGTCGGTTGGCAGCACTGCCTCTGCACCATATACCATAAAGAGTGGGGTGTACCCGGTTGATCTGTTAGGCGTAGTCCGGAGACCTCATAACACTGCCGGTATCTACTCTATCCAACAACCTGGCGTTCTTTACAATAGCTCAATCAGCCGAGCTTTTATGCCGGCCAGCACCAAGGCATTTGCTCTTTCAACTTGGCCGTTCGCCTCTGGATGAGCCACCGAGGCCACATCAAGCCGGATCTTTTTCTCTACACAGAATCGAGCGAATTCCCCCACAACAAAATTGGTGCCATTATATGTGATGATACTGTATGGGTATCCATACCGCAAAATGATATATTTGAAGAACGAAACCGAGGTGTGACCATCGCATTTCCGAATTGGCTTGACCACTATCCATTTGGTGAACTTGTCAACCATCACCAGCATGTGGGTCATGTTGCCTCGTGCCTGCTTAAACTGTCCCACCATGTCCAAACACCATACGGCAAATGGCCAAGTGATGGGAATAGTTTTTAATGCAGAAGTCGGCATATGAATCTTGTGGGAAAATCTCTGGCATCCTCTACACTTCCGGACAATGTCCTCTGCTTGCTGCAAAGCTGTGAGCCAGTAGAATCCATGTATGAACACCTTAGCCACCAACGCCCGTGAAGAAGCGTGGTGCCCACATTCCCCTTGATGTATTTCCAGCAGCATTTCCTGTCCTTCTTCTGGATCAACACACATCTGCAACACCTCGGTGACACTTCTCTTGTATAACTCTTGATTGATGATGGTGTACGCCTTGGACCTACCCAGCTCTTGTCTGGCTTAAACTTCATTCTCCGGCAATGTGCCGTCCACAATGTACGCCATGATGGGTTGTGCCCAACTCGACACTGGTCGCACGGGGAAGACGGGGGCATCTATATCCATAGGCTCAACCGACATCACTTCCATCGACATGGCTTGCGCCGTCCCCGAGTTCTGCCACACAGTCCCCGGGTCCCATGAGATGTTGCCGACTTCCACCATAGCATTCTATCCGGCGGATGTCAATTTGCTTGGCGACATTGAGTCCATGAACCAGTGCCTCGTACTCGGCCACATTATTGGATGCCCAGAAGTGAATTTGCAGTACATACTGCTTCGGTGAGGTGAGGACAACTCTGACACCCAATCCAATCTTTGACTTGGAGCCATTGAAATGCATCTTCCAAAAATTGAAGTCGGGAAGTGGGGGCTAATATTGCATCTCGTCCCAGTCCACCAAGAAGTCTGGCAGCTCCCGCGACTTAATGGTGTCTCATCTCTCATATGTCGGAGCATATGGAGATAACTGGATGGCCCATTTTGCAATTCGCCCACTCGCATCTTTGCAGCCTATGATCTCGGCCAGAGGAGCCTCACACACCACTGTGATTGGGTGCTCTTGGAAATAATACTTGAGCTTGGTGACCGCCAAGTATACACCATACGCCATCTTCTGGTAGTGCGGGTAGTTCTGCTTGGAGGTGGAAATCACCTCACTCAGATAGTATACTGGTCTCTGGACCACCTTTTCACCTTCTTCTCTTTCTACCACCATTGCCACGCTTACCACCTGGTTTCTGGCCGCGATATAAAGCAACATCGGTTCCTTGGGCAATGGGGATGCCAATATTGGTGCCGTCGAGAGCATTTTCTTTAAGTCATTGAACGCCGCATCAGCTTGCGGGGTCCACACAAAAGTTTTGCTCTTTTTCATCAACTGATAGAAGGGCAAGGCATTCTCCCCCAGATGGCTTACAAGCTGACTTAGGGATGCTAGGCAACCAGTGAATTTCGGCACGTCTTTGAGACGTGTCGGCAGCTTCATGCTTTCTATAACACGTATTTTACCCGGGTTGACCTCAATTCCCTGACTTGAGACTAGGAAACTGAGTAGCTTTCCAGGCGGGACACCAAAGGTACATTTGTCCGGGTTTAGTATCATCCGGAACTTTCTTAAGTTTTCGAATGTTTCTCTCACATCATCGATCAGAGTAGAATTTTCTTTTGTTTTTATGACATTGTCATTGACATAGACTTTGGCATTCCGACCTATTTGGCCATGCAAACATTTTTGCATACACCTTTGGTATGTGGCACCAACATTTCTCAACCCAAAAGTCATGACACGATAGCAATAAGTCCCGTACGTGGTAATAAAAGAAATGTTTAATTGATCAGCCGGATTCAAAGGTATCTGGTGGAAACCAGAATACACATCTACAAAAGACAAAAGCTCACACCCGGCAGTGGAATCGATCACTTGATCTATCCGGGGGAGCGGGAATGGATCTTTCGGGCACGCCTTGTTGAGTCTGGTCAAGTCGATGCACATGCGCCACACCTTGACCAGGAGGGGATCATCTTTCTTCTTCTTCTCAACCAGGACTGGGTTGTACAACAGTTCAAGGTGTAGCACTTCCATCACGAAATCGGCCGCGAGCAGCACAGCAAGATGCTCCATGATTGCAGCCCTTCTCTCGTCCGAGAGGCGTCTAGTCGGTTGCTTCATCGGCTTTGCATCCGTCCTGACGAATAATGAGTGCTCAGCCAACTCCCTCGGAACACCTTGTAGGTCATCATTCGACTAAGCGAAGTCCCGATTCTCACGCAGGAAGTCGACGACCTCTCCTTCGTATTTGCTGTCCAGGTTGTTGCCTATGATAACCGGGTACTCCGGGTTAGCCGGGTCAACTCCGACTTTCTTGGTCTCCTTGGGTGGTTGGAATGAGGCAGCCTGCTCCGGGTTCACCATCCTGGCCATGCCGAGCTGTGATATTTTGGCCAGTGCCACCACTTGCTGGATTCTCTTCTTTTCCTCCGCAATGATCAGTGATTCGGCCAAGCATGAGTCGGCAGATGTGCACTCAATGGAGCGCATGTATTCACCCAGGATGGTGATCACGCCATTTGGCTCCGCCATCTTCATCTTTAGGGCATGGTAGGGACTTTCGAGATCCACCACCTCGAACACCAAGCTCTCAGTCCGACAATTCTCCCGAGTCCCGAACAACACTTCGATCCATATCTTTCCCATAGGAGAACAAGAGACTCCTGGCATAATGCCATGGAAAGTCGTGTCGGGCGGCAGCAGCGTGTTCAAGGACACTCCCAACTTCAGCATAGTGTCCTTGTACATGATATTAATGGCACTGCCATTATCAAACAGAACTCGGCTGAACCGGATGTTGAGACTTGGTCCCATGAATGTCGGGTGTACCACCAAGGCATAGCCTCCGGGCTTGGACATAACCCGAGGGTGATATTTCCGACTCCAGTTGATCTTCTTCTCGGACCAGTGCAGGAATTTGGCACATCCGGAATGACTGCGTTCACTTCGAGTGCGTGTTGGCGCACACTTTTTCTGTTGGTGGGCTCGGTCACGAAGACCACATATCTCTGGTGATCTTCTCGGTAGTTGCCCTGCTGGTATCCGACTTGGTTGTCTGGCCTGGCACCATTGTTGTTTCCGACATTCACCACATTCACCGGTCTTGGCGCCGGTGGCCTCTGAGTAGGCTGATTAACTCGGACATCATTGGCTCCTGACAGCGGTGCTGGAGTTCTCGGGATCGGGCTCTAGCCGGAGCGTTTGCCCGAGTTGCCCCAGCTCCAACTTCCCTCAGCGTGCGCTGGTACCAACTGCATTGGCGGGTTGAGTGATTTGCTGTCTTGTTGGACTCTAGAGTGTGATAACATCAGTGCTTGTCCAACATCTCTTTGTAGGTCAGCGGCTTCCTTTGCTCCCCCCCACGCCTTCTGCACTTCCTGGCTCTGACCCCAAGCTGGGGCACCAGTTTTCTGACGCTGGCTGCTACCGGCACCACCCTGATCTCGGGTCACCGCCGCAACTTGCTGTGAAGCGTATTGGAAATCGGGCTGGCTCCTCTTGTGGCCAAAGTCATGGCGCTCAATGTTTCTGTTCGGCCCGGGTCTGTGGTTCTTCGAATTAATCCTGCTCGGCTCTCCCGAGTCCACAAGAGGCTGCATAGGATCACCGAGAGTATAGGTGTCGGCGATACGCATCGTCTTGGCCAGAGTAGTCGGCATCTTTGCTCTGCAATTTCTGCCACAACATGGAGCCATGCCGGCATCCCTTCGCGAACCAAGATATGGCTTGCGCCTCAACAACTCCTTCGCAGGAGTTGCGAATATATCTCCACCGAGTAAGCTACTCCCGGTCAGTCTCATTGTTCCTCTTATTGCATATGGCAAGCTACTCCCGGCCGGTTGGGCCTTTGTACGTGCTGGTGAAGTTGATGATAAAGGCCTCCTCGAAATCTAGTCAACAGTCTATACTGTCAGCTCTCAGGTTGTTTAGCCAGATTCAGGCCGGACCCTCCAACATCTGCGGCACATATCTCACCAGCCAGCGCCTGTTTCCTCCGGCTATGCTTACTACATTTACATAGTCGGTGAGCCAGTCTTCCGGCTTTGAGCTGTCGTCATAGGTCTTGGCACTCCGATTGAGCTGGAAGTGACGCACTGGTGGCTCCCTCATGATCCGGGGTCGGAAGCATGCTGGTCCAGGCGAACCTTGCTCCTCTATCATCTCGGACCGGTGAAGTCGGTCCAACTTGTAACGGGCATTAGTTGGGTCCAACTACCAAGTTCCCAACCGAGATCCAGAGGACTTTCGTTCTCAAGGTACCCGAGTCTCTGCAATCCCGAGTTACCATACTCATACCGGTCTGCTACTTGAGCCACCCCTGGTTGTGGCATAGAGGCAGCTTCCCTCTGACGTTTCCCCGATTTCGCGACGGATTCCGAGTTGGATGACCATGGCTAGCCGGGTCACTGTTTCCTACACCCCGGTTACCGCCGCTAGGGTTACTTTGAGCACGACTAACATTGGTCTGTTCGACTCGCTGTATTCCGGCAAAGGCCGGGTCAGACGTCTGCAACTGCATTTTTTTACCGGGGTTGGCACTCCGACCCCGACTTCTGCTGACATGAAGAGAGGAGGCCTCTCCCCCTGACCGGTTGGTCTTGGCCCTGGCCGAGAACACCTGGGATCCACCTATCCCCGGGTTCCCCTTCTTGAAGGCCTTATTCTGCCGACTAGCCTCCACGACAAGCTCATATACCCGATCCTGCTGCTTACGGCGAGCCTCTCCGGTTAGTGCTGACAACTCAGCCATTGCCGCCTCTACCGCTCTTAGTGTCTTGGCAGGAGAACTGTATATCGGCTTAGCAGCCGAGGTGTGACTAGCAGTTCTGCTATGGCTAGGTTCTTCCTCACCAGCCAGCTAATTGTTTACAGCTCTATGCGCTTATCCCTAGCGTCGATTCTAGGGAATCCATGAGTAGCATTGTACTCACGGAGACTAGAGCTGAATTCGCGCCGGATCTCGGCGACTTCCCAGGCTTCTTCGAGTAGCTGTTGCCGCTGCTCCTCCAAGTCGGCAGCGGTCACCTCGGTGTCAGCACCAGGCACTATCGGCACTGCCAGTTATGCGACCAAACCCGTGAGTGGATTTGGCCTACGCCGTCGCTAGGATGTTTCAGCCTCATCTACCCAGGTTTGATCCCACTCCTGGGGTGGTTTCACCGCGAGGCCTCTACCGGCTTGGGGGATGCCATCGTCGGCATCCTCGAAGACCTCCTCCAGCACCCCGGCCAGCATGACCGCGACGCAGCTCGCGGGGCGATCGGTACACTGGCCTTGAGCAGCGCAGACAGCAGGGCGATCCTCGGCCTCGAATACCTCGTCTAGATAGGCGCAGACAAACTCGATGGTGATGTAGGTGGCGAAGGAGCAGAACTCGATGATGCAACCGTTTGCCGGGAACGGCGTGTTCCGGAAGCAACCGGCGTTGTCGCTGACGAATTCCATGTCGCCGATCCTGACAACAAGGCCGGAGACGACTCGGATGTCAGAGTGGATGGCGGAACCCGTCCGGATGTGTACTCCAGCCAGCGCCTCTTCCGGCCCCATGGTGAGCGCCAACTGTCGTGGTGATATCACGGCAGATTCCATAGCATGGCTAAAGTGTGGGGCTGATGGACACTGGTAGATCCGGGGAGGGCTGGCAAGGTGAGAGGCTCACACGAAATAGAACTCAAGACGAGCAAGGAAACGGCTAAGTCCAGGACGAAGAGAATAAGAATCCTCAAGAACACTCAAGAACATCTCCAAACCGAAGCAAATGCACAAAGAAGCACAAACACACACGATGTACCCATGTTGAGGGACCTCGCGCGGAGGTAAGACCCCTACTCCTTCCCTGCCTCTCAATATGTGGATGGTACAAGATGCTCCTTAAGCTGTTTTTGGTATGAACTGAGATGAACTAGAGAGAGAGATATAAGTAAATGCTCTAGGAGTAAATGAGACTATAGTTTTGACCCTCAAGTTGGTCGTCCTCTGCCTGAAGGAGTTATGGAACCTTTTATAGATTTCCGGCCGGGGTGTCTGGAAACCCTAATCTGTCCGGGTCCCATCGGATAGAACTGAGCTGGCCAACGGTAATGTCGACATAAGCTAGTGTGAACTAGACGCCCGGCTATCCGACATAGCCCGAGGTCATCATGCCGGTTGCTCCTACAGGCGCCGTCCTGGATAATCATTGTCCCCTTGTCAAAGACAAGACATGTCTTCGCCCATGCCTCTTAGCCTTTACCGGTTCGTCGTCCTAGGCATGTCCGGTCTTGTCACCGCGGCGTCATACCGGATGACACGCTCCCGTGTCAGACGGGATATGGCCACGCTTCCGTGTCAGGAGGGATGTGATCACACTTCCTTGTCAGTCGGAAAGTCTGGCCACGCTCATTAACTCTTGCCCGACATGTAGGATGTCGGTCTCACATGCCGGAGTCTTGACCTGTCTTTCCTGCACAACAAAGACACAAAAGTACTTCCAACATCTAGAAGTCGGTCGCGTTAAGCCGGAATACCTTGTCTGGCCACCCGGGTTCTCCTCTACCCAGGATCATGTCGGCCTTATCCGACATAGGCCCATGCGGGGTGTCCTTTCCTTACCCAAGCCGGATACTCCACACTATCCAGCTTGCCACAAAATACAAGTATCTCTAGGCCCAGCCGCTCGAAGATGTCTTAGGCTTTCACCAAAGACATCTTCGAGACGCTGGTTCTTAGAGGAACCCTCTGCCAATGCTTATGCTGCTCTCAGGGCCTGGAGGTCTATATATAGTCTCCCCAAGGGGGGCCTTGGCGCTCCCAAGAGACATTCTGGCCCCAGTGATAACCCACAAGTATAGGGGATCGCAATAGTCTTCGAGGTAAGTAAAACCCAAATTAATTGATTCAACACAAGGGGAGACGAAGAATACTTATAATCTTAACAACGGAGTTGTCAATTCAGCTGCACCTAGAAAAGCACTAGTAACAAGGGTGATATGAAAGCAGAAGTTGTATGAGAACAGTAGTAACAGTAACACAGAGACAATGGCACCAGAGAATAGTTGTTTATGTGGAGTTGATGTTAGAGCAATGATGATAACAGAAGGACCGGGGTTCCCAGCTATTTGCACTCGTGGTAACTCTGAAGAACAAGTGTCGGGTGAACAAATTACAGTTGCGCAATTGACAATATTGAAATAACATTCAGTAAGAATATCCAGATTATAAATTATATAGGCATGTTTTCCATATATAGTTGTGCGAGCTCGTAATGAGAAACTTGCATAACATCTTTTGTCCTGCCAGCCCGTTTGTAGCAGGGCCTCTAGGGAAACTACTGGCAATTAAGGTACTCCTTTTAATAGAGCACCGGAGCAAAGCATTAACACTTGGTTAAAACATGTGATCCTTACATCAAAGCCATTCCCCCCGGTTATCCCAATTGCTGTCACTTTGGGGCCATCGGTTCTGGACAATGACATGTGCATATAACTTGTAGATACAATTTAAGCAATAAATATAGAGCTGACATCTAAGATCATTCCACTCGTGCACTAGTGACAAGCATTAAACATAACAAGATTGTAACAACAATAACTTCACAAACTTATATAGATAGACTAATCATAATGTAACAATTCATCGGATCCCAACAAACACAACACAGATTACATCGTATGGATCTGAATCATGGAAGGCAGATCATGAGAACATTGTATTGAAGTATATGGGAGAGAGAGTACCAACTAGCTACAGCCAATAACCCGTAGTCCATGGGGGGACTACTCACAAACCTTCATGGAGTCGAAGTGGAGGAGGTGCAGTCGATGGAGATGGCCCCGGGGGTCAATCCCCGTCCCGGCAGGGTGCTGGAAAAGGAACTTTTGACCCTCGAAACTTGTCGGCGATGGCCCCGGCGCTCGGGACCCGTGGAAGAAATATTGAACATCGTGCTAGGGTTTTTGGTCAGGGAGGTATTTATGGGCGAAAGGGCGATGTCGGTGGCACTCTGTGGGCTCCTCACCACCTGCTCGCGCGGCAGAGGGGGGACCCACGCCTGGACTTGGTGTGGGGCCCTCGGGCATCGTCTTCGTCTCCTCTTCGGTTTTCCGGAACGTTCATAAATAAAAAATAATTCAGGGATGTTTTTCGTGCAATTCCGAGAATATTTCCTAAAGTACTTTTCTGAAACCAAAAACAAAAGAAAACAGGGAACTGACACTTTGGCATCTTGTTAATAGGTTAGTCCCAGAAAATGCATATAAACCATATAAAGTGTATATAATACATGTAGCAATTGGTATAATATAAGCATGGAACATAAGAAATTATAGATACGTTGGAGACGTATCAACATCCCCGAGCTTAGTTCTACTCATCCCGAGTAGGCAAGAACGATAAAACGAATAATTTCTGAAGTGACATGCTTTCACATAATCTTCATTATATAATATTGTAAGGCTCATGTCATGAATGAAATGACTCAAGGCAATGATCTATAATTTGCTACAAATAGACAATGAGTAAACAACTACATCATATAAGTAAAAACTCTTCATGAATAGTACTTTCAAACAAGCATCAATAAGATTTGCCTAAGAGTTAACTCATAAAGCAATATTATCTCAGTAAAAGAGTATTGAAGCAACACAAAGGAAGATATAAGTTTCAGCATTGGCTTTCAACTTTGAACATGTATATCTTATAGATATTTGTCAACACAAAGGAATATAACAAGTGCAATAAGTAAGCAGATAAGAATGGTTGTACACATTTGACACAAGTGTTTGATTCGGGGATAAAAAGAAATAGGTAAACTGACTCAACATACAGTAAAAGATAGGACCTTGTTAGAGGGAAGCAGGGATACAAGCATGTGCTAGAGCTTCTTAGTTTTATAGGTTTTTGAAATTTATAGCATAAAAGAAAGTTTTAAGCGGTGTTTGTTGTTGTCAACAAATGGTAATGGGCACTCTACCCCCTTGTCAACCAGACTCTCAAGAGCGGCTCCCATGAGGGATGTTATTTCTACCCAACAGCAGATCATCCCTCTTTTCTCTTTTCTTTACACATGTAGTTTAGAACTAGAATCATTGCTTGGCTGACTAGATCAAGGCAAAAATGTGAAGAGAATGCAGCGGTTAAAGTTGTAATTAATTGGGACTGGGCACCCCATTTTCCAGCTCTTGTTGCAAAATTAATGGATAAGCGGTGTATATGCCACCAGTCCGGTTGGTGAAAGTCTATCTAAAAGCAAATAACAAGGTTGATATCCCTAACACCACATACTTCCTCATGAGCTAATAAACATTGACACAAATAAGGGATAATAAGTTTTGAATAAAAGGTAGCACACAAACTATTTGCTTGGAATTGCAGGAAATACCATGTAGTATGTAGGTATGGTGGACTCAAATGGCATAGGTTTTGGCTCAAGGTTTTGGATGCACGAGAAGATTCCTCTCAATTCAAGGCTTTGGCTAGGAAGGTTGTTTGAAGCAAACACAAGTATAAAATATGACAACAAGACGTATATACAAAACATATTGCAAGCATTATAAAACTCTACATAGTCTTCCTTGTTGTTCAAACACTTTAACTAGAAAATATCTAGACCTTAGAGATACCAAACATGCAAACCAAATTTCAACAAGTTTTACGGTAGTTCTCCACTAATAGGTTTTAACTACATGATGCAAAAGCTTAAACATGATCTACTTGAGAGCTCAAAACAATTGCCAAGCATCACAAAAAATAATTCTAGACAATGATCTACAAGAACATGTATATCTTTTGATTATATCATCTACCACATTTAGCATTTTCTGTTTCCAACCAAACACCCATATACTCATTTAAACATAATCTCTCCAAGTATTTAACAATGAAGCAAGGGAGTATAATATATAAGAACTAACAACTCTGAACAAGAGGTGCACGAAAAACAAGAGCTGAAAGTATTGCAGTAGCTAGAGAAGAACACTCAACAAATATAAGCGAAGAATATAAGTATTTGTTGGGGATATACCAAGTGGGGGTATCTCTGACATGGATCAATCCGGCTAGTACAGGGTGGCCCAAGGATGGTAAGGCTGATGCTTGCCGGGCGGCCCAGATAGCTGACGTACAAGGAAGCTGGTGGATGGTCTAAGGAAGGCGGAAGGCCGAAGCCCATCAAGCCACCAAGCCCAAGACGGAAGGCGGCATTAAGCCGGCTAGGTCTAGGAGTCTGTTTACTTGCCAGACAAGTACTTACCTTGTAACCCGGGGTCTGGCCGCCTATATAAGTCGGCCACCGGGAAGCCTTTAGGGCACGCTCCAATAGGCAACATACTCACTGTAACCTGTTCACGGCTATTGTCTTATAGTGAACTATAGTAGCACGTAGGGTCTCGCCACCGCTGAGAGGTCTGAAGCTGGGTAACCTCGCCGTGTTCAATCCCGACCTCGACGACTCCAACCTTCTTCCCCACAATCTATCCGTAGGCTAGAGGACCCCCGTCTCCTATCAATTATGCCGATACTCCGACATTGGCGCCCACCGTGGGGCATAAGGTTTCTGGCGTCACGTTCCAGGTAGGAACACTTGGCGGCGTTGGCAAGCAGATCGCCGTTGGTCGCGTCACAAGATATGGCAGCCACAGCTACGTCAACTCAGATGAGTCATGTCTCCTGACGGACGACTACCTCATCGGGTACGCAATCGTGCCGATCGGAGGGATCGATGTCTTGTAACATCCCAACATTTTATAATGTTCAAAAATCACAAAAAATTTAAAACTTTTGTTTATGATTAAAATAAAACATTAAATGCATAAAAAAATCAACTATAAAAGACTTCAAGCATTTTCAAAAGTTGTTTCAAGTTAAACATCTTATTATCCATTGTATTTCTTAAAGCTCAGTATGTTATTTGACATTGATTTGCCAACCTTCAAAACATTTTCATGTAATACAAAGTTTCTTTTAAGTATTTGATTTCAACCACTTAGCCATAGCTATTCATAAATTAAAATAATAATTACAATTCTATAGTTTATAACCTTATAACTTCATAGATTTTATAGTTAATGAATTATCCAAATAAACATTTCATTAGTTCAAATGATTTAATTTATTTTCAAAACATAAAATGATTTTCATGAATATATTTTCTATATAAGAAATGAATTAAATCTAAAATCTTTTCCAAAGTTGTTATGAAGTTTTCAAATGAATTATATTAATATAAAATATAATGGTGCACAAATTATTTTGAATTAAAATGAATACATTATATTTCCCTTTTCATTTTCATATAGTTGTGTTATACTATTCAATATTATACTAAAGCCTAAAAAGAATTTAATATGGGAAAATGGGTTTAAATAACTTAAAGTTAAACATATTTGAATGAGGGTATTTTACAAAAATTTATTTAGTCAAAAGGAAATTTAATTAAGCTATAATTCCAGATTTGACATTAAGGGTCAAATTTGTATTAAACCAATATTTCAAATATATTAATTTTAAAAAGTTTTCAAAACATACCCACTAATGTTTTAAAGCATAGATATGAATTTTACAAATTTATAGAAATTAATTTGACATCATTTGGACACTAAAATCAAAAGATATTAATAAAATGAAAAATCAGAAAAAGAAAAAGAAAAATCGATGACGTCATGTTGACGTCACTCCTTCTTCCTCCTTCGGCCGAAATTTCCGCTTTTGATTTGTTTCCAAATCCGAGCGAGATTTGTGGAATTAGTTTCCCCCGTGCATGTCCTTAAATACCCCAGCTCCCGTCGCATCTTTTGCCCCAAACCTGAGCCTCTAAGACGCCCCGAGGCTGCCGCGAGAGCTCGCCGGAGTTGCGCAAGCCGCCGCCGTGTTTCCTACATTTGGCAGCGAGGTGAGCCTCCCCCTAGCCCGAGAACCCTCCCTCTACCTCCACTATCCTTTGTGCATCCCTCAGTCCCTTCCTCGTTTCTTCCCTGCAGCAAAATCGTCGATTCCGTGCGGAACCCGAAGATTTCCGCGTCACTGCGACTACGGCCGCGCCTCCACGCCTCTTGCTCGACGCCATGACCTACCTCGTATTCTCCGCATCGTGCAGAACGTCATCGTCGTTTTCCCATGTCCGGAGGACCACCAGATCGCCGTCCTCGTCATCTCCCGAGGTGCAGCGCCGCCGTCCCCCTCGTCTCCGGCCACCAGCGCCACCCTCTCCAGGTCAACGCCTCCAGGACCGTCGGATGTAAATCTACGACCCAGATCAGATTGGCCCGAAGAGGTATCTCCGGATCTGGTCCGTCCAATCCTCTTAAGATCGTACGACCCCTGTTAACCCTAGATCCGAGCCAATCAGAGCTTGCCACGTTAGCCAACGTTTTTTTGTTTTATTTTTCCGAATAGAATTAAATTGGTTGTTTTATAGAAAAGACCCTGCAACTTAGATCTGTTATAACTTTTTACTCACATATCCAAATTCAAATATTTTTATATATCTGGAAAGCCCTTGACATGTAGAATATTTTAGATCTGTTGGAATTCAAATTTGGCTTAGTTAAAATATTCAAATTTCAAATGGTGGATTTGAGTATTCTTGTCATAATTTTAAATCTATAAACTAAAAAATTGCAAATAAAATTGTTTTACAAATTTTGGAATATTTGTAATATGATGCCTCTGTTATAAAATATTTTTGAGTATTATTTTGATGATTTAATAGTTGTATGTTTAATTTGAATAGTTTGACTATTTTTGACATAACTATTAATATAAACATTATTTTTGACTTAATCCAATTGCTATAAATTTTATTAAATGCCCTCTGTCTATTAACACTATGTATAAAATTTTGTTATAAAAATTTAATCATAGAAAACTTTAATCTTATCTTCATCCCTTTATTTATATTTTGCAAAAATAGAAATTAATTAAATTGCATTTATAACCTCATGCATATTTATAAAGAAATCACAAAAGTTATCTTGATGCTTTCTTGTGATGAAAAAGTGCATTTCGTGCATAACTTATTACCTCATAGGAAAACCTCTTCATTATTTTCTCTAAGTTAGGATTATTTTTAAACTTAGTATTTTGGTAAAAGTGCTATGAATTAGACACTTAGAATTGTTAAGATGGAGCTAGAAGGCCAATGAAGGACTTAGCCAAGAAAAACAAGATTTCAGAAGTATCTTCAAGGAGTAGAACCACTTAGAAGAAAATCAAGAAGTTCAAGAAGTTCAAGAAGTTCTAAATCTTGCTTCCTCTCTTTCTTTTTCCCTTCTTCTCTTAGACTTCATGATGACTAAGTTAAATCCAAGACCGGCCTCGAGGATACAAGAATCATCAAGTCTGAAGATTTATCAAGTCTATCAAAACATCAATCAAGACATCACCAAGGAGAATGTTACAAGTCTGGAGATGAAGCCTGGAAGATCAACTACATCTTTCTTTCTATCTTTTCCCTCTTTCATAATCTTGTCTTTCACTTTAGACTTAAACAATTTTTTATCATATTATTAATATCTTGAAGTTTGTTGGATCCTATCGGCATAGTGAGATGAAGCGGCCTTGAGACTAACCTTATATGTCCACGTACATGAGACATGTTCCACAATTTAAGTGGCTGGCCGGGTGTCTGTCTCTCTCACTATAGTGAATATCCAAATTACAAAGAGTTGATAATAATTGTTGATCACCTCGCAGAATAGAGTTAGTATTTTCTTTAAGTAGTTATGCACGTCATGACTAAGTCATTGAGTGCTTATTCAAGATGATATATAGCAAAGTTATTTTTCCAACCTATGACTTTAGTACTTAGTCATTTTGACCAACATATTTATCTTGCATTAACTTAAAAGATTTTCTTGGCATGACATGCATCTCTAGTCCTTAGAAATAATTTGCGTATCATGCATGACATGTTTTAACTTGTTTGTTAATTATGTATGCTTGTATGTGTTGTGTTGTTTTGTTTTATGATTGTTGTATTGTTGTTTGTTTATATTGTTTAGACTGAACGGAGAGTTCCGAGTATCGTTGAAAAGAGTTTGTGAACAACGACAACATCCAAAGGCAAGTGGCACACCTCATAAATTCCCAAGTATTTTTATATGCATAAGTAGAATTATTTTTCCTAAGCATGTGTAGGACTTAGTAGTATTGCTATGCAAGACATGTTTAGAATTCCCTATTCCATTGTGTCTAGGTACCTAAGAAATGACTTAGTTGAATTCTGATGCTATGCAATTGATGAAAGATTTTACAAAATGTTAATTGTGGCTACTTAGGACCATGTCTATGAGGGTTTTCACCCGAGATAGTTTATACTATACTTTGGATCATAGTATGTGGGGGTTTTCACCTGAGAGTACACATCACTAAGTTAATGAATCACCTGGGTGGAATGGTTGTTTGGTTTATGTTGAGTGGCTACTCAGGACCATGTCCATGAGAGTTTTCACCTAAGATAGTTTCTACTATACTTAGGATCATGAACGTGGGGGTTTTTACCTGAGAGCACACTTGTGGATGGCCACCCAGGAACAAAGGGATATTAGGAATAAAGGGAGAAGAATGTGAAGAACTCAAGGAGAAGTATTCCAAGTAAAGACTACAGCAGATCAAGGACGCCAACGGAGGATTCCCAACATTCTAATTTCTTAAATAAAATTTTGATAGGTGAACAATAGTGAACTACTCAGGACCATGTTCATGGGGGTTTTCACCTAAGATAGTTTCTACTATACCTAGGACCATGTTATGTGGAGGTTTTTACCTGAGGGTACACTTTGATGGGTGAGCTACTCAGGACCTTGTCTATGGGGGTTTTCACCTAAGATAGTTTTCATACTTAGACCATAGTATGTGGGGGTTTTTACCTGAGAGTGCATTCAAGGATGGGCCATCTTTTAGTTCACTGGAACTAGCCAGTGTTGCCAATTATGATGTTGAAACTGTTTTATGAAGTGATAGGATAAAATTGGCTTTATGCAAAATAGCCCTGAACTCCACCAGCCAAATAAGCATATAGGTTATTTGAGTTTTTCCACTAAGTGTCCACCATAGTGTCACTTACCAGAGTCCATTTTTAATGGAATCTGACCCACATTGTTACAATATTTTCTTATTGCAGATTGTTAAGATGACGAGTGAGGTTTCGTTTAAAGGTTTTTAGTTGGCAACCAACATTTTTTCGCCTGTGGCAACATGAATGTGATGGAGACTCACTGCTATTGTATTTCCGCTATTTACTCTTTCAAAGCTAGCTTTATGCTATGCAACTTGTAATGAATATTTTGTAAGTCTGTATCATCGATATAATAAAATTGATACTTTGTTGTGATATTACATCGTAAACTGTGTGTGCAAACGAATCGATCCAGTGATTTGCACTATTCACAGGTATCTGCCTTATTTAAAGTGCAGGTACGCTACATGTCTTCAGCGGGCACACGCTAGAGGCGTACGGCCTACCGCGTTTCTACAATCCCACCCACCAACCCTTCGACCAAGCAGTCGACCGGCCAGATGGATCTGAATCCACCTTCTCTCAGGAGTCGGTTGGATCTGACTTCCACTTCGTCGGAGTTGTCGGACTAGGATCCGACTCCCAGCCGGAAAACAACGATCCTGAATCAATTCTTCTTGCTCTCCAGGAGGATGCGATGTCAGATGCCGGATCCATATCTACCGTTCAAGACAATGTAGATTCTGATTCTGATGATGATGCTAGTCTCTTCGAAGAGAGAATCAAAAGCCGCTTTTCCAGTGATAATCTGGTTCCTTCAGAGAACACAGCGGATACATACATGCCTGATAAGCTGGCTATGATGGTTGTCATCGGCAACGAGTCAACCCCAGTTGCTTCTTATCCGCAAGACAAGCCGTAGGAAGTTGCCGGCAACACCAACATCGGTCAACTCATTAACGGTTCCAACAAGGTGCGCGTGAAGAAGAAAGCTGGTCTCGAAAAAGGCGGTAACAACAAACCCACAGATTTGCTCTCCGTCATCAAGGAAGTTTACGAAATCATGAACACTCCGGTGACTAAGGATACCCCACTCGACGAAGTGGATGAGCTTAGGCTTAATATGCTTAAGCACTCTGACTTTCTACGCAGAAGAGAGGAGCATGTTGAGAGTCTTGCGAAGAATATCGAGAAGGAGCAGGAAAAGATGTCGGCAAAGCCGAACAAGAAGCTCTTCGAAGAAAAAAAGGCCAACAAAAAACCGTTGTGACAAAAGCCGCCAATCTATGCGACCATAGCAGCTCAAGACCTGGGTTTTGACTGGCGCACAGCGCCACAGCGTACAGACAGAAGGGGGGATATTGTTTTCTGCACCCCGATCCTTAACGCTACTACCGCGCTCGACACCCTAGATGACAAAAACTACACAACGGAAGAAAAGGTGGCCAATGCAAGACACTTCATGAGCAAGGCCGTAGAGCAACAAGCTCGCGCTGACTCCTACGGCCATATGGCGGATGCCCGCGGGGGAGATATGGAATCCAAGTCAGGAAAGTGCAAAGCCACACCTGGCACTGACCCGCAGAGAGACGTTTCCCAAGGACATGACATCAGTGTCTAAAAATTGTCCTAGGTACAACGGCCTCGTTAAGCCGGACTCATGGCTAGCCGACTATGCCACGGCCATATAAATTGCCGGCGGAAGCAATCACATTGCCGTTCGCTACCTACCTGTAATGTTGGAAGGCACAGCAATGGCTTGGATCGACAACCTTCCAGAAAAGTCTATCCACAGCTGGTACGACATGGAAAAGGTGTTCTCCCAGCACTTCCAAGGAACATACAAGCGTCCAAGCACCAACACGGATTTGCAACGCTGTGTTCAGAAGCCCTACGAAACCATGACAGATTTTGTAAACGGTTAGATCTCAGAAAAGGCCAGCTGTCATGGATTTTCGGACGCCCAGGCTATCCATGCCTTCTACACGGGCCTGCAGAAGAAGTCCTTACTCCGTCACAGACTCGTCCGCGAGCAAGTCGAGGACCTTGGCGAGATGCTCAACCTTGCCGCCCAATACGTGGAAGCAGACGATGACGCCCGTGACGATGATTTGGATGTCAGCATCGTGCCAAGGTGGAACAACAAGCGCAAACTAGCAACGGAAGAAAAAGCCGGGCCATCTAATGAGGTTGCCGTCGTGTTCCCAGGAAACGCCGGCAAAAATAAGTGGAAAAATAAGAAAGATAACCGTGACGCCGACTCAATCCCTAAGGCGGCACGCATCACTTACGAGCAAGCACATTTTTTGCCATGCCCCAACCACGCTTCACTTGGCAAGGTAACCATATGCTTAGCGAATGCCGCTTCATGGACGACTTCAAAAAGGACCCCACTATTGGCTGGAAGTCAAAGAAGTAAAAGAAGTACGACAAGAAAGACAGCAAGGACAATGAGGATGACAACTCCATGTCAATCTCAAGCAATGACGACACCTCCGCCAAGAAATAAAATTCGTACCCGAAGGTCAAAGAGTCACTCGTATGCTTTGTCGGCACACTATCGGCCAAGGCGGACAAGGAGGAGATGCACGAACTCAATGCGACAATGCCGCACGTCCCTCAGTATTTGAACTGGTCCGAGGCGGCAATCACTTGGGATCGGTCCGACCACCCTAATTATGTCCCCCATCCAGGCAAATACGCCCTTGTTGTCGAACCCATTGTCGACAACTTCAGGATCACAAAAGTACTCATGGATGGCGGCAACAGTCTCAATATCTTGTACTATGATACACTAAGCCGCATGAACTTGTCTGAGGATCAGCTTGACCATAGCAACCTCACCTTTCATGGCATAGTGCCCGGCAGGCAAGAAAAGTCGATGGGAAGCATCATGCCGAAGGTAAATTTTGGACCAAAAGAGAAGTACCGCTTAGAGTTCCTCCGGTTTGAAGTTGTCCCCTTCAAAAGTGCCTATCATGCTATCTTTGGACGAGCGGCTTTCGCCAAATTCATGGGAATGCCGTGCTATATGTACAACAAGCTTAAAATGCCGGGGGAACATGGAACCATCACGGTTTCCGAAATCTAAGGAGTGTGAGTGTGAGCGTGGCATGGCCGCCTTTGCAGAAGTCATCATCCACAAATAAGAACTTGCACTACATAGGGCGGATCCAGACAACTCCATGCCCAAGCCAAAAGTTGATGTCAAGAAGACCTTTGAAGCTTGAGAAGACACCAAGAAGGCGGACCTCACCCCAGGCGACAAGTCCAAGCAGGTTGTCATCAGCTCCAACTTGGACAGCAAATAGGAAGGCGAGCTCGTCGAGTTCCTCCACGAGAATATTGATATCTTTGCATGATCGCCATCCGACATGCCTGGTGTACCGAGGGAACTTGTCGAGCACTCGCTCAATATTATCAAGGGATCCAAGCCGGTGAAGCAAGCAACAAGACGCTTTGGTGATGAGAGACGTAAGGCTATATGGAAAATGATAAATAGGTTGAGGGATGCCAATTTCATAAAAGAAGTTGTACACACCGATTGGGTGGCAAATCATGTACTTGTTCCAAAGAAGAATAAAGAGATGAGGATGTGTATCGACTATACAGGTGTTAACAAATGCTACCCAAAGGATCCCTTGCGTTGCCTAGAATTGACCAGGTCGTAGACTCCACAACAGGCTTCGAGCTACTTTGTTTTCTGGACGACTACTCAGGATACCACCAAATCAAGATGAGGGAGTCGGATCAACTGAAGACATCTTTCACCACTCCTTATGGGACTTTTTGCTACATCACGATGCCTTTTGGCCTGAAGAATGCAGAAGCAACATACCAACGCTTTATGCAAAATTGCCTGCATGAACAGATCGGCCGACATGTTCACGTTGTAGAGTACCTGCACTTAAATTATGGCAAAGTACCCGTGTATAGTGCAAATCCCTGGATCAATTCGTTTGCACACATAGTTTACGATGTAATATCACAACAAAGTATCAATTTTATTACATCGATGATCTAGACTTAGCAAATATTCTTTACATCTTACATAGCGTAAAGCTAGCACTGAAAGAGTAAACAGCGGAAACAAAATAGCTGTGAGTTTCCATCATCTTCATGTTGCCACAGGCGAAAACATGTTGGTTGCAGACTCAAAAACTTTAAACGAAACCTCTCTCGTCATCTGAACAATCTGCAATAAAAAAATTGCAACAACGTGGGTCAGATTCCATTAAAAATGGAGTCTGGCAAGTGACACTATGGTGGACACTTAGTGGAATAACTCTAATAACCTATATGAATATTTGGCTGGTGGAGTTCCACGCTATTTTGCATAAAGCCAATTTTTCCTAAATCATTGGAAAACACTTTTATTCTATTCGAGACATCCGTGGCATGAAATTCTACCCTTGTTCACCCATCAAGTTTTAAAATTTTAAGTTGGAATGGTGGGATCCTCCATTGGCGTCCTTGATCAGCTGCTCAAATTGTTCGTACCGGGGACACGGCTAAGTACTTAGTTTTACACTCTGCAGATGTGCAAAAATAACACATACATAATGAACAAACAAGTTTCATAAACTTCTAAGGAAAATATGTCATGCATGATGTGCAAAAATATTTCTAAGGACTAGAGATGCATGTCATGCCTTGAAAATCTTTTAAGTATTGCAAGGCAAATAGGTTGGTCAAAAATGACTAAGGACTAAGGTCATAGGTTGGACAAAATACTTTGTTATAAATCATATTGAATAAGCACTCTAATGGCTTAGTCATGATGTGCATAAATACATAGAGAAAATACTAAGTCTATTCTTCAAGGTGATCAGCAATTATTAACAACTCTTTGTAAATTGGATATTAACTATTGTGAGAGAGAGAGATACCCGACAAACCACTTATGTTGTGGAACATGTCTCATGTACGTGGACATGTAAGGTTAGTCTCTAGGCCGCTTCATCTCCCGATGCCGCTAGGATCCAACATACGTCAAAGGTGCTAATAACATGATCAAAAATTGTTTATGTCTAAAGTAATAGACAAGATTAGGAAAGAGGGAAAAGATAGAAAGAAGGATGTAGTTGGTCTTCCAGGCTTCATTTCCAAACTTGTAACTTTCTCCTTGGTGATGTCTTAAATGAATTTGTGGTATACTTGATGAATCTTCAGACTTGATGATTCTTGTATCACCGAGGCTGGTCTTGGATTTAACTTAGTCATCATGAGGTCTCACAGAAGAAGAAAAGAAGGAGGGAAAGACTTAGAGAATAAAGGGGGTTGGTCTTCTTGAACTTCCTCTTGATTTTTCTTCTAAGTGCTTCTACTTCTTGGAGATGCTTCCAGAGTCTATTTTCTTCTAAGTCCTTCATTGGTCTTCTAGCTCCATGTTGAAAATCCTAAGTGTCTAAGTGCATAGCACTATACCTAAATACTAAGTTGAAATTAATCCTAACTTACAGAAAATAATAAAGAGATTTTCCTATGAGAATTATATCTATATGAGAAAATATGTTATGCATGCAATGCACTTTTTAATCATAAGAAACATCATACTAATTTTGGTGATATTTATAAAGTATGCATGAGGCTATAAATGCAATTTAATTAATTTATATTTTTGCAAAATATAATAAAAGGAATAAATATAAGATTAAAGTTTTATGTGATTAAATGTTTATAATAAAATTTTATAAATAGTGTTAATATACAGACGGGCTTTAAATAGATTTACAGCAATTGTCTTTACTCAAAAATAATCTTTCTATCAAAACTTATGTCAAAAATAGTCAAACTATTCAAATTAAGGGTATGATTATTAAATCGTCAAAACCATTCTTAAAAATTATTTTCTAACATAAGCATAATATTACACATATTTTTAGGATTCCAAAACAATTTTGTTTTCTAATTTTTGAAATTATTTATTTAAAGTTATGACAAATATACTTAAATCATCCATTTGAGATTTTACTATTTTAAACTAAGTCAAATTTGAATTATAACATATCTAAAATATTCTACATGTCAAGGGCTTTCCAAATATATAAATTTTTTCAAATTTGGATATGTAGTTAAAAAGTTATGAAGGTTTGAATTTACAAGGACTAATCTGTAAAGCTGCCAATTAAATTAAATATGAAAAAATATTTCTGACGTGGCTACTGACTGAGCAATGATGTGGCTGCTGGCGTGGTTAAGTGGTTTGGATCTGATCTGTTGGATCCGGATCTAACGGATCTGAACGAATCGTACCGGTTGGAATAAGATAAAAGACAGCAGTCGTTGGATCAAGATCCAACGGTCCATATCTAGCGACTAAACGCGGGCGGCGCTAGGTCACTGGGACCTCGCCGGAGACGTGCCCGCGGCGGTGGCGCATCGACATCTCGCGTTATAAACATTCTAGGGTAGGGTGGGAAGAACAGATCATACCAAGACGAAGAGGAGGTCGAGGCGGTCTTGGTGGCGAGCTTGGTGGCTGCGACGTGCTCCTCCAAATCCTTGCCCGAGTTGTGCACAGCGGCTTCTTGCTTCGGGTGCGCACGAACACGTAGATCTAGTGCGTATAAAACAGAAAAGCGTGTCAGGAAGGTGCGCACGATTAATGGGAAGAGCAAGGGAGTGACGGGAGGGGTCAGGATGTTCTGGACGTGCCAGAATCGGAGAATTTACAGAGGCGGCAATGGCAATGATCTGCGCTCAAAAACAGGGCAGCCTGGAGGCGGGGTGTCGAGGGTTTTGGGTGCGGATGGTGGCGGGGAAGCTGGGGCTTTTATCGGGTCGAACGGCCGCAAGAAATTGCGCGATTTCCGCTCTGATTTGAGCCGGAATCAGAGAAGGAAACGCAGTCGGAAATATCGGCTAGCGGTTAGGGATGATGACCCCTCACATGTGGATCCCGCGTGTAAGAGAGAGAGAGGGAAGAGAGAGGCCGCAGTGGGCTGGTGTTGGTCCTCTGCTCGCTGCGTGTGCGTGCGATGAGAAGCTGGGCTTCGGCCCAGTAAGCTTTTCCTCTCTCTTTTTTGTTCTTTTTTTTGTTTTTCTGGATTTTTAAATAACTTTTAAATTATGAATCCAATCAACTCAAATTAGTTTCTTTAATTTTGTAAAAACAATATCTATCATTTAAAACATTTATGGTTATGTTTTGAACACTTTTCAATAATAGTAATTTTGAAATATTGCTTAAATACAAATTTGACACTTTATGTGAAATTTTGATTTAGGGCTTTAAACACTTTAATCGTGGGTAAAATAAATTTATGAAATTACCACATTAATATATATTTGATATTAAGTTATCTTAAACTCATTTTCAATAACCATTTATTTTTTATTTTAGAAGAATGGTAAAATGACAAAATATAATTTATTTTAAATGAAATGGGAAATATAATGGATTCATTTTAAAACTAACTATACTTGTGCAAAATTTGTTTTCATAATATGATAAATCATTTGAAAACTCCATATATGCATTTGGAACACATTCTACCTTTATCATATTTCTCATGTTGACATTATTCATTAGAATCATTTTTATGTTTTGAAGGTTGATGGAAATGATTTAAATTAATTATTAAAATATATTTTTAGGTTTAAGAAATACTTTTTATAAAAGAATTTAAACTAAACTCCAAAATTTTCAATAGTGATTAGTTGGATATTTTAAATTTTAAATATCTAGAAAATGCTATGCAGTCTTTTAAAGTGGATTTTCTTATGATTTTATAGTTTCAACTTAATCAAAAATAAAAGTTTAATTTTTTAGTGATTTTAAAACATTCCAAAATATTGGGATGTTACACATGTCTACGTTGACGACATTGCGGTGATGTTGAAAAAGAAGGCGGATCTCCTAGAGGACTTGGGAGAAACTTTTCAGAATCTCCGGAAGTACCAGATGAAGCTCAATCCCGCCAAATGCGTTTTCGGTGTTCCAGCCGGCAAACTACTTGGTTTTATCGTCTCTGAACGAGGGATCCAAGTCAATCCGGAGAAGATCAAGGCTCTCCAAAACATATCCAGACAAACTTGTCTGAAGGACGTGCAGCGCTTAGCCGGATCGGCATAAGCTGTCAATCGTTTCATAAGCCGCCTGGGAGAAAAGGCAATGCCTCTCTACCGGCTATTGAAGAAATCTGACAATTTCGAGTGGATAACAAAAGCAGATGCCAACTTACAGCAACTTAAGGAGGCTCTCGTGTCCGCTCCTATATTGTCAGCACCTCGATCGCAGGAACCAATGATGCTCTACATCGCGGCAACTGGCGCAGTTGTCAGCGTTGTCTTGGCTGTGGAAAGAAAGGAAAGCAAAGCCGCGACGTCTGACAAACGCCCGGTCTACTTCATCAGTGAAGTCTTCTCCGCCTCCAAGCAGAGGTATCCACATTACCAAAAGATGGCTTATGGTGTATTCTTCGCCGCAAGAAAGCTTAGGCACTACTTCCAGGTGCATACAGTGACATTAGTGTGCAGGGCACCGTTGGGAGACATGATCTACAACGCAGAGGCAACAGGCCGAGTCGCCAAATGGGGCATCGAGCTTGCCGCCTTTGATATAGTCTACAAGCCACGGACCGCCATCAAGACTCAAGCACTTGATTATTTTGTTGCCGACTAGACAGAGGCCAAGGAGGAAATAATACTCCCTGAGTCCGAATATTGGGTCATGCACTTTGACGGATCAAAGATGCTCAAAGGCTCGGGGGCTGGAGTTGTCTTGTGCACACCAAAACGTGATAAGCTCAGCTACGTGTTGCAGATTCATTTCACAACAACTAATAACGTCGCAGAATATGAAGCTTTGATTCACGGGTTACATGTGGCAAACGACCTTGGCGTCAAAAGAATCCTCTGTTATGGTGACTCCGACTTAGTCGCACAACAAGTAAGCGACACATGGGATGCGAAAAGCGCAACAATGGCGACATACATAGACAAGGTTGACGAATTCCCCAAAAATTTCATGGGCTATGAAGTCTGGCATGTTCCAAGAGCTGAAAACGAGGCGGCAGACACCCTCGCCAGACTCGGGTCAGAACACAAAAAAGTGCCAAAGGACATTTTCCTGGAACATTTGCACAAGCCGTCCATCAAGGCGCCGACTTGTTGGATCCCGATGCAGAAGAACCGGTAGAAGTGGCAAGTCTCGCCGTCTACCTGGTCCAGCCGGATTGGAATGTCCCCTATCTCGACTTTTTAGTCGACCAGAAGTTGCCGGAGGACGATGAGGTGTTGAAAAGGCAGATCATAAGGCGAGCAAAAGCATTCACAATCATCAAAGGCGAGCTATATAAGCGAAGCACGTGCGGTATCTATCAGCGGTGCATATTGCCAGAAGAAGACCGGGAAATCTTGAAAGATATACACATTGGTACTTGAGGGCATCACGCCTCCGCTAGGTCCATTGTATCCAAAGCTTTCCGCCAAGGTTTCTACTGGCTAACCGCCAAAGAAGATTCCGAGCACACCGTGAAAACATGCAAAGGCTGCCAATTGTACGCCCGCCAACCTCACTTCCCGTCACAAGAACTCAGGACAATCCCAATCACCTGGCCGTTCAAGATCTGGGACTTAGACATGATTGGTCCCTCCAAGAAGGCACAAGGTGGATACACCCACCTATTGGTTGATGTCGACAAGTTCACTAAATGGGTCGAAGCCAAGCCGATCAGCAAACTTGACGCACAAACAACCACCAATTTCCTCTGGGGAATTATCTCTCGGTTTGGAGTTCCAGACAACATTATCACAGATAATGGAAGCAACTTGTCTCAAGGCGACATCGAAGAATATTGCAATGATATAGGCATCCGGCTTGATTTGGCATCCGTGTCACACCCTCAATCAAATGGACAAGTAGAGCGTACAAACGGCCTAGTCCTCTCTGGACTTAAGCTTCGTCTCGAAGCTCCATTACACAGGGCAGCCGGCGCTTGGGCAGATGAGTTACAGTCCGTACTCTGCAGTTTGCATTCAACGCCAAACAGATCTACCGGCTACACTCCTTTCTTCTTAGTATATGGCGCAGAGGCGGTGCTACCCACCGACATGAAATACGATTCCCCACGAGTTCAAGCCTACATCGAGCAAGACGTAGAAGGTGCAAGACAGTATATCCTAGACTTGTTAGATGAAGAAAGAGACGTTGCTCTCCCTCGCTCCGCCTTGTATCAGCAACAGCTCCGCCGCTATCATAGCCGTAGAGTGCGGAAGCGAAGCTTCAGATCAAGTGACCTGGTTCTCCGCCTAATTCAAGATAGAAAAGGATTGCACAAGTTATCACCGCCATGGGATGGACCGTTTATAGTCACAAAGGAGTTGCTCAATGGTTCGTACTACCTGTCTGACATCCGCGACACAGAAGAAAAGAAAAGGCGCAAGAAGCAGGCATGAAGGAGAGGAACCAAGCGTAAGCAAGGCATTGACGACCCGTTCGAGCAAACAAGACGGCCTTGGAACATTGAGCAGCTACGTCCTTTCTACACTTAGCAATTTATAATTGTAATAAGTTATATATGATTATGAAATAAAAGTCTATGGTTCCTCGTCTGTGTTGAGAAGCATGCCATCTTTTGTCTTTTCTTGCAATCATATACCCCTATGTATCTAAGTTACCTAATTTCTAGCTCTGTGCAAAGATTCAAACTGGTAGATACTTGCAGCTTTCGAGCCAAACCTAAGCAAAAATCAACTTTTTGCGCCGCCTAATTCCTTTATTCCTGATTACTTATATGTGGTTCGGCTAGTAGTATGTCTTTGGCGCCAACATGTTGGCTTTGGTTTTTGATTCTAAACATATGGTACTAGCCCTGGTTGTTTCAGCTAAAGTTCCCGGCTGAGTTTAGCCAACATCAAAAAGTCAAGCATATAAGTCAGAATAAAATTAAGGTGGGCCAAATAAATCAACAAATCTACTTAAAGTAGCAAAATAAAGTTAGCTGGCTCCCGCCTAGCAATACATCTCCAAAATTTATTTACAAAAATAATACAAGTTGAGATCACATTGTTTCAGGGGTAGGAGGAGGCTAGCCGGCAAGAAGAGCAAGCAGATGGCGCCGACAACTACAGCATTGGCTCGGGGGACGCCAACATTAGGCTTGGGGGCTGACAACTTCAGCCACAGAGTTGTCGCTCCCATCCGCCTCTGCCGTGGCGGCAACTTCGACATCTGCAGCAGCCGGAACGGGCGCCTGTAGAAGACCGTCGTGTCCACCATGTCGGCAACCCACGTGGCGTAGCCGGCAACGCTATTCAGCACAGCAGCGGACTTGACCTCACTGCCCTCTTCATAGGAAGATGGCATGCCCTCGGTGACGACGTCGATCTCGGCCTCGGGGTAGTACGCCATGAACAGGCCAAGTGCAGTCGTGGCACCGCCCGAGCCGCCGACTTCAACGAGCTCTTGTGTAGCTTCGTTGCTTGCTCTAGCATGGTGGGCACATCGCTGAAGTCGGTGGGCTCCTAGCTATCAGAGGAGATGTAGAACTTGGCGGCAAACCGCTTGGACGCTGACAACGTCTCGGTGATCAGCTCACCTAGACGCGCAACGTGATCTCGGCGGGGGCTGACAACCTTGTCATCGCCTAAGCCGGCAGCGACTGCATCAAAAATAAAGACATCACAATTTACCAAAATTATAATGTTCTTAACGACAAGGTGAAGATTGAGAAAAGTTTACCAAGTACCGAGTTATGGAAGGCGGACAGCTCGATCATGTGAGCTGCCACCGCGCCCTCAGCAGTTTCGGCAGGAGAAGTTTTCTTGGATATTTCCTTAGCAGCCGCCTTCTCGACCTCCGCCAATTTCTTGCGCATGCTATCCAGCTCACTAGTTAGCTGGCTAGTCTCCTGCGCAAACTTGAGCTGTTGGGCCTCCATCTCCTTCTGGTGCTCCTCCTTCATCGCCAAGTTGGCGGCCGCCAGATCAGAGGCTTCATTCATAATAACTTGCATGTCAGTAGACGCCTTCAATATATCTTGGGCGTGATCTAGCAGTTCTACAATATGAATAAGCCGGCTAAAAGATTGGCAGAAGCAAAACAACATGGCAGAAGGAAAAAACTTAGTGTTTGTACCTTCATCCTTTTTGCGGGCCGCCTCCAACTCGGCAATACGCACGTCCTTGGCGTCACAGTCTTTTTTTAAAAGACGGTAACGCCTGTTAATCTCACCTCTAGAAGAGATGAGATCGATGTTGGCGGTAAGGACGCCCTACGAAAAATGGCCAGTAGCACTTTGTCAAACCACTCAGCCGACAATAATTTCACATTGCCACCTAAGTGCTCGGGGGGGAATGACTATGTGTATGCTACCAAGTGCCAAAATAACAACTTACCGCAACATCGCCCTCCAAGTCGGTGAAGGCCTTGGCGGCAAAGTCGAAAGGCCAGGGTTGACTCCTTGGCGTCCTTCAGAGATGCCCAAGGGTCTCTGACCCTCCCACCTTCGGAAGCTGGGGCTGCCCTTGGCGGACCACCGGCAACCTCCTCCATCAGCTCCTCCTTGGCGGCACACGATTGACCGGCATCATTGGCCGCAGCCTCAGCCAAAGAAGAAGCGGCGCTGGCAGCACGGCCAGTAGAGGAGGTCCTTGGCGGCAGACTTGAAGCCGGAGCCTGGGGATGTTCCCGCCTACGAGCATTGCTCATAAAGCCGCCGTCCTGGGCTGAGTAGTTGGCAGCCCGGTTGTCGGGGAATTGCCAAGAGTCCGTTTTCCCCTAGCCAGCAGGGACGTGGCCGGCAACTTGGAGTTCGCAACCCGATCCCTGACAACAAAGCAAAGTTAGCCAGATGAACAACAACAATGAAGAGGACCGAAAAATGAATAAGGCTATGATATTTACCTTCGGGGATATGAATCCCTGCGTTCTCGTCTTCGTCGATGCGGTCCGTTTTCTCCTCTTGGTGTTCACCGTAGAGGAGGCAGCGCCGGATACCTTGCGCTTCATGGTTTTCCCGGCTCCCGGCTCGTAAAAGGCGGGTGCCAGGTCATTCTCCCCCAAGGCGGAGAGCTGCATCCCCCAGAAGGGAAAGACTTAAAGAACTCGAATAAGCCAGCAAAGCCGTCACAGAAGGGCAAAAGTAGAAATGCTTACTTAAAGGGGAGGATTGTTGTGGGTGTGCATGGGAACACCCTCCACCGCCTTCACAGTCCCTTCTTTGACAAGGCTGCAAAGTCGGGCCACCAATTCAGCAGCTGGTAACTCCTTCTTGCTCACGCGAAGAGGAGCCGTGTTAGTAGGCGAATACTGACACATCTTGTACCGGCTGTACCGTAGAGGCATAATCTGCCGGGACAGCCAGCAAAGCACCGTATCTACCCCGTCTAGCAACGGGGCGTCCATCGTCCGGGTGAGGAATTCTATCCGCCTTTGCACAAGGTGGAGCTCCTCCGTCAACTTGGGAACCGCCTCGTCCCAGCACGGCTTGGGTGTTGGCGGCGCATTGACAAACTCCGGGATCCCGAGTTGGCGGCCGGCGGCCGCCATATCCCGGCAATAAAAGAAGGTGGAGGTCCAACCTTTGACGGACTCAATATAGGGTATCTTGGGATACCATTGACGTCCTTGGCGGCAGTTGAAAGTAACACTGCCGCAAGTTGCCAGACCCCCATCTGTCACTGTCTGACGCCGGCAACGGAAACTTAATCTAAAGAAGTCTAAACTAGGTTTGATGCCTAGATAGCCCTCAAATAGAGCTATGAAGCCGGCTAAGACTAATATGCTATTGGGCGCTATGTTGTGGGCCTGATTGCCCTAGTGATCTAACACCTCACTATAAAAGATGGAAGGCGGCAAAGCCATTCACCTAACAAGATGGGAGGTGAGGATTACTATCTCGCCGACTTTCGGAGCCGGGACGACGTCGCCAAAAGCGGACCGCCAACCGCAATTGTCTTGGGTTGGCAGGTAGCCGGCTTCCTCGAGGTCCTTAAAGGCTTCATCATCCACCAAGGAGGGGAGCCAGTAGCACGACCGAGGTCCGCTGGCTCCTCCACTTCGTTGACAGCCGCGCCGCCGGTGTGGTCGAAGATGAGGGCGCCGAGGTCGCCGCCGCACGGACGGGCGCAGACGGAGTAGATGAGTATGGTGTGGAAGAAGAAGTGCCCGCACATGCCGCCGTGGAGCGCGAAACCGCACCGGCCATCGCCATCGTCGCGATAGGCTCCGTCGCAAGCTCTCTCGCCATCGTCGCCGCAGTCGTCTCCGGGTCAGTGGCCATCCCCGTGCGCGAGGTCGCCGGAAGTGCGGTGGTCGGCGGCGTTTTCGGCTCATAGGTGGCAAAGAGTTCGGGAGAGCAAGAGCGCAGGAGAGCAAGAGCACAGGAGAGCAAGAGACGAGAGTGAGATGGAGTGCAGCGGAACAAGATGAATGCCTCGGCTCCCTATTTATAGTCCCGGCGTTACGATCTGTGCAACGGCTCGAATAGCCGGACACGTGTCAATCACCTGGAAGCCACGAAGCAACTCATGTTCGCACGATCTCCACGACTCTTCTTTTCTCGCGATTTGCAATCATGACACGGTTTCGTTCCGTTTGGTTTCAAACTGTCGTGGACCAAATGACGTCATCCGTCAACT
The DNA here is from genome assembly GCA_026929855.1 of Poa annua. Lineage (NCBI taxonomy): Eukaryota > Viridiplantae > Streptophyta > Magnoliopsida > Poales > Poaceae > Poa > Poa annua. Next base: position 76,452,569 of record CM049426.1, read on the forward strand.
ATGAGTTTGACTAGCCTTCAAGGATCAGGCTTTCCTAAGAAGCTATCCGGCAAGTTGAGCTAAGTCGTCTTTCTCATGTCGGATAAAGGCGGCCGTGTGCCAGAAATCTATGGTACATGTTCCCCATTATTTTCAGAATGGTTCAAGTCCTGCAGCCGCCAACATTGAAGAATAAAGATCAAGAAGAAGCCGGCACCTGGAGAACTTCAACCTTTATGGGGGGCTAATGTTGGGGATATACCAAGTGGGGGTATCTCTGACAGAGATCAATCCGGCTAGTCCAGGGTGGCCCAAGGGTGGTAAGGCTGCCCAGATAGCTGACATACAAGGAAGTAGGCGGACGGTCCAAGGAAGGCAGAAGGCCGAAGCCCATCAAGCCACCAAGCCCAAGACGGAAGGCGGCATTAATCCGGCTAGGTCTAGGACTATGTTTACTTGTCGGACAAGTACTTACCTTGTAACCCAGGGTCTGGCCGCCTATATAAGATGGCCACCGAGAAGCCTTTAGGGCACGCTACAAAAGGAAACATACTCATTGTAACCTGTTCACGGCTATTGCCTTATAGTGAATTATAGCATCACGTAGGGTCTCGCCACCGCTGCGACATCTGAAGGTGGGTAACCTCGCCGTGTTCAATCCCGACGTCGACGATTCTAGCCTTCTTCCCCACAATCCATCCGTAGGCTAGAGGACCCCCGTCTCCTATCAATTATGCCAATACTCGGACATTATTCATAAGAAAAAGCGGAGCGTGTCTCTCTCCCACAAATGAAAACTAGGATCCAATTTATTCAGAGAGTGAAAATTTTAAAAACTGAAATAAAAACAAACAGACGCTCCAAGTAAAGAACATAAGATGTGATAGAATAGAAATATAGTTTCACTAGAGATGACCTGATAAGTTGTTGATGAAGAAGGGGATGCCTTGGGCATCCTCAAGCTTTGACGCTTGGGTATTCTTGAAATATGCTTGGGTGACCCACGGGGGCATCCCCAAGCTTAGGCTCTTTCATCTTCTTGATCACATCATATCATCATTCTCTCTTGATCCTTCAAAACTTCATTCACACCAAACTTCTCATAAAATTCATTAGAGGGGTTAGTATTCAAAAACATTAATCCACTTTCGTACTGATGTGACACAATTCAAGAACTCAATAAAACATTAGCTACAGCCCTCCATGATAGAGAACCTTGCTTAAAGTCCACAAGAGAGAATGCAAAAAACAGAGACATAATCTGCCAAAACATAACAACCAGTAAAGATGAATTTTTTTGAGGCACTAAACTTGCTCAGACAAAAAAACTCAAAACTAATGAAAGTTGGGTACATATCTGAGGATCACGCTCATAAAATCCCAGGTCATTTAAATTTTCTGTAGAGAGTTACGAATTTAACGGTGATCAGCAGAAAAACTGTTACTGCGATGAAATCCAAATCTAGTACCAACTCCCTAACAGAGACTTTACTTGGCACAACTATGAAATAAAATAAAGATACAAAGGAGTTGTTATAGGGGTAAGAATGCTCCTTGACTCAAATAAGAAAAATAACAGAAAGAAAACATGGGTTCTCTCCCATAATCGCTTTTCTTTAATGCATGTTAGCTAGGTTTGATAATTTTAATGATGCTCTCATGAAAATAGAAAATGAAGCAAAGGGAGCATCAAGGAGCAAATACAAAACACATTTAAGTCTAACCCACTTCCTATGCATAGGAATCTTATATACAGATAAATTCACAGTGAACAAAGTGACAAGCATAGGAAGATAAAACAAGAGTAACTTTAAACTTTTCAACATATAGAGAGGTGTTTTAATACCATGAAAAGTTCTACAACCATATTTTCCACTCTCATAATAATTTTCAGTAGCATCATGAATAAACTCAACAACATAACCATCTACAAACACATAATTTTTATCGAGCTATATAATAGTGGGATAAAAACCTTCAAACCCACTTGCAACAATTTTACAACAAGATGATTATCTCAAGATATATGGCACTCTCATATAAAGTCAAGACCTCTCCAATCCCATTTTCAATAGTATTACAATTAATATTATCAAGTAACATAGGACCATCATCTAGAGCTTTATCATAAACATTTCCTAAGGAAACTTCTTTAATATTATGCATTTCGAAATTAGGAACATATCAAGGATTATCACAGGATTTATCAAAATAGCATGGATTATCATATATAACAGTAGCATAATTGTTTTCACAAGTTTTACTCATAGGGAATATTTCAAGAGATTCCACGGGAACATAACATTCATCCTCCTTTGCTAAGCATGGGGGACAACAAAATAGTGTAAGGGATGAAGAGTTACTCTCATTAGAGAGTAAGCATGGGTAGCTACTCCATTATTCCTCCTTTTGTTCTTTACTCTCCTCCTCTTTTTCATCTAATGAGCTTTCAGGTTCAACAATTTCTTCTTCCACAGGTTCTTGCAAATTGTGGATACATTCTTGTGCATTAATAAGTCTCTCTTTATAATCAATGTTATATCAATTATTGCTGAAATATTCTATGCAATAATTAAGGATAGAAGAGACATAATCTTTAAGTGTATTACAAGCAACAAATGTTGCATAATTTTGAGACATGAAGGATTCTATTTCAAAAGCTCCCATAAATATAACAAATTGTTCTACTTCTTCAAATCCAAGATCAATATAGTTATTCCAATGATAGTTCACAACTAAACCTTCTTTACTAAAGCCACATTGGAATTTATATCATGGCGTTTAAGAAATTTTTTAGCAAGTGTATTCAATTTTCCTAAAACGCCTCTCATGACTTTCCTCTTATATGATTCTCTATAATTCATATATAATTCATTAAGTTCCATAGAGGTTATAACATCTTTTCCCATAACAACAGTTTTTTTAATTTTGGTTTTTCAAATATTTATGGTTTTTCGGGTATATAGGAAAAATAAACAGGGCAAAAATAAACTAGACAAAGGTAAACTAAACAAAATAAAACTAAACAGAAATAAACTAAGCACAAGTAAACTAGACAAGTAAATAAAGTACAATAAAATAAAAATAGAGAGAGAGAGGTAGAGTGTACTCCCTAGGTGAACTTATATGTAGAGCTATGCCTCCCCGGCAACGGTGCAAAAAAATAGTCTTGATAACCCACAAGTATAGGGGATCGCAACAGTCTTCAAGGGAAGTAAAACCCAAATTTATAGATTCAACGCAAGAGGAGACGAAGAATGCTTATAAGTCTTAACAACGGAGTTGTCAATTCAGCTGTACCTGGAAAAGCACTAGTAACAGGGGTGATGTGAAATCAGCTGTTGTATGAGAGCATTAGTAACGGTAACGCAGAGACAATGGCACCAGAGAATAGTTTTTTGCGTGGAGTTGACTTTAGAGCAATGACGATGACATAAGGACCGGGGTTCCCAGCTATCTACACTAGTGGTAACTCTGAAGAACAAGTGTCGGGTGAACAATTTACAGTTGGGCAATTGACAGTAGTGAAATAACATTAAGTAAGAATATCCAGATTATTAACTATGTAGGCATGTTTTCCATATATAGTTGTGCATGCTTGCCATGAGAAACTAGCATAACATCTTTTGTCCTACCAGCCCGTTTGCAGCGGGGCCACTAGGGAAACTACTGGCAATTAAGGTACTCCTTTTAATAAAGCACCGGAGCAAAGCATTAACACTTGGTGAAAACATGTGATCCTCACATAAAAGCCATTCCTTCCGTTTATCCCAATTGCTGTCACTTTGGGGTCATCAGTTCCAGACAATGACATGTGCGAACAACTTCTAGATAGAATCTAAGACATAAATATAGAGCTCAAATCTAAGATCATGTCACTCGTGCACTAGTGACAAGCCTTAAACATAACAAGATTGTAGGAACAATAACTTCACAAACTTATATAGATAGACTGATCATAATGTAACAATTCGTCAGATCCCAACAAACACAACACGAATTACATCGTATGGATCTCAATCATGTAAGGCAGCTCATGAGAACATTGTATTGAAGTACATGGGAGAGAGAGTACCAACTAGCTACAGCCAACAACCCGTAGTCCATGGGGGGACTACTCAAAAACCATCCTGGAGTTGTAGTGGAGACGGTGGAGTCGATGGAGATGGCTCCGGGGGTCAATCCCTGTCCCGACAGGGTGCCGGAACAGGAACTTCTGACCCCGAAACTTGTCAGTGATGGCGGCGGTTCTCGGGACCCATGGAGGAAATATTGAACATCGTGCTAGGGTTTTTGGTCTGAGAGGTATTTATGGGCGAAAGGGCGATGTCGGTGGCGCTCTGTGGGCCCATCACCACCTCCTGTCGCGGCAGAGGGGGGACCCGTGCCTGGATCAGGTGTGGGGCCCTTGGGCATCGTTTTCTCTCCTCTTCGGCTTTCCGGAACGTTCATAAATCAAAAATAATTCCAGGATGTTTTTCGTGCAATTCCAAGAATATTTCCTTAAGTACTTTTCTGAAACCCAAAACAGCAGAAAACAGGGAACTGGAACTTTGGCATCTTGTTAATAGGTTAGTCCCAGAAAATGAATAAAAACCATATAAAGTATATATAAAACATGTAGAAATTAGTATAATAGAAGCATGGAACATAAGAAATTATAGATACGTTGAAGAGGTATCACCCAGCAACAACCAATCAAGTTTACCCTTCATAGCACCAAGGGGCAGCCCTTTGCACCCTCCAAGGGTCGCTTCTTGTAGTTGTACTGCTGATCTGTCTCGGGCTTAACCATACCCCAGGGTCAGCCCCCCCGACATCCTTGATCCACCAGCGAGCTTCCATGCGGTCGACCGCCTTGATTTTGTCTGGATTGGCCTCGATTCCCCGGTGGGAAACCAAGAAACCCAGCAGCTTGCCTGACGGGACCCCGCAGACGCATTTCTCAGGGTTGAGCTTGAAGTTGAACCGCCTGAGGTTCTCGAAGGTTTCATGTAGGTCTTGGATGAGTGAATCCTGGTGCCGGGACTTGACCACAATGTCGTCAATGTAGGCTTTGACATTGCGCCCCAATTAAGGTTCGCGGCACACCTGCATAGTGCGCTGAAAGGTTGCGCCCGCATTTCGGAGGTCGAATGGCATCCCGGTGTAGCAATAGCAACCCATGGGTGTGATGAAGGCCATATTCTATTGGTCTTCGACTGACATCGGGATTTGATGGTACCCAGAGAAGGCGTCCAAAAAACACAACAACTCACACCCTGCCCACCGTGGAGTCCATGATCTGATTGATCCGGGGCAGGGGGACAGGATCCGTCGGGTAGGCCTTGTTGATATCGCTGAAGTCGATGCAGAGGCGCCACTTGAGCATCAGAGGCTTTGGTACCACCACTGGATTAGCCACCCAGAGAGGGTGCGGGACCGAGCGTATGACGGCGGCCTCCAGCAGTTTGTCGATCTCGGTGATGATGAACTCCAATTTGGGCTTGCTCTGGTTCCAGAGAACCTGCTTCACGGGTCGCGCGTCCACGCTGACCGCCAATGTGTGCTCTAACACCTCCCTTGGAACGTCGGGGATATTTGACGCGTCCTGTTGAGGGAATAGATCAACAATATCATCCGGAGACGATTTATACGGGGTTATGTACACGCGGGCATTGTCGATGTGGTTTAGGACATGAAAGACAAGATTTTATACAGCTTCAGGGACCGGGAAACATCATCCGGTATTACCCCTACGTGCTGTTTGTGGATAGGTCTATTCCGTATGCTCTTGGTGGAAGTCGCCGTATGAGGCATCTCCTCTCTTGTGTATGGCTTGCCTGTCAAGGTGGTGGGATTCGTGTGTTGAATGTGTCCTCTTTGGGACGCATTGCCCCTCCTTATATAGGTGGACGGGGCCGGATTACATGTAGAGTCCTAGTTGGATACAGACTAGTCTCCTCTTTTATTACAACTTGGTTAGGTGTCCTAGTACTACTATGGTCAGTGAAGTCGATGCAAAGGCGCCACTTGAGCGTCAGGGTCTTTGGTACCACCACTGGATTAGCCACCCAGAGAGGGTGCGGGACCGAGCGTATGACGCTAGCCTCTAGTAGCTAGTCGATCTCGGTGACGGTGAACTACAATTTCTGCTTGCTCTGATTCCTGAGAACCTGCTTCACGAGTCGCGCGTCCGCGATGGCCGCCAATTTGTGCTCTATCACCTCGCTTCGAACGCCGGGGATCTCTGACGCGTCCCATGCGAAGACATCAGAGTACTCCCGAAGGAAAGGTGAGGAGCGCGCTTTCCTACTTGTCAGTTAGGTGAGCGCCGATGGTGATGGAGCGGACTCCATCCACCGTTAGGGCCACCTTCTTGGTCATCTGGGAGTCGCCTTAAAATGCCTCCTTCTTGAAGGAAGTTGAAGTCGAGCCCCCGAGATCAGCCTCGTTCCCCGGGAATGTGACGAAATCATCCTCCATTGCTTCAGGGCGATGCTTGATGCCGCGGCCACCGTCTGGTTTAGCTTTTGGATGCAGGAGATCGTGTCTTCCACGTCGGCGTGGATCTTGATTACTCCATGTGGTGCCAAGATCTTCAACATGTTGTAGGCAAAGTGGGAGACGACCATGAACTTGGCCACCGCGGGTCGCCCAAGTATGATGTTGTACGGAAGCAGGGTGTCCGCAACATCGAAGGTGACGTCCGTAGTGCGGAAGTTTTTGTAGTCGCCGAAGGTAACTGGAAGAGTGGTCTTCCCGATGGGGCGCGTTATGCTCCCGTTCACGCCCTGGAAGACGTTTGTGTCGGAGAGGCAGGCGAACGGAACTTGCAAGGCGGTCAATGCCTTGGCCGTCAGCAGGTTCAGGCTGGAGCCTCCATCGACCAGCATCTTGGTGTCCTTGAAGTTGTGGATGATTGGGAACACGATCAAGGGCAGAGTTCCGATCACAGCCCTGTTGGCGGGATGGTCTTCTGAGTCGAAGGTGATGACTTGGTGAGACCAATCCAGGGGTCGAAGTGGTACGGAGACCACCGCATTCAATGCACGCACCAGCTCTTGCCGGAGTTGTTGTATGGGGGCAGGGAGGATCACCCATGGATGCAGCCAACGACCCCGGCAACTTCTTGGAGCTTCCCACCGTTCCCAGGAACGGCAGGGGCAGCGCCGTGGTCACCATGGATTGCAGCTTGGGGCTGCTGCTCTTGTCCTCCTTGGCCGCCGCGTCCTCCTCCACGGCCTCCGCGATCGCCGCCTCGCGGCCAGCCTTGGCCACTGTAGCGTACCTGCACTTAAAAATATGGCAGGTACCTGTGTATAGTGCAAACCCCTGGATCGATTCATTTGCACACACAGTTTACGATGAATATCACAACCTTGTATCAATATTACACGGATAATCCAGACTTGGTAAAATAAATAGTTTGATACATATTTGCATAGCTTATAGCTAGCTCAAAACAATAAAGCAGCGGAAATAAATCTTCAATGAGCCTCCAACTTCATGATACGCCACAGGCGAAAACATGTCGGCGCAGACTCAAAACCCAAAAAGTAATCCTTACTCTTCGTCAGATATTTCTGCAACAAATAATAATTTGCAACAGAGTGGGTCAGATTCCATTAAAAATGGAGTCTGGCAAGTGACACTATGGTGGACACTTAATGGAATAACTCTATAACCTGTATGTATATTTGGCTGGTGGAGTTTCAAGGCTATTTTGCATAAAGCCAGTTTTGCCTAACACTTTGTAAAACAAACTTATTAACATCATAATTGGCAACACTGGCAAGTTCCAGTGAACCAAAAGATATCACGTCCTTAGGTGTACCCTCAGGTGAAAACCCCCACATTCAATGGTCCTAAGTATAGTAGAAACTATCTCAGGTGAAAACCCCCATGAACATGGTCCTGAGTAGTCCACTGTTGTCTATCAAAATTTTATTAAGAAATTAGAATGTTGGGATTCCTCCATGTTCCTTGATCAGCTGTAGTCTTTACTTGGAATACTTCTCCTTGCGTCCTTCACAATCTTCTCCATTTATTCATCATATCCCTTTGTTCCTGGGTGGCCTTCCACAAGTGTACTCTCAGGTGAGAACCCCCACGTTCATGATCCTTAGCATAGTAAAAACTATCTTAGGTGAAAACCCTCATGGACATGGTCCTGAGTAGCCACTCAACATAAACCAAACAACCAATCCACCCAGATGATTCATTAACTTAGTGATGTGCACTCCCAGGTAAAAAACCCCACATATTATGATCCTAAGTATAGTAAAGACTATCTCAGGTGAAAACCCTCATAGACATGGTCCTGAGTAGCCACTTAAGATTTTGTAAAACCTTTATTCAATTGCATAGCATCAAAATTCTACTAAATCATTTCATAGGTACCTAGACACAATGGAATAGGGAATTCTAAAGTCTTGCATAGCAAATCTACTAAGTCCTACACATGCATAGGAAAATAACTAATTCATGCATAGAAAATACTTAGGAATTTTATGGGGGTGTGCCACTTGCCTTGGCAACAAGAAAAATAGTAACAGCAACTGCAACTGTTGTCGTTTCCCTCCGAGATTTAACACATCAAACAAAACACATATAAACATACTAACAAGTAACAATATGAAAATATGTTATGCATGATGTGCAAAATACTTAGAGAAAACACTAAGTCTATTTTTCAAGGTGATCGACAATTATCAACAACTCTTTGTAAATTGGATATTCACTATAGTGAGAGAGACAGACACCCGGCCAGCCACTTAAGTTTGTGGAACAGGTCTCATGTACGTGGACATGTAAGGTTAATTTCCAGGCCGCTTCATCTCACTATGCCGCTAGGATCCAACAAACTTCAAGATGGCAATAACATGATCAAAAATTGTTTTAAGTCAAGATTAGGGAAGAGAAGAAAATGATGTAGGTCATCTTCCAGGCTTCATCTCCAGACTTGTAGTGTTCTCCTTAGTGATATCTTGATCACCATGTCTTAGAGAGCAGAAAAGAAAAAGAGGAAGAAACATTAAGAGAATAGAGGGGGTTGGTCTTCTTGGACTTCCTCTTGATTTTTCTTCTAAGTGTTTCTACTTCTTGGAGATTCTTCTGGAGTCTTGTTTTGGCTAAGTCCTTCATTGGTCTTCTAGCTCCATGTTGAAAATTCTGAGTGTCTAAGTGCATAGCACTTAATAAAAAATGCTAAGTTGAAAATATTCCTAACTTAGAGAAAATAATGGAGGAGTTTTTCCTATGAGAAGAATAACCATATAATAAAATATGTTATGCGTGCAATGCTCTTTTTAATCATAATAAACATCATACAAAATTTGTGATATTTATAAAGTATGCATTAGGCTATAAATGTAATTTAATTATTTCCTAATTTTGGAAAATATAATAAAATTAATTAGATGTAAGATCAAAGTTTTATGTGATTAAACTTTTATAATAAAATTTTATAAATGGTGTTAATGGATAGAGGCATTTAATTAAAATTTATAGCAATTGCATTTAATCAAATTTAATGTTTCTATTAATAGTTATGTCAAAAATAGTGAAACTATTCAATTTAAAACATACAACTATTAAATCATGAAAATAATATTCAAAAACATTTTATAGCAGAGGCATCATATTACAAATATTCCAAAGTTTATAAAACAATTTTATTTGCAATTTTTGGATTTATAGATTTAAACTTATGACAAAAATACTCAAATTCACCATTTGAAATTTGAATATTTAAAACTAAGTGAAATTTGAAATCCAACAGATCTAAAATATTCTACATGTCAAGGGCTTTCCAAATATATAAAACTATTTGAATTTGGTTAAGTGGTTAAAAAGTTATGACATATCTAAGTTGCAGGGTCTTTTCTGTAAAACTGCCAATTTAAATATAATTACGAAAATAATTGCTGACGTGGATGCTGACTGGATGCTGACAAGGCACGCAGACGTGGATAAGTCAGCAGATGCAGACCGTTGGATCTGGATCGGACGGATCTCAACGGCCCGTACCGATTCGATTACAATTTCTAATCTCAACCGTTGAACGTCGATCGGACGGCAGAGGAGGGATGCTCACCGTGGCGGCGCGGCGTGGTCGCAGGAGACGGGGCAGACGGCGGCGGCGGCTCGGCCGTGGACGCTCCGGTCGCTACGGCTCCTCCCCGGATGCGCGGATGAAGCCCTCGGGTGCGGCGCGTCGCGTTGAGGAGGAAGGGGCCAACGTCGTCGTCGTGTTCTTCCTGGAATGGCGGGATGTGCGGACCGTGGACTCCCGCTGGTGAGCTTTTGCTCCGCTCGATTAGGGGGGGCCAAGGAGAGTTAGGGAAAGGTCCGGCGGGTCCGCACGGGCGAGGGGAGGAGGAAGGAGGTGGTCTCGGACTTGGGGGAGGCTCACCTCGCCGGGGAACAAAGGAAAACAGCGGCGGGTACCGCGGAGCTCCGGCGAGCTTTTCCGGCAGCCTGGGGGCACGGTTTCGAGTGGGATGAGAGGGGAAATCCGAGCGGAGGAGTAGGGGATTAAGAGGGGAGGAGGGGGCGTTGATTGCTCGCTTTAATCGCTCGAATTGAAGAGGATTGAATCCGGCCGTTTCGGGCGAGGTCGGGGGCGGGATTTGTGGCGAGGTTGAAGACGACCCCCTGACAGGTGGGTCCCACTGTCAGGTTTTTCTTATTTTCTTTTCTGTTTTATTTATTTCTTTTATAACTTTTGATTTATAACTCCAAATGAGGTCAAAAAAATTTCTTAAAATTTGTAAAATTATTATCTTTGTGTTAAACCAGTTGTAGGAATGTTTTGAACAATTTTCAAAATTAATAATTTTGAAATATTGATTAATACAAATTTTATACTTAATATCAATTTTGAAATTATAACCTAATTAATTTTTTTTGGTTAAAATAAAATTTGTAAAATACACATAGACAAATATGTTTGAAATTAGATTATTAACTTATTTTGCTGAAATCATTCACCTTTATTTTGGCACAAAAGTAGAATAATAGAATATAAATATTTTTAGAGTAATATGAAATAAAATGGATTTTTAATTTAAACTTTTTGTGATTTAATCAGATGATGAAAGATGAGATGCATGTATGCATGAATGCAATGCTTAAAAATTTCTTTTCAAAGCAAAATACATAAATGTTTTCAAAAGTTTTAAATTTTAGTGATTTTTAAACATTTCAGAATATAGGGATGTTACAGCCAGTGCCGCTCTTGCGACCCGTGGGGCACTCGCGATGTCTGGCGACGCCGCGGTTGAAGCAGCCGCCTAGGAAGACTCCATCAGTTCGGCGCTTTTCCCTCATAGCGAAGCCTCGGAGGGCCTGGAAGTCCTTGAGGGCGTGATTGCCTTCGGGGTGTATGTGACACCAAGGCTCTTTTTCTTCTACTTCTTCTTTAGCTTTGGCAGGCTTGACCCTTTTCGCGAGTGGCTCGGTGACGAAAACGCGCCTGTCGTTCCCGGGGTTCTGCTTCTTGGCCTTGGCAGCAGCGGCTTTGTCCTCAGGCTCGTTGTCTCTCACGCCTTCTTCCGCGCGCGCAGCGATCCGTGAGCTCCTAGAGATTACGGGTTGTCTTCACGCGATGGATGCTGCGCTTCTCTTGCATCCGAGGGTTGCAGACGTTGACGCTGAAGGACAGGATCACCACCTCGTCCTTGATGCACGTGATTGTGTTCATCTTGTGCATGAAGCGTTGGATGTACTTGCAATTTTTTTTGCCCGGAAGCTGCTTGAAGTCGTACAGATCTCACGGGGTGCCCAGAGGCTCGAAACCCCCTTGAAACTCTCCCAGAAACTGCTCCTTCAGCGCTCGCCATGACTTGATGGAGCACTTGGGAAGGTTGAGAAGCCAAGTCTAGGCATCTCCCTTAAGGGACAGCGGAAACCAGTTGGCCATCATGATCTCGTCAGCCCCGGTGACCATAGCTGCGAGAGAGTAGATCTGCAGGAAGTCCCGGGGGTTGGTGGTGCCATTGAAGCGGAGGATGTCGGTTTTGAATTTCTTCGACCAGTCGAAGCGTCGGATCTCGGGCGGGAGAGTGTTATAGCCTTCGGCGAGATTGTCATCACGGTGCTCCCGATGAGGGCGTTCATGACGGTGTCGGATGCGGGTGTGCAAGTCCTCGCGCTGATGTTTGTCGATGTCACGACAGAGGTCATGCTCATCCGAGGTTGAGGACCCAACCCAGATGGTACCGTCCAGATCCCGGGCCGGACTGTTTTTCACGGAAGGCCTGGTGAGAGGAGTATCCACCTCGGGGAGATGGTTCCCACGAGGCCTAGCCCTCGGTGCGTGCTTTCCTCCAGTCGTGGCGCCGGGGTTGTGGACGGTAGTTGTCTGCGCTCCTGCGGGTGCCGGTCGGTCATCGGCGCACTGGAGAAAGTTCTCCAGGCGCTCCCTCCAAGCATGGTTCATCTTGGGGTCGGCAGTGCTTGGTGGGAACTGCATCATGGCCCGGGCTGCCACAAGAGCGTCATGGTGAGCCTGAGCGTTCGGAGACATGTTGGTGACGGACTTGCTCCTGTTCGAGGTGGCAGGTCTGGTAGCGCGAGCCTTGGCGGCCTCGTCGTCGACACACCTTTCTCCGGAGGAAGGGAGTTCGTGTCGTGCCGACGGGCGAGGATGCACGTTCTCCTTGGATCCTCCCACAAGATCTTGGCTGGGTTTGGCCACGACACCCTGCACCACATGCGCCTCAGGCGGTGGGCCAGCGTGTTCGAGTGCTCGTTGTCCGCGGCGTGGCGATCTATAGACGCCCCCGTGCGAGGAGAAGGAGCGACCTTGGTAGCGTTAGCCTCAGACTTCTTCTTGGGAGCCATGCTTGTAGTATATTTTGACGAAAACCTCGGAGAAGATCTTGACGAAGAAGAACTCGTTGGAGTTTGAGATCCAAACGAAACCAGCACTTGCGCCCCCTACCTGGCACGCCAGATGTCGTGTCTTGAAGGACGGACACCGGGGATGCGAGACACCCCCTTTGTAGATTATGTATGGGGCGCGAAGGAGGCTAGAAAACGCCTCCCGGAGGGCGATAGCCGGTGAGCCCTTCACTCGTACTCAAGATCTCCGACGTGGTAAACAAACATGGAATGAACACATCGATCTACCAAGGTTCAGGCCGCCCGGAGGCTAAAAGCCCTACTAATGCATGTCTGGATAGATGAGCGGAACATGTTGTGGCTACAATGGTGGTGCCCGTGGGGGTACCCGGCAGGATTGCTAGACCAAGAGGAAGGAGAAGGACATATCCTTGCCCGGAGGAGATCACCTTCCTTCCCTTCTCTCTATCTCTCTGTCAAGCCTAGCTTGGAGGTCGTCTTCCTCCTTAGGATCGCTGGAGCTTCGTTCTATCTAGGTCCAACCATGCTTGATCTTGACCTCGACCTCCTCCTTGCCATGGCCTTGGTCCTCCTTTTATTGGGAAAGGGGATCACACATAGGTCATGCGAGGAGCGTGAGGGGTTTTGGAGGGAAGCAACCCCTCTCTATGGTGGAGACGTCGACGTGGCCTCTTCTCCTTCAAGTATCCACCGCCGGGTTGGTGATATCTTTGCCACCTCTGGGGAAAGCTGGGGGCAGGGGATGACAGCGGGTAGGTGTTGTCCCCTGGTCGCGCCTTGCTTCCCAAGCCTTTTTGCGCCTTCTACTACCTTCCGGAACGAAGTGGAAGTCTTATCCTTTCCTTGTACGGTCTTGTGCCCGGGAGGGAGTCGGGGACCGCACCTCTCTGGGTCTTCTCTCCGCTCTGAGGTGTAGGGGACCCAGGGGTCCTGCGAACCTGCCGAGGTGCCAATGGAGAGGGTGCACCCGCCAAGCCTCGCGGTGAGTCTTGGCCTTGCTGGTCTTGGGATTGGGCCCACTAGAGGTGGACCCACTTGGGCAGCTCTAGGGGAACCCCATGTTCCACTGCTGCGACAGCTGGATGTAGCGTACCTGCACTTTAAATAAGGCAGATACCTGTGTATAGTGCAAATCCCTGGATCGATTCGTTTGCACACACAGTTTACGATGTAATATCACAACAAAGTATCAATTTTATTAAATCGATGATCCAGACTTACAAAATATTCATTACAAGTTGCATAGCATAAAGCTAGCTTTGAAATAGTACACATCGGAAATACAATAGCAGTGAGTCTCTATCACTTTCATGCTGCCACAGGCGAAAACATGTTGGTTGTAGACTCGAAACCTATAAACGAAACCTCACTCGTCATCTGAACAATCTGCAATAAGAAAAATATTGCAACAACGTGGGTCAGATCCCATTAAAAATGGAGTCTTGTAACAGCCCTACTGTAATTTTCCTTTTGGTGTGCAATAAAATTGTTGAATCATGTCATCATTCCATAATTGGTTGCATTTAATTAAATATGTCTCCCAAATGTTTTCCAAAGTTAAAATTCTTATTTTGAATTCAAATGCTTTCAAATAAATTCATTTGAGTTTCAAATTATTTATAATTAACCAAACTAGATATTGATATGTCTAATTTGAAACTAGCATAAATTGCTCAAAAGTTTTTATGAGGTTCCTTTATGTTTTGTTTTTAAAAATACAAAAACAGGAAAGTTTTAAAAAGGAAAAAACAAATCCAGAACAAAAAAAAAAGTGGGGAGGGAGCTCCTGGCCGAACTGGGCCACTCCCTGGCCCAGCAAACCCCAGCCCGGCCCGTTTCCTTCTTCCTCTTCCCTCCGTACGCCTTTCCAGCGTGGAGGAGCAGAGAGGCCATGGCGTGGAGTCTCTGCAGCTCGCCCCCACGCCCCTTGCCCGGCCCCCTCTCCTCCTATAACCCGCGCAGCCAGGAGAAACCCTAACCCTAGCCCAATCTTTCTCCTCCCCCGCCGCCGCACACTCTAATCCCCGCAACGCCATCGCCATGGCCGTCGGGCCCGAGCTCGCCTACGTCTGACCTCCGGCCACCAACTCTCCCCTCCTCGCGCCAGCAAGATCACCGACGAGTCCTCCGTCCTCGGCAGCCAGGGACCAGACCCGGGGAGCTCTGCTTCTTCTTCTTCCTTCGACGACCGCCGCGGCTCGGCCTCTTCTCCCCGCACCGTCCGCTCAGCCCCGACCTCCCCGAGCTCTTCCACCTCGCCACCGTGCTTCCCTCGGTGAGCCGCCGCCGCCCTCCCCTTTTCCCCCTTCGTTTCCGTCTCGGAACGCCGGAGTTTTCCTCGCCGGCGAGCGCGCCATGGACAGCGAGTCCGAGCGCGTCGAGCACCAATACGTGCAGCCCGTGCCTCCCCTGTTCAACCGAGCCCAAAAATGGAGCCCCCGCATGTACCGCACGCATCCCGCGCTCGAGCCCGCGCTGTGCCGCCCTCCTGTGGTCGTCGCCGGCGCCCGCTGCCCTCTGCCGCCACGCGCTGCTCTGTCGAACCCCTGATCCAGTCTTCAGTTTCGTCAGAGAGCAGTACCTCCCGCTGCTACTGATTAAAAGCAACCCGAACCTAACCCTATCACTAATCGCTACACTAACCTACTGGCTAACAGCGCGTAACGCCCCGCTCGCCCGCGCGCGCGAGTTCGAATCCTCCGGGCGCAGTGGAAAATGCCCCATTTTTGCAGCGCACGCTGACAGCCTGGCGGCACCGGTCAGCGACCGTGGAGCCAGCGCAGCGCCCACACTCGCACGTCAGTGCCGCGTGGCACACGGGCCCGCACGGCAGCCTCCAAGGCTAGCTAGCCACACGGTGAGAAAAATCTCTGACGCCTGGAAAATTTACACAGAGACCCCCTGCACTTCCTGGTTTAGTGTTTTAGCCCCTCCCAGAAACTTTTTCATCACGAACAAGTCCTTACTTTTGCAGTTTGGTCCAGAAACTTAAAACATTTATAACTTTAGTTTTATAACTCCAAATTAAATAAACTTTATATGCTTTTATATCAGAAAAATGCAATAAACATTAATATCTTATTCTTATGTCATTTTGCATCATTTATTTTAAATGCTTATTAAAAATTAACAAATGCAATTAATTAATTAATTATGGGATATGAGGGTAATAATTATATAATACCCTAGTTTCATTTAATATGCTCATACCTTTTATACCATATCTTGCCATGCTAATAAATATTTAATTTGAGTTAAAAATAAATCAATTGCATTTAATTCCTAAATGTGGAATGTGTTGGGCAATTAAGTAATTAATGTCTTTTCCATTTTAAAATAATTGGATCACCACATCCGCTATATTAAGTAACATTTAAATTAATGGCTACACAAATAACTTGCACCCTAATCTTTTGCCGGGATTTCATCCCCGCTTTAATATGACCTAATCATCGCATACCATGTCGCATCATCATTTGTTTGCGCATTTCTCTGTATTGATTATTGTTTCCAATTGTTTGTGTTTGGCTCTCTTTGGGTAGACGACGACGTGTCTGCTGCGAGTACCTACGACACCGAGGTTCCAGCTATCGTGCCAGGCTACGAGCTGCCAGGCAAGCTTTTGCTAACCGGTTACACGATTGTCGGGTTTTCATTCCTGCCTTTTGATCTATGCTATCCTAGTTATCGGTTCTTGAATTGCGATCCCATCACATGTTTATCCTGCAGCCTATACAGCTATATCCCCACAACCCATAACCCCTTGCATGTTTATCTGTTGGCCTTTGCGAGTCGTAGTGCATGCTTAGGATTGGTTGAGCGAGTCGTTCCTTTGTCTTTATCTCATATGCTTAGTGTGATATTTTTGTTCTACTATAATAAACTGCTATATTATTTTGGGGTTCTATAATTAAAAGATAAGGCACCAGGCGGAAGGCCTTGCGAGGTGCTTTGTTCTGCTCAGTGCCGACCTAGGATTTGAGATTTTGTCCTCGGATCCAATTTTGAGCGCACTAACCACTTGTGGGTGGCCCAATGGAGCCCCCCTCGACTTTGAACGGATCCGCAGCTCGTCCATGTGCCGCAAGTAGTTCGGGTTTTCCATTCGCTCATATGCATGTGCATGATGATGATGATGATCGATGAGAGGTTACTTGATACGGGGGGGTCATACAGGGGTGGTGCTCACGAAGCGGACAGTTCCTACTGTGGTTTGAGCCGCATGGTGAGCAGACACAAACTAATGAGTCCGCAATTGAGATTCGGCCGGACTCCTGACGCGGGTAACAACTCATATGGGTGGCACTTGGACTTGCTGTAGTGAAGGAATGAGTCGTGTTGAGAGGCCTTAGCGGGTTGATCATGCGAGGGTATAATCTTATCGATGAGCCGTGTCCACGGTTATGGACGACTTTGGTGATGATGCTGGCTAACAAGATCTAGACAACTTACACCTAATCATTGTTAATTAATATGACTAGTAATATAGTATTAATTACCCCCTAAATGGTAACTAAAATTGTTAAGTGTGAGTTTTCCCGGATTGCTTCCTCATACTTGGTTGAGGGGGTTAATTCGAGAATGGGTTATGACTGGTGTCAGTTGTAGGTGGATATTTAAACGCTCTCTTATCCCTCTCTAATTAGACGGAAGTTTAGCGTGTCTCTTTAGTTTGATAGTGTTGTTGCCGCTAAGTACACTCACCCCCATATTTTGGGAATCTTACAGTTTTGTAACCTGTTAGCTTAAACTTGTTCGATACGCTTCGGTGTATTGACCCGTTCGCGGGCTGTGGTTTTTCTGCAGTTGAGGATCCTTCACTCGACCAGTTGGGTGGATACTACGTGGAGTTCGACGACGAGAGCTACGACGAGTAGTTAGAGTTCCCCTGGGCTACTTCCTGGTGGACTGGGTGGATGGGCCTTCTTTTTCGTTTCGGCCTTGAGCCCTTTGCTTCTTGTCTGTACTCAGACCGGTGTGTTTCCGCTGCATGATGTAATGATGGGACATGTGTCCTCTGATTGGTGCCATTTGCTATATTTTGCTCAGTGAGAGCTTTTGGATATTATTTCCTTTCTTTGTGTCTTAGGTTTATTCTGTGGTTTCAACCTGTTAAAAATCCGACTCATATACCATGTGTGTATGGTTGAAGTATACGAGTTGGAAGACTTTTTGGGTCTTGCGTGCACAATCTGGAAACGTATGTGACGTTGGGATCGCCAAGAACTGTCGGCCGATGATCCATTCCGAGCATGGCCTGATGGTTTTCCTGGGAGTGGTAACCCCAGTATGTTCTTGGTTGTGTGGCCCAACCGATACGTTTCGTTTGTGTAGCTTGTATTCAGGGTCTGACAAGTCTGGCAAGTGACACTATGGTGGAGACTTAATGGAATAACTCTATAGCCTATATGCATATTTGGCTGGTGGTGTTCAAGGCTATTTTGCATAAAGCCAATTTTTCCTATCTCCTTGGAAAACACTTTCTTCAAATTAAGACAAGTATGGCATGAAAACCATAAATCTCATCTTCCCTTGTTCACCCATCAAGTTTTATTTCTGAAGTTGGAATGATGGAATCCTCCGTTGACGTCCGTGATCAGCTGCTCAAATTGTCCGTACCGGGGACACGGCTAAGTACTTAGTTTTACACTCTGCAGAGGTTGTGCACGTTCACCACTGTACCCATTCAACCCAATTTATCCTTTACACACCATTTGTGAAAAGGAAAGGAGAAAAATGAGACGAGATCTTTCAGAAGCATTTTCCCTCCCACTCTGGCTTGACCCGTTCCACCTAACATCCCCCTACATCTGCTTGTCAAGCCGGAGAGAGTCCACGCAACATAATTGATCAAGCCAGAGCCCATATGGCAATGGCCGCACTGGAAGCAATCGTCACTCGGAGTTCTTCAGATTCCTCTGTTCCCTGGGTGGCCACCCACAAGTGCACATACTCCAGGAACCATAGACATGGACCTGAGTAGCCACTCAACTTCGCCACCATACAACCAATCCACCCAGGAGATTCATTAACTTAGTGGATGTGCACTCTCAGGTGAAAATCACCATGCTCACGGCCCTAAGTAGAATAGACATTTTATCTTAGGCGACGACAACCATGAGCACAGCCCTGAGTAGTCACTTAACATTTTGTAAAACTTTTCATCAATTGCATAGCATCAATACATCTACTAAGTATTTTATAGGAACCTAGACACAGGAGTAAGGGAATTCTACACAGATTTAGCATAGCAATACTATCCTACTCATGGATATAAAAATACACCAAGTAATGCATATAGAAAATAATAGGAACTTTGTGAGATGTGCCACTTGCCTTTGAATGTTGTCGTTGTTCGCAAACTCTTGTCAACAACGAACGTTTGCTCTCCGTTTAATCTAAACAATATAAGCAAACAACAATTCAACAATCAACAAACAGCAATCATCAAACCTACATGTTCATATCTATTGAACAATCAAGTTTTGTAATCTTCTAAGGAAAACATGTCATGCATGAATATCTTTTAAGTTAATGCAAGGAAATGTGTTGGTCAAAAATGACTAAGGACTATGGTCATAAGTTGAATAAAATATTTTGTTTTATATCATCTTGAATAAGCCCTCTAACGGCTTAGTCTTGATGTGTAGAAATATTTAGAGTAAATACTATGTCATTTCTTCAAGATGATCAACAATTATTATCAACTCTTTGTAAATTTGATATTCACTATAGTGAGAGAGACAGACACCCGGCCAACCACTTAAATTGTGGAACATGTCTCATGTACGTGGACATGTAAGGTTTGTTTCCAGGCCGCTTCATCTCACTATGCCGCTAGGATCCAACAAACTTCAAGACGATAATATCCTGATCAAAAATTGTTTATGTCAAATGTGAAAGACAAGATTAGAAAAGAGGGAAAAGATAGAAGAAAGATGTAGTTGTCCTCCAGGCTTCATCTCCATACTTGTAATATTCTCCTTGATGATGTCTTGATTGAAGTTTTGATAGACTTGATAAATCTTCAGACTTGGTGGTTCTTGTATCCTCGAGGCTGGTCTTGGATTTACTTAGTCATCATGAAGTCTAACGGAAGAAGGAGGGAGAAAAGAAAGAAAGAGGGAGAAAGACTTAGAAAAATATTTCTGGTTGGTCTTCATGAACTTCTTCTTGATCTTTCTTCCAAGTGCTTCCACTCCTTGGAGATTCTTCTGGAATCTTGTTTGGCTAAGTCCTTCATTGGTCTTCCAGCTCCATGTTGAAAATTACTAAGTGTCTAGGTGTAGCACTTCACCAAAATGCTAAGTTGAAGATATTTCTAACTTAGAGAAAAATAATGAAGAAGTTTTCCTATGAGGGGTATAATTATATAATAAAATATGTTATGCATGAAATGCAATTTTTATTCACAAGAAGCATCAAAATGACTTTTGTGATTTCTTTATAAGTATGCATGAATTTATAAATGCAATTTTAGTTAATTTCTATTTTTGGAAAATATAATAAAAGGAATAATTATAAGATTAAAGTTTTCTATAATTAAATTTGTATAATATAGTTTTATAAATAGTGTTGATAGACACGGAGCATTTAATTAAATTTATAGCAATTTGATTCAATCAAAATTAATATTTCTATTCATAGTTATGTTGAAAATACTCAAACTATTAAATATATAACTATGAATTCATTCAAATATCACTCAAAATATTTTATAGCAGTGGCATCAATTTACAAATATTCTAAAGTTTCTAAAACAATTTTATTTGCAATTTTAGAATTTACAGATTTAAAGTTATGACAAAAATACTCAAATTCACCATTTGAAATTTGAATATTTTAAACTAAGTCAAATTTGAATTTTGGCAATTCAAAAATATTCTACATGTCAAGGGCTTTCCAAATATATAAAAATTATTAAATTTGGAGTTGTGGTTAAAAAGTTATGAAGGTTTGAACTACAGGGGCTTTTCTGTAAAATTGCCATTTTAATCTAATTAAGAAAATTCGTAGAAATTCCTGGGCAACGTGGCGGGCTGTGATTGTCCTGGCTTCGGCTCGGCTGGGCTCGGCTTAGCCGCGGCTCGACTCGGCTCCAGTAAATATGGCGCGTCAGATCTAGATCCAATGGATCAGATCTAAGCGTACCGGTTGGATTAATGGAATCTAATCTGGTGCGTTGATTTTTTATCTGGCGGTTTGGGTTTCGTTGACCAGAAGGTGGTGGCGCTAGGTCACCGGAGCACGTGCCGACGGCGGCGACGCGCATGGCCTAAGCGTTCTCAGACGAGCTATGACATGCAGGCACGAACAGAGCTTACCACGGCGAAGAGGAGGTCGAGGCAGAGACGGTGGCGCGACCGGGGTCTTCGGCATGCTCCGCTGCTCCTCTTAATGCTCACCGGAGAGGAGCGCGCGGCGGTTTTCTTCGGTTGATCACGAAGGCGACGATCTGGAGCAAAAACAGAACGCCGAGGGTGTCAAGAGGATGCGCCCGTGGACAGGGAGTCGAGAGGGAGTTGCGGGAGGGCTCGAGGGGCTCTAGACTCACCAGATTTTGAAGATTACGGCGGCGGCAATGGCGGCAATGGAGGCACAAATCCGAGCAGCCTGGGGGCGGGATTCGTTATGGTTTGAGAGGGGAATGAGAGAGGAGGACGCAGGCTACTTATAGGGCAGAGGAGGGAACACTCGCGTTGATCACGGCGCGGATTTGAGCTCCGGCGATCTCGGGCGGGATTTCTGGAGGTTGAAGACGCCTCCCCTGACAGGTGGGTCCCACCGTCAGGGATTTTTCTTTTTCCTTTTCTGATTTTCTATTTTCTTAATAACTTTTGATTTATAACTCCAAATGAGGTCAAACAAATTTCTAATTTTTTTTAAAATTATTATCTTTGTGTTAAACCAGTTGTGGGTATGTTTTGAATTTTTTTTAAAGTTAATAATTTGAAATTATTCAAAATACAAATTTGCCCATTTAAGTCAACTTTGAAATTAATAATTTAATAAATTCATTTGGGGTTAAATTAAATTCATGAAATTGCCACAATGTTATATGGTTGATATTAAGTCATTTAAAACTCATTTTTAGTAACCATTCATTTTTGTTTTGGCATAATAGTAAAGTAATAGAATATAAATATTTTCAAAGTAACAGAAATTATAATGGATTCAAGTTTTAATTCATTTTATTTTATGCACCATTATATTTTATATTAAGATAATTCAATTTAAACTTCATAACAGCTTTGGGAAAGATCTTGGTTTTAAGTCCTTTCTTATTTAGGATATACTAATCATTTCATGCTTTGAAAATAAATGAAATTCATTTAAGCAAATGAAATGTTTATTTGGATAATTCATTAATTTTAATTTAGGAAGTTTTAAAATTATAAACTATAGGCTTGTAATTTTCCAAACTATATTTTGAACTTAGTTAAAGAATGGAATCCATTTGGCAATTATACCATTTTAATAGTCTTGAATTTAAGAATAGATATGGCTAAGTGGTTGAAATCAATTACTTATAAGTAAACTATTTACTTATAATAAGATGGTTTGTACTTTATAAAACGTTTGTCAAATTACATATTAAGGTTTTTGATAATTATAATGGATAATAAATTGTTTATCTTTTAACCACTTTTGAAAATAATGTTTACTTAAGGTATTTGAATTATTAACTCCTTTTAAAAATGTTTGAAATCTTTTATAGTTGGTTTTCTTAAGCATATAATGTTTTAATTTTAATCAAAAACAAAAAAAATTAAATTTTAGTGATTTTTGAACATTATGAAATGTTGGGATGTTACATTGGAACAGAAAATACTAAATGTGGTAGATAGTATAAAGAAATATATACATGCTCATATGGATTGTTATCTTGTATGTTGTGGTATTTGGCAATTGTTTTGAGCTCTCAAGTAGATCATGTTTAAACTTTTACATCATGTAATTAAAATGTAACATCCCAAAATCTAAAAAATTTAAACTTTGCATTCATACATCATTCATCATATAGGCATGGCATTTGAATCACAAAAAGTATTAAACTAAAATTTATTTATAACTTTAAACATAATGTTTTTCTATAAAACCTTATTATTTGCACCCCTTATAATATTTCTTTTCTTAAATTAATTTATGTACAAGAATAATGTCTAAAAGTTCTAAATCAAATAAGCTATCCAAAACCTAATTTTATAAATTTTTCTAAAACATTTAAGTTCAGTTTAAAAATCAAAATTAAATCCAAAGTTTAAAAACAGAAAAGGGTTTGTCAAAAAAAAAGGAGAGAGAGAGCTAACTGAGCCGGCCCAGCTACCACCTACGCGCGCGCCCGTCAGCGGGCCAACAGGCACTCCAGCCCGCTCCTCCCTCCTCTCTCGCTGACAGGCACTCCATGTCCCACCTATCGGTCGTCATCAACCTCCATCCGGAGATCAAGCCGGTGACCAAATCCGAAACCGGATCAAACTAGCGCCGATTTCGTCGCGATTTGTTTCCTCGGCCTCCTCCTGTTTATTCCCCGTGTTGAAGCCTCCAAAACCCCTCCCAAACCCTAGCCACACAGCCGTCGGGCTGCTCGGATTTGAGCCGCCATCTCCGCCTTTGCCGCCGGCCCTTTTTGCACAAACTCGGTAAGTTCCGAGCGCCTCAAGCACATCCGTATCTCTCCCTCACTTCGCCCCCTCCTTGCTCACCTTTTGAGCCTCCTCGTTTGTCTCCTACCGCAGCAGGACGTCGTGTCCGTCCACGACCGAGGTCACCGCCGCCGTCCGCAACTCCGACGAGCAATCGGAGGAGAAGGGGAGAAGCTCCTACGCCACCGCCACGCCATCGTCTTCACCTCATCGTCCTCTGTCCGTAGGTATGCTCCGCCTCGCCCGAAACCTAGTAGAACGCCAGGAACGTCGTTGCCGACGCGCCACCGCCGCGGGCGCCATCTTCGGCGAGCGTTCAGGCGACTCGCGCCGCCCGTCTTGTGTCAGTGCGATCTGGACCGTTAGATCCAGATCGGACGGCCCATGTTTTTTATTTATTTTCCGTAACGAACGTTTAATCTGGCGCGTCCGTTTTAATTAGATCGTACGACCCTCGGTCCGATCCTGGCCGAACCGGCATCGGCCAATCACGTCGTGCCGTGTGGCGCTAATTTTATTTTAATTTTAACTCTCGGCCAATTTAAAAATCATAAAACAATTTAAATTTTGAAAATTCATAACATTCAAACCGTGAGTCCAAATTTCACAAACTTTACATTCCTGGACTCAGGACAATGCCTAGAAATTGTTAAAATTATGTTTTTAAACTTTTGCACGATTTAACAGTGATGTTTTTACAGAATCATTTACAACATGTTTTAGACATATTTCAATTTTAGAAAATGTTTTAATGAATTAAGAAAATGTTTAGTAGAACTTATTTTAACCTCTGGTTCAGTGGGGCCTTTTTCACATCATTTGTATGATTCATATTTAAGTGTTGTCACAACCCATTCATAAATAAAGTGGAAATGATAAATTAAAAAGGGATCATGCATATGTAGTTCATTCATTCCTGCATGACATTATTTTCTTGTGTTGCATTTTTGTATGATTGGATTGCTTGTTTATTTCTGTTGTTATTTTTTGTATTAGATTGCGAAGAGTGTGAAGCTTTTCGTAAAGGCTGCGCCAACCTGAACAATTGCCAAGGGAAGTGATACCATAAAACAGCTACTATTTTATTCTATTGCATCTCTAGTATTTTCAAGTAGAATGCATGACAGGTTATTATGAGGATTATAATATGCTAAGCAAACCTGTTAGTATAACCTTTAGAAAATCCTGATAGACACGTATTATAATTTAGTGGAAATACATGTTGCAAAAAGATTGTTTTATGATAGATGTGATAAGAGAAAATTTTACTAAATTAATTTACCACCTGGGTGGATTGGTTCGATAGAGGATGATTTCAGTGGAGTGGCTATTCATGGGTCATTTCTATGGCCGTCTTGTTTATGATCACTTGTGGTTGCCACCCAGGGCTTTGAGATTTTAAGTTACACTGAGTATAGTTGCTTACCGTGTAACCATTGGTCAATATGAGCTCTGTCTTGACGGACTAAGTCGCGCAAACCTGAATCTGTCGTGACCAGCTGATGTAGAGGGTGTTGGTTGGTTCGGGTCCGCGTGTGATTTGGGGGATTGGTTCTGAAAAGTCCCGTCTCAATCTTGTTCTTTTCCTTCTCACTAAATTAGTGTATAGGATAGTTTGGGTTGATTGGGTCTAATGGTCAAATCTTAGATCTTAGCCGTGTCCCCGGCATCGGACAATTCGAGTGACTACACAAGGCTGTCTTCTGGAAATCTCCTCATCCCAATTTCATATTAAAATCTGACGGGTGAACTCGGGTAGGAGACGCGGATGAGTCCGATGGTCTCTTAAATAGAAGTTGATGATTTCAAAAATGATTATAAAATATAGGACAAAAACTTTCTTTGCGCAACAGCCTTGAACCCCACCAGCCAAATAAGCATGTAGAATTAGACTTGCCATTTACATCCACCATAGTATCACTTGCCACCACAATTCAGTTGTGCTGACCCTTTATAATAGGCTGCAATTAAACCTTGCAGATTGTTCAGATGAAGAGTAAGGGGGTCATCTTCGAGCTACAACCAACATGATTGCCAATGGCTTCATGGAGATGATGTATCTCCATGTTATCTTTAGTTTTGCGTGAGAACTCTGAAATATTTTGTGAACTATTTATTTATTTAGCTAGCACTTCAGCTATGCAAAGTTGTAAGAATTATTGTTTTTGGATCATTCGTTCTCGGTTGTAATAAATTTGACATTGTACTGTGATATTACATCTTATTGGAGAATGTGGGACTTATTTGATCCAAGTCTTCCGCACTATTCATTTGTACTGTTGCTTTTCTAACCAAGGGTACTACAGATGGTATTAGAGCGTAATGTTGCCTGTAGGCTCAAAACCCCTAGGATTGGATAGTGTGAGGACCGCTCTGACTAACCATCAGAGATGCCCACGTTATGTAAACAGATCACGATCCCAATGATCAGTGCATCGCGATCACATAACCAACATGGTATACAAAGTTACATCATACAACTCGAATAGTATAAGACTTACATGAATAATGGTCTCATGACCAAGTCTGCAAACATCGTCACACTTGACGAATATTAACTAAGGTACAGCGGAAGATTCGGCTAGCGTCGGCCCTCGTCACGTCCTGACGCATTCCCACAGAGCAGTTGAGCGGGACACTCAGTTGGCGTAGTCGTCGGCGTACTCCTCCTTGTCGTACATCTCCTCATTTCAACCTGGACGTTTGAATATCCAGGGACACAGTCATATGAGTTCATTTACGTACTCGCAAGACCACCTCTAGGGTTATAGTTTTTCATGGATATGCAAGAAAACACTTTTCGAAAACTGGGATAGCTGCTATATACGACTATAGGGCTTAGTTTTCGAATACCATGATTTTATACATAGAGAGTATGACATCTCTGTATCTCTGTTGAAGAAAACATTTAGAGATAGAATTCTCTTCTCTTAGATATAGCAAGGACATATCTAAGTACTGAAAACTTTCTTTTGTAAAATCTTTTAAGACACTAGGATAGGGGTAACCCTTTTTCCAGACTTGAGGTCGGACTGGTTGTCTCCCCAAGATCAACCATCCTTGCCCAAATTCCGTACCTCCCAGGTACCACTTTGATGACTCTTTGTTTCCTCCGAAAACATTTCTCTTTTAAAACCAAAATGCCCATACGCCTAGATCAGTGGCCTTTCCAACCGTCCATGACCGCGGACGCGGCTATTCGAATAGATTTACACTCTACAGAGGTTGCACACTTTACCCACACCTATCGGTTATTCCGCCGTGTCTGCCACGGCCCATCATACGACAGTATGCGGGGGTCCGGATAACACAATCAAAACTTTCCACTATGACCACCCTAGTATCGGGGCCTCCCGGTAGATTTGTTCTCCTCGGCACCGTGTGCTCCACTAGACCTCTTGGTCTTTCCTCGGGACGCCACACCGCCACGTCAGGAGACCTGCCGTAATCGTCCGGCTGTTGGTCCTCAACAGTGTATTGTCTCTTCCGGACGACAACCCGGTTTCGAGGGTCCAACCCTCATAGAAAGTATGAGAGCCCCAACACTAAACAGACAAGCTTCCGGCTAAGCCCTACCCATGTCAGGTAGTGTGGTTGCACGGGTTAATTGTTCGAGCGGCTGCTAGGGCAGTACTTTGTTTTTCAAAAAAACAACTTCCAATCCTCTGACTACTCCCAGCAGCTCGGGTTTTCGCAAACATCCCCGCTTGCTCCCAGCAACTCGGGTTTTAATAACACACTTGCTCGCCGTTTGCTCCCAGCAACTCGGGTTTTCTTCCTCGAAACATTTTTATCAAATGGGTCCCCATCCTATAGTTTTGAGGTAAGGTAACAGAATATACTATTTGAAAACTTAATCTTCTTTATAGAGCCTTCAATGACAAGGCTCATCAAGTAAAACTCTTTTTACAATACCTACAGATATTCTAGTAGATAACTTTGGCCAAACAATATTTTATAAAATAGTTTTCGGGTGACAAGGCGCCCCAAAAGAAGTAAAACATGCATTATTTTATTTTGAAAACAAAACATGCTTGATAAAATAATAGGATTTCATTACAGTGGTGAGGTGGGCTTGCCTGGCTCAGCAATATGTCCTTGGTCTTGATCTTGATGTTCCTCAGGTTCATTCCTCACTTCTCGTTTCTTCCCGATCGTATCTAACGTCGTAAACAGGAAAATGAACCACACTCAGAATACAAGACAAAGTCCAAGAGACATAGCAAACAACAAGCAATGTACAAGACACTGAGATACATACAGAAGCAAACAACTCCTTTAGCTATACAATAACAATCAACCAAGTCCATAGAGCTAAGACAACAACAGATTCTCCTAAGAAAATATGCACAACAACTCTGAGTAATAAAAGGGTAGTTCTACAGAACACTCAAACAACACATCACTTAGGGTCATTATATCACTTAACAAGAGTTGTTATAATGGCTTCAGGAAATACTCCAGACAAAAGTATCTTAGTTGTTTAGGAAATACTTCAGACAAAAGTATCTGAATAGTTTAGGAAATACTTCAGTCAAAAGTATCTTAATAGTTTAGGAAATACTTCAGACAAAAGTATCTTAATACACAAGCAAGTATTAATAATAACACTAGCATTGAGCACACTCACATGTAAACATGTTACTAGCTCAAGAAACACCTACTATCAAGTAACTAAGCGACAAACAATGGTAACACCACTATCCAAACTAGTTTACGACTAAGAGCTAAAATGGTGCACTAGGCCTATTTAACAGGACACCACAATCAAGGTCACTTCAACCAATAAACAAACAATCACATGGCAACCAAGTGTTGACAACAATCTAAAATAAGAAAGTCATATATTAAGCATTGCAAAACACAAGGATCTACTGGATAAAATTTAACACCAAACCATCATTCACATGCATAACACACAAATTAAATTAGTGCAACTCCTAGGAAACAAGATGAACTATGTGAAACTAACTAGTGAATGACATCACAGTACTTTTAGGAAATTCATTAAGGTTATTAAAGGATAACCTAAGTTTCTGTACTTTAAGAGTTACTAAGCACACCAACACATAACAATTAAGGTAAACAGGAATTTATCTCATCACACTTATTAGATAAATAAGATGATGTTTAAAGAGCTTTAACATAACACACCACATATCCACAAACAAGGCATATAAACACAATTGATGTTATTATTAGGGTACAAAGTGAATAATGCTAAACATATGTAAACAATGCACCACACATTATCAAAGTGGTTTAATCAAGTCATTAAGATTGAGTTAAGGTTCTGATCTTCAAAAGTTGATTAGTAATATTTATGCAAATTCACATTTGCTAAGAACAGATGATTAAAAACTAATACTTCTATTAGACAAATGTTGTTGTTTTGGCCGATAAATCATAACTCCTAAGATAATGTTCATAAAGTAGAATCCTTCTACCACAGTACACCTAGCAACCAATATCAAGTGGTGAAAACTGGATTTGCATTCAAAGCTATTTCTAAACAGAAGCTAAAAATCATGTAAATGCTACTGGTCTCAAAACCATAAGGAATATAGCTTCAGATTTAGGAATCTCCTACATGCAAGGTTAATTTCTATGGATAGGTATTGACTTAAGCTTTCTGTAGAAATTGAACTCACTCAATTTGGACACTCATAGCTCCATATATTTCAGTTCTAGTGAAACAAACATGTTTTAGCAATAATAGTGTACCTAATAATGTATAAATTATTTTTATACCAATCCAGGGTTGCATGTTAAATAAAACACAAAGCTACTCCACAAAAATACTCCTAAACTATTTGCACAAACATATAAAGCACAAACAAGTAAAACTAGATGCATGCAAATAACAGAAAATAAGATATATTATATTTGAAGTGCAAAAACCTACTGTTTAAGAGAATAATCCACCATGCACAAAATATAATCTGTAAAATTCTACCAAGCTAGGATATGATGGCTACTACTCATATAGAACACATGCAATTGGATTTACTCCAAAAATAATTTTAAATAAAGATTTAAAATTCATCAAATAGCTACTGATGTCATTATTAAACTTTATAGAACTTTATTTATACATAACTCCTGCATGCAAGATTTATAGATCTAGGTAGGTATTGTCCTAGGCTTTCCATAGAACTTAAGTTTTCAGGATTTGGATGTATAAAACTCAAGTTATTAAGTAAATGGTGCAAAAACCACTTTTTACAAGATTGCACATATCACACTCATACCAATATTTTTTTTAAGGGCCAGTGCCATATGGTCAAGAAAACACACAGCAATCCAACAAAATTAATTTCAATTTTTTTGCATGCACAGATCTCCCACAAATGAATTAAAGCTGAGCTATCAATTCTCTGGAAAATAAATCAGGAAAAAGGTTTAGAAAGAAAAACACCAAAATGGGCCAGATCTGCCAAGGCCCGAGCGGCGCCGCGCTGGGCCGGCCCACTGCGCTCACGCGCAGGCGAAGGGCCACGCCACCGCTGGATCGGGAGTGAACGACCGAGATTAGATAGCTAGGGATTCAAAAGAGACCGTTGATGCGAAGATCTACGGTTCCCAGTCATCTTCCTCCTCCAGACGCGTGGGCATGAGCCAGAACCCTACGGGAAGATGGCGAGGATGCACAGCTCACCTCAGATGCAAAGAGACGACGGAGGGGAGGCGAGGTGGTTGCGGAAAGTCGAGGAAGACGCGGGGAGGCAGTAGTTTGCGACGGCGAGCTTCCATGAGGTGGGAACGTCGAGGACGTCCGAAGGGGGCACGGTGAGGTCGCGGGAGCCCCGGTGTTCCTGCATGGAAAAGAAGATGTCAAGGAGGTAGCCCTTGGTGAGGGAAACGATATGTAGAAAAGAAGGAGAGCAGAGGAGGATGGAGTCGCTCGAGATCGTGCTCGCACGAGCTCGGCTGTGAACGCCGGTTTCGGCCTCTCCTGGCTAAGTTCGATCGAGAGCTTGCAGGGGCTCTCGCTGGATGGTGGCTAGGAGAGGGAGGAAACAGAATGACATAGAGAGAGGGGCAGAGAGGCTCTCGGTGATCTTATCCGAGAGGGGTGGCTGGCTTGAGTATTTTTGGACAGGGGGAGAGAGAGAGAGGGCGCCAAGCAGGGATTGGCGAGGGAGGGCGGTGCGCAATGATGCCACGCTCTGCGCCATCCTTGTTGGACAGTAACACCTGTCCTGGAGTTGTTGGAGAGGATGGAGTAAGAGAAGAAGTGTCTCCTGCCCCCAACCTGTTCGACAGAATGCCAAGGAGAAAAAGACAAGAAGAAAAGAAGGGCTAGGGTTTGACCAAATTCGTGCTAAGAGTTTCCAGAGGGGTGGAGGTTCAGTGCACACCCAAAAACACATGATGGACAAGATGAGAGGGGTAGGTTTTGTTAAATACAATCTTGGGATAATAAGGATTAGGCCACATTGCTAAGATGGATTAGTCAATCCTTTGGCTAGAAAAATATGGGACAAGATAGGTTGATCAGTGGGGAGAAAGGTTTAGCCTAAGGATTAGAAGTTTTGCTCAAAGGGGTTTAGCTACACTAGATACAAAAATGACAAAAGGCTATCTAGTAATGCACAAATGGTCACCTTATTTTGAAACACTCAAAATAAGCATGAATTTATGATCAAACAATTTTGAATATTTTAAATAAGGTTATGTGTGGATAGTAGAGATGATAAGGATGAGGTTAGGTGAGTTGCATTTCCAAATTGAATAAAACAAACTCTAATGGTCATGTTCTAGAAAGACTAGAAATTAAGGGAAATGAAGATGGTTATTTCTTATTTGAAAAGGGAAATATCTGAGTTACTCCTAAAATCCAACATTAAAATAAAGAGTTAAACACACCTTTATCACATGGCACAACATGTAAAGCATGAATGGTCTCAGTTAGATTATATAAATAAGATGTTGTCTCATACACCACCACATGAACACACATGAAATAACAAACTCATGGGGAACAATTTAAGCACATGACATAAAGGTCAACCACACATACAAATAGATAAACACCCACACAATTGGAACAATAGTCATACTTTTAATATAGATCAAAAATATTTGTGAGGAGGTGATCAACAGAATCAAAACAGGTTATTTTTGGTAGGAATAGACTTAAACCAGCATAAGGTGAGGTGGTGATCATAATGATCCAGACATGGCTCTTGGTATAAATAAAATTACTCCAACATGTTGAGCATTGGTTTCCAGAGACTAATTAATATGTTGTTTTGGAAAAGAGAGTTGATAATGCTTGCAACTAGTTAAAATCCAATATAATTTAAGACTTATTGTATGGTCCTATATAGTTGTGAAAACATGTAGTTTTGAGGAATACTCTTAGTTTCTCAAATGATATATATTTTTTTTGGGTGGTTGCTAAAATCAAAATATTAGGGAAAAGAAAGAGTTTATTAAAAAGGGAATGGGAGAAGATATGTGGACTACTTCACTTGTTAAAACATTGACCTCAGAGGTCATATTATAACTTGTTTGAGTTTTAGCTGTTTGTTATTAAGAAATCATCAACACAAACACAAAACACAACATGACCAATAGAGCAATCAGAGGATAAACACATCCATTAACAAGACATTCCAAAAAGTTTTTGTTGCCTCAGAATTTTGGATCCTTTATAATTAAGTTTTTGTTGCTTCCAAAATTTGGGGCGTTACAGATAGAAACCCAAAAGTAAATAACTTAAAACAATAAATTTCAAATTTGAAAATTTATTTAAGCTCTTTCTTTTCTCATAATATTTTCTTGCCTTGTACATTCTTAACCTATTCTTTTCATCTCATTAATCTTTCCCACTTCAAATTTTTTTTAGATGAACGACTTCACTCGCGAGATGTCCCCGTAGGAAGGAAGACCAATACTTCTTTAGTGACCAGCTCCTTAGTATTTCCAAGACCTTAAAGTTGATGCCGCCAGTCTTCAGGGGCAAAGAAGTGATGTTCGAGGATTATCCTAAAGGTCGCTGGAAGATCGAGGCAGAAGTTCTACCTCGTCTTGATCCACCTGGGTCACAGCCAATCCTCTTCAAGGCTATCTATCCCAACTGGAAGAATGGAGTGGAGAATGCAATGCTGGAAACCTTGTCCCGCATCATTGAGTAGTTCTATGACGAGATCAAGCCCAACTCCGTCTTTCGTCACTTCGCCAGGCGGGATAGGATTGGACAACCAGTTCCACCCCTACTTAAGGGTTTGAATGATAAGCAACATGGGGATCTCGGAGCTCATTGCCATAATTTGGATATGCTACTGGGTAAAGAGATTTTCTACATGGCTGATTTAAGACGTGTTCACCGTTACGTTAAAAGGAGCTTAGAGGAAGAGAAGGGGACTCTTTGTTATGAGAACTAGCTGCTATATGAGGAAAACAAGAAGCTTGAAGCCAAGATTGAGCGACAAGACGGTAGGATTGCACAGAAGGATGCCCACATTTTGGCGTTGCAAACACAATGTGCGCATTTGTGTGAGCAACTAAGCCAGATGGAACTCTAGGCAAACAAGACCACTCCTCCTGACATCCAGAGCCTTTATTGATAACCTATCCCGAAAAGGATACACCCAAGGAGGCCACTGGTGGCAAGAAGCGCAAGTGCGGGAACACCCGCAAATACATCAATAGTTTCAAGCTTTGATTAGAGAGACCACCAGTTACCTTTATATCGTGAGTTGTTCTCTTATCGTCTCGAAGTTAGTATTGACCTACCAAATTGTGGTGAGGCAGTACTTTAGCGTATTTTCTAACCTATGTCCTTCTGTGGTATTCAAAAAGTATAAATTCGAATTTACAAAAAAATTGAGTGTGATTATTGTTTATTGTTTGGATTGTATCTGTGGTTTGTGTTTTGTCCATGGGTAGATTTCCGTTCTTAGTCTCTTTCTATCGATGCTTACATATGCTCAAACCATTCAGATGCCTCCGCGTCGTGACCCCGACAACAACAACAATGCCAGCGGAATGATGCAGGAAATGATGGCGGCTCAGACACAGTTGATGACCATGATGTCACAGTTTATGGCAAACCAGAACAATCCGCCACCACCACAACACCCGCCGTCACCACCACCTCCTCCCCCAGATGATCGCCTTGCTAGGTTCTTGCGGCTTAGACCCAACAAATTCTCCACAGCTACAGAACCTATCGTAGCTGATGATTGGCTACGCTCTGTGAACAAGGATCTGGTTACTTGTGAGTGCACTAATATGGAGCAGGTGAGGTTCACTACTCCCCTTGATGGACTCACTTGGGAAGCCTTTAAGGAAGGTTTCCGTAATGCTCACATCTCTACTGGGATCATGAACCTGAAGAGAGACGAGTTCCGTACCCCGAGGCAAGGAAATCGTGCTCTGCGGGAGTACATGGAGGACTTCAATTCCCTCTCACGTTATGCTCCAGAGGACGTGGACACTGATGCAAAGAGGAAGTACAAGTTTCTTAATGGTGAGCTGAAGATACCTTTGTCCATGGCCTATGCTCCCAATTACCAGGACCTGCTAGATCAAGCCATTACTCTGGATAGT
The DNA here is from genome assembly GCA_026929855.1 of Poa annua. Classification (NCBI taxonomy): domain Eukaryota; kingdom Viridiplantae; phylum Streptophyta; class Magnoliopsida; order Poales; family Poaceae; genus Poa; species Poa annua. Next base: position 76,486,603 of record CM049426.1, read on the forward strand.
AACATCAAGAAGGAGGAGAATAGGAAAAAGGAAGTTCAGCGTCAATAAGTATAACACTAATCTGATGCAGAAGAAACCTTATGTCCCGGAGAACAGTGGGAGCCACAACAGTCACAAGAATGGGAATGGCCACAACCATAATGGCCATATCCATAAAGGAGGAAATTTTGGATACAGAGGAAATGGGCAGAGTGGTAATGGACACAATCACTCGTTCAATGGGAACAACAATGGCTATGGACAACATCGCCATAACCAGGAACCGAAAAAAGATATCAGTCAAGTGACATGTTTCAAATGCAAGAACAAGGGACACTACTCAAATGACTGCCCCGAGAAGAAATCTGAATATGTTGTTAAGAATAACGCCATGCAAAAGGGACATGTGAACCACGTTGATGTGGAGGAAGGGTACAATGAACCTGATGCTTTGATCGGTACGCTTCCACTCAACGCATCACCCACACTCATTTTGTTTGATACTGGAGCATCACATTCTTTCATTCAAGGGCATTTGTGAACAAACATAATCTAGTCACTGAAACCCTAGCAAGCCCTGTTAAAGTGAGTTCCCTTGGAGGAGAAATGTTAGTGCAATTCGGGTGTAAGAACCTGACCTTGGAAATAGGCAATCATTCCTTCCCAGTAAATCTGATAGTATTAGAAACTCAAGGGTTGGATGTCATTCTAGGAATGGAAAGGTTGGCCAAATTTGAAGGGTACTAGACTGTGCGAACAGATCCATTACACTCACTACCCCAGAGAAGAAGAAGTTTAGGTACAAATCCAAATTTGAACTTAGGAAAGTTAGGCTTAATTCTCTTAAGGGGGTTAGCATGAGAGTCGTTCGCGTGGTAAGGGATTAACCTGATGTGTTCCGGAAAGGACTACCGGGTATGCCACCCGATAGAGATGTTGAGTTTCTTATAGAGCTGGTACCCGGAAGGGGACCCATAGCTAAGAGACCATACCCAATGGCTGTAGCTGAATTGAAAGAGCTCAAGAAGCAACTAGAGGAGCAAATGTAGAAAGGATTCATCCGCCCAAGTTCATCACCTTGGGGAGCTCCAATTCTGCTTGTGGAGAAGAAGGATAGTACTCAAAGGCTAGTCATGGATTACCGGGCAATCAAGGTGACGATCAAGAACAGGTACCCGCTACCCAAAATAAATGAGCTTTTTGACCAGCTAGAGGGTGCTTCTGTATTCTCTAAGATCGACTTACGATCAGGGTATTTCAAATGAAAGTAAGGGAATTAGATATACCAAACACCGCATTCACTACCAGATATGGACTATATGAGTATACAGTAATGCCGTTTGGTTTAACCCATGCACCAGCGTAATTCATGAACATGATGAACAAGGTGTTTATGGACTTTTTGGATAAGTTTGTTGTGGTGTTCATTGATGACATTCTGATTTACTCCAAAAGTCAAGAGGAACATGAAGAACATTTACGCCTTATATTATAGAGGCTTAGAGAGCATAAGTTGTATGCCAAATTTAGTAAGTGTGAATTCTGGCTAGAAGAAGTTGGTTTTCTAGGACACGTTGTGTCGAAGGATGGAATAGCCGTAGACCCAGAAAAGGTTTCAGCAGTGACAAAGTGGGAGGTAGCCAAGAATGTGGCGGAAATTCGTAGTTTCCTTGGGCTGGCAGGTTATTATAGAAGTTTTATTGAGAACTTCTCCAAACTCGCCAAACCATTGACCTCACTACTGAGGAAGGAAATCAAATTTAAGTGGAATGAGGAATATGAAATAAGTTTCCAAGAGTTAAAGAAACGGTTGGTGTCAGCACCTGTGTTATGTTTGCCAGATATAGAGAAGGAATTCCAAGTATATTGTGATGCTTCGCGCCATGGACTAGGAAGTATTCTGATGCAAGGAGGGCGAGTGGTTTCTTATGCCTCTAGACAGCTTAAGAAGCATGAAGTCAACTATCCCACCCAGGATCTGGAGTTAGCATCAGTAGTGCATGCTCTGAAGACTTGGAGACCATATTTGTTGGGAAGCGTTGTGAGGTATTCACGGATCATAAGAGTCTGAAATACATTTTCACTTAGAAGGAATTGAATATGAGGCAAAGAAGATGCCTAGAACTTATTAAGATTATGATATGAGTTTGCAATACCATCCAGGAAAGGCTAATGTAGTGGCAGACGCGTTAAGTCGTATGGTTCATGTGAATGGACTGACAGCGGGAGAATTGCCCGAGGAATTATGTAAGGCATTTAAGGACCTCAGATTGGAGGTAGTACACGAAGGTTTCCTAGCAACACTAGAAGTACAACCTTTGTTGATGGATAGAACCCGGGAAGCTCAGAAGGGAGACAAAGTAATGGATGAAATCAGGGTCAACCTACTCAAGTGCTAAGCTGGCAGAGATATACATGAAGAGGATAGTGTGTCTGCATCGTGTTCCCCAGAGGATTGTGTCTGATAGAGGCACCCAGTTTACCTCGCATTTCTGGAAACAACTACATGCTTCGCTGGGTACCAGATTAGAGTTCAGTACAACATTTCATCCTCAAACGGATGGACAGACGGGAAGAGTGAAGCAGATTCTGAAAGATATGCTGAGGGCATGTGCATTGGACTACAAGTCTAGTTGGGATGATAATTTGTCGTACGCAGAATTTTCCTATAACAACAGTTACCAAGCCAGCATAGAGATGTCACCATTTGAGGCACTGTATAGGAGGAAATGCACCGCACCACTCCTTTGGAGCGGTGTCGGAGAACGTAGTTTATTCGGGCCTGATATAATCAAGGAAGCCGAAGAGAAGGTTCGAATGATCAAAGATTGATTGAAGATCGCGCAGTCTAGACAGAAAAGTTATGCTGATTCCAAAAGAAGAGAGATCACATATGAGGTAGGTGACAAGGCTTATCTGAGATTTTCACCGTTGCGTGGTGTGAAGAGATTCGGAATCAAGGGAAAACTAGCGCCTCAATTCATTGGACCCTTTAAGATCCTTTCCCGCAAGGGAGAAGTGGCGTATGAGCTAGATTTGCCAGAGATTTGGTCAGCAGTACACAATGTGTTCCATGTGAGTCAGTTGAAGAAGTGCCACCCAGAGATGGCAGAGACCCCCTACGAGATACAGTGCCACTAGAAGAGGTCCAGTTGGAAAGTGACCTGACATACGAGGAGAAGCCAATCAAAATCTTGGAGACAATAGAAAGGATTACTCGAACCAAGACCATCAAATTTTGCAAGGTTCAGTGGAACCATCATACCAAGAATAAGCAACATGGGAACGAGAAGCTGACCTTTGAGAAGAACACCCGCACCTATTTGCTAGCCAATCCAAATCTCGAGGACGAGATTCATCTTAAGGGGGTTAGGTTTGTAACATCCCAAAATCTAAAAAATTTAAAACTTTGCATTCATACAATATTCATCATATAGGCATGGCATTTGAATCACAAAAAGTATTAAACTAAAATTTATTTATAACTTTAAACATGTTTTTTTCCATAAAAGCTTATTATTTGCACTCTTTGTAATATTTCTTTTATTAAATTAATTTGTATACAAGAATAATGTCTAAAAGTTCTAAATCAAATAAGCTATCCAAAACCTAATTTTATAATTTTTTCTAAAATGTTTAAGTTCAGTTTAAAATCAAAATTTGATCCAAAGTTTAAAAACAGAAAAGGGTTTGTCAAAAAAAAAAAGGAGAGAGAGAGCTAACGGAGCCGGCCCAGCTACCACCTACCGCGCGCGCCCGTCAGCGGCCCAACAGCCACTCCTGTCGGTCATCATCAACCTCCATCCGGAGATCGTGCCGGTGACCAAAACCGAAACCGGATCAAATTAGCGTTGATTTCGTCATGATTTGTTTCCTCGGCCTCCTCCTATTTATTCCCCGTGTCGCCACCTCCAAAACCAGGTAAGTTCCGAGCGCCTCGAGCACATCTGCGTCTCCCCCTCGCTTCGCCCCCTCCTAGCGCACCTTTTGAGCCTCCTCGTTTGTCTCGTACCACAGCAGTACATCGTGTTCGTCCGCGACCGAGGTCACCGCCGCCGTCCGCGACTCCGACGAGCAATCGGAGGAGAAGGGGAGAAGCTCCAACGCCACCGCCACGCCATCGTCTTCACCTCGTCGTCCTCTCTCCGTAGGTATGCTCTGCCTCGCCCGAAACCTAGTAGAACGTCGGGAACGTCGTTACCGACGCATCGCCGCCGCGAGCGCCATCTCCGGCGAGCGTTTCGGCGACTCGCGCCGCCCGTCTCTGGTCAGTGCGATCTGGACTGTTAGATCCAGATTGGACGGCCCATGTTTTTATTTATTTTCCGTAACGAACGTTTAATCTGGCGCGTCCGTTTTAATTAGATCGTACGTCCCTTGGTCTGATCCTGGCCGAACCGGTATCGGCCAATCACGTCGTGCCGCGTGTCACTAATTTTCTTTTAATTTTAACTCTCGGCCAATTTAAAAACTAGAAAGCAATTTAAACTATGAAAATTCATAACTTTCAAACCGTGAGTCCAAATTTCAGAAACTTTACCTTCCTGGAATCAGGACAATGCCGAGAAATTGTTAAAATTATATTTTTATACTTTTGCACGATTTGACTGTTTTTTTTACAGAATCATTTACAACATGTTTTAAACATATTTCAATTTTAGAAAATGTTTTAATGAAGAAAGAATTTTTTTAGTAGAACTTGTTTTAAGCTCTGGTTCATAGGAGCCTTTTTCACATCATTTGTATGATTCATATTTAAGTGTTGTCACAACCCTTTTATAAATAAAATGGAAATGATAAATTAAAAAGGGATGATGCATATGTAGTTCATTCATTTTTGCATGACATTATTTTCTTGTGTTGTATTTTTGTATGATTGGATTGCTTGTTTATTTCTGTTGTTATTGTTTGTATTAGACTACGAAGAGTGTGAAGCTTTTCGTGAAGGCTGCGCCAACCTGAACAATTGCCAAAGCAAGTGATACCAGAAAACACCTACTATTTTATTCTATTGCATCTCTTGTATTTTTCAAGTAGAATGCATGACAGGTTATTATGAGGATTATAATATGCTATGCAAACATGTTAGTATACCCTTTAGAAAATCCTGATAGACACCTATTATAATTTAGTGGAAATACATGTTGCAAAAGATTGTTTTATGATAGATATGATAAGAGAAAATTTCACTAAATTAATTTACCGCCTGGGTGGATTGGTTCGATAGAGGATGATTTGAGTGGAGTGGCTATTCATGGGTCATTTCTATGGAAGTCTTGTTTATGCTCACTTGTGTTTGCCACCCAGGGATTTGAGATTTTAAGTTACACCTAGTATAGTTGCTTACCGTGCAACCATTGGTCAATATGGGCTCTATCTTGATGCAGTAAGTCGCGTGAAACTGAATCCTTCATGACACGCAGATGTCGAGGGTGTAGGTTGGTTCGGGTCCACGTGTGATTTGGGGGATTGCTTCTGAAAAGTCTCGTCTCAATCTTCTTCTTTTCCTTCTCACTAAATGAGTGTAGAGGATAGTTTGGATTGATTGGGTCTAATGGTGAAATTGCACACACTCTCGAGAGTTTAAAATCTAAGATCTTAGCCGTGTGCCCGGCATCGGACAATTTGAGTGACTACACAGAGCTGTCTACTGGAAATATCCTCATCCCAATTTCATATTAAAATCAGACAGGTGAACTCGGGTAGGAGACGCGGATGAGTCCGGTGGTCTCTTAAATAGAAGTTGATGATTACAAAAATGATTGTAAAATATAGGACAAAAACTTGCTTTGCGCAACAGCCTTGAACGCCACGAGCCAAATAAGCATGTAGAATTAGACTTGCCATTTACATCCACCATAGTATCACTTGCCACCACAATTCAATTGTGCAGACCCTTTATAGATGGGCTGCAACTAAACCTTGCAGACTGTTCAGATGAAGAGTAAGGGCGTCATCTTCGAGCTACAACCAACATGATTGCCAGTGGCTTCATGGAGATGATGTAGCTCCATGTTATCTTTAGTTTTGCGTGAGAACTCTGAAATAATTTATGAACTATTTATTTATTTAGCTAGCGCTTCAGCTATGCAAAGTTGTCAGAATTATTGTTTTTGGATCATTCGTTCTCGGTTGTAATAAATTTGACATTGTACTGTGATATTACATCTTATTGGAGAATGTTGGACTTATTTGATCCAAGTCTTCCACACTATTCATTTGTACCGTTGCTTTTCTAAGCAAGGGTACTACAAAAACCTATTAGTGGAGAACTACCGTGAAACTAGTTGAAATTTGGTTTGCATGTTTGGTATCTCTAAGGTCTAGATATTTTCTAGTTCAAGTGTTTGAACAACAAAAAAGACAATGTAGAGTTTTATAATGCTTGCAATATGTTTTTATATAAGTCTTGTTGTCATAGTTTATACTTGTGTTTATTTCAAACAACCTTGCTAGCCAAAGCCTTGTACTAAGAGGGAATGCTTCTCGTGCATCCAAAATCCTTGAGCTAAAACCGATGCCATTTGTGTCCACCATACCTACCTAATACAAGATATTTCCTGCCATTCAAAGCAAATACTTTGTGTGCTACCTTTTTTAAAAAACTTATTATCCCTTATTTGTGTCAATGTTTATTAGCTCATGGGAAAGTATGTGGTGTTACGTATATCGACAAGAGGTTCAGAGAAAATGTCCTTTTGATGCATCTTATTAAATTTCCATATATGTAGTGATGTACGGGGTAGTTTCTTCCTCTTGGAAACCAACTTGCATAGTTTGTCACCATTAATTTGTTTTATCATGTAGTTGTACAAAGGGAAAATTAAATTGAATTGACATAACGAATTTGTCCTTTTAGGTAAGAGCGAATTAAAATTTACTCGTTGGAGAGCACTATCTGATTATAAAATTTCAGCATTGTCTTCCTCATTGGAGATTCCTAAAATAAAATAAGTGAAGGAAAGTACAAGTGAATGAAAATGTGTAGTTCGGAATTCATCTTACTACTCTGATTTTCTGTATCCTGATGCGTATCATGTCAATTTTCTCAGAATTACAGATAATATTATGCTAATTTTCTCATGAATGTACCTGCATGTTCTTCAGGTGGAGTGACATTCAGGTTGTGAGAACGATTGTCGTGTGCCGACAAGCAGGTATCAGCTCACGGTCGCTGGATAAAAAAAATTCAACAAGCAGCTGGTATCAGTTTAACAAGCAGGTATCATGTTGAAGACAGTGAGCTTGCTGATGTTGTTGCTGCCAATGTTGCTGAGGCAATGAAGTTTCTCTTCTTCTTTCGTGAGTTCAGATAGCAATCTCTATGTTGTCGAGGAAATGCAGTTTCTCTCCTTATTTCATGAGGTTGAAGATAGTGAGTTCATATAGCAATGTCAAAGTTGTCGAACACCCACTTTGAATTTTCTGAGTATTGTATTATGAGGATTGCAGACACCAAATCGTGCCCTGTGTTATGCTTTAACAAGAATGTAAACACAGGTATGACCTTGTCATCTTATTTGTAATTTTGAACATAATCACATATGTCTACGACGTCCAGAGGTTTTGGAAGGCGTAGACCCAGAGCAGGTTGATGGAGAATTGGTGATGACGATTTCTGTCGAGTGAATGCAGTTTTTGTTTATCTTTTCTTTTGTTCACTCTCTGTCGTGTCTCAGAGGACGGTATGGGGCGCAAAGGAGACTGGAAACGTCTCCCGGAGGACGATCACCGGTGAGTTCCTCACTCGCACTCAAGATCTTCGACGTGGTAAACGAACAAGGAGAGCACACAATCATCTACCTAGGTTCAGGCCGCCCGGAGGCTAAAAGCCCTACTCCTGCATGTCTGGATAGATGAGCGGAACTTGGTGTGTGTTGAGGGGATAGATTAACAATATCATCCGGATACGATTTATACGGGGCTATGTACGTGCATGCATCGTCGATGTGGGTTAGCACACGAAAGACAAGATTTAGACAGCTTCAGGGCCCGGGAAACATCATCCGGTAATACCGCTACGTGTTGTTTGTGGCTAAGTATATTCCAGATGCTCATGATGGAAGTCGCCGTATGAGGCGGCTCCTCTCTTGTGTATGGCTTGCCTGTCTAGGCGGTGGGATTGGTGTGTTGAGTGTGTCCTCTTTAGGACGCCTTGCCCCTCCTTATATAGTTGGACGGGGCCGGCTTACATGTAGAACCCTAGTTGGATACATACTAGTCTCCTCTTCTATTACAATTTGGCTAGGTGTTCCGGTCCTACTATGGTAGTTCTTCCGGCTTACTGGGTCACCTCTTGATGGGCCACAATCACCGTCCATGCGGGTACCCGTGTCCCATATCCACGACAGTAGCCCCCGAGCTTTCGGGTTATTCGCAGAGTGAGGCGGAAGGTCTTGAGTTGTTGAAGATGTTGTCTTCTTGAGACACGGAATCTTTGCTGGGTTATTGATGTAGTGGATGTTGAGTTGAAGACGATCCTTGCCGGCTTGCCGAGTCGTAGATGTCGATGATGCCGTCTCACCCGCCGTGTCAATTTTTGGGTTGCTGGCTAAGACGTCGGGTCTGCTTGGTTCGATGTTGCCAGTGTCAACCAACGTAGATGATGATAATGCCGGTTTACCCGGGCTGGCTTCTGTCAGGTTTAGTTGATGTAGATGTAGATGTTACCGATTCGCCGGCGTCTATTTTACCGCGATGTACCTGAATGAATGTATAGCCCCAAGTGACGGGTTGCATGCCTGCAGCGACCTGTGATTTTCGTAACTCCTCAGGTACCTGAAATAATACATGTCTATGTTTCGTGATGTATGACAAAAAATTTAAATTCATATAAAAAATGTTAAAATAAAAGATAATCGTTCGTTTGATTAAGTAGGTTTTCACGGAGACTTTTTACATGTAAATATGTCTGTTTAATTTTGACAAAGTCATTTTTTGCAACAGAGTAAACCGATAAAACCATATGCACTATTTAGACAATTATGTTTTCACATCTGACATAGCAAAACGTCAATTTATTTTGCCGAAGGCAGGATACCTATGTTTGGATCACGCATCGTGGCAACGAGTTCTCTTTGGCAACCTTATTTATTTGTGAAGAAAGGTAGCCCCCGAGGTTAACTTAAAGGCGCTGAATTTAAATTACTGAATTAAAACAAGATATATGACATTCAAATAAAAAACGACTTAGCTGTTTGTTTCTCTGCGTTGGGGTGGTCGAAAAGTATAAGCCGGCACACAGCCGGGTCACCAATGGTTGCTTCAAGTCGATCCATGGCCGAGTCATCGATCGCCTGATCGCCTGAAGCCGGGGGGCGGCCGGGTTATGTCTTGGCAAAGCCGTTCGTTGACGACTGGAGCTGACCACTCCCTAGAAATAAGCCTCCTTTATTAATCCACGTGTTAACATCCTATTGATTTAAATCATGGTTAAAATAATATTAGTCGTCTATCTAAATTAATACATAAAGTATTTTAAAAAATAGAGCTCATCCACGTCTCAACCTTTTAATAGTTTAGACCAAGATAAAAAAAACATGTGTCCACTGAAGTTAACACAAAAATTATTTTTCTATCTACTAGATATAAAACTACGGTATTGCCCCTCTCTTAGAGCATCTTCAATAGCTTCCCTATTTTAGGCCATAAATCTTTCTAAATAATTTGATGCCAAATTTTGCTCCAGCAGCTACCTATACAAATTTTGTTATCATTTATAATAAAAACACCAAGTGTTACAAATATGAAACATTCAGTCGCTGATGTTAAATAATAGAAAGGCGAACATGCACAATGCTAACTACCAATCAGAAATTTTATATCGCCCTCACACCTCCTACAACCGTGCCTATTTTAACATGGACTTTGACTCGATTCTAGCAGTGCCGCCACAACTCAGATCGATTCGACGAATCCACCACCACTGTACAAACACTACACATCAGGAGGATTTCAACCTTGAGGGAGACTACCAATCAGAATTTACATGTATTTTTGAAAGAAAAGTGGTGGGGGAAGCCCCCACAGCTAGTTTTTGTTTTAAAGAATATAAGAACCCAAATTCGCATCGGTGAAGACTTGAACCTGGGTGGCTGACTTCAGAATTTTCATGTCGCCACCACGTCTCTCCTCCTGTGACCACAACTGCCTCTTCTCCCATCGATTTGGCCTCGAATCCGACAACTCCGCCGTAACTCGACCGACTCGACCACAAATTCACCACCACTGCTCAAGGGCACCACCAATCGGGAGGGATTCAACATGAGTCTTGTTCTTACTCTCCTCCCGTGCACGACCACCAGTGACTCCCTTTTTGTGACTCTGGCTAACGAGTCACCCTAGCAGCCCTCCTACCCTCCCCTTTTCATCGTGCCTCATTCTTCCACAATCGACATACAGTAACTCTGCCTTCGGCTGCAACTCTACTAGCCTTTCCTAGCATAACTACTCCGCCTATATAAACCAGGTCCTGGGATCGTCTCGTTAAGAGATTAACAAATTTAAATTTGTTACTTTTATGTTATATATAGTTTATAAGTTACTAAAAACAATACATATAATATTTTTTTAAAGAGGTATAAATTTCTAACTGGTCATGTATGAGACACTAATATTTACAAAGTCCAACATATTATTTATTGGGCAGCCACGCAGCAAAGCAAAGCGCGCATCCCCTTATAGTACATTCCATCTTCTCTTCTTTTCTTGCCTTGGGAACCGAGCTGCACACGGGAGTGCTAGTAGCACTCGTTTTCTTCTCTCCAGGAGACTCGATCCGAACTTGACTTGGATTTTGGCGTTGAAGCTTTTTGCTGGCCGGGATGGAAGCTGACTCGGATTCATACGCCCGCAAGAAACGAATCAGGCTGATTCCTAATCCGCCTGCGGCGTAACTCATGCTCAAGTCGGAACGCCGTCTGGATTGCATGGCCGGAAATCTTCCGTCAGTTTGAATCTCACGAGGGTAAAGTTGACGTAGAACCCTCACGATCGTGTCAAGGACCACGCGAGTCGTCTGACCCGGCGGGACCACAAAATCATGTGATGTTTGTGGCGAAGTTTAGACTCATCGAATTGTGAATCCACGTGCATCTAACACCACGGGTGGGCCAATGTTAAGGGGTATCGATCGGAGAGAAGCATCAGTACCGGTTTTACAACCGGTACTGTCCAAGCGGAAATAAATATTCACAAGCATTAGTATCGGTCGTGTTGCGACCGGTACTAAATGATATCCACATGGGCCACATGTCGTGGATTCAGCTTAGTACCGATCGACACCGACCGATACTATAAATGTTCCAAAAAATTCAAGTTATTTTTGATATTTCAGAAAACAAATATTTTATTAGAATTTCGAAATTTCTCACTTAAGTATTCACTAACCCACACAATTCATTACTTAACTATCAACTAACCTCACGTCTAACTATTTAATCTAGTTAATTTTCTCTTTCATATACACTTAATGTACACACTTAATCTCTACACTTAATCAATTTGAGAACTGTCAAATTTACTGATCGGTCACCCATCGTGAAACTGATATAACACTAGTACGGTTAACATTTAGATTTCTTTTCAAACTAAATACTAAGAGAGAACTGAGAACTTACTAATAGTTGTATCTTATCAATCATGTTAACCACTCGGTCATGATGAAAAACTTATTCATTCTTATATTATAAAATTTTATATGATTAAACGAAAATATTATATAATAATATTGAAATAAATAATGATAAAACAAATAGTATTACTTTATTAAAAAAACATTATATAATAATTAATATTGAAAAAAATGGAAATAATGTGATAAACCCAACAAAAAAATAATTCTTTTGGCATGGGGACTTTATATGCGTACTAGTTGCTATAAAAAATTATAACCTAATTGTTGACAAAATTTGCAAAATGTGTCTTCACAAAAAGATCTATAATGTATAGACATCTATAAGTTCAAGGCAAATGATCAAGTTATGGTCATTTTCAATTCATAGATTGTGATAAAGATCTCATATTACACAAATAGGTGATAATTGGTATAAAAACAACCATGTTAAAGGAAATCTTGAAATTATTTTCATAAATATCATTTTCCATTTTTTAAGTGCAAAAACTGACTTTTTTGTGAACAAAGTACCAAAAATATGATGCAAAATGGCACCCATTTAATTTTCATGGAAACTTGTACATATATTATGGATAATGCCCAAGTATTAGGTTTTCCTTGATTTCTACCTAATTTCTCTTAGTTAGATGAGTTTATGCCTATTTTTCGTAAGTAACTCAAATTTGAACTACAACTGTTTGATAGCTTGGTCTTAATTTTTGGAAAAATCATTTTAAGGTACATAATTAGTGAATATATCACATAAACATTGATAGTTCTATAAAACATTACATTTTCTGATGAATTTGTAATCACGACCGTTTTGACTTTCTTTATGAAAAAATGAAATAAATGTGTTAAACACTACAAAAAAAGAAATCCTTTAGCATGGGGAGTTTATATGTGTACTAGTTGCTATGAAAAATTATAAATTTTATTTTGACAAAATTTGCAAAAAAATCATCACAAAAAGGTGTATCATGTATAGACATCTAGAAGTTTCAAGGCAAATGATCATGTTATGGTCATTTTCAAGTCATAGTTTGTCATAAAGATCTCATATTCCACAAATAGGTGACAATTGGTATAAAAAATCATGTCAAAGGAAATCTTGAAATTATTTTCATAAATATCATTTTCCATTTTTTAAGTGGAAAAATTGACTTTTTTGTGAGCACAATACCAAAAATATGATGCAAAATGGCACCCATTTAATTTTCATGGAAACTAGTACACATATGATGGATAATGCCCAAGTATTAGGGTTTTCCTTGATTTCTACCTTATTTCCCCAAGTTAAATGAGTTTATGCCTATTTTTCAAAAGTAATTCTAATTTGAACTACAAATGTTTGATAGCTTGGTCTGAAATTTTTGGAAAAATCATTTTAAGGTACACAACTCGTGGACATATCACAAAAACATTACATCTTCTGATGAATTATCATCACGACCGTTTTGACTTTCTTTATGAAAAATGAAATAATGTGTTAAACACTACAAAAAAAAGAAGTCTGTAACACCCCAATTTTCTTAAGCAAAGAATTGTGGTGTTATGCTAGAATTTTCAGCCTTAGTTACAACTTTGGTGTGTGAAAAATATTGTGGCATATATTTATCCTTGATTGTTCTTATTAGTCTTATTTATTTTTCACTAGTCATCTAAGTTGATAGAAGCACTAAAATAAAAATAGATAAAAGAATGTCCATTGGCCCTTATTTTCTTTTCTGATTTGATTTTCCATCATATTTTCAATCTGTTATTTAGGGAATTAGTAGGTGAACTCAAGTTTGATCAAATTCATCCATTAGCTAGTGTTCTGTTATCTTTTGTTTTGAATTTCAAATTAAAATTTTCCTAGGGCATTTTATGAGAAGAGAAAAGGAAGAAAATGGAAGAGAAAAAGAAAACCTAACCTACCCGAGCCCTATCTACCCCTCCTCTCTCTCTCTCGACCCTCTCTGCAGGTGACAAGGAGGGGGACAACACTCCAGGCCCTGCCCCACCTGCAAGCCTCCCAAACCTATCCCTCCTCCACTCACCTCCTTGCCTTTTTCCACCCCGGCCAACCCGAGCTCTCCTCCCTCTCTTCTACTGGCCCGAGCGCGTCACACCACGACCACTGTGATGCCCTAAAATCGGTACTATGTAGATTTAGGCGATCCTGCCGAAATCCGCGTAATAAAGATTTTAGGTCACCCACCAGACATAATGTGCACGTCGAAACATGTGCATTATGTGGGTGGAATAGTGATAATATTACAGCAGTTCCGATACATCCGCAAATACAACTGAAGATATATAATACAACAACGACTCGAACGAGTCAAGATACAAATGATGCAATACAAAGATACAAATGACAGCGGAAGCAAAATAGTATCCGACTACGGATAATATGCAAATTGGACTAAGAGTACTGAAGATAAGCGATGGCGCCATATCCCTGCCCAGCCAAGCCGGAGGGATTCCTAAGCTAACGTCGTCAGACTTCAAACCTGTTGACTGCACATAAAGCACATCCCAAAAGAGGGTCAGGGCACTCCCTGGCAAGCAAAACCGACTTGCCTACTTTCTACACCATCTCCCAAAATATAGGGGAGGTGGACTTAGCGGCAGCAGCACTAGCAACCTAGAGAGACACGCTACAACTTCCGTCTAATCAGAGAGGGATAAGAGAGCGCATAAGATAAACATCTACAACTAATACCAAACATAACCCATTCTCGGATTAACCCCCTCAACCAAGTATGAGGAAGCAATTCGGGAAAACTCACACATTATTCAGTTTTAGTTACCATTTATTGTGAAAGTAATTCTATATTACTAGTCAAGTTAATTAACAATAATAAGGTGCAAGCTGTCTAGATCTTGTTAGCTAGCATCATCACCAAAGTCATCCATAACCGTGGACACGGCTCATCGATAAGATTATACTACTGTACCCATACTCGTATGATCAACCCAAGCAAGCATCAGGGCCTCTCAACTCGACTCATTCCTTCACGACAGCAAGTCCAAGTGCCACCCATATGAGTTGTTACCCGTGTTAGGAGTCCGGCCGAATATCTATTGCGGACTCATTAGTTTGTGTCCACGCGCCATGCGGCTCAAACAACAGTAGGAACTGTCCGCTTCGCGCGCACCACCCCTATATGACCCCCAAGTAACATAACCTCTCATCAATCATCATCATTATGCACATGCATATGAGCAAATGGAAAACCCGAACTAGTTGCGGGACATGGACAAGCTGTAGATCCGTTCAAAGTCGAGGGGGCTCCACAGGGCCTCCCACAAGTGGTTAGTGCGCTCAAAATTGGATCCGAGAACAAAATCTCAGTTCCTAGGTCGACACTGAGCAGAACAAATCACCTCGCAAGGCCTTCCGCCTGGTGCCTTATCTCTTAATTATAATACCCCAATATAAGACACCATTTTATTAAGGTAGAGTAATCTATCATACTAAGCAGATGAAACATAATACCAACAGACGACTCGCACAATCAACTCTAAGCATGCGCTATGACTCGCAAGGCTAACAGATAAACATGCAACATGTGATGAGATGTGGGGATAAAGCTGTATGGGCTGCAGGATAAACATGTGATGGGATCGCGATAAAGAATCGAATACTAGGGTAGCAGAGATCAACTGCAGGAATGAAAGACAATGTATAGGTAAACAAGCAAACTTTGCTTGCCTGGAATACCGTATGGAAGCAGATCTTGTCGTTGCTCACAAATCTCAACGTCTTATCCGCGAAGAAGCAACAAACACTGGAAGCGCAAAAGATGCATCTTATAACTACGGCAAAAGATCCAGCATGATCATATGAGAATGATGCATGGCATGGCGAGATGCAATTTGAGATACACTTAATCCAAATTAAGTGGAACCGGGATTTCCGACAATTAATATTTAGGTGCAAGTTATTTTTTTATCAGCAATATTAAATGTTGGTTAGCATGGCAACACATGGCATGGGTAATCTTATTAAATTAAATGGAATAGGGCATTATATATTTATTACCCCACACATTCCATATTGAAATATTTAGGTGATTTCCTACACCACCAAACCCAAGAGATGCAACACATGCAAGTATGATGCGATATGCACAAGATATATGACATTTAATAAAATAGGTATACGGTTTGGGTCCGTACGTCGGATCGTTTGAACTAGGGTTCGAAACCGACGTCTTCGGTCCGTAGAGGAAGTAGTTGTCGTCGAGGAGGTAGTCGTCGCGGAACCGGGGCATCGTCGTTTGTCGGTGTCGTGGAAGTGGTCGGAGTCGTTGTACCCGATCATCATTATTCGCGAATCACGGTCTTACTGGACACGCACGAAGGCGGCCAACGCAAAGCGCACAACGCGACGGGCGGAGGCCTTGTCGACGGAAGATATTGGCATGGTCGAAATTCGCGGCAACACGGTGCAGCACCTCGAAGGGTGGACAACTCGGGCAAAATTGCAACGCCGGGGTCTTGTTGGCGTTATGTCGAACACCTGGGGGGCGGCGGCGGCGGCGTGCACGCGGCCGTAAGAGGAGGCAGCGGGGACGCGTGCGTGCGGGAGGCGGCGGCGCGGAGCGGATGCGCACGGCGGCGGCATCCGGCGCGGGCGGAGGCGCGCAGGGCGGGCGGCGGCCGGATGCGGCGGGCACGGTGCGGGAGCAGGAGCTCGGGAGCACAGGCTCGGGCGGCTGGGGAGTTTTTCTCCTGTGCCGTGCGGGGTGGAAGGAAGAAGAAAAGGAAGAAAAGAAGAAAAGAAAAAGAAGAAAAGAAAAGAAAAGAAAAAGGAAGGGGAAAAAGGAAAAGAAGGGGTGGGAAGACTATTTTGCAAAGAAAAGAAAAGGAGGAGGGTGGCTGCAAAAAGGCAGGGGGTGGGAAAGAATTTTCAGTGGGAAAACCTAGGGTTTGCTTAGGTGGGCTTTTGGGCTTTGATTTCTCACCCATTTATTCTTTTTGGTTTTATATTTTTAAAACAAAATAGAAAAATAATTTAAGCACGAAACCTTTACGAAATTTTTTTAGTTTCAACTAGGGAATTTAATAAATTAGTTTTTAACATTTGCAAAAGATTTTTTAAATATTACATTTTTTATTAATTTGAAATGCATTCGAATTTAATTGTGGAAATTTAATTTAAATGCAACAAATTAAATTAATGAGATGCAATGCGATGCCATGTCGATGAAAAAAGAAAACTCACAAAATTAAAAGGGGATAAATCCCGGGGCGTTACAATCGACACCACTAACAAGGGATCGCGTCCCGCGATCCACGCCGAGACCACAAGAAGAGAGGGGTAACTATCGAGTCTTCAGGCTCCGTGATGAACTTCTCGACACCACTAACAAGGGATTGTTGCTCCACCTGGAAATTCTCGACACCACTAACAAGGGATTGTTGCTCACGACGAAGACGACTCCGAAAGATCGAACCTAATAGGATAAAAGGCAAGAAATCGTCCACCCACGTAGAATCCTAAACTTTGAAAGTTGGATAAGAGAAGAGACTCCAAAACAAATAAGATAAGAGGAGAAATAGAATTGAGGTAAGGAGTAAAAAGAAACCTATTCAGATCATTTCAAAAATAATTTCAGTCAAATAGTTTTCGACACTCTAAAAACAACGACCGTTAGCGAGGTTATCCTACAAGCTTTTGCGGACCCGCTGCTTCGATAACCAATCGTATCGAAACAACAAGGAGATCGAAACAAAGGCTCTGATACCACTTTGTGACGCCATAAAATCGGTACTATGTAGATTTAAGCGATCCTGCCAAAATCCGCATAATAACGATTTTAGGCCGCCCACCAGACATAATGTGCACGTCGAAACATGCGCATTATGTGGGTGGAATTGTGATAACATTACCGCAGTTCCGATCCATCCACAAATACAACAGAAGATATATAATACAACAACGACTCGAACGAGTCAAGATACAAATGATCCAATACAAAGATACAAATGACAGCGGGAGCAAAATAGTATCCGACTACGGATAATATGCAAATTGGACTAAGAGTCCTGAAGATAAGCGATGGCGCCATATCCCTGCCCAGCCAAGCCGGGGGGATTCCCAAGCTAACGTCGTCAGACTTCAAACCTGTTGACTGCACATAAAGCACATCCCAAAAGAGGGTCAGGGCACTCCCTGGCAAGCAAAACCGACTTGCCTACTTTCTACACCATCTCCCAAAATATAGGGGAGGTGGACTTAGCGCCAGCAGCACTAGCAACCTAGAGAGACACGCTACAACTTCCGTCTAATCAGAGAGGGATAAGAGAGCGCATAAGATAAACATCTACAACTAATACCAAACATAACCCATTCTCGGATTAACCCCCTCAACCAAGTATGAGGAAGCAATTCGGGAAAACTCACACCTTATTCAGTTTTAATTACCATTTATTGTGAAAGTAATTCTATATTACTAGTCAAGTTAATTAACAATAATTAGGGGCAAGTTGTCTAGATCTTGTTAGCCAGCATCATCACCAAAGTCATCCATAACCGTGGACACGGCTCATCGATAAGATTATACCCTGCAGGGGTGCACTACTGTACACATACTCGTATGATCAACCCAAGCAAGCATCAGGGCCTCTCAACTCGACTCATTCCTTCACGACAGCAAGTCCAAGTGCCACCCATATGAGTTGTTACCCGTGTTAGGAGTCCGGCCGAATCTCAATTGCGGACTCATTAGTTTGTGTCCACGCGCCATGCGGCTCAAACCACAGTAGGAACTGTCCGCTTCACGCGCACCACCCCTATATGACCCCCAAGTTACATAACCTCTCATCAATCATCATCATTATGCACATGCATATGAGCAAATGGAAAACCCGAACTAGTTTTGGCACATGGACAAGCTGTAGATCCTTTCAAAGTCGAGGGGGGCTCCATAGGGCCTCCCACAAATGGTTAGTGCGCTCAAAATTGGATCCAAGGACAAAATCTCAGTTCCTAGGTCGACACTAAGCAGAACAAAGCACCTCGCAACGCCTTCCGCCTGGTGCCTTATCTCTTAATTATAATACCCCAATATAAGACAACATTTTAATAAGGTAGAGTAATCTATCATACTAAGCAGATGAAACATAAGACCAACAGACGACTCGCACAATCAACTCTACGCATGCGCTACGACTCGCAAGGCTAACAGATAAACATGCAACAAGTGATGGGATGTGGGGATAAAGCTGTATGGGCTGCAGAATAAACATATGATGGGATCGCGATAAAGAATCGAATACTAGGGTAGCAGAGATCAACGGCTGGAATGAAAGACAATGTATAGGTAAACAAGCAAACTTTGCTTGCCTGGACTCCCGCATGGAAGCAGATCTTGTCGTTGCTCACACATCTCAACGTCTTATCCGCGAAGAAGCAACAAACACTGGAAGCGCAAAAGATGCATCTTATAACTATGGCAAAAGATCCAGCATGATCATATGAGAATGATGCATGGCATGGCGAGATGCAATTTGAGATACACTTAATCCAAATTAAGTGGAACCGGGATTTCCCACAATTAATATTTAGGTGCAAGTTATTTATTTACCAGCAATATTAAATGTTGGTTAGCATGGCAACACATGGCATGCGTGATCTAATTAAATTAAATGGAATAGGGCATTATATATTTATTACCCCACACATTCCATATTGAAATATTTAGGTGATTTGCTACACCACCAAACCCAAGAGATGCACCACATGCAAGTATGATGCGATATGCACAAGATAGATGACATTTAATAAAATAGGTATATGGTTAGGGTTTGGGTCCGTACGTCGGATCGGGTGAACTAGGGTTTGAAACCGACGTCTTCGGTCCGTAGAGGAAATAGTTGTCGTTGAGGAGGTAGTCGTCGCGGAACCGGGGCATCGTCCTTTGTCCGTGTCGTGGAAGTGGTCGGAGTCGTTGTACCCGATCATCATTATTCGCTGATCACGGTCTTACTAGACACGCACGAAGGCGGCCAGCGCAAAGCGCACAACGCGACGGGCAGAGGCCTTGTCGACGGAAGATCTTGGCATGGTCGACATTCGCGGCAACACGGTGGAGCACCTCGAAGGGTGGACAACTCGGGAAAAATTGCGACGCCGGGGTCTTGTGGTCGTTAGGTCGAACACATGGCGGGCGGCGGCGGCGTGCACGCGGCCGGAAGAGGAGGCAGCGGCAGGGAGCGGATGCGCACGGCGGCGGCATCCGGCGCGGGCGGAGGCGCGCAGCGCGGTGCGGCGGCACAGAGGGCGCGCGCGGGGGCGCTGCGGTGCGCGGAGGTGCGCGCGCGGCGGCAGGGCGGGCGGCGGCCGGAGGCGGCGGGCACGGTGCGGGAGCAGGAGCTCGGGAGCACAGGCTCGGGCGGCTGGGGAGTTTTTCTCCCGTGCGGTGCGGGGAGGAAGGAATAAGAAAAGGAAGAAAAAGAAGAAAAGAAAAAGAAGAAAAGAAAAGAAAAGAAAAAGGAAGGGGAAAAAAAGGAAAAGAAGGGGGTGGGAAGACTATTTTGCAAAAGCCAAGAAAAGGAGGAGGGTGGCTGCAAAAAGGCAGGGGGTGGGAAAGAATTTTCAGTGGGAAAACCTAGGGTTTGCTTAGGTGAGCTTTTGGGATTTTATTTCTCACCCATTTATTCTTTTTGGTTTTATATTTTTAAAACAAAATAGAAAAAGAATTTAAACACGAAACCTTTACAAAATATTTTTAGTTTCAACTAGGGAATTTAATAAACTAGTTTTTAACATTTGCAAAATATTTTGTAAACATTACAGTTTTAATTAATTTGAAATGCATTCGAATTTAATTGTGGAAATTTAATTTAAATGCAACGAATTAAATTAATGAGATGCAATGCGTTGCCATGTCGATGAAAAAAAGAAAACTCACAAAATTAAAAGGGGATAAATCCCGGGGCATTACAACCACCCTCCCTTCTGCCTCTCTCCTGCCGCCCATGCCAGCCAGTAGAAACCGGGGACGACCCCTCCCCTCTCCCCCGTGTCCGAAGAAACCCTAGATCAGATGGCAGCTACAAAACCACCCGAGCTCACCGGTGCCCCATTTCTCCACCTCTCGTGACTCTCACACACCTCCACTCCCCTCCCTCAGAAGCTCGATCGAGCTCTCATCCTCTGCTGGCCACACAGAGAAGTTTTGCATTTTCTCACCGACGGCAAGAAACGGCCGTAGCCGGCGCCCCTCTGCTCCATTCTTCGCCATTTTTGGCTCTCTGAGATCCCCTCTGCTAGACCTAACCCCCCTTCCCTTGTGCCCAGGGACTACCCATGGACGCCGCGCTCGTCCACGAGCCGAAGAGCCCGTCGCCGGCAGAACCATGAACTCCGACGATGCATGCGCGTTTTGAGGGTATCCCCGGGCTCGCCATCGACTTCTCTCTCTTCTCCACCCCTCGCCGTGCCCGCATGACGCCCGAGGTGAGCGGACCGTCCTCGCCCTCCCTTTTCCCTCTCTGCTTCGTTTCGGCGCTGGAGCGACGAAGAAGATGACCCCTGCGTCGTCGATCTAGAGATCGACGACTGAGTTTGAACGCCGGGCGACCGTTTTCCGCGCCACGCGCGCGCGCGGCCTCGCTTAGTTGGGCCGGCCCAGCTCCTTCTCCCGCGCAGTTTCGAGCTGTCCCGGGCCGATCTGGCCTAGATCCAGCCCATCCTCGCCGTTTTCTTTTAATCTATTATCTGTTAAAAATTCCAGAGAAATATTAGGCTAGCTTTTATTCATTTCTGGTAGATCTGTGTATGCTAAATTAGTGCGGTTAATTTTGTAGCATAGCTACACGTTTTCTTAACCATGTGGCATTGGATTCTCTCCATAATATTTACCATGTGGCACTAGATCTAGTAAAAAATATCCTTTTCACTATTTTATTAATAACTTGAGTTTTATAAATCCAAATCATGCAAACCATGATTATCTAGAAAGATTATCAAAATCCTACCTCGATCTATAAGTCATGCATGTAGGAGATTTTTCTAAGCAAAGATCTATCCTGTCTAAGAAAGACATCAGTAGGTATTTGATGATTTTTTATTCTTTAATTAAAATACTTTCTGGGGTAAATCCAATTGGAGGTGATAGATATGAGTGCTAGGTTTCATATCCTATAAGGGTAGAATTTTCCAGTATATATTTTATGCATGGTAAATCAATTACTTAAAAACTGTAGGTTATTCCTCACAAAATGTGTGTTTAGATTCTCTGAAAATAATGTTTGTCTAGTTTTGATTGTGTGAGCTACCTTTGTCTATGCAAATATGTTTGGTGTATTTTTTGTGGAGTAGCCACAAGTTTTATCTAACATACCACACTGGTTTTCTCTGTACATAAATAATGATCAAAAGTTTACTTTATTTTAAAACAGGTATAACTTGAGCTAGGATTATCCAAATTAGGTGAATTAATTTTTTACTAAAAGATAAAATTCATATCTTTCCAGGGAAATTAACTTTGCATTCAGGAGATCTATAAAACATGAGTTATAACCTTTTTGGTTTGGACATCAGTAGGTATTGGATGATGTTTGTCTTCTGTTTGGAAGTAGTTTTTCGTGCACAACCAATTTCCAGAGTTTTCTATAGAACCCAGGAGTACTGTGGTAGAAGGGTTTCCCTTTTTGAAGAGTACTCTAAAAGTTATGTCCTTTTCATTGAAACAGCACCATAATGACTATTTAAATGTAATACTTGTATTTCCTGTTTTTAGATAAAAGCAAGCTTGAGTCTAAATCTTGTCAACCTTGTAATCCAGGAACTAAACTAAACCTTACACTTGCCTCTTAAAACATTAATAGTTTTGTGGTGTTCCTTGTGTGTTGTTAGCATACTCCATTTCATGCCAGAGTGTAGCACTATATGATTGGTGTGTTCTGTTTGTAATTATGTTGATGACTAGGTGAATCCCTCCTATGGATGAATCTGTTTTATGATGCTTGTTGTCTGTTTCTTTACTTTAGATTGTTGTCAACTCACATTTTAGGATTCACACTAGTCTCGTTTATTTTCATGTTACGGTAGATCCGCAAGCAGAGGAGGAGCTGAACGTTGTAGCTGAGCACACCTACGAAGAAGAGCAAGATCAGGGACAATACTTTGAGCAAGGCGAGCCACCTCACCGCCATTATGCAATCCTATTATTTACAAAGCATGTTTTGGCTTCAAAAAAAAATTATGCATGTTTTACTTCCTCTGTGGCCCCTTGCCAACCGAAAACTATTTTTCCAAAATATTGTTTGGCCAAAGTTATCTACTAGAATATTATAGGTGTTACAAAATAAGTTTTCACCTGGTGAGCCTTGTTGTTGAAGGCTCCATCAAGAAGATTAAGTTATCTAGTAGTATATCCTTATTCCTTTACCTCAAAACTATAGGATGGGAACTTATTTGATAAAACTGTTTTACGGAGGAAAACTTGAGTTGCTGGGAGCAATCGGCAAGAAAGAATGCTTTATGAAAACCCGAGATGCTGTGAGCATTCGGATATGTTGCAAAAACCCGAACTGCTGGGAGCAGTCGGAGATGGAGGTTTAATTTCGAAGTCCCCGCTGTCGCCCGAACAATTAACCCGTGCAAGCACACTACCTGACATGGGTACGGCTTAGTCGGAAGCTTGTCTGTTTTAGTATTGGGGCTCTCACACTTTCTATGAGGGTTGGGCCCTCGAAGCCGGGTTGTCGTCCGGATGAGACAATACACTGCTGAGGACCAGCAGCCGGACGATTACGGCGGGTCTCCTGACGTGGCAGTGTGGCGTCCCGAGTAAATACCAAGAGGTCTAGTGGAGCACACGGTGCCGAGGAGAACAAACATACCAGGAGGCCCCGATACTAGGGTGGACATAGTGGAAAGTTTTGATCGTGTTATCCGGACCCCCGCACGCTGTCGTACGACTGGCCGTGGCAGACACGACGGAATGACCGATAGGTGTGGGTAAAGTGTGCAACCTCTGCAGAGTGTAAATCTATTCGAATAGCCGCGTCCGCGGTCATGGACGGTTGGAAAGGCCCCACTAGGCGCCTTAGAGAAAGAAGTTGTTTTCAAGAAAAGTGTTTTCGGTGATACAAAGAGGTACCTGGGAGGTACAAAATTTGGGTGAGGATGGTTGATCTCGGAGAGACAACCAGTTCGATCTCAAGCCAGGAAAAAGGGGTATCCCTATCCTAGTGTTTTGACAAACTTTTACAAAGGAAGTTTCTGTACTTAGATATGTCCTTGCTATATCTAAGAGAAGAGAATTCTATCTCTAAATGTTTTTCGTCAACAAAGATATAGAGATGTCGTATTCTCTAAGTCTAAAATCATGGTGTTCGAAAATAAGCCCTATAGTTGTATATAGGAGCTATCCTAGTTTTTTTTTAAATGCTTTACTTGCATCTCCATGAAAGATGAAAACCCAGAGGTGGTCTTGTGAGTACGTAATTGTACTCATTTGGCTTTGTCACTGGATATTCAAATGTCCAGATTTCAATTATGAGGCTTATTTCGAGTAGGAGGTGTATGACGACGACTTCGTCGCTTAGTGGCCACCGGTCAACTGCACTTGTGGGATATGCGTCCAGAGATGACAAGGGCCGACGCTAGCCACGAGCTTCCGCTATCTTAGTTTAATTCCGTCCTGCGTGACGAGGTTTGAAGACTTGGTCACATGACCATTCGTGTGTTGTAAGACTATTTATATGTACGACTTGAATGATGTAACTCTTTGATACCAATGTTGGTTATGTGATTGCGATGCACTGATCATTGGGACCGTGATCTTTTACATAACATGGACATCTCGGACTTGTTTTCGAGGGGTCCTTACAGACTTGGTATCAGAGTCATCGTTGACCTTAGGAGACTTTAGCTAGGTTGGGCGTCGACGTCACGCAAGAATGTTTTTCCTAAAAATTTAGGAGAGATACTTAAAATATGCAGAATTTACTGCTATCCCCTCCCCTCTGTTTGTATTAAACCTTATACTTGCATTAAACCTTAAATTTAGGAGAGAAACTACTGATTAACATTATACTTGCATTAAACCTTATGTTTGTACTTGTTTAAAATTTTGCACACCGTTCACTAATTCAACCTTCATTTAAAATTTTGTGTAGATGAACGGAGAGTTCTCGTCGTCGATCCAGTTGGGGGTTGTACTCGACTCGGGTGTTTCGCGTCTCTTTCAGGCGGATTTGCTCCAGTTGACCCGGCAATTGGGACGCCCGCTACCCGAGCTGCTGATAGGGCGCTGCTTACCGATGGTTGGTGGCGAGATGTCCTGGACCGTGAGGTGCACCCATCGAGGGCCGCTAGTGCCACCTTTCACTGAGGAGCTGATTGAGGATGCCCTTGCACCGACGCAGATGGGGGCGATGGTGAAAGTACTGCAGAGAGCTCTCGCCCGCTTGGTGTGCGCCCACAACGCCGAGCTGGTCGGCACCCGCTTCGAGTTCTACTCCGGCCTGGACGAGCAGAGTAACCTTGTGTCGCGCGTCCCTACCCCACTTTCGGGAACCACTTGGCCGAGCTGGGGCTCTTCGTCAGTTCACCTAGTCCCAGCTGGTCACCAGTTGTTTCGAGAGTGGTCTTCACGTCTGAACCACGACGGTGCAGAGGTTCGGGTTTCGGCAGCTGAGCTGAGGATCGAGGAGTTGGAGGCTCAGCTCAAGGCATCCCAGGACAAGCTGAAGACCGAGGAGCTGAAGCTCAAGACCTCAGAGGAGCGTCTAGTTGAGTCCCAGGCAGAGCTCAAGAAGGAGCGCCGCTCCATCTTTGCGCGTTTCCAGACTACCCGCTTCTACAAGTTCCAGCTTGACGGTATGGTCGACGTGCTCAGGGCGACCATAGACGCACGAGACCAGCAGATCAGCAAGCTGGAGAGAGAGGTAGAGGCGTTGAGCAAGGAGAACGACAACCTCTTGCCGGATGATGAGAACCCGATGGAGGATATGGACATGGAGCCCGTGAGTGAGCAGGACGACGACGACCTTCGTGGCGAGGGCGGTGAGGACTCAGGGGCTGTTATGTCCGAGGACGAGGACCCCGACGAGCCACCCTTTGACAGTGACGCTGCCGTGAACATGGAGTAGTTCTTCGAGTAGTCTCTTTTGGGTTAGGACCGAAGCATCGCGATAAGTTGCTGCGATTGTGTGGTCTAGTTAGCAGGAGTGTGTGTTTGAATGATTGTAAGACTATGTCAGTTTGTGTCATGAGTTTGTGAACTGTTATGTGATGCTTTTGGAACCTTAATATGGAGTAGATCATGCCTCTTTATGAGCATTTTTTTGCTGCGATTTTACTATTCCTTATGCTACAAAAAAAAAATTGTGGATGGCGTGTTCTACCCAAGTGCTTGTTAAAAATTAATTGGTTTGGATAGAAAGACTAATTTATACCTTACTCTCAACTTCAGAATGGCGAGAGATCCACCACCACCTCCACCACCCGAGCCATCTTTGGCTCAAGTGTTGCACCTTCTCATGGAGGATCGCAAAGCAGCTCGCACTAAGAGGAATGTCAACCTCGCTACTCTGCAGCATCTTGCTTAGATCACCGTCAACCAGATTGGCTGCCAAGGAAATGGGGAGCCCCGCACCAAGCTTCGTGACTTCCAGAACACCAACCCACCAATTTTCTCCAAGAGTGAAGTGTCGCTGGATGCTGACGACTGGATTCGCACCATCGAGAACAACTTGAAGGTCGCCCAAGTTGGTGACAATGAGAAGGTGGTCTACGCAACCCACTACCTCTCGGGGCCTGCCCGAGCATGGTGGGAGGCCGTTCGTGCTATACTTCCCCAAGACGAAGTTGTGACTTGGGAGCCTTCAAGACCAAGTTCTTGAAGCGTTATGTGCCTTCAGGGCTCGTCAGTATCATGCGAGAGAAGTTCCTGCAGCTAAAGCAAGGCGATAAGTACGTCAGTATGTACCTGGAGAAGTTCATCACTGTGGCAAGGTATGCGCCTGCCGACACCGACACTCAGGACAAGAAGAAAGAGAGGTTCATGAACGGACTTCATGATGAGATGCAGTGAACCTGGAGGTGATGTCCTTCACAGACCTGGAGTCTTTGGCTGATGCAGCCATTATGATGGAGCACAAGCGCAAGGCTTCGTTTGACAACCGCAAATGCCGCCAGCAGATGCAGAAAGGCAGTAGCAGCAGCAGCCCTGCTGGAAGTTACCCCCGCCCGCGCCCTTCACCTCCATCAAGGCCTGCTTATCAGCCACCAAGACCTTCTTATCCGACATCAAGGCCATCATCTTTTGCACCAAGACCCAGCTACCCCAATCGGCCGCCTGCACCTCGTCCTGGAGGTGGTTTCAACCCCGGCCTCAACTTTAATAGGCCGCCTGCTTCTAAACCAACTGGAGGATGTTTCACTTGTGGGCATCCTGAACATTTTTCTCGATGATGCCCCACAAGATAGCCCGCTGGTGGTCGCCCCAATGCGACAAAGATGAATCAAGGGCCATCCCGTGCATCTGGAGGCAAGGCCCCTTATCCGAAGAAAACAGCCCCTGTCACCCGAGGCCATCTGAACCACATCAGTGCAGAAGCAGCTAAGGAGGCTCCAGATCTTGTTTTGGGTACGTTCCCTGCCAACTTAGTACATGCCTCAGTTTTATTTGATTCAGGAGCTTCCCATTCTTTGGTCACGGAGCCGTTCGTTAAGAAGAGTGGTATGGTTCCAACTTTGTTGCACCGTCCTATGCTTGTGCAAATTCCTGGGGCCACTACTAAAGCCAATGTGTTTTGCAAGGAGACTCCTGTTGAGATTCAGGGAGCCCGATTCCATGCAGACTTGGTGGTATTAGGGAAGCAAGGGATAGAAGTGGTTTTAGGAATGAATTGGATTGCGGTGAACCGTGGAATAATAGACTGCACTAACAAGTCCATCACCTTAATCACCCGGATGGAGAGGAGATTACACACTACTCGACCCACCATTCTACCTCGGTTCATTGCCATAAGAGTGTAGTTGAACCCATTTTGGAGGAAGTACCGGTAGTTTGTGAATACCCGGACGTATTCCCCGGAGAGTTACCCGGTATGCCGACTGATCGGGATATAGAGTTCATCATTGAGTTGGTACCCGGTACCCGACCCATAGCACATAAACCGTATCGGGTGAATCCCGAAAAGTTGGAGGAATTAAAGAAGCAATTGGATGACATGCTTAGGAAGGGGATGATTCGCCCTAGGGCATCTCCCTAGGGTTCACCAATTATCTTTGTGGATAAGAGAGACGGTACCACTCGCTTATGTGTGGATTACCGAAAGTGAAATGATGTGACCATCTAGAATAAATACCCTCTACCCAAGATTGAAGACCTGTTTGACCAACTCAACGGAGCTCGAGTCTTCTCCAAGATCGACCTCCGCACTTGTTATCATCAGCTGAAAGCGAGAGAATCAGACATCCGTAAAACAACTTTCATCACCCGTTATGGATTGTTTGAGTATGCCATGATGTCATTTCGCCTGACCAATGCCCCTGCCGATTTCATGAATCTCATGAACAAGGTGTTCATGGAATACCTGGATAAATTTGTGGTTGTCTTCATCGATGACATCCTGATTTATTCCAAGTCGGAGGAAGAGCATGAAGAACACCTGAGACTAGTTCTAGGTACACTTCGTGAACATCAGCTTTATGCCAAGTTCAGCAAATGCCAGTTTTGGTTGAAAGAGGTAGCCTTTCTTGGCCATATTATCTCAACAGTAGTAATATCTGTTGACCCAACTCATATCAAGTCCATTCTTGAATTCCCAACCCCCACTAACCAGACCGAGGTGAGGTCCATCCTCGGATTGGCCGGGTATTATCGCAAGTTTGTTGAAGGATTCTCAAGCATCGCCAAGACACTTACTCAACTGCTAAAGAAGGACCAGAAGTTTGTTTGCACCGACAAGTGTGAAGCCAGTTTCCAAGAACTGAAGAACCGCCTTACCACTGCACCCATTTTGACCATGCCTGATGTGACAAATGATTTTGTCGTGTACTGTGATGCCTCCAAGCTTGGACTTGGGTGTGTCCTTATGCAAGAAGGCAAGGTGATTTCCTACTCGTCGCGACAACTCCGCAAGCATGAGCAGAACTACCCAACCCTTGATCTTGAGCTTGCTGCCGTGGTTCATGCACTCAAGACTTGGCGTCACTTTCTGATGGGCAACCGTTGCAAAATCTACACCGACCACAAGAGTTTGAAGTATATCTTCACTCAGAGGGATCTGAATATGAGGCAACGGAGATGGATAGAGCTCATCAAGGATTATGACTTGGACATTCACTATCACCCAGGAAAAGCCAACGTCGTAGCTGACGCCCTTAGTCGACAACCCTGTTCTTTCAACTCCATGATCAAGACTCGACAGCCAGAACTATGGGAAGAATTAGACAAGATGGGTATAGAAGTAGTAAGTTATGGAGTTGTAGATCAACTTTTATTGCAGCCCACTTTATGGGATCAGATCAGGAAAGCACAGAAGGTTCACGAGACGAGAGTATTGAGGGCATCAAGCGAAGGATGGATCAAGAGGAAGTCCCTGGGTTCACTGTTGGTTCCGAGGGTACTCTCTGGTACAAAGGACGTATCTGGATACCATCAGATCATGATTTGAGGCAGTTGATTAT
This sequence comes from Poa annua, assembly GCA_026929855.1. NCBI lineage: Eukaryota > Viridiplantae > Streptophyta > Magnoliopsida > Poales > Poaceae > Poa > Poa annua. Next base: position 76,515,846 of record CM049426.1, read on the forward strand.
GAAGGAGGCCCACGAGACTTTGTACTCCATCCACCCTGGTGGAACCAAGATGTACCAGGATTTAAAGCAAAATTTCTGGTGGCATGGCACGAAGCGTGAGATTGCACTCTTTGTCCAGAATTGTGACATCTTCCAAAGGGTCAAAGCAGAGCATCAGCGACCAGCTGGATTACTCCAACCCCTCAAGTTACCCGAATGTAAGTGGGATGAGATCGACATGGATTTTATCACTGGACTACCCCGATCCAATCGCGGTCATGACGCCATTTGGGTCATTGTTGATAGACTCACCAAGGCTGCACACTTCTTACCTGTACGCACCACCCATCAATCTGATAAACTTGCGGACCTTTACATGTCCCTTATCGTCAGCATTCACGGGATACCCAAGACCATTGTGTCCGATAGGGGAACCCAATTCACCTCTCGTTTCTGGTTTAATCTTCATGAAGCCATGGGGACAAAGTTATTTTTCAGCACCGCATATCACCCTCAGATGGGTGGACAAACGGAAAGAGTAAACCAGATTTTGGAGGATATGCTTAGATCATGTGTGTTAGCATATGGAGCCAAGTGGGAAGACCGTTTGCCGTTTGCAGAGTTCTCCTACAACAACAACTATCAGGCCACCCTGAAGATGGCACCATTCGAGGCTTTATACGGTCGCAGATGTCGTACTCCTTTGAACTGGTCGCACACCGGAGACATTCAAGTCTTTGGAGTTGACACTTTGAGAGAAGCTGAAAAACAAGTTAAATTAATTCGCGACCGTATTAAGGCCGCCCAATCTAGGCAAAAGAGTTATGCGGATTACAGAAGGAGAGATTTGAGTTTTAAAACAGGAGACATGGTATATCTCCGTGTTACCCCACGCAAGGGGATGCAGCGTTTTGGGGTCAAATGAAAATTGGCACCCCGTTTCATTGAACCGTTCAAGATCATCAGCCGAAGCGGAGAAGTTTCCTATAAACTGGAACTGCCACCCCATCTATCAGAGTTTCATGATGTGTTCCACGTATCGCTGCTCTGGGAGTGCCTGCAAGTTCCCAATGGTACTCATTCTTATCAAGAGGTAGATCATCGCACCATTGACCTTAATCATGATCTCACCTCCTGAGAGCTACCACTTCGTATTCTCGCCGAGGATGTCCGTTTGACCCGGAGACGGAAGATCAGATTTCTGAAGGTTCAATGGAGCAACCATTCGGAGGAAGAAGCCACCTGGGAGCGTGAAGATTATTTGGAGCGCGAATTTCCTGGTTTCCTTCTTCATCAACTCTGGAACCTCGAGGACGAGATTCTCCTAAGGGGGGAAGGTCTGTAACACCCCAATTTTCTTTAGCATAGAATTGTGGTGTTATGCTAGAATTTTAAGCCTTAGTTACAACTTTGGTGTGTGAAAAATATTGTGGCATAAATTTATCCTTGATTGTTCTTATTAGTCTTATTTATTTTTCACTAGTCATCTAAGTTGATAGAAGCACTAAAATAAAAATAGCTAAAAGAAAAATGCAACCCTTATGATCTTCATGTTAATTAAAACATAGCAAAACGAGAACTTATTATTAAGCAAACCTTACACCGTTTTGGACATGCAAAAGAACCAACTTGGTCTAGGCAAGATATATTTTGGTTTGTTGTCTTTAGAAATAACTTTTGGGTTTGTTTTAATATAAAACCAATGAGCTTAAGTGTGCATCAAAAATCAATGACCATTGGCCCTTATTTTCTTTTCTGATTTGATTTTCCATCATATTTTCAATCTATTATTTAGGGAATTAGTAGGTGAACTCAAGTTTGTTCAAATTCATCCATTAGCTAGTGTTTGGTTATCTTTTTTTTTGAATTTAAAATTCAAATTTTCGTTGGGCATTTTATGAGAGGAGAAAAAGAAGAAAATGGAAGAGAAAAAGAAAACCTAACCTACCCGAGCCCTATCTACCCCTCCTCTCTCTCTCTCTCTCTCTCTCTCTCTCTCTCTCTCTCTCTCTCTCTCTCTCTCGACCCTCTCTGCTAGTGACAAGGAGGGGGACAGCATCCCAAGCCCTGCCCCACCTGTCAGCCTCCCAAACCTCTCCCTCTTCCACTCACCTCCTTGCCTTTTTCCACCCCGGCCAACCCGAGCTCTCCTCCCTCTCCTCTACTAGCCCGAGCGCGTCACACCTCGACCACCCTCCCTTCTGCCTCTCTCCTGTCGGCCATGACAGCCAGTAGAAACCGGGGACGACCCCTCCCCTCTCGCCCCTGTCTGAAGAAACCCTATATCGGGAGGCAGCTAAAAAACCACCTCGAGCTCACCCTGCCCCATTTCTCCACCTCTCGTGACTCTCACACACATCCACTCCCCTCCCTCAGAAGCTCGTTCGAGCTCTCATCCTCTGCTGGCCACACCGAGAATTTTTGCATTTTCTCAACGACGGCAAGAAACGGCCGCAGCCGGCGCCCCTCTCCTCCATTCTTCGCCATTTTTGGCTCTCTGAGATCCCCTCTGCTAGACCTACCCCCCCCCCCCCCCACTTCTCTTGTGCCTAGGGACTACCCGTGGACGCCGCGCTCGTCCACGACCCGAAGAGCACGTCGCCGGCGGAAGCATGAACTCCGGTGATGCATGCGCGTTTTGAGGGTATCCCCGGGCTCGCCATCGACTCCTCTCTCTTCTCCACCCCTCGGCGTGCCCGCTTGACGCCCGAGTTGAGCGCACCGTCCTTGTCCTCCCTTTTCCCTCTCTGGTTCGTCTCGGCGCCGGCGCGACGAAGAATATGACCCCTGCGACGTCGATCTGGAGTTCGATGGCTAAGTTTGAACGAGGCCGGCGTTGACCGTTTTCCGCGCCACGCGCGCGCGGCCTCGCTCAGTTGGGCCGGCCCAGCTCCTTCTCCCGCGCAGTTCCACGCTGTCCCGGGCCGATCTGGCCCAGATCCAGCCCATCCACACCATTTTCTTTTAATCTTTTCTCTGTTAAAAATTCCAGATAAATATTAGGCTAGCTTTTATTCATTTTTGGTAGATCATTGTATGCTAAATTAGTGAGGTTAATTTTTTAGCATAACTACACGTTTTCTTAACCATGTGGCACTCGATTCTCTCCAAAATATTTTCCCAGTGTTGTGCTATACTAGATCTAGTAAAAAGTATCCTTTTCACCATTTTATTAATAACTTGAGTTTTATATATCCAAATCATGCAAACCATGATTCTCTGGAAAGCTAATCAAAATGCCTACCTAGATCTATAAGTCAAGCATGAGGGAGATTTTTCTAACCAAAGATCTATCCTGTCTAACAAAGACATTAGTAAGTATTTGATGATTTTTAATTCTTTAATTAAAATACTTTCTGGGGTAAATCCAATCGGAGGTAATATATATATGAGTGCTAGGTTTCATATCCTATAAGTGTAGAATTTTCCAGTATATATATTATGCATGGTAAATCAATTACTTAAAAACAGTAAGTTATTCCTCATAAAATGTGTGTTTAGATTCTCTGAAAATAATGTTTGTCTAGTTTTGACTGTGTGAGCTACCTATGTCTATTGTTTGGTGTATTTTTATGGAATAGACACAAGTTTTATCTCACATACCACACTGGTTTGGCACCAAAATAATTTATATTTTTCTCTGTACATAAATAATGGTCAAAAGTTTACTTTATTTTAAAATAGGGATAACTTGAGCTAGGATTACTCAAATTAGGTGAATCAAATTTTTACTGAAAGAGAAAATTCATATCTCTCCAAGGAAATTAACTTCGCATGCAGGAGATCTATAAAACATGAACTATAACCTTCTCGGTTTGGACATCAGTAGCTATTGGATGATTTATATCTTCTGTTTGGAAGTAGTTTTTAGTGCACAACCAATTTCCAGATTTTTCTATAGTACCTAGCAGTACGGTGTTAGAAGGGTTTCCCTTTTTGAACAGTACTCTAAAAGTAATGTGTTTTTCACTGAAACGGCACCATAATGACTATTTGAATGTAATATTTGTATTTCCTGTTTTTTGATAAAAGCAAGCTTGAGTCTAAATCTTGTCAACCTTGTAATCCAGGAACTAAACAAAACCCTTAAACTTGCCTCTTAAAACAGTAATAGTTTTTTTGTGTTCCTTGTGTGTTGTTAGCATACTCCATTTCATGCCATAGTGTATCACTATATGATTGGTGTGTTCTGTTTGTAATTGTGGTAATGACTAGGTGAATCCCTCCTATGGACGATTCTGTTTTATGATGCTTGTTGTATGTTTCTTTACTTAAGATTGTTGTCTACTCGTATTTTAGGATTCACACTAGTCTCGTTTATTTTCATGTACGGTAGATCCGCTAGCAGAGGAGGAGCTGAACATGATAGATGAGCACACCTACGAAGAAGAGCAAGACCAGAGACAATACTTTGGGCAAGGAAAGCCACCTAACCACCATTATGCAACCTATTATTTACAAAGCATGTTTTGTCTTCAAAATAAAATAATGCATGTTTTACTTCCTTTGTGGCACTTTGCCACCCAAAAAATATTTTTCCAAAATATTGTTTGGCCAAAGTTATCTACTAGAATATTATAGGTGTTACAAAATAAGTTTTCACCTGGTGAGCCTTGTTGTTGAAGGCTCCATCAAGAAGATTAAGTTATCTAGTAGTATATCCTTATTCCTCTACCTCAAAACTATTGGATGGGAACCTATTTGATAAAACTGTTTTACGGAGGAAAACCTGAGTTGCTGGGAGAAATGAGCGAGAAAGCAATGCTTTATGAAAACCCGAGATGCTAAGAGCATTCGAAGATGTTGCGAAAACCCGAGCTGTTGGGAGAAGTCGGAGATGGAGGTTTAATTTCCAAGTCCCTGCTACCGCCCGAACAATGAACCCGTGCAACCACACTACCTGACATGGGTAGGGCTTAGCGGGAAGCTTCTCTGTTTTAGTATTGGGGCTCTCACACTTTCTATGAGGGCTGGGCCCTCGAAGTCGGATTGTCGTCCGGATGAGACAATACACTGCTGAGGACCAGCAGCCGGACGATATAGTGGAGCACACGGTGCCGAGGAGAACAAACCTATCGGGAGGACCCGATACTAGGATGGACATAGTGGAAAGTTTTGATCGTGTTATCCGGACCCCCGCATGAGGTCATATGACGGGTCGTGGAAGACACGGCGGAATGACCGATAGGTGAGGGTAAAGTGTGAAACCTCTACAAAAGTGTAAATCTATTCGACTTGCCACGTCCGCGGTCATGGACGGTTGGAAAGGCCACACTAGGCGCCTTGGAGAAAGAAGTTGTTTTCAAGAAAAGTGTTTTCGTGAAACAAAGAGGTACTTGGGAGGTGCGGAATTCGGGTGAGGATGGTTGATCTCGGGGAGACAACCAGTTCGATCTCAAGCCAGGAAAAAGGGGTATCCCTATCCTAGTGTTTTGACAAACTTTTACAAAGGAAGTTTCTGTACTTAGATATGTCCTTGCTATATCTAAGAGAAGACAATTCTATATTTAAATTTTTTTCTTCAACAAAGATATAGACATGTCGTATTCTCTAAGTCTGAAATCATGGTGTTCGAAAATAAGCCCTATAGTTGTATATGGGAGCTATCCTAGTTTTCGTAAATGCTTTACTTGCATCTCCATGAAAAGCTGAAAACCTAGAGGTGGTCTTGTGAGTACGTAATTGTACTCATTTGGCTTTGTCCCTGGATATTCAAATGTCCAGATATCAATGATGAGGCTTATATCGAGGAGGAGGTGTATGACGACGACTTCGTCGCTTAGTGATCACCGGTCAACTGCACTTATGGGATAAGCGTCCGGAGATGACAAGGGCCGACGCTAGCCACGAGCTTCCGCTATCTTAGTTTAATTCCGTCCTGCGTGATGAGGTTTGAAGAGTTGGTCACATGACCATTCGTGTGTTGTAAGACTATTTATTCATACGACTTGAAGGATATAACTATTTTATACCAATGTTGGTTATGTGATTGCGATGCATTGATCATTGGGATCGTGACCTTTTACATAACGTGGACATCTCGGACTTGTTTTCTAGGGGTCCTTACAAAATCCTTTTCCATGGAGACTTTATATGTGTACTAGTTGCTATGAAAAATTATAAACTCTATTTTTGACAAAGTTTGCAAAAAAGTCTTCACAAAAAGGTCTATCATGTATAGACATCTAAAAGATTCAAGACAAATGATCAAGTTATGGTCATTTTCAATTCATAGTTTGTGATAAAGATCTCATATTCCAGAAATAGGTGACAATTGGTATAAAAAACAACCATGTCAAAGGAAATCTTGAAATTATTTTCATAAATATAATTTTCCATTTTTTAAGTGCAAAAACTGACTTTTTTTATGAACAAAGTACCAACAATATGATGAAAAATGGCACCCATTTAATTTTCATGGAAACTAGTACACATATGATGGATAATATCCAAGTATTAGGTTTTACCTTGATTTCTACCTAATTTCCCCTAGTTAAATGAGTTTATGCCTATTTTTCGAACGTAATTCAAATTTGAACTACAACTGTTTGATAGCTTCGTCTGAATTTTTTGGAAAAATCATTTTAAGGTACACAACTAGTGGATATATCACAGAAAAATTGATTGTTCTATAAAATAATACATCTTCTGATGCATTGTCATCACGACCGTTTTGACTTTCTTTATGAAAAAATGAAATAATGTGTTAAAAACTTCAAAAAATAGAAATCCTTTATCATGGGGAGTTTATATGTGTACTATTTGCTATGAAAAATTATAAACTTTATTTTGACAAAATTTGCGAAAAAAGTCTTCGCAAAAAGGTCTATCATGTATAGACATCTAGATGTTTCAAGGCAAATGATCATGTTATGGTCATTTTCAAGTCATAGTTTGTAATAAAGATTTCATATTCCACAAATAGGTGACAATTGGTATAAAAAACAACCATGTCAAAGGAAATCTTGAATTGTTTTCCATAAATATCATTTTTCATTTTTAAGTGCAAAAAACTGACTTTTTTTGTGAACAAAGTTCCAAAAATATGATTAAAATGGCACCCATTTATTTTTCATGGAAACTAGTACACATATGATAGATAATGCCAAGTATTAGGTTTTTCCTTGATTTCTACCTAATTTCCCCTAGTTAAATGAGTTTATGCCTATTTTTCGAAAGTAATTCAAATTTTAACTATAACTGTTTGATAGCTTGGTCTGAATTTTTTGGAAAAATCATTTTAAGGTACCCAACTAGTGGTTATATCCCATAAACATTGATAGTTCTATAAAACATTACTACTTCTGATGAATTTTCATCGCGACCGTTTTGACTTTCTTTATAAAAAATTAAATAGTGCGATAAACACTTAAAAAAAAGAAATCCTTTGGCATGGGGACTTTATATGTGTACTATTTAATATGAAAAATTAAAAACTTTATTTTTGACAAAATTTATAAAAAAAGACTTCACAAAAAGTTCTATCATGTATAGACATCTAAAAGTTTCAAGGCAAATGATCAAGTTATGGTCATTTTTCATGTCATAGTTTGTGAAAAAGATCTCATATTCCACAAATATGTGACAATTGGTATAAAAAAAAACATGTCAAAGGAAATCTTGAAATTATTTTCATAAATATCAATTTCCATTTTTTAAGTGCAAAAACCAAAAATATGATGCAAAATGGCAACCATTTAATTTTCATTGAAACTAGTACACACATGATGGATAATGCCCAAGTATTAGGTTTCACCTTGATTTCTACCTAATTTCCCCTAGTAAAATGAGTTTATGCCTATTTTTCGAACATAATTCAAATTTGAACTACAACTGTTTGATAGATTGGTCTGAATTTATTGGAAAAATCATTTTAAGGTACACAACTAGTGGTTATATCACAAAAACATTGATAGTTCTATAAAACAATACATCTTCTGATGAATTTTCATTGCGACCATTTTGACTTTCTTTATGAAAAAGTTAAATAATGTGATAAACACTTCAAAAAAAAAATTCTTTGGCATTGGTACTTTATATGTGTACTAGTTGCTACGAAAAATTATAAACTCTATTTTTGACAAAATTTGCAAAAAAAGTCGACACAAAAAGGTCTATCGTATATAGACATCTAAAAGTTTCAAGGCAAATGATCAAGTTATGGTCAATTTCAAGTCATAGTTTGTGATAAAGATCTCATATTCCAAAAATAGATGACAAATTGTTATAAAAAACAACCATGTCAAAGGAAATCTTGAAATTATTTTCATAAATATCATTTTCCATTTTTAAGTGCAAAAACTGACTTTTTTTGTGAACAAAGTACCAAAAATATGATGCAAAATGGCACCCATTTAATTTTCATGGAAACTAGAACACATATGATGGATAATGCCAAGTATTAAGTTTTACCTTGATTTCTACCTAATTTCCCCTAGTTAAATGAGTTTATGCCTTTTTTCGAAAGCAATTCAAATTTGAACTACAACTGTTTAATAGCTTGGTCTGAATTTTTTGGAAAAATCATGTTTAGGTACACAACTAGTGGTTATATCACAGAAACATTGATAGTTCTATAAAACATTACATCTTCTGATGAATTGTCATCACGACCGTTTTGACTTTCTTTATGAAAAAATTAAATAATGTGATAAACACTTCAAAAAAAGAAATCCTTTGGCATGGGGACTTTATATGTGTACTTGTTGATATGAAAAATTATAAACTTTATTTTTGACAAAATTTGCAAAAAAAGTGTTCACAAAAAGGTCCATCATGTATAGACATCTAAAAGTTTCAAGGCAAATGATCATGTGATGGTCATTTTCAAGTCATAGTTTGTCATAAATATCTCATATTTCACGAATAGGTGACAATTGGTATAAAAAACAACCATGTCAAAGGAAATCTTGAAATTATTTTCATAAATATCATTTTCCATTTTTTAAGTACAAAAACTGACTTTATTTGTGAACAAAGTACCAAAAATATGATGCAAAATGGCACCCATTTAAATTTCATGGAAACTAGTTGTAACACCCCAATTATCTTAACCTTATAATTGTGGTTATAAGATAGAATTTTCAGCCTTAGTTAAAACTTTTATGTGTGAAAAATATTGTGGCATAAATTTATCTTTGATTGTTATTATTAGTCTTGTTTATTATTCACTAGTAATCTAAGTTGATAGAAACACTAAAATAAAAATAACTATAAGAAAAGTTCAACTCTTGTGATCTTCATGTTTTTTAAAACATAACAAAACTAGAACTTATTATTAAGCAAACCTTGCACCATTTTGCACATGCAAAATGACCAACTTGGTCTAGGCAAGTTATATTTTGGTTTGTGGTCTTTAAAAATAACTTTTGGGATTGTTTAGGTATAACACCAATGAGCTTAAGTATGCAGAAGAATTCAGAGACCATTGGACCATACTTTCTTTTCTGATTTTGATTCTCCATCATCCTTTTAATCTGTTATTTAGGTAAGTAGTAGGTGAACTCAAGTTTGAACAAATTCATCCATTAGCTAGTGTTTGTTTTGTTATCCCTTGTTTTGAAATTCAAATTTAAATTTTTCTTGAGCAATTAAAGAAAGGAGAAAAATAAAAATATAAGAGAAAAAGAAAAACCTAGACAACCCGAACCCTAGCTACCCTCTCCTCTCTCCCTCGACCCTCTCTGCTGGTGACAAGGAGGGGGACAACACCCCCAAGCCCTGCCCACCTGCCAGCCTCCCTATCCTCTCCCTCCTCCACTCATCTCCTTGCCTTTTTCTCCCCGGCTAATCCGAGCCCTTCTCCTCCATTTGTACTAGCCCGAGCTCGTCACACCCGACCAAATCCCTCCTGCCTCTCTCCCATCGCCCACCTAGCTAGTAGAACGCGAGAAGACCGCTCCCCTCTCGCTCCCTCTCCAAAGAAACCCTAGATCGGGTGGCAGCTACAAAAGCACCCTGAGCTCTCCCCTGCCCCATTTCTCTACCTCTCGTGACGCTCACACACCCCCACTCGCCTCCCTCCGAAGCTCGTTCGAGCTCTCAACCTCTGCTGGCCGCACCGAGGAGTTTTTCCATCTTCTCACCGACGACAAGAGATGGCCGTAGTCGGCGCCCCTCTGCTCCATTCCTTGCCATTTTTGGCTCTCTGAGATCCCCTCTGCGTGACCTAACCCGCCCCCCTTCTCTTTTTCTCAGGGATTGCCCATGAACGCCGCGCTCGTCCACGACCCAAGGAGCTCGTCGCCGGCATAGCCATGGACTCCGGCAATGCATGCGCGACCTGAGGGTGTCCCCGAGCTCGCCATCGGCTCCTTCTTCTTCTCCACCCCTCACCGTGCCCGCTCGATGCTTGAGGTGAGCGAACCGTCCATGCCCTTCTCTTTCCCGCTCTGGCTCGCTCCTCCGCCAGCGCGAGGTAGGAGACGACTCCTGCGGCGTCGATCTGGAGATCGACCGCTGAGTTTGAACGCAGCCGGCGTTGACCATTTTTCGGCGCTGCGCGCGCGTCTCGCCCAGTTGGGCCGGCCCAGCTCCATCTGCGCGCAGATCCGGGCTGTTCCCGGGCAGATCTGGCCCAGATCCAACCCACTCTCATCTTTTCCGTTCAATCCTTTCTCTGTTTAAATATCCGGAAAAGTAATAGCCTAGCTTTTATTCATTTGTGGTAGATCTGTGTATGCTAATTTAGTAAAGTAAATTTTGAAGCATAGCTATACGATTTCTTAACCATGTGGCACTGGATTTTGTCCAAAATATGTTCTTAGTTGTGTGCTATATTAAATCTAGTAAAAAGTATCATTTTCAACAATTTATTAATAACTTGAGATTTATAAATCCAAATCATGCAAATCATGATCATCTGGAAAGCCTATCACAATTCCTACCTAGATCTATAAGTCATGCATGCAGGAGATGATTCTAACAAAAGATCTTTTAAGTTTAAGAAAGACACCAGTAGGTATTAGGTGATTTTTAATTCATTAATTAAATTACTTTCTGGGGTAAATCATATTGGATGTGGTAGATATAAGTGGTAGGTTTCATATGCTATAAGGGTAGAATTATCCAGTTTATATTTTATGCATGGTAAATCAATTCCTTAAAACAGTATGTTATTTCTCATAAAATGTATATTTAGATTCTCTGAAAATATTGTTTGTCTAGTTTTGGTTGTTTGAGCTACCTCTGTCTACGCAAATATGTTTGGTGTATTTTTTGTGGAGTAGCCACAAGTTTTATCTAACATACCACACTGTTTTGGCACCAAAATGATTTATATTTTGTTCTGTACATGAATAATGGTCATAAGTTTACTTTCTTTAAATCTGTGATAACTTGAGCTAGGATTATCAAATTAGGTGAATCAAAATTCTACTAAAAGATAAAACTTATATATTTCCAAAGAAATTAACTTTGCATGCAGGAGATCTATAAAACAGAAACTACATCCTTTTTGGTTTGGACATCAGTAGCGATTAGATGATTTTTAGTTTCTGTTTGGAGTTAGTTTTTAATGCACAACCAATTTTCGGAGTTTTCTTTAGTACCTAGGAGTACTGTGGTAGAAGGGTTTCTCTTTATGATCAGTACTCTAAAAGTTAATATGCCTTTTCCATTTAAACATCACCATAGTAACTATTTAAAGGTAATACTTGTATTTTCTATTTTTGGATAAAAGCAAGCTACTAGTCAACCTTGTAATCCGGAACCTAAACTAAGCCCTTATACTTGTCTCTTAAAACATTAATAGTGTGGTGATGTTTTCCTTGTGTGTAGTTAGCATACTCCATTTCATGCCATAGTGTAGCACTATATGTTTGGTGTGTTCTGTTTCTGATTGTATTGATGATTAGGTGAATCCCTCCTATGGATGATTCTGTTCTGAAGTGCTTGCTGATTGTTCTTTCACTTTATATTATTGTCAACACTCATACGTAGGATTTACTCTAGTTTGTTATTCCCTTTTCCATGTTACGGTAGATCCGCAAGCAGAGGAGGAGCTGAACGTGGTAGCTGAGCACACCTACGATGAAGAGCAAGACCAGGGACAGTACTTTGAGCAAGGCAAACCCACCTCACCACTATAATGGATCCTATTATCTTATCCAGCATGTTTTGTTTTCAAAATAAAAGAATGCATGTTTCACTTCTTTTGTGGTACCTTGTCACCCAAAAACTATTTTACAAAATATTGTTTTGCCAAAGCTATCTACTAGAAGTAATCTAGGTGTTACAAAAAAGAGTTTTAATTGATGAGCATTGTTGTTGAAGGCTCCATCGAAAAGATTAATTTTTCTAGTAGTCTACCTTCATCTACTTACCTAAAAAATATAGGATGGGAACCTATTTTGATAAAACTGTTTTATGGAGGAAAACCCGAGTTGCTGGGAGCAATCGGCGAACAAGTGTTTTATTAAAACCCGAGTTGCTGGGAGCAATCGGAGGTGTTTGCGAAAACCCGAGCTGTTGGGAACAATCGGAGGTGTAGTTGTTTTCAAAAAAAAGTACAACCCTAGCAGCTGCTCGAACAATTAACCCGTGCAGCCACACTACCTGACATGGGTAGGGCTTAGCCGGAAGCTTGTCTGTTTTTGTATTGGGGCTCTCATACTATCTATGAGGGTTGGGGCATCGAAGCCGGATTGTCGTCTGGAAGAGACAATACACTTTTGCGGATCAGCAACCGGACGAATACGGCGGGTCTCCTGCCAAGGCGGTGTGGCGTCCCGAGGAAATACCAAGAGGTCTAGTGAGCACACGGTGCCGAGGAAAACAAACCTACCGGGAGGCCCCGATACTAGGGTGGTCATAGTGGAAAGCTTTAATTGTGTTATCCGGACCCCCGCATGTTGTCGTATGACGAGGCGTGGCAGACACGGCGGAAGAACCAATAGGTGTGGGTAAAGTGTGCAACCTCTGCAGAGTGTCAATCTATTCGAATAGCCGCGTCCACGGTCATGGACGGTTGGAAAGGCCACTGATCTAGGCGTATGAGCATTTTAGTTTTAAAAATGAAAGTGTTTCTCGGAGGAAAAACAAGGAGACAACAACGGTGGTACCTGGGAGGTACGAAATTTGGGTGAGGATGGTTGATCTTGAGGAGACAACCAGTCCGATCTCAAGTAAGCAAAAAAGGGTTACCCCTATCCTAGTGTTTTGATAAACTTTTACAAAAGAAAGTTTTCTATAGTTAGATATGTCCTTGCTATATCTAATAGAAGATAATTCCATCTCTAAATGTTTTCTTCAACAAAGATATAGAGATGTCGTATTCTCTATGTCTAAAATCATGGTGTTCTTAAGCCATATAGTTGTATAGAGGAGCTATCCTAGTTTTCGAAAATGCTTTATGTGCATCTCCATGAAAAACTGAAACAACCTAGAGGTGGTCTTGCGAGTCCGTAATTGTGCTCATATGGCTTTGTCCCTGGATATTCAAATGTTCAGATTACAATGATGAGGCCTACGTCAAGGAGGAGATGTATGATGACGACTTCGCCGCTTAGTTGTCACCGGTCAACTGCACTTGTGGGATAAGCGTCCAGAGATGGCGAGGGCCAACGCTAGCCACGAGCTTCCGCTATCTTAGTTTAATTCCGTCCTGCATGATGAGGTTTGCAGACTTGGTCTCATGACCATTTATGTGTTGTAAGACTTTTATTCGTACGACTTGAATGATGTAACTCTTTGATACCAATGTTGCTTATGTGATTGCGATGCACTGATCCTTGGGATCGTGATCTTTTACATAACATGGACCTCTCGGATTTGTTTCCGATGGGTCCTTACACTAGTACACATATGATGGGTAATTCTCAAGTATTAGGTTTTTCCTTCATTTCTACCTAATTTCCCTTAGTTAAATGAGTTTATGCCTATTTTCAAAATTAATTCAAATTTGAACTACAACTGTTGGATAGCTTGGTCTGAAATTTTTGGAATAATCATTTAAAGGTAGCCAACTAGTGGTTATATCACAGAAACATTGATAGTTCTATAAAACATTACATCTTCTGATGAATTGTCATCGCGACCGTTTTGATTTTTTTATGAAATAATGTGATAAACACTTCAAAAAAAAGAAATCCTTTGGCATGGGGACTTTATATGTGTACTAGTTGCCATGAAAATTATAAACTCTATGTTTGAAAATTTTTGCAAAAAAAGTCTTCACAAAAAGGTCTATCATGTATAGACATCTAAAAGTTTCAAGGCAAATGATCAAGTTATGGTCATTTTCAATTCATAGTTTGTGATAAAGATCTCATATTCCACAAATAGGTGACAATTGGTATAAAAAACAACCATGTCAAAGGAAATCTTGAAATTATTTTCATAAATATCATTTTCCATTTTTTAAGTGCAAAAACTGACTTTTTTGTGAACAAAGTACCAAACATATGATGCAAAATGGCATCCATTTAATTATCATGGAAACTAGTACACATATGATGGATAATGCCAAGTATTAGATTTTTTCTTGATTTCTACCTAATTTCCCCTAGTTAAATGAGTTTATGCCTATTTTTCAAAACTAATTCAAATTTGAACTACAACTATTTGATAGCCTAGTCTGAAATTTTTAGAAAAATCATTTTAAGATACACAATTAGTGAATATATCACAGAAATATTGATAGTTCTATAAAACATTACATCTTCCGATGAATGTTCATCGCGACCGTTTTGACATTCTTTATGAAAAAATTAAATAATGTGATAAACACTTCAAAAAAAAAATCCTTTGGCATGGGTACTTTATATGTGTACTAGTTGCAATGAAAAATTATAAACTTTATTTTTGACAAAATTTGCAAAAAAAGTTGTCACAAAAAGGTCTATCATGTATAGACATCTAAAAGTTTCAAGTCAAATGATCATGTTATGGTCATTTTCAAGTCATAGTTTGTGACAAAGATCTCATATTCCACAAATAGGTGTCAATTGGTATAAAAAAACCATGTCAAAGAAAATCTTGAAATTAGTTTCATAAATATCTTTTTCCATTTTTTAAGTGCAAAAACTGACTTTTTTTGTGAACAAAGTACCAAACATATGATGCAAAATGGCACCCATTCAATTTTCATGGAAACTAGTACACATATGATTGATAATGCCAAGTATTAGGTTTTTCCTTGGTTTCTACCAAATTTCCCATAGTAAAATGAGTTTATGCCTATTTTTCGAAAGTAATTCGAATTGGAACTACAACTATTTTATAGCCTGGTCTTAAATTTTTGGAAAAAATATTTAAAGGTACACAACTAGTGGTTATATCACAGAAATATTGAGAGTTCAATAAAACATTACATCTTTTGATGAATTGTCATCGCGACCGTATTGACTTTCTTTTGAAAAAATTAAATAATGTTATAAAGAATTCAAAAAAAGAAATCCTTTGGCATGGGTACTTTATATGTGTACTAGTTGCAATGAAAAATTATAAACTTTATTTCTGACAAAATTTGCAAAAAAAGTTGTCACAAAAAGGTCTATCATGTATAGACATCTAAAAGTTTCAAGTCAAATGATCATGTTATGGTCATTTTCAAGTCATAGTTTGTGACAAAGATCTCATATTCCACAAATAGGTGTCAATTGGTATAAAAAAACCATGTCAAAGAAAATCTTGAAATTAGTTTCATAAATATCTTTTTCCATTTTTTAAGTGCAAAAACTGACTTTTTTTGTGAACAAAGTACCAAACATATGATGCAAAATGGCACCCATTCAATTTTCATGGAAACTAGTACACATATGATTGATAATGCCAAGTATTAGGTTTTTCCTTGGTTTCTACCAAATTTCCCATAGTAAAATGAGTTTATGCCTATTTTTCGAAAGTAATTCAAATTGGAACTACAACTATTTTATAGCCTGGTCTTAAATTTTTGGAAAAAATATTTAAAGGTACACAACTAGTGGTTATATCACAGAAATATTAAGAGTTCTATAAAACATTACATCTTTTGATGAATTGCCATCGCGACCGTATTGACTTTCTTTTGAAAAAATTAAATAATGTTATAAAGAATTAAAAAAAAGAAATCCTTTGGCATGGTGACTTTATATGTGTACTGGTTGATATTAAAAATTATAAATTTTATTTCTGACAAAATTTGCAAAAAGAGTCTTCACAAAAAGGTCTATCATGTATAGACATCTAAAAGTTTCAAGGCAAATTATCAAGTTATGGTCATTTTCAAGTCATAGTTTGTGATAAATATCTCATATTCCACGAATAGGTGAAAATTGGTATAAAAAACAACCATGTCAAAGGAAATCTTGAAATTATTTTCATAAATATCATTTTCAATTTTTTAAGTACAAAAACTGACTTTTTTGTGAACAAATTACCAAAAACATGATGCAAAATGGCACCCATTTAATTTTCATGGAAACTAGTATACATATGATGGATAATT
This sequence comes from Poa annua, assembly GCA_026929855.1. NCBI lineage: Eukaryota > Viridiplantae > Streptophyta > Magnoliopsida > Poales > Poaceae > Poa > Poa annua. The sequence goes on from CM049426.1 coordinate 76,532,251, forward strand.
CTCAAGTATTAGATTTTTCCTTGATTTCTACCTAATTTCCCCTAGTTAAATGAGTCTATGCCTATTTTTCAAAAGTAATTCAAATTTTAACTACAACTTTTTGATGGCTTGGTCTAAATTTTTTGGAAAAATCATTTTAAGGTACCCAACTAGTGGTTATATCACATAAACATTGATAGTACTATAAAAAATTACATCTTCTGATGAATTTTCCTCGCGACCGTTTTGACTTTCTTTATGAAAAAATAATAATGTGATAAACACTTCAAAAAAAGAAATCCTTTGGCATGGGTACTTTATATGTGTACTAGTTGCTATGAAAAATTATAAAATTTATTTTTGACAAAATTTGCAAACAAATTCGTCACAAAAATGTCTATCATGTATAGATATCTAAAAGTTTCAAGGCATATGATCATGTTATGGTCATTTTCAAGTCATTGTTTGTGATATAGATCTCATATTCCACAAATAAGTGACAATTGGTATAAAAAACAACCATGTCAAAGGAAATCTTGAAATAATTTTCATAAATATCATTTTCCATTTTTAAGTGCAAAAACTGACCTGTTTTGTGAACAAAGTACCAAAAATATGATGCAAAATGGCACCCATATATTTTTCATTGATGGATAATGCCAAGTATTAGGTTTTTCCTTGATTTCTACCTAATTTCCCCTAGTTAAATGAGTTTATGCCTATTTTTCGAAAGTAATTCAAATTTGAACTACAACTATTTGATAGCCTGGTCTGAAATATTTGGAAAAATCATTTAAAGTTACACAACTAGTGGTTATATCACAGAAATATTGAGAGTTCTATAAAACATTACATCTTCTGATGAATTGTCATCGCGATCGTTTTGACTTTCTTTTGAAAAAATTAAATAATGTTATAAACAATTCAAAAAAAGAAACCCTTTGGCATGGGGATTTTATATGTGTACTAGTTGATATGAAAAATTATACAGTTTATTTTTGACAAAATTTGCAAAAAATGTCTTCACAAAAAGGTCTATCATATATAGACATCTAAAAGTTTCAAGACAAATGATCAAGTTATGTTCATTTTCAAGTCATACTTTGTGATAAAGATCTCATATTCCACAAATAGGCGACAATTGGTATAAAAACAACCATGTCAAAGGAAATCTTGAAATTAGTTTCATAAATATCTTTTTCCATTTTTTAAGTGCAAAAACTGACTTTTTTTGTGAACAAAGTACCAAACATATGATGCAAAATGGCACCCATTTAATTTTCATGTAAACTAGTACACATATAATGGATGATGCCCAACGATTAGGTTTTACCTTGATTTCTACCTAATATCCCCTATTTAAATGATTTTATGCCTATTTTTTGAACGAAATTCAAATTTGAAGTACAACTGTTAGATAGCTTAGTCTGAAATTTTTGGAAAAATCATTTTAAGGTACACAACTAGTGGTTATATCACAGAAACATTGATAGTACTATAAAACATTACATCTTCTGATGAATTGTCATCGCGACCGTTTTGACTTTCTTAATGAAAATTTAATAATGTGATAAACACTTCAAAAAAAGAAATCTTTTGGCATGGGTACTTTATACGTGTACTAGTAGCTATGAAAAATTATAAACTTTATTTTTGACAAAATTTGGAAAAAAAGTCGTCACAAAAAGGTCTATCATGTATGGACATCTAAAAGTTTCAAGGCAATTGATCATGTTATGGTCATTTGCAAGTCATGGTTTGTGATAAAGATCTCCTATTCCACAAATAGGTGACAATTGGAATAAAAAACAACCATGTCAAAGGAAATCTTGAAATAATTTTCATAAATACCATTTTCCATTTTTTAAGTGCAAAAACTGTCTTTTTTTGAACAAAGTACCAAACGTATGATGCAAAATGGCATCCATTTAATTTTCATGGAAACTTGTACACATATGATGGATAACGCCAAGTATTAGGTTTTTCCTTGATTTCTACCTAATTTCCCCTAGTTAAATGTTTATGCCTATTTTTTGAAAGTAATTCAAATTTGAAATACAACTGTTTGATAGCTTGGTCTGAAATTTTTGGAAAAATCATTAATGTACACAACTGGTGGTTATATCACAGAAACATTGATAGTTCTATAAAACATTACATCTTCTGATGAATTGTCATCGCGACCGTTTGGACTTTCTTTATGAAAAAAATAAATAATGTGATAAAAAATTCAAAAAAAAGAAATCCTTTGCATGGGGACTTTATATGTGTACTAGTAGATATGAAAAATTATAAACTTTATTTCTGACAAAATTTGCAAAAAGAGTTTTCACAAAAAGGTCTATCATGTATAGACATCTAAATGTTTCAAGGCTAATGATCAAGTTATGGTCATTTTCAAGTCATAGTTTGTGATAAATATCTCATATTCCACGAATAGGTGACAATTGGTATAAAAACAACCATGTCAAAGGAAATCTTGAAATTATTTTCATTAATATCATTTTCAATTTTTTAAGTACAAAAACTAACTTTTTTTGTAAACAAATTACCAAAAATATGATGCAAAATGCCACCCATTTAATTTTCATGGAAACTAGTACACATATGATGGATAATTCTCAAGTATTAGATTTTTCCTTGATTTCTACCTAATTTCCCCTAGTTAAATGAGTTTATGCCTATTTTTTAAAAGTAATTCAAATTTGAACACCAACGTTTTGATAGCTTGGTTTAAATTTTTTGGAAAAATCATTTTAAGGTACCCAACTAGTTGTTATATCAAAGAAACATTGATATTACTATAAAACATTACATATCTGATGAATTGTCATCGCGACCGTTTTGACTTTCTTTATGAAAAAATTAAATAATGTGATAAACACTTCAAAAAAAGAAATCCTTTGGCATGGGTACTTTATATGTGTACTAGTTGCTATGAAAAATTATAAAGTTTATTTTTGACAAAATTTGCAAAAAAAGTCTTCAAAAAAAGGTCTATCATGTATAGACATCTAAAAGTTTCAAGGCAATTGATCATGTTTGTAAGGACCCCACGAAACAAGTCTAAGATGTCCACGTTATGTAAAAGATCACGATCCCAATGATCAGTGCATCGCAATGACATAACCAACATTGGTATCAAAGAGTTACATCATTCAAGTCGTACGAATAATAGTCTTACAACACATAGACGGTCATACGACCAAGTCAGAAAACCTCGTTACGCAGGACGGAATTAAACTAAGAGAGCGGAAACTCCTGGCTATGGACGGCTCTTGACATCTCCGAGCGCTGATCCCACAAGTGCAGTTGACCGGTGACAGCTAAGTGGCGAAGTCGTCGTCATACACCTCCTCCTCGACGTAAGCCTCATCATTGTAATCTGGACATTTGAATATCCAGGGACAATGCCATATGAGTACAATTACGTACTCGCAAGACCACCTCTAGGTTTACAGTTTTTCATGGGTATGCACGTAAAGCATTTTCGAAAACTAGGATGGCTCCTATATACAACTATAGGGCTCATTTTTTAATACCATGATTTTAGACACAGAGAATACGACATCTCTGTATCTTTGTTGAAGAAATCATTTGGAGATAGAATTCTCTTCTCTTAGATATAGCAAGGACATGTCTAAGTTCAAACTTTCTTTTGTAAAAGTTTATCTAAAGCACTAGGATAGGGGTAACCCTTTTTGCTTACTCGAGGTCGGATTAGTTGTCTCCCAGAGATCAACCATCCTCACCCGAATTGCTACCTCCCAGGTACCACTTTTTTGCCTCCTTGTTCCATCCGAAAACATTTCTCTTTGCAAAGCATAAAACAACCAGTGTGCCTAGTGGGACCTTTCCAACCGTCCATGACCGCAGACGCGGCTATTCGAATAGATTGACACTCTGCTGAGGTTGCACACTTTACCCACACCTATCGTTCATTCCGTCGTGTCTGCCACGGCCCATCATACGATAGGATGCGGGGGTCCGGATAACACGATCAAAGCTTTCCACTATGACCACCCTAGTATCGGGGCCTCCCGGTAGGTTTGTTCTCCTCGGCACCGTGTGCTCCACTAGACCTCTTGGTATTTCCTCGGGATGGCACACCGCCACGTCAGGAGACCCGTCGTAATCGTCCGGCGCGATCAACACATGTGTATTGCCTCATCTAGATGGCAACGCGGCTTCGAGGGTCCAGCCCTCATAGAAAGTATGAGAGCCCCAACACTAAAACAGACAAGCTTCCGGCTAAGCCCTACCCATGTCAGGTAGTGTGGTTGCACGGGTTAATTGTTCGGGCGGCAGCTAGGGTCACACTTTGTTTTTCAAAACACTTTCTCCTCCGACTACTCCCAGCAGCTTGGGTTTACGTAAACACCTCTGATTGCTCCCAGCATCTCGGGTTTTAATAAAACACTTGCTCGCCGATCGCTCCCAGCAACTCGGGTTTTCCTCCGTAAAACAGTTTTATCAAAAATAGGTTCCCATCCTATAGTTTTTTAGGTAAGTAGGCGAAGGTAGGCTATTGGAAAACTTATTCTTTTTTATGGAGCCATCAACAACAAGGCTCATCAATTAAAACTATTTTTGGTAACACCTAGAGTACTCCTAGTAGATGTGAGGACCCCTCGAAACAAGTCCGAGATGTCGACGTTATGTAAAAGATCACGATCCCAATGATCAGTGCATCACAATCACATAACCAACATTGGTATCAAAGAGTTACATTATTCAAGTCGTACGAATCTTACAACACATAGATGGTCATACGACCAAGTCAACAAACCTCGTCACGCAGGACGGAATTAAACTAACATAGCGGAAGCTCGTGGCTAGCGACGGCTCTAGGCATCTCCGAGCGCTGATCCCACAAGTGCAGTTGACCGGTGACAGCTAAGTGGCGAAGTCGTTATCATACACCTCCTCCTCGTCGTAAGCCTCATCATTGTAATCTGGACATTTGAATATCCAGGGACATAGCCATATGAGTACAATTATGTACTCACAAGACCACCTCTAGGTTTATAGTTTTTCATGGACATGCATGTAAGCATTTTCGAAAACTGAAATGGTTCCTATATACAACTTTAGGTCTCATTTTCGAATACCATGATTTTAGACACAGAGAATACGACATCTTTGTATCTTTTTTCAAGAAAACGTTTAGAGATACAATTCTCTTCTCTTAGATATAACAAGGACATATCCAAGTTTAAAACTTTCTTTGTAAAAGTTTATCATAACACTAGGATAGGGGTAACCTTTTTTTCTGACTTGAGATTGGACTGGTTGTCTCCCCGAGATCAACCATCCTGACCCAAAATTCCATATCTCCCAGGTACCTCTTTGATGCCTCCTTGTTTCCTCCGAAACAATTTTCTTTGGAAAAACCATATTGCCCATACGCCTAGATCAGTGGCCTTTCTAACCGTCCATGAACGCGGACACGACTATTCGAATTGATTTACACACTGCAGAGGTTGCACACTTTACCCACACCTATCGGTAATTCCGCCGTGTCTGCCACGGCCCGTCATACGACAGCATGCGGGGGTCCGGATAACACGATCAAAACTTTCCACTATGACCACCCTAGTATCGGGGCCTCCCGGTAGGTTTGTTCTCCTCGGCACCGTGTGCTCCACTAGACCTCTTGGTCTTTCCTCGGGACGCCACACCGCCACGTCAGGAGACCCGCCGCAATCGTCCGGCTGCTGGTCCTCAGCAGTGTATTGTCTCTGTCGGACGACAACCCTGCTTCGAGGGCCCAGTCCTCATAGAAAGGATGAGAGCCCCAACACTAAAACAGACAAGCTTCCGGCTTAGCCCTACCCATGTCAGGTAGTGTGGTTGCACGGGTTTATTGTTCGAGCGGCTAGGGAAGTACTTTGTTTTTCAAAAACAGCTTCCAATCCTCCTACTACTCCCAGCAGCTCGGGTTTTCGCAAACATCTCCGATTGCTCCCAGCAACTCGGGTTTTAATAAAACACTTGCTCGCCGATTGCTCCCAGCAACTTGGGTTTTCCTCCGTAAAACATTTTTATCAAATAGGTTCCCATCCTATAGTTTTGAGGTAAGTAGAAGAAATTGGACTACTAGAAAACTTAATATTTTTTATGGAGCCTTCAACAACAAGGCTCATCAATTAAATCTCTTTTTGTTAACACCTAATGTATTTCTAGTAGATAGCTTTAGCCAAACAGTATTTTGTAAAAATAGTTTTCGGGTGGCAAGGTACCACAAAAGAAGTAAAACATGCATTATTTTATTTTAAAACAAAACATGCTTTGCAAATAGTAGGATTGCATAATGGTGGTGAGGTGGCTTGCCTTACTCGGCGTAGTGCCCCTGGTCTTATTCTTCTTCGTAGTTGTGCTCAGCTACCTCGTACTGCTCCTCCTCTGATTGCGGTTCTACCGTAACATGAAAACAAACGAGACTAGTGTAAATCCTAAAATGTGAGTTGATAACAATCTAAAGTATAATAACAAACAACAAGCATCACAAAATAGAACCACCTATCGGAGGGATTCACTCAATTGTAAACACAAACACAACAAAGCACACCAGACACATAGGGTTGCCTTATGGCACAAAAAGGGGTTATGCTAATCACCCACAAGGATAATAACCACAATACTATTATCATTTTAAAGGAAAAAGTAAGGGTTTCTCATAGGTTCTGGATTACTAAGTTGGTAATTTTTAAACACAAGCTTGCTCTTATCCAAAAACAGTAAATATAACTAATGCATTTAAATAGATATTATGGGACTGTTTAGATGGAAAAGGCATAACTCCTAAAGTACTGTTCATAAAAATAAACCCTTCTACCACATTATTCCTAATTACTATAGGAAGCTCCTAAAATTAGTTGTGCATGAAAATCTATTTCCCAACAAAAACTAAAAATCAGCTAAGAGCTACTGATGTCAAACCCAAAAAGAATGTGTTTCAGTTTTATAGATATCCTGTATGCAAAGTTAATTTCTTTGGAGAGATATGAGTTTTCTCTTTAATTAGAAATTTTATTCATCTAATTTGGATAATCCTAGCTCAAGGTATCCCTGTTTTAAAATAAAGTAAAATTCTGACCATTATTTAAGTACAGATAATAATATGGTTTATTTTGATGCCAAACCAGTGGGGTAAGTTAGATAAAATTGTGGCTACTTCACAAAAATACCCCCAACAAAACTTCATGGACAGAGGTGGCTCATACAACCAAAACTAAACATACATCATTCTCTGAAATTCTAAAAATGCATTCCATGAGACTATCCTAGGACTTGTGCACGGATGAAGCAGAGGTCAGAGGTGGATGGGGCGTCGAAGGAGAGATCACGGGCAGTCTCAGACCTCGCATCCAACAACGGAAACCATGGTGGCGACGACGGCGCCTTCCTAGGTTCACGGACGAACTAGACGTTCCAGAGCTGCTACAAACCCAAAAGAAGAGGAGGAAGATTAGGCCAAGCAGAGAGGAGTTCGGAGGGCCGAAAATGGTGAAGGATGGTGGAGAGAAACGAAGGCTACGGCAATTTTCATCTGTCGTCTACTGAGGATGTTTTCTTCGTCTCCAGAGCAAATGGGGATGAGAGCTTGAGGTTCTGCTCAAGGGGAGGGAGGTGTGGGATGGTGAGTGGACCGAGAGGGGGAGAAATGATCAGGGGGTGGTCTCGGGGTGGTTTTAACGCTGCCACCCGATCTAGGGTTTCTTCGGACAGGGAGAGAGAGGGGAGCGGTTTCCTCTCGTTCTACTGGCTGTATGGGCGGTGGGAGAGAGAGATGAGTGGAGGTTTTTGTAGTTTTTTTTCAAATAAATTCAAATGCTATGTTTGAAAATTACAAACAACATATTCACAACTGAAATCAAACAACTAGCCCATACTCACTAGATGGTGGTGAAGTTACTGATTTATTAAGTGCACAAACCAAGCACATCATTAAGCATACAAAAGAAAAGAAGGTTTTTAGGGAAAAGAAAAAGAATGTCCCAAATGGTCATGTTATGATGAACACAAAAGCTAGTGAGATATATGTACTAAGAAGCTCCTTTGTGATAATTTGGAACAGGGTATGAAACTACATATGACATAGAACAAATTGGTTCAAATGCATGTCCAAAACCATTTGAGGTTTGCTTAATACTAGCCCCTAGTTTGGCTAAGTTTTAACAGGCATGAAGATCATAATATTTGAAGTTTTCTTTTAGTTGTTGTTGTTTTAGTGTTTCTATCATCTTTGATGGATAGTGGAACTCAACAAGAATAATGAGGACAACAAGATAATTCATGCCTCAAAATTTTACACACCCAAAAGTTCTAGCTAAGGTTAAAAAAATCTAGCCTAACACCACAATACTATGCTTAAGAAAATTGGGGTGTTACAGAACTTCCCCCCTTAGGAGAATCTCGTCCCCGAGATTCCAGAGTTGAAGAAGAAAGAAAACCGGGGAATTCACGTTCCAAATAATCTTCATGCTCCCAGGTAGCTTCTTCCTCCGAATGATTGCTCAACTGAATTTTCAGAAATCTTATCATCCGTCTTCGGGTCAAACGGACGTCTTCGGCGAGAACACGGAGTGGTCGCTAGGTGAGATCATGATTAAGGTCAATGGTGCGATAATCTATCTCTTGATAAGAATGAGTACCACCTGGAACTTGCAGGCATTTCCGGAGAAGTGACACATGAAATTCTGACAGATGGGGTGGCAGGTCTAGCTGATATGATACTTCTCCTCTTCGACTGCTTACTCTAAAAGGACCAATATACCTTGGTGCCAACTTCCCCTTCACATGAAAACGTTGCATTCCCTTGAGTGGTGTAACTCACAAATATACAAAATCACCAGCCTTGAAGCTGAGTTCACGTCTCTTGGAATCAGCGTAGCTCTTCTGCCGAGATTGGGCGGCCTTAAGACGGTCGCGAATGAGTTGAACTTGCTCTTCAGCTTCCCTCAGAGTGTCAACCCCAAATATTTGACTGTCTCCGGTTTGCGACCAGTTCAAGGGGGCACGGCACCTGCGCCCGTACAAAGCCTCGAATGGTGCCATCCTCAGACTGGCTTGATAGTTGTTGTTGTACGAGAACTCGGCAAACGGCAAACAACTTTCCCATTTGGCCCCATATGCTGACACACAAGATCTAAGCATATCTTCTAAGATCTGGTTGACCCTTTCCGTTTGTCCTCTTGTCTGAGGGTGATATGCGGTGCTGAAAAAGAGCTTGGTTCCGAGCTCCTCTTGAAGCTTAGTCCAAAATCGAGAAGTGAACTGAGTTCCCCGATCAGAGACGATAGTCTTGGGTACCCCATGAAAGCTGACGATGCGGGACAATTAGAGATCTGCAAGTTGATCCAATCGATGGGTGGTGCGGACCGGCAAGAAGTGTGCCACCTTGGTGAGTCTATCAACGATGACCCAAATGTCGTCATGACCGCGATTGGATCAGGGCAGTCCAGTGATAAAATCCATGCCGATCTCATCCCATTTCCATTCGGGCAACTTAAGGGGTTGGAGTAATCCAGCGCGTCGCTGATGTTCTGTTTTGAACCTTTGGCAGATGTCACAGTTCTAGACGAAGAGTGCAATTTCACGCTTCATGCCATGCCACCAGAAATTCTGTTTTAAATCCTGGTACATCTTGGTTCCACCGAGGTGGATAGAGTACAACGTTTCGTGGGCCTCCTTCATAATCAACTGCTACAATTCATGATCTGATTGTACGTAGATATGTCCTTCGGACGAGAGAATACCCTTGGAATCAATGGTGAATCCAGGGACTTCCTCTTCGTCCATCCTTTGTTTGATGCCCTCAATACTTTCGTGACCCTTATGTGCTTTCTTGATCTGATCCCAAAAAGTGGGCTGCAATAAGAGTTGATCGACCGCTCCATAACTGACTACTTCTATACCTATCATGTCTAGCTCTTCCCAGAGTTCTGGCTGTCGAGTCTTCATCATGGAGTTGAACGAACACGGCTGTCGGCTAAGGGCGTCAGCTACGACGTTAGCCTTTCCAGGGTGATAGTGGATGTCCAAGTCGTAATCCTTGATGAGCTCTATCCATCTCCGTTACCTCATATTCAGATCCCTCTGAGTGAAGATATACTTCAAACTCTTGTGGTCGGTGTAGATTTCGCAACGGTTGCCCATCAGAAAGTGGCGCCAGGTCTTGAGTGCATGAACCACAGCAGTAAGCTCTAGATCGTGGGTTGGGTAATTCTGCTCATGCTTGCGGAGTTGGCGCGACGAGTAGGAAATCAGCTTGACTTCTTGCATAAGGACACACCAAAGTCCAAGTTTGGAGGCATCACAATAAACAACAAAATCCTTGGTCATGTCTGGCATGGTAAAAAGAGGCGCAGTAGTAAGGCGCTTCTTCAATTCTTGGAAACTGGCTTCACACTTGTCGGTCCAAACAAACTTCTGGTCTTTCTTTAACACATGAGTCAGAGGCTTTGCGATACTTGAGAATCCCTCCACAACCTTGCGATAATAACCGTCCAGTCCGAGGATAGATCTTACCTCGGTTTGGTTAGTGGGAGTTGGGAATTCAAGAATGGATTTGATATGGGTTCGGTCTACAGATATTCCTCCAGCGGAAATAACATGGCCAAGAAAACCTACTTCTTTCAACCAAAACTCGCACTTGCTGAACATAGCATACAACTGATGCTCTCAAAGGGTACCAAGAACCAATCTCAGATGCTCTTCATGCTCTTCTTCCGACTTGGAATAAACCAGGATGTCATCGATGAAGACTACCACAAATTTGTCCAAATACTCCATGAACACCTTGTTCATGAGGTTCATGAAATAGGCAGGGGCATTGGTCAGACCAACAGACATCACGGTATATTCGAAACCATAACGAGTGATGAATTCTATTTTAGGGATGTTCGATTCTCTCACTTTCAGCTGATGATATCCGGTGCGGAGATCGAACTTGGAGAAGACTCGAGCTCGTTGAGTTGATCAAACAAGTCTTCAATTTTGGGTAGAGGGTACTTATTCTTGATAGTTACATCATTTAACTTTCGGTAATCCACACATAAGCCAGTGGTACTGTCTCTCTTATCCACAAAAATAATTGGTGATCCCCAGGGTGGCGCATTTGGGCGAATCATCCCTTTCCTAAGCATGTCATCCAACTGCTTCTTTAATTCCTCCAACTCTTCAGGGTTCATCCGGTAAGGTTTTTGAGCTATAGGTCCAGTACCGGGTACCAACTCAATGATGAACTCGATATCCCGATCAGGTGGCATACCGGGTAACTCTCCAGGAAATACATCCGGGTATTCACATACTACATGTACCTCTTCCAGAATGGTTTCAGCTACACTCTAATGGCAATGACCCGAGGTGGAGTGATGGGTCTAGAAGTGTGTAATATTTTCTCCTTCCAGGGTGGTTAGAGTGATAGACTTGCTGGTGCAATCTATTTTTCCTCGGTTTACTGCCATCCAATCCATTCCTAAAACCACTTCTATCCCTTGCTTTCCTAATACTACCAAGTCTGCATGGAATTGGGCTCCCTGAATCTCCGCAGGAGTCTCCTTGCAAGACACAATGGCTTTAGTAGTGGCCCCCGGAATTTGCACCCGCATAGGACGGTGCAACAACGTTGGAACCATACCACTCTTCCTAACGAACGGCTCCGTAACGAAGGAATGGGAAGCTCCCGAATCGAACAAAACTGAAGCCGGTACTGATTTGACAAGGAACGTACCCATATCCAGGTCTGGCGCCTCCTGAGATTCTTCTGCACTGATGTGGTTCAGATGGCCTCGGGTGACAGGGGCTGCTTTCTTCAGATACGGGGCCTTGCCTCCAAGTGCCCGGGGTGGCCCTTGATTCATCTTTTCCGCATTGGGGCGACCACCTGAGGGCTGTCTAGTGGGGCACTCCCGAGAGAAATGGCCAGGCTGCCCACAAGTGAAACATCCTCCAGTTGGCTTAGGAGCAGGCGGCCTATTAAAAATGAGTCCGGGGTTGAAACCACCTCCAGGACGAGGTGCAGGTGGGCGAGTAGGGTAGCTGGATCTTGGTGCAAAAGTTGACGGCCTTGATGATTGATAGGAAGGCCTTGGTGGCTGATATGCATGCCTTGATGGAGGTGAAGGGCGCGGGCGGGGGTAACTCCCGGCTAGGCTGCTGCTACTGCCTTGCTGCATCTGTTGGCGTCGTTTGTGGTTGTCAAACGAAGTCTTGCGCTTGTGCTCCATCATAATGGCGGCACAAGCCAAGGACTCCAGGTCGGTGAAAGGCATCACCACCAGAATGCACTGCATCTCATCATGAAGTCCATTCATGAACCTCTCTTTCTTCTTGTCCTCAGTATAGGTATCGGCAGGCGCATACCTTGGCAGAGTAGTGAACTTCTCCAGGTACTCACTGACAGACATACCACCTTGTTTGAGCTGCAGGAACTTCTCTCGCATGATACTGACGAGTCCGTAGGGCACATAACGCTTTAAGAACTTGGTCTTGAACGCCTGCCAAGCCACAACCTCATCTTGATGCAGCATAGCACGAACGGCCTCCCACCATGCTCGGGCAGGCCCTGAGAGGTAGTGGGTGGCGTAGACCACCTTCTCATTGTCACCAACTTGGGCGACCCTCAGGTTTTTCTTGATGGTACGGATCCAATCATCAGCATCCAGCGGCACTTCACTCTTGGAGAAAATTGGTGGATTGGTGTTATGAAAGTCACGAAGCTTGGAGCAGGGCTCGTCATTTCCTTGGCCGCCATTCTGGTTGACGGTGATCTGAGCGAGGTGCTGCAGGGTGGCGAGATTTGCATTCCTCTCAGTGCGAGCTGCTTCGTGATCCTCCATGAGAAGATGCAACACTTGAGCCAAAGATGGCTCGGGTGGTGGGGGTGGTGGTGGAACCCTCGCCATTCTGAATTTCAGAATAAAACACACATTAACTTTCCTATCAGAAGTTTTAAAACATGCTTTGGAAAAGAGCTCGTCAATCATACTCAGTAGCATACAAATTTCAGCGAGGAATTACTCATAATAAAACATGATCCACTCCATAGCAAATTTCCAAAAGCATCATCACATAGTTCTCAATCACATGACACAGATCTGACATAGTCTTACAATCCTTCAAACACACACTCATGATAACTAGACCACACAATCACATCAACTTATCGCGATGGTTCGGTCCTAACTCAAAAGAGACTACGCAAATAACTACTCCACGTCCACGGCAGCATCATGTCAAAGGGTGGCTCGTCGGGGTCCTCGTCCTCGGACATCACAGCCGCCGAGTCCTCATCGCCCTCGCCTCGAAGGTCGTCGTCGTCGTGCTCGCTCTCAGGCTCCATGTCCATATCCTCCATAGGGTCTTCATCGTCCAAAAGGAGGTCGTCGTTCTCCTTTCTCAATGCCTCCACCTCGCTCTCCAGCTCGCTCATCCGCTCGACACGGGCGTCGATGGTGCTCCTGAACATATCAACCATACAGTCAAGCTGGAACTTGTAGAAGCGAGTAGTCTGGAAACGCGTGGAGATGGAGCGGCGCTCCTTGCGCTCCTTCTTGAGCTCTGTCTGGGACTCAACCAGACGCTCCTCTGAGGTCTTGAGCTTCAGCTCCACGGTCTTCAGCTTGTCCTGAGATGCCTTGAGCTGAGCCTCCAAACCTCGATCCTCAGCTCAGCTGCCGAAATCCGTACCTCCGCACCGTCGTGGTTCAGACGGTGAAGATCACTCTCGAAACGACTGGTGACCAGCTGGGACTGGGTGTACTCGACGAGGAGTCCCAGCTCGGCCAAGTGGTTCCCGAAAGTGGGGTGGGGACGCGGCGGCACAGGGTTACTCTGCTCGTCCAGGCCGGAGTAGAACTCGAAACGGGTGTCGACCAGATCGGCGCTGTGGGCGCACACCAAGCGGGCGAGAGGTCTCTGCAGCACTGTGACAAACGCCCCCATTTGCGTCGATGCAACGGCATCCTCAATCTGCTCCTCAACGAAGGGTGGCACCAGCGTACCTCGAAGGATTCACCTCACGGTCCAGGACATCTCGTCTCCAACCATAGGTAGACAGCGTCCTACCAGCAGCTCAGGTCGCGGCCGTCCCAAGTGGCGAGTCAACTGGAGCAAATCCGCCTGAAACAGACGCGAAACTCCCGAGTCAGGCACAGCTCCCAACTCGATCGACGACGAGAACTCTCCGCTCATCTACACAAAATTTTAAATGGAGGTTGAATTAGTGAACGGTGTGCAAAATTTTAAACAAGTAAAAACATAAGGTTTAATGCAAGTATAATATTAGTCCATAAGTAATAACAGAGGGGAGGGAATAGTAGTATATTCTGCACATTTTAAGTATTTCTCCTAAATTTTTAGGAAAACATTTTTGCGTGACGTCAACGCCCAACCTAGCTAAAGTCTCCTAAGGTCAACGATGGCTCCGATACCAAGTCTGTGAGGACCCCTCGAAGCAAGTCCGAGATGTCCACGTTATGTAAAAGATCATGATCCCAATGATCAGTGCATCGCAATCACATAACCAACATTGGTATAAAAGAGTTACATCACTCAAGTCGTACGAATAAAGATCTTACAACACATAGACGGTCATACAACCAAGTCAACAAACCTCGTCACGCAAGACGGAATTAAACTAAGATAGCAGAAGCTCGTGGCTAGCGACGGCTTTAGGCATCTCCGAGTGATGATCCCACAAGTGCAGTTGACCAGTGACAACTAAGTGGCTAAGTAGTCATCATACACCTCCTCCTCGACGTAAGCCTCATCGTTGTAATATGGACATTTGAATATCCAAGGACATAGCCATATGAGTACAATTACGTACTCGCAAGACCACCTCTAGGTTTACAGTTTTTCATGGATATGCATGTAAAGCATTTTCGAAAACTGGGATGGTTCCTATATACAACGATAGGGCTCATTTTCAAATACCATGATTTTAGACACAGAGAATACGACATCTTTGTATCTTTGTTGAAGAAAACGTTTAGAGATAGAATTCTCTTCTCTTAGATATAACGAGGACATATCCTTGTTTAAAACTTTCTTTGTAAAAGTTTATCAAAACACTAGGATAGGGGTAACCCTTTTTCCTGACTTGAGATTGGACTGGTTGTCTCCCCGAGATAAACCATTCTCACCCAAAACTCCGTACCACCCAGGTACCTCTTTGAAGCCTTCTTGTTTCCTCCAAAACCATTTTCTTTTGAAAAACCATATTGCCCATACGCCTAGATCAGTGGCCTTTCCAGCCGTCCATGACCGTGAACACGGCTATTCGAATAGATTTACAGTCTGCAGAGGTTGCAAACTTTACCCACACCTATCGGTCATTCCTCCGTGTCTGCCACGGCCCGTCATACGACAGCATGCTGGGATCCAGATAACACGATCAAAACATTCCACTATGACCACCCTAGTATCGGACCATCCCGGTAGGTTTGTTCTCTTCGGCACCGTGTGCTCCACTAGACCTCTTGGTCTTTCCTCGGGACGCCACACCGCCACGTCAGGAGACCCGCCGTAATCGTCCGGCTGCTGGTCCTCAGCAGTGTATTGTCTCTTTCGGACGACAACCCGGCTTCGAGGGCCCAGCCCTCATAGAAAGTATGAGAGCCCCAACACTAAAACAGACAAGCTTCCGGCTAAGCCCTACCCATGTCAGGTAGTGTGGTTGCACGTGTTAATCGTTCGAGCGGCTGCTAGGACAGTACTTTGTTTTTAAAAAACAGCTTCCAATCCTCCGAGTACTCCCAGCAGCTCGGGTTTTTGCAAACATCTCCGATTGCTCCCAGCAACTCGGGTTTTAATAAAACACTTGCTCGCCGATTGCTCCCAGCAACTCGGGTTTTCCTCTGTAAAACATTTTTATCAAATAGGTTCACATCCTATAGTTTTGAGGTAAGTAGAAGAAAGAGGACTACTAGAAAACTTAATCTTTTTGATGGAGCCTTCAACAACAAGGCTCATCAATTAAAACTCTTTTTGTTAACACCTAGAGTATTTCTAGTAGATAGCTTTGGCCAAACAATATTTTGTAAAAATAGTTTTCGGGTGGCAAGGTACCACAAAAGAAGTAAAACATGCATTATTTTATTTTAAAACAAAACATGCTTTCTAAATAGTAGGATTGCATAATGGTGGTGAGGTGGCTTGCCTTGCTCAGCGTACTGCCCCTGGTCTTGCTCTTCTCCGAAGGTGTGCTCAGCTACCTCGTACTGCTCCTCCTCTGATTGCGGTTCTACCGTAACATGAAAACAAACGAGACTAGTGTAAGTCCTAAAATGTGAGTTGATAACAATCTAAAGTATAATAATAAACAACAAGCATCACAAAAAAGAACCACCTATCGGAGGGATTCACTCAATTGTAAACACAAACACAACAAAGCACACCAGACACATAGGGTTGCCTTATGGCACAAAAAGGGGTTATCCTAATCACCCACAAGGATAATAACCACAACACTATTATTGTTTTTGTAACATCCCAACATTTCATAATGTTCAAAATTCACTAAAATTTAAAACTTTTCTTTTATTAAAATAAAATATTAAATGCGTAAGAAAACCAACTATGAAAGACTTCAAACATATTGAAAAGGTTTAATATTTCAAATATCTCAGTTTATCTTTATTTTCAAAATTTGTTTCAAGCTAAAAGAATTTATTATCCATTGTAATTATTAAAACCACAATATCTAATTTGACAAATGTTTTACAAACCTTCAAACCATATTCATGAAATAAAAGGTTTCTTTATAAATATTTGATTTCAACCACTTAGCAATAGCAATTCATAAATTAAAATAATAATTACAAGTGTTATTTTAAACTTTCGAAAACATTGTCTATTTGCCAAAAGATTATTATTCATTTACCCAAGTTCAAAACATAGATTTGTATATTTCAAGTCTATAGTGTATAACTTTAAAACTTCATAGATTTTATAATTAATGAATTATCCAAATAAGCATTGCATTAATTTAAATTAGTTTCATTAATTCTCAAACATAAATTGATCTTCATGAATATATATCCAATATAAGAAATGAAATAAATCTAGAATAGTTTCCACAGATATGTTATGAAGTTTTGAAATGATTTCACATAATATAAAACTTAATGGTGCACAAAATATTTGAATTTTAAAATGAATGCATTATATTTCCCTTTCCATTTCAAATAAATGTGTTATGTATTTAATATTGTACTAAAGACAAAAATGATTTAATATTGGAATATGAGAAAATAACTTAAATTCAAACATATGTGAATGTGGGTAATTTCATAAATTTAATTTAACCCCAAATA
The DNA here is from genome assembly GCA_026929855.1 of Poa annua. Classification (NCBI taxonomy): domain Eukaryota; kingdom Viridiplantae; phylum Streptophyta; class Magnoliopsida; order Poales; family Poaceae; genus Poa; species Poa annua. Next base: position 76,549,554 of record CM049426.1, read on the forward strand.
AATTATTAAATCCCTAATTTCAAAGTTGACCTAAATGGGCAATTTTGCATTTTATAAATATTTCAAAATATTAATTTTAAAAAATGTTCAAAACATACCCACAACTGGTTTAACACAAAGATAATGCTTTTACAAATTTTTAGAAATATATTTGACTTAATTTGGAGTCTTAAATCAAAAGATATGAATTAAATGGAAAATCAAAAAAAAAATCGCTGACGTCACTGGTAACGTCAGCACGTCTTCAACCTCCAGCCCAAGATTTCCGGCCAAAACTCCTCCTCGAATTTCGGCTCGATTCCCAGCGTGTGTTGCGGAATTTGTTTCCCTCTCCTGCCCTATTTAATCCCCGCGTCCCCGCCTCCGTTTCCCCTCTCCTCCCCATCAAAAAAACGCCGCCAGGCCGCCACTGTTGCTCACCGGAGTCCGCACGGGCCGCCGTAGCAAAATTGTTGATTCCGGCGAGGTAACCGAATTCCCTCGCCAGAGACCCCATTCATCTCACTCGCCATGGCCGTGCGCTTCGTCCTGACCCCTCCTCTGATTTCTGTTGCTACCAAAACGTCGAGCACGAAGAGGAGCCGAAGCTCGCCTGCGTCCGTGCTCCTTCATCCGCCCGAGGTCGCCACTCCGAGACGAACGGCACGAAACCGGCCTCGCCATCGACTCTGAAATGTTGTGCCGAGCGTCTCCATCGTCTCCCCGAGGCCGGGGGAGCTCCGCAACGTCGCCACGGTCCAAACCGAGGCCGCCGCCGCCGTCTTCCACGTCGCCGGCGAACTTGCGCCTCCCTATCCTGGTCAGCGCGGCCGAAGCCGTCCGATCTTCCATCAACGGCCCAGATTAGATCTAGGTCGAAGAGGTACGAACGGATCTGGACCGCCCGATCTTCTTTAAATCCTGCGGCCTTTGTTAACCCTAGAAATCAACCAATCGTAGTACGCCACGTGGTAAATCTTTTTCTGTTTTATTTCCTAATTTAATTGTCTATTTTGCAGAATAGTCCGTGCCACTTAGATGTATCATAACTTTTTAACCCTTGACCCAAATTGGACAAATTTTATGTCAAATTAAATCCCTTGACAAGTAGAATCTGCTGGAACTTTCAAAATTTAATTTTGACTAGCCTAAATATATTTAATTTTCAAATTAGGAGTTTGGACATTTTTGACTTAGTTATAAATTCATAAGTCCAAAATTTGCAAATAAAATATTTTTGGAAAGCTTAAGATTAGAACAATAAGGATCCAGTATTTTAATTAAAGTTTAAATAATTTAAAATAAATTTAAAATCAAAAACTTATTTTGGTTAACTTTGGCATAGTGTAAATATTTATTATTTTCATAACATTAATATGTAAGTGGTGTATAAAAACCTTTTAAATGATGTTAGAACATTTATAGGTGTTTATAAATGTTACAGATTAACTAGGTGTACAAATTTGATTTTTAAACTTCATGCCAATTTAAATAACTAGAATTATTAGTTTATTGATATGAACATTTGAGTTTGGATTTAAAATGACTTGTTATGTTACTTTAATACAATTTGAAATTTAAATTATGTTTAAACCTTTTCCGAAGTTAATGTGTGATCATTTTCAACAAGTTTAACACAAAGTCTCATTAAATCAATTATGAAACATAGACTTGTGTAATTATATTTAAATATGTTGGATAACTTAAAATTTGCAAACATTGCTTTTAAATTGATTTCAAACCATCTTGGCATTCATTTGTATAAACTGTTTCAATCAAGACCATCCCTGAACAAATTGGCAAACCTTTAACTCAATCACATTAATTCGTTTTGCATATTGAATTATGTTACACCCTTTACCAAATCCCTTGCTAAGCCCCTTTTTACGTTTCTATGATTTTTGAATGTTATGTGTTTGTTGAATTGCTTGTTTATTGGATTCTTTTTACTGTATAGATTGAACGGAGTGCATCGTTCATTGTGACAAAGAGTGTGTGAGAAACGACAAATTCCAAAAGACAAGTGACTTCATAAAACACCTACTATTTTATTCTATTGCATACCTAGTGTTTGAAGCAGTATTTGCAAAAGTAGTATGCATGATAGGTTTTTGGGAGATTTGTAGTATGTATGCAAACCTGTTAGGTTACCCCTTAGAAATTCCAGTTAGACCCCTATTATAATTTAGTGGAAGTACCTGCTGCAAAAATGATTGTTTTATGGTTGATGTGATAAATGAAAATTTACACTAAATTAATTTAACGCCTGGCTGGATTGGGTCGATCGAGGAGGTTTCAAGTTGACTGGCTTCTCAGGACCAAGTTTCATGGTTGTCTTCGCTGAGACGCCCGACAATCGGTACTATGTAGATGTAAGTGCATCCGTCGAAATCCGCATAATAACGATTTTAGGTCGCCCACCAGACATAATGTGCACGTCAAAACATGCGCATTATGTGGGTGGAATTGTTATAGCATTACAACAGTTCCGATACATCCACAAATACAACAGAAGATATAATTACAACAACGACTCGAACGAGTCAAGATACAAACAATACAAAACAAAGATTGAAACGACTGCGGAAGCAAAATAGTATCCGACTACGGATAAGATACAAATTGGACTAAGCGTCCTGAAGATAAGCAGTGGCGCCATATCCCTGCCCAGTCAAGCCGGAGGGATTCCCAAGCTAACGTCGTCAAACTTCAAACCTGTTAACTGCACATAAAGCATAACCCAAAAGAGGGTCAGGGCACTCCCTCGCAAGCAAAACCGACTTGCCTACTTTCTACACCATCTCCCAAAATATAGGGGAGGTGGACTTAGCGGCCGCAACACTAGCAACCTAAAGAGACACGCTACAACTTCCGTCTAAGCAGAGAGGGATAAGAGAGCGCATAAGGTAACCAACTACTACTAACACCAAACATAACCCATTCTCGAATTAACCCCCTCAACCAAGTATGAGGAAGCAATTCGGGAAACTCACACGTTGTACAGTTTTAGTTACCATTTATTGTGAAAGTAATTCTATATTACTAGTCAGGTTATTTAACAATTATTAGGTGTAAGTTGTCTAGATCTTGTTAGCCAACATCATCACCAAGTCGTCCATAACCGTGGACACGACTCATCGATCAGATTATACCCTGCAGGGGTGCACTACTGGACCCATACTCGCATGATCAACCAGTCAAAAACATTAGGGCCTTTCAACCCAACTTTTTTCCTTCACCGCAACAAGTCCAGGAGCCACGGGAGCTATGCTGGTCCCGGCCAAAAGGGTGCGGACTCCCGCAGGACACACCCCTCCGCACCAACAGGCCGCGCCCTATATGCATGTAACAAGGCACACCGCCAAAAGTAAAATACTACACTAGTATCAATGCATATGAGACAAATGGAAAACCCGAACTAGGTGCAGCTCCCGGACAAGTCGAAGTTCTAGTCAAAGTCGTGGGGGGCTCCATAGGGCCTCCCACAAGTGGTTAGTGAGCTCAAAGTTGGATCCGAGGACAAAATCTCAGTTCCTAGGTCGACACTTAGCAGAACAAAGCACCTCGCAAGGCCTTCCGCCTGGTGCCTTATCTTTTAATTATAATATCCCAATATAAAACACCATTTTATTAAGGTAGAATAATCTATCAAGCTAAGCATATGAAATAAAAGACCAACTGACGACTCGTACAACCAACTCTAAGCATGCACTACGACTCGCAAGGCTAACAGATAAACATACAACATGTGATGGGATGTGGGGGTAAAGCTGTATGGGATGCAGGATAAACATGTGATGGGATCGCAATAAAGAATCGAATACTAGGGTAGCAGAGATCAACGACAGGAATGAAAGACAATGTGTAGGTAAACAAGCAAACTTTGCTTGCCTAAAATCCCGCATGGAAGCAGATCTTGTCGTTGCTCACACATCTCAACGTCATATCCGCGAAAAAGCAACAAACACTGGAAAGCGTAAAAGATGCATTTTACAACTACGACAAAAGATTCAGCATGATCATACGAGAATGATGCATGGCATGGTAAGATGCAATACGAGATGCATAATACAAATTAAGCGGGAAAGCACTCCCGACAATTAATATTTAGGTGTAAGTTATTTATCTACTCAGCAATATTAAATGTTGATTAATATGCCAACACATGGCATGGGTGATCTAATTAATTTAAATGGAATAGGGCATTATATATTTATTACCCCACACATTTCATATTTAATTATTTAGTTGCAATAAATAAATTACACTAAGCAATTAAAATAAATATGCAAAATGGCATAAGAATGGCATATTAATATTCATTGCATTTTTCTGATAATAAAACATATAAAGATTATTTTATTTGGAGTTATAGATTAAAAGTTATTAACAAATTAAGATTAGGGGTGTTTCTATAAATAACAGGGACCTGTTCGTGATAGAAACAATGTTTCTGGGGATTGGGCGCGAAACTCATAGAGCTAGGGGCTCAGGGTAATTTTCCCAGAATCCCTGGTCACTAACGGGTGGGACCCGCATGTAAGTGACCGAAAAGAAAAATAAAAAGGGGGCATTTTTATTCAACCACGCCCGCGGGGATTCGAACTTGGGATCTTTGGTTAGCACGGATCGAACGTAGCCACTGCACTGATGTGATGTTTGTTGTTTTTAACTGAACCGCACTGTTATTATTGTGTATTACTGACGACGGAACTGGGAAAAACGAAAGGAAAAGAAAAGCAGGAACATGCGTGACAGGGATTTGATCCCGCGATCTGCTGCGTGCGGAACAGGTTCGATGGTGCTAGACACTAAGTCTTGCTCGAGTTGTTGTACAATAATAGAACGAATTGTTATTTAACAGGAAACAGAAGCAAGGTCTACTAACGAATCTTGAACCGTCGGAGACAGTTCCCTGCAGCGAATCGATCTCGCCGGCGATTACCAACCCTGGGCTGTGGTACGGCGTGCGGACGTGTGTGCAGGTGGGCGTGCTACTGGTGCTGCAGTGTGGGAGGGCACGGAGATGTCCAAGAGCGTACCAAGAGTAGCATCGCATCGAGCCGAGCTCCTGCACAAGTGCGTTCATGGCGGCCGGAAGGAAGTCGTGGACGCTCGCGTTGCAAACGAAATGAAATCGAGCCGGGGAAGAGGGGAATGGGGAGAGAAGCTCACGGGGATTGTGTTGGTGTAATCGTACGGCTCGGGGGACGAACGGAGGCGACGAATTCCGGCGGCGGAGGTCGTCGGCCGTGGAGAAGAAGAGGACGAGGAAGACGGCTACCGCGACTCCCGGTGCGATTCCTTCGGAGAGGAGCGTGGCTACGGCGAGGCGCTCCTCCGGGGATGCTTCACGACCCTTCGTCGTCACCGGAGTGGCGGCGCAACGGTGAGGTGCTCGCCGGTGGGATGTTTGTGGAGAAGAAACAGAGGGGATCGTAGGGAGAAGAAGAGGGGAGGCTGCGGCGGCGCGATGGGAGGAAGGAGGGAGGAGAGGCTAGGGTTCGGAGGGCAGGAGGCCGGCTAAGTAGGTGGGAGAAAGGTGGAGGGAGCAGGTGTGGGTGGGGCAGCCATGGCCACGCTTTCTCCTCTTTTCGTTGACTGTACGGAGGAGGGAGAAAGGTGGAGTGGGCCGGCCGAAGAAGGAGTGGGCTGGAGGAGAGAGGGGAGATGGGCCAGAAGATTGAGAGAAAACGGCCCAGGTTTTGTTTTTTCTCTGTTTTATTATTTCCCTCTTTTATTCTTTTCCTGTTTTCATGTTTTAACACAAAATAGGAGAAGAAAAAGATTTATAACTTTTGGCAAATATTTATAGTTTAAAAAATACATAATTTAATATATTAGTTTGAATATTTGAAAAGAATTTAAATATCACATTTAAATTGATTTGGTTTGCAATTAGATTTAAAACTGGAATTTGGATTTGAAGGGTGTGATTCAAATTTAAATACAATAAAAAAAAGTGACAAATGCATGATGATGTGATGTCATGATGATGCAAAAAAAGAAAACAACAAAAATCTAATTGGGGATAACTCCCGGGGCGTTACAATCGACACCACTAACATGGGATCACGTCCCGCGATCCACGCTAGGACCAGAAAAAGAGAGGGGTAACTACCGAGTCTTCCGGCTTCGTGATGAACTTCTCGACACCACTAACCAGGGATTTTTGCTCCAACTCGAAAATCTTGACACCACTAACAAGAGATTGTTGCTCACGACGAAGACGACTCCGAAAGATCGAACCTAATAGGGTAAAAGGCAAGAATCGTCCACCCACGTAGAATCCTAAACGTTGAAAGTTGGATAAGAGAAGAGACTCCAAAACAAATAAGATAAGAAGAGAAAATATAATAGAGGTAAGGAATAAATAGAAACAAATAAGATTGAATCCAAGGCTCTGATACCACTTTGAGACGCCCGAAAATCGGTACTATGTAGATTTAAGCGCATCCGCCAAAATCCGCATAATAACGATTTTAGGTCGCCCACCAAACATAATGTGCACGTCAAAACATGCGCATTATGTGGGTGGAATTGTGATAGCATTACAACAGTTCCGATACATCCACAAATGCAACAGAAGATATAATTACAACCACGACTCGAACGAGTCAAGATACAAACGATACAAAACAAAGATTCAAACGACTGCGGACGCAAAATATTATCCGACTACGGATAAGATACTAATTGGACTAAGAGTCCTGAAGATAAGCAATGGCGCCATATCCCTGCCCAGCCGAGCCAGAGGGATTCCCAAGCTAACGTCGTCAGACTTCAAACCTGTTAACTGCACATAAAGCATAACCCAAAAGAGGGTCAGGGCACTCCCTGGCAAGCAAAACCGACTTGCCTACTTTCTACACCATCTCCCAAAATATAGGGGAGGTGGACTTAGCGGCAGCAGCACTAGCAACCTAAAGAGACACGCTACAACTTCCGTCTAAGCAGAGAGGGATAAGAGAGCGCATAAGGTAACCAACTACTACTAACACCAAACATAACCCATTCTCGAATTAACCCCCTCAACCAAGTATGAGGAAGCAATTCGGGAAACTCACACGTTGTACAGTTTTAGTTACCATTTATTGTGAAAGTAATTCTATATTAGTAATCAGGTTATTTAACAATTATTAGGAGTAAGTTGTCTAGATCTTGTTAGCCAGCATCATCACCAAGTCGTCCATAACCGTGGACACGGCTCATCGATAAGATTATACCCTGCAGGGGTGCACTACTGGACCCATACTCACATGATCAACCCAGTCAAAAATATTAGGGCCTTTCAACCCAACTCTTTTCCTTCACCGCAATAAGTTCAGGAGCCACGTGAGCTATGCTGGTACCGGCCAAAAGGGTGCGGACTCCCGCAGGACACACACCTCCGCACCAACAGGCCGCGCCCTATATGCATGTAACAAGCCACACCGCCAAAAGTAAAATACTACACTAGTATCGATGTATATGAGACAAATGGAAAACCCGAACTAGTGCAGCTCCCGGACAAGTCGACGTTCCAGTCACAGTCGAGGGGGGCTCCATAGGGCCTCCCACAAGTGGTTAGTGCGCTCAAAGTTGGATCCGAGGACAAAATCTCAGTTCCTAGGTCGACACTTAGCAGAACAAAGCACCTCGCAAGGCCTTCCGCCTGGTGCCTTATCTTATAATTATAATCCCCCAATATAAGACAACATTTTATTAAGGTAGAATAATCTATCAAGCTAAGCATATGAAATAAAAGACCAACTGACGACTCGCACAACAAACTCCAAGCATGCACTACGACTCGCAAGGCTAACAGATAAACATACAACATGTGATGGGATGTAGGGGTAAAGGTGTATGGGCTGCAGGATAAACATGTGATGGGATCACAATAAAGAATCGAATACTAGGGTAGCAGAGATCAACGGCAGGAATGAAAGACAATGTATAGGTAAACAAGCAAACTTTGCTTGCCTGGAATCCCGCATGGAAGCAGATCTTGTCGTTGCTCACACATCTCAACGTCATATCCGCGAAGAAGCAACAAACACTGGAAAGCGTAAAAGATGCATTTTACAACTACGACAAAAGATTCAGCATGATCATACGAGAATGATGCATGACATGGTAAGATGCAATACGAGATGCATACTACAAATTAAGCGGGAAAGCACTCCCGACAATTAATATTTAGGTGCAAGTTATTTATCTACTCAGCCATATTAAATGTTGATTAATATGCCAACACATGGCATGGGTGATCTAATTAATTTAAATGGAATAGGGCATTATATATTTATTACCCCACACATTTCATATTTAATTATTTAGTTGCAATAAATAAATTACACTAAGCAATTAAAATAAATATGCAAAATGGCATAAGAATGGCATATTAATATTCATTGCATTTTTCTGATAATGAAACATATAAAGATTATTTTATTTGGAGTTACAGATTAAAAGTTATTAACAAATTAAGATTAGGGGTGTTTCTATAAATAGCAGGGACCTGTTCGTGATGGAAACAATGTTTCTGCGGACTTGGGCGCGAAACTCAGAGAGCAGGGGGCTCGGGGTAATTTTCCCAAAAGCCCTGGTCACTTACGGGTGGGACCCGCATGTAAGTGACCGAAAAGAGAAATAAAAAGGTGACATTTTTATTCCACCGCGTCCACGGGGATTTGAAATTGGGATCTTTGGTTAGCACGGATGGAACGTAGCCACTGGACTGCTGTGATGTTTGTTGTTTGTAACTGAACCGTACTTTTATTATTGTGTATTGCTGACGACGGATCTGGGAAAAACGAAAGGAAAAGAAAAGCAGGAACATGCGTGACAGGGATTGGATCCGGCGATCTGCTGCGTGCGGAACAGGTTCGATGGTGCTAGCCACTAAGTCTCGCTCGAGTTGTTGTACAATAATAGAACGAATTGTTATTTAACAGGAAACGGAAGCAAGGTCAACTACCGGAGACAGTTCCCTGCAGCGAATCGATCTCGCCGGCGATGACCAACCCTGGCCTGCGCTACGGCGTGCGGACGTGCGTGCAGGTGGGCGTGCTACTGGTGCTGCAGTGTGGGAGGGCACGGAGAGGTCCAAGAGCGTACCAAGAGCAGCATCGGATCGAGCCGAGCTCGTGCACAAGTGCGTTCATGGCGGCCGGAAGGAAGTCGTGGACGCTCGCGTCGCAAACGAGATGAAATCGAGCCGGGGAAGAGGGGAATGGGGAGAGAAGCTCACGGGGATTGTGTTGGTGTAATCGTACGGCTCGGGGGACGAACGGAGGCGACGAATTCCGGCGGCGGAGGTCGTCGGCCGTGGAGAAGAAGAGGACGCGACTCCCGGTGCGATTCCTTCGGAGAGGAGCGTGGCTACGGCGACGCGCTCCTCCGGGGATGCTTCACGACCCTTCGTCGTCACCGGAGTGGCGGCGCAACAGTGAGGTGCTCGCCGGTGGGATGTTTGTGGAGAAGAAACAGAGTTTATCGTAGGGAGAAGAAGAGGGGAGGTTGTGGAGGCGTGATGGGAGGAAGGTGGGAGGAGAGTCTAGGGTTCGGAGGGCAGGGGGCCGGCTAAGTAGGTGGGGGAAAGGTGGAGGTAGCAGGTGGGGGTGGGGCAGCCATGGCCACGCTTTCTCCTCTGTTCGTTGACTGTACGGAGGAGGGAGAAAGGTGGAGTGGGCCGGCCCAAGAAGGAGTGGACTGGAGGAGAGAGGGGAGATGGGCGAGAAGAGAGAGAGAAAACGGCCCAGGTTTTGTTTTTTCTCTGTTTTATTATTTCCCTCTTTTATTCTTTTCCTGTTTTCATGTTTTAACACAAAATAGGAGAAGAAAAAGATTTATAACTTTTGGCAAATATTTATAGTTACAAAAATACATAATTTAATATATTAGTTTGAATATTTGAAAAGAATTTAAATATCACATTTAAATTGATTTGGTTTGCAATTAGATTTAAAAGTGGAATTTGAATTTGAAGGGTGTGATTCAAATTTAAATGGAGTAAAAAAAAAGAAGTGACAAATGCATGATGATGTGATGTCATGATGATGCAAAAAAAGAAAACAACAAAAATATAATTGGGGATAACTCCCGGGGCGTTACATTCGTCCAAGATAGTTTTCACTTACTTGGGGCCATGATATGCGGTGTTAACCTGAGTTGCTCACTTGTGGTAGGCCACCCAGGGCTATGAGATTTAAGTTTACACTGAGTCTAGTTGCTTATCATGCAACCATTGGTCAATATGGGCTCTATCTTGATGGAGTAAGTTGATGGGGACCTCGGTCAAGAGATTGATGGTGGTAGAGTTGATGGGATGGTGGTAATCTCATAGTATGATCATGGGAAAGCAACTTCTGAAAAGTCTCGTCTTAATCTTCTCCTTTTCCTTCTCACTAAATGAGTGTAGAGGATAGTTTGGGTTGATTGAGTCTAATGGTGAAAGTGCACACACTGTCGAGAGTTAAAAGCTAAGATCTTAGCCGTGTCCCCGGCATCGGACAATTTGGGTGACTACACAAGGTTGTCTTCTGAAAATCTCTTCATTCCAATTTCTTAATAAAACTTTGATGGGTGAACATGGGTAGAAGTCATGGATTCCTCCAAGATGTCTCATAAAGAGAAATTATTGTTTCAAAAAGTGTTTATCAAAAGTAGGAAAAAACTTGCTTTGCGCAATAGCCTTGAGCTCCACCAGCCAAATAAGCATATAGATATAGCTTAGTAGAATATTAGAAATTAATGTCACTTGCCACCATAATTCAATTGTGCTTGACCCTTTATAGCTGGGCTGCAACTAAACCTTGCAGATTTGACAGACGACGAGTGAGCATACGATAGGATTTCGAGTCTACAACCAACATGCTTTGCCTGTGGCACATGAAGATGATGAGGCTCATTGTATCTACTGTTTTCCGCTGCTGCTCTTGAAATTTTTCTATCCTTTTCAGGTTATGCAAGTTGTACGAGATATTTGTAACACTGGATCATGCGACTTAATAAAGTACTTGACACTTTTGCATGATATACATCTAAAACTGTGGTGCTAGCATTTGATCCAGGGACTAGCACATTAACACAGGGACTTCCACCTTATAATAAAAGGTGAGGTCACTACAGTTTTAAAGGCAAAAGTAAGGGTTTCTTATAGGTTCTGGATTACTAAGTTGGTAATTTTTAAACACAAGCTTGCTCTTATCCAAAAACAGAAAATATAACTAATGCATTTAAATAGTTATTATGGGACTGTTTAGATGGAAAAGGCATAAGTCCTAAAATACTGTTCATACAAATAAACCCTTCTACCACATTACTCCTAATTACTATATGAAGCTCTGAAAATTAGTTGTGCATGAAAATCTATTTCCAAACAAAAACTAATAATCAGCTAAGAGCTACTGATGTCAAAACCAAAAAGAATGTGGTTTAAGTTTTATAGATCTCCTGTATGCAAAGTTAATTTCTTTGGAGAGATATGAGTTTTCTCTTTAAGTAGAAATTTTATTAATCTACTTTAAATAATCCTAGCTTAAGTTATGCCTGTTTTAAAATAAAGTAAACTTCTGACCATTATTCAAGTACAGAGAATAATATGGATTATTTTGATGCCAAACCAGTGGGGTAAGTTAGATAAAACTTGTGGCTACTTCAAAAACATACCCACAACAAAACTTCATGGACACAGGTTGCTCATACAACCAAAACTAGACATAGATCATTCTCTGGAATTCTAAATATGGATTCCATGAGACTATCCTCCTGTTTTTAAGGAATTGAGTTATCAAGCATAAAATATCTACTGGAAAAATCTACCTTTATAGCATTTGACACCTTCCACTTATATTTACCACCTCCAAGTGGATTTAACCCAAAAAGTGTTTTAATTTAAGAGCTAAAAATCACCAAATACCTACTTGTGTTCTACTTAAACTGAAAAGATCTTTTGCTAGAATACTATCCTACATGCAAGACTTATAGATCTAAGTAGGCATTTTGATAGGCTTTCCATATAATCTTTGTTTGCATGATTTGGACTTACAAATCCCAAGTTATTAAACAATTGGTAAAAGTGGTACTTTTTACTAGATCTATTATAACACACAACAAAAAATATATTTTGGACTAAATCCAAATCCACATGATTAAGAAAACGTGTAGCTATGCTACAAAATTAACCTCACTATTTTAGCTAATACAGATTAACCAGAAATGAATAAAAGCTAGGCTAGTGATTCTCTGGAAAAATAAGCAGGGAAATAAAGATTAAAAGAAAAGCAGAAAACAGGCCGGATCAGGCTCGAACTGGGCCGAGCGAATCGGGCCAGCCCACTCGCGTGTGCGGGATCACAAAGAGGTATGTGTCCGTGGATCTGAGATCCTACGATCCACAATAGATCAGGCAGGATTCAAGGATGACCCTTGATCAGGAAATCGACGGCCTCTGGTCTTCTTCTACCTCACGACCGGAAACAGACGAGCAGGAACTCAAAACTATGGCGTCGTGCACGCAGGGCTCACCTAGGGCTTGTGCACGGATGAAGCAGAGGTCGGAGGTGGATGGGGCGTCGAAGGAGAGCTCACAAGCGGTCTGAGACCTCGCATCCAACGCCGGAAACCACGGTGGCGACGACGGCGCCTTCCCTGGGTCCCGGACGAACTAGACGTTCCAGAGCTGCTATAGACCCAAAAGAAGAGGAGGAAGATTAGGCCAAGCAGAGAGGAGTTCAGAGGGCCGAAAATGGTGAAGGATGGTGGAGAGAAACGAAGGCTACGACGCTTTTCTTCCGTCGGCTACCGAGGATGTTTTCTTCGTCTCCAGAGCAAATGGGGATGAGAGCTTGAGGTTCTACTCAAGGGGAGGGAGGAGTAGGATGGTGGGTGGACCGAGAGGGGGAGAAATGATCAGGGGGAGGTCTCGGGGTGGTTTTAACACTGCAACCCGATCTAGGGTTTCTTCGGACTGGGAGAGAGAGGGGAGCGGTTTCCTCTCGTTCTACTGGCTGGATGGGCGGTGGGAGAGAGAGAGATGAATGGAGGATTTGGTAGTTTTTTTTCAAATAAATTCAAATCCTATGTGTGAAAATTAGAAACAACATATTCACTATTAAAATCAAACAACTAGCCCATATTCACTAGATGGTGGTGAAGTTACTGATTTATTAAGTGCGCAAAGCAAGCACATCATTAAGCATACAAAAGAAAAGAAGGTTTTTAGGGAAAAGAAAAAGAATGTCTCAAATGGTCATGTTATTCTGATGACCACAAAAGCTAGTGAGATTTATGTACTAAGAAGCTCCTTTGTGATAATTTGGAACATGGTATGAAACTACATATGACGTAGACCAAATTGGTTCAAATGCATGTCAAAAACCATTTGAGGTTTGCTAAATACTAGCCCCTAGTTTGGCTAAATTTTAACAGGCATGAAGATCAGAAGAGTTGAAGTTTTCTTTTAGTTGTTGTTGTTTTAGTGTTTGTATCATCTTAGATGGATAGTGGAACTCAACAAGAATAATGAGGACAACAAGATAATTCATGCCTCAAAATTTTACACACCCAAAAGTTCTAGCTAAGGTTAAAAAAAATCTAGCCTAACACCACAATACTATGCTTAAGAAAATTGGGGTGTTACAGTAGATAGCTTTGGCCAAACAATATTTTGTAAAATAGTTTTGGGGTGGCAAGGAGCCACAAAGAAAAGTGAAACATGCATTATTTTATTTTGAAGACAAAACAATGCTTGATAAAATAGTAGGATTCATTATAGTGGTGAGGTGGCTTGCCTTGCTGAAAGTATTGTCCCTGGTCTTGCTCTTCTTCGAAGGTGTGCTCAACTACCACGCTCAGCTCCTCCTCTGCATACGGATCTACAGTAACATGAAAATAAACGAGGCTAGGGTGAATCCTAAAATGCTAGTTGATAACAATCTAATGTATAATAACAAACAACAAGTATCATAAAACAGAACCACCTATCGGAGGGATTCACTCAATTGTAAATACAAACACAACAAAGCACACCAGACACATAGGGTTGCCTTCTGACACAAAAAGGGGTTATGCTAACCACACACAAGGATAATAACCACAACCCTATGAATGTTTTGAAGGAAAAAGTAAGGGTTTCTTATAAGTTCTGGATTACCAAGTTGGTATGTTTTAAACACAAGCTTGCTCTTACCCAAAATCAGAAAATATAACTAATGCATTTAAATAGTTATTATGGGACTGTTTAGATGGAAAAGGCATAACTCCTAAAGTACTATTCATAAAAATAAACCTTCCACCACATTACTCCTAATTACGATATGAAGCTTTGAAAATTAGTTGTGCATGAAAATCTATTTCCAAACAAAAACTAAAAATCAGCTAAGAGCTACTGATGTCAAACCCAATAAGAATATAGTTTCTGTTTTATAGATCTCCTGTATGCAAAGTTAATTTATTTGGAAAGATATGAGTTTATCTTTAAGTAGAAATGTTATTCATCTAATTTGGATAATCCTAGTTCAAGTTATCCCTGTTTTAAAATAAAGTACACTTTTGACCATTAATTAAGTACAAAGAAGAATATAGTTTATTTTGGTGCCAAACCAGTAGGGTAAGTTAGAATAAACTTGTGTCTACTCCACAAAAATACACCCAACAAAACCTCATGGACAGAGGTGGCTCATACAACCAAAACTAGACATACATCATTCTCTGAAATTCTAAATATTCATTTCATGAGGAATATCCTCCTGTTTTAAAGAATGTATTTCTCAAGCATAAAATATCTACTAGAAAAATATACTCTTATAGTATATGACACCTTCCACTTATATTTACCACCTCCAAGTGCATTTACCCCGAAAAGTGTTTTAATTTAAGAATTAAAAATCACCAAATACCTACTGGTGTTTTATTTAAACTTAAAAGATCTTTTGCTAGAATAATCTTCTGCATGCAAAACTTATAGATATAAATAGGAATTTTTATAGGCTTTCCAGAGAATCTTGTTTTGCATGATTTGGACTTATAAATCACAAGTTATTAAACAATTGGTGCAAGTGATACTTTTTACTTGATGTATTATAACACACGGCAGAGAATAGATTTTGGACTAAATCCAAAACCACATGATTAAGAAAACGTGTAGCTGGGCTACAAAATTAACCTCACTAATTTATCTTACACAGATTAACCACAAATAAATAAAAGCTACATTCATATTTCTCTGGAATTTCAAAATAGAAAAGATTAAAATGAAAAAGGCTGGGCGGGCCAGGTTGGCCCAGGAGCAACTCGAAACAACGCGTGAGATGGAGATGGGCCGGGCCATCCTAGCGAGACCGCGCGCGCACGGCGGGATTCAAACCTTGACGTAGATCTCGCGATCTACGGCTCGCGGTTGTCGTCTTCCTCGCGTCGTCACGCGGACGAACCAGTCGCGGAAAAGAGGAAGGGTGGCGACGGGTGCTCACCAGAGGCCGTGCGAGGCCAGGGGAAGGGCAGGGGCCTTCGGAGGAGACGATGAAGAACTCGGCGACGTCCTCAGCTCCCGCATGCGACGTCGGCGTTCAAGGCGACGGCGGCGACAAGCTCCTCGGGTCGAGGATGAATGCGGCAGCTGTGGTCACCTAAAAGAGAAACGGATGGCAGGGGGAGTTAGTTCTAGCCGAGACGCGCTCGAGGGGCCAAAAATGGCAGAGGGAGATGAAGAGGAACGATGTCGAGTGTCGTGGGAAACAATCGGTCGCCGACGGCGTTTTCTTCTTCCAGAGCACGAAGGAAAACGTGATTTTGAGCGAGGGTGGCAGGGGAGAGGAGAGGAGGTGTGGGAGGGTCTCGGGCAACGATTAAGAGGGGGAGGGCGTGGCTGGACACTGCTTCAAAACTAGGGGCTGGTTTTGGGCTCCTCTCGGGCAGGAGCGGTTTGGGGAGGGTGGAAGGGTGAGTTGATTGGTTCTCTAGGGCGGTGGAGGGAGGTAGGAGAGATGGTGGTCCGGATGACGAGGTTGAGCCAGTAGAAAACGAGGGAGGGGGCTCGGGTTGGCCGGGGTGGTAAAGTGAAGGAGAGGAGAGGAGTGGAAGAGGGAGAGAAGAGAGGGGCTGGCAGGTGGGGTAGGGCATGGGGGTGTTGTCCCCTTCTTCACCAGCAGAGATGATTGAGAGAGAGAGAGAGAGAGAGAGGAGGGGTAGATAGGGTTCGGTTAGATTAGGTTCTTCTTCTTCTCCTCCATTCTCTACTTTTGAAAATCCCTAGGAAAATTTTGAATTTGAAAATTCAAAACAAAAGCTGAATAGACACTAGCTAATGGTAGAATTTGATCAATTTAGTGTTTACTTATTAATTCCCTAAATAACATATGAGAGAAATAAAATCAGAGAAGAAAAGAAGAGCCAATGGTCATTGATATTTGATGCATACTTAAACCCCTTGGTTTTACATTGAAACAAAATCAAAAATTATTTTTAAAGCCAGCAAACCAAAATCTATTTTTACTAGACCAAGTTGGTTCTTTTGCATGGCCAAAATTGTGTAAGGTTTGCTTAATAATAGGTTCTAGTTTTGCTATGTTTTAATTTACATGAAGATCACAAGAGTTGATTTTTTCTTCTTGTTGTTGCTGTTTTAGTGCTTCTATCATCTTAGATGGCTAGTGGAAACCAAACAAGACTAATGAGAACAACAAGATAGTTCATGCCTCAAAATTTTACACACCCAAAAGTTTTAGCTAAGGTTGAAAAATCTAGCCTAACACCACAATACTATGCTTAAGAAAATTGGGGTGTTACAGACCTTCCCCCCTTAGGAAAATCTCGTCCCCGAGATTCCAGAGTTGAAGAAGAAAGGAAACCAGGTAATTCACGCTCCAAATAATCTTCACGCTCCCTGGTAGCTTCTTCTTCCGAGTGGTTGCTCCATTGAACCTTCAGAAATCTGATCTTCCGCCTCGAGGTCAACCGGACGTCTTCAGCAAGAACACGGAGTAGTCGCTCTCGGTATGTGAGATAATGATTAAGGTCAATGGTGCGATGATCTACCTCTTGATAAGAGTGAGTACCATCTGGAACTTGCAGGCATTTCTGAAGTAGAGGCACATGGAACACATCATGAAACTATGACAGGTGGGGTGGCAGGTCTATCTAATAAGACACTTCTCCCCGTCGACTGATTACTCTAAAAGGGCCGATATACCTGGGTGCCAGCTTTCCCTTTATATGAAAACGTTGCATTCCCTTGAGTGGTGTAATGTGCAGGTATACCATATCACTCGTATTGAAGCTGAGTTCACGCCTCTTGGAATCGGCGTAACTCTTCTGCGTTGATTGGGCGGCCTTAAGACGATCGCGAATGAGTTGAACTTGTTCTTCAGCGTCTCTCAGAGTGTCAACCCCAAAGATTTGACTGTCTCCGGTCTGCGACCGGTTCAAAGGGGTACGACATCTGCGGCCATACATGGCCTCGAAGGGTGCCATCCTTAGACTGGCCTGATAGCTGTTGTTGTAGGAGAATTCAGCAAACGGCAAACAATTCTCCCACTTGACTCCATAAGCTAACACACAAGATCTGAGCATATCCTCTAAAATCTGGTTGACTCTTTCCGTTTGTCCACCCGTCTGAGTGTGATATGCAGTGCTGGAAAATAGCTTGGTTCCTACCTCTCTTGAAGCTTAGTCCAAAATCGGGAAGTAAACTGAGTTCCACGATCGGATATGATTGTCTTGGGTATTCCATGAAGGCTGACGATGCGTGTAACACCCCAATTCTCTTAGCATTAGTATTGTTGTGTTAGCCTAAATTTTCTATCTTAGCAAAAACTTTTAAGTGTGAAATTTTTTGAGGCATGTAGTATCTTGTTGCACTTATTATTCTTGTTGAGCTCCACTAGCCTTATAAGACGATAGAAACTCTAAAACCACAACAACTAAAAGAAAACATCAACTATTAGGATCTTCATGCCTGTTAAAACTTAGCCAAATTAGGACCTATTATTAAGCAAATCTCAAATGGTTTTTTGACATGCTTTTGAATTTTTTTAATCTAGGTCATGTATAGCTTCATACCCTGGTCTAAATTTTCACAAAGGAGCTTGTTTGCACATAAATCCCACTAGCTTTTGTAGCCATCAGAATAACATGACCATTTGGGTTATTTTCTTTCTTTCCCCTTGCAACTTTATTTTCTTTTGTGTGCTCAATGAGGTGTTTTGCTTGGGCAATTACCAATTCAGTAACTTCACCACAAACTTGTGAGTTTGGGCAAATAGTTTATTTTCTTTAGTGATTAATGTTTGAATTTTTCAAACTTAGGATTTGAACTTGGTTGAAGAAAATTTCTCAAAACCTCCACCCATCTCCCTCACCCATCTCTACCCTACCTGCTGGAGAAGGAGAGCAGCACCACACCCCCTGGCCCACCTGTCATGGACCTGGGTCATCTCTCCTCCACTCTCCTCTTTTCTTCTTTCTCTCCACCCAACCGGAGCCCTTCTCCTCTCTCCTTACTGGCCAAGCTTGGTCAGCCCGACCAGCTCCACTATGTCCCCTCTCCATCGCCCTCCCTAGCCAGTAGAAACAAAGGGCCCCCTCTCTCTCTCTCATGTCTGAGCCGAACCCTAGATCGGGTGGCACTCGTTATAACCACCCCGAGCCCTCCCCTGGTCATTTGTCCCCCTCTCGGTCCACTCCGCATCCCACTCCTCCCTCCTCTAGCGTAGAACCTCGAGCTCTCCCCCCCCCATTTGCCCTAGAGAAGAGGGGAATCTTTTCGGTGGCCGACGGGAGAAAACCGCCGTAGCCCCCGTTTCCCTCCACCATTCTTCCCCATTTTTGGTTCCCTGAGCTCCTCTCTGCTTGACCTAATCTTCCCCCTACTCTCTTGGCTCTGTTGCAGCTCGGGAACGTCTCGCTTGTCCGCGACCCGGGGAAGGTGCCGTCGTCACCACCATGGCACCCGGCGTTGCATGCAAGGTTTGAGGCCGCCCGTGAGCTCTCCTTCGACGCCTCGTCCACCTCCAACCTCTGTTTTGTCCGTACACAAGCCCTAGGTGAGCCCTGCGTGCTCGGCACTGTTGCTTCAAGCTCTTGCTCATCTGTTTCCTGTCGGGAGGTAGAAGAAGGCTGGAGGCCGTCGATTTCCAGATCTACGGTCGTCTTTAAATCATGCCCGATCTATTCTAGACCGTAGGATCTCAGATCCACGTCCGCTTACCTCTTCGCGATCCCACGCGCGCGAGTGAGCTGGCCCGGTCCGCTCGGCCCAGCTCGAGCCAGATCCGGCTTGCCTCCTATTTTTCTTTTATACTCTATTTTCCTGCTTATTTTCCCAGAGAATCAATAGCCTAATTTTTATTCATTTGTGGTTAATCTGTATTAGCTAAAATGGTGAGGTTAATTTTGTAACATGCCACACGTTTTCTTAATCATGTGGCTTTGGATTTAGTCAAAAATGTATTTCCTATTGTGTGGTACAATAGATCTAGTAAAAAGTATCCATTTTACCTTTTGTTTAATAACTTGGGTTTTATAAGTCCAAATCATGCAAACTTAGATCCTTTGGAAAGCCTGTAAAAATGTCTACCTAGATTGGTAATTCTTGCATGCAGGAGATTCTTCTAGATAAAGATATTTTTAGTTGAAGGATAACACCAGTGGGTATTTGGTGATTTTTAATTGTCTAATTAAAACAATTTTTGGGGAAAATCCACTTGGAGGTGGTAAATATAAGTTGGAGGTGTCATATACTATAAATGCAGATTTTTCCAGTAGATACTTTATGCTTAATGAATAAATTTCTTAAAAACAGGAAGATAGTCTCTTGAAGTGCATATTTGGAATTTCAGAGATTAATGCATGTCTAGTTTTGATTGGATAAGCCACCTCTGTCCATGAAGTGGTGTTGGGGGTATTTTTGTGGAATAGCCACAAGTTTTATCTAACTTACCCCACTGGTTTGGCATCAAAATAATCTATATTATTCTCTGTACCTAAATAATAGTCAGAAGTTTACCATATTTTAAAACAAGAATATTTTGAGCTACGAGTATCCAAATTAGGTGAATAAAATGTTCACTTAAAGAGAAAACTCATATCTTTACAGGGAAATTAACCTGGCATACAGGGGTTCTATAAAACTGAAATTACCTTCTGTTTGAGTTTGACATCAGTAGCTCTTAGCTGATTTTTAGTTTCTGCCTGGTAATAGATTTTTATGCATAACCAATTTTCAGAGATTCATAAAGTAACTAGGAGTAACGTGGTAGAAATGTTTATTTTTATGAAAAGTACTTTAAGAGTTATTCCTTTTCCATCTAAACAGTCCCATAATAACTATTTAAATGCATTAGTTATATTTTCTGTTCGGAATAAGAACAAGCTTGTGTTTAAAAGCTACCAACTTAGTAATCCAGGACCTATAAGAAACCCTTACTTTATCTTTTAAAAAAACATTAGTGTTGTGGTTATTATCCTTGTGTGTAATTAGCATATCCCCTTTTGTGCCATAAGGCAACCCTATGTGTTTGGTGTGTTTTGTTATGCTTGTGTTTACCATAGAGTGAATCCCTCCGATAGGTGGTTCTGTTTTGTGATGCTTCTTGTTTTGTTATTATACTTTAGATTATTATCAACTCCCATTTTGGGATTTACATTAGCCTCATTTGTTGCATGTTACGGTAGAACCGCAATCCGGGGAGGAGCAGTACGAGGTAGCTGAGCACAACTACGGAGAAGAAAAGGACCAGGGACAGTACTCTGAGCAAGGCAAGCCACCTCACCACTATAATGAACCCTATTATTTTTATCAAGCATGTTTTGTTTTCAAAATAAAATAATGCATGTTTTACTTCCTTTATGGCACCTTGCCACCCGAAACCTGTTTTTCAAAATATTGTTTGGCCGAAGTTATCCACTAGATTATTTATAGGAGTTACAAAGTGAGTTTTGACTTGGTGAGCCTTGTTGTTGAAGGCTCCATCAAGAAAATCAAGTTTTATAGTAGTATACTCTTGTCGTCTTACCTCAAAAATTTAGGATGGGAACCTATTTGATAAAACTGTTTTACGGAGGAAAACCCGAGGTGCTGGGAGCAATCGGAGAGCAAGTGTTTTATTAAAACCCGAGTTGCTGGGAGCCATCGGAGATGTTTGCGAATACCCGAGCTGCTGGGAGTAGTCGGAGGAGTGAAAGTTGTTTTTGAAAAACAAAGTACATCCCTAGCAGCCGCTCGAACAATTAACGCGTGCAACCACACTACCTGACATGGGTAGGGCTTAGCCGGAAGCTTGTCTGTTTTAGTGTTGGGGCTCTCATACTTTCTATGAGGGTTGGTCCCTCGAAGCCGGGTTGCCGTCTGGATGAGGCAATACACATGTGTTGAATCGCGCCGGACGAACGATTACGGAGGGTCTCCTGACGTGGCGGTGTGGCGTCCCGAGAAAAGACCAAGAGGTCTAGTGGAGCACGCGGTGCCGAGGAGAACAAACCTACCGGGAGGCCCCGATACTAGGGTGGTCATAGTGGAAAGTTTTGCTCGTGTTATCCGGACTCCTGCATGCTGTCGTATGACGGGCCGTGGCAGACACGGCGGAATGACCGATAGGTGTGGGTAGAGTGTGCAACCTCTGCAGAGTGTAAATCTATTCGAATAACCGCGTCCGCGGTCATGGACGGTTGGAAAGGCCACTGATCTAGGCGTATGGGAAGATTTGAGTTTTAAAAAGAGAAAGTGGTTTTCAGAGGAAAACAAGGAGGCACAAAGTGGTACCTGGGAGGTACGGAATTTGGGTAAGGATGGTTGATTCTCGGGGAGACAACCAGTCCGATCTCAAGTCAGGAAAGAAAAGGGTTACCCTTATCCTAATGTTTTGACAAAGTTTTACAAAAGAAAGTTTTGAACTTGGATATGCCCTTGATATATCTAAGAGAAGAGAATTCTATCTCTCAATGTTTTCTTCAACAAAGATATAGACATATCGTGATCTCTATGTTGAAAAGCATTGTATTCGAAAACTAAGCCCTATAGTCGTATATAGCAGCTATCCCAGTTTTCGAAAAGTGGTTTCTTGCATTATCATGAAAACTTAAGCCCTAGAGGTGGTCTCGTGAGTACGTAATTGTACTTATATGTCTTCGTCCCTGGATATTCAAATGTCCAGATTTCAATGAGGAGGCTTACGTCGAGGAGGAGGTGTATGACGACGACTTCGCCTCTTAGTTGTCACCGGTCAACTACACTTGTGGGATCAACGCTCGGAGATGTCAAGAGCCGTCGCTAGCCACGAGCTTCCTCTATCATAGTTAATTCCGTCCTGCGTGACGAGGTTTATTGACTTGGGATGTATGACCGCCTATGTGTTGTAAGACTTTTATTCGTACGACTTGAATGATGTAACTCTTTCATACCAATGTTGGTTATGTGATTGCGATGCACTGATCATTGGGATCGTGATCTTTTACATAACGTGGACATCTCGGACTTACTTCGAGGGGTCCTTACAGACTTGGTATCAGAGCCATCGTTGAGCTTAGGAGAATTTAGCAAGGTTGGGCGTCGACGTCACGCAAAAATGATTTTCCTAAAAATTTAGAAGAGAAACTTATAACATGCAGAATATACTGCTACCCCCTCCCCTCTATTATTAATTATCGATTCATATTATACTTGCATTAAACCTTATGTTTTTACCTGTTTAAAAATTTTGCACACCGTTCACTAATTCAACCTCCATTTAAAATTTTGTGGAGATGAGCGGAGAGTTCTCGTCGTCGATTCAGTTCGGAGTTGTGCCCGACTCCGGAGTTTCACGTCTGTTCCAGGAAGACTTACTCCAGTTGACCCGGCACTTGAGGCGTCCGCTACCTGAGCTGCTGATAGGACGATGTCTACCTATGGTTGGAGACGAGATGTCCTGGACCGTGAGGTGCTTCCTTCGAGGACCGCTGGTGCCACCCTTCACCGAGGAGCTGATTGAGGATGCCCTTGCATCGACTCAGATGGGGGCGTTTGTCGCAGTACTGCAGAGAGCTCTCGCCCGCTTGGTGTGTGCTCACAGCGCCGAGCTGGGCGGCACCCGTTTTGAGTTTTACTTTGGCTTGGACGAGCAGAGTAACCCTGTGCGGCCGCGTCCCCACCCCACTTTCGGGAACCACTTGGCCGAGCTGGGCCTCCTCGTCGAGTACACCCAGTCCCAGCTGGTCACTAGTCGTTTCGAGAGTGATCTTCACCGTCTGAATCACGACGGTGCTGAGGTGCGGATCTCAGCAGCTGAGCTGAGGATCGAGGACCTGGGGGCGCAACTCAAGGCATCTCAGGACAAGCTGAAGACCGTGGAGCTGAAGCTCAAGACCTCAGAGGAGCGTCTAGTGGACTCCCAGGCAGAGCTCAAGAAGGAGCGCAAGGAGCGCCGTTCCATCTTTGTGCCTTTCCAGACTACCCGCTTCTACAAGTTCCAGCTTGACGGTATGGTTGACATGATCCGGTCGACCATTGACGCCCGCGACGAGCGGATCAGCGAGCTGGAGAGCGAGGTGGAGGGGCTGAGCAAGGAGAACGACGATCTTCTGCCAGATGATGAGGAGCCTATGGAGGATATGGATATGGAGCCTGAGAGTGGGCAGTACGACGACGACCTTCGAGGCGAGGGCGGCGAGGACTCGGGGGCTGTGATGTCCGAGGACGAGGACCCCGACGAGCCACCCTTTGACAGTGACGCTGCCGTGGACGTGTAATAGCTAGTTGCGTAGTATCTTTTGGGTTAGGACCGAACCATCGCGATATGTGGATGCGATTGTGTGGTCTAGTTAGCTTGAGTGTGTGTCTAAATTATTGCAAGACTATGTCAGTTCGGTGTCTTGTGGTTGTGAACTATGTGATGATGCTTTTGGAACCTTTCTATGGGGTGGATCATATCTTCTTATGAGTAATGTCTTGCTGAAATTTGTATGCTACTGTGTATGATTGACGAACTCTTTTTCCAAAACTTGTTTTTTAAATTCTAATAGGAAAATAAATGTGTGTTTTATTCTGAAATTCAGAATGGCAAGGGATCCACCACCACCCCACCACCCGAGCCATCTATAGCTCAAGTGCTGCGTCTTCTCATGCAGGATCGCGAGGCAGCTCGCGCTGAGAGGAAAGCCAATCTCGCCACCCTGCAGCATCTTGCTCAGATCGCCGTCAACCAGGATGGCGGCCAAGGAAATGAGGAGCCCCGCTCCAAGCTTCGTGATTTTCAGAACACCAACCCGCCAGTCTTCTCTAAAAGTGAAGTGCCCCTGGATGCTGCTGATTGGATTTGTACCATTGAGAACAACCTAAGGGTCGCCCAAGTTGGTGACAATTAGAAGGTGGTTTACGCCACCCAATACCTCTCAGGGCCTGCCCGAGCATGGTGGGAGGCCATTCGTCTCTGCTGCCTCCGGAGGAAGTTGTGGCTTGGGCGGCGTTCAAGGCCAAGTTCTTGAAGCGTTATGTTCCCTCCGGACTCGTCAGTATCATGCGAGAGAAGTTCCTGCAGCTCAAGCAAGGCGGTATGTCCGTCAGTGAGTACTTGGAGAAGTTCACTACTCTGGCAAGGTATGCGCCCACCGATACCGATACTGAGGACAAGAAGAAAGAGAGGTTCATGAATAGACTTTATGATGAAATGCAGTTCATTCTGGTGGTGATGCCTTTCACCGACCTGGAGTCCTTAGCAGATGCTGCCATTATGATGGAACACAAGCGCAAAGCTTCGTTTGACAACCGCAAACGTCGCCAGCACATGCAGCAAGGCAGTAGCAGCAGCAGCCCAGCCGGGAGTTACCCCTGTCCGCGCCCTTCACCTCCACCAAGGACTTCCTATCCATCACCAAGGCCTTCAACTTTTGCACCAAGACCCAGCTATCCCTCTCGCCCACCTGCACCTCGTCCTGGAGGTGGTGTCAATCCCGGCCTCAACTTTAATAGGCCGCCTGCTCCTAAGCCAACTGGAGGGTGTTTCACTTGTGGACAGCCTGGCCATTTCTCTAGGGAGTGCCCCACTAGGCAGCCCGCTGGTAGTCGACCCAATGCTACCAAGTTGAATCAGGGGCTGTCTCGTTTGACGGGAAGCAAGGCTCCTTACCCCAAGAAGACAGGGCACATGGCACGTGGACACTTGAACCATATCAGCGCCGAGGAAGCTCAGGAGGCACCATACCTGGTCATGGGTACGTTCCATATCAACTCTGTACCTGCATCAGTTTTGTTTGGTTCTAGAGCATCCCATTCGTTTGCTACCGAGCCGTTTGTTAAGAGGACTGGCATGGTGCCAACTTTGATGCGTCGCCCTATGCTTGTGCAAATACCGGGAACCACTACTAGAGACAACTTGTCTTGCGATCAGACTCCTGTGGAAATTCAGGGAGCCCGATTCCATGCAGACTTGGTGGTATTAGGAAAACAAGGGATCGAGGTGGTTTTAGGCATGGACTGGATGGCGGTAAACCGAGGAAAAATAGATTGCACCAACAAGTCTATCACTCTAACCACCCCAGAAGGAGAAGAGATTACACACTTCTCAACCCATCATTCTACCTCGGGCCATTGCCATAAGAGTGTAGTTGAAACCATTCTGGAAGAGGTACCGGTAGTGTGTGAATACCCGGATGTATTTCCCGGAGAGTTACCCAGTATGCCACCTGATCGGGATATCGAATTCATCATTGAGTTGGTACCCGGTACTGGACCTATAGCTCAAAACCTTACCGGATGAACCCCGAAGAGTTGGAGGAATTAAAGAAGCAGTTGGATGACCTGCTCAAAAAAAGGATGATTCGCCCAAGTGCGTCACCCTGGGGGTCACCAATTATTTTTGTGGATAAGAGAGACGGTGCCACTCGCTTATGTGTGGACTACCGAAAGTTAAATGTTGTGACTATCAAAAATAAGTACCTTCTACCCAAAATTGAAGACCTGTCTGATCAACTCAACGGATCTCGAGTCTTCTCCAAGATCGATCTCTGCACCGGTTATCATCAGCTGAAAGTAAGAGAATCAGACATCCCTAAAACAGCCTTTGTCACTCGTTATGGATTGTTCGAGTATACCGTGATGTCCTTTGGCCTGACCAATGCCCCTGCCTATTTCATGAACCTCATGAACGAAGTATTCATGGAATACCTGGATAAGTTTGTGGTTGTTTTCATCGATGACATCCTGATTTATTCCAAGTTGGAAGAAGAACATGAGGAGCATCTGAGGTTGGTTCTTGGTACTCTTCAAGAACATCAGTTGTATGCTAAGTTCAGCAAATGCCAGTTTTGGTTGAGGGAAGTAGGTTTTCTTGGTCATGTTATCTCAGCTGGAGGGATATCGGTTGACCCAACCCACATCAAGTCCATCCTTGAATTCCCGACCCCCACTAACCATACCGAAGTGAGGTCCATCCTCGGATTAGCGGGTTATTTCCGCAAGTTTGTTGAGGGATTCTCGAGCATCGCAAAGCCTCTTACCCAACTACTGAAGAATGATCAGAAGTTTGTTTGGACCGACAAGTGTGAAGCCAGCTTCCAGGAACTGAAGAAGCGCCTTACTACCGCACCTATTTTAACCATGCCAGATGTGACCAAAGATTTTGTGGTTTACTGTGATGCCTCCAAACTTGGACTTGGGTGTGTCCTTATGCAAGAGGGCAAAGTGATTTCCTACTCGTCGCGACAACTCCGCAAGCATGAGCAGAATTATCCAACCCATGATTTAGAGCTTGCTGCAGTGGTTCATGCACTCAAGACTTGGCGTCACTTCCTGATGGGCAACCGTTGCGAAATTTACACCGATCACAAGAGTCTGAAGTATATCTTCACCCAGAGGGATTTGAATATGCGGCAAGGAAGGTGGATAGAGCTCATCAAGGATTATGACTTGGACATCCACTACCACACTGGAAAAGCTAACGTCGTTGCTGATGCCCTTAGCCGACAGCCGTGTTCGTTCAACTCCATGATGAAGACTCGATAACCAGAACTCTGGGAAGAGCTAGATAAATTGGGTATAGAAGTAGTCAGTTATGGAGCGATCGATCAACTCCTATTGCAGCCCACTTTATGGGGTCAAATCAAGAAAGCACATAAGGGTCACGAGAGTATTGAGGGCATCAAGCGAATGATGGACAAGGGGGAAGTCCCTGGATTCACCCTTGATTCCGAGGGTATTCTCTAGTACAAGGGACGTATCTGCGTACCATCAGATCCTGATTTGAAGTTGTTAATTATGAAGGAGGCCCACGAGACTTTGTACTCTATCCATCCCGGTGGAACCAAGATGTACCAGGACTTAAAACAGAATTTCTGGTGGCATGGCATGAAGCGTGAAATTGCACTCTTCGTCCAGAATTGCGACATCTGCCAAAGGATTAAAGCAGAACATCAGAGACCCGCTGGATTACTCCAACCTCTCAAGTTGCCCGAGTGGAAATGGGATGAGATCGGAATGGATTTTATCACTGGATTACCCCGATCCAATCGCGGGCATGACGCCATTTGGTTTATTGTGGATAGACTCACCAAAGTTGCTCACTTCTTACCTGTGCGAACCACCCATCGATCGGATCAGCTTGCGGATCTCCACATGTCCCGTATCGTCAACCTTCATGGAGTACCCAAGACTATCGTCTCCGATCAGGGAACCCAGTCCACTTCTCGATTTTGGACTAAGCTTCAAGAGGAGCTCGGAACCAAACTCTTTTTCAGCACCGCATATCACCCTGAGACAGGAGGACAAACGGAAAGGGTCAACCAGATCTTAGAGGATATGCTTAGATCTTGGGTGTTAGCTTATGGGGCCAAATGGGAAAGTTGTTTGCCGTTTGCCGAGTTCTCGTACAACATCTATCAAGCTAGTCTGAAAATGGCACCATTCGAGGCTTTGTACGGGCGCAGGTGCCGTACCGCCTTGAACTAGTATCAAATAGGAGACAGCCAAATCTTTGGGGTTGACACCCTGAGGGAAGCTGAAGAGCAAGTTCAACTCATTCGCGACCGCCTTAATGCCGCTCAATCAAGGCAAAAGAGTTACGCCGATTCCAAGAGGCGTGAACTCACCTTCAAGGCTGGTGATATGGTGTATCTGCGCGTTACACCACTCAAGGGAATGCAGCGTTTTCATGTGAAGGGGAAGTTAGCACCAAGGTATATTGGTCCTTTTAGAGTGATCAGTCGAAGAGGAGAAGTATCATATCAGCTAGACCTGCCACCCCATCTGTCCGAATTCCATGATGTATTTCATGTGTCTCTGCTCTGGAAGTGCCTGCAAGTTCCGGGAAGTACTCATTCTTATCAAGAGGTAGATCATCGCACCATTTATCTTAATCAAGATCTCACCTACCGAGAGCGACCCCTCCGTGTTCTCGCTGAAGACGTTCGTCTGACCCGGAGACGAAAGATCAGATTTCTGAAGATTCAGTGGAGCAACCATTCGGAAGAAGAAGCTACCTGGGAGCTTGAAGATTATTTGGAGCGTGAATTCCCTGGTTTCCTTTCTTCCTCAACTCTGGAATCTCGGGGATGAGATTCTCCCAAGGGGGGGAGGTCTGTAACACCCCTATTCTCTTAGCATTAGTATTGTGGTGTTAGCCTAGATTTTCTATCTTAGCAAAAACTTTTAAGTGTGAAATTTTTTGAGGCATGTAGTATCTTGTTGCACTTATTATTCTTGTTGAGCTCCACTAGCCTTCTAAGATGATAGAAACTCTAAAACCACAACAACTAAAAGAAAACATCAACTATTAGGATCTTCATGCCTGTTAAAACTTAGCCAAATTAGGAGCTATTATTAAACAAACCTCAAATGGTTTTTGACATGCTCTAGAATTTTTTTAATCTAGGTCATGTATAGCTTCATACCCTGGTCTAAATTTTCACAAAGGAGCTTGTTTGCACATAAATCCCACTAGCTTTTGTAGCCATCAGAATAACATGACCATTTGGGTTATTTTCTTTCTTTCCCCTTGCAAATTTATTTTCTTTTGTGTGCTCAATGAGGTGTTTTGCCTGGGCAATTACCAATTCAGTAACTTCACCACAAACTTGTGAGTTTGGGCAAATAGTTTATTTTCTTTAGTGATTAATGTTTGAATTTTTCAAACTTAGGATTTGAACTTGGTTGAAGAAAATTTCGCAAAACCTCCACCCATCTCTACCCTACCTGTTGGAGAAGGAGAGCAGCACCACACCCCCTGGCTCACCTGTCATGGACCTGGGTCATCTCTCATCCACTCTCCTCTTTTCTTCTTTCTCTCCACCCAACTGGAGCCCTTCTCCTCTCTCCCTACTGGCCACGCTTGGTCATCCCGACCAGCTCCACTCTGTCCCCTCTCCACCGCCCTCCCTTGCCAGTAGAAACTAAGGGCACCCCGTCTCTCTCTCTCTCTCATGTCCGAGCCGAACCCTAGATTGGGTGGCACTCGTTATAACCACCCCGGGCCCTCCCCTGGTCATTTGTCCCCCTCTCGGTCCACTCCGCATCCCACTCCTCCCTCCTCTAGCGTAGAACCTCGAGCTCTCCCCCCCCCATTTGCCCTAGAGAAGAGGGGAATCTCTTCGGTGGCCGACGGGAGAAAACCGATGTAGCCCTCGTTTCCCTCAACCATTCTTCGCCATTTTCGGTTCCCTGAGCTCCTCTCTGCTTGACCTAATCTTCCCCCTCCTCTCTTGGCTCTGTTGCAGCTCGGGAACGTCTCGCTCGTCCGCGACCCGGGGAAGGCGCCGTCGTCACCACCATGGCTCCCGGCGTTGCATGCAAGGTTTGAGGCCGCCCGTGAGCTCTCCTTCGACGCCTCGTCCATCTCCAACCTCTGTTTCGTCCGTGCACAAGCCCTGGGTGAGCCCTGCGTGCCCGACACCGTTGCTTTGAGCTCCTGCTCATCTGTTTCCTGTCGGGAGGTAGAAGAAGGCCGGAGGCCGTCGATTTTCAGATCTACGGTCGTCTTTGAATCATGCCCGATCTATTCTGGAACGTAGGATCTCAGATCCACGGCCTCTTACCTCTTCGCAATCCCGCGCGCGCGAGTGGGCTGGCCCGGTCCGCTCGGCCCAGCTCGAGCCAGATCCGGCTTGCCTCCTATTTTTCTTTTATTCTCTATTTTCCTTCTTATTTTCCCAGAGAATCAATAGCCTAACTTTTATTCATTTGTGGTTAATCTATATTAGCTAAAATGGTGAGGTTAATTTTGTAACATGCACACACGTTTTCTTAATCATGAGGCTTTGGATTTAGTCCAAAATGTATTTCCTGTTGTGTGGTACAATAGATCTAGTAAAAAGTATCCATTTCACCTTTTGTTTAATAACTTGGGTTTTATAAGTCCAAATCATGCAAACTTAGATCCTTTGGAAAGCCTGTAAAAATGTCTACCTAGATTTGTAAGTCTTGTATGCAGGAGATTCTTCTAGCTAAGGATATTTTTAGTTGAAGGATAACATACTTTTTAATTGTTTAATTAAAACAATTTTTGGGGAAAATCCACTTGGAGGTGGTAAATATAAGTTGGAGGTGTCATATACTATAAATGCAGATTTGTCCAGTAGATACTTTATGCTTAATGAATAAATTTCTTAAAAACAGGAAGATAGTCTCTTGAAGTGCATATTTGGAATTTCAGAGATTAATGCATGTCTAGTTTTGCTTGGATGAGCCACCTCTGTCCATGAAGTGGTGTTGGGGGTATTTTTGTGGAATAGCCACAAGTTTTATCTAACTTACCCCACTGGTTTGGCATCAAAATAATCTATATTATTCTCTGTACCTAAATAATAGTCAGAAGTTTACCATATTTTAAAACAAGAATAACTTGAGCTAGGAGTATCCAAATTAGGTGAATAAAATGTTCACTTAAAGAGAAAACTCATATCTTTCCAGGGAAATTAACCTTGCATACAGGGGTTCTATAAAACTGAAATTACCTTCTGTTTGAGTTTGACATCAGTAGCTCTTAGCTGATTTTTAGTTTTTGCATGGTAATAGATTTTTATGCATAACCAATTTTCAGAGCTTCATATAGTAACTAAGAGTAATGTGGTAGAAAGGTTTATTCTTATGAAGAGTACTTTAAGAGTTATTCCTTTTCCATCTAAACAGTCGCATAATAACTATTTAAATGCATTAGGTATATTTTCTGTTTGGAATAAGAACAAGCTTGTGTTTAAAATATACCAACTTAGTAATCCAGGACCTATAAGAAACCCTTACTTTAGCTTTTAAAACAACATTAGTGTTGTGGTTATTATCCTTGTGTGTAATTAGCATAACCCCTTTTGTGCCATAAGGCAACCCTATGTGTCTGGTGTGTTTTGTTGTGCTTGTGTTTACCATAGAGTGAATCCCTCCGATAGGTGGTTCTGTTTTGTGATGCTTCTTGTTTTGTTATTATACTTTAGATTGTTATCAACTCGCATTTTGGGATTTACATTAGCCTCATTTGTTGCATGTTACGGTAGAACCGCAATCCGAGGAGGAGCAGTACGAGGTAGCTGAGCACAACTACGGAGAAGAACAAGACCAGGGACAGTACTCTGAGCAAGGCAAGCCACCTCACCACTATAATGAACCCTATTATTTTTATCAAGCATGTTTTGTTTTCAAAATAAAATAATGCATGTTTTACTTCCTTTGTGGCACCTTGCCACCCGAAGGCTATTTTTCAAAGTATTGTTTGGCCAAAGTTATCCACTAGATTATTTATAGGAGTTACAAAGTGAGTTTTCACTTGGTGAGCCTTGTTGTTGAAGGCTCCATCAAGAAAATCAAGTTTTCTAGTAGTATACTCTTGTCATCTTACCTCAAAACTTTAGGATGGGAACCTATTTGATAAAACTGTTTTACGGAGGAAAACCCGAGTTGCTGGGAGCAATCGGAGAGCAAGTGTTTTATTAAAACCCGAGTTGCCGGGAGCCATCGGAGATGTTTGCGAAAACCCGAGCTGCTGGGAGTAGTCGGAGGAGTGAAAGTTGTATTTGAAAAACAAAGTACTGCCCTAGCAGCCGCTCGAACAATTAACCCATGCAACCACACTACCTGACATGGGTAGGGCTTAGCCGGAAGCTTGTCTGTTTTAGTGTTGGGGCTCTCATACTTTCTATGAGGGTTGGTCCCTCGACGCCGGGTTGCCGTCTGGATGAGGCAATACACATGTGTTGAATCGCGTCGGACGAACGATTACGGCGGGACTCCTGACGTTGCGGTGTGGCATCCCGAGAAAAGACCAAGAGGTCTAGTGGAGCACGCGGTGCCGAGGAGAACAAACCTACCGGGAGGCCCCAATACTAGGGTGGTCATAGTGGAAAGTTTTGGTCGTGTTATCCGGACCCCTGCATGCTGTCGTATGACGGGCTGTGGCAGACACGGCGTATGGGCAGATTTGAGTTTTAAAAA
Organism: Poa annua; assembly: GCA_026929855.1. Taxonomy (NCBI): domain Eukaryota; kingdom Viridiplantae; phylum Streptophyta; class Magnoliopsida; order Poales; family Poaceae; genus Poa; species Poa annua. Next base: position 76,581,901 of record CM049426.1, read on the forward strand.
GAGAAAGTGGTTTTCATAGAAAAAAAAGGAGGCACAAAGTGGTACCTGGGAGGTACGGAATTTGGGTAAGGATGGTTGATTCTCGGGGAGACAACCAATTCGTTCTCAAGTCAGGAAAGAAAAGGGTTACCCTTATCCTGATGTTTTGACAAAGTTTTACAAAAGAAAGTTTTGAACTTGGATATGCCCTTGATATATCTAATAGAAGAGAATTCTATCTCTAAATGTTTTCTTCAACAAAGATATAGAGATGTCGTGATGTCTATGTTGAAAAGCATCGTATTCGAAAACTAAGCCCTATAGTCGTATATAGCAGCTATCCCAGTTTTCGAAAAGTGTTTTCTTGCATTATCATGAAAACTTAAGTCTTAGAGGTGGTCTTGGGAGTACGTAACTGTACTTATATGGCTTCGTCCCTGGATATTCAAATGTCCAGATTTCAATGAGGAGGCTTACGTCGAGGAGGAGGTGTATGACAACGACTTCGCCTCTTAGTTGTCACCGGTCAACTGCACTTGTGAGATCAGCTCTCGGAGATGTCAAGAGCCGTCGCTAGCCACGAGTTTCCGCTATCGTAGTTAATTCCGTCCTGCGTGACGAGGTTAATTGACTTGGGTCGTATGACCGCCTATGTGTTGTAAGACTTTTATTCGTACGACTTGAATGATGTAACTCTTTGATACCAACGTTGGTTATGTGATTGCGATGCACTGATCATTGGGATCATGATCTTTTACATAACGTGGACATCTCGGACTTACTTCGAGGGGTCCTTACAATGCGCGACATGTAAAGGTCCGCCAGTTGATCAGAGCGGTGACGAGTGCTCACAGGGAGAAAATGTGCAATCTTGGTGTGTCTATCCACAATAACCCAAATGGCGTCATGACCGCGATTGGATAGGGGTAGTCCAAATAGCAACTTGAGGGGTTGGAGTAATCCAGCGGGTCGTTGATGTTCTGCTTTGACCCTTTGGCAGATGTCACAATTCTGGACGAAGAGTGCAATCTCACGCTTCATGCCATGCCACATGAAATTCTGCTTTAAATCCGCATACATCTTGGTTCCACCAGCGTGGATAGAGTACAAAGTCTCGTGGGCCTCCTTCATAATCTACTGCTTCAAATCATGGCCTGATGGTACGCAGATACGTTCTTCGTACTAGAGAATACCCTCAGAATCAATGGTGAATCCAGGGACTTCCTCTTCGTCCATCCTTTGTTAGATGCCCTCAATACTTTTGTGATCCTTCTGTGCTTTCTTGATCTGATCCCATAAAGTGGGCTGCAATAAGAGTTGATCGACCGCTTGATAACTGACTACTTCTATACCCATCTTGTCTAGCTCTTCCCAGAGTTCTGGTTGTCAAGTCTTGATCCTGGAGTTGACCGAACACGGCTGTCGGCTAAGGGCGTCAGCTACGACGTTAGCTTTTCCAGGGTGATAGTGGATTTCCAAGTCATAATCCTTGATGAGCTCTATCCATCTCCGTTGCCTCATATTCAGATCCCTCTGAGTGAAGATATACTTCAAACTCTTGTGGTCGGTGTAGATTTCGCAACGGTTGCCCATTAAAAAGTGGCGCCAAGTCTTGAGTGCAGTAACCATGGCAGCAAGCTCAAGATCATGAGTAGGGTAATTCTGCTCGTGCTTGCGGAGTTGTCGCAATGAGTAGGAAATCACCTTGCCCTCTTCCATAAGGACACACCCAAGCCCTAGTTTGGAGGCATCACAATAAACAACAAAATCCTTGGTCACGTCTGGCATGGTTAAAATAGGTGCAGTAGCAAGGCGTTTCTTCAGTTCTTGGAAACTGGCTTCACACTTGTCGGTCCATGTAACATCCCAACATTTCATAATGTTAAAAAATCACAAAAATTTAAACCTTTTCTTTTATTCAAATAAAATATTAAATGCATAAGAAAACCAACTATGAAAGACTTCAAACATATTGAAAAGGTTTAATATTTCAATTATCTCAGTTTATCTTTATTTTTCAAAAGTTGTTTCAAGTTAAAAGATTTTATTATCCATTGTAATAATTAAAACCTCAATATCTAATTTGACAAATGTTTTACAAACCTTGAAACCATATTCATGAAATAAAAGGTTTCTTTATGAGTATTTGATTTCAACCACTTAGCAATAGCAACTCATAAATTAAAATAATAATTACAAGTGTTATTTGAAACTTTGAAAACATTGTCTATTTGCCAAAAGATTATTATTCATTTACCCAAGTTCAAAACATAGTTTTGTATATTTCAAGTCTATAGTGTATAACTTTAAAACTTCATAGATTTTATAACTAATGATTTATTCAAATAAGCATTTCAATAACTTAAATTATTCTTACCAATTTTCAATACATAAAATGATTTCATGAATATATTTAAAATAAGCAATGAATTAATTGTAGGAAATCCTTCAAAGATAAGTTATGAAGTGTTCAACATAATTGTTCATAATATAAAAACTTATGGTGCACAAAGTATTTTGAATTAAAAATGATTTCACTTCATTTTCTCTTTTCATTTCCAATAGTTGTAATATCTTATGTAAATAACCTATTAAAGCTAAAATTGATTTCATATTTGAATATGAGTTTAATAACTTAAATTCAAACATAATTGAATGTGGTAATTGCATAAATTTAATTTAACCCCAAATGAATTTATTAAATTACTATTTTCAAAGTTGACCTAAATGGGCAAATTTGCATTTTATGATTATTTCAAAATATTAATTTTCAAAAGTTTTCAAAATATGCCCACTACTGTTTTAAAACATAGATATGGATATTACAAATTTTTAGAAACTGATTTGACTTCATTTGGAGTTATAAATCAAAAGATATGAATAAAATGGAATAAAACAGAAAATTAAATATCGGGATGACGTCAGCGATGACGTCATCATCTTCAACCTCCGTCCGAGAAATCCGGCCGAGATCCTCTCCCAAATTCGTTCAAAATCAGCACGGTTCTTGCGGGGTTTCTTCCCAATATCTGACCCCATATAAAGGACCCGACGCCGCGGTTCGTTTGGCCCCAAAAAACCCCTAACAGAGCGCCGCCAGGCCGCCGTTGCCGCTCGCCGGAGTCGCTGGCCCGCAGCCGCGCTTTTCTCCGTTTTCCCGGCGAGGTGAGCCACCTCTCTGTCCGAGACAGTGCCCAGCTCCTCCGCTGCAGCCGCGCGCAACTCCTCACCCCTTCCCCGCCTTTCTTCCGCAGTAGAAGCGAGCCATCGCGTGCGTCGCCGGAGTTCGCCGTCAGCCGAACACCTCCGCCCATGTCGTCACGTGTGTACAGGAAGAAATCGACGGCGAAGCCTGCACCATCGAGCTCCTCGTCGCGCGCTGAACCTCCTAGTCGCCTCGCCGAGTCCAGGGGGAACCGGAGCGTCGCCGACGTCCTCGACCGAGCCGCGCGCCGCCGTCCTCCCCAACTCCGGCCACTGGAGCACCGCCACAGTAAGTTCAACGCTCCCTGGCCGTTTGATCTGTTTTCTACGCGTAGGATTAGATCCTCAGATCGAAGCGGTACGAGTCGTGTCGATCCGTCGGATCTGGATCTGACGATCCAGATCGACTGGAGCCGAGCCGAGCCACGGCTCAGACTAAGCCGAGCCTAGCCGAGCCCAGCCATTCACAGCCCGCCACGTGGCCAACCTGTTTCTGTTATATTTCCGAATAGATTTAATTGGCAGATTTACAGAAAAGTCCCTACAACTTAGAATCTTCATAACTTTTAACCCATTATCCAAATTGGACAATTTTTTTGTCAAATTAAATCCCTTGACCAGTAGAATCTATTGGCACTTTTAAAATAAAATTTTGACTAGTTTAAATTGATCCAACTTTCAGATTTAGAAATTGTGTAAATTTGACATAGATTCAAATTCATATGTCTAAAATTTGCAAATAAAATATTTTTGGAAATCTTAAGATATGTAGAATGATGAACCACTGTGATAAATAAAATTTGAACAATTTTAAAAGAATTTTATAATCAGATACTTATTTGATTTTAATTTGGCATAATAAAATCTTTTATTAATGTATTTCAAATTATTTTCTTTGCACTAATGCCATAAATTATTGCCTTGACCAGAGAAAACTCAACTTCCATTATTATTAATCTATTTCACAACATTAAGATGTAAGTTTTGTTAAAACCCTGTTAAAATGATACATTTTATTTATAAATGTTATTGGTTAATTAGGTGTTACTAAAACTGTGATCTAAAACTTTATGTCATTGCAAATAACTGGGTTATTATAAATTACTATGAACTTTTAAGTTGGGAATAAAAAATGTATATATATGATAAAATAAGAAATTATTGAATATTAAGTTGTTTTAAAATCCTTTTTTTTCCAAATTGATGTCTAATCTTGTGAACAATGCCAAAACCAAATATGATTAAAATAATTTTTGAAACTTAGACTTGTGAAATGTTTTAGATATGCTAAATATCTTAAAGTTGCAAACCTTGTTTTAATTTGTTTTCAAAACATCTTGACCCTGCTTTTATGTAAATCTTTTCCAAGACCATCGCCTGACCAAATTGGCAAACCCTTAACTCAATCACAATAATTCCTTTTGCACCTTGAATTATGTGATACCCTTGACCAAACCCTGTGCTAAGCCTTTTTACGCTTGTTTGTTTTAATTGTTATGTGCTTGTTGAATTGCTTGTTTATTGTATGTCTTTTTACTTTATAGATTGAACGGAGTGCAACGTTCGTGGTCGACAATGAGTGTGTGAGAAACGACAACATTCATCAGGCAAGTGACTTCATAAAACACCTATTATTTATTCTATTGCATACCTAGTGTTTTAAGCAGTATTTGCAAAAGTAGTATGCATGATAGGTATTTGGGAGATTTGTAGTATGCTATGCAAACCTGTTAGGTTACCCCTTAGAAATTCTAGTTAGAACACTATTATAATTTAGTGGAAGTACCTGCTGCAAAAATGATTGTTTTATTGTGATGTGATAAATGAAAATTTCACTAAATTAATTTAACGCCTGGGTGGATTGGGTCGATCGGGGAGGTTTCAAGTTGAGTGGCTTCTCAGGGCCAAGTTTCATGGTCGTCTTCGCCCAAGATAGTTTTCACTTACTTGGGGCCATGATATGCGGTGTTAACCTGAGTTGCTCACTTGTGGAAGGCCACCCAGGGGTATGAGATTTAAGTTTACACTGAGTTTAGTTGCTTATCGTGCAACCATTGGTCAATATGGGCTCTGTCTTGATGGAGTAAGTTGATGTGGACCTGGGTCAAGAGATTGATGGTGGTAGAGTTGATATGATGGTGGTAATCTCTTAGTATGATCATGGGAAAGCAACTTCTTAAAAATCTCGTCTTGATCTTCTCCTTTTCCTTCTCACTAAAGGAGTGTAGAGGATAGTTTGGGTTGATTGAGTCTAATGGTGAAAGTGCACACCCTATCGAGAGTTAAAACCTAAGATCTTAGCCGTGTCCCCGGCATCGGACAATTTGAGTAACTACACAAGGCTGTGTTCTGAAAATCTCTTCATCCCAATTTCTTAATAAAATTGTGTTGGGTGAACATGGGTAGGAGACATGGACTTGTCTCGAGATGTCTCTGAAAGAGAAGATATTGATTTAAGAAAATTGTTTATCAAAAGTAGGAGAAAACTTGCTTTATGCAATAGCCTTGAGCTCCACCAGCCAAATAAGCATATAGATATAGCTTAGTAGAATATTAGCTTTTAAAAGTCACTTGCCACCACAATTCAATTGTGCTGACCCTTTATAGCTAAGCTGCAACTAAACCTTGCAGATTCGACAGACGACGAGTGAGTATTCGATAGGATTTCGAGTCTACAACCAACATGATATTCTTGTGGCACATGAAGATGATGAGGCTCATTTTATCTATTGTTTTCCGCTGCTGCTCTTTGAATTTTGCTAGCCTTTTCAGGTTATGCAAGTTGTAAGAGATATTTGTAACACTGGATCATGCGATTTAATAAAGTATTTGACACTTTTGCATGATATACATCTTAAACTGTGGTGCTAGCATTTGATCCAGGGACTAGCACATTAACACAGGGACTTCCACCTTATAATAAGAGGTGAGGTCGCTACAGTCCAAACAAACTTCTGGTCTTTGTTTAGCAATTGAGTCAGAGGCTTTGCGATACTTGAGAATCCCTCCAAAAACTTGCGATAATAACCGGCCAGTCCGAGGATAGATCTTACCTCGGTTTGGTTAGTGGGAGTTGGGAATTCAAGAATGGATTTGATATGGGTTGGGTCAACAGATATTCCTCTAGCTGAAATAACATGGCCCAAAAAGGCTAACTCTTTTAACCCAAACTGGCATTTACTGAACTTAATATACAACTGATGCTCACAAAGGGTTCCAAGAACCAATCTCAGATGCTCTTCATGCTCTTCTTCCGACCTGGAAAAATCAGGTTTTCATCGATTAAGACTACCACAAATTTATCCAAGTACTCCATGAACACCTTGTTCATGAGGTTCATGAAACAGGCAGGGGCATTGGTCAGGCCAAAAGACATACGGTATATTCGAACAATCCATAACGAGTGATGAAGGATGTTTTAGGGATGTCCGATTCTCTCACTTTCAGCTGATGATATCCGGTGCGGAGATCGATCTTGGAGAAGACTTGAGCTCCAGTTGAGTTGATCAAACAGGTCTTCAATTTTTTGTAGAGGGTACTTATTCTTGATAGTCACAACATTTAACTTTCGGTAATCCACACATAAGCGAGTGGTACCGTCTCTCTTATCCACAAAAATTATTGGTGATCCCCAGGGTGACACACTTGGGCGAATCATCCCTTTCCTAAGCATGTTATCCAACTGCTTCTTTAATTCCTCCAACTCTTCGGGGTTCATCCGGTAAGGTTTTTGAGCTATAGGTCCAGTACCGGGTACCAACTCAATATCCCGATCAGGTGGCATACCGGGTAACTCTCCGGGAAATAAGTCCGGTGTTTGCTCGGTGGGAACTAGGGTATCAAGAGCCCATTCCCCCCAGGCCTCGCACGCGGGCCAGTCAGACGAAACGACTAAGGACCAGGCGTCACCGCCTGGCGGGACCCTCAAGAGACAATTCCCCTCGAGGGCCTGAAGAGGAAACGAGGGCCTCAAGGGACCCCTCGCCTCAGGGGATCCTCCCCCCAAGGAACCAACCCGCCTGAGGGGAGTCCAACAGGAATCTCCCCTCAGGCCTGAAGGGAAACGTCGCGGCCAAGGAAGCACAGCAGGGCGCATGTGACCTCTGCCATGCTCTTGCAGTGACGCACGCACCCCCGTCGTTGTCCTTGGCGATAAAGTGGTCAACAAAGCTGCTCCGCCTGCTGTGCAGCTGTGAGGACCTTCTACTCTGACGATAAAGCAGGTGGACGGCGCGACCCTCCAACGGAGATTGTCATCGCATGCTCCACCTCAGAGACTTCCCGCTATGCTGATAGTACCGCGCGGTCGGCCGCCTGTTGGCCACGGCGTCACCTTTATCAACAATGGACCGAGTCCATGGACGAATGGAGCGCGGTGGACTCGTGCGCCGCCCTGCCACTGGAATGTGGGAGCCACCTTGAAGGCCAAGCCGAAGGAGAAGGCCCGAGGCGCCTATAAAAGAGAGAAGACATCCATCGTAGCAAGGGTCGGCCCTTGCGTGCAAAACATCCTTGTAAACCCTAGCAACGCTGGTTAGGTTAGCCTCTGGCTGGAGGAGGAAGAAGATCATCGCTTCCCTCCCCGGGCAAGAATTGCCTCAAGGGGGCTTCCGGCAAGCTCAATTGTACTGTAATCCTCCACATATAATACAGACAGGCAGGAGTAGCGGTCTTACCTCCTCACGAGGGCCGTGAACCTAGGTAAAGGACGGTGTCTTCCTTGGTCAGGTGTGCGTCTTCTTCGGGTCCGGCGAGCAACGTCGCGGAGCCACTTGAGGGTTTAGACCTCCGCGTTCAATCCCCTCTCGAACTACACTTCAGGAAGGGACTACCCCCGATTCCTGGGAGTCATAACCCGACATTTGGCGCGCCAGGTAGGGGATTGAGGCGCGTCAACAACCTTCGAGTTCGTCTCCGCACCATGGTGAACATGCGCGCCACCCGCACCGCTCGAGTCAACCGACGTGCGCCCGTGGGAGCACACGCGCCCCCAGGTGCCGCGACCACCCGCGCACGACGGGGCCGACCCCGCCACGAGGAGCATGTCCCTTCTGGCCCTCACGCGGAGGCACCGGAGCACGACGCCGAGGACCAAGAGGACGCGCAGTCGTCTCACCCGACGCATCGCCCGAGCGGCTCGGGCCCGGGGAGGACAGACCCTGCGCCCCACACCGCGCTGCTCATGGCGCAGGAGCTGCTCCGCTACCAGCCCACCGCTGAGGCCCACGAGCAGTGGCTCCAACGCCTTTACCACCTCGTCGGCATAGAAACGACGCGCCCCGCTCCGTCACAGTCCAACATGCACCCCTCTCTCGCGGGCATGGTCGCAAAAAATGCGCCTCCGCCACCACCGGGGCCTGCACCGGCTGCGGCACAAAGGGCTGCTTCGCACGCGTCCTCGCCACACAATTGCTTAATTGTGCAGCGCACCGCGCCCGACGCTCTTGTGGGGATGGAGCTCCAGCGAGACCGCGAGAACAGGCTCGTGGAGGAGCTCGGCCAGGCGGGACAGCAGAACCGCGGCGCGCTTCAGCACGGGGTTGCTACGTACACCTCTGGCTGCATGGCGTTCACTCGCTCTCTGCATCGTGTGGTCTTGCCGCATAATTTCAGGCCGGATCTTCCCAAGGGCTACGACGGCTCCAGCAACCCTGTCGAGTTCCTGCAGCTCTACACCACCTCCATCCAAGCTGCGGGGGGAGACGACAAGGTCATGGCCAACTGGTTCTCCCACGCGCTACGCGACTCTGCGCTGTCGTGGCTCCTAAACCTCCCGGAGGACTTTGTGAACTCCTGGGAGGAGCTCTGCAAGCAGTTCGTCTCCAACTTCAAGGGGACGTACGAGCGCGCCCTCACCCACAACGATCTGCGCGCTGTGGTGCAGAGGAAGGATGAAACGCTCCACAAGTATATCCAGTGCTTCAGCCAAGTGCGCAACAAGACCCCGAACATCCTCGACACTCAAGTCATCGCCGCTTTCCGCGAGGGCGTCACAAACAGCAGGATGCTCGAGAAACTGGGCATCCACGACAAGCTCACCTATGTGGTCAAGCTGTTCGACATGGCGGACAAGTGCGCCAAGGCTGAAGAGGGACTCCTCTTCGTGAAAATATCCTAGAGAGGGGACGATCATGCTGAGGGGTCCAAGAGCCAAAAGAAGAAGGAGGAGCCCAAGCGCAAGGTCACCGCAGTTCTCGCGGCAGAGCCTGACACAAAAGGCACCCGCAGGGACTCCCCCGAGGCTGGAGAGAGGAAAGATGATCATCGCCCTTTCTGCATCTACCACAACAGGCGCGGCCACTCTACGGAGTCCTGCTACGACCTCAAAAGGTTGAGCAAGGAGCGCGAGCAAGCAGAAGGCAGTGGCAGCCGCGGTCGAGGCCGTGGCTACCGCGGGAGCGGACGCAAGGGCGGCTACAAGAGACCATCTAGAAATCAGGCCAACGCCACAGAAAAGAACGGCAACCTCCCTGACGAGGAAGATGTCGGCTACCAAGCCCCGAGGGGCGCCATCGCCAGCATCCTCGGGGGGGGGGGGGGGGTGCAGGCGCCGAAGTCGAACAACCAGTTCAAGCACTTCGCCCGCGAGCTCAACGCCGCCCTCCCTAGCACGGAAACCTCCAGGCCCCTCAAGTGGTCGCAGTACACCATCGCCTTCGGCGCTCAGGACCACCCCAAGTCCACCAAGACTGTTGGAACCCTCCCGCTGGTCTGCACCCCCACCATCGACAATGTGGCTGTCTCCAAGACGCTCATCGATGGCGGAGCAGGCCTGAACGTTATCTCCATAGATACATTTGAAGCGCTTCAAGTGCCCTACGAGCGGCTTATGCCCTCGAGGCCCTTCACGGGGGTCACCAGCGGCTCGATTGAGCCTCTAGGCCAGGTCAGGCTTGCCGTCACCTTCGGGAGCGAGGAAAATTACCGCACCGAGCACATCGACTTCGATGTCGCGCACATCGGCCTGCCGTACAACGCCATCCTCGGCTACCCCGCGCTTGCGAAGTTCATGGCTATCACGCACCATGCGTACAACATGGTCAAGATCACCGGCAGCGCCGGCACGATCACCATACGTGGGCATGTCCTGGACGCTACGCGCGCTGTTGAGACGGCCTACAAGACCGCCGCCATGGCCTTCCCCGCAGACGAGGACCAAGAGCCTCTCGAGGGCCCAAGAAGAAGAAGCAGTTGTTCTCCCAGGAGGCAGCTGCTACCAAGAAGATCTCTCTGAGCTCAGGGAGCTCGGGGGCTGAAGGCTCGGGGGCTAGCATCACCATTGGCGCCGCGCTTCCACCAAAATAGGAAAGCGGGCTCGTCGCCTTCCTCCAGGCAAACTCTGACATGTTCGCATGGACACCGTCAGATATGTCTGGTGTACCGAGGGAGGTGATCGAGCACCACTTGGCCGTGTGCCCAAACGCGCGCTCCGTCAAGCAAAAAGCAAGAAAGCAAGCCCCCGAGAAGCAAGCATTCATCGTCAAGGAGGTCGAGAAGCTCAAAGCGGCAAAAGTCGTTCTCGAAGTCACGCACCCCACTTGGCTCTCCAACGGCGTGGTAGTCCCAACCCCCGCCGGCGGAGGCCGCCTCTGCATCGACTACACTGATGTAAACAAGGCCTGCCCCAAAGACCCTTATCCCATGCCCAGAATCGACCAGATCGTGGACTCCATGGCAGGCTGCGACCTCCTCTGTTTTCTCGATGCCTTCTCTGGTTATCACCAGATTAAGATGGCTAAAGAGGATGAGGAGAAGACGGCCTTCCTCACCCCATGCGGTGTGTATTGCTACATCTTCATGCCCTTCGGCCTAAAAAATGCCGGAGCCACTTTCCAGAGGTAAATGAGGATAGCCCTTGGCGGGCAAATGGGGAGAAACGCTGAAGCATATGTCGATGACATCGTCGTGAAGTCGCGAGAAGGAAATACTCTTCTCGGAGATCTTGAAGAAACCTTCGCCAGCCTGCGCAAGGTGAACATCAAGCTCAACCCCGCCAAGTGCGTCTTTGGAGTACCTTCAGGCAAATTGCTGGGGTTCCTCGTGTCTCATCGGGGCATAGAGGCGAACCCAGACAAAATCAAGGCCATAGAAGGCATGCAACCTCCACGCAGGATCAAGGACATGCAACGCCTGGCAGGCTGCATGGCCAGCTTGGGCCGATTCATCTCCAAGTTCGGCGAAAGGGCCCTGCCGTTTTTCAAGATCATGAAAAGAACGGGCACTTTCAAGTGGACCCCTGAAGCTGAAAAAGCATTTGAGGACTTGAAGAAGTACTTGGCCAGCCCACTTGTAATGGTCGCCCCAAGGCTTGGCGAGCACCTGAAGCTGTACTTGTCAGCTACTCCACAAACAGCCAGTGCTGTCAGTTTGGTGGAAAGAGAGGAGCATGTACTTCACAAGAAGAGTGCAACCACTCCAAAGAGAAAGCCTCCTGATAAAGAGCTCGACGAAAGGGTAGTGCTCACAAAGCCACCGCCAGGCCCAAAGCCTCAAGAGGGGACCGCCCCGAGTCAACTGCTGCAAGAGGTTCATGCCGAAGGGACTGAGGAGCCTCAAGAGGCTAACACACTTGAGGCCCAGGAGGAGCGTTGCGAGGCCAAGTCCCTCGAGGCCACGTCCCTCAAGGCCACGTCCCTCGAGGCAAAGTCCCTCGAGGCCACGTCCCTCGAGGCAAAGCCCCTTGGGGCCGAGTCCTTCAAGACTAAGTCCCGCGAGGCCAACACCCTCGAGGCCCAGGACAAGCCCCTTGAAGCCAACCCCATCGAGGGCCAAGCTGGGCCACCTCAGGCGAAAGACGCCAAGGAAACAGGAACTACTCTCGTCGAGCATCCAGTTTACTTCGTCAGCACAGTACTGCGTGATGCTCGCGAGCGGTACCCGATGCAGCAAAAGCTTCTCCTCGCAATCCTCATCGCCTCAAGAAAGCTGCGACACTACTTCCAGGGGCACCCCATAACGGTGGTAACCTCTTTCCCCCTGGAGAAAATTCTGTGCAACCTAAATGCAACAGATCGTGTCGCAGGATGGAACATCGAGCTACAACCATTCAATTTGCGCTTCGATACCGCAAGGGTAATCAAAGGAAGAGCGCTGGCAGACTTCGTCGCCGAATGGACTGATCCAACCCCTGAAGAGCCGTGGGAAGAAGAGCTAGAGTCCTCTGGAGCCGCAATGCCCAGCCTCTGGATCATGAAGTTCGACGGAGCTTTAGCTTGTCGGCGCGGTGGCGCAGGCATAGTCCTGACCTCACCCAAAGGCGACAAGTTGTATTACGCAGTCCACCTATGCTTCGGAATCGACAAGATATCCAACAACATCGCCGAGTATGAAGGGTTGCTTGCTTGCCTACGCGTCGCAATCGCCCTAGGCGTCAAGCATATACTCATCAAGGGCGACTCCCAGCTGCTCGTCAACTTCTCCAACAAAAGCTACAAGCCCAAGGACGACCACATGGCCGCATACCTTTAAGAGGACCGTAGGCTGGAGAAGAACTTCAGGGGAATGGAGCTCATGCATATCCCAAGAAAGGAAAATCAAGAGGCTGATGACATCGCCAAGCGTGCATCAAAGCGGCAGGCTCAGCCGACAGGTGTCTTTGAAGAAAGGCTCGTCAAAGCATCCATAAAGCAACCCCTAGAGGCCCTGCCCGCAAGCACAGAAGAAGCGCTCCCGCCACCACCTGCAAGCGGAGCTCCAGGTTGCGGGCCACCCACGGGGGAGCGTATGTTTCTCATAGCGGTGCACCAAGAGGCAGGATGGATCGACAAGATCAAAGACTACCTCCACAAAGGGTTCCTTCCCGAGGAAGATGCTGAAGCGGAGCGAATTGGCCGCCAAGCAAAATCGTACCAAATCCTCGAAGGAATTATCTACCGCAAGCGCCCAAACGGCATCGCGCTCAAGTGCATCCCTCCTGAAGAAGGAAAACTGCTAATTAAGGACATCCACAGCGGGGAATGCGGCCACCATTCGTGCGCGCGCACCCTCGCAGGAAAAGTCTTCAGGAGCGGCTTCTACTGGCCTCAAGCGCTTCAAGATGCAACGGACATCATTCAAGCTTGGGAAGCATGCCAATTTCACGCCAAGCAAATCCACCAACCAGCGCTGGGGCTACAAAACATTCCGCTCTCGTGGCCGTTTGCGGTCTGGGGGCTGGACATCCTGGGACATTTCCCAACGGCGCAAGGTGGATATCGCTACCTCTTCGTGGCCATTGACAACTTCACAAAATGGCCTGAAGTGGAGGCGACGCGCACAATCACAGTAGGCGCGGCGGTGAAATTCATCAGAGGCCTGGTCTGCCGCTTCGGAGTGCCTAACCGCATCATCACCGACAATGGCTCGCAATTCACAACTGGCATCTTCAGAGCCTACTGTCAGAAAATGGGCATCAAGCTCTGCTTCGCCTCAGTCGCCCATCCGCAAAGCAACAGACAGGCCGAGCGCGCAAACGCAGAGGTGCTCAAAGGCTTAAAGACCATGACCTTCGATATCCTCAAGGGCCACGGCAAGGGCTGGATCAATGAGCTACCATCGGTGCTCTGGTCCATCCGTACCACGCCACCCAAGCCCACCTTAGAAACGCCGTTCGCACTCGTCTATGGAGCCGAAGCAGTCCTCCCCGTAGAGATAAAGCATGGATCCCCACGGGTCCTGGCCTTTAATGAGGACCAGCAAGAGGACCTCCACAACGACGACCTGCTGCTCCTTGAAGGGCTAAGACGCCGCGCCGCCCTACGGGCGGACAAGTACCAGCAGTCACTGAGGCGCTACCACAGCCGCAATGTGCGCTCGCGCACCCTGGAGGCAGGCGATCTCGTCCTCAGGCAAATCCTCTCCAGGGAAGGCCTCCACAAGCTGTCCCCGATGTGGGAAGGTCCCTACAGAGTCACCCACATCGCCAGGCCTGGCGCGGCTCGCCTCGAGACGCAAGACGGCGTCCCCGTCAAGAATCCATGGAACATCATGCATCTGTGCAAGTTCTACCCGTGATCATTATCACGTCAGGGCATTTAGCGAAAGAGGCAGCCCACGGCTCAACTTCCAAGCACCTTTTTGTCCCTCAAGGTTAAAAAAGTGATTATTGTCACGCCCGTGATCATTGTCACGTCGAGACGTCAGGCGGACGAGGCAGCCTACGGCTCAACCTCCAGGCATTTTTCGTCTCTCGAGGTTAAAACGCCAAAAGGCTTAAACCTCTAAAAACATAGCTTTGTCTCCTAAAGGAACAAATGCGACCGTTGTCATTGCCACACCCGTGATCATTGTCACGTCGAGAAGACAAGCGGAAGAGGCAGCCTACGGCTCAACCTCCAAGCATTGTCGTCCCTAGAGGTTAAAACGCCAAAAGGCTTAAACCTCAAATTCATGCTTTGTCTCCTAAGGGAACAAACGCAACCGTGGTCATTGCCACGCACGTGATCATTGTCACGTCGAGACTCCTAGCGGACGAGGGAGGCTACGGCTCAACCTCCAAGCATTCTTGTCTCTGGAGGTTAAAACGCCAACGGCTTAAACCTCCAAAGCCCCAAAGGCTTCACTCGAGGGAAAACCCTCCGAGCTCTCAATTAAAACGAGCCACCTCAGGCCGTTGAGAGTGTCTGCCACCAACAGGTGGTCCCCATGCCTCGACATGGTCAGAGCATTAACTTGGCAATCCCAAGCATAATGACTCAATCTCGTTCCTAAGTGAACTTAGCGCTTCGGCGCCGCTTAAAAAATGTTTTTTTTGGGGGGGGGGGGGTTATTTACGCATTACTATTATTGAAGTGTGCGCTTATATCTCTCCACATGCGTACCTCGCGAGCGGGGGCTGAGTACGGTGCCAGTGCCTCAAATGACACACCAGCAGCACTTCAAAATCCAAGAGTCCGAGCTCTGGCTGGAGGGCAAGATCCCACAAACACGCCATCTCTACAGAGGACCTTGGTACTTACTCTCCTCGCAAGGAACGCCTGAGGGGACCTATAAGCGCGCACGAGTCCCTTGAACCGTGTTTCAGCGTTTGGGTTCGCCCCCCTAATACCTGCAGGGAAGATTTCCCCCGCAAGCCTGAAGGGGCATCCGTGAGCGACCCCTCAAGTGGGCAACCTCGCCAGGCAAAAAGCCTCCCCCGGAGCGACCCCTCAAGTGGGCAACCTCGCCAGACGAAAAGCCTCCCCAGGAGCGACCCCTCAATTGGGCAACCTCGCCAGGCGAAAAGCCTTCACAGAGCTAAAAACCTCGAGAAGCTAAGTCTCGCACCCACGCTTCAAGAGCGTTTTTCTCTCCCTAGCGCGCGTCTTTGCCCCTCGAGCGACTTCGCTTTCCCTTACGCTTCATGGACTACTCGCACGTCTAAGGGGGGCACTTGAGCATCGCGACTCAAGGCTCTTACCTCTCCTAGGCCTAAACTCCCCCCGGCCTTACGGAGTCATTGCTCCCGCATACCAAGGTGGCGGAGTCATGGCACGAAGAGATGTGACCTAACGACGCAGAGAACAAATAGACATGAAGATGAGTCCAAATAGACCTCACGAGGGGCAGACAGGCTCGAATTAAAACAGCAGTTAAAAGTATATTACAAGCCAAAGGTCTTAAGATGTCTAAAGCACACAACTGGTGCAGATACAAGCGCTCGCAGGCGCAATGCAGAATGACACAATGGGAAGTCGCACCGCCTTGGACCTCCTCCGCGGCGCCCTCTTCAGCCTCGGCAGAGCAGGCCTCCTCCTCGCTGTCCTCCGGCGCAGCCTCCGTGCGCCTGAAGCGATTGCAGAAGGCGTCCACCTGCTCGCGCAGGGAGCTTGAGACCCGCTGCGCACCCTCGCCCTGGGCGGCTTCGGTCACGGAGCCGAGGTCGAAGTCTGGCGTGAGGAGCTTGAGCTTGGTGAAGATGCGATCCACCAGCACCCCCAAGAGCTGCCGACTCTCGTCCTCGATCATCTACCGAAGCTCGGCGACGGGACCCTCGAGCGCTGCGAAGAGCTGGTCGAAGTAGACCAGGTACATCGCAGCATCGCCGCGGCCCCGAACGTCGGTGTGCGGCGCGTCTGCTCCCAGCTGCGAGGCCAGCTCGTTGCCACGAGCAACCAGCGCCTCAAACATGCGCTCGCGCTGCTTCGTGAGCGCCCGAGCCGTGTTGGCAGAATCTGAGGCCTCCGGCGCTCGCTGCATCGCCGGGGCCACCTGCTCCTACACGTCCTTGGCCAAGGAGTTGAGGTTGTGGACAGCCTTGGTGCGAGCCTCCTCCGCTCGGCGGCGGCCATCCTTAGCGCGAGCGAGGCGGGCCTCCAGCTTGGAGTTGGCCTTCTCGAGCTTGGCGATCTTCTGAGCGTCTGCGGCGTGTTTGGCCTTGAAGCGGTACTTCTACGAAATGGACTTACGGAACTGCTTCTCGCGCTCCGCGAGGGCGTCCTCGGTCTCTTTCTTCTTCTCGGCGAAGCGCCGCTCGAAGCGCTCGTAAGCCACTTTCTGGGCAGCGACGTTGTCTTCGTACCTTAGGGTCGCCTTGGCCAACTCGCCCTCTCGCTCCTCGAGGGCCTCACGCTGAGCAACCAGGTCCTTCTCCATTTGGAGGCGCTGCTCCTCGCGCTGCTGCAGCTCCTCCTCCTTGAGGACCAGCTGCTACTCGCGCTCGGTGAAGACCTTGCGGTCCTTCTCCAGAGCAGCCGATGCGGCCTGGTGGGTGGAGAGCAGCTGGGCCTCCAGCTGGCCCAGCTCGCGACGCTTCTGCGCCAACGAGCCCTCCATCGCCTCGCGCTCCGCCCTGAACTCGCGCAGGAGCTCCGCCGCAGCGTCGCGTTCCTCCTGGAGGGGGTTGAGCAGCTCTGCAGCGTCGCGGATGGCCCCCTCACGGGCGGCCTGCAGCGCCAAATCTTCCAGCCGGCGCGCCTCGACCGCCGCGTGGATGGACGGCCACGACTTCGCCAGCTCCTCCTGCTGCCGAGCGAGCCATATGTCGCCAAGGGCGAGATGCGCCTCCAAGCCCTCCAGGGACTCCCTCACGAGGCCAAAGACGGCCTCGCGACGCCCCGCGCTCCAGTCCCAGCCGCGGAGCACCAGGTCTTGGCTCGTAGAAGGCCCGGCCTCAGCGTCGAGTCCCGCGGGTCCGGCCTCGGGGAGAGCTCGGTAGCTAGCTTGAGCCCCCTCCGGAGCCCGTGCCCGCTCCCCCTTCAGGCCCTGCAGCCGCGAGGCGCTCCTCGCCTCCAGCCTGGCGGGGAGGAGAGGAAGAACCGTCCCCGGCAGACGCGCCCGCGCCTGCCAGTGCCTCGCAGGTCTCCGTCGCGGGCTGCGCAGAAGCAGTGGGCGAAGGCGACGCAGCAGGCACACTCAAAGGCATCGACGCGCGCGGCGGCGTTGGCTCGCGTGGTGGAGTAGCCTCGCGCGGAGGCGTAGCCGCACGAGGTGGAGTGGCAGCACGAGGTGGCGCGGAAGTTCTCGCCTCTGAGCCCTCCACCGCCGGAGACTCGCGGGGCGCTGCACGAGCATCCGGCCCTACGACGCCCTCCTTCACATGAGGACCAGCCGCCCCCGCAAGGGGCGCAGTCACCTCCACCTGAGGCGCCTCCTCAAGGGGAACCGTTGGGGCAGCCTCCACAGGCCTCGCAGCCTCGCCAGCCACGGCCCCTGCTGTGGCGCTCTTCACCTATGACGCCTTGCGGAGCCGGCGGCGCTTTGCAGGTGTGGGACCGCTGGCAAGAGCCCAAGAAAAGACTTCAACAAAGGATGAGGTGGAAAATGAAGCCAAGAGGGCAAACGACCCAACGTCATATAAACTTACCCTGGAGGGGGAGCGCCAGCATCGACCCACGCCAGGACTGGCGAGCGCCATGGGGGGAAGGGCTTGGCAGCAGGCCTCGCGGGGGGCGCCTCCACCTTCCTCTTGGAAGGGACGTCAGACGGCCTCGCCCCTGTGTGGTCCACGGCGACCTTGGTGCGAGGCCCGCACCTTCCTGGAGAGCCCTCCGCGCCCGAGGCCTCCCCTTCCTCTGCTTCCTCCTCCACGGGGCGCGAGGGCGCCACCACGAAGGCATCTTCGTCGCCTGACGAGATATCACAAATCTCGTCAGTAAACGGCCCAGCTCTAGAAGAGGAAACCTCCCCAGCTGTGGCTTCCTCCTCACCTAGGCCAGCTCCTGAAGCCGAGGGAGAATCGGCCCCCTCTGCTGGCCGCGGGGCCGACATCGGCACATCGGAGTCCACCGTGCCTGTCGGGGTGAACGAAGGCATCCCTTCCAGGAGGGCCATGCGCTCCGTCAGGTTGTACTGGTGAAGGGGCCGGAGCGCCGCGCGGAGCTCATCCACGGGAAGCACAGAGGGGTTGACGAAGAGCGCGGAGAGGATGTTGTCGATGACGTCCTTGTCGTTGTCCTCAACGTGGAGCCGCATCTTGTCGTTCGGCCCCGAGTACATCCACATGGGGACCGAGTGAGCTTGGATGGGCGCGATGCGGCGAGTCACGAAGTCCGCCACGACCATCTGCCATGTGAGGCCCTCCTCGCGAAGGAAGCTCAGGCGCCCCATCAGGCTCACATTCTTGGCGCCGTCGAAGGTAGCCTTGCCCCAATGGGAGTTCTTCACCGGAGGCTCATCGGGGACCTCGAGGAAGGCGTAGGGATGCTCCACCCCGACGAAGAACCACTTATGGCGGAAGTAGTCTACTTTCTTCATCCCGGACGTGATGGCCTTGCCCTTGCTCCAGGACATGGGGATGTAGACACCCCCCATGCCGTCGATGATGCGGAACGAGACGCACCCGGAGCGCTCGTTCTTCGCCGTGTTCCGGAGCGCGTAGAAGCACCAGAACACCACCCTGGGCTTCAGGCCCAGGTACGACTCACAGAGGTAGGCGAAGACGGCGAGGATGAGGACGGAGTTGGGGTGCAGGTGCAGCAGCTGCACCTGGTAGAACGCCAACACCGCCTCCAGGAACGGCGAGAAGGGCAGCACCAGTCCCGTGGCCAGGCAGTGCTGGAAGACCGGGAAAAACCCCCGCGGGCGCTTCCCGTGCGCCGCAGGCTTCAGGGCGGTGGCGCCGTGCTCGTTCGTCCGGTCCGCCACCAGGCATCGGACCTTGGATAGTGATTTCTCGTTGACGCGCACGCCAAGCAGCGCCGCGCCCATCATGGTCTCCGTGGTTTCCTCCTGGGAGGAAGACCCACGACAGCCTTGCCCTTGCCCTTGAGAGGACTCATTGTCACGGGTGCGTAGGTTGGAGGGAGTCGGAGAACATAAACTCGCAGGAGAGCGCGGAGGCGGAGAGCTCTGTGGAGCGGAATTTTCTGCGAAGGATTGGAAACGGTAACGGCTCCCTGCCGCAGTGCTCGGGCTTTATGTCCCCTCCAGGAGCAGTTACCGGGGCGTGGTGGGACCCCCCACGACTCACGCCCCAGATCGTGCGAGGCCGTTAATCGTCCAAGTGCCGCGTGGCTCGGGCCGGCTGGGCACTTAGGGCCCACGACGCTTCGCCTAAGACCATGGGCTCAGTCGTGCCCATCATGGGCCCGGGGGCTATTGTCGGCCCAGTGGGAACTGGGGTATCAAGAGCCCATTCCCTCCATGCCTCGCACGCGGGCCAGTCAGACGAAACGACTAAGGACCAGGCGTCACCTCCTAGCAGGACCCTCGAGAGACAATTCCCCTCGAGGGCCTGAAGAGGAAACGAGGGCCTCAAGGGACGCCTCGCCTCAGGGGATCCTCCCCCCAAGGAACCAACCCGCCTGAGGGGAGTCCAACAGGAATCTCCCCTCAGGACTGAAGGGAAACGTCGCGGCCAAGGAAGCACATCAAGGCGCATGTGACCTCTGACATGCTCTTGCAGTGACGCACGCACCCCCATCGCTGTCCTTGGCGATCAAGTGGTCAACAAAGCTGCTCCGCCTGCTGCGCAGCTGTGAGGACCTTCTACTCTCACGATAAAGCAGGTGGACGGCGCAACCCTCCAACGGAGATCGTCATCGCGGGCTCCACCTCAGAGACTACCCGCTCTGCTGATAGTACCACGCGGTCGGCCGCCTGTCGGCCACGGCGCCACCTTTATCAACAATGGACCGAGTCGATGGACGAATGGAGCGCGGTGGACTCGTGCTCTGCCCTGCCACTGGCATGTGGGAGCCACCTTGAAGGCCAAGCCGAAGGAGAAGGCCCGAGGCGCCTATAAAAGAGAGAAGACGTCCATCGTAGCAAGGGTCGGCCCTTGCGTGCAAAACACCCTTGTAAACCCTAGCAACGTTGGTTAGGTTAGCCTCTGGCTAGAGGAGGAAGAAGATCATCGCTTCCCTCCCCAGGCAAGAACTGCCTCAAGGGGGCTTCCGGCAAGCTCAATTGTACTGTAATCCTCCATATATAATACAAACAGGTAGGAGTAGCGGTCTTACCTCCTCACGAGGGCCGTGAACCTGGGTAAAGGACGATGTCTTCCTTGGTCGGGTGTGCGTCTTCTTCGGGTCCGGCGAGCAACGTCGCGGAGCCACTTGAGGGTTTAGACCTCCGCGTTCAATCCCCTCTCGAACTACTCTTCAGGAAGTGACTAACCCCGATTCCTGGGAGTCATAACCCGACATCCGGGTATTCACATACTACCGGTACCTCTTCCAGAATGGTTTCAGCTACATTCTTATGGCATTGACCCGAGGTAAAATGATGGGTCGAGAAGTGTGTAATCTCTTCCCCTTCCGGGGTGGTTAGAGTGATAGACTTGTTGGTGCAATCTATTTTTCCTCGGTTTACCGCCATCCAGTCCATGCCTAAAACCACCTCGATCCCTTGTGTTCCTAATACCACCAAGTTTGCATGGAATCGGGCTCCCTGAATTTCCACGGGAGTCTCCTCGCAAGACAAGTTGGCTCTAGTAGTGGTTCCCGGTATTTGCACAAGCATAGGGAGACGCATCAAAGTTGGCACCATGCCACTCCTCTTAACAAACGGCTCGGTAGCAAACGAATGGGATGCTCCAGAATCAAACAAAACTGATGCAGGTACAGAGTTGATAGGGAACGTACCCATGACCAGGTCTGGTGCCTCCTGAGCTTCCTCTACGCTGATGTTGTTCAGGTGTCCACGTGCCTTGTGCCATGTCTTCTTGGGGTAAGGCGCCTTGCTTCCCGTCTGACGAGACGGCCCCTGATTCATCTTGGTAGCATTGGGGCGACTACCAACGGGCTGTTTAGTGGGGCACTCCCTAGAGAAGTGGCCAGGCTGCCCACATATAAAACATCCTCCTGATGGCTTCGGAGCAGGCGGCCTATTAAAGTTGAGGCCGGGATTGAATCCACTTCCAGGACGAGGTTCAGGTGGTCGAGTGGGGTAGCTGGATCTTGGTGCAAAAGTTGACGGCCTTGATGATTTATAGGAAGGCCTTCGTGGCTGATATGCAGGCCTTGATGGAGGTGAAGGGCGTGGGCGGGGGTAACTCCCGGCTGGGCTACTGCTGCTACTGCCTTGCTGCATCTGTTGGCGGTGTTTGCGGTTGTCAAACGAAGCCTTGCGCTTGTGCTCCATCATAATGGCGGCATCTGGCAAGGACTCCAGGTCGGTGAAAGGCATCACCACCAGAATGCACTTCATTTCATGATGAAATCCATTCATGAACCTCTCTTTCTTCTTGTCCTCAGCATCAGTATCGGCAGGCGCATACCTTGCCAGAGTAGTGAACTTCCTCAAGTACTCACTGACAGACATACCACCTTGTTTGAGCTGCAGGAACTTCTCTCGCACGATACTGACGACTCCGGAGGGCACGTAACGTTTCAAGAATTGGCCTTGAACGCCTCCCAATCCATAACTTCATCTTGAGGCAGTATAGCACGAACGACCTCCCACCATGCTCGGGCAGGCCCTGAGAGGTAGTGGGTGGCGTAGACCACCTTCTCATTGTCACCAAGCTGGGGGACCCTCAGGCTGTTCTCGATGGTTCGAATCCTTTCGTCAGCATCCAGCGGCACTTCACTCTTGAAGAAAACTGGTGGGTTGGTGTTCTGAAAGTCATGAAGCTTGGAGCGGGGCTCCTCATTTCCTTGGCCGCCATTCTGGTTGACGGTGATCTGAGCGAGGTGCTGCAGGGTGGCGAGATTGGCATTCCTCTCAGTGCGAGCTGCTTTGCGATCTTCCATGTGAAGATGCAACACTTGAGCCAAAGATGGCTCGGGTGGTGGGGGTGGTGGTGGATCATTCGCCATTCTGAATTTTTAGAAAGAAACCCACATTAATGCTCCTATCTGAAACATTTTTTGTTAAAACATGCTTTGGAATAAAACCCGTCATTCATACTTAGTAGCATAAAAATTTCAGCTAGGAAATACTCATAATAAAACATGATCCACTCCATAGCAAGGTTCCAAAAGCATCATCACATAGTTCTCAATCACATGGCACCAGACTGACATAGTCTTACAATCATTCAAACACACTCTCATGCTAACTAGACCACACAATCGTATCAACTATCGTGATGGTTTGTTCCTAACCCAAAAGAGACTACGCAAATAACTACTCCACGTCCACGGCAGCGTCACTGTCAAAGGGTGGCTCGTCAGGGTCCTCGTCCTCGGACATCACAGCCCCCGAGTCCTCACCACCCTGGCCTCGAAGGTCGTCATCGTCCTGCTATCTCTCAGGCTCCATGTCCATATCCTCCATAGGGTCCTCATCATCTGGCAGGAGGTCGTCGTTCTCCTTGCTCAACGCCTCCACCTCGCTCTCCAGCTCGCTGATCTGCTCGTCACGGGCGTCGATGGTAGCCCTGAGCATATCGACCATACCGTCAAGCTGGAACTTCAGCTTGTCCTGAGATGCCAGAAGCGGGTAGTCTGAAAACGCGTGGAGATGGAGCTGCGCTCCTTGCGCTCCTTCTTGATCTCTGTCTGGGACTCAACCAGACGCTCCTCTGAGGTCTTGAGCTTTAGCTCCATGGTCTTCAGCTTGTCCTGAGATGCCTTGAGCTGAGGCTCCAAGTCCTCGATCCTCAGCTCAGCTGCTGATATCTGTACCTCTGCACCTTCGTGGTTCATACTATGAAGATCACTCTCGAAACGACTGGTGACCAGCTGGGAGTGGGTGTACTCGACAAGGAGTCCCAGCTCGGCCAAGTGGTTCCCGAAAGTGGGGTGGGGACGCGGCGGCACAGGGTTACTCTGCTCGTCCAGGACGGAGTAGAAATCGAAACGGGTGCCGACCAGATCGGCGCTGTGGGCACACACCAAGCGCGCGAGAGCTCTCTGCAGCACTGTGACAAACGCCCCCATCTACGTCGATGCAAGGGCATCCTCAATCAGCTCCTCCGCGAAGGGTTGCACCAGTGGCCCTCGAAGGATGCACCTCACGGTCCACGACATCTCGTCTCCAACCATAGGTAAGTAGCGTCCTACCATCAGCTCAGGTAGCGGGCGCCCCAAGTGCCGAGTCAACTGGAGCAAATCCGCCTGAAACAGACGCGAAACTCCCGAGTCTGGCACAACTCCCAACTGGATCGACGACAAGAACTCTCCACTCATCTACACAAAATTTTAAATGGAGGTTGAATTAGTGAACGGGGTGCAAAAATTTAAGCAAGTAAAAACATAAGGTTTAATGCGAGTATAGTATTAGTCAGTAAGTAATAACAGAGGGGAGGGAATAGCAGTAATTTTGCACATTTTAAATATTTCTCCTAAATTTTTAGGAAAACATTTTTGCGTGACGTCGACGCCCAACCTAGCTAATGTCTCCTAAGGTCAACGATGGCTCTGATACCAAGTCTGTAAGGACCCCACGAAACAAGTCCGAGATGTCCACGTTATGTAATAGATCACGATCCCAATGATCAGTGCATCGCAATCACATACCCAACATTGGTATCAAAGAGTTACATCATTCAAGTCGTACGAATAAAAGTCTTACAACACATAGACGGTCATACGACCAAGTCAGCAAACCTCGTCACGCAGGACAGAATTAAACTAACATAGCGGAAGCTCGTGGCTAGCGACGGCTCTTGACATCTCCGAGCGCTGATCCCACAAGTGCATTTGACCGGTGATAGCTAAGTGGCGAAGTCGTCGTCATACACCTCCTCCTCGATGTAAGCCTCATCATTGTAATCTGGACATTTGAATATCCAGGGACAAAGCCACATGATGTAGCACCCCAACTTTTATTAAAGTTGGAACACCTGTGTTATGTGCTAGTCCCTGGATCACTGCCAGCACCACAGTACAAAATATAAAGTATCATTGCATAAGTATTAAATTACTACAACGAGATCCAAAAATAATAGCCAATATGGCTTTATTACAAATTGCATAGCCATGAAGGCTAGCTAAAGTTCAAAGTTCACAGCGAAAGCAAAATAACATTGAGCCTCATCTTCAAGCATGCGCCACAGGCAGTCATGTTGGGTGTAGACTCGAGCCAATCATTTAGCATCAGAATTTCCTGCACATTGGAATATGCAGCCCCCGAAGGAGGTCAATACAATGATGTATTGGCAAGTGACTATGGTGGATAAATATACTGGCAAGTCTAACATCTATATGCATATTTGGCTTGGTGGGATTGCAGGCTATTTGCAGAAAGCAAGTTTTCTCCTATCATTTTGTAAAACACTTTTATTTCTCGAAGACTTGGCACCGAGGGACAAAGCCCAGGTGCACCAACAATTCTTTCCTTAGTCAAATTTTACTTTATGAAAACAGTGTTGAGATTCTTCTGCCCACCCTTGTCAAGTTGCTCGAAGCAGTCCATATCCGGGGACACGGCTGAGAACTCAGATTGTCGACTCTGCAGAGGTTGTGCACTTTCACCTTTAGACTCAATTTGTCCGGGAAATCCTATACACGCGGAGTGTATTATGGAAAGGAGAGAATTGAGACAAGAACTTTCAGAAGAAGAATGCAACCATACTAGCAAGACCCGTTCCACCTATCATCTCTACATCTGCTTGTCAAGCTGACAGGTTGCACTCTCACAACTTAATCGTTCTAGACAGAGCCCATTGTCAAAAGGCTGCACGGGAAGCTTCTAAACTTGGAGAGACTTGGTAATCTCTTCGTTCCTGGGTGGCCATCCACAAGTGTACTTCTGGGTAACAACCACCATACTCATGGCCCTAAGTAGAATAGACATTCATCCTAGGCGAAGACAACCACACGCATAGTCCCAAAAGCCACTCAACATAAACCATATCAACCAATTCCACCCAGATGTGTATTTTAGAATTTTAACACTTAGAAACATTTCCATAACATGACAACATTTTTATAGCATGGCTAAGCAACTAATACATCTTTTCATGGCTGCTTAGGGAAAAGGGTGGCTACACACTACTAGGATATTTGTAAAATACCAACTAACTTAGCATTATAAAATAAATCAAAATCCCTATCATGCACACTACTCAAAACATACTACTTATGCATATAGAAAATATGGGATATTGTATGTATGTCACTTTCCTTGGTAACAGGAGGAACAAGCACAGCAAGAATAACAATCACAAGCAAGTCCTTCCTCTTCTTCACAATCTAGCACAAACAATGAATAACATAAATACCAACACCACATCATCACAACACTAAACATAATCATGTATGCATGAATGATATGCTATGATGATAAGACACACTTATTAATAATTCTTAATTTCTGTCATTAATAAATGAATATAATGTTTAGGTATTTCTTATTTTATTTATCAATTAAATAATTTAAAATAAAATAGTAAAACTTTGATTTCTATAATTACAACTTTTATTGTTTTTATGACATCTTCAATTTGGACATTTATTAATATTGCTGGACAGAGGGAAATTATACAATCTTAAAACAATTACGTTTATTTCTAAATCATTTTTATTATTTAAGTTATTATTTTAATGGCCGAAATACTCCTCTGATAATTATACAAATTATAATTTGTCAAATAGAAAAACAAATGATGTAGAATTAAACTACATGAGCAGAGCTTTCCAATGACATAAAGTTTATTAAATTTGGACTTACAGATCAAAAGTTATGAATTTTGCAAGTTTTATCTATTTTGTGATTTATTTATAAAATTTCCTGCGAAAAAGAAATTAACAGGGCTACGTGGCGCGATCCTATTGGTCGGTACCGCTTCGGCGCGGATCGGCTGCGAGAGCCGTCCGATCTAAATTAAAATGGACGCGCGAGATCAAATCGATCTAGATCCATTGGATCTAGATCTAACGGTCCACGATCCGTTGAGCAAAAACAGGCGGCGCGGTCGCCGGAGACGCGCGGGGCGCGGCGGAGCCATGGCCGGCGTTTGCGCCCGAGGCGTGCTACGATGCTAGGAGGAAACGGAGCTCACCAGGAGATGCGCGACGTCGTGTGGAGGGCGATGGCGCGGTGGTGCTGACCGGAGCGTCCTCGTCTTCCCGGAAGAGCTCGCCGGAGTTGCGCGCGGCGTCGGTTCCTCTCGGTCGTGGACGGAGGCGGGGTTTCGCTGCAAAAACACACGCTCCACTATGTCAACTCGATGCGCACGGCTCACAGGGAGCGAAGGGAGGTGGAAAGGAGGTCCGGGGTGGCCGGAGTTGCTCGGGCAGCGGAGTTCTTACCGACGGCGACTGCGGGATTGCGCGAGCTCGTGCGGGCAGCCTATGGGCTCTCGGGAGGTGAGGTTTGGGGCAATCGGACGAGAGCAAGGAGGGCTATTAGTAGGGGGAGGAGGCGAGGTAAGGGGAGCAGTAAATCGCTCGTAATCGTGCGAATCAATCCGCCGTTTCCTGTCGGGTTCGGGGGCGTGATTTGAGGATGAACGTTTCCGCGGAGATGATGACAGGTGGGTCCCACCTGTCAGCGACTGCGAGCGAGCGCGCGGGGTGCTGGGCCGCTGGCGGGCTGCTCGGCTACGCGCGCGTGGCAGATAGCTACGGGCCACGGCCCACTCGACTCAGATTATTTTTATTTAAATCCTTTTCTGTTTTTAAATACTGATTTCAAATATGATTTTTAAACCTATTCAAAACATTTCAGAAAAATTCATAAAAATATGTTTTGGAAAGGTTATTAAAAATGGGACTTTTTAACATTATTCTTGCCCATATATAAATTGGTAAAATTTTATTTATTAAAGGAGTGTTAAATAAACACTTTATGAAATTTATAGACTATTTATATTTATAAATTGAAGTTTTATTTAATTTTTGTGATGTATTCTTATGCTCAATGTTGCATGATGCTTGAATGCAAGGTTTTAAATTTTTGAAAAATTTGGGATGTTACAGACTAACCCCCTTGAGAGGAAGCTCGCCCTCGAGCTTCGGAAAGATCAGCAAATAGGTGTGGATGGTCTTCTCGGAGGTCATCCTCTCGTTCCCAGGTGGCTTCTTCCTCGGTGTGATGGTTCCATTGGACTTTACAAATCTTGATGGTTTTGGTACGGGTGACTCTTTCTGCGGTCTGCAATATCTTGATGGGTTTCTCTTCGGAGGTCAGGTCACTCTCCAATTGTACTTCTTCAAGGGGTACAGTATCCTTTAAAGGAACTCCCGTCATTTCAGGGTGACATTTCTTCAGCTGACTGACATGGAACACATTATGAACCGCAGACAGAGCTTCGGGTAATTCTAACTCATATGCCACCTCACCCTTACGGGACAGGATTTTAAAAGGTCCAATAAACCGAGGTGCTAATTTTCCTTTAATTCCAAACCTCTTTACACCCCTGAGTGGCGACACTCTAAGATAGGTTCTATCGCCCACCTCGTAGGCGATTTATCTACGTTTGGAATCCGCGTAGCTTTTCTGGCGTGACTGTGCTATCTTCAATCTATCTTTAATTAATCTGACCTTCTCTTCAGCTTCTTGGATTATATCAGGTCCAAAGAAACTTCGTTCTCCTACACCACTCCACAATAATGGGGTTGTGCATTTCTTCCCATATAAAGCCTCAAATGGTGCCATCTCAATGCTAGCTTGATAACTGTTATTGTAGGAGAACTCGGCATAGGGTAGATTGTCATCCCAACTAGACCCATAATCGAGCGCACACGCTCTTAACATATCTTCTAGAATCTGGTTTACTCTTTCGGTCTGACCATCCGTTTGCGGGTGAAATGCCGTACTGAACTCCAATCTAGTTCCTAGTGACTCATGCAACTGCTTCCAAAAATGGGAAGTGAACTGGGTCCCTCTATCGGACACGATACTCTTGGGGACGCCGTGTAAGCACACAATCCTCTTCATGTAAATATCAGCTAGCTTTGCGCTGGTATAGGTGGTCTTCACGGGTATAAAGTGAGCTATTTTGGTTAAGCGACAAACAATAACCCAAATAGAATCATACCCTGATCTGGTCCTTGGTAACCCGGTGATGAAATCCATCCCAATAGAATCCCACTTCCAGTCCTGTACCTTCAAAGGTTGCAAAAGTCCTGCTGGTTTCTGATGCTCAGCCTTTACTCGACTGCATACATCGCATTTAGCTATATATTCTGCTATTTCTCTTTTCAGATTGTTCCACCAAAATCTCTCCTTCACATCCATATACATTTTGGTATTTCCTGGATGAATGGAGTAAGGTGTTTCATGGGCTTCTTGCATAATTAACTTACTAAGATCAGGATCATTTGCCACACATACACGTTTTTCAAACCACAAGGTTCCTTGTTAATCTTCATGAAATCCCTTGGCTTTTCCTGCTCTCAAATTGGCTTTGATTTCTTCAATATCTTTGTCTCCCTTCTGAGCTTCACGTATATTGTCCATCAAATTTGGTTGTACTACCAACGAAGCTACAAAGCCATCTGGTACCACTTCCAATCGGAGGTCCTTGAATGCCTTGCATAAATCCTCAGGTATTTCTCCTGCCGTGAGGCCATTCAAGTAAACCTTACGACTCAGGGCATCAGCTACTACATTAGCCTTTCCAGGATGATATTGAAGACTTAGGTCATAATCCTTGATAAGTTCTAACCATCTTCTCTGCCTCATGTTCAATTCTTTCTGTGTGAAAATATACTTCAAACTTTTGTGGTCAGTGAACACTTCACATCTTTTTCCCATTAGGTAGGGTCTCCAAGTTTTTAGGGCATGTACTACTGAGGCTAACTCGAGATCATGAGTGGGATAATTTGTTTCATGCTTCTTGAGCTGTCTAGAGGCATAAGACGCCACTCTGCCTTCTTGCATTAGCACACTTCCCAGGCCTTGACGTGAAGCATCACAGTATACTTGCAATTCTTTCTCTAAATCAGGTAAACACAGGACTGGGGCTGAAACTAGTTGTTTCTTTAATTCCTGAAAACTGGCTTCGCACGCGTTAGTCCATTCAAATTTCTTCTCTTTCTTTAATAATTCTGTCAGTGCCTTGGCGATTTTGGAAAAGTTTTCTATAAACCTTCGGTAGTATCCTGCTAGGCCAAGAAAACTTCGTAATTCTCCAACATTCTTTGGTGGTTCCCAATTGGTTACAGCTGAGACCTTTTCAGGGTCCACTGCTATACCCTCCTTGGATACTATGTGTCCTACAAATGCGACTTGTTCCAACCAAAATTCACACTTGCTGAATTTGGCATATAACTTATGTTCACGTAGTCTCTGCAATACTAGGCGCAAATGCTCTTCATGATCTTTGTGGCTCTCGGAGTAGATTAGAATGTCATCTATGAACACTACCACAAACTTGTCCAGAAAATTCATGAACACTTTATTCATCATATTCATGAAATAAGCTGGAGCATTGGTTAAACCAAATGGCATTACAGTATACTCATAAGAGCCATATCTTGTAACAAATGTTGTTTTTGGTATATCCATCTCTCTAACTTTCATTTGGAGATATCCTAATCAAAGATCAATCTTGGAGAACACACATGCACCTTTCAATTGATCAAATAATTCATTTATCTTGGCTAACGGATACTTGTTCTTGATGGTGTGTTCATTTATATCTCTGTAGTCCGTGACTAATCTCTGGGTTTGATCTTTCTTTTTGACAAAAAGGACTGGCGCTCCCCAGGGCGAAGAACTTGGACGGATAAATCCTTTCAAAAGGTGTTCCTCCAGTTGCTTCTTGAGTTCTTTCAGTTCATCGACGGCCATTGGGTAAGGTCTCTTGGCTATTGGTCCGGTACCCGGTTTTAGTTCAATGAGAAATTCCACATCTCTATCAGGTGGCATTCCCGGTAATTCTTCTGGGAATACATCTGGGTACTCTTGGACAATCAGCACATCACCAAGGCTAACCCCCTTAAGAGAATTTAGCCTAACTTTCTTATGTTCGAAAGTTGATCTGAATTTAATCTTTTGTTTTTCTGGGGTGGTGAGGGTGATAGCTCTGTTTGCACAGTCTATGATTCCTTCAAAACGGGTCATCCAATCCATTCCGATAATAACATCCAAACCTTGGGTTTCTAGGATGACTAAGTCTGCTGGAAAAAGATATTTTCCAATCCTTAATTCTAACTGCCTACAGCCTGAATTTACTATCATCTCACCCCCAGGTGAGCTCACTCTAATAGGTTTTCCTAAGCTTTCCTCGGCTAGCCCATGTTTGTTTACAAAAGCTCTTGATATGAATGAATGCGATGCTCCAGTATCAAATAAGACCAATGCTGGAAAAGAATTGAGCAGGAACTTACCAATCACAGCGTCAGGTTCATCATGAACTTCTTCCACGTTGAGGTGATTTACTTGTCCCTTCTGGAAAGGATTGGGCTTGGAATTTTCATCGGCCTTTCTAGCAGAATCTGATAGTTAGGAGCATATGCCACAGACAAAGGTATCTTTAGTTCTCCCCGAAGTCCATTTAGGAATTTGTCCTTCCTTTTTGCATCACTGTCGATGTCTTCTGGTGCGTACCTTGATAGCGTACAGAAGTCATCTATATACTCCTTTAGAGTTCTACCTCCCTGTCTGAAGCTACGAAACTCCTCCTTCTTCAGGTTCATTATGCCAGAGGAGATGTGAGCATTGCGGAAACCATCCTTGAACGCATCCCAAGTCATGCCATCCAATGGATGGGTCACTTGATAGGTCTCCCACCACATGGCAGTAGGTCCTTCCAATAGGTGAGCAGTGAACCTCACCTTTTCTGCCTCAGAACACTCACAGGTTACTAAGTCCTTGTTGACGGAACGGAGCCAGTCATCCGCCACTATGGGTTCAGTAGCAGAGGAGAACTTATTAGGTCTAAGCCTGAGAAATCTTGCAAGTCTATCCACCGGAGGTGGGGGTGGTGGTGGATGGTTGTTATTGTTGTTGTTGTTGTTGTTGTTGTTGTTGTTGTTGGTTGCTGCAATGAACTGGGTCATCATGGTCATCAAGTTGGCTTGAGCTGCCATCAGCTGTTGCATAGTTTCGCTATTGTCGGGATCACGACGTGGAGGCATCTGTGGGGTTTTTGCATGGATGACTAAAAGATAGATAGATCTATAAGGAGGAACCTTTCCCATGCACAAAACAATCCAGTCAAGCACACCATCAATCAACACACCACTCATAAAACAATCAGCAAACAATTCAAAACCTTTGGTTTTAGGAAAACGATATAAAAGTTTGGAAAATAATCTCGCGAGGTTCCGAGGATACAAGGGAAGGTACTGCCTTACTACAAGTTGGTAGGTCAATACAAGATCAAGACAATGTGGTGTATGATAAATGGTAGTCTCACTAACTAACTACTCGACCATATCCTCTTCCTCCTCTTCAATTTCCTGTATCTCGATTCCTTCATTGGCGAGTACATCCTTGAGTTCCTTTACTTCTTTCTCCAGGGCAAGATTCTTTTCTTGCAGTTCTCTCTTCTCAGTACGAAGCCTTTTGATCAAGTCACTATCAGCCTCGAACTCGACTTCATTGCTCTCGAGTTCTGCCTTTTGTTCCCTGATGATCTTGTTCTTCTCTTGAACTCTTTTCTCTTGTCTCTTGTACTTCTCCTCTTGTGCAGCGAATCTCTCTTCCTGTGCCTTAGTCACTTCCTCCTGAACCTTCACCTTCTCTTCGTTCTCCTTAAGTAAGGCACATAACTCATCGTTCTTCAGGAGCTCGGTGCGTCGATCTTCATATAGTTCGGTGACAAGGATTTCCAGCTCCTGGAAATAAAGGCTAAGGGGTTTTGCCTTGCCTCTTTCTTCGACATCATACAGGTAAGGTTCTCCATCTTCGCTTCTTCTTCCAAAGAAAATGGAGTAGTGGCCCCTCAACTCTAGGCTGTAGCGTCCGCAGAGGCGCCCAATCAAATCTTGCATGACTAGATTGAGCCCTTTGTCTTTGGAGTCACTAACCATTTTGATCTCCAGTGGGGGCTCCTCTCCACGTCCTGGTTGTGTTTCTTTTATTCCCCAGCAACCCTCTTTGTTAAACTTCTTCAGAATGAAGCCCTTTATTTAGGGTAGTGGTAACCCTATCTTCTCGCCGATGTCGAGGAGGTAACAGCCAAAATGGGTGTTCTCGAAGTCCTCCGCAGTGGTGAAGTGAAAGCTCGTCATCCTTTAGATAGGAAAGAAGGGAAATTAGAACAAGATTTGCATAAGATAAGGAAGTACCAGTTATGGAGTGTATTATTACTTTAGGGGGAATACTAAGTCAAAATCCTAAGGTGATCAACAGATATTAACAACTCTTCGTAAATTGGATTTTTCACTATAATGAGAGAGACAGACACCCGGCCAGCCACTTATATTGTGGAACAGGTCTCATGTACGTGGACATGTAAGGTTTGTCCCGGTCCGCTTCATCCCACCATGCCGTTAGAATCCAACATACTTCAAAGATGGTAACATTATGACCAAAAAGGGCTTAACCAATCCTAGGGGCTCGAACCTACATGCAACACTTTGCTCTGATACCATTTTGTAGCACCCCAACTTTTATTAAAGTTGGAACACCTGTGTTATGTGCTAGTCCCTGGATCACTGCCAGCACCACAGTACAAAATATAAAGTATCATTGCATAAGTATTAAATTACTACAACGAGATCCAAAAATAATAGCCAATATGGCTTTATTACAAATTGCATAGCCATGAAGGCTAGCTAAAGTTCAAAGTTCACAGCGAAAGCAAAATAACATTGAGCCTCATCTTCAAGCATGCGCCACAGGCAGTCATGTTGGGTGTAGACTCGAGCCAATCATTCAGCATCAGAATTTCCTGCACATTGGAATATGCAGCCCCCGAAGGAGGTCAATACAATGATGTATTGGCAAGTGACTATGGTGGATAAATATACTGGCAAGTCTACCATCTATATGCATATTTGGCTTGGTGGGGTTGCAGGCTATTTGCAGAAAGAAAGTTTTCTCCTATCATTTTGTAAAACACTTTTATTTCTCGAAGACTTGGCACCGAGGGACAAAGCCCAGGTGCACCAACAATTCTTTCCTTAGTCAAATTTTACTTTATGAAAACAGTGTTGAGATTCTTCTGCCCATCCTTGTCCAGTTGCTCGAAGTAGTCCATATCCGGGGACACGGCTGAGAACTCAGATTGTCGACTCTGCAGAGGTTGTGCACTTTCACCTTTAGACTCAATTTGTCCGGGAAATCCTATACACGCGGAGTGTATTATGGAAAGGAGAGAACTGAGACAAGAACTTTCAGAAGAAGAATGCAACCATACTAGCAAGAACTTTCAGAAGAAGAATCCTATACACGCGGAGTGTATGCATGAATGATATGCTATGATGATAAGACACACTTATTAATAATTCTTATTTTCTGTCATTAATAAATGAATATAATGTTTAGGTATTTCTTATTTTATTTATCAATTAAATAATTAAAAATAATATAGTAAAACTTTGATTTCTATAAGCACAACTTTTATTGTTTTTATGACATCTTCAATTTGGACATTTATTAATATTGCTGGACAGAGGGAAATTATACAATCTTAAAACAATTACGTTTATTTCTAAATCATTTTTATTATTTAAGTTATTATTTTAATGGCCGAAATACTCCTCTGATAATTATACAAATTATAATTTGTCAAAGAGAAAAACAAATGATGTAGAATTAAACTACATGAGCAGAGCTTTCCAATGACATAAAGTTTATTAAATTTGGACTTACAGATCAAAAGTTATGAATTTTGCAAGTTTTATCTATTTTCTGTTTTATTTATAAAATTTCCTGCGAAAAAGAAATTAACAGGGCTACGTGGCGCGATCCTATTGGTCGGTACCGCTTCGGCGCGGATCGGCTGCGAGAGCCGTCCGATCTAAATTAAAATGGACGCGCGAGATCAAATCGATCTAGATCCATTGGATCTAGATCTAACGGTCCACGATCCGTTGACCAAAAACGGGCGGCGCGGTCGCCGGAGACGCGCGGGGCGCGGCGGAGCCATGGCCGGCGTTTGCGCCCGAGGCGTGCTACGATGCTAGGAGGAAACGGAGCTCACCAGGAGATGCGCGACGTCGTGGGGAGGGCGATGGCGCGGTGGTGATGACCGAAGCGTCCTCGTCTTCCCGGAAGAGCTCGCCGGAGTTGCGCGCGGCGTCGGTTCCTCTCGGTCGTGGACGGAGGCGGGGTTTCGCTGCAAAAACACACGCTCCACTATGTCAACTCGATGCGCACGGTTCACAGGGAGCGAAGGGAGGTGGAAAGGAGGTCCGAGGTGGCCGGAGTTGCTCGGGCGGCGGAGTTCTTACCGACGGCGACTGCGGGATTGCGCGAGCTCGTGCGGGCAGCCTATGGGCTCTCGGGAGGTGAGGTTTGGGGCAATCGGACGAGAGCGAGGAGGGCTATTAGTAGGGGGAGGAGGCGAGGTAAGGGGAGCAGTAAATCGCTCGTAATCGTGCGAATCAATCCGCCGTTTCCGGTCGGGGTCGGGGGCGTGATTTGAGGATGAACGTTTCCGCGGAGATGATGACAGGTGGGTCCCACCTGTCAGTGACTGCGAGCGAGCGCGCGGGGTGCTGGGCCGCTGGCGGGCTGCTCGGCTACGCGCGCGCGGCAGATAGCTACGGGCCACGGCCCACTCGACTCAGATTATTTTTATTTAAATCCTTTTCTATTTTTAAATACTGATTTCAAATATGATTTTTAAACCTATTCAAAACATTTCAGAAAAATTCATAAAAATA
Source organism: Poa annua (assembly GCA_026929855.1). Taxonomy (NCBI): domain Eukaryota; kingdom Viridiplantae; phylum Streptophyta; class Magnoliopsida; order Poales; family Poaceae; genus Poa; species Poa annua. The sequence goes on from CM049426.1 coordinate 76,617,096, forward strand.
TGTTTTGGAAAGGTTAAAAATGGGACTTTTTAACATTATTCTTGCCCATATATAAATTGGTAAAAATTTATTTATTAAAGGAGTGTTAAATAAACACTTTATGAAATTTATAGACTATTTATATTTATAAATTGAAGTTTTATTTAATTTTTGTGATGTATTCTTATGCTCAATGTTGCATGATGCTTGAATGCAAGGTTTTAAATTTTTTAAAAATTTGGGATGTTACACATGAGTACAATTACGTACTCGCAAGACCACATCTAGGTTCACAGTTTTTCATGGGTATGCATGTAAAGCATTTTCGAAAACTAGGATGCCTCCTATATACCACTATAGGGTTCATTTTCGAATACCATGATTTTAGACACAGAGAATACGACATCTCTGTATCTTTGTTGAAGAAAACATTTAGAGCTAGAATTCTCTTCTCTTAGATATAGCAAGGACATATCTAAGTTCAAACTTTCTTTTGTAAAAGTTTATCAAAAGCACTAGGATAGGGGTAACCCTTTTTCCTGACTCGAGATCGGATTAGTTGTCTCCCAGAGATCAACCATCCTCACCCGAATTCCTTACCTCCCAGGTACCACTTTGTTGCCTCCTTGTTCCATCCCAAAACATTTCTCTTTGGAAAGCAAAAAACAGCCAGTGTGCCTAGTGGGACCTTTCCAGTCGTCCATGACAGCGGACGCGGCTATTCGAATAGATTGACACTCTGCAGAGGTTGCACACTTACCCACAACTATCGTTCATTCCGCCGTGTCTGCCACGGCCCGTCATACGATAGCATGCGGGGGTACGGATAACACGATCAAAGATTTCCACTATGACCACCCTAGTATGGGGGCCTCCTGGTAGGTTTGTTCTCCTCGGCACCGTGTGCTCCACTCGACCTGTTGGTCTTTCCTCGGGACGCCACACCGCCACGTCTGGAGACCCGCCGTAATCGTCCGGCGCGATCAACACATGTGTATTGCCTCATCTAGACGGCAACCCGGCTTCGAGGGTCCAGCCCTCATAGAAAGTATGAGAGCCCCAACACTAAAACAGACAAGTTTCCGGCTAAGCCCTACCCATGTCAGGTAGTGTGGTTGCACGGGTTAATTGTTCGAGCGACAACTAGGGTCACACTTTGTTTTCCAAAACACTTTCTCCTCCGACTACTCCCAGCAGCTCGGGTTTTCGCAAACACCTCCAATTGCCCCCAGCAACTCGGGTTTTAATAAAACACTTGCTCGCCGATTGCTCCCAGCAACTCGGGTTTTCCTCCGTAAAATAGTTATATCAAAATAGGTTCCCATCCTATAGTTTTTGAGGTAAGTAGGTGAAGGTAGACTATTGGAAAACTTATTCTTTTTGATGGAGCCTTCAACAACAAGGCTCATCAATTAAAACTCTTTTGGTAACACCTAGGGTACTCCTAGTAGATAGCTTTGGCCAAACAATATTTTGTAAAATAGTTTTCGGGTGGCAAGGTGCCACAAAGAAAAGTGAAACGTGCATTATTTATTTTGAAGACAAAACAATGCTTGATAAAATAGTAGGATTCATTATAGTGGTGAGGTGGCTTTCCTTGCTCAAAGTATTGTCCCTGGTCTTGCTCTTCTTCGAAGGTGTGCACAGCTACCACGCTCAGCTCCCCCTCTGCTTGCCGATCTACCGTAACATGAAAATAAACGAGGCTAGGGTGAATCCTAAAATGCGAGTTGATAACAATCTAAAGTATAATAACAAACAACAAGCATCATAAAACAGAACCACCTATCGGAGGGATTCACTCAATTGTAAACACAAACAAAACAAAGCACACCAGACACATAGGGTTGCCTTGTGACACCAAAAGGGGTTATGCTAACCACACACAAGGATAATAACCACAACCCTATTAATGTTTTAAAGGCAAAAGTAAGGGTTTCTTATATGTTCTGGATTACCAAGTTGGTAAGTTTTAAACACAAGCTTGCTCTTATCCAAAATCAGAAAATATAACTAATGCATTTAAATAGTTATTATGGGACTGTTTAGATGGAAAAGTCATAACTCCTAAAGTATTGTTCATAAAAAAAAACTTCTACCACATTACTCCTAATTACTATAGGAATCTTTGAAAATTAGTTGTGCATGAAAATCTATTTCCAAACAAAAACTAAAAAACAGCTAAGAGCTACTAATGTCAAACCCAAAAAGAATGTAGTTTCAGTTTTATAGATTTGCTGTATGCAAAGTAAATTTCTCTGGAAAGATATGAGTTTTATATTGAAGTACAAATTTTATTCATCTAATTTTGATAATCCTAGCTCAAGTTATCCCTGTTTTTAAATAAAGTACAATTTTGACCATTAATTAAGTGCAGAGAAGAATATAGATTATTTTGGTGCAAACCAGTGGGGTAAGTTAGAATAAACTTGTGGCTTCTCCACAAAAATACACCCAACAAAACCTCATGGACAGAGGTGGCTCATACAACCAAAACTAGACATACATCATTCTCTGAAATTCTAAATATTCATTTCATGAGGAATATCCTCCTATTTTAAAGAATTGATTTCTCAAGCATAAAATATCTACTGGAAAAATCTACCCTTATATTATATGACACCTTCCACTTATATTTACCACCTCCAAGTGGATTTACCCCAAAAAGTGTTTTAATTTAAGAAATAAAAATCACCAAATACCTACTGGTGTTTTACTTAAACTTAAAAGATTTCTTGCTAGAATAATCTCCTGCATGCAAGACTTATAGCTCTAAATAGGCATTTTGATATGCTTTCCAGAGAATCTGGTTTTGCATGATTTGGACTTATAAATCTCAAGTTATTAAACAATTGGTGCAAGTGATACTTTTTACTAGATCTATTATAACACACGGCAGAGATTAGATTTTGGACTAAATTCAAACCCACATGATTAAGAAAACGTGTAGCTAGGCTACAAAATTAACCTCACTAATTTAGCTTACACAGATTAACCACAAATGAATAAAAGCTACATTCATATTTCTCTGGAATTTCAAAATAGAAAAGATTAAAACGAAAAAGGCTGGGCGGGCCAGATCTGGGCCAGATCGGCCCAGGAGCAACTCGGAACAGCGCGGGAGACGGAGCTGGTCCAGCCCATCCGGGCGAGGCCGCGCGCGCACGGCGGGATTCAAACCTGGCCGTAGATCTCGCGATCTATGGCTCGCGGTCGTCGTCTTCCTCGCGTCGTCGAGCGGACGAACCAGTCAAGGAAAAGAGGAAGGGTGGCGACGGGCGCTCACCAGGGGCTGTGCGAGGCCAGGGGAAGGGCAGGGGCCATCGGAGGAGACGATGAAGAACTCGGTGACGTCCTTAGCTCCCGCATGGGACGTCGGCGTTCATGGCGATGGCGGCGACAAGCTCCTCGGGTCGAGGATGAATGCGGCAGCTGTGGTCACCTAAAAGAGAAACGGATGGCAGGGGGAGTTAGGTCTAGCCTAGACACGCTCGAGGGGCCAAAAATGGCAGAGGGAGATGTAGAGGAACGATGGCGAGTGCCGTGGGAAACAATCGGTCTCCGGCGGCGTTTTCTTCTTCCAGAGCACGAAGGAAAACGTGATTTTGAGCGAGGGTGCAGGGGAGAGGAGAGTAGGTGTGGGAGGGTCTCGGGCAACGATTAAAAGGGGGAGGGCGTGGCTGGACACTGCTTCAAAATCAGGGGCCGGTTTTGGGCTCTTCTCGGGCAGGAGCGGTATGGGGAGGTTGGAGGGGTGAGCTGATTGGTTCTCCAGGGCGGTGGAGGGAGGAAGGAGAGATGATGGTCGGGATGACGGGGTTGAGCCAGTAGAAAACGAGGGAGGGGGCTCGGGTTGGCCGGGGTGGTAAAGTGAAGGAGATGAGTGGAAGAGGGAGAGAAGAGAGGGGCTGGCAGGTGGGGTAGGGCATGGGGCTGCTGTCCCCTTCTTCACCAGTAGAGATGATTGAGAGAGAGAGAGAGAGGAGGGGTAGATAGGGTTCGGTTATATTAGGTTCTTCTTCTTCTCCTCCATTCTCTTCTTTTGAAATTCCCAAGGAAAATTTTGAATTTGAAAATTCAAAACAAAAGCTGAACAAACACTAGATAATGGTAGAATTTGATCAATTTAGTGTTTACTAATTAACTCCCTAAATAACAGATGAGCGAAATAAAATAAGAAAAGAAAAGAAGAGCCAATGGTCATTGATATTTGATGCATACTTATACCCCTTGGTTTTACATTGAAACAAAATCAAAAAATATTTTTAAAGCCAGCAAACCAAAATCTATTTTTAGTAGACCAAGTTGGTTCTTTTGCATGGCCAAAATTGTGTAAGGTTTGCTTAATAGTAGGTTCTAGTTTTGTTATGTTTTAACTTACATGAAGATCACAAGAGTTGAATTTTTCTTCTAGTTGTTGCTGTTTTAGTACTTCTATCATCTGAGATGGCTAGTGGAAACCAAACAACACTAATGAGAACAACAAGATAGTTCATGCCTCAAAATTTTACACACCCAAAAGTTTTAGCTAAGGTTGAAAAATCTAGCCTAACACCACAATACTATGCTTAAGAAAATTGGGGTGTTACAATGTTCTGGTCATTTTCAAGTCATAGTTTGTGATAAAGATCTCACATTCCACAAATATGTGACAATTGGTATAAAAAAACCATGTCAAAGGAAATCTTGAAATAATTTTCATAAATATCATTTTCCATTTTATAAGTGCAAATACTGACTTTTTTTGTGAAAAAAGTACCAAAAATATGATGCAAAATGGCACCCATTTAATTTTCATGGAAACTAGTACACATATGATGGATAATGCCAACTATTAGGTTTTTCCTTGATTTCTACCTAATTTCCCCTAGTTAAATGAGGTTATGCCTATTTTTCGAAAGTAATTCAAATTTGAACTACAACTATTTGATAGCCTGGTCTGAAATTTTTGGAAAAATCATTTTAAGGTACACAACTAGTGGTTATATCACAGAAATATTGAGAGTTCTATAAAACATTACATCTTCTGATGAATTGTCATCGCGACCGTTTTGACTTTCTTTATGAAAAAAATTAATAATGTGATAAACACTTCAAAAAAAGAAACCCTTTGGCATGGGGACTTTATATGTGTACTAGTTGATATGAAAAATTATAAACTTTAATTTTGACAAAATTTGCAAAAAACGTCTTCACAAAAAGGTCTATCATGTATAGACATATAAAAGTTTCAAGAAAAATGATCAAGTTATGGACATTTGCAAGTCATAGTTTGTGATAAAGATCTCAGATTCCACAAATAGGCAACAATTGGTATAAAAAACAATCAGGTCAAAGGAAATCTTGAAATTATTTTCATAAATATCATTTTCCATTTTTTAAGTGCAAAAACTGACTTTTTTTTAACAAAGTACCAAAAATATGATGCAAAATGGCACCCATTTAATTTTCATGGAAACTAGTACACATATGATGGATAATTCCCAAGTATTAGGTTTTATCTTGATTTCTACCTAGTTTCCCCTAGTTAAATGAGTTCATGCCTATTTTTTCGAACGTAATTCAAATTTGAACTACAACTGTTTGATAGCTTAGTCTTAAATTTTTGGAAAAATCATTTTAAGGTACACAACTAGTGCTTATAACACAGAACCATTGATAGTACTATAAAAATTTACATCTACTGATGAATTATCATCGCGACCGTTTTGACTTTCTTTATGAAAAATTAAATAATGTGATAACACTTGAAAAAAAGAAATCCTTTGGCATGGGTACTTTATATGTCTACTAGTTGCTATGAAAAATTATAAACTTTATTTTTGACAAAATTTGCAAAAAAAGTCGTCACAAAAGGTCTATCATGTATAGACTTCTAAAAGATTCAAGGCAATTGATCATGTTATGGTCATTTTCAAGATATAGTTTGTGATAAAGATCTCATATTCGACAAATAGGTGACAATTGGTATAAAAACAACCATGTCAAAGGAAATCTTGAAATTATTTTCATAAACATCATCTTCCATTTTTTAAGTGCAAAAACTGACTTTTTTTGTGAACAAAGTACCAAAAATATGATGCAAAATGGGACCCATTTAGTTTTCAAGGAAACTAGTACACATATGATGCAAAATAGCAAGTATTAGGTTTTTCCTTGATTTCTACCTAATTTTACCTAGTTAAATGAGTTTCTGCCTATTTTTCGAAAGTAATTCAAATTTGAACTACAAAAGTTTGATACCTAAGTCTGATTTTTTTGTAAAAATCATTTTAAGGTACACAACTGGTGGTTATATCACACAAACATTGATAGTTCTTTAAAACATTACATCTTCTGATAAATTGTCATCGCGACCGTTTTGACTTTCTTTATGAAAAAATTAAATAATGTGATAAACACTTCAAAAAAAGTAATCCTTTGGCATGGGGACTTTATATGTGTACTAGGTGATATGAAAAATTATAAACTTTATTTCTGACAAAATTTGCAAAAAGAGTTTTCACAAAAAGGTCTATCATGAATAGACATCTAAAAGTTTGAAGGCAAATGTAACATCCTAGGATTTTTTAAATTATGAAAAATCAGAAAAATTAAAAACTTTTTGAAAACTATTTGTATGTCGATTTCAAAAAAAATTGATGCAGGCATTCATCATTTTCTTGCATTGTTTATATTTGAAATTAAAATGGTTGAAATATTATTTCCATTTGAAAATCTATTAAAGAAAATATTAAAAACAAAATAGCGATTATATTATTTATCTTATTTTTACTTTAATGATTTGATTGTATTTATTAGAAATAATTATTGTGGTATCAAATTCTATTTAGTCACAAACAAATTGATTAAATCCCTTTTTTCAAATTTGTCAAAAGTGTCAAATTTGCATTAAATCAAATATTCAAAATTAATATTTTTAAAAGTGGTCCAAACATGTTCATAAATGTTTTAAAATAAAGATATGATTTTTAGAATTTTTTAGAAATTAATTTCATTTAATTTGGAGTTCTAAAACAAAAGATACGAAAGAAATAAGAAATAAGAAAAGAAAAAAAAACAATTCAGGCCCAGGCGACCTGCACATTCCAGACTGAACCGACTGGAACACATCGTACCGAACTCTAGTTCTAAAAATTCGTTTTTCCAACCACTTTTCATTAAAATATGTTTATATCGAGAAATATAACTTCAAATCCGGATCCGCTTGATCCTACGCGTTGACAACTCCGAGGCCTATCTATTCCACCATCCCTTTGCCTATATAAATTTAACACCCCCAATTTTCTTAGCATAAGTATTGTGGTGTTAGATTATATTTTTCAACCTTAGCAAAAACTCTTAGGTGTGTAAAATTTTGAGGCATGAACTATCTTGTTGCACTCATTATTTTTGTTGAGTTCCACTAGCCTTCTAAGATGATTGAAACACTAAAACAACAACAACTAAAAGAAAACATCAACTATTAGGATCTTCATGCCTGTTAAAACTTAGCCAAACTAGGAGCTATTATTAAACAAACCTCAAATGGTTTTTGACATGCATTTGAACCAATTTGATCTAGGTCATGTATAGTTTCATACCATGCTCCAAATTATCACAAAGGAGCTTGTTAGTGCATTTATCTCACTAGCTTTTGTGGCCTTCTGAATAACATGCTCAATTGGGTTATTCTTTTTCTTTTCCCTAACAACTTTCTTTTCTTTTGTATGCTCAATGAGGTGTTTGGTTTGGGCCCTTATTAATTCAGTAACTTCACCACCATCTAGTGGGTTTGGGCAAATTGTTTTATTTCATTTGTAAATAAGAGTTTGAAAATTTCAAACATAGGATTTAACCTTATTTAAAAACATTGCCCAAGGCATCCCACCCCCTGCTGCTGGAGAGGGTGAGCAGCATCCCACCCCCTGGCCCACTTGTCATGGACCAAGGTCACCTCTCCACCACTCTCCTCTTTGCCTTTTTCTCTCCACCCAACCGGAGCTCTTCTCCTCTCTCCCTACTGGCCAAGCTTTGTCATCCCGACCAGCTCCACTCTGTCCCCTCTCCACCGCCCTCGCTAGCTAGTAGAAACCGAGAACATCTCCCCCTCTCTCTCCCTTGTCTGAGCCAAACCCTAGATCAGGCTGGGGTTATATATCCACCCCGCATCCCCCTCTCTGCTCATTTCCACTCGCCCTAAGTGCACACACACCCTCTCTGCTCACCCACCAAAGATCACTCGAGCTCCCACCCCCATTTTCCCTTGAGAAGAAGGAAATCTCCTCGGTAGCCGACGGTAGAAAATCGCCGTAGCCCTCGTTTTCCTCCACCATTCTTCACCATTTTCGGTTCTCTGAACTCCTCTCTTCTTGACCTAATCTTCCTCCTCTTCTTTTGGCTCTGTAGCAGCTCAGAAACGTCGTGCTCGTCCTCGACCGAAGCTCGGAGGGGACGCCATGGCTGCATGCAGAGAGCTCCACCGACGTCGCCCCGCGTAGGAGGCCACCTCTCTGCACTCCCTCCACCGATCCCAGCCCCGCATTTGAACCTTGGAGGCTCGAGGTGAGCGCGGCGTCGTCACCCTCTTCTTCTCTCCCTCTCCCTCTGTTTCTTCTCGTGCCACCGACGCGAGGAGGAAGAAGGAACCAGAGCCGTCAGATCTGAGATCGGCGGCCCTGTTTGAATCACTCCCTTTCTAATCTGTGCCGTCCGCTCCCGATCCGGCGGCCGCGTAACGCTTCGCCAGCGCGCGCTCCGTACCCGGGCCGGCCCATCTCGCCACCTCGGCCCAGCGACAGATCCGGCCGAATCTAGCCTGTTTTCTATTTTTCCTTTAAATTCTATTTCCTGTTTATTTTCCGGAGAATCACTAGTCTAGCTTTTATTCATTTGTGGTTAATCTGTGTTAGCTAAAATAGTGAGGTTAATTTTGTAGCATACCTACACGTTTTCTTAATCATGTGGTTTTGGATTTAGTCCAAAATGTATTTCCTGTTGTGTGGTACAGTAGATCTAGTAAAAAGTATCCATTTTACCAATTGTTTAATAACTTGGGATTTATTAGTCCAAATCATGCAAACTTAGATCCTTTCGAAAGCCTGTGAAAATGTATACCTATATCTGTAAGTCTTGCATGCAGGAGATTATTCTAGCAAAAGAGATTTTTAGTTTAAGAAGAACACCAGTGGGTATTTGGTGATTTTTAACTCTTTAATTAAAACACTTTTTGGGGTGATTCCACTTGGAGGTGGTAAATATAAGTTGGAGGTGTCATATGCTATAAATGTAGATTTTTCAAGTAGATATCATTTGCTTGATGAATCAATTCCTTAGTCTCTTGCAATGCATTTTTTTTGGAATTTCATAGATCAATGTGTGTCTAGTTTTGGTTGGATGAGCCACCTCTGTCCATGAAGTTTTGTTGGGGTTATTTTTGTGGGGTAGCCAAGAGTTTTATCCAACTTACCCCACTGGTTTGGCATCAAAATAATCCATATAATTCTCTGTACCTAAATAATAGTCAGAAGTTTACTTTATTTTAAAACAAGGATAACTTCAGCTAGGAGTATCCAAATTAGATGCATAAAATGTCCACTTAAAGAGAAAACTCATATCTCTCCAGAAAAATTAACCTTGCATACAGGGGATCTATAAAACTGAAACCACATTCTGTTTGGGTTTGACACCAGTAGCTCTTAGCTGATTTTTAGTTTTTGTTTCGTGTTAGATTTTTATGCACAACCAATTTTCTGGGGTACATTTAGTAACTAGGAGTAATGTGGTAGAAAGGTTTATTTTTAGGAACAGTAACTTAGGAGTTATGCCTTTTTCATCTAAACAACCCCTTGATAACTATTTAAATGCATTAGTTGTATTTTCTGTTTTGTGGTGCTTATTGTTTGTTATTATACTTTAGATTGTTATCAACTCGCATTTTAGGATTTACCCTAGTCTCGTTTGTTTCCATGATACGGTAGAACCGCAATCCGAGGAAGAGCAGTACGAGGTAGCTGAGCACAACTACGGAGAAGAACAAGACCAGGGACAGTACTCTGAGCAAGGCAGGCCACCTCACCACCACTATGCAAATCCTACTATTTACAAAGCATGTTTTGTTTTAAAATAAAATAATGCATGTTTTAGTTCTTTTGTGGCACCTTGCCACCCGAAAACTATTTTACAAAATATTGTTTGGCCAAAGTTATCTACTAGAATACTATAGGTGTTACAAAGAGAGTTTATTTGGTGAGCCTTGTTGTTGAAGGATACATCAAAAAGATTAAGTTTTCTAGTAGTCTACCTTCATTTACTTACCTCAAAACTATAGGATGGGAACCTGTTTGATAAAACTGTTTTACGGTGGAAAACCTGAGTTGCTGGGAGCAATCAGAGAGAAAGGAATGTTTTATGAAAACCCGAGATGCTGAGAGCATTCGGAGATGTTGCGAAAACCCGAGCTGCTGGGAGCAGTCGGAGATGGAGGTTTATATTCGAAATCCCTGCTGCCGCCCGAACAATTAACCCGTGCAACCAAACTACCTGACATGGGTAGGGCTTATCCGGAAGCTTGTCTGTTTTAGTGTTGGGGCTCTCATACTTTCTATGAGGACTGGGCCCTCGAAGCCGGGTTGTCGTCCGGAAGAGACAATACACTGTTGAGGACCAGCAGCCGGAAGATTACGGCGGGTCTCCTGACGTGGCGGTGTGGCGTCCCGAGGAAAGACGAAGAGGTCTAGTGGAGCACACGCTGCCGAGGAGAACAAATCTACCGCGAGGCCCCGATAATAGGGTGGTCATAGTGGAATGCTTTGATCGTGTTATCCGGACCCCCGCATGCTGTCGTATGACGGGCCGTGGCAGACCCGGCGGAATGACCGATAGGTGTGGGTAAAGTGTACAACCTCTGCAGAGTGTAAATCTATTCGAATAGCAGCGTCTGCGGTCATGGACGGTTGGAAAGGCCACACTGGGCGCCTGGGGAAAGAAGTTGTTTTAAAAAGGAAAGTATTTATGTGGATTAAGGAGGTACCTGGGAGGTATGGAATTTGGGAGAATATGATTGGTCTCGGGGAGACAATCAGTCCGATCTCAAGTCAGGGAAAAGGGGTATCCCCATCCTATTGTTTTTAAAGGTTTAACAAAGGAGAGTTTGAACTTAGATATGTCATTGCTATATCTAAGAGAAGGGAATTCTGTCTCTAAATGTTTTCTTCAACAAAGATACAGAGATGTCATATTCTCTAGGTTTAAAATCATGGTATTCGAAAATTAAGCCCTCTAGTCATATATAGGAGCCATCCTAGTTTTCGAAAATGCTTTACATGCATATCCATGAAAAACTGTAAACCTAGAGATGGTCTTGCGAGTACGTAATTGTACTCATGTGGCTTTGTCCCTGGATATTCAAATGTCCATATTTCAATGATGAGGCCTACATCGAGGAGGAGGTGTATGACGACGACTTCGCCACTTAGTTGTCACCGGTCAACTACACTTGTGGGATCAGCGCTCGGAGATGTCAAGAGCCGTCGCTAGCCACGAGCTTCCGCTATCGTTGTTTAATTCCGTCCTTCGTGACGAGGTTTGTTGACTTGGTCGTATGACCGTCTATGTTCTGTAAGACTTTTATTCGTTTGCCTTGAATGATGTAACTCTTTGATATCAATGTTGGTTATGTGATTGCGATGCGCTGATCATTGGGATCGTGACCTTTTACATAACGTGGACATCTCGGACTCGCTCCGAGGGGTCCTCACAGACTTGGTATCAGAGCCATCGTTGACCTTAGGAGATTTTACCTAGGTTGGGCGTCGAAGACACGCAAAAATATTTTCCTAAAAATTTAGGAGAAATACGAAAAAGGTGCAGAATATACTGTTATTCCCTCCCCTCTGTTATTACTTATTTAATAATTTTATACTTGCATTAAACCTTATGTTTTTACCTGTTTAAAATTTTGCACACCGTTCACTAATTCAACCTCCATTTAAAATTTTGTGTAGATGAGCGGAGAGTTCTCGTCGTCGATTCAGTTGGGAGTTGTGCCCGACTCGGGAGTTTCGCGTCTGTTTCAGGTAGATTTACTCCAGTTGACTCGGCACTTGGGGCGCCCGCTACCTGAGCTGCTGGTAGGACGCTGTCTACCTATGGTTGGAGACGAGATGTCCTGGACCGTGAGGTGCATCCTTCGAGGACCGCTGGTGCCACCCTTCGCCGAGGAGCTGATTGAGGATGCCCTCGCATCGACTCAGATGGGGGCGTTTGTTACGGTGCTGCAGAGAGCTCTCGCCCACTTAGTGTGTGCCCGCTTGAGGTGCGGATCTCGGCAGCTGAGCTGAGGATCGAGGACCTGGAGGCGCAGATCAAGGCATCTCAGAACAAGCTGAAGACCGTGGAACTGAAGCTCAAGACCTCAGAGGAGCGTTTGGTGGAGTCCCAGGCAAAGCTCAAGAAGGAGCACAAGGAGCGCCGTTCCACCTTTGCGCGCTTCCAGACTACCCGCTACTACAAGTTCCAGCTTGACGGTATGGTCGACATGCTCAGGACGACCATCGACGGCCGCGACGAGCGGATCAGCGAGCTGGAGAGCGAGGTGGAGGCGATGAGCAAGGAGAACGACGATCTTCTGCCAGATGATGAGGACCCTATGGAGGATATGGACATGGAGCCTGAGAGCGGGCAGGAAGACGACGACCTTCGAGGCGAGGGCGGTGAGGACTCGGGGGTTGTGATGTTCGAGGACGAGGACCCCGACGAGCCACCCTTTGACAGTGACGCTGCCGTGGACGTGGAGTAGCTAGTTGCGTAGTCTCTTTTGGGTTAGGACAGAACCATCGCGATAAGTGGATGCGATTGTGTTGTCTAGTTAGCATGAGTGTGTGTTTAAATTATTGTAAGACTATGTCAGTCCGGTGTCATGTGATTGAGAACTATGTGATGATGCTTTTGGAACTCTACTATGCAGTGGATCATGTTTCCTTATGAGTAATTCCTTGCTAAAATTTGTATGTTACTGTGTATGATTGACGAACTCTTTTTCCAAAACTTGTTTTAAAGTTCTAATAGGAAAATGAATGTGTGTTTTATTCTGAAATTTAGAATGGCAAGGGATACAACACCACCCCCACCACCCGAGCCATCTATGGCTCAAGTGCTGCGTCTTCTCATGGAGGATCACGAAGCAGCTCGCGCTGAGAGGAATGCCAATCTTGCCACCCCGCAGCATCTTGCTCAGATCGCCGTCAACCAGAATGACGGCCAATGAAATGAGGAGCCCCGCTCCAAGCTTTGTGTTTTCAGAACACCAATCTGCCAGTCTTCTCCAAGAGTGAAGTGCCACTAGATGTTGATGATTGGATCCGTACCATCAAGAACAACCTGAGGGTCGCCCAAGTTGGTGACAATGAGAAGGTGGTATACGCCACCCACTACCTCTCAGGGCCTACCCAAGCATGGTGGGAGGCCGTTCGTGCTACGCTGTCTCATGATGAAGTTGTGGCTTGGGAGGCGTTCAAGACCAAGTTTTTGAAGCGTTATGTGCCCTCCAGACTCGTCAGTATCATGCGAGAGAAGTTCCTGCAGCTCAAGCAAGGCGGTATGTCTATCAGTGAGTACTTGGAAAAGTTCACTACTCTGGCAAGGTATGCGCCTACCGATACCGATACTGAGGACAAGAAGAAAGAGAGGTTCATGTATGGACTTCATGATGAAATGCAGAGCATTCTGGTGGTGATGCCTTTCACCGACCTAGAGTCCCTGGTAGATGCAGCCATTCTGATGGAACACAAGCGCAAGGCTTCATTTGACAACCGCAAACGCCGCCAACAGATGCAGCAAGGCAGTAGTAGCAGCAGCCCAGCCGGGAGTTACCCATGTCCGCGCCCTTCACCTCCACCAAGGCCTTCCTATCCATCACCAAGGCCGTCAACTTTTGCACCAAGGTCCAGCTACCCCTCTCACCCACCTGCACCTCGTCCTGGAGGTGGTTTCAACCTCGGCCTCAACTTTAATAGGCCGCCTGCTCCTAAGCCAACTGGAGGATGTTTCACTTGTGGACAGCCTGGCCATTTCTCTCGGGAGTGTCCCACTAGACAGCCCGCCGGTGGTCGCCCTAATGCGACAAATATGAATCAAGGGCCATCCCGTCCACCTGGAGGCAAGAACCCGTATCCAAAGAAAGCAGCCCCTGTCACCCGAGGCCATCTGAACCACATCAGTGCAGAAGAAGCTCAGGAGGCGCCATAACTAGTTATGGGTACGTTCCCTGTCAACTCAGTTTCTGCCTCGGTTTTGTTTGATTCGGGAGCTTCCCATTCTTTCCTTACGGAGCCGTTCGTTAGGAAAAGTGGGATGGTTCCAACTTTGTTGCCTCATCCTATGCGGGTGCAAATTCCGGGGGCCACTACTAAAGCCATTGTGTCTTGCAAGGAGACTCCTGTGGAGATACAGGGAGCCCGATTCCATGCAGACTTTGTGGTATTAGGACAGCAAGGGATATAAGTGTTTTTAGGAATGGATCGGATGGCAGTAAACCGAGGGAAAATAGATTGCACTAGCAAGTCCATCACCCTAACCACCCCGGAAGGAGATGAGATTACACACTTCTCGACCCATTACTCCACCTCGGGTCATTGCCATAAGAGAGTAGCTGAAACCATTCTGGATGAAGTACCAGTAGTGTGTGAATACCCGGATGTATTTCCTAGAGAGTTACCCGGTATGCCACCTGATCGGGATATCGAGTTCATCATTGAGTTAGTACCCGGTACTAGACCTATAGCTCAAAAACCTTACCGGATGAACCCTGAAGAATTGGAAGAATTAAAGAAGCAGTTGGATGACCTGCTTAGGAAAGGAATGATTTGCCCTAGTGCGTCACCCTGGGGGTCACCAATTATTTTTGTGGATAAGAGAGACGGTACCACTCGCTTATGTGTGGATTACCGAAAGTGAAATGATGTGACTATCAAAAATAAGTACACTCTACCCAAAATTGAAGACCTGTTTGATCAACTCAATGGAGCTCGAGTCTTCTCCAAGATCGATCTCCGCACCGGTTATCATCAAATGAAAGTAAGAGAACCAGACATCCCTAAAATAGCCTTCGTCACTCGTTATGGATTGTTCGAGTATACCGTGATGTCTTTTGGCCTGACCAATGCCCCTGCCTATTTTATGAATCTCATGAATAAGGTATTCATGGAATACCTGGATAAGTTTGTGGTTGTATTCATCGATGACAACCTGATTTATTCCAAGTCCGAAGAAGAGCATGAGGAGCATCTGAGGTTGGTTCTCGGCACTCTTCGAAAACATCAGTTGTATGCTAAGTTCAGCAAATGCCAGTTTTGGTTGAAAGAAGTAGGTTTTCTTTGTCATGTTATCTCAGCTGGAGGGATATCGGTTGACCCAACCCACATTAAGTCCATCCTTTAATTCCCAACCCCCACTAACCAGACTGAGGTGAGGTCCATCCTCGGATTGGCGGGTTACTACCGCAAGTTTGTTGAGGGATTTTCGAGCATCGCAAAGCCCCTTACTCAACTATTGAAGAAGGACTAGAAGTTTTTTTGGACCGACAAGTGTGAAGCCAGCTTCCAGGAACTAAAGAAGCGCCTTACTACCACACCTATTTTAACCATGCCCGATGTGACCAAAGACTTTGTGCTTTATTGCGATGCCTCCCAACTTGGACTTGGGTGTGTCCTTATGCAAGAGGGCAAGGTGATTTCCTACTCGTCGCGACAGCTCCACAAGCATAAGCAGAATTATCCAACCCATGATCTAGAGCTTGCTGCAGTGGTTCATGCACTCAAGACTTGGCGTCACTTTCTGATGGGCAACTGTTGCGAAATTTACACCGACCACAAGAGTCTGAAGTATATCTTCACCCAGAGGGATTTGAATATGAGGCAACAGAGATGGATAGATCTCATCAAGGATTATGACTTGGACATCTACTACCACCCTGGAAAAGCTAACGTCGTAGCTGATGCCCTTAGCCGACAACCGTGTTCGTTCAACTCCATGATCAAGGCTCGACAGCCAGAACTCTGGGAAGAGCTAGATAAGATGGGTATAGAAGTGGTCAGTTATGGAGCGGTCGATCAACTCTTATTGCAGCCCACTTTATGGGATCAGATCAAGAAAGCTCAGTAGGGTCACGAACGTATTGAGGGCATCAAACGAAGAATGGGCAAAGAGGAAGTCCCTGGGTTCACCATTGATTCTGAGGGTATTCTCTGGTACAGGGATGTATCTGTGTACCATCAGATCATGACTTGAAGTAGTTAATTATGAAGGAGGCCCATGAGACTTTGTACTCTATCCACCCTGGTGGAACCAAGAT
This sequence comes from Poa annua, assembly GCA_026929855.1. Lineage (NCBI taxonomy): Eukaryota > Viridiplantae > Streptophyta > Magnoliopsida > Poales > Poaceae > Poa > Poa annua. Next base: position 76,633,405 of record CM049426.1, read on the forward strand.
GTACCAATATTTAAAACAGAATTTCTGGTGGCATGGCATGAAGCGTGAGATTGCAATCTTTGTCCAGAATTGCGACATCTGCCAAAGGATCAAAGCGGAACATCAGCGACCCGCAGGATTACTCCAACCCCTTAAGTTGCCCGAATGGAAATGGGATGAGATCGGCATGGATTTTATCACTGGATTACCCTGATCTAATCGCGGTCATGACGTCATTTGGGTTATTGTAGATAGACGCACCAAGGTTGCACATTTCTTACATGTGCGCACCACCCACCGATCCGATCAACTCGCAGATCTTTACATGTCCTGTATCGTCAGTCTTCACGGGATACCCAAGACCATTGTGTCCTATAGGGGAACCCAATTCACCTCTTGTTTCTGGTTTAAGCTTCATGAAGCCTTGGGGACAAAACTATTTTTCAGCCCCGCATACCACCCTCAGACGGGAGGACAAACGGAAAGAGTCAAACAGATCTTAGAAGATATGCTTAGATCATGTGTGTTAGCGTATGGGGCCAAATGGGAAAGTTGTTTGCCGTTTGCCGAGTTCTCGTACAACAACAGCTATCAAGTCAGTCTGAAGATGGCACCCTTCGAGGCCTTGTATGGACGCAGATGTCGTACCCCCTTGAACTGGTCGCAGACTGGAGAACGTCAAATCTTTGGGGTTGACACTATGAGGGACGCTAAAGAAGAAGTTCAGTTCATTCGCGACCGTCTTAAGGCCGCCCAATCGAGGCAGAAGAGCAAAGCCGATTCCAAGAGGCGTGAACTAAGCTTCAAGGCAGATGATATGGTATATTTGCGCGTTACACCACTCAAGGGAATGCAGCGTTTCCATGTGAAGGGGAAGCTAGCACCAAGGTATATTGGTCCTTTTAGAGTGATCAGTCGAAGAGGAGAAGTATCTTATCAGCTAGACCTGCCTCCCCATCTGTCCGAATTCCATGATGTGTTTCATGTGTCTCTGCTCCGGAAATGCCTACAAGTCCCTGGTGGTACTCATTCTTATCAAGAGGTAGATCATCACACCATTGATCTTAATCATGATCTCACCTACCGAGAGCGACCACTCCGTGTTCTCGCTGAAGACGTCCGTCTGACCCGGAGGCGGAAGATTAGATTTCTGAAGGTTCAATGCAGCAACCATTCGGAAGAAGAAGCTACCTGGGAGCGTGAAGATTTTTTGGAGCGTGAATTCCCTGGTTTTCTTTCTTCTTCAACTTTGGAATCTCGGGGAGGAGATTCTCCTAAGGGGGGAAGGTATGTAACACCCCAATTTTCTTAGCATAAGTATTGTGGTGTTAGACCAGATTTTTCAACCTTAGCAAGAACTCTTAGGTGTGTAAAATTTTAAGGCATGAACTATCTTGTTGCACTCATTATTTTTGTTGAGTTCCACTAGCCTTCTAAGATGATTGAAACACTAAAACAACAACAACTAAAAGAAAACATCAACTATTAGGATCTTCATGCCTGTTAAAACTTAGCCAAACTAGGAGCTATTATTAAGCAAACCTCAAATGGTTTTTTACATGCATTTGAACCAATTTGATCTAGGTCATGTAGAGTTTCATACGCTGCTCCAAATTATCACAAAGGAGCTTGTTAGTGCATTTATATCACTAGGTTTTGTGGCCATCTGAATAACATGACCATTTGGGTTATTCTTTTTCTTTCCCCTAACAACTTTCTTTTCTTTTGTATGCTCAATGAGGTGTTTGGTTTGGACCCTTATTAATTCAGTAACTTCACCACCATCTAGTGGGTTTGGGAAAATTGTTTTATTTCATTTGTGAATAAGTGTTTGAAAATTTTAAACATAGGATTTAACCTTATTTAAAAAAATTGCCCAAGGCTCCACTCATCTCTCTAATCTCTCTCTACCCTATCTGCTGGAGCAGGAGAGCAGCATCCCACCCCCTGGCCCACTTGTCATGGACCGAGGTCACCTCTCCACCACTCTCCTCTTTTCCTTTTTCTCTCCACCCAACCGGAGCTCTTCTCCTCTCTCTCCCTACTGGCCAAGCTTTTTCATCCCGACCAGCTCCACTCTGTCCCCTCTCCACCGCCCACCCTAGCCAGTAGAAACCGAGAACATCTCCCCCTCTCTCTCCCTTGTCCGAGCCAAACCCTAGATCGGGCTAGGGTTATATCTCCACCCCGCATCCCCCTGTCTGCTCATTTTCCACTGGCCCTAAGTGCACACACACCCTCTCTGCTCACCCACCGAAGATCACTCGAGCTCCCACCCCCATTTGCCCTTGAGAAGAAGGAAATCTCCTCGGTAGCCGACGGAAGAAAATCTTCGTAGCCCTCGTTTCCCTCCACCATTCTTCACCTTTTTCGGTTCTATGACTCCTCTCTGCTTGACCTAATCTTCCTCCTCTTCTTTTGGCTCAACTCGGGAACGTCGTGATCTTCCTCGATCGAAGCTCGGAGGGGACGCCATGGCTGCATGCAGAGAGCTCCTCCGACGTCGCCCCGCGAAGGAGGCCGCCTCTCTGCACTCCCTCCACTGATCCCAGCCCCGCATTTGAACCTTGGAGGCTCGAGGTGAGTGCGGCATCGTCACCCTCTTCTTCTCTCCCTCTCCCTCTGTTTTCTTCTCGTGCCACCGGCGTGGGGAGGAAGAAGGAACCAGAGTCGTCAGATCTGAGATCGGCGGCCCTGTTTGAATTACTCCCTTTCTAATATGTGCCGTCCGCTCCTGATCCGGCGGCCGCGCAACGCTTCGCCAGTGCGCGCTCCGTACCCGGGCCGGACCATCTCGCCACCTCGGCCCAGCGCCAGATCCGGCCGAATCTGGCATGTTTTCTATTTTTCCTTTAAATTATAATTCCTGTTTATTCCAGAGAATCACTAGTTTAGCTTTTATTCATTTGTGGTTAATATGTATTAGCTAAAATAGTGAGGTTAATTTTGTAGCATACCTACACGTTTTCTTAATCATGTGGTTTTGGATTTAGTCCAAGATGTATTTCATGTTGTGTGGTACAGTAGATCTAGTAAAAAGTATCCATTTTACCAATTGTTTAATAACTTGGGATTTATAAGTCTAAACCATGCAAACTTAGATCCTTTGGAAAGTCTGTGAACATGTCTACCTAGATCTGGAAGTCTTGCATGCAGCAGATTATTCTAGCAAAAGATATCTTTAGTTTAAGAAGAACACCAGTGGGTATTTGGTGATTTTTAACTCTTTAATTTAAACACTTTTTGGGGTGAATCCACTTGTAGGTGGTAAATATAAGTTTGAGGTATCATATGCTATAAAGGTATATTTTTCAAGTAGATATCTTTTGCTTGATGAATCAATTCCTTAAAAATAGGAAGTTAGTCTCTGGCAATGCATTTTTTTGGAATTTCAGAGATCAATGTGTGTCTAGTTATGGTTGGATGAGCCACCTCTGTCCATGAAGTTTTGTTGGGGTTATTTTTGTGGGGTAGCCACAAGTTTTATCCAACTTACCCCACTGGTTTGGCATCAAAATAATCCATATTATTCTCTGTACCTAAATAATAGTCAGAAGTTTACTTTATTTTAAAACAAGGATAACTTGAGCTAGGAGTATCCAAATTAGATGAATAAAATTTCCACTTAAAGAGAATACTCATATCTCTCCAGATAAATTAACCTTGCATACAGGGGATCTTTAAAACTGAAACCACATTCTGTTTGGGTTTGACACCAGTAGCTCTTAGGTAATTTTTAGTTTTTGTTTGGTGATAGATTTTTATGCACAACCAATTTTCTGGGGTTCATATAGTAACTAGGAGTAATGTGGCAGAAAGGTTTATTTTTAGGAACAGTACCTTAGGAGTTATGCCTTTTTCATCTAAACAACCCCTTGATAACTATTTAAATGCATTAGTTGTATTTTCTGTTTTGTGGTGCTTGTTGTTTGTTATTATACTTTAGATTGTTATCAACTCACATTTTTGGATTTACCCTAGTCTCGTTTGTTTTCATGTTACAGTAGAACCGCAATCCGAGGAAGAGCAGTACGAGGTAGCTGAGCACAACTACGGAGAAGAACAAGGCCAGGGACAGTACTCTGAGCAAGGCAAGCCACCTCACCACCACTATGCAAATCCTACTATTTACAAAGCATGTTTCGCTTTAAAATAAAATAATGCATGTTTTACTTCTTTTGTGGCACGTTGCCACCCGAAAACTATTTTACAAAATATTGTTTGGCCAAAGTTATCTACTAGAATACTAAAGGTGTTACAAAAATAGTTTATTTGGTGAGCCTTGTTGTTGGAGGCTCCATCAAAAAGATTAAGTTTTCTAGTAGTCTACCTTAATTTACTTACCTCAAAACTATAGGATGGGAACCTGTTTGATAAAACTGTTTTACGGAGGAAAACCTGAGTTGCTGGGAGCAATCAGAGAGAAAGGAATGTTTTATGAAAACCCGAGATGCTGAGAGCATTTGGAGATGTTGCGAAAACCCGAGCTGCTGGGAGCAGTCGGAGATGGAGGTTTATTTTCAAAGTCCCTGCTGTCGCCCGAACAATTAACCCGTGCAACCACACTACCTGACATGGGTAGGGCTTAGCCGGAAGCTTGTCTGTTTTAGTGTTGGGGCTCTCATACTTTCTATGAGGACTGGGCCCTCGAAGCCGGGTTGTCGTCCGGAAGAGACAATACACTGCTGAGGACCAGCAGCCGGACGATTACGGCGGGTCTCCTGACGTGGCGGTGTGGCGTCCCGAGGAAAGACCAAGAGGTCTAGTGGAGCACACGGTGCCGAGGAGAACAAACCTACCGGGAGGCCCCGATACTAGGGTGGTCCGAGTGGAATGCTTTGATCATGTTATCCGGACCCCCGCGTGCTGTCGTTTGACGGGCCGTGGCAGACCCGGCGGAATGACCAATAGGTGTGGGTAAAGTGTGCAACCTCTATAGAGTGTAAATCTATTCAAATAGCCGCGTCCGCGGTCATGGACGGTTGGAAAGGCCACAGTGGGCGCCTGGGGAAAGAAGTTGTTTTAAAAAGGAATGTATTTATGTGGATTAAGGCGGTACCTGGGAGGTATGGAATTTGGGAGAAGATGATTGGTCTCGGGGAGACAATCAGTCCGATCTCAAGTCAGGGAAAAGGGGTATCCCCATCCTATTGTTTTTCAAGGTCTTACAAAGGAGAGTTTGAACATAGATATGTCATTGCTATATCTAAGAGAAGAGAATTCTATCTCTAAATGTTTTCTTCAACAAAGATACAGAGATGTCATATTCTCTAGGTCTAAAATCATGGTCTTCGAAAACTAAGCCCTCTAGTCATATATAGGAGCCATCCTAGTTTTCAAAAATGCTGTACATGCATATCCATGAAAAGCTTTAAACCTAGAGGTGGTCTTGCGAGTACGTAATTGTACTCATGTGGCGAGGTTTGTTGACTTGGTCGTATGACCGTCTATGTGTTGTAAGACTTTTATTCGTACGACTTGGATGATGTAACTCTTTGATATCAATGTTGGTTATGCGATTGTGATGCACTGATCATTGGGATTGTGATCTTTTACATAACGTAGACATATCGGACTCGCTTCGAGGGGTCCTCACAATAAACCCCTGTAGCCGCCGGAATCTCTTTTTCACTTTTTGTTCCATCGAAACCCTAATCAGCGAAATAGTATTTCGTTCGTTTGACGAACAAAACCATCTCCAATTGCGACGGAAGCTTAACCATTGTTGTAGATCTCGTCGATACCTTTCCATCCCAATAAACCTCAACTCTTTTTATCAAGCGTGGAGGAATAATTTCTAATCGTCATCCATCAGATCTAAAGTCGTATTTCTCAGATCTCTTTGTGTTCGTTGCGCCAAATCGGAATACCTCCGGTGAAAAGGTAGATCTAGTCTATATCTACAACTTTCCTGTTGACAACTTTTTATTTTAACGTACGTAATTTTCTGTTTAACACGGATCATTTTTGGTGTTTTTTGAGGAATCAAACCATCTCAAAACTTCAGGGCGATAAGACGAAAGTTGTTCCCCTGATCGAGACCTTTCTTTTGCCCCAAGTCTCACCTCTTTTGGTCAAGCGAGTTAGGAGATATTCGAGTTGGAAGTTTCGGACCAGAAAGGTATTTTGCGATTTTTGACCAATCTATTCATCCACTTATGTTATAGTTGTGATAATTAGAAAGAGCACGTAATTCTCTACAACTTTCGCATAGATTGTTTTCCGATCTGAGCAACTTTAGTTTCGGTCAAATTCGTAGTCAAATCCTAGTCAGTCTGCCATGTCAGCGAGTCAATTTCCACGTCAGCGGTCTCAACAGTCAACCGAAGACCGGCAGTTTTGCAGAAAAATCCTTGATTTTACATCAATCACAACTTTTTATTGCCTTGGCCAAAAAATGCAAACTTTATATTTTTGGAAAGCTTATTACTAATAGAAACTTTTTGCATTATTACTTTTATGTTTTGTCAAATTAAAATTTGTTGAAATTCAAAGGTGGAATTAATGGTAATTTGAACATAACTTCAAATTTAAAATTTAAAATTTATCAAACTCTTTTGCTATAAAATTTCAATGTCTAAGTACTGGCCATAGGAATACTCAAATAAAGTTTTGTAGAATATTTTTTTATGGTTTTGTAATTTTATATTGATTAAATGCTTTTTAGGGGATATTTTAATAATTAAAAATTGATTAAACTATTTTTCTCTATTTATTCGAATAATAAAATGACTTAGTCATATTTTGACCACTTTGGTCACAAAAAGTACTTAGTAATATTTTTCCTTCTCAAACAAAGTTAATTTCTCTCTTAGCAAATATTTGATAAATATTTGACAATGCTTTCCCTTAGAAAAATTTCAACACCTTAAAAAATGCTAAATCTTTTCCTTAGAGAAATTTAGCATCTACAAAACTTAGTTGTTTTATTTTTATAAGTGTTGTCATTAGAAATAAATTGCATTGCATGCATAGCATACTGTATTGTATAGTTATACCCTCTTAGGAAAACTTCTTAGTTATTTTCTCTAAGTTAGGATTATTTTGAGCATAGTGTTTTGGTAAAGTGCTATGCACTTAGACACTTGGGAATTTCAATATGAAGACTAGAAGGCCAACGAAGACTTAGAAGAAAACAGACTCCGGAAGCAGCTCCAAAAAGTAGAAGCACTTAGAAGAAAATCAAGAAGAACTTCAAGAAGAAAAACCCCCTTTATTTCTCTAAGTCTTTCTCTCTTTTCTTTTCTTCTCTCATAGACCTCGTGGTGGCTAAGTTATATCCAAGACCAGCCCCGGTGATATACAAATCATCAAGTCTGAAGAACCATCAAGTCTACATGATTCAGCGAAGACATCACCAAGGAGAAAGTTATAAGTCTAGAGATGACGACTGGGAGATCAACTATGTAGCGTACCTGCACTTTAAATAAGGCAGATACCTGTGTATAGTGCAAATTCCTGGATCGATTCGTTTGCACACACAGTTTACGATGTAATATCACAACAAAGTATCAATTTTATTACATCGATGATTCAGAATTACAAAATATTCGATACAAGTTGCATATCATAAAGCTAGCATTGAAAAAGTACACAGCGGAAATACAATAGCAGTGAGTCTCTATCACTTTCATGCTGCCACAGACAAAAACAAGTTGGTTGTAGACTCGAAACCTTTAAACGAAACCTCACTCGTCATCTGATCAAATCTGCAATAAGAAAAATATTGCAACAACGTGGCTCAGATTCCATTAAAAATGGATTCTGGCAAGTGACACTATGGTGGACACTTAAAGGAATAACTCTATAGCCTATATGCATATTTGGATGGTGGAGTTCAAGGCTATTTTGCATAAAGCCAATTTTTCCTATCTCTTTGAAAAACTCTTTCTTCAAATCAAGACAAGTATGGCATGAAAACCATAATCTCGTCTTCCCTTGTTCACCCATCAAGTTTTATTTCTGAAGTTGGAATGATGGAATCCTCCGTTGACGTCCGTGATCAGCTCCTCAAATTGTCTGTACCGGGGACATGGCTAAGTACTTAGTTTTACACTCTGCAGAGGTTGTGCACGTTCACCATTGTATCCATTCAACCCAAATTATCCTTTACACACCATTTGTGATAAGGAAAGGAGAAGAATGAGACGAGATCTTTCAGAAGCATTTTCCCTCCCACTCTGGCTTGACCCGTTCCACCTAACATCCCCCTACATCTGCTTGTCAAGCCGGAGAGAGTCCACGCAACATAATTGATTAAGCTAGAGCCCATATGGCAATGGCTGCACTGGAAGCAATCGTCACTCGGAGTTCTTCAGATTCCTCTGTTCCCTGGGTGGCCATCCACAAGTGCACGTACTCCAGGAACCATAGACATGGACCGGAGTAGCCACTCAACTTCGCCACCATTAACAACCAATCCACCAAGGAGTTTCATTAACTTAGTGGATGTGCACTCTCAGGTAAAAATCACCATGCTCACGGCCCTAAGTAGAATAGACATTCATCCTAGGCAACGACAACCATGAGCACAGCCCTGAGTAGTCACTTAACATTTTGTAAAACTTTTCATCAATTGCATAGCATCAATACATCTACTAAGTATATTATATAGGAACCTAGACACATGAGTAAGGGAATTCTACACAGGTTTAGCATAGCAATACTATCCTACTCATGCATATAAAAAATACACTAAGTAATGCATATAGAAATTAATAGGAAGTTTATGAGGTGTTACACTTGCCTTTGAATGTTGTCGTTGTTCACAAATTCTTTTCAACAATGAACGTTTGCTCTCCGTTCAATCTAAACAATATAAGCAAACAACAATACAACAATCAACAAACAACAATCATCAAACATACATGCACATACATTGTGAACAAATAAGTTTGATAAAACTTCTGAGGAAAACATGTCATGTATGATATGCAAATTATTTGTAAGGACTAGAAATGCATGTCATGCCATGAAAATCTTTTAAGTTAATGCAAGGAAATGTGTTGGTCAAAAATGACTAAGGACTAAAGTCATAAGTTGAATAAAATATTTTGTTTTATATCATCTTGAATAAGCCCTTTAATGGCTTAGTCTTGATGTGTAGAAATATTTAGAGAAAATACTAAGTCATTTCTTCAAGATGATCTACAATTATTATCAACTCTTTGTAAATTGGACATTCACTATAGTGAGAGAGACAGACACCCGGCCAGCCACTGAAATTGTGGGACAGGTCTCATGTATGTGGACATGTAAGGTTTGTCTCCAGGCCGCTTCATCTCACTATGCCGCTAGGATCCAACAAACTTCAAATATGATAACATCATGATCTAAAAGACAAGATTAGGAAAGAGGGAAAAGAAAGAAAGAAAGAAAGATGTAGTTAGTCTTCCAGGCTTTATCTTCAGACTTGTAGCTTTCCCTTGGTGATGTCTTGAATGATTTTTTGTAGACTTGATAAATCTTCAGACTTGATGATTCTTATATCACCGAGGCTGGTCTTGGAATTAACTTAGTCTTCATGAAGTCTCAGATAAGAAGGAAGAAAAGAGAGAGAGCAAGAAAGACTTAGAGAATAAAGGAGGTTGGTCTTCTTGAACTTCTTCTTGCTCTTCTTCTAAGTGCTTCTACTCCTTGAAGATTCTTCTGAAGTCTTGTTTGGCTAAGTTCTTCCTTGGCCTTCTAGCTCCATGTTAAAAAAATACTAAGTGTCTAGTGCATAGCACTTTTACCAAAATACTAAGTTTGAAAATATTCCTCACTTGGAGAAAACTAATGATAAGATTTCCTATGGGAAATATTTCTATATGTGAAAATAAGTTATGCATGCAATGCACTTTTTAATCACAAGAAAGTATCAAAATAACTTTTGTGATTTCTTTATAAATATGCATGAATTTATAAATGCAATTTAATTAATTTCTATTTTTGGAAAATATAATAAAAGGAATAATTATGAGATTAAAGTTGTCTATGATTAAATTTTTATAATAAAATTTTATAAATAGTGTTAATAGACAGGGGGCATTTAATTACATTTATAGCAATTTGATTTAATCAAAAATAATATTTCTATTAATAGTTATGTTGAAAATACTCAAACTATTCAAATTAAATATATAACTATGATTTCATTCAAATATTACTCAAAATTATTTTATAGCAGTGGCATCAATTTACAAATATTCTAAAGTTTCTAAAACAATTTTATTTGTAATTTTTGGAATTATAGATTTAAAGTTATGACAAATATACTCAAATCTTCCATTTGAAATTTGAATATTTTAAACTAAGTCAAATTTGAATTTTGGAAGATCCAAAATATTCTATATGTCGAGGGCTTTCCAAATATATAAAAATATTTGAATTTGGATAAACAGAGAAAAAGATATGATAGTTTGAATAAACAGGGGCTTTTCTGCAAAACTGCCAATTAATTAAATCGCAAAAATGATTTTACACATCAGCGCTGACTGGGCGTTGACTGGGATGTTGACGTGGTTAAGTCATCAGATCTGGATCACTGGATCTTGATCTGACGGCTGAGGTCTACTGATACCGGTTCGGAGGATGGATCTAATCGTGACCGTGGAAAAAGGATCGGAGGGCTCACATTGCAGGGACCAGAAGGTGGCGGCGCCGGTGGCCGGAGATGGATGGGACGGCGGCGTTCGGCTCGGCGAGGACGGATCTCTCGGTCCTGTGGCTCCCCGACGAAGCTGAGGTGACGGCGAGGTTCGTCTGGCCGTGGCGGAGGCGAAGGGCTCGGTGCAGGCGTCGAGTTCGTCTCGGAGGGGCGTGGGGATGTGCCCGATGTGCTTCGGGCACCGGCGAGCTCCAATTCGTTCTCTCCCCTCTTGGTTTGCTGCAAAGGGAGGTCGCGGAGGGGGTTAGGAAGATGCACCAGTTAAAAATATGAAGGAGGGGAGTGGAGAGGAGGCTCGGGGTGGTCTCTGCTCACCGGAATCGGAGGAGTACGGCGGCGGCGGGGTGCGGCTCCGGCGAGTGATTTTGCCGGCCTGGGGGCACGGTTTTGAGCGAGATGAGAGGGGAAAGACGGAGGAGCGTCGGGGCTACAAATAGGGCAGGCAGGGGCGTTGAATCCGGGTCTTAATCGCTCGGAAACGGAGGATTGATTTTCGGCCGAAACGGCCGGGCGGGATTGACGGGAGGTTGAAGACGATGCTGACGTCAGCAAAAAAAATTTCTTTTTCTTTTCTGATTTTTATTTTATTAATTCATAACTTTTGATTTAAGTGTCCAAATGATGTCAAATTAATTTCTAAAAATTTGTAAAATTATTATCTTTGTGTTAAACCAGCTGTGGGCATGTTTTGAACATTTTTGAAAAATAATATTTTGAAATATTGATTAAATACAAAATTGACACTTTATGTTTAATTTAAAACTAGGGTTTAATTAATTTTAATTTTGGCTAAAATAAATTCTATGAAATGCCCATTTCAAATATGTTTGAATTTAAGTTATTTAACTCATTTTCCAATATTAAATATTTTTTGGCTTTAGTACAATATTAAATAACATCACACATTTATTTGAAATTAAAAGGGAAATATAATGTATTCATTTTTAATTCAAAATATTTTGTGCACCATTATATTTTATATTATGATAATTCATTTGAAAACCTTATAAAAACTTTGGAAAAGATTTTTGATTTAATTCATTTCTTATATAGAAAATATATTCATGAAAGTCATTTCAGGTTTTGAAAATAAATGAAAATCATTTAAGCTAATGAAATGTTTATTTGGGTTGTTAAGTAATTATAAAATCTATGAGGTTTTAAGTTATAAACTATAGGCTCATAATTTCCAAACTATATTTTGAACTTAGTTAAAAGAATGAAAACCATTTGGCAATTATACCATTTTAATAGTCTTGAATTTAAGAATAGATATGGCTAAGTGGTTGAAATCAATTAGTTATAAGTAAACTATTTACTTAAAATAAAATGGTTTGTACTTTATAAAACATTTGTCAAATTACATATTAAGGCTTTTCATAATTATAATGGATAATAAATTGTTTATATTGTAACAACTTTTGAAAATAATGTTTACTTAAGGTATTTGAATTATTAACTCCTTTTAAAAATGTTTGAAATCTTTTATAGTCGGTTTTCTTAAGCATATAATGTTTTAATTTTAATCAAAAACAAAAAAAAAAATTTAGTGATTTTTGAACATTATGAAATGTTGGGATGTTACATACTATATCTTCTTTGTATATTTTTCTCCCTTCCTATTCTTCTTCCACTTTGGACATAAACCAAGTCCTTAGTGATTTTTGTCCAAGTCCTTAGAGTGCTAATTGAAGATGAAGGAAACTACAAAGGAGTTGAAGAATTCAAGATCAAACATGATGAAGACTAGGAGCAGTCTTACAACTTAGTCAAGTTGACTTATAGTAATTGATTTTATGACCTTGGTGCTTAGTCATATTTGGCTAACACACTTGCCTTGCATTAACTAAGAATATTTTCTTGGCATTGCATGCATCTCTAGTTCTTAGAAATATTTTGCACATCTGGCATAACATATTTTTGTATTGTTATTTTGTTTGTATGTTTATTTGACCTTGTTTGATGTGTTAGAAATTTCGGAGGGAAACGACAACTGTTGCAGCTGATGTTGCTATTCTTCTTGTTGCCAAGGCAAGTGGCACACCCTCATCAATTTCCTAAGTATCTTCTATGCATTACTTAGTGTGTTTCTTATATGCATGTGTTGGATAGTATTGCTATGCTGAAACTACTATATCCCTTACACTAGTTGTGTCTAGAATCCTATGGGTAACTTGGTAGAAATATTGATGCTATGCAAAAGTTGTTTTCTGAAAAGGTAATTTCTACTAAGTTAAAGAAACATCTGGGTGGATGTGGTAAGAGGATGGAGGTTGTAGTTGAGTGGCTTCTTAGGCTCATTGAGGTGGGTGCACCTGGCTAAGACCCAGGCTCATTTAGATGAGTGAACCTGAGTACGTGCACTTGAGGATGGCCACCCAGGAACAAAGGGACCAACGTTTTCTCCAAGTGAAGATGCTTCCAGTGCAACCACGTGGTATAATGGCTCTGCCTCGACTTTTCTCCAAAGGTCTCGTCTCAGGCTTCTCCTTTCCTTTTCACTACATGAGGGTCAAGAACAGAAGGGTTGTTTGAGTCTCGTGGTGCAAGTGCACAATCTCTGCAGAGTGTAAAACTAAGTGCTTAGCCGTGTCCCCGGTTACGGACAATCTGAGCAGCTGATCAAGGATTCAACGGAGGCTCCCAACATTCCAATTTATAAGTTAAAAGTTGATGGGTGAACAAGGGAAGATGAGATTATGGTTTTCATGCCATACTTGTCTTGATTTGAAGAAAGTGTTTTCAAAAGAAGTGGAAAAATTGGCTTTATGAAAATTAGCATTGAACTCCACCAGACAAATATGCATATAGCCTATAGAGTTATTCCATTAAGTGTCCATCATAGTGTCACTTGCCAGACTCCATTTCTAATGGAATCTGACCCACTTTGTTGCAAATTATTAATTGTTGCGGAAATTTCTGACGAAGAGTAAGGACTATGTTTGGGTTTGGGGTCTGCACCAACATGTTTTTCGCCTGTGGCGTATCGTGAAGTTGGAGGCTCATTGAAGATTTATTTCCGCTGCTTTACTGTTTTGAGCTTGCTTTAAGCTATGCAAAGATGTATCGAACTATTTATTTTACCAAGTCTGGATTATTCGTGTAATATTGATACAATGTTGTGATATTCATCGTAAACTGTGTGTGCAAATGAATCGATACAGGGGTTTGCACTATACACAGATACCTGCCATATTTTTAAGTGCAGGTACATTACAGATGGTATCAGAGCCAAGTTGCTTGTAGGTTCGAAAACCCTAAGTTTGGATAGAAATAGGTTTGACCATAGGATTAAAAATCTATTTTTATTCAGTGTGCTAAAACAAAATTTTCTAATTTTTCCTTCTTGTAACTATCTTATCTATTTTGCTTTCTAAATACCTTATCTTCTTTTTAGATGACCAACCTCTTTGAATCACTCAAGAAGGGACCAGTGATGACCATGAGCCTACAATGTGAGACTGATTTTCCAAGAGCACTTAAGGATAACATGAAGAGCTTGGGCTTTGAAGGAGAAGCAGTATACAAAGGATTTTCTTTCATGGGTGAAGGTCAAGAGTACTGGTGGGTGCAGCTCCATATATACAAAAGTAAAGAAGATGACCACAAGACCAAGGACTACTGCATGTTCACCAACCCAATAGTTCACACATCATTCTTTGACTCAGCAAGAAGTGCAGCATGCAAAGCCATCGAGAACCTTGGAAGAAGACTTCGATTTAGGCTTCATAACACCCAAAAGTATCTTGATGAACTCAAGGAAATAGAAGAGGAACTTAATGCCCTCAGGAAGGAGATATACTAGACCACCTATCTATTAGAGTAACGAGATACTAAAGATGTATTGACCTATCAAATTTGTGGTATGGCAGTATCATCGTATGTGTTCTCCATAACCTCGATGTGCTTCATTAGAAAACGATTAGTCGGTTTTCTCGAAAACATGTTTGGAAATTAAATAATTGTGGTTGATTGTGTCAATTGCTTGTATGGGTAGGAATAATCCTCCTAGATCTGTCTATCTTTTACTCATCTATGCTAAAACCCACAGATGCCTCCCCGACGAGCTCCTGGGAACAACAACAACAACAACAACAACAACAACAACAACAACAACAACAACAACAACAACAACAACAACAACAACAACAACAACAACAATGATGCTATGGAACAGTTGATGGCCGCCCAAGCCCAGTTGATGACTATGATAACTCAGTTTATTGCAGCAAGCCACAACAACAATAATAACAACAACAACAACAACAACAATCCTCCACCGCCACCACCTCCCCAAGTGGACAGGCTTACCAGAGTTCTGAGGCTTAGGCCAAACAAGTTCTCAACCTCAACTGATCAAATGGTGGCTGATGACTGGCTGCGTTCTGTGCAAAAGGATCTGGTGACTATTGAATGTGATGATGCTGAGAAAGTCAGGTTCACCGCACATCTGCTTGAAGGACCTGCTGCCCAATGGTGGGAAACTTATCAAATTACTCACCCATTGGACACCTGACCTGGGAGGATTTCAAGGAAGGTTTTCGTAATGCTCATGTCTCCACGGGGATTATGAATCTGAAACAGGAAGAGTTTCGCAATCTGCGTCAGGGTAACAGAAGTCTTAAGGAGTACATGGATGACTTTCATGCCTTGTCCCGATATGCTCCTGAGGACATTGATATAGATGCAAAGAGGAAGGAAAAATTTCTCAAGGGAGTATGTGATGAGCTGAAGATACCTCTGACGGTTGCTTATGCTCCAAACTAGCAGATACTTCTTGATCAAGCAATCACCCTTGAAGATAGCATGAGAAAAGCTGAAAACAGGAAAAGGAAGATGAACAAGCACTCCTCTGAAACCTCATCCAAGAAGCATTTTGTTCACGATGGGAACCATGGTCACAAACTTGGAAACCACCATAGTGGAGGAAGCAACCACAAGCATCATGAACACAATGGTGGATTCAAGGGAAACGGACACGATGCTCCTAACCACAATCACCGTCTAAATGTGGAACCCAAGAAAAACATCAATCATATCACCTGTTACAACTCCAAGAAGCAAGGACACTACTCCACTGACTGCCCAGAAAAGAAAGGAGCCGAAGCCGCTGTCAAGCCAAATCCTTTTGATAAAGGATATGTGAACCACATCAATGTGGAATAAGCGAACGGTACATTCTGAATCAAGTTTTCATATCGAAGTTTTCAATACCAACAAAGCTTTCTTTTAAGGGTGGTAGCCCACCCAGATATCCAATCACAACCTTTTGCTAGCCTTCTCGAATCTCGAGGACGAGATTCCTCTTAGGGTGGTAGTCTGTAACATCCTAGGATTTTTCAAATTATGAAAAATCAGAAAAAGAAAAAACTTTTTGAAAACTATTTGTATGTCGATTTGAAAACAAAATTCATGCATGCATTCATCATTTTCTTGCATTGTTTATATTTGAAATTAAAATGGTTGAAATATTATTTCAACTTGAAAATCTATTCAAGAAAATATTAAAAACAAAATAGCGATTATATTATTTATCTTATTTTTACTTTAATGATTTGATTGTATTTATTAGAAATAATTATTGTGGTATCAAATTTTATTTAGTCACAAATAAATTGATTAAATCCCTATTTTCAAATTTGACAAAAGTGTCAAATTTGATATAAATCAAATATTCAATATTAATATTTTTAAAAGTGGTCAAAACATGTCCATAAATGTTTTAAAATAAAGATATGATTTTCAGAAATTAATTTCACTTAATTTGGAGTTCTAAAACAAAAGATACGAAAGAAATAAGAAATAAGAAAAGTAAAAAAAAACAATTCAGGCCCAGGCGACCGGCACAATCCAGGCTGAACCGATGGAACACATCGTACCGAACTCTAATTCTAAAAATTCGTTTTTTCAACCACTTTTCATTCAAATACGTTTATCTCGAGAAATATAACTCCAAATCCGGATCCACTTGATCCTACGCGTTGAAAACTCAGAGGCCTATCTATTCCACCATCCCTCCGTCTATATAAACCCATGTAGCCGCCGGAATCTCTTTTTCACTTTTTGTTCCACCGAAATCCTAATCAGCGAAATAGTATTTCGTTCGTTTGACGAACAAAACCATCTCCAATCGCGACGGAAGCTTAACCATTGTTGTAGTTCTCATCGATACCTTTCCATCCCAATAAGCCTCAACTCTTTTTATCAAGCGTGGAGGAAGAATTTTGAATCGTCATCCATCAGATCTAAAGTTGTATTTCTCAGATTTCTTCGCGTTTGTTGCGCCAAATCAAAATTCCTCCGGTGAAAAGGTAGATCTAGTCTATATCTACAACTTTCCTGTTGACAAATTTTTATCTTAACGTACGTATTTTCTGTTAAACACAGATCGTTTTTGGTGTTTTTCGAGGAATCAAACCATCTCAAAACTTCGGGGCGATAAGACGAAAGTTGTTCCCCTGATCGAGACTTTTCTTTTGCCCCAAGACTCACCTCTTTTGGTCAAGCGAGGTAGGAGATATTCGAGTTTGAAGTTTCGGACCAGAAAGGTATTTTGCGATTTTTGACCATTCTATTCATCCACTTATGTTATAATTGTGAAAATTAGAAAGAGCACGTAATTCTCTACAAGTTTCGTATAGATTGTTTTCCGATCCGAGCAACTTTATTTTCAGTCAAATTCGTAGTCGAATCCTGGTGAGCCTGCCACGTCAGCGAGTCAAATTCCACGTCAGCGGTCAGAGTCAACAGTCAACCGAAGACCGGCAGTTTTGCAGAAAAAATCTAGATTTTTGATCTATCACTACTTTTATTGGCTTGGCCAAAAATTGCAAACTTTATATTTTGAAAGCTTATTACTAATAGAAACTTTTGGCATCATTACTTTTATGTTTGTCAAATTAAAATTTGTTGAAATTAAAAGGTGGCATTAATGGTAATTTGAACATAACTTCAAATTTAAAATTTAAATTTATCAAAATCTTTTGCTATAAAATTTGAATGTCGAAGTACTAGCCATAGGAATACTGAAAGAACATATCTTAATCCCTAGGGTTTTGCGTGTTAGTCAACAATACTTATGATGTACTAATAGAATGCTAAGTATTTCAGCTTGTATGTGATTTATGTTCATATGCATCAAAGCCAAAAATGCGAAGAAGAAGTGGTTCTGGAATTGTTCCAGGAACCGGAATATTTGAGCTGGAAATTCCCAGGGCCGGAATTTCCGGTTCACCAGAACTTCACAGAAAATGGCTAATTCAAGCTTGAGAAATGGTTCTGATCTCAACCGGAAATTGTGATCGGAAATTTCCATCTACCGGAATTTCCGATTGCACCCAGAAGAGTTCACAGAAAATGGCTAAGTCAAGAATAAGAAGTGTTCTGATCTCAACCGGAAATTGTGATCGGAAATTTCCATCTACCGGAATTTCCGATTGTACCCAGAAGAGTTCACAGAAAATGGCTAAGTCAAGAATAAGAAGTGTTCTGATCTCAACCGGAAATTATACTCGGAAATTTCCATTCACCGGAATTTCCGAGTGCACCTTGAAGAGCATTGGAGAAAACTACTAAGGAAAGAAGAGGAATAGATTCTGACTCCAGCCGGAAATTCCAGTCGGAAATTTCAATTCTCCGGAAATTCCGAGTGACCGGAATTTCCGGTGATGACTTATACCGGAATTTCCGGGTGCTCGACACAGGCAACATTAAGAATTGGGGAGGGACTATAAATACCCCCTCACTCACTCAAGAACAGCTAGCTCTCAGATTTTCTCTCTCCTACACTTCTTGAAAGCTCAAATCATCAAGATCTCCCAATCCCTCCACCCAAATCCATTGATCTTTGGAGGATTGTGGAGAAGGCCCGGATCTACATCTTCACCGAAGCGATTTGCATTTCTTCCCCATTTACATGGGGATTTCGTGGCTAGGGTTTCTGGTGGAAAAACCTAGTTCACCATTGTTGTAATCTTGGTGTTGCCTTGACCTTTTGTGGTCATCTTGAGAGCCCCCAATTAAGTTGTGGGTGCGTGCCTCAAGCGTTTGTAAGGGATTCGATCTCCGCCCTAAAAGGGGATCAATAGTGGAAGGTGAACTCACAACCTTTGTGGTTGAGTTCATCGGAGAAGAAGGTGAGCCTTTGTGGCGTTGCGGCTAACCTGTTGTGCTAGCGCACACCTCTCCAAACGAGACGTACACCCTTGGGTGGAACACGGGATTACACCTTCGTCTCTGCGTGCTTCACTTGGTTCCCCTTATCCTTACTCCCTTACTTGCTTGTCTCGTACGCTTATTTATCTTGTTATTTCTTAGGTTGTCATTTAGGTAAATTCACCATAGTTGCATATCTAGAGAATTTACCTTTGTGTTGAGCCTAAATTTGAAAAGAACTAAAATTTGTAATAGCACCTATTCACCCCCCCCTCTAGGTACCGTATTCCCGTTCAATTGGTATCAGAGCCAGGTTCACTTTTAAGGGCTTAACCGCCTAAGTGCAACGATGACGGAATCCGATGCCGAGAGGGCCGCCCGTGAGAAATTATAGGTGGAGAAGGAGGCGTTAGCCAAAGGGGCAACCATGGCCCATCTTATAGATATGAGATCGTCCTTGGAGTCCCAACTCCTCGAGATGAATGAGATGCTCTTGGCACTCTTGTAGTCTAAGGAGCCCGAGGCTACTTCTCTCTCTCCTCCTCCTAAGGAGCACGGTGAGAACTCTAAGGAGTCATCTTCGGATGGTTCAAAGATGTTACTCCAAGTGCTTCCCCCAGGAAGGCGGAAAAGGATGAATCACCTAGCTCCTCTAACACCCCCAAAGGAGAGGAATTTCATAATGTCAACCATAATTACTCTCCTAACCCTCCTATCCCTCACCCTCATGTAAACTTTAGAAGTGATCCTCCTAAGCTCAAACCTACTCATTTCTCTCAATGGCAATTTCTAATGAAGTCTCATCCATGTAGTGCCTCCATTGAGCTATGGCGCATCACTGAAGAAGGATACAAGGCCCATGATCCAACCAACTTGACAGAAGAGAGGTGGTTGATAGCCAACTCAATGCCACCGCTCTTCATCAACTCCAAATGGCCGTTGGAGAGAAGGACATGCCTCTTATTCAACAATTCTCCACCGCCAAAGAAGTATCTAATGCTATTTCCGACATCTTCGTCGGCAATGAGAGCACGAAGAAGAACCAGTATGATGCCTTATGCAATGAGGTGGAAGGGTTCTACAAGATGGATGGAGAAAATCATGAGGACATGTACCGGAGGTTGGTGTTGATTGCTAACACCTTCAAGAACCTCGGTGCGGTCTACATTGATGACGCTTCGATCAAGAGGAAGTTCGTGACCGCTCTCATGCCCTTTTAGGAAACGGACTTGAAGACACTCCAAGGGAGACATGACTTCGCGAAGATGACATCCAATGAAGTCATGCAAGAGATTACCGCTTACAAGGTGGCCACCAAGATTGCACAAGATGTAAGAGCAAGAGCCATAGGGATGCACAAGCATGCCTCAATTGCATTGAAGGCCACCGTTGAAGAGGAGGATGAAGATGAGTATGATGATCAGGTCGAGCTATCTAGTGAGACTCTCTCAAGTACTCTCACTCAACACATAGGTCTTGCGGCACGAACCTGTTGGAAAACCCCGGGAGGTCCAAAGCTAGGATTGACAAGAAGTTCCCCTCCAATGGAGGAAGGCCAAGCAACAAGGTGAGGCTTTGCTATAATTGTGATGACAAAAGCCACTTTGTTGTAGATTGCCCATGGGAAAGAAGAGAGGACCATGGTGGGAGGCTTGTGGCCAAGACGAAGGGCAAGGGGCCTATGCCCATGAAGAAGCACTTCTTCAAGAAGAACCAAAATATTGTCTTGGTAACTCAAGAGCAATATCCCACCGATGTTGAAGATAGTGACAAGGCGGATACTCCAACACAAGTGGCCGCCCTAGACATTTCCTCTACACCTCCGTCACTCTTCTCCTCGCCAAATGAGAGCCCCATCGTCAAGAATGCAAGATGTCTTATGGCAAAGACATCCGAGGTAAAATTGTCCCCTACCTCCATATCCCATGAAATTGATGATTGTATGAGTCTTCAAGACAAGAATGAAATCATTGCTTTTGATAAATTCATGACTAACTTGCAAGGAGAAGGAAATAAACACTTTGGCTCAATTATGAGTCGTATAGGTGAGCTTGAGGATGAGCTTGAGTTAAAAGGTGAGATTGAGAGAGAGGATGCACACACTAAGGTGTCTCTCCAATCCTCCCTTGAAGATGAACAAGAAGCTCATGCTCTCCTCAAGGAGCAACTTGCTAAGATCACTAAGGATCGTGATCTTTACTTTGCTAAATGTAAAATTGTGCAAAATGAAAAGTCCAAGCTTCTACTTGCTCAGTCTATACTTTGTGAAGACTTCGAGTCACTTGAAAATACCCACAAGGTATTGACAGGTGATCACGAACGTCTCCTCAAGTCTCGTGATCAACTCCAAACTCGGATATCTACTCTTGAGAAACCTAGTACTTCTACTCCTTTGAATACTAATGCAAATGTGGTCAAGGATAAAGCTAGGATTTTGTTTGTTCCCTCCATGGCAACCGAGCCCAAGACCTCTCTTGATAAAGGTAAGGGGACACTCACTACTCCTCTTCATGAGCGAGTGCCCCACAAGGGTAAGGAAGGTCTAGGCTATGTTGCTAAGGATAAGAAGAAGATCAAGAAGAAGACCAAGCCCGCACAAGGCAAGAAATATGACATAGCAAGTGGAAATGCCACAAGGGGCACTCCCACTCATGATGACTTTGCAGGCATATATAACCCCAATTATGCTTTATATGTTGATTATTATGGGGATGTCTATGCTAGATACATTGGTCCTTTTGATGGCTATATTGAATATGCTATTTGGGTCCTAAAGACCCTTGTTGCTAACCAAAAGGCACCCATTGCAAAATGGGTACCTAAATCAAAGAATTGATTGTGTGTAGGGCCTTGCTTCCGGAGATCGAAATGGATAATTGATAGTGGGTGCACTAGTCATATGACCGGAAGCAAGGAGATTGTAACGGAGTTGAAGCCCAATGATGATCAAATGACTGTTACATATGGTGACAATTCAAAATCTAAGGTCATAGGGCTCGGCAAGGTGGTAGTGGCACCGAACATCACACTTGTGAATGTCTTGCTTGTCGAGTCCCTAGGTTTCAACTTGATCTCGGTCCATTCTTTAACTTGCTTGGGTTATACCGTTGTCTTCGAAAAGGAAATGGTTATCCTTATGCGGAGCAAGTCTCTCAATGTGTCTTTCGTTGGGTACACTGAGAATAGGCTCTATGTGATTGACTTCTCCGGAGTCACCACTTCCCATGCAATGTGCCTATTCGCTAAGGCGGACTTGGGTTGGCTAGGGCATCGCCGACTAGCCCATGTCAACAAGAGGACTTTGCACAGTCTCCACAAGGGTGGCCATATCCTAGGACTAAAAGATCATGTTTCTTTCTCGAAGGATCGAATGTGTAGGGCTTGTGTTGAAGGTAAAATGCATGACATTCACCATCCAAGCAAGACCATCATTTCTTCAACAAGGGTTTTGGAGCTTCTCCATGTTGACCTCTTTGGTCCCATTCCGGAAGCTAGTCTTGGTGGCAAGAAATATTGCTTGGTGATTGTTGATGACTATTCAAGATACACATGGGTTTTCTTCTTCAAGTCAAAGGTGGAGACTCAACAAACTAACATCGACTTCTCCAATGAAGCTCAACGTCAACACAATGTCCCCATCTTGGTGATAAGAAGTGACAATGGTTCCGAGTTCAAGAACTACACCTTGAACGAGTTCCTTAGTTTAGAAGGGATTCGTCATCAATATTCCGCTGCTTACACTCCCCAACAAAATGGTGTAGCCGAAAGGAAGAACCGCACACTTATTGAGATGGCTAGATCGATGATGGCCGAGTTCAAGTCCCCTCACAACTTTTGGGCCGAAGCCGTCAACACCGCTTGTCATTCATCTAACCGGCTCTTCTTTCGCAAAGGACTCATGAAGACACATTATGAAGTGCTTACCGGGAACAAGCCCAACATTTCGTACTTCCGAGTTTTTGGTTGTAAGTGTTTCTATCTCATCAAAGGTGTTCGTTTAGGAAAGTTTGATTCTAAGTCTCTTGAAGGGATGTTTGTTGGTTACGGTGCCGAATCCCATACTTATAGGGTCTATGACAAGGCCTCGCTGTGAGGACCCCTCGGACGAGTCCGAGATGCCCACATTATGTAAGAGATCACGATCCCAATGATCAGTGCATCGCAATCACATAACCAACATAGGTATCAAAGAGTTACATCATTCAAGTCGTACGTATAAAAGTCTTACAACACATAAACGGTCATACGACCAAAGTCAACAAACCTCGTCACACAGGACGGAATTAACTACGATAGCGGAAGCTCGTGGCTAGCGACGGCTCTTAACATCTCCGAGCGCAGATTCCCACAAGTGGAGTTGACCGGTGACAGCTAGGTGGCGAAGTCGTCGTCGTACACCTCCTCCTCGATGCAGGCCTCCTCATTGCAATCTGGACATTTGAATATCCAGGGACACAGCCATATGAGTACAATTACGTACTCGCAAGACCACCTCTAGGCTTAATTTCTCATGATGATGCAAGAAAAACATGTTTTCGAGAACTGGGAAGGCTCCTGAATACAACTACAGGGCTTACTTTGGAAAAACAATGTTTTCAAACGTAGAGAATACGACATCTCTATATCTTTGTTGAAGAGAAACATTTAGAGATAGAATTCTCTTCTCTTAGATATAGCAAGGACATATCCAAGTTCAAAACAAAACTTTATTTTGTAAAACCCTCGAAAACACTAGGATAGGGGTAACCCTTTTTCCATCCTTGAGGTCGGACTGGGTGTCTCCCCGAGATCAACCATCCTTGCCCAAATTCCGTACCTCCCAGGTACCTCCTGTTCTTCACATAAATATTTCTCCTTTATAAAACAACTTCTTTCTCCAAATGCCCAGTGTGGCCTTTCCAACCGTCCATGACCGCGGACGCGGCTATTCGAATAGATTTACACTCTGCAGAGGTTGCACACTTTACCCACACCTATCGATTACTCCGCCGTGTCTGCCACGGCCCGTCATACGACAGCATGCGGGGGCCCGGATAACACGATCAAAGCTTTCCACTATGACCACCCTAGTATCGGGGCCTCCCGGTAGGTTTGTTCTCCTCGGCACCGTGTGCTCCACTAGACCTCTTGGTCTTTCCTCGGGACGCCACACCGCCATGTCAGGAGACCCACAGTAATTGTCCGGCTGTTGGTCCTCAAACCGGCTTCGAGGGCCCAACCCCCATAGAAAGTATGAGAGCCCCAACACTAAAACAGACAAGCTTCCGGCTAAGCCCTACCCATGTCAGGTAGTGTGGTTGCACGGGTTAATTGTTCGGGCGGCAGCAGGGACTTCGAAATTAAACCTCCATCTCCGACTGCTCCCAGCAGCTCGGGTTTTACGCAACATCTCCGAATGCTCTCAGCATCTCGGGTTTTCATAAAACAGTTCTGTCTCGCTGATTGCTCCCAGCAACTCAGGTTTTCCTCCATAAAATAGTTTTATCAAACGGGTTCTCATCCTATAGTTTTAAGGTAAGATAACAGAGTATACTATTTGAAAACTTAATTTCTTTATAGAGCCTTCAATGACAAGACTCAGCAAGTAAAACTCTTCTTATAATACCTACAGCTATTCTAGTAGATAACTTTGGCCAAACAATATTTGATAAAATATTTTTCGGGTGGCAAGACGCCACAAAGGAAGTAAAACATGCATTATTTTATTTTTGAAAACAAAACATGCTTGATAAAATACTAAGATTCATTATAGTGGGGAGGTGGGCTTGCCTTGCTCAAAGTATTGTCCCTGGTCTTGCTCTTCAACGTAGTCGTGCTCAGCTACCTCGTACTGCTCTTCCTCGGGTTGCGATTCTACCGTAACATGAAAAACAGACGAGACTAGCATAAGTTCTAAAATGCGAGTTGATAACAATTTAAAGCATACCAACAAACAACAAGCATCACAAACAGAAAACACAACTAATGCATTCAATATTTATTAGGGGCTGTTTACATGGTTTAAGCATAATTCTTAAGGTACTGCTCCTAAAATTAAACCCTTCTACCACATCACTGCTGACACACATTTGGAGCTCTGAAAATTAGCTGTGCATGATGATCTATCACCAAACAAGAATTAAAAATCAGATAAGAGCTACTGATGTCCAACTTAAGCAGAAGATAGGTTCAGTTTTATAGATCTCCTGAATGTATAATTAACCTTTCTGTTGAGATATGAGTTTTCTCTTTAAGTGGAGATTTTATTCATCAAATTTGGATACTCCTAGCTCAAGTTATCCTAGTTTTAAAATAAAGTATACTTCTGACCATTATTTATGTGCATAAAATAATAAAAATTATTTTGGTGTCAAACCAGTGGGGTGAGTTAGATAAAACTTGTGGCTATCACACAAAAATATTCCCAACATTTATCCATGGACAGAGGTGGCTCCACCAATGAAAACTAGACATGTCATAATCTCTGAAATTTCAGAAATGCATTTTAAGAGATTATTTCCCTGTTGTTAGGGATTTATTCACTAATAAATATCAAGTTACTGGAAAAATCCACATGTGTAGTATGTGATACCTCGAACACATATCTAACACTTCCAATTGGATTTTCCTCAAAAAGTGTTTTATTGAAGAGTTAAAAATCACCAAACACATACTGATGTTATTCCTAGAGTAAATATAACTTTTGCTAGATAAATCTCCTGCATGCAAGATTTACCAATCTAGATAGGCATTTTTACAAGCTTTCCAACAGATCCAAGATTGCATGATTTGGATTTACAGAACCCAAGTTATTAAACAAATGGTGTAATAGATACTTTTTACTAGATCTATTTTAACACTCAACAGGAAACACATTTTGGAACAAGTCCAATGCCACATGGTTAAGAAAACGTGCATGCATGTCACAAAATTTATCTCATCAATTTAGCCACTCTAGATTTACCACAAAAGATTTAAAGCTAAACTCTAGATTTACTGGAAAAATTAACAGGAAAAGAATAAAAGGGGAACAGGCCGAACAGGCCAGATCTGGGCCAGATCGGCCCAGAGTCCACGCAGAGCAGCGCGAAATCGCGCGGGGACGGAGCTGGGCCGGCCCAAACGCACGCGGCTGCGCGCGCACGGGGAGGTTCAAACCTGGCCGTAGATCTTGCGATCGACGGCTCACGGTCGTCGTCCTCCTCGCGACGCAGCGCAGACGAACCAGGCGAGGGGGAGGGAGAGGGTGGCGCTGGCGCTCACCAGAGACCGCGCTGGGCCAGGGGAAGGGTGGAGATCGACGGAGGGGACGATGGCGAGCTCGACGGTGCCCTCAACGCTTGCATGCAACGTCGGAAACCATGGCGATGGCGGCGGCGAGCTTCTCGGGTCGAGGACGAGCGCGGCGGCTACGGACACCTAGAAGAGAAAAGGAGGGCAGGGGAAGTTAGATCTCGACGAGGCGCACTCGAGGGGCCAAGAATGGCAGAGAAAAGCGAAGGGGATCGACGGTGAATGCCGTGGGAAGGGCTCTGTCTCCGACGGTGATTTCCTCTTCCAGAGCTCGAGAGAGGGCGTGGCTTTGGGTGAGGGTGGTATGGGTGAGCAGAGGAGGTGTGGGGGAACCTCGGGTAGGGTTTTAAGAGGAGAGGGCGAGCTGGGGGCAGCTCCAAAACCAGGGGCGGGTTTCTCGGGTTCCTTCGGGCAGGGGCGGTTTGGGGAAAGGGAGGGGAGTTCTGGTTGGTCCTCTGGGGCGGTGGAGAGGGGCAGAGAGGATGTTGGTCGGGAGGGGGCTGCCTGGCCAGTGAGAAGAGAGGAGAGGGGCTCGGATTGGGTGAGAAAGAAAAGAAAAGAGAGAAGAAAGAGGAGAGATGGACCCTAGTCCATGACATGTGGGACCAGGAGGGGGTGATGTTCTCCTCTTCCAGCAGGTGGGGTAGAAAAGAGTGAGAGAGAAATAGAAGGTGAAAGCTTTGAGTGAAATGCTCAAATGAATTTGAAAACCGAATTTTGAATTATTCAAATATGACCCACAAAAGTAAAATGGGTCTACACCCCAAACTTACCTAAATTAAGAGAAGGTACTGAACTTGCAAAAGCCCAAGCCAACTATCTCATTTGGCTTTCAAAGAAAATAATTCTTTTGGAGATAATTAAAAGAATATCCCAAATGGTCATGTTAATTTGATGACCACAAAATCTAGTGAGATTTATATGCAAACAAGTTCTTGTGTGATAATTTAGAACAGGGTATGGAAGTATATGTGACCAAGATGGAAATGTTTCAAAGGCATGTCAAAAACCATTTAGGGTTTGCTTAATAATAGCTCCTGGTTTGGCTAAGTTTTAACAACCATGAAGATCATAATAGTGGATACTTTATTTTGGTGCTATGTGACTTTAGTGTTTTCAAAGTCAGGGAACACTAGATGAGAATGACGGCTCCCTTGTGGAGCAAAGTCATGTTTATGATGTAGGTGATGATCAACCTCAAGATGCTATCCGAAGGATGGGGTTGGGAGTCCACCGCCCCGTCGAAGTCTATTATGAGGTTGCTCAAGAAGGATCAAGTTCTACACAAGTAGTGGCTACCCCAACACAAGAAACACCCAACGACAACACCGTGCCAACACGCCCAGCCAAGAAGAAGCACAAGATCCCCCAGCTGCTCCTGGAATTTCCGGAGGGCCGGAAAATCCGGTTCCAACTGGAGTCAGAAATTCCGGTGACTCGGAATTTCCGGTCCATACTGAACCCGGAATATCCGGTCCTGCTGACATTCCCGGTGGCAGCTCGCGGCAAGGCGAAGATCAACCTTCTTCCTCACCTCTAGACGTCACTCCAATGGTTTATCAAGGCCATCAAATTAGTCAAGGCGGATACATGAATGATCAAGATGATCAAACGATCCCTCCTACCACTAGGAGGGAAATCGAGATCCACCGATCGAATAGGGTTGGCACCTCACAAGAATTAAGAGCTCTATATCTTGACAAGGTGCTTGGTGATGTGAGATTCAAGGTCTCTACCCGAAGAAAACTTGCAAGCTTTAGTGAACATCAAGCTCACATCTCCATGGTGGAACCCAAGAAGGTCTTTGAAGCTCTTGAAGATAAAGATTGGCTTGATGTCATGCATGAAGAGCTCAACAACTTTGAGCGCAACAAGGTGTGGAAGTTGGTGGAAAGACCCAAAGATTGCCGCAATGTTTTCGGCGCCAAGTGGATTTTCAAGAACAAGCAAGATGAACATGGCATGGTGGTGAGGAACAAGGCAAGATTGGTGGCTCAAGGTAATTGAAGGCATTGACTTTGGAGGAACCTACGCGCACGTGGCTCGACTTGAGTCAATTCGTATTCTTCTTGACTATGCCTCTCATCATAACTTTAAGTTGCAACAAATGGATGTTAAATCCTCTTTTCTTAATGGTCCACTAAATGAACTTGTTCATGTTAAGCAACCACCGGGGTTTGAGGATCTCAAGTATCTGAACCATGTCTACAAGTTGGATAAGGCACTCTATGGCCTTAAACAAGCCACACGTGCGTGGTACGAGCACCTTAGAGAACTACTTGTAGACCGTGGGTTCCAAGTTGGGGAAATCGACCACACCCTTTTCACTAAGAAAGTAAATGGAGAGCTTTTTATTTGTCAATTATATGTGGATGACATTATATTTGGGTCTACTAACAAAGCATTTAATGAAGAATTATCCAAGCTTATGACTGACAGGTTTGAGATGTCTATGATGGGTGAGATGAAGTTCTTCCTAGTATTTGAGATCAAACAATTGAAGGAAGGAACGTTCATCAACCAAGCAAAGTACATTCAAGACATGCTCAAGAAGTACGGGTTGCTTGAGCTCAAGGGTGCCTCTACCCCAATGCAAACAAAATGCCACCTTGAGCTCAACCCCAAGAGTAAGGATGTGGATCAAAAGGTATATCGCTCCATGATAGGATCTCTTCTTTACCTCTGTGCATCTAGACCGGATATAGTGCTAGCCGTAGGAGTGTGTGCAAGATATCAGGCGGCTCCTAAATAAAGCCATGATATGGCGGTTAAGAGAATCTTTAGATATTTGGCTTATACCACAACCTTTGGATTGTGGTACCCTAAGGATGCACATTTCTGATTATGTGGGTACACGGATTCCGATTGGGCGGGAGATCAAGATGATAGGAAGTCAACCTCCGGCGCTTGTCAATTTATTGGGAGGTCCTTGGTAACTTGGTCTTCTAAGAAGCAAAATTGTATATCTCTCTCCACCGCCGAAGCCGAGTATGTTGCCGCCGCAAGTTGTTGCACTCAATTGCTATGGATGAGGAAAAACTTTAAAGGAGTACTGAGTCGATTGCGAAAAAGTGCCTCTTCTATGTGACAATGAAAGTGCCATCAAGATTGCTTACAACCCGGTGCAACATTCAAGAACCAAGCATATTGAGATATGCCACCATTTCATAAGAGATCATGTGGCCCGATGTAACATCCCAAATTTTGCAAAAATTTAAAACTTTTGCATTCATGCATCATTCATCCATAAACATAAAACTACACCATAAAAATATAAAATAAAACATTAGATTATAAGATTTGATAATCTATAAGTTCCAGAAAATGTTTATTTAAACCTCTTTAATAAATATTATTTTAGCAATATTTTATGGGCAAGTATAATATTAAAAAGCTCCAATTTTGATAACCTTTCCAAAACATATTTTTATGAATTTTTCTGATATGTTTTGAATAGGTTTAAAAGTCATTTTTGAAATCAGTATTTAAAAACAGATATTATTTTTATTAAAAAGGAAAAGGAATCGGGCCGGCCCGTAGTTATCCACCGCGCGCGCGCGTCCGAACGCAGCCCAAGCCAGCCCGCGCAGACCATCTCCACCCTCCTCTCGCTGACAGGTGGGACCCACCTGTCAGCTTCGTCTTTCTCCCGCCGAAGATCGCGCCCGAGACGAAATCGGAAACCGGCCGTGATTCTCGAGCATAATCAGCGCAAGGTTGCTCCCCGCGCCACCCTATATAAACCCCCACCTCCGCCGCAACCCTCCGCACCCCAAACCCTAAATTCTCCGCCGCTGGGCAGCTCGCGAGCGAGCTCGGATCTCCGCCGCCGTAAAGCAAGCCATACGGGGTACTCCGACCTCCCCCCGAGCTCGTATTGCCCCTCCTCGACCCCCCTCCTCGTTGCGCATGTTTTTGACTTCGTCCCGCGGTGTATTTTGCAGCCGAACGTCGTATTCATCCACGCCTGAAGGAGACCACCGCCGCAAGCAACTCCGGCGAGCTGCATGAGGAGGAGAAGACCACGCCGACGACCACCACCGCGCCATCGACTCCGCCCCGGCGTCCGCTACGCTTCGGTAAGCTCCATTCGCCCCGTAGCCTCCTAGGACGCGAGAAACGAGCAACGCCGGCCATGGCGCCGCCGCAGTCCGGCGAGCTCCGGCGAGTGCGCCGCCCATTTTTGGTCAACGGATCGTTGACCGTTAGATCTAGATCCAATGGATCTAGATCGATTAGATCTCGCGCGTCCATTTGAAATTAGATCGGACGACTCTCGCAGCCGATCCGCGTCGAAGCGGTTCCGACCAATAAGATCGCGCCACGTAGCTCCTGTTAATTCTTTTTCGCAGGAATTTTTATAAATAAAACAGACAATATGCAAAACTTAGAAAATTCATAACTTTTGATCTACAAGTTCAAATTTGATAAACTTTATATCCACGGATAGCCCTGCTCATGAAGTTTATTTCTACATCATTTGTTTTTCCTTTTTACAAATTTTAATTGGCATAACTATCAGAGGAGTATTTCGGCTATTAAAATAATAACTTAAATAATAAAAATGATTTAGAAATAAGTTTAATATTTTCAGGATTGTATTAATTCCCTCTGTCCAGCAATATTAATGAATGTATTCATTGAAAACTTTCATAAAACAAAAGAAGATTAAATTATAGAAATCAAAGTTTTACTATATTATTAAAATTATTTAATTGATAAATTAAATAAGAAATACCTAGAAATTATATTTCATTCATTTAATGACAGCAGATAAAAATTATTAATAAAGGGGTGACCTATCATCATCATAGCATATCATTCATGCATACATGATTATGTTTGGTGTTGTGATGATATTGTGTTAGAATTTATTTTATTCATTGCTTGTGCTTGATTGTGAAGAAGAGGAAGGACTTGCTTGTGATTGTTATTCTTGTTGTGCTTGTTCCTCCTGTTACCAAGTCAAGTGACATTCATATTCTACCCAATATTTTCTATATGCATGTGTAGTATATTTTTGATTAGTGTGCATGATAGGGATTTTTGATTTATTTTATAATGCTAAGTTAGTTTGTATTTTACAAATATCCTAGTAGTGTGTAGCCACCCTTTCTCCTAAGCAGCCATGAAAAGTTTTATTAGTTGCTTAGCTATGCTATTAAAATGTTTGCCATGTTATAGAAAAGTTTGTAAGTGTTAAAATCTAAAATACACTTCTGGGTGGAATTGGTTGTTATGGTTTATGTTGAGTGGCTTTTGGGACTGTGCTTGTGGTTGTCGTCGCCTAGGATGAATGTCTATTCTACTTAGGGCCATGAGCATGGTGGTTGTTACCCAGAAGTGCACTTGTGGACGGCCACCCAGGAACGAAGAGATTACCAAGTCCCTCCAAGTTGAGAAGCTTCCCGTGCAGCCTTTTGACAATGGGCTCTGTCTAGAATAACTAAGTTGTGAGGGTGCAACCTGTCAGCTTGACAAGCAGATGTAGAGTTGGTAGGTGGAACGGGTCTTGCTAGTATGGTTGCATTCTTCTTCTGAAAGTTCTTGTCTCAGTTCTCTCCTTTCCTTAATACACTCTGCGTGTATAGGATGTTTGGGTTAATTGAGTCTAAAGGTGAAATTGCACAACCTCTGCAGAGTGACAATCTGAGTACTCAGCCGTGTCCCCGGAAATGGACTACTTCGAGCAGCTGGACAAGGATGGGCGGAAGAATCTCAACACTGTTTTCATAAAGTAAAATTTGACTAAGGAAAGAATTGTTGGTGCACTTGGGCTTTATCCCTTGGTGCCAAGTTCTTGAGAAACAAGATTGTTTTACAAAAGATAGGAGAAAACTTGCTTTCTGCAAAATAGCCTACAACTCCACCAAGCCAAATATGCATATAGAATTAGACTTGCCATAATTTATCCACCATAGTCACTTGCCAATACCTCATTGTATTGACCTCCTTCGGGGGCTGCATATTCAAATGTGCAGGTAATTCTGATGAGGAATGAGTTTGGACTCGAGTCTACAACCAACATGTCTGCCTGTGGCGCATGCTTGAAGATGAGGCTCATTGTTATTTGTTTTCGTTGTGAACTCTGAACTTGAGCTAGCCTTCATGGCTATTCAATTTGTAATAAAGCCATACTTGGCTATTATTTTGGATCGCGTTGTAGTAATTTAATACTTATGCAATGATACTTTATATTTTGTACTGTGGTGCTAGCAGTGATCCAGGGACTAGCACATAACACAGGTGTTCCATCTTTATATAAAAGATGGGGCGCTACAAAATGGTATCAGAGCAAAGTGTTGCATGTAGGTTCGAGCCCCTAGGATTGGTTAAGCCCTTTTTGGTCATAATGTTACCATCTTTGAAGTATGTTGGATTCTAGCGGCATAGTGGGATGAAGCGGCCCGGGACAAAGCTTACATGTCCACGTACATGAGACCTGTTCCACAATATAAGTGGCTGGCCGGGTGTCTGTCTCTCTCACTATAGTGAAAAATCCAATCTACCAAGAGTTGTTAATATCCGTTGACCATCTCAAGATTTGACTCAGTATTTTCTTAATAATACACACTATGACTAGTCCCCCCTTACCATATGCTTTTCTTGTTTTAAATTTTTCTTCTTTCTACCTAAAGGATGACGAGATTCCACTTCACCACCGCGGAGGACTTTGAGAACACCCGTTTTGGATGCTACCTCCTAGACATCGGCGAAAAGATAGGGTTACCACTACCCCAAGTCAAGGGTTTCATCCTGAAGAAGTTTAACAAAGAAGGTTGCGGGGGAATAAAAGCAACACAGCCAGGATGTGGAGAAGAGCCCCCACTGGAGATTAAAATGGTTAGCGACTCCAAAGATAAAGGACTCAATCTAGTCATGCAGGATATGATTGGGCGCCTCTGCGGACGCTACAGCACAGAGTTGAGGGGCCACTACTCCATTTTGTTTGGAAGGAGAAACGAAGATGGAGAACCTTACCTTTACGATGTTGGAGAAAGAGGCAAGGCAAAACCCCTTAGTCTTTATTTCCAGGAGTTGGAAATCCTTGTCACGGAGATGTATGAAGATCGGCGCACGGAGCTCCTGAAGAACGATGAGCTATGTGCTCTACTTAAGGAGAACGAGGAGAAGATGAAGGCACAAGAGGAAGTGACTAAGGCACAAGAAGAGAGGTTCGCTGCGCAAGAGGAGAGATATAAGAGGCAGGAGAAAAGAGTTCAAGAGAAGAACAAGACTATCAGAGAACAAAAGGCGGAACTCGAGAGCAATGAAGTCGAGTTCGACGCCGATAGTGACTTGATCAAAAGGCTTCGTGCTGAGAAGAGGGAGCTGCAAGAAAAGAACTCTGCCCTAGAGAAGGAAGTAAAGGAACTCAAGGATGTACTCACCAATGAAGGAATCGAGATTCAGGAAATGGAAGAGGAAGAAGAAGACATGGTCGAGAATTTCGTAGTGAGACTACCATTTATCATTCACCTCATTATCTTAGTCTTGTATTGACCTACCAACTTGTGGTAATGCAGTACCTTCCTTTGTATCCCCGGAACCCCGCGAGTTTATTTTCCAAACTTTTATACCATTTTCCTTAAACCAAAGGTTTTGTTTTGTGTGATTGGTTGTTTTATAAGTTGCTTGTTGATTGATTGCTAGACTTGTTTGTTTTGTGCATGGGTAGGATTTCTCTTTATAGTTCTATCAATCCTTTACTCGTCCATACTAAAACCCCACAGATGCCTCCACGTCGTGATTCCGACAACAACGAGGCTATGCAACAGCTGATGGCAGCTCAAGCCCAACTGATGACTATGATGACTCAGTTCATTGCATCAACCAACAACAACAACAACAACAACAACAACAACAACAACAACAACAACAACAACAACAACAACAACAACAACAACAACAACAACAACAACAACAACAACAACAACAACAACAACAACAACAACAACAACAACAACAACAACAACAGCAATAACAACAACCCACCACCACCACCTCCGGTGGACAGACTTGCAAGATTTCTAAGGCTCAGGCCTAATAAGTTTTCCTCTGCTACTGAACCAATAGTGGCGGATGACTGGCTCCGTTCAGTCAACAAGGACTTAGTAACTTGTGAGTGTTCTGAGGCAGAAAAGGTGAGGTTCACCGCACACCTACTGGAAGGACCTTCCGCCATGTGGTGGAAGACCTATCAAGTAACTCATCCCCTGGATGGCGTGACTTGGGATGCGTTCAAGGAAGGTTTGCGCAATGCCCACATTTCCTCTGGCATAATGAACCTGAAGAAAGAGGAATTTCGTAGCTTGAGGCAGGGAGGTAGAACTCTGAAAGAGTATATGGATGACTTATGTATGTTATCAAGGTATGCACCAGAGGACATCGACACTGACGCTAAAAGGAAGGACAAATTCCTTAATGGACTTAGGGGAGAACTGAAGATACCCTTGTCTGTGGCTTATGCACCTAACTACCAAGTTCTGCTGGATCAAGCAATTACTCTGGACAATAACATAAGAAAGGAAGAGAATAGGAAGAGGAAGTTCGGTGCAAGAAAGGGTAACTCTGAAGGAGCACACAAGAAAACACACACATCTGAGGTCAGTAGCCATAAACCCTGGAACTATTCCAACAGTGGAAGTGACCAAAAGTATCATGGCCATAACTTCAGTGGAGGATACAAAGGAAACAATGGAGGGTACAAAGGAAATAATGGTGGGTTCAAGGGAAACCATCACCATGGCCATAATCATGGGAATGGTAATCCCCGTCCTAACCCTGAAGGAAAGAAGGACTTGTCTAATGTGACCTGCTTCAAGTGCAAGAAGACAGGACATTATGCTACTGACTGCCCAGAGAAGAAGGCTGATCAAAATTCCAAGCCCAACCCTTTTTCAAAAGGGGCAAGTAAACCACATCAACGTGGAAGAAGTTCATGATGAACCTGATGCTGTGATTGGTAAGTTCTTGCTAAATTATTTTCCAGCATTAGTCTTATTTGATACTAGAGCATCGCATTCATTCATATCAAGAGCTTTTGTAAACAAACATGGGCTAGCCGAGGAAAGCTTAGGCAAACCTATAAGAGTGAGTTCACCTGGGGGTGAGATGATAGTAAATTCTGGATGTAGACAATTAGAGTTAAAGATTGGAAAATATCTTTTTCCAACAGACTTACTCATCCTTGAAACCCAAGGTTTGGATGTTATCATTGGAATGGATTGGATGACCCGTTTTGAAGGAATCATAGACTGTGCAAACATAGTTATCACCCTCACCACCCCAGAGAAACAGAAGATCAAATTCATATCAACTTTTGAACTTAAGAAAGTTAGGCTAAATTCTCTTAAGGGGGTTAGCCTTGGAGATGTGCTGATTGTCTAGGAGTACCCCGATGTTTTCCCAGAAGAACTACCGGGAATGCCACCCGATAGAGATGTGGAGTTTCTCATTGAACTGAAACCGGGTATCGGACCCATAGCTAAGAGACCCTATCCTATGGCCGTCGATGAACTAAAAGAGCTCAAGAAGCAACTGGAGGAACACCTTCTGAAAGGATTTATCCGCCCAAGTTCTTCTCCCTGGGGAGCTCCAGTTCTATTTGTTAAAAAGAAGGATCAAACCCAGAGACTAGTCACGGACTACAGGGATATAAATGAACACACCATCAAGAACAAGTATCCGTTACCAAAGATAAATGAACTATTTGATCAACTAAAAGGTGCTTGTGTCTTCTCCAAGATTGATCTTCGATCAGGTTATCTCCAGATGAAGGTTAGAGAGATGGATATACCAAAGACAACATTTGTTACAAGATATGGCTCATATGAGTACACTGTAATGCCATTTGGATTAACAAATGCTCCAGCTTATTGCATGAATATGATGAATAAAGTGTTCATGGATTTTCTGGACAAGTTTGTGGTAGTGTTCAGAGATGACATTCTAGTCTACTCCAAGAGTCTCAAAGAACATGAAGAGCATCTACACCTAGTACTGCAGAGACTACGTGAACATAAGTTATATGCCAGCAAGTGTGAATTTTGGTTGGAACAAGTCGCATTCCTAGGTCACATAGTATCCAAAGAGGGTATAGCAGTGGATCCTGAAAAGGTTTCAGCTGTAACCAATTGGGAGCCACCAAAGAATGTTGGAGAATTACGGAGTTTCCTTGGCCTAGCAGGATACTACCGAAGATTTATAGAAAACTTTTCCAAAATTTCCAAGGAATTGATGGAATTATTAAAGAAGGAGAAGAAATTTGAGTGGACTGAGGCATGCGAGGCCAGTTTTCAGGAATTGAAGAAACGTCTAGTTTCAGCCCCAGTTCTATGCTTACCTGATTTGGAGAAGGAATTTCAAGTGTACTGTGATGCTTCACGCCAAGGTCTGGGAAGTGTGTTGATGCAAGAAGGCAGAGTGGCATCTTACGCCTCTAGACAACTCAAGAAACATGAAGCAAATTACCCAACTCATGATCTCGAGTTAGCATCAGTGGTACATGCCCTAAAAACTTGGAGACCCTACCTGATGGGGAAAAGATGTGAGGTATTCACAGACCACAAAAGTTTGAAGTACATATTTACTCAGAAAGAATTGAACATGAGACAAAGAAGGTGGTTGGAACTTATCAAGGATTATGATCTAAGTCTCCAATATCACCCGGGAAAGGCAAATGTGGTAGCAGATGCCCTGAGTTGTAAGGCTTATGTGAATGGCCT
Source organism: Poa annua (assembly GCA_026929855.1). Lineage (NCBI taxonomy): Eukaryota > Viridiplantae > Streptophyta > Magnoliopsida > Poales > Poaceae > Poa > Poa annua. The sequence goes on from CM049426.1 coordinate 76,670,185, forward strand.
CACAGCAGAAGAATTACCCGAAGATTTATGCAAGGCATTCAAGGACCTCAGATTGGAAGTAGTACCAGAAGGTTTTGTAGCCTCATTGGTAGTACAACCTACCTTGATGGACAAGATACGTGAAGCGCAGAAAGGAGATAAGGAAATAGAAGAAATCAAAGTCAATCTGGAAGCAGGGAAAGCTAAAGGATTTCATGAGGATGAGCAAGGGACTCTGTGGTTTGAGAAACGTATATGTGTGGCCAATGATCCTGATATTAGAAAGTTAATTCTGCAAGAAGCTCATGACACACCTTATTCCATTCATCCGGGAAATACCAAGATGTATATGGATGTGAAGGAGAGATTCTGGTGGAACAACTTGAAAAGAGAAATAGCAGAATATATCGCTAAGTGCCATGTGTGCAGTCGAGTAAAGGCTGAACATCAGAAACCAGCAGGACTTTTGCAAACTTAGAAGGTACCGGATTGGAAGTGGGATTCTATTGGGATGGATTTCATCACCGGGTTACCAAGGAACAGATCAGGATATGATTCTATTTGGGTTATTGTTTGTCGTTTAACCAAAATAGCTCACTTTATACCCGTGAAGACCACCTACACAAGCGCAAAGTTAGCTGATATTTACATGAAGAAAATTGTGTGCCTACATGGCGTTCCCAAGAGTATCGTGTCCGATAGGGGGACCCAGTTCACATCTCATTTCTAGAAGCAGTTGCACGAATCTTTGGGAACCCGATTGGAATTCAGTACGGCCTTTCACCCGCAAACGGATGGCCAGACTGAAAGAGTAAATCAGATTTAAGAAGATATGTTAAGAGCTTGTGCGCTCGATTATGGATCTAGTTGGGATGACAATCTACCCTATGCTGAGTTCTCCTACAATAACAGTTACCAAGCTAGCATTGAGATGGCACCATTTGAGGCTTTATATGGGAAGAAATGCACAACCCCATTGTTGTGGAGTGGTGTAGGAGAACGAAGTTTCTTTGGACCTGATATAATCCAAGAGGCTGATGAGAAGGTCCGATTGATTAAGGATAGATTGAAGATAGCACAATCACGCCAGAAAAGCTACGCAGATTCTAAACTTAGAGAGGTCACCTACGAGGTGGGTGATAGAACCTATCTTAGAGCATCACCACTCCGAGGTGTAAAGAGGTTTGGGATTAAAGGAAAGCTAGCACCTCGATTCATTGGACCATTCAAAATTCTTTCTCGCAAAGGTGAAGTAGCATATGAGTTAGAACTACCAGAAGCTCTGTCTGCGCTTCATAATGTGTTCCATGTCTGTCAGTTGAAGAAATGTCACCCCGAGATGATGGGAGTTCCTTTAAAGGATATTATACCCCTCGAAGAAGTACATTTGGAGAGTGACTTGACCTACGAAGAGAAACCCATCAAGATACTGCAGACCGCGGAAAGAGTCACCCGTACCAAAACCATCAAATTTTGCAAACTCCAGTGGAATCATCACTCCGAGGAAGAAGCCACCTGGGAACGAGAGGATGATCTTCGAGAAGACCATCCACACCTATTTGCTGATCTTTCCGAAGCTCGAGGGCGAGCTTCCTCTTAAGGGGGTTAGTCTGTAACATCCCAAATTTTATAAAATTTAAAACTTTTGCATTCATGCATCATTCATCCATAAACATAAAACTACACCACAAAAATATAAAATAAAACATTAGATTATAAGATTTGATAATCTGTAAGTTCCAGAAAATGATTATAAGATTATAGAAATCAAAGTTTTACTATATTATTAAAATTATTTAATTGATAAATTAAATAAGAAATACCTAGAAATTATATTTCATTCATTTAATGACAGAAGATAAAAAATATTAATAACGGGGTGACCTATCATCATCATAGCATATCATTCATGCATACATGATTATGTTTGGTGTTGTGATGATATTGTGTTAGTATTTATTTTATTCATTGCTTGTGCTAGATTGTGAAGAAGAGGAAGGACTTGCTTGAGATTGTTATTCTTGCTGTGCTTGTTCCTCCTGTTGCCAAGGCAAGTGACATTCATATTCTACCCAATATTTTCTATATGCATGTGTAGTATATTTTTGAGTAGTGTGCATGATAGGGATTTTTTATTTATTTTATAATGTTAAGTTAGTTTGTATTTTACAAATATCCTAGTAGTGTGTAGCCACCCTTTCTCCTAAGCAGCCATGAAAAGTTTTATTAGTTGCTTAGCTATGCTATTAAAATGTTTGCCATGTTATAGAAAAGTTTCTAAGTGTTAAAATCTAAAATACAATTCTAGGTGGAATTGGTTGTTATGGTTTATGTTGAGTGGCTTTTTGGACTATTCTTGTGGTTGTCGTCGCCTAGGATGAATGTCTATTCTACTTAGGGCCATGAGCATGGTGGTTGTTACCCAGAAGTGCACTTGTGGACGGCCACCCAGAAACGAAGAGATTACCAAGTCCCTCCAAGTTGAGAAGCTTCCCGTGCAGCCTTATGACAATGGGCTCTGTCTAGAATAACTAAGTTGTGAGGGTGCAACCTGTCAGCTTGACAAGCAGATGTAGAGTTGGTAGGTGGAACGGGTCTTGCTAGTATGGTTGCATTCTTCTTCTGAAAGTTCTTGTCTCAATTCTCTCCTTTCCTTAATACACTCTGCGTGTATAGGATGTTTGGGTTAATTGAGTCTAAAGGTGAAATTGCACAACCTCTGCAGAGTCGACAATCTGAGTACTCAGCCGTGTCCCCGGAAATGGACTACTTCGAGCAGCTGGACAAGGATGGGCGGAAGAATCTCAACACTGTTTTCATAAAGTAAAATTTGACTAAGGAAAGAATTTTTGGTGCACTTGGGCTTTATCCCTTGGTGCGAAGTTCTTGAGAAACAAGATTGTTTTACAAAAGATAGGAGAAAACTTGCTTTCTGCAAAATAGCCTACAACTCCACCAAGCCAAATATGCATATAGAATTAGACTTGCCATAATTTATCCACCATAGTCACTTGCCAATACGTCATTGTATTGACCTCCTTCGGGGGCTGCATATTCAAATGTGCAGGTAATTCTGATGAGGAATGAGTTTGGACTCGAGTCTACAACCAACATGTATGCCTGTGGTGCATGCTTGAAGATGAGGCTCATTGTTAATTGTTTTCGTTGTGAACTCTGAACTTGAGCTAGCCTTCATGGCTATGCAATTTGTAATAAAGCCATACTTGGCTATTATTTTGGATCGCGTTATAGTAATTTAATACTTATGCAATGATACTTTATATTTTGTACTGTGGTGCTAGCAGTGATCCAGGGACTAGCACATAACACAGGTGTTCCATCTTTATATAAAAGATGGGGCGCTACAGCCGAGGAGACATTGACTTATCATATGTGGGCACAAGGGATCAATTGGCGGATATCTTCACGAAGCCCCTTGAGGAAGGAAGGTTTTGCTTTTTGAGGAATGAGCTCAATATCATTGATTCGAGGTCCTTAGCTTGATCGCTTGCACACTCACCTAGGACGTAATTGCATCTTATCTTGTTTAGATGTGGGCATGGACATAGGGGGAGTGCGGTCCTAATACATTTGACCATCCCTCCCCCCATTATGCCGACAACAAATATTCTGTTATCTCTATATTCATTCCTATGACTAATGAGCTAAAACGACGAGTAGTGGTTATGTACCCAAGATATATCTTTGCGGTGACATGCCATACACTCCGACATGGTGGCTTCGGCCACCGCCCTCTCCTCGTTGTAGAGTTGGTTTTATTTGGAGCTCTTCGTTGTTTTAGTACTTTCGTATTCTTGCATGTGGGAAACCTACTCAACTTGGCGCTTTATGAATCGATTTGGTTGTTGTAAGTTGAGTATGGTGTACCAATGACAGTTTGGAAATCTATCCTAAGCCCTTTCTCACTTGAAAGCATTTCTCTCTACTACACACAAGTCATCCGTTTGAAATCTGGAAGTTTTGTTCGGCTGGTCGGAATTTCCGGCTCCCTGTGGATCGGAATTTCCGGTGACTCGGAATTTCCGGTGCAAAGTTACTATCGGAATTTCCTGTGTAAGTCACACTCGGAATTTCAGGTCGGGCGGTCTGTCTAAAAATTATAAGGGAGGCTCGGGGTGAAGAAATGTTTCCAATTCTTCTTCCACCCCCGACCTCCCTCTCTCCAAAACCGCCGCCTCAGCCGCCCCAAGCTCTCCCGGAGCCTTCCAACCGCGGGGGATCTCTTCCCTCGTACGGATCTGGTTCTCCTTCGTCTTGGGAACCTTCTCCTCCAAGCAATGTCCTCAATGGATGAGGGTAACTCCACTTTTCCCTAACCCTAGGGGCTTGCACTTGGATCTAGATGTGGGGTTATTTGTTTTGAAATTGCTTGGTAGAGGTTGTTCCTAGTGCCATTCCCTGCAGTATATGTACATTAGTTTCGCATTTTGTTGGATCGATCTAGTTTTAGACATATCTAATCTCAAAATCTGCACTGTTTCGACATACCGGAATTTCCGGTCTGACCTGAACCGGAATTTCCGGTCTGAACCTGAAAACTGCAGTTTTCAGATTTCCTAATGTTTAGCTATATGTGATCAACCTAATGCCTCTCTAATGTATGTATGCACTCCTGACTTGTGTGTACTCATCTTTTGCTACCTACCTTTGCTATATTCACAGGTGATTCGAGTGGGAGCCCTACTCTCGCGGACGAGAGTGGGAGGCTCTCGAGATCTGTCATTCGGAAGCTCCGTGGTAAAGGCCAGCAGCCTTCTCCTCAAGCATACCAAGGCCAAAGAAAGCTTTCGCTAGCAAGCCCAAGTCCAAGAAAAGGAAGGATGTCACCCCTCCTCCCACTGCTCGTCAGCCATATACTGAGATGTCGGCTGTGGACTACTCTCAGTTCCGTCAGGGAGACTGGTTTCTCAAGCCAAAGGATGAGACTCTGGATGATCGCAGCTTTTGGTGCATTGAACAAGAATACGTCCTTAAGGACGTCTATTATACTCTCTCCAAGCCTATTCACAAGATGCATCCATACAACCTTCGAACTCTTCAGTCCAAGGCCACTTTTGCTGAGGCTATTCATATTGTCAAGACCATGGGTTTGGAAAGGCTTGTGGTCACTCGGTGCAACTACAACTCTTAGCTTGTGATGCAGTTCTTTTCCACTCTTGTGATGAAGGGTGATTCGAAGAAGACCATCAAGTGGATGACAGGAGACACTTATTGCGAGTCTGACTGGTATGAGTTCACCAAGGTATTGGGTTACAAGTTTGATGGAGACAATCCTCAAGGTTACCGCATGCACCACTCCTACCGGCTCAACAAGAAGGATACATCACATCTCTATGGTAGGGGTGCAACCCCTGGTCTTGCTCGGAACCTGCTCCCTCTCTATGGTATTCTTTTGCGCATCTTCCGGGAAAACATTGCTCCAAGTGGTGGCAACAAAGACAATGTGGTGTCTCCTCTGTGCAACCTGCTCCTCCATGCACACACCATTGCTATGAGCACGGAGGAGACTGCGGATTGGAGTATTGATGTGATGGACTATCTCCATAATGAGATGTTTGAAGCCATGACTTCTACAGGCACTATCCCCTATGCTCCTTATATCATGAAGCTCATCAAGTCCAAGTTCGCAGAGCATACTTTTAGTGATGATGAGTCAGAGGTTCATGACTTCAAGAAGCTATATGAAAAGAAGACCGTGGCTGTGCCTCAGAGTGTGCCCACCTCTCGGTCCACCAGGGATAGCTCCTTCATGGGAGATGCTCGCAGGGCTGCTGCCCCCTCTCATGCTCCCTCCACCTCAGGAAAGATGAAGAAACTGAACTGGTTCCAGCGCAACGTTCTCTGCATGAACATTGATATTCGCAAGGAACAATACACTGCCTACAAGGATCGCCGCCAGCTAGCTCATGATCAGCAGCTAATTCTTCACCACGCGTCTGGCTCTGCTGCTCCTGCTGATCTCACTGCTCCTCTCTCTTATGCTCAGTGGAACGAGGGTTCTATGGCTCCGTGGTCTCAGATTGAGAATGACCTTGGTGGCAGCTCCTACTCCACGGGTCAGGCTTATGAGGATACTTCTGGTGCTGAGTATGTTGATGATGATGAGGAGGAGATGGATGAGTAGGACACCCCTTCTGATTGATGATCTCCATGGGGCGTAGGATCACTCTTCTTTCTTTTTGGCGTTTCGATGCCAAAGGGGGAGAAGTTGCTCTAGTAGGCACTTCGGGGATTTGCATGGGTTCGGACACAAGCTTGTGTGTTTACCATTTATTTGAGCTTGTGTCCATTTATCTTTTATTTTAGTTGTTGTGAACTATTTGTGATCATCGTGTGTGTAATGAGACTATCCTATGCTATCGTTTCTATCTATGGTTGGGACTTCAAGCCTATTGTGTTGGCATTCTCTTCATATCATATATGCACAAGGTATGGCCACCATAGCTTTGTATTGTCTCATTGGCACTTGCTAAGGGGGAGCCATTTTATCTAGACCATGATATAGCATTCATATTTTCTTTGCAAATCTGGGTATTGTCATCTTACACCAAAAAGGGGGACACTGAAAGAACATTTCTTAATCCCTAGTGTTTTGTGTGTTAGTCAACAATACTTATGATGTACTAATAGAATCCTAAGTATTTCAGCTTGTTTGTGATTTATGTTCATATGCATCAAAACAAAAAATGCGAAGAAGAAGTGGTTCTAGAATTGTTCCAGGAACCGGAATATTTGAGCCAGAAATTCCCAGGGTCGGAATTTCCGGTTCACCAGAACTTCACAGAAAATGGCTAGGTCAAGGTTGAGAAATGGTTTTGATCTCAACCGGAAATTGTGATCGGAAATTTCCATTTACCGGAATTTCCGATTCCACCCAGAAGAGTTCATAGAAAATGGCTAAGTCAAGAATAAGAAGTGTTCTGATCTCAACCGGAAATTGTGATCGGAAATTTCCATCTACCGGAATTTCCGATTGCACCCAGAAGAGTTCACAGAAAATGGCAAAGTCAAGAATAAGAAGTGTTCTGATCTCAACCGAAAATTGTGCTCGGAAATTTCCATTCACCGGAATTTCCCAGTGCACCTTGAAGATCATTGGAGAAAACTGCTAAGGAAAGAAGAGGAATAGGTTCTGACTCCAGCCGGAAATTCCAGTCAAAAATTTCAATTCTCCAGAAATTCCGAGTGACCGGAATTTCCGGTGATGACTTATACCGGAATTTCCGGGTGCTCGACACAGGCAACGGTCAGAATTGGGGAGGGACTATAAATACCCCCTCACTCACTCAAGAACAGCTAGCTCTCAGATTTTCTCTCTCCTACACTTCTTGAAAGCTCAAATCATCAAGATCTCCCAATCCCTCCACCCAAATCCGTTGATCTTTGGAGGATTGGAGGAGAAGGCCTGGATCTACATCTTCACGGAAGCGATTTGTATTTCTTCCCCATTCAATTGGGGATTTCGTGGCTAGGGTTTCCGGTGGGAAAACCTAGTTCACCATTGTTGTAATCTTGGTGTTGCCTTGACCTTTTGTGGTCATCTTGAGAGCCCGCAGTTAAGTTGTGGGTGCGTGCCTCAAGCGTTTGTAAGGGATTGGATCTCCGCCCTAAAAGGTGATCAATAGTGGAAGGTGAACTCGCAACCTTTGTGGTTGAGTTCATCGGAGAAGAAGGTGAGCCTTTGTGGCGTTGAGGCTAACCTGTTATGGTAGCTCACACCTCTCCAAACGAGACGTACACCCTTGGGTGGAACTCGGGATTACACCTTCGTCTCCGCGTGCTTCACTTGGTTCCCCTTATCCTTACTCCCTTTCTTGCTTGTCTCGTACGCTTATTATCTTGTTATTTCTTAGGTTGTCATTTAGGTAAATTCACCGTAGTTGCATATCTAGAGAATTTACCTTTGTGTTGAGCCTAAGTTTGAAAAGAACTAAAATTTGTAATAGCACCTATTCACCCCCCCCCCTCTAGGTGCCGGATTCCCGTTCAAATACTCAAATAAAGGTTTGTAGAATACTTTTTTATGGTTTTGTAATTTTATATATATTAAATCCTTTTTAGGGGATATTTTAATAATTAAAAATTGATTAATTTTTTTTTCTTTATTTATTCGGATAATAAAATGACTTAGTCATATTTTGACCACTTTGGTCACAAAAAGTACTTAGAAATATTTTGCCTTCTCAAACAAACTAAATTTCTCTCTTAGAAAATATTTGATAAATATTTGACAATGCTTTCCCTTACAAAATTTCAACACCTTAAAAATGCTAAATATTTTCCTAAGAGAAATTTAGCATCTACAAAACTTAGTTGTTTTATTTTTATAAGTGTTGTCATTACAAATAAATTGCATTGCATGCATATCATATTGTATTGTATAGTTATACCCTCTTAGGAAAACTTCTTACTTATTTTCTCTAAGTTTGGATTATTTTGAGCATAGTGTTTTGGTAAAGTGCTATGAACTTATACACTTGGGAATTTCAATATGAAGACTAGAAGGCCAACGAAGACTTAGAAGAAAACAGACTCCGGAAGCAGCTCCAAGAAGTAGAAGCACTTAGGAGAAAATCAAGAAGAACTTCAAGAAGACAAACCCCCTTTATTTCTCTAAGTCTTTCTCTCTTTTCTTTTCTTCTCTCTTAGACCTCGTGGTAGCTAAGTTATATCCAAGACCAGCCCCGGTGATATACAAATCATCAAGTCTGAAGAACCATCAAGTCTACATGATTCAATGAAGACATCACCAAGGAGAAAGTTATAAGTCTGGAGATGAAGCTTGGGAGCTCAACTATATCTTCTTTGTATCTTTATATGCCTTCCTATTCTTCTTCCACTTTGGACATAAACCAAGTCCTTAGTGATTTTTGACCAAGTCCTTAGAGTGCTAATTGAAGATAAAGGAAACTACAAAGGAGTTGAAGAATTCAAGATCAAACAGGATGAAGACTAGGAGCAGTCTTACAACTTAGTCAAGTTGACTTATAGCAATTGATTTTATGACCTTGGTCCTTAGTAATATTTGGCTAACACACTTGCCTTGCATTAACTTAGAATAATTTCTTGGCATGGCATGCATCTCTAGTTCTTAGAAATATTTTGCACATCTTGCATAACATATTTTTGTATTGTTATTTTGTTTGTATGTTTATTTGGCCTTGTTTGATGTGTTAGAAATTTCGGAGGGAAACGACGACTGTTGCAGCTGCTGTTGCTATTCTTCTTGTTGCCAAGGCAAGTGGCACACCCTCATAAATTTCCTAAGTATCTTCTATGCATTACTTAGTGTGTTTTTTATATGCATGTGTTGGATAGTATTGCTATGCTGAAACTACTATATCCCTTACACTAGTTGTGTCTAGAATCCTATGGGTAACTTGGTAGAAATATTGATGCTATGCAAAAGTTGTTTTGTGAAAAGTTAATTTCTACTAAGTTGAAGAAACATCTGGGTGGATGTGGTAAGAGGATGGAGGTTGTAGTTGAGTGGCTGCTTAGGCTCATTGAGGTGGGTGCACCTGGCTAAGACCCCGGCTCATTTAGATGAGTGAACCTGAGTACGTGCACTTGAGGATGGCCACCCAGGAACAAAGGGACCAATGTTTTCTCCAAGTGAAGATGTAGCGTATCTGCACTTTAAATAAGGCAGATACCTGTGTATAGTGCAAATCCCTGGATTGATTCATTTGCACACATAATTTACGATGAAATATCACAACAAAGTATCAATTTTATTAAATCGATGATCCAGACTTACAAAATATTCATTACAAGTTGCATAAGATAAAGCTAGATACTCGATGGCTCTCCATGCTGCATTTCTTGCTGAATCAAAGAATGATGTGTGAAGTATTGGATTGGTGAACATGCAGTCACCCTCAATCTTGTGGTCAGCTTCTTTGCTCTTGTATAGATGGACTTGTACCCACCAATACTCTTGACCTTCATCCATGAAAGGAAAACCTTTGTATACTGCTTCTCCTTCAAAACCTAAGCTCTTCATGTTATCCTTAAGTGCTCTTGGAAACTCTGTCTCACATTCCAAGGTCATGGTCATCACTTGTCCTTTCTTGAGTGATTCAATGAGGGCGGTCATCTAAAGATAGCAAGAGAAGAACCTTAGAAATGAAATAGTTAAGATAGTTACAAGAATGATGTTCGAAAAGTTCTTATTTTCAGAAACTGAATGAAATAGATTTTCAATCCTATGGCCAAATCCTATTTCTATCCAAACCTAGGGTTTCGAACCTACAGGAAACACAGTGCTCTGATACCATCTTTAGTGTACCTGCACTTTAAATAAGGCAGATACCTGTGTATAGTGCAAATCCCTGGATCGATTCATTTGCACACACATTTTACAATGAAATATCACAACAAAAAATCAATTTTATTAAATCGATGATCCAGACTTACAAAATATTCATTACAAGTTGCATATCATAAAGCTAGCTTTGAAATAGTACACAGCGGAAATACAATAGCAGTGGGTCTCCAACAACTTCATGTTGCCACAGGCGAAACATGTTGGTTGCAGACTCGAAACCTTTAAACGAAACCTCACTCGTCATATGAGCAATCTTCAATTAAGAAAAATAGTGCAATAACGTGGGTCTGATTCCATTAAAAATGGAGTCTTGCAAGTGACACTATGGTGGACACTTAATGGAATAACTCTAAAGCCTATATGCATATTTGGCTGGTGGAGTTCAAGGCTATTTTGCATAAAGCCAATTTTTCCTATCTCTTTGGAAAACACCTTCTTCAAATCAAGACAAGTATGGCATGAAAACCATAAATCTAATCTTCCCTTGTTCACCCATCAAGTTTTATTTCTGAAGTTGGAATGATGGAATCCTCCGTTGACGTCCGTGATCAGCTGCTCAAATTGTCCGTACCGGGGACACAGCTAAGTACTTAGTTTTACACTCTGCAGAGGTTGTGCATGTTCACCATTGTACCCATTCAACCCAAATTATCCTTTATACACCATTCGTGATAAGGAAAGGAGAAGAATGAGACGAGATCTTTCAGAAGCATTTTCCCTCCCACTCTGGCTTGACCCGTTCCACCTAACACCCCCCTACATCTGCTTGTCAAGCCGGAGAGAGTCCACGCAACATAATTGATCAAGCCAGAGCCCATATGGCAATGGCTGCACTGGAAGCAATCGTCACTCCGAGTTCTTCAGATTCCTCTGTTCCCTGGGTGGCCATCCACAAGTGCACTCTCAGGTTGACAACCCCCATGCTCATGGCCCCAAGTATAGTAGAAACTACCTTAGGCGAAGACAACCACAAGCAAAGTCCTGAGTAGCCACTCAACATAAACCATTCAACCAATCCACCCAGGTGTTTCATTAACTTAGTGGATGTGTACTCCCAGGTTGACAACCACCTTGCTCACGGCCCTAAGTAGAATAGAAATTCATCCTAGGCGACGACAACCATGAGCACATCCCTGAGTAGTCACTTAACATTTTGTAAAACTTTTCATCAATTGCATAGCATCAATATTTCTGCTAAGTATGATATAGGAACCTAGACACATGAGTAAGGGAATTCTACACAGGTTTAGCATAGCAATACTATCCTACACATGCATATAAAAATACACTAAGTAATTTATATAGAAATAATAGGAAGTTTATGAGGTGTGCCACTCGCCTTTGAATGTTGTCGTTGTTCACAAATTCTTTTCAACAACGAACGTTTGCTCTCCGTTTAATCTAAACAATATAAGCAAACAACAATACAACAATCAACAAACAACAATCATCAAACATACATGCTCATATCTAGTGAACAAACAAGTTTTGTAAAACTTCTAAGGAAAACATGTCATGCATAATATGCAAATTATTTCGAAGGACTAGAGTTGCACGTCATGCCATGAAATTCTTTTAAGTTAATGCAATTCAATTAGGTTGGTCAAAATGACTAAGGACTATAGTCATAAGTTGAATAAAATATTTTGTTTTATATCATCTTGAATAAGCCCTCTAATGGCTTAGTCTTGATGTGTAGAAATATTTAGAGAAGATACTAAGTCATTTCTTCAAGATGATCAACAATTATTATCAAGTCTTTGTAAATTGGACATTCACTATAGTGAGAGAGACAGACACCCGGCCAGCCACTTAAATTGTGGAACAGGTCTCATGTACGTGGACATGTAAGGTTTGTCTCCAGGCCGCTTCATCTCACTATGCCGCTAGGATCCAACAAATTTCAAAGATGATAACATCATGATCAAAATTTGTTTAAGTCGACAAGATTAGGAAAGAGGGAAAAGAAAGAAAGAAAGATGTAGTTAGTCTTCCAGGCTTCATCTTCAGACTTGTAGCTTTCCCCTTGGTGATGTCTTGAATGAATTTTTGTAGACTTGATAAATCTTCAGACTTGATGATTCTCATATGACCGAGGCTGGTCTTGGAATTAACTTAGGCTTTATGAAGTCTCAGATAAGAAGTAAGAAAAGAGAGAGAGCAAGAAAGACTTAGAGAATAAAGGAGGTTGGTCTTCTTGAACTTCTTCTTGCTTTTCTTCTAAGTGCTTCTACTCCTTGAAGATACTTCTGAAGTCTTGTTTTGGCTAAGTCCTTCAATGGCCTTCTAGCTCCATCTTGAAAATTACTAAGTGTCTAAGTGTAGCACTTTACCAAAATGCTAAGTTGAAAATACTTCTAACTTAGAGAAAAATAATGAAGAGGTTTTCCTATGAGGGATATAATTATATAATAAAATATTTTATGCATGAAATGTAATTTTTAATCACAAGAAAGAATCAAAATAACTTTTGTGATTTCTTTATAAATATGCATGAATTTATAAATGCAATTTATTTAATTTCTATTTTTGGAAAATATAATAAAAGGAATAATTATAAGATTAAAGTTTTCTATGATTAAATTTTTTAAATAAAATTTTATACATAGTGTTAATAGACAGGGGCATTTTCATTAAATTTATAGCAATTTACTTTAATCAAAATAATATTTTTATTAATAGTTATGTTGAAAATACTCAAACTATTCAAATTAAATATATAACTATGAATTCATTCAAATATTACTCAAAAATATTTTATAGCACTGGCATCAATTTACAAATATTCCAAAGTTTCTAAAACAATTTTATTTGTATTTTTTGAATTTACAGATTAAAAGTTATGACAAAAATACTCAAATTAACCATTTGAAATTTGAATATTTTAAACTAAGTCAAATTTGAATTTTGGCAGATCCATAATATTCTATATGTCGAGGGCTTTCCAAATATATAAAAATATTTGAATTTGGATAAACATAGAAAAAGATATGATAGTTTGAATAGAGAGGGGCTTTTCTGCAAAACTGCCAATTAATTAAATCGTGAAAATGATTTTACACGTCAGCGCTGACTGGGCGCTGACTGTGCGCTGACTGGGCTGCTGACTGGGATCCGACGTGGATAGGTGATCCGATCTGGGCCGTCAGATCTGGATCTGGCGGTCCAGATCAAATCGTACCCCTTCGATTACACCATCTAATCCTGGTCGTTGATTTCAGATCGGACGGATCTGGGGGAAGGAAACCTCACCGTGGCGGCGCCGGTGGCCGGAGAGGTTGAAGACAGCGGCGGTGGCTCGGGTTTGGACGAACACGACGCTCCGGTGGTCCTCTTGGCTCGGGGAGATGACGCTGGAGTTCTGCGCGGCGCGGCGAGCTCCGTGAGGTGGTCGGCGTCGAGCTGCGCATCCGAGAGAGGGGGAAAGGCACGGGTGGAGGCGCGGTTTTTGCCGGCAACATTCGGTCAATTGCTCCTCGACGAGCTGCTGCGGAAGGGTTGAGAAGGTGCGCATCGACACGGGGAAGAGGGTGGTGAAGGGGATCGTGTGCAGAAAACAAAAAAATTCCTAGCAACGATATCCTTAAACTAGCCAAGATCTACACTATGCAGATACAGAAGTACGGCGGAGATCGGAATACATACCCTCGTAGACCGAATAGCTGGGATTACGCTCCCGCACAAGCGTTGACGACGAAGACGACGTAGCCGACCTCTAGGTCGCGGAGAACTCGGCGCGACGAAGACGACGAAGATGACCTCAAGGTCGGGTGGAGGAAGTAGGCCTCCGAGTACCGCTAGCGCAGCACCTCGCAGGGCGTCACACACATACGGTGGAGACGACGGCCTCCGAAGCTCCAGTCCACGACGAGCAGCGGAAGACTTGGACCGGAACACCAGCAGCGCGGCAGCGGGCTATGGTGGAAGAGATCCCCCTCCTCTACTCGGCGTGACTCCGACAAAGGGAACCACGAGATCGAGAGAGAATTAGGGAATTAATTGGTGAATTAAAAGGCCACGGGTGCCCCTTCTTATATAGACTCCCAGGGGGAGCCAACCTTGCCAGCCAGGCAATTTGGGACTATCCCCACATGCCTGGTGCGGCCAAGGCAGTGCGCCGGCCCTAGGTGGGCCCCATTTGGCCCACCTAGGCCGGCCCTCCCTCAATCCAAAGCCCTGGGGGGACTCTCCCCCCCTCATGGGCCTTCTTTCCACCAGAAGGCCCATTTAGGGAAACCAGCCTTTAAAAATTCGAAAATAAATATATAAAATCATATTTAATCATTAATTACACTAATTAATATCAAACATATTTTATAGAATTTATTCTAGCTCCGAAAGCTCTTTCGTCGCTGCCCGATCTCCATCGGACCATTCCCGGGACGTTCCCGGTGATCTCTTTCCTTTCCGCTTGTCTTGTCGAAACCCCTTAAGTGTGTTACCCTAGCGGTTCGATATAATAACAGGTATGATCAAGACTCCTCTATGATCAACGACTAACTCGTAGGCCTGGACCCCATGAATTAATCCCTATGATATAACGAATGACTTTCATCTATCAAAATTGGACGTCTAGTCTTAAACCCTTTGTCATGGCAATACTTAGCGTGTCCGAGCATCATTCTCAGATATCTCCATACCTAGCATGATCTCGTTACCGACAACACTATCTTCTACTCGTCCGTGATATTATGTCAGCTGGTGACCTAGTCACATGTTTGCAAACTCATTTGACATAATCTCACCGAGTGAGCCCTAGAGTATCTATCCGGCTATGCGGACTGACAAATCCCGCTGTTGACCCCTCGTCTCAACTACCCCCTTCCGATACCCAAAAGTATCACCTATCATTGTCACACTATATAAGATATGACGTTTGGTGCGATTAAAGTATCTTCCAGGGATAACAATAAGAGTTGATCTCACGGTCTTAAGGCGTAACGACTATGTCCTATAAATACTGGGTATGTCCATCACATCGTTACACCTAACGATATGACTTCCATTGCCGACCGGCGCCATGCCCTATGATCGGGAAACCTCGATCATCAATCGCGCAACGAAACTAGTCTTAGTAGATGCTACTAGGGACCTGGTTGTTTATCTACCACACCTGTATTAATGTTTCCGCTTAATACAGTTATAGCATGGTGTAAAACATATAATGAACGATTGGGATATTGCCAATAAACTATGTTTATTAAGTGCCTCTAGGGCATATTCCCTTCAGTCTCCCACTTGCACTAGAGTAACACTTAATCTAGTTTACTACTTGGTAAAAGCTCCACACCCATAGCATCTTGGTGCCTGCTCGCCTCGTGGAAGAGGAATACAGTCCATAGATCTCACACATTGAGATCTATATGTGCTTTGCAACACTTCTATGTCACCTAGTTTCACATCATCCCGTATGTTACGATGACGGTGAAATATATCCTAGTGGATGGAGTGAGACTCGAGCATTCGCGTAGCATGCGCCTTAAAAGTCTAAGAGATCTATTAAGGAGACCACCTACGCTCGGAAAACTCCTCAGTCCAATCACACTTGCTACTTCTGAAGTCGCGATATATTTCTATACCTATGTAGATTATGCGACCGTGCATTCATATGCGACTTCGCAAACTAACCATGTCTATCTTCAAAATAAAGGACATCTCCTATATGAGATTTCTAGTCGTATGGGTCAGTGTAATAACTTGCATCATCGTAACCGCTTTACGGCAAGTTGTCTTTCCACTCTTACCCTTTACTAGAAAACATAGCTTCAGTTCTCATAGACACTGAAGAATAAACTTAACGTTTGTTCATTGATCCACACAAGGATCACTCTAGAACATGTTCTTCAACCAAGAACTTGGGTCACACTAATTCGAGCTTTCAATCTGATAGCATCTATGACTGATACATAGATAATGTCGAACATCATTTGCTATAACCGAAAATGCCAAGATAAACTTAATATTTTACCTAGTCAAACAAGCAAGAACCTCTTTCTTTGCTTGTCCTATTCTGAAACACTTCAGAATCTTGACTTAGGAAATATTCCGACCTAATGTTATTAAGCCCCTTCTGATCTATACAATTATAAATCGGATGCCTAATACTCCTAACTTCATTTCATAGAAAATTTAATCACTTAAATAATCCTTTACACTCTACTAGAGGATCTGTGTCATTCAATATGTCGCTACATACAGAATCACAAATGACACCTAGCTCCCACTCAAATATGCCTTCCGCATATAAGATCAAGGAAAGCTACTTAGCTCCCACTCAAATATGCCTTCCGCATATAAGATCAAGGAAAGCTACTTTGCTCCCACTCACTTCTTTGCAAATGTAGGTTTCTTCAACTATTTTTGGACAACTCCAAAATCCTTTGATCACATTATCAAAGTGAAGATTCCAGCTCCGATATGCTTGCTTGTGCCCATGAATGGACAACCGAAGTTTGCACACATGTTTAGCATCCTCAGGATTACAAACCATTCTTAATTACACTATTAAGAACCATGGTTTTCTCATCCGTCTATCAATTTCTCATTCGAAATTATAGTAATTGCTAAACGACCCAGAATAGATTTAGCCACTTGAGACAAAGTCTCATGGGGTCTGTCGGAACTGTTTCACGACAAATCGAATCTGCTCAATATCTACTCTCTCATAAAACTCCATATACTATCAGCATCCTAGATGCCATCAAGAAGATCTCCCAAGTCATTACCTGGTAATCGTATATGGATTTTATTTCGGATCATAAATGACTCACAGCCATTTCTCATACTTAGGTTCACCATCTCTTCGTCGTAGTTCGTAGGTCTATGATATTCCATTAATATGACCTTCATAGCAAGATTGTCGTAACACACAGTGTGGAACACAACCTCGTATGCCTACGCTCTTAGTATGAGCTCAGAACATCATGATCTTGAATCATCAGCTTTTTCAAGTTGTGGAGCCTGACACCGAAAACATTTTCGGTTGCGCCACTCTGATGTCTGGAGAAGAAGTTCACCAACTTCGTCTTGCTCTACTTTCTTTCTCACTTATACCTTCGGACAAGAAACTATTTCTTTCGCAAGGTATATCCCGGCAATGATTTTGCCTTTGTCGTGAGACATGTACCCAACTAACTCTTTAGGTAGGGTATACTACAAAGATTAATCCATTTTAGGTTCGATTACATCGAAACACTAAATTGCAGAAACGACAATCCAGGCTAAAAGCCATGCCATCACTCGTATGGTATTGTCTCCATTGATTCAAATGGTTTCCCTATTAGCTAACGTGAGTGTTTATGTTTCTACCATATGACTCTAATGATCACAATAATTCGGTAAGAGATTTATGTACCACACACTATCCGATAGGGTGTAATTACGACGTCCAAACACACCATGACACTATGGTGTTCCATGCGACGTAATTTGTGGAACTCTTGTCACAAGTCTTCCAATGATGTGCCAACATTATAACTGTAACACCCCAATTCTCTCAGCTTTAGCATTGTGGTGTTATTCTAAAATTTTCACCTCTTGCTCAAACTTTTGTGTGTAGAAAATTGAGAAAGGATTTATTTTGTTTGCACTTCTTATGCTGTGTGTGCTACACTAGTGTTCCCTGACTTTGAAAACACTAAAGTCACATAGCACCAAAATAAAGTATCCACTATTATGATCTTCATGGTTGTTAAAACTTAGCCAAACCAGGAGCTATTATTAAGCAAACCCTAAATGGTTTTTGACATGCCTTTGAAACATTTCCATCTTGGTCACATATACTTCCATACCCTGTTCTAAATTATCACACAAGAACTTGTTTGCATATAAATCTCACTAGATTTTGTGGTCATCAAATTAACATGACCATTTGGGATATTCTTTTAATTATCTCCAAAAGAATTCTTTTCTTTGAAAGCCAAATGAGATAGTTGGCTTGGGCTTTTGCAAGTTCAGTACCTTCTCTTAATTTAGGTAAGTTTGGGGTGTAGACCCATTTTACTTTTGTGGGTCATATTTGAATAATTCAAACTTCGGTTTTCAAATTCATTTGAGCATTTCACTCAAAGCTTTCACCTTCTATTTCTCTCTCACTCTTTTCTACCCCACCTGCTGGAAGAGGAGAACAGCACACCCTCCTGGTCCCACATGTCATGGACTAGGGTCCATCTCTCCTCTTTCTTCTCTCTTTTCTTTTCTTTCTCACCCAATCCGAGCCCCTCTCCTCTCTTCTCACTGGCCAGGCAGCCCCCTCCCGACCAACATCCTCTCTGCCTCTCTCCACCGCCCCCAGAGGACCAACCAAAACTCCCCTCCCTTTCCCCAAACCGCCCCTGCCCGAAGGAACCCGAGAAACCCGCCCCTGGTTTTGGAGCTGCCCCCAGCTCGCCCTCTCCTCTTAAAACCCTACCCGAGGTTCCCCCACACCTCCTCTGCTCACCCATACCACCCTCACCCAAAGCCACGCCCTCTCTCGAGCTCAGGAAGAGGAAATCGCTGTCGGAGACCGAGCCCTTCCCACGGCATTCACCGTCGATCCCCTTCGCTTTTCTCTGCCATTCTTGGCCCCTCGAGCGCGCCTCGTCGAGATCTAACTTCCCATGCCCTCCTTTTCTCTTCTAGGTGTCAGTAGCCGCCGCGCTCGTCCTCGACCCGAGAAGCTCGCCGCCGCCGTCACCATGGTTTCCGACGTTGCATGCAAGCGTTGAGGGCACCGTCGAGCTCGCCATCGTCCCCTCCGTCGATCTCCACCCTTCCCCTGGCCCAACGCGGTCTCTGGTGTGCGCCAGCGCCACCCTCTCCCTCCCCCTCGTCTGGTTCGTCCGCGCTGCGTCGCGAGGAGGACGACGACCGTGAGCCGTCGATCACAAGATCTACGGCCAGGTTTGTCGTCGTGGCGAACAGACAGATGCCTACGGGTAGGCTAATTTGTGGGGACGATGGACGCTAGGGGATCTCGGGGAGGGATTGCGCGATGAACTCGCGCGCAGGTAAACACAACCGACATAGGGACACAAGGATTTACCCTGCTTCGAGGCTCTCGTGAGGAGATAAAACCCCTACTGCAGCTTCTAGCCTACTCGGTATATTTCCTCTCTTACTATCTGGGCTACAACACGCTCCATGAGCTGCTACAGTTGCCTCCATGAGGTCTTGAGAGCAAATGAGAAGGGGGGAAATGAAGTGGTGGGGTGGTGGTCTCTCCCCTCCCTCTCCCCCGGGTGCCCTTTATATAGGAGAGCCCAGGGGACAAGCCGGAGACAAGGGGACAGGAAACACTGTTCACTGCGCACTGTAGCTGAGATGACTACTGGGGTCTTGTCGGGACTGTTCACTGTGTCACGCGCAGTGTACTATTGTCCCATCCGCGCCACTATAGCAGCGGCTGCCCATGCCCTGTATCATGATCGTGACATGTCTTGTCCTTGGCTTTGTCCTGTAGTGTTTGGCTTGATATCTTCTCTGCTCAACCCGACATGGGTATGCCAGATAGCAGTCTTTTCCCGGAATCCGACATGGGTGTGCCGGATAGAAGTCTTCTTCGGAATCCAACATTAGTATGTCGGATAGCAGTTTTCTCCCGGAATCCGACATGGGTATGCCGGATAGCAGTCTTCTCCCGGAATCCGACATGGGTATGCCGGATAGCAGTCTTCTCCCGGAATCCGACATAGGTATGCCGGATAGCAGTCTTCTCCCGGAATCCGACATGGGTATGTCGGATAGCAGTCTTCTCCCAGAATCCGACATGGGTATGCCGGATAGCAGTCTTCTCCCGGAATCCGACATGGGTATGACGGATAGCAGTCTTCTCCCGGAATCCGACATGGGTATGTCGGATAGCAGTCTTCTCCCGGAATCCGACATGGGTATGACGGATAGCAGTCTTCTCCCGGAATCCGACATGGGTATGCCGGATAGCAGTCTTCTCCCGGAATCCGACATGGGTAATTTTGCACCAACAACCCCAGAGCCTCCTCTCACCCTTTTCCTATTTAAATTCCTCAGTTCCTGCAACATTAGCACAATAACCCCATACCTTCAGGGTACCGGGGAGGTACATCCCCGACACTAGTCCCCGAGTTTATGGGGGATTCACAGAATCGCGCATCAACTTAAAAATCAAATAGTTCTAGGAATTTTCCATCTCGCGCATCAACTTAAAAATCAAATAGTTCTAGGAATTTTCCATACCGAAAGTCTTGTTAAAAATCACATCTCCGACACTAGTCCCCGAGGCTGCGGGGAAATCGCAGAGTCACGCGCAGACTCAGAAAAAAATCCAACGTCACCGTTCTCACTTGCTCCACCGAGTACCTGCAAAAAATACAATCATATGCCGGTTCCTTAGACACTCTGGGCGTTTTACCAACATAGATGTCTTCGGCCACCGCCGGTCTGACACAAACACACAACACATGCCGGCGTTTAGCCACTCTGGGCGTATACCGACACGGACACCTCATGTGCCGACGTTTCGCCACTCTGGGCGTATACCGACACAGAGTCTCATGTGCCGGCGTTTAGCCACTCTGGGCGTATACCGACACAGACGCCTACGCACACAATGTCACACAGGTATCTCGGTATGTCGGTATGTCGGTATGTCGGCCCCTCTGGGCATATCACACATGTTTCGGTATGTCGACCCCTCTGGGCACATCATAGATGTTTCAGTATCTCAGGTGTTGCCTTTAGCGAACTTTGATAAATCAAAACAAATGACGATTTGGAGATATTGCACGATGCCATGATACATTGGAGAACCGAAATAAATGGCGATCTGGGGCTATGGTATGATGCCGCGATATAATGGCGAGCCGACATGAATAGTGATATGGAGATATTGTAGTACGCCATGATATATTGGCGAACGGAAATAAACGGGGATCTGGAAATTGTGCATGATACCGCGATACATGGGCTAACTGATACCACAGATCATATGCAATGTACCTTGAGGTAACAATAAATATAAGATGGATCCGAGATAACCGATATGATCAAGACTTTCGACATGAGTATCTTCTCGGTAAAACCGATATCACCTTTCAACGTTAGTTAAGACATATATTTTAATAAAGACAAAAAATAACTCTAGCAGCAAACCACACGATAGGACAGAGACTCGGTTTCCACCGAGTCCCCGGGTAAATTTTCAGATATAGCAGGAGGATAAAGGAGCCCGGCAGTCCCCGAGTCCAGTTTCGGGATGCCGGCACACAAATGACACATCAAGAAGCAAGATACAACAAGCATATAAATAAATATAAACCGAGCTAGTCCACCGACTAAGCATGCTAGGTATAGCTAAACGGTAAGCCAGCCCCCGGGTCAAGACATCTTGCTCCCGGGGAAAAAACACACATGCGAAAAACAGGTGAAACAGGGCAGTCCACGGGTTACGATGCTTCGTTTCCGGGTAAACAATTAAACTAATCATGCATGGGCAGTTCCCGAACAAATTTAAGATAACGTAAATGTAAGGTACATATGACGATACTCACGGAGCACAGGAGCGGTTGGGGATGTCGGAGGCGACTGGTGTCCGCGGTGCAGAGATGCCGGTTTGGGATACAGGTTTAGCATAGCAATACTATCCTACACATGCATATAAAAATACACTAAGTAATTTATATAGAAATAATAGGAAGTTTATGAGGTGTGCCACTCGCCTTTGAATGTTGTCGTTGTTCACAAATTCTTTTCAACAACGAACGTTTGCTCTCCGTTTAATGTAAACAATATAAGCAAACAACAATACAACAATACAACAATCAACAAACAAGAATCATCAAACATACATGCTCATATCTAGTGAACAAACAAGTTTTGTAAAACTTCTAAGGAAAACATGTCATGCATAATATGCAAATTATTTCGAAGGACTAGAGATGCATGTCATGCCATGAAATTCTTTTAAGTTAATGCAATTCAATTAGGTTGGTCAAAATGACTAAGGACTATAGTCATAAGTTGAATAAAATATTTTGTTTTATATCATCTTGAATAAGCCCTCTAATGGCTTAGTCTTGATGTGTAGAAATATTTAGAGAAGATACTAAGTCATTTCTTCAAGATGATCAACAATTATTATCAACTCTTTGTAAATTGGACATTCACTATAGTGAGAGAGACAGACACCCGGCCAGCCACTTAAATTGTGGAACAGGTCTCATGTACGTGGACATGTAAGGTTTGTCTCCAGGCCGCTTCATCTCACTATGCCGCTAGGATCCAACAAATTTCAAAGATGATAACATCATGATCAAAATTTGTATAAGTCGACAAGATTAGGAAAGAGGGAAAAGAAAAAAAGAAAGATGTAGTTAGTCTTCCAGGCTTCATCTTCAGACTTGTAGCTTTCCCCTTGGTGATGTCTTGAATGAATTTTTGTAGACTTGATAAATCTTCAGACTTGATGATTCTCATATGACCGAGGCTGGTCTTGGAATTAACTTAGGCTTTATGAAGTCTCAGATAAGAAGTAAGAAAAGAGAGAGAGCAAGAAAGACTTAGAGAATAAAGGAGGTTGGTCTTCTTGAACTTCTTCTTGCTTTTCTTCTAAGTGCTTCTACTCCTTGAAGATACTTCTGAAGTCTTGTTTTGGCTAAGTCCTTCAATGGCCTTCTAGCTCCATCTTGAAAATTACTAAGTGTCTAAGTGTGGCACTTTACCAAAATGCTAAGTTGAAAATACTTCTAACTTAGAGAAAAATAATGAAGAGGTTTTCCTATAAGGGATATAATTATATAATAAAATATTTTATGCATGAAATGTAATTTTTAATCACAAGAAAGAATCAAAATAACTTTTGTGATTTCTTTATAAATATGCATGAATTTATAAATGCAATTTATTTAATTTCTATTTTTGGAAAATATAATAAAAGGAATAATTATAAGATTAAAGTTTTCTATGATTAAATTTTTTAAATAAAATTTTATACATAGTGTTAATAGACAGGGGCATTTTCATTAAATTTATAGCAATTTACTTTAATCAAAATAATATTTTTATTAATAGTTATGTTGAAAATACTCAAACTATTCAAATTAAATATATAACTATGAATTCATTCAAATATTACTCAAAAATATTTTATAGCACTGGCATCAATTTACAAATATTCCAAAGTTTCTAAAACAATTTTATTTGTATTTTTTGAATTTACAGATTAAAAGTTATGACAAAAATACTCAAATTAACCATTTGAAATTTGAATATTTTAAACTAAGTCAAATTTGAATTTTGGCAGATCCATAATATTCTATATGTCGAGGGCTTTCCAAATATATAAAAATATTTGAATTTGGATAAACATAGAAAAAGATATGATAGTTTGAATAGAGAGGGGCTTTTCTGCAAAACTGCCAATTAATTAAATCGTGAAAATGATTTTACACGTCAGCGCTGACTGGGCGCTGACTGTGCGCTGACTGGGCTGCTGACTGGGATCCGACGTGGATAGGTGATCCGATCTGGGCCGTCAGATCTGGATCTGGCGGTCCAGATCAAATCGTACCCCTTCGATTACACCATCTAATCCTGGTCGTTGATTTCAGATCGGACGGATCTGGGGGAAGGAAACCTCACCGTGGCGGCGCCGGTGGCCGGAGAGGTTGAAGACAGCGGCGGTGGCTCGGGTTTGGACGAACACGACGCTCCGGTGGTCCTCT
Organism: Poa annua; assembly: GCA_026929855.1. Lineage (NCBI taxonomy): Eukaryota > Viridiplantae > Streptophyta > Magnoliopsida > Poales > Poaceae > Poa > Poa annua. The sequence continues at coordinate 76,694,194 of CM049426.1, forward strand.
TGGCTCAGGGAGATGACGCTGGAGTTCTGCGCGGCGCGGCGAGCTCCGTGAGGTGGTCGGCGTCGAGCTGCGCATCCGAGAGAGGGGGAAAGGCACGGGTGGAGGCGCGGTTTTTGCCGGCAACATTCGGTCAATTTCTCCTCGACGAGCTGCTGCGGAAGGGTTGAGAAGGTGCGCATCGACACGGGGAAGAGGGTGGTGAAGGGGATCGTGTGCAGAAAACAAAAAAATTCCTAGCAACGATATCCTTAAACTAGCCAAGATCTACACTATGCAGATACAGAAGTACGGCGGAGATCGGAATACATACCCTCGTAGACCGAATAGCTGGGATTACGCTCCCGCACAAGCGTTGACGACGAAGACGACGTAGCCGACCTCTAGGTCGCGGAGAACTCGGCGCGACGAAGACGACGAAGATGACCTCAAGGTCGGGTGGAGGAAGTAGGCCTCCGAGTACCGCTAGCGCAGCACCTCGCAGGGCGTCACACACATACGGTGGAGACGACGGCCTCCGAAGCTCCAGTCCACGACGAGCAGCGGAAGACTTGGACCGGAACACCAGCAGCGCGGCAGCGGGCTATGGTGGAAGAGATCCCCCTCCTCTACTCGGCGTGACTCCGACAAAGGGAACCACGAGATCGAGAGAGAATTACGGAATTAATTGGTGAATTAAAAGGCCACGGGTGCCCCTTCTTATATAGACTCCCAGGGGGAGCCAACCTTGCCAGCCAGGCAATTTGGGACTATCCCCACATGCCTGGTGCGGCCAAGGCAGTGCGCCGGCCCTAGGTGGGCCCCATTTGGCCCACCTAGGCCGGCCCTCCCTCAATCCAAAGCCCTGGGGGGACTCTCCCCCCCTCATGGGCCTTCTTTCCACCAGAAGGCCCATTTAGGGAAACCAGCCTTTAAAAATTCGAAAATAAATATATAAAATCATATTTAATCATTAATTACACTAATTAATATCAAACATATTTTATAGAATTTATTCTAGCTCCGAAAGCTCTTTCGTCGCTGCCCGATCTCCATCGGACCATTCCCGGGACGTTCCCGGTGATCTCTTTCCTTTCCGGTTGTCTTGTCGAAACCCCTTAAGTGTGTTACCCTAGCGGTTCGATATAATAACAGGTATGATCAAGACTCCTCTATGATCAACGACTAACTCGTAGGCCTGGACCCCATGAATTAATCCCTATGATATAACGAATGACTTTCATCTATCAAAATTGGACGTCTAGTCTTAAACCCTTTGTCATGGCAATACTTAGCGTGTCCGAGCATCATTCTCAGATATCTCCATACCTAGCATGATCTCGTTACCGACAACACTATCTTCTACTCGTCCGTGATATTATGTCAGCTGGTGACCTAGTCACATGTTTGCAAACTCATTTGACATAATCTCACCGAGTGAGCCCTAGAGTATCTATCCGGCTATGCGGACTGACAAATCCCGTTGTTGACCCCTCGTCTCAACTACCCCCTTCCGATACCCAAAAGTATCACCTATCATTGTCACACTATATAAGATATGACGTTTGGTGCGATTAAAGTATCTTCCAGGGATAACAATAAGAGTTGATCTCACGGTCTTAAGGCGTAACGACTATGTCCTATAAATACTGGGTATGTCCATCACATCGTTACACCTAACGATATGACTTCCATTACCGACCGGCGCCATGCCCTATGATCGGGAAACCTCGATCATCAATCGCGCAACGAAACTAGTCTTAGTAGATGCTACTAGGGACCTGGTTGTTTATCTACCACACCTGTATTAATGTTTCCGCTTAATACAGTTATAGCATGGTGTAAAACATATAATGAACGATTGGGATATTGCCAATAAACTATGTTTATTAAGTGCCTCTAGGGCATATTCCCTTCAGTCTCCCACTTGCACTAGAGTAACACTTAATCTAGTTTACTACTTGGTAAAAGCTCCACACCCATAGCATCTTGGTGCCTGCTCGCCTCGTGGAAGAGGAATACAGTCCATAGATCTCACACATTGAGATCTATATGTGCTTTGCAACACTTCTATGTCACCTAGTTTCACATCATCCCGTATGTTACGATGACGGTGAAATATATCCTAGTGGATGGAGTGAGACTCGAGCATTCGCGTAGCATGCGCCTTAAAAGTCTAAGAGATCTATTAAGGAGACCACCTACGCTCGGAAAACTCCTCAGTCCAATCACACTTGCTACTTCTGAAGTCGCGATATATTTCTATACCTATGTAGATTATGCGACCGTGCATTCATATGCGACTTCGCAAACTAACCATGTCTATCTTCAAAATAAAGGACATCTCCTATATGAGATTTCTAGTCGTATGGGTCAGTGTAATAACTTGCATCATCGTAACCGCTTTACGGCAAGTTGTCTTTCCACTCTTACCCTTTACTAGAAAACATATCTTCAGTTCTCATAGACACTGAAGAATAAGCTTAACGTTTGTTCATTGATCCACACAAGGATCACTCTAGAACCTGTTCTTCAACCAAGAACTTGGGTCACACTAAGTCGAGCTTTCAATCTGATAGCATCTATGACTGATACATAGATAATGTCGAACATCATTTGCTATAACCGAAAATGCCAAGATAAACTTAATATTTTACCTAGTCAAACAAGCAAGAACCTCTTTCTTTGCTTGTCCTATTCTGAAACACTTCAGAATCTTGACTTAGGAAATATTCCGACCTAATGTTATTAAGCCCCTTCTGATCTATACAATTATAAATCGGATGCCTAATACTCCTAACTTCATTTCATAGAAAATTTAATCACTTAAATAATCCTTTACACTCTACTAGAGGATCTGTGTCATTCAATATGTCGCTACATACAGAATCACAAATGACACCTAGCTCCCACTCAAATATGCCTTCCGCATATAAGATCAAGGAAAGCTACTTAGCTCCCACTCAAATATGCCTTCCGCATATAAGATCAAGGAAAGCTACTTTGCTCCCACTCACTTCTTTGCAAATGTAGGTTTCTTCAACTATTTTTGGACAACTCCAAAATCCTTTGATCACATTATCAAAGTGAAGATTCCAGCTCCGATATGCTTGCTTGTGCCCATGAATGGACAACCGAAGTTTGCACACATGTTTAGCATCCTCAGGATTACAAACCATTCTTAATTACACTATTAAGAACCATGGTTTTCTCATCCGTCTATCAATTTCTCATTCGAAATTATAGTAATTGCTAAACGACCCAGAATAGATTTAGCCACTTGAGACAAAGTCTCATGGGGTCTGTCGGAACTGTTTCACGACAAATCGAATCTGCTCAATATCTACTCTCTCATAAAACTCCATATACTATCAGCATCCTAGATGCCATCAAGAAGATCTCCCAAGTCATTACCTGGTAATCGTATATGGATTTTATTTCGGATCATAAATGACTCACAGCCATTTCTCATACTTAGGTTCACCATCTCTTCGTCGTAGTTCGTAGGTCTATGATATTCCATTAATATGACCTTCATAGCAAGATTGTCGTAACACACAGTGTGGAACACAACCTCGTATGCCTACGCTCTTAGTATGAGCTCAGAACATCATGATCTTGAATCATCAGCTTTTTCAAGTTGTGGAGCCTGACACCGAAAACATTTTCGGTTGCGCCACTCTGATGTCTGGAGAAGAAGTTCACCAACTTCGTCTTGCTCTACTTTCTTTCTCACTTATACCTTCGGACAAGAAACTATTTCTTTCGCAAGGTATATCCCGGCAATGATTTTGCCTTTGTCGTGAGACATGTACCCAACTAACTCTTTAGGTAGGGTATACTACAAAGATTAATCCATTTTAGGTTCGATTACATCGAAACACTAAATTGCAGAAACGACAATCCAGGCTAAAAGCCATGCCATCACTCGTATGGTATTGTCTCCATTGATTCAAATGGTTTCCCTATTAGCTAACGTGAGTGTTTATGTTTCTACCATATGACTCTAATGATCACAATAATTCGGTAAGAGATTTATGTACCACACACTATCCGATAGGGTGTAATTACGACGTCCAAACACACCATGACACTATGGTGTTCCATGCGACGTAATTTGTGGAACTCTTGTCACAAGTCTTCCAATGATGTGCCAACATTATAACTGTAACACCCCAATTCTCTCAGCTTTAGCATTGTGGTGTTATTCTAAAATTTTCACCTCTTGCTCAAACTTTTGTGTGTAGAAAATTGAGAAAGGATTTATTTTGTTTGCACTTCTTATGCTGTGTGTGCTACACTAGTGTTCCCTGACTTTGAAAACACTAAAGTCACATAGCACCAAAATAAAGTATCCACTATTATGATCTTCATGGTTGTTAAAACTTAGCCAAACCAGGAGCTATTATTAAGCAAACCCTAAATGGTTTTTGACATGCCTTTGAAACATTTCCATCTTGGTCACATATACTTCCATACCCTGTTCTAAATTATCACACAAGAACTTGTTTGCATATAAATCTCACTAGATTTTGTGGTCATCAAATTAACATGACCATTTGGGATATTCTTTTAATTATCTCCAAAAGAATTCTTTTCTTTGAAAGCCAAATGAGATAGTTGGCTTGGGCTTTTGCAAGTTCAGTACCTTCTCTTAATTTAGGTAAGTTTGGGGTGTAGACCCATTTTACTTTTGTGGGTCATATTTGAATAATTCAAACTTCGGTTTTCAAATTCATTTGAGCATTTCACTCAAAGCTTTCACCTTCTATTTCTCTCTCACTCTTTTCTACCCCACCTGCTGGAAGAGGAGAACAGCACACCCTCCTGGTCCCACATGTCATGGACTAGGGTCCATCTCTCCTCTTTCTTCTCTCTTTTCTTTTCTTTCTCACCCAATCCGAGCCCCTCTCCTCTCTTCTCACTGGCCAGGCAGCCCCCTCCCGACCAACATCCTCTCTGCCCCTCTCCACCGCCCCCAGAGGACCAACCAAAACTCCCCTCCCTTTCCCCAAACCGCCCCTGCCCGAAGGAACCCGAGAAACCCGCCCCTGGTTTGGAGCTGCCCCCAGCTCGCCCTCTCCTCTTAAAACCCTACCCGAGGTTCCCCCACACCTCCTCTACTCACCCATACCACCCTCACCCAAAGCCACGCCCTCTCTCGAGCTCAGGAAGAGGAAATCGCCGTCGGAGACCGAGCCCTTCCCACGGCATTCACCGTCGATCCCCTTCGCTTTTCTCTGCCATTCTTGGCCCCTCGAGCGCGCCTCGTCGAGATCTAAATTCCCATGCCCTCCTTTTCTCTTCTAGGTGTCCGTAGCCGGCGCGCTCGTCCTCGACCCGAGAAGCTCGCCGCCGCCGTCACCATGGTTTCCGACGTTGCATGCAAGCGTTGAGGGCACCGTCGAGCTCGCCATCGTCCCCTCCGTCGATCTCCACCCTTCCCCTGGCCCAACGCGGTCTCTGGTGTGCGCCAGCGCCACCCTCTCCCTCCCCCTTGTCTGGTTCGTCCGCGCTGCGTCGCGAGGAGGACGACGACCGTGAGCCGTCGATCGCAAGATCTACGGCCAGGTTTGTCGTCGTGGCGAACAGACAGATGCCTACGGGTAGGCTAATTTGTGGGGACGATGGACGCTAGGGGATCTCGGGGAGGGATTGCGCGATGAACTCGCGCGCAGGTAAACACAACCGACATAGGGACACAAGGATTTACCCTGCTTCGGGGCTCTCGTGAGGAGATAAAACCCCTACTGCAGCTTCTAGCCTACTCGGTATATTTCCTCTCTTACTATCTGGGCTACAACACGCTCCATGAGCTGCTACAGTTGCCTCCATGAGGTCTTGAGAGCAAATGAGAAGGGGGGAAATGAAGTGGTGGGGTGGTGGTCTCTCCCCTCCCTCTCCCCCTGGTGCCCTTTATATAGGAGAGCCCAGGGGACAAGCCGGAGACAAGGGGACAGGAAACACTGTTCACTGCGCACTGTAGCTGAGATGACTATTGGGGTCTTGTCGGGACTGTTCACTGTGTCACGCGCAGTGTACTATTGTCCCATCCGCGCCACTATAGCAGCGGCTGCCCATGCCCTGTATCATGACCGTGACATGTCTTGTCCTTGGCTTTGTCCTGTAGTGTTTGGATTGATATCTTCTCTGCTCAACCCGACATGGGTATGCCGGATAGCAGTCTTTTCCCGGAATCCGACATGGGTGTGCCGGATAGAAGTCTTCTTCGGAATCCAACATGGGTATGCCGGATAGCAGTTTTCTCCCGGAATCCGACATGGGTATGCCGGATAGCAGTCTTCTCCCGGAATCCGACATGGGTATGCCGGATAGCAGTCTTCTCCCGGAATCCGACATGGGTATGCCGGATAGCAGTCTTCTCCCGGAATCCGACATGGGTATGCCGGATAGCAGTCTTCTCCCGGAATCCGACATGGGTATGCCGGATAGCAGTCTTCTCCCGGAATCCGACATGGGTATGACGGATAGCAGTCTTCTTCCGGAATCCGACATGGGTATGTCGGATAGCACTCTTCTCCCGGAATCCGACATGGGTATGACGGATAGCAGTCTTCTCCCGGAATCCGACATGGGTATGCCGGATAGCAGTCTTCTCCCGGAATCCGACATGGGTAATTTTGCACCAACAACCCCAGAGCCTCCTCTCACCCTTTTCCTATTTAAATTCCTCAGTTCCTGCAACATTAGCACAATAACCCCATACCTTTAGGGTACCGGGGAGGTACATCCCCGACACTAGTCCCCGAGTTTATGGGGGATTCACAGAATCACGCATCAACTTAAAAATCAAATAGTTCTAGGAATTTTCCATACCGAAAGTCTTGTTAAAAATCACATCTCCGACACTAGTCCCCGAGGCTGCGGGGGAATCGCAGAGTCACGCGCAGACTCAGAAAAAAATCCAACGTCACCGTTCTCACTTGCTCCACCGAGTACCTGCAAAAAATACAATCATATGCCGGCTCCTTAGCCACTCTGGGCGTTTTACCAACATAGATGTCTTCGGCCACCGTCGGTCTGACACAAACACACAACACATGCCGGCGTTTAGCCACTCTGGGCGTATACCGACACGGACGCCTTATGTGCCGACGTTTAGCCACTCTGGGCGTATACCGACACAGAGTCTCATGTGCCGGCGTTTAGCCACTCTGGGCGTATACCGACACAGACGCCTACGCACACAATGTCACACAGGTATCTCGGTATGTCGGTATGTCGGCCCCTCTGGGCATATCACACATGTTTCGGTATGTCGACCCCTCTGGGCACATCACAGATGTTTCAGTATCTCAGGTGTTGCCTTTAGCGAACTTTGATAAATCAAAACAAATGACGATTTGGAGATATTGCACGATGCCATGATACATTGGAGAACCGAAATAAATGGGGATCTGGGGCTATGGTATCATGCCGCGATATAATGGCGAGCCGACATGAATAGTGATATGGAGATATTGTAGTACGCCATGATATATTGGCGAACGGAAATAAACGGGGATCTGGAAATTGTGCATGATACCGCGATACATGGGCTAACTGATACCACAGATCATATGCAATGTACCTTGAGGTAACAATAAATATAAGATGGATCCGAGATAACCGATATGATCAAGACTTTCGACATGAGTATCTTCTCGGTAAAACCGATATCACCTTTCAACGTTAGTTAAGACATATATTTTAATAAAGACAGAAAATAACTCTAGCAGCAAACCACACGATAGGACAGAGACTCGATTTCCACCGAGTCCCCGGGTAAATTTTCAGATATAGCAGGAGGATAAAGGAGCCCGGCAGTCCCCGAGTCCAGTTTCGGGATGCCGGCACACAAATGACACATCAAGAAGCAAGATACAACAAGCATATAAATAAATATAAACCGAGCTAGTCCACCGACTAAGCATGCTAGGTATAGCTAAACGGTAAGCCAGCCCCCGGGTCAAGACATCTTGCTCCCGGGGAAAAAACACACATGCGAAAAACAGGTGAAACAGGGCAGTCCCCGGGTTACGATGCTTCGTTTCCGGGTAAACAATTAAACTAATCATGCATGGGCAGTTCCCGAACAAATTTAAGATAACGTAAATGTAAGGTACATATGACGATACTCACGGAGCACAGGAGCGGTTGGGGATGTCGGAGGCGACTGGTGTCCGGGGTGCAGAGATGCCGGTTTGGGATGTTGATGACCGGTTTCCGCGATGCGGGGACGTCGATGACCTCCACCCGCGGTGCAGGGATGTCGGAGACCTCTACCCGCAGCGCAGGGATGTCAGCAACCTCCACCCGCAGCGCAGGGACGTCGGCGACCTCAACCCGCAGCGCAGGGATGTCGGCGACCTCAACCCGCGGCGCGGGGATGTCGGCGAACTCAACCCGCGGCGCGGGGATGTCGGCGAACTCAACCCGCGGCGCGGGGATGTCGGCGAACTCAACCCGCCGCGCAGGGATGTCAGCGATCTCAACCCGCAGCGCAGGGACGTCAATGACCACTGCCCGCAGCACAGGGATCCCGGATTTAGGATCCCGGATTTGAAGTGCCGACGATCGCTACCCGCGGCGCAGGATGTCAGTGACCACTGCCCGCAGCGTAGGGATCCCGAATTTAGGATTCCGGATTTGGGATACCGGCGACCGCTACCCGCGGCGCAGGATGCCAGTGACCACTGCCCGCAGCGTAGGGATCCCGGATTTAGGATCCCGGATTTGGGATACCGGCGACCGCTACCCGCGGCGCAGGATGTCAGTGACCACTGCCCGCAGCGTAGGGATCCCGGATTTGGGATACCGGCGACCGCTACCCGCGGCGCAGGATGTCAGTGACCACTGCCCGCAGCGTAGGGATCCCGGATTTAGGATACCGGCGACCGCTACCCGCGGCGCAGGATGTCAGTGACCACTGGCCGCAGCGTAGGGATCCCGGATTTAGGATCCCGGATTTGGGATACCGGCGACCGCTACCCGCGGCGCAGGATGTCAGTGACCACTGCCCGCAGCGTAGGGATCCCGGATTTAGGATCCCGGATTTGGGATACCGGCGACCGCTACCCGCGGCGCAGGATGTCAGTGACCACTGCCCGCAGCGTAGGGATCCCGGATTTGGGATGCCGGGTCCCGTCCGAAATTGTTCCCGCAAGCGCCACTCCGCCCCACGGTGGGCGCCAACTGTCGTCGTGGCGAACAGACAGATGCCTACGGGTAGGCTAATTTGTGGGGACGATGGACGCTAGGGGATCTCGGGGAGGGATTGCGCGATGAACTCGCGCGCAGGTAAACACAACCGACATAGGGACACAAGGATTTACCCTGCTTCGGGGCTCTCGTGAGGACATAAAACCCCTACTGCAGCTTCTAGCCTACTCGGTATATTTCCTCTCTTACTATCTGGGCTACAACATGCTCCATGAGCTGCTACAGTTGCCTCCATGAGGTCTTGAGAGCAAATGAGAAGGGGGGAAATGAAGTGGTGGGGTGGTGGTCTCTCCCCTCCCTCTCCCCCTGGTGCCCTTTATATAGGAGAGCCCAGGGGACAAGCCGGAGACAAGGGGACAGGAAACACTGTTCACTGCGCACTGTAGCTGAGATGACTACTGGGGTCTTGTCGGGACTGTTCACTGTGTCACGCGCAGTGTACTATTGTCCCATCCGCGCCACTATAGCAGCGGCTGCCCATGCCCTGTATCATGACCGTGACATGTCTTGTCCTTGGCTTTGTCCTGTAGTGTTTGGATTGATATCTTCTCTGCTCAACCCGACATGGGTATGCCGGATAGCAGTCTTTTCCCGGAATCCGACATGGGTGTGCCGGATAGAAGTCTTCTTCGGAATCCAACATGGGTATGCCGGATAGCAGTTTTCTCCCGGAATCCGACATGGGTATGCCGGATAGCAGTCTTCTCCCGGAATCCGACATGGGTATGCCGGATAGCAGTCTTCTCCCGGAATCCGACATGGGTATGCCGGATAGCAGTCTTCTCCCGGAATCCTACATGGGTATGCCGGATAGCAGTCTTCTCCCGGAATCCGACATGGGTATGCCGGATAGCAGTCTTCTCCCGGAATCCGACATGGGTATGACGGATAGCAGTCTTCTCCCGAAATCCGACATGGGTATGCCGGATAGCAGTCTTCTCCCGGAATCCGACATGGGTATGACGGATAGCAGTCTTCTCCCGGAATCCGACATGGGTATGCCGGATAGCAGTCTTCTCCCGGAATCCGACATGGGTAATTTTGCACCAACAACCCCAGAGCCTCCTCTCACCCTTTTCCTATTTAAATTCCTCAGTTCCTGCAACATTAGCACAATAACCCCATACCTTCAGGGTACCGGGGAGGTACATCCCCGACACTAGTCCCCGAGTTTATGGGGGATTCACAGAATCGCGCATCAACTTAAAAATCAAATAGTTCTAGGAATTTTCCATACCGAAAGTCTTGTTAAAAATCACATCTCCGACAAGGTTTGAACCTCCCCGTGCGCGCGCAGCCGCGTGCGTTTGGGCCGGCCCAGCTCCGTCCCCGCGCGATTTCGCGCTGCTCTGCGTGGACTCTGGGCCGATCTGGCCCAGATCTGGCCCGTTCGGCCTGTTCCCCTTGTATTCTTTTCCTGTTAATTTTTCCAGTAAATCTAGAGTTTAGCTTTAAATCTTTTGTGGTAAATCTAGAGTGGCTAAATTCATTAGATAAATTTTGTGACATGCATGCACGTTTTCTTAACCATGTGGCATTGGACATGTTCCAAAATGTGTTTCCTGTTGAGTGTTAAAATAGATCTAGTAAAAAGTATCTATTACACCATTTGTTTAATAACTTGGGTTCTGTAAATCCAAATCATGCAATCTTGGATCTGTTGGAAAGCTTGTAAAAATGCCTATCTAGATTGGTAAATCTTGCATGCAGGAGATTAATCTAGCAAAAGTTATATTTACTCTAGGAATAACATCAGTATGTGTTTGGTGATTTTTATCTCTTCAATAAAAACACTTTTTGAGGTAAATCCAATTGGAAGTGTTAGATATGTGTTGGAGGTATCACATACTACAAATGTGGATTTTTCCAGTAAATTGATATTTATTAGTGAATAAATCCCTGAACAACAGGGAAATAATCTCTTAAAATGCATTTCTGAAATTTCAGAGATTATGACATGTCTAGTTTTTATTGGCGGAGCCACCTCTGTCCATGGATAAATGTTGGGAATATTTTTTTGGGATATCCACAAGTTTTATCTAACTCACCCCACTGGTTTGACACCAAAATAATTGTTATTATTTTCTGCACATAAATAATGGTCAGAAGTATACTTTATTTTAAAACTAGGATAACTTGAGCTAGGAGTATCCAAATTTGATGAATAAAATCTCCACTTAAAGAGAAAACTCATATCCCACCACAAAGGTTAATTATACATTCAGGATATCTATAAAACTGAACCTATCTTCTGCTTAAGTTGGACATCAGTAGCTCTTATCTGATTTTTAATTCTTGTTTGGTGATAGATCATCATGCACAGCTAATTTTCAGAGCTCCACATGTTTGTCAGCAGTGATGTGGTAGAAGGGTTTAATTTTAGGAGCAGTACCTTAAGAATTATGCTTAAACCATGTAAACAGCCCCTAATAAATATTGAATGCATTAGTTGTGTTTTCTGTTTGTGATGCTTGTTGTTTGTTGGTATGCTTTAGATTGTTATCAAATCGCATTTTAGAACTTACGCTAGTCTCGTCTGTTTTTCATGTTACGCTAGAATCGCAACTCGAGGAAGAGCAGTACGAGGTAGCTGAGCACGACTACGTTGAAGAGCAAGACCAGGGACAATACTTTGAGCAAGGCAAGCCCACCTCCCCACTATAATGAATCTTAGTATTTTATCAAGCATGTTTTGTTTTCAAAAATAAAATAATGCATGTTTTACTTCCTTTGTGGCGTCTTGCCACCCGAAAACTATTTTATCAAATATTGTTTGGCCAAAGTTATCTACTAGAATAGCAGTAGGTATTATAAGAAGAGTTTTACTTGCTGAGTCTTGTCATTGAAGGCTCTATAAAGAAGATTAAGTTTTCAAATAGTATACTCTGTTTTCTTACCTCAAAACTATAGGATGGGAACCCGTTTGATAAAACTATTTTATGGAGGAAAACCTGAGTTGCTGGGAGCAATCAGCGAGACAGAACTGTTTTATGAAAACCCGAGATGCTGAGAGCATTCGGAGATGTTGCGTAAAACCCGAGCTGCTGGGAGCAGTCGGAGATGGAGGTTTAATTTTGAAGTCCCTGCTGCCGCCCGAACAATTAACCCGTGCAACCACACTACCTGACATGGGTAGGGCTTAGCCAGAAGCTTGTCTGTTTTAGTGTTGGGGCTCTCATACTTTCTATGGGGGCTGGGCCCTCGAAGCCGGGTTGTCGTCCGGAAGAGACAATACACTGTTGAGGACCCACAGCAGGACGATTACTGTGGGTCTCCTGACCTGGCGGTGTGGCGTCCCGAGGAAAGACCAAGAGGTCTAGTGGAGCACACGGTGCCGAGGAGAACAAACCTACCGGGAGGCCCCGATACTAGGGTGGTCATAGTGGAAAGCTTTGATCGTGTTATCCGGACCCCCGCATGTTGTCGTATGACGGGCCGTGGCAGACACGGCGGAGTAACCGATAGGTGTGGGTAAAGTGTGCAACCTCTGCAGAGTGTAAATCTATTCGAATAGCCGCGTCCGCGGTGATGGACGGTTGGAAAGGCCACACTGGGCATTTGGAGAAAGAAGTTGTTTTATAAAGGAGAAATATTTATGTGAAGAACAGGAGGTACCTGGGAGGTACGGAATTTGGGCAAGGATGGTTGATCTCGGGGAAACACCCAGTCCGACCTCAAGGATGGAAAAAGGGTTACCCCTATCCTAGTGTTTTCGAGGGTTTTACAAAATAAAGTTTTGTTTTGAACTTGGATATGTCCTTGCTATATCTAAGAGAAGAGAATTCTATCTCTAAATGTTTCTCTTCAACAAAGATATAGAGATGTCGTATTCTCTACGTTTGAAAACATTGTTTTTCCAAAGTAAGCCCTGTAGTTGTATTCAGGAGCCTTCCCAGTTCTCGAAAACATGTTTTTCTTGCATCATCATGAGAAATTAAGCCTAGAGGTGGTCTTGCGAGTACGTAATTGTACTCATGTGGCTCTGTCCCTGGATATTCAAATGTCCAGATTGCAATGAGGAGGCCTGCATCGAGGAGGAGGTGTACGACGACGACTTCGCCACCTAGCTGTCACCGGTCAACTGCACTTGTGGGAATCTGCGCTCGGAGATGTTAAGAGCCGTCGCTAGCCACGAGCTTCCGCTATCGTAGTTAATTCCGTCCTGCGTGACGAGGTTTGTTGACTTTGGTCGTATGACCGTTTATGTGTTGTAAGACTTTTATTCGTACGACTTGAATGATGTAACTCGTTGATACCTATGTTGGTTATGTGATTGCGATGCACTGATAATTGGGATCGTGATCTCTTACATAACGTGGGCATCTCGGACTCGTCCGAGGGGTCCTCACAGACTTGGTATCAGAGCCATCGTTGACCTTAGGAGACTTTAGTTAGGTTGGGCGTCGACGTCACGCAAAAATGTTTTTTCCTAAATAGCTAGGAGAAAAATACTTCAAATATGCAGAATCTACTGCTACTCCTCACTCCCCTCTAATATTATTCACTGATTAATTTTATACCTGCATTAAATCTTATGATTTTACCTGTTTAAAATTTGATACATCGTTCACTAATTAAACCTCCATTTAAAATTTTGTGTAGATGAGCGGACAGTTCTCGTCATCGATTCAGTTGGGAGCGGTGCCAGATACCGGAGTTTTGCATCTGTTTCAGGCAGACCTACTCCAGTTGATCCAGCACCTGAGGCGTCCGCTACCAGAGCTGCTGATTGGACGCTGTCTGCCCATGGTGGGAGATGAGATGTCCTGGGCTCTGAGGTGCATCCTTCGAGGGCCATTGGTGCCACCCTTCGCCGAGGAGCTGGTTGAGGATGCCCTTGCATCTACCCAGATGGGAGAGTTCGTCACCGTGCTGCAGAGAGCTCTCGCCCGCTTGGTGTGTGCTCATAGTTCCGAGTTGGGCGGCACCCGCTTGGAGTTTTACTCTGGCTTGGACGAGCAGAGTAACCCTGTGCCGCCGCGTCCCCACCCCACTTTCGGGAACCACTTGGCCGAGCTGGGACTCCTCGTCGAGTACACCCAGTCCCAGTTGGTCATTAGTCGGTACGAGAGTGACCTTCACCGTCTTAATCATGACGGAGCTGAGGTGCGGATCTCGGCAGCTGAGCTGAGGATAGAGGACTTGGAGACGCAACTCGAGGCCTCTCAGGACCAGCTGAAGCTCAAGGCCTCGGAGGAGCGTTTGGTGGAGTCCCAGGCAGAGCTCAAGATAGAGCGCAAGGAGCGCCGTTCCACCTTCGCACGCCTCCAGACTACTCGTTTCTACAGGTTCCAGCTTGACGGGATGGTTGACATGCTCAGGTCGACCGTTGATGCCCGAGACGAGCGGATCAGCGAGCTGGAGAGTAAGGTGGAGGCTCTGAGCAAGGTGAATGACGATATTCTGCCTGAGGATGAGGACCCTACCGAGGACATGGATATGGAGCCTGTGAGCGAGCAGGATGACGACGATCTTCGAGGCGAGGATGGTGATGACTCGGGAGCTGTGATGTCTGAGGACGAGGACCCCGACGAGCCACCCTTTGACAGTGACGCTGCCGTGGACGTGGAGTAGATAGTTGCGCAGTATCTTGTAACATCCCAACTTTTTGGAATGTTCAAAAATCACTAAAATTTAAAACTTTTCTTTTTAATAAAATAAAATATTCAATTCATAAAGAAACCAAATATAAAAGATTTCAAAGTTTAATATTTCAAACGTCATAGTTTAAAACATTTTATTATCTCATGTATTTCAAAAACCTTAAAATACAATTTGATAATTATTTTACAAACTACAAAACATTTCATTGGATTAAATGAATTCCATCTGTTAATTTCAGAACATGGAATGATTAATGGAATTTAAATAAGAATAAAAATCAAAACAGAAACCTTTTCCAAAGTTGTTATAAAGTTTTCAAATGAATTATCATAAATCAAAAATATAATGTGCACAAATTATTTTAAATTAAAAATGAATACCTCATCTTTCACATTTTTCCTAAAAACATTATTTGTATGTTTAATAATATGAAGATAAAGATGAATGATTTCAGCAAAACAAGTTTAAATAACTTAATTTCAAACATATTGGAATGTGGATATTTTTACAAACTTATTTTAGCCAAAGGAAAATTTAAATAAGAAATATATCCAAATTTGACTTTAAGTGTCAAATTTGTAATTTAGCAATATTTCAAAATATTAATTTTCAAAAATGTTTAAAACACACTTACAATTGGTTTAACAGAAAGATAAACATTTTACAAATTTTTAGAAATTAATTTGACATCATTTGGAGTTATAAACCAAAGATTATGAATTAAAGAAATAAAATCAGAAAAAGAAAATAGACGCTGACGTCAGCAGTGACGTCAGCAGATCGTCTTCCTCCTCTAACAGAACGAACGCAGATTTTGGAGATCGAATCGTGGACGGATTCCTCTCCGATTCGTGCGGGAACTGGACTCCGATGCCTCCTATTTATACCCCGGACACCGCCGCACCTTTTCCCCCTCGAAACCCTAGTTTAATCTCGCCTCCAGGCCGCGGAAATCGAGCTCGGTCGCATCTCCATTGCCGCCGGCGAAAAAGCTCGCCCCTCGGTCAGTTCCGTCGACCCCGAGCCCTCCTACTCCCTCTACTCTCCTGCCCTTCTGCTGCGCTTCGTTTTGACTTGGTTCCGCAGTTGTTGGTGCACCAGAACGAGTAGTTCGTCCACGCCCGGAGCTGGCCACCGCAACCCGCAACTCCGGCGAGGAGTAATCGAGCACCGGAGCTTCCCCGCCACCAACCGATCTCCCCTTCGCCTTCACCGAGCCGCGCCGCGCTCGGGGACGCTCTCCACGCATCCGGGGAGGCACGGAAACGCCCGGAACATCCACGCCGAAGCCGCGCCGTCGTCATCCGCGCCATCTCCGGCGAACCGCGCCGCCACGGTACGGTCATCCATCCTCGTCCGTCCGATCTGTGATCTAAGGCCAGGATTAGAAGGTGTTAAACGAAACGGTACAGATAGATTAGATCCATCGGATTTGGATCTAACGATCCAGATTCATCCACTTAACCACGTCAGCTCCACGTGGACAGCCACGTCACTGCCCAGTCAGCTGCCACGTGGAAAACAATTTCCCTAATTAATTTTAATTGGCAATTTTGCAGAAACACCCCTGTCACTTAGATCTCTCACAACTTTTCAACCACAACTCCAAATTTAATAATTTTTATATATTTGGAAAGCTCTGGATGTGTAGAATAATTTGGATCAGACAAAATTCAAATTTGACTTAGTATAAAATATTCAAATTTCAAATGGTGAATTTGAGTATATTTGCAATAACTTTAAATCTGTAAATCCAAAAATTGCCAATAAATATGTTTTAGCAACCTTGGAATATATGTAAATTAATACCACTGATATAAAATAGTTTGGAGTAAATTATGAATGATTTCATGGTTGTGTGTTTAAATTGAATAGTTTGACTAATTTTGAAATAACTTTTAATAAAAACATTATTTTTGATTAAATCCAATTGCACTAGATTTAATTAAATGCTCTCTGTCCATTAACATTAATTATAAGATTTTGTTATAAAAATTTAGTCATAGGAAACTTTAATCTTATAAATGATTTCTTTTATTTTATTTTCCAAAAACTAGGAATTTATTTAAATTGCATCTATAAATTCATGCATATATTTAAAGGAATCACAAAAGTTATTTTTATGTTTTCTGTGAATTAAATTGCATTTCATTCATAGCATATTTTATATTGTAGGTATAATTCTCATAGGAAAACCCCTCTTCAATAGTTTTCTCTAAGTTAGGATTATTTTCAATCTTAGTATTTTGTGAAAAGTGCTATGCACTAGACACTTAGTAGTTTTCAAGATGGAGCTAGAAGACCATTGAAGGACTTAGCCAAAAACAAGACTTCAGAAGTATCTTCAAGGAGAAGAAACACTTAGAAGAAAATCAAGAAGAAGATCTCCAAGTCTTGCTCTCTCCCTCTCTTTCTTTTATCTGAGACTTCATGAAGGACTTAGAAGAAAACAAACTCTGGAAGCATCCTCAAGATGTCAAGCACTTAGAAGAAAAGAGAGAAGAATTTCAAGAAGGCCAACTCCCTTTTATTCTCTAAGTCTCTCTCTCTGTCCTTTCCCTCTCCTCTGAGATTTCATCAAGACTAAGTAAATCCAAGACCAGCCTCGAGGATACAAGAACCATCAAGTCTGAAGATTCATCAGGACAACCAGGACTTCAACCAATACCTCATCCAGAAGAAAACTACAAGTCTGGAGACAAAGCCTGGAGGAGAACTACATCTTCCTTTCTATCCTTCCCTCTTGCCTAATCTTGTCTTTTAGACTTAATCAAATTTTGATCATGATGTTATCATCTTGATGTTGTTGGATCCTAGCAGCATAGTGAGATGAAGCGGCCTGGAAACAAACCTTACATGTCCACGTACATGAGACCTGTTCCACAATTTAAGTGGCTGGCCGGGTGTCTGTCTCTCTCACTATAGTGAATGTCCAACTTACAGAGAGTTGATAATAATGGTGATCATCTTGAACAAATGACTTAGTAATTTCTCTAAGTATTTTGCACATCATGGCTAAGCCATTAGAGTGCTTGTTTCCTTAAGAAATAGAACAAAGTGCATTTATCCAACTTAAGACTTTAGTCCTTAGTCCTTTTGGACCAACACATTTGCCTTACATTAACTTAAAATATTTTCCATGGCATGGAAAAGTATTTCTAGTCCTTAGGAATATTTTGCACATCATGCATAAACATATTTTCCTTAGAAAGTTTTATAAAACTTATTTAATCATCTAGTATGTGTTTGTTTGCATGGTGGACTTGTGCTTGCTGTTGATTGTTGTATTGTTGCTTGTCTCTACTGTTAGATTAAACGGAGAGCAAACGTTCGTTGTTGAAAAGAGTTGTGAACAACGACAACATTCAAAGGCAAGTGGCACACCTCATAAACTTCCTATTTTTATGCATTACTTAGTGTATTTTTATATGCATGTGTTGCTATGCTAAACCTGTAGAATTCCTTATTCCTGTGTCTAGGTTCCTATATCATACTTAACAGAAATATTGATGCTATGCAATTGATGAAAGGTTTTACAAAATGTTAAGTCACTACTCAGGGCTGTGCTCATGGCTGTCTTCGCCTAGGATGAATTTCTATTCTACTTAGGGCTGTGAGCATGGTGATTTTCACCTGAGAGTGCACATCCACTAAGTTAAATGAAACACCTGGGTGGAATTGGTTGTTGGTTTATGTTGAGTGGCTTTTGGGACTATGCTTGTGGTTGTCTTCGCCTAGGATGAATTTCTATTCTACTTAGGGCCATGAGTATGGTGGTTTTCACCCAGAAGTGCACTTGTGGACGGCCACCCAGGAACAGAGGAATCTGAAGAACTCCAAGTGACGATTGCTTCCAGTGCAGCCATTGCCATATGGGCTCTGGCTTGATCAATTATGTTGCGTGGACTCTCTCCGGCTTGACAAGCAGATGTAGGGGGATGATAGGTGGAACGGGTCAAGCCAGTATGGGGAGGGAAAATGCTTCTGAAAGATCTCGTCTCATTCTCTCCTTTCCTTATCACTAATGGTGTGTAAAGGATACTTGGGTTGAATGGGTACAATGGTGAAAGTGCACAACCTCTGCAGAGTGTAAAACTAAGTACTTAGCCGTGTCCCCGGTTACGGACAATTTTGAGCAGCAGATCAAGGACGTCAACGGAGGATTCCACCATTCCAACTTCAAAAGTAAAACTTGATGGGTGAACAAGGGTAGAATGAGGCAGTGGATTTCATGCCACGGATGTCTCGAATAGAAGAAAAGTGTTTTCCAAAGAGTAGGAAAAATTGGCTTTATGCAAATTAGCCTTGAGCTCCACCAGCCAAATATTCATATAGGCTTAGAGTTACTGTCTTAAGTGTCCACCATAGTGTCACTTGCCAGACTCCATTTTTAATGGAATCTGACCCACGTTGTTGCAATATTTTTCTTATTGCAGATTTGATCAGATGACGAGTGAGGTTTCGTTGAAAGGTTTCGAGTCTACAACCAACATGTTTTCGCCTGTGGCAGCATGAAAGTTATTAGAGACTCACTGCTATTGTATTCCGCTGTGTACTTTTCAAAGCTAGCTTTATGCTATGCAATTTGTAAAGAATATTTTGTAATTCTGGATCATCGATGTAATAAAATTGACCTTTGTTGTGATATTACATCGTAAACTGTGTGTGCAAATGAAACGATCCAGGGATTTGCACTATACACAGGTATCTGCCTTATTTAAAGTGCAGGTACGCTACAGATGGTATCAGAGCACTGTGTTGCCTGTAGGTTCGAAACCCTAGGTTTGGATAGAAATAGGTTTGACCATAGGATTGAAAATCTATTTTTCTTCACTTTTCTAAAAACAAATCTTTTCACTATGTCATTCTCGTATTCTCATCTACTATCAACCTTCTGAAAACCTCTTATCTTTTTTTTTTTTTTCTAGATGACCATGTTCTTATAGACTAAGTCTGAATTCTGCTGCCTCATATGGAAAAGCTATGATTAATCATGAAGTTCTGCATATATGGAAGACCACTGAAGAACCAGGATTCGACCAACACTTCTAAGATATCCAAGAAAGTTGAACAAGAACTTGGAGCACTCATGAAGGAGGTAGATTTGACCACCACCAAAAATAGAATGACGATATCGTGTTAGTGTATTGATCATATCAACTTGGCTATATGACCATACTAGATTGATTGTTTGTTTTGAACTTTGTTGCTTGATGTTTGTTAGATGATGTTTGTAATAGTTTATCTTTGATTGTTGGTTGTGCATTAGAATGTTTGATGATCAACAAAATTTTTCTTTTAAGGGTGGTAGCCACCTAAAAAAAATTCAAACCCAGTCTCTTAAACCCAGAAATCTCAAACCATCTTCTCTCCATCTTCCTAATCAGAAAAACCAATTCCCTGTCAAGTTTTCAAATTTCCATGTCAGAAAATCCATTTCTCAAAACTTCTCGAGTTATTAAAATCATTCAAGCCGTGCTTTCTTTTCTAGCTTCTCCGAATCTCGGGGACGAGATTCCTTTTAAGGGTGGTAGTCTGTAACATCCCAACTTTTTGGAATGTTCAAAAATCACTAAAATTTAAAACTTTTCTTTTTAATAAAATAAAATATTCAATTCATAAAGAAACCAAATATAAAAGATTTCAAAGTTTAATATTTCAAACGTCATAGTTTAAAACATTTTATTATCTCATGTATTTCAAAAACCTTAAAATACAATTTGATAATTATTTTACAAACTACAAAACATTTCATTGGATTAAATGAATTCCATCTGTTAATTTCAGAACATGGAATGATTAATGGAATTTAAATAAGAATAAAAATCAAAACAGAAACCTTTTCCAAAGTTGTTATAAAGTTTTCAAATGAATTATCATAAATCAAAAATATAATGTGCACAAATTATTTTAAATTAAAAATGAATACCTCATCTTTCACATTTTTCCTAAAAACATTATTTGTATGTTTAATAATATGAAGATAAAGATGAATGATTTCAGCAAAACAAGTTTAAATAACTTAATTTCAAACATATTGGAATGTGGATATTTTTACAAACTTATTTTAGCCAAAGGAAAATTTAAATAAGAAATATATCCAAATTTGACTTTAAGTGTCAAATTTGTAATTTAGCAATATTTCAAAATATTAATTTTCAAAAATGTTTAAAACACACTTACAATTGGTTTAACAGAAAGATAAACATTTTACAAATTTTTAGAAATTAATTTGACATCATTTGGAGTTATAAACCAAAGATTATGAATTAAAGAAATAAAATCAGAAAAAGAAAATAGACGCTGACGTCAGCAGTGACGTCAGCAGATCGTCTTCCTCCTCTAACAGAACGAACGCAGATTTTGGAGATCGAATCGTGGACGGATTCCTCTCCGATTCGTGCGGGAACTGGACTCCGATGCCTCCTATTTATACCCCGGACACCGCCGCACCTTTTCCCCCTCGAAACCCTAGTTTAATCTCGCCTCCAGGCCGCGGAAATCGAGCTCGGTCGCATCTCCATTGCCGCCGGCGAAAAAGCTCGCCCCTCGGTCAGTTCCGTCGACCCCGAGCCCTCCTACTCCCTCTACTCTCCTGCCCTTCTGCTGCGCTTCGTTTTGACTTGGTTCCGCAGTTGTTGGTGCACCAGAACGAGTAGTTCGTCCACGCCCGGAGCTGGCCACCGCAACCCGCAACTCCGGCGAGGAGTAATCGAGCACCGGAGCTTCCCCGCCACCAACCGATCTCCCCTTCGCCTTCACCGAGCCGCGCCGCGCTCGGGGACGCTCTCCACGCATCCGGGGAGGCACGGAAACGCCCGGAACATCCACGCCGAAGCCGCGCCGTCGTCATCCGCGCCATCTCCGGCGAACCGCGCCGCCACGGTACGGTCATCCATCCTCGTCCGTCCGATCTGTGATCTAAGGCCAGGATTAGAAGGTGTTAAACGAAACGGTACAGATAGATTAGATCCATCGGATTTGGATCTAACGATCCAGATTCATCCACTTAACCACGTCAGCTCCACGTGGACAGCCACGTCACTGCCCAGTCAGCTGCCACGTGGAAAACAATTTCCCTAATTAATTTTAATTGGCAATTTTGCAGAAACACCCCTGTCACTTAGATCTCTCACAACTTTTCAACCACAACTCCAAATTTAATAATTTTTATATATTTGGAAAGATCTGGATGTGTAGAATAATTTGGATCAGACAAAATTCAAATTTGACTTAGTATAAAATATTCAAATTTCAAATGGTGAATTTGAGTATATTTGCAATAACTTTAAATCTGTAAATCCAAAAATTGCCAATAAATATGTTTTAGCAACCTTGGAATATATGTAAATTAATACCACTGATATAAAATAGTTTGGAGTAAATTATGAATGATTTCATGGTTGTGTGTTTAAATTGAATAGTTTGACTAATTTTGAAATAACTTTTAATAAAAACATTATTTTTGATTAAATCCAATTGCACTAGATTTAATTAAATGCTCTCTGTCCATTAACATTAATTATAAGATTTTGTTATAAAAATTTAGTCATAGGAAACTTTAATCTTATAAATGATTTCTTTTATTTTATTTTCCAAAAACTAGGAATTTATTTAAATTGCATCTATAAATTCATGCATATATTTAAAGGAATCACAAAAGTTATTTTTATGTTTTCTGTGAATTAAATTGCATTTCATTCATAGCATATTTTATATTGTAGGTATAATTCTCATAGGAAAACCCCTCTTCAATAGTTTTCTCTAAGTTAGGATTATTTTCAATCTTAGTATTTTGTGAAAAGTGCTATGCACTAGACACTTAGTAGTTTTCAAGATGGAGCTAGAAGACCATTGAAGGACTTAGCCAAAAACAAGACTTCAGAAGTATCTTCAAGGAGAAGAAACACTTAGAAGAAAATCAAGAAGAAGATCTCCAAGTCTTGCTCTCTCCCTCTCTTTCTTTTCTCTGAGACTTCATGAAGGACTTAGAAGAAAACAAACTCTGGAAGCATCCTCAAGATGTCAAGCACTTAGAAGAAAAGAGAGAAGAATTTCAAGAAGGCCAACTCCCTTTTATTCTCTAAGTCTCTCTCTCTGTCCTTTCCCTCTCCTCTGAGATTTCATCAAGACTAAGTAAATCCAAGACCAGCCTCGAGGATACAAGAACCATCAAGTCTGAAGATTCATCAGGACAACCAGGACTTCAACCAATACCTCATCCAGAAGAAAACTACAAGTCTGGAGACAAAGCCTGGAGGAGAACTACATCTTCCTTTCTATCCTTCCCTCTTGCCTAATCTTGTCTTTTAGACTTAATCAAATTTTGATCATGATGTTATCATCTTGATGTTGTTGGATCCTAGCAGCATAGTGAGATGAAGCGGCCTGGAAACAAACCTTACATGTCCACGTACATGAGACCTGTTCCACAATTTAAGTGGCTGGCCGGGTGTCTGTCTCTCTCACTATAGTGAATGTCCAACTTACAGAGAGTTGATAATAATGGTGATCATCTTGAACAAATGACTTAGTAATTTCTCTAAGTATTTTGCACATCATGGCTAAGCCATTAGAGTGCTTGTTTCCTTAAGAAATAGAACAAAGTGCATTTATCCAACTTAAGACTTTAGTCCTTAGTCCTTTTGGACCAACACATTTGCCTTACATTAACTTAAAATATTTTCCATGGCATGGAAAAGTATTTCTAGTCCTTAGGAATATTTTGCACATCATGCATAAACATATTTTCCTTAGAAAGTTTTATAAAACTTATTTAATCATCTAGTATGTGTTTGTTTGCATGGTGGACTTGTGCTTGCTGTTGATTGTTGTATTGTTGCTTGTCTCTACTGTTAGATTAAACGGAGAGCAAACGTTCGTTGTTGAAAAGAGTTGTGAACAACGACAACATTCAAAGGCAAGTGGCACACCTCATAAACTTCCTATTTTTATGCATTACTTAGTGTATTTTTATATGCATGTGTTGCTATGCTAAACCTGTAGAATTCCTTATTCCTGTGTCTAGGTTCCTATATCATACTTAACAGAAATATTGATGCTATGCAATTGATGAAAGGTTTTACAAAATGTTAAGTCACTACTCAGGGCTGTGCTCATGGCTGTCTTCGCCTAGGATGAATTTCTATTCTACTTAGGGCTGTGAGCATGGTGATTTTCACCTGAGAGTGCACATCCACTAAGTTAAATGAAACACCTGGGTGGAATTGGTTGTTGGTTTATGTTGAGTGGCTTTTGGGACTATGCTTGTGGTTGTCTTCGCCTAGGATGAATTTCTATTCTACTTAGGGCCATGAGTATGGTGGTTTTCACCCAGAAGTGCACTTGTGGACGGCCACCCAGGAACAGAGGAATCTGAAGAACTCCAAGTGACGATTGCTTCCAGTGCAGCCATTGCCATATGGGCTCTGGCTTGATCAATTATGTTGCGTGGACTCTCTCCGGCTTGACAAGCAGATGTAGGGGGATGATAGGTGGAACGGGTCAAGCCAGTATGGGGAGGGAAAATGCTTCTGAAAGATCTCGTCTCATTCTCTCCTTTCCTTATCACTAATGGTGTGTAAAGGATACTTGGGTTGAATGGGTACAATGGTGAAAGTGCACAACCTCTGCAGAGTGTAAAACTAAGTACTTAGCCGTGTCCCCGGTTACGGACAATTTTGAGCAGCAGATCAAGGACGTCAACGGAGGATTCCACCATTCCAACTTCAAAAGTAAAACTTGATGGGTGAACAAGGGTAGAATGAGGCAGTGGATTTCATGCCACGGATGTCTCGAATAGAAGAAAAGTGTTTTCCAAAGAGTAGGAAAAATTGGCTTTATGCAAATTAGCCTTGAGCTCCACCAGCCAAATATTCATATAGGCTTAGAGTTACTGTCTTAAGTGTCCACCATAGTGTCACTTGCCAGACTCCATTTTTAATGGAATCTGACCCACGTTGTTGCAATATTTTTCTTATTGCAGATTTGATCAGATGACGAGTGAGGTTTCGTTGAAAGGTTTCGAGTCTACAACCAACATGTTTTCGCCTGTGGCAGCATGAAAGTTATTAGAGACTCACTGCTATTGTATTCCGTTGTGTACTTTTCAAAGCTAGCTTTATGCTATGCAATTTGTAAAGAATATTTTGTAATTCTGGATCATCGATGTAATAAAATTGACCTTTGTTGTGATATTACATCGTAAACTGTGTGTGCAAATGAAACGATCCAGGGATTTGCACTATACACAGGTATCTGCCTTATTTAAAGTGCAGGTACGCTACATATCTTTTGGGTTAGGACCGAACCATCGCGATAAGTGTATGTGATTGTGTGGTCTAGTTAGCGTGTGTGTGTCTGGATGATTGTAAGAACTATGTCATTCAGTGTTTTGTGGTTGTGCACTTTGTGATGATGCTTTTGGAACCTTGCTATGGGATGGAATCCTGTCTTCTTAGGAGTATTGTCTTGCTGAAATTTGTATGTTTTTGTGTATGATTGATGAACCCTTTTTCAAAAACCTGTTTTAAAATTTCTAAGTAGAATGATAATGTGTGTTTACTTCTGAAATTCAGAATGGCAAGGGATCCACCACCACCCCCACCACCCGAGCCATCTATGGCTCAAGTGCTCCGTCTTCTCATGGAGGATCGCGAGGCAGCTCGCACCGAGAGAAGCGCCAACCTTGCCACCCTGCAGCATCTTGCTCAGATTGCCGTCAATCAGAATGGCGGCCAAGGGAATGAAGAACCCCGCTCAAAGCTTCGTGACTTTCAGAACACAAATCCTCCAGTTTTCTCCAAGAGTGAAGTGCCACTGGATGCCGATGACTGGATCCGTACTATAGAGAACAACTTGAGGGTCGCCCAAGTGGGTGACAACGAGAAGGTGGTCTACGCCACTCACTACCTCTCTGGTTCTGCCCGAGCATGGTGGGAGGCCATTCGTGCTCTGTTGCCCCCAGAAGAAGTTGTGGCTTGGCCAGCATTCAAGACCAAGTTCTTGAAGCGTTATGTGCCCTCTGGACTCGTCAGTATCATGCGAGAGAAGTTCTTACAGCTCAAGCAAGGCGGGATGTCGGTAGGTGAGTACTTGGAGAAGTTCACTTCTCTAGCGAGGTATGCGCCCACCGATACCGATACTGAGGATAAGAAGAACGAGAGGTTCATGAATGGACTTCATGATGAAATGCAGTGCATTCTGGTGGTGATGCCTTTCACCGATTTGGAATCCTTGGCAGATGCAGCCATTATGATGGAACACAAACGCAAGGCTTCGTTTGACAACCGCAAGCGTCGCCAACTGATGCAGCAAGGCAGTAGCAGCAGCAGCCCAACTGGAAGTTATCCCCGCCCGCGCCCTTCACCTCCACCGAGGCCTTCTTATCCATCACCTAGGCCTCCAACCTTTGCACCAAGACCCAGCTACTCTCCTCGCCCGCCTGCACCTCGTCCTGGAAGTGGTTCCAACCCCGGCCTCAACTTTAGCAGGCCGCCTGCTCCGAAGCCCACAGGAGGATGTTTCACTTGTGGACAGCCTGGACATTTCTCGCGGGATTGCCCCACTAGACAGCCCGCCGGTGGTCGCTCCAATGCGACGAAAATGAACCAAGGGCCACCCCGCCCACCAGGAGGCAAGAACCCGTACCCCAAGAAAGCGGCCCCTGTCACCAGAGGTCATCTGAATCACATCAGTGCAGAAGAAGCTCAGGAGGCCCCAGATCTGGTTATGGGTACGTTCCATGTCAACTCAGTTCCTGCCTCAGTTTTGTTTGATTCGGGAGCTTCCCATTCTTTCGTTACGGAGCCATTTGTTAGGAAAAGTGGTATGGTTCCAACTTTGTTGAATCGTCCAATGAGAGTGCAAATTCCGGGGGCCACTACTAAAGCCATTGTATCTTGCAAGGAGGCTCCTGTGGAAATTCAAGGAGCCCGATTCCATGCAGATTTAGTGGTATTAGGAAAGCAAGGGATAGAAGTGGTTTTAGGAATGGATTGAATGGCAGTTAACTGGGGAAGGATAGATTGCACCAACAAGTCGGTCACACTAACCACCCCGGAAGGAGAGGAGATTACCCACTTCTCAACCTACCACTCCACCTCAAGTCATTGTCATAAAAGTGTAGCTGGAGCCATTTTGGAAGAGGTACCGGTAGTTTGTGACTATCCCGATGTTTTTCCCGAAGAGTTGCCCGGAATGCCACCGGATAGGGATATTGAGTTCATTATTGAGCTGGTACCCGGTACTGGGCCTATCGCTCAGAAACCTTACCGGATGAATCCTGGAGAACTGGAAGAACTAAAGAAACAGTTGGATGACCTACTTAGGAAGGGCATGATCCGCCCTAGTGCGTCACCCTGGGGGTCACCCATCATCTTCGTGGATAAGAGAGACGGTACCACCCGTTTGTGTGTGGATTACCGTAAGTTAAATGATGTGACTATCAGAAACAAATACCCCCTACCCAAGATTGAAGATCTGTTTGATCAACTCAATGGAGCTCGAGTCTTCTCCAAGATCGATCTCCGCACTGGTTACCATCAGTTGAAAGTCAGAGAATCTGATATCCCTAAGACGGCCTTTGTCACTCGTTACGGATTGTTCGAGTACACGGTGATGTCTTTTGGCCTGACCAATGCTCCAGCCTATTTCATGAATCTCATGAACAAGGTGTTCATGGATTACTTGAATAAATTTGTGGTTGTCTTTATTGACGATATCTTGATTTATTCCAAGTCGGAAGAGGAGCATGAAGAGCATCTGAGGTTGGTTCTCGGTACCCTACGAGAGCACCAGTTGTATGCTAAGTTCAGTAA
The DNA here is from genome assembly GCA_026929855.1 of Poa annua. Taxonomy (NCBI): domain Eukaryota; kingdom Viridiplantae; phylum Streptophyta; class Magnoliopsida; order Poales; family Poaceae; genus Poa; species Poa annua. The sequence goes on from CM049426.1 coordinate 76,721,814, forward strand.
GTGCCAGTTTTGGTTGAAAGAAGTAGGCTTTCTCGGCCATGTTATTTCAGCCGGAGGGATATCTGTAGATCCTACCCACATCAATTCCATTCTTGAATTCCCGACTCCCACCAACCAAACCGAAGTAAGGTCCATTCTTGGATTAGCCGGGTATTACCGCAAGTTTGTTGAGGGATTCTCGAGCATCGCAAAGCCCCTTACCCAACTATTGAAGAAGGATCAGAAGTTCATTTGGTCCGACAAATGTGAAGCCAGTTTCCAGGAACTGAAAAAGCGCCTTACTACCGCACCTATCCTAACCATGCCAGATGTGACCAAGGATTTTGTGGTTTACTGCGATGCCTCCAAACTCGGACTTGGTTGTGTCCTTATGCAAGAGGGCAAGGTAATTTCCTACTCATCGCGACAACTCCGCAAGCATGAGCAGAATTACCCAACCCACGACCTAGAGCTTGCTGCGGTGGTCCATGCACTCAAGACATGGCGGCACTTTCTGATGGGCAACCGTTGTGAAATTTACACCGATCACAAGAGCCTGAAGTACATCTTCACCCAGAGGGACTTGAACATGAGACAACGAAGATGGATAGACTCATCAAGGATTACGACTTGGACATCCATTACCACCCTGGAAAAGCTAACGTGGTAGCTGATGCCCTTAGTCGTCAGCCATGTTCATTCAACTCCCTGATCAAGGTTAGACGGCCAGAACTCTGGGAAGAGCTGGATAAGATGGGTATTGAGGTAGTCAGCTATGGGGCAGTCGATCAACTCCTGTTGCAACCCACCTTATGGGAGCAGATCAAGCAAGCGCAAAGGGGTCACGAAAGCATTGAGGGCATCAAAAGAAGATTGGACAAAGAGGAAGTCCTTGGGTTCACCATCGACTCTGACGGTATCCTTTGGTATAAGGGACGCATCTGCGTGCCGTCAGACCCTGTTTTGAAGCAGCTAATTATGAAGGAGGCTCACGAGACTTTGTATTCTATCCACCCCGGTGGAACCAAGATGTACCAGGATTTGAAGCAGAATTTCTGGTGGCACGGCATGAAGCGCGAGATTGCAATGTTCGTCCAGAATTGCGATGTCTGCCAAAGGGTCAAAGCAAAGCATCAGCGACCCGCTGGATTACTTCAACCTCTCAAATTGCCCGAGTGGAAATGGGATGAGGTCGGCATGGATTTTATCACTGGATTGCCCCGGTCCAATCGCGGGCATGACGCCATATGGGTTATCGTGGATAGGCTCACTAAGGTAGCACACTTTTTGCCAGTAAGGACCACGCATCGATCGGATCAGCTTGCAGATCTCTACATGTCACGTATCGTCAGCCTTCATGGGATACCTAAGACTATCGTATCTGATCGAGGAACCCAATTCACCTCTCGTTTCTGGTTTAAGCTGCATGAAGCTTTGGGGACGAATCTCTTTTTCAGTACTGTATATCACCCTCTGACAGGAGGACAGACGGAAAGAGTCAATCAGATCCTTGAAGATATGCTTAGGTATTGTGTGTTAGCTTATGGGGCCAAATGGGAGAATTGCTTGCCGTTTGCCGAATTCTCGTACAACAATAGCTATCAAGCCAGTCTAAGGATGGCGCCATTTGAGGCTCTGTACGGGCGCAGATGCCGTACACCCTTGAACTGGTCGCAAACCGGAGACAGCCAAATTTTTGGAGTTGACACCTTGAGGGAAGCCGAAGAGCAAGTTCAACTCATCCGCGACCGTCTTAAGGCCGCCCAATCCAGGCAGAAAAGTTACGCAGATTCAAGGAGGCGTGAACTCAACTTCAAGGAAGGAGATATGGTTTACTTGCGCGTTACACCACTCAAGGGAATGCAACATTTCCATGTCAAAGGGAAATTACCGCCAAGATATATTGGCCCTTTTAAGGTGATCAGTCGTAGAGGAGAAGTATCTTATCAGCTAGACCTGCCACCCCATCTGTCGGAATTCCATGATGTATTTCATGTATCTCTACTCCGGAAGTGCCTGCAAGTTCCTGGTGACACGCACTCATATCAGGAGGAAGATCATCACACCATTGATCTCAACCATGATCTCACTTATCGAGAATGACCACTTCGTGTTCTCGCTGAAGACGTCCGTCTGACACGGAGACGGAAGATCAGGTTCCTGAAGGTCCAATGGAGCAACCATTCGGAGGAAGAAGCCACCTGGGAGCGTGAAGATTATTTGGAGCGTGAATTTCCTGGTCTTCTTTCTTCTTCAAATCTGGAATCTCGGGGACGAGATTCTCATAAGGGGGGAAAGTCTGTAACACCCCAATTCTCTCAGCTTTAGCATTGTGGTTTTATTCTAAAATTTTCACCTCTTGCTGAAACTTTTGTGTGTAGAAAATTGAGTAAGGATTTATTTTGTTTGCACATCTTATGTTGTGTGTGCTACACTAGTGTTCCCTGACTTTGAAAACACTAAAGTCACATAGCACCAAAATAAAGTATCCACTATTATGATCTTCATGGTTGTTAAAACTTAGCCAAACCAGGAGCTATTATTAAGTAAACCCTAAATGGTTTTTGACATGCCTTTGAAACATTTCCATCTTGGTCACATATACTTCCATACCCTGTTCTAAATTATCACACAAGAACTTGTTTGCATATAAATCTCAATAGATTTGTGGTCATCAAATTAACATGACCATTTGGGATGTTCTTTTAATTATCTCCAAAAGAATTCTTTTCTTTGAAAGCCAAATGAGATAGTTGGCTTGGGCTTTTGCAAGTTCAGTACCTTCTCTTAATTTAGGTAAGTTTGGGGTGTAGACCCATTTTACTTTTGTGGGTCATATTTGAATAATTCAAACTTCGGTTTTCAAATTCATTTGTGCATTTCACTCAAAGCTTTCACCTTCTATTTCTCGCTCACTCTTTTCTACCCCACCTGCTAGAAGAGGAGAACAGGACCCCCTCCTGGTCCCACATGTCATGGACTAGGGTCCATCTCTCCTCTTTCTTCTCTCTTTTCTTTTCTTTCTCACCCAATCTGAGCCCCTCTCCTCTCTTCTCACTGGCCAGGCAGCCCCCTCCCGACCAACATCCTCTCTGCCCCTCTCCACCGCCCCAGAGGACCAACCAGAACTCCCCTCCCTTTCCCCAAACCGCCCCTGCCCGAAGGAACCCGAGAAACCCGCCCCTAGTTTTGGAGCTGCCCCCAGCTCGCCCTCTCCTCTTATAACCCTACCCGAGGTTCCCCCACACCTCCTCTGCTCACCCATACCACCCTCACCCAAAGCCACGCCCCCTCTCGAGCTCTGGAAGAGGAAATCGCCGTCGGAGACCGAGCCCTTCCCACGGCATTCACCGTCGATCCCCTTCGCTTTTCTCTGCCATTCTTGGCCCCTCGAGCGCGCCTTGTCGAGATCTAACTTCCCCTGCCCTCCTTTTCTCTTCTAGGTGTCTGTAGCCGCCGCGCTCGTCCTCGACCCGAGAAGCTCGCGCCGTCGTCGCCATGGTTTTAATTACGTTGCATGCAAGCGTTGAGGGCACCGTCGAGCTCGCCATCGTCCCCTCCGTAGATCTCCACCCTTCCCCTGGCCCAGCGCGGTCTCTGGTGAGCGCCAGCGCCACCCTCTCCCTCCCCCTCGTCTGGTTCGTCCGCGCTGCGTCGCGAGGAGGACGACGACCGTGAGCCGTCGATCGCAAGATCTACGGCCAGGTTTGAACCTCCCCGTGCGCACGCAGCCGCGTGCGTTTGGGCCGGCCCAGCTCCGTCCCCGCGCGATTTCGCGCTGCTCTGCGTGGACTCTGGGCCGATCTGGCCCTGATCTGGCCCGTTCGGCATGTTCCCCTTTTATTCTTTTCCTGTTAATTTTTCCAGTAAATCTAGAGTTTAGCTTTAAATCTTTTGTGGTAAATCTAGAGTGGCTAAATTGATGAGATAAATTTTGTGACATGCATGCACGTTTTCTTAACCATGTGGCATTGGACTTGTTCCAAAATGTGTTTCCTGTTGAGTGTTAAAATAAATCTAGTAAAAAGTATCTATTACACCATTTGTTTAATAACTTGGGTTCTGTAAATCCAAATCATGCAATCTTGGATCTGTTGGAAAGCTTGTAAAAATGCCTATCTAGATTGGTAAATCTTGCATGCAGGAGATTACTCTAGCAAAAGTTATATTTACTCTAGGAATAACATCAGTATGTGTTTGGTGATTTTTAACTCTTTAATAAAAACACTTTTTGAGGTAAATCCAATTGGAAGTGTTAGATATGTGTTGGAGGTATCACATACTGCAAATGTGGATTTTTCCAGTAATTTGATATTTATTAGTGAATAAATCCCTGAACAACAGGGAAATAATCTCTTAAAATGCATTTCTGAAATTTCAGAGATTATGACATGTCTAGTTTTTATTGGTGTAGTCACCTCTGTCCATGGATAAATGTTGGGAATATTTTTGTGGGATAGCCACAAGTTTTATCTAACTCACCCCACTGGTTTGACACCAAAATAATTTTTATTATTTTCTGCACATAAATAATGGTCAGAAGTATACTTTATTTAATAACTAGGATAACTTGAGCTAGGAGTATCCAAATTTGATGAATAAAATCTCCACTTAAAGAGAAAACTCATATAGCACCAGAAAGGTTAATTATACATTCAGGAGATCTATAAAACTGAACCTATCTTCTGCTTAAGTTGGTCATCAGTAGCTCTTATCTGATTTTTAATTCTTGTTTGGTGATGGATCATCATGCACAGCTAATTTTCAGAGCTCCACATGTGTGTCAGCAGTGATGTGGTAGAAGGGTTTAATTTTAGGAGCAGTACCGTAAGAATTATGCTTAAACCATGTAAACAGCCCCTAATAAATATTGAATGCATTAGTTGTGTTTTCTGTTTGTGATGCTTGTTGTTTGTTGGTATGCTTTAGATTGTTATCAACTCGCATTTTAGAACTTACGCTAGTCTTGTCTGTTTTTCATGTTACGGTAGAATCGCAACCCGAGGAAGAGCAGTACGAGGTAGCTGAGCACGACTACGTTGAAGAGCAAGACCAGGGACAATACTTTGAGCAAGGCAAGCCCACCTCCCCACTATAATGAATCTTAGTATTTTATCAAGCATGTTTTGTTTTCAAAAATAAAATAATGCATGTTTTACTTCCTTTGTGGCGTCTTGCCACCCGAAAACTATTTTATCAAATATTGTTTGGCCAAAGTTATCTACTAGAATAGCTGTAGGTATTATAAGAAGAGTTTTACTTGCTGAGTCTTGTAATTGAAGGATCTATAAAGAAGATTAAGTTTTCAAATAGTATACTCTGTTATCTTACCTCAAAACTATAGGATGGGAACCCGTTTGATAAAACTATTTTATGGAGGAAAACCTGAGTTGCTGGGAGCAATTAGCGAGACAGAACTGTTTTATGAAAACCCGAGATGCTGAGAGCATTCGGAGATGTTGCGTAAAACCCGAGCCGCTGGGAGCAGTCGGAGATGGAGGTTTAATTTCGAAGTCCCTGCTGCCGCCCGAACAATTAACCCGTGCAACCACACTACCTGACATGGGTAGGGTTTAGCCGGAAGCTTGTCTGTTTTAGTGTTGGGGCTCTCATACTTTCTATGGGGGTTGGGCCCTCGAAGCCGGGTTGTCGTCCGGAAGAGACAATACACTGTTGAGGACCAACAGCAGGACGATTACTGTGGGTCTCCTGACGTCGCGGTGTGGCGTCCCGAGGAAAGACCAAGAGGTCTAGTGGAGCACACGGTGCCGAGGAGAACAAACCTACCGGGAGGCCCCGATACTAGGGTGGTCATAGTGGAAAGCTTTGATCGTGTTATCCGGACCCCCGCATGCTGTCGTATGACGGGCCGTGGCAGACACGGCGGAGTAACCGATAGGTGTGGGTAAAGTGTGCAACCTCTGCAGAGTGTAAATCTATTCGAATAGCCGCGTCCGCGGTGATGGACGGTTGGAAAGGCCACACTGGGCATTTGGAGAAAGAAGTTGTTTTATAAAGGAGAAATATTTATGTGAAGAACAGGAGGTACCTGGGAGGTACGGAATTTGGGCAAGGATGGTTGATCTCGGGGAAACACCCAGTCCGACCTCAAGGATGGAAAAAGGGTTACCCCTATCCTAGTGTTTTCGAGGGTTTTACAAAATAAAGTTTTGTTTTGAACTTGGATATGTCCTTGCTATATCTAAGAGAAGAGAATTCTATCTCTAAATGTTTCTCTTCAACAAAGATATAGAGATGTCGTATTCTCTACGTTTGAAAACATTGTTTTTCCAAAGTAAGCCCTGTAGTTGTATTCAGGAGCCTTCCCAGTTCTCGAAAACATGTTTTTCTTGCATCATCATGAGAAATTAAGACTAGAGGTGGTCTTGCGAGTACGTAATTGTACTCATGTGGCTCTGTCCCTGGATATTCAAATGTCCAGATTGCAATGAGGAGGCCTGCATCGAGGAGGAGGTGTACGTAATCGTAGTTAATTCCGTCCTGCGTGACGAGGTTTGTTGACTTTGGTCGTATGACCATTTATGTGTTGTAAGACTTTTATTCGTACGACTTGAATGATGTAACTCTTTGATACCTATGTTGGTTATGTGATTGCGATGCACTGATCATTGGGATCGTGATCTCTTACATAACGTGGGCATCTCGGACTCGTCCGAGGGGTCCTCACAATAACTCAAATCTTTATTTCCTCGATTTGCATCGCGGGAATTTGATTTTCTTGTTAAGTTTATTTTCTACTTCATTCTGGACTTGTTTGATTGAATCAAAATTTCCAGGCCAACATTCCCGAGTGGATATCCATATATCTATTCGAATGTTCATGAAGTCTATGAAATAAAGACTTCCACTACACGTTAAAGTACTTCATTGATTCACCTACACCGAAATGCACGATTCTCAACAAGCTATACTCAAAACGTTCAGTGAAGTTCACGAAATAAAGGTCTCCACTACCTGTCAATTACTTCATTGAACCATATACATCTCTATGTATGACTATCAATAAGTTATATGCCCGCTTTCCGAAAACGATGTCACAGTTATTTTGCAAGTGTCAAAAGATCAAATCTTAGGACTTGTAGGTCCATCCAGTGTGGAGCTAATGCATATAACATTGACATGACAAAACGGTAGTGCCACACATATGTGGTGTCTTTATTAAGTTTGTATCCTTTGGCATTACTATTATGAATGTGGGAGCTTCTACCATCTAAATTCAAATCGGCATATGATCATTACTTCATAAATATAGGACACCAATTTTTCACTATCATGTATGAACAAGTGTCTCGCTAGAGGAGACACACTTGTAACGATCATACTAACAGGCGATCATAAAGAATTTACCCAAATGGTAGATCTAGAGGGACAGTGTCTATGGCCATCACAACAACTTGATAGCCATTATCAACACGCAATGTCGCCTCATCCTTTCAAGCTATTCAAGCAGTAAACCTGGTTTTTCACAAAACATGACTAGTTCAAAACTTAGTCACTACTGCGAGTACTTGCTTAGCTAAAACATTCATAACATGTATATCATATATACACCATCATCATTGATGACTTCCGGTGATCTGTTTCATTTTCTTGATACTTCCACCGTAATCAAGAACCATGAAGGTGAACGATTCCCCTTGCATGACATAGTCTATGACAGAGGATTTGCACTTGGCAACGATGTCTGTCATCCAGTGATTGAGCTGAGCGAGGCGTCTCAATGTTCATTAAGCATGAACATATGTCATTAAGTATGACCGCCACGTGCTCCCTCAATGTGTGTATTCTCTTCCATCTTGGTTGAGAAGACAATCAGTCAACATACTGATAAACTTCATCAACCCAACGTTTGGGGTACCCCGAGTTTAGCGACCATATCATATGTTCGCGATCTAAAAACTCGTACCCACCGTTGGTTCTTTATGGGAGAGATCATAGCATACACTGGACTATGATGATATCATCCGCACAAAATCCGATAATCCAAATTATCTTTTGTTAGCGGAATCTTCGGGTTTATCTCCTAGCGGGTATTGTAGCACAAAGAGCTAACGGTTTAAACAAGGAGTATCCTCAAGCTAAAGTATAAAACTATGAAGTTTGGACCCAACCTTTTAAGTTTCTCAATCGCAGGAATGCGCCTAATTTGAAAAGATGCTATCACAATGGTTAATATCTACAAAGGTTTGCAAAACAGACTATGTTCATTATATTCTGAGTTCTAGTATTCTACAAAATAACTATCCCAACTCCCAGTCAAACGAACATCCCTCCTGGTCGTTTAAGCGATTACACGACCCCCATCCATTGCACCACCCCTCATCATCAGAGCCGGCGGCACAACTTCAAGAGTAGACAAAAGTCCGCCACACCAATTTTGTGACTCGTGCTCGATCTTTCGGTCTCCCTGTTCCGAGGCCATATTTCTGAATATGCTAGGCTCGCCACCAAAAACCTCCACGCTGACGCTTGTGCAACATGGCTTACACCCACTGTATGCGAACGATGAGATGTCTGACACCCGATCATCACGGCCTGCGTCATAACGTAGATCTTTCTTGGTGGTGCGCGTTGGAGGGAGAACACTAGTGGTATTTTGAAGGGATCATCTTATATAGCTACCGCCGTGTAACTAATATATACTATATATACAATCACACAATATAAGATGCACACAAAACATCAAATGTAATGCAATGTGATATAGTCCATTGCGCCATGGTCTTCTAGGCGCCCGCAGTTTATAAACAATTTAATAAACCTACCTTGACCATATCACATAGCCCCTGCAAAATGAAGTTAGACGCTTCTACTTTATCTTTTGCATATTTTACGTGGCTTGGGGATTTCGTAAATAGAACCGCTTCATACCTACGAACCTTATGACCACAACAACGATCCAGTAATTTCATGTTTAAGCATACCTTTCGGGCACTCCATTGAAAATGCAAAGCCAACTAAAGAGAGAGAAACAGGCACCCGCCAGCCACAGATACGGTACAAGCCGTACGTCAGTAGTGGAACCAGTCTCGCATAAGCGTACGCGTAAAGTCGGTCCGGGCCGCTTCATCAACTCGATGCCGCTGGAATCACAAGTGCACGCTAGAGGGTAGCAAATAATAGGAACGGTGCCCTCGTGCAGAACACGGGTTCTAACAGCGTACAGCTATATCTGCGATAGATCGGCTCTGATACCACTGAAGGGGATCGTGTGCAGAAAACAAAAAAATTCCTAGCAACGATATCCTTAAACTAGCCAAGATCTACACTATGCAGATATAGAAGTACGGCGGAGATCGGAATACATACCCTCGTAGACCGAATAGCGGGGATTACGCTCCCGCACAAGCGTTGACGACGAAGACGACGTAGCCGACCTCTAGGTCGCGGAGAACTCGGCACGAAAAAGACGACGAAGATGACCTCAAGGTCGGGTGGAGGAAGTAGGCCTCCGAGTACCGCTAGCGCAGCACCTCGCAGGGCGTCACACACATACGGTGGAGACGACGGCCTCCGAAGCTCCAGTCCAGGACGAGCAGCGGAAGACTTGGACCGGAACACCAGCAGCGCGGCAGCGGGCTATGGTGGAAGAGATCACCCTCCTCTACTCGGCGCGACTCCGACAAAGGGAATCACGAGATCGAGAGAGAATTAGGGAATTAATTGGTGAATTAAAAGGCCAGGGGTGCCCCTTCTTATATAGGCTCCCAGGGGGAGCCAACCTTGCCAGCCATGCAATGTGGGACTATCCCCACATGCCTGGTGCGGCCAAGGCAGTGCGCCGGCCCTAGGTGGGCCCCATTTGGCCCACCTAGGCCAGCCCTCCCTCAATCCAAAGCCCTGGGGGGGACTCTCCCCCCCTCATGGGCCTTCTTTCCACCAGAAGGCCCATTTAGGGAAACCAGCCTTTAAAAATTCGAAAATAAATATATAAAATCATATTTAATCATTAATTACACTAATTAATATCAAACATATTTTATAGAATTTATTCTAGCTCCGAAAACTCTTTCGTCGCTGCCCGATCTCCATCGGACCATTCCCGGACGTTCCCGGTGATCTCTTTCCTTTCCGGTTGTCTTGTCGAAACCCCTTAAGTGTGTTACCCTAGCGGTTCGATATAATAACAGGTATGATCAAGACTCCTCTATGATCAACGACTAACTCGTAGGCCTGGACCCCATGAATTAATCCCTGTGATATAACGAATGACTTTCATCTATCAAACCTGGACGTCTAGTCTTAAACCCTTTGTCATGGCGATACTTAGCGTGTCCGAGCATCATTCTCAGATATCTCCATACCTAGCCTGATCTCGTTACCGACCACACTATATTCTACTCGTCCGTGATATTATGTCAGCTGGTGACCTAGTCACATGTTTGCAAACTCATTTGACATAATCTCACCGAGTGGGCCCTAGAGTATCTATCCGGCTATGCGGACTGACAAATCCCGTTGTTGACCCCTCGTCTCAACTACCCCCTTCCGATACCCAAAAGTATCACCTATCATTGTCACACTATATAAGATATGACGTTTGGTGCGATCAAAGTATCTTCCAGGAATAACAATAAGAGTTGATCTCACGGTCTTAAGGCGTAACGACTATGTCCTATAAATACTGGGTATGTCGATCACATCGTTACACCTAACGATATGACTTCCATTGCCGACCGGCGCCATTCCCTATGATCGGGAAACCTCGATCATCAATCGCGCAACGAAACTAGTCTTAGTAGAGGCTACTAGGGACCTGGTTGTTTATCTACCACACCTGTATTAATGTTTCCGCTTAATACAGTTATAGCATGGTGTAAAACATATAATGAGCGATTGGGATATTGCCAATAAACTATGTTTATTAAGTGCCTCTAGGGCATATTCCCTTCAGGTGGATGGGGTCTCGTGCTCGGGGATGGTTTACCTCGCCGAGAAAGGAAGGAAAACGGCGGCGGACTCGAGCTTCTCCGGCGAGCAACCGTGGCGGCCTGGCGGCGTTATTTTGATGGGGAGGAGAGGGGAAACACGGAGGAGAGCGTGGAGAATTTATAGGCGTCCTCGGTTAGGTTTTTAATCGCTTAATTTGCGCGAATCGAACGAAAAAAGGAAGGTGCAAATCAGGGCGAAATTTCCGGCTGGAGGTTGACGATGATGACGTCATCCAGGTAATTCTTTTTCTGTTTTTATTTATGTAATTTATATGTTTTGATATAAATGTCCAAATTATGTCAAATTAATTTCTAAAGATTTGTAAACTCAATATCTTTGTGTTAAAGCAGTTGTGGGCATCTTTTGAAAAAAATTCAAAAATAATAATTTCGAAATATTGATTAAATGCAAAATTGACACTTTATGTTTAATTCAAAACTAGGTTTTAATTAATTTTATTTTTGGCTAAAATAAATTCTATGAAATACCCACATTAAAATATGTTTGAATATAAGTTATTTTAAACTCATATTCCAACATTAAATAAATTTTAGCTTTAATAGATTATTAAATAACATATTATAACTATTTGTAATGAAAAGAGAAAAAGTAATGTAATCATTTTTAATTCAAATTATTTTGTGCACCATTAATTTTCAAAATATGATAAATCATTTGAAAAATTTATAAAACAACTTTGGAAAAGGTTTTAGATTCAAATAATTTCTTATATAGAGTATTAATCATTTCATGTTTTGAAAATTAATGAAAGTAATTTAAGTAAATGAAATGCTTATTTGTTTAATTCATTAATTATAAAACATATGAAGGTTTAAAGTTATGAATTATAAACTTATAATTTCCAAAACTATAATTTGAATTTAGTTAAATGAATGAAAACCATTTGGCAAATATACCATTTTAAATAGTCTTGAATTTATGAATAGATATGGCTAAGTGGTTGAAAATCAATTGCTTATAAGTAAACTATTTTATTAGAATAAAATGGTTTGAAAGTTGGTAACACATTTGTCAATTTATATAATGAGGCTTAAGAAAATACAATGGAATAATAAAATGTTTAACTTGAAACAAGTTTTGAAAATAATGTTAAACTAAGATATTTGAAATATTAAATTCTTTAAAATGTTTGAAGTCTTTTATAGTTGGTTTTCTTATGCATTTTAATATTTTATTTTAATCAAAGAAAAAGTTTTAAATTTTTGTGATTTTTTAACATTATAAAATGTTGGGATGTTACAGAAGATGCTTCCAGTGCAACCACGTGGTTTAATGTCTCTGCCTTGACTTTTCTCCAAAGGTCTCGTCTCAGGCTTCTCCTTTCCTTTTCACTACATGAGGGTCAAGGACAGAAGGGTTGTTTGAGTCTCGTGGCGAAAGTGCCCAATCTCTACAGAGTGTAAAACTAAGTGCTTAGCCGTGTCCCCGGTTACGGACAATCTGAGCAGCTGATCAAGGATTCAACGGAGGCTCCCAACATTCCAATTTCTAAGTTAAAAGTTGATGGGTGAACAAGGGAAGATGAGATTATGGTTTTCATGCCATACTTGTCTTGATTTGAAGAAAGTGTTTTCAAAAGAGTAGGAAAAATTGGCTTTATGCAAATTAGCCTTGAACTCCACCAGCCAAATATGCATATAGCCTATAGAGTTATTCCATTAAGTGTCCACCATAGTGTCACTTGCCAGACTCCATTTCTAAAGGAATCTGACCCACACTGTTGTAAATTATTAATTGTTGAAGAAATTTCTGACGAAGAGTAAGGACTACGTTTGGGTTTTGGGTTTGCACCAACATGTTTTTCGCCTGTGGCGTATCTTGAAGTTGGAGGCTCATTGAAGATTTATTTCCGCTGCTTTATTGTTTTGAGCTAGCTTTAAGCTATGCAAAGATGTATCGAACTATTTATTTTACCAAGTCTGGATTATTCGTGTAATATTGATACAATGTTGTGATATTCATCGTAAACTGTGTGTGCAAATGAATCGATCCAGGGGTTTGCACTATACACAGGCACCTGCCATATTTTTAAGTGCAGGTACATTACAGCAAATGATCAAGTTATAGTCATTTTCAAGTCATAGTTTGTGATAAATATCTCATATTCCACGAATAGGTGACAATTGGTATAAAAGCCAACCATGTCAAAGGAAATCTTGAAATTATTGTCATAAATATCATTTTCAATTTTTTAAGTACAAAAACTGACTTTTTTTGTGAACAGATTACCAAAATTATAATGCAAAATGGCACCCATTTAATTATAATGGAAACTAGTACACATACGATGGATAATTGGCAAGTATTAGATTTTTCCTTGATTTCTACCTAATTTCCCCTAGTTAAATGAGTTTATGCCTATTTTTCAAAAGTAATTCAAATTTGAACTACAACTTTTTGATAGCTTGGTCTAAATTTTTTTGGAAAAATCATTTTAAGGTACCCAACTAGTGGTTATATCACAAAAACATTGATAGTACTATAAAACATTACATCTTCTGATGAAATGTCATCGCGACCGTTTTGACTTTCTTTATGAAAAATTAAATAATGTGATAAACACTTCAAAAGAAGAAATCCTTTGGCATGGGTACTTTATATGTGTACTAGTTGCTATGAAAAATTATAAACTTTATTTTTGACAAAATTTGCAAAAAAAAGTCGTCACAAAAAGGTCTATCATGTATAGACATCTAAAAGTTTCAAGGCAATTGATCATGTTTTGGTCATTTTCAAGTCATAGTTTGTGAAAAAGATCTCACATTTCAAAAATATGTGACAATTGGTATAAAGAACAACCATGTCATAGGAAATCTTCAAATTATTTTCATAAATATCATTTTCCATTTTAAGTGCAAAAACTGACTTTTTTTGTGAACAAAGTACCAAAAATATGATGCAAAATGGCATCCATTTAATTTTCATGGAAACTAGTACACATATGATGATAATGCCAAGTATTAAGTTTTTCCTTGATTTCTACCTAATTTCCCCTAGTTAAATGAGTTTCTGTCTATTTTTCAAAAGTAATTCAAATTTGAACTACAACTGTTTGATAGCTTGGTCTGAAATTTTTGGAAAAATCATTTTAAGGTAGACAACTGGTGGTTATATCACAGAAATATTGATACTTCTATAAAACATTACATCTTCTAATGAATTGTCATCGCGACTGTTTTGACTTTCTTTTTGAAAAATTAAATAATGTGATAAACACTTCAAAAAAATAAATTCTTTGGCATGGTGACTTTATATGTGTACTAGTTGATATAAAAAATTATAAACTTTATTTCCGACAAAATTTCGAAAAAAAAGTATTCACAAAAAGGTCTATCATGTATAGACATCTAAAAGTTTCAAGACAAATGATCAAGTAATGGTCATTTTCAAGTCATAGTTTGTGATAAATATCTCATATTCCACGAATAGGTGAAAATTGGTATAAAAACAACCACGTCAAAGGAAATCTTGAAATTATTTTCATAAATATCATTTCCAAATTTTTAAGTACAAAAACTGACATTTTTTTGTGAACAAATTACCAAAAATATGATGCAAAATGGCACCCATTTAATTTTCATGGAAACTAATACACATATGATGCATAATGCCAAGTATTAGGTTTTTCCTTGATTTCTACCTAATTTCCCCTAGTTAAATGAGTTTCTGCCTATTTTTCGAATGTAATTCAAATTTGAACTACAACTGTTTGATAGCTTGGTCAGAAATTTTTGGAAAAATCATTTTAAGGTACACAACTGGTGGTTATATCACAGAAACAAAGATAGTTCTATAAAACATTACATCTTCTGATGAATTGTCATCGCGACCGTTTTGACTTTCTTTATGAAAAAAATTAAATAATGTGATAAACACTTCAAAAAAAGAAATCCTTTGGCATGGGGACTTTATATGTGTACTAGTTGATATGAAAAATTATAAACTTTATTTCTGACAAAACTTGCAAGAAGAGTCTTCACAAAAAGGTCTATCATGTATAGACATCAAAAAGTTTCAAGGCAAATGATCAAGTTTTTTTTGAAGCGCATGACCGTAGGGAAACCCCTACGGTTGATTTTCCATTAAGATAAAACAAACAGAGGTCACCGAAGAGGTGACATCCTGTTTTTACAACGTTATCCCTTGAAGAGTCAAGGGGGATCAAAGGGTAATCTTACAAGCGCTTCAAAGAAATAGCCACAAGCCGGCATTGAAGAGAGAAGAAAACAGGTATAGGGGGAGTACAGAGAGTTTAGTGCGAGATTGTTTAATAAATGGTCAGAGGGGATTAGGTAAACTTTTATGAGATCCAGTCGAGCAAGGGCTAAATAAGGCTGGCTGAAACTCTATATTGGTTAAGCAAGAGGTCACTCTGGAATAAAACCTTCCATCTTGCTAATGAGGGTTGTATTTCTTTGAAGATTAGGTCGTTCCTGCATCTCCAAATATTCCAGAGGGCACATATGGCGATTTCCATAAAGCATGGGCTGGTGAAAGATCTTTTTGTGAGACTAAAGTTTACCGATATTGTTGCCGAACTGCTCCATTGAATACCAATGATGTCCCAGCACTTTTTAGCAAATGCACAATCAAAGAACAAGTGGTCTCTTGTTTCTATCTGATGTGAGTCACAGAGAGCGCATGCAGTAGTGGAGTCAATGGTCCAGTGTTTACGTTGCATAAGGTCCTTGGTGTTTAGACGGTCCTTTAGAAGAAGCCATGAAAAAACACGAAGCTTGGGGATGCTCTTGGACTTCCAGATGGCCTGTAGCGAGGGATCTTGTTGGACATTAGCGAATAGGAATCTGTAGTATTTTGTGAAGAGAAACTCGCACTACCCCAAGGAAAGATGCGTTCTTCAAATTCACCCACAGCATAGGTCACTAGTAGAAAACAGGCTAAAGGACCAAACTCCAAAACCCCATTTGTCCCGGTCGTACTGCAAACCGGGACAGATGGGGCATAAAACCCGCCGAGCGCTCCAGGCGACACCCATTTGTCCCGGTTCCAGCCACGAACCGGGACAAATGAGGTAGCACCCGCCAAGCGCTTCAGGCGACACCCATTTGTCCCGGTTCCAGTCACGAACCGGGACAAATGTCATGGTTTCAGTTACGCGCGCGCGGAAGCCGAGCCATCGCCGCGTTTTTTCGACGCGCACGGAAGACGAGAGGAAATACGGCGCCGCCGGCGATTCCTCTGCCCTCCGGTGATTAATTCCTCTGCTCTCCGCCGGCGATTCTTCTTCCTCTCCGGCGCTATAAAATACACTGCACAGTACGACTCCTCCACACACCATCTCTCCGGCTCCTTCACACACCATCTCTCCTCTCTTTTCTCCGGTCCTATGGAGCCACTTGAGCGTCCACCTCGGTCCGAGTTGTACTACTACAAGAAGGAAGGCATGCGGTTCAAGGTGTGGGTCACCCTTCGTGCATGGCGCGTGGAGAAGTGGATCCGCGACGTGAAGAACTACTCCCTCGACGCCGCTCCGATCAAAGCCGTAGGACTCGATTGCGAGTTCACCGACCCTCGACAGAAGGATACTCCGCAGTGCGGCGCCGTCCTTCAACTCTCGGTGGCGACCGAGACTCTTGTCTTCCAAATTTGCAAAGTTGATCGGGTGCCACAGGTCCTCGTGGATTTCTTAGGTGATGATACAATCAAATTCTACGGCGTGGCAATCCATAATGACATGAAGATGCTAGCCTACTACAGAATTATTACTCGGTCCGCGGTCGACCTACAGAGGGATCGTCGAAACCCTACCGGCAATTTTACTCCTAGTCTATATGCTCTCTCTAATGCGGTCATTGGGACAAATCTTGAGAAGAAGAAGAAATACAAGAAGAAGAAGAAGAACACGGACGACGACAAGGAAGACACGTTAGAAGAAGACCTAATTTTCGGATGGGGCAACGTTCCATTGAGCTACGATCAAGTCGTATATGTTGCTTTAGACGCTCGCCTTGGCTTCGAGATTGCACGGAAGTGGGATAGTCTACGCGGCTATAATACGGAGTATGATCATCTTAATGTCGTTGATGAGTAGACTATCTATGTATTCCGTTACGCAAAAATTCTGTGTGCGCGTGTTCTCTTGTATTGACCGAAATATATCTAAAGTTTGCAAAAGTGTTTTCAAATTCCAATGTTTGCAAAAGTTATTTAAAACAGAGAACAGAAAATGGTTTTGTATTAGTTAGTCAAATTCAAACACTTTTCATATTCATTGTTTTTCCAAAATCCAAAGTTTGCAAAAGTTATTTAAAACAGAAAACAGAAAAAGATAATAAAAAAATGAATAAACCTCCATCTGTCCCGGTTACAGTCACAAACCGGGACAAATGGGCCTCCTTGTTGTCCCGGTTTGTGACTGAAACCGGGACAAATGGGGGGTGCCTATATATACTGATCAGCAGCCCCCTCCCAAAACCATTGGAGGCATTTTTTTTTGAAATGGAAGGAGGGGGTGTGCTAGTCTGTTTTTTTTGTATGCATGCAAGGTGTTTGATGAAATGCCCGAGAGATTTCACGAAATGGTTTGATGTACACTTAAAGAAGTTTATTCTTCTTTTCGATCAAGGTTAATTTTTCTCTCATTTCATTTGTAATTAATTGATACCGTGCATGTTCAATGTTTATTTGTCGATGTTCTGTAATGGTTATTGATGTAGTTCATTATATAATGCAGATGGACCGACAATGGATGTATGGTGACCGACGCACTGCCGAGTACATGACAGGTTTGAGGAAATTTCTAGAGAAAGCCCAGGCCCACAGTACCAATGGTTTCATGTGTTGTCCATGTGTCAACTGTCAGAATAAGACAGATCACACAAACGTGAGAACCCTTCAAAGTCATCTTATTCGGCATGGTTTCATGCCTAGCTATAATTGTTGGACGAAGCACGGAGAAAAAGGTGTTATGATGGAAGACAATGAAGAAGAGGAAGATGATGACAACTATCATATGTTCCCGGAGTACGGAGATTCTGCAACGGGGGAAGCTGAAGAGGCACCAGATGAGCCCACTGACGATCTTGGTAGGGCCATTGCTGATGCAAAGAGAGAGTGCGGAACTGAAAAGGAGAGGTTGAAGTTCGACCAGATGTTAGAGGATCACAAGAAATTGTTGTATCCAAGTTGCGAAGATGGTCAGAAAAAGCTGGGTACCACATTGGAATTACTGCAGTGGAAGGCAGAGTGTGGTGTGACTGACAAGGGATTTGGAAAGTTGCTGCAGATAATTAGGAAGATGCTTCCAAAGGTCAACGAGTTGCCCGACAGCACGTACGAAGCAAAGAAGGTTGTGTGCCCTCTAGGATTAGACGTGCATAAGATACATGCCTGCCCTAATGACTGCATCCTCTACCGCGGTGAGTATGAGAATTTGGATGCATGTCCAGTATGCACTGCATTGCGGTATAAGATCAAACGAGATGACCCTGGTGAAGTTGAGGGTGAGCGTCCCCGGAAGAGGGTTCCTGCCAAGGTGATGTGGTATGCTCCTATAATACCACGGTTGAAACGCATGTTCGCGAATAAAGAGCATGTCAAGTTGTTGCGATGGCACAAAGAGGACCGTAAGAAAGACGCGATGTGTAGACACCCCGCTGATGGGTCGCACTGGAGAAAAATTGAGAGAGAGTTCCCGGAATTTGAAGATGACGCAAGGAACTTAAGGTTTGGTCTAAGTACAGACGGTTTCAATCCGTTTGGGGAGCAGAGCAGCAGTCATAGCACATGGCCTGTGACTCTATGTATTTATAACCTTCCTCCTTGGTTGTGCATGAAGCGAAAGTTCATTATGATGCCATTGCTCATCCAAGGCCCGAAGCAACCCGGCGACGACCTTGATGTGTACCTCAGGCCATTATTTGAAGAACTTTTACAGTTGTGGCGGGAAGAAGGTGTACGGGTGTGGGATGAGCACAAACATGAGGAATTTGACCTACGAGCTTTGCTTTTTGTAACAATTAACGATTGGCCTGCTCTTGCTAACCTCTCAGGGCAGTCGGCCAAGGGGTACAATGCATGCACACACTGTTTAGATGAGACTGAATGTTTATATTTGGATAAATGTAAGAAGTGTGTGTATCTGGGGCATCGTCGATTTCTTCCGATCAGGCATACCGCAAGGAAGAAAGGCAAGCATTTTAAAGGTGAGGCTGATCACAGTAGGAGGCCTGTCAACCGTACTCAAGGATCTAAAAGTAATCTTTGGAAAGGGTCCTGGAGGACAACAAGTTCCGAAAGACGCTAACGGGCACGCACACATGTGGAAGAAAAAATCTATATTTTGGGAGCTACCATATTGGAAGGTCCTAGAGGTTAGATCTGCTATCGACGTGATGCACGTGACGAATAATGTTTGCGTGAACCTGCTAGGCTACTTGGGCGTGTACGGGAAGAAAAAAGATACAGAGGAAGCACGGGAGGACCAGAAACGTGTGAAAGAACGAGACGGCCTAAGTCCCGAACACTACGAAGGTCCTGCCAGCTACGCTCTTACCAAACAAGAGAAAGTAATATTCTTTGAATGCCTGAGCAGTATCAAGGTCACGGCTGGGTTCTCGTCGAATATAAAGAGGATAGTAAATGTGAGACTCCAAAAATTTCAGAACCTAAAGTCTCATGATTGCCACGTGATTATGACGCAATTGCTTCCGATTGCACTGAGGGGGCTACTACCGGAAAATGTTCGAGTACCCATTGTGAAGCTTTGTGCATTCCTTAATGCAATATCTCAAAAGGTAATCGATCCGGCGATTCTACCAGGGTTGCAAAATGATGTGGTCCAGTGTCTTGTCAGTTTTGAGTTGGTGTTCCCTCCATCCTTCTTCGATGTTATGACGCATCTCCTGGTTCACCTAGTCGAAGAGATTCAAGTTCTCGGTCCTGTATTTCTGCACAATATGTTCCCATTTGAGAGGTTCATGGCAGTCTTAAAGAAATATGTGCATAACCGTGCTAGGCCAGAAGGAAGCATCTCCAACGGCTACGGTAACAAGGAGTTCATTGAGTTCTGTGTTGACTTTATTCATGACCTTAAGCCGATAGGTGTTCCACAATCACGACATGAGGGTAGACTTAGTGGAAAAGGCACACTAGGAAAGAAAACAAAAATTTGTATGGATGGACATTCTTTCACTGAAGCACACTATACAAATCTACAAAGTTCTACCTTGGTGGCCCCGTATATCGATGAACACAAGAATTTTGTACGCTCTCTACACGCGGGGAAGTCTGACAACTGGATTGTACGTACACACATGGCGACGTTTGGCGGTTGGTTGCGAGCACATCTTGAAAATAAAGACAAGGTTGATGAACAGTTACACTTGTTGGCCAGGGCACCATCTACAACTATATGTACTTTCCAAGGGTACGAGATAAATGGAAATACGTTTTACACGAGTGTCCAAGATAAAAAGAGCACGAACCAAAACAGTGGTGTTCGCATTGATGCAACAAACAACAATGGGAAGAAGAACACATATTATCGTTGCATAGAGGAGATATGGGAACTTGACTATGGATCTTCTTTTAAGATCCCTTTGTTTCGGTGCAAATGGGTCAATCTGAAAGGCGGGGTTGAGGTAGAAAAGATGTACGGAATGACAACAGTGGATATAAACAATCTTGCGTACAGAGACGAACCATTCGTGCTAGCCAATGATGTGGCTCAGGTTTTCTATGTGAAAGACATGTCTAGCAGACCCAAAAAAAGAAACATCCTGTGAGTGGAGGAGCCGAGGCGTCACATAGTTCTTTCAGGAAAAAGAAACATCGTGGGAGTGGAGGACAAGACAGACATGTCAGATGATTATAATAATTTTGATGAAATTCCGCCTTTCGTAGTGAACATTGACCCAATCATCAAGTTGATTGAAGAAGATGCTCCATGGTTCCGACGCAGAAGAACTGGCGGTGTTGTGTGATGGAGATGTTGGTGCGATATGTAATAATTAATATATTAAACTTTTTATATGAAGAAGATGCTCCATTTTTACCTGCATATCAAATGGATCCGTCGGCGTTGATAGAACAAAACACACGATTTCACCTACATACAGCCCCATGGTGGCTCTTGATGAGTGCATGCATATCAAATGCACCGTGGGGCGTATGCAGGGAATCCGAGTAATTTGTATATATTCCTCAGTAGATGAATTGAACTATTCTTTTGATAGAACAAAACACACGATTTCACCTGCATACAGCCCCACGGTGGCTCCTGAGTGCCTGCATATCAAATGCACCGCGTATGCAGGGAATCCGAGTGATTTGTATACCACACACCACCCGGCTAGGCACTAGAAGGAGGAAACACTGAGTGCTCGCCTCGTCCGAGAGGGGGCTATATATAGGGTCACGGGCTCAACCAGTGGTACTGATAGTGTTGATCCAACAGCTCTCAAGTGCTCAAAAGAAGCACACCCCTGATCCAACGGCTAACAAGTGTTTCAAAGAAACACACGATCCGTGTGCTTCTTTACTCGCGGTTTGAAACTGAAAGCGTTAATCGAACAGCTCAGAAGCAATCAAAAGAAACACACACATGATCAAACGGCTTACAAGTGCTTGAAAGAAACACACGATCCGTGTGCTTCTTTAGTCCCGGTTTGGAAGTTAAAGTGTTGATCGAACAACTCAGAATTCCAAAGTTTGCAAAAGTTATACAAATTCAAATTCAAAATAGTTTTAAACTAATTTAAATAATGGTTATAGAAAAGAGAAAATGTTTTTGTATTAGTTAGTCAAATTCAAACACTTTTCATATTGAAAGTTTTTTCAAATTCCAAAGTTTGCAAAAGTTATACAAATTCACATTCAAAATAGTTTTAAACTAATTTAAATAATGGTTATAGAAAAGAGAAAATGTTTTTGTATTAGTTAGTCAAATTCAAACACTTTTCATATTCAAAGTTTTTTCAAATTCCAAAGTTTGCAAAATTTATACAAATTCACATTCAAAATAGTTTTAAACTAATTAAAATAATGGTTATAGAAAAGAGAGAAAAAATTTGTATTAGTTAGTCAAATTCAAACACCTTTTCATACTGAAAGTTTTTTCAAATTCCAAAGTTATTTTAAACAGAAAACAGAAAAAGAAAAGAAAAAGAAAAAATCCCATCTATCTCGTGTGGTGGCTCAGCCCGGGACAGATGGGGTGCTATCTGTCCCGGGTGCAGCCACGGCCCGGGACAGATGACCCCTATTGGTCCCGGGCTGTGCCACCACCCGAGACAAATAGGTGGGGGCTATATATACAACACTTAGCCACGGGTGGTGGCTCAACCCGGAGCAATTTCCCCTTCCTACTGTTACGCTGCCCGATTTTTCCGTCGCCGGAGAGCCGCCGCCGCCCCGGTCCTCTACTCCGTCCCCGTCGCCGGCCGCGTCGTTGCCCGCGCGCATCTTCTTCTTTGCGCCCGCCGCCGCCCCGGTCCTCTACTCCGTCCCCGTCTTCGCGCCCGACGTCGTTGCCCGCGCGCGTCTTCTTCTTCGCCTCCGGCGGCGTCAGGCTCTCCTCCGGCCGTGCTCGCTTCTCCGAGCAGTTAGGAGGGCTCGTGGTGAGCATTCCAACCTCCCTGTACCCTCTATTAGGTTAGGGTTTCCGGCGGAGTTCGGTTAGGGTTAGGGTTTCCGCTATTGTTAGGGTTTCCGCCGGAGTTCATCGCCAGTGAGCTTCTGATGACCTTTTCTTGGCGGCGCTAGTAGCAGTAGGTTTTTCTTCGCGCTAATTGGCGTCGTACACTCGCAATTTATCCAAATACGCAGTGAATCAACGGATTGATCTCGCACGGGAGAGGAATTGCATCCGTGATGTCATGCTTACGTCATGCTAACGTCATTGAAAATTTGATAATTCCTAACTAATTAATATTAAATCAGACAAATGCAAACTTTATATCAAAATGTTCAGAAAAATATAATCTATAATGTTGTATCATAAAAATGTTCATATTAGTTCATATCAATTGTTTAGTTAGTTCAGTTGTGTAGTTCGTTAATTTGTTAAGTGTTAAGTGTTAGAAATCCTCAATGTTTGTTAAGTGTTAGAATTTCTCAATTTTGGTTAAGTGTTAGAAGGTTAAGTCTCTATTTTTCTTTCTTGGATTTTGCGTGCAGGTACTCGGATTTGTCACCGCGTCATAGCCGCCGCCCTCTCGGAGCCCTAGTAAAGTTTGAGAGACTTCAAAAGAGAAATATAAATAGAAATTGAGATACTCGATACATTTGGCTAAATATAAATGGATGATTGAAATATAAATTAACATATTATATATTGTTCGACTACATTATTAACACATTACTATTGCAAATGTAAATGGATTGAAATCCCTTGCAGAAACTATGGACACCGGTAGAAACCTTGAACAAGAAGAGGACATGTTCGGCATCATCCGCGAAAGTGATGGATTGGACCAACAAGAAGAGGAACACTTAGACGATTTCACTGGGCAATTTCTGAACGAGTCCGGTGATGGACTGGAGGGGCATTCAGACGGAATAGACGTCACCGACAGTTCAGCTCACCGACAGTTCACCGACTCTACTGTTGGAAAGTCGGCCGCCGAGGTAGATATATGCCCTCAGGTTTTTGTCTCCGTTGAATAGATTTGTGTGTATACATATATTAACTATCACTTTTTCTTGTGTTTATCCGTCGGCGGGCCATAAACCGGGACCAAGCAAAAAAGCAGCGGTGAAACGAGGCGGGCCACGAACCGGGACCAAAAAGCTCCAAGGGAAACAGAAGTACCACATCGAGGAGATCAATGAAAAAGGTAAACCGATTGCTCCCGCTAACCACGCAAGGAAATTTGTAGCTCAGTGCGGAGTCATCGTTCGGGACAGACTCTCCATCAGGGCTCAAGAATGGTATAAGCCAAAGGTGCCAAAAGAGGGGGTTATTTATGTCAGGGATGAAGACAAACAACTCCTTTGGGACGAGCTCATGCAGAATTTCACTTTACCGGAAGAGGAGGATGTAGAGAAGCCGGTTATAGAGAATCGATGCAAGGCCTGGACTTATATTGAGATGGGTGAATTGTTCCGCAGCTGGAAGAAAAGGATAAACAGGTTCATAACTGAAGGTAAGACTCCAGAATTTGTCGGAGTCTATGAAAAGATAAAAGATGAGTGGCCCGAATTTAAGGCGTACAAGCAATCGGAAGCCGCTAAGAAAATCTCAGCGAGAAATAAGAAAAATGCAGAGAAAAAGATATATCACCATAACATGGGGTCAGGTGGCTACCTGACGGCCATGCCTAAGTGGACGAAAATGGAGGATGAGTTTTTGGCTAAAGGTATAGACATCGAGACATTTGGCTGGCCAGACCGGCTTAAGGCTTGGTTCTATGGGCATGGTGGAAAGTTAGACCCTGAAACAGGTGACTGTCTTTTTACCACGGAGCACGGAGCTGACCCTATTAAAGCTCTCGGAGAGGTATGGAAGGAGGTCACAGAAGGCAGGTTCCACCCTAACAGAGAGAAGGACGAGCTATCGCGAGCCCTTGGGAATCCTGAACACAGTGGACGAACACGAGGAACCGTCGGCTCCGTACCATGGATAATTGGGTTTCCCAAAGATCTTGGCACTTACAGAAGACGATCGAGAAGGAAGAAAAAGCTTGCCGACCGGGCCCAGTGGATGGAAAATAAATTACTACAGCATGAGAAGGAGATAGCAGAGCTGAAGGCAGCGCAGACTCGACGGATGCCTTGCGAATCTGAGACGCCCGAAGATCCTTCTCCTGATCCAAAATCAATGCGGAGAAGCAGCGTGGCTTCGACGGAGCTCGATCGCCACAATGATATGCCGGGTCCTCGTCACCCCGTGGATAATATCGTGCAGCGGGAACTTTGCGACCGACATGTTCCATGCTTGAACATAACCGTGAAGGTGGCGCACGGCTTTGCCCTACCGCCTCAACCAAATGGAACTTACCATTGTCGCCCTATTCCAGATGGCTATGCTGTTGTCGGGGTTGATGAGGTTATCAAGACATATGAGGGAATTAAGCTGGACTTCCCTACGGGTGAAGACGAGGTTGAGTTGAGATTTGCCCTCAAGAGTACCTGCTTATGGAAAAAAGAATACATCGTGTTCCCACACATGCAGCAAAATCGCCCTCCTAGTCCACATGCCAGCCCACATAACTACAACAACGCCAACCAATGCGCTAGTCCAGACACCCCCCACAACGACAACCAAGGCGCTAGTCCATCTACGCCGTCGCGTGAGCGTACTCCGCCGCCTCCGCAAAAGAAGCGGAAGTGCACCGCTGCGTCGACTAGTACTCAGAAAAGCAAAACGGGGAAGTCTCGCTTTGTGAACTCTCGCGAAGATATCGATATATGGGTCAACGTGATCCAGGCTTCCCAGAGAAAGAAGGCAAAAAAGATGCCTTTGCCTGTTCCGGTATATTCTTCGGATGCGATACGGTGGGCCATAGAATTTCTTACGCATCCGTCGCAATATGAACTAAATATGGACGATGACTACACACGCGTTCTGGTGCGTACATCTAGGAGAGTGCGGGAAGAACAAAAATCTGCTGCCACCCAGAAGAGAGATGTTCCACAGCTCGGAATGCAGGCGGGACAATCAGCCCCTCCACTCATATCGGCGCCTTACAACCGGAACCCGGTCGATGATGTACTTTCGCAGCAAGCTAGAGATATGGGTATAACTCTGGCAGAGCTTAAGGCATTACAATCTGGCGAGAGTGTCACCATACATGAGGTGGTGCGGAAATATGTGAGAGGAGAAGATCTTGTCGACCCTGCTATGGTGCGCACTCTATCAGCTAGGTTGCACCAACTAAATGCATGGTACATGCATACTACGAAAAGTCAAGAAGGAGACTGGCTCTATGCGAAAATTCCAACGGATTTTTATGGCCCAGGTGATGATGAGATTCAAATTGAGTATTGCGAATTATGGCAGTTATTCAATTTTGACGCGCTCGACAAATCTATCATCAGTGCCTTTTGCATGTAAGTAATTAAATTATGTATATATGTCAGTAATTCTCTAGCTCAACTTATTTTTCATTGCGTGTAATTATAGTTATCACTATATTACTTTTGTACTCTATTATGCAGGCTGAAAATTATACAATCTCGAAAGCTGGGACTCAATCACAAGATTGAGTTCATTGACCCTAATCGAGTTCATCATCATGGTTTGTTACATTACCCAGAGAGTACGGAGGAGCTTTTGCTTACTTATTTAATGGCGCAACATTACAAAAACACCATACTTTTCCCGTTCAACTTCGAGTGAGTTGTTTACTTTCTTATACATACTCGATGTTAAGTATATGTAATTGATGATTTAGTTATTAACAAATATAAACATATGGCAGATTTCACTGGGTATTATTTGAGATTGATGTTGAAAAGGCAATCGTTGATGTCCTCGACCCATTATCGAAACCTGAAAAAAAGTTCGACGACACGAAACAGATGCTCCAGAGGTAATTTCGTTCATTATCACAATCGACCTCGTCTTTTCTAATAATATATAGTAATTAGTAAACTTCTTTACTAATTTTCCATACCGTAAAATTCAGGGTTTGGAACAAGTTAACCTCTTTCCACAAGGACGTCGGTATAGCCCGGAACCTCACTTTTAAATGGCGAGAGGTAAGCCGAACTAGCTAGGTTCCACGTATGCATATTCTTAATTTCAGTCTCACTATACCATTTTTTCAATATTTTTGATTATTTTTTATTGGTTTCTTATCTTATTCTATCATAAAGTGCGCGAAGCAGCAACAAGGCAAAGCAGCAACAAGGCACCAATTTGTGTGGATTCTATGTCTGCGAGTTCATCCGAATTCACTTCAATGAGGGTGCCGACTGGAATAGGGTACGTTAACAATTTATTCAAACTTGCTCACTTTTTAAATTGAATTATTTTCATAATGGTTGATATATTGGTGTTGATCTCTCCTTTTTAGTTTGAGACGATCCGGAACAGGCTTGATGCAAAAGACCGCCTACTACCTATTGCGGAGGAAATTGCGGGCTTTCAGCTTGACTATGTCATAAAGCCAGGCGCAGAATGCAGTATAATCTAGCCGCGGAAAAAGACCACCCCGAGGAAAAAATAGGGTCAAATGCCTCTCTGTCATGTAATGATTTCTGTTTGTAAATATTTAGACATGATCTTCCGGTTGTAAATATTTGTTGTAAATATTTGTTTGGGAGAACTCGTGTACTAGTAGTATTCATGACTATATTCCGAGGAAAAAATCGTGTATTCATGATATATATTATATAGTAACGTATAATATGCAACTCGATCTTGTTTGAAATGAAACATAAATGAAAAAACAGAAACACAAAAGAATCAGTAACATAAATATCAAAAACAGAAACACAAATAGAAAACAGGAAACAAAATAAAAGAAACAAAAAAAGAAAACAAAAAAATCATATATACTGTCCTGGTTCGTATTACGAACCGGGACAAATGAGTCGCAGCCAGAGGCTGGCTTGTTTGGCCACGTGGCCCCCCTATTGGTCCCGGGCCGTGGCGTGCCCGGGACAAATAGGAGAGGCTATTTGTCCCGAACACGCTGTCCCGGGCGCGTGACCGGGACAAAAAGCCCTGCCGGCCCGGGACCACTGGCTTGTTTTGCTCTAGTGGGTCACATTGTAACCGGCAAGCATGTCATTGATCTGATCCAACTCATGAGAGGCTTGGACGGAGAGGGGTAGTGTAAACTGATCTGAAGGGTGCTGCATATTACACATTGTGGCCACCGAGATATCTTCATTGCTGGAGAACAAATAGAGTCGAGGATACTTATCGCACATTAGGACATCATCCTGCCAGAAATCTTTCCAGAACAGCATTGTCTTGCCATCCTTTATCTTTGAGGTGGTGAAACTACGGTATGTATCAACTATCTTGAATATATCCCGCCACCAGAATGACCCTCTCGTGGATTGAGCGTGTGGGGGGAGGCAGTATCATAAAGAGCCCATACGAGTCACACCCAAGGAATATCCATGCGATTATAGAACTTGTGTAGCTGTTTGAGTAGAAGCGCATTGTTCTGAATTTCCAGGTTCAGAACGCCAAGGCCTTCATGTTTTTTGGGGCGGCAGACCAACGACCAGGCCGCGAGAGAGTTTGTAGAGGTTGAGTCCTCCTCCTTATGACATAGACAATGCCTCCTTGATCGGTCAAACTGATTCAGCAAACCTTTGGGAATTTTGATGGATCCGAGGTAGTGCATAGGTAGCAGCGACATGATAGAGTTAACGAAAGTGAGTCTACCTCCATAATCAAGAAACCTAGCAGATGCATTTAGGCATCGTTCAGCGCTGTCGAGGATTGGGGAAAGGTCTTGTATGGTGGGCCATCCCAAAGGTAGTCCAAGATATGTGAATGGGAGAGTACCCGCAGCGCAACCAAACACGTCGGCAAGCTCAGACAGACGATCGTTGTCAATGTTGACAGGCATAAGGCATGATTTGTTGTAATTCACTAAGACTCCGGTTGCGGCAGAGAAAACCGACAGCAGCTCTTTAAGAGCGATAAGTTGCGCTGCGCAGGCCTTAAGGATCACCAGCGTGTCGTCCGCATATTGGGCAATAGGGAAGTCCATTTGGGGGATCTGAAGCGGGGGGGTAAGCACACCTGTGTGCATCGACTGATTCACCATGGCTTGGAGAAGATCGGCCCCCGCAACAAATAAGATTGGAGAGAGGGGGTCACCTTGACGGACGCCTCTACGGCATGGGAATGTTTTTCCAGCAGTTCCATTGAGGAGGATTGACGAGGAACCAGTGGAGAAGATGAGTCTCACCCATTGAAGCCATCTATTATCAAAACCCCAACACTGAAGTATCTTGATGATTTCTTCATGTTCGATCGTGTCAAAAGCTTTTGCAAAATCCAATTTTAGTATCACTGACTCTTGTCGGGATTGTTTACATTGGTGTATATACTCATAGGCCCATGCAACGCAGTCTTGAATTGTCAGAGACTTGAGAAAGCCATATTGGTTGGCACGCACTAGACTTAGTATTTTATGTTGTAAACGATTTGCCAGTAGCTTAGTTAGAAGCTTTAGGCTAGAATTAAGCAAAGATATCGTTCGAAAATCCGCGGGGCACTTCGTAGTGGGCACTTTAGGGATCAATGTGATGTATGCATCATTTATGCTCTGAAGATTGACTCGTAGGTGCCAGAAATCATCGCACAGACGGTAGTAGTCATGGCGGATAATTGGCCAACATCTTTTAAAGAATAACCCAGAGAAACCATCTGGGTCGGGAGCTTTGTCGCTAGGCATTTCCTTAACAATGTTATCAATTTCCTCATGGGAGAAAGGAGCAGACAGGGCCTCAAGTCCCTCAGAGTGTTGCATATACACCGAGAAGTCAAAGGTGGGATCAATGGGGGAGGAGCAACCAAGTCGCTCTCGGAAAGAGCTCCAGAGAACGGCAGCTTTCTCAAGGTGATCCGATGTAACTGAGCCGTCAGCACGTGTGAGGGAGGAGATGAGGTTGTTGCGATACCTGACTATAGCCATAGAATGGAAGTACTTTGTGTTTTCTTTTCCAAACATGGCCCAACGAGATGTACATCGCCGCTTCCAGTAATCCTGCTTGCAAACAAGAAGATGCTCTAATTTGGATTTAACAATAGCTCTGAAGTTCCATTCCGAGAGGTGCAGGGTTCTTAATTCTTCTATATCATCAAGCATCAGAATAGTGGCATTGCAGTTGTCAATGGTGAGGGAGATCAGAGAGATACTGGTACACCAATTCCTCAGGCCCTTGCGTAGCAGCTTGAGCTTGGCAGAGATATAGCGAGCACTGTCTCCAGGGCAATGTATAGTCCAGATACGCTGAACAACATCCATAAAACCAGGCATGCGCAGCCAATGATCCTCAAATCGGAATATTGAAGCCTTAGGAATCGAAGTACCAATAGATACAACACACAGCGTGTGGTCCGAAGTCGGGCGTGCGAGCGGTTTTACAATAGTGTTAGGGAACTCAAGCGTCCATGCAGGCGAGGTAAAGAACCAGTCGAGTTGGACAAGAAGTGGGTCAGTTTGCATATTACTCCATGTGTAGCTTCTATCCTTGAGAGGGAGCTCAATAAGACCGAGGTAGCTTATGACTTCATTGAAGGTAGCAATGTCCTCCATGTTGGCGCCTGGCCGATTTCTACTGTCTGTGTAGCAATAGAAGTTAAAGTCCCCTAAGATTAACCACAATGATTCATTGTCGACATCCAAGTGAAATAACCATGCAATGAAATTTTCCCTCTCAATTCCCGAGCAAGGGCCATAAACATTGACTAGGTTGAAGCTAACGTCTGAGATCATGGAAGTGAAATGGATCACAATGCCGAAACTCTCCTGCAGTAAGATAGTTCCAGCAAAAGAGTTGCCAACCCAAACCACTAACAGCCCACATGATGCCCCATCCAAAGGAATGTACGCGAACTGATCGAAGCGTCTTGGCGCAAAAGATTTAAGAAAGGCAGCATCGAAGTCCTGGCGTTTAGTTTCCTGGAAGCATAAAATAGAGGCGCCACTCTCTTCGATTTTGTTCCTAATAAGCAGCCACTTCTCAGGGCAGTTGATACCACGGATGTTCCAACAAAGAACATGCCATATCCGACTGAAAACGATCCAAACCCGATTAACCACTCTATTGAGTCTTACAGACATAAGGACAAGATTTTAGACTGATAAGGTTAACTGACTAGTGTGTGTCAGGTAACGACGCAACGGAACGTAATTAAAATGCGCTGAGGGGCGAGAGTAGACCGATGCATTTAGATGCGATCCTGAAGGAGCGGCTCCTCAGTGAGCTCCGAAGGATCAATGTCGCAGTGCTCCACGCCAAAGCGCTGCATTTCAGCAATCTGAAGGATTGCCGGAGGAGTAGCCTTTGTGGTCTTTGAGGTCTTGCGAGGGGTAGGAGTATATGATAGGGATTCATACTTAAATCCATCATTGTTGCGTCGGGTTGACCTCCTGGAGTGTTCATCAGTCTTTGGTGCATCAGCAGCTTTGCGATAGCGAGGATCATCCTTGCGTGGGCGACCGCGGGGACGAGCAGTGGAGGTACCAGTGTTGCCGATTAGAGTTTCAGAGGGACCAGCAGAGATATCAGCAGTAATAGTTATAGTTGGTGTGGGGTCGTCCTCAGGCGCGAACACAACCTGAGAGAACTCCTCAGTGTCCTCCATAACGAACGAGTCGTCACGGTCAGCAGAATCAGCCTCGGACATGATCTCAGCAGGTACGTGCTCCTCAGTGACCTTGCTATCCAAGGGGCCAGCAGCAACCACGAGGGGTCCATCCGATATGATATCATCAGATAAGTATGCAGAGTTCAGACCCGATAGAAATAGCGGGAAAACCAGGTTTGAATTTGAGCAGCCTATATCGGACCCAAGCACAAATACTAGCCCAACAGAGGGAGCCCAGGTGCGCAGAAGGAAGCCCAACAGTGACTTGTTTATATCAGCGAACATCTTCAGAAAGTGAGCTGTGATATATCCAAATTCACTTGCTTCAGTGGAGAGGATTGCACGAGTGAACGCCTTTTTAACCATCCATCCAAGGAAGTGAAGAAAGGTTGTCCAGACTAGAATGTCCATCAGTATTGGGTGTCCTCCTGCTTGAACAAACTGCAAGATAGCATTACGGTTCATAGACCCATTGGGAACTTGCTCAGCCGCGAGCTCAACTTCAGCAACATGATCATTCCACAGGTCAAGTGCATCGTCAGAGGTGTTTCTTGCCGGAGGGATCCCATCAAGCATTGAGGGCCCAGAGTAGCATGTGATGGTTCTAATGCTTTCTCCGAAGTAAGTAGGCTGCAAGGGTTGAACTTGATCTTCAGGCCAAAGTGGCCAACCGTTTGGCTGTACAAGGATGGGTGCAGGAGCAAGCTGAGCCATCGCATCCTCCCAAACCTGAAACTTCTCGGTGCCATCAGAGCTAGCAGCTTCCCCCACGTGCTGACCGTTCTGTTGTATCCAGTTATGTACCTGAAAATGAATCTGTTGGTCGCCCACGAAATCAGCAGGTGCAATCGGGTGTGGTGTCGCATTGTTCGGGGGATCAGGGTGTTCAGTTGTCAGGAAGTGTGGCATCGTGTGGCGGTCGTTGAGGACAAAAAAAAACAGGAACGGTCCAGGAGCGGCCAACGCCACCAAGGTCGCCAATGTATTTAACGCCAAGGTTGTGAGGTACCATCGCCAGATCATTGAGCCAGGCACGTACAAGAACTCTCGCCTTACGCACACAAGGGCGGTGCCAGTAGATAAGTTTAGCAAAGCAAGAAACAACTTTGTTAACATACACTACAGGAAATCCGGTCTGTTACAACAATCTTTATTGCTACAACCATGTTTCGTTGCAATAAATGCAATATAACCACAAATTTCAAGTTTGTGGTAAAAGGCTCCACATGTTGCGATGATTTAGTTTTGTCGCGGTAAATCCGTGATTTGTTGCAATATAGGCAGTGTATTGCAACAAAATGTATGGTTGTTGCAATATTGTCCTGCTATTGCGACAAACGAACTTTTTGCGCGAATTAGTCTTTTTTGTTGCAATAGAAAATATATCTTGCACAAAACAACTATACGTGGTAATACTCAGAAAGATATTGCAACAACGGTGCCACGATGCGATAGTTTCAACTATTGTTGCAAAAAAAATCGTCACCTATTGCAACAAAACATCTATTTGTCACAATAGTGCATATTTTTTGCCTCAATATTGTCGTGTTGCAATAGCTACTGTTTATTGCGACAAGTCGTGTAGGTGTGGTAATCTATAGAGCATATTGCAACAATCCACTATTGTTGTAATAAAGAACAAGTATTGCAATGATTTTCCAATATTCCATATAGTTGATGGCGAGCCTTCATATGGGCCAACAACCCACTAGCTCAATTTGGACGTGGATGGCACACTCTATTCATTTTTATGATAATTATAGATATATAACTTATATCATTCACATTTGTAGATATTAAGTGATGATTGTTGTAATTTTAAAAAATAATTAAATATTTACCAATTTAAATTAACCATATTAGTGTACAAAGTTCAAAAACGATAGAAAACATTTTTCTAATAGGAATATACATTTATTTTGTTAACTTTGGATTTAAATAGCAAAGTTATTGCTATTTTAAAATTAGGGTGTTTCCTATCAAAAAATAGGGTACTTGTGGGATACTAGAATGCAACAGCACCGAAAATGGAGACTTTTTTAGCAAGGTATTCTAACCGGGCCCTCCATCTTGAGGAAATCAATGTTCGGACCAAGTCGTGCATGTGTTTGTGATAGCATAGGGTTTTAGCTTTAACTATCCAGTACTGTACCTGCGAGGTAACTACACCTTATCAAAACTTCAGAGTTTTAGGGGACATTCATGTACAAATAACTTTATGGTTTCAGTTGACATGTATGTACAAATAACTTGAGAGTTTGACCAGCCATACCTGTAAATTACACTAGATGGAATTAACTAAGGACAACACTACAGTAGTTCACTCTGTCACAATCAATATAGGAAGTACGAAAAGGATAACTCATGTGCCTCTTCAATCATGTAATAGTAAAATATTGGCTAGCTGCAAATGCTCATAATAGAGTTGATACTTTGCTGAATGTTCATATTTAAAACATAACCACATAATTGACATGGTCACATACAAAATCTAGTGAAAAATAAGTTCGTCCAATAAGCATTACAACTTCACACAAGAAAAAAATTCGTAATATGATGACACGAAATCCTCTTCTTCCTCTGTCGGAAAACATGGATGCATCATTTCCTACAAATCAAAGTTAAAGCACACTGTCAGCTAACGCTGATGTCAGTTAAATAAGTATGCAAACTAACACTGAACTGCAGAAACAATAAGTTTCTAAAAGAAATTTCAAGCTGAAACTGAGATAGCATAGCTGAAAATGAACCCAACAGAACAGAACAATAGTTATGGTTGTCTACCAGTGAAAACAGAGCGGTTTGCTTCATGTGGTAAAAATCTATGGCCGAACTTATCACAATTCTGTAATATGTAAAGATAAGGTTCTTCTAATATATGGTTTTTCTATTAGCCATCGTGTTATGGTCGGTTTACAGTATACACGCAGGAAGCCAACTAGTGGCTAGTTATGGGCTTAGCCCAAGTAAATTAGGGGCTTAGCCCAAGTAAATTAGCGTTTAGAGGCGGCCGTCCTCCTATATAAACACATGTACCCCTTCGTGATTAAGCAGACAGTAATCAGTATTATACTGTCTCGTCTCCTGAAGGGAGACGGGAGACCCCAGCCCCAATCGCACCAAACCCTAGCCGCCGCCATCCTTCCTCCGCGAGGGCGCCACGCCGTCGGCGCCAAGCCTCCCGGCCTCTCCACCCTCACTTCCACCCCTACAACCTCCGCCCTAGACCCGGTAGAACCCTAGCCCCTACCACTTTGGTATCATATTGCCTAGGTCTCATGGGCTCAAACGGCCACTCCACCGACACCGTCCCCGCCACCTCCGCCGCCATGACGGGCGCACACACGTCCCCCGACCAGGGGACCACCGACGCCCCCCCCCCCCCCACACCTCCCACGGGACTCAACCTCCTGCCCGCTACATGTAACAACCCGTTTGTAACTTTCCAAATTTGTGTGCAATATATTGGAGCATCATGTCATCATTCCACATGTGGTTGCATTTAATTAAATATGTTGTTTCAAATTCAATTTCCAAATTTATTTCTCATATTTAAATTCAAATGCTTTTCAAATAAACTCAAATGAAGTTTCAAAATCTTTGGAATTAATATTACCAATAAATTATCCTGGCTATTTTGAAACTATTAAAAAAATTGTCCAAAGGTTTTATCTCTTTTCTTCTTCTATTTTATTTTAAAATACAAAAACCAGAAAGGATTTAAAAGAAAAAAAATAAAACAAACAACAAAAATAAGTTTTCCTGGCCGAGATGGGCCAACTACTGGCCATCTCAGCCCACCTCAGCCCACGGCCTGCTTCTCCCTCCTTCGTACAGAGGAGGAGGTCGAGCACTTTACAGCGCACGCCATAGCTCCCTGGCACCTCGCCCCCACCTCGCTGCAGCCTGCCCCCACTGATCCCTTGTAACGCCCCGGGATTTATCCCCATTTAGTTTTTCTTGTTTTTTCCCTTGCATCATCATGTCATCACATCGTCATGCATTTGTCACTTCATTTAATTTTTGCATTTAAATTTTAAATCACACAATTTGAATTCAAATTCATTTCAAATTAATTAAAATGTGAATTTTATATCTTTTGCGAATATTATAAAAACTAGTTTATTAAATTGCCCATTTTAAACTAAAACTATTTTGTAAAGTTTCTTTATACAAATTCTTTTCTATTTTGTTTTAAATGCAAAAACATAAAAGAATTAAAAAGGTAAAAAGCAAAAACAGAGAAAAAATAAGACTTGGGCCGAAGCCACTCACCCTGGCCCATCTCCCTCTCCCTTTCTGGCCCAAGCCCATCTCACCTTCTTCCTCGTACGGACGCAGAGGAATCCCTCTCCTTTACACCGTGGCCATGGTGATCCCCACCATGTGCCCCTGCTCCCCTTTCCCCTCCTACTTAGCCCGAGCCCCTCCTCCAACCCGAAACCCTAGCCTCCTCCTTTTCTCCTCCTCTGCACCGCTGCCAGTCGCTCTTCCCCCCTTGCACGCCGTCGCCATGAAACCGGAGGCACGAGGTCGTCTCCGGTGTGATTCCGGACATCTCCTCCGACCTCCTTGCGCCACGAGATGCCCCTCTCCTTCCTCTACCCCCTCATCGCCTCACACGCACGGTGGATCCTCCGACGTGACCGGAACGAGCGCGACTCCCCGACGCCGGCCGTTGGTCGCCTTCTTCTTCCCCTAGACCGTTCGGTGGTCTCCGTCGCCCCCGAGCCTCCTCGCCGCGCCATCGACTCCCCCGCGGTGAGCCTCATCCTCTCTACCCTCTCCCCCCTCCGATTCCGTGCCGTAGCACCACTTGCCGGCGTTGCCAACATCGGCATCGCGCACGGCCGCACGCATCGCACGCGCACGGGCACGAGCGCGGCTCCCGTTCCGCCTCCGGTGCATCCAAACTGAAGGAACAGATGCGCCAACACCTCCCGCGCCCATTCCGCACCCGCACGCACGCCAGCGCCGCCGAACCGAGGTCGCCGCCGGCCGTTTTCTTCCGCCACCTCGCGCTGTCGCAAGAGGTCCAGTTTCAGTTTCGTCAGATTGTTCCGATTAGTCGTTTCCTGATAAAAGCACAGCGCTTCCTTCTCTGTAAACAGCACCGAGCCGGACTCCTGGCTAACAGCGACACGCCCTCGCTCTCCGCGTCGCGCGTTCGAACCCCAGGGCAGTGGATTAACGCCCACCTTTTTGCGCCTCGCTGACCGGGTGGACCCGCATGTCAGTGACCGTGGCACCGTAGCGTGCAGTCAGCGCGCGCCCACGCCACCGTGGCGCTCGGACCCACTGGACAGCCTCACGGGTGAGTTCTTCTCCGGTGAGAAAAGTCCAGAGGGACTGGACTTCTTACACCGAGCCCCCTGTTCTTTCTGTTTTGCACAGAGAACCCTAACAGAACATGTTTCATCACAGACAAGCCCCTGGCCTTTTGCAGAAAACACCCTAACTTTAATATGTTAATAACTTTTAATCTATAATTCCAAATTTAATAATTTTTATATGTTTTAATATCAGAAAAATGCAAGGAATATTAATATGACATTCATATGCCATTTTGCATCATTTAATTTTATTGTTTTGTTTAAATTAACAAATGCAACTAAATAATTAAATATGGAATGTGTTGGGCAAATATTTATATAATGCCCTATTTCCATTTAATTTAAGTAGATCACCCATGCCATGTTTTACCATGTTAACCAACATTTAATATTGCTGGTACATAAATAACTTGCACCTAAATAATAATTGACGGGGTTACTTTTCCCGCTTAACTTGGATTAATTGCATTGTAATGCATCTTGCCATGTCATTCATCATTCTCGTATGATCATGCTGAATCTTTTGTTGTAGTTGTAAAATGCATATTTTACGCTTTCCAGTGTTTGTTGCTTCTTCGCGGATAAGACGTTGAGATGTGTGAGCAACGACAAGATCTGCTTCCATGCGGGATTCCAGGCAAGCAAACTTTGCTTGTTTACCTATACGTTGTCTTTCATTCCTGCCGTTGATCTCTGCTACCCTAGTATTCGATTCTTTATCGCGAACCCATCACATGTTATCCTGCAGCCGACACAGCTTTATCCCCACATCCCATCACCTGTTGTATGTTTATCTGTTAGCCTAGCGAGTCGTAGTGCATGCTTAGAATTGGTTGTGCGAGTCGTCAGTTGGTCTTTTATTTCATATGCTTAGCTTGATAGATTATTCTATCTTAATAAAATGTTATATTATATTGGGGTATTATAATTAAAAGATAAGGCACCGGCGGAAGGTCTTGTGAGGTGCTTTGTTCTGCTAAGTGTCGACCTAGGAACTGAGATTTTGTCCTCGGATCCAATTTTGAGCGCACTAACCACTTGTGGGAGGCCCAATGGATCCCCCCTCGACTTTGACTGGAACTTCGACTTGTCCGGGAGCTGCACCTAGTTCGGGTTTTCCATTTGCCTCATATGCATCGATACTAGTGTAGTATTTTTACTTTGGCGGTGTGCCTTGTTACATGCATATAGGGCGCGGCCTGTTGGTGCGGAGGGGTGTGTCCTGCGGGAGTTCGCACCCTTTTGGCCGGGACCAGCATAGCTCCCGTGGCTCCTGGACTTGTTGCGGTGAAGGAAAAGAGTTGGGTTGAAAGGCCCTAATGTTTTTTACTGGGTTGATCATGCGAGTATGGGTCCAGTAGTGCACCCCTGCAGGGTATAATCCTATCGATGAGCCGTGTCCACGGTTATGAACGTTTTGGTGATGATGCTGGCTAACAAGATCTAGACAACTTACACCTAATCATTGTTAATTAACCTGATTAGTAATATAGAATTACTTTCACAATAAATGGTAACTAAAATTGTTCAACGTGTGAGTTTCCCGAATTGCTTCCTCATATTTGGTTGAGGGGGTTAATTCGAGAATGGGTTATGTTTGGTGTTAGTAGTAGTTGGTTATTTTATGCGCTCTCTTATCCCTCTCTAATTAGACGGAAGTTGTAGCGTGTCTCTTTAGGTTGCTAGTGCTGCTGCCGCTAAGTCCACCTCCCCTATATTTTGGGAGATGGTGTAGAAAATAGGCAAGTCGGTTTCGCTTGCCAGGGAGTGCCCTGACCCTCTTTTGGGTTATGCTTTATGTGCAGTCAACAGGTTGAAGTGAGACGACGTTAGCTTGGGAATCCCTCCGGCTTGGCTGGGCAGGGATATGGCGCCATTGCTTATCTTCAGGACTCTTAGTCCAATTTGCATCTTATCCGTAGTCGGATACCATTTTTGCTTCCGCTGTCATTTTAAATCTTTGTATTGTAACATTTGTATTTTGACTCGTTCGAGTCGTTGTTGTATTTATATTTTCTGTTGTATTTGTGGATGTATCGGAGCTGTTGTAATGTTATCACAATTCCACCCACATAATACGCATGTTTCGGCGTGCACATTATGTCTGGTGGGCGACCTAATATCGTTATTATGCGGATTTCGGCGGGAACGATTAAATCTACATAGTACCGATTTTCGGGCGTCACATCCCTTCCCCCTCTCTTCTTATCCCCTCGATCCCAGCACCGAACCCTAAACCTAGGCCTCCTCTTCCCTCTCCTCACGCCGCCGCCTCTCTTTTCCCTGTCGCGCACCGAGCCACCGGTGAGCCTCCGCTCGCCACCAGCTACCCACGGTGAGCCTCGCCGAGCCCCTCTCCTTTTCCCCTTCTAGTCCGTCCCTTTTTGTCGGTTTCCACCGGCGCCGGAGCCGCCCGGCCACGGACACGCACCCGGTGTCGAGCACGAGCACGGCGCTCCGGCCCCTGTTCCT
The DNA here is from genome assembly GCA_026929855.1 of Poa annua. NCBI lineage: Eukaryota > Viridiplantae > Streptophyta > Magnoliopsida > Poales > Poaceae > Poa > Poa annua. Next base: position 76,760,820 of record CM049426.1, read on the forward strand.
CGAGTCCGAGCACGAAAATGAGGTCTCCCACACCCACTACACCTCCACGCCCACCGAACGCAGCGGCGCCGCCCCTGCTTGGTCGCCGGCGATGGATTTTTTTCCGCCACCGTCGCTCTTCTCTAGAGAAACACGGGCTCGTCAGTTAACACCTGTGTCTTCAGTTTCGTCAGGCGACAACCTCGTTTTTACTGTTAAAAAAAAACCAACGCAAAGCTAATCAACAACCCTACCCGAGCCCCTCTGGTTAGCAGCACCGTAAAAAGCACCCTTTTTTCTCTTTCTATTGCGCCACTGACACGCAGGTCCCACCTATCAACGGCCTGCAGTGTCCAGTCAGCCTCGGACCCACTGGTCAGTCTCAAGGGCTAAGTTTCCTTCGGTGAGAAAAATCCCGAGGACTGGAAAAATTACACACACACCCCCTGCATTTTTCTACTTAGCATTTTAGCCCTCCAAGAAGTTTCTCCCATCACGGATAAGTCCCTGCACTTTTTCAGAAACAACCCTGGAATTATAATTGCAATAATTTTATTTATACAACTCCAAATAAAATAAACTTTATATATTTTTATATCAGAAAAATGCAATGAACATTATTATAACATTCTTATGTCAGTTTGCATCATTTATTTTAAATGCTTAGTTTAATTTAACAAATGCAATTATTTAATTAAATATGGAATGCGTGGGGTAATAAGTATATAATGCCCTAATTCCATTTAATATGCTCATATCTTTTATACCATGGTTTGCAATGCTAATAAATATTAAAATTGAGTTGAAGATAAATAATTGGCCAGTAATTAGTAAATATGTAAGGTGTTGGGCAAATAATTAATTAATGGCTTTTCCATTTAAATTAATTAGCTCACCATATCTGCTATATATTAAGTAACATTTAAATTGTTGGTTACAAAAATAACTTGCACTCTAATATTTTGTCGGGATTCCATCCCCGCTTTAAATATGACTCTACACCACCAGTTCTTCCACCTACTTCGGATGGTCGCCTTGAGCCTGCCCCGGTGAGTGTGGCTCGCGTGATGGAGGCCCAGCAGCGACGTGGAGTCTGGCACGTCTTGGTGCATTGGACAGGCATGCCAGAGGATGAGGCGACCTGGGAGAAGCTTGAAGATCTCCGCCAGCAGTTTCCAGAAGTTCAGCTCGAGGACGAGTTGTTTGAGAAGGCGGGGAGATATGTTATGGTCGGTTTACAGTATACACGCAGGAAGCCAACTAGTGGCTAGTTATGTGCTTAGCCCAAGTAAATTAGGGGCTTAGCCCAAATAAATTAGGGTTTAGAGGAGGTCGTCCTCCTATATAAACACATGTACCCCTTCGTGATTAAGCAGACAATAATCAGTATCATACTGTCTCGTCTCCTGAAGGGAGACGGGAGACCCCAGCCCCCAACCGCACAAAACCCTAGCCGCCGCCATCCTTCCTCCGCGACGGCGCCACGCCGCCGGCGCCAAGCCTCCCGGCCTCTCCACCCTCACTTCCACCCCTACAACCTCCGCCCTAGACCCGGTAGAACCCTAGCCCCTACCACATCGTAGATAGAAAGACAATAATCTGCTAATTGTAAATGAACAAACGTAAGCTTGACTCAAACATATATACTTCCCGGTGTAATATTATATTCAAAAGGGACGTAAAATACATTTAGAATAAATCAGACGTGGAGTACTCATCTGACACATACCTTCCTATTCCATCGTTTGTTGATGATGCATCTTTGACATACTGATCTCTAGATATCATTTTTTGGTGGAGAATGCCCCTTAATCTTCTATAAGAAAAAAATCTTGTTTCCACAGAAGTCCATAGGAATGAATTTTATGAGTATATTGGTCCTGCAGCCTAAGCCAAAAGAAAGAGCATGTTTAAGCTACTCTAAGCAAAGCACCAAAATTTGATGTATGTTTTCAGACCTCGTGTCTGCTCTCCTTGCTCTCCTGTAACTGAACTCTTTCTCTGTCTTAATATAGAAGACACACAACTTGTGTGTTCTTGAAAAAAAAATCAAACATTGGTGATAAAATATGTGTAAATTGATAAATGAAAATAGTAAAATAAGATTTATAACTACACATATCGGAATTCCCACTAATATCATCTATTTATCGATGGAGTTATTCATTGCTACTAAACGAACTCTTTCTTATACTATTTATGAGCCAAGAGTAGTGTCTGGTATATGTTAGAACTACACAATATTCATTGCTAATAACAGAACTCTTTCTTATACTATTAATGGGTCAATAGTAGAGTCGGGTATATGTTAGAACTACACAATAGATGAACTATATTTGATCCCAGCAATACAGACACAACAGGAGAGTCCTGCATGCAAGACTGTTTCTATGCCTTTGCAAAATATTAGCAGCTAATTAAGTGCCCAGCGTTACCTACAGGAACGCTAAGCTGCTAATTAAGTGCCCAGCGTTACACACAGGAACACACATGCTTTTTCTTGAACACCAGTACCATAGGGGTTCTCCTCTTCGGTCAATAACGCACATACTTTCATGCTTGATCGTGCTGGGATGTAGCATTTTTTGCTTAGTGTACGCTGAAGGTGCTACTCAAATGATTGAAATAGCACTTGCACATAGACAGCTTTCATCAAAATAACAGACGGCTCATAAAGATCACAGATTCATGTTGCACGAATCCATCATACCAAGATAATACTTCAATGACATGATTAATTTTAGATGTATGCATGTATTCAAAAGTCGAGAGTCCATCTCAAGTAGGTAAATTTCAGATCAGTAGGTAAATTTTACCAGTTAAACTATCGACCAGTTTATCTCCCTCAAAGAGAAAGCTAGCCTTAGCATAACAACTCGTAATTAAGCTGCAGTATAATCCCTGTTGACTATTGGAGCGACCCGAGAGTACTAATCGAAGAACAAACCTAACTGAGTCACAGTAACAATTTCGGCCACAATACAACTAACAGCGTGGAGAAGGCGGTTACCTTCACGGACGGCCTGAGGTGGGATGGAGGCGGGATGGTACACATGGCGTCGAGGTTTCCCAATGCGGTGTCGACTAAGTAGTTGTACGTCTGGCGGTGGAGGTCCGTGAAGTAGCGTCGAAGGTCTTGGGAGGTGGCTGAAGGGCAGCGGCCCGGTCACCACGGGCGGCGGAAGTGGCGACGACAGGACGGGACGGCGGCGGAGGTGGAGACAAATGGACGGCGGCGCAGAGGCTCGCGCATGAAGAAGAGATCAGGGTGAATGGGGGTTTGGCCGGATCCTGCCGCGCCGATGCTCGATAGAGACGGGCAAGGGAGAAGTGCGGTGGAGCGACGAGGGGGACGGAGTGCGGCGGAGCGGCGAGGGAGACGGAGTGCGGCGGCGCCAGCTGAGTGGGGCAGGGAGAAGTCAGAAGTGCGTTGGGGAAAATTTCTAAGAATTGGTTGCACGACGGAAGGGCCACGCGCGCAGGGAGTTTGGACCCGCGCCGCGCGCACTGAGTTTGGAATTTTCCGCCTCACACACGCGCTGAACTCTCGATACCCCTCCAATTTTTTGCTACCCGTGAAACTTTATTCGAGTTTTTGAAAATACGGTCAAACTACTTATTTACCTTAATATAAAATTAGAAAAATAAATAGGAGTAAATATCACACACATATAGTTTAAATTTGAATTAATTTTTGAAAATCGGAGAAAATAGATAGAAAGTGAGAAAATTCTTAATATTTGAGAATTATCCATCAAATATGTACTACTTTGTGTAGAAATTAGATTGGTGTCATTTTGCACAAGTTATACGCGCTTCACAAAAAAAAGCCAAGTTTGAAAACAAAAAAGATGTAAAATCATATTTCTAAGTCACTTACGCTCTTTCACAAGCGTTGACAATGAAGTCGGCGTAGTCGACCTCAAGGTCGTGAAGAACTTGGTGCAACGACCTGGTAACTCAAGTGTGTCGCCTCCGAGTACTCACACATCGTACGGTGGTCGATGAAGACTCCCGTAACTCCGATCTAGAAGAACTGCAGAGTAGATCTGATTAGATCGGATTCGACAACATCCCGTAGTACGACGATGTGCGTCGGTGGAGAATATCTCTCCCTAATCCTTTTGTTCATGCGATACTTACACCGTCTAGACTTGATCGTCGGTATGACGATACCTGGTTCAATCTCATTTTTGACAGTGTTACTTTACTCGCTCACGTTATCTTACATCTCCTGGGACCTAGTCACGTGTTGCGCAGCGTTAGCTGTAATCTTATCGAGTGGACACAAAGTATCTTTCCTTTTATATAGATGAACAAATTCTGCTCTTAATGCGTACACCTCAACATACTTTGTCAAAATACCTAATAAAAACCTTTTTGATCGCTCAGGTACAAAGCGAACACTAGTGCAGTCAAGGTATTTTTCTGGAGCAGTGATTAAGTATCATCTAAATAGGTTCAACATTTCTTATTAATGTAACCTGAACATCATGCCACGATCTCGTTGCAATACTAATCTTTGGGTATGTTCATCACAACATTCACCTAATGGTGTGGCCTCGCTACCATCTGACATAAATGTCCATGATCTGAATTCACGATCATCATTTACGTAATGAACTAGTATTAATAGTCTTACTAGGGACTCAGGACCACACATGTATCAATAATTGTTATAGATATAGTTATAGCATGATATAAACTTATTACGAACTTAACATATGAACTTAACGAGATATGTTAATAATCACTATATGGAAACAATGTAACTAACTACGACATGAATTTTCAATCACATTCGTCATTTAACATAAATATAATTTAATTAAGAAAAAACATAGCAACTTTATTCGGCAATATTGTTTTCCATTTCAGGATGTACCCTTTCACACAATATTGGCAAATTTTGACAAATTATGCATGAAATTTACCATCACATTTGTCGTTTGGTCTAAATATAAGTTATTTAAGAAAAAATATAGCAATTAAATTAAATCCATGTTAGTCATGGATCCACCCTTCCCATAGATCACCCTACTAAAGCCGATCTGAGCCATCTACGCACTACCGATCCAACGGCTCTACTTACTTGTCCTACCAAAAAAGACTCCCAAACGCACGCCGGCCAACCCAACCCTAGCTGCGCCGCCGCCTCCCTTTGATCCCCAACCATATCTCTCCATGTCTCCCTGATCCGCCACCTAACCTAACCCCCATCCCCATCTCTCCCCCCGCCGCCACCCACGCCCATCACCCCCGTCGCCCCCCTCATCCTAGACCCCTCGCGCCTTCGCTTCTGCCTCCCTCGCGAGTGAGAGCTACCGCCAACCGAGGTGGAGCCCGGCGACGAGGTCATCCCGCACCCGCCGTCCGACCTCATCCGCAGCAGGAAGAGGAGTCGGTGGCGTCCGTGCCCTTTGGCCTGGTATCCCGCCAGACGCAAAGAGGAGAGAGAGGAAGGATGTCCTGCCATGAGGATGTCCTCACTAACCCACACATTCCCGGCCATCTCGATCCCGAAATTCAGTCGTCCCGGCGTTGCTCTCTCTCTCCGTCCGGTCCTATCTCCTAACACTATGCATCTTTTCAGTCAGGAGCCCGCGATGTGTATCTCTTTGGCGCGTGCCTCAGTGGCTTCTTCAAGCTCGACCATCGGCGGCAGCTTCCCTGATCGAAAGGAGTCATGGACACGATGTTCTCCCAGCCGTCGGCAAGCCAGCCACCACCGGGGTAAGCTAGCTACTCTTTTCTGTGATTCCTTCGGTAGCTACTCCTTTTTCTTCACGAGCGCGAGACTTTCTGACATGAGCTCGGGACTATCTCCACCCATTGTTATACGCGCTACAGATTCATGTGCATCTGTTCCGTGATTCCTTCATTAAGCTGTTCCGTCTATTTTTGTTAAGACTTCCTGGATTCTTTGTTGAAACCATATAGACCCGTGAACAACTACTAGCTCACTAGCTCGACACTTCTATTTAGACTTTCTGGATTCCGTCAATGTTATACAGTAGCATGAACTACTTGCTCTATATTTTTATTTAATTATTGCGGCTACCTTGTTAGATGGCATCTGGAACCAGTTAAGCTCATTTACTGCTTTAGAATCGAAAGTTTGCAAGAACTACACACTTGGTTCCTCATTGTACATCCATTGTGAAATGACGCTTCTCACATATATGAACATACTGTGAATCTTGAAGTTAGTGCTATGCGTAATTGCTTATATAAATATTTTGTACAAACCTCTATCTAATTCTTTCATAAAATGTTCAGATTGTGTGCTCTTGTCAACCCATGTTCCCTTTTGTTCATCTCTGTCTTATATTAGTACATCATGTAGTTATATTTTTTAACAAGATTATATCGAAGTGTTCTCTTTAATAATTCCTTCCATGCTTACCTTATGCTTATGGTATACTGATAACTGAATATTGATGTTTGTTGTTATCTTGCTGTCTGATTGTAGGCGTTGCCGCGCCAAGCACAGCACAGCATCAACAATACAAGGAGAAGCTTTGTTGTGAAATCCTTAATATTTGGTGCATGGATTTATGCCTCATATTTCTGTTTGTCCCATGGATTTGGCCCCTGACATTTGTTTCTGGTTATCGCTTCGTCAGCCGCAACCCCACATCAGCGCCCCAAGGTTTTGTGCCACATTTCCCCCACTTTCTAAATTACTGAAATGAAGAAGGCCAGGCCCGTGTCTCTTCTTGTATCTATTGCTCGATTTGCTAGGAATGATGCTTCTACTACCTTGTAGTGATATCAGAATCCATCCCTAGATGCCCTTTAGTTTTATATCAAAGATTTAAATAGAACTCTGAGGGATGTTCCTATTTATTTATGCTAGAATCCATATGTTTCAGAACCTTGAGCCGAAAATTATGGCATCTCTTGTTATATGATCATCACTGTTGCTAAAATACTATTGTTTGACTTGATTTGAACAATTGATCTGATACTTATATTCATAATTTTCCCTGTGGCAAGTTAGAATCTGGATGCAGTTGATTTGAATGGCACCATATGAGTTGTTTATCTGATGCTCGAACTGAATTTTCAATTGACTAGCAGCAGTTTATTACTTGCTATATTCTCGTTGGTTGGAGCCTGTTTTTTCCTGTTTCCTTTCTCTTGATCCATTCATTTTGCACTGTAATATTCTTACAGGATGCCCGATTGTCGCAGCTGGAGCATGTCATTATCAGAGAGTGCGGTGAACTCCATTGTACTGTTAGGATAGTAGCAAATGTGCCATTCATATCAAACTGCAAACGGCAGGATGTATTCCACTACAGGTCTTGGTTTCTCTTGTATGTGATCATCGAATTTTCTGTTATTTTTGTGATAATCTGAAGTTGGGAGATCATACTTATGTAAACTTTGACAAGTTATGATATGATATGATTATAATTTGAATTTGAATTGTGGGTTGTGGATGATATTTTATTTCAATTCCTGTATATTTTGATTTGACTATCAGCTTGGTACTATGCAATTGGGCTTCAGAGGCCTTGGGGCCAAACTCTTTCGACTGACACGTTAAAGGGCAATGGCCCCGGAAATATATGCACCTGAAAAAACATAAATGGTCTCAACTGTTGGGCTTTGTCCATCTGGATGACTAAGTTGATTCTGTTTGGTGACACCAAAATAAGTTTTGTTTAAATAGAGTATCGCCACGAAAAATTTAAATTGTCGCAATAGTTTCTCGCAACAAATATTTTGCTCGTTGTGATAACTATTTGTCACCACTAAAACAAATATGTTGCAACTTCGTGTTACAACGACAATAATGTTTGTGGCCATAAGTTAATGCCACAAATGCAGCCTTTGTGGCAAGATGCATAATGCCATGAAAATAATTATTGTTGCGATAGTTTCTTGCCACGATTAGCTATTGCAACGAAAGAGTATGTGCCACGAAATAAGTGTCGTTGGTATAGGTTATTGACACAAATGTTTATCGCCACGCTACATGTTGCAATAAAGATATCTCAGTGAACCAAATTGTGGCATCATGTGAGTGATGCCACGGGAAAAAATGTTGCAATTTCCCACATGGTTGTTGCAATAGCAGACATTATTACCACAATTGCTTTTTCGTGGCAATAACCTATTACCATACGTCATGTCGCAACGGCTCCCAACGAATGTTATTTTGTGGCAATAGATATCTATTGCCACAAACTGACATGTATTACGACGAACTATTTTGTTGGAATAGACCCGAATCCTTGTAGTGATAATACTTTGTCTGATAATCAATCGGGAACCCAAGAATCATAACCCAAGCCTCATGCTCAAAAACCGGAAAACGAAGATTGATACCCTCATTGTGGCGAATAACAGAGAATGTGGTGTCTTCGTCCAATTGGTGTGGGCTGTCAATCGCAAGCTGATCTCTAATAACAGGGGAGTCTAACGCGATCAACCCTACTGCCCAGGGGTAGGTTTCCGGATCGCTAACAGTCAGCCCATAGTCGTTGCGAATGATATTCACTATCTCAGCTAACACAACCTCTTTCTGATGATCGGGGATAGGAGGATCAACTGTTACCAGCGCATAGTGATCGTGGTAGAGTAGAGGGGCGTCCACCACCAGCATGTTGCGTTGCAGCCGGTTGGTGGGGCCGTGTTCCAGCTCCATTGGTCCTGGCATGAAGGGGTAGGGGTTGACGTTGAAGTTCGCCATGGCGGCGCGGGAGGGGGGTGGTGCAGATGGGGATGTGTATGCATGCTTGCACGGATCGAAATGATCCTTCTCGGGAGCGCAGGCAGTAGCTAAGGCAGGTGCAGTTGATGAGAAAGGAAGGGGGGGAGGAAGTGGATGGTATACCAATTAAGTCCTTGCCGTCAAAAAGGGTAGAGGAATCGTCCGGGGGTAAATCAGTATTACTATCAGATATCGCTGACGAGATTTCCGCGGGAATAATGGTATGCCTAGCACTCTTGCCCAAAAAAGTTTGCTGCAGGTCATAGGGCTTAGGAACCCACGAGATCCTTGTAAGTGAACGGTTTGAAATATCACAGTCAGATCCTTTGTGGCCGAAAAGGTGACATCTAGCGCAAGCAATATATCCTGGGCAATTCTTTGATAAGTGTCCCTGTTTCGAGCAGGCCATGCAAACGATCGATGAATCCAGCCCAGGAGCCAGGGGAGTGCGTGTAAGACAGGCTTGATCAACATGCCAGGTGGAGCCACACGGGCAGCGGCCTAAGAGTTCACAAATGGTTGAATTTGCTGGAGGGGGACGCCATAATTCCAGGGTGGACTGAATTTCGAAATTTGAATAGCCTGCCTGCCGGAGATCGAGGATATGTTCCAAACAGGTGCGCGAAAAAGACCGATCCCGAGCAAATAACTTGTGCCAGAAAATTACGTGGCAGGATTTGCTGCTGCCAAAGAAACGTCGGGGCCCTAAATCCGGGGTAGCAGTAACATCACAGGAAATGTCTCCGAATTGAATGCGGACAGTTTTTTCCTCAGCACGGTTCGCCGCCGGCGAAGCCTCCGGTGTGGGCACCGGCGCAGGAGAGAAGGATCCAAATTTGATGTCCGTATCAGCACGTACAATCGGCTCAGCCGGAGAGGTATGCAATATAAGCCCAAACTTTGCAAGTTCCTCAGCAGATTTAGGATCCGAGGGGCACCCTCCAAGAAAATTCATAGGATAATGGACTGCAAGCGAGTGGGAAGCAAAAGGAACCGAAACCTTGGATGAACAAGCAGATTTTCTTGGAGACTGGGGTCAAGTCACATGAGTCAGGAGCTACACACGTCTCTTTCCGAACCCAGGATGGGTATTGATCAAATGGAGTGCACCGTCGATATAGCGAAAATACGCAGTGAAAATCTGGCCAGAGTCTATCCCGAAGAGAGAAAATAAAATGCCCGACCTTGCTAGAAGCCACGGAGAAGCGAAACCGGCGATCACGCAAATGGAGAACACGAAAACCGACAGCATCTCCACCAAGGCAGCATTCGAGAGCAAGTCCCACCGAATCTTCAGAGAGAGCGAAGGAGGAGTAGGGGAAGGTAGCCAACAAGAAGAATTCTTTGGCGGACGTGGAGGGGGAGAAATGTACCGTAGAGTTGAAACGTCGATGAACCTGAGCCGCCAGGGCCTTGCCCGGCCTGAAGTCCCAGAGTAGTAGGGCGTCCATGACTAGGTGGAGGAGGCATCGCCGCCGGTGGTGGGGAGGCGGCCGTGGGGTTGGTGGGAGGGTGGGAGGAGAGCCATTATTCCTAGAAATTGCAAAGTAAAAATATATGCAAATGATCAAGTTATGGTCATTTTCAAGTCATAGTTTGTGATAAATATCTTATATTCCATGAATAGGTGAAAATTGGTAGAAAAAACAACCATGTAAAAGAAATCTTGAAATTATTTTCATAAATATCATTTTCAATTTTTTAAGTACAAAAACTGACTTTTTTTGTGAACAAATTACCAAAAATATGATGCAAAATGGAACCCATTTAATTTTCATGGAAACAAGTACACATATGATGGATAATTCTCAAGTATTAGATTTTTCCTTGATTTCTACTTAATTTCCCCTAGTTAAATGAGTTTATGCCTATTTTTCAAAAGTAATTCAAATTTGAACTACAACTTTTTGATAGCTTGGTCTAAATTTTTTGGAAAAATCATTTTAAGGTACCCAACTAGTGGTTCAATCACAGAAAAATTGATAGTACTATAAAACATTACATCTTCTGATGAATTGTCATCGCGACCGTTTTGACTTTCTTTATGAAAAATTAAATAATGTGATAAACACTTCAAAAAAAGAAATCCTTTGGAATGGGTACTTTATATGTGTACTAGTTGCTATGAAAAATTATAAACTTTAATTTTGAATTATTTTGCAAAAAAAGTCGTCACAAAAAGGTCTATCATGTATAGACATCTAAAAGTTTCAAGGCAATTGATCATGTTATGGTCATTTTCAAGTCATAGTTTGTGAAAAAGATCTCATATTCCACAAATAGGTGACAATTGGTATAAAAAAACCATGTCAAAGAAATCTTGAAATTATTTTCATAAATGTCATTTTCCATTTTTAAGTGCAAAAACTGACTTTTTTTGTGAACAAAGTACCAAAAATATGATGCATGGCAACCATTTAATTTTCATGGAAACTAGTACACAGATGATGGATAATGCCAAGTATTAGGTTTTTCCTTGATTTCAACCTAATTTCCCCTAGTTAAATGAGTTTCTGCCTATTTTTCTAAAGTAATTCAAATTTGAACTACAACTGTTTGATAGCTTGGTCTGAATTTTTTGGAAAAATCATTTTAAGGTACACAACTGGTGGTTATATCATAGAAACATTGATAGTTCGATAAAACATTACATCTTCTGATGAATTGTCATCGCGACCGTTTTGACTTTCTTTATGAAAACATTAAATAATGTGATAAACACTTCAAAAAAAAAAATCTTTGGCATGGAGACTTTATATGTGTACTCGTTGATATAAAAAATTATAAACATTATTTCTGACAAAATTTGCAAAAAGAGTCTTCACAAAAAGGTCTATCATGTATAGACATCTAAAAGTTTCAAGGCAAATGATCAAGTTATGGTCATTTTCAAGTCATAGTTTGTGATAAATATCTCATATTCCACGAATAGGTAACAATTGGTATAAAAAACAACCATGTCAAAGGACACCTCGAAATCATTTTTATTAATATCATTTTCAAATTTTTAAGTACAAAAACTGACTAATTTTGTGAACAAATTACCAAAAATATAATGCAAAATGGCACCTATTTAATTTTCATGGAAACTAGTACACATATGATGGATAATTCTCAAGTATTTGATGTTTCCTTGATTTCTACCTAATTTCCCCTAGTTAAATGAGTTTATGCCTATTTTTTAAAAGTAATTCAAATTTGAACTACAAGTTTTTGATAGTTTGGTCTGAAATTTTTGGAAAAATCATTTTAAGGTACCCAACTAGTGGTTATTTCACAGAAACATTGATAGTACTATAAAACACACATCTTCTGATGAATTGTCATCGCGACCGTTTTGACTTTCTTTATGAAAAAAATAAATAATGTGATAAACGCTTCAAAAAAGAAATCCTTTGGCATGGGTACTTTATATGTGTACTAGTTGCTATGAAAAATTATAAACTTAATTTTTGACAAAAGTTCCAAAAAAAGTCGTCACAAAAAGGTCTATCATGTATAGACATCTAAAAGTTTCAAGGCAATTGATCATGTTATGGTCATTTTCAAGTCATAGTTTGTGATAAAGATATCATATTCCACAAATAGGTGACAATTGGTATAAAAAACCATGTCAAAGAAATCTTGAAATTATTTTCATAAATATCATTTTCCATTTTTTGTGCAAAAACTGACTTTTTTTGGAAACTAGTACACAGATGATGGATAATGCCAAGTATTAGGTTTTTCCTTGATTTCTACCTAATTTCCCCTAGTTAAATGAGTTTCTGCCTATTTTTCGAAAGTAATTCAAATTTGAACTACAACTGTTTGATAGCTTGGTCTGAAATTTTTGGAAAAATCATTTTAAGGTACACAACTGGTGGTTATATCATAGAAACATTGATAGTTCGATAAAACATTACATCTTCTGATGAATTGTCATCGCGACCGTTTTGACTTTCTTTATAAAAAAATTAAATAATTTGATAAACACTTCAAAAAAATAAATCTTTGGCATGGGGACTTTATATGTGTACTAGTAAAAATAAATGAAATAATTGTAGTTTACGATGGCTCTTCCACCCCCTCCTCCCACCGGAGGCTCTCATGGCGATGTCCATATTTAGGCGATCTGGACTCCCTCCCAATGGCGACAATGGGTTGCGATCCCTACGCGGATCCCTCCTCCATTGTGCACGTCCTGGATTTCTCCCCTGGTCACAAGATCCGGGCCAAGTTGTTCTCACAGGGGCTAATACAGTCCCAATTGGATCCATTCCAGTGAATTTGGATGCTTCCTTTGGAGCCAATGCTGATCAGATTAGATCTGACAATATTGTTTTTGGTACCGTCAATCAAGGATCAGAAAGAGGCGGAAATTACGGATCTTCAAATCGGGATGCATGTTGGGCCATATCTGCCAGGGTAGGCCCATTTAAGTCGGCCTACTATGTGACCAGCCCACCACCAACACCGACCTCTTCACCAGCCGTCCCCTGTCAGGAGACTTATGCTAATTATGATCAGATTATCTGTCGTAACTGTCTTGCTGAAGGTCATCTCGCCCCTAACTGTATTAGTAAAATCCGCTGCAGAATTTGCTATGGTTATGGGCACATTGGCAGGAATTGCTTTAAAAAAGGTAGTAAATCACTTATTTACCGGAAAAAATCTGTTCAGCCAGACAAATCTCTGTTTAGAAGGCAGGGGGACGCTGCTCCTTCCCCAAAAAACCTCAGAAGCCTTCTCGAACGCAACGACGCCCCCAATCCGCCAGCACCATCTCCGCCATTGCCGATGGCAAACTACCCCTGTGATTTCATCCCCCACCTTCCGGCGGGCGTCGGCTTCATCCCACCAAATGGATTGAGGCCTCAGCGCGGCTATGTGACGGTGGGAGGCTCACTGCCTAACTCTTGTGACACCTGGGCTATTGTCGTCATCGAACCAGAGCCTCATCCAGAGCAGTTCGAAGGTACTACTCTTCTGATCACCCAGTTTCTTGAGCAGTAGAGGCATCTCAATGTGAGGGCTACTTCCCGCAGTGGATTAGGAGCTATGCTTGTTAGGTTCCTGGATGTTGTGGAGAGAGACAGTGCAGTCATGAACAACCCTTATTTCATTGGCAACACAGTTGTTCGCATCATTGAGCAGAACAGGGGCAGGAACCATAGATCTGTCACTTTTACGCATGATTGCTGGTTAATGCTCATGAATTATCCTCAAGAATGCTGGAACCTGGATACCATTGTTCTTTCCTTAGCACAGTATGGTAGAGTTTTAATATGGAACAGAGATGATTCTAATATGTCAAGAATCCTGGTTAAGTTGAGAGCCTTCAGCATTGATAACATACCTCTGAGTATTGTTGTATCTCAATCCACCTCCAACCTGGGTACTGGGGACTCCTGGTCTTGCTCAACAATAATCCTATCTGTTGTTATGTTGGGAGCAGGACCAGGCGATGAAGACATACTACCTCCTGAAGGTGAGAACCCTCATCCTGTGCCTATTGTTATGGATGATTTTCACTTCTGGCATGCTGATCATGAAGGGGAGATGCAACATGGTGGAGCACAAGATGAAGCAGTTGCCAATGCTAATGATAATGAGCACATCGTGGAACCTGTAATTGTGACACCTCCTCAGAGCCCTGTTCCTGCTCAGGAAGAGGATATGGAGATACAAATTGATAATGAGGAGGTACAAATTGTGGTTCCTTTGAACGACGTTATTGCAGAGCAAGCCCCACAAGATCATGCTGACCAAGCACCTGCTGATGCACCTGCAGAAGAACCAATGCCAGTTATCCAGGCTCCTCTGAGGAGAAGGCGTGGTAAGGCTGCTGTTCCACCAAATATGGAGGGTGTACGTCGCAGTAACAGACTTGCTGGTCTTAAAGCTGGATACAAAGATAAGCCACCAATGGATCTTACCTTGGTTGAAGGAGGATCTAGCACATCAAAGAACCTCTCTGTTGAATTTGAAGCTCATGTGATTGACACATCTGCACTCCCTCCACCCTTTCTGCCTACTAAGATCCTACATGCCATTGGTGGGTCCCACTGTCAGATGACGTCTACGATGCTGTCAGAGGCTGAACTGAACTATGACAGTTCCTATGATAGTGTGGAAAGCGACTAATGGTTCTGAGACAACCATTAAATGTCTCACAGTCAGTCTGGACAGTTGTTTAATGCTAGAGTCTGAATTTGGTTGTCAGTTTATGCAGTCTGTATTCAGTGAATTGTTGTTTCAGTCTATTTGGTTGTGCTTATCATATGTCGGGGATCTGAACTGTTATTTTGCCACTGCTTTATGTATCAGTTATGTTGAACATGGTCTATGTCAGTCTCTTTGTTTTGTCTTTGTGAGCCATGTTATGTTGATGCTAGCTCAGTGGTGGATACT
This sequence comes from Poa annua, assembly GCA_026929855.1. Taxonomy (NCBI): domain Eukaryota; kingdom Viridiplantae; phylum Streptophyta; class Magnoliopsida; order Poales; family Poaceae; genus Poa; species Poa annua. The sequence goes on from CM049426.1 coordinate 76,775,917, forward strand.
GTCGATATTATCGACTTTATTTAAGCTCTGTGATTGGTGCTTTTACTCAGCCTGTACTGTTAATTATTTTAAATCACAAGCTCTACTGCACCTAGACATGTATTCCTCACCTGGGACTTTTATGAACTCCCAGTGGCCACACTTATCAACTGTTTCCAATGAGTAGAGCCTGGTACATCGTTGACTGGAACATTAGAGGGATTAATTCCCAAACTCGTTGGAATGAGATTAGAGCAAAAGCTGATGAAAGCAATTGTCACATCATGTGCCTTCAAGAGACTAAGAGAGAGCACTTTGATCACGCTTATATCAGGAATTTCTGTCCACGAAGAATCAATCAATTTGCTTTCTCCCCTGCCAATGGAAACTCTGGAGGCATCATCACTCTCTGGAACGGTAACCTATTCGATGGTACAGTGATTAATAATAACAAATATCAATTAACTGTTCACTTGATCTGTAAACTATCGGCCCGTGTTCTGTATATTACAAATGTTTATGCCCCCACTGAGGCGACAGAGAGAGACATCTTCCTGAACTGGTTACATGAGGTTGACATTTATCTTATGGAGTATTGGATTATTATGGGGGATTTCAATCTTATTCGATCACCTGAAAGCAGGAATAGACCTGGTGGTGACATCAATAATATGATGCGCTTTAACCAGACAATACAACACCTAGACCTGGTTGAAATCCCTCTAAAAGGTAGAGCATATACTTGGAGTAACATGCAGGTTTCACCCTTGCTAGAAAAATTAGACTGGGTTTTCACTACCCCTAATTGGACCAGCACCTTCCCTAACACATATGCCACACCACTGAGCAACAGCACTTCGGATCATGTGCCAATCTTAGTGTCTATTGGGTCTGAGATGCCAAAATCACAACTATTTCGCTTTGAGGAATACTGGCTTGAGTTTGATGGTCTATCTGAGGTTGTCAGCACGGCTTGGGCTGAGTCTGAATACTTCAGTAACTCTACGAAAGATATTACTGCTAAATTGAAAGTTCCGAGGAATGGTATTAAAAAGTGGAGTAAAAATCTTTCGCAGCTTAGTAACATCATCACCTCTTGTAACTATGTATTGGCTCTGTTATCTGGGCTAGAGGAGCAAAGAGACCTGTCTGTCCAAGAGAATAATTTTAGAAGGCTTCTAAAAGCTCATGTGGGTAAACTCTTAGAAGCTAAGAGAATCTTTTGGAGAAATAGAGCTAAGATAAAATGGGCAAAACTTGGGGGTGAAAATACAAAAAATTTCCATACAGTGGCTTCACATAATTTCAGATGTAACTTTATATCCAGCATCCACACTGAGGATAATATTATCCTGTTGGATCATGATATGAAAGCGGCTCATATTTGGAGATCTTTTAAAAAAAGAATTGGTATATCTGAAAACAGTTTGAATACTGATCTTATCGGACAATATATTGTGCCAGTTCAGAACATTGATTTCTCTCAACTAGAAGTGTCATTTACACTGAAGGAAATGGATGATATTGTCAAGAATATGCCCTCGGACAAATCGCCTGGGCCTGATGGATTTAATGGTGCTTTCCTAAAAAAATACTGGAATACTGTTAAAAGTGGTTTTTACAAGCTATGCTTTGATTTCTATGAGGGAAATGTTGACATTGAGAGTATTAATACATCATATATCACACTGATACCCAAAGTGAATTCCCCCATCTATACTAATGATTTCAGGCCAATATCATTGGTGAGTCTACCTCTGAAGTTCCTTACTAAGCTACCGGCCAACAGATTACAGACTGTCTTGATTTCTTTAGTGCACAAGAATCAGTATGGTTTCATAAAAAGTAGAACAATCTAGGATTGTCTGGGCTGGGCATATGAATATCTCCACTTATATCATAAATCCAAAAAGGAAATTGTCATCTTTAAGATTGACTTTGAAAAGGCCTTTGATAAAGTGGAATACAGTGCTATATTTGAAACCATGAGATGCTTAGGTTTTGGTGACAAATGGTGCAAATGGATTAAGTGCATTTTCTCCTCTGCATCTGCATCTGTGTTACTTAATGGTGTTCCTGGGAAAACAATTCACTGCAAGAGGGGTGTCAGACAAGGAGATCCCCTTTCACCTCAGTTATATGTTCTGGCATCTGAATTGCTACAGTATATGGTTAACAAAGCTTGGTCGGATGGGGACCTAAACCTTCCTCTAGATTGTTCATTTGAATTGAAATTCCCTATTATCCAATATGCTAATGATACTCTTGTTATCTTGCCTGCTAGTGTGGATCAGTTGAATGCCTTCAAGCACATCTTAGTTTTCTTTACATCCATTACTGGACTTAAAGTTAACTATAGCAAATCATCTCTGGTTCCTATCAATATTAGCCCTGAGAGATGCAGTGAGCTGGCTGAGTTCATATCATGTAAGCCTGAAGCACTGCCATTTACATACTTAGGGTTAACTATGGGAACCACTAAGCCAAGGTTAGAGCACTTTATTGGCATTTTGGAAAGAGTTGACAGGAGATTAGGAGGGATATCTAATTTTCTCTCCTATGATGGAAGATTAACGGTAGTTAAATCCATTATCATCTCCATCCCACTATTTGCTATGTGCACCATTAAAATGCCAATGAGATTCCTTGACATAGTGGAAGGATCTACCAGAGGCTTTCTTTGGAGGAATAAAGACATACATAAGAGGGGGAATTGTCTCATTAAATGGGAGCAAATATGTAAGCTCAAAAAGGCAGGTGGACTTGGAGTTATTAACCTGCGAAAACACAATCTTTCTCTGCTCATGAAGCATCTATACAAATTTATGAATAGGGTTGACTTGCCTTGGGTTAAACTTATTTGGGAAGCCCATTATCCCAATTACAAGTTACCACAAGTGCAAGCCCGATGTGGCTCTTTCTGGTGGAAGGATGTGTGCTCACTGTGGGATCAGTTCATGGAGGTTACTACCTTTTTGGCCAGAGATGCGAGGACTATCAGATTTTGGAAAGATAAATGGAGAGACACGACTGCTATGGTTGACTACCCCCATCTGTTCTCCTTTGCACGACAGCAGAACATCACCTTAGAGCAGATGTTAAATTCAGATACAGATAATATCCTAAATCATTTTCATCTGCCACTATCGATGGATGCATTTCATCAGAGTCAAGAGATACTGACGGTTTTAAACCACACAGAAAGATCTACTCAATATGATGCTTGGAATCTGCTTAATGGGGCTAGGTTCTCTGTAAAAAGGGTCTATGATGCTATGACCGCTGATGACCAGGCACCCGCTCCCTTCCAATGGTTATGGAAATCATGTGCTCACTACTCCATGATCGCCTGAATACCAGAGACATCCTCTGTCGAAAAACCTTTTTCATAGATGACACGTCATGTGTTCTTTGCCATGATGCTCCTCTAGAATACATGCAACATCTATTCTTTGGATGTGACTTCAGCCAAACATTCTGGTGGAGATTAAACCAGGAGTGGAATTATGATCTGGACTTATATCAGATGCTTATGGATGGGAAATATCGAGCAGGACAAGTCTGTTTCACTGAATATTTAATCATTGGATGTTGGAGTATATGGAAGCACATGAATGACATCATATTTGAGGCTGGGCAGTGTAGTGTTGATCTTTGTCTCCTCTTATTCAAAGAGGTTTTTATTCTTGCTATGCATAGAGCTAAGCCATCTCCTAGAGAAGGCATGCAACAATGTCTTGATGCCATGTAATTTTTTGACAGGAAAACTATTCCCCCATCTGTAAATATGTGTACTAGTTGATATGAAAAATTGTAAACTTTATTTCCGACAAAATTTGCAAAAAAAGTCTTCACAAAAAGGTCTATCATGTATAGACATCTAAAAGTTTCAAGGCAAATCATCAAGTTATGGTCATTTTCAAGTCATAGTTTGTGATAATATCTCATATTCCACGAATGGGTGACAATTGGTATAAAAAACAACCATGTCAAAGGACACCTCGAAATCATTTTCATTAATATCATTTTCAATTTTTTAAGTACAAAAACTGACTATTTTTGTGTACAAATTACCAAAAATATGATGCAAAATGGCACCTATTTAATTTCATGGAAACTAGTACACATATGATGGATAATTCTCAAGTATTTGATTTTTCCTTGATTTATACCTAATTTCCCCTAGTTAAATGAGTTTATGCCTATTTTTCAAAAGTAATTCAAATTTGAACTACAAGTTTTTGATAGCTTGGTCTGAAATTTTTGGAAAAATCATTTTAAGGTACCCAACTAGTGGTTATTTCACAGAAACATTGATAGTACTATAAAACACACATCTTCTGATGAATTGTCATCGGGACCGTTTTAACTTTCTTTATGAAAAAATTAAATAATGTGATAAACGCTTCAAAAAAAGAAATCCTTTGGCATGGGTACTTTATATGTGTACTAGTTGCTATGAAAAATTATAAACTTTATTTTTGACAAAATGTGCAAAAAAAGTCTTCACAAAAAGGTCTATCATGTATAGACATCTAAAAGTTTAAAGGCAGTTGATCATGTTATGGTTATTTTCAAGTCATAGTTTGTGATAAAGATCTCATATTCCACAAATAGGTGAAAATTGGTATAAAAAACAACCATGTCAAAGGAAATCTTGAAATTATTTTCATAAATATCATTTTCCATTTTTTTAGTGCAAAAACTGAAATTTTTTGTGAACAAAGTACCAAAAATATGATGCAAAATGGTACCCATTTAATTTTCATGGAAACTAGTACACACATGATGGATAATGCCAAATATTAGGTTTTTCCATGATTTCTACCTAATTTCCCCTAGTTAAATGAGTTTCTGCCTATTTTTCGAAAGTAATTCAAATTTGAACTACAACTGTTTGATAGCTTGGTCTGAAATTTTTTTAAAAATCATTTTAAGGTACAAAACTGGTGGTTATAGCACAGAAACATTGATAGTTCTATAAAACATTACATCTTCTGATGAATTGTCATCGCGACCGTTTTGACTTTCCTTATGAAAAAATTAAATAATATGATAAACACTTCAAGAAAATAAATCGTTTGGCATGGGGACTTTATATGTGTACTAGTTGATGTTAAAAATTATAAAATTTATTTCTGACAAAATTTGCAAAAAAAGTTTTCACAAAACGGTATATCATGTATAGACATCTAAAAGTTTCAAGCCAAATGATCAAGTTATGGTCATTTTCAAGTCGTAGTTTGTGATAAATATCTCATATTCCACGAATAGGTGACAATTGGTATAAAAAACAACCATGTCAAAGGAAATCTTGAAATTATTTTCATAAATATCATATTCAATTTTTAAGTACAAAAACTGACTTTTTTTGTGAAAAAATTACCAAAAACATGATGCAAAATGGCACCCATTTAATTTTCATGGAAACTAGTACACATATGATGGATAATTGTCAAGTATTAGATTTTTCCTTGATTTCTACCTAATTTCCCCTGGTTAAATGAGTTTATGCCTATTTTTCAAAACTAATTCAAATTTGAACTACAACTTTTTGATAGATTGGTCTGAAATTTTTGGAAAAATCATTTTAAGGTACCCACCTAGTGGTTATATCACAGAAACATTGATAGTACTATAAAACAATACATCTTCTGATGAATTATCATCGCGACCTTTGACTTTCTTTATGAAAAAATGAAATAATGTGATAAACACTTCAAAAAAAGAAATCCTTTGGCATGGGTACTTTATATGTGTACTAGTTGCTATGAAAAATTATAAACTTTATTTTTGACAAAATTTGCAAAAAAAAAAAGTCTTCAGAAAAAGGCATGTATAGACATCTAGAAGTTTCAAGGCAAATGATCAAGTTATGGTCATTTTCAAGTCATAGTTTGTGATAAAGATCTCATATTCCACAAATAGGTGACAATTGCTATAAAAACAACCATGTCAAAGGAAATCTTGAAATTATTTTCATAAATATCATTTTCTGATCAATCGTCGCGATAAACACTTCAAATTAAATAAATTGTGATAAACACTTCACATTAAAAAATGAAATAATTTTATAAACACTTCACATTAAATAAATTGTTTGCAACAATACCACTACTCACATCACAGACTCTCAAGGCACTACAAATATTAGAGATAAATTGTTTGCAACAATAACACTACTCACATCCACACACTCTCAAGCACTACAAAATATTAGAGATGAAGTGTTTGCACTAACACTACTGTCTTCCACATGAGGAGACCCTCAAACACTACTAACACTAGTACATATAGTCTTCCGAATAAGACTCAGAAGGCTCCTGGCACACTGGTCGCGGTATGAGGTGACGCTGCCCATAGTTGATGATTCTAATCTTGCGGTACACCTCGTATTCAACATACGCATCTATTGCTGCATACTCAATGTTGCAACCATCAAGTGGGTACTTCTCCAGAAATTTGCGCTGCTCACTGTCGAATCTTTTCTTTATATTCTTGTACGCGTCCTCGTCGATCACGGCGCTTGCCATATAAGCCATTCCAGTCTTGGCATGGTCAAGCCTAAAGATAGCCTGGAGATCAATGTGGCAGGCAGATGGTATCTCAAGACCCCAGGTGCGTTTCATCTTGATCCTGTCATTCGTTATATCAATGCTAACAAAATGAATGCCGCTGCAAATAAAATCCATGAGTACTAGACGTTGCTTGTCACTTCTGCAAATATAATTTGAGATCAAGTAGTATAATTTGCAAGGATAACAATATATAATTTGAGATCTTGTATGAATGATAACAACAATATGCAATGCAAATTTCATTTTCGGCGAATATATAATTTGAGAGATCAGATATATACAACAATTGGCACTTAATAATGTGCAATGCAACTTTCATTTTTGGCCAACATTGGCAGTTAGTTGTTATTATATAATAACAACAATATATGCAATGCAACCTTAATTTTCGGCACCATCATATTTTCTGCCAATGTATAATAACAACAATATAGGCAATGCAACTAAGCTTTTTGGCCAATATATAATTTGAGATCAAGTAAGAATTTTCCTACAATCTCATTTCGGCCAATATTCATATGCCAAGATTTTAATTTCGGCCAATATTCATATGCAATGCAACTTCCATTCCGACCAATATATATAATTTCATTTCGGCCAATATATACAATCAAAGAGAAATGGCTATCCTATGCAATTTCCTGTCCATATGAATCAACAAATTAAAGAAAATAAACCCCAACATTGGATTAATTACCTTGCCCATTGGAAGACCATCACACGTTTCTTGAAAGATAGTTGGATGACCGCAACATCTCCTTGATCGGTCGTGTACTCGAGATGAAGACCCATGAACTCCTCTTGCTTCCGAGCTTCGCCAAGCCAAGTAGTGAAATCGAAGAGAAACCCGTCACCTTAGCGCTATCGTTCATGTAAGCGACATTGAGATTTGTGCCATGTGCAAGCACCTGCCTGTAGCGAGTGGTTGGTGGTGCCGGATTCATGGTGGCCGGAGGGATCCAAGAAGAGGAGGGTCGCCGACCGGAAGGATGACCGCAACCTCTCCTTGATCGGTCGTGTACTCGAGATCAAGACCCATGAACTTGTCTTGCTCTCGAGCTTCACCAAGCCAATTCTTGAAATCGGAGAGAAAACCACCCACCTTAGCGCTATCGTTCGTATAAACGACATTAAGATTGGTGGTGAGTGCAAGCACCGGTCCGTAGCGAGTGTGTCGGTCCAGTGAGGAACAGGGTGTGCAGAGCCCACAGTCCACAACCCTCACACGGGACAGACTTGACGAAAACGACTAAGGACCAACCTACCACTTGAGGGGACCCTCGAGAGGCAACTCCCCCCGAGGGCCTGGAGAGGAAGCGAGGGCCTGAAGAGGACTCCTCCGCTTCAAGAGACTCTGCAAGGCTTCAACTGCCTAAAGCGGGGTCAACACAAACTCCTCCACAAGGCTCCCGAGGCCCTATGGAGATACTTCGCGGCTAAGAAATCGCTGCAGGGTGCACATGGTGTAACGCCCCAAATTTTGGAAGCAGCAAAAACTTAATTATAAAAGATCCAAAATTCCGAGGCAACAAAAACTTTTTGAAATGTCCTGTTAATGGATGTATTTTCTCTGGTATGCTCTGTTTGTCACCTTGTGTGTTGTTGTTTATGTTGTTGACTTCTAACTAGCAACCTATTAAAACTCAAGTTATAATATGACTTGTCCAATCCAAAATTATGACAAGTAAAATAGTGCATGTATCTTCTCTTATCCTATTTTTGAGAAAACTCTATTTAACATGATGCTTTAATTTTAGCAACTGCCCAAAAGACCTATTATATGAATAAGTAAAAGTATTTCCATAAAGCATATCTTTGCAGAACTATAAAGAACTATATAAGAAATCCTATTATATTTGATCTCAATATGTTGCAAGTATTAGCAACCCTCTTGTCTAAACTCCTTATTTATTAGTCCTTGGAAATCAATACCAAAAATGTGTGTTTAATTCTATTCCTACCAAAAAAAATACCCCGTCTTGATTTTTGTTGATAACCTCCTCTCAAATATTTCTGATTTATATTAAAAGTATGGTTAGTGATCCAATTGTGTGGGTGTTTTATCTATTTGATGTGTGCTTAAATTGTGTCCCATAAGTGTGTTATTTTATGAGTGTTCCTGTGGTGGTTTATGAGACAACATTTGATTTATATAATTTAATTGGGATCAAAATGTTTCTTGTTCTTATATTGCATGAGTTTAAGGTGTTACCTCTTGTAATACTGTTGATGGTGCTTTGCTAAAAAATTCTATTTTATAAAAGTATAAAAATCTATCTTCACTCCTGTTAATTTTTAGCATTTCTTGAGCATGCCAAATAGGGTTTATTTTGTTAATCTTGGAAATACAAAACCTCTAGTATCATCTACATCACATCTAATTTCCTTATATATTCTTATTTACATTTTACAAAATCATTTAATCATTAATTCTTGATTTTGTTGAGTGTTACATTATAAGGTGACCATAAGTGGTCTATTAGTTAGTCTTTTCACATTTTCATATCTAGTGATTGTTAAACCCTTTGACCTAATCTCTTTAGCAAAATGCTGCACCTATGTCCCCACTAATCAACCCACTTTGTATCTTAATTTTCCGGTCAAAGGAATAACAAAATCATCCATGTTTTGAGACGAAGTTCAATTAGCCCAAAATTATTCAAAACCCTAACCTCCACTCCCCTCTCCCCTTAATCTGATCTTGGACGTGTATTGGACCCTCCCACACCCTCTTGAGCTTTTTCCCTTGCCCTGGCTAACCCTAGAATCTCCCCTCTCTCTGTTTATTTCTGGACTGGACATTCTGTCAAACACCTGGCAGATAGAGAACACCCCTCCCTTATTCCACCCCTCCAACGACTCCAGGACATGGGCTACTGTCCAAAGAGGTGCTGTAGCGCGAGGCATCACTGTGCACCGCCTCCCCAAGCCAATCTCTGGCAAGTGCTCTCTCTCCAACCCTGCCATGCCCGTGAGCGCTCCGCCGGCCACCCTCTGGGATAAGGATCCTGAGTCCCTCTCTCCCTCTCACACCTTGTCCATTCTCTTCCCCCACCTAAACTCCTCCACCCCGAGAGAAATCTCGAGATCTCTTGCTCTCTGTCTGCGAGGAACGCAAGGTTTTGGAGCGTGGTGCAACAAGCTTCTCGCGGACAATGCTCTTGTCTCCTTCCATCGATGCTCTCCATTATTTTTCCCTTGCGTCTTCTCTATTGAGATCTACCTCTTAGACCTTCTCGTTTGGCCTCAGGAACTCCGGAGACGCTTGGACTCCGTCATGCCCGTCGCGGACTTCGTCGACCCCGCCATCGACCGGGACCTCCCCAGCGAGATCTTCGACCGCCCCTCGGCCGCCCCGACCCTCCGCGTCCGCCTCGACCCCTCCTCTTCGCCTCTCAATGTCCTAGGTGAGCCGCGCGTCCGCACCCTCTCCCTCTAGGGTTCCTGCTCGCCTCGTCCGGACGTGAGGAGGAAGACGATTGTGAGCCGTCGATTTCGCGATCAACGACCTGAGTTTGAACCTCTCTGATCTATCCTGGGCCATCCGATCTCGATCCGGTGGCTGCTCAGCTGTTCGCCTGCGAGCGCGTCGCCTTGGGCCGTCCCAGCTCGCCCGAGCGGCCCAACGCCTTATTCAGCCTGTGTTTCCTTTTTTCGGTTAATTTTTTTTCCTGCTGGTTTTTCAGAAATCTAGTGGTCTAGCTTTAATTCGATTCTGGGAGAATTCCTTATCCAAACTGGTTGATTCAAATTGTTTTGAGTAGCTATGTGTTTTCTTGACCGTGTGGAATTTTCACCATTTACTTCATAACTTGATGTTTATAAATCCAAATCTTGCACACTTTAGCTCTCTGGAAAGCCAAGGAGAATACCTACCTAGATCTATAAGCCTTGCATGCAGGAGATGTTTATAACTAAAGTTCTGTCAGGTTTAAGTTGGACACCAGTAGCATTTTAATGATTTTCATTTCATTATTAATAATATATTTTTGAGCAAATCCAATTGCATTTGGTAGATATTAGTATTAGCTATCATATACTAGCTTGGTAGAATTTTTCATCTTATATTTTGCTCTTGGTAAATTATTTTCTAAAACAGTAGGTTATTACACTTTGAAATGGATATTCTTATTTTCTATTATTTGCATGTATCTAGTTTTACTTGTTTGAGCTTTATATGTTGATTCAAATGGTGTAGGAGTATTTTTGTGTGGTACTTATGAATTTTTGTTATCATGAAAAGTTGGATTTGTCTAAAAATAAATCATATCTTGTGCTGCACACTAGTAATGGTAAAATGTGTGTGTTCCACTAGAACTGAAATATATGGAGCTAGGAGTGTCCAAATTAAGTGAATCCAATTTCTATAGAAAGCTTCAGTCCATACCTATCCATATCAACTAACCTTGCATCTAGAAGATTCCTAAAACTAAAACTATATTCATTATGGTTTTAACACCAGTAACATTTGCATGATTTTTAGCTTATGTTTAGTAATAGCTTATGATGCAAATCCAATTTTCAGCACTTCATATGATTTCTGGGTGTGCTGTGGTACAAGGATTTTACTTTATGAACATTATCTTAGGAGTTATGATTTATCTCCTAAAACAGCAACATTTTGCTAATAGAAATATTAGTTTTTAATCATCTGTTCTTAGCAAAGGTGAATTGTAGAAATATTACTAATCAACTTTTGAAGATCAAAACCTTAAATCAATCATAATGACTTGATTAAACCACTTTGATAATGTGTGGTGCATTGTTTACATATGTTCTTTGTACCCTAATAATAACATCAATTGTGTTTATATGCTTTGCTTGTGGGTATGTTGGTGTGTTTGAAGGGGTTACGGTGCAGAAAACAATAATTTTTCCAGCGAACGAAACCCTAACTAGCCAGGATCTATCTATCTAGTACATGCGATAACGGTGGCGGAACGGGTTACATTACCTCCATGTAGACCGATAGCGGGGATTACGCTCCCGCACAAGCGTTGACGATGAAGTCGTACGTAGCCGACCTCGAGGTCGCGAAGAACTTGCCGCGATGTCGAAGTCGATGACGCCGGGGTGTCGACGATGATCTGCGTCGACGGGCGTCGGGCGGAAGAAGGCAGAGCGCCAGCACCGGGGCTGGTGCGCCGGCAGCAGAGGGGGGAGGCGCGGCGGCTGCAGGGGGCGAGACGACGTCGCCCAAGCTCCTCAAAAGAGTAGCCTCCGAGCACTCGCAAACATACGGAGCCTAGCGACAACTCCCGGTCATTCAGATCCAGCTGAAATCGCAGGAGTAGATCTGATCTGGAATCCCGCAGAGCAACGGCGCTCTGCGGTATGGCTTAGGTGGAGAGAGACCCCCTTTCCTCAGCTCGGCGCGGCTCCGACTTGGGAACCACGAGATCGAGAGAGAAATCGGGAATTAATTGGATTTTCCTATGAATTAAATCAATTAATATGCCTTGCTATATAAAGGGGGAAGGGGTGTGCAAACCCCCTTGGCTCCTCCATGTGGGACTAAAGGAGGAGAGGGGAGGGGGGGTTCGGCCGAACCCCCCTTGGGCTTGTCCCACTCCTAGTCCAACTCGGACTAGGAGGCCCAAGCCTTCCCCCCTTCCTTGTAGGGTGCGGTTTCCCCCTCTTGGGCCCTCTTAGGGCCCATGTAGGTGGGAGCCCCCTTTTTTCCTTTATTTAATTAATATAAAAATCCCATTAATTCATAATTAATATATTTATATATAATTCAATATCCCATGACTCCGAAACTATTTCGGAATCACCCGAACAACTTTCGGACATTCCCGGAACCATTCCATACCTCCCCGGAACTCCTTCCGGACCACCGGAACTCTTTCCGGATCATTTCTCTCTCTCCAACAAACTCCTATAAAATTCCAGAACCTATCTCCTAGCGTCGCTAAGACCTTAAGTTTGTTACGCTACGGTTCGAGAATACTCCAGACATGGTCGAGACACTCCGCTCACCAATGATCGTCAGGGATACCTGGAAATATATGACGACCCCTGTGCATTCTACGAATATCGTCGTTGAACCATAAATATGATATTCATTCCCTTTGTCTCTGCGATACTACCTTGTCCGAGATATGATCGTAGACACACCGATGCCTTTGCTGTATCTCGTTACCGACGAAGGTTATTAACTCGTCCGCGATATTACATCTCCATGACCTAGTCATAAGCTGCGCAGCTTATATAGATGCAATATCACCGAGTGGGCCCAGAGTATCTTTCCATTACAAGAATGAACAAATCCCGCTCTTGATCCTTACGTCTTGATGCTCTTTCGGAATACCCAAGATGGACACCGTTATTGTCATGCTATATAAGACACAACGTTTGATGCTCTCAAAGCACTCCTACGAAGCAACAATAAGTACGGTCTCACGGTCTAAGGAATAAGCTATCATACTCTTATCTATTGAAAATGACAAACATCGTAATACGATCTTATTGCAATACTTTGCGTATGTCCACCACCTTATTCAACTAACAAGATGACCCCATTGTCAACTGACGTCATTGTCCTTGATCGGGAATCTCGATCAACTGTTGCCCAATGGACTAGCTCATATAGAGGCTTGCTAGGGACCTGGTTGTCTATGTATCACACGTGTATTAATAATTCCGATTAATACAGTTATAGCATAATACACAAACCTATTATAAACTTATGAGATAATGCAATAAATACTACTTATTTATTTGCCTCTAGGGCATATCTCCTTCAGTCTCCCACTTGCACTAGAGTACAAATAAACTAGCTGCATTTTACTTTATCAGAATCCCTTATCAAATAAGAATCATTTGATAATGCTTGCTTGTGGAAAAGTGTTACTGCACAATCCATGATTGTACATGCTTTTGCGATTCACTGGCATCAACTTGCTTGATATCACCATGTTTGTCTAACAACACATATGCAAATACCGTAACTAAGTGAGACTTCTGCTTCCCAGCGCTTACTCTGATTATACTAACCAGATAACTGCTCTGAAAAACACACTCAGCCATGCAGAGCCCTTGTAACAATTACAAACTCACGATGTCTACATACTTACACACCAATGTAGAAAACTTGACATTCAAATGTCAATCCCATAACTAACGCACTTCTACTTCCAGTAAATTTCAAATTTACTTTCATAACTGCTCTTATTCCAAGAACATCGGTTATATTTCATCGAGCAGATAATATGGTATCTGTATGATGTCTAATATTACATAATAGACCCACATGTCATACAACCATTACTTTCATGCATCATTACTCTTAATGATCAATTGGATTTCAAAGGACCATCCTTTTGATTCTAATCTGACTCCTCAGATATAATCCAAAGCAACTCGACTAACTATTTAAAATTCCCGTTCTATTTCAAAATAGACACTAACTTTCAAATAGTTTCACAACTTCATCCTATTCTATTGGTACAGTTTCACAATGTGTTAACTACACAAAATGAATTCGACTCCCACTCAAATTATGTCTCCACATATTTGACAACACGCGCTCCCACTCAAAAACGTGTCATCCACATATTTGAGTTCCTGAGCTCCCACTCAAAAATATGTCCTTCACATATTCCAGCTGAGTAAACTAACTATGACTCCCACTTAAATCGACATTTTGGCCTAACCAAAATCATTGATCTATTATCAATTCGAATTCAATACAAACTCCAGTATTACATTAATACAAATCCCTCAGACTTCAAGCATGTCTACATAAATGCAGTCAACAAATTTGATCTTGTGCAAGACACATTTCTTGACAAGACATGCTCCCGCGTCTTTCTTATAGTCACATTTCCATATAACAGTTTATATGACGATTAAACAATCTTATTCGTCTAATAAGAATTGCAGCAACAATTACTCTCTTAATCCTTTTAAATGTAACTTGGATTTCCAGGCTGAAGAGCCTTTGTTCGCATTCCGATACTTTCTCAACTTTCTTTGTATTCATAAAGTGCACCTTGATCTGTCAATAAGATCTGTAATACTTAATACAGTGCTGTGACCCGACAGGAATATTAACTATAACATCACTTTATTTAGAAGTTTCTTTCATGAAAATATTGCGATCTTTATGAAGAGGATTGCAAGCAGAAAACAATTTTCTAGTCTCCCTCACTCTTAATCACTAAACTTTCATTAGCAGACATATACTCTTTGGAACACTTTCCAACATAGGTCTTGACACTTTATTCCAAACTTTCTAATTCCAACCCATAAACCATAATTCGAAAAATCATATTTTCCTTGGAATTATACAGACAACAAACTAAGTTTTGTTTCTATTTGGTTTTGGAATACACTCTCATCCAATGCGAGCAATCTACAAAGAAACACTCACGTATATTCCGAATTATCGCATAATCATATACATGTCGACACTACTGTCGATCCTAGGAATTCTCGTTGAGAAAAATATCTATTTTCTAAAGTGGACATCGACTATAATGTTCCGAACATATTAGGAGATTCTAAGACCGATTCTGACAGACCATACTTTATTTAAAACAGAGCATGATTATAATTCCCCACATATCACTATATATGACATTATAATATTGTGAAACGAATTTCCACAAGTCTTTTGTGTTGAAACCATAATTCAAAAATATTGTCCTTTGATCGAATTTTGTGAATACAATATTCACTAATCTTTCTTCTAAAAAACCCCATTTGATCTATTATCAAATTAATTTCAGACTCCATAATTTATCGGGCAAATACTCCTATTTACCAAAATCATGGAAGAATTCGGATCATGCAATAACACCATTGATTAATCATTAAAAATGACTCTCAATCAATTTCCTCTAGTATTGCAACTTTAATACTGCATTTCAAACTTAATCAATTTTGGCACTCGAAATACTTAAATGGACCAAAAATATCCATTTCTTCTTTCATTGCCTTTATGACTAAATTCGATGGTGTTTGTTCTTTGGACACATAATTTTATCATTTCTACAATTATGAATACTTATCATACAATCAATGTAACTGAGATGTGGAATCTTTATTCATAAGATAAAACAACTGACTTGTTCCATAACATAAAACAACTGAACTTGTCTTATTACATGAATAACTTTGTCTTGCAACAATCAAGACACACACACTCGCTCACTATTACAAAAGATCGTATCAAAAACTATTAATGATAACTATGATAACTTGAGGACGTGAACACCAAAAGGCCATCAACTCCTTGACTACCAGCTTCAGCGCTAGGTCACATCAAACTGCGCCGCATATATGTGATAATCTGGACCTGTTTCATAAACAGAACAAGTATCAAATACTTCATCATATACCAAGGGCGAATTCATAATTCTGCATATATCAAATATATACCTGTAGCATCGAAGATCTCTCCTTCGATGGAATCAACCCTCAGAGACTGGAACTCACGTACGAACTTGTAGAAGTTCATATCGTCGGCTTTCAAAATGTACTTGCGCACATGCTTCTCATAGCTAGGAGGTAGAGATATCAGGACAGTCCGAATGGCACAAGAATCTGCCATCCAGTAATCGAAGACCATCGTCAGCTGGAAGTAGATGTCATAAAATCTCTTCAAATGTGTCTTCAGACAGGTATGCTCCTCCATGTGAACGGTCTGGAACATTCTAAGCTGCCTGAATTGCTCACGCTTTAATTCATCCCCGAAGTGCGTCTTTATCGCATCCATCATGACGCTTGGCTCCTTGCGTCGAAACAACTCTTTCAAATCGGGTGCCAGGCATACGGTCATGGTGATCTCCACTTCAATGAATATGTCTCGACGCCTACGGAAATCATCTTCCTCCTCCTCGCTAGCAGAATCTCCTGGTCCTCCTCCTAACGGTTCATCGAGAACATATAGAATGTTGTTGTGTTCGAGAATGTTTCTAAAACCCATGTACCATCTGATGAAGTTGGACCCGTCGGCTTCTAATGTAGCATCCGGGCTCTTGAGGAAGTAACCAAAGTATAGTTGCGTAGTCTACAGATGTGATCGCAAAAGAGGTAAGGTAAAGTTTATAACTTATAGGTGAGTTTTAGTTCTATAATCTTATTATCTAAAAACACACCACACCAAGATTATTATCCCTAAAATAATAATGGCGATTACACGACCCTCATCCACCACACTACCCCCGATCATCACGGCCGGCAGCACAACTTCAAAGGTGGACATAAAATGTCGATCATAACAACTCTATGACTCGTGCTCGATCTTTCGATCTTCCCGTGTTCCGAGGCCATACCTCTGAGTATGCTAGGCTCGCCAATCAAACCTCGAAGACCTTGCGCGTGCAACATGGCTTACACCCACTGTATGCGAACGACGAGATGTGTGACACCCGATCATCACGGCCTGCCTCATAACGTAGACCTTTCTTGGTGGTGCGCAACGAGGGAGAACACAATTTTGGTATTTGTTAGGGATCATCCTATTTATGATGCTACCGTTGTATATCTAGCATATAAGCAATCAATAGGATGCACACACAACAGCACACAATAATGATGCAATGAAGTGCGATGTGACATGGTCGCTGCGCCTGGACCTTCATGGCGCCATGTGCCTGGCCCCCGGCGCCCCGGCATGGCTCCGAGTCTACGGAACCCTCCAATGCCTCCGACAGTACGAGTAATAACAAAACTTACCGTAACCATGTCACATAAAATAACGCCTCTGCAAAACAAAGTTAGACGCCTCTAGCTTTATTTAGTTTTGCAAGTTTTACGTGGCAAATAGGCTTATTCGTAAGAGAATCGCTTCCCTACCTACGAACTTTGTACCACAACGTCGATCGTATAATTGCATGTTTAAGCATCCCTTTCGGGCCCTCCATTGAAAATGCTTTGCTGACTAGAGAGAGAGAAACAGACACCCGCCAGCCACAGATACGGTGCAAGCCGTATGTCAGTAGTGGAACCAGTCTCGCGTAAGCGTATGCGTAAAGTCGGTCCGGGCCGCTTCATCAACTCAATACCGAAGGCATCGCAAGTGCACGCTAGAGGGTAGCAAATATAAGAAAGACGCCCTCATTCAACATGAGTTCTAACCGTACCAGCAGTACTACGCATAGATCGGCTCTGATACCACTGAAGGGGTTACGGTGCAGAAAACAATAATTTTTCTAGCGAACGAAACCCTAACTAGCCAGGATCTATCTATCTAGTACATGCGATAACGGTGGCGGAACGGGTTACATTACCTCCATGTAGACCGATAGCGGGGATTACGCTCCCGCACAAGCGTTGACGATGAAGTCGTACGTACCCGACCTCGAGGTCGCGAAGAACTTGCCACGATGTCGAAGTCGATGACGCCGGGGTGTCGACGATGATCTGCGTCGACGGGCGTCGGGCGGAAGAAGGCAGAGCGCTAGCACCGGGGCTGGTGCGCCGGCAGCAGAGGGGGGAGGCGCGATGGCTGCAGGGGGCGAGACGACGTCGCCCAAGCTCCTCAAAAGAGTAGCCTCCGAGCACTCACAAACATACGGAGCCTAGCGACAACTCCCGGTCATTCAGATCCAGCTGAAATCGCAGGAGTAGATCTTATCTGGAATCCCGCAGAGCAACAGCGCTCTGCGGTATGGCTTAGGTGGAGAGAGACCCCCTTTCCTCAGCTCGGCGCGGCTCCGACTTGGGAACCACGAGATCGAGAGAGAAATCGGGAATTAATTGGATTTTCCTATGAATTAAATCAATTAATATGCCTTGCTATATAAAGGGGGAAGGGGTGTGCAAACCCCCTTGGCTCCCCCATGTGGGACTAAAGGAGGAGAGGGGAGGGGGGGGGGGGGTTCGGCCGAACCCCCCTTGGGCTTGTCCCACTCCTAGTCCAACTCGGACTAGGAGGCCCAAGCCTTCCCCCCTTCCTTGTAGGGTGCGGTTTCCCCCTCTTGGGCCCTCTTAGGGCCCATGTAGGTGGGAGCCCCCTTTTTTCCTTTATTTAATTAATATTAAATTAATATAAAAATCCCATTAATTCATAATTAATATATTTGTATATAATTCAATATCCCATGACTCCGAAACTATTTCGGAATCACCCGAACAACTTTCGGACATTCCCGGAACCATTCCATACCTCCCCGGAACTCCTTCCGGTCCACCGGAAGGAGTTCCGGATCATTTCTCTCTCTCCAACAAACTCCTATAAAATTCTAGAACCTATCTCCTAGCGTCGCTAAGACCTTAAGTTTGTTACGCTACGGTTCGAGAATACTCCAGACATGGTCGAGACACTCCGCTCACCAATGATCGTCAGGGATACCTGGAAATATATGACGACCCCTGTGCATTCTTCGAATATCGTCGTTGAACCATAAATATGATATTCATTCCCTTTGTCTCTGCGATACTACCTTGTCCGAGATATGATCGTAGACACACCGATGCCTTTGCTGTATCTCGTTACCGACGAAGGTTATTAACTCGTCCGCGATATTACATCTCCATGACCTAGTCATAAGCTGCGCAGCTTATATAGATGCAATATCACCGAGTGGGCCCAGAGTATCTTTCCATTACAAGAATGAACAAATCCCGCTCTTGATCCTTACGTCTTGATGCTCTTTCGGAATACCCAAGATGGACACCGTTATTGTCATGCTATATAAGACACAACGTTTGATGCTCTCAAAGCACTCCTACGAAGCAACAATAAGTACGGTCTCACGGTCTAAGGAATAAGCTATCATACTCTTATCTATTGAAAATGACAAACATCGTAATACGATCTTATTGCAATACTTTGCGTATGTCCACCACCTTATTCAACTAACAAGATGACCCCATTGTCAACTGACGTCATTGTCCTTGATCGGGAATCTCGATCAACTGTTGCCCAATGGACTAGCTCATATAGAGGCTTGCTAGGGACCTGGTTGTCTATGTATCACACGTGTATTAATAATTCCGATTAATACAGTTATAGCATAATACACAAACCTATTATAAACTTATGAGATAATGCAATAAATACTACTTATTTATTTGCCTCTAGGGCATATCTCCTTTAGTGTTATGTTAAATCTCTTTAAATATCATCTTATTTATCTAATAAGTGTGATGAGATAAATCCTGTTTTACCTCAATTGTTATTCGTTGGTGTGCTTAGTAACTCATAAGTACAGAAACTTAGGTTATCCTTTAATAACCTTAATGAATTTCCTAAAAGTATTGTTAGCACATTCACTTTGGAGTTTCACATAGTCCAGCTTGTTTCTTAGGAGTTACACTAATTTCATTTGTGTGTTATGCATGTGAATTGTTGTTTGGTGTTAAATTTTATCCAGTAGTTCCTTGTGTTTTGCAATGCTTAATATATGACTTTCTTATCTGAGATGGTTGTCAACACTTGGTTGCCATGTGATTGTTTGTTTATTGGTTGAAGTGACCTTGATTGTGGTGTCCTATTAAATAGGCCTAGTGCACAATTTTTTGCTCTTAATCATAAACTTGTTTGGACAGTGGTGTTACCATTATTTGTCGCTTAGTTACTTGATAGTAGGTGTTTCTTGACCTAGTAACATGTTTGCATGTGAGTGTGCTCAATGCTACTGTTAATATTAATACTTGCTTGTGTGTTAGGATACTTTTGTCTTAAGTATTTCCTAATCAATTAATATACTTTTGTCTGAAGTATTTCCTAATCTACTAAGATACTTTTGTCTGAAGTATTTCCTGAAACTAATATAACCACTCTTATTAAATGGTATAATCACCCTAAGTAATGTGTTGTTATATTGTTCTGAAGAACTACATTTTTAATACTGAGAGTTGTTGTGTATATTTTCTTAGGAGAATCTGTTATTGTCTTAGCTCTATGGACTTTGTTGATTGTTGTTGTATAGCTAAAGGAGTTGCTTGCTGCTGTTTGTATCTCAGTGTCTTGTACAATGCTTGCTGTTTGTTATGACCTTGTGGCTTTGTCTGGGATTCTGACTGTGGTTCATCTTCCTGTTTACGACGTTAGATACGATCGGGAAGGAACAGGAAGTGAGAAATGAACCTGAGGAGCATCAAGATCAAGACCAATGACTTATTGCTGAGCCAGGCAAGCCACCTCACCACCACTGTGCAAATCCTACTATTTACAAAGCATGTTTTGTTTTAAAATAAAATAATGCATGTTTTACTTCTTTTGTGGCACCATGCCACCCGAAAACTATTTTACAAAATATTGTTTGGCCAAAGTTATCTACTAGAATACTATAGGTGTTACAAAAAGAGTTTATTTGGTGAGCCTTGTTGTTGAAGGCTCCATCAAATAGATTAAGTTTTCTAGTAGTCTACCTTCATCTACTTACCTCAAAACTATAGGATGGGAACCTGTTAGATAAAACTGTTTGACGGAGGAAAACCTGAGTTGCTGAGAGCATTCGGAGTTGTTGCGAAAACCTGAGCTGCTGGGAGCAGTCGGAGATGGAGGTTTAATTTTGAAGTCCCTGCTGCCGCTCGAACAATTAACCCGTGCAACCACACTACCTGACATGGGTAGGGCTTAGCCGGAAGCTTGTCTGTTTTAGTGTTGGGTCTCTCATACTTTCTATGAGGACTGGGCCCTCGAAGCCGGGTTGTCGTCCGGAAGAGACAATACACTGTTGAGGACCAGCAGCCGGACAATTACGGTGGGTCTCCTGACGTGGCAGTGTGGCGTCCCAAGGAAAGACCAAGAGGTCCAGTGGAGCACACGGTGCCGAGGAGAACAAACCTACCGGGAGGCCCCGATACTAGGGTGGTCATAGTGGAATGCTTTGATCGTGTTATCCGGACCCCCGCATGCTGTCGTGTGACGGGCCGTGGTAGACACGGCGGAATGAATGATATGTGTGGGTAAAGTGTGCAACCTCTACAGAGTGTAAATCTATTTGAATAGCCGCCTCCGCGGTCATGGACGGTTGGAAAGGCCACACTGGGCGCCTGGGGAAAGAAGTTGTTTAAAAAAAAGAAACTGTTTTTGTGGAATAAGGAGGTACCTGGGAGGTATGGAATTTGGGAGAAGATGATTGGTCTCGGGGAGACAATCAGTCCGATATCAAGTCAGGAAAAAGGGGTATCCACATCCTAGTGCTTTTAAAGGTTTTACAAAAGAAAGTTTTGAACTTGGATATGTCTTTGCTATATCTAAGATTAGAGATTTCTATCCCTAAATGTTTTTGTCCAACAAAGATATAGAGATGTCGTATTCTCTATGCCTATAAGCATGGTGTTCGAAAACTAAGCCCTATAGTCGTATATAGCAGCTATCCCAGTTTTTGAAAAGTGTTTTCTTGCATTATCATGAAAACTTAAGCCTTAGAGGTGGTCTTGCGAGTACGTAAATGTACTCATATGGCTATGTCCCTGGATATTCAAACGTCCAGGTTCCGATGAGGAGATGTATGGAAAGAAGGAGGAGTACGCCGACGACTACGCCAACTGAATGTCCCGCTCAACTGCTCTGTGGGAAGGCGTCAGGATGTGGCGAGGGCCGACGCTAACCAAATCTTCCGCTAAACCTTAGTTAATATTCATAAAGTGCGACGATGTTTGCAGACTTGGTCATGAGACCATTATTTATGTAAGTCTTATACTATTCGAGTTGTATGATGTAACTTTGTATACCATGTTGGTTATGTGATCGCGATGCACTGATAAATGGGATAGTGATTTGTTTACATAACATGGTCACCTCTGACGGGAAGTCAGAGGGGTCCTTACACATGGCCTCTGCAGCTGCCCCAGAGTGACACGTGCCTCTGCAGACAATGATGCGGGCGCAGCATTTGCCGTTTTGGTGATTAAAGGAGTCAATAAAGCAGCGCCGCCAGAGTCAGACAGTGGGACCTTCCTCTTTGGTGATAAAGCCGCTGGACGGTGCAACGCTCCAGGAAGATCTTCATCGTGGGCTCAGCCACGACCCCCGCTCTGCGTAAACTGTAGGTTATCGGCCACCACTGCTAGCTTTAGCATGGATGGGCCATGTCCATGGACAATTCCGCGGCGGTGAACTCCACTCCTTCGCGCCACTGCCATGTGGGAACCCATCCTCTGCATAAAGTGCAGGGATGAGGCCCGAGGCGCCTATAAAAGAAGCATGAGCACCACCGTAGATAAGGATCGCATTCTGAACCCTTGGAACCCTAGCCAAGTGTGTAGGATAGCCAACGTCTCGAGGAGGAAGAAGACCATAGCTTCCCTATTCAAGCACCAACCTGCCTCAAGAGAGCCCTCGACAAGCTCATTGTACTGTAGTCCCTGCAGTGCAATACAGACAAGCAGAAATAGCGGTGTTACCTTCTCCTGAGGGTCGTGAACCTGGGTACGGGCTGGTGTTCGTCTCTGTCATGCCGTCCCTCTCTAAGCTCGGTGAGCAGCGTCGTCGAGCCTCTCGAGGGTTGTCTGACGTCCGTGTTCAATCCCCCTTCGAACTACTCTTCAGGGTGTGACTATCCCTGTTCCGTGGGAGTCACTCTCCGACATTTGGCGCTCCAGGTATGGGATTGAGGCGCGTCAACAACCTTCGAGCCGCTTCCGCGACATGACGGACACTCGCACCCCCCGCTCCACCAGGCAAGCACCCGAAGAAACCAACGCCACGCCTGACGCTACCGCCACTTCTGGACGACGGGGTCGCCCCCGCCGTGAGGAGCGCGCCAACACCGGCCCACATGTGGAGGAGCCTAAGAGCGAGCCCGAGCACGACGGGGAGGAGCACCCCGAGCACCACGCGGACGTGGAGTCCTCGCATAGGACGCAGCACCCGAGCGGCTCCTCCCTGGGACTCGCGGAGCCAGGTCCGCACACCGCTCTTCTCATGGCGCAATAACTTCTCCGCTACCGGCCTACTCCAGAGGCTCACGAGCAGTGGCTGGAACGCCTCAACCACCTCGTCGGCATCGCCACAACTCGCCCTGCTCCGTCGCGATCGGTCGTGCACCACTCCCTCGCAGGCATAGCTGCGCCTGACGCGCCTCCGCCTCATCCGGGACCCGCTCCGGCCGCGACACAAAGAGCCGCTTCGCACGCATCCTCGCCGCGCGACTTCCAAATCGTGCAGCCCACCGCGCCGGACGTGCACGTGGGGATTGAGCGCTAGCGAGACCGCCAGAACCGCCTCGTGGAGGAGATTGGCTAGGCAGGCCAGCAAAACCGCGTGGCTCTGCAGAACGGCGTCGCCACGTACGCAACAGGCTGCAAGGCGTTCACCCGCTCCCTGCGCCGCGTGATCTGGCCTCAGAAGTTCAGGCCAGCCCTTCCCCAAGGGCTACGACGGCTCCAACAACCCTTTCGAATTTCTGCAGCTCTACACCACCTCCATCCAAGCTGCAGGAGGAGACGACAAAATCATGGCCAACTGGTTTTCCCACGCACTTCGCGACTCTGCACTATCGTGGCTACTGAACCTCCCGGAGGATTCCATGGGCTCGTGGGAGGAGCTCTGCAAGCAGTTCGCCGCCAACTTCAAGGGCACATACGAGCGCGCGCTCACCCACAATGACCTGTGCGTTGTGGTGCAGAAGAAGGATGAGACCCTCCGCAAGTACATCCAGCTCTTCAACCAGGTGCGGAACAAGATTCCAAACATCCCCGACACTCAGGTCATCGCCGCCTTCTGCGAGGGCGTCATGAACCACAGGATGCTCGAGTAGCTGGACATCCACGACAAGCTTACCTCTGTGGTGAAGTTGTTCGATCTGGCGGACAAATGCGCCAAGGCTGAAGAGGGACTCCTCTTCGTCAAGATGAGCTCGCGGGGAGATGACCCTAGCGAGGGCTCCAAGAGCCACAAGAAGAAGGAGGAGCCCAAGCGCAAGGCCACCGCGGTCCTCGCAGCAGAGCCTGGCGCGAAGGGCTCCCGCATGGACTCCCCCGAGCCTGGCGAGAAGAAGGAGGACAACCGTCCGTTCTGCGTCTACCACAACAGGGGCGGCCACACGAGGACCTGCTTCGACCTCAAGAGGCTAAGCAAGGAGTGCGAGCAAGCTGAGGGCAGCGGCGACCGTGGCCGAGGACGCGGCTACCGCGGAGGCGGACGCAAGGGCGGCTACCAAAAGCCACCAGGCACTCAGGCCAACGCCGCCGAGAAGAACAGCAACCTTCCCGACGAGGAAGATGGAGGCTACCAGGCCCCGTGAGGGGCTATGGCTTGCATCCTCGGCGGGGCTGAGGCGCCCAAGTCAAACAACCAGTTCAAGCAGTTAGCCCTTGAGCTCAATGCAGCGCTCCCCAGCGTCGAGACCTCTAGGCCCCTCAAGTGGTCGCAGTACACCATCACTTTTGACGTGCAAGACCACCCCAAGTCCACCAAGACTGTTGGAACCCTCCCGCTGGTCTGCTCCCCCACCATCAACAACATCGCCGTCTCCAAGCCGCTCATTGATGGTGGTGCAGGCCTGAACGTCATCTCCATTGAGACTTTCGAGACACTTCAAGTGCCCTACGAGTGGCTCATTCCCTCCAGGCCCTTCAAGGGAGTCACCAGTGGCTCCATCTAGCCTCTGGGGCAGGTCCGACTCGCCGTGACCTTCAGCACACAGACGAACTACCGCACCGAGTTCATCGACTTTGATGTCACGCACATCGGCTTGTCGTACAACGCCATCCTCGGCTACCCCGCCCTCTCGAAGTTCATGGCCGTCATGCACCATGCCTACAACATGGTCAAGATCCCCGGCAGCGCTGGCACCATCTCCATCCACGGCCACGTCCTGGACGCCACGCGCGCTGTCGAGACAGCCTACAAGGCAGCCGCCATGGCGTTTCCGGCCAGAGAGCACATGAAGCCTCTCGAGAGGCCCAAGAAGAAGAAGTAGTTGTTCTCTCAGGAGCCAGCTTCCACGAAGAAGGTCTCTCTCAGCGCCAGTGGCTCGGGGGCTGAGGGCTCGGGGGCTAGTGTCACCATTGGCGCTGCTCTGCCTCCCAAATAGGAAAGCGCGCTCGTCGCCTTCCTCCGGGCAAACTCTGACATGTTCGCGTGGACTCCGTAAGACATGTCCGGTGTACCGAGGGAGGTGATCGAGCACCACTTAGCCGTGTGTCCAAAACGCACACCCCATCAAGCAAAAGGCAAGAAAGGAAGCCCCCGAGAAGCAAGCATTCATCATCAAAGAGGTCTAGAAGCTCGAAGTGGCAAATGTTGTCCGTGAAGTCGCGCACCCCACTTGGCTCTCCAACGGCGTGGTTGTCCCAAAGCCCACCAGAGGAGGCCGCCTCTGCATCGAATTCACTGATGTCAACAAGACCTACCCCAAGGACCCATACCCCATGTCAAGGATCGACCAGATCGTGGACTCCACGACAGGCTGCAACCTCCAGTGCTTCCTCGATGCCTTCTCTGGTTACCACCAGATCAAGATGGCTAAGGAGGACGAGAAGAAGACGGCATTCCTCACCCTTGTGGTGTGTACTGCTATGTCTGCATGCCCTTCGGCCTGAAGAACCTGGCGCCACCTTCCAAAGGCTCATGAGGATAGCCCTTGGCGAGCAAATGGGCAGAAATGCAGAGGCGTACGTCGACGACATCGTCGTCAAGTCTCGAGAGGGAGATACTCTCCTCAGGGACCTTGAAGAGACCTTCGCCAGCATGCGCAAGGTGAACATCAAGCTCAACCCCACCAAGTGCGTCTTCGGAGTGCCTTCAGGCAAATTGCTCGTTTTCCTCGTATCCCTCCGGGGCATGGAGGAAAACCCCGACAAGATCAAGGCCATAGAGGAAATGCAGCCTCCTAGCCGGCTCAAGGACATGCAACGCACGGTAGGCTGCATGGCCAGCTTGGGCCATTGTCGTGGTGGTATCACGGCTGATGCCATAGGATGGCTAAAGTGTGGGGCCGATGGACACTGTTGGATCCGGGGAGGGCTAGCGAGTTAAAGAACTCACACGGTGGTTGTAACATCCCAATTTTGCTAAAATTTAAAACTTTGCATTCATTCATCATTCATCTTATAGGGTTAACTTTTAATCATATAAATATTAAATAAAAATTCAATTATGAGTTTAAATAATGTTTAATCCCATTTAAATGTTTATTTAAACTTACTTCACAAATATAATGTTTTTTTTTAAATTATATAATGGGTAAGGTTATTATTAAAAATTGCTAA
This sequence comes from Poa annua, assembly GCA_026929855.1. NCBI lineage: Eukaryota > Viridiplantae > Streptophyta > Magnoliopsida > Poales > Poaceae > Poa > Poa annua. Next base: position 76,802,595 of record CM049426.1, read on the forward strand.
TTTAAATAACCTTTCCAAAATATATTTTTATGAATTTTTCTGAAATGTTTTGAATAAGTTTAAAAATCATTTAGTAAATCAGATTTGAAAAACAGTTTTTATTTTGTTTAAAGGATTATGTTACCGGGCCGGCCCAGACGTTATCCACCGCGCGCGCGGTCGATAACGGCCCATCGGCCCGCTCCAGCGCACACGCGCCGCTCCCCTCTCGCTGACAGGTGGGCCCCACCTGTCAGCCGTCTTCCACCTCCGTCCGGAGATCGCGCCGGAGACGACGACCACGACCGAGCCGTTTCCGTGCCGGTTTCCGCCGTGATTAGCTCCCGCGCCCCTCCTATTTATACCCCGCGAGGCCGCCTCCTAAACCCCCCCAAAAACCCTACCTCTCCGCCGTCGGGCTGCTCGGAATCGAGCTCGCCGTCGCCGCCATTGCCGCCGGGCTTTTTCGCGAGTGCGGTAAGCTCCAAGCTCCTAGAGCTCCACCGAGCCCCCCCTCGCTTCCCCATCCTTTTGCGCACCCGTTGAGCCCCTTTGCTTGTCCCATTGCGCAGCCGAACACCGAAAACGACCTCGACCGAGGTGCTCCGCCGCCGGCCACCATCTCCGACGAGGAAAGGAGAGGAGTCTCGACGCCGCCGCCGCGCCATCAACCTCGCCTCGTCATCCGCGCCATTTTGGTAAGATCCGTTCGTCCTGGGGCGGTGTTTTCATGCGGGAAGCGTCGAGGCCGACGCGCCGCCGCCGCGGGCGCCGCCGCCGGCGAGCCTTCCGGCGACCCGCGCGCCGCTCGGTTCGGCCGGGCGTCCCACACCGTTGGATGTAGATCCAACGGATCTAGATCCAAACGATCCCGTGCGTCCGATCTCATTTAAATCGGACAGATCTCGTCCACGATCCGCGCGAACCGTTTTTGTCCAATAGGATCGCGCCACGTAGCCCCCTTATTTTCTTTTTCGCAGGAATTTTATAAATAAAACAGAAAAATATGCAAAACTTAGAAAATTCATAACTTATGTTATGTAAGTCCAAATTCAATGAACTTTATATCCACGGATAGCCCTGCTAGAGTAGTTTAATTCTACATCATTTGTTTTTGCTTTTGTTAAATAATAATTCATAAGATCATCCGAGGAGTAATTCGGCTATTAAATCCATAACTTAAATAATAAAAATGTTTTACAAATAAACTCAATTGTTTTAGGTTTAGGTTAACAACATCTACCCAGGAATATTAATATATGTCTTATTTGAAAACTTTCTTAGAACAATAAAAGTTGTGTGGATATTTATTTGGTGTGTGAAATTTTGTGTGGATATTTATTTGTATGTATTGCTTGTGCTAGATTGTGAAGGAGAGGAAGGACCTGCTTGTGATTGCTATTCTTGTTGTGCCTGCCCCTCCTGCTGCCAAGGCAAGTGACTTCATAAAACACCTACTATTTTATTCTATTGCATATCTAGTGTTTTCAAACCGTATATGCAAAAGTAGTATGCATGATAGGTTTTTGGGAGATTGTAGTATGCTATGCAAACCTTTTAGGTTTCCCCTTAGAAATTCCAGTTTAGACCCCTATTATAATTTAGTGGAAGCAACTGCTGCAAAAATGATTGTTTTATGGTTGATGTGATAAATGAAAATTTCCACTAAATTAATTTAACGCCTGGGTGGATTGGGTCGATCGAGGAGGTTTCAAGTTGAGTGGCTTCTCAGGGCCAAGTCTCATGGTTGTCTTCGCCCAGCGTAGTTTCTACTTACTTGGAGCCATGATATGCGGTGTTAACCTGAGTTGCTCACTTGTGGTAGGCCACCCAGGGCTATGAGATTTAAGTTTACACTGAGTCTAGTTGCTTATCGTGCAACCATTGGTCAATATGGGCTCTGTCTTGATGGAGTAAGTTGATGTGGACCTGGGTCAAGAGATTGATGGTGGTAGAGTTGATAGGATGGTGGTAATCTCTTAGTATGATCATGGGAAAGCAACTTCTGAAAAGTCTCGTCTTGATCTTCTCCTTTTCCTTCTCACTAAAGGAGTGTAGAGGATAGTTTGGGTTGATTGAGTCTAATGGTGAAAGTGCACACCCTCCCGAGAGTTAAAACCTAAGATCTTAGCCGTGTCCCCGACATCGGACAATTGAGTAACTACACAAGGCTGTGTTCTGAAAATCTCCTCATCTCAAATTTCTTAATAAAACTTTGTTGGGTGAACATGGGTAGGAGACATGGACTTGTCTCGAGATTTGTCTCTGAAGGAGAAGATATTGATTTAAGAAAACTGTTTATCAAAAGTAGGAGAAAATTTGCTTTGCGCAATAGCCTTGAGCTCCACCAGCCAAATTAAGCATATAGTATTAGTATAATAGAACATTAGGAATTAAAGTCACTTGCCACCACAATTCAATTGTGCTGACCCTTTATAGCTGGGCTGCAACTAAACCTTGCAGAATGTCCGAATGAGGAGTAAGGGGGTCGTCTTCGAGCTACAACCAACATGATTTGCTAGTGGCTTCATGGAGAAGATGTAGCTCCATGCTACCTTTAGGATTGCGTTTGAACTCTGAAATAAAGTGTGAACTATTTATTCAGCTAGCATTTCCGCTATGCTAAGTTGTAAGGATATTTGCTTTTGGATCATTCGTCTCGTTCTGTAATAAATTATGACATTGTACTGTGATATTACCTCTTATTGGAGAATGTGAGACTTATGTGATCCAAGTCTTTACATTATTCATATGTGCCATTGCTTTCATAAGCATGGGCACTACATATGGTATCAGAGCACGAATGTTGCCTGTAGGCTCGAAACCCCTAGGATTGGATACAAACCCTAAAATAAATATTTATAATTAATAAAATTCGAAATACCATACTTCTTTCCTTATAATATGTTCCTTACCTTCTTCATTCTTATTTCGTTGCATCTCCTTATTTCTTATCCCTTCAAAATTCTTGTAGATGAAGAACTTCACCCAAGAGTTATCCCCGCAGAAAGGAGACCAGTACTACTTCAGTGACCAGCTCCTCAGTATTTCCAGAACCCTGAGGTTGACACCGCCAGTCTTCAGGGGCAAAGAAATTATGTCAGAAGATTACCCTGAAGGACGCTGGAAGATCGAGTCAGAAGTTCTCCCTCGTCTTGATCCTCCTGGATCGCAGCTGATCCGTTCCCGATCTAGATACCCCACCCGGAAGAATGGAGTGGAGATGGCGATGCTGGAGACCTTGTCCCGCATCATTGAGCAATTCTATGACGAGATCAAGCCCAACTCCGTCTTTCGACACTTTGCCAGGAGGGATAGCATTGGACAACCCGTTCAACCCTAACTTAGTGGTATGAACGAGAAGCATCATGGAGACCTTGGAGCTCATTGCCATAACTTGGATATACTTCTGGGACAAGAGATCTTCTACAGGGCAGATTTAAGGCGCGTCCACCGTCACGTTAAGGAAAGCTTAGAAGAAGAGAAGGATATTCTTCGTGTAGAAGTTCAGGTGCTAACGAAGGAGAACAAGGAACTGGAAACAAGATTTACCTGCAAGATGATAGGATTGCGCAGAAGGATGCCCACATTTTGGCATTGCAGGCTAAGTGTGCTCATTTGTGTGAACAACTAAGCCAAATGGAACTTCAGGTAGCGAAGAATCATCCCCCTGACGCCCCAGAGCCCCTAGTGTTAACCTATCCCGATGAGGACACTCCCAAGGAAGCCACAGGTGTCAAGAAGCGCAAGTGTGGGAACACCCGCAAATACATAAGGAGTTTCAAAATTTGATTAGTAAGACCACCAGCTATCCTTACCATACGAGTATTTCTCCTTACCTCATCGAAGTTGTATTGACCCACCAATTTGTGGTGAGACAGTACCTTGAAAACCATGTCCTAGCTTGGATTGCAAGTCTCTAAAATATCGAATTTATAAAATACTTCGGGTGTGTCTGTTTATTTGTTGTTTGTTATGTTTCTGTGAAGTGTGTTGATGTGCATGGGTAGATTTTTTTTCCTTTGTAGTCTCTTTCTATCACTACTTACCTATGCCCACACCATACAGATGCCTCCACGTCGTGATCCTGACAACAACAACGCCAACGAAATGATGCAACAAATGATGGCAGCCCAGACATAGTTGATGACCATGATGGCTCAGTTCATGGCAAACCAAAACAATCCACCACCCCCTCCACCGCCGCCACCACCCCCACCCCAAGTTGACCGCCTTGCTAGGTTCTTGAGGCTCATACCCAGCAAATTCTCCACAGCTACTGAACCAATCGTAGCCGATGATTGGCTACGCTCTGTGAACAAGGATCTAGTTACTTGCGAGTGTACGGAATTGGAGAAAATAAGGTTCACTTCCCATCTACTGGAGGGACCAGCGGCACAGTGGTGGGAAACATATCAGATCACTCACCCACTTGAAGGGCTTACCTGGGAAATCTTTAAAGAAGGTTTCCGCAATGCTCACATCTCAACTGGGATCATGAATCTGAAAAAGGGATGAGTTCCGTACCCTGAGACAGGGAAATCGTGCTCTGAAGGAGTACATGGAGGACTTCAATTCCCTCTCACGCTATGCCCCAGAGGATGTAGACACCGATGCAAAGAGGAAGTATAAGTTTCTGAATGGACTCAATGGTGAGCTGAAAATACCATTGTCTATGGCCTATGCTCCCAATTATCAGGACCTTCTTGATCAGGCCATTACTCTGGACAGCAACATGAAGAAGGAGGAGAATAGAAAAAGGAAGTTCAGCGCCAATAAGTACAACACTAATCTGATGCAGAAGAAACCATACGTTCCTGAGAACAGTGGGGGTCACCACAGTCACAAGAGTGGAAGTGGCCACAACCATAATGGTCATATCCATAAAGTAGGAAATTCCGGATACAGAGGAAATGGACAGGGTGGTAGTGGACACAACCACCCGTTAAGTGGGAACAATAGTGGAAAAGAGCAACACCGCCACAACAATGAACCTAAACGAGATATTAGTCAAGTGACTTGCTACAAGTGTGGGAACAAGGGACATTACTCAACAGACTGCCCAGAGAAGAAGAAGGCGCCGGAAGCATCAAAGCCTAATCCTTTCCAGAAGGCACAGGTGAATCATCTTGATGTGGAAGAAGTGCATAATGAATCGGATGCAGTGATTGGTACGTTCCTACTACATACCTTTCCAGCATTAGTCTTGTTCGATACTGGAGCATCCCACTCATTCATCTCAAGAGCTTTTGTTAATAAAAACAAACTGACTACTACAAGCCTGCTAAATCCGGTTAGGGTGAGTTCCCCAGGGGGGGAAATGCTCGCACAAACCGATTGTCAAAACTTGAGTTTAGAAATTGGTAAACACTCCTTTCCGGTAAACTTGATAATATTAGAGACCCAGGGTCTAGATGTTATACTCGGTATGGATTGGTTGGCCAAGTTTGAAGGAGTATTGGATTGTGCGAATAGATCCATTACACTCACCACTCCCGAGAAGAAGAAGATCAGATACAAATCCAAATTTGAATTTAAGAGAGTTAAGCTAAATTCTCTTAAGGGGGTTAGCATGGGAGACGTTCGTGTCGTAAGAGATTACCCTGATGTTTTCCCCGAAGAACTACCGGGAATGCCACCCGATAGGGATGTTGAATTTCTTATAGATCTGGTTCCCGGAACGGGACCCATAGCCAAGAGACCATATCCAATGACCGTAGCTGAATTGAAAGAACTAAAGAAGCAGTTAGAGGAGCAACTACAGAAAGGATTCATCCGCCCAAGTTCATCACCTTGGGGAGCACCCATTCTGTTTGTAGAGAAAAAGGATAGTACTCAAAGGCTAGTCACGGATTATCGAGCAATCAACGAGGTGACGATCAAGAACAAGTACCCGCTACCGAATATTAACGAGCTTTTCGACCAGCTAGAGGGTGCTTCGGTATTCTCTAAGATTGATTTGCGATCAGGATACTTTCAAATGAAAGTAAGAGAACTAGATATACCAAAAACTGCCTTCACTTCTAGATATGGATTATATGAGTACACCGTAATGCCGTTTGGTTTAACCAATGCGCCGGCATACTTCATGAACATGATGAACAAAGTGTTTATGGACTTTCTGGATAAGTTTGTTGTGGTGTTCATTGATGATATCCTGATTTACTCCAAAAGTCAGGAGGAACATGAAGAACACTTGCACATGATATTACAGAGACTTAGAGAACATAAGCTGTATGCCAAATTTAGCAAGTGTGAATTCTGGCTAGAAGAAGTTGGTTTTCTAGGACACATTGTGTCGAAAAATGGAATAGCAGTAGACCCAGAAAAGGTGTCAGCTGTGACAAAATGGGAAGTACCCAAGAATGTGGCAGACATCCGTAGTTTCCTTGGACTGGCAGGTTATTATAGAAGATTTATTGAGAACTTCTCCAAACTTGCCAAACCATTGACTTCACTACTGAAAAAGGAAGTCACATTCAAGTGGACTGAAGAATGTGAAATAAGTTTCCAGGAACTGAAGAAACGACTGGTGTCAGCACCTGTTTTATGTTTGCCAGATATAGAGAAGGAATTCCAAGTATATTGTGATGCCTCGCACCATGGACTAGGAAGTGTCCTAATGCAAGAAGGGAAAGTGGTTTCATATGCTTCTAGACAGCTTAAGAAACATGAGGTCAACTATCCCACTCACGATCTGGAGTTAGCATCAGTAGTGCATGCGTTAAAGACGTGGAGACCCTATCTTTTGGGAAAGCGTTGTGAAGTATTCACGGATCACAAGAGCCTGAAATATATTTTCACCCAGAAGGAACTGAATATGAGGCAAAGAAGATGGCTGGAACTTATTAAGGACTATGATATGAGTTTGCAATATCACCCAGGAAAGGCTAATGTGTTGGCTGACGCTTTGAGCCGTAAGGTCCATGTAAATGGACTGACAGCGGGAGAATTGCCCGAGGATTTAAGTAGAGCATTTAAGGACCTCAGATTAGAGGTAGTACCAGAAGGATTCCTCGCAACACTGGACGTACAACCGTTGTTGATGGATAAGATTCGGGAAGGCCAGAAGGGAGACAAAGTAATGGATGAAATCAAGGTCAACCTGAGCGAAGGGAAGGCCAAGGGTTTTCGAATGGATGAGCAAGGCACCTTGTGGTTTGAGAAACGCATCTGCGTGCCGCAAGATGAGGATCTTAGAAAGTTGATTCTGCAAGAAGCACATAACTCGCCTTATTCCATACACCCGGGAAACACCAAGATGTACATGGATGTGAAGGAAAGATTTTGGTAGAATAACCTGAAGAGAGACATCGCGGAATATATAGCTAAGTGCGATGTATGTAGTCGAGTAAAGGCGGAGCATCAGAAGCCAGCAGGATTGTTGCAACCTTTACCTATACCGGATTGGAAATGGGAACAGATAGGTATGGATTTCATTACTGGGTTACCGCGTACCAGATCGGGATATGATTCGATCTGTGTAATAGTGGATCGTTTGACAAAGGTGGCCCATTTTGTGCCAGTAAAGACTACCTACTCAAGTGCTAAGTTGGCAGAGATTTAAATGAGGAGAATTGTATGCCTTCATGGTATTCCCCAGAGGATTGTGTCTGACAGAGGTACCCAGTTTACCTCGTATTTCTGGAAACAACTACATGAATCATTGGGTACGAGATTAGAGTTCAGTACAACATTTCATCCACAAACGGATGGACATACGGAAAGAGTAAACCAAATTTTAGAAGATATGCTGAGGGCATGTGCCTTGGACTACAAGTCTAGTTGGGATGATAATTTGCCATACGCAGAATTTTCCTATAACAACAGCTACCAAGCAAGTATAGAGATGTCGCCGTTTGAGGCACTTTATGGTAGGAAATGCACCACACCACTACTCTGGAGCGGTGTGGGAGATCGAAGTTTATTTGGACCTGATATAATCCAGGAAGCTGAAGAGAAGGTTCGAATAATCAAGGACAGATTGAAGATCGCGCATTCCAGGCAGAAAAGCTATGCGGATTCCAAGAGGAGAGAAATCACATATGAGATAGGTGACAGGGCTTATTTAAGAGTGTCACCAATGCGTGGTGTGAAGAGGTTCGGGATGAAGGGTAAACTTGCACCTCGATTCATCGGCCCCTTTAAGATTCTTTCCCGCAAGGGAGAAGTAGCATATGAGTTGGAATTGCCGGAAGTTCTGTCAGCAGTTCACAATGTCTTCCACGTGAGTCAATTGAAGAAGTGTCATCCAGAGATGACAGAAACCCCGCTACGGGATACAATGCCATTAGAAGAAGTTCAGTTGGAAAGTGACCTGACGTATGAAGAGAAGCCAATCAAAATCTTGGAGATGGCAGAAAGGATCACACGAACCAAGACTATTAATTTTTGTAAGGTCCAGTGGAACCACCATACCGAAGAAGAAGCAACTTGGGAACGGGAGGATGATCTTCGGGAAAAACACCCACATCTTTTTGAAGGCCAAACCGAATCTCGAGGACGAGATTCATCTTAAGGGGGTTAGGTTTGTAACATCCCAATTTTGCTAAAATTTAAAACTTTGCATTCATTCATCATTCATCTTATAGGGTTAACTTTTAATCACATAAATATTAAATAAAAATTCAATTATGAGTTTAAATAATGTTTAATCCCATTTAAATGTTTATTTAAACTTACTTCATAAATATAATGTTTTTTTAAATTATATAATGGGTAAGGTTATTATTAAAAATTGCTAATTTAAATAACCTTTCCAAAATATATTTTTATGATTTTTTCTGAAATGTTTTGAATAAGTTTAAAAATCATTTAGTAAATCAGATTTGAAAAAAAGTTTTTATTTTGTTTAAAGGATTATGTTACCGGTCCGGCCCAGACGTTATCCACCGCGCGCGCGGTCGATAACGGCCCATCGGCCCGCTCCAGCGCACGCGCGCCGCTCCCCTCTCGCTGACAGGTGGGCCCCACCTGTCAGCCGTCTTCCACCTCCGTCCGGAGATCGCGCCGGAGACGACGACCACGACCGAGCCGTTTCCGTGCCGGTTTCCGCCGTGATTAGCTCCTGCGCCCCCTCCTATTTATACCCCGCGAGGCCGCCTCCGAAACCCCCCCAAAAACCCTACCTCTCCGCCGTCGGGCTGCTCGGAATCGAGCTCGCCGTCGCCGCCATTGCCGCGGGGCTTTTTCGCGAGTGCGGTAAGCTCCAAGCTCCTAGAGCTCCACCGAGCCCCCCCTCGCTTCCCCATCCTTTTGCGCACCCGTTGAGCCCCTTTGCTTGTCCCATTGCGCAGCCGAACGCCGAAAACGACCTCGACCGAGGTGCTCCGCCGCCGGCCACCATCTCCGACGAGGAAAGGAGAGGAGTCTCGACGCCGCCGCCGCGCCATCGACCTCGCCTCCTCCTCCGCGTCATTTTGGTAAGATTCGTTCGTCCTGGGGCGGTGTTTTCATGCGGGAAGCGTCGAGGCCGACGCGCCGCCGCCGCGGGCGCCGCCGCCGGCGAGCCTTCCGGCGACCCGCGCGCCGCTTGGTTCGGCCGGGCGTCCCACGCCGTTGGATCTAGATCCAACGGATCTAGATCCAAACGATCCCGTGCGTCCGATCTCATTTAAATCGGACGGCTCTCGTCCATGATCCGCGCGAACCGTTTTCGTCCAATAGGATCGCGCCACGTAGCCCCCTTATTTTCTTTTTCGCAGGACTTTTATAAATAAAACAGAAAAATATGCAAAACTTAGAAAATTCATAACTTATGTTCTGTAAGTCCAAATTCAATGAACTTTATATCCACGGATAGCCCTGCTAGAGTAGTTTAATTCTACATCATTTGTTTTTGCTTTTGTTAAATAATAATTCATAAGATCATCCGAGGAGTAATTCGGCTATTAAATCCATAACTTAAATAATAAAGATGTTTTACAAATAAACTCAATTGTTTTAGGTTTAGGTTAACAACATCTGCCCAGGAATATTAATATATGTCTTATTTGAAAACTTTCTTAGAAACATAAAAGTTGTAATGTTATAATCTAAGTATTGGTTATTTTGTTTTCAATTAATTAATTGTTAAGTGAATTGAGAAATTCCTAAAAATTGCATCTCATGCATTTAATACCAGAGAATATAAATCATGGATAAGTGTGTCTAATTCTACACATGGCATACCATGCATGCATACATCTTTTATTTGGTGTGTGAAATTTTGTGTGGATATTTATTTGTATGTATTGCTTGTGCTAGATTGTGAAGGAGAGGAAGGACCTGCTTGTGATTGCTGTTCTTGTTGTGCCTGCCCCTCCTGCTGCCAAGGCAAGTGACTTCATAAAACACCTACTATTTTATTCTATTGCATATCTAGTGTTTTCAAACCGTATTTGCAAAAGTAGTATGCATGATAGGTTTTTGGGAGATTGTAGTATGCTATGCAAACCTTTTAGGTTTCCCCTTAGAAATTCCAGTTTAGACCCCTATTATAATTTAGTGGAAGCAACTGCTGCAAAAATGATTGTTTTATGGTTGATGTGATAATGAAAATTTCCACTAAATTAATTTAACGCCTGGGTGGATTGGGTCGATCGAGGAGGTTTCAAGTTAAGTGGCTTCTCAGGGCCAAGTGTCATGGTTGTCTTCGCCCAGGGTAGTTTCTACTTACTTGGGGCCATGATATGCGGTGTTAACCTGAGTTGCTCACTTGTGGTAGGCCACCCAGGGCTATGAGATTTAAGTTTACACTGAGTCTAGTTGCTTATCGTGCAACCATTGGTCAATATGGGCTCTGTCTTGATGGAGTAAGTTGATGTGGACCTGGGTCAAGAGATTGATGGTGGAAGAGTTGATAGGATGGTGGTAATCTCTTAGTATGATCATGGGAAAGCAACTTCTGAAAAGTATCGTCTTGATCTTCTCCTTTTCCTTCTCACTAAAGGAGTGTAGAGGATAGTTTGGGTTGATTGAGTCTAATGGTGAAAGTGCACACCCTCTCGAGAGTTAAAACCTAAGATCTTAGCCGTGTCCCCGGCATTGGACAATTGAGTAACTACACAAGGCTGTGTTCTGAAAATCTCCTCATCTCAAATTTCTTAATAAAACTTTGTTAAGTGAACATGGGTAGGAGACATGGACTTGTCTCGAGATTTGTCTCTGAAGGAGAAGATATTGATTTAAGAAAACTGTTTATCAAAAGTAGGAGAAAATTTGCTTTGCGCAATAGCCTTGAGCTCCACCAGCCAAATTAAGCATATAGTATTAGTATAATAGAACATTAGGAATTAAAGTCACTTGCCACCACAATTCAATTGTGCTGACCCTTTATAGCTGGGCTGCAACTAAACCTTGCAGAATGTTCGAATGAGGAGTAAGGTGGTTGTCTTCGAGCTACAACCAACATGATTTGCCAGTGGCTTCATGGAGAAGATGTAGCTCCATGTTACCTTTAGGATTGCGTTTGAACTCTGAAATAAAGTGTGAACTATTTATTCAGCTAGCATTTCCGCTATGCTAAGTTGTAAGGATATTTGCTTTTGGATCATTTGTCTCGTTCTGTAATAAATTATGACATTGTACTGTGATATTACATCTTACTGGAGAATGTGAGACTTATGTGATCCAAGTCTTTACATAATTCATATGTGCCATTGCTTTCATAAGCATGGGCACTACAGTGGTGGATGCCGGAATTAATAAGATCACCGACGAACTCAAATCAAGCCCGAAGAACACGCCACAAGATCTAGAAAAGACAAAGAAATGCACGAAGGCGAAGAACCCACACACGATATAACCAGGTTCGGGGCCCTCGTGGGGAGGTAACACCCCTACTCCTGCCTTCCTCTCAATATATATGTATGGTACGAGATCTACAACATGCTCCTTGAGCTCTCTTGGTGAAAGAAGGAAGGGCGAGATGAACTAGAGAGAGGGTGGAGTAAATGCACTAGGAGTAAATAAACTAGTTTTGGCCCTCAAGTTGGTCTCTCTCCTTCTTCAGCAGTTATGGCGCTTTTTATAGAGTTCCGGCCGGGAGGGCCGGAAACCCTAATCCGGCATGGCCCCACCGGATAGGCCTAACGGTTATGTCGACACCAGCTAGTGCGACCTAGCCGCCGAGCTATCTGGCCTAGCCCTGCCGTCATCATTTCGGCAAGGACCGCAGGCGCCGTCCTGGAACATCATTGTCCCTCTGTCAGAGACAAGACATGTCTTTGCCCATCCCGAGTAGCCTTTTCCGGATTGCCGGGCTAGGCATGTCCGATCTTGTCATGCGTTACCGTACCGGCTGACACGCTCCCGTGCCAGGCGGGAGGTGACCATGCTTCCGTGTCAGGAGGAATGGGACTTCCCCCCGCGCCAGGCGGAAAAGCCTGTACTAGACCGTTGACGTCCCACCGACATCCCCCATGTCGGCTACCTCCTTGCTTACCACGGTACGTCCTCCCGGCATACACAAAACAACTGGCCAGTACTCAGACAGACTTGCCGGTTAGAATTCACCCGGGTAGTTCATCCGGATCCTTCGGGATCTTCTCCATCCGGGACCTTATCCGGTTGATCTGAGTACGCCTCAACCTGGGATCTTATCCTTGGCAGATCGAGGGGTCCGAGATCCATCCCGGTTGCCCTCGAGTTCCGTCTCTGCTCTGGACTACCGCTTAGGATGAGCAGCTCTAGGCCTAGCTTCCCGAAGATGTCTTGGGCTGCTACCAAAGACATCTTCGAGAAGCTAGTTCTTAGAGGAACCATCCGCTTGGGCATATGCTGTCCTGAAGGCCTGTGCGGGGCTATTTATAGTTTGCAGGGATGACCTTTGCGCCCCCCAAGAAATACCTTGGGCCCAATCACGCCCGAAAGGTCAAGTTGCCCCTTCGGTGTAGCAAAGGATGTTCCTTGCTTTCTCCAAAGGTCAAACACTGTTACCACATTGCTGCGCTGTACCGGGATCTGCCCTACCCGGTGGGCAGCCCCCCGACACTAGTCCCCGAAGCTGGTGCTGTGCAGCGACCCAAGACGATGCGCGGGATCAGCTTTTAAGAAGAAAAATAACATCCAAGCAAGTCAGGATCGATCTTCAGTCTTGGTACCGAGACGTCCTTCACCGACATCCCGGATATGGTACCGAGACGTGGTAGTCCCTCTGTCAGAGACAAGACATGTCTTTGCCCATCCCGAGTAGCCTTTTCCGGATTGCCGGGCTAGGCATCTCCGATCTTGTCGTACCGTTACCGTACCGGCTGACACGCTCCCGTGCCAGGCGGGAGGTGACCATGCTTCCGTGTCAGGAGGAATGGGACTTCCCCCCGCGCCAGGCGGAAAAGCCTGTACTAGACCGTTGACGTCCCACCGACATCCCCCATGCCGGCTACCTCCTTGCTTACCACGGTACGTCCTCCCTGCATACACAAAACAACTGGCTAGTACTCAGACAGACTTGCCGGTTAGCATTCACCCGGGTAGTTCATCCGGATCCTTCGGGATCTTCTCCACCCGGGACCTTATCCGGTTGATCTGAGTACTCCTCAACCCGGGATCTTATCCTTGGCAGATCGAGGGGTCCGAGATCCTTCCCGGTTGCCCCCGAGTTCCATCTCTGCTCTGGACTACCACTTAGGATGAGCAGCTCTAGTCCTAGCCTCCCGAAGATGTCTTGGGCTGCTACCAAAGACATCTTCGAGAAGCTAGTTCTTAGAGGAACCATCCGCTTGGGCTTATGCTGTCCTGAAGGCCTGTGCGGGGCTATTTATAGTTTCCAGGGATGACCTTTGCGCCCCCCAAGAGATACCTTGGGCCCAATCACGCCTGAAAGGTCAAGTTGCCCCTTCGGTGTAGCAAAGGATGTTCCTTGCTTTCTCCAAAGGTCAAACACTGTTACCACATTGCTGCGCTGTACCGGGATCTGCCCTACCCGGTAGGCAGCCCCCCGACACTAGTCCCCGAAGCTGGTGCTGTGCAGCGACCCAAGACGATGCGCGGGATCAGCTTTTAAGAAGAAAAATAACATCCAAGCAAGTCAGGATCGATCTTCAGTCTTGGTAATGAGACGTCCTTCACCGACTTGCTTAGCCCTGCCGGACATATCGTGCTCGTGCAACTGAGATGGTATCCTTAGTAGCTCACCCGGATATGTTCGTGCCGGTATGCACTTCACCTTTCGTGCCGGGGAAGATTCCGCTCTGGGGGAGGGTCCCACCCGGGGTCTTGTCACGGCAGAGAAGCACTCGAGTGCTTTTGACTTATCACACCGCTGCTCGGGTTCGCGCGCCGGGAGCCGCAGCCGATCCGAAGTCCAACCGTTGGGAGCACGGTGGCCCGCGGTGTGCCCGGATTGGGCGCTCCGGGTGACGCCACGTGTCGCTCGGCACAAACTGATCCTACCCTCGATTTGGGAGATCGTGGGCGGGAAAGTCGGAAACCGCTCCGGATCTCCCCATAAATAGGGTATCGGAGCAGTCACTCCCTTTTCTTCCCCGAACCTCCATCTTCTTCCGCAACTGCCCCGAGCGCTCCGCCGCCGCCACGCCCGAAGCTCAAGCTCCGCCGTTGCGACCCGCCGCCGGAGCCGTGCGCCTCCACCATCGGTCCATGACACTCCCGCGCCTCGGTGGCACCTTCTTCTCCGGTGAGCTCCTTCATCTTCTCCGGCGAAGTTCTTTACGGTGATGCTCCAATGGGCCGGCCCGCGAGTAATTGCCTCCGCGCACCACGTCGCCGCCGGCGAACGTGCTTTGCCGTGGTGGTGCGGCGTAGATGGCGGCGTTTTGCTTAGCCTAGCCTTCATCCGTACTCTTCCAACCTCATACGCTGCACGACAGTTTTCGCGTTGATTATGTTTTATTTGTTCGGCTGCGCTAGATCCGTTTGCCAGGAATCCGGTTGTTGTTAGGAGTTTCTAATCCGGGGTCTTCCGTTACCGACATACTAACTCGACTAACTGATGCTCTGCCTGCAGAGTAACTCTGATATGTCCTCCGGGCCCTCCGAGATGGGTGAGGAGAGTATCAGAGGATGCTGGGATGGCTCTTAGACCACTCAGTGGGATCTTGACTGGCTATAACGGACACACCGGATCCCGCCGCAGGTCGAAAGCCGACTTCCCGGTGGTGAAGTCCAGCCGGAACCCAACCCGGTGAACGTGTAGTGTTCCTTACGCACTTCGAGCGTGGGTTCGGGCTCCCGGCTAGCCCCTTCTTCCGCGACTTCCTCGACACGTATGACCTTCAACCGCATCATCTCCCGGCCAACGCGATCATGACGCTCTCCGTCTTCGCTACGTATGCGGAAGGGTATCTCGGTGTCTGGCCCTTCCTGGATCTTTGGGCCAAATACTTCCTCCTCCGCCGACAAGTCATCCCCAACCCGGACAAGAAAATCAAAGATCTCGTCGACTGCGGGGCTGCGACCATCATCCCTCGCAGCGACTCCGGATTCCCCAAAGTCCAGGGATTGGAATCCTGCCGGAAGTGGCAGCGAAGCTTCTTCTACGTGAAGAACCGGAAGGTCTCGGGAGATTTTTCGGGTTGCTCCGCACCGGACTTCATTAACCTGCCCGAGTTCGTCGTTGGTCCTCCCCGCGAGTTCGAGCTCTGGAACAAACTCCCGGATTCCGAGAAGGTCGAGAGCATGCATGATGTCCTTAGGGCCCTTGTGAACGCTCTGACGCCGGATGACCTCTTGTGCTGCTTCATCATTCGCCGCATCTGCCCTCTCCAATCCCGGGTGCATAAGATATGCCACATGAGTGGGGTATACGATCCTACACGGACCCGTATTTTCCCGCTGGACAAAGGTTCTATCTGGCGCCGCGTTCGAACCATTGCTCGAACAAAGATGCCGGAGCATTGGAAGTGGGGACTGTGCGCCGGTACCCGCAAAAACCACTGAAGGAGGTGCTTGTGCTTGCCTTCCGCCGAGTTCCCTTTTTACCCGAGTTCTGTTGGAAATCGACATGGTTGTCATGTTCTGATTTGCTGTTGCAGCTGTTCGAGCGCCAGATAGAGGAGGACGCGATGCATTTCAACGACAATTACGCAGAGGACGTCCCGGCGCCGGAGCAGATGCCGGAGGAGGATCCCGACGGCGAGGATCACCTCTCAATTCCTCTGGCCCGTGCTGCCGCCCCGGGTAAGCCTTCAACTCAAGAGGCTATCCAAGTTGATACTGACGAGGATGATGATGACGACTGTCAAATTCTCGATATAATTGATGCCTGCCTCTCTGATATGCCATGCCAGTGGTTCCGGGTCCCGCAGCCGTGACGAAGCGCGCCGAGACCCGCAAACGTCCGGGCTCCAAGACCGGCGAAGCCGGTGTGTCGGGTGCCGCCGCCAAGAGAAGCAAGACCGCCAAGCAGCCGGGCGACAAACCTCCCCGGCGCAAACGAGGTCCTCCCACCGTTTCCTCCGGGTACGACCTTCTCTCCTTTAGTTATCTTGTTTTGATTTCCTTCGAGGTCTCTTCTGACATGTTCATTACAGAGCGGCTCTCGACGTTCCACCGTCTGCGGGTTCCCGTCCTCCGGGATCCCGAACTCCTAGCCCTCCTCGGGCTTCTTCTCAACCTCGACGTCCAACGCAGGACATCGACCTCCCCGAATCCAATCCTGCGCTGACCGACGTCGCGACTCCTCGCGCTTCCGCCGGTGCCGGTGCTCCGGACGTTCGCCCCGGGGCGATCGAGGTCCCGGTACAGCCTACCGCTGACACCGAGGACGTCGTCCTTCCGGATACCCCGCGTCGGGCACCTCAACTCGATGCGGATATGCCGAGTCCGCGGCAGGTCGTGCCGCGCGCCTCCACCCGGCTGGCCTCACACAAAACCCCGCCGCCGGAGCAGCCCGCACCTTCTTCCCGGCAACCTGACCTTCCTGCCGGGACTTCACGCAGCCAGGCCTCCGGGCAGAAGATAGTTCCTGCTAAGCCCATCGCTTCTCCGAAGCTCTCAACCCAAGACCTGGCCCTAAGCAAGGGCTCCTCTGCTTCGGGTAAGTTTTCTGGGTTACCGCCACCTCCTGCCGAGATCCCCACTGCCGCCCTGCAGGCCCAGCGAGCATCCGTAAGCTCCTTTGTGTCTTCAGGATCCCGGGAGGTCGTTGCCGCGAGCGCACCCGCCGCGACCGACTCGCACGTTGTTGAAGAATACAACAAGGCATGGGTCGCTGCGGATGCCTCCGAGATCGTGGGGGACTTGCACGCTGCCGGCCCAAGCCGCAGCGCCCAAGCCCTGCACGCCCTTCAGGTGGCTGCGCTGGTTGCCACCCGGGTGCTTGACGTAAGTTTCTTCCTTTTACTCTTACCAAGTTTCCTTCTTCTATCCTCACTAGTCCCCGAGATTAGTGCTTAGTGCTTCAGACTCCACCGAGTAGCGGATCACTAGGCTCTAATCTGAGAAAGAAAAAATTCTTTCCAAGTGCCCGAGATCCTTTTGACCGACTTGGTCCTTCCTTGGGGATCTTGCACGTGATTTGCCCTCCCTTGCTGAAGTTTCCGAAAATGATGTCGGACATTTCTTACAGGACTGCGGCAAAAAACGCAGCAGTTTCTTCCACCGGCTTATTGCTGACTTTGGTCAGTCCAAGAAGTTGGAGGGACGACTCCGGGAGGAACGGGATGCCGTGCGAAGGATCTCGGTGGACCAAAAGTCTGCCCTGTCCGAGGCTCAATCCGAGATCGCGCGACTTAGCGCCGAGCTAGAGACGGTCAAGTCTACTGCTGCGGATTTGAAGACGCGCTTTATGGACCCTACCAAGAAGCAGAAGGACACCTTGGATCAGTCCGAGGCGCGCGCACATCTTGCCGAGACCGAGTTGGCCCTTCTCCGGTCGAAGCAAGACGCTTGGCTATCCGAGCTCACTGGTTTAAACCGGGACATGAACAGTAAGTATACCGAGTTTTTCTTTTTTTGGTTTCCTCCTTTTTGCCGATATCTCCTCATGGCTTTCCCATGTGACAGTTCTCCTTTCTAAAGGGCACTTCGAGCATTCCCGAGAAGCTGCCAATCTTGCGATTGCTGCCGCCCGGGAGAAGCGCGCCGGAAAGGGTCCCGTCTCGGATTCGTGGGACATCGACGACCACCTTATCGCTCTGAAGGCCCGGATGGTGCCTCTCCGGTCGATCGGCACCGAGCTCATCAGCGCGGCCGTCCATGCTCATGGTGCCCTCTGGCCTGGCGTCACCGGAAATCTCTCAGTCACCAAGTTGGCCACTGCGCTCCAGGATGCCGGGAACCGGCTTCATGCCTGGAAACGGTCCGGTGCTCGTGCCGGCGCCGACCAAGCGTTGAAGCACGTGCTGAGCTGGTACGAGGGACTCGATCTCGAGGTGATCAAGAGCCTCCTTGTCGTCTCGGAGTGGTACACGGATCTGGCCAAGATTCAGCTCCGCCAGGAGACCGCTCACCGTCTTGCCGGCGGGGCGGATCCCGGTGCCTTCATCACAAGCCTCATTGCTTCTGACTCCGAGTCAGACTATGAAGATGATGGCGAGACGGGTGAGATCGGCGACGTGGATGCCGAGATCCCGGAGGCCAATGACGCTACGACTGGCGCAGCCACCGAGACCGCCGCTTTCTGGGATGCTGCTGCTCCTTCACCACCCGAGATTCCTCAGTTCGAGGCGCACGTGGACGCTCCGGGTGCTACTGCTGGTGCGGGCGAGACCGTCGTCACTGCTCCCTCTGCTGCTCAACTCGAGAGGCCGTCTTCCCCTCCTGCTTCATAATCTTGCTGCCGCAAATATTTAAGTGCAGAAACGTTAAATCCCCGGGATGCCGGGTGCAATTGTAATATACATTTTAATTCGTACTCTGCTTCTCCCTAAGCAAAACAAGTTATGCCGGTATATTTTGATACGAGTCCCCGAGTTCGTTTTCATGTTTACCGTAGTTAGGCAATTTCTGCTCTTGTCTACCATTTCGGCGTTCGACAGTCGAGTCACAAAATTCCATTTATGGTATACATTACTTGTGAATATCCGAGTTCCAGTTGCTAAATTCCCGATCCAACAAAACAAACAACCGGAAAAGTAAAAGGCATATGCCGGATAAGTTCCTATTCCGAGTCCCCGAGTTTGTTTTCGTGTTTCCCACATTTGATGCTCTTTGCTCTTGACTACCATTTCGGCGTTCGTCGGTCGAGTCACAAGATTATTTTACATGACATACATTAATCCGACTTGAAAACCGATCTCAGAACTTGTCCGGCATATACTAAATAAGAAATAGGTACGAGGCAGTCCCCGGGTTCCTCCCTGGGTTGCCAGCATGCAAAAAATGACAACGGAAAAACAGATAGGCATAAAATGAGGCAGTCCCCGGGTTCCTCCCGAGGGTACCGACATGCAAGTTAAGATAAAGGACACACTTCTGGCCAGGCAGTCCCCGAGTAACATCTCGGGGTGCCGAAATTTCATTGATAGAGAAACCGAGATACATACATTGCACCCTTTAAGTGTAAAAGGGACGAAGCAAGGCTACATTCCATGGGCGCTTGGTCTCCTCACCGGCTTTGTCCATTACACCTTTCCTAGCTTCCTGTGCATCTACAAGGTAATAAGAATCATTGTGCAATGCCTTGCTTACAACAAAAGGACCCTCCCACGTAGGCGAGAGTTTATGCATCCCGGTTGTGCGTTGGATAAGCCTTAGCACAAGATCCCCTTCTCGGAATACTCTGGGATGCAATTTTCGGCTATGATAGCGACGGAGGTTCTGCTGATAAATTGCAGATCGAGACAATGCCAATTCCCTTGCTTCCTCGAGCAAGTCCACGTCATCTTCCCGGGCTTCCTTTGCCTCGGTCTCGGTGAACATTGTAACCCTTGGGGCATCATACTGGATGTCGGTTGGAAGCACATCCTCGGCACCATACACCATGAAGAATGGCATGTACCCGGTAGATCTATTCGGTGTTGTCCGGAGTCCCCACAATACTGCCGGTATTTCCTCTATCCAACATCCCGGAGTCCTCAACAGTGGCTCGATCAGGCGGGCTTTGATGCCGGCCAAGACCAAGGTATTTGCTCTCTCGACTTGCCCGTTTGCTTCCGTGTGGGCTACTGATGAGCACATCCAACCGGATTCTTTTTTCCGCACAAAACCGAGCAAACTCTCCCACCGCAAAGTTGGTACCATTATCTGTGATTATGCTGTGCGGGTACCCGTATCTTAAGATGATGTCCTTCAAGAACTGTACTGAGGTGTGTCCGTCACACTTCCGGATTGGCTTAACCTCTATCCATTTGGTAAACTTGTCCACCATGACTAGCATATGTGTCATATTACCCCTTGCCGGCTTGAATTGCCCGACCATGTCCAAGCACCACACTGCGAATGGCCAAGTGATAGGTATTGTCTTCAGTGCTGATGTCGGCATATGTATTCTGTGGGCAAACCTTTGGCACCCTCCACATTTTCGGACAATATCCTCTGCTTGCTGTAAGGCAGTGAGCCAGTAGAGCCCATGCCGGATCACCTTCGCTACCAGCGCCCGAGATGATGCATGATGCCCACATTCTCCTTGGTGTATTTCCAATAGCATCTCCTGGCCCTCTTGAGGTTCCACACACCTTTGGAGCAACTCGGTGACACTTCTTTTGTACAACTCTTGATTGATGATGGTGTATGCTTTGGATTTTCGTAGTATCTGTCGGGCCTCCACCTCGTTTTCCGGGAGGGTGCCATCTTCTATGTACGCCATGATGGGTTGCGCCCATCTCGGAACAGGTCGAACCTGGAAAACCGGGATGTCTATGTCCATTGGTTCAGCCGACATCACCTACACAGAGCTACTATTTGCCGTATCCGCCCCGGGTGGTGTAGTCCCCGAGTGCAACGAAGCACTCCCGACTTCCACTTCCATAGGTACGGCTTCTGATCCCGGTTCCTTTGGGATGATGATAGAATCCGACTCCGGTGAGGGCTGGATAGACGGCTTCCTCTGATGCTCAAGAGCGATGCCGGGTGGTATGGCATCCCGGGATGACCCTAGCTTGGACAACACATCTGCTGCTTCGTTTTCCCCTCTGGGTATGTGCTTGAACTCGCAGCCTTCGAAGAATCCGGATATTTTCTGCACATGGAACCGATACAAGGCCATGTTGGCGTCAATCGCATCCCAGTTCCCCGACACCTGCTGTACCACGAGGTCGGAATCACCGAAATATTCTATCCGTCGGATGCCAATTTCATTTGCGACATTCAGTCCATGAACCAAGGCTTCATACTCGGCGACATTGTTAGATGCCCGGAAATGAATTTGCAGCACATACTTCAGCACATCCTGCTTCGGTGAGGTGAGGACCACTCCGACACCCAATCCGATCTTGGCCTTGGAACCATCGAAATGCATTCTCCAGAAGTTGTAGTTGGGAACTGGAGGTTCATATTGCATCTCGGCCCAGTCCACCAAAAAGTCCGGCAGGGCCTGCGACTTAATGGCGTCGCGTCTCTCGTATGCCGGAGCGTACGGGGACAACTGGATGGCCCATTTGGCAACTCGGCCGCTAGCATCCTTACAGCCGATGATCTCGGCGAGGGGAGCTTCGCAAACCACCGTGATTGGGTGTTCTTGGAAATAGTGCTTGAGCTTGGTGACCGCCAGGTATACCCCGTATGCCATCTTCTGGTAATGCGGGTAGTTCTGCTTGGATTCCGAGATCACCTCGCTCAAGTAATATACCGGCCTCTGTATCAGCTTGTCCCCTTCTTCTCTCTCCACGACAATGGCTACACTTGCTACCCGGTTAGTGGCAGCAATGTACAACAGCATAGGCTCCTTGGGCAATGGGGATGCCAACACCGGTGCTGATGAGAGCATTCTTTTCAAATCATTGAACGCCGCATCAGCCTGCGGAGTCCATACAAACATTTTGCTCTTCTTCATCAACTGATACAAGGGCAAGGCCTTCTCCCCTAACCGGCTCACAAACCGACTTAGGGATGCCAGACACCTTGTAAATTTCTGCACATCTTTGAGACGTACCGGTAACTTCATGCTTTCAATCACACGTATCTTACCCAGGTTGACCTCAATCCCCCGGCTTGATATGAGGAAACCGAGTAGCTTGCCTGCCGGAACACCGAATGTACACTTGTCCGGATTCAACTTCATCCGGAATCTCCTTAAGTTTCTAAATGTTTCCCTTAGATCATCGATCAGAGAGGATTTTTCTTTTGTTTTTATGACTATGTCATCGATATAAACTTCGGCATTTCGGCCTATTTGGTCATGCAAACATTTTTGCATGCACCTCTGGTATGTAGCACCAGCATTTCTCAGACCAAAAGTCATGACACGATAGCAATAAGCCCTATAAGGGGTAATAAAAGCAGTCTTCAATTGATCATCCGGATTCAAAGGTATCTGGTGAAAACCAAAATAAGCATCTAGAAAAGTCAAAAGCTCACTCCCGGCAGTGGAATCGATCACTTGATCTATCCGGGGAAGTGGAAATGGGTCCTTCGGACATGCTTTGTTGAGGTTGGTGAAGTCGATGCACATGCGCCACACCTTAAGCAGGAGGGGATCATCTTTCTTCTTCTCTTCCAGGACCGGATTCGAAATCCAATCCGGGTGCAGTACTTCCATTACGAACCCGGCAGCCAGCAGCACCGCGAGATGCTCCATGATTTCCGCTCTTCTCTCGTCCGAGAGGCGCCTAGTCGGTTGCTTCACCGGCTTCGCATCCGGCCTGACGAATAGTGAGTGCTCAGCCAACTCCCTCGGAACGCCTTGCAGATCGTCATTTGACCACGCAAAAGCATCCCGATTCTCACGGAGGAAGTCGACGAGCTCGCCTTCCTATTTGCTGTCCAGGTTGCTGCCAATGATGACCTGGCGCTCCGGGTTGCTGGGGTCAACCCCCACCTTCTTGGTCTCCTTTGGTGGCTGGAATGAGGCGTTCTGCTCCGGGTTCACCATCCCGGGCATCCCGAGTTGCGAGGTCTTGGCCAGTGCAACCACCTGCTGAATCCTCTTCTTTTCCTCCGCAATGACCAGGGACTCGGCTAAGTTTGAGCCGGCAGTTGCACAATCCATGGAGCACTTGTGGTCTCCTGCTATGGTGATCACCCCATTTGGACCCGGCATCTTCATCTTCAGGTATCCCATGTGAGTGGAGATCATGAACTTAGCCAGTGCGGGCCTACCAATAAGTGCATGGTATGGGCTTTCGAGATCCACTACCTCGAATTCCAGGCTCTCTGTCCGGCAATTCTTCCGGGTTCCAAATAACACCTCAACCCAGATCTTGCCCATAGGGGAGCAGGAGACCCCGGATACAATGCCGTGAAAAGTAGTCTCGGTTGGGAGCAGCGTGTTCATGGACACCCCTAACTTCAGCATGGTACCCTTGTACATAATGTTAATGGCGCTGCCATTGTCAATTAATACCCGGCTGAAGCGGACGTTGAGGCTCGACCCGACAAAGGTTGGGTCCACCACCAAAGCATATGTCCCAGGCTTAGGCATAACCCGGGGGTGATCCTTCCGGCTCCATGTGATCTCCATCTCGGACCAGTGCAGGAACTTGGGTACCGCCGGGATCACAACATTCACCTCCAGAGCACGTTGCCGCACACTCTTTTGGTCAGTTGGCTCGGTCACGAAGACCATGTAGCTCTGATGTGCCTCCCGGTAGTTGCTCTGCTGGTGTCCGGTTTGGTTACTCGGACCAGCACCGTTATCATTCCGGGTGTGCACCATGTTCACCGGTCTGGGAGGGGGTCCCTGGGTGGGTTGATTAATCCGGACTGCATTGGAACCAGATAGCGGTGGAGGGGGTCTTGGGATATTTGGTCGTGACGCCGGAGCGTTTGGCTGAGTAGCCCCCGTGCTGCCCTCTTATAATGTGCGCTGATACCAGCTGCACTGCCGGGTAGAGTGGTTTGCAGGCTTGTTGGCCTCCAACGTATGGTAGCAACATGGCTTGTTTAGCATCTCTTCATACGTCAGGGCTTCTTTTGGTCCAACCAAGTTTTCTGCACTTCTTGGCTCTCACCCCAAGCCGGGCCAGTTGTTTTCTGCCGCTGATTGCTGCCGGCATCCCCCTGATCTCGGCCAACCGCTGCAACGTGCTGCGAGGCATAGTGGAACTCGGGCTGGCCCTTTTTCTGGCCGAAATCGTGGCGATCATGGCCTCTGCTCGACCCCGAGCGCTGATTTCCCGCACTCCTCCTGTTGGAGTCTCCGACATCCACCAGGGGTTGCATGGGATCTCCAAGCGTGTAGGTGTCCACGATGCGCATGGTCTCCGCCAAGCTTGTCGGCATCTTCCTTTGTAGCTTTTGCCAAAGCATAGAGCCATGTCGGCATCCCTGCGCAAACCACGATATGGCCTGTGCCTCGACAACTCCTTCGCAAGAATTGCGAATATTGCTCCACCGAGTAAGGTATTCTCGGTCAGTCTCATTGCTCCTTTGCCGGCAAGTGGCGAGCTGCTGAGGTCGGTTGGGTCTCTTGTACGTGCTGGTGAAATTGCTGATGAAGGCCTCCTCGAAATCCAACCAACAGTCTATGCTGCCAGTCCTCAAGTTGTTCAGCCAGATCCTGGCGGGTCCTTCCAACATCTGCGGTACATACCGTACCGTCCAGCGTCTATTTACACCTGCTATGCTTACTACAGTTACATAGTCGGTTAGCCAATCCTCCGGTTTCAAGCTGTCGTCATAGGTCTTGGCACCCCGGTTGAGCTGGAAGTTTCGCACAACCGGTTCTCGCATGATCCGAGGTCCAAAGCAAGCAGGTCCCGGAGGGCCTTGTTCTTCAACCAAGTCGGATTGGTGAATCCGGCCGAGCCTGATCCGAGCATCAGCGGGATCTAGCTGCCGAGTTCCTATTCGAGATCCCAAGGGATTCTGGTTAGGCTGGTATCCGAGTTGCTGCAACCTCGAGTTGCCATCGTCATGCCTGTTAACCAAAGGAACTATGGCTTGCTGCGGGACAGAAGCGGCCTCTCTCTGCCGGTTTCCCTGACTTTGGGGTGGATACCGGGGTGGATTGCCACGACTTGCCGGGACATTGTTTCCTACACCCTGGTTACCACCACCATGGCTACCCTGAGCTTGGCCGGGATTGTTTCGTCCGGCTTGCTGAACTCCGGCAAAGGCCGGGTCATATGTCTGCAATTGCTTGTTTTTCCCGTAGCCCCTGCTCCGGCTTCGGCTTTTGCTCTTACTTCTACTCGGATGTGGAGAGGAAGCCTCTCCGCCCGATCTGTTGCTCTCGGCCCTAGCCGAATACACCTGGGATCCAGCTCCCGGGTTCTTTTTCTTGAAGGACTTGTTCTGCCGGTTAGCCTCTATGACCAACTCATTGACCCGTTCTTGATGCTTGCACAGAGCTTCTCCGGATAGCCCGGCCAACTCAGCCATAGCTGCCTCGGCAGCCCTAAGAGTCTTGGCAGGCGAGCTGTACACCGATTTTTCTGCCGAGATCATGCTACCCGACCTGCTATGGCTAGGCGCTGCGCTACCTGCCAACTCATCATTCACCATTCTGCCCTTCTTGCGCAGGTCAGCAATGCGCTTGTCCCGAGAGTCTATCTTGGGTAACCCGTGAGCTGCATTGTACTCCCGGACACTGCCCCCGAGTAGGGTCAAGTTGTGGTAAAGGCTACGTCCAAGGTGGACCGAGATGCTGGCGGACCGAGATACTTGCTAACCGGCATGTGTCCGGGTCCGAAGTGACCGAGATATGATCTTGATGCAGCACGACACATCCCGGTCCACTTATGCTAACCGACATATTATGCCCGACATGTCCATGTCGCTATGCTCTGTTTACTTCTTATATGCAGGAAAAACGGTCCGGGACGGAGAATCCGGCATATCCTTGCTGGGTAGAGAAGCAGAATCCGGCATGTCCATGCCGGGTTACCGGAAGAGGAGTCGCATACATATCCGACATATACATGCCAGGTTGGGCAGTGGAGATGCCAAGACAAGCGCTACAGGACAACGGAGAGACAAGACATGCCAAACTCATCCCTTGATGTGACGAGAGTACAATTGCATGACACAGTGAATAGTGCTGACAAGACCCCAGTAGTCACATCGTGAATAGTGTGTGAGTTGTCATGCGGGCCACCCCTTGTCACCTGGGCTCTCTCTATATAAAGAGCACCAGGGGGAGAGCATTGGCACCTCATAGAGGCATACCTGCTCAGCTCATAGAGCATTTGTATCACGCATATACAGAGAGAAAATACACCGATAGGCTAGATGCTGCAGTAGGGGTTTTATCTCCTCACGAGAGCCCCGAAGCAGGGTAAATCCCCGTGTTGATCTGTTCTTCGTGTGCGATCTCTTCGCGCTATCCCTCCCCGAATCCTTAAGCGTCCATCTGTCCCACAAATTAGCCACCCCGTGGCATCTGTTTGTTCACCACCACGACAGTTGGCGCCCACCGTGGGGCTGACACGTGGGGCTGACAGTGGCGCTTGCTGGAGAAAATTCGGACGGGACCTTTCATTAAGGCGGGGACTCGACATGGCCATTACCCACGGCTCGTCGCCGTAGCCGTTGGCAGCAACATCTTCGTGACCGCGCGCCCCGGCCGCTGCCCGCCAGCGCGTCGCTGCCGCGTCGGGCTTGCCGCGGCCGAACCTCTGCCTCCCTCGACCTGCAGCAGCCTCTCCGTGTTGACTTAGACCTGCTGTGGCCGCGCCT
The DNA here is from genome assembly GCA_026929855.1 of Poa annua. Lineage (NCBI taxonomy): Eukaryota > Viridiplantae > Streptophyta > Magnoliopsida > Poales > Poaceae > Poa > Poa annua. The sequence continues at coordinate 76,829,232 of CM049426.1, forward strand.
CTTCTTCAGTCTGCGGCGGCCGCATCTTCGTCCTCGACTCAACCGTGGCTGCACAGTTCGTCTCCAGCCCGCGCGCGACCATGCACGGCTGCCTGTATTCGGCTCCTACGCCTGGCCACCCGCTTGACTCCGACCACCCGTGGCTCGGCCTCCTGCTTCGCCGTACTCCTCCTGCAAGCTACCGAGGCCCAGCTCCGCCGTCCGCGCCCGGGGAAACCTCCACGGCCACGACCGCATCGGATGCAGCCAGCGGCGCCGCGTCGGGTTGCTACGTCCACGGCCCCCCACGCCCGCGCGCCTCTTCGCCGCCTCCGCATCCCGTCGAGCCCGACCGCGCTGCCCGCAGCTGCGTCCGGCCCCGGCTCCCGCACGAGGCGCGCCGCCGGCCGTGCCCTGCATCATCGACACCGGTTATGTCTGTCCGCACCGCCCGCGGCTGCGTCCAGCCCCAACTCGCTGTCCCCAATTCCAGCTCGCCACATACTGGGTCGCCGGCTGAACGTTCGCCGGATCGATCCAGAGAGAGAGGAAAAGTCAGGACCGAGCAGGTAGAAAAAGAAATAGAGAAAAGAAAGATCGTGCGGATCGGTAAGGGAAAGAAGAAAGAAAAGGAAAAAGAAAGCAGCTTAAGGCACTGCAAGCTCGGTCGGCCGGGCACTTCCGTACTGTCAGGCTAGTCAACTTGAGTCACGGAGACACTCCCACTGCATGCATACCCGGGATGGTTCGCTGACTACCGACTGTCTGAGATTCCAGTGCTCTCCGAAATGGTTGTCTCAGATGACGAGCATCTCGGGTCGACATCCCCGTATCGGCAGCTACACCGACATCCGAGTATTTCAACGACATAGACGCGTATTGCCAAGTTATTGTTGGCATCATTCAATATCTCGGACATCTCGACGCTAAAACTATAATGTGAGTACTCACAGTACGTTTTATTTATGTGCATGTGGTTTATGCCTATTGTTCCAAATTATTTGAGTGCCGGCACCCCGAGATATATCTCGCGGACTGCCATGTCTGTATGCGGGTATGGTGTTATCTATGTTGTCTATATACCGAATAAATTTTTGACCTTGTTTCAAAGTGTAAGTAATGTATGCTATGTGATGTAATCTTGTGACTCGACTGACGAGCGCCTAAAAGGTAGTCAAGAGCTGAGATTGTGGAATGTGGTAAATATGAAAACAAACTCGGGGACTCGGTCTAAAAAGTTGTTCGGCATATGTTGTCTGTATGTTTTTCCCCGGGGCAAGATGTCTTGACCCGGGGACTGACCTGCTAGTGCTTGCATTCTGTTCTTTCAGTTAGATCTCTAGAGTAACCCGGGGACTCGGTAAAAACCAAGTCCGCATCCTATTGTGTAGTTTTGCTGCTAGAGTTACTTATTATCTTGTACTAAGACTTACTCTGATCATGTAAATAGAATTATCATTTTTGTTAAATATATATGTCTGAACTAACATTGAAAGGGGATATCGGTTTTACCAAGAGGGTATTCATATTGGTTATCTCGGATGCATCTTATATATATTATTTACTCAAGATATATTGCATATGGTATGTGGTATCGGTTTGCCGAAATCTAAATGGCATATCTCATCTTATTTGTTACCCATGTCGGTTTGCCCGTGTATCACGACATCATGCCATATCTCAAGATCCCCGTTTATTTCGGTTCGCCAATATATCATGTCATCCTGCAATATCTCCAGATCGCCGTCTATGTCGGCTCACCAGTATATCACGACATCATGCCATATCTCGAGATCAACGTTTATTTCGGTTCGCCAATGTATTATGGCATCGGGCAATATTTCCAAATCGTCATTTATTTCGGTATGTCAAAGTTCGCCAAAGGCAAACACCTGAGAAACCGAAACATCTGTGATACGCCCCGAGTGGCCGAGATACCGAAACATCTATGATACACCCAGAGTGGCCGAGATACCGAAACATCTGTGATACGCCCAGAGTGGCCGAGATACCGAACACACATGTGATACGCCCAGAGTGGTCGAGATACCGAAACATGTGTGATATGCCCAAAATGGCCGACATACCGAGATACCGAGACACCCGAGATACCTGTGTGACATTTTGTGTTTGGTTGGAGGCGTCTGTGTCGGTATACGCCCAGAGTGGCTAAACGCCGGCACATGAGACTCTGTGTCGGTATACGCCCAGAGTGGTTAAAGGACGGCACATGAGGCGTCCGTGTCGGTATACGCCCAGAGTGGCTAAAAACCGGCATGTGTTATATGTTGATGTTAGACCGGCTGTGGCCGAAGACGTCTATGTCGGTAAAACGCACAGAGTGGCTAACGAACCGGCATATGATCGTATTTTTGTAGGTACACGGCGAGGTATATGAAGACGGTGTATTGTTACTCTTTTTTAAGTCTGCACACGACTCTGCAAGTCCCCTGCAGCCTCGGGGACTAGTGTCGGGGATGTTATTCCCTATACCCGTGAGTTACGAGATTTTCGGATGGTTATTAATTTTTTTTCTAAAGTCTGCGCGTGACTCTATAAGTCCTTCGTAGTCTCAGGGCTATTGTCAGGATGTAACCCCGGATACCCAAAGGTTGGTGGAGAATACCCTAGAAATATTGGTGGTATTGCTAAGTTGTGAGAAGAGATAACAGGGAAATAGCTATAAAAGTAAAGGAGCAGGGATGCATAGCATATCGGGCCAAAATGGGAAAGGCTGGGCCGGAATCCAATTTAACTCGTATGGGCCGAGGGCTGACTCATCTCACTCGACCGACAGTTCCAGAAGTCAACCGAGCCAGGTTGTCCTCAACCTTGGATGCATTTCGGTGTCCCCCGCTCCGACCTCACCTCGCCCGGCACGGCTCCACCACTGCGGCCATCCGAGTTCGTCCTCAACCCGCGTCTCGGCGCCGCTTCGGCCCACGCTGCGCCACTCCAACTCGCGCCAGCACCGGCCGCCTTTGAGTTCTCCGACACCACCGCCTCCGACACGCCTAAGCTCGCCCCCGACTTAGGTTGCGTCTTCGACATGCCCGCCGCGCACTACTGCGTCGCCATCGCTCAGCCGCGTTCTCCTCCGACATCGCACTGTACTCAATCACCAGCACTCGCCCGAGTTCATCCCGACATCTGCACCTCCAGCCGACCGGCGTCTCGACTCGACGACAACCCGAAGCCCCCGAGTTGGCTTACAACCTCGGCCGCCCGCGTCTCGGATGCGCCCGACCTCGCCCAGGCACCGGCGCCCCTGACCTTGGCCGCATCTCCTCCGACAACTCCCCCGAGTTCCCATCCGGCATGGACGCCCCCGACCTGGGCAACCCGGCACCACCCCGCCCGGGTTCCTCGCCAGCATGGTCGTGCCCAGCATCCCGACATCCCGGCATCCCCGACATCTCCATTCCCATCCCGGGGCCGCCCGACTGCGCCTCGCCTGCGTCTCGGACGCGCCGGCCCTGAACTCGCCATCCCCGACTTCAGCTGTGCTGCGCCCGCAGGTTGCGCCTCATCTCATCGCCCCAACCGCGGCTGCGTCCGGCCCGAGCTCGTCGCCCGCCAGGTCGCCGCCTGCGCCCCTGCGCGATCTTTGGCTGGCTAATGCGGGAAGAATAGAGCCAAGTCTCAGTCCGGGGAGGAAAAGAAGAAAGAAGGAAAGGGAAAAGAGAGAAAATCAAATCAGATCGATCGGGTGGAGAGGAGAGAGAGAAACAGAAGGAGAAAGGAAAAAGAGACCGGATGCCCGGGTGAAAAAATAAAGAGGAAGAGAGAGAAAAAGGAAAGGAAAGAATAAAGAAAGGAGGGGAAGACCGATCCATTCGGCTGTGGCATGAAAGAAGATAATTTAGGGTGCGCAGCTGTGATTCCCGGGTTGGTTGAATGTTTGGTTGGCTGGGACACCCCGGTGGAACCCTTGTCACCTGGACGGATGGAGATATCTCAGCTGCGCGCGTACGCGTTCGATTGATATATGCCCGGCAGGAAGATCTGTCCGACACTTGGCGTGCGTGGACATCCGGAACGGGCCAACGTCGGCTGCTATCCCGGCTGGCACGAGTGTTTCTCAATTTGGTTTGGTGGTTTAAATCTTGTATGACCCTTCATCCGAGGCTGCAGAGCCGCACCAGCTTCGGGGACTAGTGTCGGGGGGCTGCCCCTGAGTTGGGTCAAGTTGTGGTAAAGGCTACGTCCAAGGTGGACCGAGATGCTGGCGGACCGAGATACCTGCTGAATGGCATGTGTCCGGGTCTGAAGTGACCGAGATATGATCTTGATGCAGCCCGACACATCCCGGTCGACTTATGCTAACCGACATATTATGCCCGACATGTCCATGTCGCTATGCTTTGTTTACTTCTTATATGCAGGAAAAACGGTCCGTGACGGAGAATCCGACATATCCTTGCTGGGTAGAGAAGCAGAATCCGGCATGTCCATGCCGGGTTACCGGAAGAGGAGTCGCATACATATCCGGCATATACATGCCGGGTTGGGCAGTGGAGATGCCAAGACAAGCGCTACAGGACAACGGACAGACAAGACATGCCAAGCTCATCCCTTGATGTGACGAGAGTACAACTGCATGACACATTGAATAGTGCTGACAAGACCCCAGTAGTCACATCTTGAATTGTGTGTGTGAGTTGTCATGTCACCTGGGCTCTCTCTATATAAAGAGCACCGGGGGGCGAGCATTGGCACCACGCACGGGGCAGCCCCATTTTCCCCCTTGCCATTTCCTCCCGAGACCTCCTAGAGGCATACCTGCTCAGCTCATGGAGCATTTATATCACGCATATACAGAGAGAAAATACACCGATAGGCTAGATGCTGCAGTAGGTGTTTTATCTCCTCACGAGAGCCCTGAAGCAGGGTAAATCCCCGTGTTGATCTGTTCTTCGTGTGCGATCTCTTCGCGCTATCCCTCCCCGAATCCTCAAGCGTCCATCGGTCCCACAAATTAGCCACCCCGTGGCATCTGTTTGTTCACCACGACGACAACCGCTGCATCTCCAAGTTCAGCGAGAGAGCCTTGCCCTTCTTTAAGATCATGAAGAGATCTGGAACCTTCAAGTGGACGCCTGAAGCGGAGAAAGCCTTTGAGGACTTGAACAGGTACTTGGCCAGTCCACCAGTCATGGTTGCCCCAAGGACAGGCGAACATCTGAAGCTGTATCTATCAGCCACTCCCCAGACCGCCAGTGCCGTCCTGGTGGTAGAAAGAGAAGAGCCAGTCCTCCCCAAGAAGAATGCAACCACTCCAAAGCCAAAGCCGCATGACGACGAGATCGACAATGGGACAGACTCCACCGCCAGGCCAAGAGCCACAAGCTCAGTCTGCCCCAAGCACCCGTGCTGAAGAGCCTCCACAGGCGGATCTCGACAAGGGGCCTGAAGAGCCCCCACAAGCTAATCTCCTCAAGGGGCCTGAAGAGCCTCCACAGTACGATCTCCTCAAGGGTCCTGAAGAGCCTCCCCCGGCAGACAACGCTGCACCTAAACTGACAACCCTTGTCGAGCACCCCGTCTACTTCGTCAGTAGAGTGCTGTTGGATGCTCGGGAACAGTACACAATGCATCAGAAGCTCCTCCTTGCGCTCCTCATCGCCTCAAGGAAGTTGCGACACTACTTCCAGGGCTACTCTATCACGTTGGTCATCTCATTTCCCCTAGAGCAGATCCCGCGGAACCCTAAAGTCACAGATCGTGTCGCGGGATGGAACATACAGCTACAGCCAATCAACTTGCGTTTCGATACCACAAGGGTCATTAAAGGAAGAGCGCTAGCAAACTTTGTCGCCGAATGGACTGACCCAACCCCTGAAGAGCCTCTAGGAGAAGAGCCAGAGCCCTTTGGAGAGAAGATGCCCATCCACTGGACCATGAAGTTCGACAGAGCCTTCGCCTGCCGTAATGGTGGGGCTGGCGTCGTCCTGATCTCGCCCAAGGGTGACAAGCTCTACTACGCGGTCCAGCTGTGCTTTGTGATCGGCAAGATGTCCAACAACATCGCTGAGTACGAGGGCCTGCTCGCCGGCCTACGGGCCGCCATCGCTCTAGGCGTCAAGCACCTTCTCATCAAGGGGGACTCCCAGCTGCTCGTTAACTTCTCCAACAAGAGCTACAAGCCTAAGGACGACCACATGGCCGCATACCTTGAAGAGGTCCGCAAGCTTGAGAAGCACTTCAGGGGCATGGAGCTCATGCACATCCCGAGGAAGGAAAACCAAGAGGCCGATGACATCGCAAAGCGCATCAAGAAGGCAAGCTCAACAGGCAGGCGTCCTTGAAGAGAGACTCGTCAAGGCATCCATAAAGTAGCCTCAAGAGGCTACAGCCGCAAGCACAGACGAAGCGCTCCCACCACCATCTACAACTGGGCTCCCGACTGCGGCCCCCAGACACGGGAGCGCCTGTTGCTCTCAGCGGTGCATCAAGAAATAGGCTGGATCGACGAGCTCAAGGACTACCTCGCCAAGGGAATTCTCCCCGAGGAAGATGTCGAAGCAGAGCGAATCGCTCGCCAGGAAAATTTTTACTACATCCTCGAGGGAGATCTCTACCGCAAACGCCCAAATGGCATCGCACTCAAATGCGTCCCTCCTGAAGAAGGAAAAACGTTGATCAAGGACATCCACAGCGGGGAATGCGGCCACCATTCATGCGCCCGCACCCTTGCAGCCAAGGTCTTCAGGAGCGGCTTCTACTGGCCACAAACACTTTAAGATGCAGTAGACATCGTCCAAGCGTGCGAGGCCTGCCAATTCCACGCCAAGCAAATCCACCTGCCGGCGTTGGGGCCGCAGACCATCCCGCTCTCTTGGCCGTTTGCGATCTGGGGGCTGGACATCTTGGGACCATTCCCCCATTCTCAAGGGGGCTACCGCTACCTCTTTGTGGCTATCGACAAGTTCACCAAGTGGACCGAGGTCGAGGCGACACACACCATTCCATCAGGCGCAGCAGTGAAATTCATCAGAGGCCTGGTCTGCCGCTTCGGGGTTCCTAACCGCATAATCACAGACAACGGCTCGTAATTCACAAGCGGCATCTTCAGGGCTTACTGCGAGAAACTGGGCATCAAGCTCTGCTTCGCCTCGGTGGCTCATCCACAGAGCAATGGCCAGGCCGAGCGAGCAAACGCAGAAGTCCTCAAGGGCTTAAAGACCAGGACCTTCAACATCCTCAAGGGCCACGACAAGGGCTGTATCGGCGAGCTCCCTTCGGTGCTCTGGTCCATCCGCACCACGCCGCCCAATCCCACGGGAGAAACACCGTTGGCCCTTTTCTATGGAGCCGAAGCAGTCCTCCCCGCAGAAATCAAGCATGGACCCCCACGGGTCCTTACCTTTAATGGGGACGAGCAAGAGGACCTCCACAACGACGACCTGCTGCTTCTCGAAGGACTACGCCGCCGCGCCGCCCTCAGGGCGACAAAATACCAGCAGGACCTGCGACGCTACCACAGCCGCCATGTGCGCTCGCGCACCCTGGAGGCAGGTGATCTCGTCTCAGGCGAATCCTCTCCAGAGAAGGCCTCCAAAAGCTGTCACCAATGTGGGAAGGCCCCTACAGGGTCACCCACATCGCCAGGCATGGGACGGCTCGCCTCGAGACTCAAGATGGCATCCCCATCAAGAATCCATTGAACATCATGCACCCATGCAAGTTCTACCCGTGATCATCGTCACGCCCATGATCATAGTCACGTTAAGACATCTGGCTGAAGAGGCAGCTTACGACTCCATCTCCAAGCATTTTTTGTCTCTAGAGGAAAAGCTCACGGCTTCACCTCCATGCTCCAAAGGCTTCTCTCGATGGTGTTCCCTCCGAGCTCTCCCTGTAGCGAGCCACCGCAGGACATAGAGAGTCTCTGCCACTAATGGGTGGTCCCCATGCCTCGACATGGAAAATACATTAACTTGTACCCTCCAAGCATAATGAGACATTTCGTTCCCAAGTGAACTATGCGCTACGGCGCCATTATGTAATATTTTGGTGAGTTTTTTATTCCCGCATTTTGTTTTTCAAATGTGCGCTTATATCTTTCCCTATGCGCACCTCGCTAGAGGGGGCTGAGTACAGTGCCAGTGCCTCAAATGACACACCAGCAGCACTGCAAAACCCAAGGATCCGAGCTCTGGCTAAAGGGCAAGCTCCCACAAACACGCCATCTCTCCAAAGGACCTTGGTACTTACTCTCCTCGAGAGGAACGACATAGGAGACCTATAAGCGCTCATGAGTCCCTACTACCATGTACAAGCGTTTGGGTTTGCCCCTCTAACATCCACAGGGAACAAGCGTCCCTCCAAGCCCGAGGGAGAAAAAGGGAGAAACCCTTAGAGAGAACCTTCTCGCCAGGCAAAAACCTCTACAGGGCAAAGAGTCTCGAGAAGCTAAGTCCGGCACTCATGCCTCAAGAGTTCTTTCCCCACCACAAGCACACGTTTGTCCCTCGAACGATTCATTTTCCCTTACATTTCATGGACTACTTGAGCACTGCGACTCAGGGCTCTTACCTCTCCAAGCATTAAACTCCCCCCGGCCTTGCTGAGTCATTGCTCTAGCATACCGTAGTGGCGAAGTCATAGCGCGAAGAGACGGGTCCTAACGATGCAGAGCAAACATAGACATGAAGATATACTAAAAGGGCCTCTCGAGGGGCGCACGAGCTGGAATTAAAGGAATTAAGAGTATATTACAAGCCAAATTACAAATTGTCTAAACAAAGACTGTTTGCATACAAGCGCTTCAAGCACGTGGCAGATCAAACTCAGACAGAGTCCGCTCCATTGCCCGCCTCCGCGGCCTTCTCCTCACAATCCTCGGCAGAGCCAGCTTCCTCGCCACTCTCAGCTGCCGCCGCGGTGCTCTTGAAGCGGTTGCAGAAGGCCTCCACCTGGTCGCGAAGAGAGTTGGAGACCCGCCACACCTCCTCACCTTCGAGAGGCTCGGTCACCGTCGAGAGGTCAAAGCCGGGCATGAGGAGCCTGAGGTTGGTGAAGATCCGGTCGACGACCACTTCCAGGAGCTGGCGGCTCTCCACCTCAATAACCTCGCGAAGCTCCGCTTCATGTCAATCGAGCGCCATGTAGAGCTGGTAAAAGTAGACCAGGTACATGGCAGCATCCCCACGGCCTTCAGCAGCAGCGTGCGGCGCCTCCGCGCCAAGCTTGGAGGCGAGCTCAGTGCCCCTAGCCACCAAGGACTGGAACATGCGCTCTCGCTGCTTCGTCAGCAGCTGGGCCGCTTGAGCGGTGTCAACGGCTTCCACCACCAGCTCAACCGCAGGACCCACCTGCTGGTTGATGTCCTCCATGTCCTTGACAAGGGAGTTCAGGTCATAGAGGGCCGCTTTGCGAGCCTCCTCCGCCTGGCGACGGGCCTCCTTAGCATGCTGGACGCGGGCCTCCAGCTTGGCGTTGGCCTTCTCGAGCTCCGCAATCTCCTTGGCGTCGTAGGCGCGCTTGGCCTTGAAGCGGTCCTCCTGCTTCTTGGCCTTGTCGCGGTAGTCCTGGGCAACAGCCTGCCTGAACTTCTGCTCCCGCTCTTGGAGGGCTTTCTCCGCCTTCTCCTTCTTCTCGGTGAACTTGGCTTGGAAGCACTCAATGATCTGCTTTTGGGAGGCAACATCCTCGCTGTGCTTCTGGAGCGCCTGGGCCAAGTTCCCCTCCCGGGACACGAGCTCCTCTTGCTTGGCCGGGAGCTCGTTCTCCGCCTGAAGCCGCTTCTCGTTGCACGGGCAAACCTCTTTCTCGGTGGAGACTAGCTGCCGCTCACGGACGGCCTGGGCCTTGCGGTCCTCCTCCAGCGAGGCTTGCGCCACCTGATGGGCGGAGTGGATCTGGGACTCGAGCTGAGCAAGCTCGCTGCTTTTCTATGCCAGCGAGCCTTTCGCCTCGGCCAGGAGATCTGCGGCGGCGTTGCGCTCCTCTTAGAGGGGCGCGAGAAGCTCGTCGGCGTCGCGAATCGCCCCGTCGAGCACTTCCTTGGTGAAGCGCACTGCCGCCTCGCGCGTGGCCTGCAACGCCATGTCCTCTTGGCGGCGAGCCTCCACAGTGGCGTGGAAGGAAGCCCACACCTCCACGAGCTCATCGTGCCGCTGGGCGAGCTGGGCATCCTCGAGGGCAAGGTGCGCCTCCGAGCCCTCCAGCGACTCCCGCACAAGGAGGAAGGCGACCTCGCGCCACCCCTTGCTCCAGTCCCAGCCGCCAAGGACAAGGTCGCGGCAGGAGGAGCGCCCTGCCCCCGCATCAAATCTAGAGGACAGGACCTCAGGGCGGGCCCGGGGGCTAGGCAGCACGTCGTTCTCCTCGGTGCCCGGGTCTGCCTCGCCGCCCACGCCATCCTGGCGCGCCGTCTCCTGCTGCTCGTTCTCTGCAGAGGTGCGCGGCGGAGTCGAAGAAGGGGCTCCGCCGTCAGGCTCACCCGCGCCAAGCTGGCCCTGGGCCGCCTAAGCCTCCGGCTGCGCAGGAGGAGTAGCCACGCGGGCAGAGTAGACGCGCGAGGGGAGTTGCCTCGCGAGGTGGAGTTGGCTCGCGCGGGGGCGTGATTGCGCGAGGGGGAGCAGGAGCGCGAGAAGGGGAGGGCGCCCACTCCTCCTGTGTCTCGGGCACCACCTGCTCGGGAGGACGTGCAGTGGCCAGTGCCTGAGGCACTTCTTCGGTTGGGCCTGCGGAGCCCGTCTCCACAAGCCTCGAGGCCTCCTCATCCACGTCCTCTGTCGTGGCTCTATTCACATCCGCCACCTTGCGAAGCTTGCGGCGCTTCGCAGGCACAAGGTCACTAGCAAGCACCAGAGAAAAATCTTCAGGGGTGGTTGAAAAGAAAGACCAAGAAATAAGCAAATGAAAGTTGAAAATACTTACTAGACTGCTTGGCGTCGGTGTCGACCCACACCAAGCCTGGCGAGCGCCAGGAGGGCTTGGCCTTGGAAACAGAGCCCTCCGGAGGCGCCTCGTCTTTCCTCCTTGATGGGAAGTCTAACGGCCTCGCCCCAGGCCTGTCAGCGGCCGCCTTGGACCGGGGCTCTCGTCGCCCCGTCGTGGTCTCCTCGTCGGCGCCCACGCCGTCCTCCTCCTCCTCCTCCATGGGGCGTGAAGGCGGCACTACGAAGGCATCGTCATCACCTGACGAGATCTCGCAGACCTCGTCAGTAAAGGGCCCATCCCTTGAAGAGGACGCCTCCCCTGTGGAGTGATTCGCCGTGGCCTCCTCCTCGCCCTACCCAGCTCCCGAAGCAGAGGGCGACTCTGCGGCGCCCTCCTCCTGCCGCACCGGCACGGTCATCTCCCCCTTGTTCCCCGCCAGGCCTGTCGGGGTGAATCCAGGCATTCCATCCAGAATGTCCATGCATTCAGTCCGGTTGAGCTCATGTAGAGGCCGCAACGTGAGGACGGACAAGACTCTGTCGATGGCCTCCTTGTCGTTGTCGTCGGGGTGGAGCCGCATCGGGTCCTGGGGACCTGAGTACATCCACATCGGCCTCTTGTGAGCCTGGAGAGGAGCGATGCGGCGAGTCACGAAGTCGGCCGCGATGATCTGCCCGTGAGGCCCTTCTCCCGGAGATAGCTCATGCGCTCTACCAGGATCGCACTATTCGCGCCGCTGAAGAAGCCCTTGCCTCAGTTCGAGTTCTTCACGGGCGTCGCGTCTGGGCGTAGAACCACTTCTAACGGAAGTCGTCCACCTTCTTCGTCACCGACGTGACGGGTGGTCCCCATTCCACGACATGGGGATGCTGACGGCCCCCTTGCCGTCCACGACGCGGAAGGAGACACACCCCGAGCTCTCGTTTCCCGCCGTGCTCCGGAGCGCGTAGAAGCTCCTGAAGAGAGCCAAGGAGGGCTCCACGCCTAGGTAGGCCTCGTAGAGATAGGCAAAGATGGAGAGGATGAGGATGGATTTTGGATGAAGGTGGAGGAGCTGGATTTGGTACAACGCCAACACCGCCTCCATTGCCGCCTTGCCTTTGCCCATGGCGGGACTCATCCTATAACGCCCCAAATTTTGGAAGCATTAAAAATTTAATTATAAAAGATCCAAATTTCTGAGCCAACAAATACTTTTTAAAAGGTCTTGCTGATGGATGTGTTCTCCCTTGTATGCTTTGTTTGTCAAGTTGTGTTTTGTTGTATGTGATTGATTGCTTCTAAATAACAAGCTTCTAAAAAACTCAAAAAAGTTATAATATGACCTCTCTAGATGTCAACCCAAAAAAAAACTCAACCTAGTTATAAATTGACATCTGGTATCAGTGTTCTCACAAGTAAATTAGTACCTACATTTTCACCTATCCTATTTTGAATAAACTATATTCACCAGGATGTTCTGAATTTAGCAACTAATCAAAGACATTTTATTTTAGAAAATGAAAGTATTTCCAAAAGTATTAAGTTTGAAAAACTATTAAGAACCATATAGTGGGTCCTAACATATTTTGAGTTTAATGTGTTGTTAGTTTGAGCAACCCTCTTTCCAGAACTCCAATTTATTAGTCTTTGAAATCAATTTCTAAAGTGTTGTTTAATCTTCATTATCCAAAATCTTGTCATAAGGATGTTGGTTACTACCTCACCAATATATTGCCTTATATTAAAATGTTGTCTTATTTATCCAACTGTGTTATGTTTGAAGTCCTTGATTTGCATGATTTAAGTGTGTTAATTTATGTGTGCTCATGTGGTGGGGTAGGGGACAACATTTTATTGGTATAATTTAATTGAGATCATTCATGCTTTAATGTTGTGACATATGGTTGTGGTGCGTTTAACTTTTGTATTATTATGTTTGATTTTAGGAGAAACTCAAATCATTATTATTTTTCAAATAGGAAATAACAATCTTCATTTCCATTAATTTTTTGCCTTTGTAGAGCATGATAATTAGGGTTTATTTTATTCAAATAAGTAAAGCAACTCACCTAACCTCACCATCATCATCTCTACCTTCCATTTATAACCTTCTTACATTTTTACAAAAATGACGAATCACTTTTTCTTCCTTGTTTTGAGTGTTAGTTTCTAAAGTGACCATTGGAGACGATATGGGATTGGATTTTGGCATTTATATCTTTAGCTCATATTTGGGCTTATGACCTCCACTCTTGATCCTGATGCTTCATTAGTGTCTCCTCTAACCAGCACTTCTTGTCTCATAAATTTCTAGTCAATGGACTGACTAATCCATCTTAGCAAAGTGGGCTTGTCCTTTCAGTCCTAAATGTTCTAAACCATGATTCGACACTCCCCTCTCCCCAAGTCCTTGTTTCGTTCATGCCCTCACCTGCACACACTCCCTGGACTGTTTGGTCATCAACTAACCCTGCCCTCACTCTCTATTCTTTTTCTATTTTGGTTTGGACATTGTGTCGAGCTTGTCATGTGCAGGCTAGACCTCACTTTTATTCCACCTCCTCCAACAGCCCCAGGCCATAAGCTAGCCTCCAAAGCATGCATGAGCTCGAGCAGATGCTCCTCCACCGCCCCTCTCAGCCAACCCCTGCCCGAGCCCCCTCCCTCTTTCTGTTTCCCTGGCCGAAACCTTGAAACCGGCCACCCCCCTCTCTTATTGTGACCGAGGCCTCCTCTGACATTCCAACCTTGCCCATTCCCTTCGTCTCCATCCACTCTCTCATTCTTGCGAAGGCTTAGCGAGCTCCCTCCCTCTCCTGCTCTGGGACGTGAGAAAACGCCGCTCGGACCTGAAGCTCTCGAGCACGAATGCCTGGGATTTCTGGCCCCCTCTTCTCCTTCCTTTTGCTCTATCTCACTCCCCGTGGGCTATCTCGTTGAGATCATCTTGGTTGCGTAGGTCCGCCGGAGACGCCGCTGCCACGCCGTGCCCGACGCGGACGTCCTCGACGCCGCCAACATCGGGGGCCCCTCCGTGACGATCTGCAGTCCTCCCTCGGCGCCCTCGACCTCCCGCACCCTCCTCCACCCCTTGCCCTCGCCTGGAGCGTGCGAGGTGAGCAGCTTGACCCCCCTGCCGTAGCTAGGTTTCCAATCCGGCCCTGGCTGCCCTGTGCCTCCATCGCGAGGAAGAAGAAGACCTCGAGCCGTTCGATTTCTGATCTACGGCCCCTGTTGAATTCTACTGGGTCTAATCGTGGCCCTCCGCTCGCGATACAACGGCCGCTTACATCCCTTCTCGCGCGCACGCCGCTGCGGGCCGCCCATGTCGCGCGGCAAGGCATGTTTCAGATCTAGCCCTAATGCTTTTTTTTTCTTCTGTTAAATCTTTTTCCTATCTATTTTTCCCAGAAAGTTATTTGTTAGATTTAATTTGTTTCTGGGATATCTACTACTACAAATTGTATGAATCCAATTGTTTTGAGTAGATATGAGTTTTCTTAACCTTGTGGAGCTAGCCTTTTGCCAAAATACGATTTTAGGTGTGTGCTAGATCTAATCTTGTAAAAAGCATCTTTTTCACCTTTTATTTAATTGTGAGTGCTCTGTATATTCAAATCATGCAAACTTTATTTCCCTGTAAAGCTCAGGAGCATACCTACCTATATCTATAAGCCTTGCATGCAGGAGATGCTTCTAGGTAAAGTTCTATTAAGTTTAAGAATGACATAAGTAGCTATTTGATGAATTTTAAATCTTCATTGAAAATTCTTTTTGGAGTAAATCCAATTGTATGTGGTAGATATTAGTATTAGCTTTCATATCCTATCTTGGTATAATTTTACATATTATACTTTGCTCTTGGTAGATTATTTTCTAAAACAGTAGGTTATTACACTTTAAAATGGTTATTATAATTATTTGTTATTTGCATGTATCTAGTTTTACTTGTTTGTGCTTTATATGTTTATGCAAATGCTGTAGGAGTATTTTTGTGTGGTACTTATGCATTTTGTTTATCATGCAAAGTTGGATTTGTCTATAAATAAATCATATCTTGTGCTGCACACTTTTAATGGTAAAATGTGTGTGTTCCACTAAAACTGGAATATATGGAACTAGGAGTGTCCAAACTAAGTGATTCCAATTTATATAGAAAGATAAAACCAGTACCTATCCATAGAAATTTGTGTTGCATCTAAGAGATACATAAAGCTGAAACTACAATCTTTCTGGTTTTGAGACCAGTAGCGTTTGTAGGATTTTTAACTCCTGTTCAGTAATAACTTTTGATGGAATCCAATCCCCATAACCTCATATGGTTACTAGGTGTACTGTGGTAGGAGGATTTAATGTCCTGAGCATTATCTTAGGAGTTATGATTTATCTCCCAAAACAACACCATATTATCTACTAAAAGGTATTAATTATATTTTCTGTTTTTAAATAATATGAACCTTGTGTTTAAACTAAATCAACTTTGGAATCCAGAACCTAAGCTCAACCTTAATACTTGTTTTTAATACAGTAATAGTGTTGTAGTGCATTATTTGTTTGTGGTTAGCATAATTCACTTTGTTTCTAATTATAACACTAAAAGTTGTCATATGTTTTGTTGGTAGTTGTATTTGTGTGATATGTTTTTATCCAGGAAGTGCTGATGGTTGAAGTGCTAGTTGTTTGCTTGTTTATTTTAGATTGTTATCAACACGACTCCTTTGTGGTGTTTTATTAAATCAGCCAACTACACCTCTTTAGTTTTTAACCAACAACTTGTGTGAGCAGTGATGTTAACCTTGCATAACCCTAATAAGTCTCCTAAAAGTATTGTATGTCATTCACTAGATAGTTTAACATAGTTCATCTTGTTTCCCGGGTGTTGCACTAACTTTACTTGGGTATTATGCATGTGGATGTGATTGGTGTTAAATACTATACAGTAATTGTTTGTGCTTTGTAATGATTGTGGTATGGTTTGATTACTTCAACAATGATGTCAACACTTGTTTACTGTGTGGTTGTTTGGTTTATTTGTTGAAGGGGTCTTAGTTGTCGTGTCTTATTAAATAGTCTAGTGCACCTTTTTAGCTCTTAGTCATAAACCTGTGTGGAAAGTGGTGTTAATCTTTCCTGTATGATTAACTACTTAATGGTATGTATTTCTAGCAGTGGTAACATGTTTGCATGTGATGGTGCTCAATGGTAGTGTTAATATTAATACTTTCTTGTGTGATAGCATACTCTTGATTGAAGTATTTCCTAAACTATTAATATACTTCTGTATGAAATATTTCCTAAACAATTAAAGTACTTTTGTCTGAAGTATTTCCTAAACAATTAACATACGTTTGTCTGAAGTATTTCGTGAAACTAATATAACAACCCTTGTTAAATGATCTCATCACCCTAAGAATTGTTTTGCTTTAGTGTTCAGTTAAAACTGCCTATTTGACAAATTAGGGTTGTGGTGTATATACTCTTAGAAGTATATGCTGTTTGTCTTAACTGTATGGACTTGTTGCTTGTTGTTGTTTAATTAAGTAAAATGCTTGCTTCTATTTGTATCTTAGTGTCTTGTACAATGCTTGTTGTTTGTTATGTCCTTGTGGCTCTGTCTTGTATTCTGAGTGTGGTTCATTTTCCCGTTTACGACGTTAGATACGATCGGGAAGGAACTGGAAGTGAGGAATGAACCCGAGGAACATCAAGATCAAGACCAAGGACATATTGCTGAGCCAGGCAAGCCCACCTCATCACCCTTAGGCAAAATCCTATTATTTACAAGGCATGCTTTGTTTTCAAACTAAAATAATGCATGATTTACTTCTTCTGTGGCACTTTGCCACCCAAAAACTATTTTACCAAATATTGTTTGGCCAAAGTTATCTATTAGAATACTTTAGGTATTACAAAATAAGGCTTTCACTTGACGAGCCTTGTTGTTGAAGGCTCCATCAAGAAGATTAAGTTATCTAGTAGTATATTCTTATTTCTTTACCTCAAAACTATAGGATGGGAACCTATTGGATAAAACTGTTTTACAGAGGAAAACCTGAGTTGCTGGAGGCAATCAGCGAGAGAGAAATGCTTTATGAAAACCAGAGATGCTGAGAGTATTCGGAGATGTTGCGAAAACCTGAACTGCTGGGAACTGTCGGAGGTGGAGGTTTAATTTTGAAGTCCCTGCTGCCGCCCGAACAATTAACCCGTGCAACCACACTACCTAACATGGGTAGGGCTTAGTCAGAAGCTTGTCTGTTTTAGTACTGGGGCTCTCATACTTTCTATGAGGACTAGGCCCTCGAAACCAGATTGTCGTCCGGAAGAGACAATACACTGCCGAGGACCAGCAGCCAAACGATTACGGCGGGTCTCCTGACGTGGCGGTGTGGCGTCCCGGGGAAAGACCAAGAGGTCTAGTGGAGCACACAGTGCCGAGGAGAACAAACCCACCGGGAGGCCAGGCTTTGATCTGGTTATCCGGACACCCGCATGATGTCGTATGACGGGCCTTGGCAGACACGGCAGAATGACCGATAGGTGTGGGTAAAGTGTGCAACCTGTGCAGAGTGTATATCTATTCGAATAGCCGTGTCCGCGGTTATGGACGGTTGTAAAGGCCACACTGGGCGCCTTGGAGAAAGAAGTGGTTTTCAAGAAAAGTGTTTTCGGTGAAACAAGGAGGTACCTGGGAGGTAGGAAATTTGGGTGAGGATGGTTGATCTCGGGGAGACAACCAGTCCGATCTCAAGTCAGGAAAAAGGGTTACCCCTATCTTAGTGTTTTGATAAACTTTTACAAAGAAAGTTTTGAACTTAGATATGTCCTTGCTATATCTAAGAGAAGAGAATTATATCTCTAAATGTTTTCTTCAACAAAGATACAGAGATGTCACATTCTCTATGCCTAAAATCATCGTATTCGAAAACTAAGCCCTATAGTCGTATATAGCAGCTATCCGAATTTTCGAAAAGTGTTTCTTGCATTATCATGAAAACTTAAGACTTAGAGGTGGTCTTGCGAGTACGTAAATGTACTCATATGGTATGTCCCTGGATATTCAAACGTCCAGGTTCCAATGAAGAGATGTACGACAAGAAGGGGGAGTACGCCGACGACTGCGCCAACTGAGTGTCCCGCTCAACTTCTCTGTGGGAATGCGTCAGGATTTGACGAGGGCCGACGCTATCCGAATCTTCCGCTGAACCTTAGTTACTATTCGTCAAGTGCGACGATGTTTGCAGAGTTGGTCATGAGACCATTATTTCTGTAAGTCTTATACTATTCGAGTTGTATGATGTAACTTGGATACCATGTTGGTTATGTGATCGCGATGCACTGATCATTGGGATCGTCATCTGTTTACATAACATGGACAACTTTGACGGGTAGTTAGAGGGGTCCTTACAGACTTGGTATCAGAGCTATCGTTGACCTTAGGAGACCTTAGTTAGCATGGTCGTTAGCTTGGGAAGGAAATGTTCTGCTAAACCCTATTTCGACAGAAATCTATTTTCCTGTAGGTAAGCTTAGTATGGCTTCCACTCCTCACCTACTCTCAAAAATATCTTGATCTTACCTCTCTAATTTAAAGTATTTCAGAAAGATTTTGTCTACTATCTTGTCCCTATTCAAAACTTGTATAGACTTGATGATGAACCCAAATGAGACCTAAGTAACTAGTACCGAGAAGGCGGAGTTCAGTCTCAAGACTTCAACATGCGACATCAAGTTGGTTGTCAAGTGAAGCAGCAAGGAACAAAACCACCCTTGCTTGCTGGAGCAGTCCTACTGTCAAGACTTCAAACCCAACAATGCTACTCTAGTTGCAATTTCGGCAAGTCTCAAGCTTTCCAACATGAGCCCAAGCAGATGAAATGAAGACTCCAACAAGTTGGACTAACCAAGACCCATAATACTTCTAGGAGATGACCCTTGGTTGGATTCTCACCCTAACGCGATTGTTGAGTGCCCTTTTGTTTCTATAGGTGTCTTGTGTGCTCTTTTGCTGGTATGCTTGTTGCTGGGGAGTGCCTTGTTTGTTTGTTGTTGATATGTTGTTCTCTGGTACTTTTCACAAGCACGCCTTGTGGGCAATGCATATTAGGCACATACTTTAAATTTGTTTAAACATCTTGTTATCTTTACGCAAAAACCTTTCTTACATTTTTCCATAGATGCACCCTATTGCACTTATAATCTTGTCCTCGAAATACTTCTTAAAATGCTTTCCTTCTGATCTAAATTTTAACTCGTGAGAGTTATGAACTGCACATGATACCGAAGCCCCAAAGAAGGCCCATCCCCGTAATGTGACTGGCCTTGTGTAGTTTAATTAATTTTCATATTACAAGTATACCATCACAAACTTAACGTATCTAACCTTTGAGTGACATCTAACACCAATGACTTGTTACTAACCAACCTCTTCAAGACCTACAAACCAAGATCAGAAGAGAAGTGTCTACGGAAGTCCCTTTTTGCAGATGGCAGCACGGAGGACTCATATAACGCCAAGACCCTATACTTTTTGAAGACTTTGTGAAAAGCTAAAGCGGTGACGTGCAAAGAAGATCGACGTCAGCAACAATGAAGACAACCAGCACTGAAGATCATCTACCTGAAGATGTATCTCTAAGCAAGAGTCATCAATTCCGTCTGTGCACCAACTTTATTAACTCAACTGACCTTGACTAGAGAAGTATAGAAAGGAGTACCTTCACTAATCTTTTAGGCTAACTGATTCAACCAAATCTTGAAGATTTGGGTGAAGCGCCATGAAGCCCTAGCATGAAGGAAGTCTTCATCAACCTTGCCTGTCTGCTACACCGTAGGAGGACACAAATAAAGATAACATTATCAACAAGGTGCAAGAACGACGAGAAGACCGAAGACTTTTGCACTTGGTAGCACCTAACATCAAGCTAGCATAGACGTTTTTAGCCGATATTAGCACCCTTTATCTTTTTATGAAAAGAAAGAGAGTCAAGTCTACGGACCTGACACCCCTGTGAGGCTTAGAAACTGTTGACGTGTGTATAACTGCGAACCCCTCAAGACAGCAATATCAGGACAAGTATCTACATCAACCCCCATGCACCGAGGAGCTACGAGCAAGATGAAGATCATCATGATGCTCAGGACAAACAACACCTTGAAGCCGGCAACACCTCATAAAATCAATTTTAACCCTCCAAGTGTCCCCTTTTTAAGGGGGGGAAGACCCGTGCTAGTTTTATTATATAGTTGTGACAAATCGTTTCTTGCGCCCCAACCCTGAAGTTTCTGAAGTCAGCTCAACAAGAACCCTACATCAGCAACAACCATCATGTCAACACCTTCAAAAAAGACCCAAGTCTCCAGAAGATATCAGACGTCTCAGCAACAAGGAAAAAACTCATTCTAGAATCAACAACCTCGGAAGATGAAGAATCATTGGACCCTCCTTTCTTGCATTCTCTTAATACCCGCTTAGGAATCTCGGGACGAGATTCTTTTAAGGGGGGAAGGTCTGTAACACTCCAAATTTTCGAAGCATTAAAAATTTAATTATAAAAGATCCAAATTGCTGAGCCAACAAAAACTTTTTGAAAGGTCTTGCTGATGGATGTGTTCTCCCTTGTATGCTTTGTTTGTCAAGTTGTGTTTTGTTGTATGTGATTGATGGCTTCTAAATAACAACCTTCTAAAAAACTCAAACAAGTTATAATATGACCTCTCTAACTGTCAACTCAAAAAAAACTCAACCTAGTTATAAATTGACATCTGATATCAGTGTTCTCACAAGTAAATTAGTACCTTCATTTTCACCTATCCTATTTTTAATAAACTATATTCACCAGGATGTTCTGAAGTTAGCAACTAATCAAAGACCTTTTATTTTAGAAAATGAAACAATTTCCAGAAGCATTAAGTTTGAAAAACTATTAAGAACCATATAGTGGGTCCTAACATATTTTGAGTTTAAATTTCCAGAACTCCAATTTATTAGTATTTGAAATCAATTTCCAAAGTGTTGTTTAATCTTCATTATCCAAAATATTGTCATAAGGATGTTGGTTACTTCTTCACCAATATATTTCCTAATATTAAAATGTTGTCTTATTTATCCAATTGTGTTATGTTTGAAGTCCTTGATTTGCATGACTTAAGTGTGTTATTTTATGTGTGCTCATGTGGTGGGGTAGGGGATAACATTTTATTGGTATAATTTAATTGAGATCATTCATGCTTTAATGTTGTGACATATGGTTGTGGTGTGTTTAACTTTTGTATTATTATTTTTGATTTTAGGAGAAACTCAAATCATTATTCTTTTTCAAATACAAAATAACTATCTTCATTTCCATTAATTTTTAGCCCTTGTAGAGCATGATAATTAGGGTTTATTTTATTCAAATAAGTAATTCAACTCACCTAACCTCACCATCATCATCTCTAACTTCCATTTATAACCTTCTTACATTTTTACAAAAATGATGAATCACTTTTTCTTCCTTGTTTTGAGTGTTAGTTTCTAAGGTGACCATTGGTGAGGATATGGGATTGCATTTTGGCATTTATATCTTTATCTCCTGTTTGGGTTTATGACCTCCACTCTTGATCTGGATGCTTCATTAGTGTCTCCTCTAACCAACACTTCTTGTCTCATAAATTTCTAGTCAATGGACTGACTAATCAATCTTAGCAAAGTGGGCTTGTCCTTTCAGCCCTAAATGTTCTAACCCGTAATTCGACACCCCCCTCTCCCCAAGTCCTTGCTTCGTTCATGCCCTCACCTGCACACACTCCCTGGTCTGGACATTGTGTGGAGCATCTCATGTGCAGGGCAGACCTTACTTTTATTCCACCACCTCCAACAGCCCCAGGCCATAAGCTAGCCTCCAAAGCGTGCATGAGCTCGAGCAGACGGTCCTCCACCGCCCCTCTCAGCCAACCCCTGCCCGAGCCCCCTCCCTCTTTCTGTTTCCCTAGCCGAAACCTTGAAACGGGCCACCCCCCTCTCTTATTGTGACCGAGGCCTCCTCTGCCATTCCAACCTTGACCATTCCCTTCCTCTCCGTCCACTCTCTCATCCCTGCCAAGGCCGAGCGAGTGTAACATCCCAACATTTTGGAATGTTCAAAAATCACTAAAATTTAAAACTTTTGTTTTGGTTAAAATTAAATATTAAAATGCATAAGAAAACTAACTATAAAAGACTTCAACCAATTTGAAAAAGTCTATTATTTCAAATATCCCAATGTGTCACTATTTTCAAAGGTTAGTTCAAATTAAACATTTCATTAGCCATTGTATTTCAAAACCCTTAATATGTAAATCGATGAATGTTTAACAAACTTTCAAACCAATTTCATATAATAAAAAGTTTCTTATAAGTAATTGAATTCAACCACTTAGCCATAGCTATTCATAAATAAAAATAATATTTGCAAGTGTTCTTTGAAACTATTTAAAACATGATCTAATTGTCAAATGGTTTCCATTCATTAACTAAATTCAAGCTATAGTTTTGGAAATTACAAGTTTATAATTCCTAACTTTAAAACATCATAGATTATATAATTAATGAATTATCCAAATAATCATTTCATTAGCTTAAATGATTTTCATGTATTTTCAAAACATAAAATGATTTTCCTAAATATATTCAGTATGAGCAATGAATTAAAACTAGAATATTTCCAAAGGTATTTTATATACTTTTCAAATTAATTATCTTAATATAATATATATTGGTGCACAAATTATTTTGAATTAAAATGAACTTAGAATTTGGAAAGGAGTTTAAATGACTTAAATTCAAACATATTGGAATGTGGGTATATTACAAATTTTATTTAGCAAAAAGAAAATTTAATTAAGTTATAATTTTAAAATTGATATTAAGTATCAATTTTATATTAAACCAATATTTCAAATTTATTAGTTTTTAAAAAGGTTTCAAAACATGCCCGCAACTGGTTTAACACAAAGATAATGATTTTACAAATTTTTAGAAATTTGTTTGACATCATTTGGAGTTTTAAATCAAAAGTTATAAAAGAAATAAAAAAAATCAGAAAAGAAAAAGGAAAAATCCCTGACAGCGGGACCCACCTGTCAGGGGAGGTTATCTTCAACCTCCAGCCCAAATCGTGCCGAAACGCCGGCGATCACCTTCCCCTAAATCCACCAGTAAATGGCGCGATTCGTGTTCCCCCTCGGCCCCTATATAAATCCGATCTCCGCCGCCTCCTTTTTCCCCCAAAAACCCTAGCCGGAGAGCCCCCGGGCTGTCCACCATCACCGCCGCCGTTCCTCCACTGCCGCCGCCGCAATCTGCACTCTCCGGTGAGAATAGACCTTCCCGAGCTCTCCCTCGTGTCCCCTAGTCCCTCACGAGTCCGTGCACGTCTTTTTGACATTGTCGTTTGTCCTCTCCTACGCCAGATCGACGAGTTCGTGCGCGACCGAAGCACGCCGCCGCCTCCGGCAACTCCGGCGAGCAAGTCACGGAGGAGAAGGGCACGTCGAAGCCGTCCACCACGCCAACGTCTCCGCCGCAACCTTCCGCACGCTCTCGTAACTTCAGTTCGTCCCCGTAGCCGTTAGTTCGTCGGGAACGCTCGATGCCGAGGCGTCGCCGCCGCGGGTGCAATCTCCGGCGAGGACTCCGGCGACCAAGCGCCGCTAGCCTCTGGTAGATTAGATCTCCACCGTCGGATCTCGATCGGATGGATCGGTTTTATTATTTTTAACCGAACCGGTACGCTGGGTTCTCATCCGTTAGATCTAGATCGTGCGGACAAGATCAAATCACTTAACCCAGTCAGCATTGCACAGTCAGCGCACAGTGAGCGCCCAGTCAGCGCTGACGTGGAAATTGATTTCTTTAATTTAGTTTAAATGGCATTTTTGCAGAAAAGCCCCTGCATATTCAAACCTTCAAATTTGACTAAGTTTAAAATATTCAAATTTCAAATGGAAGATTTGAGTATATTTGTCATAACTTTAAATCTATAATTCAAAAAATTGCAAATAAAATTGTTTTAGAAACTTTGGAATATTTGTAAATTTATGCCAATGCTATAAAATATTTTTGAGTAATATTTGAATGAATTCATAGTTATATATTTAATTTGAATAGTTTGAGTATTTTCAACATAACTATTAATAAAAATATTATTTTGATTAAAGTAAATTGCTATAAATTTAATTAAATGCCCCCTGTCTATTAACACTACTTATAAAATTTTGCTATAAAAATTTAATCATAGACAACTTTAATCTTATAATTATTCCCTTTTATTATGTTTTCCAAAAATACAAATTAATTAAACTGCCTTTCATGCATAGCATATTTTATTTTGTAGTTACATTTCCCATAAGAAAACTCCTCCCCCATTTTCTCTAAGTTAGAAATATTTTGAAAGTTCATATTTTGGTAAAAGTTTTATAACATAGACACTTAGAATTTTCAACATGGAGTTAGAAGACCAATGAAGGGCTTAGCCAAAACAAGACTCCAGAAGAATCTCCAAGAAGTAGAAGCACTTAGAAGAAAAATCAAGAAGAAGTTAATGAGAAAGTTACAATTATGGAGAAGATTCCTAGAAGACCAACTACAACCTTCTTTCTACCTTTTCCCTCTTTCCGAATCTTATCTTTCACTTTAGACATAAACGATTTTTGATCATGTTATTACCATCTTCAAGTTTGTTGGATCCTAGCGCCATAGTGAGATGAAGCGGCCTGGAAACTAACCTTACATGTCCACGTACATGAGACCTGTTCCACAATTTAAGTGGCTGGCCGGGTGTCTGTCTCTCTCACTTTAGTGAATATCCAATTTACAAAGAGTTGATAGTAATTGTTGATCACCTTATAAAAACTTAGTGTTTTCTCCAAGTATTAATGCACATCATGGCTAAGCCATTTGAGTGCTTATTTAAGATAATGTATAACAAAGTTATTTTGTCCAACTTCTGACCTTAACCCTTAGTCATTTCTGACCAACCTAATTGCCTTGCATTAACTTAAAAGAATTTCATGGCATGACATGCATTTCTAGTCCCTAGAAATAATTTGCATATCTAACATGACATGTTTTCCTTAGAAGTTTTATGAAACTTATTTGTTCACTATGTATGTGCATGTATGTTTGATGATTGTTGTTTGTTGATTGTGGTATTGTTGTTTGCTTACATTTTTTAGATTGAACGGAGAGCAAACGTTCGTTGTTGAAAAGAGTTTGCGAACAACGACAACATTCAAAGGCAAGTGGCACACCCCCATAAAAGTCCTATTATTTTCTATGCATGAGTAGATTATTTTCTATAAGCATGTGTAGGATAGTATTGCTATGCAAGCCATGTTTAGACTTTCTTATTCCTGTGTCTAGGTTCCTATGAAAATACTTAGTAGAATTGTGATGCTATGCAAAACTATTTTTGATGAAATGTTAAATTCTACTAAGTTATAATCAAACACCTGGGTGGAATTGGTTGCTTGGCTGTATGAGTTGAGTGTTGTCCCCAGGGGATTTACTTCTGGGATATTCACTTCTGGATGGCCACCCAGGAACAAAGGGATCTGAAGAACTCCGAGTGAAGATTGCTTCTCGTGCAACCATTGCCAATATGGGCTCTGGCTTGATCAACTAAGCTGTGTGGACTCGCCCCGGCCTGACAGGTGGAGGTAGTGGTTTGTAGGTGGAGCGCGTCAGGCCAGAGTGGGAGGGAAAATGCTTCTGAAAGATCTCGTCTCATTCTTCTCCTTTCCTTATCACAAATGGTGTGTAAAGGGTAATTTGGGTTGAATGGGTACAATGGTGAACGTGCACAACCTCTGCAGAGTTAAAAATCTAAGTACTTAGTCGTGTCCCCGGAAACGGACAATTGAGCAGCTGAACGAGGATGTCAACGGAGGATTCCACCATTCCAACTTCAGAAATAAAACTTGATGGGTGAACAAGGGAAGATGAGATTATGGTTTTCATGCCATACTTGTCTTGATTTGAAGAAAGTGTTTTCCAAAGAGATAGGAAAAATTGGCTTTATGCAAAATAGCCTTGAACTCCACCAGCCAAATATGCATATAGGCTATTAGAGTTATTCCAATAAGTGTCCACCATAGTGTCACTTGCCAGAATCCATTTTTTATGGAATCTGACCCACGTTGTTGCAATATTTTTCTTATTGCAGATTTGATCAGATGACGAGTGAGGTTTCGTTTAAAGGTTTCGAGTCTACAACCAACATGTTTTCGCCCGTGGCAACATAAAGTTGATGGAGACTCAATGCCATTGTATTTCCGATGTTTACTCTTTCGAAGCTATCTTTATGCTTTGCAACCTGTATTGAATATTTTGTAAGTCTGGATCATCGATGTAATAAAATTGATACTTTGTTGTGATATTACATCGTAAACTGTGTGTGCAAACGAATCGATCCAGGGATTTGCACTATACACATGTATCTGCCTTATTTAAAGTGCAGGTACGCTACAGATGGTATCAGAGCACTGTGTTGCCTGTAGGTTCGAAACCCTAGGTTTGGATAGAAATAGGATTTGACCATAGGATTCAAAATCTATTTTATTAAGTTTTTTGAAAACAAAACTTTTTATTTTGTCTTCCTCATACTCTCATCTACTATCAACCTTCTGAAAACATCTTATCTTTTTCTCTAGATGACCATGTTCTTATAGTCTAAGTCTGATTCTGCTGCTTCATATGGAAAAGCTACAATGCAACATGAAGTTCTACATGCATGGAAGACCACTGAAGAAACATGATTCGGCCAACACTTCTAAGATATCCAATAAAGTTGAACAAGAACTTGAAGCACTCACGAAGGAGGTAGATTTGACCACCACCTAAAATAGAATGACGATATCGTGTTAGTGTATTGATCATATCAACTTGGCTATATGGCAATACTAGATTGTTTGTTTGTTGTGAACCGTGTTGCTTGATGTTTGTTAGATGTTGATTGATTATGTTATAGATTGGTTGCCTTGTTTTGTTTTATTTAACTAGGATTCCTCCATAGTACAAATAATTCAACTCATAGCTTTCTAAACCAAACGGATGTCTCACCCCAATACCAACACCAATGATTTGCATACAACTATGCGACTACTATTAGAGAACCAGAATCAGCTGTCGAATTTGATCAATGACCAACTGACTAAGATTGATCAAAACCATAGTGATTTTGAAGAGGTCCTTATGACCAAACCAAAGGCATGCAAAACTTGTGGAGAGATAGGACATACGTCCAAAGAATGTTCTGATGAGTGGCCCCATGGTCATACCAGACATCTAGTTAAAGGATGCCCCACAAGTCAGGTTACTTGCTTCTTGTGTGAAGGAACAAATCATGTCCCAATACAGTGTCAACTTTATCCCTTGGTGCAACAAGTTACCCAGCAAACCAGGAAGAAATGCAACAGTCTCTCATGAAGACCCTGGAAGAACAAGAACAAAAGGTTAAACCCAAGAAAGATCTTAGCCACATAAGTTGCTACAAGTGCAAAGACAAGGGACATTACGCTGATAAGTGCCCTGAGTGGAAGAAGGATAAATCTCTCCAAGGACCGAGTGGAAAACGTGAGTACTAAAACTTTCTGTATCCACCACATGTCATTGTATTTGAATACTTGTACGCGCTACATTAGAGAAATAAACAATATTAAACCAAGTTTCTAGACTGACCACAAAAATTCCTTTTAAGGGTGGTAGCCACCTAGATAATTCAAACTCAGTTGCTTAAACCCGAAGACCAAAGCCTATCTTTCTTTCTAATTTTCCCAATCAGAAAAATCATTCCCTGCTAGTTTTCCAGTTTCCATGTCAGAAATTTCATTTCTCAAAACATCCCGAGTTATCAGAATCATTCAAGCATTTGCTTTGTCTTCCTAGCCTCTCCGAATCTCGGGGACGAGATTCCTTTTAAGGGTGGTAGTCTGTAACATCCCAACATTTTGGAATGTTCAAAAATCACTAAAATTTAAAACTTATGTTTTGATTAAAATTAAATATTAAAATGCATAAGAAAACTAACTATAAAAGACTTCAACCAATTTGAAAAAGTCTATTATTTCAAAATTCCCAATGTGTCATTATTTTCAAAGGTTAGTTCAAATTAAACATTTCATTAGCCATTGTATTTCAAAACCCTTAATATGTATATCGATGAATGTTTAACAAACTTTCAAACCAATTTCATATAATAAAAAGTTTCTTATAAGTAATTGAATTCAACCACTTAGCCATAGCTATTCATAAATTAAAATAATATTTGCAAGTGTTCTTTGAAACTATTTAAAACATGATCTAATTGTCAAATGGTTTCCATTCATTAACTAAATTCAAGCTATAGTTTTGGAAATTATAAGTTTATAATTCCTAACATTAAAACTTCATAGATTATATAATTAATGAATTATCCAAATAATCATTTCATTAGCTTAAATGATTTTCATGTATTTTCAAAACATAAAATGATTTTCCTAAATATATTCAGTATGAGAAATGAATTAAAACTAGAATATTTCCAAAGGTATTTTATATACTTTTCAAATGAATTATCTTAATATAATATATATAGGTGCACAAATTATTTTGAATTAAAATGAACTTAGAATTTGGAAAGGAGTTTAAATGACTTAAATTCAAACATATTGGAATGTGGGTATATTACAAATTTTATTTAGCAAAAAGAAAATTTAATTAAGTTATAATTTTAAAATTGATATTAAGTATCAATTTTATATTAAACCAATATTTCAAATTTATTAGTTTTAAAAAAGTTTTCAAAACATGCCCGCAACTGGTTTAACACAAAGATAATAATTTTACAAATTTTTAGAAATTTGTTTGACATCATTTGGAGTTTTAAATCAAAAGTTATAAAAGAAATAAAAAAAAATCAGAAAAGAAAAAGGAAAAATCCCTGACAGCGGGACCCACCTGTCAGGGGAGGTTATCTTCAACCTCCAGCCCAAATCGTGCCGAAACGCCGGCGATCACCTTCCTCTAAATCCGCCCGTAAATGGCGCGATTCGTGTTCCCCCTCGGCCCCTATATAAATCCGATCTCCGCCGCCTCCTTTTCCCCCCAAAAACCCTAGCCGGAGAGCCCCCGGGCTGTCCACCATCACCGCCGCCGTTCCTCCACTGCCGCCACCGCAATCTGCACTCTCCAGTGAGAATAGACCTTCCCGAGCTCTCCCTCGTGTCCCCTACTCCCTCACGAGTCCGTGGGCGTCTTTTTGACATTGTCGTTTGTCCTCTCCTACGCCAGATCGACGAGTTCGTGCGCGACCGAAGCACGCCGCCGCCTCCGGCAACTCCGGCGAGCAAGTCACGGAGGAGAAGGGCACGTCGAAGCCGTCCACCACGCCAACGTCTCCGCCGCAACCTTCCGCACGCTCTGGTAACTTCAGTTCGTCCCCGTAGCCGTTAGTTCGTCGGGAACGCTCGATGCCGAGGCGTCGCCGCCGCGGGTGCAATCTCCGGCGAGGACTCCGACAACCAAGCGCCGCTAGCCTCTGGTAGATTAGATCTCCACCGTCGGATCTCGATCGGATGGATCGGTTTTATTATTTTTAACCGAACCGGTACGCTGGGTTCTCATCCGTTAGATCTAGATTGTGCGGACAAGATCAAATCACTTAACCCAGTCAGCATTGCACAGTCAGCGCACAGTGAGCGCCCAGTCAGCGCTGACGTGGAAATTGATTTCTTTAATTTAGTTTAAATGGCATTTTTGCAGAAAAGCCCCTGCATATTCAAACCTTCATAACTTTTTAACCACTTATCCAAATTTAACAAACTTTATATTTTTGGAAAGCCCTCGACATGTAGAATATTTTAGTCTGCCAAAATTCAAATTTTACTAAGTTTAAAATATTCAAATTTCAAATGGAAGATTTGAGTATATTTGTCATAACTTTAAATCTATAATTCCAAAAATTGCAAATAAAATAGTTTTAGAAACTTTGGAATATTTGTAAATTGATGCCAATGCTATAAAATATTTTTGAGTAATATTTGAATGAATTCATAGTTATATATTTAATTTTAATAGTTTGAGTATTTTCAACATAACTATTAATAAAAATATTATTTTGATTGAAGTAAATTGCTATAAATTTAATTAAATGCCCCCTGTCTATTAACACTACTTATAAAATTTTGCTATAAAAATTTAATCATAGAAAACTTTAATATTATAATTATTCCCTTTTATTATGTTTTTTAAAAATAGAAATTAATTAAATTGCGTTTCATGCATAGCATATTTTATTTTGTAGTTACATTTCCCATAAGAAAACTCCTCCCCCATTTTCTCTAAGTTAGAAATATTTTCAAACTTAGTATTTTGGTAAAAGTTTTATAACATAGACACTTAGAATTTTCAACATGGAGCTAGAAGACCAATGAAGGGCTTAGCCAAAACAAGACTCCGGAAGAATCTCCAAGAAGTAGAAGCACTTAGAAGAAAAATCAAGAAGAAGTTCATGAGAAAGTTACAAGTATGGAGAAGATTCCTAGAAGAGCAAATACAACCTTCTTTCTACCTTTTCCCTCTTTCCTAATCTTATCTTTCACTTTAGACATAAATGATTTTTGATCATGTTATTACCATCTTGAAGTTTGTTGGATCCTAGCGGCATAGTGAGATGAAGCGGCCTGGAAACTAACCTTACATGTCCACGTACATGAGACCTGTTCCACAATTTAAGTGGCTGGCTGGGTGTCTGTCTCTCTCACTTTAGTGAATATCCAATTTACAAAGAGTTGATAGTAATTGTTGATCACCTTATAAAAACTTAGTGTTTTCTCCAAGTATTTATGCACATCATGGCTAAGCCATTTGAGTGCTTATTTAAGATAATGTATAACAAAGTTATTTTGTCCAACTTCTGACCTTAACCCTTAGTCATTTCTGACCAACCTAATTGCCTTGCATTAACTTAAAAGAATTTCATGGCATGACATGCATTTCTAGTCCTTAGAAATAATTTGCATATCATACATGACATGTTTTCCTTAGAAGTTTTATGAAACTTATTTGTTCACTATGTATGTGCATGTATGTTTGATGATTGTTGTTTGTTGATTGTGGTATTGTTGTTTGCTTATATTGTTTAGATTGAACGGAGAGCAAACGTTCGTTGTTGAAAAGAGTTTGTGAACAACGATAACATTCAAAGGCAAGTGGCACACCCCCATAAAAGTCCTATTATTTTCTATGCATGAGTAGATTATTTTCTATAAGCATGTGTAGGATAGTATTGCTATGCAAACCATGTTTAGACTTCCTTATTCCTGTGTCTAGGTTCCTATGAAAATACTTAGTAGAATTGTGATGCTATGCAAAACTATTTTTGATGAAATGTTAAATCCTACTAAGTTATAATCAAACACTTGGATGGAATTGGTTGCTTGGCTGTATGAGTTGAGTGTTGTCCCTAGGGGATTTACCTGTGGGATATTCACTTGTGGATGGCCACCCAGGAACAAAGGGATCTGAAGAACTCCGAGTGAAGATTGCTTCTCGTGCAGCCATTGCCAATATGGGCTCTGGCTTGATCAACTAAGCTGCGTGGACCCGCCCCGGCCTGACAGGTTGAGGTAGTGGTTTGTAGGTGTAGCGCGTCAGGCCAGAGTGTGAGGGAAAATGTTTCTGAAAGATCTCGTCTCATTCTTCTCCTTTCCTTATCACAAATGGTGTGTAAAGGGTAATTTGGGTTGAATGGGTACAATGGTGAACGTGCACAACCTCTGCAGAGTTAAAAACCTAAGTACTTAGTCGTGTCCCCGGAAACGGACAATTGAGCAGCTGAACGAGGATGTCAACGGAGGATTCCACCATTCCAACTTTAGAAATAAAACTTGATGGGTGAACAAGGGAAGATGAGATTATGGTTTTCATGCCATACTTGTCTTGATTTGAAGAAAGTGTTTTCCAAAGAGATAGGAAAAATTGGCTTTATGCAAAATAGCCTTGAACTCCACCAGCCAAATATGCATATAGGCTATTAGAGTTATTCCAATAAGTGTCCACCATAGTGTCACTTGCCAGACTCCATTTTTAATGGAATCAGACCCACGTTGTTGCAATATTTTTCTTATTGCAGATTTGATCAGATGACGAGTGAGGTTTCGTTTAAAGGTTTCGAGTCTACAACCAACATGTTTTCGCCGGTGGCAACATAAAGTTGATGGAGACTCACTGCCATTGTATTTCCGCTGTTTACTCTTTCGAAGCTAGCTTTATGCTATGCAACCTGTATTGAATATTTTGTAAGTCTGGATCATCGATGTAATAAAATTGATACTTTGTTGTGATATTACATCGTAAACTGTGTGTGCAAACGAATCGATCCAGGGATTTGCACTATTCACAGGTATCTGCCTTATTTAAAGTGCAGGTACGCTACAGCGAGCTCCCTCCCTCTCCTGCTCTGGGACGCGAGAAAACGCCGCTCAGACCTGAAGCTCTCGAGCATGAATGCCTGGGATTTCTGGCCCCCTCTTCTCCTTCCTTTTGCTCTATCTCACTCCCCTCCCCGTGGGTTATCTCGTTGACATCATCTTGGTTGCGTAGGTCCGCCGGAGACGCCGCTGCCACGCCGTGCCCGACGCGGACGTCCTCGACGCTGCCGTCATCGGGGGCCCCTCCACGACGATCTGCAGCCTTCCTCAGCGCCCTCGACCTCCCGCACCCTCCTCTACCCCTCGCCCTCGCCTGGAGCGTGCGAGGTGAGCAGCTTGACCCCCCTGCCGTAGCTAGGTTTCCAATCCGGCCCTGGCTGCCCTGTGCCTCCATCACGAGGAAGAAGAAGACCTCGAGTCGTTCGATTTGTGATCTACGACCCCTGTTGAATTCTCCTAGGTCTAATCGTGGCCCTCCGCTCGCGATCCAACAATCGCTTACCTACCTTCTTGCGCGCGCGCCGCTGCGGGCCGGCCCATGTCGGGCGGCGAGGCCTGTTTCAGATCTAGCCCTAATCCTTTTTTTTCTGTTAAATCTTTTTCCTATCTATTTTTTCCATAAAGTTATTTGTTAGATTTAATTTGTTTCTAGGATATCTACTACTACAAATTGTATGATCCAATTGTTTTGAGTAGATATGAGTTTTCTTAACCTTGGGGAGCTAGCCTTTTGCGAAAATACAATTTCAGGTGTGTGCTAGATCTAATCTTGTAAAAAGCATCTTTTCCACCTTTTATTTAATTGTGGGTGATCTGGATATCCAAATCATGCAAACTTTATTTCCCTGTAATGTTAAGGAGCATACCTACCTAGATCTATAATCCTTGCATGCAGGAGATGCTTCTAGCTAAAGTTCTATTAATTTTAAGAATGACATAAGTAGCTATTTGATGAATTTTAAATCTTCATTTAAAATTCTTTTTGGAGTAAATCAAATTGCATGTGGTAGATATTAGTATTAGCTATCATATCCTAGCTTGGTAGAATTTTACATCTTATACTTTGCTCTTGGTAGATTATTTTCTAAAATAGTAGGTTATTACACTTTAAAATGGATATTCTTATTTTCTGTTATTTGCATGTATCTAGTTTTACTTGTTTGTGCTTTATACGTTTATGCAAATGGTGTATGAGTATTTTTGTGTGGTACTTATGCATTTTTTTATCATGCAAAGTTGGATTTGTCTAAAAATAAATCATATCTTGTGCTGCACACTATTAATGGTAAAATGTGTGTGTTCCACTAAAACTGGAATATATGGAACTAGGAGTGTCCAAACTAAGTGAATCCAATTTCTACAGAAAGATAAAACCAGTACCTATCCATAGAAATTTGTTTTGCATCTAAGAGATACTTAAAACTGAAACTAAAATCTTTCTGGTATTGAGACCAGTAGTGTTTGTAGGATTTTTAACTCCTGTTCAGTAATAACTTTTGATGGAAATCCAATCCCCATAACTTCATATGTTTACAAGGTGTACTGTGGTAGGAGGATTTAAGTTCATGAGTATTATCTTAGGCGTTATGATTTATCTCCCAAAACAGCACCATATTATCTACTAAAGGTATTAATTATATTCTCTGTTTTTAGATAATATAATCCTTGTGTTTAAACTAAATCAACTTTGGAATCCAGAACCTAAGCTCAACCTTAATACTTGTTTTCAATACAGTAATATTGTTGTAGTGCATTGTTTGTTTGTGGTTAGGATAATTCACTTTGTGTCTAATTATAACACTAATAGTTCTCATATGTTTTGTTGGTAGTTGTATTTGTGTGATATGTTTTTATCCAGTAAGTACTGATGGTTGAAGTGCTAGTTGTTTGTTTGTTTATTTTAGATTGTTGTCAACACGCTCCTTTGTGGTGTTTTATTAATCAGCCAACTACACCTCTTTAGTTTTTAACCAACAACTTGTGTGAGCAGTGGTGTTAACCTTGCATAACCCTAATAAGTCTCCTAAAAGTATCGTATGTCATTCACTAGATAGTTTAACATAGTTCATCTTGTTTCCCGGGTGTTGCACTAACTTTACTTGGGAATTATGCATGTGGATGTGATTGGTGTTAAATACTATACAATAATTGTTTGTGCTTTGTAATGATTGTGGTATGGTTTGATTACTTCAAGAATGATGTCAACACTTGTTTACTGCGTGGTTGTTTGGTTTATTTGTTGAAGTGGTCTTAGTTGTCGTGTCTTATTAAATAGTCTAGTGCACCTTTTTAGCTCTTAGTCATAAACCTGTGTGGACAGTGGTGTTAATCTTTCCTGTATGATTAACTACTTAATGGTATGTATTTCTAGCAGTGGTAACATGTTTGCATGTGATGGTGCTCAATGGTAGTGTAAATATTAATACTTTCTTGTGTGATAGCATACTCTTGATTGCAGTATTTCCTAAACTATTAATATACTTCTGGCTGAAGTATTTCCTAAACAATTAAAGTACTTTTGTCTGAAGTATTTCCTAAACAATTAACATACTTTTGTCTGAAGTATTTCCTGAAACTAATATACCAACCCTTGTTAAATGATCTCATCGCTCTAAGAATTGGTTTGCTTTAGTGTTCAGTTAAAACTGCCTTTTTGAAAAATTAGGGTTGTGGTGTATATACTCTTAGAAGTATATGTTGTTTGTCTTAACTGTATTGACTTGTTGCTTGTTGTTGTTTAATTAAGTAAAATTCTTGCTTCTGTTTGTATGTTAGTGTCTTGTACAATGCTTGATGTTTGTTATGTCCTTGTGGCTTTGTCTTGTATTCTGGGTGTAGTTCATTTTCCTGTTTACGACGTTAGATACGACCGGGAAGGAACTGAAAGTGAGGAATGAACCTGAGGAACATCAAGATCAAGTCCAAGGACATATTGCTGAGCCAGGCAAGCCAACCTCACCACCCATATGCAAAATCCTATTATTTACAAGGCATGTTTTGTTTTCAAACTAAAATACTGCATGCTTTACTTCTTCTATGGCACTTTGCCACCCGAAAACTATTTTACCAAATATTGTTTGGCCAAAGTTATCTATTAGAATACTATAGGTATTACAAAATAAGGCTTTCACTTGATGAGCCTTGTTGTTGAAGGCTCCATCAAGAAGATTAAGTTATCTAGTAGTATATTCTTATTTCTTTACCTCAAAACTATAGAATGGGAACCTATTGGATAAAACTCTTTTACGGAGGAAAACCTGAGTTGCTGGAGGCAATCAGCGAGAGAGAAATGCTTTATGAAAACCCGAGATGCTGAGAGCATTCAGAGATATTGCGAAAACCTGAACTGCTGGGAGCAGTCGGAGATGGAGGTTTAATTTCGAAGTCCCTGCTTCCGCCCGAACAATTAACCCGTGCAACCACACTACCTGACATGGGTAGGGCTTTGTCGGAAGCTTGTCTGATTTAGTACTGGGGATCCCATTCTTTCTATGAGGGCTAGGCCCTCGAAGCCGGGTTGTCGTCCGGAAGAGACAATACGCTGCTGAGGACCATCAGCCGGACGATTACGGCGGGTCTCCTGACGTGGCGGTGTGGCATCCCGGGGAATGACCAAGAGGTCTAGTGGAGCACACGGTGCCGAGGAGAACAAACCCACCGGGAGGCCCCGTTACTAGGGAGGACATAGTGGACGGCTTTGATCTGGTTATCCGGACCCCCGCATGCTGTCGTATGATGGGCCGTGGCAGACACGGCAGAATGACCGATAGGTGTGGGTAAAGTGTGCAAGCTCTGTAGAGTGTAAATTTATTAGAATAGCCGTGTACGCGGTTATGGACGGTTGGCAAGGCCACACTTGGCGCCTTGGAGAAAGAAGTGGTTTAAAAGAAAAGTGTTTTTGGTGAAACAAGGAGGTACTTGGGAGGTACGGAATTTGGGTGAGGATGGTTGATCTCGGGGAGACATTCAGTCCGATCTCAAGTCAGGAAAAAGGGTTACCCCAATCCTAGTGTTTTGATAAACTTTTACAAAGAAAGTTTTGAACTTAGATATGTCCTTGCTATATCTAAGAGAAGAGAATTCTATCTCTAAATGTTTTCTTCAACAAAGATACAGAGATGTCACATTCTCTATGCCTAAATTCATAGTATTCGAAAACTAAGACCTATAGTCGTATATAGCAGCTATCCCAGTTTTCGAAAAGTGTTTCTTGCATTATCAAGAAAACTTAAGCCTTAGTGGTGGTCTTGCGAGTACGTAAATATACTCATATGGCTATGTCCCTGGATATTCAAATGTCCAGGTTCGAATGAGGAGATGAACGACAAGAAGGGGGAGTACACCGACGGCTGCGCCAACTGAGTGTCCCGCTCAACTGCTCTATGGGAATGCGTCAGGATGTGACAAGGGCCGACGCTATCCGAATCTTCCGCTGATCCTTAGTTACTATTGGTCAAGTGCGACGATGTTTGCAGACTTGGTCATGAGACCATTATTTCTGTAAGTCTTATACTATTCGAGTTGTATGATGTAACTGAAGGAGATATGCCCTAGAGGCAATTAATAAAGTGTATTTTTTATCATATCTCGTTTGTTCATAATAGGTTTTTGTGTCATGCTAGAACCGGATTAAGCGGAAGCATTAATACGGGTGTGATACGTAAACAATCAGGTCCCTAGTAGCCTCTACTAAGACTAGTTTCGTTGCACGTTTGATGATCGAGGTTTCCCGGTCATGGGGCATGGCGCCGGTCGGCAATGGGAGTCATATCGTTGGAGAACGATGTGATGGACATACCCAGATTTGGAGGACGTAGTCGTTACACCTTTGACCGTGAGATCAACTCTTATTGTTATTCCTGGAAGATACATTGATCGCACCAAACGTCGTATCTTATATAGTATGACAATAACGGTGATACTTTTGGGTATCGGAAAGGAGTAGTTGAGACGAGGGGTCAAGAGCGGGATTCGCCAGTCCGCATAGCATGATAGATACTCTCGGGCCCACTCGGTGAGATCATGTCTAATGAGCTTGCAAGCATGTTACTAGGTCACGGAGACATGAGATCATGGACGAGTAGAAGATAGCATTGTCTATAACGAGGTCGAGATTAGGTATGGAGATATCTATGGAACGACGCTCAGACATGCTAAGTATCGCGATGGCAAAAGGTTTAAGACTTTGCGTTCAGGTTTGATAGATGAAAGACATTCGTTATATCACAGGGATTAATTCGTGGGGTCCAGGCCTACGAGTTAGTCGCTGATCATAGAGGAGTCTTGGTCATACCTGTTATTATATCGAACCGCTAGGGTAACACACTTAAGGGGTTTCGACAAGACAACCGGAAAGGAAAGAGATCACCGGGAGCGTCCTGGGAGGGGTCCGATGGAGATCGGGCAGCGCCGAAAGAGTTTTCGGAGCTAGGAAAAATTATATATATCATATTTGATATTAATTAGTGTAATTAATATGCAAATAAGATTTTATATATTTATTTTCGAATTTATTTAGGCTGATTTCACTAAATGGGCCTTCTGGTCGAAAGAAGCCCAAGAGGGGGGAATCCCCTCGGAGATTCGATGGGGGCCAGGAGGGGCCGACCCAAGTCGGCCAAGGGCCCACTAGGGGGCCGGCGCACCGTCCCATGCCGCACCAGGCATGTGGGGTTTAGTCCCACATTGCCTGGTTATCAAGTTGGCTCCCCCCTGGAGCCTATATAAGAAGGGGCACCCCTGGCCTTTTAATTCACCAATTAATTCTCAATTTCTCTCTCGATCTCGTGATTCCCTTGTCGGAGTCACGCCAAGCAGAGGAGGGGGATCTCTTCCACCATAGCCCGCTGCCGCGCTGCTGGTGTTCCGGTCCAAGTCTTCCGCTGCTCGTCCTGGACTAGAGCTGCGGAGGCCGTCGTCTCCACCGTACGTGTGTGACGCCCTGCGAGGTGCTGCGCTAGCGGTACTCGGAGGTCTGCTTCCTCTACACGACCTTGAGGTCGGCTTCGTCGGTCTTCATCAACAACGTTTGTGCGGGAATGTAATCCCCGCTTTCGGTCTACAAGGGTACGTATTCCGATCTCCGTTCGTACTACTATATCTGCATAGAATAGATCTTGGCATGCTTTTTGGATATCGTTGGTAGGAAGTTTATTGTTTTCTGCACACGATCCCCTTCAGTGGTATAAGAACCAATCTTTCGTAGATATAGTTGTACGCTGTTATAACCCGTGTTCTGCACGGGGGCACCGTTCCTGTTATT
This sequence comes from Poa annua, assembly GCA_026929855.1. Taxonomy (NCBI): domain Eukaryota; kingdom Viridiplantae; phylum Streptophyta; class Magnoliopsida; order Poales; family Poaceae; genus Poa; species Poa annua. Next base: position 76,867,774 of record CM049426.1, read on the forward strand.
TGCTACCCTCTAGCGTGCAATTGTGTCTTCCAGCGGCATTGAGTTGATGAAGCGGCCCGGACCGACTTTACGCGTACGCTTACGCGAGACTGGTTCCACTACTGACATAAGGCTTGTACCATATATGTGGCTGGCGGGTGTCAGTTTCTCTCTCTTTAGTTGGTCTTCGCATTTTCAATGGAGGGCCCGAAAGGGATGCTTAAATATGCAATTATTGGATTGTTGTTGTGGTCATAAGGTACGTAGGTATGAAGCGGTTCTATTTACGAAAGCCCCAAGCCACGTAAAATATGCAAAAGATAAAGTAGAAGCGTCTAACTTTATTTTGCAGGGGCTATGTGATATGGTCAAGGTAGGTTTATTAAATTGTTTATAAACTGTGGGCGCCAAGAAGACCATGGCGCAATGGACTATATCACATTGTATTACATTTGATGTTTTGTGTGCATCTTATATTGTGAGATTGTATATATAGTATATATTAGTTACACGGCGGTAGCTATATAAGATGATCCCTTCAAAATACCACTAGTGTTCTCCCTCCAACGCACACCACCAAGAAAGTTCTACGTTATGAGGCAGGCCGTGATGATCGGGTGTCAGACATCTCATCGTTCGCATACAGTGGGTGTAAGCCATGTTGCACAAGCGTCAGCGTGGAGGTATTTGGTGGCGAGCCTAGCATATTCAGAAATATGGCCTCAGAACAGGAAGACCGAAAAGTCGAGCACGAGTCACAAAATTGGTGTGGCGGACTTTTGTCTACTCTTGAAGTTGTGCCGCCGGCTCTGATGATGAGGGGTGGTGCAATGGATGGGGGTCGTGTAATCGCTTGAAGGACCATGAGGGATGTTTGTTTGAGTGGGAGTTATGTTAGTTATTTTCTAAATAATACTATAACTCAAAATTATTATGAACAAAGTCTTATGTTGTTGCAAATTCCATTGTAGATGTCTCGCCCCTCGTTTAACCTAGGTCTGTTCCTTGAGAAAGAAATGCTTAAGACCACTGGGTCAAACTTCATGGCCTGGTTCCGCAACCTGAGGATCCTCCTCACTCCCCATAGGGTGGCCTACGTCATTGAGTCCGCCATAGGTGACCCCCCCCCCGCAGATGAAGCCTCTGAGGATGAGAAGAAGGTCTTCCAGACCAGATCGGAGGACTCTGCCTTTGTCCAGAGTGGCATGCTCTACGCCATGGAAGCCGACCTGCAGAAGCGCTTCGAGAAGATGAGTGCCTTCGAGATTATTTCTGATCTGAAGGTTGTCTTCACGCCGCAGGCTAAGGCTGAGAGATATGAGGCTTCTGAGCTTTTCTTCTCGGCAAAGATGGAAGAGCATAGCAGTGTGAGCGAGCATGTAGTCAATATGTCTGGCTACGTTCAACGCCTGAATGCTCTAGAATGAAAGATTCCTGATGAGCTGGCGATTGACAGGGTGTTGCAATCGTTGTCGCCAAGCTATAAAGGCTTCGTCATGAACTACAACATGCAGGGCATGGCTAAGTCCCTGGGTGAAGTGTTCGTGATGCTCAAGACTGCTGAGGTAGAGATTAAGAAGGAGCACACGTTGTTGATGGTCAACAAGGCCGTTGATTTCAAGAAATTCGGTGGCAAGGGAAAGCAAAGCTGGAAGTCCAGGAGGGAAGGCAAGTTGAGTGCCAAGCCCAAGACTAACAGATCTGGTCCCAGAGCTAGCGTGGAGTGTTTCTACTGCAAGGGGAAGGGTTACTGGAAGCGCAACTGCCCCAAGTACCTGGAGGATAGGAAGTCTGGCAAGCCGGTCGACAAAGAGCATGGTATATTTGAAATACATGTTATAGATGTGTACCTTACATCCGCCCGGAGCAACACGTGGGTATTTAATACTGGTTCTGTTGCTCATATATGTAACTCTCAGGAGGAGTTATGGAATAGACGGCGGCTGGCGAAGGATGAGGTGACGATGCGCGTCGGCAACGGATCGAGAGTCGACGTGGTGGCTGTCGGCACGCTCCCTCTGCATCTACCATCAGGATTAGTTTTGGTTTTAAATAAGTGTTATTTTGTGCCATCCTTGAGTGTAAACATTATAAGTGGGTCTTGCCTGTTACAAGACGGTTATTCATTTAAATCAGTGTCAAGCAATTGTGCTATTTATATCAATGATATCTTTTATGTTGATGCTCCCGAGAATAACGGTTTATTCTTGTTGAATCTCGATCGTAGTACTCACATCCATAACATAGAAGCCAAACGGATTAAATGTAGTGATGATACCGCCATGTATTTGTGGCATTGCCGTCTTGGTCATATTGGTGTAAAGCGCATGAAGCAACTCCACTCCGATGGACTTCTGGACTCGTTGGATTTCGGATCTCTCGATACATGCGAACCATGCCTTATGGGAAAAATGACCAAGATACCGTTCAAAGGTTTCATTGAACGGGCGTCGGATTTGTTGGGGATCATACATACAGATGTGTGTGGACCTATGATCGTTTCGACACGCAATGGTTATCGTTACTTCGTCACCTTCACTGATGACTTGAGTAGATACGGTTATATCTATTTGATGAAACACAAGTCTGAAACTTTTGAAAAGTTCAAAGAATTCCAAAGTGAAGTTGAGAATCAGCTTAATAGGAAAATCAAGCACCTCTGATCCGATCGCGGTGGCGAGTACTTGAGTTTTGAGTTTGGCACACATCTGAAGAGTTGTGGCATAGTACCCCAACTTACGCCAGCCGGAACACCGCAGCGTAACGGCGTGTCCGAGCGACTTAATCGTACTCTACTGGATAATGTTCGATCTATGATGTCTCTTACCGATTTGCCAGTGTCCTTCTGGGGTTATGCGTTAGAAACAGGCGCATTCATTTGAAATAGGGCTCCGTCCAAATCTGTTGAAATGACACCGTATGAATTATGGTATGGCCAAAAGCCTAAGTTATTGTTTCTGATGGTTTGGGGTTGTGAGGCGTACGTTAAGAAACTATAGCCCGACAAACTCGAACAGAATTCGGAGAAAGTCGTCTTTGTAGGATATCCGCGGGAAACCGTTAGGTACACCTTCTACATACAAGCTGAGGGCAAAACTTTTGTCGCGAAGACTGGTACCTTTCTAGAGAAGGAGTTTCTCGTGAAAGGAGTAAGTGGGAGGAAGGTAGACCTCGATGAGATCGTTGATCCTGAACTCGAGATTCCGAGTGGCGCAACAGAAGCAATTCCGGAAACGTCCGCCGTGGAAGGAGTGGGAGAAACTGTCGAGGAAGGTATTCTACCCCGTAGGTCTGGTAGATCTCGGATCGCACCAGAATGTTATGGCAACATGGTTTGCACCGTCATGTTAGTTGAACAAGACGAACCTACGAACTACAAGGAGGCGATGGCAAGTCTAGAGTCCGAGAAATGGCTTGAAGCCATGAAATCCGAAATAGGATCCATGTATGATAACAAAGTGTGGACTTTGATGGATATTCGCGAAGGGCGCAAGGCCGTCGAGAATAAATGGATCTTTAAGAAGAAGACTGATGCTGATGGTAATGTGACCGTCTATAAAGCTCGGCTTGTCGCAAAGGGTTTCCGACAAGTTCATGGGATTGACTACGATGAAATTTTTTCACCGGCAGCGATGCTTAAGTCTATTCGGATTTTGTTAGCCGTAGCTGCCTATTATGATTATGAAATCTGGCAGATGGACGTAAAAATAGCCTTCCTAAATGGAAACATTGAGGAAGAGTTGTACATGGTACAAACGGAAGGTTTTGTCGATCCAGGGAATGCTAACAAGGTGTGCAAGCTTCAGCGATCCATCTATGGATTGAAGCAGGCATCTCGGAGCTGGAATCTTCGCTTTGATGAAATAATCAAACGTTTTGGATTTATCCAAAATTTGGAAGAGACCTGCATTTACAAGAAAATGAGTGGGAGCTCGGTTGTGTTCTTAGCACTTTATGTAGACGACATATTGCTGATTGGGAATGATGTGGAACTTCTGAATAGCGTGAAGGAATATTTGAACAGTAAATTTTCCATGAAGGACTTAGGAGAAGCTGCGTATGTCTTAGGCATAAAAATCTATCGTGATAGATCAAGGCGCCTATTAGCACTGAGGCAGAGTACTTATCTTAATAAAATACTGAAGCGTTTCGGTATGGAGAAGGCAAAGAAGGGTTCTCTGCCGGTTATCAAGAATAAAATATTGCGGAAGGCACAGTGTCCGGTAACGGAACTGGATACGGCCGATATGACTAAACATCCTTATGCTTTAGCCATAGGATCGATGATGTATGCAATGTTGAGTACTAGACCGGATGTGGCATTAGCTCTAAGTTTGACAATCCGGTTCCAGAGTAATCCTGGAATGCCGCATTGGATAGCTGTTAAGAGCATTCTTAAGTATCTCAATAAGACAAAGGAAATGTTCCTTGTGTATGATGGCTGCGATGAAGAAGTTGGCGTAACGGGTTACGTAGATACAAGTTTCTGCTCAGACCTTGAGGACTCTAAGTCACAAACAGGTTATGTGTTCAAAGTGAACGGAGGCGACGTGTGCTGGAGAAGTGGGAAGCAACCCATAGTTGCACAATCTACAATGGAGTCGAAGTATATTGCTTCTTGCGAAGCCGCGAATGAAGCTGTGTGGCTGAGGAAGTTCGTCATCGAACTTGGAGTGTTCCCGAGCGTGCAAGACCCCGTGATCCTCTTCTGCGACAATACGGGTGCCATTGCGAACGCCAAGGAGCCAAGGTCTCACTCCACTGCCAAACACATTCCCCGACGCTTCCATGTGATACGACAGTACGTACAATGAGGCGATGTGAAGATTTGCAAAGTGCATACAGATCTGAATGTGGCAGATCCGCTGACGAAGCCTCTCCCGCTTGATAAGCATGAAAAACACCAGATAGCTATGGGTGTTAAGCTTTTACCAAGTTGTAATCTAGATTAATTTGTACTCTAGTGCAAGTGGGAGACTGAAGGAGATATGCCCTGGAGGCAATTAATAAAGTGTATTCTTTATCATATCTCGATTGTTCATAATAGGTTTTTGTGTCATGCAAGAACCGTATTAAGCGGAAACATTAATACGGGTGTGATACGTAAACAATCAGGTCCCTAGTAGCCTCTAGTAAGACTAGTTTCATTGCGCGATTGATGATCGAGGTTTCCCGGTCCTGGGGCATGGCGCCGGTCGGCAATGGGAGTCATATCGTTGGAGAACGATGTGATGGACATACCCAGATTTGGAGGACGTAGTCGTTAAACCTTTGACCGTGAGATCAACTCTTATTGTTACTCCTGGAAGATACTTTGATCGCACCAAACGTCGTATCTTATATAGTATGACAATAACGGTGATACTTTTGGGTATCGGAAAGGAGTAGTTGAGACGAGGGGTCAAGAGCGGGATTTGTCAGTCCGCATAGCAGTATAGATACTCTCGGGCCCACTCGGTGAGATCATATCTAATGAGCTTGCAAGCATGTGACTAGGTCACGGAGACATTAGATCATGGAACAGTAGAAGATAGTGTTGTCGGTAACGAGGTCGAGATTAGGTATGGAGATATCTATGGAACGACGCTCGGACATGCTAAGTATCGCTATGGCAAAAGGTTTAAGACTTTGCGTTCAGGTTTGATAGATGAAAGTCATTCGTTATATCAAGGGATTAATTCATGGGGTCCAGGCTTACGAGTTAGTCATTGATCATAGAGGAGTCTTGGTCATACCTGTTATTATATCGAACCGCTAAGGTAACACACTTAAGGGGTTTCGACAAGACAACCGGAAAGGAAAGAGATCACCGGGAGCGTCCCGGGAGGGGTCCAATGGAGATCGGGCAGCGCCGAAAGAGTTTTCAGAGCTAGGAAAAATTATATATATTATGTTTGATATTAATTAGTGTAATTTATATGCAAATATGATTTTATATATTTATTTTCGAATTTATTTAGGCTGATTTACCTAAATGGGCCTTCTGGTCGAAAGAAGGCCCTAGAGGGGGGAATCCCCTTGGGGATTCGGTGGGGGCCAGGAGGGGCCGACCCAAGTGGGCCAAGGGACCACTAGGGGGCCGGCGCAACCTCCGATGCTGCACCAGGCATGTGGGGTTTAGTCCCACATTGCCTGGTTAGCAAGTTGGCTCCCCCCTGGGAGCCTATATAAGAAGGGGCACCCCTGGCCTTTTAATTCACCAATTAATTCCCAATTTCTCTCTCGATCTCGTGATTCCCTTGTCGGAGTCGCGCCGAGCAGAGGAGGGGGATCTCTTCCACCATAGCCCGCTGTCGCGCTACTGGTGTTCCGGTCCAAGTCTTCCGCTGCTCGTCCTGGACAGGAGCTTCAGAGGCCGTCGTCTCCACCGTACGTGTCTGACGCCCTGCGAGGTGCTGCGCTAGCGGTACTCGGAGGTGTGCTTCCTCTACATGACCTTGAGGTCGGCTTCGTCGGTCTTCATCGACAACGTTTGTGCGGGAACGTAATCCCCGCTTTCGGTTTACAAGGGTATGTATTCCGATCTCCGTTCGTACTACTATATCTGCATAGAATAGATCTTGGCATGCTTTTTGGATATCGTTGGTAGGATTTTTTTTGGTTTCTGCACCCGATCCCCTTCAGTAACTTTGTATACCATGGTTGTTATGTGATCGCGATGCACTGATCATTGGGATCGTGATCTGTTTACATAACTTCGGCAACTTTGACGGGTAGTCAGAGGGGTCCTTACACATCCCCGGAGAGGGTCGAGCATGGAGGCGAGCAAGGCTGGAGATGGAAGAAGACAAGCGCGCCGGAGAGCAAAAGCGGGGAGCTCGAGAAGAGGAGGCGTGTATGTGAAGAATGGGAGCAGTAACGGCTCCTCGCCGCGGCGCGCAGACTTTATGTCTCGTCAGGAGCAGTTACCGGGGCGTGGTGCGACCCTCCACGATGCACGCCCCAGATCGTGCGCTACGGTTACTCAACCGTGCGACGCGTGTCTCGTGCCGGCCGGACACTTTGGGCCCACGATGATTCGGCAATGTCCATGGGCTCAGTCGTGCCCATCTTGAGCCCGGGGGCTACTGTCGGCCAGGTGAGGACCAGGGTGTGCAGAGCCCACACTCCACCGCCATCGCACGAGACATACTCGATGAAAACGACTAAGGACCAAGCTACCGCTTGAGGGGACCCTCGAGGGCAACTCCTCCCGAGGGCCTGGAGAGGAAGCGATGGCCTAAAGAGGAATCCTCCGCTTCAAGAGACTCTGCAAGGCTTCACCTGCCTGAAGCGGGGTCAACACAAACCCCTCCACAAGGCTCCCGAGGCCATGTGGAGATACTTCGCGGCTAAGAAATCGCTGCAGGGCGCACATGCCTGCAGCAGCCGCAGAGTGACGCGCGCGTCTACAGACATTGACGTGGGCGCAGTAGTTGCCGTTCTGGTGATTAAAGGATACAATAAAGCAGCGTCGCCAGAGCCGGACAGCGGAATCTTCCTCTTTGGTGATAAAGCCGTTGGACGGCGCAACGCTCCAAGAAGATCATCATCGTGGGCTCCGCCACGACCCCCGCAGCGCCTGCTGGCTGCTCTGCGCGGACTGTAGGTTGTCGGCCACTGCTGCTATCTTTAGCATGCATGGACCGTGTCCATGGACAATTCCGCGGCGGTGAACTCCACTCCTTCGCGCCACTGCCATGTCGGAACCCATCCTCTGCATAAAGTGCAAGGATGATGCCCGAGGCGCCTATAAAAGGAGCAGGAGCACCACCGTAGAAAAGGATCACATTCTGAACCCTTGGAACCCTAGCCAAGTGTGTAGGATAGCCAACGTCTCGAGGTGGAAGAAGACCATAGCTTCCCTCTTCAACCACCAAACTGCCTCAAGAGAGCCCTCGACAAGCTCATTGTACTGTAGTCCCCGCAGTGCAATACAGACAAGCAAGAGTAGCGGTGTTACCTCCTCCTGAGGGCCGTGAACATGGGTACGGGCTGGTGTTCGTCTCTGTTGTGCCGTCCCTCTCCAAGGTCGGCGAGCACCGTCGTCGAGCCTCTCGAGGGTTGTCTGACGTCCATGTTCAATCCCCCTTTCGAACTACTCTTCAGGGTGTGACTATCCCTGTTCCGTGGGAGTCACTCTCCGATAGAGTGGTTGCTGGCACCGGATTCATGGTGGCCGGAGGGATCAATGTAGAATAGGAGAGAGTCACCGGAGAGAACGAGAGAAGAGAGAGCCAGCCGGCCGAAAGGAAGAAGAGAGAAAGAAAGAAGAGGATCGAAGAAACTGCCCAGTCATGTCTAAAATCATAGCGGGAGTCGAACAGTTAGGGCCTTAGTACCGGCCCGTAACACGAACCGGTACTAATGCTCCACTCGCACAGCCCCTCGCGGCCGTTGCCATCCCACTGAGCTTTAGTACCGGGCCGTATTACGGCCCGGTACTAAAGATCCCTTACGGCCCGGTACTGATGCTTGATGCACACGGTGGGTGTGTTGTTGGGACGCCCCAAGAGGAAGGTACGAAGTAGTGCAACAACAAATTTCCCTCAGTATGAAACCAAGGTTATCGAACCAGTAGGAGATGAAGATTTCCCCCGAGGCATCAACGGCGCCAGAAAAGAGCTGGTGCTAAGTTGGCGTGGAGCCTGCACACAAACAATCATGATACTTTGCCCCAACTTAACAGTGAGGTTGTCAATCTCATAGGCTTCTTGTAACAAAGGATTAAACGTATGTGTGGAAGAAAGGATGTTTGTTTGCAGAAAGTCACATGTTTGCAGTTGTGGTTTTATAAGATTAATGAGAAGGACAAGGGTCCACAGTTCACTAGTGGTGTCTCTCCATAAATAATAATATTCATCCATGAGTGGTAAAAAAATTACAGCTATGCAATTGACAGAATAATGATGAGCAACCCAGTGCATATACTAACGTTATGATGTCTAGTGTGAGATTCATTCGGGCATTACAACAATATACATAGACCGTTCCAACCACATCTATGACTAATATTCCACCTTCCGTTTAGCGTACGCATCCCTTTCAGTATTAAGTTGCATGCAACAGATTATCGCCTTAAGCACTGTGTGTAAACTAAGTAAGTAACATCATCCTTAGACAAAGTACTATTGTTTTATCCCTAGTAGCAACAGTACATCTACAACCTTAGAGCTTTTTGTCACTGCCCTAGATTTAATAGAGACATGAACCCACTATAGAGCATAAATACCCCCTCTTGGAGTTACGAGCATCTACTTGGCCAAAACACACACAAGTAGCGGACAACATGCAAGATCATTAAATAGCACACACATGATATATTATGAAGCAATAACTTTAGTACTCAATATTCATCGGATCCCAGCAAACACAACATGGAGAATTACAAAAAGATGATCTTGATCATGATAGGCAGCTCACAAGATCTAAACATGATAGCACAAGAGGAGAAGACAACCATCTAGCTACTACTATGGACTCGTAGTCCAAGGCTAGACTACTCACGCATCAGTCCGGAGCCGGTATGGCTCCGTAGAGGCATCCGGGGACGATTCCCCCTCCCGACAGGGTGCCAGGGAGCAGTTATGATCTCCCCCGAAGTGGTGTTGACGATGGCGGTGGCTCGGGACCCTTGGAGGAAAAATTGAATATCGTGCGATCATTTTTAGATTAGGGGCTATTTATGGGTGAAAGGGCGATGTCGGTGGAGGGCCGAGGGGCCCACACCTCCTCCTGGCGCGTGCAGGAAAGGAGCCGCGCCACGGGGTGGTGACGGCGCCTCGTGGCTCCTCTCCATCTCGTCTTCGGTGTTCTGGAACATGCCTTTTCCAAAAATAATTCCAATTTTGAGAATATTTCCTTAAGTGCTTTTCTGAAACAAAAAACAGCAGAAAACAGGGAACTGGCACTTTAGCATCTTGTTAATAGGTTAGTCCCAGAAAATGCATAAAACTATATAAAATGCATATAAAACATGTAATAACATAATATAACATAGCATGGAACATAAGAAATTATAGATACGTTGGAGGCGTATCAACATCCCCAAGCTTAGTTCTACTCGTCCCGAGTAGGCAACAACGATAAAAGAAGAATAATTTCTGAAGTGACATGCTTAAACATAATCTTGATCATATAATAATGTAAAGCATGTAAATTGAGATCAAATGAATAAGGGTTGTAGTTTATATTCATATCAAATGAGTAATAAATAAACAAGAAGGTAAAGAAAGGAAAGCGTTCAATGATATAGTACTAGATAGCAATCAACTATGCAAAGTAGATATTAAAGATAATTTAAGCTTCAAGCACAACAAATATAATCATCTAATGCTTCCAACAAACATGACAACTTAATGAAAGGATCAAGTCAACAATATCAATATGCACTTAGAAGATCAATACTTTATTTGTTCAAAAGAAACAAGCAAGCGTTCAACGTTGGTTCCTGGCACCAGGATGTATGGCTAAGAGAATGTTAACGGAGGTTTGGAAGGCCAACGGAAGAAAGGCTCACAAAGCTGTGGATGATCATTAGACAAGAGAAAGTCTTACAATCGAAGCTATGCAAGGACTAGTGATTGCCACACAACGGATGCACATGGAGCTATAAGTATATGAAAGCTCTCCAATGGAACTAGTGGGGGGTGCTTCCAACTTGCTTGCTCACGAAGACCTAGAGCACTTTTGAGGAGGCTCATTATTGGAATATACAAGCCAAGTTCTATAGTGTAAAGTTCCCCAAATAGTTATGCAACTATGACATGAAAACTCTCTCATATGGAGTAAAGGTGCTAAACATGAGCACAAATGATGATCACAAATGATATGGTGCTATAACATGAGCACAAGTGATGACTATAAATGATACGGTGCTATATCATGAGCACAAGTGTGTTATAAAGAATAGTAATGTTGCCCCCTTTTTTATTTCTTTCTTTTTTATTTTTTTTATTTTTTCTATTTTTCCATTTTCTATTTCTCTTTTCAATGACCTGCATGGCTCTTTTCTCTTTTTAGGGGCAAGCATATTAATATGATATATGATATAAGACAACACACTAATGATGATAAGACAACACACTGATGATATAAGTAACTAATATGAATGTGCCATAAGAATACATATGACAACGATGCCTCTGCCAGTGTAGCAGGTTATGCAGTGATCTAGCGTAACATGGGTAAAACCACACATCAGCTTTATTGAATCACGCAAAGAAATATATAAGTAATGAATGACAACGAGTCATGTAATGTAACATGGATGTTGCATGGCAATATCTCTCGGAACAGCTATGGAAATGATGTAGTAGGTAGGTATGGTGGATGTTTTGAGGAAGATATTGGACTTATGTGTAGGAGAACAAGATGAAGATCTCCCACGAGTTTGGATGTACCCGCGTGTAACATCCCAACATTTTACAATGTTCAAAAATCACTAAAATTTAAAACATGATTAAAACAAAATATTAAAATGCTTAAGGAAATCAACTATAAAAGACTTCAACCAATTTAAAAAAGTCTATTATCACAAATTCTCAAGGTGTCATTATTTTCAAATGTTATTTCAAATGAAACATTACATTATCCATTGTATTTCAAAAACCTTAGTATGTAATTTGACAAATGTGTTATAAACATCAAACCATTTTATTGCAATAAAATAGTTTACTTATAAGTAATTGATATCAACCACTTAGCCTTAGCTATAACTAAATTAAAATAATAATTACAAGTGTTCTATTAAACTTTTATAAACAAGATCTAATTGCCAAATGGTTTCATTCTTTTAACTAAGTTCAAAACATAGTTTTGGAAATTACAAGTCTATAGTTTATAACCTTAAAACTTCTTAGATTTTATAATAAATGAATTATCCAAATAAACATTTCATTAGCTTAAATGATTTCATTTATTTTCAAAACATAAAATGATTTTCATGAATATATATTCTATATAAGAAATGAATTAAATCTAAAATCTTTTCCAAAGTTGTTATGAATTTTCAAATGAATTATCTTAATATAAAATATAATGGTGCACAAATTATTTTGAATAAAAAAATGAATACATTATATTTCCATTTTCATATAGTGGTGTTATGCTATTTAATATTATACAAAAACAAAAATGTTTTAATATTGGAAAATGAGTTTAAATAACTAGATTTCGAACATATTTGAAAGTGGGTAATTTCATTGATTTTATTAACCCAAAATGAATTTATTAAATTACTAATTTCAAAGTTAACCTAAAATAGGCAAAATTGTATTTTTATAAATATTTCAAAATATCATATTTCAAAAATGTTCAAAACATGCCCACAACTGGTTTAACACAAAGATAATAAATTTACAAATTTTTAGAAATTTGTTTGACCTCATTTGGACAAATAAATCAAAAGTTATAAAAGAAATAAATAAAAAAGAAAAGAAAAAGAGAAAAACCTGACAGTGGGACCCACCTGTCAGGGGGTCGTCTTCAACCTCCCTCCTCCGGAATCCTCTCCCGAAATCTTGCTTTCCAAATTTGTTCCAAACCGATGCAATTCTTGCGGGATTTGCTCCCCCGTTCTGCCTATAAACCCCCCACCCCCTGCCGCGTCTTTCCCCTCTCATCCCTCTTCGTTTCACACCGCCAGACCGTCATACGAGCTCGCCGGAGTTTGTCTCCTCCGCCGCCGTATTTCTTCCGTTCCCGGTGAAGTAAGCCACCCCCGAGCCCGAGACCGACCCCCTCTTCCTCCCCTCGCGGAACCACACATCCCTGACCCTTTCCTCGATTATTTTTCGCAGAAAATCGTCGAGTGCGAGGAGCTCGCCGGACCCGACATACCCCGACCATGGCCAGTCGCTGTCGAGGACGCGCGAGTCGACGCCGACCACTGCATCCGACTCGCCGTGCTGCGGGGAACCTCCTAGCACTCTTCCCACGCCCGGGGAACCACCGGAGCCCCGCCGCCGACGACCACCGGAGTGCAGCGCCGCCGTCCCCTCCATCTCCGGCCACCCGCGCCGCCACGGTAAGGTCAACGCTTCCCCGCCGTCCGATCTCCTTCTAACGGCCCCGATTAGATCCTTTAGCCGAACCGGTACGAGCTGACGAGATCCGTTGGATCTGGATCTGACGATCCAGATCTAATTCACTTATCCACGTCGGATCCGCGTCAGCAGCATAGTCAACGCCCAGTCAGCGCTGACGTGTAAAATGATCTTTCTCGATTTATTTAATTTGGTAGTTTTACAAAAAAAGACCCTGCAACTTAAATCTGTTATAACTTTTTACTCACACATCCAAATTCAAATATTTTTATATATTTGGAAAGCCCTTGACATGTAGAATATTTATATCTTCCAAAATTCAAATTTGACCTAGTTTAAAATATTCAAATTTCAAATGGATGATTTGAGTGTATTTGTCATAACTTTAAATCTATAAATCCAAAAATTGCAAATAAAATTGTTTTAGAAACTTTATAATATGTGTAATATGATGCCTCTTATATAAAATAATTTTGAGAATTATTTTGATGATTTAATAGTTATATGTTTAAATTGAATAACTTGAGTAATTTTGATATAACTTTTAATACAATCATTATTTTTGAATAAATCCAATTGATATAAATTTATTTAAATCCTCTCTTTCTATTAACACTATTTATAAAATTTTGTTATAAAAATTTAATCACTGAAAACTTAATCTTATATTTATTCCTTTTATTATATTTACAAAAATAAAAATTAATTAAATTGCATTTATAGCCTCATGCATATTTATAAAGAAATCACAAAAGTTATTGGATGCTTTCTTATGATTAAAAAGTGCATTTCATGCAAAACTTATTTTATTATATAGTTATACTCCTCATAGGAAAACCTCTTCATTATTTTCTCTTAGTTAGGATTATTTTCAAAACTAGTATTTCTGTAAAAGTGCTATGCACTTAGACACTTAGAAATTTCAACATGAAGATAGAAGGCCAATGAAGGACTTAGACAAAACAAGAATTCAGAAGTATCTTCAAGGAGTAGAAGCACTTAGCAGAAAAGCGAGAAGGAGTTCATGAAGACCAACCCCCTTGATTCTCTAAGTCTTTCTCTCTTTCTTTTATTCTTCTCCGAGACTTCCTGATGACTAAGTTAATTCCAAGACCAGCCTCGGTGATACAAGAATCATCAAGTATGAAGAATCATCAAGTCTACCAAAAATTCAATCAAGACATCACCTAGAAGAAAGTTACAAGTCTGGAGATGAAGCCTGGAAGGCAAACAACTTCTTTCTTTCTATCTTTTCCCTCTTTCCTAATCTTGTCTTTCACTTCAGACTTAAACAATGCATGACATGTTTTCCTTAGAAGTTTATGAAACTTGTTTGTTCATTATGTATGATTGTATGTGTTGTGTTGTTTTGTTTTATGATTGTTGTATTGTTGTTTGTTTATATTGTTTAGACTGAACCGAGAGTCCCGAGTAACGTTGAAAAGAGTTTGAGAACAACGACAACATTTAAAGGCAAGTGGCACACCTCATAAACTTCCTATTATTTTTTATATGCATTACTTAGTGTATTTTTATATAAGCATGTGTAGGATAGTATTTTTTTTGAATATAAGGACTGTAAGGCTTACGCCGCACAGTATTTTATTGAAATTAAAATTTATAGTTCCAATAAATACATAAAGCAGCCGAAGGTAAATATGTACAACAAGGCTAAAACAAAACCTAAAACCCAACCCTCAAAGTAAACTATCTCTCCAAACTGACCAACGTTTTTTATGCTTTGCCTTCATCCGATGCTCATGTAAGGTGACCTCATGAACAAAGCAGTTCTTCCAGGACTTAAAGGTGGGCATTACATTGTTAAAAACAACATCGTTTCTCTGCTTCCACATGTGCCAGGCCGCCATAATGACCACCTCAGTAAAGAAAGGATGTCCAAAAGTATTTCTAGTATGTATAAAAACCTCCTCAAAAGTATCCGCATGTACCCACTGTATCTGTAAATAATTCCATATCCTCACACTATAATTACAAGCAAAAAACATATGCATCCAATCTTCAAGCACCCCTATTGTACATAGCACACAACTGTTGTTGTCAGTAACATTCCAATGTCTCCCTCGAAGCATGTCCTTTGTATTAAGTCTGTCACTCACCAGGAGCCAAGCAAATACCTTTATTCGGAGTATCACCCTGCTTTTCCAGATATAACCATAAATTTTAGGAGCCACCACATCGTTAAAACAATGTTTGTAATACAAGCTTGAGGAGTAAATTCCATCCTTCCAACATGTAACCCACTAATCCTTAGCATTTTCATTTAGAGGAACCTGCGATATTCTCTGCTGAAGTGCACCCAACTCAAGATACGCCTGCTGTGACAAAGGCAACTGAAACAACCGGGTGATGTCCTCTATGGTTAACACATCCTGAACCAACATATTGACATCTAGTGAAAAGGAAAACAGTCTTGGATAATCATCCTTGAACCTGCCAACCTTCCAACAGTCCAACCAGAAAAGAGTTGTATCTCCTCTTTGTATTTTAACTGAGCAATCACTAGTGTATTTATGAGCTAACTTCATAATATCCTTCCACAAAAAAGATCCACACAAGTTAGCTACCTGTGCACACCATCTGGATATTGTTCCCACACAAGATTAACCCAAGGAACATCCGCTTTATTAAAGAACTTATGTAGGTGCTTCGGTAACAACCCCTCATTAAGTTTCTCCAGATCCAAGATACCCAAACCACCACTAATCTTAGGTTTGCATACCATATCCCACGCCGCCAGTGACTGACTTCTGTTCTGCGAGTCCTTCTTCCTCCAAAGGCATTGCCTCAGAATTCTATCTATTTGCTTTATAATGCCAGGAGCAATATCTAGAGAGCAAAGAAAATATATAGGCATTGACGTAAGACAAGAGGTTAACAACTGTAATCGGCCAGCATATGCCAGTAAAATAGAGCTGGCAGTGAGCTTCCTCTCCATCCTGTAGACTAAAGGCATGAGATCAATCATTCTTGGTCTTGTTGTGCCCATTGGCAATCCCAAATATGTAAAAGGAAATGTGCCTACTACACATCCAAACTCCCATGCCAGCTGACCAACCATCTTGTAGTGTACCTGCACCTAAAATATGGCAGATACCTGTGTATAGTGCAAATCCCTGGATCGAATCGTTTGCCCACACAGTTACGATGTAATATCACAACAAAGCATCAATTTATTGCAACGCTGATCCAGACTTAGAAAATATTCATTACAAATTTGCATAGCATAAAGCTAGCAGTGAACAGAGTAAACAGCGGAAAATTATTCTTCATGGAGTCCCCAATCATCATCATGTGCCACAGGCGAGCATGTTGGTTGAAGACTCGAAAACCCTTAGTAAAAACTTTCACTCATCATCAGGACAGTCTGCAATAAGATATATATTGCAACAACGTGGGCCAGAACCATTAAAATGGAACTGGCAAGTGACACTATGGTGGACACTTAGAGGAATAACTCTATGACCTATATGCTTATTTGGCTGGTGGAGCTCAAGGCTATTTTGCAGAAAGCAAGTTTTTCCCTAACTTTTTGAAAACACTTTTCTTCTATTCGAGACATCCGTGGCATGAAATCCACTGTCTCATTCTACCCTTGTTCACCCATCAAGTTTTTAATTTATAAGTTGGAATGGTGGAATCCTCCGTTGACATCCTCGTTCAGCTACTCAATTGTCCGTTTCCGGGGACACGACTAAGTACTTAGATTTTAACTCTGCATAGGTTGTGCACGTTCTCCATTGTACCCATTCAACCCAGGTTACCCTTTTCATACCATTTGTGATAAGGAAAGGAAAGAATGAGACGAGATCTTTCAGAAGAATTTTCCCTCCCACTCTGGCCTGACGCGCTCCACCAACAAATCCTCTACCACCACCTGTTAGGCCGGGAAGAGTCCACGCAGCTTAATTGATCAAGCCAGAGCCCATATTGGCAATGGCTGCACGAGAAGCAATCTTCACTTGGAGTTCTTCAGATTCCTTTGCTCATGGGTGGCCTCCCACAAGTGAATATTCCACAGGTAAATCCTCTGGGAACAACACTCAACTCATACAGCCAAGCAACCAATTTCCACCCAGGTGTTTGATTAAAACTTAGTAGACTTTATCTTTTTCATCAAAATAGTTTTTGCATAGCATCACTATTCTACTAAGTAATTTCATATGAACCTAGACACAGGAATAAAGAGATCTATCATGGCTTGCATAGCAATGCTATCCTACACATGCTTATAGAAAATACTCTACTCATGCATAGAAATAATAGGACTTTTATGGGGGTGTGCCACTTGCCTTGGCAATCGGGAGTGCAGCAGTTACAGTTGCAAAGATTCTCGTTTCCCTCCGAATAGTCTAACAAAGAAATAAAGAGCCACACATAAACACACAAGCAAAGGTTCATACAAAGAAGATATATGCTATGCATGAGATGAGATGCAACAATTTATTTCCAACGTTTAGAAACTAATAAAAATATCCCTTTGGATTTTCATGATATATGCATGAATAAATTTTTGATTTGTTTCTATTATTTAATCATGAATAAAGGGTTAATGACAAGGACTTTAGTTCACTTAAATAAAATTTCAAAATTAAATTTTGTAAAAATGACATTTGGGTAGAGGGCATCTAAACAAGTTGTTAGCAATTTGATTTACTCAAAAATAAATTTTCTAACTAAAGTTATGTCAAAAACACTTAAACTACTCTCAAAAATATTTGAAAATTTTGTGTGTGTCAAACCAGAAAACAAATGATGCCAAGGTGTTCTACTGGTTCCAAGGATCTCAAATATATAAAAATATTTAAATTTGGATAAACAGATAAAAAATAGTGATAAAAACAGTATGCAGGGTGTTTTCTGCAAAACTGCCAAATTAAATAAAATGGGAAAAAGAAATTACACTTCAGCGCTGACTGGGCGCTGACTGTGCGCTGACTGGGCGTGCTCACGTGTTTAAGTGATTTGATCTAGGCCGTCAGATCTGGATCTGGCGGTCCAGATCAACCGTACCGTTTCGTTTAAAAAGATCTAATCCTAACCGTAGGATCGAGATCGTACGGTCTACACGCGTTGACCAACAACGGGCGGCGCTAGGTCGCCGGAGGACCTCGCCGGAGCAGCGCGCGCGGCGGCGACACGCACGGCATCGCACGTTCTAGACGTTCTACTGCGTTCCGAGACATGTGGGTCATACCTACGGGTAGAGGGCGTCGAGGCGACGTTGTTGGCGAAGTGGTGGAGGTCGTAGCTCTTCCTGCCTCCTCTGGTTACTCGCCGGAGATGCGCACGGCGGAGGTTCTCGTCGGTGAGCACGGACACGGAGTTTGGCTGTGAAAGAACACCCGAGACCTTGTCACCACGGTGCGCAAAGATAAAATGAAACGATTGGGAGTGAAGATAGGGCGCGAGGAGGTCGCAGCTCACCGGAGTTCGTTGAATTTGCCGTCGGCAACGGCGGAGCTCCGGGGATGCTCGTGGGCGGCCTGGTGGCTCTCGGGAGGTGGTGCTTGGGGCAAAAGAGAGAGGGGATCGAGGGGATCTTATAGCAAGAATCAGCGACGTAAATGAGTGAGTAAATCGCTGGGAATCAATCGAATTGATTCGGCCGTTTCTCGGCTAGGTCGTGGGCGTGATTTGGGGCGAGCCGTTGCAGCGGGAGGGATGACAGGTGGGGCCCACCTGTCAGCGAGTGAGTGCGCGCGCGCGGGCGGGGACGGGCTGCTGGCGGGCTGGATTGCGTCGCGCGCGCGGTAGATAGCTAGTGGGCTTCGGCCCACTGGCTCGCCCGATTCTATTTTTCCTTTTTGAAAATTCTTTTCTGTTTTTAAATCATTTGAGTATAAAACAAATTCAAAACTATATTAAAACTTCTCAGAAAAATTCAAAAAAATATAATTTGAAAAGCTTATGAAAAATATATCCTTTTGACGTTATTTTTGTCAAAAATAAAAATAGAATAAAAGGAACATTATTATAATTTCAAAAAAACAATTTTAAAGGATATAAAGTCAATTTAAATATATTTAATTAATTATATTCAAATTTTATGTGATTCATATGACATGTTTAATGATGATGACGCATGGATGCAAAAGTTTTAAATTTTTCTGAAAATTGGGATGTTACAAACCTAACCCCCTTAAGATGAATCTCGCCCTCGAGATTCGGATTGGCTAGCAAAAAGGTGAGGGTGGTCTTCTTTAAGGTCATCTTCTCTTTCCCAAGTTGCTTCCTCTTCTGAATGGTGATTCCACTGTACTTTACATAATTTGATGGTCTTGGTTCGGGTGACACGTTCTGCTGTCTCCAAAATCTTTTTTGGTTTTTCTTCATAAGTGAGATCACTTTCTAGTTGTACTTCCTCTAGTGGCACCGTATCTCTTAGAAGTGTTTCTGCCATTTCTGGGTGACATTTCTTCAGCTGGCTGACATGAAACACACTGTGAACCGCGGAAAGTGCTTCCGGGAGTTCCAATTCATAGGGACCTCTCCTTTGCGGGATAATACCTTGAAGGGTCCAATAAATCTAGGTGCCAACTTTCCTTTGATTCCAAATCTTTTAACTCCCCGCATAGGTGAAACTCGGAGATAGACTCGGTCACCCACTTCATACGTGACTTCTCTCCTTTTGGAGTCTGCATAACTTTTCTGTCTGGATTGTGCTATCTTTAAACGGTCCTTAATCAACCTGACTTTTTCCTCGGCCTCCTTGATTATGTCTGGGCCGAACAGACTACGTTCCCCTACGCCACTCCACAGTAGTGGGGTGGTGCACTTTCTCCCATACAGGGCTTCAAATGGTGACATCTCTATGTTCGCTTGATAGCTGTTGTTGTAAGAGAACTCGGCATATGGAAGATTATCATCCCAGCTTGACTTATAATCTAGAGCGCATGCTCTCAGCATATCTTCTAGGATCTGATTTACTCTTTCTATCTGTCCATCCGTCTGCGGATGAAACGCTGTACTAAACTCCAATCTAGTTCCCAGAGACTCATGTAATTGATTCCAGAAATGGGAAGTAAACCGAGTACCCCTATCCGACACAATTTTCTTGGGAACACCATGTAGACACACAATCCTCTTCATGTAGATGTCAGCTAGTTTGGCACTAGTGTATGTAGTCTTTACGGGTATAAAGTGGGATACTTTCGTCAGCCGATCGACTATAACCCATATAGAATCATACCCTGATTTAGTCCTGGGTAGAACCGTGATGAAATCCATACCAATCTGTTCCCATTTCCAATCTGGTACTGGTAACGATTGTAGCAACCCTGCTGGTTTTTGGTGTTCCGCTTTCACACGACTGCAGACGTCACACTTTGCAATGTATTCTGCAATATCACGTTTCAAGTTGATCCACCAATACCTCTCCTTTACATCCATATACATCTTGGTGTTACCCGGATGTATGGAATAAGGTGAGTCATGAGCTTCTTGAAGTATTAACTTCCAGAGGTCGGCATTGTCAGAAACACAAATGCGTTCTTTATACCACACGGTTCCTTCTTCATCTTCTCTAAAATCTCTGGCCTTACCTTCGCTTAGGTTCTTCTTGATTTCTTTTACTGCTTTATCCTCTAACTGAGTTGTCTTGATTTTGTTAAGTAGAAGAGGTTGAACTTCTAAGGATGCTATGAATCCTTCAGGTACCACCTCTAATCGAAGGTCCTTAAACCCCTTACAAAGGTCTTCCGGCAATTCCCCTGCCGTGAGTCCGTTTACATAAGTCTTACGGCTCAAGGCATCAACCACTACGTTGGCTTTCCCTGGGTGGTACTGTACACTTAAATCATAGTCTTTGATCAATTCTAACCATCTTCTTTGACGCATGTTTAGTTCCTTCTGAGTAAAGAAATACTTGAGGCTTTTATGATCCGTAAAAACTTCACATCTCTTTCCCCATAAATATGGCCTCCATATCTTTAGCGCATGCACCACAGAAGCTAACTCTAAATCATGAGTGGGGTAGTTTACTTCATGATTTTTTAGTTGTCTTGAGGCGTAAGACACTACTTTTCCTTCTTGCATCAATATGCTTCCTAGGCCGCGATATGAAGCGTCGCAATAAACCTGGAAGTCTTTCTCTAGATCTGGTAAGCATAATACTGGTGCCGACACCAAGCGCTTCTTTAATTCCTGAAAACTGATCTCACAAGCTTCCGTCCACTCAAATTTCTTTCCCTTCTTCAGTAGTTCAGTCAAGGCCTTGGCAATCTTGGAGAAGTTTTCAATGAATCTCCGGTAGTACCCTGCCAGTCCTAGAAAACTGCGGAATTCTCCCACATTTTTGGGCGATTCCCAATTTGTCACAGCAGCAACTTTTTCAGGGTCCACTGCTATCCCATCTTTAGACACCAGGTGTCCTAGAAATCCTACTTGTTTTAACCAGAATTCACACTTGTTGAACTTAGCATATAATTTATGCTCTCGGAGCCTTTGCAATACCAGACGTAAATGTTATTCGTGTTCTTTGTGACTTTTGGAGTAGACTAAGATGTCATCGATGAAGACAACAACAAACTTGTCCAGAAAATCCATAAACACCTTATTCATCATATTCATGAAATAGGCTGGAGCAGTGGTTAACCCAAAAGGCATTACCGTGTACTCATACGATCCATATCTTGTAACGAAAGCAGTCTTGGGTATATCCATCTCTCTGACTTTCATCTGAAAGTACCCTGATCTGAGATCGATCTTGGAGAAGACGACAGCCCCTTCTAGTTGATCGAACAGTTCATTGATTTTGGATAGCGGATGCTTGTTCTTGATTGTATGCTCATTTATGTCACGGTAATCGGTGACTAATCTCTGAGTACTATCCTTCTTCTTGACAAAAAGAATCAGGGCTCCCCAGGGTGATGAACTTGGACGGATAAAGCCTTTCTGCATAAACTCTTCCAGTTGTTTCTTGAGTTCTTTCAGTTCATCAGTTGCCATTGGGTAGGGCCTTTTTGCAATTGGTCCTGTCCCCGGTTTTAGTTCTATGAGGAACTCTACATCTCTATCGGGTGGCATTCCTGGTAGTTCTTCCGAAAACACGTCAGGGTATTCCTCAACTATAAGGACCTCACCGAGACTAACCCCCTTAAGAGAATTAAGCCTAACCTTCTTTAGTTCAAACTTTGATCTAAAGTTGATCTTCGAGCCTTCTGGAGTGGTGAGAGTGATGGTTCTATTTGCGCAGTCTATGATTCCTGCATAGCGGGTCAGCCAATCCATCCCTATGATAACATCCAGGCCTTGTGTTTCCAGGATGATCAAGTCCGTAGGAAATTGATGCTTTCCAATCTTCAGACTCAACTGTCTACAACCAGAGGTTACTAGCATCTCTCCGCCCGGAGAGCTTACTCTAATGGGGCTTCCTATATTTTCCACTACTAACCCATGTTTGTTTACAAAAGCTCTTGAAATGAAAGAATGCGATGCTCCAGTATCAAATAAAACTAATGCTGGGCATGAATTTAGCAAGAACATACCAATGACAGCATTAGGTTCATCGTACACTTCTTCCACATTGATGTGGTTCACCTGTCCTTTCTGGAAGGGATTGGGCTTGGCAGCTTCTGCGGCCTTCTTTTCGGGGCAGTCAGTGGCGTAGTGACCCTTGTTATTGCACTTGAAGCATTGGACTTGGCTGATATCTTTCTTATATTCGGGGTTTGGGCGATGTTGTCCATTGTTGTGGCCAGCATTTCCATTTCCCTTGTGATTCCCATTGTTTCCCTTGAAACCACCACTATGGTTGTGACCATGATGTTTATGGTTGCTTCCTCCACTAGGATAGTGACCAGGTTTATAACTCTGGTTTGCATCTTGAGGGAAATATCTCTTGAAAGAAGTCTCAGAATGGGGTTCGTGAACATTCAACTTTCTCTTCCTATTTTCAGCCTTCTTGAGGTTATCCTCTAGTATGATAGCCTGATCTAGGAGAGTCTGATAATTTGGGGCGTATGCCACTGTCAAAGGGATCTTCAGCTCGTCACTCAGCCCATTTAGGAATTTTGCCTTCCTCTTTGCCTCGGTGTTAATGTCTTCAGAGGCATAACGGGAAAGGGCATGGAAATCAGCCATGTACTCCTTAAGGCTCTTGTTTCCTTGTCTCAGGTTTCTGAACTCTTCCTGCTTCAAGTTCATAATGCCCGAGGAGATATGAGCATCACGAAAACCTTCCTTGAAATTTTCCCAAGTCATGGTTTCTAGTGGGTGGGTGATTTGATAGGTTTCCCACCACTGGATTGCAGGTCCTTCCAACAGATGAGTGGTGAACCTCACCTTCTCAGCGTCAGTACATTCACAAGTCACCAGATCCCTGTCCACTGAACGCAGCCAGTCATCTGCCACAATGGGTTCAGTTGCAGTGGAGAACTTGTTCGGTCGGAGCCTCAGAAATCTGGTAAGTCTATCCACATGGGGGGGTGGTGGCGGAGGTGGGTTGTGGTTGTTGTTGTTGTTGTTGGTTGCCGCAATGAACTGGGTCATCATAGTCATTAGCTGAGCTTGAGCAACCATCAACTGTTGTATAGCATCATTGTTGTTGTGGTCGTCGTTGTTGTTGTTGTTGTTGTTTTTGTTATCGGGCGTACGACGGGGAGGCATCTGTGATTTGTATAGGTGAGTTTTTAGACAGAAAGGTCTAATGAGAAAGATTACCCCAACAAACAAACAACCTAAGGAACAAACAAACATCACACAACTCAAAACTTTGGATAAATCAGACATGAGAGTTTTGGAAAATAAAACGCGAGGTTCCTCGGAATACAATGGAAGGTACTGCCTTATCACAAGTTGCTAGGTCAATACAAGACTAAGATAACGATGAGGTGTAAATAAATGGTAGTCTCGCTAACGAACTACTCGACCATGTCGTCTTCTTCTTCTTCAATTTCCTGAATCTCGATTCCTTCATTGTCGAGTACTTCCCTTAATTCCTTCACTTCTTTCTCCAGGGCAGAGTTCTTCTCTTGCAGTTCCCTTTTCTCGGTACGAAGACGCTTGATCACGTCACTATCAGCTTCAAACTCGACTTCATTGCTCTCGAGTTCTGCCTTCTGTTCTCTAATAGTCTTGTTTTTCTCTTGAACCCTTTTCTCCTGTCTCTTGTATTTCTCCTCTTGTGAAGTAAACTTTTCTTCTTGGGCCTTAGTCACTTCCTCTTGATCTTTTATCTTTTCCTCGTTCTCCTTGAGTAAGGCACACAACTCATCGTTCTTCAGAAGTTCAGTGCGTCTATCCTCATAAAGTTCTGTGACGAGGACCTCCAACTCCTGGAAATACAGACTAAGGGGCTTTGCTTTGCCTCTATCTCCAACATCAAAGAGGTATGGTTCTCCCTCCTCGTTTCTCCTTCCAAAGAAAATGGACTAGTGGCCCCTCAACTCTGCGCTATAGCGTCCGCAGAGACGTCCAATCAGGTCCTACATTACGAGATTGAGTCCTTTTTCTTTAGAGTCACTAACCATTTTGATTTCCAACGGGGGCTCTTCTCCGCGTCCTGGCTGAGTTGCTTTTATTCCCCAACAGCCCTCCTTGTTAAACTTCTTCAGGATGAAGCCCTTAACTTGAGGTAGCGGTAAACCTATCTTCTCGCCGATGTCGAGAAGGTAGCAGCCAAAACGGGTATCCTCGAAGTCCTCCGCAGTGGTGAAGTGGAAGCTCGTCATCCTTTAGGAAGAAAGAAAAGAATTTAAAACAAGAAATGTGTAAGGTAAGGAGGTACTTGTCATAAGTGTATTATTAAATTAGAGTCAAAACAAAGTCAAATCTCAATGTGATCAACAAATATGAACAACTCTTTGTAAATTGGATATTCACTATAGTGAGAGAGACAGACACCCGGCCAGCCACTTAGGTGTGGAACAGGTCTCATGTACGCGGACATGTAAGGTTTGTTTCCAGGACGCTTCATCTCACTATGCCGCTAGGATCCAAAAATACTTAAGTAGTTAATACTATGATCAAAAGGTTTTTCCAATCCTAAGGGCTCGAACGTAAAGGCAACACAGTGCTCTGATACCATCTGTAGTGTACCTGCACCTAAAATATGGCAGATACCTGTGTATAGTGCAAATCCCTGGATCGAATCGTTTGCACACACAGTTACGATGTAATATCACAACAAAGCATCAATTTATTACAACGCTGATCCAGACTTAGAAAATATTCATTACAAATTTGCATAGCATAAAGCTAGCAGTGAACAGAGTAAACAGAGTAAATAGCAGTGAATATGAGACGAGATCTTTCAGAAGCATTTTCCCTCCCACTCTGGCCTGACGCGCTCCACCTACAAATCCTCTACCACCACCTGTCAGGCCGGGAAGAGTCCACGCAGCTTAATTGATCAAGCCAGAGCCCATATTGGCAATGGCTGCACGAGAAGCAATCTTCACTTGGAGTTCTTCAGATTCCTTTGCTCCTGGGTGGCCTCCCACAAGTGAATATTCCACAGGTAAATCCCCTGGGAACAACAATCAACTCATACAGCCAAGCAACCAATTTCCACCCAGGTGTTTGATTAAAACTTAGTAGACTTTATCTTTTTCATCAAAATAGTTTTTGCATAGCATCACTATTCCACTAAGTAATTTCATAGGAACCTAGACACAGGAATAAAGAGATCTATCATGGCTTGCATAGCAATGCTATCCTACACATGCTTATAGAAAATACTCTACTCATGCATAGAAATAATAGGAATTTTATGGGGGTGTGCCACTTTCCTTGGCAATCGGGAGTGCAGCAGTTACAGTTGCAAAGATTCTCGTTTCCCTCCGAATAGTCTAACAAAGAAATAAAGAGCCACACATAAACACACAAGCAAAGGTTCATACACAGAAGATATATGCTATGCATGAGATGAGATGCAACAATTTATTTCCAACGTTTAGAAACTAATAAAAATATCCCTTTGGATTTTCATGATATATGCATGAATAAATTTTTGATTTGTTTCTATTATTTAATCATGAATAAAGGGTTAATGACAAGGACTTTAGTTCACTTAAATAAAATTTCAAAATTAAATTTTGTAAAAATGACATTTGGGTAGAGGGCATCTAAACAAGTTGTTAGCAATTTGATTTACTCAAAAATAAATTTTCTAACTAAAGTTATGTCAAAAACACTTAAACTACTCTCAAAAATATTTGAAAATTTTGTGTGTGTCAAACCAGAAAACAAATGATGCCAAGGTGTTCTACTGGTTCCAAGGATCTCAAATATATAAAAATATTTAAATTTGGATAAACAGATAAAAAGTAGTGATAAAAACAGTATGCAGGGTGTTTTCTGCAAAACTGCCAAATTAAATAAAATGGGAAAAAGAAATTACACTTCAGCGCTGACTGGGCGCTGACTGTGCGCTGACTGGGCGTGCTGACGTGTTTAAGTGATTTGATCTAGGCCGTCAGATCTGGATCTGGCGGTCCAGATCAACCGTACCGTTTCGTTTAAAAAGATCTAATCCTAACCGTAGGATCGAGATCGTACGGTCTACACGCGTTGACCAACAACGGGCGGCGCTAGGTCGCCGGAGGACCTCGCCGGAGCAGCGCGCGCGGCGGCGACACGCACGGCATCGCACGTTCTAGACGTTCTACTGCGTTCCGAGACATGTGGGTCATACCTACGGGTAGAGGGCGTCGAGGCGACGTTGTTGGCGAAGTGGTGGAGGTCGTAGCTCTTCCTGCCTCCTCTGGTTGCTCGCCGGAGATGCGCCGGGGATGCTCGTGGTCGGCCTGGTGGCTCTCGGGAGGTGGTGCTTGGGGAAAAAGAGAGAGGGGATCGAGGGGATCTTATAGCAAGAATCGGCGACGTAAATGAGTGAGTAAATCGCTGGGAATCAGTCAAATTGATTCGGCCGTTTCTCGGCTAGGTCATGGGCGTGATTTGGGGCGAGCCGTTGCAGCGGGAGGGATGACAGGTGGGGCCCACCTGTCAGCGAGTGAGTGTGCGCGCGCGGGCGGGGACGGGCTGCTGGCGGGCTGGATTGCGTCGCGCGCGCGGTAGATAGCTAGTGGGCTTCGGCCCACTGGCTCGCCCGATTCTATTTTTCCTTTTTGAAAATTGTTTTCTGTTTTTAAATCTTTTGAGTATAAAACAAATTCAAAACTATATTAAAACTTCTCAGAAAAATTCATAAAAATATAATTTGAAAAGCTTATGAAAAATAGATCCTTTTGACATTATTTTTGTCTAAAATAAAAATAGAATAAAAGGAACATTATTATAATTTCAAAATAACAATTTTAAAGGATATAAAGTCAATTTAAATATATTTAATTAATTAAATTCAAATTTTATGTGATTCATATGACATGTTTAATGATGATGATGCATGGATGCAAAAGTTTTAAATTTTTCTGAAAATTGGGATGTTACACATCTCATCCGAGATATTAATAGGGAGCATACAAGACTTATGGAAGTTTACTGACAGACCAGTTGAAACACTGAAATCCTGCAGAGCTTGCTTTAACACCATCAGTTGCCGAGCATCTGCCTCCATTACTAAAATGGTATCATCTGCATATTGTACCACAGGAAAGTCCCCATCTCTTATATTTATTGGACGATTAATGAGCCCTCGCTGACACAGATCATTGATAACATACTGCAAAAGTTTAGATGCAAGCACAAATAATAAAGGTGAGTGGGGATCTCCTTGGCGAACCCCTCGCCTACATCTGAAATTCCTTCCTGGGACTCCATTTACCAAAACCGAAGAGGTGCCCGTTTCTAGGATACATTTAACCCAATTGATAAAGGTGTCAGGGAAGCCCATTTGCCTAAGCATAAGATAAATAGCTGCATGCTCAATTGAGTCAAAAGCTTTTTCAAAATCAAGCTTCAGCACCACTATCTGTTTTTTGGAGGCTTTACACTGATGCAGATACTCGAAGGACCAAGCCAGGCAATCATGAATAGTTTTACCTTTGATAAAGCCATACTGGTTCTTATGAATGCATTAAACAATTTTAGCCTGCAATCTATCAGCCACAAGCTTTGTGATGTATTTTAACCCAACATTGGTTAAGGATATAGGCATGTAATCACCTATTTGCTCAGGGGCTTGCTTCTTTGGCACCAAGGTTATGAAGGAGGAATTTAAATTCTCCAATGATATAGACAAACTGTGGAAATCATTAGCCAGCTTATAGAAATCCAGCTTGATGATATCCGAGCATATCTTTACAAACAATCCATTAAAGCCATCAGGACCCGGGGCCTTGTCCACTGGAATTTTCTTAACGACACCATCCATTTCCTCCATGGTGAAGGGATTTACCAGATCACCTAAACCTCCCACTGGAACCACTAACTGCTGTAGATCAAATCGCATATCAATCCCAGCTGTAGTGCCCATTCTCTGTTTGTAACATGACCAAGCAATCCTTGCCATTTGTTCGTGATCCGAGACCACATGCCCATCAGGTAGTTGCAGACTGGAGATATTATTTCTTCTATATCGTTCTGTAGCCATAGCATGAAAGAACTTGGTATTTTCCTCTCCCAACTTTATCCATCTGATCGAGCTCCTCTTTTTCCAATACAGATACTGAATCCTAAGTAATTTTTCATAATGCCGCTTCACAGTTTTCCAGAAATTTGCTTCGGGCACTGACAATAGACGATGCTCTTCCAAACCATCCAAGAAAAGGATCACCAAATTACACTTGGTGATGAGTGACTTTACTTTTGAGAGACTTTGCTTCCAATGCTTCAACTCATGCCTTAAGTCCTTCAGTTTTTCAACTGACACAGCAGCCGAGGTAGTTCCCCTCGTTGGTTTAGCCCACACCCTTTTAACACAATAAAAGAACCCTGGCTGATCCACCCAAAAATTCTCAAACCTGAACAAGTGCGCCTTCGGAATCATCGAGCCAATACTAACCACACACGGCACATGATCCGATGTGGGTTTTGCCATTGGATGGACTACAATGTTGGGGTAAGCAGTGATCCAACTAGAACTCGTAAAAAACCAGTCCAACTGTTCCAATAATGGATTATTCTGCATATTTGACCATGTGTACGACCTTCCCTGTAAAGGCAACTCCAACAACTCAAGGTGATCAATTATCTCATTAAACAACAACATATCACCAACATTACCACCAGACATATTTCTATTTTCAGGAGACCTAATGAAATTAAAATCCCCCAGAAATAACCACAGCTCATCATCAAACACCTGAATATTGTACAACCACTGGACAAACATATTCCTGTCCTCCCCCTGACACGGTCCATAAACTACCACCAGGTTCCACTTCTGACTTGAGTGCGCAGACTGAAACGACATTATCATGCCAAACTTCTTCACCTGCACAAGGATCCCAGTGAAGATACTAGATTTCCAGACTACCAGAATCCGTCCTGATGCCCCAACAGACGGAGAGAAAGAAAAGGAATCAAATTGCTTGGGACAACATGTTTTAATGCATTTTCTATCAAAGTCTTCTTTTTTGGTTTCCTGAATGCAGGCGATAGCACAACCACTTTCCACAATTTTATCATAAAGCACAAGTTGCTTCTCTATAGAGTTCATTCCCCGGATATTCCAACACAACACCTTCCACATCAACTGCCTAATTTGATAATCCATAAAACATCACAGGGGTATCAATCAAAACTAGCTGATACAACCAACTAGTACAGCTCATCAAACCAGACACCATGACCAACATCCAACTTACAATCCAAAATAAGACATCACATACTGCCCACATTAACTGACATACTGACACCGAAAGACTCACTGATACCAACACAAAGTGTAGATGATTATAAATAAAAAAGATGTAACAAAGGGTAAATCCATCCCTTCTACGCTCTGGTATGCTACTTATCATTGGGAACCACTGTTGTAGAATCCGCACCACCAGTAGCAGCAAGCTTCTAGACTGTCAGTTCTTCCGGGTCTATCTCCAACATCTCCCAATTTTCTGAAGCATTGGCAGCGGGATCAATGGAGGTGTATGAGTCGCTGTTGCATTACTTGCCTCAGGTGCCTTTTTTGACTTGACTGCTGCCTTCTTGGGACGCTTCCGAGCTGAAGTGGAGGTACCAGGAGTAGGGTTTGGACGATATCCATCATTCCTCGCCCGACTACGCGTGACCCTACAGAATTCAGATGGACCATTCACCACTGTTACCTTCTTCTTTTCTTTGGTTTTCTTGACAGCCCCAGCTGCAGTTGCTTTGAATTCCACCATTGGCAACACCTGTTGAGTAGCCTTGCCCTCCAGCTGCGTATGCAGGACATTTTTCTCTTCAACTTCCTTACCCCGTGCGACACTAGCTAGGTGCCTCTGCTCCAAGCTGCCCAAACTGTCATCTGATTTTGCATTTGCATTAAAACCAAGAAACGGCCCATCAAAAGCCTCAGCCCAGTTTCTCTTATGTGCAACAGGCCCATACTGCAACAGTCCAAATTTTGCAGCATCATACACTTCATCTTGCAACACATTGTCTGTCCACTTTGCAACATTAGAGGCCTCAGCTACAGCAGGCTCCTCGCGCATCTTTCTAGCCATAAGAGCATCACATACCTTTTCAATATCAACAGTGGGGACAATGTTCTCAGTTGTCCTTGTCTTCCCATCAGTACTTGCAATCACTTGCATGTCCAGACCATTTGCTTCAGTCTTATCGTTCCCATTCTGAATATCCAGCATCTGAGCATCCTCATTAAGTTCTTGTCCTCCTGTGTTAATTAGAGAGTTATCGGGCATGACATTGTTAATGTTTGCATCATCCAGCCCATGCATTTCCTCCGCAGACACCAAATCATCTTGCATCACTGGCACTGAGAAGATAGCCAGATCAACTGCAGGAGCATTGTCTAGGCCCCCAGGCACATCATGAAACACCTGATGTTCCGCAATTACAACCTCCTGGGGTACTTGTTCATCAACAAACATTGCCTCCATTGGCGCATGACCAACCTGGCTAGGTCCCCTTTGTACGCCACCACCCTGTACTGAACCCAAGGATATCTCCGAAGCAATGGAACCAGATTCTTGGGGATCCTGTTGTTGATGCTCCGGGTCCGCATCATGCTGAACATTGTTATGAAATATCCAACACCAGGTGGTGGCGTATTCCATCCTATCTCCGGATATTCAGGCAAAACAAACATGTTCTCATCAGGCATCAACTGTCCTGGCATTGGATGCGGATTGCCGTTGACAGGCATTGGGTCCTCATCTGCAGGATGTGCATCAGCAAAATCCGTGGAAAGAATGTAACAGGGTGCTGTCAATGAGTGCCTCAAACCCGCATGTCGACCAACATTAGGTTGCCTAAACACCACATCACGAGGAACCAAAGATGGTGCAGGGAAGGTGGCATAAACAAGTGTCCTGCACTTTTGGATATCTCTATGCTGACAGTAATGGAAATCCCCAAAAGTATTCGCCGCCTTCCTTACACACTGAGTGTTCCTAAAATCCATGGGGATACCAATGAACATCAACCATCCTGTCCTAGCACCTTGATGTGATTTGAAACCAACCCCCTCATCATGCTTTACAAAGTGTACAGTTCTATTGTCAGCCAGAGCCCATGGTGGATGCAAGCACATTGCTGATCTAACAACTGGATTACGCAACTGAAAAGCGCCCACTCCAAAGAACCACGGCAGAAAGTTGACCACCTCTAACTCAAGATCAAGCAGAAAGTCGCGAACCTGATGCATAACCTACGGGAGTGCTTCCTGGGGTGGTGGCAGGTCCACAATCGCTACCATCCAAGTCTCATGTCCATCAATCGTCAGTGCAGATGGGGTGACGTAAGTGCGCGGCAAGCGATGCCCGACACCGTCAATGACGTCAAAGCCATCAGGCACCCACACCGTCGGGTCAAGCTCAAAGGTAGCCATGGCACTATCACGTGTGTGGGCTCTGGCGGTAGGAGGTGAGGGTTAGGCGGAGGAGCCAGGGGGGCAACTATCGGATCCAAACCCTCAGAAGACGAGGGGGCCAGTATATTGTTGCGATTTTCCTCTGAAACCGAATTCTTTTCTATTTGGACAGTAGATCCCCCTTTTTTTGGCACCCAAATTTTGGCAGGTGGAGGCTTACCAAAACAACCCTTTGCGATATGCCCGGATCGGAAACACTTTTTGCATCTGATTTTGTTCACACATTTATCTGCTTTATGTTCCATACTAAAACACCTCGAACATTTCCAATATGAAAAGGCCCTAGCATCAATGAGGGCCTCAAAACTCTTATGAGCCACTGGAGAAACATGGCGCCTATCAGTAGCAACCGGCCCATTTGCACAATCACGAGATACCGGCGATTTTCAGCCCAACCTCACACAGGGCCTGCCGAACCTTCTCTGAATTTGAAATATTGTCAATCCCGCCAGTCACGCACCTACCTCCAGCAGACACAAGATCCTCAACTTCCTCCGATCTAGTCCACGAGAAATTCGGGTCTAGGGAACCAAACTGAATGTACCCCACAGGTATTGCCGGCGGCGGGCTATGTTGGGTCACCGGCGGCGACCCCTGAGTAGCCCCCAGAACAGTTATTGCTCTTGGACGAGGGGCAGCTACACACTTCTGAACTCGACGGACAAACCGATCAGACTGCAGAACTTTCTGAGAACCCATAGAATGTCTACGACTGACCAAAATCCATTCCCCGGCGCATTCCCGTTCCCAAAGAGAAAACTCAGGCCGCCAATTTGGCCCCCCAAAGCCCCACAGATGATAATAACATTTGAAATCCGGGCAACTGTAAAACTTGCGATCAAGCAGCGCGATACCAACCTTCTTTGAGGAGACCATGAAGGAAAATACCCGATCCTTGAGCACCAAGACCTTGAGTTCACCACAGAAACCACCAGTTGCAGCCTCCAATGCGAGTGACGCCGAGTCTTCATCCAGACGAAAAGATGTGCGGCCAAAGGCCACCACCATGACAAAATGCCCCGATGTCGCCGTGGGGTGCACCATCGCATGGTGTGATCTCAGATCTCCTTCGAGAAAGCATGATCCGTAGAGAAGTCTAACCCTAACGAGATGGCAGCATGGACCGCCATCAAAACTAGACAGAAGGATCCCTAGACTACGATGGAGAGGTTTATTGGATCGAAAGGTGGAGGGGTGGCTGGAGATGTGAGATCGTCAGCGAGAGGCTACGTGGTGGGGGAGGTGGGGAGGAGGAGCCATTGTGTAGGATAGTATTGCTATGCTAGACCAGTGTAGAAATTCCTTACTCCTGTGTCTAGGTTCCTATATAATACTTAGTAGAAATATTGATGCTATGCAATTGATCAAAAGTTTTACAAAATGTTAAGTGACTACTTAGGGCTGTGCTCATGGTTGTCGTCGCCTAGGATGAATGTCTATTCTACTTAGGGCCGTGAGCATGGTGATTTTCACCTGAGAGTTTACATCCACTAAGTTAATGAACCTCCTGGGTGGATTGGTTGTATGGTGGCGAAGTTAAGTGGCTACTCAGGTCCATGTCTATGGTTCCTGGAGTACGTGCACTTGTGGATGGCCACACAGGGAACAGAGGAATCTGAAGAACTCCAAGTGACGATTGCTTCCAGTGCAGCCATTGCCATATGGGCTCTGGCTTGATCAATTATGTTGTGTGGACTCTCTTCGGCTTGACAAGCAGATGTAGAGGGTGTTAGGTGGAACGGGTCAAGCCAGAGTGGGAGGGAAAATGATTCTGAAAGATCTCGTCTCATTCTTCTCCTTTCCTTATCACTATAAGTGTGTAAAGGATAGTTTGGGTTGAATGGGTACAATGGTGAACGTGCACAACCTCTGCAGAGTGTAAAACTAAGTACTTAGCCGTGTCCCCGGTACGGACAATTTGAGCAGCTGATCACGGACGTCAACGGAGGATTCCACCATTCCAACTTCAAAATTTAAACTTGATGGGTGAACAAGGGTAGAATGAGACAGTGGTTTTCATGCCACGAATGTCTCGAATAGAAGAAAAGTGTTTTTCCAAAGAGATAGGAAAAATTGGCTTAATGCAAAATAGCCTTGAACTCCACCAGCCAAATATGCATATAGGTTATTAGAGTTATTCCATTAAGTGTCCACCATAGTGTCACTTGCCAGACTCCATTTTCAATGGAATCTGACCCACGTTGTTACAATATTTTTCTTATTGCAGATTGTTCAGATGACGAGTGAGGTTTAGTTTAAAGGTTTCGAGTCTACAACCAACATGTTTTCGCATGTGGCAACATGAAAGTGATGGAGACTCACTGCTTTTGTATTTCCGATGTTTACTCTTTCAAAGCTAGCTTTATGCTATGCAACTTGTAATGAATATTTTGTAAGTCTGGATCATCGATGTAATAAAATTGATACTTTGTTGTGATATTACATCGTAAACTGTGTGTGCAAACGAATCGATCCAGTGATTTGCACTATACACGAATCGATCCAGGGATTTGCACGAATCGATCCAGGGATTTGCACGAATCAATCCAGGGATTTGCCCTACCACATTTAGCATTTTCTGTTCTCAACCAAACACAATCAACTTATTTAAAAGATAAACTCTCCAAGTAATTAAACAATGAGATATGATAGTATAATATGACAAAGCTAAAAACTCTAGCAAGAGATGCATGAAAAGAAGAGCTAGAAAGCAAACAATAACATGAAAACAATACTCAACGAATATAAGTGAAGAATACGAGTATTCATATGAAAAAGCGGAGCGTGTCTCTCTCCCACACAAAATAATGCTAGGATCCAATTTATTCAGAGAATGAAAATAACAAAAACAAAAACAAACAAACGCTTCAAGATAAGCACATAGGATGTGACGGAATTAAAATATAGTTTCACTAAAAAGGACCTGATAATTTGTCGATGAAGAAGGGGATGCCTTGGGCATCCCCAAGCTTTGACGCTTGAGTCTTCTTGAAATATATATATTGGGGGTGAACCAGAGGTGCATCCCCAAGCTTTGGCGTTACTATCCTCTTGATCACATTATATCATCCTTCTCTCTCGATCCTTGAAAACTTCCTCCACACCAAACTTAGAGTAACTTCATTAGAGGGTTAGTGCACAAAAAAATTATGATATTATGTAGTAACACAATTGCTACCAATGCTACTGGACATTAGCTACAGCCACTGATAATTCATAGGATTAAAAGATCCAATCAAAATAGCAAAAGAGGCATTGCAAAGTCAAAAACATAACAGTCCGTGAAGACAAATTTTTTCGAGGCACTTAACTTGCTCAGATCAGAAAACTCAAAACTAATGAAAGTTGCGTATACATCTGAGGATTATGCACAAAAGGGGGCAGAATGTTCTGAAGTTCCAGTGAATTGATATGAATTTAACAGTGAACAACATAAATCTGTTTATGCGCAGGAATTGAATTTTAGCATCAACTTTCAACAAGAGGCTTAACTTGACACAACATTGCAATAAAATAAAGATACAATGGACTTGCTACAGAGGTAGGACAAGTCCTTGACACAAGCAAAATAAAATAAAATAACAGGAAATAAAAGTGGGTTGTCTCCCATAAGCGCTTTTGTTTAACGCCTTTGAGCCAGGGACAAAGTAAAACTCAAGTATTATCAACAGATGAAGCATCAACACCATAATTTGAACGAACATGAGAATCAAAAAGTAGTTTCATTCTTTTTCTAGGGAGGTGTTGCATACCTTTCTTGAGTGGGAATTGGTACTTGATGGTACTTTCTTTCATATCAATAATAGCATCCACAGTTCTAAGAAAAGGTCTTCCCAACATAATTGGACAAGATGGATTGCATTCAATATCCAAGACAGTAAAATCAACGGGGACCAGGTTATTATTAACCATAATAGGAATATCATTGATTCTCTCCAAAGGTTTCTTCAAAGCATTATCAGCAAGGAAAACATCCAAATAGCAATGTTCCAATGGTGGCAAATCAAAGATATCATAGAGCTTTTTAGGCATAACAGAAATGCTTGCACCAAGGTCCCATAAAGCATTGCAATCAAATTTATCTACTTTCATTTAAATGGTGGGCTCCCAACCATCTTCTAACTTCTTAGGGATAGAAGCTTCAAGCCTTAATTTATCTTCCTAGCTTTAATGAGAGCATTTGTAATATTAGTAGTAAAGGCCAAATTTAGAGAGCTAGCATTAGGACTTGTGGCAAACTTTTGCAAGAACTTAATAAATTCAGAGATATAACAATTATCAAAATCTAAATTATTATCATCAAAGCAAATCGAACCACTTTCTGTCATTTTCTTAAAAATTTCAGCACTTTTGTCAACACTAGTTTCAGCTGTTTAGGCAATTTTAAATTTTTGGAGGAAGTAGAGGAGACATTTCCAACCCCAATTATGCTACCATTGATAATAGGAGGCTTACTAACATGTGAAACACCATTTTTTCCAGAGGTAGTAATAGTAAAAACTTTAACAATATTAGCCTCTTTCTCTAGTTCTCTCTCTCTTTAACAATATTGAGCCATCATCCTAACATTTTGATCAATTTGAACTTGGATGGCATTAATTTTATCAATGGGATTAATCTCTTTAGTTTCAGTAGGCATGCTTTTAGATTTTAAAATATCAACATCAAGGACAAGATTATCAACTTTAGACGCAAGTATATCAATTTTTCTATGCTTTTCCTCAACGGTTTATTTAAACAAAGTTTGTGTAGTGATAAAATATTTTAACATGGTTTCAAGTTCAGAGGTGCTAGTCCTATTATTGTTATAAAAAATATCATAAGTGTTACCATAAGAATTACCATTATTAGGAGGATAGGGCTTATAGTTGTTGTTATTACCATAGTTGTTCCTATATGCATTGTTGTTTAAATTGTTGCTTTTAATAAAGTTTACATCAACATGCTCTTCTGGTGCAACTAAAGAAGCTAAAGGAACATTATTGGGATCAATATGGGATTTACCACTAGCAAGCATAGACATAATAATATCAATCTTTTCACCCAAGGAGGAAGTTTCTTCAACAGAATTTACCTTCTTACCTTGAGGTGTCCTTTCCATATGCCATTCCGAATAATTCACCATCATATCATCCAAGAGTTTTGTTGCAGCCGCCAAAGTTATGGAGATAAAGGTTCCTCCAGCAGCTGAATCCAATAAGTTTCTTGAAGAAAAAATCAGTCCTGCATAAAAGGTTTGGATGATCATCCCAGCAGTCAGTCCATGGGTTGGGCAATTCTTTATCATAGATTTCATTCTTTCCCAAGATTGAGCAACATGTTTATTATCTAGTTGTTTAAAACTCATGATGCTACTTCTTAGAGAAATAATCTTAGCAAGAGGATAGTATTTTCCGACAAAGGCATCTTTGCATTTTATCCAAGAATCAATACTATTCCTAGGGAGTGAAAGCAACCATTCTTTAGCTCGTCCTCTCAAGGAGAAAGGAAATAATTTCAGTTTTATGATATCACCATCTATATCATTATATTTTTTCATTTCACATAATTTAATAAAGTTATTTAGATTGGCAGCAGCATCATCAGAACTAACACCAGAGAATTGCTCTCTCATAACAAGGTTCAAGAAAGCAGGTCTAATTTAAAAGAACTCAGCTTTAGATGCAGGTGGAGCAATAGGTGTGCATATAAAATCATTATTGTTGGTGCTTGTAAAGTCACACAACTTAGTATCTTCAGCGGAACTCGTTTTAGCAAATTACTTATCAAACCGAAATAACAGTAGTAGCAAAATAATTGACAAACCTAAATAACAAAACCAACAAAACTGAAAATAAAATAGCAAAACCGAAATAAGAAAAGTAATGCAAGTAACTAATTTTTAGTATTTTTTATATTAAGAAAACAAAATAGTAATAAAAGTAAACTAAGCAAGACAATAACAAAATAAAAAGATTAGAAGTGCGAAAACTCCCCACGTGAAGGAATGCTTATCTCCTAGGCAACGGCGCCAGAAAAGACTGCGACGTAGGGGAGATGAAGTTCCTCATGCAGAATTCTCGTTTTCCCGTCAACGGCGCCAGAAAAGAGCTTGATGCACACGGTGGGTGTGTTGCAGGGAGACCCCAAGAGGAACATATGAAGTAGTGCAGCAGCAAATTTCAGAGAGTATGAAACCAAGGTTATCGAACCAGTAGGAGATGAAGAATGCCCCCGACTTAATAGTGAGGTTGTCAATCTCACCGGCTTGCTGTAACAAATGATTAAACGTATGTGTGTAAGAAAAAATGTTTGTTTGCAGAACGTAACATGTTTGCAATTGTTGTTTAATCAGATTAATGAGAAGGACCGGGGTCCCCAGTTCACTAGTGGTGTCTCTCCATAAATAATAACATTCATCCATGAGTGGTAAACAAATTATAACTAGGCAATTGACAGAATAATGATGAGCAACCCAATGCATATACTAACGTTATGATGTTTAGTTTCAGATTCAATCGGGCATTACAACAATATACATAGACCGTTCCAACCGCATATATGACTATAATCCATCTTCCGGTTAGCGTCCGCACCCCTTTCAGTATTAAGTTGCATGCAAAGAATTATCGCCTTAAGCACTGTGTGTAAAGTAAGTAAGTAAACATCATCCTTTTTATCCCTAGTAGCAACAGTTCATCTACTTACCTTAGAGTTTTCTATCACTGCCCCAGATTTAATATAGACATGAACCCACTATCGAGCAGAAATACCCCCTCTTGGAGTTACGAGCATCTACTTGGCCAAAGCACACACAAGTAACAGAGAGCATGCAAGATCATTAAATAGCACACACATGATATATTATGATGCAATAACTTTAGTACTCGATATTCATCGGATCCCAGCAAACACAACATGGAGAATTACATAAAGATGATCTTGATCATGATAGGCAGCTCACAAGATCTAAACATGATAGCATAAGAGGAGAAGACAACCATCTAGCTACTGCTATGGACCCGTTGTCCAAGGGTAGACTACTCACGCATCAGTCCAGAGGCGGTCATGGCGACGTAGAGGCCTCCGGGGACGATTCCCCCTCCCGACAGAGTGCCGGGGAGCAGTTCTGATCTCCCCCAAAGTGGTGTTGACGATAGCGGTAGCTCGGGACCCGTGGAGGAAAAAGTGAATATCGTGCGATCGTTTTTAGATTTATGGGCGAAAGGGTGATGTCGGTGGAGGGCCGAGGGGCGCACACCACCTCCTAGCGAGGCAAGGAAAGGAGCCGCGCCACGGGGTGGTGACGGCGCCTCGTGGCTCCTCTCCGTCTCGTCTTCGGTGTTCTGGAACGTTCCTTTTCCAAAAATAATTCCAGGATGTTTTATTTTCAATACCGAGAAAATTACCTCAAGTGCTTTTCTGAAACCAAAAACAGCAGTAAACAGGGAACTGACACTTTGGCATCTTGTTAGTAGGTTAGTCCCATAAAATGCATATAAAACATGTAATAACATGATATAACATAGCATGGAACATAAGAAGTTTTAGATATGTTGGAGACTTATCAATGCTCACCTCCCTCTGACCGTTCAGACCGGAACTGATGCTTATTAGTACCATCCGTAAATATAACTGAGACTGATTATCTGGACGTAAAGTCCTTTTTCCACTAGTGGATAGATCAACAATATCATCCAAAGACGATTTATACGGGGCTATGCATGCGCGGGCATCGTCGATGTGGGTTAGCACACGAAAGACAAGATTTAGACAGCTTCAGGTCCCGGGAAACATCATCTGATAATACCCCTACGTGTTGTTTGTGGCTAGGTCTATTCCGTATGCTCGATGTGGAAGTCACCGTATGAGGTAGCTCCTCTCTTGTGTATGGCTTGCCTGTCTAGGCGGTGGGATTGGTGTGTTGAGTGTGTCCTCTTTGGGACGCCTTGCCCCTCATTATATAGGTGGAAGGGGCCAGCTTACATGTAGAGTCCTAGCTAGATACATACTAGTCTCTTCTTATATTACAATTTGGCTAGGTGTTCTAGTCCTACTATGGTAGTTCTTTCGGCTTACTGGGCCACCTCATGATGGGCCACAATCACTGTCCATGTGGGTACTAGTGTCCCATATCCACGATAGTGTGGCTACAATGGTAGTGCTCTTCCGGGTACCAGGCTGGGTGGCCCTACCAAGAGGAAGGAGAAGGACAGATCCTTGCCCGGAGGAGATCACCTTCCTTCCCTTCTCTCTCTCTCTCTCTCTCTCTCTATATATATATATATATATATATATATATATATATATATATATATATATATATATATATATATATATATCTATGTAGCCTAGCTTGGAGGTCGTCTTCCTCCTTGGGATCGCCGGACTTTGATCCTTGCTTCTACCTTGGTCTGACCTTGCTTGATCTTGACCTCCTCCCTCGCCATGGCCTTGGTCCTCCTTTTATAGAGAAAGGGGATCCCACAAAAGTCATACGAGGAGCGTGAGGGGTTTTGGCGGGAAGCAACCCCTCTCTGTGGTGGAGACATCGACGTGGCCTCTTCTCCTCCAAGTGTCCATCGCCGGGTTGGTGAGATCTCAACCACCTTTGGGGATAGCCGTGGGCTGGGGCTGACAGCGGGTAGGTGTTGTCCCCTGGTCGCGCCTTGCTTCCCAAGCCTTCTTGCGCCTTCTAATATCTTCCGGAATGAGGTGGAAGTCTTATCCTCTCCTTGTACGGTCTTGTACCCAGGAGGGAGTTGGGGCTCGCACCTTCGGGGGTCTTCTTTCTGCTCCGACGTGCAGGGCACCCGGTGGCCCTGCGAACCTGCCGGGATGCTGGTGTCGAGGGTGCACCCATCAAGCCTCGCGGTGAGTCTTGGCCTTCCTTGTCTTGGGGTTGGGCCCACAGTCGGTGGACCCACTTGGGCAGCTCTAGGGGAACCCCATGTTCCACTGCTGCGACAGTAGCCCCCAGTATGGTCTTGGCGGCTTTGGTCTTCAAAGGCTGCCGGGCCGATGAACAAAAAAGGTCAAAATGGGTCCGGCGCCTGGTTGCTTGCGGGGCCTGCCGTGTCGAGGTAGATACGAGTCCCCGACTCTCGTGCAACCGCGTCGCGCCGCCCATTGCGGTTGACGCGGGCCTGAGATGTGGTCGAGTCGTGCCACACGTTGCGATTCGTGTGGGCTTTGGACGGGGTCGTGCGCCAACAGTTGGGTCGTGTCGAAGCAAGCCCGACCACTCGACCCCCCGCGCCATCGGAGTAATGGGCCCGCGACGTGGTGCGCGTGGTTCCTCCTTTAGCTAGTTGCTTGGGGTGTCGTGTACATCTACCAGTCCATTCCTCTTGCCGCCTCCCAGCTTCCACAGCTTTGCTCTGCCCCTTTTCCCTGCGCCGCTGCCGCGATGGTGCGCACCAAGAAATCCGGGCATAAGAAGACGGAGGGCGCAGCCGCAATAGTCTGCCGACCTGCTCTCAAATCTACGAAGCAAGTCCACGGAGCAGAAGCGACCGCCGCCAAGGCGGATCTCCGCCGGAGACAAGCCTTGCTCGAAATCTAATACTCTGCCGACACGAGCAGGATGCGGGTCACCGAGCACATGGGTGTCGTGGCGTCTGATGCCGCGGGGGACGTCCCCGGCCAAGCGGCGACAGTCGTTCATTCCCCTTCCACGACGCGGGATTCCCATCTTCGACATCTATATGTTGATTGGGGTCGTGCCACCCTTCTTTGATTTTCTCTCGGAGGTCTTGAGTCCTACGGCTTGAAGCTTCTGCATTTGTCGTCGGCCGCAGTTTTGGACCTGGCAGTCTTTTCTCACTTCCGCGAGGCCTTCGTGGGAGTGATGCCGTCAGTCACCCTCCTCCGCCACTTCGTCTACCCTCACATGGGGGTGAACAGGTAGATATCTGGCGGCGTCACGGTCAGCTTCCGCCTGACGCTCAAGGGGTCGTATCCCAATATGAGCATCAAGTCCAAGTGGGACGAATGGCGGGACCAGTGGTTCTTGGTGGAGATTGCAAAGGACGAGCTGTCGTGGGAGGAGCCGAAGGAGCTCCAGAGAAGCTGGAGGCATGGGGTCACCTCAGCGGCCAAGATAGTAGTTTGTGACGGTGGTGGCCCGCTTCAAGCACCTTAGCGACCTAGGGGTGACGGGCGCCACTGTCATCGCCCACTTCCTCCGCAACAGGATTGCTCCTTTGCAGAAAAAAGCGCATCCGTCGTGGGATTTTTGGGGCCTCAACGACCCCGGTCGCCTGAGGACATCGGACATGCCGGAGGACAAGGTTCAGAATAACATTTCGAAGATGTTTTCTTCCAATCCTTCGCTCGACCTGCCCGTTGCGGTCCTTCCACTGTGCGAGGACCCTCGGAAGGCCAACATTCTGGGCGAGATGCCCATCTTCAACGACGCGGGCCTCGTGGGCCGGGAGGACCATGGCTCGGCTCCTATGGACAGAGCTCGCCAGTCCAAGGTCCACTGATACGTCCATTTTGCATTACTATAATATACCATAATTTGTTGTTATTCATTTATATATTTCGTATTTAGAGATGATACTTATGTTATTTCATCTATTTTGCATGTTTGATGATCATTGGAGGATGGAACTCCGGAGTCTGAATTCTGCTGGAAAAGCGCCATCGAGATGCAATATTTGCAAAGCTCAAAAACCAAACGGAGTAACTAGAAAAAAAGTTTGTCAGATCACGGAGGAGGCCAAAAGGGGAGCCTGAGGTGGGGCCCGGGGGGCCCACACCATGCCATGGCGCGGCAGAGGGTCTGGCCGCTTGAGCAGGTGGTGGGGCCGCCCTGGCCCACCTATTGTCGTGCCCCTTCGCGTATTTGCAAGTAAACCCCCCGAAAACCTAATACACGGATGATGTTCAGAATTCCTCTCCACCGCCACCACGATGTTGTAACATCCCAATATTCCAGAATGTTTAAAAATCACAAAAAAATTAAAATTTTGTTTTGAGTAAAATAAAATATTCAAATGCATAAGAAAACCAACTATAAAAGACTTCAAGCATCTTGAAAAAGTTTAATATTTCAAATATCTCAAGTAATAACTATTTTCAAAAGTTGTTTCAAGTTAAACATTTTATTATTAATTGTTTTTCTTTAAACTCATTATATAATTTGACAAATGGTCCCAAACTTTAGAACCCTTTGTTTGTAATAAAAAGTTTCTTTATACGTATTTGATTTCAACCACTTAGCCATATTTTTTCATAAATTAAAATAATATATACAAATGTCCTTTTAAACTATTTAAAACATGGTTATTTTTTCCAAATGGTTTTCATTCTTTTACCTTAGTCAAAACATAGTTTTGGATATTACAAGTCTATAGTTTATAACTTTAAAACTTCATAGATTTTATAATTAATGATTTATCCAAATAGGCATTTCATTAATTTTTAAAACATAAAATGAATTTCATGAATATATTCAATATAAGAAATGGAATAAATATAGAATCTTTTCCAAAGGTATTTTATGGAGTTTTCAAATGATTGATCATAATATAAAACTTAATGGTGCAGGCAGTATTTTTTGTTTTAAAAACGAATACATTATATTTCCCTTTTCATTTCAAATAAATGTGTTATGTTATTTAATATTGTACTAAATACAAAAATGTTTTAATATTGGAAAATGTGTTTAATTAACTTAATTTCAAACCTATATAAGTGTTGTATTTTTATAAATTTTATTTAGCAAAAAATGAAATTATAAGCCATCTTTTCAAATTTTAAATTAAGTTTTAAATTTGTATTTAATCAATAATTCATAATTTTATTTTTGCAAAGGGTTCAAAACAT
Source organism: Poa annua (assembly GCA_026929855.1). Taxonomy (NCBI): domain Eukaryota; kingdom Viridiplantae; phylum Streptophyta; class Magnoliopsida; order Poales; family Poaceae; genus Poa; species Poa annua. The sequence goes on from CM049426.1 coordinate 76,911,547, forward strand.
GCCCACAATTGATTTAACACAAAGATATTGTTTTTACAAATTTTTAGAAATTTATTTGACTTGATTTGGAGTCTTAAATCAAAAGTTATGAAAGAAAGAAGAAAAATCAGAAAAAGAAAAAGCACGGAAATAATGCCCGAAAAACTGCTACGTGCGTTTCTTCTCGATTTAATTCCCGGCGATTTAAAGCACCAAACTTCGCACCGTTTCTTGCTACTAAAAGTCATCGACATCCTCCTTCTTTTGCCCCCAAAAGCCCTCTCCAAAGCGCCCCAGGCCGCTGAATCGGCTCGCGAGAGTTCGTCTGTGCCGCCATGGATTTTCTTCGATTCCGGCCAAGGTAGCAATCCCCCGGCCCCAAGACCCTACTCAATCTCTACCGCTCGTAATTGCACACCCCACTGACCAGCCCACTCCTTTTACCGCAGCCCAATCCACGAGTTCGTGCACGAACTTGAGGCCGCCGCACCGCCGCAACTTCGGCCATCATCTCCTGCGTCTCCGAGACGAGCTGCTCCACGCCACCACCTTAATCGCCTTCGTCGCGTCGCTCTGCACCCCGCCGACGTCTTCATGGAGCAAGGAGACACCCGGTGTCATCGTCGCCGTCCATGCCGAGCTCCGGCGCCGCCACCATCTCCAACTCCGGAGACTTTCCGCCGCCACCTCCGGTCAAAGCAAGGTACGCCGTTCGATCGGATCTCTACGGCCGAGATTATATCGTAAAATCAAACCGATATGAACTAATGAGATCCATCAGATCTGGATCTGACGATCCAGATCCAAAGGAGCCGAGCCGAGCCAGAAACTCGGCTAAGCCAAGCCGCAAGGGAGCCGAGCCCAGCCAATCATGGCTTGCCATGTCACCTAGCAATTATTATTTTTTTAATTCCGAATAGAATTAAAAAAGGCAGAATTGTAGAAAGGTCCCTGTAATTCACACCCCCATAACTTTTTAACCACATATTCAAATTAGACAAATTTTATATATTTCGAAAGCCCTTCACTTGTAGAATATTTTAGATCTGTTAGAATTTAAATTTGACTTAGTTTAAAATATTCAAATCTAAAATGGATGATTTGAGTACATTTGTCATAACTTTAAATCTATAATTTCGAAAGTTTCAAATAAAATTGTTTGGAATTCTTAAAATATGTGTTATATTATTCTTCAGTTAGAAAATAATATTTGAGAATAGTTTTGATGATTTAATAATCATACCCTTAATTTAATTAGTTTGAACATTTTTGACCTAACTTTTGATAGAAAAATTATTTTTGAATAAATCCAATTGCTATAAATTTATTTAAATCCTCTCTGCCGACTAACACTATTTATAAAATATTGTTATAAAAATTTAATCACAGAAAACTTGAATCTTGTATTTACCACTTTTATTATATTTTCCTATAATAGAAATTAATGGAAATTACAATTATAACTTCATGCATATCTATAAACAAAAATCACAAAAATTGTTATGAGGTTTTCTTGTGATTAAAAATTGCATTTCATGCATGACATATTTTGTAGTCATACTTTTCATAGGAAAACCTCTTCATTACTTTCTCTAAGTTAGGATTAGTTTCAACTTAGTATTTTGGTAAAGTGCAATGCACTTAGACACTAAGGATTTTCAACATGGAGCTAGGAGGCCAATGAAGGACTTAGAAGAAAACAGACTCTGGAAGCATCTCCAAGGAGTAGAAGCACTTAGAAGAAAATCAAGAAGAAGTTCATGAAGACCAACCAACAATATTTTCTAAGTCTTGCTTCCTCTCTCTCTATTTTCTCCCTTCTTCTCTTAGACCTCTTGATGACTAAGTTATATTCAAGACTAACTTGGATAATATCAACACCATCAAGTCTTCAGAGCCATCAAGTCTACAAAATTGCAATGAAGTCATCACATCAAGAAGAAAAGGAAGCAAGGAGAAGATTCTACATTATTTCTTTCTATCTTTTCCCTCTTTCCTAATCTTGTCTTTCACTTTAGACATAAACAATTCTTGATTATGTTATTACCATCTTGAAGTTTGTTGGATCCTAGCGGCATAGTGAGATGAAGCGTCCTAGAGACTAACCTTACATGTCCACGTACATGAGACATGTTCCACAACTTAAGTGGCTGGCCGGGTGTCTGTCTCTCTCACTATAGTGAATATCCAATTTACAAAGAGTTGTTAATAATTGTTGATCACCTTGAAGAATAGACTTAGTATTTTCTCTAAGTATTTATGCACATCATAACTAAGACATTAGAGTGCTTATTCAAGATTATTTATAGCAAAGTATTTTATCGAACCTATGACCTTAGTCCTTAGTCATTTATTACCAACAAATTTTTTTTGTATTAACTTAGAAGATTTTCATGGCATGACATACATCTCTAGTCCTTAGAAATATTTTACACATCATGCATGACATATTTTCCTTAAAAAAATTTGAAACTTGTTTGTTCATTAGGAAAGTATTTGTATGCGTTGTGATGTTTTGTTTTGTGTTGATTGTTGTATTGTTGTTTGTCTCTACTGTTAGATTAAACGGAGAGCTCCGAGTTACGTTGAAAAGAGTTTGTGAACAAAAACACCATTGAAAGGCAAGTGGCACACCTCATAAAGCTCCTACTATTTTCTATATGCATTACTTAGTGTATTTTTATATAAGCATGTGTAGGATAGTATTGCTATGCTAAAGCTGTGTAGAAATTCCTTACTCCTGTGTCTAGGTTCCTATGCAATACTTAGTAGGATTATCGATGCTATGCAATCGATGAAAGGTTTTACGAAATGTTAAGTGACTACTCACGGCTGTGCTCATGGTTGTCTTCGCCTATGGTAGTGTCTACTATACTTAGGTCCGTGAGTATGGTGCTTTTTAACGTGAGAGTACAAATCCACTAAGTTAATGAAACACCTGGGTGGAAAGTGGTTGTATGGTTTATGTTGAGTGGTTTCCGAGGTGATTTACCTATGGAATTACACTTGTGGATGGCCACCTAGGAACAGAGGAATCTCAAGAACTCCGAGTGACGATTGCTTCCAGTGCAGCCATTGCCATATGGGCTCTGGCTTGATCAACTAAGTTGCATGGACTCGCCCCGGATTGAGAAGCCAGACTGGGAGGGAAAATGCTTCTGAAAGATCCCGTCTCATTCTTCTCCTTTTGCTTATCACTATAAGTGTGTAAAGGATAGTTTGCTTTGAATGGGTACAATGGTGAATGTGCACAACCTCTGCAGAGTGTAAAACTAAGTACTTAGCCGTGTCCCCGGTACGGACAGTATGAGCAGCTGATCAGGGACGTCAACAGAGGATTCCACCATTCCAATTTCTAAGATAAAACTTGATGGGTGAACAAGGGTAGAATGAGAGAGTGGTTTTCATGCCACGAATGTCTCGAATAGAATAAGAGTGTTTTCCAAAGAGTTAGGAAAAAATTGTCTTTATGCAAAATAGCCTTGAACTCCGCCAGCCAAATATGCATATAGGTTATTAGAGTTATTCCACTAAGTGTCCACCATAGTGTCACTTGCCAGACTCCATTTTTAATGGAATCTGACCCACGTTGTTGCAATATTTTTCTTATTGCAGATTGATCAGATGACGAGTGAGGTTTCGTTTAAAGGTTTCAATTCTACAACCAACATGTTTTCGCCTGTGGCAACTTGAAGATGATGGAGACTCACTGCAATTGTATTTCCGTTGTTTACTCTTACAGTGCTAGCTTTATACAATGCAAGTTGTAAAGAATATTTTCTAAGTCTGGATCATCGATGCAATAAAATTGATTCTTTGTTGTGATATTACATCGCAAACTGTGTGTGCAAACAAACCGATCCAGGGATTTGCACTATACACAGGTACCTTGCCATATTTTAAGTGCAGGTACACTATAGAGGCAGAGAAGACAGAGAGAGAAAAACTCTCCGGCAGGCTCCGTTGCCGCCGGGGAAATTCCTTCCCGGAGGAGGGAAATTTTCACCATCATTACCATCAGCGAGCTGCACTCCATCACTATCCCGAACTCCACCATCTCCACCGCTGACGCCGTCATCTCCAACGGTCCACTCCGTTCCCGTTGTAACATCTAGGGTTGAATCTTGTGTATTTGATTGGGGAAACTCTCCCGTTGTTGATTACTCTTGTTATTGATGCTATTGAGTGAAACCGTTGAATTAAGGTTTATGTTTAGATTGTTACCCATCATTAAATCACCTCCGATCATGTTCCATATGATGTGTTGTGAGTAGTTCGTTAAGTTCTTGAGGACTTGGGAGAAGTATAAATGTTAGTAGTGAACTATGTTAAGTAATTTTTAATGTTTTGATATTTAAGTTGTGGTGACATTCTTCTAGTGGTGTCATGCGAACGTCGACTACATGACACTTCACCTTTATGGGCCTAGGAGAATGCATCTTGTACTCGGTTATTAATTGTGGTGTTGCCGGAGTGAAAGAAAGCTAAACCCCCGTTGATATTTCGATGCATGAGGGATAGCAGGATCTCAGAGTTTAAGGCTATGGTTAGATTTATCTTCATTACTTTCTCGTATTTGCGGATGCTTGCAATGGGTATAATCAGAAGTATGTATTAGTCCTAGGAAGGGCGGTGCATTAACATATGTTACCCCACACGACACTTATCTAAACACTAAAGATTAATCATCAATATGAAGCAAAAGCACTAGACATAATTCATGTGTGTCCTCAAGAACGTTTGGTCATCATAAGTAAACAAACCGGCTTGTCCTTTGCTCTCAAAAGGATTGGGCCACTCGCTGCAATTATAATTACCGCGCTCTATTTACTCACACTATGTTTATTTGCCATATCAAAATCTACTGAAAACTTGTCTGCTAGTATTTACAGTGAAATCCTCGTCCAAACTGCTTGTCAGCACCTTCTGATCCGTATTGCGATACACCCCCTATACTTGTTGGTCATCAAGACTATTTTCTGGCACTGTTGCCGGGGAGTCAAGCGCTATTGGTGAGTGGAATTTGTAAGGAAAACTTTAACTGTAAGTGTTGTATTTATTTCTGTCTCCTCATTTGCTTAATTATGGAGAGAGGAAATGTTGCTTTCCTATTTCGGAAGTCTTCTACCGCTGCTGATGTAGAAAATGAGGCGCCACCTGATAAAATTGTTCCATATAAAATACCTATGAAAATTATTGATCGTGTTATGAATAACCGCTATGTAGAGGATGGAAATGTCCACCCCAATGATCATTTACTGTTTCTACATGAATTATGCAAGTTGTTCAAGTGTGCAGGTATTACAATGGACGAAGTCAGGAAGAAATTATTCTCCATATCACCTATTGCGAGAGCTGCGCATTGGTATAAACTGCTGAAGAACAAGGATTTTCTTTGATGGGAGGAAATTGTACCTCTCTTTTATTCTTAATTTTATCCTCCAAGTGAAATTCACCAAGATCGGAATTAATGTTCAAGCATGGGAGAGATTGAAGGCATTAATGCTCAAAAGCCCCATTCAAGAGCTTCCTAATATTATTGTTGATAACTTTATATGCAAGACTCTCTTTTGAAGATAAAACACTGTTAAATACTTCTTGTGCTGGATCATTCACCCGTAATAAGAAGGAGTTTAACTGGGATCTTCTTGATTGTATTGAAGAAAATACTGAAGCATGTGAGAACGAAAAAGGTAGGGAGTCAGGTATAAAATATGACTTTAAATGCATTAAAACTTTCATGAATACTGATGCATTTTGAAATATTAATAATGCTTATGGTCTTGACTCTCAAGTTGTTGCAAATTATATAAATCTTTTGCTACATATTTCAGTTTGCCCAAGAAGGGGTTTGAAAATATCATGAACCTTAAAAGATAAATCTATTTCTCCTTTAGCTAAAAGCATTGAAGTTAATATTGTTGATCGTATCATTCCTCAGCCCTATATTGATATAATTCCTTTTCCTGTTAAAGTGAAAGAACATTTTATTATGGCTAGTGTGATTAACATAAGTGAAAAAAGCTAAGGAACCTGATGAGCAAATTAAAATTGAACCTTCTATAGCTATAGTTAAAGAACTTGTTTCTGAAAATGTGGGAGATGAGTATATTATATTTTTTGAAGATGATTCTAGTGTTGTTTCTCATCCTGTAAAGTCAAGAAAAGCTAGTGTTCCTGTGTTATCTGTTAAAATTGGTGATCATTGCTATTATGGTTTATGTGGTATTGGTGCAAGTTCAAGTGATATTCCTTATGATCTTTATATAGAAATTATGCATGAGATTGGTCCTACTGAACTGGAAGAAATTGATGTGGTTATTCAACTTGCTAATAGAGAAACTATCTCTCCAAATGGTATTGTTAGAGATGTTGAAGTTCTATGTGGTAAGACTATATATCCTGCTGATTTTCTCGTCCTTGGTTCTGCTGCTAGTAAGACTTGTCCTATCATTTTTTGTAGACCTTTTCTAAGTACTTGCGGTGCTGTTATAGATTGTAAGAAAGAGAAAATCCTTACTAAATTTGCTGGTGATTCATATGAATACAATTTTTTGAAATTTGCTACAACTCCTTATGAAACCGAATTGCCCAATGAGGATTTCAGAGTAGAACAACTTGCTTCTATTGCTCTTGCGCCAAATATATTCATCAATTTATGGAAGATCATGAGAGTGAAACTTTTATGGAACAAAGGAATGAACTTGAGGACATATTCCTTCGTCAACCTATTCTTGAACATAATTTAAAAGTGGAAGACTTGGCTAAAACACTTCCACCTAGAAAGGATCATGTCTTTGATTTAAAACCTTTGCCTAATAATCTTAAGTATGCTTTGTTTTGAAAGAAATGTGGTAGGGGATGCCCTTACAGCTGGTTATTTATTTTTAGATAATAAGAACCCAAATCTGCATCCATGAGGACTTGAACATGGGTGGCTGGGTTGTACATCCACTTCCCTAACCAAGTGAGCTAGGCTCACTTCTTCTCTTAAGTATGCTCATATTGATGATAAAAAAATATATCCTGTTATTATTAGTGCTAACTTTTTAGGTAAAGAAGAAGAGAGATTATTGGAAGTATTTAAGAAACACCGTGGAGCTATGGGTTATAATTTAGATGATTTAAAAGGGATTTCTCCTTCAATATGTGAACATTCTATATATATGGAGCCCGATGCAAAGGCAATTGTTGAACATCAACGCCGTTTAATACCTTGGATGAAATAAGTGGTAAGAATTGAGGTATTAAAACTTCTTGACACTGGTATCATTTATCCTATTGCTGATAGTAGATGGGTTAGTCATGTGCACTGTGTCCCTAAGAAAGGTGGAATTACTGTTGTACCTAATGATGATGATGAGCTTATTCCTCATAGAGTAGTTGTTGTTCATAGAATGTGCATTGATTTTAGAAAGGTTAATAAAGTTACTAAGAAAGATCATTTTTATCCATTACCCTTTATTGATCAAATGTTGGAGAGATTAGCCAATAAAACTCATTTTTGCTTTCTTGATGGTTATTCTGGTTTCTCTCAAATTCCTGTTAAAACTCAAGATCAAGAGAAAACCACGTTTACTTGTCCTTATGGTAGTTATGCTTATAGGCGTATGTCTTTTGGTTTATGTAATGGTCCTGCTACTGTTCAAAGATGTATGTCTGCTATCTTTCATGGTTTTTGTGAGGAAATTGTAGAGGTGTTCATGGATGATTTCTCCGTCTATGGCACTTCTCTTGATAATTGCTTACACAATTTTGATAAAGTTTTGCAGAGATGCGAACAAACCAATCTTGTTCTTAATTGGGAGAAATGCCACTTTATGGTTAATGAATGGATTGTTCTTGGACTAATAATTTATGAAAGAGGTATTGAAGTTGATAGAGCCAAAGTAGAGGCAATTGAGAAAATCCCTTGCCCTAGAGATGTTAAAGGTATTCGTAGTATTCTTGGTCATGCTGGTTTCCATAAAAGGTTTATCAAAGACTTTGCTAAGGTATCAAAGCCTCTTACTAATCTCTTGCAAAAAGATATACCATTTGTTTTTTATTACGATTGTAAGGAAGCTTTTGAGACTCTTAAGGAGGCTTTAATAACTGCTCCTATTATTCAACGACCTGATTGGAATATACCATTTGAAATTATGTGTGATGCTAGTGATTTTGCTCTTGGTGCTGCTCTTGGACAAAGAATAGATAAGAAGTTAAATGTTATTCATTATGCTAGTAAGACTCTTGTTGTTCAAAATAATTATGCTACAACTGAAAAATAATTTCTAGTTGTTGTCTTTGCTTGTGATATATTTAGACAATATATTGTTGATTCTAAAGTTATTATTCATATTGATTATGCTGCAATTTGATACCTTATGAAAAAGATAGATGCAAAGCGTAGGATTATTAGTTGGGTATTATGTAAGGACCCCTCTGACTACCCGTCAGAGTTGCCCATGTTATGTAAACAGATCACGATCCCAATGATCAGTGCATCGCGATCACATGGTATACAAAGTTACATCATATAACCCGAATAGCATAAGACTTACATAAATACTGGTCACATGACCAAGTCTTCAAACATCATCGCACTTGACGAATATTAACCAAGGTTCAGCGGAAGTTTTGGCTAGCGTCGGCCCTCGTCATGTCCTGACGCATTCCCACAGAGCAGTTGAGCGGGACACTCAGTTGGCGTAGTCGTCGGCATACTCCTCCTTGTTGTCGTACATCTCCCCGTTGTAACCTGCACATTTGAATATCCAGGGACACAATCACATGAGTACATTTACGTACTCAGAAGACCACCTCTAAGGCTTAAGTTTTCATGGTGATGCAAGAGACCACTTTTCGAAAACTAGGATAGCTGCTATATACGACTATAGGGCTTAGTTTTCGAATACAATGATTTTAGGCATAGAGAATACGACATCTCTATATCTTTGTTGAAGAAAACATTTAGAGATAGAATTCTCTTCTCTTGGACATAGCAAGGACATATCCAAGTTCAAAACTTTCTTTTGTAAAACTTTGTTAAAACACTAGGATAGGAGTAACCCTTTTTTCATACTTGAGATCGGACTAGTTGTCTCCCCGAGATCAACCATCTTCACACAAATTCTGTACCTCCCAGGTACCACCTTGTTGCCTCCTTGTTTTTCTTCCGAAATACACTTTCCTTTTTAAAACTAAAACAACCAGCATGCCTAGTGGGACCTTTCCAACCGTCCATAACCGCGGACGCGCCTATTCGAATAGATTTACACTGTGCAGAGGTTGCACACTTTACCCACACCTATCGGTTATTCCTCCATGTCTGCCACGGCCCGTCATACGACAGCATGCGGGGGTCCGGATAACACGATCAAAACTTTCCACTATGACCACCCTAGTATCGGGGCCTCCTGGTAGGTTTGTTCTCCCTGGCACCGTGTGCTCCACTAGACCTCTTGGTCTTTCCTCGGGACGCCACACCGCCACGTCAGGAGACCCGCCGTAATCGTCCGGCGCGATCAACACATGTGTATTACCTCATCCAGACGACAACCCGGCTTCGAGGGCCCATCCCTCATAGAAAGTATGAGAGCCCCAATACTAAAATTGACAAGTTTTCGGCTAAGCCCTACCCATGTCAGGTAGTGTGGTTGCACGGGTTAATGTTCGGGCGGCAGCTAGGGTCACACTTTGTTTTTCAAAACACTTTCTACTCCGACTACTCCCAGCAGGTCGGGTTTTCGCAAACATCTCCGATTGCTCCCAGCAACTCGGGTTTTAATAAAACACTTGCTCACCGATTGCTCCCAGCAACTCGGGTTTTCCTCCGTAAAACAATTTTTATCAAATAGGTTCCCATCCTATAGTTTTGAGATAAGTAGATGAAAGTGAACTGCTAGATAACTTAATCTCTTTTGATGGAGCCTTCAACAACAAGGCTCATCAAGTAAAACTTAATTGGGTAACACCTAGAGTATTTCTAGTAGATAGATTTGGCCAAACAATATTTAGTAAAATAATTTTTGGGTGGCAAAGTGACACGAAAGAAGTAAAACATGCATTATTTTATTTTCAAAACAAAACATGCTTTGTAAATATTAGGATTGCATAATGGTGGTGAGGTGGGCTTGCCTGGCTCAGCAAAATGTCCTTGGTCTTGATCTTGATGTTCCTCAAGTTCATTCCTCACTTCTAGTTCCTTCCCGATCGTATCTAACGTCGTAAACAGGAAAATGAACCACACTTAGAATACAAGACAAAGCTACAAGGACATACTAAACAACAAGCATTGCATAAGACACTAAGCTAACAATCAAAAACAAACAACTCCTTTAGCTAAACAACAATAAACATAAAGTCCAGAGAGCTAAGACAACAATAGATTCTCCTAAGAAAATATACACCACAACTCTGAGTATTAAAAAGGTAGTTCTATTGAACACTAAAACAACACATCACTTAGGGTTATTATATAATTTAACAAGAGCTGTTATAATAGTTTCAGAAAATACTTCCGACAAAAGTATCTTAGTAGATCAGGAAATACTTCAGACAAAAGTATATTAATTGTTTAGGAAATACTTCAGACAAAAGTATTTTAACACACAAGCAAGTATTAATATCAACGCTCGCATTGAGCACAGTCACATGCCAACATGATACTAGCTCAAGAAACACCTGCTATCAAGTAACTAAGCGACAAACAATGGTAACACCACTGTCCAAACAAGTTTATGACTAAGAGCTAAAATGGTGCAGTAGGTCTATTTAGTAAGACACCACAATTAAGATAACTTCAACTATTAAACAAACAATCACATGGTAACCAAGTGTTGACAACAATCTGAAATAAAGTAAAACATGCCACAAGCATTTTAATCTACCACAACTACTGGATAATATCTAAGGGAACCAATACTCATGACACACATGATTCCTACATACATGATGGCACTAGTTTCGCTGACAGAATTTCCAAACAGTAATATCAAATAGGCATACACACAAAAGCGTAAACAGATAGAGATTTATGCCTCTCGCCCTCCTCCTACGGGTCGAATTGCTCTCCTCGCCTTTCTCAAAAAGTGGGTTGCTAACTACTTCGATGAGAAAGTACACTTATGTTAAAGAAGCAGGTCCCCTCTTAAAGCGGAAATACTTCAAATGAAAGTATGTTAACAAGCAAGCAGTATTATTATCTCTTAGTACATTCAATGTAAGCATGTTGTAGAGTTAAGAGTACATACAGGTAAGCAACAAGTCAACCCACAAGGTTACACTAATGACCACCCAATTTCTTTATGAAGGGAATAAAAAGATGTTGTTGGCTTAATTAATAAAAACACCACAATTAATACCACTTCAATCATTTGAACAAACAAGCACATACTAACTTACAACACACAATTTTGTCACACAACTTCACCTCAAAATAAATACACACTCATGTACAAAAAGAATTCTAAACATGTGTAGCTTGTTGGGCAAGGTGAATTAGACTTATCACAAAAGTAGATTGCTTAAGAATGCATCTTAGAGGTCGATCATTGTTATTAATGGTTAAAATAATATTCTGCACTTAGTTTTGCTTAAAACAAACGAAAGCACACAATGTGTTTAAAATCAGGGATTTAAATTAGTAGTTTTACTAGTTGTAATTGTCCTGTTTGGGAAAATAGATCACTATTCACAGAATATAGATCCTAAAATAAAATACTTCTAACACAGTACACCTAGTAATCATATGAAGCTATGGAAATTAGATTTGCATCAAAAGGTATTACTGAACAGGAGTTAAAAATCATACAAATGCTACTGGTATGAAAACCAAACAGATTGTAGCTTCAGTTATAGTAATATCCTGTATGCAAGGTTAATTTCTATGGGTAGGTATTTCCTTAAGCTAACTGTAGAAATTGGATTCACCCCATTTGGACACTCCTATCTCCATATATTTCAGTTTTAGTGGAACACGCACATTTTACCATTACTAGTGTACAACATAAGATATAAATTATTTTTAGACAAACCCAACTTTGGATGTTTAGGAAAACACATAAGAATCCAACAAAAATTACTACTAATATACTTGCATAAACATATCTACCACAAACCATTAAAACTAGACACATACAATTAACAGAAAAATTGAAATATCAAATTTTTAAGTGTTCAAACCCACTGTTTTATAAAATGAATCAATATGAGAAAAATATAAGATGGAAACTTCTACCAAGCTGGGATATGATATATACTACCCATATCTAACACAATCAATTAGATTTACTTCAAGAAGTATTTTTAATAATGAACTAAAAATCACCAAACAACTACTGTTGTAAATATTAAACTTAATATAACTTGAGTTATAAATATCTCCTGAATGCACGGCTTGTAGATATGGCTAGGTATTCTTTCTGGCTTTCCAGAGAATTCTAGTTTGCTAATTTTGGATTTATAAAACTGAAGTTATTAAATAAATGGTGGAAAAGACACTTTTTGCAAGAACAGATATAGCACACACATTAAAACATATTTTGGAAAAAGGCCAGTGCCACACGGTTAGGAAAACTCGTAGGAACTCTACAAAATTTACTCCAAGCAATTTGCATGCATATATCTACCATAAATGAATTAAAGCTAGGCCATTGTTTTTCTGGAAAATAAATCAGGAAAAAGGTTTAAAACGAAAAACAACAAAACGGGCCAGATCTGCCCTGGGCCGCGTCGTGCAAGCTAGGCCGGCCCACGGCGACGCGCGCACAGGAAAATGGATGAGCAGACACCGGATCGAGATCGGACGGCCCAGGATAGATCGGAGAGGTTCAAACTCAGGTCGTTGATCGCGAAGTCGACGGCTCACAGTCGTCTTCCTCCTCACGTCCGGACGAGGCGAGCAGGAACCTAGAGGAAGAGGGCGCGGATGCACGGCTCACCTAGGACAGTGAGAGGCTAAGAGGAGGGGTCTAGGCAGACGCGGAGGGTCGGGGCGGTCGAAGATCTTGCTGGGGAGGTCCCGGTCGATGGCGCGGTCGACGTAGCCCGCGACGGGCACGACGTTGTCCAAGCGTCTCCGGCGTTCCTGAAGCAAAACGAGAAGGTCTAAGAGGTAGATTTCAACAGTGAAGACGCAAGGGAAAAAGAATGAAGAGCATCGATGGAAGGAGACAAGAGCATTGTTCGCGAGAAGCTCGCTGCACCTAGCTCCAAAACCTTGCGTTCCTCGCGGACGGAGAGCAAGAGAGCTCGAGATTTCTCTCGGGGTGGAGGAGTCTAGGTGGGGGAATAGAATGGACAAGGTGGGAGAGAGAGAGAGAGGGACTCGGGATTCTTATCCCAGAGGGTGTCCGGCGGAGCGTTCACGGGGCATGGCAGGGGTGGAGAGAGAGCACTGCCCAGAGATTGGCTCGGGGAGGCGGTGCACAATGATGCCTCGTGCTGCAACACCTCTTTGGACAGTATCCCATGTCCTGGAGTCGTTCGAGGGGTGGAATAAGGGAGGGGTGTTCTCTGTCTGCCAGGTGTTTGACAGAATGCCCAGGCCAGAAATAAACATAGAGAGGGGAGGTTCTAGGGTTTGCCAGGGCAAGGGAAAAAGTTCAGAGGGTGTGGGAGGGTCCAATACACGTCCAAGATCAGATTAAGGGGAGAGAGGAGTGGAGGTTAGGCTTTTGAATAATTTTAGGCTAATTGAACTTAGTCTCAAAACATGGATGATTTAGTTATTCCATTGACCAAAAAACTAAGATACAAAGTGGGTTCATTAGTGGGGACATAGGTGCAGCATTTGGCTAAAGAGATTAGGTTAAAGGGTTTAACAATCACTAGATATGAAAATGAGAAAAGACTAGCGAATAGAACACTTATGGTCACCTTATAACGTAGCACTCAACAAAATCAAGAATTAATGATCAAATGATTTTGAAAAAATTTAAATAAGAATATATAAGAAAATTAGAGGTGATTTAGATGATAGTAGAGGTTTTATATTTCCAAGATTAACAAAATAAATCCTATTTGGCATGCTCAAGAAATGCTAAAAATTAACAGGAGTGAAGATAGATTTTTATACTTTTATAAAATAGAATTTTTGAGCAAAACACCACCAAACAGTATTACAAGAGGTAACACCTTAAACTAATGCAATATAAGAACAACAAACATTTAGATCCCAATTAAATTATATAAATCAAATGTTGTCTCATACACCACCACAGGAACACACATAAAATAACACACTTATGGGAAACAATTTAAGCACATAACATATAGGTCAACCACACAATTGGATTACTAACCATACTCTTAATATAAATCAAAAATCTTTGTGAGGAGGTGATCAACAGGGTATTTTTGGTAGGAATAGAATTAAACCAACATTTTTTGGAATTGATTTCAAGACCAAAAGTAATGGGGTTCTGAAAAGGGAGGTTCTAATATTAGCCACATATAAAACTCAAAATATATTAGGACTTATTATATAGTCCTTTATAGTTTGCAATCCTATAGGTTTTGGAAGTACTTTTATTTTCTCAAATAAAAGCTCTTTGTGTAGCTGCTAATTTCAGAACATCATGGTAAATACAGTTTTGCTAAACATAGGATATCAGAAGATATATGGACTGTTTTATTTATCAAAACATTGTTATCAGCTGTCATATTGTAACTAGGTTGAGTTTTAGGGTGGATATCTAGAGAGGTTATCAACACAAACACAAAACAAAACATGAACAATAGAGCAATCAGAGGATAAACACATCCATTAACAAGACATTTCAAAAAGTTCTTGTTGCCTCAGAATTTTGGATCTTTTATAATTTAGTTTTTGCTGCTTCCAAACTTTTGGGGCGTTTCAGACCTTCCCCCCTTAGAAAAATCTTGTCCCGAGATTCCTTAGCGGGTATTAAGAGAGTGCAAGAAAAGAGGGTCCAAAGATTCTTCATCTTCCGAGGTTGTTGATTCCTGAATGAGGTTTCCTTTTCGATGAGATGTCTGATATCTTCTGGAAGACTTGGGTCTTGGTTGAAGGTGTTGACACGTTGGTAGATGCTGATGCAGGATTCTTGTTGAGCTGACTTCAAAAACTCCAGGGTTTGGGGCGCAAGGAACACAACTTTGTCTCGACTATGTAATAAAACTAGCATGTGTCTTCCCTCCTTAAAAAGGGGCACACATGAAGTGTTAAAGTTGAAGGTTAAAGTTGTCGCCGACTTCAGGGTGTTGTTGGCCTTGAGCATCATGATGATCTTCATCTTGCTCGAAGCTCCTAGGTGCATGGGGGTTGATGTAGACACTTTTCCCAAAATTGCCGCCCTGAGGGGTCAGGAGTTATACACACGCCAAAAAATTTCAAGCCTCACAGGAGCGTCAGGTCAGTAGACTTGACTTTTTTTCTTTTCATAAACAGCCAAAGGGTGCTAAGACCTGCTAAAGACGTCTAATCTTGCTTGAGGTTAGGTGCTGCCAACTGCAACAGTCTTCGGTCTTCTCGTCGTTCTTGCACCTTGTTAATGATGTTATCTTGATTTGTGTCCTCCTTCAGTGTAGCAGACAACCCAAGTTGATGATGACATCTCTGGTTCTTGGGCTTCATAAAGCTTTGCACCAGTCTTCAGAGATTAGAAGGATCTAAGTTAGCCCAAAAGTCATTCCTTTCTATAATACTCAAGTCAGAGTCAGTTGAGTTAATTAAGTTGACACGCAGAAGGCATTGACGACACTTGCTTCATGGAGCATCCTCATGTAGACGATCTTTCATGCTGGTTGTCTCAGGTGTTGCTGACGTCAATCTTCTTTGCACGTTACAGCTTGAGGTTTCATTAAGCCTTCACAAAGTTGTGGCTCTCGGCGTTATTAGAGTCCTCCGTGTTGCGATCTGTCAGAGAGACTTCCGGTGGCATCTCTTTTCTTGCCTCGCTTTGTAGGTCTTGAGGAGGTTAGTTATCAACAATACTGACTGGTGTTAGACGCTACTCTGAAGTTAGATACGTTAAGTTAGTGATGGCATACTTGTAATATGAAAATTAATTAAACTACCCAAGGTCAGTCACATTACGGGGATGGGCTTTCTTTGGGGTTTTTGGTATCATGTGTAGTTGATAACTCTCACGTGTTAAAGTTTAGATCAGAGGGAAAACATTTTAGGAAGTTTCGAGGACAAGTTTATAAGTGCATTAGGGTACATCTGTGGCAAAAGGTAAGAAAAGTTTGTGTGTGGAGAAATCAAGATGTTTGAACAACTTTAAAGTATGTGCCTAATATGTATTGCCTACAAGGCGTGCTTGTGAAAGATACCAGAGAACCACATACCAACAACAAGCAAACAAACTAGGCAATCACGAGCAACAAGCACACCAGCAAAAGAGCACACAAGACACATATAGAACAAAAAGGGTACTCAACAATTGCGTCAGTCGGAGAATCCAACCAAGGGTCATATCCTAGATGTCCTATGGGTCTTGGTCATTCCTACTTTCTTGTTCAGCTGGGGCTTCTGCTGGTAAGCTTGAGGCTGTTCAAGTTGCAACTTGAGTACCATTGCTGTGGTTGAAGTCTTGATAGTGAGACTGCTTCGGCAAGCAAGGGTTGCTTTGTAACTTGTTTCTTCACTTGACGACCACCTTGATGTCGTATGCTGAAATCTTGAGACAGAACTTTGCCTTTTCGGTACTAGTTACTTAGGTCTCATTTGGGCTCATCGTCAATTCTATACAAGTTTTTGAATAGAGACAAGGTAGTAGAGAAAAATATTTTGAAATATGTAACACCCCAATTTTCTTAAGCATAGTATTGTGGTGTTAGGCTAGATTTTTCAACCTTAGCTAAAACTTTTGGGTGTGTAAAATTTTGAGGCATGAACTATCTTGTTGTTCTCATTAGTCTTGTTTGGTTTCCACTAGCCATCTAAGATGATAGAAGCACTAAAACAACAACAACTAGAAGAAAAATTCAACTCTTGTGATCTTCATGTAAATTAAAACATAGCAAAACTAGAAAAAAACAAACTAAATTAACCAAATTTGCCTGATGTTGAGGCAATCAAGAAAGCTGCATAAGTGAATATATAACCCACAGAAAAGTGAGCTAATCCAACCAATCTTGCTTGCACAATGGAAAGAGCCACGTGGCATAAGCAGCAAGAGCGCAAAGCGACCTCCTATTCCTAAAAGATAGCTCTCAACGTCCTTCGCCTGCCACCTCTTCGTGTCTCTTTCTCATCTGGCTCTCTAGTGCAATGGCCATGATAATATGATACTTGAGCTCTGCCACTCCAAAATCCTTTGTTTCCGCAGGCATTTATGTGATAATGAAGCCGGGATCAGGTAGGCATACTTAAGTGAGTTAGGCACCTAAAGAGGTAGACAACTAAAGCGCGGTTCGCGTTTGACTGTTGATATGACAATGACTCCAGCTTTCCCATAAGCTTCAATTGAGCGAGGTACCATCCATTAGAGACCATAGCCCTGGATATTTAGTTGAATCACACTTTTCTGGCTAGGGAAACAAGATGATCTACTCGTGCGAGAAAACTAGAGACTTTCTGTTCCTTGAGCCAGGAATACCCATATTCATTGGCAGCTGAAGACCAACACAATTGTGTTTTGAGATTAGATTGAAACAAGATTATTAAGCAAACCTTACACAGTTTTGGCCATGCAAAAGAACCAACTTGGTCTAGTAAAAATAGATTTTGGTTGGCTGGCTTTAAAAATAATTTTTGATTTTGTTTCAATGTAAAACCAAGGGGTTTAAGTATGCATCAAATATCAATGACCATTGGCTCTTCTTTTCTTTTCTGATTTTATTTCTCTCATCTGTTATTTAGGGAAATAATAAGTAAACACTAAATTGATCAAATTCTACCATTATCTAGTGTTTGTTCAGCTTTTGTTTTGAATTTTCAAATTCAAAATTTTCCTTGGGATTTTCAAAAGAAGAGAATGGAGGAGAAGAAGAAGAACCTAATCTAACCGAACCCTATCAACCCCTCCTCTCTCTCTCTCTCTCAATCATCTCTGCTGGTGAAGAAGGGGACAACTCCCCCATGCCCTATCCCACCTGCCAGCCCCTCTCTTCTCTCCCTCTTCCACTCATCTGCTTCACTTTACCACCCGGCGAACCCAAGCCCCCTCCCTCGTTTTCTACTTGCTCAACCACGTCATCCCGACCACCATCTCTCCTGCCTCCCTCCACCGCCCTGGAGAACCAATCAGCTCACCCCTCCACCCTCCCCAAACCGCTCCTGCCTGAGAGGAGCCCAAAACCGGCCCCTGGTTTTGAAGCAGTGTCCAGCCACGCCCTCCTCCTTTTAATCATTGCCCGAGACCCTCCCACACTTCCTCTCCTCTCCCCTGCAACCCTGGCTCAAAATCACGTTTTCCTTCGTGCTCTGGAAGAAGAAATCGTCGCCGGCGACCGATTGTTTCCCACGACACTCCCCATCGTTCCTCTTCATCTCCCTCTCCCATTTTTGGCCCCTCAAGCGCGTCTCGGCTAGACCTAACTCCCCCTGTCATCCGTTTCTATTTTAGATGACCACAATTGCCGCATTCATCCTCGACCCGAGGAGCTTGTCGCCGTCGTCGCCATGAATGCCGACGTTCCATGCGGGAGCTGAGGACGTCGCCGAGTTCGGCATCGTCTCCTCTGATGGCCTCTGCCCTTCCCCTGGCCAAGCACGGCCCCTGGTGAGCGCCCGTCGCCACCCGTCCTCTTTTCCGCGACTGGTTCATCCGCGCGACGACGCAAGGAAGACGACGACCGCGAGCCGTAGATCGCGAGATCTAGGGCCAGGTTTGAATCCCGCCGTGCGCGCGTGGCCTCGCCCGGATGGGCCGGCCCAGCTCCATTTCCCGCGCTGTTCCGCGTTGCTCCTGGGCCGATCTGGCCCGCCGAGCCTTTTTTGTTTTTATCTTTTCTATTTTGAAATTCTAAAGAAATATCAATGTAGCTTTTATTTATTTGTGGTTAATCTTTGTAAGCTAAATTAGTGAGGTTAATTTTGTAGCCTAGCTACACGTTTTCTTAATCATGTGGTTTTGGATTTTATCCAAAATCTATTCTCTGCCGTGTGTTATAATAGATCTAGTAAAAAGTATCACTTGCACTAATTGTTTAATAACTTGAGATTTATAAGTCCAAATCATGCAAAATAAGATTCTCTGGAAAGCCTATCAAAATGCCTACTTAGATCTATAAGTCTTGCATGAAGGAGATTATTCTAGCAAAAGATCTTTTAAGTTTAAGTAAAACACCAGTAGGTATTTGGTGATTTTTATTTCTTAAATTAAAACACTTTTTGGGGGTAAATCCACTCGGAGGTGGTAAATATAAGTTGAAGGTGTCATATACTATAAAGGTTGATTTTTCCAGTAGATATTTTATGCTTGAGAAATCAATTCTTTAAAACAGGAGGATATTTCTCATGAAATGAATATTTAGAATTTCAGAGAATGATGTATGTCTAGTTTTGGTTGTATGAGCCACCTCTGTCCATGAGGTTTTGTTGGGTGTATTTTTGTGGAGTAGCCACAAGTTTATTCTAACTTACCCCACTGGTTTGGCACCAAAATAATCTATATTCTTCTCTATACTTAATTATTGGTCAAAAGTGTACTTTATTTTAAAACAGCGATAACATGAGCTAGGATTATCCAAATTAGATGAATAAAATTTCTATTAAAGATAAACTCATATATTTCCAAAGAAATTAACTTTGCATACATGAGATCTATAAAACAGAAACTACATTTTTTTTGGGTTTGACATCAATGGCTCTTAGCTGATTTTTAGTTTTTGTTTGGAAATAGATTTTCATGCACAACTAATTTTCAAAGCTTCCTATAGTAATTAGGAGTAATTTGGTAGAAGGGTTTATTTTTATTACTTTAGGAGTTATGCCTTTTCCATCTAAACAGTCCCATTATAACTATTTAAATGCATTAGTTATATTTTTTGATTTTGGATAAGAGCAAGCTTGTGTTTAAAACTTACCAACTTGGTAATCCAGAACCTATAAGAATCCCTTACTTTTTCATTTAAAACATCAATAGGGTTGTGGTTATTATCCTTGTGTGTGGTTAGCATAACCCCTTTTTGTGTCATAAGGCAACCCTATGTGTCTGGTGTGCTTTGTTGTGTTCGTGTTTACAATTGAGTGAATCCCTCCGATAGGTGGTTATGTTTTATGATGCTTGTTTTTTGTTATTATACTTTATATTGTTATCAACTCGCATTTTAGGATTCACCCTAGCCTCGTTTATTTTTATGTTACGGTAGATCCGAAAGCAGAGGAGGAGCTGAGCGTGGTAGCTGAGCACACCTTCGAAGAAGTGCAAGACCAGGGACAATACTTTGAGCAAGGCAAGCCTCCTCACCACTATAACTAATCCTACTATTTTATCAAGCATTGTTTTGTCTTTAAAATAAAATAATGCATGTTTCACTTTTCTTTTTGGCACCTTGCCACCCGAAAACTATTTTACAAAATATTGTTTGGCCAAAGCTATCTACTAGGAGTACTCTAGGTGTTACCAAAAAGAGCTTTAATTGACGAGCCTTGTTGTTGAAGGCTCCATCAAAAAGAATAAGTTTACCTTCACCTACTTACCTCAAAAACTATAGGATGGGAACCTATTTTGATAAAACTGTTTTACGGAGGAAAACCCGAGTTGCTGGGAGCAATCGGCGAGCAAGTATTTTATTAAAACCCGAGTTGCTGGGAACAATCGGATGTGTTTGGGAAAACCCGAGCTGCTAGGAGTAGTCGGAGGAGAAAGTGTTTTAAAAAACAAAGTGTGACCCTAGCTGCCGCCCGAACAATTAACCCGTGCAACCACACTACATGACATGGGTAGGGCTTAGCAGGAAGCTTGTCTGTTTTAGTGTTGGGGCTCTCATACTTTCTATGATGGCTGGACCCTCGAAGCCGGGTTGCCGTCTAGATGAGGCAATACACATGTGTTCATCGCGCCGGACGATTACGGCGGGTCTCCTGACGTGGCGGTGTGGCGTCCCGAGGAAAGACTAAGAGGTGTAGTGGAGCACACGGTGCCGAGGAGAACAAACCTACCGGGTGTCCCCGATACTAGGGTGGTCATAGTGGAAATCTTTGATTGTGTTATCCGGACCCCCGCATGCTATCGTATGACGGGGCCGTGGAAGACACGGCGGAATGACCGATAGGTGTGGGTAAAGTGTGCAACCTCTGCAGGGTGTCAATCTATTCGAATAGACGCGTCCGCGGTCATGGACGGTTGGAAAGGTCGCACTAGGCACACTGGTTGTTTTATACTTTCCAAAGAGAAATGTTTTCGGATGCAACAAGGAGGCAACAAAGTGGTACCTGTTGAACAAAGTGGTACCTGGATGGTTGATCTCTGGGAGACAATTAATCCGATCTCGAGTCAGGAAAAAGGGTTACCCCTATCCTAGTGCTTTTGATAAACTTTTACAAAAGAAAGTTTGAACTTAGATATGTCCTTCCTATATCTAAGAGAAGAGAATTCTATCTCTAAATGTTTTCTTCAACAAAGATACAGAGATGTCCTATTCTATGTGTCTAAAATCATGGTATTCGAAAATGAGCCCTATAGTTGTATATATGAGCCATCCTAGTTTTCGAAAATGCTTTACATGCATACACATGAAAAACTTTAAACCTAGAGGTGGTCTTGCGAGTACGTAATTGTACTCATATGGCTTTGTCCCTGGATATTAAAATGTCCAGATTACAATGATGAGGCTTACGTTGAGGAGGAGGTGTATGACAACGACTTCGCCACTTAGCTGTCACCGGTCAACTGCACTTGTGGGATCAACACTCGGAGATGTCAAGAGCCGTCGCTAGCCACGAGCTTCCGCTATCTTAGTTTAATTCCGTCCTGCGTGACGAGGTTTGCTGACTTGGTCGTATGACCGTCTATATGTTGTAAGACTTTTATTCGTACGACTTGAATGATGTAACTCTTTGATACTAATGTTGGTTATGTGATTGTGATGCACTGATCATTGGGATCGTGATCTTTTACATAACGTGGACATCTCGGACTTGTTTTGTGGGGTCCTTACAGACTTGGTATCAGAGCCATCGTTGACCTTAGGAGACTTTAGCTAGGTTGGGCGTCGACGTCACGCAAAAATGTTTTCCTAAAAATTTAGGAGAAATACTTAAAATGTGCAGAATATACTGCTATTCCCTCCCCTCTGTTATTACTTACTGACTAATTCTATACTCGCATTAAACCTTATGTTTTTACTTGTTTAAAATTTTGGACCCCGTTCACTAATTCAACCTCCATTTAATTTTTTTTATAGATGAGCGGAGAGTTCTCGTCGTCGATCCAGTTGGGAGTTGTGCCCGACTAGGGAGTTTCGCGTCTGTTTCAGGCGGATTTGCTCCAGTTGACTCGGTACTTGGGGCGCCCGCTACCTGAGCTGCTGGTAGGACGCTGCTTACCTATGGTTGGAGACGAGATGTCCTGGACCGTAGGTGCATCCTTCGAGGGCCACTGGCGCCACCCTTCGCCGAGGAGCTGATTGAGGATGCCCTTGCATCGACGCAGATGGGGACGTTTGTCACAGTGCTGCAGAGAGCTCTCGCCCGCTTGGTGTCTGTCGACAACGCCGATATGGTCGGCACCCGTTTCGAGTTCTACTCCGGCCTGGATGAGCACAGTAATCCTGTGCCGCCGCGTCCCCACCCCACTTTCGGGAACCACTTGGCCGAGCTAGGACTCCTCGTCGAGTGCACCCAGTCCGAGTTGGTCACCTGTCGTTTCGAGAGTGATCTTCACCGTCTGAACCACGACGGTGCAGAGGTACATATATCGGCAGCTGAGCTGAGGATCGAGGACTTGGAGGCTCAGCTCAAGGCATCTCATGACAAGCTGAAGACCGTGGAGCTGAAGCTCAAGACCTCAGAGGAGCGTCTGGTTGAGTCCCAGACAGAGCTCAACAAGGAGCGCAAGGAGCGCCGCTCCATCTCCGCACGTTTTCAGACTACCCGCTTCTACAAGTTCCAGCTTGACGGTATGGTCGATATGCCTAGGGCTACCATCGACGCCCGTGACGAGCGGATCAGCGAGCTGGAGAGCGAGGTGGAGGCGTTGAGCAAGGAGAACGACGACCTCCTGCCGGATGATGAGGACCCTATGGAGGATATGGACATGGAGCCTGAGAGCGAGCATGTAGCGAACCTGCATTTAAAATAAGGCAGATACCTGTGTATAGTGCAAATCCCTGGATCGATTCATTTGCACACACAGTTTACGATGTAATATCACAACAAAGCGTCAATTTTATTACATCGATGATCCAGACTTACAAAATATTTGATACAAGTTGCATAGCATAAAGCTAGCATTGAAAAAGTACACAGCGGAAATACAATAGCAGTGAGTCTCTATAACTTTCATGCTGCCACAGGCGAAAACATGTTGGTTGTAGACTCAAAACCTTTAAACGAAACCTCACTCGTCATCTGATCAAATCTGCAATAAGAAAAATATTGCAACAACGTGGGTCAGATTCCATTAAAAATGGAGTCTGGCAAGTGACACTATGGTGGACACTTAATGGAATAACTCTAAGGCCTATATGCATATTTGGCTGGTGGAGTTCAAGGCTAATTTGCATAAAGCCAATTTTTCCTACTCTTTTGAAAACACTTTTCTTGAAATCAAGACGAGTATGGCATGAAAACCATAAATCTCATCTTCCCTTGTTCACCCATCAAGTTTTATTTCTGAAGTTGGAATGGTGGAATCCTCCGTTGACGTCCTTGATCAGCTGCTCAAAATTGTCCGTAACCGAGGACACGACTAAGTACTTAGTTTTACACTCTGCAGAGGTTGTGCACGTTCACCATTGTACCCATTCCACCCAAGGTATCCTTTACACACCATTTGTGATAAGGATAGGAGAGAATGAGACGAGATCTTTCAGAAGCATTTTCCCTCCCACTCTGGCTTGACCCGTTCCACCTAACATCCCCCTACATCTGCTTGTCAAGCCGGAGAGAGTCCATGCAACATAATTGATCAAGACATAGCCCATATGGCAATGGCTGCACTGGAAGCAATCGTCACTCGGAGTTCTTCAGATTCCTCAGTTCCTGGGTGGCCATTCACAAGTGAACATACTCCAGGAACCATAGACATGGACCTGAGTAGCCACTCAACATAAACCATGCAACCACTTACCACCCAGGTGTTTCATTCTTAACTTAGTAGAATTTAGATTTTCACAAAACAACATTTGCATAGCATCAATAATTCTACTAAGTATTGCATAGGAACCTAGACACAGGAATAAGGAATTCTACACAGGTTTAGCATAGCAATACTATCCTACACATGCATATAGAAATACACTAAGTAATGCATATAGAAATAATAGGAAGTTTATGAGGTGTGCCACTTGCCTTTGAATGTTGTCGTTGTTCACAACTCTTTTCAACGATACTCGGGACTCTCCGTTCAATCTAACAGTATAGACAAGCAACAATACAACAATCAACAGCAAGCACAACTCCACAATGCATACAAACACATACTAGATGAATAAATAAGTTTTATAAAACTTTCTAAGGAAAATATGCTTATGCATGATGTGCGAAATATTCCTAAGGGCTAGAAATGCTTTTTCATGCCATGAAAATCTTTTAAGTTAATGCAAGGCAAATAGGGTGGTCCAAAAGGACTAAGGGCTAAGCTCATAAGTTGAATAAAATATTTTGTTTTATATCATCTTGAATAAGCACTCTAATGGCTTAGTCTTGATGTGCAAAATACTTAGAGAAAATACTAGATCTATTTTCGAGGTGATCAACAATTATTATCAACTCTTTGTAAATTGGATATTCACTAAAGTGAGAGAGACAGACACCCGGCCAGCCACTTAAATTGTGGAACAGGCCTCATGTACGTGGACATGTAAGGTTTGTTTCCAGGCCGCTTCATCCCACTATGCCGCTAGGATCCAACAACTTCAAGATGATAACATCATGATCAAAATTTGTTTAAGTCAAATGTGAAAGACAAGATTAGAAAAGAGGGAAAGATAGAAAGAAAGATGTAGTTGTCCTTCAGGCTTCATCTCCAGACTTGTAAAATTCTCCTTGATGATGTCTTGATTGAAGTTTTGATAGACTTGATAAATCTTCAGACTTGGTGGTTCTTGTATCCTCGAGGCTGATCTTGGATTTACTTAATCATCATGAAGTCTAACAGAAGAAGGAGGGAGAAAGAAGGAAGAGGGAGAAAGACTTAGAAAATAATTCTGGTTGGTCTTCATGAACTTCTTCTTGATCTTTCTTCTAAGTGCTTCCACTCCTTGGAGATACTTCTGAAGTCTTGTTTTGGCTAAGTCCTTCAATGGCCTTCTAGCTCCATCTGGGAAATCCTAAGTGTCTAAGTGCATAGCACTTTACCAAAACACTAGGTTGAAAATAATCCTAACTTAGGGAAAATAAGGAAGGAGTTTTCCTATAAGGAGTATAACTATACAATAGATATGTCATGCATGCAATGCAATTTATTTCTAAGGACAACACTTAACAAAATAAAACAACTAAGTTTTCTAGATGCTAAAATTTTCTAAGGAAAAGATTTAGCATCTTTAAGATGTTGAAATTTTTCTAAGGAAGAGTGTTATCGAAAAATATTTATCAATATTTTCTAACAAAGAATTTATTTTGTTTAAAGAGGCAAAATATTTCTAAGTACATTTTAATACCAAAGTGGTTATAATATGACTAAGTACTTTATAATTCGAATAGATGATGAAAATAAATTTTAAAAATTTTTTAATCAATTTTAATCATTAAAACAACACTTAAAAGTATTTAATCAATATAAATTATAAAATCATAGAAAATTATTCTACAAAAATTAGTAGAAAAATACTACTGCCAATACTTAGACATTCAAATTTATAGCAAAAGAGTTTGACAAGTTTTAAATTTCAAATTTGAAGTTATGTTCAATTTACCATTAATGCCACTTTTGAATTTCAACAAATTTTAATTTGACAAAACATAAAAGTAATGATGCCAAAAGTTTCTACGTGTATAAGCTTTTCAAAAATATTTTATTTGTAAAATTTGACCAAACCAATAAAAAGTAGTGATAGATTTAAAATTTAGGATTTTTCTGCAAAACTGCCGGTCTTCGGTTGACTGTTGACTTTGACTGCTGACGTAGGAATTGACTTGCTGACGTGGCAGGCTGACTAGGATTTGTCTACGAATTTGACCAAAAATAAAGTTGCTCGGATGGAAAAACACTCTTAACGAAAGTTGTAGAGAATTACGTGCTCTTTCTAATTATCAGAATTATAACATAAGTGGATGAATAGATTGGTCACAAATCGCAAAATACCTGTCTGATCCGAAACTTCAAACGCGAATATCTCTCAGCTCGCTGAACCAAAAGAGGTGAGGCTTGGGGCAAAAGAAAGGACTTGATCAGGGGAACAACTTTCGTATTCTCGTCCCAAACTTTTAAGATGGTTTGGTTACTCGAACAACATCAAACACGATCTGTATTATACAGAAAATTACGTACCTTAAAATAAAAGGTTGTCAACAAGAAAGTTGTAGATATAGAGTAGATCTACCTTTTCACCGAAGGAATTTCGATTTGACGCAACGAGCGAGAGGAGATGTGAGAAATACGACTTCAGATCTGATGGATGACGATTCGAAATTTTTCCTCCACGCTTGATAAAAAGAGTTGAGGCTTATTGGGATGGAAAGGTATTGACGAGATCTACAACAATGATTAAGGCCCCGTCGCGATTGGAGATGGTTTTGTTCGTCGAACGAACGAAATACTATTTCGCTGATTAGGGTTTCGGTGGATCGAAAAGAGTAAAAGAGATGCCTGCGGCTACGAGGGTTTATATAGGCGGAGGGATGGTGGAATAGATAGAGCTCGGAGTTGTGAACGCGTAGGATCAAGCGGATCCGACTTTGGAGTTATATTTCTTGAGATATACGTGTTTGAATGAAAGGTCGTTGGAAAAACGAATTTCAGGGTTTGAGTTGGATAGGATAGCTCGGTTCGGTTCGTGGGTCGGCCGGCTGGCCCGATTCGTTTTTTTTTTCCTTAATTCTTTCATAACTTTTGTTTTAGAACTCCGAATTAAGTGAAATTAATTTCTAAAAATTTCTAAAAATCATATCTTTATTTTAAAACATTTATGGACATGTTTTGACCACTTTTTAAAAATATTAATTTGGATATTTGATTTAATGCAAATTTGACAGTTTTGTCAAATTTGGAAATAGAAATTTAATTAATTTATTTATGGCTAAACAAAATTTGGTACCACAATTGTGAACATATGAAAATAATTATTTCTAATAATTACAATCAAAATATTAAAGTAAAATAAGATAAATAGCATAATCGTTATTTTATTTTTAATATTTTCTCAAATAGGTTTTCAAGTGGAAATAATATTTCAACCATTGTAATTTAAAATATAAATAATGCAAGAAAATGATGAATGCATGCATGAATTTTGTTTTCAAATCGACATACAAATAGTTTTCAAAAAAGTTTTTAATTTTTCTGATTTTTCAGAATTTGAAAAATCCTATGATGTTACAGACTACCACCCTTAAAAGGAATCTCGTCCTCGAGATTCGAG
The DNA here is from genome assembly GCA_026929855.1 of Poa annua. NCBI lineage: Eukaryota > Viridiplantae > Streptophyta > Magnoliopsida > Poales > Poaceae > Poa > Poa annua. Next base: position 76,939,168 of record CM049426.1, read on the forward strand.
AAGGCTAGCAAAAGGTTGTGACTGGACATCTGGGTGGGCTACCACCCTTAAAAGGAATCTTTGTTGGTAGTGAAAACTTGGATATGAAACTTGATTCAAAATGTACCATTCACTTCTTTCACAGTGATATGGTTCACATATCCTTTATCAAAAGGATTTGACTTGGCAGCTTCTTCGGCCTTCTTCTTTGCTCGGCACTCGTTGGCGTAATGGCCATTGCTCTTGCAATTGTAGCAAATGATCTCATTTAATCTCCGCTTCTTCTTTGGTGCTTCCAAGGCTAAAAATTGTTCTAAATCTTGTTCATCATATTTTATCCCAATGGACGAAGTCCTGTCTCCATTGATGGGGCAATTTCGAGCTAAGTGATGACCCTCACATTTATAGCAGCACTTGGAGTTACGTGTGGATGTCTTCGGAAGTGACCTTACTCTTATTCCATTTTTCACCTTAGTTTGATCCACAATCTCATTTTGATAATGATTTTGTTCAGCATCCTGACCAATCTTCTTCTGTTTGCAGCCCCATGAATAATGTTCTCGTACTCTACGAGTAACATATTTTATACGACTAGTACCTATTTTTCGTTCCTCCTTGTGTTCTTGTACTTCCACATGCTTCATGAGATTTTGTTGCATCACCTTTTTGGCTTGCTGACTGACTTCTTGCACCACCGGGTAGAGTTGATATTGAGTTGGAACATGATTTGTTGCTTCATACAAAAAGCAAGTAATCTGACTTGTGGGGCATTCCATAACTGGATGTCTGGTATGACCATGGGGCCACTCATCAGTGCATTCTTGGGACGTATGTCCTATCTCTCCATAGGTTTTGCATGCCTTTGGTTTGGTCATAAGGTCCTCTTCAAATTCACTATGGTTTTTATCAATCTTAGGCAGGTGGTCATTGATCAACTTCCACAGCTGATTCTGGTTCTCTAATAGTAGTCGCATAGTTGTATGCAATTCATTGGTGTTGGTATTGGGGTGAGACATCTGTTTGGTTTAGAAGCAATGAGTTGAATTATTTGTACTTATGGGGGAATCCTAGTTCAATAAAACAAAACAAGGCAACCAATCTATAACATAATCAATCAACATCTAACAAACATCAAGCAACAAGGTTCACAACAAACAAACAATCTAGTATTGTCATATAGCCAAGTTGATATGATCAATACACTAACACGATATCGTCATTCTATTTTTGGTGGTGGTCAAATCTACCTCCTTCATGACTGCTTCAAGTTCTTGTTCAACTTTCTTGGATATCTTAGAAGTGTTGGTCGAAACCTGGTTCTTCAGTGGTCTTCCATGCATGCAGAACTTCATGATTAATCGTAGCTTTTCCATATGAGGCAGCAGAATCAGACTTAGACTATAAGAACATGGTCATCTAGAAAAAAGATAAGAGGTTTTTAGAAGGTTGATAGTAGATGAGAGTATGAGGAAGATAAAATGAAAAGGTTTTGTTTTTAGAAAAGTGAATAAAATAGATTTTCAATCCTATGGTCAAATCCTATTTCTATCCAAACCTAGGGTTTCGAACCTACAGGCAACACAGTGCTCTGATACCATCTGTAGCGAACCTGCACTTAAAATAAGGCAGATACCTGTGTATAGTGCAAATCCCTGGATCGATTCATTTGCACACACAGTTTACGATGTAATATCACAACAAAGCGTCAATTTATTACATCGATGATCCAGACTTACAAAATATTTGATACAAGTTGCATAGCATAAAGCTAGCATTGAAAAAGTACACAGCGGAAATACAATAGCAGTGAGTCTCTATAACTTTCATGCTGCCACAGGCGAAAACATGTTGGTTGTAGACTCGAAACCTGTAAACGAAACCTCACTCGTCATCTGATCAAATCTGCAATAAGAAATATATTGCAACAACGTGGGTCAGATTCCATTAAAAATGGAGTCTGGCAAGTGACACTATGGTGGACACTTAATGGAATAACTCTAAGGCCTATATGCATATTTGGCTGGTGGAGTTCAAGGCTAATTTGCATAAAGCCAATTTTTCCTACTCTTTTGAAAACACTTTTCTTGAAATCAAGACGAGTATGGCATGAAAACCATAAATCTCATCTTCCCTTGTTCACCCATCAAGTTTTATTTCTGAAGTTGGAATGGTGGAATCCTCCGTTGATGTCCTTGATCAGCTGCTCAAAATTGTCCGTAACCGAGGACACGACTAAGTACTTAGTTTTACACTCTGCAGAGGTTGTGCACGTTCACCATTGTACCCATTCCACCCAAGGTATCCTTTACACACCATTTGTGATAAGGATAGGAGAGAATGAGACGAGATCTTTCAGAAGCATTTTCCCTCCCACTCTGGCTTGACCCGTTCCACCTAACATCCCCCTACATCTGCTTGTCAAGCCGGAGAGAGTCCATGCAACATAATTGATCAAGCCAGAGCCCATATGGCAATGGCTGCACTGGAAGCAATCGTCACTCGGAGTTCTTCAGATTCCTCTGTTCCTGGGTGGCCATTCACAAGTGTACATACTCCAGGAACCATAGACATGGACCTGAGTAGCCACTCAACATAAACCATGCAACCACTTATCACCCAGGTGTTTCATTCTTAACTTAGTAGAATTCAGATTTTCACAAAACAACATTTGCATAGCATCAATAATTCTACTAAGTATTGCATAGGAACCTAGACACAGGAATAAGGAATTCTACACAGGTTTAGCATAGCAATACTATCCTACACATGCATATAGAAATACACTAAGTAATGCATATAGAAATAATAGGAAGTTTATGAGGTGTGCCACTTGCCTTTGAATGTTGTCGTTGTTCACAACTCTTTTCAACGATACTCGGGACTCTCCGTTCAATCTAACAGTATAGACAAGCAACAATACAACAATCAACAGCAAGCACAACTCCACAATGCATACAAACACATACTAGATGAATAAATAAGTTTTATAAAACTTTCTAAGGAAAATATGTTTATGCATGATGTGCAAAATATTCCTAAGGGCTAGAAATGCTTTTTCATGCCATGAAAATCTTTTAAGTTAATGCAAGGCAAATAGGGTGGTCCAAAAGGACTAAGGGCTAAGCTCATAAGTTGAATAAAATATTTTGTTTTATATCATCTTGAATAAGCACTCTAATGGCTTAGTCTTGATGTGCAAAATACTTAGAGAAAATACTAGCTCTATTCTTCGAGGTGATCAACAATTATTTTCAACTCTTTGTAAATTGGATATTCACTAAAGTGAGAGAGACCGACACCCGGCCAGCCACTTAAATTGTGGAACAGGTCTCATGTACGTGGACATGTAAGGTTTGTTTCCAGGCCGCTTCATCCCACTATGCCGCTAGGATCCAACAACTTCAAGATGATAACATCATGATCAAAATTTGTTTAAGTCAAATGTGAAAGACAAGATTAGAAAAGAGGGAAAGATAGAAAGAAAGATGTAGTTGTCCTCCAGGCTTCATCTCCAGACTTGTAAGATTCTCCTTGATGATGTCTTGATTGAAGTTTTGATAGACTTGATAAATCTTCAGACTTGGTGGTTCTTGTATCCTCGAGGCTGGTCTTGGATTTACTTAATCATCATGAAGTCTAAGAGAAGAAGGAGGGAGAAAGAAGGAAGAGGGAGAAAGACTTAGAAAATAATTCTGGTTGGTCTTCATGAACTTCTTCTTGATCTTTCTTCTAAGTGCTTCCACTCCTTGGAGATACTTCTGAAGTCTTGTTTTGGCTAAGTCCTTCAATGGCCTTCTAGCTCCATCTTGGAAATCCTAAGTGTCTAAGTGCATAGCACTTTACCAAAACACTAGGTTGAAAATAATCCTAACTTAGGGAAAATAAGGAAGGAGTTTTCCTATAAGGAGTATAACTATACAATAGATATGTCATGCATGCAATGCAATTTATTTCTAAGGACAACACTTAACAAAATTAAACAACTAAGTTTTCTAGATGCTAAAATTTTCTAAGGAAAAGATTTAGCATCTTTAAGATGTTGAAATTTTTCTAAGGAAGAGTGTTATCGAAAAATATTTATCAATATTTTCTAACAAAGAATTTATTTTGTTTAAAGAGGCAAAATATTTCTAAGTACATTTTAATACCAAAGTGGTTATAATATGACTAAGTACTTTATAATTCGAATAGATGATGAAAATAAATTTTAATAATTTTTTAATCAATTTTAATCATTAAAACAACACTTAAAAGTATTTAATCAATATAAATTATAAAATCATAGAAAATTATTCTACAAAAATTAGTAGAAAAATACTACTGCCAATACTTAGACATTCAAATTTATAGCAAAAGAGTTTGACAAGTTTTAAATTTCAAATTTGAAGTTATGTTCAATTTACCATTAATGCCACTTTTGAATTTCAACAAATTTTAATTTGACAAAACATAAAATTAATGATGCCAAAAGTTTCTACGTGTCATAAGGTTTTCAAAAATATTTTATTTGTAAAATTTGACCAAACCAATAAAAAGTAGTGATAGATTTAAAATTTAGGATTTTTCTATAAAACTGCCGGTCTTCGGTTGACTGTTGACTTTGACTGCTGACGTAGGAATTGACTTGCTGACGTGGCAGGCTGACTGAGATTTGTCTACGAATTTGACCAAAAATAAAGTTGCTCGGATGGAAAAACACTCTTAACAAAAGTTGTAGAGAATTACGTGCTCTTTCTAATTATCAGAATTATAACATAAGTGGATGAATAGATTGGTCACAAATCGCAAAAATACCTGTCTGATCCGAAACTTCAAACGCGAATATCTTTCAGCTCGCTGAACCAAAAGAGGTGAGGCTTGGGGCAAAAGAAAGGTCTTGTTCAGGGGAACAATTTTCGTATTCTCGTCCCAAACTTTTAAGATGGTTTGGTTACTCGAACAACATCAAACACGATCTGTATTATACAGAAAATTACTTACCTTAAAATAAAAAGTTGTCAACAGGAAAGTTATAGATATAGAGTAGATCTATCTTTTCACCGAAGGAATTTCGATTTGACGCAACGAGCGCGAGGAACTCTGAGAAATACGACTTCAGATCTGATGGATGACGCTTCGAAATTCTTCCTCCACGCTTGATAAAAAGAGTTGAGACTTATTGGGATGGAAAGGTATTGACGAGATCTACAACAATGATTAAGGCCCCGTCGCGATTGGAGATGGTTTTGTTCGTCGAACGAACGAAATACTATTTCGCTGATTAGGGTTTCGGTGGAACGAAAAGAGTAAAAGAGATGCCGGCGGCTACGAGGGTTTATATAGGCGGAGGGATGGTGAAATAGATAGAGATCGGAGTTGTGAACGCGTAGGATCAAGCGGATCCGAATTTGGAGTTATATTTCTTGAGATATACATGTTTGAATGAAAGGTGGTTGGAAAAACGAATTTCAGGGTTTGAGTTGGATAGGATAGCTCGGTTCGGTTGGGTCGGCCGGCTGGCCCGATTCGTTTTATTTTCCTTAATTCTTTCATAACTTTTGTTTTAGAACTCCGAATTAAGTGAAATTAATTTCTAAAAAATTCTAAAAATCATATCTTTATTTTAAAACATTTATGGACATGTTTTGACCACTTTTTAAAAATATTAATTTTGAATATTTGATTTAATGCAAATTTGACACTTTTGTCAAATTTGAAAATAGAAATTTAATTAATTTATTTATGGCTAAATAAAATTTGGTACCACAATTGTGAACATATGAAAATAATTATTTCTAATAATTACAATCAAAATATTAAAGTAAAATAAGATAAATAGCATAATCGTTATTTTATTTTTAATATTTTCTCAAATAGGTTTTCAAGTGGAAATAATATTTCAACCATTGTAATTTCAAATATAAATAATGCAAAAAAATGATGAATGCATGCATGAATTTTGTTTTCAAATCGACATACAAATAGTTTTCAAAAAAGTTTTTAATTTTTCTGATTTTTCAGAATTTGAAAAATCCTAGGATGTTACAGAGCAGGACGACAACGACCTTCGAGGCGAGGGCGGTGAGGACTCGGGGGCTGTGATGTCCGTGGACGAGGACCCCGACGAGCCACCCTTTGACAGTGACGCTCCCGTGGACGTGGAGTAGTTATCTGCGTAGTCTCTTTTGGGTTAGGACCGAACCATCGCGATAGTTCATGCGACTGTGTGGTCTAGTTAGCATGAGAGTGTGTTTGAATGATTGTAAGACTATGTCAGTCCGGTGCCATGTGATTGAGAACTATGTGATGATGCTTTTGGAACCTTGCTATGGAGTGGATCATGTTTTATTATGAGTATTTCCTTGCTGAAATTTGTATGCTACTAAGTATGAATGACGGGTTTTATTCCAAAGCATGTTTTAACAAAAAAATGTTTCGGATAGGAGCATTAATGTGGGTTTCTTTCAAAAAAATCAGAATGGCGAGGGATCCACCACCACCCCCACCACCCGAGCCATCTTTGGCTCAAGTGTTGCATCTTCTCATGGAGGATCGCGAAGCAGCTCGCACTGAGAGGGATGCCAATCTCGCCACCCTGCAGCACCTTGCTCAGATCGCCATCAACCAGAATGGCAGCCAAGGAAATGAGGAGCCTTGCTCCAAGCTTCGTGACTTTCAGAACACCAACCCACCAGTTTTCTCCAAGAGTGAAGTGCCGCTGGATGCTGATGACTGGATTCGTACCATCGAAACCAACCTGAGGGTCGCCTAGGTTGGTGACAATGAGAAGGTGGTCTACGCCACCCACTACATCTCAGGGCCTGTCCGAGCATGGTGGGAGGCCGTTCGTGCTATACTGCCTCAAGATGAAGTTGTGGCTTGGGAGGCGTTCAAGGCCAAGTTCGTGAAGCGTTACGTGCCCTCCGGACTCATCAGTATCATGCGAGAGAAGTTCCTGCAGCTCAAACAAGGTGGTATGTCTGTCAGTGCGTACTTGGAGAAGTTCACTACTCTGGCAAGGTATGCGACTGCCGATACCGATACTGAGGACAAGAAGAAAGAGAGGTTCATGAATGGACTTCATGATGAAATGCAATGCATTCTGGTGGTGATGCCTTTCACCGACCTGGAGTCCTTGGCAGATGCCGCCATTATGATGGAGAACAAGCGCAAGGCTTCGTTTGACAACCGCAAACACCGCCAACAGATGCAGCAAGGCAGTAGCAGCAGCCCAGCCGGGAGTTACCCCCGCCCGTGCCCTTCACCTCCATCAAGGCCTGCATATCAGCCACCAAGGCCTTCCTATCAATCATCAAGGTCGTCAACTTTTGCACCAAGATACAGCTACCCCACTCGCCCACCTACACCTCGTCCTGGAGGTGGTTTCAATCCTGACCTCAACTTTAATAGGCCGCCAGCTCCGAAGCCATCAGGAGGATGTTTTACATGTGGGCAGCCTAGCCACTTCTCTAGGGAGTGCCCCACTAAACAGCCCACTGGTAGTCGCCCCAATGCTACCAAGATGAAACAAGGGCCGTCTCGTCCGACGGGAAGCAAGGCTCCTTACCCCAAGAAGACAGGGCACATGACACGTGGACACCTGAACCACATCAGCGCAGAGGAAGCTCGGGAGGCACCAGACCTGGTCATGGGTACGTTCCCTATCAACTCTATACCTGCATCAGTTTTGTTTGATTCTGGAGCATCCCATTCGGTTTTTACTGAGCCGTTTGTTAAGAGGAGTGGCATGGTGCCAACTTTGATGCGTCGCCCTATGCTTGTGCAAATACCAGGAACCACTACTAGAGCCAACTTGTCTTGCGAGGAGACTCCGTGGAAATTTAGGGAACCCGATTCCATGCAAACTTGGTGGTATTAGGAAAACAAGGGATCGACGTGGTATTAGGCATGGACTAGATGGCGGTAAACCAAGGAAAAATAGATTGCACCAACAAGTCTATCACTCTAACCACCCCAGAAGGGGAAGAGATTACACACTTCTCGACACATCATTCTACCTCGGTTCATTGCAATAAGAGTGTAGCTGAATCCATTCTGGAAGAGGTACCGGAAGTATGTGAATGCCCGGATGTATTTCCCGGAGAGTTACCCGGTATGCCACCCGATCGGGATATCGAGTTCATCATTGAGTTGGTACCCGGTACTGGACCTATAGCTCAAAAACCTTACCGGATGAACCCCGAAGAGTTGGAGGAATTAAAGAAGCAGTTGGATGACATACTTAGGAAAGGGATGATTCGCCCAAGTGCGTCACCCTGGGGATCACCAATTATTTTTGTGGATAAGAGAGACGGTACCACTCGCTTATGTGTGGATTACCGAAATTTAAATGATGTGACTATCAAGAATAAGTACCCTCTACCCAAAATTGAAGACCTGTTTGATCAACTCAACGGAGCTCGAGTCTTCTCCAAGATCGATCTCCGCACCGGATATCATCAGCTGAAAGTGAGAGAATCGGACATCCCTAAAACAACCTTCATCACTCGTTATGGATTGTTCGAATATACCGTGATGTCTTTTGGCCTGACCAATGCCCCTGCCTATTTCATGAACCTCATGAACAAGGTGTTCATGGAGTACTTGGATAAATTAGTGGTAGTCTTCATCGATGACATCCTGATTTATTCCAAGTCGGAAGAAGAGCATGAAGAGCATCTGAGATTGGTTCTCGATACCCTTCGTGAGCATCAGTTGTATGCTAAGTTCAGCAAATGCCAGTTTTGGTTAAAAGAGGTAGCCTTTTTGGGCCATGTTATTTCAGCTGGAGGAATATCTGTTGACTGAATCCATATCAATCCATTCTTGAATTCCCAACTCCCACTAACAAAACCGAGGTAAGATCTATCATCAGACTGGCCGTTTATTATCGCAAGTTTGTGGAGGGATTCTCAAGTATCGCAAAGCCTCTGACTCAATTGCTAAAGAAAGACCAGAAGTTTGTTTGGACCGACAAGTGTGAAGCCAGTTTCCAAGATGAAGGAGATATGCCCTAGAGGCAACTAATAAAGTGTATTCTTTATCATATCTCATTTGTTCATAATAGGTTTTTGTGTCATGCTAGAACCGTATTAAGCGGAAACATTAATGCGGGTGTGATACGTAAACAACCAGGTCCCTAGTAGCCTCTACTAAGACTAGTTTTCGTTGCGCGACTGATGATCGAGGTTTCCCGGTCATGGGGCATGGAGCCGGTCGGCAATGAGAGTCATATCGCCAGAGAACGATGTGATGGACATACCCAGATTTGGAGAACGTAGTCGTTATGCCTTTGACCGTGAGATCAACTCTTACTGTTATTCCTGGAAGATACTTTGATTGCACCAAACGTCGTATCTTATTTAGTATGACAATAACGGTGATACTTTTGGGTATCGGAAAGGAGTAGTTGAGACGAGGGGTCAAGAGCGGGATTTGCCAGTCCGCATAGCAGGATAGATACTCTCGGGCCCACTCGGTGAGATCATGTCTAATGAGCTTGCAAGCATGTGACTAGGTCACGGAGACATGAGATCATGAACGAGTAGAAGATAGTGTGTCATCGGTAACAAGGTCGGGATTAGGTATGGAGATATCTATGGAACGACGCTCGGACGTGCTAAGTATCGCTATGGAAAAAGGTATAAGACTTTACGTTCATGTTTGATAGATGAAAGTCATTCGTTATATCGCAGGGATTAATTCATGGGGTCCAGGCCTACGAGTTAGTCGTTGATCATTGAGGAGTCTTGATCATACCTGATATTATATCGAACCGCTAGGGTAACACACTTAAGGGGTTTCGACAAGACAACCGGAAAGGAAGGAGATCACCGGGAGCGTCCCGGGAGGGGTCCGATGGAGATCGGGCAGCGCCGAAAGAGTTTTCGGAGCTAGGAAAAATTATATATATTATGTTTGATATTAATTAGTGTTATTAATATGCAAATATGATTTTATATATTTACTTTCGAATTTATTTAGACAGATTTCCCTAAATGGGCCTTCCGGACGAAAGAAGGCCCAAGAGGGGGGGGGGACCCCCTTGGGGATTCGGTGGGGGCATGGAAGCCGGCCTATGTGGGCCAAATGGGGCCCACCAGGGGGCCGGCGCACCCTCCTTGGCCGAACCAGGCTGTGGGATAGTCCCACATTGCCTGGCTGGCAAGGTTGGCTCCCCCTAGGAGCCTATATAAGAAAGGGCACCCCCAGCCTTTTAATTCACCAATTAATTCCCGATTTCTCTCTCGATCTCTTGGTTCCCAAGTTGGAGCCGCGCCGAGCAGAGCAAGGGGATATCCTCCACCATAGCCCGCTGCCGCGCTGCTGGTGTTCCGGTCCTAGTCTTCCGCTGCTCGTCCTGGACTGGAGCTTCGGAGGCCGTCGTCTCCACCGTACGTGTGCGACTCCCTGCGAGGTGCTGCGCTAGCGGTACTCGGAGGCCTGCTTCCTCTACACGACCTTGAGGTCGGCTTCGTCGGTCTTCATCGACAACGTTTGTGCGGGAACGTAATCCCTGCTTTCGGTCTACAAGGGTACGTATTCCGATCTCCGTTCGTACTACTATATCTGCATAGAATAGATCTTGGCATGCTTTTAGGATATCGTCGGTAGGAAATTTTTTGTTTTCTGCACACGATCCCCTTCACAAGAACTGAAAAAAACGCCTTACTACTGCACCTATTTTAACCATGCGAGACATGACCAAGGATTTTGTTGTTTATTGTGATGCCTCCAAACTAGGGCTTGGGTGTGTCCTTATGCAAGATGGCAAGGTGATTTCCTACTCATCCCGACAACTCCGCAAGCACGAGCAGAATTACCCAACTCATGATCTTGAGCTTGTTTTCGTGGTTCATGCACTCAAGACTTGGTGCCACTTTTTGATGGGCAACCGTCGCAAAATCTACACCGACCACGAGAGTTTGAAGTATATCTTCACTCAGAGGGATCTGAATATGTGGCAACGGAGATGGATAGAGCTCATCAAGGATTATAACTTGGACATCCACTATCACCCTAGAAAAGCTAACGTCGTAGCTGACGCCCTTAGCCGACAGCCGTGTTCATTCAACTCCATGATCAAGACTCGACAGCCAGAACTCTGGGAAGAACTAGACAAGATGGGTATAGAAGTAGTCAGTTATGGAGCGTTCGATCAACTCTTATTGCAGCCCACTTTATGGGATCATATCAAGAAAGCATAGAAGGGTAACGAAAGTACTGAGGGCATCAAACAAAGGATGGACGAAGAGGAAGTTCGTGGATTCACCATTGATTCTGAGGGTATGCTCTGGTACGAAGGACGTATCTGCGTACCATCAGATCAAGATTTGAAGCAGTTGATTATGAAGGAGGCCCACGAGACTTTGTACTCTATCCACCCCGGTGGAACCAAGATGTACCAGGATTTAAAGCAGAATTTCTGGTGGCATGGCATGAAGCGTGAGATTGCACTGTTCGTCTAGAATTGTGACATCTGCCAAATGGTCAAAGCAGAACATTAGCTACCCGCTGGATTACTCCAACTCCTCAAGTTGCCCGAATGGATATGGATGAGATCGGCATGGATTTTATCACTGGACAACCCCGATCCAATCGCGGTCATGACGCCATTTGGGTTATTGTGGATAGACTCACCAAGGTTGCACATTTTCTCCCTGTGAGCACTCGTCACCGCTCTAATTAACTGGCGGACCTTTACATGTCGCGCATTGTCAGACTTCATGGAATACCCCAAGACTATCGTATCCGATCGTGGAACTCAGTTTACTTCCCGATTTTTGTCGTGTGGCGAACAGACAGATGCCTACGGGTAGGCTAATTTGTGGGGCCGATGGACGCTAGGGGATCTCGGGGAGGGATTGCGCGATGAACTCGCGCGCAGGTAAACACAACCGACATAGGTACACAAGGATTTACCCTGCTTGGGGGCTCTCGTGAGGAGATAAAACCCCTACTGCAGCATCTAGCCTACTCGGTATATTTCCTCTCTTACTATCTGGGCTACAACACGCTCCATGAGCTGCTACAGTTGCCTCCATGAGGTCTTGAGAGCAAATGAGAAGGGGGGAAATGAAGTGGTGGGGTGGTGGTCTCTCTCCTCCCTCTCCCCCTGGTGCCCTTTATATAGGAGAGCCTAGGGGACAAGCCGGAGACAAGGGGACAGGAAACACTGTTCACTGCGCACTGTAGCTGAGATGACTACTGGGGTCTTGTCGGGACTGTTCACTGTGTCACGCGCAGTGTACTATTGTCCCATCCGCGCCACTGTAGCAGCGGCTGCCCATGCCCTGTATCATGACCGTGAGATGTCTTGTCCTTGGCTTTGTCCTGTAGTGTTTGGCTTGATATCTTCTCTGCTCAACCCGACATGGGTATGCCGGATAGCAGTCTTCTCCCGGAATTTCACATCGGTATGTCGGATAGAAGTCTTCTTCCGGAATCCGACATGGGTATGCCGGATAGCAGTCTTCTCCCGGAATCCGACATGGGTATGCCGGATAGCAGTCTTCTTCGGAATCCAACATGGGTATGCCGGATAGCAGTTTTATCCTGAAATCCGACATGGGTATGCCGGATAGCAGTCTTCTCCTGGAATCCGACATGGGTATGCCGGATAGCAGTCTTCTCCCGGAATCCGACATGGGTATGCCGGATAGCAGTCTTCTCCCGGAATCCGACATGGGTATACCGGATAGCAGTCTTCTCTCGGAATCCGACATGGGTATGCCGGATAGAAGTCTTGTCCCGGAATCCGACATGGGTATGCCGGATAGCAGTTTTATCCTGAAATCCGACATGGGTATGCCGGATAGCAGTCTTCTCCTGGAATCCGACATGGGTATGCCGGATAGCAGTCTTCTCCCGGAATCCGACATGGGTATACCGGATAGCAGTTTTATCCTGAAATCCGACATGGGTATGCCGGATAGCAGTCTTCTCCTGGAATCCGACATGGGTATGACGGATTACTCATCACCGACCGCTTTCCCGAAAGCTTTGTTATTAGGGGTCCCGGGGATTACATCCCCGACACTAGTCCCCGAGGCTGCGGGGGACTCGCAGAGTCGCGCGCAGACTTAGAAAAAATCCAACATCACCGTTTTCACCTACTCCACCGGGTACCGAAAGTCTTGTTGTTAGAGGTCTCGGGGATCACATCCCCGACACTAGTCCCCGAGGCTGCGGGGGACTCGCAGAGTCGCGCGCAGACTTAGAAGAAATCTCAATCTCATTGTTTTCATTTGCTCCACCGAGTACCTGCAAAAAATACAATCATATGCCGGTTCCTTAGCCGCTCTGGGCGTTTTACCGACACAGATGTCTTCGGCCACCGCCGGTCTGACACAAACACACAACACATGCCGGCGTTTAGCCACTCTGGGCGTATACCGACACGGACGCCTCATGTGCCGGCTTGTAGCCACTCTGGGCGTATACCGACACAGAGTCTCATGTGCCGTCGTTTAGCCACTCTGGTCGTATACCGACACAGACGCCTACACATACAATGTTACACAGGTATCTCGGTATGTCGGTATGCCGGTATGTCGGTATGTCGGCCACTCTGGGCATATCACACATGTTTCGGTATCTCTGCCACTCTGGGCACATCACAGGTGTTTCGGTATCTCAGGTGTTGCCTTTAGCGAATCTTGACAAACCGAAACAAATGACGATTTGGAAATATTGCCCGATGCCATGATACATTGGCGAACCGAAATAAACGGGAATCTAGGGATATGGTATGATGCCGCGATATAATGGCGAGCCGACATGAATAGCGATATGGAGATATTGCAGTATTCCATGATATACTGGCGAATCGAAATAAACGGGGATCTGGAAATTTTGCGTGATACCGCGATATGTGGGCCAACTGATACCATAGATCATATGCAATATACTTTGAGAAAATAATCAACCGTAAGATGGATCCAAGATAACCGATATAATCAAGACTCTCGACATGAGTATCCTCGCGGTAAAACCAATATCACCTTTCAACGTTAGTTAGGACGTATATATTTTAATAAAGACAGAAAATAACTCTAGCAGCAAACCACACAATAGGACAGAGACTCGGATTCCACCGAGTCCCTGGGTAAATTTTCAGATATAGCAGGAAGACAAAGGAGCCCGTCAGTCCCCGAGTCCAGTTTCGGGATGCCGGCACACAAATGATACAACAAGAAGCAAGATACGACAAGCATATAAATAAATATAAACTGAGCTAGTCCACCGACTAAGCATGCTAGGTAGAACTAAACGGTAAGCCAGTCCCCGGGTCAAGACATCTTGCTCCCGGGGAAAAAACACACATGCGACAAACAGGTGAAACAGGGCAGTCCCCGGGTTACGATGCTTCGTTCCCGGGTAAACAATTAAACTAATCCTGCATGGGCAGTTCCCGAACAAATTTAAGACAACGTAAATGTAAGGTACTGATGACGATACTCACGGAGCACAGGAGCGGTTGGGGATGTCGGAGGCGACATAACCCGGGTAACTGGTGTGCAACTGCCAGGGGTCCATTGATGATGAGTGTCGGGGTAGACTCCGACGGCTGGTGGGCGTGATGCAGGGATGCTGGTTTGGGATGTCGATGACCGGTTTCCGCGATGCGGGGACGTCGATGACCTCCACCCGCGGTGCAGGGATGTCGGAGACCTCTACCCGCAGCGCAGGGACGTCGGCGACCTCTACCCGCATCGCAGGGACGTCGGCGACCTCAACCCGCAGCGCAGGGATGTCCGTGACCTCAACCCGCAGCGCAGGGACAACAATGACCACTGCCCGCAGCACAGGGATCCCGGATTTAGGATCCCGGATTTTGGATGCCGGCGACCGCTACCCGCGGCGCAGGATGTCGGTGACCACTGCCCGCAGCGTAGGGATCCCGGATTTAGGATCCCGGATTTGGGATACCGGCGACCGCTACCCGCGGCGCAGGATGTCAGTGACCACTGCCCGCAGCGTAGGGATCCCGGATTTAGGATCCCGGATTTGGGATACCGGCGACCGCTACCCGCGGCGCAGGATGTCAGTGACCACTGCCCGCAGCGTAGGGATCCCGGATTTAGGATCCCGGATTTGGGATATCGGCGACCGCTACCCGCGGCGCAGGATGTCGGTGACCACTGCCCGCAGCGTAGGGATCCCGGATTTAGGATGTCGGGTCCCGTCCGAAATTCTTCCCGCAAGCGCCACTTCGCCCCACGGTGGGCGCCAACTGTCGTCGTGGCGAACAGACAGATGCCTACGGGTAGGCTAATTTGTGGGGCCGATGGACGCTAGGGGATCTCGGGGAGGGATTGCGCGATGAACTCGCGCGCAGGTAAACACAACCGACATAGGGACACAAGGATTTACCCTGCTTCGGGGCTCTCGTGAGGAGATAAAACCCCTACTGCAGCATCTAGCCTACTCGGTATATTTCCTCTCTTACTATCTGGGCTACAACACGCTCCATGAGCTGCTACAGTTGCCTCCATGAGGTCTTGAGAGCAAATGAGAAGGGGGGAAATGAAGTGGTGGGGTGGTGGTCTCTCTCCTCCCTCTCCCCCTGGTGCCCTTTATATAGGAGAGCCCAGGGGACAAGCCGGAGACAAGGGGACAGGAAACACTGTTCACTGCGCACTGTAGCTGAGATGACTACTGGGGTCTTGTCGGGACTGTTCACTGTGTCACGCGCAGTGTACTATTGTCCCATCCGCGCCACTGTAGCAGCGGCTGCCCATGCCATGTATCATGACCGTGACATGTCTTGTCCTTGGCTTTGTCCTGTAGTGTTTGGCTTGATATCTTCTCTGCTCAACCCGACATGGGTATGCCGGTTAGCAGTCTTCTCCCGGAATTTGGCATCGGTATGTCGGATAGAAGTCTTCTCCCGGAATCCGACATGGGTATGCCGGATAGCAGTCTTCTCCCGGAATCCGACATGGGTATGCCGGATAGCAGTCTTCTTCGGAATCCAACATGGGTATGCCGGATAGCAGTTTTATCCTGAAATCCGACATGGGTATGCCGGATAGCAGTCTTCTCCTGGAATCTGACATGGGTATGCCGGATAGCAGTCTTCTCCCGGAATCCGACATGGGTATGCCGGATAGCAGTCTTCTCCCGGAATCCGACATGGGTATACCGGATAGCAGTCTTCTCTCGGAATCCGACATGGGTATGCCGGATAGAAGTCTTGTCCCGGAATCCGACATGGGTATGCCGGATAGCAGTTTTATCCTGAAATCCGACATGGGTATGCCGGATAGCAGTCTTCTCCTGGAATCCGACATGGGTATGCCGGATAGCATTCTTCTCCCGGAATCCGACATGGGTATGCCGGATAGCAGTCTTCTCCCGGAATCCGACATGGGTATACCGGATAGCAGTTTTATCCTAAAATCCGACATGGGTATGCCGGATAGCAGTCTTCTCCTGGAATCCGACATGGGTATGACGGATTACTCATCACCGACCGCTTTCCCGAAAGCTTTGTTATTAGGGGTCCCGGGGATTACATCCCCGACACTAGTCCCCGAGGCTGCGGGGGACTCGCAGAGTCGCGCGCAGACTTAGAAAAAATCCAACATCACCGTTTTCACCTACTCCACCGGGTACCGAAAGTCTTGTTGTTAGAGGTCTCGGGGATCACATCCCCGACAATTTTGGACTAAGCTTCAAGAGGAGCTAGGAACCAAGCTGTTTTTCAGCACTGCATATCACCCTCAGACGGGTGGACAAACGGAAAGAGTCAAACAGATTTTAGAAGATATGCTCAGATCTTGTGTGTTAGCTTATGGAGTCAAGTGGGAGAATTGTTTGCTGTTTGCTGAATTGTCCTACAACAACATCTATCAGGCCAGTCTAAGGATGGCACCCTTCGAGGCCTTGTATGGGCGCAAATGTCGTACCCCTTTGAACTGATAGCAGACCGGAGACAGTCAAATCTTTGGGGTTGACACTCTAAGAGACGCTGAAGGGGAGAAGTGTCTTATCAGCTAGACCTGCCACCCCACCTGTCAGAGTTTCATGATGTGTTCCATGTGTCTCTGCTCCGGAAATGCCTGCAAGTTCCAGATGGTACTCATTCTTATCACGAGGTAGATCATCGCACCATGGACCTTAATCATGATCTCACATACCGAGAGCGACCACTCCGTGTTCTCGCTGAAGACGTCCGTTTGACCCGGAGGCGGAAGATCAGATTTCTGAAGGTTCAATGGAGCAACCACTCGGAAGACGAAGCTAACTGGGAGCGCGAAGATTATTTGGTGCGTGAATTTCCTGATTTCCTTTCTTCTTCAAATCTGGAATCTCGGGGACGAGATTCTCCTAAGGGGGGAAGGTCTGTAACACCCCAATTTTCTTAAGCATAGTATTGTGGTGTTAGGCTAGATTTTTCAACCTTAGCTAAAACTTTTGGGTGTGTAAAATTTTGACGCCTGAACTATCTTGTTGTTCTCATTAGTCTTGTTTGGTTTCCACTAGCCATCTAAGATGATAGAAGCACTAAAACAGCAACACCTAGAAGAATAATTCAACTCTTGTTATCTTCATCTAAATTAAAACATAGCAAAACTAGAACCTATTATTAAGCAAACCTTACACAATTTTGGCCATGCAAAAGAATCAACTTGGTCTAGTAAAAATAGATTTGGTTTGCTGGCTTTAAAAATAATTTTTGATTTTGTTTCAATGTAAAACCAAGGGGTTTAAGTATGCATCTAATATAAATGACCATTGGCTCTTCTTTTCTTTTCTGAATTTATTTCTCTCATATGTTATTTAGGGAATTAATAAGTAAACACTAAATTGATCAAATTCTACCATTAGATAGTGTTTGTTCAGCTTTTGTTTTGAATTTTCAAATTCAAAATTTTCCTTGGGAATGGAGGAGAAGAAGAACCTAATTTAACCGAACCCTATCTACCCCTCTCTCTCTCTCAATCATCTCTGCTGGTGAAGAAGGGGACAACACCCCCATGCCCTACCCCACCTGCCAGCCCCTCTCTTCTCTCCCTCTTCCACTCATCTCCTTCAATTTACCACCTCGGACAACCCGAGCCCCCTCCCTCGTTTTCTACTGGCTCAACCCCGTCATCCCGACCACCATCTCTCCAGCCTCCCTCCACCGTCCTGGAGAACCAATCAGCTCACCCCTCCACCCTCCCCAAACCGCTCCTGCCTGAGAGGAGCCCAAAACCGGCCCCTGGTTTTGAAGCAGTGTCCAGCCACGCCCTCCCCCTTTTAATCGTTGCCCGAGACCCTCCCACACCTCCTCTCCTCTCCCCTGCCACCCTCGCTCGAAATCACGTTTTCCTTCGTGCTCTGGAAGAAGAAAACGCCGCCAGCGACGGTTTGTTTCTCACGGAGCTCGCCATCATTCCTCTTCATCTCCCTCTGCCATTTTTGTCCCCTCGAGCGCGTCTCGGCTAGACCTAACTGTAGTGCCCTTGCTTAAGAAAGCAATGGCACATATGAATTGTGCGGAAGACTTGGATCACATAAGTCTCGCATTTTCCAAAAAGATGTAATATCACAGTACAATGTCATAATTTATTACAAAACGAGACGAATGATCCAAAAAATAATAATCCTTACAACTCAGCTTAGCTGAAATGCTAGTTGAAATAAATAGTTCACACTTTATTCCAGAGTTCATACGCAATTCTAAAGATAGCATGGAGCTACATCATCTCCATGAAGCCACTGGCAATCATGTTGGTTGTAGCTCGAAGATAACCCCCTTACTCCTCATTCGGACAATCTGCAAGGTTTAGTTGCAGCCCAGCTATAAAGGGTCAGCACAATTGAATTGTGGTGGCAAGTGACTTTAATTTCTAATATTCTACTAAACTATATCTATATGCTTATTTGGCTGGTGGAGCTCAAGGCTATTGCGCAAAGCAAGTTTTCTCCCCTTTTTGATAAACAACTGTTTGCAAACAATATCTTCTCTTTATAGACAATCTCGAGACAAATCCATGTCTCCTACCCATGTTCACCCATCAAAGTTTTTATTAAGAAATTGGGATGAAGAGATTTTCAGAAGACAACCTGGTGTAGTTACTCAGATTGTCCGATGCCGGGGACACGGCTAAGATCTTAGGTTTGAACTCTCGAGAGTGTGTGCACTTTCACCATTAGACTCAATCAACCCAAACTATCCTCTACACTCCTTTAGTGAGAAGGAAAATGAGAAGATCAAGACGAGACTTTTCAGAAGTTGCTTTCCATGATCATACTAAGAGATTACCACCATCCTATCAACTCTACCACCATCAATCTCTTGACCCAGGTCCACATCACCTTACTCCATCAAGACAGAGCCCATATTGACCAATGGTTGCACGGTAAGCAACTAGACTCGGTGTAAACTTAAATCTCATAGCCCTGGGTGGCCTACCACAAGTGAGCAACTCAGGTTAACACCGCATATCATGTCCCCAAGTAAGTGAAAACTATCTTGGGCGAAGACGACCATGAGACTTGGCCCTGAGAAGCCACTCAACTTGAAACCTCCTCGATCGACCCAATCCACCCAGGCGTTAAATTAATTTAGTGCAAATTTTCATTTATCACATCAACCATAAAACAATCATTTTTGCAACAGGTACTTCCACTAAATTATAATAGGGGTCTAATCTGGAATTTCTAAGGGGTAACCTAAAAGGTTTGCATAGCATACTACAATCTCCCAAAAACCTATCATGCATACTACTTTTGCAAATACTGCTTAAAACACTAGATATGCAATAGAATAAAATAGTACGTGTTTTATGAAGTCACTTGCCTTGGTAGCAGGAGGAGCAAGCACAACAAGAATAGCAATCACACGCAAGTCCTTCCTCTCCTTCACAATCTAGCAAGAGCAATACACATAAATAAATACCCACACAAAATCACACAATACCAAACATAAAAATATATGCATGCATGATATGCCATGAATATACTAGACACTCTTATCAATTATTTATATCTTCTTTATTAAATGCATGAGAAGCAATTCTAGGAGTTTATTGTTTTACTTATCAAATAAATTAATAGAAACAACATAACAAAACTTGAATTCTATAACTACAACTTTTATTGTTTTATGAAAGTTTTCAAATAAGACACATATTAATATTTCCTGGACAGAGGGCAATAACCTAACTCTAAAACAATTGAGTTTATTTGAAAAACATTTTTATTATTTGAGTTATGGATTTAATAGCCGAATTATCTCTCGGATAATTTCATGAAATATAATTTATCAAAAGGGAAAAAAATTGATGTAGAAATAATCGACATTAGCAGGGCTATCCGTGGATATAAAGTTTATCAAATTTGAACTTATAGATCAAAAGTTATGAATTTTCTAAGTTTTGCACCTTTCTGTTTTATTTATAAAATTCCAGCGAAAAAGAAATAATATGTGGCTACGTGGCGCGATCCTATTGGATGAAAACGGTTCGAGCGGATCGCGGACGTGAGCCGTCCGATCTAAATAAAATCGGACGCGCGGAAACGTTCTAAAACGCACGGCCAAAACTGAGCGGCGCACGGGTCGCCGGAGCGCTCGCCGGCAATGGCGCCCGCAGTGGCGGCGCGTCGGCTACGACGTTCCCGGCGCTATACGATGCCCCGAGAGGAGCGGCTCTTACCAAAATGACGCGGAGGAGGAGACGAGGTCGATGGCGCGGCGGCGGCGTCGGTGTTCTTCTCCTTTCCTCGTCGGAGTCGTCGACGGCGGCGACGGCCTCGGGTCGCGGACGGATTCGGCGTTCGGCTGCGACAGAAATCACACGAGGGGGCTCAACGGATGCGCAAGAGGATGGGGAAGCGAGGGGGAGTCTCGGTGTTGCTCGAGGAGCTCGATGCTTACCGGGATGCTCGTGAATAGCTCGTCGGAAACGGCGGCGGCGGCGGCCCGATTCCGAGCAGCCCGGCGGCGGGGTGGTAGGGTTTGGGGGGGTTTTCGGAGACGGCCTCAAGGAGAATAAATAGGAGGGGGCAGGGAAGCTAGACGAGGCGAGAAACGGCCCAAAAACGGCTCGGTCGCGGACTCCCTCTCCGGCCCGATCTCCGGACAGAGGTTGAAGACGGCTGACAGGTGGGGCCCACCTGTCAGCGAGAGAGAAGAGAGAGGCGCGCGCTGGAGCGGGCTGATGGGCTGCTAGCTCACGCGCGCGCGGCAGATAGCGTCTGGGCCGGCCCGTAAACCATTCCTTTTAAATAAAAATAAAAATTGTTTTTCAAATCTGATTTACTAAATGATTTTGAAACCTATTCAAAACATTTTCAGAAAATCTCATAAAAATATATTTTAGAGAGGTTATTTAAATTAGCAATTTTTAATAATAAACGTGCCCATTAAATAATTTGAAAAAAAAATATTTATTAAGTAAGTTTTGGGATTAAACATTATTTAAACTCATAATTGAAATTTTATTTAGTACTTATGTGATTAAATGTTAAGACTAAATGATGAATGATGTATGAATGCAAAGTTTTATTTTTTTGCAAAAATGGGATGTTACACCAACTCCCCCTGTCATCTGTTTCTCTTTTAGGTGACCACAGCTGCCACATTCATCCTCGACCCGAGGAGCTTGTCGCCGCCGTCACCATGAATGCCGATGTCGCATGCGGGAGCTGAGGACGTCGCCGAGTTCGTCATTGTCTCCTTCGACGGCCCCTGCCCTTCCCTGTGCCTCGCACGGCCCTTGGTGAGCGCCCGTCGCCACCCTTCCTCTTTTCCGCGACTGGTTCGTCTGCGCGACAACGCGAGGAAGATGACGACCGCAAGCCGTAGGTCGCGAGATCTACGGCCAGGTTTGAATACCGCCGTGTTGCTCGGATGGGCCGGCCCAGCTCCGTCTCCCACGCTGTTCCGCGTTGCTCTTGGGCCGATCTGGCCCAGATCTAGCCCACCCAGCCTTTTTCGTTTTAATCTTTTCTATTTTGAAATTCCAGAGAAATATGAATGTAGCTTTTATTCATTTGTGGTTAATCTGTGTAAGCTAAATTAGTGAGGTTAATTTTGTAGCCTAGCTACACGTTTTCTTAATCATGTGGTTTTTGATTTAGTCCAAAATCTATTCTCTGTTGTGTTTTATAATAGATCTAGTAAAAAGTATCACTTGCACCAATTGTTTAATAACTTGAGATTTATAAGTCCAAATCATGCAAAATAAGATTCTCTGGAAAGCCTATCAAGATGCCTACTTAGATCTATAAGTTTTGCTTGCAGGAGATTATTCTAGCAAAATATCTTTTAAGTTTCAGTAAAACACCAGTAGGTATTTGGTGATTTTTAATTCTTACATTAAAACACTTTTAGGGGTAAATCCACTCGGAGGTGGTAAATATAAGTGGAAGGTGTCATATAATATAAGGGTAGATTTTTCCAGTATATATTTTATGCTTGAATAATCAATTCTTTAAAACAGGAGGATATTCCTCATGAAATGAATATTTAGAATTTCAGAGAATGATGTATGTCTAGTTTTGGTTGTATGAGCCACCTCTGTCCATGAGGTTTCGTTGGGTGTATTTTTGTGGAGTAGCCACAAGTTTATTCTAACTTACCCACTGGTTTTTCACCAAAATAATCTATATTCTTCTCTGTACTTAATTAATTGTCAAAAGTGTACTTTATTTTAAAACAAGGATAACTTGAGCTAGGATTATCCAAATTAGATGAATAAAATTTCTACTTAAAGATAAAACTCATATCTTTCTAAAGAAGTTAACTTTTCATACAGGAGATCTATAAAACAGAAACTACATTCTTTTTGGGTTTGACATCAGTAGCTCTTAGCTGATTTTTAGTTTTTGTCTGGAAATAGATTTTCATGCACAACTTATTTTCAAAGCTTCCTATAGTAATTAGGAGTATTGTGGTAGAAGGGTTTATTTTTATGAACAGTACTTTAGGAGTTATGCCTTTTCCATCTAAACAGTCCCATAATAACTATTTAAATGCATTAGTTATATTTTCTGATTTTGGATAAGAGCAAGCTTATGTTTAAAACTTACCAACTTGGTAATCCAGAACCTATAAGAAATCCTTATTTTTGCCTTTAAAACATTAATAGGTTTGTGGTTATTATCCTTGTGTGTGGTTAGCATAACCACTTTTTGTGTCATAAGGCAACCCTATGTGTCTGGTGTGCTTTGTTGTGTTTGTGTTTACAATTGAGTGAATCCCTCCGATAGGTGGTTCTTTTTTATGATGCTTGTTGTTTGTTATTATACTTTAGATTGTTATCAACTCGCATTTTAGGATTCACCCTAGCCTCGTTTATTTTCATGTTACGGTAGATCCGCAAGCAGAGGAGGAGCTGAGCGTGGCTGAGCACACCTTTGAAGAAGAGTAAGACTAGGGACAATACTTTGAGCAAGGCAAGCCACCTCACCAAAATAATGAATCCTACTATTTTATCAAGCATTGTTTTGTCTTCAAAATAAAATAATGCATGTTTCACTTTTCTTTGTGGCACCTTGCCACCCGAAAATTATTTTACAAAATATTGTTTGGCCAAAGCTATCTACTAGGAGTACTCTAGGTGTTACCAAAAAGAGTTTTAATTGAAGAGCCTTGTTGTTGAAGGATCCATCAAAAAGAATAAGTTTTCCAATAGTCTACCTTCACCTAATTACCTAAAAAACTATAGGATGGGAACCTATTTTGATAAAACTGTTTTACGGAGGAAACCCGAGTTGCTGGGAGCAATCGGCGAGCAAGTGTTTTATTAAAACCCGAGTTGCTGGGAGCAATCGGAGGTGTTTGAGAAAACCCGAGCTGGTGGGAGTAGTCGGAGGAGAAAGTGTTTTAAAAACAAAGTGTGACCCTAGCTGCCGCCCGAACAATTAACCCGTGCAACCACACTACCTGATATGGGTAGGGCTTAGCCGGAAGCTTGTCTGTTTTAGTGTTGGGGCTCTCATACTTTCTATGGGGGTTGGGCCATTGAAGCCGGGTTGTCGTCCGGAAGAGACAATACACTGCTGAGGACCAGCAGCCGGACGATTACGACGGGTCTCCTGACATGGCGGTGTGGCGTCCCGAGGAAAGACCAAGAGGTCTAGTGGAGCACACGGTGCCGAGGAGAACAAACCTACCGGGAGGCCCTGATACTAGGGTGGTCAAAGTGGAAAGCTTTGATTGTGTTATCCGGACCCTCGCATGCTATCGTATGATGGGCCGTGGCAGACACGGCGGAATGACTTATAGGTGTGGGTAAAGTGTGCAACCTCTGCAGAGTGTAAATCTATTCGAATAGCCGCGTCCGCGGTCATGGACGGTTGGAAAGGTCCCACTAGGCATGCTGGTTGTTTATGGTTTCAAAAGAGAAATGTTTTCGAAGGAAACAAGGAGGCAACAAAGTGGTACCTAGGAGGTACGGAATTTGGGTGAGGATGATAGGTCTCGGGGAGACAATCAGTCCGATCTCAAGTGAGGAAAAAGGGTTACCCCTATCCTAGTGTTTGACAAAGTTTTACAAAAGAAAGTTTTGAACTTGGATATGTCCTTGCTGTATCTAAGAGAAGAGAATTCTATCTCTAAAAGTTTTCTTCAACAAAGATATAGAGATGTCGTGATCTCTATGTTGAAAAGTATCGTATTCGAAAACTAAGCCCTATAGTCGTATATAGCAGCTATCCCAGTTTTCGAAAAGTGTTTTCTTGCATTATCATGAAAACTTAAGCCTTAGAGGTGGTCTTGCGAGTACTTAAATGTACTCATATGGCTATTTCCCTGGATATTCAAACGTCCAGATTAACAGGAGGGGATGTACGACAAGAAGGAGGAGTATGCCGACGACTACGCCAACTGAGTGTCACCGCTCAACTGCTCTGTGGGATTTCGTCAAGATGCGGCGAGGGCAGACGCTAGTCGCAAATCTTCCGCTGTACCTTAGTTCATTTCTGTCATGTGCGACGATGTTTGCAGACTTGGTCGTGTGACCATTATTTATGTAAGTCTTGCTCTATTCGAGTTGTATGATGTAACTTTGTATACCATGTTGGTTATGTGATCGGGATGCACTGATCATTGGGATCGTGATTTGTTTACATAACGTGGGCATCTCTGACGGGTAGTTAGAGGGGTCCTTACAGACTAGGTATCAGAGCCAGCGTTGACCTTAGGAGACCTTATTTAGCATTGTCATTAGCTTAGGAAGGAAATATTTTGCTAAAACCTATTTCGACAGAAATTTATTTTTCTATAGGTAAGCCAAATATGGTTTCCCCTCCTCACCTATTCCCAAAAATATTTTTATCTTACCTCTCTAGTTTAAAGTATTTACAAAAGATTTTCTCTACTATCTTGTCCTTATTCAAAGCTTGTATAGACTTGACGATGAACCCAAATGAGACCTAAGTAACTAGTACCGCGAAGGCGAAGTTTAGTCTCAAGACTTCAACCTAAGACATCAAGGTGGTCGTCAAGTGAGGAAACAAGCTACAAAGCAACCCCGTCTTGCCGAAGCAGTCTCACTGTCAAGACTTCAACCCCAACAGTGCTACTCCAGTTGCAACTTCGATAGTCTCATGCTTTCCAGCAGGAGCCCCAACTGCACAAGTGTAGCCTCCAACAGGTTGGACTAACCAAGACCCATAGGACTTCTAGGATATGACCCTTGGTTGGATTCTCCAACTAACGCGATTGTTGAGTGCCCCTTTTCGTTCTATAGGTGTCTTGTGTGCTCATTAATTTGCTGGTATAATTGTGTCTTGTGTGTGCCTTGTTTGTTTGCTTGTTGTTGATATGTTGTTCTCTTGTCTCTAATGTACTTATAAACTTGTCCTTCAAAGTTTCTAAAATGTTTTCCAACTGATCTAAAACTTTAGCATGTGAGAGTTTTTTGTTAACTACACTTGATACAAAATACCACCCAAATAAACCCATTCCGGTAATGTGTTGAGCCTTGACTAGTTTAATAATCTATTTGAATTATACGTATACCATCACTAACCTAACGTATCTAACTTCAGAGTAACATCTAGCACCAATGACTTGCTACTAACGCACCTCTTCAAGTCCTACAAAACCAAGATCAGAAGAGAAGTGCCAATACAAGTATCTCTTGCAGATGGCAACACGGAGGACTCAAATAACGGCAAGAACCACAACTTTTTAAAGACTTTATGACAACCTCAAGCAGTGACGTGCAAAGAAGATCGACGTCAGCAACAACGGAGACAACCAACACGCAAGATTGTCTACATGAAGAGGTGCCATGAAGCTGGTGTCGTCAGTGCCTTCTGCGTGTCACCTTAATTAACTCAACTGACTCTGACTTGAGTATTATAGAAATAAATGACTTTTGGGCTAACTTAGACCCTACTGACCTGTGAAGACTGGTACGAAGCTTTTTGAAGCCCAAGAAGCAGGGATGTCATCATCAACTTGGGATGTCTGCTACACTGGAGTCGGACACAAATCAAGATAACATCATCGACAAGGTGCAAGAACGACAAGAAGACCGAAGACTGTTGCATTTGGCAACACCTAACCTCAAACCAGTTTAGACGTCTTTAGGTGATCCTAGCACCCTTTGTCTTAGTAAGAAATAATGGAGAGAGTCAAGTCTACGAGCCTGACGCCCTTGTGAGGTTTGACAACTTTTTACGTGTGTCTAACTGCTAACCCCCTTAAGATGGCAATATTGGGAAAAGTATCTACATTAACCCCAAGCATGGGGGAGCTATGACCAAGATGAACATCATCGTGATACCGGAGATCAACAACACCCCAAAGTCAGCGACAACTTATGGAATCAACTTTAACCCTTCAAGTTTGCCCTTTTTAGGGGGGGAAGACCCATGCTGGTTTTAGGGAGTTCTAACGAACACCTGTTTGCGCCCCAACTCTGGAGTATTTGAAGTCCACCCGATAAGAGTGTGTGTCAGCATCCACCTTCATGTCAACCCCTTCAACAAATACCCAAGTCATCCAGAAGAAATCAGACGCCTCATCGATAAGGAAATCTCCGTCCAGAACCCACGACCTTGGAAGATGAAGGACCATCAAAGCCCTAACCTTGCACTCTTTTAGTACCCGCTAAGGAATCTCGAGACGAGATTCTTTTAAGGGGGGAAGGTCTGTAACGTCCCAAATTTTGGAAGCAGCAAAAACTTATTTATAAAAGATCCAAAACTCTGAGGCAACAAAAACTTTTTGAAATGTGTTGTAAATGGAGGTGCTTATCCTGTGAATTCTCTTTTTGGTCATGTTGTGTTTTGTGTTTGTGTTGATAACCCCTCTAGTTATCAACAATAAAACTCAACCAAGTTGTAATAGGACATCTGATAACCATGTTTTGATAAATAAAACAGTCCATATATCTTCTGGTATCTTATGTTTAACAAAACTGTATTTACCATGATGTTTTAATTTTAGCAATTACCCAAAGACCTTTTATTTTAGGAAATAAAAGTATTTCCAAAACCTATATGTTTGCAAACTATAAAGGATTATATGATAAGTCCTAATATATTTTGAGTTTTATATTTAACCAATACTTGCAACTCTCTTTTCAGAACCCCATTTCTATTGGTCTTGGAAATCAATTTAAAAAATGTGTGTTTAATTCTATTCCTACCAAAATTACCCTGTTGATCACCTCCTATCAAATATTTTTTACTTTTATTAAAACTATGGTTAGTGATCCAATGGTGGGGGTGTTTATCTATTTGTATGTGCGGTTGGCCTTTATGATATTATCTTAAATTGTTCCCCATAAGTTTGTTATTTTATGTGTGTTGATGTGGTGTTGTATGTGACAACATTTGAATTATATAATTTAATTGGGATCCAAATGTTGGTTGCTCTTTTATTGCATGAGTTTAATAGGTTGCTTGTTTTAGCACCCTCTTTTCAAAACTTCAATTTATTAGTTTATGAAATTATTTCCCAAAGTGATGTTTAATTCTTTTTCTACCAAAAACCTTGCCTTGATTGTATTTGTCATTATATCACCTTATGCTTGTTATATCCTAAATGCTTGACTTGTTTATTCAGTTACTTGCTTCTGTAATTGTGTGATTTGTATTTGATTGTGATTGTTCCGATATGTGTATTTTATGTGTCCATATTTAATGTTTGTGGTTTAAATGGGGATATAAGTGTTTGTTGCTTGTCTTGCATGAGTGGGATGTGTTACTTTTTTTTAATGTTGTTTGGTGTTGATAGTTCCTTCAAAGTCTATTTGTGAATGGTAGAAAATCTATCTTCACTCATGTTAATTCTTAGCATTTCTAGAACATGATGAGGGGACTTATTTAATTCAATTTGGGAATGCAAATCATCTAATCTTATCCTTATCATCTCTACTTCTCATAAATAACATCAATTAAAGATTTCAAAAATGTTTGATCACTTATTTCTGCATAATTTTAGTGCTTCATGATAAGGTGACCACATGTGTATTATTAGATAACCTTTTCTCATTTTCTTATATAGTGGTTGCTAAAAACTTTTGACCTAATCTCTTTAGCCAAGTACTGCACCTATGCCCCTTCTAATCAAATCATCTTGTATCTCAATTTTCTTGTCATGGGATTGTCTAATCAATGTTAGCAAAGTGGGCTAATCATATCAGCCATAAAATCTTCTATATCTAAAATTCACACCCCTCTCCCCCCATACTCTGGTTTTTGGTGTGCAATGTACCCCCCCACCCCCTGGTGAAACCTTAGCCACAACCTTGCGAACCCTAGCACTTTTTTCTTTTTGTCTTGTTCGTTTGGACATTCTGTCAAACAGTTTGTGGGCAGCAGAGACCTCTCCTTTACTCCAACCACTCCAACAGCCTGTGGCACGAAGCTCGTTTCTAAAACAAGCAGCAGGGCAAATGATGTATCTCTCCACCGCCCTCCCTCGCCATTCCCTGCCCGAGCCATCTCCTTCTTTCCTCTCTCTGCCTGAAAGCCATGAAAATGGCTACCCTCCTAGTCTCACCAGCCGAGCCTCCCATTCACTCCCTCGATTTGCCCACTGCTCTCCCCTCTCTCCACTCTGTCACCTCTGGCGAGACCGAGCGAGCTCTCCCTCTCTTCTTCTTGGAATCGCGCAGAAAAACGTCGCTCGGTTCGGAGAGTCCAAGCATGCTCACCGTCAATACCTTCCATCTCATCTCTCTCCCTCTGCACCACCTCGTTCCCCTCCTCTCTGGCTACTAGTTTGACATCCTCATGCGTTTTCAGGGTCCCTGGAACCACCGTGACCTCGCCATGGCCGAGCCGAGCGTCCTCGCCGTTCCCATCAACCAGAAGCTCGCCGGCAAGAACTGCGCCCACCCGAGGCCATCCCCGACCTCCCGCATCCATTTTGGCCCCTCCCCTTCCTCATTCGCGACCCTAGGTGAGCGCTTCGTCCGTGCCCTCTCCTTCTCTCATCTGGTTCGCCTCCACACCGTTGCGAGGAAGAAGATGAGCCGGGGCCGTTGATTTCCTGATCGACGTTCGTGTTTGAACCCCTCCGGATCTAATCCTGGTCGTCCATTGGCGATCCGGTGGCAGGATGCCTCTTGGCCTGCGCACGCAGCTCAGTGGGCCGGCCCATCTCGCGCGCCTCGGCCTGCTCCGGATCTGGCCCGTTTCGTTGTTTTTTTTTCCTTTTAAATCTTTCTCTGTTTAAATTTCAGAGAATAACTAGCTTAGCTTTAATTTGTTTCTGGGAGATTTACTTATCCATATTGGTTGATTCAAATTGTTTTGAGTAGCTATGAGTTTTATTAACCATGTGCCACTGGAATTTTCACCATTTACTTAATAACTTAAGTTTTATAGATCCAAAATTAGCAAACTTTAGTTCTATGGAAAGCCAGTGAGAATACCTACCTATGTCCATAAGCCTTGCATGCAGGAGATGTGCCTAAATAAAGTTCTATAAATTTTAAGAATGACATCAATAGCTATTTGAAGAATTTTAAATCTTTATTTATAATTCTTTTTGGATTAAATACAATTGCATGTGGAATATATTAGTATTATCTATCATATCCTAGCTTGGTAGAGTTTTAACTCTCATATTTTTCTCTTGGTAGATTATTTTCTAAAACAGTAGGTTATTCCACTTTAAAATGGATATTCTTATTTTCTGTTATTTGCATGTACCTAGTTTTACTTGCTTGTGCTTTATATTTTTATGCAAATGGTGTGGGATTATTCTGTGTGGTACCTATGCATTTTGTTTATAATGCAAAGTTGGATTTGTCGAAAAATAAATCATATATTGTGCTGCACACTATTAATGGTAACATGTGTGTGTTCCACTAGAACTGAAAATATGGAGCTAGGAGTGTCCAAATTATGTGAATCCAATTTCTAAAGAATGATAAAACCAGTACCTATCCATAGAAAGTTGTGTTGCATCTAAGAGATACTTAAAACTGAAACTACAATCTTTATGGTTTTGAGACCAGTAGCATTTGTAGGAATTTTAACTCATGTTCAGTAATAACTTTTGATGGAAATCCAATTCCCATAACTTCATATGGTTAGTAGGTGTACTGGGGTAGAAGCATTTAATGTTCTGAACAATATCTTAGGAGTTATGTTTTACCTCCCAAAACAGCACCATATTATCTACTAAAAGTATTAACTCTATACTCTGTTTTTAGATAATATGAACCTTGTATTTAAACTAAATCAACTTTGGAATCTAGAACCTAAACTCAACCTTAATACTTGTTTTAAATACACTAATAGTGTTGTGGTGTATTGATTGTTTATGTTTAGCATAATTCACTTTGTGCCTAATTATAGCACTAAGTGTCCTCATATGTTTTGTTGGTAGTTGTATTCGTGTGTTATGTTTTTATCCAGTAAATGGTGATGTTTTGAAGTGCTAGTTGTTTGCTTATTTCTTATAGATTGTTGTCAATACGCTCCTTTGAGGTGTTTTGTTAAATCAACCAACTACACCTTTTTTGTTTTAAATCAACAACTTGTGTGAGCAGTGGTGTTAACCTTGCTTAACCCTAATTAGTTTCCTAAAAAGTATTGTGATGTCATACACTAGTTAGTTCAATTTAGTTCATCTTGTTTCCCGGGTGTTGTACCAAATTTACTTAGGTATTAGGCATGTAGATGTGACTGGTGTAAATGCTATTAAGTAATTTTTTGTGCTTTTTAATGATTGTGCTATGGTTTGCTTACCTCAAGAATTCTGTCAAATGTTTAATGTGGGATTGTCGGGTTATGACTCCCAAGAATCGGGGGTAGTCACTTCCTGAAGTGTAGTTCGGAAAGGGGATTGAACGCGGAGGTCTAAACCCTCAAGTGGCTCCGCGACGTTGCTTGCCGGACCCGAAGAAGACACACACGACAGAGGAAAACACCGTACTTTACCCACGTTCACGGCCCTCGTGGGGAGGTAAAACCGCTACTCCTGCTTGTCTGTATTAGATGTGGAAGGTTACAATACAATGGAGCTTGCCGGAGGCCCCCTTGAGGCAGTTCTTGCCTGGGGAGGGAAGCGATGGTCTTCTTCCTCCTCCGGCCAGAGGCTATCCTAACAGGTGTTGCTAGGGTTTACAAGGGCTTGTAGCATGCTAAGGGCCGACCCGTGCTACGATGGATGTCTTCTCCCTTTTATAGGCGCCTCTGGCCTTCTCCTTCGGCTTGGCCTTCGAGGTGGCTCCCACATGCCAGGGGCAGGGTGGAGCATGAGTCCATGGACTCGGTCCATTGTTGATAAAGGTGGGCACGGTGGCCGACCGGCGGCCGACCGCGCTGTACTGCCCGCAGAGGGGGCAGTCTCTGAGGTGGAGACCACGATGACGTTCTCTGCTGGAGGGTTGCGCCGTCCACTCGCTTTATCGTTAGAGTAGAAGGTCCTGGCAGCTGCACAGCAGGTGGAGCCGCTTTATTGACCCCTTTATCACCAAAATGGCAACGGGGGTGCTTGCGTCACCAAGTGGGAGTGGCAGAGGCCATGTGCGTCTTGTCGTACTTCCTTGGCCGCGACGTTTCCCTTCAGGACTGAGGGGACCTGAGGGAAGATTCCTGTTGGACCCCCTCGAGGGGGGTTGTCACCTAGGGAGGGTCCCATGAGGCGAAGGATCCCTTGAGGCCTTCGTTTCCGCTTCAGGCCCTCGAGGGGAGTTGCCTCTTGACGTTCCCGCCAGGCGGTGACGCCTGGTCCTTAGTCGTTTCGTCCGACTAGCCCGCGTGTGAGGCCTGGGGGGAATGGGCTCTCCATACCCCAGTTCCCACTGGGCCGACAGTAGCCCCGGGGCTCATGATGGCAATGATTGAGCCCATGGGCTTAGGCGAAGCGTCGTGGGCCCTTAGTGCCCAGCCGGCCCGAGCCACGCGGCACTTGGACGAATAACGGTCTCGCACGATCCGGGGCGTAGGTCGTGGGGGGTCCCACCCCGCCCCAGTAACTGCTCCTTGAGAGGACATAAAGCCTGAGGGTAGCGGCAGGGGGCCGTTACCGTTTCCAGTTCTTCTCGCTGAAATTTCCGCTCTGCAGAGCTCTCCGCCTCCGCTTTCGCCTTCGAATCCCCATTCTCCATTTCCTTCGATCCTCCGCTCTCACGACTATGGTCCCTGTCAAGAGCAAAAGCAGAGCCGCTGCGGGACCTTCCTCTCGAGAAGAAAACCTAGAGGTAGTGCAGGGCGCGGCTCTCGAGGGGGCGCGCATGGATCTTCAGGCGTTGGAGAGGATCCGCCACCTGGTCACGGGGCCGACCAACGAGTATGGCGCCAGCACGCTTCAAGACGGGCGGTTCGGGGAATTCCCCCAAGGGTTTTATCCCATTTTTCTTCATGCCATCACCGCCGGGCTGGTGCCGCCATACTCGCCTTTCTTGGAGGCGGTGCTAGAGTTCTACCAGATTAAACTCCTTCATCTTCACCCAAACTCCATGCTCATCCTATCCATCTTCGCTTACCTCTGCGAGGCTTATCTGGGCGTGCGCCCCTTGGTAGCGCTTTTTCGAAACTTCTACTCGCTGCGGTGCACGGCTGGCGGCGAGCGGACTGGGTGCGTCTCCTTCCGCATAGCGGATGGCATGGGGGTTGTGTATATCCCCATGCCGTGGAGTGGAGATAAGCGTGTCACGGCCCTGCTCAAGAAGGTGGGTGACTTTCGTCAGAGGTGGTTGCTCATCGGCGTCCAGTCGCCCTACGCGTTCCTAGACGTCCCGGAGGCGCCGCCCATGAAGAACTCTCACTGCTGCAAGTCTGCCCTTCGCGGCGCAAATGACGCACTCCTGGTGGGGCGCTTGAGCTTCCTCCGCGAGGAGGGCCTCACGGGGCAGATGGTTGCGGCGGACTTCGTATCGCGCCGCATCGCGCCCCTTCAGGCACACTCAGAGCCGATGTGGATGTTTAACGGCCCCTCGGACCCAATGCGGCTTCACCCTGAGGATTACGACCCGGACGTTGTCGACACCATCATGAACATCCTCTTTTCCAAGCCGGAGGTGACCAAGAAGATCGCCGGCTCCATACGACCTCTGCATCAGCTCCCTCTGGGCGATCACATGGACATCCTGCACGGAATGCCGGATTTTACCCCCTATGGCATGGTGGGGGTGATGGATCAAGTGGTCACTCCGTCGGCGCAAACAGTTGTCGGCGTTGACTCTTCATCAGCCTCTCGTGCCTGGAGCGGCGAGGGAAGAATCACGACAGAATGGGCGTCCCCCGTGAGGCACGAGCCCTTCACCGACGAGATTTGCGACATCTCGTCAGGGGACAGCGGCGCCTTAGTTGTGGCGTCTTCGCGCCCGACTGAGGAGGTGACCGAGGCGGGGTCGTCCTTCGAGACAGGCGCTTGGTCGGGGAGGCGTGTACCTCGCTCCAAGGCTGTGGTGGATCGTTCTGGGGTGAGGCCCTCCGATGTCCCCTCCAAAAGGAAAGCGGGGTTGCCTCCGGGGGGATCAGGCGTCAAGACCATGCCTTCCTGGCGCTCTCCAGGCCTGACATGGGTCGATGCCGGCGCTTCCCCTTCAGGGTGAGAAATTATGGCACCTGGTCATTCTTGGCTCTTGTTTCCCCCCTGCTTTGCTCTCTCTTGACTGTCTTCTCCTGTGCTTTTTATCAGTGATCTTGTGCCTGCGAACCACCGCCGGCTTCGCAAGGCTGCAGACGTGAAGAGTGGCCGACAGTCACACGAGGCCTACGGAGACGGGCACCTCAGGCCCTGCGGAGGGGGCGCCTCAAGTGGAGGCGGCTGCGCATCTGGCGGAGGCTGCTGAGTCTCAAGATGAGGTGGGCGCGCCATGCCCGGAGGCATCTTCATCGCTCCCCGAGCCACTAGGGGTGGAAGGCACGGAGGAGAAAGCTTCCTCGTCTCTCCGCGCTCCTACCCTCCATCGCGCGGCTATGCCTCAGAGAGAGGCAGCTCCGCCCCGCGAGCCGACCCCGCCGCGCGGGTTGACGCCGGTGCATGTGCCATCTCCACCCCGCACGCCGATGGCTCCCGTACCGCATCCGGAGGAAATGATCGATGCGCCAGCGGGTGCCAGTGCGTCTGTAGGAGGGGTGTTTTCTCGCCCCCTCGTCCAGCTGGAGAAGACGAGGGCCTTATCGTCCTGAGCACCGAAGCGGAGGCAGGCGTGGACGGAAGCTGTGCCACGTTCAGCCCCCAAGCTCGACCAGGGGCCGGGCTTGCAGGACCAGATGCCGCGGCTGGGCCTTCGTCTAGCCAGAAGCTGGTCCTCCGAGGCTGGGATTGGAGCGCGGGGCAACGCGAAGTGGCATTCGGCCTCGTGCGGGAGTCCTTGGAGGGCCTGGAGGCACACCTCGCCCTTGGTGACATTCAGCTCGCCCAGCAGCAGGAGGAGCTGACGAGGTCATGGACATCCTTCCACGCGGCGGTTGAGGCGCGCCGGCTGGAGGATGCGGCGCTACAAGCCGCCCGGGAGGAGGCCACCCGCTTTGCCAAGGAGGCCCGCGAGGGGGCCATTCGTGATGCTGCTGAACTCCTTGAACCCCTTCAAGCGGAACGTGATGCCGCAGAGGAGCTCCTGCAATGGGCCAAGGCGGAGCGCAAGGCGATGGAGGGCTCGCTGGAGCAGAAATGCCGCGGGCTGGGTCAGCTGGAGTCCTAGCTGCTTTCCGCCCACCAGGGCGCGCGGGGCGCTCTAGAGGAGGATTGCAAGGACCTGGCCGAGCGTGAGCGGCAGTTGGCCCTCATGGGGAGAGATCAACAGCGGCGCGAGGCACAACGTCTTCAAGCAGAGAAGGACTTGTCTGCCCTGCGCGAGGCCCTCGAAGCACGCGAGGGAGGCCTGGCCCAGGCGGTCTCGAAGTTCGACGAGCGGGTCGCTGCTCAGAAACTTTCTTATGAGCGCTTCGAGCGGCGTTTCGCCCTGAAGACGAAAGCGGCTAGGAAGGCCCTCGTGGAGCACGAGAAGCATTTCCGTCGGTCCCTCCTTCAGAAGTACCGCGCTCAGGTCCGGCAGCGGGAGGACCGCCTCAAGGCCAAGTACGCAGTGGACGCTCAGCGGCTCGCTGAGCTCAAGAAGGTCAATCTCAAACTGGTGCGCCGCCTCAAGCGCGCCAAGGCGGGTCGGCGCCGAGTGTAGGTGGCTCGCGACGAAGCAGCTCACGGCCTTGGCCCTTCGGTCGAGGGCGGGGTAAAGCGGGTGGCTCCGGCAACGGAGCGGGCGGAGGAGACGCCGGACTCAGCCCAGGCGGCCAGCGTGCTCGCGAAGCAGTGTGAGTACCTGTTTGAGGCGTTGGTCGCGCGCGGCAACGAACTTGTGGCAGGGCTTTGTGCGGATGCGCCGTGACCCGGAGGCCAAGGTTGTGACACCGCCACGTTCTTGGCCTACTTCGACCAGCTCTTCGCGGCGCTTGAGGGCCCTGCCGCCGAGCTTCACGAGATGATCGAAGACGAGAGCAGGCAGCTCCTGGGGGTGGTTGTTGACAGCATCTTCACCAACCTCAAGCTCCTCACGACAGGCTTCGACCTCTCCTCCGTCACAGAAGCTGCTCAATGCGAGGACGCGCGGGAGGTCTCCGGTTCCCTTCGTGAGCAAGTCGACGCCTTCTGCAACCGCTTCAGGCGCGCGGAGGCTGCAGCTGAAGACAGCGAGGAGGAGGCCTGCTCTGCCGAGGCTGAGGTGGGCGCCGCGGAGGAGGTCCCGAACGGCGCTGCTTCCCTCTGAGCTTTTTCTTATTGCGCCTGCGAGCGCTTGTATCTGAAACAACTGTGTGTTTAGATTTCATAAGACCTTTGGCCTGTAATATACTCTTTATCGCTGTTTAATTCGAGCTTGTTTGCTCCCCGTGAGGTCTCTTTGGACTCAACTTCATGTCTATTTGTTCTCTGCGTTGGTCGGTCCCATCTCTTCGTCCATGACTCCGCCACTTCGGTATGCAGGAGCAATGACTCCGCAAGGCCGGGGGGGAGTTTAGGCCTAGGAGAGGTAAGAGCCCTGAGTCGCGATGCTCAAGTGCCCCCTTAGACGCGCGAGTAGTCCATGAAGCTTAAGGGAAAGCGAAGTCGCTTGAGGGGCAAACGTGCGCTAGGGAAAGAAAAACGCTCTTAAAGCGTGTGTGTGAGACTTAGCTTCTTGAGTTTTTCGCCCTGCAAAGGCTTTTCGCCTGGCGGGGTTGCCCACTTGAGGGGTCGCTCCTGGGGAGGCTTTTCACCTGGCGAGTTTGCCCACTTGAGGGGTCGCTCCTGGGGAGGCTTTTCACCTGGCGAGGTTTCCCACTTGAGGGGTCGCTCCTGGGTGCCTCTTCAGGCTTGTGGCTGATTTTTTCCTGCAGATGTTAGAGGGGCGAACCCAAACGCTAGAACACGGTTCAAGGGGCTCGTGCGCGCTTATAGGTCCCCTCAGGCGTTCCTTGCGAGGAGAGTAAGTACCAATGTCCTACGTAGAGATGGCGTGTTTGTGGGATCTTTCCCTCCAGCCAGAGCTCGGACTCTTGGATTTTGCAGTGCTGCTGGTGTGTCGTTTGAGGCACTGGCACCGTACTCAGCCCCCGCTCGCGAGGCACGCCTATGGAGAGATATAAGCGCACACTCCACCGAGTAATGCGATAATAAAAGTCACTAAATATATTTTAAAGCGGCGCCGAGGCACTAAGTTCACTTAGGAACGAGATTGAGCCATTAAACTTGGTGTTGCCAAGCTAATGTTTCGACCATGTCGAGGCATGGGGACCACCTATCAGTGGTGGAGACTCTCGACGGCCTGAGGTGGCTCATTTTAATTGAGAGCTCGGAGGGTTTTCCCTCGAGTGAAGCCTATGGGGCTTGGAGGTTTAAGCCGTTGGCTTTTATCCCCTAGAGACATGGATGCTTGGAGGGTTTAGCCGTAGGCTGCCTCTTCCGCTCGTGGTCTCGACGTGACAATGATCATGGGCGTGACAATGATCACGTTTACGTTTTGTTCCTTTAGGAGAAAAAAGTTTTGGGGAGGTATAAGCCGTGACCTTTTAACCTCTAGAGACTATGACGCTTGGAGGTTGAGCCGTAGGCTGCCTCGTCAGCTAGGAGTCTCGACGTGGCAATGATCCCGGGCGTGGCAATGACCACGGTTGCATTTGTTCTTTTAGGAGACAAAGCATGTTTTTGGAGGTTTAAGCCGTGAGCGTTAACCTCTAGAGACGAAAATGCTTGGAGGTTGAGCCGTAGGCTGCCTCTTCCGCTTGAAGTCTCGACGTGACAATGATCACGGGCGTGGCAATAACCACGATTGCATTTGTTCCTTTAGGAGACAAAGCACGTTTTTGGAGGTTTAAGTCGTGAGCATTTTAACCTCAAGAGATGAAAATGCTTGGAGGTTGAGCGGTAGGCTGCCTCTTCCGTTTGAAGTCTCGACGTGACAATGATCACGGGTGTGACGGTGATCACTTTTTTAATTTTGTTCCTTGTGGATACAAACCTTTGGAGACAAAAAGTGCTTGGGGGTTGAGCCGTGGGCTGCCTCTTTCGTTAAATGCCTTGACGTGACTATGATCACGAGTAGAACTTGCGTAGGCGCATGATGTTCCATGCATTCTTGATGGGGACGCCGTCTTGAGTCTCGAGGCGAGCCGCGCCAGGCCTGGCGATGTGGGTGACCCTGTAGGGGCCTTCCCACATCGGGGACAACTTGTGGAGGCCTTACCTGGAGAGGATCCGCCAAAGGACGATATCGCCTGCCTCCAGGGTGCGCGAGCGCACGTTGCGGCTGTGGTAGCGCCTCAGGTCCTGCTGGTATTTGGCCGCCCGGAGGGCGGCGCGGCGTCGAAGCTCTTCAAGGAGCAGCAGGTCGTCGTTGTGGAGGTCCTCTTGCTGGTGCTCGTTAAAGGCATGATCCATGCTTTATCTCAGTGGGGAGGACTGCTTCGGCTCCATAGACGAGGGCGAACGGGGTTTCCCTGGTGGGCTTGGGTGACGTGGTACGGATGGACAAGAGGACCGAGGGGAGCTCGTTGATCTAGCCCTTGTCGTGGCCCTTGAGGACATCGAAGGTCCTGGTCCTTAGGCCTTTGAGGACCTCTGCGTTTGCGCGCTTGGCCTGTCCGTTGCTTTGCGGATGGGCGACTGAGGCGAAGCAGAGCTTGATGCCCATTCTTTCATAGTAAGCTCTGAAGATGCCACTCGTGAATTGGGAGCCATTGTCGGTGATGATGCGGTTAGGCACTCCGAAACGCCAGACCAGGCCTCTGATGAATTTCAACGCCGCGCCTGCTGTGATTGTGCGCGTCGCCTCCACTTCAGGCCATTTTGTGAACTTGTCAATGGCCACGAAGAGGTAGCGATATCCACCTTGCGCCGTTGGGAAATGTCCCAGAAAGTCCAGGCCCCAGACCGCAAACGGCCACGAGAGCGGAATGGTTTGAAGCCCCTGCGCTGGTTGGTGGATTTGCTTGGCGTGGAATTGGCAGGCTTCACATGCTTGGATGATGTCCATTGCATCCTGAAGTGCTTGAGGCCAGTAGAATCCGCTCCTGAAGACTTTGCCTGCGAGGGTGCGGGAGCACGAATGGTGGCCGCATTCCCCGCTGTGGATGTCTTTGATCAGCATTTTGCCTTCTTCAGGAGGGACGCATTTGAGCGCGATGCCGTTTGGGCGCTTGCGGTAAAGAATTCCTTCCAGGATTTGGTATGATTTTGCTTGGCGGGCAATTCGCTCCGCTTCAACATCTTCCTCGGGAAGGACTCCTTTGCCGAGGTAATCTTTGATCTCGTCGATCCATCCTGTTTCTTGGTGCACCGTAGTGAGCAACAGACGCTCCCCTGTAGGGGGCCCGCAGTCAGGAGCCCCGCTTGTAGGTGGTGGCGGGAGTGCTTCGTCTGTGCTTGCAGTGATGGCCTCTTGGGGCTGCTTTATGGATGCCTTGACGAGCCTTTCTTCAAAGACACCTGGCGGCTGAGCTTGCCTCTTTGATGCGCGCTTTGCGATGTCATCGGCCTCTTGGTTTTCCTTTCTTGGGATGTGCATGAGCTCCATTCCCCTGAAGTTCTTCTCAAGCCTACGGACCTCTTCAAGGTATGCGGCCATGTGGTCGTCCTTAGGCTTGTAGCTTTTGTTTGAGAAGTTAACTAGCAGCTGGGAGTCGCCCTTGATGAGTAGATGCTTAACGCCTAGGGCGATTGCGGCGCGTAGGCCGGCAAGCAAACCTTCATACTCGGCGATGTTGTTGGATATCTTGTCGATTCCGAAGCACAACTGGACTGCGTAACACAACTTCTCGCCTTTGGGGGAGATCAGGACTACGCCTGCCCCTCCGCGGCGACAAGCGAAAGCTCCGTCGAACTTCATGGTCCAGAGGTTGTGCATTGCGGCTCCATAGGGCCCTTGCTCTTCTCCCAAAGGCTCTTCAGGGGTTGGGTCAGTCCATTCGGCGTCGAAGTCAGCCAGCGCTCTTCCTTTGATCACCCTTGTGGTATCGAAACATAAATTGAATGGCCGTAGATCAATGTTCCACCCTGCGACACGATCTGTTGCGTTTGGGTTGCGCAGTATTTGCTCCACGGGAAAAGAAGTGACCACAGTGATGGGATGCCCCTGGAAGTAGTGTCGCAGATTTCTTGCGGCGATGAGGAGTGCGAGGAGAAGCTTCTGCTGCATTGTATACCGCTCGTGAGCATCACGCAGTACTGTGCTGACGAAATAGACCGGATGCTAGACGATGGTAGTTCCTGTAGCCCCGTCGTCTTTTGCAAGAGGTGGCCGAGCTTGACCCTCGAGGGGGTTGGCTTCATGGGGCTTGCCGTGTGCCTCGAGGGGGTTGGCTTTAAGAGGTTTGCCTTGTGCCTCGAGGGGGTTGGCCTCAAGGGGCTCCTCAGGCTCCTCGGCACGAGTTCCTTGCGGCGGTGGACCTGAGGCGGCCTTTTCTACGAGCTCCTTATCTGGGGGCTTTTTCTTTGGAGTGGCCGCACTCTTCTTGTGAAGTACTGGCTCTTCTCTTTCCACCAAAAGGACGGCACAGGCTGTTGGCGGAGTAGCTGACAAGTACAACTTCAGGTGCTCGCCATGCCTTGGGGCTACCTTTACTGGTGGGCTGGCAAGATACTTCTTCAAGTCCTCAAATGCTTTTTCAGCTTCAGGGGTCCACTTGAAAGTGCCTGTTCTTTTCATGATCTTGAAGAACGGTAGGGATCTTTCGCCGAACTTGGAGATGAATCGACCCAAGCTGGCCATGCAGCCTGCTACGCGTTGCATGTCCTTTAGCCTTCGCGGAGGTTGCATGTCTTCTTTGGTCTTGATTTTGTCTGAGTTTGCTCTATGCCCCGATGGGACACGAGGAACCCAAGCAATTTGCCTGAAGGTACTCCAAAGACGCACTTGGCGGGGTTGAGCTTGATGTTCACCTTGCGCAGGCTGGCAAAGGTTTCTTGAAGGTCTCCTAGGAGAGTATTTGCTTCTCGTCATTTTACAACAATGTCATCTACATATGCTTCAGCGTTTCGCCCCATTTGCCCGCCAAGTGCTATCCTCATCAACCTCTGGAAAGTGACCCCTATCCCATTTGCATCGAGGAAACAGAGGAGGTCGCAGCCTGCCGTGGAGTCCACAATCTGGTCAATTCTGGGCATGGGATAGGGGTCTTTGGGGCAGGCCTTGTTTACATCAGTGTAGTTGATGCAGAGATGGCCTCCTCCGGTGGGCTTTGGGACTACCACACCATTGGAGAGCCAAGTGGGGTGTGCGACTTCGCGAACGACTTTTGCCGTCTTGAGCTTTTCGACCTCCTTGACGATGAATGCTTGCTTCTCGGGGGCTTGTTTTCTTGCTTTTTGCTTAACGGGGCGCGCGTTTGGGCACACGGCCAAGTGGTGCTCGATCACCTCCCTCGGTACACCTGACATATCTGACGGTGTCCATGCGAACATGTCAGAGTTTTCCTGGAGGAAGGCGACGAGCGCGCTTTCCTATTTGGGAGGTAGCGCGGCGCCAATGGTGACGCTAGCCCCTGAGCCTTCAGCCCCCGAGCTGCTGGAGCTCAAAGAGACCTTCTTTGTAGGAGCTGCCTTCTGGGAGAACAACTGCTTCTTCTTCTTGGGCCTCTCGAGAGGCTCCAGGTCCTCGTCTGCGGGAAATGCCATGGCGACAGTCTTGTAGGCCGTCTCAACGGCGCGCGTAGCGTCCAGGACATGCCCACAGATGGTGATCGTGCCGGCGCTGCCGGGGATCTTGACCATGTTGTAGGAATGGTGCGTGACGGCCATGAACTTAGCGAGCGCGGGGTAGCCGAGGATGGCATTGTATGGCAGCCCGATGTGTGCGACATTGAAATCGATGTGCTCGGTGCGGTAATTCTCCTTGCTCCCGAAGGTGACGGCCTGCCTGACCTGGCCTAGAGGCTCGATCGAGCCGCTGGTGACCCCCGTGAAGGGCCTCGAGGGCGTGAGCCGCTCGTAGGGCACTTGAAGCGCTTCGAACATATCTATGGAGATGATGTTCAAGCCTGCCCCAACATCGATGAGAGTCTTGGAGACAATCACGTTGTCGATGGTGGGGCTGCAGACCAGCGTGAGGGTTCCAACAGTCTTGGTGGACTTGGGGTGGTCCTGAGCGTCGAAGGCGATGGTTTATTGCGACCACTTGAGGGGCCTGGAGGTTTCCGTGCTTGGGAGGGCGGCGTTGAGCTCGCGGGTGAAACGCTTGAACCGGTTGTTCGATTTTGGCGCCTGCGCCCCCCCAAGGATGCAGGCAATGGCGCCCCTCGGGGCCAAGTAGCCGCCATCTTCCGCATCAGGGAGGTTGCCGTTCTTTTCCGTGGCGTTGGCCTGGTTTCCAGATGGTTTCTGGTAGCCGCCCTTGCGTACGCTTCTGCGGTAGCCATGGCCTCGACCGCGGCTGCCACTGCCCTCTGCTTGCTCGCGCTCCTTGCTTAACCTTTTGAGGTCGAAGAAGGACTCTGTAGAGTGGCCGCGCCTGTTGTGGTAGACGCAGAAAGGGCGGTGGTCATCTTTCCTCTCTTCAGGCTCGGGGGAGTCCCTGCGGGTGCCCTTCGTGTCAGGCTCTGCCGCGAGAACTGCGGTGGCCTTGCGCTTGGGCTCCTCCTTCTTTTTCTGGCTCCAGGACCCCTCGGCATGGTCGTCCCCTCTCGAGGACATCTTGATGAAGAGGAGTCCCTCTTCAGCCTTGGCGCATTTGTCCGCCAGGTCGAAAAGCTTCACCTCAGAGGTGAGCTTGTCGTGAATACCCAGCTTCTCGAGCATCCTGTTGTTCGTGACGCCCTCGCGGAAGGCGGCGATGACTTGAGTGTCAGGGATGTTCGGGATCTTGTTGTGCACTTGGCTGAAGCGCTGGATGTACTTGCAGAGCGTTTCATCCTTCCTCTGCACCACAGCGCGCAGATCGTTGTGGGTGAGGGCGCGCTAGTAAGTCCCCTTGAAGTTGGAGACGAACTGCTTGCAGAGCTCCTCCCACGAGTTCACGGAGCCCTCAGGGAGGTTCAGGAGCCACGACAGCGCAGAGTCGCGAAGCGCGTGGGAGAACCAGTTGGCCATGACCTTGTCGTCTTCCCCCGCAGCTTGGATGGAGCTGGTGTAGAGCTGCAGGAATTCGATGGGGTTGTTGGAGCCGTCGTAGCCCTTGGGGAGAGCCGGCCAGAACTTCTGCGGCCAGACCACGCGTCGCAGAGAGCGAGTGAACGCCATGCAGCCCGAGGTGTACGTAGCGACCCCGTGCTGCAACGCGCCGCGGTTCTGCTGGCTCGCCTGGCCGAGCTCCTCCACGAGTCTGTTCTGGCGATCTCGCTGGAGCTCCATCCCCACACGAGCGTCGGGCGCGGTGCCCTGCACGATCAAGCAATCGTGCGGCGAGGTCGCGTGCGAAGCAGCCCTCTACGCCGCAGCCGGTGCAGGCCCCGGAGGTTGCGGAGGCGCATTGGATGCGACCGTGCCCGCGAGAGAGGGGTGCATGTTGGACTGCGACGGAGC
This sequence comes from Poa annua, assembly GCA_026929855.1. Classification (NCBI taxonomy): domain Eukaryota; kingdom Viridiplantae; phylum Streptophyta; class Magnoliopsida; order Poales; family Poaceae; genus Poa; species Poa annua. The sequence continues at coordinate 76,982,480 of CM049426.1, forward strand.
GGGGCGCGTCGTGGCGATGCCGACGAGGTGGTTGAGGCGTTGGAGCAACTGCTCGTGGGCCTCTGCGGTGGGCTGATAGCGGAGGAGCTCCTGCGCCATGAGCAGCACGTTGTGAGGCGCCGGGTCCGTCCTCCCAGGGCCGGAGCCGCTCAGGCGCTGCGTCGCGTGCGACGACTGCGCGTCCTCCTGGTGCTCGGAGTTGTGCTCCGGCGCTTCTGCATGAGGGCCAGAAGGGACGCGCTCTCCACGGCGGGGTCGGCCCCGCTGCGCGCGGGTGTTGTGACGCCCTAAAATCGGCACTATGTAGATTTAAGCGATCACGCCGAAATCCGCATAATAACGATTTTAGGTCGCCCACCAGACATAATGTGCACGTCGAAACATGCGCATTATGTGGGTGGAATTGTGATAACATTACAAGAGTTCCGATACATCCACAAATACAACAGAAGATATAATTACAACAACGACTCGAACGAGTCAAGATACAAATGATACAATACAAAGATTCAAACAACAGCAGAAGCAAAAATAGTATCCGACTACGGATAAGAGGCAAATTGGACTAAGCGATGCCGCCATATCCCTGCCCAGCCAAGCCGGAGGGATTCCCAAGCTAACGTCGTCAGACTTCAAACCTGTTGACTGCACATAAAGCACATCCCAAAAGAGGGTCAGGGCACTCCATGGCAAGCAAAACCGACTTGCCTACTTTCTACACCATCTCCCAAAATATAGGGGAGGTGGACTTAGCGGCAGCAGCACTAGCAATCTAAAGAGACACGCTACAACTTCCGTGTAATCAGAGAGGGATAAGAGAGCGCATAAGATAAACATCTACAACTAACACCAAACATAACCCATTCTCGAATTAACCCCCTCAACCAAGTATGAGGAAGCAATTCGGGAAACTCACACATTGAACAATTTTAGTTACCAGTTATTGTGAAAGTAATTCTATATAACTAGTCAAATTAATTAACATTAATTAGGTGTAAGTTGTCTAGATCTTGATAGCCAGCATCATCACCAAAGTCGTCCATAACCGCGGACACGGCTCATCGATAAGATTATACCCTGCAGGGATGCACTACAGTACCCATACTCGCATGATCAACCCAGTCAAAAACATTAGGGCCACTAAACACGACCCATTTCTTCACTACAGCAAGTCCAAGTGCCACCCATATGAGTTGTTACCCGCGTTAGGAGTCCGGCCGAATCTCAATTGCGGACTCATTAGTTTGTGTCTGCGCGCCATGCGGCTCAAACCACAGTAGGAACTGTCCGCTACGCGCGCGCCACGCCTATATGACCCCCCGTATCAAGTAACCTCTCATCGATCATCATCATCATGCACATGCATATGAGCGAATGGAAAACCCGAACTACTTGCGGCACATGGACAAGCTGAAGATCCGTTCAAAGTCGAGGGGGGCTCCATAGGGCCTCCCACAAGTGGTTAGTGCGCTCAAAATTGGATCCGAGGACAATATCTCAGTTCCTAGGTCGACACTGAGCAGAACAAAGCACCTCGCAAGGCCTTCCGCCTTGTGCCTTATCTTTTATTATAATACCCCAATATAAGACAACATTTTATTAAGGTAAAAAAACTATCATGCTAAGCAGATGAAATAGAGACAAACAGACGACTCGCACAACCAACTCTAAGCATGCACTACCACTCGCAGGGCTAACAGATAAACATACAACAAGTGATGGGATGTGGGGATAAAGCTGTATAGGCTGCAGGATAAACATGTGATGGGATCGCAATAAAGAATCGAATAATAGGGTAGCAGAGATCAACGACAGGAATGAAAGACAATGTATAGGTAAACAAGCAAACTTTGCTTGCCTGGAATCCCGCATGGAAGCAGATCTTGTCGTTGCTCACACATCGCAACGTCGTATCCGTGAAGAAGCAACAAACACTGGAAGCGCAAAAGATGCATTTTACAACTACCGCAAAATATTCAGCATGATCATGGGACAGATGAATGACATGGCAAGATGCAATGCGAGATGCCCTTAATCCAAATTAAGCGGAACCGGGATTCCGACAATTAATATTTAGGTGCAAGTTATTTATTTACCAGCAGTATTAAATTATGGTTAGCATGGCAACACATGGCATGGGTGATCTAATTAAATTAAATGGAATAGGGCAATACATATAGTGATTGGCCCCACACATTCCATATTTATTTTTAGGTGATTTGCTACACCCGCAAACCCAAGAGATGCAACACAGGCAATTATGATGCGATATGCACAAGATAGATGATATTTAATAAAATAGGTATAGGGTTAGGGTTTGGGGTTCGCACGTTGGATCGGGAGAGATAGGGTTCGAAACCGACGTCTTCGGTCCGTAGAGGAAGTAGTCGACATCGATAAGATTATACCCTGCACGGGTGCACTTCAATTCCCATACTCGCATGATCAACCCAGTCAAAAACATTAGGGCCTCTCAACACGACTCATTTGTTCACTACAGCAAGTCCAAGTGCCACCCATATGAGTTGTTACCCGCGTCAGGAGTCCGGCCGAATCTCAATTGCGGACTCATTAGTTTGTGTCTGCTCGCCATGCGGCTCAAACCACAGTAGGAACTGTTCGCTACGCGCGCACCACCCCTATATGACCCCCCGTATCAAGTAACCTCTCATCGATCATCATCATCATGCACATGCATATGAGCGAATGAAAAACCCGAACTACTTGCGGCACATGGACAAGCTGAAGATCCGTTCAAAGTCGAGGGGGGATCCATAGGGCCTCCCACAAGTGGTTAGTGCACTCAAAATTGGATCCGAGGACAAAATCTCAGTTCCTAGGTCGACACTGAGCAGAACAAAGCACCTCGCAAGGCCTTCCGCCTTGTGCCTTATCTTTTAATTATAATACCCCAATATAAGACAACATTTTATTAAGGTAGAAAATCTATAATGCTAAGCAGATGAAATAAAGACCAACAAAAGACTCACACAACCAACTCTAAGCATGCACTACGTCTGGCAGGGCTAACAGATAAACATACAACAGGTGATGGGATGTGGGGATAAAGCTGTATAGGCTGAAGGATAAACATGTGATGGGATCGCAATAAAGAATCGAATACTAGGGTAGCAGAGATCAACGGCAGGAATGAAAGACAATGTATAGGTAAACAAACAAACTTTGCTTGCATGGAATCCCGCATGGAAGCAGATCTTGTCGTTGCTCACACATCTCAACATCGTATCCGCGATGAAGCAACAAACACTGGAAGCGCAAAAGATGCATTTCACAACTACGGCAAAAGATTCAGCATGATCATGGGACAGATGAATGACATGGCAAGATGCAATGCGAGATGCCCTTAATCCAAATTAAGCGGAACCGGGATTCCGACAATTAATATTTAGGTACAAGTTATTTATTTACCAGCAGTATTAAATGTTTGTTAGCATGGCAACACATGGCATGGGTGATCTAATTAAATTAAATGGAATAGGGCAATACATATAGTGATTGGCCCCACACATTCCATATTTATTTTTAGGTGATTTGCTACACCCGCAAACCCAAGAGATGCAACACAGGGAATTATGATGCGATATGCACAAGATAGATGATATTTAATAAAATAGGTATAGGGTTAGTGTTTGGGGTTCGCACGTTGGATCGGGAGATATAGGGTTTGAAACCGACGTCTTCGGTCCGTAGAGGAAGTAGTCGACGTCGGGGAAGTAGCCGTCACGGAACTGGGGCATCGTCGTTTGTCGGTGTCGTGGAAGTGGGCAGGAAATAGCCGTACTCGGTCACCACCGTTGACAGGCGCGGGCACGTAGGAGCACGACAACGGACACCGGAAGAGGCACGAGCGGTGCACGTAGCAACACCATGAAGGGTGGACAACTCGGACACAATAATGACGCTGAAGGTCTTCCGGGCATTTCGTCGAACACTTTGCGGGCGGCGGAAGCGAGGACGTCACCGGACGAGGAAAACGGTGAATGGGAGGCGCGGAGCAGATGTGCACGGCGGGGGCGGCCGGCGTGGGTGGAGGCGCTGCATGGGCGGCGGCGGCGCGGACGCGCGTGGCCGAAGTGGAGCGCGGCGCGCGCGGGTGGCGGCGCGGGGCGCGACCAGAGGCGACACATGGGAGGACGCGTGCGACGACGGGGAGATGCGGCGCGGGGCGCGCACGGTGGCGTGGGGGCGCGGCGGCGCACGTTGGTTGGCGGCGACGGCCCGCTGCGGGCCGGAGCAGGGGAGCAGGCCGGGCGCCGTGGAGGTGGAGCGCGGCGGCGCGGCGGGTGCAGCGACGCGGCGAGGGCGGCCGGCGGCGCGTGATGGGAGGCGGCGGCTGCAGCGGTGGAGGCCCGGCTGCGCGCGCGGCGTGGGGGCGTGCGGGGAGCACGAGCTCGGGAGCGTGCGGTTGCGGGAGGGAGTTGGGGAGGAGGCATGCGGGAAGGAAGGAAGAAGGAGAGAAAAAAAAGGAAAGAAAGGAAGAAAAAGAAGAAAGAAAAAGGAAGGGGGAAAAAGAAAAGAAAAGGGGGTGGAAGGACTTTTGCAAATTCTCAGAAAATAGAGGAGGGTGGCTGCAAATTTTCAGGGGGTAGGAAAACAATTTTCCAGGGGGAAACCCTAGGGTTTGGGGTTAGATGGGTTTGGGCTTTTATTTTCTCCCCTTTATTATTTTCTGTTTTATATTTTTAAAACAAAATAGAAAAGAATTTGAACACGAACCCTTTACAAATTATTTTTAGTTTTCAATAGACAATTTAATAAACTAATTTTTAACATTTGAAAAAGATTTGAAATATCACAATTTTAATTAATTTCAAATACATTTGAATTTAATTGTGGAAATTTAATTTAAATGCAACAAATTAAATTAATGAAATGCAATGCCATGCCATGTCGATGCAAAAAAAAAGAAAACTCACAAAACAAAAGGGGATAAATCCCGGGGCGTTACAGGTGGTGGCGGTGCCGGGCGGCGCACGTGCTCCTCCAGGTGCACGTCGAGTGACGCGGGCGACGCGGGTAGCGCGGCTGTTCACCATGGCGCGGAGACGAGCTTGATGGTTGTTGACGCGCCTCAATCCCCTACCTGGCGCGCCAAATGTCGGGTTATGACTCCCAAGAATCGGGGGTAGTCACTTCCTGAAGTGTAGTTCGGAAAGGGGATTAAACGCGGAGGTCTAAACCCTCAAGTGGCTACGCGACGTTGCTCGCCGTCCCGAAGAAGACACACGACAGAGGAAAACACCGGCCTTTACCCAGGTTCACGGCCCTCGTGGTGAGGTAAAACCGCTACTCCTGCTTGTCTGTATTAGATGTGGAAGGTTACAGTACAATGGAGCTTGCCGGAGGCCCCCTTGAGGCAGTTCTTGCCTGGGGAGGGAAGCGATGGTCTTCTTCCTCCTCCGGCCAGAGGCTATCCTAACAGGTGTTGCTAGGGTTTACAAGGGCTTGTAGCACGCCAAGGGCCGACCCGTGCTACGATGGATGTCTTCTCCCTTTTATAGGCGCCTCTGGCCTTCTCCTTTGGCTTGGCCTTCGAGATGGCTCCCACATGCCAGGGGCAGGGTGGAGCATGAGTCCACCGCTCTCCGTTCGTCCATGGACTCGGTCCATTGTTGATAAAGGTGGGCACGGTGCTCGATCGTCGGCCGACCGCGCTGTACTGCCCGCAGAGGGGGCAGTCTCTGAGGTGGAGCCCACGATGACGTTCTCCGTTGGAGGGTTGCGCCGTCCACTCGCTTTATCGTCAGAGTAGAAGGTCCTGGCAGGTGCACATCAGGTGGAGCCGCTTTATTGACCCCTTTATCACCAAAATGGCAACGGGGGTGCTTGCGTCACCAAGTGGGCGTGGCAGAGGTCATGTGCGTCTTGCCATACTTCCTTGGCCGCGACGTTTCCCTTCAGGCCTGAGGGGACCTGAGGGGAGATTCCTGTTGGACCCCCTCGCGGGGGGTTGTCGCCTAGGGAGGGTCCCCTGAGGCGAAGGATCCCTTGAGGCCTTTGCTTCCTCTTTAGGCCCTCGAGGGTAGTTGCCTCTTGAGGGTCCCGCCAGGCGGTGACGCCTGGTCCTTAGTCGTTTCGTCCGACTGGCCCGCGTGCGAGGCCTGGGGGGAATGGGCTCTCCATACCCCAGTTCCCACTGGGCCGACAGGGATTGTTTGGTTAAATTGTTGAAGTGGTACTAATTGCAGTGTCTTATTAAAAAAGGCTTAATGCACCTTTTTAGCTCTTAGTCATAAACTTGTTTGGATAGTGGTGTTACATTGTTTGTCGCTTTGTTAATTGATACTAGGTGTTTCTTGAGCTAGTAACATGTTTGCACGTGAGTGTGCTCAATGCTAGTGTTAATATTAATACTTGCTGGTGTGATTAAGATACTTTTGTCTGGAGTATTTCCTAAACAGTTAATATACTTTTGTCTGAAGTATTTTCTGAAACTATTATAACAACTCTTGTTAAATGATATAATAACCCTAAGTGATGGGTTGTTTTAGTGTTCTGTAGAACTACCTTTTTAATACTCAGAGTTGTTGTGTATATTTTCTTAGGAGAATCTGTTGTTGTCTTAGCTCTCTGGACTTTGTTGTTTAGCTAAAGGAGTTGTTTGTTTTTGATTGATAGCTTAGTGTTCTGTGCAATGCTTGTTGTTTAGTATGTCCTTGTAGTTGTGTCTTGCATTCTGAGTGTGGTTCATTTTCCTGTTTACGACATTAGAAACAATCGGGAAGGAACTGGAAGTGAAGAGTGAACCCGAGGAACATGAAGATCAAGACCAAGGACATATTGCTGAGCCAGGCAAGCCACCTCACCACTAAAATGAATCCTACTATTTTATCAAGCATTTTTTTGATTTCAAAATAGAATAATGCATGTTTTATTTCTTTTGTGGTACCTTGCCACCCAAAAACTACTTTTACAAAATATTGTTTGGCCAAAGCTATCTACTAGAAATACTATAGGTGTTACAAAAAGAGTTTTACTTGATGAGCCTTGTTGTTGAAGGCTCCATAAAAAATATTAAGTTCTCTAGTAGTCTATCCTTATTTTCTTATCTCAAAACTATAAGATGGGAACCTATTTTGGAAAAAAAATGTTTTATGGAAGAAAACCCGAGTTGCTGGGAGCAATCGGCGAGCAAGTGTTTTATTAAAACCCGAGTTGCTGGGAGCAATCGAAGGTGTTTGCGAAAACCCGGGCTGCTGGGAGTAGTCGGAGCAGAAAGTGTTTTGAAAAACAAAGTGTGACCCTAGCTGCCGCCCGAACAATTAACCCGTGCAACCAAACTACCTGACATGGGTAGGGCTTAGCCGGAAGCTTGTCTGTTTTAGTGTTGGGGCTCTCATACTTTCTATGAGGGCTGGACCCTCGAAGCCGGGTTGTTTTCCGGAAGAGACAATACACTACTGAGGACCAGCAGCCGGACAATTACGGTGGGTCTCCTGACGTGGCGGTGTGGCGTCCCGAGGAAAGACCAAGAGGTCTAGTGGAGCACACGGTGCCGATGAGAACAAACCTACCGGGAGGCCCCGATACTAGGGTGGTCATAGTGGAAAGCTTTGCTCGTGTTATCCGGACCCCCGCGTTTTATCGTATGATGGGCCGCGGCAGACACGGCGGAATGACCGATAGGTGTGGGTAAAGTGTGCAACCTCTGCATAGTGTAAATCTATTCGAATAGCCGCGTCCACGGTCATGGACGGTTTGAAAGGTCCCACTAGGCATGCTGGCTGTTTTATGGTTTCAAAAGAGAAATGTTTTCGAAGGAAACCAGGAGGCAACAAAGTGGTACCTGGGAGTACGGAATTTGGGTGAGGTTGATTGGTCTCGGGGAGAAAATCAGTCCGTTCTCAAGTCAGGAAAAAGGGTTACCCCTATCCTAGTGTTTTGACAAAGTTTTACAAAAGAAAGTTTTGTACTTGGATATGTCCTTGCTATATCTAAGAGAACAGAATTCTATCTCTAAAAGTTGTCTTCAACAAAAATATAGAGATGTCGTGATCTCTATGTTGAAAAGCATCGTATTCAAAAACTAAGCCCTATAGTCGTATATAGCAGCTATCCTAGTTTTCAAAAAGTGTTTTCTTGCATTATCATGAAAATTTAATCCTTAGAGGTGGTCTTGTGAGTACGTAAATGTACTCATAGGGCTATGTCCCTGGATATTCAAACGTCCAAATTACAAGGAGGGGATGTATGACAAGAAGGAGGAGTATGCCGACCACTACGCCAACTGAGTGTCACCGCTCAACAGCTCTGTAGGATTTCGTCAAGATGTGGCGAGGGCTGACGCTAGTCGCAAATCTTCCGATGTACCTTAGTTCATTTTCGTCATGTGCGACGATTTTTGCAGACTTGGTCGTGTGACCCTTTTTATGTAAGTCTTGCTCTATTCGAGTTGTATGATGCAACTTTGTATACCATGTTGGTAATGTGATCGTCATGCACTGATCATTGGGATCGTGATCTGTTTACATAACGTGGGCATCTCTGACGGGTAGTCAGAGGTGTCCTTACAGGATCAGCTCTCGGAGATGTCAAGAGTCGTCGCTAGCCACGAGTTTCCGCTATCTTAGTTTAATTCCGTCCTGCGTGACGTGGTTTGCTGACTTGGTCGTATGACCGTCTATGTGTTGTAAGACTTTTATTCGTACGACTTGAATGATGTAACTCTTTGATACCAATTTTGGTTATGTGATTGCGATGCACTGATCATTGGGATCGTGATCTTTTATATAACGTGGACATCTCGGACTTGTTTCGTGGGGTCCTTACAAAATAATTAAAAATAGAGATGTAAGGTCAAGATATTTTGGAGAATAGATGAGGAGTGGAAGCCATACTAGTCTTACCTAGAAGAAACTAGATTTATGTCGAAATTGGTTTTAGGAAAACATTTCCTTCCTAAGCTAACGACCATGCTAACTAAGGTCTCCTAAGGTCAACGATGGCTCTGATACCAAGTCTGTAAGGACCCCTCTGACTACCCGTCAGAGTTGCCCACTTTATGTAAACGGATCACGACCCCAAAGATCAGTGCATCGCGATCACATAACAAACATGGTATACAAAGTTACATCATACAACTCGAATAGCATAAGACTTACATAAATACTGGTCACATGACCAAGTCTGCAAACATCATCGCACTTGACGAATATTAACTAAGGTTCAGAGGAAGTTTCGGCTAGCGTCGGCCCTCGTCATGTCCTGACGCATTCCCACAGAGCGGTTGAGAGGGACACTCAGTTGGCGTAGTCGTCGGTGTACTCCTCCTTGTGGTTGTACATCTCCCCATTGTAACCTAGACGTTTGAATATCCAGGGACCCAGCCACATGAGTACATTTACGTACTCGCAAGACCACCTCTAAGTCTTAAGTTTTCATGGTGATGCAAGAGAACACTTTTCGAAAACTGGGATAGCTGCTATATACGACTATAGGGCTTAGTTTTTGAATACGATGATTTTAGGCATAGAGAATACGACATCTCTATATCTTTGTTGAAGAAAACATTTAGAGATAGAATTCTCTCCTCGTGGATATAGCAAGGACATATCCAAGTTCAAAACTTTCTTTTGTAAAACTTTGTAAAAACACTAGGATAGGGGTAACCCTTTTTCCAGACTTGAGATCGGACTGGTTGTCTCCCCGAGATCAACCGTCTTCACCCAAATTCCGTACCTCCCAGGTACCACCTTGTTGCCTCCTTGTTTTTCTTCCGAAATACACTTTCCTTTTTAAAACTAAAACAACCAGCATGCCTAGTGGGACCATTCCAACCGTCCATAACCGCGGACGCGGCTATTCGAATAGATTTACACTCTGCAGAGGTTGCACACTTTACCCACACCTATCGGTTATTCCGCCGTGTCTGCCACGACCCATCATACGACGGCATGCGGGGGTCCGGATAACACGATCAAAACTTTCTACTATGACCACCCTAGTATCGGGGCCTCCCACTAGGTTTGTTCACCCTGGCACCGTGTGCTCCACTAGACCTCTTGGTCTTTCCTGGGGACGCCACACAACCTCGTCAGGAGACCCGCCGTAATCGTCCGGCGCGATCAACACATGTGTATTGCCTCATCCAGACAACAACCCGGCTTCGAGGGCCCAACCCTCATAGAAAGTATGAGAGCCCCAATACTAAAAAAGACAAGCTTCCGTCTAAGCCCTACCCATGTCAGGTAGTGTGGTTGCACGGGTTAATAGTTTGGGCGGCAGCTAGGGTCACACTTTGTTTTTCAAAACACTTTCTCCTCCGACAACTCCCAGCAGCTCGGGTTTTCGCAAACATCTCGGATTGCTCCCAGCAACTCGGGTTTTAATAAAACACTTCCTCGCCGATTGCTCCCAGCAATTCGGGTTTTCCTCCGTAAAACAATTTTTATCAAATAGCTTCCCATCCTATAGTTTTGAGATAAGTAGATGAAAGTGGACTACTAGAAAACTTATGTAACATCCCAACATTTTATAATATTCAAAAATCACTAAAATTTAAAACTTTTCTTTTATTAAAATAAAATATTAAATGTATAAGGAAACTAACTATGAAAGACTTTAAACTTGAGTTTAATATTTCAAATGTCACAGTTTAAACATTTTATTATCCACTGAATTTCAAAAACCTTAAAAGGTAATTAGCCAAATAAACATTTCATTTGCTTGAATGAATTGCACCTATTTTCAAAGCATGGAATGATTAATATATTCTAAATAAGAATAGAATTAAAACAAAAATCTTTTCCAAAGTAGTTAGGAAGTTTTCAAATGAATTATCATAATATAAAATATATTGGTGCACACGTTATTTCAATTAAAAATGAATACCTTATATTTCACATTTCCTAAACATTATTTATATTTAGTTCTTTAATATTATGCCAAAATAAAGATGAATGATTTCAGCAAAAATAAGTTTAAATAACTTAAATTCAAATATTTTGAATATGGGTATTTTACAAATTTTATTTAGCAAAAAGAAAGTTTAATTAAGTTATAAATTCAAAATTGATATTAAGTATCAATTTTGTATTAAACCAACATTTCAAATTTACTAATTTTAAAAAGTCCTCAAAACATACCCACAACTGGTTTAACAGCAAGATATTATGTATACAAATTTTTAGAAATTAATTTGACATCATTTGGACATTTAAATCAAAAGATATGAATTAAATAAATAAAATCAGAAAAAGAAAAGAGTTGCTGACGTCAGCGGTGACGTCAGCCGATCTTCTTCAACCTCTATCTGAACAAAGCGCCAAAGATGGATTCGAATCGGAGTCAAATCCTCTCCGATTCGTGCGGGATATGATCTCCTGACGCCCCCTATATAAACCCCAGATCCCGCCGCCGTTTTCCCCTCTCAAACCCTAGCTTCATCGCCCCCAGGCTGCCCGCAAACGCCGCCGCCGTTCGTCCATTACCGACGGCGAATTTCTCCAACTCCGGCGAGTACAAGACCTCCCGAGCTCTCTCATTGCTCTATTTCTCTTTATTTTTCACATGCGCATCTTTTCTAACTTGGCCGTGTTTCTTTCGCGTGCCAGAACACCGTCCCCGTCATCGACAGGAGCTGGCCGCCGCCACCCGCAACTCCGGCGAGGAGTAGATCGAGCTCCGGAGCACCCCGCCACCAACCATCGCCACCATTCCATTCGCCGTGCTGCGCCGCGTCCGGAGCTGGCCTCCGCGCATCCGGGGAGGCACGGAATCGACCGGAGCGTCCTCGCCCGAGAGCACCGCCGCCACCTCCTCCACCTCCGGCGAATTTCCGCCGCCACCAACTGGTCGAGCACGGTGAGCCATCCGATCCCAATCGTGCGGTGTAGGTTAGAAATTTTAAAATCGAACCAGTACTTAGATCTGGACCGCCAGATCCAGATCGGACAGCCCAGATCTGTGACTTATCCACGTCAGCGAGCCACGTCAGCGCCACGTAGTGCACAGTCAGCGCCACGTCAGTGCCAGCGTGTAAATCATTTTTCTATTTTAATTTTAATTGGAAAATTTGCAGATTAGTCCCTGTAATTAAAACATCTATAACTTTTTAACCACTTATCCAAATTTAACAAACTTTATATTTTTGGAAAGCTCTTGACATGTAGAATATTCTGGATATAATTAAAATTTGACTTAGTATAAAATATTCAAATTTCAAATGGTGAATTTGAGTGTATTTGTAATAACTTTAAATCTATAAATCCAAAAATTGCAAATAAATATGTTTTAGAAACTTTAGAATATTTGTAAATTAATGCTACTGCTATAAAATATTTTTGAGTAATTTTGGAATGATTTCTTAGTTGTGTGTTCAATTTGAATAAGTTTGACTATTTTGTTTGAATAACTTTTGATAGAAACATTAATTTTGATTAAATCCAATTGCAATAGATTTAATTAAATGCTCTCTGTCTATTAACACTAATTATAAAATTGTGTTATAAAAATTTAATCATAGGAAACTTTAACCTTATAATTATTCCTTTTATTATATTTTCCAAAACTTGAAATTAATTAAATTGCAATTATAAATTCATAGCGTATTTTATTCTCATAAGAAAACCCCTCTTCATTAGTTTTCTCTAAGTTAGCATTATTGCCAAACTTAGTATTTTGGGAAAAGTGTTATGCAGTAGACACTTAGGATTTTCAACATGGAGCTGGAAGACCAATGAAGGACTTAGCCAAAAACAAGACTTCAGAAGTATCTTCAAGGAGAAGAAGCACTTAGAAGAAAATCAAGAAGAAGTTCATGAAGGACTTAGAAGAAAACAGACTCTGGAAGCATCCTCGAGATGTCAAGCACTTAGAAGAAAAGTGAGAAGAAGTTCAAGAAGGCCAACCACCCTTTTATTCCCTAAGTCTTTCTCTCTGTCTTTTCTTCTCCTCTGAGACTTCATGAAGACTAAGTAAATCCAAGACCAGCCTCGAGGATACAAGAATCATCAAGTCTGAAGATTCATCAAGACTACCAAGAGCTCAATCAAGACATCATCCAGAAGAAAGTTACAAGTCTAGAGATGAAGCCTGGAGGACAACTACATCTTTCTTTCTATCTTTTCCCTCTTTCCTAATCTTGTCTTTTAGACTTAAACAAATTTGATCATGATGTTATCATCTTGAAGTTGTTGGATCCTAACGGCATAGTGAGATGAAGCGGCCTGGAGACAAACCTTACATGTCCACGTACATGAGACCTATTCCACAATTTAAGTGGCTGGCCGAGTGTCTGTCTCTCTTACTATAGTGAATGTCCAATTTACAAAGAGTTGATAATAATTGTTGATCATCCTGAACAAATGACTTAGTATTCACTCTAAATATTTCTACACATCCGGACTAAGCCATTAGAGTGCTTGTTTCAAGATGATATAAAACAAAGTATGTTTATCCAACTTAAGACCTTAGTCCTTAGTCATTCTTGACCCACCTATTTGCCTTGCATTAACTTAAAAGATTTTCATGGCATGATAAACTATTTCTAGCCCTTAGGAATATTTTGCACATCATGCATAAACATATTTTCCTTAGAAAGTTTTATAAAACTTATTTATTCATCTAGTATGTGTTTGTATGCATTGTGGAGTTGTGCTTGCTGTTGATTGTTATATTGTTGCTTGTCTATACTGTTAGATTGAACGGAGAGTCCCGAGTATCGTTGAAAAGAGTTGTGAACAACGACAACATTCAAAGGCAAGTGGCACACCTCATAAACTTCCTATTTTTATATGCATTACTTAGTGTATTTTTATATGCATGTTTTGCTATGGTAAACCTGTGTAGAATCCCTTACTCCTGTGTCTAGGTTCCTATATCATACTTAGCAGAGATATTGATGCTAGGCAATGGATGAGAAGTTTTACAAAATGATAAGTGACTACTCAGGGCTGTGCTCATGGTTGTCGTCGCCTAGGATGAATTTCTATTCTACTTAGGGCCGTGATCATGGTGACTTTTACCTGAGAGTGCACATCCACAAAGTTAATGAAACACCTGGGTGGTAAGTGGTTGCATGGTTTATGTTGAGTGGCTACTCAGGTCCATGTCTATGGTTCCTGGAGTATGTACACTTGTGAATGGCCACCCAGGAACTGAGGAATCTGAAGAACTCCGAGTGACGATTGCTTCCAGTGCAGCCATTGCCATATGGGCTCTGGCTTGATCAATTATGTTGCGTGGACTCTCTCCGGCTTGACAAGCAGATGTAGGGGGATGTTAGGTGGAACGGGTCAAGCCAGAGTGGGAGGGAAAATGCTTCTGAAAGATCTCGTCTCATTCTCTCCTTTCCTTATCACAAATGGTGTGTAAAGGATAATTTGGGTTGAATGGGTACAATGGTGAACGTGCACAACCTCTGCAGAGTGAAAAACTTAGTACTTAGCCATGTCCCCGGTTACGGACAATTTTGAGCAGCTGATCAAGGACGTCAACGGAGGATTCCATCATTCCAACTTCAGAAATAAAACTTGATGGGTGAACAAGGGAAGATGAGATTTATGGTTTTCATGCCATACTCGTCTTGATTTCAAGAAAAGTGTTTTCAAAAGAGTAGGAAAAATTGGCTTTATGCAAATTAGCCTTGAGCTCCACCAGCCAAATATGCATATAGGCTTTAGAGTTATTTCCTTAAGTGTCCACCATAGTGTCACTTGCCAGACTACATTTTTAATGGAATCTGACCCACGTTGTTGCAATATTTTTCTTATTGCAGATGTGATCAGATGACGAGTGAGGTTTCGTTAAAGGTTTCGAGTCTACAACCAACATGTTTTCGCCTGTGGCAGCATGAAAGTTATAGAGGCTCACTGCTATTGTATTTCCGCTGTGTACTTTTCAAAGCTAGCTTTATGCTATGCAATTTGTAAAGAATATTTTGTAATTCTGGATAATCGATGTAATAAAGTTGACGCTTTGTTGTGATATTACATCGTAACTGTGTGTGCAAATGAATCGATCCAAGGATTTGCACTATACACAGGTATCTGCCTTATTTAAAGTGTAGGTACGCTACAACTTAATCTCTTTTGATGGAGCCTTCAACAACAAGGCTCATCAAGTAAAACTTAATTTGGTAACACCTAGAGTATTTCTAGTAGATAGATTTGGCCAAACAATATTTAGTAAAATAATTTTAGGGTGGCAAAGTGCCACAAAAGAAGTTAAACATGCAATATTTTATTTTCAAAACAAAACATGCTTTGTAAATAATAGGATTCCATAATGGTGGTGAGGTGGGCTTGCCTGGCTCAGCAAAATATCATTGGTTCTGATCTTGATGTTCCTCAAGTTCATTCCTCACTTCTAGTTCCTTCCCGATCGTATCTAACGTCGTAAACAGGAAAATGAACCACACTCAGAATACAAGACAAAGCTACAAGGACATACTAAACAACAAGCAGTGCATAAGACACTAAGCTAACAATCAAAAACAAACAACTCCTTTAGCTAGACAACAATAAACAACAAAGTCCAGAGAGATAAGACAACAAGAGATTCTCCTAAGAAAATATACACCACAACTCTGAGTATTAAAAACGTAGTTCTACAGAACACTAAAACAACACATCACTTAGGGTTATTATATCATTTAACAAAAGCTGTTATAATAGTTTCAGGAAATACTTCTGACAAAAGTATCTTAGTAGATCAGGAAATACTTTAGACAAAAGTATATTAATTTTTTAGGAAATACTTCAGACAAAAGTATCTTAACACACAAGCAAGTATTAATATCAACACTCGCATTGAGCACACTCATGTGCCAACATGATACTAGCTCAAGAAACACCTACTATCAAGTAACTAAGTGACAAACAATGGTAACACCATGTCCAAACAAGTTTACGACTAAGAGCTAAAATGGTGCAGTAGGTCTATGTAGTAAGACACCACAATTAAGATAACTTCAACTATTAAACAAACAATCAAATGGTAACCAAGTGTTGACAAAAATCTGAAATAAAGCAAAACATGCCACAAGCATTTTAATCTACCACAACTACTGGATAATATCTAAGGGAACCAATCCTCATGACACACATGATTCCTACATACATGATGGCACTAGTTTCGCTGACAGAGTTTCCAAACAGTAATATCAAATAGGCATACACACAACTAGTGGGTTGCTAACTACTTCGATGAGAAAGTACACTTATGTTAAAGAAGGAGGTCCCCTCTTAAAGCGGAAATACTTCAAATGAAAGTATGTTAACAAGCAAGCAATATTATTATCTCTTAGTACATTCACATGTAAGCATGTTGTTGAGTTAAGAGTACATACAAGTAAGCAACAAGTCAACGCACAAGGTTACACTAATGACCACCCAAGTTCTTTATGAAGGGAATAGAAAGATGTTCTTGGCTTGATTAATAAAAACACGACAATTAATACAACTTCAATCATTTGAACAAACAAGCACATACTAACTTACAACACACAATTATGTCACACAGCTTCACCTCAAAATAAATACACACTCATCTACAAAAAGAATTCTAAACATGTGTAGCTTGTTGGGCAAGGTGAATTAGACTTAGCACAAAAGTAGATTGCTTAAGAATGCATCTCAGAGGTCGATCATTGTTATTAATGGTTAAAATAATATTTTGGACTTAGTTTTGCTTAAAACAAACGAAAGAACACAATGTGCTTAAAATCAGGGATTTAAATTAGTAGTTTTACTAGTTGTAATTGTCCTGTTTTGGAAAATAGATCACTACTCACAGAATAAAGATCCTAAAATCAAACCCTTCTAACACAGTACACCTAGTAACCATATGAAGCTATGGGAATTAGATTTGCATCAAAATGTATTACCGAACAGGAGTTAAAAATCATACAAATGCTACTGGTCTTAAAACCAAAAAGATTGTAGCTTCTGTTTTAGGAATCTCCTGTATGCAAGGTTAATTTCTATGGGTAGGTATTTCCTTAAGCTTTAGAAATTGGATTCACCCCATTTGAACACTCCTATCTCCATATATTTCAGTTTTAGTGGAACACACACATTTTACCATTACTAGTGTATAACATAAGATATAAATTATTTTTAGACAAACCCAACTTTGCATGTTTAGGAAAACACATAAGAATCCAAAAAAAAGTACTACTAATGTACTTGCATAAACATATCTAGCACAAACAATTAAAACTAGACACATACAATAACAGAAAAATAGAAATATCAAATTTTGAAGTGTTCTGACCCACTGTTTTATAAAATGAATCAATATGAGAAAAATATAAGCTGGAAAATTTTACCAAGCTAGGATATGATATACACTACCCATATCTAACACAATAAATTGGATTTACTCCAAGAAGTATTTTTAATAATGAATTAAAAATCACCAAACAACTACTGTTGTAAATCTTAAACTTAATAGAACTTGAGTTATACAGATCTCCTTGTAAGGACCTCACTGACTACCCGTCAGAGGTCCCACGTTATGTAAACATATCACGATCCCAATGATCGGAGCATCGCGATCACATAACCAACATGGTATACAAAGTTACGTCATACAACTCGAATAGCATAAGACTTACATAAATGCTGGTCACATGACCAAGTCTGCAAACATCGTCGCACTGGACGAATATTAACTAAGGATCAGCGGAAGCTTCGGCTAGCGTCCGCCCTGGTCACGTCCTGACGCATTCCCACAAAGCAGTTGAGCGGGACACTAAGTTGGCGTAGTCGTTGGCATACTCCTCCTTGTTGCCGTACATCTCCCCATTGCAACCTGGACGTTTGAATTTCAAGGGACACAACCATATGAGTACATTTACGTACTCGCAGGACCACCTCTAAGGCTCAAGTTTTCATGATAATGCAAGAAAACACTTTTCGAAAACTAGGATAGCTGCTATATTCGACTATAGGGCTTAGTTTCCGAATACGATGTTTTTTGGCATAGAGACTACGACATCTCTATATCTTTGTTGAAGAAAAAGATTTATAGATAGAATTCTCTTCTCTTGGATATAGCAAGGACAAATGTAAGTACTAAAAACTTTCTTTAGTAAAAGTTTATCAAAACACTAGGATAGGGATACCTCTTATTCCTGAGTTGAGATCGGACTGGATGTCTCACCGAGATCAACCATCTTCCCCCAAATTCCGTACCTCCCAGGTACCTCATTGTTCCACCGAAAACACTTTTCTTGAAACCAACTTCTTTCTCCAGGCGCCCAGTGTGGCCTTTCCAACCGTCCATGACCGCGGACACGGCTATTCGAATAGATTTACACTCTGTAGAGGTTGCACACTTTACCCACACCTATCAGTCATTCCGTCGTGTCTGCCACGGCCCATCATACATCAGCATGCGGGGGTCCGGATAAAACGATCAAAGCTTTTCACTATGCCCACCCTAGTATCGGGGCCTCCCGGTAGGTTTGTTCTCCCTGGCACCGTGTGCTCCACTAGACCTCTTGGTCCTTCCTCGGGACGCCACACCGCCACGGCAGGAGACCCGCCGTAATCGTCCGGCTGCTGATCCGCAGCATTGTATTGCCTCTCTCCGACGACAACCCAGCTTCCGAGGGTCCAGCCCTCATAGAAAGTGTGAGAGCCCCAACACTAAAATAGACAAGCTTCCGGCTAAGCCCTACCAATATTAGGTAATGTGGTTGCACGGGTTAATTGTTTGGGCAGCAACAGGGACTTCAAAATTAAACCTCCATCTACGACTGCTCCCGGCAGCTCGGGTTTTCACAACATCTCCAAATGCTCTCAGCATCTCGGGTTTTTCATAAAGCATTTCTTTCTCACTGATTGCTTCCAGCAACTCAGGTTTTCCTCCGTAAAACAGTTTTATCCAATAGGTTCCCATCCTATAGTTTTGAGGTAAAGAAATAAGAATATACTACTATATAACTTGATCTTCTTGATGGAGCCTTCAAAAACAAGGCTCATCAAGTGAAAACCTTATTTTGTAACACGTATAGTATTCTAGTAGATAACTTTGGCCAAACAATATTTGGTAAAATAGTTTTCGGGTGGCAATGTGCCACAGAAGAAGTAAAGCATGCATTATTTTATTTTGAAAGCAAAATATGCTTTGTAAATAATGGAATTACATAATGGTGGTGAGGTGGGCTTGCCTGGTTCAGCAATATGTCCTTGGTCTTGATCTTGATGCTCCTCAAGTTCATTCCTCACTTCTAGTTCCTTCCCGATCGTATCTAACGTCGTAAACAGGAAATTGAAGCACACTCAGAATACAAGACAAACCTACAAGGACATACTAAACAACAAGCATTGCACAAGACACTGAGCTAACAATCAAGAGCAAACTACTCCTGTAGGTAAATAAAAACAAAAAACAAAGTCCATAGAGCTAAGCCAAACAACAGATTCTCCTAACAAAATATTCACAACAACCCTGAGTATTAAAAGGGAAGTTCTACATAACACTAAAACAACACAACACTTAGGGTAATTATATCGTTTAACAAGAGCTGTTGTATTAGTTTTCAGGAAATACTTCAGACAAAATTATCTTAGTAGATCAGGAAATACTTCAGACAAAAGTATATTAATAGTTTAGGAAATACTTCAGGCAAAAGTATATTAATTGTTTAGGAAATACTTCAGACAAAATTATCTTAACACACAACAAGTATTAATATTAATAGTAGCATTGAGCAAATTCACATGCAAACATGTTACTAGCTCAAGAAACACCTACTATCAAGTAACTAGGCGACAAACAATGGTAACACCATTGTCCAAAAAAGTTTATGACTAAGAGCTAAAAAGGTGCATTAAGCCTCTTTAATATAGACACTGCAATTAATACCACTTCAACAATTAAATCAAACAATCATGCAGTAACAAGTGTTGACAGCAAATCTTGAAGTGAACAAACCATACAACAATCAATACAAAGCACAAACAATTACTGTATAGCATTTAACACCAATCACATTCACATGCATAACACCTAAGTAAAGTTAGTGCAACACCCGGGAAACAAGATGAACTAAGTTAAACTAACTAGTGTATGACATCACAATACTTTTTAGGAAACTTATTAGGGTTAAGCAAGGTTAACACCACTGCTCACACAAGATGTTGATTTAAAACCAAAAAGATGTAGTTGGCTGATTTAACAAAACACCACAAAGGAGCGTGTTGACAACAATCTAAAATAAACAAGCAAACAACAGGCACTTCAAAACATCACCACTTTCTGGATAACAACATAACACACAAATACAACTACCAACAAAACATCTGAAAACACTTAGTGTTATACTTAGGCACAAAGTGAATTATGCTAAACATAAACAAACAATGCACCACAACACTATTACTGTATTAAAAACAAGTATTAAGGTTGAGTTTAGGTTCTGGATTCCAAAATTTATTTAGTTTAAACACAAGGTTCATATTATCTAAAATAGAGAATATAATTAATACTTTTAGCAGATAATATGGTGCTGTTTTGGGAGATAAATCATAACTCCTAAGATAATGTTCAAAACATTAAATCCTTCTACCACAGTACACCTAGTAGCCATATGAAGTTATGGGAATTGGATTTCCATCAAAAGTTATTACTGAACATGAGTTAAAAAGTACAACAAATGCTACTGGTCTCAACACCAAAAAGATCGTAGTTTCATTTTTAAGTATCTCTTTGATGCAACACAAATTTCTATGGATAGGAACTGGTTTTATATTTCTATAGAAATCGGATTCACTTAATTTGGACACTCCTAGCTCCATTTATTTATGTTTTAGTGGAACCCACACATTTTACCAATAATAGTGTACAACACAAGATATGATTTATTTTTCGACAAATCCAACTTTGTATGATAAACAAAATGCATAGGTACCACCCAAAAATAATCCTACACCATTTACATAAGCATATAAAGCACAAACAAGTAAAACTAGATACATGCAAATAACAGAAATTAAGAATATCCATTTTTAAAGTGTAATAACCTACTGTTTTAGAAAATAATCTACCAAGAGTAAAATATAAGGTGTAAAATCGTACCAAGCGAGGATATGATAGCTAATACTAATATCTACCACATGCAATTGGATTTACTCCAAAAAGAAATTTAAATAAAGATTCAAAATTCATCAAATAGCTACTGATGTCATTCTTAAAGTTTATAGAACTTTATGACACATCTCCTGCATGCACGGCTTATAGATATGGGTAGGAATTCTCACTGGCTTTCCATAGATCTACAGTTTGCTAATTGAACATAGCACACACAAGAAAAGATATTTTTGAGAAAGGCCAATGCCTCATAGTTAAGAAAACACTCAGGAATCACACAAAATTTATTTCACAATTTTTGCATGGACAGATCTAGCAGAAATGAATTAAAGCTAGGCTAATAGTTTTCTAGAAAATTAAAACAGGAGAAAGATTTCAACAAGAAAAACCACAGGACGGGCCTGATCCACAGCCAGGCCGAGCTTGCACTCCTGGGCCGACCCATCAGCGTGCGCACGCAGGCGAGGCGGTACGCCGCCGTTAGATCAGAAGCAGAGGGCCAGGATTAGATCGCTAGAGGTTCAAACGAGGCCGTCGATCGGAAATCCGACGGATCACCGTCGTCTTCTTCCTCCCGACCAAAAAAACAGGGAGAAACCCTAGCAGAGGAGGCGAGGACGCGCGACTCACCTAGGGTTCGGGAGGGAAGGGCTCGAGTGCTGGAAATGGAAGCGGATGCCTGAGGAATGCGAGGGGAGGCAGAAGTTGCTGCCGGGGAGGTCTCCAACGGCGGGAACGTCGAGGTCGTCCGCGGCAGGCACGGGGAAGCGGCGGCGGTTCTGGTGAACCTGCAAGCAAAAGGATATGTTTGATAGGTAGCCCGAGAAGAGGGGAGTGAGGCAGTGAAAAAGGGAGAGAGAAAAGGGGTTCGAAGCCGGTGGCATTTGAGCTCGAAAGTGGCGGGTCCGAGCGGCGGTTCGTCGACGATCTCGAGCAGGAGGGGGTGGGAGAGCTCGCTCGGGATCAGCAGGGGTGGTGGAGGAGAGTAAGAGGAGTGGGAATGGCAAGGAGATAGGGGCTGGGTTGGCCTGGGTTGAATAAGAGAGGAGGGAGGCCGGTTCAGGGTTTCGGGTATGGACAGGGGAGAGAGAGGAGACTCGGGCAGGGGATTGGCCAAGTTGGGCGGTGGAGGAGCGTCTGCTCGAGCTACATCATGCTTTGGAGGCTAGCAATTGGCATGGTGCCGAAGGAGGGGAGGAAATGATTAAGATGATATCTCCTGCCTCCAACCTGTTTGACAAAATGCCACAGAGAAAAAAACAAAGGGGTTTCTGTGCTAGTGTATTGGGATGGTCGAGCTATGGGTACAACAAGGGTGTGGGGGTACATTATACACCAGAAACAAGAGGATGGGTGAGAGTAGTGTGAGATTAAGATATATAGAAGAGTTGGTGGCTGATTAGACTAAGTCTGTTTGCAAAGATGGATTAGTCAACTCCTTGACAGGAAAATTATAACACAAGCTGGGTTGGGTAGAGGGTATATAGGTATAACATTCTGTTTAAAATTTTAGGTCAAAGGGGTTCATTAACATTAGATACAAAAATGACAAGTTACTATCTAGTAACATTACATATAGTCACCTTATAATGGAGCACACAAAACACACATGGATTAGTGATCAAACAATTTTGAAATATTTAATTGATGTTATTGATGTGCACTAGAGATGATAAGGATAAGATTAGATGATTTGCATTCCCAAATTGAATTATATAAGTCCCACTCATCATGTTCTAGAGATGCTAAGAATGAACATGAGTGAAGATAGATTTTTTATACTTTTATAAAATAGAATTTTTTGAGAAAAACACCACCAAACAATATTACAAGAGGCAACACATTAAACTTATGCAATATAAGAACAACAAACATTTAGATCCCAATTAAATTATATAAATCAAATGTTGTCACATACAACACCACATGAGCACACATAAAATAACACACTTATGGGAAACAATTTGAGCACATAACATAAAGGTCAACCACACATACAATTAGATAAACACCCACACAATTGGATCACTAACCATACTTTTAATATAAATCAAAAATATTTGTGAGGAAGTGATCAACAAAAATCAAGAAAAGATTTTTTGGGTAGAAATATAATTAAACAAGTATAAGGTGAGGTGGTGACCATAATGATCCATATATGGTTCTTGGCAGAAATAGAATTACTCCAACATGTTGAGAATTGATTTCCAGAGGCTATCAAATTGGTGTTTTGGAAAAGAGAGGTTGTAATGCCTGCAACATATTAACATCCAATATACTTTAGGACTTATTATATGGCCCTATATAGTTTTGCAAACCTATATCTTTTAGGAATACTGTTAGTTTCTCAAATGATATATAGTTTTTGGGTGTTTGCTAAAATCAACACATCAGGGTAAAATAGAGTTTATTAAAAAGAGAATCGGAGAAGACATATGGACTATTTCACTTGTTAAAACATTGACCTTAGAGGTCATATTATAACTTGCTTGAGTTTTAGATGGTTGTTATTTAAAAGTCATCAAAACAACCATCAAAACACAACTTGACAAACAAAGCATACAAGGAAAAGCACATCCATTAACAAGATATTTAAAAAAAATTGTTACTTCAAAATTTTGGGTCTTCATAATATAAGTTTTTCTTGGTTCCAAAATTTGTGGTGTTGCACTCCTGAACGCATGGCTTATAGATATGTCTAGGTATTCTTGTTGGCTTTCCAGAGAATTCTAGTTTGCTAATTTTGGATTTATAAAACTGAAGTTATTAAATAAATGGTGAAAAAGATACTTTTTGCTAGAACAGATATAACACACACATCAAAACATATTTTGGAAAAAGGCCAATGCCACACGGTTAGGAAAACTCGTAGCAACTCTACAAAATTTACTCCAAGAAATTTGCATGCATATATCTACCACAAATGAATTAAAGCTAGGCCATTGTTTTTCTGGAAAATAAATCAGGAAAAAGGTTTAAAAGGAAAAACAACAGAACGGGCCAGATCTGCCCCGGACCCCGTCGTGTGAGCTGGGCCGGCCCACAGCAACGCGCGCGCAGCCGAACGGCCGAGCAGCCACCGGATCGAGATCGGACGGCCCAGGATAGATCGGAGAGGTTCAAACTCAGGTCATTGATCGCGAAATCAACGGCTCACAGTCGTCCTCCTCCTCACGTACGGATGAGGTTGGCAGGAACCCTAGAAGAAGAGGGTGCGGACGCGTGGCTCACCTAGGACAGTGAGAGGCGAAGAGGAGGGGTCGAGGCAGACGCGGAGGGTCGGGCGACCGAGGGGCGGTCGAAGATCTTGCTGGGGAGGTCCCGGTCGTTGGCGCAGTCGACGTAGCCCGCGACGGGCACGACGTTGTCCAAGCGTCTCCGGCGTTCCATAAGAAAAACGAGAAGGTCTAAGAGGTAGATTTCAACAGTCAAGACGCAAGGGAAAAAGAATGCAGAGCATCGATGGAAGGAGACAAGAGCATTGTTCGCAAGAAGCTCACTGCACCTAGCTCCACAACCTTGCGTTCCTCGCGGACAGAGAGCAAGAGAGCTCAAAATTTCTCTCGGGGTGGAGGAGACTAGGTGGGGAAGGTAATGGACAAGGTGGGTGAGGGAGAGAGGGACTCGGGATCCTAATCCCAGAGGGTGGCCGGCGGAGCGTTCACGGGACATGGCAGGGGTGGAGAGAGCGCACTGGCCAGAGATTGGCTCGGGGAGGCGGTGCACAATGATGCGTCGCGCTGCAGCACCTCTTTGGACAGTAGCCCATGTCCTCGAGTCGTTGGAGGGGTGGAATAAGGGATGTGTGTTCTCTGTCTGCCAGGTGTTTGACAGAATGCCCAGGCCAGAATAAACAGAGAGAGGGGAGGTTCTAGGGTTAGCCAGGGCAAGGGAAAAAGCTCAAAGGGTGTAACATCCCAACATTTTATAATGTTTAAAAATCACTAAAATTTTAAACTTTTGTTTTGATTAAAATAAAAAAAAATTAAATGCATAAGAAAGCCAACTAAGAAAGACTTCAAACTTATTGAAAGAGTTTAATATTTCAAATATCTCACTTTTCAAAAGCTGTTTCAAGTTAAACATTTTATTATCCATTGTATTCCTTAAAACCTCAACAGCTAATTTGAAAAATGTTTTACAAACTTCAAACCATTTTATTGTAATAAATTAGTTTCTTTATTAGTATTTGAATTCAACCTCTTAGCCATAGCTATTCATAAATTAAATAATATTTGCAAGTGTTCTTTGAAACTATTTAAAACATGATCTATTTGCCAAATGGTTTTCATTATTTTACCTAAGTTCAAAACATAGTTTTGGAAATTTCAAGTCTATAGTTTATAACTTTAATAAATTCAGAGATTTGATAATAAATGAATTATCGAAATAAACATTTCTTTAGCTTAAATAACTTAAATTCAAACTTATTTTGAATATGGGTATTTTACAAATTTTATTTAGCCAAAAGAAAATTTATTTAAGATATAATTTCAAATTTGACTTTAAGTGTCAAATTTGTATTTAATCAATATTTCAAAAGATTATTTTTCAAAAATGTTCAAAACATGCCCAAAACTAGTTTAACACAAAGATAATAATTTTACAAATTTTGAGAAATTGATTTGACTTCATTTGGAGTTATAAATCAAAAGATATTAATTAAATGAAAAATCAGAAAAAGAAAAAAAAAAATCGCTGACGTCAGCATCGTCTTCAACCGCCGGCCGAGATTTCCGCCGCGATTCCCTTCCAAAATCCGGCGAGTTGATTGCGGGATTTGCTCCCCCTCACCCTCCTTATAAACCACGACCCCGCCGCCTCTTCTTTCCCCCTCTTTTCCTCTTCGTTTTGCGCCGCCAGGCCGTTCCGATTTCTCGCCGAAGTTCGCATTACCGCCACCATTCTTCTCGGTTTCCCGACGAGGTGAGCAGCAATCGAGCCCGAGAGCCTCCCCATCCTCTCCCTCGTGCCCTTGCACAGCTTCCTAACCCACCCCCTTCTCTCCTACGCAGCGAATCAAGGGGAGTGCTCAACCGAGGATCGCTGGCGCCGTAGCTTCTCCTCCCGCGCCTCCACGCCACCCCGGGACGAACGGGAGGACGCCGTTGCCTCCATCGTCCTTCCCGCAACTCACCGCGTCCGGAGCTGCTCTCCGCGCGTCCGGGGAGACGTCACATCGTCGGGGCCGTCCACGACCGAGCCGCCGCCGTCGTCCCCTCCATGTCCGGCGAGGAGCGCGCCGCCACAGTGAGGTCCTCGATATGGAGCCGTCCGATTTAAATTCTACGGTTAGGATTAGAATTTATTAACCGAATCGGTACGATCCGATCTGGACCGTCAGATCCAAATCTGACGGCCCAGATTTGTTCATTTATCCACGTCGGATCCCAGTCAGCAGGCAAGTCAGCGCACAGTCAGCGCCCAGTCAGCGCTGACGTGTAAAATCATTTTCACGATTTAATTAATTGGCAGTTTTGCAGAAAAGCCCTTGTCTATTCAAACTATCATATCTTTTTTTCTGTTTATCCAAATTCAAATATTTTTATATATTTGGAAAGCCCTTGACATGTAGAATATTTTCAATCTAAGATTTTCAATCCAAAATTCAAATTTGAACTAGTTTAAAATATTCAAATTTCAAATGTAAGATTTGAGTATATTTGTCATAACTTTAAATTTGTAATTCCAAAAGTTTCAAATAAAATTGTTTTAGAAATTTTAGAATAATTGTAAATTAATGCCACTGCTATAAAATAATTTTGATTAATATTTGAATGAAATCATAGTTATATATTTAATTTGAATGGTTTGAGTATTTTCAACATAACTATTAATAGAAATATTATTTTTTGATTAAATCAAATTGCTACAAATTTAATTAAATGCTCCCTGTCTATTAACACTAATTATAAAATTTTGTTATAAAATTTAGTTAAAGAAAACTTTAATCTTATAATTATTCCTTTTATTATATCTTCCAAAAATAGAAATTAATTAAATTGCATTTATAGCCTAATGCATACTTTATAAATATCACAAATTTTGTATGATATTTCTTAGGATTTAAAAGTGCATTGCATGCATAACTTATTTTCTCATATAGAAATATTTACCATAGGAAATCTCTTCATTATTTTTCTCTAAGTTAGGAATATTTCCAAACTTAGTATTTTGGTAAAAGTGCTATGCACTAGACACTTAGTATTTTTAACATGGAGCTAGAAGGCCAAGGAAGAACTTAGCCAAACAAGACTTCAGAAGAATCTTCAAGGAGTAGAAGCACTTAGAAGAAATTCAAGAAGAAGTTCATGAAGACTAACCGACAAATATTTTCTAAGTCTTGCTTCCTCTTTCCTTCTTTTCTCCCTCCTTCTCTGAGACTTCACGAAGACTAAGTAAATCCAAGACCAGCCTAGGTGATACAAAAATCATCAAGTCCGAAGATTATTCAAGTCTACCAAGAATTCAATCAAGACATCACCAAGGAGAATATTACAAGTCCTGAGAGTGCACATCCACTAAGTTAATGAAACTCCTGGGTGGATTGGTTGTTAATGGTGGCGAAGTTGAGTGGCTACTCCGGTCCATGTCTATGGTTCCTGGAGTACGTGCACTTGTGGATGGCCACCCAGGGAACAGAGGAATCTGAAGAACTCCGAGTGACGATTGCTTCCAGTGCAACCATTGCCATATGGGCTCTGGCTTGATCAATTATGTTGCGTGGACTCTCTCCGACTTGACAAGCAGATGTAGGGGGTGTTAGGAGGAACGGGTCAAGGCAGGTGGGAGGGAAAATATTTCTGAAAGATCTCGTCTTATTCTTCTCCTTTCCTTATCACAAATGGTGTGTAAAGGATAATTTGGGTTGAATGGGTACAATGGTGAACGTGCACAACCTCTGCAGAGTGTAAAACTAAGTACTTAGTCGGGTCCCCGGTACGGACAATTTGAGCAGCTGATCACAGACGTCAACGGAGGATTCCACCAATCCAACTGCAGAAATAAAACTTGATGGGTGAACAAGGGAAGATGAGATTTATGGTTTTCATGTCATACTTGTCTTGATTTGAAGAAAGTGTTTTCTAAAGAGATAGGAAAAATTGGCTTTATGCAAAATAGCCTTGAACTCCACCAAACAAATATGCATATAGGCTATAGAGTTATTCCATTAAGTGTCCACCATAGTGTCACGTGCCAGACTCCATTTTTAATGGTATCTGACCCATGTTGTTGCAATATTTTTCTTATTGCAGATTGTTCAGATGACGAGTGTGGTTTCGTTTATAGGTTTCGAGTGTACAACCAACATGTTTTCGCCTATGGCAGCATGAAAGTGATAGAGACTCACTGCTATTGTATTTCCGCTGTGTACTATTTCAAAGATAGCTTTATGCTATGCAACTTGTAATGAATATTTTGTAAGTCTGGATCATCGATGTAATAAAATTGATACTTTGTTGTGATATTACATCGTAAATTGTGTGTGCAAACGAATCAATCCAGGGATTTGCACTATACACATGTATCTGCCTTATTTAAAGTGCATGTACGCTACAGAGGGTGTGGGAGGGTTCAATACACGTCCAAGATCAGATTAAGGGGAGAGAGGAGTGGAGGTTAGGGTTTTGAATAATTTTGGGCTTACTGAACTAAGTCTCAAAACATGGATGATTTAGTTATTCCATTGACCAGAAAATTAAGATACAAAGTGTGTTTATTAGTGGGGACATAGGTGCAGCATTTTGGCTAAAGAGAATAGGTCAAAGGGTTTAACAATCACTAGATATGAAAATGAGAAAAGACTAACTAATAGAACACTTATGGTCACCTTATAATGTAGCACTCAACAAAGTAAAGAATTAATGAGCAAATGATTTTGTAAAAATGTAAATAAGAATATATAAGGAAATTAGAGGTGATGTAGATGATACTAGAGGTTTTGTATTTCCAAAATTAACAAAATAAACCCTATTTGACATGCTCAAGAAATGCTAAAAATAATCAGAAGTGAAGATAGATTTTTATACTTTTATAAAATAGAATTTTTGAGCAAAACACCACCAAACAGTATTACAAGAGGTAACACCTTAAACTCATGCAATATAAGAACAACAAACATTTAAATCCCAATTAAATATATAAATCAAATGTTGTCTCATTCACCACCACAGGAACACACATAAAATAACACACTTATGGGAAACAATTTAAGCACCTAACATATAGGTCAACCACACAATTTGATTACTAACCATACTTTTTATATAAATCCAAAATCTTTGTGAGGAGGTGATCAACAGGGTATTTTTGGTAGGAATAGAATTAAACAAACATTTTTTGGAATTGATTTCCAAGACCAAAAGAAATGGGGTTCTGAAAAGGGAGTTGCTAATATTAGCCACATATAAAACTCAAAATATATTAGGACTTCTTATATAGTCCTTTATAGTTTGCAGTCCTATAGGTTTTGGAAATACTTTTGTTTTCTGAAATAGAAGGTCTTTGTGTAGCTGCTAATTTCAGAACATCGTGGTAAATACAGTTTTGTTAACATAGGATATCAGAAGATATATGCACTGTTTTATTTATCAAAACATTGTTATCAGATGTCAAATTATAACTAGGTTGAGTTTTAGTGTGGATAGCTAGAGAGGTTATCAACACAAACACAAAACACAACATGACCAATACAGCAATCAGAGGATAAACACATCCATTAACAAGATATTTCAAAAAGTTCTTGTTGCCTTAGAATTTTGGATCTTTTATTATTTAGTTTTTGCTGCTTACAAAGTTTTGGGGCGTTACATATTACTTTTCCAAGAATTCGATTTGCATATTGTGGATAGGAAGGGTGCTGAAAATTCTGTTGCTGATAATTTGTCTGGATTGGAAAACATTGCATATGATCATATACCTGTTAATGATAGTTTTCCAAATGAACTATTGGATGCAATAAGGGTGAGTTTACGAGATAATCTTTGGTCTGCAGATTATGCTAACTTTATTGTTTCGAAGTATTTGTCTCCAACCTTTTCAGCTCAAATAAGAAGAAATTCTTTATGACTTGAGGCATTATTTTTGGGATGATCCAGATTTATGTAGAGAAGGAGTTGATGGTATTATGCGAAGATGTACTCCGGAGGATGAACAAAAAGAGATATTGATAAAGTGCCATAGTAGTGCTTATGGAGGACATCACACTGGAGATAGAATCACACAAAAGGTTTTACAATCAGGTTTTTATTTTCCTACTCTTTCTAAAGATGCAAGGAAGTTTATTTTATCTTGTGATGAATGTCAATGAGTTGGTAATATCTCAAGACGTAATGAAATGTTTATGAATTATTCTCTTGTTATTGAACCATTTGATTGTTGGGGATTTGACTTTGTGGGTCCTTTCCCTTGTTCAAAAGGTAATACTCATATACTTGTTGTTGTTGATTATGTTACTAAATGGGTAGAATCTATACCTACTAAAAGTGATGATGGTGAGACATCATTAAAAATGGTTCAAGATATTATTTTCCCTAGGTTTGGTGTTCAATATATCTTATGGCTGATGGAGGTTCTCATTTTATTCATGCTGGTTTTAGAAAAGTTATTGATAAATATGGTGTTAATCATAGAATTTGTTCAGCTTATCATCCTCAAACTAGTGGGCAAGTAGAACTATCAAATATAGAAATTAAATCTATCTTGCAAAATACTGTTAATAGAACGAAGAAGATTTGGGCTAGTAAATTAAATGATGCATTATGGGCCTCTCGAACTCCTTATAAAAAACCCTATGGGTATGTCTCCTTATAAAATGGTTTATTGAAAATCTTGTCACTTGCCTTTAGAATTAGAACACGAAGCTTATTGGGAAGTGAGAGAACTAAATAGAGATTTTAAACTTGTTGGTGAGAAGAGATTACTAGATTTAAGTTCTCTAGATGAATGGAGAAGTGAAGCTTATGTAAATGCTAAACTCTTTAAAGAAAAAGTTAAGAAATGGCATGATAGGAGAATCCTTAAGAGAGAGTTTCATGTTGGTGAAAAGGTTCTATTGTATAGCTCTCGTCTTAGATTCTTTGCAGGGAAATTATTCTCCAAGTGGGAAGGACCATATGTCAGTGTGGAGGTGTTTCGTTCGGGTGCAATAAAAATTATTACATTTGATCTCAGTTTACATGCCTTACATTTTTACATGATCAAGATTGTGTTTAAGCATGTCACTTCAGAAATGATTCTTCTTTTATCGTTCTTGCCTACTCGGGACGAGTAGAACTAATCTTGGGGGTGTTGATACGTTTCCAACGTATCCATAATTTCTTGTGTTCCATGCTATGTTATATCATGTTATTACATGTTTTATATGCATTTTATATAGTTTTATGCATTTTCGGGGACTAACCTATGAACAAGATGCCATAGTGCCAGTTCCCTGTTTTCTGTTGTTTTTGGTTTCAGAAAAGCTCTTAAGGAAATATCCGCCAAATTGGAAACGAGTCAACCAGGAATTATTTTTGGAATATATGCGTCCAGGAAAACCAAAGACGAGACGAAGTGGGGCCACGAGGCCGCCACATCGCCTCGTAGCGCGAGCCCCATGCCTGTCACGCCGGGAGGTGGTGTGGCGCCCTCGGGCGCCCACCGACCTAGGTCTTTCGCCCATATAAACCCCCCTGACCTAAAAACAGAGGACGGTTGAACACTTTTTCCTCCACGGGTCCCTAGCAGCCGCCGTCGTCACCACCACTTCGGGAGAGATCAGAACTGCTCCCCAGCACCCTGCCGGGAGAGGGAATCGTCCCCGGAGGCCTCTACGTCGCCATGATTGCCTCCGGACTTATGCGTGAGTAGTCTACCTCTGACTACGGGTCCATAGCAGTAGCTAGATGGTTGTCTTATCCTCTTGTGCTATCATGTTTAGATCTTGTGAGCTGCCTATCATGATCAAGATCATCTTTATGTAATTCTCCATGTTGTGTTAGCTGGGATCCGACGAAATTGAGTAATAAAGTTATTGCTTCATAATATATCATGTGTGTGCTATTTAATGATCTTGCATGCTCTCCGTTACTTGTGTGTGCTTTGGCCAAGTAGATGGTCGTAACTCCAAGATGGGGTATTTATGCTCGATAGTAAGTTCATGTCTCTATTAAATTTGGGCAGTGACAGAAAGCTCAAAGGTTGTAGATATGCTATTATTACTAGGGATAAAACAGTACTACTTTATCTAAATATGATGTTACTTACTTACTTTACACAGTGCAGAAGGCGATAATCTGTTGCATGCAACTTAATAATGAAAGGGGTGCAGACGCTAACCGGAAGGTAGATTATTAGTCACATATGCGGTTGGAACGGTCTATGTATATTGCTGTAATGCCCGAATGAATCTCACACTAGCACCATATCATTAATATATGCATTGGGTTGCTTATCATTATTCTGTCAATGGCCTAGCTGTAATTTGCTGTCCACACATGGATAAATGTTATTATTATTTATGGAGAAACACCAGTAGTGAACTGTGGACCTGGTCCTTCTCATTAATCTGATAAAACCACAACTGCAAACATGTTAGTTTCTGCAAACATAAATCTTTCTTCCACACATACATTTAATCCTTTGTTACAGCAAGCCGGTGAGACTGACAACCTCACTGTTAAGTTGGGGCAAAGTATTATGATTGTTTGTGTGCAGGCTCCACGTTCGCTGCTGACGCTGGTATTGCGCGTGTCAACGTCGCCGCCAACAACCTTGAGTGAACATTCATCTCCTACTGGTTCGATAACCTTGGTTTCATACTGAGGGAAACTTGCTGATGCAGTACTTCACACCTTCCACTTGGGGTGTCCCAACAAGAAACCCACTTGCCGGGGAGTTGAAGTTTCACTAGGAGGGGAGTTTTCGCACTTCCAATCCTTTATTTTTTTATTGTCTTTCTTAGTTTATTTTTATTACTGTCTTGTTTGCTTAATATAAAAAATACAAAAAAAAATAGTTACTTGCATTACTTTTTATATTTCGGTTTGCACTTTTATTTTCAGTTTTGTTACTTTCTTATTTTGGTTTGGAAATTTTCCCTTGTTTTGTTCATTTCGGCTTTAGCTTTACCTTTATGACAATGTTGCTCCCTAAGTATACTTTTGAACATTGTCGGGTTACGACTCCCTATAAGTGGGGGTAGTCACTTCCTGAAGTGTAGTTCGTGAAGGGGGATTCAACGCGGAGGTCAAGACCCTCGAGGGACACGGCGACGATGCTCGCCGGACCTGAATACGAAGCACCCATGACAGAGATAGACACCAGCCCATAGCCAGGTTCACGGCCCTCGAGAGGAGGTAAGACCGCTACTCCTGCTTGTCTGTGTTGAATTATGGTGGTTACAGTACAACAGAGCTTGCCGAGGGCTCCCTTGGGGCAGTTCTTGCCTGGGGAGGGAAGCGATGGTCTTCTTCCTCCTCCAGCTAGAGGCTATCCCACTTGATATTGCTAGGGTTCACAAGCGCGGTTACAAGAAATTGGCCGACCCCCTCTACAATGGAGGTCTTGGTGCTTTTATAGGCGCCTCCGGCGCTCTTCTTCTCCTAAGCCTTCAAGGTGGTTCCCACATGGCAGTGGCATGGTGGAGCGGGAGTCCACCGCTGCTCCTTCGTCCATGGACGCGGTCCATCACTAGTAAAGGTGGGCGCGATGGCCGACAGGCGGCCGACCGCGCGGTACTGTCCGCAGGGGGCAGTCTGTGAGGTGGACCCCGCGATGACGTTCTCATTTGGAGGGTTGCGCCGTCCACCTGCTCTATCACCAGAGTGGAAGGTCTTGGCAGTCCTGCCGCAGGCGGCGCAACTTTATTGACTCCTTTATCACCAAAATGGCAACGGGGGTGCTTGCGTCACCACGTGGGCGTAGCAGAGGCCATGTGCGTCTCGCCGCGCTTCCATGGCCGCGACGTTTCCCCTCAAGCCTGGGGACGCCTGAGGGGGGATTTCCGTTGACTTCCCTCCAGGCGGGCTGGCGCCTCGGAAGGGTCTCTTGAAGCGAGGGACCCCGTGAGGCCCTCGTTTCCTCTTCAGGCCTACAAGGGGAATCGCCTCGGGAGGGTCCCGCCAGGCGGCGAGGCCTGGTCCTTAGTCGTTTAGTCTGATCAGCCCGCGTGCGAGGCCTGGGGTAGTGGGCTCTCCACACCCCAGTCTCCACTGGGCCGACAAACATCTTTCAGTTCGTAATGGTTCTATAATTAGAAAAGAAAATATTGAAGAATTCTTTAATCATATTAGTAAGAATAGTGATATTGTGGAGAAATCCATACCAGAACTTGCTCCAAACTATGAAACTGTTGCATCTTATTTAGTTCACATGCTAGAAACTAGGTTTATTGACCTTCACCCCATAATACAATAAATGTTTATTGATCTTCATAATGTTAAAAATGCTAAAAAGAAGGATTTTATCATGGAAACATTGCTTAAAGAATTTGGTGATGTTGCCATAGAAGCTAGGAAAGTTTTTGATCGATTTAATATGCTTAGATCATGTTTAGATGTTATTAATGCACTTGAGAAACTAGATAAAACCGAACCTACAAAGGGGGAAGAAATGAAAGTTCCAATACCTGTTAAACTTGTAGCTATGCATGAAGCTTTGGAAGAAAATTTTGATTGGATTGTCCCTCAAAACCCATTTGATGAAAGTAGTAAGGCTAAAAGAAATGAAAGAGGCACCTCTGACCCTTATATAGATAAAATATAATGCATAGTTGAAAGGGTTTCTACTCTTGATTTTGATAATCCTTGAGTTTCACTTTGTGCCTAGCTCAAAGGCGTTAAACAAAAGCGCTTATGGGAGACAACCCACTTTTATTTCCTGTTATTTTAATTTGTTTTGCTTTTGTCAATAAATTTTCCTACCTCTGTATCAGTTCATTTGTATCTTATTTTATTGCAATGTTGTATCAAGTTAAGCTTCTAGTTGAAAGTTGATGCTTAAAATCAATTCCTGTGCTGAAACAGATTTCTTCTGTCCACCTTCAAATTCATATCTCCCTACTGGAAAGTCAGAAATATCTGACTTTTTTGTGCATAATCCTAAGATTTATACTCAACTTTCATTAGTTTTGAGTTTTCTTATCTGAGCAAGTTAAGTGCCTCGAAAAAATTCGTCTTTACGGACTGTTCTGTTTTTGACAGATTTTGTCATTTTCTTTTGCAATGCCTCTTTTGCTATTTTGATTGGATCTTTTTATCCTGTGAAGTATCAGTGGCTATAGCTAACGTCCAGTAGCATTGGTAGCAATTGTTTTCCTACAGAATATCATAATTTTTGTGAACTAACCCTCTAATGAAGTTACTCTAACTTTTGTGTGGAGGAAGTTTTCAAGGATCAAAAGAAGAGGATGATATAATGTGATCAAGAGGATAGTAACGTCAAAGCTTGGGGATGCCCCGGTGGTTCACTCTAATATAATTCAAAAAGACTCAAGCGTCAAAGCTTGGGGATGCCCAAGGCATCCTCTTCTTCATCGACAAACTATCAGGTCCTCTCTAGTGAAACTATATTTTAATTCCGTCACATCTTATGTGCTTATCTTGAAGCGTCTGTTTGTTTTTATTTTTGTTTTTGTTATTTTCATTCTCTGAATAATATGAATCTTAGGATTCTATTGTGTGCGAGAAAGACACGCTCCGCTTTTTCATATGAATACTCATATTCTTCACTTATATTCGTTAAGTATTCGTCTTTTGTTATTGTTTGCTCTCTAGCTCTTGTTTTTCATGCATCTCTTGTAAGAGCTTTTAGCTTTGTTATACTATACTCTCATATATCATTATTTAATTACTTGGAGAGTTTATCTTTTAAATAAGTTGATTGGTGCTTGGTTGAGAACATAATATGCTAAATGTGGTAGATGGTATAATTAAATGATACATTAATCTTGTAGATCATTAAATTGTGTCACTTGAATCATTGATGTTGTTTTGAGATATTAATTTGTTCAATGGTAAACATGATGGTCTAGTAAAGTGGAATGATTAAATGGTTTGTCTAGAGAAACTTGAAAATTGTGCCACACGTAAATTTCCAGTTGATTGCATAATGGTATATGACTTCTTTTTGCCTAAGGCAACCGTAATGGCTTTATGTTATGCGCTACGGTCGGGTCCCCAACTGTTACTTGTTCATTTGCCACAGCACCCCTAGGAGTATTTTTCATTATCCCTTGCATGATCATATTTTTATTTGGAATCTTTTTACTCGTTAGTTCTAAAATTGCGTTTTTCATAGCACTCCACCACCATATTGCTAGCCTCTTCGGTACTTTGCTTTGCCCTTTCTCACATTGAGAGTTGGTGCATTTTTCGCGGGTACATCCAAACTCGTGGGAGATCTTCATCTTGTTCTCCTACACATAAGCCAAACATCTTTCTCAAAAGATCCACCATACCTACCTACTACAACATTTCTATAGCTGTTCCGAGAGATATTGCCATGCAACATTCATCTTACATTACATGACTTGTTGTCATTCCTTACTTATTTATTGCTTTGCGTGTTTCTATAAAGCTGATGTGTTGTTTTACCCATGTTACGCTAGAGCACTACATAACTTGCTACACTGGCAGAGGCACCGTTGTCATATGTACTCTTATGGCACATTCATATTAGTTTCTTATATCATCAATATGTTGTTTTATCATACATCATGTATCATATTAGGATGCTTGCCCCTAAAAGTGAAAAGAGCCATGGAGGCCATCGAAAAGAGAAACAAAAAAAGAAAAAAAAAGAAAAAAAGAAAGAAAGAAAAGAAATAAAAAAGGGGCAGCATTTGTAGCGTACCTGCACTTAAAATAAGGCAGATACCTGTGTATAGTGGAACCCTGGATCGATTCGTTTGCACACACAATTTACGATGTAATATAACAACAAAGTATCAATTTTATTACACCGATGATCCAGACTTACAAAATATTCAATACAAGTTGCATAGCATAAAGCTAGCTTTGAAAGAGTAAACAACGGAAATACAATAGCAGTGAGTCTCCATCACATTCATGTTGCCACAGGCGAAAACATGTTGGTTGCAGACTCGAAACCTTTTAAACGTAACCTCACTCGTCATCAGATCAATCTGCAATAAGAAAAATATTGCAACAACGTGGGTCAGATTCCATTAAAAATGGAGTGTGGCAAGTGACACTATGGTGGACACTTAGAGGAATAACTCTAATAACCTATATGCTTATTTGGCTGGTGGAGTTCAAGGCTATGTTGCATAAAGCCAATTTTTTCTTCTTCTTTGGAGAACACTTTTCTTCTATTCGAGACATTTGTGGTATGACAACCACGATCTCATTCTACCCTTGTTCACCCATCAAGTTTTAAATATGGAAGTTGGAATGGTGGAATCCTCCGTTGACGTCTGTGATCAGCTGCTCAAATTATCCGTACCGGGGACACGGCTAAGTACTTAGTTTTACACTCTGCAGAGGTTGTGCACGTTCACCATTGTACCCATTCAACCAAAACTATCCTTTACACACTTATAGTGATAAGGAAAAGGAGAAGAATGAGACGAGATCTTTCAGAAGCATTTTCCCTCCCACCTGGCTTGACCCGTTCCACCTACACCCTCTACATTTGCTTGTAAAGCCGGAGAGAGTCCACGCAACATAGTTGATCAAGCCAAAGCCCATTGGCAATGGCTGCACTGGAAGCAATCGTCACTCGGAGTTCTTTAGATTCCTCTGTTCCTGGGTGGCCGTTCACAAGTGCACGTACTCCAGGAACCATAGATATGGGCCTAAGTAGCCACTCAACATAAACCATACAACCACTTACCACCCAGGTGTTTCATTCTTAACTTAGTAGAATTTAGATTTTCACAAAACAACATTTGCATAGCATCAATAATTCTACTAAGTATTGCATAGGAATCTAGACACAGGAGTAAGGAATTTCTACACTGGTTTAGCATAGTAATACTATCCTACACATGCTTATATAAAAATACACTAAGTAATGCATATAGAAAATAGTAGGAAGTATATGAGGTGTGCCACTTGCCTTTGGATGAAGTCTTTGCTCACAAACTCTTTTCAACGTAACTCGAGTCTCTCTGTTCAATCTAATAGTATAGACAAACAACAATACAACAATCAACATAAAACACAACTACACAATGCATGCAAACACATACATAATAAACAAACAAGTTTTATAAAACTTTTAAGGAAAATATGTTTATGCATGATATGCAAAATATTTCTAAGGACTAGAGATACATGTCATGCTATGAAAATTTTCTACGTTAATGCAAGGCAAGAATTTAGTTAAAAAGGATTAAGGACTAAGGTGAGAGGTTGGACAAAATAACTTTGTTATAATTTATCTTGAATAAGCACTCAAATGGCTTAGCCATGATGTGCATAAAATACTTAGAGAAAAATACAAAGTCTATTCTTCAAGGTGATCAACAATTATTAACAACTCTTTGTAAATTTGATATTCACTATAGTGAGAGAGACAGACACCCGGCTAGCCACTTAAATTGTGGAATAGGTCTCATGTACGTGGACATGTAAGGTTAGTCTCTAGGCCGCTTCATCTCACTATGCCGGTAGGATCCAACAAATATCAAAGATGGTAATAACATGATCAAATTGTTTATGTCTAAAGTGAAAGACAAGATTAGGAAAGAGGGAAAAGGATAGAAAGAAAGATGTAGTTGGTCTTCCAGGTTTCATCTCCAGACTTGTAGCTTTCCCCTTGGTGATGTGTTGAATAAATTTTTGTAGACTTGATAAATCTTCAGGCTTGATGATTCTTGTATCACCGAGGATCGTCTTGGAATTAACTTAGTCTTCATGAAAACTCAGATAAGAAGGGAGAAAAGAGAGAGAGGAAGCAAGACTTAGAAAATATTGTTGGTTGGTCTTTTATGCACTTCTTCTTGATTTTCTTCCAAGTGCTTCTACTTCTTGAAGATACTTCTGAAGTCTTGTTTTCTTGGCTAAGTCCTTCATTGGCCTTGTAGCTCCATGTTGAAAATCCTAAGTGTCTAAGTGCATACGAATTTACCAAAAATGCTAAGTTGAAAATAGTCCTAACTAAGAGAAAATGAGGGAGGAGTTTTCCTATGAGGAGTATAACTATATGATAAAATATTTTATGCATGCAATGCACTTTTTAATCATAGGAAATATTATACTATGTTTCGTGATATTTATAAAGTATGCATTAGGCTATAAATGCAATTTAATTAATTTCTATTTTTGCAACATATATATAAAGGAATAAATATAATATTAAAGTTTTATGTGATTCAATTTTTATAACAAAATTTTATAAATAGTGTTAATAGATAGAGGGGATTTTATTAAATTTATAGCAATTGGATTTAATCATAATAATGTTTCTATTAAAAGTAATGTCAAAATTATTCAAACTATTCAAATTAAATATATAACTATGAAATCATTCAAATACTACTAAAAAATATTTTAAAACAGAGGCGTCATTTTACAAATATTCCAAAGTTTCTAAAACAATTTTTTTTGCAGTTTTTGGATTTATAGATTTAAAGTTATGAAAAAAATACTTAAATCCAGCATTTGAAAAATGAATATTTTAAACTAATTCAAATTTGAGTTCTAACATGACTAAAATATTCTACATGTCAAGGGCTTTCCAAATATATAAAAATATTTGAATTTGGATAAACAGAGAAAAAGTAATGATAAAAATAATATACAGGGGGTTTTCTGCAAAACTACAAAACAAATTTAAATAAGAAAATCATTTTCTGACGTGACAGCTGACTGGGATCTGACTTGGCGCTGACTGGACGCCACGTCGAAACTGACGTGGATAAGTGGATGGATCTAGGCCGTTGGATCTGGATCTGGCGGTCCAGATCTAACCGTACCGGTTCGTTTAATGAATCTAATCGCGTGCGTCGATTTCAGATCAGACGGTTCTGGGGCCATGATCAGAGAGGGGCGGCGCTAGGTCCACGGTGGACCTCGCCGGAGAAGAGCACGCGGCGGTGACACGCACGGCCTAAGCGTTCCCGACGAACTATGAGGGGCAGGCACGAACGGAACTTACCGCGACGAAGAGGAGGTCGAGGCAGAGACGGTGGCGTGACAGGGGTCTTCGGCGTGCTCCCCTGCTCCTCCTAATGCTCACCGGAGAGGAGCACGCGGCGGTTTTCTTCGGTTGATCACTAACGCGACGATCTGGAGCAAAAACAGAACACCGATGGTGTCAAGAGGATGCACCCGTGGACAGGGAGTCGAGAGGGAGTTGCGGAAGGGTTCGAGGGGCTCTGTACTCACCGGTTTTGAAGATTACGGCAGCGGAAATGGCGGCAATGGAGGCACAAATCCGAGCAGGCTGGGGGCGGGATTCGTTAGGGTTTGAGAGGGGAATGAGGGAGGAGGGTGCGGGGTTTAAGTAGGGGCAGGAGGGGCGTGGGTTTGGGGCGTTAATCGCGCGAAATGAAGGGAGGAGGCTCCGGAGGTTTCGGGCATGAAATCCGGCCAGACGTGAAAGACGACCTCTCCCCCTGACAGGTGGGTCCCGCCTGTCAGGGATTTTCCTTTTTCTTTTCTGTTTTTCTATTTCTTTTATAACTTTTTATTTAAGACTCCAAATCAAGTCAAATAAATTTCGAATTTTTTTTAAAAGCATTATCTTTGTGTTAAACCAGTTGTGGGCATATTTTTGAACATTTTGAAAAATAATATTCTGAAATATTCATAAAATACAATTTTGCCTATTTTAGGTTAACTTTGAAATTAGGGATTTAATAATTTTATTTTGGGTTAAATAAATTTATGAAATTACCCACATTCAAATATGTTTGAATTATAGTTATTTAAACTCATTTTCAAATACTAAATTCATTTTTGGCTCTAGTATAATATTAAATAGAATAACACAACTATATGAAAATGAAAAGAGAAATATAATGTATTCATTTTTTTAATTCAAAATAATGTGTGCACCATTATATTTTATATTAAGATAATTCATTTGAAAACTTCATAAACAACTTTGAAAA
Source organism: Poa annua (assembly GCA_026929855.1). NCBI lineage: Eukaryota > Viridiplantae > Streptophyta > Magnoliopsida > Poales > Poaceae > Poa > Poa annua. Next base: position 77,023,602 of record CM049426.1, read on the forward strand.
GATTTTAAATTTAATTCCTTTCTTATATAGAATATATTCATGAAAAACATTTAATGTTTTGAAAATTAATGAAAATCATTTAAGCTAATGAAATGCCTATTTAGATAACTCATTAGTTATAAATCTATGAAGTCTTAATGTTATAAACTATAGATTTGTAAATAATAAAACTATGTTTTTAACTCAGGTGAAAGAATGAACCAACTTGCAAGATGTTCTAATTAGTTTAAAATAACATTTGTTGATATTATTTAAAGTTATGAATAGCTATGGCTAAGTGATTAAAATAAATACTTATAAGAAACTTTGTATTACATGAAATAGGTTTGAAAGTTTGTAAATCATTTGTCAAATTACATATTGAGGTTTTAAGAAATACAATGGATAATAAATTGTTTACTTGAAACAACTTTTTAAAATAATGTTAAAATGAGATATTTGAAATATTAAACTCTTTGAAGATGCTTGAATTCTTTTATTGTTGGTTTCCTTATGCATTTTTAATATTTTATTTTAATAAAAACAAAAGTTTTAAATTTATTGATTTTTAAACAGTCCAAAATATTGGGATGTTACATCATTACTATTCTTTATAACACACTTGTGCTTATGTTATAACACCATATCATTTACGGTCATCACTTGTGCTCATGTTATAGCACCATATCATTTGTGATCAATCATTTGTGCTCATGTTTAGCACCTTTAATTTCATATGAGAGAGTTTTCATGTCTTAGTTGCATAACTATGTGGGGAACTTTACACTATAGAACTTGGCTTGTATATTCCAATGATGAGCCTCCTCAAAAGCGCTCTAGGTCTTTGTGAGCAAGCAAGTTGGATGCACCCCCACTAGTTCCATTGGAGAGCTTTCATATACTTATAGGTTCATGTGCATCCGTTGTATGGAAATTACTACTCCTTGCATAGCTTCGATTGTATGACTTTTCTTGTCTAATGATCATCTACAGCTTTGTGAGCCTTTCTTCCGTTAGCCTTCCAAACCCCGGTTAACGTTCTCTTAGCCATAACATCCTGGTGCCAGGAACCAACGTTGAACGCTTGCTTGTTTCTTTTGAACAAATAATATATTGATCTTCTACGTGCATATTGATATTACTTGACTTGATCCTTTCATAAAGTTGTCATGTTTGTTGGCAGCATTAGATGATTATATTGTTGTGCTTGAAGCTTAAATCATCTCTAATATCTACTTTGCACAGTTGATTGCTATCTAGTACTATATCATCGGAAGCTTTGCTTGCTTCACCTACTTGTTTCTTCATTACTCATTTGATATCAATATAAACTACAACCCTTATTCATTTGATCTTAGTTTTCATGCCTTACATTATTACATGATCAAGATTGTGTTTAAGCATGTCACTTCAGAAATTGTTCTTCTTTTATCGTTCTTGCCTACTCGGGATGAGTAGAACTAAGCTTGGGGATGTTGATACGTCTCCAACGTATACATAATTTCTTGTGTTCCATGCTTTGTTATATCATGTTATTACATGATTTATATGCATTTTATATAGTTTTATGCATTTTCGGGGACTAACCTATTAACAAGATGCCACAGTGCCAGTTCCCTGTTTTCTGCTGTTTTTGGTTTCAAAAAAACTCATAAGGAAATATCCGCCAAATTAGAAACGAGTCAACCAGGAATTATTTTTGGAATATATGCGTCCAGGAAAACCGAAGATGAGACAAAGTGGGGCCACGAGGCCGCCACATCGCCTCGTGGCGTGGGCCCCATGCCTGCCGCACCGGGAGGTGGTGTGGCGTCCTCAGGCGCCCACCGACCTAGGTCTTTCGGTCATACAAACCCCCCTGACCTAAAAACAGAGGACAGTTGAACACTTTTTCTTCCACGGGTTCCGAGCCGCCGCCGTCTTCACCACCACTTCGGGAGAGATCAAAACTGCTCCCCGGCACCCTGTCGGGAGGGGGAATTGTCCCCGGAAGCCTCTACGTCGCCATGACCGCCTCCGGACTGATGCGTGAGTACTCTACCTTGGACTACGGGTTCATAGCAGTAGCTAGATGGTTGTCTTCTCCTCTTGTGCTATCATGTTTATATCTTGTGAGCTGCCTATCATGATCAAGATAATCTTTATGTAATTCTCCATGTTGTGTTTGCTGGGATCCGATGAATATTGAGTACATAAGTTATTATTTCATAATATATCTTGTGTGTGCTATTTAATGATCTTGCATGCTCTCCGTTACTTGTGTGTGCTTTGGCCAAGTAGATGCTCATAACTAAAAGAGGGGGTATTTATGCTCGATAGTAGGTTCATGTCTCTATTAAATATGGGGCAGTGATATAAAGCTCTAAGGTTGTAGATGTGTCGTTGCTACTAGGGATAAAACAGTAGTACTTTATCTAAGTATGATTTTACTTACTTACTTTACACATAGTGCTTAAGGCGATAATCTATTGCATGCAACTTAATAATAAAAAGGGGTGCGGACGCTAACAGGAAGGTGGATTATTAGTCATAGATGCGGTTGGAACGGTCTATGTATATTGTTGTAATGCCCGAATGAATCTCACACTAGACACCATATAATTAGTATATGCATTGAGTTGCTTATCATTATTCTGTCAACTGGCTAGCTGTAATTTGTTTACCACACATGGATGAATGTTATTATTATTTATGACGAGACACCAGTAGTGAACTGTGGACCCCGGTCCTTCTCATTAATCTGATAAAACCACAACTACAAACTTGTTACTTTCTGCAAACATCAATCTCTCTTCCACACATACGTTTAATCCTTTGTTACAGCAAGCCGGTGAGATTGACAACCTCACTGTTAAGTTGGGGCAAAGTATCTTGATTGTTTCTGTGCAGGCTCCACGTTCGCTGGTGATGCCGGTATTGCGCCGTGTCAACATCGCCGCCAACAACCTCGAGTGAACATTCATATCCTACTGGTTCGATAACCTTGGTTTCATACTGAGGGAAACTTGCTGATGCACTACTTCACACCTTCCACTTGGGGTCTCCCAACAACACACCACCGTGTGCATCAGTGGTAAATGGACAAAGACTCATGCATTATATTTCTGGAGATTCTTATATGAAGATGTTGATATTATTCAAGCAATCACTCCGGAAGATTTCATTAAAGAAAATGTTTCTGAGTATGCAGAACTTGATTTCAAAAAGGTACAATTTCGGTAAGAAAAAGGTCGCGAATTTAATTTTGAGCTATGGTATATTTATTTTTAGAAAATATGGAAAAATACGAGACAAAAGCGAGCAGGACACGAAGTCTGAGGCGCCGTCACTACGTGGTGGTGCCAGGCCCTTCCTAACCGCGCGAGTAACATGTGAGGGAGCCTCGAAGCTCGTATCCTACTCGGTTTCGCCCTGTTGCCTTCCTTTTATTGCATAAATATTTGCTATATAACTCCCCGGAGACCCCGTGGTCCGTATATCGTGTTTTTGACATGTTCTTGTTTTGAGTTGTTTTCCGTATATCGGTGCAGGGGACCAGGGGGCCCTGCGAACCTGCCGGGGTGCTGGTGTCGAGGGTGCACCCGCCAAGCCTCGCGGTGAGTCTTGGCCTTTCTTGTCTTGGGGTTGGGCCCATAAGCGGTGGACCCACTTGGGCAGCTCTAGGGGAACCCCATGTCTCAGTACTGCGACACTGTCCTTAGGAACCAGATTAATGATATGTTGTGATCTAAATTCTGCTACTACTGCAGGTACTTTCTTCTTCAACCTGTAGCTCTGGATCTTGGAGGCGTGCGATGAACTGACAATCTGGAGGCCTTGTGACCTGCAACTTGTCTATCTGGAGGCCTGGATATCCACCTGCTTAACGATCACGACCCTGCTCTGCTCCAACCGAGGAGCACGATCCTTGAGCAAGAGCAGCCCGACGGCAACGGTCCTGGAGCACAACCTCCAGCGGCCTAGAGTAGGAGCGGAAGCAGCTGGGGAGCATGATCCTTGAGCAGGAGCAGCATGGGGGCAGCGGTCCTGGAGCACAACCTCCACCTGCCTGAAGTAGGAGCAGAAGCAGCCTGGCGCCGGTGGACCTAGAGCACGACCTCCACCATCTTGAAGTAGGAGAGGGAGCAGCCCGGCGGCGGCGGTCCTGGAGCACGGGCCGGCGGGAATGAGCTGGAGGCAAGGTGGCTGGGCCGACACAGAGGAGCTAGCTGGAGGCGACGTGGCCTAGGCCGGTGGGGGGAAGGTGCAGGCGAGGGGATCACGGCGAGCGAGCGCGCCGGGCGCGAGTGTGGGATCACGGCGAGCATGCGGATCGCGGGCGCGGGATCGCTCGATCCACGTCGAGCTGATTGATCGGGGACCTGGAGCTGAATATTTCATAGTTGGAGGATGTATATGCAAAACATGCCAAGAATTCAAAATCTTTCCCTCTTGGAAAAGTTATTTCTGGATGGAGGGAGTATGTAAAATGTATATAAAACATGTTGCAATTGGTATAATATAAGCATGTAACGTAAGAAATTATAGATACGTCTGAGACGTATGTCGGGTTATGACTCTCTAAGAACAGGGGTAATCACTTCCTGAATTGTAGTTCGTGAAGGGGACTAAACGCGGAGGTCAAGACCCTCGAGGGGCACGGCGACGTTGCTCGCCGGACCTGAAGACGAAACACCCACGACAGAGATGGACACCAGCCCGTACCCAGGTTCACGACCCTCGTGAGGAGGTAAGACCGCTACTCCTGCTTGTCTGTATTGGATTATGGTGGTTACAGTACAACAGAGCTTGCCGAGGGCCCCCTTGAGGCAGTTCTAGCCTGGGGAGGGAAGCGATGATCTTCTTCTTCCTCAAGCCAGAGGCGATCCTACTTGGTATTGCTAGGGTTTACAAGCGTTGTTGGAAGCAATTGGCCGACCCTTCCTACGATGGAGGTCTTGGTGCTTTTATAGGCGCCTCCGGCGCTCTCCTTCTCCTCTGCCTTCAAGGTGGTTCCCACATGGCAGAGGCATGGCGGAGCAGGAGTCCACCGCGGCCCGTTCGTCCATGGACGCGGTCCACCGCTGATAAAGGTGGGCGCGGTGGCCGACAGGCGGCCGACTGCGCAGTACTATCCGGAGGGGAGATAGTCTCTAAGGTGGAGCACGCGATGACGTTCTCTTTGGAGGGTTGTGCCGTCCACCTGCTTTATCACCAGAGTGGAAGGTCCTTGCAGTTCTGTAGCAGGCGGCACAACTTTATTGACTCCTTCATCACCAAAACGGCAACGGGGGTGCTTCCGTCACCACGTGGGCGTGGCAGAGGCCATGTGCGCCACGCCGTACTTCCTTGGCCGCGACGTTTCCCCACAGGCCTGAGGAGGCCTGTGGAGATATTCCTGTTGACTTCCCTCCAGGTGCGCTGGCGCCTCAAGAGGGTCTCCTGAAGCGAGGGACCCCTTGAGGCCCTCGTTTCCTCTTCAGGCCCTCGAGGGGAACTGCCTCTCGAGGGTCCCGCCAAGCGGCGAGGCCTGGTCCTTAGTCGTTCTGTCTGACTAGCCAGCGTGCGAGGCATGGGGGGAGTGGGCTCTTCATACCCCAGTCCCCACTGGGCCGATAGTAGCCCCCGGGCACGATTGAGCCCATGGGCTCAGGCGAAGCGTCGTGGGCCCTTAGTGCCTGGCCGGCCCGAGCCACGCGACACTCAGACGAGTAACGGTTTCGCACGATCCGGGGCGTGCGTCGTGGGAGCTCCCAGCACGCCCCGGTAACTGCTCCTTGAGGGGATATAAAGCCCAGGCGTCGCAGCAGGGAGCTGTTACTGTTTCCAATCTTTCTTCCAGAAGTTTCCGCCTCCTAGAGCTCTCTGCCTCCGCTCTCTCCTACGATTCTCCTCCTTCCGTCTCCCTCATCCCTCCGAGCCCTCGACGATGAGTCCCCTGAAGAGCAAGGGCAAGGCCGCTGCGGGGTCTTCCTCCCAGGCGGAGGCCTCTGAGGTCGTACAGGAAGGAAAACAAAGATCTTTATGGACGATCATTCTTTAACTGAAGCACATTACACAGTTCTGCAGAATTCCACCTTTGTGGCTCCTTGTATTGAGGAACACATGAATATTGTACGGTCCCAAAACCCGGAGATGGATGACTCCTCGGTAACAGATGCACACAAGGCGAATTTCAGCGGTTAGTTGCAAGCACATCTCATGCTTAACAAAAATGTTGACATGAGTTGTTCGACTTGGCCAGCGGACCATCTTTGACCATACCAACTTTCCAAGAGTACGAGATAAATGGGAATACATTTTACACGATGACACTAGATAAAAAGAGCACCAACCAAAACAGTGGTGTCCGCTTTGATGCAACAAATGATGATGGAAGTAAGGACACATAATATGGTTACATAGAGGATATATGGGAACTTGACTATGGAACTTCTTTTAAGATCCCTTTGTTTCGGTGCAAATGGGTCAAGATGGCAGGGGTACATGTAGATACGTAGTATGGAATGACAACAGTGGATCTCCAGAATCTTGGGTACCTAAACGAACCATTTGTCCTAGCCAATGATGTGGCTCAAGTTTTTTATGTGAAGGATATGTCCACTAGATTAAATAAAAGAAAAGCAAGACAAAACATTATCCGGTGATACCAAGTGCCAATTAGTTCATTCAGCGAAAAGAAATATTGTGGGAGTAGAGGACAAGACAAAGATGTCAGAAGATTACAATAAGTTTGATGAAATCCCACCCTTCAAAGTCAACATTGACCCAACTATCAGGTAAAACAATGAAGATTCTCCATGGTTACACATCGCATATAAGAAAGCGAAACACTAGGTGATGTATAACAATGTTAAACCTTTTATGTAACTCTATGTGTGAGAAGGTGTAATAATGCATTTCGCGCCATCACGCCGCCTTATTTCAATTTATTACTAGTTTAATTCTAAGATATAATGCATAAGATCTGGGTTTACCTCATATTTAATTGAAAATGACAAAATGGTTATTATTGTAAATTATTTTAAGAATCAGAAAATGATTTTATATTAGTTATACAAATTGAAATACTCTTCATGGTCAAAGTTTTGTCAGAATCAGAATTTTTAGTAAAAAATTATTCAAATGTATGTTCAACCTCTTTTGAAATCACAAAATGAAAAATAATTGAGATTTGGCAAAGAAACACGATTAGTCGCGGTTGGAGCCACGAACCGGGACTAAAGGTGTGGCACCGCGCGCGAAAACTGTGTGGCCGAAAACTCATCAGGTCGCGGTACGTGGATCCAATCGGTACTAAAGGGGTAACTTTAGTCGCGGTGTGAGCCATGAACTGCGACTAAAGGCCTGATGTATAAATACTCCCTCTACTCAATCCCGGTTCAATCCACGAACCGGGACAGTGCTAAGGAACCGCAAGGACGCCGCCCGGCTACCCAAATTGATCTCGACGCCGTCCGCTTCTGAGCTCCGCCTCGCCGTCGTTTGCTGCCGAGCGCCGCCGTCCGCTGCACCGCTGTCCGTCAACGCCACCGCTGACGAGCTTGCCGTCCCCGCTTCCTCTTCTTCTCCCTCAACGCCACGCTGCTGAGCTCGTCGTCCCCGTCCCCGCCGAGCTCGTCGTCGTTCTCGCTGACGGTGAGCATTCCGGTCTCTCCCCTCGATCACTTAGTATTAGGGTTAGTTTTTTTAGTGAAATTGTTTTAGGAATTTAGGTCTCATGAGAAGATTTTCAGAATTATACTTCAACGACATATTCATAAATTGTTGGAAGCAAAAACAATCTTCGGGGGGAACAGAGCCAAAATTTTATGAGCTAAACTTGGTGATGAAAATACGAAGTTTTCCCATGCTATACCCACACAGAACTACAGAAGAAACTACATTACCTCAATTAAAGTGGATGATGATGTGTTTGCGACTGAACATGACCAAAAGGGTGCAATAATTTGGAATTCATATAAAAATAGGCTAGGCTCTGCCACACACCCTGGGATGACTTTCAACATAGAGAATATTGAAACCAGACATCATTTGCAGCATCTTGATGAACCATTTACTCTGGAGGAGATTAACACTGTTATTAAGGAGATTCCAACCGACAAAGTACCTGGTCCGGATGGATTCAATGGACTATTCCTCAAAAAATGCTGGCATCTAATCAAGCAGGATTTTATCAGATTGGTTAATGATTTTTACGAGGGTAAGATCGACCTCCAAGCAATTAATACTGCTTTCATTACCCTCATTCCAAAATGCAATGATCCGGAGACGATGAATGACTTCAGACCCATTTCCCTGGTTAGTCTGCCACTAAAATTCCTGACCAAGCTAATGGCTAATATATATTACAATAAGAGATTATTCCCATTCTTCATCAGAATCAATATGGCTTCGTTAAGGGTAAAAACATTCAAGATTGCCTAGGTTGGGCTTTTGAATATCAAAATATTTTTCATCGCTCAAAGAAGCCTATTATTATTCTAAAAATAGATTTTCAAAAGGCTTTCGATACTGTGGAATATAATGCTATCATTGCCATGCTTTAGCCAAGGGTTTTGGACCAAAATGGATTGCTCTTGTCCAACAAATTTTAAACACAACCACAACATCTATGCTACTGAATGGAGTGTCGAGGAAACAGATTATCTGCAAAAGAGGAGTACGACAAGGTGATCCTTTGTCACCTCTTCTTTTCGTTAACACTGTGGATCTGATACAATCAGTGCTTAATGATGCCTGGCTCAGAGGTGATATCAGTCTACCAGTACCAATGATTATGGACAAAAATATCCTATTGTCCTATATGCTGATGATACTTTACTTATTATGCCGGCGGATAGTGACCAACTTTTAGCCCTGAAGACTATCCTTTTGGAATTCAGTAATTGTACTGGGCTAAAAATAAATGTTGGCAAAACAACGATTGTTCCGATTACTACTGACTACCTTTGCCCAACACTTGGCGGATGTTTTTGGATGCAAAGTTGAGAGTTTACCTTTCATCTACCTGGGTTTACCACTGGGAACGACTAGGCCCGCTGTGGATGATCTCATGCCTTTGGTGACAAGACTGGATAAAAAGTTGACGGGAATTTCGTCCATGCTCACATATACTGGAAGGTTAACTTTACTCAATTCAGTGCTACAATAGATTCCCATGTTTGCTATCTGCTCATTAAGAATCCATACAAAGATCATTGTTTACTCTGAAAAGAGTGGGCGCCAATTCTTACGGAACAAAAAGGATAACAACAAACAAGGTCAACGCCTAGCTAGCTGGGATAAATTCTGTAGACCAAAGGACCAGGGTCGACTCGGTATACTAAACCTCAGGTTACAAAATCAGGCCCTGTTAATGAACAACATTCACAAGTTTTACAACCATATGGATATACCATGGGTTCATTTGGTATGGAGGGCTTATTATGATAATGCACCAACTCTACAATCCACATCTACAATCCTTTATGGCAAGATGAATTGTCAGAGTACAAATATCCACATCTACAATCCTTTGCTAAAAACGATATGATTTCTATGAAACTCGGACTGGCAGCTCAAACCAGCAACTTATATGAGCTATTTAATGTTCCTCTTTCCACTGTGGCTCATGAGGAACTCCATAACCGCCGAAATTATCTAGAGATTGAACATGATGAGCATGATGGACTCTTGGTCTCTGGATAATGGTACTACTTTCTCTACCAAAGCATTATATCGAGCACTGATTGGCAATCAATATACACACAGAAGTGTACTTGAAATTTGGAAAGCATGCAATATGCCGAGGCAGAAATTCTTCATGTGGCTCTTATTACATAAGCGTCTAAATACTAAGGGAATGATGGCGCATAAAAATTTCTATGTGGAATTCAAGGATTGCTGCCTATGTGAAGATTGTCCACTTGAAACAATGCTTCAACTATTTTTTGAATGCCCTTTTAGCCAAAGCTTCTGGTGGGCCCTTGGTATTGACTGGAATGGCGATCATGAGATTAACGACATGATTCAGGATGCCAAAGCTCGGTATAACTTGCCTTCCTAATGGAAATCATCATGACTGGATGCTGGAGTATTTGGGATCAGCGCAGTAGCCTTATTTTCAGAGATGTCGAGCTGAGTTTACACTCTTGTATTAATTTCTTTAAAGTTTCACTTTCGAATAATATGCTTAGAGCAAAACCTAGCCTAAGAGAGGGTATGCAAGACTGGCTTGATACTTTATGAACCCACTCTTAGTATGACTGGATGTTTAGACATCCACTGTAAATGCTCCATTCTTTTGATTTATTAAGTTTTTGACACAATGGGGGTTTCCCCACTGTAATCTTGTCAAAAAAAAGTGTGTTAGCAAATTGTTATAGTATTTTAGTGTCTTCAATTTAGAATTTAAAAATGTCTTAGCAATAGAAATTAGTTGATTTAGTTGTTGTTATAGCAAATTGTTGTTTCCTAGCAATAGGAATTTAGGTTATTTAGGTCTTCAATTTATAATTTAGAATTTAGAACTATTGTTTTAGGACTCAGTAGTTGAATTTAGAATTTAGCAATATGTTGGAATTTATACAATGTCTTTGAATTTTACAATGATTTACACAATGTCTTGGATTTTAAGAGTTAATGTAAAAATTCATAGTTTCAAGATGGACGGGACTATGGATGTCCAGGACTGGGCTCCGCCGGGTTGGCACTGGGAACCATCATCGACCTGGAACTTCTTTGGTGGCAGTCACGTGGGCCCCGACAGGTATAGAGGGTGCCGGCCCCTGAGGAGTTGGTACGTCGTCGTGTCAGGGCGGAGGACGAGCACGTCCGTCGATACATGGTCGCGTTGGATGTCCGTCCGTCCGACACTTGGCAGCATCTTCAGGGATCTCACACTAGTTATGATCCTGTTTGGGTTCCTTCACTTTGGGTTTTAACCGGACGCAACATATTTCCGGTGGTTCAACGTCTATTATGATTAGCGTGATGTATTATGGATGCGATATATATTATTATGTCTTGTAACAAATTGATGTTATTGCTACTACTACTTTCAATGTCCCTCTTTGCTGTTATTGATACTACTTTTAATCTTTATTTAATCCTTCTTGTTTATAGTTAAAGCTATGGACCACAACGGTATCGGTACATATCCTCAGGAAGATGCATTGTTGAACATGATAGGGGAAAGCCGACCAGAAGATGTAAAGAACTTTGTAGATGACGGCTCACTATATCTGAATGATGATGGGTATTGCTTGGTGGAAGATTTGTTACAAGGAGAAAACCCACAAACAAGTATTGATGTTGATACTAGCGCTGCGCCCTCAACCTGCAAGTCAGCCGAGGTAAATATTTAAGTCTTTACTCATGATATATATCACTAGTTAGACCTTCACACATTGAGCATATATATTTAACGAATGGTTTTTGTAGACCTCCAAATCGAACAAATGTTCCACTTCATCAAGGGGCCTGACCAAAAAGCAGGAGGAGAATATGCACATAGGGATTGATGTAGTCAGTGCCGATGGGATCCCTTTGGAGCCCAAAAAGAGTGTGACAACATTTATAAATCAAGAAGGAGTTCTTGTTAGGGATATGATCCCAATCACCTGTCGAGAATGCAATAAGCCAGCAAGAGCCGACAATATAAGTTTTGTCTCTGATGAATTAAAGAAATCTATTTGGGAGAAGTTGATATCACACTTCAAACTGCCGAAGATGGACACCCCGGAGATAAAAGGCCATGATGGACAAAGTGAAGGCATGGAGCCTTAAGAAGATGGCCACACAATTCTGTACCCACAAGGAAAGATTGCTGGCGACTTATGTCAAGAGCGGGGAAATTACTCCGGAGTTCAAGGGAACTCAAGAGAGGTTACGTGTTCCATGGGATGATTTCAAGACGTACAAGGAATCAGAAGAAGCTAAAGAACGGTCGAAAAAGAATGCGGATAATGCCGCTCTGAAGAAATATCATCAGAATCTGGGGACAAGTGGCTACAAGACTACCAGGCCTAAGTGGGATAAAATTAAGTCTGAAATTAAGACAAAAGGGATATCTCTAGGTACAGAGAAAGTGCCCGAAAGAGTAGGAAATTTCCTAATGGCCCATGATATGATGTTGGATATGGAAACAGGGGAGTTGGTTCTTCGTGATCCGACAAAGAAAGCAGTGTTGACTCCCCTCAAGGATCTTGAAACAACAATAGCGGAGGTGGAGGCGGGAACTTTTGTTCCTGGTAGAGATAACGATGAACAGACAAAGGCACTCAAAAATCCTGAGCACGGAGGACGCATACGAGGCTATGGAGGTGTAACTTGGAAGATAGGGTTTCATGAGAACATAAACACTTATAGAAGCCGAGCAAGAGCACAGAAGAGGAGGGAGCAGCAGGCGGTAGACCGGCTGAAGAATGTGGAACAAAAGAACGAGCAACTCTTTGCGCGGTATTCTCAAGTGCAAGAGCAAATATCAAGCCGTCCAGATGGAGAACACATGTACATAGATCCTGCACCCGACTGCCGGAGAAGCAGCATGGCTTCCACGGCGTTGCATGTCAGATTTGATGATGCACAAGTTGATGTGTCACAGATGGAGCGCTACCCGGTGGACAATATCGAAGAGAACACTGATTGTGAGCTACACCAGCCAATGAAGAATATATCCATGAAGGTGGCGATCGGCTTTGCTTTGAAAGTTGATACTGCATCGCATTGGCATGGCCGCGAGATTCCAGCTGGGTCTGCTCGTGTCGGGGTGGATGAAATTCTATCCGGATATGAGACATTGGAGATTGACTTCCCTGGCCCTGAAGGGGAGTCGACCCTGGGAGAAGTCTTGCATGCAGTTATTTTATGAAAAAATAAATACATCATACTTCCAGGCTTGAAGCAAAGGATTAAGGCTCCCTCTCCTAGGCTCCCTCACATTCACCTCGATCATCACCGCCTAAGGCTCCCTCACCTCCACGTCCATCATCGCCGCCTAAGGCTCCCTCACCTTCACCTCGACCATCGTCGCCTAAGGCTCCCTCACCTCCACATAGATCATCGCCGCCTAAGTCTCCCTCACCTTCACCTCAATCATCGTCACCTAAGGCTCCCTCACCTCCACCTCAACCATCGCCGCCTCGATCTGCGCCTAAGCCTCCCTCATCTATGCCTAAGGCTCCCTCATCTGCGCTTAAGGCCCCCTCATCTACGGCTAAGGCTCCCTCACCAACGCTTAAGGCTTCGACTAAGGCTTTCTCATCCGCGCCTAAGCCTCCCAAATCTTCCACGCTGCATCAGCGGACTCGATCTTCGGCGCCGCCCACTCAGTACATTGAAGTAAGCGGAAGTGCCCGAATCCGCCTACTAAGGAGAAAGTGTCACCGCTCCCCAAGGGTCGTCCCACGGAGAATAAGAGGTAGCGGAGAGCCGACGTTGCCCAGCTTGGACAACAGAAAAAACAATCGTTTCGTTCTGTTGAAGGTGGCATCCCCAATTGTATTACCAGAAGGGTTTGAAGAAATTCCTAGTCTGACGATTGAAGAAATGCTAGGCCTAGTTGAAGCCGGCATGGCTTCCCTGGCAAGGCAATTTGTCATGGGGAAGGAACTGGTCACAGAGGCGGAGTTGGCACTGCTACCTCCAGGGATGCGAGAATTACATCAGTGGTACATGGAGCGCACAAAAGACGGCCAAACAATGATGTCTCTTACATACAAAGAAGAGCATTACTTGATCGAAGAAAAAACAATCCATATTGATTTTGATGAATTATGGCAGTTATTCAATATGGAAGCCCTCGACAAATGTATCATGAGCTGCTATTGTCTGTAAGTGATTAATTTAAATCTGTTATTAATTAAGTCTCTAGCTAAATAAGTCTCACTACATACATTCGTTCATAGGCTATTATGCAGAAAGAAGATTCTCGAATATAAGAGGATGCCTAATTATCAAGTTGGGTTCGTTGACCCGGATCGAGTTCATGTACATAACCTACAACATAAACCGGAGGAAACGGAGAACAACTTGTTCAATGCATTGGAGGAACAAAATTATAAAGATGTGATTTTGTTTCCTTACAACTTCAGGTGAGAGTGTTCTTAATTACTTTCTTGTACACATTAACTTTTGTTCTGACTAAATGTTGATGAACGTGTGCACCTACCACTAGATTCTCATCAACATTCACATTGACCATGGCACAGTTGAGATCGAGGAATCAATAGCGTATACCTTGGAGTGTTACACAAGCATTACCGATATTCTCCAAAGGTAATTTCAATCGTCATTACACTATATCGACCTCTTTATTTTCCTGTGTTCTAGTTATTAATATCTTTTGTATTCATTTTATTTGTTGGGTATGGAAGCGGTTCACAAGATCTGAGGGTGGTCATTTTAAATCAGAGCTGACCTTTAAACAAATCCCCGTAAGTATAGTACTCATTTTAATCCAAGTTTTAATATCAGATTACCCTGTTTCATTATTATTTGATTCTACTCTGTTTTCGTAAAATGGGAGAAACAGCCACCGGTGACTAATCTATGTGGATACTTCGTTTGCAATTACGTGCGCACGTGTGTCAGTGCGCTGACTTCTCCACATGTACATTCAACATCAATATACTTTTGTTAATGACAATTTGTATATTCATATCGACCTTCTTTTTGATACATAATGTGGATTCACGCTCGTAACTCCCAACAAAGCAACGCATAAGAGAAATTAAAGAGAAAATTTATGGATTTTGCTTGACAAGGTCATAGCCCAAATAGGAGAATACAATTAAAACCCATAAGTGATATTCATATAATTCTCGTGTTCGGAAGACACTCGTGTGTTTATATGATCGAATGTATATATATGTTCGTACGACTGACTCGTTATATTATATATGTGTGTATGCTTAATTTAGACTCGTCATATAATATATGCATCGATGTGTGTAATTGAACCGTACGAATAATAACTTAAATTATAAATAAAATAGAAAGCAGAAAAAAAAAATCTAAAACCTCTCAAACTTTTAGTCCCGGTTTGTAATACAGACTGGGACAAAAGATGGTTGGCTGAGCAGCTCGCCTGTAAGCCCACGTGGATGCTATTTGTCCCTGTTGCAGACGATACCACGACGAAAGGGATTGGCCTTTAGTCCCGATTCCGCAGTCCTGGTTTTTAAACCGAGACAAAAGGCCCTTACAATTCGGAACGGTTAGGCTGTTTTCTACTAGTGATGCAAAGGTATTTTTGTATTTTTGGATTTTGAAATGGCAGAAAATGTAAAGTGTTAATAAAGTGTTGGAAATGTGTTTTTTAGATTAAAAATGGACTGGGGTTCATGGTTTCACGAATGCACTCTCTCTTTTATATAGTGGTAGATAATGGAACATAAGAATTGACATATGAGATTGCAACAAGACAAGTTATTAATAATATGGGCATTACATCCTAACATAGAGATCTTTTGGTTAATAATCTCTCTTATACTCCACCAAGATGTGAACTAAATCATAACACCTCAGTAATTAAGATAAACATAATATAGCTTATAAGTTCAATGACATGAAGTTTAGATAAGAACATGCTAGATCTAGTCATGGAGAAAGTGGCAACGGTCACCCACATATCCCCGGTAGAATGGTATTTCGTTTATCCCTACCGAGGCAACAAAGTAAGGTAATAACCAATGTGGACACGGTATTTCTGTCAACTTACCATAAAACTACTCCCCGTTACTCCAACTAATGCACACGTTCCCCCTTACAAGACCTCAAACACATATTGGATCAAAACACATAGATAAGAACGGGGTACATAATATGCATCTACTTTCATAACAAATACATAATAATTGCAATCATCATAACATATATCAACTTTAAAAATCCACCGCAAAGGTATTACATATATGAACATAATCATGTTCAACAGCTCATAGGACACTAATTAGTGAAGCTCAAGAGAGATTAGAGAGACATAAGTTACTTCCACAAACCCATAGTCCAGGGGTGGACTACTCCCTCTTCATCATGGAGACGGTGGAGAAGTCGTTGGAGAAGGCGGAGACCACACCCGCAGCGCCCTGCCGGAGTTACCCCCTCCAATCGGCAGCTCCCTCCAATCGGCAGCTCCAGGTCTTTGTTTCATGGTTTCTGTGTTTCTGCGACGCTCCTTCCGAAAGGCATCGGGGGACTATTTTTATAGTCGTTTTTAGGTCAAGACGAAGCCAGGGAGACGAAGATCAGCGGCATCGGAGGCACGAGGGCTAGGATGGGGTGCTCCACGCGGCCAAGGAATCTGGCTGTGTGCGCCCACCCCTTTTTTGTCCTCGGCCTTCCACTTTCACTGGCTCCAAAGTCTTGTTCTTTCTAGAAAATGATCCCCGTGGAATATTAGGTCATTTTGACGTCGGTTTGGTCCCTAAAACATCAAAATATAGAAAAGGGGCTTTTGTGACAGTGTAGGATTAATTCCAAATAAATAGGGAACGTGTGAAATATTCCCAAAATCATTATAAAACATTGATATAACCCTTATATGACACAAATATGAACGGAATATGAGTAATACAATGCAAAGTTCATGTATGCATTTTACATGCATCACCTTGTAAGTATGCAAAGTGAATATCCAACATAGTTTCGGTCGAGAAGAAAGGATCTGGCAAGAACAGGGCGTGTATTGACTTCATAGATGTAAATCGTGCCACGCCCAAGGACAAATATCCTATGCCAATAGTCGACATGCTTATCAACGAAGCCTCAGGTCACAAAGTTATCAACTTTCTAGATGGCAACACAGGCTACAACCAGATATTCATGGCCGAACAAGATTCGGCTAAGATGGCGTTTCGCTTCCTGGGCTTTGTTGGCTTATTCGAATGGACGGTGATGACCTTTTAACTTGAAGAATGCCGGAGCCACATATGAAAGAGCAATGAACCTGATTTTTCATGATCTTCTGGGAGTAGTACTGGAGGTATACATTGACGATGTGGTAGTTAAGTCGTACGAAGAAACAAGTCATTTTGCCGACTTGCGACTTGCGTTTGAAAGAATTAGGAAGTACGGGCTCAAGATGAATCGTTTGAAGTGTGCCTTTGGCGTCTCGGCTGCAAAGTTCTTAGGTTTTATCATACATGACGATGGCATTGAGATCGATCCGACAAAGATTGGAGCCATCCAAAAGATGGCGGCACGAACTTGTAAAAAGGAGATGTAGAAGTTTATGGGCAAGGTAAAATATTTAAGGAGATCTATCACTAACTTGTCCGGAAAAAGTGAGGCATTTACTGAAATCCTTCAGCTCAAGAATGATGACGAGTTCACCTGGGTGGGTGGGGGGGGGGCAAAGCAACAAGAGGCGTTTGACAAGATCAAATTTTGCCTATCTACTCCGCTAGTTCCGAGGAAGCCTACTCGGGGGCAGCCTTTCCGGCTTTATATTGCTGCTGAAGAAAAGGTGATTGGAGCTGCCTTGACCTAGGAAGCCGAAGGAAAGGAATATGTCATCACGTATTTGAGCATGCGTTTTCTGGATACCGAGTCAAGGTACAAGTTTGTGGAGCGGTTGTGTTGGCTCTTTATTTCGCTTGCACCAAATTGCGCCATTATCTGCTATCCAGCGAATGCCAAGTATTTAGTCAAACCGATGTTATCAAACACATGATCCAAAAGCCGATTCTCACCGGGTGAATCGGCAAATGGGCGTACGGATTGATCGAGTATGAGTTGGACTATGAGCCCTCAAGTCTATGAGAGGCCAGATTGTAACTGATTTCATTGTTGAACATCGGGTTGACCTGGAGCAAGAAACTGACTTGAATCTTCTGTCGGCTGCACCGAGGAGGCCTTATTTTGACGGCTCAGTTTGTGACAATGGACAGGAAGACGACGTTGTGTACATCTCACCACACGTTACAATTTTCGAGGCCTCTTGTCGTTTTAATTATGGTTGCACTAACTAAAATGAAGCCGACTATGAAGCACTTCTGTCCGTGCTAGAAATTCTAGTTGACGCAGGGATGACTCTTTTCTTGTTGTCCAGCAAGTAGACAAGATTTGTCAGTGTCATAGCGGATCACTTAATGTGTATCTTGACAGTTGCCTAGATGTTATCTCAAAGTTGAATTATTTCAACATATCAGATGTTCCAAGGGAAGATAATTGGATTGCTAAGGAGTTGGCACAGCAGGCATCAAGCTATCATATCAGTCGAGGTATGTTCTTTGTTAAGCTGGAAATTGAGCCATGAAGCGACTGGAGGAAGGCTTATGTTGATTATCTAGAAGATCCAAGTCAGAAGGCGGACAGGGCAGTTCGGCGCACAACTCTCAAGTATACGTTGGTGGATGCTTCCTTCTATTGCCGAGCTGTTGACGGCCTTCTGCTAAAATGTACGAATGAAGATGAAGCTATAGTTCTTATGGGAGAGGTACATGATAGTTTGTACAGAACACATCAGCCGGCTCATGATGCACACGATGGGTGTGTTGTTGGGAGACCCCAAGAGGAAGGTATGAAGTAGTGCAGCGGCAAATTTTCATCTGTATAAAACCAAGGTTATCGAACTAGTAGGAGATGAAGAATTACCTCGAGGTATCAACGGCGCCCGAAAAGAGCTTGACGTAGTTGACGTGGAATCTGCATACAACAAAATCAAAATATTTTGCCCCAACTCAACGGTGAGGGTGTCAATCCCATCGGCTTGCTGTAACAAAAGGATTAAACGTATGTGTGGAAGAAAGAGTGATGTTTGCAGAAAGTAACAGGTTTGCAGTGTTGGTTTTATCATATTAATGAGAAGGACCGGGGTCCATAGTTCACTAGAGGTGTCTCTCCATAAGTAATAATAACATTCATCCATGCATGGTAAACAAATTACAGCTAGGCAATTGACAGAATAATGATGAGCAACCCAATGTATATACTAATGATATGGTGTCTAGTGTGAGATTCATTCGGGCATTACAACAACTAGATGACCCGTTGCGCAACTGCGCAACTACCAAAAATAGAACCGTATTATTTTCATAAGATTTCTTAATTTATTTCATGACTCATCATTTGATTGAAATTAACTCGAATTCGGGGAGGATATTGCCAATCATTTTCAGTTCGATATGGCAAATTGCATCTTAAAAGAGATGCCACCACCAAGAGTATTTATTTAGAGAGAGATATTTCTGAGGCATTTTTGTGATTAATAATCTTGTAGCACGTAGAGCTATGTTGTATTTTCTATCTATATTTTTTAGTTAGAGGGATATATTTCAAAGACATATGATGTTCAACTTAGTTAAGTTTTGATGTTTTCTATGGATTAAAAATAAAATGGCAAAAAATTTCTTATGCAACTAATTTTCTCTACACTCTAATTTAGCCATATGGTTTATAGTTTTTGCGATTTCTTCTAACTCTTCCTTCCCTACCTTTGATACCTCTCAACAATGGAGGCAACACGATTAGAGTTTCTTTAGCTCGTCTTGTTGGGATTATTTCCATCAAACTTTGCCCTTCACGTCTTGTGTGGATTGTTGTAGTGTCGTGTCCCGATCACAAGACCGATCCAATTAGACCATTTGCACCGGTGGCGCAAGTGATAATCAAGTTGGAATCTAAGCCATATACCTATCATGTTGATACATGTCACTATGCCACTGTGATAATAGACAATAAAAATACAATCTATTGTACTTGCGAATGTGCCAAAAGAGATCAATGGAATCACTAAATCAGGTTTCAATATGATCTTGTTCTTACTCAATCCCAAATGTCAGATTATTTATATAAAATGCGAATGTGCCAAAAGAGATTAATGGAATCACTAAATCAGGTTTCAGTTTGATCTTGTTCTTACTCAATCCCAAATGTCAGAATATCTATATAAAGTATAAACACACAAGCCCACGAATAAGCATTAAGCAACATCAAGAGAAAGGGGCAAACACTTGCCATGTCATCAGAGGCCACCAACAACAATCCCATCTATTAGATACTGTGTAGATAGGCATTGTATCTTGTTGCCATAATCATTACAATATATACCTTAGTAGCTCCCTTAAGCAACACATATATATCTCAAAACATGAATATTAGAAGACGTCATGTAGAAAGAGGAATATGCACTGCTACAAAAAAAATCCTACAGAGAGTACCAATGGGTTCACATAAGCTGGGTGTTGCTATGAACTGAACAATTACTGACAAGATCATTTGTCTTGATTTATCCATACACATACAATATTAATATGAATGGACCACTTGGATGTCAAGAGTGCCACCATGATAACATTGGCATAGGAAAAACATGGCAATACGTCTTGGTATTCTATCATATTAGTTTGTTGCATAGTCCAAACAGAATAGTAAAATGAAAACCGGACATGTCAACAAAGATAAACATAGTTTATATATGCACATAAGACCGATAGTCTAATGTGCAGGATGAAAAACTTTAAAGATGATCCTCATAGTCTAATATCCAGGATGAACAACCTCTCAGATGATCGTACAGGCTCCCTTCAGACATGTAGCATTAACTAATGACAGGAATGATTTGTACACCTAGCCCAATTGTTAATACCTTTTCCTTGTGTTCCCCTTTCTCATGTACCGCTAAGCTTCTTCACACACACGTACAAATACAATCCATCAGCCTCTTTTATAACACTAAATAAATCTCAAACCTAAAACATACACTAAAAATTCAGGAAAACTGGAACTACCGCTCGCTTACTCGCTGATTAAGGAGGTCATTTGCAAAAAAAAACACATGATCCAAAGATGTGGAAAGTTGAAGGAAGCCGAAAAGAAGCTCACTTACGCTCGATGAAGCTGTTCCCATCCATCCCATCCCCGAGTGTGGGCTGGAGATGCCACCGCTGTCCGGACACGCAAGAAAAACCAGCGGGATGTCATTGTTGCGACGTTCTCCCCTCCGTCTGGTCACCTGCTAGATCGAGGGCACACACTATTCTCTGCTTGAGGCAATGAGGGTACTGGACAACTGAAGGTTGTGGCGCCGCTGCCTCGTCGTCGTTTAGTCTTCCTCGGGAAGGCCGAATCTGTAGCAGCGGAACTTAAAATCAGACAAAATAGAGGATTAAATTAAGGCAATGAAATGTATGCATCATGCTTTACAAGAACCATGCACCATAAGGCAATCTCATAACACTCCATAAATTAATTAACATAATACAACTCAAATAGACCAATGGAAAGTCCTTTAAAGAAAAGCCATTAAAACCAGCAACAGCGTGGCTGCTTGCCACGCCCGTAGGATATTTTAAGGTAAAACATTAGTGATGGTTATCAAGTTGGTGTTGGAATCATCGGTATGTACATATACTATGGTTGTTCAACATAAATAACTAAAATAATTTGAAACTGAATGTGATTATAACAAGACAAATAACTATCTCTGAATATGTTAGCCATATATCGGAATGCCAAGTTAAGGTGCTATTATAGTTATCATCAAATCCTTTCTTTTCTCAAATAATACTAATGTTCAGCGATGCATTTATCTTAGATGAACTTCATAAGTCAATCAAAGTCAATTGTTTGAAATTCAAATATAGTAGGACTACCTGTGCTAAAGATAGCCTGCAACTCATGGATCTGATTAGAAAACAAAGATACATATGACCAACTTGAGTATGGGAGAGGAGGGAAGGAGGACATACAACATGATCAGATTACCATCAAAGGCAAAAAACTGGAACCTGCAGATAATCCACTGAATTAAATTAATTCATATTAGCCCATCATCTTTTAAAAAATCTTCACAATGCTAGGAATTTGAAAATAATATAGTGAAAGAGGTTGTGCACATATATAGTAATGGTTCTAAAGTAGATTTGGCAAAAACTCCTCTAATAGAAAAACAGTGTCAGTGTAAAGAACATCGCCAGAAATCCTAGTTTCATCAGATTTGGCAAAAACTCCTCTGATTGAAATCTAATTTTATATCTAAATGTTGTTTCATCACGTGCCTAACTTGAAATTGGGTGCCCGCTATATATAACCGACATCAGTGAGAATTTTATAAGAAATAGTGATGTACTGCTACTAAGCACCTGGAGAGACAACACGACCCTCTAACTTGGACTTGGAGGCACATGCTCGTGCTATCTACGACTTATATTCAACTGGTAGTAGTGTAGGAATGAGTGTTGAGCTGAAATCAATGACTATATCCCAAGGCATGTTCAAGCAGCCTATAAGTGAAATCTGTGTCTAACTCAACTGTATTCGAGGGAATAAAAAAGAGAAGCTCCCCATATTCCAGGGAGTAGTATATTCTTACCTTTATTGATGATCCCGTGGATATTTAGAGCTTGATCAGAGTGTGAAGACTAAAAGGAATGTACCTGTGAATAATGATATATGTAGCCAAATCAATCAGTAAGAGGGTAAAAAGATGGCACAGAATATGGGATATCACAATTCAAAGTACCTCATTTCTCACTCAATCAGGTTAACAATACCACTAAAAAAATCAAAGACAATATTTGGAACAAAGTGAAGACAAACAGTACCTTGTGGAGTTCAGTATTTTAGTCGTCAGCACTTTTATAATCCTTTTCCTTTGTTTGTTCCTCGATAGGCATGGTGAAATGGTCGTTAGTAGTAGCATTGCCAAACCGCGCTATTGGTGAGCCAAACCGCACTACTTTTATTTCCTTGAAGTAAGAAACTACCCTCAGCTCCACCGCTGCTCGACTCTATGCTCCAACTCTAAAATCTCTATTCCTGAAGAAAGCAAACCTAGATATCAAACAGAAGAACAAAACACAAATTTCAAGCAACATGCAAATATGATCCCAGACCAAACCGTTATACGACTTGTACATCAGTTTGAAAAGGATTAATGCAACAGGACAGTCAAGCCTCAAGCAAAGGACATCCGACGTTGACTTTAGTGGATGCTTCCTAACCAACCTACCCCATTTTAAATATATATTGCCCCACAAAACAGAAATCAAAATTAATCAGTAGTTGCCACCTATCCTATTTAGCAGTTACTCCACCTCCTAATGCATGTTTGAGAAAACATCTTGGCAATGACACATATAATGAAGATAAAGGGTAATACTAAAATAAAAAAGATGTATTGGAGAGTGGTTTCCGCTTCTTTATCTCCTATCTGCTCCAAGCAGCAATTTTCTGAGAACTGTTGTATTCTCAATTACTTGTGCGAAAATAGTCTAACGAAAAACAGAGTATATCATGATATAAGAATTTTGAGAAGACGTCGTTGAGTCAGAAACAAGAAATACAAGTTTTTTCAATCACAGGATTTAAGTCAGCCATATAAGAAAGACCAGTAGCCTATCCCTCACCAGTGAAGAGAAGAAAAAAAATACTTCACAAAGAACAATAATTTCATTCAAAATAGAAGATAACAATTTCAAACCTCATAATAAAAAATATTTGAGGGGGGACTGAGAGGAGCTTATCTTGGCGTCTCAGCTTCCCAAGCCACAACCGTGGTCTTGGACACCGCTCCTGCCGACAGGCTGCTTGGCCGCTCGATGTGCTCTCTGTCACCCACGTCGCTCGTGTGGCAAGCCACCAGACGCCAAGGTGTCAAACCCCACTGCTTCATCTCCATGCCGCCAGCAACACCTCTCTTTCCCCACGCCAATGGCATGTCCTGCTCCTCCTCCAAGACGCACAGCTGCAACGCTTCCTCTCACCCCACCACAACAATCTGTTCTAGCTCCATGAATACTTTGGGTTTTATTTTAGTTACCATTCATCAAAGCACACATGCCTCTGAAACATTCCATAAAAAACACCATGCAAATTCACATATCCACACTCAAATGTAACATTCTAAATGACAACATCAAAAACAACTCTCAAATGATGATGTCATCTAATCTACAAAGCAATGATGCTGCGAGCTGAGGCCAACTCACATAGCATCTCGCCAAGATCAACAAAGAGTCCATTCAGCAGATCGCACTTATGCTTCCCCTCTCGGCTTTGTGAATCTTCCTCGGGGCCTTTTTCTTGCACTGTATGTCAATGAGAGGCATGCACATGGTTTAGATCGAAAACTATAACCACATCCAACAATGGAACATCTCTCACTCGGATTCCCACCGCACGAGGCGAAAATAAATAAACAGAAGAACCAGACCGAAGTTGGAAACTAAAGAGGAATATAATCATAGTTTTAAAACAAAATACAACAGAAATATTAAATAAATATCTACACAAACAAATCATCACTGTCCAAATCCAACATTCATTGCACAAACAAATTAAGAGGACAAAGGGGAGGCAGGAGAGAGATACCACCATTAAAGGTTCCTTCAGAATCTTCAAATCAAATAACCACCAAGCATCACATCGACTTGGAGGGAGGCTGCTCAGCACGGCCATGTATTCTGCCGTTGAACACTGGCATCAACATTTTTGGATCCTAACAAACATGGGCTTAGTGCTGCTTGGCTGCAAAAATTGGAAAGGAAACAACAGCAGAATGTCAGAAAAAATTAGTGCACACGAAATCCATGGAGAAGCAGCAAACTGAAACTGTGGGATGGAGAACAGATCACCTGTATCAAGAACTTGGTAGTCATGCTCGCCGCCAACGAGGCGTGGTCGCCGCCTACGACCGCGTGCTCGCGCGTACTCGCCTGGCTGCAACCGTCGGATTCGCTCGCGCCGCCATCTCTTGAAGCAGAGAGGGAAGGGGAGTCCGCCGCTGCCCTGCACAGCCAGCACCACCGTGGTCGACGGCCGCCGCCGCCATGCCCGAACGCCCGCTTCGGCTTGCTTGGCCCGCCCGCCTCAGCCTGGTCGCGACGGCGCGAGCTAAGCGCCCCCACAGATGCATCTTCTGTGGAGAGCTAAGGACGGAGGAGAGGCGGGGCATCGCGGCGGCGCGAGCTACGCGAGAGAGAAGACCACGGCGGGCCGCCGTGCCGGCGCCATGGTGCAGTCAATAGAGGGGCTGTGTTGGACGAGCTGGGGAGGAGAGGCGGCTCACGGGAGGAGAAGAAAGGGGATCGGTGAGGAGAGAGGAGGGGGTGATTGGCTAGGGTTGCCTCGGAGGAGAGAGGAGCGGGCAAAAGGAGGGCGACGCGCGTAGGGGCAGGCTCGCCCACTGACTGGTGGATCCAGGGCCCACCCGTCATGGACCTTAGCTGAAGCTCTGTTCATGCGAAACGAGTAACAAAACTTTTGACCGCATCCAACGGCTGTGGACAAAAGTGGGAATCGATATCATTGTTCATAAGCCGATCCGACGGCCGAGA
This sequence comes from Poa annua, assembly GCA_026929855.1. Lineage (NCBI taxonomy): Eukaryota > Viridiplantae > Streptophyta > Magnoliopsida > Poales > Poaceae > Poa > Poa annua. The sequence continues at coordinate 77,048,822 of CM049426.1, forward strand.
TTCGCTAGGAGGGGCACATGGTGTGAGGAGGGGGGTGGGCATTCAACCTTTATAGTAGTAATATACATAGACCGTTCCAAACGCATCTATGACTAATAATCCACCTTCTGGTTAGCTGTAGAGCCCTTGCTTCGAAAGACTTGGATCACATAAGTCTCACATTCTCCAATAAGATGTAATATCACAGTACAATGTCATAATTTATTACAGAAAGAGACGAATGATCCAAAAACAAATATCCTTACAACTTAGCATAGCGGAAATGCTAGCTGAATAAATAGTTCACACCTTATTTCAGAGTTCAAATGCAATACTAAAGGTAGCATGGAGCTACATCTTCTCCATGAAGCCACTGGCAAATCATGTTGGTTGTAGCTCGAAGACGACCCCCTTACTCCTCATTCGGACATTCTGCAAGGTTTAGTTGCAGCCCAGCTATAAAGGGCCAGCACAATTGAATTGTGGTGGCAAGTGACTTTAATTCCTAATGTTCTATTAAGCTATAACTATATGCTTATTATGGCTGGTGGAGCTCAAGGCTATTGCGCAAAGCAAATTTTTCTCCTACTTTTGATAAACAATTTTCTGAAATCAATATCTTCTCCTTCAGAGACAAATCTCGAGACAAGTCCATGTCTCCTACCCATGTTCACCCAACAAAGTTTTTATTAAGAAATTTGAGATGAGGAGATTTTCAGAGCACAGCCTTGTGTAAATACTCAAATTGTCCGATGTCGGGGACACGGCTAAGATCTTAGGTTTTAACTCTCGAGAGGGTGTGCACTTTCACCATTAGACTCAATCATCCCAAACTATCCTCTACACTCCTTTAGTGAGAAGGAAAAGGAGAAGATCAAGACGAGACTTTTCAGAAGTTGCTTTCCCATGATCATACTAAGAGATTACCACCATCCTATCAACTCTACCACCATCAATCTCTTGACCCAGGTCCACAACAACTTACTCCATCAAGACAGAGCCCATATTAACCAATGGTTGCACGATAAGCAACTAGACTCAGTGTAAACTTAAATCTCATAGCCCTGGGTGGCCTACCACAAGTGAGCAACTCAGGTTAACACCGCATATCATGGCCCCAGGTAAGTAGAAACTACCCTGGGCGAAGACAACCATGACACTAGGCCCTGAGAAGCCACTCAACTTGAAACCTCCTCGATCGACCCAATCCACCCAGGCGTTAAATTTATTTAGTGGAAATTTTCATTTATCACATCAACCATAAAACAATCATTTTTGCAGCAGTTGCCTCCACTAAATTATAATAGGGATCTAATCTGGAATTTCTACGGGGAAACCTAAAAGGTTTGCATAGCATACTACAATCTCCCAAAAACCTATCATGCATACTACTTTTGCAAATACTGTTTGAAAACACTAGATATGCAATAGAATAAAATAGTAGGTGTTTTATGAAGTCACTTGCCTGAAGAAGGTTGTCGTTTCTCACACACTCTTGTCCAAGTCAAAAGTTGCTCCCCGTTTCAAACTATATAGTAAAAGGGCATCCAATAAGCAAGCAATTCAACAAACACAACACAAATTGAAACACACATGCGTAATAAGGCTTAGAAGAGGATTTGATCAAGGTGTCACATAATTCAATATACAAAAAGAATTAATGTGTTTGGGTTTAGGGTTTCGTCAGGGGATGGTCTGGAGTCAAATCTTTCAACTCGAAAAGGTTGCCTGGGTGTTTCCACAGTTTCAATTGGAATGGTCTTCAAAAGCTTACACAAAGGAATATCCAGAAGTGTAAATAAAAATTTAAAAAGCAAGGTTTATAACTTTAATACCACTATAAATATTTAATTATATTTACCCAAGGTTATGTTTAAGATAAAACTTGACCAAAAACAAAATCAAGAATTTCTGAATTTTCTCATATCTAAACATTTTTAATCCCCAACTTAAAAGTTTATATTATTAAAATAACATAGTTATTTAAAATAATATAATGTTTTAAATCACCTTGATAAACACTTGTAAATGAACCATAATCATTTAAAAGGTTTTAAACAAAACTTACTTATTAATGTTATGAATTATATTAATAAACATGAATTTTGAGCTTTCTCTAGACTAGGACAATTATTTATGTCTTTGGTGCAAAGTAATAAATTTTTAAATTAATAAAATTTATAATGTGCTAGAAAAAATCAAATCAAGTCTCTTGATCTTTAAATTCATTTTAAATTATTCAAGCATTATTTATAACAATTTTTTTTATAAATGGGATTAATAGACATAGGGCTTTTAATTAAATGTATAGTAATTGGATTAAATCAAAATAGTATTTCTATTAATAGTTATGTCCAAAATAGTCAAACTATTCAAAATAAACATACAACAAATTAATCATCAAAATAATTCTCAAAAATATTTTATAATAGATGCAACATATTACACATTTTATAAAGTGTCTAAAACAATTTTATTTGCAATTTTTGAATTTACTGCTTTAAAGTTATTACAAAAATACTCAAATTCACGATTTGAAATTTGAATATTTTAAACTAGGTCAAATTTGAAATTTAAAAGTTCCAGCAGATTCTACTTGTCGAGGGCTTCAATTTGATATAAAATTTGTCCAATTTGGGTCAAGGGTTAAAAAGTTATGATAATTCTAAGTGGCAGGGGCTTTTCTGCAAAATAGCCAATTTAATTCTATTCGGAAATAAAACAGAAAAAGGCCGGCCACGTGGCGCACTGTGATTGGCTGGGCTCGGCTTGGCTCGGCTTAAGTCGCGGCTCGGCTCGGCTCCAGTCGATTTGGATCGTCAGATCCAGATCGGACGGATCTGACTCATCGGTACCGATTCGTGCGAAGCGATCTAATCGGGGCCGCACGTTTTAGATCGGACGGATCTGGGAGCGTCGACAAATACCTGGCGGCGCCGGTGGCCGGAGTTGATGGTGGTGGCGGCGCGGCAGCTCGGCACGGACGGCGACGGCGCTACGGAGCGTCCCCGGCTTCGAGGAGACGACGAAGAGCTGCGTAGAGTCGCGGCGAAGAAGATGGCCGCGCAGTCGACCACGCACGCGTCCGGGAGCGGCAGGTATTGCTCGGGCGGAGCCGTGGCTGCTCCGGCGACCTCATCGAGCACGGCCCGCACGCTCTGGCTGCGGAGGGAGGCAGGGAAAAAGGTCAGGAAGGTGCGTCTCGGCATGGGCTAGAGAAAAGAGGTGAGTACGGGCTCGGGTGTTCGGTTACACCGCCGGAATCGAAGAAAAATGCGACGGCGGCCGTGCAACTCCGGCGAGCTCTCGCGGCAGCCTGGAGGCGTATTAGGTTAGGGTTTTTGGGGCAAAACGAAGAGGAGGGTGCGGAGGTTTTATAGGCCGAACGGGGAAAACCAAAAACGCGACAATCACGCCGGATTTGGGAACGAAAACGGAAGCGGATTTCTCGGCCGGAGGAGGAAGAAGCGGTGACGTCATCGCTGATGTCATCGGTTTTTCTTTTTCTGATTTTTTTTTATTTTAATTATATCTTTTGATTTAAATGTCCAAAAGAAGTCAAATAAATTTCTAAAAATTTGTAAAATTCATATCTATGTTTTATAACATTAGTGGGCATGTTTTGAATAAGTTTGAAAATTAATATTTTGTAATATTCATTAAATACAAGTTTGACACTTAAAGTCAAATCTGAAATTATATTTTATTAAATTTTCTTTTGGATGAATAAAATTTGTAAGATACCCATATTCAAAATATGTTTGAATTTAAGTTATTTAAACTCATATTCCAATATTAAATAGATTTTAGCTTTAATAGATTATTATATTACAACTATTTGTAATGAAAGGAGAAAATGTAATGTAATCATTTTTTAATTCAAATTATTTTGTGCACCATTAAGTTTCATAATATGATAATTCATTTGAAAACTTTATAACATATCTTTATAATAGATTTTAGATTAAATTCTTTTCTTATATAGAGAATATATATTCATGAAAATCATTTTATGTTTTGAAAATAAGTGAAAATCATTTTAAGCTAATGAAATGTTTATTTGGATAATCCATTTATTATAAAATATATGAAGTTGTTAAAGTTATAAACCATGGGTTGAAATTTCAACACTATGTTTTTGAACTTAGTTGAAATAATGAAAAACCATTTGGCAAATAGATCATGTTTTAATTTGTTTAAAATAACACTTGTAAATATTATTTTAATTTATGAATAGCTATGGGTAAGTGGTTGAAATCTAATACTTATGTTGAATTTTTTTTATTATAATGAAATGGTTTGAAATTTTGTAAAACTTTTGTCAAATTTCATGTTGAGGTTTAGTAACTACAATGGATAATAAATTGTTTAACTTGAAACAACTTTTGGAAGAAATGATGAACTGAGATATTTGAAATATTAAATCTTTTCATGATGCTTGAAGTCTTTTATAGTTGGTTCCCTTATGCATTTTAATATTTTATTTTAATCAAAAACAAAAGTTTTAAATTTTTGTGATTTTTAAACATTCCAAAGTATTGGGATGTTACATTAGCGTCCGCACCCCTTTCTGTATTAAGTTGCATGTAACATATTATCGCCTTAAGCAATGTTGTAAAATAGGTAAGTAACATCATCCTTCGATAAAGTACTACTATTTTAGCCCTGGTAGCAACAGTACATCTACAACCTTAGAGCTTTTTGTCACTGCCCCAGATTAAATAGAGACATGAACCTACTATCGAGCATAAATACCCCCTCTTGGAGTTACGAGCATCTACTTGGCTAGAGCACACACAAGTAACGGAGAGCACGCAAGATCATTAAATAGCACACACATGATATATTATGAAGCAATAACTTTAGTAATCAATATTCATCGGATCCCAGAAAACACAACATGGAGAATTACATAAAGATGATCTTGATCATGATTGGCAGCTCACGAGATCTAAACATGATAGCACAAGAGGAGATGACAACCATCTAGCTATTGCTATGGACCCGTAGTCCAAGGTAAACAACTCATGCATCAGTCCGGAGGCGGTCATGGCGACGTAGAGGCCTCCGGGGACGATTCCCCCTCCCGGGAGGGTGCCGGGGAGCAGTTCTGATCTCTCTCGAAGTGGTCGTGACGACGGCGGCGGCTCATAACCCGTGGAGGAAAAAGTGTTCAACCATGCTCTGTTTGTAGGTCAGGTGGGTTATATGGGCGAAAGACCAAGGTCGGTGGGCGCCCGAGGGGGCCTCCTCACCTCCTGGCGCTGCTGGCAGTGGGGCCGTGCCACCGGGCGATGAGGCCGCCTCGCGACCCCTCTTCGTCTCGTCTTCCGTTTTCCTGGACGCAAATATTCCAAAAATAAATCCTGGTTGACTCGTTTCCAATTTGGCAGATATTTTCTTAAGAGTTTTTGTGAAACCAAAACCAGCAGAAAACAGGGAAATGGCACTTTGGCATCTTGTTAATAGGTTTGTCCCAGAAAATGCATAAAACTATATAAAGTTCATATAAAACATGTAATAACATGATATAACATAGAATGGAACACAAGAAATTATGGATACGTTGGAGACGTATCAACATCGCTAAGCTTAGTTCTACTCGTCCCGAGTAGGCAAGAACGATAAAAGAAGAATAATTTCTGGAGTGACATGCTTAAACACAATATTGATTATGTAATAATGTAAGGCATGTAAACTGAGGTCAAATGAATAAGGGTTGTAGTTTATATTGATATCAAACGAGTAATGAATAAACAAGTAGGTGAAGCAAGCAAAGCTTTCAATGATATAGTACTAGATAGCAATCAACTGTGCAAAGTATATATTAAACACGATTTAAGCTTCAAGCACAACAATATAATCATCTAATGCTTCCAACAAACGGTGCCTCTGCCAGTGTAGCAGGTTATGTAGTGCTCTAGCGTAACATGGGTAAAACCACACATCAGCTTTATAGAAACACGCAAAGCAATAAATAAGTAATGAATGACAACAAGTCATGTAATGTAAGATGGATGTTGCATGGCAATATATCTCGGAACAGCTATGGAAATACTGTATTAGGTAGGTATGGTGACTGTTTTGAGGAAGATATTTGGCTTATGTGTAGGAGAACAAGATGAAGATCTCTTACGAGTTTGGATGTACCCGCGAAAAATGCACCAACTCTCAATGTGAGAAAGGGCAAAGATTAGTACCGAAGAGGCTAGCAATATGGTGGTGGAAGTGCCATGAAAACCGCAGTTTAGAACTCACAAGTAAAAAGATTCCAAATAAAAATATGATCATGCAAGGCATAATGAAAATTACTCCTAGGGGTGTTGTGGCAAATGAACAAATCACTGTTGGGTTTTGGGAACCGACCGTAGCGCATAACATAAAGTCATTACGGTTGCTTTAGGCTAATAGAAGTCATATACCATTATGCAATCAACTGGAAATTTAAGTGTGGCACATTTTTCAAGTTTCTCTAGACCAACCATTTAATCATTCGACTTTACAAGACCATCATGTTTACAATTAAGCAAATTAATATCTCAAAACAACATCGATGATTCAAGTGACACAATTTAATGATCTACAAGATTCATGTATCATTTAATTATACCATCAACCACATTTAGCATTTTATGTTCTCAACCAAACACCAATCAATTTATTTAGAAGATAACCTCTCCAAGTAAATAAACAATGAGATATGAGAGTATGATATAACAAAGCTAACAGCTCTAACGAGAGATGCATGAAAAACAAGAGCTAGGGAGCAAACGATAACAAAAGACAAATTGTCAACGAATATAAGTGAAGAATACGAGTATTCATATGAAAAAGCGGAGCGTGTCTCTCTCCCACACAAAATAATGCTAGGATCCAATTTATTCAGAGAATGAAAATACCAAACACAAAAACAAAAAACAAACAAATGCTTCACGACAAGAACATAAGATGTGATGGAATTAAAATATAGTTTCACTAGAAAGGACCTGATAGTTGGTCGATGAAGAAGGGAATGCCTTGGGCATCCAAAAGCTTTGACTCTTGAGTATTCTTGAATTATATTGGGATGAACCACCGGGGCATCCCCAAGCTTTGCCGTTACTATCCTCTTGATCACATTATATCATCCTTCTCTCTTGAGCCTTCAAAACTTCCTCCACACCAAAGTTAGAGTAACTTCATTAGAGCGTTAGTGCACAAAAAAATTATGATATTCTGTAGGAACACAATTTCTACCATTGCTACTGGACATTAGCTACAGCCACTTGAATAGAATCTGTCAAGAAGAATTTTTTTGAGTAACTTCACTTGCTCAGATCAGAAAACTCAAAACTAATGAAAGTTGTGTATACATCTGAGGATTGCGCACAAAAAAGGGCAGCTTTTTCTGAAGTTCCAGTAGGGATATATGAATTTTACGTTGGACTGCAGAAATCTGTTTTAGCACAGGAATTGAATTTAAGTATCAACTTTCAACTAGAGACTTAACTTGACACAACATTACAATAAAATAAGGATACAAAGTAATTGCTACATAAATAGGACAAGTCCTTGACACAAACAAAACAAAATAAGAGGAAACAAAAGTGGATTGTCTCCCATAAGCGCTTTTGTTTAACGCCTTTGAGCTAGGTACAAAGTAAAACTCAAGTATTATCAAGAGATGAAGCATCCACACCATAATTTGAACGAAAAAAAAGAATGAAAAGGTAGCTTCATTATTTTCCTAGGGAAGTGTTCCATACCTTTCTCGATTGGGAACTGGTACTTGATGGTACCTTCTTTCATATCAATAATAGCACCCACAATTCTCAGAAAGGGTCTTCCCAACACAATTGGACAAGATGGATTGCATTCAAAAGCCAAGACAACAAAATCAACGGGGACCAGCTTATTATTAAACATAAAAGGAATATCCTTGATCCTCCCCAAAGGTTTCATAAAAGCATTATCAGCAAGAAAAATATCCATATAACAATGTTCCAATGGTGGCAAATCAAACATATCATAAAGCTTTTTAGGCATAACAGAAATACTTGCACCAAGGTCACATAAAGCATTGAAATCAAATTTATCTATTTTCATTTTAATGATGGGCTCCCAACCATCTTCTAACTTCCTAGGGATAGAAGCTCCAAGTTTTAATTTATCTTCCCTAGCTTTAATGAGAGCATTTGTAATACGAGCAGTAAAAGCCAAATTAAGAGAGCTAGCAGTAGGACTTGTTGGCACTTTTTGCAAGAACTTAATAAATTCAAGATATTAAAATTATTAAAATCAAAATTATTATCATCAAAGCAAACCGAACCACATTCTCTCACGTTCTTAAAAATTTCAGCACTTTTGTCAACACTAGTTTCAGCAGTTTTAGAAAATTTTAAATATTTTGAGGAAGTAGAGGAGACATTTCCAACACCAACTATGTTACCATGGATAGTAGGAGGCTTAATAACATGTGAAACACAATTATTTTCAGAGGTAGTAATAGTAAAAAAATTAACAATGTTAGCCACTTTCTCTAGGTCTCTCTCTCTTTCCCATCTAGCACGAAGTTGAGCCATTAATCTAACATTTTCATCAATTTGAATTTGGATGGCATTCATTTTAGCAAAGAGATTATTATCTTTAGTTTCAGTAGGCATAACTTTACATTTTAAAATATACCCATCAAGGACAAGACTCTCAACTTTAGACGCAAGAATATCAATTTTCCCAAGCTTTTCCTCAATAGTTTTATTAAACAAAGTTTGTGTAGTGGTAAAATCTTTTAACATGGCTTCAAGTTCAGAGGTGGTAGTCCTATTTTTGTTATAAGAATTACCATAAGAGTTGCATTATTAGGAGGATAGGAATTATAATTGTTATTACCATAGTTGTTCCTATAGGCATTGTTCTTGAAATTGTTACTTTTAATGAAATTCACATCAACATGCTCTCCTGGTGCAATTAAAGAAGCTAAGGGAACATTATAGGGATCAATATGGGATTTACCACAAGCAAGCATAGACATAATAATATCACTCTTTTCACTCAAAGAGGAGGTTTCTTCAACATAATTTACCTTTTTACCTTGAGGTGTCCTCTCCGTATGCCATTCAGGATAATACACCATCATATCAAGAGTTTTGTTGCAGCCCCCAAAGTGATGGACATAAAAGTACCTCCAGCGGCTGAATCCAATAGGTTTCTTGAAGAAAAATTCAGTCCTGCATAAAAGGTTTGGATGATCATCCAAGCAGTCAGTTCATGGGTTGGGCAATTCGTTATCATAGATTTCATTCCTTCCCAAGCTTGAGCAACATGTTGATTATCAAGTTGTTTAAATATCATGATGGTACTTCTTAGAGAAATAATCTTAGCAGGTGGATAGTATTTTCCAATGAAAGCATCTTTGCATTTAATCCATGAATCAATACTATTCCAAGGCAATGAAAGCAACCATTCTGTAGCTCTTCCTCTCAAAGAGTGTCGGCCCGGTGGGAACTGGGGTATCAAGAGTCCATTCCCCCAGGCCTCGCTCGCGGGCCAGACAGACGAAGCGACTAAGGACTAGGCGTCACCGCCTGACGGGACCCTCGAGAGGCGATTCCCCTCGAGGGCCTGAAGAGGGAGCGAGGGCCTCAAGGGAACCCTCGCCTCAGGGGATCTTCCCCGTCAAGGAACCAACCCGCCTGAGGGAAGTCCGGCAGGAATCTCCCCTCAGGCCTGAAGGGAAACGTTGTCGCCAAGGAATCCCAACAGAGCGCACGTGACCTCTGCCACGCCCGTACAGAGGCGCTCACACCCCTGTCGCTGTCCCTGGCGATAAAGCAGTCAACAAAGCGGCACCACCTGCTGCACAGCTGTGAGGACCTTCTACTCTGACGATAAAGCGGGTGGACGGCGCAACCCTCCAACAGAGATCGTCATCGTGGGCTCCACCTCAGAGACTGCCCGCCCTGCAGGTAGTACGAGCGCGGTCGGCCGCTGGTCGGCCACGGCGCCACCTTTAACGACAATGGACCGAGTCCATGGACGGATGAAGCGCGGTGGACTCGAGATCTACCCCGCCACTGGCAAGTGGGAGCCACCTTGAAGGCCAAGCCAAAAAAGAAGGCCCGAGGCGCCTATAAAAAGGAGGAGACGTCCATCGCAGGAGGGGTCGGCCTCTTGCGTGCAAAACACCCTTGTAAACCCTAGTAGCTCTTGTTAGGTTAGCCTCTGGCTGGAGGAGGAAGAAGACCATTGCTTCCCTCCCCAGGCAAGAACTGCCTCAAGGGGGCTTCCAGCAAGATCAATTGACTGTAATCTCCCACATATAATACAGACAGACAGGAGTAGCGGTCTTACCTCCTCACGAGGGCCGTGAACCTGGGTAAAGGACAGTGTTTTCCTTGGTCGGGTGTGCGTTTTCTTCGGGTCCGGCGAGCAACGTCGCGGAGCCACTTGAGGGTCTAGACCTCCGCGTTCAATCCCCTTTCGAACTACACTTCAGGAAGTGACTACCCCCGATTCCTGGGAGTTATAACCCGACATTTGGCGCGCCAGGTAGGGGATTGAGGCGCGTCAACAACCTTCGAGTTCGTCTCCGTGCCATGGTGAACACGCGCGCCACCCGCACCGCTCGAATCAGCCGGCGTGCGCCCGTGGGAGCACGCGCGCCCCCAGGTGCCGCGACCACCCGCGCGACCGCCCGCGCAAGGCGGGGTCGACCCCGCCAAGAGAAGCATGTCCCTTCTGGCCCTCAGGCGGAGGCGCCGGAGCCCGACACCGAGCACCAGGAGGACGCGCAGTCGTCGCACCCGACGCAGCCCCCGAGCGGCTCGGGCCCAGGGAGGACGGACCCCGCACCTCACAGGGCGCTGCTCATGGCGCATGAGCTGCTCCGCTACCAGCCCACCGCTGAGTTCCACGAGCAGTGGCTCCAACGCGTCAACCACCTCGTCGGCATCACCACGACACGCCCCGCTCCGTCGCAGTCCAACGCGCCCCCTCTCTCGCGGGCACGGTCGCGACAAATGCGCCTCCGCCACCTCCGGGACCAGCGCCGATCGCGGCACAGAGGGCTGCTTCGCACGCAACCTCGCCGCGCGATTGCATGACTGTGAAGCGCACCGCGCCCGACGCCCGTGTGGGGATGGAGCTCCAGCGGGACCGCCAGAACAGGCTCGTGGAGGATCTCGGCCAGGCGGGACAGCAGAACCGCGGCACGCTTCAGCACGGGGTCGCTACGTACACCTCGGGCTGCATGGCGTTCACTCGCTCTCTGCGCCGCGTGGTCTGGCCGCAGAAGTTCAGGCCAGCCCTTCCGAAGGCTACGACGGCTCTAGCAACCCTGTCGAGTTCCTGCAGCTCTACACCACCTCCATCCAAGCTGCGGGGGGAGACGACAAGGTCATGGCCAACTGGTTCTCCCACGCGCTACGCGACTCTGCGATGTCGTGGCTCCTGAACCTACCGGAGGACTCTGTGAACTCCTGGGAGGAGCTCTGCAAGCAGTTCGTCTCCAACTTCAAGGGGACGTACGAGCGCGCCCTCACCCACAACGACATGCGCGCTGTGGTGCAGAGGAAGGACGAAACGCTCCGCAAATACATCCAGCGATTCAGCCAAGTGCGCAACAAGATCCCGAACATCCCCGACACTCAAGTCATCGTCGCCTTCCGCGAGGGCGTCACCAACAGCAGGATGCTTGAGAAACTGGGCATCCACGACAAGCTCACCTCCGTGGTCAAGCTGTTTGACATGGCGGACAAGTGCGCCAAGGCTGAAGAGGGGCTCCTCTTCGTGAAAATGTCCTCGAGGGGGGACGATCATGCTGAGGGGTCCAAGAGCCAGAAGAAGAAGGAGGAGCCCAAGCGCAAGGCCACCACAGTTCTCGCGGCAGAGCCCGACACAAAGGGCACCCGTAGGGACTCCCCCGAGGCGGGAGAAAGGAAAGATGATCACCGCCCCTTCTGCATCTACCACAACAGGCACGGCCACTCTACGGAGTCCTGCTACGACCTCAAAAGGTTAAGCAAGGAGCGCGAGCAAGCAGAAGACAGCGGCGGCCGCGGTCGAGGCCGTGGCTACCGCGGAGGCGGACGCAAGGGTGGCTACCAGAAACCATCTAGAAATGGAGCCAACGCCAAAGAAAAGAACGGCAACCTCCCTGACGAAGAAGATGGCGGCTACCAAGCCCCGAGGGGCGCCATCGCCTGCATCCTAGGAGGGGCGCAGGCGCCAAAGTCGAACCACCAGTTCAAGCTGTTCGCCCGTGAGCTCAACGCTGCCCTCCCAAGCACGGAAACCTCCAGGCCCCTCAAGTGGTCGCAGTACACCATCGCCCCTCAAGTGGTCACTGCCCCAGATTAAATAGAGACATGAACCTACTATCGAGCATAAATACCCCCTCTTGGAGTTACGAGCATCTACTTGGCTAGAGCACACACAAGTAACGGAGAGCACGCAAGATCATTAAATAGCACACACATGATATATTATGAAGCAATAACTTTAGTAATCAATATTCATCGGATCCCAGAAAACACAACATGGAGAATTACATAAAGATGATCTTGATCATGATTGGCAGCTCACGAGATCTAAACATGATAGCACAAGAGGAGATGACAACCATCTAGCTATTGCTATGGACCCGTAGTCCAAGGTAAACTACTCACGCATCAGTCCGGAGGCGGTCATGGCGACGTAGAGGCCTCCGGGGACGATTCCCCCTCCCGGGAGGGTGCCGGGGAGCAGTTCTGATCTCTCTCGAAGTGGTCGTGACGACGGCGGCGGCTCGGAACCCGTGGAGGAAAAAGTGTTCAACCATGCTCTGTTTGTAGGTCAGGTGGGTTATATGGGCGAAATACCAAGGTCGGTGGGCGCCCGAGGGGGCCTCCTCACCTCCTGGCGCTGCTGGCAGTGGGGCCGTGCCACCAGGCGATGAGGCCGCCTCGCGACCCCTCTTCGTCTCGTCTTCCGTTTTCCTGGACGCAAATATTCCAAAAATAAATCCTGGTTGACTCGTTTCCAATTTGGCAGATATTTTCTTAAGAGTTTTTGTGAAACCAAAACCAGCAGAAAACAGGGAAATGGCACTTTGGCATCTTGTTAATAGGTTTGTCCCAGAAAATGCATAAAACTATATAAAGTTCATATAAAACATGTAATAACATGATATAACATAGAATGGAACACAAGAAATTATGGATACGTTGGAGACGTATCACATCCCCAAGCTTAGTTCTACTCGTCCCGAGTAGGCAAGAACGATAAAAGAAGAATAATTTCTGGAGTGACATGCTTAAACACAATATTGATTATGTAATAATGTAAGGCATGTAAACTGAGGTCAAATGAATAAGGGTTGTAGTTTATATTGATATCAAACGAGTAATGAATAAACAAGTAGGTGAAGCAAGCAAAGCTTTCAATGATATAGTACTAGATAGCAATCAACTGTGCAAAGTATATATTAAACACGATTTAAGCTTCAAGCACAACAATATAATCATCTAATGCTTCCAACAAACGGTGCCTCTGCCAGTGTAGCAGGTTATGTAGTGCTCTAGCGTAACATGGGTAAAACCACACATCAGCTTTATAGAAACACGCAAAGCAATAAATAAGTAATGAATGACAACAAGTCATGTAATGTAAGATGGATGTTGCATGGCAATATATCTCGGAACAGCTATGGAAATACTGTATTAGGTAGGTATGGTGACTGTTTTGAGGAAGATATTTGGCTTATGTGTAGGAGAACAAGATGAAGATCTCTTACGAGTTTGGATGTACCCGCGAAAAATGCACCAACTCTCAATGTGAGAAAGGGCAAAGATTAGTACCGAAGAGGCTAGCAATATGGTGGTGGAAGTGCCATGAAAACCGCAGTTTAGAACTCACAAGTAAAAAGATTCCAAATAAAAATATGATCATGCAAGGCATAATGAAAATTACTCCTAGGGGTGTTGTGGCAAATGAACAAATCACTGTTGGGTTTTGGGAACCGACCGTAGCGCATAACATAAAGTCATTACGGTTGCTTTAGGCTAATAGAAGTCATATACAATTATGCAATCAACTGGAAATTTAAGTGTGGCACATTTTTCAAGTTTCTCTAGACCAACCATTTAATCATTCGACTTTACAAGACCATCATGTTTACAATTAAGCAAATTAATATCTCAAAACAACATCGATGATTCAAGTGACACAATTTAATGATCTACAAGATTAATGTATCATTTAATTATACCATCAACCACATTTAGCATTTTATGTTCTCAACCAAACACCAATCAGTTTATTTAGAACATAACCTCTCCAAGTAAATAAACAATGAGATATGAGAGTATGATATAACAAAGCTAACAGCTCTAACGAGAGATGCATGAAAAACAAGAGCTAGGGAGCAAACGATAACAAAAGACAAATTGTCAACGAATATAAGTGAAGAATACGAGTATTCATATGAAAAAGCGGAGCGTGTCTCTCTCCCACACAAAATAATGCTAGGATCCAATTTATTCAGAGAATGAAAATACCAAACACAAAAACAAAAAACAAACAAATGCTTCACGACAAGAACATAAGATGTGATGGAATTAAAATATAGTTTCACTAGAAAGGACCTGATAGTTGGTCGATGAAGAAGGGAATGCCTTGGGCATCCAAAAGCTTTGACTCTTGAGTATTCTTGAATTATATTGGGATGAACCACCGGGGCATCCCCAAGCTTTGCCGTTACTATCCTCTTGATCACATTATATCATCCTTCTCTCTTGATCCTTCAAAACTTCCTCCACACCAAAGTTAGAGTAACTTCATTAGAGCGTTAGTGCACAAAAAAATTATGATATTCTGTAGGAACACAATTTCTACCATTGCTACTGGACATTACCTACAGCCACTTGAATAGAATCTGTCAAGACGATTTTTTTTGAGTAACTTCACTTGCTCAGATCAGAAAACTCAAAACTAATGAAAGTTGTGTATACATCTGAGGATTGCGCACAAAAAAGGGCAGCTTTTTCTGAAGTTCCAGTAGGGATATATGAATTTTACGTTGGACTGCAGAAATCTGTTTTAGCACAGGAATTGAATTTAAGTATCAACTTTCAACTAGAGACTTAACTTGACACAACATTACAATAAAATAAGGATACAAAGTAATTGCTACATAAATAGGACAAGTCCTTGACACAAACAAAACAAAATAACAGGAAACAAAAGTGGATTGTCTCCCATAAGCGCTTTTGTTTAACGCCTTTGAGCTAGGTACAAAGTAAAACTCAAGTATTATCAAGAGATGAAGCATCCACACCATAATTTGAACGGAAAAAAAGAATGAAAAGGTAGCTTCATTATTTTCCTAGGGAAGTGTTCCATACCTTTCTCGATTGGGAACTAGTACTTGATGGTACCTTCTTTCATATCAATAATAGCACCCACAATTCTCAGAAAGGGTCTTCCCAACACAATTGAACAAGATGGATTGCATTCAATAGCCAAGACAACAAAATCAACGGGGACCAGCTTATTATTAAACATAAAAGGAATATCCTTGATCCTCCCCAAAGGTTTCATAAAAGCATTATCAGCAAGAAAAATATCCATATAACAATGTTCCAATGGTGGCAAATCAAACATATCATAAAGCTTTTTAGGCATAACAGAAATACTTGCACCAAGGTCACATAAAGCATTGAAATCAAATTTATCTATTTTCATTTTAATGATGGGCTCCCAACCATCTTCTAACTTCCTAGGGATAGAAGCTCCAAGTTTTAATTTATCTTCCCTAGCTTTAATGAGAGCATTTGTAATACGAGCAGTAAAAGCCAAATTAAGAGAGCTAGCAGTAGGACTTGTTGGCACTTTTTGCAAGAACTTAATAAATTCAAGATATTAAAATTATTAAAATCAAAATTATTATCATCAAAGCAAACCGAACCACATTCTCTCACGTTCTTAAAAATTTCAGCACTTTTGTCAACACTAGTTTCAGCAGTTTTAGGAAATTTTAAATATTTTGAGGAAGTAGAGGAGACATTTCCAACACCAACTATTTTACCATGGATAGTAGGAGGCTTAATAACATGTGAAACACAATTATTTTCAGAGGTAGTAATAGTAAAAAAATTAACAATGTTAGCCACTTTCTCTAGGTCTCTCTCTCTTTCCCATCTAGCACGAAGTTGAGCCATTAATCTAACATTTTCATCAATTTGAATTTGGATGGCATTCATTTTAGCAAAGAGATTATTATCTTTAGTTTCAGTAGGCATAACTTTACATTTTAAAATATACCCATCAAGGACAAGACTCTCAACTTTAGACGCAAGAATATCAATTTTTCCAAGCTTTTCCTCAATAGTTTTATTAAACAAAGTTTGTGTAGTGATAAAATCTTTTAACATGGCTTCAAGTTCAGAGGTGGTAGTCCTATTTTTGCTATAAGAATTACCATAAGAGTTGCATTATTAGGAGGATAGGAATTATAATTGTTATTACCATAGTTGTTCCTATAGGCATTGTTCTTGAAATTGTTACTTTTAATGAAATTCACATCAACATGCTCTCCTGGTGCAATTAAAGAAGCTAAGGGAACATTATAGGGATCAATATGGGATTTACCACAAGCAAGCATAGACATAATAATATCACTCTTTTCACTCAAAGAGGAGGTTTCTTCAACATAATTTACCTTTTTACCTTGAGGTGTCCTCTCCGTATGCCATTCAGGATAATACACCATCATATCAAGAGTTTTGTTGCAGCCCCCAAAGTGATGGACATAAAAGTACCTCCAGCGGCTGAATCCAATAGGTTTCTTGAAGAAAAATTCAGTCCTGCATAAAAGGTTTGGATGATAATCCAAGCAGTCAGTTCATGGGTTGGGCAATTCGTTATCATAGATTTCATTCCTTCCCAAGCTTGAGCAACATGTTGATTATCAAGTTGTTTAAATATCATAATGGTACTTCTTAGAGAAATAATCTTAGCAGGTGGATAGTATTTTCCAATGAAAGCATCTTTGCATTTAATCCATGAATCAATACTATTCCAAGGCAATGAAAGCAACCATTCTGTAGCTCTTCCTCTCAAAGAGTGTCGGCCCGGTGGGAACTGGGGTATCAAGAGTCCATTCCCCCCAGGCCTCGCTCGCGGGCCAGACAGACGAAACGACTAAGGACTAGGCGTCACCGCCTGACGGGACCCTCGAGAGGCGATTCCCCTCGAGGGCCTGAAGAGGGAGCGAGGGCCTCAAGGGAACCCTCGCCTCAGGGGATCTTCCCCGTCAAGGAACCAACCCGCCTGAGGGAAGTCCGGCAGGAATCTCCCCTCAGGCCTGAAGGGAAACGTTGTCGCCAAGGAATCCCAACAGAGCGCACGTGACCTCTGCCACGCCCGTACAGAGGCGCTCACACCCCTGTCGATGTCCCTGGCGATAAAGCAGTCAACAAAGCGGCACCACCTGCTGCACAGCTGTGAGGGCCTTCTACTCTGACGATAAAGCGGGTGGACGGCGGAACCGTCCAACAGAGATCGTCATCGTGGGCTCCACCTCAGAGACTGCCCACCCTGCAGGTAGTACGAGCGCGGTCGGCCGCTGGTCGGCCACGGCGCCACCTTTAACGACAATGGACCGAGTCCATGGACGGATGAAGCGCGGTGGACTCGAGCTCTACCCCGCCACTGGCAAGTGGGAGCCACCTTGAAGGCCAAGCCAAAAAAGAAGGCCCGAGGCGCCTATAAAAGGGAGGAGACGTCCATCGCAGGAGGGGTCGGCCTCTCGCGTGCAAAACACCCTTGTAAACCCTAGTAGCTCTTGTTAGGTTAGCCTCTGGCTGGAGGAGGAAGAAGACCATTGCTTCCCTCCCCAGGCAAGAACTGCCTCAAGGGGGCTTCCGGCAAGATCAATTGACTGTAATCTCCCACATATAATACAGACAGACAGGAGTAGCGGTCTTACCTCCTCACGAGGGCCGTGAACCTGGATAAAGGACAGTGTTTTCCTTGGTCGGGTGTGCGTTTTCTTCGGGTCCGGCGAGCAACGTCGCGGAGCCACTTGAGGGTCTAGACCTCCGCGTTCAATCCCCTTTCGAACTACACTTCAGGAAGTGACTACCCCCGATTCCTGGGAGTTATAACCCGACATTTGGCGCGCCAGGTAGGGGATTGAGGCGCGTCAACAACCTTCGAGTTCGTCTCCGTGCCATGGTGAACACGCGCGCCACCCGCACCGCTCGAATCAGCCGGCGTGCGCCCGTGGGAGCACGCGCGCCCCCAGGTGCCGCGACCACCCGCGCGACCGCCCGCGCAAGGCGGGGTCGACCCCGCCAAGAGGAGCATGTCCCTTCTGGCCCTCAGGCGGAGGCGCCGGAGCCCAACGCCGAGCACCAGGAGGACGCGCAGTCGTCGCACCCGACGCAGCCCCCGAGCGGCTCGGGCCCAGGGAGGACGGACCCCGCGCCTCACACGGCGCTGCTCATGGCGCAGGAGCTGCTCCACTACCAGCCCACCGCTGAGGCCCACGAGCAGTGGCTCCAACGCGTCAACCACCTCGTCGGCATCACCACGACACGCCCCGCTCCGTCGCAGTCCAACGCGCCCCCTCTCTCGCGGGCACGGTCGCGACAAATGCGCCTCCGCCACCTCCGGGACCAGCGCCGATCGCGGCACAGAGGGCTGCTTCGCACGCAACCTCGCCGCGCGATTGCATGACTGTGAAGCGCACCGCGCCCGACGCCCGTGTGGGGATGGAGCTCCAGCGGGACCGCCAGAACAGGCTCGTGGAGGATCTCGGCCAGACGGGACAGCAGAACCGCGGCACGCTTCAGCACGGGGTCGCTACGTACACCTCGGGCTGCATGGCGTTCACTCGCTCTCTGCGCCGCGTGGTCTGGCCGCAGAAGTTCAGGCCAGCCCTTCCAAAGGCTACGACGGCTCTAGCAACCCTGTCGAGTTCCTGCAGCTCTACACCACCTCCATCCAAGCTGCAGGGGGAGACGACAAGGTCATGGCCAACTGGTTCTCCCACGCGCTACGCGACTCTGCGATGTCGTGGCTCCTGAACCTACCGGAGGACTCTGTGAACTCCTGGGAGGAGCTCTGCAAGCAGTTCGTCTCCAACTTCAAGGGGACGTACGAGCGCGCCCTCACCCACAACGACATGCGCGCTGTGGTGCAGAGGAAGGACGAAACGCTCCGCAAATACATCCAGCGATTCAGCCAAGTGCGCAACAAGATCCCGAACATCCCCGACACTCAAGTCATCGTCGCCTTCCGCGAGGGCGTCACCAACAGCAGGATGCTTGAGAAACTGGGCATCCACGACAAGCTCACCTCCGTGGTCAAGCTGTTTGACATGGCGGACAAGTGCGCCAAGGCTGAAGAGGGGCTCCTCTTCGTGAAAATGTCCTCGAGGGGGGACGATCATGCTGAGGGGTCCAAGAGCCAGAAGAAGAAGGAGGAGCCCAAGCGCAAGGCCACCGCAGTTCTCGCGGCAGAGCCCAACACAAAGGGCACCCGTAGGGACTCCCCCGAGGCGGGAGAAAGGAAAGATGATCACCGCCCCTTCTGCATCTACCACAACAGGCGCGGCCACTCTACGGAGTCCTGCTACGACCTCAAAAGGTTAAGCAAGGAGCGCGAGCAAGCAGAAGACAGCGGCGGCCGCGGTCGAGGCCGTGGCTACCGCGGAGGCGGACGCAAGGGTGGCTACCAGAAACCATCTAGAAATCGAGCCAACGCCAAAGAAAAGAACGGCAACCTCCCTGACGAAGAAGATGGCGGCTACCAAGCCCCGAGGGGCGCCATCGCCTGCATCCTAGGAGGGGCGCAGGCGCCAAAGTCGAACCACCAGTTCAAGCTGTTCGCCCGTGAGCTCAACGCTGCCCTCCCAAGCACGGAAACCTCCAGGCCCCTCAAGTGGTCGCAGTACACCATCGCCTTCGACGCTCAGGACCACCCCAAGTCCACCAAGACTGTTGGAACCCTCCCGCTGGTCTGCACCCCCACCGTCGACAATGTGGCTGTCTCCAAGACGCTCATCGATGGCGCAGCAGGCCTGAACGTTATCTCCATAGATACATTCAAAGCGCTTCAAGTGCCCAACGAGAAGCTTATGCCCTCGAGGCCCTTCACGGGGGTCACCAGCGGCTCAATCGAGCCTCTAGGCTAGGTCAGGCTTGTCGTCACCTTCGGGAGCGAGGAAAATTACCGCACTGAGCACATCGACTTCGATGTTGCGCACATCGGCCTGCCGTACAACGCCATCCTCGGCCCACAGCGCTCGCGAAGTTCATGGCCGTCGCGCACCATGCGTACAACATGGTCAGGATCCCCGGCAGCGCCGGCACGATCACCATACGTGGGCATGTCCTGGACGCTACGCGCGCTGTGGAGACGGCCTACAAAACTGCCGCCATGGCCTTCCCCGCAG
Source organism: Poa annua (assembly GCA_026929855.1). Lineage (NCBI taxonomy): Eukaryota > Viridiplantae > Streptophyta > Magnoliopsida > Poales > Poaceae > Poa > Poa annua. The sequence continues at coordinate 77,069,217 of CM049426.1, forward strand.
ATGAGGACCAAGAGCCTCTCGAGAGGACCAAGAAGAAGAAGCAGTTGTTCTCTCAGGAGGCAGCTGCTACCAAGAAGATCTCTCTGAGCTCAGCGAGCTCGGGGGCTGAAGGCTTGGGGGCTAGCGTCACCATTGGCGCCGCGCTGCCTCCCAAATAGGAAAGCGCGCTCGTCGCCTTCCTCCAGGCAAACTCTGACATGTTCGCGTGGACACCGTCAGATATGTCTGGTGTACCGAGGGAGGTGATCGAGCACCACTTGGCAGTGTGCCCAAATGCGCGCCCCGTCAAGCAAAAAGCAAGAAAGCAAGCCCCCGAGAAGCAAGCATTCATCGTCAAGGAAGTCGAGAAGCTCAAAGCGGCAAAAGTAGTCCGCGAAGTCGTGCACCCCACTTGGCTCTCCAACGGCGTGGTAGTCCCGAAACCCGCCGGCGGAGGCCGCCTATGCATCGACTACACCGACGTAAACAAGGCCTGCCCCAAGGACCCTTACCCCATACCCAGAATTGACCAGATCGTGGACTCCACGGAAGACTACGACCTCCTCTGCTTCTTCGATGCCTTCTCTGGTTATCACCAGATTAAGATGGCTAAAGAGGACGAGGAGAAGACGGCTTTCCTCACCCCATGCGGTGTATATTGCTATGTCTGCATGCCCTTCGGCCTAAAAAATGCCGGAGCCACTTTCCAGAGGTTAATGAGGATAGCCCTTGGCGGGCAAATGGGGCGAAATGTTGAAGCATATGTCGATGACATAGTCGTGAAATCACGAGAAGGAAATACTCTTCTCGGAGACCTGGAAGAAACCTTCGCCAGCCTGCGCAAGGTGAACATCAAGCTCAACCCCGCCAAGTGCCTCTTTGGAGTACCTTCGGGCAAATTGCTCGGTTTCCTCGTGTCTCATCGAGGCATAGAGGCGAACCCAGAAAAAATCAAGGCCATAGAAGGCATGCAACCCCCACGTAGGCTCAATGACATGCAACGCCTGGCAGGCTGCATGGCCAGCTTGGGAAGGTTCATCTCCAAGTTCGGCGAAAGGGCCCTGCCGTTTTTCAAGATCATGAAAAGAACGGGCACTTTCAAGTGGACCCCTGAAGCTGAAAAAGCATTTGAGGACTTGAAGAAGTACTTGGCCAGCCCACCTGTAATGGTCGCCCCAAGGCCTGGCGATCACCTGAAGCTGTACTTATCAGCCACCACACAAACAGTCAGTCATGTCCTTGTGGCGGAAAGAGAGGAGCCTGTACTTCACAAGAAGAGTGCAACCACTCCAAAGAAAAAGCCTCCTGATAAAGAGCTCGACAAAGGGGCGGTCGTCACAAGGCCCACGCTAGGCCTAAAGACTCAAGAGGAGACTGCCCCGAGCCAACTGCTGCAAGAGGTTCATGCCGAGGGGACCGAGGAGCCTCAAAAGGCCAACATACTCGAGGCCACGTCCCTCGAGGCCAAGTCCCTCGAGGCCACGCCCCTCGAGGCCACGTCCCTCGGGGCCAAGCCCCTCGAGGCCAAGTCCCTCGAGGCCACGCCCCTCGGGGCTATGTCCCTCGAGGCCAAGCCCCTCGAGGTCAAGTCCCTCGAGGCCAAGTACCTTGAGGCCAAGTCCCTTGAGGCCAAGTCCATCGAGGCCAAGTCCCTTGAGGCCAACACCCTCGAGGCCCAGGACAAGCCCCTTGAAGCAGACCCCATCGAGTGCCAAGCTGGGCCACCTCAGGAGACGCCAAGGAGACAGAAACCACTCTCGTCGAGCATCCAGTTTACTTCGTCAGCACAGTACTGCGTGATGCTCACGAGCGGTACCCCATGCAGCAGAAGCTTCTCCTCGCGCTCCTCATCGCCTCAAGAAAGTTGCGGCACTACTTCCAGGGGCACCCCATCACGGTGGTAACCTCTTTCCCCCTGGACCAAATTCTGCACAACCCAAATGCAAAAGATCGTGTCGCAAGATGGAACATCGAGCTACAACCATTCAATTTGCGCTTCGATACCACAAGGGTAATCAAAGGAAGAGCGCTGGCAGACTTTGTTGCCGAATGGACTGATCCAACCCCTGAAGAGCCCTAGGAAGAAGAGCACGAGTCCTCTGGAGCTGCAATGCCCACCTACTGGACCATGAAGTTTGACGGAGCTTTCGCTTGTCGCTACGGTGGGGCAGGTGTAGTCCTGACCTCACCAAAAGGCGACAGGTTGTATTACGCAGTCCAGCTGTGCTTTGGAATTGACAAGATATCCAACAACATCGCCGAGTATGAAGGGCTGCTTGCTGGCCTACGCGCCGCAATCGCCCTTGGCGTCAAGCATATACTCATCAAAGGCGACTCCCAGCTGCTCGTCAACTTCTCCAACAAAAGCTACAAGGCCAAGGATGGCCACATGGCCGCATACCTTGAAGAGGTCCGTAGGCTGGAGAAGAACTTCACGGGAATGGAGCTCATGCACATCCCAGAAAAGAGAACCAAGAGGCTGCTGACATCGCCAAGCGCGCATCAAAGAGACAAGCCCAGCTGCCAGGTGTCTTTGAAGAAAGGCTCATCAAGGCATCCATAAAGCAGCCCCTAGAGGCCCTGCCCGCAAGTGCAGACGAAACGCTCCCGCCACCACCTACAAACGGAGCCCCAGGCTGCGGGCCCCCAACAGGGGAGCGTCTGTTGCTTACAGCGATGCACCAAGAGACAGGATGGATCGACGAGAGCAAAGACTACCTCCACAAAGGGATCCTTCCCGAGGAAGATGTCGAAGCGGAGCGAATTGTCCGCCAAGAGAAATCATACCAAATCCTCGAAGGAATTCTCTACCGCAAGCGCCCAAACGGCGTCGCGCTCAAGTGCGTCCCTCCTAAAGAAGGAAAAATACTGACTAAGGACATCCACAGTGGGGAATGCGGCCACCATTCGTGCGCCCGCACCCTCACAGGAAAAGTCTTCAGGAGCGGCTTCTACTGGCCTCAAGCGCTTCAAGATGCAGCAGACATCATTCAAGCTTGTGAAGCCTGCCAATTCCACGCCAAGCAAATCCACCAGCCAGCACTGGGCCTACAAACCATTCCTCTCTCGTGGCCATTTGCGGTCTGGGGGCTGGACATCCTGGGACATTTCCCAACGGCGCAAGGTGGATATCGCTACCTCTTCGTGGCCATCGACAAGTTCACAAAATGTCCTGAAGTGGAGGCGACGCGTACAATCACAACAGGCGTGGCGGTGAAATTCATCAGAGGCCTGGTCTGCCGCTTCGGAGTGCCTAACCGCATCATCACCGACAATGGCTCGCAATTCACAAGCGGCATCTTCAGAGCCTACTGCCAGAAAAGGGGCATCAAGCTCTGCTTCGCCTCAGTCGCCAATCCGCAAAGCAACGGACAGGCTGAGCGCGCCAACGCAGAGGTCCTAAAAGGCATGAAGACCGGGACCTTTGATGTCCTCAAGGGCCACGACAAGGGCTGGATCAATGAGCTACCCTCGATGCTATGGTCCATCCGTACCACGCCACCCAAGCCCACCGCGGAAACGCCGTTCGCACTCGTCTATGGAGCCGAAGCACTCCTCCCCGCAGAGATAAAGCATGGGTCCCCACGGGTCCTTGCCTTTAATGAGGACCAGCAAGAGGATATCCACAACGACGACCTGCTGCTCCTTGAAGGGCTAAGACGCCGCGCCGCTCTACGGGCGGCCAATTACCAGCAGTCCCTGAGGCGCTACCACAGCCGCAATGTGCGCTCGCGCACCTTGGAGGCAGGTGATCTCGTCCTCAGACGAATCCTCTCCAGGGAAGGCCTCCACAAGCTGTCCCCGATGTGGGAAGGTCCCTACAGGGTCACCCACATCGCCAGGCCTGGCGCGGCTCGCCTCGAGACGGAAGACGGCGTCCCCGTCAAGAATCCATGGAACATCATGCATCTACGCAAGTTCTACCCGTGATCGCCACCACGTCAGGGCCTTTAGCGAAAGAGGCAGCCCACGGCTCAACCTCCAAGCACCTTTTTGTCCCTCAAGGTTAAAATCTCAAGGTTTAAACCTCTCAAACCTTTGTATCCGCCAGGAACAAGTAGACCGTGATCATTGTCACGTCGAGACGTCAAGCCGACGAGGTAGCCTACGGCTCAACCTCTAAGCATTTGTCGTCTCTAGAGGTTAAAACGCCGAAAGGCTTAAACCTCCAAAAACAATGCTTTCTCTCCTAAAGGAACAAATGCCAAAGTGGTCATTGCCACACCCGTGACCATTGTCACGTCGAGAAAACAAAGCTGAAGAGGCAGCTTACGGCTCAACCTCTAAGCAATGTCGACTCTAGAGGATAAAACGCCAAAAGGCTTAAACCTCAAGCAAATGCTTTGTCTCCTAAGGGAACAAATGCAATCGTGGTCATTGCCACGCACGTCATCATTGTCACGTCGAGATTCCTAGCGGACGAGGCAGCTTACGGCTCAACCTCCAAGCATTCTTGTCTCCGGAGGTTAAAACGCCAACGGCTTAAACCTCCAAAGCCCCAAAGGCTTCACTCGAGGGAAAAACCCTCCGAGCTATCAATTAAAACGAGCCACCTCAGGACGCTGAGAGTCTCAGCCATGAACAGGTGGTCCCCATGCCTCGACATGGTCAGAGCATTAATTGGCAACCCCAAGCATAATGACTCAATCTCGTTCCTAAGTGAACTTAGCGCTTCGGCACCGCTTAAAAAAAAGTTTTTGGGGGGTTTTATTTTATGCATTATGATTGTTGAAGTGTGTGCTTATATATCTCCACATGCGTACCTCGCGAGCGGGGGCTGAGTACGGTGCCAGTGCCTCAAATGACACACCAGCAGCACTGCAAAACCCATGAGTCCGAGCTCTGGCTGGAGGGCAATTCCCCGCAAACAAGCCATCTCAACAGAGGACCTTGGTACTTACTCTCCTCGCAAGGAACGCCTGAGGGGACATATAAGCGCGCACGATCCCTTGATCCGTGTTCTAGCGTTTGGGTTCGCCCCTCTAAAACCTGCAGGGAAGATTTCCCCCCGCAAGCCTGCAGGGACATCCGGGAGCGACCCCTCAAGCGGGCAACCTCGCCAGGCAAAATGCCTCCCCAGAGAGCGACCCCTCAAGCGGGCAACCTCGCCAGGCAAAATGCCTCCCCAGGAGCGACCCCTCAAGCGCGGAACCTCGCCAGGCAAAATGCCTCCCAGGAGCGACCCCTCAAGCGGGCAACCTCACCAGGCAAAATGCCTCCCCAGGAACAACCCCGCCAAGCGAACAACCTTCGCAGGGCGGAAACCTCGAGAAGCTAAGTCTCGCACCCACGCTGTAAGAGTGTTCATCTCTCCCTAGCGCACGTCTCTGCCCCTCAAGCGAATTCGCTTTCCCTTATGCTTCATGGACTACTCGCACGTCTAAGGGAGGCACTTGAGCATCGCGACTCAAGGCTCTTACCTCTCCAAGGCCTAAAACTCCCCCCTGGCCTTGCGGAGTCATCGCTCCCGCGAACCAAGGTGGCGGAGTCGTGGCACGACTAGACGGGACCTAAAGATGCAGAGAACAAATAGACATGAAGATGAGTCCAAAGAGACCTCAAGAGGGGCAGACGAGCTCGAATTTAAACAGAAATTAAAAGTATATTACATGCAAAAAGGTCTTAAGGTGTTTAAAAGCACACAGCTGGTGCAGATACAAACGCTCGCAGGCGCAATGAAGGATGGTTCAGTGAGAAGCAGCGCCATCTTGACCTCTTCCGCGGCGGCCTCGTCAGTCTCGGCAGAGCAGGCCTCCTCCTCGCTGTCCTCCGGCGCAGCCTCCGCGCGCCTGAAGCGGTTGCAGAAGGCATCCACCTGCTCGTGGAGGGAACTTGAGACCCACTGTGCATCCTCGCCTTGGGCGGCTTCGGTCACAGAACCTAGGTCGAAGCCTGGCGTGAGAAGCTTAACGTTGGTGAAGATGCGGTCCACCACCACCCCCAAGAGCTGCCGACTCTCGTCCTCGATCATCTCCCAAAGCTCGGCGACGGGACCCTCAAGCGCTGCGAAGAGCTGCTAGAAGTAGACCAAGTACATGGCCACGTCGCCGCGGCCCTGGACATCGGTGTGCGGCGCATCTGCTCCTAGCTGCGAAGCCAGCTCGTTGCCACGAGCGACCAGCGCCTCGATCATGCGCTCGCGCTGCTTCGTGAGTGCCTGAGCCGCGTTGGCGGAGTCCGAGGCCTCCGCCGCCCGCTGCATCGCCGGGGCCACCTGCTCCTCCACGTCCTTGGCCAGGGAGTTAAGGTTGTGGACAGCCTCGGTGCGAGCCTCCTCCGCCCGGCGGCGGCCGTCCTTAGCGCGAGTAAGACGGGCCTCCAGCTTGGAGTTGGCCTTCTCGAGCTCAGCGATCTTCCGAGCGTCCGCGGCGTGCTTGGCCTTGAAGCGGTCCTCCTGCTCCTGGGCCATTTCGCGGTACTTTTGGGAAGTGGACCTCCAGAACAGCTTCTCACGCTCGGCGAGGGGTCTTCGGCCCTCTTTTTCTTCTCGGCAAAGCGCCGGTCGAAGCGCTCGTAAGCCACCTTATGGGCGGCGACGTTGTCCTCGTACTTCTGGGTCGCCCGGGCCAGCTCGCCCTCTCGCTCCTCGAGGGCCTCGCGTTGAGCAGCCAGGTCCTTCTCCGCCTGGAGGCGCTGCTCCTCGCGCTGCTGCAGCTCATTCTCCTTGAGGACCAGCAGCTGTTCTTGCTCGGCAAAAGCCTTGCGGTCTTTCTCCAGAGCAGCCGATGCGGCCTGATGGGTGGAGAGCAGATGAGCCTCCAGCTGGCCCAGCTCGCGGCGCTTCTGCGCCAACGAGCCCTCCATCGCCTCACGTTCCGCCCCGACCTCGCGCAGGAGCTTCGCCGCGGCGTCGCGTTCCGCCTGGAGGGGTTGGAGCAGCTCTGCAGCGTCGCGGAGGGCCGCCTCACGGGTTTCATTGGCGAAGGTGGTGGCTTCCTCGCGGGCGACCTGCAGCGCCAAGTCTTCCTGCCGGTGCGTCTCGACCGCCGCGTGGAAGGACTCCCACGATTTCGCCAGCTCCTTCTGCTCCTGAGCGAGCCATATGTCCCCGAGGGCGAGGTGCGCCTCCAAGCCCTCCAGGGACTCCCTCACGAGGCCAAAGGCGGCCTCACGACGCCCCGCGCTCCAGTCCCAGCCACGGAGCACCAGGTCTCGGCTCGCAGAAGTGCCGGCCTCGGAGTCGAGTCCCGCAGGACCGACCTCGGGAAGGACAAGGGGGCTGGCTTGAGCCCCATCGGAGCCCATGCCCGCGCCCCCTTCAGTCCCTGCAGCCGTGAGGCTCTCCTCGCCTCCAGCCTGGCGCGAAGAAGAGAAGGAACCGTCCCCAGCAGAAGCGCCCGCGCCCGACGGCGCCTCGAAGGCCTCCATCACGGGCTGCGCAGAGGCGTTGGGCGCAGATGACGCAGCAGGCACGCCCGGAGGCGTCAACACGCGCGGCGGCGTCGGCTCGCGTGGCGGAGTGGCCTCGCGCGGAGGCGTAGCCGCACGTAGCGGAGTGACCTCACGCGGAGGCGTAGCCGCGCGAGGCGGAGTGGCGGCACCGGCTGGCGCAAGAGTCCTCGCCTCCGAGCCCTCCACCAACGGAGACTCACGCGGTGCAGCAGGAGCGTCCGGGCCTAGGGCGCTCTCCTTCTCAGGAGGACCAGCCGCCCCCGCGCGAGCCACCGTCTCTTCTACTTGAGGCTCCTCCTCAAGGGGGACCGTTGGCGCCGCCCCCTCATGCCTCGCGGCCTCGTCAGTCACGGCCCCCGCCGTGGCGGTCTTCACCTCGGACGCCTTGCGGAGCCGGCGGCGCTTGCCAGGCGCAGGTCCGCTGTCAAGAGTGCAGGAAAAAACTTCAGCAAAAAATGAAGTGGAATTAGAAACCAAGGGGCACACGGCCCAATGACGTATAAACACACCCTGGAGGGGGAGCGCCAGCGTCGACCCACGCCAGGACTGACGAGCGCCACGAGGGAAAGGGCTTGGAAGCAGGCCCCGCGGGGGGCGCCTCTGCTTTCCTCTTGGGAGGGACGCCAGAAGGCCTCGCCCCTGCGTGGTCTACAGCGGCCTTGGTGCGAAGTCCGCGCCTCCCCGGAGAGCCCTCCGCACCAGAAGCCTCCCCTTCCTCAGCTTCCTCCTCCACGGGGTGTGAGGGCGCCACCATGAAGGCATCTTCATCGCCTGACGAGATATCGCGAATCTCGTCAGTAAAAGGCCCAGCTCTAGAAGAGGAGACCTCCCCGGCTGCGGCTTCCTCCTCACCTAGGCCAGCTCCAGAAGCCGAGGGAGAATCGGCCCCCTCCTATCCCCGCGGGGCTGGCATCGGCACGTCAGAGTCCGCCGGGCCCGTCTGGGAGAACGAAGGAAACCCCTCCAGGCGGGCCATGCGCTCCGTCAAGTTGTACTGGTGAAGGGGTCGAAGTGCCGCGCGGACCTCGTCCGCGGGGACCACGGAGGGGTTGACGAAGAGCGCGGAGAGGATGTTGTCGACGGCGTCCTTGTCGTTGTCCTCGACGTGGAGCCGCATCTTGTCATTCGGCCCCGAGTACATCCACATGCGGACCGAGTAAGCTTGGAGGGGCGCAATGCGGCGGGTCAAGAAGTCCGCCACGACCATCTGCCCTGTAAGGCCCTCCTCGCGAAGGAAGCTCAGGCGCCCCATCAGGCTCGCATTCTTGGCGCCGTCAAAGGAAGCCTTTCCCCAATGGGAGTTCTTCAACGGAGGCTCGTCAGGGACCTCGAGGAAGGCGTAGGGACGCTCCACCCCGACGAAGAACCACTTCTGGCGGAAGTCGTCTACCTTCTTCGTCACGGCCGTGATGGCCTTGCCCTCGCTCCAGGACATGGGGATATAGACGCCCCCCATGCCGTCGACGATGTGGAACGAGACGCACCCAGAGCGCTCGTTCTTCGCCGTGTTCCGGAGCGTGTAGAAGCACCGGAACAACCCCACCGTGGTCTTCAGGCCCAGGTACGCCTCGCAGAGGTAGGCAAAGACGGCGATGATGAGGATGGAGTTGGGGTGCAGGTGCAGCAGCTGCATCTGGTAGAACGCCAACACCACCTCCTGGAACGGAGAGAAGGGCGGCACCAGTCCCACGGCCAGGCAGTGCTGGAAGACCGGGAAAATCCCCGCGGGCGCTTCCCGTGCGCTGCAGGCTTCAGGGCGGTGGCGCCGTGCTCGTTTGTCCGGTCCGCCACCAGGTATCGGACCTTGGAGAGCGCTTTCTCATTGACGCGCACGCCGAGCAGCGCCGCGCCCATCACGGTCTCCGTGGTTTCCACCTGGGAGGAAGACCCCGCGGCGGCCTTGCCCTTGCTCTTGAGAGGACTCATCGTCACGGGCGCGGTGATTGGAAGGAGTTGGAGCACAGGAACTCACAGGAGAGCGCGAAGGCGGAGAGCTCTATGGAGCGGAATTTTTTGCGAGGAGTTGGAAACGGTAACGGCTCCCTGCCGCAGCGCTCTGGCCGGAGCGCCGCGGGGACCGCGGAGGGGTTGACGAAGAGCGCGGAGAGGATGTTGTCGACGGCGTCCTTGTCGTTGTCCTCGACGTGGAGCCGCATCTTGTCATTCGGCCCCGAGTACATCCACATGGGGACCGAGTGAGCTTGGAGGGGCGCATTGCGGCGGGTCATGAAGTCCGCCACGACCATCTTCCCTGTAAGGCCCTCCTCGCGAAGGAAGCTCAGGCGCCCCATCAGGCTCGCATTCTTGGCGACGTCAAAGGAAGCCTTGCCCCAATGGGAGTTCTTCACCGGAGACTCGTCAGGGACCTCGAGGAAGGCGCAGGGACGCTCCACCCCGACGAAGAACTACTTCTGGCGGAAGTCGTCTACCTTCTTTGTCACGGCCATGATGGCCTTGCCCTCGCTCCAGGACATGGGGACATAGACGCCCCCCATGCCGTCGACGATGCGGAACGAGACGCACCCGGAGTGCTCGTTCTTCGCTGTGTTCCGGAATGCGTAGAAGCACCGGAACAACCCCACCGTGGGCTTTAGGCCCAGGTACGCCTCGCAGAGATAGGCGAAGACGGCGAGGATGAGGATGGAGTTGGGGTGCAGGTGCACCATCTGCACCTGGTAGAACGCCAGCACCGCCTCCAGGAACGGAGAGAAGGGCGGCACCAGTCCCGCGGCCAGGCAGTGCTGGAAGACCGGGAAAAATCCCCGCGTGCGCCGCAGGCTTCAGGGCGGTGGCGCCGTGCTCGTTTGTCCGGTCCGCCACCAGGTATCCGACCTTGGAGAGCGCTTTTCATTGAAGCGCACGTCGAGCAGCACCGCGCCCATCACGGTCTCCATGGTTTCAGCCTGGGAGGAAGACCCCGCGGCGGCCTTGCCCTTGCTCTTGAGAGGACTCATCGTCACGGGCGCGGTGATTGGACGGAGTTGGAGCACAGGAACTCGCAGGAGAGCGCGAAGGCGGAGAGCTCTGTGGAGCAGAATTTTGTGCGAGGAGTTGGAAACGGTAACGGCTCCCTGCCGCAGCGCTCGGGCTTTATGTCCCCTCCAAGAGCAGTTACCAGGGCGTGGTGGGACCCCCCACGACTCACGCCCCAGATCGTGCAAAGTCGTTAGTCGTCCAAGTGCCGGGTGGCTCGGGCCGGCTGGGCACTAAGGGCCCACGACGCTTCGCCTAAGCCTATGGGCTCAGTCGTACCCATCATGGGCCCGGCGGCTACTGTCGGCCTAGTGGGAACTGGGGTATCAAGAGTCCATTCCCCCCAGGCCTCGCTCGCGGGCCAGACAGACGAAACGACTAAGGACTAGGCGTCACCGCCTGACGGGACCCTCGAGAGGCGATTCCCCTCGAGGGCCTGAAGATGGAGCGAGGGCCTCAAGGGAACCCTCGCCTCAGGGGATCTTCCCCGTCAAGGAACCAGCCCGCCTGAGGGAAGTCCGGGAGGAATCTCCCCTCAGGCCTGAAGGGAAACGTTGTCGCCAAGGAATCCCAACAGAGCGCACGTGACCTCATCCACGCCCGTACAGAGGCGCTCACACCCCCTTCGGTATCCCTGGCGATAAAGCAGTCAACAAAGCTGCGCCACCTGCTGCACAGCTGTGAGGACCTTCTACTCTGACGATAAAGCGGGTGGACGGCGCAACCCTCCAACAGAGATCGTCATCGTGGGCTTCACCTCAGAGACTGCCCGCCCTGCGGGTAGTACGAGCGCGGTCGGCCGCTGGTCGGCCACGGCGCCACCTTTATTGACAATGGACCGAGTCCATGGATGGGTGAAGCGCGGTGGACTCGAGCTCTGCCCCGCCACTGGCAAGTGGGAGCCACCTTGAAGGCCAAGCCGAAGAAGAAGGCCCGAGGCGCCTATAAAAGGGAGGAGACGTCCATCGTAGGAGGGGTCGGCCTCTTGCGTGCAAAACACCCTTGTAAACCCTAGTAGCTCTTGTTAGGTTAGCCTCTGGCTGGACGAGGAAGAAGACCATTGCTTCCCTCCCGAGGCAAGAACTGCCTCAAGGGGGCTTCCGACAAGCTCAATTGTACTGTAATCTCCCACATATAATACAGACAGGCAGGAGTAGCGGTCTTACCTCCTCACGAGGGTCGTGAACCTGGGTAAAGGACGGTGTTTTCCTTGGTCGGGTGTGCGTCTTCTTCGAGTCCGGCGAGCAACGTCGCGGAGCCACTTGAGGGTCTAGACCTCCGCGTTCAATCCCCTTTCGAACTACAGTTCAGGAAGTGACTACCCCCGATTCCTGGGAGTCATAACCCGACAAAGAGAAAGGAAATAATTTAAGTTTTATAATATCACCATCTATATCTTTATATTTTTGCATTTCACATAATTCAACAAAGTTATTTTTATGGGCAGCAGCATCATCAGAACTAACACTAGAGAATTGCTCTTTCATAACAAGATTCAATAAAGCAGGTTTAGTTTCAAAGAACTCAGCTTAGATGAAGCTGGAGCAATAGGTGTGCATATAAAATCATTATTGTTGGTGCTTGTAAAGTCACACAACTTAGTATTTTCAGCGGAACTCAATTTAGCAAATTACTTAACAAACCAAAATAACAATATTAAAGAAAATTATGACAAACCAAAATAAACAGGAGCAACAAATCTGAAAATAAAAGTGGCAAACCGAAATATAAAAGTAATGCAAATAACTAATTTTTTTATATTTTTGATATTAAGCAAACAAGATAGTAATAAAAATAAACGAAGCAAGACAATAACAAAATAAAAAGATTGGAAGTGCGTAAACTCACCTCATGAAGAATCTTTATCTCCCCGGCAACGGCGGCAGCAAAGAGCTTGATGCACACGGTGGGTGTGTTGTTGGGAGATCCCAAGAGGAAGGTATGAAGTAGTGCAACAGCAAATTTCCCTCAGTATGAAACCAAAGTTATCGAACAAGTAGGAGATGAAGAATTCCCACGAGGTATCAACGGCGCCATAAAAGAGCTTGACGTAGTTGACGTGGAATCTGCACACAACACAATCAAAGTATTTTGCCCCAACTCAACGGTGAGGGTGTCAATCCCACCGGCTTGCTGTAACAAAAGGATTAAACCTATTTGTGGAAGAAAGAGTGATGTTTGCAGAAAGTAACAAGTTTGCAGTTGTGGTTTTATCAGATTAATCAGAAGGACCGGGGTCCACAGTTCACTAGTGGTGTCTCTCCATTAATAATAATAACATTCATCCATTCTTGGTAAACAAATTACAGCTAGGCAATTGACAAAATAATGATGAGCAACCCAATGCATATACTAATGATATGGTGTCTAGTGCGAGATTCATTCGGGCATTACAACAATATCCATATATTGTTCCAACCTCATCTATGACTAATAATCCACCTTCCGGTTAGCGTCTGCACCGCTTTCAGTATTAAGTTGCATGCAACAGATTATCTCCTTAAGCACTGTGTGTAAAGTAAGTAAGTAACAACATCCTTATATAAAGTACTACTGTTTTATCCATAGTAGCAACAGTACATATACAACCTTACAGCTTTCTGTCACTGCCCCAGATTAAATAGAGACATAAACCTAGTATCGAGCATAAATACCCCTTCTTGGAGTTACGAGCATCTACTTGACCAAAGCACACGCAACTAACAGAGAGCATGCAAGATCATTAATAGCACACACATGATATATTATGAAGCAATAAATTTAGTACTCAGTATTCATCGGATCCCAGCAAACACAACATGGAGAATTACATAAAGATGATCTTGATCATTATAGGCAGCTCACAAGATCTAAACATGATAGCACAAGAGGAGAAGATAACCATCTAGCTACTGCTATGGACCCATAGTCCAAGGTAGACTACTCACGCATCAGTCCGGAGGCGGTCATGGCGACGTAGAGGCCTCCGGGGACGATTCCCCCTCCCGGCAGGGTGCCGGGGAGCAGTTCTGATCTCTCTTGAAGTGGTGGTGACGACGGCGGCGGCTCGGGACCCGTGGAGGAAAAAGTGTTCAACCGTGCTCTGTTTTTAGGTCAGGGGGGTTTATATTGGCGAAAGACCTAGGTCGGTGGGCGCTCGAGGGGGCCTCCTCACCTCCTGGCGCGGCTGGCAGTGGGGCCGCGCCACCAGGCGATGAGGCCACCTCGCGGCCCCTCTTCGTCTCGTCTTTAGTTTTCCTGGACGCAAATATTCCAAAAATAAATCATGGTTGACTCGTTTCCAATTTGGCAGATATTTCCTTAAGAGCTTTTCTGAAACCAATAATAGCAGAAAACAGGGAACTGACACTGTGGCATCTTGTTAATAGGTTAGTCCCAAAAAATGCGTAAAACTATATAAAATGCATATAAAACATGTAATAATATGATATAACATAGCATGGAAAATAAGAAATTATGGATACGTTGGAGACGTATCAGCTCACAAAATGAAGGGGATGCTCAGACGAGCCGGATGTTATTGGCCAACAATGATCAATGACTGCTTCAGATACTACAAGGGATGCGAAGCTTGCCAGAAGTTTGGAGATATTTAGTTAGTGTCGGCTTCACCTCTTAACCCAATCATAATACTGTGGCCTCTCCGAGGTTGGGCACTTGACTTTGTCAGGATGATTCATCCGGCTTCTTCTAAAGGCATCGATTTGTTTTGGTTGCTACTGATTATTTTACCAAGTGGTCTTAGGCAGTACCTCTCATAAGTATGACTCATAAGGAGGTGATTCAATTCATTAGAGAGCGCATAATTCACAGGTTCTGCATCCCGCAATCATTGACTACTGATCAAGGTACTTCATTCATGGCTAAGGAGGTGAAACAGTTTGCCGAATTACTTGGCATCAAGATGCCCAATTCTTCTCCGTATTTGCTCAAGCCAACGGGCAAGCCAAGTCAAGCAAAAAAAAATTGATCAAGAAGAAGGTGCAAGATTTTCCCAGAAGGTGGCACGAAGTATTGTCTGACACCTTGTGGGCTCACAGGATTTCAAGGCATGGAGCCACCAAGGTGACTCTTTTCGAGTTCGTATATAGGCAGGAAGCCGTTTTGCCAATAGAGGTCAATCTGGCCGCTTTAAGGCTTGTCTGGCAGAACAGTTTGTCGGCTGCCGATTATTACAGTCTAATGATCGACAACATTGACGAAGTAGCCGACAAACGTGCCACTGCAGTAAGTGATATCAAAAAGAAAAGTTGCGGGTGGCAAGGTCTTACAACAAGAAAGTCCGGCTAAAGGACAACAAATTTACGACTTGGTCTGAAAGGTTATATTGCCAGTTGGCTCTAGAAGCCGAAAATTCGGCAAATGGTCCCCGAACTGGGAAGGACCACTAAGGGTCGCAAGGATAGTACCCGCCAACTCTTATATGGTGGAGACATTATAAGGCGACATGTTGCCTCGACTTGTCATTTGGAAATACCTGAAAAAGTTCCACCTTAGCATTTGGCGAACTGCATAATTTGAGCCTATGGCCGATATACATATATCGCCCTTAGCACATGGCCGATGAGCTTAAACATCGCACTTAGACCAGGAGTTCATTGTTGAATATTTTGTAGTACGCAAGCTCTACTAGGAAACAGGGGGCATGTGTTAGCACCCGTTTTTGTTAGTTGGCTGGCTTCTGAACATGACAAGGCGGAAGGCAGATTCGGGTGTGCAAAGTTGCTTGAAGGCCCCATGGAGGCAAGTCAATTCAAATGAAAAGAAGCCAACCTTGTCAAAACAAGGTGGCAGAAAGCCAACTTTGCAAAAGAAGGCGACAAAAAGGCAACTTTGTCAAAACAAGGCGGCTAAAGACAACTTTGTTAAAATAAGGCGGTACAAGCAACTTTGTCAAGATAAGCTGGCACAAGAGAAGCCAACTTTATCAACATAAGCCGGCAAAAGAAGGCAACTTTCCCCGATCAAGGCGGAAAAAAGGCACTTTCACCAATCAAGGCAGAAGACAAAAGGCAACTTTCCTAAAGGCAACTTGCCCGTATCAAGGCGGAAGGCTAAAGGTGTCACAAAAGAAGGCAACTTTATGATCAGGCTAGAAGAAGGAGGTAACTTTGCAAAGAAGCTAGAGTGATGGAGTCTAGGTCTAGCACAAAGCCGATCAAAGATCCGCCAAGTTAGTATAGAATCCGACTTAAATCATGAACAATAATTCGCGTAGGAGTCCAAAATTTGTTTGGGAAGTCCATCCGCCTCATATATATGTGAGAGGTGATGGCTAATTTAAATTGAGCAAACAATGGACTGTCGCAATAGTGGAACATGGCGTTGCCCTAGAGCTGCCCAAGTGGGTCCACCTCCAATGGGCCCAACACCAAGATGAACTAGACTGAGACTCAACGTGAAGCATCGCAGGCGCATAATCGCCAAGAGAGTCCTTTCGGGTAAACATGACCCCCGGGTCTCCTGCACCCCGGAAGGGACCGAAGAGCCCCATAGCGCGAGTCCCCGGCAGGGTCGGGATCCCTCTTGGGTGCAAGACCGTACAAGGAGAAGATAAGGTTTCCACCACCTTCTAGAGCATGGTAGAAGACCCCACAAGGCTTGGGAAGCAAGGCGCGGCTAGTGGACACTATCTACCCACTATCAGTCCCTATCCGCGACTTTCCCCAAAGGTGGCAGAGATCCCACCAACACGGCAAACGATACTTGGATAAGAAGAGGCCACGTGTCCACCATGGAGAGGGGTTGCTCCCCGCCAAAACCCCTCACGCTCCTCGCTTGACCTCTGTGGTATCCCCTTTCCCTACGAAAGGAGGGCCAAGCCACGGCGAGGGGGAGGTCGAACCATTGATCCAAGGTAGCTTAGTAGGCAAGCAAGCTTCGGCTGGATCGCCATCGACCCAAGGAAGAAGATCATCTCCAAGCCAGGCTAGAGAGAGGAAGGGAAGGAAGGTGATCTCCTCCGGGCAAAGATCTGTCCTTCTCCTTCCGCATAGATGGTGGACCATGCCGGGTACCTCGTCGGGAAACACCATTGTAGCCACAACATGATCCAACCATCTATCCAGACATGCAGGAGTAGGGCTTTTAGCCTCCGGGCAGCCTCAACCTGGGTAGATCCTTGTGTGCTTTCCTTGTATATACACCACGTCGAGATCGGACAGCGAGTGAGGAACTTGTCCGGCGATAGTCCCCCGGGAGACGTTTCCATCCTCCTCCGCCTTCCTACCGAATCTACAAAGCGGGTGCCTCGCATCCCCGGTGCACGTCCTTCGAGACACGACATCTGGCGCACCACGTAGGGGCGCAAGCGCTGGATTCGTTCGGATCTCAACCCCCAACGAGTTCTTCTTCGTCAAGATCTACAACATGTTCTTCTTCGTTAAGATCTACAACGAGTTTGCCGTCATCAGGTTCTTCTTCGTCAAGATCTCCACCAATGACAAGATTGGTCCTCGGGGAGCACTTCGCCTAATGAAGACTTATGTCGTTCGGGCGCCGAAATCGTCGCTTTCTCCGGGGCGTACCTCAAGAGGCCGCTAGGCGTTCAAGCATGGTCCGGAAGAGGAATGGTAATACACCCATGAATTTTGTGCGGTACCCTGGTCTCTGTTATATCCTCGAGGGATCCCCACCTCCACCAGCGGAAGGCCGAACATTTGGAATCAAGTTCATTCCACCGGCCAGCTATGTTAGTCCTCTAGTTAGCCCGAGAAGCTCGATGTGGGAGCCAAATATCATCCTCCTCCACTAAAGCAGGGAGGCTCCGCAGAAATTCATCCATCAACGCAGCCCGTTGAGCCAACCCCAAAGAACGGAGATTCCGGCCGAAATGGGGATAGGCTACATCGGAGGAAGATGTCGACTGGTACACGCCTTGGGTGATCTACATCCCTCCTGAAAGGGATGGAAAACCAGGAGTATGGTGCGGATACCATCAATCAAGTAATCACAGCCTGGAGGATTACCGTCAGTTCAGGAATGACAGCCATCTCAAGAGCAATAGAGGCGAGTGCACACCTGTGGAGAACTCGGACACGTCAGCCGAGAATGTCCCGTCAAACCGGAGAAAAGCCAAGTCAGATTCCCGGGCACTGGAAAAAGAGAGATCGCTTCAAAATCTGTCCAGCGCCTCCGCACAACCGGGTGACTCCCCTGAAAGCAGTCTGCCGATTTTCCAACAGCCCACTCAAAGCACAGCCTCCATATGGGATGAAACTTTTGCCCCGGAAAGCGCTCCACGCGGGCAATAGGAGCTTCCCGGTCACGTGGTCACCGTTCAAACCGGGCTTGGCGCACCTCCCCAGAAATATTGGATTTCTAGATGGATGGCCCCTAAAAGAATCTCTAACAGAGCCCATATACTGGGAACTGTCGGCCCAGTGGAGACTGGGGTATGAAGAGCCCACTCTCCCCAGGCCTCGCACGCGGGCTGATCAGACGAAACGACTAAGGACCAAGCCACCGCTTGGAGAGACCCTCGAGAGGCAAATCCCCTCGAGAGCCTAAAGAGGAAGCGAGGGCCTGAAGAGGACCCGCACTTCAAGGGACTCTCCCGAGGCGCAATGCGCTTGGAGGGAAGTCCACATAAACCCCACCACAGGCCGCCTCAGGCCTGTGGGGAAGCTTCGCGACCATGGAAGTACGGCAGGGCACACATGGCCTCTGCTGTATCCGCCCCCCTTGCCGTTCTGGTGATAAAGGAGTCAACAAAGTTGCGCCGCCTGCGCCAGGACAGCTGGGACCTTCCTCTCTGACGATAAAGCGGCTGGACGGCGCAACACTCCAAGAAGATCGTCATCGTGGGCTCTACCCCAAAGACTGCAACCCCTGCGGGCCGTTCTGCGTGATCTGTAGCTTGTCGGCCACCGCGCCCAACTTTATCGCCGATGGACCAAGTCCATGGAGGATTCCGCCGCGGTGGACTCCAACACCTCCACGCCACTGACGTGCGGGAGCCCACCTTGGACACCAAGCGCAAGGAAGACGCCTGCGGTGCCTATAAAAGGAACAAGACCTCCATCGTAGAGAAGGTCGGCTAATTGCTTGGAAAACACTTGTAAACCCTAGCCAAGCTAGTAGAATAGCCTTTGGCTGGAAGAGGAAGAAGACCATTGCTTCCCTCCCCAGGCACGAACTGCCTGAAGAGAGCCCTCGACATGCTCAATTGTACTGTAATCTCTGCAGCGCAATACAGACAAGCAGGAGTAGCGATTTTACCTCCTCCCGAGGGACGTGAACCTGGGTACGGGATGGTGTTCATCTCTGTCGTGGGTGTTCCTCTCCAGGCCCGGCGAGCACCGTCGTCGTGCCTCTCGAGGGTCTTGACGTCCACGTTCAATCCCCTACACGAACTACTCTTTAGGGAGTGACCACCCCTGTTTCGTGGGAGTCACAACTCGACATTTGGCGCGCTATGTAGGGGATTGAGGCGTGTCAATGACCTTCGAGCCGCCTCTGCGCCATGGAGAACACCCGTGCTACCCGCACCGCCCAAGCCAACAGGCGCGCGCCCGAAAGAGCATGCGTCACGCCCGGAGCCACGGCCGTGCGCGGACGACAGGGACGACCCCACCGTGAAGAGCACGCCAACTCAGGCCCTCATGTGGAGGAGCCCGAACACAACGTCGACCACAAGGAGGATGCGCAGTCGTCGCACACGACATAGCGCCCGAGCGGCTCCGGTCCAGGCAAGACGGACCCCGCGCCGCACACCGCCCTGTTCATGGCGCAAGAACTTCTCCCCTATCAGCCCACCGCTGAGGCCCACGAGCAGTGGCTGGAGTGCCTCAACCACCTCATCGGCAACGCTACGACTCGCCCCGCTCCGTCGCAGTCCGTCGTGCACCCCTCCCTCGCGGGCATGGCTGCGCCTGACGCGCCTCCACCTCCACTAAGGCCTGCACCGGCAGCGACGCAAATGGTTTCCTCCCACGCGTCCTCGCATCACGACTGCTTGATCGTGCAGTGCACCGCACCTGACGCTCGCGTGGGGATGGAGCTCCAGCACAACCACCAAAACTGGCTCGTGGAAGAAATTGGACAGGCGGGCCAGCAGAACCGCAGCGCGCTGCAGCACGCGGTCGCCACGTATCCCACCGGCGGCATGGCGTTCACCCGCTCCCTGCATCGCGTGGTTTGGCCCCCGAAGTTCAGGCCGGCTCCCCCACAGGGCTACGACGGCTCCAACAACCCCATCGAGTTCCTGCAGCTCTACCCCACCTCCAGCCAGGAGGCCGGTGGAGAAGAGAAGGTCATGGCCAACTGGTTCTCCCACGCGCTTTGCGACTCGTCGTTGTCGTGGCTCCTGAACCTCCCTGAGGACTCTTTGAACTATTGGGAGGAGCTCTGCAAGCAGTTTGTCTCCAACTTCAAGGGGACGTACGAGCGCACGCTCACCCACAACGACCTGCGCACAGTGGTGCAGAAGAAGGATGAAACCCTCTGAAAGTACATCCAACGCTTCATCCAAGTGCGCAACAAGATCCCGAACATCCCTGCCACTCAAGTCATCGCCGCCATCCACCAGGGCTTCACGAACAGCAGGATGCTCGAGAAGCTAGGTATCCACGACAAGCTCACCTCGGTGGTGAAGCTGTTCGACCTGGCAGACAAGTGCGCCAAGGTCGAAGAGGGACTCCTCTTCGTCAAGATGTCCTCGAGAGGGGACGAGCATGCTGAGGGGTCCAGGAGCCAGAAGAAGAAGGAGGAGCCCAAGCGTAAGGCCACCACGGTCCTCGCGGCAGAGCCTGACGCTAAGGGCACCCGCAGGGACTCCCACGAGCCTGGGGAGAGAAAGGACGACCACCGCCCGTTCTGCATTGTAACATCCCAACATTTTATAATGTTCAAAAATCACTAAAATTTAAAACTTTTCTTTTTATTAAAATAAAATATTAAATGCATAAGGAAACCAACTATGAAAGACTTCAAACATATTGAAAGAGTTTAATATTTTAAATATCTCAGTTATTATTATTTTCAAAAGCTGTTTCAAGTTAAACATTTTATTATCCATTATATTTCTTAAAACCTCAACAACTAATTTGAAAAATGTTTTACAAACTTCAAACCATTTTATTGATATAAATTAGTTTCTTTATAAGTATTTAAATTCAACCACTTAGCCATAGCTATTCATAAATGAAAATAATATTTGCAAGTGTTCTTTGAAACTATTTAAAACTTGATCTATTTACCAAATGGTTTTCATTCTTTACCAGAACTCAAAACATAGTTTTGTTAACTTCAAGTGTATAGTTTATAACTTTAATAACTTCATAAATTAAAATTTATGAAATATCCAAATAAACATTTCATTTGCTTAAGTAAATTTCATTTATTTTCAAAGCATGAAATGATTAATATATTCTAAATAAGAAAGGAATTTAAAATCTTTTCCAAATATGTTATGAAGTTCCATTGAATTATCTTAATATAAAATATAATAGTGCACAAATTATTTTGAATTAAAATGAATACATTATCTCCCTTTTTTATTTTCATATTGTAAGTGTTATGTTATTCAGTATTATACTAAAGCCTAAAATGAATTTAGTATTTGAAAATGAGTTTAAATAACTTAAATTCAAAACATATTTGAATGTGGGTATTTTACAAATTTTATTTAGCCAAAAGAAAATTTAATTAAGATAGAAATTCAAATTTGACTTTAAGTGTCAAATTTGTATTTAATCAATATTTCAAAATATTATTTTTAAAAAATATTCAAAACATGCCCACAACTGGTTTAACACAAAGATAATAATATTACAAATTTTTAGAAATTTATTTGACATCGTTTGGAGTTATAAATCAAAAGATATAAATAAAATAGAAAATAGGAAAAGAAAAAGAAAATACCTGTGATGTCATGCTGACGTCAGCCGATCTTCTTCAACCTCCGGCCGGAAATCACGCCGGCGATCTCTTTCCAAAATCGAGCGAGATTGTCGCGGATTTTGTTTTCCCCCTTCGGCCTATATAAACCCCGCGCTCTCCTCTTCCTTTTGCCCCAAACCCTAGCCCCTAAGACGCCGCCAGGCCGCCGGAAAAGCTCGCCGGAGCTCCATTGCTACCGCCGCCATTTTTCATTGTTCCCCGGCGAGGTGAGCCTTCCCCGATGCCCCTGACTCTCTCCTCTTCCATGCCGTCCTCGTGCGCATCTCCTAAGTCACGCGTTCGGTTGTTTCCTGCAGTGATTCGAGATCATCGTGCACGACCGGACCTCACCGGAGTCGCCGTGGCTTTGACCGAGCAGCTCTCCCTCTCCAGGACGAACGCGACCACGCCACCGTCTCCATCGAGTTCCCCACCTCGCCCCGCGTGTCGTCGTCGTTTTCCCGAGCCGGGGGATCGCCGGAGCGACGAATCGATCCACGCCCGAGGCCGCGCCGCCGTCCCCTTCGTCTCCGGTGACCGGAGCGCCGCCATCTTATGGTCAAGCTCGGTGAGCCGTCCGATCCCCTTCCAACGCACCAGATTAGATCTTATTAAACGAACCGGTACGGACAGATCTGGACCGCCAGATCCAGATCTGACGGCCCATATCTGTTGACTTAATCCAGTCAGCGCCCGCGTGGCAGCCACGTCAGCGCCACGTCGTGCCTCGTCAGCATCCGCGTCAGCAATTATTTTCATAATTAATTTTAAAATGGCAGTTTTACAGAAAAGACCCAGTAACTTAGAATTGTCATAACTTTTTAACCACTTATCCAAATTTAATAAACTTTATATTTCTGGAAATCCCTCCACTTGTAGAATATTGTAGATCTGCCAAAAATCAATTTTGACTTAGTTTAAAATATTAAAATTCCAAATGGATGATTTGATTATATTTGTAATAACTTTAAATCTATAAATCCAAAAATTGCAAATAAAATTGTTCTGGAAACTTTAGAATATTTTTAAATTAATGCCACTGCTATAAAATATTTTTGAGTAATTTGTGAACGAATTCATAGTTATATATTTAATTTGAATAGTTTGAGTATTTTTAATATAACTATTAATAAAAATATTATTTTCGATTAAAGTAAATTGCTATAAATTTAATTAAAATGCCCCCTGTCTGTTAACATTAGTTATAAAATTATATTATAAAAAAATTAATCATAGAAAACTTTAATATTATAATTATTCCGTTTATTATATTTTCCAAAAATACAAATTAATTAGATTGCATTTATAGCCAAATGCATACTTTATAAATATCACAAAAATTAGTATTATGTTTCTTGTGGTTTAAAATTCCATTTCATGCATAGCATATTTTATTTTTGTAGTTATATTTCCCATAAGGAAAACTCCTCCCCATTTTCCCTAAGTTAGGATTATTTTCAAACTTAGTATTTTGGTAAAGTGCTATGCACTAGACACTTAGGATTTTATCATGGAGCTTGAAGGCCAATGAGGGAGTTAGCCAAAACAAGACTTCAGAAGGATCTTCAAGGAGTAGAAACACTTAGAAGAAAATCAAGAAGAAGTTCATGAAGACCAACCAGCAAATATTTTCCAAGTCTTGCTCTCTCTCTCTTTCTTTTCTTTGAGACTTCATGAAGGACTTAGGAGAAAACAAACTCTGGAAGCATCCTCAAGATGTCAAGCACTTAGAAGAAAAGTGAGCAGAAGTTCCAGAAGGCCAATCCCTTTTTATTCTCTAAGTCTTTCTCTCTGTCTTTTCTTCTCCTCTGAGACTTCATGAAGACTAAGTAAATCCAATACCAGCCTCGAGGATACAAGAATCATCAAGTCTGAAGATTCATCAAGACTACCAAGAGCTCAATCAAGACATCATCCAGAAGAAAGTTACAAGTCTGGAGATGAAGCCTGGAGGACAACTACATCTTTCTTTCTATCTTTTCCCTCTTTTCTAATCTTGTCTTTCACATTTGACTTAAACAAATTTTGATCATGATGTTATCATCTTGAAGGTGTTGGATCCTAGCGGCATAGTGGGATGAAGCGGCCTGGAAACAAACCTTACATGTCCACGTACATGAGACCTGTTCCACAGTTTAAGTGGCTGGTCGGGTGTCTGTCTCTCTCACTATAGTGAATGTCCAATTTACAAAGAGTTGATAATAATTGTTGATCATCTTGAACAAATGACTTAGTATTTTCTCTAAATATTTCTACACATCAAGACTAAGCCATTAGAGGGCTTATTCAAGATGATATAAAACAAAATATTTTATTCAACTCATGACCTTAGCCCTTAGTCCTTTTGGACCAACCTATTTGCCTTGCATTAACTTAAAAGATTTTTGTGGCATGAAAAAGCATTTCTAGCCCTTGGGAATATTTTGCACATCATGCATAAACATATTTTCCTTAGAAACTTTTATAAAACTTATTTATTCATCTAGTATGTGTTTGTGTGCATTGTGGAGTTGTGCTTGCTGTTGATTGTTGTATTGTTGTTTGTCTATACTGTTAGATTGAACGGAGAGTCCCGAGTATCGTTGAAAAGAGTTGTGAACAACGACAACATTCAAAGGCAAGTGGCACACCTCATAAACTTCCTATTATTTCTATATGCATTACTTAGTGTATTTTATATGCATTAGTAGGATAGTATTGCTATGCTAAACCTGTGTAGAATACCTTATTCCTGTGTCTAGTTTCCGATGCAATACTTAGTAGAATTATTGATGCTATGCAAATGTTGTTTTGTAAAAATCAAAATTCTACTAAGTTAAGAATGAAACACCTGGGTGGTAAGTGGTTGTATGGTTTATGTTGAGTGGCTACTCAGGTCCATGTCTATGGTTCCTGGAGTATGTACACTTGTGAATGGCCACCCAGGAACAAAGGAATCTGAAGAACTCCGAGTGACGATTGCTTCCAGTGCAGCCATTGCCATATGGGCTCTGGCTTGATCAATTATGTTGCGTGGACTCTCTCCGGCTTGACAAGCAGATGTAGGGGGATGTTAGGTGGAACGGGTCAAGCCAGAGTGGGAGGGAAAATGCTTCTGAAAGATCTCGTCTCATTCTTCTCCTTTCCTTATCACAAATGGTGTGTAAAGGATACCTTGGGTTGAATGGGTACAATGGTGAACGTGCACAACCTCTGCAGAGTGTAAAACTAAGTACTTAGCCGTGTCCCCGGTACGGACAATTTGAGCAGCTGATCACGGACGTCAACGGAGGATTCCACCATTCCAACTTCAGAAATAAAACTTGATGGGTGAACAAGGGAAGATGAGATTTATGGTTTTCATGCCATACTCGTCTTGATTTCAAGGAAAGTGTTTTCAAAAGAGTAGGAAAAATTGGCTTTATGCAAATTAGCCTTGAACTCCACCAGCCAAATATGCATATAGGCTTTAGAGTTATTCCATTAAGTGTCCACCATAGTGTCACTTGCCAGACTCCATTTTTAATGGAATCTGACCCACATTGTTGCAATATTTTTCTTATTGCAGATTTGATCAGATGACGAGTGAGGTTTCGTTTAAAGGTTTCGAGTCTACAACCAACATGTTTTCGCCTGTGGCAGCATGAAAGTTATAGAGACTCACTGCTATTGTATTTCCGCTGTGTACTTTTTCAATGCTAGCTTTATGCTATGCAACTTGTATCAAATATTTTGTAATTCTGGATCATCGATGTAATAAAACTGACGCTTTGTTGTGATATTACATCGTAAATTGTGTGTGCAAGTGAATCGATCCAGGGATTTGCACTATACACAGGTATCTGCCTTATTTTAAGAGCAGGTACGTTACATGCATCTACCACAACCGGCGCGGTCACTCTACAGAGACTTGCCTCGACCTCAAGAGGCTGAGCAAAGAGAGCGAACAAGCAGAGGCAGCCGCGGTCGAGGCCGTGGCTACCGCGGAATCAGGCGCAAGGGCGGCTACCAGAAACCATCTGGCAATCAGGCCAACGCTGCGGAGAGGAACGGCAACCTCCCTGACGAGGAAGATGGAGGCTACCAAGCTCCAAGAGGCGCCATTGCCTGCATCCTCGGTGGGGCACAGGCGCCCATATCGAACAATCAGTTCAAGCAGTTCGCTCACAAGCTCAATGCCACCCTTCCCGGCCTCGAGACCTCCAAGCCCCTCAAGTGGTCGCAGTACACCGACGCTCAGGACCACCCCAAGTCCACCAAGACCGTTGGAACCCTCCCGCTGGTCAGCAGCCCCACCATCGACAACATCGCTGTCTTCAAGACACTCATTGATGCTGGAGCAGGCCTGAATGTCATCTCCATTGAGACGTTCGAAGCGCTTCAAGTGCCCTACGAGCGTGTCATGTCCTCTAGGCCCTTCACGAAAGTCACCAGCGGCTCGATCAAGCCTCTGGGGCAGGTCAGGCTTGCCATCACCTTCGGTAGCGAGGAAAACTACCGCACCGAGCACATTGACTCCGATGTTGCGCACATCGCCTTGCCATACAACGCCATCCTCGGCTACCCCGCCCTCCCAAAATTTATGGCCGTCACGTATCAGGCCTACAACATGGTCAAGATCCCCGGCAGCGCTGGCACAATCACCATCCGTGGACATGTCCTGGATGCTACGCGCGATGTCGAGACAACCTACAAGGAAGCCGCCATGGAGTTCCCTGTAGACGAGGACATGGAGCCTCTCGAGAGACCCAAGAAGAAGAAGCAGCTGTTCTCCCAGGAGCCAGCCGCCACGAAGAAAATCTCTAAGATCCATCAGCTCGGGGGCTGAAGGCTCGAGGGCTAGCGTCACCATTGGCGCCGCGTTGCCTCCCAAATAGGAA
Organism: Poa annua; assembly: GCA_026929855.1. NCBI lineage: Eukaryota > Viridiplantae > Streptophyta > Magnoliopsida > Poales > Poaceae > Poa > Poa annua. The sequence continues at coordinate 77,095,301 of CM049426.1, forward strand.
AGCGCGCTCGTCGCCTTCCTCCGGGCAAATTCTGACATATTCGCATGGACTCTGTCAGATATGTCTGGTGTACCGAGGGAGGTGGTCGAGAACCACTTAGCCATGTGTCCAAACGCACGCCCTCTGGAGCAAAAAGCAAGAAAGGAAACCCCAGAGAAGCAAGCATTCATCGTCAAAGAGGTCAAGAAGCTAAAAGCGACAAATGTCGTCCACGAAGTCGCACACCCCACTTGGCTATCCAACGGCGTGGTCGTCCCAAAGCCCGCCGGAGGAGGCCACCTCTGCATCGACTACACTGATGTCAACTAGGCTTGCCCCAAAGACCCTTATCCCATGCCAAGAATCGACCAGATTGTGGACTCCACGGCAGGCTACGTCCTCCTCTGCTTACTCGATGCTTTCTCTGGTTATCACCAGATAAAAATGGCTAAGGAAGACGAAGAGAAGACGGCTTTCCTCACCCCTTTCGGTGTGTATTTCTATGTATGCATGCCCTACGGAAAAACGCTGGCGCCACCTTCCAGAGGCTCGTGAGGATAGCACTTGGCGAGCAAATGGGTAGAAACGCCGAGGCCTACGTCGACGACATTGTCGTCAAGTCTCGTGAGGGAGATACACTTCTCAGGGACCTTGAAGAGACTTTCGCCAGCTTGCGCAAGGTGAACATCAATCTCAACCCCACCAAGTGCGTCTTCGGAGTGCCTTTAGGCAAATTGCTTGGTTTCCTCGTGTCCCACAGAGGCATAGAGGCAAACCCTGACAAAATCAAGGCCATAGAGGAAATGCAACCTCCACGCCGGCTCAAGGATATGCAACGCCTAGCAGGATGCATGGCCAGCTTGGGTAGATTCATCTCCAAGTTCGGTGAAAGAGACTTGCCATTCTTCAAGATCATGAAGCGAACTGGCACCTTCAAGTGGACTCCTGAAGAGAAAAAAGCCTTTGAGGATTTGAAGAGGTACCTGGCCAACCCACCAGTCATGGTTACCCCGAGGACAGGCGAGCACCTGAAGCTGTACCTATCAGCCACTCCACAAACTGCCAGTGCCGTCCTGGTGGTAGAAAGAGAGGAGCTAGTCCTCCACAAGAAGAGTGCAACCACTCCTAAGCCTAAACCGCCTAACGAAGAGCTTGCCAAAGGAACATGCCCCATAAACCCACCGTCAGGCCCAAGGCCACAAGCGGAGCATGCCCCAAGTCCACCGCTACAGGACGATCTCGCCAGGGAGCCTAAAGAGCCTCCATAGGCCAACCCCATCGAGGGTCAAAAAGAGCCTCCACATTGCCAACCCCCTCGAGGGTCATAAAGAGTCTCCACAGGCCAACCCCCTTGAGGGACCCGCAGAGCCTCCTCAGGCAGAGTGCGCCAAGACTAAACTGGCAACCCTTGTCGAGCATCCAGTCTACCTCGTCGGTACAGTACTACGCGATGCTCGCGAGCGGTACACAATGCAGCAGAAGCTCCTCGTCGCGCTCCTCATCGCCTCAAGAAAAATGTGACACTACTTCCAGGGCACCCCATCACGGTGGTCACCTCTTTTCCCCTGGAGCAGATCCTGCGCAACCCTAACGCCACAGATCGTGTTACGTGATGGAACATAGAGCTACCGCCATTCAACTTGCACTTCGATACCACAAGGGTAATCAAAGGAATAGCGCTGGAGACTTCGTCGCCAAAGGGACTGATCCAACCCCTGGAGAGCCTTTAGGAGAAGAACAAGAGCCCTCGGGAGACAAAATGCCCAGCCACTGGACCATGAAGTTTGATGGACCCCTTTGCTTGTCGTCTCGGTGGGGCTGGCGTGGTCTTGACCTCACCAAAGGGCGACAAGCTCTATTACGCAGTCTAGCTGCGCTTCGGAATCGACAAGATATCCAACAATATTGCCGAGTACGAAGGCTTGCTCGTGGGCCTACGGGCCGCAATCGCTTTGGGCCTCAAGCACCTGCTAATCAAGGGCGACTCCCAGCTGCTCGTCAACTTCTCGAACAAGAGCTACAAGCCTAAGGATGACCACATGGCCGCATACCTTGAAGAGGTCAGCAGGCTTGAGAAGCACTTTAGGGGAATGGAGCTCATGCACATCCCAAGAAAGGAAAATCAAGAGGCTGATGACATCGCAAAATGCGCGTCAAAGAGGCAAGCTCAACTGCAAGGCGTCTTTGAAGAAAGACTTGTCAAAGCATCCACAAAACAGCCTCAAGAGGCCATCCCCGTAAACACAAACGAAGCTCTCCCGCCACCACCTGCGGCAGGGGCTCCCGATTGCGGCCCCCTACAGGGAAACGTCTGTTGCTCACAGCGGAGCATCCAGAAACAGGATGGATTGACGAGATCAAAGACTACCTCGCCCAAGGGATCCTTCCCGAGGAAGATGTTGAAGCGGAGCGAATCGCCCGCTAGGCAAAATCCTACCACATCCTCAAAGGAAATCTTTACCGCAGGCGCCAAACGGCATCGCGCTCAAATGAATCCCTCATGAAGAAGGCAAAATGCTGATCAAAGACATCCACAGCGGGGAGTGCGGCCACCACTCGTGCGCTCGCACCCTCGCATGCAAAGTCTTCAGGAGCGGCTTCTACTAGCCTCAAGCACTTCAGGATGCAGTCGACATCGTTCAACCATGTGAAGCTTACCAATTCCACGCCAAGCAAATCCACCAACCTGCGCTGGGGCTTCAAACCATCCCGCTCTCCTGGCCGTTCACGGTCTGGGGGCTGGACATATGGGGACCTTTCCCGACAGCGCAAGGGGGATATCGCTACCTCTTCATGGCCATCGACAAGTTCACTAAGTGGCCCGAAGTAGAGGTGACGCGCACAATTCCAGCAGGCGCGGCGAAATTCATCAGAGGCCTGGTGTTCCGCTTCGGAGTGCCTAACCGCATCATCATCGACATTGGCTCGCAATTCACTAGTGGCATCTTCAGGGCTTACTGCGAAAATATGGGCATCAAGCTCTGCTTCACCTCTGTCGCTCATCCACAGAGCAATGGACAGGCCGAGCGAGCAAACGCAGAAGTCCTAAAGAGCCTAAAGACCAAAACCTTCGACATCCTTGAAGGCCACAGCAAGGGCTGGATCAGCGAGCTCCCTTCGGTGCTCTGGTCCATCCGCACAACGCCACCCAAGCCTACAAGGGAAACACCGTTCGCCCTTGTCTATGGAGCCGAAGCAGTCCTCCCCACAGAAATAAAGCATGGATCCCCACGGGTCCTTGCCTTCAACGAGGACCAGCAAGAGGATCTCCACAACGACGACCTGCATCTTCTCGAGGGACTACGACGCCGCACCGCCATCCGGGCGGGAAAATACCAGCAGGACATGCGACGCTACCATGGCCGTAAAGTGCGTTCACGCACGCTGGAGACAGGTGATCTCGTCCTCAGGCGAATCCTCTCCAGGGAAGGCCTCCACAAGCTATCACCGATGTGGGAAGGCCCATACAGGGTCACCCACGTCGCCAGGCCTGGCGCGGCTCGCCACGAAACTCAAGACGGCATCCCCGTCAAGAATCCATGGAACATCATGCACCTACGCAAGTTCTACCCGTGATCATTGTCATGCCCGTGATCAATGTCACGTCAAGACATCTGGCGGAAGAGGCATCTTACGGCTCAACCTCCAAGCATTTTTTGTCTCCAGAAGGATAAAAAGAAACACGTGATCATTGTCACGCCTGTGATCATCGTCACGTCAAGACATCTAGCGAAAGAGGCAGCTTACGGCTCAACCTCCAAGCATTTTTTGTCTCTAGAGGTTAAAAGCTCATGGCTTTAACCTCCAAGCTCCAAAGGCTTTTCTCGAGGGTGAACCCTCCGAGCTCTCCATGTAACAAGCCACCTCAGGCCGTCGAGAGTCTCTGCCACTAATGGTTGGTCCCCATGCCTCGACATGGTCAAAACATTAACTTGGCAACTCCAAACATTAACTTAGCGCTACGGCGCCGCTGTGTAATATTTGATGGTGAGTTTTATTTATGCATTACTTCTTTGAAATGTGCGCTTATATGTCTCCACGTGTGCACCTCGCGAGGGCTGACTATGGTGCCAGTGCCTCAAATGACACACCAGCAGCACTGCAAAATCCAAGGATCCGAGCTCTGGCTGGAGGGCAAGCTCCCACAAACACGCCATCAATACAAAGGACCTTGGTACTTACTCTCCTCGCGAGGAACGCCTGAGGCGACCTATAAGCGCGCACGAGTCCTGTGTCCCGTGCACAAGCGTTTGGGTTTGCCCCTCTATCATTTAAAGTGAAGAAGTGCCCCCACAAGCCTGAGGAGGCATCCGGGAAAGGCCCCTAGAGAGGACCTCCTCGCCAGGCAAAAAACCTCTACAGGGCAAAAGCCTCGAGAAGCTAAATCACGCACCCGCGCCTCGAGAGCTTTTTTCCCCGCAAGCGCGCGTTTTCCCCTCAAGCGACTTCGCTTTCCCTTATGCTTCATGGACTACTTGTACGTCTAAGGGGGGCACTTGAGCATCGCGACTCAGGGCTCTTACCTCTCCTAGGCCAAAACTCCACCCGACCTTGCAGTGTCATTGCTCTAGCATGCCGAAGTGGCAGAGTCATGGCAGGGAGAGAAGGGTCCAAACGACGCAGAGAACAAATAGACATGAAAATAAGTGCAAAGGAACCTCTCGAGGGTTAAGCGAGCTAGAAGCAAATTGCAAACGAGAATATATTACATGCCCAAAAGTCACAAATGTCTAAACATAAAATTGTTTCAGATACAAGCGCACACAGGCGTGATAACAGCAACTCAGGCGGAGTCAGCACCGTCCTGTACATCCTCCACGGCGCCCTCCTCGGTCTCGGATGAGGCGGTCCCCTCCTCGATGTCGTCCGCAGCGGCCTCCGTACGCTTGAAGCGGTTGCAGAAGGCGTCGACCTGTTCGCGGAGGGAGTTGGAGACCCGCCGCACGTCCTCGCCTTGACGAGCTTCCGTCACTTGGAGAGGTCGAAGCCTGGCGTGAGGATCCGGAGGTTGGTGAAGATGCGGTTGACGACCACTCCCAGGAGCTGCCGGCTCTCGTCCTCTATCACCTCGCGGAGGTCAACAACAGGGACCTCGAGCGCCATGAAGAGCTGGTCGAAGTAGACCAGTACATGGCAGCATCGCCACGGCCTCGGACCTCAGCGTGCGGCGCGTCCGCGCCAATCTGAGCGGCGAGCTCGTTACCCCGGGCTACTAACGCCTCGAACATGCGCTCCCGCTGCCTCGTGAGCGCCCAGGCCGCCGTGGCAGTGTCCACAGCCTCCGTCACCTGCTCCTCCACGTCCTTGGTCAGGGTGTTGACGTCATGGATGGCCTCGCGGCGAGCTTGCTCCGCCCGGCGTCGACCGTACTTGGCGCGTTTCAGGCGGGCCTCGAGTTTGGAGTTGGCCTACTCAAGCTCAGCGATCTGCTAGCATCGGCGGCGTGTCTGGCATTGAAGCGGTCCTCCTGCTTCTGGGCCAAGTCGCGGGACTCCTGGGATTTCGTCAGCCTGTACTGCTTCTCGTGCTCCAGGAGGGCGTCATCCGCCTCTTTCCTCTTCTCGGCGTACCTCTGCTCGAACCACTCCATTGCGCGCTTCTGGGCGGCGACGTTCTCGTCATACTTCTGGAGCGCCAGGGCGAGATCCCTTTCGCGCTCCTCGAGCTCTTCGCGCTAGATGGCGAGCGCGCTCTCCGCCTCAAGCCGCAGCTCGTCGCGCAGCCGCACCTCCTTCTCCTCGAGGGCTAGCTGCCGCTCGCGCTCGGCGACCCCTTGCGGTCCTCCTCTAGGGTCTCCTGTGCGGCCCGGTGGGCGGAGAGGAGCTGGATCTCCAGATGGCCCAGCTCACGGTGTTTTTGTGCCAACGAGCCCTCCATGGCCTCGCGCTCGGCCGTCGCCGCGAACAGGAGCTCGGCAGCGGCGTCACACTGCTCCTGGACGGGCGCAAGAAGCTCGGAGGCATCACGGATGGCCCCCTCGCGGATCTCCTTGGCGAAGCGGACGGACTCCTCGCACGGGGCCTGCAACGCCAGGTCCTCTTGACGACGAGCCTTGACGGTCATGCTGAAGTACGCCCACGCCCTCGCCAGCTCCTCAAGCTCCTGAGCGAGCTGTATGTCCTCCAGGGCGAGATGCGCCTCCAAGCCCTCCAGGGACTCCCTCACAAGGCGAAAGGCGACCTCGCGGTGCCCCGCACTCCAGTCCCAGCCAAGGAGGACCAGGTCATGGCTTGTCGAGGGCCCAGCCCCTGAGTTGAGGCCCGAGAGCCTGGCCCCAGAACGTGCTCGGGGGCTAGGCTGCACTCCGTCCCCGGCCACGCTAGAAGCCTCCTCGGTGCCCGCACCTGCCTGGGTCTCATCCCCTGCAGCGGAATGAGCCGGAGAGGAACCCCTCCTGCGGACTCACCCGCACCTGGCGGCGCCTGGCCCGCCTTGGCCTCTGGCTGTGCGAGAGGCGTGGACACACGCGCCGGGGATGGCTCGCGCGGGGGCGTGACCGCGCCGAGGTGGAGTAGGAGCGCGAGGAGGAGTGGCAATCCTCTCCTCTAGAGCCTCCACCACCATTGGCTCAGCAGGCGACATCTGGGCGAGACGCGGCCTCCTCCGCCTGAGGCGCTGCAGCCTCCGCCCGAGGCTCAACCGCCTCCCCTTGAGGCACCTTGTAACGCCCCGGATTTTCTCCAATTACATTTTGTTGTTTTTCTTTTTGCATTATCATGTCATTGCTTATCATCTCATTAATTTAATTTGTTGCATTTAAATTCTTTTCCCACAATTAAATTCAAATGCATTTCAAATTAATTAAATGTGTTTTTTTCAAATCTCTTGCAAATGTTAAAAACTAGTTTATTAAATTGCCTATTTGAAACAAAAAACTATTTTGTAAAGCCTCCTAATTCATTTACTTTATTAATTTATTTTTTAAATAGAAAACATAAAAGAAATAAAGAAAGAGAAAAAAATAAAAAACCTTGAAGAAAAACCTTACTAGGCCGAACAGCCCAGCACCTAGCCCAGCTCAGGCCCAAAGCCTTCTCTCCTGTTTGTCTTCTTCCTCCCCCGTACACCTTTTCAGCATGGAGGCAGCCATGGAGACGCTGCCATGGGCACCCCACTGAGCGCCCCCTGCTCCCCTCTCCTTCTTAAGCTGCCCCCAGGCCGAAACCTAGCCTCTCCCCCCTCAGCGCCGCCGCCCCCCTTCTTCCCCATCTCCTGCTCCCCTGTTCTTCTCCACAAACTCACCGGAGACCACCTCACCTGGGAGAGGTTGCTCGGGCGCCGTCGAAGGGCCGAGGGGAGGCCCAGGAGTTGCGCCACCTCGTCCAGATCGTCCCCGCCGAAGGAATCGATGCGGAGCCGTCCCGGCGCGACGAGCCCTTCTTCCTCTTCTCCACGGCCGGGAAGCCTCCGCCGCCGTGATTCCTCGCCTCCGGTCCTCCCCGAGCACGAGAAACTACCCCAGCACTCCCTACGTGAGGTCTTCTCTCGATTCGACCTCCCATCCTTCTAAATTGCGTTACGTAGGTGACATCCCGCTCGGCGATGATCTCCTGTTCGCCAAGACCGTGAAAGCTTTGCTCGTTCTTTTTGCGCTAGCTGCACCTCCTGTCTCTGCTGCCTGCTCGCCTCTCTACCGCATGCGCACGGCCGCGCCCCGCACCACAACACGCACACCCGCCCCAGCGCCTCCCGATCGAGGTCGTCGCCGGTGGCTCCTTTATGTCTGCCAGGCTCTCTGTCCCTGCCTCTACAATTTTTCAGTTCGTCAGAGAAACATCAGAGTCTTCACCCACCCCGCCCTACCGGCTAGCGCAGCCGCTCGCTCGTCCCTGCGCGTGATCGCGAGGTCAAGATTCCTCGGGCGTGTTGACAAGCCCACCCCTTTTTTCCTTTTTCCTCGCCCTCTGACGCGCGGGTCCGGGTGTTCAGTGACCGCGGAAGTCAACAAACCCCACGGGCGCGCCAGCGTGGCCCGTGGGCCACTGTCAGCCTCACAGGTGGTCTTCCACTCGGTGAGACAAGTTCTAAGGAGAATACCTGCGCATGAAACTTGCACCGAGCCCTCTGTACTCTCAGATGTTGCACTCGAGCCCTCACCAGTACGTTTCCTATCACCAACAGGTCCCCGTAACTTCAGAAACACCCCTGAAACTAAAATGTTAATAAGTTTAATTCTATTATTCCAAATCAAATAATATTTAAATGTTTTATTATCAGAAAATGCAATGAACATTAATATGTCATTTGTATGCCATTTTGCATCTTTTATTTTAATTGCTTAGTGTAATTTATTTGTTGCACCTAAATAATTAAATATGGAATGTGTTGGGCATTTATTTAATTATTGCCCTATTCCATTTAAATTTAATTAGCTCACCCATGCCATGTGTTACCATGTTAACCAACATTTAATATTGTTGAGTAGATAAATAACTTGCACCTAAATATTAATTGTCGGGGTTTCTTTCCCGCTTAATTTGGATTAATTGCATTTGTTTTGCATCTTGCCATGTCATGCATCATTCTCGTATGATCATGTTGGATTTTTTGCCGTAGTGGTAAAATGCATCTTTTACGCTTTCCAGTGTTTGTTGCTTCTTCGCGGGTAAGACGTTGAGATGTGTGAGCAACGACAAGATCTGCTTCCATGCGGGATTCCAGGCAAGCAAAGTTTGCTTGTTTACCTATACATTGTATTTCATTCTTGTCGTTGATCTCTACTACCCTAGTATTCGATTCTTTATTGCGATCCCATCACATGTTTATCCTGCAGCCCATACAGTTTTATCCCCACAACCTAATACCTATTGCATGTTTATCTGTTGGCCTTTCGAGTCGTAGCTCATGCTTAGAGTTGGTTGTGCGAGTCGTCTGTTGGTCTTTTATTTCATATGCTTAGTATGATAGATTATTCTACCTTAATAAAATGTTGTATTATATTGGGGTATTATAATTAAATGATAAGGCACCGGCGGAAGGCCTTGCGAGGTGCTTTGTTCTTCTAAGTGTCGACCTAGGAACTGAGATTTTGTTCTCGGATCCAATTTTGAGCGCACTAACCACTTGTGGGAGGCCCTATGGAGCCCCCTCTCGACTTTGACTGGAACTTAAATTTGTCTGGGAGCCGCACCTAGTTCGGGTTTTCCATTTGTCTCATATGCATCGATACTAGAGTCGCATTTTACTTTGGCGATGTGCATTGTTACTGTAACGTACGTGCGCTTAAAAATATGGCAGGTACCTGTGTATAGTGCAAACCCCTGGATCGATTCATTTGCACACACAGTTTACGATGAATATCACAACATTGTATGAATATTACATGAATAATCCAGACTTGGTAAAATAAATAGTTCGATACATCTTTGCATAGCTTAAAGCTAGCTCAAAACAATAAAGCAGCGGAAATAAATCTTCAATGAGCCTCCAACTTCATGATACGCCACAGGTGAAAACATGTTGGTGCAGACTCGAAACCCAAACATAGTCCTTACTCTTCGTCAGAAATTTCTGTAACAAATAATAATTTGCAACAGAGTGGGTCAGATTCCATTAAAAATGGAGTCTGGCTAGTCACACTATGGTGGACACTTAATGGAATAACTCTATAGCCTATATGCATATTTGGCTGGTGGAGTTCAAGGCTATTTTGCATAAAGCCAATTTTTCCTAACTCTTTATAAAACAAACTTAACATCATAATTGACATCACTGGTTTAACAAACTTAAATATCAAAAACGTAAATATCAAAAACAGAAACACAAATAGAAAACAGTAAACAAAATAAAAGAAACAAAAAAAGAAAACAAAAAATCATATATACTGTCCCGGTTCGTAAATGAGTGGCAGCCAGAGGCTGGCTTGTTTGGCCACGTGACCCCCCCTATTGGTCCCGGGCCGTGGCGTGCCCGGGACAAATAGGGGAGCCTATTTGTCCCGAACACGCTGTCCCGGGCGCGTGCCCGGGACAAGTGGCCTGTTCTGCTCTAGTGTAACCCAAGTGAGCCAAAAGATATCACGTCCTTAGGTGCACGCTGAGGTGAAAACCCCCACATTCAATGGTCCTAAGTATAGTGGAAACTATCTTAGGTGAAAACCCCCATGAACATGGTCCTGAGTAGTCCACTGTTGTTCACTTGTAAAAATTTTATTAAGAAATTAAAATGTTGGGATTCCTCCATTGTCCTTGATCAGCTGCAGTCATCACTTGGAAAACTTCTCCTTGAGTTATTCAATTTCTTCTCCCTTTATTCCTCACATCCCTTTGTTCCTGGGTGGCCATCCACAAGTGTGCTCTCAGGTGAGAACCCCCACATTCATGATCCTAAGTATAGTAGAAACTATCTTAGGTGAAAACCCTCATGGACATGGTCTTGAGTAGCAACTCAACATAACCCAACAACCAATCCGCCCAGATGATTCATTAACTTAGTGGATGTGCACTCCCAGGTAAAAACCCCCACATACTATGATCCTAAGTATAGTAGAGAATATCTCAGGTGAAAACCCTCATAGACATGGTCCTGAGTAGCCACTTAAGATTTTGTAAAACCTTTCATCAATTGCATAGCATCAAAACTCTACTAAGTCATTTCATAGTTACCTAGACACAATGGAATAAGGAATTCTAAAATCTTGCATAGCAATTCTACTAAGTCCTACACATGCATAGGAAAATAACTAAGTCATGCATAGAAAATACTTAGGAATTTTATGGGGGTGTGCCACTTGCCATTGCAACAAGAAGAATAGCAACAACAGCTGCAACTGTTGTCGTTTCCCTCCGAAATTTCTAACACATAAAAAAAAACACATAAACATATAAACAAAATAACAATACAAAAATATGTTATGCATAATGTGCAAAATACTTAGAGAAAATACTAAGTCTGTTCTTCAAGGTGATCAACAATTATTAACAACTCTTTGTAAATTGGATATTCACTATAGTGAGAGAGACAGACACCTGACCAACCACTTATGTTGTGGAACAGGTCTCATGTACGTGGACATGTAAGGTTAGTCTCCAGGCCGCTTCATCTCACTATGCTGCTAGGATCCATCAACTTCAAGATGATAATATCATGTTCGAAAATTGTTTAAATCAAATGTGAAAGACAAGATTAGGAAAGAGGGAAAGATAGAAGAAAGATGTAGTTTATCTTCCAGGCTTCATCTCTAGACTTGTAACTCCCTCCTTGGTGATGTCTTGATTGAATTTTAGGTAGACTTGATGATTCTTGTATCTCCGAGGTTGGTCTTGGGTTTAACTTAGTCATCATGAAGTCTTAGAGAGAAGAAAGAAAGAGAGAGAGAAAGACCTAGAGAATACAGGGGGTTGGTCTTCTTGAACTTCTTGATTTTCTTCTAAGTGCTTCTACTCCTTGAAGATACTTCTGAAGTCTTTTTTTGGCTAAGTCCTTCATTGGCCTCCCAGCTCCATGTTGAAAATTCTAAGTGTCTAAGTGCATAGCACTTAACCAAAAATGCTAAACTGAAAATATTCATAACTTAGAGAAAATAATGAAGAGATTTTCCTATGAGGAATATAATTATATAATAAAATATTTTATGCATGAAATGCAATTTTTTAATCACAAGAAACATCATTCCAATTTTTATGATATTTATAAAGTATGCATTAGGCTATAAATGCAATTTAATTAATTTCTAATTTTACAAAATATAAATAAAGGAATAAATATAAAATTAAAGTTTTATGTGATTAAATTTTTATAACAATATTTCATAAATGATGTTAATAGATAGAGGGGATTTAAATAAATTTATTGCAATTCGATTTAATCAAAAATAATGTTTCTATTAATAGTTATGTCAAAAATAGTCAAACTATAAAAATTAAATATATAACTATCAAATCATTTAAATACTACTCAAAAATATTTTATAACAGAGGCATCATTTTACAAATATTCCAAATTCTCTAAAACAATTTTATTTGCAATTTTTGAATTTATAAATTTAAAGATATGACAAAAAATACTCAAATCCTCCATTTGAAATTTGAATATTTTAAACTAACTCAAATTTGAATTATAACAGATGTAAAATATTCTACATGTCAAGGGCTTTCCAAAAATATAAAATTTATCAAATTTGGATGTGCGAATAAAAATTTATAAAAAATCTAAGTGGCAGGGGCTTTTCTCCAAAACTGCCAAAATAATTAAATATAAAAAATATTTTCTAACGTGGCTGCTGACTAGGCGCTGACTGAGCTGATGCGGCTGCCACGCTGGCGCTGACGTGGATAAGTGGAACGATCTGGATCGTCAGATCCATATCTGACGGTCTAGATCTAAATACCGATTCGGTTTAAAATGTCTAATCTCGGCCGTAGAATCAAGATCGGACGGTGCAGGAGGAGAGGCTCACCGGGCGGCGCGGGATGGTCGCCGAAGATGGAGGAGACGGCGGCGGCGGCTCGAGCGAGGACGGCGTCGGCGTTGGGGTGCTCCCCCAGACGAACGGAGGCGTCGGCAGAGCGCGGCTGGTCGCGGGGAGGCCAGTGGACGTCGTGGCAGCGTCGGGTTCTTCTCACAACGCCAGGGAGGGGTGGCTGGAGTGGTGGTTGCGGCGGCGACCTTCGAGTCGAGCATAGTCTCGTCGATCTGGCGCATGAACTAGCACGGGAAAAAATCAGGGAGATACGCGTCATCGAGGGAAAGAGGAGGAGTGGGTCACGGGCGCGAGGGGGGGGGGGGGGGGGGCTCACCTCACCAGAAACAAAGGAATACGACGGCGGCAACTGCGAACTCCGGCGAGCTTTTTCGACGGCCTGGGGGCACCTCGAGCTAGGGCTTGAGAGGGAAATGAGAGAGGAGGGGTGGAGGATTTATATGGGCCGGAGAGGAGGAAGAAACTGTGACGATCACGCCCGGATTTTGGAAAGGGATCGGGGAGGAATTTCGGCCGGAGAAATCGCGGGAGGTTGAAGACGAATGACGTCAGCAGTGACGTCATCATTTTTTTCTTTTTCTGTTTTTCTATTTTGATTTAGGACTCCAAATGAAGTCAAATAAATTTCTTAAAATCTGTAAAATTAATATCTTCGTGTTAAAACAGTTGTGGGCCTGTTGGACAATTTTCAAAATTAAGAATTTTGAAATATTGATTAAATACAAATTTGACACTTTATGTCAAATTTTGAATTATAGCTTAATTAAATTTTCTTTTGGCTAAATAAAATTTGTAAAATACCCATATTCAAATATGTTTGAATTTAAGTTACTTAAACTTATTTTGCTGAAATCATTCACCTTTATTTTGGCATAATAGAAAATAAATAATTTTAGAGTAATAAGAAATATAATAGATTTTTAATTTAAACCATTTGTGATTTAATAAGATGATGAATGATTAGATGCATGAATGTAATGCTTAAATTTTATTTTCAAAGCAAAATACAAAAATGTTTTCAAAAGTATTAAATTTTAGTGATTTTTAAACATTCCAAAATATAGGGATGTTACAGTTACATGCATATAGGGCGCGGCCTGTTGGTGCAGAGGGGTGTGTCCTGCGGGAATCCGCACCCTTTTGGCCGGGACCAGCATAGCTCCCGTGGCTCCTTGGACTTGTTGCGGTGAAGGAAAAGAGTTGGGTTGAGAGGCCCTAATGTTTTTGACTGGGTTGATCATGCGAGTATGGGGCCAGTAGTGCACCCCTGCAGAGAATAATCTTATCGATGAGTCGTGTCCACGGTTATGGACGGTTTGGTGATGTTGCTGGCTAACAAGATCTAGACAACTTACACCTAATCATTGTTAATTAATCTGCCTAGTAATATAGAATTACTTTCACCATAATTGTAACTAAAACTGTTCAATGTGTGAGTTTCCCGAATTGCTTCCTCATACTTGGTTGAGGGGGTTAATACGAGAATGGGTTATGATTGGTGTTAGCAGTAGTTGCTTACTTATGCGCTCTCTTATCCCTCTCTAATTAGTCGGAAGTTGTAGCGTGTCTCATTTAGGTTGCTAGTGATGCTGCCGCTAAGTCCACCTAACCCCATATTTTGGGAGATGGTGTAGAAAGTAGGCAAGTCGGTTTTGCTTGCCAGGGAGTGCCCTGACCCTCTTTAGGGTTGTGCTTTATGTGCAGTTAACAGGTTTCAAGTCTGATGACGTTAGCTTGGGAATCCCTCCGGCTTGGCTGGGCAGGGATATGGCGCCATTGCGTATCTTCAGGACTCTTAGTCCAATTTGCATCTTAGCCGTAATCGGATACTATTTTGCTTCCGCTGTCTTTTGTATTTTTGTATTGTAACATTTGTATCTTGACTCGTTCGAGTCGTTGTTGTATTATATCTTTGGTTGTATTTGTGGATGTATCGGAAATGTTGCGCATGTTTCGGCGTGCACATTATGTCTGGTGGGCGACCTAAAATCGTTATTATGCGGATTTTGGCGGGAGCGCTTAAATTTACATTGTACCGATTTTGGGGCGTCACAAAGTGGTATCAGAGCCAGGGTTTCGATCTCCTTGTTGTTTCGATACGATTGGTTATCGAAGTAGCGCGTCCGCAAAAGCCTTTAGGGTAACCTCGCTAACGGTCGTTGTTTCTAAAGTGTCTAAACTATTTCAATAAATTTTTTTAATGAAAATATCTCAATAGGTTTCTTTTTACTCCTTACCTCTATTCTATTTCTCCTCTTATCTTATTTGTTTTAGAGTCTCTTTCTCTTATCCAACTTTCAAAGTTTTAGGATCCTATGTGTGGGTGGATGATCTCTTGCCTTTTATCCTATTAGGTTCGAGCTTCGCAAATCTTCATCGACATGAGCAACTCTTCTTGTTAGTGGTGTCGACAACTTGAAGGTGGAGTTAGAACTTCTTGTTAGTGGTGTCGAGAAGTTCATCACGGAGCCTGAAGTCTCGGTAGATACGCCTCTCTTCTTGTGGTCTCGGCGTGGATCGTGGGACGTGATCCCTTGTTAGTGGTGTCGATTGTAACGCCCCGGATTTTCTCCAATTAGATTTTTTTGTTTCTATTTTTGCATCATCATGTCATTGCATTATCATCTCATAAATTTAATTTGTTGCATTTAAATTCAAACTCTATTTAAATTCTTTTCCCACAGTTAAATTCAAATGCATTTCAAATTAATTAAAATGTGTTTTTTCAAATCTCTTGCAAATGTTAAAAACTAGTTTATTAAATTGCCTATTTGAAACAAAAAACTATTTTGTAAAGTCTCCTAATTCATTTTCTTTTTTTTCTTAAAAAAATTAGAAAATAGAAAAGAAATAAAGAAAGAGAAAAGAATAAAAAACCTGGAAGAACAACCTTACTGGGCCAAACAACCCAGCACCCAGCCTAGCTCAGGCCCAAAGCCATTTCTCCTGTTTGTCTTCTTTCTCCCCCGTACACCTTTCCAGCGTGGAGGCAGCCATGGAGACGCTACCATGGGAGAACTTCTCCATGGAGACGCCCCCCTTCTTCCCCATCCCCTGCTCCCCTATTCTTCTCCACAAACTTACCGGAGACCACCTCACCAGGGAGAGGTTGCTCGGGCACAGTCGAAGGGCCGAGGGGAGGACCAGGAGTTGCGCCACCTCGTCCAGATCGTCCCCGCCGAAGGAATCGATGCGGACCGGTCCCGGTGCGACAAGCCCTTCTTCCTCTTCTCCACGGCCGGGAAGCCTCCGCCCCCGCGATTCCTCGCCTCCAGTCCTCCACGGGCACAAGCAACTACCCCAGCACTCCCTATGTGAGGTCTTCTCTTGATTCCCCCTCCCATCCTTCTCAATCGCGTTACGTAGGTGACATCCCGCTTGGCGACGATCTCCTGTTCGCCATGAACGTGAAAGCTCGGCTCGTTCTTTTTGCGGTAGCTGCACCTCCTGTCTCTGCTGCCTGCTCGCCTCTCTACCGCACGTGCACAACCACGCCCCCCACCACAACACGCACACCCGCCCCAGCGCCTCCCGATCGAGGTCGTCGCCGGTGGCTCCTTTTTGTCTGCCGGGCTCTCTGTCCCTGCCTCGACAATTTTTCAGTTCGTCAGAGATACATCAGAGTCTTCACACGTTAAAAAACAGCGCATTGCTTACTCTCTCAACATCACCCACCCCGCCCTACCGGCTAGCGCAGCCGCTCGCTCGTCCCTGCACGAGATCGCGAGGTCAAGATTCCTCGGGCGCGTTGACAAGCCCACCCCTTTTTTTCTTTTTCCTCGCCCTCTGATGCGTGGGTCCCAGTGTTCAGTGACCGCGGAAGTCAAAAAACCCCACGCGCGCGCCAGCGTGGCCCGTGGGCCACTGTCAGCCTCACGGGTGGTCGTCCACTCGGTGACACAAGTTCTAAGGAGAATCCCTGCGCGTGAAACTTGCACCGAGCCCCCTGTGCTCTCAGATGTAGCACTCTAGCCCTCACCAGTATGTTTCCTATTACCAACAGGTCCCCGTAACTTGCAGAAACACCCCTGAAACTAAAATGTTAATAACTTGAATTCTATAATTCCAAATCAAATAATCCATATATGTTTTATTATCAAAAAATGCAATGAACATTAATATGTCATTTGTCTGCCATTTTGCATCTTTTATTTTAATTGCTTACTGTAATTTAATTGTTGCCCCTAAATAATTAAATATGGAATGTGTTGGGCATTTATTTAATTACTGCCCTGTTCCATTTAAATTTAATTAGCTCACCCATGCCATGTGTTACCATGATAACCAACATTTAATATTATTGAGTAGATAAATAACTTGCACCTAAATATTATTGTCGGGGTTGCTTTCCCGGTTAATTTGGATTAATTGCATTTGTTTTGCATCTTGCCATGTCATGCATCATTCTCATATGATCGTGCTGGATCTTTTTCCGTAGTTGTAAAATGCATCTATTACACTTTCCAGTGTTTGTTGCTTCTTCACGGGTAAGATGTTGAGATGTGTGAGCAACGACAAGATCTGCTTCCATACGGGATTCCAGGCAAGCAAAGTTTCTTGCCGTTGATCTCTGCTACCCTAGTATTCGATTATTTATTGCGATCCCATCACATGTTTATCCTGCAACCCATACAGCTTTATCCCCACAACCTAATACCTGTTGCATGTTTATCTGTTGGCCTTGCGAGTCATAGCGGATGGTTAGAGTTGGTTGTGCGAGTCGTATGTTGGTCTTTTATTTCATATGCTTAGTATGATAGATTATTCTACCTTAATAAAATGTTGTATTATAATGGGGTATTATAATTAAATGATAAGGCACCCGCGGAAGGCCTTGCGAGGTGCTTTGTTCTGCTAAGTGTCGACCTAGAAACTGAGATTTTGTCCTCGGATCCAATTTTGAGCGCACTAACCACTTGTGTGAGGCCCTATGGATCCCCTCTCGACTTTGACTGAAACTTCAACTTGTCCGCGAGCCGCACCTAGTTCGGGTTTTCCATTTGTCTCAGATGCATCGATACTAGAGAAGTATTTTACTTTAGCGGTGTGCCTTGTTACATGCATATAGGGCGCGGCCTGTTGGTGCGGAGGGTTGTGTCGTGCGGGAATCCGCACCCTTTTGGCCGGGACCAGCATAGCTCCCGTGGCTCCTTGGACTTGTTGCGGTGAAGGAAAAGAGTTGGGTTGAGAGGCCCTAAAGTTTTTTACTGGGTTGATCATGCGAGTATGGGTCCAGTAGTACACCCCATCAAGGTATAATCTTATCGATGAGCCGTGTCCACGGTTATGGACGACTTGGTGATGATGCTGGCTAACAAGATCTAGACAAATTACACCTAATCATTGTTAATTAATCTGCCTAGTAATATAGAATTACTTTCACCGTAATTGGTAACTAAAACTGTTCAATGTGTGAGTTTCCCGAATTGCTACCTCATACTTGGTTGAGGGGGTTAATACGAGAATGGGTTATGATTGGTGTTAGCAGTAGTTGCTTACTTATGCGCTCTCTTATCCCTCCCTAATTAGTCGGAAGTTGTAGCGTGTCTCATTTAGGTTGTTAGTGCTGCTGCTGCTAAGTCCACCTAACCCCATATTTTCGGAGATTGTGTAGAAAGTAGGCAAGTCGGTTTTGCTTGCCAAGGAGTGCCCTGACCCTCTTCTAGGTTGTGCTTTATGTGCAGTTAACAGGTTTGAAGTTTGACGACGTTAGCTTGGGAATCCCTCCGGCTTGGTTAGGCAGGGATATGACGCTATTGCTTATCTTCAGGACTCTTAGTCCAATTTGGATCTTATCCGTAGTCGGATACTATTTTGCTTCCGTTGTCTTTTGTATCTTTGTATTGTAATGTAACATCCCAACATTTTATAATGTTTAAAAATCACAAAAATTTAAAACTTTGTTTTTAATTAAAATAAAACATTAAAATGCATAAGAAAACCAACTATAAAAGATTTCAACCATATTGATAGGGTTTAATATTTCAAATATCTCAGTTTAACATAATGTTCAAAAGTTGTTTCTAGTTATACATTACATTTCTTATTGTATTTCAAAAACCCTTATATGTATATACTTCAAACCATTTCATTTTAATAAAATAGTTTCGTTATAAGAAAGTAATTTCAACCACTTAGTCATATCTATTCATAAATTCAAAACTATTTAAAGTGGTATAATTGCCAAATAGTTTTCATTCATTTGACTAAATTCAAGTTATAGCTTTGGAAATTATAATCTTATAATTCATTACTATAAAACTCCATACATTATATAATTAATGAATTATCCAAATAGTCATTCCATTAGCTTAATTGATCTTCATGTATTTTCAAAACATTAAATGTTTTTCCTGAATATATTCAGTATAAACAATGAATTAAAACTAGAATATTTCCAAAGGTATTTATTATAGTTTTCAAGTGAATTATCTCAATAGAAAATATTATGGTGCACCAATTATTTGACTTAAAAATGAATTCATTATATTTCCCTTTTCCATTTTCAAATGGATTTGTTATGTCTTTTAATTATTGTACTGAAGCCAAAATGTTTTAATGTTGGAAAATGAGTTTAAAGAACTTACTTTCAAATTTATATAAGTATTGTATTATTATAAAATTTTATTTGGCCAACACGAAATTAAATTAGACTTAAATTTAAAATTTGACATTAAGCATCAAATTTGTATTAAAGCAATAATTCAAAATTATTAAATTTGAAAGTGTTCAAAACATAACCATAAGTATTCTAAATGATAGATATTGTTTTTACAAAAATATAGAAACTAAATTGAGTTGATTTGGCTTTATACTTTAAAAGTTATTTAAAAATCCAGAAAACATAAAAGGAAAAGAATAAAACAAAAAGAAAAACTAACTGGGCCGAAGCCCAGCTTCTATCGCGCGCGAGCGACGCGTAACGGCCCAACGCCCAGCCCATTCCCCTCTTTCTCTCACTGACGTGTGGGGCCCACACGTCAGGTCGTCTTCAACCCCGCGCCGAAGATCACGCACCGACAGTTTTGGGCGAGATTTTCTCGTCGTGATTCCGCGCGATAAGGGGCTTAATGGGCACCTCGACCCTGCCCTATAAAACCCCAGTGCCTCCGCCACCTTTTGCCCCAAACCCTAGCCCCTAAGACGCCGCTAGGCCGCCTGAAAAGCTCGCCCGAGCTCCATTGCTACCGCCGCCATTTTTCGTTGTTCCACGGCGAGGTGAGCCTTCCCCGATGCCCTTGACCCTCTTCCCCCTTCCCCGCGTTTGTGCGCATCCTCTGAACCCCTTGTCTCGATTTATTTTGCAGCCGAACGGAGCACCTCGTGCTCGACCGAAGCTCGCCGGCGCCGAAGCACTTCGGCCACACCCCCACGCCCCTCCGAGACGCACGCAAAGCCGCCGCCGAGCCCATCGAGATCGCTGCGACGCGCCGCACCCGAGGGCATCATCCGCGCGTCCGAGGGATTGCCGGAGCACCGTCCCCGTCTGCATCCGAGCCGCCGCCTCCTTCGTCTCCGGCGACCGGAGCGCCGCCACCTTTTGGTCAATCGCTGTAAGCCGTCCGATCTGTAATGTACGCGTATGATTAGATCCTTTAATCGAATCGGTACGGTCTGTTCAGATCCGTCAGATCTGTAAGGCAATACTCGTATTGATTTCAAGAAAAGTGTTTTCAAAAGAGTAGGAAAAATTGGCTTTATGCAAATTAGCCTTGAACTCCACCAGCCAAATATGCATATAGGCTATAGAGTTATTCCATTAAGTGTCCACCATTGTGTCACTTGCCAGACTCCATTTTTAATGGAATCTGACCCACGTTGTTGCAATATTTTTATTATTGCAGATTGTTCAGATGACGAGTGAGGTTTCGTTTATAGGTTTCGAGTCTACAACCAACATGTTTTCGCCTGTGGCAACATGAAGTTGTCGGAGACCCACTGCTATTGTATTTCCGCTGTGTACTTTTTCAATGCTAGCTTTATGCTATGCAACTTGTATCGAATATTTTGTAATTCTGGATCATCGATGTAATAAAATTGACGCTTTGTTGTGATATTACATCGTAAACTGTGTGTGCAAATGAATCGATCCAGGGATTTGCACTATACACAGGTATCTGCCTTATTTAAATTGCAGGTACGCTACGTGTAATATTTGTATCTTGACTCGTTTGAGTCGTTGTTGTATTATATCTTTCATTGTATTTGTGGATGTATCAGAACTGTTGTAATGTTATCACAATTCCACCCACATAATGTGCATGTTTCGGCGTGCACATTATGTCTGGTGGGCGACCTAAAATCGTTATTATGCAGATTTCGGCGGGAGCGCTTAAATCTACATAGTACAGATTTTGGGGCGTCAGACACCTCCTCCACAGGGCCTGCGGATGCCGTCTCCACAGGCCTCGCGGACTCTTCAGCCACGGCCTCAGCCGTGGCTCTCTTCACATCTGCTGCCTTGCGAAGCTTACGGCGCTTCGCAGCCACGAGATCACTGGAAAGAACCAAGAAAAAACCTTCAAGCAAGGATAAAAGCAAAAAAGAGCAAGAATCAAACAACCGAGTGCCGGGAACACTTACCAGGACAGTTGAGCGCCGGTGTCGACCCACGCCAGGCCTGCGAGTGCCAGGAGGGCGTGGTCCTGACGCCAGACCCCTCCGGAGGTGCCGCATCTTTCCTCTTGGAGGGGACGTTGGACCGCCTCACCCCAGACTGGCCCACGACCGCCTTGGTGCATGGCTCGCGCCGCCCCGGAGTGGCCTCCGCGTTGGAGGCCTCCCTCTCCTCATCCTCCTCCTCCACAAGGCGCGAAGGCGCCACTACGAAGGCGTCATCATCGCCTGACGAGATGTCGCAAATCTCGTCAGCGAATGGCCCAGGCCTCGACAAGGACACCTCTCCTGTCGCGGGCTCCTCCTCGCCGCGCCCGGCACCCGAGGCTGAGGGAGAGTCTGCTCCCATTGCCTCCTGCAGTTCCAGGACAGGAACCTCCATCCCCGCATGGCCTGCCGGGGTAAACAAGGGCATCCCCTCCAAAATGACCATGCGCTCAGTCATGTTGTATTGTTGGAGGGGCTGGAGCGTGACAGGGAGCTGGTCCGCGGCAGGCACCGCCGGGTTGATGAATAGTGCGGACAGGACGTTGTCGACGACGTCCTTGTCGTTGTCCTCGCGGTGGTGCCTCATCTTGTCGTGAGGCCCGGCGTACATCCACATGGGCACCAAGTGTGCCTGGAGGGGGCAATGCGGCGCGTCACGAAGTCCGCCACAATGATCTGCCCCGTGAGGCCCTCCTCGCGAAGGAAGCTCAGGCGTCCCATCAAGCTCGTGTTCTTCGCGCCGTCGAAAGGCGCCTTGCCCAAGTGGGAGTTCTTCGCGGGCGGCGCAACGGGGACCTCGAGGAAGGCGCAGGGCTTCTCGACCCCGACGAAGAACCACTTCTGGGGGAAGTCATCAACCTTCTTCGTCACCGAGGTGACGGCCTTACCACCGCTCCATGACATGGGGATGTAGACGCTCCCTATGCCGTCCATGATGCGAAACGAGACGCACCCCGAGCGCTCGTTCTTCGCCGTGTTCCGGAGCCCGTAGAAGCACTGGAAGATCCCCACCATGGGCTCCAAGCCCAAGTACGGCTCGCAGAGGTATGCGAAGACAGCGAGGATGAGGATGGAGTTGGGGTGGAGATGCAGCAACTGGACCTGATAGAATGCCAGTACCGCCTCCAGGAACGGCAAAAACGGCGGCACCAGCCCTGCGGAAAGGCAGTGTTGGAATATCAGGAAATACCCTCGTGGGCGTTTCCTTTGCGCCCTGGGCTTGAGAGCGGTGGCGCCGTGCTCATTTGTCTGGTCCGCTATCAGGAAGCGGACCTTGGCGAGCGCCTTATCGTTGAAGCGCACGCCAAGCGGAGTCGCGCCGTGCGCGACCTCAGCGACCTCCGCCTGGGAAGAAGGCCCCGCGGCGGCCTTGCCTTTGTTCTTGGCTGGACTCATCGTCGGAGTTCGGGGAGTCACTGGAGGCGAGAGGAGCAGAGCGCGCTAGAGAGCGGAGGCGAAGAGCTCGAGAATGGCGGAGGCTTCTTCGAGAGGGATTGGAAACGGTAACGGCTCCCTGCTCCGGCGCTCGGGTTTTATGTCCCTTCAAGGAGCAGTTACCGGGCCGTGGTGGGACCCCACACTACGCACGCCCCAGATCGTGCCCGGCCGTTACACGTCTAAGTAACGCGTGGCTCAGGCCGGCCGGGCACTTTGGGCCCACAACGCTCCGCCAGTGCCCATGGGATTAATCACGACCATCGCGGGCCCGGGGGCTACTATCGGCCCAGTGGAGACTGGGGTATGAAGAGCCCACTCTCCCCAGGCCTCACACGCGGGCTGATCAGACGAAACGACTAAGGACCAAGCCACCGCTTGGAGAGACCCTCGAGAGGCAAATCCCCTCGAGGGCCTGAAGAGGAAGCGAGGGCTTGAATATGACCCGCGCTTCAAGGGACTCTCCCGAGGCGCAATGCGCCTGGAGGGAAGTCGACAAAAGACCCACCACAGGCCGCCTCGGGCATGTGGGGAAGCTTCGCGACCAAAGAAGTACGGCAGGGCGCACATGGCGTTTGCCGTATCTGCAGGGTGACGCAGGCGCCCCCTTGCCGTTTTGGTGATAAAGGAGTCAACAGAGTTGTGCCGCCTGCGCCAGGACAGCTGGGACCTTCCTCTCTGACCATAAACCGGCTGGACAACGCAACACTCCAAGAAGATCGTCATCGTGGGCTCCACCCCGAAGATGGCAACCCCTGCGGGCCGTTCTGCGCGGTCTGCATCTTGTCGGCCACCGCGCCCAACTTTATCGCCGATGGACCGCGTCCATGGAGGATTCTGCCACGGTGGACTCCAACACCTCCACGCCACTAACGTGCGGGAGCCCACCTTGGACGCCAAGCGCAAGGAAGACGACTGCGGCGCCTATAAAAGGAACAAGACCTCCATCGTAGAGAAGGTCGGCCAATTGCTTGGAAAACACTTGTAAACCCTAGCCAAGCTAGTAGAATAGCCTTCGACTGGAGGAGGAAGAAGACCATTGCTTCCCTCCCGAGACACGAAGTGCCTGAAGAGAGCCCTCGGCAAGCTCAATTGTACTGTAATCTCTACAGCGCAATACAAACAAGCAGGAGTAGCGGTTTTACCTCCTCCTGAGGGCCGTGAACCTGGGTAAGGTCTGATGTTCATCTCTGTCGTGGGTGTTCCTCTCCAGGCCCGGCGAGCATCGTCGTCGTGCCTCTCGAGGGTCTTGACCTCCGTGTTCAATCCCCTTCACGTACTACTCTTCAGGGAGTGACCACCCCTGTTTCGTGGGAGTCACAACCCGACAGGAACCTCAAACAAAGTTTACAGTTCGTATTTTTTAACAAATCTGCGTGGTGCTGCTCGCCACGAATAGCAGAAACCTTGAACGAAACTACATAATTCATAGATTTGGCGGGAACGAAAGTTTATTCTTCACTGACGCATTCGATTCACGATTTCATACCCGATTTACATTAAACAACACAAATCCAAAAGCTAAAACTAGTCCTAAATCTCGTCGCCGGAGCCTACCGTAGTACCAAAATTTGGCTCACCGAAGCCCAGGCGCGGCGGCAACGATGTCGAGGCGGCGGAGTTGAGCTTCACTCCTCGTCGGAGACGAGGTCGACGACATCCTCCGCATAGGCCGCCCAGTACGCCTACTTCTCAGAGGCGGCGACATCTGCTTCGAACCCCTGGCGGAGGAGGATCGCGTCGATCTCCTCCTCGCGGGCAGCTTGCGCTGCCTTCTCCTCCGCCTCTCGCGCTGACCGAAGCAGCACTTGAGCCATGATGGCCTCAAGTGCCTCGTCGACGACGAAGTCTTCTGCCACCACGGAGGACTTGAACAAGGCGGGGTCATACTCCTCCGCCGGAGGCAGCGCAGCTAGCGCGGTGGATGTGCTCGAGACGCCGCTTGAGCTGCCTTCCCAGTTCAGACGCGGCGGACGTCGTGCTCGGCACGGAGGCGGTTGATCTCCTGCGCCTCGCGTAGGAAGTAGGCCGGTGGGATGTCCATGCCGCGGTTGCTGTACGCGGGCCGCCCTCTTCTGAGCGCCCTCGATCGTCATCGCTTCCGCGCAGTGCTGGTTGGACCAATCCCCGTCGAAAGGGTCGCCACAGTGCGGCGGGGTCACGGGCTCGCTCTTGGGGGCCATCGGGCGGCCGATGCAGACTCCGGCAGCGGCGAATTGCTTGTCGGAGAAGACCTCGCTCTTGGGTGGATTTCTCGTCGGCGGCGCGTGCGGATAAGGTTTGTGACCTAGAAATGTGCTGGAGCCCGACATAAAGAAGGATCCACGCGCCGCTGCTATAGGCGCCCTTATCCTGTTTAAGGGCTGGATCCTGTTTATGGGCTCTGCTATGGCGCAACAAAAGGCTCGACCCGTGAAGTCGCCGAAGTTATAAGGTTTTGGACGTGTTTGAGGGCTCTGTTAGAGATGCTCCAAGGAGTCCAAGCCGGACATCTCCACAATTGTGGACCCGCCACCCGTGCCTCGTCAATAAAAATGAGTTTGGTTTTCGTATCTCGAATTTGATTCCCCGAATTGGATCAGAATGGGTTGGATTTTTCTGATAGGTCTCCAGATTGACGTCCTCAAAACGTCAGCCAGTGTTTTCTGGGTCTTCTCGCCGGAAGGATTTCTCTGTCTGGAGAAGAAGCCCAGAGGTCTCCGAACCAATATCCTCAATATGTCAACCAGTATTTCTCGGTCTTCTCGCCGGAAGGATCTATCTATCCGGAGATGAAGTCAAGAGGTCTCCGGACCGACGTTCTCAATACGTCAGCAATTATCCTGGATCTCCTTGTTGGAGCGGTATTCTCAAGGTCTTCGAACCGACGTCCCGGTTGCGTCAGCAAGTATTTCCGGGTTTTCTCGCCTTAAGGGTTTCTATATCTGGAGAAGAAGTCCAGAGGACCCCGGACCGGCGTCATCACTACGCTAGCCATCTGCTAGATCACCTGTGTGCTGAAATTCGAGTATTGGAAGAAAAATGAGGGTCCCTGGCCCGACATCGTCACTACGTCAACAAGCTAGCTGGTTCAACTGTGTGGTGGTCTCCGGGTTCCTGGGGAACAAAAAAGGTCTCTGGACCGGCTACGGTGAGTAATAGGCGTGCCTAGGATGGCACTACGGGCCAAACCCGAGAATCGGCTATCTCGGCTCAAGGCTCTGTTTCC
The DNA here is from genome assembly GCA_026929855.1 of Poa annua. Taxonomy (NCBI): domain Eukaryota; kingdom Viridiplantae; phylum Streptophyta; class Magnoliopsida; order Poales; family Poaceae; genus Poa; species Poa annua. The sequence goes on from CM049426.1 coordinate 77,120,947, forward strand.
TGCTGGATTAGGCAGGACAGAAAAGAATTACGCCTAAAACACAATGTAGAAGACCCGCCACGGCGGCGGCGGTACCAAATACCGAGATAGCCGGGGGACTCCACGAATCAAGCTAAGTGCCTTTACTTTAATTGTTTTATCTCTTTATACTTTGGCTAGAACGAATGCGGACGTAAACCTGGGGCAGCGCCTCCCCCGACACCACTGTCTGTTTCCCTCTGGTAGTGGATTCACGGGTTGAGGATTGTGTGGTCAGGAACGATGGGTCTTTTGGGAGGTTACGCCCTGTGTCGGCCTACCAGATAATCTGGGGGTACACGGCTGGTTAGAACTCTGGCCGGAAGATCCTTCCCGAGAGCGTCAAGCCTCCACAGGTATAATGTAGATCACTCAATGCAAGGAAAGGATGCATACAGTCACTCAATGTAGATCACTAAATGTCGGCATTATTGATCTTGATGCTACAGGGTACCCGGCAGCTTATGGCTCGCCTTCGCGGGAGAAGCGCTCTGATACGTCTCCAACGTATCCATAATTTCTTGTGTTCCATGCTATGTTATATCATGTAATTACATGTTTTATATGCATTTTATATAGTTTTATGCATTTTCTGGGACTAACCTATTAAGAAGATGCCACAGTGCCAATTCCGTATTTTCTGCTGTTTTTGGTTTCAGAAAAGCTCTTAAGGAAATATCCGACAAATTGGAAACGAGTCAACCAGGAATTATTTTTGGAATATTTGCATCGCGAAGAACCGAAGACGAGACGAAGACGGGCCCCGAGGGGCCCACATCGCCTGCTAGCGCGACTTACTTGCCTGCCACGCCGGGAGGTGGTGTGGCGCGCTCGGGCGCACACCGACCTAGGTCTTTCGCCTACAAATACCCCCTTGACCTAAAACCGCTAGACGGTTAATCACTTTTTCCTCCACGGGTGCCGAGCCGTCGTCGTCGCCGTCACCACTTCGGGAGAGATCAAAACTGCTCCTCGGCACCCTGCCGGTAAGGCGAATCGTCCCCGGAGGCCTCTACGTCGCCATGACCGCCTCCGGACTGATGCGTGAGTAGTCTACCTTGGACTCTGATCCATACCAGTAGCTAGATGGTTATCTTCTCCTCTTGTGCTATCATGTTTACATCTTGTGAGCTGCCTATCATGATCAAGATTATCTTTATGTAATTCTCCATGTTGTGTTGGCTGGGATCCGATGAATATTGAGTACTAAAGTTATTGCTTCATAATATATCATGTGTGCGCTATTTAATTATCTTGCATGCTCTCTGTTACTTGTGTATGCTCTGGCTAAATAGTTGCTTGTAACTTCAAGAGGGGGTATTTATACTCGATAGTAGGTTCATGTCTCTATTTAACCTGGGCTAGTGACAGAAAGATCTAAGGTTGTAGATGTGCTGTTGCTACTAGGGATAAACCAGTAGTACTTTGTCTAAGGATGATGTTAGTTACTTACTTTACACACAGTGCGTAAGGCGATAATCTGTTCCATGCAACTTAATACTGAAAGGGGTGCGGACGCTAACCAGAAGGTGGATTATTAGTCATAGATGCGGTTGGAACAGTCTATGTATATTGTTGTAATTCCCAAATGAATCTTACACTACACACCATATCATTAGTATATGCATTGGGTTGCTTATCATTATTCTATCAATTGCCTAGCTGTAATTTGTTTACCAAGCATGGATGAATGTTATTATTAATGGAGAGACACCACTAGTTAACTGTGGACCCCGGTCCTTCTCATTAATTTGCTAAAACCACAACTACAAACCTGTTACTTTCTGCAAATCAAAATCTTTCTTCCACACATATGTTCAATCTTTTCTTACAGCAAGCCGGCGGGATTGACACCCTCACCGTTAAGTTGAGGCAAAATACTTTGATTCTGTTGTGTGCAGATTCCACGTCTCTGACGCCACACCAAGAATTTCTGGCGCCGTTGACACCTCGAGGGGAACATTCATTTCCTACTGGTTCGATAACCTAGGTTTCATAACTGAGGGAAATCTTGCTGCTTTGCTACTTCACACCCTCCTCTTGGGGATTCACCAACCACACGCATAGCAACCATCAAGAATTGCTGGCGCCGTTGCCGGAGATTTGAGTGTCCTTCACGAGGCCAGTTTTCGCACTTCCAATCTTTTTATTTTGTTATTCGCTTGCTTAATTTATTTTTATGACTGTCTTGTTTCCTTAATATCAAAAATACAAACAAATTAGTTACTTCCATTACTTTTCTTATTTTGGTTTTTCTATTTTATTTTCAGTTTTGTTGCTTTGTTTATTTCGGTTTAGTTATTATTTTTCCTAAATTTTGTTATTTCGGTTTGTTATTTTAAATTGCTAAAATGAGTTCCGCTGAAAATACTAAGCTGTGTGACTTTACAAGTACCAACAATAATGATATTATATGACACCTATTGCTCCACCTACATCTAAAGCTGAGTTTTTTGAAATTAAACCTGATTTATTGAATCTTGATATGAGAGAACAATTCGCTGGTGTTAGTTCTGATGATACTGCTGCCCATCTAAATAACTTTGTTTAATTATGTGAAATGCAAAAATATAAAGATATAGATGGTGACTTTGTTTAGTTCATGTTATCGTTTGCTCTCTAGCTCTTGTTTTTCATGCATCTCTTGTTAGAGTTGTTAGCTTTGTTATATTATACTCTCATATCTCATTGTTTATTTACTTGGAGAGTTTATCTTTTAAATAAGTTGATTGGTGTTTGGTTGAGAACAGAAAATGCTAAATGTGGTAGATGGTATAATTAAATCATACATTAATCTTGTAGATCATTCAATTATGTCACTTGAATCATTGATATTGTTTTGAGATATTAATTTGCTTAATGGTAAACATGATGGTCTAGTAAAGTGGAATGATTAAATGGTTGGTCTAGAGAAAGTTGAAAACTGTGCCAGACTTAAATTTCAAGTTGATTGCATAATGGTATATGACTTCTTTTTGCCTAAAGGCAACCGTAATGTCTTTATGTTATGCGCTATGGTCGGGTCCCCAACAGTGACTTGTTCATTTGCCACAACACCCCTATGAGTCATTTTCATTATGCCTTGTATGATCATATTTTTATTTGGAATATTTTTACTTGTGAGTTCTAAAACTACGGTTTTCATGGCACTTCCACCACCATATTGCTAGCCTCTTCGGTAAATTAATTTTCCCTTTCTCACATTGAGAGTTGGTGCATTTTTCGCAGGTACATCCAAACTCGTGGGAGATCTTCATCTTGTTCTCCTACAGACAAGTCAGACATCTTCTTCAAAACAACCACCATGCCTACCAACTACAGCATTTCCATATTGGTTCCGAGATATATCGCCATGTAACATCCATCTAACATTACATGACTTGTTATCATTCATTACTTGTTTATTGCTTTGCGTGTTTCTATAAATATGATGTGGGGTTTTACTCATGTTACGCTATATCACTACATAACCTGCTACACTGGCAGAGGCACCGTTGTCATATGTATTCTTATGGCATATTCATATAGTTACTCTTATCATCGCTATGTTGTTTTATCATCATTATTGTGTTGTTATATATCAAATATCATATTCGGATACTTGCCCCTAAAAGTGAAAAGAGCCATGGAGGCCATCGAAAAGAGAAACAGAAAAATAAAAAAAGAGAAAAAAGAAAAGAAATAAAAAATGGGGCATCATTACTATTCTTTATCACACACTTGTGCTTATGTTACAGCACCATATCATCTATAGTCATCACTTGTGCTCATGTTATAGCACCCTATCATTTGTGATCATCATTTGTCTCATGGTTAGCACCTTTACTCCATATGAGAGAGTTTCCACGTCTTAGTTGCATCACTATGTGGGGAACTTTACACTATAGAACTTGGCTCGTATATTCCAATAATGAGCCTCCTCAAAAGTGATCTAGGTCTTCGTGAGCAAGCAAGGTTGATGCACCCCCACTAGTTCCATTGGAGAGCTTTCATATACTTATAGCTCATTGTGCATCCGTTGTATGGCAATCACTACTCCTTGCATAGCTTCGATTGTATGACTTTCTCTTGTCTAATGATCATCTATAGCTTTGTGAGCCTTTCTTCGGTTGGCCTTCCATACCTCCGTTAACAGTCTCTTAGCAATAACATCCTGGTGCCAGGAACCAACGTTGAACGCTTGCTTGTTTCTTTTGAACAAATAATATAATGATCTTCTACGTGCATATTGCTATTACTTGACTTGATCCTTTCATAAAGTTGTCAAGTTTGTTGGAAGCATTAGATTATTATATTGTTGTGCTTGAAGCTTAAATCATCTCTAATATCTCAGTTTACATGCCTTATTATATTATATGACCAAGATTGTGTTTAAGGATGTCACTTCAGAAATTATTCTTCTTTTATCGTTCATGCCTACTCGGGACGAGTAGAACTAACTTGGGGATGTTGCTACGTCTCCAACGTATCCATAATTTCACGTGTTCCATGCTATGTTATACCATGTTATTACATGTTTTATATGCATTTTATATAGTTTTATGCATTTTTCTGGGACTAACCTATTGACAAGATGCCATAGTGCCAGTTCCCTGTTTTCTGCATCGGCACGCTCAAGCTTCCCTTCGCGGTCGGCTACAGCCACCCTCTGGTAGTCCCGATAGGCGTGGTCCCGGCTCCATCTTTTCTCCTCCATCTCTTGCCGAGGCCTAGAGACCTGTTCATTGAGCGAATCCACTTGCTGGCATAGGCCCCTCCTTTCCTGCTGGGCCATGTTATCAATGTTCGCCAGACTTTGCTCTAGGCGTGCCGCGCTTTGCTCTACTTCCCGACCAAGCTGGGAGTTCTCCTCCTAGCCTTTCCTCTATGCCTCGTTCAGCGCAGACGCGCGGGCCTCCAGCTCCCGCTCGCGTCCTGAGACACGCCGCTCTCGAGCGTTTAGCAGCTCGTCTTCCATGACCAGTGTAACATCTTAGGATTTTTCAAATTCTGAAAAATCAGAAAAATTAAAAACTTTTTGAAAACTATTTGTATGTCGATTGTAAACAAAATTCATGCATGCATTCATCATTTTCTTGCATTGTTTATATTTGAAATTACAATGGTTGAAATATTATTTCCAATTGAAAATATGTTAAAGAAAATATTAAAAACAAAATAGCGATTATGTTATTTATCTTATTTTTTCTTTAATGATTTGATTCTATTTATTAGAAATAATTATTTTCATATGTTCACAATTGTGGTATCAAATTTTATTTGGTTACAAATAAATTGATTAAATCCCTATTTTTCAAATTTGACAAAAGTGTCAAATTTGCATTAAATCAAATATTCAAAATATTTTTTTTCAAAAATTGGTCAAAACATGTCCACAAATGTTTCAAAATAAAGATATGATTTATAGAAATTTTAGAAATTAATTTCACTTAATTCGGAGTTCTAAAACAAAAGATATAAAAAAAATAAGAAATAAGAAAAAAAATTAATCGGGCCGGCCCAATCCAGGCCGAACCGAGTCAAACACTTTCATCGTACCGAACTCAAATTCTGAAAATTCCTTTTTCCAACCACTTTTCATTCAAACACGTTTATCTCGAGAAATATAAGTTCAAATCCGGATCCGCTTGATCCTACGCGTTGATAACTCTGAGTCCTATCTATTCCACCATCCCTCCGCCTATATAAACCCTTTTCATAGATCTCGTCGATACCTTTCCATCCCAATAAGTCTCAACTCTTTTTATCAAGCGTGGAGGAAGAATTTCGAATCGTCATCCATCAGATCTGAAATCGTATTTCTCAGATCTCTTCGTGCTCGTAGCACCAAATCGAAATTCCTCAAGTGAAATGGTAGATCTAGTCGATATCTATAACTTTCCTGTTGACAACTTTTTATTTTAACGTACGTAATTTTCTGTATAACACATATCGTGTTTGATATTATTCGAGGAAGCAAACCATCTCAAAACTTTGGTACGATAAGACGAAAGTTGTTCACCTGATCGAGACCTTTCTTTTGCCCCAAGATTCATCTTATTTGGTTCAGCGAGGTGAGAGATATTTGTGTTTGAAGTTTCGGACCAGAAAGGTATTTTGCGATTTGTGACCAATCTATTCATCCATTTATATGCTATAATTCTGATAATTAGAAAGAGGACGTAATTCTCTACAACTTTCGTTAAGATTGTTTTTCCATCCGAGCAACTTTATTTTTAGTCAAATTCGTAGTCAAATCACAGTCAGCCTGCCACGTCAGCGAGTCAATTCCCACGTCAGCGGTCAGAGTCAACAGTCAACCGAAGACCGGCAATTTTGCAGAAAAACCCTAGATTTTAGATCTATCACTACTTTTTATTGGTTTGGTCAAATTTTACAAATAAAATATTTTTGGAAAGCTTATGACACGTAGAAACTTTTGGCATAGTTAATTTTATGTTTTGCCGAATTATTTTTTTATTTTGAAAAGTGGCTTCATTAGTATTTTGAACATAACTTGAATTTTAAAATTGATTTTTGATCAAACTCTTTTGCTATAAATTTGTATGTCTAAGTATTGGCAGTAGTATTTTTCTACTAATTTTTGTAGAATAATTTTCTATGATTTTGTAATTAATATTGATTGAATACTTTTAAGTGTTGTTTTAATGATTAAAATTGATTAAAAATTATTTTCATCCTCCATTCGAATTATAAAGTACTTAGTCATATTATGACCACTTTGGTATTAAAAGGTACTTAGAAATATATTGCCTCTTTAAACAAAGTAAATTTTTCCTTAGAAAATATTTGATAACTATTTTTCGACAACACTCTTCATTACAAAAATTTCAACATCTTAAAGATGCTAAATCTTTCCTTAGAAAATTTTAGCATCTAGAAAACATAGTTGTTTTATTTTCATAAGTGTTGTCCTTAGAAATAAATTGCATTGCATGCATGGCATATCTATTTTATAGTTATACTCCTTATAGGAAAACTTCTTCCTTATTTTCCCTAAGTTAGGATTATTTTTGACCTAGTGTTTTGGTAAAGTGCTATGCACTTAGACACTTGACAGTTAGCCAAGAAAAACAAAACTCCGAAGGCATCTCCAAGAAGCAAAAACACTTAGAAGAAAATCAAGAGGAACTGCAAGAAGACCATCCCCCTTTTGTAACATCCCAACATTTTGGAATGTTCAAAAATCACTAAAATTTAAAACTTTTCTTTTTATTAAAATAAAATATTAAATGCATAAGGAAACCAACTATGAAAGACTTCAAACATGAGTTTAATATTTCAAATGTCACAGTTTAAACATTTTATTATCCACTGAGTTTCAAAAACCTTAAAATATAATTTGACAAATATTTTACAAACTACGATCCATTTTTATTTTAAATAAATTTGTTCTTTATAAGTATTTGCATTAAACCACTTAGTCATATCTATTCATAAATACAAGATTATTCAAAATAGTATATAATTACTAAATGGTTTTCATTCCTTTAACTATGTTCAAAATATAGTTTGGAAATTATAAGCCTATAGTGTATAACTTTAAAACTTCATAGATTGTAAATTAATGAATTAGCCAAATAAACATTTCATTTGCTTAAATGAATTTCATCTATTTTCAAAGCATGAAATGATTAATATATTCTAAATAAGAATAGAATTAAAAAAAATCCTTCCCAAAGTTGTTATGAAGTTTTCAATGAATTATCATAATATAAAATATAATGTTGCACAAATTAGTTTCAATTAAAAATGAATATCCTATATTTCACATTCCCTAAACATTTTTATATTTAGTTCTTTAATAACATGCCAAAATAAAGAAGAATGACTTTAGTAAAACAAGTTAAATAACTTAAATCCAAATATAATTGAATATGGGTATTTCCTATAATTTATTTAGCCAAAATTAAAATTAATTAAACCCTAGTTCAAATTAAACATAAAGTGTCAATTTTACATTTAATCAATATTTCGAAATTATTATTTTTGAAAAGTGTTCAAAACACTCCCACAATTGGTTTAACAGAAAGATAATAATATTACAAATTTTTAGAAATTTGTTTGACCTCATTTGGACAAATAAATCAAAAGATATGAATAAATTGGAATAAAACAAAAAGAAAATAACGGGATGACGTCAGCGATAACGTCATCGTCTCTAACCTCCATCCAGGATTTTCTCCCGAGATTTCTTCTCCGATTCGTTCCCAAATCCGAGCGATCCGTGCGGGATTTGTTGCCGTAGATGCGTCCATATAAAACCCCACGTCCCCGCCGTCTTTTCCCCCTCAAAGCCTAAGTAAATCGTGCCCCAGGCCGCCGGAAAAGCTCGCCGGAGTCCACACCATCCGCCGCCGTAATTCTTCCATCCCCGGCGAGGTAGGCTTCCCTAAGCCCCAAGACCCCACCCATTCTCTTCCCCGTGTCGATGCGCATCTTCTCATTCTCTCCCTTCTTCGTTTTTCGCAGCAGCACGTCGAGGAGGAATCGACCGAAGGTCGCCGGAGAAAACCGCGCCTCCACCGTGCCCTTCCTACTCTCTCGGCTGCGTAGCTCGACGCCGACCACCCCACGGAGTTCGCCGCGCCGCGCGGGACTCCAGCGTCAACTCCCTGAGCGAAGAGAACCACCGGAGCGTCGTGTTCGTCCACGCCCGACCGCAGCGCCGCCGTCGTCGCCATCTCCGGTGAACTCCGCCGCCACGGTATGGTTCAAGCCCCCAGCGCCGTCCGATCCAATCTCAACGGCTTAGATTTGATGTCGCGGACGAATCGGTACGATCCGATCTGGACCGTCAGATCTAGATCTGACGGCCCAGATCTGTTGACTTATCCACGTCAGCGCCTCGTCAGCGGCCACGTCAGCGCCTCGTCAGCAGCCACGTCAGCGCCAGCGTGTAAATCATTTTCTATTTTAATTTTAATTGGAAATTTTGCAGATTAGTCCCTGTAATTAAAACATCTATAAATTTTTAACCACTCATCCAAATTTAACAAACTTTATATTTTTGGAAAGCTCTTGACATGTAGATTATTTTAGATCGGCCAAAGTTCAAATTTGACTTAGTATAAAATATTCAAATGGTGAATTTGAGTATATTTGTAATAACTTTAAATCTATAAATCCAAAAATTGCAAATAAATATGTTTTAGAAACTTTAGAATATTTGTAAATTAATGCCACTGCTATAAAATATTTTTGAGTGATTTTTGAATGAATTCATAGTTATATATTTAATTTGAATAGTTTGAATATTTTCAACATAACTATTAATAGAAATATTATTTTTGATTAAATCAAATTGCATTAAATATAATTAAACCACCTCTGGCTATTAACACCATCTATAAAGGAAATTGAGTTATAAAATATAAATCACATAAAACTTTAATCTATATGCTTCCTTTTACTATGTTTTGCAAAATTGGAAACTAATTAAATTGCAATCATAACTTTATGCATATTTTATAAACTTCACAAAAATTAGTGTTATGTTGCTTGTGATTTAAAATTGCATTTCATGCATAGCATATTTTATAGTTATATTTTCCATAAAGAAAACTCCTCCCCATTTTCTCAAAGTTAGGATTATTTTCAAACTTAGTATTTTGGGAAAAGTGCTATACACTTAGACACTTAGGATTTTCAACATGGAGCTGGAAGACCAATGAAGGACTTAGCCAAAAACAAGACTTCAGAAGTATCTTCAGGGAGAAGAAACACTTATAAGAAAATCAAGAAGAAGTTCATGAAGGACTTAGAAGAAAACAAACTCTGGAAGCATCCCAAAGATGTCAAGCACTTGGAAGAAAAGTGAGAAGAAGTTCAAGAAGGCCAACCCCCTTTTATTTTCTAAGTCTCTCTCTCTGTCTTTTCTTCTCCTCTGAGACTTCATGAAGACTAAGTAAATCCAAGACCAGCCTCGAGGATACAAGAATCATCAAGTCTGAAGATTCATCAAGACTACCAAGAGCTCAATCAAGACATCATCCAGAAGAAAGTTACAAGTCTGGAGATGAAGCCTGGAGGACAACTACATCTTTCTTTCTATCTTTCCCTCTTTCCTAATCTTGTCTTTTAGACTTAAACAAATTTTGATCATGATGTTATCATCTTGAAGTTGTTGGATCCTAGCGGCATAGTGAGATGAAGCGGCCTGGAAACAAACCTTACATGTCCACGTACATGAGACCTGTTCCACAATTTAAGTGGCTGGCCGGGTGTCTGTCTCTCTCACTTTAGCGAATATCCAATTTACAAAGAGTTGATAGTAATTGTTGATCACCTTATAGACTTAGTATTTTTCTCTAAGAATGTTGCACATCAAGACTAAGCCATTAGAGTGCTTATTTAAGATGATATAAAACAAAGTATTGTATTCAACTTATGACCTTAGTCCTTAGTCATTCTTGACCCACCTATTTGCCTTGCATTAACTTAAAAGATTTTCATGGTATGAAAAAGCATTTCTAGCCCTTAGGAATATTTTGCACATCATGCATAAACATATTTTCCTTAGAAAGTTTTATAAAACTTATTTATTCATCTAGTATGTGTTTGTATGCATTGTGGAGTTGTGCTTGCTGTTGATTGTTGTATTGTTGCTTGTCTATACTGTTAGATTGAACGGAGAGTCCCGAGTATCGTTGAAAAGAGTTGTGAACAACGACAACATTCAAAGGCAAGTGGCACACCTCATAAACTTCCTATTTCTATATGCATTACTTAGTGTATTTTTATATGCATGTGTTGCTATGCTAAACCTGTGTAGAATCCCTTATACCTGTGTCTATGTTCCTATGCAATACTTAGTAGTATTATTGATGCTATGCAAATGTTGTTTTGTGAAAATCTAAATTCTACTAAGTTAAGAATGAAACACCTGGGTGGTAAGTGGTTGCATGGTTTATGTTGAGTGGCTACTCAGGTCCATGTCTATGGTTCCTGGAGTATGTACACTTGTGAATGGCCACCCAGGAACAGAGGAATCTGAAGAACTCCGAGTGACGATTGCTTCCAGTGCAGCCATTGCCATATGGGCTCTGGCTTGATCAAGTATGTTGCGTGGACTCTCTCCGGCTTGACAAGCAGATGTAGGGGGATGTTAGGTGGAACGGGTCAAGCCAGGTGGGAGGGGAAATGCTTCTGAAAGATCTCGTCTCATTCTCTCCTTTCCTTATCACAAATGGTGTGTAAAGGATACCCTGGGTTGAATGGGTACAATGGTGAACGTGCACAACCTCTGCAGAGTGTAAAACTAAGTACTTAGCCGTGTCCCCGGTACGGACAATTTGAGCAGCTGATCACGGACGTCAACGGAGGATTCCATCATTCCAACTTCAGAAATAAAACTTGATGGGTGAACAAGGGAAGATGAGATTTATGGTTTTCATGCCATACTCATCTGGATTTCAAGAAAAGTGTTTTCAAAAGAGTAGGAAAAATTGGCTTTATGCAAATTAGCCTTGAGCTCCACCAGCCAAATATGCATATAGGCTTTAGAGTTTTTCCATTAAGTGTCCACCATAGTGTCACTTGCCAGACTCCATTTTTAATGGAATCTGACCCACTCTGTTGCAAAATTTTATTTGTTACAGGTTATTCAAATGACGAGTGAGGTTTCGTTAAGGGATTTCGAGTCTGCAACCAACATGTTTTCACCTGTGGCAGCATGAAAGTTATAGAGACTCACTGCTATTGTATTTCCGCTGTGTACTTTTTCAATGCTAGCTTTATGCTATGCAACTTGTATCGAATATTTTGTAATTCTGGATCATCGATGTAATAAAACTGACGCTTTGTTGTGATATTACATCGTAAACTGTGTGTGCAAATGAATCGATCCTTGGATTTGCACTATACACAGGTATCTGCCTTATTTAAAGTGCAGGTACGCTACACCTTTATTCCTCTAAGTCTTTCTCTCTTCTTATATTTCTCTTAGACTTCATGGTGGCTAAGTTATATTCAAGACAAGCCCTGGTGACACTAAAACCGTCAAGACAGAAGAATCATCAAGTCCAAAGAACAATCAAGTTTAGAAAACCAAAGTATGAAGAACCATCAAGTCTATAAAATCTCAATTAAGACACGAAACCAAGGAGAAGAGAGAAGGAAGCTTCGAAGACCAACCACACCCTTTTCCTTTCTCCTTTATGTCTTCCTATTCTTTCACTTTGGACTTAAACAAAGTCCTTAGTCATTATGACTAAGTCCTTAATGTTTAATCCCTTTAGGGAATTGTTTTTAGTATTCTTTTAACTTGAAATTTTTGTGTGTGTTTTGTTGCATCTCATGCATGTCATATTTTCTAAGTGTTGCATCTATACTTGTATGTTTATTTGTGGCTTGTTTGACTTGTTTGAATTTCCGGAGAGAAAAGAAGGATGTTGCAACTGCTACACCTGCTCTCCCTGTTGCCAAGGCAAGTGGCACACCTCATAAATTCATAAGTACTTTCTATGCATAACTTAGTTATTTTCCTATGCATGTGTAGAACTTAGTAGTATTGCTATGCAAGACATGTTTAGAATCCCTATTCCATTGTGTCTAGGTACCTATAAAATGACTTAGTAGAGTTTTGATGCTATGCAATTGATGAAAGGTTTTACAAAATCTTAAGTGGCTACTCAGGACCATATCTATGAGGGTTTTCACCTGAGATAGTTTATACTATACTTAGGATAATAGTATGTGGGGGTTTTCACCTAGGAGTGCACATCCACTAAGTTAATGAATCATCTGGGTGGAATGGTTGTTTGGTTGATGTTGAGTGGCTACTCAGGACCATGTCCATGAGGGTTTTTCACCTAAGATAGTTTCTACTATACTTAGGATCATGAACATGGGGGTTCTCACCTGAGAGCACACTTGTGGAAGGCCATTCAGGAACAAAGGGATGTGAGGAACAAGGGGATGTGAGGAACAAAGGGATGTGAGGAATAAATGGAGTAGAAAGTGAAGAACTCAAGGAGAAGGTTTCCAAGTGAAAACTGCAGCTGATCAAGGACAACGGAGGAATCCCAACATTCTAATTTCTTAATAAAATTTTGATAAGTAAACAACAGTGGACTACCCAGGACCATGTTCATGGGGGTTTTCACCTAAGATAGTTTCTACTATACTTAGGACAATTGAATGTGGGGGTTTTCACCTGAGGGTGCACCTAAGGACGAGATATCTTTTGGCTCACTTGGGTTAACCAGTGTTGTCAATTATGAAGATATGTTTGTTTTATAAAGAGTTAGGCAAAACTGGCTTTACGCAAAATAGTCTTGAACTCCACCTGCCAAATATGCATACAGGTTATAGAGTTATTCCATTAAGTGTCCACCATAGTGTCACTTTCCAGACTCCATTTTTAATGGAATCTGACCCACTCTGTTGCAAAATATTATTTGTTGCAGAAATTTATGATGAAGAGTAAGGAATACGTTTGGGTTTCGAGTCTGCACCAACATGTTTTCGCCTGTGGCATATCATGAAGTTGGAGACTCATTGAAGATTTATTTCCTCTGCTTTATTGTTTTGAGCTAGCTTTAAGCTATGCAAAGATGTATCGAACTATTTATTTTACCAAGTCTGGATTATTCGTGTAATATTGATACAATGTTGTGATATTCATCGTAAACTATGTGTGCAAATGAATCGATTCAGGGGTTTGCACTATACACAGGTACCCGCCATATTTTAAGTGCATGTACGTTACAGATGGTATCAGAGCACTGTGTTGCCTGTATTTTCGAAACCCCTAAGGCTGGATAGAAATAGGTTTTACCAAAGGATTGAAAATCTATTTTTATTCAGTTTGCTGAAGTAAAACTTTTCTAATTTTCCTTCTTGTAACTATCTTATCTATTTGCTTTCTAAATACCTTATCTTATTTTTTTTAGATGACCAACCTCCTTGAATCACTCAGGAAGGGATCAGTGATGACCATGGCCCTACAATGTGAGACTGATTTTCCAAGAGCACTTAAGGATCACATGAAGATTTTGGGTTTTGAAGGAGAAGCAATATACAAAGGGTTTCCTTTCATGGGTGAAGGTCAAGAGTACTAGTGGGTGCAACTCCATATATACAAGAGCAAACAAGATGACCACAAGACCAAGAACTACTGCATGTTCAGCAACCCAATACTTCACACATCATTTTTTGACTCAGCAAGAAGTGCAGCATGCGAAGCCATCGAGAACCTTGGAAGAAGACTTCGATTTTGACGTCATAACACCCAGAAGTACCTTGATGAACTCAAGGAAATAGAAGAGAAACTTGATGCACTCAGGAAGGAGATAGACTGGACCACCTATCTATTAGAGTAACGAGATCCTAATGATGTATTGACCTATGAAATTGTGGTATGGCAGTATCATCGTATGTGTTCTCCGTAATATCGGTGTACTTCGTTCGAAGATGATTAGTTAGGCTTTTCAAAAACAAGTTTGGAAATTAAATGATTGTGGTTGATTGTGCAATTGCTCGTATGGGTAGGAATATTTCTCCTAGATCTTTCTATCTTTTACTCATCTATGCTAAAACCCACAGATTCCTCCCCGCCGTGCTCCTGAGAACAACAACAACAATGATGCTATGCAGCAGTTGATGGCTGCCCAAGCCCAATTGATCACTATGACGACTCAGTTTATTGCAGCAAGCAACAACAATAATAATAACAACAACAACAACAACAACAATCCTCCACCACCACCACCTCACCAAGTGGACAGGCTTACCAGATTTCTGAGGCTTAGGCCGAACAAGTTCTCGAACGCAACTGAGCCAATGGTGGCTGATGACTGGTTGCGCTCTATGCAAAAGGATCTGGTGACAACTGAATGTGATGATGCTGAGAAAGTTAGGTTTACCGCACATCTTCTTGAATGACCTGCTGCCCAATGGTGGGAAACTTATCAGATTACTCACCCATTGTACACCTTGACCTGGGAGGAATTCAAGGAAGGATTTCGTAATGCTCATGTCTCCACGGGGATTATGAATCTGAAACAGGAAGAGTTTCGCAATCTGCATCAGGGGAACAGAAGTCTTAAGGAGTACATGGATGACTTTCATGCCATGTCTCGATATGCTCCTGAGGACATTGACACAGATGCAAAGAGGAATGCTAAATTCCTCGAGGGACTATGTGATGAGTTGAAGATACCTCTAACGGTTGCTTATGCGCCAAACTATCAGATTCTTCTTGATCAAGCAATCACCCTTGAAGATAGCATAAAGAAAGCTGAAAATAGGAAGAGAAAGATGGACAAGCACTCCTCTGAACCCTCATTCAAGAAGCACCTTGTTCATGATGTGAACAATGGTCACAAACATAGGAATCACCATAATGGAGGAAGTCATAACAAGCATCATGATCACAATGGTGGATCCAAGGGAAGCAATGGAGATCATAAGGTAAATGGACTCGTTGGCCATAACCATAACAATGGACACCACCGTCCAAATCCTGAACACAGAGATATCAGCCAGGTGCTCTGCTACAAATGTAAGAACAAGGGTCATTACGCCAATGAGTGCCCAACAAAGAAGAAGGCCAAAGAAGCTGCTAAGTCAAATCCTTTTGATAAAGGATATGTAAACCACATCACTGTGGAAGAAGTGAACGGTTGTAACACCCCAATTTTCTTAGCATAAGTATTGTGTTGTTAGTCTAGATTTTTCAACCTTAGCAAAAAAAATTAGGTGTGTAAAATTTTGAGGCATGAACTATCTTGTTGCACTCATTATTCTTGTTGAGTTCCACTAGCCATATAAGATGATAGAAAACACTAAAACCACAACAACTAAAAGAAAACTTCAACTAATAGGATCTTCATGCCTGTTAAAACTTAGCCAAACTAGGAGCTATTATTAAGCAAACCCCAAATGGTTCTTGACATGCATTTGAACCAACTTGATCTATGTCATATGTAGTTCCACAACCTGTTCCAAATTATCACAACGGAGCTTGTTTGTACATAAATCTCACTAGCTTTTGTGGCCATCAGATTAACATGACCATTTGGGTCATTCCTTTCCTTTTCACTAAAAACCTTCTTTTCTTTTGTATGCCCAATGAGGTGTTTGGTTTCAACACTTAGTAATTCAGTAACTTCACCACAATCTAGTGAGTTTGGGCAAATAGTTTAATTCCTTCTGTGAATAAGTGTTTGAAATTATCAAACTTAGGATTTGTATTTATTTGAAGAAAACTACCCAAAACCTCCACTCATCTCTCTCATCCCTCTCTACCCTACCTGCTGGAGAAGGAGAGCAGCATCCCACCGCTATGGCCCACTTGTCATGGACCAAGGTCACCTCTCCACCACTCTCCTCTTTTCCTTTTTCTCACCACCCAACCGGAGCTCTTCTCCTCCCTTCCTACTGGACCGAGCTCGTCACCCCGACCAAATCCCTCCTGTCTCTCTCTTCCACCGCCCTCCCCAGCCAGTAGAAACCGAGAGCACTCCCCTCTCCCTCTCCCTTGTCCTAACCGGAAACCCAAGATTGAGTGTCACTATAACTCTCACCCGAGCCCTCCCCTGTCTCATTTCCCCCCCTCACCAGACACCCTCACTCCCGTACCTCGAGAGCTCGCTCAAGATTTCCTCCCCTGCTGCCCGTGAGAGAAGGTTTTTGCTCCGGCCACCGAGAACTGTCGAGCTCCATTGTCGACATTCTACTCCTCTACTCTTCGCCATTCTTGGCTTGCCGAACTCCACTCTGCAAGACCTAACTCCCCCACCCTCTCTTTTGCGCAGAGAATCTCCATAGGCCTCGTGCTCTTCCTCGACCGAAGCTTGGAGGAGGCGCCATGGCTGCATGCAGAGAGCTCCTCCGACAATGCCCCGCGTAGGAGACCGCCTCTCTGCACCCTCTCCACCGACCCTAGCCCCACACTCCAACCCTGGATGCCCGAGGTGAGCGCGGCATCGCCACCCCCTTCTATCTCTCCCTCTCCCTCTGTTTTCCTCTCATTCCATCGACGCGAGGAAGAAGAAGGAACCGGAGCCGTCAGATCTGAGATCAGCGGCTCTGTTTGAATCACTCGCGCGCGTTGTTCTGCGTGCCGGTCCATCTCGCCACCTCGGCCTAGCGCCAGATCCGGCCAGCTCTGGCATGTTTTCTATTTTTCTTTTAAGTTCTATTTCCTGTTTATTTTCCAGAAAATCACTAGTCTAGCGTTTATTCATTTGTGGATAATCTGTATTAGCTAAAAATAGTGAGGTTAATTTTGTAGGATAGCTAAACGTTTTCCTAATCATGTGGTTTTGGATTTAGTCCAAAATATCTTTTCTGTTATGTGGTACAGTAGATCTAGTAAAAACACCATTTTCATCAATTGTTTAATAACTTGGGATTTATAAGTCCAAATCATGCAAACAAGGATTCTATGGAAAGCTTATCAAAATGCCTACTTAGATCTATAAGTCTTGCTTGCAGGAGATTATTCTAGCAAAAGTTATTTTCAGTTTAAGTAGAACACCAGTAGGTATTTGGTGATTTTTAACTCTTAAATTAAAACACTTTTTTGGGGTAAATCCACTTGGAGGTGGTAAATATAAGTGGAAGGTGTCTTATTCTACAAAGGTAGATTTCTCCAGTAGATATTTTATGATTGATGAATCTATTTCTTAAAACAAGGAGAATAGTCTCATGAAATGCATATTTAGATTTTTCAGAGAAAGATGTATGTCTAGTTTTAGTTATATGAGCCACCTCTATACTTGAAGTTTTGTTGGGTGTATTTTTGTGAAGTAGCCACAAGTTTTATCTAACTCTCCCCACTGGTTTGGCACCAAAATATTATTCTCTGTACTTAAATAATGGTCAGAAGTTTACTTTATTTTAAAACATGGATAACCTAAGCTAGGATTATACAAATTAGATGAATAAAATTTCTACTTGAAGATAAAACTCATATCTCTACAAAGAAATTAAATTTGCACACAGGAGAGCTATAAAACAGAAACCACATTCTTTTTGGGTTTGACATGAGTAGCTCTTAGCTGATTTTTATTTTTTGTTTGGAAATAGATTTTCATGCACAACTAATTTTCAGAGCTTCCTATAGTAATTAGGAGTAATGCGGTAGAAGGGTTTATTTTTATGAACAATAATGCAGGAGTTATGCCTTTTCCATCTAAACAGTCCTATAATAACTATTTAAATGCATTAGTTATATTTTCTGTATTTGGATAAGAGCAAGCTTGTGTTTAAAAATTACCAACTTAGTAATCCAGAACCTATAAGAAACCCCTATCTTTGCTTTTAAAAGAATAATAGTGTTGTGGTTATCATCCTTGAGTGTTATTAGCATAACCCTTTTTTTTGTGCCATGAGGCAACCCTATGTGTCTGGTATGTTTTGTTGTGTTTGTGTTTACAATTGAGTGAAACCCTCCGATAGGTAGTTCTGTTTTGTGATGCTGGTCGTTTGCTATTATACTTTAAATTGTTATCAAATCGCATTTAGGATTTACACTAGTCTCGTTTGTTTTCATGTTACGGTAGAACCGCAATCAGAGGAGGATCAGTACGAGGTAGCTGAGCACAACTACGGAGAAGAGCAAGACCAGGGACAGTACGCTGAACAAGGCAAGCCACCTCACCACCATTATGAAAATACTACTATTTACAAAGCATGTTTTGTTTTAAAATAAAATAATGCATGTTTTACTTCTTTTGTGGCACCTTGCCACCCAAAAACTATTTTACAAAATATTGTTTGGCCAAAGTTATCTACTAGAATACTAGTGTTACAAAAAGAGTTTATTTGGTGAGCCTTGTTGTAGAAGGCTCCATCAAAAAGAATAAGTTTTCTAGTAGTCTACCTTCATCTACTTACCTCAAAACTATAGGATGGGAGCCTGTTTGATAAAACTGTTTTACGGGTGAAAGCCTGAGTTGCTGGGAGCAATCCGAGAGAAAAGAATGTGTTTATGAAAACCCGAGATGCTGAGAGCATTCGGAGATGTTGCGAAAACCCGAGCTGCTGGGAGCAGTCGGAGTTGGAGGGTTAATTTCAAAGTCCCTGCTGCCGCCCGAACAATTAACCCGTGCAACCACACTACCTGACATGGGTAGGGCTTAGCCGGAAGCTTGTCTGTTTTAGTGTTGGGTCTCTCATACTTTCTATGAGGGCTGGGCCCTAGAAGCCGGGTTGTCGTCCGGAAGAGATAATACACTGCTGAGGACCAGCAGCCGGACGACTACGGCGGGTCTCCTGACGTGGCGGTGTGGCGTCCCGAGGAAAGACCAAGAGGTCTAGTGGAGCACACGGTGCCGAGGAGAACAAACCTACCGGGAGGCCCGATACTAGGATGGTCATAGAGGAATGCTTTGATCGTGTTATCCGGACCCCCGCATTGTAACATCCCAAATTTCTCAAAAATTTAAAACTTTGCATCCATGCATGATGCATCATAAAAAGTATGGCAGTGAAATCACATAAGGAGTAGATTGAATTTTAATTATAATGTTAAATAGAATTGTTTTCATTAAAGAGGTTTATTTGAGCTCCTCATACAAATCTGTATTTTATTATTTTATTTATTTAACAAAATGATATCAAAAGTCATAAATTAAATTAGCTTTTCAAAACATATTTTTATGAATTTTTCTGAAATGTTTTGATAA
Source organism: Poa annua (assembly GCA_026929855.1). Taxonomy (NCBI): domain Eukaryota; kingdom Viridiplantae; phylum Streptophyta; class Magnoliopsida; order Poales; family Poaceae; genus Poa; species Poa annua. The sequence goes on from CM049426.1 coordinate 77,140,602, forward strand.
GTTTTAAAAATAAAATTTGAATTAAAGGTTTGAAATCAGAAAATGTTTTATTAAAAAAAAAAGGGGAGACGACCCAACTGGGCCGAAGCCCACTGCATTCCCTCGCTATTCGCCGCGCGCGCAGTGCAGAAGCCCACGCCACGGCCCATCTCACTCCCTCTCTCGCTGCCAGCCGGGGCCCGCATGTCATCCCTCTCCCCCAACTCGTGTAGAACACGAACTCGAATCCTACCGAACCCTAGCTTCTTTCGGATCAAAATCAGTTGAGAAAATCGCGAGGAAATCGCTCCCTACGCCCCCATATAACCCCCCCCCTTCTACCGCCTCTCCCGAAGACCAGAACCCTAGGGAATAGCCCCCAGGCCGCTCAGAAAAGGCTCGCCGCCGTCCGCCATTACCGCCGCCAAATTTCTCGATCTCCGGTGAGTACCGAGCCCCTCAAACCCTCCCGCGACTCCCTTTCGATTCCCAGTGAGCACGCGCACGTCCCTGACACCTTCTCTTCTATTCTTTGGCACCAGATCGCCGTGTACGTGTTCAACCGAAGCAAGCCACCGCCGTTTCCATCTCCGGCGAGCTCTAGGAGGAGAAGGGAAGGCCGTTGAAGATTTCTGCCGCGCCAACAGCTCCGCCTTGACCTCCTCTTCCCAACGGTATGAGTCGTTCTTGCTCGCACAACGTAGATCGCCGGAAACGCGTTTGCCGACGAGGGCGCCGCCGCGGGCACGAGATCTCCGGCGTGCTCCGGCCGGCCGCGATACTCACTTTAGATCCGAGCGGTTCGTTCGAGATCGGACGGGCGAGATTGAATCTTGCTTACCGTTTCGTCCATCTGATCTGGCGCGTTAGATTAAAATAGATCGGACGGTCCTCGTACGCGATCCGCGCGAAACGGTATCGGCCAATCAGCAAGCGCCGCGTGGCGATTTTATTTTCTATTTCGGCAGAGAATTTGTTTTAAAAACAGAAAATAACACAAACTTACAAAAATCGTAACTTTTGATCTGTTCATCCAAATTTGATGAATTTTATATCCACGTGAAGCTCTGCTCGTGTAGTTTAATATGGTTTCATTAGTTTATCCTTTTAGTGCATATTAAATTGCGAAATTAAATTGTTTAACTTTCGGATATTAAATCTATAACTTAATTAATAAATTTTCTCTCTAAATAAATCCAATTGTTTTGGAGTTATATTAATGCCCTCTGTCCAGAGAGTGTAACATGAGTTTTATTTGAAACTTCTTCTAATAGACTTAAAGAAATTGGGTTTAGAATTTAGAACTACTAATATGCTCATTTTTTAAATGATTAATTAAAATATCAAAATATTGATCATTACATTTTCATACATGAATAACAGAGAATTTAAAATAGTAATTAATTGATCTTGTTAAGTTCATTGCATATTAAGCATGCATACATATTTTTGTATTGATATTCTAAGTGTTATGCTTGTGTGTTTATTGAGTGCTATTATTTGTCTCTAGATTGTGAAGAGGAGGAAGGTCCTTGTGATTGTTATTCTTGCTGTGCTTGTTCCCTTTGTTACCAAGGCAAGTGACATTCATCATCTATCCTATGTTTTCTATATGCATTATCAGTAGATTTTGAGTAGTATGCATGATAGGGAAATTGTGATACTATCTTATAATGCTAAGTTAGTCTACACTTTGAAAATATCCTAGTAGTGTGTAGCCATCCCTTCCCTTGCAGCCACCAAAAGTTTTATTAGATGCTTAGCTATGCTATAAAGAAGTTTATCTATCAGCTTATAGAATTATTGCTAAGTGTTAAAAACCTTGAATGCACTTCTGGGTGGAATTGGTTGTTTGGTTTATGTTGAGTGGCTTCTGGGACTATGCTTGTGGTTGTCTTCGCCTAGGATGAATTTCTATTCTACTTAGGGCCATGAGTATGGTGGTTTTCACCCAGAAGTACACTTGTGGACGGCCACCCAGGAACAAAGAGATTACTAAGTCCCTCCAAGTTTAGAAGCTTTCCGTGCAGCCTTCTGACAATGGGCTCTGTCTAGAACTACTAAGTTGTGAGAGTGCAACCTGTCAGCTTGACAAGCAGATGTAGAGATGATAGGTGGAACGGGTCTTGCTAGTATGGTTGCATTCTTCTTCTGAAAGTTCTTGTCTCAATTCTCTCCTTTCCATAATACACTCCGCGTGTATAGGATTTCTCGGACAAATTGAGTCTTAAGGTGAAAGTGCACAACCTCTGCAGAGTCGACAAACTGAGTACTCAGCCGTGTCCCCGGTGATGGACAACTTCGAGCAACTGGACAAGGATGGACGGAAGAATCTCAACATGGTTTTCGTAAAGTAAAATTTGACTAAGGAAAGAATTATTGGTGCACTTGGGCTTCATCCCTTGGTGCCAAGTCTTTGAGATACAAAAGTGTTTTACAAAAGATAGGAGAAAACTAGCTTTCTGCAAAATGAACTCCACCAAGCCAAATATGCATATAGAATTAGACTTGTCATAATTTATCCACCATAGTCACTTGCCAATACTTCATTGTATTGACCTCCTTCGGGGGCTGCATATTCAAATGTGCAGGTAATTCTGATGAGGAGTAAGTTTGGACTCGATTCTACACCCAACATGTCTGCTCGTGGCGTATGCTAGAAGAGAAGGCCCATTGCTTTTATTTTCGTTGTGAACTCTGAATATTTTAGCTAGTCTTCATGACTATGCACTTTGTAATAAAGCTATACTTGGCTATTTTTGGATCTCGATGTAGTATTTTGATACTTATGCAATGATACTATATATTTTGTACTGTGGTGCTGGCAGTGATCCAGGGACTAGCACATAACACAGGTGTTCCATCTTTATTTAAAGATGGGGCGCTACAAAATGGTATCAGAGCAAAAGTGTTGCCTGTAGGTTCGAGCCCTTAGGATTGGTTAAGCCTCCTTTTTGATCATAATATTACCATCTTGGAAGTATGTTGGATCCTAACGGCATAGTGGGATGAAGCGGCCCGGGACTAACCTTACATGTCCGCGTACATGAGACCTGTTCCACAATTATAAGTGGCTGGCCGGGTGTCTGTCTCTCTCACTATAGTGAATATCCGACTTACAAAAGAGTTGATAATAGTATTGATCACCTGTTAGAGAAGAACTTCTTTTTCTCTAAGTACTTAAGTACACCACAATTAGTATATCTTACCTTTGTCTTGTTTTAATAAACTCTACCTTTATCACTTAAGGATGTCGTTCTTCATGTATCAAACCGCGGAGGACTTCAAGGACATGCGCTTTGGAAGATATCTTCTAGAGTTGGTAGAACTGTTGGCACTTCCGACACCCATCATCAAGGCAAGCCAGCTGAAGCACTTCAACAAAGAAGACGTATGGGGAATTCGCCTTTACCAACAAGGGCGCCAGACTGAACCCAAGACCGAAGACATCCAGTACAAGTCGATTAGTGACTCCTTGGAGAAAGGGCTGAATCTCGTCACGCATGAGCTAATAGGACGTCTTTGCTTGCAATACCAAGAAGAGTTAAAAGACCACTACTTTGCTCACCTTGGCCAACGTGACGAACATGGGATTCCTTACTGTATTAGCGAGGAAGACAAAAACAAACCAGAAGCTTTGTACCCATATCTCCAAGACTTAGAACTTCACCTCTGGCAACTAGAAGAAGATAGACGCAATGAGCTGTTGAAGAATGATGAAATAATGGCACAAGTCAAGGAGACTCAAAAGAAGATTGAAGCCCAAGAAGAGGTGGCCAACGCTCAAGAGGAGAAGTTCCGAGCTCAAGAGAAGAAGTTTCAAAGCCAAGAAAAGAGAATTAGAGACAAGAACAAGGAGATCAGGACCTTGAAGGATGAAATCCAGAGCAACGACGTCGAGTTTGAAGCTGATCGAGATTTGATCGAGACTCTACGCCGTGAGAAGAGAATACTACAAGAGAAGATTGAAGTCCTGGAGAAAGAAGCAATCGAGACTCTGCACCGTGAGACGACAATGTTACAGGAGAAGAATGAGGCCTTGGAGAAGGAGGTGAATGACTACAAGGAGATTCTTACGAAGGAAGGCATCACCATCGAGGAAGTGGAGGAAGATGAAGGAGACGTCATGGACGAAGTTTAGACTTAGTAGTTGGACCACCATGTTCTCCCTCGTTTAGTTCGTCGTTCTTTTTAAAACATTGATCTCCAACTTGTGGTGTGACAATGATAGAATTGTTTGGTTTGCAGACTCTGTTGTTTTTATTAAATCAATTTAGACTACTTGTTTTATTAGACTTTTCCTTTTAAGTTGTCTTATGAGTGTTGTTTGTGTTGACTTGGTTGCTTTGTGCATGGGTAGGATTTTTCTTTTAGTTCTGTCTATCTTTCACTCATCTATGCTGAAAAATCCTACAGATGCCTCCTCGTCGTGATACCAGCAACGACGACGTCATGCAACAACTGATGGCCGCTCAAGCTCAGTTGATGAATATGATGACTCAGTTCATTGCAGCAACCAACAACAACCTCAACAATCACAACAACAACAACCCGCCACCTCCACCCCCACCCCCAGTGGACAGACTTGCTAGATTCCTAAGGCTTAGGCCTAATAAGTTCTCCTCTGCTACTGAACCAATAGTGGCGGATGACTGGCTCCGTTCAGTCAACAAGGACTTAGTAACTTGTGAATGTTCTGAGGCAGAAAAAGTGAGGTTCACTGCACACGTGTTGGAAGGACCCGCAACATTGTGGTGGGAAAATTTTCAAGTGACTCATCCTTTGGATGGCATGACTTGGGATGCGTTCAAGGAAGGCTTCCGGAATGCTCACATCTCCTCAGGTATAATGAACCTGAAGAAAGACGAATTTCGCAGCTTGAGGCAAGGAGGTAGAACTCTGAAGGAGTATATGGATGACTTCTGTATGCTATCAAGGTATGCACCAGAGGACATCGATACTGATGCAAAGAGGAAGGAAAAGTTCCTCAATGGGCTTAAGGGATAACTGAAGATACGTTTGTCTGTGGCATATACACCAAGCTATCAAGCTCTGCTGGATCAAGCTATCACCTTGGACAACAACATAAGAAAGGAAGAGAATAGGAAGAGGAAGTTCAGTGCAAGTAAGGTTCATTCTGAAGGGACATATAAGAAACACACCTCTGAAGTCAGTAGTCATAAACCCTGGAATCACTCCAACACTGGTAGTGGCCAAAAACATCATGGTCATAACCACAATGGAGGGAACAAAGGAAGCAATGGAGGATACAATGGAAATAATGGTGGATCCAGGGGAAACCATCATCATGGTCATAATCATGGGAATGGTAATCACCGTCCTAACCATGAAGGGAAGAAAGACTTGTCTCATGTGACCTGCTACAAGTGGAAGAAGACAGGACATTATGCAACTGATTGCCCAGAGAAGAAAGCTGAGGAAAATTCCAAGCCCAATCCTTTACAGAAGGGACAAGTGAACCACATCAATGTGGAAGAAGTTCATGATGAACCTGATGCTGTGATTGGTACGTTCTTGCTCAACTCCTTTCCAGCATTAGTTTTATTTGATACTGGAGCATCTCATTCATTCATATCAAGAGCTTTTGTTAACAAACATGGGTTAGCTGAGGAAAGTCTAGGAAAACCTATTAGGGTAAGTTCACCTGGAGGAGAGATACTAGTAAATTCCGGGTGTAGGCAGTTAGACTTGCAAATTGGAAAACACACCTTCCCAACAGACTTAGTCATCCTAGAGACCCAAGGATTGGATGTTATCATCGGAATGGATTGGATGACTCGTTTTGAAGGAATCATAGATTGTGCGAATAGAGCAATCACCCTCACCACCCCAGAGAAAAGAAAGATTAAGTTCCGATCAACTTTCGAACTTAAGAAGGTTAGGCTAAATTCTCTTAAGGGGGTTAGCCTTGGTGATGTGCTTATCGTCAAGGAATACCCAGATGTTTTTCCGGAGGAACTACCGGGAATGCCACCTAATAGAGATGTAGAGTTTCTCATCGAACTTAAGCCGGGAACAGGGCCAATAGCAAAAAGACCTTATCCTATGGCCGTCGATGAATTGAAAGAGCTCAAGAAGCAATTAGAAGAACATATCCAGAAAGGATTCATTCGTCCAAGTTCATCGCCATGGGGAGCACCAGTCTTATTTGTTAAGAAGAAGGATCAAACCCAGAGGCTAGTCACGGATTACAGATATATAAACGAGCAAACTATCAAAAACAAGTACCCGTTACCCAAGATAAATGAACTATTTGATCAACTGGAAGGTGCTTGTGTTTTCTCAAAGATCGATCTTCGATCGGGGTACCTCCAAATGAAAGTTAGAGAAATGGATATACCCAAAACTGCATTTGTTACGAGATATGGCTCTTACGAGTACACAGTAATGCCTTTTGGATTAACCAATGCACCAGCTTATTTCATGAATATGATGAATAAAGTGTTCATGGATTTTCTGGATAAGTTTGTGGTCGTGTTCATAGATGATATTCTAATCTACTCCAAGAGTCACCAAGAACATGAAGAGCACTTGCGTCAGGTATTGCAGAGACTACGTGAACATAAGTTGTATGCCAAGTACAGCAAGTGTGAGTTTTGGTTAGAACAAGTCGGATTTTTAGGCCATGTGGTGTCCAAGGAAGGTATAGCGGTGGATCCTGAAAAGGTTTCAGCTGTAACTAATTGGGAACCGCCGAAGAATGTTGGTGAATTACGAAGTTTCCTGGGCCTAGCAGGATACTACCGACGATTCATTGAAAACTTCTCCAAGATTGCCAAGGCCTTGACGGAATTATTAAAGAAGGAGAAGAAATTTGAGTGGATAGAGGCATGCGAAGCCAGTTTTCAGGAGTTGAAGAAACGTCTGGTTTCAGCCCCAGTTCTATGTTTACCTGATTTGGAGAAGGAATTCCAAGTATACTGTGATGCTTCACGCCAAGGCTTGGGAAGTGTGTTGATGCAGGAAGGCAGAGTGGCATCTTATGCCTCTAGACAACTCAAGAAACATGAAGTAAATTACCCAACTCATGATCTCGAGTTAGCATCAGTAGTGCATGCTCTAAAAACTTGGAGACCCTATCTAATGGGAAAAAGGTGTGAGGTATTCACGGACCACAAAAGTTTGAAGTACATATTTACACAGAAGGAATTGAATATGAGACAAAGAAGATGGTTGGAACTTATTAAAGATTATGATCTAAGCCTTCAATACCATCCGGGAAAAGCTAATGTGGTAGCAGATGCTCTGAGCCGAAAAGTGTATGTGAATGGCCTTACAGCAGGAGAATTACCCGAGGATTTATGCAAGGCATTTAAGGACCTCAGGTTGGAAGTAGTACCTGAAGGGTTTGTAACCTCATTAGTGGTACAGCCCACTTTGATGGACAAGATACGTGAAGCTCAGAAAGGAGACAAGGAAATAGAAGAGATCAAAGTCAATTTAAGAGCTGGAAAAGCTAAAGGATTTCATGAGGATGAGCAGGGAATTTTGTGGTTTGAAAAACGGGTATGTGTGGCCAATGACCCTGACCTTAGGAAGTTAATTCTGCAAGAAGCTCATGAAACACCTTATTCAATTCATCCGGGAAATACAAAGATGTATATGGATGTGAAAGAGAGATTTTGGTGGAATAATCTGAAGAGGGAAATAGCAGAATACATCGCTAAGTGTGATGTATGTAGTCGAGTAAAAGCAGAACATCAGAAACCAGCAGGATTATTACAACCCTTGAAAGTACCGGATTGGAAGTGGGATTCAATTGGGATGGACTTCATCACTGGATTACCAAGGACCAGATCGGGTTATGATTCTATTTGGGTTATTGTTTGTCGCCTAACCAAAATAGCTCACTTCATACCCGTGAAGACCACTTATACCAGTGCAAAGCTAGCCGATATTTACATGAAGAGAATTGTGTGCCTTCACGGCGTTCCTAAGAGTATCGTGTCTGATAGAGGGACCCAGTTCACTTCTCATTTTTGGAAACAGTTGCACGAATCTTTGGGAACCAGATTGGAATTCAGTACGGCTTTCCACCCGCAAACAGATGGTCAGACTGAAAGAGTGAATCAGATTTTAGAAGATATGTTAAGAGCTTGTGCGCTCGACTATGGATCTAGTTGGGATGATAATTTGCCATACGCTGAGTTCTCCTACAACAATAGTTACCAAGTCAGCATTGAGATGGCACCGTTTGAAGCCTTATATGGAAAGAAATGCACAACCCCACTGTTGTGGAGTGGTGTAGGAGAACGGAGTTTCTTTGGGCCTGATATAATACAGGATGCCGAAGAGAAAGTCAGGCTGATTAAGGACAGATTGAAAATAGCACAATCACGCCAGAAAAGCTACGCAGATTCCAAGCGTAGAGAAGTCACCTATGAAGTGGGAGATAGAACCTATCTAAGGGTGTCACCACTTCGGGGTGTGAAAAGATTTGGAATCAAAGGAAAGTTAGCACCTCGATTCATTGGACCATTCAAAATTCTTTCTCGCAAAGGTGAAGTGGCCTATGAGTTAGAACTACCTGAAGTACTGTCTGCTGTTCATAATGTGTTCCATGTCAGTCAGTTGAAGAAATGTCATCCCGAGATGATGGGAGTTCCCTTAAAGGATACAGTACCCCTCGAGGAGGTACAATTGGAGAGTGATCTGACATACGAAGAGAAGCCCATCAAGATATTACAGACAGCAGAAAGAGTCACCCGTACCAAAACCATCAAGTTTTGCAAGGTCCAGTGGAATCATCACACAGAGGACGAAGCCACCTGGGAACGAGAGGATGACCTCCGAGAAGACCACCCACACCTATTTGCTGACCTTTCCGAAACTCGAGGGCGAGCTTCTTCTTAAGGGGGTTAGTCTGTAACATCCCAAATTTCTCAAAAATTTAAAACTTTGCATCCATGCATCATGCATCATAAAAAGTATGGCAGTGAAATCACATAAGGAGTAGATTGAATTTTAATTATAATGTTAAATAGAATTGTTTTCATTAAAGAGGTTTATTTGAGCTCCTCATACAAATCTGTATTTATTATTTTATTTATTTAACAAAATGATATCAAAAAGTCATAAATTAAATTAGCTTTTCAAAACAATTTTTTATGAATTTTTCTGAAATGTTTTGATAAGTTTTAAAAATCAAATTTGAATTAAAGGTTTGAAATCAGAAAATGTTTTATTAAAAAAAAAGGGAGACGACCCAACTGGGCCGAAGCCCACTGCATTCCCTCGCTATCCGCCGCGCGCGCAGTGCAGAAGCCCACGCCACGGCCCATCTCACTCCCTCTCTCGCTGCCAGCCGGGGCCCGCATGTCATCCCTCTCCCCCAACTCGTGTAGAACACGAACTCGAATCCTACCGAACCCTAGCTTCTTTCGGATCAAAATCAGTTGAGAAAATCGCGAGGAAATCGCTCCCTATGCCCCCATATAACCCCCCCTTCTACCGCCTCTCCCGAACACCAGAACCCTAGGGAATAGCCCCCAGGCCGCTCAGAAAAGGCTCGCCGCGGTCCGCCATTACCGCCGCCGAATTTCTCGATCTCCGGTGAGTACCGAGCCCCTCAAACCCTCCCGCGACTCCCTTTCGATTCCCAGTGAGCACGCGCACGTCCCTGACACCTTCTCTGCTATTCTTTGGCACCAGATCGCCGTGTACGTGTTCAACCGAAGCAAGCCGCCGCCGTTTCCATCTCCGGCGAGCTCTAGGAGGAGAAGGGAAGGCCGTCGAAGATTTCTGCCGCGCCAACAGCTCCGCCTTGACCTCTTCTTCCCAACGGTATGAGTCGTTCTTGCTCGCACAACGTGGATCGCCGGAAACGCGTTTGTCGACGAGGGCGCCGCCGCGGGCACGAGATCTCCGGCGTGCTCCGGGCGGCCGCGATACTCACTTTAGATCCGAGCGGTTCGTTCGAGATCGGACGGGCGAGATTGAATCTTGCTTACCGTTTCGTCCATCTGATCTGGCGCGTTAGATTAAAATAGATCGGACGGTCCTCGTACGCGATCCGCGCGAAACGGTATCGTCCAATCAGCAAGCGCCGCGTGGCGATTTTATTTTCTATTTCGGCAGAGAATTTGTTTTAAAAACAGAAAATAACACAAACTTACAAAAATCATAACTTTTGATCTGTTCATCCAAATTTGATGAATTTTATATCCACATGAAGCTCTGCTCGTGTAGTTTAATATGGTTTCATTAGTTTATCCTTTTAGTGCATATTAAATTGCGAAATTAAATTGTTTAACTTTCGGATATTAAATCTATAACTTAATTAATAAATTTTCTCTCTAAATAAATCCAATTGTTTTGGAGTTATATTAATGCCCTCTGTCCAGAGAGTGTAACATGAGTTTTATTTGAAACTTCTTCTAATAGACTTAAAGAAATTGGGTTTAGAATTTAAAACTACTAATATGCTCATTTTTTAAATGATTAATTAAAATATTAAAATATTGATCATTACATTTTCATACATGAATAACAGAGAATTTAAAATAGTAATTAATTGATCTTGTTAAGTTCATTGCATATTAAGCATGCATACATATTTTTGTATTGATATTCTAAGTGTTATGCTTGTGTGTTTATTGAGTGCTATTATTTGTCTCTAGATTGTGAAGAGGAGGAAGGTCCTTGTGATTGTTATTCTTGCTGTGCTTGTTCCCTTTGTTACCAAGGCAAGTGACATTCATAATCTATCTTATGTTTTCTATATGCATTATCAGTAGATTTTGAGTAGTATGCATGATAGGGAAATTTTGGATACTATCTTACAATGTTAAGTTAGTTTACACTTTGAAAATATCCTAGTAGTGTGTAGCCATCCCTCCCCATGCAGCCACCAAAAGTTTTATTAGATGCTTAGCTATGCTATAAAGGAGTTTACTTATCATGTTATAGAATTATTGCTAAGTGTTAAAACTTTGAATGCACTTCTGGGTGGAATTGGTTGTTTGGTTTATGTTGAGTGGCTTTTGGTACCATGCTTGTGGTTGTCTTCGCCTAGGATGAATTTCTATTCTACTTGGGGCCATGAGTATGGTGGTTTTCACCCAGAAGTACACTTGTGGACGGCCACCCAGGAACAAAGAGATTTCTAAGTCCCTCCAAGTTTAGAAGCTTTCCGTGCAGCCTTCTGACAATGGGCTCTGTCTAGAACTACTAAGTTGTGAGAGTGCAACCTGTCAGCTTGACAAGCAGATGTAGAGTTGATAGGTGGAACGGGTCTTGCTAGTATGGTTGCATTCTTCTTCTGAAAGTTCTTGTCTCAATTCTCTCCTTTCCATAATACACTCCGCGTGTATAGGAATTCTCGGACAAATTGAGTCTTAAGGTGAAAGTGCACAACCTCTGCAGAGTCGACAAACTGAGTACTCAGCCGTGTCCCCGGTGATAGACAACTTCGAGCAACTGGACAAGGATGGACGGAAGAATCTCAACATGGTTTTCGTAAAGTAAAATTTGACTAAGGAAAGAATTATTGGTGCACTTGGGCTTCATCCCTTGGTGCCAAGTCTTTGAGATACAAAAGTGTTTTACAAAAGATAGGAGAAAACTAGCTTTCTGCAAAATGAACTCCACCAAGCCAAATATGCATATAGAATTAGACTTGTCATAATTTATCCACCATAGTCACTTGCCAATACTTCATTGTATTGACCTCCTTCGGGGGCTGCATATTCAAATGTGCAGGTAATTCTGATGAGGAGTAAGTTTGGACTCGATTCTACACCCAACATGTCTGCTCGTGGCGTATGCTAGAAGAGAAGGCCCATTGCTTTTATTTTCATTGTGAACTCTGAATATTTTAGCTAGTCTTCATGACTATGCACTTTGTAATAAAGCTATACTTGGCTATTTTTGGATCTCGATGTAGTATTGTGATACTTATGCAATGATAGTATATATTTTGTACTATGGTGCTGGCAGTGATCCAGGGACTAGCACATAACACAGGTGTTCCATCTTTATTTAAAGATGGGGCGCTACACGCATGCTGTCGTATGACGGGCCGTGGCAGACACGGCGGAATGACCAATAGGTGTGGGTAAAGTGTGCAACCTCTGCATAGTGTAAATCTATTCGAATAGCCGCGTCCGCGGTCATGGACGATTGGAAAGGCCACACTGGGCGCCTGGGGAAAGATGTTGTTTTAAAAAGTAAAGTATTTATGTGGATTAAGGAGGTACCTGGGAGGTACGGAATTTGGTAGGAGATGATTGGTCTCGGGGAGACAATCAGTCCGATCTCAAGTCAGGGAAAAGGGGTATCCCCATCCTATTGTTTTTAAAAGGTTTTACAAATGAGAGTTTGAACTTAGATATGTCATTGCTATATCTAAGAGAAGAGAATTCTATCTCTAAATGTTTTCTTCAACAAAGATACAGAGATGTCATATTCTCTATGTCTAAAATCATGGTATTCGAAAACTAAGCCCTCTAGTCATATATAGGAGCCATCCTAGTTTTCGAAAATGCTTTACATGCGTATCCATGAAAAGCTGTAAACCTGGAGGTTTTGTTGCGAGTACGTAATTGTACTCATGTGGCTTTCCCTGGATATTCAAATGTCCAGATTTCAATAATAAGGCCTACGTCATGGAGGAGGTTGATGACGACGACTTCGCCACTTAGTTGTCACCGGTAAACTGCATTTGTGGGATCAGCGCTCAGAGATGTCAAGAGCCGTCGCTAGCCATGAGCTTCCGCTATCGTAGTTTAATTCCGTCCTGCGTGACGAGATTTGTTGACTTGGTCGTATGACCGTCTATGTGTTGTAAGACTTTTATTCGTACGACTTGAATAATGTAACTCTTTGATATCAATGTTGGTTATGTGATTGCGATGCACTGATCATTGGGATCGTGATATTTTACATAACGTGGACATCTCGGACTCGCTCCGAGGGGTCCTTACAGACTTGGTATCAGAGCCATCGTTGACCTTAGGGGACTTTAGCTAGGTTGGGCGTCGGAGTCACGCAAAAATGTTTTCCTACAAATTTAGGATAAATACTTAAAATGTGCAGAATATACTGCTATTCCCTCACCTCTGTTATTACTTATTGAATAATATTATACTTGCATTAAACCTTATGTTTTTACTTGTTTAAAATTTCGCACACCATTCACTAATTCAACCTCCATTTAAAATTTTGTGTAGATGAGCGGAGAGTTCTCGTCGTCGATCCAGTTGGGAGTTGTGCCCGACTCGGGAGTTTCGCGTCTGTTTCAGGCAGATTTACTCCAGTTGACTCGGCACTTGGGGAGCCCACTACCTGAGCTGCTGGTAGGACGCTGTATAACTATGGTTGGAGACGAGATGTCCTGGACCGTGAGGTGCATCCTTCGAGGACCGCTGGTGCCACCCTTCGCCGAGGAGATGATTGAGGATGCCCTCACATAGACTCAGATGGGGGCGTTTGTTACGGTGCTGCAGAGAGCTCTCGCCTGCTTGGTGTGTGCCCACAGCACCGAGCTGGGCGGCACCCGTTTCCAGTTCTACTCTGGCCTGGACGAGCAAAGTAACCCTGTGCCGCCGCATCCCCACCCCACTTTCGGGAACCACTTGGCCGAGCTGGGACTCCTCGTCGAGTACACCCAGTCCTAGCTGGTCACTTCGTTTCGAGAGTGATCTCCACCGTCTGAATCACGACGGTGCTGAGGTGCGGATCTCGGCAGCTGAGCTGAGGATCGAGGACCTGGAGGCGTAGCTCAAGACATCTCAGGACAAGCTGAAGACCGTGGAGCTGAAGCTCAGGACCTCAGAGGAGCGTCTGGTGGAGTCCCAGGAAGAGCTCAAGAAGGAGCGCAAGGAGCGCCGTTCCACCTTTGCGCGCTTTCAGATTACCCGCTACTACAAGTTCCAGCTTGACGGTATGGTTGACATGCTCAGGACGACCATCGACGCCTGCGACGAGCGGATCAGCGAGCTGGAGAGCGAGGTGGAGGCGCTGAGCAAGGAGAACGACGATCTTCTATCAGATGATGAGGACCCTATGGAGGATATGGACATGGAGCCTGAGAGCGGGCAGGACGACGACGACCTTCGAGGCGAGGGCGGTGAGGACTCGGGGGCTGTGATGTCCGAGGACGAGGACTCCGACGAGCCACCCTTTGACAGTGACGCTGCCGTGGACGTGGAGTAGCTAGTTGCGTAGTCTCTTTTGGGTTAGGACCGAACCATCACGATAAGTGGATGCGATTGTGTGGTCTTGTTAGCATGAGTGTGTGTTTAAATTATTGTAAGACTATGTCAGTACAGTGTCATGTGATTGAGAACTATGTGATGATGCTTTTGGAACCCTGCTATGGAGTGAATCATGTTTTCTTATGAGTAATTCCTTGCTGAAATTTGTATGTTACTGTGTTTGATTGACGAGCTCCTTTTCCAAAGCATGTCTTAAAATTCTAATAGCAAAGTTAATGTGTATTTTATTCTGAAATTCAGAATGGCGAGGGATCTTCCACCACACCCACCACCCGAGCCATCTTGGGCTCAAGTGTTGCATCTTCTCATGGAGGATCGCGAAGCAGCTCGCACTGAGGAGTATGCCAATCTCGCCACCCTACAGCATCTTGCTCAGATTGCCGTCAACCAGAATGACGGCCAAGGAAATGAGGAGCCCCACTCCAAGCTTCGTGATTTTCAGAACACCAATCCACCAGTTTTCGCCAAGAGTGAAGAACCACTGGATGCTAATGATTGGATCCGTACCATCGAGAACAACCTAAGGGTCATCCAAGTTGGTGACAATGAGAAGGTGGTCTACGCCAACCACTACCTCTCAGGGCCTGCCCGAGCATGGTGGGAGGCCATTCGTGCTATGCTGCCTCATGATGAAGTTGTGGCTTGGGAGGCGTTCAAGACCAAGTTTTTGAAGCGTTATGTGCCCTCCGGACTCGTCAGTATCATGCGAGAGAAGTTCTTGCAGCTCAAGCAAGGCAGTATGTCTCTCAGTGAGTACTTGGAGAAGTTCACTACTCTAGCAAGGTATGCGCCTACCGATACCGATACTGAGGACAAGAAGAAGACGAGGTTCATGAAAGGACTTCATGATGAAATGCAGTGCATTCTGGTGGTGATGCCTTTCACCGACATAGAGTCCCTGCCCGATGCAGCCATTATGATGGAGCACAAACGCAAGGCTTCGTTTGACAACCGCAAGCGTCGCCAGCAGATGCAGCAAGGCAGTAGCAGCAGCAGCCCAGCCGGGAGTTACCCCCGTTCGCGCCCTTCACCTCCACCAAGGCCTTCCTATCCATCAGCAAGGCCTTCAACTTTTGCACCAAGACCCAGCTACCCCTCTCGCCAACCTGCACCTCGTCCTGGAGGTGGTTTCAACCCCGGCTTCAACTTTAATAGGCCGCCTGCTCCTAAGCCAACTGGAGGATGTTTCACTTGTGGACAGCCTGGCCATTTCTCTCGGGAGTGTCCCTCTAGACAGCCCGTCGGTGGTCGCCCTAATGCGACAAAGATGAATCAAGGGCCACCCAGTTCACCTGGAGGCAAGAACCCATATCCAAAGCAAGCAGCCCCCGTCACCCGAGGCCATCTGAACCACATCAATCCAGAAGAAGCTCAGGAGGCGCCAAACCTAGTTGTGGGTACGTTCCCTGTCAACTCATTTTCTGCCTCAGTTTTGTTTGATTCGGGAGCGCTTCCCGTTCTTTCGTTACGGAGCCGTTCGTTAGGAAAAGTGGGATGGTTCCAACTTTGTTGCATCGTCCTATGCGGGTGCAAATTCCGGGGGCCACTACTAAAGCCATTGTGTCTTGCAAGGAGACTCCTGTGGAGATTCAGGGAGCCCAATTCCATGCAGACTTGGTGGTATTAGGAAAGCAAGGGATAGAAGTGGTTTTAGGAATGGATTGGATGGCAGTAAACCGAGGGAAAATAGATTGCACTAGCAAGTCTATCACCCTAACCACCCCGGAAGGAGAAGAGATTACACACTTCTCGACCCATTAGTCCACCTCGAGTCATTGGCATAAGAGAGTAGTTGAAACCATTCTGGAAGAGGTACCAGTGGTGTGTGAATGCCCGGATGTATTTCTCGGGGAGTTACCCGGTATGCCACCTGATAGGGATATCGAGTTCATAATTGAGTTGGTACCCGGTACTGGACCTATAGCTCAAAAACCTTACCGGATGAACCCCGAAGAGTTGGAGGAATTAAAGAAGCAGTTGGATGAACTGCTTAGAAAAGGGATGATTCGCCCAAGTGCGTCACCCTCGGGGTCACCAATTATTTTTGTGGATAAGAGAGACGGTACCACTCGCTTATGTGTGGACTACCGAAAGTTAAATGATGTGACTATCAAAAATAAGTACCCTCTACCCAAAATTGAAGACCTGTTTGATCAACTCAACGGAGCTCGAGTCTTCTCCAAGATTGATCTCCGCACCGGTTATCATCAGCTAAAAGTGAGAGAATCGGACATCCCAAAAACAACCTTCATCACTCGTTACGGATTGTTCGAATATACCGTGATGTCTTTTGGCTTGACCAATGCCCCTGCCTATTTCATGAATCTCATGAACAAGGTGTTCATGGAGTACTTGGATAAGTTTGTGGTAGTCTTCATCGATGACATCCTGATTTATTCCAAGTCGGAAGAAGAGCATGAAGAGCATCTGAGATTGGTTCTCGGTTCTCTTTTGTATGCTAAGTTCAGCAAGTGCCAGTTTTGGTTGAAAGAAGTAGGTTTTCTTGGTCATGTTATCTCAGCTGGAGGGATATCTGTTGACCCCACCCACATCAAGTCCATCCTTGAATTCCCAACCCCCACTAACCAGACCGAGGTGAGATCATCCTCGGATTGGCGGGTTACTACCGCAAGTTTGTTGAGGGATTTTCGAGCATCGCAAAGCCCCTTACTCAACTATTGAAGAAGGATCAGAAGTTTTTTTGGACCGACAAGTGTTAAGCCAGCTTCCAGGAACTAAAGAAGCGCATTACTACCGCACTTATTTTAACCATGCCCGATGTGACCAAAGACTTTGGGGTTTATTGCGATGCCTCCAAACTTGGACTTGGGTGTGTCCTTATGCAAGAGGGCAAGGTGATTTCCTACTCGTCCCGACAACTCCACAAGCATGAGCAGAATTATCCAACCCATGATCTAGAGCTTGTTGCAGTGGTTCATGTACTCAAGACTTGGCGTCACTTCCTGATGGGCAACCGTTGCGAAATTTACACCGATCACAAGAGTCTGAAGTATATCTTCACCCAGAGGGATTTGAATATGACGCAGCGGAGATGGATAGAGCTCATAAAGGATTATGACTTGGACATCCACTACCACCCTGGAAGAGCTAACGTCGTAGCTGGTGCGCTTAGCCGACAACTGTGTTCGTTCAACTTCATGATCAAGGCTCGACAGCTAGAACTCTGGGAAGAGCTAGATAAAATGGGTATAGAAGTAGTCAGTTATGGAGCGATCGATCAACTCATATTGCAGCCCACTTTATGGGATAAGATCAAGAAAGCACAGAAGGGTCACGAAAGTATTGAGGGCATCAAACGAAGAATGGGGCAAAGAGCAAGTCCCTGGGTTCACCATTGATTCTGAGGGTATTCTCTGGTACAAGGGACGTATCTGCGTACCATCAGATCATGACTTGAAGCAGTTAATTATGAAGGAGGCCCACGAGACTTTGTAATCTATCCACCCTGGTGGAACCAAGATGTACCAAGATTTAAAACAGAATGTCTGGTGGCATGGCATGAAGCGTGAGATTGCACTCTTTGTCCAGAATTGCGACATCTGCCAAAGGATCAAAGCAGAACATCAGCGACCCGCTGGATTACTCCCAACCCTTAAGTTGCCCGAATGGAAATGGGATGAGATCGGCATGGATTTTATCACTGGATTACCCCGATCTAATCGCGGTCATGACGCCATTTGGGTTATTGTAGATAGACTCACCAAGGTTGCACATTTCTTACCGGTGCGCACCACCCACCGATCCGATCAACTGCCAGATCTTTACATGTCCCGTATCGTCAGCCTTCACGGGATACCCAAGACCATTGTGTCCGATAGGGGAACCCAATTAACCTCTCGTTTATGGTTTAAGCTTCATGAAGCCTTGGGGACAAAACTATTTTTCAGCACCGCATACCACCCTCAGACGGGAGGACAAACGGAAAGAGTCAACCAGATCTTAGAGGATATGCTTAGATCTTGTGTGTTAGCTTATGGGGCCAAATGGGAAAGTTGTTTGCCGTTTGCCGAGTTCTCGTACAACAACAACTATCAAGCTAGTCTCAAAATGGCACCATTCGAGGCTTTGTACGGGCGCAGGTGCCGTACCGCCTTGAACTGGTCACAAACAGGAGACAGCCAAATCTTTGGGGTTGACACCCTGAGGGAAGCTGAAGAGCAAGTTCAACTCATTCGTGACCGTCTTAAGGCCGCCCAATCAAGGCAAAAGAGTTACGCCGATTCCAAGAGGCATGAACTCAGCTTCAAGGCTGGTGATATGGTATATCTCTGCGTTACACCACTCAAGGGAATGCAGCGTTATCATGTGAAGGGTAAGTTAGCACCAAGGTATATTGGTCCTTTTAGAGTGATCAGTCGAAGAGGAGAAGTATCTTATCAGCTGGACCTGCCACCCCATCTGTCTGAATTCCTTGATGTGTTTCATGTGTCTCTACACCGGAAGTGCCTGTAAGTTCCGGGAAGTACTCCTTATCAAGAGGTAGATCATCGCACCATCGATCTTAATCATGATCTCAGCTACCTAGAGTGACCACTCCGTGTTCTTGCCGAAGACGTCCGTCTGACCCGGAGACGGAAAATCAGATTTCTGAAGATTCAATGGAGCAACCATTCGGAATAAGAAGCTACCTAGGAGCGTGAAGATTATTTGGATCGTGAATTCACTGGTTTTCTTTCTTCTTCAACTCTGGAATCTCGTGGACGAGATTCTCCTAAGGGGGGGGGGGGGGGAGGTCTGTAACACCCCAATTTTCTTAGCATAAGTATTATGGTGTTAGTCTAGATTTTTCAACCTTAGCAAAAAAAATTAGGTGTGTAAAATTTTGAGGCATGAACTATCTTGTTGCACTCATTATTCATGTTGAGTTCCACTAGCCATCTAAGATGATAGAAAACACTAAAACCACAACAACAAAAAGAAAACTTCAACTAATAGGATCTTCATGCCTATTAAAACTTAGCCAAACTAGGAGCTATTATTAAGCAAACCTCAAATGGTTCTTGACATGCATTTGGACCATCTATGTCAAATATAGTTCCATACCCTGTTCCAAATTATCACATAGGAGCTTGTTTGTACATAAATCTCACTAGCTTTTCTGGCCATCGGATTCACATGACCATTTGGGTCATTCCTTTCCTTTTCACTAAAAACCTTCTTTTCTTTTGTATGCCCAATGAGGTGTTTGGTTTGAGAACTTAGTAATTCAGTAACTTCACCACAACCTAGTGAGTTTGGGCAAATAGTTTAATTTCTTCTGTGAATAAGTGTTTGAAATTTTCAAACTTAGGATTTGTATTTATTTGAAGAAAACTACCAAAACCTCCACTCATCTCTCTCATCCCACCCCTCTCTACCCTACTTGCTGGAGAAGGAGAGCAGCATCCCACCCCTCTAGCCCACTTGTCATGGACCTAGGTCACCTCTCCACCACTCTCCTCTTTTCCTTTTTCTCTCCACCCAACCGGAGCTCTTCTCCTCCCTCCCTACTGGCCCGAGCTCGTCACCCCGACCAAATCCTTCCAGTCTCTCTCTTCCACCGCCCTCCCCAACCAGTAGAAACCGAGAGCACTCCCCTGTCCCTCTCCCTTGTCCTAACCGGAAACCCTAGATCGAGTGTGACTATAACTCTCACCCGAGCCCTCCCCTCTCTCATTCTCCCCCTCGCCAGACACCCTCACTCACTCACTCCCCTACCTCGAGAGCTTGCTCAAGATTTCCTCCCCTGCTGCCCGTGAGAGAAGGTTTTTGCTCCGGCAAGCGAGAACTATCGAGCTACATTGCCGACATTCTACTCCTGTACTCTTCGCCATTCTTGGCTTGCCGAACTCCACTCTGCGAGACCTAACTCCCCCACCCTCTCTTTTGCGCAGAGAAGCTCCATGGGCCTCGTGCTCGTCCTCGACCGAAGCTCGGAGGAGGCGCAATGGCTGCATGCAGAGTGCTCCTCCGACGTTGCCCCACGTAGGAGACCGCCTCTCTGCACCCTCTCCACCGACACCAGCCCCGCACTCGAACCTTGGATGCCCGAGGTGAGCGCGGCGTCGCCACCCCCTTCTTTCTCTCCCTCTCCCTCTGTTTTCCTCTCGTGCCACCTACGCGAGGAATAAGAAGGAACCGGAGCCGTCAGATCTGAGATCAGCGGCTCTGTTTGAATCACCCGCGTTCTAATCTAAGCCGTCCGCTCCTAATCCGGCGGTCGCGCAACGCTCCACTCGCGCGCGTGGTTCTGCAAGCCGGCCCATCTCGCCACCTCGGCCCAGCGCCAGATCCGGCCAGCTCTGGCCTGTTTTCTATTTTTCTTTTAAGTTCTATTTCCTGTTTATTTTCCACAAAATCACTAGTCTAGCTTTTATTCATTTGTGGATAATCTGTATTAGCTAAAATAGTGAGGTTAATTTTGTAGCATAGCTACACGTTTTCCTAATCATGTGGTATTTGATTTAGTCCAAAATATCTTTTCTATTATGTGGTACAGTAGATCTAGTAAAAAACACCCTTTTCACCAATTGTTTAATAACTTGGGATTTATAAGTTCAAATCATGCAAACCAAAATTCTGTGGAAAGCTTATCAAAATGCCTACATAGATCTATAAGTTTTGCATGCAGGAGAATATTCTAGCAAAAGATCTCTTTTCAGTTTAAGTAGAACACCCGTAGATAGTTGGCGATTTTTAACTCTTAAATTAAAACACTTTTTGGGGTAAATCCACTTGGAGGCGGTAAATATAAGTGGAAGGTGTCTTATTCTATAAAGGTAGATTTTTGCACTAGATATTTTATGATTGATGAATCTATTTCTTAAAAACAGGAGAATAGTCTCATGAAATGCATGTTTAGATTTTTCAGAGAAAGATGTATGTCTAGTTTTTGTTATATGTGCCACCTCTGTCCATGAAGTTTTGTTGGGTGTATTTTTGTGAAGTAGCCACAAGTTTTATCTAACTCACCCCACTGGTTTGGCATCAAAATAATCCATATTATTCTCTGTACATAAATAATGGTCAGCAGTTTACTTTATTTTAAAACAGGGATAACCTGAGCTAGGATTATCCAAATTGTATGAATAAAATTTATACTTGAAGATAAAACTCATATATCTCCAAAGAAATTAACATTGCATACAGGAGAGCTATAAAACAGAAACCACATTCTTTTTGGGTTTGACATGAGTAGCTCTTAGCTGATTTTTTGTTTTGCTTTGGAAATAGATTTTCATGCACAACTAATTTTCAGACCGTCCTATAGTAATTAGGAGTAATGTGGTAGAAGGGTTTATTTTTATGAACAATACTTCAGGAGTTATGCCTTTTCCATCTAAACAGTCCTATAATTACTATTTAAATGCATTAGTTATATTTTCTGTTTTTGGATAAGAGCAAGCTTGTGTTTAAAAATTACCAACTTAGTAATCCATAACCTATAAGAAACCCCTATCTTTGCTTTTAAAAATATAATAGTGTTCTGGTTATCATCCTGGAGTGATATTAGCATAACCCTTTTTTTTGTGCCATGAGGCAACCCTATATGTCTGGTATGTTTTGTTGTGTTTGTGTTTACAATTGAGTGAACCCCTCCGATAGGTAGTTCTGTTTTGTGATGCTGGTCATTTTCTATTATACTTTAGATTGTTATCAACTCGCATTTAGGATTTACACTAGTCTCGTTTGTTTTCATGTTACGGTAGAACCGCAATCAGAGGAGGAGCAGTACGAGGTAGCTGAGCACAAATATGGAGAAGAGCAAGACCAGGGACAGTACGCTGAACAAGGTGTTACAAAAAGAGTTTATTTGGTGAGCCTTGTTGTAGAAGGCTCCATCAAAAAGAATAAGTTTTCTAGTAGTCTACCTTCATCTACTTACCTCAAAACTATAGGATGGGAGCCTGTTTGATAAAATTGTTTTACGGAGGAAAACCTGAGTTGCTGGGAGCAATCAGAGAGAAAAGAATGTTTTTATGAAAACTCGAGATGCTGAGAGCATTCGGAGATGTTGCAAAAACCCGAGCTCTGGGAGCAGTCGGAGGTGGAGGTTTAATTTTGAAGTCCCTGCTGCCGCCCGAAAAATTAACCCGAGCAACCACACTACCTGACATGGGTAGGGCTTAGCCGGAAGCTTGTCTGTTTTAGTGTTGGGGCTCTCATACTTTCTATGAGGGCAGGGCCCTCGAAGCCGGGTTGTCGTCCGAAAGAGACAATACACTGCTGAGGACCAGCAGCCAGACTATTACGGCGGGTCTCCTAACGTGGCGGTGTGGCGTCCCGAGGAGAGACCAAGAGGTCTAGTGGAGCACATGGTGCCGAGGAGAACAAACCTACCGGGAGGCCCCGATACTAGGGTGGTCATAGAGGAATGCTTTGATCGTGTTATCCAGACCCCCGCATGCTGTCGTATGACAGGCCGTGGCAGACACGGCGGAATGACCGATAGGTGTGGGTAAAGTGTGCAACCTCTGCAGAGTGTAAATCTATTCGAATAGCCGCGTCGGCGGTCATGGACGGTTGGAAAGGCTACACTGGGCGCCTGGGGAAAGAAGGTGTTTTAAAAAGGAAAGTATTTATGTGGATTAAGCAGGTACCTGGGAGGTACGGAATTTGGGAGGAGATGATTGGTCTAGGGAGACAATCAGTCCGATCGCAAGTCAGGGAAAAGGGGTATCCCCATCCTATTGTTTTTAAAAGGTTTTACAAAGGAGAGTTTGAACTTAGATATGTCATTGCTATATCTAAGAGAAGAGAATTTTATCTCCAAATGTTTTCTTCAACAAAGATACAGAGATGTCATATTCTCTATGTCTAAAATCATGGTATTCGAAAACTAAGCCCTCTAGTCATATATAGAAGCCATCCTAGTTTTCGAAAATGCTTTACACGCATATCCATGAAAAACTGTAAACCTAGAGGTGGTCTTGCGAGTACGTAACTGTACTCATGTGGCTTTGTCCCTGGATATTCAAATGTCCAGATTTCAATGTTGAGGCCTACGTCGAGGAGGAGGTGTATGACGACGACTTCGCCACTTAGTTGTCACCGGTCAACTTCACTTGTGGGATCAGCGCTCGGAGATGTCAAGAGCCGTCGCTAGCCACGAACTTCCGCTATCTTAGTTTAATTCCGTCCTGCGTGACGAGGTTTGTTGACTTGGTCGTCTGACCGTCTATGTATTGTAAGACTTTTATTCGTACGACTTGAATGATGTAAATCTTTGATATCAATGTTGGTTATGTGATTGTGATGCACTGATCATTGGGATCGTGATCTTTTACATAACGTGGACATCTCGGACTCGCTCCGAGGGGTCCTTACAACGGTACTTTCTGAATCAAGTTTTCATATCGAAGTTTTCACTACCAACAAAGATTCCTTTTAAGGGTGGTAGTGCACCCAGATATCCAGTCACAACCTTTTGCTAGCTTTCTCGAATCTCGAGGACGAGATTCCTTTTAAGGGTGGTAGTCTGTAACATCCTATGATTTTTCAAATTCTCAAAAATCAGAAAAATTTAAAACTTTTTGAAAACTATTTGTATGTCGATTGAAAACAAAATTTATGCATGCATTTATCATTTTATTGCATTGTTTATATTTGAAATTACAATGGTTGAAATATTATTTCCACTTGAAAATTTGTTAAAGAAAATATTAAAAACAAAATAGCGATTATGTTATTTATCTTATTTTTACTTTAATGATTTGATTGTATTTATTAGAAATAATTATTTTCATATGTTCACAATTGTGGTATCAAATTTTATTTAGTGACAAATAAATTGATTAAATCACTATTTTTCAAATTTGACAAAAGTGTCAAAATTGCATTAAATTAAATATTGAAAATTGGTCAAAACATGTACACAAATGTTTCAAAATAGAGATATGATTTTTAGAAATTTTCAGAAATTAATTTCACTTTATTCGGAGTTCTAAAACAAAAGATAAAAAAAATAAGAAATAAGAAAAAAAATTAATCGGGCCGGCCCAATCCAGGCCGAACCGAGTCGAACACTTTCATCGTACCGAACTGAAAATTCCTTTTTCTAACCACTTTTTATTCAAACACGTTTATCTCCAGAAATATAACTCCAAATCCGGATCCGCTTGATCCTACGCGTTGATAACTCTGAGACCTATCTATTCCACCATCCCTTCGCCTATATAAACCCCTGTAGCCGCCAGTATCTCTTTTCCTCTTTTTGTTCCACCGAAAACCTATCAGCGAAATCGTATTTCGTTGATCTGACCACCTAAACAGTCTCGAATCGTGACGGAAGCTTAACCATTGTTGTAGATCTCGTCGATATCTTTCCATCCCAAGAAGTCTCAACTCTTTTTATCAAGGGTGGAGGAAGAATTTCGAATCTTCATCCATCAGATCTGAATTCGTATTTCTCAGATCTCTTTGTGATCATTGCGCCAAATCGAAATTCCTCCGGTGAAAAGGTAGATCTAGTCTATATCTACAACTTTCATGTTGACAACTTTTTATTTTAACGTACGTAAATTTCTATCGTGTTTGATATTATTCGAGGAACCAAACCATCTCAAAACTTTGGAACGATAAGACGAAAGTTGTTCCCCTGATCGAGACCTTTCTTTTGCCCCAAGATTCATCTTATTTGGTTTAGCAAGCTGAGAGATATTCGTGTTTGAAGTTTCAGACCAGAAAGGTATTTTGCGATTTGTGACCAATATATTCACCCACTTATGTTATAATTGTGATAATTAGAAAGAGGACGTAATTCTCTACAACTTTCGTTAAGATTGTTTTTCCATCCGAGCAACTTTATTTTTAGTCAAATTCGTACTCAAATCACAGTCAGCCTGCCAAGTCAGCGAGTCAATTCCCACGTCAG
Organism: Poa annua; assembly: GCA_026929855.1. Taxonomy (NCBI): domain Eukaryota; kingdom Viridiplantae; phylum Streptophyta; class Magnoliopsida; order Poales; family Poaceae; genus Poa; species Poa annua. Next base: position 77,165,691 of record CM049426.1, read on the forward strand.
CGGTCAGAGTCAACAGTCAACCGAAGACCGGCAGTTTTGTAGAAAAACCCTAAATTTTAGATCTATCACTACTTTTTATTGGTTTGGTCAAATTTTACAAATAAATATTTTTGGAAAGGTTATGACACGTAGAAACTTTTGGCATAGTTAATTTATGTTTTTCCGAATTTTTGTAGAAACTTTTGGAAAGGTTATTTTCAAAACTGACTTTATTAGTATTTTGAACATAACTTCAATTTTAAAATTGATTTTTGATCAAACTCTTTTGCTATATATTTTTATGTCTAAGTATTGGCAGTAGTATTTTTCTACTAATTTTTGTAGAATAATTTTCTATGGTTTTTTAATTAATATTGATTAAATACTTTTAAGTGTTGTTTTAATGATTAAAATTGATTAATAAATATTAAAAAAATATTTTTATCATCTATTCGAATTATAAAGTACTTAGTCATATTATGACCACTTTGGTATTAAAAGGTACTTAGAAATATTTTGCCTCTTTAAACAAAGTAAATTTTTCCTTAGAAAATATTTGTTAACTATTTTCGACAACACTCTTCCTTAGAAAAATTTCAACATCTTAAAGATGCTAAATCTTTCCTTAGAAAATATTAGCATCTAGAAATTTTAGGTGTTTTATTTTGTTAAGTGTTGTCCTTAGAAATAAATTGCATTGCATGCATGGCATATCTGTTGTATAGTTATACTCCTTATAGGAAAACTTCTTCCTTATTTTCTTGAAGTTAGGATTATTTTCAACCTAGTGTTTTGGTAAAGTGCTATGCACTTAGACACTTGACACTTAGTCAAGAAAAACAAAACTCCGAAGGCATCTCCAAGAAGCAAAAACACTTAGAAGAAAATCAAGAGGAACTGCAAGAAGACCATCCCCCTTTATTCCTCTAAGTCTTTCTCTCTTCTTATATTTCTCTTAGACTTCATGGTGGCTAAGTTATATTCAAGACCAGCCCTGGTGACACTAAAACCGTCAAGACAGAAGAATCATCAAGTCCAAAGAACAATCAAGTTTAGAGTACCAAAGTATGAAGAACCATCAAGTCTACAAAATCTCAATTAAGACACGAAACCAAGGAGAAGAGAGAAGGAAGCTTCGAAGACCAACCACATCCTTTTCCTTTCTATGTCTTCCTATTATTTCACTTTGGACATAAACCAAGTCCTTAGTGATTATGACTAAGTCCTTAGTGTTTAATCCCTTTAGGGAATTGTTTTTAGTATTCTTTTAACTTGGAATTTTTGTGTGTGTTTTGTTGCATCTCATGCATGTCATATTTTCTAAGTGTTGCATTTATAATTGTATGTTTATTTGTGGCTTGTTTGACTTGTTAGAATTTCCGGAGAGAAACGAAGGATCATGTCTATGAGGGTTTTCACCTGAGATAGTTTATGTTATACTTAGGATCATAGTATGTGGGGGTTTTCACCTGTGAATGCACATCCACTAAGTTAATGAATCATCTGGGTGGAATGGTTGTTTGGTTTATGTTGAGTGGCTACTCAGGACCATGTCCATGAGGGTTTTTCACCTAAGATAGTTTCTACTATACTTAGGATCATGAACGTGGGGGTTCTCACCTGAGATCACACTTGTGGAAGGCCAGCCAGGAATAAAGGGATGTGAGGAACAAGGGGATGTGAGGAACAAAGGGATGTGAGGAATAATTGGAGAAGAAAGTGAAGAACTCAAGGAGAAGATTTCCAAGTGAAAACTGCAGCTGATCAAGGACAACGGAGGAATCCCAACAATCTAATTTCTTAATAAAATTTTGATAAGTAAACAACAGTGGACTACTCAGGACCATGTCCGTGGGGGTTTTCACGTAAGATAGTTTCTACTATACTTAGGACGATTGAATGTAGGGATTTTCACCTAAGGGTGCACCTAAGGACGAGATATCTTTTGGCTCACTTGGGTTAACCAGTGTTGTCAATTATCATGTTAAGTTTGTTTTATAAAGAGTTAGGCAAAACTGGCTTTACGCAAAATAGCCTTGAACTCCACTAGCCAAATATGCATACATGTTATAGAGTTATTCCATTAAGTGTCCACCATATTGTCACTTGCCAAACTCCATTTTTTATGGAATCTGACCCACTCTGTTGCAAAATATTATTTGTTGCAGAAATTTATGATGAAGAGTAAGGAATACGTTTGGGTTTCGAGTCTGCACCAACGTGTTTTCGCCTGTGGCATATCATGAAGTTGGAGACGCATTGAAGATTTATTTCCGCTGCTTTATAATTTTGAGCTAGCTTTAAGCTATGCAAAGATGTATCGAACTATTTATTTTACCAAGTCTGGATTATTCGTGTAATATTGATACAATGTTGTGATATTCCTTGTAAACTTGTGTGCAAATGAATCGATACAGGGGTTTGCACTATACACAGGTACCTGCCATATTTTAAGTGCAGGTTCATTACAACCAGCCTCCGCCTTGATCGCCAATCTCCCTTCACGAGCTTTCTGCTCATCCTCGCTGTGAGCCGCTGGACCGCCAGCTGGCGCGGCTGAGCCTCCGCGAACGGCAGGAGCTCTCCCAAATTGGGAAACGGCCTGGAAGGGTTGGGACTCGCTTCATTCACTCCGAGGCCGCTTGGAGGGACTCGTCCTCCCGGGCCCCCTTACAAGGAAGGAGCACTAGACACAGTTCAAGTTGGGCGGGGGTGTCCACGGGGGTCTACACCAAAGCTTTCCCCCGGGTACCTCAGTGCCCCACGCTCTGCTCGCAGGAACCACCGGTGGAGCCGATGTCGACCTTTTCAGGACCAGGACAAGATCGAGGATCAGGACAGGCTCCCCGGCGTTCCCGACACAGTCACGTACGCCCTTGCAGATGCGCTTGCTGGAAGCCTTCGGCAACTGGTCCCTGCATACAGCGAAGAAGGAAGTTTAGGATGACGTCCTGAACAAGCATACCCTTTCAATACAAGCTCAGTGAAGAAGGAAACTCACCTCTCCTTTCTCCAACACGCCAGGTCTTCAAAGACGCCTGGTGTCCGCGCGCCCGATCCACGGGACACACCCTAATGACGAGGGATGTCCCCATCAATATCCATGGTTGCTAGCGTAGGGTTAATGTTATGAGGTAGAGAACGCGTAGTATTAGTAGATTCGTAGGCTGACAAGCGGGAGTTACCCGGGTTCAAGGCCCTCGACTGAGGTAATACCCCTACTTCTTGCATGTCTGTATTTATTGTGAATATGCGGCGAGTACAATGGTCTAGCAAGATGTCAATCTTGCTAGGGTTTGATGGTTCTGATTGGGTGATACGTCTCCAACGTATCTATAATTTCTTATGTGCCATGCTATATTATACCAAGTTATTACATGTTTTATATGCATTTTATATAGTTTTATGCTTTTTCTGGGACTAACCTGTTAACAAGATGCCACAATGCCAGTTCGTTGTTTTCTTCTGTTTTTGGTTTCAGAAAAGTACTTAAGGAAATATTCTCGTAATTGGACGATTCCTTTTATGAAGTACGTTTTTATTTGGGAACGTTCCAGAAGACCGAAGACGAGACGAAGACGGAGCCCGAGGGGCCCACACCACCTCCCGACACGGCTCCCCTCTCGGCCACGTGAGCACGTGGTGTGGGACCCATGTGACTCCACCGACCTCACCCTTTCACCTACAAATACCCTCCGGAACAAAAACCCTAGCAAGGTGTTCATATTTTCCTCCATGATTCCCGAGCGCCGCCGCCATCAAAGACAAGATTCGGGTGCCAGAAGTCTCTATTCCGGCACCCTGGCGGGATAGGGAAATGCCCCCGGAGCCATCTCCATCGACTCCACCACCATCTCCATTGCCGTTGATGATTCCTACGATGAGGAGTGAGTAGTTCTCCCCTGGGACTGCGGGCACTACGGTAGCTATGTGGTCTATCTCTCTCTCCCATGTGATCTTTATGTGATCATGAGCTTTGTAATCTAGTTGAATATGTGATGCTACTCTTTATGTATTAAGCACTCTAGAGGTTACTTTAATATGAACTTTGGGGTTATTCACGGCCTAACGGTGACAGTGTGTGCACCGTGTGTTATTCCTTTATGACATTGTTGGTTTTAGTTTACTCTGACTTTGAGGGTGCTCTTGTAGCCCTACATAATTAATGTTGTTGTTATCCAACATAAGAGTGTTTGAGAGTAGTGTTTATTTATTTAACTTTGGTGTCATTGTTTAGAATGTCTACTGGTGAAAGTAGGATCCCTTGGCCTTGTTTCTAAGCATTGAAACACCGTTTCCAACAAGTTATACTACATGTTTGTTTGCTGCCATTTTTATTACAGATTGCAATTACTACTTATAATCATCCATATTACTTGTATTTTACAATCTCTTCGCATAACTAGTGCACCTATACATCGTACAAGTGTATTGCGTGTGTTGGGGACACAAGAGAATTCTCATATCTTAATTGCAGGCTTGCTTGAGAGAGGAATATCTTTCAACTCTTCCTTCCTCAGTTCGATATACCTTGGGTGATCAACTTAAGGGAAACTTGTTGCTGTTCTACAAACCTCTGCTCTTGGAAGCCCAATACTGTCCACGAGAATAGAAGCGTGCGTAGACATCAAGCTATTTTTTGGTGCCGTTGCTGGGGAGGTGAGCGCTTCAAGGTATCTCATTTAGATTCTACAGTTATTACTTTTTGTTTCTTGTTTTTATTTTCACTAGTTAGACTAATGGAAAACAACAAAAAAATAGGGATCTCTATGAAATTTATATTGCATTAGTACATGATACTTTTGAAGAGAAAATTAAAAAACCTATGGAAGTTAGTTTGCATAATAGTGGTAGTAAGGTTATTAGTATAAATTCTTTGGACACTATTATTGGTAAGGACGAGGAAAAGCCTAAGCTTGGGGGAACTAGTTTTAAAAAAATAATAACTTTTGCTCCTTAGCTTTTGAGGAATTATTTAGTCTTGATAATGCTTTACCTCCAATATGTGATAATTCTAATGATGCTTGTGATATTCTAAAGCCACCTGAAGAAATAGTGCCATTTAAAATATCTATAAAAATTATTGATCGTGTTATGGATAACCGCTATATAGGGGATGGAATTGTCCATGCTGGTGATCATTTGCTATTTTTACATGAACTATGCGAGTTGTTGAAGAGTGCATGTATTTCATTGGACAAAGTTAGGAATAAATTATTTTCTATATCACTTAGTGGAAGAGCTGCGGATTGGTATAAATTCTTGAAGAATAAGCACTCTCTTGGATGGGAGGAGGTTGTATCTCTCTTTTATTCTAAATTCTATCCTCTAAGTGAGATTCACCAAGATCGTAATTCTATATATAATTTATGGCCTGATGAAAGAGAAAGCATTTCTCAAGCCTAGGGAAGTCTGAAAACATTAATACTCAAATATCCTAACCATGAGCTTCCTGATTAAATGATTGTTAATAATTTTTATGCAAGACTTTCAGGACATTGCAAGGATTGTCTAGATGTCTGTTCGGAGGGCCCTTTCACAAGTAAGAAGGTTGAAGCTAGATGGGATCTACTTGAAACTATTCTAAACAATGTTGAAGATTGGGAGAATGACAAAGGTAAAGAATCAGGTATAAACTATGAATATGATTGCATTAAGTCTTATGTTGAAACTGCTGATTTTCAAGAGCTTAATGCTAAATATGGTCTTGATTCTCATATTATTGTTGATTATTTTAGAACTTTTGCTTGTCATATTAATGTTCCTAAAGAAAATTGGGACGTGTATCATGAACCTTTCGAAGACACTTGCATGGAAAATGAAATTGTTGTTAATGATTGTAATAAACATGCTCAAACTTCTGATAATAATATTTCTTATAAGCATGTTAGCTTCTGTGGAATGTCAAGTTGAAGATTAATATTGTATCCATCATAGGAATGAAAGTACTAGAGGTTGGTATAAAGTTTTAAGAGATCTTGGTAACACGATTTGTGTCACCTACCCTTTTATTTGTGAACTTTGCTATAAAGAAGGTCATTTCGATTTTCAATGCTCAACTTCTAATAATGATATTGCATGAGATTTTTGTGATAACATGATGTAACATCCCAAAACCTTGGAATGTTTAAAAATCACTAAAATTTAAAACTTTTGTTAAAGATTAAAATAAAATATTTAAATCAAAAGAAAATCAACAATAAAAAACTTCATAGTACCTTCTAAATACTTAGAATTTAAAATATCTAATTTCTGAAATCTTGATTTGTTTAAAAACCTTTTATTATCAAAACATTTATGAAGACTCAATATATCAAATTGACAAATGATTTACAAACTTGAAAAATACTTTCTTGTAATAAAACGGTTTCATTTTAAGTTTGTGTTTATAAACAATTAGGCCTTTCTTGATAAACCCAGAACCATATTTGTAAAGTGTTTTAAATAATAAAGTGTGCCACATTCAAAATGTAGTAACTTATTCAAAAAATGATCTATTTACTAAAATAGTTCTTCATGCACATATCTTAGTTTAAAACAAAGTTTATTAACTCACCACCTTGGAATTCATATCTTAAACTATATTTATTTTATAAATGTTCTGATGATCCAAATATAAATTTCATTCATTTTAATCAACCATTGAAAACTTGAAAGATTTCCATAATAAATTCAACATTAGAAATGATATAAAAGATAAATACTACCTAAATGTATTTTATGAAGTTTCAAATCATTTAACACAATTAAGACAAAAATTTGCATAAAACATCATGGTTTGTAAATGAGCACAGTTTAACTCCCATTTCATTTCAAATACCACTATGAGATGATTTACTATTTTTACTAAAACCAAAATGTTTTTGTTTGAAAAATAATTTTCAAATAACTTATTTTCATATATAAGCATTGTGTTGTTATCCAAAAATTTATATGGTTACAAATAAACTTATAAAAGCCATATTTTCAAATTTGACAAAAAGTGCAAATTTGTATTTAAACAATATTCCAAAATATAATTTTTTTAAAAATGTTAAAAACATGCCCACAACTTGTTTAAAATAAAGACATTATTTTAGAAATTTTTAGAAATTAATTTAACTTGATTTGGACGCCTAAATCAAAAGATCTAAATAAAATTAATTAAAACAAAAAAGGAAAAACTCGGATGACGTCAGCGATGACATCATCGTCCCTAACCTCTAGCCGGATTTTAATCCCGAAAATTCCTTTCCTAAATTTGACTCAAATCTGGTGCGATGATGCCGTCTGTTTGCCCCCGAAAAACCTAACCGGAGCGCTGTCAAGCCGCCATTGCCGCTCGCTGGAGTCGCGCGGCCGCCGCCGCGCGTTTCTCCGTTTCCCGGCGAGGTGAGCCCACCTCCCTGTCCGACACCGTGCCCAGCTTTTTCGCCGTAGCCGCGCGCAACTTCTCACCCCTTCCCGCATCTCTTCCACATTAGAAGCGAGCCATCGCGTGTGTCGCCGTAGTTCGCCGGCAACCGAACACCTCCGCCCACACCGTCACGTGCGTACGGGAAGAAATCGACGGGACCGCCTGCACCATCGAGCTCCTCTTCGCGTGTTGCATCTCCTCGTCGCCTCGCCGAGTCCAGGGAGCAACCAGAGCGTCGTCGGCGTCCTCGACCAAGCCGCGCGCCGCCGTCCTCCTCACCTCCGGCCACCGGAGCGCCGCCACGGTAAGGTCAACAATCCCTGTCCCTTCGATCTATTATCTACGCGTAGGATTAGATCCTTAGATCGAAGCGGTACGAGTCGTTGTGATCCAGATCGACTGAGCCGAGCCAAGCTGAGCCGATCGCAGACAATCACAGCCCGCCACGTGGCCCAACTTTTTTCTGTTTTAACTCCGACTATAATTAATTGATACTTTTACAGAAAAGTCCCTGCCACTTAGAATTATCATATCTTTTTAACCCCTCATCAAAATTTGACAAATTTTATATCAAATTAAAGCCCCTGAACAATACATTTTTTTGGTCCTGTTAGAATTTAAATTCGATTAGTTTAAATAGATTCAAATTTCAAATTAAGAGTTTGAGTATATTTGGCATAAATTCAAATTCACCTGTCCAAAAATTGCAAATAAAATATTTTTGAAAAGTTTAAGATATATTTGGCATAAATTTTTGTAAACTTTTGAAGACCATTCCATTAGAAACTTTGGAAACACCCAAACCACCTTTTTGAATTGAACATGTTCAATTTGACTCCAGACCATCCCTTGGCGAAACCCTAAACCCAAACACATTAATTATTTTTGCATATTGAATTATGTGACACCTTTGACCAAACCCTACTGCGAAGACTGGTTACGCTCATTTGTTCTTATATGTTTTGTGCTTGTGGAATTGCTTGTTTATTGGATGCCCTTTTACTATATAGTTTGAAACGGGGAGGAACGTTTGACCTGGACAAGAGTGTGTGAGAAACGACAAATTACCAAAGGCAAGTGACTTCATAAAATACCCACTATTTTTATCCTATTGCATTACTAGTATTTTCAATTAGTATATTCAAGTAGTATGCATGACAGGTTTTTAATTAGAATTATAGTGTGCTATGCAAACCTTAGTTTATCCCTTAGACTATCCTATTAGTTACCTATTATAATTTAGTGGTAGCAATTGCTGCAAACATGATTTTTTTCTAGTAGATGTGATAAGTGAAAAATCCACTAAATTAATTTACCGTCTGGGTGGATTGGCTCGATTGAGGAGGTTTCAAGTTGAGTGGCTACTCAGATAGGCCGGCCTGAGTTTGCTCACTTGTGGAAGGCCACCCAGGGCTATGAGATTTAAGTTTACACTGAGTATAGTTGCTTATCGTGCAACCATTGGTCAATATGGGCTTTTTCTTGACGAAGTAAGTTGATGTGGACCTGGGTCAAGAGATTGATGGTGGTAGGGGTGATAGGACGGTGGTAATCTCTTAGTATGATCATGGGAAAGCAACTTCTGAAAAGTCTCGTCTTGATCTTCTCCTTTTCCTCCTCACTAAATGAGTGTAGAGTATAGTTTGGGTTGATTGAGTCTAATGGTGAAAGTGCACACACTCTCGAGAGTTAAAACCTAAGATCTTAGCCGTGTCTCCGGCATCGGATAATTTCAGTCACTTCACAAGGCTGTCGTCTGAAAATCTCTTCATTCCAATTTCTTAATAAAAATTTGATGGGTGAACATGGGAAGGAGACACGGATTCGTCTGGGATGTCTTGTAAAGAGAAGTTATTGTTTCAAAAATTGTTTATCAAAAGTAGGAGAAAACTTGCTTTGCGCAATAGCCTTGAGCTCCACCAGCCAAATAGGCATATAGATATAGCTTAGTAAAATATTAGTAATTAAAGTCACTTGCCACTTCAATTCAATTGTGCTGACCCTTTATAGTTGGGCTGCAACTAAACCTTGCAGATTGTTCGGATGAGGAGTAAGGGGTTCATCTTCGAGCTACAACCAACATGATTTGCCAGTGGCTTCATGGAGATGATGTAGCTCCATGTTATCTTTAAATTTGCGTATGAACTCTGAAATAAATTGTGAACTATTTATATATCTAGTGCTTCAGCTATGCAAAGTTGTAAGGAATATTGTTTTTGGATCATTCGTTCTCGGTTGTAATAAATTTGACATTGTACTGTGATATTTCATCTTGTTGGAGAATGCGAGACTTATTTGATCCAAGTCTTCTGCACGATTCATACGCACCTTTGCTTTCCTAAGCAAGGGTGCTACACATGATCACTCCTAATCAACACGATGAACTTACATTATTTCTGTGGTGTGAAGAGATATCAAGAAAAACTTCTTTGTTAAATATGAGTGATATTGATATGAAAGATTTGTTGCATGGAAGTTATCTCTATTGTGTTAATAATTGCCATGCCAACAACTACATACAAAATATTTAAAGGATAAGACTTCACCAGACTATGACATTACTAATATGTGTTTTCATCTTATTAATGAAAGAGGGGAATTCCCCCAAGTTTCTTCCATTGTCTCTAATACTAAACCATATTCTATGGAGAAGCTTCCTTTCAAGCCTCTCCCATCAAAAGAGGGAAAGAAGAAGAAAAATGGAAAGAGGAGGAAGAAGAAGAAGAAGAAGAAGAAGAAGAAGAAGAAGAAGAAGAGGAGTAAAAGGAGTGAGGAAACGGTATCTTCTCCCAAACTTGTTGCTCCTGTTACAATTAATACTTATAATTCTGAATTCGATGATTCTGAACTTGATGATGAAGCTATGCCTGTTATTTATATTAGTGATCATGATTGGGAAAAGCACACTTCTTTTGATACTGAAGATATAATAATTCTGAAAATGATGATGCTAATAATTGTTGCACTATTAATACTATACATGTTCCTTCCCATGATGACATAGAGACATTTGAGCTCGGGGATGAGGTGTTTGAAAATCCTTTTGGTACTAATGATTATATATTTGATGCATCTGCTTCTAGTAAAGATGATTACATGTTTGCAAATGTACACAATTTAGAGGATAATTATTCTATTGCTTATGATGATACTATGCCTCCGGTCTTTGATAATTATAAAGAATACTATGATCCTACTTGTCATAATTATAGAGGAATTACTCAATCCAATCCTTTTAATATACAACTTGTCTATCATGTTCAAGTTATTTATGATGATCCTACTCCATTTGTTATTAATGAGAAGAACTTTTCTTATGAGGGAGATGAAGGGAATATGCGCTAGAGGCACTTAATAAAAATAGTTTTTTCCCAATTGTTCATTATATGTTTATAACGTACCTGCACTTAAAAAATGGCAAGGTACATGTGTATAGTGCAAATTCCTGGATCGATTCGTTTGCACACACAGTTTACGATGTAATATCACAACAAACTATCAATTTTATTACATAGAGGATCCAGACTTACAAAATATTCATTACAAGTTGCATAGCATAAAGCCAGCACTAAAAGAGTAAACAGCGGAAATACAATAGTAGTGAGTCTCCATCATCTTCATGTTGCCACAGGCGAAAACATGTTGGTTGCAGACTCGAAACCTTTAACGAAACCTCACTCTTCATTTGAACAATCTGCGATAAGAAAAATATTGCAACAATGTGGGTCAGATTCCATTAAAAATGGAGTCTGGCAAGTGACACTATGGTGGACACTTAGTGGAAAAACTCTAATAACCTATATGCTTATTTGGCTGGTGGAGTTCAAGGCAATTTTGCATAAAGAAATTTTTTCCTAACTCTTTGGAAAACACTTTTCTTCTATTCGAGACATTCGTGTCATGAAAACCAATGTCTCATTCTACCCTTTTTCACCCATCAAGTTTTATCTTATAAATTGGAATGATGGAATCCTCCGTTGACGTCCGTGATCAGCTGCTCAAGTTGTCCGTACTAGGGACACGGCTAAGTACTTAGTTTTACAGTCTGCAGAGGTTGTGCACGTTCACCATTGTACCCATTCAACCCAAACTATCCTTTACACACTTATAGTGATAAGGAAAAGGAGAAGAACGAGACGAGATATTTTAGAAGCATTTTCCCTCCCACTCTGGCTTTACCCGTTCCACCTAACACCCTCTTCATCTGGTTGTCAAACCGGGGCGAGTCCATGCAACTTAGTTGATTCAGCCAGAGCCCATATGGCAATGGCTGCACTGGAAGCAATCGTCACTCGGAGTTCTTCAGATTCCTCTGCTTCTGGGTGACCGTCCACAAGTGCACGTACTCCAGGAACCATAGACATGGACCTGAGTCGCCACTCAACATAAACCATACAACCACTTTCCACCCAGGTGTTTCATTCTTAACTTAGTAGAATTTGGATTTTCACAAAACAGCATTTGCATAGCATCAATATTTCTACTAAGTATTATATAGGAATCTAGACACATGAGTAAGGGATTTCTACACAGGTCTAGTATAGCAATACTATCCTACATATGCTTATATAAAAATACACTAAGTAATGCATATAAAAAATAGTAGGAAGTTTATGAGGTGTGCCACTTGCCTTTGGATGATGTCTTTGCTCACAAACTCTTTTCAACGTAACTCGGAGCTCTCTGTTCAATCTAACAGTATAAACAAACAACAATACACAATCAACACAAAACACAACATCACATCGCATACAAATACTTTCATAATGAACAAACAAGTTTTATAAAACTTCTAAGGAAAATTATGTTTATGCATGACGTGCAAAATATTTCTAAGGACTAGAGATGCATTTCATGCAATGAAAATCTTTTAAGTTAATGCAAGGCAAATATGTTAGTCAAAAATGACTAAGGACTAAGGTCATAGGTTGGACAAAATACTTTTCTATAAATCATCTTGAATAAGCACTCTAATGGCTTAGTCATGATGTGCAAAAAAATACTTAGAGAAAATACTAAGTCTATTCTTCAAGGTGATCAACAATTATTAACAACTCTTTGTAAATTGGATATTCACTATAGTGAGAGAGACACACACCCGGCCAGCCAGTTGTAATTGTGGAACAGGTCTCATGTACGTGGAGATGTAAGGTTAGTCTCTAGGCCGCTTCATCTCACTATGCCGCTAGGATCCAACAAACTTCAAGATGGTAATAACATGATCAAAAAAAAATTATGTCTAAAGTGAAAGACAAGATTAGGAAAGAGGGAAAGATAGAAAGAAGAATGTAGAATCTTCTCCTTGCTTCATTTTCTTCTTGATTCTATGACTTCATAGCAATTTTGTAGACTTGATGGCTTTGAAGACTTGATGGTGTAGATAGCCTCCAGGTTGATCTTGAATATAACTTAGTCATCATAAGGGCTAAGAGAAGAAGGGAGAAAAGAGAGAGAGAGAGGAAGCAAGACTTAGAAAATATTTCTGGTTGGTCTTCATGAACTTCTTCTTGATTTTCTTCTGAGTGCTTCTACTCCTTGAAGATACTTCTGTAGTCTTGTTTTCTTGGCTGAGTCCTTCATTGGTCTTCTAGTTCCATGTTGAAAATCCTAAGTGTCTAAGTGCATAGTACTTTACAAGAATACTAAGTTGAAAATAATCCTAACTTAGAGAAAATAATGGAGGAGTTTTCCTATGGGAAGTATAACTACAAAATAAAATATGCTATTCATGAAATGCAATTTTTAATCACAAGAAACATCCTACTAATTTTTGTGATATTTATAAAATATGCATAAAGTTATAATTGCAATATAATTAATATCTATTATAGGAAAATAAAATAAAAGGGTAAATACAAGATCAAAGTTTTTTGTGATTAAATTTTTATAAATGGTGTTAATAGACAAATGGAATTTAATTAAATTTATAGCAATTGGATTTACTCAAAAATTATTTTTCTATCCAGAGTTATGTCAAATTTATTCAACTTATTCAAACTAAACATATAACTATTAAATCATCAAAATAATACTCAAAAATATTTTATAACAGAGGCATCAAATTACAAATATTCCAAAGTCTCTAAAACAATTTTATTTTTAATTTTTGGATTTATAGATTTGAAGTTATTACAAAAATACTCAAATCCACCATTTGAAATTTGAATATTTTAAACTAAGTCAAATTTGAATTCTAACAAATCTAAAATATTCTACATGTGAAGGGCTTTCCAAATATATAAATTTTTTCAAATTTGAATGAATTGTTAAAAAGTTATAAAAATCTAAGTTGCAGGGTCTTTTCTGTAAAAATGCCAATTCAATTTAACTAGGAAAACAATTTCTGACGTGGCTGCTGACTGGGCGCTGACTGGGCGTTGACTGGGCTGCTGACTGGATTAAGTCAAACAGATCTGGATCATTGGATCCAGATCTGACGGATCTAATCTAACCGTACCGTTTCGGCTAAAGGGATCTAATCGTGGCCGTTCATTTTAGATCGGAGGGCGCAGATGGAAGGGCTCATCGGGTGGCGCTCCGGTCACCGGCGATGGAGGTCGCGGCTGCGCTGCGGCTCGGTAGTCCGGTCGATATGGTGCTCGCCTCACTCCGGGAAGTTGATGGCGAGATGCAGCGTGACGTGGTGGAGGTGATGTATGTGATGGCGCAGCCGATTTCTTCACGTAGAGGCGTGGAATCGCAGCCGGAGCCGCGGCTACGGCGGCGGACTTCGGTTGAGCACGCCCTGCTCGCTTCACTGCCGAAAACGTCGAAGAAAGGGTCAGGGAGGTGCGCGCGTGTGAGAAAAAGAGAATGGAGAGGAGGGAAGAGGCCGAGGTCGAAGGAGCTCACCGGATTTGAAGAATTACGCGGCAGCGGCATTGCGAATTCCGGCGACCAAATTCTCGAGCCTGGCTGCGGGTTGGGCTAGGGTTTCTTGGGAGAATGGGAGAGGAGATCGTGGGGTTTATATAGGGCAGGAGGGGCGTTGATTTGGTGTCGTAAATCACTCGAATTTGGAGGAAGGAAGTCGCCAGCGTTTCGGGCGAGAAAATCGGCCAGAGGTTGAAGACGACCCCCTGACAGGTGGGTCCCGCCTTTCAGGGAATTTTCTTTTTCTTTTCTGTTTTTCTATTTTGTTTATAACTTTTGATTTAGGACTCCAAATGAAGTGAAACAAATTTCTATAAATTTATAAAATTTATATCTATGCTTTAAACCATTAGTTGGCATGTTTTGAGACTTTTTGAAAAATAAATATTTCGAAATATTCATAAAATACAATTTTGCCTATTTTAGGTTAACTTTGAAATTAGGGATTTAATAATTTGGTGTTAAGTAAAATTTATGAAATTACCCACATTCAAATATGTTTGAATTCAAATTATTTAAACTCATTTGCTCTAACCATTCATCTTTATTTTTGTTATAATAGTAGAATAACTAAATATAAATATTTTTAAGGAAATGGGAATTATAGAGTGATTATTTTTATTTCAAATTCTTTTTTGCACAATTAAGTTCCATAATATGATAAATCATTTGAAAACTTCATAACATATCTTTGGATAATATTCTAGATTTATTTCATTTCTTATATTGGATATATATTCATGAAGATGAATTTATGTTTGAGAATTAATGAAATTAAGTTGAGTTAATGAAATGTCTATTTGGATAATTCCTTAATTAAAATCTATGAAGTTTTAAAGTTATAAACTATAGACTTGAAACTAATAAAACTTTGTTTTGAACTCAGGTGAAAGAATGAAACCAATTTGCAAGTATACCATGTTTAAATTGTTTTGAAATTATGAATTTATGAATAGATATGGCTAAGTGGTTGAAATCAATTACTTATAAGAAAACTATTTTATTATGAAAATGGTTTGAAAGTTTGTAAATTATTTGTCAATTTTACATATTGAGGTTTTAGAAATATGATGGATAAAAGAATTTAAACTAAACTCCCAAAATCTTAAATAATGATTAGTTGGATATTTTAAATTTTAAATATCTAGAAAATGCTATGAAGTCATTTAAAGTTGATTTTCTTATGCATTTTAATATTTGATTTTAATCAAAACAAAAGTTTTAATTTTTAGTGATTTTTAAATATTCCAAAATATTGGGATGTTACAATGTTTTATACCATGCTATAAATGTATTAAGGGAAACATTAATACACGTGTGGTAGATAAGCAACCAGGTCCCTAGTTGCCTCTACTAGGAGTAGTTCATTGTGCGATTGATGATCGAGGTTTCCCGATCATGTGACATGGCGTCAGTTGGCAACGGAGTCATGTCATTGGGAGAATTGTAAGGACCCCTCACGCCCCCATTATGTAAACATATCACGATCCCAATGATCAGTGCCTCGCGATCACATAACCAACATGGTATACAAAGTTACATCATACAACTCGAATAGTAAAAGTCTTACATACATACTGGTCACATGAACCAGTGTGCAAACATCGTCGCACATGACGAAAATGAACTAAGGTACAACGGAAGTTTTGGCTAGCGTCGGCCCTCGTCACGTCCTGACGCATTCCCAAAGAGCAGTTGAGCGGTGACACTCAGTTGGCGTAGTCGTCGGCGTACTCCTCCTTCTTGTCGTACATCTCCACATTGGAAATCTGGACGTTTGCATATCCAGGCACAAAGCCATATGAGTACATTTACGTACTCGCAATACCACCTCTAAGGCTTAAGTTTTCATGATAATGCAAGAACACACTTTTCGAAAACTGGGATAGCTGCTATATACGACTATAGGGCTTATTTTTCGAATACGATGCTTTCCGACATAGAGATTACAACATCTATATATTTTTGTTGAAGAAAACCATTTAGAGATAGAATTCTCTTCTCTTAGATATAGCAAGGACATATCCAAGTTCAAAACTTTCTTTTGTAAAAGTTTATCAAAACACTAGGATAGGGGTAACCCTTTTTCCTGACTTGAGATTGGACTAGTTGTCTCCCCGATATCAACAATCCTCACCCAAATTCCGTACCTCCCTGGTACCTCCTTATTTCACCGAAAACCCTTTTCTTGAAAACAACTTCTTTCTCCAAGGCGCCCAGTGTGGCCTTTCCAACCATCCATGACCGCGGACACGGCTATTTGAATAGATTTACACTCTATAGAGGTTGCACACTTTACCCACACCAATCGGTCCTTCCGCCGTGTCTGCCACGGCCCATCATACGACAGTATGCAGGGGTCCGGATAACACTATCAATGCTTTCCACTATGTCCACCCTAGTATCGGGGCCTCCAGGTAGTTTTGTTCTCCCCGGCACCGTGTGATCCACTAGACCTCGTGGTCTTTCTTTGGGATACCACACCGCCACGGCAGGAGACCCGCCGTAATCATTCGGCTGCTGATCCGCAGAAGTGTATTGTCTCTTCCGTATGACTACCCGGCTTCGAGGGCCCAGCCCTCATAGAAAGTATGAGAGACCCAATACTAAAACAGACAAGCTTCCGGCTAAGCCCTACCCATGTCAGGTAGTGTGGTTGCACGGGTTAACTGTTCGGGCGGCAGCAGGGACTTCGAAATTAAACCTCCATCTCCGACTGCTCCCAGCAGCTCGGGTTTTCACAACATCTCCGGACGCTCTCAGCATCTCGGGTTTTTCATAAAACATTTCTTTCTCGTTGATTGCTCCCAGCAACTCAGCTTTTTCTCTGGAAAATAGTTTTATCAAACAGGCTCCCATCCTATAGTTTTGAGGTGAGAGTATAGGAGTTTACTGCTAGAAAATTTAATATTCTTGATGGAGCCTTCAACAACAAGGCTCACCAAGTGAAACTTATTTTGTAACACCTAGTTAATAATCTAGCAGATACTTTGGCCAAACAATATTTTGTAAATAGTTTTCGGGTGGCAAGGTGCCACGAAAGAAGTAAAACATGCATTATTTTATTTTGAAAACAAAACATGCTTGATAAAAATAATAGGGTTCATTATAGTGGTGAGGTGGGCTTGCCTGGCTCAGCAATATGTCTTTGGTCTTGACCTTGACGTTCCTCAGGTTCACTCTTCACTTCCAGTTCCTTCCCGATCGTATCTAACGTCGCAAACAAGAAAAAGGAACAACGTTCAAAATACAAGACAATGCCATAAGGACATACAAACAACAAGCAAATCATCCTACTTTAGATGCGTGTTGACAACAATCTAACGTCAATTAAACACACCACAAGTATTACAACACAGACGCATGTTGACAACAATCTAAAGTAAATCAATCATAATCCAAGCATAACAAAACTCAACAATTAATGTATTCTATCTACACCACATAACACTCATGGTAAGAAGCTCTCCTAAGACAGGAAGATAACAACCTTACTACCAGAGTTCCAAGCGGGGATTCCCGATAAACACACGCAACTAATAACTAGCTAAAAATTCAGGCGATGGGGTGTACCTAGGTTAATCGAGCAAGTCATCCGCTTATCGCGGAAATACTTTAAACGAAAGCTATAAACAACTAGGAAATACTCCAGACAAAAGTATCACAGTAGCCTAGGGGATACATCAAACAAAAGTTATATCAACACAAAAGCAAGCATCAACATCCATATAACTAAGACAAACAACAAGACACCTAAGAAAATATATACAACACCCTAATTGTTATAAAAAGGGTGCTTCTAACTTCACACTAAAAAAAACACCTCTTGGGGTGACTAGATACTTTAGGAAGGTTTATATATTAGTTTTCAGGAAACCCTTCAGATAAACGTATCTTAATTGTTTAGGAAATACTTCAAACAAAAGTAGGTTAACACACACGCAAGTATTAATATTAACACTAGCACACTCACATGCAAAACATATTACTAGCTCTAATAACACATACTAGTGAGTAATTAAGCAACCAATAAAGTTTAGCACACTGCCCATACAAGTTGTTGATAAAGGGCCGAAAAAGGTGTGGTTGAGCCATTTAATAACACATCACAAAGGAGTATGTTGACAACAATCAAGTTGTTTGAAACATGCAGTAAGCATCACGAAACACAAACAACTACTGGACCAAATATAACACATAAGCACAACCACATATAAGTCATATAAAAACACTTGATGCCATTTTTAGGATACAAGGTGAGTTATGCTAAATATAAACAAGAGAGGCACCACAACACTATTAAAAGTTTACAAGCAAGTTAATATGGTAGGTTCTGGATTCTAAGTGTATTAAAAACATGCACACCATTTGCATAAACTAAAACAGGAAATTAACTCAAGTTTACTTTTAGTTAGCAAGTTGTTGTTTTGGGAGAGAAATGCATAACTATTAAAATAATGATCATAAAATTGAATCCTTCTACCATAGCACTCCTAGTAGCTATAGGAACCTAGGGCAAATTGGATATGCATCAAAAGCTATTATTAAACATGAGTTAAAAATCATACAAATGCTACTGGACTCAAACCCATAATGAATATAGTTTAAGTTTTAGAGATCTACTGGATGCATGGCTACTTTATATGGATAGTTATTGACTTAAGTTTTCTGTAGAAATTGGATTCACTCAATTTGGACATTCCTAGCTCCATCTATATTAGTTTTAGAGAAACAAACACATTTTAGCTATAAAAGTGTACCCCATAATGTATAAATTATTTTTATACAAATCCAGTGTTGCATGTTAAAGAGAACACAAGGCTACTCCAAAAAAATACTTCTAAACTATTTACACAAACATATATAGCTCAAACAATTAGAACTAAACACATGCAAACCACATAAATTAAATATATTTTTTTGAAGTGCAAAAAACCTACTATTTAGGAGAATAATTCACCTTGCACAAAATATAAGCTGTAAAATTCTACCAAGCTAGTATATGATAGATACTACTCATATCTACCACATGCAATTGGATTTACACCAAAAAGAATTTTAAATAAAGAACTAAAATTCATCAAATAGCTAGTGATGTCATTCTTAAACTTTATAGAACTTTATTTACACACAACTCCTGCATGCAAGGCTTATAGATCTAGGTAGGTATTCTCCTAGGTTTTCCAAAGAACTAAAGATTGCAAGTTTTGTATATACAGAAATCCCACAATTAAATAAATGGTGAAAATTATACTTTTTTCTAGATCTAACCTAACTCACACATACTAATATTTTTTTTTAAACGGCCAAAGCCACATGGTTAAGAAAACACACAGGAACTCTACAAAATTTACTTCACAACAATTGCTTGCATAGATATTCCATGAACGAATTAAAGCTAGGCCATTACTTTTCTGGAAAATAAAACAGGAAAAAGATTGTAACGCCCCAATTATGGAGACAACAAAAACTTAATTATAAAAGACCCAAAATTCTGAGGGAGCAAAAACTTTTTGAAATGCTTTTCTTATGAATGTTTTCACTCTTGTTTCCTTTGTTTATCTTGTTTTGTTTTGATTTGTGTTTGTGTTGATGACCTCTCTAGCTATCAACCCTAAAACTCAACCTAGTTGTGATATGGCATCTGATAACAATGTTTTGATAAATGAAACAGTCAATATATCTTTTGCTATCTTATGCTTAACAAAACTGTATTTACCATGATGTTCTGAAATTAGCAGCTACCCAAAGACCTTTCTATTTCAGAAAATAAAAGTATTAACAAAACCTATATGTTTGCAAACTATAAAGCACTATATAATAAGTCCCAATATATTTTTGAATTTTATATGTAGCTAATATTAGCAACTCTCTTTTCAGAACCCCATTTCTATTTGTTCTTGGAAATCTATTCCCATAATGTTTGTTTAATTCTATTCCTACCAAAAATACCCTGTCTTGATCTTTGTTGATCACCAACTCTCAAATATTTTTGAGTTATATTAAAAGCATAGTTAGTGATCCAATTGTGTGGGTGTTTATCTATTTGTATATGTGGTTGACCTTTATGTTATGTGCTCAAACTGTTTCCCACAAGTGTGTTATTTTATGTGTGTTCATGTGGTGGGGTATGAGACAACATTTTATTTATATAATTTAATTCAGATCATTCTTGCTTTAATGTTGTGCCATATGGTTGTGGTGTGTTTACCTTTTTATTATTATGTTTTATTTTACGAGAAACTCAAATATCATCCTTTTTCGAATAGGAAATAACTATATTCATTTCCATTAATCTTTAGCCTTTTTAGAGCATGGCCATTTTTGTTTATTTAGGCTTTCTTGAAAATGCAGCCCACCTGGCATCATCCTCACCACCTCTACTTCCCACTTATATCATTCTTGGTATTTTTGAAAATTGATTGATCACCACTTCTTGGTTGTTTTTAGTGCTTCATGATAAGGTGACCACATGTGTGTTATTAGATAACCTTTTCTCATTTTCTTATATAGTGGTTATTAAAACCTTTTGACCTAATCTCTTTAGCCAAGTACTAAACCTATGCCCCTTCTAATCAAATCATCTTGCATCTTAATTTTCTTGTCATAGGATTGACTTGTTCTTGTTAGCAAAATCACCTATTCAACATCTCCCATAAATAACTAAACCTCTCAAATCTACCCCTCTCCTCATGTCCACCTAGTTGGTTTGAGTGTGCATTGGACTCCCACACCCCCAGAAAACCCATAGCACGACCTCCTCTAAACCCTAGCACTGTTTCTTTTTGTCTTGTTCGTTTGGACATTCTATCAAACAGTTTGTGGGCAGGAGAGACCTCTTCAGCTACTCTCCTCCATCCGTTTGCTCAAAGCCATAATCTAGCTTCCAAAGCTTTCTGCAGCCCTCTCGGACGCTCCTTCACCGCCCTCCCTCGCCAATCCCTGCTTGACGCCCTCTCTTTCTCTCTCTATGTCTGAAAACAACGAGCCGGCCACCACTCGGGAATAAGGAGCCTCGGGCCCTCCCCTTGCCTCTCGCATTGCCATTCCACTCCGCCACTTTCACTCTCCCACCCTGAGTCCTGCCTCTCGAGCTCTCACCTCGCTTGCTCGAAGAACATCGATGAACCGCCGCTCGAAACCGATGCTGTCGGGCATGATTGCTAGGGCATCCGTCCCCCTCTGCCCTCTCTCTTCCCGCTAACTCCCTCCCCTCTCCCTGGGAAACCTCTTAGACATCCCCTCGTGCGTTTTGGTGCAGGGAAGCCGCCGGAGCGCGCCATGCCCGATGGGGACACGCTCGACGTCGCCGTCGTTTGGGAGCTTCTCTGCCCGAGCCGTGACCTCCCCTCGGCTATCCTGCCTCTCCGCACCAACCTCCGCCCCTCCTCGTCGCATCTTTGGTCCTCTAGGTGAGCTCCCCGTTCTCAACATCCCCTCCTAGGTTTTATGCCCGCTGGTTCCCGTCGGGAGGAGGAAGACGACCAGTGTCGTCGATCTCCGTCTGGACGGTCCAGTTTGAATTCCCTGAGATCTAATCCTGAGCGTCTGTCGCCAGATCCACGGTGGCGTGGCCCTTCGCCAGCGCGCGCACCGTCATGGGCCGGCCAAAACCCGCACGGCGCGGCCCGGGGCGGATCGGGCCCCTTTTTCTGATTTTTCCTTTTTGATATTTTCCTGTTTTATTTTCCAGAAATCTAGTGGTCTAGCTTTAATTCTGTAGCGTACCTGCACTTCAAATAAGGCAGATACCTGTGTATAGTGCAAATCCCTGGATTGATTCGTTTGCACACACTATTTACGGTGTAATATCACAACAAAGTATCAGTTTTATTACATCGATGATCCAGACTTACAAAATATTCAATAGAAGTTGCATAGCATAAAGCTAGCTTTGGAAGAGTAAACAGCGGAAATACAATAGCAGTGAGTCTCCATCACATTTATGTTGCCACTGGTGAAAACATGTTGGTTGCAGACTCGAAACCTTTAAACGAAACCTCACTCGTCATCTGAACAATCTGCAATAAGAAAAATATTGCAACAACGTGGGTCAGATTGCATTAAAAATGGAGTCTGGCAAGTGACACTATGGTGGACACTTAGTGGAAAAACTCTAATAACCTATATGCATATTTGGCTGGTGGAGTTCAAGGCTATTTTGCATAAAGTCAGTTTTTCCTAACTCTTTGGAAACACTTTTCTTCTATTCAAGACATTCGTGGCATGAAAACCACTGTCTCATTCTACCCTTGTTCACCCATCAAGTTTTATTTCTGAAGTTGGAATGGTGGAATCCTCCGTTTGACGTCCGTGATCAGCTGCTCAAATTGTCCGTACCGGGGACACGGCTAAGTACTTAGTTTTACACTCTGCAGAGGTTGTGCACGTTCACCATTGTACCCATTCAACCCAAACTATCCTTTGCACACTTATAGTGATAAGGAAAGGAGAAGAATGAGACGAGATCTTTCAGAAGCATTTTCCCTCCCACTCTGGCTTGACCCGTTCCACCTAACATCCCCCTAAATCTGCTTGTCAAGCCGGTAAGAGTCCACGCAACATAATTGATCAAGCCAGAGCCCATTGGCAATGGCTGCACTGGAAGCAATCGTCACTCGGAGTTCTTCAGATTCCTTTGTTCCCTGGGTGGCCATCCACAAGTGCACATACTCAGGGAACCATAGACATGGACCAGAGTAGCCACTCAACTTCGCCACCATATACAACCAATCCACCCAGGAGGTTCATTAACTTAGTGGATGTGCACTCTCAGGTGAAAATCACCATGCTGACGGCCCTAAGTAGAATAGACATTCATCCTAGGCGACAACAACCATGAGCACAACCCTGAGTAGTCACTTAACATTTTGTAAAACTTTTGATCAATTGCATAGCATCAATATATCTACTAAGTATTATATAGGAACGTATACACATGAGTAAGTGTTTCTACACAGGTTTAGCATAGCAATACTATCCTACACATGCTTGTATAAAAATTCACTAAGTAATGCATATGGAAAATAATAGGAAGTTTATGAGGTGTGCCACTTGCCTTTGAATGATGTCGTTGTTCACAAACTGTTTTCAACAACAAACGTTTGCTCTCCGTTCAATCTAAATAATATAAATAAACAACAATACAAAAATCAACAAACAACACAACATCAAACATACATGCACATACAAAGTGAACAAACAAACTTCTAAGGAAAATGTGTCATGCATGATGTGCAACAAATTTCTAAGGACTAGAGATGCATGTCATGCCATGAAAATCTTTTAAGTTAATGCAAGGCAATTAGGTTGGTCAAAAATGACTAAGGGTTAAGGTCATAAGTTGGATAAAATAACTTCTATAATTCATCTTGAATAAGTTCTCAAATGGCTTAGTCTTGATGTGTAAAAATACTTAGAGAAAACTACTAAGTCTATTCTTCAATGTGATCAACACTTATTATCAACTCTTTGTAAATTGGTCTTCTAAGTGAAAACAAGATTAGGAAAGAGGGAAAAGATAGAAAGAAATATGTAGTTGGTCTTCTAGGAATCTTCTCCATACTTGTAAATTTCTCATGAACTTCTTCTTGATTTTCTTGGAAAAGGAGAGAGAGGAAGCAAGACTTAGAAAATATTGCTGGTTGGTCTTCATGAACTTCTTCTTGATTTTCTTCTAAGTGCTCCTACTCCTTGAAGATACTCTGAAGTCTTGTTTTCTTGGCTAAGTCCTTCGTGGGCCTTCTAGCTTCAAGTTGAAAATCCTAAGTGTCTAGTGCATAGCACTTTTCGAAAATACCAAGTTGAAAATAGTCCTAAGTTAGAGAAAATGAGGGAGGAGTTTTCCTATGAGAAGTATAACTATATAATAAAATAAGTTATACATGAAATGCACTTTTTAGTCACACGAAAGCATAAAAATAACTTTTGTGATTTATTTATAAATATGCATGAGGTTATCAATGCAATTTAATTAATTTTATTTTTGCAAAATATAAATAAAGAAATAACTATAAGCTTAAAGTTTTTCTATGATTAAATTTTTATAACAAAATTTTATAAATAGTGCTAATGGGTAGGGGACGTTTTATCAAAAAAATTAGCAATTGGATTTACTCAAAAATAATGTTTATATCAAAAGTTATGTCAAATTTACTAAATATCATATTTTAAATTTGAATAAATCTAAATTTCTCAAGGTTGGAAAACAACAGAACTAGCACAATCTATAGGTCATGGGCTTTTGAAAGATATTTTATTTACAAATTTTGATCTTACAGAATTAAAACTATAATTAAAATAATGTTTTACATGTTTCTGTAAATACCAAGTTAGTGCACGAAAATACAAGTTTTTATTATACCACTATTTTCTACACGTTCATACGATTCCATAGACTACAAAAACATCAAAAACGGAGTTACGGTTGATTTAATATGAATTTTGCAAGTTATATCTAGGCAGAAAAACGAAAATATTGAATAGGTGACCTACGACGTTTTTCTAAACTGCTACCCTTCATCAAGTGTTATGTGCGTAACAAGATAGAAGGAAGCACAACAACAGCTCACCGGCGTGAGAAGATGACGGCGGCGGTGGATCGGCCGTGCGATCGCAGGAGGACGCGGACGGTCGGCGTGTTGTGGTCGTCGGCGACGGGTGTGGACGGCGACGACGTTTCGGAAGCTCCCGGACGCGAGGGAGACGACGGCGACGCGCGTATGGACACGGCAGAGCGGAAGACGGTGTCGGAGTTGAGCGGCGATTCCCGGAGCTGCGTGGAGAGGCGGACGGAGTGGCGACGGCGACGATGACCTTCGGGTCGAGCTCAGCCTCCACGATTTGGCTGTCGAAATGAAGCAAGGAGGGTGTTTAAAGGACCGCACAGACGTGGGAAAGAGTAAGGACCAAGAATCGGCGGCGGGGACTCACTCTGCTGGCCGAAATCAAAGAAATACGGTGGCGGTCGAGCGAAACTCCGGCGAAGAAATTCGTCGGCCTGGGGGCGTATTGGAGAGGGATTTTGGGGGGGAATGGAGGAGGAGGTCGAGGGCTACCTATAGGAACCAACCGTGCTTGATTTGGTGCAGTAATTTGCCCGCAATCAATCGGAGATTAATATCGACCAAAAACGCCCATGTCTAATGGCGGACGAAATTAGAGCAATTTAGGGCGTTTAAGAGTGGGCTTTATGGGGGAATGAAAGAGGAGATCAAGGGCTTTAATTAGAAAGAAACGGTGCGTCATTTGGTGCTCTAAATTGCCGGGAATCAAGTGGAGAAGAATGCACGGGAGCAGTTTTCGCGTGTCTCACGTTATTGGTTTACTGGGATGAAGACGATGCGGACGTCAGCATGACGTCAGCATTTTTTTTCTTTTTCAGATTTTTCTTATTTCTTTCATAACTTTTGATATAAGACTCCAAATCAAGTAAAATAAATTTTAATTTTTTTTAAAAACAATATCTTTGTGTTAAACCAGTTGTAGGCATGTTTGAATTATTGATTAAATACAAATTTGAACACTTTTCATTGAACACTTTTCAAAAATCAACTTTTGATTATTGATTAAATACAAATTTGACACTTACTGTCATATTTGAAAACATGGCTTAAATAATTTTGTTTTTGGCTTATATAAGTTTAAAATTAAGTTATTTGAACTCATTTTCCAACATTAAATCATTTTTGGCTTTAGTACAACGTTTAATAACTTAACACCACTATTCGAAATGAAAAGGGGAATATAATGAATATATTTTTAATTGAAAATAATTTGCGCACCATTATATTTTATATTATGATAATTCATTTGAAAACCATATAACAACTTTGGAAAAGATTTTTGATTTATTTCATTTTTATATAGAAAATATATTCATGAAAGTCATTTTATGTTTTGAAAATAAATTAAAATCATTTAAGCTAATGAAATTTTTATTTCGGTTGTTAAGTAATTATAAAATCTATGAGGTTTTAAATTTATAAACTATAGACTTGTAATATCCAAACTATATTTTGAACTCAGGTAAATGAATAATAATCTTTTGGCAAATAGACAATGTTTTCAATAGTTTAAAATAACACTTGTAATCATTATTTTAATTTATTTAAAGCTAAGGCTAAGTGGTTGAAAACAATTACTTATAAGTAAACTATTTACTTAAAATAAAATGATTTGTACTTTATAAAACATTTGTCAAATTACATATTAAGGTTTTTGAAATACAATGGATAATGTAATGTTTAATTGGAAATAACTTTTGAAAATAATGACACATTGGGAATTTTAAAATAATAGACTTTTCCAAATTGGTTGAAGTCTTTTATAGTTGGTTTCCTTAAGCATTTAAAGTTTTATTTTAATCAAAAACAAAAGTTTTAAATTTTTAGTGATTTTTAAACATTCCAAAGTATTGGGATGTTACAAATTCGTTTTTGGGAGATCTATTTATCCAAACTGGTTTATTCAAATTGTTTTGAGTAGCTATGTGTTTTCTTGACCATGTGGCACCGGCCCTTCTCAAAAATATATTTGTATGCGTGTACTATGTTCAATCTTGTAAAAAGTGGAATTTGCACCATTTACTTAATAACTTGAGTTAATAGATCCAAAATTTAAAAGCTTTAGTTCTATGGAAAGCCAGTGAGAATACCTACCTAGATATATAAGCCTTGCATGCAGGAGATTTTTATAACTAAAGTTATGTCATGTTTAAATTTGACACCAGTACCACTTTGGGGATTTTTAAATCATTATTAAATATACTTTTTTGAGCAAATCCAGTTGCATGTGGTAGATATGAGTAGTAGCTATCATATCCAGCTTGGCAGAATTTTACATCCTGGATTTTCCTCTTGGTAGATTATTTTCTAAAACAGTAGGTTATTACACTTTAATATGGATATTCTTTTTTTCTGTTATTTGCATGTATCTAGTTTTACTTGTTCGTGCTTTATATTTTTATGCAAATTGTGTAGGATTATTTTTGTGTGGTACCTATGCATTTTTTTTATCATGCAAAGTTGGATTTGTCGAAAAATAAATCATATCTTGTGCTGCACACTATTAATGGTAAAATTTGTGTGTTCAAATAAACTGAAATATATGGAGATAGGAGTGTCCAAATTAAGTGAATCCAATTTCTACAGAAAGATAAAACCAGTACCTATCCATAGAAGTTTGTTTTGCATCTAAGGGATACTTAAAACTGAAAGTACAATCTTTTTGGTTTTCAGACCAGTAGCATTTGTAGGATTTTTAACTCCTGTTCAGAAATAACTTTTGATGAAAATCCAATTCCCATAACTTCATATGGTTACTAGGTGTACTGGGGTAGAAGGATTTAATGTTATGAACAATATCTTAGGAGTTATGCTTTATCTCCCAAAACAGCACCATATTATCTACTAAAAGTATTAATTCTATTCTCTGTTTTTAGATAATATGAATCTTGTGTTTAACTAAATCAACTTTGGAATCCAGAACCTAAAATCGACCCTAATAATTGTTTTTAATACAGTAATAGTGTTGTACTGCATTGTTTGTTTGTGGTTAGCATAATTCACTTTGTGCCTAATTATAACACTAATAGTTCTCAGATGTTTTGTTGGTAGTTGTATTTGTGTGTTAGGTTTTCGTCTAGTAAGTGGTGAAGTTTGAAGTGCTAGTTGTTTGCTTGTTTATTTTAGATTGTTGTGAATACGCTCCTTTGTGGTGTTTTGTTAAATCAGCCAACTACACCTTTTTGGTTTTAAATCAACAACTCGTGTGAGCAGTGGTGTTAACCTTGCTTAACTCTAATAAGTTTCCTAAAAAGTATTGTGATGTCATATAATAGTTAGTTTAACTTAGTTCATCTTATTTCCTGAGTGTTGCACTGAATTTAATTAGGTATTATGCATGTGGATGTGACTGGTGTTAAAAGCTATTAAGTAATTGTTTGTGCTTTGTAATGATTGTTGTATGGTTTGTTTACTTCAAGATTTGCTGTCAACGCGTGTTTACTGTGTGATTGTTTGGTTTAATTGTTGAAGTGGTATTAATTGTAGTGTCTTATTAAATAGACTTAATGCACCTTTTTAGCTCTTAGTCATAAACTTGTTTGGACAGTGGTGTTACCATTGTTTGTCGCTTAGTTACTTTATAGTATGTGTTTCTTGAGCTAGTAACATGTTTGCATGTGAGTGTGCTCAATGCTAGTGTTAATGTTAATACTTGCTTGTGTGTTACGATACTTTTGTCTGAAGTATTTCCTAAACAATTAATATACTTTTGTCTGAAGTGTTTCCAGAACTATTAAGATACTTTTATCTGAAGTATTTTCTGAATTACTAAGATACTTTTGTCTGAAGTATTTTCTGAAGCTATTATAACAACTCTTGTTAAATGATATAATAAACCTAAGTGATGTGTTATTCTAGTGTTCTGTAGACCTATCTTTTTAATACTCGGAGTTGTTGTGTATATTTTCTTAGGAGAATATGTTGTTGTCTTAGCTCTCTGGACTTTGTTGTTTATTGTTGTTTAGCTAAAGGAGTTTTTTGTTTCTGATTGTTAGCTTAGTGTCTTGTGCAAAGCTTGCTGTTTAGTATGTCTGTATGGCAATGCCTTGTATACTGAGTGTGGTTCCTTTTCCTGTTTACGACGTTAGATACGATCAGGAAGGAACTAGAAGTGAGGGATGAACCTGAGGAACATCAAGATCCAGACCAAGGACATGTTGCTGAGCCAGGCAAGCCCACCTCACAACTATAATGAATCCTACTATTTTATCAAGCATTGTTTTGTTTTCAAAATAAAATAATGCATGTTTTACTTCTTTTGTGGCACCTTGCCACCCGAAACTATTTTACAAAATATTTTTTGGCCGAAGTTATCTACTAGAATACTATAGGTGTTACAAAATGGGTTTTACTTGATGAGCCTTGTTGTTGAAGGCTCCATCAAAAAGATTAACTTTTCTAGTAGTCTACCTTCATCTACTTACCTCAAAACTATAGGATGGGAACCTATTTCAACAAAACTCTTTTTCGGAGGAAAATGCGAGTTGCTGAGAGCAATCGGCGAGCAGGTGATTTATTTAAAACCCGAGTTGCTGGGAGCGGTCGGAGATGATTTCGAAAAGCCGAGCTGTTGGGAACTGTCAGAGTTGAAGATGTTTCGAAAAACAAAGTACTGCCCTATCAGCCGCCCGAATAATTAACTCGTATATTCACATTACCTCAAAATGGGCACGGGGCTTAACCGAAGCTTGTTGGTGTTGGTATTCGAATATTCCTCAATTGGCTAGATGGGGTTAGTGTCCCCGAAACTAAATGCTGCAATGGAATGGGCATACAAAGTGTGGACTTCGTGTGACACCGGGAAGCAACGGTGGGTCTCCTGTCATGGCGGTGTGAGACTAGGGGGAACCGGATCGATACGACTAGCTCACTCGGTGGCGGGGAGAACAAACCCACTCGAAGAGGATATTCTTATACTAGCATTAGCATAGTGGAAGTTAGGATCGGCCGTCTGATGTGTGCATGTTGTCCCTTTACAGTCATGGTTGATCCACGACAGACCATCCGAATCTTGTGGTGAAAGTGTACCACCTCTGCAGAGTGTAAATCTATTCGAATAGCCGCGTCCGCGGTCATGGACGGTTGGAAAGGCCACTGATCTAGGCGTATGGGCAATTTGGTTTTTAAATGAGAAACGTTTTCGGAGGAAACAAAGAGATAGTCAAAGAGGTACCTGGAAGGTACGGAATTTGGGGTGAGGATGATTGGTCTTGGGGAGACAATCAGTCCGATCTCAAGGAAGGAAGAAGGGTTACCCCTATCCTTGTGTTTTGTTAAACTTTTACCAAAAGAAAGTTTTGAACGTAGATATGCCCTTGCTATATCTAAGAGAAGAGAATTCTATCTCTAAATGTTTTCTGCAACAAAGATACAGAGATATCGTTTTCTCTATGTCTAAAGTCATGGTGTTCAAAAATAAGCCCTATAGTTGTATATAGGAGCTATCCTAATTTTTGAAAATGCTTTACTTAGATTATCATAAAAACTTAGACCTAGAGGTGGTCTTGCGAGTACGTAAATGTACTCATATGGCAATGTCCCTGGATATTAAAACGTCAGGGTTCCGATGAGGAGACGTACGAAGAGAAGGAGGAGTACGCCGACGACTACGCCAACTGAGTGTCCCGCTCAACGGTTTTGTGGGAGTGCGTCAGGACGTGACGAGGGCCGACGCTAGCCGAATCTTCCGCTGAAAACTTAGTTAATAGTCAAGTGCGACGATGTTTGCAGACTTGGTCATGAGACCATTATTTATGTAAGTCTTGTACTATTCGAGTTGTATGATGTAACTTTGTATACCATGTTGGTTATGTGATCGCGATGCACTGATCACTGGGATCGTGATCTGATTACATAACGTGGGCATCTCTAGCTGGTAGTCAGTAGGGTCCTCACAAAGATCAAAAAGGAAAATTAGAAAAGGGCCAGATCTGCTCGGGTTTGGGCCGCAAAGTGGCAGGCCGGCCCATGCGCTGCGTGCGCAAGCGGAGGGCTGCGAGGCTGTCGGATCACGAACGGAGGGCATAGATTAGATCAAGGGGGATTCAAACAGAGCCGGAGATCCTTCCTCCCGACGGGGACGGACGAGAGGGAACCCTAGTAGAAGTGGGAAGCTCGTGGTGCTCACCACGGGCGCGCGTAGGTCGAAGCGGAGGTCCGAGGCGGCTGCGGAGAGCAAGGGGAGGTCCGGGGTGGCACCGTTCTTGTCGGCAAGCTGCGAGACGCCGAGAACATCGAGGACGTCCGCCTCGGCCACGGCAAGGTCACGGCTGCTCCGGCGGTTCCTGGAAAAAGAGGACGTGTCTCAGAGATAGGCCATGGAGAGGGGAACGAGACATGGCAAGGAGAAGGAGAAGAGGGGAACGGAGTCGAGGGCTTTATCCTCGGCAAGCTTGCTGGACCGAATGGAAGGAACTCGCGTTCCTCAAAAGCAGAGGCGTAGATGGCTCGAGTGGTTGGGTCTGGAGGGAGGATAGAGATCAGGGGGAGCGTTTGGGCAAGGTAAAGGGGGTGAGGGGGAGGCGTGGTTGAGCAGGAACGGAGGGCGTTCTCGACGTCCATTGGGCGACAAGGGCGGCAGTCGGGGCAGCGGGAAACGACAAGGGGAGGGACAAGGGCTCGCCAGGGCACTCAAGAGGGGGGGTGGGGGAGCTGGAAACGCGATGAAAGGTCAAGACGGGGTCGAGGGCGCGGGTTGGGTGGAGTGGGAGGCGCTCGGCTGTTTCTGCCCATCAGGTATTCGTAAAAATTCTTGAAAGAAAAGTAAATGGAAAATGACAGGGTTAGGTCGATGCTCATCGGTCCAGGAGGATGGTGGAGGTCTAGTGCACGACCAAGAGAAGGTGTGGGGGTGAGAGGGGGTGGTTTTAGATGTTGAATTTCTTTTGAGATAAAAGGTACATGTCTCTTTGCTTAAGATGGATAAGTCAATCCTTTGACTAGAAAAATAAGAGACAACATGATTTGATTAGAAGAGGCATATGTGCAGGGTTTGGCTTAAGAGATGAGTTCAAAGAGGTTCAACAACACTAGATGCAAAAATGACAAAAGGCTATCTAGTAATGCACAAATGGTCACCTTATCATGAAGCACTCAAAACAAGCAAGAATTTGTGATCCAACATTTTTATAAATTTTAATGAAGGTTGCAAATAGCAAGTAGGGGTGATGTTGATGATGCTAGGGGTTTTGTATTTCCAAAATGAATTAGATAAACCCTAATTGACATGCTCTACGAAGGCTAAAAGTTAACAGGAGATAAGATAGCTATGCAATTATTTAATATTCATTTTAGTTTTCTTATGAACCATGTAATGGAAGAGATGAAACACACCACAATCATAAAACACAACTTTTTAATCATGAAAAGTCTCACATCAAACCACACACGAAAATGCACACATAAAACCCACATATAAAAACAAGCAAAAACAAATACCAGCCAAACAATTCTAGAAACAAGTAAATGAATACACACATCCTAACATTTAGGATACGACAAGCATATGGTGAGGTAATGACCAATATGATCAATAAAAGGTTTTTGGAAGAAAAAGAATTAATCAAACACTTTGGGAATTGAATTTGTAAAGACATAATAAAAATTGGGGGTTTTGAAAAGAGAGTTGCTAATATTAGCTACATATAAAACTCAGAATATATTAGGACTTATTATATACTCCTTTATAGTTTGCTAACATATATGTTTTGGAAATACTTTTCTTTTCTGAAATAAAAGGTCTTTGGGTAGCTGCTAATTTCAGGACATCATGGTAAATACAATTTTGTTAAACATAAGATAGCACAAGATATATGGACTGTTTTATTTATCAAAACATGTTATCAGATGTCCTATTACAACTAGGTTGTGTTTTAGGGTTGATAGCTAGAGGGGTTAACAACACAAACACAAAACACAACATGACCAATAGAGAAGTTAGAGGATAGACACCTCCATTAACAAGACATTTCAAAAAAGTTTTTGTTGCTCAGAATTTTGGATCTTTAATAATTAAGTTTTTGCTGCTTCCAAATTTGGGGCATTACAAGAATGATGTGATGGACATACCTATAATTTGTAGGACGTAGTCATTACGCCTTCGACCGTGAGATCAACTCTTATTGTTATTCCTGAAAGATACTTTGATTGCATCAAACGTCATATCTTATATAGTGTGACAATAAAGGTGTCCCTCTCGGGTATCGGAAGGGAGTAGTTGAGACGAGGGGTCAAGAGCGGGATTTCTCAGTCTGCATAGCAGGATAGATACTCTAGGGCCCACTTAGTGAGATTATGTCAAACGAGTTTGCAAACATGTGATTAGGTCACCAGGACATAATATCACGTACGATTAGAAGATAGTGTTGTCGGTAACGAGATCATGCTAGACATGGAGATATCTATGAACAAGTCTCGGACACGCTAAGTATCGCTATGGCAAAAGGTTTAAGACTCGACGTCTAGGTTTGATAGATGAAAGTCATCCGTTATAACAGAGGGGTTAATTCACGAGTTAATCATTGATCAGAGAGGGGTCTCGATCATGTCTTTTATTATATCGAACCGCTAGGGTAACAGACTTAAGGGGTTTTCGACGAGAAAACCGGAAAGGAAAGTAAAATTAGGAAAAGGGAGCATCGGGAACGTCCCGGGAAGGTTCCGATGGAAATCGGAGAACCGAATATAGTTCGGAGAGTTTCGGAAAAGTTCCGGAAGAGAGGAAGTTGTTTATATATGTTAAATTAATGTTAATTAGTGACTTAAAATTATTTTAATGAATTTATAATGATTAAATTCGTATTTAAACATGCAGCCCACTAAATGGGCCTTCCCCGGAAGAGAGAAGGCTCATATGGGGCCAGATTCCCCCCAAGGGCCAAGACCACCATGGGGAGCCGTATGGGCCCTAGGGGCCAATGTGGGGGCCGGATCCCCCCTCCCCATGGCTGGTACGGCTAGGGAATAATCCCACCTTGCCTGGTTAGCAAGGTGGGGTGCCTCTTTTCTCCTATATATAGAGGGGTAGAGAGCCCCTCTCAACACACCAATCTCTCTCTCTCTTTTTCTCTCCTTGGATCCCGTGACTCCCTTGTTTGGAGTTGCGACGAGGATGAGTTTCTCTCCACCATACGCACGCCACTGCGATGCTGGTGTTTCGGTCCAAGTCTTCTGCTGCTCGTCTTGGACTGGAGCTTCGGAGGCCGTCGTCTCCACCGTATGTGTGTGACACCCTGCGAGGTGCCACGCTAGTGGTGCTGGGAGGTCAGCTTCCTCCACCCGACCTCGAGGTCATCTTCGTCGGCTTCGTCGCACCAATTTCTTGGCGACCTAGAGGCCGGCTATGTCGTCTTCGTCGTCAAAGCTTGTGCGGGAGCGTAATCCCCGCTTTCGGTCTACAAGGGTATGTATTCCGATCTCCGTCGTACTTCTATATCTGCATAGTATAGATTCTGGCTAGTTTTAGGATATCGTTGCTACAAAAATTATTGTTTTCTGCCTGGGATCCCCTTTAGTGGTATCAGATCCGATCTATGCGTAGATATAGCTGTACACTTTTAGAACCCGTGTTCATCACAGGTGGCATCGTTCTATTATTTGCTTCCCTCTAGCGTGTGATACGTCCATTTTACATCATAATTTGCTGCTATTCATTGATATATTTCGTATTTGGAGATGATACTTATGTTATTTCATATATTTTTCATGATTGATGATCATTGGGGGATGGAACTCCGGAGTCTGAATTCTGCTAGAAAAAGCATCGTGAAGATACAATATTTGCGAAGAACAGAAGAACAAAATAAACATCTGGGAATTATTTTCCAGTTGTATCACGAAGGAGGCCAAAAGGGGAGCTTGGGGTGGGGCCCTCACCACCTCATGGCGGGGCCAACATGGGCCCCACGCGAGCAGGTGGTGAGGCCGCCCTGGCCCACCTCGTAGCGTACCCTTTCGTGTACTTTATCCCCGCGAAGACCTAAACATCATACGTTGTCCAGAATCCATCTCCGCCGCCACCACGAGGCGGAGAAAACAGAGAGAGAAAAACTCTCCGACAGGCTGCGTCGCCGCCGGGGAAATTCCCTCCCGAGGGTGGAAATCTTCGCCATCATCACTGTCATCGAGCTGCACTCCATCACCATCGCCAACACCACCATCTCCACCGCCGACGCCGTCATCTCCATCCATTCACTCTGTTCCCGCTGTAACATCTAGGGCTAAACTTTGTGTATTGTATAGGGGAAACTCTCCCGGTGTTGATTACTCTTGTTATTGATGCTATTGAGTGAAACCGCTGAATTAGGGTTTATGTTCAGATTGTTATCCACCATTATTTCATCTCTTATCATGTACCATATGATGTGTTGTCAGTAGTTCGTTGTGTTCTTGAGAACATGGGAGAAGTCTAGATGTTAGTAGTGAACTATGTTGAGTACCATTTAATGTTTTGATATTTAAGTTGTGGTGCCATTCTTCTAGTGGTGTCCTGTGAACGTCGACTACATGACACTTCACCTTTATGGGCCTAGGGGAATGCATCGTGTACCCCCGTTGGTATTCCGATGCACGAGGAATCGGAGGATCTCAGAGTTTAAGGCTATGGTTAGATTTATCTTAATTACTTTCTTGTATTTGCGGATGCTTGCAAGGGCTATAATCTTAAGTATGTATTAGTTCTAGGAAGGGATGTTCATTAGCATAGGTTCACCCAGACGACACTAATCTAAACACTAAAGATTAGTCATCAATACGAAGCAAAAGCACTAGACAGAATTCTCGTGTGTCCTCAAGAACGTTTGGTCATCATAAGTAAACAAACCGGCTTGTCCTTTGCTCTCAAAAGCAATTATATTTTCCGCACTCTATTTACTCGCACTTTATTTATCTGTTATACCAAAGTCTGCTGAAAACTTGTCTACTATTGTTTACAGTGAAATCCCCATCAAAACTACTTGTCAACA
Source organism: Poa annua (assembly GCA_026929855.1). Taxonomy (NCBI): domain Eukaryota; kingdom Viridiplantae; phylum Streptophyta; class Magnoliopsida; order Poales; family Poaceae; genus Poa; species Poa annua. The sequence goes on from CM049426.1 coordinate 77,201,465, forward strand.
CCTTCTGCTCCTCGTTGGGTTCGACACTATTGATTATCGAAAGTACTGCGACACACCCCCTATACTTGTGGGTCATCAATACTATTTTCTAGCGTTGTAGCCGGGGAGTGAAGCGCCATTGCTAAGAGGAATTGGTAAGCAAAACTTCAACTGTAAGTGATGTTTTTAATTATGTCTCCTTATTTGCTCGATAATGGAGAGAGGAAATGTTGCTTTCATTTTTGGGAAGTCTTCTACCACTGCTGAGGTAGAACCTGAGGCGCCACCTGATATTATTGTGCCATTTAAAATACCTATGAAAATTATTGAACATGTTATGAATAACTGCTATGTTGGGGATGGAACTGTCCACCCCGGTAATCATTTGCTTTATTTCCATGAATTATGCGAGTTGTTCAAGTGTGTAGGTATTACAATGGACGAAGTCAGGAAGAAATTATTCTCCATATCACTTGGTGGGAGAGTTGCGCGTTGGTATAAACTGCTGAAGAACGGGAATTCTCTTGGATGGGAGGAAATTGTACCTCTCTTTTATTTTAAATTTTATCCTCCAAGCGAAATTCACCAAAATCGGGATTCTATATATAACATCTGGCCTCATGTAACATCCCAAATTTCTCAAAAATTTAAAACTTTGCATTCATGCATCATGCATCATAAAAGTATGGCATTGAAATCACATAAGGAGTAAATTGAATTTTAATTATAATGTTAAATAGAATTGTTTTCATTAAAGAGGTATATTTGAGCTCCTCATACAAATCTGTATTTTATTATTTTATTTATTTAACAAAATGATATCAAAAAGTCATAAATTAAATTAGCTTTTCAAAACATATTTTTATGAATTTTTCTGAAATTAAATTAGCTTTTCAAAACATATCAAAAAGTCATAAATTAAAGGTTTAAATCAGAAAATGTTTTGTTAAAAAAAAGAGGGAGGAGACGACCCAACTGGGCCGAAGCCCACTTCTTTCCCTCGCTATCCGCCGCGCGCGCACGAGTTAACGGCCTGCGACCAGCCCACCTCACTGCCTCTCTCGCTGCCAGCCGGGGCCCGCACGTCATCTCCTTCATCGTGATGAACACGATTTCTACCGAACCCTATATCGAATCGGATCAAAATCCGTTGTTAACTCGCGGTTTAATCGGTCCCCTACGTCCCCATATAAACCCCCCCTCTGCCGCCGTCTCCCGCGTCCAAAACCCTAACCGAAACTCACCAAAAATCGCGAGTTCATCGCCGACATTGCCGCCGCCGTACTTTGCATCTTTCCGGTGAGTCCAGCACCCGAGCTTCATCCCCACACCCCCTCTGCGCCTCCCCGTCTCCGTACGCGTCTAATGGACTTGCTCCGGCGTTCTCTTGTGCACCAGGGCGGCTGATCTTGCGACGACCGACGCCGCCGTCCGCCGCGCATCTCCGACGAGCTCGCAGAGGAGGAGAAGGGCCATCTCGACCGCGTCTGCCACGCCATCAAGTTCGCCACGACAATCCACGTTCAGTGGTACGTGTTTCCCTCTCCCCTTAGCCGTAGAACACGAGGTCAAGCGTTGCCGACGATGGCGCCGCCGCGAGCACGGGATCGCCGGCGAACCGCGCCGCTCGTCTGCCCCCTTTAGATCCTGGCCGTCGGATCTAGATCCAATGGATCTAGATCGGATAGATCTGGTGCGTTAGATTTAAAACAGATCGGACGGTCCGCATACGCGATCCGCGCGAATCGGTATCGCCCAATCAGAGCACGACGCGTGGTGTTTTTATTTTCTATTTCGGCAGAGAAATTGTTTTAAAAACAGAAAATAACACAAACTTACAAAAATCATAACTTTTGATCTGTTCATCCAAATTTGATAAATTTTATATCCACGTGAAGCTCTGCTCGTGTAGTTTAATTTGGTTTCATTAGTTTATCCTTTTGGTGTATAATAAATTGCGGAATTTAATTGTTTAGCTTTCGGATATTAAAATCTATAACTTATTTAACAAAATCTCTTTCCAAATAAATACAATTGTTTTGGAGATTTATTATTCCCCTCTGTCCAGAGAGAGTAACATGAGTTTTATTTGAAACTTCTTCAAAATAAACTTAAAAGAAATTGGTTTTAGAACTTAAAACTACTAATATACACAATAATTTAAATGATTAAATAAAATATTAAAATATTGATCATTGCATTTTCATGCATGAATAACAGAGAATTTAAAATAGTAATTAATTGGTCTGGTTAAGTTGATTGCATATTAAGCATGCATACATATTTTTGTATTGATATTCTAAGTGTTATGCTTGTGTGTTTATTTAGTGTTATTGTTTGTCTCTAGATTGTGAAGAGGAGGAAGGTCCTTGTGATTGTTATTCTTGCTGTGCTTGTTCCCTTTGTTACCAAGGCAAGTGACATTCATAATCTATCCTATGTTTTCTATATGCATTATTAGTAGATTTTTGAGTAGTATGCATGATAGGGAAATTTTGGATACTATCTTACAATGTTAAGTTAGTTTACACTTTGAAAATATCCTAGTAGTGTGTAGCCATCCCTCCCCATGCAGCCACCAAAAGTTTTATTAGATGCTTAGCTATGCTATAAAGGAGTTTACTTATCATGTTATAGAATTATTGCTAAGTGTTAAAACTTTGAATGCACTTCTGGGTGGAATTGGTTGTTTGGTTTATGTTGAGTGGCTTTTGGTACCATGCTTGTGGTTGTCTTCGCCTAGGATGAATTTCTATTCTACTTAGGGCCATGAGTATGGTGGTTTTCACCCAGAAGTACACTTGTGGACGGCCACCCAGGAACAAAGAGATTTCTAAGTCCCTCCAAGTTTAGAAGCTTTCCGTGCAGCCTTCTGACAATGGGCTCTGTCTAGAACTACTAAGTTGTGAGAGTGCAACCTGTCAGCTTGACAAGCAGATGTAGAGTTGATAGGTGGAACGGGTCTTGCTAGTATGGTTGCATTCTTCTTCTGAAAGTTCTTGTCTCAATTCTCTCCTTTCCATAATACACTCCGCGTGTATAGGATTTCTCGGACAAATTGAGTCTTAAGGTGAAAGTGCACAACCTCTGCACAGTCGACAAACTGAGTACTCAGCCGTGTCCCCGGTGATGGACAACTTCGAGCAACTGGACAAGGATGGACGGAAGAATCTCAACATGGTTTTCGTAAAGTAAAAATTTGACTAAGGAAAGAATTATTGGTGCACTTGGGCTTCATCCCTTGGTGCCAAGTCTTTGAGATACAAAAGTGTTTTACAAAAGATAGGAGAAAACTGGCTTTCTGCAAAATAGCCTACAAACTCCACCAAGCCAAATATGCATATAGAATTAGACTTGTCATAATTTATCCACCATAGTCACTTGCCAATACTTCATTGTATTGACCTCCTTCGGGGGCTGCATATTCAAATGTGCAGGTAATTCTGATGAGGAGTAAGTTTGGACTCGATTCTACACCCAACATGTCTGCTCGTGGCGTATGCTAGAAGAGAAGGCCCATTGCTTTTATTTTCGTTGTGAACTCTGAATATTTTAGCTAGTATTCATGACTATGCACTTTGTAATAAAGCTATACTTGGCTATTTTTGGATCTCGATGTAGTATTTTGATACTTATGCAATGATACTATATATTTTGTACTGTGGTGCTGGCAGTGATCCAGGGACTAGCACATAACACAGGTGTTCCATCTTTATTTTAAGATGGGGCGCTACACCTCATGATGGAGAAAGTATTGCCCAAGCTTGGGGGAGATTGAAAGCCTTAATGCTCAAATGCCCCATTCATGAGCTTCCTGGTAATTTTATTGTTGATAACTTCTATGCAAGACTCTCATTTGAAGATAAAATATTATTGGATACTTCTTGTGCTGGATCATTCACTCGTAATAAGAAGGAGTTTAAATGGGATCTTCTTGATCGTATTGAAGAAAATACTGAAGCATGGGAGAACGACAAAGGTAGGGAGTCAGGTATAAATATGACTTTGAATGAATTAAAACTTTCATGGATACTGATACATTTCAAAATATTAATAGTGCTTCTGGTCTTGACTCTCAAGTTATTGCAAATTATTATAAATCATTTGCTGTGTATTTTGGTTTGTCCAAGAAGGGGTTTGAAAAATATCATGAACCTTATAAAGATAAATATGTTGCTCTTTTAGCTAAGAGCATTGACGTTAATATTGTTGAGCACATTATTCCTGAACCTTATGTTGATAAAATTCCTTTTCCTGTTAAAGTGAAAGAACATTCTATTATGGCTAGTGTGATTAATAAAAGTTATAAGAAAGCTAAAGAACCTGATGAAAAAATTAAAGTTGAAACTTCTGTGGCTATAGTTAAAGAACTTGTTTCTGAAAATGTGGGAGAAGAGTATATTATATTTTGTGATGATGCTTCTAATGTTGTCTCTCATCCTCCAAAGCCAAGAAAGGCTAGTGTTCCTGTGTTATCTGTTAAAATTGGTGATCATTGCTATTATGGTTTATGTGATATTGGTGCAAGTTCAAGTGCTATTCCTTACGAGCTTTACAAAGAAATTATGCATGAAATTGGTCCTAGCCAACTTGAAGATATTGATGAGGTTATTCAACTTGATAATAGTGAAACTATCTCTCCCATTGGTATTGTTAGAGATGTTTATGTGGTAAGACTAAATATCGCGCTGATTTTCTTGTACTTGCTTCTAATGCTAGTAAGACTTGTCCTGTCATTTTTGGTATACCTCTTCTCAATACTTGTGGTGTTGTTACAGATTGTAGGAAAGATGAAATCCTTACTAAATTTGCTGGTGATTCATATGAATTCAATTTTTCGAAATTTGCTAAAACCCCTTATGAAACCTAATTGCCCAATGAGGATTTTAGAGTAGAACAGCTTGCTTCTATTGCTCTTGCTCCTAATAATTATATTCAGCAATTTATGGAAGATCATGAGAGTGAAACTTTTATGGAAGAAAGAAATGAACTTGAGGATATATATTCCTTCGTCAACCTATTCTTAAACATAATTTAAAAGTGGAAGACTTGGGTTAAACACTTCCACCTAAAGAGGATCCTGTCTTTGATTTAAAACCTTTGCCTGATAATCTTAAGTATGCTCATCTTGATGATAAGAAAATATATCATGTTATTATTAGTTTTAACCTTTCAGGTAAAGAAGAAGAAAGATTGTTGGAAATATTAAGGAAACACCGTGGAGCCATGGGTTATACTTTGGATGATTTGAAGGGGATTTCTCCTACTATATATCAACATTCTATTAATATGGAGCCCGATGCAAAGCCAGTTGTTGAACATCAACGCCGTTTAATACCTAAGAAGGAAGTGGTAAGAAATTACCTCAACAAAGAAGGAAATTCTTTTATGAATTGAGGCATTATTCCTGGGATGACCCACACTTATATCAAGAAGGAGTTGATGGTATTATGCGAAGATGTGTTCCGGAGTATGAACAAAAAGAGATATTGAGAAAGTGCCATAATAGTGCTTATGGAGGACATAACGCTGGAAATAGAACCGCACAAAAGGTTTTACAATCAGGTTTTTATTGGCCTACACTTCTTAAAGATGGAAGAAAGTTTATTTTATCTTGTGATGAATGTCAACGAGTTGGTAATATATCTAGACTTAATGAAATGCCTATGAATTATTCTCTTGTTATTGAACCATTTGGGGATTTGACTTTATGGGGCCTTTCCCTTCTTCAGAAGGTAATACTCATATACTTGTTGATGTTGATTATGTTACTAAATGGGTAGAAGCTATTCCTACTAAAAGTGCTGATGGTGAAACACCACTGAAAATGCTTTAAGATATTATTTTCCGTAGGTTTGGCGTTCCTAGATATCTTATGACTGATGGAGGTTCTCATTTTATTCATTGTGGTTTTCGAAAAGTTCTTGGTAAATATGGTTTTAATCATAGAATTGCTTCAGCTTATCATCCTCAAACTAGTGGGCAAGTAGAACTATCAAATAGACAAATTAAATCTATCTTGCAAAAGACTGTTAATAGAACGAGGAAGAACTGGGCTTGTAAATTAAATGATGCATTGTGGGCTTATAAAACTGGTTACAAAAATCCCATGGGTATGTCTCCTTATAAAATGGTTTATGGAAAAGCTTGGCACTTGCCTTTAGAAGTAGAACACAAAGCTTATTGGGCAGTAAGAGAACTTAATAGAGATTATAAACTTGCTGGCGAGAAAAGATTACTTAATTTGAGTTCTTTAGATGAATGGAGAAGTGAAGCTTATTAAAATGCTAAACTATTTATAGAGAAAGTTAAGAGATGGCATGATAAGAAAATTCTTAAGAGAGAGTTCCATGTTGGTGAGTACGTTCTATTTTATAGCTCTCGTCTTAGATTCTTTGCAGCAAAATTACTCTCCAAGTGGGAAGGACCATATGTCATTGTGGAGGTGTCTCGTTCGGGTGCGATAAAAATTGCTTCGCTCAAGGATGACTCTACACAAATGGTAAATGGACGAATACTCAAGCATTATATTTATGGAGATTCCTATAATGAAGATGTTTATATTATTCAAGCAATTACTCCAGAAAATTATATTAAGGAAAATATTTCTGAGTCTGCAGAACCTGATTTCAAAAAGGTACAGTTTCGGTAACAAAAAGTTCGGGAATTTAATTTTGGGATATTTATTATTTATTTTTGAAAAATAAGGAAAAATATGAGACGAAAACGAACATGACACAAAGTTCGAGGTGCCCACACCACGAGGTGGCCCGGGCCCCACCTTTTGAGGGAGCCTCGGAGGTCCTCTCCTACTCGGTTTCGTCATGTTGCCTTCCTTTTATTTAGTATTCTTTGCTATATATTCACCCAGAGCCCAAGAGGTCCGTATATCGTGTTTTTGACGCGTTTTTGTTTCGAGCTGTTTTCTGCCAGAATTTTGTCCCAGTTTTAGAGGCACCATGGTTTCCGCCAACGGCAAGGGAAAGAAGAATTTGGAAGATGAACTCCAAGGCCCAAGTTAGAGGAAGAAATCAAGAGAGAAGACGAAGAGGAGGAAGAAGAAGATGAGCGTCATCACCCTTGAGCAACCGTCACGAGCATTGGCGTGGTGGACAACCCCTCCAACCGCAGGATGAGCGCACGGATGAGCACCAGAGAGAGAGTTCCGCGTCATCTTCTAGCTCCAAGGACGTCTTCATCAAGCACCAACTACCCCTTCCACAACTTGATCCATCTGTATCAAATTGAAAATATTCCTGAGGTGATGCAGCCAAACCATTGTAATATAGATCGTTCTAACAATGCAGGAAAAAGGAGCTCCACGCCTGATGAGAAGTGGGGAAAAGTTTCCAAGAGCTGGGATTCAAAAGCTGATATGTTCATGAGCCGTATTGAGCACAACACGGAGATGTTTTGTGCTCGTACTTACAAGATTGATGAACCGAAGGAGTTGGTTGAGAAGCTCATCGTGGATTCACCATCACCACTGAAGGAGTAATTCATCATCGATATTGGCATCTCCCTTTGCTTGTCCCAAGCTTGGGGGGAGTGCCGCGGTATCACCATTATCTTTCATCTTTTATTTTTAGTAGTGTCATATCATGAGTAGGGAAGTTATCTTATATGATGGCTTGCAATGTGGAAGTATCTCTCTTTTAGTTGGTTATCTATGTATCCCTTGGTGTGAGTTGCCGTTATGAAATATTAATGAGAAGTGTTATCATTTATTTTCTGGACACTTTATTTTAGTTTGCAATTTTTATCATGTATGATTGATCTTGTCATTTAGGATTGGTAATCACTTTGGGAACATATGGTAAATCTTTTGGCTTTGGCAAACTTAGCATTGGTCAGTAGCTACAATTCTTTGAGACTTAAGAGGAAAAAGAATTACATGTAGAATATAGCATTCATTGATCTTTCTCATTTGTTGATGACAAGCTTAGTATTCACAACTTAAAATTGTGTGGACCTTCAAGTAAGAGTTGCATGCTTGTCGTTACTACATGTATGTTTGTTTGTATCCATCAACTCTCATGCTTGCTACCCAACCTTGCTAGCCAAAGAGATGTATCGAGAGGAAATGCTTCTCATACATCCAAACCTTGAACGAAAACCCTTGCCATATGTGTCCACCATATCTACCTATTATCTGGTATTTTGCGCCACTCCAAGTAGATACTTCTTGTGCTATAATTATTCAAAATTATTATCCTTGATTTGTGTCAATGTTCACTTGTCATGAGGAAATAATTTTTGGGTTTGTTATCTTCCATACTAATTAAGTAACCCATGACTAGCATGCTACATATGCTCGTCATTAAATTTGCAAAGGGGTGGTCAGACAACTATAATATCAAAGGTTGAGTTTCTAAAAAATATAGGCCCTCCTCCATGGTTTGAGATTGATTGGTGGGTACTAGAGGATTCAGCTAGCCATGGTTATGTTAGAAAGGTCGGGAGGAGTGTCATGGCTGTGAAAGTAAAGAGAAAAAAATATGAAGATCATAAATGCTTGTTTTTTAAGATTAATCGGAACCACCCCTAACTCTCTTACTATGGAAGATGACAAGAACTCTATTACAAATCGTTGACAACAACAAACACTGCTCGAAACTTATTTTATGCTCTGTATGTGATTTCGAAAAGCTATAAAACCAAAAACTCTAGCACATGCGTGTATCTCTGCTTCCGTCCGCGAAGGACCTATCTTTTACTTTATATTTTATATCGACACTTCACTCCATAAACCTTTGGTCATGTTTACCGAGTTCAGCTTTCGCTTGGGGACAAGCGAGGTCTAAGCTTGGGGGGAGTTGATACGTCCATTTTGCATCACTATTTTATATCATAATTTACTGTTATTCATTGATATATTTCGTATTTGGAGATGATACTTATGTTATTTCATCTATTTTACATGATTGATGATCATTGGGGGATGGAACTCTAGAGTCGGAATTCTGCTCGAAAAAGTATCGTCAAGATACAATATTTGCGCAGACCAGAAAAACAAAATAAACATCTGGGAATTATTTTCCAATTATATCATGAAGGAGGCCAAAAGGGGAGCCTGGGTGGGGCCCAGGGGGGCCTCACCACCTCATGGCGTGGCCAGCATGGGCCCCGCGCGAGTAGGTGGTGAGGCCGCCATGGCCCACCTCCTAGCATACCCATTCGCGTACTTCATCCCCCCGAAGATCTAAAAATCATACATTGTCCAGAATCCATCTCTGCCGCCACCACGAGGCTGAGAAGATAGAGAGAGAAAAGCTCTTCGGCAGGCTGCGTCGCCGCCGGGGAAATTCCCTCCCGGAGGGGTGAAATCGTCGCCATCGTTGTTGGCCTAGTGAGGTCTGGGGTGTGCAGAGCCCACTCTCCACAGGTCTCGCACGCTCACAGATCAGACGAAACGACTAAGGACCAAGCCACCGCTTGGAGAGACCCTCGAGAGGAAACTCCACTCGAGGGACTGAAGAGGAAGCCAGGGCCTCAAGAGGACCGCGCGCTTGAAGAGACTCCCCAAGGCTTAGTTCGCCTAGACAAAAGTCAACGGAAACCTCTCCACAGGCCTCCGCGGCCCTATGGAGACACTTCGCGGCCAAGCAAGCTCTGCAGGGCGCACATGGCCTCTGCAGCAGCCGCAGAGTGACGCGAGCACTCCAGTTGCTATTCTGGTGATAAAGAAGTCAACAAAGTTGCGCCGCCCGCACCAGGACAGCTGGGACTTTCCTCTGTGGTGATAAAGCGGCTAGATGGCGCAACGCTCCAAGAAGATCGTCATCAAGAGCTCCACCACGATCACTGCAACCCCTGCGAGCCGTTGTGCGCGGTCTGCTGCCTGTCGACCATCGCGTCCAACTTTATCGCGGATGGACCGTGTCCACGGAGGTTTTGGAAGTGGTGGACTCCATCTCCTCCGCGCCACTGCTATGTGGGAGCCCACCTCGGACGCACTTGGCAAGGAAGATGCGCGTGGGGCCTATAAGAGGAGCAAGAGCTCCACCGTAGAGAGGGATCGGCCAATTGCTTGCAAAACACTTGTAACCCTTGCCGAGAAAGTAGGATCGCCATCTGCTGGAGGAGGAAGACAACCATTGTGTCCCTCTCCAAGCACAAAACTGCCTCACAAGAGCCCTCGGCAAGCTCATTGTACTATAACCTCTGTAGTGCAATACAGACAAGCAGGAGTAGCGGTGTTACATCCTCCTAAGGGCCGTGAACCTGGGTACGGGCCGATGTCTATTCCTATCGTGGTTGTTCCTCTCCAGGCCCGGCGAGCACCGTTGTCGTGCCTCTCGAGGGTTGTTTGACCTCCGTTTTCAATCCCCCTTTCAAACTACTCTTCAGGGTGTGACTATCCCTGTTCCGTGGGAGTCGCTCTCCGACATTTGGCGCGCCAGGTAGGGGATTAAATCGCGTCAACGACCTTCGAGCCGCCTCCGCGCCATTGCGGACACCCGAGCTACTCACGCCGCCCGCGCCAACAGACGCGCGTCAGAAGGAGCTAGCGCCGCGCCCGGCGCCACAGCCACATGCGGACGGCGGGGACGTCCCCGCCTGAGGAGAGCGCCAACTCCGGCCCTCATATGGAGGAGCCCGAGCACGACGCCGATGAAAGTGCATTCTATGCACTCCCAGATTTTGGTGACTAATGACAACACAATATAATGTTTGTGATGAAGCATGCAGGTTCTATTACAGGTCGTTTGATAAAGAGGAACACTTATATTGCCTAATTCTCAATACTGCTTCATTGGGTCTTTCATCAGGATTTCAGTCAGGAGATTTCCGGGACTCGGAGATGTCCGGTCCCCAGACCGGAGATCTCCGAGCTAATCAAGTTTTTCACTAAGTCATAAATCAGATGCGTACTGACTCCAACTCAAGCTTAGCCGGAAATTCTCTCGGAGATTTCCGGCGCTCGGAGATTTCCGAGCCCCAGTCGGAGATCTCCGAGTGTCAGAAGATTTTCCACTAAGTCCAGAATTCAGAGTGCGTACTGACTCCAACACAAGCTTAGCCGGAAATGCTCTAGGAGATTTCCGGCGCTCGGAGATTTCCGAGTCCCAGTCTAGAGATCTCCGAGTGTCAGTGGAATTTCTACCAAGTCAAGAAGACCAACCAGTACTGACCCCGAGCCTCGCACAGCCGGATTTCCTGCCGGAGATTTCCGGAGTCCGGAGATCTCCGGTCCTCAACCCGGATATTTCCGGGCTGGCGGCTGTACAACGAGCAGATTTTGGAGAGGGGTATAAATACACCTCCACCTACCTCCAATAGTTTAAGCTTCCAGATTTTCTCTCTCCTCCATTGGTGTTGAAGCTTGTTTCTTCCGGATCTCCCAATCTAGCCACTCAAATCTTTTGATACTTGGGGATCAGAGGTAGAAGCCACCGATCTACAACTCCACAAAAGCGTTTTGATTTCCCCCCTCTATTTCTTGAGGGGCAACGAATCTAGGGTTCCTTTGTGGATAGCTAGGTTCAACCTTGTGTTTTGATCCTTTGTGGATTCCTCTGTGGAAGTGACCTGTTGTGGTCTTTGTGGGAGCCCCCAATTCAGTTGTGGGTGTGTGCCTCACGTGTTTGTACGGGATCTTCTCCGCCCTTAAAGGAGTCCTTAGTGAAAGAGTGGATTCGCACCTTTGTGGTCGAATTCACAGGAGAATAGGCTGAGGCCTTTGTGGCATTGAGCAAACCTTTGTGGTAGCTCACACCCCTCCAACGAGACGTACACCTATGTGGTGGAACTCGGGATAAAATCGCTGTCTTCGAGTTCCTACGGTTGTCTTGTTCCTCTCTCCTTTACTGTATCGTTAATTCCTGTACTAGTTTAGTTTCTTTGTTGTCTTTCACTTGTATCACCTAGTTGCACATTTAGACAACTTACTTTCCGCTAGCCTAAAACTGAGAAAGACATAAACTTTGGTCAACACCTATTCACCCCCCCCCCCCCCTAGGTGGTCAACTGCCGTTCAATTGGTATCAAAGCCCGGTTGTCTCGTAAAAGCTTCACCGCTTGAGACCAACCTTGGACAATGCAAGTTGATCCGAAAGAGGGTACCGAAGCGGACGCCGCGACTTCGGCGGCAATGCAAGAGAAAGGTGCCACTATGGCCGATATCAACTCTTTGGAAAAAAAGTTGACATTGTCTATACAAACCGAGTTCATGAAGTTTCATGATATGCTTGAGTCTCTCAAGACATCCAAGGAAACCTCTCTTGCTTTGCCCTCAAAGTCTACGGTGCTTCCGGTCATTACTCAAGATGTGGACCCCGAATTGTTAAAGGGAAAGCAATGGCATTTGGATGGGAAGCGTGATGTTACTAGTTCCTCAAACCATCAAAACACTTCATCTTCCCAAGATGAAATGCCTAAAGGCTACAACGCCACTCCTCCCCCATCCCAATACCATACCCCTGATCCCATTATTCCTCATCCGCAAGTTTCTCATAGGGGTGATCCCCCATTGCTTAAAATTATACATTCTCTCAATGGCAATATGTGATGAAGTCTCATGTGTGCAGCTCTTCAATCGAGTTGTGGCGCATCATTCAAGTTGGATACAAGCCGCATGATCCGACCAACTTAACAAGAAGAGAAGTGGTGGAGGCTCAACTTGATGCCATCGCACTCTACATGATCCAAACAGCGGTTGGGAACAAGGACATGTCTCTCATCCAACACCTCACCACCGCCAAGGATACATGGGATGCTCTATCCGAATTGTTTGTAGGGAATGATAGCATGAGGAGGAACCGCTATGACTCTTTGAGCAATGAAGTTGAGGGCTTCTTCAAGCTTGATGGTGAAGATCATGAGATGATGTATAGAAGATTGGTGAAAATAGCCACAAACTCTCGGGAAGTTGGTGCCTCTCATATTGATGATGCTTGGATCAAGAGGAAGTATGTTAGCTCTATGATGGCATGTGAGCGAACCGATGTCAAGAGTCTTCAAGGAAGACACAGCTACCATCTCATGACGTCTAATGAGGTTATGCAAGAGATGGCCGCGTACAAGGTAGCCACTAAGAATGCTCAAGACGCAAGGGCAAGGGCTCTTGGAATGCAAAGAGGCAAAACCAACCTTGCCTTGAAGGCTACCGTTGAGGAAGACAACGATGATGATGATCTTGGAAGCTTTGCCGCCATGTACGAAGAAGCACTCAAGATTGCTTACAATGATCATCTCGCTCTTGCGGCTCGCACATTTTGGAACAACCCCTCAAGAGGCAAGATGTGTTTTGACAAGAGTGCACCTCAAGCCGATAGGGTCTCACCCTCCAAGTCAAGGACATGTTACAATTGTCAAGACAGGTTCCATTTCGTTGCCGAGTGCCCTTATGAGAAAAGAGAAGAGCATGGTGGACGTCTAGTGCTCAAGGAAAAAATCAAGATGCCTCACAAGAAGGCCTGTGGAAAGAAGAGGCCTTTTAACAAGAAGCCTCGCATCGTGTTGTTGACTCAAGAGGAGTATCCCACCGATGATGTAGAGTCGGAGGATGAAACGCCAAATGAAGTGGAGGCTCATGCCACCACATCGACAACTACCATTTCTCCATAAACAACAATAACTCCTTCAACTACGACAAGCTCTTCATCGTCTCTATTCACATCGCCAAATGAGAACTCTATCACCAAGAGCTCAAGGTGTCTTATGGCAAAGGCATCGGAGGACCTAGCTCCCGGTGGTTCAAATGGATAATTGATAGTGGATGTACAAGTCATATGACCGGGAGCAAAGAACTCGTCACGGAGTTGAAACCTAATGAAGATCAAGTAACTGTGACATTTGTTGACTTATCAAGGTCTAAGGTAACCGGGCTTGGCAAAGTGTTAGTTGCCCCCGACATTTCTCTTGTCAATGTTATTCTTGTTGAATCTCTTGGTTATAATTTGCTATCGGTTCGTGCCTTAACAAAGATGGGGATCTCTCCCTTCTTTGATAAGGAGATTGTGGTCCTCTTGTGGAGCAAGTCGCTAAGAGTGGCTTTCGTGGGATACGTGGAGCATGATCTCTATGTGGTGGACTTCTCCGGAGCCACCACTTCTCAAGCCATGTGTCTCTTCGGAAAAGCCGACCTGGGTTGTCTTTGGCATCGCCGACTAGCCCACGTAAACATGCGCACTTTACAAAGTCTCGAAAGGGTGGCCACATCCTTGGACTAAAAGATCATGTTTTCTTTTCAAAGGATCGAATTTGTAGAGCTTGTGTGGAAGGCAAGATGCATGATATTCCTCATCCAAGCAATACCATCATATCTTCGTCCCGGATTTTGGAGCTCCTCCATGTTGATCTATTTGGACCAATTCCGGAGATAAGTCTTTGTGGCAAGAAATATTGCCTCGTGATTGTTGATGACTATTCAAGGTATACATGGGTCTATTTCTTCAAGACCAAGGATGAAACTCAACAAGTCTTCGTCGACTTCTCAAAGTAAGTTCAACGCCAACATGACCTTCCCATATTGGTTGTTTGAAGTGACAATGGGTCGGAATTCAAGAAGTACACTCTTAACGACTTTCTTAGTGAAGAAGGTATTCGTCATCAATATTCCGCTGCTTACACTCCTCAACAAAATGGCGTTGCCGAAAGGAAGAACCGGACTCTTATCGATATGGCGAGATCTATGTTGGCGGAGTTCAAGTCTCCCATCAATTTTTGGGCGGAGGCTATTTCCACCGCATGTCACTCATCAAATCGCCTCTACTTCCACAAGGGCTTGAAGAAGACTCCATATGAGATCCTTACCGGAAATAAACCCAACATTGGCTACTTCCGAGTGTTTGGATGTAAATGCTATTATCTCGTCAAAGGTGTCCGGTTGGGTAAGTTCCACTCTAAATCTATTGAGGGGATATTTGTTGGATATGGTAGCGAATCCCACACTTATAGAGTCTTTGATAAATCCTCCCGGATTATCATAGAGTCTTGTAGTGTGGAATTCGATGAAAATGATGGCTCCCAAGTGGAGCAAGTTGGTGTTTGTGATGTAGGTGATGAACAACCTTTTGATGCCATTAAGAAGATGGGGGTGGGATTTCTTCGCCCCATTGAAGTCCATCAAGAAGTTGTTCAAGAAGACTCAAGTTCTCCCATCAAGGAGACCTCACCATCACAAGAACCACAAGGTGGCTCAACCATAGCAAATGATGAATCCCCTCAAGAACAATCTCAAGATCTTCCTCAACAAGAGCATGCTATTTCTTCTCAAGATGAAGCTCATGATAAGCCTCAAAAAGATCTTCATAAACAAAAAGATCATGCCTCCTCCACCAAGATTATTGAAGACAACTCCACTTCTCGAAGTTCTACTCAAGGGCAAGATCATCCTTCTCCACCACACAAAGAGACTTCTCATGATGATCAAGGCCCTCAAGAAGGTCAAGACGAGGATCCAAAGGATCAAGATGGTCAAGAGATTGTCCCCACAACAAGGGCGGAAATTGAAACTTATCGTCAAGCTCGCTTTGCAAAGTCATTGGAACTTAGGGCATTATCTCTCGACAAGGTCATTGGTGATATACGAGCAAGGGTCTCCACACGAAGTCAATTGGCTCACTTTAGTGAGCATCAAGCACACATTTCCATGGTCGAGCCCAAGAAAGTATTCGATGCTCTTGAAGATCCCGATTGGCTAGGGGCTATGCATGAAGAACTTAACAACTTCGAGCGCAACAAAGTGTGGCGCCTAGTTGAGAAGCCTAAAGATTGCCGCAATGTTATTGGCACTAAGTGGATCTTCAAGAACAAGCAAGATGAACATGGTATCATTGTAAGGAACAAGGCGCGGTTGGTGGCCCAAGGTTTTTCTCAAGTCGAAGGCATCGATTTTGGAGAAACTTTTGCACCGGTCGCAAGACTCAAATGGATACATATTCTCATCGCTTATGCATATCACCATGGTTTCAAATTGCAACAAATGGATGTAAAAAGTGCTTTTCTTAATGGTACCTTGCAAGAACTTGTGTATGTTAAACAACCCCCGGGCTTTGAAAACCCCAACCATCCTCACCACGTATATGTCTTGGACGAAGCTCTCTATGGCCTTAAAAAAGCCCCCGTGCATGGTTCGAGCACTTGAGAGAGTTCTTGGTAGACCGTGGATTTGAGGTTGGGTTAATCGATCCCACTCTTTTCACTAAAAAGGTTAATGATGAACTCTTCATTTGTCAATTATATGTCGATGAAATTATCTTCGGTTCTACTAACCGTGTGTTCAATGATGAGTTTTCCAAGTTAATGACCGACAAGTTCGAGATGTCCATGATGGGTGAACTCAAGTTCTTTCTTGGCTTTGAGATAAAGAAATTGAGGGAAGGGACTTTCATATGTCAAGCCAAGTACATTCAAGATATGATCAAGAAATTCAAATTTATTGGACTTAATGGTGTGACTACTACTATGCAAACCAAGTGCCACCTCCAACTCAACCCCGACGGTAAAGAGGTAGACCGAAAGGAGTATCGTTCTATGATTGGGTCTCTTCTTTATTTGTGTGCGTCTAGGCCCGATATAATTTTAAGTGTTGGAGTGTGTGCTCGTTATCAAGCCGCGCCTAAGGAAAGTCATTTGATGGCCGTGAAGAGAATCTTCAGATATTTGGTTCATACCCCTTGCTTTGGGTTGTGGTATCCCAAAGATGGCACCATGTCTCTTTGTGGATACACCGACTCCGATTGGGCAGGCGACATTGATGATAGGAAGTCCACATCCGGCACGTGTCAATTTCTTGGAAGATCTTTGGTGAGTTGGTCCTCGAAGAAATAAAATTGCATCTCATTATCCAGGGCGGAAGCCGAGTACGTCGCCGCCGCAAGCGGGTGTACTCAACTTCTTTGGATGCGGCAAACTTTAAAGGATTACGGTGTCCTCTTGGACAAAGTGGCGCTTTTATGTGATAATGAGAGTGCCATCAAAATTTCATACAATCCGGTGCAACATTCAAGGACCAAGCACATTGAGATTCGTCATCACTTCATCCGCGATCACATGGCACGAGGAGATATTGATCTATCATATGTTGGTACAAGGGATCAATTGGCGGATATCTTCACGAAGCCCCTTGATGAAGCCCGTTTTTGCTACTTGAGGAATGAGCTCAATATCGTAGATTCTCGGGCCTTGGCTTGAACTCTGTACACACATTCCAACGTTTAAGGCTTTATTAGACCTAGAGGTACGCATGGACTTAGGGGGAGTGTTTTCCTAATACAATGGACTCTTCCTCCCCCTATTATGCATATAGTGACTTATCATTGCTAAAACTTCAAATTAAATCTAATTTGTGAGCTTCAATGTTGAGATGTAGTTAGGGACCCAAGATATATCTTCACGGTGCCATGCTACAACTCATACATGGTGGCCTCGGCCACCAACACTCTTTTTTCTTTGGATTCTATTTGGTTTTATTTTTTATCCTCACTTGCATTGTCTTTGGTTCTTTTGGGAAAACACACTCTTGGTTGGTCTTCTCTTGTGTTTTCTGGTTCTTGCAACTTGAGTGTGTCTTCTTTATTCAGTTTAAGTGTCTATCCTAAGCCTTTGACTATCTTTAAACATGCTTTTCCCCACTCATGTCCCCTTTTGGTTTCTTGTTCCTGGAGTTTTTGGGTTTGAACGGAAATCTCCGAGCCATACTCGGAAATCTCCGGTCCACCAGAGAATTTCGAGACTAAGTCCATTCAAAAATCAGCACTGACCAGTGATGATTATTGATTGGAAATAGTCCCGGAAATTTCCGGTGTCCGGACATTTCCGGCTGAGACTCGAAAATCTCCGGCCCCTTCGATTTTTCGGCACCTAAGTCCTTTTCAATTTCGGCACTGACCTCGGGCGAAGCTGAATCGGAAATAGAGCCGGAAATCTCCGGGGTCCGGAAATCTCCGGTCCGATGTCTGGAAAATCAACGAGCGTGCTAAAGTTTTCCAGGGCTAAGTCCAAATCAGATTCGGTACTGACCTCAGACGAACCTGATCCGGAAATAGCCCCGGAAATCTCCGGCACCCAGAGATATCCGAGCCTCAGTCCGGAGATTTCGGTTCAATTTGTCCAGCCTATATAAGGGCACGGGTGGAATGGCCGGTTCGGCCAGTTAATCCACCCCGTGCCCTAATCCTCTCTCTGTTCCGAAAAACTCAATTTCTTTCGATCCTTGCTATGGGTGGATCGTTCGAGGGATTCTCGCGTGCTTCTGGGATATTCTTCTCCTCTTCGAGGGCTTCGATTTCATCCGCACGTATTCCGCGATGTCTTCCAGTAACTCCTCGTTTTTCAAATCTAGGACGAAACTAGTTTTCGTTTAACCTAGCCGATTTAGTAGGTTGTTGCTTGTTTCCTTTGATAGAATTGCTCCCCTTGGTGCTCTACCCTCCACGTGCACATATCTGTTTTTCGTTCATAGATTTTGTTCCAATCTGTCAAAATTTCATGCAGACCGGAAATCACTGAGTCAGACTCGGAAATCTCCAAACCCCGGAGATCTCCGAGTCAGACCCGGAAATCTCCGGCCTACTCACAATCAAATCAGCTAAGGACAGAAACTTTGATTGCTAAAAACTTCTCTAGTACGTTTCATTTTCATTCTCGCACATGAGTGCTTATCCCATATGCTTTCCATCCTCTCTTTGATGTGTGTTTGCAGGTTCCAACCCTCGTGGCTGTTTCAAGCAAATTTCTTCCCGAGGAAGAGGCAAACCAGTTCATTCTCGCCCTCCAGCGGGTCCTCGAGTGAAGATAGCACACAAGCTGAGTCTGCAATTCTTCTCAGGAGAGCCACTGGGACTAGCAAGAAGAAGAGGCCCGAGCTCCGTATTGAAGACTTCAACAAAGGCAGTTTTCGCAAGTGGCGAAGTGAGCTATCCTACAACGTGGATTCTGATGATCCCAAGTTCTTTTGCACTGAGATGGCATGGCTCGACAGGGAAGTCTATCAGAAGTTCTCAATTGACAAGCCCATTTGTCCCATGAAGTGGATTGACTTTGACAAATTAATGAAGAAGGCTGGTTATTTTGGTGGTGCTGTCAAGGTCTGCCGTCTTCTGGGTTTGGAGCACTTGATGAGAACTGAGTGCAGTTACAGCGTATCTCTTATCCATCAGTTCTATGCTACTGTGGTGTTTGACTCCTCAGAGGATATTGGGATGACTTGGATGTCTGGCAGGCAGCGCTTGGCTTCCACTTTCCGAGAGTTTGCTTGGATTCTTGGCTGCCCCTTCAGTGGTTTGTCTGTTCCAGCTGGTGCCCGCATCCATGTCCATGGCATGTCTTACAACAAACATGTCATGACTGATCTTTACCAGCCTGGAGGAAGGATTGGCTCTCAGAATGGTCTCCTCCCTACTTATGATATTCTGCTTCGCATGTTCCGTTGGACCATTGCTCCCATTGCCGGCAATGCGGACAATATTGCCGGGGCTCTAGTCAACTTGATGGCCAAGGCTCATGCAGGGTATCTTGGTGAGTATGAGGTTGAGCAGGAGGCCTACAAAGTGGATGTCATGGATTTCATTTTCCAGGAGATGTCACTAGCTATTTTTGAGAGGAAATTCCTCCATATGCTCCATATGTGATGTTACTCATCAAGAGGCTCTACAAGCTTTCCGAGCAAGATGGTGATTATTTTGATGCAGCTTTTGGTACTCAGCCCCACAAGGCAGCCCTGCTTATCCAGAAATCTGCTCATCTTGTTCAACAACAAGCCACCATGCAAGATATCAACGAGGATGAGATTTTTGGTGGTCCATCTCGGGTTCCTTCCAATCTCAATATCAAGAAAGGTGCCAAGAAGAGTCGCCCATGGGTTGTTCGAGCAATTGAGAAAATCATGAACATGAACTGTTGCATTCACAGTGAAAACTACTCCATCTACTCTCAGAACCATCGCATTATGAAGCGTCAAGAAGAAATGATGGCTCATATGAAGATGCCTGCTCTGAAGCACCCTTTGAAGCCTGTGATTCCTTTTATGGATTGGAATGCAGATGGACTCACTTTTGATTGGGATGATGCAGTGCCCGAGGACAGCGATCTTGAGTATGATGATGATGATGCTGAGGAGGAGGATGATGATGCCGAGCAGGATTCCGACTCTTGAGTCGGGACGTTAGTTGAACCTCCTCCCTTTTTGGTATCTTGATGCCAAAGGGGGAGAAGTATCTCTAGGACTCTCGGGATTTGCATGGGTTGGGAGCACTTCTCTTTTTCTTTCTTTCATTTTGTTTTTAAGTGCTCCCTCTTATCGTGTTTGTTTATTTCTTCATGTGTGTGAGACATGAGTACCGTTAAATTCTCTATTGTAATAACTCTATTGTCTTAATTTGTTGCTTCTATTGTGTATTGTGTATTTGCGTGTTTTGTAAAATCTAGGGGGAGTCTTGATCCTAAGGAATGTGCACTTTGTATTCCAAAAACATCCTAAGAATAGTGCACTTACTTAGGGGGAGCTTCGTCTATTTTTTGCAAATCCGTTCTCCTTTCGTGTTGTCATCATTCGCCAAAAAGGGGGAGATTGAAAGTGCATTCTATGCACTCCCTGATTTTGGTGACTAATGACAACACAAAAGGTATTCTAATGTTTGTGATGAAGCATGCAGGTTCTATTACAGGTTGTTTGATAAAGAGGAACACTTATATTGCCTAATTCTCAATACTGCTTCACTGGGTCTTTCATCAGGATTTCAGTGAGGAGATTTCCGGGACTCGGAGATATCCGGTCCCCAGACCGGAGATCTCCGAGCTAATCAAATTTTTCCCTAAGTCATAAATCAGATGCGTACTAACTCCAACTCAAGCTGAGCCGGAAATGCTCTCGGAGATTTCCGGCGCTCGGAGATTTCCGAGCCCCAGTCCGGAGATCTCCGAGTGTCAGAAGATTTTCCACTAAGTCCAGAACTCAGAGTGCGTACTGACTCCAACACAAGCTTAGCCGGAAATGCTCAAGGAGATTTCCGGCGCTCGGAGATTTCCGAGTCCCAGTCCGGAGATCCCCGAGTGTCAGAGGAATTTCTACCAAGTCAAGAAGCCCAACCAGTACTGACCCCGAGCCTCGCACAACCGGATTTCCTACCGGAGATTTCCGGAGTCCGGAGATCTCCGGTCCTCAACCCGGATATTTCCGGGCTGGCGGCTGTACAACAGGCAGATTTTGGAGAGGGGTATAAATACCCCTCCACCTACCTCCAGCATTTTAAGCTTCCAGATTTTCTCTCTCCTCCATTGGTGCTGAAGCTTGTTTCTTCCGGATCTCCCAATCTAGCCACTCAAATCTTTTGATACTTGGGGATCTGAGGGAGAAGCCACCGAAGCGTTTTGATTTCCCCCCTCTATTTTTTGAGGGGCAACGAATCTAGGGTTCCTTTGTGGATAGCTAGGTTCAACCTTGTGTTTTGATCCTTTGTGGATTCCTTTGTGGAAGTGACCTGTTGTGGTCTTTGTGGGAGCCCCCAATTCAGTTGTGGTTGTGTGACTCACGTGTTTGTACGGGATCTTCTCCGCCCTTAAAGGAGTCCTTAGTGGAAGAGTGGATTCGCACCTTTGTGGTCGAATTGACAGGAGAATAGGGTGAGGCCTTTGTGGCGTTGAGCAAACCTTTGTGGTAGCTCACACCCCTCCAACGAGACGTACACCTATGTGGTGGAACTCGGGATAAAATCGCTGTCTTCGATATCCTACGGTTGTCTTGTTTCTCTCTCCTTTACTGCATCGTTAATTCCTGTACTAGTTTAGTTTCTTTGTTGTCTTTCACTTGTATCACCTAGTTGCACATCTAGACAACTTACTTTCCGCTAGCCTAAAACTGAAAAAGACATAAAATTTGGTCACCACCTATTCACCCCCCCCCTCTAGGTGGTCAACTGCCGTTCAGCCGAGTATCAAGAGGACGCGTAGTCCTCGCACCCGACGCAGCGCCCGAGCGGCTCCGCCCAAGGAAGGGCGGACCCCGCGGCACACACCGCCATGCTCATGGTGCAAGAACTTCTCCGCTACCAGCCTACCGCTGAGGCCCACGAGCAATGGTTGGAGCGCCTCAACCAATTCGTCGGCATCGCCATGACTCGCCCCGCTCCGTCGCAGTCCATCGTGCACCCCTCACTCGCGGGCATGGCTGCGCTAGACGCGCCTCCGCCTCCTCCAGGGCCCGCACCGGCCGCGACGCAGATGGCTGCCTCCCACGCGTTCTCGCCTCAAGACTGCCAGATCGTGCAGCGCACCGCGCCAGACGCGCGCGTGGGATGGAGCTCTAGCGCAACCCCCAGAACCGCCTCATAGAAGAAAGTGGCCAAGCGGGCCAGCAGAACCGCGGCGCGCTGCAGCACGGAGTCGCCACGTATGCCACGGCTGCATGGCGTTCACCCGCTCCCTGCGCCGCGTGGTCTGGCCCCCGACGTTCAGGCCGGCTCTCCCCAAGGGTACGACAGCTCCAGCAACTCCATCGAGTTCCTAAAGCTCTACACCACCTCCATCCAGGCGGCAGGCGGAGACGACAAGGTCATGGCCAACTGGTTCTCCCACGCGCTTCGCGACTCTATGCTGTCGTGGCTCCTGAACCTCCCGGAGGACTCTGTGAACTCTTGGGAGGAGCTCTGCAAGCAGTTCGTCTCCAACTTCAAGTGGACATACGAGCGCACGCTCACCCACAACGACCTGCGCGTTGTGGTGCAGAAGAAGGCTGAGACCCTCTGCAAGTACATCTAGCGCTTCAGTCATGTGCGCAACAAGATCCCGAACATCCCTGACACCAAGTCATCGCCGCCTTCCACGAGGGTGTCACGAACAGCAGGATGCTCGAGAAGTTGGGCATCCACGACAAGTTTACCTCTGTGGTGAAGCTGTTCGACTTGGCTGACAAGTGCGTCAAGGCTAAAGAGGGACTCCTCTTCGTCAAAATGTCCTCGTGAGGGACGAACATGCTGCGGGGTCCAAGAGCCAGAAGAAGAAGGAGGAGCCCAAGTGCAAGGCCACCACGGTCTTTGCGGCAGAGCCTAACGCTAAGGGCACCCGCAGGGACTCCCCCGATCCTGGGGAGAGAAAGGACGACCATCGTTCTTTCTGTATCTACCACAACAGGCGCGGCCACTCTACGGAGACCTGCTTCGACCTCAAGAGGCTGAGCAAGGAGCGCGAACAAGAAGAGGGCAGCGGCAGCCGCGGTCGAGGTAGTGGCTACCGCGGAAGAGGACGCAAGGGCGGCTACCAGAAGCCATCAGGCCAACGCCGCTGAGAAGAACGGCAACCTCCCTGATGAGGAACATGGAGGCTACCAAGCTCCGAGAGGTGCTATTGCCTGCATCCTCGGTGGGGCATAGGCGCCCAAATTGAACAACCAGTTCAAGAAGTTCGCTCGCGAGCTCAACGCTGCCCTCCCTAGAGTCGAGACCTCCAGGCCCCTCGAGTGGTCGCAGTACATCATCGCCATTGACACGCAGGACCACCCCAAGTCCACCAAGACTGTTGGAACCCTCCCGCTAGTCTACAGCCCCACCATCAACAACATCGCCGCCTCCAAGACGCTCATCGATGGTGGTGCAGGCCTGAATGTCATCTCAATCGAGACGTTCGAAGCGCTTCAAGTGCCCTACAAGCGGCTCATGCCTACTAGGCCCTTCACGGGAGTCACCAGCGGCTCAATCGAGCCTCTGGGGCAGGTCAGGCTTGCCGTCACCTTCGGCAACGAGGAGAATTACCCCACTGAGCACATTGACTTCGATGTTGCACACATCGGCCTGCCATACAACGCCATCCTCGGCTACCCCGCCCTCGCGAAGTTCATGGCCGTCACGCATCATGCCTACAATATGGTCAACATTCCCGGCAGCGCTGGCACCATCACCATCCGTGGACATGTCCTTGATGCTACGCGCGCTGTCGAGACAGACTACAAAGCGGCCGCCATGGAATTCCCTGCTGATGAGGACATGGAGCCTCTCGAGAGGCCCAAGAAGAAGAAGCAGTTTTTCTTTCAGGAGTCAGCCGCCACAAAGAAGGTCTCTCTGAGCTCCAGTAGCTCGGGGGCTGAGGGCTCGGGGGCTAGCGTCACCATTGGCGCTGCACTGCCTCCCAAGTAGGAAAGCGCACTTGTCGCCTTCCTCCGGGCAAACTCTGACATGTTCGCTTGGACTCCGTCAGACATGTCCGGTGTACCGAGAAGGTGATTGAGCACCACTTGGCCGTGTGTCCAAACGCACGCCCCGTCAAGTAAATGGCAAGAAAGCAAGCCCCCGAGAAGCAAGAATTCATTGTCAAAGAGGTCGAGAAGCTAAAAGCGGCAAAAGTCGTCCGCGAAGCGCACCCCCCTTGGCTCTCCAACGACGGTTGTCCCAAAACCCGCCGGAGGAGGCCGCCTCTGCATCGATTACACTGATGTCAACAAGGCCTGCCCCAAGGACCCTTATCCCATGCCAAGAATCGACCAGATCGTGGAATCCACGGCAGGCTGCGACCTCCTCTGCTTTCTCGATGCCTTGTCTGGTTATCACGAGATTAAGATGGCTAAGGAAGAAGAGCAGAAGACGGCATTCCGCACCCCTGTGGGTGTGTATTGCTATGTCGGCATGCCCTTCGGCCTGAAAAACGCTGGCGCCACCTTCCAGAGGCTCATGAGGATAGCCCTTGGCGAGCAAATGGGCAGAAATGCAGATGTCGGGGGGCTGCCCCCCGGGTAGGGACAGATCCCGGAATGATTCAATAAGATGCCAACAGTACTTGACCTTTCGCATGAGCAAGGGACACCCCCTGGTGTGCTGAAGGGGCAACTTGACCCTTGAGCGTTGCTAGAGTGCAAAGTGCCTCCTGGCAGGCGCAAGGGTCAGCTCTAGCAGCTATAAATAGACACCCCCGACCTTCACAATGGCAGCACAAGCATCAGCGGGTGGTTCCTCTAAGAACTAGCTTCTCGAAGATGTCTTTGCTGATAGGCTAAGACATCTTCGGGAGGCTAGGCCTAGAGATACTCATCCTGAGACGAGCTTGGACGCCTCCGGAGAGGATGCCGGATCTCGGGCTCCGAGGAAACTCCCGGAAGGAGGTGTACCCGGCTTTACCGGATAGGTAGTCCGGATAGGTACTAACCGGAGTGTATGTATCGGTCTTGATCTTATGTAGGAGAGGCTCACAGTGGCAAGCGAGGAGGTAGCCGGCGTAAGGGCTCCCGGTAGGCCGTCAACGGTCTATAGCAGGCTTTCCCGTCTGTCGCGGGGGGATGTACCATTCCGCCTGACACGGAAGCATGGTCACCTCCCGCCTGACACGGAAGCATGGTCACCTCCCGCCTGACACGGGAGCGCGTCAGCCGGTACGACCACAGTACGACAAGACCTGACATGCCTAGCCCGGCAATCCGGAAAAGGCTATCCGGGATGGGCCAGGACATGTCTTGTCTCTGGCAGGGGGACAATGATGGTTCAGGACGGCGCCTGCTGTCCTCATCAATATGATGACGCAGGGGCTATGCCGGATAGCGCGGCGACTAGCTCACGCTAGCCGGTGACGGCATGCCGGTTAGGCCTGTCCGGTGGGGCCGAGCCGATTTAGGGTTGCCAGCCCTCCTGGCCGGAACTCTATAAAAGGCGCCATAACTGCCTCTGTGAAGGAGAGACCAAGTTGGGAGCCAAAACTATAGCCACATTTACTCTTAGAGCATTTACTTCTTCATACCTTGAGTTCATCTAGTTCTTTGTACTCCTTCCTTTGAGAGATCCAGCAGCAGTTTGTAACTCTTGTACCACAACTATATAGAGAGGAAAGGCAGGAGTAGGGGTGTTACCTCCTCACGAGGGCCCTGAACCTGGGTATATCGTGTGTGTGTTGTGTGCCTTCGTGCATTTGTTCGTGTTTGTTAGATCTTCCCCCTCGCACTTTGATCTTGTTTCTTGTTCCTGGGAGATCTCGGTTATACCGGGATCCTCCTTACGTGGGCTATTCGGCTCGCTATCCCTCCCCGGATCCACCAACGTCCATCGGCCCCACACATTAGCCATCCTATGGCATCTGCCGTGACACCACCACGACAGTTGGCGCCCACCGTGGGGCGGACAGAGGCGTTGGCTGGTGTAGACATCCGGACGGGCTCCCCTGTTCACTTCGATGTTCGGGTTCTCTCTGGCCTGGTCGTAAGACTAGGGGAGATGGACTTCGTCTGCGACAACGCAGGATGCTTCCGGAACAGACCTTTTCCGGTGAACGGATGTCTCATTGACTTTGGTGGTTTCACTACCTACGTCGCCACCGAGGTTGTCTTTAGCTACCCGGACATGGTCCTGGAAGCTGAGGACCCTCCAATGCTCTGCGCTGCTCGGGGTCTGCGTGCCGGTCGCCCCCCGAGTTCCGTCGCCGTAATGATGGTCGGGGCAACCGAGGAGGAGTACCAGGACGCTGACGGCGATACCGGGAGCGGCCACATCCGTTTGGCCAAACCCCCGCAGGAAAGAGCTGCGGCCCGGGATGGCGATCCACAGCCGTCCCAGCCGCGGCGTCGTCCGGATCCCCTCTCGGGCCTGGTGGCCAAGTTAACTGTACCTATGGCCGCTGAGGCAGATACCCAGGCCACTTCGGCTGAGTTGGAGGAGCAGCGGAGGTTGCTACTCGCCGAAGCGCAGGAGATCGCCGAGATACGTCGCGAGCTCGTTGCTAGCCTCCGGGAGTACAATGCAGCTCACGGATTCCTTAAGATAGACTCCCGGGACAAGCGCATCGCGGATCTGCGCAAGAAAGGAAGAATGGTGAATGAGGAGCTGGCAGGTGGAGCAACAACCAGTCACACGGGAAGTCGGATTTCAGCGGGGAAGCAGGTGTACAGCTCACCGGCGAAAACTCTTAGGGCCGCCGAAGCCGCCATGGCCGAATTGGTGGGGTTATCCGGTGAGGCCCTACGCAAGCAGCAGGAGCGAGTAAACGAGTTGGTGATTGAGGCCAACCGTCAGAATCAGGCCTTCAAAAAGAAGAACCCCGGGGCAGGATCTCAAGTGCACTCGGCAAGACCCAATAGCCAGAAATCGGACGGGGAGGCCTCTTCCCCGCATCCAAGCAGAAGCAAGAGCAAGAGCAAGATCCGGAGCCGGAGTCGAGGTTCCGGGAAGAACAAGCAGCTACAAACCTATGACCCGGCCTTCGCGGGTATCCAGCAAGTCGGGCAAGCCGGACAGCGTAACTCGGGGCAGGCGGGAAGTACCCGTGAGGATGGTAACCTGGGTGTAGGAAACAATAACCCGGTCAGCCGTGGTAATCCACCCGGGAACCACCCTCATGCTCAGGGAAACCCACAGAGCGAGGTCGCCTATGTTCCCCAGCAGGCCGTGATCCCTGCGCAAAACAGGCTCAACGATGGCAACTCGAGGCTGCAGCAGCTCGGGTATCAGCCAGACGAGAACCCTTTGGGGTCTCGGATAGGAACCAGGCAGCTGAACCCGGCAGATGCCAGATTCCGGCTCGACCGGATTCACCAATCCGAGTTGGTGGAAGAGCAAGGACCTCCGGACCTGCCTGCTTCGGACCTCGGATCATGTGGGAACCACCTGTTCGGAACTTTCAGCTCAACATAGGTGCCAAGACCTATGACAGCAGCAAGAAGCCGGAGGACTGGCTAACCGACTATGTAACAGCAGTAAGCATAGCCGGTGGAAACAGACGATGGGCAGTACGATACGTACCGCAGATGTTGGAAGGACCTGCCCGGATCTGGTTGAACAACCTGAGAGCTGGCAGCATAGACTGCTGGTTAGACTTTGAGGAAGCATTCATCAGCAACTTCACCAGCACGTACAAAAGGCCTAACATGCCTCAACAGCTCGCCATCTGTAGGCAAAGGAGCAACGAGACCGACCGGGAGTACCTTACCCGGTGGAGCAATATTCGCAACTCTTGTGAAGGAGTGGTAGAGGCACAGGCCATCTCCTGGTTTGCACAAGGATGCCGGCATGGCTCTATGCTGTGGCAGAAGTTGCAAAGAAAGATGCCAACGACCTTGGCAGAGACCATGCGCATCGCCGATACCTACACGCTTGGAGATCCCATGCAACCCCTGGTGGATGTCGGTGACTCCAACAGGAGGAATGCGGGACCTCAGCGTTCGGGACCGAGCAGGAGCCATGATCGCCAGGAGTTCGGCCAGAAGAGGAATCAGCCCGAGTACCACCATGCCGCACAGCACGCCGCAGCAGTTACCCGGGAGCAGGAGGATGCCGGCAACAGCCAGCGTCAAAAGACAAGTGGCCCGGCTTGGGGTCAGAGTCAGGAGGTGCAAAAGACCTGGGTGGAACAAAAGAAGCCCCTGACATATGAGGAAATGCTGAACAAGCCATGCTGCTACCATACTCTGGAGGCCAACAAGCCCGCAAACCACTCTACTCGGCAGTGCAGCTGGTATCAGCGCACGTTGCAGGAAGGCAGCTCGGGAGCTATTCGGCAGAGTGCTCCGGCATCTCGGCCCAATATCCCGAGACCCCCTCCTCCGACATTGGGGGCCAACGCTGTCCGAATCAACCCGCCTCCGCGAGGACCCCCACCTCGGCCGGTGAATCTAGTGCACACCCGGAACGACAGCGGTGCAGGACCCAGTAACCAAGGCGGACAGCAGCAGAGCAACTACCGGGAGGCACATCAAAGCTATGTGGTGTTCGTGACCGAACCCACTGACCGAAGGAGTGTGCGGCAGCGTGCCCTGGAGGTGAATGATGTGATCCCGGCGGTGCCCAAGTTCTTGCACTGGTCCGAGATGGAGATCACGTGGAACCGGAAGGATCACCCCAGGGTTATGCCTAAGCCGGGGGCGTATGCCTTGGTGGTGGACCCAACTTTTGTCGGACCCAACCTCAACGTCCGCTTCAGCCGGGTTCTGATCGACAATGGCAGTGCCATTAACATCATGTACAAGGACACGATGCTAAAGCTGGGGGTGTCCATGAACACCTTACTGCCTACCGAGACAACCTTCCACGGCATTGTGCCCGGAGTCTCTTGCTCACCCATGGGAAAGATCTGGGTTGAGGTGCTATTCGGAACTCGGGAGAACTGCCGAACCGAGAGCTTGGAGTTCGAGGTCGTGGACCTCGAGAGCCCGTATCACGCACTGATCGGCAGACCGGCCCTCGCCAAGTTCATGATCTCGACTCACATGGGCTACCTCAAGATGAAGATGCCGGGACCTAACGGCGTAACCACCATCTCCGGAGACCACAAGCGCTCCATGGAATGTGCCTCGGCGGGGTCGTGCTAGGCTGAGTCTCAGGTGATCGCGGAAGAAAAGAAGAGGATTCAGCAGGTGGTGGCAATGGCCAAGACCTCCCAACTCGGAATGCCCGGGATGGTGAACGAAGAGCAGGGGGCATCATTTCAGCCCCCCAAAGAGACCAAGAAGGTGTGTGTGGACCCCAGCAACCCGGAGCGCCAAGTTATCATTGGCAGCAACCTGGACAACAAATAGGAAGGCGAGCTCGTCGACTTCCTCCGTGAGAATCGGGATGCTTTTGCGTGGTCGAGTGACGACCTGCAAGGTGTCCCGAGGGAGTTGGCTGAGCACTCTCTGTTTGTTAGACCGGATGCGAAGCCGGTGAAGCAACCAACTAGGCACCTCTCGGATGAAAGAAGAGCCACGGTCATGGAGCATCTAGCTATACTGCTGGCCGCTGGATTCATAATGGAAGTGTTGCACCCGGATTGGATATCGAATCCGGTCCTGGTAGAGAAGAAGAAGGATGATCCCCTCCTGCTTAATGTGTGGCGCATGTGTATCGACTTCACCAATCTCAACAAAGCATGCCCGAAGGACCCCTTCCCACTGCCCCGGATATATCAAGTGATAGACTCCACTGCCGGGAGTGAGCTTTTGACTTTTTTAGATGCCTGTTCTGGTTTTCACCAGATAGCTTTGAATCCGGATGATCAATTGAAAACTGCTTTTATTACCCCTTATGGGGCTTATTGCTATCGTGTCATGACTTTCGGTTTGAGGAATGCTGGTGCTACATACCAGAGGTGCATGCAGAAATGTTTGCATGACCAGATAGGCCGAAATGCCGAGGTCTATGTCGACGACATAGTCATAAAAACAAAAGAAAAAGCCTCACTAATAGATGATCTGAGGGAAACATTCAAAAACTTAAGAAGGTTCCGGATGAAATTGAACCCTGATAAATGCACATTTGGTGTTCCGGTAGGGAAGTTACTCGGTTTCCTCATCTCAAGCCGGGGAATCGAGGTCAACCCAGGTAAAATTCGTGCTATCGAGAGCATGAAATTGCCTGTGCGTCTCAAGGATGTGCAGAAGTTTACCGGGTGTCTTGCATCCCTAAGTCGGTTTGTGAGTCGACTTGGGGAGAAGGCCTTGCCCATGTACCAACTGATGAAGAAGAGCAAGACATTTATTTGGACCCCGCAGGCTGACGCGGCGTTCAACGATTTGAAGAGAATGCTCTCAACAGCACCCGTGTTGGCATCCCCGTTACCCAAGGAACCTATGCTGCTGTATATTGCCGCAACCAACTGAGTAGTCAGTGTGGCAATGGAGGTAGAAAGGGAAGAAGGGGGCAAGCTGATACAGAGGCCGGTGTATTACCTCAGTGAGGTGATCTCGGAATCCAAGCAGAACTACCCGCACTACCAGAAAATGGCGTATGGGGTGTACATGGCAGTGACCAAGCTCAAGCACTACTTTCAGGAACACCCGGTCACAGTGGTATGCGAAGCTCCTCTGGCCGAGATCATCGGTTGCAAGGACGCTAGCGGCCGGGTAGCCAAATGGGCCATCCAGTTGTCTCCATACGCTCCGGCGTATGAGAGACGAGATGCCATCAAGTCGCAGGCGCTGCCGGACTTTTTGGTCGACTGGGCCGAGATGCAGTATGAACCTCCGATGCCGGATTACAATTTCTGGAGGATGCATTTCGATGGCTCAAAGGCTAAGATCGGATTGGGTGCCGGAGTGGTCCTCACTTCCCCAAAACAAGATGTACTGAAGTATGTGCTGCAAATTCATTTTCGGGCATCCAACAATGTCGCAGAATATGAGGCCTTGGTTCATGGACTGAACGTCGCCAAGGAGATCGGCATCCGCCGGATAGAATGTTTCGGCGACTCCGACCTCGTAGTGCAACAGGTGTCGGGGAATTGGGATGCCCTCGATGCAAAAATGGCCTTGTACAGATTTCATGTACAGAAAATATCCGGATTTTTTGAAGGATGCGAGTTCAAGCATATACCCAGAGGAGAAAACGAGGCAGCGGATGTCTTGTCCAAGCTAGGTTCATCTCGGGATGCCATCCCACCCGGGATAGCCCTGGAGCATTTGAGGAAGCCATCTATTCAACCCTCGCCCGAGTCGGATTCTATCTTCATCCCCAAGGAACCTGGTGCAGATGCAGTACCAATGGAAGTAGATGTCGGGAGCGTCACATCAAACCCGGGGACTGCATCACAATGCTCAGAGAGGCAAAGAAAGATGATGATGGAGGTGATGTCGGCAGAGCCAATGGACGTAGACGCTCCCGTGTTCCCGGTTCGACCTGTCCCGGGATGGGCACAGCCCATTATGGCTTATATCTTGGAAGGAACCCTCCCGGAAAATGAAGTGGAAGCCCGGCAGATAATGCGAAGATCAAAGGCATACACCGTCATCAATCAAGAGTTATACAAGAGGAGTGTCACTGAGGTACTCCAGAGATGTGTAGAACCGGCAAAAGGACAAGAGATGCTCCTGGAAATACATCAGGGGGAGTGTGGGCATCATGCATCATCACGGGCCCTGGTGGCAAAAGTGTTCCGGCATGGGTTCTACTGGCCCACTGCGCTGCAACAAGCAGAAGATATTGTCCGGAAGTGTGGAGGATGCCAGAGATTTGCTCACCGGATACACATGCCGGCGTCAGCACTGAAAACAATCCCCATCACTTGGCCATTCGCAGTTTGGTGTTTGGATATGGTCGGTCAGTTCAAGCCAGCAAGAGGCAATATGACACACATACTGGTTATGGTGGACAAGTTCACCAAGTGGATAGAAGTCAAGCCAATCCGGAAGTGTGATGGACACACCGCTGTGCAATTCCTGAAAGACATCATCTTGAGATACGGATACCCGCACAGCATTATCACGGATAATGGCACCAATTTTGCTGTGGGGGAATTCGCTCGATTTTGTGCTGAGAAGGGAATCCGGCTGGATGTAGCATCAGTCGCACACCCGGAAGCAAACGGGCAAGTCGAAAGAGCAAATGCCTTAGTCTTAGCCGGTATCAAAGCTCGTTTGATCGAACCACTGTTGAGAACTCCGGGATGCTGGATAGAGGAGTTACCGGCGGTGTTATGGGGTCTCCGGACTACACCGAATAGATCTACCGGGTACACACCATTTTTTATGGTATACGGTGCCGAGGCAGTACTCCCGACCGACATACAATATGATGCCCCGAGAGTGACAATGTTCACCGAGACCGAGGCAAAGGAGACCCGAGAAGATGATGTAGATTTACTCGAAGAGGCAAGAGAATTGGCACTATCTCGGTCTGCAATTTATCAACAGAATCTCCATCGCTATCATAGCCGGAAAGTGCACCCGAGGGTGTTCCGAGAAGGGGATCTGGTGCTGAGGCTCATCCAACGCACGGCCGGAATGCATAAATTGTCACCTCCATGGGAGGGACCTTTTGTGATAAGCAGGGCATTGCACAATGACTCTTATTACCTTGTAGATGCACATGAGGCTAGGAAAGGTGTAATGGACAAATCCGGTGAGGAAACCAAGCGTACATGGAATGTAGCACTACTTCGCCCCTTTTACACGTAAAGGGCTCAGTGTATGTTGTATCTCAGTTTTTAGTATTAATGAAAGTAAGGCACCCCGGGAGGAACCCGGGGACTGCCTGGTTATGTGCATGTCTTGTTATTATTTTTGTCAAGTTCATGTGTTGTTTTATACCGGCATCTCGGGAAGGAACCCGGGGACTGCCGGGTTGCTATCTTTTATGTTATTTGTATGCCGGGAAAGTTCCGAGTTCGATTCTCAAAGTCAAAGTAATGTATGTCATGTGAAATCATCTTGTGACTCGACTGACGCACGCCGAAATGGTAGTCAAGAGCTAAGAGAGGGAAGGTGGGAAACACGAAAATGGTCTCGGGGACTCGGAGCAGGAACTTATCCGGCATACCGGTTTTTTACTAACTCCATTATTTTTTATGTCGGGAATTCGGTTAGCCGGAACTCGGATTATTTTAAGTAATGTATGCCGTATGTGGAGTTTTGTGACTCGACTGTCGAACGCCGAAATGGTAGACAAGAACAAAAATTACCTAAGTACGGTAAACATTAAAGGCAATTCGGGAACTCATAACAGAATAAATTGACATAAGTTGTTCGGATAGATAGCTTAGTACGAAACGAAAATAATATAAGTGTATGTTACATCTTGCACCCGGCATCCCGGGGATTTAACGAGTCTACTATTAAGTATTGCTAAGTAATAGAAGAAGTCGGCTTCTCGGCGGAGACACCAGCAGAAGGAGCGACCCCGGGAGCAGCATCAGCAGGAGCAGCAGTCCCGGTGGCATCAGCAGAAGCGGTAGTCCCGCTGGCAGCAGCGGGAGCAGCGGTCTCGGGAGACGCAGCAGGAGCAGCTTCGGCTTCAGTTCCGGCAGCGGTACTCGGGACGTCGGGGTGCACCTCGGTCTGGAAGACCTCGGGTCTCAGCTAAGTCGTAACATCCCGGGGAACCACGCTCTCGGCCGCGGCACCGGAGGCAGCGTCATCTTCTTCCGGGGCCTCGTCATCCGCGTCGCCGGTCGCGCCGGTTTCTTCGTCATCCTCATAGTCAGATTCGGAGTCGAAAGGAATGATGCTGGCAGTGAAGGCGCGGATGCTGGACCACGAGGCGATGCGGTGCGCCACCTCTTGTCGCCGCAGGCGCTGGATCGCCTCCAGATCAAGACCTTCTTACCAGCTAAGTACTTGGGTCAAGACCTGGTCGGCACCAGCCCGCGCACCGGAACGCTTCCAGGCGTGAATGCGCCTCCCGGCACACTGCAGTGCGCTCGCGAGCTCGGCAACCGAAAGTGTCGCGCGGATACTCGGCCACAGTGCGCCGTGGACATGGATCGCAGCGCTAAGCAACTCCGTCTCGATAGACCGAAGAGGCACTATCCGGGCCTTCATGGCGGTGAGGTGATTCTCGATGTCCCAGGCTTCCGAGACAGGGCCCTTCCCGGCGCGCTTCTCTCGGGCGGCAGCAACGGCAAGAACAGCAGCCTCCCGGGAGTGCTCAAATTCCCCTTTAAAAAGAAGAGCTGTCAAA
The DNA here is from genome assembly GCA_026929855.1 of Poa annua. NCBI lineage: Eukaryota > Viridiplantae > Streptophyta > Magnoliopsida > Poales > Poaceae > Poa > Poa annua. The sequence goes on from CM049426.1 coordinate 77,235,721, forward strand.
CGGCTAGGTCATAAGAAAAGCAACAGCAAACAAAGAAAGCAACAAGAGAAGAGGGATGTCGATCCACTTACTGTTAAGATCCCGGTTCAGTACAGTGAGCTCGGAGAGCCAAGTATCGGACCGTGACCGGAGGAGAGCCAGACCGGTCTCGGCAAGATGCGCACGCTCCTCGGACTGGTCCAAGGTTTCCTTTTGCTTCTTGGTCGCCTCGATGAAGCGCGTCTTCATCTCGGTCGCAACAGCCTTGACTTTTTTGAGCTCGCCGTTGAGCCGCGCGATCTCGGCTTGCGTGGTGGCAAGTGCGGCCTTCTGGTCTACCGAGACCTTGCGCGCGGCGTCTCGCTCCTCCCGGAGGCGCTCCTCGCACTTCTTGGACTGACCGAGGTCAGCAAGAACTCGGTTGAAGATGCTGCAGCGTTTCTTGCTGCACTCCTGAAATCAAGACAAAGAAGGAGGAATCAGCCTGGGAAAAATGTAAGGAAATCGGGAGAGTCCGGAATCTCTAGCGCAGAAAATGCTACCCGGTTGGGAGGATCTCAGGGACTCGGTGTCCGAGTCCTGAAATTTTCTCTAAGATTGGAGCCTAGTGATCTACTATTCGGTGGAATCTAGAGCACTAAGCACCAATCTCGGGGACTAGTGGTTATGGAGCAAATTTTGAAACAAGCTACCCGGTTGGGAGGATCTCAGGGACTCGATGTCCGAGTCCTGGAATTTTCTCTAAGATTGGAGCCCAGTGATCTGCTATTCGGTGGAATCTAGAGCACTAAGCACCAATCTCGGGGACTAGTGGTGGTGGAAGGAACAAATATTTTTTGATGAAAGAAATAGAACAAGCTTACCTCGGTCACCCGAGTAACATCCAGCGCGGCCACCTGGAGAGCGTGCAGAGCTTGAGCGTTGTGGCTTGGGCCTGCAGCGTGCAAGTCTCCCGCGGTCTCGGAGGCGTTGGCGGCAAGCCAGGTCTGGCTGTATTCATCAACAACCCGTATGCCGGAGCCGCCGGGCGCGCGGGTAGCAGCAATATCCCGGGATCCTGAAGCCACAAAGGAGCTAACGGTTGCTCGCAACATCCGCAAGGCAGCAGTAGGGATCTCGGCGGGAGGCGGTGGTAACGATGAAAACGTACCCATGCGCAGCACCAAGTCTTGGGCCGAAGATGTCGGGGCAGCTGCAGGCTTGGCAGAAGTTGTTTTCTGCCCAGCAACCTTGGGGCGCGACTTCGCGACAGGTGGATCAGCTGGCCGGGAGGAGACTGCGGGCCGTTTCTCCGGGGCAGTCTTGTCCGAAGCTTGCCGGGAGGGACCGCTTGGCACGGACTGCCGGGGAGGGCTCAGGATCTCCGCCTCAAGCCCGGGCACCCGGCGCGGACTTTCCGGAAGAAGAATGTCTCCCGAGGTGGTCGTGGCCTGCACCGGGATCTCGTCGATCACCGGGCAAGCATCCGGAGTCACAGTGGTAGCCGGTGCGGCATCGGAGGCAGCAGGCTCGCTTCCTCGAGTAGAAGGGCGAGGAGGAGAAGGGGAACCCCGAGCCGGGCTGGGAGTCCGAGTTCCGGGAGGAGGAGGAATAGCAGGTGACGGGAGGTCGAGTGCGTCCGTGAAAGAAAAATATCTCAGTAATAATTTGTGGAGAAGGCAAAATCATGTGGCATAAGGCAAGGAGAGTGTACCTGGAGTACACAGTGGGAGGGCCCCTTTGCCGGCGCCGAGGAGGCTTCTCGGCCGTTTGTTTATTCGGCTCACTCCTCTTGGGGGGGTTGCCGGAGTTATCGGCAGCCTCGGTGTCGGAAGCCGCGCGCTTCCGGCTCTCGGCGCGTTTGGTCCCGGCCGTCGGCTTCGGAACCACTGCTGAGGCCCAGTTGAGAGGAAGAGCGTCAATCACATCGAGAATTTGGCAGTCAATCTCATCCTCATCATCCGAAGAAATGGAAACTGCCTCTGAGGTTGAAGGGTTACCCGGGGCAGCAGCTTTGACTAGAGGAATGGCGAGATGGTCCTCGCCGTCGGGGTCCTTTCTCGGCATCTTAGCCGGCACCGGGATGTTCGGCACGAAATTCCCGTTGGCGTGGACTGCGTCCTCCTCGGCTTGCCGCTCGAATAACTACGCAAACAAATCACCACATGATGTCCATGTCGGTTTCCAGGTGAACGCGAGTGCAAAGGCAAATGTACGAAAAACAGACAGGAGCACCTGTTTTTCCGGGATCCCCCAATGACACCCCAAACATACTCATCCGACATCTTCGTCCGAGCAATGGCTCGGACACGTCGGACGACCGCGGGACGGTCCAGAGGGAAAATACTGGTCCTGGTGGGGTCATAGCTCCCATCCATATGGCACATCTTGTGCACTCGGGTTTGCAGAGGGCAGACGCGGCGGATAATGAAGCAGCGCAAGAGATCGTCGCCGGTCATCTTGTTGGTCAGCACCGCGAGGACGTCGTGCATGCACTTGACCTCTTCGGTGTCGGGGAACCGTTTCCAGAGATTGAACTTGCGAGGAGGACCATCGACGAACTCCGGCAAATTTATGAAATCCGGATTCGACGATCCCGGACCATCTCCCGAGTTCTCCCGGTTCTTCACGTAGAAGAAGCTGCGCTGCCACTTCCGGCAGGATTCTAGTCCTTTGACTATAGGGAATCCGGAGTCAGCACGAGGGATGATGGTGGCCGCTCCGCAATCGACCAAGTCTTTTACTTTCTGATCCGGGTTGGGGATGACTTGGCGACGAAGGATGAAATACCTGGCCCAAAGATCCATGAAGGGCCACACGCCGAGATATGCTTCCGCATAGGTGGTGAAGATCGAAAGCATCATAATGGCGTTAGCTGGGAGATGATGCGGTTGGAGGCTGTAGGTGTCGAGGAAGTCGCGGAAGAAGGGACTAGCTAGAAGCCCAAACCCACGCTCGAAATGCGTAAGGAATACAACGTATTCCCCGGGTTGGGGTTCTGGCTGAACCTCACCCTCCGGAAGACGGCTCTCAACTTCTGGCGGAATCCGGTGAGTCCGGTACAGCCAGTCCAGGTCCCATTGTTTGGTCTCGGATCCATCCCAGCACTCCCGGATACTTTCTTCACCCATGTCGGAGAAGTCTGCAGATGAATCCGGGCTACTCTGCAGGCGCAGCGGCGGTTAGTCGGAATTAGTCTACCGGGAGCTAAGATGCCGGATCGCAACTGCTAAACACAACCGGGTTCCTGGCAAATGACATCTACCGTGTGCTAGAAAATCAAAACAAAAAGGAGGAAAATAGGTTCGGGCTAAACTCAAACGACGCAGAGTGCGAGCAAAAGGCATAAGTCCTACATCGACTAGCATCGCCGCAATGCACCCCGTGCGCGCCGCTCGAGTCGCGCTCACCGGTGGCGGCTCAACCGCGGGTGCGTTAAGGCACGGCCGAAGGCGAGCGGTTATTCTACTAAAGGAGATCATCGGAGCGGGGAGACCAACTCACCGGAGAAGAGGAGGTCGGTGACGGCGAGGGCGACGGCGTTCGGGCTTCGGAGAACGGCGAGGGCGGCGGCGTTCGGGCGACGAATGCAGCGGCGGCGATGCTCTCGAGACAATGGTGAAGGAGAAGCAAGGAAGAGGAAGGAGGAGAGGAAACCGTTCCGGTCCCCTATTTATGGGGGGATTCCGGAGCGGTTCCCAGTTTTCCCGCCCACGATCTCCACGGTCGTGGGTGGGATCTGTTTTGCGCAACGTGCCACGTGGCGCTGGCCGGAGCGCCCGATCCAGCCACACCGAGGGTCACACGGCCCCAACGGTTGGGCTCCGGATCGGCTGCGGCTCCCGGCGCAGGAACCCAGGCAATAGCGTGCTTGAGCAGAAGCACTCGAGTGCATTTCTGCTCAGACGGGACGTCGTGTGGGGCCCAGCTCGCAATCTCGAGTTCAGCACGAAGCCAATGGTCGAGATTCACTGAGACTGCGTTATCCGGTTGCAGGCTTCGCCTCCCGGTTAAAACAGTCTCGGTAAGAAGGTCTCAGGAGAAATCAATATCGGCAAGAAAACGGAGGATGATGTCGTGTGTTCTCGAAAGATAGTTGCTATTTAAAGCTGATCCCGCACATCATCCGAGGTCGTTGTGCAGCACCAGCTTCGGGGACTAGTGTCGGGGGGCTGCCCCCCGGGTAGGGACAGATCCCAGAATGATTCAATAAGATGCCAATAGTACTTGACCTTTCGCATGAGCAAGGGACACCCCCTGGTGTGCTGAAGGGGCAACTTGACCCTTGAGCGCTGCTAGAGTGCAAAGTGCCTCCTGGCAGGCGCAAGGGTCAGCTCTAGCAGCTATAAATAGACACCCCCGACCTTCACAATGGCAGCACAAGCATCAGCGGGTGGTTCCTCTAAGAACTAGCTTCTCGAAGATGTCTTTGCTGATAGGCTAAGACATCTTCGGGAGGCTAGGCCTAGAGATACTCATCCTGAGACGAGCTTGGACGCCTCCGGAGAGGATGCCGGATCTCGGGCTCCGAGGAAACTCCCGGAAGGAGGTGTACCCGGCTTTACCGGATAGGTAGTCCGGATAGGTACTAACCGGAGTGTATGTCTCGGTCTTGATCTTATGTAGGAGAGGCTCACAGTGGCAAGCGAGGAGGTAGCCGGCGTAAGGGCTCCCGGTAGGCCGTCAACGGTCTATAGCAGGCTTTCCCGTCTGTCGCGGGGGGAAGTACCATTCCGCCTAACACGGAAGCATGGTCACCTCCCGCCTGACACGGAAGCATGGTCACCTTCCGCCTGACACGGGAGCGCGTCAGCCGGTACGACCACGGTACGACAAGACCTGACATGCCTATCCCGGCAATCCGGAAAAGGCTATCCGGGATGGTCCAGGACATGTCTTGTCTCTGGCAGGGGGACAATGATGGTTCAGGACGGCGCCTGCTGTCCTCATCAAGATGATGACGCAGGGGCTATGCCGGATAGCGCGGCGACTAGCTCACGCTAGCCGGTGACGGCATGCCGGTTAGGCCTGTCCGGTGGGGCCGAGCCGATTTAGGGTTGCCAGCCCTCCTGGCCGGAACTCTATAAAAGGCGCCATAACTGCCTCTGTGAAGGAGAGACCAAGTTGGGAGCCAAAACTATAGCCACATTTACCCTTAGAGCATTTACTTCTTCATACCTTGAGTTCATTTAGTTCTTTGTACTCCTCCCTTTGAGATATCCAGCAGCAGTTTGTAACTCTTGTACCACAACTATATAGAGAGGAAAGGCAGGAGTAGGGGTGTTACCTCCTCACGAGGGCCCTGAACCTGGGTATATCGTGTGTGTGTTGTGTGCCTTCGTGCATTTGTTCGTGTTTGTTAGATCTTCCCGCTCGCACTTTGATCTTGTTTCTTGTTCCTGGGAGATCTCGGTTATACCGGGATCCTCCTTGCGTGGGCTGTTCGGCTCGCTATCCCTCCCCGGATCCACCAACGTCCATCGGCCCCACACATTAGCCATCCTATGGCATCTGCCGTGACACCACCACGACAGCATAGGCTTACTTCGATGACATCGTCGTCAAGTCTCGAGAAGGAAGATACTCTACTCAGGGACCTTGAAGAGACCTTCGCCAGCCTGCGCAAGGTGAACATCAAGCTCAACCCCGCCAAGTGCTTCTTCGGAGTGCCTTCTGGAAAGTTGCTTGGTTTCCTCGTGTCCCACCGAGGCATAGAGGCAAATCCTGACAAGATTAAGGCCATGGAGGAAATGCGACCTCCTCGCCGGCTCAAGGACATGCAACGCCTAGCAGGCTGCATGGCCATCTTGGGCCGCTTCATCCCAAAGTTCGGCGAGAGAGCCCTACCCTTCTTTAAGATCATGAAGAGGTCTGGCACTTTCAAGTGGACGCCTGAAGCGGAAAAAGACTTTGAGGACTTGAAGAGGTACTTGGCCAGCCCACCAGTCATGGTTGCCCCAAGGACAGGCGAGCACCTGAAGATGTATCTATCAGCCAATCCACAGACTGCCAACGCCGTCCTGGTGGTAGAAAGAGAAGAGCCAGTCCTCCATAAGAAGAGTGCAACCACTCCAAAGCCAAAACCGCCTGACGAAGAGCTCGACAAAGGGACAGGCCCGCAAACCCACCGCCAGGCGCAGAGCTACAAGCGGAGGCTGCCCCAAGTCAACCTCCACAGGCTGATCTCGACAAGGAGCCTGAAGAGCCTCCACAGGCCAACCCCCTTGAAGGCCCTAAAGAGCCTCCATAGGCCAACCCCCTCAAGGCTCCTGAAGAGCCTCCCCAGGCAGAAAGCGCTGCGCCTAAACTAACAACCCTTGTCGAGCATCCTGTCTACTTCGTCAGTACAGTACTGTGGGATGCTTGGGAAGGGTACACAATGCAGCAAAAGCTCCTCATTACGCTCCTCATCGCCTCAAGAAAGCTACGACACTACTTCCAGGGACACCCCATCACGGTGGTCACCTCACTCCCCCTGGAGCAGATCCTGCGCAACCCTAAAGCCACAGACCGTGTCGTGGGATAAAACATAGAGCTACATCCATTCAACTTGCGCTCGATACTACAAGGGTAATCAAAGGGAGAGTGCTAGCAGACTTTGTGGCCAAATGGACTGATCCAACCCCTGAAGAGCCTCTAGGGGAAGAGCCAGAGCCCTCTGGAGACAAAATGCCCAGCCACTGGACCAAGAAGTTCGACGGAGCTTTCGCTTGCCACCATGGCGGGGCTGGCGTCGTCCTTATCTCACCCAAGGGTGACAAGCTCTATTACACGGTCCAACTGTGCTTCGGAATCGACAAGATCTTCAACAACATTGTTGAGCACGAGGGCCTGCTCGTCGGCCTACGTGCGCCATCGCTCTAGGCATCAAGCACCTACTCATCAAGGGCGACTCCCAGCTTCTCGTAAACTTCTCCAACAAGAGCTACAAGACTAAGGACGACCACATGGCCGCATACCTTGAAGAGGTCCGCAGGCTTGAGAAGCACTTCAGGGGCATGGAGCTCTTGCACATCCCGAGGAAGGAAAATCAGGAGGCTGATGACATCGCCAAACACGCATCAAGGAGGCAAGCTCAGCTCCCAGGCGTCTTTGAAGAGAGGCTTGTCAAGGCATCCATAAAGCAGCCTCAAGAGGCCATGCCCGCAAGCATAGAAGAAGTGCTCCCGCCACCACCTACAACTGCGGCTCCCGATTGCTCCCCTCAGACAGGGGAGCGTCTGTTGCTCACAGCAGTGCATCAAGAGACAGGCTGGATCGACGAGCTCAAGAACTACGTCACCAAGGGAATTCTCCCCGAGGAAGATGTCGAAGTAGAGCGAATCGCTAGCCAGGAAAAATCCTACCACATCCTCGAGGTAGATCTCTACCGCAAGCGCCCAAATGGCATTACGCTCAAATGCGTCCCTCCTGAAGAAGGCAAAATGCTGATCAAGGACATCCACTGTGGGGAATGTGGCCACCATTCGTGCGCCCGCACCCTCGCAGGCAAAGTCTTCAGGAGTGGCTTCTACTGGCTTCAAGCACTTCAGGATGCAGGTGACATCGTCCAAGCATGCGAAGCATGCCAATTCCACACCAAGCAAATCCATCAGCCCGCGCTGGGACTATAGACGATCCAGCTCTCCTGGCCGTTCGTGGTCTGGCGGCTGGACATCTTGGGACCATTCCTAACAGCGCAAGGGGGCTATCGCTACCTCTTTGTGGCCATCGATAAGTTCACCAAATGGCCTGAGGTGGAGGCGACACGCACAATTCCAGCAGACGCGGCGGTGAAATTTATCAGAGGCCTGGTTTGCCGCTTCGGAGTGCCTAATCGCATCATCACCGGCAATGGCTCACAATTCACCAGTGGCATCTTCAGGGCTTACTGCGAGAAAATGGGCATCAAGCTCTGCCTCGCATCGGTGGCTCATCCACAGAGCAATGGCCAAGCCGAGCGAGCAAATGCAAAAGTCCTCAACAGCATAAAAACCAGGACCTTCGACGTCCTCAAGGGTCACGGCAAGGGCTGGATCAACGAGCTCCCTTCGGTGCTCTAGTCCATCCGCACAACGCCGCCCAAGACTACGGCAGAAACACAATTCGCCCTCGTCTATGGAGCCGAAGTAGTCCTCCCCACAGAGATAAAGCATGGATCCCCACGGGTCCTTGCCTTTAACGAGGACGAGCAACAAGATCTCCACAACTACGACATGCTGATTCTCAAGGGACTACACCGCCGTGCCGCCCTCTGGGCCGCAAAATACCAGCAGGACCTGCGACTCTACCATAGCCGCAACATGCGCTCGCGCACGCTGGAGACAGGTGATCTCGTCCTTAGGCGAATCCTCTCCAGGGAAGGCCTCCACAAGTTGTCACCCATGTGGAAAGGCCCCTACAGGGTCACCCACATCGCAAGGCCTGGCGCGGCCGCCTCGAAACTCAAGACGGCATCCCCGTAAAAAATCTGTGAAACATTATGCACCCGCGCAAGTTCTACCTGTGATCATAGTCATGTGAAGACATCTAGCTAAAGAGGCAGCTTATGGCTCAACCTCCAAGCATTTTTTGTCTCCAAAAGGATAAAAGCAAACGTGATCATCGTCACGCCCGTGATCATAGTCACGTCAAGACATCTGGCGGAAGAGACAGCTTACGGCTCAACCTCCAAGCATTTTCTGTCTCTAGAGGCTAAAAGCTCACGGCGTAAACCTCCAAGCTCCAAAGGCTTCTCTCGAGGGTCAACCCTCCGAGCTCTCCATGTAACGAGCCACCTCAGGTCGTAGAGAGTCTCTGCCACTAATGGGTGGTCCCCATGCCTCGACATGGTCAAAACATTAACTTGGCAAATCCAAGCATAATGAGACAATTTCGTTCCTAAGTGAACTTTGCGCTAAGGCGCCGCTATGTAATATTTGGTGGTGAGTTTTATATCCGCATTACCTTATTAAAAATGTGCGCTTATATCTCTCCACATGCGCACCTCACTAGCGGGGGCTGAGTACGGTGCCAGTGCCTCAAATGACACACCAGCAGCACTGCAAAATCCAAGGATCCGAGTCTGGCTGGAGGGCAAGCTCCCACAAACACGCCATCTCTACAAAGGACCTTGGTACTTACTCTCCTCGCGAGGAACGCCTCAGGGGACCTATAAGCGCGCACGAGCCCCCCAGTACCGTGTACAAGCGTTTGGGTTCACCCCTCTAACATCTACAGGGAAGAAGGGACCTCTAGAGGGGCACACAAGCTTAAAACAAATTGCCAGAGAGAATATGTTACATGCCCAAAAGTTGCATAGTGTCTAAACATGAAATTGTTTCATATACAAGCGCACACAGGCGCAATAGTCTGGCTCAGGCGGAATCCGCGCCATCGTGCTCCTCCTTTGTGGCACCCTCCTCCATCGCGGTAGAGGCGGCCTCCTCCTCGCTATCTTCTGCAACAACCTCCGCACGCTTAAAGCGGTTGCAGAAGGCGTAGAGTTGCTCGCGGAGGGAGTTGGAGACCCGCCACACGTCCTCGCCCTGACGAGCCTCAGTCACGGTGGAGAGATCGAAGCCCGGCGTGAGGAGCCTGAGGTTTGTGAAGAGGCGATCAACTACCATGCCCAGGAGCTGGCGGCTCTCAACCTCGATCACCTCGCGGAGATCAGCGACGGGGCACTCGAGCACCGTGAAGAGCTGGTCGAAGTAGACCAGGTACATGGCGACGTCGCCACGGCCTCGGACCTCAGAGTTCGGCGCGTCCGCTCCAATCTGGGCCGCAAGCTCGTTGTCGCAGGTCACCATCGCCTGGAACATACGCTCCCGCTGCTTCGTGAGCACGCGGGCCGCATGGGCGGTGTCCGCAGCCTCCGCCACCTGCTCAGCCGCGGGGCCCACCTGCTCCTCCACGTCCTTCACAAGGGCGTTCAGGTCCAGGACGACAGCCTTGCTACCATCCTCGGCTTGGTGGTAGGCCTCCTTGGGGCGCTTAAGGCGGGTCTCGAGTTTGGAGTTGGCCTTCTCGAGCTCCGCGATCCGCTGGGAATCCGCGGCATGCTTGGCCTCGTAGAGGTCCTCTTGCTTCTTCGCCTTATCGCGGTACGCCTTGAGGGTGGTCTTCGTGAACTCCTTTTCACACTCCACAACGGCGTCCTCTGCCTCCTTCTTCTTCTCGGCGTACCTCCGCTCAAAGCGCTCCAGGGCTTGCTTCTGGGCGACGACGTTCTCGTCATACTTCTGGAGCGCCTGAGCCAGGTTCCCCTCGCGCGCCTCCTTGGCGAAGCGGATGGCCTCCTCGCGCACGGCCTGCAGGACCTGGTCCTCCAGACGGCGGGCCTCTACCGTGGCGTGGAAGGACGCACACGCCCACGCCTGCTGAGCGATCTGCGCTTCCTCCAGAGCCAGTTGCGCCTCTAGGCCCTCGAGAGACTCCCTCACGAGGCCGAAGGTGACCTCGCGGTGCCCCGTGCTCCAGTCCCAGCCGCCAAGGACCAGGTCGCGGCACGTGGAGGGCCCTGCCCCAGCATCGAGCCTGGAGAACCTGTCCCGAGGGCTCGCCTGGGGGCTAGCCCGTGCTCCGTCTCCCACGGCGCCCAAGCAGGCCTTGCCGCCCTCGCCATCCTGGAGCGTCCTCGCCTGCGGCTCACTTCCTGCAGCGGCGCGCGGCGGAGACGAAGGAGCTCCCCCCGCAGACTCGCTAGCGCCTGGTGGGCCCTGTCCCTCCTCAGTCCCTGGCTCTGTGGGAGGCGTGGACGCGCGATGCGGAGTAGCCGCGCAGGCTGGTGTTGCCTCGCGGGCTGGCGTGGCCTCGCGCGGTGGAGTAGGGTCGCGCGGTGGCGTGGCCGTGCCAGGTGGAGTAGGCCTGCTCCTCCTGTGGCTCCACCACCGTCTGCTCGGGAGGTGTCGCCGCTGACTCCTCCACCTGAGGCGCTGCAGCTCCCTCCGGAGGCACAGCTGCCTCCGCTTGAGGCGTAGCCTCCTCCGCCTGAGGCATCTCCTCGGTTGGGCATGTGGAGGCCATCTCCACAGGCCTCGCGGCCTTTTCAGCCACGGCCTCATCCGTGGCTCTCTACATCTCTTCACCTCTGCTTCCTTGCGAAGCGTACGGCGCTTTGCAGGTTCAATATCACTGGCAAGCACCAAAGAGAGATCTTAAGAAAAGGATAAGGAAGAAAGAGTGTAACAGCCCCAGGTTTAAAACCTGAAAACCTCTGTAATTTTTCCACTTTTGTGTAATTGCATCATGGCATCCATATCATTTTTCTACTAGTATGTTCATTTCAACCAAAACACTTTGAATATGGCATATTTGTCAAGGAAGTTCCAAGGGTTCCAAATATTATAATTGCAATGTCTCCAAATTATTAAAGTGGCAACATATGGAAAATCTCAGCAAAATGAATAATTAACCCCTCTGAACAAAAGTGCATCAAAACATTTTATTCTGAGGAGCAAATTTTTGTGGTGCCTCTACATGGTATGGGGAGGCTCCCTGAATTTTCCCAATTTTTTATAAAATGTTTAACTGCCTCAAATAAATCAAAACACTGCACTGGATTTAAAAAGAAATAGAAAAGGACCTCTCTGTAAGGGGGGAGGACCTGTCTGTGAGGAAAGAGGAAAGGTGCCCAGGGGGTTTTCTGCAAAAACTGCGTCTTCTTCGCTGTAGCGACCGAGCTCGTCGCTCGCGCCGCACCCCGTCGCCGTGTCGACCTCCCCTGCGCCGCGCCCAGGCCCCCCCTCCTCCTCTGCTGCCCGCGCGAGGATAAGGACTCCACGGCGCTGCTCTGCTCTCTCTCCCCCCCCCAGATATTTTCCCTGTTCTTCCCGAACCCTAGCTCCATGGCCGAGCTCCACCGCCGCATCGCCGCCGGTTGAGCACGCCCCGCGCCATTCGCAGACCACCCCTAGCACCGCCGCAACTCCAGCTTCCTCCACGCCGAAGGACCCGTGCCGGGGAACGCGAAATCGACCGCGCCGTCCGCTTCTTCCCCAACTCCGGCCGCCGCGCCTCGGGCAAGCTCGCCGCCGTCCTCGACCTCCTCCCTCCCCTCCGAGCAGCCGCACGCGTCGAGGGTGAGATTGCGGTCCTAACGGACATCCCCTCTCTCCTCCTCTCCCCCTAGAACGAGTAGACGCCGTAGCTCGCCGCCGGCCGCCGCTCGCCGTCGCTGCTCACCGCGCTCCGGCGACCTATAGGTAGCGGCGCCGCCCGCGTTTTGCTCCCCGTACACGTGCGCGTCGTTTGCGACCATCCGCGCGATCCCTGGCGCAGTAGAGACGCGGCTCCGTGCGCCTCGCCGCCGGTGACCACCGCCGTCGTGCGCTCCGGCCGCGCTGACCGCCGGGTCCCACGCGTCAGTGACCAGATCCCGCCCCCGCGCTTGCGTGGCTGCCAGCGTGGCGCTGGCCCACCCGTCAGTGGCTCGGGTTAGATGCGCCTCGGTGAAAAACGTCCGGGCTAATTTCCTGCGATTTAATAAAAAGACAGAAAAGGGTTAAAACTTCAAAAATTCATAACTTTCAAAATACTTATCCAAATTTAGCAAATAATATACCAAAATGCTCAGAAAAATAAATGCTATCTAATAGAATGGTTTGCATTTCCATTACTGATACTGTATTTTTCTGTTTTGCTAAAATGAAGAAAGGGGTATAAATAAAATGATTAGCTCAAATTCATTTTAAATTCCTCTAATTGCTAAAATGGTGCCCCTTTAATTAAAAATACTCATAAGCACCAGTGCTACATATTAAAAATCATTTCAAGCATGTTACCTAAATTAATATTGTAGGGGAACATAAAAACACATAGGAAAAATAAATTTCCTATATCGTTGAATAATTATTCCTAGCATCTCATTTAAAAGTCATATAATTGTTATAATAAGGCAGTGCATTAAAATGTCATACCATCATGTGTTTGCGCATTGCATATGAATTGCTTGTATTGATTGTGTTCTTTCCGGTGTTTTTAAACATCGATAGATCAAGGAACCGGGGTCTCGCCACATTACCCCGACGATCAGTATTACCCGCCTGCTGAGCAAGGCAAGCGTGATCCCCACCCTCTTGCATATCTTATCCTACTTTATGCAAATTATTTTCTCCACTATAATATTGCATGCGGTTCCAAATGTCAATTTGATTGGATTAGAGTATCCTATAGTTGCATTAAGTTACCGATGCCATTACCTGTTTTCCCTCCTATTATCCATAGGATTGTGTTGATGGCCTGAATTAATTCACTATGCTAGGTTGTTGCTTAGCCATGCTTAGTTAACTGCTTAGTGGTCCGATGGATATTCATGTTGGGATCAGAGGTGGAAATTCCGCGGATGATGGTGGAGAAATGGTGGTAATATTTATTAAAATGCTAAAAAGTGGGGATGAGAGGCCACATGGATGTGGTGGGTTGTCTCGTTCTCGCCGTCTCAGTGCGAGTTCTCGCCTTCGAGCCAAGTTGAGCGTGCTACCATGCGTGGGTATATGGAACCTCGTCGACCGACTAACTTGTGGCGGACTAGCCGGGGGTCCTCTAGTTTGGCTTTCCATTTGCGCATGTGTTGAGATGGTGGCCAAGACTGAGATGAGGATGATGGTGGTAGGAAAATGAGTGGCCGCAGGGCAGGGTGTTGGAGGCACTGAACTTGTCCTACGTTCACTGATGATCCTAGGTTAGTCCAAAGCGAGGTAAAGGTCGTAGCCGCTCCCGCCCAGCCGGCTTTCCCCGGAAGAGAGCTAAATGTTCTGGCAATGGGTCGGACGGTACGCATGGATAAGGAGCTGGGAGGTCCCTCGGGAACCTGGCGCCTTTCACATTGTACACCCCCTGCAGGGATAAATCTTTTCGAAAAGCCGTGTCCACGGTTAAGGACGACTTGGTGACGAATTCAGGGATCATAGAATAACTTTAACGGAATGATTAAAAACTGGTTACTAAAGGTACCACTCACGATTGTAAGGTTGACTTCCTCGAGGGTGATTCGGGGAGGTGCCTTTGAAGAACAGGTACAGTGGTGGATGATGAGAAAGTGAATCAAAAGAGAAAGAGTTACTTCTTACCCCTCTTCGAAAATATTCTGATAGTCGATGCCTTGGAGTCATATTTTATGAACCAAATCAGCTTTATGCAAAACAGCCATAAAACCTTGAAAGCCAATCATGGAGCAGTAATAGCTCAAAATCTTCTTGAGTTCGTCGAACTCACCCTTGTTTATTTTTGTTTCAGAGGAGGACTTTACCTACCCCGAAGGTGGGTTCTTTATTGACATCGACGAGTAGTCTGGGGTTCCCGGGTGGCAGCCTGGGGCGACTAGGAACCAGCTGGCACGGAACTGTTTATCTGTAGGCCTCTTAGGCCATATTTGGATCTTGTTGTTTAGAACAACTTAATTTGCTTCCGCTTGATGTACTGATGGGTCTGTGACCTCTGATTGTAATATTTGCTATCTTTCTCTACTAAGAGTTGAACTATATTATCTTGAGTCGTAGGGTCTGTCATGTGCCAGGTGTTCCGGTGTCTTAGTCTCTTTATTATACTTTGAGGGCTATGCTTTGGATATGGCATGATCGAAGGGTTGTGTTGCCGATGATCCATGCCGAGCACGCCTGCCGATGTTTACTCGGCCTGGGAGTGGTAACCCCAGTACCGCCTGTAGGAAACCCTTACTACTGGCCGACGTTGAGTCTAGTGTTGGTAAAAATATTTTTAACCTAAAAATGAGTTGTGAAAACCATCTTAGGATTCTTTTTACTCCTTATCTGGTTACCCTCTACTCTCGGAGCAATCTTACCTCTATTTGTTTTGAGCCTTATCACGTGTCGCTTCCGCCGCGCATGACGTGTCATACACTTCCTCACTTTGGGTTTCAGGGCGTGGGGCGACCAGCTTTTGGGGCTCCCGTCCCTATGTTTACTTTCAGGATCATTCTCCTTGCTGTGCCTAGTCTCTACCCGAGTTCTACTTTCATTCCTGAATCTAGAGTCTCCGTACCTGACATTTGAATTATCCTTGCTACAGATGACTGGTTCGGGCTTGGTTGTTCGCCTCACTCGATGTGAGGGCGTTCGAGGGTTCCCCGCCTTGTTTGCCGCAGCTTTGGCCAGCCAGGGTTGTAGGTGGTACGCGGAGTACACGGTGTATGAGGAGTATGCACCGTACAGCCAGGCGCAGTTCTTCTGTAAGGTGCACGTGCTCAACGACGAGGGTCGCGTTGAGAACGTAGCTGGAGGCGTGGGTATGACCGTGGAGCAGGCGGTTCAGGAGGCCGCGTATAACGGCCTCTCTATTTACCGCAGCTACTGTCCGTACCTCGCTAACCAGGCGTCGGATTTCTGCCACTTCCCAGCTGCCGACGACAGCACGTCGGGTGTTTACCGAGCTGTGTACAGCAGCGGTGAGATGGAGTCGGACAGCAGGCACCGGGCACTGATTGAGCTAGTCCGAGCGTTGGACCGTCGAGCCCGGCAGTGGTACCTCTACGCTATTTCGGCGCGCGCTAGTCACCGTCATACTCTGATGAGTGTGCGCCCGTATGTCATGGATGGGACGCTTCCTCTCACACTACTTCGCCCACCCCCGTTGGAGGAGTTGCCTACCGACGTTTGCAGTCCGGGAGTTGGTGGCGTAACCCCGCCTACCGGTCCTCACCGAGACCTGAGGCTTACTGCACTCGAGTCGCCGTATGGCAACCAGCCTGCCAGTGCGCGCCGCTTCCACACTCCCCTGGCGCCACTTGATGAGGATGTCATGGCGTACTACTAGCCATGTGTGCTACCAGGAGATGCTCGAGTAATTGTGCCTTCCTGCGAGTTGTGCCAAATACTCCTTTGTTTGTATCTCTGGAGCTTGGAGCAGTAGAGCTCGTTATGTAATAGACTCGTCACTGTTATCTTCCTAGTACCCATTCAGTGTAATATGTATGAGGCTTGTACCTCTCTCTCAGCAAACTGTGGCTTGTACTAGAACCAATATTTGTGAACTCAGTTCCATCTATGCGTGCGTCTAGTGATGTGCATGTTGTTCTATCTGTTGCTATTACCAGTTTTGTTGTCCCTATTTTTGTGTACAAGGATGACACGATGGGATTCTAACTGTGTCCTTGTCAATATCCAGAATGACGGGCCGTCGCCGCGGCGAAGATTTACCGCCACCTCCCACCATGGCGGAGGTCCTCCTGCTTATGGAGGAGGGCCGTGTGCGCAGCGACCGACTCCTCGAGCAGTTGGTGCACCAAGGGAACCGGAGGAATAACGATTGCCATACTCTCACTGAGTTCCTGCGGTCCCAGCCACCGTCCTTCTCCGATGCTAAGGAGCCCTTGGACGCAGATGACTGGCTGCGTGCACTGGAGCGCAAGTTCGCTGCCCTGCATGTTCCAGCTGTGGAACAAGCCAACTTCGCCACTTACCTGTTGGCGGGTGCAGCGGGCGCGTGGTGGGAAAGCCACCAGGCGATGTTCGCTGCTGGGCATGTTTTCACCTGGGAGGAGTTTCGCACTGCCTTCCGCGCTGCCTACATTCCCAAGCCCCTCATGGACTTGAAGAGGAGGGAGTTCCTGGACTTGCATCAGGGACGGATGGATGTTCCAGTCTATGGTCGTGAGTTCAGCCGTCTCTCCCGTTACGCCCCTCGGGATGTGACCAATGATGCGGACAAGCAGGAGTTGTTCCGCAAGGGGCTCAATCCAAGGCTTCGTTACGAGTTGCTGCCCTTCAAGTTCACGAGCTACCAGGAACTGTACAACCAGGCTCTCACCCTGGAACAGGGAAGGAAGGAACTAGAGGCCACTAAGAGGCCACTTCAGGGGGATCATCAGAGCTCCTCGGCTGCTGACGGCAAGAAGCGTAGGGTCTTCGTTCCCTATAGCTCCGTGCCCCGTCCTCCGTTCGTGCCAAGGACCTCGGAGTACAGGCCACCTCTGCCGCGCCCTCCTACTCCAAAAATGGGCCCGGGCGGAAGTGGTTATCGTCCTCAACTCCCTGCACCACCGACAAGCACGTGCTACAGTTGTGGCCAGCCCGGCCACTACTCCAGAGAATGCCCTCGGAAGGCGCCACCACCAGCCCCTGCCACGCCCGTAGCCAAGACGGGTACGGCTAGTCGTGGTCGCCTGAACCATGTCACTGTTGAAGACGTGGAGGACGACCCCAGTGTTCTCATGGGTACGCTTCGAATTGCTAAAGCTCTAGCTACAGTACTGTTTGATTCTGGAGCATCACATTCATTCATTTCAGTAGCATTTGTACAACGAAACAATATACCGTTAGAAGAGTTGGAAGCACCAATATATATCACCAGCCCTGGTACTCGTTGGCAAACCAAAAGGGTGACCCCTGAAGTTTCAATTAATATAGGCTCATTCCCCTTCCCGTTTCCGCTGATAGCCTTCAATTCAACCGGCTTGGATGCCATACTGGGCATGAACTGGCTAGGGAAATACAAGGCTAACCTCGACTGTGCTGCCAGAACCATCACCGTGACCACATCTTCCGGCGAAATTGTGGAGTATTGGTCTGCACAGTCCAGACCTCCATCTCCATCCATGCCCCACTCACCTGAGCTTCTCCTTTGCCTTATGGAAATGTACCATCTCCATCCTCAAAGAAGCGCATGATTCCCCTCTCTCTATTCATCCCGGTAGTACCAAAATGTACCAAGACCTCCGACCACTATTCTGGTGGACTCGGATGAAAAGAGAAATCGCCAAGTATGTTGCTGAATGTGACACCTGTCGACGTGTAAAGGCTGAACATCAAAGGCTGCTGGCACTCTTCGCCCTATTGCGATTCCAGAATGGAAATGGGACGAGATTGGTATGGACTTTATTACGGGTCTGCCGAAGTCTCCCAGGGGCAACGATGCTATCTGGGTAATCATCGATCGACTATCCAAAGTGGCTCACTTCCTCCCAGTGCGAGTCGACATCACAGCTGCAAAGCTGGCTGACCTTTATGCTTCCCGGATCATCGTACTTCACGGTGTTCCTAAGAAGATAATTTCTGATCGTGGCAGCTTGTTTACCTCGAAATTCTGGACGAGTTTCCAACAAGCCATGGGAACCCGCCTCAACTTCAGCACAACTTTCCATCCCCAAACTGATGGACAGACCGAAAGGGTGAACCAAGTTCTAGAGGACATGCTTCGAGCTTGTGTAATCTCTTTTGGAAAGGGGTGGGAAAAATACCTTCCCTTCGCTGAGTTCTCCTACAACAATAGCTATCAAGCGAGTCTGGGTATGGCCCCATTCGAGGTTCTGTATGGAAGAAAATGCCGAACTCCGCTAAATTGGTCCGAGACCGGAGAGAGGCAACTCTTAGGTCCGGATGTGATCAATGAAGCTGAGCAGACGGTAAAAATCATACGAGAGAATCTGAAGATTGCCCAGTCTAGGCAGAAGAGCTACTATGATAAGCACCATCAGGAGGTCCATTATGAAATTGGTGACAAGGCCTATCTACGCATCTCTCCTCTTCGTGGTGTTCGTCGCTTTGGAATCAAGGGAAAATTGGCCCCTCGTTACGTTGGCCCTTTCACCATTCTGGCCAAACGAGGAGATCTATCCTACCAGCTAGAACTCCCAACCAACTTCCCGGATGTGCATGATGTGTTCCATGTATCCCAACTCCGCCGTTGCTTCAAGGATCCTATCCGTGGAGTCAGTCATGAGGAGCTGGATATCCAGGCGGATCTCACCTATCGCGAGCATCCCATACGTATCCTAGATGAAGCGGAAAGGAAGACTCGGAATAAGACTACCAAGTTCTTCAAAGTTCAGTGGTCTCACCATTCCGAAGAAGAAGCTACCTGGGAAAGAGAGTCTAGTCTTCGTGAGGAGTATCCCGACTTTCTTCCGCAACTTTAAATCTCGGGACGAGATTCCTGTAAGGGGGGTAGATTTGTAACAGCCCCAGGTTTAAAACCTGAAAACCTATGTAATTTTTCCACTTTTGTGTAATTGCATCATGGCATCCATATCATTTTGCTACTAGTATGTTCATTTCAACCAAAACACTTTGAATATGGCATATTTGTCAAGGAAGTTCCAAGGGTTCCAAATATTATAATTGCAATGTCTCCAAATTATTAAAGTGGCAACATATGGAAAATCTCAGCAAAATGAATAATTAACCCCTCTGAACAAAAGTGCATCAAAACATTTTATTCTGAGGAGCCAATTTTTGTGGTGCCTCTACATGGTATGGGGAGGCTCCCTGAATTTTCTCAAATTTTTATAAAATGTTTAACTGCCTCAAATAAATCAAAACACTGCACTGGATTTAAAAAGAAATAGAAAAGGACATCTCTGTAAGGGGGGAGGACCTGTCTGTGAGGAAAGAGGAAAGGTGCCCAGGGGGTTTTCTGCAAAAACTGCGTCTTCTTCGCTGTAGCGACCGAGCTCGTCGCTCGCGTCGCACCCCGTCGCCGTGTCGACCTCCCCTGCGCCGCGCCCAGGCCCCCCCTCCTCCTCTGCTGCCCGCGCGAGGATAAGGACTCCACGGCGCTGCTCTGCTCTCTCTCCCCCCCCCAGATATTTTCCCTGTTCTTCCCGAACCCTAGCTCCATGGCCGAGCTCCGCCGCCGCATCGCCGCCAGTTGAGCACGCCCCGCGCCAATCGCAGACCACCCCTAGCACCGCCGCAGCTCCAGCTTCCTTTACGCCGAAGGACCCGTGCCGGGGAACGCGAAATCGACCGCGCCGTCCGCTTCTTCCCCAACTCCGGCCGCCGCGCCTCGGGCAAGCTCGCCACCGTCCTCGACCTCCTCCCTCCCCTCCGAGCAGCCGCACGCGTCGAGGGTGAGATTGCGGTCCTAACGGACATCCCCTCTCTCCTCCTCTCCCCCTAGAACGAGTTGACGCCGTAGCTCGCCGCCGGCCACCGCTCGCCGTCGCTGCTCACCGCGCTCCGGCGACTTATAGGTAGCGGCGCCGCCCGCGTTTTGCTCCCCGTACACGTGCGCGTCGTTTGCGACCATCCGCGCGATCCCTGGCGCAGTAGAGACGCGGCTCCGTGCGCCTCGCCGCCGGTGACCACCGCCGTCGTGCGCTCCGGCGGCGCTGACCGCCGGGTCCCACGCGTCAGTGACCAGATCCCGCCCCCGCGCTTGCGTGGCTGCCAGCATGGCGCTGGCCCACCCGTCAGTGGCTCGGGTTAGATGCGCCTCGGTGAAAAACGTCCGGGCTAATTTCCTGCGATTTAATAAAAAGACAGAAACGGGTTAAAACTTCAAAAATTCATAACTTTCAAAATACTTATCCAAATTCAGCAAATAATATACCAAAATGCTCAGAACAATAAATGCTATCTAATAGAATGGTTTGCATTTCCATTACTGATACTGTATTTTTCTGTTTTGCTAAAATGAAGAAAGGGGTATAAATAAAATGATTAGCTCAAATTCATTATAAATTTCTCCAATTGCTAAAATGGTGCCCCTTTAATTAAAAATATTCATAAGCACCAGTGCTACATATTAAAAATCATTTCAAACATGTTACCTAAATTAATATTGTAGGGGAACATAGAAACACATAGGAAAAATAAATTTCCGATATCGTTGAATAATTATTCCTAGCATCTCATTTAAAAGTCATATAATTGTTATAATAAGGCAGTGCATTAAAATGTCATACCATCATGTGTTTGCGCATTGCATATGAATTGCTTGTATTGATTGTGTTCTTTCCGGTGTTTTTAAACATTGATAGATCAAGGACCCGGGGTCTCGCCACATTACCCCGACGATCAGTATTACCCGCCTGCTGAGCAAGGCAAGCGTGATCCCCACCCTCTTGCATATCTTATCCTACTTTATGCAAATTATTTTCTCCACTATAATATTGCATGCGGTTCCAAATGTCAATTTGATTGGATTAGAGTATCCTATAGTTGCATTAAGTTACCGATGCCATTACCTGTTTTCCCTCCTATTATCCATAGGATTGTGTTGATGGCCTGAATTAATTCACTATGCTAGGTTGTTGCTTAGCCATGCTTAGTTAACTGCTTAGTGGTCCGATGGATATTCATGTTGGGATCAGAGGTGGAAATTCCGCGGATGATGGTGGAGAAATGGTGGTAATATTTATTAAAATGCTAAAAGGTGGGGATGAGAGGCCACATGGATGTGGTGGGTTGTCTCGTTCTCGCCGCCTCAGTGCGAGTTCTCGCCTTCGAGCCAAGTTGAACGTGCTACCATGCGTGGGTATATGGAACCTCGTCGACCGACTAACTTGTGGCGGACTAGCCGGGGGTCCTCTAGTTTGGCTTTCCATTTGCGCGTGTGTTGAGATGGTGGCCAAGACTGAGATGAGGATGATGGTGGTAGGAAAATGAGTGGCCGCGGGGCAGGGTGTTGGAGGCACTGAACTTGTCCTACGGTCACTGATGATCCTAGGTTAGTCCAAAGCGAGGTAAAGGTCGTAGCCGCTCCCGCCCAGCCGGCTTTCCCGGGAAGAGAGCTAAATGTTCTGGCAATGGGTCGGACGGTACGCATGGATAAGGAGCTGGGAGGTCCCTCGGGAACCTGGCGCCTTTCACATTGTACACCCCCTGCAGCGATAAATCTTTTCGAAAAGCCGTGTCCACGGTTAAGGACGACTTGGTGACGAATTCAGGGATCATAGAATAACTTTAACGGAATGATTAAAAACTGGGTACTAAAGGTACCACTCACGATTGTAAGGTTGACTTCCTCGAGGGTGATTCGGGGAGGTGCCTTTGAAGAACAGGTACAGTGGTGGATGATGAGAAAGTGAATCAAAAGAGAAAGAGTTACTTCTTACCCCTCTTCAAAAATATTCTGATAGTCGATGCCTTGGAGTC
The DNA here is from genome assembly GCA_026929855.1 of Poa annua. Classification (NCBI taxonomy): domain Eukaryota; kingdom Viridiplantae; phylum Streptophyta; class Magnoliopsida; order Poales; family Poaceae; genus Poa; species Poa annua. The sequence goes on from CM049426.1 coordinate 77,257,473, forward strand.
ATATTTTATGAACAAAATCAGCTTTACGCAAAACAGCCATAAAACCTTGAAAGCCAATCATGGAGCAGTAATAGCTCAAAATCTTGTTAAGTTCGTCGAACTCACCCTTGTTTATTTTTGTTTCAGAGGAGGACTTTACCTACACCAAAGGTGGGTTCTTTATTGACATCGACGAGTAGTCTGGGGTTCCCGGGTGGCAGCCTGGGGCGACTAGGAACCAGCTGGCACGGAACTGTTTATCTGTAGGCCTCTTAGGTCATATTTGGATCTTGTTGTTTAGAACAACTTAATTTGCTTCCGCTTGATGTACTGATGGGTCTGTGACCTCTGATTGTAATATTTGCTATCTTTCTCTACTAAGAGTTGAACTATATTATCTTGAGTCGTAGGGTCTGTCATGTGCCAGGTGTTCCGGTGTCTTAGTCTCTTTATTATACTTTGAGGGCTATGCTTTGGATATGGCATGATCGAAGGGTTGTGTTGCCGATGATCCATGCCGAGCACGCCTGCCGATGTTTACTCGGCCTGGGAGTGGTAACCCCAGTAACCTTCGATTATGTAGCATGACCACCGACACATAGCATCACTGTATAATTTATGGATTGGGGCATTACAAAGAGCAAGGGTCAAAATAACCAAGTACTATAAGCACTTACCCAGATGACTTGGCGCTGGTGTCGACCCACGCCAAGCCTGGCGTGAGCCAGGTGGGCTTGGTCTTGGCTCCTGACCCCTCTGGGGGCGCCTCGGCCATCCTTTTGGACGGGACGTTAGACGGCCTTGCCCCAGACCGGCCAACGGCCGCTTTGGTGCGTGGCTCGCGCCACCCCGGCGTGGCCTCCTCGACCTCCTCCTCCACGAGGGGCGAGGGCGCCACCACGAAGGCATCGTCATCGCCTGACGAGATGTCGCAAATCTCGTCAGTAAAGGGCCCGGGCCTCGAAGAGGACACCTCCCCTGTCGTGGCCTCCTCCTCGCCTCGCCCAGCTCCCGAGGCAGAAGGGGAGTCTTCTCCCTCCGCTTCCTGCACCACCGACACATGTACCTCCTTCCCCGCCAGGCCTGCCGAGGTAAACGCGGGCATCCCCACCAAGATGGCCAGGCGCTTGGTCATGTTGTAATTGTGTAGCGGCCGGAGCGTGATGGGGAGCTGGTCCATGGTAGGCACCATCGGGTTCATGAAGAGCGCGGACATGACGTTGAAGAAGGCGTCCTTGTCGTTGTCCTCGCGGTGGAGCCTCATCTTGTCCTAGGGGCCGGAGTACATCCACATGGGCGTCGCATGCGCCTGAAGTGGAGCGATGAGGCGCGTCACGAAGTCCACGATGATGAATTGCCCCGTGAGGCCCTCCTCACGAAGGTAGCTCAAGAGGCCCATCAAGATAGAGTTATGCGCGTCGCAGAAGGGGGCCTTGCCCTAGTTTGAGTTCTTCACGGGCGGCGCGTCAGGAACCTCGAGGAGGGCGCAGGGCTGCTCCACCGCGACGAAGAACCACCACTGGTGGAAGTCGTCCACCTTCTTCGTCACCGAAGTGACGGCCTTGCCTTCGCTCCACGACATGGGAATGTAGACACTCCCCATACCGGTCATGATGCGGAACAAGACGCATCCCGAGCGCTCATTCTTCGCCGTTTTCCGGAGCGCGTAGAAGCACCAAAAGAGACCCACCCTAGGCTCCAGGCCCAAGTACGCCTTGCAGAGATAGGCGAACATGGCGAGGATAAGGACGGAGTTGGGGTGGAGCTGCAGCAACTGAATCTGATAGAAGGCCAGCACCGCCTCCAAGAATGGAGAGAACGGAGGCACCAACCCTGTGGAGACGCAGCACTGGAAGATGGGGAAAAACCCTCGTGGGCGTTTCCTGTGCGCCACGGCCTTGAGTGTGGTAGGGCCATGCTCTTTGGTCCGGTCCGCCACCACGAAGCGGACCTTGGCGAGCGCCTTGTCTTTGACGCGCACCCCGAGCATCGCTTCGCCGTGTGCGACCTCGGCAGGTGTCGCCTGAGAGGAAGACCCCGCGGCCGCCTTGCCTTTGTTCTTGGCTGGACTCATTGTCGGAGATGGGTAGGTCACGGTGGCGAAAGAAGTTGGAGGAGAAAGGAGACGAGAGCGCCGGAGAGCAGGAGAGAAGGGCTCGAGACGGAGAGGGCTTCTTCAAGAAGAAATGGAAACAGTAACGGCTTCCTGCCCCGGCACTCAGACTTTATGTCTCGTCAAGGAGCAGTTACAGGGGCGTGGTGGGACCCTCCCACTACGCGCGCCCCTGATCGTGCGTGGTCGTTACTAGTCTGGTTGACGCGTGGCTCGGGCCGGCAGGACACTTTGGGCCCACGATGCTCCAACTGCGCCCATGGGCTCAGTCGCGCCCATCGCGGGCCCGGGGGCTACTGTCGGCCCAGTGAGGACTGGGGTGTGCAGAGCCCACTCTCCACAGGCCTCGCACACTGACAGATCTGACGAAACGACTAAGGACCAAGCCACCGCTTGGAGAGACCCTCGAGAGGCAACTCCCCTCGAGGGCCTGAAGAGGAAGCCATGGCCTGAAGAGGACCGCGCGCTTCAAGAGACTCCCCAAGGCTTACTTCGCCTGGAGAGAAGTCAACGGAAACCTCTCCACAGGCCTCCACGGCCCTGTGGAGACACTTTGCGGCCAAGCAAGCGCTGCGGGGCGCACATGGCCTCTGCAGCAGCCGCAGAGTGACGCGAGCACTCCAGTTGCCATTCTCGTGATAAAGGATTCAACAAAGTTGTGTCGCCCGCACCAGGACAGTTGGGACTTTCCTCTCTGGTGATTAAGCGGCTGGACGGCGCAACGCTCCAAGAAGATCGTCATCGTGGCCTCCACCACGATCACTGCATCCCCTGCGAGCCGTTCTGCGCGGTCTGCTTCCTGTCGGCCACCGCGTCCAACTTTATCGCGGATGGACCGTGTCCATGAAGGTTTCAGCAGTGGTGGACTCCATCTCCTCCGCGCCACTACCGTGTGGGAGCCCACCTCGTACGCACTGCCCAAGGAAGATGCTCGTGGAGCCTATAAGAGGAGCAAGAGCACCACCGAAGAGAAGGATCAACCAATTGCTTGCTAAACACTTGTAACCCTGGCCGAGCAAGTAGGATAGCCATCTCCTGGAGGAGGACGACAACCATTGTGTCCCTCTCCAAGCACAACACTGCCTCAAGAGAGCCCTCGGCAAGCTCATTGTAATGTAACATTTGCAGTGCAATACAAACAAGCAGGAGTAGCGGTGTTACCTCCTCCTGAGGGTCGTGAACCTGGGTACGGGCCGGAGTCCATTCTTGTCGTGGTTGTTCCTCCCCAGGCCCGACGAGCACCGTCGTCGTGCCTCTCGAGGGTTGTTTGAGCTCCGTGTTCAATCCCCCTTTCGAACTACTCTTCAGGGTGTGACTATCCCTGTTCCGTGGGAGTCACTCTCCGACAATCGTCACCATAATCGAGCTGCACTCCATCACCATCTCCAACACCACCATCTCCACCGCTGACGCCATCATCTTCATCCATCCACTCCGTTCCCACTTTAACATCTAGGGCTAAACTCCGTGTATTTGATAGGGGAAACTCTCACGGTGTTGATGACTCTTGTTATTGATGCTATTGGGGAAACCGTTGAATTAGGGTTTATGTTAAGATTGTTATCCACCATTATTTCATCTCTGATCATGTACCAAATGATGTGTTGTTAGTAGTTCGTTGTGTTCTTAAGGACATGGGAGAAGTCTAGATGTTAGAAGTGAACTATGTTGAGTAATATTTAATCTTTTGATATTTAAGCTGTGGTGCCATTCTTCTTCTGGTGTCATGTGAACGTCGACTACATGACACTTCACCTTTATGGGCCTAGGGGAATGCATCATGTACTCGGTTAGCATTTGTAAGGTTGCCGAAGTGACAGAAACCTAAACCCCCGTTGGTATTCCGATGCATGAGGGATCGCAGGATCTCAGAGTTTATGGCTATGGTTAGATTTATCTTAATTACTTTCTTCTATTTGCGGATGCTTGCAAGGGGTATAATCATAAGTATATATTAGTCCTAGGAAGGGCGGTGCATTATCATAGGTTCACCCACACGACACTTATCTAAACACTAAAGATTAATCATCAATCTGAAGTGAAAGCACTAGACAGAATTCCGGTGTGTCCTCAAGAACGTTTGGTCACCATAAGTAAACAAACCGGCTTGTAACATCCCAATATTTTGGAATGTTTGAAAATCACTAAAATTTGAAACTTTTGTTTCTAGTAAAATGAAATATTAAAATTATAATAAAAACCAATATATTTTGCTAGGTATTTAAAAAATTTCAAAGACACCTTCACCATAAAATGTTTTATTCCAAATAGTTGATTTTGAATATTTAACTTTTGACAATTTATGAAGCCTTAAAAACATTTTGCAAAGTACTTAAAAGTTACCTAAAGTATGACAACTTTATAAAATGGTTTTCATTCTTTTACATGAGTTCAAAACATTGTTTTGGAAATTATAAGTTTATATTTATATCTTTCAAACTTCATGGATTTTATAATTAATGATTTATCTAAATAGGCATTTCAATAACATAAATTATTTTCACCAATTTGCAAAACATAAAATGATTTCCAAGAGTAAGTTCAACATAAGAAATGAAATAAACAAATACTATTTTCCAAAGGTATTTTATGGAGTTTCAAATATTTTATCATAATATAAAACTTAATGGTGCACAAAATATTTTTGAAATAAAAATGAATACATTATATTGTCCTCTTCATTTCAAATAGTTATGTGATATTATTTAATATTGGACTAAAGACAAAAATGATTTAATATTGGAAAATGAGTTTAATTAACTTAAAATCAAACTTATAGAAGTGTTGTAATTTTTATAAATTTTGTTTAGCCAAAATAAAAATTATTTAAGCCATGTGTTCAAATTTGACAGAAAGTGTCAACATTACATTAAATCAATATTTCAAAATTATGATTTTAAAAATTGTTCAAAATATACCCATAAGTGGTTTAAATGATAGATACTGTTTTTACAAAATTTTGGAAACAAATTTGAGTTTAATTGGACACTTAAATCAAAAGTTACAAAAGAAATAGAAAAAACATAAAAGAAAAAGAAAAATCCCTGACAGGCGGGACCCACCTGTCAGGGGGGTCGTCTTCAACCTCTGCCCCCAAATCACGCCCGAAATTGTATGGAAACGGACAAATTCAATTCGCGAGATTTAAGACCCCAAATCGAGCGTTGTTTCTTCCTATATGAAGCCCTCCCTCTCCTCTCCATTTCCCCTCTCGTTCCCGAGCAAACCACGCCTCCAGGCCGCTCAATTTCCTCGCCGGAAACCGCTCGGCCGCCACCCCGAGCACCGAGACCACCTGCATCCTTTCCGCCTGGCTCGTGCGCATCACTTCCTCAACCTTTCTGACCAGGGAAGCCCGCGACAACGACCCTGTCCATGACCGAATCCGCACCGCCGCCGCGTCCAACACTGGCGAGCAAACACCAGGGCCCGAGAGCTCTCGCGCCGCCTTCAACCACGCCGGCTACTCCGCCACCTCGCGCTTCACGCTTCCTTCTTCTTTCCGGAGCGGGGCGACCACCGGAGCCACTGCACCGTCCTCACCCGTGCGTGTGCCGCCACCATCTTCGTCTCCAGCGATCGGAGCTCCGCCACGGAAGGTCAACAGACCCGATCCGTTCGATCTATTTTCTACGCGTAGGATTAAATCTGTAGATCGAATCGGTACAGATCATTGTCATCCGTCAGATCTAGATCTGACGATCTAGATCGACTGGAGCCGAGCCGAGCCACGGCTCAGACTCAGCCGAGCCCAGCCCAGCCCAGCCAATCGCAGCACGACACATGGCCGGCTATTCTTCTTTTCTAACTCCAAATAAAATTAGTTGATACTTTTACAGAAAAGTCCCTACCACTTAGAATTATCATAACTTTTTAACCACATATCCAAATTTGACAAATTTTATATATTTGGAGAGCCCTTTACATGTAGAATATTTTAGTTCTGTTAAAATTAAAATTTGACCTAGTTTAAATTATTCAAATTTCAAATGGATGATTTGAGTATATTTATCATAATTTTAAATCTATAATTCCAAAAATTGCAAAAAAAATGTTTTGGAACCCTTAGAATATGTGTTATATGATGACTCTGTTATAAAATATTTTTGAGTATTACTTTGAGTATTTAACAGTTATATGTTCAATTTGAATAGTTTGAGTAATTTTGACATAACTCTTAATAGAAAAATCATTTTTGAATAAATCCAATTGCTATAAATCTGTTTAAATCCTCTCTGTCCATTAGGATTGTTTATAAATTTTTGTTATAAAAGTTTTAATCACAGAAACTTTTATATTGTAATTAACCCTTTTATTATATTTTTCAATAATAGAAATTAATTAAGTTGCATTTATAGCTTCATGCATACTTTATAAATGTCACAAAAATTACTATGATGTTTCTTATGATTAAAAAGTTGCATTTCATGCATAACATAATTTATTTTATAGTTATACTTCTCATAGGAAAACGTCTTCCTTATTTTCTCTAAGTTAGGATTATTTTCAATATAGTTGTTTTGGTAAAGTGTTATGCACTTGGGATTTTCAACATGAAGCTAGAAGGACAAATGAAGGGCTTAGCCAAGAAAACAAGACTTCAGAAGAATCTTCAAGGAGTAGAAGCACTTAGAAGAAAACCAAGAAGAAATTCGTGAAGACCAACCACTACATTTTCTAAGTCTTGCTTCCTCTCTCTGTTTTCTCCCTTCTTCTCTTATACGTCATGGCGACTAAATATATTCAAGACCAACCAGGATGCTGTCAAGAACGCAAGAAGAAGATTCCTGGAAGACCAACTACATCCTTCTTTCTATCTTTTCCCTCTTTCCTAATCTTGTCTTTCACTTTAGACATAAACAATTTTTGATCATGTTATTACCATCTTTGAAGTTTGTTGGATCCTAGCGGCATAGTGAGATGAAGCGACTTGGAGACTAACCTTACATGTCCATGTACATGAGACCAGTTCCATAAACATAAGTGGCTGGCCGGGTGTCTGTCTCTCTCACTATATTGAATATCCAATTTACAAAGAGTTGATAATAATTGTTGATCACCTCGAAGAATAGACTTATCATTTGCTCTAAGTATTTATGCACATAATGACTAAGCCATTAGAATACTTATTCAAGTTGATTTATAACAAATTTATTTTGTCCAACCTATGACCTTAGTCCTTAGTCATTTTTAACCAACATATTTGCCTTGCATTAACTTAGAATATTTTCATGGCATGACATGCATCTCTAGTCCTTAGAAATATTTTACACGTCATGCAAAAACATATTTTTACTTAGAAGTTTTATGAAATTTGTGTATTGTATTTGTATGCGTTGTGTTGTGTTTTATGGTTAATGTTGTACTGTTGTTTGTCTATATTTTTTAGATTGAACGGAGAGCCGAGTTACGTTGAAAAGAGTTTGTGAGCATAGATATCATCCAAAGGCAAGTGGCACACCTCATAAACTTCCTAATATTTTTCTATGCATAAGTAGAGTATTTTTCTATAAGCATGTGTAGGATAATATCGCTATGCAAGCCATGTTTAGATTTCCCTTCTCCATTGTGTCTAGGTACCTATATAATACTTAGTAGAAATATTGATGCTATGCAAATGTTGTTTTGTGAAAATCTAAATTCTACTAAGTTAAGAATGAAACACCTGGGTGGAAAGTGGTTGTATGGTTTATGTTGAGTGGGTTCCCAGGGGATATACCTATGGAATTACACTTCTGGGCGGCCACCCAGGAACAAAGGGATCTGAAGAACTCCGAGTGAAGATTGCTTTCAGTGCAGCCATTGCTATATGGGCTCTGGCTTGATCAATTAAGTTGCGTGGACTCGCCCCGGCTTGGCAAGCAGATGTAGAGGGTATTAGGTGGAACGGGTCAAGCCAGAGTGGGAGGGAAAATGCTTCTGAAAGATCTCGTCTCATTCTTCTCCTTTTCCTTATAACTTACAGAGTGTATAGGATAGTTTGCGTTGAATGGGTACAATAGTGAACGTGCACAACCTTTGCAGAGTGTCAAACTAAGTACTTAGTCGTGTCCCCGTCATGGACAATTTGAGCAGCTGATCAAGGACGTCAACGGAGGATTCCACCATTCCAATTTCTGAGATAAAACTTGATGGGTGAACAAGGGTAGAATGAGACAGTGGATTTCATGCCATGGATGTCTCGAATAGAAGAAAAGTGTTTTCCAAAGAGTTAGGAAAAATTGGTTTATGCAAAATAGCCTTGAACTCCACCAGCCAAATATGCATATAGGTTATTAGAGTTGTTCCACTAAGTGTCCACCATAGTGTCACTTGCAAGACTCCATTTTTAATGGAATCTGACCCACATTGTTGCAATATTTTTCTTATTGCAGATTGATCAGATGACGAGTGAGGTTTCGTTTAAAGGTTTCGAGTCTGCAACCAACATGTTTTCGCCTGTGGCAACATGAAGATGATGGAGACTCACTACTATTGTATTTATGCTGTTTACTCTTTCAGTGCTAGCTTTATCCTATGCAAGTTGTAAAGAATATTTTCTAAGTCTGGATCATCGATGTAATAAAATTGATACTTTGTTGTGATATTACATCGTAAACCGTGTGTGTAAACGAATCGATCCATGGATTTGCACTATACACAGGTACCTTGCCATATTTTAAGTGCAGGTACACACGGCTTGTCCTTTGCTCTCAAAAAGATTGGGTCACTCGCTGAAATTATATTTGCCCTGCTCTATTTACTCTCAATTTATTTATCTGTTATATCAAAGTCTGCTGAAAAATTGTCTGCTACTGTTTATAGTGAAATCCTCATCAAAACCACTCGTCAACACCTTCTGCTCCTCGTTGGGTTCGACACTCTTATTTATCAAAAGTACTACGATACACCCCCTATACTTTTGGGTCATCAGCGTGCACTTGTGATTCCGACAGTATTGAGTTGATGAATCGGCCCGAACCGACTTTATGCGTACGCTTACGCGAGACTGGTTCCACTACTGACATACGGCTGGTACCGTATCTACTGCTGGTGGTGCTCTATCTCTCTCTCTTAAGTTGGCTTTGCATTTTCAATGGAGGGCCCGAAAGGGATGCTTAAACATGCAATTATTGGATCGTTGTTGTGGTCATAAGTTCATAGGTATGAAGCGGTTCTATTTACGACAGCCCCAAGCCACGTAAAAGATGCAAAAGATAAAGTAGAACGCGTCTAACTTTATTTTGCAGGGGCAATGTGATATGGTCAAGGTAGGTTTATTAAATTGTTTCTAAACTGTGGGCGCCAAGAGACCATCGGCGCAAGGACCATATCACGTTGCATTACATTTGATGTTTTGAGTGCATCTTATATTATATGATTGTTTGTTAGTTACACGGCGGTAGTAATATAAGATGATCCCTCCAAAATACTGATGGGGATCGGGTGCAGAAAACAATAATTTTCCTTGCAACGATATCCCTAAAACATGTCAAGATCTATTCTATGCAGATATAGTAGTAGGAACGGAGATCGGAATACATACCCTTGTAGACCGAAAGCGGGGATTACATTCCCGCACAAACGTTGTCGATGAAGACCGACGAAGCCGACCTCAAGGTCGTGTAGAGGACATAGACCTCCGAGCACCGCTAGAGCAGCACCTCGCAGGCGTTACACACGTACGGTGGAAACGACGGCCTCCGTAGCTCCAGTCCAGGACGAGCAGCAGAAGACTTGGACCGGAACACCAGCAGCGTGGCAGCGGGCTATGGTGGAAGAGATCCCCCTCTCAACTCGGCGCAACTCTGACAAAGTGAATCACGAAATCGAGAGAGAATTGGGGAACTAATTGGTGAATTAAAAGGCCATGGGAGCCCATCTATGTATAGGCTCCCAGGGGTAGCCAACCTCCTCACCAGGCAATGTGGGACTAATCCCACATGCCTGATGCGCTGGCCCCCTGTTGGGCCTCTTGGCCCACCTAGGTCGGCCACCCAAGCCCCCACCGAATTCCCTAGGGAATTTTCACCCTCTTGGGCCTTCTTTCGACCAGAAGGCCCATTCAGAGAAATCAGCCTAAATAAATTCGAAAATAAATATATAAAATCATATTTAGACATTAATTACACTAATTAATATCAAACATATTATATATAATTTATTCTAGCTCCGAAAAATCTTTCCGTTCCGGTTGTCTTGTCGAAACCCCTTAAGTGTGTTACCCTAGCGGTTCGATATAATAACATACATGATCGAGACTCCTCTCCGACCAATGACTAACTCGTAGGCCTGGGGTCAGCCTGGACCCCATGAATTAATCCCTGTGGTATAACGAATGACTTTCATCTATCAAATCTGAACCATGAACAAACGAGATATGATAAAGAAATACACTTTATTAATTGCCTCTAGGGCATATCTCCTTCAAATACCACTAGTGTTCTTCCTTTGACATGCACCACCAAGAAAAGTTCTACGTTATGAGGCAGGCCGTAACGATCGGGTGTTAGACATATCGTCGTTCGCATACAGTGGGTGTAAGCCATGTTGCACGCGCGTTCGGTGAAGGTTATTGTGGCGTGCCTAGCATATGCAAATATTCCCTCGGAACACGGAGGCCGAAAGGTCGAGCATGAGTCACAGAGTTGTTGTGATCGACATTTTGATGTCCGAAAGTTGTGTTGCCGGCTCTAACGATGAGGGGTTGCGCAATGGATGGGGGTCGTGTAATCGCTGAAACGAATCAGAGGGATGTTCGTTTGAGTAGGAGTTCTTGGAGTTATTTTCTAAAATACTAGAACTCAAAATATAATGAACAAATTTTGTTTTGCAAAACCTTTGTAGACATTAACCAATGTAATAGCCTTCTTTAAAATTAGGCACAATCCTGTGATTGAAAAACATAAAAGGTTGGGTCCAAACTTCATAATTTTATACTTTAGCTTGTGTATACTCCTTGTTTAAACCATTAGCTTTTTGTGATACAATATTCGCTAGGAGATAAACCCAGAGATCCGCTAACAAAAGGATAATTTGGATTATCAAGTTTTTGTGCGGATAATATCATCATAGTCTAGTGTATGCTATGATCTCTGCCATAGAGAACTAAAGGTGGGTACGAGTTGTTAGATCGCGAACATATGAGATGATCACTAAACTCAGGATACACCTAAAGTTGGGTTGATGAAGTTTATCAGTACATTGACTGTTTTTCTTCTCAACCAAGATGGAAGAGAATACACACCTTGAAGGAGCACATGGCAGTCATACTTGATGACACTAGTAATACTTGATGACATTGGTCATACTTGATGACATTGAGATGTCTCGCTCAGCTTGATCACTGGATGACAGATGACGTTGCCAGGTGCAAATGCGCTGTCATAGACTATGTCATGAAAGGGGAATCGTTCACCTTCATGGTTCTTGATTGCGTTGGAAGAATCAACAAGATGAAACAGATCGCCGGGAAGTCATGAATGATGATGGTGTATATATTATATACACATTATGAATGTTTTACCTAAGAAAGTACTCGTAGTACTGACTAAGTTTTTGATACTAGTCATGTTTTATGAAAACCAGATTTACTACTTGAGTAGCTTGGAAGGATGAGGCGACATTGTGTGTTCATAATGGCAGACAAAATATTGTGATGGCCATAGACACTCTCTCTCTAGATCTACCATTTGAATAAATTCTTTTATGATCGCCTGTTAGTATAATCATTATAAGTGTGTCTCCTCTAGCGAGACAATTGTTTATATATGCTAGTGACAAATTCATTTTCCTATATTTATGAAGTAATGATCATACGCCGATTTGAATTTAGATGGTAGAAGCTCCCACATTCATAATATTAATGCCAAAGGATACAAGCTTAATAAAGACACCACATTCGTGTGGCACTACCATTTAATTCATGTCAATGTTATAATCAATGAATTAGCTCCATACGGGTGGATCTACAAGTTCTTAGATTTGATCTTTTGACACTTGCAAGATAACTAAGACACCTTTTTGGAAAACGGGCATATAACTTATTGATAATCATGCATATAGATGTATATGGATTAATGAGGTAATTAACGTGTAGTGGAGACCTTTATTTCGTAAACTTCACTGAACGTTTTAAGTATAACTTGTCCAGAATCATGCATATGGGTGTATGTGAATCAATGAAGTACATTGACGTATAGTGGAAGTCTTTATTACATAGACTTCATGAATATTCCAAGTAGATATATGGATATCCACTTAGGGAATGTTAATCTGGAAATTTTGATTCGATCAAACAAGTTCAGAATGAAGTAGGAAATTAAATTTAACAAGAAAATCAAATCCCTGCGATGCAGATCGAGGAAATTAAGATTTGAGCTATAATGTTGGCATATCATTGAAAGACTTGTGAGAAGAGTTCCACAAATTACGTCGCATGGAACACCATAGTGTAATGGTATGTTAGGACGTCGTAATCGCACACTATCGGATAGTGTATTGTAAATAAATCTCTTATCGAATTATTGTGATGATTAGAGTCATATGGTAGAAACGTAACATTCGCGTTAGATAATAGGGAACCATTTAAATCCATGGAGACAATACCATATGAGTGATCTTTTAGCCTTGATTGTCGTTTCAGCAATTTAGTGTGTCGATATGATCAAACCTAAAATGGATAGGTCTTTGTAGTGTACCAGACCTAAAGAGTTGGTTGGGTACATGTCTCATGACATAGGCAAAAACGTTGCCGAAATATACCTTGCAAAAGAAATAGTTTCTTTTCCAAGGGTATAAGTGGGAAAGAAAGTAGAGCAAGACGAAGTTGATGAACTTTCTCTCCAGACATCAGAGTGGCGCAACAGAAAGTGTTTCTGGTGTCATGCTCCACAACTGGAAAGAAGCTGATGATAAAATATCATGATGCTCTGAGCTCATACTAAGAACGTAGGCGTACGAGGTTGTGTTCCACAATGTGTGTTACGACAATCTTGTTATGAAGGTCATGTTAATGGAATATGACAGACCTAGGATCTACGAAGAAAATATGGTAGACCTAAGTCCGAGAAATGGCTATGAGTCATATATTATCCGAGATAACATCCATGTACGATTACCAGGTAAGACTTGGGAGATCTTCTTGATGGCATCTAGGTTGTTAATAGAATATGGAATTATATGAGAGAGTAGACACTGATAAGGATCGATTTTTCGCGAAACAGTTCCGACAGATTCTAAAGTTGACCACAACGAGATTTTGTCTCCACTGGCGAAGCCTAAATCTATTCGGGGTCGTTTAGCAATTACTATAATTTCAAATTGAGAAATTGATAGATGGATAAGAAACCATGTTCTTGATGGTATCATTAAGAAAGAATTGTAATTAGTACAATAATGGTTTGGTGATCCTGAGGATGCTAAACATGTATGCAAACTTCAATTGTCCATTCATGGGCAGAAGCAAGCATATCGGAGCTGTAATCTTCGCTTTGATGATGTGATCAAAGGATTTTGGAGTTGTCCAAAATAGTTGAAGAAACTTGAATCTACAAAGAAATGAGTGGGAGCTAAGTAGATTTTCTTGATCTTATATGCGGAAGGCATATTTGAGTGGGAGCTAGGTGTCATTCATGATTTTATATGTAATGACATATTAAGAATGATACAGATCCTCTTGTAAACTATAAAGGATTATTTAAGTGATTACTTTTTTTCGATGAATGAAGTTAGGAGTATTAGGCATTCGATCTTTAAATTTTATAGATCAAAAGGGGCTTAATAACATTAGGTCGGAATATTTTCCTAGGTTAAGAATCTGAAGTGTTTCAGAATAGAACAAGCGAAGAAAAAGGTTCTTGCTTATATGACTAGGTGAAATATTAAGTTTATCTTGGCATTTTCAGCGATAGCAAATGATGTTCAACATTCTCTATGTATCAGACATAGATTCTATCAGACAGAAAGCTCGACTTGGTGTGACCCAAGTTCTTCGTTGAAGAATGGGTTCTAGAGTGATCCTCGTGTGGATAAGTGAACAAATGTTAAGTATATTCTTCAGTGTCTGTGAGAACTGAAGATATGTTTTCTGGTAAAGGGTAAGAGTGGAAAGACAACTTGCCATAAAACGGTTACGATGATGCAAGTTGTGACAATGACGCATACGACTAGAAATCTCATATAGGAGATGTCCTTTGTTTTGAAGAAAGACATGGTTAGCTTGCGAAGTCGCATATGAATGCACTATCGCATAATCTACATAGCTATAGAAATATATGGTAACTTCAGAAGTAGCAAGTGTGATTGGACTGAACAGTTTTTGAGCATAGCTTCGAGTTTCACTCCATCCACTAAGATATAATTTCACCGTCATCGGAAGATACGGGATGATGTCAAACTAGGTGACATAGAAGTGTTGCAAAACACATATAGGTCTCAATGTGTGAGATCTTTTGACTGTATTTCTCTTCCACGAGACAAGCATGTACCAAGTGTCTATGGGTGTTGAGATTTTACCAAGTTGTAAACTAGATTAAGTGTTAATCTAGTGCAAGTGGGAAACTGAAGGGAATATGCCATAGAGGCACTTAATAAAGATAGTTTATACCCAACTGTTCTTTATATGTTTTATACCATGCTATAACTGTATTAAGCGGAAACATTAATACACTTGTGGTAGATAAACAACCAGGTTCCTAGTAGCCTCTACTAAGACTAGTTCATTGTGCGATTGATGATCGAGGTTTCCCGAGCATGTGACATGGCGTCAGCTGGCAATGGTGTCATGTCATTGGGAGAATGATGTTATGGACATACCCATAATTGGTAGGACGTAGTCATTACACCTTCGACCGTGAGATCAACTCTTATTGTTATTCCTGAAAGATAGTTTGATTGCATCAAACGTCATATCTTATATAGTGTGACAATAAAGGTGTCCCTCTCGGGTATCGGAAGGGAGTAGTTGAGACGAGGGGTCAAGAGCGGGATTTGCCAGTCCGCATAGCAGGATAGATACTCTAGGGCCCACTCGGTGAGATTATGTCAAATGAGTTTGCAAACATGTGACTAGGTCACCATGACATAATATCAAAGACGAGTAGATGATAGTGTTGTCGGTAACGAGATCATGCTAGGTATGGAGATATCTATGAACGAGTCTCGGACACACTAAGTATCGTTATGGCAAAAGGTTTAAGACTCGACGTCTAGGTTTGATAGATGAAAGTCATTCGTTATAACACAGGGGTTAATTCACGGGATCCAGGCCTACGAGTTAATCATTGATCATAGAGGGGTCTCGATCATGTATGTTATTATATCGAATCGCTAGAGTAACACACTAAAGGGTTTTTCGAACAGACAACCGGAAAGGAAAGAGAAATTAGGAAAAGAGAGCACCGGGAACATCCCGGGAAGGTTCCGACGGAAATCGGAGAACCAAAGATAATTCAAAGAGTTTCGGAAATGTTCCGGAAGAGAGGAAATTGTTTATATATGTTAAATTAATGTTAATTAGTGAATTAATATTATTATAATGAATTTATAATGATTAAATTCGTATTTAAACATGCAGCCCACTAAATGGGCCCTCCCCGGAAGAGAGAAGGCCCATATAGGGCCAGATTCCCCCCGAGGGCAAAGACCACCATGGGGGAGCCGCATGGACCCATGTGGGGGCCGGATCCCCCCTCCCCATGGTTGGTGCGGCTAGGGAATAATCCCACCTTGCCTGGTTAGCAAGGTGGGGTGCCTCTTTTTTCCTATATATAGAGGGTTAGAGAGCCCCGCTCAACACACCAATCTCTCTCTCTCTTTTTCTCTCCTTGGATCCCGTGACTCCCTTGTTTGGAGTTGCGCCGAGGATGAGTTTATCTCCACCATACGCACGCCGCCGTGCTGCTGGTGTTCCGGACCAAGTCTTTCGCTGCTCGTCCTGGACTGGAGTTTCAGAGGCCGTCGTCTCCACCCTATGTGTGTGACGCCCTGCGAGGTGCCACGCTAGTGGTGCCGGGAGGTCGGCTTCCTCCACCCGACCTCGAGGTCATCTTCGTCGGCTTCATCACGCCAATTTCTTCACGACCTAGAGGTCGGCTACGTCGTCTTCGTCGTCAACGCTTGTGCGGGAGCGTAATCCCCGATTTCGGTGTACAAGGGTATGTATTCCGATCTTCGTCGTATTACTATATCTGCATAGTATAGATTCTGGCTAGTTTAAGGATATCGTTGCTAGAAAAATTATTGTTTTCTGCTTGTGATCCCCTTCAGGAGATAATGATACTTTTATGCATATGGATCATGATAAGAATGTTTCATGTGATGGTTATATTGTGGATTTTATCAATAATGCAACTGAAAGTTATTATGAGAGAGGAAAATATTGTTTTAAAAGTTTTCAAGTTACTAAAACACCTCTCTTTATGTTGGAAGCTTTGAAGTTGCATTTGTTTCATCTTTTTATGATAGTTGCTTTATGCTTTAATAATTTATCCTATTACAAGATTCCTTTGCATATGAAGTGGGTTAGACTTAAATGTGATAGATGGTGACCTCTTGATTCTCTCTTTCATTTTTAAACTCATCTTTAGGAGAGCATCATAAAAATCACCTTGCCTAGCTAAAAGGCTTTAAAGAAAAGTGCTTATGGGAGACAACCCACTATTTTATTTCCTGTTATTTTAATTTGTTGAGTCAAGGAACATGCCTACCTCTGTAGAAATTCCTCTGTATCTTTACTTTATTGCATTGTTGTGTCAAGTTAAGCCTCTAGTTCAAATATGATGCTAAATTTTGATTCCAGCGCAGAAACAGTTTTCTGTTGTCCACCGTTAAATTCATAACTCTTCACAGAAACATCCAAATGACCTGCTGTTTTTGTGCATAATCCTCATATATATATATGCAACTTTCGTTAGTTTTGATTGTTCTGATTTGAGCAAGTTAAGTGACTCGAATTTTTTTGTCTTTACGAATTGTTCTGTTTTTGCCAGATTCTGCCATTTATTTTACAATGCCTCTTTTGTTATTTTGATTGGATATTTTTATTACATAAAGTATCTGTGGATTTAGCTAATTTCTAGTAGCATTGGTAGCAGTTGTGTTCCTACATAATCTCATATTTTTTTGTGCACTAACCCTCTAATGAAGTTTACCCTAAGTTTGGTGTGGAGAAAGTTTTCAAGGATCAAGAGAAGGATGATATGATGTGATCAAGAAGATAGTAAAGCCAAAGCTTGGGGATGCCCCGGTGGCTTACCCCCAACATATTTCAAGAAGACTCAAGCGTCAAAGCTTGGGGATGCCCAAGGCATCCCCTCTTCATCAACACACTATCAGGTCATTTCTAGTGAAACTATATTTTAATTCCGCCACATCTTATGTGCTTTTCTTGAAAGCGTTTGTTTGCTTTTTGTTTTTGTTTTTTTCATTCTCTGAAAAAATGGATCCTATCATTCCTTTGTGGGAGAGAGACACGCTCCACTTTTTCTTATGAATACTTTTATTCTTCACTTATATTGTTGAGTATTCTTCTCAAACTACTGCAATGCTTTCTAGCTCTTGTTTTTCATGCATCTCTTGCTAGAGGTGTTAGATTTATTATATCATACTCTCATATCTCATTGTTTCATTACTTGGAGAGTTTATCTTTTAAATAAGTTGATTAGTGTTTGGTTGAGAGCCTCCTGGCACCCCGCGAGATCTGTACTACTTCAAGCAGCTTCCCAGCGAGACCCTTCGCAAGTACATCCAGCGCTTCATGCACAAGATGAACACCATCCCGTTTATCAAGGACGAGGTGGTGATCCAGTCCTTCAGCATCAACATCCGCAGCTCTCGGATGCAAGAGAAGCTAAGCATCCATCGCGTGGAGACGACCCGTAAGCTCTGGGAGCTCGCGGATCGCTGCACGCGCGCGGAAGAAGGCATAAGAAACAGCGAGCCCGATGACAAGGCTGTTGCCTCCAAGGCCAAGAAGCGGGACCCCAGGAACGACAAGCGCGTCTTAGTCACTGAGCCACTTGTGAAAAGGGTCAAGCCTACAGAAGCTGAAGAAGAAGAAGAAGAAGAAGAAGAAGAACCTTGGTGTCATATACACCCCGAAGGCAATCACCCTCTAAAGTACTGCCGCGCTCTCCGGGGATTCGCCATGAGGGAGCACCGCCAGGGGGATGGCTTCTTCCCGGGCGGCTGCTTCAACTGCGGCGTCGCCGGACATCGCACCCGCGAGTGCCCCACGGGTTGCCAGGGTCCCGGCGGCAAGGGCTAGCCGCGAGGCGGCGGTCATGGAGGCCGCGGAGGAGGACGCGGCGGCCAAGGAGGACAAGAGCAGCAGCCTCAGGCGGCAATCCATGGTGACCACGGCGTTGACCCTGCCGTTCCCGGGAATGGTGGGCAGTTCCAAGAAGTCGCTGGAGTTGTTGGCTGCATCCATGGGGGCTCCTCTCTTCCTCCATCCAACAGCGCCAGCAAGAAGCTAGTGCATGAGCTGAACGCAGTGGTTCCGTGCTACCTGGACCCCTGGATTGTTCTCACTAGGTCATCACATTCGACTCAGAAGACCATCCCGCCAACACAGCCGGGATCGGAAAACTTCCCTTGATCGTGTCTCCCATCATCCACAGCTTCAAGGTCACCAATATGCTGGTCGATGGAGGCTCCAACCTCAACCTGGTTGACCGCCCTGCAAGTTCCGTTCGCCCGTCTCTCCGACACGAACGTCTTCCAGGGCGTGAACGGGAGCATCACGCGCCCCATCGGGAAGATCACTCTCCCCATCACCTTCGGCGACTGCAAGAATTTTCGCACCGAGGATGTCACCTTTGATGTTGCGGACACCCCGCTTCCCTACAACGGCATACTTGGCCGACCCGCTTTGGCCAAGTTCATGGCCGTCTCCCACTTCACCTACAACATGTTGAAGCTCCTGGAGCCGCATGGAGTGATCAAGATCCTCTCCGATGTGGAAGACGCTATAAAGGACGATTTCGGCACATTCCCCGGGAACGAGGCTGATCCCGGGGGCTCGACTTCAACTTCGATCAACAAGGCGACGTTTCAAGGCGACCCCCAGATGACCAAGAAGGTGGCCCTGACGGTGGATGGAGTCCGCTCCATCACCATTGGCGCCCACTTAACGGACAAATAGGAAAGCGCGCTTGTCACCTTCCTTCGGGGGAACTCTGATGTGCGTGGGACGCATCAGAGATCCTCGGTGTTCCAAGGGAGGTGATAGAGCATAAATTGGCGGTCAGCACGGACATGCGACCTGTGAAGCAAGTTCTCTGGAACCAGAGCAAGCATAAATTGGAGTTCAGCGTCGCCGAGATCGACAAGCTGCTGGATGCCGGTGTCATACGCTCGGTCTCGCACCCTCTCTGGGTGGAAAATCCAGTGGTGGTACCAAAGCCCCTAACGAACAAGTGGTGCCTCTACATAGACTTCACCGATCTAAACAAGGCCTGCTCGAATGATCCTTTCCCCCTGCCCCGGATCGATCAAATCGTCGACACCACGGCAGGGTGCCAGCTGATGTGTTTCCTGGACGCCTCCTCCGGGTACCATCAAATCCTGATGTTTGTCGAAGACCAAGAGAAGACGGCGTTCATCACACCGAAGAGCTGCTATTGTTACACCCGGATGCCTTTTGGCCTCCGAAACACAGGCACTACCTTTCAGCGCGCAATGCAGGCATGCCTAGGACCGCAGCTGGGGCGTAATGCCGAAGCCTACATCGATGACATTGTGGTCAAGTCCCGGCGCCAGGATTCGCTCATCCAAGACCTTCATGAACCTTCGAGAACCTCACGCGGGTCAACTACAAGCTCAACCCCGAGAAATTCGCCTTCGGGTTCCCGTCAGGCAAGCTGCTGGGTTTCTTGGTTTCCCACCGGGGAATCGAGGCCAACCCAGACAAAATCAAGGCGATCGACCGCATGGAAACTGCCCGGCGGATCAAGGACGTACAACGCCTCA
The DNA here is from genome assembly GCA_026929855.1 of Poa annua. Taxonomy (NCBI): domain Eukaryota; kingdom Viridiplantae; phylum Streptophyta; class Magnoliopsida; order Poales; family Poaceae; genus Poa; species Poa annua. Next base: position 77,277,517 of record CM049426.1, read on the forward strand.
ACGGGTGCATCACGGCACTCGGGCGCTTCATCTCAAGACTGGGAGAGCTCGCTCTCCCATTCTTCAAGCTGCTAAAGAAGGAGGGTCCCGTCGATTGGACCCCTGAGGCCGAGGAAGCCCTACAGTCCCTCAAGCGATATCTCGCGTCGCCACCAATCCTGGTCGCTCCGACGCCAAAGGAGCCGTTGCTGTTGTACATCGCTGCCACCAACCAAGTCGTGAGCATGGTGCAAGTAGTGGAGCGGGATGCTCGTCCAACAAAGTCAAGTGAAGCCAAGGGCAAGCGTCCTAGGAACACTCTCCCGGGCCCGCCCTGCAAGAAGAAGACATCGGCCCTGCTCGGGTCCATGGACCTTAGTAGCCCGGCTACTTTTACGGAGGAAATCGGTACCGAGAGACTAGGGGTAGAGCCGCCTCCATTTCAGGATGTGAACTCCGTGGAAGGTGGGGGAGACTACAACCAATAAGCTGCCGCCCGCAAAGCGCAATACCCGATCTACTTCATCAACTCGGTTCTGCACGACGCACGTGAGCGCTACCCCATGATGCAGAAGCTACTACTGGCTATCCAACTCGCCTCCCGCAAGCTGAGGCCGTACTTCGAGAGCCACCCCATTACCGCGGTATCCAAGTGCAATCTGCGAAGGCCCCTGGAGAACCCGTTAGCTACCGGGCGGTTCTCGTGGTGGGCCATGGAGCTTCAGGGTTTCGGCCTCAAGTTCGAGCACACGGACAACATCAAAAGCCAGGCGCTTACGGACTTCACAGCCGAATGGACTGAGACGGCATTCAAGGACCCGAAAGAGGAAACTTGCCTCCCCGGGAAGGAAGACTTTGGCGCTTGGATCCTACACATCGACGGTTCTTACTCCAAGAATCAAGGAGGAGCTGGCATCGTCTTGACATCCCCGACTAGCAACCTCCTGAAGTACGTCGTCCAGATGCACTTCCGGGGTGGCATCTCCAATAACATGATGGAGTATGAGGGCCTGCTCGTGGTACTTCATGCGGCCACCAGTTTAGGCATCAAGAAAATCGACGTCAAGGGTGACTCCCAGCTAGTCATCAAGCAAGTCAACAAGGAGTACGCGAGCCCTCAAGTCGCGCCATACGCCGAGGAGGTGTGGAGACTGCAACGTCGCTTCGACAGCTTCCGAGCTATGCACATCCCCCGGGGGGACAACTCGGTCACGGATGAACTTTCGCGGCTGGCCTCTCATCGGGTGCCCGTCCCCGCACGAATCTACATCGAGGTGCTCAAGCAACGGTCGGTCCCCTACGACCGAGTCAAGCCAAGGCAGGCCCCGGAGCCAGGAGCCGATAGCCTCTTTGCCCCGGCAGAGCAGGGCGCCGGCTCAGGAGATCAGGACCCGGTGGCGCTTGAGACGGAGGGGGCCCTGCTTCCATCCTGTCAAATGGTGCTTCCGGTGGAGAGAAGTTGCCCATCCTGGTCCACGGACATCGTCAAGTACATGACCGAGCACACGCTCCCGGGTGACGACCATGAAGCTGAGCGGGTCTCCTGCCAAGCCAAGCTCTACGTCTTAATTGACGGGAAGCTCTACCGGCGGCGCGGCAAAGGGGTCAAACTCAGCTGCATCACGCAAGAACAAGGGAAGGAGGTGCTGAAGGAGATCCACGAGGGTAGGTGCTCCAGCCACGTCGCATCAAGATCGCTGGCGGGGAAAGTCTTCCGTCACACGTTCTACTGGCCAACAGTTCTGCACGATGCGGAGCAAATCGTCCGGACTTGTGAAACTTGCCAGTAATATGCGAAGGAAATCCACCAGTCAGCTCAAGCTCTACAGCCAGTTCCAATCTCTTGGCCATTCATGGTCTGGGGGCTGGACATGGTGGGAAAGATACCAAGGTCTGTCGGAGGACATGAGACCTCTTCGTCGCCATTGACAAGTTCACAAAGTGGATAAAAGTGATGCCAGTCCCAAAGCAAACGGCCCAGGCCACAATCAAGTTCATCGAAGGAATCCTGTTCAGATTTGGAGTGCCCAGCAGGATTATCACCGACAACGGCTCCCAATTCACAAGTCGAGCCTTCCTCAGTTTCTGCGAAGAAATGGGCATCAAGGTGTGTTTTGCCTCGGTGTCCTTCCCGAGGAGCATTGGTCAAGTGGAGCCAGAAAACGCAAAAGTACTCATGGGCCTGAAAACCAAGGCTTTTGACAAGCTAGAAGATCTCGGCAAGAACTGGATCGAGCATCTTCCAAGCGTGCTATGGTCACTCAGGACCACCACCAGCCGGGCCAAAGGAGAAACACCTTTCTTCCTGGTCTACGGAGCAGAAGCTGTGCTGCCCACCGAACTCAAGCACGGATCCCCCCGGGTGCTCGTATATGAAGAGAAGGCGCGGGAGTAGAGGAGAATTGATGACATCAATTTCCTAGAGGAAGTGCGGTGCCGAGCTTCCCTGAGATCGGCTCGGTACCAGAAAACCCTCATACGCTATCACCGCTGCCATGTGCGGGCGAGAATATTGGAGTCAGGCGACCTGGTAATCCGGAAAAAGCAAAAACTCGATGGCATGAACAAAATGTCATCGAAGTGGGAAGGTCTGTACTGGGTTACGCACACCCTACGACCTGGAGCGGTCTACCTAGTGGACATGGATGGTAGACCGGAAGGAAACGCATGGAACATCGAGAACCTACGGAAGTTCTACCCCTGACTACAATCACGAATCGCACGAAGTTATGATCAACTATGCATGCCCTGGCGGCTAGTGTTTTGTATAAGGGTGTAAGAATCGTCGCAAAAACAAAGATAGGTTTTCAATTCTGCGAGCCTCAACGGCTTTCATGAGTTAGTCCGTCCGTAGCAACTCGTAAGCAGGGGGTTGGGTATGTGCCGGTGACCGACAAGTTGAAGAAGCTCCCAACAACAGGGGGTCATGACCTTATTGGCCGTAATGTCGGAAGTGATTGGGCAGTGCTGAGACCGGCCATACTATCGGAAGTGATTGGGCAGTGTTGGCCACACTATCAGAAGTGATTGGGCAGTGTTACTTGGCCGTACTGTCGGAAGTTATTGGGCAGTGTTGTACTTAGACGTTAGTTAAGTACAGAGACGCACTACCGACCATGCTTATAAATTTCTTCGGACGAACTCTCTCACTTTAGGAAGACAAGGTCCGTCCTTTCCTACTGAAAGTTTGCTATGTGTATCGCCTCCCCGGGACAGGAAATTTTGAAAAGGAAACGAAAGTGGAGCTAACCCGGGAGAGGCCAAAATCAGAAAGTGTTTGGAAAAAATAGATAAGTCTTGCATTCACACGCATGTTAGACATGTATCTCGCTTGGAGTCAATATACCGTCAACCTTAACATGCTTAACAGTGTATGAGAGCCCTTGCGGTGATCAGGCGGTCCTCCCTGGAGAACGGTCAGTTTTCCTCTGGCTTAGTATCCACGGATGTGGAGTAAAGCCTCGAAGGGTATAGTGTCCACTTGGGGTATCTTTTCTGCAGCTGACAGTTAAAGGATATTTGCACTCGGGTTCACTCCTCATAAACTGGTGGGCAAATAGTGCGCAGGAGGGCTTGGAAATAACCCCGGGAGTTGTGCTAGGAAAATGCATTCATGTTTCATTCTGCAAGTTACATGCCAGCAGTACATTTCAGTTAAGCAACTTATGCCACCTGTGCTGCTAAGGCCAACCCAGGCGCTCGGGCTGTGCCACCCTGTTTGCTCATTGGTTGCTGGACAACTCCTCCTTTCCGGGGACGCCTGGAGAGGAGAAGTGACTCTCGTGCGGCATTTTTAGGCATCTCACGGGCGGGAGCTCCCGCTGGAGGCGCAGATCCGAACAGGCCAAACAAGCAGACGATGCCCTCTGCCAGCTCGCAGGTGGCTTCTTCTTGCTCCTAAGGAGAACGACAATCACACGTCAAGGCCAAGTCTGTCTGAAGGGCGAAAGGGACGCGAGGAGCCTTCCTTACGTAGATGACGGCCTCAAGCTCATGTAAGGGCTGGGAGAGGCCCGGGGTCCTGACGGTTTTACTCTTCAGGAAATCCATCAAGAACGACTTCTTGATGGCCCTCAGATCGGCAAGGGCGCGAGCAATGGATGCTCGGGAAGCCTATCCTCGATCGGCTGCCCGGATCTGCTCAGCATGAGGCACCTGCTCGGCGCCCCGGAACGACAACTCTATTGTGGAGATCTCCAATGACCCCTCCTCCGACATTACCGCTGCCTCACGGGACATCTTCGACAACTCACGTCCTAGATCGAGAAGGAGCAACGGCGAGAAGGACGAAGAGAAGTGTGTGGTAAAGGCATGGGGCTGCGAGGGCTTTTATAGACCTTTCAACCAACACCTACCGCCGAGCGCTTTGGGGGGCCACAATAACAAGGACACGCTTCGCGAAAAGCTTGTTCTCGTTCATATAGGGCACAAAAACAAAGTACAGAAGACGAAGACAAGTTCTTCTTCAACAAAGACAACATCTACATCGACTGTCTACTTTTTTACAGGAAAATGATCCACCCCCGGTGACCCGGGACTGCAAGCATACACCGGAAGGCGCTACTTCTAGAAGTACGTTGACGAGGCAGCCAAGAATGAGGTAAAGGACATCTTTGGCGCGCCCTTTTTCTGGCTCATCGCCCCTTAAGGAGGAAGAAACTTCCTCCTCCTTGACGCAGGGTGGGTTTTCCTCGTCTTCATCCCCTTTAGAGGAGTCGTAGTCGCCGCTGCCGCAGATTTCACTGCTACTCTCCGTGCGGTACTTAACACGCCCTCCTGCAACGTCGAAGACCTTCACGGACAGCGTCACATCTCTATCGTATAGGAAAGTTACTCTCTCACCCCGGGCCTGCCGCTGGGAGCGAGAGAACAACTTCCACCCATGGCACAGGTGCATTGAGTCGTCGATGTCGTACTCCGCCTAGGCCCAGGAGGGGCCATTGGGGCAGCCTTCGACTTGTAGCCAGAAGCCGGGAAGCTTTCCCTCCGGCATCGCCTCCGCACAGGACCTTGGGAGACGCAGACAACGGGCGAAGTTCGCGGCCCAGATCCACAAAGAACTCGAAGGGAGCGAAGCCTGTGTGGGCCGAGCTCGTAGGAGGAGGGGAAAGGTCCCCGCGGCTTCCTCCACCGCCGCGGGTCCCTCTCCCTCGACCTCCTCGACCACCACGGCTTCCTCGTCCGTGGCTTCGACATCCACCCCGGCCTCGGGCGGGTGGAGCTTCTTCTGTGACACTATGAGCGGCACGAGTGCGCCTCCTTCCTCTCCTCGTCGACGCAATGGCTTTGGTGGAGGAGGAGTTGGATTGAAGGGCCACGATGGGTAGTGGCGAAAGTTGGAGGCCGCTGATACGTCCAAAACGTATCTACTTTCCCAAACACATTTGCTATTGTTTTACCTCTAATTTGTGTGTTTTGGATGCAACTAACACGGACTAACGCTGTTTTCAGCAGAATTGCCCTGGTGTCTCGTTTTAATACAGAAAATCAACTTTATAGAAAATCACCAGAAAACACGTGGAAGTGAATATTTTACCCGAAGAGTCCCGGAGCCAGAAGACGAGGCGGAGGCGGGCTGCGAGGCGCCCACACCACGCGCTCTTGCGGGTGAGCCCTGGCCGCACGAGAAGGTGGTGTGGCCAACTCGGCCACACCCCCGAGCCCACCTCTATAAGACCCTCCTGACCTAAAAACGATTGGGGGCTAGACTCTTTTCCAGAAAACATCTCCGTATGCCGCCGCCTCCTCGAGCCCTAGTTCGGGGACCAGAAGTCTTTGTTCCGGCACCAAGCCGGGACGGGGAATTGGAGGGGATCATTGCCATCGTGATCGCCAACGCCTCTCCATCAACCATCCATGTTTCCCCATCCATGTGTGAGTAATCCACCACTATAGGATTGAGGGGATGGTAGGGATTGGATGAGATTATTCATGTAATAGTTGTAATATCGTTAGGGCATGGTGCCTATTATCCGTTATCGGTGTTTTACGTCATTGTTGCAACTTGTTATGCTTAATGCTTGACACTAGGGCCCGAGTGCCATGATTTCAGATCTGAACATGTTATTGTATCATGAGGATAATTATTGTTTTAGATCATATCTATGAGTTGTATACACATATTATCGTCCGGAACCGATGACCCCAAAGTGACAATAATCGGGATAACCAGAGGGAATGGTTGTGATGTGAGGATCACATGTGCTCACGGAATGTTAATGCTTTTCCCCGGTACTTTATTAAAAGGAGTACCCGTTGCAAACGGGCTGGTAGGACAAAAGATGATGTGAAAGTTTCTCATTGCGAGCACCCACAACTAAATTGGAATACATGCTTATGATTAATAAATACTTGGATGCTTTATATTATTTATCTGCAAATGCCTATGCTTTGATACTACATGAATTATCTTATCCATTCAACGCCCATACATATGTGACTATGCCTACAGTATTTTAATCCTGATGTGTACTATAATCTCAATCGCTGTCTTATTTCTACTACTGCTGTTATTTCACTATTGTCATTGCTATAAAACTGGTGCTCCTGATAATCTATCTCGAGCAAGTCTATTCACGGGTGCAGCTGATCTCACAAATCATCTGTCATGGCTTAAAAATATTCTTTGGCTCTCCTTGTGTCAAATCAATAAATTTGGGTTTTACTTCCCTCGAAGACTGTTGCGATCCCCTATACTTGTGGGTCATCAGCCGCCCCCTCTTTTATAGCGCGATCTCCCCCTCTTCATGTCGTACTCCTCGTTTTCTCCGTTTTCGGGAGTCGAGGAGACACACGTAATTATTCCCCCGCGCGGAATAACTCCAAGGGCAACCAGGCGCCGGACCCACTTTGACCTTTTTTTTTGGTCATCGCCCCAGCAGCCTCCGAAGACCGAAGCCGCCGAGACCATGCCTGGGGGCTACTGTCGCAGCCGTGGAACAGGGGGTTCCTCTAGAGCTACCCAAGTGGGTCCACCGCCTGTGGGCCCGACCCCAAGAAAAGCCCAAGACCGACCATAGGGCTTGGCGGGTGCGCCATCGCTGCCGGCACCCCGACAGGTTCGCAGGGCCCCCGGGTCCCCTACACCTCGGAGCGAAGAGAAGACCCTGGGAGGTGTGAGCCCTGGCTTCCTCTCGGGTCCAAGACCGTAAAAGGAAAGGATAATACTTCCACCTCATTCCGGAAGATTGTACAAGGAAAGTCTTGGGAAGCAAGCCGTGGCCAGGGGACACCACCTACCAACTGCCAGCTCCTGTCGGTGGCTTTCCCCAAAGCTGGCAGAGATCTGACCAATCCAGCAACGGATACTTGGAGGAGAAGAGGCCACGTCGACGTCTCAACCATGGAGAGGGGTTTCCTCCCGCCAAAACCCCTCACGCTCCTCGCATGACCTATGTGGGATCCCCTTTGTAACATCCCAATTTCATAAAAAAATAAAACCTTTAAAATTTCATCCGTAGCATGCATCATTTCATTGCATTTTGCATTTGCACCTTTGTTTACATTTGAAGGAATTATAAACTTTGATTTTTAAAATTGTTGCAAAGTGCTAACAAATAGTTTAGTTTGGTAAAGTTTAGTTTTACAATTTTTTACAAATTAATTAGAATCCATTTAGAGTTGTAAATCAAAAGATATGAAATTGCAGATTTTAGAAAAGAAAAGAAATAAAGAACAATAGAAAAGAGAAGCTGCCGAGCTAGCCCAACCTCGGCCCACTCCCTCTCTAGTGCGCGCGCAGAAGCTAGAGCCCTGCAGCACCCCAGCGCCGGCCTCTCCCTCTCTTCTTTCACCAACACGCGGGACCCACCGGTCAGAAGATCTTCAACCTCTGAATCTATTCGAGATTTTTCCGTCCGGAGTTCGTTTCCGATACACTAAAGAATCCAAGGATTGTACTCCACGACATCCCTACCCGGTGCCCCCATATAACCCCCCCCCCCCCCGAACCCCTCTCTCAAAGCACCCAAACCTTAAATCGAATCGCCACAGGGCTGCCCATCCGCCACCACCGCCATTGCCGCCGCCATTTTCTTCGATTCCGGTGAGTCTTTAACTCCTCCAGTCCTTCTGGCGCTCCCTCTCAACTCCATGTCCTCGTGCGCATCCTCTTGACACCATCGGTGTTCTATTTATGCTTCAGATCGTCGCGTCTGTAATCAACCGAAGCAAACTGCCGCCGTCTCCATCTGCGGCGAGCAACATGAGGAGAAGGGGAGCACGCCGAAGACCCCTGTCGCGCAACCTTCTCCGCCTCGACCTCCTCTTCGTTGCGGTATGTTCCGTTCGTGCCAACTCGTCATAGATCGTCGGGAACTCTTAAGGCGTGCTTGTCGCCGCCGCGCGCTCTTGTCTCCGGTAGGTTTCCGGCGAACCGCATCGCTCGTTTTAGATCTAGGTTCTTAGAACTCGATCCGACGGCTGGAAACGAACCACTAAAGCGAAGAGGTACCGTCCAATGAGGAGTCGCCCGCGCCGCATCGTCCGTCCACGCCCGCAACCGTCCACGCCCGCTTATCCCACATCGTCAAAGGCAGAAGACCCGCACCAATCAGACAAGGCCACGTCGCCTAGGGACCTCAGCGCGAAGACTTTGTTTGTTATTCTTCACAGATTAGACCCTGCAAATTAGATCTAGCTCTACTTTATATTGGCTTGGCTAAAAATTTCAAACTTTATATTTTTGGAAAGCTTGTCACTTGTGGAAACTTTTGGCATCATTAATTTTAAGTTTTGTCGAAATTAAAATCATTTAAATTCAGAAGTGGCTTAAATGGTATTTTAAATATTCCTTGAAATTTTAAATTTATAGTTGATCAAACTCTTTTGCTATAAATTTGAATGTCTTAAGTACTGGCCATTTGAATACTCTACAATTTTTGTAATATAAATTTTCCATGGTTTTGTAATTAATATTTATTAAATGATTTTAGGTGTTATTTTAATAATTAAAATTGATTAAAATCATTTTCATCAATCTATTCGAATAATAAATGCCTTAGTCATATTATGACCACTTTAGTTACAAAAAGTAGTAAGAAATATTTTTCCTTTTCAAACAAAGTAATTTTCTTCCTTAGAAAATATTTGATAAATAATTGACAACACTCTTTCTTAGAAAATTTCAACATCTTCAATTTGGTAAATCTTTTTCCTTAGAAAATTTTAGCATCTAGAAAATTTTATCAACTATGATATTTTCTTGTGATTAAAAAGTGCATTGCATGCATAGCATATTTTTGCTAAGTATAGTTATGGGCCGGGTGATACGTGAGCCGGTGCGCAACGTGTGCCTTGGCCCGCAAGCAATAAGGATCCAGAATGCTGGAGACCAAGTACAAGACGGAGTCCTGCTAAGGAAAGATGAGGCTTAGAGGACTTAGAGTAGAGTCTGGGTATGATAGGAACCCAGACCCGGCCTTGTACCTCCAGCGAGACCTGCCGCCTATTTAAGGGGGTCTCCTAGTTCCTAGAGAGAGAGGTTCCAAGCACAAGTTCAATCGACACAAGCCATAGGAGAGACACCATTGTAATCTCGAGCCCAGATGCTAAGGCGCTGAGTCCCGAAACCCTAATAAATAAAGCCGAAGCATGAAGTAGGTCTTTACCTCAAGACGAGGGGCCGAACCTGGGTAAACACTTGTTTCCCCATGCCACGCTAGACAAGCTCCTGATGTCGGAAGCCGCCATGCCCCTCATCTCAGGTTACCTCCGAGTAACATCTGCCGTGACAATCCCACGACAGTTGGCGCCCACCGTGGGGCATGTGGCCAAGAGCAGCACTTTTTCAGTAGAAGTGCGGCGAGGTATAGAAAACCTATCTATCAGCCAGATCCACACGTTTCAGGAGGTGAGCGGATCGTGGACGACTCCGGCTAGACAGAAGAGGCACATTTCTTGGAAATCAGATCTATGCTCATCTTTGGGCAGATTGATGTTTCGCCGGTGTGATCCGATCTAGTGGAGCCGACAGAGAGCAATACGAGCCGGAGTTTGAATCAGAGTCCGGGTCAACCATGATGGCACATACGGACGAAGAAGAATCGGTTGGATCACCAGAAGAGGGAGAGTCGGCGATTCTGGTCACAGAGGACTCCATCGTCACCCCCATCAATATGTCAGATCTGGATACAGACATGGAATCAATCTTACCCTTGTTCAATGATCGTTATGCAGATGGAATCGCAGATGAGGATTACTCGGCACCGTTGGGACCCGTACGTCACATGACGGTTCACGTTGTGACCTGGGCACCACCGGCTGACGGAGGATCGGCTTCCGTAAGCGACGAGACAAGCGTCGAGTTATTGGCGAGGCAGAATAGAGATAATTGGGATCAACATCAAGTTCCACCAGTGGCAAACTATGTGCCCCCAATCCCATGGTCGGAGGAGTTTTACTGACTTTTAGTTCTTTGTCTCATATGCAGACACCGGCTGCGGGAATCCCCCTTGGAAACCCAATACTTGCACAAACACCCATGCCAGCGCCAAACCCGACCAATTTGGTTAGGCCCCCTCTGTTGCAGCAGCATGTACTTGCGGGAACTTCAGCTAGCCCGTCACAGCAACAAGGGGAGATAACAAACAACATCACAGTTATGATGAGAGAGGTAGAAGATCTGAAACAGGCAGTGGCGAGGTCAAATCAAGAGCATGCGGACGGGATCTGGCGTATACAGGATAGAGAACGGCCTGTGGTTTAGCAAGAGCAGTGTTTATTGGAAGAAAGAAATACCCTCCAGCGGAGAAGGGACGAGTTAATTGTTGTCCCGAACAGGAGACACGGAAGCCGGCTCCACCTTCCAACCGGGACGAACTCCGTAGCACCTCAGGCCTTGGAGTTCCAGACAACACCAAAGGCGGCACCTGCACCAGCACCTGTGGCAACGGTTCACCCGGCGCCAGAGGCAGGCGCGCCCCTGACTGGGTTACCAGGAGCACCAGCAAGAAACTCGGTAGGAGCCGGAGTAGCAGTTATCGAGAAACAACCACCACCACCACCCAGGTTTGATCCTCCTCCGTGTCATTGCAATAACCCAGTTGACAATATTTTTGCAGCGACACTTGCCCTAGAGCAAATACCTTCGACAACTCACCGGCCGGCTTAGAAGCAAGGAGAGACGTAGATCTACTACAGACGGCTGTGGTCCAGCAGAACAATAACCCGCGAGGCTCACAAGCTTTCAACTCAGAGCCGGTGAGGACCCGTACTAGAACCCGGCACACAGAGCCGATAGCAGCAAGATCAGTTCAGAACAGGTTGGGACCGGTAAACCGGCCAGCCCCGCAACCAGTGCTATAACCACAGCCGCAACAACAACAGCAGAAGGCGCCCGCACCACGGAAGATGGTCGCGCCTGCCGCCTCTGCTGCCCAGCCCATAGTAGACTGTTCAAGAGCAAGACGCGCGGCCGCCGTACTTGCTGCACCAAAAGCCGGAGCGGGAGTCGGAACTACGGCCCATCCCAGACCTGTCGTGAATTCACCTGTGCCGGGTCACGAAGGTGGCTCGTCAGCAAACCTGACAGGGGCCAAGTGTTTGTCGGATGCGATCAGATCAGAACCTTTCCCAGAAAAATTCAAAGAGCCAAGAAAGATTGTTAGCTATGAGCCGAACATGAACCCGGAGACATGGTTGAGTGGATATAGTATGGACATGGACATGAAGAATGCAACATCAAACCTGTGTGCGAGATACCTGTACCTGATGATGGCAGAAGGAGCACCCAAGATTTGGCTTGACCGGCTTCCGCCAAACAGCATCCATTCATGGGAGGAACTCAAGACGGCATTTATTTCAAATTTTGCCGCGACATGCAAGAAACAGTACACCGAGGCGGATCTGGATCGGTGTGTCATGAGGAAGACCAAGTCAGCAAGGCAATGGGTAGCCCGAATCACAGAGATTCTGCAGTCATCAATCAATATCTCAGCTCACACGGCAATATCAACGATGGAGAAGAACTGTGCTTTCGATTCTTTGACGCACAAACTCGGACGTATGAGGGAAGATCCGGCTCGCCAAGACATAACCATTGGTGAGGTAGTTTCAATCGCTTACAAGTATGCAGCAACAGACAAAAGAGTAGGCGAGACGGAAGAGCAGCATAAGAATAACCGGGTCAACGCAACGCGTAACCCGGCGCCAAATCAGAACAACGGAAATCAAAACAACAACAAAATACCCTATGATGGAGGAAATTCAGAGATAGTTGGAACCACCCAGGCCTCAGGTTACAGAGGACCGAGACCTGGCGGAAACTTCAAAGGCGGCCCTGCGAGAGGACCAAACATCAGCGAGATATACACATGCCGTGCCCTAGGCACGCAAAGAATGGTAAACCAGCCAGCACACGTTAGAGCAATGTGCTGACATGAGAGCATGGAGGAGACATGAGCAGTCTTTGGAGCAGAACCAAGGCAACTTCAATGGAAACAACGGGAAAAGGGGTAATCATGGTAACCACGGCAATAACGGTAACCCGGCCAACCAGGGGCAAGGATCCGGGTCTCAGGGACCACCGTACAATAATGCCGGGTCAAATCAAAACCAAGAAGGAGGTTATCAACAAACTCCGAAAGAGCTTCTTAGTCAGGGCCAGTATAACGTGGTCACCACTAGCACGTGCAGAAGAGAGCAAAAGTTGAAAGAAAGAGAGGTTAATGCCAGAGCAACAGCCTTACGAAGGTACTTAAAGTGGTCCGAACAGCCAGTTACGTGGAGCAGAGAAGATCACCCGGAAGGGATAGAACACCCGGGTCTCCTAGCCTTGGTTGTTGCACCACAGGTTGATGGTTTCCGTTTGAACAAGGTTCTGATGGACGGAGGAAGCAGTATCAACATCTTATACCTGGACACATTCCAGAGGATGGGTCTATCTGAGAACCAAGAAAGTCGGCTCACCCGATTGGCAAAATCAGATTTGAGGTAGGTTTTGGAGTAAGCAAGGCACAATACAGATTAGAGTACCTGACATTTGAGGTGGTAGATTTAAAGAGCCCGTATCACGCTTTATTCGGGAGGCCGGCTTACGCCAAGTTCATGGCGAGGCCGTGTTATGTTTACCTCAAATTGAATATATCGGGTCCCCGGGGGATCATCACGGTTGAAGGAAGCAAAGACATGGCAATCGAGTGTGATCGAGGTGATGCCATCATGCCAGATCAGGCCTGTTCAGAAGAAGAGTTGAAGTACTACAAGTCTCAGGTAGACCCGGCTGACAAATGTGTGCTGGATAAACCGGCTCACGAAGAAGAGAAGAAAAAATTCAAGTCAGCTCAGGACACCAAGATGGTTGATTTTGTGGAGGGAGACTCCTCCAAGCAGTTCTCGATCGAGTCTCACATGGACCCAAAATAGGAAAGCGCGCTCATCTAGTTCATCCGTGAGCATCGTGACATCTTTGCATGGTCCCCCTGAGACATGCCGGGTGTCCCGAGCGAACTCGTTGAGCATAGCTTACATGTTTATCCAGCAGCAAAGCCAGTAAAGCAAGGTCTGCGTCGTTTCAATGTAGACAGGAAAAAGATCATTGGAGAGGAGATATCCCGCCTTCCAGCGGCCGGCTTTATCATGGAAGTATATCACCCGAAGTGGTTGGCTAACCCGGTCCTTGTGCTGAAAAAGAATGGAGAGTGGAGAATGTGTGTTGATTACACAAGTTTGAACAAAGTTTGCCCGAAGGATCCTTTTGCACTCCCTCGGATTGACCAGATAATTGATGCCACTGCCGACAGCAAGTTGATGTGTTTCCTGGATGCTTACTCCGGGTACCATCAGATCAAGCTCAAAGAAGAAGACCAAGAGAAGACATCATTCATCACACCCTTTGGAGCTTTTTGTTACAAGACAATGTCCTTCGGCCTTAAGAACGCAAGGGCAACATACCAGAGGTGTATCCAGAAGTGCTTTGAGGATCAGATCGGACGCAACGTTCATGCTTATGTCGATGATGTTGTGATCAAGTCACAAAAAGTCGGGTCACTCCTCGATGACCTGAAGGAGACCTTCACCAATCTCCGCACGTACCAGATGAAGCTAAACCCAACTAAATGCGTGTTCGGGGTTCCAGCAGGCATGTTACTCGGTTTCATAGTCTCAGAAAGAGGAATTGAGGCAAACCCGGCCAAGATTTAGGCGATCATGAACCTTAAGAAGCCAAAGTGCGTAAACGATGTCCAGAAGTTGACGGGTTGCATCACAGCCCTAAGCCGGTTCATAGGAAGGATGGGAGAGAAAGCACTTCCACTGTACAAGCTGTTGAAGAAATCAGACAAGTTCGTATGGGACCAGGAAGCAGATGGCGCCTTTGAAGATTTAAAGAAAACATTGTCCACAACACCAGTCTTAGCGGCTCCCACAAGCAAGGAGCCAATGTTGCTATATGTCTCTGCCAACTCACGAGCCGTCAGTGCCGTGGTTGTCGTAGAGAGGAAAGAGGAAGGCAAATAATACCCGGTTCAGAGGCCAGTTTACTATGTCAGTGAGGCCCTGACCGAGTCAAAACAGAGATATCCGCAGTGGTAGAAGTTGGTCTTTGGAGTCTTCATGGCAAGCCGGAAAATGCCACACTACTTCCAGGAACACCCCATAAAAGTGGTGAGCTCGGCTCCCCTAGCAGAAATAATCAGAAACAGAGAGGCAACATGTAGAGTAGCAAAGTGGGCCATCGGGATGGGGCCTTATCACATCAACTACGAGCCAAGGATTGCAATCAAGTCTCAAGATTTAGCCGATTTCATCAATGACTGGACCGAATTTGACCCCTTACCTCCTGCGCCGAGTGTCAAGCTTTGGGTCATGCACTTTGACGGGTCTAAACTATTTGGAGGATCGGGAGCCGGCGAGGTTCTGACTTCGCCAATGGGAGACAAACTGAGTTATGTTTTACAGATACACTTCAAGCCATGCACAAATAACATTGCCGAGTATGAAGCCTTGTTACACGGCCTGAGAGTCGCCAAGGAGATGGGTATCAAGAGGATCATGTTCTATGGGGACTCGGACCTCGTGGCACAGCAAGTATCAAGGACTTGGGATCGAAAGGATGCCAATATAACAGCATATAGAAAAGAAGTTGACAGGGTAGCCGGGTTCTTCTCCGGGTATCAAGTGGAACACATTGATAGAAGAAAGAACGAGGCTGCAGATGCTTTATCAAGAATCGGCTCCAGGAGAGACCTGATACCACCCAATGTGTTCAAAGCCGAGTTATATCACCCATCGGTCAAGCTTCCAAGAGAAGAAGAGCTAGCAGTGCCAGATGACCAGAGTCCCAGTTGGTTGCCGCCTTACACCAAACCCCGTCATGGACAGAGCCGTATCTGGCTTACTTACTCAGAGAGGAGCTACCACAATACGAAGTTCTGGCAAGGCAAATTGTACGCCGGGCCAAGGCATATGTTATCATCAATGGCGAGTTACACAAGAAGAGCACTTCAGGAGTTTTTCTATGATGTGTCTCACCAGATGAAGGCCGGAAAATCTTACAGGAGATCCACTCAGGAGATTGCGGACACCACGCATCAACAAGGTCAATGGTAGCCGAAGCATACAGGCATGGCTTCTTCTGGCCGACGACTTTGGCAGACGCGGAGAACATAGACTGGGTTTGCGATCATGTGCTATGAGATGTCAGAGATATGCAAGGCAGATTCATGTGCCGGATCAAGACATGGGGACCATACCAATCACATGGCCTTTCGCAGTATGGGGTATGGACATGGTTGGACCTTTCCAACCATCACACGGCTAGAAAACTCATCTCCTGGTAGCAGTGGACAAATTCAAAAAGTGGGTCGAGGTTCAAGCCGTCAACAGTTGCTCAGCAGCAACAGCAGTTAAGTTCCTGAAAAAAAACATATTCATATTCAGGTATCCTCACAATATCATCAGAGACAACAGAACAAACTTTTCACTCGGAGAGATGCAGAAGTTCTGTGGACACAACGGGATCCGGTTTGACTTGGCTTCAGTTTCACATCCCCAGTCAAATGGCCAAGTTGAAAGAACAAACCAGGAGCTGCTCAGAGGAGTAAAACCAAGACTCCGGATTCCACTAATCAGGGCAGCTGGAGCCTAGGAAGAAGAGCTGCCATCAGTTGTCTGGAGCATCAACACAACACCAAACAGGTCAACAGACTTCACACCTTTCTTCATGGTTTATGGGGCAGAAGCCGTGTTACCCATCGAAATCCTTCATGATTTCCAAGAGTTGCAAACTATGTGGAGAGAGAAAATGAGCAAGCCCGGCTAACATCAAGGGCGTTATTGGAGGAAGCAAGAGAACTGGCCCTGGCAAGATCAGCCATATATCAGCAAGACCTCAGGCGATACCATAGTCGCCGGGTTAGATCAAGGACTTTCCAGGAAGGAGACTTGGTCCTCAGACTGGCTCAGAACAGAGCCGGGTTTCATAAGCTCACTCCTCCTTGGGAAGGACCTTACGTGATAAGCATAAACCTACACAATGGATCATACTACTTGGTTGACCTCCGGGAAGAAACCGAGCTGACTGGACCAAACACGGATCACACGAGATACCCAATGACAGAAAACGACAGGCCCTGGAACATCGCAGATCTTAGGCCATACTACACATAGACAAAGGGGACCCAAAGGAGGTGGGTTCTACCCCTTTCTTGTATCTTTTTTTATTGAGAAAGCAGCAGGTTTCAGACGCGCTGTTTTCCTTACCAGGGTACCTAAGGGGACTGGAAGGTTTTTAATGAGGCGGCTTGCTAGCTATGTACATATCTTATGATAAATAAAGAGAACTTCTCTGAAAAAAATAGTTTGTTGGTACAAACACCCAGTTATCACACAGTAAGTGGTCTTGGGGGCTTACTAACTACAAGTTAGAAGTTGAAAACTCAAGACTCAGCAGAGACGTCGTCATATTCAGTTTCATGTTTTAAAAGGGGTCTTGGGGGCTTGCTAACTAAAAGTTAGAAGTTGAAAACTCAAGACTCGGCAGATACGCCACCAAGTTCATATTCTTATTTCTTAAGGGGTATTGGGGGCTTGCTAACTATCAAATGCAAGGTAAAAACTCAAGACCCGGCATAGACGCCACAATTTTTCTTGGTTACACTTGCCTGCTAGCTTGATGTTATTCTAACCCGGCACTGACGCCATTGTGACCCGATGTTAAAAACCCAGCTTTCAATCTGACTATGATGCCCATGGGGACTTAGCAGACCCTGATCGACCTAGAGTTTCATGCACAAGATGTCACAAGAAAGCCGGCTATGCAGAAGCAACGGGAACCAAAAGGGTCTTCAACACCAAATACAAGCTTGCAAAATCCGGTCGAGGCCAGCTATCATTTTAAGGCAAGATTGTCAGCCGCACGAAGGCGCATCAGAACAGGTATAGCTTCATAATTTTAAGCTAACCTATTACATTCCATATAGGCCAAAAGAATACGAGTTTAAGAGACGAAGTACAAGACAACCATTACAAGACGGATTATACTGCCGGGCCAGTCTCAGTGGGAGCAGCCGGGGTCTCGGGGGCTAAGCCGGACGAGCTGGAAGCGCCAGACTTCTTCTTTGAGTTCCTCTTCGCCAAGCCCTCAGCATCCTCCCAAGAAATTTCAGAGACAATGGGGAAGGGGTTTGAGGGAACAGCCGGACGAGGAGGAGTCGGCATATCTGGATTCCTGGACCCAGGCACCGCCTCTGGCTGAGTCGGCAGAGGAGCCCGGTAGCTCGGATCGAGCTTCATCGTCACCGGCTCCTTTGGAAAGAGTTTGGCTCCCTCAGTTGTATAACCCGTCTGGAAAGTGCTTAAGCTCAGAGTATCAGTTAGAAGTGTCGCATGGTGCCGGGTCTTCTCATCTATCACTTTGATGTCCTCCTTGGTGAAAGGAGACCCGTCACTCTTGGAGGGCCAGCCCCGGGTCAGAAGCTCTGTGTCGACAACTGGATAAAGCACCTTGGTGAGGGCCAAGATGCGCATCGCAGCACGCCGAGCTGCAGACCTCCTCTAGCTATGAAGCCAAGCCGGCAAGACATTAAGTTGTTGAAGGAACTTGACCTGAGTTGTGGGCGGCTTTTCCCAGCCGTGACAGGCCATCAACGCCTTGCCAGCTCCATAATACAGCTGCTGCACAAGGGTATAGACTGCCTTGAGCTTCTCCTCCGGCTCAAGCTTGCAGATAGGGTTCCAAGACGATGAAACAAGACAAAGACAGAAGTATAAGTCGGAGGAACAAGTTTCGGCAAACAAGACATAGTCAAAAACAAAGCTGGATTACCAAAGAGCGAAGCTACCATCTCGGAGAGAAACGTGACAAGCTTTGTATACTTGGCATTGGAGGCATTCAGGTCATCCTGCAGCTTGTCACGTTGCTCCGTCCAGCTGGTTTCATGCTCCTCCATCTCTTGACGGAGGAGGGAGTTTTCTTTAGCAACTTCGCCAAGCTTCTTTTCAAGATCGGCGATCTTCTTTTCAAGCCCGGTACGACGGCCGGCTTCCGACTCCAACTCCGCCTTGACAACGTGAAGGGCATGATCCTGCTCGTGGGTCTGGTCCTGAAACAAGAAACACAAGTAAAAGATCAGGAAACATCGAGTAAGAATAAGAAAGCCCAAATTTATATAAGTCCCAGGTCGCGCAGACTAAGACCCGGCACTTGGGGGCTACTCAATTGTGGGCTCAGAAAGTAAAGTTCAACAAGACCCAGAACATCGCAGGAGATAACCCGGCCCTTGGGGACTACTCAGTTAAAAGTAAAAGCAAGAAAGCAAACAAAGACCCGGAATACTGCAAGCAGTCATACCGACTCTTGGGGACTACTCAATAAAATTATACTCATCAAGAAAGTCATACTGGAAGTCCCGAGTCATCGCAAGCTAATAACCCGGCACTTGGGGACTAGGAGAGATATATGTGCATACCTCAAACTTCTCCTGGAGTTCAGCCAAGACGCTGTCCTTCGCCTTGCGCCACTCCCCCACACACCTATGAAGCTCCCCGAAAAGAGCTGTCAAGTCCAAGTCCTTGTAGGACAGGAAGCCGGAGGCCTTGCCGGTTGAAGATTTTGAAGTGGTGGCACCCAGCGCGGTGGTCTTGGTGATGCGGGAGTCGACGGGCTTATCGCTCATAGCAGAGCCGGTGATCTCCACATCCGGTAAGCCGGATGTCCGGGGAGAGGACGGGTGCGTCGCCGGCTTAGCGGCCCCTCCTTCAGTACGGAGGGGCGAGGTAACGACCGTCTCATCGACAGCCGGAGGAGGCGCAGGCGTAGTGCGAGCTCTGCACAGTGGAAAGAAGGTTACAACAGAGACAAAGAAGTAACAAGAAAAGCGAGAGAAAGGAAACTTACCCCTTGTTGACATCAAAGCCGCCAAAAAGATCATCGCTCTAATCTGAAGACACTGAGAGAGACCGAGACTTAGACCTCCGCTCAGCCGCGGCTAAAGGATAAAGAACTGAAGGGCGCTTCTGTGGAGGCTTAACCCGGCGAGGAGTCGGGTTGTGGGAAATACCTTCAACGAGTGGCTCATTAGAGTCGGAGGACCGAAGCCGTCGCTTTTGGCGACGAGCTTCCTTTGCCTCCTGTCAAATGCAAGACAAATTCAGTATACAAGCTGGAGCAAAGAACAAGAGCAAGACAAGTTAAGGAACAGTGAAATTACCTCGGCAGAGTCTGAGCGGAGCCTCCTCTTGGCAGCCAGAGGAGCCGGGTCCGCGGACGGAAGGACCGTATCTGATATATTTGCTAAATCAATAGGGGGAGACCGGCTTTCCCGAAAGTCGGCGTCCATTAAGTCAAGGAAGAACTGGGTGATGGAATTCAACTCACCTTCCTCTCCTTCTTCTTCTGCGCCGGCTTCGGAGCCGGTTTCCTCAGCTTCATTACCCGACTCGTCGGCAGAGTCGGGCGAGGAGAGTAAAGCCGCGGACCACCAAGTGTCGTCCGCCTGAGGAATTCAAGGTTATTAACTCGGAGAAAGCTCAAAAATATAAAGAAAAGGACGGAGGAAACAGATAGTACCGGCTTCATTGGGTTGGCGGCACAGAAAGGAGGGAGGCCGGTGTTCGCCAAAGAATCCGGGGATTCATTGACGATCCTCCGGATGACCCGGAACTGCGCCTCCTCCAATTGCTGGCCTCTACTGAAGCGCATCGGGTCATCCAGAGACCCGGAGTATTGGCACATGAGGCCCGGCCGGATGCTGAGTGGCATGATGCGCCACCCCACCCAGCATCGGACCAAGTCTGCGCCCGTTAGCCCGTGGGCCACATGGGCGCAAATCCGGCCAACCAGTGGCTTAATGGCCTCCTGATCAGCGCGGGAGGCGAAGGAGTTCATGTTATCATTGAGGGTGAGCCTATAAGGTCGAAATCCGGGAAGGGCCGGCTCACCCTCGGGAGTGTGTGACTGGCAGTAAAACCATGAATTCTGCCAGTCCTTTGGGTTTGAGTGAAGGACCACACCCGGAAAGACGAGGTTACAGCGGCGTTGGATGGTCACGCCGCCGCAGGAAACAAGAGGCCCCGCCGGGTATTCCCGTTGGTGCTTGCAGTAATAGAATTCTAGGGAGACTGGGAGCGATGTCGAGATAGGCCTCGCAGAGAACAACGAAGTGAGTGATGTTTAGCACCGAGTTCGGTGCTATATCTTGTGGACGGATCTGGAAGTAATCGAGGATTTCGCGGAAGAAATGAGAAGCCGGGGGTTTGAAACCCCGGGGAATGTGATTGGCAAAGAGGACTACCTCGCCGGGTTCGGGCTGCGGCAAGGTCTCTTCTTCGTCCGGGACCCGCGAGGGGGCTTCCGACTGAGGAGCAAGCATGCCGAGTTTGGCCAGCTCTTGAAGCCGGCTTTCTCGGATGTTCGATTTACCCCAGTTACATCCGTCTTTGCGCTTCAGTTTTTCCGCGGCGACCGTGCCGGAAGACCCGGCGCCGAGTGTGCTCTTCACTTTCTTGGTAGCACGCTGGGCAGCAGACTTAACAGGCATGTTGACGATTGAAAGCCGGAGATCTACAAACATGAAATAACAGAAATGAAGAGTTAAAACAGATCTACGGGATGACGAGAACTAAAAGAAAAAGGGGAGGCCAAACGGCTGAGGTGCAGTTCATCAATGAAGAACACACCAAGAACACGAAGAACACAAGTTCGCTCGAGACGAATAGCAAGGATAAAAAGGATAGATCGGAGAAATTTTTTACCAGATGGAAAATGGAGGCAGAGGAGCAGCGGAGCACAGATCCAGTTCACGCGTGGAGATCTAGAGACGCGAGAGGTGTTATTCGTTCTGAGCTTCACCGGCGAGCAACTCGAGGAAGATGAAACGCGGGCGGGGAGCTCGGGAAGAGGAGGACACTGGCGGGAGGAGGAAGAAGGAGGCGATGGGCTCGGGGGAGAGGGAGCTCTTAGCTCACCCCGGGCACCATATTTATAGCCTTCTAGGGTTTGAACTAGGGGTGAAAACGCAAAAGGCGAAAGGATAATCATTATCCCAAGGGATAGAATCTGACGCGCAGGAGATACTCCTGACAGGATCTTTGCCACCCCAAGGTGGTTACTGTCTCCTCAATTCTCGCGCATGGATGGACATTAAATATGTCGTTGACCGAGAAGATTGACCGAAAGACAAAAGAAAGAATAAAGAAAGAAGAAAGTCAGAGTGAAAACCGGCAAGTGGTGCCCGGGTTACGAGCAGATGGATCGAGTATCAGGCCGGCTGAGCAGAAAACCCGAGAGCCTGCTTGCCTAATGAGTTATTTATTGTATTTCAGATAACCTGGACAAAAGGACTGACGGCTTCCCCCAGAAACATGCTCCAAGGCGCAAAGGTGAAGCAAGTCCAGTCTGATGTCCAATTTATCCTGGGGGCTACTGTTAGGGGTGGTCATAACCCGGTAGGCCCACCGACATAGAAGATAAGCCGGCCTGGCATGAGCCAGGGCTGGATCAAGCCTAAAGACATGGGTCGGGTGATACGTGAGCCGGTGTGCAACGTGTGCTTAGGCCCGTAAGCAAGAAGGATCTAGAAGGTTGAAGACCAAGTACAAGACGGCGTCCTGCTAAGGAAAGAAGAGGCTTAGAGGACTTAGAGTAGAGTCCGGGTATGAGAGGAACTCGGACCCGGTCTTGTACCTCCAGGGAGACTGTACCATCCCAACATTTTGGAATGTTCAAAAATCACAAAAATTTAAAACTTTTGTTTTTGATTAAAATAAAACTTTAAATGCTTAAGGAAACCAACTATAAAAGACTTCAACCAATTTGAAAAAGTCTATTATTCAAAATTTCCAATGTGTCATTATTTTCAAAAGTTATTTCCAATTAAACCTTACATTATCCTTTCTATTTCAAAAACCTTAATATGTAATTTGACAAATGTTTTATAAAGTACAAACCATTTTATTTTAAGTAAATAGGTTTCTTTATAAGTATTTGAATTCAACCACTTAGCAATAGCAATTCATAAAATTAAAATAATAATTACAAGTGTTATTTTCAAACTATTGAAAACATTGTCGAATTGCCAAAAGATTATTATTCATTTACCTGAGTTCAAAACATAGTTTGGATATTACAAGTCTATAGTTTATAACTTTAATAACTTCATATATTTAATGGAATATCCAAATAAACATTTCATTTGATTAAATGATTTTCATTTATTTTCAAAACATAAAATGACTTTCATGAATATATTTTCTGTATAAGAAATGAAGTAAAACTAAAATCTTTTCCAAAGTTGTTATGAAGTTTCAAATGAATTATCATAATATAAAATATAATGGTGCACAAAATATTTTGAATTAAAAATGAATACATTATATTTCCCTTTTCATTTCAAATAAATGTGTGATGTTATTTAATAATGTACTAAAGCCAAAAATTATTTAATATTGGAAAATGAGTTTAAATAACTTAATTTTAAACTTATATAAGTGTTGTATTTTTATAAATTTTATTTAGCCAAAAACGAAATTATTTAAGCCATGTTTTCAAATTTGACATTAAGTGGCAAATTTGTAATTAATCAATAATTCAAAATTTTGATATTAAAAAGTGTTCAAAACATGCCCACAACTGGTTTAACAAAAAAAATATTATTTTTACAAATTTTTAGAAATTGATTTGACTTGATTTGGAGTCTTAAATCAAAAGTTATGAAAAAAACAAGAAAAATCAGAAAAAGGAAAAAAAATGCTGACATCATGATGACGTCAGCGTCGTCTTCAAGCTCCAGCACGCACGCACGCGAAAACTGCTCACCGTGCCTCCTTCCCGATTTGATTCCCGTTGATTTAGAGACCCAAATGACGCACCGTTTGTTTCTAATTAAATCCCTTGATCTCCTCTTTCATTCCCCCATAAAAGCCCTCTCTTAAACGCCCTAAATTGCTCTAATTTCGTCCGCCACTAAACATGCACGTTTTTGGTCGAAATTAATGTCAGGTTGATTGCGGGCAAATTATTGCATCGAATCAAGCACCGTCGGATTCTATATAAAGCCCTCGGCCTCCTCCTCCATTCCCCCCAAAAGCCCTCTCCAATACACCCCAAGGCCGACGAATTTGCTCGCCGGAGTTCTTCACATCCACGGCCGATTTCATTGATTCCGGCGAGGTGAGGCGATCCCCGAGGCCGAGAACCCTCTCCTCTTTCTTCCCACCCCCGTGCGCATCCACTGACCCCGTCTTACCTCTTTTAACACAGCGGAGACGTGGAGTTCGTGCTCACCGAGCTCGCCGGTGAGCCGAGCTTCTCCGGCGGAACGTCCACGCCACTCTCGGACACCCACCACAACGTCGACGCCACCATCCTCTCCGTCGTGACGCGCCACATATGCGGAGCCTCTCTACATGTCCGGATAACCACGGGAAGGTCGTCTCCGACCTCCATCCAACGCCGGCGCCGCCGTCTCCCTCAACTCCGGCGAACTGCGCCGCCACCTCCAGACCATCTCGCTGTAAGCCCTTAGATCTTGATCGAGCGGTGTAGATTAGATGACATATTTTCTTTAGAAGTTATGAAACTTGTTTGTTCATTATGTATGCTTGGATGTGTTGTGTTGTTTTATTTTATGATTGTTGTATTGTTGTTTGTTTATATTGTTTAGACTGAACGGAGAGTTCCGAGTATCGTTGAAAAGAGTTTGTGAACAACGACAACATTCAAAGGCAAGTGGCACACCTCATAAACCTCCTATTATTTCTATATGCATTACTTAGTTTATTTTTATATGCATGTGTAGGATAGTATTGTTATGCTAAACCTGTGTAGAATTCCTTATTCCGGTGTCTAGGTTCCTATTCAATACTTAGTAGAATTATTGATGTTATGCAAATGATGTTTTGTGAAAATCTAAATCCTACTAAGTTAAGAATGAAACACCTGGGTGGTAAAAGGTTGTATGGTGGCGAAGTTGAGTGGCTACTCAGGCCCATGTCTATGGTTCCTGGAGTACGTGCACTTGTGAAAGGCCACCCAGGAACAGAGGAATCTGAAGAACTCCGAGTGACGATTGCTTCCAGTGCAGCCTTTGCCATATGGGCTCTGGCTTGATCAATTATGTTGCATGGACTCTCTTCGACTTGACAAGAAGATGTAGAGGGTGTTAGGTGGAACGGGTCAAGGCAGGTGGGAGGGAAAATGCTTCTGAAAGATCTCGTCTCATTCTTCTCCTTTCCGTATCACAAATGGTGTGTAAAGGATAATTTGGGTTGAATGGGTACAATGGTGAATGTGCACAACCTCTGCAGAGTGTAAAACTAAGTACTTAGCCGTGTCCCCGGTCCGGACAATTTGAGCAGCTGATCACGAACGTCAACGGAGGATTCCATCATTCCAACTTCAGAAATAAAACTTGATGGGTGAACAAGGGAAGATGAGATTTATGGTTTTCATGCCATACTTGTCTTGATTTGAAGAAAGTGTTTTCCAAAGAGATAGGAAAAAATTGGCTTTATGCAAAATAGCCTTGAACTCCACCAGCCAAATATACATATAGGCTTTAGAGTTATTCCCTTAAGTGTCCACCATAGTGTCACTTGCCAGACTCCATTTTTAGTGGAATCTGACCCACGTTGCTGCAATATTTTTCTTATTGCAGATTTACCAGATGACGAGTGAGGTTTCGTTTAAAGGTTTCGAGTCTACAACCAACATGTTTTCGCCTGTGGCAACATGATGTTGTTGGAGACTCACTGCTATTGTATTTCTGCTGTGTACTATTTCAAGGCTAGCTTTATGCTATGCAACTTGTAATGAATATTTTGTAAGTCTGGATCAGAGACCCACCGCCTATATAAGGGGGTCTCCTGGATCCTAGAGAGAGGTTCCAAGCACAAGTTCAATCGACACAAGCCATAGGAGAGAAACCATTTTAAACTAGAGACCCGGAAGCTAAGGCGCCGAGTCCCGAAATCCTAATCAATAAAGTCGAAGCAGGAAGTAGGTCTTTACCTCAAGACAAGGGGCCGAACCTGGGTAAACCCTTGTTTCCCCATGCCACGCTAGACAAGCTCCTGATGTCGGAAGCCGCCATGACCCTCATCTCAAGTTACCCCCGGGTAACATCTGCCGTGACAATCCCACGACACCTTGTATGATCATATTTTTATTTGGAATCTTTTTACTTGTGAGTTCTAAAACTGCGGTTTTCATGGCACTTCCACCACCATATTGCTAGCCTCTTCGGTACTTTGCTTTTCCCTTTCTCACATTAAGAGTTGGTGCATTTTTAGGGGGTACATCCCAACTCGTGGGAGATCTTTATCTTGTTCTCCTACACATAAGCCAAATATCTTCCTCAAAACATCCACCATACCTACCTACTACAACATTTCCATAGATGTTCTGAGATATATTGCCATGCAACATGCATCTTACATTACATGACTTGTTGTCATTCATTACTTATATGTTTCTTTGCGTGATTCTATAAACCTTATGTGTGGTTTCACCCATGTTACGCCAGATCATTGCATAAGTTGCTACACTGGCAGAGGCACCGTTGTCATATGCAATAAGGCACATTCATATTAGTTACTTGTATCATCATGACGTTGTCATATCATCATTAGTGTGTTGTCATATATCATATATCATATTAGGATGCTTTCCCCTAAAAGTGAAAAGATCCATGCAGGCCATCGAAAAGAGAAACATAAAAAGAAAAAAAAATAATAAAAAAAGGGGGCAGCATTACTATTCTTTATCACACACTTGTGCTCATGTTATAGCACCATATCATTTATAGTCATCACTTGTGCTCATGTTATAGCAACATATCATTTGTGATCATCATTTGTGCTCATGTTTAGCACCTTTACTCCATATGAGAGAGTTTTCATGTCTTAGTTGCATAACTATGTGGGGAATTTTACACTATAGAACTTGTCTTGTATATTCCAATGATGAGCCTCCTCAAAAGTGCTCTAGGTCTTCGTGAGCAAGCAAGTTGGATGCACCCCCACTAGTTCCATTGGAGAGCTTTCATATACTTATAGCTCATTGTGCATCCGTTGTGTGGCAATCACTACTCCTTGCATAGCTTCGATTATAATACTTTCTCTTGTCTAATGATCATCTACAACTTTGTGAGCCTTTCTTCCGTTGGCCTTCCAAACCTCCGTTAACATTCTCTTAGCCATAACATCGTGGTGCCAGGAACCAACGTTGAACGCTTGCTTGTTCTTTTGAACATATAATGTATTGATTTTCTACGTGCATATTGATATTGCTTGACTTGATCCTTTCATTAAGTTGTCATGTTTGTTGGAAGCATTAGATGATTATATTTTTGTGCTTGAAGCTTAAATCATCTTTAATATCTACTTTGCAAAGTTGATTGCTATCTAGTACTATATCATTGAAAGTTTTGCTGGCTTCACCTATTTGTTTATTTATTACTCATTTTATATGAATATAAACTACATCCCTTATTCATTGATCTCAGTTTACATGCCTTACATTATTACGTGATCAAGATTGTGTTTAAGCATGTCACTTTAGAAATTCTTCTTCTTTTCTCGTTCTTGCCTACTCGGGACGAGTAGAACTAAGCTTGGGGATGTTGATACGTCTCCAATATATCTCTAATTTCTTATGTTTCATTCTATGTTATGTCATGTTATTACATGTTTATATGCATTTTATATAGTTTTATGCATTTTCTGGGACTAACCTATTAACAAGATGCCAAAGTGCCAAGGAAATATTCTCGGAATTGGAAATAAAAGATCCTGCAATTATTTTTGGAAAAGGAACGTTCCAGAACACCGAAGACGAGACGGAGAAGATCCACAAGGCGACCACATCACCCCATGGCGCACCTCCTTTCCTGGCCGCGCCAGTAGGTTGTTTGGGCCCCTCGGGCACCCACCGACATCGCACTTTCGCCCATAAATACCTCCAGACCTAAAAACGATCGCACGATGTTCATTATTTCCTCCACGGGTCCTGAGCCGCCGCTGTCGTCAACACCAATTTGGGAGAGATCAGAACTGCTCCCCAACACCATGCAGGGAGGGGGACTCGTCCCCGGAGGCCTCTACGTCGCCATTACCGCCTCCGGACTGATGCGTGAGTAGTCTACCCTTGTACTACGGGTCCATAACAGTAGCTAGATGGTAGTGTTCTCCTCTTGTGCTATCATATTTAGATCTTGCGAGCTGCCTATCATGATCAAGATCATCTTTATGTAATTCTCCATTTTTTGTTTGCTGGGATCCGATGAATATGGAGTACTAAAGTTATTGCTTCATAATATATCATGTGTGTGCTATTTAATGATCTTGCATGCTCTCCGTTACTTGTGTGTGGTTTGGCCAAGTAGATGCTCGTAACTTCAAGAGGGGGTATTTATGCTCGATAGTGGATTCATGTCTCTATTAAATCTGGGGCAGTGACAGAAAGCTCTAACGTTGTAGATGTACTGTTGGTACTAGGGATAAAACAGTAGTACTTAGTCTAAGGATTATCTTACTTACTTACTTTACACACAGTGCTTAAGGCGATAATCTATTGCATGCAACTTAATACTGAAAGGGCTGCGGATGCTAAACGGAAGGTGGATTATTATTCATAGATGCGGTTGGAACGGTCTATGTATATTGTTGTAATGCCCGAATGAATCTCACACTAGATATCATAACGTTAGTATATGCATTGGGATGCTCATCATTATTCTGTCAATTGCCTAGTTGTAATTTGTTTACCACTCATGGATGAATGTTATTATTATTTATGGAGAGACACCACTAGTGAACTATGGACCCGGGTCCTTCTCATTAATCTGATAAAACCACAACTGCAAACATGTTACTTTTTGCAAACAAACAACTTTCTTCCACACATACGTTTAATCCTTTGTTACAGCAAGCCGGTGAGATTGACAACCTCACTGTTAAGTTGGGGCAAAGTATGTTGATTGTTTGTGTGCAGGCACCACGTCACCGACCAGGAAGCATATTTCTGGCGCCGTTGATACCTTGACTGAATTCTCATCTTCTACTGGTTCGATAACCTTGGTTTCATACTGAGTGAAACTTGTTGCTGCACCACTTCATACCTTCCTCTTGGGGTCTCCCAACAACACACCCACCGTGTGCATCAACAGACGATTCGCACAATCAACTCTTAGCATGCGCTACGACTCGCAAGGCCAACAGATAATAGGTTGTGGGGATAAAACTGTATAGGCTGTAGGATAAACATGTGATATGATCGCGACACAAGAATCGAATACTAGGATAGCAGAGATCAACGACAGGAATGAAAGATAATGTATAGGTAAACAAGCAAACTTTGCTTGCCTGGAATCCCGCATGGAAAAAGATCTTGTCGTTCCTCATATATCTCAACGTCTTATCCGCAAATAACAACAAACACTGGAAAGCGTATAAATGCATCTTACAACTACGGCAAAAGATCCAGCATGATCATAAAAATAATGCATGGCATGGCAAGATGTAATACGAGATGCACTTAATCCAAATTAAGCGAGAAGTCAATCCCGACAATTAATATTTAGTTTCAAGTTATTTATCTAACCACCAACGTTAAATGTCAATTAACATGGCAAGAGATGACATCTAGTCAATTTAAATGGAATAGGGCAATACATATATTATTTACCCCATACATTTCATATTTAATTATTTACGTGCAATTAACAAATAAAACTAAGCAATTAAATAAAAAGATGACACATGGCATATGAAATTTAGCAAAAAGAGAAAAGGAAAAAAATAGGCAAAGAGAGTATTCGAAATTGTGACTACTAGGCGGAGGATAGAGAGATCAACCACTGGGTTGGTGCTTTGTTCGACGAATTGTATGGTCATGCAACACATATGATGCGTGGACGCGATGTCGGATCAGAGAAACAAAATAAAAATAAAAGGGGTTGGTGCGTTGCTAGGATTTGAACACTAGGTCTTCACGTCGAGCAGAGGAAGCACAGCCACGTGTATGCATCGCTTCATGATGTTTTCAGATGCAGAGGACAAAAAAACATTTCATGTGATGTTACTGAATATCACCAGGTAAGATTCAAAATTGAGGAACAGGAAGATGTCGACGGACTGCAGCTGAACCTTGCGCCCAGGGGCGAGGGTGCAGCCGTGCGGGTGTACGCTGGGGTCGCAGTTGGGCGTGCGCGTGGTGCTGCGGTGTTTGTGTGAGGGCACAGGAGTGCAAGGGGGCGAAGCAGATTAGTGAGCAGTTTGTGCGCAACCTTGGCGGGTCGGCAATGGCGGAGGCGGAGGAAGGCCTGGACGAAAACGAGGTTCCCGGCAATAATTCGAGAAGGGGAAGGCCGGAATCGAAGGAGGGGCTCAGGTAGAGGCTGTCAGAGTAGTCGATCGAGCTCGATGCAGTCCAAAGGTGGTGAATTTCATCGATGAACAACTCCCGCCGTCGTGGAAGAAGATGACGTCGGCTGCGTCCTAGGCATTCCTGGCTCGATTCCTTCTTGGAAGATGATGCGCGCGGCGAGGCGGTTCTCCTGAGCTGCTCCACGAACCTTCTACCGCGACGAAGCAGCGGCTCAACATGGAGCTGGCTTTGGTGAAGATGAGGTGGAGAAACAGAGGGAAATAGGAAGAAAGGTGGTGGCGCTAGGGGAGAGGGAGGAGGCGACTAGGGTTCCAGGGGAGGGGAGAGGTTGTTTTAAGGAAGAGGGAGCATGTGGGGTGGGGGAACCATGGCAGGGAGGTGGAGAAGGTCTCGTTCTCCTCGTGTTTGAATGGAGGAAGGAGAAAAGGAGAAGTTGGGTTGGGCCAAAAGCAATTGAAGGATTCGGCCCATTTATGATTTTTCTTGAATATTCATTAACCAACAAAGAAAAGAAAAGAAGGATAAACAAAATCGAAGAGAGGGAAAAGAAAAGAGGGAGGCAAGACTTTTGCAAATATTTTTATAGACAAAATACATTTGCAATTATTTCCAAATTACAATTTGTTTAAATAGAAAAAGAGAGAGACTTATTATTTGAGAGACAAAATAGAGTTTGAATAAATAACATTTTTTTAGTTTTATCATAATATGCAAAGGTGATTAAATGCACGATGATGTCATGATGATGTAAAAAAAAATCTTATTTTGGAAAACCCAGGGCGTTACAATCGACACAATTAACAAGGGATCGTGTCCCGCGATCCGCGCCAAGACCACAAGAAGAGAGGGGTAACTACCGAGTCTTCAGGCTCCGAGATGAACTTTGTCGACACCACTAACAAGGGATTGTTACTCCACCCTGAAACTCTTGACACCACTAACAAGAAGTTCTGACTCCACCTTGAACTTCTTGACACCACTAACAATAAGAGTTGATCACATCGAAGTTTCTTCTAAAAGATCGATCCTACTAGGTTAAAAGGCATAGAGATCGTCCACCCACGTAGGATCCTAAAAGTTTCAAAATTGGATAAGAGACTCAAAAACAAATAAGATAAGAGGAGAAATATAATAGATGTAAGGAATAAAAGAAACCTACTGAGATCTTTTCAAAATAATTTTTGTCAAATAGTTTAGACATTCTAGAAACAACGACCGTTAGCGAGGTTATCTTACAGGCTTTTGTGGAACCGCTTCTTTGATAACCAATCGTATCGAAACAACAAGGAGATCAAAACCTTGGCTCTGATACCACTTTGTGACGCCCTAAAATCGGTACTATGTAGATTCGAGCGATCTCGCCGAAATCCGCATAATAAAGATTTTAGGCCGACCACTAGACATAATGTGCATGTCGAAACATGCGCATTTTGTGGGTAGAATTGTGATAACATTACAACGGTTCTTAAACATTCAAAATAACAAAGAAGATATAATATATACAACAACGACTCGAGCGAGTCAGGATACAAATGATACAATACGAAGATACAAATGACAGTGGAAGCAAAATAGTATCCAACTACGCATAAGATGCAAGTTGGACTAAGATTTCTGAAGATAAGCGATGGCGCCATATCCATGCCCAGCCCAAGCCGGAGTGATTCCCAAGCTAACATCGTCAGACTTCAAACCTGCTGACTACACATAAAAGCACATCCCAATGATGGGTCAGGGCACTCCCTGGCAAGCAAAATCAACCTGCTGACATTCTACAAGATCTCCCAAAATATAGGATAGGTGGACTTAGCGGCAGCAGCACTAGCAACCTAATAGACACACGCTACAACTTCCATCTAATTAGAGAGAGATAAGAGAGCGCATAAGTAACCAACGACAACTAACACCAATCATAACCCATTCTCGGATTAACGCCCTCAACCAAGTATGAGGAAGTAATTCGGGAAACTCACACATTGAACAGTTTTAGTTACCATTTATTGTGAAAGTAATTCTATATTACTAGTCAAATTAATTAACATCAATTAGGTGCAAGTTGTCTAGATCTCATTAGTCGGCAACGCACCAAGTTGTCCATAACCGCGGACGCGGCTCATCGATAAGATTGTACCATGCAGGGATGCACTACTGTACCCATACTCGTTCGAGCAACCCAATCAAAAACATTCGAGCCTCTCAACACGACTCGTTCCTTCACTACCGCAAGTGCAAGTGCCACCCATATGAGTTTTTACCCGCGTAAAGAGTCCGGCCGATACATTAATTGCGGACTCATTAGTTTGCGTCTACTCGCTAGGCAGCTCAAACCATAGTTGGAAATGTCCGCTTCGCGTCATACGGCCCCTATATGACCCCCCCCCCCCCCCCCATATCACATAACCTCTCATCATCATCATGCACATGCATATGAGCAAATGGAAAGACTGAACTACTTGTGGCACATGGACAAGCTGAAGATCCGTTCAAAGTCGAGTGGGGTTCCATAGGACCTCCTACAAGTTGTTAGTATGCTCAAACTTTGACTAGATAGTGAACAAATAAGTTTCATAAAACTTCTAAGGAAAACATGTTATGTATGATATGCAAATTATTTCTAAGGACTAGAGATGCATGTCATGCCATGAAAATATTTTTAAGTCTTAAGTGAAAGACAATATTAGGAAAGAGGGAAAAGATAGAAAAAATATGTAGTTGTCCTCCAGGCTTCATCTCCAGACTTGTAAAACTCTCCTTGGTGATGTCTTGATTGAATTCTTGGTAGACTGGAATAATCTTCAGACTTGATGATTTCTTGTACCACAGAGGCTGGTCTTGGGATTAACTTAGTCTTCATGAAGTCTCAGATAGGAAGGGAGAAAAGAAAAGAAAGAGGGAGCAAGACTTAGAAAATACTTCTGGTTGGTCTTCATGAACTTCTTCTTGATTTTTCTTCTAAGTGCTTCTGCTCGTGGGAGGTACTTCTGAAGTCTTGTTTTAGCTAAGCCCTTCATTGGTCTTCTAGCTCCATGTTGAAAATCCTAAGTGTCTATGTTATAAAACTTTTACCAGAATACTAAGTTTGAAAATATTTCTAACTTAGAGAAAATGGGGGAGGAGTTTTCTTATGGAAAATGTAACTACAAAATAAAATATGCTATGCATGAAATGCAATTTAATTAATTTCTATTTTTGGAAAATAAAAGGAATAATTATAAGATTAAAGTTTTCTATGATTAAATTTTTATAACAAAATTTTATAAGTAGTGTTAATAGACAGGGGGCATGTAATTAGATTTTTAGCAATTTGATTTAATCAAAAATAACATTTCTGTTAATAGTTATTATGAAAATACTCAAACTATTCAAATTAAATATATAACTATGAATTCATTCAAATATTACTCAAAAATATTTTATAGCAGTGGCATCAATTTACAAATATTTCATGGTCTCTAAAACAATTTTATTTGCAATTTTTAAATTTACATATTTAAAGTTATGACAAAAATACTCAAATTCACCATTTGAAATTTGAATATTTTAAACTAAGTCAAATTTGAATTTTGGCAATTCAAAAATATTCTACATGTCAAGGGCTTTCCAAAAATATAAAGTTTGTTAAATTTGGATAAGTGGTTAAAAAGTTATGATAGATCCAAGTGGCAGGGGCTTTTCTGCAAAACTGCCAAATTAAATAAATTGATAAAATCATTTTACACGTCAGCGCTGACTGGGCGCTGACTGTGCTGCTGACGGTACCGCTGACGTGGTTAAGTCACTGGATCTGGGCCGTAGGATTTAGATCTAACGGATCTAATCTAACCGTACTGATTCGGTTAAGTCGATCTAATCGAGGCCCTTCATTTCAGATCGGAGGGCTCACCGTGGTTTGACCCGGGGGTCGCGGCGCGGGGTCGCCGGAGAGGAAGGTGACGACGGCGCTGGCGTCGGTGGTCGACGGAGAGGACGCCCCGGTGGTTCCCGGGCTCGAGGAGACCACCACGAGGTGCGGTGCGACACGCAGAAGACGAGGAAGGTGACGGCGTCGCTCTTTGCTTCCACGGAAGGCGTGGAGGAGTGGCCGGAGGCGTGGATAGCTCCGACGGCGTCGGTCGAGTTTGCCGCGCACGGATAGCAGTAGGGGACATGCCGGGAAGGCGTCTACAGGTGTGCACGAGCACGGCGAGCAAGCGGGTGGAGTTCACGAGAGCGGAATCAGTCTCTCCTCACTGGATTTGAGGGGGAAGGCGGCGGTGGCCATGGAGCTCCGGCGAGATATTCTTGCAGCCTTGCGGTTCTATCGAGAGGAAAGGCATAGGGGAAATGGTGCGGGGGAGGAGGGGGTTAAAAGGAGCTCGGGGCCGCGTTGATTTCGCCTCATAATCGCCCGAATTGATGCGTGTAATCGCCGGACGTTTCTTGACTCGAGGGCGGGATTTGGGGCGAGGTTGAAGACGACCTGGCTGGTGGGACCCGGCTTGCAGTGGGAAAGGGGAGAGAGGGGCCGCGGGCTGCCTTCTGGGCTGCTATCTAACGACCGCGCGCGAGGGAGGCTGTTGGGCTCGGCCCATTTGGGTCTTCTAATCTTTCCCCCTTTTTTTTGTATTGTTTTCTTTTCTGATTTCTGTTTTTACAATAACTTTTTAAATAGAAATCCAATTCAACTCAAATTAGATTCTAAAAATTTGTAAAATCAATATCTTTGAGTTAAACCAGTTGTGGGCATGTTTGGAACAATTTTGAAAATAAATAATTTTGAAATATTGATTAAATACAAATTGACACATTATGTTAAAATTAGAAATAAGTTCTAATTATTTTTTTTATTTTGGCTAAAATAAATTCTAAGAAATACCCACATTCAAATATGTTTGAATTTAAGTTATTTAAACTCATTTCCCATATGAAATAAATTTTAGCTTTAATAGATTATTAAATAACCTATTACAACTATTTGTAATGAAAAGAGAAAATGTAATGTAAACATTTTTAATTCAAACTATTTTGTGCACCATTAAGTTTCATAATATGATAAATCATTTGAAAAGTTTATAACATGTCTTTATAATAGATTTTAGATTTAATTTATTTCTTATACTGGATATGAATTCATGAAAATCATGTTATGTTTTGAAAATAAATGAAATTTATTTAAGCTAAGGAAATGTTTATTTGGATAATTCATTAATTATAAAGTATATGAAGTTTTAAAGTTATGAATTATAAACTTATAATTTCCAAAACTTTAATTTGAATTAGTTAAATGAATGAAAACCATTTGGCAAATATATACCATTTTAAATAGTCTTGAATTTATGAATAGATATGGCTAAGTGGTTGAAATCAATTATTTATAAGTAAACTATTTTATTAAAATAAAATGGTTTGAAGTTTATAAAACATTTGTCAATTTATATAATGAGGCTTAAGAAAATACAATGGAATAATAAAAATGTTTAACTTGAAACAAGTTTTGAAAATAATGTTAAACTGAGATATTTGAAATATTAAACTCTTTAATATGTTTGAAGTCTTTTATAGTTGGTTTTCTTATGCATTTTAATATTTTATTTTAATCAAAAGAAAAGTTTTAAATTTTTGTGATTTTTGAACATTATAAAATGTTGGGATGTTACAACTTCAATGGCACGTACGAACGTGTGATCACCCACAACGACCTGCGCGTTGTGTTGCAGAAGAAGGACAAGACCCTTCGCAAGTACATCCAGCGCTTTAGCCAAGTGCGCAACAAGATCCCGTACATCCCTGACACCCAGGTCATCGCCGGCTTCAGAGAGGGCATCGCAAACCGCAGGATGCTCGAGAAGCTGGGCATCCACGACAAGCTCACCTCTGTGGTGAAGTTGTTCGACCTCGCTAACAAGTGCGCCAAGGCTGAAGAGGGAATCCTCTTCGTCAAGATGAGCCAGCGAGGGGATGGTCCAGCAGAGGGATCAAAGAGTCACAAGACGCGAGAGGTGCCCAAGCGCAAGGCTCCAAGCAAGAGGAGCCAGACGCCAAGGGCTCCCGCAGAGACTCTCCATAACCTGGCGAGAAAAAGGAGGACTCACCCATTCTGCGTCTACCACAACAGGCACGGCCACTCTACAGAGAACTGCTTTGACCTCAAGAGGCTGAGCAGGGAGCGCAAGCAGGCAGAGGCTAGCCGGAGCCGCGGCAGAGGTCGTGGCTACCGTGGAGGCAGACGCAAGGGCGGCCACCAAAGGCCACCAGGCACTCAAGACATCGCCGCCGAGAAG
Organism: Poa annua; assembly: GCA_026929855.1. Classification (NCBI taxonomy): domain Eukaryota; kingdom Viridiplantae; phylum Streptophyta; class Magnoliopsida; order Poales; family Poaceae; genus Poa; species Poa annua. The sequence continues at coordinate 77,313,577 of CM049426.1, forward strand.
AACAAAAACCTCCCTGAAGGGGAGGTTGGAGGCTACCAAGCCCCGAGAGGGGCTATAGCTTGCATCCTCGGCGGGGCACAGGCGCCCAACGCGAACAACCAGTTCAAGCAATTCGCCTGCGACCTCAACACCGCGCTCCCAAGCGTCGAGGTCTCCAGGCCCCTCAAGTCGTCTCAGTACACCATCGCTTTCGACGCCCAGGACCACCCCAAGTCCACCATGACAGTTGGAACCCTCCCCCTGGTCTGCTCCCCCACCATCAACAACATCGCTGTCTCTAAGACACTCATTGATGGGGCCGCAGGCCCGAAAGTCATGTCTGTCGAGACCTTCGAGACGCTTCAAGTGCCCTACGAGTGGCTCATTCCCTCCAGACCATTCACAGGGGTCACCAGTGGCTCAATCGAGCCTCTAGGGCAAGTCTGGCTCGCTGTCACCTTCGGCACGTAGAAGAACTACCGCACCGAGCTCATCGAATTCGATGTCGCGCACATTGGCTTGCCGTGCAACGCCATCCTTGGCTACCCCTCCCTGACGAAGTTAATGGCCGTCACGCATCATGCCTACAACATGGTCAAGATTCCCGGCAACACTGGCATCATCGCCGTCCACGGTCATATCCTGGACGCCACGCGCGCTATTGAGAGCGCCTACAAGGCAGCCGCTATGGCGTTTCCGGCTGAGGAGGACATGGAGCCTCTCGAGAGGCCCAAGAAGAAGAAGCAATTGTTCTCTCAAGAGCCAAATTCCACGAAGAAGGTATCGCTGAGCACCAGTGGCTCGGGGGCAGAGGGCTCGGGGGCTAGGGTCACCATTTTTGTTGCTCTGCCTCCCAAATAGGAAAGCATTGCCCGTGTTTTCATTTTTCTACACAAAAAAGCCCCCTCGTCGCCTTCCTCCAGGTAAACTCTGACATGTTCGCATGGACTCCGTCAGACATGTCCGGTGTACCGAGGGAGGTGATCGAGCACCACTTAGTCGTGTGTCCAAGTGCATGCGCCGTCAAGCAAAAAGCACGAAAGCAGGCCCCCGAGAAGCAAGCGTCCATCCTCAAGGAAGTAGAGAAGCTCAAAGCGGCAAATGTCGTCCGCCAATTCATGCACCCCACTTGGCTCTCAAACGGCGTGGTCGTCCCAAAGCCCGCCGGAGGAGGCCGACTCTGCATCGACTACACCGATGTCAACAAAGCCTGCCCCAAGGACTCATACCCCATGCCAAGGATCGACCAGATCGTGGACTCCATATCAGGCTACGACCTCCTCTGTTTCCTAGACGCCTTCTCTAGTTATCACCAGATAAAGATGGCTAAAGAGGACGAGGAGAAAACAACATTCCTCACCCCCTATGGTGTGTATTGCTATGTGTGCATGTCGTTCGGCCTGAAGAATGCTGGCACCACATTCCAGAGGCTCATGAGGATAGCTCTAGGAGAGCAGATGGGCAGAAATGTTGAGGCTTATGTCGACGACATTGTCGTCAAGTCTCACGAGGGGGACACTCTCCTGAGGGATCTCGAGGAAACCTTCGCCAGCTTACGCAAGGTTAACATCAAGCTAAATCGCGCCAAGTGTGTCTTTAGAGTACCTTCAGGCAAACTTCTCGGATTCCTCGTGTCCCACCGCGACATAGAAGCAAACCCTGACAAGATTAAGGCTCTAGAGGAAATGCAGCCTCCTCGCCGGCTCAAGGACATCCAGTGCTTAGAAGGCTGTTTGGCCAGCTTGGTCCGCTTCATCTCCAAGTTCGGCGAGACAGCCCTGCCATTATTCAAGATCATGAAGAGATCCGACACATTCAAGTTGACGACTGAAGCGGAAAAAGCCTTTGAAGACTTGAAGAGGTACTTGGCCAGCCCACCGGTCATGGTAGCCCCGACAGGCGAACATCTGAAGTTATTTCTCTCAGCCACACCCTAGACCGCTAGCGCCGTACTGGTGGTTGTAAGAGAGGAGCTATTCCTCCCCAAGAAGAGTACTACCACTCCAAGTCCAAAGCCGCCTGACGAGGACCTCGTTAATGGGATAGAATCCACAGAACCACCGCCAGGCCCAAAGCCCCAAGACGAGCCTGCCCCATGCACCCTTGTCGAGACCCCTCCACGGGCCGATCTCGACAAGGGACCTGAAGAGCCTCCATAGGACGATCTCGACAAGGGCCCTGAACAGCCTCCACAGATCGATCTCGACAAGGGCCCTGAAGAGCCTCCAGAGGCCGATCTCAACAAGGACCATCAAGAACCTCCACAGGCCGATCTCCTCAGTGGCCCTGAAGAGTCCCTCAGACAGCCAGCACTGCGCCTAAACTGACAACCCTTGTCGAGCACCCCGTCTACTTCGTCAATACAGTACTATGGGACACTCGGGAACGGTACCCATGCAACATAAGCTCCTCATTGCGCTCCTCACCGCCTCCAGGAAGCTGCGACACTACTTCCAGGGTCATTCCATCACGGTGGTCACCTCATTCCCCCTGGACCAGATCCTTCGCAACCCTAACGCTACAGATCGTGTCGCGGGATGGAACATGGAGCTGCAGTCGTTCAATTTGCGCTTTGATACCACAAGAGTCATCAAGGGAAGAGCGCTCGCGGACTTTGTTGCCGAATGGACTGACCCAACCCCTGAAGAGCCTTGTGGAGAAGAGTCAGAGATCTCTGGAGACAGGATGCCCAACCATTGGACCATGAAATTCGACAGAACCTTTGCTTGCCGCAATGGTGAGGCTAGCGTCGTCTTGACCAGGCCCAAAGGCGACAAGCTCTACTACGCTGTCCAGTTGTGCTTCGCAATGAAAAAATCTCCAACAACATCGCTGAATACGAGGGCCTTCTCGCCGGCCTACGGGCCACCATTGCTCTAGGCGTCAAGCACCTACTCGTCAAAGGCGACTCCCAGCTGCTTGTCAACTTCTCCAACAAAAGCTATACGCCTAAAGATGATCACATGGCCACATACCTTGAAGAGGTCCGCAAGCTTGAGAAGCACTTCAGGGGCATGGAACTCATGCACATCCCGAGGAATGAAAACCAGGAGGCTGGCGACATCGCCAAGCGAGCCTCAAGAAGGCAAGCTCAGAAGGCAGGTGTCTTTGATGAGAGGCTCGTCAAATCATCCAGAAAGCAGCCTCAAGAGGCCACAACCGCAAGAATGGACGAAGCACTCCCACCACCAGCGGGTGTCCCATTTGTAAGTCAGGAGCTGAAGACATTAAGCATCTGATATTCTTGTGCCCTAGGGCGAGACAGGTCTGAAGCTCACTAGGACTGTTGGAAGTAAGAGATTCAGTGATTTGGATCCATAGATGAAGGTCGGTTGTTCTTGAAGAGATCCTGCGTAATCATAAACTGACGGTTAACTCGCTTGGTGAACTGGGATTGAAAGAAGCAATTGCCTTCGATGCGTGGTATATATAGTGGCAAAGGAGAGAAGCTGTTAACGGGAACACTGTAGCTGATTCGGCAAGTTCAGCTTTTGCAATTCTAGGGCTAGCAACTAATTTCAGAGGGGTTGTTACCAATCGACCGCCAAAGGGTATTTCATGGACAAAACAAAGCTTTCATTCCTATAAACTTAATATTGATGTTGTGTTCTATCCCAACGGCCTGGGTGCTGTGGCGGCTGTTGTTCGAGACCATAGAGGAACATCAATTGCTGGGGCCGGATGGCCACTGACACACCTGTTAGATGCAGCAACTGCAGGAGCCACATCTCCACAGAAGGGTTTATCATTGATAGACAGGATTGGGTGCTCTCCGGTAATTATTGAGTCAAACTCCCTTGATCTTGTGAAGGCCTTCAATGGAGTAGTGGAAATATGGAACCCGTATACAGCGATTTTGATTGATTGCTTCTTGAAGGTCAATGGCATTTACCACATATCTATTCAACACTGTCCGAGAGAAGCCAATGTCGTAGCTCACAACATAGCTAGACATACCTTTTCCTCAAATTCTGCTATTTTTTGGGATTCGGATCCACCTAGATTCATTCGACAAGATGTAATAAATGAGTATCTCTATTTTTCTAAAAAGCGGCACGTTTCAGACGCCCTCTTTTCCTTCCAGGCTACCTATGGGGACTGGAAGGTTTTTAATGAGGCGGCTTGCTGAATTTAATAAAGTGGTGGTGATGGATTTCAAAAAAGAAGAAGAGTTATTTCTTTACATGGTGTTCTCTTCGAAATCGGCTTAGATATGATCTTCACTTCTCGATTTTGGGATACCTTTCAGAAAGCCTTGAGTTCCAAACTTTTTCAGACCGCATACCATTCGCAAACAAGTTGTAGCACCCCCAAGAGCAAAGCTAGACAAATCCGAGACCTTAATCTGAGATAAGGCTAACAAAGATCTCGAGAGCCAACAGTTGAAATCGGTAGCACAACAGAACCCTACAACACAAGAAGCAATAGGTTAAGCTCTTAAAAGAGCCAAGAAGCAAATACCACGAAAATAAGGTCACTGACCTGTCAATCACCAATACAACGGAAGGCAAATTATGCTATTAGACATCGCAAAACTAGCAAAAGGCCTAAAAGGCAAGAACATAACGACGACGTCCCAGTCCATAGATTTCAGGCTGCCGTCTGGGAACCCCAACCTACTCGTCGATGTCGATGTACAGAAAACACACCTGTCCAAAATAATTACGCAAGGCTGAGTACAGGAGGTACTCAACAAGACTTATTTAACCTATTATATATCTGCTCGTTCATAGAGTATTCATGAATGTCCTTTGCATAAAGCCATCTTTATTTTCAAATTAAGGGAGGAGAGAATCTCGCATCAGTAGACTTTTAAAACGGATAAGAGAGTCAAACACTAGCTTCAACCACATCTTCAGTCTCCACCAGATCATCATGAGTTGTAGCACCCACCAGAATCATCCCCTCGCTCAACCCGAGGAAGCGATCTTCCCTTAGTTCGCAAGTTTTATAATTATATTACTGTTATCTATGATCATCAGACATAAGGTACCAAGTCGTCCATAACCGTGGACACGGCTTTCCGAAAAGATTTACCCTGCAGGGGGTGTAACTACGCACACACGCAAACCAACCGATACGCAAGCTATTAGCACTCTTCTCGGGGAGTGCCGGCAGAAGGGTTGGCCACGATGTAACGCCCCGGGATTTATCACCATTTTAGTTTTGTGTGTTTTCTTTTTCATCAACATGACATTGCATTTCATCTCATTAATTTAATTTGTTGCATTTAAATTCAATTCCCACAATTAAATTCAAATACATTTCAAATTAATTAAAAATGTGATATTTCAAATCTTTTGCAAATGTTAAAAACTAATTTTATTAAATTGCCTATTTGAAACTAAAAATATTTTGTAAAGTCTCCTAATTCAAATTCCTTTTCTATTTTGTTTTAAAAATATAAAACAGAAAATATTAAAAAGGAGAGAAATAAAAACCCCCCTTCTGGCCCAAAGCCCATCTAAGCCAAACCCTAGGGTTTCCTCCTGTAAAATTCTTTCCCACCCCCTTCAGTTTTGCAGCCACCCTCCTCCCATTTCCTGTTTTTGCAAAAGAGTCCTCCCACCCCTTCTTTTTCCTTTTTTCCCCTTCATTTTCTTTTCTTTTATTTTCTTCCTTTTATTTTCTTCTTTTCTTTCCTTTTTTTCCTTCTCTTTCTTCCCCTTCCTCTTCCCGCACCCGACGCCCCCGTTCGCCCCAGCTCGACCCAGCCCGAGCTCCCCCGAGCGCCTCCCGCGCGCGCCCTCCGCGCCGCCGCCCCCCCCCTCCCCGGGCCTGCGCCTCGGCTGCTCCCCGCCCCGCCTCCGACCGCCGCGCCGTCGCCGCCCCACACGCCTCCACCCCCGCTCCCGCGCTGGCCGCCTTCGCCTCCCGCCGCCGCCGCGCTCCTCCACGCCAACGGCCGCCCTCGCCTCCTGCCCTGCGCCTCCTCCCCCGAAGCTCCCCGTCGTCCCCATCCTGACCTCCACGCCATGGCCGCAGCCGGCCACCGGCTCGCCTCCTTCCCCGGCCGCCGTGGGCCTCGCTTCGTCGCCCCCTGCTCCATGTCGCCGCCTCCTGTACGCTCGGCTGCGCCGCGCCTCCGCCTCCCGCCGCCGCCCTCGCTCCTCTGTGCTCCTCCCGCCGCCGTCGACACCGCCGCCGCTGCCTCCTCTTCCCGGCCGCGTGCACGCCGCCGCCGCCCCACGCCGCGCCGTCCTGGCCCGATTACTCCGTCCGGTGGCCTCCCCGCGTCCGCCCCCCGCAACGTGTTTGGTGAAATGCCCGTAAGACCCCGACGTCACTTTTGTTGTCCGTGTGTAACACCCCAATTCTCTTAGCTTTAGTATTGTGGTGTTATTCTGGATTTTTCACCTCTTGCTGAAAACTTTTGTGTGTAGAAGTTTGAGTGTAGGATTTAATTTGTTTGCACATCTTATGTTGTGTGTGCTCCACTAGTGTTCCCTGACATTGAAAACACTAAAGTCACATAACACCAAAATAAAATATCCACTATTATGATCTTCGTGGTGGTTAAAACTTAGCCAAACAAGGAGCTATTATTAAGCAAACCCTAAATGGGTTTTGGCATGCATTTGGAACATTTCCATCTATGTCACATATAATTCCATACCTTGTTCTAAATTATCACACAAGAGCATGTTTGCATATGAATCTCACTAGCTTTTGTAGTCATCAAAATAACATGACCATTTGAGTGATTATTTTTCCTTCTCACCAAAAGTTTTCTTTTCTTTGGGAGCTAAATAAGATGTTTGATTTGGGCATTTAGAAATTCAGTAGTTTCACTTAATGTGGTGAGTATGGGTAATTGATTTTTTTTCTTCTTTTGTGGTTAATGTTTGAATTATTCAAACTTAGGGTTTGAATATGTTTGAGGATTTTACTCAAAACTTCTTTTCTCTCTCTCTCTCATTTCTACTCCACCTGCTGGAAAAATGAGAGCAGCATGATTACCCCCTGGCCCACCTGTCATGGGCTCGGGTCACCTCTCCTCCTCTTTCCTCCTTTCTCTCCACCCAACCGAAGCACACTCCCCTCTCTTCTCACTGGCCAGGCAGTCTCCTCCCGACCAGCATCCTCTCTGCCCCTCTGCACCGCCCTAGAGGACCAACCAGAACTCCCTCCCCCTCCCCAAACCGCTCCTGCCCGTGGGAGTCCAAAAACCGGCCCCTGGTTTTGGAGCCGTGCTCAGCCTCGCCCTCCCCCTTAAATCCTTGCCCGAGGCTCTCCCTCACCTCCTCTGCTCACCCCTACCACCCTCACCCAAAGCCACGCCCTCCCTCGAGCTCTGGAGGTGAAAAACCTCGCCGGAGACCGATTTCTTCCCGCCGTGCTCATCGTCGTTCCTTTCCACCTCTCTCTGCCATTTTTGGCCCCTCGAGCGCGTCTCGTCGAGATCTAACTCCCCCTGCCCTCCTTTTCTCTTCTAGGTGTCCGTAGCCGCCGCGCTCGTCCTCGACCCGAGAAGCTCGCCGCCGCCGTCGCCATGGATTCCGACATTGGATGCGAGAGTTGAGGAGACCGTCGAGCTCGCCATCGTCCCCTCCGTCGATCTCCACCCTTCCCCTGGCCCCGCGCGGTCTCTGGTGAGCGCCATCGCCACCATTTCCCACCCCCGCGTCTGGTTTCTTTCCGCGCCGCGTCGCGAGGTTGACGACAACCGTGAGCCGTAGATCGAGAGATCTACGGCCTGGTTTGAATCGCGCTGTGCACGCGCGGCCTCGCGCGGTTGGGCCGGCCCAGCTCGGTCTCCCGCGCTGCTCCGCGTGGTCGCTGGGCCGATTTGGCCCAGGTCTGGCCGCCCGGCCCTTTTTCCTTTTAAAAATTCTTTTCTGTTATTTCTCCAGAGAATCTTAAGCCTGCTTTTAATCTTTTGTGGTAAATCTATATTAGATAAAATGATGAGATTAATTTTTTAACATGCATGCACGTTTTCTTAACCATGTGGCGTTGGACTTGTTCCAAAATGTGTTTTCTGTTTTGTGGTAAAATAGATTTAGTAAAATGTACCTATTTCACCATTTGTTTAATAACTTGTGTGTTATAAATCCAAATCATGCAATCTTGGATCTGTTGGAAAGCTTTTAAAAATTCCTATCTAGATTGGTACATCTTGCATGCAGGAGAATAATCTAGCAAAAGTTATTTTTAGTCTAAGAATAACATCAGTAGGTGTTTGGGGATTTTTAACTCTTCAATAAAAACACTTTTTGAGGTAAATCCAATTGGAGGTGTTAGATATGTGTTGGAGGTACCATATACGACAAATGTAGATTTTCCCAGTAACTTGTTATTTCTTAGTGAACAAATCCCTGAACAACAGGGAAAATAATCTCTTAAAATGCATTTCTGAAATTTCAGAGATTATGACATGTCTAGTTTTAATTGGTGGAGCCACCTCTGTCCATAGATAAATGTTGGGGATAATTTGGTGGACTAGACACAAGTTTTATCTAACTCACCCCACTGGTTTGACACTAAAATAAATCTTATTATTTTCTGTACTTAGATAATGGTCAGAAGTATACTTTATTTTAATACTGGGATAACTTGAGCTAGGAGTACCCAAATCTGATGAGTAAAATCCCCACTTAAAGAGAAAACTCATATCTCACCATAAAGTTTAATTATGCATTCAGGAGGTCTATAAAACAGAACCTAACTTCTGTTTGAGTTTGACATCAGTAGCTCTTGTCTGATTTTTAATTCTTATATGGTGATAGATTTTCATGCTCAGCTAATTTTCAGAGCCCCACATGTTTGTTAGAAGTAATGTGGTAGAAGGGTTTAATTTTAGGAGCAGTACCCTAAGAGTTATGCTTAAAATATGTATACAGCCCCTAATAGCTATTGAGTGCAGTAGTTGTGTTTTCTGTTTGTGTTGCTTGTTGTTTGTTGAGATATTTTAGATTGTTATCAACTCGCATCTTAGGGTTACGACAGTCTCGTTTGTTTTTCATGTTACGGTAGAACCGCAACCCGAGAACGAGCAGTATGAGGTAGCTGAGCATGACTACGCTGAAGATCAAGACCAGGGACAGTACCTTGAGCAAGGCAAGCCCACCTCACCTCTTTAATGAATCCCACTATTTTATCAAGCATTGTTTTGTTTTCAAAAATAAAATAATGCATGTTTTACTTCCTTTGTGGCACCTTGCCACCCGAAAACTATTTTTTACAAAATATTGTTTGGCCAAAGTTATCTACTAGATTAGCTGTAGGTATTATAAAAAGAGTTTTTCTTGATGAGTCTTGTCAATGAAGGCTCTATAAAGAAGATTAAGTTTTCAAATAGTATATTCTGTTATCTTACCTCAGAACTATAGGATGGGGACCTATTTGATAAAAATGTTTTATGGAGGAAAACCCGAGCTGCTAGGAGCAATCGGCGAGCAAGTGTTTTATTAAAACCCGAAATGCTGGGAGCAATCGGAGATGTTTGCGAAAACCCGAGCTGCTGGGAGTAGTCGGAGAAGAAAGTGTTTTGAAAAACAAAGTGTGACCCTAGCTGCCGCTTGAACCATTAACCCGTGCAACCACATTACCTCAAAATGGGTACGAGGCTTAACGGAAGCTTGTCGGTGTTGGTATTCGAATCTTCCTCAATGGGCTAGATGGGGTTCGAGGCCCCGGAACCGAATGCTGCAAGAGAATGGGCATACAGAGAGTGGACTTCGTGTACCACCGGGAAGCAACAGTGGGTCTCCTGTCATGGCGGTATGAGGCTAGGGGAAACCATATAGATACGGCTGGCTCACTCGGTGCCGGGGAGAACAAACCCACTCGAAGAGGATATTCTTATACCAGCATCAACATAGTGGAAATTAGGATTGGCCGTCTGTAGTGTGCATGCTGTCTCTGTACAGTCCGTGGTTGATCCACGGCAGACCATCCGAATCTTGTGGTGAAAGTGTACAACCTCTGCAGAGTGTAAATCTATTCGAATAGCCGCGTCCGCGGTCATGGACGGTTGGAAAGGTCCCACTAGGCATGCTGGATGTTTTATGGTTTCAAAAGAGGAAGGTTTTCAAGGGAAAACGAGGAGGCAATAAAGTGGTACCTGGGAGGTACGGAATTTGGGCAAGGATGGTTGATCTCGGGGAGGCAACCAGTCCGACCTCAAGGAAGGGAAAAGAGTTACCCCTATGCTAGTGTTTTTAAAGGTTTTACAAAATAAAGTTTTTGAACTTGGATATGTCCTTGCTATATCTAAGAGAAGAGAATTCTATCTCTAAATGTTTTTCTTCAACAAAGATATAGAGATGTCGCATTTTAGCGAAGAGAATTCTATCTCTAAATGTTTTGCTTCAACAAAGATATAGAGATGTCGTATTCTCTATGTTTGAAATCATTGTTTTCCAAAGTAAGCCCTGTAGTTGTATTCAGGAGCCTTCCCAGTTCTCGAAATGTGTTTTCTTGCATTATCATGAGAATTTAAGCCTAGAGGTGATCTTGCGAGTACGTAATTGTACTCATGTGGCTCTGTCCCTGGATATTCAAATGTCCAGATTTCAATGAGGAGGCTTACGTCGAGGAGGAGGTGTATGACGACGACTTTGCCACTTAGCTGTCACCGGTGAACTGCACTTGTGGAAATCTGCGCTCGGAGATGTTAAGAGTCGTCGCTAGCCACGAGCTTCCGCTATCGTAGTTAATTCCGTCCTGCGTAACGAGGTTTGCTGACTTTGGTCGTATGACCATCTATGTGTTGTAAGACTTTTATTCGTACGACTTGAATGATGTAACTCTTTGATACCTAAGTTGGTTATGTGATTGCGTTGCACTGATCATTGGGATCTTGATCTCTTACATAACGTGGGCATCTCGGACTTGTCCGAGGGGTCCTCACAGACTTGGTATCAGAGCCATCGTTGACCTTAGGAGACTTTAGTTAGGTTGGGCGTCGACGTCACGCAAAAATGTTTTTCCTAAATAGCTAGGAGAAAAATACTTAAAAATATGCGGAATATACTGCTACTCCTCCCTCCCCTCTGTTAGTAGTCACTGATTAATTTTATACCTGCATTAAATCTTATGATTTTACCTGTTTAAAATTTGGTACATCGTTCACTAATTAAACCTCCATTTAAAATTTTGTGTAGATGAGCGGACAGTTCTCGTCATCGATTCAGTTGGGAGCGGTGCCACATACCAGAGTTTCGCGTCTGTTCGAGGCAGACCTACTCCAGTTGATCCAGCACCTGAGGCGTCCGCTACCAGAGCTGCTGATTGGACGTTGTCTGCCCATGGTGGGAGATGAGATGTCCTGGACTGTGAGGTGCATCCTTCGAGGACCGTTGGTGCCACCCTTCGCCGAGGAGCTGGTTGAGGATGCCCTTGCATCGACTCAGATGGGAGCGTTCGTCACCGTGCTGCAGAGAGCTCTCGCTCGCTTGGTGTGTGCTCACAGTTCCGAGTTGGGCGGCACCCGCTTTGAGTTTTACTCTGGCTTGGACGAGCAGAGTAACCCTGTGCCGCCGCGTCCCCACCCCACTTTCGGGAACCACTTGGCCGAGCTGGGACTCCTCGTCGAGTACACCCAGTCCCAGCTGGTCATTAGTCGGTACGAGAGTGACCTTCACCGTCTTAATCATGACGGAGCTGAGGTGCGGATCTCGGCAGCTGAGCTGACGATAGAGGACTTGGAGACGCAACTCGAGGCATCTCAGGACCAGCTGAAGACCATGGAGCTGAAGCTCAAGACCTTGGAGGAGCGTTTAGTGGAGTCCCAGGCAGAGCTCAAGATAGAGCGCAAGGAGCGCCGTTCCACCTTTGCGCTCCTCCAGACTACTCGCTTCTACAGGTTCCAGCTTGACGGGATGGTTGACATGCTCAGGTCGACCGTTGATGCCCGTGACGAGCGGATCAGCGAGCTGGAGAGTAAGGTGGAGGCTCTGAGCAAGGAGAATGACGATCTTCTGCCTCGGGATGAGGACCCTATAGAGGATATGGATATGGAGCCTGTGAGCGAGCAGGACTGCAACGACCTGCGAGGCGAGGACGGTGAGGACTCGGGAGCTGTTATGTCTGAGGACGAGGACCCCGACGAGCCACCCTTCGATAGTGACGCTGTCGTGGACGTGGAGTAGCTAGATGCGTAGTATCTTTTGGGTTTGGACCGAACCATCGCGATAAGTGGATGCGATTGTGTGGTCTAGTTAGCATGTGTGTGTCTGGATGATTGTAAGAACTATGTCAGTCAGTGTTTTGTGGTTGTGCACTATGCGATGATGCTTTTGGAACCTTGCTATGGAAATGGAATCATGTCTTCTTAGGAGTAACACTTTGCTGTCATTTGTATGCTTTGGTGTATGTTTGCTGTACTCTTTTTCGCAATTTATCATAAAAACTTCTAAGTAGAGAATTTAATAGGTGTTTATTCTGAAATTCAGAATGGCAAGGGATCCACCACCACCCCCACCACCCGAGCCATCTATGGCTCAAGTTCTACGTCTTCTCATGGAGGATCGCGAGGCAGCTCGCACTGAGAGGAATGCCAACCTAGCCACCCTGCAACATCTGGCTCAGATTGCCGTCAACCAGAATGGCGGCCAAGGGAATGCGGAGCCCCGCTCCAAGCTTCGTGACTTTCAGAACACCAATCCTCCAGTCTTCTCCAAGAGTGAAGTACCACTGGATGCTGATGATTAGATCCGGACTATTGAGAACAATCTGAGGGTCGCCCAAGTGGGTGACCATGAGAAGGTGGTCTACGCCACTCACTACCTCTCTGGGTCTGCCCGAGCATGGTGTGAGGCCATTCGTGCTCTGTTGCCACCGGAGGAAGTTGTGGCTTGGCCAGCATTCAAGACCAAGTTCTTGAAGCGTTATGTGCCATCTGGACTTGTCAGTATCATGCGAGAAAGGTTCCTGCAGCTCAAGCAAGGCAGTTTGTCTGTGGGCGAGTACTTGGAAAAGTTCACATCTCTAGCAAGACATGCACCCGCAGATACCGATACTGAAGACAAGAAGAAAGAGAGGTTCATGAATGGACTTCATGATGAGATGCAGTGCATTCTGGTGGTGATGCCTTTCACCGACCTGGAGTCCTTGGCGGATGCGGCCATTATGATGGAGCACAAGCGCAAGGCTTCGTTTGACAACCACAAGCGACGCCAACTCATGCAGCAAGGCAGTTGTAGCAGCAGCCCAGCTGGAAGTTATCCCCGCCCGCGCCCTTCACCTCCACCAAGGCCTCCAACCTTTGCACCAAGGCCCAGCTACTCTTCTCGCCCGCCTGCACCTCGTCCTGGAGGTAGTTTCAACCCCGGCCTCAACTTTAATAGGCCGCCTGCTCCAAAGCCAACAGGAGGATGTTTCAGTTGTGGACAGCCTGGACATTTTTCGCGGGATTGCCCCACTAGACAGCCCGCCGGTGGTCGCCCTAATGTATGGGTACGTTCAACTGGAGGCAAGAACCCGTATCCCAAGAAAGCAGACCCTGTCACCCGGGGCCATCTGAATCATATCAGCGCAGAAGAAGCCCAAGAGGCACCAGACCTGGTTATGGGTACGTTCCCTGTCAACTCAGTTTTGGCCTCGGTTTTGTTTGATTCGGGAGCTTCCCATTCTTTCGTTACGGAGCCGTTTGTTAGGAAAAGTGGTATGGTTCCAACTGTGATGCATCGTCCTATGAGGGTACAAATTCCGGGGGGCACTACCAAGGCCATTTGGTCTTGCAAGGAGACTCCTGTGGAAATTCAAGGAGCCCGATTTCATGCGGATTTGGTGGTATTAGGAAAGCAAGGGATAGAAGTGGTTTTAGGAATGGATTGGATGGCAGTAAATCGAGGGAAAATAGATTGCACTAACAAATTTGTCACACTAACCACCCCGGAAGGAGAGGAGATTACCCACTTCTCAACATACCACTCCACCTCAAGTCATTGCCATAAGAGTGTAGCGGGAGCCATTTCGGATGAGGTACCGGTAGTTTGTGACTATCCCGATGTTTTTCCCGAAGAGTTGCCCGGAATGCCACCGGATAGGGATATTGAGTTCATTATTGAGCTCGTACCCGGTACTGGGCCTATCGCTCAGAAACCGTACCGGATGAATCCTGAAGAATTGGAAGAACTAAAGAACAGTTGGATGACCTACTTAGGAAGGGTATGATACGCCCTAGTGCGTCACCCTGGGGGTCACCAATCATCTTCGTGGATAAGAGAGACGGTACCACCCGTTTGTGTATGGATTACCGTAAGTTAAATGATGTGACTGTTAAAAACAAATACCCCCTACCCAAGATTGAAGATCTATTTGATCAACTCAATGGAGCTCGAGTCTTCTCCAAGATCGATCTCCGCACCGGTTACCATCAGTTGAAAGTCAGAGAATCTGATATCCCTAAGACGGCCTTTGTCACTCGTTACAGATTGTTCGAATACACAGTGATGTCTTTTGGTCTGTCCAATGCTCCAGCCTATTTCATGAATCTCATGAACAAGGTGTTCATGGATTACCTGGATAAATTTGTGGTTGTCTTTATTGACGACATCTTGATTTATTCCAAGTCAGAAGAGGAGCATGAAGAGCATCTGAGGTTGGTTCTCGGTACCCTACGAGAACACCAGTTGTATGCTAAGTTCAGTAAGTGCCAGTTTTGGTTGAAAGAAGTAGGCTTTCTCGGCCACGTTATTTCAGCCGGAGGGATATCTGTAGACCCTACCCACATCAAGTCCATTCTTGAATTCCCAACCCCCACCAACCAAACCGAAGTAAGGTCCATTCTTGGATTAGCCGGTTATTACCGCAAGTTGGTTGAGGGATTCTCAAGCATCGCAAAGCCCCTTACCCAACTATTGAAGAAGGACCAGAAGTTCATTTGGACCGACAAATGTGAAGCCAGCTTCCAGGAGCTGAAAAAGCGCCTTACTACCGCACCTATCTTAACCATGCCAGATGTGACCAAGGATTTTGTGGTATATTGCGATGCCTCCAAACTTGGACTTGGCTGTGTCCTTATGCAAGAGGGCAAGGTAATTTCCTACTCGTCGCGACAACTCTGCAAGCATGAGCAAAATTACCCAACCCATGACCTAGAGCTTGCTGCTGTGGTCCATGCACTCAAGACTTGGCGACACTTTCTGATGGGCAACCGTTGCGACATTTACACCGATCACAAGAGTCTGAAGTATATATTCACCCAGAGGGACTTGAACATGAGGCAGCGAAGATGGATAGAACTCATCAAAGATTATGAGATGGATATCCATTACCACCCTGGAAAGGCTAACGTTGTGGCTGATGCCCTTAGCCGACAGCCGTGTTCTTTCAACTCCATGATCAGGACTCAGCAACCCGAGCTCTGGGAAGAGCTGGATAAAATGGGTATAGAAGTAGTCAGTTATGGAGCCATCGATCAACTTATGTTGCAGCCCACTTTATGGGATCAGATCAAGAAAGCACAGAAGGGCCACGAGAGTATCAAAGGCATCAAGAGAAGGTTGGATAAGGAAGAAGTCCCTGGATTCACCATTGATTCTGAAGGTATCCTCTGGTACAAGGGACGTATCTGCGTCCCGTCGGATCCTGAGTTAAAGCAGTTGATTATGAAGGAAGCCCACGAGACTTTGTATTCTATCCACCCCGGTGGAACCAAGATGTACCAGGATTTGAAGCAGAATTTCTGGTGGCACGGCATGAAGCGCGAGATTGCACTGTTCGTCCAGCATTGCGATATCTGCCAAAGGGTCAAAGCAGAGCATCAGCGACCCGCTGGATTACTTCAACCTCTCAAGCTGCCCAAGTGGAAATGGGATGAGATCGGCATGGATTTCATCACTGGATTGCCCCGGTCCAGTCGTGGGCATGATGCCATTTGGGTTACTGTGGATAGACCAAGGTTGCACATTTTCTCCCGGTAAGCACTCGTCATCGAGCTGATCAACTTGCGGATCTCTACATGTCTCGTATCGTCAGCCTTCATGGAATACCTAAGGCTATCGTGTCTGATCGAGGAACTCAATTCACCTCTCGTTTTTGGACTAAGCTTCAAGAGGAACTCGGAACAAAACTCTTTTTCAGTACTGCGTATCACCCGCAGACAGGAGGACAAACGGAAAGGGTCAATCAGATCCTTCAGGATATGCTTAGGTCTTGTGTGTTGGCTTACGGGGCCAAGTGGGAGAGTTGCTTGCCGTTTGCCGAATTTTCGTACAACAACAGCTATCAAGCCAGTCTGAAAATGGCACCATTTGAGGCTTTGTACGGGCGCAGATGCCGTACACCCTTGAACTGGTCGCAAACCGGGGACAGTCAAATTTTTGGAGTTGACACCTTGAGAGAAGCCGAAGAGCAAGTTCAACTCATTCGCGACCGTCTTCAGGCCGCCCAATCCAGACAGAAAAGTTACGCAGTTTCCAGGAGGCGTGAACTTAACTTCAAGGAAGGAGATATGATTTACTTGCGCGTTACACCACTCAACGGAATGCTTTGTTTCCGTGTCAAGGGGAAATTAGCACCAAGGTATATCGGCCCCATTAAGGTGGTCAGTCGTAGAGGAGAAGTATCCTATCAGCTAGACCTGCCACCCCATCTATCAGGATTCCATGATGTGTTTCATATATCTCTACTCCGGAAGTGTCTACAAGTTCCTGGTGATACTCATTCTTATCAAGAGGTAGATCATCGCACCATTGATCTAACCTATCGAGAACGACCACTTCGTGTTCTCGCTGAAGACATCCGTCTAACCAGGAGACGTAAGATCAGGTTCCAGAATATTCAATGGAGCAACAATTCGGAGGAAGAAGCCACCTGGGAACGTGAAGATTATTTGGAGCGTGAATTTCCGGGTTATCTTTCTTCTTCAAATCTGTAATCTCGGGGACGAGATTCTCCTAAAGGGGGGAAGGTCTGTAACACCCCAATTCTCTTAACTTTAGCATTGTGGTGTTATTCTGGATTTTTCACCTCTTGCTGAAAACTTTTGTGTGTAGAAGTTTGAGTAAGGATTTAATTTGTTTGCACATCTTATGTTGTGTGTGCTCCACTAGTGTTCCCTGACATTGAAAACACTAAAGTCACATAACACCAAAATAAAATATCCACTATTATGATCCTCATGGTGGTTAAAACTTAGCCAAACAAGGAGCTATTATTAAGCAAACCCTAAATGGTTTTTGGCATGCATTTGGAACATTTCCATCTATGTCACATATAATTCCATACCTTCTTCTAAATTATCACACAAGAGCTTGTTTGCATATGAATCTCACTAGCTTTTGTAGTCATCAAAATAACATGACCATTTGAGTGATTCTTTTTCCTTCTCACCAAAAGTTTTCTTTTCTTTGGGAGCTAAATAAGATGTTTGATTTGGGCATTTAGAAATTCAGTAGTTTCACTTAATGTGGTGAGTATGGGTAATTGATTTTTTTTTTCTTCTTTTGTGGTTAATGTTTGAATTATTCAAACTTAGGGTTTGAATATGTTTGAGGATTTTACTCAAAACTTCTTTTCTCTCTCTCTCTCTCTCTCATTTCTACTCCACCTGCTGGAAAAAGGAGAGCAGCATGATTACCCCCTGGCCCACCTGTCATGGGCTCGGGTCATCTCTCCTCCTCTTTCCTCCTTTCTCTTTTTCTCTCCACCCAACCGAAGCACACTCCCCTCTCTTCTCACTGGCCAGGCAGTCTCCTCCCGACCAGCATCCTCTCTGCCCCTCTCCACCGCCCTAGAGGACCAACAAGAACTCCCCCCCCCCCTCCCCAAAGCGCTCCTGCCCGTGGGAGTCCAAAAACCGGCCCCTGGTTTTGGAGCCGTGCTCAGCCTTGCCCTCCCCCTTAAATCCTTGCCCGAGGCTCTCCCTCACCTCCTCTGCTCACCCCTACCACCCTCACCCAAAGCCACACCCTCCCTCGAGCTCTGGAGGTGAAAAACCTCGCCGGAGACCGATTTCTTCCCGCCGTGCTCATCGTCGTTCCTTTCCACCTCTCTCTGCCATTTTTGCCCCCTCGAGCGCGTCTCGTCGAGATCTAACTCCCCCTGCCCTCCTTTTCTCTTCTTGGTGTCCGTAGCCGCCGCGCTCGTCCTCGACCCGAGAAGCTCGCCGCCGCCGTCGCCATGGATTCCGACGTTGCATGCGAGAGTTGAGGACACCGTCGAGCTCGCCATCGTCCCCTCCGTCGATTTCCACCCTTCCCCTGGCCCCGCGCGGTCTCTGGTGAGCGCCATCGCCACCATTTCCCTCCCCCGCGTCTGGTTTCTTTCCGCGCCGCGTCGCGAGGTTGACGACAACCTTGAGCCGTAGATCGAGAGATCTACGGCCTGGTTTGAATCGCGCCGTGCGCGCGCGGCCTCGCGCGGTTGGGCCGGCCCAGCTCGGTCTCCCGCGCTGCTCCGCGTGGTCGCTGGGCCGATTTGGCCCAGATCTGGCCGTCCGGCCCTTTTTCCTTTTAAAAATTCTTTTATGTTATTTCTCCAGAGAATCTTAAGCCTAGCTTTTAATCTTTTGTGGTAAATCTACTCCCTCCGTTTAGGTTTATAAGTCCTCTACGTATCCCTAGGTTTTTAATTTAACCAATATAATTTAAAGTTTATAATACAAAAATTATACCATTAGAAAATATGAAGTATGAATTTTGTAGTAATATATTTTTTATAATATATATATCATATTATGTTGCTCAAATTTACAATCTAGGGATACGTAGAGGACTTACAAACCTAAACGGAGGGAGTATATTAGATAAAATGATGAGATTAATTTTGTAACATGCATGCACGTTTTCTTAACCATGTGGCGTTGGACTTGTTCCAAAATGTGTTTTCTGTTTTGTGGTAAAATAGATTTAGTAAAAAGTACCTATTTCACCATTTGTTTAATAACTTGTGTGTTATAAATCCAAATCATGCAATCTTGAATCTGTTGGAAAGCTTGTAAAAACGCCTATCTAGATTGGTACATCTTGCATGCAGGAGAATAATCTAGCAAAAGTTATTTTTAGTCTAAGAATAACATCAGTAGGTGTTTGGAGATTTTTAACTCTTCAATAAAAACACTTTTTTAGGTAAATCCAATTGGAGGTGTTAGATATGTGTTGGAGGTACCATATACTACAAATGTAGATTTTTCCAGTAACTTGTTATTTCTTAGTGAATAAATCCCTGAACAACAGGGAAAATAATCTCTTAAAATGCATTTCTGAAATTTCAGAGATTATGACATGTCTAGTTTTAATTGGTGGAGCCACCTCTGTCCATAGATAAATGTTGGGGATAATTTGGTGGACTAGCCCCACTGGTTTTATCTAACTCACCCCACTGGTTTGACACTAAAATAAATCTTATTATTTTCTGTACTTAGATAATGGTCAGAAGTATACTTTATTTTAATACTGGGATAACTTGAGCTAGGAGTACCCAAATCTGATAATAAAATCCCCACTTAAAGAGAAAATTCATATCTCACCAGAAAGTTTAATTATGCATTCAGGAGGTTTATAAAACTGAACCTAACTTCTGTTTGAGTTTGACATCAGTAGCTCTTGTCTGATTTTTAATTCTTATATGGTGATAGATTTTCATGCTCAGCTAATTTTCAGAGCCCCACATGTTTGTTAGGAGTAATGTGGTAGAAGGGTTTAATTTTAGGAGTAGTACCCTAAGAGTTATGCTTAAAATATGTATACAGCCTCTAATAGCTTTTGAGTGCAGTAGTTGTGTTTTCTGTTTATGTTGCATGTTGTTTGTTGAGATATTTTAGATCGTTATCAACTCGCATCTTAGGGCTTACGATAGTCTCGTTTGTTTTTCATGTTACGGTAGAACCGCAACCCGAGAACGAGCAGTACGAGGTAGCTGAGCACGACTACGTTGAAGATCAAGACCAGGGACAGTACCTTGAGCAAGGCAAGCCCACCTCACCTCTATAATGAATCCCACTATTTTATCAAGCATTGTTTTGTTTTCAAAAATAAAATAATGCATGTTTTACTTCCTATGTGGCACCTTGCCACCCGAAAACTATTTTTTACAAAATATTGTTTGGCCAAAGTTATCTACTAGATTAGCTGTAGGTATTATAAAAAGAGTTTTTCTTGATGAGTCTTGTCATTGAAGGCTCTATAAAGAAGATTAAGTTTTCAAATAGTATATTCTGTTATCTTACCTTAGAACTATAGGATGGGGACCTATTTGATAAAAATGTTTTATGGAGGAAAACCCGAGCTGCTGGGAGCAATCGGCGAGCAAGTGTTTTATTAAAACCCGAAATGCTGGGAGCAATCGGAGATGTTTGCGAAAACCCGAGCTGCTGGGAGTAGTTGGAGAAGAAAGTGTTTTGAAAAACAAAGTGTGACCCTAGCTGCCGCTTGAACAATTAACCCGTGCAACCACATTACCTCAAAATGGGTACGAGGCTCAACGGAAGCTTGTCGGTGTTGGTATTCGAATCTTCCTCAATGGGCTTGATGGGGTTCGAGGCCCGGAACCGAATGCTGCAAGAGAATGGGCATACAGAGAGTGGACTTCGTGTGCCACCGGGAAGCAACGGTGGGTCTCCTGTCATGGCGGTTTGAGGCTAGGGGAAACCGTATAGATACGGCTGGCTCACTCGGTGCCGGGGAGAACAAACCCACTCGAAGAGGATATTCTTATACCAGCATAAACATAGTGGAAATTAGGATTGGCCGTCTGTTGTGTGCATGCTGTCTCTGTACAGTCCGTGGTTGATCCACGGCAGACCATCCGAATCTTGTGGTGAAAGTGTACAACCTCTGCAGAGTGTAAATCTATTCGAATAGCCGCGTCCGCGGTCATGGACGGTTGGAAAGGTCCCACTAGGCATGCTGGATGTTTTATGGTTTCAAAAGAGGATGGTTTTTGAAGGAAAACGAGGAGGCAATAAAGTGGTACCTGGGAGGTACGGAATTTGGGCAAGGATGGTTGATCTCGGGGAGGCAACCAGTCCGACCTCAAGGAAGGGAAAAGGGTTACCCCTATCCTAGTGTTTTTAAAGGTTTTACAAAATAAAGTTTTTGAACTTGGATGTGTCCTTGCTATATCTAAGAGAAGAGAATTCTATCTCTAAATGTTTTTCTTCAACAAAGATATAGAGATGTCGCATTTTAGTGAAGAGAATTCTATCTCTTAATGTTTTGCTTCAACAAAGATATAGAGATGTCGTATTCTCTATGTTTGAAATCATTGTTTTCCAAAGTAAGCCCTGTAGTTGTATTCAGGAGCCTTCCCAGTTCTTGAAATGTGTTTTTCTTGCATTATCATGAGAATTTAAGCCTAGAGGTGGTCTTGCGAGTACGTAATTGTACTCATGTGGCTCTGTCCCTGGATATTCAAATGTCCAGATTTCAATGAGGAGGCTTACGTCGAGGAGGAGGTGTATGACGACGACTTCGCCACTTAGCTGTCACCGGTCAACTGCACTTGTGGAAATCTGCGCTCGGAGATGTTAAGAGACGTCGCTAGCCACGAGCTTCCGCTATCGTAGTTAATTCCGTCCTGCGTGACGAGGTTTGCTGACTTTGGTCGTATGACCGTCTATGTGTTGTAAGACTTTTATTCGTACGACTTGAATTATGTAAATCTTTGATACCTAAGTTGGTTATGTGATTGTGATGCACTGATCATTGGGATCGTGATCTCTTACATAACGTGGGCATCTCGGACTTGTCCGAGGGGTCCTCACACCGTGTTTGTCCACCCTTCGAGGTGCTGCTACGTGCGCGTGCGCGTGCTCCTTCCGGTGCCGCGTCGCCGTGACTCCGTGTTCGCGTTGCGGTGCACGCCCGTGAGCGTTTCTTTCCGGTGTCCGTTTGCCGTGCTCCTATGTGCCTGTGACCATCAACGATGATGACCAAGTACGACTACCCCGACTACTTCCGCGACACTTGCAAATGACGATGCCCCGGTTCAGCGACGACTACTTCCTTGACGACAACTACTTCCTCTACGGACCGAAGACGTCGGTTTCGAACCCTAATTTAGCCGATCCGACGTACGAACCCAAACTCTAACCCTATACCTATTTTATTAAATGTCATCTATCTTGTGCATATCAAATCATCCTTGCATGTGTCGAATCTCCTGGGTTTGGGTTGTAGCAAATCACCTAAATAATAAATATGGAATGTGTGGGGCAAATCAATATATGTATTTCCCCATTCCATTTAATTTGACTAGAACACCTATGCCATGTCTTGCCATGTTAATGACCATTTAATTTGATGTGTAGATAAATAACTTGAACATAAATATTAATTGTCGGAATCCCGGTTCCGCTTAATTTGGATTAAGTGCATCTCGTAATGCATCTTGCCATGTCATGCATCATTCTCGTATGAACATGCTGGATCTTTTGTCGTAGTTATAAGATGCATCTTTTACGCTTTCCGGTGTTTGTTGCTTCTTCGCGGATACGACGTGTAGATGTGTGAGCAACGACAAGATCTGCTTGCATGCGGGATTCCAGGCAAGCAATGTTTGCTTGTTTACCTATACATAGTCTTTCATTCTTGCCGTTGATCTCAGCTACCCTAGTATTCGATTCTTATCGCGATCCCATCACATGTTTATCCAGCAGCCCATACAGCTGTATCCCCACATCCGATCACATGTTGTTTGTTTATCTGTTGGCCTTGCAAGTCGTAGCGCATGCTTAGAGTTGATTGTGCGAGTCGTCTGTTGGTCTTATGTTTCATCTGCTTAGTATGATAGATTATTCTACCTTAATAAAATGTTGTTTTATATTGTGGTATTATAATTAAATGATAAGGCACCGATGGAAGGCCTAGCGAGGTGCTTTGTTCGGCTAAGTGTCGACCTAGGAACTGAGATTTTGTCCTCGGATCCAATTTTGAGCGCACTTACCACTTGTGGGAGGCCCTATGGAGCCCCCTCGACTTTGAACGAATCTACAACTTGTCCATGTGCCGCAACTAGTTCGGGTTTTCCATTTTCTCATATCCATGTGCATGATGATGATGATTGATGAGAGGTTACATGATACGGGGGGGGGGGGGTCATATAGGGGTGCTGCGCACGAAGCGGACAGTTCCTACTGTGGTTGGAGCCGCATGGCGCGTGGACACATACTAATGAGTACGCAACTGAGATTCGGCCAAACTCTTGATGCGGGTAACAACTCATATGGGTGGCACTTAGACTTGCTGTAGTGAAGGAATGAGTCATGTTGAGAGGCCCTGATGCTTGCTTGGGTTGATCATACGAGTATGGGTACAGTAGTGCACCCATGCAGGGTATAATCTTATCTATGAGCCGTGTCCACGGTTATGGACGACTTGGTGATGATGCTGGCTAACAAGATCTAGACAACTTGCACCTAATTAATGTTAAGTAATTTGACTAGTAATATAGAATCACTTTCACAATAACTGGTAACTAAAATTGTTCAACGTGTGAGTTTCCCGATTTGCTTTCTCATACTTGGTTGAGGGGGTTAATTCGAGAATGGGTTATGATTGGTGTTAGTTGTAGATGTTTACTTTATGGGCTCTCTTATCCCTCAATAATTAGGCGGAAGTTGTAGCGTGTCTCTTTAGGTTGCTAGAGCTGCTGCCGCTAAGTCCACCTACCCCAAATTTTGGGAGATGATGTAGAAAGTAGGCAAGTCGGTTTTGCTTTCCAGGGAGTACCCTGGCCCTCTTTTGGGTTGTGCTTTATATGCAGTTAACAGGTTTGAAGTCTGACGACGTTAGCTTGGGAATCCCTCTGGCTTGGCTAGGAAGGGATATGGCGCCATTGCTTATCTTCAGGACTCTTAGTCCAATTCGTATCTTATCCGTAGTCGGATAATATTTTGCTTCCGCTGTCATTTGTATCTTTGTATTTTATCATTTGTATCTTGACTCGTTCGAGTCGTTGTTGTATATTATATATCTTTCGTTGTATTTGTAGATGTATCGGAACTGCTGTAATGTTATCAAAATTCCACCCACATAATGCGCATGTTTCGGCATGCACATTATGTGTGGTGGGCGACCTAAAATCGTTATTATGCGGATTTCGGCGGGACCGCTTAAATCTACATTATACCGATTTTCGGGCGTCACAAAGTGGTATCAGAGCCAGGGTTTCGATCTCCTTGTTGTTTCGATATGATTGGTTATCGAAGCAGCGCGTCCGCAAAAGCCTGTAGGATAACCTTGCTAACGGTCGTTATTTCTAGAGTGTCGAAACTATTTGACTTAAATTATTTTTGAAAAATATCTCAATAGGTTTCTTTTTACTCCTTATCTCTATTCCATTCTCCTCTTATCTTATTTGTTTTGGAGTCTCTTCTCTTATCCAAACTTCAAAGTTTTAGGATCCTACGTGTGGGTGGACGAATTCTTACCTTTTATCCTATTAGGTTCGACCTTCACAGTCGTCTTCGTTGTGAGCAACTCTTCAAGTTAGTGGTGTCGACAACTTGAAAGTGTAGTTAGAACTTCTTGTTAGTGGTGTCGAGAATTTCAAGGTGGAGCAACAATCCCTTGTTAGTGGTGTCGAGAAGTTCTTCACGTAGCCGGAAGACTCGGTAGTTACCCCTCTCTTTTAGTGGTCTCGGCGAGGATCGCGGGACGCGATCCCTTGTTAGTGGTGTCGATTGTAACGCCCTGGGATTTATCCACATTTTAGTTTTGTGTGTTTTCTTTTTCATCAACATGACATTGCATTTCATCTCATTAATTTAATTTGTTGCATTTAAATTCAATTCCCCTAATTAAATTCAAATGCATTTCAAATTAATTAAAAATGTGATATTTCAAATCTTTTGCAAATGTTAAAAACTAGTTTATTAAATTCCTATTTGAAACTAAAACTATTTTGTAAAGTCTCCTAATTCAAATTCCTTTTCTATTTTGTTTTATAAATATAAACAAAAAAGATTAAAAAGGAGAGAAATAAAACCCCCCTTCTGGCTCAAAGCCCATCTAAGCCAAACCCTAGGGTTTCCTCCTGGAAAATTCTTTCCCACCCCCTTCAATTTTGCAGCCACCCTCCTCCCTTTTCCTGTTTTTGCAAAAGAGTCCTCCCACCCCTTCTCTTTTCCTTTTTTCCCCTTCCTTTTCTTTTCTTTTCTTTTCTTTTCTTCCTTTTTCTTTTCTTATTTTCTTTCCTTTTTTTCCTTCTCTTTCTTTCCCTTCCTCCTCCCGCACCCGACGCCCCCGTTCGCCCCAGCCCGACCGAGCCCAAGCTTCCCCAAGAGCCTCCCGCGCGCGCCCTCCGCTGCGCCGCCGCCAGCGCGACGCCGCGCTCCTCCACGCCAACGGCCGCCCTCGCCTCCTGCCCTGCGCCTCCTCCCCCGAAGCTCCCCGTCGCCCCCATCCCTGTAGTGTACCTGCACCTAAAATATGGCAGATACCTGTGTATAGTGCAAATCCCTGGATCGATTCGTTTGCACACACAGTTACGATGTAATATCACAACAAAGTATCAATTTATTACAACGCTGATCCAGACTTAGAAAATATTCATTACAAATTTGCATAGCATAAAGCTAGCAGTGAACAGAGTAAACAGCGGAAAATTATTCTTCATGGAGTCCCCAATCATCATCATGTGCCACAGGCGAGCATGTTGGTTGAAGACTCGAAAACCCTTAGTAAAAACTTTCACTCATCATCAGGACAGTCTGCAATAAGATATATATTGCAACAACGTGGGTCAGAACCATTAAAAATGGAACTGGCAAGTGACACTATGGTGGACACTTAGAGGAATAACTCTATGACCTATATGCTTATTTGGCTGGAGGCATGAAAACACTTTTTGAAAACACTTTTTTTCTCTTCGAGACATCCGAGGCATGAAATCCACTGTCTCATTCTACACTTGTTCACCCATCAAGTTTTTGATTTATAAGTTGGAATGGTGAAATCCTCCGTTGACATCCTCGTTCAGCTGCTCAATTGTCCGTTTCCGAGGACACGGCTAAGTACTTAGATTTTAACTCTGCAGAGGTTGTGCACGTTCACCATTGTACCCATTCCACCCAATTTACCCTTTACACACCATCTGTGATAAGGAAAGGAGAAGAATGAGACGAGATCTTTCAGAAACATTTTCCCTCCCACTCTAGCCTGACGCGCTCCACCTACAAATCCTCTACCACCACCTGTCAGGCCGGGAAGAGTCCACGCAGCTTAGTTGATCAAGCCAGAGCCCATATTGGCAATGGCTGCACGAGAAGCAATCTCCACTTGGAGTTCTTCAGATTCCTTTGCTCCTGGGTGGCCTTCCACAAGTGAATATTCCACAGGTAAATCACCTGGGAACAACACTCAACTCATACATCCAAGCAACCAAATTCCACCCAGGTGTTTGATTAAAACTTAGTAGACTTTATCTTTTTCATCAAAATAGTTTTTGCATAGCATCACTATTCTACTAAGTAATTTCATTGGAACCTAGACACAAGAATAAAGAGGTCTATCATGGCTTGCATAGCAATGCTATCCTACACATGCTTTTAGAAAATACTCTACTCATGCATAGAAAAATAATGGGACTTTTATGGGGGTGTGCCACTTGCCTTGGCAACCGGGAGTGCAGCAGTTACAGTTGCAAAAATTCTCATTTCCCTCCGAATAGTCTAACAAAGAAATAAAGAGCCACACATAAACACACAAGCAAAGGTTCATACAAAGAAAAATATATGCTATGCATGAGATGAGATGCAACAATTTAATAAAAGTATCCCTTTGGATTTTCATGATGTATGCATGAATAAATTTTGATTTGTTTCTATTATTTAATCATGAATAAAGGGGTAATGACAAGGACTTTAGTTCACTTAAATAAAATTTCAAAATCAAATTTTGTAAAAATGACATTTGGGCAGAGGGCATCTAAACAAGTTGTTAGCAATTTGATTTACTCTAAAATAAAATTTCTAACTAAAGTTATGTCAAAAACACTTAAACTACACTAAAAAATATTTGAAAATTTTGTGTGTGTCAAAACAGAAAACTAATGAAGCCAAAGTGTTCTACTGGTTCTAAGGATTTCAAATATATAAAAATATTTAAATTTGGTTAAACAGATAAAAAGTAATGATGAAAACAGTGTGCAGGGGGTTTTCTGCAAAACTGCCAAATTAAATGATTTAATCAAAATTCAGAAAATAAAATCTGACGTGGCGCTGACGTGGCGCTGACGCGGCGCTGATGCGGCGTACAGGTTCGGAGTTTTAAGTGATCTAATCTAGCCGTACACGGGAGATCTAACGGTCTAGATCAAAACGACCAGAAGCGAGCGGCGCGGCCGGCCGGAACTCTAGCCCGAGGCGTGCCCGCGGCGGTGCCATCGCCGGAGTTGCTCGCGTCGCACGCCCTACTGCCTACGAGGACGAACGAGTCATACCCGTGCGTGGAGGAGGTCGAGGCGGGGACGATGGCGAGGTGGTCGACGATGGGGTGCTCTGTCGCGCCGGAATTTGCTTGTCGAAGTCGTGCTCGGCGGCGGTCCTCTTCGGGCGTGGATGGAGACGATGTTCTGCTGCCCGAGAAGACGCAAAAACTTGTCAAAACGATGCGCGAGGTCAAGATAGACCAGAAGGAAGTGGAGAGAGGGCTTGAGAGGGACGCGGCTCACCGGAGTTCGTCGAACTTGCCGTCGGTAACGGGGCTCGGGGGGTGCTTGTGGGCGGCCTGGTGGCTCTCGGGAGGGGGTGCTTGGGGCAAAAGAGAGAGGGGATCGAGGGGATCTTATAGCAAGAATCGGCGAGTTAAATGAGTGAGTAAATCGCCGGGAATCAATCGAATTGATTCGGCCGTTTCTCGGCTAGGTCGTTGGCGGGATTTGGGGAAGACGAGGTCGCCGGGACGGGGATGACAGGTGGGATCCACCTGCCAGAGAGAGAGCACGCGCGCGCGGGTGGGGACGGGCTGCTGGCGGGCTGGATTGCGTCGCGCGCGCGGTAGATAGCTAGTGGTCTTCGGCCCACTGGCTGGCCCGACTCTATTTTTCCTTTTTGAAAATTCTTTTCTGTTTTTAAATCTTTTGAGTATAAAACAAATTCAAAACTATATTAAAACTTCTCAGAAAAATTCATAAAAATATAATTTGAAAAGCTTATGAAAAATAGATCCTTTTGACATTATTTTTGTCTAAAATAAAAATAGAATAAAAGGAACATTATTATAAATTCAAAATAACATATTTAAGGACATAAAGTCAATTTAAATATATTTAAATAATTAAATTCAAATTCTATGTGATTCATATGACAAGTTTAATGATGATGATGCATGGATGCAAAAGTTTTAAATTTTTCTGAAAATTGGGATGTTACAAACCTAACCCCCTTAAGATGAATCTCGCCCTCGAGATTCGAATTGGCTAGCAAATAGGTGAGGGTGGTCTTCTTTAAGGTCATCTTCTCTTTCCCAAGTTGCTTCCTCTTCTGAATGGTGATTCCACTGTACTTTACAGAATTTGATGATCTTGGTTCGGGTGACACGTTCTGCTGTCTCCAAAATCTTTGTTGGTTTTTCTTCATAAGTGAGATCACTTTCTAGTTGTACTTCCTCTAGTGGCACCGTATCTCTTAGCAGTGTTTCTGCCATTTCTGGGTGACATTTCTTCAGCTGGCTGACATGAAACACACTGTGAACCGCGGAAAGTGCTTCCGGAAGTTCCAATTCATAGGCGACCTCTCCTTTGCGGGATAATACCTTGAAGGGTCCAATAAATCTAGGTGCCAATTTTCCTTTGATTCCAAATCTTTTAACTCCCCGCATAGGTGAAACTCGGAGATAGACTCGATCACCCACTTCATACGTGACTTCTCTCCTTTTGGAGTCCGCATAACTTTTCTGTCTGGATTGTGCTATCTTTAAACGGTCCTTAATCAACCTGACTTTTTCCTCAGCCTCCTTGATTATGTCTGGTCCGAACAAACTACGTTCTCCTACGCCACTCCACAGTAGTGGGGTAGTGCACTTTCTTCCATACAGGGCTTCAAATGGCGACATCTCTATGCTCGCTTGATAGCTGTTGTTGTAAGAGAACTCGGCATATGGAAGATTATCATCCCAGCTTGACTTATAATCTAGAGCGCATGCTCTCAGCATATCTTCTAGGATCTGATTTACTCTTTCTGTCTGTCCATCCGTCTGCGGATGAAACGCTGTACTGAACTTTAATCTAGTTCCCAGAGACTCATGTAATTGATTCCAGAAATGGGAAGTAAACTGAGTACCCCTATCCGACACAATTTTCTTGGGAACACCATGTAGACACACAATCCTCTTCATGTAGATGTCAGCTAGTTTGGCACTAGTGTATGTAGTATTTACGGGTATAAAGTGAGATACTTTCGTCAACCGATCGACTATAACCCATATAGAATCATACCCTGATTTAGTCCTGGGCAGACCCGTGATGAAATCCATACCAATCTGTTCCCATTTCCAATCTGGTACTGGTAACGGTTGTAGAAACCCTGCTGGTTTTTGGTGTTCTACCTTCACACGACTGCAGACGTCACACTTTGCAATGTATTCAGCAATATCACGCTTCAAGTTGATCCACCAATACCTCTCCTTTACATCCATATACATCTTGGTGTTACCCGGATGTATGGAATAAGGTGAGTCATGAGCTTCTTGAAGTATTAACTTCCTGAGGTCGGCATTGTCAGGAACACAAATGCGTTCTTTATACCACACGGTTCCTTCTTCATCTTCTCTAAAATCTCTGGCCTTACCTTCGCATAGGTTCTTCTTGATTTCTTTTACTGCTTTATCCTCTAACTGAGCTGTTTTGATTTTGTTAAATAGAAGAGGTTGAACTTCTAAGGATGCTATGAATCCTTCAGGTACCACCTCTAATCGAATGTCCTTAAATCCTTTACAAAGATCTTCCGGCAATTCTCCTGCCGTGAGTCCGTTTACATAATTCTTACGGCTCAAGGCATCAGCCACTACGTTGGCTTTCCCTGGGTGGTACTGTAGACTTAAATCATAGTCTTTGATCAATTCTAACCATCTCCTTTGTCGCATGTTTAATTCCTTCTGAGTAAAGAAATACTTGAGGCTTTTATGATCCATAAAAACTTCACATCTCTTTCCCCATAAATATGGCCTCCATATCTTTAGCGCATGCACCACAGAAGCTAACTCTAAATCATGAGTGGGGTAGTTTACTTCATGATTTTTGAGTTGTCTTGAGGCGTAAGACACTACTTTGCCTTCTTGCATCAATACGCTTCCTAGGCCGCAATATGAAGCGTCGCAATAAACCTGGAAGTCTTTCTCTAGATCTGGTAAGCATAATACTGGTGCCGACACCAAGCGCTTCTTTAATTCCTGAAAACTGATCTCACAAGCTTCCGTCCACTCAAATTTCTTTCCCTTCTTCAGTAGTTCATTCAAGGCCTTGGCAATCTTGGAGAAGTTTTCAATGAATCTCCGGTAGTACCCTGCCAGTCCTAGAAAACTGCGGATTTCTCCCACATTTTTGGGCGATTCCCAATTTGTCACAGCAGCAACTTTTTCAGGGTCCACTGCTATCCCATCTTTAGACACCAGGTGTCCTAGAAATCCTACTTGTTTTAACCAAAATTCACACTTGTTGAACTTAGCATATAATTTATGCTCTCGGAGCCTTTGCAACACCAGACGTAAATGTTCTTCACGTTCTTTGTGTCTTTTGGAGTAGACTAAGATGTCATCGATGAAGACAACAACAAACTTGTCCAGAAAATCCATAACACCTTATTCATCATATTCATGAAATAGGCTGGAGCATTGGTTAACCCAAAAGGCATTACCGTGTACTCATACGAACCATATCTTGTAACGAAAGCAGTCTTGGGTATATCCATCTCTCTGACTTTTATCTGAAAGTACCCTGATCTGAGATCGATCTTGGAGAAGATGACAACCCCTTCTAGTTGATCGAACAGTTCATTGATTTTGGGTAGCGGATACTTGTTCTTGATTGTATGCTCATTTATGTCACGGTAATCGGTGACTAATCTCTGAGTACTATCCTTCTTCTTGACAAAAAGAATCGGGGCTCCCCAGGGTGATGAACTTGGACGGATAAAGCCTTTCTGCATAAATTCTCCCAGTTGTTTCTTGAGTTCTTTCAGTTCATCAGTTGCCATTGGGTAGGGCCTTTTAGCAATTGGTCATGTTCCCGGTTTTAGTTCTATGAGGAACTCTACATCTCTATCGGGTGGCATTCCTGGTAGTTCTTCCGGAAACACATCAGGGTATTCCTTAACTATAAGGTCCCCACCGAGACTAACCCCCTTAAGAGAATTAAGCCTAACCTTCTTTAGTTCAAACTTTGATCTAAAGTTGATCTTCGAGCCTTCTGGAGTAGTGAGAGTGATGGTTCTATTTGCGCAGTCTATGATTCCTGCATAGCGGGACATCCAATCCGTCCCTATGATAACATCCAGGCCTTGTGTTTCCAGGATGATCAAGTCCGTAGGAAACTGATGCTTTCCAATCTTCAGACTCAACTGTCTACAGCCAGAGGTTACTAGCATCTCTCCGCCCGGAGAGCTTACTCTAATGGGGCTTCCTATATTATCCACTACTAACCCATGTTTGTTTACAAAAGCTCTTGAAATGAAAGAATGCGATGCTCCAGTATCAAATAAAACTAATGTTGGGCATGAATTGAGCAAGAACGTACCAATGACAGCATCAGGTTCATCGTACACTTCTTCCACATTGATGTGGTTCACCTGTCCTTTCTGGAAGGGATTGGGCTTGGAAGCTTCTGCGGCCTTCTTTTCGGGGCAGTCAGTGGCGTAGTGACCCTTGTTATTGCACTTGAAGCATAGGACTTGGCTGATATCTTTCTTATATTCGGGGTTTGGGCGATGTTGTCCATTGTTGTGGCCAGCATTTCCATTTCCCTTGTGATTCCCATTGTTTCCCTTGAAACCACCACTATGGTTGTGACCATGATGTTTGTGGTTGCTTCCTCCACTAGGATAGTGACCAGGTTTATGACTCTGGTTTGCATCTTGAGGGAAAGGTCTCTTGAAAGAAGTCTCAGAATGGTGTTTGTGAACATTCAACTTTCTCTTCCTATTTTCAGCCTTCTTGATGTTATCCTCCAGTATGATAGCCTGATCTAGGAGAGTCTGATAATTTGGGGCATATGCCACTGTCAAAGGGATCTTCAGCTCGTCACTCAGTCCATTTAGAAATTTTGCCTTCCTCTTTGCCTCGGTGTTAATGTCTTCAGAGGCATAACGAGAAAGGGCATGGAAATCAGCCATGTACTCCTTAAGGCTCCTCTTTCCTTGTCTCAGGTTTCTGAATTCTTCCTGCTTCAAGTTCATAATGCCCGAGGAGATATGAGCATTACGAAAACCTTCCTTGAAATTTTCCCAAGTCATGGTTTCTAATGGGTGGGTGATTTGATAAGTTCCCCACCACTGGATTGCTGGTCCTTCCAACAGATGAGTGGTGAACCTCACCTTCTCAGCGTCAGTACATTCACAAGTCACTAGATCCCTGTCCACTGAACGCAGCCAGTCATCTGCCACAATTGGTTCAGTTGCTGTGGAGAACTTGTTCGGTCGGAGCCTCAGAAATCTGGTAAGTCTATCCACATGTGGGGGTGGTGGCGGAGGCGGGTTGTGGTTGTTGTTATTATTGTTGGTTGCCGCAATGAACTGGGTCATCATAGTCATTAGCTGAGCTTGAGCGGCCATCAACTGTTGTATAGCATCATTGTTGTTGTGGTCATTGTTGTTGTTTTTGTTGTTGTTATCGGGCGTACGACGGGGAGGCATTTGTGATTTGTATAGATGAGTTTTTAGACGGAAAGGTCTAAAGAGAAAGATTACCCCAACAAACAAACAACCTATAAGAACAAACAAACATCACACAACTCAAAACTCTGGATTAAACAGACATGAGAGTTTTGGAAAATAAAACGTGAGGTTCCGTGGAATACAATGGAAGGTACTGCCTTATCACAAGTTGATAGGTCAATACAAGACTAAGATAACGATGAGGTGTAAATAAATGGTAGTCTCGCTAACGAACTACTCGACCATGTCATCTTCTTCTTCTTCAATTTCCTGAATCTCGATTCCTTCATTGTCGAGTACTTCCCTTAATTCCTTCACTTCTTTCTCCAGGGCATAGTTCTTCTCTTGCAGCTCCCTTTTCTCGGTACGAAGACGCTTGATCAAGTCACTATCAGCTTCGAAGTCGACTTCATTGCTCTCGAGTTCTGCCTTCTGTTCTCTGATAGTCTTGTTTTTCTCTTGAACCCTTTTCTCCCGTCTCTTGTATTTCTCCTCTTGTGAAGCAAACTTTTATTCTTGGGCCGTAGTCACTTCCTCTTGAGCTTTCATATTTTACTCGTTCTCCTTGAGTAAGGCACACAACTCATCGTTCTTCAGGAGTTCAGTGCGTCTATCCTCATAAAGTTCTGTGACGAGGACCTCCAACTCCTGGAAATACAGACTAAGGGGCTTTGCTTTGCCTCTATCTCCAACATCAAAGAGGTATAGTTCTCCCTCCTCGTTTCTCCTTCCAAAGAAAATGGAGTAGTCGCCCCTCAACTCTGTGCTATAGCGTCCGCAGAGACGTCCAATCAGGTCCTGCATGATGAGATTGAGTCCTTTTTCTTTGGAGTCACTAACCATTTTGATTTCCAACGGGGGCTCTTATCCACTTCCTGGCTGAGTTGCTTTTATCCCCCAACAGCCCTCCTTGTTAAACTTCTTCAGGATGAAGCCCCTAACTTGAGGTAGCGGTAAACCTATTTTCTCGCCGATGTCGAGAAGGTAGCAGCCAAAACGGGTGTCCTCGAAGTCCTCCGCAGTGGTGAAGTGGAAGCTCGTCATCCTTTAGCAAGAAAGAAAAGAATTTAAAACAAGAAATGTATAAGGTAAGGAGGTACTAGTCATATGTGTATTATTAAATTAGAGTCAAAACTAAGTCAAATCTCAATGTGATCAACAAATATAAACAACTCTTTGTTAATTGGATATTCACTATAGTGAGAGAGACAGACACCCAGCCAGCCACTTAATTGTGGAACAAGTCTCATGTACGCGGACATGTAAGGTTTGTTTCCAGGCCGCTTCATCTCACTATGCCGCTAGGATCCAAAATACTTAAGTAGTTAATACTATGATAAAAAGGTTTTTCCAATCCTAAGGGCTCGAACCTACAGGCAACACAGTGCTCTGATACCATCTGTAGTGTAACTGCACCTAAAATATGGCAGATACCTGTGTATAGTGCAAATCCCTGGATCGATTTGTTTGCACACACAGTTACGATGTAATATCACAACAAAGTATCAATTTATTACAACGCTGATCCAGACTTAGAAAATATTCATTACAAGTTTGCATAGCATAAAGCTAGCAGTGAACAGAGTAAACAGCCGAAAATTATTTTTCATGGAGTCCCCAATCATCATCATGTGCCACAGGCGAGCATGTTGGTTGAAGACTCGAAAACCCTTAGTAAAAAAATTCACTCATCATCAGGACAGTCTGCAATAAGATATATATTGCAACAACGTGGGTCAAGAACCATTAAAATGGAACTGGCAAGTGACACTATGGTGGACACTTAGAGGAATAACTCTATGACCTATATGCTTATTTGGCTGGTGGAGCTCAAGGCTATTTTGCAGAAAGCAAGTTTTTCCCTAACTTTTTGAAAACACTTTTCTTCTATTCGAGACATCCGAGGCATGAAATCCACTGTCTCATTCTACCCTTGTTCACCCATCAAGTTTTTAATTGATAAGTTCGAATGGTGAAATCCTCCGTTGACATCCTCGTTCAGCTGCTCAATTGTCCGTTTTCGAGGACACGACTAAGTACTTAGATTTTAACTCTGCAGAGGTTGTGCACGTTCACCATTGTACCCTTTCCACCCAATTTACCCTTTACACACCATCTGTGATAAGAAAAGGAGAAGAATGAGACGAGATCTTTCATAAACATTTTCCCTCCCACTCTAGCCTGACGCGCTCCACCTACAAATCCTCTACCCCCACCTGTCAGGCCGGGAAGAGTCCATGCAGATTAGTTGATCAAGCCAGAGCCCATATTGGCAATGGCTGTACGAGAAGCAATCTTCACTTGGAGTTCTTCAGATTCCTTTGCTCCTGGGTGGCCTTCCACAAGTGAATATTCCACAGGTAAATCCCCTAGGAACAACACTCAACTCATACATCCAAGCAACCAATTTCCACCCAGGTGTTTGATTAAAACTTAGTAGACTTTATCTTTTTCATCAAAATAGTTTTTGCATAGCATCACTATTCTACTAAGTAATTTCATAGGAACCTAGACACAAGAATAAAGAGGTCTATCATGGCTTGCATAGCAATGCTATCCTACACATGCTTTTCGAAAATACTCTACTCATACATAGAAAAATAATGGGACTTTTATGGGGGTGTGCCACTTGCCTTGGCAACCGGGAGTGCAGGAGTTACACTTGCAAAGATTCTCGTTTCCCTCCGAATAGTCTAACAAAGAAATAAAGAGCCACACATAAACACACAAGCAAAGGTTCATACAAATAAAAATATATGCTATGCATGAGATGAGATGCAACAATTTAATAAAAGTATCCCTTTGGATTTTCATGATATATGCATGAATAAATTTTTGATTTGTTTCTATTATTTAATCATGAATAAAGGGGTAATGACAAGGACTTAAGTTCACTTAAATAAAATTTCAAAATCAAATTTTGTAAAAATGACATTTGGGCAGAGGGCATCTAAACAAGTTGTTAGCAATTTGATTTACTCTAAAATAAATTTTCTAACTAAAGTTATGTCAAAAACACTTAAAGTACTCTAAAAAATATTTGAAACTTTTGTATGTGTCAAAACAGAAAACTAATGAATCCAAAGTGTTCTACTGGTTCTAAGGATTTCAAATATATAAAAATATTTAAATTTGGTTAAACAGATAAAAAGTAACGATGAAAACAGTGTGCAGGGGGTTTTCTGCAAAACTGCCAAATTTAATGATTTAATCAAAATTCAGAAAATAAAATCTGACGTGGCGCTGACGCGGCGTACCGGTTCGGAGTTTTAAGTGATATAATCCTAGCCGTACACGGGAGATCTAACGGTCTAGATCAAATCGACCAGAAGCGAGCGGCGCGGCCGGCCGGAACCCTAGCCCGAGGCGTGCCCGCGGCGGTGCCATCGCCGGAGTTGCTCGCTTCGCACGCCCTACTGCCTACGAGGACGAACGAGTCATACCCATGCGTTGAGGAGGTCGAGGCGGGGACGATGGCGAGGTGGTCGACGATGGAGTGCTCTGTCGCGCCGGAATTTGCTCGTCGGAGTCGTGCTCGGCGGCGGTCCTCTTCGGGCGTGGATGGAGATGATGTTCTGCTGCCCGAGAAGACACAAAAACTTGTCAAAACGATGCGCGAGGTCAAGATAGACCAGAAGGAAGTGGAGAGAGGGCTTGAGAGGGACGCGGCTCACCGAAGTTCGTCGAACTTGCCGTCGGTAACGGCGGGGCTCGGGGGGTGCTTGTGGGCGGCCTGGTGGCTCTTGGGAGGTGGTGCTTAGGGCAAAAGAGAGAGGGGATCGAGGGGATCTTATAGCAAGAATCGGCGAGTTAAATGAGTGAGTAAATCGCCGGGAATCAATCGAATTGATTCGGCCGTTTCTCGGCTAGGTCGTGGGCGGGATTTGGGGAAGACGAGGTCGCCGGGACGGGGATGACAGGTGGGGTCCACCTGCCAGAGAGAGAGCGCGCGCGCGCGTGCGGGGACGGGCTGCTGGCGGGCTGGATTGCGTCGTGCGCGCGGTAGATAGCTAGTGGGCTTCGGCCCATTGGCTGGCCCGACTCTATTTTTCCTTTTTGAAGATTCTTTTCTGTTTTTAAATCTTTTGAGTATAAAACAAATTCAAAACTATATTAAAACTTCTCAGAAAAATTCATAAAAATATAATTTGAAAAGCTTATGAAAAATAGAACCTTTTGACATTATTTTTGTCTAAAATAAAAATAGAATAAAAAGGAACATTATTATAAATTCAAAATAACAATTTTAAGGACATAAAGTCAATTAAAATATATTTAAATAATTAAATTCAAATTCTATGTGATTCATATGACAAGTTTAATGATGATGATGCATGGATGCAAAAGTTTTAAATTTTTTTGAAAATTGGGATGTTACAGTCCCGACCTACACGCCATGGCCGCCG
The DNA here is from genome assembly GCA_026929855.1 of Poa annua. Lineage (NCBI taxonomy): Eukaryota > Viridiplantae > Streptophyta > Magnoliopsida > Poales > Poaceae > Poa > Poa annua. Next base: position 77,350,720 of record CM049426.1, read on the forward strand.
CCGGCCACCGGCTCGCCTCCTTCCCCGGCCGCCGCGGGCCTCGCTCTGTCGCCCCCTGCTCCGTGTCGCCGCCTCCCGTGCGCTCGCCCGCGCCGCGCCGCCCGCGCGCCTCCTCCTCCTGCACGCACAAGCCACCGTGCGCCTCCTCCCACCGCCGCCCTCGCTCCTCCGTGCTCCTCCCGCCGCCGTCGAAGCCGCCGCCGCTGCCTCCTCTTCCCGGACGCATCCACGCCGCCGCCGCCTTCCCACACCGCGCCGTCGTAGCCCGGTTTCTCGTCCGGTGGCCTCCCCGCGTCCGCCACCCACAAGTGTTTTGTGAAATGCCCGTAAGACCCCGGCGTCACTTTTGTTGTCCGTGTTTGTCCACCCTTCAAGGTGCTTCTACGTGCGCGTGCGCGTGCTCCTTCCGGTGCTGCGTCACCGTGACTCCGTGTTCGTGTTGCGGTGCACGCCCGTGAGGGTTTCTCTCCGGTGTCCGTTTGCCGTGCTCCTACGTGCCCGTGACCGTCAACGATGATGACCGAGTACGACTACCCCGACCACTTCCACGAAACCGGCAAACAACGATGCCCCGGTTCAGCGACGACTACTTCCACTACGACAACTACTTCCTCTGCGGACCGAAGAAATCGGTTCCGAACCCTAGTTCACCCGATCTGACGTACGAACCCAAACCCTAACCCTATACCTATTTTATTGAATGTCATCTATCTTGTGCATATCAAATCATCCTTGCATGTGTTGCATCTCTTGGGTTTGGTGGTGCGGCAAATCACCTAAATAATAAATATGGAATGTGTGGGGGCAAATCAATATATGTCTTGCCCCATTCCATTTAATTTGACTAGAACACCTATGCCATGTCTTTCCATGTTAATGAACATTTAATTTGATGTGTAGATAAATAACTTGAACATAAATATTAATTGTCGGAATCCGGGTTCCGCTTATTTTTGGATTAAGTGCATCTCGTAACGCATCTTGCCATGTCATGCATCATTCTCGTATGATCATGCTGGATCTTTTGCCGTAGTTATAAGATGAATCTTTTACGCTTTCCAGTGTTTGTTGCTTCTTCGCGGATACGACGTTGAGATGTGTGAGCAACGATAAGATCTGCTTCCATGCGGGATTCCAAGCAAGCAAAGTTTGCTTGTTTACCTATCCATTGTCTATCATTCTTGTCGTTGATCTCTGCTACCCTAGTATTCGATTCTTATCGCGATCTCATCACAGGTTTATCCTGCAGCCCATAGAGCTTTATCCCCACATTCCATCACCTGTTGTTTGTTTATCTGTTGGCCTTGCGAGTCGTAGCGCATGCTTAGAGTTGATTGTGCGAGTCGTCTGTTGGTCTTATGTTTCATCTGCTTAGTATGATAGATTATTCTACCTTAATAAAGTGTTGTTTTATATTGGGGTATTATAATTAAATGATAAGGCACCGGCGGAAGACCTTGCGAGGTGCTTTGTTCTGCTAAGTGTCGACCTAGGAACTGAGATTTTGTCCTCGGATCCAATTTTGAGCGCACTAACCACTTGTGGTAGGCCCTATGGAGCTCCCCCTCGACTTTGAACGGATCTACAGCTTGTCCATGTGCCGCAACTAGTTCGGGTTTTCCATTTTCTCATATCCATGTGCATGATGATGATGATTGATGAGAGGTTACATGATACAGGGGGGGGGGGGTCATATAGGGGTGGTGCGCGCGAAGCGGACAGTTCCTACTGTGGTTTGAGCCACATGGCGCGTGGACACAAACTAATGAGTCCGCAATTGAGATTCGGCCGGACTCTTGACGCGGGTAACAACTCAAATGGGTGGCACTTGGACTTGTTGTAGTAAAGGTATGAGTCGTGTTGAGAGGTCCTGATGCTTGCTTGGGTTGATCATACGAGTATGGTTACAGTAGTGCACCCCTGGAGGGTATAATCTTATCGATGAGCCGTGTCCAAGGTTATGGACAACTTGGTGATGATGCTGGCTAACAAGATCTAGACAACTTGCACCTAATTAATGTTAAGTAATTTGACTAGTAATAACTAGAAACTAAAATTGTTCAACGTGTAAGTTTCCCGAATTGCTTTCTCATACTTGGTTGAGGGGGTTAATTCGAGAATAGGTTATGATTGGTGTTAGTTGTAGATGTTTACTTTATGCGCTCTCTTATCCCTCTCTAATTAGACAGAAGTTGTAGCTTGTCTCTTTAGGTTTCTAGTGCTGCTGCCGCTAAGTCCACCTACCCCATATTTTGGGAGATGGTGTAGAAAGTAGGCAAGTCAGTTTTGCTTGCCAGGGAGTGCCCTGACCCTCTTTTGGGCTGTGTTTTATGTGTAGTTAACAGGTTTGAAGTCTGACGACGTTAGCTTGGGAATCCCTCCGGCTTGGCTGGGCAGAGATATGGCGCCATTGCTTATCTTCAGAACTCTTAGTCCAATTCGTATCTTATCCGTAGTCGGATACTATTTTGCTTCCGCTGTCATTTGTATCTTTGTATTGTATCATCTGTATCTTGACTCGTTCGAGTCGTTGGTGTATATTATATATCTTTTGTTGTATTTGTGGATGTATCGGAACTGCTGTAATGTTATCACAATTCCACGCACATAATGCGCATGTTTCGGCGTTCACATTATGTCTGGTGGGCGACCTAAAATCGTTATTATGCGGATTTCGGCGGGATCGCTTAAATCTACATAGTACAGATTTTCGGGCGTCACGCACGACCTTTCCCAAGCTTCGCCTATATCCATGAGCCACAACAGTACATCTGACCACGCGCAACGGTCTCTAGTGCGGGTTGCCAGGGTCAATATCGGAGCGTCACACTCTCCTGACCCGAGCCCTAATTTTCCTCAACTCATTTTACCACACACCCAAATGGAACACTCGAACTAGTGGCTTCACGTAGTAGGCTAGTCAAGTTGGGGTCGAGGGGTTTCCGAGCCTTGTGTGGATGCACGAATAGTCTTGGTTCCAAAGACGAGAACTCAGTTCCTAGGTCGGCAAGAATGGAACAACCCACCATAATCCCTATGTGGCCTTCCCTCCAAGCCTTTAGCATATTCAACACCTCTATGATCATTCCACGTCATTCTTCATGGCATTCTTCATGGCAGTGTCTTTCACCACTTTAGTTCTTCAACCGGATGGCGCAAACATAGCACCTTAGCATGGCTAAGCATAGTAGACTATAACGATGCACCACTTATGACACTCTAAACCTCAACTCAAAATCACATTTGAATCGTGCATAATACCAAAACCAAATACTTTGAAATTTTATATGTGCAGATACGAGGTTATGCTTGCCTTGCTCTTCGATAACAAGATATAACGCTTTGTGAAATCATCTGCTTCACTTGATCGAGATAACCAAAATAACTCTTCATAAATTTTCCTCTTGAATTGATCGTCGATGATCAAGCAATGGCCTTCGTTAACGTCAATCTTCACTTCGGAGTCGCATTCTACCGCAAAAACGAAACACCGGAAATAAAACAGGAAACAACATTCAACCTTGGCATAATGCAATGCACACAATGTATGACATGACATGTGTAAGAGGATTGAAATATAAATCCTATACATGAAAGCACATTTTAAATGGAGTTGGAACAAACCCCAGGTTTAAATAAAAGGTAATTGTTGTTCTATTTTAAAAAAAGTTCAAAGTTCGTTAAACATGCATGATTTGGACATAACTCCATAGATTTCATTTTTCTAAAACTTTTGATATATTAATCACATTTTTATGATTTAAAATAAATTAGTTATGAACTTCTAAAATTTAATTCATCTTAAAACATTTATGAAATTAAATAAATAATTGGACCCACATTTCACAGTTTTATTAATTACAGAAAACATTTTGGAAATGATTAAATTTCCAACAAGTGGGCCCCACCTGTCATATTTAAAATAATTACGGAAATGATTTAAGTATTTTCCAGAAAATAGAAAACAGGCGATGACGTCACATGACATCATCAATGGAGCAGAGGCTCGCTGCCGAGAACCAATTTGGCGAGGGAGGCCGGGAGGAGCAGCACGACCACGCGCATGACACTCGCGCGGACGCTGGGAGCCAAACGAGGGTGGCGCCGCTTGCAAATGGCCGCCGGAGCTTGTCCGGCGATGATCTCTTGCGGCGGCCCGAGAGGAGCACCGTGGCCGGAGCAAACGGGAGCGAGAGGGAGAGGGAAACCGGGTCCAGGAGGACCAGAAGCTCACCATGAATCTCATGGAGGCGTTGAGGAAGCACGTCGAGGTCGGAGGTGGCCGGAATCATCCGCGGCGCACGGTAGCCAGACTTGGGGAAGACGGCCAGATTCCGTCGATTGCTTGCTCTCCGGCAAGCATAGCTCATCGAGGAGGAAAAGGGGAGGACGGAGGACCTCCAGAGAACCTCACCATAGCCGTGGGTGGCCGGAAACAGCGGCAATCGCCGGTGACCCTAAGCTAGGTTTTTTTGAAGAAATTGGGGAAGATAGGGGAGGAATGGCGGCTAGGGATTCTCTAGCCGCGCCGGAGGGATTCTTATAGCCGCGCGACGTCGGCGGCGGGAATCGCTGATCATCCTCGCCGAGGGACGGCCTCGCGCGTGACATGGACGCACGGAAGGTCGGAAGGTTGAAGACGACGAAGACTTTCCGGAAAACCTCCTAGAGTTTTGGAAAACTACAAAACCATTGGAAATAGGCCCCTGGTTTGGAAAATAAATGATTTGAGGGCCTTTTTGTAACTAGAAAATTTATACAAAAATACCAGGAGTTTTAGAATTTTATAAGGAAGCCATTGGCAACCTTGGATTTTGAACATTTTGAAATTCTTTAAACACATTTCAAATAACAAGTGGTTTAGCCATTTAAGGGTTTTCTCTTTTATTTTTAAAACTCAAATTTCGTGCAAATTTTAATTAGATGCAAATGATGCTCATGATGCACAAAACAAGACCTAATTAACAAATAGCAAATTTGGGGATGTTAAAAATCTATCCCCCTTACAAGAATCTCGTCCCCGAGATTACTTGGGTAGGAAAAGAGATACGGAGAGGAGGATGGCACTGGTCTTGAATGGTCTTGTCAATCCCACGACGGTCTTCTTTATCGGAGAGGTTGATCCTTGACTTGATGGATGACTATAGCACTTCTCTTTTGTCGGCTGATCTTCAACTAATCCAAAGGGAAGAGGGAAATAACTCTGGAACGAGGATCTTCAAAAAGATTGAGTATCTCATGGTCAACTCAAGGGAGGAGTGTGCAAAAACAACTCTTGAGCTAACGAGCATGAAACACATCAAGGTACAGATGGAAAGGAAGAAGTTTCAAGTTGGTGGACAACTATTCCGTGAAGCGATTAGAATATGAGCTTTGCATAAGGCTAAGATGGATAGATAACGAGATCTTGATACAAGAAAAGGAAGAACCCTTTTCAGATTTCAACCCTTTGGCTTACAAGATGTTTGCCACATGATTAAAAGTCCACGGCCCTAAGATGACTGACAAATTCACACAATGTGTGAGTTGAGAAGAATTTCAAGTACAAGCAAAAGGAAGGGAGAACATATACACATAATGTGGAAGATCACCACGAAAAGAAATTTCACATGATGGATATGTGGTCAAAAGATACGAGAAGGATCTGAAGGATCGATTGAGAGATATTGAGAATCTCCGAGAACATTGGAAGAAATATTTCAGCTTGATCTTGTAGATACCCATTTCAAGCTCATTACAAGCCTTCAATAGGTAAAGAGATAAAGGTTGGACTTCAGAATGAGGAAGAACACAAGGTGCAACTTTTAGAGCAAGTTGCACAACGGTCCTCATGGAGAGTGGTTGTTTTTGAACATTCCAGGGAATTTCGGCGATAGGCCTTCCGACTAATTGTGTGAACCACAACATCAATCTTGCCGGATTTACAAAAAGACCTATGTCAAAATCCTTGAGGGGCACCAGCACCAACCATCGTTGTTGCTTGATATTCAGCTATGGTTAGTTGTGACGATAATCCTAACTCTGAATGTACGAAAGGAGAGTTTGCAGGTAATACCACAAGGGCAAAGTGGAATGATTCTCAAGATATGGACAACAATGTCAAGCTCAAAAAGATAAGCGAGATTGCAAAACCCAGGTATTATCACTTTGTCAAAGGACAACTGCACCTACATGAGTTATATGCAACAAACACAATTGAGTCCTGGTGGGGAAGCAACAAAGAAGATAATGAAGTTTTCAGACTTCTTCTCATTCTTGATCCAATCAGTCAATGGCTTGGTGTGCATATATGACTTCTTCAAGGAATGGAGGTAACAACCTGTCATCCCATGAATAATCCGCACATGCATGACCGACTAGAGATGATTTCCGGGGGATCAAAGAGAACTCTACTTGGATTCATGGCGACATCTTTCAGCAAATGCACGTGAACTAGAAGAGGTTACTTCCAACATCCAGAACACATGCTTCGTGATGAAATAAAGATGGTTCCAAAAAGTTACCAACATAATTGCCCAATGTTCATAACGATCCTCTTCAGACATGGAGGCAAGAAGAATGTTATCGATGGGCTCAACAACAAGCTTATTTAGATACTCCAGCAAGATGGAATCATATGATACATGAACAAGGCAGAAATATTGGTCAGACCAAGGACATGAAGATGCAGTTGGCGAAAGACCAAAAGTTGAACATCATCAAGATGGTCCTTGGGACTGAGTTTGATTTGACGATAGCCCAAATCAAATCAAAGATTTAGAATATAGCAGATCCATTAGGATATACCATCCTGCTTCAACACGGCAACACAGGTAGATAGAAGTCTTGCTTTTCAAGGCAAGACGATGTGGCCTTAAGAGCGTCGGTAAACCCTAACTCTTTGACCGAGTGTGTGTGCGAGAACAAACGGACTTGGCATCACAGTCAACTTCACTTAGCGATCGGTTAACCAATCACACAATGAAGGAATCAAATGTCCTTAGATGTCAGAGCAATGAAGATTGCTAAGAATATCCAATTGCCACATCAGTAAACATGTCGTAGCATTCCCGGGCACGAGCAGCTGGGAGGAAAGCGTGAGTAAGGACGTGAAAAGCATCAATTCATCAATGAAGTCATGATACACCACCGGACCTTTTGATATATAAGAGTGTGATACTTAAGATGGAACAGAATAGAAGAAAACGAAGCTTCTTTATCTGCGGAATACAACACTTTGACCTGGTCCTGGACATGGATAAGGTACAGGAGTTTGTTTCTCCCTGACATCCCGAAGTGGAATGTCATGATGGACCACGAGAAAAACATGAATTAGAACACCAATGCACATGAACATCTTGGATGCCAAGTGGCATACACTGGTCGGAACATGCTCAGGAAAATCCTGAGATGTAGAGGTCAAGCCAGCATACATATGATAGCTTGTTCTGATAAGAAGGGTGTGGCAGAGTCACCAACTTAGACGTGAGACTCATAAGGAGCACTCTTGTTGTGATCCTCTTGGTTCCATGACGGAACCTCTGCCCAAGCTGGTGGAAGGAAAGGACGTTAGATGTCGCACGTCAATCAAGACAAAACCACGAGCTGGAAGGCTAGCTAGAACTGATGTTACTAGCCCTTCTGAGGTTGCAAGCATTCCTCTGGGATCAACAGAATGAATCTTGGGTTAAAGGTCAGCATCATGTACTGATAGAGGGAGCATCACATGGCTAACAACCCACATGACTCAACACCCCACCAACATTACAATCTGGGACCTTCGGTTCAAGTCCAAGGTAAAAACCCAAAGAAAGAGTAACTACCATTCGAGTGTCACAGAGGCACAACGATGTGGTAAACACGAGATAACTTCAGAGACCAACACAACTTCTAAAGTATCAAAAGAGGAAAGGAGATCTTCAGGTGAAAGAAACCTCAATGACAAGATTACAATGAGGTAGAACTGATAGAGCTGAAAGATCACGAGGGGAAGGAATCTCTCATGTCAACAAGAGAAAGACAGATCAAAGAACACACCAGACTTTAGAAAACTTAACTCTAGATCAAATTGGCTGGGAAACGACCTGCACTTGGTGCACCTATATTTTGAATGACCAAGAGAAAGAGGGAGCAAAGCGTTTCAACAAAAACAAGGTAAGGTGACCCAGAATTAGAGCGATACCAGATAAGGAGTAAAAAGAAGCATTCTCAGATTTTTGCAAATAGTTTTCACAATCGCTAGACTCAACATCGACCAGTAAGAAGGCTTTCCTACAGACGGTCCTGCTCTAATACCAAAACCTGTAGCACCCCCGAGAGCCAAGCTAGACAAATCTGAGACCTTAATCTGAGATAAGCCTAACAAAGATCTCGAGAGCCAACAGTTGAAATCGGTAACACAGCAGAAACCCTACAACACAAGAAGCAATAGGTTATGATCTTAAAAGAGCTAAGAAGCAAATACCACGAAAATAAGGTCACTTACCTGTGAATCACCAATATAACGGAAGGCAAATTATGCTATTACACATAGAAAAACTAGCAAAAGGCCTAAGAGGCCAGAGCATAACGACGACGTCCCAGTCCATAGATTCTAGGATGCCGTCTGGGAACCCCAAACTACTCGTCGAAGGTGATGTCCAGAAAACACACCTGTCCAAAATAATTGCGCAAGGCTGAGTACAGGAGGTACTCAACAAGACTTATTTAACCTATTATATATCTGCTCGTTTATAGAGTATTCATGAATGTCCTTTGCATAAAGCCATCTTTATTTTCAAATTGAGGGAGGAGAGAATCTCGCATCAGTAGACTTTTAAAAGGGATAAGAGAGTCAAACACTAGTTTCAACCACATCTTCAGTCTCCACCAGATCATCATGAGTTGTAGCACCCACCAGAATCATCCCCTCGCTCAACCCGAGGAAGCGATCCTCTCTTAGTTGGCAAGTTTTATAATTATATTAATGTTATCTATGATCATCAGACATAAGGTACCAAGTCGTCCATAACCGTGGGCACGGCTTTCCGAAAAGATTTACCCTGCAGGAGATGTAACTACCCACACACGCCAACCAACCGATACGCCAGCTATTAGCACTCTTCCGGGGAGTGCCGACAGAAGGGTTGGCCACGATGTAACGCCCCGGGATTTATCACCATTTTAGTTTTGTGTGTTTTCTTTTTCATCAACATGACATTGCATTTCATCTCATTAATTTAATTTGTTGCATTTAAATTCAATTCCCACAATTAAATTCAAATACATTTCAAATTAATTAAAAATGTGATATTTCAAATCTTTTGCAAATGTTAAAAACTAGTTTATTAAATTGCCTATTTGAAACTATAACTATTTTGTAAAGTCTCCTAATTCAAATTCCTTTTCTATTTTGTTTTAAAAATATAAAACATAAAAGATTAAAAAGGAGAGAAATAAAAACCCCCCTTCTGGCCCAAAGCCCATCTAAGCCAAACCCTAGGGTTTCCTCCTGTAACATTCTTTCCCACCCCCTTCAATTTTGCAGCCACCCTCCTCCCATTTCCTGTTTTTGTAAAAGAGTCCTCCCACCCCTTCTTTTTCCTTTTTTCCCCTTCATTTTCTTTTCTTCCTTTTTATTTTCTTCGTTTCTTTCCTTTTTTTCCTTCTCTTTCTTCCCCTTCCTCTTCCCGCACCCGACGCCCCCGTTCGCCCCAGCTCGACCCAGCCCGAGCTCCCCCGAGCGTGTCCCGCGCGCACCCTCCGCGCCGCTGCCGCCGCCAGCGTGCCGCCGCGCCCCCGCATCTGTGCCTCGGCTGCTCGCCGCCCCGCCTCGGACCGCCGCGCCGCCGCCGCCCTCGCAAAGTTCATGGCCGTCACGCATCATGCCTATTACATGGTCAAGATCCCCGGGAGTGTTGGCACCATCTCCATCCACAGCCACGTCCTGGACGCCGCGCGCGCTGTCGAGACAGCCTACAAGGCAGCCGCCATGGCATTTCTGGTTGTAGAGGACATGGAGCCTGTCGAGAGGCCCAAGAAAAGAAGCAGTTGTTCTCTTAGGAGCCAGCTTCCATGAAGAAGGTCTCCCTGAGCACCAGCAGCTCGGGGGCTAAGGGCTCGGAGGCTAGCGTCACCATTGGCGCTGCTCTGCCTCCCAAATAGGAAGGCGCGCTCGTCTCCTTCCTCCGGGCAAACTCTGACATGTTCGCATTGAAGGGGATCGTGTGCATAAAACAAAAAAAATTCCTACCGACGATATCCTAAAAGCATGCCAAGATCTATTCTATGCAGATATAGTAGTACGAACGGAGATCGGAATACGTACCCTTGTAGACCGAAAGCGGGGATTACGTTCCCGCACAAACGTTGTCGATGAAGACCGACGAAGCCGACCTCAAGGTCGTGTAGAGGAAGCAGGCCTCCGAGTACCGCTAGCGCAGCACCTCGCAGGGAGTCGCACACGTACGGTGGAGACGACGGCCTCCGAAGCTCCAGTCCAGGACGAGCAGCGGAAGACTTGGACCGGAACACCAGCAGCGCGGCAGCGGGCTATGGTGGAGGAGATCCCCTTGCTCTGCTCGGCGCGGCTCCAACTTGGGAACCACAAGATCGAGAGAGAAATCGGGAATTAATTGGTGAATTAAAAGGCTGGGGGTGCCCCTTCTTATATAGGCTCCCAGGGGGAGCCAACCTTGCCAGCCAGGCAATGTGGGACTATCCCACAGCCTGGTTCGGCCAAGGAGGGTGCGCCGGCCCCTTGGTGGGCCCCATCTGGCCCACCTAGGCCGGCCTCCATGCCCCCACCGAATCCCCAAGGGGGTTCCCCCCCCCCCTCTTGGGCCTTCTTTCGTCTGGAAGGCCCATTTAGGGAAATCTGCCTAAATAAATTCGAAAATAAATATATAAAATCATATTTGCATATTAATAACACTAATTAATATCAAACATAATATATATAATTTTTCCTAGCTCCGAAAACTCTTTCGGCGCTGCCCCATCTCCATCGGACCCCTCCCGGGACGCTCCCGGTGATCTCCTTCCTTTCCGGTTGTCTTGTCGAAACCCCTTAAGTGTGTTACCCTAGCGGTTCGATATAATATCAGGTATGATCAAGACTCCTCAATGATCAACGACTAACTCGTAGACCTGGACCCCATGAATTAATCCCTGAGATATAACGAATGACTTTCATCTATCAAACCTGAATGTAAAGTCTTAGACCTTTTTCCATAGCGATACTTAGCACGTCCGAGCGTCGTTCCATAGATATCTCTATACCTAATCCCGACCTCGTTACCGATGACGCTATCTTCTACTCGTTCATGATCTCATGTATCCGTGACCTAGTCACATGCTTGCAAGCTCATTAGACATGATCTCACCGAGTGGGCCCGAGAGTATCTATCCTGCTATGCGGACTGGCAAATCCCGCTCTTGACCCCTCGTCTCAACTACTCCTTTCCGATCTCCAAAAGTATCACCGTTATTGTCATACTAAATAAGATACGACGTTTGGTGCAATCAAAGTATCTTCCAGGAATAACAGTAAGAGTTGATCTCATGGTCAAAAGGCGTAACGACTACGTTCTCCAAATCTGGGTATGTCCATCACATCGTTCTCTAGCGATATGACTCTCATTGCCGACCGGCGCCATGCCCCATGACCAGGAAACCTCGATCATCAATCGCGCAACAAAACTAGTCTTAGTAGAGGCTACTAGGGACCTGGTTGTTTACGTATCACACCCGCACTAATGTTTCCGCTTAATACGGTTCTAGCATGACACAAAAACCTATTATGAACAAACGAGATATGTGTGACGCCCGAAAATCGGTACTATGTAGATTTAAGCGATTCTGCCAAAATCCGCATAATAACGATTTTTGGTCGCCCACCAGACATAATGTGCACGCCGAAACATGCGCATTATGTGGGTGGAATTGTGATAACATTACAACAGTTCCGATACATCCACAAATACAACAAAGATAATATTACAACAATGACTCGAACGAGTCAAGATACAAATTATACAATACAAAGATACAAATGACAGCGGAAGCAAAAATAGTATCCGACTACGGATAAGATGCAAGTTGGACTAAGAGTCCTGAAGATAAGCAATGGCACCATATCCCTGCCCAGCCAAGCCGGAGGGATTCCCAAGCTAATGTCGTCTGACTTCAAACCTGTTGACTGCACATAAAGCATAACCCAAAAGAGGGTCAGGGCACTCCCTGGCAAGCAAAACCGACTTGCCTACTTTCTACACCATCTCCCAAGATATAGGGGAGGTAGACTTAGCGGCAGCAGCACTAGCAACCTAAAGAGACACGCTACAACTTCCGTCTAACCAGAGAGGGATAAGAGAGCGCATAAGATAAAACATCTACAACTACACCAAACATAACCCATTCTCGAATTAACCCCCTCAACCAAATATGAGGAAGCAATTTGGGAAACTCACACGTTGAACAGTTTTAATTACCATTTATTGTGAAAGTAATTCTATATTACTAGTCAGGTTAATTAACAATGATTAGGTGTAAATTGTCTAGATCTTGTTAGCCAGCATCATCACCAAGTCGTCCATAACCGTGGACACGGCTCGTCGATAAGATTATACCCTGCAGGGGTGCACTACTGGACCCATACTCGCATGATCAACCCAGTCAAAAACATTAGGGTCTTTCAACCCAACTCTTTTCCTTCACCGCAACAAGTCCAGGAGCCACGGGAGCTATGCTGGTCCCGGCCAAAAGGGTGCGGACTCCCGCAGGACACACCCCTCCGCACCAACAGGCCGCGCCCTATATGCATGTAACAAGGCACACCGCCAAAGTAAAATACTACACTAGTATTGATGCATATGAGACAAATGGAAAACCCGAACTAGGTGCGGCTCCCGGACAAGTCGAAGTTCCAGTAAAAGTCGAGGGGGGCTCCATTGGGCCTCCCACAAGTGGTTAGTGCGCTCAAAATTGGATCCGAGGACAAAATCTCAGTTCCTAGGTCGACACTTAGCAGAACAAAGCACCTCGCAAGGCCTTCCGCCGGTGCCTTATCTTTTAATTATAATACCCCAATATAGAACAATATTTTATTAAGGTAGAATAATCTATCAAGCTAAGCATATGAAATAAACGACCAACAGAGGACTCGCACAACCAACTCTAAGCATGCGCTACGACTCGCAAGGCTAACAGATAAACATTCAGCAGGCGATGGGATGTGGGGATAAAGCTGTATAGGCTGCAGGATAAACATGTGATGGGATCGCAATAAAGAATCGAGTACTAGGGTAGCGGAGATCAACGACAGGAATGAAAGACAATGTATAGGTAAACAAGCAAACTTTGCTTGCCTGGAATCCCGCATGGAAGCAGATCTTGTCGTTGCTCACACATCTCAACATTTTATCCGCGAAGAAGCAACAAACACTGGAAAGCGTAAAAGATGCATTTTACAACTACGACAAAAGATCCAACATGATCATATGAGAATGATGCATGGCATGGCAATATGAAACACATTGCAGGTAATCCAAATTAAGCGGGAAAGCAACCCCCGGCAATTAGTATTTAGGTGCAAGTTATTTATTTACCAGCAATATTAAATGTTGGTTAACATGGCAACGCATGGCATTGGTGATGTAATTAAATTAAATGGAATAGGGCAATTATTAAGTAAAGCCCAAGACATTCCATATTTAATTATATAGGTGCAACAAATAAAATACACTAAGCAATTAAAATAAAAGATGCAAAATGGCATACAAATGGCATATTAATATTCATTGCATTTTTCTAATATAAAAATATATAAAGATTATTTTATTTGGAGTTATAGATTAAAAGTTATTAGCATATTAAGTTTAGGGGTGCTTCTGAAAATAGGCAGGGACCTGTTGGTGAGGAAACAGCGTCGGTGGGGACCTCTGTGTGGGAACCAGAAAGGCAGGGGGGCGTGGTGTAAATATTACAGCGCAGGGAGTCTTCTAGACTTTTCTCACCCAGGGGAAACTACCCCGTGCGGCTGTCCAGCGGGCCCAGAGCCAAGCTGGCGCGAGTGTGTGTGGTGCATGGTGTTCTGTCGCTGACCGGTGGGCCGTTTCTGTCAGTGAGGCGAAAAAGAAAAGAAGTGGCCTTTTATTTCGGTCAACGCGGCCAGGGGATTCGATCCCGCGAGCTCGAGCACAGATTGATCGGACGCGCTAGCCAAAGGACCGAGGTAGTGTTGTTGACAGTAGACGCAACAAAAAATGTTTTGAGCATCTAACGCATCTACGAACACTGTCGAAACTGAATTTCTTCAGTCGACAGGAAGCAGCGGCGGAGGAAGAAACACCGGCGTCGACCACAGACTGGTGCTGCGAGCGCGGGGTGGTGCGTGTGCGATGCGGTGGCGGGTGTGGCGTGTGTGGCGGGTGCTCGGAGCTCCAAGAGAAGGCGTCACGGCTCGGCCCATGCTCGAACTACTGTGGAAGCCACGGCCATGACGGAAAACAGAGGAGGGCGAAGACCAACTCGACGCTCCCGGCAATAATTTGGGAAAGGGAGGGGAGGAACCGAAGGAGGGGCTCACGTAGAGGATGTCGGTGTAGTTTGTTCTTGCCGAGGCAGCCGTGGTCGCCGGAATTTGGTCGGCGAAGGCTCGCCGGACGTGGAGAAGAAGGGACGAGGCCGACGGCTGCGGGGGGCCTAGGGCTCGATTCTCTCGGGGAGGAGGACGACGAAGGGGTGGCGCTGCTCCGGGGCTCCTCTGCTGGTCCTCGTCAGCGCCGGAGCTGCGGGGGACGGCGCGGTTCCCTCAGTAGTTGCTGCGGTGGGCTATTTCGGTGGAGAAAGGAAGAGGAGAAAGAACGAGGGGCAGCGGCGGCGGTGCAGAAGGAAGAGGGAAGGGGAGCTAGGGTTTTCGGGCGCTGCGGCACGTCTTAAGGAGAGAGGGGGAAAGGTGGAGGCAGGATCACATGGAGGTGGGGGCACCATGGCGTCAGGCTTGCTTTTCTTCTCTACTTTCTTCTCTGACCGTGCGGAGGTAGGAGGAGAGGAGAAGTGGGCCAGAAAAAAAAGAAGGATTCGGCCCTACAATGTTTGTTTTTTATTTTTCTTCTGGGTTTTATTTCTTTTTGTTTATTCTTTTCTGTTTTATGTTTTTAAAACAAAATAGAAAAAGGAAAAGATGCATAGACTTTTGGAAAATATTTATAGTTTAAAAAAAAATACCCAATTTTAATATATTAGTTTGAATATTGGAAAAGAATTTAAATATCATAATTAAATTGATTTGATTGGCAATTAGATTTAAAAGTGGAAAAGAAATTAAATGAAGTTGAATTTAAATGCAATAATTTAAATTAAGATAGACAAATGCAAATGATGCATGATGATGTCATGTTGATGCAAAAAGAAAAACAAACCATTTTTCTAATTGGGAAAAATCCCGGGGCGTTACAATATGATAAAGAATACACTTTATTAATTGCCTCTATGGCATATCTCCTTCACGCATGGACTCCGTCAGACATGTCCGGTGTACCGAGGGAGGTGATCGAGCACCACTTAGCCGTGTGTCCAAACGCACGCCCTGTCAATAAAAAGGCAAAAAAGCAGGCCCCCGAGAAGCAAACATTCATCATCAAAGAGGTCGAGAAGCTCAAAGCGGCAAATGTTGTCCCGCGAAGTCGCACAACCAACTTGGCTCTCCAACGGCGTGGTTGTCCCAAAGTCCGCCGGAGGAGGCCGCCTCTGTGTCGACTACATTGATGTCAACAAGGCCTGCCCCAAGGACCCATACCCAATGCCAATGATCGACCATCGTGGTGTAACGCCCCGGGATTTATCCCCTTTTTGTTTTCTGTATTTTCTTTTTCATCAACATGACATTGCATTTCATCTCATTAATTTAATTTGTTGCATTTAAATTCTTTTATCACTTTTGAATTCAAATGCAAATTAAATAAATTCAAATGTGATGTTCTATAATCCTTTTCAAATATTCAAACTAGTGAAATAAAATTATCTATCTTGAAACTATAAATATTTTTGCTAAAAGTTTTATATTACTTTATTTTATATTTGTTCTTCAAAACATAAAAACAAAACCGAAAAAGAGTAAAATAAAAAGGAATAAAAAAAACAGGAAAGAAAGCTCACCTTGGGCCGAATTCTTTTCTTTCTTCTGGCCCAGCTCCTCCTACCTTTCCCCTTCGTCTGTACCAGAAGCACACACGCAGGATGCGTGACTCCCTCCTCCACCGTGGCCATGGTGCCCCAGTCCACCTGCTCCCCTGCTTTCCCCTCCCTTAAATCTTTTCCTAGTGGCCTCCCTCTGAACCCTAGCCTCTCCTCCTTCCTCCCCAGCGCCGCTGCCGCCATCTGCCTCTCCCTTTCTCTGTTTCCTCCCACAAAACAACTTCCATGGCCGGAGCTTGAGAAGCTCGCCTAGTCGTCACCCTGTGCACCTTCTCCATCTCGTGAGAGAAGAAATTGAACCAGCTCATCGTTCACGTCAAGATTGCCGAAGAACCAACAGCTGGAGCTGTCCCGAACGTCCTCGTCCGTCCGTGGGAGTTGCCAAGGCCGACGTCTCCTTCCTCTGATTCTTCTTCCCCGAGCCCTCCGAGACCGCCCCCGACCTTCCTCGGTGATCCCCCCGTCCCATGGGACATCCCCTTTCTCTCCCCTTGCTCTGGGTGCCCTCCGTCGTGAGGAGCCGCGGTGGTGGCCGCTGTACGTCCGTCGCTGTCGTTGCGTCGGTTCTCTGAATCTGAGGAGATTCAGTTTCGTCAGCTAACAAAATCCGAATATACTTAAGCATCGCTACCGGTGAAAAAGTTTCATCGTAGTCAATTCCATGAACTTGTCGGAAACCCTTTGCGACAAGCCGAGCTTTATAGACGGTCATATTACCATCAACATCAGTCTTCTTCTTAAAGATCCACTTATTCTCGACGGCCTTGCGCCCTTCGGGAATATCCATCAAAGTCCACACTTTGTTATCGTACATGGATCCTATTTCGGATTTCATGGCTTCAAGCCATTTCTCGGACTCTAGACTCTCCATCGCCTCCTTGTAGTTCGTAGGTTCGTCTTGCTCGACTAGCATGACGGTGCAAACCATGTTGCCATACCATTCTGGTGCGATCCGAGATCTACCAGACCTACGTGGTAGAACATCTTCCTCGACAGTTCTCCCACTCCTTCCACGGAGGACGTTTCCGGAATTGCTTCCGTTGCGCCACTCGGAATCTCGAGTTCAGGATCAACGATTTCATCGAGGTCTACCTTCCTCCCACTTACTCCCTTCGCGAGAAACTCCTTCTCTAGAAAGGTACCGGTCTTCGCGACAAAAGTTTTTCCCTCAGCTTGGTTGTAGAAGGTGTACCCAACGGTTTCCCGCGGATATCCTACAAAGACGACTTTCTCCGACTTCGGTTCGAGTTTGTCGGGCTGTAGTTTCTTAACGTACGCCTCACAACCCCAAACCTTCAGAAATGATAACTTAGGCTTTTGGCCATACCATAATTCATACGACGTCGTTTCAACGGACTTGGACGGAGCCCTATTTAAAATGAATGCGGCTGTTTCTAACGCATAACCCCAGAAGGACACTGGCAGATCGGTAAGAGACATCATAGATCGGACACTATCCAGTAGAGTACGATTACGTCGCTCGGACACACCGTTACGCTGCGGCGTTCCGGCTGGCGTAAGTTGGGGTACTATGCCACAACTCTTCAGATGTGTGCCAAACTCAAAACTCAAGTACTCTCCACCGCGATCGGATCGGAGATGCTTGATTTTCCTATTAAGCTGATTCTTAACTTCACTCTGGAATTCTTTGAACTTTTCAAACGTTTCAGACTTGTGTTTCATCAAATAGATATAACCTTATCTACTCAAGTCATCAGTGAAGGTGACGAAGTAACAATAACAATTGCGTGTCGAAACGCTCATCGGTCCACACACATCTGTATGTATGATCCCCAACAAATCCGACGCCCGTTCAACGAAACGTTTGAAAGGTGTCCTGGTCATTTTGCCCATAAGGCATGGTTCGCATGTATCGAGTGATCCGAAATCCAATGAGTCCAAGAGTCCATCGGAGTGGAGTCGCTTCATGCGCTTTATACCAATATGACCAAGACGGCAATGCCACAAAAACATGGCGGTATCGTCACTACACTTAATCCGTTTGGCTTCTATGTTATGGACGTGAGTACTAAGATCGAGATTCAACAAGAATAAACCGTTATTCTCGAGAACATCAACATAAAAGATATCATTCATATAAATAGCACAATTGCTTGACACTGATTTAAATGAATAACCGTCTTGTAACAGGCAAGACCCACTTATAATTTTTACACTCAAGGATGGCACAAAATAACATTTATTTAAAACCAAAACTAATCCCGATGGTAGATGCAGAGGGAGCGTGCCGACAGCCACCACGTCGACTCTCGATCCGTTGCCGACGCGCATCGTCACCTCATCCTTCGTCAGCCGCCTTCTATTCCGTAACTCCTCCTGAGAGTTACATATATGAGCAACAGAACCAGTATCAAATACCCACGTATTGCTCCGGGCGGATGTAAGGTACACATCTATAACATGTATATCAAATATACCTTGCTCTTTGTCGACCATCTTGCCAGACTTCCTATCCTCCAGATACTTGGGGCAGTTGCGCTTCCAGTGACCCTTCCCCTTGCAGTAGAAACACTCCACGCTAGCTTTGGGACCAGACATGTTAGTCCTGGGCTTGGCAGCCAACTTTGCCTCCCTCCGGGACTTCCAGCTCTGCTTTCCCTTGCCACCGGACTTCTTGAAATCAACGGTCTTGTTGACCATCAACAGCGTGTGCTCCTTCTTAATCTCTACCTCAGCAGTCTTGAGCATCACGAACACTTCACCCAGGGACTTAGCCATGCCCTGCATGTTGTAGTTCATGACGAAGCCTTTGTAGCTTGGTGGCAACGATTGCAACACCCTGTCAATCGCCAGCTCATCGGGAATCTTGCACTCCAGAGCATTCAGGCGTTGAACGCAGCCAGACATCTTGACTACATGCTCGCTCACACTGCTATGCTCTTCCATCTTGGCTGAGAAGAAAACCTCAGAAGCCTCATATCTCACAGCCTTAGCCTGCGGCGCGAAGACAGCCTTAAGATCCGAAATGATCTCAAAGGCGCTCATCTTCTCAAAGCTCTTCTGCAGGTCGGCTTCCATGGCGTAGAGCATGCCACTCTGGACAAAGGCAGAATCCTCCGATCGGGTCTGGAAGACCTTCTTCTCGTCCTCAGAGGCATCATCTGCAGGAGGGTCACCTATGGAGGCCTCAATGACGTAGGACACCCTATGGGGAGTGAGGAGGATCCTCAGGTTGCGGAACCAGGCCATGAAGTTTGACCCATTGGTCTTAAGCTTTTCTTTCTCAAGGAACAGACCTAGGTTAAACGAGGGGCGAGACATCTACAATGGAATTTGCAACAACATAAGACTTTGTTCATAATAATTTTGAGTTATAGTATTTTAGAAAATAACTAACATAACTCCCACTCAAACGAACATCCCTCCTGGTCGTTTAAGCGATTACACGACCCCCATCCATTGCACCACCCCTCATCATCAAAGCCGGCGGCACAACTTCAAGAGTAGACAAAATCGTCCGCCACATCAATTTTGTGACTCGTGCTCGACCTTTCGGTCTTCCTGTTCCGAGGCCATACCTCTGAGTATGCTAGGCTCGCCACCAAAGAGCTCCACGCTGACGCTTGTGCAACATGGCTTACACCCACTGTATGCGAACGACGAGATGTATGACACCCGATCATCACGGCCTGCCTCATAACGTAGAACTTTCTTGGTGGTGCGCGTTGGAGGGAGAACACTAGTGGTATTTTGAAGGGATCATCTTATTCAGCTACCGCCGTGTAACTAATGTATACTATACACACAATCACACAAAAATAAGATGCACACAAAACTTCAAATGTAATGCAATGTGATATAGTCTATTGCGCCATGGTCTTCTTGGCGCCCGCAGTTTATAAACAATTTAATAAACCTACCTTGACCATATCACATAGCCCCTGCAAAATAAAGTTAGACGCTTCTACTTTATCTTTTGCATATTTTACGTGGCTTGGGGCTTTCGTAAATAGAACCGCTTCATACCTACGAATCTTATGACCACAACAACGATCCAATAATTGCATGTTTAAGCATCCCTTTCGGGCCCTCCATTGAAAATGCGAAGACCAACTAAAGAGAGAGAAACTGACACCCGCCAGCCACATACACGGTACAAGCCGTATGTCAGTAGTGGAACCAGTCTCGCGTAAGCGTACGCGTAAAGTCGGTCCGGGCCGCTTCATCAACTCAATGCCGCTGGAATACACAAGTGCACGCTAGAGGGTAGCAAATAACAGGAACGGTGCCCCCGTGCAGAGCACGGGTTCTAACAGCGTACAGCTATATCTACGATAGATCGGCTCTGATACTACTGAAGGGGATCGTGTGTAGAAAACAAAAAAAATTCCTACCGACGATATCCTAAAAGCATGCCAAGATCTATTCTATGCAGATATAGTAGTACGAACGGAGATCGGAATACGTACCCTTGTAGACCGAAAGCGGGGATTACGTTCCCGCACAAACGTTGTCGATGAAGACCGACGAAGCCGACCTCAAGGTCGTGTAGAGGAAGCAGGCCTCCGAGTACCGCTAGCGCAGCACCTCGCGGGGAGTCGCACACGTACGGTGGAGACGACGGCCTCCGAAGCTCCAGTCCAGGACGAGCAGCGGAAGACTTGGACCGGAACACCAGCAGCGCGGCAGCGGGCTATGGTGGAGGAGATCCCCTTGCTCTGCTCGGCGCGGCTCCAACTTGGGAACCACGAGATCGAGAGAGAAATCGGGAATTAATTGGTGAATTAAAAGGCTGGGGGTGCCCCTTCTTATATAGGCTCCCAGGGGGAGCCAACCTTGCCAGCCAGGCAATGTGGGACTATCCCACAGCCTGGTTCGGCCAAGGAGGGTGCGCCGGCCCCTTAATGGGCCCCATCTGGCCCACCTAGGCCGGCCTCCATGCCCCCACCGAATCCCCAAGGGGGTTCCCCCCCCCCCCTCTTGGGTCTTCTTTCGTCCGGAAGGCCCATTTAGGGAAATCTGCCTAAATAAATTCGAAAATAAATATATAAAATCATATTTGATATTAATAACACTAATTAATATCAAACATAATATATATAATTTTTCCTAGCTCCCAAAACTCTTTCGGCGCTGCCAGATCTCCATCGGACCCCTCCCGGGACGCTCCCGGTGATCTCCTTCCTTTCCGGTTGTCTTGTCGAAACCCCTTAAGTGTGTTACCCTAGCGGTTCGATATAATATCAGGTATGATCAAGAATCCTCAATGATCAACGACTAACTCGTAGGCCTGGACCCCATGAATTAATCCCTGAGATATAACGAATGACTTTCATCTATCAAACCTGAATGTAAAGTCTTAGACCTTTTTCCATAGCGATACTTAGCACGTCCGAGCGTCGTTCTATAGATATCTCCATACCTAATCCCGACCTCGTTACCGATGACGCTCTCTTCTACTCGTTCATGATCTCATGTCTCCGTGACCTAGTCACATGCTTGCAAGCTCATTAGACATGATCTCACCGAGTGGGCCCGAGAGTATCTATCATGCTATGCGAACTGGCAAATCCCGCTCTTGACCCCTCGTCTCAACTACTCCTTTCCGATACCCAAAAGTATCACCGTTATTGTCATACTAAATAAGATACGACGTTTGGTGCAATCAAAGTATCTTCCAGGAATAACAGTAAGAGTTGATCTCACGGTCAAAAGGCGTAACGACTACGTTCTCCAAATCTGGGTATGTCCATCACATCGTTCTCTAGCGATATGACTCTCATTGCCGACCGGCGCCATGCCCCATGACCGGGAAACCTCGATCATCAATCGCGCAACGAAACTAGTCTTAGTAGAGGCTACTAGGGACCTGGTTGTTTACGTATCACACCCGCATTAATGTTTCCGCTTAATACGGTTCTAGCATGACACAAAAACCTATTATGAACAAACGAGATATGATAAAGAATACACTTTATTAATTGCCTCTAGGGCATATCTCCTTCACGCATGGACTCCGTCATACATGACCGATGTACCGAGGGAGGTGATCGAGCACCACTTAGCCGTGTGTCCAAACGCACGCCCTGTCAATCAAAAGGCAAAAAAGCAGGCCCCCGAGAAGCAAACATTCATCATCAAAGAGGTCGAGAAGCTCAAAGCGGCAAATGTGGTCCCGCGAAGTCGCGCAACCAACTTGGCTCTCCAACGGCGTGGTTGTCCCAAAGCCCGCCGGAGGAGGCCGCCTCTGTGTCGACTACATTGATGTCAACAAGGCCTGCCCCAAGGACCCATACCCAATGCCAATGATCGACCATCGTGGTGTAACGCCCCGGGATTTATCCCCTTTTTGTTTTCTGTATTTTCTTTTTCATCAACATGACATTGCATTTCATCTCATTAATTTAATTTGTTGCATTTAAATTCTTTTATCACTTTTAAATTGAAATGCAAATTAAATAAATTCAAATGTGATGTTCTATAATCCTTTTCAAATATTCAAACTAGTGAAATAAAATTATCTATCTTGAAACTATAAATATTTTTGCTAAAAGTTTTATATTACTTTATTTTATATTTGTTCTTCAAAAGATAAAAACAAAACCGAAAAAGAGTAAAATAAAAAGGAATAAAAAAAACAGGAAAGAAAGCTCACCTTGGGCCGAATTCTTTTCTTTCTTCTGGCCCAGCTCCTCCTACCTTTCCCCTTCGTCCGTACCAGAAGCACACACGCAGGATGCGTGACTCCCTCCTCCACCGTGGCCATGGTGCCCCACTCCACCTTCTCCCCTGCTTTCCCCTCCCTTAAATCTTTTCCTAGTGGCCTCCCTCTGAACCCTAGCCTCTCCTCCTTCCTCCCCAGCGCCGCGGCCGCCATCTGCCTCTCCCTTTCTCTGTTTCCTCCCACAAAACAACTTCCATGGCCGGAGCTTGAGAAGCTCGCCTAGTCGTCGCCCTGTGCACCTTCTCCATCTCGTGAGAGAAGAAATTGAACCAGCTCATCGTTCACGTCAAGATTGCCGAAGAACCAACAGCTGGAGCTGTCCCGAACGTCCTCGTCCATCCGTGGGAGTCGCCAAGGCCGACGTCTCCTTCCTCTGATTCTTCTTCCCCGAGCCCTCCGAGACCGCCCCCGACCTCCCTCGGTGATCCCCCCGTCCCGTGGGACATCCCCTTTCTCTCCCCTTGCTCTGGGTGCCCTCCGTCGTGAGGAGCCGCGGTGGTGGCCGCTGTACGTCCGTCGCCGTCGTTGCGTCGGTTCTCTGAATCTGAGGAGATTCAGTTTCGTCAGATAACCATGTTTCGTCTCCGTGTTAAAAACAAACAGTTGCTCAGTATATCAACATCACTCGCTGGGCCCGCCGTGGTTAGCAGCGCTGGTGCATCCCGTGCGCGCGGGCGCAAGATCGAATCCCACCGGGTGCGCTGTGATTTACGCCGCCCTTTTTCATTATGTTTTTCATCATCTGAAGAAGACTGTCGGACTACATCTCTGCTGCTGTTAAAAATTCAGTTAGCATCGACGGGTAGCTTCATCTTAATTCCGTAACGGAGTCTATCAACAACACGAATCAGGTCCATTGGCTTGACGCCATCACTTCCAGTGGGCAGGTCGTGAGGTCGAACCCCCATACAATTCCACACCTTCTGTTTGTTATTTTTGTGCTTCACCTCCGACACAAGTCTGAACTTTTGGTGTCAAAGTTCAGTTAACGTCGCCCCTAGTGGTCATATACAGTAGCACCTGAAAGTACTCACAAAACACTGAACTAGCCAAGTGGTTGTGCTTTGCTTCTATCTCCAGGAGATCCAGAGGTCGAATCACACTTAGGCACAAAAAACAACACATTTTCACTTCTCTGCCTAATCTTTTTGTATTTTTAGCAAAATGATAATTCTTATATATATTATATCTTTTGAATTACAAATCCAAATAATACAAAATTTATATCTATTTTTATCAGAAAAATGCAATGAACATTAACATGACATTTTTATGCCATTTTACATCTTTTATTTTAATTGCTTACTGTAGTTTAATATTTGCACCTAAATAATTAAATATGGAATGTGTTGGGCATTATTTAATTAATGCCCTATTCCATTTAATTTAATTAGATCTTCTATGCCATGTCTTGGCATGTTAATGAACATTTAATTTGGTGCGTAAATAAATAACTTGCACCTAAATATTAATTGTCGGGTTTCTTTCCCGCTTAATTTGGATTAAGTGCATCTCGTATTACATCTTGCCATGTCATGCATCATATCATGATCATGCTGAATCTTTGTCCGTAGTTATAAGATGCATCTTTTACGCTTTCCAGTGTTTGTTACTTCTTCGCGGATAAGACGTTGAGATGTGTGAGCAACGACAAGATCTTCTTCCATGCGGGATTCCATGCAAGCAAAGTTTGCTTGTTTACCTATACATTGTCTTTCATTCTTGCCGTTGATCTCTTCTACCCAAGTTTACGATTCTTTATTGCGATCTCATCACATGTTTATCCTGCAGCCTATACAGTTTTATCCCCACATCCCATCACCTGTTGTATGTTTATCTGTTAGCCTTGGGAGTCGTAGTGCATGCTTAGAGTTGGTTGTGCGAGTCATCAGTTGGTCTTTTATTTCATATGCTTAGCTTGATAGATTATTCTACCTTAATAAAATGTTGTATTATATTGGGGTATTATAATTAAAAGATAAGGCACCGATGGAAGGCCTTGCGAGGTGCTTTGTTCTGCTAAGTGTCGACCTAGGAACTGAGATTTTGTCCTCGGATCCAATTTTGAGCGCACTAACCACTTGTGGGAGGCCCTATGGAGCCCCCCTCGACTTTGACTGGAACTTCGACTTGTCCGGGAGCTGCACCTAGTTCTGGTTTTCCATTTGTCTCATATGCATCGATACTAGTGTAGTATTTTACTTTGGCGGTGTGCCTTGTTACATGCATATAGGGCGCGGCCTGTTGGTGCGGAGGGGTGTGTCCTGCGGGAGTCCGCACCCTTTTGGCCGGGACCAGCATAGCTCCCGTGGCTCCTGGACTTGTTGCGGTGAAGGAAAAGAGTTGGGTTGAAAGGCCCTAATGTTTTTGACTGGGTTGATCATGCGAGTATGGGTCCAGTAGTGCACCCCTGCAGGGTATAATTTTATCGATGAGCCATGTCCACGGTTATGGACGACTTGGTGATGATGCTGGCTAACAAGATCTAGACAACTTACACCTAATCGTTGTTAATTTACCTGACTAGTAATATAGAATTACTTTCACAATAAATGGTAACTAAAACTGTTCAACGTGTGAGTTTCCCGAATTGCTTCCTCATACTTGGTTGAGGGGGTTAATCCGAGAATGGGTTATGATTGGTGTTAGCTGTAGATGTTTATCTTATGCGCTCTCTTATCCCTCTCTGATTAGACGGAAGTTGTAGCGTGTCTCTCTAGGTTGCTAGTGCTGCTGCCGCTAAGTCCACCTCCCCTATATTTTGGGAGATGGTGTAGAAAGTAGGCAAGTCGGTTTTGCTTGCCGGGGAGTGCCCTGACCCTCTTTTGGGATGTGCTTTATGTGCAGTTAACAGGTTTGAAGTCTGACGACGTTAGCTTGGGAATCCCTCCGGCTTGGCTGGGCAGGGATATGGCGCCATGGCTTATCTTCATGACTCTTAGTCCAATTTGCTTGGATACTATTTTTCTTCCGCTGTCATTTGTATCTTTGCATTGTATCATTTGTATCTTGACTCGTTCGAGTCGTTGTTATAATTATATCTTTGTCTTATTTGTGGATGTATCGGAACTATTGTAATGTTATCACAATTTCACCCACATAATGCGCATGTTTCGGCGTGCACATTATGTCTGGTGGGCGACCTAAAATCGTTATTATGTGGATTTCGGCGGGAGCGCTTAAATCTACATAGTACCAATTTTCGGGCGTTATTATGGCCTGCCCCAAGGACCCATACCCAATGCCAAGGATCGACCATCGTGGACTCCACGGCAGGCTGCGACCTCCTCTGCTTCCTCGACGCCTTCTCAGGTTATCACCAGATCAAGATGGGTAAGGAGGACAAGGAGAAGACGGCATTCCTCACCCCTTGTGGTGTGTATTGCTATGTCTGCATGCCCTTCGGCCTGAAGAACGCTGGCGCCACCTTCCAGAGGCTCATGAGGATAGCCCTTGGCGAGCAAATGGGCATAAATGCAGAGGCTTATGTCGACGACATCGTCGTCAAGTCTCGAGAGGGAGATACTCTCCTCAGAGACCTTGAAGAGACCTTCACCGGCCTGCGCAAGGTGAACATCAAGCTCAACCCCGCCAAGTGCGTCTGAAATGCATCCTCCTCGCCGGCTCAAGGACATGCAACGCCTGGCAGGCTGCATGGCCAGCTTGGGCCGCTTCATCTCTAAGTTCGGCGAGAGAGCCCTGCCCTTCTTCAAGATCATGAAGAGATATGGCACCTTCAAGTGGACGCCTGAAGCAGAGAAAGCCTTTGAGGACTTGAAGAGGTACTTGGCCAGCCCACCAGTTATGGTTGCCCCAAGGACATGCGAACATCTGAAGCTGTATCTATCAGCTACTCCACATCCCCGCCAGCGCCGTCCAGGTGATAGAAAGAGAAGAGCCAGTCCTCCACAAGAAGAGTACAACCACTCCAAAGCCAAAGCCGCCTGACGAAGAGCTCGACAAAGGGACAGACTCCACAAACCCACCGCCAGGCCCAGAGCCACAAGTTGAATCTGCCCCAAGCACCCTTGCCAAGGCACCTCCACAGGCTGATCTCGCCAAGGGGCCTGAAGAGCCTCCACAAGCTGATCTCGCCTACGGGCCTGAAGAGCCTTCACAGGCTGATCTCGCCAAAAGGCCTGAAGGGCCTCCGCAGGCCGATCCCCTCAAGGGTCCTGAAGAGCCTCCTCAGACAGACAACGTTGCGCCTAAACTGACAACCCTTGTCGAGCGCCCCGTCTACTTCGTCAGTACAGTATTGCGGGATGCTAACGGTACACGATATAGTAGAAGCTCCTCATTGCGCTCCTCGTCGCATCAACGAAGCCGCGACACTACTTCCAGGGACACTCCATAACGGTGGTCACTTCATTTCCCCTGGATCAGATCCTACGCAACCCTAACGCCATAGATCATGTCGCGGGATGGAACATTGATCTACAGCCATTCAACTTGGGCTTGGATACCACTAGGGTCATCAAAGGAGGAGCGCTGGCAGACTTTGTCGCCGAATGGACTGACCCAACTCCTGAAGAGCCTCTAGGAGAAGAGCCAGAGCCCTCTGGAGAGAAGATGCCCAACCACTGGACCATGAAGTTTGACGGAGCCTTCGCCTGCCGGAATGGTGGGGCTGGCATCGTCTTGATCTCTCCCAAGGGTGACAAGCTCTACTACGTGGACCAGCTGTGCTTCGTGATTGACAAGATCTCCAACAACATCGCTGAGTACGAGGGCCTACTTGCCGGCCTACGCGCCGCCATTGCTCTAGGCGTCAAGCACCTGCTCATCAAGGGCGACTCCCAGCTGCTCGTTAACTTCTCCAACAAGAGCTACAAGCCTAAGGACGACCACATGGCCGCATACCTTGAAGAGGTCTGCAAGCTTGAGAAGCACTTCAGGGGCATGGAGCTCATGCATATCTCGAGGAAGGAAAATCAAGAGGCAGATGACATTGCCAAGCGTGCATCAAGAAGGCAAGCTCAGCAGCCATGCGTCTTTGAAGAGAGACTCGTCAATGCATCCATAAAGCAGCCTCAAGAGGCCATAGCCGCAAGCACAGACGAAGCGCTTCCACCAACGCCTACAACTGGGGCTCCCGACTGCGGCCCCAAGACAGGGGAGCGCCTGTTGCTCACAGCGGTGCATCAAGTAATAGTCTAGATCGACGAGCTCAAGGACTACCTCGCCAAGGGAATCCTCCCCGAGGAAGATGTCGAAGCAGAGCGAATTGCTCGCCAAGCGAAATACTACTACATCCTCGAGGGAGATCTCTACCGCAATTGCCCAAATGGCATCGCGCTCAAACGCGTCCCTCCCGAAGAAGGAAAAAGGTTGATCGAGGACATCCACAGCGGGGATTGCGGCCACCATTCGTGCGCCCGCACCCTCATAGGCAAAGTCTTCAGGAGCGGCTTCTACTGGCCACAAGCACTTCAAGATGCAGTAGACATCGTCCAAGCGTGCGAGTCCTGCCAATTCCACGCCAAGCAAAACCACCTGCCGGCGTTGGGGCCGCAGACCATCCCGCTCTCTTGGCCGTTTGCGATCTAGGGGCTGGACATCTGGGGACCGTTCCCCAATTATCAAGGGGGCTACCGCTACCTCTTCTTGGCCTTCGACAAGTTCACTAAGTGGCCCGAGGTCGAGGCGACATGCACCATTCCAGCAGGCGCAGCGGTGAAATTCATTAGACGTCTGGTCTATCGCTTTGGGGTGCCTAATCGCATCATCACCGACAATGGCTCTCAATTCACAGGCGGCATCTTTAGGGCTTAATGCGAGAAACTTGCTATCAAGCTCTGCTTCGCCTCGGTGGCTCACCCGCAGAGCAATGGCCAAGCCGAGCGAGCAAACGCAGAAGTTCTCAAGGGCTTAAAGACCAGGACCTTCAACGTCCTCAAGGGCCACGGCAAGGGCTGGATCGGCGAGCTCCCTTCGATGCTCTGGTCTATCCGCACCACACCGCCCAAGCCCATGGGGGAACACCGTTTACCCTCGTCTATGGAGCCAAAGCAGTCCTCCCACAGAGATCAAGCATGGATCCCCACGGGTCCTTGCCTTCAATGAGGACGAGCAAGAGGACCTCCACAATGACGACCTTCTGCTTCTCGAGGGACTACGCCGCCGTGCCGCCCTCCGGGCGGCAAAGTACCAGCTGGACCTGCGACGCTACCACAGCCGCCATGTGCACTCGCGCACCCTGGAAGCAGGTGATCTCGTCCTCAGGCCAATCCTCTCCAGGGAAGGCCTCCACAAGCTGTCACCAATGTGGTAAGGCCGCTACAGGGTCACCCACATCGCCAGGCCTAGCGCGGCTCGCCTCGAGACTCAAGACGACATCCCCATCAAAAACCCGTGGAACATCATGCACCTACGCAAGTTCTACCCGTGATCATCGTCACGTCAAGACATCTGGATGAAGAGCCAGCTTACGGCTCCACCTTCAAGCATTTTTTGTCTCTAGAGGAAAAGCTCACGGCTTCACCTACAAGCTCCAAAGGCTTCCCTCGAGGGTCATCCCTCCGAGCTCTCCTTGTAACGAGCCACCGCAGGCCTTAGAGAGTCTCTGCCACTAAATGGTGGTCCCCATGCCTCGACATGGACAATACATTAACTTGGCAACTCCAAGCATAATGAGACATTTTGTTCCTAAGTGAACTACGCTCTACGGCGCCACTATGTAATATTTTTGTGGTGAGTTTTATTTCCGCATTATTTTTTTTCAATGTGCGCTTATATCTTTCCCCATGCACACCTCGCGAGCGGGGGCTGAGTACGGTGCCAGTGCCTCAAATGACACACCAGCAACACTGCAAAACCCAAGGATCTGAGCTCTGGCTAAAGGGCAAGCTCCCACAAACACGCCATCTCTCCAAAGGACCTTGGTACTTACTCTCCTCGCGAAAAACGCCTCAGGAGACCTATAAGCGCGCTTGAGTTCCCACTACCATGCACAAGTGTTTGGGTTTGCCTCTAACATCCATAGGGAACAAGCGTCCCTTCAAGCCTGAGGAGGCAAAAGGCCAAAACCCTTGGAGCCAACCTCCTTGCCAGGCAAAAACCTCTACAGGGCAAAGAGCCTCGAGAAGCTATGTCCCGCACTCATTCCTCAAGAGTTCTTTCCCCACCACAAGCAAACGTTTGTCCCTTGAGCGATTCATGTTCCCTTAAGTTTCATGGACTACTCGTACATCAAAGGGGGACACTTGAGCACCGCGACTCAGGGATCCTATCTCTCCAAGCCTTAAGCTTCCCTGGGCCTTGCTGAGTCATTGCTCTAGCATACCGCAGTGGCGGAGTCATAGCGTGAAGAGAGGAGTCCTAATGACGCAGAGCAAACATAGGCATGAAAATAAGATAAAGGGCATCTCGAGGGGCACACGAGCTAAAATTAAAGTACTTCAAGAGTATATGACAAGCCAAGTTGTAGACTATCTAAACAAAAATTGTTTGCATACAAGCGCTTCAAGCGCGTAGCAGATCAAGCTCAGACAGAGTCCACGCCATCGCCCGCCTCCGCAGACTTCTCCTTGCCAGCCTCGGCGGAGCCAGCTTCCTCGCCACTCTCAGCTGCCGCCTCGGTGCGCTTGAAGCGGTTGTAGAAGGCCTCCACCTGGTCGCGGAGAGTTGGAGACCCGCCACACCTCCTCGCGCTCGAGAGGCTCGGTCACTTTCGAGAGGTAAAAGCCGGGCGTGAGGAGCCGGAGGTTGGTGAAGATCCGGTCGACGACTACCCCCAGGAGCTGGCGGATCTCCGTCTCAATCACCTCGCGAAACTCCGCTGCAGGGCCCTCGAGCGCCGCGAAGAGCAGGTCGAAGTAGACCAGGTACATGGCAGCGTCCCCACGGCCTCGGGCTGCGCCGTGCGGCGCCTCCGCGCCAAGCTTGGAGGCGAGCTCAGTGCCCCGAGCCACTAGGGACTGGAACATGCGCTCCCGCTGCTTCGTCAGCACCCGGGCCGCCTGAGTGGTGTTAGCAGCCTCCACCACCCGCTCAACCGCAGGGCCCACCTACTGGTTGATGTCCTCCATGTCCTTGACAAGGGAGCCCAGGTCGTGGCGGTCCGCCTTGCGATCTTCCTCCGCTTGGCGACGGTCCTCCTTGGCGCGCTGGATGCGGGCCTCTAGCTTGGTGTTGGCCTTCTCAAGCTCCTCGCGAGACTCGAGCTCCTCGCGCTTGGCCCCGAGCACGTTCTCCGCCTGGAGCTGCTGCTCGTCGCGCGGGCGGACCTCCTTCTCGGCGGAGACCAGCTGCCGCTCGCGGACGGCCAGGGCCTTGCGGTCCTCTTCCAGAGAGTTCTGTGCAGCCTGGTGGGCGGAGTGGAGCTCAGACTCGAGCTGAGCAAGCTCGCGGCGCTTCTGCGCTAGCGAGCCTTCCATGGCCTCCCGCTTTGCCCTCGCCTCGGCTAGGAGATCTACGGCATCGTTACTCTCCTCTTGGAGGGGCGTGAGAAGCTCGTCGGCGTCGCGGATTGCCCCGTCGCGCACCTTCTTGGCGAAGCGCACCACCGCCTCGCGCGTGGCCTGGAGCACCACGTCCTCTTGGCAGTGAGCCTCCACGGCGGCGTGGAAGGAAGCTCAAGCCTCCGCTAGCTCATCGTGCCGCTGGGCGAGTTGGGCGTCCTCAAGGGCAAGGTGCGCCGCCAGGCCCTCCAGCGACTCCCGCACCAAGCGGAAGGCGACCTCGCGGCACCCCTTGCTCCAGTCCCTGCCGCCAAGGACAAGGTAGCGGCAGGTAGAGCGCCCTGCTCCCGCGTCGAGCCTAGAGATCGAAGCCTCTGGGCGGGCCTGGGGGCTAGCCAGCACGTCGTCCTCCTTGGCGCTTGAGCATGCCTCGTCGTCCTGGCGCACCGTCTCCTGCTGCTCGTTTCCTGTAGCGGGGCATGGCGGAGACGAGGAAGGGGCTCCGCCATCAGGCTCGCCAGCGCCAGGCTGGCCCCGGTTCGCCTTAGCTTCCACCTGCACGGGATGAGTAGCCGCGCGGGGCAGAGTTGCCTCGCGAGTTGGCTCGCGCGTGGGCATAGTCTCGCGAGGCGGAGTAGGAGCCCGGGAAGGCGAAGGCACCTGCTCCTCCTGCGTCTCGGGCACCACCTGTTTGGGAGGCGGTGAAGTGGCCTCCGCCCGAGGCACTTCTTTGGTCGGACCTGTGGAGCCCGTCTCCACAGGCCTCGCAGCCTCCTTAGCCATAGCCTCTGTCGCGGTTCTCTTCACTTCAGATGCCCTGCGAAGCTTGCGGCGCTTCGCAGGCACAAGGTCACTAGCAAGCACCAGAGAAAGATCTTCAGGGGTGGTAGAAGAAAGAAAGATCAAGAAACAAGCAAACGAAAGTTGAAAATACTTACCCAAACTGCTTGGCGACGGTGTCGACTCATGCCAAGCCTGGCGTGCGCCGGGACGCCTTGGCCTTGGCGCCAGAGCCCTCCGGAGGCGCCTCAGCTTTCCTCTTGGAGGGGACGTCTGACGGCCTCGACCCAGGCCTGTCAACGGCAACCTTGGACCGGGGCTCTCATCGCCCCGACGCGACCTCTTCGTCAGCGGCCTCGTCCTCTTCCTACCCCTCCTCCATGGGGCGGAAAGGCGCCACCTTGAAGGCATCATCATCGCCTGACGAGATCTCGCGGACCTCGTCCGTAAATGGCCCGGCCCTTGAAGAGGACGCCTCCCCTGCTGAGGGATTCGCCACGGCCTCCTCCTCGCCTTGCCCAGCTCCCGAAGCAGAGGGCGACTCTGGGGCCCCCTCCTCATGTGGCACCGGCACAGAATCTCCCCCTTGTCCCCCACCAGGCCTGTCGGTGTGAAGACAGGCATTCCATCCAGAATGGCCATGCGTTCAGTCCGGTTGAGCTGGTGCAGAGGCCGCATCATGAGCGGGAGATCATCCATGGCTGGCACCTCCGGGTTGATGAAGAGGATGGACGGGACACCGTCGACGGCCTCCTTGTCGTTGTCGTCGGGGTGGAGCCGCATCGGGTCCTGGGGGCCTGAGTACATCCACATCGTCCTCTAGTGAGCCTGAAGTGGAGCGATGCGGTGAGTCACGAAGTCGGACGCAATGATCTGCCCCGTGAGGCCCTCCTCCCGGAGATAGCTCATGCGCCCCACCAGGGCTGCATTATTCGCGCCGATGAAGAAGCCCTTTCCCTAGTTCGAGTTCTTCACGGGCGGCGCGTTGGGGATGTCGAGAAAGGCGCACAACGACTCCACCCCGACGTAGCACCACTTCTTGCGGAAGTCGTCCACTTTCTTCGTCACCGACGTGATGGGGTGGTCCCCATTCCACGACATGGGAATGTAGACGTCCCCTATGCCGTCCATGATGCGGAAGGAGACGCACCACGAACTCTCGTTGCCCGCCGTACTCCGGAGCGCGTAGAAGCTCTTGAAGAGAGCCACCGAGGGCGCCACGCCAAGGTAGGCCTCGCAGAGATAGGCGAAGATGGAGAGGATGAGGACGGAGTTTGGATGAAGATGTAGGAGCTGGATCTGGTAGAACGCCAGCACCGCCTCCAAGAACGGGGAGTACAGCGGCACCAGCCCCACGGCAACACATTGCAGTAGGATTGGGAAAAACCCTTGCGGGCGCTCCCCAAGCTCCACGATCCGGAGAACGGTGGCGTCGTACTCATTGGTCTGCCCGCAACCAGGTAGCGGATCTAGTCCAGCGCGGCAACCTGGGTTCACGCCCCAATCAGCGCCTCGCCGCACGCGGGCGCGGCGGCCGCCGCCTGTGAAGACGTAGCCATTGCCGCCTTGCCTTTGCCCTTGGCGGGACTCATCGTCAGCGAGAAGGAAGGCTGAGAAGCGAGAAGGATTGGTGGAAGGAGAAGACGAGCGCGTCGGAGAGCACAGGCGGAGAGCTCGAGAGCAGGAGGCTTGTGCGTGAAGAATGGGAGCAGAAATGGCTCCTCGCCGCGGCGCGCAGGTTTTATGTCTCATCAGGAGCAGTTACCGGGGCATGGTGGGACCCCCCACGACGCACGCCTCAGATCGTGCGCTGCGGTTACTCAACCGTGCGACGCGTGTCTCGGCCGGCTGGACACTTTGGGCCCACGACGATTCGGCTGCGTCCATGGGCTCAGCCGTGCCCATCTTTGGCCCGGGGGCTACTGTCGGCCCAGTGAGGACCAGGGTGTGCAGAGCCCACTCCCCACAACCCTGGCACGCAACAGACTCAACGAAAACGACTAAGGACCAAGCTACCGCTTGAGGGGACCATCGAGAGGCAACTCCTCCCGAGGGCCTGAAGAGGAAGCGGGGGACTGAAGAGGACTCCTTTGAGACTCTGCAAGGCTTCGCTTGCCTGAAGCGGGGTCAACACAAACCCCTACATAAGGCTCCCGAGACCCCGTGGAGATACTTCGTGGCTAAGAAATCGCTACAGAGCACACAAGGCCTCTGCAGCAGCCGAGAGTAACGCGAGCGTCTGCAGACAACGATGTGGATGTGGCAGTTGTGTGACGCCCTAAAATCGGTACTATGTAGATTTAAGCGCTCCCGCCAAAATCCGCATAATAACAATTTTAGGTCGCCCACCAGACATAATGTGCATGCCGAAACATGCGCATTATGTGGGTGGAATTGTGATAGCATTACAACAGTTCCGATACATCCACAAATACAACAGAAGATAAATTACAACAACGACTCGAACAAGTCAAGATACAAATGATACAATACAAAGATTCAAATGACAGCGGAAGCAAAATAGTATCCGACTACGGATAAGATGCAAATTGGACTAAGAGTCCTGAAAATAAGCGATGGCGCCATATCACTGCCCAGCCAAGCCGAAGGGATTCTCAAGCTAACGTCGTCAGACTTCAAACCTGTTGACTGCACATAAAGCACATCCCAAGAGAGGGTCAGGGCACTCCCTGGCAAGCAAAACCGACTTGCCTACTTTCTACACCATCTCCCAAAATATAGGGGAGGTGGACTTAGCGGCAGCAGCACTAGCAACCTAGAGAGACACACTACATCTTCCGTCTAATCAGAGAGAGATAAGAGAGCGCATAAAGTAAACATCTACAACTAACACCAAACATAACCCATTCTCGGATTAACCCCCTCAACTAAGTATGAGGAAGCAATTCGGGAAACTCACACGTTGAACAGTTTTATTTATAATTTATTGTGGAAGTAATTCTATATTACTAGTCAAATTAATTAACATTAATTAGGTGCAAGTTGTCTAGATCTTGTTAGCCAGCATCATCACCAAAGTCGTCCATAACCGTGGACACGGCTCATCGATAAGATTATACCCTGCATGGGTGCACTACTGTACCCATACTCGCAAGATCAACCCAAGCAAGCATCAGGGCTTGTCAACACGACTCATTCCTTCAAGACAGCAAGTCCAAGTGCCACCTATATGAGTTGTTACCCGCGTCAGGAGTCCGGCCGAATCTCAATTGCGGACTCATTATTTGTGTCTG
Organism: Poa annua; assembly: GCA_026929855.1. Lineage (NCBI taxonomy): Eukaryota > Viridiplantae > Streptophyta > Magnoliopsida > Poales > Poaceae > Poa > Poa annua. The sequence continues at coordinate 77,385,996 of CM049426.1, forward strand.
CGCGCCATGCGGCTCAAACCACAGTAGGAACTGTCCGCTTCGCGCGCACCAACCCTATATGACCCCCATATCACATAACCTCTCATCAATCATCATCATCATGCACATGCATATGAGCAAATGGAAAATCCGAACTAGTTGCGGCACATGGACAAGCTGTCGATCCGTTCAAAATCGAGGGGGGCTCCATAGGGCCTCCCACAAGTGGTTAGTGCGCTCAAAATTGGATCCGAGGACAAAATCTCAGTTCCTAGGTCTACACTGAGCAGAACAAAGCACCTCGCAAGGCCTTCCGCCTGGTGCCTTATCTTTTAATTATAATACCCAATGTAAGACAACATTTTATAAAGGTAGAATAATTCTATCATACTAAGCAGATGAAACATAGGACCAACAGACGACTCGCACAAACAACTCTAAGCATGCGCTACGACTCGCAAGGCTAACAGATAAACATTCAACAGGTGATGGGATGTGGGGATAAAGCTGTATAGGCTGCAGGATAAACATGTGATGGGATCGCGATAAAGAATCGAATAACTAGGGCAGCAGAGATCAACGGCAGGAATGAAAGACAATGTATAGGTAAACAAGCAAACTTTGCTTGCCTGGAATCCCGCATGGAAGCAGATCTTATCGTTGCTCACACATCTCAACGTCGTATCCGCGAAGAAGCAACAAACACTGGAAAGCGTAAAAGATGCACTTTGCCACTACGACAAAAGATCCAGTATGATCATGGGTCAGATGAATGACATGGCAAGATGCAATGCGCGATGCACTTAATCCAAATTAAGCGGAACCGGATTCCGACAATTAATATTTAGATGCAAGTTATTTATTTGACAACAATATTAAATTTTGGTTATCATGGCAACACATGGCATGTGTGATCTAATTAAATTAAAATGAATAGGACATTATATATTTATTACCCCACACATTCCATATTTATTATTTAGGTGATTTGCTACACCCGCAAACCCAAGAAATGCAACACATGCAAGTATGACGCGATATGCATAAGATAGATGAAATTTAATAAAATAGGTATAGGGTTAGGGTTTGGGTCCGTACGTCGGATCGGGTGAACTAGGGTTCGAAACCGACGTTTTTGGTCCGTAGAGGAAGTAGTTGCCGTCGGGGAAGTAGTCGTCGCGGAACCGGGGCATTATCGTTTGTCGGTGTCGTGGAAGTGGGCGAAGTGGTCGTACTCGGTCATCTCCGTTGACGGGCGCGGCATGCAGGAGCAGGGCAAACGGACACCAGGAAGAAACGCGCACGGGCGGGCACCGCAACACGGACACGGTGATCACGACAACGCGGCACCGGAGGAGACACTCGCACGCGCATGTAGCAACACCTCGAAGGGTGGACAACTCGGACACAAAAAAAGGGGGCGCCGAGATCTTGCGGGCATTTCACCGAAAACCTTGCGGGCGGCGGACGCGAGGACACCACTGGACGGAGAAACCGGCGGAGCGGAGCGGAGACGCGGAGCGGATGTGTACGATGGCGGCGACAGGCGCGGGTGGAGGCGCTGTAGGGGCGGCGGCGGCGCGGACGGCAGGCGCGCGGACGGCGCGGACGGCAGGCGCGCGGACGGCGCGGGCGCCGGCGCGCGCTGCAGCGGGAGGAGGAGCGCGGGGCGCAGGCGACGAGGCGGTGGCAGCAAGCGGCGTGGCCAGAGTAGGGGCGCACTGCGGCGGCGGCGACCGGAGGGGCATAGACGCGAGTGGCGGGGCAGGCCGGGAGGCGTCGGGAGGCGCTCGGGCTGGGGGCGCGCAGCGTAGAGGGAGTCGGGGAGGATTTTTTCTCCCGTGCGGCTCGTGAGGAAGAAGAGAAAAGGAAGGAAGGGAAAGAAAAAAAAAGAAAAGGAGGGGGGAAAAAGAGAAAAGGAAAAAGGAAAAAGATGGAGGGGGTGGCTGCAAAAATTCGAGGGGGTGGGAAAAGTTTTCAGGGGACAAAACTTAGGGTTTGGTGTTAGATGGGCTTGGGCTTTTTATTTCTCACCCGTTTATTATTTTCTGATTTATATTTTTAAAACCAAAACGAAGAGGAATTTGAATACGAAACCTTTACAAAATATTTTTAGTTTTGAATAGACAATTTAATAAACTAGTTTTTTACATTTTTAAAAGATTTGAAAATAACACATTTTTAATTAATTTGAAATGCATTTAAATTTAATCGTGGGAAAAATGATTTAAATGCGACAAATTAAAATGATGAGATGAAATGCAATGTCATGTCGATGCAAAAAAGAAAACACATCAAATTAAAAGGGGATAAATCCCGGGGCGTTACAATCGACACCACTAACAAGGGATCGTGTCCCGTGATCCACGCCAAGACCAGAAAAGAGAGGGGTAACTACCGAGTCTTCCGGTTTCGTGATAAACTTCTCGACACCACTAACAAGAGATTGTTGCTCCACCTGGAAATTCTCGACACCACTAACAAGGGATTGCTGCTCACGACGAAGATGACTCCGAAAGATCAAACCTAATAGGATAAATGGTAATAAATCGTCCACCCACACGTAGGATCCTAAACTTTGAAAGTTGGATAAGAGAAGAGACTCCAAAACAAATAAGGTAAGAGGAGAAATAGAATAGAGGTAAGGAGTAAAAGAAACCTATTGAGATATTTTTCAAAAATAATTTAAGTCAAATAGTTTCGACACTCTAGAAACAACGACCGTTAGCGAGGTTATCCTACATCCTTTTGTGGACCCGATGCTTCGATAATCATCCGTATCGAAACAACAAGGAGATCGAAACCAAGGCGCTGATACCATTTTGTGACGCCCTAAAATCGGTACTATGTAGATTTAAGCGCTCCCGCCAAAATCCGCATAATAACGATTTTAGGTCGCCCACCAGACATAATGTGCATGCCGAAACATGCGCATTATGTGGGTGGAATTGTGATAACATTACAACAGTTCCGATACATCCACAAATACAACAGAAGATAAATTACAACAACGACTCGAACGAGTCAAGATACAAATGATACAATACAAAGATTCAAATGACAGCGGAAGCAAAATAGTATCCGTCTACGGATAAGATCAAATTGGACTAAGAGTCCTGAAAATAAGCGATGGCGCCATATCCCTGCCCAGCCAAGCTGGAGGGATTCCCAAGCTAACGTCGTCAGACTTCAAACCTGTTGACTGCACATAAAGCACATCCCAAGAGAGGGTCAGGGCACTCCCTGGCAAGCAAAACCGACTTGCCTACTTTCTACACCATCTCCCAAAATATAGGGGGGGTGGACTTAGCGGCAGCAGCACTAGCAACCAAGAGAGACACACTACAACTTCCGTCTAATCAGAGAGAGATAAGAGAGCGCATAAAGTAAAGATCTACAACTAACACCAAACATAACCCATTCTCGGATTAACCCCCTCAACTAAGTATGAGGAAGCAATTCGGGAAACTCACACGTTGAACAGTTTTATTTATAATTTATTGTGGAAGTAATTCTATATTACTAGTCAAATTAATTAACATTAATTAGGTGCAAGTTGTCTAGATCTTGTTAGCCAGCATCATCACCAAAGTCGTCTATAACCGTGGACATGGCTCATCGATAAGATTATACCCTGCAGGGGTGCACTACTGTACCCATACTCGCATGATCAACCCAAGCAAGCATCAATGCTTCTCAACACGACTCATTCCTTCACGACAGAAAGTCCAAGTGCCACCCATATGAGTTTTTACCCGCGTCAGGAGTCCGGCCGAATCTCAATTGCGGACTCATTAGTTTGTGTCTGCGTGCCCATGCGGCTCAAACCACAGTAGGAACTGTCCGCTTTGCGCGCACCACCCCTATATGACCCCCATATCACATAACCTCTCATCAATCATCATCATCATGCACATGCATATGAGCAAATGGAAAACCCGAACTAGTTGCAGCACATGGACAAGCTGTCGATCCGTTCAAAGTCGAGGGGGGCTCCATAGGGCCTCCCACAAGTGGTTAGTGTGCTCAAAATTGGATCCGAGGACAAAATCTCAGTTCCTAGGTCGACACTGAGCAGAACAACGCACCTCGCAAGGCCTTCCGCCTGGTGCCTTATCTTTTAATTATAATACCCAATATAAGACAACATTTTATTAAGGTAGAATAATTCTATCATACTAAGAAGATGAAACATAGGACCAACAGACGACTCGCTCAAAAAACTCTAAGCATGCGCTACGACTCGCAAGGCTAACAGATAAACATTCAAGAGGTGATGGGATGTGGGGATAAAGCTGTATAGGCTGCAGGATAAACATGTGATGGGATCACGATAAAGAATCGAATAACTAGGGTAGCAGAGATCAACGGCAGGAATGAAAGAAAATGTATAGGTAAACAAGCAAACTTTGCTTGCCTGGAATCCCGCATGGAAGAAGATCTTGTCGTTGCTCACACATCTCAACGTCGTATCCGCAAAGAAGCAACAAACACTGGAAAGCGTAAAAGATGCACTTTACCACTACGACAAAAGATCCAACATGATCATGGGTCAGATGAATGACATGGCAAGATGCAATGCGAGATGCACTTAATCCAAATTAAGCGGAACCGGATTCCGGCAATTAATATTTAGATGCAAGTTATTTATTTGACAGCAATATTAAATGTTGGTTAGCATGGTAACACATGGCATGGGTGATCTAATTAAATTAAATGGAATAGGACATTATATATTTATTACCCCACACATTCCATATTTATTATTTAGGTGATTTGCTACACCCGCAAACCCAAGAAATGCAACACATGCAAGTATGATGAGATATGCATAAGATAGATGACATTTCATAAAATAGGTATAGGGTTAGGGTTTGGGTCCGTACGTCGGATCGGGTGAACTAGGGTTCGAACCCGACGTTTTCGGTCCGTAGAGGAAGTAGTTGCCGTCGGGGAAGTAGTTGTCGCGGAACCGGGGCATTATCGTTTGTCGGTGTCGTGGAAGTGGGCGAAGTGGTCGTACTCGGTCATCCCCATTGACAGGCGTGGCACGCAGGAGCACGGCAAATGGACACCTGGAAGAAACGCGCACGGGCGGGCACCGCAACACGGACACGGTGATCACGACAACGCGGCACCGGAGGAGGCACTCGCACGCCCATGTAGCAACACCTCGAAGGGTTGACAACTCGGACACAAAAAAAGGGGGCGCCATGGTCTTGCGGGCATTTCACCGAACACCTTGCGGGCGGCGGACGCGAGGACACCACCGGACGGAGAAACCGGCGGAGCGGAGCGGAGACGCGGAGCGAATGTGTACGGTGGCAGCGACAGGCGCGGGTGGAGGCGTTGTAGGGGCAGCGGCGGCTGGGACGGCGGGCGTGCGGACGGCGCGGGCGGCGGCGCGCGCTGCAGCGGGAGGAGGAGCGCGGGGCGCAGGCGACGAGGCGGCGGCAGCAAGCGGCGTGGCTAGAGTAGGGGCGCACTGCGGCGGCGGCGACCGGAGGCGCATAGACGCGAGCGGCGCGGGGCAGGCCGGGAGGCGTCGGGAGGCGCTCGGGCTGGGGGCGCGCGGCGTAGAGGGCGTCGGGGAGGATTTTTTCTCCCGTGCGGCTCGTGAGGAAGAAGAGAAAAGGAAGGAAGGGAAAGAAAAAAAAAAGGAAGGAAAGAAAAAGAAAAGGAGGGGGGAAAAAGAGAAAAGGAAAAAGGAAAAAGATGGAGGGGGCGGCTGCAAAAATTCCAGGGGGTGGGAAAAGTTTTCAGGGGACAAAACCTAGGGTTTGGGGTTAGATGGGCTTGGAATTTTTATTTCTCACCCGTTTATTATTTTCTGATTTATATTTTTAAAACCAAAACGAAGAGGAATTTTAATACGAAACCTTTACAAAATATTTTTAGTTTTGAATAGACAATTTAATAAACTAGTTTTTATCATTTTTAAAAGATTTGAAAATAACAAATTTTTAATTAATTTGAAATGCATTTAAATTTAATCGTGGGAAATATGATTTAAATGCAACAAATTAAAATGATTAGATGAAATGCAATGTCATGTCGATGCAAAAAAGAAAACACACCAAATTAAAAGGGGATAAATCTCGGGGCGTTACAAGTTGTCGTTCCGGTGATTAAAGGAGTCAATAAAGCAGCGCCTCCAGAGCTGGAGAGCAGGACTTTCCTCATTGGTCATAAAGCCGCTGGACGGCGCAACACTCCAAGAAGACCGTCATCATGGGCTCCGCCACGACCCCCGCAGCGCCTGCTGGCTGTTCTACGCGAAATGCAGGTTGTCGACCACTGCTGCTAGCTTTAGCACAGATGGACCGCGTCCATGGACAATTCTGCAGCGATGACTCCTTCGCGCCACTGCCATGTGGGAACCCCACTACTGCATAATAGGTTATAGCCTCCGACCTATTAGTGACGGGCATAACAAACCCCGTCACTAATAATACTCATCAGTGACAGGCAAGACAATGCCCGTCACTGATAACTATCGGGTGGTGTAACGTCCCCAAATTTGATAATCGATAATTAAGATTTGTCTGTGCATCATGAGCATCATTTGCATCTAATTAAAAGTTGCACAAAATTTGAGTTTTAAAAATAAAAGAGAAAACACTTAAGTGGCTAAACCACTTGTTATTTTAAATGTGTTAAAAGAATTTCAAAAATTTCAAAATCCAAAGTTGCCAATGGCATCCTTGTGAAATTCTGAGTCTCCTGGTATTTTTGTATAAGATTTCTATTTGCAAAAAGGCCCTCAAACTCTTTATTTTCCAAAGCAGGGGTCTGGTTTCAAAGGTTTTGAAGTTTCGCAAACCGCCAGGGGGTTTTCTGCACAACTGGTCGAGTCGTCTTCCTCCTTCCGACCGAAGCCCACGCTGTCGTCTCCTCAGCCGTCCGTCGCCCTCCCCTGCGTCAAGATCCCCGCCGCCGACGTCGCGCCCCCTACAAGTACCTCCGCCGCCACCGGGAAGAAGACCGTTGCTCTTTCTCCTATCTCATTCTCCCCAATTCTCGAAACCCTAGCTGCCGAAGAACTTCACGTTCCGCCGGCGATTGCCGCCGTTTCCGTTCACCCCGGCCTTCCACGAGAAGCTCTGGAGCCTCTCCATCCTCTCCGATACCTCCTCGATGAGCCTTGCCTGCGGGAGAGCAAAAATTCGACGGAATCGGGCCGTCTTCCCCAACTCCGGCCGCCGGCCTCCGCGGATGATTCCGGCCGCCTCCGGCCTCGCCTCGTTCCTCCGACTCGACCACGAGCTTCCAGGTGAGCTTGTGGTCCTCCCAGACCCCCTCATCCTCTCCCTTTCGCTATGATCGTTACGACCACCGTGCGCCGCCGTCGGCCTCCGCTCCGGTGAGTTTTCCAGTGGCTCCGGCGACCATTTTCCAGCGGCGCCGCCCTCCTTTGGCTCCCCGCGCCAGCGCGCATCTCCCGCGTGTCTTCGCGTCGCCCCTCGCGCTCGGATTTGAGGAATCCGTGCTCGGCAGGGAGCTCAGCTCCATTGCTGACGTCATCATGACGTCAGCGAGGCCTTTTCTTTTCCGAAATTCATTTAATTGTTTTCTGTAATTGTTTACATTATGACAGGTGGGACCAGCTTGTCAGATTTTTAATATTTTTCAATAATGTTTTCTGTAATTATTATATATCTGATATGTGGGTCCAAATTATCTATCTAATTCCATAAATGTTTTAAATTGATTTAAATTTGTTTAATCTTTGGAAATTCATAACTAATTCATTTTAATTAAGAAGAATATGATTTTTATATCAAAATTTGCTGAAAAATAAGATCTATCTAATTAAATCCAAATCATGCATATTTAAACAACTTTGAACCATGTTTACAATAGAATAACAAATACAACATTTCTCTTAAATATGGAGCTTGTCGAATGGCACCTGTCGGGCATTCACACTCCATTTAAAATGTTATTCCCTGTGTAGGATTTACATTTTAATCCTTTAAACTTGCCATCCATACATTATGCGCATTGCATTATGCCATGGTTGAATGTTGTTTCCCGTTTCTTTCTGGTGTTTATTTTTCGCGGTAGAATGCGAATCCGAAGTGGAGTTCGACAACACCGAGGGCTTGACGAATCATCGACGACATACTCAAGCAGGATATCTATGAAGAGTTATTTTGGTTATCTCGATCAAGTGAAGCCGAAGATTTCCAAAAGCTTTATATGTTGTTATCGAAGAGCAAGGCAAGGATAACCTCTTATCTGCACATATACAATTCCAAAGTATTTTATTCTGGTATTATGCATGCGATTCAAATGTGACTTTGAGTTGAGGTATAGAGTGTGTTAGGTGTTGCATCGCCACAGCTTGCTATGCTTAGCCCTGCTTAGATCTTCCCTCTGCTCCATCCGGTTGATGAATCAGAGCTGTGAAGGATGACGTGGAATGATCGAAGATGTGCCGAATATGCTAAAGACTTGGATGAGAGGCCACAATGGGAATGTGGTGGGTTGTCTCATTCTTGTCGATCTTAGGAACTGCGTTCCTGGGTTCGGAACCAAGACTATTCGTGCATCCACACAGGGCTCGGAAACCCCTCGACTCCAACTTGCCTAGCCTACTACGTGAAGCCACTAGTTCGAGTTTTCCATTTGCGTGTGCGGTAAAATAAGTTTAAGAGATTTAGGGCCAGGTTCATGTGGGCTGCAGTCACATATCTTGGACTTGGCAAACCGCACTAGAGACCGTTGCGCGTGGTCAGATCTAATGTTGTGGCTCATGGACATAGGCGAAGATTGGGAAAGGTCGCGGCCAACCCTCCCGTCGGCACTCCCCGGAAGAGTGCTAATAGCTGGTGCATCGGTTGGTTGGCGTGTGTGGGTAGTTACACCGCCTGCAGGGTAAATCTTTTCGGAAAGCCGTGTCCACGGTTATGGACGACTTGGTACCTTATTTCGGTGATCATAGACAAATATAATATAATTGTAAAACTGGCCAACTAAGGGAGGATTGCTTCCTCGGGATGAGCGAGGGGGTGATTCTGTTGGGTACAACTCATGATGATCTGGTGGAGATTGAAGATGTGGATGAAGCTTGTGTTTAACTCTCTTATCCCTTTTAAAAGTCTACTGATGCGAGATTCTCTCCTCCCTCGATTTGAAAATAAAGATGGCTTTATGCAAAAGACATTCATGAATACTCTCTGAACGAGCAGATATATAACAGGTTAAATAAGTCTTTTTGAGTACCTCTTGTACTCAGCCTTGCGCAATTATTTGGACAGGTGTGTTTTCTGGACATCGACACCGACGAGTAGGTTGGGGTTCCCAGACGGCAGCCTGGAATCTATGGACTGGGACGTCGCCGTTATTCTTTGGCCTCTTAGGCCTTTTGCTAGTTTTGCTATGTCTAATAGCATAATTTGCCTTCCGTTGTATTGGTGATTGACAGGTCAGTGACCCTATTTTGGTGATATTTGCTTGTTCGCTCTGTTAAGAGCTTAATATGTTGCTTCTTGTGTTGTTGGGTCTCTGTTGTGCTATCGATTTCAACTGTTGGCTTCCGAGATCTATGTTAGGCTTATCTCAGATTAAGGTCTCAGATTTGTCTAGTGTGGCTCTTGGGGGTGCTACAGGTGTCCATCTATATCAATTACCAATGATAGACATAGTTATGTGCCCGTCACTGGTATTACGGAATCACACTAGTGACAACACTATAAATATGCATGTCACTAGTATTACAAATACAAGTGACGGTCTTTCAGCCTCAACAACGAGTATTGTTTATTCTCTATTTTTTATATTAAATTTTAAAGATGTAATTTTGTTTGATCAATTCAAGCATGAAATTGAGGTAACCTGAAAAGACTGAATTGATCGATTCATATATATAATTAGACTGGACCATCAATTTTCTATGCGTTTAGGTCCAGCTGTGGAGTCGGTCCGCAACTAATTTCACTGAATAACCTCACGGTGGGTAGCTGCAACGATTTGAAGATCTAACTTCACTTGTGGTTTTCTAGATGCGACGTTCAATATTGTAAGTGGGAAGCTAATAGAGTAGCCCCTGAACTTGCCCAGGTTTGCAAATCCTCTAAGCGAAATGAGGCTTTTTGTACGAGAGGATGCTGAACCGGCTAATATTGCCATGGTTGTAATGCACAGTTGAAGGAATAAAGTTGTTGCTTATCTCAAAAAAGAAAAACAGCAAAGTCCCTCGAAATCAGGCAATATTACAAGCGCACGACGCCACGACCTCAAATCAATCAACCGAACGCCCACCCCTCTGAATCTCCTCTCCCTCTGCCCTAGATAACCCCGCCACTACAACAGCCGTCGGCGCCGGTCTCCCCCAACTCATGCCGGTTTCCAACACATCCCATCCACCGCCTCTCCCGTTACATCTCCCTCGCCGACCCCGCCTTCCTCCGCCTCCAATCGAGCGCAGCGCAGAGAATCCTAGCTGCTCCTGCCGGCCGCCGTCGAGGACGAACCAGCCCAGCCTCACGCCCCTCTTCTTATCCCTGCCCACCATCCTACCTGGCTCGGCTACCCCCGCTACGGTGCGGTACGACTCCGGCGCTCGTCCACGACGAGGATGTCGACCTGTTCCTCCAGATGCGTCGTCGGCGCCATCATGAGAAGGCTGACCTGCTGTCCTTCTACTCAACATGAGGCTCATCAGTACGGTTCCTCCCTGGACCTCACGTCCTCCCATCCTCTCATCCTGATTTTTTCTTGTAGGCTCAAGTCTAGGCATATGCATGTGTGTAGTCCAGATTAATCGCAACAGAGGTTCATGGAGAATTGTGCACTGCGTGCGTACTACTACAAACAATAATGACAGTTGTGCACAGGTACCATAGGTTTGTGCTACAAACAATACTGTCAGTTGTATGTATGGTTGAGAGCAAGGTATAGCATGATGTTTTATTGCTGAAAGCTCATTTTTATAATTGCTTGATCAAATGATCTCAGTTTTTGGTTACTAGGTATATTCTATCTCTTTGTATTAAATCCATACCACCTCATTGGTGAGAACCTATAGTGAATATTAAATAATTTAATGTGCTAAGTTTTGTAATACAACATAAATTAAAGGTCAAAATCAGAAATAAGAAAGTTGTCCGCATGTACAAATATTAAAATTCTGATGGACTGTGATAGCTATGCTCCTAGGTGTTTTATTATTATTTTTTTACCTATGAATGCATGAAAATGCTTGAAATGATCACTTGCTATTTTTTTTGGTTTGTCTAATTGTTGATTAAGAATAAGAAATGTCAATTTATCACTTAATGAGACTTTGAGTCACATGGTCTCCATGGTATAATGGTGGTTGTTTCTGGTTTGCATCCCTTCAATTTTTCTTAGCTAGGATAATCATGTATGATGTATCCATACTTAATATATTTCCTATTTACTTCAGAAATATAAACATGTTATCTCTTAACTAAAGTTTATAAATGTTACTTTATTGGTTGCTATGTGTCACCTTGGATGCCTATTACTACTCGTTCAGTCATCAATAACATTGTTCTCTCTTTTGTACTATTTCGATCTAACAACAGCCCCGGCGGCACTCATATTGTTGTGCTAGCCATGGCCTCTAGCGTCCGCGTGCGGTGGTTGGCTCGGCTGGCCTCTTGCATTGATTACTTAGACTCGCCATGCTGCAACTGTGGTGTTGTCTCGTCGTCATCTACATATCCTCTCTGGTGAGCTTCGCTTCATCCCTTGAGCTCCTCTACTTCTGAGGTACCAGGTCCATTGTGTCATGGCTATTTCTACTTCTATCTTTGAGTCGACGACCTAATTGATGTCCAATTGTGCTGATGAATATAAAATTGGTGGCTCAACCTTATAGTTCTAATGCCTCTGGATATTGCCACTGTCTATTTGTTCTTATTATAGGACTTGATCATGTGGCAAGGGTTAATTGTTTTTATTTAGTAATGTTGTATTTGTGTTTAACTTGCTAGTTTGTTATCATTAGGTCGTTAGTTTGTTTGACATGTGAGCGAGCAGGCAATACCATAGCACTGCATTTCCTTCAATTTTCTTGTAGAGTCAAGAATTGAGGTGCACAAGTAGCTAATAATCCTGAGGACTATCAAGTGGACGCCTGGACTTTTTGGATTGTGTTGTGTGTTTTGGGTTGTCCTATCTCTGATGCTAATGCCACATTGTAATTTGGATCATGCAATTTACAAGATCTTATGTTATTGTACTATGTGCAAATGTGTACGTCATATTGGAACTTTGTGCTATATGGAATGTAAGAGGATATTGCATTTAAATTTTTTTACGACCAAAATACATACTAGCGACGTGCAGGATAATGGGCATGCCACTAGAAAGTTAGACGTGGTGGCCTTCAATAATTACTAGTGACGTGCATGTTTGATAGGCTGTCACTGTTAACAAATACTAGTGACGGGCATATTTGATAGGCCGTCACTGCTAACATATACTAGTGACGGGCACATGCCCGTCACTAGTAACTTAATACCAATGACAACATACTACTGACAGGCAGCTTGCCCATCACTGATGAACAAAAATGGCCCGTCACTAGTAAGCTTTTCTGCAGTAGTGCCTATCAACTGTGGAAAGTGCAAGGATGAGGCCCGGGGCGCCTATAAAATGAGCAGGAGCACCACCGTAGCAAAGGATCGGATTCTGAACCCTTAGAACCCTATCCAAGCGGGTAGGATAGCCAACGGCTCGAGGAGCCCTCTTCAAGCACTAAACTGCCTCAATAGAGCCCTCGGCAAGCTCATTGTACTGTAGCCTGCGCAGTGCAATACAGACAAGCAGAAGTAGCGGTCTTACCTCCTCCTGAGGGCCGTCAACCTGGGTACGGGTTGGCGTTTCATCTCTCTCGTGATGTCCCTCTCCAAGCTCGGCGAGCACCGTAGTCGAGCCTCCCGAGGGTTGTCTGACCTCTGTGTTCAATCCCCCTTCGAACTACTCTTCAGGGTGTGACTATCCCTGTTCCGTGGGAGTCATTCTCCGACAATTATGATGTATTATCCAAGTCTTATTTGGAGAAATGAATGATATTTGTTGTTATCATGTCATTGAAAGTTTTAATGATAAGCTTTGACATTTCTATTTAAGTTATTGAAATTATGGTGTCAAAGTTCGATGGAAATGATCAGCGATAAATTATGAATCCATGTGTCTAATAATATACTGGATTGTATCATATATATTTGTGTCTATGTTACTGATGGCTATGTTACCGATGGCTATTAATTTAGTTTGTTGATAAATTATATGATTTAAGTTTCTATAGAGTTTTGTTTTAAGTATTCATTTATGAGCATAAAATTATTATGGTATATGACAATATTCTGACCAACGTTGATTATTGTCATGTTCCAATTCTGTATGAAAAGTGCTCTTTTCCGTTTTCAACCCAACAGTGATACAGATTAGAACACGATTAGCTTGTCTTGTTTTTAGATCAATTCAAGTTTGATTATCGATCCTCGTAAAGACGGTATTCTTGTTTCTGTAATGGAACACTAACAAAGTTTAAAATGTTTTCACTCGTAATGATGAAGCATACCATCTCCTATGAGATAGAGAATGTGATTTCCGACTCAGTATATGCCAAGAATATTTGGCCTCTATTGAGGAAATATTTTAAGGACTACCTTTGTTTAATGGGTTTTGCTAAGCGGGCAGTAAAGAATAAAGCATTTCAAGAAATTTCATTTACATGAACTATTTTTTCTTTCTAATGAAACTCTTTGTTGTTGTCTTACCATATGGTGAGAATATTTGTGTCCTCGATGAATAAATTGTGTATAAATAAATAAAGAGACCTCATCAAAATTGTGGTCATGTTTACCACATTTCGAGGGGGGGGGGGGGGGGATGGAATTGTCTCATTGAACATGGGAATTCTGAATGTTTTTTAATTCTGCGAGTATGATGAAACTAACGAGAAGTCTTACTTTGGAGAATGAATGAGTATAGTCTCATTGAACATGAGAATTCGTGAATGTTTAATTCTCTGAGTATGATGAAACTAATAAGAAGTCTTACTTTGGATAATGAATGATTATAGTGAATGAAAAATCACATAAATGTTTTGACTCCTTTTATCGAGTAAATGTGGGCTTACACCCTTATGAGTATTATGAAGCACACATGAATGTTAAACTAACAACCTTGCTAATCTAATGTTGATGTGGCTCATGCTTATACTTTTGACCAACGTCGTTTATAATCATTTGTCATACATTTCACTCAAGTGACAAGTTTGTCACTATCATGTGGCTCACGGTTATATTTCCGACCAACGCCCGTTTTATGATCATGTGTGACAATTGTGAAGTTCTTTTTCCATCTTCTACCCAACGGTGTTGTGGCTATGAACTAAAGTGATTGTTATCGAGATTTTGGATGTATTTTTTATCTTCTAAATAAAGAGATCATCAGGGAACCTGAAGCTTATGAACTTGAATCTTAAGGATAACTCCATTAGATTTTTGTTCATATACATCGGGTCAGTTGAGAAGAAGAAATATCTAATGCAACATTTTGTGTTGATAATCAACAAATTCCTTCTGATTGTTAATGTGTGTTAAAAGTAATGTTAGAAACTCCTGGCTCTAATGATGTATGTGACTCAATAGAGTTTCCTCAGCGAGTTATTATTACGTTTGTGTTATTACTATAACATGCTATTGTGTTGACGACTAAGTTTTGTCATATAGTTGAAGTTAACATAAGGTATGTCGCCTGATACGTTCATTCTGCATCACTATTTTATATCATAATTTACTGTTATTCATTGACATATTTCATATTTAGAGATGATACTTAAGTTATTTCATCTATTTTGCATGTTTGATGATTATTGGAGGATGGAGCACCAGAGTCTGGATTCTGCTGGAAAAAAGCACCGTCAAGATACAATATTTGCGAAGATCAGAAAACAAAACGAACCAAATGAAAGTTCCTATTTTAACAGATCACTGAGGAGGCCAAAAGGGGAGACCAAGGTGGGCCCAGGGGGCCCACACCATGCCGTGGGGCGGGCTGCCGCGTCGGCACGTGGTGAGGCCACCCTGGCCCACCTAAGGCATCGCCCTCTTGCGTACTTCATCCCCCCTGAAACCGTAATACATGAGGATCCATCGTTAAAATATGCCCTGCCTCCACGAGTCGGAAAACACTAGAGAGAGAAAAGCTCTCCAGCAGGGAGAAAACTGACGGGGAAATCCCTTCCCGGAGGGGGGAAATCGTCACCATCGTCACCGTCATTGAGCTTCACTTCATCGGATCATTATCGCCACCATCTCCACCGCCGACACCATCATATCCACCGCTCCACTCCGTTCCTGCTATAACATCTAGGGCTAAATCTTGTCTGTTTGGTACGAGAAACTCTCCAGGTGTTGATTGAAGGAGATATGCCCTAGAGGCAATTAATAAAGTGTATTCTTTATCATATCTCGTTTGTTCATAATAGGTTTTTGTGTCATGCTAGAACCGTATTAAGCGGAAACATTAATGCGGGTGTGATACATAAACAACCAGGTCCCTAGTAGCCTCTACTAAGACTAGTTTCGTTGCGCGATTGATGATCGAGGTTTCCCGGTCATGGGGCATGGCGCCGGTCGGCAATGAGAGTCATATCGCTAGAGAACGATGTGATGGACATACCCAGATTTGGAGAACGTAGTCGTTACGCCTTTGACCGTGAGATCAACTCTTATTGATATTCCCGGAAGATACTTTGATTGCACCAAACGTCGTATCTTATTTAGTATGACAATAATGGTGATACTTTTGGGTATCGGAAAGGAGTAGTTGAGACGAGGGGTCAAGAGCGGGATTTGCCAGTCCGCATAGCAGGATAGATACTCTCGGGCCCACTCGGTGAGATCATGTCTAATGAGCTTGCAAGCATGTGACTAGGTCACGGAGACATGAGATCATGAACGAGTAGAAGATAGCGTCGTCGGTAATAAGGTCGGGATTAGGTATGGAGATATCTATGGAACGACGCTCGGACGTGCTAAGTATCGCTATGGCAAAAGGTCTAAGACTTTACGTTCAGGTTTGATAGATGAAAGTCATTCGTTATATCTCAGGGATTAATTCATGGGGTCCAGGCCTACGAGTTAGTCATTGATCATTGAGGAGTGTTGATCATACCTGATATTATATCGAACCGCTAGGGTAACACACTTAAGGGGTTTCGACAAGACAACCGGAAAGGAAGGAGATCACCGGGAGCGTCCCGGGAGGGGTCCGATGGAGATCGGGCAGCGCCGAAAGAGTTTTCGGAGCTAGGAAAAATTATATATATTATGTTTGATATTAATTAGTGTTATTAATATGCAAATATGATTTTATATATTTATTTTCGAATTTATTTAGGCTGATTTCCCTAAATGGGCCTTCCGGACGAAAGAAGGCCCAAGAGGGGGAAAATCCCTAGGGGATTCGGTGGGGGCCAAGGTGGCCGGCCTGGATGGGCCAAGGGGCCCACCAGGGGGCCGACGCTCCAAGGCTAGCCGCACCAGGCATGTGGGGATAGTCCCACATTGCCTGGCTGGCAAGGTTGGCTCCCCCTGGGAGCCTATATAAGAAAGGGCACCACTGGCCTTTTAATTCACCAATTAATTCCCGATTTCTCTCTCGATCTCGTGGTTCCCAAGTTGGAGCCGCGCCGAGCAGAGCAAGGGGATCTCCTCCACCATAGCCCGCTGCCGCGCTGCTGGTGTTCCGGTCCAAGTCTTCCGCTGCTCGTCCTGGACTGGAGCTTTGGAGGCCGTTGTCTCCACCGTACGTGTGCGAATCCCTACGAGGTGCTGCGCTAGTGGTGCTCGGAGGCCTGCTTCCTCTACACGACCTTGAGGTCGTCTTCGTCGGTCTTCATCGACAACGTTTGTGCGGGAACGTAATCCCCGCTTTCGGTCTACAAGGGTACGTATTCCGATCTCCGTTCGTACTACTATATCTGCATAGAATAGATCTTGGCATGCTTTTAGGATATCGTCGGTAGGAAAATTTTTGCTTTCTGCACACGATCCCCTTCAGTGGTATCAGAGCCGATCTATCGTAGATATAGTTGTACGCTGTAAGAACCCGTGCTCTGCACGGGGGCACCGTTCCTGTTATTTGCTACCCTCTAGCGTGCACTTGTGTATTCCAGCGGCATTGAGTTGATGAAGCGGCCCGGACCGACTTTACGCGTACGCTTACGCGAGACTGGTTCCACTACTGACATACGGCTTGTACCGTATATGTGGCTGGCGGGTGTCAGTTTCTCTCTCTTTAGTTGGTCTTCGCATTTTCAATGGAGGGCCCGAAAGGGATGCTTAAACATGCAATTATTGGATTGTTGTTGTGGTCATAAGATTCGTAGGTATGAAGCGGTTCTATTTACGAAAGCCCCAAGCCACGTTAAACATGCAAAAGATAAAGTAGAAGCGTCTAACTTTATTTTGCAGGGGCTATGTGATATGGTCAAGGTAGGTTTATTAAATTGTTTATAAACTGCGGGCGCCAAGAAGACCATGGCGCAATGGACTATATCACATTGCATTACATTTGATGTTTTGTGTGCATCTTATTTTTGTGTGATTGTGTGTATAGTATACATTAGTTACACGGCGGTAGCTGAATAAGATGATCCCTTCAAAATACCACTAGTGTTCTCCCTCCAACGCGCACCACCAAGAAAGTTCTACGTTATGAGGCAGGCCGTGATGATCGGGTGTCATACATCTCGTCGTTCGCATACAGTGGGTGTAAGCCATGTTGCACAAGCGTCAGCGTGGAGGTCTTTGGTGGCGAGCCTAGCATACTCAGAGGTATGGCCTCGGAACAGGAAGACCGAAAGGTCGAGCACGAGTCACAAAATTGGTGTGGCGGACGATTTTGTCTACTCTTGAAGTTGTGCCGCCGGCTTTGATGATGAGGGGTGGTGCAATGGATGGGGGTCGTGTAATCGCTTAAACGACCAGGAGGGATGTTCGTTTGAGTGGGAGTTATGTTAGTTATTTTCTAAAATACTATAACTCAAAATTATTATGAACAAAGTCTTATGTTGTTGCAAATTCCATTGTAGATGTCTCGCCCCTCGTTTAACCTAGGTATGTTCCTTGAGAAAGAAAAGCTTAAGACCAATGGGTCAAACTTCATGGCCTGGTTCCGCAACCTGAGGATCCTCCTCACTCCCCATAGGGTGGCCTACGTCATTGAGGCCGCCATAGGTGACCCTCCTGCA
Source organism: Poa annua (assembly GCA_026929855.1). Taxonomy (NCBI): domain Eukaryota; kingdom Viridiplantae; phylum Streptophyta; class Magnoliopsida; order Poales; family Poaceae; genus Poa; species Poa annua. The sequence goes on from CM049426.1 coordinate 77,404,219, forward strand.
GATGATGCCTCTGAGGATGAGAAGAAGGTCTTCCAGACCCGATCGGAGGATTCTGCCTTTGTCCAGAGTGGCATGCTCTACGCCATGGAAGCCGACCTGCAGAAGCGCTTTGAGAAGATGAGCGCCTTTGAGATCATTTCGGATCTTAAGGCTGTCTTCGCGCCGCAGGCTAAGGCTGAGAGATATGAGGCTTCTGAGATTTTCTTCTCAGCCAAGATGGAAGAGCATAGCAGTGTGAGCGAGCATGTAGTCAAGATGTCTGGCTGCGTTCAACGCCTGAATGCTCTGGAGTGCAAGATTCCCGATGAGCTGGCGATTGACAGGGTGTTGCAATCGTTGCCGCCAAGTTACAAAGGCTTCGTCATGAACTACAACATGCAGGGCATGGCTAAGTCCCTGGGTGAAGTGTTCGTGATGCTCAAGACTGCTGAGGTAGAGATTAAGAAGGAGCACACGCTGTTGATGGTCAACAAGACCGTTGATTTCAAGAAGTCCGGTGGCAAGGGAAAGCAGAGCTGGAAGTCCCGGAGGGAGGCAAAGTTGGCTGCCAAGCCCAGGACTAACAGGTCTAGTCCCAGAGCTAGCGTGGAGTGTTTCTACTGCAAGGGGAAGGGTCACTGGAAGCGCAACTGCCCCAAGTATCTGGAGGATAGGAAGTCTGGCAAGACGGTCGACAAAGAGCAAGGTATATTTGATATACATGTTATAGATGTGTACCTTACATCCGCCCGGAGCAATACGTGGGTATTTGATACTGGTTCTGTTGCTCATATATGTAACTCTCAGGAGGAGTTACGGAATAGAAGGCGGCTGGCGAAGGATGAGGTGACGATACGCGTCGGCAACGGATCGAGAGTCGACGTGGTGGCTGTCGGCACGCTCCCTCTGCATCTACCATCGGGATTAGTTTTGGTTTTAAATAAGTGTTATTTTGTGCCATCCTTGAGTGTAAACATTATAAGTGGGTCTTGCCTGTTACAAGACGGTTATTCATTTAAATCAGTGTCAAGCAATTGTGCTATTTATATGAATGATATATTTTATGTTGATGCTCCCGAGAATAACGGTTTATTCTTGTTGAATCTCGATCGTAGTACTCACATTCATAACATAGAAGCCAAACGGATTAAGTGTAGTGACGATACCGCCATGTTTTTGTGGCATTGCCGTCTTGGTCATATTGGTATAAAGCGCATGAAGCGACTCCACTCCGATGGACTCTTGGACTCGTTGGATTTCGGATCCCTCGATACATGCGAACCATGCCTTATGGGCAAAATGACCAGGACACCGTTCAAAGGTTTCGTTGAACGGGCGCCGGATTTGTTGGGGATCATACATACAGATGTGTGTGGACCGATGAGCGTTTCGACACGCAATGGTTATCGTTACTTCGTCACCTTCACTGATGACTTGAGTAGATACGGTTATATCTATTTGATGAAACACAAGTCTGAAACGTTTGAAAAGTTCAAAGAATTCCAGAGTGAAGTTGAGAATCAGCTTAATAGGAAAATCAAGCATCTCCGATCCGATCGCGGTGGAGAGTACTTGAGTTTTGAGTTTGGCACACATCTGAAGAGTTGTGGCATAGTACCCCAACTTACGCCAGCCGGGACGCCGCAGCGTAACGGTGTGTCCGAGCGACGTAATCGTACTCTACTGGATAGTGTCCGATCTATGATGTCTCTTACCGACCTGCCAGTGTCCTTCTGGGGTTATGCGTTAGAAACATCCGCATTCATTTCAAATAGGGCTCCGTCCAAATCCGTTGAAACGACGCCGTATGAATTATGGTATGGCCAAAAGCCTAAGTTATCGTTTCTGAAGGTTTGGGGTTGTGAGGCGTACGTTAAGAAACTACAGCCCGACAAACTCGAACCGAAGTCGGAGAAAGTCGTCTTTGTAGGATATCCGCGGGAAACCGTTGGGTACACCTTCTACAACCAAGCTGAGGGCAAAACATTTGTCGCGAAGACCGGTACCTTTCTAGAGATGGAGTTTCTCGCGAAAGGAGTAAGTGGGAGGAAGGTAGACCTTGATGAAATCGTTGATCCTGAACTCGAGATTCCAAGTGGCGCAACGGAAGCAATTCCGGAAACGTCCTCCGTGGAAGGAGTGGGAGAAACTATCGAGGAAGATGTTCTACCTCGTAGGTCTGGTAGATCTCGGATCGCACCAGAATGGTATGGCAACATGGTTTGCACCGTCATGCTAGTCGAGCAAGACGAACCTACGAACTACAAGGAGGCGATGGAGAGTCTAGAGTCCGAGAAATGGCTTGAAGCCATGAAATCCGAAATAGGATCCATGTATGATAACAAAGTGTGGACTTTGGTGGATATTCCCGAAGGGCGCAAGGCCTCGAGAATAAGTGGATCTTTAAGAAGAAGACTGATGCTGATGGTAATGTGACCGTCTATAAAGCTCGGCTTGTCGCAAAGGGTTTCCGACAAGTTCATGGAATTGACTACGATGAAACTTTTTCACCGGTAGCGATGCTTAAGTCTATTCGGATTTTGTTAGCGGTAGCTGCCTACTATGATTATGAAATCTGGCAGATGGACGTCAAAACGGCCTTCCTGAATGGAAACATTGAGGAAGAGTTGTACATGGTACAGCCGGAAGGTTTTGTCGATCCAGGAAATGCTAACAAGGTGTGCAAGCTTCAGCGATCCATCTATGGATTGAAGCAGGCATCTCGGAGCTGGAATCTTCGCTTTGATGAGGTAATCAAAGGTTTTGGATTTATCCAGAATGTGGAAGAGACCTGTATTTACAAGAAAATGAGTGGGAACTCGGTTGTGTTCTTAGCACTGTATGTTGACGACATATTGCTGATTGGGAATGATGTGGAACTTCTTAATAGCGTGAAGGAATATTTAAACAGTAAGTTTTCCATGAAGGACTTAGGAGAAGCTGCGTATGTTTTAGGCTTAAAAATCTATCGCGATAGATAAAGGCGCCTATTAGCACTAAGTCAGAGTACTTATCTTGTTAAAATACTGAAGTGTTTTCATATGGAGAAGGCAAAGAAGGGTTCTCTGCCAGTTATCAAGAATAAGATATTGCGTAAGGCGCAGTGTCCGGTGACGGAATTGGGTAAGGCCGAAATGACGAAACATCCTTATGCTTCAGCCATAGGATCGATCATGTATGCAATGTTGAGTACTAGACCGGATGTGGCATTAGCTCTAAGTTTGACAAGCCGGTTCGAGAGTAATCCTGGAATGCCGCATTGGGCAGCTGTTAAGAGCATTCTTAAGTATCTCAATAAGACAAAGGAAATGTTCCTTGTGTATGGTGGCTGCGATGAAGAACTTGGCGTAACGGGTTACGTAGATGCAAGTTTCTGCTCAGACCCCGATGACTGTAAGTCACAGACAGGTTACGTGTTCAAGGTGAATGGAGGTGCCGTGTGCTAGAGAAGTGGGAAGCAACCCATAGTCGCACAATCTACAATGGAGTCAGAGTACATTGCTGCCTGCGAGGCCGCTAATGAAACTGTGTGGCTGAGGAAGTTCGTCATCGAACTTGGTGTGTTCCCAAGCGTGCAAGACCCCGTGATCCTCTTCTGCGACAATACGGGTGCCATTGCAAACGCCAAGGAGCCAAGGTCTCACTCCACCGCCAAACACATTCTCCGACGCTTCCATGTGATACGTCAGTACGTACAAGGAGATGATGTGAAGATTTGCAAAGTGCATCCGGATATGAATGTGGCAGATCCGCTGACGAAGCCTCTCCCGCTTGATAAGCATGAACATCACCAGTTAGCTATGGGTGTTAAGCTTTTACCAAGTTGTAATCTCGATTAAGTTGTACTCTAGTGCAAGTGGGAGACTGAAGGAGATATGCCCTAGAGGCAATTAATAAAGTGTATTCTTTATCATATCTCGTTTGTTCATAATAGGTTTTTGTGTCATGCTAGAACCGTATTAAGCGGAAACATTAATGCGGGTGTGATACGTAAACAACCAGGTCCCTAGTAGCCTCTACTAAGACTAGTTTCGTTGCGCGATTGATGATCGAGGTTTCCCGGTCATGGGGCATGGCGCCGATCGGCAATGAGAGTCATATCGCTAGAGAACGATGTGATGGACATACCCAGATTTGGAGAACGTAGTTGTTACGCCTTTGACCGTGAGATCAACTCTTATAGATATTCCCGGAAGATACTTTGATTGCACCAAACGTCGTATCTTATTTAGTATGACAATAACGGTGATACTTTTGGGTATCGGAAAGGAGTAGTTGAGACGAGGGGTCAAGAGCGGGATTTGCCAGTCCGCATAGCACGATAGATACTCTCGGGCCCACTCGGTGAGATCATGTCTAATCAGCTTGCAAGCATGTGACTAGGTCACGGAGACATGAGATCATGAACGAGTAGAAGATAGCGTCGTCGGTAACGAGGTCGGGATTAGGTATGGAGATATCTATGGAACGACGCTCGGACGTGCTAAGTATCGCTATGGCAAAAGGTCTAAGACTTTACGTTCAATTTTGATAGATGAAAGTCATTCGTTATATCTCAGGGATTAATTCATGGGGTCCAGGCCTACGAGTTAGTCATTGATCATTGAGGAGTCTTGATCATACCTGATATTATATCGAACCGCTAGGGTAACACACTTAAGGGGTTTCGACAAGACAACCGGAAAGGAAGGAGATCACCGGGAGCGTCCCGGGAGAGGTCCGATGGAGATCGGGCAGCGCCGAAAAAGTTTTCGGAGCTAGGAAAAATTATATATATTATGTTTGATATTAATTAGTGTTATTAATATGCAAATATGATTTTATATATTTATTTTCGAATTTATTTAGGCTGATTTCCCTAAATGGGCCTTCCGGACGAAAGAAGGCCCAAGAGGGGGAAAAATCCCTAAGGGATTCGGTGGGGGCCAAGGTGGCCGGCCTGGATGGGCCAAGGGGCCCACCAGGGGGCCGGCGCACCAAGGCTAGCCGCCCCAGGCATGTGGGGATAGTCCCACATTGCCTGGCTGGCACGGTTGGCTCCCCCTGGGAGCCTATATAAGAAAGGGCACCCCTGGCCTTTTAATTCACCAATTAATTCCCGATTTCTCTCTCGATCTCGTGGTTCCCAAGTTGGAGCCGCGCCGAGAAGAGCAAGGGGATCTCCTCCACCATAGCCCACTGCCGCGCTGCTGGTGTTCCGGTCCAAGTCTTCCGCTGCTCGTCCTGGACTGGAGCTTCGGAGGCCGTCGTCTCCACCGTTCGTGTGCGACTCCCTGCGAGGTGCTGCGCTAGCGGTGCTCAGAGGCCTGCTTCCTCTACACGACCTTGAGGTCGGCTTCGTCGGTCTTCATCGACAACGTTTGTGCGGGAACGTAATGCCCGCTTTCGGTCTACAAGGGTACGTATTCCGATCTCCGTTCGTACTACTATATCTGCATAGAATAGATCTTGGCATGCTTTTAGGATATCGTCGGTAGGAAATTTTTTGTTTTCTGCACACGATCCCCTTCATTGATTACTACTGTTATTGAGGCAACTGAGTGAAACCGTTGAATTAAGGTTTATGTTCAGATTTTTATCCATCATTATATCACCTCTGAACATGTTCCATATGATGTGCTGTGATTAGTTCATTTAGTTCTTGAGGACATGGGAGATGTTATTAGTGAACTATGTTGAGTAATATTTAATGGTTTGATATATAAGTTATGGTGTAATTCTTCTAATGGTGTCATGTGAACGTCGACTACATGACACTTCACCTTTATGGTCCTAGGGAAATGCATTGTGTATTCGAATATTAATTGTGGGGTTGCCGGAGTGACAAAAACCCAAATCTCCGTTGGTATCTCGATGCATGAGCGATTGTAGGATCTCAGAGTTTAAGGTTGTGGTTTTATTTATCTTAATTAATTTCTTGTATTTGCAGATTCTTGCAAGGGGCATAATCACAAGTACGTATTAGTCCTAGGAATGGCGGTGCATTAGCATAGGTTCACCCGCACAACACTTATCGACACACTAAAGATTAATCATCTATATGAAGTGAAAGCACTTGACATAAATCCCGTGTGTCCTCAAGAACGTTTGGTCTTCATAAGTAAACAAACCGGCTTGTCCTTTTCTCTAGAAAGGATTGGGCCACTCGGTGCAATTATTATTATTGCACTTTATTTACTCACACTTTATTTATCTGCTATATCAAAAGCTCCTAAAAATCTGTATGCTAGTCTTTACAGTGAAATCCTAATCAAAACCGCTTGTCAGCACCTTCTGCTCCTCGTTGGTTTCAACACTTCTATTTATCTAAAGTACTACGATACACCCCCTATACTTGAGGGTCATCAAGACTATTTTCTGGCGCCATTGCCGTTGAGTGAAGCGCTATTGGTAGGTGGAATTGGTAAGGAAAACTTTAGCTGTAAGTGTTGTTTTTTATTTCTGTCTCCTAGTTTGCTTAATTATGCAGAGATCATCTATTGCCTTGCTATCTGGAAAAACTACTGCCACTACTACGGTAGTAGAGGAGGCGCCACCTGAAGAAAAAGTGCCATTTAAAATACCTATGAATTTTTTTGATCGTGTTATGGATAACCGCTATGAAGTGGATGGAACTGTCCATGATCATTTGCTATTTTCACATGAATTATGCGAGTTGTTCAAGTGTGCAGGTATTACAATGGACAAGGTTAGGAAGAAATTATTCGCTATATCACTTTGTGGAAGAGCAGCACATTGGTATAAATTGTTGGAGAACATGAGTTCTATTGGATGGGAAGAAACTGTACCTCTCTTTTATTCTAAATTTTTTCCGCCAAGTGAGATTCACCAAGATCAGAATTCTATATATAATTTATTGCCTCATGATGGAGAAAGTATTTCCCAAGCGTGGGGGAGATTGAAGTCACTAATTCTCAAATGCCCCATTCATGAGCTTCCTGGTAATATTATTGTTGATAACTTCTATACAAGACTCTTCTTTGAAGATAAAACAACACGCCCCCCCCCCCCCTGCCCCCCCGGGTGAGGAATAGGGACCGGATTGTAAACATGAAAAAGTAGAAGCTTAGCGGGTCCTTACCCCCCTCGCGACTATGGCAGGGCGGTATGCTATGCTCTCTCGCGACCTCTACTATAATCAAAAGACTAAAGGCCCCTACGGAAGATGAAAAAGGCGAGGACTAAAATGAGAAAGGAAGGAGTTTGGAAAGACGACTTTGGTTCACACGTGAAAGTGCTTCGAAAGGTGTCAGCAGGTGCGTGGAGCCGAAGCCGGCATGTTCACCCGCTAGGCCGAGTGTTCGCCAACTTCAGAGTCTTCGCTTTAGAGAGAAATCCGTGTCCGCTCCAGCAAGAAAACGTATGCGCTAACGCGCAACGGCTTTCGCGCTCATTCCTTGCTTCAAAACTACATGTTTTAGCCTCATTATTGGATACGGCTTGTTCTGAATAATTCACGCGTAATAAAGAAGAGTTTTAATGGGACCTTCTCTTGACCGTATTGAGGAGAATACTGAAGCATCGGAGAACAGTAAATGAACGTAGTCACGTATAAAATATGACTTTGAATGCATTAAAACTTTCATGAATACTTATGCATTTCGAAATATTATTAATGCTTATGGTTTTGACTCTCAAGTTGTTGCAGCTTTTGCTTCTTATTTCAGTTTGCCTAAGGATGGTTTTAAGAAATATCATGAACCTTATAAAGATAAATATATTACTCCTATAGCTAAAAGCATTGAAGTTAATATTGTTGATCATATTATTCTTGAGCCTTATATTCAAAAAACTAGGAAACCTGGCGCGGCAACATGCCGCGCCCTTGGTGTTAGTTCGTGTATATGGTCAGGTTCGATGAGTTAGTTCAAATTAATAGTTTGTGGTTCATCAGACCGTTAGCTGACAACATCATGATCATATGTCATTACCATTTCTAGAGATAAGTGTTTTTGCAACGTTTTAATCTCGCCGTGTCGTGGCGTATGCATTAGCACTGTCGACATTTCTGCCAAGTGCAATCTGGGTACCATTGTAATATACAATCCCTCCTGCATGCTATTCCAACACATCAAATTCCTCTAAGACAGATATGGAATGCAAAACGGAGCATATAGAAAGAACAAATAAGATCAACTTTGCATCATCTAATAGTAATCATGTATAGAAACCCTACAGATTTGCAGTCTAGTCTTTGAGCTAAGAGCAAGAATAGTTGTTCCCATCAACCTTGAGAAAAATACAACACCCAACAAAACAGGAGTCCGGCGCAAATTGTGCCAGGACTCTGAATTTAGGCACATTTTATTTTCTAGTACTGAATAGGAGAATATAGGTACTATTTATGTTCAGCAAATGATTCCGGCACGTGGCAAGAAAACCGATTTTTGGTAAGAATATGAGCACAACGAAATTACTAATTTGTTCATAACACAGGAAATAAGTCAATAAAGAATAAAAACTATTGCATCACGTTCATTTTATACTCAGAACAATACTGTTGTCAAGCACAAATCATGAAAACAGAAAAGAAATGCGTCGCCTTGGATTTATTCAGATCACACGAGTCCACATATTTCAAAGCAAAAGAAGCAAAAAAAGTTTAGCTACAAACTTAAATAACCAATGGGAAAAGAAAGTATCAATGAGCCAAATGAAGTAGAAAATGTCACCTGAATTCCTCATTTGTTGCCATTACCATTTTCTGTAATTTTGAAGTAGCTACCTAAGCCAGTCAATCAAAATAGGAAAATGATGAGCTCCGAAAGGCTGAGCTCATTTTGAGTAAAACAATAAAGTAATTGTGTAAAGCACTGGAAACACCCACTTCTCATTGTAGTGTTCTCTAGGCTGATGCATTTTTTAGCCTGCTGATGTATTTTCATGGTCATGGAGCATGCCTACCTCGGGATTACATAGAAGAATGATGTAATTCGAACAAATATTAGCAGAGTAGATTCTGGAAGGAAACATTTATTCATTAGAAGGAACAGTAAGATAAGACACTCTATGTTAATCAAATTTGTTTCATACAGTTAATGGCAACATGCTTTCTAAGGTAGAGTTAGCCTGGAAAAATTGGCTCATCAAACTCTTCATTGTCATCTTGAATCTATAATTCCAATATCTATCAACAAGTATGTGATAGCCTTTTAAGTCCACACTCCTTAGTCAATTTACAGATGTTGTCCTGACATCCCGATGGAAGATCAAAATAGTTAAGTACATTTGATATTTGTCTATACCACGCAAGACATATGAGGTGATGAAAACATTTAACTATGCAGGATAACCCTTTCAAAAAGTAGGAAATGAGCTAAACATAAATTTAAGTAACACTATACCCGTGGCCATTCCTACTTGATAAGTTTGTTGCAGGGAATTATGGCATACCTGAACTTTCAATCTGAACGCTTAGGCAATCCTTCACATATGCCATTAGTCAAGTATTATACTTCATTACACAGATACCTTAGTCAACCCATCTAGTCAAGAGTCCATGGTACCTCTTCCTCTATCTTCTCAACTTGCTATCAATTGGTCAATAATCTGAATCTCTTTCAATAATATTATTTTCGGTCTGAATGGAATGATCTTAAAAGAGTGTAGACCAAATAAATAGAAATGGGTGTGGTATTCTAAAGAGTAAGAGTGGCATAAAATATAGATGGATACTTTTTTGTTTAAAATTTAGGAAGATTCATGCAATTCATAATTATTTACCAAGTGAAACGGTCTGCAAAAATCCCTTTCCCAAATTCTCTCAGTACGTTCTTTCATAACTGGAGAAAATAACATGTACTGAAGCTCATACAATATAAATATATATATGTATGTGTAAATTAGAAAACGTAAAAATATCACTCATCTAGCTTCTCCGAAGTTGACAGGTTGTAAAATAGAAGTAGCTTATGAAATACAGCACATAGTCATGTCATATATGATGTTACCAAGACTAAAAACTAGTAAAGTTTTACCCAGTTGTTTCTGCAAACAGATACTATGTAAAAAGTATAACGATAAGCTACCAGGATTTTTTCGGAAGGCAAGATTCTATCACATAGTTCAATAACAAACAAATTCAACTCCTCTGTTTACATCAAGACTCTGTCAAATAGTTTTTTACCTACCCAGCCCTCAACACAAAGAAGGAGGAGAACCAACATGGCTAGCCGCCGGTGGAGCACCAACATCCTGCAAACCACAACATTGACGCTGAGCTAGAGGAGGCGACACAGAAGGAGGAAGGCCTCGCCAGCAACCGGAAGCACCACGTGCACTCATACTAACACCTGCAAAGAACAGAACACACAGACTGTAATACAAAGAAGTTCGGCAATACCAAGATTCAGATGACAGGATACAAACCTATAAGAGAAGATGAAGCAACAGAAGTAAACCAAGGTGAGGAGGGTGCCGGAGGATAGGGAGAGGTAGACGCAGATGGGCACCTGGGACATGGTTACTCGGTATTTTCCTATGCACCCTTCAATGGCGTCTCCCTGGCGGAAAAGCAAAAGTTTGATTTAGTAAACTATCTCTGAAAGATGGAAACATGATTCTTAGCGGGTTCAGACTTCCAATGAAATTTTTACATCTCAAAGTACTATCTATGAGGGAGACGGTATTATTGGCATGACATATCTAAAATTTGCTCTCATTTCACAATTACAGTGGTGTCTTTAAGTATAATGTAATTTCTTTTAAAGAAATGGGAGTTTAGTCATGCTTGACACTGATTTTAGAGCAAGGGTAAACACTTAAATTCCAGAACCGGAGCAATGGGCAGATTACACTATCAGTACACAAGCTGAATTTAATTTTACAGGTAAGCTCGCCTATAGGCATGCTGAGCAAAAAAACTAAATACATATTAAAAACAAACGAAAGTGTATTTGGCTTTAATTCACTTGGAGAAATACATCATTTAATTGGCTTACATACAGCCAGCTCAACCTTTGTGCAGTATAAGTAGATAGTAAACATGGTATTAAGCCTACAGTATAGAGCTTACCATATGAATTCAAGTTTAAGTGCATGTGCGTATGCAGGAATTATGCAAATATTTCTGTCTATACCTGATGGTTGAGGAGTAGCAAACCTAACTCATTTCTTTGGCCTGTCTCCAGTTTCCGAAACTTATATAAGCCTACCGTTAGATGTGGCACTCTTTTCTGAGGAGATAAATCTTTCACTGAATAAAAAAAATCAGACAGAGGGGAAATAGGGCTAGATTTGTGCATTCAATAGAATTCGAACTTGGGTCTGATTGATAGACCCACAGGAGCGTAGGTACAAACTGAAATTTTAACTGTATAAAGCATCAGACCTCCAGGTGCAGAATGATAGGGACGGAGAAGATCAGCAGGCTCCGGCTACTCCTTGCGGGCGTGCGAGAGTGCGGGGGATGCGATTAATGCAAAGGACCAGGCCCAAATAAAGCTCTAAATCGATCTTGAATTGTTGTGTTCATGGCGGACAAAAACTCAGCCCAAGCTGTACATCATGAAATCGAACCGGAAAACACAGGAAAACGGAAGGGATCTCACGGAGAGGCTAAGGATGTAGTTTTGCATGCTCGAGGAAGACTGGAGGCGGCATACTTCATCGAAGAAAGGCATCTAGGGTTTCACGGATGCGGACGAATGCGCGAGGGCAGATGGGATTGGGTAAGAAGGGTGAGGGGCGCTGCGGAGGGAGGCTGGCGGGTGGCGACCGGCGGCCCGTCGGCTCGTTGGCGGTGGCGTCGGGGCGGAGGTGGTCTGAGGCGAGTAGCGGCGACTGCGTGCGGCGACAGAGTCGTGGGAGGGAGAAGAAATGGGGATTCTGCGGGGTTTCTTTGCAGAACAATGTTCAAAGTTTTCCATATTTGCTTATAGGTCCTCTGTAGTGTTTAAATATGGACTACGGCGCACGGGTTTGATTTTCGAGGCGCTTTTCTACAAAATAGCCGCGGTGACCGGTGGAACCGGAGATCACCGTGCGGCGACAGGGCGACGTGGCGCGCTGTGATTGGTGGAGAGGCCGGAGCTACAGTAACTCGCATTTTGCCTCCCAGAAACTTGTAATCTGGGCCGTCAATTGCTCCGATCGAACGCATGTGGTTCATTAGGCGACGTGGATAGCAGATTTGGATGTAAATATGACGCACTATTATATATAGTAGTAATGATTTTCCTGTTAAAGTGAAAGAACATTCTATTCTGGCTAAAATTGTTAACAAAAGTACAAACAAAGCTATAGAATCGGATGAAACAATTAATATTGAACCTTCTGTAGCTATAGTAAAAGATCTTGTTTCTAGAATGTGGAAGATGAGTATATTATATATTTTGTGAGTATGCTTCTAATGTTGTTTCTCATCCTAAAATTTCGAGGAAAACTAGTGTTCGTTTCCAATCTGGTAGAACTCTTATGGTTTATGTGATATTGGTGCAAGTTCAAGTTCTATTCCTTATGAGCTTTATAGAGAAATTATGCATGAGATTAGTCCTTGTGAACTTGAAGAAATTGATGTGGTTATTCAACTTGCTAATAGAGAAACTATCTCTCTGATTGGTTTTGTTAGATATGTTGAAGTTTTATGTGGTAAGACTAAATATCCTGCTGATTTTCTCGTACTTCATTCGGCTGCTAGTAAGACTTGTCCTATCATTTTTGGTAGACCTTTTCTTAATATTTGTGGTGCTGTTATAAATTGTAAGAAAGAGAAAATCTTTACTAAGTTTGCTGGTGATTCATATGAATTTAATTTTTTAAATTTGGTAAAGCTCATTATCAAACCGAATTGCCCAATGTGTACTTTAATGTTAAATTACTTGCTTCTATTGCTCTTGCTCCTAACAATGTTTTGCAACAATATATGGAAGATCATGAAAGTGAAGTCTTTATGGAAGAAATGAATGAGCTTGATGAAATATTTCTCCGTCAACCTATACATAAACGTAATTTATCGGTGGAAGATTTGGGTAAAACACTACCACCAAAGGAGGAACCTGTCTTTGATTTAAAACTTTTGACTAATACTCTTAAGTATGTGTAACACCCCAATTTTCTTAAGCATAGAATTGTGGTGTTAATCTAGATTTTTCAGCCTTAGCTAAAACTTTTGTGTGTGAAAATTTTTAGGCATGAATTATTTTGTTGCTCTCATTAGTCTTGTTTGATTTCACTATTAATCTATGTGGATAGAAAACACAAAAAACAAAATTAACTAGATGGAAAAGTTCAACTCTTGTGATCTTAATGTTTATTAAAACATAGCAAAACTAGGGCTTAGTATTAAGCAAACCCTACACCAATTTTGGCATGCAAACCAACCACCTTGGTATAGGCAAGTTATATTTTGGTTTGTAATTTTTAAAATTTACTTTTGGGCTTGTTTAGGTATAAAACCAACCAGCTATTGTGGATATCAAGAATCAGAAACCATTGGACCCTACTTTCTTTTTTGTTTTGATTTTCCATCATCCTTTTAATCTGTTATTTAGGTAAGAAGTAGGTGAACTCAAATTTGGACAATTTTCTCCACTAACTAGTGCTGGATATGTTATCTCTGTTTGGAAATCAAAAATAAAATTTTGCTTGAGCAAATAAAGAAAGGAGAAAAATAAAAATAAAAGGAAACCTAGACTAACCGAACCCTAGCTACCCCTCTCCTTTCTCCAACAACTCTCTCTGCTGGTGACAAGGAGGGGGACAACACTCCACACCCTGCCCCACCCGCCAGCCTCCCCATCCCCTCTCTTCTCCACTCAATCTTCTTGCCTTTTCTCCCCGGCCAACCCGAGCCCTTCTCCTCAATTTCTACTAGCCCGTGCTCGTCATCCCGGCCATCCCTCCCCTCAGACTCTCTCCACCGCCCAGGAGAGCCAATGAGATCACCCCACCACTCTCCCCAAACCGCTCGTGCCAGAGAAACCCTAAAATCAAGCCCCTGGTTTTAAACCGTGTCTAGACGTGCCCTCTCTCATTTCTTCACACCCCGAGACTCTCCCACACTCCCTCTCCTCTCCCTCACCAACCTCTCTCAAGCTCTCGGCCCCATTTGCCATGGAGACAAAGAAAATCTCCTCGATAGCCGACGGAAGAAAACTGCCATAGTCGTCGCTACCCTCCCTCCCTCTTCGCCATTTTTGGCTTGCCAAGCTCCCCTTCTCGAGGGCTATCTAACCCCCATCCCCGTTCTTTTTCTAGGTGCCCGAGAGCGTCACGTTCGTCCACAGCCCGAGAAGCTCGCCGCCGACGAAGCCATGGACTCCGGCGGTGCGTGTGCGACCTGAGGGTATCCCTGAGCTCGCCATCGAATCCTCCTTCTTCTCCACCCCTTGCCATGCCCGCTCAACGCTCGAGGTGAGCACACCGTCCACGCCCTCCTCTCTCCCTTTCCGGTTCGTTTCAGCGCGGTCGTGAGGTAGGAGACGACTCCTGCATCGTCGATCTGGAGATCGACAGCTACGTTTGAACGCGCCGTTCGTTGACCGTTTTTCAGCGTCGCGCGTGCGCGGCCTCGCTTAGTTGGGCCGGCCCAGCTCCACCCCCGCGCAGATCTGCGTTGTCCCTAGGTAGATCTGGCCTAGATCCGGCCCACCCTTGCTTTTTCCTTTTAATCTTTCCTCTGTTTAAAATTCCAGAAAAGTATTAGCCTAGATTTTATTCATTTGTGGTAGATCTGTGTGTGCTAAATAAGTGAAGTAACTTTTTTAGCATAGCTATTCTTTTTCTTAACTATGTGGCACTGGACTTTCTCCAAAATGTGTTTTCATTTGTGTGCTATAATAGATCTTGTAAAAAGTATCATTTTTACCAATTTATTAATAACTTGAGATTTATAAATCCAAATCATGCAAATCATGACTCTCTGGAAAGCCTATAAAAATGCCCACCTAGATTTCTAAGCCATGCATGCAGGAGATGAGCCTAACTAAAGATCTATCAAGTTTAAGGAAGACACCAGTAGGTATTGGATGATTTTTAATTCTTTAATTAAAATAATTTCTTGGGTAAATCCAATTGTATGTGGTAAATATGAGTGGTAGGTTTTATATCCTATAAGGGTAGAATTTCCAGTGTATATTTTGTGTCTGGAGAACCAATTCTTAAAACAGTAGGTTAATCCACTTAAAATGTATATTTTATTCTCTGAAATTTGTGTTTGTCTAGTTTTGATTGTTTGAGCTGCTCCTGTCTATGCAATTATGTTTGTTGTATTTTTATGTAGTAGCCACAAGTTTTATCTAGCATGCCACACTGGTTTGGCACCAAAATAATTTATATTTTTCTTTTAAATCTGGGATAACTTGAGCTAGGATTATCCAAATTACGTGAATAAAATTTGTACTGAAAGATAAAACTCATATCTTTTCAAATAAATTAACTTTGCACACAGGAGATCTATAAAATAGAAACTACATTCTTTTTGGTTTTGACATCAGTAGCTCTTAGCTGATTTTTAGTTTCTGTTTGGAAGTAGATTTTTGTGCACAACTAATTTTCAGAGCTTCCTATAGTAATTAGGAGTAATGTGGTATAAGGGTTTCTTTTTATGAACAACATTCCAGGAGTTATGCCATTTCCATCTAAACAGAACAATAATAAATGTTTACATGTATAAATTATATTTTCTGTTATTGGGTAAGAGCAAGCTTGTGTTTAAAACTTTACAACTTTATAATCCAGAACCTAAAATAGACTATTACAATTGTATTTAAGACATTATTAGAGTTGTGGTTGTTTTCCTTGTGAGTGGTTAGCATAACCCATTTTGTGCCATAAGGTAACCCTTTATGCTTGGTGTGTTTTGTTAGCGATTGGGTTTATGATTGGGTGAATCCCTCCGGTGGGTGGTTATGTTTTATGATGCTTGTTGTTTGTTCCTATACTTTAGATTGTTGTCAGCACGCATTTTAGTATTTACACTAGTATGGTTTGTTTTCATGTTACATTAGAGCCGCAACCAGAGGATGAGCAGTACGAGATAGCTGAGCACAACTACGGAGAAGAGCAAGACCAGGGACAGTACATTGAGCAAGGCAAGCCACCTCACTACCATTATGCAATCCTATTATTTACAAAGCATGTTTTGTCTTCAAAATAAAATAATGCATGTTGTACTTCTTTTGCGGCACCTTGCCACCCAAAAACTAATTTACAAAATATTGTTTGGCCAAAGTTATCTACCAGATTATATATAGGTGTTAGAAAGTATGTTTTTATTTGATGAGCCTTGTTGTTGAAGGCTCCATCAAGAAGATTAAGTTTTCTAGTTGTATACTCCTATCCTCTTACCTTAAAACTATATGATGGGAGCCTGGTTTGATAAAAACGTTTTCGGTGAAAAACCCGAGCTGCTAGGAGCAGTCGGCGAACAAGTTCTTTATTAAAACCCAAGTTGCTGGGAGCGATCAGAGATGTTTGTGAAAACCCGAGCTGCTGGGAGTAGTCGGAGGAGAAGGTGTTTTTGAAAAATAAACTGTAACCCTAACTGCCGCCCCAATAATTAACCTGTGCAACCACACAACTTGACATGGGTAGGACTTAGTCGGAAGCTTGTCTGTTTAGTATTGGGGCTCTCATACTCTCTATGGGGGCTGGTCCCTCGAAGCCGGGTTGCCGTCTGGATGAGGCACTACACATGTAATGATCGCGTTGGACGATTACGGCGGGTCTCCTGCCGTGGCGGTGTGGCGTCCCGAGGAAAGACCAAAAGGTCTAGTGGGGCACACGGTGCCGGGGAGAACAAACCTACCGGGAGGCCCCGATAATAGGGTGGTCATAGTGGATAGATTTGATCTGGTTATCCGGACCCCCGCAGTATGACGGGCCGTGGCAGACACCGCGGAAGGACCATTTGGTGTGGGTAAAGTGTGCAACCTCTACAGAGTGTAAATCTATTCGAATAGCCGCGTCCGCGGTCATGGACGGTTGGAAAGGTCACACTAGGCACGCTGGCTGTTTTTTGGTTTCAAAGGAGAAATGTTTTCGGAAGTAACAAGGAGGTAACAATGTTGGTACCTGGGAGGTACGGAATTTGGGTGAGGATAGTTGATCTTGGGGAGACAACCAGTCTGATCTCAAGTTTGAAAAAGGGTTACCCCTATCGTAGTGTTTTGATAAACTTTTACAAAAGAAAGTTTTTGTACTTAGATATGTCCGTGCTATATCTAAGAGAAGAGAATTCTATCTCTAAATGTTTTCTTCAACAAAGATATAGAGATGTCGTATTCTCTATGTCTAAGATCATGGTGTTCGAAAATAAACCCTATAGTTGAATATAGGAGTTATCCTAGTTTTTGAAAATGTTTTATTTTGCATCTCCATGATAAATTGAAAACCTAGAGGTGGTCTTGCGAGTACGTAATTGTACTCATATGACTGTGTCCCTGGATATTCAAATGTCCAGATTTAAACGAGGAGGCTTACGTCAAGGAGGAGGTGTATGACGACGACTTCGCCACTTAGTTGTCACCGGTCAACTGCACTTGTGGGATAAGCGTCCGGAGATGGCAAGGGCCGACGCTAGCCACGAGCTTCCGCTATCTTAGATTAATTCCGTCCTGCGCGACAAAGTTTGCAGACTTGGTCGTATGACCATTTATGTGTTGTAAGACTTTTATTCGTACGATTTGAATGATGTAAGTCTTTGATACCAATGTTGGTTATGTGATTGCGATGCACTGATCATTGGGATCGTGATCTTTTACATAACATGAACATCTCGGATTTGTTTCCGAGGGGTCCTTACTGACTTGGTATCAGAGCCATCGTTGACCTTAGGAGACTTTAGCTAGGTCGAGCGTCGACGTCACGCAAAAATGTTTTTCCTAAAAATTTAGGAGAGATACTTAAAATGTGCAGAATATACTGCTATCCCCTCCCCTATGTTATTAATTACTGATTAATACTATACTTGCATTAAACTTTATGTTTTCCTTGTTTAAAATTTTGCACACCGTGCACTAATTCAACCTTCATTTAAAATTTTGTGTAGATGAACGGCGAGTTCTCGTCGTCGATCCAGTTGGGGTATGTGCCCGACTCGGGTGTTTCACGTCTCTTTCAGGCGGATTTACTCCAGTTGACCCGGTACTTGGGGCGCCCGCTACCCGAGCTGTTGATAGGACGCTGCTTGCCGATGATTGGTGACGAGATGTCCCGGACCGTGAGGTGCACCCTTTGAGGGACGTTGGTGCCACCTTTTGCCGAGGAGCTGATTGAGGATGCCCTTGCACCGACGCAGATGGGGGCGATAGTGACAGTCCTGTAGAGAGCTCTCGCCCGCTTGGTGTGCGCCCACAGCGCTGAGCTGGTCGGCACCCGCTTCGAGTTCTCCTCCGGCCTTGACGAGCAGAGTAACCCTTTGCCGCCGCGTCCCCACCCCACCTACGGGAACCACTTGGCCGAGCTTGGGCTCTTCGTCGAGTACACCCAGTCCCATCTGGTCACCAGTCGTATCGAGAGTGATCTTCACCGTCTGAACCACGACGGCGCAGAGATTCGGGTTTCGGCAGCTGAGCTGAGGATCGAGGGCTTGGAGGCTCAGTTGAAGGCATCCCAGGACTGAGGAGTTGAAGCTCAAGACCTCAGAGGAGCGTCTACTTAAGTCCCAGACAGAGCTTAGGAAGGAGCGCAAGGAACGCCGCTCCATCTTCGCGTGTTTTCAGTCTACACGCTTCTACAGGTTCCTGTTAGATGGTATGGTCAACAAGCTCAGGGCGACCCTTGACGCACGTGATGACCTTGCACCCACCAATACTCTTGGCCTTCATCCATGAAAGGAAAACCTTTGTATACTGCTTCTCCTTCAAAACCTAAACTCTTCATGTTATCCTTAAGTGTTCTTGGAAACTTTGTCTCGCATTCCAAGGTCATGGTCATCACTGGTCCTTTCTTGAGTGATTCAATGAGGGCGGTCATCTAAAGAAACACGAGAAGAATCTTAGAAAGGAAATAGATAAGATAGTTACAAGAATAATGCTTGAAAAGTTCTTACTTTCAGCAAAATGAATGAAATAGATTTTCAATCCTATGGCCAAATCCTATTTCTATCCAAACCTAGGGTTTCGAACCTACAGACAACACAGTGCTCTGATACCATCTGTAATGTACCTGCACCTAAAATATGGCAGATACCTGTGTATAGTGCAAATCCCTGGATCGATTCGTTTGCACACACAGTTACGATGTAATATCACAACAAAGTATCAATTTATTACAACGCTGATCCAGACTAGGAAAATATTCATTACAAATTTGCATAGCATACAGCTAGCAGTACACAGAGTAAACAGCGGAAAAATTATTCTTCATGGAGTCCCCAATCATCATCATGTGCCACAGGCGAGCATGTTGGTTGAAGACTCGAAACCCTTAGTAAAACTTTCACTCATCATCAGGACAGTCTGCAACAAGATATATATTGCAACAACGTGGGTCAGAACCATTAAGATGGAACTGGCAAGTGACACTATGGTGGACACTTAGAGGAATAACTCTATGACCTATATGCTTATTTGGCTGGTGGATCTCAAGGCTATTTTGCAGAAAGCAAGTTTTTCCCTAACGTTTTTGAAAACACTTTTCTTCTATTCGAGACATCCATGGCATGAAATCCACTGTCTCATTCTACCCTTGTTCACCCATCAAGTTTTTAATTTATAAGTTGGAATGGGGAATCCTCCGTTGACATCCTCGTTCAGCTGCTCAATTGTCTGTTTCCGTGGACACGGCTAAGTACTTAGATTTTAACTCTGCAGAGGTTGTGCACGTTCACCACTGTACCCATTCAACCCAAATTACCCTTTACACACCATTTGTGATAAGGAAAGGAAAGAATGAGACGAGATCTTTCAGAAGCATTTTCCCTCCCACTCTGGCCTGACGCGCTCCACCTATAAATCCTCTACAACCACCTGTCAGGCCGGGGAGAGTCCACGCAGCTTAGTTGATCAAGCCAGAGCCCATATTGGCAATGGCTGCACGAGAAGCAATCTTCACTTGGAGTTCTTCAGATTCCTTTGCTCCTGGGTGGCCTTCCACAAGTGAAT
The DNA here is from genome assembly GCA_026929855.1 of Poa annua. Taxonomy (NCBI): domain Eukaryota; kingdom Viridiplantae; phylum Streptophyta; class Magnoliopsida; order Poales; family Poaceae; genus Poa; species Poa annua. The sequence goes on from CM049426.1 coordinate 77,424,243, forward strand.
ATTCCACAGGTAAAACCCCTGGGAACAACACTCAACTCATACAGCCAAGCAACCAATTTCCACCCAGGTGTTTGATTAAAACTTAGTAGACTTATCTTTTTCATCAAAATAGTTTTTGCATAGCATCACTATTCTACTAAGTAATTTCATAGGAACCTAGACACAGGAATAAAGAGATTATCATGGCTTGCATAGCAATGCTATCCTAAACATGCTTATAGAAAATACTCTACTCATGCATAGAAATAATAGGACTTTTATGGGGGTGTGCCACTTGCCTTTGAATGTTGTCGTTGTTCACAAACTCTTTTCAACAACGAACGTTTGCTCTCCGTTTAATCTAAACAATATAAGCAAACATCAATACAAGAATCAACAAACATCAATCATCAAACATACATGCTCATATCTAGTGAACAAACAAGTTTTGTATAACTTCGAAGGAAAACATGTGATGCATGATATGCAATTTATTCCTAAGGACTAGAAATGTATGTCATGCCATGAAAATCTTTTAAGTTAATGCAAGGAAATGTGTTGGTCAAAAATGACTAAGGACTAAAGTCATTTCTTCAAGGTGATCAACAATTATTATCAACTCTTTGTAAATTGGATATTCGCTATAGTGAGAGAGACAAACACCCGGCCAGTCACTTAAATTGTGGAACAGGTCTCATGTATGTGGACATGTAAGGTTTGTTTCCAGGCCGCTTCATCTCACTATGCCGCTAGGATCCAACAAACTTCAAGATGAAAATATCATGATAAAAAATTTGTTTAAGTCCTAAGTGAAAGACAAGATGAGGAAAGAGGGAAAGATAGAAAGAATGTAGAATCTTCTCCTTGCTTCCTTTTCATCTTGATGTGATGACTTCGTTGCAAATTTCCAGACTTGATGGCTTTGAAGGCTTGATGGTGTGGATAGTCTCCAGGTTGGTATTGAATATAACTTAGTCATCCAAGGGTCTAAGAGAAGGGAGAATAGAGATAGAGGAAGCAAGACTTAGAAAATATTTCTGGTTGGTCTTCATGAACTTCTTCTTGATCTTTCTTCTAAGTGCTTTCACTCTTTGGAGGTACTTCTGAAGTCTTGTTTTGGCTAAGTCCTTCATTGGTCTTCTAGCTCCATGTTGAAAATTACTAAGTGTCTATGTGTAGCACTTTACCAAAATGCTAAGTTTGAAAACAATCCTAACTTAGAGAAAAAATAATGGAGGAGTTTTCCTATGGGGAGTATAACTATATAATAAAATAAGTTATGCATAAAATGCAATTTTAAATTACAAGAAACATAATACTAATTTTTGTGATATTTATAAATATGCATGAATTTATAAATGCAATTTAATTAATTTCTATTTTTGGAAAATATAATAAAAGGAATAATTATAAGATTAAAGTTTTCTATGATTAAATTTTTATAACAAAATTCTATAAGTAGTGTTAATAGACAGGGGGCATTTAATTAAATTTATAGCAATTGGATTTATTCAAGAATAATGTTCATATTAAAAGTTATGTTGAAAATAATCAAACTATTCAGTTTAAATATAACTATGAATTCATTCAATATTACTCAAAAAAAAAATTATAACAGAGGCATCACACTACAAATATTCTAAAGTTTCAAAAAAAATTATTTGCAATTTTTGGATTTATAGGTTTAAAGTTATTACAAATATACTCAAATTCACCATTTGAAATTTGAATATTTTAAACTAAGTCAAATTTAAATTTTTGCAGATCCAAAATATTCTACATGTCAAGGGCTTTCCAAATATGTAGAAATATTTGAATTTGGATAAGTGGTTAAAAAGTTATGACAGATCTAAGTGCAGGGTCTTTTCTGTAAAGCTGTCAAATTAAATAAATCGAGAAAAAGATTTTAGACGTCAGCGCTGACTGGGCGCTGACTGTGCTGTTGACGTGGCGAGCTCTGATTGGCTCGGATCTAGGGTTAACCTGGGCCGTAGGATCTTAAGGGGATTGGACGGATCAGATCGTGGAATACCTCTTCGGGGCCGATCTAATCTCGGCCGTAGGAAGCAGATCTGACGGTCCTGGGTGAGTTGACCAGAACGGGGCGGCGCACCTCGCCGGACTTGAAGAAGACGGCGGCGCGGCTCTGGTCGAGGACGGATTTCTCACTCCGCTGGCCTCTTTTCTCCGAGGAGGTGAAGGTGAGAAGCGGGAGGCCGTAGTGACGACGATGGGTAAAGTGGTGGTGCCGTATGCATCCGGGAACGGTAGGGGCGCGTGGTCGGGCGGCTTCCGCCGGCGAGCTTCTTGCGTAGCTCCAACAGCTGCGTGAAGAAGCAAAGGAGGGGGTCAAGGAGGTGCGTGAGGACTTGGCGAAGCGCATGGGGAGGTCTTGGGCTTGGGAGCGTACTTACCTCACCGGGGACAGAGGAAATACGGCGGCGGACCGGTGGAGCTCCGGTGAGTTATTTCGCCGTCCTGGGTGCACCGTTTCGAGCGAGATGAGAGGGGAAATGGGGAGGACAGGCAGGGCTACAAATACGTGGTCTCGAGGAGTTGATTGAGGCTCTTAAACACGAGGATTTAAGAGGATTAAACGACGGCCGTTTCTTGACTCGGGGCGTGATTCATGGCTAGAGGTTGAAGACGACCTCTCCCTCTGACAGGTGGGTCCCGCCTGTCAGGGATTTTTCTTTTTCTTTTTCTGATTTTCTATTTTCTTAATAACTTTTGATTTATAACTCCAAATGAAGTCAAACAAATTTCTAAAAATTTGTACAATTATTATCTTTGTGTTAAACCAGTTGTGGGAGTGTTTTGAACACTTAAAAAAAATCGAAATATTGATTAAATGCAAAATTGACACTTTATGTTTAATTTAAAACTAGGGTTTAAATAAATTTTAATTTGGTTAAAATAAATTCTATGAAATACCCAAATTCAAAATGTTTGATTTTTAAGTAATTTAAACTCATATTCCAAAATTAAATAAATTTTAGCTCTAATTGATTATTAAATATCACATTACAACTATTTGAAATGGAAAGAGAAAATGTAATGTAATCATTTTAAATTTAAATTATTTGTGCACCATTATATTTTATATTAAGATAAATTATTTGAAAACTTCATAAACAACTTTGGAAAAGATTTTAGATTTAATTCATTTCTTATATAGAATATATTAATCAGTTCATGCTTTGAAAAATAAATGAAATTCATGTAAGCAAATGAAATGTTTATTTGGGTAATTCATTAATTTTAATTTATGAAGTTTTTAGGTTATAAACTATAGGCTTAATTTTAATTTCCAAACTATATTTTGAACTTAGTTAAATGAATAATAATCTTTTGGCAAATAGACAATGTTTTCAATAGTTTAAAATAACATTTGTAATTATTATTTTAATTTATTTATAGATAAGGCTAAGTGGTTGAATTCAATTATTTATAAGTTAACTATTTACTTAAAATAAAATGGTTTGTGCTTTATAAAACATTTGTCAAATTACATATTAAGGTTTTTGAAATACAATGGATAATGTAATGTTTAATTGGAAATAACTTTTGAAAATAATGACACATTGGGAATTTTAAACAATAGACTTTTTAGAATTGGTTGAAGTCTTTTATAGTTAGTTTTATTATGCATTTTAATATTTTATTTTAATCAAAACAAAAGTTTTAAATTTTAGTGATTTTTGAAACATTCCAAAATGTTGGGATGTTACAGGAGGATATGGACACGGATCCCGAGAGTGAGCAGGACGATGACGGCCTCCGTGACGAGGGCGGTGAGGACTCGGGGGCTGTTATGTCCAAGGACGAGGACCCCGACGAGCCACCTTTTGAGAGTGACGCTGCCATGGACGTCGAGTAGATCTTCCAGTAGTTTCTTTTGGGTTAGGACCGAACCATCGCGATAAGTTGCTGCGATTGTGTGGTCTAGTTAGCATGAGTGTGTTGTTTGGATGATTGTAAGACTATGTCAGTCCGATGTCGTGTGTTTGTGAACTATTATGTGATGCTTTTGGAACCTTATTATGGAGTGGATCATGTTTCATTATGATTATTTCCTTGTTGTGATTTTTATTTATGCTACTAAGTTTATGTATGGCATGATCAATCCCAAAGCATGTATTAAGATAAACGGTTTGTTTTACATAGAAAAATTATTGTGTGTTTTATTCTAAACTTCAGCATGGCTCGAGATCCACCACCCCCACCACCCGAACCATCTTTGGCTCAAGTTTTACGCCTTCTAGTGGAGGATCGCGAAGCAGCCCGCACTGAGAGGAATGCCAATCTCGCCACTCTGCAGCACCTTGCTCAGATCACCGTCAACCAGAATGGCGGCCAAGAAAATGAGGAGCCCCGCTCTAAGCTCCATGATTTTCAGAACACCAACCCACCAGTGTTCTCCAAGAGCGAAGTGTCGCTGGATGCTGACAACTGGATTCGCACCATCGAGAACAATTTAAGAGTCGCCCAAGTGGGTGACAATGACAAGGTGGTCTACGCCACCCACTACCTCTCTGGACCTGCCCGAGCGTGGTGGGAGGCCGTTCGTGCTCTACTACCCCAAGACGTAGTCGTGACTTAGGAGGCATTCAAAACCAAATTCCTGAAGCGTTATGTGCCATCTGGGCTCGTCAGTATCATGCGAGAGAAGTTCCTGCAGCTCAAGCAAGGCGGTATGTCTGTCAGTGAATACCTTGAGAAGTTCACCACTCTGGCAAGGTATGTCTGCCGGCACCGATACTGAGGACAAGAAGAAAGATAGGTTCATGAACGAACTTCATGATGAGATGCAGTGCATCCTGGTGGTGATGCCCTTCACTGATCTGGAGTCCCTGGCTGATGCAGCCATCATGATGGAGCACAAGCGCAAGGCTTTGTTTGACAACCGCAAACGCCGCCAGCAGATGCAGCAAGGCAGTAGCAGCAGCAACCCTGCTAGAAGTTACCCCCACCCACGTCCTTCACCTCCGTCAAGGCCTGCATATCAGCCACCAAGACCTACTTATCCATCCTCAAGGCCATCATCTTTCGCACCAAGACCCAGATAACCTAATCGCCCGCCTGCACCTCGCCCTGGAAGCGGTTTCAACCCTGCCTCAACTTTAATAGGCCGCCTTTCGCACCAAGACCTAGATAACCTAATCGCCCGCCTGCACCTCGCTCTGGAAGCGGTTTCAACCCTGCCTCAACTTTAATAGGCCGCCTGCTCCGAAACCATCAGGAGGATGCTTTACTTGTGGACAGCCCGGACACTTTTCTCGGGAGTGCCCCACTAGACAGCCCGTTGGTAGTCGCCCCAATGCTACCAAGATGAACCAGGGACCATCTCGTCCGACTGGAGGCAAGTCTGCTTATCCCAAGAAAACAGGGCACATGGCACGCGGACATCTGAACTATATCAGTGAAGAGGAAGCTCAGGACGCGCCAGACCTTGTTATGGGTACGTTCCCTGTCAACTCAGTACCTGCCTCAGTTTTGTTTGATTCTGGAGCATCCCATTCATTTGTTACTGAGCCGTTTGTTAAGAAGAGTGGTATGGTGCCAACTTTGATGCACTGGCCTATGCTTGTACAAATACAGGGAGCCACTACTAGAGCCAACTTGTCTTGCGAGGAGACTCTCGTGGAAATTCAGGGAGCCCGATTCCATGTAGACTTGGTGGTACTAGGAAAGCAAGGGATAGAAGTGGTTTTAGGCATGGACTAGATGGCGGTGAACCGAGGAAAAATAGATTGCACCAACAAGTCCATCACCCTAACTAGCCCTGAAGGAGAGGAGATTACGCACACCTCAACCCATCACTCCACCTTGGGTCATTGTCATAAGAGTATAGAAGAACCCATTTTGGAGGAAGTGCCGGTAGTATGTGAGTACCCGGACGTTTTCCCTGGAGAATTGCCCGGTATGCCACCGGATCGGGATATTGAGTTCATCATTGAGTTAGTACCCGGTACTGGACCCATAGCTCAGAAACCTTACCGGATGAATCCCGAGAGTTGGAGGAATTAAAGAAACAACTGGATGACATGCTTAGGAAGGGGATGATTCGCCCTCGTGCATCACCCTGGGGATCGCCAATTATCTTTGTGGATAAGAGAGACAGTACCACTCGCTTGTGTGTGGACTACCGTAAGCTGAATGACGTAACTATCAAGAACAAATACCCTCTACCCAAGATTGAAGACCTGTTTGACCAACTCAACGGAGCTCGAGTCTTTTCCAAAATCGACCTCCGCACTGGTTATCATTAGCTGAAAGTGAGAGAATCAGACATTCCTAAAACAACTTTCATCACCCGTTATGGATTGTTTGAATATACCGTGATTTACTTTGGCCTGACCAATGCCGCTGCCTATTTCATGAATCTCATGAACAAGGTGTTCATGGAATACCTGGATAAATTTGTGGTTGTCTTCATCGATGACATCCTGATTTATTCCAAGTCAGAAGAAGATCATGAAGAGCACCTGAGGCTAGTTCTTGGTAGGCTTCGTGAGCATCAGCTGTATACGAAGTTCATCAAGTGTCAGTTTTGGTTGAAAGAGGTAGCCTTTCTTGGCCATGTTATCTCAGCAGGAGGAATATCTGTTGACCCAACTCATATCAAGTCCATTCTTGAATTCCCAATCCGCACTAACCAGACCGAGGTGAGGTCCATCCTCGGATTGGCCGGATATTATCGCAAGTTTGCTGAAGGATTCTCAAGCATCGCCAAGCCACTTACTCAACTGCTAAAGAAGGACCATAAGTTTTTTTGGACCGACATATGTGAAGCCAGTTTCCAAGAACTGAAAAAGCGCCTTACCACTGCACCCATTTTAACCATGCCCGATGTGACCAAAGACTTTGTCGTGTACTGTGATGCATCTAAGCTTGGTCTAGGTTGTGTCCTTATGCAAGAGGGAAAAGTGATTTCCTATTCCTCGCGTCAGCTTCGCAAGCACGAGCAAAATTACCCAACTCATGACCTTGAACTTGCTGTCGTGGTTCACGCGCTCAAGAGTTGGTGCCACTTTTTGATGGGCAGCCGTTGTGAATTCTACACTGACCACAACAGTTTTAAGTATATCTTCACTGAGGGATCTGAAAATGTGGCAAGGAAGATGGATAGAGCTCATATAGGATTATGACTTGGACATTCACTATCACCCTGGAAAAGCCAACGTCGTAGCTGACGCCCTTAGTCGTCAACCGTGTTCGTTCAACTCCATGATCAAGACCCGACAGCCAGAACTCTGGGAGGAGTTAGACAAGATGGGTATAGAAGTAGTCAGTTATGAAGCTGTAGATCAACTCTTATTACAACCCACTTTATGGGATCAGATCAAGAAAGCATAGAAGGGTCACGAGAGTATTGAGGGCATCAAATGAAGAATGGGCAAAGAGGATGTCCCTGGATTCACTATTGATTCCGAGGGTACTCTCTGGTACGAAAGACGTATCTGCGTACCCTCAGATCATGAACTAAAGCAGCTAATTATGAAAGAAGCCCATGAAACTTTGTACTCCATCCACCCCGGTGGAACCAAGATGTACCAGGATCTGAAGCAGAATTTCTGGTGGCATGGCATGAAGCGGGAGATTGCGCTCTTCGTTCAGAATTGTGACATCTGCCAAAGGGTCAAAGCAGAACATCAGCGACCAGCTGGACTACTCCAGCCCTCAAGCTGCCTGAATGGAAGTGGGATGAAGTCGGCATGGACTTTATCACCGGCCTACCCCGATCTAGTCGCGGCCATGACGCCATTTGGGTTATTGTGGATAGACTCACCAAGGTTGCACATTTTCTCCCAGTAAGCACCCGTCACCGCTCAGATCAGCTCGCTGACCTATACGTGTCCCGCATCGTCAGTCTTCATGGGATACCCAAGACTATCGTGTCCGATCGCGGAACGCAGTTTACTTTCCGATTTTGGGGACAAAACTCTTTTTCAGCCCCACCTACCACCCTCAGACGGGAGGTCAGACAGAACGATTAAACATAAACTTGGAGGATATGCTCAGATTCTGTGTGTTAGCCTACGGCGCAAAATGGGAAACTTGTTTGCCGTTTGCAAAATTCTCTTACAACAACAGTTTTCAAGCCAGTCTGAAGATGGCACCATTTGAGGAATTGTACGGATGCAGGTGTCGTACCCCTTTGAACTGGTGGCAGTCCGGAGACAGTCAAGTGTTTGGGGTAGATACCCTGCAGGAAGCTGAAGAGCAAATTCAACTGATTCGCGACCGTCTAAAGGCCGCCTAATCAAGGCAGAAGACCTACGCAGATTCTAAGAGGCGTGAGTTGAGTTTTCAAACTGGAGACATGGTGTATCTTCGAGTGACCCCACTCAAAGGAATACAACGTTTTCACGTCAAAGGAAAGCTCGCATTCCGCTACATAGGTCCTTTCAAAGTTCTTTCTCGACGGGGGGAAGTGTCGTACCAACTAGAGCTACCACCCCATCTATCAGAATTTCATGATGTGTTCCACATATCACTGCTCCGGAAGTGCCTGAAAGTTCCAATTGGTACTCATTCTTATCAAGAGGTAGATCATCGCACTATTGATCTTACCTACGAGAGCGGCCACTCCGCATTCCCGCCGAAGACTTCCGTTTGACCCGAAGAGGGAAGATCAGATTTCTGAAGGTTCAATGGAGCAACCACTCGGAAGAAGAAGCCACCTGGGAGCGTTAATTTCCTGGTTTCCTTTCTTCTTCGACACTGGAATCTCGGGGACGAGATTCTCCTAAGGGGGGAAGGTCTGTAACACCCCAATTTTCTTAAGCATAGAATTGTGGTATTAATCTAGATTTTTCAGCCTTAGCTAAAACTTTTGCGTGTGAAAATTTTTAGGCATGAATTATTTTGTTGCTCTCATTAGTCTTGTTTGATTTCACTATTCATCTATGTGGATAGAAAACACTAAAAACAAAAATAACTAGATGGAAAAGTTCAACTCTTGTGATCTTCATGTTTGTTAAAACATAGCAAAACTAGGGATTAGTATTAACCAAACCCTACACCAATTTTGGCATGCAAACCAACCCCCTTGGTCTAGGCAAGTTATCTTTTGATTTATAATTTTTAAAATTTACTTTTGGGCTTGTTTAGGTATAAAACCAACCAGCTATTGTGGGCATCAAGAATCAGAAACCATTGGACCCTACTTTCTTTTTTGTTTTGATTTTCCATCACCCTTTTAATCTGTTATTTAGGTAAGAAGTAGGTGAACTCAAATTTGGAAAATTTTCTCCACTAGCTAGTGCTTGATATGTTATCTCTGTTTGGAAATCAAAAATAATTTTTTGCTTGAGAAAATAAAGAAAGGAGAAAAAGAAAAATAAATGAAAACCTAGACTAACCGAACCCTAGCTACCCCTCTCCTCTCTCCAACAACTCTCTTTGCTGGTGACAAGGAGGGGGACAGCACCCCACACCCTGGCCCACCTGCCAGCCTCCCCATCCCCTCTCTTCTCCACTCAATCTTCTTGCTTTTTCTCCCCGGCCAACCCGAGCCCTTCTCCTCCATTTCTACTGGCCCGTGCTCATCATCCCTACCATCCCTCCCCTCTACCTCTCTCCACCGCCTAGGAGAGCCAATGAGATCACCCCACCACTCTCCCCAAACCGCTCATGCCCGAGAAACCCTAAAATCGAGCCCCTGGTTTTAAACCATGTCTAGTCGTGCCCTCTCTCATTTCTTCACACCCTGAGACTCTCCCACACTCCCTCTCGCCGTGCCCGAGAGCGTGTGTGACCTAAGGGTATCCCTGAGCTCGCAATCGACTCCTCCTTCCTCTCCATCCCTCGCCGTGCGCTCGAGGTGAGCGCACCGTCCACACCCTCCTCTCTCCCTTTCCGGTTTGTTTCGGCACGGTCGCGAGGTAGGAGACGACTCCTGCGTCGTCGATCTGGAGATCGACGGCTGCGTTTGAACGTGCCGGTCGTTGACCGTTTTTAGCGCCACGCTCGCACGGCCTCGCCCAGTTGGGCCGGCCCAGCTCCACCCCCGCGCAGATCCGCGCTGTCCCCGGGCAGATCTGGCCCAGATCCGGGCCACCCTCGCTTTTTCCTTTTAATATTTCCTCTGTTTAAAATTCCAGAAAAGTATTAGCCTAGATTTTATTCATTTGTGGTAGATCTGTGCATGCTAAATTAGTGAAGTAAATTTTGTAGAATAGCTATTCTTTTTCTTAACCATGTGGCACTGGACTTTCTCCAAAATGTGTTTTCAGTTGTGTGCTATAATAGATCTTGTAAAAAGTATCATTTTCACCAATTTATTAATAACTTGAGATTTATATCCAAATCATGCAAAACATGACTCTCTGGAAAGCCTATAAAAACACCCAGCTAGATCTATAAGCCATGGATGCAGGAGATGAGCCTAACTAAAGATCTATCAAGTTTAAGAAAGACACTAGTAGGTATTGGGTGATTTTTAGTTCTTTAATTAAAATACCTTCTGGGGTAAATCCAATTGTATGTGGTAAATATGAGTGGTAGGTTTTATATCCTATAAGGGTAGAAGTTTCTAGTGTATATTTTGTGTCTGGAGAACCAATTCCTTAAAACAGTAGGTTAATCCTCTTAAAAATGTTTATTTTATTCTCTGAAATTTGTGTTTGTCTAGTTTTGATTGTTTGAGCTGCTCCTGTCTATGCAATTATGTTTGTTGTATTTTTTTGGAGTATCCACAAGTTTTATCTAGCATCCGACACTGGTTTGGCACCAAAATAATTTATATTTTTCTCTATACATAAATAATGGTCAGAAGTTTACGTTCTTTTATATGTGGGATAACTTGAGATAGGATTATCCAAATTAGGTGAATAAAATTTCTACTTAAAGATAAAACTCATATGTTTCCAAAGAAATTAACTTTGCACACAGGAGATCAATAAAATAGAAACTACATTCTTTTTGGTTTTGACATCAGTAGCTCTTAGCTGATTTTTAGTTTCTGTTTGGAAGTAGATTTTTGTGCACAACTAATTTTCAGAGCTTCTTATAGTAATTAGGAGTAATGTGGTATAAGGGTTTCTTTTTATGAACAACATTCCAGGAGTTATGCCATTTCCATCTAAACAGAACAATAATAAATGTTTACATGTATAAATTATATTTTCTGTTATTGGGTAAGAGCAAGCTTGTGTTTAAAACTTTTCAACTTTATAATCCAGAACCTAAAATAGACTATTACAATTATCTTTAAGACATTATTAGAGTTGTGGTTGTTTTCCTTGTGAGTGGTTAGCATAACCCATTTTGTGCCATAAGGTAACCCTTTATGCTTGGTGTCTTTTGTTAGCGATTGTGTTTATGATTGGGTGAATCCCTCCGGTGGGTGGTTCTGTTTTATGATGCTTGTTGTTTGTTCCTATACTTTAGATTGTTGTCAACACGCATTTTAGGATTTACACTAGTCTCGTTTGTTTTCATGTTACGGTAGAGACGCAACCAGAGGAGCAGTACGAGGTAGCTGAGCACAACTACGGAGAAGAGCAAGACCAGGGACAGTACGCTGAGCAAGGCAAGCCACCTCACTACCATTATGCAATCCTATTATTTACAAAGCATGTTTTGTCTTCAAAATAAAATAATGCATGTTTTACTTCTTTTGTGGCACCTTGCCACCCGAAAACTATTTTACAAAATATTGTTTGGCCAAAGTTATCTACTAGATTATATATAGGTGTTAGAAAGAAAGTTTTTACTTGATGAGCCTTGTTGTTAAAGGCTCCATCAAGAAGATTAAGTTTTCTAGTAGTATACTCCTATCCTCTTACCTCAAAATTATAGGATGGGAGCCTGGTTTGATTATAAAGTTTTCGGAGAAAAACCTGCTAGGAGCAGTCGGCGAACAAGTGCTTTATTAAAACCCAATTTGCTGGGAGCAATCGGAGATGTTTGCGAAAACCCGAGCAGCTGGGAGTAGTCGGAGCAGAAGGTGTTTTCGCAAAACAAAGTGTGACCCTAGCTGCCGCCAGAACAGTTAACCCATGCAACCACACTACTTGACATGGGTAGGGCTTAGCCGGAAGCTTGTCTGTTTTAGTATTGGGGCTCTCATACTCTCTATGGGGGCTAGGCCCTCGAAGTCGGGTTGCCGTCTGGATGAGGCAATACACATGTGATGATCGCGTCGGACGATTACGGCGGGTCTTTTGCCGTGGCGGTGTGGCGTCCCGAGGAAAGACCAAGCGGTCTAGTGGAGCACACGGTGCCGGAGAAAACAAACCCACCGGGAGGCCCCAATACTAGGGTGGTCATAGTGGATAGCTTTGATCTAGTTATCCGGACCCCCGCATGCTGTCGTATGACGGGCCGTGGCAGACACGGAGGAAGGACCGATTGGTGTGGGTAAAGTGTGCAACCTCTTCAGAGTGTAAATCTATTCGAATAGCCGTGTTCGCGGTCATGGAGGGTTGGAAAGGTCCCGCTAGGCACTCTGGTTGTTTTATGGTTTCAAAGGAGAAATGTTTTTAGAAGTAACAAGGAGGCAACAATGTTGGTACCTGGGAGGTACGGAATTTGGGTGAGGATAGTTGATCTCGGGGAGACAACCAATCCGATCTCAAGTCTGGATAAAGGGTTACCCCTATCCTAGTGTTTTGATAAACTTTTACAAAAGAAAGTTTCTGTACTTAGATATGTCCTTGCTATATTTAAGAGAAGAGAATTCTATCTCTAATTGTTTTCTTCAACAAAGATATAGAGATGTCGTATTCTCTATGTCTAAAATCATGGTGTTCGAAAATAAACCCTATAGTTGTATATAGGAGCTATCCTAGATTTCGAAAATGTTTTATTTTGCATCTCCATGATAGACAGAAAACCTATAGGTGGTCTTGCGAGTACGTAATTGTATTCATATGGCTGTGTCCCTGGATATTCAATTGTCCAGATTTCAACGAGGAGGCTTACGTCGAGGAGGAGGTGTATGACGATGACTTCGCCACTTAGTTGTCACCGGTCAACTGCACTTGTGGGATAAGCATCTAGAGATGGCAAGGGCCGACGCTAGCCACGAGCTTCCGCTATCTTAGATTAATTCCGTCCTGCGCGACGAGGTCTGCAGACTTGGTCATATGACCATTTATGTGTTGTAAGACTTTTATTCGTACGACTTGAATGATGTAACTCTTTGATAACAATGTTGGTTATGTTATTGCGATGCACTGATCATTGGGATCATGATGTTTTACATAACGTGGACATCTCAGATTTGTTTCCGATGGGTCCTTACAGTATGCTCATATAGATGATAAGAAAACATATCCTGTTATTGTAAGTGCTAACCTTTCAGGTAAATAAGAAGAAATATTATTAGAAGTATTGAAGAAACACCGTGGAGCTATTGGTTATACTCTTGATGATTTAAAAGGGATTTCTCCTACTATATATCAACATTCTATTAATATGGAACCCGATGCAACAATTGTTGAACATCAACGCCGTTTAATACCCAAGATGAAGGAAGTGGTAATAAATGAGGTATTAAAACTCCTTGATGCTGGCAGTATTTATCCCATTGTTGATAGTAGATGGGTTATTTCTGTGCACTGTGTCCCTTAGAAAGGATGAATTACTGTTGTGCCTAATGATAATGATGAGCTTATTCCTCAAAGAGTAGTAGTTAGTTATATAATGTGCATTGGTTTTGGAAAGGTTAATAAAGTTTAAAAAAGATCATTATCCTTTACCCTTTATTGATCTAATCTTAGAGAGATTGTCTAAGAAAACACATTTTTGCTTTCTTGATGGTTATTCTAGTTTCTCTCCAATTGATGTTAAAGCTCAAGATCAAGAGAAACCCACATTTACTTGTCCTTATGGTACTTATGCTTATAGACGTATGCCTTTTGGTTTATGTAATGCTCCTGCTACTTTTGAAAGATGCATGCGTGCTATTTTTCATGGTTTTTGTGAGGAAATTGTGGAAGTGTTCATGGACGATTTCTCTGTCTATGAAACTTCTTTTGATAATTGCTTGCACAATCTTGATGATGTTTTGCAGAGATGTGAATAAACTAAAATTGTTGTTAATTGGGAGAAGTGCCACTTTATGGTTAATGAAGGGATTGTTCATGGACATAAATTTTCTGAAAGAGGTATTGAAGTTGACTGAGCTAAAGTGGAGGCAGTTGAGAAAATGCCTTGTCCTAGAGATGTTAAAGGTATTCGTAGTATTCTTGGTCATTCTGGTTTCTATAGAAGGTTTTTTAAAGATTTCGTTAAGGTATCAAAACCTCTTACTAATCTTTAAAAAAAAAAGATGTAGCATTTGTTTTTGATGATGATTATAAGGAAGCTTTTGAAACTCTAAAGAAAGTTTTGATAAGTGCTCCTATTATTCAACCACCTATTGAAATTTACCATTTGAAATTATGTGTGATGCTAGTGATTTTGCTGTTGGCGCTATTCTTGGACAACGAATAGATAAGAAGTTGAATGGTATTCATTACGCTAGTAAAACTCTTGATTCTGCTCAAAAGAATTATACTACAACTGAAAAAGAATTTCTAGCTGTTGTCTTTGCTTGTGATAAATTTAGAGCTTATATTGTTGATTGTAAAATAACTATTCATACTGATCATGCTGCTATTAGATACCTTATGGAAAAGAAAGATGCAAAGCCTAGGCTTATTAGATGGGTGTTACTTTTGCAAGAATCAATTTGCATATTGTAGATATGAAAGCTGCTGAAAATCTTGTTGCTGATAATTTGTCTAGAATGTAAAACATTGCTTATGATCCTATTCCTTTTAATGATAGTTTTCCAAATGAACAATTGGCTACAATAAGGGTAAGTTCATGAGATAGTCCTTGGTATGCTTATTATGCTAACTTTATTGGTTCGAAGTATTTGCCTCCAAACTTTTCAGCTCAACAAAGAAGGAAATTCTTTTATGACTTGAGGCATTATTTTTGGGATGACCCACACTTATATAAAGGAGTGAATGCTATTATGCGAAGATGTGTTCTGGAGTATGAACAAAAAGAGATACTGAGAAAATGCCATAGTAATGCTTATGGAGGACATCACGCTGGAGATAGAACTGCACAAAAGGTTCTACAATCAGGTTTTTATTGGCCTACTCTCTTTCAAGATGCAAGAAAGTTTATTTTATCTTTTGATGAAAGTCAAAGAATGGGTAATATCTTAAGACGTAATGAAATGCCTATGAATTATTCTCTTGTTATTGAACCATTTGATTGTTGGGGTTTTTACTTTATGGGTCCTTTCCCTTCTTTAGAAGGTAATACTCATATACTTGTTGTTGTTGATTATGTTACAAATGGGTAGAAGCTATAGCTACTAAAAGTGTTGATGGTGAGACATCATTTAAAATGCTTCAAGATACTATTTTCCCTAGGTTTGTTGTTCCTAGATATCTTATGACCGATGGAGGTTCTCATTTTATTCACAGAGGTTTTAGAAAAGTTCTTGCTAAATATGGTGTTAATCACAGAATTGCTTCAGCTTATCATCCTCAAACTAGTGGGCAAGTAGAATTATCAAATAGAGAAATTAAATCTATCTTGCAGAAGATTGTTAATAGAACTAGAAAAAATTGGCCTAGTAAATTAAATGATACTTTATGGGCTTATAGAAGTGCTTAAAAAAATCCCATGGGAATGTCTTCTTATAAAATGGTTTATGGAAAAGCTTGCCACTTTCCTTTAGAATTAGAACACAATGCTTATTGGGCAATGAGAGAACTTAATAGATTTTAAACTTGCTGGTGAAAAAAGATTTCTTTATTTGAATTCTTTAGATGAATGGAGAAGTGAAGCTTATGAAAATGCTAAGGGACAATTGGTTTTGTGCCATGGTTCGATGAGTTTTATCAGTTTGTGCCACCCCCACGTGTTTTAAAGTGTCTGTGCCCTACTTGGCTCGCGGATGGCTGCTGATGGCTGGTTTCGTCTGGTCAATGGTTGATCATTAACTTATGGGTGGGACCCATATGTCAAAGTTTTAATAATTTTAGGAAAATGTTTGGATTTTTGAATTTTTGAATATAAGATTCGAACAGTGCAAATTCGAATTTCAAGATTGAATAATTCAAAAATGTGAAAAAAAATCCAGATGTTGCTAATGATTATTTATATATGGGTTCAAAATCAGAGTGTGAAATGTTGTATAGTTTGGTCTGTATAAAAAGGACAAATTTCTAGATCTGTGATCTAGATCGGGAAAAAAGTCAACTTTCAAATTTAAATGTGACAAAAATCTCGGATGTTGCCAATGATATGGGAAACAACTTTGCCAAAGCGAATTTCCAAATCTCTGATGTTGCCAATGATATGGGAAACAAATTTGTCTTGTGTAAAAATGAAAAAATCATAAAACATTGTGCTATACGTGAGTTGATGGGTGGCTGGCTAGCTCGTATACGTGAATGCCGCAGTGCTCGATTCACCTGTGTCCGACCCCATTTTCCATTCTATCATGCTCAGGATGAAGCGAGCGTCCTAATGGGTAAGGTTTTACGCGAGCGAGAGAGAGAGGGTTTCTCCACGATCACAAGCGGGCGGCGCCGTTGGACTATCGGGGAACACCTTGAGTGCGCGATCTGAGCATGCCAATGTTGGCATCATCATGTTCCCACCGATTCCCAACTAATTGGGAAGAAATCTTTATATGTTTGTGTGTAGAACTGTATTTCCTACAACTTTCCAGTTATACGGGTTTGCTAGTTTTGAACTTCCTGTATTGTGCTTTCATGAAAAATAGATCTAGTCTGACCTCCCAGTCCACATTATCATGCTCAGTGTGAGCCGAGCGTCCTAATGAGTATGTTTTGACGCACGAGAGAGGGCTTCTTCGACTACCACGAGCGAGCGGAGCCGTCAAACTACTGTCAAACACCTTGAGGGAATGATCTTGACATGGTCATGTCGGCATCAGTATGGCCATTATCCCATATTCGGCACATATGTGTGTCATGGTATGGGAAACAACGTCGTCGAAGCAATTTTCTAAATTCTTTTTACAAATATCATTTTCCACTTTTTAAGTCCTAAAAATGACATTTTTTGTGAATCAAGTACATAAAATATGGTTCAAAATGACACCCATTTAATTTTCATAAAGAGTAGTACATATTTGATGGATTATCCCTAAATATGAGAATTTTCCTTGCTTGCTACATAACATTGTTAGCCAAAGACCTGTATCATGAGGGAATGCTTCTCCTACTTCCAAATCTTGAGCCTAAACCCTTGCCATTTGTGTCCACCATAACTACCTATTATGTGATATTTTGCGCCACTCCAAGTAATACTTCGTATGCTATCTTTATTCAAAACTATTATCCCTTATTTATGTTAATGTTTATTAGCTCACGAGGAAGTAATAGTTTGGTTTGTTATCTTCCATACTAATTAGGTAACACTTGACTTGCACGCTCCATCTGCTCATCATTAATATTGCAAAGAGCTGGTTAGACCACTATAATATCAAAAGGTTTGAGAAACTTAAAATTAGACACTCCACCATGGTTTCAGATCGATTGGCGGGCACCCGAGGATTCGGTTAGCCATGGTTTGTGAAAGCAAAGATTGGGATGAGTGTCAAGTTGTATAAATAAAGTGCATATTATAAATGCTTGTTACTAAATAATTCGGAACTGCTCTAAACTTGCTTAGTATCGAAGATGACAAGAACTCTATTATCATTCGCTGACAAGGACAAACACCACCCAAAAGCTTAATTTTATGCTCTATATGTTTTCAAAAAACCTATAAAATAGAAAGCTCTGGCACATGCTTGTATCCCTGCTTTCCTCTACGAAGGGCCTATCTTTTACTTTATGTTGAGTCTGTAAACCTATCTCCCTCTATCTTAAGCAAGCATTTGAGTTGTTGTGATTCAACCATTTATACATTTGTATTTCTAACATGACTTTTATTCTTCCTTGTTTAGCACAATGTTGTTATCTAATAAATATGACTTTCGGAGTTAGTAACTACATAAGAGGGCTGTTTTGTAGAGTAAGTTCAATCTATTCACTGATCTCTGACCAAAGAACGAAGTTTGCCAACACCAACTATGATTTTCGTTATGCACCTTATTGTGATTCACCTTTACTTGTTACAAGTTGAGTTATATGAATGGAGTTGTTATCTAAGATGACTCGTGTATTAATAGATGTGATTCTTCTTGTCCGTGAAGGGGTTCGGAGGGAGAAACCAATAATTTTTCTAAATTACGAACACCAAAACTAGTCAGGATCTATCTATCTAGTACATGCGGTAACGGTGGCGGAACTGGTCCCATACCTCTTGTAGACCGAATAGCGGGGATTACGCTCCCACAAAAGCATTGCCGATGAAGCCGACGTAGCCGACCTCAAGGTCGCAGAGAACTTGGCGCGACGAAGTAGATGATGACGCGACGATGTCGACGAAGACCTGGCGCCGACGGGGACGCGGCGTGTCCAGCGGAGGGGGGTTGCGCCGGCGGTAGGGCAGCGGCGGTGGCGAGATGACGTCGCCCATGCATCTCAAATGTGGCGCCTCCGAGTACTCACAAGCATACGGAGCTTAACAACGACCCCCAGCCACTCAGATCCAGCTGAGAACGCAGGAGTAGAACTTTTCTGGAAACCCGCAGGGCAACAACGTCCAGCGGTATAGCTTCGTGCGAGAGAGAAAGAGAAGCGGGCGGAGAGTTAACTCAGGCCGGCATATACAACATTAATAGTATTTTAGATGTATTTAATCCAATTAATATGCCTTGCTATGTAAAGGGGGGGAGGGGGTGTGCAAACTCCCTAGCTCCCCCATGTGGGACTAAACAAAGGAGAGGGGGAGGGGGGTCGGCCGGCCATGGTAGGGTCGAACCAACCATGGGACCGTTCCCCTCCTTGGTGCGGCTCCCCAGCATGGGCCCCAATTGGCCCATTGAGTGGGCTTCCCCTTTTTCCTTTATTTTTAATTAATATTAAATTAATATAAAATAGAATTAATTCATAATTAATATATTTACATATTATTTAATCTCCCGTGGTTCCAAAACATTTTCCGGACCACCCGAACATCTTTCGAACATTCCTGGAACCATTCCAGACCTTCCCCGGAACTCCTTCCGAACAACATGAACCCTTTCCGAATTATTTCTCTCTCTCCATTCACTTCCTATATTATTCCAAAACTATCTCCAAGTGTCGCTAAGACTTTAAGTCTTGTTACGCTACGGTTCGAGAATACTCCAGACATGGTCGAGACCCCTCGCTCGCCAAAGACCGCCAGGGAAACTTGGATGCTTGTTACAGTCTCGTCGAACCATAAACATGATATTCATTCCCTTTGTTCCTACAGTACTAGCTTGTCCAAGATATTATCGTAGACATCCGATGCCCTGTTGTTTCTCGTTACCGACAAAGGTTAATAACTCGTATGTGATATTACATCTCCATGGCCCAGAGTATCTTTCTATTACGTGAATGAACAAATCCCGCTCTTGATCCATACATCTGAACATACTCTTTCGAGATACCCAAGATAGACACCTTTATTGTCATGCTAAATAAGATACAACGTTTGATGCACTCAAAGTACCCTACGGAGCAGCAACAAATACGATCTCACAGTCTAAGGAATAAGCTATCATATTACTTCCTATTGCAAATGATGAACATCGCATAATACGATCTTATTGCAATACTTTGATGCGTATGTCCATCACCTTATTCTACCAATAAGATGACCCCAGTGTCAACCGACGTCATTGTCCATGATCGGGAATCTCAATCAACTGTTGCCCAATGGATTAGTTTATATAGAGACTTACTAGAGACTCTTGTTTTTCTCTCTATCGCACGTGTATTAACAATTCCGATTAATACAATTATAGCATAATACAAAAACATATTATAAACTTATGAGATAATGCGATAAATACTATATATTTATTTGCTTCTAGGGCATATCTCCTTCAGTCCGTATATTGTTTATCGGCACTTCAGTACATAAACCTTGAAGCGAATATTCCCTGGAGGCACTTAATAAAGATAGTTTATTAGGAATATATCAATTGTTCATTATATGTTTTATACCATGCTATAACTGTATTAAGCGGACACATTAATACACGTGTGGTAGATAAACAACCAGGTCCCTAGTAGCCTCTACTAACACTAGTTCATCGTGCGATTGATGATCGAGGTTTCCCCATCATGAGACATGGCGTCTGTTGGCAATTGAGTCATATCGTTAGGTAGAACGATGTGATGGAGTTACCCATAATTTGTAGGACGTAGTCATTACGCCTTCGACCATGAGATCAACTCTTATTGTTATTCCTGGAAGATACTTTGATCGCACCAAACGTCATATCTTATATAGTGTGACAATAATGGTGATACTTTTGGGTATCGGAAGGGGGTATTTGAGACGAGGGGTCAGAAGCGGTATTTGTTAGTTCGTATAGCCGGAGAGATACTCAAGGGCCCACTCGGTGAGATTATGTCAAATGAGTTTGCAAACATGTGACTGGGTCACCAGCTGACATAATATCATAGACGAGTAGAAGATAGTGTTGTCGGTAACGTGATCATGCTAGGTATGGAGATATCTATGAACGAGTCTCGGACACACTAAGTACCGACATGGCAAAATGTTTAAGACTCGACGTCCAGGTTTGATAGATGAAAGTCATTCGTTATATCACAGGGGCTAATTCATGGGGTCCAGGCCTACGAGTTAATCATTGATCAGAGAGGGGTCTCGATCATGTCTGTTATTATATCGAACCGCTAGGGTAACACACTTAAGGGGTTTCCACAAGACAACCGGAAAGGAAAATGATCACCGGGAACGTCCTGGGAATGGTCCGATGGAGATCGGGCAGCAACGAAATAGTTTTCGGAGCTAGAATAAATTATATATAATATGTTTGATATTAATTAGTGTAATTAATGTTTAAATATGATTTTATCTATTTATTTTCGAATTTATTTTGGCTGATTTCCCTAAATGGGCTTTCAGGTGGAAAGAAGACCCATAGGGGGGAAAACCCTCAAGGGAATTCGGTGGGGGAGGCTTGGCCGACCTAGGTGGGCAAAATGGGTCCCATGTAACATCCCAATATTTTGGAATGTTTAAAAAATCACTAAAATTTAAAACTTTTGTTTGATTTAAAGTAAAATATTAAAATACAAATGAAAACCAACTATGAAAGTTTTCAAGCATATTGAAAAAGTTTATTATTTCAAATATCTCAAGTAAACACTAATTTTCTTTTTAAACTTGTTTCAACATTTTATTATCCATTATATTTCCCATTTCTTTAAAAAAAATTATATGTTGTATTCCCCTAGTATACCAAAATAAAATATAAATGGTTACAGCCAAATGAGTTTAAATACTTAAAATCAAACATATTTGGATGTGGATTTTTCATAGAATTTAGTTTAGCCAAAAATAAAATTTATTAAACCCTAGTTTCAAATTTAAGATAAAGTGTCAAATTTGTATTTAACAAATATTTCAAAATTATTAATTTCAAAAAAGTTTTCAAAACATATCCACTAATGTTTTAAAGAATATATGAATTTTACAAATTTTTAGAAATTTATTTGCCTTCATTTGGAGTTATAAATCAAAAGTTTTGAAAGAAATAGAAAAACAGAAAAGAAAAAGAAATTACCTGCTGACGTCACCGTAGACGTCATGTCGTCTTCAACCCCCGGCCGAAAATCACGCCTCCGATTCCTCTCCAAAATCTGGCGAAATCTTCGCGTGAATTGTTTCTGTAACATCCCAAAAATTTGCAAAGATTAAAAACCTTGCATTCATGCATCATTTATCATATAGGCATGGCATTTAAATCACATAAAGAATAATTTCAAATTTTAATTATAAGTTTAAATAAATTTATATTCCATAAAGAGGTTTATTTGAACTCCTTATATTAATCTGTATTTTATTAGATTATTTATCTGGTAAAATGGTATCAAAAAGTTCTAAATTAAATTAGCTTTTCAAAACATATTTTTATGAATTTTTCTGAAATGTTTTGATGAGATTTAAAAATCAAATTGTATTGAAAAGGTTCAAAACAGAAAAAGTGTTTAAATAAAAATCTGTGAACGAGCCGACTGGGCCTAGCCCATCTGCTAACTGCCGCTCGCGCAGCGGTTAGCCCATCACTTCCAGACGGGACCCACCTGTCATCATCTTCCCCAAACCGTGACGAACAAGAACTCACCGAACCCTAAAATGATCCGGATCAAAATCCGTTGGTTAAACGCGTTTTAATCGCTCCCTCCTCCCCCATATAAACCCCCCCCCCCTCCGCCGCCTCCTCCCGAACCCCAAAACCCTAAGGGATCACCCCCAGGCTGCTCGGAAACGTCCGCCGCCGTCCGCCGCGGCCGCCGCCACAAATCTCCACGCCTCGGTGAGAATAGCGCCTCCGAGCACCACCCGAAAACCCCCTGCGACTCCCTGTCATCGTGTGCACCTAACGGACTCATCCTTGTCTCGTCTCGTGCACCAGGGCGACGAAATCATCCACGACCGGCCGCTGCCGTCCGCTGTTCTCCTCCGGCGAGCTTTAGAGGAAGGAGTGGACCACCGCGATCGCCTCCGCCGCGCCATCAAGACCGCCTCGTCGTCACGCTCCGATCGGTGAGCAAACGTCCCCGCCGATCTTCCTTTCGCGAGTAGTGGAGAAACCCCGGCAATGGCTCTGCCGCGGGGAGCAGCTCCGGCGACCCGCGCCGCTCGCGTCCAGCCAGTGCGATCTGGACCGTTGGATCCGGATCGTATGGGCTTGGTTGTTTTTCTTTTTTTGTTAATCTCGTTTAATCTGGTGCGTCCAAGATAAGTTAGATCGGACGGTCTAGGAGCCGATCCGCGTAGAAACGGTATCGACTAATCAGATTGCGACACGTAGCCTCCCTTTTTCTATTTTCGGCAGAATTAGTAAATAAAAACAGAAAATATGTTAAAACTTGAAAAATTCATATCTTTTGATATGTAAGTCCAAATTGGATAAACTTTATATCTACGGATAGCCCTTCTACTGTAGATTATTTCTACATCATTTGTTTTTCCTTTTGATAAAGTATAATTTGTGTATATATCCGAGGAGTATTTTGGCTATTAAATCTATAACTTAAATAATAAAAATGTTTTCCAAATAAATCCAATTGTTTTAGAATTATATTAATGTCCTCTGTCCAGAGAGTGCAACTTGAGTTTTATTTGAAACTTTTCATAATAGAATTAAAGAATTTGGTTGTAGGGCTTAATATTTCTATGTTATGCTCAATATTTTAAATGATTAAATAAAATAATAAAATGTGAAGAAGTGAGTCCAGCTCACTTGGCTAGTGGAGTAGATGTACAACCCAGCCACCCAGGTTCAAGACCTCACGGGGGCGAATTTGGGTTCTTATTATTTAAAAGAAAAACTCGCTGTGGGGGCTTCCCCCACCGCTTTCCTTTCAAAAAAAAATTAATAATAATAAAATGTGGTTCATTGCATTTCATGCATTAATAACAGAGGAAATAAAAAAATTGTAATTATTTTTGTTTTGTTAAGTTCATTGCATATCAAGCATGCATACATACTTTTGTCTTGATATCTTAAGTGTTGTATTTGTGTGTTTATTTATCTTTATGTATTGTTTGTTTCTAGATTGTCAAGAGGAGGAAAGCTTTTCTTGTGATTGTTATTCTTGCTGTACTTGTTCCTCTTGTTACCAAGGCAAGTGACATTCATAATCCACCCAATATTTTCTATATGCATTAGTAGTATATTTTGAGTAGTATGCATGATAGGGATTTTTGAACTATCTTATAATGTTAAGTTAGTATACTTTTAAACTATCCTAGTAGTGTGTAGCCCTCCCCTTCCATGCAGCCATCAAAAGTTTTATTAGATGCTTAGCTATGCTATAAAAAGTGTTTACATACCATGTTATAAAAATGTTGCTAAGTGTTAAACTTAAAATGCATACCTGGGTGGAATTGGTTGTATGGTTTATGTTGAGTGGCTTTTGGGACTATGCTTGTGGTTGTCATTGCCTAGGACGAATGTCTATTCTACTTAGGGCCATGAGCATGGTGGTTGTCACCCAGAAGCGCACTTGTGGACGGCCACCCAGGAACAAAGAGATTACTAAGTCCCTCCAAGTTTAGAAGCTTCCCGTGCAGCCTTTCGACAATGGGCTCTGTCTAGAATTAATAAGTTGTGAGAGTGCAACCTGTCAGCTTGACAAGCAGATGTAGAGTTGGTAGGTGGAACGGGTCTTGCTAGTATGGTTGCATTCTTCTTCTGAAAGT
This sequence comes from Poa annua, assembly GCA_026929855.1. Lineage (NCBI taxonomy): Eukaryota > Viridiplantae > Streptophyta > Magnoliopsida > Poales > Poaceae > Poa > Poa annua. The sequence continues at coordinate 77,448,534 of CM049426.1, forward strand.
TCTTGTCTCAATTCTCTCCTTTCCTTAATGCACTCCGCGTGTATAGGATGTTTGGGTTAATTGAGTCTAAAGGTGAAAGTGCACAACCTCTGCAGAGTCGACGATCTGAGTACTCAGCCGTGTCCCCGGTGATGGACTACTTCGAGCAACTGGACAAGGATGGGCGGAAGAATCTCATCATAGCTTTCATAAAGTAAAATTTGACTAAGGAAAGAATTATTGGTGCACTTGGGCTTCATCCCTTGGTGCCAGTCTTCGAGAAACAAAACTGTTTTACAAAAGATAGGAGAAAACTGGCTTTCTGCAAAATAGCCTACAACTCCACCAAGCCAAATATGCATATAGAATTAGACTTGTCATAAATTATCCACCATAGTCACTTGCCAATACTTCATTGTATTGACCTCCTTCGGGGGCTGCATATTCAAATGTGTAGGTAATTCTGATGAGGAATGAGTTTGGACTCGAGTCTACACCCAACATGTCTGCCTGTGGCGCATGCTTGAAGAAGAGGCTATTTGCTATTGCTTTCGTTGTGAACTCTGAATATTTTAGCTAGTCTTCATGACTATGCACTTTGTAATAAAGCTATACTTAGCTAATTTGTGGATCTCGTTGTAGTAAATTGATACTTATGCAATGATACTATATATTTTTTACTGTGGTGCTGGCAGTGATCCAGGGACTAGCACACAACACAGGTGTTCCATCTTATTTAAAAGATGGGGCGCTACAAAATGGTATCAGAGCAAAGTGTTGCCTGTAGGTTTGAGCCCTTAGGATTGGTTAAGCCTCTTTTTTATCATAATATTAGCATCTTTGAAGTATGTTGGATCCTAGCGGCATAGTGGGATGAAGCGGCCCGGGACTAACCTTACATGTCCGCGTACATGAGACCTGTTCCACAATTATAAGTGGCTGGCCGGGTGTCTGTCTCTCTCACTATAGTGAATATCCGACTTACAAAGAGTTGATAATAGTGTTGATCACCTTTTAGAAAAGAACCTTTTTTTTCTCTAAGTACTTAAGTACACCACAACTAGTATTTCTTACCTTGTGTCCTGTTTTAACAAACTCTACCCTTATCACTTAAGGATGTCGTTCTTCGTGTATCAAACCACGGAGGACTTCAGGGACATGCGCTTTGGAAGATATCTTGTGGAGTTGGTAGAACTGTTGGCACTTCCAACACCCATCATCAAGGCAAGCCAGCTGAAGCACTTCAACAAATAAGACTTATGGGGAATTTGTCTTTACCAGCAAGGGCGCTAGACTGAACCCAAGACCGAAGACATCCAGTACAAGTCGATTAGTGACTCCTTGGAGAAAGGGCTGAATCTCGTCACGCAGGAGCTAATAGGACGTCTTTGCTGGCAATTTCAGGAGGAGTTAAAAGACCACTACTTTTCTAATCTTGGCCAACGTGATGAACATGGGATACCCTACCTTGTTAGCGAGGAAGACAAAAACAAACCAGAACCTTTATACCCTTATCTCCAAGACTTAGAACTTCACCTCTTGCAACTCGAAGAGGATAGGCGCAACGAGCTGTTGAAGAATGATGAAATAATGGCCCAAGTCAAGGAGACTCAAAAGAAGATTGAAGCCCAAGAAGAGGTGGCCAACGCTCAAGAAGAGAAATTTCGACCTCAAGAGAAGAAGTTCCAAAATCAAGAAAAGAGAATTAGAGACAAAAACAAGGAGATCAAGACCTTGAAGGATGAAATTTTGAGCAACGACGTCGAGTTCGAAGCTGATCGAGATTTGATCGAGACTCTACGCCGTGAGAAGAGAATGCTACAAGAGAAGATTGAAGTCCTGGAGAAGGAAGCGATCGAGACTCTGCACAGTGAGACAACAATGTTACAGGAGAAGAACGAGGCTTTGGAGAAGGAGGTGAACGACTACAAGGAGATACTTATGAAGGAAGGCATCACCATCGAGGAGGTCGAAGAAGATGAAGGAGACGTCATGGACGAAGTTTAGACTTAGTAGTTGGACCACCATATTCTTCCTCGTTTAGTTCGTCATTCTTTTTAAAACTTTGATCTCCAACTTGTGGTGTGACAATGTTAGAATGATTGGTTTGCAGACTCTGTCGTTTTACTTAAATCAACTTAGAATACCTGTTTCGAATTGCTAAGTAAATTTTTTTTAGTTGTCTTTTGAGTGTTGTTTGTGTCGACTTGATTGCTTTGTGCATGGGTAGGATTTTTCTTCTCTTAGTTCTATCTATCTTTCACTCATCTATGCTGAAAAACCCTACATATGCCTCCTCGTCGTGATACCGACAACAATGATGCCATGCAACAACTGATGGCCGCTCAAGCTCTGTTGATGAATATGATGACTCAATTCATTGCAGCAACCAACAACAACAACAACAACAATCACAACAACAACAACCCGCCACCTCCACCACCACCACCTCCAGTGGACAGACTTGCTATATTTCCTAAGGCTTAGGCCTAATAAGTTCTCCTCTGCTACTGAACCAATAGTGACGGATGATTGGCTCCGTTCAGTCAACAAGGACTTAGTAACTTGTGAGTGTTCTGAGGCAGAAAAAGTGAGGTTCACTGCACACCTATTGGAAGGACCCGCTGCATTGTGGTGGGAGACTTATCAAGTGACTCATCCTTTGGATGGCATGACTTGGGATGAGTTCAAGGAAGGTTTCCGGAATGCTCACATCTCCTCTGGTATAATGAACCTGAAGAAAGAGGAATTTCGCAGCTTGAGGCAGGGAGGTAGAACTCTGAAGGAGTATATGGACGACTTCTGTATGCTATCAAGGTATGCCCCAGAGGACATTGATACCGATGCAAACAGGAAGGAAAAGTTCCTCAATGGACTTAGGGGAGAACTGAAGATACCCTTGTCTGTGGCATATACTCCAAACTATCAAGCTCTGCTGGATCAAGCTATCACCCTGGACAACAACATAAGAAAGGAAGAGAATAGGAAGAGGAAGTTCAGTGCAAGTAAGGTTCATTCTGAAGGGACTTACAAGAAACCACACACCTCTGAAGTCAGTAGCCATAAACCCTGGAATCACTCCAACAATGGTAGTGGCCAAAAACATCATGGTCATAACCACAATGGAGGATACAAAGGAAGCAATGGAGGATACAAAGGAAATAATGGAGGATACAATGGAAATAATGGTGGATCCAGGGGAAACCATCACCATGGCCATAATCATGGGAATGGTAATCACCGCCCTAACTATGAAGGGAAGAAAGACTTGTCTAATGTGACTTGCTTCAAGTGCAAGAAGACAAGACATTATGCAACTGAATGCCCAGAGAGGAAAGCTGATGAAAATTCTAAGCCCAATCCTTTCCAGAAGGGACAAGTGAACCACATCAATGTGGAAGAAGTTCATGATGAACCCGATGCTGTGATTTGTACGTTCTTGCTCAATTCCTTTCCAGCATTAGTCTTATTTGATACTGGAGCATCTCATTCATTCATATCAAGAGCTTTTGTAAACAAACATGGGTTAGCTGAGCAAAGTCTAGGAAAACCTATTAGGGTAAGTTCACCTGGAGGGGAGATGTTAGTAAATTCCGGGTGTAGGCAGTTAGACTTGCAGATCGGAAAACACACCTTTCCAACAGACTTTATCATCCTAGAAACCCAAGGATTGGATGTTATCATCGGAATGGATTGGATGACTCGTTTTGAAGGAATCATAGACTGTGCAAATAGAGCAATCACCCTCACCACCCCAGAGAAAAGGAAGATTAAGTTCAGATCAACTTTCGAACTTAAGAAGGTTAGGCTAAATTCTCTTAAGGGGGTTAGCCTTGGTGATGTGCTTATTGTCAAGGAATACCCAGATGTTTTTCCGAAAGAACTACCGGGAATGCCACCCGATAGAGATGTAGAGTTTCTCATCGAACTGAAACCGGGAACAAGACCAATAGCTAAAAGACCTTATCCTATGGCCGTCGATGAATTGAAAGAGCTCAAGAAGCAACTGGAGGAACATATCCAGAAAGGATTCATTCGTCCAAGTTCATCGCCATGGGGAGCACCAGTCTTATTTGTTAAAAAGAAGGATCAAACACAGAGGCTAGTCACGGATGATAGAGATATAAACAAGCAATTTATCAAAAACAAGTACCCGTTACCCAAGATAAATGAACTATTTGACCAACTAGAAGGTGCTTGTGTTTTCTCAAAGATCGATCTTCAATCGGGGTACCTCTAAATGAAAGTTAGAGAAATGGATATACCCAAGACTGCATTTGTTACGAGATATGGCTCATACGAGTACACCGTGATGCCTTTTGGATTAACCAATGCTCCAGCCTATTTCATGAATATGATGAATAAAGTGTTCATGGATTTTCTGGATAAGTTTGTGGTAGTGTTCATAGATGATATTCTAATCTACTCAAAGAGTCAAAAAGAACATGAAGAGCACTTGCGTCTAGTATTGCAGAGACTACGTGAACATAAGTTGTATGCCAAGTACAGCAAGTGTGAGTTTTGGTTAGAACAAGTCGGATTTCTAGGCCATATGGTGTCCAAGGAAGGTATAGCGGTGGATCCTGAAAAAGTTTCAGCTGTAACTAATTGGGAACCACCGAAGAATGTTGGAGAATTACGAAGTTTTCTGGGCCTAGCAGGATACTACCGACGATTCATTGAAAACTTCTCCAAGATTGCCAAGGCCTTGACGGAATTATTAAAGAAGGAGAAGAAATTTGAGTGGACTGAGGCATGCGAAGCCAGTTTTCAGGAGTTGAAGAAACGTCTGGTTTCAGCCCCAGTTCTATGCTTACCTGATCTGGAGAAGGAATTCCAAGTGTACTGTGATGCTTCACGCCAAGGCTTGGGAAGCGTGTTGATGCAGGAAGGCAGAGTGGCATCCTATGCCTCTAGACAGCTCAAGAAACATGAAGCAAATTATCCAACTCATGATCTCGAGTTAGCATCAGTAGTGCATGCCCTGAAAACTTGGAGACCCTACCTGATGGGAAAAAGATGTGAGGTATTCACGGACCACAAAAGTTTGAAGTACAGTTTTACACAGAAGGAATTGAACATGAGACAAAGAAGATGGTTGGAACTTATTAAAGATTATGATCTAAGTCTCCAATACCATCCGGGGAAAGCTAATGTGGTAGCAGATGCTCTGAGTCGTAAAGTGTATGTGAATGGCCTTACAGCATGAGAATTACCCGAGGATTTATGCAAGGCATTCAAGGACCTCAGATGGGAAGTAGTACCTGAAGGGTTTGTAACCTCATTAGTTGTACAACCTACTTTGATGGACAAGATACGTGAAGCTCAGAAAGGAGACAAGGAAATAGAAGAGGTCAAAGTCAATCTAAGAGCTGGAAAAGCTAAAGGATTTCATGAGGATGAGCAAGGGATTTTGTGGTTTGAAAAACGTGTATGTGTGGCCAATGATCCTGATATTAGGAAGTTAATTCTGCAAGAAGCTCATGAGACCCCTTATTCCATTCATCCGGGAAATACCAAGATGTATATGGATGTGAAGGAGAGATTTTGGTGGAATAATCTGAAAAGAGAAGTAGAAGAATACATCGCTAAGTGCGATGTATGCAGTCGAGTAAAGGCAGAACATAAGAAAACAACAGGACTCTTACAACCTGTAACGCCCCGGGATTTATCCCAATTTAGTTTTTTTGTTTGTTTTTCTTTTGCATCATCATATCATCATGCAATTGTCATTTCATTTGTTTAATTGCATTTAAATTTAATTCAACACCTTTCAAATTCAAATTCCACTTTTAAATTCTAATTGCAAATCAATTTAATTTAAATGTGATATTTAAATTATTTTCAAATATTCAAATTTATATATTAATTGTATACTTTTGAAACTATAAATATTGTTCAAAAGTCTATACATCTTTTCTTTTCTATTTTTTTTAAAATACAAGAACATAAAAGAATGTTTAAAAGAAATAAAAAAAATTGCAGAGGAAAAGAAATTACTCCCTGGGCCGTTTTCTCTCTCTCCTTGGCCCATCTCAGCCAGCCCGAAGCCCACACCCCCTCCTTCCTCCTCCGTACGGTCAACGGAGACAGGGAGAAAAGCGAGCTCCCTTTCCACCTCAGCCATGGCGCCCCCACCTCGCCACATGCTCCCTCTCCACCCCTTTAAATCGAGCCGCACCTCGCCCCCGGAACCCTAAATCCTCCTCCCTCTCCCTCCTTGCGCCGCCGCCAGCCTCTCTTCCCCTTCTTCTCCTCTCTGTTTCTCTCAACACCGAAACCCCACCACCACCTCGCCGTCGAGCCGCCGGACCGCCACCGTCGAAGGGCCACGAGGCCTCCCAGCAGTAGCTCTGCGTCGTCACCTCCCTCCTCCCCCGAAGTAATCGCGCCGGGCACCCGTGAGGGCGAGTCCCTCTTCTTCTTCTTCTTCTTCTTCGCGTCCGACGAGCTCCGCCGCCACGATTCCATCGAACTGGACACCCCTACTCCGAGAAACTACTCCGAGGACACCACTGTGAGCTCCCGGTTCCATTTCCCCTCTCCCCCGGCTCATTTTCTTTCCCCACGTAGTCGAGTCCGTCGTCGCCTAGGTCCGGTTCCGCCATGGCAGCGCGAAGCTCCGCACAATATGCTCCCGGTGCTTCGCACCGTGCCTCCTCTGCCCTCGGAGAACACACACGCATGAACCTCCACCCGCACGCACACCGTAACTGCACCGCACCCTCTCCTGGACGCGCATCCGAGATCGATCCGTCCTTGTTCGCTGTCGTCGCTGAAAAAGTCTGAACTTTTGCTCAGAATTCAGTTTCGTCACAGGTTTGTCATTCATCTTCGTGTAAAAAACAAACTTGTGCTCGGTGTATCAACATCAGCCGATCAGCCCAGTGGCTAGCGCATCGATCCGAACCGCGCGCGCAGTCGCGGGTTCGATTCCCCGGCTCTGCGGAATAAAAGACACTCCTTTTATTTTTCCGCAGCCCCTGACAGGTGGGTCCCTCTAGTCAGTGAAAGAGCCCCTGTAATTATTGCACCGAGCCCCCGGTGCTCCCTGTTTTCACGTCTTAGCCCCCACCGACACTACTTCTATCACCATTAGGTCCCCGCCTTTTGCAGTTTAGTCCAGAAACTTAATATGTTAATAACTTTAATTCTATAATCCCAAATCAGATAATCTTTATAGGTATTTATATCAGAAAAATGCAAGGAACATTAATATGACATTTGTATGCCATTTTGCATCTGTTATTTTAATTTCTTAGTATAATTTGTTAATTGCAACTAAATAATTAAATATGGAATATTAGGAGTAATAAATATATAATGCCCTATTCCATTTAATTTAATTAGATCACCCATGCCATGTGTTGCCATGTTAACCAATATTTAATATTGCTGGTAAATAAATAACTTGAACCTAAATAGTAATTGTCGGGGTTGCTTTCCCGCTTAATTTGAATTACCTACATTGTATTGCATCTTGCCATGCCATGCATCATTCTCGTATGATCATGCTGAATCTTTTGTCGTAGTTGTAAAATGCATCTTTTACGCTTTCCAGTGTTTGTTGCTTCTTCGCGTTTACGACGTTGAGATGTGTGAGCAACGACAAGATCTGCTTCCATGCGGGATTCCAGGCAAGCAAAGTTTGCTTGTTTACCTATACATTGTCTTTCATTCCTGCCGTTGATCTCTGATACCCTAGTATTCGATTCTTATTGCGATCCCATCACATGTTTATCCTGCAGCCCATACAGCTTTATCCCCACATCCTAATACCTGTTGCATGTTTATCTGTTGGCCTTGCGAGTCGTAGCGCATGCTTAGAGTTGTTTGTGCGAGTCGTCTGTATATCTTATTCAATTTCACCTATTTAGCATGATAGGTTATTCTACCTTAATAAAATGTTGTCTTATATTGGGGTATTATAATTAAAAGATAAGGCACTGGCGGAAGGCCTTGCGAGGTGCTTTGTTCTGCTAAGTGTCGACCTAGGAACTCAGTTCTTGTCCTCGGATCCAATTTTGAGCGCACTAACCGCTTGTGGGAGGCCCTATGGAGCCCCCCGCGGCTTCAATCTAATCCGCCTCTTATCCAAGGCGCCGCAAGTAGTTCGGGCTTTCCATTTGATGCATGCATAAGGTTACCTAACGATCTCATGATGATGGAGTAGTCGATTCTCATATAGGGTGGCACGTTCTTAGAGTGCTATGAAGGTCGTATCCCGCGGGCACTGAACCTGATTAGCCGTGCACACAATCATGCGGTTCCCTGGATGGGTTGTAGAGAAAAGAATTGCCGTGTTGAGATGCCCTAGCTTCTGGATTTGCTTTTGGGGTTGATCGAACGAGTACGGGTCCAGTAGTGCACCCCTGCAGGGTATAATCTTATCGATGAGCCGTGTCCACGGTTATGGACGACTTGGTGATGATGCTGGCTAACAAGATCATAGACAACTTACACCTAATCATTGTTAATTAACCTGACTAGTAATATAGAATTACTTACACAATAATTGGTAACTAAAATTGTTCAACGTGTGAGTTTCCCGAATTGCTTCCTCATACTTGGTTGAGGGGGTTAATTCGAGAATGGGATATGATTGGTGTTAGTACTAGATGTTTATTTTATGCGCTCTCTTATCCCTCTCTGATTAGACGGAAGTTGTAGCGTGTCTCTTTACGTAGCTAGTGTTGCTGCCGCTAAGTCCACCTCCCCTATATTTTGGGAGATGGTGTAGAAAGTAGGCAAGTCGGTTTTGCTTGCCAGGGAGTGCCCTGACCCTATTTTGGGATGTGCTTTATGTGCAGTCAACAGGTTTGAAGTCTGACGACGTTAGCTTGGGAATCCCTCCGGCTTGGCTGGGCAGGGATATGGCGCCATTGCTTATCTTCAGGACTCTTAGTCCAATTTGTATCTTATCCGTAGTCGGATACTATTTCGCTTCCGCTGTCATTTGAATCTTTGTATTGTATCATTTGTATCTTGACTCGTTCGAGTCCTTGTTGTAATTATATCTTCTGTTGTATTTTTGGATGTATCGGAACTGTTGTAATGTTATCACAATTCCACCCACATAATGCACATGTTTCGGCGTGCACATTATGTCTGGTGGGCGACCAAAAATCGTTATTATGCGGATTTTGGCGGAATCGCTTAAATCTACATAGTACCGATTTTCGGGCGTCACACAACCTTTGAAAGTACCGGATTGGAAGTGGGATTCTATTGGGATGGATTTCATCACCGGATTACCAAGGACCAGATCGGGTTATGATTCCATTTGGGTTATTGTTTGTCGCCTAACCAAAATAGCTCACTTCATACCCGTGAAGACCACTTATACAAGTGCAAAGTTAGCAGATATTTACATGAAGAGGATTGTGTGCCTTCACGGCGTTCCTAAGAGTATCGTGTCTGATAGAGGGACCCAGTTCACTTCTCATTTCTGGAAGCAGTTGCATGAATCTTTGGGAACCAGATTGGAATTCAGTACGGCTTTCCACCCGCAAACAGGTGGTCAGACTGAAAGAGTGAATCAGATTTTAGAGGATATGTTAAGAGCTTGTGCGCTCGACTATGGATCTAGTTGGGATGATAATATACCCTACGCTGAGTTCTCCTACAATAACAGTTACAAGCCAGCATTGAGATGGCACCGTTTGAAGCCTTATATGGAAAGAAATGCACAACCCCACTTTTATGGAGTGGTGTAGGAGAACGGAGTTTCTTTGGACCTGATATAATAAAGGATGCTGAAGAGAAAGTCAGGCTGATTAAGGTTAGATTGAAAATAGCACAGTCACGCCAGAAAAGCTATGCAGATTCCAAGCGTAGAGAAGTCACCTATGAGGTGGGTGATAGAACCTATTTGAGAGTGTCACCACTCCGGGGTGTAAAGAGGTTTGGAATCAAAGGAAAGTTAGCACCCCGATTCATTGGACCATTCAAAATTCTTTCTCGCGAAGGTGAAGTTGCATATGATTTAGAATTACCCGAGGTTCTGTCTGTTGTTCATAATGTGTTCCATGTCAGTCAGTTGAAGAAATGTCATCCCGAGATGATGGGAGTTCCTTTAAAGGATACTGTACCTCTCGAGGAGGTACAATTGGAGAGTGACCTGACCTACGAAGAGAAGCCCCACAAGATATTACAGACAGCAGAAAGAGTCACCCGTACCAAAACCATCAAGTTTTGGAAAGTCCAGTGGAATCATCACACCGAGGAAGAAGCCACCTGGGAACGAGAAGATGACCTCCGAGAAGATCATCCACACCTATTTGCTGAACTTTCCGAAGCTCGAGGGCGAGCTTCCTCTTAAGGGGGTTAGTCTGTAACATCCCAAAAATTTGCAAAGATTTAAAACCTTGCATTCATGCATCATTTATCATATAGGCATGGCATTTAATTCACATAAAGAATAATTTCAAATTTTAATTATAAATTTAAATAAATTTATAGCCCATCTGCTAACTGCCGCGCGCGCAGCGGATAGCAACCCAGACGGGACCCACACCTGTCATCATCTTCCCCAAACCGTGACGAACAAGAACTCACCGAACCCTAAAATGATCTGGGTCAAAATCCGTTGGTTAAACGCGTTTTAATCGCTCCCTCCTCCCCCATATAAACCCGCCGCCTCATCCCGAAGCCCAAAACCCTAAAGGATCGCCCCCAGGCTGCTCGGAAACGTCCGCCGTGGCCGCCGCCACAAATCTCCACGCCTCGGTGAGAATAGCGCCTCCGAGCACCACCCGAAAACTCCCTGCGACTCCCTGTCATCGTGCGCACCTAACGGACTCAACCTTGTCTCGTCTTGTGCACCAGGGCGACGAAATCATCCACGACCCGCCGCTGCCATCCGCTGTTCTCCTCCGGCGAGCTTTAGAGGAAGGAGTGGACCACCGCGATCGCCTCCGCCGCGCCATCAAGACCGCCTCGTCGTCACGCTCCGATCGGTGAGCAAACGTCCCCGCCGATCTTCCTTTCGCGAGTAGTGGAGCAACTCCGGCAATGGCTCCGCCGCGGGGAGCAGCTCCGGCGACCCGCGCCGCTCGCGTCCAGCCAGTGCGATTTGGACCGTTGGATCCGGATCGTACGGGCTTGGTTGTTTTTCTTTTTTTTTGTTAATCTCGTTTAATCTGGTGCGTCCAAGATAAGTTAGATCGGAAGGTCTAGGAGCCGATCCGCGTCAAAACGGTATCGACTAATCAGATTGCGACACGTAGCCTCCCTTTTTCTATTTTCGGCATAATTAGTAAATAAAAACAGAACATATGTTAAAACTTGAAAAATTCATATCTTTTGATCTGTAAGTACAAATTGGATAAACTTTATATCTACGGATAGCCCTGCTAGTGTAGACTATTTCAACATCATTTGTTTTTCCTTTTGATAAAGTATAATCTGTGTATATATCCGAGGAGTATTTAGGCTATTAAATCTATAACCTAAATAATAAAAATGTTTTCCAAATAAATCCAATTGTTTTAGAATTATATTAATGTCCTCTGTCCAGAGAGTGCAACTTAAGTTTTATTTGAAACTTTTCATAATAGAATTAAAGAATTTTGTTGTAGGGCTTAATATTTCTATGTTATGCTCAATATTTTAAATGATTAAATAAAATAATAAAATGTGGTTCATTGCATTTCATGCATTAATAGAGGAAATAAAAAAATTGTAATTATTTTTGTTTTGTTAAGTTCATTGCATATCAAGCATGCATACATACTTTTGTCTTGATATCTTAAGTGTTGTATTTGTGTGTTTATTTATCTTTATGTATTGTTTGTTTCTAGATTGTGAAGTGGAGGAAAGCTTTTCTTGTGATTGTTATTCTTGCTGTGCTTGTTCCTCTTGTTACCAAGGCAAGTGACATTCATAATCCACCCAATATTTTCTATATTCATTAGTAGTATATTTTGAGTAGTATGCATGACAGGGATTTTTTAACTATCTTATAATATTAAGTTAGTATACTTTGAAAATATCCTAGTAGTGTGTAGCCCTCCCCTTTCATGCAGCCATCAAAAGTTTTATTAGATGCTTAGCTATGCTATAAAAAGTGTTTACATACCATGTTATAAAAATGTTGCTAAGTGTTAAACTTAAAATGCATACCTGGGTGGAATTGGTTGTATGCTTTATGTTGAGTGGCTTTTGGGACTATGCTTGTGGTTGTCATTGCCTAGGACGAATGTCTATTCTACTTTGGGCCATGAGCATGGTGGTTGTCACCCAGAAGCGCACTTGTGGATGGCCACCCAGGAACAAAGAGATTACTAAGTCCCTCCAAGTTTAGAAGCTTCCCGTGCAGCCTTTCGACAATGGGCTCTGTCTAGAATTAATAAGTTGTGAGAGTGCAACCTGTCAGCTTGACAAGCAGATGTAGAGTTGGTAGGTGGAACGGGTCTTGCTAGTATGGTTGCATTCTTCTTCTGAAAGTTCTTGTCTCAATTCTCTCCTTTCCTTAATGCACTCCGCGTGTATAGGATGTTTGGGTTAATTGAGTCTAAAGGTGAAAGTGCACAACCTCTGCAGAGTCGACGATCTGAGTACTCAGCCGTGTCCCCGGTGATGGACTACTTCGAGCAACTGGACAAGGATGGGCGGAAGAATCTCATCATAGCTTTCATAAAGTAAAATTTGACTAAGGAAAGAATTATTGGTGCACTTGGGCTTCATCCCTTGGTGCCAGTCTTCGAGAAACAAAACTGTTTTACAAAAGATAGGAGAAAACTGGCTTTCTGCAAAATAGCCTACAACTCCACCAAGCCAAATATGCATATAGAATTAGACTTGTCATAAATTATCCACCATAGTCACTTGCCAATACTTCATTGTATTGACCTCCTTCGGGGGCTGCATATTCAAATGTGCAGGTAATTCTTATGAGGAATGAGTTTGGACTCGAGTCTACACCCAACATGTCTGCCTGTGGTGCATGCTTGAAGAAGAGGCTCTTTGCTATTACTTTCGTTGTGAACTCTGAATATTTTAGCTAGTCTTCATGACTATGCACTTTGTAATAAAGCTATACTTAGCTAATTTTTGGATCTTGTTGTAGTAAATTGATACTTATGCAATGATACTATATATTTTGTACTGTGGTGCTGGCAGTGATCCAGGGACTAGCACATAACACTGGTGTTCCATCTTATTTAAAAGATGGGGCGCTACAGTTCCCTCTCCTGCCCTATTTATACCCCACGCCCTCCTCCGTCTTTCCCCTCTCCTCCCTCTCTGTTTTGTGACGCCAGGCCGCCATATTTGCTCGCCGGAGTTCATCTCCTCCGCCGCCGTATTTCTTCCATTCCTGGCGAGGTAAGCTACCCCAAGCCCCGAGGCTCCGTCCACTCCACTCGTCGTGTCCGTGCGCAACCCCCTGATTTTTGCCGTGATTTTTCATCCGTCAGATCGTCGAGTCCGTGCTCGACCCGAGGGTCGCCGCCACAACCACCACTCCTCCACGCCGTTCCAGGACGGGCTCGAGCACGCCGTCTACACCATCGCCTTCCCCACGATGCACCGCACTCGAAACCGTCCTCCTCGAGTCCGGGGGTGCACCGGAGCCACCGGACCGTCCTCGCCGAGCGCAGCGCCGCCGTCGTCTCCGGCGACCAAAAGCGCCGCCCGGTGAGCTCCTTCTCCTGCGCCGTCCGATCGGTTTTCTACGGCCCCGATTAGATCCTTTAGATCTAAATCCTACGGGCCAGATTGAATCACTTAACCCAGTCAGCATGCACAGTCAGCGCCCAGTCAGATCCCAGTCAGCAGCCACGTCAGAAATTGATTTCCTATTTAAATTAAATTGGCTATTTTACAAAAAAGCCCCTGCCACTTAGATTTGTTATAACTTTTTACTCACATATCCATATCCAAATTCAAAGATTTTTATATATTTGGAAAGCTCTTGACATGTAGAATATTTTAGATCTGTTAGAATTCAAATTTAACTTAGTATAAATTATTCAAATTTCAAATGGATGATTTGAGTATATTTGTAATAACTTCAAATCTTTAAAACCAAAAATTGCAAATAAAATTGTTTTTGAAACTTTGGAGTATTTGTAAAATGATGCCTCTGTTATAAAATAATTTTGAGTATTTTTTTGATGATTTAATACTTATATATCTAAATTAAATAGTTTGAATAATTTTGACATAACTATTAATAGAAACATTATTTTTGAATAAATCCAATTGCTATAAATTCAATTAAATCCCTTTTGTCCATTAACACCATTTATAAGAAAATTGTGTTATAAAAAATTATTCACATAAAACTTTAATGTATATGTTTTTCTTTTTATATTTTTCAAAAATAGAAATTAACTAAATTGCATTTATAGCCTCATGTATTCTTTATAAATATCACAAAAATTTGTATGATGTTTCTTATGATTAAAAAGTGCATTTCATGCTTAACTTATTATATTATATATAGTTATACTCCTCATAGGAAAACTTCTCACTTCCTTTCTTTAAGTTAGGATTATTTTCAACTTAGTATTTTGGTAAAGTGCTATGCACTTATACACTTAGGATTTTCAACATGGAGCTAGAAGGCCAATGAAGTACTTAGCCAAAACAAGACTTCAGAAGTATCTTCAAAGAGTAGAATCACTTACAAGAAAATCAAGAAGAAGTCATGAAGACCAACCAGCTATATTTTCTAAGTCTTGCTTCTTCTCTCTCTCTCTTTTCTCCTTTTTCTCTTAGCCCTTATGATGACTAAGTTATATTCAGGACCAACCTGGAGGCTATCAACACCATCAAGTCTCCAAATCCATCAAGCCTACAAAATTGCTATGAAGTCATCACATCAAGAAGAAAAGGAAGCAAGGAGAAGATTCTACATTCTTCTTTCTATCTGTTCCCTCTTTCCTAAATCTTGTCTTTCACTTTAGACATATACAATTTTTGATCATGTTATTACCATCTTGAAGTTCGTTGCATCCTAGCGGCATAGTGAGATGAAGCGGCCTGGAGACTAACCTTACATGTCCACGTACATGAGACCTGTTCCACAACTTAAGTGGCTGGCCGGGTGTCTGTCTCTCTCACTATAGTGAATATCCAATTTACAAAGAGTTGATAATAATTGTTGATCACCTTGAAGAATATACTTGTATTTTCTCTTAGTATTTTGCTCATCATGCATAACATATTTTTGTATTGTTATTTTTGTTTGTATGTTTATGTGTGTTTTGTTTGATGTGTTAGAAATTTCGGAGGGAAACGACAACAGTTGCAGTTGCTGTTTCTATTCTTCTTGTTGCCAAGGCAAGTGGCACACCTCATAAATTCCCAAGTATTTTATATGCATAAGTAGAAATATTTTCCTTAGCATGTCTATGACTTAGTAGTATTGCTATGCAAGACCTGTTTAGAATTCCCTATTCCATTGTGTCTAGGTACCTATGAAATGACTTAGTAGAATTTTGATGTTATGCAATTGATGAAAGGTTTTATAAAATGTTAAGTGGCTACTCAGGACCGTGTCTATGAGGGTTTTCACCTGAGATAGTCTCTACTATACTTAGGATCATAGTATGTGGGGGTTTTTACCTGGGAGTGCACATCCACTAAGTCAATGAATCATCTGGGTGGATTCGTTGTTTGGTTTATGTTGAGTGGCTACTTAGGACCATGTCCATGAGGGTTTTCACCTAAGATAGTTTCTACTATACTTTGGATCATGAATGTGGGGGTTCTCACCTGAGAGCACACTTGTGGAAGGCAACCCAGGAACAAAGGGATGTGAGGAATAAAGGGAGAAGAAGGTGAAGAACTCAAGTAGTAGTATTCCAAGTAAAGACTATAGCTGATCAAGGACAATGGAGGAATCCCAACATTCTAATTTTTTAATAAAATTTTGATAAGTAAACAACAGTGGACTACTCAGGACCATGTTCACGGGCGTTTTCACCTAAGATGGTTTCTAGTATACTTAGGACCATTGACTGTGGGGGTTTTCACCAGAGGGTGCACCTAAGGACGTGATATCTTTTGGCTCACCTGGGTTAACCAGTGTGCCAAATTATGATGTTAATGAGTTTGTTTTACAAAAGAGTTAGGCAAAACTGGTTTTATGCAAAATAGACTTGAACTCCACCAACCAAATATGCATACAGGTTATAGAGTTATTCCATTAAGTGTCCACCATAGTGTCACTTGCCAGATCCATTTCTAATGGAATCTGACCCACTCTGTTGCAAATTATTATTTGTTGCAGAAATATCTGACGAAGAGTGAGGACTACGTTTGGGTTTCGAGTCTGCAACAACATGTTTTCGCCTGTGACGTATCATGAAGTTGGAGGCTCATTGAAGATTTATTTCAGCTGCTTTATTGTTTTGAGCTAGCTTTAAGCAATGCAAAGATGTATCGAACTATTTATTTTACCAAGTCTGGATTATTCGTGTAATATTGATACAATGTTGTGATATTCATCGTAAACTGTGAGTGCAAATGAATCGATCCAGGGGTTTACACTATACACAGATACCTGCCATATTTTAAAGTGCAGGTACATTTGTAGCGTACCTGCTCTTTAAAATAAGGCAGATACCTGTGTATAGTGCAAATCCCTGGATCGATTCGTTTGCACACACAGTTTACGATGTAATATCACAACAAAGTATCAATTTTATTACATCGATGATCCAGACTTACAAAATATTTGATACAAGTTGCATAGCATAAAGCTAGCATTGGAAAAGTACACAGCGGAATACAATAGCAGTGAGTCTCTATAACTTTCATGCTGCCACAGGCGAAAACATGTTGGTTGTAGACTCGAAACCTTTAACGAAACCTCACTCGTCATCTGCTCAAATCTGCAATAAGAAAAATATTGCAACAACGTGGGTCAGATTCCATTAAAAATGGAGTCTGCCAAGTGACACTATGGTGGACACTTATGGAATAACTCTAAAGCCTATATGAATATTTGGCTGGTGGAGCTCAAGGCTAATTTGCATAAAGCCAATTTTTCATATCTTTTTGGAAAACACTTTTCTTAAAATCGACGAGTATGGCATGAAAACCATAAATCTCATCTTCCCTTGTTCACCCATCAAGTTTTATTTTGAAGTTGGAATGATGGAATCCTCCGTTGACGTCCTTGATCAGCTGCTCAAAATTGTCCGTAACCGGGGACACGGCTAAGTACTTAGTTTTACACTCTGCAGAGGTTGTGCACTTTCACCATTGTACCCATTCAACCCATGGTATCCTTTACACACCATTTGTGACAAGGAAAGGAGAGAATGAGACGAGATCTTTCAGAAGCATTTTCCCTCCCACCTGGCTTGACCCGTTCCACCTACATCCCCCTACATCTGCTTGTCAAGCCGGAGAGAGTCCACGCAACCTAATTGATCAAGCCAGAGCCCATATGGCAATGGCTGCACTGGAAGCAATCGTCACTCGGAGTTCTTCAGATCCCTCTGTTCCTGGGTGGCCATTCTCAAGTGTACATACGCTAGGAACCATAGAAATGGACCTGAGTAGCCACTCAACATAAACCATCCGACCAATTACCACCCAGGTGTTTCATTCTTAACTTAGTAGAATTTAGATTTTCACAAAACAACATTTGCATAGCAACAATAATTCTACTAAGTATTGCATCGGAACCTAGACACAGGAATAAGGGATTCTACACAGGTTTAGCATAGCAACTCATGCATATAAAAATACACTAAGTAATGCATATAAAAATAGGAAGTTTATGAGGTGTGCCACTTCCCTTTGAATGTTGTCGTTGTTCACAACTCTTTTCAACAACGAACGTTTGCTCTCCGTTTAATCTAACAATAATAGCAAACAACAATACAACAATCAACAAACAAACATGCTCATATCCAATGAACCACAAGTTTTGTAAAACTCCTAAGGAAAGCATGTCATGTATGATATGCAAATTATTTCTAAGGGCTAGAGATGCATGTTATGCTATGAAAATCTCTTAAGTTAATGCAAGGCAAATAGGTGGGTCAAGAATGACTAAGGACTAAGGTCTTAAGTTGGATAACATACTTTTTTTTATATCTTCTTGAAACAAGCACTCAAATGGCTTAGCCATGAAGTGCAAAATACTTAGGGAAAAATACTAAGTCATTTGTTCAAGATGATCAACAATTATTATCAACTCTTTGTAAATTGGACATTCACTATAGTGAGAGAGACAGACACCCGGCCAGCCACTTAAATTGTGGAACAGGTCTCATGTACGTGGACATGTAAGGTTTGTTTCCAGGCCGCTTCATCCCACTATGCTGCTAGGATCCAACAACTTCAAGATGATAACATCATGATCAAAATTTGTTTAAGTCTAAAAGACAAGATTAGGAAAGAGGGAAAAGATAGAAAGAAAGTTGTATTTGTCCTCCAGGCTTCATCT
The DNA here is from genome assembly GCA_026929855.1 of Poa annua. Lineage (NCBI taxonomy): Eukaryota > Viridiplantae > Streptophyta > Magnoliopsida > Poales > Poaceae > Poa > Poa annua. The sequence continues at coordinate 77,466,925 of CM049426.1, forward strand.
CCAGACTTGTAACTTTCTTCTGGATGATGTCTTGATTGAGTTCTTGGTAGTCTTGATGAATCTTCAGACTTGATGATTCTTGTATCCTCGAGGCTGGCCTTGGATTTACTTAGTCTTCATGAAGTCTCAGAGGAGAAGAAAAGACAGAGAGAGAGACTTAGAGAATAAAAGGGGGTTGGCCTTCTTGAACTTCTTCTCAGTTTTCTTCTAAGTGCTTGACATCTTGAGGATGCTTCCAGAGCCTGTTTTCTTCTAAGTCCTTCATGAACTTCTTCTTGATTTTCTTCTAAGTGTTTCTTCTTCTTGAAGATACTTCTGGAGTCTTGTTTTTGGCTAAGTCCTTCATTGGTCTTCCAGCTCCATGTTGAAAATTACTAAGTGTCTAGTGCATAGCACTTTTCCCCAAAATACTAAGTTTGAAAATAATCCTAACTTAGAGAAAATGGGGAGGAGTTTTCCTTATGGAAAATATATCTATAAAATATGCTATGCATGAAATGCAATTTTAAATCACAAGCAACATAACACTAATTTTTGTAAATTTTATAACATATGCATAAAGTTATAGTTTGAAATTTAATTAGTTTCTAATTTGCAAACATAATAACAGGAAACATATAGGTTAGAGTTTTATGTGTTTTATATTTTATAACACAATTTTCTTTATAGATGGTGTTAATAGCCATAGGTGGTTTAATTATATTTAATGCAATTTGATTTAATCAAAATTAATATTTCTATTAAAAGTTATTTCAAAATTAGTCAAACTATTCAATTTAAACTCACAACTATGAAATCATTCAAAATTTACTCAAAAATATTTTATAGCAGTGGCATTAATTTACAAATATTCTAAAGTTTCTAAAACATATTTTTTTGCAATTTATGAATTTATAGATTTAAAGTTATTTCAAATATACTCAAATTCACCATTTGAAATTTGAATATTTTATACTGAGTTAAATTTGAATTTTGTCAGATCCAAAATATTCTACATGTGAGGGGCTTTCCAAATATATAAAAATTATTAAATTTGGAGTTGTGGTTAAAAAGTTGTGACAGATCTAAGTGACAGGGGTGTTTCTGTAAAATTGCCAGTTAAATTTAATTAAGGAAATTGTTTTCCACGTGGCAGCTGACTGGGCAGTGACGTGGCTGCCACGCGGCGCTGACGTGGATAAGTTAACAGATCTGGGCCGTCAGATCTGGATCTGACGGTCCAGATCGGATCGTACCGCTTCGTCCTCAACATCTAATCTGGGCCGAAGGAATTCAATCGGACGGCGCTGGGGGCGTGGACCATACCGTGGCGGCGCAGTGGTCACCGGCGATGAGGAGACGGCGGCGCGGCTCGGGATCGAACGGTCTCGATGCTGGAGTTGCTCCCCGGACGCGAGAAGATGACCACGACGTTCGGCGTGAAGCTGCGACGGCGAAGGGGTCGTCTACGATGAGCAGCGCGTCCTCGAGCAGTGCTGGTTCGTGGACGATGGCGCGGCGGGTCCGGCGAGCTCCACACGCGACGATTTGCTGCGAAGGAGATCGAGAGAAGGGGTCAGGGAGGTGGGTATCGACACGGGGAAGAGGATGGGCGGGGTCTCGGGGCTTTGGGCAGCCTACCTCGCCGGGGATGGAAGAAATACGGCGGCGGATGGTGCGAACTCCGGCGAGCTTCTCCGGCGGCCTGGGGGCACGAATCACTTAGGGTTTGAGGGGGAAAAGATGCGGCACGGCTGGGTATTTATGGTGGCGGGGAAAGGGATAGAATCCCGTACGAAAACGGCACGGAATCGATCTCCGGATCGCTGCGGATTTCTAGCAGGAGTAGGTTTCGGAGGTTGAAGATCTGCTGACGTCAGCATGACGTCAGCAAGTATTTTTCTTTTTCTGATTTTATTTATTTAATTTATATCTTTTGATTTAAATGTCCAAATGATGTCAAATTAATTTCTAAAAATTTGTAAAAATAATATCTTGCTGTTAAACCAGTTGGGGGTATGTTTTGAATATTTTTGAAAATTAATATTTTGGAAATATTGATTAATTACTAATTTGACACTTAAAGTTAAATTTGAATTTCTATCTCATTTAAATTTTCCTTTGGCTAAAATAATTTGTAAAAATACCCACATTTCCATATGTTTGAATTTAAGTTATTTAAACTCATTTTCAATTTCTAAATTCATTTTTGTCTTTCGTATAATTATTAATGACATAACACAACTATATGAAAATGGAAATGATAATGTATTCCTTTTTAATTGAAAATAATTTGTGCAACATTATATTTTATGCATTTGAAACTCCATAACAACTTTGGAAAGGATTTTTGTTTTAATTCTATTTTTATTTAGAATATATTAATCATTTCATGCTTTGAAATTAGATGAAATTCATTTAAGCAAATGAAATGTTTATTTGGCTAATTCATTTATTTAAATTTTATGAGGTTTAAAGTTATACACTATAGGCTTGTAATTTCCAAACTATATTTTGAACTTAGTTAAAGGAATGAAAACCATTTAGCAATTATATACCATTTTGAATAATCTTATATTTATGAATAGATATGGCTAAGTGGTTTAATTTAAATACTTATAAAGAAACTAATTTATTTAAAATAAAATGATTTGTAGTTTGTAAAATATTTGTCAAATTATATTTTAAGGTTTTTGAAACACACTGAATAATAAATGTTTAAACTGTGACATTTGAAATATTAAACTCATGTTTGAAGTCTTTCATAGTTGGTTTCCTTATGCATTTAATATTTTATTTTAATAAAAAGAAAAGTTTTAAATTTTAGTGATTTTTGAACATTCCAAAATGTTGGGATGTTACAACATTACATCCCACCTAGGGCCGACGCACCATCTTGAGCCACACCGGGCATGTGGGGACAGTCCCACATTGTCTGGCTGGCAAGTTGGCTCCCCCCGGGGAGCCTATATAAGAAGGGGCACGCCTGGCCTTTTAATTCACCAATTAATTTCTCTTTTCTCTCTCGATAACGTGATTCCCATTGTCGGAGTCGCGGCGAGAAGAGAGGGGGTCTATCCACCATAGCCCGATGCCGCGCTGCTGGTGTTCCGGTCCAAGTCTTCCGCTGCTCGTCCTGGACTGGAGCTTCGGAGGCCGTCGTCTTCACTGTATGTGTGTAACGCCCTGCGAGGTGCTGTGTCAGCGGTGCTCGGAGGCCTACTTCCTCCACCCGACCTCGAGGTCATCTTCGTCGTCATCGTCGCGCCGAGTTCCTCGTGACCTAGAGGTCGGCTACGTCGTCTTCGTCGTCAATGCTTGTGCGGGAGCATAATCCCCGCTTTTCGGTCTACAAGGGTATGTATTCCGATCTCCGTCGTATTACTATATCTGCATAGTATAGATTCTGGCTAGTTTAAGGATATCGGTGCTAGGAAAATTATTGTTTTTTGCCTGCGATCCCCTTCAGTGGTATCAGAGCCGATCTATGCGTAGATATAGTTGTATGCTGTTAGAACCCGTGTACTGCACGGGGGCACCGTTCCTGTTATTTGCTACCCTCTAGCGTGCACTAGTGATTCCGGCAGTATTGATTTGATGAAGCGGCCCGGACCGACTTTACACGTACGCTGGCGCGCGACTGGTTCCACTACTGACATACGGCTTGTACCGTATCTGTGGCTGGCGGGTGTCTGTCTCTCTCTCTTTAGCTGGCTTTGCATTTTTAATGGAGGGCCCGAAAGGGATGCTTAAACATGCAATTATTGGATCGTTGTTGTGGTCATAAGTTCGTAGGTAAGAAGCGGTACTTTTTAAGACAGCCCCAAGCCACGTAAAATAAGCAAAAGATAAAGTAGAACGCGTCTAACTTTATTTTGCAGGGGCAATGTGATATGGTCAAGGTAGGTTTATTAAATTGTTTATGAAATTTGGGTGCCAAGAAGACCATGGCGAATGGACTATATAACATCACATTACATTTGATGTTTTGAGTGCATCTTATATTGTGTGATTATATATTAGAATATATTAGTTACACGGTGGTAGAAATATATGATGATCCCTTCAACATACCACTAGTGTTCTTCCTTCGACGTGCACCACCAAGAAAGTTCTACATTATGAGGCGGGCCGTGACGATCGGGTGTCAGACATATCGCCGTTTGCATATAGTGGGTGTAAGCCATGTTGCACGCGCGTTCGTTGAAGGTTAATGTGGCGAGCCAAGCATATGCAAATATGTCCTCAGAACACGGAGGCCGAAAGGTCGAGCATGAGTCACATAGTTGTTGTGATCGACAATTCGTTGTCCACCCTTGAAGTTGTGTTGCCGGCTCTGACGATGAGGGGTTGCGCAATCGATGGGGGTCGTGTAATCGCTGAAACGACCAGGAGGGATGTTCGTTTGAGTGGGAGTTCTGATAGTTATTTTTAAAAATACTAGAACTCAAAATATAATGAACAAAGTCATGTTTTGCAAAACCTTTGTAGATATTGACTATTGTGATAGCTTCTTTAAAATTAGGCGCAATCCTACGATTGAGAAACTTAAAAGGTTAGGTCCAAACTTCATAGTTTTATACTTTAGCTTGAGGATACTGCTTGTTTGAACCGTTAGCTCTTTGTGATACAATACCCGCTAGGAGATAAACCTGGAGATTCCGCTAACAAAAGGATAATTTGGATTATCAGGTTTTGTGCGGATGATATTATCATAGTCCAGTGTATGCTATGATCTCTTCCATAGAGAATCAGTGGTGGGTACGAGTTATTAGATCGCGAACAGATCGCTAAACTCGGGATACCCCTAAAGTTGGGTTGATGAAGATTATCAGTACGTTGACTGTTCTTCTTCTCAACCAAGATGGAAGAGAATACACACATTGAAAGAGCACGTGGCAGTCATACTTCATGACACTAGTCATACTTGATGACATTGATCATACTTTATGACATATAGTCATACTTGATGAACATTGAGACGCCTCGCTCAACTCGATCACTGGATGACAGACGTCGTTGCCAAGTGCAAATGCTTTGTCATAGACTATTTTATGCAAGGGGAATCGTTCACCTTCATGGTTCTTGATTACGTTGGAAGTATCAAGAAGATGAAACAGATCGCCGGAAGTCATCAATGATGATGGTGTATATATGATATACACGTTATGAATGTTTTACCTAAGAAAGTACTCGCAGTAGTGACTAAGCTTTTGATTCTAGTCATGTTTTATGAAAACCAGATTTACTACTTGAGTGGCTTGAAGGATGAGGCGACTTTGCGTGTTGATAATGGCAGACAAATTGTTGTGATGGCCATAGACACTCTCCATCTAGATATACCATTTGAATAAATTATTTTATGATCGCTTGTTAGTATGTTCGTTATAAGTGTGTCTCCTCTAGCGAGACAATTTTCATATATGTTAGTGACAAATTCGTTGTCCTATATTTATGAAGTAATGATCATATGCCGATTTTAATTTAGATGGTAGAAGCTCCCACATTCATAATATTAATGCCAAAGGATACAAACTTAATAAAGACACCACATATGTGTGGCACTGCCGTTTAATTCATGTCAATGTTATAGTCAATGAATTAGCTCCATAACGGATGAATCTACAAGTCCTTAGATTTGATCTTTTGACACTTGCAAGATAACTAAGACACCATTTTCGGAAAACGGGCATATAACTTATTGATAGTCATGCATATAGATGTATATGGATCAATGAACTAATTGACGTGTAGTGGAGATCTTTATTGCGTAAACTTCACTGAACGTTTTGAGTATAACTTGTTGAGAATCGTGCATATGGGTGTATGTGAATCAATGAAGTACTTTAACGTGTAGTGGAAGTGTTTATTTCATAGACTTCATGAATATTCCGATTAGATATATGGATATCCACTTAAGGAATGTTAGTCTGGAAATTTTGTTTCGATCAAACAAGTTCAAAATGAAGTAGGAAATAAATTTAACAAGAAAATCAAATTCCTGCGATATAGATCGAGGAAATAAAGATTTGAGTTATAATGTTGGCACGTCATTGGAAGACTTGTGAGAAGAGTTCCACAAATTACGTCGCATGGAACACCATAGTGTTATGGTATGTTAGGACGTCGTAATCCCACCCTATCGGAAAGTGTGTGCTAAATAAATATCTTATCGAATTATTGTGATCATTAGAGTCATATGGTAGAAACGTAACATTCACGTTAGATAATAGGGACACCATTTAAATCCATGGAGACAATACCATATGAGTGATGGCATGGCTTTTAGCCTAGATTGTCGTTTCAGTAATTTAGTGTTTCGATGTGATCAAACCTAATATGGATTAATCTTTGTAGTGTACCGTACCTAAAGAGTTACTTGGGTACATGTCTCACGACATAGGCAAAATCGTTGCCGGAATATACCTTGCGAAAGAAATAGTTTCTTGTCCAAGGGTATAAGTGGGAAAGAAAGTAGAGCAAGGAAAAGTTCATGAACTTTCTCTCCAGACATCAGAGTGGCGCAACCGAAAGTGTTTTCGGCGTCATGCTCCACAGCTTGAAAGAAGATGATGATACAAGAGCAAGATGCTCTGAGCTCATACTAAGAACGTAGGCGTACGAGGTTGTGTTCCACACTATGTGTTATGCCAATCTTGTTATGAAGGTCATGTTAATGGAATATGATAGGCCTACGAACTACGAAGAAGAGATGGTAGACCTAAGTCCGAGAAATGGCTATGAGTCATATATGATCGGAGATAAAATCCATGTACGATTACCAGGTAATGACTTGGGAGATCTTCTTGACGGCATCTAGGCTGTTAATAGAATATGGAATTTTATGAGAGAGTAGACACTGATAAGGATCGATTTGTCGTGAAACAGTTCCGACAGATTCAAAAGTTGACCACTACGAGATTTTGTCTCAAGTGGCGAAGACTAAATCTATTATGGGTCGTTTAGCAATTACTATAATTTCAAATTGAGAAATTGATAGATGGATAAGGAAACCATGTTTCTTAATGGTATCATTAAGAAAGAGTTGTAATTAGTACACTAATGGTTTGGTGATCCTGCGGATGCTAAACATGTATGCAAACTTCAGTTGTCCATTCATGGGTTGAAGCAAGCATATCGGAGCTGGAATCTTCACTTTGATAATGTGATCAAAGGATTTTGGAGTTGTGCAAAATAGTTGAAGAAACTTGCATTTGCAAATAAGTGAGTGGGAGCTAAGTAGCTTTTCTTGATCTTATATGTGAATGGCATGTTTGAGTAGGAGCTAAAAGAAATTCCCTGGTCTTATATACGGATGGCGTATTTAAGTGGGAGTTAGGTGTCATTCGGATTTTATATGTAACGACATATTAAGAATGATATAAATCCTCTAGTTAAAAGTATAAAGGATTATTTAAGTGATTAAATTTTTCTATGAATGAAGTTTGGAGTATTAGGCATCGATCTATAATTGTATAGATAAAAAAGGGGCTTAATTACATTAGGTCGGAATATTTTCCTAGATTAAGATTCTGAAGTGTTTCAGAATAGAACAAGCGAAGAAAAAGGTTCTTGCTTGTATGACTAGGTCAACTATAAAGTTTATATTGGCATTTTTAGTGATAGCAAATGATGTTCGACATTATCTATGTATCAGACATAGATGCTATCAGACTGAAAGCTCGACTTGGTATGACCCAAGTTCTTGGTTGAAGAACGGGTTCTATAGTGATCCTTGTGTGGATCAATGAACAAACGTTTAGTATATTCTTCAGTGTCTATGAGAACTGAAGATATGTTTTCTGGTAAACGGTAAGAGTGGAAAGCAGACTTGTCGTAAAACGGTTACGATGATGCAAGTTATGACACTGACCCATACAACTAGAAATCTCATATAGGAGATGTCCTTTGTTTTAAGAAAGACATGGTTAGTTTGCGAAGATGCATATGAATGCACTGTCACATAATCTACATAGGTATAGAAATATATGGCAACTTCAGAAGTAGCAAGTGTGATTGGACTGAACAGTTTTTCGAGCATATGTGGTCCCCTTAATAGATCTCTTAGACTTTTAAGCCCATGCTACGCGAATGATCGAGTCTTGCTCCATCCACTAGGTCATATTTCACCGTCATTGTAAGATACGGGATGATGTCAAACTAGGTGACATAGAAATGTTGCAAAGCACATATAGGTCTCAATGTGTGAGATATGTTGACTGTATTCCTCTTCCACGAGACAAGCATGCACCAAGATGCTATGGGTGTTGAGCTTTTACCAAGTTGTAAACTAGATTAAGTGTTACTCTAGTGCACGTGGGAGACTGAAGGGAATATGCCCTATAGACACTTAATAAAGATAGTTTATTAGGCATATATCAATTGTTCATTATATGTTTTATACCATGCTATAACTGTATTAAGCCAAAACATTAATACACGTGTGGTAGATAAACAACCAGGTCCCTAGTAGCCTCTACTAACACTAGTTCATTGTGCGATTGATGATCGAGGTTTCCCGATCATGAGACATAGCGTATGTTGGCAATGGAGTCATATCATTAGGTAGAACGATGTGATGGACTTACCCATAATTTGTAGGACGTAGTCATTATGCCTTCGACCGTGAGATCAACTCTTATTGTTATTCCTGGAAGATACTTTGATCGCACCAAACGTCATATCTTATATAGTGTGACAATAACGGTGATACTTTTGGGTATCGGAAGGGGGTAGTTGAGACGAGGGGTCAAGAGCGGGATTTGTCAGTCCGTATAGCCGGATAGATACTCTAAGGCCCACTCGGTGAGATTATGTCAAATGAGTTTGCAAACATGTGACTGGGTCACCAGCTGACATAATATCATAGACGAGTAGAAGATAGTGTTGTCAGTAACGAGATCATGCTAGGTATGGAGATATCTATGAACGAGTCTCGGACACACTAAGTATCACCATGGCAAAAGGTTTAAGACTCGACGTCCAGGTTTGATAGATAAAGTCATTCGTTATATCACATGGGTTAATTCATGGGGTCCAGGCCTACGAGTTAATCCTTGATCAGAGAGGGGTCTCGATCATGTCTGTTATTATATCGAACCGCTAGGGTAAGAAACTTAAGGGGTTTCCACAAGACAACCGGAAAGGAAAGAGATCACCAGGAACGTCCCGGGAATGGTCCGATGGAGATCGGGCAGTGACAAAATAGTTTTCGGAGCTAAAATAAATTATATATAATATATTTGATATTAATTAGTGTAATTAATGTTTAAATATGATTTTATATATTTATTTTCGAATTTATTTAGGCTGATTTTTCTAAACGGGCCTTCTGGTGGAAAGAAGGGCCATAGGGGAAAAAACCTCAAGGGAATTCGGTGGGGGAGGCTTGGCCGGCCTAGTTGGGCCAAATGGGGCTCACCTAGGGCTGGCGCACCATCTTGAGCCGTACCAGGCATGTGGGGATAGTCCCACATTGTCTGGCTGGCAAGTTGGCTCCCCCGGGGAGCCTATATAAGAAGGTGCACCCCTGGCCTTTTAATTCACCAATTAATTTCTCTTTTCTCTCTCGATAACGTCATTCGCTTTGTCGGAGTTGCGCTGAGAAGAGAGGGGTCTCTCCACCATAGCCCGCTGTCGCGTTGCTGGTGTTTTGGTCCAAGTCTTCCGCTGCTCGTCCTAGACTGGAGCTTCGAAGGCTGTCGTCTCCACCGTATGTGTGTAACGCCCTGCGAGGTGCTGCGCTAGCGGTGCTCAGAGGCCTACTTCCTCCAACCGACCTCGAGGTCATCTTCATCATCATCGTCGCGCCAAGTTCTTCGTGACCTAGAGGTCGGTTACGTCATCTTCGTCGTCAACGCTTGTGCGGGAGCATAATCCCCGCTTTTCGGTCTACAAGGGTATGTATTCTGATTTCCATCGTATTACTATATCGTTCTAGAAAAATTATTGTTTTCTGCCGGCAATCCCCTTTAGTTGTATCAGAGCCGATCTATTTGTAGATATAGTTGTACGCTGTTAGAACCCGTGTTCTGCACGGGGGCAACGTTCCTGTTATTTACTACCCTCTATCGTGCACTTGTGATTCCGACAGTCTTGAGTTGATGAAGCGGCCCGGACCGACTTTACGCGTACGCTTACATGAGACTGGTTCCACTACTGACATATGGCTTGTACCGTATCTGTGGCTGGCGGGTGTCTGTCTCTCTCTCTTTTTTTAGCTTGCTTTGCATTTTCAATGGAGGGCCTGAAAGGGATGCTTAAACATGCAATTATTAGATCGTTGTTGTGGTCATAAGTTCGTAGGTAAGAAGAGGTTCTTTTTATGACAGCCCCAAGCCACATAAAATATGCAAAAGATAAAGTAGAACGCATCTAACTTTATTTCAAAGATAAAGTAGAATAATTTACAAAAAAAATGTATTTATTTCTGCCTGTTGTACAGATACATGTATATGAACAAAAATACAGGAATATTACAGGATTTAAAGAGACATAACATGAACAAGATATATTTGACACATCACATTACTTATACATATCACATACAGTAACAAGTGCCGAATCTTACACAAGTCATGCTCATACACAAATGGAGCTCGAAATACAAAAGTTCATCATTTCATACATATAGTGATCAAATAGAGTACATCGGCGATGATGGTGATAGCAAGATCAGCGGTAGGCCATGATCACGTAGCCATCTTCAGAATCGACGCCAGGCATAGTTTGTACAGTTCCTTCGTCGCCCACGTCCTGGTGTCCTGTTGCATATCTAGGCGTCTTCCGATCTCCCTCTGAGTCAAATCTGGAGATGGATTGGTAAGTATGAGTTAATAACATAAATAGAGTGTGAATAATTCATCTAAGTGCAAAAGTATACAATAAAGAATTGTCGTGTCTCGAAGGACGACACCGGGGATGCGAGGCACCCCCTTTGTAGATTCGGCAGGGGCGCGAAGGAGGCTGGGAACGTCTCCCGGAGGACGATCGCCGGTGAGTTCTTCACTCGCACTCTGATCTCGACGTGGTAAACGAACAAGGAGAGCACACAACGATCTACCCAGGTTCAGGCAGCCAGGAGGCTAAAAGCCCTACTCCTGCATGTCTGGATAGATGATCGGAACATGGTGTGGCTACAATGGTGGTGCTCGTTGGGGTACCCGGAAGGGTAGCCCGACTAGGAGGAAGGAGAAGGACCGATCCTTGCCCGGAGTAGATCACCTTCCTTCCCTTCTCTCTCTCAATCTAGCCTAGCTTGGAGGTTGTCTTCCTCCTTGGGACAGATGGAGCTTCCTTGCCTACTAAGCTACCTTCTCTCTAGAGTTCGACCTTGCTTGGACCTTGGACCATCATGTTTCTAGTTCGACCTCCTCCTCGCCATGGCCTTGGTCCTCCTTTTATAGGGGAAGGGGATCCCACATAGGTGATGCGAGGAGCGTGATTGGTTTTGGCGGGAGGCAACCCCCTCCATGGCGTAGACGTCGAAGTGGCCTCTTCTCCTCAAAGTATCCGTCGCCGGGTTGGTGAGGTCTCTTCCACCTTTGGGGAAAGCCACGGGCAGGGACTGACATGAAGGAGATATACCCTACAGGCAAAGAAATATATAGTATTTATCATATTATCTTATAAGTTTATAATATGTTTTTGTATTATGCTATAACTGTATTAATCAGAATTTTTAAAACACATGTGATAGATAGACAAACCAGGGTCCCTAGTAAGCCTCTATATAAACAACTTCATTGGGCAACAGTTGATCGAGATTTCCCGATCATGGACAATGACGTCGGTTGACAATGGGTCATCTTATTGGTAGAATAAGGTGATGCACATACGCATCAAAGTATTGCAATAAGATTGTATTACGATGTTCATCATTTGCAATAGGAAGTAATATGATAGCTTATTCCTTAGACCGTGAGATCATATTTATTGCTACTCCGTAGGAAACTCTAAGTGCATCAAACGTTGTGTCTTATATAGCATGACAATAAAGGTATCTATCTTGTGTATCTCGAAAGAGTTTGTTGAGACATATGGATCAAGAGAGGGATTTGTTCATTCACGTAATGGAAAGATACTCTGGGCCCACTCGGTGAGATTACGTCTATATAGTTGCGTAGCTTATGACTAGGTCATGGAGATGTAACATCATATACGAGTTATTTAACCTTTGTCGGTAACGAGATACAACAGGGCATCGGATGTCTACGATCACATCTCGTACAAGGTAGTATCATAGAAACAGAAGGAATGAATATCATGTTTATGGTTCAACGACGATATTCAAAGAATGCACAGGGACCGTCACAGTCATCCAGGCCTCCCTGGCGGTCATTGGCGAGCCAGGGGTATCGACCATGTCTGGAGTATTCTCGAACCGTAGCGTAACAAGACTTAAGGTCTTAACGACACTTGGAGATAGTTTTGGAATAATATAGGAAGTGAATGGAGAGAGAGAAATAATTCGGAAAGGGTTCCGGTTGTCCGGAAGGAGTTCCGGGGAAGGTTTGGAATGGTTCCAGGAATGTTCGAAAGATGTTCGGGTGGTCCGGAAAATGTTTCGGAACCACGGGAGATTAAATAATATGTAAATATATTAATTATGAATTAATTATAGTAGTTGTCCTTGTTGCAGTACGTTCAACCTCCTCCTCCCCATGGCCTTGGTCTTGTCGAGATAGTACAGAGAGGGGTACATAGATTCATCGTCCGAGTGAAGTGCGAGCTAGTCTTCATGTTGCTATCCCTTCCTTTGTAATAGTAGTTGTCCTTGTTGTACTTAAACTGTGTTGGTAGTACGGATGGTTAACTATGTACTAGTAGCTATCTTTGTTGTACTGAAACCTTGGTGGTTGTACTGATAGCTAACTAAGTGTCATGTTGTGATCTTTTCTATGAGAAGTTGTCATCCTTGTTATCCTACAGTTGTAATTGTTTTTTGAGCAAGTATTCTTCTTTGAAATTTTTCTTCGCCGACGTTAAGTGTCTTGTTGTTCTAATATCCATTGTCTCCAGGATGATGAACACCAGGAAAAACCGCAATGCGGAAGGCAGTGAGCCGCCACCGATCACTGAGTTGCTTGGGCAGATTACCCAAGTCCTGGCTCAAATGGCTGAGCATCAAGCCTATCAGAACAACCAGGGGCATCGCAATGAAGGCAATGCACGTATGACCGTCAATGACTTCCTCAGTCTGGGCCCAAGGAACTTTGCTTCCCCCACTGAGCCTCTCGAAGCTGATGATTGGCTTCGCGAAATGGAAAGGACCCTTGCTTCGCCCACGTGGCTGAGCAAGACAAGGTTCCTTACGTGGCCTACCTGCTTAGGGGAAAGTGTGCCTCATGGCGGGAGAACTTCCAGGCTATGAGAGCTCCCGGGGTGGTTACCACTTGGGGGGATTTAAAGTGAGCATTCCTGCGCCACCACATCCCAGAAGGTCTCATGGATAGGATGCGCGAGCAGTTTAGCTCACTGACGCAAGGAAAGATGGACGTCATGGAGTACAACGGCGAGTTCAATCGCCTTCTCGTTACGTTGGAGATGAGGTGAACACTGAGGCCAAGAAGATGGCCAAGTTCCGCAAGGGCTTAAACCCCGTGCTCAAGTACAAGTTGAACCTCGTCAAGGCTGATAAGTTCGAGGACCTCGTCAACATCGCGCTCAATGAGGAGCATGGGCACAACATATTCGAGGAGTCGCGCAAGCACTCTCGTGAGAGCAACTCTTCTTCATCCTCAATCTCCGCTGCTCCTGCTCAGAAGCGTCGGATCTGGGTGCCCAACAGCGCATTCGCACGAGCTACCTACATGCCAGGACCTCCAGGACTCACGCCTCGCCCAACGAACCCGGCTATTGCTATGAGGGGTTTCGGAGGACCGCCAAGGACAACAGGCGCTCGCCCCAACATGACCTGCTACAAGTGCGGGAAAACGAGCCACTACTCCAACAATTGGCCGGAGAACCATCTTCCTCCACCACCACCTCGCCCTGCTCCAACTCAGGCGATCGTCCGCGCACCTGCCACGACTAGGCCTTTTGTCCCCAACAACAAGAAGCTCCAGAAGTTGTTCTTGGTACACTACCCGTTAACTCTATCTCTGCTAAGGTGTTGTTTGACACAAGGGTATCACATTCTTCTGTATCGGTTAGCTTTGCGGATTTGCATGGTCTAATTCTTGATCCTCTGCCCAAAAACATCGCGGTTACTTCCCCCGGCATGCAAATGACTTCTTCCAAGATAAGTCATGACAATGAAATCCAAATTGGAGGTCACGTGTTCTTGGCGTCTCTAATAATTCTCGGCAATTCAGACATTGATGTCATTCTAGGCATGGATTGGTAGAAGGCCAATCAAGCTATGATAGACTGTTCCACAAAGACTGTAACCCTTTCTCATCCTTCTAGACAGATAGTCTATTCTCCAAACCAAACCTTTTCATCTCAGCTTTTCGCTCTCAATGTTGAACCTCTTCCTGCTATAGAAGCTATTCCAGTGGTCCGAGATTTTCCTGACGTCTTTCCTGAAGAATTGCCAGGTATGCCACCTGACAGAGTCATTGAGTTCGTCATTGAACTAGAACCATGCACTGCTCCTATCGCCAAACGTCCTTACAAGATGGGCCCCAAAGAACTGGCTGAACTTAAGGGACAGCTCGAAGAGTTGGAAAGTAAAGGTCATATCCAACCTAGTTTTTCTCCTTGGGGTTGCCCTACTGCGTTTGTCAAAAAGAGGAACACGACTGAGCGACTGGTTGTTGACTACCATCCTCTGAACAAGAAAGCCATCAAGAACAAGTATCCTCTTCCTCGCATCAATGACCTGTTCGATCAACTTGCTGGTGCTAAGGTTTTCTCAAAGTTGGACTTGAGGTCAGGTTATCACCAAATCAAGATCCGCAAGGAAGACATTCCAAAGACAACTTTCACCACTCGTTATGGTCTCTATGAATACACTGTCATGTCCTTCGGCCTCACAAATGCTCCGGCAACTTTCTCACGTCTCATGAACTTCGTTTTCATGGAATACCTCAACAAATTCGTGGTACTCTATCTCGATGACATTCTTATCTATTCCAAATCCAACGAAGAACACGAAGAACATCTTCGTCTTATCTTGTTGAAACTCCGAGAACATTGTGTTCCCCTGGCAATAAGCTCAAATCGTGGAAGTATCTTCACTTCTCGATTTTGGGATAGCTTTCAGAAAGCCTTGGGTACCAAACTTCTGTTCAGCTCCACTTCCCATCTGCAAACAAGTGGACAGGTTGAAAGGGTGAATCGAATTCTGGAGGATATGCTTAGAGCTTGTGTTATCTCCTTTGACATGAAATCGGAGGATTGCCTTCCGTATGCTGAGTTCTCCTACAACAACAACTTCCAAGCAAGTCTAGGCATGGCTCCCTTCGAAGCTCTCTATAGGCGCAAATGCAGAACTCCTCTGAATTGGTCTCAAGCTGGTGAACGTCAATTCTTTGGCCCTGACATGATCCAGGAGGCTGAAGAAAAGGTTCGCATCATTCGTGACAATCTGAAGATTGCCCAGTCTCATCAGAAAAGCTGTAATGAAAGCAAGCACAGGGAGATGGTCTATGCACCTGGTGATCAAGCTTACCTTCGTGTCACTCCTCTGAGAGGCACGCAACGCTTTGGCATCATAGGCAAGCTCGCTCCGCGTTATGTTGGTCCTTTCAATGTTCTTTCAAGGCGTGGTGAATTGGCCTACCGTCTGGAACTTCCTCCAAACCTCTCCAAAGTGCACGATGTCTTCCACGTGTCACAACTCAAGAAGTTCTTCCACGATCCAGGACGTGCAGTGAGCATGGATCAATTGAACTTCGAGAAGATCTCTCTTATGTGGAGCAACCTATTCGCATTCTTGATGAAGCTGAACATCGCACACGTAACAACAGTGTCAAGTTCTACAAGGTCAAATGGTCTCATCACTCTAACAAGGAAGCTACATGTGAACGTGAAGACCACCTCCGTGCCGAGTACCCTGATCTCTTCGTCTCTCCATGAAGAATCTCGAGGCGTGATTCCTTTAAGGGGGGGGGGGGGGGGGGAGTTTGTAACATCCCAAATGTAATGCCTTGGTAGAATGTTGTGTTTGTTGTGCAATAAAGAAAACATCATGGCATCATTTCATTTATCACCTCATTTAATTAAATTCTTGCATTTAAATTTAAATCACCCACTATTAAATTCAAATGCAATTCAAATAAATTCAAATGTGATGTTACAAATCTTTTCGAATATTCAAACTAGTGAATCAATTTGTCAATTTTGAAACTATAAAAATTTGCCAAAACATTATATATCTTTTTCCTTTTCTATTTTGTTTTAAAACACAAAACAGAAAAATTGAAATCCAGGAAAAAAATAAACTCTGGCCAAAGTGGGCCAATTTTGGCCCAACTCCGGCCCAGCACCAGCCCAAGCCCCTCACTGTTTGTCTCCTTCCTCCGTACAGGAGGAGACACTTTCCACCATGGCCATGTCGATGAGCCACTGCCTCATTGCCCCAACCAGCGCCACCTGCTCCCTCCGCGCCTATAAGCTGCACCCCATGCCGCAAACCCTAACCCTAGCTTATGAAGGGGTTCCGGTGCAGAAAACAATAATTTTTCTAGCATAAGAACGCCCTAACTAGCCAGGATCTATCTATCTAGTACATGCGATAACAGTGGCCGAACGGGTCACATTACCTCCATGTAGACCGATAGCGGGGATTACGCTCCCGCACAAGCGTTGACGATGAAGTCGTACGTAGCCGACCTCGAGGTCGCAGAGAACTTGCCGCGACGATGTAGACGATGACGCCGGGGTGTCGACGATGACCTGCGTCGACGGGCGTCGGGTGGAAGGTGGCCTTGTGCCGACGGCTAGGGGGGGGCCAGCGGCAGGGGCAGCGGCAGGGCTGCTGGTTGGGCGAGAGGACGTCACCCGGGATCCTCAAATGTGGCGCCTCTGACCACTCGTGTAACATCCCAAAATTTCGGAATGTTTAAAAATCACTAAAAATTTAAAACTTTTGTTTTTGATTAAAATAAAACATTCAAAACATAAGGAAACTAAAATATAAAGAAAATTATAGGTTCTTCCAAAGAGTTAACATTTAAAAATATTCGAGAAAACACTATTTGAATTTGGAGTTTAGTTTAAATACCTTTTATCCAAAGTGTTTCTTAAATCCTATGATAGTTTGCTAAGTTGAAATTAAAATTTGAGAGATCCTTCTTCATTTATAAAATGTTTCATTTTAAGTAATTGACTCTAAAACACTTAGCCTTGGATATTTATAAAATCTAAAGCCATATATTGAAAAGATGTTTTAAGTATTCTTAAGTATGTCCTCTTCTAAAACGGTTTTAATTAAACCATATGTTTTAAAGATGTCTATACAACCCTTTGATGTTTAATTGACCTTCCAATAATTTATACAAATGTTCTAAAAGGTAAATTAAGCATAATCTATTTTATAAAATGGCTTTCATTTAAATATGTTTAGACGTATAAGATTTAGGAATTACCATCGAAATAAAGTTTAAACTTTAAATAACGATTTTAAATTCTCAAATGCATCCTTGGAAATCTGAATGAGTTATGTGTAGCGTACCTGCACTTTAAATAGGGCAGATACCTGTGTATAGTGCAAATCCCCGGATCGATTCATTTGCACAAACAGTTTACGATGTAATATCACAACAAAGCGTCAATTTTATTACATCGATGATCCAGAATTACAAATATTCGATACAAGTTGCATAGCATAAAGCTAGCTTTGAAAAAGTACACAGCGGAAATACAATAGCAGTGAGTCTCTATCACTTTCATGCTGCCACAGGCGAAAACATGTTGGTTGTAGACTCTAAACATATAAACGAAACCTCACTCGTCATCTCATCAATCTGCAATAAGAAAAATATTGCAACAACGGGGGTAAGATTCCATTAAAAATGGAGTCTGGCAAGTGACACTATGGTGGACACTTAATGGAATAACTCTATAGCCTATATGCATATTTGGCTGGTGGAGTTCAAGGCTATTTCGCATAAAGCCAATTTTTCCTATCTTTTTGGAAAACTCTTTCTTCAAATCAAGACAAGTATGGCATGAAAACCATAAATCTCATCTTCCCTTGTTCACCCATCAAGTTTTATTTCTGAAGTTGGAATGGTGGAATCCTCCGTTGACGTCCGTGATCAGCTGCTCAAATTGTCTGTACCGGGGACACGGCTAAGTACTTAGTTTTACACTCTGCAGAGGTTGTGCACGTTCACCATTGTACCCATTCAATCCAGATTATCCTTTACACACCATTTGTGATAAGGAAAGGAGAAGAATGAGACGAGATCTTTCAGAAGCATTTTCCCTCCCACTCTGGCTTGACCCGTTCCACCTAACATCCCCCTACATCTGCTTGTCAAGCCGGAGAGAGTCCACGCAACATAATTGATCAAGCCAGAGCCCATATGGCAGTGGCTGCACTGGAAGCAATCGTCACTCGGAGTTCTTCAGATGCTCTGTTCCCTGGGTGGCTATCCACAAGTGCACATACTCCAGGAACCATAGACATGGACCTGAGCAGCCACTCAACTTCGCCGCCATACAACCAATCCACCCAGGAGTTTCATTAACTTAGTGGATGTGCACTCTCAGGTAAAAATCACCATGCTCACGGCCCTAAGTAGAATAGACATTCATCCTAGGCGACGACAACCATGAGCACAGCCCTGAGTAGTCACTTAACATTTTGTAAAACTTTTCATCAATTGCATAGCATCAATACATCTACTAAGTATGATATAGGAACCTAGACACGGGAGTAAGGGAAATCTACACAGGTTTAGCATAGCAATACTATCCTACTCATGCATATAAAAATACTAAGTAATGCATATAGAAATAATAGGAAGTTTATGAGGTGTGCCACTTGCCTTTGAATGTTGTCGTTGTTCACAACTCTTTTCAACGATACTCGGGACTCTCCGTTCAATCTAACAATATAGACAAGCAACAATACAACAATCAACAACAAGCACACTCCACAATGCATATAAACACATACTAGATGAATAAATAAGTTTTATAAAACTTTCTAAGGAAAATATGTTTATGCATGATGTGCAAAATATTCCTAAGGGCTAGAAATGCTTTTTCATGCCATGAAAATCTTTTAAGTTAATGCAAGTCAAATAGGTTGGTCCAAAAGGACTAAGAGCTAAGGTCATGAGTTGAATAAAATATTTTGTTTTAAATCCTCTTGAATAAGCCCTCTAATGGCTTAGTCTTGATGTATAGAAATATTTAGAGTAAATACTAAGTCATTTGTTCAAGATGATCAACAATTATTATCAACTCTTTGCAAATTGGACATTCACTATAGTGAGAGAGACAGACACCCAGCCAGCCACTTAAGTTGTGGGACAGGTCTCATGTACGTGGACATGTAAGGTTTGTCTCCAGGCCGCTTCATCTCACTATGCCGTTAGGATCCAACAAACTTCAAAGATGATAACATCATGATCAAACTTTGTTTAAGTCTAAAAGACAAGATTAGGAAAGAGGGAAAATATAGAAAGAAAGATGTAGTTGTCCTCCAGGCTTCATCTCCAGACTTGTAACTTTCTTCTGGATGATGTCTTGATTGAGCTCTTGGTAGTCTTGATGAATCTTCAGACTTGATGATACTTGTATCCTCGAGGCTGGTCTTGGATTTACTTAGTCTTCATGAAGTCTCAGAGGAGAAGAAAAGACAGAGAGAAAGGCTTAGAGAATAAAAGGGGGTTGTCCTTCTTGAACGTCTTCTCACTTTTCTTCTAAATGCTTGACATCTTGAGGATGCTTCCAGAGTCTGTTTTCTTCTAAGTCCTTCATGAAGTCTCAGAGAAAAGAAAGAGAGAGAGAGCAAGACTTGGAAAATATTTGCTGGTTGGTCTTCATGAACTTCTTCTTGATTTTCTTCTAAGTGTTTCTACTCCTTGAAGATCCTTCTGAAGTCTTGTTTTGTCTAACTCCTTCATTGGCCTTCTAGCTCCATGATGAAAATCCTAAGTGTCTACTACATAGCACTTTACCAAAATACTAAGTTTGAAAATAATCTTAACTTAGAGAAAATGGGGGAGGAGTTTTCTTATGGAAAATATAACTACAAAATAAAATATGCTATGCATTAAATGCAATTTTTTTAAACCACAAGAAACATAATACTAATTTTTGTGATATTTATAAAGTATGCATTTGGCTATAAATGCAATCTAATTAATTTCTATTTTTGGAAAATATAATAAAAGGAATAATTATAATATGAAAGTTTTCTATGATTAAATTTTTATAATATAATTTTATAAATAGTGTTAATAGACAGGGGCATTTTAATTAAATTTATAGCAATTTACTTTAATCAAAATTAATATTTTTATAAATAGTTATGTTGAAAATACTCAAACTATTCAAATTAAATATATAACTATGAATTCATTCAAAAATTACTCAAAAATATTTTATAGCAGTGGCATCAATTTACAAATATTCCAAAGTTTCTAAAACAATTTTACTTGCAATTTTTGGAATTATAGATTTAAAGTTATTACAAAAATACTCAAATCCACCATTTGAAATTTGAATATTTTAAACTAAGTCAAATTTGAATTTTGGCAGATCCAAAACATTCTACATGTCAAGGGCTTTCCAAATATATAAAAATATTTGAATTTGGATCTGTGAGTGAAAAAGTTATACCAATTCTAAGTTACAGGGTCTTTTCTGTAAAACTGCCAATTTAAAATTAATTACAAAAATAATTGCTGACGCGGATGCTGACGAGGCATGCTGACGTGAATAAGTCAACAGATCTGGGCCGTCAGATCTGGATCTGGCGGTCCAGATCTATTCGTACCGGTTCGTCTGAGACTTCTAATCTGGGCCGTTAAACAAAGATCGGGCGGCTCACCTCGCTCTGACCGGAAGATGGCGGCGCCGGTGGCCGGAATTGTCGAGGACGGCGGCGTTCCGCTCGGTCGTGGACCGTCTCCTCCCTCTGGTGCTCTTCAGTCCACGGGAAGGCGACGTGGAGGCGCGGCAGGACGTGGCGGAGAAAATCACGCGGTCTACGGCGGCGCGGGGGCTCTCCTGCACTGGAGTTTGCTCGCCAGCGTTGAGGAAGGCGGCGGAGGCTCGGTCGAAACTTGAACTCGCCGATTTGGGCTGCGAATAAAAGAACGGAGGGGTCGGGAGGGTGTGCGAGGTTGTGGTGAAGCATATGGGCGTAGTCTCGGGTCTTGGGGTGTCCTACCTCGCCGGGAAAGGGAGAAACACGGCGGCGGCAATGGCGAGCTCCGGCGAGCAGATTTGGGCGGCCTGGGGCACCTCGTGCTAGGGTTTGAGAGGGGAAAAGTGGCGGAGGGTGAGGGCTACTTATAGGGAAGCTCGGAGGAAACTGAACGCGTCGATTCCGCCCGGATTTTGGAAGAATTTGT
Source organism: Poa annua (assembly GCA_026929855.1). Lineage (NCBI taxonomy): Eukaryota > Viridiplantae > Streptophyta > Magnoliopsida > Poales > Poaceae > Poa > Poa annua. The sequence continues at coordinate 77,488,386 of CM049426.1, forward strand.
GGGAGGATTCGGGGGCGAAATTCCCGGCTGGAGGTTGACGATGATGACGTCAGCGATGACGTCATCCAGGTAATTCTTTTTCTGTTTTTATTTATTTAATTCATATCTTTTGATTTAAATGTCCAAAATATGTCAAATTAATTTCTAAAAATTTGTAAAATCAATTTCTTTGTGTTAAACCAGTTGTGGGCATGTTTTGAATATTTTTGAAAAATAATATTTTGAAATATTGATTAAATACAAATTTGACACTTAAGTCAAATAAGAAATTCTATCTTAAATAAATTTTCTCTTGGCTAAATAAAATTTGTAAAATACCCATATTCAAAATATGTTTGAATTTAAGTTATTTAAACTTATTTTGCTGAAATCATTCATCTTAAATTTGGCATAATATTAAAGAACTAAATATAAATAATGTTTAGGAAATGTGTAATATAAGGTATTCATTTTTAATTGAAAATTGTTTGTGCACCAATATATTTTATATTATGATAATTCATTTGAAAACTTCATAACAACTTTGGAAAAGATTTTTGTTTTAATTCTATTCTTATTTAGAATATATTCATCATTTCATGCTTTGAAAATAGATGAAATTCATTTAAGCAAATGAAATGTTTATTTGGCTAATTCATTAATTTAAAATCTATGAAGTTTATAGTTATAAATTACAGAATTGAAATTTTAACACCATGTTTTGAACTTAGTTGAGAGAATGAAAACCATTTGGCAACTAACACCAATTTTAAATAATCTGAGAATTTATGAATAGACAGGGCTAAGTGGTTGAAGTCAATTACTTATAAGTAACTACTTACTTAAAATAAAATGGTTTGTACTTTATAAAACATTTGTCAAATTACATATTAAGGTTTTTGAAATACAATGGATAATGTAATGTTTAATTGGAAATAACTTTTGAAAATAAAGACACATTGGAAATTTTGAAATAAATAGATCTTTTCAAATTGGTTGAAATCTTTTATAGTTAGTTTTCTTATGCATTTTAATATTTTATTTTAATCAAAACAAATGTTTTAAATTTTAGTGATTTTTGAACATTCCAAAATGTTGGTATGTTACATTATGGTACTTTAAAACTTAAATGTTTTGCACAAACTACTTCGGTTACAGAATAGGACCATCATAATCCATAGTCAATACAAAAAATTGTGGTATTTCTTTTTACTAAACAACATATGACTTTGTTAGACACTATTTTTAATTGAAAAAGTTTTTAATCAAGCAGTTATTAAACAATTCAAGTATTTTATTTCGAATTATATTTAAAAGCAAACCAAAAATTCATCATCATCATGGCATCCTTGCATTTAAATCACAAATGTTTTGATATGTGAAATCCACACTTGAAAGCCATAAATAAACAATCTTAATATAAGATATTATGTATTCTCTATACAATACTTTGAATTACTAAATTATCATGTGACTAAAGTATTACCAAAGGGTTCCATTTTGGACAAGTTATTCAAAACATATTTTATACAGTATTTCTAGATTTTGTTCAAAGCCAAAAATGAGTTTTATTAAAAAAAAGGATTATAATTTGTGGTACTTTCAAACAAATATATTTGTGGTATTTTCATAAATATATTTTAGCTACAAAGAAATTAATTTAAATCACTAATATCGAATATAACATAAAGTGTCAAACTTACATATAATCAATATTTAAATAAATATTTTTAAAAGTATTCAAAACATGACTTAGAATGTTTTAAATAATAGATATGATTTTTAGAAATTTTTAGAAACTTGTTTCACTTCATTTAGAATTATAAAACAAAAGATATAAAAAAAAAAACAACGCAGCGCAGCTAGGCCGGCCGTCCTTTTTAGTACCACCTTGCTACTTTAGCAATACCCCCACCCAATTTTAGCCTATATATAGCCCCCATATGTATTGATTATTTTGGTTTGACTAGAATAAAATAAAATATTTTTTTTATCTTCGTGGGATTTCTATTGGTGGGATTTCTCTTCTTCTCTCTGGACGGCGGTTCTCACGCAACGGAGGTACTGCGCATATCTTCTCTTTTCCGCCTTTTATATTTAGTTCTGTAGAGTAGTTTTTATAGTATAATTTAGGCTACAAATTTAGTAGGCGTTTGTTTTCCGTAGAGTAGTTTCTGAGTACTTATAAATTTTTAGTCTAGCGTAGTATTTACTCGTACACCGTACGATCTGGTTTTTAGATCGGGTAGGTTCGTAACTTTAGCTACTTGCTTTTTGATCCTACGGATATAGTTAGTTTGTCTAAACCAACATATTTTAACCAATCACCTCATGCCACTTAGTCTAGCTGTTTTCTGGGTTGACCCGCAATAGAAAATTCGTATGCAGATTTTGCAGAAACACCCCTAAATTTTAAACTACCATACCTTTTTAACCAAATGTTCAAATTTGACAAAATTTATGTCTATGGAAAGCACTTGACCTGTAGAATCTTTTGGCACTGTTATATTCCAACTTTGACTAGTTTAAATTTTTTCAAATTTTCAAATGCATGATTTAAGTAAATTGGACATAGATTTTATTATGTATGTCCAAGAAATTTTCAAATGAAATAATTTTGGAGTTCTTAAGATATGTAGAATAAGTATTCGCTTATAAGTTATTTTGAAAAACTTTAAAATGAAGTAGTGTACAAATTTTATTTTAAAACTTGATGCCAGTTTAAATAACTAGCTTATTAATTTATTGATATGAACATTTAAGTTCGGCTTTAAAATAAATTGTTGTGGTAGTTTAATGGAACTTGAAATTTAAATTATGTTAAAACCTTTTCCAAAGTTAATGTGTGATCATTTTGAACAAGATTAACACAAAGTCTCATTAAATCAATTTTGAAACATAAACTTGTGTAATTGTATTTAAATATGCTGGATAACTTAAAATTGCAAACCTTGCTATAACGTACCTGCACTTAAAAATATGCCAGGTACCTGTGTATAGTGCAAACCACTGCATCGAATCATTTGCACACACAGTTTACGATGAATATCACAACATTGTATCAATATTACACGAATAATCTAGACTTGGTAAAATAAATAGTTCGATACATCTTTGCATAGCATTAAAGCTAGCTCAAAACTATAATGCAGCGGAAATAAATCTTCAATGTGCCTCCATCTTCATGATGCGCCACAGGCGAAAACATGTTGGTGCAGACTCGAAACCCAAAACGTAATCCTTACTCTTCGTCAGATATTTCTGCAACAAATAAAAATTTGCAACAGAGTGGGTCAGATTCCATTAAAAATGGAGTCTGGCAAGTGACAGTCTGGTGGACACTTAATGGAATAACTCTATAACCTGTATGTATATTTGGCTGGTGGAGTTCAAGGCTATTTTGCATAAAGCCAGTTTTGCCTAACTCTTTGTAAAAAAAACTTATTAACATCATAATTGGCAACACTGGCAAGTTCCAGTGAACCAAAGGATATCACGTCCTTAGGTGTACCCTCAGGTGAAAACCCCCACATTCAATGGTCCTAAGTATAGTAGAAACTATCTTAGGTGAAAAACCCCATGAACATGGTCCTGCGTAGTCCACTGTTGTTTATCAAAATTATATTAAGAAATTAGAATGTTGGGATTCCTCCATGTTCCTTGATCAGATGTAGTCTTTACTTGGAATACTTCTCCTTGCGTCCTTCACAATCTTCTCCATTTAATCCTCACACCCCTTTGTCCCTGGGAGGCCTTCCACAAGTGTGCTCTCAGGTGAGAACCCCCACGTTCATGATCCTAAGTATAGTAGAAACTATCTTAGGTGAAAAACCTCATGGACATGGTCCTGAGTAGCCACTCAACATAATCCAAACAACCAATCCACCCAGATGATTCATTAACTTAGTGGATGTGCACTCCCAGGTGAAAACCCCCACATACTATGATCCTAAGTATAGTAGAGACTATCCCAGTTGAAAACCCTCATAGACATGGTCCTGAGTAGCCACTTAACATTTTATAAAACCTTTCATCAATTGCATAGCATCAAAATCTACTAAGTCATTTCATTGGTACCTAGACACAATGGAATAAGGGATTCTAAACATGTCTTGCATAGCAATACTACTAAGTTCTACACATGCATAGGAAAATAACTAAGTTATGCATAGAAAATACTTAGGAATTTTATGGGGGTATGCCACTTGCCTTGGCAACAAGAAGAATAGTAACAACAACTGCAACTGTTGTCGTTTCCCTCCGAGATTTCTAACACATCAAACAAAACACACATAAACATACTAACAAGTAACAATACAAAAATATGTTATACATGATGTGCAAAATACTTAGAGAAAACACTAAGTCTATTCTTCAAGGTGATCGACAATTATCAACAACTCTTTGTAAATTGGATATTCACTATAGTGAGAGAGACAGACACCCGGCCAGCCACTTAAGTTTGTGGAACAGGTCTCATGTACGTGGACATGTAAGGTTAGTCTCCAGGCCGCTTCATCTCACTATGCCGCTAGGATCCAACAAACTTCAAGATGGCAATAACATGATCAAAAATTGTTTTAAGTCAAGATTAGGAAAGATAGAAGAAAATGATGTAGGTTATCTTCCAAGCTTCATCTCCATACTTGTAGTATTCTCCTTAGTGATATCTTGATCACCATGTCTTAGAGAGAAGAAAGAAAAAGAGAAAGAAAAACTTAGAGAATAGAGGGGGTTGGTCTTCTTGGACTTCTTCTTGATTTTTCTTCTAAGTGCTTCTACTTCTTGGAGATTCTTCTGGAGTCTTGTTTTGGCTAAGTCCTTCATTGGTCTTGTAGCTCCATGTTGAAAATCCTGAGTGTCTAAGTGCATAGCACTTAACCAAAAATGCTAAGTTGAAAATATTCCTAACTTAGAGATAATAATGGAGGAGTTTTTCCTATGAGGAGAATAACTATATAATAAAATATGTTATGCATGCAATGCTCTTTTTAATCATAATAAACATCATACAAAGTTTGTGATATTTATAAAGTATGCATTAGGTAATAAATGCAATTTAATTATTTCCTAATTTTGGAAAATATAATAAAATGAATTACATGTAAGATTAAAGTTTTATGTTATCAAAATTTTATAATAAAATTTTATAAATGGTGTTAATAGACAGGGGGCATTTAATTAAAATTTATAGCAATTGCATTTAATAAAAATTTATGTTTCTATTAATAGTTATGTCAAAAATAGTCAAACTATTCAAATTAAAACATACAACTATTAAATCATGAAAATAATATTCAAAAAAAAAATTATAACAGAGGCATCATATTAAAAATATTCCAAAGTTTATAAAACAATTTTATTTGCAGTTTTTGGATTTATGGATTTAAAGTTATGACAAAAATACTCAAATTCACCATTTGAAATTGAATATTCTAAACTAAGTCAAATTTGAATTTTGGCAGTTCTAAAATATTCTATATGTCAAGGGATTTCCAAATATATAAAAATATTTTAATGTGGATATGTGAGTAAAAAGTTATAACAAATCTAAGTGGCAGGGGCTTTTCTTCAAAGCTGCCAAAATTAATTCAATAGAAAAATCATTTTCTGACGTGGCTGCTGACTGGGATCTGACTGTGCACGCTGACGTGGATAAGTGAAATGATCTAGGCCGTCAGATCTGGATCTGATGGTCCAGATCTGCCCGTACCCGTTCGCGGTAAGGATCTAATCGCGTCCGGTGAAAACAGATCGGACGGTCCTGGAGGTTTGACCATTTCGTGGCGGCGGAGCTCGCAGGAGACGTGCCCGCGGCGGCGACGCGGCGTTCCAGACGTTCCACGGCTTCCCGGGATGAATGGGACTCACCAGAGCGAAGAGGAGATCGTGGAGACGTCGATGGCGAGGTGCCGGAAGCCAGGGCTGAAAGGACAATGATGTCGCCTAGAGGGGGGGGGGGGGGGTGAATAGGCGGTTTAAGACTTTTCCGGTTTAGGCTTGATAATTGCGGAATAAAACTAGGTGTTTAAATTAACAAGCCGACAACCTAAATAAACTTGGCTCACCTATGTGCACCAACAACTTATGCTAACAAAGATAAACAACAAGGTGATAGTAATAGAATACTTCAAGCACGAAGGCTATCACAATGTAAAGTGCATAAGTAAAAGCTCGGGTATAGAAATAACCGAGGCACGCGGAGACGAGGATGTATTCCCGAGTTCCTCCTTGTTAAGGGAGTACGTCTCGTTGGAGAGGTGTGAACCGACACAACGGTTCAACAACCACAAAGGTTTCACCTTCTTCTCCGGTGAACCGCACCACAAAGGCTTGGTTCACCTTCCACTATCGGAATTCCTTCGAGGCGGAATCCGGAGCCTTTCAACAACAATCCGGGGCACAACCCACAATGGGATTGGGGGCTCCCGAACGGCCTCCAACAACAATCCGGGGCACAACCCACAATGGGATTGGGGGCTCCCGAACGGCTTCAAGTGACCACACAAGGGTCCAACCACCACAAAGGCGTCTAGGGTCCAAGGACCCAAGAGTAACAAGCTCACAAACTTTCAACTTCCACGAATCCTCGTGGAGAGCACACCGATGCACCAAATGCAAAAGGCAAGAGCACAAGTGCTCAAAATCCTTCACTCTCAAATTCCAACAAAGCAACAAATGCTTATGGGGGAATAAGAGAGGAAGAACAAAGAAGAGATGCACCAAGAACTCCAAGATCAAGATCTACAAGGTTTCCCTCACTTAGAGGAGAAATCGACCGGTGAAAACGTAGATCAAGATCACCTCTCACTTTCCCTCAAATATTAGCAAGAACCATGGGAGGGATGGAGAGGAAGAGCAAGCTTTCCAAAGGTCAACAATGGAGGAGAGAGAGGAGAAAGACTTGCTAGAAGCTTAGAAAACCATTGGGGAAGAAGGCCCCTTAAATAGCTCAACCCAAAATCCAGTCGTTGGGTGCAGATTCGCGCCGTAGCGGTACTACCGCTGGCCCTAGCGGTACTACCGCACCCCTAGGGAGTTAGGGCATCAAAACGGGCTGAAAACAGGCTTCCGTAGCGGTACTACCGCCACGGCGGAACTACCGCTCCCGGTACCGCCGAAAACGGCTCTCTGTTAGCTCCGGCGGTACCTCGGGCGGTACCGAGGCGGTACTACCGCTACAGCAAAAAACAGCAGAAACTGATAAACAAAAACGTCAATATCTTTTCCATGTGGACTCCGTTTTCGATGATTTTTGGCTCGTTGGAATCGTTACAACGAGCTCTACTTGAATGTGCAATCAAACATCACAGTCCATCATGTGAGGATAAAACCAAATGGGGAAAGGTTGAACTTTCCTAAACAATGCAAACCAGTAAAAACTCCTTCATCAAAAACGCAACAAAATATTCATATGAAATCTGTTTTTGATGAACTAGAGCTTAGTATGGAGATAAACCAAGCTCTAAATCCTCACATGGATAAAAGGCAACAAGTTTTCCAAAGTAAAACCATTTTCGAAGGACTTGGTCTTGTCATGAAGATCACGAAAAACACCAAAACTCAACACGGAGAAAAACCAAATAAGAACCAAGAAAGATGATATGCCAAGCATGCAAAGGTTTGAGCTCTCCACAAAGATGCGATCAAGTTACTCACTCGAGAGCCCCTCTTGATAGTACGCCTATCTAACCTATAGCCCTATCAAGATCATACCTTTGCCATGAGCATTCCACTTGAGCTAGATGATGACGATCTTGACTCTCTTAGGTTGAAACACCTTTCTTGTTTGTGCTTGCTAGCACATGCTTGATGAAGACTTCTCCAAATGCTCCCCCAGACTCCATTATGGGAGGGCCTCGCTAAGCTTCGTCTTCATGTCTCCTTTGCAAGTTTCAATCAAAAGATATCTTCCGAGATACATCTTATTGAGCTTGCACTTCATCTTCTTCTCTTGATATGTATGATGGCTTGGGGTTAAACATGATTGTTCACTCAATCTTATATTGCAAGCCATACTTGCAATGAGCTCAACTCTACACATGACCATTCTTCATATAAACCCTTTGAATAGAGCATTGGTCATTAAGTCATCTTGAAGAGTCCAACACATGAACTCCTATAATTTCCCATGTACAAGATCTATAAGAATATCTCAATGTAAACATTAGTCCATAAGGATTGTCATTAATTACCAAAACCACGCATGGGGGCAACCATGCACTTTCAATCTCCCCCATTTTGGTAATTGATGACAATCCCTTTTACGAGGGTTTATATAATGAATTTAAGCAACCATGCAACACAAAGAGCAAGGACGCAAGAGAACAAACCCATATTCCCTTAAACCCTCTAAATTTCTCCCCCATTGGCATCGATTGCCGAAATGGGAAGAAAAACTTTGAAGGCAAATATAATGAGAGCTCCCCCATAATGTGTGCATTTCTCATAATATGAGTGAAATCTAATGCACATATCCAATGACGAATAGATGGAGGGAGATCAAACTATATAGAGGATCCAAAGATTGCAAAAAAATATCAAATGGAAAGATAGTTCAACGAAATAAGCAAGCAATCAGAAGGATCCGAAAAGTGTTCTAAATATCATGAGGGAACTCCCCAAGGTACGTGCACAAATAGGATTTGTATTTCAATATAGTGTGCACAACATGGAATCCTCACTCCCTCCTAGATAAATTCGAACACAAGCTCATGCAAGAGAATGTAAATGATAAAGGAGGCAAAACAACTTTCACCTAATAAAATGTTTTGCAACAAGAGCAAGGAGCGGTAAATCAAATAATGGGTGTGAGATAGAAAGACATTATAGGAGACTAATACAAGGATGATAGCATCAACATAGTCCGCGGCGGCGACGCGGCGTTCCAGACGTTCCACGGCTTCCCGGGATGAATGGGACTCACCAGAGCGAAGAGGAGATCGTGGAGACGTCGATGGCGAGGTGCCGGAGGCCAGGGCTGAAAGGAAAATGATGTCGCCTAGAGGGGGGGTGAATAGGCGGTTTAAAACTTTTCCGGTTTAGGCTTGATAATTGCGGAAAAAACTAGGTGTTTAAATTAACAAGCCGACAACCTAAATAAACTTGGCTCACCTATGTGCACCAACAACTTATGCTAACAAAGATAAACAACAAGGTGATAGTAATAGAATACTTCAAGCACGAAGGCTATCACAATGTAAAGTGCATAAGTAAAAGCTCGGGTATAGAAATAACCGAGGCACGCGGAGACGAGGATGTATTCCCGAGTTCCTCCTTGTTAAGGGAGTACGTCTCGTTGGAGAGGTGTGAACCGACACAACGGTTCAACAACCACAAAGGTTTCACCTTCTTCTCCGGTGAACCGCACCACAAAGGCTTGGTTCACCTTCCACTATCGGAATTCCTTCGAGGCGGAATCCGGAGCCTTTCAACAACAATCCGGGGCACAACCCACAATGGGATTGGGGGCTCCCGAACGGCCTCCAACAACAATCCGGGGCACAACCCACAATGGGATTGGGGGCTCCCGAACGGCTTCAAGTGACCACACAAGCGTCCAACCACCACAAAGGCGTCTAGGGTCCAAGGACCCAAGAGTAACAAGCTCACAAACTTTCAACTTCCACGAATCCTCGTGGAGAGCACAGCGATGCACCAAATGCAAAAGGCAAGAGCACAAGTGCTCAAAATCCTTCACTCTCAAATTTCAACAAAGCAACAAATGCTTATGGGGGAATAAGAGAGGAAGAACAAAGAAGAGATGCACCAAGAACTAAAAGATCAAGATCTACAAGGTTTCCCTCACTTAGAGGAGAAATCGACCGGTGAAAACGTAGATCAAGATCACCTCTCACTTTCCCTCAAATATTAGCAAGAACCATGGGAGGGATGGAGAGGAAGAGCAAGCTTTCCAAAGGTCAACAATGGAGGAGAGAGAGGAGAAAGACTTGCTAGAAGCTTAGAAAACCATTGGGGAAGAAGGCCCCTTAAATAGCTCAACCCAAAATCCAGTCGTTGGGTGCAGATTCGCGCCGTAGCGGTACTACCGCTGGCCCTAGCGGTACTACCGCACCCCTAGGGAGTTAGGGCATCAAAACGGGCTGAAAACAGGCTTCCGTAGCGGTACTACCGCCACGGCGGAACTACCGCTCCCGGTACCGCCGAAAACGGCTCTCTGTTAGCTCCGGCGGTACCTCGGGCGGTACCGAGGCGGTACTACCGCTACAGCAAAAAACAGCAGAAACTGATAAACGAAAACGTCAATATCTTTTTCATCTGGACTCCGTTTTCGATGATTTTTGGCTCGTTGGAATCGTTACAACGAGCTCTACTTGAATGTGCAATCAAACATCACAGTCCATCATGTGAGGATAAAACCAAATGGGGAAAGGTTGAACTTTCCTAAACAATGCAAACCAGTAAAAACTCCTTCATAAAAAACGCAACAAAATATTCATATGAAATCTGTTTTTGATGAACTAGAGCTTAGTATGGAGATAAACCAAGCTCTAAATCCTCACATGGATAAAAGGCAACAAGTTTTCCAAAGTAAAACCATTTTCGAAGGACTTGGTCTTGACATGAAGATCACGACAAGCACCAAAACTCAACACGGAGAAAAAACAAATAAGAACCTAGAAAGATGATATGCCAAGCATGCAAAGGTTTGAGCTCTCCACAAATATGCGATCAATTTACTCACTCGAGAGCCCCTCTTGATAGTACGCCTATCTAACCTATAGCCCTATCAAGATCATACCTTTGCCATGAGCATTCCACTTGAGCTAGATGATGACGATCTTGACTCTCTCAGGTTGAAACACCTTTCTTGTTTGTGCTTGCTAGCACATGCTTGATGAAGACTTCTCCAAATGCTCCCCCAGACTCCATTATGGGAGGGCCTCGCTAAGCTTCGTCTTCATGTCTCCTTTGCAAGTTTCAATCAAAAGATATCTTCCGAGATACATCTTATTGAGCTTGCACTTCATCTTCTTCTCTTGATATGTATGATGGCTTGGGGTTAAACATGATTGTTCACTCAATCTTATATTGCAAGCCATACTTGCAATGAGCTCAACTCTACACATGACCATTCTTCATATAAACCCTTTGAATAGAGCATTGGTCATTAAGTCATCTTGAAGAGTCCAACACATGAACTCCTATAATTTCCCATGTACAAGATCTATAAGAATATCTCAATGTAAACATTAGTCCATAAGGATTGTCATTAATTACCAAAACCACGCATGGGGGCAACCATGCACTTTCAATCTCCCCCATTTTGGTAATTGATGACAATCCCTTTTACGAGGGTTTATATAATGAATTTAAGCAACCATGCAACACGAAGAGCAAGGACGCAAGAGAAAAAACCCATATTCCCTTAAACCCTCTAAATTTCTCCCCCATTGGCATCGATTGCCGAAATGGGAAGAAAAACTTTGAAGGCAAATATAATGAGAGCTCCCCCATAATGTGTGCATTTCTCATAATATGAGTGAAATCTAATGCACATATCCAATGACGAATAGATGGAGGGAGATCAAACTATATAGAGGATCCAAAGATTGCAAAAAAATATCAAATGGAAAGATAGTTCAACGAAATAAGCAAGCAATCAGAAGGATCCGAAAAGTGTTCTAAATATCATGAGGGAACTCCCCAAGGTACGTGCACAAATAGGATTTGTATTTCAATATAGTGTGCACAACATGGAATCCTCACTCCCTCCTAGATAAATTCGAACACAAGCTCATGCAACCAAAACAACTTTCACCTAATAAAATGTTTTGCAACAAGAGCAAGGAGCGGTAAATCAAATAATGGGTGTGAGATAGAAAGACATTATAGGAGACTAATACAAGGATGATAGCATCAACATAGTCCGCGGCGGCGACGCGGCGTTCCAGACGTTCCACGGCTTCCCGGGATGAATGGGACTCACCAGAGCGAAGAGGAGATCGTGGAGACGTCGTTGGCGAGGTGCGGGAGGCCAGGGCTGAAAGGACAATGATGTCGCCTAGAGGGGGGGTGAATAGGCGGTTTAAAACTTTTCCGGTTTAGGCTTGATAATTGCGGAAAAAAACTAGGTGTTTAAATTAACAAGCCGACAACCTAAATAAACTTGGCTCACCTATGTGCACCAACAACTTATGCTAACAAAGATAAACAACAAGGTTATAGTAATAGAATACTTCAAGCACGAAGGCTATCACAATGTAAAGTGCATAAGTAAAAGCTCGGGTATAGAAATAACCGAGGCACGCGGAGACGAGGATGTATTCCCGAGTTCCTCCTTGTTAAGGGAGTACGTCTCGTTGGAGAGGTGTGAACCGACACAACGGTTCAACAACCACAAAGGTTTCACCTTCTTCTCCGGTGAACCGCACCACAAAGCCTTGGTTCACCTTCCACTATCGGAATTCCTTCGAGGCGGAATCCGGAGCCTTTCAACAACAATCCGGGGCACAACCCACAATGGGATTGGGGGCTCCCGAACGGCCTCCAACAACAATCCGGGGCACAACCCACAATGGGATTGGGGGCTCCCGAACGGCTTCAAGTGACCACACAAGGGTCCAACCACCACAAAGGCGTCTAGGGTCCAAGGACCCAAGAGTAACAAGCTCACAAACTTTCAACTTCCACGAATCCTCGTGGAGAGCACACCGATGCACCAAATGCAAAAGACAAGAGCACAAGTGCTCAAAATCCTTCACTCTCAAATTTCAACAAAGCAACAAATGCTTATGGGGGAACAAGAGAGGAAGAACAAAGAAGAGATGCACCAAGAACTTCAAGATCAAGATCTACAAGGTTTCCCTCACTTAGAGGAGAAATCGACCGGTGAAAACGTAGATCAAGATCACCTCTCACTTTCACTCAAATATTAGCAAGAACCATGGGAGGGATGGAGAGGAAGTGCAAGCTTTCCAAAGGTCAACAATGGAGGAGAGAGAGGAGAAAGACTTGCTAGAAGCTTAGAAAATCATTGGGGAAGAAGGCCCCTTAAATAGCTCAACCCAAAATCCAGTCGTTGGGTGCAGATTCGCGCCGTAGCGGTACTACCGCTGGCCCTAGCAGTACTACCGCCCCCCTAGGGAGTTAGGGCATCAAAACGGGCTGAAAACAGTCTTCTGTAGCGGTACTACCGCCCCGGCGGAACTACCGCTCCCGGTACCGCCGAAAACGGCTCTCTGTTAGCTCCGGCGGTACCTCGGGCGGTACCGAGGCGGTACTACCGCTACAGCAAAAAACAGCAGAAACTGATAAACGAAAACGTCAATATCGTTTCCATCTGGACTCCGTTTTCGATGATTTTTGGCTCGTTGGAATCGTTACAACGAGCTCTACTTGAATGTGCAATCAAACATAACAGTCCATCATGTTAGGATAAAACCAAATGGGGAAAGGTTGAACTTTCCTAAACAATGCAAACCAGTAAAAACTCCTTCATAAAAACGCAACAAAATATTCATATGAAATTTGTTTTTGATGAACTAGAGCTTAGTATGGAGATAAACCAAGATCTAAATCCTCACATGGATAAAAGGCAACAAGTTTTCCAAAGTAAAACCATTTTCGAAAACTCAACACGGAGAAAAACCAAATAAGAACCAAGAAAGATGATATGCCAAGCATACAAAGGTTTGAGCTCTGCACAAAGATGCGATCAAGTTACTCACTCGAGAGCCCCTCTTTATAGTACGCCTATCTAACCTATAGCCCTATCAAGATCATACCTTTGCCATGAGCATTCCACTTGAGCTAGATGATGACGATCTTGACTCTCTCAGGTTGAAACACCTTTCTTGTTTGTGCTTGCTAGCACATGCTTGATGAAGACTTCTCCAAATGCTCCCCCAGACTCCATTATGGGAGGGCCTCGCTAAGCTTCGTCTTCCTGTCTCCTTTGCAAGTTTCAATCAAAAGATATCTTCCGAGATACATCTTATTGAGCTTGCACTTCATCTTCTTCTCTTGATATGTATGATGGCTTGGGGTTAAACATGATTGTTCACTCAATCTTATATTCCAAGCCATACTTGCAATGAGCTCAACTCTACACATGACCATTCTTCATATAAACCCTTTGAATAGAGCATTGGTCATTAAGTCATCTTGAAGAGTCCAACACATGAACTCCTATAATTTCCCATGGACAAGATCTATAAGAATATCTCAATGTAAACATTAGTCCATAAGGATTGCCATTAATTACCAAAACCACGCATGGGGGCAACCATGCACTTTCAATCTCCCCCATTTTGGTAATTGATGACAATCCCTTTTACGAGGGTTTATATAATGAATTTAAGCAACCATGCAACACAAAGAGCAAGGATGCAAGAGAACAAACCCATATTCCCTTAAACCCTCTAAATTTCTCCCCCATTGGCATCGATTGCCGAAATGGGAAGAAAAACTTAGAAGGCAAATATAGTGAGAGCTCCCCCATAATGTGTGCATTTCTCATAATATGAGTGAAATCAAATGCACATATCCAATGACGAATAGATGGAGGGAGATCAAACTATATAGAGGATCCAAAGATTGCAAAAAAATATCAAATGGAAAGATAGTTCAACGAAATAAGCAAGCAATCAGAAGGATCCGAAAAGTGTTCTAAATATCATGAGGGAACTCCCCAAGGTACGTGCACAAATAGGATTTGTATTTCAATATAGTGTGCACAACATGGAATCCTCACTCCCTCCTAGATAAATTCGAACACAAGCTCATGCAAGAGAATGTAAATGATAAAGGAGGCAAAACAACTTTCACCTAATAAAATGTTTTGCAACAAGAGCAAGGAGCGGTAAATCAAATAATGGGTGTGAGATAGAAAGACATTATAGGAGACTAATACAAGGATGATAGCATCAACATAGTCTTTCAAGAAGAGTTGCACATAGTGCATATCGTGTCTTTTCCATACCCACACACCAAAAGAGGTATAGCAAATAACTCCACAAGCTTAGTAAAATGCAAAAAACATAACACATGAAAAATAAAGCTTCTTCCTTATAGAAACCACCAAAGAACTAAAAGCAAAAATAGGTGGTCACTAAAGAATTGGAATATCAATAAAAGATGTAACTAATCTCATGTGTATAAGTTTCTAAGTACACACAAATCACTAAGATATGGGTCTAAAAATAAACATGTACACACAAGATAGGTACAAGGGAAAAGATCATGATATCCAAGAGGAAGTCATAAATACACCAATAAGATCTTTTCTTAAAAGCATAACACAAGGCTCAATTTTAACGTAACGGGATATAGAGGAACTTCAAACACATACTCATCATAGCATCAGACGTATCCACAAGGGATAAGGTGATAAAAGGATGATCCGAGAAAGATAACAAGTATCACGAAAGGCAAATGATTTAAAGAAACATCAATATTGCACATGAGAGACTTTAAGTAGAAAATGCTAGATTGACATACTTGGGATCGATGAATCATAGAAATGAATATATAGTCCCCTTATATGTAATCATCCCGGCTTACTCATATTTGCAATAAAGACGTTTTGCAAGAACCAAATTGATTGCAACAAAAAGATTCATGCCAAGATACAACCTACAAAAGGTTGAAAGCTAGAAATGTATGCATGAGGTAGATACTTGTTACCGAGATAGTATTGGTGATGTAGAAGATAAGAGTGAACCATCATCCAATGGACACATGGTGACACCATCTTGTAGATGAGACAAGCTTCCAATGCATCTCAAGTGTACCTAAAACAAATTTAAGTACAACATGGTACCCAAACTAATTGGGTCCAAAGTAGTTAGAGCAACTACAACACATAGGACAAACTCCACATAAATATGTGCATATTGATATGAAATTGAATTTCATGCACATCTTAGCCATTTAGGATTTGATGGAGTTTATCCTTTATATTTGATCAACGAAAGTAAGCATGCCATAAGATATACATATAATAAATATGCATGCACAAGACTTTCAAGAACCAAGCGAGATATAATTTAGACAGAACACCAAGTAAACCAACAAAGCACACACAAGTGTGACAAGAAAACAAATTGTCCAAATTATATCAAATACCCAAATCAACACATGATTGAAGATACCACTTTGAAAAGATACCAATGAAAACAAGAGACAATTGATGAAAAATATCATCAAGGAATAAACCAAACCCTCTACACTTTTCATGATGGCACAAGGTACCAAGACGAAGAATGTTTGTCTTCCAAGGAGACACGTCATCGGGATCAAATATCAAACGGAGACAACTAATGTTCAAAAAGCATATAGGATTGCTCCCCCACGATGTGTGCATTATTTATGATTTTGCATTTGAATACACAATGCACACAAATGAGATCATCACTCTCCATGTATATTATTCAAACACTAGTCATGTTCAAGAAAGGCAAGAAATTGCAATACCAAATTAAAGAATGGTGGTTTACTCAAAGTAGGATAGCTTCCCAAAGAATAGTGCATTATCAAGAAGTATGACTTTTGAATGTCAATGCACAAGAATTGGTTCATTGCTTTTCCCAACTCAAGAAAGCACTAAATAACTTTTAAGTAGAGCAATAAAGGATCCAAAAGATACAATCAAGACAAATGAGAGTTAGATCAAAACAAATCCTTGGCAATCAAATAAAGCAATTCAAAGCAAGAGCCAAAGCGAATATGATCAATATATTTACCACAAAAAGATTATCACTTGTCAAGACAAGTAATGTATGGAGATATTTCTCGGAGGTGGATTGCAAAAATATATTCAAGATCATATTCACAAAGCATATGGCAAATGATAGGAATTAAAAGCCATGCTTAGATAGATAGATATTCTTGATAGCTTCACAAATCATGCGAAGGTGCAAAGCAACTCCAAGGAGTAGCTTGAAACAATTGGCTTCCCCAAAGATACATGAGAACATATTTGGGAAAGCCATACCAAGAACATCCTACACAAACAAGATCCAAAAGAGTGAGAGACAAAAAGCATTTAAGTAAATGGAAACTTGTTTGAGCAACATGCCACATAGGAACAAGATAACTAGCAATATCAATTCTAGGTGGCAAAACCTCATATGTTCACATTTTCTAGGCTTGTAATATGCACATAGCTTATTACTTCCCCATAATGTGATAATCCATTTATTTAAAGCAAGAGGCAAACAAAACCAACTCGAAAAATTAATGGACATTATAGAAATTGAATTTCTCATGAGAATGGCATACCACATAGATAGTAGATAATATAAATATATCAACACTAAGTTGTATTTCTCATGAATACACAATTTTAGGATTGTGAAGTGCACGAAGCATATCACTCCCCCAAAATATGATAGTCTATTAATCTCTCAAAGAGAGCCAACAAGATAAGATATCAAATAAAAACAATAAGGCTAAAAACTAGTAAATGGTGTGCAAACCAACATACACATACTTGATTTCTCAAAATAAGTAAGTAGAGAGCACAACACATACAAACACTAGCAAGGTACAAAACCAAACACATGCAAGGGTGCAAGCAACTTTCAATGTATATATGATTTAAATAAAAGTTACCACAAGGAGGAACATTGGATATGAGATAGAACAATATGATCCATATGACTTGACTTGAGAGAATATAATTGATGAAGATCCCTTAATTCTTCATAATGTAGCCAAGTCTCCAATGCCTCCAACAACACATATTGATCAAGTTTTAACTTGTTGGTCCCCAACCAAGTTGGGTCCTAAGAGGTTAGTCACAATAGGTTTGGCAACCCAAATGGTTCTTTTCTTGACACCACTTTGAGTACCAACATATTTGGCAAACACATTGCCAACCTTATCCTTCCGAAGAGAATAAACATCATTAATTATAATGGGGTTGGATAAGGTACCATTTGTGCATGAAGAAGCAAGGTGACCCTTCTCACGACATAGGTAGCAACATCTACTTCCTCCTCTCTTCTTAGTTGGAGTCTTGACTTGAGGAGGGGTAGCTTGATTCTTCTTGCCGTTCTTCAACTTGAGGAGCTTGAGTTTGAACTTGAGGTTTCTTCCCTTGTTGCTTCTCACTAAGAGCCTTCTTCTTCAAAGGGCAAGATCTAACATGGTGCCCTTCAACTTTGCACTTGAGGCAAACAATCTTAGCCGAATCTTTGACTTGTTCTTGGCCCTTTTTCTTCTTGATGATCTTGGACCTGTTCTTGTTATTAGAGTTGAATCCAAGTCCACTCTTGTCATTAGGGCGTCTTTGAACACTCAACATATCGTCAAGTGTGGACTTCCCAACATGACGCTTTTCCAAGTCTTTATTCAAAGAAGTGACTTGGGCCTTGAGCTCTTTTAATTCCTCTACATGGTTAGTATCAACACAAATGCTAGAGGAAGTAGAAACTTCATTGTTAGAGCAACAAGGTATGGAAAGTGATTCATCACAAGATGTAGCAACATTATGAGTGGATGAATCACAAGGACTAGCACAAGATGATATAGCATTAAGAGAAGACGTTACCTTTGACATAATCGACTCATTAGCTAACTTTAGCTTAGCATGGGATGCTCGAAGATCGTCATTAGAGCTAGAGAGCCTTTCATGAGTTTCTTCCAATTTCCCATACTTGCTAGATAGAAACTCAAGTTGAGCCCTTAGCTCAACATTTTCCTTCAAAATAGATGCTTCACGAGAAATGGAGTTAGTAGCACAAGCATCATTAACATTAGAAATGGAAGGCGACAATTTGGAAAGCTTATCATTGTTAGATAGTTAAGTTTGGAGTTGATCATGAGACATGATAAGGAGAGAGTGTTCACTTTCTAAAGTTTTGTGAGCTTTGTCAAGTCTCTCTATGTCCTCACTTAGTCTAGCATTGCCAACATCAAATTGAACTTTTTCCTTTTTAAGCACTTTATATTTAGCAATAGCATGATCTCTTTCCTTAATGATTTTAGCAATAATAAGATCATTAGACTCATCAAGGTATTCAAGTTTCTCTTCAAGAGAAACCCTAAGCTCTTCTTCCTCTTCAAGAGAAGCTTTCAAAGAAGCTATGGTGATAGAGTCATCTCTCTCAATTTGACATTTCTCATCAAATTGACTTTCCAAATCCTCAATGAATTCCCTACTCTTAGTAACATAATCAATGATTTCACAAAGAGGAGGGATAACTTTACTACCTTTGGGGAGAGCACCAAGTACCATCTCACCCATCTTGGTTAAGGATTCAAAGTCAAAACCTTCTTCATGAGAATCCTCATCCACATCATCAGAATTTGGATTCGAGGTGGGAGATACCTCGGAATCCTTAGCCATAAGGCAAACATGATTAATGGGTGTTGAGGATGAAGAAATACTTGAAGCTCCATTGAGGTCCATGTCTTGTTCCAACAAGTGTTGGGATTCCTCTACATTGTTAGTCATGCAAATACTAGAGGATATGGAAGAGTAATTTTCATCACAACAAGACATAGAGAGCATATCATCATTATATTTAGTTAAGCAACTATTACTTGATATGCAAGGACAATCAACTCTAGCATGTATGACATTTGGAGTGTTAGAAGATTTTAAGTCCAAAGATAGAAGATTGCAATGTGATAGAGAAGAGGTATAATCAATAGTAAGTTCACCATCACCAATGCAATTTCTATCGCCACTCACCATATCATTACCGTGTGACAAATCACATGATGGTGAAGTGGAAGAAGTTGTGAACTCATCACGGCCGGAGGTGGAGGAAGAACAATCATCCTCAATAATTTTGGACACTTCATATATATCTTGAAGCTTGGTCCAAAGCTCATGTGCATTTCGAAAAGGCATGATTGAAGCCAGAACTACATCGGTCAAAGCACACATAAGACCATTAGTAACTTGAGTCTCAAGATGAGAGTTTATCTCATCCTCTAAAGATAATTCATGAGAATCCTTTGGAGGATATAAACACACATCTACAATCCTCTTAACATAATTTGTACCCATGGCCCTAAATAGATTAAGCATGCGAATTTTCCAAACATCATAATTTGTGCCATCAAATATGAAAGTGGGATCGTGCACTAATTCTCTAAACGACATCTTTTACTCTCTAGGCGGTAAAGCCCAACAAGAGAGCCCAGGCTCTGATACCAATTGAAAGGACAATGATGTCGCCTAGAGGGGGGGGGGTGAATAGGCGGTTTAAAACTTTTA
Organism: Poa annua; assembly: GCA_026929855.1. Lineage (NCBI taxonomy): Eukaryota > Viridiplantae > Streptophyta > Magnoliopsida > Poales > Poaceae > Poa > Poa annua. The sequence goes on from CM049426.1 coordinate 77,508,559, forward strand.
CGGTTTAGGCTTGATAATTGCGGAATAAAACTAGGTGTTTAAATTAACAAGCCGACAACCTAAATAAACTTGGCTCACCTATGTGCACCAACAACTTATGCTAAGAAAGATAAACAACAAGGTGATAGTAATAGAATACTTCAAGCACGAAGGCTATCACAATGTAAAGTGCATAAGTAAAAGCTCGGGTATAGAAATAACCGAGGCACGCGGAGACGAGGATGTATTCCCGAGTTCCTCCTTGTTAAGGGAGTACGTCTCGTTGGAGAGGTGTGAACCGACACAACGGTTCAACAACCACAAAGGTTTCACCTTCTTCTCCGGTGAACCGCACCACAAAGGCTTGGTTCACCTTCCACTATCGGAATTCCTTCGAGGCGGAATCCGGAGCCTTTCAACAACAATCCGGGGCACAACCCACAATGGGATTGGGGGCTCCCGAACGGCCTCCAACAACAATCTGGGCCACAACCCACAATGGGATTGGGGGCTCCCGAACGGCTTCAAGTGACCACACAAGGGTCCAACCACCACAAAGGCGTCTAGGGTCCAAGGACCCAAGAGTAACAAGCTCACAAACTTTCAACTTCCACGAATCCTCGTGGAGAGCACACTGATGCACCAAATGCAAAAGGCAAGAGCATAAGTGCTCAAAATCCTTCACTTTGAAATTCCAACAAAGCAACTAATGCTTATGGGGGAATAAGAGAGGAAGGACAAAGAAGAGATGCACCAAGAATTCCAAGATCAAGATCTACAAGGTTTCCCTCACTTAGAGGAGAAATCGACCGGTGAAAACGTAGATCAAGATCACCTCTCACTTTTCCTCAAATATTAGCAAGAACCATGGGAGGGATGGAGAGGAAGAGCAAGCTTTCCAAAGGTCAACAATGGAGGAGAGAGAGGAGAAAGACTTGCTAGAAGCTTAGAAAAAAATTGGGGAAGAAGGCCCCTTAAATAGCTCAACCCAAAATCCAGTCGTTGGGTGCAGATTCGCGCCGTAGCGGTACTACCGCTAGCCCTAGCGGTACTACCGCCCCCCTAAGGAGTTAGGGCATCAAAACGGGCTGAAAACAGGCTTCCGTAGCGGTACTACCGCCCCGGCGGAACTACCGCTCCCGGTACCACCGAAAACGGCTCTCTGTTAGCTCCGGCGGTACCGCGGCGGTACTACCGCTACAGCAAAAAACAACAGAAACTGATAAACGAAAACGTCAATATCTTTTCCATCCGGACTCCGTTTTCGATGATTTTTGGCTCGTTGGAATCGTTACAACGAGCTCTACTTGAATGTGCATAGAAACATCACAGTACATCATGTGAGTATAAAACCAAATGGGGAAAGGTTGAACTTTCCTAAACAATGCAAACCAGTAAAAACTCCTTCATAAAAAACGCAACAAAATATTCATATGAAATCTGTTTTTGATGAACTAGAGCTTAGTATGGAGATAAACCAAGCTATAAATCCTCACATGGATAAAAGGCAACAAGTTTTCCAAAGTAAAACCATTTTCGAAGGACTTGGTCTTGTCATGAAGATCACGACAAGCACCAAAACTCAACACGGAGAAAAACCAAATAAGAACCAAGAAGGATGATATGCCAAGCATGCAAAGGTTTGAGCTCTCCACAAAGATGCGATCAAGTTACTCACTCGAGAGCCCCTCTTGATAGTACGCCTATCTAACCTATAGCCCTATCAAGATCATACCTTTGCCATGAGCATTCCACTTGAGCTAGATGATGACGATCTTGACTCTCTCAGGTTGAAACACCTTTCTTGTTTGTGCTTGCTAGCACATGCTTGATGAAGACTTCTCCAAATGCTCCCCCATGCTCCATTATGGGAGGGCCACGCTAAGCTTCGTCTTCATGTCTCCTTTGCAAGCTTCAATCAAAATATATCTTCCGAGATACATCTTATTGAGCTTGCACTTCATCTTCTTCTCTTGATATGTATGATGGCTTGGGGTTAAACATGATTTTTCACTCAATCTTATATTCCAAGCCATACTTGCAATGAGCTCAACTCTACACATGACCATTCTTCATATAAACCCTTTGAATAGAGCGTTGGTCATTAAGTCATCTTGAAGAGTCCAACACATGAACTCCTATAATTTCCCATGGACAAGATCTATAAGAATATCTCAATGTAAACATTAGTACATAAGGATTGTCATTAATTACCAAAACCACGCATGGGGGCAACCATGCACTTTCAAGGGCGTCACGGTTCCTCTCCTACTGCTCGCCGGAGTTGCGCACGGCGTCGGCTTGCTCCGGGCATGGACGAACTCGTCGTTTTGGCGTTCGGGAAGAGTTTTAATCGTGTCAAAAACGTGCGCAAGAACAAGGGAAGGAGACAGGATGGGTAGGGGAGCTCGGGGTCGACGGAGCTCACCAGAACTTGAAGAAACGGGCGGCGGTAATGGCGGAGATGCGGCGGATGATTCTGAGCAGCCTGGGGGCGATTTGCTTTAGGGTTTGTGGGGGAAAAGTGGGGGCGGAGTTGAGATTTAAATAGGGGCCGACGGGGGCATGATTCGTGGTCTTCACGGCGCGAATCGAAGGAATGGAATCGCCTGTGATCTCGGCGTGATTTGCGAGCAGAGGTTGAAGAAGACATGACGTCATCGCTGACGTCGGCATTTTTCTTTTTCTTTTCTGATTTTTCTTTTAATTCATATCTTTTGGTTTAATTGTGCAAATGAGGTAAAATTAATTTCTATAAATTTGTAAAATTCATATCTATGTTTTAAAACAATAGTGGGCTTGTTTTGAAACTTTTTGAAAATTATTTATTTTGAAATATTCATAAAATACAATTTTACCTATTTTAGTTAATCTTTGAAATTAGGGATTTAATAATTTATTTGGAGTTAAATAAAATTTATGAAATTACCCAGATTCAAATATGTTTGAAATTAGATTATTTAAACTTATTTTGCTGAAATCATTCTCCTTTATTTTGGCATAAAAGTAGAATAATAGAATATAAATATTTGTACAGCAATATGAAATATAATGGATTTTTAATTTTAAACCTTTTGAGATTTAATAAGATGATGAATGATGAGATACATGTATGCATGCATGCAATGCTTAAAATTTCTTTTCCAAAGCAAAAATACTTAAATGTTGTCAAAAGTTTTAAATTTTAGTGATTTTTAAACATTCCAAAATACTGGGATGTTACACTTGCTTTTAAATTGTTATCAAACCATCTCGGCATTCATCTCGGCATTCATTTGTGTATACTGTTTCAATCAAGACCATCCCTGACCAAATTGGCAAACCCTTAACTCAATCACATTAATTCGTTTTGCATATTGAATTATGTTACACCCTTTACCAAATCCTTTTATAAGCCCTTTTTACGTTTGTTTGATTTTTTTAATGTTATGTGCTTGTTGAGTTTTTTGTTTATTGGATGTCATTTTACAGTATAGATTGAACGGAGTGCAACGTTCGTTGTGACAAAGAGTGTGTGAGAAACGAGAACATTTGTCAGGCAAGTGATACCATAAAAGACCTACTATTTTTACCTACTGTATTATTAGTGTTTTTCAATAGTATGCATGACAAGTTTACTACTGTTATATATTATGCTATACAAACCTTTTTAGGATATCCATATGACTACCTTGGTAGTAACCTATTATAATTTAGTGTAAGTACTTGCTGCAAAAATGATTGTTTTATGGTAGATGTGATAAGTGAAAATTCCACTAAATTAATTTAACGCCTGGGTGGATTGGTTCGATTGAGGAGGTTTCAAGTTGAGTGGCTACTCAGGGGTCGGGTCTGCGGCGGCCTGAGTTGCTCACTTGTTGATGGCCACCCAGGGCTTTGAGATTTGATGTTGCACTGCGTATAGTCGCTTATCGTGCAACCATTAGTCATATGGGCTCTGTCTTGATGGAGTATGTTGATGTTGACCTGGGTCGGATGTTCCAAGGGTGGTAGCTGGGATAGTTTGGGTAGTGGACTCCGTCGACTCGGGAAGACAACTTCTGAAAAGTCTCGTCTCGATCTTCTCCTTTTCCTTCCCACTAAATGAGTGTAGAGGATAGTTTGGGTTGATTGAGTCTAATGGTGAAAGTGCACACACTCTCGAGAGTTAAAACCTAAGATCTTAGCCGTGTCTCCGGCATCGGACAATTGAGTGACTTCACAAGGTTGTCTTCTGAAAATCTCTTCATTCCAATTTCATAATAAAACTTGAGATGGGTGAACAAGGGTTAGTGGTTCACTGATGTCTATCAGTGGTACCAATTAATTATAGTTTAGCAAAGGCGTTCACTCATGTCTATCGGTGGTACTCCTTGCGAAGATGAAAATGTCTTTACAAATATAGGACAAAATTGGCTTTACGCAAATCAGCCTTGAACTCCACCAGCCAAATATGCATGTAGATTTAGTCTTGCCATTTATATCCACCATAGTATCACTTGCCACCACAATTCAATTGTGCTGACCCTTTATAGCTGGGCTGCAACTAAACCTTGCAGATTCGACAGACGACGAGTGAGCATTCGATAGGATTTCGAGTCTACAACCAACATGCTTTGCCTGTGGCACATGAAGATGATGAGGCTCATTGTGTCTACTGTTTTCCACTGCTGCTTTTGAATTTTGCTATGCTTTTCAGGTTATGGAAGTTGTAAGAGATATTTGTAACACTAGATCTTGCGATTTAATAAAGTATTTGACACTTTTGCATGACATACATCTTAAACTGTGGTGCTAGCATTTGATCGAGGGACTAGCACATTAACACAGGGACTTCCACCTTATAATAAAAGGTGAGGTTACTACAGATGGTATTAGAGCACTGTGTTGCCTGTAGGTTCGAGACCCTAGGTTTGGATAGAAATAGGCTTTGACCATACGATTGAAAATCTATTTCTATTCACTTTACTAAAATAAATATATAATTTGCTTTATCTTTTCTTATCCTCTCGTCTACTTTCTACCTTCTGTAAAATATCTTATCTATTTATAGATGACCATTGTTCTTGAAGCTGAGTCTGATACTTCATAAGGAATTCTACGATTCCACAAGAAGAACTACATGGGAGACATAGAAGAACTTATATTTAGAGTTCCACCACTTGGAAGAGTTTAAAGAAATTGAAGAAGAACATGAAGCACTCAAGTAGGAGCTAGACTAGACCACCATTTAGAACACCGATACCGTGTTAAGTGAATTGTTCATAACAACTTAGGTTGTATGATAATACTAGATTGTTTGTTTTTGTGTGAACCTTTTGTTTGGTGTTTGTTAGATGTTGTTTGTAAAATGATTTGCCTTGTCTTATTATGTTGGCGCAGGATTCTTTATTAGTGTCTTTCTATCTCAACTCATCCATGCTAAACCCAAACCAGATGCAATATCTATCCTTAGAACAAAATTAAACCAACCAAAATGGATATACTAGTGGAGGTTAAGTTTAGGAGTTGAAACAACATATATTTTCCATCATATCAAGGAGAAGGAATTTTCAAGAGAAAACAACTTTTCAGCTATCCTGTTGTAGGTTTAATGTAACACCCCAATTCTCTCAGCTTTAGCATTGTGGTGTTATTCTAAAATTTTCACCTCTTGTTGAAACTTTTGTGTGTAGAAAATTGAGTAAGGATTTATTTTGTTTGCACATCTTATGCTGTGTGTGATACACTAGTGTTCCCTGACTTTGAAAACATTAAAGTCACATAGCACCAAAATAAAGTATCCACTATTATGATCTTCATGGTTGTTAAAACTTAGCCAAACCAGGAGCTATTATTAAGCAAACCCTAAATGGTTTTTGACATGCCTTTGAAACATTTCCATCTTGGTCACATATACTTCCATACCCTGTTCTAAATTATCACACAAGAACTTGTTTGCATATAAATCTCACTAGATTTTGTGGTCATAAAATTAACATGACCATTTGGGATATTCTTTTAATTATCTCCAAAAGAATTCTTTTCTTTGAAAGCCAAATGAGATAGTTGGCTTGGGCTTTTGCAAGTTCAGTACCTTCTCTTAATTTAGGTAAGTTTGGGGTGTAGACCCATTTTACTTTTGTGGGTCATATTTGAATAATTCAAACTTCGGTTTTCAAATTCATTTGAGCATTTCACTCAAAGCTTTCACCTTCTATTTCTCTCTCACTCTTTTCTACCCCACCTGCTGGAAGAGGAGAACAGCACCCCCTCCTGGTCCCACATGTAATGGACTAGGGTCCATCTCTCCTCTTTCTTATCTCTTTTCTTTTCTTTCTCACCCAATCCGAGCCCCTCTCCTCTCTTCTCACTGGCCAGGCAACCCCCTCCCGACCAACATCCTCTCTGCCCCTCTCCACCGCCCCAGAGGACCAACCAGAACTCCCCTCCCTTTCCCCAAACCGCCCCTGCCCGAAGGAACCCGAGAAACCCGCCCCTGGTTTTGGAGCTGCCCCCAGCTCGCCCTCTCCTCTTAAAACCCTACCCGAGGTTCCCCCACACCTCCTCTGCTCACCCATACCACCCTCACCCAAAGTCACGCCCTCTCTCGAGCTCTGGAAGAGGAAATCGCCGTCGGAGACCGAACCCTTCCCACGGCATTCACCGTCGATCCCCTTCGCTTTTCTCTGCCATTCTTGGCCCCTCGAGCGCGCCTCGTCGAGATCTAACTTCCCCTGCCCTCCTTTTCTCTTCTAGGTGTCCGTAGCCGCCGCGCTCGTCCTCGACCCGAGAAGCTCGCCGCCGCCGTGGTTTCCGACGTTGCATGCAAGCGTTGAGGGCACCGTCGAGCTCGCCATCGTCCCCTCCGTCGATCTCCACCCTTCCCCTGGCCCAGCGCGGTCTCTGGTGAGCGCCAGCGCCACCCTCTCCCTCCCCCTCGTCTGGTTCGTCCGCGCTGCGTCGCGAGGAGGACGACGACCGTGAGCCGTCGATCGCAAGATCTACGGCCAGGTTTGAACCTCCCCGTGCACGCGCAGCCGCGTGCGTTTGGGCCGGCCCAGCTCCGTCCCCGCGCGATTTCGCGCTGCTCTGCGTGGACTCTGGGCCGATCTGGGCCAGATCTGGCCCGTTCGGCCTGTTCCCCTTTTATTCTTTTCCTGTTAATTTTTCCAGTAAATCTAGAGTTTAGCTTTAAATCTTTTGTGGTAAATCTAGAGTGGCTAAATTGATGAGATAAATTTTGTGACATGCATGCACTAACCATGTGGCATTGGACTTGTTCCAAAATGTGTTTCCTGTTGAGTGTTAAAATAGATCTAGTAAAAAGTATCTATTACACCATTTGTTTAATAACTTGGGTTCTGTAAATCCAAATCATGCAATATTGGATCTGTTGGAAAGCTTGTAAAAATGCCTATCTAAATTGGTAAATCTTGCATGCAGGAGATTACTGTAGCAAAAGTTATATTTACTCTAGGAATAACATCCGTATGTGTTTGGTGTTTTTTAACTCTTCAATAAAAACACTTTTTGAGGTAAATCCAATTGGAAGTGTTAGATATGTGTTGGAGGTATCATATACTACAAATGTGGATTTTTCCAGTAACTTGATATTTATTAGTGAATAAATCCCTGAACAACAGGGAAATAATCTCTTAAAATGCATTTCTGAAATTTCAGAGATTATGACATGTCTAGTTTTTATTGGTGGAGCCACCTCTGTCCATGGATAAATGTTGGGAGTATTTTTGTGGGATATCCACAAGTTTTATATAACTCACCCCACTGGTTTGACACCAAAATAATTTTTATTATTTTCTGCACATAAATAATGGTCAGAAGTATACTTTATTTTAAAAATAGGATAACTTGAGCTAGGAGTATCCAAATTTGATGAATAAAATCTGCACTTAAAGAGAAAACTCATATCTCACCAGAAAGGTTATTTATACATTCAGGAGATCTATAAAACTGAACCTATCTTATGCTTAAGTTGGACATCAATAGCTCTTATCTGATTTTTAATTCTTGTTTGGTGACAGATCATTATGCACAGCTAATTTTCAGAGCTCCACATGTGTGTCAGCAGTGATGTGGTAGAAGGGTTTAATTTTAGGAGCAGTACCTTAAGAATTATGCTTAAACCATGTAAACAGCCCCTTATAAATATTGAATGCATTAGTTGTGTTTTCTGTTTGTGATGCTTGTTGTTTGTTTGTATGCTTTAGATTGTTATCAACTCGCATTTTAGAACTTACGCTAGTCTCGTCTGTTTTTCATGTTACGGTAGAATCGCAACCCGAGGAAGAGAAGTACGAGGTAGCTGAGCACGACTACGTTGAAGAGCAAGACCAGGGACAATACTTTGAGCAAGGCAAGCCCACCTCCCCACTATAATGAATCTTAGTATTTTATCAAGCATGTTTTGTTTTCAAAAATAAAATAATGCATGTTTTACTTCCTTTGTGGCATCTTGCCACCCGAAAACTATTTTATCAAATATTGTTTGGCCAAAGTTATCTACTAGAATAGCTGTAGGTATTATAAGAAGAGTTTTACTTGCTGAGTCTTGTCATTGAAGGCTCTATAAAGAAGATTAAGTTTTCAAATAGTATACTCTGTTAACTTACCTCAAAACTATAGGATGGGAACCCGTTTGATAAAACTATTTTATGGAGGAAAACCTGAGTTGCTGGGAGCAATCAGCGAGACAGAACTGTTTTATGAAAACCCGAGATGCTGAGAGCATTCGGGGATGCTGCGTAAAACCCGAGCTGCTGGGAGCAGTCGGAGATGGAGGTTTAATTTCGAAGTCCCTGCTGCCGCCCGAACAATTAACCCGTGCAACCACACTACCTGACATGGGTAGGGCTTAGCCGGAAGCTTGTCTGTTTTAGTGTTGGGGCTCTCATACTTTCTATGGGGGTTGGGCTCTCAAAGCCGGGTTGTCGTCCGGAAGAGACAATACACTGTTGATGACCAACAGCCGGACGATTACTGTGGGTCTCCTGACGTGGCGGTGTGGCGTCCCGAGGAAAGACCAAGAGGTCTAGTGGAGCACACGGTGCCTAGGAGAACAAACTTACCGGGAGGCCCCGATACTAGGGTGGTCATAGTGGAAAGCTTTGATCGTGTTATCCGGACCCCCGCATGCTGTCGTATGACGGGCCGTGGTAGACACGGCGGAGTAACCGGTAGGTGTGGGTAAAGTGTGCAACCTCTGCAGAGTGTAAATCTATTCGAATAGCCGCGTCCGCGGTCATGGACGGTTGGAAAGGCCACACTGGGCATTTGGAGAAAGAAGTTGTTTTATGAAGGAGAAATATTTATGTAAAGAACAGGAGGTACCTGGGAGGTACGGAATTTGGGAAAGGATGGTTGATCTCGGGGAGACACCCAGTCCGACCTCAAGGATGGAAAAAGGGTTACCCCTACCTAGTGTTTTCGAGGGTTTTACAAAATAAAGTTTTGTTTTGAACTTGGATATGTCCTTGCTATATCTAAGAGAAGAGAATTCTATCTCTAAATGTTTCTCTTCAACAAAGTTACAGAGATGTCGTATTCTCTACGTTTGAAAACATTGTTTTTCCAAAGTAAGCCATGTAGTTGTATTCAGGAGCCTTCCCAGTTCTCGAAAACATGTTTTTCTTGCATCATCATGAGAAATTAAGCCTAGAGGTGGTCTTGCGAGTACGTAATTGTACTCATGTGGCTCTGTCCCTGGATATTCAAATGTCCAGATTGCAATGAGGAGGCCTGCATCGAGGAGGAGGTGTACGACGACGACTTTGCCACCTAGCTGTCACCAGTCAACTGCACTTGTGGGAATCTGCGCTCGGAGATGTTAAGAGCCGTCGCTAGCCACGAGCTTCCGCTATCGTAGTTAATTCCGTCCTGCGTGACGAGGTTTGTTGACTTTGGTCGTATGACCGTTTATGTGTTGTAAGACTTTTATTCGTACGACTTGAATGATGTAACTCTTTGATACCTATGTTGTTTATGTGATTGCGATGCACTGATCATTGGGATCGTGATCTCTTACATAACGTGGGCATCTCGGACTCGTCCGAGGGGTCCTCACAGACTTGGTATCAGAGCCATCGTTGACCTTAGGAGACTTTAGTTAGGTTGGGCGTCGACGTCACGCAAAAATGTTTTTTCCTAAATAGCGAGGAGAAAAATACTTAAAATATGCAGAATCTACTGCTACTCATCACTCCCCTCTAATATTATTCACTGATTAATTTTATACCTGCATTAAATCTTATGATTTTACCTGTTTAAAATTTGATACATCGTTCACTAATTAAACCTCCATTTAAAATTTTGTGTAGATGAGCGGACAGTTCTCGTCATCGATTCAGTTGGGAGCGGTGCCAGATACCGGAGTTTCGCGTCTGTTTCAGGCAGACCTACTCGAGTTGATCCAGCACCTGAGGCGTCCGCTACCAGAGCTGCTGATTGGACGCTGTCTGCCATGGTGGGAGATGAGATGTCCTGGGCTGTGAGGTGCATCCTTCGAGGGCCATTGGTGCCACCCTTCGCCGAGGAGCTGGTTGAGGATGCCCTTGAAGTTCGTCACCGTGCTGCAGAGAGCTCTCGCCCGCTTGGTGCGTGCTCATAGTTCCGAGTTGGGCGGCACCCGCTTTGAGTTTTACTCTGGCTTGGACGAGCAGAGTAACCCTGTGCCGCCGCGTCCCCACCCCACTTTCGGGAACCACTTGGCCGAGCTGGGACTCCTCGTCCAGTACACCAAGTCCCAGCTGGTCATTAGTCGGTACGAGAGTGACCTTCACCGTCTTAATCATGACGGAGCTGAGGTGCGGATCTCGGCAGCTGAGCTGAGGATAGAGGACTTGGAGACGCAACTCGAGGCCTCTCAGGACCAGCTGAAGACCATGGAGCTGAAGCTCAAGGCCTCGGAGGAGCGTTTGGTGGAGTCCCAGGCAGAGCTCAAGATAGAGCGCAAGGAGCGCCGTTCCACCTTCGCACGCCTCCAGAATACTCATTTCTACAGGTTCCAGCTTGACGGGATGGTTGACATGCTCAGGTCGACCGTTGATGCCCGAGACGAGCGGATCAGCGAGCTGGAGAGTAAGGTGGAGGCTCTGAGCAAGGTGAATGACGATATTCTGCCTGAGGATGAGGACCCTACCGAGGACATGGATATGGAGCCCGTGAGCGAGCAGGATGACGACGATCTTCGAGGCGAGGATGGTGATGACTCGGGAGCTGTGATGTCTGAGGACGAGGACCCCGACGAGCCACCCTTTGACAGTGACGCTGCCGTGGACGTGGAGTAGATAGTAGCGCAGTATCTTTTGGGTTAGGACCGAACCATCGCGATAAGTGTATGCGATTGTGTGGTCTAGTTAGCGTGTGTGTGTCTGGATGATTGTAAGAACTATGTCAGTCAGTTTTTTGTGGTTGTGCACTTTGTGATGATGCTTTTGGAACCTTGCTATGGGATGGAATCTTGTCTTCTTAGGAGTATTGTCTTGCTGAAATTTGTATGTTTTTGTGTATGCTTGATGAACCCTTTTTCAAAAACCTGTTTTAAAATTTCTAAGTAGAATGATAATGTGTGTTTACTTCTGAAATTCAGAATGGCAAGGGATCCACCACCACCCCCACCACCCGAGCCATCTATGGCTCAAGTGCTCCGTCTTCTCATGGAGGATCGCGAGGCAGCTCGCACCGAGAGAAGCGCCAACCGTGCCACCCTGCACCATCTTGCTCAGATTGCCGTCAATCAGAATGGCAGCCAAGGGAATGAAGAACCCCGCTCAAAGCTTCGTGACTTTCAGAACACAAATCCTCCAGTTTTCTCCAAGAGTGAAGTGCCACTGGATGCCGATGACTGGATCCGTACTATAGAGAACAACTTGAGGGTCGCCCAAGTGGGTGACAACGAGAAGGTGGTCTACGCCACTCACTACCTCTCTGGTTCTGCCCGAGCATGGTGGGAGGCCATTCGTGCTCTGTTGCCCCCAGAAGAAGTTGTGGCTTGGCCAGCATTCAAGACCAAGTTCTTGAAGCGTTATGTGCCCTCTAGACTCGTCAGTATCATGCGAGAGAAGTTCTTACAGCTCAAGCAAGGCGGGATGTCGGTAGGTGAGTACTTGGAGAAGTTCACTTCTCTAGCGAGGTATGCGCCCACCGATACCGATACTGAGGATAAGAAGAAAGAGAGGTTCATGAATGGACTTCATGATGAAATGCAGTGCATTCTGGTGGTGATGCCTTTCACCGATTTGGAATCCTTGGAAGATGCAGCCATTATGATGGAACACAAACGCAAGGCTTCATTTGACAACCGCAAGCGTCGCCAACTGATGCAGCAAGGCAGAAGCAGCAGCAGCCCAACTGGAAGTTATCCCCGCCCGCGCCCTTCACCTCCACCGAGGCCTTCTTATCCATCACCTAGGCCTCCAACCTTTGCACCAAGACCCAGCTACTCTCCTCGCCCGCCTGCACCTCGTCCTGGAAGTGGTTCCAACCCCGGCCTCAACTTTAGCAAGCCGCCTGCTCCGAAGCCCACAGGAGGATGTTTCACTTGTGGACATCCTGGACATTTCTCGCGGGATTGCCCCACTCGACAGCCCGCCGGTGGTCGCCCCAATGCGAAGAAAATGAACCAAGGGCCACCCCGCCCACCAGGAGGCAAGAACCCGTACCCTAAGAAAGCGGCCCCTGTCACCAGAGGTCATCTGAATCACATCAGTGCAGAAGAAGCTCAGGAGGCCCCAGATCTGGTTATGGGTACGTTCCCTGTCAACTCAGTTCCTGCCTCAGTTTTGTTTTATTCGGGAGCTTCCCATTCTTTCGTTACGGAGCCATTTGTTAGGAAAAGTGGTATGGTTCTAACTTTGTTGAATCGTCCAATGAGAGTGCAAATTCCGGGGGCCACTACTAAAGCCATTGTATCTTGCAAGGAGGCTCCTGTGGAAATTCAAGGAGCCCGATTCCATGCAGATTTAGTGGTATTAGGAAAGCAAGGGATAGAAGTGGTTTTAGGAATGGATTGGATGGCAGTTAACCGGGGAAGGATAGATTGCACCAACAAGTCTGTCGCACTAACCACCCCGGAAGGAGAGGAGATTACCCACTTCTCAACCTACCACTCCACCTCAAGTCATTGTCATAAAAGTGTAGCTGGAGCCATTTTGGAAGAGGTACCGGTAGTTTGTGACTATCCCGATGTTTTTCCCGAAGAGTTGCCCGGAATGCCACCGGATAGGGATATTGAGTTCATTATTGAGCTGGTACCCGGTACTGGGCCTATCGCTCAGTAACCGTACCGGATGAATCCTGAAGAACTGGAAGAACTAAAGAAACAGTTGGATGACCTACTTAGGAAGGGCATGATCCGCCCTAGTGCGTCACCCTGGGGGTCACCCATCATCTTCGTGGATAAGAGATACGGTACCACCCGTTTGTGTGTGGATTACCGTAAGTTAAATGATGTGACTATCAGAAACAAATACCCCCTACCCAAGATTGAAGATCTGTTTGATCAACTCAATGGAGCTCGAGTCTTCTCCAAGATCGATCTCCGCACTGGTTACCATCAGTTGAAAGTCAGAGAATCTGATATCCCAAAGACGGCCTTTGTCACTCGTTACGGATTGTTCGAGTACACGGTGATGTCTTTTGGCCTGACCAATGCTCCAGCCTATTTCATGAATCTCATGAACAAGGTGTTCATGGATTACTTGGATAAATTTGTGGTTGTCTTTATTGACGACATCTTGATTTATTCCAAGTCGGAAGAGGAGCATGAAGAGGATCTGAGGTTGGTTCTCGGTACCCTACGGGAGTACCAGTTGTATGCTAAGTTCAGTAAGTGCCAGTTTTGGTTGAAAGAAGTAGGCTTTCTCGGCCATGTTATTTCAGCCGAAGGGATATCTGTAGATCCTACCCACGTCAAGTCCATTCTTGAATTCCCGACCCCCACCAACCAAACCGAAGTAAGGTCCATTCTTGTATTAGCCGGGTATTACCGCAAGTTTGTTGAGGGATTCTCGAGCATCGCAAAGCCCCTTACCCAACTATTGAAGAAGGATCAGAAGTTCATTTGGTCCGACAAATGTGAAGCCAGTTTCCAGGAACTGAAAAAGCGCCTTACTACCGCACCTATCCTAACCATGCCAGATGTGACCAAGGATTTTGTGGTTTACTGCGATGCATCCAAACTCGGACTTGGTTGTGTCCTTATGCAAGAGGGCAAGGTAATTTCCTACTCATCGCGACAACTCCGCAAGCATGAGCAGAATTACCCAACCCACGACCTAGAGCTTGCTGCGGTGGTCCATGCACTCAAGACATGGCGGCACTTTCTGATGGGCAACCGTTGCGAATTTTACACCGATCACAAGAGCCTGAAGTACATCTTCACCCAGAGGGACTTGAACATGAGACAACGAAGATGGATAGAACTCATCAAGGATTACGACTTGGACATCCATTACCACCCTGGAAAAGCTAACGTGGTAGCTGAAGCCCTTAGTCGTCAGCCATGTTCATTCAACTCCCTGATCAAGGTTAGACGGCCAGAACTCTGGGAAGAGCTGGATAAGATGGGTATTGAGGTAGTCAGCTATGGGGCAGTCGATCAACTCCTGTTGCAACCCACCTTATGGGAGCAGATCAAGCAAGCGCAAAGGGGTCACGAAAGCATTGAGGGCATCAAAAGAAGATTGGACAAAGAGGAAGTCCTTGGGTTCACCATCGACTCTGACGGTATCCTTTGGTATAAGGGACGCATCTGCGTGCCGTCAGACCCTGTTTTGAAGCAGCTAATTATGAAGGAGGCTCACGAGACTTTGTATTCTATCCACCCCGGTGGAACCAAGATGTACCAGGATTTGAAGCAGAATTTCTGGTGGCACGGCATGAAGCGCGAGATTGCAATGTTCGTCCAGAATTGCGATGTCTGCCAAAGGGTCAAAGCAGAGCATCAGCGACCCGCTGGATTACTTCAACCTCTCAAATTGCCCGAGTGGAAATGGGATGAGGTCGGCATGGATTTTATCACTGGATTGCCCCGGTCCAATCGCGGGCATGACGCCATATGGGTTATCGTGGATAGGCTCACTAAGGTAGCACACTTTTTGCCAGTAAGGACCACGCATCGATCGGATCAGCTTGCAGATCTCTACATGTCACGTATCGTCAGCCTTCATGGGATACCTAAGACTATCGTATCTGATCGAGGAACCCAATTCACCTCTCGTTTCTGGTTTAAGCTGCATGAAGCTTTGGGGACGAATCTCTTTTTCAGTACTGCATATCACCCTCAGACAGGAGGACAGACGGAAAGAGTCAATCAGATCCTTGAAGATATGCTTAGGTCTTGTGTGTTAGCTTATGGGGCCAAATGGGAGAATTGCTTGCCGTTTGCCGAATTCTCGTACAACAATAGCTATCAAGCCAGTCTAAGGATGGCGCCATTTGAGGCTCTGTACGGGCGCAGATGTCGTACACCCTTGAACTGGTCGCAAACCGGAGATAGCCAAATTTTTGGAGTTGACACCTTGAGGGAAGCCGAAGAGAAAGTTCAACTCATCCGCGACCGTCTTAAGGCCGCCCAATCCAGGCACAAAAGTTACGCAGATTCAAGGAGGCGTGAACTCAACTTCAAGGAAGGAGATATGGTTTACTTGCGCGTTACACCACTCAAGGGAATGCAACGTTTCCATGTCAAAGGGAAATTAGCGCCAAGATATATTGGCCCTTTTAAGGTGATCAGTCGTAGAGGAGAAGTATCTTATCAGCTAGACCGGCCACCCCATCTGTCGGAATTCCATGATGTATTTCATGTATCTCTACTCCGGAAGTGCCTGCAAGTTCCTGGTGACACGCACTCATATCAGGAGGTAGATCATCACACCATTGATCTCAACCATGATCTCACTTATCGAGAACGACCACTTCGTGTTCTCGCTGAAGACGTCCGTCTGACACGGAGACGGAAGATCAGGTTCCTGAAGGTCCAATGGAGCAACCATTCGGAGGAAGAAGCCACCTGGGAGCGTGAAGATTATTTGGAGCGTGAATTTCCTAGTCTTATTTCTTCTTCAAATCTGGAATCTCGGGGACGAGATTCTCCTAAGGGGGGAAGGTCTGTAACACCCCAATTCTCTCAGCTTTAGCATTTTGTGTTATTCTAAAATTTTCACCTCTTGCTGAAACTTTTGTGTGTAGAAAATTGAGTAAGGATTTATTTTGTTTGCACATCTTATGCTGTGTGTGATACACTAGTGTTCCCTGACTTTGAAAACACTAAAGTCACATAGCACCAAAATAAAGTATCCACTATTATGATCTTCATGGTTGTTAAAACTTAGCCAAACCAGGAGCTATTATTAAGCAAACCCTAAATGGTTTTTGACATGCCTTTGAAACATTTCCATCTTGGTCACATATACTTCCATACCCTGTTCTAAATTATCACACAAGAACTTGTTTGCATATAAATCTCACTAGATTTTGTGGTCATCAAATTAACATGACCATTTGGGATATTCTTTTAATTATCTCCAAAAGAATTCTTTTCTTTGAAAGCCAAATGAGATAGTTGGCTTGTGCTTTTGCAAGTTCAGTACCTTCTCTTAATTTAGGTAAGTTTGGGGTGAAGACCCATTTTACTTTTGTGGGCCATATTTGAATAATTCAAACTTCGGTTTTCAAATTCATTTGAGCATTTCACTCAAAGCTTTCACCTTCTATTTCCCTCTCACTCTTTTCTACCCCACCTGCTGGAAGAGGAGAACAGCACCCCCTCCTGGTCCCACATGTCATGGATTAGGGTCCATCTCTCCTCTTTCTTCTCTCTTTTCTTTTCTTTCTCACCCAATCCGAGCCCCTCTCCTCTCTTCTCACTGGCCAGGCAGCCCCCTCCCGACCAACATCCTCTCTGCCCCTCTCCACCGCCCCAGAGGACCAACCAGAACTCCCCTCCCTTTCCCCAAACCGCCCCTGCCCGAAGGAACCCGAGAAACCCGCCCCTGGTTTTGGAGCTGCCCCCAGCTCGCCCTCTCCTCTTAAAACCCTACCCGAGGTTCCCCCACACCTCCTCTGCTCACCCATACCACCCTCACCCAAAGCCACGCCCTCTCTCGAGCTCTGGAAGAGGAAATCGCCGTCGGAGACCGAGCCCTTCCCACGGCATTCACCGTCGATCCCCTTCGCTTTTCTCTGCCATTCTTGGCCCCTCGAGCGCGCCTCGTAGAGATCTAACTTCCCCTGCCCTCCTTTTCTCTTCTAGGTGTACGTAGCCGCCGCGCTCGTCCTCGACCCGAGAAGCTCGCCGCCGCCGTCGCCATGGTTTCCGACGTTGCATGCAAGCGTTGAGGGCACCCTCGAGCTCGCCATCGTCTCCTCCGTCGATCTCCACCCTTCCCCTGGCCCAGCGCGGTCTCTGGAGAGTGCCAGCGCCACCCTCTCCCTCCCCCTCGTCTGGTTCGTCCGCGTTGCGTCGCGAGGAGGACAACGACCGTGAGCCGTCGATCGCAAGATCTACGGCCAGGTTTGAACCTCCCCGTGCGCGCGCAGCCGCGTGCGTTTGGGCCGGCCCAGCTCCGTCCCCGCACGATTTCGTGCTGCTCTGCGTGGACTCTGGGCCGATCTGGCCCAGATATGGCCCGTTCGGCATGTTCCCCTTTTATTCTTTTCCTGTTAATTTTTCCAGTAAATCTAGAGTTTAGCTTTAAATCTTTTGTGGTAAATCTAGAGTGGCTAAATTGATGAGATAAATTTTGTGACATGCATGCACGTTTTCTTAACCATGTGGCATTGGACTTGTTCCAAAATGTGTTTCTTGTTGAGTGTTAAAATAGATCTAGTAAAAAGTATCTATTACACCATTTATTTAATAACTTGGGTTCTGTAAATCCAAATCATGCAATCTTGGATCTGTTGGAAAGCTTGTAAAAATGCCTATCTAAATTGGTAAATCTTGCATGCAGGAGATTACTCTAGGAATAACATCAGTATGTGTTTGGCGATTTTTAACTCTTCAATAAAAACACTTTTTGAGGTAAATCCAATTGGAAGTGTTAGATATGTGTTGGAGGTATCACATACTACAAATGTGGATTTTTCCAGTAATTGATATTTATTAGTGAATAAATCCCTAAACAACAGGGAAATAATCTCTTAAAATGCATTTCTGAAATTTCAGAGATTATGACATGTCTAGTTTTTATTGGTGGAGCCACCTCTGTCCATGGATAAATGTTGGGAATATTTTTTTGGGATAGCCACAAGTTTTATCTAACTCACCCCACTGGTTTGACACCAAAATAATTTTTATTATTTTCTGCACATAAATAATGGTCAGAAGTATACTTTATTTTAAAAATAGGATAACTTGAGCTAGGAGTATCCAAATTTGATGAATAAAATCTGCACATAAAGAGAAAACTCATATATCACCAGAAAGGTTATTTATACATTCAGGAGATCTATAAAACTGAACCTATCTTCTGCTTAAGTTGGACATCAGTAGCTCTTATCTGATTTTTAATTCTTGTTTGGTGATAGATCATCATGCACAGCTAATTTTCAGAGCTCCACATGTGTGCAGCAGTGATGTGGTAGAAGGGTTTAATTTTAGGAGCAGTACCTTAAGAATTATGCTTAAACCATGTAAACAGCCCCTAATAAATATTGAATGCATTAGTTGTGTTTTCTGTTTGTGATGCTTGTTGTTTGTTTGTATGCTTTAGATTGTTATCAACTCGCATTTTAGAACTTACGCTAGTCTCGTATGTTTTTCATGTTACGGTAGAATCGCAACCCGAGGAAGAGCAGTACGAGGTAGCTGAGCACGACTACATTGAAGAGCAAGACCAGGGAAAATACTTTGAGCAAGGCAAGCCCACCTCCCCACTATAATGAATCTTAGTATTTTATCAAGCATGTTTTGTTTTCAAAAATAAAATAATGCATGTTTTACTTCCTTTGTGGCGTCTTGCCACCCGAAAACTATTTTATCAAATATTGTTTGGCCAAAGTTATCTACTAGAATAGATGTAGGTATTATAAGAAGAGTTTTACTTGCTGAGTCTTGTCATTGAAGGCTCTATAAAGAAGATTAAGTTTTCAAATAGTATACTCTGTTATCTTACCTCAAAACTATAGGATGGGAACCCGTTTGATAAAACTATTTTATGGAGGAAAACCTGAGTTGCTGGGAGCAATCAGCGAGACAGAACTGTTTTATGAAAACCCGAGATGCTGAGAGCATTCGGAGATGTTGCGTAAAACCCGAGCTGCTGGGAGCAGTCGGAGATGGAGGTTTAATTTCGAAGTCCCTGCTGTCGCCCGAACAATTAACCCGTGCAACCACACTACCTGACATGGGTAGGGCTTAGCCGGAAACTTGTCTGTTTTAGTGTTGGGGCTCTCATACTTTCTATGGGGGCTGGGCCCTCGAAGCCGGGTTGTCGTCTGGAAGAGACAATACACTGTTGAGGACCAACAGTCGGACGATTACTGTGGGTCTCCTGACGTGGCGGTGTGGCGTCCCGAGGAAAGACCAAGAGGTCTAGTGGAGCACACGGTGCCGAGGAGAACAAACCTACCGGGAGGCCCCGATACTAGGGTGGTCATAGTGGAAAGCTTTGATCGTGTTATCCGGACCCCCGCATGCTGTCGTATGACGGGCCGTGGCAGACACGGCGGAGTAACCGATAGGTGTGGGTAAAGTGTGCAACCTCTGCAGAGTGTAAATCTATTCGAATAGCCGCGTCCGCGGTCATGGAAGGTTGGAAAGGCCACACTGGGCATTTGGAGAAAGAAGTTGTTTTATAAAGGAGAAATATTTATGTGAAGAACAGGAGGTACCTGGGAGGTACGGAATTTGGGCAAGGATGCTTGATCTCGGGGAGACACCCAGTCCGACCTCAAGGATGGAAAAAGGGTTACCCCTATCCTAGTGTTTTCGAGGGTTTTACAAAATAAAGTTTTGTTTTGAACTTGGATATGTCCTTGCTATATCTAAGAGAAGAGCATTCTATCTCTAAATGTTTCTCTTCAACAAAGATATAGAGATGTCGTATTCTCTACGTTTGAAAACATTGTTTTTCCAAAGTAAGCCATGTAGTTGTATTCAGGAGCCTTCCCAGTTCTCAAAAACATGTTTTTCTTGCATCATCATGAGAAATTAAGCCTAGAGGTGGTCTTGCGAGTACGTAATTGTACTCATGTGGCTCTGTCCCTGGATATTCAAATGTCCAGATTGCAATGAGGAGGCCTGCATCGAGGAGGAGGTGTACGACGACAACTTCGCCACCTAGCTGTCACCGGTCAACTGCACTTGTGGGAATCTGCGCTCGGAGATGTTAAGAGCCGTCGCTAGCCACGAGCTTCCGCTATCGTAGTTAATTCCGTCCTGCGTGACGAGGTTTGTTGACTTTGGTCGTATGACCGTTTATGTGTTGTAAGACTTTTATTCGTACGACTTGAATGATGTAACTCTTTGATACCTATGTTGGTTATGTGATTGCGATGCACTAATCATTGGGATCGTGATCTCTTACATAACGTGGGCATCTCGGACTCGTCCGAGGGGTCCTCACATTTAACGCAACCTACTAGTATAAGGACCGATAGTTTAGCTCAGGTTTGTCCTACAGACTGGAAACATTCTGTGAGATAAGTGAGGTTTGACCAAGTGTTAGAATACGAGATTCATCAAACCAAGTACAAATAAATGAGTGAGTGCGACATAGATTTGCCCCCATGGCGAATACTCATATCATTCTCTTTGCTATGAGGAATGGAAAATCTTGAGTGACTTTCCGATGAGAGATACGACGATGAAAAAATCAAAACCATAGAATTGTAGATATTTATACCATATGTGAGGCAAGGGTTGCTAAAACATAATAAATTACGGTGAGGATAACAACAAGCTAAGTTTTGAAGAATACCCTACAATCAAAGATTTGCCTTCCATGAGAGTTACATTAGTTGCTTCAAAAATGTAAACTGTGAAGATGAAGCACATGGGGACATCAAGCGGTTAGAGTTATGGAGATCCATTTGAAATCCTCTCAGCTTTGTTTTCAGATTAAGCCAAGATGGATATTCAGTACCAAAAGCAGTTCAATGGACTTATGTTATACTACAACCCTAAAGTGATGGAAAAGTTCGACTGAAAGATTGTAGAAAGGATTTCAGATTGCCGCAAAAGTTTCTTTTAAGGGTGGTAGCCCACTGAGCTAATCTGATCCAAGTTGTCCGAACCCATCTTTCTTTCTAGCCTTTCCGAATCTCGGGGACGAGATTCCTTTTAAGGGTGGTAGTTTGTAACATCCCAAAATTTTGAAATGTTTAAAAATCACTAAAATTAATTATTTTTTTATTAAAATAAAACATTAAAAACATAAGGAAACTAAAATATGAAGAACATTATAGGTTCTTCCAAAGAGTTAACATTTAAAAACATTGGAGAAAACACTATTTGAATTTGGAGTTTAGTTTAAAAACCTTTTATCCAAAGTGTTTCTTAAATCCCATGATAGTTTGCTAAGTTGAAATTAAAGTTTGAGAGAGCCTTCTTCATTTATAAAAAGTTTTATTTTTAGTAATTGACTCTAAAACACTTAGCCTTGGATATTTATAAAACCTAAAGCCATATATTGAAAAGATGTTTTAAGTATTCTTAAGTATGTCCTCTTCTAAAACGGTTATTATTAAAGCATATGTTCTAAAGATGTCTATACAACCCTTTGATGTTTAATTGACCTTCCAATAATGTATACAAATGTTCTAAAAGCTAATTAAAGCATAATCTATTTTATAAAATGGCTTTCATTTAAATATGTTTTGACGTATAAGATTTAGGATGTACCATCGAAATAAAGTTTAAACTTCAAATAACGATTTTATATTCACAAATGCATCCTTGGAAATCTGAATGGGTTATGGTACTTTAAAACTTAAATGTTTTGCACAAACTACTTTGGTTACAGAATAAGATCATCATAATCCATAGTCAATATCAAAAAAAATTGTGGTATTTCTATTTACGAAACAACATATGACTTTGTTAGACACTATTTTAAATTGACAAAGTTTTTAATCAAGCAGTTATTAAACAATTCAAGTATTTTGTTTTGAATTATATTTAAAAGCAAACAAAAAATTCATCATCATCATGGCATCATTGCATTTAAATCACAAATGTTTTGATATGTGAAATCCACACTTAAAAGCCATAAATAAACAATCTTAATATAAGATATTATGTATTCTCTATACTATACTTTGAATTACTAAATTATCATGTGACTAAAGTATTACCAAAAGGTTCCATTTTGGACAAGTTATTCAAAACATATTTTATACAGTATTTCTTGATTTTGTTCAAAGCCAAAAATGATTTTTATTAAAAAAAAGGATTATAATTTGTGGTACTTTCAAACATATATATTTGTGGTATTTTCATAAATATATTTTAGCTACAAAGAAATTAATTTAAATCGCTAATTTCAAATTTAACATAAAGTGTCAAACTTACATATAATCAATATTCAAATTAATGTTTTTGAAAAGTATTAAAAACATGACTTAGAATGTTTTAAATGATAGATATGATTTTGAAAAAAAATTAGAAACTTGTTTCACTTCATTTAGAATTATAAAAAAAAACAACGCGACATGTTTCCTCGCGCGTGCGTGGCGGCCTGCCTGCTCCCGCGCGCTATAGTTTGCCTCCTTTTTAGTACCAACTTGCTACTTTAGCAACACCCCCACCCAATTTTAGCCTATATATAGCCCCCATATGTATTGGCAAAATCACAAATACAAATTTGGGTTGAACCATTTATTTTGGTTTAACTAGAATAAAATAAAATATTTATTTTATCTTCGGTGGGATTTCTATTGGTGGTATTTCTCTTCCTCTCTCTCGACGGCGCTTCTCACGCAACGGAGGTACTGCGCATATCTTCTCTTTTCCGCCTTTTATATTTAGTTCTGTAGAGTAGTTTTTGTAGTATAATTTAGGCTACAAATTTAGTAGGCGTTTGTTTTCCGTAGCGTAGTTTCTGAGTAGTTATAAATTTTTAGTCTAGCGTAGTATTTACTCGTACACCGTACGATCCGTTTTTTAGATCGAGTAGGTTCGTAACTTTAGCTACTTGCTTTTTGATCATACGGATATAGTTAGTTTGTCTAAACCAACATATTTTAACCAATCACCTCATGCCACTTAGTCTAGCTGTTTTCTGGGTTGACCCGCAATAGAAATTCATTTTCAGATTTTGCAGAAACACCCCTAAATTTTAAACTACCATACCTTTTTAACCACATGTTCAAATTTGACAAACTTTATGTCTATGGAAAGCACTTGACCTGTAGAATCTTTTGGCACTGTTATATTCCAACTTTGACTAGTTTAAATTTGTTCAAATTTTCAAATGCATGATTTAAGTAAATTGGACATAGATTTTATTATGTATGTCCAAGAAATTTTCAAATGAAATAATTTTGGAGTTCTTAAGATATGTAGAATAAGTATTCGCTTATAAGTTATTTTGACAAACTTTAAAATGAAGTAGTGTACAAATTTTATTTTAAAACATGATGCCAATTTAAATAACTAGCTTATTAATTTATTGATATGAACATTTAAGTTCGGATTTAAAATAAATTGTTATGGTAGTTTAATGGAACTTGAAATTTAAATTATGTTAAAACCTTTTCCAAAGTTAATGTGTGATCATTTTGAACAAGATTAACACAAAGTCTCATTAAATCAATTTTGAAACATAAACTTGTGTAATTGTATTTAAATATGCTGGATAACTTAAAATTGCAAACCTTGCTTTTAAATTGTTTTCAAACCATCTCAGCATTCATTTGTGTATACTGTTTCAATCAAGACCATCCCTGACCAAATTGGCAAACCCTTAACTCAATCACATTAATTTGTTTTGCATATTGAATTATGTTACACCCTTTACCAAATCCCTTTCTAAGCCCTTTTTACATTTGTTTGATTTTTGAATGTTAGCTGCTTGTTGAGTTGTTTGTTTATTGGATGTCTTTTTACTGTATAGATTGAACGGAGTGCAACGTTCGTTGTGAAAAACAGTGTGTGAGAAACGACAACATTCGTCGTGCAAGTGATACCATAAAAGAACTACTATTTTTACCTACTGCATTATTAGTGTTTTTCGGTAGTATGCATGACAAGTTTACTACTGTTATATATTATGCTATGCAAACCTTTTTAGGATATCCATATGACCACCTTGGTAGTAACCTATTATAATTTAGTGGAAGTACCTGCTGCAAAAATGATTGTTTTATGGTAGATGTGATAAGTGAAAATTCCACTAAATTAATTTACCGCCTGGGTCGATTGGTTCGATAGAGGAGGTTTCAAGTTGAGTGGCTACACAGGGGTCGGGTCTGCGGCGGCCTGATTTGCTCACTTGTGGATGGCCACCCAGGCTGCGATAGGTTGGGCAGTGGACTCCGTGGACTCGGGAAGACAACTTCTGAAAAGTCTCGTCTCGATCTTCTCCTTTTCCTTCTCACTAAATGAGTGTAGAGGATAGTTTGGGTTGATTGAGTGTAATGATGAAAGTGCACACACTCTCGAGAGTTAAACCTAAGATCTTAGCCGTGTCCCCGGCATCGGACAATTGAGTGACTTCACAAGGCTTTCTTCTGAAAATCTCTTCATTCCAATTTCATAATAAAACTTGAGATGGGTGAACAAGGGTTGGTGGTTCACTGATGTCTATCAGTGGTACCAATTATTTATAGTTTAGCAAAGGCGTTCACTCATGTCTGTCGGTGGGACTCCTTGCGAAGATGAAGATGTCTTTACAAATATAGGACAAAATTGGCTTTACGCAAATCAGCCTTGAACTCCACCAGCCAAATATGCATGTAGATTTAGTCTTGCCATTTATATCCACCATAGTATCACTTGCCACCACAATTCAATTGTGCTGACCCTTTATAGCTGGGCTGCAACTAAACCTTGCAGATTCGACAGACGACAAGTGAGCATTCGATAGGATTTCGAGTCTACAACCAACATGCTTTGCCTGTGGCACATGAAGATGATGAGGCTCATTGTGTCTACTGTTTTCCGCTGCTGCTCTTTGAATTTTGCTAGCCTTTTCAGGTTATGCAAGTTGTAAGAGATATTTGTAACACTGGATCATGCGATTTAATAAAGTATTTAACACTTTTGCATGATATACATCTTAAATTGTGGTGCTAGCATTTGATCCAGGGACTAGCACATTAACACAGGGACTTCCACCTTATAATAAAAGGTGAGGTTACTACAACTCGCAAACATACGGAGCTTAACAACAACTCCTGGTCACTCAGATCCAGCTGAGATCGCAGGGGTAGAACTTTTCTGGAATCCCGCAAGGCAACGGTGCTCGACGGTATAGCTTTGGTGGAGAGAGGAGGCAAAACGGGCGGAGAAACAGCTCAGTCGTCCTGCTATATAGTTAATTGTATTTTCTTGTGTAATTAATCCAATTAATATGCCTTGCTATATAAAGGGGGGAGGGGGTGTGCAAACACCTTGCCTCCCCCATGTGGGACTAAAGGCAAAAGGAGGGGGAGGGGGGTTCGGCCGAACCCCCTAGTCCGAATTGGACTAGGGGCACAAGCCCCCTTCCTCCCTTGGTGGTGCGGCTCCCCTCTTGGGCCCTCTTAGGGCCCAGGGCCTATTAAGGTGGGATGCCCCCTTTTTCCTTTATTAATTAATAATTAAATTAATATAAAATATAATTAATTCATAATTAATATATTTAAATACTATTTAATATCCCGTGACTCCGAAACATTTTCGGGACCACCCGAACATCTTTCGAACATTCCCGGAACCATTCCAGACCTTCCCGGAACTCCTTTCGGACCACCGAAACTCTTTCCGGATCATTTCTCTCTCTCCAATAAAATCCTATAATATTCCAGAACCTTCTATAGGTGTCGTTAAGACCTTAAGCTTGTTACGCTACGGTTCGAGAACACTCCAGACATGGTCGAGACCCTTTGCTCACCAATGACCGCAAGGGATACCTGGACGCATATGACGGTCCCTGTGCATTCTATGAATATGGTCGTTGAACCATAAACATGATATTCATTCCTTTGTTTCTAAGATACTACCTTGTCCGAGATATGATCGCAGACATCCGATGTCCTTGTTGTATCTCTTTACCGATAAAGGTCATTAACTCGTGTGTGATATTACAGCTCCATGACCTAGTCATAAGTTGCACAGCTATATAGATGGAATCTCACTGAGTGGGCCCAGAGTATCTTTCCATTACAAGAATGAACAAATCCCGCTCTTGATCCTTACGTCTCAACATACTCTTTCGGGATACCCAAGATGGACACCGTTATTGTCATTCTATATAAGACACAACGTTTGATGCTCTCAAACCACCCCTACGGAGTAGCAATAAGTACGGTCTCGCGGTCTAAGGAATAAGGTATCATATTACTTATCTATTGCAAATGACAAACATCGTAATACGATCTTATTACAATACATTGCGTATGTCCATCACCTTATTCTACTAATAAGATGACCCCATTGTCAATCGACGTCATTGTACATGATCGGGAATCTCGATCAATTGTTGCCCAACGGTCTAGTTTATATAGAGGCTCACTAGGGACTCTGGTTGTCTATGTATCACACGTGTACTAATAATTCCGATTAATACAGTTATAGCATAATACAAAAACCTATTATAAACTTATGAGATAATGCGATAAATACTACTTATTTAGTTACCTCTAGGTCATATCTCCTTCAGTCTCCCACTTGCACTAGAGTACAAATAAACTAGCTGCATCTTACTTCATCAAAAACCCCTTATCAAATAAGTGTTATATGATAATGCTTGCTTGTGGAAGAGTGTTACTCTGACAATCTGTACAATACATAATTGTGCATTCTTTTGCGATTCATTAATATCAACTTGTTTGATATCGTCATGTTATCTAATAACATATATACAAATGTCGTAACTAAGTGAGACTTCTGTTTCCCAGCGCTTACTCTGATTCTGTTAACTAGATAATTGACTTGAAAACACACTCAGTCATAGAGAACTCCTTGTAACAATTACAATCTCCTGATATCTATATATACTTTCACACCTATGTAGATGACTTGACACTCCAATGTCAATCTAATAACTAATACACTTCTACTTCCAGTAAATTTGAAATTTATTTTCTTAACTGTTCTTCTTCTAAGAACATCGGTCATATTTCATCGAGCAGACAATATGGTTTCTGTATGACGTCTAATATCACATAATAGACCAACATGCCATACAACCACTATTACCCCATCATTACTCTTAATGATTAATTGGATTTCCCAGGACCATCCTTTTGTTTTAATCTATTCTGACTACTTAGATGTAATCCAAAACAACTCGACTAACTATTTAAAATTCCCGATCTATTCCAAATAGACACTATCTTTTAAATATTTTTCACAACTTCATCTTTCTTATTAATTCTACCGGTACAATTCACAATGTGTTATTAACACAAGATGAATTCGGCTCCCACTCAAATTATGTCTCCACAAATTTGAGATCACGAGCTCCCACTCAAAATTATGTCTCCACAAATTTGAGATCACGAGCTCCCACTAAAAAATGCTACACATATGAGGTTCTAAGCTCCCACTAAAAAATATGTCCTTTACATATTCTACCCGAGTGAACTAACTTGGACTCCCACTTAAATTAATAATTTATTTCGGCATTTTGGTCAAACCAAAATCATTGATCTCCTATCGATTCAAACTCAACACGAACTGTTGTGTTCTATTAATACAAATCCTACAGACTTCAAGCATATCTACATTCATGTAGTCAACAAATTTGATCTTGTCCAAGATACATTTCTTGACAAAATATGCTTCCACGTCTTTCTTATAGTTACATTTCTCACATAACACTTTATATGATGATCAAGAAATCTTATGTAGCGTACCTGCACTTAAAATATGGCAAGGTACCTGTGTATAGTGAAAATCACTGGATCAATTCGTTTGCACACACAGTTTACGATGTAATATCACAACAATGTATCAATTTTATTACATCGATGATCCACACTTGGAAAATATTATTTTACAACTTGCATAGCATAAAGCTAGCAAAGAAAGAGTAAACGGCGGAAATACCTAGCAGTGAGTCTCCTTCATCTTCACGTTGCCACAGGCGAAAACATGTTGGTTGTAGACTCGAAAAGTTTAAACGAAACCTCACTCGTCATCTGAACAATCTGCAATACGAAAAATATTGTAACAACGTGGGTCAGATTCCATTAAAAATGGAGTCTGGCAAGTGACACTATGGTGGACACTTAGTGGAATAACTCTAATAACCTATATGCATATTTGGCTGGTGGAGTTCAAGGCTATTTTGCATAAAGCCAATTTTTCCTAACTCATGGGAAAACACTTTTCTTCTATTCGAGACATCCGTGGCATGAAATCCACGGTCTCTTTCTACCCTTGTTCACCCATCAAGTTCTAATTTTTGAAGTTGGAATGGTGGAATCCTCCGTTGACGTCCGTGATCAGCTGCTCAAATTGTCCGTACCGGGGACACGGCTAAGTACTTAGTTTTACACTCTACAAAGGTTGTGCATGTTCACCATTGTACCCATTCAACCCAAACTATCCTTTACACACTTATAGTGATAAGGAAAAGGAGAAGAATGAGACGAGATCTTTTAGAAGCATTTTCCCTCCCACTCTGCCTTGAACCGTTCCACCTAACACCCTCTACATCTGCTTGTCAAGCCGGGGCGAGTCCATGCAACTTAGTTGATCAAGCAAGAGCCCATATGGCAATGGCTGCACTGGAAGCAATTGTTACTCGGAGTTCTTCAGATTCCTCTATTCCCTGGGTGGCCATCCACAAGTGCATGTACTCCAGGAACCATAGACATGGGCCTGAGTAGCCACTCAACTCGACTCCATACAACCAATCCACCCAGGAGGTTCATTAACTTAGTAAAATTTAGATTTTCACAAAAAAAAAAACATTTGCATAGCATCAAATAATTCTACTAAGTATTGCATAGGAACCTAGACACAGGAATAAGGAATTTCTACACAGGTTTAGCATAGCAATACTATCCTACACATGCTTATATAAACTATGTAATGCATATAGAAAATAGTAGGAAGTCTATGAATGTGCCACTTGCCTTTGGATGATGTCTTTACTCACAAACTCTTTTCAACGTAACTCGGGTCTCTTCGTTCAATCTAACAATATAGACAAGAAACAATACAACAATCACATAAAACACAACTACACAATGCATACAAACACATACCTAATGAACAAACAAGTTTTTATAAAACTTCTAAGGAAAATATGTTTATGCATGATGTGCAAAATATTTCTAAGGACTAGAGATGCATGTCATGCCATGAAAATATTCTAAGTTATGTGCAAGGCAAGAGTTTGGTCAAAAAATGATTAAGTACCAAGGTCATAAGTTGGATAAAATACTTTGTTATAAATCATCTTGAATAAGCACTCTAATGGCTTAGTCATGATGTGCAAAAATACTTCGAGAAAATACTAAGTCTATTCTTCCAGGTTATCAACAATTATTAACAACTCTGTGTAAATTGGATATTCACTATTGTGAGAGAGACAGACACCCGGCCATCCACTTGAGCTGTGGAACAGGTCTCATGTACGTGGGCATGTAAGCTTAGTCTCCAGGCCGCTTCATCTCACTATGCCGCCAGGATCCAACAACTTCAAAGATGTAATAACATGATCAAAATTGTTTATGTCTAAAGTGAAAGACAAGATCATGAAAGAGTGAAAAGATAGAAAGAAAGATGTAGTTGGTCTTCCAGGCTTCATCTCTGGACTTGTAACTTTCTCCTTGGTGATGTCTTGATTAAATTTTTGGTAGACTTGATAATTCTTCAGACTTGATGAGTCTTTTATCATCGAGGCTGGTCTTGGATTGAACTTAGTCATCATGAAGTCTCAGGGACGAAGAAAAGAAAGAGAGAAAGACTTAGAGAATAAAGGGGTTGGTCTTCTTGGTCTTCCTCTTGATTTGTCTTCTAAGTGCTACTACTTCTTGGAGATGCTTCCAGAGTATGTTTTCTTCTAAGTCCTTCATTGTCCTTCTAGCTCCATGTTGTAAATTCTAAGTGTCCTAGTGCACAGCACTTTACCAAATACTAAGTTGAAAATAATACTAACTTAGAGAAAATAATGAAGAGATTTTCCTATGAGAAGTATATCTATATGAGAAAATATATTATGCATGCAATGCACTTTTTAATCATAAGAAACATCATACTAATTATTGTGATATTTATAAGGTATGCAAGAGTCTATAAATGCAATTTAATTAATTTCTATTTTTCCAAAATATAATAAAAGGAATAAATATAAGATTAAAGTTTTCTATAATTAAATTTTTATAACATAATTTTATCAATGGTGTTAATAGACAAAGGGGATTTAATTAAATTTAGAGCAATTGGGTTTAATCAAAAATGATTTTTCTATCAAGAGTTATGTCAAAATTATTCAAACTATTTAATTTAAACATATAAGTATTAAATCACCAAAATAATACTCAAAATTATTTTATAACAGAGGCATCAATTTACAAATATTCCAAAGTTTCTACATGTTTTTTTGCAATTTTTGGATTTATAGATTTAAAGTTATGAAAAATTACTCAAATCATCCATTTGAAATTTGAATACTTTAAACTAAGTCAAATTTGAATTCTAACAGATCTAAATATTCTACATGTCAAGGCCTTTCCAAATATATAAAATTTGTCAAATTTGGATATGTGGTTAAAAAGTTATGAAGGTTTGAATTTACAGGGACTTTTCTACAAAGCTGCCAATTGAATCTAATTATGAAAATAAATTTCCAAGCTGGCGCTGACTGGATGCTGACGAGGCATCGACGTGGCGCTGACGTGGTTAAGTGACTGGATTTGGTTAGTTTGATCCAGATCTGACGGCTGAGATCTAAAGAGACCGGTTCGCTTAATGAATCTAATCTGGACCGCAAGATGTGGATCAGACGGCGCAGGAGGAGTGGCGCTCACCAGGCGGCGCGGGGTGGCCGGAAATGGAGGGGACGGCAGCGCTGCGCTCTGGTGGTCGACGGGGGTGAAGCTCCGGTGGTTCCTGGGCTCGGGGAAGATCACCTCCAGATGCGGCGCGGCTCGATGAAGAGGATGGAGGCGGTTGTTGGTGGCGGGGTGCTCCGGTGCTCGTCCTATTCCTGACCGGAGTTGGGGAAGGCGGCGGTGATCTTCGGTCGTGGACGCACGGCTTGATTCACTACCGAACAAAATGCCGAACCTTGTCAAAAAGATGCGCACGAAGAATATAGAGAGAAAGGAAGAGGCGAGATGGAACGAGGTCGACGAGGTCGACCGGAGTTTGTAGAACTCGCCGGCGGCAATGGACGAACGGCGGCGACGTTTGTGGGCAGCCTGGGGGCGCTCGAGCTAGGGTTCTTGGGGGAATCGAGAGAGGGGGTTTGCGGGATTATTATGGTGGCAGAGGAGGGAACAAATCGTGTTGATTTCGCCCCAAAATTTGGAAGCGGATCGGAGTTGATCTCGGAGGAATTTCCGGCGAGAGGTTAAAAAAGGCCCCCTGACAGGTGGGTCCTGCCTGTCAGGTTTTTCACTTTTTCTTTTCTGATTTATTTATTTCATTAATAACTTTTGATTTAAAAATCAAAATCAATTCAAATAAGTTTCTAAGAATTTCTAAAATTAATATATTTGTTTTAATACATTTGTGGGCATGTTTTGAACAATTTTCAAAAATAATAATTTAGAAATATTGATTAAATACAAATTTGACACTTTTATGTTGAATTTGAAAATAGGGTTTAAATGATTTTTTTTTGGCTAAATTTCTTTATTGAATTATAATACTATATAAGATTTGAATTTAAGTTATTTAAACTCATATTTTAAATCATTTTTAGCTTTAGTAGAATACTAAATAACATATTACAACTATTTGAAATAAGCACGGGAATATGGTGTATTCATTTTTAATTCAAAACAATTTGTGCACAATTAAGTTTTATATTATAATGAGTCGTTTCAAAACTCCCTATAGTACAATAGGAAAACAATATATCTTAATTTATTTCTTATGTTAAATATATTCATGGAAATCATTTTATTTCTTGAAAATAAATGAAAATAATTTAAGTCAATGAAATGCTTATTTGGATAATCAATTAATAAAAAAATCTATGAAGCTTTAAAGATATAAATTATAGACTTGAAATTTTCCAAACTATATTTTGAACTTAGGTAAAAGAATGAAACCAATTTGCAAGTGTACCATTTTTAAATAGTTTTGAATTTATTAATAGATATGGCTAAGTGGTTGAAATCAATTACTTATAAGGAAACTATTTTATTATGAAAATGGTTTGAAAGTTTGTAAATTATTTGTCAATTTACATATTGAGGTTTTAACAAATACAATTAATATTATAATGTTTAACTTGAAACAACTTTTGAAAATAATGATTATTTGAGATATTACAGATATTTAACTTTTTCAATATGCTTGAAGTCTTTTATAGATGGTTTTCTTATGCTTTTATTGTTTAATCTTAATCAAAATCAAAGTTTCAAATTGTAGTGATTTTTAAACATTCCAGAATATTGGGATGTTACAAACTACCACCCTTAAAAGGAATCTCGTCCCCGAGATTCGGAGAGGCTAGAAAGAAAAACAAATGCTTGGAATGATTCTGATAGCTCGAGAGGTTTTGAGAAATATAGTTTCTAACATGGAAACTTGAAAACTGGCAGGCGATGATTTTTCTGATTGGGGAGGCCAGAATTAAAGATGATTTGGGATCTATGGGTTTAAGTGACTTGGTTTGAATCATCTGGGTGGCTACCACCCTTAAAAGAAATTTTCGTGGTCAGTCTAGCAATACTTGGAGGTACTTTTGGATATCTTCGGGTGTGACTTTACCCTCACTTCATTTTCCATCTTGGTAGAAGCTACAATCATCCTTGGACAATGATTTGGTTCAGTGTCCTTACCAATCTTCTTCTTTATGCAGTTCCATGAATAATGTCCTTCTTCTTTGCACTTGTACCAATTTATTGTGGCTAAGATCTTTCTTGGATTTAACCTTTTGTTCTTGTTCCTCCAGGGTCTTCATGAGAGACTGTTGCATTCCTTCCTTGGTTTGTTGTATAACTAGTTGCACCAAGGGATAAAGTTGACACTGTACTGGGACATGATTTGTTCCTTCACACAAAAAGCAAGTAACCTGAGTTGTGGGGCATCCCTTAACTAGATGTCTTGGATCACCATGGGGCCACTCATCAGGACATTCTTTGGACGTATGTCCTATCTCTCCACAAGTTTTGCATGCCTTCTGTTTGGTCATAAGACTCTCTTGATACCCACTAAGGTTTTGATCAATCTTAGGCAGGTGGTCATTGATAGAATTCCACAACTGACTCTAGTTCTCTAATAGTAGTCGATTGTTGTGTGCAAATCTTTGGTGTAGGTATTGGGGTGAGACATCTGTTTGGTTTAGAAAATAAATGAGTTTAATTATAGGTACTATGGAGGAATTCTAATTCAATAATTCAGAACAAGGCAACCAATATCTAACAAAATCAATCAACATGTTTCAAACACAAGCAAACACATACGAAACAAAATTTCAAACTTCTTTTGAAAAACCGAACTAATCGTTTATCGAACGAAGTACACCAACATTATGGAAATACAAAATTGATAGTACTGCCATACCACAATTTGATAGGTCAATACATCATTGGATCTCGCTATTCTAATAAATAGGTGGTCTAATCTATCCTTTAATTGAGTGCCTCGAGTTCTTCCTCAACTTCCTTTAGTTCTTCAAGATACTTCTGGGTGTTGTGAAGTCTAAAACGAAGTCTTTCTGCTAGGTACTCGATGGCTCTCCATGCTGCATTTCTTGCTGAATCAAAGAATGATATGTGAAGTATTGGGTTGGTGAACATGCAGTCACCCTCAGTCTTGTGGTCATCTTCTATGCTCCTGTATAGATGGACTTGCACCCACCAGTACTCTTTGCCTTCATCCATGAAAAGAAAACAGTAGGGACCCCTCTGACTACCAGCCAGGGATGCCCACGTTATGTAAATAGATCACGATCCCAATGATCAGTGCATCGCGATCACATAACCAACATGGTATACAAAGTTACATCATACAACTCGAATAGTATAAGACTTACATAAATAATGGTCTCATGACCAAGTCTGCAAACAACGTCGCACTTGACGAATATTAACTAAGGTTTAGCGGAAGATTAGGCTAGCGTCGGACCTCGTTACATCCTGACGCATTCCCACAGACTAGTTGAGCGGGACACTCAGTTGGCGTAGTCGTCGGCGTACTCCTCCTTATTGTCGTACATCTCCTCATTGGAACCTGGACGTTTGAATATCCAGGGACATAGCCATATGAGTACATTTACGTACTCGCAAGATCACCTCTAGGGCTAAGTATTTATGGTAATGCAAGTAAAGTATTTTTGAAAACTAGGATAGCTCCTATATACGTCTATGGGGCTTATTTCCGAATACCATGATTTTCGGACATAGAGAATACAATATCTCTATATCTTTGTTGAAGAAAACATTTAGACATAGAATTCTCATCTCTTAGATATAGCAAGGACATATCCAAGTTTGAAAACCTTCTTTTGTAAAAACTTTGTCAAAACACTAGGATAGGGGTAACCCTTTTTCCTGACTCGAGATCGGACTAGTTATCTCCGCGAGACCAACCATCCTCACCCAAATTCCGTACCTCCCAGGTACCACTTTGTTGCCTTCTTGTTCCAACCGAAAACATTTCTCTTTGGAAACCATAAAAACAGCCAGTGTGTCTAGTGGGACCTTTCCAACCGTCCATGACCGCGGACGCAGCTATTCGAATAGATTGACACTCTGCAGAGGTTGTACACTTTACCCACACCTATCGGTCATTCCGCCGTGTCTGCCACGGCCCGTCATACGACAGCATGCGGGGGTCCGGTTAACACGATCAAAGCTTTCCACTATGACCACCCTAGTATCGGGGCCTCCCGGTAGGTTTGTTCACCTCGGCACCGTGTGCAGCACTAGACCTCTTGGTCTTTCCTTGGGACGCCACACCGCCATGTCAGGAGACCCGCCGTAATCGTCCGACTGCTGGTCCTCAGCAGTGTATTGTCTCTTCCGAACGACAACCCGGCTTCGAGGGCCCAGCCCTCATAGAAAGTATGAGAGCCCCAACACTAAAACAGACAAGCTCCGGCTAAGCCCTACCCATGTCAGGTAGTGTGGCTGCACGGGTTAATTGTTCGGGCGGCAGCTAGGGTCACACTTTGTTTTTCAAAACACTTTCTCCTCCGACTACTCCCAGCAGCTCGGGTTTTCGCAAACACCTCCGATTTCTCCCAGCAACTCGGGTTTTAATAAAACACTTGCTCGCCGATTGCTCCCAGCAACTCGGTTTTTCCTCCTTAAAACAATTTTATCAAAATAGGTTCCCATTCTATAGTTTTGAGGTAAGTAGGTGAAGGTATACTATTGGAAAACTTATTCTTTTTTTATGGAGCCTTCAACAACAAGGCTCATCAATTAAAACTCTTTTTTGTAACACCTAGAGTACTCCTAGTAGATAGCTTTGGCCACACAATATTTTGTAAAATAGTTTTCGGGTGGCAATGTGCCACAAAGAAAAGTGAAACATGCATTATTTTATTTTGAAGACAAAACAATGCTTGATAAAATAGTAGGATTCATTATAGTGGTGAGGTGGCTTGCCTGGCTCAACAATATGTCCTTGGTCTTGATCTTGATGTTCCGCGGGTTCATTCCTCACTTCTAGTTCCTTCCCGATCGTATCTAACGTCGTAAACAGGAAAATGAACCACACTCAGAATACAAGACAAAGCTACAAGGACATACCAAACAGCAATCATTGCACACAACACTAAGTTAACGATCAAAAAAAAATAACTCCTTTAGCTAAACAACAATAAACAACAAAGTCCAGAGAGCTAAGACAACAACAGATTCTCCTAAGAAATTATACGCAACAACTCTGAGTATTACAAAGGTAGTTCTACAGAACACTAAAACAACACATTACATAGGGTTATTATATCATTTAACAAGATCTGTTATAATAGTTTCAGGAAATGCTTCAGAAAAAAGTATCTTAGTAGTTCAGGAAATACATCAGACAAAAGTATATTAATTGTTTAGGAAATACTTCAGACAAAAGTATATTAATTGTTTAGGAAATAATTCAGACAAAAGCATATTAACACACAAGCAAGTATTAATATGAACACTATGATGGAGCACTCTCACATGCAAACATGTTACTAGCTCAAGAAACACCTACTACCAAGTAACAAAGCGACCAACAATGGTAACACCAATGTCCAAACAAGTTTATGACTAAGAGCTAAAATGGTGCACTAGGCTTATTTAACAGGACACCACAATGAAGGTCACTTCAACAAATAAACAAACAATCACATGGACACCAAGTGTTGACAACAATCTAAAATAAGAAAGTCATATATTAAGCATTGCAAAACACAAGGAACTACTGGGTAAAAATTAACACCAAACAATCATTCACATGCATAGCACACAAATGAACTTAGTGCAACCCCTAGGAAACAAGATGAACTATGCGAAACTCAAAAGTGAATGTGCTACCAATACTTTTAGGAAATTCATTAAGGTGATTAAAGGATAACCTAAATTTCTAGACTTATGAGTTACTAAGCACATCAACACATAACAATTCAGGTAAAACAGGGAATTCACTTATTACATTTATTAGATAAATAAGATGACGTTTAAAGAGATAAAAAATAACACACAAACATACCCACAAGCAAAGTATATAAACCCAATTGATGTTATTATTAGGGTACAACGTGAATAATGCTAAACAGAAGTAAACAATGCACCACACATTATCAAAGTGGTTTAATCAAGCCATTATGATTGGGTTAAAGTTCTGATATTCAAGAGTTGATTAGTAATATTTATACAATTTACATTTGTTAGGAATAGATGATTAAAATCTAGGACTCCTATTAGCCAAATTTTGCTGCTTTAGGAGATAAGTTATAACACCAATAATATTGTTCAGAAAAATAAGTTCTTCTACCACAGTACTCCTAGTAGATATAGGAAGGTAGGGAAATTGGATTTGCATCAAAAGTTTTTACTGAACATGAGTTACAAATCATACAAATGCTACTGGTTTCAAAACCAAAAAGATTGTAGCTTTAGTTTTAGGAATCTCCTATATGAAAGGTTAATTTCTATGGATAGGTATTTACTTAATCTTTCTTTAGAAATTAGATTCACTCAATTTGGACACTCCTAGCTCCATATATTTCAGTTTTAGTGGAACACACACATTTTATCATTAATGGTGTACAACATAAGATATAAATTATTTTTACACAAACCCAACTTTTCATGCTTAGGAAAACACATAAGTATCCAACAAAATTAATCTTAATTTATTTTTACAAATAGATATGGCACCAAACATTAAAATCAAACACATGCAATTAACAGAAAAAATAATATTATTTTCCTACTGTAATAACCTACTATTTCAGAAAGTAATCTACCAAGAACAAAATATAAGATGTAAAATTCTACGAAGCTAGGATATGATAGCTACTACTCATATCCACCACATACCATTGGATTGTCTAAAAAAAGTATTTTTAATAATGAATTAAAAATCCCCAAAGTGGTACTGGTGTCAAACTTAAACATGATAGAACTTTAGTTATAAACATCTCCTGCATGCAAGGCTTATAGATCTGGGTAGGTATTCTCCTAGGCTTTACATAGAACTAAAGTTTGCTAATTTTGGATCTATAATGCTCAAGTTATTAAGTAAATGGTGACAATTCTACTTTTTACAAGATTGAACATAGAACACGCATACAAATATATTTTTGAGGAGGGCCAGTGCCACATGGTTAAGAAAACTCATAGCTACTGAAAAGAATTTGAATCAACCAATTTGGATAAGTAAATCTCACAGAAATGAATTAAAGCTAACAAGCATTTCTCAGGAAAATTAACAGGAAAATAATCAACGAAGAAAAAAATAAAAGGGCCGGATCTGGTGCCGGGCCTATCCGGGCGAGCTGCGTCGGCCCACGCCGCAGCGCGGCAGAGCGAAGGGGCACGCCGCCGTTGGATCAGGAACCGAAGGCTGAGATTAGACCATGAGGGATTCAAACTGGATCGTTGATCGAAGATCTGACGGTCTCTGCAATTCTTCTTCATCAAGACAGGAAACAAGCAAGGGGAAACCCTGACAGAGTGCACGAGCTCGCGCTGCTCACCATGGGACTCTCCGGAAAAACAAGGAGGAGCGGAGGAGGATGCGGACGGGCAGGGGCGCCGAGGGGTGGCCGCAGTTCTTCTTGGCGAGGTTCCGAACGATGCGGATGCCGAGGGCGCCCGGCTCGGGCACGGCGAGGTTGCGGCCGCGGCAGTCGTTCCTGTAAGGACGGGTTATGTATTAGAGGTGAAGCAAGGATAGGGGAGTGAGCCAGGGAAGCAAGAAGGAGAAGAGGGGGACACGAACGGTGGGGAGCTTGCTCGGTGTCACAGAACCCGGGCGGCGATTTCCTCGCAGAAACCGAGCTGAGGAGGGCGAGAGATCTGGAGACCTTGCAGCATGTGAGAGTTAGGTGGGAGAGGGATAGAGTGGGCAAGGTGAGAGCACAGGAGCGGGGCTGGGGCTTCTTATCCGACCGGGTGCTCGGTTCACGGTGGTCGTTGTGCACGGACGGGGATGGAGAGACTACTGGAGCTCGATTGGGTGTGAAGGGTGGTGTCCTTGGCGTGTCCAGAGGGGAGATGGAGTGAACGGGAAAGGATTTAGGGCAAGGGCGCGGCTAGTCCTCTCGGACACGGGCGACGTGGCCAGCGCGGGATTGTGAGAAAAGGGCGGCGCTCGGGACAGCCAGAAAGGACAAGGGGACGAGCTGGGGCCTCGTTAGAGCACTCAAGAGGGTGTGGCGGATGTGCGGGCGTGAGGAGAGGTCAAGAGGGGGTCGAGGGCACGGGCCGGTTGGAGGGAGGGGTGCTCGACCGTTTCTGTCTGCCAGGTGCTCGGCAGAATGGCTACACCAGAAAAGAAAAAGAGAAGGGAGGTCCGAGGGTTGGCCTAGGCAAGGGAAAATTTCCAAGAGGGTGAGAGTGGATTCAAAACACGTCTAAGACCAGTGTAGGGGGACATAGGAGTCAACGTTAGGGCTTTGGATATTTCCGGGTCGATTAGAAAAGGCTACTATGCTTAGCTAGATTAGTCAATCCTTCGAAAATAAAATTAAAGGACAAGATGGGTTGATTAGTGGGGATAAAAGTTTATCCTTTGGTTTAGAAGTTTTGGTCAAAGGGGTTCAATAACAGCTATAAACAAAAATGGCAAATTGTTATGTTAAAAACTGGATATGGTCACCTTAAGATTATGCACTCAACTCAAGCAAGAATAAGTGAACAAACGTTTATTGAAAGTAATCAAGAATGATAAAAGTGGGAAGTAGAGGTGATGAGGATAAAGTTAGGTGAGATGCATATCCAAATTTTAATGAATAAACACTAATTGGCTTGCTCTAGAAATGCTATAAATTAACATGAGTGAAGATAGATTTTCAACAATTTTGAAATAGAAATTTAGGAAATATCAACACCAAACAACCTTACAAAAGGGAACACATTCCATTCATGCAAGACAATCAAATCAAACACTTATATCCCCATTTAAACCATAACATTAAATGTGAACTCATAAAACACCACATGAACTCTCATAAAATAAGAAACTCATGGGAAACAATTTAAGTACATAACATATAGGTCAACCACACATACAAATAGATAAACACCCACACAATTGGATCACTAACCATACTTTTAATATAAATCAAAAATATGGTGAGGAGGTGATCAACAGAATTAAAACAGGGTATTTTTGGTAGGAAAAGAATTAAACAAACATTTTTGGAGTTGATTTCCAAGACCAATAGAAATGAGGTTCTGAAAAGAGAGTTGCTAATAATAGCTACATATAAAACTCAAAAATCTATTAGGACTTATCATATAGTCCTTTATAGTTTGCAAACATATAGGTTTTGGAAATACTTTATTTTCTGAAATAAAAGGCCTTTGGGTAGCTGCTGATTTCAGAACAGCATGGTAAATATAGTTTTGTTAAACATAAGATAGCAGAAGATATATGGACTGTTTTATTTATCAAAACATTGTTATCATATGTCATATTATAACTAGGTGGAATTTTATGGTTGATAGCTAGAGAGGTCATCAACGCAGACACAAACCAAAACAAAACAAGACAAACAAAAGAAACAAGAGTGAAAAACATCCATAAGTAATACTTTTCAAAAAGTTTTATTCCCTCAGAATTTTGGGTCTTTATTAATTAAGTTTTTGTTGCTTCCAAAATTTGGGGTGTTACAAAAACCTTTGTATACTGCTTGTCCTTCAAAACCCAAGCTTTTCATGTTATCCTTAAGTGCTCTTGGAAACTCTGTGTCACATTCCAAGGTCATGGTCATCACTGGTCCCTTCTTGAGTGATTCAGTGAGGGAGGCCATCTAAAAAAACAAAAGAAGATACTTAGAAAGGAAATAGTTAAGATAGTTACAAGATTGATGTTTGAAAAGTTCTTATTTTCAGCAACTGAATGAAATAGATTTTCAATCCTATGGACAAATCCTATTTCTATCCAAACTTAGGGTTTCGAACCTACAGGCAACACAGTGCTCAGATACCATCTGTAGCGTACCTGCACTTAAAATATGGCAAGGTACCTGTGTATAGTGCAAATCACTGGATCGATTCGTTTGGACACACAGTTTATGATGTAATATCACAACAATGTATCAATTTTATTATATCGATGATCCAGACTTGGAAAATATTCTTTTACAACTATTTGAAATAAACATGGAAATATGGT
Source organism: Poa annua (assembly GCA_026929855.1). NCBI lineage: Eukaryota > Viridiplantae > Streptophyta > Magnoliopsida > Poales > Poaceae > Poa > Poa annua. Next base: position 77,549,627 of record CM049426.1, read on the forward strand.
GTATTCATTTTTAGTTCAAAACAATTTGTGCACAATTAAGTTTTATATTATAATGAGTCATTTCAAAACTCCCTATAGTACAATAGGAAAACAATATATCTTAATTTCATTTTTTATGTTAAATATATTCACAGAAATCATTTTATGTTTTGAAAATAATTTAAGTCAATGAAATGCTTATTTGGATAATCAATTAATAAAAAAATCTATGAAGCTTTAAAGATATAAATTATGGACTTGAAATTTTCTAAACTATATTTTGAACTTAGGTAAAAGAATGAAACCAATTTGCAAGTATACCATTTTTAAATAGTTTTGAATTTATGAATAGATGTGGCTAAGTGGTTGAAATCGATTCCTTATACGGAAACTATTTTATTACGAAAATGGTTTGAAAGTTTGTAAATTATTTTTCAATTTACATATTGAGTTTACATATTGAGGTTTTAACAAATACAATGAATATTATAATGTTTAACTTGAAACAACTTTTGAAAATAATGATTATTTGAGATATTAAAGATATTAAACTTTTTCAATATGCTTGAAGTCTTTTATAGATGGTTTTCTTATGCTTTTATTGTTTAATCTTAATCAAAATCAAAGTTTCAAAATTAGTGAATTTTAAACATTCCAGAATATCCGGATGTTACAGACTACCACCTTTAAATGGAATCTCATCTCTGAGATTCGGAGAGGCTAGAAAGAAAAGCAAATGCTTGGAATGATTTTGATAGCTCGAGAGGTTTTGAGAAATATAGTTTCTAACATCAAAACTTGTAAACTGGCAGGGGATGATTTTTCTGATTGGGGAGGCCAGAAATAAAGATGGTTTGGGATCTCTTGGTTTAAGCGACTTGGTTTGAATCATCTGGGTGGCTACCACCCTTAAAAGAAATTTCTGTGGTCAGTCTAGAAACTTTGTTTAATCTAACTTACTTTTCTGATGTAGAGTGTGCTAAAACTCAAAATACAATGGTATGTGGTGATACGTAAAGTTATAGCACTCACATTTTCCACTTGGTCCTTGGAGAGATTTATCCTTCTTCCACTCAGGGTAGCCACTGACATAGTGCCATGTTACTTCGCTTCTGCGGCATGTCACAGGACTGATGATTTTCTTGTGCGAGTGGATAAGGAAGTTCTCCTTCACCCTTTTTTTTGGGCACTTATCAGCGTAATGTCCCTTGTCTTTACATTTGTAGCAAATCGCGTCGCTTAAGTTCTTCTTCTTCTTAGGTGTTTCCAGGGCTAAAAGTTCTTCCAACTCTTGTTTGCCATATTCTATCTCAATTAAAGAAGTCCAGTCTCGTTTGATGTGACAATTTCGAGCTAGGTGATCTCCTTCACACTTATAGCAATACTTGGAGGTACTTTTGGATATCTTCGGGTGTGACTTTACTCTGACTTCATTTTCCATCTTGGTAGGAGCTACAATCGTCCTTGGACAATGATTTGGTTCAGTGTCCTTACCAATCTTCTTCTTTATGCAGTTTGATGAATAATGTCCTTGTTCTTTGCACTTGTAGGAATTGATTGTGGCTAAGATCTTTCTTGGATTTAACCTTTTTTTCTTGTTCCTCCAGGGTCTTCATGAGAGACTGTTGCATTCCTTCCTTCGTTTGCTGAATAACTTGTTGCACCAAGGGATAAAGTTGACACTATATTGGGTCATGATTTGTTCCTTCACACAAAAAGCAAGTAACCTGAGTTGTGGGGCATCCCTTAACTAGATGTCTTGTATCACCATGGGGCCACTCATCAGGACATTCTTTGGACGTATGTACTATCTCTCCACAAGTATTGCATGCCTTCGGTTTGGTCATAAGACTCTCTTGATACCCACTAAGGTTTTGATCAATCTTAGGCAGGTGTTCATTGATCAAATTCCACAACTGACTCTGGTTCTCTAATAGTAGTCGCATTGTTGTGTGCAAATCATTGGTGTGGGTATTGGGGTGAGACATATGTTTGGTTTAGAAAATAAATGAGTTGAATTATAGGTAGTATGGAGGAATTCTAATTCAGTAATTCAGAACAAGGCAACCAATATCTAACAAAATCAATCAACATGGTTCAAACACAAGCAAACACATACGTAACAAATTTTCAAACTTCTTTTGAAAAACCGAACTAATCGTTTATCGAACGAAATACACCAACATTATGGTAATACAAAATTGATAGTACTGCCATACCACAATTTGATAGGTCAATACATCATCGGATCTCGTTATTCTAATAAATAGGTGGTCTAATCTATCCTTTTCTTGAGTGCCTCGAGTTCTTCCTCAACTTACTTGAGTTCTTCAAGATACTTCTAGGTGTTGTGAAGTCTAAAATAAAGTCTTTCTGCTAGGTACTAGATGGCTCTCCTTGCTGCATTTCTTTCTGAATCAAAGAATGATATGTGAAGTATTGCGTTGGTGAACATGTAGTCACCCTCAGTCTTGTGGTCATCTTCTTTGCTCCTGTATAGATGGACTTGCACCCACCAATACTCTTGGCCGTCATCCATGAAAGGAAAACCTTTGTATACTGCTTCTCCTTCAAAACCCAAGCTTTTCATGTTATCCTTAAGTGCTCTTGGAAACTCTGTCTCACATTCCAAGGTCATGGTCATCACTGGTCCCTTCTTGAGTGATTCAGTGAGGGCGGTCATCTAAAAAATTAAGAGAAGATACTTAGAAAGGAAATAGTTAAGATAGTTACAAGAATGATGTTTGAAAAGTTCTTATTTTTCAGCAACTGAATGAAATAGATTTTCAATCCTATGGCCAAATCTTATTTCTATCCAATCTTAGGGTTTCGAACCTACAGGCAACACAGTGCTCTGATACCATCTGTAGCGTACCTGCACTTAAAATATGGCAAGGTACCTGCGTATAGAGTAAATCCATTGATCGATTCGTTTGCACACACAGTTTACGATGTAATATCACAACAATGTATCAATTTTATTACATCGATGATCCAGACTTGGAAATTATTCTTTTACAACTTGCATAGCATAAAGCTAGCAAAGAAAGAGTAAACGGAGGAAATACATAGCAGTGAGTCTCCTTCATCTTCATGTTGCCACAGGCTAAAACATGTTGGTTGTAGACTCGAAACCTTTAAACGAAACCTCACTCGTCATCTGAACAATCTGCAATAAGAAAAATATTGCAACAACGTGGGTCAGATACCATTAAAATTGGAGTCTGGCAAGTGACTTTATGGTGGACACTTAGTGGAATAACTCTAATAACCTATATGCATATTTGGCTGGTGGAGTTCAAGGCTATTTTGCATAAAACCATTTTTTCCTAACTCTTTGGAAAACACTTTTCTTCTATTCGAGACATCCGTGGCATGAAATCCACGGTCTCTTTCTACCCTTGTTCACCCATCAAGTTCTAATTTTTGAAGTTGGAATGGTGGAATCCTCCGTTGACGTCCGTGATCAGCTGCTCAAATTGTCCGTACCGTGGACACGGCTAAGTACTTAGTTTTACACTCTGCAGAGGTTGTGCACGTTCACCATTGTACCCATTCAACCCAAACTATCCTTTACACACTTATAGTGACAAGGAAAAGGAGAAGAATGAGACGAGATCTTTCAGAAGCATTTTCCCTCCCACTCTGGCTTGACCCGTTCCACCTAACACCGTCTACATCTGCTTGTCAAGCCGGGGCGAGTCCATGCAACTTAGTCGATCAAGCCAGAGCCCATATGGCAATGGCTGCACCGGAAGCAATCGTCACTCAGAGTTCTTCAGATTCATCTGTTCCCTGGGTGGCCATCCACAAGTGCACGTATCCAGGAACCATAGACATGGGTCTGAGTAGCCACTCAACTCGACTCCATACAACTAATCCACCCATGATGTTCATTAACTTAGTAAAATTTAGATTTTCACAAAAACAACATTTGCATAGCATCAAATAATTCTACTAAGTATTGTATATGAACAAATACACAGGAATAAGGAATTTCTACACAGGTTTAGCATAGCAATACTATCCTACACATGCTTATATAAACTATGTAATGCATATAGAAAATAGTACGAAGTTTATGAATGTGCCACTTGCCTTTGGATGATGTCTTTACTCACAAACTCTTTTCAACGTAACTCGGGTCTCTCCGTTCAATCTAACAATATAGACAAGCAACAATACAATAATCACATAAAACACTACTACACAATGCATACAAACACATACCTAATGAACAAACAAGTTTTATAAAACTTCTAAGGAAAATATGTTTATGCATGATGTGCAAAATATTTCTAAGGACTAGAGATGCACGTCATGCCATGAAAATATTCTAAGGTATGTGCAAGGCAAGAGTTTGGTAAAAAATGATTAATTACCAAGGTCATAAGTTGGATAAAATACTTTGTTATAAATCATCTTGACCAAGCACTCTAATGTCTTAGTCATAATGTGCAAAAATACTTCGAGAAAATACAAAAGTCAATTCTTCCAGGTGATCATAATGTGTAAATTGGATATTCACTATAGTGAGAGAGACAGACACCCGGCCAGCCACTTAAGTTGTGGAACATGTCTCATGTACGTGGACATGAAAGTGTAGTCTCCAGGCCGCTTCATCTCACTATGCCGCTAGGATCTAACAACTTCAAAGATGTAATAACATGATCAAAATTGTTTATGTCTAAAGTGAAAGACAAGATCAGGAAAGAGGGAAAAGATAGAAAGAAAGATGTAGTTGGTCTTCCAGGCTTCATCTCCAGACCTGTATCTTTCTCCTTGGTGATGTCTTGATTGAATTTTTGGTAGACTTGATAATTCTTCAAAGTTGATGAGTCTTGTATCATCGAGGCTGGTCTTGGATTTAACTTAGTCATCATGAAGTCTCGGGGAAGAAGAAAGTAAAGAGAGAAAGACTTAGAGAATAAAGGGGGTTGGTCTTCTTGGTCTTCCACTTGATTTTTCTTCTAAGTGCTTCTACTTCTTGGAGATGCTTCGAGAGTCTGTTTTCTTCTAAGTCCTTCATTGGCCTTCTATCTCCATGTTGAAAATTCTAAGTGTCCTAGTGCCCAGCACTTTACCAAATACTAAGTTGAAAATAATCCTAACTTAGAGAAAATAATGAAGAGTTTTCCTATGAGAAGTATATCTATATGAGAAAATATATTATGTATGCAATGCACTTTTTAATCATAAGAAACATCATACTAATTTTTGATATCTTTATAAGCTATGCATGAGGCTATAAATGCAATTTAATTAATTTCTATTTTTGCAAAATGTAATAAAAGGAATAAATATAAGATTAAAGTTTTCTATAATTAAATTTTTATAACAAAATTTTATAAATGGTGTTAATAGACAAAGGGGATTTAACTAAATTTATAGCAATTGGGTTTAATCAAAAATGATTTTTCTATCAAGAGTTATGTCCAAATTATTCAAACTATTTAATTTAAATATATAAGTATTAAATCACCAAAATAATACTCAAAATTATTTTATAACAGAGATATCAATTTACAAATATTCCAAAGTTTCTAAAACAATTTTATTTGCAATTTTTGGATTTATAGATTTAAAGTTATGACAAATATACTCAAATCATCCATTTGAAATTTGAATAATTTAAAATAAGTCAAATTTTAATTCTAAAAGGTCTAAAATATTCTACATGCCAAGGGCTTTCCAAATAGATAAAATTTGTCAAATTTGGATATGTGGTTAAAAAGTTATGAAGTTTTGAATTAACAGGGACTTTTCTGCAAAGCTGCCAATTTAATCTAATTAGGAAAATCAATTTCCACGCTGGCGCTGACTGGATGCTGACAAGGTATCGACGTGGCGCTGACGTGGTTAAGTGACTGGATCTGGTCCGTTGGATCCAGATCTGATGGCTGAGATCTAAAGAGACCGGTTCACTTAATGAATTTAATCTGGACCGCAAGATGTGGATCGGACGGCGCAGGAGGAGTGGCGCTCCCGGGCGGAGCGGGGTGGCCGGAGATGGAGGGTACGGCGGCGCTGCGCTCCGGTGGTCGATGGGGGCGAAACTCCGGTGGTTCCCGGGCTCGGGGAAGATCACCTCCAGATGTGGTGCGGCTCGACGAAGAGGATGGAGGCGGTTGTTGGTGGCGGGGTGCTCCGGTGCTCGTCCTATTCCTCACCGGAGTTGGGGAAGGCGGCGGTGATCTTCGGTCAAGGACGCACGGCTTGATTCACTGCCGAACAAAATGCTGAACCTTGTCAAAAAGATGCACACGAAGAATATAGAGAGAAAGGAGAGGCGAGATCGACCTTGGTCGACGAGGGCGACCGGAGTTTGTAGAACTCACTGGCGGCAATGGACGAACGGCGGCAACGTTTGTGGGCAGCCTGGGGGCGCTCGAGCTAGGTTTCTTGGGGGAATCGAGAGAGGGGGATCGCGGGATTTATATGGTGGCAGAGGAGGGAACAAATCGCTTTGATTTCGCTCGACAATTTGGAAGCGGGTCGGAGTTGATCTCGGAGGAATTTTCGGCGAGAGGTTGAACAAGGCCCCCTGACAAGTGGGTCCCGCCTGTCAGGTTTTTCACTTTTCTTTTTCAGATTTATTTATTTCCTTTATAACTTTTGATTTATAACTCCAAATCAATTCAAATAAGTTTCTAAAAATTTCTAAAATTAATATCTTTGTTTTAAACATTTGTGGGCATGTTTTGAACAATTTTCAAAAATAATAATTTAGAATATTGATTAAATACAAATTTGACACTTTTAGGTTGAATTTGAAAATAGGGTTTAATGATTTTAGTTTTGGCTAAATGAATTTATAAAATTATAATACTTTATAAGTTTTGAATTTACGTTATTTAAACTCATATTCCAATTTTAAATCATTTTTAGCTTTAGCAGAATATTAAATCACATATTACAACTATTTCAAATAAACATGGAAATATGGTGTATTCATTTTTAATTCAAAACAATTTGTGCACCATTAAGTTTATATTATAATGAGTCATTTCAAAACTCCCTATAGTTGTCGGCCCAGTGGGAACTGGGGTATGGAGAGCCCATTCCCCCCAGGCCTCGCACGCGGGCCAGTCGGACGAAACGACTAGGGATCAGGCGTCACCGCCTGGCGGGACCCTCGAGAGGCAACTCCCCTCGAGGGCCTGAAGAGGAAACGAAGGCCTCAAGGGATCCTTCGCCTCAGGGGACCCTCCCGAGGCGACAACCCCCCTCGAGGGGGTCCAACAAGAATCTCCCCTCGGGTCCCCTCAGGCCTGAAGGGAAACGTCGTGGCCAAGGAAGTACGGCAAGACGCACATGGCCTCTGCCACCCCCACTTGGTGATGCAAGCACCCCCGTTATCATTTTGGTGATAAAGGGGTCAATAAAGCGGCTCCACCTGCTGTGCAGCTGCCAGGACCTTTGACTCTGACGATAAAGCGAGTGGACGGGGCAATCCTCCAACGGAGAACATCATCGTGGGCTCCACCACAGAGACTGCCCCCTCTGCGGGCTGTACAGCGCGGTCGGCCACCGTGCCCACCTTTATCAACAATGGACCAAGTCCATGGACGAACGGAGAGCGGTGGACTCATGCTCCACCCTGCCCCTGGCATGTGGGAGCCACCTCAAAGGCCAAGCCGAAGGAGAAGGCTAGAGGCGCCTATAAAAGGGAGAGGACATCCATCGTAGCACGGGTCGGCCCTTGGCGTGCTACAAGCCCTTGTAAACCCTTGCAACACATGTTAGGATAGCCTCTGGCCGGAGGAGGAAGAAGACCATCGCTTCCCTCCCCAGGCAAGAACTGCCTCAAGGGGGCCTCCGGCAAGCTCCATTGTACTGTAACCTTCCACATCTAATACAGACAAGCAGGGGTAGCGGTTTTACCTCCCCACGAGGGCTGTGAACCTGGGTAAAGGCCGGTGTTTTCCTCTATCGTGTGTGTCTTCTTCGGGTCCGGCGAGCAACGTCGTGGAGCCACTTGAGGGTTTAGACCTCCGCGTTCAATCCCCTTTCCGAACTACACTTCAGGAAGTGACTACCCCCGATTCTTGAGAGTCATAACCCGACATTTGGCGCGCCAGGTAGGGGATTGAGGCGCGTCAACAACCTTCAAGCTCGTCTCCACGCCATGGTGAACACCGGCGCTACCCGCGTCGCCCGCGTCACCCGACGTGCACCTGGAGGAGCACGTGCGCCGCCCGGCACCGCGACCACCCGCGCGCAGTGGGGCCGACCCCGCCGTGGAGAGCGCGTCCCTTCTGGCACTCATGCAGAAGCGCCGGAGCACAACTCCGAGCACCAGAAGGACGCGCAGTCGTCGCACGCGACGCAGCGCCCTAGCGGCTCCGGCCCTGGGAGGTCGGACCCGGTGCCTCACACCGCGCTGCTCATGGCGCAGGAACTCCTCCGCTATCAGCCCACCACAGAGGCCCACGAGCAGTGGCTCCAACGCCTCAACCACCTCGTCGGCATCGCCACGACGCGCCCCGCTCCGTCACAGTCTAACATGCACCCCTCTCTCGTGGGCACGGTCGCAACCAATGCGCCTCCGCCACCTCCGAGCCCTGCACCGGCTGCGGCGCAGAGGGCTGCTTCGCATGCGACCTCGCCGCACGATTGCTTGATCGTGCAGCGCACCTCGCCCGACGCTCGTGTGGGGATGGAGCTCCAGCGAGATCGCCAGAAAAGACTCGTGGAGGAGCTCGGCCAGGCGGGCCAGCAGAACCGCGGCGCGTTGCAGCACGGGGTCGCTACGTACACCTCGGGCTGCATGGCGTTCACTCGCTCTCTGCGACGCGTGGTCTGGCGGCAGAAGTTCAGGCCGGCTCTCCCCAAGGGCTACGACGGCTCCAGCAACCCCATCGAATTCCTGCAGCTCTACACCACCTCCATCCAAGCTGCGGGGGGAGACGACAAGGTCATGGCCAACTGGTTCTCCCACGCGCTTCGCGACTCTACGCTGTCGTGGCTCCTGAACCTCCCTGAGGGCTCCGTGAACTCGTGGGAGGAGCTGTGCAAGCAGTTCGTCTCCAACTTCAAGGAGACTTACGAGCGCGCCCTCACCCACAACGATGTGCGCGCTGTGGTGCAGAGGAAGGATGAAACGCTCCGCAAGTACATCCAGCGCTTCAGCCAAGTGCGCAACAAGATCCCGAACATCCCTAACACTCAAGTCATCGCCGCCTTCCGCGAGGGCGTCACGAACATCAGGATGCTCGAGAAGCTGGGTATTCACGACAAGCTCACCTCTGTGGTGAAGCTTTTCGACGTGGCGGACAAGTGCGCCAAGGCTGAAGAGGGACTCTTCTTCGTCAAGATGTCCTTGAGAGGGGACGACCATGCCGAGGGGTCCCGGATCCAGAAAAAGAAGGAGGAGCCCAAGCGCAAGGCCACCGCAGTTCTCGCGGCAGAGCCTGACACGAAAGGCACCCGCAGGTACTCCCACGAGCCTGGAGAGAGGAAAGATGACCACCGCCCTTTCTGCGTCTACCACAACAGGCGCGGCCACTCTACAGAGTCCTGCTTCGACCTCAAAAGGTTAAGCAAGGAGCGCGAGCAAGCAGAGGGCAGTAGCAGTCGCGGTCGAGGCCGTGGCTACCGCGGAAGCGGATGCAAGGGAGGCTACCAGAAACCATCTGGAAACCAGGCCAACGCCGCGGAAAAGAACGGCAACCTCCCTGACGTGGAAGATGGCGGCTACCAAGCCCCGAGGGGCGCCATTGCCTGCATCCTTGGGGGGGCGCAGGCGCCAAAATCGAACAACCAGTTCAAGCAGTTCGCCCACGAGCTCAACGCCGCCCTCCCAAGCACGGAAACCTCCAGGCCCCTCAAGTGGTCGCAATACACCATCGCCTTCGACGCTCAGGTCCACCCCAAGTCCACCAAGACTGTTGGAACCATCCCGCTGGTCTACATCCCCACCATCGACAACGTGGCTGTCTCCAAGATTATCATCGATGGCGGGGCAGGCTTGAACATCATCTCCATAGATACGATCGAAGCGCTTCAAGTGCCCTACGAGCGGCTCACGCCCTCGAGGCCCTTCACGGGGGTCACCAGCGGCTCGATCGATCCTCTAGGACAGGTCAGGCTTGTCGTCACCTTTGGGAGCAAGGAGAATTACCGCACCGAGCACATCGATTTCGATGTCGCACACATCAGGCTGCCATACAATGCCATCCTCGGCTACCCCGCGCTCGCGAAGTTCATGGCCGTCACGCACCATGCCTACAACATGGTCAAGATCCCCGGCAGCGCCGGCACGATCACCATCCGAGGGCATGTCCTGGACGCTACGCGCGCCGTTGAGACGGCCTACAAGACTGCCGCCATGGCATTTCCCGCAGACGCGGACCTGGAGCCTCTCGAGAGGCCCAAGAAGAAGAAGCAGTTGTTCTCCCAGGAGGCAGCTGCTACAAAGAAGGTCTCTTTGAGCTCCAGCAGCTCGGGGGCTGAAGGCTCCGGGGCTAGCGTCACCATTGGCGCCACGCTACCTCCCAAATAGGAAAGCGCGCTCGTCGCCTTCCTCCAGGCAAACTCTGACATGTTCGCATGGACACTGTCAGATATGTCTGGTGTGCCGAGGGAGGTGATCGAGCACCACTTGGCCGTGTGCCGAAACGCGCGCCCCGTTAAGCAAAAAGCAGGAAAACAAGCCCCCGAGAAGCAAGCATTCATCGTCAAAGAGGTCGAAAAGCTCAAGGCGGCAAAAGTCGTTCGTGAAGTCGCACACCCCACTTGGCTCTCCAATGGTGTGGTAGTCCCAAAGCCCACCGGAGGAGGCCGTCTCTGTATCGACTACACTGATGTAAACAAGGCCTGCCCCAAAGACCCTTATCCCATGCCCAGAATTGACCAGATTGTGGACTCCACGGCAGACTGCGACCTGCTCTGTTTCCTCGATGCCTTCTCTGGCTATCACCAGATAAAAATGGCTTAGGAGGACGAGGAGAAGACAGCTTTCCTCACCCCGTGCGGTGTGTATTGCTACGTTTGCATGCCTTCCGGCCTGAAAAATGCCGGAGCCACTTTCCAGAGGTTGATGAGGATAGCACTTGGCGGGCAAAAGGGGTGAAACGCCGAAGCATATGTCGATGACATTGTCGTTAAATCACAAGAAGCAAATACTCTCCTAGGAGACCTTGAAGAAACCTTCGCCAGCCTGCGCAAGGTGAACATCAAGCTCAACCCCGCCAAGTGCGTCTTTGGAGTACCTTCAAGCAAATTGCTTGGGTTCCTCGTGTCCCATTGGGGCATAGAGGCAAACCTAGACAAAAGCAAGGCCATAGAAGACATGCAACCTCCGCGAAGGCTAAAGGACATGCAACGCCTAGCAGGCTGCATGTCCAGCTTGGGTCGATTCATCTCCAAGTTCGGCAAAAGAGCCCTGCCGTTCTTCAAGATCATGAAAAGAACATGCACTTTCAAGTGGACCCCTGAAGCTGAAAAAGCATTTGAGGACTTGAAGAAGTATCTGGCCAGCCCACCAGTAATGGTAGCCCCAAGGCATGGCGAGCACCTGAAGCTGTACTTGTCAGCTACTCCGCAAATAGCCAGTGCCGTCCTTGTGGTGGAAAGAGAAGAGCCAGTACTTCACAAGAAGGGTGCGGCCACTCCAAAGAAAAAGCCCCCAGATAAGGAGCTCGTAGAAAAGGCCGCATCAGGTCCACCGCCGCAAGGAACTCGTGCCGAGGAGCCTCAGGAGCCCCTTGAGGCCAACCCCCTCGAGGCACAGGGAAAGCCCCTTGAGGCCAACCCCCTCGAGGGACAAGGAAAACCGCTTGAAGCCACCCCCCTCGAGGCAGAGGGCGAGCCCCTTGAGGCCAACCCCCTCGAGGCACAGGGCAAGCCCCATGAAGCCAACCCCCTCGAGGGTCAAGCTGGCCACCTCAGGCAAAAGACGCCGGGGCTACAGGAACTACCATCGTCGAGAATCCAGTCTACTTCGTCAGCATAGTACTGCGTGATGCTCGCGAGTGGTATACAATGCAGCAGAAGCTTCTCCTCGCACTCCTCATCGCCTCAAGAAAGCTCCGACACTACTTCCAGGGGCATCCCATCACAGTGGTCACTTCTTTTCCCCCGGAGCAAATACTGCGCAACCCAAACGCAACAGATCGTGTCGCGGGGTGGAACATTGAGCTACAACCATTCAATTTGCGCTTAGATACCACAAGGGTGATCAAAGGAAGAGCGCTGGCTGACTTCGTCGCCGAATGGACTGACCTAACCCCTGAAGAGCCTTTGGGAGAAGAGCAAGGGCCCTCTGGAGCCGCAATGCACAGCCTCTGGACCATGAAGTTCGATAGAGCTTTCGCTTGTCGCCACGGAGGGGCAGGTGTAGTCCTGATGTCCCCCAAAGGCGACAAGTTGTATTACGCAGTCCAGCTGTGCTTCGGAATCGACAAGATATCCAACAACATCGCCGAGTATGAAGGTTTGCTTGCCGGCCTACGCGCTGCAATCGCCCTAGGCGTCAAGCATCTACTCATCAAGGGCGACTCCCAGCTGCTCGTTGACTTCTCAAACAAAAGCTACAAGCCTAAGGACGACCACAGGGCCGCATACCTTGAAGAGGTCCATAGGCTTGAGAAGAACTTCAGGGGAATGGAGCTCATGCACATCCCAAGAAAGGAAAACCAAGAGGCCGATGACATCGCCAAGTGCGCATCAAAGAGGCAAGCTCAGCCGCCAGGCGTCTTTGAAGAAAGGCTCGTCAAGGCATCCATAAAGCAGCCCCAAGAGGCCATCACCGCAAGCACAGACGAAGCACTCCCGCCACCACCTACAAGCGGGGCTCCTGACTGTGGGCCCCCTACAGGGGAGCGTCTGTTGCTCACTGCGGTGCACCAAGAAATAGGATGGATCGACGAGATAAAAGATTACCTCGGCAAAGGAGTCCTTCCCGGGGAAGATGTTGAAGCGGAGCGAATTGCCCGCCAAGCAAAATCGTACCAAATCCTCGAAGGAATTCTCTTCCGCAAGCGCCCAAACGGCATCGCGCTCAAATGCGTCCCTCCTGAAGAAGGCAAAATACTGATCAAAGACATCCACAGCGGGGAATGCGGCCACCATTCGTGCGCCCTCACCCTCGTAGGCAAAGTCTTCAGGAGCGGTTTCTACTGGACTCAAGCACTTCAGGATGCAATGGACATCATCCAAGCATGTGAAGCCTGCCAATTCCACGCCAAGCAAATCCACCAACCAGCGCTGGGGCTTCAAACCATTCCGCTCTCGTGGCCGTTTGCGGTCTGGGAGCTGGACATCCTGGGACATTTCCCAACCGCGCAAGGTGGATATCGCTACCTCTTCGTGGCCATTGACAAGTTCACAAAATGGCCTGAAGTGGAGGCGACACGCACAATCACAGCAGGGGCGGCGGTGAAATTCAACAGAGGCCTGGTCTGCCGTTTTGGAGTGCCTACCCGCATCATCACCGACAATGGCTCCCAATTCACCAGTGGCATCTTCAGAGCTTACTATGAAAGAATGGGCATCAAGCTCTGCTTCGCCTCAGTCGCCCATCTGCAAAGCATCGGACAGGCCGAGCGCGCAAACGTAGATGTCCTCAAAGGCCTAAAGACCAGGACCTTCGATGTCCTCAAGGGGCATGGCAAGGGCTGGATCAGCGAAGCTCCCCTCGGTGCTCTGGTCCATCCGTACCACGCCACCCAAGCCCACCAGGGAAACCCCGTTCGCCCTCGTCTATGGAGCCGAAGCAGTCCTCCCCACTGAGATAAAGCATGGATCCCCACGGGTACTTGGCTTTAACGAGGACCAGCAAGAGGACCTCCACAACGACGACCTGCTGCTCCTTGAAGGGCTTTGACGCCGCGCCGCCCTCCGGGCGGCCAAATACCAGCAGGACCTGAGGCGCTACCATAGCTGCAACATGCGCTCGCGCACCCTAGAGGCAGGCGATCTCGTCCTTAGGCGAATCCTCTCCAGGGAAGGCCTCCACGAGTTGTCCCCGATGTGGGAAGGCCCCTACAGGGTCACCCACATCGCCAGGCCTGGCGCGGCTCGCCTCGAGACTCAAGAGGGCGTCCCCGTCAAGAATCCATGGAACATCATGCACCTACGCAAGTTCTACCCGTGATCATAGTCACGTCAAGGCATTTAGTGAAAGAGGCAGCCCACGGCTCAACCTCCAAGAATTTTCGTCTCTAGAGGTTAAAATGCTCACGGCCTAAACCTCCAAAAACGTGCTTTGACTCCTAAAGGAACAAATGCAACCGTGGTCATTTCCACGCCCGTGATCATTGTCACGTCGAGACTTCAAGCGGAAGAGGCAGCCTACGGCTCAACCTCCAAACATTTCCGCCTCTAGAGGTTAAAATGCTCACGGCTTAAACCTCCAAAAACGTGCTTTTTCTCCTAAAGGAACAAATGCAACCGTGGTCATTGCCACGCCCGTGATCATTGTCACGTCGAGACTTCAAGCGGAAGAGGCAGCCTACGGCTCAACCTCCAAGCATTTTCGTCTCTAGAGGTTAAAATGCTCACGGCTTAAACCTCCAAAAACATGCTTTGTCTCCTAAAGGAACAAATTCAACTGTGGTCATTGCCACGCCCGTGATCATTGTCACGTCGATACTCCTAGCAGGCGAGGCCGCCTACGGCTCAACCTCCAAGCGTCATAGTCTCCAGAGGTTAAAAGCTCACGTCTTAAACCTCCCCAAAACTTTTGTCTCCTAAAGAAACAAAACGTAAACGTGATCATTGTCACGTCGAGACCACGAGCGGAAGAGGCAGCCTACGGCTAAAACCTCTAAGCATCCATGTCTCTAGGGGTTAAAAGACAACGGCTTAAACCTCCAAGCCCCAAAGGCTTCACTTGAGGGAAAACCCTCCGAGCTCTCAATTAAAACTCGCCACCTAAGGCCGTCGAGAGTCTCCGCCACTGATAGGTGCTCCCCATGCCTCGACATGGTCAAAACGTTAGCTTGGCAACACCAAGTTTAATGGCTCAATCTCGTTCCTAAGTGAACTTTGCGCCTCGGCGCCGCTTTAAAATATATTTAGTGAGTTTTATTATCGCATTACTCGGTGGAGTGTGCGATTATATCTCTCCATAGGCGTACCTCGCGAGCGGGGGCTGAGTACGGGGCCAGTGCCTCAAACGACACACCAGCAGCACTGCAAAATCCAAGAGTCCGAGCTCTGGCTGGAGGGCAAGATCCCACAAACACGCCATCTCTAAAGAGGACCTTGGTACTTACTCTCCTCGCAAGGAACGCCTGAGGGGACCTATAAGCGCACACGAGCCCATTGAGCCGTGTTCCAGCGTTTGGGTTCGCCCCTCTAACATCTGCAGGAAAAATTCCCCCACAAGCCTGAAGAGGCACCCAGGAGCGACCCCTCAAGTGGGCAACCTCGTTAGGTGAAAAGCCTCCCCTGGAGCGACCCCTCAAGTGGGCAACCTCGCCAGGTGAAAAGCCTCCCCAGGAGCGATCTCTCAAGTGGGCAACCCCGCCAGGCAAAAAGCCTTCGCATGGCGAAAACCTCAAGAAGCTAAGTCTCACACCCACGCTTTAAGAGTGTTTTTCTCTCCCTAGGGCACGTTTGCCCCTCAAAGCGACTTTGCTTTCCCTTAAGCTTCATGGACTACTCGCGCGTCTAAGGGGGGCACTTGAGCATCGCGACTCAGGGCTCTTACCTCTCCTAGGCCTAAACTCCCCCCGGCCTTGCGGAGTCATTGCTCCTGCATACCGAAGTGGCGGAGTCATGGCACGAAGAGATGGGACCTACCGACGCAGAGAACAAATAGACATGAAGTTGAGTCCAAAGAGACCTCACGGGGGGCAAACAAGCTCGAATTAAAACAGCGATAAAGAGTATATTACAGGCCAAAGGTCTTAAGAACTCTAAACACACAACTGTTTCAGATACAGACGCTCGCAGGCGCAATAAGGAAAGGCTCAGTTGGAAGCAGCGCCACCTGGGGCCTCCTATGTGGCACCCTCTTCAGCCTCGGCAGAGCAGGCCTCCTCCTCGCTATCTTCAGCCACGGCCTCCGCGCGCCTAAAGCGGTTGCAGAAGGCGTCGACTTGCTCACGAAGGGAGCTGGAGACCTGCTGCGCGTCCTCGCCTTGAGCAGCTTCTGTGACAGAGGAGAGGTCGAAGCCTGGCGTGAGGAGCTTGAGGTTGGTGAAGATGCGATCAACAACCACCCACAGGAGTTGCCGGCTCTCGTCTTCGATCATCTCGCGAAGCTCGGCGACGGGACCCTCGAGCGCCTCGAAGAGCTGGTCAAAATAGACCAGGTACATGGCAGCATCGCAGTGGCCTCTGACGTCGGTGTGCGGCGTGTCGGCGCCCAGCTGTGCGGCGAGCTCGTTGCCACGAGCAACCAACGCCTCAAACATGCGTTCGCGCTGCTTCGAGAGCGCGCGAGCCGCATTGGCAGAGTCCGAGGCCTCCGCCGGCCGCTCCATCGCCGAGGCCACCTGCTCCTCCACATCCTTGGCCAACGAGTTGAGTTTGTGGACTGCCTCAGTGCGAGCCTCCTCCGCTCGGCGACGGCCATACTTCACGCGTGAGAAGCGAGCCTCCAGCTTTGAGTTGGCCTTCTCGAGCTCGGTGATCCGTCGAGCATACGCGGCGTGCTTGACCTTGAAGCGGTCCTCTTGCGTCTGGGCCAGGTCGCGGTACTTCTGAGAAGTTGTAACATCCCAAATTTCACAAAAAAAATTAAACTTCCAAATTCATATCATTTCATGCATCATGTGATTACATTTTGCATTTGCATCATTATTTATAAATGTTGAAAGAATACAAAATTTATTAATTATAAAAATGTTATAAAATACTTTAAAAGGTTTAGTTGGGTAAGGATAAATTTTACAAAATTTTACAAATTGGTTTGAATCTTTTTGGAAGGGCAACTCAAAAAGGTGTGTAAATTCAGAAAAGAAAAAGAAAAGAATACAAAAAAAAGGGGCTTGCCGAGCCGGCCTAGCTCAGCCCATTTTCCCTCTCTCACGCGTGCTGGGCGTAGCGGCCCAGCAAAGGCCCGAGTCCGCGCCCCGCTCCCTCTCTCGCTGACGTCAGCGATGACGTGCCATCTTCAACCTCCCGGCGAAGATATCCTCGGCGCGGAGTCTGTATCGATCACGAGAAGTTGATGTCGTGTGCTCTACGATTGTGTGCCGTACGCCGCCTATTTAAACCCAGTCCCGCCGCCTCCCTTTGCACCCCGAAACCCTTAAAATCTCGCCCTAAGGCTGCTCGGACGAAGCTCGCCGCCGCCGCCATTACTGCCGCCGCAAATCGCAGTGCGGGTGAGTTTCTGATCTCCCCGAGCCCTCTCATTTGTCCCGTTACCCCGCCCCCCCCCCCCCCTCGTCTGTGCACTTCCGTTTGACTTAGTTGCTCGTCCTTTTCCACGCCAGAGTCACGTAACCGTGATCAACCGAAGAAAGCCGCCGTTGTCGCCGTCTCCGGCGAGGAACTCCGGAAAGAGAAGAGGACGCCCGAGCCCATCGCCGCGCCACCAACACCGCCTCAACCTCCCGATCGTCGAGGTAAGATCCTTTCATCTCCAACCCTCTTGAATCGATCAGAACGAAGCTCGCCTTTGCGCGGTTTGAGGTCACCGGAGTTCACCGGCGAACAGCGCCGCCGGTTTTCTGCCTCTTGTGTTCTGCGCCGTTAGATCGGTTATCGACGCTCCAGATTAGATCTCATAGCGAATAGGTATCCACCAACGAGAGTGCGCCACGTCACCGATGAACCCGCCGGGATCCCGTCTGCGTCCGCCCGCGCAGCGCCGTCCGCCGTCCGCGCCCACTTATTCCGCATCGCCAGGAGCGCACCAATCAGAGGAGGCCACGTCGCCGAGGATCTCTGCGCAAAGATTTCTTTTCTGTTTATCACAGATTAGTCCCTGCAAATTGTTTCTATCACTAATTTTCACTCCTTTATCCAAAAATTATAACAAAAAATGTTTTGGAAAGCTTATGAAGTATAGAAACTTTTGGCATCATTACATTTGTATTTTATCGAATAAATTTGTTTAAAAACAGAAGTGGCATTATTGGTAAATTAAGCATAACTACAAATATAAAATTTAATTCCTCCTCGAACTATTCTGCTATGAACTTGTAGGGCTAAGTACTAGCTAAAGGAACACTCCCTTCATGTATTCGAAATTATGAAAGTACTTATTTTGTTATAGCATCTTTACCACCTAAAAATACTTAGAAAATAATTGAGGAGGTTTTATTGGGCTAGAGGTGCTAATTTTCTCTAAGTGTTGTCTTTAGAAAATTGTTGGAAACTTCTAAGTCCTTAGTAAAAATTTGGACCGCAAAACTTGCCTCGCATTAACTCACATTTCATCGGAGGGCATGCATCTAGTCCTTTTTGCTCATCATACATGGCATATTTTCCTTAGTAGTTTTAAGAAACTTGTTTGTTTATGTTGTATTATTTGTTGTGTTAGAATTTTCGGAGAGGACCGAGGATTGCAGTTGTTGTTGCTGTTCTGCTTGTTGCCAAGGCAAGTGGCACACCCCCATAAATTTCTAAGTATTTCCATGCATTACCTAGAGTATTTTTCTAAATGCATGTGTAGGACTTAGTAGATTGCTACGCAAAACCTTAGAACTCTCTACCCATTGAGTCTAGGAACCTATGTAATGACTTAGTAAAATTTTGATGCTATGGAAAAGTGTTTTATTGGAAAATCTAAATTCTACTAAGTTAATGAAACACCTGGGTGGAATTGGTGTTGAATGGTTTATGTTTAGTTTTATTCCTTAGGGGTGACCTCTAAGGAATGGTCACTTGTGGATGGCCACCCAGGGTAATAAAGGGACCAATGTTCTCTCTAAGTGATGATTGCTTCTCGTGCAACCATTAGTCAATGGGCTCTGGCTAGATGGAGTAAGCTGCGTGGACTCGGCCCGACTTGACAGGTGGTGGTAGATGGTTAGCATGGAGCGCGTCAAGTCTGCAAGGGACGGGAAGATGCTTCTGAAAAGTCTCGTCTCAACTCTCTCCTTTTCCTTAGCACAAATGGTGTGCTTGAGGATAGTTTGGGTTTGTTGGGTCTAATGGTGAAAGTGCACAACCTCTGTAGAGCGTAAAACTAAGTACTTAGCCGTGTCCTCGGTTACGGACAATTTTTGAGCAGCTGATCGAGGATGTAACAGGGGCTCCCAACATTCCAATTTCTAAGTTAGAAGTTGATGGGTGAACAAGGGAAGATGAGATTATGGTTTTCATGCCATACTCGTCTTGATTTCAAGAAAAAGTCTTTCCAAAAGAGTAGGAAAAAATGGCTTTATGCAAATTAGCCTTGAACTCCACCAGCCAAATATGCATATAGGCTATAGAGTTATTCCATTAAGTCTCCACCATAGTGTCACTTGCCAGACTCCATTTTATATGGAATCTGACCCACTCTGTTGCAAATTATTATTTATTGCAGAAGTTTCTGATGAAGAGTAAGGAATACGTTTTGGGTTTCGAGTCTGCACCAACATGTTTTCGCCTGTGGCGTGTCATGGAGATGGAGGCTCATTGAAGTTTATTTCCGCTGCTTTACTGTTTGAGCTAGCTTTATGCTTTGCAAAGATGTATCGAACTATTTATTTTACCAATTCTGGATTACTCGTGTAATATTGATACAATGTTATGATATTCATCGTAAACTGTGTGTGCAAATGAATCAATCCAGGGGTTTGCACTATACATAGGTACCTGCCATAATTTTTAAGTGCAGGTACATTACAGATGGTATCAGAGCACTGTGTTGCCTGTAGGTTCGAACCCTAGGATTGGTTAGAAATAGGTTGGCCAAAAACTTAATTTTTTTTTACAAGTATAAAAACTCTATAGAATATTCTTGCTTTTCTTCTAGGTACTTTCTTTTCCGTTCTCTTATTTTATCTCATATCTTTCCTTCACAACTTAAGGATGAAGAGATTCGAGTGCACCTGCGAGCAAGACTACCCGGTGTCTCGTTTTGGCAGCATCTTGTTTGACATACTCAAGCATCTGAAGCTACCAACACCCATGATCAAGGGATGCATACTAAAGAAGTTCAAGAGAGAAGACCTTTGGGGAATCAGAATTTGTCAACAAGGACGTGAAGGCGAAGCGCCCATTGAGACAAGAATAATGGGAGTCTCCATAGAGAGAGGAATCGACGTCGTCATGCAATACACAATAGCTCGTCTTTGTGGACGCTACTCCAAGGAACTTGAAGGACACTACTCCCTCCCTTTTGGAAGACGTAATGAAGATGGATATCCTTGCTGCTATGGCACCGAGGACATGGGCAAAGATGAGTTCATGAGCGATTACTTCCAAGGCCTAGAACTCTTAGTCTATGAACTTTATTTTTATTCCTATGAAGAACTCTACAAGAATGATGAGATGTGCGCCCAAGTCAAGGAGAATGAAGAAAAGATGAAGGAACAAGACCAAGGAACTAGAGGAGAAATTCCAGCTACAAGAGAAGAAATGTATAAGTCAAGAAAGAGGGTCAAGCAAAGAAACAAGCAAATAAGAGAGTTGAAGGTAGAACTTTCCACCAATGAGGTTGAGCTTGAAGCTGATAGCGACTTGATCAAGCGTCTTCGTGCTGAGAAGAAGTACCTCCAAGACCAGAACTTAGAGTTGGAGAAGGAAGTGGCAGACCTCAGAAACATGCTAACCCGTGAAGGCTATAAGATCGAAGACGTTGAAGAAGAAGTGGATGAAGAAGAAGTTCTCATGATTGAAGACTAGGATAGTTAGAGAGACTACCATTTTTGTTACACGCATTTAAAATTTCGAATTTTCTAAGCTTAGGATCTACCAAATGTGTGGTAGAGAACTATCTCGTTTTGCTTCTTGTTATTTGGACCAAGATTAGTAAATGTTTGAATTGTTTGAAATTTTGTTGCTTGGTTGTTGTGTTTGCATGGGTAGAATTAATTCCCTTAGACCTTTCTATCTATACTCATCTATGCTTAAACAACAGATGCCTCCCCGTCGAGCTCCCGAAAATAACAACAATGATGCTATGCAGCAGTTGATGGCCGCCTAAGCCCAACTGATGGCCATGATGACTCAATTCATTGCAGCAACTAACAACAACAATAACAACAACAATCCACTGCCACCCCTCCTCTGGTGGATAGACTTGCCAGGTTCCTTAGGCTTAGGCCAAATAAGTTCTCAAGTTCAACTGAGCCACTGTGCAAAAGGATCTGGTGACATCTGAATGTAATGATGCTGAGAAGGTGAGGTTCACTGCACATCTGTTAGAAGGACCTGCTGCACAATGGTGGGAGACTTATCAGGTTACTCACCCACTAGATACCTTAACCTTGGAGGACTTCAAAGATGGCTTTCGTAATGCTCATATTTCCACGGGCATTATGAATCTGAAGCAGGAAGAGTTTCGCAATCTGCGTCAGGGAAACATAAGTCTTAAGGAGTATATGGATGACTTTCATGCCTTGTCACGATATGCTCCTGAGGACATTGACACAGATGCAAAGAGGAAGGCAAAATTTCTCAAAGGACTTAGTGACGAGCTGAATATACCTCTGACTGTTGCTTATGCCCCAAACTATCAGATACTCCTTGATCAAGCTATCACCCTTGAGGATAGTATAAAGAAAGCTGAAAACAGGAAAAGGAAGATGAGCAAGCACTCATCTAAACCTTCAATCAAGAAACACTTTGTTCATGATGGGAACTAGGGTTTCAAACATGGAAACCACACTGGGGGGTAACTTCCACAAACATGGACACAATCATAATGGACGATACAAAGGAAATAATGGAGGATCCAATGGAGGACACAAAGGGAATGGAAATGCTGGAAATAATCATAACAACGGTCAGCAACGCCCAAATTTTGAAAAGAAGGATCTCAGTCAAGTGCTATGCTACAAATGCAACAACAAAGGACATTATGCTAATAAATGCCTTGAGAAGAGAGTGGACACTCCTACCAAGCCCAACCCTTTCAACAAGGGACATGTGAACCACATCAATGTTGAAGAAGTCCTTGATGAACCTGATGTTGTGATTGGTACGTTCCTAATCAATTCTTTTCCAGCATTAGTTTTATTTGATACCGGAGCATCTCATTCATTCATATCAAGAGCATTTGTTAACAAACATGCGCTAGCAACCGAAAATTTGGGGTGTCCAATTAGAGTCAGTTCCCCGGGAGGAGAAATGTTAGTATCATCTGGGTGTAGACAACTTAGCCTTGAGATTGGAAAGCATGAGTTTCCAGCAGACTTAATCATCTTGGAAACCCAAGGTCTAGATGTCATTCTAGGGATGGATTGGATGACTCAATTTGAAGGAATCATAGACTGTGCAAACAGAGCAATCACCCTCACCACTCCAGAAAACAAGAAGATCAGATTCAAGTCAAAATTTGAAATGAAGAAAGTTAGGCTTAATTCTCTTAAGGGGGTTAGCCTTGGCGATGTACTCATAGTAAGAGAATACCCAGATGTGTTTCCTGAAGAACTACCGGGAATGCCACCCGATAGAGATGTTGAGTTTCTGATTGAGCTTAAACCAGGTACAGGGCCCATAGCAAAGAGGCCATACCCAATGGCAACAGATGAACTGAAAGAACTCAAGAAACAGTTAGAAGAACATTTGCAGAAAGGATTCATCCGTCCAAGTTCTTCACCTTGGGGAGCACCAATCTTGTTTGTTCAGAAGAAAGATAGTACTCAGAGGCTAGTCACAGACTATAGAGCTTTGAATGAAGTAACCATCAAGAATAAATACCCACTCCCTAGAATCAATGACCTCTTCGACCAATTGAAAGGAGCATGTGTGTTCTCAAAAATTGATCTCAGATCTGGATACTTTCAGATGAAGGTTAGGGAGTTGGACATACCTAAAAGCGCTTTCACCACCCGTTACAGTCTGTATGAGTACACAGTTATGCCCTTTGGCTTAACCAATGCGCCAGCATACTTCATGAATATGATGAATAAGGTGTTCATGGATTTCTTAGACAAGTTTGTCGTTGTATTCATCGATGACATCTTAATCTACTCCAAAAGCCATGAAGAACATAAGGAACATCTGCATCAAATATTGCAAAGGCTTAGAGAGCACAAGTTATATGGCAAGTTCAGCAAATGTGAGTTTTGGTTGGATCAAGTTGGATTCTTAGGACACATCGTATCTAAGGATGGAATAGCAGTAGACCCAGAAAAGGTTTTAGCTGTCACCGACTGGGAGTCACCCAAGAATGTAGGAGAAATTCGTAGTTTTCTGGGACTAGCAGGTTACTATAGGAGATTCATTGAAAATTTCTCCAAGATTGCTAAAGCCTTAACAGAATTGCTACAAAAGGAGAAGAAGTTTGTGTGGACTGAAGAATGTGAAGCTAGTTTTCAAGAGTTGAACAAACGCTTAGTATCAGCACATGTTCTATGTTTGCCTGATCTAGAGAAAGATTTCCAAGTTTACTGCGATGCTTCGCATCGGGGACTCGGAGGAGTGTTGATGCAAGAAGGCAAAGTGGTGTCATATACCTCAAGGCAACTTAAGAAGCATGAAGTGAACTACCCCACACATGACTTAGAATTAGCAGCTGTAGTACATGCACTTAAGACATGGAGACCATATCTTTGGGGAAAACGTTGTGAAGTATTCACGGATCACAAAAGCCTTAAATACTTTTTCACGCAGAAGGAAATGAACATGCACCAAAGGATATGGCTGGAATTGATTAAGGATTATGACTTGAGTTTGCAGTATCATCCAAGAAAGGCTAATGTGGTAGCAGATGCCTTGAGCCGTAAAACTTATGTTAACGGACTCACGGCAGGGGAATTGCCAGAAGACCTGTGCAAAGGACTCAAAGATCTGAGACTAGAGATAGTACCGGAAGGTTATGTAGCCTCTCTTGAAGTGCAACCTGTTTTGATGGAAAAAATCAAAGAAGGTCAGCAGAAAGACAACACGATGGAAGAAATCAGGAAGAACTTAAGCGAATGCAAGGCCGAAGGTTTTCGATTAGATGAAGGAGGCACAGTGTGGTTCAAGGAACGAGTTTGCGTTCCAAATGATGTTGATCTCAGAAAGTTGATACTCCAGGAGGCCCATGACTCACCTTACTCCATACACCCGGGTAATACCAAGATGTATATGGATGTGAAGGAAAGGTTATGGTGGAACTATTTGAAACGGGATATCGCAGAGTATATTGCTAAGTGTGATGTGTGTAGCCGTGTGAAGGCTGAACATCAGAAGCCAGCAAGATTACTTCAACCCCTACCAGTACCCGACTGGAAATGGGATCAGATTGGGATGGACTTCATCACAGGTCTACCTAGAACCAAGTCTGGTTATGATTCTATATGGGTTATTGTTGATCGTTTGACCAAGGTAGCTCATTTCGTGCCGGTAAAGACGACTTACACCAGTGCCAAGCTAGCAGATATTTACATGAAGAGAATAGTATGTTTGCATGGAGTCCCTAAGAAGGTTGTGTTAGATAGGGGCACTCAATTCACTTCTCATTTTTGGAAACAGCTGAATGAAGTCCTTGGAACTAGGCTCGAGTTCAGCACAGCTTTTCACCCACAAACGGATGGACAGACCGAAAGAGTAAATCAAATTTTGGAGGACATGTTAAGAGCATGTGCTTTAGACTATAAGTCTAGTTGGGATGACAATCTTCCCTATGCTGATTTGTCTTATAATAATAGTTATCAAGCCAGCATAGAGATGTCACCATTTGAAGCATTGTATGGAAGAAAGTATACTACCCCACTTTTGTGGAGTGGAGTAGGGGAGAGAAGTCTGTTTGGTCTGGATATAATCGAAGAAGCTGAAGAAAAGGTCAGGTTGATTAAAGACAGATTGAAGACAACTCAATCCCGACAGAAAAGTTATGCCGATTCCAAACGAAGAGAAGTCACCTTCGATATTGAAGATAGAGCCTATCTTAGAGTCTCACCCCTTCGTGGAGTGAAGAGGTTTGGAATCAAGGGAAAACTGTCACCAAGATTCATTGGACCCTATAAAGTTTTGTCACGTAAAGGAGAAGTGGCATATGAGTTGGAACTACCAGAAGCACTTTCCGCAGTTCACAATGTTTTTCATGTTAGTCAGTTGAAAAAGTGTCACCCGGTAATGGCAGAAACTCCGCTGAGGGATACAGTGCCACTAGAAGAAGTTCAGCTGGAAAGCGATCTCACATATGAGGAAAAACCCATAAAATTTTTGGAGACAGCTGCGAGAATTACCAGAACTAAGACCATCAAGTTTTGCAAAGTACAATGGAATCACCATTCAGAAGAAGAAGCGACTTGGGAAAGACAGGATGACCTCAAGGAAGAACATCCTCACCTATTTGCTAGCCAGTCCGAATCTCGAGGGCGAGATACATCTTAAGGGGGTTAGTCTTGTAACATCCCAAATTTCACAAAAAAAATTAAACTTCCAAATTCATATCATTTCATGCATCATGTCATCGCATTTTGCATTTGCATCATTATTTATAAATGTTGAAAGAATACAAAATTTATTAATTATAAAAATGTTATAAAATACTTTAAAAGGTTTAGTTGGGTAAGGATAAATTTTACAAAATTTTACAAATTGGTTTGAATCATTTTGGAGTGGCAACTCAAAAAGGTGTGTAAATTCAGGAAAGAAAAAGAAAAGAATACAAAAAAAAGGGGCTTGCCGAGCCGGCCTGGCTCAGCCCATTTTCCCTCTCTCACGCGCGCTGGGCGTAGCGGCCCAGCAAAGGCCCAAGTACGCGCCCCGCTCCCTCTCTCGCTGACGTCAGCGATGACGTGCCATCTTCAACCTCCCGGCGAAGATATCCTCGATGCGGAGTCCGTATCGATCACGAGAAGTTGATGCCGTGTGCTTTACGATTGTGTGTCGTACGCCGCCTATTTAAACCCAGTCCCGCCGCCTCCCTTTGCACCCCGAAACCCTAAAAATCTCGCCCTAAGGCTGCTCGGACGAACCTCGACGCCGCCGCCATTACCGCTGCCGCAAATCGCAGTGCGGGTGAGTTTCTGATCTCCCCGAGCCCTATCGTTTGTCCCGTTACCCCCCCCCCCCCCCTCGTCCGTGCGCTTCCGTTTGACTTAGTTGCTCGTCCTTTTCCACGCCAGAGCCACCTAACCGTGATCAACCGAAGAAAGCCGCCGTTGTCGCCGTCTCCGGCGAGGAACTCCGGAAAGAGAAGAGAACGCCCGAGCCCATCGCCGCGCCACCAACACCGCCTCGACCTCCCGATCGTCGAGGTAAGATCCTTTCATCTCCAACCCTCTTGAATCGATCAGAACGAAGCTCGCCGTTGCACGGTTTGAGGTCACCGGAGTTCACCGGCGAACAGCGCCGCCGGTTTTCTGCCTCTTGTGTTCTGCGCCGTTAGATCGGTTATCGACGCTCCAGATTAGATCTCATCGCGAATAGGTATCCACCAACGAGAGTGCGCCACGTCACCGATGAACCCGTCGGGATCCCGTCTGCGTCCGCCCGCGCCGCGCCGTCCGCCGTCCACGCCCACTTATTCCGCATCGCCAGGAGCGCACCAATCAGAGGAGGCCACGTCGCCGAGGATCTCTACGCAAAGATTTCTTTTCTGTTTATCACAGATTAGTCCCTGCAAATTGTTTCTATCATTAATTTTCACTCCTTTATCCAAAAATTATAACAAAAATTGTTTTGGAAAGCTTATGAAGTATAGAAACTTTTGGCATCATTACATTTGTATTTTATCGAATAAATTTTGTTTAAAAACAGAAGTGGCATTATTGGTAAATTAAGCATAACTACAAATATAAAATTTAATTCCTCCTCGAACTATTCTGCTATGAACTTGTAGGGCTAAGTACTAGCTACAGGAACAGTCCCTTCATGTATTCGAAATTATGAAAGTACTTATTTTGTTATAGCATCTTTACTACCTATTAATACTTAGAAAATAATTGAGGAGCTTTTATTGGGCTAGAGGTGCTAATTTTCTCTAAGTGTTGTCTTTAGAAAATTGTTGGAAACTTCTAAGTCCTTAGTAAAAATTTGGACCACAAAACTTGCCTCGCATTAACTCACATTTCATCGCAGGGCATGCATCTAGTCCTTTTTGCTCATCATACATGGCATATTTTCCTTAGTAGTTTTAAGAAACTTGTTTGTTTATGTTGTATTGTTTGTTGTGTTAGAATTTTCGGAGAGGACCGAGGATTGCAGTTGATGTTGCTGTTCTGCTTGTTGCCAAGGCAAGTGGCACTCCCCCATAAATTTCTAAGTATTTCCATGCATTACCTAGAGTATTTTTCTAAATGCATGTGTAGGACTTAGTAGATTGCTACGCAAAACCTTAGAACTCTCTACCCATTGAGTCTAGGAACCTATGTAATGACTTAGTAAAATTTTGATGCTATGCAAAAGTGTTTTATTGGAAAATCTAAATTCTACTAAGTTAATGAAACACCTGGGTGGAATTGGTGTTGAATGGTTTATGTTTAGTTTTATTCCTTAGGGGTGACCTCTAAGGAATGGTCACTTGTGGATGGCCACCCAGGGTAATAAAGGGACCAATGTTCTCTCTAAGTGATGATTGCTTCTCGTGCAACCATTAGTCAATGGGCTCTGGCTAGATGGAGTAAGCTGCGTGGACTCGGCCCGACTTGACAGGTGGTGGTAGATGGTTAGCATGGAGCGCGTCAAGTCTGCAAGGGACGGGAAGATGCTTCTGAAAAGTCTCGTCTCAACTCTCTCCTTTTCCTTAGCACAAATGGTGTGCTTGAGGATAGTTTGGGTTTGTTGGGTCTAATGGTGAAAGTGCACAACCTCTGTAGAGCGTAAAACTAAGTACTTAGCCGTGTCCTCGGTTACGGACAATTTTTGAGCAGCTGATCGAGGATGTAACAGAGTAAGGAATACGTTTTGGGTTTCGAGTCTGCACCAACATGTTTTCGCCTGTGGCGTGTCATGGAGATGGAGGCTCATTGAAGTTTATTTCCGCTGCTTTACTTTTTGAGCTAGCTTTATGCTATGTAAAGATGTATCGAACTATTTATTTTACCAAGTCTGGATTACTAGTGTAATATTGATACAATGTTATGATATTCATCGTAAATTGTGTGTGCAAATGAATCAATCCAGGGGTTTGCACTATACACAGGTACCTGCCATAATTTTTAAATGCAGGTACATTACAAAAGTGGACTTGCGGAACTGCTTCTCGCGCTCCGCGAGGGCGTCCTCGGCCTCTTTCTTCTTCTCGGCGAAACGCCGCTCGAAGCACTCGTAAGCTATCTTCTGTGCAGCGATGTTTTCGTCGTACTTCACGGTCGCCTTGGCCAGTTCTCCTTCGCGCTCCTCAAGGGCCTCGCGTTGGGCGGCTAGGTCCTTCTCCGCCTGAAGGCGCAGCTCCTCGCGCTGTTGCAGCTCCTTCTCCTTGAGGGCCAGCTGCCGCTCACGTTCGGCAAAACCCTTGCGGTCGTCCTCCAGAGCGACCCGCGTGGCCTGATGGGCAGAGAGCAGCTGGGTCTCCAGCTGGCCCAGCTCGCGGCGTTTCTGCGCCAGCGACCCCTCCATCGCCTCGCGCTCCGCCCTAGCCTCACGCAAGAGCTCCGCCGCAACATCGCGTTCCGCCTGGAGAGGGTTAAGGAGCTCCGCAGCGTCACGAATGGCCCCCCCGCGGACCTCCTTGGCAAAGCGGGTGGCATATTCACACGCGGCTTGCAGCGCCGCATCCTCCAGCCGGCACACCTCGACAGCCGTGTGGAGGGACGCCCATGACTTCGCCAACTCCTCCTGCTGTCGAGCGAGCCATATGTCTCCAAGGGCAAGGTGCGCTTCCAAGCCCTCCAAGGACTCCCTTACGAGGCCGAAGGCGACCTCGCGGCGCCCCGCGCTCCAGTCCCAGCCGCGGAGGACCAACCTCGGGGGAAGCTCGGGGGCTAGCCTGGGCTGCGCCTGCGCCCGCGCCGGCGTCCACTTACGGCCCTGCAGCTGCAGGGCGATCCTCGGGCATGGCTTGACGTAGAGGCGAGGAAGCATCTCCCCCGGCAGAGCCGCCTGTGCTTGCTGCTGCCTCGCGCGCCTCCCTCGCAGGCTGCACAGGAGTAGTGGCCGCAGGTGGCGGGGTAGGTGCGCGCGGAGGCGTCAACAGACGCGGCGGCGTTGCTTCGCGCGGTGGAGTTGCCTCGCGCGGAGGCGTAGCCGCGCGAGGAGGAGTAGGAGCCTGAGGCGGCGCAAAAGTTGTCTCCTCCGAGCCTTCCACCACCAGAGGCTCGGGAGGTGGTGCAGGTGCCTCTGGGCGAGTCGTGCCGTCCTCCACCTGAGGCCCTGCTCCCTCTGCCTGGGGCACAGCAGCCTCCGCTTGAGGCGCCCCCTCAAGGGGCCTCATGGGGGCCGCCTCCGAGGGCCTCGCGGCCTCGTCAATCGCGGCCCCTGTCGCGGCGCTCTTCACCTCAAATACCTTGCGAAGCCGGCGGCGCTCGGGCAGGTACAAGGTCACTGGCAAGGAGCCTAAGAAAATACTTCAGGAAAAAGAAAAGTGAAGGAAAGCTAAAGGACGAAGGATACACGATTTTGAGCACTAACCCTGAAGGGGGGGGGGCGCCAGCGTCGACCCACGCCAGGCCTGACGAGCGCCATGAAGGGAAGGGCTTGGAAGCAGGCCTTGAAGGCGGCGCCTCAGCTTTCCTCCTGGGGGGGGGGGGGGGGGGGGGACGTCAGCTTTCCTCCACGACAGCTTTGGTGCGAGGACCACGCATTCCCGGAGAGGCCTCCGCAGCTGAGGCCTCCTTTTCCTTAGCCTCTTCCTCCACGAGGCGCGAGGGCGCCACCACGAAGGCGTCGTCATCGCCTGACGAGATATCGCAAATCTCGTCAGTAAATGGCCCAGCCCTTGAAGATGAAACCTCCCCTGCCGTGGTCTCCTCCTCACTTAGGCCAGCTCCTGAAGCCGAGGGAGAATCGGCCCCCTCCGCCCCCCGCGCGGCCGGCATCGGCACCTCGAGGTCCGCCTGGCCTGTCGGGGTGAACGGAGGAATCCCTTCCAGGAGGTCCATGCGCTCCGTCAGATTGTATTGGTGAAGAAGCTGGAGCGCCATCCGGAGCTCATCCACGGGAAGCACCGATGGATTGACGAAGAGCGCGGAGAGGATGTTGTCGACGACGTCCTTGTCGTTGTCCTCGGCGTGAAGTCGCATCTTGTCCTTCGGCCCCGAGTACATCCACATGGGGACCGAACGTGCCTGGAGGGGCGCAGTACGGCGGGTCACGAAGTCCGCGACGATCATCTGCCCCGTGAGGCCCTCCTCGCGGAGGAAGCTCAGGTGTCCCATCAAGATCACGTTCCTGGCGCCGTCAAAGATGGCCTTTCCCCAATGGGAGTTCTTCACCGGGGGCTTGTCTGGGACCTCGAGGAAGGCGTAGGGGCGCTCTACCCCAACAAAGAACCACTTCTGGCGGAAGTCGACAACCTTCTTTGTCAACGAGGTGATGACCTTGCCCTCGCTCCAGGACATGGGGATGTAGACGCTCCCCATGCCGTCGACGATGCGGAACGAGACGCACCCCGAGCGCTCGTTCTTCGCCGTGTTCCGGAGCGCATAGAAGCACCGGAACAGCCCCACCGTGGGCTCCAGGCCCAGGTACGCCTCGCAAAGGTAGGCGAAGACGGCGAGGATGAGGACGGAGTTGGGGTGCAAGTGCAGCAGCTGCACCTGGTAGAATGCCAGCACCGCCTCCAGGAACGGCGAGAAGGGCGGCACCAGTCCCGCAGCCAGGAAATGCTGGAAGATCGGGAAGAACCCGCGCGGCCGCTTCCCGTGCGCCGCGGGCTTCAGGGCAGTGGCGCTGTGCTTGTTCGTCCGGCCCGCCACCAGGTACGGACCTTGGCGAGCGCCTTCTCGTTGACACGCACGCCCAGCAGCGCCGCGCCCGTGAAGGTCTCGGGACCCTCTGCCTGGGAGGAAGACCCCGCGGCGGCCTTGCCCTTGCTCTTGAGTGGGCTCATCGTTGAGGGCGCGGAAGGTTGAAGGATACGGAGAAGGGAGACTCGTAGGAGAGAGAGAGCGGAGGCGGAGATCTCTAGGAAGCGGAAATTTCTGCGAGAAGAATTGGAAACGGTAACGGCTCCCTACCGCTGCGCTCGGGCTTTATGTCCCCTCGGGGTGCAGTTACCGGGGCGTGGTGGGACCCCCCACGACCTACGCTCCGGATCGTGCGAGACCGCTGTTCGTCCAAGTGCCGCGTGGCTCGGGCCGGCTGGGCACTAAGGGCCCACGACGCTTCGCCTAAGCCCATGAGCTCAGTCGTGCCCATCATGGGCCCCGGGGCTACTGTCGGCCCAGTGGGAACTGGGGTATGGAGAGCCCATTCCCCACAGGCATCGCACGCGGGCCAGTCGGACGAAACGACCAAGGACCAGGCGTCACCGCCTGGCGGGACCCTCGAGAGGCAACTCCCCTCGAGGGTCTGAAGAGGAAACGAAGGCCTCAAGGGATCATTCGCCGCAGGGGACCCTCCCGAGGCGACAACCCCCCTCGAGGGGGTCCAACAAGAATCTCCCCTCAGGTCCCCTCAGGCCTGAAGGGAAACGTCGCGGCCAAGGAAGTACGGCAAGACGCACATGGCCTCTGCCACCCCCACTTGGTAACGCAAGCACCCCCGTTGCCATTTTGGTGATAAAGGGGTCAATAAAATGGCTCCACCTGCTATGCAGCTGCCAGGACCTTCGACTCTGACGATAAAGCGAGTACAGGCGCAACCCTCCAACGGAGAACGTCATCATGGGCTCCACCTCAGAGACTGCCCCCTCTGTGGGCAATACAACGCGGTCGGCCGCCGGTCGGCCATCGTGCCCACCTTTATCAACAATGGACCGAGTACATGGACGAACGGAGAGCGGTGGACTCATGCTCCACCCTGCCCCTGGCATGTGGGAGGCACCTCGAAGGCCGAGCCGAAGGAGAAGGCTAGAGGCGCCTATAAAAGGGAGAGGACATCCATCATAGCATGGGTCGGCCCTTGGCGTGCTTCAAGCCCTTGTAAACCCTAGACACCTGTTAGGATAGCCTCTGGCCGGAGGAGGAAGAAGACCATCGCTTCCCTCCCCAGGCAAGAACTGCCTCAAGGGGGCCTCCGGCAAGCTCCATTGTACTGTAACCTTCCACATCTAATACAGACAAGGAGGAGTATCGGTTTGACCTCCCCACGAGGGCCGTGAACCTGGGTAAAGGCCGGTGTTTTCCTCTGTCGTGTGTGTCTTCTTCGGGTCCGGCGAGCAACGTCGCGGAGCCACTTGAGGGTTTAGACCTCCGCGTTCAATCCCCTTTCCGAACTACACTTCAGGAAGTGACTACCCCCGATTCTTGAGAGTCATAACCCGACAATAGTACAATAGGAAAACAATATATCTTTATTTCATTTCTTATGTTAAATATATTCATGGAAATCATTTTATTTTTTGAAAATAAATGAAAATAATTTAAGTCAATGAAATGCTTATTTGGATAATCAATTAATAAAAAAATCTATGAAGCTTTAATGATATATATTATAGACTTGAAAATTTCCAAACTATACTTTGAACTTAGGTAAAAGAATGAAACCAATTTGCAAGTATACCATTTTTAAATAGTTTTGAATTTATGAATAGATATGGCTAAGTGGTTGAAATCAATTACTTATAAGGAAACTATTTTACTATGAAAATGGATTGAAAGTTTGTAAGATATTTGTCAATTTACATATTGAGGTTTTAACAAATACAATGAATATTATAATGTTTAACCTGAAACAACTTTGTAAAATAATGATAATTTGAGATATTAAACATATTGAGGTTTTTTTATGCTTTTATTGTTTAATCTTAATCAAACTCAAGGTTTCAAATTTTAGTGATTTTTAAACATTCCAGAATATTGGGATGTTACATCTTATTTCTTCAAAAAGGAATTATAGTAACATTTACTGTTTTAATCCTTCTAAATGTAACTTGGATTTTCAGGCTCAAAAGCCTTTGTTCGTATTCTGATATTTTCTCAACTTTCTTTGCATTTATAAGGTGCACCTTGATCTGTCAACAAGATCTGAAAAACTTAATATTAAGCTATGACCTGACAGCAATATTAAATATAACAGCACTTTATTTAGAAGCTTCTTCCATGAAAATATTATGATCTTTACGAAGAGGATTGTGAGCAGAAAACAATTTTCTAGTCTCCTTCACTCTTAATCATCAAATTTTCATTTGTAGACATATACCTTTTGGAACACTTTCCAATATTCTACTTTTATGAATATAGGTCTGACACCTTGTTTCAAGCTTCTAATTTTATTCCATTAACCATAATTCGAAAAATCATATTTTCCTCGGAATTTCATAGACAATAATACAAGTTTTGTTTCTATTGGGTTTTGGAATACACTCTCATCCAATGTAAAAAATCTACAAATAACTATTCGTGTATATTATGAATTATCGTATACTCATCTATATAACAACACTATTGTCGACCACACGAATTACCGTTGAAAAACATCTATTTTCTAAAGTGGACATCAACTATAATGTTTCAAACATATTAAGAGATTCTAAGAGAGATTCTGAAAGACCACACTTTATCTAAATTAGAGTATGATTATAATATTTCACATATCACTATATCTGCTATTATAATTTTGTGAAACGAATTTTCACAAGTCTTTTGTGTTGAAACCATAATTCGAAAATAATGTCCTTTGATCGAATCTTGTGAATACAATATTGACTAATCTTTCTTCTGAAAAACCCCATTTGATCTTTTATCAAATTAATTTCAGACTCATGACTTATTATGCAAATACACTTATTTACCAATAATCATAGAAGAATTCAGATCAAATAAATTTCACCATATAATTAATTTAATAATCATTCGAAATGACCTCTTAATTAATTTCTTTTCGTATTGACACTTCAATACTAATTTTAAACTCAATCAATTCGACACATGTAATACTTAAATAGATCAAAAGTATCTATTACTTCTTATATTGCCTTTATGATTAAATTCGATGGTGTTTGTTCTAGTAACAAAAACTTTTATTCTTTGGACACACTATTTTTATCATTCCTACTATTATGAATGTTATCATACAAGTAATGTACGTAATTGAGATGTGAAAACTTTATTCATAATATAAAACAACTAGATTGTTCCATAACATAAAACAACTGAACTAGTCTTATTACATATATGAATAACTTCGTCTTGTAACAATCAGGACACTAAACACACTTTCTCATTGTTACAAAAAGGTCTTATCAAAAACTATTCATGATAACTATGATAACTTGTGGACGTGAACACCAATGGCCATCAACTTCTTTGATCACCATCTTCAGCGCCAGGTCACATCATTTTTCGCCGCATATAAGTGATAATCAGGACCTGTTTCACAAGCAGAACAAGTATCAAATACTTTATCATATATCAAGAGGAGAATACATTCATAATTCTGTATATATCAAATATATACCTGTAGCGTCGAAGATTTCTCCTTCGATGGAATCAACTTTCAAAGATTTGAACTCGGACACTGTAGTGACCTCACCTTTTATTATAAGGTGGAAGTCCCTGTGTTAATGTGCTAGTCCATGGATCAAATGCTAGCACCACAGTTTAAGATGTATATCATGCAAAAGTGTCAAATACTTTATTAAATCGCATGATCCAGTGTTACAAATATCTCTTACAACTTGCATAACCTGAAAAGGCTAGCAAAATTTCCAAGAGTAGCAGCGGAAAATAGTAGATACAATGAGCCTCATCATCTTCATGTGCCACAGTGTAACGTACCTGCACTTTTAATAAGGCAGATACCTGTGTATAGTGCAAATCCCTGGATCGATTCGTTTGCACACACAGTTTACGATGTAATATCACAACAAAGTATCCATTTTATTACATCGATGATCCAGACTTACAAAATATTCAATACAAGTTGCATAGCATAAAGCTAGCTTCGAAAGAGTAAACCACGGAAATACAATAGCAGTGGGTCTCCAACAACTTCATGTTGCCACAGGCGAAAACATGTTGGTTGCAGACTCGAAATCC
Source organism: Poa annua (assembly GCA_026929855.1). Lineage (NCBI taxonomy): Eukaryota > Viridiplantae > Streptophyta > Magnoliopsida > Poales > Poaceae > Poa > Poa annua. The sequence continues at coordinate 77,584,681 of CM049426.1, forward strand.
CTTAACGAAACCTCACTCGTCATTTGAATAACCTGTAACAAATAAAATTTTGCAACAGAGTGGGTCAGATTCCATTAAAAATGGAGTCTGGCAAGTGACACTATGGTGCACACTTAATGGAATAACTCTATAGCCTATATGCATATTTGGCTGGTGGAGTTCAAGGCTATTTTGCATAAAGGCAATTTTTCCTATCTCTTTGGAAAAAAGTTTCTTCAAATCAAGACAAGTATGGCATGAAAACCATAAATCTCATCTTCCCTTGTTCACCCATCAAGTTTTATTTCTGAAGTTGGAATGATGGAATCCTCCGTTGACGTCCGTGATCAGCTGCTCAAATTGTCCGTACCGGGGACACGGCTAAGTACTTAGTTTTACACTCTGCAGAGGTTGTGCACGTTCACCATTGTACCCATTCAACCCAAACTATCCTTTACACACCATTTGTGAATAGGAAAGGAGAAGAATGAGACGAGATCTTTCAGAAGCATTTTCCCTCCCACTCTGGCTTGACCCGTTCCACCTAACACCGCCCTACATCTGCTTGTCAAGCCGGAGAGAGTCCACACAACATAGTTGATCAAGCCAGAGCCCATATGGCAATGGCTGCACTGGAAGCAATCGTCACTCGGAGTTCTTCAGATTCCTCGGTTCCTGGGTGGCCATTCACAAGTGTACATACTCCAGGAACCATAGACATGGACCTGAGTAGCCACTCAACATAAACCATACAACCACTTACCACCCAGGTGTTTCATTCTTAACTTAGTAGAATTTAGATTTTCACAAAACAACATTTGCATAGCATCAATAATTCTACTAAGTATTGCATAGGAACCTAGACACAGGAATAAGGAATTCTACACAGGTTTAGCATAGCAATACTATCCTACACATGCATATAAAAATACACTAAGTAATGCATATAGAAATAATAGGAAGTTTATGGGGTGTGCCACTTGCCTTTGAATGTTGTCTTTGTTCACAAACTCTTTTCACAACGAACGTTTGCTCTCCGTTCAATCTAAATAATATAAGCAAACAACAATACAACAATCAACAAACAACAATCATCAAACATACATGCACATACATAGTGAACAAATAATTTTCATAAAACTTCTAAGGAAAATATGTCATGCATGATATGCAAATTATTTCTAAGGACTAGAGATGCATGTCATGCCATGGAAATCTTTTAAGTTTATGCAAGGCAAATGTGTCAGTCAAAATGACTAAGGACTATGGTCATATGTTTGACAAAATAACTTTGTTATAATTCATCTTGAATAGGCACTCTAATGTCTTAGTCATGATGTGTAAAAGTACTTAGAGAAAATACTAAGTTTATTTTTCAAGGTGATCAACAATTATTATCATCTCTTGGTAAATTGGATATTCACTATAGTGTGAGAGACAGACACCCGGCCAGCCACTTAAATTGTGGAACAGGTCTCATGTACATGGACATGTAAGGTTTGTCTCCAGGCCGCTTCATCTCACTATGCCGCTAGGATCCAACAAACTTCAAGTGGGTAATAACATGATCAAAAATTGTTTTAAGTCTTAAGTGAAAGACAAGATTAGGAAAGAGGGAAAAGATAGAAGCAAATATGTAGTTGTCCTCCAAGCTTCATCTCTAGATTTGTCATATTCTCCTTGGTGATGTCTTGATTGAATTCTTGGTAGACTTGAATAATCTTCAGACTTGATGATTCTTGTATCCTCGAGGCTGGTCTTGGATTTTGAGTTCTTAGAGAAGAAGAAAAGGCAGAGGGAAAGAATTAGAGAATAAAAGGGAGGTTGGCCTTCTTGAACTTCTTCTCACTTTTCTTCTAAGTGCTTGACATCTTGAGGATGCTTCCAGAGTCTGTTTTCTTCTAAGTCCTTCATGAAGTCTCAAAGAAAAGAAAGAGAGAGAGAGCAAGACTTGGAAAATTTTTGTTGATTGGTCTTCCTGAACTTCTTCTTGATTTTCTTCTAAGTGTTTCTACTCCTTGAAGATACTTCTGAAGTCTTGTTTTGGCTAACTCCTTCATTGGCCTTCTAGCTCCATGATGAAAATCCTAAGTGTCTAGTGCATAGCACTTTTACCAAAATACTAAGTTTGGAACTATACCTAACTTAGAGAAAATAATGAAGATATTTCCTATGGGAAATATATCTATATGTCAAAATAAGTTATGCATGCAATGCACTTTTAAATCCTAAGAATATCATACAAAATTTATGATATTTATGAAGTATGCATTAGGCTATAAATGCAATTTTAATTAATTTCTATTTTTGGAAAATAAAATAAAAGGAATGATTATAAGATTAAAGTTTTCTATGATTACTATTTTTATAACATAATTTTATAAATAGTGTTAATAGACAGGGGGCATTTTATTTAAAATTTGCAGCAATTTACTTTATTCAAAAATAATATTTTTATTAATAGTTATGTTGGAAATACTCAAACTATTCAAATTAAATATATAACTATGAATTCATTAAAATATTACTCAAAAATATTTTATAGCAGTGGCATCAATTTACAAATATTCCAAATTTTCCAAAACAATTTTATTTGTAATTTTTGAAATTACAGATTAAAGTTATGACAAAAATACTCAAATTCACCATTTGAAATTTGAATATATTAAACTAAGTCAAATTTGAATTTTGTCAGATCTAAAATAATCTACATGTCAATGGATTTCCAAATATATAAAAATATTATAATTTGGATGTGTGAGTAAAAAGTTATAACGATTCTAAGTGGCAGGGGCTTTTCTGCAAAACTGCCAAATTAAATAAATCGAGAAAAAGATTTTAGACGTCAGCGCTGACTGGATCTGACGAGGCGCTAACTGGGCATCGACGTGGCTACTTCCTATTTGCTGATACCGGTTCGGAGGGAGATCTAATCAGGGCCGGAGGATTTGAATCGGACGGTGGAAAGGCGTTGACCATACCTGGGCGGCGGGATCTCGCCGGAGTCGGGAGGGACGGCGGCGCTGCGCCCGGTGGTCGACGGCGGCGGAGCTCTGGTGGTTCCCCGGGCGTGGGACGAGTGTCAGAAAGTTCCCCGCGGCACGGCGAGTTGGATGGGGTGGTCGGCGTCGACTCGCGCGTCCTCTACTGCGACTGGCCGTGGTCGGGGTACGGCAGTCCGGCGAGCTCCACACACTCGACGATTTGCTGCGAAAGACATCGAGGGAAGGGTCAGGGAGGTGCGTGTCGTCACAGGGAAGAGGATGGAGGGGCTTTCGGACAAGGGTCTCGGCTCACCTCGTCAGAAACGGGAAGAACACGGCGGCGGAGATGGCTAACTCCGGCGAGCGTTTTCTCCGGCCTAGCGGCGTATTAGAGGCTAGGGTTTGGGGCAAATGGAAGAGGGGTTCGTGGGCTTTAAATAGAGGCAGAGGAGAGAAACAAATCGCGACGATCTCGCCCGGATTTTGGAAAGGAATCGCGGCGAAAATCTCGGCTGGAGGTTGAAGAAGGTCGGCTGACGTCAGCATGACGTCACAGGTATTTTCTTTTTCTTTTCTGATTTTTCTATTTTATTTATATCTTTTGATTTATAACTCCAAATGATGTCAAATAAATTTCTAAAAATTTGTAATATTATTATCTTTGTTTTAAACCAGTTGTGGGCATGTTTTGAATATTTTTGAAAAATGATATTTTGAAATATTGATTAAATACAAATTTGACACTTAAAGTCAAATTTGAATTTCTATCTTAATTAAATTTTCTTTTAGCTAAATAAAATTTGTAAAATACCCACATTCCAATATGTTGGAATTTAAGTTATTTAAACTTGTTTTGCTGAAATCATTCATCTTTATTTTGGCATAATATTAAAGAACTAAATATAAATAATTTTTAGGAAATGTGAAATATAAGGTATTCATTTTTAATTGAAAATAATTTGTGCACCATTATATTTATATTATGATAATTCATTTAAAAACTTCATAACAACTTTGGAAAAGATTTTTGTTTTAATTCTATTCTTATTTAGAATATATTAATCATTTCATGCTTTGAAAATAAATGAAATTCATTTAAGCAAATGAAATGTTTATTTGGCTAATTCATTAATGTAAAATCTATGAAGTTTATAGTTATAAATTACAGAATTGAAATTTTAACACCATGTTTTGAACTTAGTTGAGAGAATGAAAACCATTTGGCAACTAACACCATTTTTAAATAATTTATGAATTTATGAATATATATGGCCAAGTGGTTGAAATCAATTACTTATAAGTAAACTATTTACTTAAAATAAAATGGATTGTAGTTTGTAAAATATTTGTCAAATTACATTCCAACTTCAGAAATAAAACTTGATGGGTGAACAAGGGAAGATGAGATTTATGGTTTTCATGCCATACTTGTCTTGATTTGAAGAAAGTGTTTTCCAAAGAGATAGGAAAAATTGGCTTTATGCAAAATAGCCCTTAACTCCACCAGCCAAATATGCATATAGGCTATAGAGTTATTCCATTAAGTGTCCACCATAGTGTCACTTGCCAGACTCCATTTTTAATGGAATCTGACCCACTCTGTTGCAAAATTTTATTTGTTACAGGTTATTCAAATGACGAGTGAGGTTTCGTTAAGGGATTTCGAGTCTGCAACCAACATGTTTTCGCATGTGGCAACATGAAGTTGTTGGAGACCCACTGCTATTATATTTCCGCTGTTTACTCTTTCGAAGCTAGCTTTATGCTATGCAACTTGTATTGAATATTTTGTAAGTCTGGATCATCGATGTAATAAAATGGATACTTTGTTGTGATATTACATCGTAAACTGTGTGTGCAAACGAATCGATCCAGGGATTTGCACTATACACAGGTATCTGCCTTATTAAAAGTGCAGGTACGTTACACACAGGCAAAGCATGTTGGTTGTAGACTCGAAATCCTATCGAATACTCACTCGTCGTCTGTCGAATCTGCATGGTTTAGTTGCAGCCCAGCTATAAAGGGTCAGCACAATTGAATTGTGGTGGCAAGTGACTTTTAAAATATAATATTCTACTAAGCTATATCTATATGCTTATTTGGCTGGTGGAGCTCAAGTCTATTGCGTAAAGCAAGTTTTCTCCTACTTTTGGTAAACATCTTTTTGAAACAATATCTTCTCTTTATAATACAATCTCGAGACAAATCCATGTCTCCTACCCATGTTCACCCATCAAAGTTTTATTAAGAAATTGGGATGAAGAGATTTTCAGAAGACAGCCTTGTGTAGTCACTCAATTTGTCCGATGCCGGGGACACGGCTAAGATCTTAGGTTTTAACTCTCGAGAGTGTGTGCACTTTCACCATTAGACTTAATCAACCCAAACTATCCTCTACCCTCCTTTAGTGAGAAGGAAAAGGAGAAGATCAAGACGAGACTTTTCAGAAGTTGCTTTCCCATGATCATACTAAGAGATTACCACCATCCTATCAACTCTACCACCATCAATCTCTTGACCCAGGTCCACATCAACTTACTCCATCAAGTCAGAGCCCATATTGACCAATGGTTGCACGATAAGCAACTAGACTCAGTGTAAACTTAAATCTCATAGCCCTGGGTGGCCTACCACAAGTGAGCAACTCAGGTTAACACCGCATATCATGGCCCCAAGTAAGTGAAAACTACCTTGGGCGAAGACAACCATGAGACTTGGCTCCGAGAAGCCACTCAACTTGAAACCTCCTCGATCGACCCAATCCACCTAGTCGTTAAATTAATGTAGTGGAAATTTTCATTTATCACATCAACCATAAAACAATCATTTTTGCAGCAGGTACTTCCACTAAATTATAATAGGGGTATAACTGGAATTTCTAAGGGGTAACCTAACGGGTTTGCATAGCATTCTACAATCCCCCAAAAACCTATCATGCATACTACTTTTGCAAATACTGCTTAAAACACTAGGTATGCAATAGAATAAAATAGTAGGTGTTTTATGAAGTCACTTGCCTGATGAATGTTGTCGTTTCTCACACACTCATTGTCGACAACGAACGTTGCACTCCGTTCAATCTATAAAGTAAAAAGACATACAATAAACAAGCAATTCAACAAGCACATAACAATTAAAACAAACAAGCGTAAAAAGGCTTAGCATAGGGTTTGGTCAAGGGTATCACTTAATTTGATATGCAATAGGAATTAATGTGATTGAGTTAAGGGTTTGCCAATTTGGTCAGGGGATGGTCTTGAAAAAGATTTACACCAATGAATGTCGAGATGGTTTGAAAACAATTTAAAAGCAAGGATCGAAATTTTAAGTTATCCAGCATATTTAGAAACAATTACACAAGTCTATGTTTCAAAATTGATTTAATGAGACTTTGTGTTAAACTTGTTCAAATGATCACACATTAACCTTGGAAAAGGTTTTAACCTAATTTAAAATTCAAGTTTCATAAAGTAACATAACAAATCATTTTAAATCCGAACTTAAATGTTCATATCAATAAATTAATAATCTAGTTATTTAAATTGGCATCAAGTTTTAAAATCAAATTTGTACACTAAATCATTTTAAGGTTGGTCAAAATAATGTATAATCGAATACTTATTCTACATCTTAATGGTTCCAATAATATTTCATTTGAAAATTTCTTGGACATACACAATAAAATCTATGTCCAATTTACTTAAATCATGCATTTGAACACTTGAACGAGTTTAAACTAGTCAAAGTTGGAAAATAACAGTGCCAAAATATTCTACAGGTCGAGAGCTTTCCATAGACATAAAGTTCATCAAATTTGGACATGTGGTTCAAAGTTATGAGAGTTTTAAGTTATAGGGGTGTTTATGCAAAATCTGCATACAAATTTCCTATTGGGATCAACCTAGAAAACAGCTAGGCAAAGAGACAAGATGGTGATTGGTGGAACAGGTTGGTTTAGACAAACTAACTATATTCGTAGGATAAAAAAGCAAAATAGCTAAAGTTACGACACTACCCGATCTAAAAACCGATCGTAAAGTGTACGAGTAAATACTACACTATACTAAATTCTAATACTACTCCGAACTACGCTACGGAAAATATACTACTACTAAATTGGTAGCCTAAATTATTTTACAAAACTACTCTACAAAACTAAATATAAAAGGCGGAACAGAGAAGATATGCGCAGTACCTCCGTTGTGTGAGAAGCGCCGTCGAGAGAGAAGAAGAGAAATCCCACCAATAGAAATCCCACCGGAGATAAAATAAATATTTTATTTTATTCTAGTCAAATCAAAATAAATGGTTCAACCCGAATTTGGATTTGTGATTTTGCCCATACATATGGAGTCTATATATAGGCTAAAACTTGGTGTGGGTGTGGCTAAAGTAGCAAGGTGGGACTAAAAGTAGGGAGACAGAGGCAACAGCCGCACGCACAGCGCGTGAGCTGGCCGCGCGCGCGAGCAGGCCGGCCGCCCGGCCGGCCCAGCTGCGCTGCGCGCGGAGTTCTTTTTCTTCTGATTTTCCATTTAATTCATATCTTTTGATTTATGGCTCCAAAACAAGTCAAATAAATTACTAAAAATTTGTAAAATCATTATCTTTGTGTTAAATCAGTTGTGGGTATGTTTTGAACATTTTTTTAAAATATTATTTTAAAATATTCATAAAACGCAAAATTGCCCATTTAGGTCAACTTTGAAATTAGGGATTTAATAATTCATTTGGGGTTAAATAAATTTATGAAATTACCCACATTTAAATATGTTTGAATTTAATGTATTTACTCATATTCCAATATTAAATCATTTTTGTCTTTAGTACACTATTAAATAAATAACACATTTATTTGAAATGGAAAGGGAAATATAATGCATTCATTTTTAAATTCAAAATATTTTGTGCACCATTAAGTTTTATATTATGATAAATCATTTGAAAACTTCATAACATATTTTAGGAAAATGTTCTAGATTTATTTCATTTTCTTATATTGGATATATATTCATGAAGATCAATTTATGTTTGAGAATTAATGAAACTAATTTAAATTAATGCAATGCTTATTTGGATAATTCATTAATTATAAAATCTATGAAGTTTTAAAGTTATACACTATAGACTTGAAATATACAAAACTATGTTTTGAACTTGGGTAAATGAATAATAATCTTTTGGCAAATAGACAATGTTTTCAATAGTTTAAAATAACACTTGTATTTATTATTTTAATTTATGAATTGCTATTGCAAAGTGGTTGAAATCAAATACTTATAAAGAAACATTTTATATCATGAATATGGTTTAAAGGTTTGTAAAATATTTGTCAAATTAGATATTGAGGTTTTAATAATTACAATGGATAATAAAATCTTTTAACTTGAAACAACTTTTGAAAATAAAAATAAACTGAGATATTTGAAATATTAAAAAATTTCAATATGTTTGAAGTCTTTCATAGTTGGTTTTCTTATGCATTTAATATTTTATTTTAATAAAAGAAAAGTTTTAAATTTTAGTGATTTTTGAACATTATAAAATGTTGGGATGTTACAGACACGAACTTGTAGAAGTTCATATTGTCGGCCTTCAAAACGTACTCGCGCACATGCTTCTCATAGCTTGGAGGCAGAGTTATCAGCAGAGTCTTTATGGCACAAGAATCCGCCATCCTGGCACAAGAATCCGCCATCCAGTAATCGAAGACATTTGTCAGCTTGAAGTAGATGTCATACAATCTCTTCAAATGAGTCTTCAGACAGGTATGCTCCTCCATGTGAATGGTCTGGAACTTTCTAAGCTGCGTGAATTGCTCACGCCCCAATTCATATTTGAAGTGCGTTTTTATCGCATCAATCATGACATATGGCTCCTTGTGTCGAAACCACTCTTTCAGCTCAGGTGCTAGGCATACGGTCATGGTGATCTCCACATCTATGAGTATGTCTCGACGCCTACGGAATTCATCTTCCTCCTCCTCGCTAGTAGAATCATCTGGTCTTTCTACTACTGCTTCATCGAGGACATATAGGATGTTGTTGTGTTGGAGAATGTTTCTAAAACCAATGTACCAGCTGATGAATTTGGACCCGTCGGCTTCTAAGGTTGAATCCAGACTCTTAAGGAAGTAACCGAAGTATAGTTCCGTCGTCTACAGATATGATCGCAAAAAGAGGTAAGGTAAAGTTTATAACATATGTGAGTTTTAGTTTATAATCATATTATCAAACACACTCCACTAAAATTATTATCCCTAACATAATAATAGCGATTACACGGCCCCCATCCACTATACCACCCCCGATCGTCACGGCCGGCGGCACAGCTTCAAGGGTGGACATAAAATGTCGATCACAACAACTCTATGACTCATGCTCGATCTTTCGATCTACCCGTGTTCCGAGGCCATATCTGCATATGCTAGGCTCGCCAATCAAACCTCGAAGACCATGTGCGTGCAACATGGCTTACACCCACTGTATGCGAACGACGATATGTCTGACACCCGATCGTCACGGCCTGCCTCATAACGTAGAACTTTCTTGGTGGTGCGCAATGAGGGAGAACACACTTTTGGTATTTGTTAGGGATCAACCTATTTAAGATGCTACCGTTTTATATCTAACATATAAGCAATCAACAGGATGCACACACAACAACACAATATCAACATAAAGTAATGAAGTGCGATGTGACATGGTCGATGCGCCTGGACCTCTATGGCGCCATGTGCCTGGCCCCGGGCGCCCCGGCATGGCTCCGAGTCTACGGTGCCCTCCATTGCCTCCGACAGTACGAGTAATATCAAACTTACCGTAACCATGTCACATAAAATAACGCTTGTGCAAAACAAAGTTAGACGCCTTTAGTTTTGCAAGTTTTACGTGGCATATAGGCTTATTCGTAAGAGAATCGATTCCCTACCTACAAACTTTGTACCACAATGTCGATCGTATAATTGCATGTTTAAGCATCCCTTTCGGGCCCTTCATTGAAAATTGCTTTGCTGGCTAAAGAGAGAGAAACAGACACCCGCCAGCCACAGATACGGTGCAAGCCGTATGTCAGTAGTGGAACCAGTCTCGCGTAAGCGTACGAGTAAAGTCGGTCCGAGACGCTTCATCAACTCAATACCGTAGGCATCGCAAGTGCACGATAGAGGGTAGCAAATATAAGAAAGACGTCCTCATTCAACATGAGTTCGAACCGTACCAGCAGTCCTACGAAGATTGGCTCTAATACCACTGAAGGGGTTCCGGTGCAGAAAACAATAATTTTTCTAGTGTAAGAACGCCCTAACTAGACAGGATCTATGTATCTAGTACCTGTGATAACGGTGGCGGAACGGGTCACATTACCTCCATGTAGACCAATAGCAGGGATTACGCTCCTGCACAAGCGTTGACGATGAAGTCGTACGTAGACGACCTCGAGGTCGCGGAGAACTTGCCGCGACGATGTAGACGATGACGCCGGGGTGTCGAGGATGACCTGCGTCGAGGGGCGTCGGGCGAAAGGTGGCGTGGTGCCGGCGGCAGGGGCAGCGGTAGGGCTGCTAGGTGGGCGAGACGACGTCGCCCAGGCTCCTCAAATGTGGCGCCTCCGAGCACTCGCAAACATGCGGAGCTTAACAACAATCCCCGGTCACTCAGATCCAGCTGAGATCGCAGGGGTAGAAATAATCTGGAATCCCGCAGTGCAACGGTGCCCGACGGTATAGCTTTGGTGGAGAGAGGAGGCAAAACGGATGTGAAATAGCTCAGCCGTCCTGCTATACAATTAATTGTATTTTCTTGTGTAATTAATCCAATTAATATTCCTTGCTATATAAAGGGGGGAGGGGGTGTGCAAACACCTTGCCTCCCCCATGTGGGACTAAAGGCAAAGGGAGGGGAGGGGGGTTCGGCCGAACCCCCAAGTCCGAATTGGACTAGGGGCCCAAGCCCCCTTCCTCCCTTGGTGGTGTGCTCCCTCTTGGGCCGTCTTAGGGCCAATTTAGGTGGGTTGCCCCCTTTTTCCTTTATTATTTAATAATTAAATTAATAAAAAATATAATTAATTCATTATTAATATATTTAAATACTATTTAATATCCCGTGACTCCCAACTATTTTCCGGACCACACGAACATCTTTCGGACATTCCAGGAACCATTGCAGACCTTCCCGGAACTCTTTTTGGATCATTTCTCTCTCTCCAGTAAAATCCTATAATATTCCAGAACCTTCTATAGGTCTCGTTAAGACCTTAAGCTTGTTACGCTACGGTTCGAGAACACTCCAGACATGGTCGAGATCCTTTGCTCACCAATGACCGCCAGGGATACCTGGACGCATATGGCGGTCCCTGTGCATTCTGCGAATATCGTCGTTGAACCATAAACATGATATTCATTCCCTTTGTTTCTACGATACTACCTTGTCCGAGATATGATCGCAGACATCCGATGTCCTTGTTGTATCTCGTTACCAACAAAAGCCATTAACTCGTCTGTGATATTACATCTCCATGACCTAGTCATAAGCTGCGCAGCTATATAGATGCAATCTCACCGAGTGGGCCCAAAGTATCTTTCCATTACAAGAATGAACAAATCCCGCTCTTGATCCTTACGTCTCAACATACTCTTTCGGGATACCCAAGATGGACACCGTTATTGTCTTGCTATATAAGACATAACGTTTGATGCTCTCAAAGCACCCCTACGGAGTAGCAATAAGTACGGTCTCACGGTCTAAGGAATAAGCTATCATATTACTTATCTATTGCAAATGACAAACATCGTAATACGATCTTATTGCGATACATTGCGTATGTCCATCACCTTATTCTACTAATAAGATGACCCCATTGTCAACCAACGTCATTGACCTTGATCGGGAATCTCGATCAACTGTTGCCCAACGGACTAGTTTATATAGAGGCTCACTAGGGACTCTGGTTGTCTATGTATCACACGTGTATTAATATTTCGGATTAATACAGTTATAGCACAATACGAAAACCTATTATAAAGTTATGAGATAATGTGATAAATACTACTTATTTATTTGCCTCTAGGGCATATCTTCTTCAGCTTACCCTTCCCCCGCCGCCGCTTGCTCTCCTTGCGCACGCCGTCGCCATGAAGACCGAGGCGCCAAGCTCCTCCTCCTTCGTCGCCCAGAAGCCGGACCCGGGAGCAGCAAGGACCACCGCACGAGATCTTCGTCCCCGACGCCGGTCGCAGCTTGGATTCTCCTTCCCCTACACCAACTCGATGTCTACGGCCACCCAAAGCCTCCTCCTCTCGCCATCGACTTCCGCTCGGTGAGCCGCACCGCATCTGCTCTCTTTCCCCCACCAATTCCTCATGTACGCCGCGCGTACACCATGCCGATGTCGGCATGCGGCACGGCCGTGCCGCGCCGGTCACGCGCAGGAGTCTGTGCGACCTTATCTCGCACCGCACACACGCACGTTCGATGCACCCACACACCATCTCTCGTTTGCACCCACACACGCATCCAGCGCTGCCCGGAATGGTCGTCGCCGGCATCGTTTCCTCCGCTGCGGCGCACTGCCTCTTTCAATTTCAGTTTCGTCAGTTAGTGTTGTCGATCTATGTTAAAAACGACGCGTCGCAGCTATTGTCAACAACACACTCACTCACCCCGGCTAGCGCAGCCGACCGATCCGGTCGCGCGTGTCGCGAGTTCGATCTCCCGGCTAGTTGAATAAAAGCCACCCCTTTTTCTATTTGTTCGCACCCACTGACATCCTGACCCCACCGGTCAGTGACCGCGGAGGCCAGTGCAGCGCGCCCACGCTTGTGTGGCACCTGGACCCGGCTGGCAGCCACACGGGCTAGCTCCACGCGCGGTGAAAAAATCCCAGATCCAGATCTGGGCTGCAAATTTACGCAGAGACCCTGGCTCTCTGTTCTGTTGAGCAGGAACCCTCACCAGCACGTTTTCTACCAGCGACAGGTCCCTGTAAATTGCAGAAACACCCCTAGGCTTAAAACATTAATAACTTTAGTTTTATAATTCGAAATAGGATAATCTTTATATGTTTAACTATCAGAAAAATGCAATTAACAACATTATGCCATTCATTTATCTTTTTGCATCCTTTAAATTCAATGCTTAGTTTAAATTGTCAAATGTAACTAAATAATTAAATATGAACTGTGTGGGTTAATCAAATACATGTATTGCCCTATTCCATTTAAGTTGACTAAAACATATATGCCATGTCTTGCCATGTTAACCAACATTTAATGTGATGGATAAATAACTTGAACCTAAATATTAATTGTCGGGATTGCATTCCCACTTAATTTGGATTAAGTGCATCTCTTATTGCATCTTGCCATGTCATGCACCATCAATTGTTTGCGCATTTACATGTATTGATTATGTTTCCTATTTGTTTTGTTTTCCTCTTCTCTGGGTAGACGACGACGTGCCTACTGACGGTACTTACGTCCCTGAGGTTCCTTCTTTTGTGTCGGGCCACGTGCTGCCAAGCAAGCTACTACTAACATGTTACAGGCTGTTTGATTTTCATCCTTGGCTTTTTAATCTATGCTAGCCTAGTTTCCGATTCTTGAATTGCGATCCCATCACCTGTTATACTGCAGCCATATACAACTTTATCCCCACATCCCATCACCTTTTGGCCTTTGCGAGTCGTAGTGCATGCTTAGAGTTGGTTGTGCGAGTCGTCTGTCGGTCTTATATTTCACATGCTTAGTATGATAGATTGACCTACTTTAATAAAATGCTATCTGATGTTGGGTATTATAACTAAATGATAAGGCACCGGCGGAAGGCCTTGCGAGGTGCTTTGTTCTTCTAAGTGTCGACCTAGGATTTGAGATTTTGTCCTCGAATCCAAGTTTGGGCGCACTAACCACTTGTGGATGGCCCTATGGAGCCCCCTCGACTTTGAACGGATCATCAGCTTGTCCATGTGCCGCAAGTAGTTCGGGTTTTCCATTTGCTCATATGCATGTGCATGATGATGACGTTTGAGGAGAGGTTATGTGATATGGGGGGTCATATATGGGCGGTGCGCGCGAAGCGGACAGTTCCTACCGTGGTTTGAGCCGCATGGCGCAGGCGCAAACTAATGAGTCCGCAATTGAGATATCGGTCGGACTCTTGACGCGGGTAACAACTCATATGGGTGACACTTGGACTTGTTGTAGTGAAGGAACGAGTCGTGTTGAGAGGCCCTGATGATTGATTGGGTTGATCATACGAGTATGGGTACAGTAGTGCACCACTGTAGGGTATAATCTTATCGATGAGCCGCGTCCGTGGTTATGGACAACTTGGTGATGATGCTGGCTAACAAGATCTATAAAACTTACACCTAATCATTGTTAATTAAGTCTACTAGTAATATAGAATTACTTCCACAATAAATGTAACTAAAACTGTTCAATGTGTGAGTTTCTCGAATTTCTTCCTCATACTTGTAGGGGGTTAATCCGAGAATGGATTATGATTGGTGTTAGTTGTAGTTGGTTACTTGTGCGCTCTCTTATCACTCTCTAATTAGACAGAAGTTGTAGCGTGTCTCTATAAGGTTGCTAGTGCTGTTGTCGCTAAGTCCACCTAACCCAATACTTTAGGAGTCTTTCAGTTTTGTAACTTGTTAGCTCTATTTTGTTCGATATGCTCCGGTGTATTGACCCGTTCGCGGGTTGTGGTTTTCTCTGCAGTTGAGTAGTCTCCGTACGAGCAGGTGGGTGGCTACTTTGTGGAGTTCGATGACGAGATCTACGACGAGTAGATAGAGTTCCCCATTGTGCTTCCTGGTGGACCGCGTGGATGGACTTTTTCTTTTCGTTTCGGCCTTGTGCCTATTTGCTTCTTGTCTGTACCCAGACTTGGCATGTTTCCGCTGAATGATGTAATGTTAGGACATGTGTCCTCTACTTGGTGATATTCGCTATTTTGCTGAGTGAGAGATTTGGATACTTATTTCCTTTCTTTGTGTCTTAGGTTTATCCCGTGATTTCCATTCCGTTTCCACACCAGTTCGTATACAGTGTATGTATGTTTGGAGTATCCGAATTGGTAGGACGTTGGCTTCTTTCGTGCGCAATCACGAGATGTACGTGACGTTGGGATCGGTAGTGAGTTGTGGGCCGATTATCCATTCCGAGCCTGCCTGCCCACTCTTGCCTGGGGATTGGTACCCCCAGCATGCTCCTAGTTGTGTGGCCCAACCGGTACGTCTTCTTTGTGACGTCTGAATCCAGGGTCTGACAATCTACTTCAAACATACAAATGTCTACGATTACTGGATGGCGGACTCATGTGCGATAGAGATTGTGTTGATATCTCTACCTCCCAGCTATGAGTAGCATGTGCGTGACTATGCTATAAAGAGAGATACGGTGAATTTCTTCACTTTCGTGAACCAGTTCAAAATTGTAAAGGTTGAACCCATCGAAGGAGAGATCTTCGACGCTTCAGGTATATTTGATATACAAAGTTATAAATGTATTCTTCTCATGATACTTGTTTTCAAGTTTTTTGATACTTATTCTGTTTATGAAACAGGTCCTGAATGTTACAAATATGAGAAGATATATGATGTGACAGTGCGCAAGTGATGGAAAGCAAAGAAGTTGATGGCCAGTGTTGCTCACGTCCTCAAGTTGTCATAGTAGTTATCATTAATAGTTTTTGATAAGACATTTTTGTAATAGTAAGAGTGTGATTTTGTTTAATATCTTTAATGTTCCAAGACAAAGTTATTCATATATGTAATAGAACAAACCAGTTGTTTTATGTTATGGAACAAGTCAAGTGTTTTTATATTATGAGTAAGGTTTTTATGCTATCACATCTTAATTACATTACTCGAATAATAACATGATATACATTTATAAAAGAGGGAATTATAAAATTATGTGTCCAAAGATTGAATGATTTTGTTACAAGAACAAACACTGCCAAATTTGATCATAAGAGCAATGAAAGAAATAATAGATGCTTCGATCTATTAAAGGGTTGCATTGCTGAATTGATTAAGATTAAAATTGGATATTGAAGTTTCAATGTGCAATGAAATTAATTGAAAGTCATACTAGATGATTATTAAATTAAATAAGTGGTGAATTTCATTGATTGGAATTTTTCTATGATTGTAAGTAAATAAAATTATTTGCATAATGAATCATGAGTCTGAAAAAAAAATTGATAAAAGATCAAAGGAATTCTCAGAAGAAAGATTTGTGAATATTGTATTCACATTATTTGATTAAACAACACAATATTTTGAATTATGGTTTCAACACAAAATACTTGTTGAATTCGTTTCACAAAATTATAATATCAGATATAGTGATATGTGAAATCTATAATCATACTCTATTTTAGATAAAGTGTGGTCTTTCATAATCTCTTATAGAAACTCTCAATATGTTCGAAACATTATAGTCGACGTCCACCTTAGAAAATAGATATTTTTCAACGCTGATTCATGTGATTGACAGTAAGTATCGTGATATAGATGATTATACGATAATACAGAATATACACGAATAGTTCTTTGTGGAATACTCACATTAGGAGGAGAGTATATTCCAAACACCAACAGAAGAAAAACTTGTATTGTTGTCTGTGTAATTCCAAGGAAAATATGATTTTTTGAATTATGGTTAATGGAATAAAAGTAGAAGCTTGAAATAAGGTATCAGACCTATTTTCATAAAAGTAGAATATTGGAAAATGTTCCGAAAAGAATATCTCTGCAAATGGAAATGAAAATTTGATGATAAGAGTGAAGGAGATTGGAATTTTGTTTTCTTCTTATGATCCCCTTTAAAGAGATCATAGTATTTTCAAACAAGAAGCTTTTAAATAAGGTGTTATTATAATAATATTTGTTGTCAGGTTACAGTGTAATATTAAGTATTTTAGATCTTGTTGGTAGAACAAGATACACCTTATAAATACAAAGAAAATTGAGAAAATATCAGAATACGAACAAAGGCTTTTGAGTCTTAAAATCCAAGTTACATTTGACAGATTAAAACAATAAATGTTACTCTAAATATTACTATGAGGATTAGATTGCTTAATCATCATATAAAATGTTTTATGAGAGAAATGCAACTATAAGAAAGACATAGAAGCATATTTTGTCAAGAAAAGTGTCTTGGACAAAATCAAATTTGTTGACTACATAAATGTACACATGCTTAAAGTCTGTAGTATATGTATTAATAGAATACTGACATATCGTATTAAAACTCGAATTGATAAATGATAAATGATTTTGGTTTGACCAAAATATAGAAAGAAATGATGAATTTGATAATTTAAGTGGGAGTCAAATTAGTTTACTGAAGTTTAATATGTAAGAGACATATTTTTTAGTGGGAGCTTAAAATCTCATATATGTAGATGACATATTTTGAATGGGAGCTTATATCCTCAATTATGTAGGTGACATAATTTCAGAGGGAGTTAAATTCCTTGTATGTAAATGACATATCGTGGATAGTACCAGTAGAATTAATTAGAACATGAAGTTGTGAAACTATTTAAAAGATAATGTCTATTTAGAATAGAACATGAATTTTAAATAAATAGTCGAGCTGTTTTATTTGGATTGATTCTGACAAGTGAGAATAGATTAAAACCAATGGAAAGGTCCTTGGAAATCCAATTAAAACATTAAGTGTAATGACACACGATAATAGTGGTTATAAGATATGTTGGTCTATTATATTGTGATATTAGCCATCATATAGGAACCATATTATGTGCTCGATAAAGTGTGACCCATGTTCTTAAAAGAAGAATAGCTATCAGAGTAAATTTAGAATCTACTAGTTGTAGAAAAGTATTAGTTTGACATCGAAATGTCAGAACTTCTACAGATGTGTGAAAAGTATATAGACTTCACGAGATTGTAAATGTTACAAAGAGTTCTCTATAACTGAGTGTGTTTGCAACGCAATTGCCTGGTTAACAGAATCAGAGTAAGCGCTGGGAAACGAAAGTCTCACTTAAGTTACGGTATATGTATATATGTTATCAGATAACATGATAATATCAAACAAGTCGATATTAATGAATCGCAAAGAACATACAATTCTGTATTGTACATATTATTGAAGTAACACTCTTCCACGAGCAGGCATTATCATCTAACGCTTATTAGATAAGGGGATATGATTGAGTCAAATGCAACTGGTTTATTTGTACTCTAGTACAAGTGGGAGACTGAGGAAGATATGCCCTAGAGGCAAATAAATATATAGTATTTATCATACTATCTCATAGGTTTATAATATGTTTTTGTATTATGCTATAACTGTACTAATCGGAATTGTTAATACACGTGTGATACATAGACAAACCAGGGTCCCTAGTAAGCCTCTATATAAACGAGTTCATTGGGCAACCGTTGATCGAGATTTCCCGATTATGGACAATGACGTCGGTTGACAATGGGGTCATCTTATTGGTAGAATAAGGTGATGGACATACGCATCAAAGTATTGCAATAAGATCGTATTACGATGTTCATCATTTGCAATAGGAAGTAATATGATAGCTTATTCCTTTGACCGTGATACCATATTTATTGCTACTCCGTAGGATTCTCTAAGTGCATCAAATGTTGTGTCTTATATAGCATGACAATAAAGTTGTCTATCTTGTGTATCTCGAAAGAGTATGTTGAGACATACGGATCAAGAGCGGGATATGTTTATTAACGTAATGGAAACATAATCTGGGCCCACTCGGTGAGATTACGTCTATATAGCGGCGCAACTTATGACTAGGTCATGGAGCTGTAGCATCAAAGACGAGTTATTTAACCTTTGTCGGTAACGAGATACAACATGGCATCGGATGTCTATGATCATATCTCGGACAAGGTATTATCATAGAAACAAAATGAATGAATATCATGTTTATGGTTCAACGACGATATTCGTAGAATGCACAAGGACCGTCACAGGCATCCAGGCCTCCCTGTCGGTCATTGGCGAGCGAGGCGTCTCGACCATGACTGGAGTATTCTCGAACCGTAGCATAACAAGACTTAAGCTCTTAACGACACTTGGAGATAGTTTTGGAATTATATAGGAAGTGGATAGAGAGAGAAATAATCTTGAAAGGGTTTCGGTGGTCCCGGAAGGGGTTCCGGCGAGGTCTAGAATGGTTCCGGGAATGTCCGAAAAATGTTCGGGTGGTCCGGAAAATGTTTCGGAGTCACGGGAGATTAAATAATATGTAAATATATTAATTATGAATTAATTATATTTTATATTAATTTAATATTAATTAAAAGAAGAGAAAAAGGGTGCAACCCACTTTATGGGCCAAGAGAGGCCCATGTGGGGGCCGAACCAACATGGCGTGGGGCCCATGGCCACCACGGACCATGGTTGGTGCGGCCGGCTCCCCCCTCCCTCTCCTTTAGTCCCACATGGGGGAGCTAGGGAGTTTGCACACCCCCTCCCCCCATTTTATACAAGGGCATATTAATTGGAATAAATACATCTAAAATACAATTAATGTTGTATATGCCGGCCTGAGTTAATTTTCCGCCCGCTTCTCTTTCTCTCTCCCACGAAGCTATACCGCTGGGCGCCGTTGCCCTGTGGGATTCTAGAAAAGTTCTGCTCATGCGATCTCAGCTGGATCTAACTGACCGGGGGTTGTTGTTAAGCTCTGTATGCTTGTGAGTACTCGGAGGCTCCACATTTGAGGTGCCTAGGCGACATCGTCTCGCCACCGTCGCAGCCCTACCGCCGGCGCCACCCCCCTGCTGTCGCCGGCGCCAGTCCACCTGCCGCTGGACACGCCTATCCCCGTTGACGCCTGATCTTTGTCAACATCGTCGCGTCATCGTTTACTTCTTCGCGCTAACTTATCCACGACCTTGAGGTCGGCTTCATCGGCAATGCTTGTCCTGGAGCGTAATCCCCGCTATTCGGTCTACAAGAGGTATGTGACCAGTTCTGCCACCGTTACCGCATGTACTAGATAGATAGATCCTAGCTAGTTTTGGTGTTCGTAAGTTAGAAAAATTATTGTTTTCTGGTTTGGAACCCCTTCATGACAACGGGTAGGTGGTTTCCCCTGGTCGCGCCTTGCTTCCCAAGCATTCTAGCGCCTTCCACTATCTTCTGGACTGAGGTGGAAGACTTATCTTCTCCTTGTACTGTATTGTACCCGGAAGGGAGACGGGGCTCGCATTTCCTGGGGTCTTCTCTCCGCTCCGAGGTGCGGGGGACCCGGGGGGCCTGCGAACCTGTCGGGGAGCTGGTGGCGAGGGTGCGCGTTGAGCCTTGGCCTTTCTTGTCTTGGGGTTGGTCCCACAGGCGGTGGACCCACTTGGTCAGCTCTAGGGGAACCCATGTTCCACTGCTGCGACAAGAACATAAAGAAAACACTTCTTGCGAGTGAGGCAAGCAGGTAGGCGCAGTTCTGTAATACATCCTACCTCTAGCGTATTGGACGGGCCCCCTTTTGGCATGACATCCTCGATGATGATATGTGATAACTTCATCTGGGTGCGATGGAAGTCTTCTCTAAGATCAGCCTTAGAGATTTCCCCCGCATTTCCAATCCATTCCCGGAGCTGTTTTGAAAACCTCATGGCATCTGCTTCTTAGACATACCCTTTAAGGTGATGTATGACGTAGGACGCCTCCTTCACGATCTCAGGCTCATGCTTGATGCAAGGGACCTCGGTGACATGCCTGAACTTGTGTGTGTTGTTCTTGTTAAAGAATTCACCCTTCTTTTTAAAGGTGCATCCATTATGGGCGCAGATCTCGAGAGCCTCATCGAGAACACCCTTTATTTGGCGGTAGTCTTTCTTCATAAACAGCCTCAAGTCGAAATAAGTGGCAATGGACCACCTCGGGTTTACGACAATGAGTACTGCGTACTTGTCCCTGCTTAATACAATTGAAACGGAATGTACGAAATTAATGATAAGCAATGGAACGACTCTATGAAAAACATAAGTATGACATCGACGAGCAGATGTGTACTTACTTGGAAAAGAAAGCCACAAGATGGTTGTTCTTGGTTGCGTTTTTTAGCATGAAGCTTTGGAGGTACTCCCTCGCCATGATCCGTCTCCCTGATCCTTCAACCAGCTGGCTGTCACGCATGTACTAGCGATCCGCAACCGCGATGTACGGGTTTGTCTCTCTCTTGGTATTCACCGCCAGATTGAGTGCGTACAGATGGACCAAGTTATTGTCCAGCCGTCTAGAGTGAAACAACTTGAAGATTTCCTCGTAGGCTATAAAGAATACATCCGCAGGGGCTTCCTGGACGAAGTTCACACCCTTTGGCACCATGCACGTGAACACCGAGTAATTTGGGTGCTTGTCTTTAAGAAGGTTGCCCTCTAGCATCAAGATAGAATCATGCAAAGCGAGCATGGATTCTTGTGCGATACGGAGAAGCTTCGGAGGCAGTATCACTTTACAAGCTTTATGCATTCGGGTCAAGCCATCACGACGTGGTGGAACCATTTTTTCATCCCGGACAGTCTTAGGAGCTGGCTGGCTCGTAGAGGCACCTAACTTTCTTCTCTTCCTGTGCTTCTTCTTCACCCCTGGGGATTGCAGATCGTGAATCGACTAATGTAGTGTGCCAGGGCTGAAAAGTTAGCTAGTTTAGCTTGGTCGCCGGCATCTTGAGGCGAGTCTTGGTATAAACCATGGAAGTCCAAGCGCTGCGAGCATGTAGTGGGACGAATAGGTTTACCGTGGGGCGGAACGGTTCATCATCCACATGAGGCAAGTATACACCATCCATGGCGCCGGTGTTGAGGAAGGCATCCACGTCAGCATTATCATCATCATCATCGTCGACGATTGGAAGTTGAGGTGCAATGACTTTGACTTTTTTCTGTTGCGACACAGACGTTCCCAACAACATTTGGTGGCGGCTTGTGGTGGCTCCGACCGGTTGTTCCTTCCGGGTGCTGGCAATGGCTGCTTGTGGCTCCGGTGCGTTCCCAACAGGTATATGTGGTGACATAGAGGGCCAAACGACAGAGGGTCGAACGATAGAGGGCCGAACCTTCTGTGGTGGCTTCGAGGTGGCGCCGGTGGTGCGCCTGGCCCCCCCAAGACGAATCTGGGTCTTCGGCTATTCCCACTTGACGCAGGCTCCAAGGACCATGTGCTTTTCGTCGGCTCCCGGAGGTTGCATGGGGGATCGATGTCATGACAATGAGGCAATACCTCATCAACCTTGATTCTCATCATGGCCTCATTCATGTGTTGGTTGTGCATTTGGGTACTCGTTGGTTGTACGGTTGTGGCCTTAGCAACATCCACCAACTCTCCGCCGGCCCGCACCAACTCACAGGAGTATGCAAGGCGTGTCCTGAGAGTCAACACATGCCTTTTGGGGCATCATGAGATGGCAGTCATGAAATCCATAGCTAAATATAGAAGATGTTGCGGACTTACTAATAAGTTACCTTGTCGATTGCGTTGAGCTCGGCTAATGGTGATACAATGGCGTCGGTGCCAGCGTCTCATTCTCCGGCGCCGGAGATTGCATGCGGGCCTCCTGTACCGGAGATTGCATGCGGGGTGCATGTGGCACACTTTAGAGCGGCGGGGTCATTAATAGGCTCGGCGACACGTTATGGCTGGAGGTGTTGCCGGCGCAGCTGGGCACGTGTATCGGCCCCTGTCGACATGTTGCATCTCCTCCTACATTAATTTGGTCACCGTGTTAGAGTCCACTTTCTCCTGCTCCAGTGTCTGCACCTTCTTCCTTAGCTCCAGAACCTCGACGCTATCCCTAGCCGGCTTCCTCCTCTGCCTTCTTGTCTCGCCACCGTCTGTGTTGTAGTACTGGAGGAACTTCATGCTCGTACCAAAGCCATACACACGGCCAGCTGACACCGGCGCCGCGGTCTTGTCCCATTTCTTCCAAACCTTCATTGCCCTATTGGAAGTATTGTCCCACGGCTACGTCGAATCCTGGGACGACGGATCGGCCTCAGCGCCAGCCTTCAACTCATCCTCCTGGAGACAAATTAAAGCAAATTAAGGTGAACCCATGCATGTAGAAAAATATGGCTACGTGGTAAATTAAATTCCTTACGAGCACTTTCACAAATTTCTTCACATCGTCATCGTCCGTAACGAAACCCCCCGTCTTTTTGTCCAAATAGTAGCGGGACCGGACAAATTTCCAGACCTGCTCGTCCGAGATTTTGTGCCACGGGTTCCCTTTCCCCAGTTTAGCAACCTGGGCATCCTCCTTGTCCCAATTGGGCTGTTTTCCTTGGTAGACACTTTCTTTCCAAATGGTGGTTACCTAGGTTCAAGTCCGGCATTTTCTCCCCCCCCCCCCCCCCCCACTCGGTCCATTTTATAGACACCTCATCTGCCAAGGACAATTTGAATGCGTCGAAGTCTTCTTTATTGAGCATCGGGTCTTTGGTTTTATCTCTTCCCAACTTTGACCCTTTTGAATCTTCCTCCTCACCCTGCATTTCCAGCTGCTCAAGACGGTGATCATCTTTGTGATGGCTAAACTCTCCACCTCTTTATTGAGCGGTTGCGGGAACGTGTATCGTTGGTGAACCTTCTTGAGAAGGATCTGACCAAAGCCTCCTTCTGCGTGCTTCTGAGGTTGCGGGGACGTGTATCGTTAGTGAACCTTCTTGAGGAGGATCTTGACCAAAGCCTCATTCTGCGTGCTTCTGAGTCGTTCGTGTTGATCGACACGCTTTCCCGAAGGATGCACCCTAGTTGCATGGCATATCCTTTGGCAAGTATCTTGGGCTTGATGCTCACGGTGGTGTGTGGTTGGGAAACCCCAAGAGGAAGGTGTGAAGTAGTGCAGTAGCAAGATTTGCCTAAGTTATGAAACCAAGGTTATCGAACCAGTAGGAAATGAGAATTCCCCCGAGGTGTCAATGGCGCCAGGAATTCTTGGTGGCATGTAGTTGACATGGAACATGCAAACAACACAATCAAAGTATTTTGTCCCAACTCAACGGTGAGGGTGTCAATCCCACCGGCTTGTTGTAGCAAAAGAAATAAACGTATATGTGGAAGAAAGATGTTTGTTTGCAGAAAGTAACAGGTTTGCAGTTTCTGGTTTATCGGATTTAAGAGAAGGACCGGGGTCCATAGTTAACTAGTGTGTATCTCCATAAATAATAATAACATACATGCGGGTAAACAAATTACAGTTGGACAATTGATAGAATAATGATGAGCAAACCAATGCATAAACGTTATGATGTCTAGTGTGAGATTCATTTGGGCATTACAACAATATACATAGACCGTTCCAACCGCATCTATGACTAATAATCCACCTTCCGGTTAGCGTCCGCACCCTTTCAGTATTAAGTTGCATGCAACAGATTATCGCCTTAAGCACTGTGTGTAAAATAAGTAACATCATCCTTAGACAAAGTACTAGTGGTTTATCCCTAGTAGCAACAGTACATTTACATCCTTAGAGCTAGTTGTCACCACCCTAGAGTAAATAGAGATATGAACCTACTATCGAGCATAAATACCCATTCTTGGAGTCACAAGCATCTACTTGGCCAAACCATCTAGTAGAAACGGAGAGAATGCAAGATCATTAAATAGCACACATATGATATATTATGAAGCAATAACTTTAGTACTCAATATTCATCGGATCCCAGCAAACACAACATGAAGTATTACATAACGGTGATCTTGATCATGATAGGCAGCTCACAAGATCTAAACATGATAGGACAAGACGAGAAGACAACCATCTAGGTACTGCTATGGACCCGTAGTACAAGGGTAGACTACTCACGCATCACTCCAGATGCGGGCATGGTGACGTATAGCCCTCCGGTGATTATTCTCCTGGTAGGGTGCCGGGGAGAAGTTCTGATCTCTCCCGAATTGGTGTTGACGATGGCGGCGGCTCGGGACCCGTCAAGGAAATAATGAACACCATGCTAGGGTTTTCTGTCTGGGTGTATATGTAGGCGAAAGGGCGAGGTCGGTGGCGCCCCGAGGGGGCCCCATCACCTCCTCGCGCGGCCAGGAAGTCAGCCGCGCGAGCACGTGGTTGCGGCTCCTCGGTCGCCCACTTCGTCTCGTGTTCGGCTTTTTGGAACGTTCCCGATGAAAAACAGACTTCAGAAAATAAATCGTCCAATTCCGAGAATAATTCCTGAACTACTTTTCGGAAACCAAAAAAAGCAGAAAACAGGGAATTGGCCGCGTACAATAGGTTAGTCCCAGAAAATGCAAAAAACTATATAAAATGCATATAAAACATGTAATAACTTGGTATAATATAGCATGGAACATAAGAAATTATAGATACGTTGGAGACGTATCAACATCCCCAAGCTTAGTTCTACCGGTCCCGAGTAGGCAAGAACGATAAAAGAAGAAGAATTTCTGAAGTGACATGCTTTAACACAATATTGATCACGTAATAATGTAAGGCATGTAAACTGAGATCAAATGAATAAGGGATGTAGTTTATATTGATATCAAATGAGTAATAAATAAACAATTAGGCAAAGCAGAGCAAAGCTTTCAATGATATAGTACTAGAGAGCAATCAACCATGCAAAATAGATATCAGAGATGATTTAAGCTTCAAGAACAACAATGTAATCATATAATGCTTCCAACAAACATGACAACTTTGTGAAAGGATCAAGTCAAGCAATAACAATATGCACGTAGAAAATCAACTCTCTATTTGTTCACAAGAAACAAGCAAGCGTTCAACGTTGGTTCCTGGCACCAGGATGTTGTGGCTAAGAAAATGTTAAGGGGGGTTTGGAAGGCCAACGGAAGAAAGTCTCACAAAGCTGAAAGTGATCATTAGACAAGAGGAAGTCGTATAATCGAAGCTATGCAACGAGTAGTGATTGCAACAGAACGGATGCACGTAGAGCTATACGTGTATGAAAGCACTCCAATGGAACTAGTGGGGGTGCATCCAACTTGCTTCCTCACGAAAACCTATAGCACTTTTAAGGATGCTCATCATTGGAATATGGAGTAAATGTGCTAAACATGAGCACTAATGTGTGAAAAAGAAGAATAATTTTGAATTCTTTTTTATTTTATTTGTTCTTTTTTATTTATTTATTTATTTTTCTCTTTTTTCTAGTTTTTTTC
This sequence comes from Poa annua, assembly GCA_026929855.1. Classification (NCBI taxonomy): domain Eukaryota; kingdom Viridiplantae; phylum Streptophyta; class Magnoliopsida; order Poales; family Poaceae; genus Poa; species Poa annua. Next base: position 77,610,811 of record CM049426.1, read on the forward strand.
TTTTTTATGTCTCTCTTTTCGGTGGCCTCCATGGCTCTTTTCACTTTTAGGGGCAAACATTCTAATATGATTATATGACAACACACTATTGATACAAATAACTAGAATGAATAAGACATAATGAATATGAAACGGTGCTTCTGCCAGTGTAGCATGTTATGCAATGATGTAGCGTAACATGGGTAAAACCACACATCAGCTATATAGAATCATGCAAAGCAATATATGAATAATAAATGACAACACGTCATGTAATGTAAGATGGAAGTTGCATGGCAATATATCTCGGAACAACTATGGAAATAATTTAGTAGGTACGTATAGTGGATGTTTCGAGGAAGAGATTTGGCCTATGTGTAAGAGAACATGATGAAGATCTACCACGAGTTTTGGATGTACCCGCGAAGTATGCACCAACTCTCAATGTGAGAAAGGGCAATGCAAGGTACCGAAGAGGTGAACAAGTATGGTGGTGGAAGTGCCATCAAAACCACAACTTTAGAACTCACAAGTACAAAAATTCAAATAAAATATGATATTAAAAGGCATGATGAAAATCACTCCATGAGTAACTGTGGCAGATGAACTAGCCACTGTTGGGGACCCGACAGTAGCGCATAACACAAAGTCATTATGGATGCTTTTAGCATTTAGAAGTCATATATCATTATGCTATCAACTGGATATTTAAGTGTGGCACAGCGTCAAGTTTTTCTAGACCAACATTAATCATTCCACTTTACTAAACCATCATGTAATTAATATCTCAAAACAACATCAATGATTCAAGTGACTCAATTTAATGATCTACAAGATTATGTATCATTTAGTTATACCATCTACCACATTTAGCATTTTATGTTCTTAACCAAACACCAATCAACTTATTTAAAATTTAAACTCTCCAACTAATTAAACAATGAGATATGAGAGTATAAAATAAGAAAACTAACATCTCTAGCAAGAGATGCATGAAAAACAAGAGCTAGAAAGTATTATAGTAACATAGAAGAATACTCAAGAAATATAAGTGAAGAATACGAGTATTCATAAGAAAAAGCGGAGCGTGTCTCTCTCCCACAGAGGAGTGGTAGGATCCATTTTATTCAGTAAATGAAAATAACAAAAACAAAAACAAACACTTCAAGCAAAGCACATAAGATGTGACGGAATTAAAATATAGTTTCACTAGAAAATACCTAATAGTTTGTTGATGAAGAAGGGGATGCCCAAGGCATCCCCAAACTTTGACGCTTGAGTCTTTTTGAAATATGTTGCGGGTGACCCACCGGGGCATCCCCAAGCTTTGTCTCTTCTATCTTCTTGATCACATCATATCATTCTTTGTAACGTCCCCAAATTTGCTAATCGATAATTAAGACTTGTTGTGCATCATGAGCCTCATTTGCATCTAATTAAAAGTTGCACAAAATTTGTGTTTTAAAATAAAAGAGAGAAACCCTAAGTGGCCTAAACCACTTGTTATTTTAAATGTGTTAAAAGGATTTCAAAATTTTCAAAATCCAAGGTTGCCAATGGCTTCCTTGTTAAATTCTGAGTTCTCTGGTATTTTTATATAAAATTTCTACTTGCAAAAAGGCCCTCAAACTCTTTATTTTCCAAACCAGGGGCCTGTTTTCAAAGGTTTTGTGGATTTTCAAAGAGCCATAGGGTTTTCTGCAAAGCCGGCCAAGTCGTATCCTTCTTTCTCACCAGCGCGCGCGCTGTCGTCTCCTCCACCATCCGTCGCCCTCCCCTGCGCCAAGATGCACGCCGCCGACGTCGAGCCCCCTACAAGTACCTCTGCCACCGCCGGGAGAAGCCCATTGCTACTTCTCCTCTCCCGTTCTTCTCCAGTTACTCACCGCGGCCGAAACCCTAGCTCCGGCTTCCATCTTCTGCAACCTCGGGCCGCCGCCATCGAGCTCGATTCCGGCCGCCTCCGGTCTTCCCTTTCCTCACCGACTCGCTCCACGCATTCACGGTGAGCTTGTGGTCCTCCCAGACCCCCTCATCCTCTCCCTCTCGCTTTGGTTCCTCGGGCCGACGTGCGCCGGCCTCCGCTCCAGTGAGTTTTCCGGTGGCTCCGGCGACCATCCGGTAGCGGCGCCGCCCGTTTATGGCTCCCCGCGCCTGCGCGCGTTGCTCCTCGCGCTCGGATTTGAGCAATCCGTGCTCGGCAGTCGAGATTCCACCATTGCTAAAGTCAGCCGACGTCAGCGAGGTTTTTCTTTTCCTGGAAATAATTTAATCCTTTTTCCGTAATTTATAAATCCCTGACAGGTGGGTCCCTGATGTCATAGTTTTATTGTTTTCCAAAAATGATTTCCTTAATTGTTAAATATTTAGAAAAGTTATTTATGTAATTCCATAAATGTTTTTAATTAATTTGAATTTAATTAATCTTTGGAAATTCATAAATAATTCATTTTAATTCAGAAAAAATGTGATTAATATATCAAAATTTATAGAAAAAGAAGATATATTTAATTATTTCCAAATCATACATATTTAAACAACTTTGAACCATGTTATAATAGAAGAACAAATTATACCATTTCCTTTAATTATGGAGTTTGTCGAATGGCACCTCTCGGGCAATCACACTCCATTTAAAATGTCCTTCCATGTGTAGGATTTACATTTTAATCCTTTAAACTTGTCATGCATACATTGTGCACATCGCATTATGCCATGGTTGAATGTTGTTTCCCGTTTCTTTCCAGTGTTTTGTTTTTTCGCAATAGAATGCGAATCTGAAGTGGAGTTCGACAACACCAAAGGCTTGATGAATCATCGTTGACATATTCAAGCAGGATATCTATGAAGAGTTATTATGGTTATCTTGACCAAGTGAAGCCGAAGATTTCCAAAAGCGTTATATCTTGTTATAGAAGAGCAATGCAAGCATAACCTCTTATCTGCACATATAAGATTCCAAAGTATTTGATTCTGATATTATGCATGCGATTCAAATGTGATTTGAGTTGAGTTATAGAGTGTGTTAAGTGTTGCATCGCGAGAGTCTGCTATGCTTAGCCATGCTTAGATCTTTTATCTTCTCCATCTGTTTGATGAATTAGAGAAGTGAAGGAATTGTCATGAAGGATGACGTGGAATGGTGAGAGATGTGTTGAATATGCTAAAGACTTGGATGAGAGGCCACAATGGGATTGTGATGAGTTGTCTCGTTCTTGTCGATACGAGGAACTGAGTTCCTGCGTTCGGAACCAAGACTATTCGTGCATCCACACAGGGCTCGGAAACCCCTCGACCCCAACTTGTCTAGCCTACTACGTGAAGCCACTAGTTCGAGTTTTTCATTTGCGTGTGAGGTAAAAAGAAAAGAAGGATGGATGATGATTAGGGCTTGGGCAACAGGGTTGCGATCCAGATGTTGACCCTGGCAACCCGCACTAGAGACCACTGCGCGTGGTCAGATCTACTGTTGTGGCTCATGGACATAGGCAAAGCTTGGGAAAGGTCGTGGCCAACCCTCCTGTCGGCACTCCCCGGAAGAGTGCTAATAGGTGGCGTATCGGTTGGTTGGCGTGTGTGGGTAGTTTCACCCCCTGCAGGGTAAATCTTTTCGGAAAGGCGTGTCCACGGTTATGGACGACTTGGTACCTTATTTCGGTGATCATAGACAACTATAATCTAAGTATAAAACTTGTCATCTAAGGGAGGATTGCTTCCTCGGGTTGAGCGAGGGGGTGATTCTGGTGGGTGGTACAACTCATGATCTCTTGGAGGCTAAAGATGTGGATGAAGCTAGTGTTTCACTCTCTTATCCCTTTTTAAAAGTCTACTGATGCGAGATTCTTTCCTCCCTCGATTTGAAAACAAAGATGGCTTTATGCAAAAGACATTCATGAATACTCTCTGAACGAGCAGATATATAACAGGTTAAATATGTCTTGTTGAGTACCTCTCGTACTCAGCCTTGCACAATTGTTTGGACAGTTGTGTTTTATGGACATCGACATCGACGAGTAGGTTGGGGTTCCCAGACGGCAGCCTGGAATCTATGGACTGGGACGTCGCCGTTATGCTTTGGCCTCTTAGGCCTTTTGCTATCTTGCTATGTCTAATAGCATAATTTGTCTTCCGTTGTATTGGTGATTGACAGGTCAGTGACCTTATTTTCGTGATATTTGCTTCTTCGCTCTGTTAAGAGCTTAATATATTGCTTCTTGTGTTGTAGGGTCTCTGTTGTTTTACCGATTCAACTGTTGGCTTCCGAGATCTATGTTAGGCTTATCTCAGATTAAGGTCTCAGATTTGTCTAGCGTGGCTCTTGGGGGTGCTACAGGTTTTGGTATCAGAGCATGACCGTCTGTAGGAAAACCTTTCTACTGGTCGATGTTGAGTCTAGCTGTTGTGAAAACTATTTGAAAGCTAAGACAATATGCAAAAATCTAAATAGGCTTCTTTTTACTCCTTATCTGGTATCGCTCTAATTCTGTGTCATCTTACCTTGTTTTGGTTGAAACCATTTGCCCTCTCTTTCTGTGGTCATTCAAAATATAGGTGCATCAAGTGCAGGTCGTTTCCCAGCCAAGTTGACCTACTGTTAAGTTCTCTAGAGTCTGTGTGTTCTTTGATCCATCTTTCTCTTGTTTGACATGAGATATTCCTTCCTTCATGATCTCTCAACTTTGTCGGTTTCACCTCATTCTATTCTAGTCTTTGAGGTTTCTTTCCCCTTGATGATTTCCTTTTCTTCTTTTGATAGTTCAGAAGCTATGGTTGATCTCTGAAGCTATCTCGTGATTACTACATCGTTGTGCCTTTGTGACACTCGAGTGGTAGTTACTCTTTCTTTTGGTTTTCACCCTTGGACTTGAACCGAAGGTCCTAGATTGTGCTGTTGGTAGTGTGTTCAGTCATGTGTGGTTTTAGCCATGTGATGCTCACTCTATCAGTACATGATGCTGACCTTTAACCCAAGATCCACTTTATTGATCCCTGAGGAATGCTTGCTACCTCAGAAGGGCTAGTAATGTCAGTTCTAGCTAGCCTTCCAGCTCGTGGTTTTGTCGTGATTGACTCGCGACATCCAAGGTTTGCTCCTTCCACTAGCTTTGGCAGAGGTTCTGTCGTGGAACCAAAAGACAAGAGTTCTCTTTATGAGTCTCACATCTCAGTTGGTGACTCTGCCACACCATTCATATCAGAACGAGTTATCATATGTATGCTAACTTGATCATCTGCATCTTAGGATTTTCCTGAGAATGTTCCTTCTTCCGTGTTTGTATTCCGACCCGTGTATGCCACTTGGCATCCAAGTTGAAAATGTGCATTGGTGTACTAATGCATGTTGCTCTTGGGGTCCACCGTGACATTCCACTTCGGGATGTCAGGGAGAAACAAACTCTCGAACCTCATCCATGTCTAGGACCAGGTTAAAGTGTTGTAGTCCGCAGATCAAGAAGCTTTGTTTGCTTCTATTATGTTCCATCTTAAAGTGTCACACTCTTATATATCAAGATGTCGTGTTGTGTCTCATGACTTCATTGATGAAGTGATGCTTTTACACGTCACTACTCACGCTTTTCTCCTAGCTGCTCGTGCTCGGGAATGCTACGGTGTGTGTATTGATGTGGCTATCAAATATTCTTAGCAATTTGCATTGCTTTGACATATAAGGACATTTGATCCCTTCCTTGTGTGATTGGTTATCCGGTCACTAAGTGAAGTTGACTGTAGTACCAAGTATGTTTGTTCCGGTGCACATACTCGATCAAAGAGTTAGGTTTTTACCGACGCTCTTAAAGCCACATCGTTTTGCTTTGATAAGCAAGACTCCTGTCTACCGGTGTTGTCGTGTTGAAGCTAGATGGTATATCCTACAGATCTGCTATCTTCCAAATCTTTGATTTGATTTGGGCTATCGTCAAATCAAACTCAGTTCCAAGGACCATCTTGATGATGTTTTACCTATGGTGTTTTGCCAGTTTACATCTTCATGTCCTTGGTCTAACCAATATTTGCCTTGTTCATGTATCATATGATTCCATCCTGTTGGAATATCTTAATAAGCTTGTTGTTGAGCCCATCGATAACATTCTTATTGCCTCCATGTCTGAAGAGGATCATTATGAACCTTTGGAAATAATGTTGGAAACTTTTGAGAACCATCTTTGTGTCATCACGAACTATGTGTTATGGATGTTGGAAGTAACCTCTTCTGGTTCACGTGCATTTGCTGAAAGATGTCGCCGTGAATCAAAGTAGAGTTCTCATTTGTTTCCTCGGGAATCATCTCTAGTCGGTCATGCATGTGCGGATTATTCATGGGATGATAAGTTGTTACCTGCATACCTTGAAGAAGTCATTTATGAACACCAAGCCACTGACTGATTGGATCAAGAATGATAAGAAGTCTGAAGACTTCTTTATCTTCTTTATTGCTTCCCCACAAGGACTCAATTGTGTTTGTTGCATATTCTCCATGTGGGTGCAGTTGTGTTTTGATAAATGGCTAACACACGGGTTTTGCAATCTCGCTCATCTTTTCGAGCTTGACATTGTTGTTCATATCTTGAGAATCAATCCACCTTGCTCTGTGGTATTCCTTGCAAACTTTCCTTTCGAACCTTCTGAGTCAGGATTATCGTCACAACTAACCAGAGCTGAATCTCAAGCAGCAACGATGGTTGGTGTCCCGAAAGGATTTTGACATAGGTCCTTTTTGTCACTCCGGCAAGATTAATGTTGTGGTTGACACACTTAGTCGGAAGGCCTATCACCGAAATTCCTGTAATCTTCAAGAACAACCTCTCCCCGTGAGGATTGTTGTGCGGCTTATTCTAAAAGTTGCCCCTTATGGTATCTATCTTTCCAAAGCCCAATGTTTACCTCCTCACCTATTAAAGGCTTATCATGAGCTTGAAATGGGTAACTAGAAGATGAAGAAGAAGTTCCCTCCTCCGATGATCTCGGAGATTCTGAATGCTTCTCGATTGATCCTCTTGATCCTTTTCTTATCTTTTGAATACATATCCATCATTTGAAGTTTCTTTCCGTGGTGATCTTCAACATTTGGTTGATTTGTTCTCCCTTCCTTTTGCTTGTACTTGAAACTCTTTTCAACTCACACATTGTGTGAATTTGTCAGCAATCTTAGGGCCCTGGACTTTTACTCCTGTGGCAAACATCTTGTAAGCCAAATGGTTGAAATCTGCAAAGGGTTCTTCCTTTTGGTTGTTACAAGATCTCGCTATCTATCCATCTTAGCCTTGTGCAAAGCTCATATTCTAATCCTTTCGCGGAACAGTTCTCTACCAACTTGAAACTTCCTCAATTCCATCCGTTACCTTGATGTGTTTCATGCTCGTTAGCTCAAGAGTTGTTTTGCACACTCCTTCCTTGAGTTGACCATGAGATATTCGATCTTTATGAAGATCCTCGTCCCAGAGTTATTTCCCTCTTCTCTTTAGAGTAGCTGAACAAAGTCCGACGAGACATGAAGTGTTCAATCATCCCTGAAGTAAAAGATCAACCTCTTCGTTAAACAAGATCTTCGTGGGATCGACAAGATCATCCAAGACCGGTGTAGCCTTCTTCTCTGTATCTCTTTTCCTACACAAGGAATCTCAGGGTAGAGATTCTTGTAAGGGGGATAGATCTGTAACGTCCCCAAATTTGCTAATCAATAATTGAGACTTGTTTTTGCATCATGAGCATCATTTGCATCTAATTAAAAGTTGCACAAAATTTGAGTTTTAAAATAAAAGAGAGAAACCCTGAGTGGCCTAAACCACTTGTTATTTTACATGTGTTAAAAGAATTTGAAAATTTTCAAAATCCAAGGTTGCCAATGGCTTCCTTGTGAAATTCTGAGTTCTCTGGTATTTTTATATAAAATTTATATTTGCAAAAAGGCCCTCAAACTCTTTATTTTCCAAACCAGGGTCCTGTTTTCAAAGGTTTTGTGGATTTTCAAAGAGCCAGGGGGTTTTCTACAAAGTCGGCCGAGTCGTCTCCTTCCTTCTCACCGACGCGCGCGCTGTCGTCTCCTCCGCTGTCCGTCGCCCTCCACTGCGCCAAGATGCACGCCGCCGACGCTGAGCCCCCTACAAGTACCTCCTCCGCCGCCGGGAGAAGCCCATTGCTACTTCTCCTCTCGCGTTCTTCTCTAATTCCTCACCACGGCCGAAACCCTAGCTCCGGCTTCGCCGGCGATTCCGGCAACACCATGCTCCGTCGAGATTCTCTGGAGAAGCTATGTGATCCTCTCTCCCTCCTCCTCCATCAATTAGTGCAGGGAAGCTGGGAAGACGAGGATTTCTTCCATCTTCTGCAACCTCGGGCCGCCGCCATCGAGCTCGATTCCGTCCGCCTCTGGTCTTCCCTTTCCTCACCGACTCGCTCCGCGCATTCACGGTGAGCTTGTGGTCCTCCCAGACCCCCTCATCCTCAACCTCTCGCTTTGGTTCCTCGGGCCGACGTGTGCCGTCGTCGGCCTCCGCTCCGGTGAGTTTTCCGGTGGCTCCGGCGACCATCCGGTAGCAGCGCCGCCCGTTTATGGCTCCCTGCGCTTGCGCGCGTCTCACGCGCGTCGTCGCGTTGCCCCTCGCGCTCGGATTTGAGCAATCCGTGCTCGGCAGTGGAGATTCCTCCATTGCTGACGTCAGCGAGGTTTTTCTTTTCCTGGAAATAATTTAATCCTTTTTCCGTAATTTATAAATCCCCAACAGGTGGGTCCTTGATGTCAGAATTTTATTGTTTTCCAAAAATGATTTCCTTAATTTTTAAATATTTAGAAAAGTTATTTATCTAATTCAATAAATGTTTTTAATTAATTTGAATTTGTTTAATCTTTGGACATTCATAAATAATTCATTTTAATTCAGAAAATGTGATTAATATATCAAAAATTGCAGAAAAAGAAGATCTATTTAATTATTTCCAAATCATGCATATTTAAACAACTTTGAACCATGTTATAATAGAAGAACAAATTACACCATTTCCTTTAATCATGGAGTTTGTCGAATGGCACCTCTCGGGCATTCACACGCATTTAAAATGTCCTTCCATGTGTAGGGTTTACATTTTAATCCTTTAAACTTGACATGCATACATTGTGCGCATCGCATTATGCCATGGTTGAATGTTGTTTCCCGTTTCTTTCCAGTGTTTCGTTTTTTCGCGGTAGAATTTGAATCCGAAGTGGAGTTCGACAACACCAAAGGCTTGATGAATCATTGACGACATACTCAAGCAGAATGTCTATGAAGAGTTATTTTGGTTATCTTGACCAAGTGAAGCCGAAGATTTCCAAAAGCGTTATATCTTGTTATCGAAGGGCAAGGCAAGCATAACCTCTTATCTGCACATATAAGATTCCAAAGTATTTGATTCTGGTATTATGCATGTGATCCAAATGTGATTTTGAGTTGAGGATCAGAGTGTGTTAAGTGTTGCATCGCGAGAGTCTGCTATGCTTAGCCATGCTTAGAACTTTTATCTTCTCCATTCGGTTGATGAATCAGAGCAGAGCAGTGAAGGAATTGTCATGAAGGATGACGTGGAATGGTGAGAGATGTGTTGAATATGCTAAAGACTTGGATTAGAGGCCACAATGGGATTGTGGTGAGTTGTCTCGTTCTTGTCGAAACTAGGAACTGAGTTCCTGGGTTCGGAACCAAGACTATTTGTGCATCCACACAGGGCTCGGAAACCCCTCGACCCCAACTTGTCTAGCCTACTACGTGAAGCCACTAGTTCGATTTTTCCATTTGCGTGTGAGGTAAAAAGAAAAGAAGGATGGATGATGATTAGGGCTGGGGCAACAGGGCTGCGGTCCAGATGTTGACCCTGGCAACCCGCACTAGAGACCGCTGCGCGTGGTCAAATCTACTATTGTGTCTCATGGACATAGGCGAAGCTTGGGAAAGGTCGTGGCCAACCCTCCTGCCGGCACTCCCCGGAAGAGTGCTAATAGTTGGCGTATCGGTTGGTTGGCGTGTGTGGGTAGTTACACCCCTGCAGGGTAAATCTTTTCGGAAAGTCGTGTCCACGGTTATGGACGACTTGGTACCTTATTGTAACATCCCAACATTTTATAAGTTTCAAAAATCACTAAAACTTAAAACTTTTGTTTTGATCTGAATAAAACATTAAATGCATAAGAAAACCAACTATAAAAGACTTCAAATATATTGAAAGGGGTTTAATATTTCACATGTCTCAGTTTATCATTATTTTCTAAAGTTGTTTCAAGTTAAACAATTTATTATTCCATTGTATTTTCTTAAAAACCTCAATATATAATTTGCCAAATGATTTTCATTCTTCTTAAGTTCAAAACATGGTTTTGGAAAGTAAAAGTTTATAGGTTATAACTTTGAAACTTCATAGATTATATAATTAATGAATTATCCAAATAAACATCTCGTTAATTTAAATAATTTTCATTTATTTTCAAAACATAAAATGATGAATATATCCTATATAAGAAATGAATTAAATCTAAAATCTTTTCCAAAGTTGTTTTATGAAACTTCATATGATTTATCCTATTATAAAATATAATGGTGCACAAAATAAAATCGAATTAAAATTGAATCCAATATAATTCCTATTACTTTAAAATTATTTATATTCTACTAATATGCCAGGAATAAAAGTGAATGGTTACTAAAAATGAGTTTTAAATTACTTAATATCAACCATATAAGAATGTGGTAATTTCATAAATTTGGTTTAACCCTAAATGAAATTATTAAATTAATATTTTGAAAATTGACCTAAATGGGAAAATTCACATTTTATGATTAATTCAAAATAATTAATTTTAAAAAGATTCCAAAACATGCCCATTTATGTTTTAAAACATAGATATGAATAATACAATTTTTTAGAAATTTAGTTGACATCATTTGGAGTTATAAATCAAAAGATATAAATAAAAAGAAAATCAGAAAAAGAAAATCAAAAGATATAAATAAAATGTCAGCATCGTCTTCCTCCCGCAGACACGCCTCGACTGAAAACCGCCGGTGATTACTCACGTTGATTCGTGCGATTAAGGCCATTAAGTATCTCCCTCTCCTGCCCTATTTGTAGCCCCGACGCTCCTCTGCATTTCCCCTCTCCCTCCACTCTGAATCTCGCCGTCGGGCTGCAAACTTTTGCTCGCCGGAGTCCGTGGTGCTGCCGCCGTCATTTCTCCAATTCCAGCCACAGTAGCACGCCCCCGAGCCCGAGAACCACCCCCACTTCCTTTCCCACGCCGTGCGCACCCCCTAGAACCTCCCTAAATACTCCTCCGCGTCTGAATCAAGCAGGCCGAGCTCGCCGAACACCGCCGAAGACCGTGGCCGCTCCGCCCACCTCTCCTCACCACTCCGGGAAGAAGCAGGCCCCGCCACCGGGCTCATCGACACCGCCGCGACGAGCCGCACGCCTCCGTCGCCTCCGTTAGTCCGGGGGAGCACCGTAGCGCCGTCCCCGTCCTCGCCGAACCGCACCACCGCCATCTCCATCGTCTCCGGTGAGACTGCGCCGCCACGGTATGGCCAGCCATCCGATCTGAAATCAACGAACATGATTAGATCCTTTATTTCGAAACGGTACGATTCGTTTCTGGCCGTCAGATCTGGATCTAACGATCCAGATCTGTTTCACTTATCCAGCTCAGCGCCACATCAGCGGCCACGTCACTGCCTAGTCAGCGCTGACATGTAAATGATTTTTCTCGATTTAGTTAAATGGCAGTTTTGCAGAAAAGCCCCTGTAACTTAGAATTGTTATAACTTTTTACACACATATCGAAATTCAAATATTTTTATATATTTGGAAAGCTCTTGACATGTAGAATATTTCAGATCTGTTAAATTTCAAATTTGACTTAGTTTTAAATATTAAATTTTCAAATGGTAAATTTGAGTATTTTTGTCATAACTTTAAATCTATAATTCCAAAAATTGCAAATAAAATTATTTTAGAAACTTTAGAATATTTGTAGTGTGATGCCCCTGTTATAAAATATTTTTGAGTAATATTTGAATGAATTCATAGTTATATATTTAAATTGAATAGTTCAAAAAAATTCAACATAACTTTTAATATAAACATTATTCTTGAATAAATCCAATTGCTATAATTTATTTAAATCCTCTCTGTCTATTATCACTATTTATAAAATTTTGTTATAAAAATTTAATCATAGAAAACTTTAATCTTATAATTATTCCTTTTATTATATATTCCAAAAACAGAAATTTATTAAATTGCATTTATAAATTCATGCATATTTATAAAGAAATCACAAAAGTTATTTTTATGCTTTCTTGTGATTAAAAATTGCATTTCATGCATTACATATTTTATTATATAATTACATCCCTCATAGGAAAACCTCTTCATTATTTTTCTCTAAGTTAGAAGTATTTTCAACTTAGCATTTTGGTAAAGTGCTACACTTAGACACTTAGTAATTTTCAACATGGAGCTAGAAGACCAATGAAGGACTTAGCCAAAACAAGACTTCAGAAGTATCTTCAAGGAGCAGAAGCACTTAGAAGAAAATCAAGAAGGAATTCATGAAGACCAACCAGCAATATTTCTAAGTCTTGCTCCCTCTCTCTTTCATTTCTCCTTTCTTCTCTTCGACCTCTTGAAGACTAAGTTAAATCCAAGACCAGCCTAGGTGATACAAAAATCATCAAATCTGAAGATTATTTAAGTCTACCAAGAATTCAATCAAGGCATCATCTAGGAGAATATTACAAGTCTGGAGATGAAGCCTGGAAGACCAACTACATATTTCTTTCTATATATTCCCTCTTTCCTAATCTTGTCTTTCACTTTAGACTTAAACAATTTTTTATCATGATATTATTACCATCTTGAAGTTTGTTGGAATCTAGCGGCTAGTGAATATCCAATTTACAAAGAGTTGATTGTTGATCACCTCGAGGAATAGAGTTAATATTTTCTCTAAGTATTTTGCACATCATTGCTAAGCCATTTGAGTGCTTATTCTAGATAATTTATAACAAAGTTATCTTGTCCAACTTCTGACCTTAGTCCTTAGTCATTTCTGACCAACACATCTCCTGGCATTCACTTAAAAGATTTTCATGGCATGACATGCATTCAGTCCTTAGAAATATTTTGCATATCATGCATGACATGTATTCCTTAGAAGTTTAAGAAACTTGTTTGTATGTGTTGTGTTGTTTTTTTTTATGATTGTTATATTGTTGTTTGTTTATATTGTTTAGACTGAATGGAGAGACCCGAGTTCGTTGAAAAGAGTTTGTGAGTAAAGACTGCATTCAAAGGCAAGTGGCACACCTCATAAACTTCCAATTATTTTCTATATGCATTACTGTATTTTTATATAAGAATGTGTAGGATAGTATTGCTATGCTAAACCTGTGTAGAAATTCCTTATTCATGTGTCTAGGTTCCTATGCAATACTTAGTAGAATTATGGATGCTATGCAAATGTTGTTTTGTGAAAATCTAAATTCTACTAAGTTAATAAAGAACCTCCTGGGTGGATTGGTTGTATACGGAGGCGAAGTTGAGTGGCTACTCGGGACCATTTCTATGGTGTATACTTGAGTATGTGCACTTGTGGATGGCCACCCAGGGAACAGAGGAATCTGAAGAACTCCGAGTGACGATTGCTTCCAGTGCAGCCATTGCCATATGGGCTCTGTCTTGATCAACTATGTTGCGTGGACTCTCTCCGGCTTGACAAGCAGATGTAGGGGGATGTTAGGTGGAACGGGTCAAGCCAGAGTGGGAGGGAAAATGCTTCTGAAAGATCTCGTATCATTCTTCTCCTTTTCCTTATCACTATAAGTGTGCAAAGGATAGTTTGGGTTGAATGGCTACAATGGTGAACGTTCACAACCTCTGCAGAGTGTAAAACTAAGTACTTAGCTGTATCCCCGGTACGGACAATTTGAGCAGCTGATCACGGACGTCAACGGAGGATTCCACCATTCCAACTTCAGAAATAAAACTTGATGGGTGAACAAGGGAAGATGAGGTTATGGTTTTCATGCCATACTTGTCTTGATTTGAAGAAAGTGTTTTCCAAAGAGATAGGAAATTTTGGCTTTAAGCAAAATAGCCTTGAACTCCACCAGCCAAATATGCATATAGGCTATTAGAGTTATTCCAATAAGTGTCCACCATAGTGTCACTTGCCAGACTCCATTTTTAATGGAATCTGACCCACGTTGTTGCAATAAATTTCTTATTGCAGATTGATCAGATGACGAGTGAGGTTTTGTTTAAAGGTTTTGAGTCTACAACCAACATGTTTTCGTATGTGGCAGCATGAAAGTGATAGAGACTCACTGCTATTGTATTTTCGTTGTTTACTCTTTCAAAGCTAGCTTTATGTTATGCAACTTGTATTGAATATTTTGTAAGTCTGGATCATCGATGTAATAAAATTGATACTTTGTTGTGATATTACATCGTAAACTGTGTGTGCAAACGAATCGATCTAGAGATGTGCACTATACACAGGTATCTGCCATGTTTTAAGTGCAGGTACGCTACACTTATTGCGGTGATCATAGACAACTATAATCTAAGTATAAAACTTGTCAACTAAGGGAGGATTGCTTCCTCGGTGACGAGGTGTTAACTCGACAAGTCCTAGGGTTGTGCACCCCGGGTTGATTGATGGGGAGAGAGATGAGTGCAGGTGGTCACGACGGCTGACAAGCAAGGATTTACCCAGGTTCAGGCTCCCGGAGGATAACACCCTACTCCTGCTTGTCTGATTATTGATGCGAGTTGTGGTTACAATGGCGAGATTGCGATCTCGCTAGGGTTTGTGCCGTAGCTATGAGCGTGTCCTCTGGGACGAGCAACCCTCCTGGCTTTATAGGCAGTCAGGTCTCGGGTGGTTGGTGCCGATGGCAACTACAGATATGGCAGGTTATGCTTCCTAACCGACTTGGACTAGGTTACATGGTACCCCGCGTGGGCGCGGCCCAGGTAGCCTTATCGTGGGCTACCCGAAAGGCAGCCCCACGTCAGTAGCCCCCGAGTGCTTGGTCGAAGCGTAGAGTCGAGCAAAGGACTCCTTCCTCCTGGACGCGCCATTGGATTGCTTGATCTTGAGCTTGAACTCGATTTCTTCAGCCGAACCGGCCACTCCCGATGGGAGTAACGTTTGTAGTCGAATTACTTTGCCTTCATCTTCTTGCGAAGCTTGCCTCTACTCAGCCTGTTTGGCTTACTTGTGGATGGATTCGGCTGCTCGAGCTTACTCTGTTGCCACTCGAATGGTTTCTTCGGGTTCTCGGATCATCTGTCGATCCTACCTTGTTGGTTTCAGCTTTGAAGCTTACTACTCGAATTACTCTGTCGAGTTGCTTCAATTGATTTTGGAGTTGTTGGCTTGATGACGTCACTGGTGACGATCTGTTGCACGCCTCTGAGCTCGATGGGACGTGACTTGGCGGGCCCCGCTGTCAGAGCTGACCGCGGTCAACAGTTGTCACGTCTCCGAAGTGGGCGCGAAATTTGCGCGGCATGATGATGACGCCTCGGTTTTCGTGCGTAGTGGACGAAGTGGGCGGTGACGGTTGGTTTCCTCGTGCGACACGTGGACGGCCGGATGTGTCTGCTCGGAGCCCTTGTTCTGTGGACGGTTGAGATGAGACTTTTCGAGGCATAAGTACTGCGTTTCGACGCTTGGGACTTCATCTTCTCCAATCGCTCTGTGCTCCCTTTCCTCTGCGCTCTACCATTTTCGCCGCCATCCAGAGCTCCGTCCAATCTGTCCGTACACCTTGCGTTGCCTTGCGGCACCATGGGCAAGCCGAAGAACGCCGCTGGCTCCTCCGCCGCCGCCGACAAAGTCGGGCTGATGAAGAAGCCCGACGGCGACTGGCAGAGATCGTCGGTGAAGAAGGCCGAGGTGGAGCTCTTCCGCGCGCAGGGTCTGCTTCCACCTGCTGGCCAAGTCCTGGTACGCGTTCCTGGCAAGGAGGTTTTCCCCACTCCCCGCGATGGGGAACGTGTTTGCTTCGCGGATTTCCTTCCGCGGGGCTTCGGGTTCCCCATGCACGATTTCGTGCGCGGTCTCCTGTATGCCTATGGGGTTCAGATCCACGATCTGACCCCCAATGGCGTCTTGAGCATCGCGGGCTTCATCGTGCTCTGCGAATGCTTTCTGGGTGTCGCGCCCCATTGGGCGTTGTGGAAGTCGCTCTTCCTCGTTCGCAAGAACGTTGGGAGGAGCGGGTTGACCTTCCCCGTGGGCAGCTTTGGAATCCAAGTGCGCGGTGACACCGCGTACTTTCAGATGAAGAAGTGCGACTCCATCCAGGGATGGCACAGGAGATGGTTCTACGTCCAGTCGAACCAGGACGGCCTGGATGCATTCGACAGCGGACGTGGACTGCGGAAGACCGGCGCTTGGGCGCACCCGCTGACTGCCGTGGAGAAGGAGGTCGTGCGGCCCCTGCTGAGCCTGCTGCGCGATCTGACCAAGATCCTTGGGCGCGAGGCGGGTGGCGTCTTCCTGATGGCCACCTTCTTCCGTCTTCGCGTGCAGCCGCTCAGCGCTCGCCCTCACCCGATGTGGGCCGCCGAGGGCGTCAGCACCGAGCCGCTTGATGACGAGGAGGTGGAAACCAAAGTAAGATCCATCACCAACCTCCGAGTCCTGGACACGTGCAACGTCAAGTGCCCGATTGCTGCTTACGGGTCATCGAACCCCGTTCCTGAGGTGAGTCTTGGCTTGTTTTCCTGTTGTCTTTGCTCGATTTGCGTCTACTTTCTTCTTGATTCGACTTGTGTCTACTTGCTTCAGGGTCGGTCTTTGTTGATCAGCCTTCCTCCTCTTCCCGAGAACGGACCCGTCGACGAGTCAAAGTTTGTCGAGGAGGAGGACGATGACGAAGAGATTCCCTCCGCACATTCTCCCCACGAAGAGGTGGAGGAAGAAGACGAAGTGGAGGAACCCGTGTGGAAGAAGCGGAAGCTCCCGAGTCGTGGCGACTCTGCCACTGCGTCGTCACCTGCGAAGGATGCCGGCGTTACTCTGGAGGAGGTCGTCGCGACGTCGTCGGGTGTGCGGTCCTCGGGTGGCTGGGATGAGCCCCTGAACGTTCCTCCAGTCAGCTCCGCAGCTCCTCGTTCTTTTGCGCGGATGCCTTCTCCCTCCCTGGAGAGTTACGACGACCTTGGTACCCCCAGGTGAGCTTCTTTATGATGTGTGTCCTTCGAGTTGTGTTTTGTAGTTGCAACATTTAAGTTGACAAGTGTGCTTGTTTTCGCTGTAGCCACCATTCTGGCGATGTTAGCTCCCCCCTTCGGGACGTGGAGCATACATCCGCTCCTTCGACTGAACAGGGGACTCAGGCGGTAGTGGAGAAGGTGCGTGCTGAGCCTGCTGGCGTTGCATCGTCTAGCCATGTTCCCCCTTTGGCTTCAGAGGACCCTGACCTCCTGGACCATGTAAGTACTTTATGCTTGTACTTGCATTCTTGAGTTTTCATCGGGTGCGCGATCAGCGCTCCCGATGGGAGTAGCCCCTGAAGGTGTGGGTGACTAGTATAGTCGTCCGCAACTTTATTAACATCTTGCTTTTGTTTCAGCCGTACTACCGTCAGCAGCTTGACGCAGCCGCGGCTTATGTTCGCCTGGAGAAGGAAAGGGACCAGCTGCGTGCTTCTCTGGATCAGGCTACTGGGCGGGTTGATGAGCTTGAGAAGGCTCTGCATGAGTCTCGAGAGCGGGAGCTGGCGCGGGTCGCCCAGGAGAAGACTCAAGTCGGTCGTCTCCTTTCACTCGCCGGTGTGCTTGGGGGTAAGTTTCGGCTTGATGCCTACTATGTCTTGATCTTCTTCTTTGTCTGACCTTAAATCCTTTGCGCAGAGACTTGCGGTGGAGTTCCTCCGGAAGACGCGTCGAGTGACACGGTTGACCTGGCGACTGCTGTCGGCTTCCTCGATCGGGTCTGCGCCTATGCATCCGACGCGCTGAAGAAGTCTGCAGCCTCGTTGAAGAAATCGACTGGAGCCCTCACTGTGGTGCATCAGAGTATCTTCCCGGGCGACTAGCCGCCGGCAGCCGTGGATGCCCTTGCTGCGTCGTTTGAGGACGCGACCACCATCGCCGATTTCACGCGGTCGCAGACGGTACGCGGCTCCGAGCTCACCTTCCAGCTCCTCTTAGGGCATCAGGTTCCAGGTGATTTTGAGAAGGTCGTCAGCGGTTTTCCCCGCAAACCTGATGGCCGAACCGCGTCGCTGAGTGGCGTGAAGGAGCGTGCTTCACAACTGGCCGTGCAGCTTGTGGCACTCTTCGAGAGGGCCCTTGCTAAGGCGACTGAGGCGGCTGCCGCTCGGAAGGGTCGCTCCCGGTCGCAGTCTGTAGCCTTAGAGTAGTAGTAGCTTTAGGAATTCCGCAGTCGCCGTGGTCTATACTTTGAACTTCTGGCTCTGTAATGAATATTGTCCTGCCGGGTCTTTTGGCCTTCAATATTGCTTTTGCTAGAACTGACTTTCTTTCTGCCGAATTTAACTGTGCTTCGCAGTCGTATGATTGTATTGACTCTGCGTATTCGTGGCAGAATGTTGTGCGCGGTGGTGCTTCGCCTTCTCCTGCGGCTGAGTCGAGTGGCGCGGCTTCTTCTTCGGGTGCTCGCCGTCGTCGGGCGGCGCCGGCTCCTCCACGTAGTGTAAATGATCAGCGGATAATGACATACCTGAAGAACAAGGTGGTTGAGCTTGAGGCGACCCTGAAGAATACTGAGCGGCTGCTGCACCGCTCCCGGTCGCATCCTACGGCAGAGTTCTCTCGACGTGAAGATTTTTTGCTTGGGGAGATCGATCTGATCAGTCGGCAGTTGCAGGGTTTGTATCCTTTTGGCGGCTGCTATCTTGCTATGTCTAATAGCATAATTTGCCTTCCGTTGTATTGGTGATTGACAGGTCAGTGACCTTATTTTCGTGATATTTGCTTCTTCGCTTTGTTAAGAGCTTAATATATTGCTTCTTGTGTTGTAGGGTCTCTGTTGTGTTACCGATTTCAACTGTTGGCTTCCGAGATCTATGTTAGACTTTTCTCAGATTAAGGTCTCAGATTTTTCTAGCATGGCTCTTGGGGGTGCTACATTCTTCTCTCTTCATCCTTCAAAACTTTCTCCACACCAAACTTAGACTAAGCTTTATTAGAGGGTTAGTGCATAATCAAAAATTCTCATATTATGTAGAAACACAATAGCTACCAATGCTACTGGAAATTAGCTACAGCCCCTGATATTTTATGGAACAAAAAGATCCAATCAAAATAGCAAAAGAGGCATTGCAAAATAAATGGCAGAATCTGTCAAAAATAGAACAGTCTGTAAAGACGAATTTTTGTGAGGCATTTAACTTGCTTAGATCAGAAAACTCAAAACTAATGAAAGTTGCATATATATTTGAGGATTCGTCACAAACAATCCCAGGTCAGTTTCATTTTTTGTGAATTCTTACGAATTTAAATGGTGGACAGCAGAAAACTGTTCCTGCGCAGATATCCAAATCTAGCATCAACTTTCATCTATAGTCTTAACTTGACACAAAAATGCAATAAATAAAGATACAAAGGAATTGCTACAGAGATGAGCATGCTCCTTGACACAAATAACAGGAAATAGCAGAAATAAAACATGGGTTGTCTCACATAAGCGCTTTTCTTTAAAGCATTTTAGCTAGACTAGGAGATTCGTATGATGCTCTCATAAAAATGAGATTTGAAAAACATAGGAGAGCATCAACAGGTAAACATCAAATACATTTAAGTCTAACCCACTTCCTATGCAAAAAAATCTTGTAATAGGATAAAGTATTGAAACATAAAGCAACTATCACAGAAAGATGAAACAAATGAAGCATCAAAACTTCAAACATAAAGAGAGGTGATTTAGTAACTTGAAAACATTTACAACCGTGTTTTCCTCTCTCATAATAACTTTCAATAGCATCATTGATAAAATCCACAATATACCATCACATGAAACATTCTTATCATGATCCATATGCATAAAAGTATCGTTATCTCCCTCATAAGAAAAGTTTTTATCATTAATAACAAGGGGATTAGGATCATCATAAAGAACTTGAACATGCCAGACAAGTTGTATATTAAAAGGATTGGTTTGAGTAATTAATCTATAACTATAACAAGTATCAAAAGGATAATTGTAATTATAACCCATGTCATAGTATTCTATATAATTATCAAAGACTAGAGGCATAGTATCATCATAATAAATAGAATATTTATCCTCTAGAGTGTGTTCATTTGCAAACATGTCATCATTTTTACTAGAAGGAGATGTATCAAATATATAATCATTAGTAGCAAAAGAATTTTCAAACACCACATCCCTAAACTTAGAGCTTTCTATATCATCATGGGAAGAAATATGGATAGCACTAATAGTATAGCAATTATTAACATCATAATTAACAGAATTATTATCCCAAAGATCTTCAATATCGAAAGTAGTGTGCTTTTCCCAATCATGATCACTAATATAAATAACAGGCTTAGGTTCATCATCAAGCTCGCAACCATCAAATTCAGAATTATAAGTATCAATTGTAATAGGAGCAAAAAGTTTGGGAGAAGATACCGTTTTGTCTCTCCTTTTACTCCTCTTCTTCTTCCTCTTTCCCTTTTTCTTCTTCTTTTCCTCTTTCGGAGGGAGAGGCTTGAAAGGAAGCTTCTCCACATAACCTGGTTTAGTATTAGAGACAATGGAAGAAACTTGGGGGAATTCCTCTCTTCCATTAATAAGCTCCAAGCACACATTAGTCCTCTCATACTTTGGTAAAGTCTAATCCTTTATAATATTTTGTATGTAGGTCTTAGCACGGCAATTATTAACACAATTGAGATAGCATCCATGAAAAAAATCATCCATATCAGTATCACTCATATTTAACAAAGAATTTTTTCTTGATATCTCTTCACACCCCAAAAATAATGTAAGTTCATCATGTTGATTAGGAGTGATCATGTTATCAAAAAAGTATACTGCAATGTCCTTAGTAGAACCTGAGCATTGAAATTCGAAATGACCTTCCTCATAGCAAAGTTCACAAATAAAAGGATAGGTGGCACAAATTGTGTTACCAAGATCTCTTAGAACCTTATACCAACCTCTAGTTTTTTCATTCCTATGATGGATACAATATTCATCTTCAATTTGATTAATTCCACAAGGTCTATGTATTCCAAAAAAATTGCATGCTTATAAGAAATAGTATTTTCAGGAGCTTGAGCATGTCTATTGCAATCATGAACAACAATTTCATTTTCCATGCAAATGTTTTTGAAAGGTTCATGATACACGTCCCAATTTTCTTTAGGAACATTAATTGTTTCAGGGAGATCCCATCTAGCTTCAAATTTCTTACTTGTGAAAGAGCCCTCAGAACAGGCATCTAGATAATCCTTGCAATGTCTGAAAGCCATGCATAAAAACTATTACCAATTATTTTATCAGGAAGCTCATGGTTAGGACATTTGAGTATTAATGTGTTCAGCCTTCCCAGGCTTGAGCAACGCTTTCTCCTTCATGAGGCAAGAAATTGTATATAGAATTACGATCTTGGTGAATCGCACTTGGAGGATAAATTTTGAATAAAAGAGAGATACAACCTCCTCCCATTCAAGAGAGTGCCTATTCTTCAACAATTTATACCAATGCGCAGCTCTTCTACCAAGTGACATAGAAAATAATTTCATCTTAACCTTGTCCATTGAAATATCTGCACACTTGAACAACTCGCATAATTCATGTAAAAATAGGAAATGATCACCGGGGTGGACAGTTCCATTCCCTTCATAGCGGTTATCCATAACACGATCAATAAATTGCATTTTATATGGCACAATTTCCTCAGGTAGCGCCTCATTTTCTACCTCAGCAACGGTAGAAGACTTCCCAAACAGGAAAGCAACATTTCCTCTCTCCATAATTATGCAAATCAGGAGACAGAAATAAAAACAACACTTACAGTTAAAGTTTTCCATACCAATTCCACTCACCAATAGCGCTTCACTCCCCAGCAACGGCGCCAGAAAATAGTCTTGATGACCCACAAGTATAGGGGGTGTATCGCAGTACTTTCGATAAATAAGAGTGTCGAACCCAACGAGGAGCAGAAGGTACTAACAAGCAGTTTTGATGAGGATTTCACTGTAAATACTAGCAGACAAGTTTTCAAGGCCAGTTCTTTTGGCGGCTTCTTCGAGAAACTACCCCTCCCCCAGCTTCCTGGAGAAGCCGCCTCAAAATTTTAGTTAGGCTTCCAAACTAGGAAGCTTACATCGAGTTTGGAAGCCCTCTCAAATTTTTGGGTCGGCTTCTCCAGAAAGCTGGGGGAGGGGCAGCTTCTCGGAGAAGCCGCCAAAAGAACTGGGCCTTAGTAGATTTTGATATGAAAGATAAAGAAAGTGCGAGTAAATAGAGCGCGGCAATTATAATTGCACCAAGTGGCCCAATCCTTTTGAGAGCAAAGGACAAGACGGTTCGTTTACTTATGATGACCAAACATTCCTGAGGACACACAGGAATTCTATCTAGTGCTTTCACTTCATATAGATGATTAATCTTTAGTGTTTCGATAAGTGTCGTCTGGGTGAACCTATGCTAATGCACCGCCCTTCCTAGGACTAATACATACTTATGATTATACCCCTGCAAGCATCCGCAAATACAAGAAAGTAATTAAGATAAATCTAACCATAGCCTTAAACTCTGAGATCCTGCTATCCCTCATGCATCGAAATATCAACGGGGGTTTAGATTTTTGTCACTCCGGCAACCCCACAATTAATAATCGAATACATGATGCATTCCCCATGGCCCATAAAGGTGAATTGTCATGCAGTCGACGTTCACATGACACCACTAGAAGAATGGCACCACAACTTAAATATCAAAACATTAAATATTTCTCAACATAGTTCAGTACTAACATCTAGACTTCTCCGATGTCCTCAAGAACATAACAAACTACTCACAACACATCATATGGAACATTATCAGAGTTGATATAATGATGGGTAACAATCTGAGCATAAACCCTAATGCAACGGTTTCACTCAGTAGCATCAATAACAAAAGTAATCAACACCAGAAGAGTTTCCACTATCAAATACACAAGATTCATCCCTAGTTGTTACAGCGGGAATGGAGTGGACCGATGGAGATGGCGGTGTAAGCGATGGAGATGGTGGTGATGATGATGGTGATGGAGTGCAGCTCGATGACGGTGACAATGGCGACGATTTCCCCTTTCCGGGATAGCTGCCGGAGAGCTTTTCTCTCTCTGTCTTCTCCGCCTCGTGGTGTCGGCGAAGAGGATTTTTGTCCATCGTAAGTGTCTTAGGCTTTCGGGGGGATGAAGTACGCGAAGGGGCTCGGCCAGTGGTGGGCCAGGGCGGCCACACCACATGCTCGCACGTCACCAGGGCTGGCCGCACCTGGGCATGGTGTGGGCCCCCTGGGCACCACTTCAAGCTCCCCTTTTGGCCTCCTCCATGATCTGGCAAAATATGATTTTCCAGTTACTCCGTTTGGTCTTCTGAGCTTTGCAAATATTGTATGTCGATGGTGCTTTTTCCAGCAGAATTCAGACTCTGGAGCTCCATCCTTCAATGATCATCAATCATGCAAAATAGATGAAATAACATAAGTATCATCTCCAAATACGAAATATATCAATGAATAACAGTAAATTATGATATAAAATAGTGATGAAAAATGGACGTATCAAAGAACCCCAGAGCTAGAAGACGAGGTGGAAGCGGGCTGCGAGGCGCCCACACCATGTGCTCGCGCGGGTGGGCGCTTACCGCGCCTGGGGGTGGTGTGGCCGACTCGGCCACACCCCCGAGTCCCCCCTCTTGGCTACTTAAGCCATCTGACATAAAAACTTTGGGGGACTAGACACTTTTTCCAAAAAAAATATTTGTGCGCCGCCGCCACCTCGAAACTCAATTCGGGGACCAGAAGTCCCTGTTCCCGCCGCCGGGACAGGGAATCGAAGGGGATCATCGCCATCGTCATCACCAACGCCTCTCCATCAACCATCCATGTTTCCCCCATCCATGTTTGAGTAATCCACCGCTGTAGGCTTTAGGGCGTGGTAGGGATTGGATGAGATCATTCATGTAATAGCTGTAATATCATTAGGTCATTGTGCGTTGTATCTGTTATCGGTGTTTTACGTCATTGTTGCAACTTGTTATGCTTAATGCTTGACACTAGGGCCCGTGTGCCATGATTTCAGATCTGAACATGTTATTATATCATGAAGACAATTATTATTTTAGATCATAACTATGAGTTGTATACACATATTTTTGTCCGGAACCGAAGGCCCCAAAGTGACAATAATTGGGACAGCCGGAGGGGTTGGCTATAATGTGAGGATCACGTGTGTTCACGGAGTGTTAATGCTTTGTTGATGTACTTTATTCATAGGAGTACCTTAATTGCCAGTAGTTTCCCTACAGGCCCTGCTGCAAACGGGTTGGAAGGACAAAAGATGATGTGCAAGTTTCTCATTGCGAGCACGCACAACTAAATTAGAACGCATGCCTATGGTTAATTAATAGTTGGATGCTTTATCTTATTTATCTGCAAATGCCTATGCTTTGATATTACATGAATTATCTTATCCATGCAACGCCCGTACATCTGTCCCTATGCCTACAGTATTTTAATCCTGCTGTCTACTATAATAACAATTGATGTCTTATTTCTACTACTGTTGCTATTTCACTATTGTCACAACTATAAAAATGTTGCTACTGATAAACTGTCTCGAGCAAGTCTATTCACAGGTGCAGCTGAACTGACAATTCATCTGTTAAGACTTATAAATATCCTTTGGCTCCCCTTGTATCAAATCAATAAATTTGGGTTTTACTTCCCTCGAAGATTGTTGCGATCCCCTATACTTGTGGGTCATCAGGGGCAAAGCCTCCAGAACTCTCGTATATATATAGTATAAGACCGTACCAACTATTACATGAACAGGACACGGCAAGGATTCGTATCCAACAAGTATACAGAGTCTAGACTGGTTTCTAACACAGAACACCAGTGATGGTGTGCAGAAGCTCGCTAACCTTGGTCATAAGGGGGGTTGCCTCCTCTTTCTCTTCAAGCGAGAGAGAGTACTCCCATGCCTTCGTCTTCATTGGAGGCGTCCCAGTCGAGAATACAGGACGCACATCCTTGTAACATCCCAATACTTTGGAATGTTTAAAAAACACAAAAATTTAAAACTTTTCTTTTTATTAAAAATAAATTATTAAAATTCCTAAGAAAACCACTATAAAAGACTTCAAACATATTGAAAGGTTTTAATATTTCAAATATCTCAAATAAACATTATTTTCAAAGGTTAGTTCAAGTTAAACATTTCATTATCCATTGTATTTCAAAACCCTTAATATGTAAATTGATGAATGTTTGACAAACTTTCAAACCAATTTCATATAATAAAAAGTTTCTTTATAAGTATTTGAAATTCAACTACATAGCCACAGCTATTCATAAATTAAATTAATATTTACAAGTGTTCTTTGAAACTATTTAAAACATGATCTATTTGCCAAAAGGTTTTCATTCTTTTGACTAAGTTCAAACCATAGTTTTAGAAGTTACAAGTCTATAGTTATAACTTTAAAACTTCATGTATTTAAATTAATGAATTATCCAAATAGGCATTTCATTAGCTTAAAATGATTTTTCATTCATTTTCAAAACATGAAATGATTAATATATTCTAATAAGAAATGAATGAAAAACAAATTTCTTTTCCAAAGTTGATATGAAGTTTTTAAAATGAAATAAGCATAATATGAAACATAATGGTGTACAAAACATTTAGAATTAAAAATGGATTTCATTATATTTCCCATTTACTTCAAATTAATTATATTTAGTTCTTTAATATTATGCCAAAACAAAAATGAATGGTTACTAAAAATGAGTTTTAAGTAACTTTATATCAACCATATAACATTGTGGTAATTTTATAAATTTAATTTAACCCCAAATGAATGTATTAAATTATTAATATCAAAGTTAAACTAAATGAGCAAAATTGCATTTTATGAATAATTCAAATTTATTAATTTTAAGAGGTTTTCAAAATATCCCCACAACTGGTTTAACACAAAGATATTGATTTTACAAATTATAAGAAATTAATTTGACATCATTTGGACATTTAAATCAAAAGATATGAATTGAATAAATAAAATAGAAAAAGAAAATATTTGCTGACGCTCTGTCCAGAAATCGCGCCCCCGATTCCCTCTCCAAATCCGCACGATTAAGGCACGGATTTAACGCTCGGTCGTAGCTATTTAAACCCCATGCCCCTCCTCCGCACCTCCCCTCTCAAACCTTAGCTCGGAACGCCCCCAGGATGCCGAAAAAAGCTCTCCGGAGCAATGCGAGTCCGCCGCCGTTTTTCTCTATTTTCTCGACGAGGTGAGCACGAACGCGACCGAGACCTCCCCCCTCTCTTCACCCTCGATCGTGCGCATCTCCTAAGGCCGTGTGCGTTTGTTTCGTGCAGTAAATTGAGCACCCCGTGCTCGACCGAACCTCACCGGAGGAGGCGCCGCCCCCTCTTTCCGTCCTCGTCGCTCCGGGACGCACGGGAATACGTCGTCGTCTCCCTCGTCTTCCCCACGATGCGCCGCGTCTGAAACTGCCCTCCGTTCATCCGGGGAGGCAGGCCAGCGACCGGAGCGTGCATGCCGGAGCGAGCGCCGCCATCCTCTCCAAGTCCGGCGAGAAGCGCCGCCCCGATTTGGTCAAAGCACTGTAAGCCGTCCGATCCTTTTTCTACGGCCGAGATTAGAACTCGTAACCGAATCGGTAGGATTAGATCTGGACCGCCAGATCCAGATCTGACGACCCAGATCCAATAACTTATCCACGCCGGGTCCCAGTCAGCAGCCCAGTCAGCGTACAGTCAGCGCCCAGTCAGCGCTGACGTGTAAAATCATTTTCACGATTTAATTATTTGGCATTTTTGCAGAAAAGCCCCTGTCTATTCAAACTATCATATATTTTTCTCTGTTTATCCAAATTCAAATATTTTTATATATTTGGAAAGCTATTGACATGTAGATTATTTTAGATCGGCCAAAATTCAAATTTGACTTAGTATAAAATATTCAAATTTCAAATGGGGAATTTGAGTATATTTGTAATAACTTAAAATCTATAAATCCAAAAATTGCAAATAAAATTGTTTTAGAAACTTTGGAATATTAGTAATGTTATGCCTCTGTTATAAAATATTTTTGAGTATTATTTCATGATTTAATAGTTGTTTGTTTAAATTGAATAGTTTGAGTATTTTCAACATAACTATTAATAGAAATATTATTTTGATTAAATCAAATTTCTGTAAATCTAATTAAATGCCCCCTGTCTATTAACACTAATTATAAATTTTTGTTATAAAAATGTAATCATAGGAAACTTTAATCTTATAATTATTCCTTTTATTATATTTTCCAAAAATAGAAATAAACTAAAATTGCATTTATAAATTCATGCATATTTATAGAGAAATCACAAAAGTCATTTTGATGCTTTGTTGTGAATAAAAATTGCATTTCATGCGTAACTTATTTTATTATATAATTATATCCCTCATAGGAAAACCTCTTCATTATTTTTCTCTAAGTTAGAAATAATTTCAACTTAGCATTTTGGTGAAGTGCTACACTTAGACACTTAGTAATTTTCAACATGGAGCTGGAAGACCAATGAAGGACTTAGCCAAACAAGACTCCAGAAGAATCTCCCAGGGAGTGGAAGCACTTAGAAGAAAGATCAAGAACAAGTTCATGAAGACCAACCAGAAATATTTTCTAAGTCTTTCTCCCTCTTTCTTTCTTTTCTCCCTCCTTCTTCTGTTAGACTTCAGGATGACTAAGTAAATCCAAGACCAGCCTCGAGGATACAAGAACCACCAAGTCTGAAGATTTATCAAGTCTATCAAAACTTCAATCAAGACATCATCAAGGAGAATATTACAAGTCTGGAGATGAAGCCTGGAGGACAACTACATCTTTCTTCTATCTTTTCCCTCTTTTCTAAACTTGTCTTTCACATTTGACATAAACAATTTTTGATCATGATATTATCGTCTTGAAGTTTGTTGGATCCTAGCGGCATAGTGAGATGAAACGGCCTGGAAACAAACCTTACATGTCCACGTACATGAGACATGTTCCACAATTTAAGTGGTTGGTCGGGTGTCTGTCTCTCTCACTATAGTGAATGTCTAATTTACAAAGAGTTGATAATAATTGTTGATCATCTTGAAGAAATGACTTAGTATTTACTCTAAATATCTCTACACATCAAGACTAAGCCATTAGAGGGCTTATTCAAGATGATATAAAACAAAATATTTTATTCAACTTATGACCTTAGTCCTTAGTCATTTTTGACCAACACATTTCCTTGCATTAACTTAAAAGATTTTCATGCATGACATGTTTTACTTAGAAGTTTACAAAACTTGTTTGTTCACTAGATATGAGCATGTAGGTTTGATGATTGTTGTTTGTTGATTGTTGTATTGTTGTTTCCTTATATGGTTTAGATTAACGGAGAGCAAACGTTCGTTGTTGAAAAGAGTTTGTGAACAACGACAACATTCAAAGGCAAGTGGCACACCACATAAAGTTCCTATTATTTCTATATGCATTACTTAGTGTATTTTTATATGCATGAGTAGGATAGTATTGCTATGCTAAACCTATGTAGAATTCCCTTACTCTTGTGTCTAGGTTCATATATAATACTTAGTAGATGTATTGATGCTACGCATGATGAAAAGTTTTACAAAATGTTAAGTGACTACTCAGGGTTGTGCTCATGGTTGGCGTCGCCTAGGATGAATGTCTATTCTACTTAGGGCCATGAGCATGGTGATTTTCACCTGAGAGTGCACATCCACTAAGTTAATGAATCCCCTGGGTGGATTGGTTGTATGGTGGCGAAGTTGAGTGGCTACTCAGGTCCATGTCTATGGTTCCTGGAGTACGTGCACTTGTGGATGGCCACCCAGGGAACAGAGGAATCTGAAGAACTCTGAGTGATGATTGCTTCCAGTGCAGCCATTGCCATATGGGCTCTGGCTTGATCAATTATGTTGCGTGGAGTCTGTCTGACTTGACAAGCAGATGTAGGGGGTGTTAGGTGGAACGGGTCAAGGCAGGTGGGGGGGGGGGAATGCTTCTGAAAGATCTCGTCTCATTCTTCTCCTTTCCTTATCACAAATGGTGTGTAAAGGATAAATTAGGTTGAATAGGTACAATGGTGAAAGTGCACAACCTCTGCAGAGTGTAAAACTAAGTACTTAGCCGTGTCCCCGGTACGGACAATTTGAGCAGCTGATCACGGACGTCAACGGAGGATTCCATCATTCCAACTTCAGAAATAAAACTTGATGGGTGAACAAGGCAAGATGAGATTTATGGTATTCATGTCATACTTGTCCTAATTGGAAGAAAGTGTTTTCCAAAGAGATAGGAAAAAATGACTTTATGCAAAATAGCCTTGAACTCTACCAGCCAAATATGCATGTAGGCTATAGAGTTATTCCATTAAGTGTTCACCATAGTGTCACTTGCCAGACTCCATTTTTAATGGAATCTGAACCACGTTGTTGCAATATTTTTCTTATTGCAGATTGATTAAATGACGAGTGAGGTTTCGTTTAAAGGTTTCGAGTCTACAACCAACATGTTTTCGCCTGTGGCAACATGAAGTTGTTGGAGACCCACTGCTATTGTATTTCCGATGTGTACTTTTTCAATGCTAGCTTTATGCTATGCAACTTGTATCGAATATTTTGTAATTCTGGATCATCGATGTAATAAAATTGACGCTTTGTTGTGATATTACATCGTAAACTGTGTGTGCAAATGAATCGATCCAGGGATTTGCACTATACACAGGTATCTGCCTTATTTAAAGTGCAGGTACGCTACAGATGGTATTAGAGCACTGTGTTGCATGTAGGTTCGAAACCCTAGGTTTGGATAGAAATAGGATTTGACCATAGGATTGAAAATCTATTTTATTCACTTTTCTAAAAACAAAACTTTTCATTTTATCATATGAATTTTCTGTTTCATTTTAAATTCTAATACTCTTTCCTCTTCCAAATTTTAGATGGGAGAGTACACTGAGACCGCGTATGCTGGAGTTTTGTCGGATTTCATCTTTGGGAGGCAGCTGTCTAGGTTGACAAGTATATTGAAGCTATCACCGCCCTATTTCCGAGGAAGGAAGGAAGAGACCGACATACCTAATGTGACACGTTGGGAAATCCGCACAATCATGACCCCAGATCCCA
The DNA here is from genome assembly GCA_026929855.1 of Poa annua. Lineage (NCBI taxonomy): Eukaryota > Viridiplantae > Streptophyta > Magnoliopsida > Poales > Poaceae > Poa > Poa annua. The sequence continues at coordinate 77,641,224 of CM049426.1, forward strand.
CGATGCCAGACTTCGAGCCCGTGGACTATGTCACCTACTACCCTGAATGGATTGAAGGAGTGAACATAGCTATGGTGGACTTGATGGCCCGATTGTGTTATAAGTATCGCAACAAGCTGGCACCAGAATCGCCCTTCTGTGCCTTTGGGAAGAGGGATGCGCATGGCCACTCAATGGCTCACACGGGAAATCGCCTGGACCTGCCCATCACTAACAAGATGTTTGAAGACTTGGATTTTCTCATGAACCGTCTGACCAGAAAGGTTCAGCAAGCTTATAACATCATAGATCATGCCCGAGCCGTCATACACGCTAAAACCCAAGAACTCCAGACTTCTGAAACCCTTATTGGCCATATGGAGGAACTCATCCATGAACTATATTTGCAGAATCTTAACAAGGATGAGCAGATCGCCACCCTTGAGGCGCAACTCAATGCACCTCCACCACCGCCAGTAGCTGAAGAAAGTGACCAAGGCACTGGAAATGTGGTAGTAACCGCAGCGGTAAAGGAGAAAGAAGACCCCGAAGAGGTGCTTTCTGAAGAGTCAATTGAGGGAGAAGTCACGCCTGTGGCGAATGACCACGCTATGAAGCGCAAGCGTGAGGAGGAATAAGTGGAGCAATAAAAACCACGTTAGAGGGACCACCATTTATCTCATTTAGCTTATCGTATCGATTCGATGTATTGACCTATCAATATGTGGTATGGCAGTACTATCAATTTGTCTTTCCATGAAATTGGTGTGTTTCGTTTGATAAACGATTAGTTCAATTTCTCAAAAGAAGTTTGAAATTTACACGTATGTGTTGGTTTGTTTTTTAACCTTGTTGCTTGATGCTTGTTAGATGTTGTTTGTAATTATTTGTATTGATCTTCTTATATAAGTTAGAACAAATTGAGTATCAACAAAACTTTTCTTTTAAGGGTGGTAGCCACCCAGATAATTCTAACCAAGCTGCCTTAAACCCAGAGATCCCAAACCATCTTTCTTTTGAGCCTCCCCAATCAGAAAATCCATCCCCTGCTAGTTTCCAGTTTCCATATCGGAAATTTTATTTCTCAAAACATCTCGAGTTATCAGAATCATTCAAGCTTTTGCTTTTCTTTCTAGCCTCTCCGAATCTCGGGGACGAGTTCCTTTTAAGGGTGGTAGTCTGTAACATCCCAATACTTTGGAATGTTTAAAAATCACAAAAATTTAAAACTTTACTTTTTATTAAAAATAAATTATTAAAATGCCTAAGAAAACCACTATAAAAGACTTCAAACATATTGAGAGGTTTTAATATTTCAAATATCTCAAATAAACATTATTTTCAAAGGTTAGTTCAAGTTAGACATTTCATTATCCATTGTATTTGAAAACCCTTAATATGTGAATTGATGAATGTTTGACAAACTTTCAAACCAATTTCATAAAATAAAAAGTTTCTTTATAAGTATTTGAAATTCAACCACATAGCCATAGCTATTCATAAATTAAATTAATATTTACAAGTGTTCTTTGAAACTATTTAAAACATGATCTATTTGCCAAAAGGTTTTCATTCTTTTAAATAAGTTCAAAACATAGTTTTAGAAGTTACAAGTCTATAGTTATAACATTAAAAATTCATGGATTTAAATTAATGAATTATCCAAATAGGCATTTCATTAGCTTAAAATGATTTTTCATTCATTTTCAAAACATGAAATGATTAATATATTCTAATAAGAAATGAATGAAAAACAAATTTCTTTTCCAAAGTTGATATGAAGTTTTTCAAATGAAATAAGCATAATATGAAACTTAATGGTGTACAAAACATTTAGAATTAAAAATAGATTTCATTATATTTCCCATTTACTTCAAATTAGTTATATTTAGTTCTTTAATATTATGCCAAAATAAAAATGAATGGTTACTAAAAATGAGTTTTAAGTAACTTTATATCAACCATATAACATTGTGGTAATTTTATAAATTTAATTTAACCCCAAATGAATGTATTAAATTATTAATATCAAAGTTGACCTAAATGAGCAAAATTGCATTTTATGAATAATTCAAATTTATTAATTTTAAAAGGTTTTCAAAACATCCCCACAACTGGTTTAACACAAAGATATTGATTTTACAAATTTTTAGAAATTAATTTGACATCATTTGGACATTTAAATCAAAAGATATGAATTAAATAAATAAAACAGAAAAAGAAAATACCTTCTGACGTCAGCGATGACGTCACGCTCGTCTTTAAGCTCTGTCCATAAATCGCGCCCCCGATTCCCTCTCCAAATCCGCACGATTAAGGCACAGATTTAACGCTCCGTCGTTGCTATTTAAACCCCCTGCCCCTCCTCCGCATCTCCCCTCTCAAACCCTAGCTCGGAACGCCCACAGGCTGCCGGAAAAAGCTCTCCGGAGCAACGCGAGTCCGCCGTCGTTTTTCTCTGTTTTCTCGACGAGGTGAGCACGAACGCGACCGAGACCTCCTCCATCTCTTCACCCTCGATCGTGCGCATCTCCTAAGGCCGTGTGCGTTTGTTTCGTGCAGTAAATTGAGCACCCCGTGCTCGACCGAACCTCACCGGAGGAGGCGCCGCCCCCTCTTTCTGTCCTCGTCGCTCCGGGACGCACGGGAAGACGTCGTCGTCTCCCTCGTCTTCCCCACGACGCGCCGCGTCTGAAACTGCCCTCCGTTCATCCGGGGAGACACGCCAGCGACCGGACCGTGCACGCCGGAGCGAGCGCCGCCGTCCTCTCCAAGTCCGGCGAGAAGCGCCGCCCCGATTTGGTCAAAGCACTGTAAGCCGTCCGATCCTTTTTCCACGGCCGAGATTAGAACTCGTAACCGAATCGGTAGGATTAGATCTGGACCGCCAGATCCAGATCTGACGGCCCAGATCCAATAACTTATCCACGTCAGATCCCAGTCAGCAGCCCAGTCAGCCTACAGTCAGCGCCCAGTCAGCGCTGACGTGTAAAATCATTTTCACGATTTAATTATTTGGCATTTTTGCAGAAAAGCCCCTGTCTATTCAAACTATCATATATTTTTCTTTGTTTATCCAAATTCAAATATTTTTATATATTTGGAAAGCTCTTGACATGTAGATTATTTTAGATCGGCAAAATTTTAAATTTGACTTAGTATAAAATATTCAAATTTCAAATGGAGAATTTGAGTATATTTGTAATAACCAATGAAAAAAATAGCGCGCTATAACGCCGCTATAGCGCGCTAATAGCATATCTGGGAGCTAAACGCTACGCTATGCATATTTTGCTCGCTACGGTGCTATTCGCGCTAAATTCAGCAATTACGCGCTATAGCACGTATCGACGCTAAATTTTCAACGTCGCGCTATTTTTTCAGAAAAAATTAACATCGGCCCACAATTCTATTTTGGGTTTTTCGGCCCAGCTAAGTCGCTAACTCGCTATAGCCCTCGCAGGCTCGCATCGACATAGCGAACCCTACCTAGCTCCCTCGCCGTCGACTCGCTATAGCCCTCGCAGGCTCCGTCGCGGCGTCGCCTCCTCGCCTCTTCGGGTTGCCATCGCGCTCTGGTCGCCGTCGCGTCCTCGGCTCGCCGTCGCGTCCTCGGCTCCTCGCTGCAATCTGCGGGTTGGTGATGATGAGCTGCAATCTGCAGGTTCTTCTTCTGATTCGGATGATGAAGCCATGACAACGAGTTCATCTGATTCTGGTTGAGCTGGTTGAGCTTCTGCATCGTTGTTGGCTGGCTTCTAAAGTTCTAAGTCCTTATTTATGCTATTCTATAGTCTAGACATTGCTTGTTGTCTGAAATCTGGAATTCTGGTTGTATGAACTATTGAACTATGTTGCTATATGCTGAAATTTGAACCATGTGTAGTGAACGCTATTTGTAAAATAGCGCGCTATTAGCACGCTATTGCGTTCATAGCGTTTTTTGGAAGGCTCCGCTATTTCAAATAGCGCGCTATTTAAAACCTTGGTAATAACTTTAAATCTATAAATCCAAAAATTGCAAATAAAATTGTTTTAGAAACTTTGGAATATTATGTTATGCCTCTGTTATAAAATATTTTTTAGTATTATTTGATGATTTAATAGTTGTTTGTTTAAATTGAATAGTTTGAGTATTTTCAACATAACTATTAATACAAATATTATTTTGATTAAATCAAATTTCTATAAATCTAATTAAATGCCCCCTGTCTATTAACACTAATTATAAAATTTTGTTATAAAAATTTAATCATAGGAATCTTTAATCTTATAATTATTCCTTTTATTATATTTTCCAAAAATAGAAATTAACTAAAATTGCATTTATAAATTCATGCATATTTATAAAGAAATCACAAAAGTCATTTTGATTTTTTCTTGTGAATAAAAATTGCATTTCATGCGTAACTTATTTTATTATATAATTATATCCCTCATAGGAAAACCTCTTCATTATTTTTCTCTAAGTTAGAAATAATTTCAACTTAGCATTTTGGTGAAGTGCTACACTTAAACACTTAGTAATTTTCAACATGGAGCTGGAAGACCAATGAAGGACTTAGCCAAAAAAGACTCTAGAAGAATCTCCCCGGGAGTGGAAGCACTTAGAAGAAAGATCAAGAAGAAGTTCATGAAGACCAACCAAAAATATGTTCTAAGTCTTTCCCCCTCTTTCTTTCTTTTCTCCCTCCTTCTTCTGTTAGACTTCATGATGACTAAGTAAATCCAAGACCAGCCTCGAGGATACAAGAACCACCAAGTCTGAAGATTTATCAAGTCTATCAAAACTTCAATCAAGACATCATCAAGGAGAATATTACAAGTCTGGAGATGAAGGCTGGAGGACAACTACATCTTTCTTCTATCTTTTCCCTCTTTTCTAATCTTGTCTTTCACATTTGACATAAACAATTTTTGATCATGATATTATCGTCTTGAAGTTTGTTGGATCCTAGCAGCATAGTGAGATGAAGCGGCCTGGAAACAAACCTTACATGTCCACGTACATGAGACCTGTTCCACAATTTAAGTGGTTGGCCGGGTGTCTGTCTCTCTCACTATAGTGAATGTCTAATTTACAAAGAGTTGATAATAATTGTTGATCATCTTGAAGAAATGACTTAGTATTTACTCTAAATATCTCTACACATCAAGACGAAAACTTGTTTGTTCACTAGATATGAGCATGTAGGTTTGATGATTGCTGTTTGCTGATTGTTGTATTGTTGTTTGCTTATATGTTTTAGATTAAACGGAGAGCAAACACTCGTTGTTGAAAAGAGTTTGTGAACAACGACAACATTCAAAGGCAAGTGGCACACCTCATAAACTTCCTATTATTTCTATATGCATCACTTAGTGTATTTTTATATGCATGAGTAGGATAGTATTGCTATGCTAAACCTGTGTAGAATACCCTTACTCCTGTGTCTAGGTTCCTATATAATACTTAGTAGATGTATTGATGCTACGCAATTGATGAAAAGTTTTACAAAATGTTAAGTGACTACTCAGGGTTGTGCTCATGGTTGTCGTCGCCTAGGATGAATGTCTATTCTACTTAGGGCCGTGAGCATGGTGATTTTCACCTGAGAGTGCACATCCACTAAGTTAATGAATCTCCTGGGTGGATTGGTTGTATGGTGGCGAAGTTGAGTGGATACTCAGGTCCATGTCTATGGTTCCTGGAGTACGTGCACTTGTGGATGGCCACCCAGGGAACAGAGGAATCTGAAGAACTCCGAGTGACGATTGCTTCCAGTGCAGCCATTGCCATATGGGCTCTGGCTTGATCAATTATGTTGTGTGGACTCTCTTCGACTTGACAAGCAGATGTAGGGGGTGTTAGGTGGAACGGGTCAAGGCAGGTAGGAGGGAAAATGCTTCCGAAAGATCTCGTCTCATTCTTCTCCTTTCCTTATCACAATTGTGTGTAAAGGATAAATTGGGTTGAATGGGTACAATGGTGAAAGTGCACAACCTCTGCAGAGTGTAAAACTAAGTACTTAGCCGTGTCCCCGGTACGGACAATTTGAGCAGCTGATCACGGACGTCAACGGAGGATTCCATCATTCCAACTTCAGAAATAAAACTTGATGGGTGAACAAGGGAAGATGAGATTTATGGTTTTCATGCCATACTTGTCTTAATTGGAAGAAAGTGTTTTCCAAAGAGATAGGAAAAATTGGCTTTATGCAAAATAGCCTTGAACTCCACCAGCCAAATATGCATATAGGCTATAGAGTTATTGCATTTAGTGTCCACCATAGTGTCACTTGCCAGACTACATTTTTAATGGAATCTGACCCACGTTGTTGCAATATTTTTCTTATTGCAGATTGATTAAATGACGAGTGAGGTTTCGTTTAAAGGTTTCGAGTCTACAACCAACATGTTTTCGCCTATGGCAACATGAAGTTGTTGGAGACCCACTGCTATTGTATTTCCGCTGTGTACTTTTTCAATGCTAGCTTTATGCTATGCAACTTGTATCGAATATTTTGTAATTCTGGATCATCGATGTAATAAAATTGATTCTTTGTTGTGATATTACATCGTAAACTGTGTGTGCAAATGAATTGATCCAGGGATTTGCACTATACACAGGTAGCTGCCTTATTTAAAGTGCAGGTACGCTACAATCCTGGTCGACTAGAACATAGAACAATTTTGTTCTCCATCCTTGGGCGGAGTCGACTGCCTTCAAGTTGAAGTAGCGACAGTCGCTGCATACTTGGACCCCAAACCCACCAATAGGGCACGTGCGTCCGTCGCCGCACATGTTGCGCACCTGGAAGATGGACTTCCAAAGTGCCCAGCTAGGGGATACCCCCAAAAAGCACTCGCACAAAACCATAAAACAGACAGTGTGCAAAATACTACTGGGGGTCAGATCATGGATCTGCACCCCATGGGCATACAAAATCCCACGCACAAAATCATGCAGCGGAAGAGGGAAACTATGAGGCAAAAACTACGCAAAACATACGCGCTCGCCGGCACGAGGTTCAGGGAGTACCTCTTTGTTGGTAGGAGCGCGTGCAGCGAGATTATCTGTCAAAGGAAGAAGCCCTGCCTGGCAGAACGCCGCCAGCTTCTTCTTAGTGATGACAGACTTGGTCCAGTCACCAGATGCCTTTTTAAAGCGGCGGCGGGATCCGCTGCAGCAGCTGCCACAGTCGCAGTTCCCTTCTTCTTCTTCTTGCCGGTGTCGGCGTTGCCCACATTCTTCTTTGGAGCCATGGCGGTGAGCAAGGGCAGCAGCAAATAAAAGAGATGAGCGCGCGAGAAGTAAGATGAGCAAGAAGTAGAGGAGGCAAATGGCGGGGTAAGAAAACCTACGGCATCGAGATCTATATTTACCGCAGCGCGAGAGATGATCTTAGCCGTCCACACAAAATCGCTGGGCCACGTGGCGCGCCCAGAGTGCAACCGTCGTAGGCCACGCCGCCCACTACGGACGTAAAAAGACGAGGTCATGATCACGCATGTGGAAAATTTGCCACGTGTGACGCCCCAAAATCGGTACTTTGTAGATTTAAGCGATCCCGCCAAAATCCGCATAATAACGATTTTAGGTCGCCCACCAGACATAATGTGCACGCCGAAACATGCGCATTATGTGGGAGGAATTGTGATAACATTACAACGGTTCCAAAAGATCCACAACAACAATAGAAGATATAATATATACAATAACGACTCGAACGAGTAAAGATACAAAAGATACATTACAAAGATACAAATGACAGTGGAAGCAAAATAGTATCCGACTACGGATAAGATGCAAATTGGACTAAGAGTTCTGAAGATAAGCGATGGCGCCATATCCCTGCCCAACCCAAGACGGAGGGATTCCTAAGCTAACGTCGTCAGACTTCAAACCTGTTGAATGCACATAAAGCACAGCCCAAAAAAAGGGTCAGAGCACTCCCTAGCAAGCAAAACCAACATGCTTACTTTCTACAAGATCTCCCAAAATATAGGGTATGTGGACTTAGCGGCAGCAGCACTAGCAACCTAATAGAGACACACTACAATTTCCGTCTAATTCGAGAGGGATAAGAGAGCGCATAAGTAACCAACTACAGCTAATACCAATCATAACCCATTCTCGGATTAACCCCCTCAACCAAGTATGAGGAAGCAATTCGGAAAACTCACACATTGAACAGTTTTAGTTACCATTTATTGTGAAAGTAATTCGATAGTACCAGTCAAGTTAATAAATATTAGTTAGGTGCAAGTTGTCTAGATCTCATTAGTCCGCAACGCACCAAGTTGTCCATAACCACGGACGCGGCTCATCGATAAGATTATACCCTTCAGGGGTGCACTATTGTACCCATACTCGTTTGATCAACCCAATCAAAAACATTAGGGCCTCTCAACACGACCCGTTCCTTCACTACAGCAAGTTTAAGTGCCACCCATATGAGTTGTTACCCGAGTCAAGAGTCCGGCCGTTACCTCAATTGCGGACTCATTAGTTTGCGTCTACTCTGCTAGGCGGCACAAACCATAGTAGGAACTGTCCGCTTTGCGTCATACCGCCCCTATATGACCCCCCATATCACATAAGATCTCATCAATCATCATCATCATGCACATGCATATGAACAAATGGAAAGCCCGGACTACTTGCGGCACATGGACAAGCTGAAGATCCGTTCAAAGTCGAGGGAGGTTCCATAGGACCTCCCACAAGTGGTTTGTGCGCGCAGACTTGGATTAGGGGAGCAAGATCTCAGTTCCTAGGTCGACACTTAGCAGAGCAAAGCACCTCGCAAGGCCTTCTGTCGGTGCCTTATTATTTAGTTATAATACCAAACAGAAGTTAGCATTTTATTAAGGTAGAACAATCTATCATGCTAAGTAAGTGAAACGTAGGACAGACAGACGACTCGCACAAGCAACTCTAAGCATGCGCTACGACTCGCAAGGCCAACATATAAACATGCAACAGGTAATAGGTTGTGGGGATAAAGCGGTATAGGCTGCAGGATAAACATGTGATAGGATCGTGTCGGCCTAGTGGAGACTGGGGTATGAAGAGCCCACTCCCCCCAGGCGTCGCCCGCGGGCTAATCAGACAAAACGACTAAGGACCAAGCCTCGCCGCTTGGGGAGACCCTCGAGAGGCAATTCCCCTCGATGGCCTGAAGAGGAAGCAAGGGCCTCAAGGGGACCCTCGCTTCAGGAGACCCTCCCCAGGCGCAACGCGCCTGGAGGGAAGTCAACAAGAACCCCTCCACAGACCTCCCCAGGCCTGTGGGGAAACGTCGCGGCCAAGGAAGTACGGCAGGGCGCACATGGCCTCTGCCACGCCCACGTGGTGACGCAGGCGCTCCCGTTGCCGTTTTTGTGATAAAAGGGTCAATAAAGTTGCGCCGCCTGCCCCAGGACTGCCAAGACCTTCCTATCTGGTGATGAAGCAGCTGGACGGCGCAACCCTCCAAGGAGAACGTCATCGCGGGCTCCACCTCAGAGACTGCCGTCCCTGCGGGCAGTACTACACGGTCGGCCGCTGGTCGGCCACCGCGCCCAACTTTATCGATGATGGACATCGTCCATGGACGATCCCGCGGCGGTGGACTCCTGCTCCTCCACGCCATTGTCGTGTGGGAGCCACTTTGGACGCCAAGCGGAAGAAGAACGCCTGCGGCGCCTATAAAAGGAGCAAGACCTCCATCGTAGAGAGCGTCGGCCAATTGCTTGCTACAACACCTGTAAACCCTATCATTACTGAGTAGAATAGCCTCTGGCTGGAGGAGGAAGAAGATCATCGCTTCCCTCCCCAGGCAAGAACCGCCTCAAGGGGGCTCTCGGCAAGCTCTGTTGTACTGTAACCTCCATAGTTCAATACAGACAAGCAGGAGTAGCGGTCTTACCTCCTCTCGAGGGCCGTGAATCTGGGTACGGGCTGGTGTCTATCTCTGTCGTGGGTGTTTCGTCTCCAGGTCCGGTGAGCATCATCGCCGTGCCCCTCGAGGGTCTTGACCTCCGCGTTCAGTCCCCTTCACGAACTACCCTTCAGGAAGTGACTACCCTTGTTCCTAGAGAGTCATAACCCTACATTTGGCGCGCCAGGATGTGGGGTTGAGGCGCGTCAACGACCTTCGACTCGCCTCCGCCCCATGGCGAACACCCGCGCTACCTGCGCCGCCCACGTCAACCGACGCGCGCCTGAAGGAGCGCGCGCCCCACCAGGCGCCACGGCCACTCGCTCACGACGGGGCCAACCCCGCCGTGAAGAGCGCGCCAACTCGGGCCCTCAAGCGGAGGAGCCCGAGCACAACTCCGAGCACCAACAGGACGCGCAGTCGTCACACCCGACGCGGCGCCCGAGCGGCTCTGGCCCTGGCAGGACGGACCCCGCGCCTCACACCGCACTACTCATGGCGTAGGAACTTCTCCGCTACCAGCCCACCGCTGAGGCCCACGAGCAGTGGCTGGAGCGCCTCAACCACCTCATCGGCATCGCCACGACGCGCCTGAAGGGAATATGCCCTAGAGGCACTTAATAAACATAGTTTATTGGCAATATCCCAATCGTTCATTATATGTTTTACACCATGCTATAACTGTATTAAGCGGAAACATTAATACAGGTGTGGTAGATAAACAACCAGGTCCCTAGTAGCCTCTACTAAGACTAGTTTCGTTGCGCGATTGGTGATCGAGGTTTCCCGATCATAGGGCATGGCGCCGGTCGGCAATGTGTAACATCCCAACATTTTATAATGTTCAAAAATCACTAAAATTTAAAACTTTTCTTGTTATTAAAATAAAATAAGAAATGCATAAGAAAGCCAACTATAAAAGACTTCAAGGTTTAATAATTCAAATGTCACAGTTTAAAATATTCTATATTCTCATGTATTTCAAAAACCTTAAAATATAATTTGACAAAAATGTTACAAACTACAATTCATTTTATTTAAAATAAATTAGTTCTTCATAAGTATTTGAATTAAATCACTTAGCCATATCTATTCATAAATACAAGATTATTCAAAATAGTATATAATTACTAAATGGTTTCATTCCTGTAACTAAATTCAAAATATAGTTTGGAAATTATAATCCTATAGTGTATAACTTTAAAACTTCATAAAATTTCAATTAGTGAATTAGCCAAATAAACATTTCATTGGATTAAATGAATTCCATCTATGTATTTTCAGAACATGAAATGATTAATGGATTTTAAATAAGAATAAAATCAAAACAAAAATCCTTTCCAAAGTTGTTATGAAGTTTTCAAATGAATTATCATAATTAAAATATAATGTTGCACAAATTATTTTTCAATTAAAAATGAATACCCTATATTTCACATTTTCCTAAAACCATTATTTATATGTTGTTCTTAATAATATGCCAAGATAAAGATGAATGATTTCAGCAAAACAAGTTTAAATAACTTAAATTCAAACATATTGAAATGTGGGTATTTTACAAATTTATTTTAGCCAAAAGAAAATTTAAATAAGAAATATATCCAAATTTGACTTAAGTGTCAAATTTGTAATTAAGCAATATTTCAAAATATTAATTTTCAAAAATGTTTAAAACACACCTACAACTGGTTTAACAGAGAGATATTAATTTTACAAATTTTTAGAATTTTGTTTGACATCATTTGAAGTTATAAATCAAAAGATATGAATTAAGGAAATAAAATCAGAAAATAAAATGCTGGCTGACGTCATGCTGACGTCAGCGGATCTTCATCTTCCTCAAACCGAACGAACGCAAAAACTGGAGATCGATTCGGAGAAGAAATCTCCTCCGATTCGTGCGGGATTTGGTCTCCGATGCCTCCTATTTATACCCCGGACCCCGCCGCATCTTTTCCCCCTCGAAACCCTAATTAAATCTCGCCGCCAGGCCGCTGGAAAGCTCGCCGGAGTTCATCCAGCGCCGCCGCCGTTTTTCTCCGATCCCGCAACGAGGTGAGCGCTTCCCCGCCCGATACCGCGCTCCTCGTCTCTCCTATTTCGTTGCGCATCTCCTCAAGCCTTGGGGCAAAATTTTGTGCAGCCCAGCGACGGATCCTTGCACGACCCGAGCACATCGGGGTTCCCCGCACCTCCGGCCGCATTCCCACACGACTCCAGGACGAACGAGACGAAGCCGACGCCACCATTCACTCCGCCTTGAAGCGCCGCGTCCGGAGCTGGTCTCCACGCGTTCGGGGAAGCAAGGAATCAACCGGAGCGTCCACGCCGAGCCACGGCGCCGTCGTCCGCGCCATCTCCGGCGAGCTGCGCCGCCACGGTAAGGTCCACGCCTCAGCACCGTCCGATCTGCGATCAAAGGCTAGGATTAGATCATTAAGACGAACCGGTACGGTTAGATGTGATCCATCGGATCTGGATCTAACGATCCAGATTCATCCACTTAACCACGTCAGCGCCGCGTGGCAGCCACGTCACTGCCCAGTCATCTGCCACGTGGAAAACAATTTCCCTAATTAATTTTAATTGGCAATTTTGCAGAAACACCCCTGTCACTTAGATCTCTCACAACTTTTCAACCACAACTCCAAATTTAATAATTTTTATATATTTGGAAAGCTCTGGATGTGTAGAATAATTTGGATCAGACAAAATTCAAATTTGACTTAGTATAAAATATTCAAATTTCAAATGGAGAATTTGAGTATATTTATAATAACTTTAAATCTATAAATCCAAAAATTGCAAATAAATATGTTTTAGAAACTTTAGAATATATGTAAATTAATACCACTGATATAAAATAGTTTGGAGTAAATTTTGAATGATTTCATAGTTGTGTGTTTAAATTGAATGGTTTGACTAATTTTGAAATAACTTTTAATAGAAACATTAATTTTGATTAAATCCAATTGCAATAGATTTAATTAAATGCTCTCTGTCTATTCATATTAATTATAAGATTTTGTTATAAAAATTTAGTCATAGGAAACTTTAATCTTATAATGATTCCTTTTATTTTATTTTCCAAAACTAGGAATTTATTTAAATTGCATTTATAAACTCATGCATATTTATAAAGGAAATCACAAAAGTGATTTCGATGTTTCTTGTGATTTAAGATTTCATTTCATTCATAGCATATGTTATATTGTAGATATAATTCTCAAAGGAAAACCCCTCTTCAATAGTTTCTCTAAGTTAGGATTATTTTCAAACTTAGTATTTTGTGAAAAGTGCTATGCACTAGACACTTAGTAGTTTTCAAGATGGAGCTAGAAGACCATGGAAGGACTTAGCCAAAAACAAGACTTCAGAAGTATCCTCAAGGAGAAGGAACACTTAGAAGAAAATCAAGAAGAAGATCATGAAGACCAACCAGAAATATTTTCCAAGTCTTGTTCTCTCTCTCTTTCTTTTCTCTGAGACTTCATGGAGGACTTAGAAGAAAACAGACTCTGGAAGCATCCTCAAGATGTCAAGCACTTAGAAGAAAAGTGAGAAGAAGTTCAAGAAGGCCAACTCCCTTTTAATCTCCAAGTCTTTCTCTCTGTCTTTTCTTCACCTCTGAGATTTCATGAAGACTAAGTAAATCCAAGATCAGCCTCGAGGACACAAGAATCATCAAGTATGAAGATTCATCAGGACTACCCAGAACTTCAATCAAGACATCATTAAGGAGAATACTACAAGTCTGGAGATGAAGCCTGGAGGACAACTACATCTTTCTTTCCATCTTCTCACTCTTGTCTAATCTTGTCTTTTAGACTTAGTCAAAGTTTGATCATGATGTTATCATCTTGAAGTTGTTGGATCCTAGCAGCATAGTGGGATGAAGCGGCCTGGAAACAAACCTTACATGTCCACGTACATGAGACCTGTTCCACAATTTAAGTGGCTGGCCGGGTGTCTGTCTCTCTCACTATAGTGAATGTCCAATTTACAAAGAGTTGATAATAATTGTGATCAACTTGAACAAATGACTTAGTATTTTTCTCTAAGTATGTTGCACATCATGGCTAAGCCATTAGAGTGCTTATTTCAAGAAGAGATAAAATAAAGTATGTTTAGCCAACTTAAGACTTTAGCCTTAGTCCTTTTGGACCAACCAAATTGCCTTGCATAACTTAAAAGATTTCCATGGCATGAAAATGTATTCCTAGCCCTTAGTAATATTTTACATATCATGCATAAACATATTTTCCTTAGAAAGTTTTATAAACTTATTTATTCATTTAGTATGTGTTTGTTTGCATTGTGGATTTGTGCTTGCTGTTGATTGTTGTATTGTTGCTTGCTTATATTGTTTAGATTAAACGGAGAGCTAACGTTCGTTGTTGAAAAGAGTGTGTGAACAACGAGAACATTCAAAGGCAAGTGGCACACCTCATAAACTTCCTATTTTTATGCATTACTTAGTGTATTTTTATATGCATGTGTTACTATGCTAAACCTGTAGAATCCCTTATTCCTGTGTCTAGGTTCCTATGTCATACTTAGCAGAAATATTGATGCTATGCAATTGATGAAAGATTTTATAAAAGGTTAAGTGACTACTCAGGGCTGTGCTCATGGCTGTCTTCGCCTAGGATGAATTTCTATTCTACTTAGGGCTGTGAGCATGGTGATTTTTACCTGAGAGTGCACATCCACTAAGTTAATGAAACACCTGGGTGGTAATTGGTCGGATGGTTTATGTTGAGTGGCTTTTGGGACTATGCTTGTGGTTGTCTTCGCCTAGGATGAATTTCTATTCTACTTAGGGCCATGAGTATGGTGGTTTTCACCCAGAAGTACACTTGAGAACGGCCACCCAGGAACTGAGGAATCTGAAGAACTCCGAGTGACGATTGCTTCCAGTGCAGCCATTGCCATATGGGCTCTGGCTTGATCAATTATGTTGCGTGGACTCTCTCCGGCTTGACAAGCAGATGTAGGGGGATGTTAGGTGGAACGGGTCAAGCCAGTATGGGGAGGGAAAATGCTTCTGAAAGATCTCGTCTCATTCTCTCCTTTCCTTATCACAAATGGTGTGTAAAGGATACTTTGGGTTGAATGGGTACAATGGTGAAAGTGCACAACCTCTGCAGAGTGTAAAACTAAGTACTTAGCCGTGTCCCCGGTTACGGACAATTTTGAGCAGCTGATCAAGGACGTCAACGGAGGATTCCACCATTCCAACTTCAAAAGTAAAACTTGATGGGTGAACAAGGGTAGAATGAGACAGTGGATTTCATGCCACGGATGTCTCGAATAGAAGAAAAGTGTTTTCAAAAGAATAGGAAAAATTGGCTTTATGCAAATTAGCCTTGAGCTCCACCAGCCAAATATTCATATAGGCTTTAGAGTTATTCCATAAGTGTCCACTATAGTGTCACTTGCCAGACTCCATTTTTAATGGAATCTGACCCACGTTGTTGCAATATTTTTCTTATTGCAGATTGATCAGATGACGAGTGAGGTTTCGTTTAAAGGTTTCGAGTCTACAACCAACATGTTTTCGCCTGTGGCAGCATGAAAGTTATAGAGGCTCACTGCTATTGTATTTCCGCTGTGTACTTTTCAAAGCTAGCTTTATGCTATGCAATTTGTAAAGAATATTTTGTAACTCTGGATCATCGATGTAATAAAATTGACCTTTGTTGTGATATTACATCGTAAACTGTGTGTGCAAATGAAACGATCCAGGGATTTGCACTATACACAGGTATCTGCCTTATTTTGAGAGCAGGTACGCTACAGATGGTATCAGAGCACTGTGTTGCCTGTAGGTTCGAAACCCTAGGTTTGGATAGAAATAGGATTTGACCTTAGGATTGAAAATCTATTTTTCTTCACTTTTCTAAAAACAAATCTTTTCACTATGTCTTTCTCGTATTCTCATCTACTATCAACCTTCTAAAAACCTCTTATCTTTTTCTAGATGACCATGTTCTTATAGTCTAAGTCTGATTCTGCTGGCTCATATGGAAAAGCTACGATTAATCATGAAGTCTGCATATATGGAAGACCACTGAAGAACCAGGATTCGACCAACACTTCTAAGATATCCAAGAAAGTTGAACGAGAGCTTGAAGCAGTCATGAAGGAGGTAGATTTGACCACCACCAAAAATAGAATGACGATATCGTGTTAGTGTATTGATCATATCAACTTGGCTATATGACAATACTAGATTGTTTGTTAGTTTTGAACCTTATTGCTTGATGTTTGTTAGATGTTGTTTGTAGTGGATTATCTTGATTTATGGTTGTGCATTAGGATGTTGAATTATCAACAAAACTTTTCTTTTAAGGGTGGTAGCCACCTAGAAAATTTAAACACAGTCACTTAAACACAGAGATCTCAAACTATCCTTCTTTCATCCTTCAAATCAGAAAAACCATTCACTGTCAAGTTTTCAAGTTTCCTTGTCAGAAATTTCATTTCTCAAAACATCTCGAGTTATCAGAATCATTCAAGCCTTGCTTTCTTTTCTAGCTTCTCCGAATCTCGGGGACGAGATTCCTTTTAAGGGTGGTAGTCTGTAACATCCCAACATTTTATAATGTTCAAAAATCACTAAAATTTAAAACTTTTCTTGTTATTAAAATAAAATAAGAAATGCATAAGAAAGCCAACTATAAAAGACTTCAAGGTTTAATAATTCAAATGTCACAGTTTAAAATATTCTATATTCTCATGTATTTCAAAAACCTTAAAATATAATTTGACAAAAATGTTACAAACTACAATTCATTTTATTTAAAATAAATTAGTTCTTCATAAGTATTTGAATTAAATCACTTAGCCATATCTATTCATAAATACAAGATTATTCAAAATAGTATATAATTACTAAATGGTTTCATTCCTGTAACTAAATTCAAAATATAGTTTGGAAATTATAATCCTATAGTGTATAACTTTAAAACTTCATAAAATTTCAATTAGTGAATTAGCCAAATAAACATTTCATTGGATTAAATGAATTCCATCTATGTATTTTCAGAACATGAAATGATTAATGGATTTTAAATAAGAATAAAATCAAAACAAAAATCCTTTCCAAAGTTGTTATGAAGTTTTCAAATGAATTATCATAATTAAAATATAATGTTGCACAAATTATTTTTCAATTAAAAATGAATACCCTATATTTCACATTTTCCTAAAACCATTATTTATATGTTGTTCTTAATAATATGCCAAGATAAAGATGAATGATTTCAGCAAAACAAGTTTAAATAACTTAAATTCAAACATATTGAAATGTGGGTATTTTACAAATTTATTTTAGCCAAAAGAAAATTTAAATAAGAAATATATCCAAATTTGACTTAAGTGTCAAATTTGTAATTAAGCAATATTTCAAAATATTAATTTTCAAAAATGTTTAAAACACACCTACAACTGGTTTAACAGAGAGATATTAATTTTACAAATTTTTAGAATTTTGTTTGACATCATTTGAAGTTATAAATCAAAAGATATGAATTAAGGAAATAAAATCAGAAAATAAAATGCTGGCTGACGTCATGCTGACGTCAGCGGATCTTCATCTTCCTCAAACCGAACGAACGCAAAAACTGGAGATCGATTCGGAGAAGAAATCTCCTCCGATTCGTGCGGGATTTGGTCTCCGATGCCTCCTATTTATACCCCGGACCCCGCCGCATCTTTTCCCCCTCGAAACCCTAATTAAATCTCGCCGCCAGGCCGCTGGAAAGCTCGCCGGAGTTCATCCAGCGCCGCCGCCGTTTTTCTCCGATCCCGCAACGAGGTGAGCGCTTCCCCGCCCGATACCGCGCTCCTCGTCTCTCCTATTTCGTTGCGCATCTCCTCAAGCCTTGGGGCAAAATTTTGTGCAGCCCAGCGACGGATCCTTGCACGACCCGAGCACATCGGAGTTCCCCGCACCTCCGGCCGCATTCCCACACGACTCCAGGACGAACGAGACGAAGCCGACGCCACCATTCACTCCGCCTTGAAGCGCCGCGTCCGGAGCTGGTCTCCACGCGTTCGGGGAAGCAAGGAATCAACCGGAGCGTCCACGCCGAGCCACGGCGCCGTCGTCCGCGCCATCTCCGGCGAGCTGCGCCGCCACGGTAAGGTCCACGCCTCAGCACCGTCCGATCTGCGATCAAAGGCTAGGATTAGATCATTAAGACGAACCGGTACGGTTAGATGTGATCCATCGGATCTGGATCTAACGATCCAGATTCATCCACTTAACCACGTCAGCGCCGCGTGGCAGCCACGTCACTGCCCAGTCAGCTGCCACGTGGAAAACAATTTCCCTAATTAATTTTAATTGGCAATTTTGCAGAAACACCCCTGTCACTTAGATCTCTCACAACTTTTCAACCACAACTCCAAATTTAATAATTTTTATATATTTGGAAAGCTCTGGATGTGTAGAATAATTTGGATCAGACAAAATTCAAATTTGACTTAGTATAAAATATTCAAATTTCAAATGGAGAATTTGAGTATATTTATAATAACTTTAAATCTATAAATCCAAAAATTGCAAATAAATATGTTTTAGAAACTTTAGAATATATGTAAATTAATACCACTGATATAAAATAGTTTGGAGTAAATTTTGAATGATTTCATAGTTGTGTGTTTAAATTGAATGGTTTGACTAATTTTGAAATAACTTTTAATAGAAACATTAATTTTGATTAAATCCAATTGCAATAGATTTAATTAAATGCTCTCTGTCTATTCATATTAATTATAAGATTTTGTTATAAAAATTTAGTCATAGGAAACTTTAATCTTATAATGATTCCTTTTATTTTATTTTCCAAAACTAGGAATTTATTTAAATTGCATTTATAAACTCATGCATATTTATAAAGGAAATCACAAAAGTGATTTCGATGTTTCTTGTGATTTAAGATTTCATTTCATTCATAGCATATGTTATATTGTAGATATAATTCTCAAAGGAAAACCCCTCTTCAATAGTTTCTCTAAGTTAGGATTATTTTCAAACTTAGTATTTTGTGAAAAGTGCTATGCACTAGACACTTAGTAGTTTTCAAGATGGAGCTAGAAGACCATGGAAGGACTTAGCCAAAAACAAGACTTCAGAAGTATCCTCAAGGAGAAGGAACACTTAGAAGAAAATCAAGAAGAAGATCATGAAGACCAACCAGAAATATTTTCCAAGTCTTGTTCTCTCTCTCTTTCTTTTCTCTGAGACTTCATGGAGGACTTAGAAGAAAACAGACTCTGGAAGCATCCTCAAGATGTCAAGCACTTAGAAGAAAAGTGAGAAGAAGTTCAAGAAGGCCAACTCCCTTTTAATCTCCAAGTCTTTCTCTCTGTCTTTTCTTCACCTCTGAGATTTCATGAAGACTAAGTAAATCCAAGATCAGCCTCGAGGACACAAGAATCATCAAGTATGAAGATTCATCAGGACTACCCAGAACTTCAATCAAGACATCATTAAGGAGAATACTACAAGTCTGGAGATGAAGCCTGGAGGACAACTACATCTTTCTTTCCATCTTCTCACTCTTGTATAATCTTGTCTTTTAGACTTAGTCAAAGTTTGATCATGATGTTATCATCTTGAAGTTGTTGGATCCTAGCAGCATAGTGGGATGAAGCGGCCTGGAAACAAACCTTACATGTCCACGTACATGAGACCTGTTCCACAATTTAAGTGGCTGGCCGGGTGTCTGTCTCTCTCACTATAGTGAATGTCCAATTTACAAAGAGTTGATAATAATTGTGATCAACTTGAACAAATGACTTAGTATTTTTCTCTAAGTATGTTGCACATCATGGCTAAGCCATTAGAGTGCTTATTTCAAGAAGAGATAAAATAAAGTATGTTTAGCCAACTTAAGACTTTAGCCTTAGTCCTTTTGGACCAACCAAATTGCCTTGCATAACTTAAAAGATTTCCATGGCATGAAAATGTATTCCTAGCCCTTAGTAATATTTTACATATCATGCATAAACATATTTTCCTTAGAAAGTTTTATAAACTTATTTATTCATTTAGTATGTGTTTGTTTGCATTGTGGATTTGTGCTTGCTGTTGATTGTTGTATTGTTGCTTGCTTATATTGTTTAGATTAAACGGAGAGCTAACGTTCGTTGTTGAAAAGAGTGTGTGAACAACGAGAACATTCAAAGGCAAGTGGCACACCTCATAAACTTCCTATTTTTATGCATTACTTAGTGTATTTTTATATGCATGTGTTACTATGCTAAACCTGTAGAATCCCTTATTCCTGTGTCTAGGTTCCTATGTCATACTTAGCAGAAATATTGATGCTATGCAATTGATGAAAGATTTTATAAAAGGTTAAGTGACTACTCAGGGCTGTGCTCATGGCTGTCTTCGCCTAGGATGAATTTCTATTCTACTTAGGGCTGTGAGCATGGTGATTTTTACCTGAGAGTGCACATCCATTAAGTTAATGAAACACCTGGGTGGTAATTGGTCGGATGGTTTATGTTGAGTGGCTTTTGGGACTATGCTTGTGGTTGTCTTCGCCTAGGATGAATTTCTATTCTACTTAGGGCCATGAGTATGGTGGTTTTCACCCAGAAGTACACTTGAGAACGGCCACCCAGGAACAGAGGAATCTGAAGAACTCCGAGTGACGATTGCTTCCAGTGCAGCCATTGCCATATGGGCTCTGGCTTGATCAATTATGTTGCGTGGACTCTCTCCGGCTTGACAAGCAGATGTAGGGGGATGTTAGGTGGAACGGGTCAAGCCAGTATGGGGAGGGAAAATGCTTCTGAAAGATCTCGTCTCATTCTCTCCTTTCCTTATCACAAATGGTGTGTAAAGGATACTTTGGGTTGAATGGGTACAATGGTGAAAGTGCACAACCTCTGCAGAGTGTAAAACTAAGTACTTAGCCGTGTCCCCGGTTACGGACAATTTTGAGCAGCTGATCAAGGACGTCAACGGAGGATTCCACCATTCCAACTTCAAAAGTAAAACTTGATGGGTGAACAAGGGTAGAATGAGACAGTGGATTTCATGCCACGGATGTCTCGAATAGAAGAAAAGTGTTTTCAAAAGAATAGGAAAAATTGGCTTTATGCAAATTAGCCTTGAGCTCCACCAGCCAAATATTCATATAGGCTTTAGAGTTATTCCATAAGTGTCCACTATAGTGTCACTTGCCAGACTCCATTTTTAATGGAATCTGACCCACGTTGTTGCAATATTTTTCTTATTGCAGATTGATCAGATGACGAGTGAGGTTTCGTTTAAAGGTTTCGAGTCTACAACCAACATGTTTTCGCCTGTGGCAGCATGAAAGTTATAGAGGCTCACTGCTATTGTATTTCCGCTGTGTACTTTTCAAAGCTAGCTTTATGCTATGCAATTTGTAAAGAATATTTTGTAATTCTGGATCATCGATGTAATAAAATTGACCTTTGTTGTGATATTACATCGTAAACTGTGTGTGCAAATGAAACGATCCAGGGATTTGCACTATACACAGGTATCTGCCTTATTTTGAGAGCAGGTACGCTACACAATGGAAGTCATATCGTTAGGTGTAACGATGTGATGGACATACCCAGTATTTATAGGACATAGTCGTTACGCCTTAAGACCGTGAGATCAACTCTTATTGTTATCCCTGGAAGATACTTTGATCGCACCAAACCTCATATCTTATATAGTGTGACAATGATAGGTGATACTTTTGGGTATCGGAAGGAGGTAGTTGAGACGAGGGGTCAACAGCGGGATTTGTCAGTCCGCATAGCCGGATAGATACTCTAGGGCCCACTCGGTGAGATTATGTCAAATGAGTTTGCAAACATGTGACTAGGTCACCAGCTGACATAATATCACGGACGAGTAGAAGATAGTGTTGTCGGTAACGAGATCATGCTAGGTATGGAGATATCTGAGAATGATGCTCGGACACGCTAAGTATCGTCATGACAAAGGGTTTAAGACTAGACGTCCAGGTTTGATAGATGAAAGTCATTCGTTATATCACAGGGATTAATTCATGGGGTCCAGGCCTACGAGTTAGTCGTTGATCATAGAGGAGTCTTGATCATACCTGTTATTATATCGAACCGCTAGGGTAACACACTTAAGGGGTTTCGACAAGACAACCGGAAAGGAAAGAGATCACCGGGAACGTCCTGGGAATGGTCTGATGGAGATCGGGCAGCGACGAAAGAGTTTTCGGAGCTAGAATAAATTCTATAAAATATGTTTGATATTAATTAGTGTAATTAATGATTAAATATGATTTTATATATTTATTTTCGAATTTTTAAAGGATGGTTTCCCTAAATGGGTCTTCTGGTGGAAAGAAGGCCCATGAGGGGGGAGAGTCCCCCCAGGGCTTTGGATTGAGGGAGGGCCGGCCTAGGTGGGCCAAATGGGGCCCACCTAGGGCCGGCGCACTGCCTTGGCCGCACCAGGCATGTGGGGATAGTCCCACATTGCCTGGCTGGCAAGGTTGGCTCCCCCTGGGAGCCTATATAAGAAGGGGCACCCCTGGCCTTTTAATTCACCAATTAATTCCCTAATTCTCTCTCGATCTCGTGATTCCCTTTGTCGGAGTCGCGCCGAGTAAAGGAGGGGGATCTCTTCCACCATAGCCCGCTGCAGCGCTGCTGGTGTTCCGGTCCAAGTCTTCCGCTGCTCGTCCTGGACTGGAGCTTCGGAGGTCGTCGTCTCCACCGTGTGTGTGTGTGACGCCCTGCGAGGTGCTGCGCTAGCGGTACTCGGAGGCCTACTTCCTCCACCCGACCTTGAGGTCATCTTCGTCGTCTTCGTCGCGCCGAGTTCTCCGCGACCTAGAGGTCGGCTACGTCGTCTTCGTCGTCAACGCTTGTGCGGGAGCGTAATCCCCGCTATTCGGTCTACGAGGGTATGTATTCCGATCTCCGCCGTACTTCTATATCTGCATAGTGTAGATTTTGGCTAGTTTAAGGATATCGTTGCTAGGAAAAAAATTGTTTTCTGCACACGATCCCCTTCAGTGGTATCAGAGCCGATCTATCGCAGATATAGCTATACGCTGTTAGAACTCGTGTTCTGCACGGGGGCACCGTTCCTGTTATTTGCTACCCTCTAGCGTGCACTTGTGATTCCAGCGGCATCGAGTTGATGAAGCGGCCCGGACCGACTTCACGCGTATACTTACGCGAGACTGGTTCCACTACTGACATACGGCTTGTGCCGTATCTGTGGCTGGCGGGTGCCTGTTTCTCTCTCTTTAGTTGGCTTTGCATTTTCAATGGCGGGCCGGAAAGGGATGCTTAAACATGCAATTACTGGATCGTTGTTGTGGTCATAAGGTTCGTAGGTATGAAGCGGTTCTATTTACGAAAGCCCCAAGCCACGTAAAATATGCAAAAGATAAAGTAGAAGCGTCTAACTTTATTTTGCAGGGGCTATGTGATATGGTCAAGGTAGGTTTATTAAATTGTTTATAAACTGCGGGCGCTAAGAAGACCATGGCGCAATGGACTATATCACATTGCATTACATTTGATGTTTTGTGTGCATCTTATATTGTGTGATTGTATATATAGTATATATTAGTTACACGGCGGTAGCTATATAAGATGATCCCTTCAAAATACCACTAGTGTTCTCCCTCCAATGTGCACCACCAAGAAAGTTCTACGTTATGAGGCAGGCCGTGATGATCGGGTGTCAGACATCTCGTCGTTCGCATACAGTGGGTGTAAGCCATGTTGCACAAGCGTCAGCGTGGAGGTTTTTGGTGGCGAGCCTAGCATATTCAGAAATATGGCCTCGGAACAGGGAGACCGAAAGGTCGAGCACGAGTCACAAAATTGGTGTGGCGGACTTTTGTCTACTCTTGAAGTTGTGCCGCCGGCTCTGATGATGAGGGGTGGTGCAATGGATGGGGGTCGTGTAATCGCTTAAACGACCAGGAGGGATGTTCGTTTTAGTGGGAGTTTGGATTGTTATTTTCTAAAATACTAGAACTCAAAATATAATGAATAGAGTCTGTTTTGCAAACCTTTGTAGATATTAACCATTGTGATAGCATCTTTTCAAATTAGGCGCATTCCTGCGATTGAGAAACTTAAAAGGTTGGGTCCAAACTTCATAGTTTTATACTTTAGCTTGAGTATACTCCTTGTTTAAACCGTTAGCTCTTTGTGCTACAATACCCGCTAGGAGATAAACCCGGAGATTCCGCTAACAAAAGATAATTTGGATTATCGGATTTTGTGCGGATGATATCATCATAGTCCAGTGTATGCTATGATCTCTGCCATAAAGAACCAACGGTGGGTACGAGTTTTTAGATCGCGAACATATGATATGGTCGCTAAACTCGGGGTACCCCAAACGTTGGGTTGATGAAGTTTATCAGTACGTTGACTGATTGTCTTCTCAACCAAGATGGAAGAGAATACACACATTGAGGGAGCACGTGGCGGTCATACTTAATGACATATGTTCATGCTTAATGAACATTGAGACGCCTCGCTCAGCTCAATCACTGGATGACAGACATCGTTGCCAAGTGCAAATCCTCTGTCATAGACTATGTCATGCAAGGGGAATCTCACCTTCATGGTTCTTGATTACGGTGGAAGTATCAAAAAAATGAAACAGATCGCTGGAAGTCATCAATGATGATGGTGTATATATGATATACATGTTATGAATGTTTTAGCTAAGCAAGTACTCGCAGTAGTGACTAAGTTTTGAACTAGTCATGTTTTGTGAAAAACCAGGTTTACTGCTTGAATAGCTTGAAAGGATGAGGCGATATTGCGTGTTGATAATGGCAATCAAGTTGTTGTGATGGCCATAGACACTCTCCCTCTAGATCTACCATTTGGGTAAATTCTTTATGATCGCCTGTTAGTATGATCGTTACAAGTGTGTCTCCTCTAGCGAGACACTTGTTCATACATGATAGTGACAAATTGGTGTCCTATATTTAACAAGTAATGATCATATGCCGATTTGAATTTAGATGGTAGAAGCTCCCACATTCATAATATTAATGCCAAAGGATACAAACTTAATAAAGACACCACATATGTGTGGCACTACCGTTTAGTCATGTCAATGTTATATGCATTAGCTCCACACTGGATGGACCTACAAGTCCTAAGATTTTATCTTTTGACACTTGCAAAATAACTGTGACACCATTTTCAGAAAGCGGGCATATAACTTATTGATAGTACATAGAGATGTATGTGGTTCAATGAAGTAATTGACGGGTAGTGGAGACCTTTATTTAGTGAGCTTCACTGAACGTTTTGAGTATAGCTTGTTGAGAATCGTGCATTTTGGTGTATGTGAATCAATGAAGTACTTTAACGTGTAGTGGAAGTCTTTATTTCATAGACTTCATGAACATTCGAATAGATATATGGATATCCACTCGGGGAATGTTGGCCTGGAAATTTTGATTCAATCAAACAAGTCCAGAATGAAGTAGGAAATAAAGTTAACAAGAAAATCAAATTCCCGCGATGCAAATCGAGGAAATAAAGATTTGAGTTATAATGTTGGCACATCATTGGAAGACTTGTGAGAAGAGTTCCACAAATTACGTCGCATGGAACACCATAGTGTCATGGTGTGTTAGGACGTCGTAATTACACCCTATCGGATAGTGTGTGGTAAATAAATCTCTTACCGAATTATTGTGATCATTAGAGTCATATTGTAGAAACATAAACACTCACGTTAGCAAATAGGGAAACCATTTGAATCCATGGAGACAATACCATACGAGTGATGGCATGGCTTTTAGCCTGGATTGTCGTTTCAGCAATTTAGTGTTTCGATGTAATCGAACCTAAAATGGATTAATCTTTGTAGTATACCCTACCTAAAGAGTTAGTTGGGTACATGTCTCACGACATAGACAAAATCATTGCCGGGATATACCTTGCGAAAGAAATAGTTTCTTGTCCGAAGGTATAAGTGAGAAAGAAAGTAGAGCAAGAGGAAGTTGGTGAACTTCTTCTCCAGACATCAGAGTGGTGCAACCGAAAGTGTTTTCGGTGTCAGGCTCCACAGCTTGAAAAAGCTGATGATTCAAGATCATGATGTTCTGAGCTCATACTAAGAGTGTAGGCATACGAGGTTGTGTTCCACACTGTGTGTTACGAAAATCTTGCTATGAAGGTCATATTAATGGAATATGATAGACCTACGAACTACGAAGAAGAGATGGTGAACCTAAGTCCGAGAAATAGCTGTGAGTCATTTATGATCCGAAATAAAATCCATATACGATTACCAGGTAATGACTTAAGAGATCTTGTTGATGGCATCTAGGATGTTGATAGTATATGGAGTTTTATGAGATAGTAGATATTGAGCAGATTCGATTTGTCGTGAAACAGTTCCGACAGACCACATGAGAAAACCTATAATTGTGATCAATTACTATAATTTCGAATAAGAAATTGATAGATGGATGAGAAAACCATGGTTCTTAATAGTGTAATTAAGAATGGTTTGTAATCCTGAGGATGCTAAACATGTGTGCAAACTTCGGTTGTCCATTCATGGGCAGAAGCAAGCATATCGGAGCTGGAATCTTCACTTTGATAATGTGATCAAAGGATTTTGGAGTTGTCCAAAAATAGTTGAAGAAACCTACATTTGCAAAGAAGTGAGTGGGAGCAAAGTAGCTTTCCTTGATCTTATATGCGGAAGGCATATTTGAGTGGGAGCTAAGTAGCTTTCCTTGATCTTATATGTGGAAGGCGTATTTGAGTGGGAGCTAGGTGTCATTTGTGATTTTGTATGTAGCGACATATTGAATGACACAGATCCTCTAGTAGAGTGTAAAGGATTATTTAAGTGATTAAATTTTCTATGAAATGAAGTTAGGAGTATTAGGCATCCGATTTATAATTGTATAGATCAGAAGGGGCTTAATAACATTAGGTCGGAATATTTCCTAAGTCAAGATTCTGAAGTGTTTCAGAATAGGACAAGCAAAGAAAGAGGTTCTTGCTTGTTTGACTAGGTAAAATATTAAGTTTATCTTGGCATTTTCAGTTATAGCAAATGATGTTCGACATTATCTATGTATCAGTCATAGATGCTATCAGATTGAAAGCTCGACTTAGTGTGACCCAAGTTCTTGGTTGAAGAACAGGTTCTAGAGTGATCCTTGTGTGGATCAATGAACAAACGTTAAGTTTATTCTTCAGTGTCTATGAGAACTGAATATATGTTTTCTATTAAAGGGTAAGAGTGGAAAGACAACTTGCCGTAAAGCGGTTACGATGATGCAAGTTATTACACTGACCCATACGACTAGAAATCTCATATAGGAGATGTCTTTTATTTTGAAGATAGACATGGTTAGTTTGCGAAGTCGCATATGAATGCACGGTCGCATAATCTACATAGGTATAGAAATATATCGCGACTTCAGAAGTAGCAAGTGTGATTGGACTGAGCAGTTTTCCGAGCGTAGGTGGTCTCCTTAATAGATCTCTTAGACTTTTAAGGCGCATGCTACGCGAATGCTCGAGTCTCACTCCATCCACTAGGATATATTTCACCGTCATCGTAAGATACGGGATGATGTCAAACTAGGTGACATAGAAGTGTTGCAAAGCACATATAGATCTCAATGTGTGAGATCTATTGACTGTATTCCTCTTCCACGAGGCGAGCAGGCACCAAGATGCTATGGGTGTGGAGCTTTTACCAAGTTGTAAACTAGATTAAGTGTTACTCTAGTGCAAGTGGGAGACTGAAGGGAATATGCCCTAGAGGCACTAAATAAACATAGTTTATTGGCAATATCCCAATTGTTCATTATATGTTTTACACCATGCTATAACTGTATTAAGCAGAAACATTAATACAGGTGTGGTAGATAAACAACCAGGTCCCTAGTAGCCTCTACTCAGACTAGTTTCGTTGCGCGATTGATGATCGAGGTTTCCTGATCATAGGGCATGGCGCCGGTCGGCAATGGAAGTCATATCGTTAGGTGTAACGATGTGATGGACATACCCAGTATTTATAGGACATAGTCGTTACGTCTTAAGACCGTGAGATCAATTCTTATTGTTATCCCTGGAAGATACTTTGATCGCACCAAACGTCATATCTTATATAGTGTGACAATGATAGGTGATACTTTTGGGTATCGGAAGGAGGTAGTTGAGACGAGGGGTCAACAGCGGGATTTGTGAGTCCGCATAGCCGGATAGATACTCTAGGGCCCACTCGGTGAGATTATGTCAAATGAGTTTGCAAACATGTGACTAGGTCACCAGCTGACATAATATCACGGACGAGTAGAAGATAGTGTTGTCGGTAACGAGATCATGCTAGGTATGGAGATATCTGAGAATGATGCTCGGACACGCTAAGTATCGCCATGACAAAGGGTTTAAGACTAGACGTCCAGGTTTGATAGATGAAAGTCATTCGTTATATCACAGGGATTAATTGATGGGGTCCAGGCCTACGAGTTAGTCGTTGATCATAGAGGAGTCTTGATCATACCTGTTATTATATCGAACCGCTAGGGTAACACACTTAAGGGGTTTCGACAAGACAACCGGAAAGGAAAGAGATCACCGGGAACATTCCGGGAATGGTCCGATGGAGATCGGGCAGCGACGAAAGAGTTTTCGGAGCTAGAATAAATTCTATAAAATATGTTTGATATTAATTTGTGTAATTAATGATTAAATATGATTTTATATATTTTTTTTCGAATTTTTAAAGGCTGGTTTCCCTAAATGGGCCTTCTGGTGGAAAGAAGGCCCGTGAGGGGGGAGAGTCCCCCCAGGGCTTTGGATTGAGGGACGGTCGGCCTAGGTGGGCCAAATGGGGCCCACCTAGGGCCGGCGCACTGCCTTGGCCGCACCAGGCATGTGGGGATAGTCCCACATTGCCTGGCTGGCAAGGTTGGCTCCCCCTGGGAGCCTATATAAGAAGGGGCACCCCTGGCCTTTTAATTCACCAATTAATTCCCTAATTCTCTCTCGATCTCGTGATTCCCTTTGTCGGAGTCGCGCCGAGTAGAGGAGGGGGGTCTCTTCCACCATAGCCCGCTGCCGCGCTGCTGGTGTTCCGGTCCAAGTCTTCTGGTGCTCGTCCTGGACTGGAGCTTCGGAGGCCGTCGTCTCCACCGTATGTGTGTGACGCCCTGCGAGGTGCTGCGCTAGCGGTACTCGGAGGCCTACTTCTTCCACCCGACCTTGAGGTCATCTTCGTCGTCTTCGTCGCGCCGAGTTCTCCGCGACCTAGAGGTCGGCTACGTCTTCTTCGTCGTCAACGCTTGTGCGGGAGCGTAATCCCCGGTATTCGGTCTACGAGGGTATGTATTCCGATCTCCGCCGTACTTCTATATCTGCATAGTGTAGATCTTGGCTAGTTTAAGGATATCGTTGCTAGGAAATTTTTTGTTTTCTGCACACGATCCCCTTCAGCGCCCCCTCCGTCGCAGTCCATGATGCACCCTTCCCTCGCGGGCACGGTCGCGCCAGACGCGCCTCTGCCTCCGCCAGGACCTGCACCGGCTACGACGTAGAGGGCTACCTCGCACGCGTCGTCGCCGCACGATTGCTTGATCGTGCAGCGCACCGTGCCCAACGCTCGCGTGGGGGTGGAGCTCCAGCGCAACCGCCAGAACAGGTTCGTGGAAGAGATCGGCCAGGCGGGCCAGCAGAACCGCAGCGCGCTGCAGCACGGAGTCGCCACGTACGCCACCGGCTGCATGGAGTTCACCCGCTCCGTGCGTCGCGTGGTCTGGCCCCCGAAGTTCAGGCCGGCTCTCCCCAAGGGCTACGACGGCTCCAGCGACCCTATCGAGTTCCTGCAGCTCTACACCACCTCCATCCAAGCAGCAGTTCGTCATGGCCAACTGGTTCTCCCACGCGCTTCGCGACTCTGCGTTGTTGTGTCTCCTGAACCTCCCCGAGGACTCCGTGAACTCTTGGAAGGAGCTCCGCCAGCAGTTCGTCTCCAACTTCAAGGGGACGTACGAGCGCGCCCTCACCCACAACGACTTGGGCGCTGTGGTGCAGAAGAAGTATGAGACTCTCGGCAAGTACATCCAGCGCTTCATCCAAGTGCGCGACAAGATTCCGAACATCCCTGACACCCAAGTCATCGCCGCCTTCCGCAAGGGCGTCACAAATAGCAGGATGCTCGAGAAGCTGGGCATCCACGACAAGCTCACCTCAGTGGTGAAACTGTTCGACCTGGCGGACAAGTGTGCCAAGGCTTAAGAGGGCCTCCTCTTCGTCAAGATGTCCTCGAGAGGGGACGAGCACGCCGAGGGGTCCAGAAGCCAGAAGAAGAAGGAGGAGCCCAAGCGCAAGGCCACCGCGGTTCTCACGGCAGAGTCTGACGAGAAGGGCACCCGCAGGGATTCTCCCGAGCCTGGAGAGAGGAAAGACGACAACCGCCCATTTTGCATCTACCACAACAGGCGCGGTCACTCTACCGAGACGTGCTTTGACCTCAAGAGGTTGAGCAAAGAGCGCGAGCAAGCAGAAGGCAGTGGCGGCCGCGGTCGAGGCCGTGACTATCGCGGGAGTGGGCGCAAGAGCGGCTACCAGAAGCCATCTTGCAACCAGGCCAATGCTGCGGAGAAGAATGGCAACGTCCCTGACGAGGAAGATGGTGGCTACCAAGCCCCGAGAGCCGCCATTGCCTGCATCCTCGGTTGGGCGCAGGCGCCAAAGTCGAACAATCAGTTCAAGCAGTTCGCCCGTGAACTCAATGCTGCCCTCCCCAGCACCAAGACCTCCATGCCCCTCAAGTGGTCGCAGTACACCATCGCCTTCGACGCTCAAATCCACCCCAAGTCCACCAAGACTGTTGCAACCCTCCCGCTGGTCTGCAGCCCCACCATCGACAACGTCACTGTCTCCAAGACACTCATTGATGGTGTAGCGGGCCTGAATTGTATCTCCACAGATACGTTCGAAGCGCTTCAAGTGCCCTACACGCAGCTCATGCCCTCTAGGCCCTTCACGGGAGTCACCAGCGGCTCGATCGAGCCTCTAGGGCAGGTCAGGCTCGCCGTCACCTTCGGAAGCGAGGAAAATTACCGCACCGAGCACATCGACTTCGACGTTGCGCACATCGGCCTACCGTATAACGCCATCCTCGGTTATCCCGCGCTCTCAAAATTCATGGATGTCACGCATCATGCCTTCAACATGGTCAAGATCCCCGACAACGCTGGTACAATCACCATCGTTGGACATGTCCTGGATGCTACGCGCGCCGTCGAGACTGCCTACAAGGCCGCCACCATGGCATTCCCCGCAGACGAGGACATGGAGCCTCTCGAGAGACCCAAGAAAAAGAAGCAGTTGTTTCCCAGGAGCCAGCCGCTACAAAGAAAGTCTCGCTAAGCTCCAGCAGCTCTGGGGCTGAGGGCTCGGGGGCTAGAGTCACCATTGGCGCCGCGGTGCCTCCCAAATAGGAAAGCGCGCTCGTCGCCTTCCTCCAGGCAAACTCTGACATGTTCGCATGGACACCGTCAGATATGTCTGGTGTACCGAGGGAGGTGATCGAGCACCACTTAGCTGTGTGTCCAAACGCGCGCCCCGTCAAGCAAAAAGCAAGAAAACAAGCCCCCGAGAAGCAAGCATTCATCGTCAAAGAGGTCGAGAAGCTCAAAGCGGCAAAGGTCGTCCGCGAAGTCGCGCACCCCACTTGTCTCTCCAACGGTGTGGTGGTCCCAAAACCCGCCGGAGGAGGCCGCCTTTGCATCGACTACACTGATGTAAACAAGGCCTGCCCCAAGGACCCTTATCCCATGCCATGAATCGACCAGATCGTGGACTCCACGGCAGGCTGCGACCTCCTCTGCTTCCTTGATGCTTTCTCTGGTTATCATCAGATAAAAATGGCTAAGGAAGATGAGGAGAAGACGGCTTTCCTCACCCCTTGCGGTGTGTAAGCTATGTATGCATGCCCTTCAGCCAAAAAAACGCCGGAGCCACTTTCCAGAGGCAAACTGCTTGGTTTCCTCGTGTCCCATCGGGGCATAGAGGCAAACCCTGACAAAATCAAGGCCATAGAGGACATGCAACCTCCACGCAGGCTCAAGGACATGCAACGCCTAGCAGGCTGCATGGAAAGCTTGGGTAGATTCATCTCCAAGTTCGGCGAAAGAGCCCTGCCGTTCTTCAAGATCATGAAAAGAACAGGCACTTTCAAGTGGACCCCTGAAGCGGAAAAAGCGTTTGAGGACTTGAAGAGGTACCTAGCCAGCCCACCAGTAATGGTCGCCCCAAGGAAAGGCGAGCACCTGAAGTTGTATATATCAGCCACTCCACAGACTGTCCGTGCCGTCCTTGTGGTAGAAAGGGAAGAGCCAGTACCCCACAAGAAGAGTGCAACCACTCCAAAGCAAAAACCTCCTGAGGAAGAGCTCGACGAAAGGGCAGGCCTCACAAACCCACCGCCAGGCCCAAAGCCACAGGAGAGGCCCGCTCCAAGTTAACCGCTGCAAGATGATCCCGCCAGGGAGCCTGAAGAGCCCCCGCAGGCCAACCCACTCGAGGGCCCCAAAAAGCCTCCACATGCCAACCCCCTCGAGGGCCCCAAAAAGCCTCCACTGGACAACCCCCTCGAGGGCCCCAAAAAGCCTCCACAGGCCAACCCCCTCGAGGGCCAGGACAAGCCTCTAGAGGCCAACCCCCTTGAGGGCCTAGCGGAGCCCCTTCAGGCAGAATACACCAAGGCTACACCGACTACCCTTGTCGAGCATCCAATCTACTTCGCCAGCACAGTCTGCGCGATACTCGCGAGCGGTATA
The DNA here is from genome assembly GCA_026929855.1 of Poa annua. Lineage (NCBI taxonomy): Eukaryota > Viridiplantae > Streptophyta > Magnoliopsida > Poales > Poaceae > Poa > Poa annua. Next base: position 77,673,943 of record CM049426.1, read on the forward strand.
CAATGCAGCAGAAGCTCCTCCTCGCACTCCTCATCGCCTCAAGAAAGCTGCGACACTACTTCCAGGGGCACCCAATCACGGTGGTTACCTCGTTTCCCCTGGAGAAGATCCTGCGCAACCCAAATGCCACAGATCGTGTCGCAGGATGGAATATAGAGCTACAACCATTCAACTTGCGCTTCGACACCACAAGGGTAATCAAAGGAAGAGCGCTGGCAGACTTCGTCGCCGAATGGACTGACCCAACCCCTGAAGAGCCTTTGGGAGAAGAACTAGTGCCCTCTGGAGACAAAATGCCCAGCCACTGGACCATGAAGTTTGATGGAGCTTTCACTTGTCGCCACGGTGGGGCTGGCGTGGTCCTTATCTCACCAAAAGGCGACAAGCTATATTACACGGTCCAGCTGTGCTTCGGAATCGACAAGATCTCCAACAACATCGCTGAGTACGAAGGCCTGCTTGCTGGCCTACGCGCCGCAATCGCCCGAGGCATCAAGCACCTACTCATCAAGGGCGACTCCCAGCTGCTCGTCAACTTCTCCAACAAAACCTATAAGCCTAAGGACGACCACATGGCTGCATACCTTGAAGAGGTCCGCAGGCTTGAGAAGCACTTCAGGGGAATGGAGCTCATGCACATCCCAAGAAAGGAGAACCAAGAGGCTGATGACATCGCCAAGCGCGCATCAAAGAGGCAAGCTTAGCCGCCAGGCGTCTTTGAAGAAAGACTCGTCAAGGCATCCATAAAGCAGCCTCAGGAGGCCATGCCCGCAAGCGCAGACGAAGCGCTCCCGCCACCACCTGCAAACGGGGCTCCAGAATGTGGGCCCTCTACAGGGGAGCGTCTGTTGCTCACAGCGGTGCATCAAGAAGCAGGATGGATTGACGAGATCAAAGGCTACCTCGACAAAGGAATCCTTCCCGAGGAAGATGTTGAAGCGGAGCAAATCACACGCCAAGCAAAATCTTACGAAATCCTCGCAGGAAATCTCTACCGCAAGCGCCCAAACGGCACCGCGCTCAAATGCGTTCCCCCCGAAGAAGGCAAAATGCTGATCAAGGACATCCACAGCGGGGAATGCGGCCACCATTCATGCGCCCGCACCCTCGCAGGAAAAGTCTTCAGGAGCGGTTTCTATTGGCCTCAAGCACTTCAGAATGCAGTTGACATCGTCTAAGCATGTGAAGCCTGCCAATTCCACGCCAAGCAAATCCACCAACCTACGCTGGGGCTACAGACCATTCCGCTCTCCTGGCCATTCGCGGTCTGGGGGCAGGACATCCTGGGACATTTCCCAATAGCGCAAGGGGGATATCGCTACCTCTTCGTGGCCATCGACAACTTCACTAAGTGTCCCGAAGTGGAGGCGACGCACACAACCACAGCAGGCGCGGCGGTGAAATTCATCAGAGGCCTGGTATGCCGCTTCGGAGTGCGTAACCGCATCATCACTGACAATGTCTTGCAATTCACCAGTGCCATCTTCAGAGCTTATTGCGAAAGAATGGGCATCAACCTCTGCTTTGCCTTAGTCGCGCATCCGCAGAGCAACGGACAGGCTGAGCGAGCAAACGCGGAAGTCCTTAAGGGCCTAAAGACCAGGACCTTCGACATCCTCAAAAGGCCATGGCAAGGGCTGGATCAACGAGCTACCTTCGGTGCTCTGGTCCATCCGCACAACGCCACCCAAGCCTACGGGGGAAACACCGTTCGCCCTCGTCTATGGAGCCGAAGCAGTCCTCCCCACAGAGATAAAGCATGGATCCCCACGGGTCCTTGCCTTTAACGAGGACCAGCAAGATGACCTCCACAACGATGATCTGCTGCTTCTTGAGGGACTATGACGTCGCGCTGCCCTCCGGGCGGCCAAATACCAGCAGGACCTGCGACGCTACCACAGCCACAAAGTGCGCTCGCGTACCCTGGAGGCAGGCGATCTCGTCCTCAGGCGAATCCTCTCCAGGGAAGGCCTCCACAAGCTATCCCCAATGTGGGAAGGTCCCTACAGGGTCACCCACATCGCCAGGCCCGGCGCAGCTCGCCTCAAAACTCAAGACGGCATCCCCGTCAAGAATCCATGGAATATCATGCACCTACGCAATTTCTACCCGTGATCATTGTCACGTCAAGACATCTGGCGAAAGAGGCAGCTTACGGCTCAACCTCCAAGCACTTTTTGTCCCTAGAGGTTAAAATCTCACGGCTTAAACCTCCCAAGCATTTTTTTTGTCTCCTAAAGGAACAAACGCAACCGTGATCATTGTCACGCCCGTAATCATTGTCACGTCAAGGCATTTGGCGGAAGAGGCAGCTTACGGCTCAACCTCCAAGCATTTTTTGTCTCAAAAGATTAAAAGCTCACGGCTTAAACCTTCAAGCTCCAAAGGCTTCTCTCGAAGGTCAACCCTCCGAGCTCTCCTTGTAACGAGCCACCTCAGGCCGTTGAGAGTCTCTGCCACTAATGGGTGGTCCCCATGCCTCGACATGGTGAAAGCATTAACTTGGCAACTCCAAGCATAATGAGACAATTTCGTTCCCAGGTGAACTTAGCGCCACTGCGCCGCTATGTAATATATGGTGGTCAGTTTTTTTACGCATTAATTCATTGAAATGTGCGCTTATATCTCTCCACATGCGAACCTCATGAGCGGGGGCTGAGTATGGTGCCAGTGCCTCAAATGACACACCAGCAGCACTGCAAAATCCAAGGATGCGAGCTCTGGCTGGAGGGCAAGATCCCACAAACACGCCATCTCTACAGAGGACCTTGGTACTTACTATCCTCGTGAGGAACGCCTGAGGGGACCTATAAGCGCGCACGAGTCCCTTGTACCGTGCTCCAGTATTTGGGTTCGCCCCTCTAACATCTATAGGGAAGAAATGCCCCCACAAGCCTGAGGAGGCATCCTGGAACGATCCCTCAAGAGAACCTCCGCGTCAGGCAAAAATCCTCTATAGGGCGAAAACCTCGAGAGGCTAAGTCTCGCACCCGCGCATTAAGAGCGTTTTCCCCTCTAGCGCACGTTTGCCCCTTAAGCGATTTCGCTTTCCCTTACGCTTCATGGACTACTCGTACGTCTAAGGGGGGCACTTGAGCATCGCGACTCATGGCTCTTACCTCTCCTAGGCCTAAACTCCCCCCGGCCTTGCGGAGTCATTGCTCCTGCATACCGAAGTGGCGGAGTCATGGCACGAAGAGAAGGGTCCTACCGACGCAGAGAACAAATAGACATGAAGATGAGTCCAAAGAGACCTCTCGAGGGGCAAGCAAGATAAAAGCAAATTGCAAATAAGAGTATATTACAGGCCAAAAGGTCGTAAATGTCTAAACATAAGATTGTTTCAGATACAAGCGCACGCAGGCGCAATGACGTGTAGCTCAGGCGGAGGTGTCATCGTCTTGGACCTCCTCCACAGCGCCCTCCTCGGTCTCAGCAGAGGCGGCCTCCTCCTCGATGTCTTTCGCTGCAGCCTCCGCAAGCCTAAAGCGGTTGCAGAAAGCGTCGACTTGCTCGCGGAGTGAGTTGGAGACCCCGCGCGCATCCTCGCCTTGGGCGGCCTACGTCACGGTGGAGAAGTCGAAGCCTGGCGTGAGGATCCTGAAGTTGGTGAAGATACGATCGACGACCACCCCTAGGAGTTGCCGGCTCTCGTCCTCTATCATCTCGTGAAGCTCGGCGACAGGGCCCTCGAGCGTCGTGAAGAGCCGGTCAAAGTAGACCAGGTACATGGCAGCATCGCCACGACCACGGGCGTCGGTGTGCGGCGCATCCGCGCCAAGCTGCGCAGCGAGCTCGTTGCCCGGCGCGACCAGCGCCTCGAACATGCGCTCATGCTGCTTCGTAAGCGGACGAGTCGCCTGGGCAGAGTCCGTCGTCTTCGTCGCCTGCTCCATCGCGGGAGCCACCTGCTCCTCCACATCCTTGGCCAAGGAGTTGAGGTCATGAACTGCCTCGTTGCGGGCCTCCTCCGCTCGGCGACGACCATCCTTGGCGCGCTGGAGGCGGGCCTCCAGCTTGGAGTTGGCCTTTTCAAGCCCGGCGATCCGCTGAGCGTCTGCGGCGTGCCTAGCCTTGAAGCGGTCCTCCTGCTTCTGGGCCAAGTCACGGTACTCCTGAGACTTGGTCAGCCGGAACTGGTTCTCGCGCTCACAAGGGCATCCTCCGCCTCCTTCTTCTTCTCGACGAACCGCTGCTCGAAGCGTTCATAAGCACGCTTTTAGGCAGCGGCGTTCTTGTCGTATTTCGAGAGTGCATGGGCCAGGTCTCCTTCGCGCGCCTCAAGCTCCTCGCGCTGGGTGGCGAGGTCCTGCTCCGCCTGAAGCCGTTGCTCGTCGCGCTGCTGCAGTTCCGTCTCCTTGAGGGCCAGCTGCTACTCACGCTCGGCAAGGCCCTTGCGGTCCCCCTCCAGGGTTGCCTGCGCGGCCTGGTGGGCTGTGAGCAGTTGGGCCTCCAGTTGGCCTAGCTCGCGTCGCTTCTACGCCAATGCGCCCTGCATCGCCTCGCGCTCGGCCGTGGCTTCGCGCAGGAGCTCGGCAGCGGCATCACGTTCCTCTTGGAGGGGCGCGAGGAGTTCTGCAGCGTCGCGGATGGCCCCCTCGCGGACCTCCTTGGCGAAGCGGGTGGCCTCCTCGCGTGTGGCCTGCAGCGCCAAGTCCTCCTGCCGGCGCGCCTCAACCGCCGCATGGAAGGACGCCCACGACTTCGCGAGCTCCTCCCGCTGCTGGGCGAGCTGTATGTCCCCGAGGGCGAGGTGCGTCTCCAAGCCCTCCAGGGACTCACTCACGAGGCCAAAGGACACCTCGCGGAGCCCCACGTTCCAGTCCCAGCCACGGAGGACCAGCTCCTGACTTGAGGAGGGCCCAGACCCCGTCGTCGAGCCCGGAGAGCCTGGCCTCAGGGAGAGCTCGGGGGCTAGCCTGGGATCCGCCCCCATCCGCGCCAGCGTCCTCTTCGGCGCCCGTATCAGCAGGGCGCTCATCGCCTTCAGCTAGACGAGGAGCCGAAGAAGAACCTCCCCCGCGGACGCGCCTGTGCCCACTGACGCCTCGCTCGCTTCCGCCTCAGGCTGCGCGGGAACCGTGGGCGCGCGCGGCGGAGTGGGCGCACGCGGTGGCGTCGACACGCGCGGCGGTGTCGGCTCGCGTGGCGGAGTCGCCTCGCGCGGAGGCGTCACCGCGCGAGGGGGAGTAGGAGCGCGAGGCGGAGTGGAGACCCTCTCCTCCACGGCCTCCACCACCATCGGCTCGGGGGGCGACCTAGAAGCCTCTGGGCGAGGCGCGTCCTCCTCCGCCTGAGGCTCTGCCGCCTCCGCCCGAGGCGCGGCTGCCTCCCCTTGAGGCACCCCCTCAGTGGGGCCTTTGGAGGACATCTCCATAGGCCTCGTGGCCTCGTCAGCCACGGCCTCAGCCGTGGCTCTCTTCACGTCTGCAGCCTTGCAAAGCCTACGGAGCTTCGCAGGCACAAGATCACTGGCAAAAACCCAAGTAAAGACCTTCAAGAGAGGGCAAAGTGAAGAGAAAACAAGAATCAAAATGACCAAGCGTCATGAACACTCACCCCGACGGAGGAACGCCGGTATCGACCCACGTCAGGCCTGGTGAGCGCCAGGAGGGCAAGGTCTTGGCGCCTGAGCCCTCTAGAGGCGTTACCGCTTTTCACTTGGAGGGGACGTCGGATGGCCTTGCCCCAGAGCGGTCCACGACGGCCTTGGTGCGGGGTCCGCGCCTTCCCGGAGAGGCCTCTGCGCCAGAGGCCTCCCCCTCCTCAGCCTCCTCCTCCACGGGGCGCGAGGGAGCCACCACGAAGGCATCATCGTCGCCTGACGAGATGTCACAAACCTCGTCAGTGAATGGCCCGGCCCTCGAAGAAGACACCTCCCCTGCCGTGGCCTCCTCCTCACCTAGCCTAGCTCCTGAGGCCGAGGGAGAGTCTGCCCCCTCCGATACTCGCGTCGCTGGCAGTGGCACCTCCATCCCCGCCAAGCCTGTCGGGGTGAATGGAGGCATCCCCTCCAAGATGGCCATGCGCTCCGTCATGTTGTATTGATGGAGAGGCCGGAGCGTCATGGGGAGCTGATGCACGGCAGGCACCGTCGGGTTGATGAAGAGCGCGGACAGGACATTGTCGATGGTGTCCTTGTCGTTGTCCTCGCAATGAATCCGCATCTTGTCGTTCGGCCCCGAGTACATCCACATGGGCACCGAGTGTGCCTGGAGGGGAGCGATGCGGCGCGTCACGAAGTCCGCCACGATGATCTTCCCCGTGAGGCCCTCCTCCTGAAGGAAACTCAGGCGCCCCATCAGGCTTGTGTTCCTCGCGCCGTCGAAGGTCTCCTTGCCCCAGTGAGAGTTCTTCAACGGAGGCTCGTCGTAGACCTCAAGGAAGGTGCAGGGATGCTCCACCCCGACGAAGAACCACTTCTGGCGGAAGTCGTCCACTTTCTTCGTCATCGAGGTGACGGCCTTGTCTTCACTCCATGATATGGGGATGTAGACACTCCCCATGCCGTCGACAATGCGGAATGAGACGCACCCGGAGCGCTCATTCTTCGCCGTGCTCCGGAGCACGTAGAAGCATCGGAACAGCCCCACCGTGGGCTCCAAGCCCAGGTAGCCCTCGTAGAGGTATGCGAAGACGGCGAGGATAAGGATGGAGTTGGGGTGCAGATGCAGCAATTGCACCTGATAGAACGCTAGTACCGCCTCCAGGAATGGCGAGAAAGGCGGCACCAGCCCCGCGGCGAGGCAGTGCTGAAAAATTGGAAAATACCCTTGCGGGCGTTTCCCATGCGCCGCGGGCTTCAGCGCGGAGGCGCCGTGCTCATTCGTCCGGTCCGTGACCAGGTAGCGGACCTTGGCGAGAGCCTTCTCGTTGACGCGCACGCCCAATAGCGCCGCACCCTGCACGGCCTCAGAGGCCTCCGCCTGGGAGGAAGACCTTGCAGCGGCCTTGCCCTTGCTCTTAAGGGGACTCATCGCTGGGGCTCGGTGTGTCTCTGGAGGCGGAAGGAGAAGAAATCGCAGAAGAGAGCGGAGGCGGAAAGCTCGAGATGGCGGAGGCTTCTACGAGAAGAATTGGAAACAGTAACGGCTCCCTGCTGCGACGCTTGGGCTTTATGTCACCTGAGGAGCAGTTACCGGAGCGTGGTGGGACCCCCCACGACGCACGCCTCAGATCGTGCGCAACTGTTACTCGTCTGAGTGTCGCGTGGCTCGGGCCGACCGGGCACTTTTGGGCCCACGAAGCTCCGCCTGCACCCATATGCTCACTCGTGCCCGTAGTGGGCCTGGGGGCTACTGTCGGCCAAGTGGAGACTGGGGTATGAAGAGCCCACTCCCCCCAGGCCTCGCCCGCAGGCTAATCAGACAAAATGACTAAGGACCAAGCCTCGCCGATTGGCGAGACCCTCGAGAGGCAATTCCCCTCGAGGGCCTGAAGAGGAAGCAAGGGCCTCAAGGGGACCCTCGCTTCAGGAGACCCTCCCGAGGCGCAACGCGCCTGGAGGGAAGTCAACAAGAACCCCTCCACGGACCTCCCCAGGCCTGTGGGGAAACGTCGCGGCCAAGGAAGTACGGCAGGGCACACATGGCCTCTGCCCCGCCCACATGGTGACGCATGCGCTCCCGTTGTCGTTTTGGTGATAAAGGGGTCAATAAAGTTGTGCCGCCTGCCCCAGGACTGCCAAGACCTTCCTATCTGGTGATAAAGCAGCTGGACGGCGCAACCCTCCAAGGAGAACGTCATCGCGGGCTCCACCTTAGAGACTGTCGTCCCTGCGGTCAGTACTACGTGGTCGGCCGCTAGTCGGCCACCGCGCCCAACTTTATCGATGATGGACCACGTCCATGGACGATCCCGCGGCGGTGGACTCCTGCTCCTCCAAGCCACTGCCGTGTGGGAGCCACTTTGGACGCCAAGCGGAAGAAGAGCGCCTACGGTGCCTATAAAAGGAGCAAGACCTCCATCGTAGAGAGGGTCGGCCAATTGCTTGCTACAACACCTGTAAACCCTAGCATTACTGAGTAGAATAGCCTCTGGCTGGAGGAGGAAGAAGATCATCGCTTTCCTCCCCAGGCAAGAACCGCCTAAAGGGGGCTCTTGGCAAGCTCTGCTGTACTGTAACCTCCATAGTTCAATACAGACAAGCAGGAGTAACGGTCTTACCTCCTCTCTAGGGCCGTGAACCTGGGTACGTCCTGGTGTCTATCTCTGTCGTGGGTGTTTCGTCTCCAGGTCCGGCGAGCATCGTCGCCGTGCCCCTCGAGGGTCTTGACCTCCGCGTTCAGTCCCCTTCACGAACTACCCTTCAGGAAGTGACTACCCCTGTTCCTAGGGAGTCATAACCCGACAGATCGCGACACAAGAATCGAATACTAGGATAGCAGAGATCAACGGCAGGAATGAAAGACAATGTATAGGTAAACAAGAAAACTTTGCTTGCCTGGAATCCCGCATGGAAGAAGATCTTGTCGTTGCTCACACATCTCAACGTCTTATCCGCGAAGAAGCAACAAAAACTGGAAAGCGTAAAAGATGCGTTTTACAACTACGGCAAAAGATCCAGCATGACCATGAGATGATGCATGACGTGGAAATATGCAATATGAGATGCACTTAATCCAAATTAAGCGGGAATGCAATCCCGACAACTAATATTTAAGTTCAAGTTATTTATCTAACCATCAATGTTAAATGTTCATTAACATGGCAAGACATGGCATAGATGATCTAGTCAAATTAAAAGGAATAGGGCAATACATATATTAATTACCCCACACATTCAATATTTATTTATTTAGGTGCAACTAACAAATTACACTAAGCAATTAAAATAAAGATGCAATAGGGCATATGAATGGCATAATGTTGTTCATTGCATTTTTCTGATAAATAAACATATAAAGATTATTTAATTGGAGTTATAGAATCAAAGTTATTAAAAAAATAAGTTCAGGGTTGTTTATGTAAAAAGCAGGGACTTGTTGGTGATGGAAAACGCGCTGGTGAAGGTTTAGACACGAAAACAGAGAGCACAGGGTGCTCTGTGCAAATTCGCAACACAGAGGTCTCTTCGAACTTTTCTCACCGAGGGGAAAGCCCACCCGTGAGGCTGACAGTGGCCCCCACGCGGCACGTGGGCGTGGGCGCGCTGCACTGGCCTCCGTGGTCACTGACCAGCGGGGCCTGCATGTCAGTGGGCGCGAACAAAGAAGAAAAAGGGTGGCTTTTATTCAACAGATCCCGCATGGAAGAAGATCTTGTCGTTGCTCACACATCTCAACGTCTTATCCGCGAAGAAGCAACAAACACTGGAAAGCATAAAATATGTGTTTTACAACTACGACAAAAGATCCAGCATGTTCATGAGATGGTGCATGACATGGTGATACATCTCTAACGTATCCATAATTTCTTGTGTTCCATGCTATGTTATATCTTGTTATTACATGTTTTATATGCATTTTATATAGTTTTATGCATTTTCTGGGACTAACCTATTAACAAGATGCCACAGTGTCAGTTCCCTGTTTTATGTTGTTTTTTGTTTCAGAAAAGCTCTTAAGGAAATATCCGCCAAATTGGAAACGAGCCAACCAATATTTATTTTTGGAATATTTGCGACCAGGAAAACCGAAGACGAGACGAAGAGGGGCCGCGAGGCGCCCTCATCAACTGGTGGCGCGACCCACTTGCCTGCCGCGCCAGGAGGTGAGGAGGAGGTCTCGGGCGCCCACCGACCTAGGTCTTTCGCCTTCAAATACCCCTTTGACATAAAAACAGAGCACGGTTAATCACTTTTTCCTCCACGGGTCCCGAGCCGCCGCCGTCGTCAACACCACTTTGGGAGAGATCAGAACTGCTCCCCGGCAGCCTGCCGGGAGGGGGAATCGTCCCCGTAGACCTCTACGTCGCCATGACCGCCTCCGGACTGATGCATGAGTAGTCTACCTTGGACTACGGGTCCATAGCAGTAGCTAGATGGTTGTCTTATCCTCTTGTGTTATCATGTTTAGATCTTGTGAGCTGCCTATCATGATCAAGATCATCTTTGTGTAATTCTACATGTTGTGTTTGCTGGGATCCGATGAATATTGAGTACTAAAGTTACTGCTTCATAATATATCATGTGTGCGCTATTTAATGATCTTGCATGCTCTCAGTTACTTGTGTATTCTCTGGCCAAGTAGATGCTAGTAACTCCAAGAGGGGGTATTTATGCTCGATAGTAGGTTCATGTCTCTATTTAATCTGGGGCAGTGACAGAAAGCTCTAAGGTTGTAGATGTGTTGTTACTACTAGGGATAAAACAGTAGTACTTTATCTAAGGATGATGTTACTTACTTACTTTACACACAGTGCTTAAGGGGATAATCTGTTGCATGCAACTTAATACTGAAAGGGGTGCAGACGCTAACCGGAAGGTGGATTATTAGTCATAGATGCGGTTGGAAGGGTCTATGTATATTTTTGTAAAGCCTAACTGAATCTCACACTAGACACCATCTCATTAGTATATGCATTGGGTTGCTCATCATTATTCTATCAATTGCCTAGCTATAATTTGTTTACCACGCATGGATGAATGTTATTATTATTTATGGAGAGACACCACTCGTGAACTGTGGACCCCGGTCCTTCTCATTAATCTGATAAAACCGCAACTGCAAACCTGTTACTTTCTGCAAACAAACATCTTTTTCCACACATACGTTTAATCTTTTGTTACAACAAGCCGGTGGGATTGACACCCTCACTGTTGAGTTGGGGCAAAATACTTTGATTGTGTTGTGTGCAGATTCCACGTCTCCGACGCCACACCAAGAATTTCTGGCGTCATTGACACCTCGAGGGGAACTTTCATCTCCTACTGGTTCGATAACCTTGGTTTCATAACTGAGAGAAATCTTGCTGCTCTGCTACTTCACACCCTTCTCTTGGGGATTCACCAACCACACGCTTAGCAACAATCAAGAATTTTTGGCGCCGTTGCCGGGGAGACAAGCATTCCTTCACGAGGGGAGTTTTCGCACTTCCAAACTTTTATTTTGTTATTGTCTTGCTTAGTTTTTTTTATTATCGTTTTGTTTGCTTAATATAAAAAATACAAAAAAAATTAGTTACTTGCATTACTATTGTTATTTCGGTTTAGTCATTTATTTTCAGTTTTGTTGCTTTTGTTTATTTCGGTTTAGTATTATTTTCTTTAATATTGTTTTTTCGGTTTGTTATTATGTCTAGTTGTTTATTTGATATCAATGAATTATATCTATGAAACTAGATCTTGTTGGCAAGGTTGCTCCACAGAAGATGAACGAAGATATTATAGGAATTACTGTTTGTCACAAATAGGGCCATACTTATGGAAATTGTTAAATCAACAAGAGGAATATGCTTGAAATTTATGCCATATGTTTGGAAAACCTTTTTTCCTTAATGAATCTGATTGTCGTAGGAAGTCTAAACACTTGCCTTTCCAATGTGCTTGTAATGAAAATGAAACCTTAGCTTCTTATGTTAAAGGTTTCTATAATACTTATGAGGTAGAAAGGATGGAAGAATTTATTATCTTTAAGGGTGCACTTGAAATTAGTTCTTATCTTGAGCATAAAATTGATGCCCATTATAAATCTCAAAGTCTTGATATACTTAAATATTGTTTTGATAACTATAAGGATGAAATTTCTTATATTACGGAACATTTCAATAGGATTTTAACTCACGGAGAAGAAATCGTTGCCTTGCAGGAACCTTTAGAAGAAGAAATTGATGAACCTAAAAGCGCATTAGATGAAAAAGAGGAGGAGAATGAAGAACAAAAGGAGGATCTACCTTCTAAAGATAGTAATTCTTTAACTCTTACATTATTTGATTGCCCTCCGTACGTGCCTAAGGAGGAAGTGTGTTATATTGTTGAATGTCATGAATCTATTGAAATATCTAGTTTTGATAAAATTAAAAATAAAATAACAGGACGTAAAAATGTGGTCCCAAATGTTATATATGATAATGCTTTATATGATGGTCCTATGCTTATCAATAATCCTCTTTGTTTAGAAGTTATTACTTATTCGTGTGAGGATAAAAATGATATAATCGCTGCTTGTGATGGTACTCTTACTCATGAGAGTCCTACTTTGTTCATGAATTCTCCTAATTATACCATGGAGGAGAAACTTGTTTATGTTGAGAAATACTTATGTGGTTTTCCATCGTCTCTAGTTTCAAATCTTTGTTGCAACCATGATCTTAAACTTGATATTGATCTTAATAACTATTTTGAAAGAGGGAAGTACGCTAATGAATCCCAAAATAAATTTAATGATCCTCTTTATGTGCCTATATTATCTAAGTTGAATGATTCTTGTGGTTATATGGTTGAATTTTTTTCTACTACTGAAAATTACTATGAGAGAGGAGAATATGGTTGTAGAAGTTTTCATGCTACTAAAATACCTCTCTATATGCTAAAAGTTATGAAGTTACTCTTGTTTTATCTTCCTATGCGTGTCACTTTGTTCTTTGTGAATTTATTTGTGTACAGGATTCCTATGCATAGGCAGTAGTTTAGACTTAAATGTGTTTTTAATTTGCTTCGTTATGCTCATTTTCTTCATTTTCTATATTTATGAGAGTCGCATAACAACTATCAAGCCTAGATAAAAGACATTAAGAAATTGCTTTTGGAAGAAAACCTGTTATTTTAAAAAAATTGCTTGTGTCAAGTACTTTTCCTACCTCTGTATCAATTCCTTTGTATCTTATTTTTATTGCATTGTTGTGTCAAGTTTAGGCTCTGGTCGAAAGTTGAGGTTAAAATTCAATTCATGTGCTAAAACATATTTCTGCTGTCCACCGCTCAATTGATATCAATTCACTGGAACATCAGAATAATCTGCGCTTTTTTGTGTGGAATCCTCATATGTATACGCAACTTTCATTAGTTTAGAGTTTTCTGATATGACCAAGTTAAGTGTCTCGAAATAATTCGTCTTTATGGACTGTTCTGTTTTTGACTGATTCTGTCATTTTCTTTGCAATGCCTGTTTTGCTATTTTGATTGGATCTTTTTATCCTTTTAAGTATCAGTGGCTGTAGCTAATGTCCAGTAGAAATGGTAGCAATTTTGCTCCTACAGAATATCATATTTTTTGTGCACTAACCCTCTAATGAACTAACTCTAAGTTTGGTGTGGAGGATGTTTTCAAGGATCAAGAGAAGACGATGATATAATGTGATCAAGAGGATAGTAAAGCCAAATCTTGGGATGCCCCGGTGGTTCACCCAATATAATTCAAGAAGACTCAAGCGTCAAAGCTTAGGTATGCCCAAGGCACCCCCTTCTTCATCGACAAACTATCAGGTCCTTTCTAGTGAAATTATATTTTAATTCTGTCACATCTTATGTGCTTATCTTGAAGCGTTTGTTTGTTTTTGTTTTTGTTATTTTCATTCTCTGAATAAAATGTATCCTAGCATTATTTTGTGTGGTAGAGAGACACGCTCCGCTTTTTCATATGAATACTCGTATTCTTCACTTATATTCGTTGAGTATTCGTCTTATGTATTGTTTGCTCTCTAACTCTTGTTTTTCATGCATCTCTAGTTAGAGCTGTTAGCTTTGTTATATTATACTCTCATATCTCATTGTTTAATTACTTGGAGAGTTTATCTTTTAATAAGTTGATTGGCGTTTGGTTGAGAACAGAAAATGCTAAATGTGGTACATGGTATAATTAAAATGATACATTAATCTTGTAGATCATTAAATTGTGTCACTTGAATCATTGATTTTGTTTTGAGATATTAATTTCCTTAATGGTAAACATGATGGTCTAGTAAAGTGGAATTATTAAATGGTTGGTATAGAGAAACTCGAAAACTGTGTCACACTTAAATTTCCAGTTGATTGCATAATGGTATATGACTTCTATTTGCCTAAGGCAACCGTAATGGCTTTATGTTATGTGCTACGGTCGGGTCCCCAACAATGACTTGTTCATTTGCCACAGCACCCATACGAGTAATTTTCATTATGCCTTGCATGATCATATTTTTATTTGAAATATTTTTACTTGTGAGTTCTAAAACTGCGGTTTTCATGGCACTTCCACCACCATATTGCTAGCCTCTTCGGTACTTTGCTTTGCCCTTTCTCACATTGAGAGTTGGTGCATTTTTCGCGGGTACATCCAAACTCGTGGGAGCTCTTCATCTTGTTCTCCTACACATAAGTCAAACATCTTCCTCAAAACAGCCACCATACCTACCTACTACAGCATTTCCATAGCTGTTCCGAGATATATTGTCATGCAACATTCATCTTACATTACATGACTTTTTGTCATTCATTACTTATTTATTACTTTGCGTGTTTCTATAAAGCTGATGTGTGGTTTTACCCATGTTACGCTAGAGCACTACATAACCTACTACACTGTCAAAGGCACCGTTGTCATATGTATTCTTATGGCACATTCATATTAGTTACTTGTATCATCAGTATGTTGTTTTATCACCATTAGTGTGTTGTCATACATCATGTATCATATTAGGATGTTTGCCCCTAAAAGTGAAAAGAGCCATGGAGACCATCAAAAAGAGAAACAGAAAAAGGAAAAAATAGAAAAAAGAGAAAATGAAAGAAAAAAGAAAGAAATAAAAAAGGGGGCAACATTACTATTCTTTATCACACACTTGTGCTTATGTTACAGCACCATATCATTTATAGTCATCACTTGTGCTTATGTTATAGCACCATATCATTTGTGCTCATGTTTTGCACCTTTACTCCATAAGAGAGAGTTTTCATGTCTTAGTTGCATAACTATGTGGGGAACTTTACACTATACAATTTGGCTTGTATATTCCAACGATGAGCCTCCTCAAAAGTGCTCTAGCTCTTCGTGAGCAAGCTAGTTGCAGGCACTCCCACTAGTTCCATTGGAGAGCTTTCATATACTTATAGCTCATTGTGCATCTGTTGTATGGCAATCACTACTCCTTGCATAGCTTCGATAGTATGACTTTCTCTTGTCTAATTATCATCTACAGCTTTGTGAGCCTTTCTTCCGTTGGCCTTCCAAACCTCCGTTAACATTCTCTTAGCCATAACATTCTGGTGCCAGGAACCAACGTTGAACGCTTGCTTATTTCTTTTGAACAAATAATATATTGATCTTCTACGTGCATATTGCTATTACTTGACTTGATCCTTTCATAAAGTTGTCATGTTTGTTGGAAGCATTAGATGATTATAATATTGTGCTTGAAGCTTAAATCATCTCTAATATCTACTTTGCACAGTTGATTGCTATCTAGTACTATATCATTGAAAGCTTTGCTTGCTTCACCTACTTGTTAGTTCATTACTCATTTGATATCAATATAAACTACAGCCCTTATTCATTTGATCTTAGTTTACATGCCTTACATTATTACAAGATCAAGATTGTGTTTAAGCATGTCATTTCAGAAATTATTCTTCTTTTATCGTTCTTGCCTACTCGGGACGAGTAGAACTAAGATTGGGGATGTTGATACGTCTCCAACGTATCCATAATTTTTTGTGTTCCATGCTATGTTATATCATGTTATTACATGTTTTATATGCATTTTATATAGTTTTATGCATTTTCTGGGACTAACCTATTAACAAGATGCCACAGTGCCAGTTCCCTATTTTCTGCTGTTTTTGGTTTCAGAAAAGCTCTTAAGGAAATATCCGCCAAATTGGAAACGAGCCAACCAGTATTTATTTTTGGAATATTTGCGACCAGGAAACCCGTAGACGAGACAAAGAGGGGCCGCGCGGCGCCCTCATCACCTGGTGGTGCGGCCCACTTGCCTGCCACGCCAGGAGGTGAGGAGGAGGCCTCGGGCGCCCACCGACCTAGGTCTTTCACCAACACATACCCCCTTGACCTAAAAACAGAGCACGGTTAATCACTTTTTCCTCCACGGGTCCCGAGCCGCCGCCGTCGTCAACACCACTTCGGGAGAGATCAGAACTGCTCCCCGGCACCCTGCCGGGAGGGGGAATCGTCCCCGAAGGACTCTACGTCGCCATGATCGCCTCCGGACTGATGCATGAGTAGTCTACCTTGGACTACGGGTCCATAGCAGTAGCTAGATGGTTGTCTTCTCCTCTTGTGCTATCATGTTTAGATCTTGTGAGTTGCCTATCATGATCAAGATCATCTTTATGTAATTCTCCATGTTGTGTTTGCTGGGATCCGATGAATGTTGAGTACTAAAGTTATTGCTTCATAATATATCATGTGTGTGCTATTTAATGACCTTCATGCTCTCCGTTACTTGTGTATGCTCTGGCCAAGTAGATGCTCGTAACTCCAAGAGGGGGTATTTATGCTCGATAGTAGGTTCATGTCTCTATTTAATCTGGGGCACTGACAGAAAGCTCTAAGGTTGTAGATGTGTTGTTGCTACTAGGGATAAAACAGTGGTACTTTATCTAAGGATGATATTACTTGCTTACTTACTTACTTTACACACAGTGCTTAAGGCGATAATCTGTTGCATGCAACTTAATATTGAAAGGGGTGCGGATGCTATCCGGAAGGTGGATTATTAGTCATACATGCGGTAGGAACGGTCTATGTATATTGTTGTAATGCCCGAATGAATCTCACACTAGACACCATATCATTAGTATATGCATTGGGTTGCTTATCATTATTCTGTCAATTGCCTAGCTGTAATTTTTTTACCACACATGGATGAATGTTATTATTATTTATGGAGAGACACCACTAGTGAACTGTGGACCCTGGTCCTTCTCATTAATCTGATAAAACCACAACTGCAAACCTGTTACTTTCTGCAAACAAACATCTTTCTTCCACACATATGTTTAATCTTTTGTTACATTAAGCCGGTGGGATTGACACCCTCACCCTTGAGTTGGGAAAAAATACTTATATTGTGTTGTGTGCATATTCCACGTCTTCGACGCTACACCAAGAATTTCTGGCGCCGTTGACACCTCGAGGGGAACGTTCATCTCCTACTGGTTCGATAACCTTGGTTTCATAACTGAGGGAAATCTTGCTACTCTGCTATTTCACACCCTCCTCTTGGGGATTCACCAACCACACGCTTAGCAACCATCACATGGCAATATGCAATATGAGATGCACTTAATCCAAATTAAGCGGGAATGCAATCCCGACAATTAATATTTAAGTTCAAGTTATTTATCTTACCATCAATGTTAAATGTTCATTAACATGGCAAGACATGGCATAGATGATCTAGTCAAATTAAATGGAATAGGGAAATACATATATTAATTACCCCACACATTCCATATTTATTTATTTAGGTGCAACTAAAAAATTACACTAAGCAATTAAAATAAAGATGCAACTGGGCATATGAATGGCATAATGTTGTTCATTGCATTTATCTGATAAATAAACATATAAAGATTATTTAATTTGGAGCTATGGAAAACGGGCTGGTGAGGGTTTGGACACGAAAACAGAGAGCACAGGGGGCTCTGTGCAAATTGCAGCGCAGAGGTCTCTTCGGATTTATCTCACCGAGGGGAAAGCCGACCCGTGAGGCTGACAGTGGCCCCCTGGCGCCACGCGAGCGTGGGCGCGCTGCGCTGGCCTCCGCAGTCGCTGACCAGCGGGGCTCGCATGTTAGTGGGCGCGAACAAAGAAGTAAAAGGGTGGCTTTTATTCAACAGAGCTGGGAATCAAAGTAACGACGCGTGCAAGGAACGAGCAAAGCGCTGCTAGCCAGTAGGACGGATTAGTGTTGTTGCTATCTACTGCATCGCTTGAATTTGAAGGTGACCTGTGACATAAGTTTTTCTGAGGAAACTGAAGACGTCAGAACGAACGCAGCAACGATTGGAAGTACGGTGGCGGGAAACGTCGATCCACGGCCAGTGCCGCGCGAAGGTGGTCACCCAGAGCAAGGGGGTGGGAGGGGAAAGAGTGGAGCTCACATCGGGGTGCTTGGCATCGGGGTTCTCACTGGAAGAGGAGGAAATTCCAAGACATTCATGGCGACGGGAGGAAACGGAGGATGAAGACGAGCTCGGCAGCGGTACGACCGCGGTTCCAGCACCAGGTCTTTAGCTGGGATGGAGAGCAAGGTGCCATGGATCCATTCCCGTGCCCAGCTGGCCTTAGCGAAGACCGAGGCGACGACACAGTGAGCTCCATATTCTGGTAATGGAGGTGGAGTGGGGGGAGGAAACAGAGGAGAAGGAGGGGGAAGGTGGCGGTGGCCCCGGAGGAAGGGATGGGGGAGAGTCTAGGCTTTCTGGGGCTGGAGTGGGGGCTTTAAAGGAGAGGGGGAGCAGGTGGAGGAGGTGGGGGCTCCATGGCAGAGAGGTGGAGGAGGGAGTCACGCTCTCTACGTGCTCTCGCAGGGAGGAAGGAGAAGGTGGACTTGGGCTGGGAGTTGGGCCAGGAGGTGGGTTTTGCTCCTTAGGTTTTTTTCCTGGAATTGCAAAACCAGAAAAAAAAAAGGAAAGAAAAGAAAAGAGGGAATAGACTTTTGCAAATATTTTTATAGACAAAATTATATTTGCAATTATTTTCAAATTTGTGTTTTGCAAATAATAATATTTTTAAGTGATTTAGTAAAAAACATGCAAGGTGAAAATGATTCATGATCATGTCATGATGATGCAAAAAAGAAGAAAAAATCTAATTTGGGAAAAATCCCGGGGCGTTACACCACGTCAAGTAAAATCAGAACTAAACTGAACCGGCGTCCTGCACGGTCAAACAAATGGCCCACAATGACATGTCTTGTCAAAATCCTGTACACACGCCACGCATGCCATGCATGACAATACCTGTCTGGCAATGCAGTGGAATACAAAGAGTGATAGTCGACTCGTTGATCAACTGAGTTAAGATCATGCAATCTTTCAAAGGTCTATCGACTATGCCAAAAAGCGAAATCTACAAGAAACTCTCGAGTACATCGTACTCCCAGAGGGAGTGGGTAAAAATTTCTTCGACTAACATACACAAAGAAAAAAGAATTTGAGATTATCTTTCATTACGAGTAATAAAGCACAATCTCGGGGGCTACTCCCATCGGGAGTGTTGTCGCGCACCCGATAGACGCAAAAGGCAAAAAAATGGCAGTCGATGACAGACTCACCTAAGTCAAAAAGCAAAAAAATAGAAAAATCAAAAGAATTCTCAAGTTATATCATTCGAAGATGTCTCGGATGCTGCATGCCAAGGTGCAACGGTAAGACCTGACGATCAGTCGAGCTAGGCCAGGGACCACTCCAGAAGTGTTAAGTCTCTGTAATTTTCCGTGCCAGCAGACGCGATGAAAAATCGGGCGGACGCGCTGGGTAGCAAAGTTAAGACTACAGAACGATTTCGTAAGACCTCAACAGCCTGAGTTAAATTTGTCCAGTGTGTTCCAGGTTCGAGCCCGAGAACTCGAACTTGATTGAAGGCTAGTAAGGTTTGGCCCAAATGTGCAGCTAACTGGTCTCGATCTGTCGAGAAAATCCAGGCCTACTAACTGATAATCCTTTATCAAAAACATAAATCATTGTAAACAGACAAAACATACAACACAAAGACATAAGCATAGGACATGCACTTTCGAGTGAGTCCATGCCTGACTCCCTGATTCAACCAAGCACTCGGGGGATAATGACGAGGATATACCGAACGGGTACCCATCGTGTGGGTACCTAGTACACGTGATGACTAAACCCCCAATTGTCAATAGACTAACGAAGCCCATCAAGCAAAGGCCCAAGACGAAGATTGTTTTCCAAGTTAGGCATAGTCTAAGTCTAGTCGGTTACGTATCCGAGAGTTTGCCCCCATATAAGGGCTACTAGGGCGACCGATCAAACACACAACTCCATAGACACAAAGCCTAGCGAGATCAAAATATCGCCGGACCCTTGTAACCACATCATATTCCATAATCAATACATACAGGCAGGAAGTAGGGGTTTTAACTCAGTCGAGGGCCCTGAACCTGGGTAATTCCAGTTTGTCAACCGTCGGATCTACTAACACTACACGTTCTCTACCTCATAACTCTAACCCTAGGTCCTCGACTATGGTTATTAATAAGGACACCCCCTCGTCCCCCCCTTGTCCCCGATTCGATTTCGCTCGATTTTGATTTTGATCGCTCGTGCGTGTGTGTAGGGATTAACCCTAAAAGTCAACGCATCAGAGAAGAGCATGACAGGTGGGGCCCATGTTGCAATGTGCCACGTCAATGCCTCGTCGCCTTCTAGTCATCGCTGAAAAGCACCCAAATCGAACAAAAACCACCTTCGGGTGTGATTTTTTCGGTTTGACAAACTTCAGGGTGAAATATCTCCAATTTAAAGTTCAGGGTTCAGGGTGAATATTCTCCAAATCATGAGATCTATATTTTTTCCATTTTTCTTTGTTCTTAGAGCATCTCTAGCAGAGCGCTCAAACCCTTATAACTATGGCGACTTCACGGGCCGAAGCTTTTTTTGGCCCATAGTAGAGCCCGTGAACGTGAACCGAACCTTATACCGGATAAGGGCGTCCGTCGAGGCGGCGCGTCCATCCGTACTTATGTCGGGCTCGGGCACATTTCTAGTGCAAAAACCTTATCCGCTCGCGTCGCCGACGCGAAATCCACCCCACAACACGCTCTTCTCCGACGAGCAATCCGCCGCTGCCGGAGACTGCACCCGCCGCCCGATGGCCCCCAAGCGCGAGCCCGCGACCCCGCCGCACCGTGTAGACCCTTTCGACGGGGATTTGTCCGACGAGCGCCGCGCAAAAGCGGTGAAGAGCGACGGCGCTCGGAAGCGGTTCGCGCTGCGGTACATCAACATCGGCTTGCGCGTCCCGCCGGCCTTCTTCCGACGCGAGGCGGAGGAGATCGACGCCCTTCGCACCGAGCGCGAGGTCCGCCGCCGTCTGAATGGGGAAGGCAGCTCAAGCGGCGTAAGCGGCTCGAGCAGCTCCACCGCGCTAGCGGCGCTGCCTTCGGCAGAGGTGTACGACCCCGCGTTCGAGTCCTCCTGTAGCGTACCTGCACTTAAAATAAGGCAGATACCTGTGTATAGTGCAAATCCCTGGATCGATTCGTTTGCACACATAGTTTACGATGTAATATCACAACAAAGTATCAATTTTATTACATCGATGATCCAGACTTACATAATATTCAATACAAGTTGCATAGCATAAAGCTAGCTTTGAAAGAGTAAACAGTGGAAATACAATAGCAGTGAGTCTCCATCACATTCATGTTGCCACAGGCGAAAACATGTTGGTTGTAGACTCGAAACCTTTAAATGAAACCTTACTCGTCATCTGAACAATCCGTAATAAGAAAAATATTGCAACAGCGTGGGTCAGATTCCATTAAAAATGGAGTCTGGCAAGTGACACTATGGTGGACACTTAGAGGAATAACTCTAATAACCTATATGCATATTTGGCTAGTGGAGTTCAAGGCTATTTTGCATAAAGCCAATTTTTCCTAACTCTTTGGAAAACACTTTTCTTCTATTCGAGACATTCGTCGCATGAAAACCACGGTCTCATTCTAACCTTGTTCATCCATCAAGTTTTATATTTTTGAATTTGGAATGGTGGAATCTTCCATTGACGTTCGTGATCAGCTGCTCAAATTGTCCGTACCGGGGACACGGCTAAGTACTTAGTTTTACACTCTGCAGAGGTTGTGCACGTTCACCATTGTAACAACCTGGGAATTAAAAAATCAGAAAAATTTAAAACTTTTGAAAATTACTATTTTTATTGCTTTGAAAATAAAACTCAAGCATCGCATTCATGCATTCATGAATCATCATCATTCATCATGTTATTTAAATCACATAGGGTTTAAATTAAAATTCATTTATATGTTTAAATAGGATTTATTTCCATAAATATGTTATTTGTATCCTTTATAATATTCCAATTTATTAACTTTATTTTGGGAAAGAATACTACCAAAAAAGTTCTAAATTAACTCAGCTTTCCAAAACATATTTTTATGAATTATTCTGGAAAGTTTTGGTTAAGTTTAAAAATCAATTTTAAATGAAAGTTTTAAAACAGAAAAATATTAGTAAAAAAAAGATAACCGAGCCAGCCCAACTTCTGGCCCAGTCCCTCTCTCTCGCAGCGCAACGAACAGCAACCCAACAGGAGCCCATCTCCTCCCCTCAGTCGATGACAGCCTGACCCCACTGTCATCTCCTTCCTCTAATCGTATTACGAACGAACTCGAACAGAGCACGAAATCCGGACCAAAAATCTTGCCGATTCTTGCGGGATACGTTCCCTCGCCCCCCCCCCCCCCCCCCCCCCATATAAACTTCCATCGTCGTCGCTCCTTTTTCCCTCAAACCCTAAACGGAAGTCGCCACCAGGCTGCTCGATTTTGTCCACGTCGCTGCCATTGCCGCCGGCGTTTTCTTTGGTTCCGGTGAGTTAACGCAAACGCCGAGCCATCTCTTTTGTCTCAATCTTCCTACCTCATTCGTGCGCTTCTCAGTGACACCTCCTTTGTGTTTTTCCCGCACTAGGACGAGCTATTCGTCCATACACAAAGCTCCTTGTCGCCATCTCCAACTCCGGCAAAGGATTGCCGAAGAACGAGGACGCATCGAGGTCTCCGAGCACGGCACCGAGACCGCATCCACCTGCTCTTCGTTCTGGTATGTCCTATGTGTCCCAGCTCGCCTTAGATCATGTAGAACACGTCGTGCCGATCATGTCGCCGCCGCGCGCTCCGTCTTCGGCTAGGGTTCCGGCAAACAGCGTCGCTGTGTTTAGATCGTTTTAATCACGGCCGTTGGATCTAGATCGCACGGCTTTGATTTAATTCTATTTCCCGAATCGGTACGGGCGAATCAGAGGACGCCACGTCGACGCTTTGTCAGCAGCACGTCATTGCCAAGTCAGCGCCAGTCAGCGGATGCTCCGCACCTATCAGAAGACGCCACGTCGCCCAGGGACCTCAATTTGAAGCTTTTATTAGTTTTCTTCGCAGATTAGTCCCTGTATATTAGATCTATCACTACTTTTTATTGGCTTGGCCAAAAATTGTAAACTTTATATTTTTGGAGAGCTTATTACTAGTATAAACTTTTGGCATCATTACTTTTATGTTTGGTCGAATTAAAATTTGTTGAAATTCAAAAGTGGCATTATTGGTAAATTGAACATAACTTCAAATTTAAAATTTAAAATTTATCAAACTCTTTTGCTATAAAATTGGAATGTCTAAGTACTGGCCATAGGAATACTCAAATAATTTTTGTAGAATAATTTTCTATGGTTTCGTAATTAATATTGATTAAATGCTTTTAGGTGATATTTTAATAAATAAATTGATTAAAATTATTTTCCTTTATTTCTTCGAATAATAAAATGACTTAGTCATATTTTGATCACTTTAACTAGAAAAGTACTTAGAAATATTTTGCCCCTTCAAGTAAAACAATTTTCTCCCTTAGAAAATATTTGATAAATAATTGACAACACTTTCCTTATAAATATTCCAACATCTTAAAAATGTTAAATCATTTCCTTAGAGAATTTTAGCATCTAGAAAATTTAGTTGTTTTATTTTGATAAGTGTTGTACTTAGAATTTTTGCATTGCATGCATAGCATATTTATTAGTTATTGTTTTTCTCTAGGCTAGGAATTTTTTTGTCATAGTGTTTCTGGTAAAGTGTTATACACTAAGACACACTTGGGATTGTCAACATGAAGCTAGAAGACAAATGAAGACTTAGAAGAAAACTAACTCCGGAGGCATCTCGAAGAAGCAAAGCACTTAGAAAGAAATCAATAGAAACTTCAAGAAGACCAACACCTTTATTCTCTAAAGTCCCTCTCTCTTCTTTTCTATTTCTCTTAGACTTCATGGTGGCTAAGTTATATTCAAGACCAGCCCTAGTGACACTAAAATCGTCAAGTCAAAAGAGTCATCAAGTCCGAAGAACAATCAAGTTTAGAGAACCAAAGTATGAAGAACCATCAAGTCTACAAAATCTCAATTAGGACATCACACCAAGGAGAAGATACAAGGAAGCTTGGAAGACCAACCACATCTTTCTCCTTTCTCCTATATGTCTTCCTATTCTTTCACTTAGGACATAAACCAAGTCCTTAGAGATTATGACGAAGTCATTAGTGTTTAATCCCTTAGGGAATTGTTTTTAGTATTCTTTTAACTTGGAATTTTTGTGTGTGTTTTGTTGCATCCCATGCATGTCATATTTTCTAAGTGTTGCATTTAGTCTTGTATGTTTATTTGTGGCTTGTTTGACTTGTTAGAAATTCCGGAGAGAAACGAAGGCTGTTGCAACTGCTACACCTGCTCTCCCTGTTGCCAAGACAAGTGGCACACCTCATAAATTCCCAAGTATTTTTATATGCATAAGTAGAATTATTTTTCCTAAGCATGTGTATGACTTAGTAGTATCGCTATGCAAGACATGTTTAGAATTCCCTATTCCATTGTGTCTAGGTACCTATGAAATGACTTAGTAGAATTTTGATGCTATGCAATTGATGAAAGGTTTTACAAAATCTTAAGTGGCTACTCAGGACCATGTCTATGAAGGTTTTCACCTGAGATAGTTTATACTATACTTAGTATCATAGTATGTGGGGGTTTTCACCTGGGAGTGCACACCCACTAAGTTAATGAATCATCTGGGTGGATTGGTCGTTTGGTTTATGTTGAGTGGCTACTCAGGACCATGTCCATGAAGGTTTTCACATAAGATAGTTTCTACTATACTTAGGGTGTGTTTGGTTGAGCTGTGAAATGTGAAAAAGCTGTTGTGAACTGTCAACTGTGGAAAAGCTGCTGTGAGGTAAGAACTGTGGATTCTCGGAAAGTTGTTTGGTTGTAAGAACGTGAACTATGTGTTTGGTTAGAAATGTCTGTAATACCCTGATTTTTATAGAGACTATTTATATGCTTATTGGTCTTAAAACATCGACAAATGTACTGATTGATATGTAAATGACCATTTCCGAACATTTTTTAAAATTTGTATAATTTGAACACTTAAAAATATTTTGAATAAAAAGTTAGGTCTCAAATTATTACGAAGTACTTATGGATCACATGATAATGTCCTCACTCAGTACACATATCCTATTCCCCTCTCTCAGCTATCCTACTTCGGATATTGTTCATGGATTCCTCATCTTCATCACACTTATCAAACTCCTGATCACGTAGTTTGCTATCGCGGATAGAATTATGCAACGCAATGCAAGCAAGAATAATATGCTTCCGTGTACGAGGTGAGAAACTTGGCATGACCTTCAATATATGCCACTTTTGCTTCAAGATGCTAAATGCACGCTCAATGACATTGCGGAGTGATGAATGCAAAAAAAATTGAATATATCATACTTCTCCTGACGTCCACGACGAAGACGAAACTCTGATAGATGGTCAAATAACTTATGACAAAAATCATGCCACGAATTTAACATCAAGAAGAAAATCATGCCACGAATTTACTGGCGCAAATCCAATCTTCACAACGCAAATTACTTTTGACGATACACGACACAGAAAAGCTAGCTCGGTTATATACACACATACCGCAGCTTGATGGATTGATCTGCTGCTAGCTTTGCATGCACGTAGGTAGTCTGCTCGCTTTCCATGCATGTACGATTGATGCAATACGCTGGGAATCGCTAGTTTAGCCAAAGAGCCGTATCAAGGGATGGAGCGAGAGAGCAACGATCTATGGCGGAGTAGATAATGTACCTCAGGTCAAGGCGGCGGGTCCGATCAAGATGGAGAGTTGCAGCGTCTGGGCGGCGACAAAGCGGGGGAAATAAGAAGGGCCAGGGGTTCCGCTCGGTGTCGTAGGAAAACAAAACGAATCGGTACAACTTAACGGATGGCAGTGGGTAATTAAAGGCAAACTTGAGTTTCTAACACGTGGAAGCTGGCCTGGAGCTGCTATGAGATTTCATTAGAAAAAGCAGCTATGTTAGGAGAAGTTGGTTTCGTAAGAAACCCCTTTGGTTTAGATTCTGCGTTGCCACCGTGAAGTTGGTTCTAAAATCCCAACCAAACACACCCTTGGGATCATGAACGTGGGGGTTCTCACCTGACACCACACTTGTGGAAGGTCACCCAGGAACAAAGGGATGTGAGGAATAAATGGAGAAGGAAGTAAAGAACTCAAGGAGAAGATTTCCAAGTGAAAACTGCAACTGATCAAGGACAACGTAGGAATCCCAACATTCTAATTTCTTAATAAAATTTTGATAAGTAAACAACAGTGGACTACTCAGGACCATGTTCATGGGGGTTTTGACCTAAGATAGTTTCTACTATACTTAGGACCATTGAATGTGGGGGTTTTCACCTGAGGGTGCACCTAAGGACGAGATATCTTTTGGCTCACTTGGGTTAACCAGTGTTGTCAATTATGAGGTTAAGTTTGTTTTACAAAGAGTTAGGCAAAATTGGCTTTATGCAAAATAGTCTTGAACTCCACCAGCCAAATATGCGTACATGTTATAGAGTTATTTCCATTAAGTGTCCACCATAGTGTCACTTGCCAGATCCATTTCTAATGGAATCTGACCCACTCTGTT
Source organism: Poa annua (assembly GCA_026929855.1). Taxonomy (NCBI): domain Eukaryota; kingdom Viridiplantae; phylum Streptophyta; class Magnoliopsida; order Poales; family Poaceae; genus Poa; species Poa annua. The sequence continues at coordinate 77,700,566 of CM049426.1, forward strand.
GCAAATTTTTATTTGTTGCAGAAATATCTGACGAATAGTAAGGACTACGTTTGGGTTTTGAGTCTGCACCAACATGTTCTCGCCTGTGGTGTATCATGAAGTTGGTGGCTCATTGAAGATTTATTTCCGCTGCTCTATTGTTTTGACCTAGCTTTAAGCTATGCAAAGATGTATCGAACTACTTAATTTATTAAGTCTGGATTACTCGTGTAATATTGATACAATGTTGTGATATTCGTCGTAAACTGTGTGTGCAAATGAATCGATCCAGGGGTTTGCACTATACACAGGTACCTGCCAGATTTTAAGTGCAGGTACATTACAACCATTGAACCCATTAAACCCAAACTATCCTTTACACACTTATAGTGAATAGGAAAAGGAGAAGAATTAGACGAGATCTTTCAGAAGCATTTTCCCTCCCACTCTGGCTTGACCCGTTCCACCTAACACTGTAGCGCCCCAACTTTTATTAAAGTTGGAACACCTGTGTTATGTGCTAGTCCCTGGATCACTGCCAGCACCACAGTACGAAATATAAGGTACCAATGCATAAGAATTAAAATTGCTACAACGAGATCCAAAAATAATTGCCAAATATGGCTTTATTACAAGTTGCATAGCCATGAAGGCTAGCTAAAGTTCAGAGTTCACAACGAAAGAGAAATAACATGGAGCCTCATCTTCAAGCATGTGCCACAGGCAGACATGTTGGGTGTAGACTCGAGTCCAACTCATTCAGCATCAGAATTACCTGCACATTTGAATATGCAACCCCCGAAGGAGGTCAATACAATGATGTATTGGCAAGTGACTATGGTGGATATATAATGACAAGTCTAAAATCTATATGCATATTTGGCTTGGTGGGGTTGGAGGCTATTTGCAAAAAGCAAGTTTTCTCCTATCATTTTGTAAAACACTTTTATTTCTCAAGACTTGGCACCAAGGGATAAAACTCAAGTGCACCAACAATTCTTTCCTTAGTCAAATTTTACTTTATGAAAACAGTGTTGAGATTCTACCGCCCATCCTTGTCCAGTTGCTCGAAGTAGTCCATTTCCGGGGACACGGCTGAGTACTCAGATTGTCGACTCTGCAGAGGTTGTGCACTTTCACCTTTAGACTCAATTAGCCCGAAAATCCTATACACACGGAGTGTATTGAGGAAAGGAGAGAACTGAGACAAGAACTTTCAGAAGAAGGATGCAACCATACTAGCAAGACCCGTTCCACCTACCATCTCTACATCTGCTTGTCAAGCTGACAGGTTGCGCCCTCACAACTTAATTATTCTAGACAGAGCCCATTTTTAAAAGGCTGCACGGGAAGCTTCTAAACTTGGAGGGACTTGGTAATCTCTTAGTTTCTGGGTGGCCGTCCACAAGTGCGCTTCTGGGTAACAAACACCATACTCATGGCCCTAAGTAGAATAGACATTCATCCTAGGCGACGACAACCACAAGCATAGTCCCAAAAGCCACTCAACATAAACCAAACAACCAATTCCACCCAGATGTGTATTTAAATTTTTAACACTTAGAAACATTTCCAAAACAGGATAAACATTTTTATAGCATAGCTAAGCAACTAATAAAACTTTTCATGGCTGCATAGGAGAAGGGGTGGCTACACACTACTAGGATATTTGTAAAATACAAACTAACTTAGCATTATAGAATAAATCCAAAATCTTATCATGCACACTACTCAAACTATACTATTTATGCATATAGAAAATATGGGATATAGTATGAATGTCACTTGCCTTGGTAAAAGGAGGCACAAGCACAACAAGAGTAACAATCACAAGCAAGTCCTTCCTCCTCTTCACAATCTAACAACAAGCAATACAAAAAAATAAAATAAAAACATACAACACTTAAAACTCCAAAGCATAAATATGTATGCATGCATGATATGTTATAAACATAACCAAACAACTTATTATCAACTTTTATTTCCTCTGTTTATTTAATGCATGTAATGCAATGAACAATATTTTATTTCCTAATTTATCAATTAAAATATAAAGAACACTTATAGTCATTTTAAGTACAAAACCTTCAATAAAGCTCATGTTGCATTTTCTGGACAAAGAGCAAAATTATTATTCCACAACAATTGGATTTAGATGAAAAACATTTTTAATATTTAAATTATGAATTTAAATGGCCGAAATGTCAATCTGTAAATTTCACAATTTTTAAGACACTAAAATGAAAAACTAATGATATAGGAATAAACTACATGGACAGGGCTTTCCAATGATATAAAATTTATCAAATTTGGACTTACAGATTGAAAGTTATGAATTTTGCAAGTTTTAATAGTTTTCTGTTTTAATTTCTAAATTCTATTCGAATTAGAAAAAGAATCGGCCACGCGGCGCGACCTGATTCATCCGTACCGTTTCGACGCGGATCGCGCTCGGGAGCCGTTAGATCTAAATGAAATCGGGCGCGCCAGATTAATCGCAGAGACGAAAAATAAAAATAAAACGGATCCGTTGGATCTAGATCCAACGGTCTAGGATGCGTTGACCTAACGCGGGCGGCGCGACTCGCCGGAGACGCGCGAGGCGCGGCGAAGCCATTGCCGGCGTTTGTGCTTGCGACGTTCTACAGCTTTAGGAGAGAAACGTAGCTCACCAGGGGGTGCGCGACGTCGAGATGGAGACGATGGCGAGACGGCGATGAGCGGAGCGTCCTCGTCTCCTCGGAAGAGCTCGCCGGAGTTGTGCGGGGCGGCGGATCTCCTCGGTCGTGGACGAACTCGACGAAGTGCTGCACAAAATAGCCCGTAACCGTGTCAAAAGGTGTCGCGTGAGTGCAAGGGCGCGAGGGGAAACTACGAGAGGGCTCGGCATTGCTTTAGCTCACCGGAAATCGAAGTTTTCGCTGGCGGCCACCGCGGAACTCCGGAGACGAATGTGTGCGGCCTGGTGGCTCTCGGGTTGACTGGTTTGGGGCAAACGGAAGAGAGCGGAGAGGGGTATTAGTAGGGAAGGAGGCGAGGTAAGGGGAGTAGTAAATCGCCCATAATCGTGCGAATCAATTCGTTGTTTCCTGTCGGGGTCGGGAGCGTGATTTGGGGACGAACGTCTTGGCGAGGGTGATGACAGGTGGGTCCCACGTGTCAGCGACAGCGAGCGAGAGAGAGGGGCGCTGGGCCGCTGGCAGGCCGTTGTGTCTCGCGCGCGCGGCAGTTAGCTAAACCGGCCGGCCCGATTTCCTTTTCCTTTTAAATGAAAATAACATTTTTTTTAAATACTGATTTCAAAAATGATTTTTAAACCTATCTAAAACATTTCAGAAAAAATTCATAAAAATATGTTTTGGAAAGGTTATTAAAAATGGGACTTTTTGACATTATACTTGCCCATAAATAAACTGATCCAATTTTTATTTATTAAAGGAGTTTAAATAAACACTTTATGGAATTATAGATTATTTAAATTTATAATTTGAAGTTTTATTTAATAATTTTGTGATGTAGTTTTATGCCTAATGATGAATGATGCATGGATGCAAAGTTTTAAATTTTTGTAAATTTTGGGATGTTACAGACTAACCCCCTTAAGAGGAAGCTCGCCCTCGAGCTTCGGAAAGGTCAGCAAATAGGTGTGGATGGTCTTCTCGGAGGTCATCCTCTCGTTCCCAGGTGGCTTCTTCCTCGGTGTGGTGATTCCACTGAACTTTGCAAGACTTGATGGTTTTAGGACGGATGACTCTTTCTGCGGTCTGCAATATCTTGATGGGTTTCTCTTTGTAGGTCAGGTCACTTTCCAATTGTACTTCTTCGAGAGGTACTGTATCCTTTAAAGGAACTCCAATCATCTCGGGGTGACATTTCTTCAACTGACTGACATGGAACACATTATGAACCGCAGACAGAGCTTCTGGTAGTTCTAACTCATATGCCACCTCACCCTTGCGAGACAGAATTTTAAACAGTCCAATAAATCGAGGTGCTAATTTTCCTTTAATTCCAAACCTCTTTACACCCCTGAGTGGTGACACTCTGAGATAGATTCTATCACCCACCTCGTAGGCGACTTCTCTACATTTAGAATCCGCGTAGCTTTTCTGGCGTGACTGTGCTATCTTCAATCTATCTTTAATTAATCTGACCTTCTCTTCAGCTTCTTGGATTATATCAGGTCCAAAGAAACTTCTTTCTCCTACACCACTCCACAACAATGGGGTTGTGCATTTCTTCCCATATAAAGCCTCAAAGGGTGCCATATCAATGCTAGCTTGGTAACTGTTATTGTAGGAGAACTCAGCATAAGGTAGATTGTCATCCCAACTAGAACCATAATCAAGCGCACAAGCTCTTAACATATCTTCTAAAACCTGATTTACTCTTTCAGTCTGACCATCCGTTTGCGGGTGAAATGCCGTACTGAATTCCAATCTAGTTCCTAGTGATTCATGCAACTGCTTCCAAAAATGGTATGTGAACTGGGTCCCTCTATCGGACACGATACTCTTGGGGACGTCGTGTAGGCACACAATTCTCTTCATGTAAATATCAGCTAGCTTTGCGCTGGTATAGGTGGTCTTCACGGGTATAAAGTGAGCTATTTTGGTTAAACGACAAACAATAACCCAAATAGAATCATACCCTGATCTGGTCCTTGGTAACCCGGTGATGAAATCCATCCCAATAGAATCCCACTTCCAATCCGGTACCTTCAAAGGTTGCAAAAGTCCTGCTGGTTTCTGATGCTCAGACTTTACTCGACTGCATACATCGCACTTAGCGATATATTCTGCTATTTCTCTTTTCAGATTGTTCCACCAAAATCTCTCCTTCACATCCATATACATTTTGGTATTTTCTGGATGAATGGAATAAGGTGTTTCATGGGCTTCTTGCATAATTAACTTCCTAAGATCAGGATCATTTGCCACACATACTCGTTTTTCAAACCACATGGTTCCTTGCTCATCTTCATGAAATCCTTTGGCTTTTCTAGCTCTCAGATTGACTTTGATTTCTTCAATATCTTTGTCTCCCTTCTGAGCTTCACGTATCTTATCCATCAAATTTGGTTGTACTACTAACGAGGCTACAAAACCATCCGGTACCACTTCCAATCGGAGGTCCTTGAATGCCTTGCATAAATCCTCAGGTATTTCTCCTGCGGTGAGGCCATTCACATAAACCTTACGGCTCAGGGCATCAGCTACTATATTAGCCTTTCCAGGATGGTATTGAAGACTTAGATCATAATCCTTGATAAGTTCTAACCATCTTCTCTGCCTCATGTTCAATTCTTTCTGAGTGAAAATATATTTCAAACTTTTGTGGTCAGTGAATACTTCACATCTTTTTCCCATTAGGTAGGGTCTCCAAGTTTTCAGGGCATGTACCACTGAGGCTAACTCGAGATCATGAGTGGGATAATTTGTTTCATGTTCCTTGAGCTGTCTAGAGGCATAAGATGCCACTCTGCCTTCTTGCATCAGCACACTTCCCAGGCCTTGGCGTGAAGCATCACAGTATACTTGGAATTCTTTCTCTAAATCAGGTAAGCATAGAACTGAGGTTGAAACTAGACGTTTCTTCAACTCCTGAAAACTGGCTTCGCATGCGTCAGTCCACTCAAATTTCTTGTCCTTCTTTAATAATTCCGTCAGTGCCTTGGCGATTTTGGAAAAGTTTTCTATAAATCATCGGTAGTATCCAGCTAGACCAAAAAAACTTCGTAATTCTCCAACATTCTTTGGTGGCTCCCAATTGGTTACAGCTGAAACCTTTTCAGGATCCACTGCTATACCCTCCTTGGATACTATATGTCCTAGGAATGCGACTTGTTCCAACCAAAATTCACACTTGCTGAATTTGGCGTATAACTTATGTTCACGTAGTCTCTGCAATACTAGGCGCAAATGCTCTTCATGTTCTTTGTGACTCTCGGAGTAGATCAGAATGTCATCTATGAACACTACCACAAACTTGTCCAGAAAATCCATGAACACTTTATTCATCATATTCATGAAATAAGCTGGAGCATTGGTTAATCCAAATGGCATTACTGTGTACTCATAAGAGCCATATCTGGTAACAAACGTTGTCTTTGGTATATCCATTTCTCTAACCTTCATTTGGAGATAACCTGATCGAAGATCAATCTTGGAGAAGACACATGCACCTTTCAGTTGATCAAATAATTCATTTATCTTGGGTAACGGATACTTGTTCTTGATGGTGTGTTCATTTATATCCCTGTAGTCCGTGACTAGTCTCTGGGTTTGATCTTTCTTTTTGACAAACAGAACTGGCGCCCCCCAGGGCGAAGAACTGGGACGGATAAATCCTTTCAGAAGGTGTTCTTCCAATTGCTTCTTGAGTTCTTTCAGTTCATCGACGGCCATAGGGTAAGGTCTCTTAGCTATTGGTCCAGTACCTGGTTTCAGTTCAATGAGAAATTCCACATCTCTATCGGGTGGCATTCCCGGTAATTCTTCTGGGAATACATCTGGGTACTCTTGGACAATCAGCACCTCACCAAGGCTAACCCCCTTAAGAGAATTTAGCCTAACTTTCTTAAGTTCGAAAGTTGATCTGAATTTAATCTTTTGTTTTTCTGGGGTGGTGAGGGTGATAGCTCTATTTGCACAGTCTATGATCCCTTCAAAACGGGTAATCCAATCCATTCCGATGATAACATCAAAACCTTGGGTTTCTAGGATGACTAAATCTGCTGGGAAAAGATATTTTCCAATCCTTAGATCTAACTGCCTACAGCCCGAATTTACTATCATCTCACCCCAGGTGAACTCACTCTAATAGGTTTTCCTAAGCTTTCCTCGGCTAGCCCATGTTTGTTTACAAATGCTCTTGATATGAATGAATGCGATGCTCCAGTATCAAATAAGACTAATGTTGTAAAGGAATTGAGCAGGAACTTACCAATCACAGCATCAGGTTCATCATGAACTTCTTCCACATTGATGTGATTTACTTGCCCCTTCTGGAAATGATTGGGCTTGGAATTTTCATCAGCCTTCCTCTTTGGGCATTCAGTTGCATAGTGTCCTGTCTTCTTGCACTTGAAGCAAGTCACACTAGACAAGTCTTTCTTCCCTTCATAGTTAGGACGGGGATTACCATTCCCATGATTTTGGCCATGGTGATGGTTTCCCTTGAACCCACCATTATTTCCTTTGTATCCTCCATTGTGGTCATGACCATGATGCTTTTGGCCACTACCACTGTTGGAGTAGTTCCAGGGTTTATGGCCACTGACTTCAGAGGTGTGTGGTTTCTTGTGTGTCCCTTCAGAGTTACCCTTACTTGCACCGAACTTCCTCTTCCTATTTTCTTCCTTTCTTATGTTATTGTCCAGAGTGATTGCTTGATCCAGCGGAACTTGATAATTTGGAGCATATGCAACAGATAAGGGTATCTTCAGTTCTCCCCTAAGTCCATTAAGGATTTTTTCCTTTCTCTTAGCATCTGTGTCGATGTCTTCTGGTGCATACCTTGATAACATACAGAAGTCATCCAAATACTCCTTCAGAGTTCTACCTCCCTGTCTCAAGCTACGAAATTCCTCCTTCTTTAGATTCATTATGCCAGAGGAGATGTGAGCATTGCGGAAACCATCCTTAAACACATCCCAAGTCATGCCATCCAAGGGGTGGGTCACTTGATAGGTCTCCCACCACATGGCAGCAGGTCCTTCCAATAGGTGTGCAGTGAACCTCACCTTTTCTGCATCAGAACACTCACAGGTTACTAAGTCCTTGTTGACTGAACGAAGCCAGTCATCCGCCACTATGGGTTCAGTAGCAGAGGAGAACTTATTAGGTCTAAGCCTGAGAAATCTTGCAAGTCTGTCCACTGGAGGTGGTGGTGGTGGTGGTGGGTGGTTGTTATTGTTGTTGTTGTTGTTGGTTGCTGCAATGAACTGGGTCATCATAGTCATCAGTTTGGGCTTGAGCTGCCATCAGCTGTTGCATAGCTGATATTTGTAGCGCCCCAACTTTTATTAAAGTTGGAACACCTGTATTATGTGCTAGTCCCTGGATCACTGCCAGCACCACAGTACAAAATATAAGGTACCAATGCATAAGTATTAAAATTGCTACAACGAGATCCAAAAATAATTGCCAAATATGGCTTTATTACAAGTTGCATAGCCATGAAGGCTAGCTAAAGTTCAGAGTTCACAACGAAAGCGAAATAACATGGAGCCTCATCTTCAAGCATGCGCCACAGGCAGACATGTTGGGTGTAGACTCGAGTCCAACTCATTCAGCATCAGAATTACCTGCACATTTGAATATGCAGCCCCCGAAGGAGGTCAATACAATGATGTATTGGCAAGTGACTATAGTGGATATATAACGACAAGTCTAAACTCTATATGCATATTTGGCTTGGTGGGGTTGGAGGCTATTTGCAGAAAGCAAGTTTCCTCCTATCATTTTGTAAAACACTTTTATTTCTCAAGACTTGGCACCAAGGGATGAAACCCAAGTGCACCAACAATTCTTTCCTTAGTCAAATTTTACTTTATGAAAACAGTGTTGAGATTCTTCCGCCCATCCTTGTCTAGTTGCTCGAAGTAGTCCATTTCCGGGGACACGGCTGAGTACTCAGATTGTCGACTCTACAGAGGTTGTGCACTTTCACCTTTAGACTCAATAAGCCCGAAAATCCTATACACGCGGAGTGTATTGAGGAAAGGAGAGAATTGAGACAAGAACTTTCAGAAGAAGGATGCAACCATACTAGCAAGACCCGTTCCACCTACCATCTCTACATCTGCTTGTCAAGCTGACAGGTTGCGCCCTCACAACTTAATTATTCTAGACAGAGCCCATTTTTAAAAGGCTGCACGGGAAGCTTCTAAACTTGGAGGGACTTGGTAATCTCTTAGTTCCTGGGTGGCCGTCCACAAGTGCGCTTCTGGGTAACAAACACCATACTCATGGCCCTAAGTAGAATAGACATTCATCCTAGGCGACGACAACCACAAGCATAGTCCCAAAAGCCACTCAACATAAACCAAACAACCAATTCCACCCAGATGTGTATTTAAATTTTTAACACTTAGAAACATTTCCAAAACAGGATAAACATTTTTATAGCATAGCTAAGCAACTAATAAAACTTTTCATGGCTGCATAGGAGAAGGGGTGGCTACACACTACTAGGATATTTGTAAAATACAAACTAACTTAGCATTATAGAATAAATCCAAAATCTTATCATGCACACTACTCAAACTATACTATTTATGCATATAGAAAATATGGGATATAGTATGAATGTCACTTGCCTTGGTAAAAGGAGGCACAAGCACAACAAGAGTAACAATCACAAGCAAGTCCTTCCTCCTCTTCACAATCTAACAACAAGCAATACAAAAAAATAAAATAAAAACATACAACACTTAAAACTCCAAAGCATAAATATGTATGCATGCATGATATGTTATAAACATAACCAAACAACTTATTATCAACTTTTATTTCCTCTGTTTATTTAATGCATGTAATGCAATGAACAATATTTTATTTCCTAATTTATCAATTAAAATATAAAGAACATTTATAGTCATTTTAAGTACAAAACCTTCAATAAAGCTCATGTTGCATTTTCTGGACAAAGAGCAAAATTATTATTCCACAACAATTGGATTTAGATGAAAAACATTTTTAATATTTAAATTATGAATTTAAATGGCCGAAATGCCAATCTGTAAATTTCACAATTTTTAAGACACTAAAATGACAAACTAATGATATAGGAATAAACTACATAGGCAGGGCTTTCCAATGATATAAAGTTTATCCAATTGTGACTTACAAATTGAAAGTTATGAATTTTGCAAGTTTTAATAGTTTTCTGTTTTAATTTCTAAATTCTATTCGAATTAGAAAAAGAATCGGCCACGCGGCGCGACTTGATTCGTCCGTACCGTTTCGACGCGGATCGCGCTCGGGAGCCGTTAGATCTAAATGAAATCGGACGCGCCAGATTAATCGCAGAGACGAAAAATAAAAATAAAGTGGATCTGTTGGATCTAGATCCAACGGTCCAGGATGCGTTGACCTAACCCGTGCGGCGCGACTCGCCGGAGACGCGCGGGGCGCGGCGGGGCCATTGCCGGCGTTTGTGCTTGTGACGTTCTACGGCTCTAGGAGAGAAACAAAGCTCACCAGGGGGTGTGCGACGTCGAGATGGAGACGATGGTGAGACGGCGATGAGCGGAGCGTCCTCGTCTCCTCGGAAGAGCTCGCCGGAGTTGTGCGGGGCGGCGGATCTGCTCGGTCAGGGACGAACTCGACAAAGTGCTGCACAAAATAGCCCGTAACCGTGTCAAAAGGTGTCGCGTGAGTGCAAGGGCGCGAGGGGAAACTACGAGAGGGCTCGGCATTGCTTTAGCTCCCCGGAAATCAAAGTTTTCGCCGGCGGCCACCGCGGAACTCCGGAGACGAATGTGTGCGGCCTGGTGGCTCTCGGGTTGATTGGTTTGGGGCAAACGGAAGAGAGCGGAGAGGGGTATTAGTAGGGGAAGGAGGCGAGGTAAGGGGAGTAATAAATCGCCCATAATCGTGCGAATCAATTCGTCGTTTCCTGTCGGGGTCGGGAGCGTGATTTGGGGACGAACGTCTTCGCGAGGGTGATGACAGGTGGGTCCCACCTGTCAGCGACAGCGAGCGAGAGAGAGGGGCGTTGGGCCGCTGGCAGGCCGTTGCGTCTCGCGCGCGCGGCAGTTAGCTAAACGGGCCGGCCCGATTTCCTTTTCCTTTTAAATGAAAATAATATATGTTTTTAAATACTGATTTCAAAAAAGATTTTTAAACCTATCTAAAACATTTCAGAAAAATTCATAAAAATGTGTTTTGGAAAGGTTATTAAAAATGGGACTTTTTGACATTATACTTGCCCATAAATAAATTGATCCAGTTTTTATTTATTAAAGGGGTTTAAATAAACACTTTATGGAATTATAGATTATTTAAATTTATAATTTGAAGTTTTATTTAATAATTTTGTGATGTAGTTTTATGCCTAATGATGAATGATGCATGGATGCAAAGTTTTAAATATTTGTAAATTTTGGGATGTTACAAACACCCTCTACATCTGCTTGTCAAGCCGGGGAGAGTCCACCCAACATAGTTGATCAAGCCAGAGCCAATATGGCAATGGCTGCACTGGAAGCAATCGTCACTCGGAGTTCTTCAGATTCCTTTGTTCCCTGGGTGGCCATCCACAAGTGCACGTACTCCAGGAACCATATACATGGGCCTGAGTAGCCACTCAACTCGACTCCATACAATCAATCCACCGAGGAGGTTCATTAACTTAGTGGATGTGTACTCTTAGGTGAAAAACCACCATGCTCACGGCCCTAAGTAGAATAGACATTCATCCTAGGCGACGACAACCATGAGCACAGCCCTGAGTAGTCACTTAACATTTTGTAAAACTTTTCATCAATTGCATAGCGTCAATATTTCTACTAAGTATTAAACGGGAACCTAGACACAGGAGTAAGGGATTTCTACACAGGTCTAACATAGCAATACTATCCTACACATGCTTATATAAAAATACACTAATTAATGCATATAGAAAAATAGTAGGAAGTTTACGAGGTGTGCCACTTGCCTTTGGATGATGTCTTTGCTCACAAACTCTTTTCAACGTAACTCGGCTCTCCGTTCAATCTAAACAATATAGACAAACAACAATACAACAATCAACCTAAAACCCAACACAATGCATACAAACACATACATAATGAACAAACAAGTTTCATAAAACTTCTAAGGAAAATATGTCGTGCATGTTGTGCAAAATATTTCTAAGGACTAGAGATACATGCCATGCCACGAAAATCTTTTAAGTTAATGCATGGCAAATAGGTTGGTCAAAAGTGACTAAGGACTAAGGTCATAGGTTGGGCAAAATAGTTTGTTATAAATCATCTTGAATAAGCACTCTAATGGCTTAGTGTGACGCCCTATAATCGGTACTATGTAGATTTAAGCGTTCCCGCCGAAATCCGCATAATAACGATTTTAGGTCGCCCACCAGACATAATGTGCACGCCGAAACATGCGCATTATGTGGGTGGAATTGTGATAACATTACAACAGTTCCGATACATCCACAAATACAACAAAGATATAATTACAACAACGACTCGAACGAGTCAAGATACAAATGATACAATACAAAGATTCAAATGACAGCGGAAGCAAAATAGTATCCGACTACGGATAAGATACAAATTGGACTAAGAGTCCTGAAGATAAGCAATGGCGCCATATCCCTGCCCAGCCAAGCCGGAGGGATTCCCAAGCTAACGTCGTCGGACTTCAAACCTGTTGACTGCACATAAAGCACATCCCAAAAGAGGTTCAGGGCACTCCCTGGCAAGCAAAACCGACTTGCCTACTTTCTAAACCATCTCCCAAAAATATAGGGGAGGTGGACTTAGCGGCAGCAGCACTAGCAACGTAAAGAGACACGCTACAACTTCTGTCTAATCAGAGAGGGATAAGAGAGCGCATAAGATAAACATCTACAACTAACACCAAACATAACCCATTCTCGGATTAACCCTCTCAACCAAGTATGAGGAAGCAATTCGGGAAAACTCACACAGTGAACAAATTTTAGTTACCAGTTATTGTGGAAGTAATTCTATATTACCAGTCAGGTTAATTAACAATGATTAGGTGTAAGTTGTCTATGATCTTGTTAGCCAGCATCATCACCAAGTCGTCCATAACCGTGGACACGGCTCATCGATAAGATTATACCCTGCAGGGGTGCACTACTGGACCCGTACTCGTTCGATCAACCCCAAAAGCAAAGCCAGAAGGTAGGGCATCTCAACACGGCAAATCTCTTCTCTACGACCCATCCAGGGAACCGCATGATTGTGTGCACGGCTAATAAGGTCCAGTGCCCGCGGGATACGACCTTCATATCACTCTAAGAACGTGCCACCCTATATGAGAATCGACTACTCCATCATCATGAGATCGTTAGGTAACCATATGCATGCATCAAATGGAAAGCCCGAACTACTTGCGGCGCCCTGGATAAGAAGCGGATTAGATCGAAGCCGCGGGGGGGCTCCATAGGGCCTCCCACAAGCGGTTAGTGCGCTCAAAATTGGATCCGAGCACAAGAACTGAGTTCCTAGGTCGACACTTAGCAGAACAAAGCACCTCGCAAGGCCTTCCGCCGGTGCCTTATCTTTTAATTATAATACCCCAATATAGAACAACATTTTATTAAGGTAGAATAACCTATCATGCTAAGCAGGTGAAATTAAATAAGACCTACAGACGACTCGCACAAACAACTCTAAGAATGCGCTACGACTCGCAAGGCCAACAGATAAACATGCAACAGGTATTAGGATGTGGGGATAAAGCTGTATGGGCTGCAGGATAAACATGTGATGGGATCGCGATAAAGAATCGAATACTAGGGTAGCAGAGATCAACGGCAGGAATGAAAGACAATGTATAGGTAAACAAGCAAACTTTTCTTGCCTGGAATCCCGCATGGAAGCAGATCTTGTCGTTGCTCACACATCTCAACGTCATATCCGCGAAGAAGCAACAAACACTGGAAAGCGGAAGAGATGCATTTTACAACTACGGCAAAAGATTCAGCATGATCATACAAGAATGATGCATGGCATGGCAAGATGCAATACATTGCAGGTAATTCCAAATTAAGCGGGAAAGCAACCCCGGCAATTAATGTTTAGGTGCAAGCTATTTATTTACCAGCAATATTAAATGTTGGATAACATGGCAACACATGGCATGGGTGATCTAATTAAATTAAATGGAATATGACATTATATATTTATTACCCCTAACATTCCATATTTAATTATTTAGTTGCAATTAACAAATTATACTAAGCAATTAAAATAACAGATGAAAAATGGCATACAAATGGCATATTAATATTCCTTACATTTTTCTGATATTAAAACATGTATAGATTATTTTATTTGGAGTTATTGATTAAAAGTTATTAGAATATTAAGTTTAGGGGTGTTTCTGCAAAAGTGCAGGGACCTGTCCGTGAGGAAAACAGTGCTGGGAAGGTCCCTTGTGCAAAAATAGAGAACCAGGGGCTCCGATGCAAAAGTTACCGCGCTCCGGATATTTCTCACCACGTGGAAAACAAACCAGGGTCACTGACAGTGGGGGCAAGCGCCCGCGTGGCGCTGACTGGGCGGCGATGTCGCGCGCTACGGGCACCCAGGTCACTGACCAGTGGGCCCGCCCTGTCAGCGTGCACAAATAAATCAAAAAGGGGCTTTTATTCCTCTTCAAAGGATTCGAACTCGTGCGCGTGATGAAGTGAGGAGCGTTGGTGCTAGCCACTCGGGTGGAAGCTGTGTTGATGCTGTTTTGAGGCACCCTTTTGTTTTGAACCAACCAGCCGATGTTATCTGAACCAAAAGTTCAGACTTTAGGAAAACGGACGGGACTGCACAGACGACGAACAGCAGCGATCCAGGCATGCTCTAGAGGACGGGGTGCGGACACTGGTGTGCGGGTAGTGCTGCGGGTGGGGGTTCGTGCGTGTGTGGGGGTGGTGTGCGTGCAGGGGCGAGAAACCAAGCCAATCTTGAAGCTTGGAGCTTCGGTCATGGCTATGGCGGTCGGAGGAGAAGGCCGAGGACCAGTTCGGTGAAAGCGACCACGAAAAAAGGAGGGGAAGGCGGGGATGGAAAGAATAGCTCACGGGGAGGGCGCTGGAGTAGAGGATCGAGCCCGAGGACGACCGGAGGGGAGGGATTGCGGTGGCGCGCTCCGCCGGCGTCTGATATGAAGTGGAAGAGGGCGACGCGCTGGGGATATCCCTTCTTGATCCGTTCGGGGAAAGCGACGAGGACGTCGAGGCGCAACTTCGGGGCTCGAGGGAGCTCCTTCGACGGCGCCGGAGCGGCGGCGAGGCGGAGAGGTGGTCTCCGGTGGAAAAACGTGTGAGAATAACAGAGGGGATGGAGGGGAAAAATGGCGGCGGCGCGGAGGGGAGAGGAGGAAGTAGGTTAGGGTTCGAGAGAGGGAGAGGGGCCGGCTTAAGAGGGGAGGGGGAGTGGTTGGAGGTGGGGCATGGCCATGGCGTCACCCATGTGCATCTCCTCTGCTGAGACCGTACGAAGGAGGAAGGAGGAAGAGTGGGCTTGGGCTGGGCCAGGAAGGAGAGGAAGAGGGCCCAGGTAAGTGGGCTTCGGCCTGAAAACAGATTTTTTCTCCCTCTGGTTTTATTTCTTTTAATTCTTTTTTGTTTTCTATTTTTAAAACAAAATAGAAAAAGGAAAATGAATTAGGAGATTTTACAAAATAGTTTTAGTTTAAAATAGGCAATTTAATAAACTAGTTTTTTTACAATATTTGCAAAATATTTGAAATACACATTTTAATTAATTTCAAAAGCATTTGAATTTAATTGTGAGAAAAGAATTTAAGTGGAGTTTGAATTTAAATGCGACAATTTAAAATTAAGATAGACAAATGCAAATGATGCATGATGATGTCATGTTGATGCAAAAAGAAAAACAAACAAAAAAAACTAAATTGGGATAAATCCCGGGGCGTTACAATCGACACCACTAACAAGGGATCGCGTCCCGCGATCCACGCCGAGACCAGAAAAGAGAGGGGTAACTACCGAGTCTTCTGGCTCCCTGATGAACTTCTCGACACCACTAACAAGGGATTGTTGCTCCACCTTGAAATTCTCGACACCACTAACAAGGGATTGTTGCTCACGACGAAGACGACTCCGAAAGAGCGAACCTAATAGGGTAAAAGGCAAGAATTCGTCCACCCACACGTAGGATCCTAAAACTTTGAAAGTTGGATAAGAGAAGAGACTCAAAACAAGTAAGGTAAGAGGGGAAATAGAATTGAGGTAATAAGAAAATATAAACCTATTTAGATATTTTTAAAATAACTTTTAGTCAAATAATTTTCGACACTCTAGAAACAACGACCGTTAGCGAGGTTATCCTACAGGCTTTTGCGGACCCGCTGCTTCGATAACCATTCGTATCGAAACAACAAGGAGATCGAAACCAAGGCTCTGATACCACTTTGTGACGCCCTATAATCGGTACTATGTAGATTTAAGCGTTCCCGCCGAAATCCGCATAATAACGATTTTAGGTCGCCCACCAGACTTAATATGCACGCCGAAACATGCGCATTATGTAGGTGGAATTGTGATAACATTACAACAGTTCCGATACATCCACAAATACAACAAAGATATAATTACAACAACGACTCGAACGAGTCAATATACAAATGATACAATACAAAGATTCAAATGACAGCGGAAGCAAAATAGTATCCGACTACGGATAAGATACAAATTGGACTAAGAGTCCTGAAGATAAGCAATGGCGCCATATCCCTGCCCAGCCAAGCCGGAGGGATTCCCAAGCTAACGTCGTCGGACTTCAAACCTGTTGACTGCACATAAAGCACATCCCAAAAGAGGGTCACGGCACTCCCTGGCAAGCAAAACCGACTTGCCTACTTTCTACACCATCTCCCAAAAATATAGGGGAGGTGGACTTAGCGGCAGCAGCACTAGCAACGTAAAGAGACACGCTACAACTTTTGTCTAATCAGAGAGGGATAAGAGAGCGCATAAGATAAACATCTACAACTAACACCAAACATAACCCATTCTCGGATTAACCCCCTCAACCAAGTATGAGGAAGCAATTCGGGAAAACTCACACAGTGAACAAATTTTAGTTACCAGTTATTGTGGAAGTAATTCTATATTACCAGTCAGGTTAATTAACAATGATTAGGTGTAAGTTGTCTATGATCTTGTTAGCCAGCATCATCACCAAGTCGTCCATAACCGTGGACACGGCTCATCGATAAGATTATACTCTGCAGGGGTGCACTACTGGACCCGTACTCGTTCGATCAACCCCAAAAGCAAAGCCAGAAGGTAGGGCATCTCAACACGGCAAATCTCTTCTCTACGACCCATCCAGGGAACCGCATGATTGTGTGCACGGCTAATCAGGTCCAGTGCCCGCGGGATACGACCTTCATATCACTCTAAGAACGTGCCACCCTATATGAGAATCGACTACTCCATCATCATGAGATCGTTAGGTAACCATATGCATGCATCAAATGGAAAGCCCGAACTACTTGCGGCGCCCTGGATAAGAAGCGGATTAGATCGAAGCCGCGGGGGGCTCCATAGGGCCTCCCACAAGCGGTTAGTGCGCTCAAAATTGGATCCGAGGACAAGAACTGAGTGCCTAGGTCGACACTTAGCAGAACAAAGCACCTCGCAAGGCCTTCCGCAGGTGCCTTATCTTTTAATTATAATACCCCAATATAGAACAACATTTTATTAAGTTAGAATAACCTATCATGCTAAGCAGGTGCAATTAAATAAGACCTACAGACGACTCGCACAAACAACTCTAAGCATGCGCTACGACTCGCAAGGCCAACAGATAAACATGCAACAGGTATTAGGATGTGGGGATAAAGTTGTATGGGCTGCAGGATAAACATGTGATGGGATCGCGATAAAGAATCGAATACTAGGGTAGCAGAGATCAACGGCAGGAATGAAAGACAATGTATAGGTAAACAAGCAAACTTTGCTTGCCTGGAATCCCGCATGGAAGCAGATCTTGTTGTTGCTCACACATCTCAACGTCATATCCGCGAAGAAGCAACAAACACTGGAAAGCGTAAGAGATGCATTTTACAACTACGGCAAAAGATTCAGCATGATCATACAAGAATGATGCATGGCATGGCAAGATGCAATACATTGCAGGTAATTCCAAATTAAGCGGGAAAGCAACCCCGGCAATTAATGTTTAGGTGCAAGCTATTTATTTACCAGCAATATTAAATGTTGGATAACATGGCAACACATGGCATGGGTGATCTAATTAAATTAAATGGAATATGACATTATATATTTATTACCCCTAACATTTCCATATTTAATTATTTAGTTGCAATTAACAAATTATACTAAGCAATTAAAATAACAGATGCAAAATGGCATACAAATGGCATATTAATATTCCTTACATTTTTCTGATATTAAAACATATAAAGATTATTTATTTGGAGTTATAGATTAAAAGTTATTAGAATATTAAGTTTAGGGGTGTTTCTGCAAAAGTGCAGGGACCTGTCCGTGAGGAAAACAGTGCTGGGAAGGTCCCTTGTGCAAAAACAGAGAACCAGGGGCTCCGATGCAAAAGTTACCGCGCTCCGGATATTTCTCACCACGTGGAAAACAAACCAGGGTCACTGACAGTGGGGGCAAGCGCCCGCGTGGCGCTGACTGGGCGGCGATGTCGCGCGCTACGGGCACCCAGGTCACTGACCAGTGGGCCCACCCTGTCAACGTGCACAAATAAATCAAAAAAGGGCTTTTATTCCTCTTCAAAGGATTCGAACTCGTGCGCGTGATGAAGTGAGGAGCGTTGGTGCTAGCCACTCGGGTGGAAGCTGTGTTGATGCTGTTTTGAGGCACCCTTTTGTTTTGAACCAACCAGCCGATGTTATCTGAACCAAAAGTTCAGACTTTAGGAAAACGGACGGGACTGCACAGACGACGAACAGCAGCGATCCAGGCATGCTCTAGAGGACGGGGTGCGGACGCTGGTGTGCGGGTAGTGCTGCGGGTGGGGGTTCGTGCGTGTGTGGGGGTGGTGTGCGTGCAGGGGCGAGAAACCAAGCCAATCTTGAAGCTTGGAGCTTCGGTCATGGCTATGGCGGTCGGAGGAGAAGGTCGAGGACCAGTTCGGTGAAAGCGACCACGAAAAAAGGAGGGGAAGGCGGGGATGGAAAGAATAGCTCACAGGGAGGGCGCTGGAGTAGAGGATCGAGCCCGAGGACGACCGGAGGGGAGGGATTGCGGCGGCGCGCTCCGCCGGCGTCGGAGATGAAGTGGAAGAGGGCGACGCGCTGGGGATGTCCCTTCTTGATCCGTTCGGGGAAAGCGATGAGGACGTCGAGGCGCAACTTCGGGGCTCGAGGGAGCTCCTTCGACGGCGCCGGAGCGGCGGCGAGGCGGGGAGGTGGTCTCCGGTGGAAAAACGTGTGAGAAGAACAGAGGGGATGGAGGGGAAAAATGGCGGCGGCGCGGAGGGGAGAGGAGGAAGTAGGTTAGGGTTCGAGAGAGGGAGAGGGGCCGGCTTAAGAGGGGAGGGGGAGTGGTTGGAGGTGGGGCATGGCCATGGCGTCACCCATGTGCATCTCCTCTGCTGAGACCGTACGAAGGAGGAAGGAGGAAGAGTGGGCTTGGGCTGGGCCAGGAAGGAGAGGAAGAGGGCCCAGGTAAGTGGGCTTCGGCCTGAAAACAGATTTTTTCTCCCTCTGGTTTTATTTCTTTTAATTCTTTTTTGTTTTCTATTTTTAAAACAAAATAGAAAAAGGAAAATGAATTAGGAGATTTTACAAAATAGTTTTAGTTTAAAATAGGCAATTTAATAAACTAGTTTTTTTACAATATTTGCAAAATATTTGAAATACACATTTTAATTAATTTCAAAAGCATTTGAATTTAATTGTGAGAAAAGAATTTAAGTGGAGTTTGAATTTAAATGCGACAATTTAAAATTAAGATAGACAAATGCAAATGATGCATGATGATGTCATGTTGATGCAAAAAGAAAAACAAACAAAAAAAACTAAATTGGGATAAATCCCGGGGCGTTACACTTAGTCATGATGTGCACAAATACTTAGAGAAAATACTAACTCTATTCTTCAAGGTGATCAACAATTATTAACAACTCTTTGTAAATTGGATATTCACTATAGTGAGAGAGACAGACACCCGACCAGCCACTTAAGTTGTGGAACAGGTCTCATGTACGTGGACATGTAACGTTAGTCTCCAGGCCGCTTCATCTCACTATGTCGATAGGATCCAACAACTTCAAAGATGATAATAACATGATCAAAATTTGTTTATGTCTAAAGTGAAAGACAAGATTAGGAAAGAGGGAAAAGATAGAAAGAAAGACGTAGAATCTTCTCCTTGCTTCCTTTTCTTCTTGATGTGATGACTTCATTGCAATTTTGTAGACTTGATGGCTATGAAGACTTGACGGTGTGGATAGTCTCCAGGTTGGTCTTGAGTATAACTTAGTCATCCAGCGGTCTAAGAGAAGAATTGAGAATAGAGATAGAGGAAGCAAGACTTAGAAAATATTTGCTGGTTGGTCTTCATGAACTTCTTCTTGATTTTCTTCTAAGTGCTTCTACTCCTTGAAGATACTTCTGAAGTCTTGTTTTGGCTAAGTCCTTCAGTGGCCTTCTAGCTCCATGTTGAAAATCCTAAGTGTCTAAGTGCATAGCACTTTACCAAAGTACTAAGTTGAAAATAATCCTAACATTAGAGAAAATAATGGAGGAGTTTTCCTATGGGAAGTATAACTATAAAATAAAATATGATATGCATGAAATGCAGTTTTTAATCACAAGAAACATCATACTAATTTTTTTGATATTTATAAAGTATTCATGAGGCTATAAATGTAATTTAATTAATTTCTATTTTTGCAAAATATAAATAAAGGAATAAATATAAGACTAAAGTTTTCTGTGATAGTGTTAATAGATAGAGGGGATTTAAATAAACTTATAGCAATTGAATTTACTCAAAAATAATGTTTTTATTAAAACTTATATCAAAATTACTCAAGTTATTAAATTTGTACAGACACACATGGGTATGGGACATATCAGGGTCACCCATTATGTTCTCGAGATTCGTGCATCTAGAAAAGGATTCACATTTTAATTTCATTATGTCCCATCGATGCATTGTAAAAAAGTCAAATCAAATAGTGCAATGTACAATTTTTTTCCTTTTTTTTCTCTCCTCCCCTTTCTTTCTCTTTCCTCTTGTTCCCCGCCGCCTTCAGTCTCCTTTTTCCCCTTTCTCTCTCTCTCATCTTCCCCCGCCGCCGTCCCGGTGATCCTGCTCTGCGCCGCCACTGCCGCCCCTGTCCCTGTCTCGCTCGACGCGCGCCTCCTCCTCCGCACTCTGCCACCGCATCCACCTGTACGCCCGTGCCCTCCATTCTCCAAGCTCCCATTCCCCCTCCCCGCCTCTCCGGCAGAACGAGATCAACAGAGTAGCTTTCTGTTGACCTCATTTGCTTGCAACCCGTCTCAAAGATCCACCACACCAGAGAGAGCACACAAAGATCACACCCATACGTAGGATGGAGGAGAAAGCGGCGGAGACGGTGCCGGCTCCGGCTCCGGCAGTTGCAGCGGATCTAGACGTCACGTACTGCAGCGAGCACCCCTACCCGCCGGGCGCGGCCGCGGCCGCCGGGATGGCTGTCGGCAGCGGCATCTGCGCCTTCTGCCTGCAGGAGAAGCTCGGCATGCTCGTCTCCTCCTCCAAGTCCAGCCCTTTCCACCCGCCGCTTGCCTCCGTCACCCATCCTTCCTCTACCCCTCCTCCTCCTCCGGCAGGCACCGCGGCGCGTCCTCCTCGTCCTTGGGCAGTGGGGACAGCCCAGCCACGTCGGCGCGGAGGAAGTCGGTGTCGGTGGCGTCCGTGACGTCGGCGTCGCTGGGGCGGAGGCTGGAGGCGGTAGAGGAGCCCGAGAGCCCGGGCCACCGGAGCGAGGGCTCCTCCTCGTCCTTCGGGAGGAAGGTGGCGCGGTCGCGCTCCGTGGGATGCGGCAGCCTTAGCTTCTCATGGGACTTCCTCGAGCGCCTCTCCACCGGCTTCGGTGACTGTGCGCTGCGCCGCATCGAGTCTCACCGCGAACCCAAGCCTAAGGGTGGGAGCGCCGCGCTCGGCCACCTGGACGGCGCCGGCAACGGCGACGACGACGACTACGAGTACTCGCAGCAGCACAGGATCAAGTGCGCCGGATTCTTCGGCGCCGCGCCCCCGCCCTCGTCATCCTCCTACTGGCTCTCCGCCTCCGCGCCTTTGCCACACCACACTGATGTCCTCTGCAGCCGCGACACCACCTGCGCGCGTCCATGGCGTCGCCCAACTGCCCGGCCCTCGCCAGCCCCACCGCCTCCGCCGGCAGCGCCTCCTGCTCCGTGCCACCCGTTGACCAGGCCCATGAAGTAGGCCGTGTCAGCGAACGTGGCCACCTGAGCCACCGGGTCGACCAGCCCGTTACCAATGGCTACGACATGGAGGCTGACGTGACTGTGCTACAGCAGCTCCCCGGTTCGCGGTGAGGATGTGTGTCTCCGCTGCGGGCACGTACTTTCCGGCGTAGCTCTCGCCGGCGATGAAGAATGGGCGCGCGCAGAAGTATGCCGGGTGGAGCGCGACGGGTCCACGGGAAGCTCCACCTCCTCCGCGCCGAGCTTTGCGACTACTGCTTCGACTCGGTCGCGCGCGTGCTCGACCTGCAGAGTGCTGGAGATGGCGGGGGGCTGGAGGCCGGCGGCCGTTGACTTGTACGGGGCTGGAGATTGCAGCGGACAGGAGGCCACCGCCGGCGGGCTGGAGAGGATGGGGCGGCCGATGACTTGCAGAGTGCTGGAGATGGCGGCCGTTGACTTATACGTGGCTAGAGAAAAGGGGTGGTCGTTAACCTGTACCACGGCGGCGGTGGCGATGCAGAGAAGGGCCGCGGGGTGAGGGGAAAAGAAAGAGAATGAGAAAAAAGAGGCCGGCGTGGAGCAGTGACAGGCCTGTCCTATCTTAGACTTTATGTTACATCAAGTACAGTCCACTATTCAGAAAAATGCACAAAACTGAGATAACATTTCTCTCCCCTCCTTTTACTCCGGATCTCAAAGCACCGGCCAAAAAGTTCAATGGACATGATAGCTCCCATACCCGTGTGTGCATGTAAAAAAGCATTTTTGAACTATTAAATCATCAAAATAATACTCAAAATTATTTTATAACAGAGACATCATATTACACATATTATAAAGTTTCTAAAACAATTTTATTTGCAACTTTTGAATTTATAGATTAAATTTATGATAAATATACTCAAATTATCCATTTGAATATTTTACACTAAGTCAAATTTGAATTCTAACAAATCTAAAGTATTCTACATGTAAAGGGCTTTCCAAATATATAAAAATATTTGAATTTGGGTAAACCGAGAAAAAGATATGATAAAACTAATGTACATGGTCTTTTCTGCAAAACTGCCAATTAAATCTAATTACAAAATTTAATTTCCACGCTGGCGCTAACTGTGCGGTGACGTGGCCGTTGACTATGCGGTGACGTGGATAACAGGATCTGGGCCGTTGGATCTGGATCTGGTGGTCCAGATCTAACTGTACCCTTTGGCTAACAGGATCTAATCCTAACCATTGATTTACGGCAGATAAGGGGTGATGCTCATCGGGTGGCGCGGATGGTCGCCGGAGACGAGGCAGACGGCGGCGACGGCTTCGGTCATGGACGACGACGTCGCTGCGAGGCTCCTCCGGATGCGTAGATGGTGTCCCAGTGCACGACGCGTTGCGGCGGAGTGAATGGTGACGGCGGCGTCGACTCGCGCGTCCTCGGGCAGCGGCTAGCCGTGGTCGGAGGCGCGGCTGGTCCGGCGAGCTCCTCCCGACCTCGCACTCGACGGATTGGCTGCAAAAAACAGTCGGGGAAAGGTCAGGGAGTTGCGGTTCCGTGTGGGGAGGAAGAGGGGGTGGGTCTCGGGCTCAGGGTGCGGTTACCTCGCCGGGGAAGGAGAAAAAACGGCGGCGGCTTCGACGAACTCCGGCGAGCAAAATTGGCAGCCTGGGGGCACGATTCTCACGGGAAAGAGAGGGGAAAGATGCGGCGGGGGTCGTGGTTTATATGGGGCAGGAGAGGGAAACAGATCTCACAATCCTCGCGACCAATTTTGGAAGGGAATCGGAGAGAAGTTTCGGCCGGAAAAATTGCTGGAGGTTGAAGACGAGGTGACGTCATCAATGACGTCAGCAGGTATTTTCTTTTTCTGATTTTTCTATTTAATTCATATCTTTTGATTTAAGTGTCTAAATAATGTCAAATTAATTTCTATAAATTTGTAAAATTCATATCTATGCTTTAAAACATTAGTGGGTCTGTTTTGAAAACTTTTTAAAAATAATAATTTTGAAATATTCATAAAATGCAAATTTGACCATTTAGGTCAACTTTGAAATTAGTAGTTTAATAAATTCATTTGGGTTTATATAAAGTTTATGAAATTACCACAATCATATATGATTGATATTAAGTAATTTAAAACTCATTTTTAGTAACCATTCATTCTTATTTTGGGGATACTAGTAAAATAATAGAATATAAATATTTTTAAAGTAATAGGAAATATAATGGATTCAATCGTAATTAAATTTTATTTTGTGCACCATTATATTTTATATTAAGATAAATCATTTGAAAACTTCACAAAACAACTTTGGAAAAGATTTTAGATTTAATTCATTTCTTATATAGAATATATTCATCATTATTAATGAAAGTAATTTAAGTTAATGCAATGCTTATTTGGAGAATTAATTAATTATAAAATCTATGAAGTTTTAAGGTTATAAACTATAGACTTGTAATTTCCAAAAACTATGTTTTGAATTCAGGTAAAGAATGAAAACCATTTGGCAATTATACCATTTTAAATAGTCTTGAATTTATGAATATATATGGCTAAGTGGTTGAAATCAATTTCTTATAAGGAAACTATTTTTATTTCAATAAAATGGTTTGAAAGTTTGTAACACATTTTTCAAATTACATACTGAGATTTTAATAAATACAATGGATAATAAAATGTTTAACTTGAAACAACTTTTGAAAATATTGACAAACTGAGATATTTGAATTATTAAACCCCTTTAAATATGTTTGAAGTCTTCTATATGATTTTCTTATGCATTTTAATATTTTATTTTCATCAAAACAAAAGTTTTAAATTTGTAGTGATTTTTGAACATTATAAAATGTTGGGATGTTACACCTCCATAGTGCCAGAGGACTGCGTCGCTGAGGAGGCACTTGACCCCATCATGGATCAAGTGCTGCTCCAGTCAGCGCGAGAGGCGGACGAGAAGGTGGCGCAGACTGCCCGCGAGGAGCAGATCGACGTGATCCTCCTCCGCCAGGGTTTCGAAGCAGATGCCGCCGCCTCCGAGAAGCAGGCGTACTGGGCGGCCTACGCGGAGGAGGTCATCGACCTCGTCTCCGACGAGAAGTGAAGCCAACGCCGCCGCCTCGACATCGTCGCCGCCACGTCTGAGCTCCGGTGAGCCAAATTTTGGTACTGCACAGCTCCGGCGACGATTTAGAACTAAAAGTACTGGATCCGTGTATGAACTAGTATAGACGCATCGGTGAAGAACAATATTTTGTTCCCGCCAAATCTATGTAAATATGAAGTTCGTTTTAAGAGTACTGCTATGTGTGGAGAGCTGCTCAGCATATTTTTATCTAAAAACGTGAACTGTAAACTAGTTTTAATCTTCCTAGTTTGAGAGCGCTGTGCTCTTAGCAGATCAATATGACCATCAAACCCAGCCCATTTACAAACGCGTCCGTCGGGGTTCCAGCCGAAACAGCCCAGTCCATAGTCAACAGCGTCGGCATTCACCACCCACCCAACTTCTTCAGCGTCGGAAACCCCAATTCATTCAACACCCACACAATCCATCCATCCCCGAGCTCAGACCGAGGGAAAGGGGGGAAAAAAATATGCTGCGCCACGCCGCCCACCGCCTGGCCTCCCGCGCCGCCGCCGCCACCGGCAGCGGCTCCGTCAGCCGCAGGGCCCTCGCTACGGCGCAGGTCCCCGCGGAGGAGGGCGCGGACCCCGCCTTCGTGGAGGCGTGGAAGAAGGTGACCAACATCATCGAGCCTCCCCAGACGCCCATGTCGGCCATGAAGCCCCGCCCGCCCACGCCGGTCTCCATCCCCTCCAAGCTCACCGTCAACTTCGTCCTCCCCTACAAGTCCGAGATCACCAACAAAGAGGTATATATTATTCTATAGCCCCTAACACGTCCCCTTCCGCCCCACCTCCCGATCTCAGATCTGTGCGTGCTCGACCAGGGTTTCGGGCTGTTCGCTCGATCTAGCGTTATGTTCTTGTGATTGGATTTTAAAGAGGGAGGGTCTTCGCGATCTGTATCAACCCTCGTGATTGTCGGAACCCTAGGTGCGATTTGGTTCGGGATTGTGGATGTTACTTGTAAAGCACTGTCTTGGAAGAATGCTTTTGGGAACGCCATTCTTCAGGTCGAATTTTTGCGCTGGATCCTGTGAATGGATGCGCTTTGAGTTTTGTAGTTCGTGTGAGATTGTTAGATCATATCATGTATTCTGATGTCCTGTCAGTATCACACACTGGATGGCTAAATATTGGTTGACTGTACTGAGTAGAACATGAATCCTCCTAATGGTTAGCTATTTTTGCTGATAAGCAAATGCAATTCTCTTTGGGGTTGTGAGGGCATTGGGTTTAAGTTGTAAGTGTCCGCTAGCATCTTCAAGTTTTTAAATGCATATTGTCCTGGTGTACCAGGCCACACAGGTATATGTGTACCAGGACAAACTGCATAGCATCGGAACAGTTTTTCTATCATATTTGGTGTTTATGTTTGCTATCTTGTCTGTTCATTATTATGATTGCGGTACATTATTCTTGTTTTCTAGGTTTAGTTCTGAGCTTTGTACAAGCCCTCATCACATGATATCCTACAGTGTTTTGCTTCTGTAGTTTGACTACATTTGTGTTTTTTTCTTGATTGGGATGAAACTTCATTCTGACTTATTGTCTCTGAAACAATAATAGCCTTCTCCTATGATGTATATAACACCGAATGGAGCTATAGATTCTTAAGTTGCTTCCTGTTTTAGTTAGCTTTCTTGATGCCACCGCGCATTCTTAATCTTCATGTATTATTTTTCACGTAGTAATAATATGCCACAACCTCAGCACTTTTTATTGCTTCATAGTATCTTAATCAAGGTGTTCACTCCGTGGTTTTAGTGACGCTATATTGGAATATGCTTTAATCTGTCAGAAGGTGAAATGATGATATACAGTTAAATCTCAGTGTCAGAAGATGAATTAATGATCTAATGTACTAAGTGGGTGTTCAAGTTAAATGTAGAATTAACACTGTTTGCTTTAGTGAATAGTATTGTTATGTATTTGGTTATCTGTTCTTTTTGCTGGGTTACATGTTTGCGTTAAGAATTTCAATTTACCTTTTTTTAGGTTTCAAAATGTATGTTACTAGCTATCAAGTTTGTGGGTGCTATTTGTCCGTGATAAACAATTTTGGTGTTTGAAGCAATTTCATTTTGTGATCCTGCTTTTTTGTGGGAGGAGCTAGCGGATGTTGCTTGCTCGAAGTGTTCTTGTGTGTAATTTGGAAATGTCTCTCCCTCACTGGTGTTGTCTTGTGTTTGTTTCACTACTCATCTCGTATTGCCTGGTTATTTTCAGGTTGACATGGTGATGGTACCAGCTACTACTGGCCTAATGGGTGTTTTACCAGGTCATGTTTCCACAATCGCAGAGCTCAAGCCTGGCATTCTCTCTGTACATGAGGGAAATGACGTGACCAAGTACTTCGTGAGCAGTGGCTTTGCATTCATCCATGCAAACTCCATTACTGATGTCGTGGCTGTGGAGGCTGTACCCCTGGACCAGATCGACCAAAGCTTGGTCCAGAAGGGTCTTGCTGAATTCACTGCCAAGCTTGGATCAGCCTCAACTGATCTAGAGAAGGCTGAGGCTCAGATTGGGGTGGATGTTCACAGTGCGCTCAATGCTGCATTGATCGGTTGATGACGACATCTTACATTTTTTATGTCCTTTTGCATCCACATTGTTAGAATGTGAGTTCCATGTTTGCAAACTCATGAATGAAGATGGAGGGAATGATCTTAAATAAATTATACTCCTACTCAGAGAAAGACCTGTGTTTCTTCTTTCAACATGAATTCTGCGTGGTTTTTTGTAATGGTGAATGTTTTTCTCTATGCTCCAAAATCCAGTGCTGCATTCGGTTTTCATTTCTGAGTTCGAGTCAAATTGCTGAATATAATTTCGTTATTTTGTATATTGTTTGTGATGTTGTGATTCCTTGTATGATTTAACTCTTTAAATGTGCCCATCTTGTCTCAAAACCATACTGCTCACTCACATTTTACTCTCACAACGGATGTTGTGGTTTTTTCACATTTTCGTCCAGTTTACAGAAAGTGCCTACTGAATAGTTTAGTCAGTATTAGTACTGTACTAAATAAGAATTATCATTTTTGGATCTCGTGAATGAGGTTGGACCAATATTTTAAGCATGTACAGCCATTCTTCAGGGAATTTTCAAACTGAGCATTTTGCACGGAATTCGCAAGTTAGAGTTGAAAATTTCTTTCATTTTCACATTTTTTTTTGAAATAAAACCACCTCCATTTAGTGGCGGCTCCAGGAATTAGGTGCTGGGTATTCATAAAAAAATTCCTCTAAATTCAACATATGAACCGAACAGTGTAAGCAATAACAAAATATGAAATAAAAAACAATACAGCATAACAGTGTGGATGTATCATCTGTCTTTTGAAGCTTTTTCCCACAACGAAAATATGTTACTGCTAGCAGTCCCACCTTTTTTCTTCATCTACACTCTACAGTACAACCTAGATAATGGAATACCGAATGTAATTGGAGTCGGAATACCGAATGTAATTGGAGTCAAATCGATTCAAATCAACACATCAAAATTAGAAACTGAAGAGGATTGGAAGGGGCAGGGGCGCCATACCTCCTGGCTTAGTGGAGGCAGGAGCGGCTCCACGGGTATGCATGTGTATTCTAAAATACCCATTGTTTTGGGCAGAATTTTTTATACTCCACGGGTATGCAGGAGTACTAGTAATACATGTCAGCCCAATACACAGCAGGTCAGCAGACCAGCCCAACAGAGAGAGGAAGCGTACCTGTTCGTTGTTCGCACTCACACCACGCACGGTCGCCCAAGGCTAGGCAATCTGATTGTGGCGCGGACCGGCGCACGTTCTTTCTCGATCTGATTGCTCCTGCCCTCTCTCCATCTGAATGCGGCGTGAATCTCACGCCAGACGGGCGACAGGCAACGACCGACCTCGCGCTCGCGACCGACGAGTGACCGCCCCTCTTCCTCTTGCTGCAGCCCCTGGCGCACACCTGCATACCCGTGGAGCCGCCCCTGCCTCCACTAGGCTTGTTTTACAGTACCTTTCAGTAATGCCTCCCGGTGAGCAGTGTGAATTGGTATGAACGGCTGAGATCAAGAGCCGGAGATTAGGCCCAGCCGGCCCACTAAGCTGGAATTTGGATGAAAAAAGGTAGGCAACCTATCAATAGAGTCGACTTCTCAGGCGACACTGCCGCCGCCTCCATGTGACCCATGGTCGCCTCCAGATGACGCCACCGCGTCTACCGATCCGCGGGCGCCTCCAATGGCCCTCGCCCGAGCACACCACAGCCACCTCCATGCTACCTCCGCCTCCACCTCCACCTAACCCGCGGCCACCACCACCTCCACGCCGCCTCGCACACGCCCAACCACACCGCTTCCACCTCGGACGCGGACAATTACTCATTCCTCCGCCTCCACTCGTCTCCCATACCGGCAAACCAACCGGTTCCTGCTGCATAGCGCCGGCTCAATCTCGACCAAAGGCATACGTGTACCTCTCCATCTTCTAAAATGATGAACATTCAGTTGTCTACGCAGTCACTGATGAACAATTTAAGTCTAGGAATTCAGATTTGCCAATTGTTCTAATTAAAGTATCTACTGCTTTCTCATGGATAGGATCGAATCTGATATCTGAACGAGTTGATACCTTACAGTTCTAAATACTGATGCAGTGATGCTGATAGATTAAACAAAATAAAAGGACAAGCTGCTGATTGTTTCAAGAATAGTTTCCTGTTGATATGTCTATTATAATCTCTCAGATATCACATTTTATTCATTCTTCTGCTGGATTGCAGAGGACAGAAGTTCGAGTTATACAATTTCGTAGAGCTGCTGCAATGTTACGAGTCGAAGCCATGGATGCGCGGTGAGGGTGGAGAGGATTTGTTGTTGAGCTGGTTCCTTTATATCCTACTGTACTCCTTGGTCTGTAATAAGAAAATGATGTGATTTCTTTTGGTTCTGATATAAGTTCAGAGGAAAACTGATATAGTGTGAAGTTCTGTAGAACACGGTTTGTCTAGACTTTATTTGCTCTGTAAAACTCATAGCCTGGATGTGACTTCAGAGATATTTTCCTAGCAATTTCAGTTCTTGGAAGTTTGATTTACAAGTCCGTTGGATGAGATTAAATATCCTAATTTCATAGACATTTCTCCGAGGGCAAGTTCTTCTGGATGAGATTAAAAACATTAGAGTTCACACTTGTCATGCATTCCTACTTAATGAGAATATTACCATTAAATTGATCGATTACTAGAATAACAAATGGACATTTAATGGCGACAGATTCTCTCATTACATGGGGACATACAAACTCGGTTCAAGTACAATGTCGGTACACATCAATCTCCAGAAAAAAGAACTAATGGTTACACACTAGAACTTCTATCTCTGATTCAATTAATTCCTCAGCATGTCTAAGCTGTTGGAATTATTATTCAAGTTATGTACAAGCTACCAGTAACCATAAAAGTATGAAATGTTCCCTATATTTGGACTTCTCTTCTGCAATCTCTTCCACAGCAGACAGTTCCATACATTTAGAGTGAAGTTTAGTTTCTAATTGTGAATTTTGTTCTTCCTTCTCATTCACAAGGTCGACAGATGAAGCCAATGCATCCTGTAGGCACTGTTTGAAGCCGTTGTGCACTAATCAACTGTATCTTCAGCATACTTACGGAGTTAAGGTCCTCCCAGATTGACAAATTACAAACCTGTACAAAACAAAAGCTTCAGCAATGTTGTTGAAGGAGAAAACGTTTAAAAATATCAGCTGAGACACATCCCTTTAGAAAGCACAAACATTCATAATTTTCAGCGTGATAAATGTGGCGCACTGCTGGATCGTGACAAGCACATTGGAGCACCGGCAGTTCACAATCCTAAGTTAGGTGATCCAAGATGACTGAAACGTGAGATTGACGGTCTCGTTGTCATATTTGAGAAAAAATTGAACCTACATCACATATCTAAAGAAAGAAAAAGTGTTTGACCCGTGTGACTTGAGAGAATCATGTAAAAATTATGAACATGTAGTCATGGTTGAACATGTAAAAATCATGCCCGTGAGATCAGGTTGACAAATTGGATCAGAATCTTTAATCTAAAGAGAATCATGTAGACATAGTTTACAATAATTCACCAAGTGAAATTTGATCGTACCCTCAAACGACCTTCATGGGAAAGAAGACATGGAAGGAGAAAAGTACAAGCTCGCCATGCCCTCCAAAAGTACCTATGGATGGACCAATTTCAGATCAACCAAGCAGTTTAAGCAGTAGATGAACATATAACATTATGTCCATACCGGATCTTCTTGAGCCTCTGGAGGTCATCCTTGAGCTTCATGTCGACTTGGTTGGAGACGACCTGGGGAGTACCTGCCGTACTTGTAATCTTTTCTCTTGCTCAGGAACCACCGGCACATTGAATTGCCGCGGGTTGCACCACGGCTATCAGCCGCTCCATCTCCCCCTGGGAGAGCTCTCCGGCCCTGCAACCACCACAAGACACACACAACGTAGCTCAGCCTCCATGACGAGATCCGACAAGTAGAGAGGGAGAGGGGAGGTACATTTACATCTTGCTCATGTGGTACCCCTCCTCCTGCCTGTCGTATCTCGCGGCCCCGTCCGCACCCGCCTCGCCCCCTTCTTCGTGGAGCAGCACGCCGCCCTCGGCGCCTTTTCGCCTTTCCGGAGTGGGGATGGGGGAGGGGACAACAAGAGGAAACCGACACGAGCAGTCGAGCACCTGCACGAGACGACGGAGCTGAGCGCATCGGCGCTCGAGGACGACGTCTCGGACATCCCCAATGACGCGGCCGAGAAAAGTGACAAAGACGGCGACGAGTGGATGTGAGGGGAACTGTGCGATCTAGGGCTCCATCTCGACGGGCGCGGTCCATCTACGTTATTGGGCCGTGGCCCGTCTGCGGTGCGGTACAAATTTGGCAGCAGTGTAACTTTAACTGTTCGTACTTTTGTCAACAGTATGAAAACTTATGAACCTTTGGATGGACGGAAATGAATGGCTCTTATTCATTTGAGGGTACCACAAAAGATCTCCTCCACTAAACCTGGTGCACAACCAAACAAAAAATACAAGCTGGAACCTCATCCAGCCACAAATAGTTTGCCATGACCTTATTCTTGTCAAACTGTGCAAAACTATGAGCAACCATATTACAAGAACGGCGATAAAAACAAAATTCAAAAGCAATAAAAGCTGCTGTACTGGCTTCTAGCATCCCGAAAGAGCACACCAAGCTAAGCACCATCATATTCACATTTTTTTTGTTTGAGCGGGGTTTTCACATCTTCGTGCAGTTGTGAGAATTATGAACCTCATTTTAGTCAAAAAGGAACTGTGAACCTCGTCAACACAGCAGGTTAAGACGGAGAAGTCAACCCAAATCTGGCAATCTATGGTCCATACCTTCTGGTGAGTGGTGTGACGGTGTTATGCATCTGTGGGCTCAGCCCGGCCTGCTCACCGTTCAAGTGGGTGGGCGGAAAGCGGCTTTGGGCCTTTCTGTCGTGAACAACTGAACACCCCCGTGCGCTTGCTTCCTAACTCATTCCATAGTCGAGACCGAGAGTACATTGACACCGGTTTAGTCCCATACTGCTCAGCTTGGTTGCAGCGCTCAAATGTCACTCTATAAGAGCGCTCCCAGGCTCCACCGTGAAAGGCACACAGCTACGTGGTGAGCACACCTATTTTTTCACCTTTTACTAAAGAATACCGTGTGCACGCCACAATAAGCAGCATACGCTTATTTTTTGAAGGGCTCCTCTTCTTATTGAAGAGGGTCCTACAAATCACAATGCATTAAATTTTAAAGAAATCTGTATAGAAGTTAAACTGAAAGTCTTATGACTTCCCTTATTAAAATGCCTTTTTTCTCAAGTCTAGCAAGCCATTTCTTTTGTTTAACTAAAGAAATCTAGAAACGAACACATGCTGGATCCATGCTACATTTTTGAAGGGACAAACAGCCTGCTGATTTAAAATTAGGTGTTCAGATTTACCAACCAATAGAGTTGGAATAAGGTTACAACAATGACTCATGTCTTCTTTTATAGCTACATTTCTAATGTTGAATAGACCAGCCAGGAAACGCACATGGGTGGGCAGCACCCCGTGATTGGCTGCCAGCTGGCAATTACAATCGTAGAGTGGACTTCCGGGGACTTAAGATCAATCTGCAGAGCCCCTAAAGAGATCTGCTATCTTTTCCTTCAATGTCACCCCTAGCTTCACCTCTTCGTCACGGCTGGTGGAGCTTGAAGCCAAATACGCGAGGGACGTAGTGCTGTGAGGGCTTCTGAGGTTTGAGGTGATCGTATGACATCAGAAACATATGAGGAAATGTTGTTCCAAAGTAGGCTCCATCAATATCTGGACATGGTCAAGAAAAGAGCAAAATATAACGACAAAATGACAATTGTCTTTAACCGTGATATTGCACTAGTGTAGATATTAAACTATGGGTTAGTACACTATGTTTCTATAATTCCAAACTATTAAAACCTATGAGAACATTTTCACCCACTCCCAAGTTCAGGTCAGTATTAAGGCACCAGAACAGATATGGCAGTGGTAAGAACTCAGAAGGCACCTTTTTTAAGGAGGCAGTATAATAAGAGAGTGGTTAGGATACTGCCTTGGTATTTAGATCGTGGATAGTAGATGTCTTCACACTTAGGGCAGTATATCTTCACGGTACTTGATCGGTGAATATCTGATTGTCCAACAGGTAGACATGGTTGGCCACAGCAATAAACTCGTGGACATCGTCCAAAGTCATAGTTCTTATACTTCTCCAGCTGCCAAAAACGGGGAACACAAGTTTAACATAAATAAATTTCACTAATCTTGGGCGAGTTTTTATTTTTGGGAAAAAAATGTTGTTAAGTATTAGCAAAGAAAAGTTAGCATAATATATACCATAGCAGCTAAGCCTTTACTGGTCAGAATGTATCGTGCATGAATCAGCCCATACAACATCTCTGCGGCTGATTCCACTAGCTCATTTTGTTCTTCCGTGAAAATATCACCTACATATTAAAATAATCAAGGAGCATCAACAACAGCAGCAGGTATTCTAAAAGGGAACAAGCAAAATACCATATCCAAGACAAATGAGAGTCATATATTGCACAAAGCCAGCAGCCAAAGCCCATGCAAATGAGTATTGTTATTTACTATTACATACCAAATAATATGTAAGTTTCCACTTGTTCTTGCAGTTATAACAAAGAAACATTTTACTAAGGCAGAAAAACTAATTGATGTTTACCACAAAGAACAAAATTGAAGGCCATTGAGATATTATTTTTTTCTGTAGCACCTAAACTGTATTGTAATACAGCCCAAGCAACCAGTAAGTGTCAACATCACTATCAAAAAGGCTTTGAACACCTATACTAGTGGGCAAAAGGAGTCAAATAACTGTACAGGGAAAACACAGCTGCGTCAGATCACACACAAATGCATCAAACATGTGGTTTTATTTGAAAGAGTAGATATTGAGAACATTACCATGAGAAGACTCGATGTCTAAAATGAGATCAAGAGCATAATCATAATATGGAACTTGATTGCTAAGCCCACAAAGATTGAAGTCATCTTGTATGTAATCATCATCGACTTCACAAAAGAACTCATTCCCTCTTAGGTTGCAATACCATGAAATCCATGAGGTGTCTTCTCCATTAGAACCACTAACATCTGATGCTTCACTGTCAGATTCAGATTCGCCTGCAGTGTGAAGAGCATGGAAGCATCAATGCATCTGTTTATAAACTATATTTTCTCGACTACACACCTAGTTGTGCGTCCTTTGTATCAGAAGAAACACCAAAGGCAGAGACGTTTAAAGCACCTGAGGCGGCATCAGACCAAAGACGAAAAACAAGAAAATAAAACAGTACAAACCAAGCTAGAAGCAAAACAGAAAAACAGCATAAGACTCCTAAGCTAGCATAGATGACAAAGATTAAGCATGCATGAAAACTCTATGCAACTTGGGGCAATTACAGTAGTACATATCTGGCAATAATCTTTACCTAACTACCAACATAAACCGCTACAGAAATCAAAAACTGGTATAACTCAATAGATATGGACTACACCAAAGCAATCAAGAGGCTGATCTAAGGGCAATTCCAAAGAGAGATATAAGTATGAAGTTATCAAAATCGCATTTATCATCTTGACTTGTAAGCTATAACATTCTGTTTGTAAGCAATAAAATAAATTCTGGCACACCAAGGTAACACCCGAACAGCGTGCGCTCAAATCTACATAGTAATTATACTACTGCACTGGATGCAAATGAGGATGGAACTTCAGTCCATAATACGAAGCAACAAAACACACAGACCACAGGAACGCATAACAACACCACGGATTCGCAAGGACATGATCCGGCGTCACCTTCGGAGCAGCGTCCCTTGGGGACGGAGGAGGGCACGACGAGGCGGTTGTGGTCGCCTCGGGCACCCGCCGATCCCCTGGACGTGGAGGGCGACGCAGCGACGGCCTTGTCCAGGTGCTTGTCGAGCGCGTCGCTGATGCGCTTCCGGTCCAGCCCCGCCCCTCCGGCCACCCCCTGCTTATACATCCTCCGGCTGCCGCGGCGGCGCCTTCTTCACGCGGGAAGCGCCATTGGGGAGGCGCGCTCGCGGGCTAGGGTTCGGGAGGTGAAGGGAGGATGGCCGAGGCGAGGGGAGGGGAGGAGCACGGGAGGGAGGTGGCGCCAATTCCGAGGGCAGGGAGTATACCGGGCCGACCCAGCACGGCACGGCACGCGTCGCCTGAGGCACGGCACGATAGCGGCCCGGCACGCCAGGCCCGTTAGCCTAACGGGCCGTGCTCGGGCCGGCCCGCGTGCCTGCGCGCGGCCTCAGGCACGGCACGGCCGGCACGTTATGGGCCCGGCGGCCCGGCACGGCCCGGTAGGCACGTTTTTTTTAATTTAAGCTGTTTTTTATCCTGTTTCATGTTTTTTTTTCTCTTTTATGATGTTTTATATTGGTTTATGATGTTTTATGTTGTTTTATGATGTTTTATCTTTCTTATAGTAAAAAAACACAAGACATAGTTTGATATGATCATAATAATTTTATTTAGCTAGCAAGCCGCCTCATTAAAACCTTCCAGTCCCCTCGAGTACCCTGGTAAGGAAAGAGTGCGTCTGAAACTTGCTGCTCTCCTACTTAATTGTTCATATTACAGACCGAGTTCAAATTACAAAAATAGAAAGAAAATTACAAAGAGGAAAAAAAACTATTCTTCTTCATTGCCCTAGCATTGTTTGAAGCATTATCTAAAGTTATTGCAAACACCTTAGACTCGAGGCCAAATTCTTCCACGACTTGCAAGATTTTGGCGGCTATAGCGGGACCAGTATGGCTAACATCAATTAATTCAAATCCAAGCAAAGCTTTTTTAAGTTCCCAAGTATTACTGTCCACATAATGAGCAACAACACTTAGATAATCTTGCTTAGCTCTACCACTCCAGATATCAGATGTTAATGAAACTGAAAATACACACTTTGTAAATTCATCTTTTAGATCATTAGCTAGTTCTTTAGCTAGTTTTTTCATATCCCTAGATGTAGTTTGCCTAGAAACAGGTTCATAGCGTGGATTGTGACAAGTTCTAATCCAATCAACAACAACGGGATACGCCCCAAATCCAAGCGGTAAATCATGCGAAGCTATCACACCACATAGACCTCGACGAGATATGTCAGCATTATAGTTCCAGTTCATTACCTGCCCGTCGGGTTGGAAGGGAAGGTCGCCTTGTCTTCTCGGCATCTCCTCGGCATGCAACCTCCGGTGTGTCTTCACATGCCGCTCCAAGTGGCCGGTTCCCATGGAGGAGTTGCCGGTGAGGATCTTGTCGCAACCCGCCCACTTGCACACCGCGTCCCATTGCTTGGTGCCATCCTCGAGAATCGTTACACGATCCTCGAAATGGCCCTCCAACCACACCCAGGAGCTTCGCCTCCGCCTCTTCGTGCCGGTGGAGGTGCTTGAACTACCGCCAGAACTACCACTAGAAGGTATCGATTGAGATGGTGGCTGAGTATAGGTGGGGTGGGGGGGGGTGGGGTGGGGCTTATGAAGTTGAAATCATCCACTTGAAGACCGAATTGGTCCATTGTGAAGTCGATCATCGGCTCGGGGTGATGCCCCCGGGGGTTTGGGTAGAACGGCGGGGGAGGGGGAGGGTCTTCCATGGGATGAGAAGTGTGAGAATGTATGGTGAGAAGTGTGGGTTGAGTTGAGTGTGCTGAATGTAGGGGATGTGAGGCCCTTTTTATAGCAAAAAATAGAGCTGTTTGAAGTTCAAATTTTGAAAAACGAATAAAAAACAATTTCCCGTGCCTAACGGGCCGCCACCGGGCTTATCGGGCCATCGTGCCGCGCGCGGCGTGCCGGCACGGCACGCCAGGCACACGCCGGCCCGACAACGGCCCGTCGACCACGCTCCCCGCCGGCGTCCCGCGTGCCGCCCGCGTGCCCGCGTGCCCACGCCGCGTCGCCACCCTCCGCTCCCCGCCGGCGTCCCGCAACGTGCCGCCGGGCCGTGCCGTTCCTGGCGGGCCACGGGCCGGCACGAAAGCAACCGTGCCGTGCCGGGCCGGCCCGCGTGCCTTGCCTCCGAGTTGGGCACGGGCCCGTGGCGTGCCGGGCCGAGGCACGGCACGATTACAGACGGGCCGGGCCGTGCTCGTGCCGGGCCGCAGAATGCGTGCCTCGGGCCGGCCCGACAAGCACGGCCCGTTTGGCCAGGTATAGCAGGGAGGGACGAGAGTGCAAAAGCGGAGGACGCGACGTCACGGGAAGAGGCGGTGACACGCTCACACTAGTCGTACTGCTGGAGCCTATCGGAATGTCGTACAGATATTTTCGGCTATGGCAACCCGGCATTGATTTGGTTTAGCTTCCCACAGTTCTGCTAATTCTCAGTCAGACTGAGAATTTGGTTAACGCTGAGTCCAATCATTCAGGGTGTATTTGGTAGTTTGTATGAGTTTTCTCACCTCATACATGTCCACCCTAGCCATGCTGAGTGGGTACAAGTGTGTGTTTTAATGTGTGTGTTTGGTAACCTGTATGAACTAATTCTTGTTTGGAATCTTTAAAAAGCAATCAGCTCCTTGAAATAGAAACCCAATCAGATCCCTTGATTAGTAAAGTCTTGTGCTATGAATGCATAAGCAGGTAAAGAGTACATATGTTGAGCTACTAAGGAAGTAATAACCCCTAAGGAAGCTAGAGCAATACCTCCCTGGCTGGGCACTCCGGCTTAAACATTGTCTCCGACAAGAGCAGTCGCCGCCGCCGGGAGGACGAGCTGGTCCACCTGCACGACGGCGCCGCCGGGGATGTGCACCGCTCCTATTCTGCGGCAGGGAGAGGTCGGGAGAGGCTGGTTCCTCTATGGCCAGATCGGGCGGCGCTGGCGCTGGTGACGAGGGTGTAACTCGACAAATCTCAGGGTTGTCCACCCTGGGTTGATTGAGGGGGAGAGAGATAAATGTTGGTGATCACGACGGCTGACAAGCGGGGAGTTTAGCCAGGTTTAGCCTCCCGGAGGATAACACCCTACTTCCTGCTTGTCTGGTATTGATGGCGAATAGCGATTACAATGGCGAGATTGTGATCTCGCTAGGGTTTGTGGTGGCGTCTCTCAGTGTGTCCTTGAGACGAGCAACCTCCTGGCCTTTATAGGTAGGCCAGGTCTCGGGTGAACGGTGCCGATGGCAATTACAGATATGGTAAGCTATGCGACCTAACCGACTAGGACTGGGTCACATGATACCCCTAGTGGGCCTTCTGCGGGTCTTCATAAGCTTGGCGCGGCCCAGGTGGCCTCACCGTGGGGTAGTCGAAGAGTAGCCCCACGTCAGCTGGGTAGGGAGAGATTGGGCGACGCTACAACGCTAGGGCGAGGCGACACGGACGCCTGGGATGCTAGGGCAGGCGACGCTGCGGCGTTGGGGCGAAGCAATCAGCTCGGGGACGGCGCCGGGCTACTTCGTTGGGAACAGTTGCGGCCGGGCTGCTTCGTTGGGAACTGGTGCAATCCGGTCGGGCTCGCGGCCGACGAGCATCGCGAGGTGCGAGGAGTGGAACAGGTGCGGCACGCTCAACCATGGCATCTTGCGGAACCTGTCCCCGAACAGCTTCATGCACGCATCGCAGCCCCTGAATGACAGCTATCGATGATGGTTGCGGCGGCGCGTGGTAGGCTAATGAAGGCAATTCATCGTCTTTGTCGCCGAGTTGCGAGGCGTGACGACCGCTGCCTTGCTGGTGCGACTCCTTCGTCTTCGTCCCGCCCCACGTCACCTCCCGCGCCGACGCTGCCGGAAGAGCGTCTGAGGCTGCCGGAAGAACGTCTGAGGGTGCTTGGTCGAATCGTAGAATCGGCCAAAGGACTCCTTCCTCCTGGGCACGCTGCCAGATTGCTTGTTCTTGAGTTTGAACTCGTTTTCTTCAGTCGAAGAGGGAACTGCCGATGGGAGTACTTTCTGAAGTCGAATTACTTTAGCTTTGTCTTGTGTGAATCTTGCTTCCATTCGGCCTGG
Organism: Poa annua; assembly: GCA_026929855.1. Lineage (NCBI taxonomy): Eukaryota > Viridiplantae > Streptophyta > Magnoliopsida > Poales > Poaceae > Poa > Poa annua. The sequence goes on from CM049426.1 coordinate 77,740,412, forward strand.
TGGCTTACTTGTGGATTGATTCAGCCTTCTGAGCTTACTTCCTTTTCTTTGCCACTCGAATGATTGTTTCGGGTTCTCGGATCAGTAGCATGTCTTGTTTGTTTTCAGCTGTGAAGATTACTACTCAAATCGTGCGTTCGAGTTGTCCCGCTGCTCCGCGTCTTCTCCAAAGCCATTGTTTTGCTGACGTCAGCGATGACGCTTCGTGGCACGCCTCTGCGCCCGATGGGACGTGACGTAGCGGGCCCCGCTGTTAGTGTTGACTGTGGTCAGCAGTTGTCACGTCTCTCCGAATTGGGCGCGAAAATTTTGCGGCACGATGATGACGCCTTGATTCCCGTACGTAGTGGACGGAGTGGGCGGCGACGGTTAGTCTCTCCGCACGACACGTGGACGGCTGGATGCGCTTGTTTGGAACAGTATCTTCGCGGACGGCTGAGATGGGTTGTGCACGGCATAAGTACTGCGCCGCGGCGCGAGAGCAGGTCATCTTCTCCAATCGTCCGTGCCTCCATTCCTTGTTCTTTGCCATTCTTGCCTCCATAAGCTCTGTTCCATTTGTCTTCCCACCTTCTGCGATCCATCGACGCCATGGGCAAGTCGAAGATCGCTGCTAGCGCCACCGCCGCCGAAGTCGGGGTGATGAAGAAACCCGATGGCGATTGGCAGAGGTCGACGGTGAAGAAGACCGACCTCGAGCTGCTGCACGCGCAGGGTCTCCTGCCCCCGACGGATCAAGCCCAGGTACGTGTCCCTTGCAAGGAGGTGTATCCCGCTCCTCGCGAGGGGGAACGCGTGTGCTTCGTGGATTTCCTTCCACGGGGCTTCGGGTTCCCTCTCCACGATTTCGTTCGTGGTCTTCTGTACGCCTATGGGGTTCAGATCCACGATCTGACCCCCAATGGCGTCTTAAGCATCGCGAGCTTTATCGTGCTCTGCGAGTGCTTCTTGGGGATCGCACCCCACTGGGCTATATGGAAGTCGCTCTTCCTTGTTCGCAAGAACGTTGGGAAGAGCGGGTTGACATACCCAGTGGGCGGCTTCGGCATCCAGGTGCGCGGCGACACCGCGTACTTCCAGATGAAGAAGTCGGACTCCGTCAGCGCAAGAGGTGCTTCTATGTCAGGTGCGACCAGGAGGGTCTGGCGGCCTTCAACGGCGAGCGCGGCTTGCGAAAGACTCTCGCCTGGGCGCACCCGCTCGTTGAAGAGGATAAGGAGTCCGCGAGGCCGTCGCTGAGCCTGCTATGGAACCTTCTCCGGACCCTTGGGCGCGAGTCGGGTGGTGTCTACCTGATGGCCACCTTCTTCCGCCTGCGCGTCCAGCCGCTACGCGCTCGCCCCCACCCGATGTGGGCAGTCGAGGGCGTCAGCGACCAGCCGCTTGACGACGAGGAAGTGGAGACCAAGGTGAGGGGCATTACTAGCCTCCGAGCCGCGGACCCTTGCAACGTCAAGTGTCCAGTCGCTGCGTACGGGGCATCGAACCCTGTTCCTGAGGTAAGCTTTTGCTTTATTCCTTTCCCTTGCATGCTTTCTTGATCTTCTGTTCCTTGATTCGACTTGGCTTTGCTTGCCACATGGTCGCTCTCTTCTGGTCAGCCTTCCTCCTCTCCCAGAAAACGGACCTCATGACGAGTCGAAGTTTGTGGAGGAGGAGGGTGACGACGAAGACATCTCGTCCGCTATCTCTCCTAGCGAAGAGGTGGAGGACGATGACGAAGAGGAGGAACCCCGCGGAAGAAGCAGAGGCGTCGAAGTGGTGGCGACTGCTACGTCGCCCGCAAAGGATGCAGATGTTGATTTGGAGGAAGCTGGCGTGACATCTTCGGGTGTGCGGTCCCAGGACAACTGGGACAAGGCCTTGGCTGTTCCTCCTGTCAGCTCTGCACCGCCGCGCGAGTTTGCGCGGATGCCGTCCCTCTCCTTGGGGAGTGATGATGACTTCGAGACCACCAGGTGAGTTCCTTTTTCGTCCTACTTCGTCGAGTTGTATTTTCGAGTTTCGATCTTCGACTTGAGTTTTGTCTTGATTTTGTTCCAGCAAACGCTCTGGCGGCGTCAGCTCCCCTCGTCGCGAAGTGGAGCACACCTCTTCTCCCTCGACAGAGCTGGTGACGCAGGTGGTGGTCGAAGAGTGCGCGCCGACTGGCGGCTTCACGGCACCGAGTCGTGCTCCCCCAGCGACTTCGGAGGATGTCGACCTCCTGGACCACGTAAGTCCTTGTTCTTGTTCTTGTAGTCCTGAAATTTCATCGGGTGCACGAACAGCGCTCCCGATGGGAGTAGCCCCCGAAGGTGTGGGTGACTAGTATAGTCGCCCGCAACTTTATAACTTATTGTTGTTTTTGCAGCCGTACTACCGCCAGCAACTTGAGGCAGCCGTTGCCTATGTTCGCCTGGAGAAGGAGAGGGACCAGCTGCGCGCCTCTCTGGACCAGGCTACTTAGCGAGCTGCGGAGTTAGAGCTGAGGCTTCGAGCTCAGGCGGTGCTTGAAAAAGCGCTGCACGAGTCTCAGGAGCGTGAGCTTGTGCGGGCCGTCCAGGAGAAGACCCAGGTCGACCGCCTGCTCTCACTCGCCGGTGCCCTTGGAGGTGAGTTTTCGGCTTAACGCCTACTTTGTCTTTGCTTGACTTGCTTTTTGTTGACTGTTGACCCTTTGTCCAGAGAGATGCGGCGGCGCTCCTCCGGAAGGCTCGTCTAGTGACGACGTCGACTTGGCGACCGCGGTCGGCTTCCTTGATCGCGTCTTCGCGTATGCATATGCTGCGCTGCTGAAGTCAACGGCGGCGCTGCAGAAGTCGACTGGAGCGCTCACGACTGTGCATCGGAGCATTTTTCCCAGCGATACACCGCCGACTGCCGTCGATGCCCTCACGGCGCCGTTTGAAGACAAAGCGACCACCCTCGCCGACTTCACTCGGACGCAGACGGTACGCGGCTCCGAGCTCACCTTCCAGCTTCTGCTAGGCCATCAGGTTGCTGGCGACTTCGAGAAGGTTGTCAGCGGCTTCCCTCGAAAGCCGGATGGCAAGACCGCGTCCCTTAGCGGGGTAAAGGCGCAGGCTGCACAGCTGGCTGTGAAGCTTGTGGCCACCTTCGAGAGGGCGCTTGCCAAGGCAACTGAGGCGGCTTCTCGGAAGAGTCTCTCCCGGTCGGAGTCTGCTGCTTAGTAGCTTTTCTAGTGTAGATTCTGGTAGTCGCAGTAACCTGTATTTCAGTCTGCTGCTTGTAATGACTTTTGTTTGTCGGGTCTTCTGGCCTTGAACTATATTTTGTGCCGAATTATATATTCCTTCCTATCTATGTTGCTTTTGTTGATGGGTTGCCTTTCTGCATTGACTCTGCGCATTCCTGGCAGACTGACGCGCACGGAGCCACTCCCACTGCTGCGGCGACTGGCGCGAGTGGCGAGGGAGGTTCTCGCTCCTCTTCGGTTGTGCGCCGTCATCGATCAACACCAGTTCCTCCGCGGAGCACAAACGACCAACGGATAATCACCTATATGAGGAACAAGGTGGTTGAGCTCGAAGCGAGTCTGAAGCGTGCCGAGTTGGATTTGGAGCGCTGCAAGTCGCATCCTGCTGCGGAGTTCTCCTAGCGCGAAGTGTTTTTGCTTGGCGAAATCGGTCTGATCAGTCGACAGCTGCAAGGTTGGTAGCGTTGGTGGCTTGTTGTCTTCCTTGAAACTTGCTTGTTATAACTTGTAACTTCTGGATGCAAATGTGAAATCAGATTGGCAGGCTGAGCAGGCTCGTGTTGAAGAGCGGGTCACCCAGGAGGCGACTGGCGATTCGTACGAGGCTCGCCACTTCTGGTCGAACAAGTCGAGAGGGCGAATCCTCGTGTGCATGCTTGATCGAACTTGGCGGGCTGTCTTTCTCCTTGAAGATTGCCGGAAGACCCTCTGGCACATCCACCGTGTGTACTTCCCACACAATGGGCAGCCGCACGGGTTGGCCGGCTTGTTGAGAGGTTCCACGGGGGTGACGCGCTGAAGGAGGTGGTTAATGCCCAACTCGTCGCCGGGGCGAATGTGGCACTGGCGTACGTCCGACTGCACCGGCTGAACCTTCCTCTGGAGAGGTTGCTGGGTGGCCTGCCCGGGGATGATGACTACGCCGACACCTTGGCGGCTGCGCGCCAAATGATTGAACAAGTCCAAAAGCTGAGTGAGCGCCTTGTAGGGCCACTCGACGCGCCAAAGGATGAGCCTGCAGATTGAGGGTAGCAGTCTTCTGTTGTACAGGGTTAGTTATAAGAGGCGAATTTGCCAATGTAAATGACAGTGTATGAGTTTAAGGGAGTTCTCGAGTTATCAAAATGAAACTATTTGCATTACTGTGCGAGTATCTGCTGTGACTTTTGACCTGTATGGCGCAGCCCCCGAGTGCCTTGGGTGGTGGCCTAGGATTGTGTCGTGAACCTGTGTGGCGCAGCCCCCGAGTTCTTCGAGTGGCGTCCTAGGATTTCAAGTGAGACCTGTATAGAGCAGCCCCTGAGTGTGTCGGGTGGTGGCTTAGGGTTTAGGACTTGACCTGTATGGCGCAGCCCCCGAGTGGTTCGGGTGGCGGCCTAGGATTTTACGAGTAGGGCCTGTACGGCGCAGCCCTCGAGTAGTTCGCGTGGTGGCCTCGGATTTCAAGTGATGCCTGTAAAGCGCAGGCCCCGAGTGTGTCGGCGGCGGCCTAGGATTTTAGGACTTGACCTGTATGGCGCAGCCCCCGAGTGGTTCGGGTGGCGGCCTAGGATTTTACGAGGAGTGCCTGTATGGCGCAGCCCCCGAGTGATTCGAGTGGCGGCCTAGGCTTTTCTTTCAACCTGTATGGCGCAGCCCCCGAGTTATTCGAGTGACGGCCTAGGATTTTTGTTTGACCTGTATGGCGCAACCCCCGAGTTGTTCGAGTAGCGGCCTAGGTTATTAATTGCCTTGACTGAGAAGGTAAAGGGGATGGCTTTTTCTTTAAATCTCTTTATTGATTCTTGCGAATAGGCCGCCTCATTAAAACCCTTCCAGTCCCCTCAGGTACCCTGGTAAGGGAAAGAGTGCGTCTGAAACCTGCCGCGTTGACATGCTTTCTTTTGGTACAATGATTGTGTCGACTAGGCGTAGAACCGGCAAAGTTGCACGACGTTCCACGGGTTGCTGCAGACTGCTCCCGTCTTCGAGTCCTTCAGACGGTAAGCTCCGTTGCCGATTGCTTCTGTCACAATATATGGGCCCTCCCATGGGGAGGCGAGCTTGTGCACCTTCTTCTGCTTGAGTCTGAGGACCAGGTCGCCTGCGACGAATGCCCTTGGTCGCAACCTCCTTCCATGGTAGTTGCGCAGGTCTTGCTAATACACGGCTGACCGTGCTAGGGCGATGTCGCGGGCTTCGTCCAGGATGTCCATGCTGTCTTCGAGTGCTTCTTCTGCATCTCACTCGTCGTATGCGACCACTCGAGGTGCGTCGAACTTGATGTCGCAGGGGAGAACCGCCTCTGCACCATACACCGTGAAGAATGGAGTGTACTGAGTGGACCTGTTTGGCGTGGTTCGCAGACTCCAGAGGACTGATGGCAGTTCTTCCACCCATGCGCCCGCTGCGTGTCTCAGCGGTACCCGCATGCGTTTCTTGATGCCGCTGCAGACTAGGCCGTTGGCTTTCTCGACTTTCCCATTGGACTGCGGGTGCGAGATAGATGCGTAATTGAGCTTGATGCCTTGATCTGAGCAGAAGTCCTTGAACTCTTCGGCTGTGAAGTTCGAGCCGTTGTCCGTGATGATCCCATTTGGTACTCCGAATCTGAAGATGATGGATCTGATGAAGTTGACCGCTGATGATGCAGTCAAACTTGTGATGTGCACGACCTCAATCCACTTGGTAAACTTGTCGACTGCGACCAGGAGGTGAGTGTGCCCTCCGGGTGAGGATTTCTTCAGCGGGCCTACCATGTCCAACCCCCATTGGGCGAAGGGCCAGGCTAGTGGTATTGTCTTGAGCGCGGACGCCGGTGCGTGTGGCTTGTTGGCGAATTCCTGGCACCCGGGGCATTTCTTTACTAGGTCTTCTGCGTCTTGCATAGCTGTTGGCCAGTAGAACCCGGCTCGCAGCGCTTTGGCCACCAAGGCTCGACTGCTAGCATGATGCCCGCAGATACCCGCATGGATGTCGAGTAGGATGGCCTGGCCGTCGACTGGATCTATGCACCTTTGTAGGATTCCTGAGATGCTTCTCTTGTAGAGTTCCCCGTTGATGACGGTGAAACTTTTGGAGCGCCGGATGATGCGCTTGGCTTCTACTGGATCGGTTGACAGCCTCTGGTGCAATATGTACGCAAGGTGTGGTCCTGTCGATGTAGCTTCGACTAGCATGACCTCCATGGGCTCCTTTTCTTGGTTTGGCGGGTTGGCGATGCTGGTGGAGGTTGCAGGGAGAACTGGCGCGGGTCGAAGTTTAATGGACCTCTGCGTGATGCGCTCGAGGAAGACGCCGGGTGGCACTGGTATCTTGTCTGACCCCATGTTAGCCAGGGCGTCGGCTTCCTCGTTGCTGTCGCGGCCAATGTGCCGCAGCTCGCAGCCGTCAAAGTTTCCCTCTAGCTGGTTGTACAGGTCTCTGTAGGCGATCATGTTGTCGGCGATGGCGTCGCAGGACTTCATGGTTTGCTGTACGACGAGGTAGGAGTCGCCGTAGATCATGAGGTGCGTGGCGCCGCAGTTCTTGGCCATTCGCATGCCATGGATTAGGGCCTCGTACTCGGCTTCGTTGTTGGAGGGTGTTGGGAAGTCCATCTGCAAAACATACTTCAGCTTGTCGCCTTTGGAGGAGATGAGGACAACTCCTGCCCCAGCCGCCTTGAATTTCTTGGAGCCGTCGAAGTTCATTGTCCATGCGTTGGACAAGTCGGGGACATCTGGTAACTGGGCTTCTATCCACTCGGTGGGGAATTCTAGAAGGACTTGGGCCTTGATAGACTTCGGGTGAGTGTACTTCAGCCCCAGGGTCCTAGTTCCACAACCCACTTGGCGACTCGTCCTGTCGCGCGCTGGTTTGTGAGGATGTCTGCTAGCCCAGAGGAGCTTACCACCGTGATCGGGTGCTCGGAGAAGTAGTGGACGACCTTCCTGGAAGTCATGAAGACCCCGTATGCCAGCTTCTGGTAGTGCGGGTAATTTTGCTTGGACAGTGTCAGGACTTCGCTGAGGTAGTAGACTGGTCTTTGGACAGGGTGACTGTGCCCTTCTTCTTCTCGCTCCACTACAAGGACGGTGCTTACTACCCTGTTGGTTGTTGATACGTACAGGTATAGCGGCTCGTTCTCCAGTGGTGCTAACAGGACTGGGGAAGTCGTCAGGGTCTTCTTAAGCTGGTCGAATGCCTCTTGTGCTTCTTCTGTCCACTCGAACTTGTCTGTCTTCTTCATCAGTTGGTAGAAAGGCAAGGCCTTCTCTCCCAACTTACTTATGAACCGGCTGAGAGCTGCGACTCGGCCGGCTAATCGTTGCACCTCACGGAGCTTGGTGGGTCCTGGAATTGTGAGTATATTCTGCACCTTCTCGGGATTTGCTTCGATTCCTCTTGCAGAGACGAGGTACCCTAGTACCTCTCCGTCTGGTACGCCGAAAACACACTTTTCTGGGTTCAGCTTGATCTGATATGCGTCGAGCGCCGCGAAGACCTTGCGGAGGTCGGCGACTAGGGTGTCTTCCTTTCGGGTCGTGACGACAATGTCATCGACGTAGACTTGCACGATTTTCCCGATGAGCCCTTTGACGCATGCCTGCATTGTGTGCTGATACGTGGCGCCAGCGTTCTTCAACCCGAAGGGCATTGTCTGGTAGCAAACGACGCCGTGGGTGTGATGAATGCCGTTTTTTCTTCGTCTTCGACTTTCAGTCTGATCTGTTGGTAACCTGAGTAGGCGTCCAGAAAGGACAAGCGTTCGTAGCCTGCTGTCGAGTCGATGATCTGGTCTATCCGCGGGAGCGGGAAGTGATCCTTGGGGCAGCATTTGTTGACGGCGGTGAAGTCGACGCACATGCGTAGCTTCTTCGTCTTCTTCTTCTCTACTAGGACAGGGTTGGCGACCCAGTATGAGTCCTTTATTTCTCGGATGAACTTGGCGTGCAGCAGTCGGTCGATCTCCATGGTGATCGCGTCCCGTTTCGGTCCGGAAAAGCGTCGCATGGCTTGCTTGACTGGTCTGGCGTCCTTGTGAACTTTTAAAGAGTGCTCGGCGAGATTCCTGGGTATTCCTAGCATGTCAGAGGGTTGCCATGCAAAGATTTTCCAGTTCACGCGTAGAAACTCGACGAGCACGCTTTCCTATGCGGGGGTTAGGCTTGATGATACTTTGACCATCTTGCCACTGTCAGTCGGATGGACTTGGTGGGTTGTTGTGTCATCGTTTGTGTTGAAGGCGGCATCTTTGGCTGGCTTCTTGCGGGGCGGAAAGATGGTCTTGTCGTTGTCGGCTGATATGGCCTTGAAGTGCTCTTCGACTCCGAAGAACTCGGAGATCCTGCTGAACTCGCGGTCGCAGCTGTTTGAGCGGTCGAAGTCGCCACGCACGGTGATTACTTCTTTGGGTCCAGGCAACTTGATCATCAGGTAGGCGTAGTGAGGTACTGCCATGAACCTGGCGAAAGTTGGGCGCCCAAGTATGACATGATACTGTGACTTCCAGTCGACGACCTCAAAGTCAATCGACTCTTTCCTGAAGTGCTCGGGTGTACCAAGGATGACATCGAGTGTGATTGTTCCCATGGGCGTGATTGCTTGCCCTGGTACTATGCCGTGGAAGGTGGTCTCGGACTCCGGCAGCTTCTCTGTCGACTTGTTCATCCTTCTCAGGGTGTCAGCGAATATGATGTTGATGCCACTGCCTCCGTCCATGAATACCTTCTTCAGGCTGTAGTCGCCAATTAGGGCTTCGATAACCAGAGCAGCGTGACCGGGCCGAGGTACCTCTGACGGGTGTTCTGCCCTGGAGAATGTGATCGGTGTCTCTGACCCTCTCAGGTAGTCTGGCCCCGCTCGTGGGCAGGTAGTAGCCTGAAGAACTTGGCGGGTGATGAGCTTCTGGGCCCTGTTTGAAGGGCGTCCCTTCTGGATCATGTTGAGCTGCCCCCACACGGTCGGGTATGCGTCGTGCGCTGCTGGCTGGGCTTCATGATGTGGCTGCTGCTGGGGGAAGGCCCCAGCCGCATGCGTTGGATTGTTGTTTGCGGGTGCTGCCTGAATAGCAAGCTGCGGGGCTTGCTGCAGTGCTTGCACAGGAGTGATGATTTGATGCATAGCCTGGTAAATCTTGCGTGCTTTGCGGCAGTCCTTCAACAGGTGGTTGGCGCCCCACTTGCCTGTTTCCAGGTTGCGGAATGAATGATGCTTGCAAGGTTGCATCAACTCCTCGGCTGGGGTCAGCGCACGCTTCCACTCGCGTTTCTGGCCTCCGTCATCGCGGCTAATGCTACCGCTACTGCGGTTGTACTGACCCGAGTTGGACCGTCGACCTTGATCATATTGGCGACTGTTATCTCGCGTATCATCGCGGGGGGTTTGATATCCCGCCGCTACTAGCTCGATTGTGTCGAGATTGGTGAAACGTTGTTTCTTCTTCTGGCGTCCGTCCCGCCAGTTACTTTTTTCGGCTTCCTTTTTCGGAGAGGTGTCGCGGACATAGTCCTCTCCTTCTGCCCACTGGTTGGCTATCTTCATGAGCTCGATTGTGGTCTTCGGCTGGAGCCTACCGAACTCTTCGCGGAGGTCGCGGCGAGCGACGCTATGCATGAACGTGTCCATCACTCGGTCTTCTGAGACAGGTTCCATGGTGTTGCAGAGGAGTGTCCACCGTTGGATGTATGACCGGAGCGACTCATCTCTTCCTTTCTTACAGGCTTGCAACTCGATGTAGGTCGTCGGCCTTGCATATGTTCGAGAGAAACTTTTGATAAAGGCATCTTGGAATTCTTCCCAGGTCTTGAAAGAGTCCTTGGGTTGGCTGGTGAGCCATCCGCGTGCTGAATCCGTGAGCATGAGCTGGATATACTGCATCGCCGTGGTCGATGTCCCACCTTGACAGGTACAGGCGATGAGGTAGTCTTCGAGCCAGAGGCGCGGGTCTTGTTTCCCGTCGTACCTGGGTATTCCTGCTGCTAGCTTGAAGCCCTTCGGCATGCGGGTGTCGCGAATGTTGAAGCTGAAGCACGCGGCGCCGCACGGCTCGAAGTTGCGATCGGCCTGATTGTCTAGGTTCGTCGTGTCAGCCGAACGCTGGCTGCGGTTGCGGTCTACCGTCCTTTGCGTGATGACGTTGCGAAAGTCTTCGCCTGGTTGTGGCTGCCGCAGTGGCTGGGTTGCAGGGACATCTGGTGCTGCCGAACCGCGAGCTTGGTGTTCTTGCTCTTCACGTGCCCGGTTGCTTGGCACCCTGTTCGCCAGGGCTTCCTTGATTGCCTTCATGGACATGATCTGCTGCTTGTGGAGAAGGGCTCGTGCGTCTCCCTCCGGTGGCTGTGTGAGCCGAAGGTACGTTTCGACTGCCATGATGCAGGCGTTTGCCGTTTTGGGGACGGGTATCCCGTTTTCATCCTCGGTGACGAAGGATGAGTCGAGGTTGCGAGTGACCTTGGCTCGATCGGCTTCCGTAATAAGGGGAACGCGAGCTCTGTGTCGCCGTCCTCCTTGGTTAACTTCCGTGGAGGAAGTAAACGAGTAGGCAACCCGTCTGGCACTCGACGCGTCCGCATCCCTCTTGCGCCGGATGAGTTCGGCTTTTTCGGCGCGTAGTCGTTCGCCTTCCTTGCGTAGCAAGTACTGGACTGCCAGCTGATCCTCCCGAGGTGTGTCGGGTGATGGAAACGTGCCGTCGTCGACGTGCTTCATGGCCATGATCGCCATGTGGCACATGATGGTGAGCCGAGTCGTCCCATCGGGCATGACCACCTCCAGTGGGTATGCGGGTTCGTCGCTGCCTTCTGGAGGCGCTGTGCCAGCCATGAAGACTTGCACGGGGTAAACCTGAGTGGGAGTGTTTACGCTGTCGCTGCTGCTTCCGTCATCCGAATCTTGTTCTGGATCAAAAATCGCTTCCACATGGTGGGCGGCGCAGCCGTTGTTGCGTCTTCTTGCGATCTGCATCGCGGTCGTGGAAGGAGATTTCGCAGTCGCCGGAGCGAGCGCGATTTGCTTGGGGTAGACTTGGCGAGTCCATGAGGATGCGCGCGACGTGGCAGTCGGCAGCAAGTCATTGGTCGCATGCGCGTGTGCAGTCGATGCAGTCGCGGTTGAGGTAGATCTTGGTTTTGTCGGTCGTGCGATCGAGGTGGTTGAAGTAGACTCGATCTTCATGGCCGTTGTCGAAGTAGTCGATGTGATCGAAGAAGATGGGATCTTCGCAGTTGTGGCAGATGCGGTTCCCGCGGTAGATGACGGCGGGTACGGCGCGAGGGTGGCCGAGGCGGGTTCTACCGCCGCGCGTGGCGCGGTCGCCGCGGACCTGAATATTCCACGACTGTCGACGAAACAATATATGGAGCCAAAGGCGATGTGTATACCTTCGTACAGATCGGCGTACACTGAGCGGTGGGCCGGTGGGTGCAAGGCGTACTTGAAGGAACCGAAGCGGATGGGCTCCCGGGTGATGTAGACGTCGATCTTCCGTGCGGATGGAGACGGTGCGACCATGATTCCAACACTTGTTCTTTCCCACAGACGGCGCCAATTGACGAGGGTGTAACTCGACAAATCCCAGGGTTGTCCACCCTGGGTTGATTGAGGGGGAGAGAGATAAGCGTTGGTGATCACGACGGCTGACAAGCGGGGAGTTTACCCAGGTTCAGGCTCCCGGAGGATAACACCATACTTCCTGCTTGTCTGGTATTGATGGCGAATAGCGATTACAATGGAGAGATTGCGATCTCGCTAGGGTTTGTGGTGGCGGCTCTCAGCGTGTGCTTGAGACGAGCAACCCTCCTGGCCTTTATAGGTAGGCCAGGTCTCGGGTGAACGGTGCCGATGGCAATTACAGATATGGTAAGCTATGCGACCTAACCGATTAGGACTGGGTCACATGATACCCCTAGTGGGCCTTCTGCGGGCCTTCAAAAGCTTGGTGCGGCCCAGGTAGCCTCACCGTGGGGTAGTCAAAGAGTAGCCCCACGTCAGCTGGGTAGGGAGAGATTGGGCGACACTACAACGCTAGGGTGAGGCGATGCGGACGCATGGGACGCTGGGACAGGTGACGTTGCGGCGTTGGGGCGAAGCAATCAGCTCGGGGACGGCGCCGGGCTACTTCGTTGGGAACAGGTGCGGCCGGGCTGCTTCGTTCGGAACTGGTGCAATCCGGCCGGGCTCGCGTCCGACGAGCATCGTGAGGTGCGAGGAGTGGAACAGGTGCGGCAAGCTCAGCCATGGCATCTTGCGGAACCTATCCCCGAACAGCTTCATGCACGCATCACAGCCCCTGAATGACGGCTGTTGATGATGGTTGCGGCAGCGCGTGGTAGGCTAATGAAGGCAATTCATCGTCTTCGTAACCGAGTTGCGAGGCGTGACGACCGCAGCCTTGCTGGTGCGACTCCTTCGTCTTCGTCCCGCCCCACGTCACCTCCCGCGCCGACGCTGCCGGAAGAGCGTCTGAGGCTGCCGGAAGAACGTCTGAGGGTGCCGAAAGAACTTCTTTCCGCTCTTGCCCATCGCTGCCGGATGAGGGGAATGAACAAATGTTATTCCCATCTGCTTGTTCAATATCCGGAGCAGAGGAGGAGAGAGGAAGAAGAAGGAGCCATCGGATGGGGGGGGGGGGGGGGAGAATGAGGATAAGGTACAGGAGGGGCTCGTGTCGCGTCTCTTGCGTGGGGCCCGCACGTGGGATTTTTTGGCATCAACTCGGCCTGACCAGATTGTGAAGCTAGATTTGAGCTTCTCAAGTGGGCATGGCTGAGGGGGACGTTTTGCATGAGGTGGGCTTGGCTCAGATGAGCAAACCGGGCTACCAAACACTGAAAAATTGGGTGGGAAGAGATATTCTCAGTCGGTCGGGCTACCAAACACGTCCTCTCTGTTTAGCTTTGCATCGCGATTTGTGCAAGACTTCCTCGCGGTGCTGATGGCCTGCAGTTGAGTCGGAGCCACCGTAGCCGCAACTGGCTGTGGCGGAGGCGTGGAGCATCTTAACTTGGGGGTGCGGGGGCGGGTTCGTCGATGTCGGAGAAGAAGGAGACGGGGTTAGAGGGATGACGAGGGGTGACGGTGGACCGGCAGAGGAGCTTGGGTAGGACAGGGCGGGGACGTCGACAGTTTGACCGGCGGTGGCTGTAGGGAGGCGAACCTGACGGAGTTGAGGAAGAATATGATGACGTCATTCGAATGAGAATGAGCTTAATTCTTAGTCAAATGAGCAAAAGAGACCCTTAATGTGATGGGTCTCTCTTAGTGCTCGATCGACTGAGTACTAAGGTGGTTTCTTCTTCCCCATCTCTCGCCACCATCTCCTTATAGACTCCGGCGATTTAACCGTCGTCCACCCCGCCGCCGACGCTCTGCCATGCCACCTCGTTGTGCCGCCCAAGCTCCTCCTATGTCATCCCTCTGAAGCCCTTTCTTCTCCAGACCAGGCGAACCCTCACCCTCGAAGTTAAGTTTGCTCCTAGCCTCCGCTGCGACGGCTCAGACTTAGTTCTAGGCCACCGGAGCCATGAGGAAGAAGAAGACGTAGTACAAGCACGAATCGCGGCTCGTTGGATTAATCTTCGATCAATCATTGAGCGGTAAGCTAATTCACATTTGATTGAGAATTAACAAAATGTTGATTAATCTCTTAATTGACATGTTTTCTTGTGTAAATTCACTCATTTCAATTTGTACAGTCTGTTAGTAATTTTGTGTCATCGCTAGCGATTAATGTTCGCATGCCAAATGAAACTAATTCTCGCATAAATCATTTTTTTGAAAGGTCCAGCAATTGCTGGCTCTCGTATTTATTAGCAGGGGAAACTTGTACACAGCCGTACACCGATGTCACCCCGAACGAAATTACTTCCGGAGGCAAACAAAAAAAGGAAAACAAAAAACTGGGCAGCGAGCCCGCCACCCTTGTGGCACTGAATCGGAGCACCTGCAATGCAGAACCACAACCCTGCCACATAGTGAAGGAGATATGCCCTAGAGGCAATTAATAAAGTGTATTTCTTTATCATATCTCGTTTGTTCATAATACATTTTTGTGTCATGCTATAACCGTATTAAGCGGAAACATTAATACATGTGTGATGCGTAAACAACCAGGTCCATAGTAGCGTCTATTAAGACTAGTTTCATTGTGCGATTGATGATCGAGGTTTCCAGATCATTTGACATGACGTCAGTTGGCAATGAAGTCATATCGTTGGTAGAACGATGTGATGGACATACCCATATTTGTAGGACGTAGTCATTACGCCTTCGACCGTGAGATCAACTCTTATTGTTATTCCCGGAAGATACTTTGATTGCATCAAACGTCATATCTTATATAGTGTGACAATAAAGGTGTCCCTCTCGGGTATCGGAAGGGGGTAGTTGAGACGAGGGGTGAAGAGCGGGATTTGTCAGTCCGTATAGCCAGATAGATACTCTAGGACCCACTCGGTGAGATTATGTCAAATGAGCTTGCAAGCGTGTGACTTGGTCACGGGGACATAAGATCATAGACGAGTAGAAGATAGTGTTGTCGGTAACGAGGTCATGCTAGGTATGGAGATATCTATGAACGATGCTCGGACACACTAAGTATCGCTATGACAAAAGGTTTAAGACTTAACGTTCAGATTTGATAGATGAGAGTCATTCGTTATATCACAGGAATTAATTCACGGAGTCCAGGCCTACGAGTTAGTCATTGATCGGAGAGGGGTCTCGATCATGTCTGTTATTATATCGAACCGCTAGGGTAACACACTTAAGGGGTTTCGACAAGACAACCGGAAAGGAAAGAGATCACCAGGAACGTCCCGGGAATGGTCCGATGGAGATCGGGCAGCGACGAAATAGTTTTTGGAGCAAGAATAAATTATATATAATATGTTTGATATTAATTACTGTAATTAATAATTAAATATGATTTCATATATTTATTTTCGAATTTTTAAAAGCTGATTTCTCTAAATGGGCCTTCTAGTGGAAAGAAGGCCCATGGGGGGGGGGGGGGGGGGAGGCCCCCCTAGGGGATTCGGATTGGGGGAGGCCGGCCTAGGTGGGCTACATGGGGCCCACCTAGGGCCGGTGGCTGACTATGCCGGCCGAACCAGGCATGTGGGATAGTCCCACATTGCCTGGCTGGCAAGGTTGGCTCCCCCCGGGAGCCTTTATATAGAGTTGCACCCCTGACATTTTAATTCCCCAATTAATTTCTCTTTCTCTCCTCGATTACGTGATTCCCTTTATCGGAGTTGCGCCGATAAGAGAGGAGGTCTCTCCACCATAGCCCGCTGCCGCGCTGCTGGAGTTCCGGCCCAAGTCTTCCGCTGCTCGTCCTAGACTGGAGCTTCGGGAGTCGTCGTCTCCACCGTACGTGTGTAACGCCCTGCGAGGTGCTTCGCTAGCGGTGCTGGGAGGTCTACTTCCACTACACGACCTTGAGGTCGGCTTCGTCGTCTTCATCGTCAACGTTCGTGCGGGAACGTAATCCCCACTTTCGGTTTACAAGGGTATGTATTCCGATCACGGTTGTACTTCTATATTTGCATAGTGTAGATTCTGGCTAGATTAAGGAAATCGTTGCTAGGAAATTTTTTGTTTTCTACCTGCTATCCGCTTCAGTGGTATTAGAGCCGATCTATGCGTAGATATAGCTATACGCTGTTAGAACCCGTGTTCTGCACGGAGGCACCGTTCCTGTTATTTGCTACCCTCTAGCGTGCACTTGTGATTCCGGCAGTATTGAGTTGATGAAGCGGCCCGGACCGACTTTACGCGTACGCTTACGTGAGACTAGTTCCACTATTCACATACGGCTTGTACCGTATCTGTGGCTGGCGGGTGTCTCTCTCTTTAGTTGGCTTTGCATTTTCAATGGAGGGCCCAAAAGGGATGCTTAAACATGCAATTATTGAATCGTTGTTGTGGTCATAAGTTCGTAGGTAAGAAGCGGTTCTTTTTACGACAGCCCCCGCCACGTAAAATATGCAAACGATAAAGTAGAAAGTGTCTAACTTTATTTTGCAGGGGCAATCTGATATGGTCAAGGTATGTTTATTAAATTGATTATGAACTGCGGGCGCCAAGAAGACCATGGCGCAATGGACCATATCATGTCGCAATACATTTGATGTTTTGAGTGCATCTTATATTGTGTGATTGTTTGATTAGTTACACGGTGGTAGAAATATAAGATGATCCCTCCAAAATACCACTAGTGTTCTGATGAGCACAAGCGTGTGGTTGGTGAACCCCAAGAAGAGGGTGTGAAGTAGTGCAACAGCAAGTTTTTCCTCAGTTAAGAAACCAAGGTTATCGAATCAGTAGGAGATGAACGTTTTCCCCGAGGTTGTTAGCAGCGATGTGGGCACGACGCAACACCAGCGTCAGCAACGAACGTGGAGCCTGCACACAAACAATCAAGATACTTTGCCCCAACTTAACAGTGAGGTTTTCAATCTCACCGGCTTGCTGTAACAAAGGATTAAACTTATGTGCGGAAGAAAGATGTTTGTTTGCAGAAAGTAACAGGTTTGCAGTTGTGGTTTTATCAGATTAATGAGAAGGACTGGGGTTCACTGTTCACTAGTGGTGTCTCTCCATAAATAATAATAACATTCATCCATGAGTGGTAAACAAATTACAGCTGGGAAATTGATAGAATAATGATGAGCAAACCAATGCATATACTAGCGTTATGATGTCTAGTGTGAGATTCATTCGGGCATTACAACAATATACATAGACCGTTCCAACCGCATCTATGACTAATAATCCACCTTCCGGTTAGCGTCTGCAACCCTTTCAGTATTAAGTTGCATGCAACAGATTATCGCCTTAAGCACTGTGTGTAAAGTAAGTAAGTAACATCATCCTTAGACAAAGTACTACTGTTTTATCCCTAGTAGTAACAGTACATCTACAACCTTAGAGCTTTCTGTCACTGCCCCAGATTTAATAGAGACATAAACCCACTATCGAGAATAAATACCCCCTCTTGGAGTTACGAGTATCTACTTGGCCAAAGCACACACAACTTACACAGAGCATGCAAGATCATTAAATAGCACACACATGATATATTATGAAGCAATAACTTTAGTACTCAATATTCATCGGATCCCAGCAAACACAACATGAAGAATTACATAAAGATGATCTTGATCATGATAGGCAGTTCACAAGATCTAAACATGATAGCACAAGAGAAGAAGACAACCATCTAGCTACTGCTATGGACCCGTAGTCGAAAAATAGACTACTCACGCATCAGTCCGGAGGCGGTCATGGCGACGTAGAGGCCTCTGGGGACGATTCCCCCTCCTGGCAGGGTGCCGGGGAGAAGTTCTTATCTCTCACGAATTGGTGTTGACGACGGTGGCGGCTCGAGACCCGTGGAGGAAAAAGTGAGTATCTTGCGATCGTTTTTAATCCAGGAGGTATTTATGGGCGAAAGGGCAATGTCGGTGGGCGGCCGAGGGGCCCACACCACCTCCTGGCGCGGCCAGGAAAGGAGCCGCGCTACAGGGTGATGTGGCCGCCTCGTGTCTCTTCTCCGTTTTGTCTTCGGTGTTCTGGAACGTTCCTTTTCCAAAATTAATTCTAGAATCTTTTATTTCCAATTCCGAGAATATTTCCTAAAGTATTTTTCTGAAACCAAAAACAGCAGAAAACAGGGAACTGACACTTTGGCATCTTGTTAATAGCTTAGTCCCAGAAAATGCATAAAACTATAGAAAATGCATATAAAACATATAATAACATGATATAACATAGCATGGAACATAAGAACTTATAGATACGTTGGAGACGTATCAACATCCCCAAGCTTAGTTCTACTCGTCCAGAGTAGGCAAGAACGATAAAAGAAGAATAATTTTTGAATTGACATGCTTGAACACAATCTTGATCACGTAATAATGTAAGACATGTAAACTGAGATCAAATGAATAAGGGATTTAGTTTATATTGATATCAAATGAGTAATAAATAAACAAGTAGGTGAAGCAAGCAAAGCTTTGAATGATATAGTACTAGATAGCAATCAACTGTGCAAAGTAGATATTAAAGAAGATTTAAGCTTCAAGCACAACAATATAATCATCTAATGCTTCCAACAAACGTGACAACTTAATGAAAGGATCAAGTCAAGCAATATCAATATGCACGTAGAAGATCAATACATTATTTGTTCAAAAGAAACAAGCAAGCATTCAATGTTGGTTCCTGGCACCAGGATGTTGTGGCTAAGATAATGTTAACAGAGGTTTGGAAGGCCAACAGAGGAAAGGCTCACAAAGCTGCAAGTGATCATTAGACAGGAGAAAGTCTTACAATCGAAGCTATGCAAGGAGTAGTGTTTGCAACACAACAGATGCACAATGAGCTATAAGTGTATGAAAGCTCTCCAATGGAACTAGTGGGGGGTGCATCCAACTTGCTTGCTCACGAAGACATAGAGCACTTTTGAGAAGTCTCATCATTGGAATATACAAGCCAAGTTCTATAGTGTAAAGTTCCCCACATAGTTATGCAACTAAGACATGAAAACTCTCTTATATGGAGTAAAGGTGCTAAACATGAGCACAAATGATGATCATAAGTGATATGGTGCTATAACATGAGCACAAGTGATGACTATAAATGATATGGTGCTATAACATGAGCACAAGTGTGTGATAAAGAATAGTAATGCTGCCCCCTTTTTTATTTCTTTTTCTCTTTTCTCTATTTTTTTTTCTTTTTCTAGTTTCTCTTTTCGATGGCCTCCATGGCTCTTTTCACTTTTAGGGGCAAGCATCCTAATATGATATATTATATATGACAAAACAGTAATGATGATAAGACAACATACTATTGATACAAATAACTAATATGAATGTGACATAAGAATGCATATGACAACGGTGCTTCTGCCAGTGTAGCAGGTTATGCAATGATCTAGTGTAACATGGGTAAAACCACACATAAGCTTTATAGAATCACGCAAAACAATGAATAGGTAATGAATGACAACAAGTCATGCAATGTAAGATGGATGTTGCATGGCAATATATCTCGGAACAGCTATGAAAATGCTGTAGTAGGTAGGTATGGTGGATGTTTTGAGGAAGATATTTGGCTTATGTGTAGGAGAACAAGATGAAGATCTCCCACGAGTTTGGATGTACCCGCGAAAAATGCACCAACTCTCAATGTGAGAAAGGGCAAAGCAAAGCACCGAAGAGGCTAGCAATATGGTGGTGGAAGTGCCATGAAAACCGCAATTTTAGAACTCACAAGTAAAAAGATTCCAAATAAAAATATGATCATACAAGCCATAATGAAAATTTCTCCTAGAGTGATCGTGGCGAATGACAAAGTCACCGTTTTCTTCCCCGACCGTAGCTCATAACATAATGTCATTACGGTTGCTTTAGGCAAATAGAAGTCATATACCATTACGCAATCAACTGGAAATTTAAGTGTGGCACATCTTCAAGTTTTTCTAGACCAACCGTTAATCATTCCACTTTACTAGACCATCATGTTTACCGTTAAGAAAATTAAAACAACATCAATGATTCAAGTGACACAATTTCATGATCTACAAGATTATGTGTCATTTAATTATACCATCTACCACATTTAGCATTTTTTGTTCTCAACCAAACACCAATCAATTTATTTAAAAGATAAACTCTCCAAGTAATTTAAAAATGAGATATGAGAGTATGATATAACAAAGCTAACAGCTCTAGCAAGAGCTAGGAAGCAAACAATAACATGAAAAGAATATTCAACGAATATAAGCGAAGAATACGAGTATTCATATGAAAAAGCAGAGCGTGTCTCTCTCCCACACAAAAGAATGATATGATCCATTTTATTCAGAGAATGAAAATAACAAAAACAAACAGACGCTTCAAGATAAGCACATAAGATGTGACTGAATTAAAATAAAGTTTCACTGGAATGTACCTGATAGTTTGTCGATGAAGAAGGGGATGCCTTGGGCATCCCCAAGCTGACGCTTGAGTCTTCTTGAATTATATTGGGGTGAACCACCGGGGCATCCCCAATCTTTGGCTTTACTATCCTCTTGATCACATTATATCATCCTTCTCTCTTGATCATTGAAAACTTCCTCCATACCAAACTTAGAGTAAACTTAATTAGAGGGTTAGTGCACGAAAAATTATGATATTCTGTAGGAACACAATTGCTACCAATGCTACTGGACATTAGCTACAGCCACTGATACTTCCTAGGATAAAAAGATCCAATCAAAATAACAAAAGAGGCATTGCAGAATAAATGGCAGAATCTGTCAAAAACAGAACAGTCCGTAAAGACGAACTATTTCGAGGCACTAAACTTGCTCAGATCAGATAACTCAAAACTAATGAAAGTTCCGTATATATCTGAGGATTATGCACAAAAAAGGGAATATGTTTCTGACGTTCCAGTGAAGAGTTATGAATTTAACGGTGAACAGAAGAAATCTGTTTATGCGCAGGAATTGAAATTTAGCATCAGCTTTCAACTAGAGTCTTAACTTGACACAAGAATGCAATAAAATAAAGATAAAAAGAATTTCTAAAGAGGTAGGACAAGTCCTTGACACAAGCAAAATAAAATAAAATAACCGGAAATAAAAGTGGGTTGTCTCCCATAAGCGCTTTTGTTTAACGCCTTTGAGCTAGGCACAAAGTAAAACTCAAGTAGTATCAAGAGATGAAGCATCAACATTTCGAGCACGAGCTTCTCTTCGTTTGTTCCTATTACCAACTTTCGTACCTTTGTTTGTAGGGAACATTTGCCAACTTCCTGGGGAGGTAGTAAAGCTCATAGTACCTTTTCCCACATCAATTATTGCTCCCTAAAGTTTCAGCAGGGATCTTACAATAGTAATTTATCTTGTTCCTGCACATTCAATGACATGGTAATCAGTGGATACAGTTCTTCCTAAGAGTCTTGTAAATACTCCCTCAGCTACCCCAATGGGTTGTATAATAGTATTATCTGTAAGGGTTATTTTCCCCCCTTCCACAGTTCCCCAAGTATTTAAAGATGCATGAATGTATTTAGGCATAAGACAAAACTCAGACATAATGTCACAACGGGCAAGAAAAACTTTATTACCAATAGTCACTTTCAAGGTAGGGATCCACAATGATGGTTCAGAGTTTATTGGACCATAGTCATGTTTTCTGCGAATCTTATTGTACCCATCTTTTAAGAAAGAAAAGCTTGACTCAAGGGTATTTAGTCTAGTATGAATATTACCAATACTTGTACCGCATTTATTAGCTGAAGAAGAGGACATAATTAATTTCTTTATTGCGTTGAAAGCTTGATCTCCATCACATTGAAGGAAATCTCCTCCCACTACAACATCTAAAGCATACCTAACAAGCCCAAAATAAAAGCTACTAAGAAGCACACTTAAAGTCACCATAATTTTCAAAAATTCTAGACCAAGCTTCTTCAAAAGTTTCCTCATTTCCTTGTTTGAAAGTGAAGATTAATTCTTCGGGTGACACAGTAACAGGGAATATACAAGACATGATGATTAGCTACATTTTTTTTTAATTTTTGATGATAGAGATGAGCAAATAAAGGACAAACCGAAATGATAATTATAGATAAATAATACCAAACCAAAATAAGAAAAGCAACAAAACTGAAAATAAAATGAAACTGAAATAACTATAGTATTATTTTTTTATATTAAGCAAACAAGACGGTAATAAAAGAAAACTAAGCAAGACAATAACAAAATAAAAATATTGGAAGTGCGAAAACTCCCCTCGTGAAGAACCTTCAAATCCCCGGCAACGGCGCCGGAAAATCCTTGATGAGCACAAGCGTGTGGTTGGTGAACCCTAAGAGGAGGGTGTGAAGTAGTGTAGCAACAAGTTTCCCTCAGTTATGAAACCAAGGTTATCGAACCACTAGGAGATAAATGTTTCCCCCGAGGTTGTTAGTAGCGACGTTGGCACGGCGCAACACCATCGTCAGCAAACGAACGTGGAGCCTGAACACAAACAATCAAGATACTTTGCCCCAACTTAACAGTGAGGTTGTCAATCTCACCAGCTTGCTGCAACAAAGGATTAAACGTATGTGTGGAAGAAAGATGCTTGTTTGCATAAAGTAACAGTTTTGTAGTTGTGGTTTTATCAGATTAATGAGAAGGACCGGGGTCCACAGTTCACTAGTGGTGTCTCTCCATAAATAATAATAACATTCATCCGTGAGTGGTAAACAAATTACAGCTGGGCAATTGACAGAATAATGATGAGCAAACCAATGCATATACTAACGTTATGATGTCTGGTGTGCGATTCATTCGGGCATTACAACAATATACATAGACCGTTCCAACCGCATCTATGACTAATAATCCGCCTTCCGGTTAGCGTCCGCACCCCTTTCAGTATTAAGTTGCATGCAACAGATTATTGCCTTAAGCACTGTGTGTAAAGTAAGTAAGTAACATCATACTTGGACAAAATACTACTGTTTTATCCCTAGTAGCAACTGTACGTCTACAACCTTAGAGATTTATGTCACTACCCCAGATTTAATAGAGACATGAACCCACTATCGAGCATAAATACCCCCTCTTGGAATTACGAGCATCTACTTGGCCAAAGCACACACAAGTAACGAAGAGCATGCAAGATCATTATATAGCACACACATGATATATTATGAAGCAATAACTTTAGTACTCAATATTCATCGGATCCTAGCAAACACAACATGGAGAATTACATAAAGATGATCTTGATCATGATAGGCAGCTCACAAGATCTAAACATGATAGCACAAGAGGAGAAGACAACCATCTAGGTACTGCTATGGACTCGTAGTCCAAGGGTAGACTACTCACGCATCAGTCCGAAGGCGATCATGGCCGCGTAGAGGCCTCCAGGGACGATTCCCCCTCCCAGCAGGGTGCCGGGGAGCAGTTCTGAGCTCTCCCGAATTGGTGTTGACGACGGCGGCGGCTCGGGACCCGTGGAGGAAAAAGTGAATATTGTGCGATCGTTTTTAGGTCATGAGGTATTTATGGGCGAAAGGGCGATGTCGGTGGGCGCCCGAGGGGCCCACACCACCTCTTGGTGCGACCAGGAAAGGAGCCGCACCACGGGGTGATGTGGCCGCCTCGTGGCTCTTCTCTGTCTCGTCTTCGGTGTTCTAGAACGTTCCTTTTCCAAAAATAATTACAGGATCTTTTATTTCCAATTCCGAAAATATTTCCTTAAGTACTTTTCTGAAACCAAAAACAACAGAAAACAGGGAACTGGCACTTTGGCATCTTTTTAATAGGTTAGTCCCAGAAAATGCATAAAACTATATAAAATGCATATAAAACATGTAATAAAATGATATAACATAGCATGAAACATAAAAAATTATAGATACGTTGGAGACGTATCATGTTCTTCCTCCAACATGCACCACCAAGAAAGTTCTACGTTATGAGGCAGGCCAGGACGATCGGGTGTCAGACATATCGTCGTTCGCATACTGTAGCGTACCTGCACTTTTAATAAGGCAGATACCTGTGTATAGTGCAAATCCCTGGATCGATTCATTTGCACACACAGTTTACGATGTAATATCACAACAAAGCATCAATTATATTACATCGATGATCCAGAATTACAAAATATTTGATACAAGTTGCATAGCGTAAAGCTAGCATTGAAAAAGTACACAGCGGAAAATACAATAGCAGTGAGCCTCTATAACTTTCATGCTGCCACAGGCGAAAACATGTTGGTTGTAGACTCGAAATCTTTAAACGAAACCTCACTCGTCATCTGATCAAATCTGCAATAAGAAAAATATTGCAACAACGTGGGTCAGATTCCATTAAAAATGGAGTCTGGCAAGTGACACTATGGTGGACACTTAAGTAATAACTCTAAAGCCTATATGCATATTTGGCTGGTGGAGCTCAAGGCTAATTTGCATAAAGCCAATTTTTCCTACTCTTTTGAAAACGCTTTTCTTGAAATCCAGATGAGTATGGCATGAAAACCATAAATCTCATCTTCCCTTGTTCACCCATCATGTTTTATTTCTGAAGTTGGAATGGTGGAATCCTCCGTTGACGTCCTTGATCAGCTCCTCAAAATTGTCCGTAACCGGGGACACGGCTAAGTACTTAGTTTTACACTCTGCAGAGGTTGTGCACGTTCACCATTGTACTCATTCAACCCAAGGTATCCTTTACACACCATTTGTAATAAGGAAAGGAGAGAATGAGACGAGATCTTTCAGAAGCATTTTCCCTCCCACCTGGCTTGACCCGTTCCACCTAACATCCCCCTACATCTGCTTGTCAAGCTGGAGAGAGTCCACGCAACATAATTGATCAAGCCAGAGCCCATATGGCAATGGCTCCACTGGAAGCAATCGTCCCTCGGAGTTCTTCAGATTCCTCGGTTCCTGGGTGGCCATTCTCAAGTGTACATACTCCAGGAACCATAGACATGGACCTGAGTAGCCACTCAACATAAACCATACAACCAATTACCACCCAGGTGTTTCATTCTTAACTTAGTAGAATTTAGATTTTCACAAAACAACATTTGCATAGCATCAATAATTCTACTAAGTATTGCATAGGAACCTAGACACAGGAATAAGGGATTCTACACAGGTTTAGCATAGCAACACATGCATATAAAAATACACTAAGTAATGCATATAAAAATAGGAAGTTTATGAGGTGTGCCACTTGCCTTTGAATGTTGTCGTTGTTCACAACTCTTTTCAGCGATACTCGGGACTCTCCGTTCAATCTAACAGTATAGACAAGCAACAATACGACAATCAACAGCAAGCACAACTCTACAATGCATACAAACACATACTAGATGAATAAATAAGTTTTATAAAACTTTCTAAGGAAAATATGTTTATGCATGATGTGCAAAATATTACTAAGGCTAGAAATGCTTTTTCATGCCTTGAAATCCTTTAAGTTTATGCAAGGCAAATAGATAGGTCAAGAATGACTAAGGACTAAGGTCTTAAGTTGGATAAACATATTTTGTTTTATATCTTCTTGAAACAAGCACTCTAATGGCTTAGACATGATGTGCAAAATACTTAGAGAAAAATACTAAGTCATTTGTTCAAGATGATCAACGATTATTATCAACTCTTTGTAAATTGGACATTCACTATAGTGAGAGAGACAGACACCCGGCTAGCCACTTAAATTGTGGAACAAGTCTCATGTACGTGGACATGTAAGGTTTGTTTCCAGGCCGCTTCATCCCACTATGCTGCTAGGATCCAACAACTTCAAGATGATAACATCATGATCAAAATTTGTTTAAGTCTAAAAGACAAGATTAGGAAAGAGGGAAAAGATAGAAAGAAAGATGTAGTTGTCCTCCAGGCTTCATCTCTAGACTTGTAACTTTCTTCTGGATGATGTCTTGATTGAGTTCTGGGTAGTCTTGATGAATCTTCAGACTTGATGGTTCTTGTATCCTCGAGGCTGGTCTTGGATTTACTTAGTCTTCATGAAGTCTCAGAGGAGGAGAAAGACAGAGAGAAAGACTTAGGGAATAAAAAGGGGGTTGGCCTTCTTGAACTTCTTCTCACTTTTCTTCTAAGTGCTTGACATCTTTGGGATGCTTCCAGAGTCTGTTTTCTTCTAAGTCCTTCATGAACTTCTTCTTGTTTTTCTTCTAAGTGTTTCTTCTCCTTGAAGATACTTCTGAAGTCTTGTTTTTGGCTAAGTCCTTCATTGGTCTTCCAGCTCCATGTTGAAAATCCTAAGTGTCTAGTGCATAGCACTTTTCCCAAAATACTACGTTTGAAAATAATCCTAACTTAGAGAAAATGGGGAGGAGTTTTCCTTATGGAAAATATAACTATGAAATATGCTATGCATGAAATGCAATTTTAAATCACAAGCAACATAACACTAATTTTTGTGAAGTTTATAGAATATGCATAAAGTTATGATTGCAATTTAATTAGTTTCCAATTTTTGCAAAACATAATAAAAGGAAGCATATAGATTAAAGTTTTATGTGATTTATATTTTATAACTCAATTTCCTTTATAGATGGTGTTAATAGCCAGAGGTGGTTTAATTATATTTAATGCAATTTGATTTAATCAAAAATAATATTTCTATTAATAGTTATGTTGAAAATATTCAAACTATTCAAATTAAATATATAACTATGAATTCATTCAAAAATCACTCAAAAATATTTTATGGCAGTGGCATTAATTTACAAATATTCTAAAGTTTCTAAAACATATTTATTTGCAATTTTTGGATTCATAGATTTAAAGTTATTACAATTATACTCAAATTTACCATCTGAAATTTGAATATTTTATACTAAGTCAAATTTGAATTTTGTCAGATCCAAAATATTCTACATGTCAAAAGCTTTCCAAAAATATAAAAATTATTAAATTTGGAGTTGTGGTTAAAAAGTTGTGACAGATCTAAGTGGCAGGGGTGTTTCTGTAAAACTGCCAATTAAATTTAATTAAGGAAATCATTTTCCACGCGGCAGCTGACTGGGCAGTGACGTGGCGTTGACGTGGCTCGCTGACGTGGATAAGTCATAGATCTGGGCCGTCAGATCTGGATCTGACGGTCCAAATCGGATCGTACCGATTCGTCCGCGACATCTAATCTAAGCCGTTGAGATTGGATCGGACGGCTCACGTTGCGTACCAGAAGGTGGCGGCGCGGTGGCTACCGGCGAAGAAGGAGACGGCGGCGCGGCCTCGGTCTTGGACGCACACGATGCTCCGGCGATCCCCTTGCTCGGCGGAGACGACAGCGACGCACGGCGCGCGGCGACGGAGGAGATGGAAGTGGCGGCGGCGTCGATTGCGTGCGAGGGCAGCGAGGATACGAGGCCGGAGTGGTCCGAACGCCGGTGACCTTCGGGTCACTCTTGCCTCCACGTTTGGCTGCAGAAAAAGGACGAGGGCGAGGTCAGGAGATGCGCACGGACGCGGCGAGGCAGATAGGCGTGGTCTCGGAGACAGGGAGGATTTACCTCGCCGGGAAACGAAGGAAAACAGCGGCGGCTTCGAGCTTCTCCGGCGAGCAACCGTGGCGGCCTGGGGGCGTTCTGAGCTAGGGTTCGAGAGGGGAAAACGGCGGCGGGATCTGGGGCTTATATGGACGCATCTTCGGCAACAAATCCCGCAAGAAACGGAGAGAAATCGACTCCGATTCGATTCCATCTCCAGCGCAAGATTCGGACGGAGGTTGGAGAAGATCGGCTGACGTCATCGCTGACGTCAGCAACTATTTTCCTTTTCTGATTTTATTTATTTAATTCATATCTTTTGATTTAAATGTCCAAATGATGTCAAATTAATTTCTAAAAATTTGTAAAAATAATCTCTTGCTGTTAAACCAGTTGTGGGTATGTTTTGAGAACTTTTTTTAAAATTAATAAATTTGAAATGTTGGTTTAATACAAAATTGATACTTAATATCAATTTTGAATTTATAACTTAATTAAATTTTCTTTTTGCTAAATAAAATTTGTAAAATACCCACATCCAAATATGTTTGAAATAGAGTTATTAAAACTCATTTTACTGTAATTATTCATCTTTATTTTGGCATAAGAGTAGAATAACATAATATAAATATTTTTAAGGTAATAGAAATTATAATGGATTCAAGTTTTAATTCAATTTTATTTTGTGCACCATAAAGTTTTACATTATGATAAATCATTTGAAACTTCATAACATCTTTGGAAAAGTTTTTAGATTTAATTTATTTCCTTATATAGAATATATTAATCATTTCATGCTTTGAAAAATAGATGAAATTCATTTAAGCACATGAAATGTTTATTTGGCTAATTCATTAATTTAAATTCTATGAAGTTTTAAAGTTATACACTATAGGCTTATAATTTCCAAACTATATTTTGAACATAGTTAAAGGAATGAAAACCATTTAGTAATTATATAATCTCTTGAATAATCTTGTATTTATGAATAGATATGGCTAAGTGGTTTAATTCAAATACTTATAAAGAACTAATTTATTTAAATTAAAATGAATTGTAGTTTGTAAAATATTTGTCAAATTATATTTTAAGGTTTTTGAAACACACTGGATAATAAAATGTTTAAACTGTAACATTTGAAATATTAACTCAAGTTTGAAGTCTTTCATGGTGGGTTTCCTTATACATTTAATATTTTATTTTAATAAAAGGAAAAGTTTTAAATTTTTGTGATTTTTGAACATTCCAAAATGTTGGGATGTTACAGACTACCACCCTTAAAAGGAATCTCGTCCCCGAGATTCGGAGAAGCTAGAAAGACAAAGCAATTGTTTGATTGATTCTGATAACTCGAGATGTTTTGGGAAATGAAATTTCTGACATGGAAACTTTAAAAATTGGCAGTGAATAGTTCAGATTATGAGGGTGGAAAGAAGATAGTTTGAGATCTCTGGGTTTAAGTGACTGGGTTTAAATTATCTAGGTGGCTACCACCCTTAAAAGAAAAGTTTTGTTGATAATTAAACATTCTAATGCACAACCAAAAATCAAGATAATCCCTTACAAACATCATCTACCAAACATCAAGCAACAAGGTTCAAACACAAGCAACACATACGAAAAAAAATTCAAACTTCTTTTGAGAAATCGAACTAATCGTTTATCGAACGAAATGTCGGGGAAATATAAAAGCAACAGTACTGCCATACCACAATTTGACAGGTCAATACTCTAAATTGATACGATAAGCTAAATAAGATAAATGGTGGTCCCTCTAACATGGTTTTGATTGCTACACTTATCCCTCCTACATACTACGCTTGCGTTTTATTGCGTGGTTGTTTGCCACAGGCGTGACTTCTCCCCCAGTTGACTCTTCAAACAGCACTTCTTCGGGGTCTTCTTCCTCTGGTCCTTCCTCCTTCGTAGCTGCAGATACAGCCACATCTCCAGTGCCTTGGTCACCTCCTTCTTCAGCTACTGGTGGTGGTGGAGGTGGAATGAGTTGCGCCTCAAGCATGGAAATTTGCTCATCCTTGCCAAGGTTCTCCAAATGTAGGTCATGGATGAGTTCCTCCAACTGACCAATAAGATTTTCAGAAGCCTGGAGTTCTTGGGTTTTTGCGTGTATGACGGCTTGTGCATGATTTGCGACGTCATAAGTCTGTTGGACTCTCCTGGTCAGACAGTTGATGAGATAATCCAAGTCTTCAAATGTCTTGTTAACGAGGGGCAGGTCCAGGCGATTTCCCGTGTGAGCCATCGAGAGACCATGTGCATTCCTCTTCCCAAAGGCACGGAAGGGCGATCCTGGTGCTAGCTTGAATCGATACTTGTAACACAAACGAGCCATTAAGTCCACCATAGCTATGTTCACTCCCTCAATCCACTCTGGGTAGTAGGTGACATAGTCCACGGGCTCGAAGTCTGGCATCGTAGGATCCGGGGTCATGATGGTGCGTATTTCCCAACGTATCCTATGGGGTATGTCGGTCTCCTCCTTCCTTCCTCGGAAATAGGGTGGTGGGCTTCAATACACTTGTCAATCTAGACAGCTGCCTCCCAAAGATGAAACCCGACAAAACTGCAGCATACGCAGTCTCAGTGTATTCTCCCATCTAAAATTTTGAACAGGTAAGAGTATTAGAATTTAAAAGGAAAGGGAAAGATGCAAGACAAGATAATTAATGTAAAAACATATTAAAGGAAGGTTCAATATTCACTCATGTTTTGGAAACCTAGTTTAGTTAACAATTTAACCTTTGGGTCTCAGTCCAATCCTAGGGGTTTCGAACCTACAGGCAACACAGTGCTCTGATACCATCTGTAGCGTACCTGCACTTTTAATAAGGCAGATACATGTGTATAGTGCAAATCCCTGGATCGATTCATTTGCACACACAGTTTACGATGTAATATCACAACAAAGCATCAATTATATTACATCGATGATCCAGAATTTCAAAATATTTGATACAAGTTGCATAGCGTAAAGCTAGCATTGAAAAAGTACACAGCGGAAAATACAATAGCAGTGAGCCTCTATAACTTTCATGCTGCCACAGGCGAAAACATGTTGGTTGTAGACTCGAAACCTTTAAACGAAACCTCACTCGTCATCTGATCAAATCTGCAATAAGAAAAATATTGCAACAACGTGGGTCAGATTCCATTAAAAATGGAGTCTGGCAAGTGACACTATGGTGGACACTTAAGTAATAACTCTAAAGCCTATATGCATATTTGGCTGGTGGAGCTCAAGGCTAATTTGCATAAAGCCAATTTTTCCTACTCTTTTGAAAACACTTTTCTTGAAATCCAGATGAGTATGGCATGAAAACCATAAATCTCATCTTCCCTTGTTCACCCATCATGTTTTATTTCTGAAGTTGGAATGGTGGAATCCTCCGTTGACTTCCTTGATCAGCTGCTCAAAATTGTCCGTAACCGGGAACACGGCTAAGTACTTAGTTTTACACTCTGCAGAGGTTGTGCACGTTCACCATTGTACTCATTCAACCCAAGGTATCCTTTACACACCATTTGTGATAAGGAAAGGAGAGAATGAGACGAGATCTTTCAGAAGCATTTTCCCTCCCACCTGGCTTGACCCGTTCCACCTAACATCCCCCTACATCTGCTTGTCAAGCCGGAGAGAGTCCACGCAACATAATTGATCAAGCCAGAGCGCATATGGCAATGGCTGCACTGGAAGCAATCGTCCCTCGGAGTTCTTCAGATTCCTCGGTTCCTGGGTGGCCATTCTCAAGTGTACATACTCCAGGAACCATAGACATGGACCTGAGTAGCCACTCAACATAAACCATACAACCAATTACCACCCAGGTGTTTCATTCTTAACTTAGTAGAATTTAGATTTTCACAAAACAACATTTGCATAGCATCAATAATTCTACTAAGTATTGCATAGGAACCTAGACACAGGAATAAGGGATTCTACACAGGTTTAGCATAGCAACACATGCATATAAAAATACACTAAGTAATGCATATAAAAATAGGAAGTTTATGAGGTGTGCCACTTGCCTTTGAATGTTGTCGTTGTTCACAACTCTTTTCAGCGATACTCGGGACTCTCCGTTCAATCTAACAGTATAGACAAGCAACAATACGACAATCAACAGCAAGCACAACTCTACAATGCATACAAACACATACTAGATTAATAAATAAGTTTTATAAAACTTTCTAAGGAAAATATGTTTATGCATGATGTGCAAAATATTACTAAGGCTAGAAATGCTTTTTCATGCCTTGAAATCCTTTAAGTTTATGCAAGGCAAATAGATAGGTCAAGAATGACTAAGGACTAAGGTCTTAAGTTGGATAAACATATTTTGTTTTATATCTTCTTGAAACAAGCACTCTAATGGCTTAGACATGATGTGCAAAACACTTAGAGAAAAATACTAAGTCATTTGTTCAAGATGATCAACGATTATTATCAACTCTTTGTAAATTGGACATTCACTATAGTGAGAGAGACGGACACCCGGCCAGCCACTTAAATTGTGGAATAGGTCTCATGTACGTGGACATGTAAGGTTTGTTTCCAGGCCGCTTCATCCCACTATGCTGCTACGATCCAACAACTTCAAGATGATAACATCATGATCAAAATTTGTTTAAGTCTAAAAGACAAGATTAGGAAAGAGGGAAAAGATAGAAAGAAAGATGTAGTTGTCCTCCAGGCTTCATCTCCAGACTTGTAACTTTCTTCTGGATGATGTCTTGATTGAGTTCTGGGTAGTCTTGATGAATCTTCAGACTTGATGGTTCTTGTATCCTCGAGGCTGGTCTTGGATTTACTTAGTCTTCATGAAGTCTCAGAGGAGGAGAAAGACAGAGAGAAAGACTTAGGGAATAAAAAGGGGGTTGGCCTTCTTGAACTTCTTCTCACTTTTCTTCTAAGTGCTTGACATCTTTGGGATGCTTCCAGAGTCTGTTTTCTTCTAAGTCCTTCATGAACTTCTTCTTGTTTTTCTTCTAAGTGTTTCTTCTCCTTGAAGATACTTCTGAAGTCTTGTTTTTGGCTAAGTCCTTCATTGGTCTTCCAGCTCCATGTTGAAAATCCTAAGTGTCTAGTGCATAGCACTTTTCCCAAAATACTACGTTTGAAAATAATCCTAACTTAGAGAAAATGGGGAGGAGTTTTCCTTATGGAAAATATAACTATGAAATATGCTATGCATGAAATGCAATTTTAAATCACAAGCAACATAACACTAATTTTTGTGAAGTTTATAGAATATGCATAAAGTTATGATTGCAATTTAATTAGTTTCCAATTTTTGCAAAACATAATAAAAGGAAGTATATATATTAAAGTTTTATGTGATTTATATTTTATAACTCAATTTCCTTTATAGATGGTGTTAATAGCCAGAGGTGGTTTAATTATATTTAATGCAATTTGATTTAATCAAAAATAATATTTCTATTAATAGTTATGTTGAAAATATTCAAACTATTCAAATTAAATATATAACTATGAATTCATTCAAAAATCACTCAAAAATATTTTATGGCAGTGGCATTAATTTACAAATATTCTAAAGTTTCTAAAACATATTTATTTGCAATTTTTGGATTCATAGATTTAAAGTTATTACAATTATACTCAAATTTACCATCTGAAATTTGAATATTTTATACTAAGTCAAATTTGAATTTTGTCAGATCCAAAATATTCTACATGTCAAAAGCTTTCCAAAAATATAAAAATTATTAAATTTGGAGTTGTGGTTAAAAAGTTGTGACAGATCTAAGTGGCAGGGGTGTTTCTGTAAAACTGCCAATTAAATTTAATTAAGGAAATCATTTTCCACGCGGCAGCTGACTGGGCAGTGACGTGGCGTTGACGTGGCTCGCTGACGTGGATAAGTCATAGATCTGGGCCGTCAGATCTGGATCTGACGGTCCAAATCGGATCGTACCGATTCGTCCGCGACATCTAATCTAAGCCGTTGAGATTGGATCGGACGGCTCACGTTGCGTACCAGAAGGTGGCGGCGCGGTGGCTACCGGCGAAGAAGGAGACGGCGGCGCGGCCTCGGTCTTGGACGCACACGATGCTCCGGCGATCCCCTTGCTCGGCGGAGACGACAGCGACGCACGGCGCGCGGCGACGGAGGAGATGGAAGTGGCGGCGGCGTCGATTGCGTGCGAGGGCAGCGAGGATACGAGGCCGGAGTGGTCCGAACGCCGGTGACCTTCGGGTCACTCTCGCCTCCACGTTTGGCTGCAGAAAAAGGACGAGGGCGAGGTCAGGAGGTGCGCACGGACGCGGCGAGGCAGATAGGCGTGGTCTCGGAGACGGGGAGGATTTACCTCGCCGGGAAACGAAGGAAAATAGCGGCGGCTTCGAGCTTCTCCGGCGAGCAACCGTGGCGGCCTGGGGGCGTTCTGAGCTAGGGTTCGAGAGGGGAAAACGGCGGCGGGATCTGGGGCTTATATGGACGCATCTACGGCAAAAAATCCCGCAAGAAACGGAGAGAAATCGACTCCGATTCGATTCCATCTCCAGCGCAAGATTCGGACGGAGGTTGGAGAAGATCGGCTGACGTCATCGCTGACGTCAGCAACTATTTTCCTTTTCTGATTTTATTTATTTAATTCATATCTTTTGATTTAAATGTCCAAATGATGTCAAATTAATTTCTAAAAATTTGTAAAAATAATCTCTTGCTGTTAAACCAGTTGTGGGTATGTTTTGAGAACTTTTTTTTAAAATTAATAAATTTGAAATGTTGGTTTAATACAAAATTGATACTTAATATCAATTTTGAATTTATAACTTAATTAAATTTTCTTTTTGCTAAATAAAATTTGTAAAATACCCACATCCAAATATGTTTGAAATAGAGTTATTAAAACTCATTTTACTGTAATTATTCATCTTTATTTTGGCATAAGAGTAGAATAACATAATATAAATATTTTTAAGGTAATAGAAATTATAATGGATTCATGTTTTAATTCAATTTTATTTTGTGCACCATAAAGTTTTACATTATGATAAATCATTTGAAACTTCATAACATCTTTGGAAAAGTTTTTAGATTTAATTTATTTCCTTATATAGAATATATTAATCATTTTATGCTTTGAAAAATAGATGAAATTCATTTAAGCACATGAAATGTTTATTTGGCTAATTCATTAATTTAAATTCTATGAAGTTTTAAAGTTATACACTATAGGCTTATAATTTCCAAACTATATTTTGAACATAGTTAAAGGAATGAAAACCATTTAGTAATTATATAATCTTTTGAATAATCTTGTATTTATGAATAGATATGGCTAAGTGGTTTAATTCAAATACTTATAAAGAACTAATTTATTTAAATTAAAATGAATTGTAGTTTGTAAAATATTTGTCAAATTATATTTTAAGGTTTTTGAAACACACTGGATAATAAAATGTTTAAACTGTAACATTTGAAATATTAACTCAAGTTTGAAGTCTTTCATGGTGGGTTTCCTTATACATTTAATATTTTATTTTAATAAAAGGAAAAGTTTTAAATTTTTGTGATTTTTGAACATTCCAAAATGTTGGGATGTTACACATACAGTGGGTGTAAGCCATGTTGCACAAGCGTTGACGGTGGAGGTTATTGTGGCGAGCCTAGCATATGCAGATATGGCCTTGAAGTTGTGTTGCCTGCTCTGAGTTGTCGTGATCGACAATTCGTTGTCAACCCTTGAAGTTGTGTTGCCTGCTCTGACGATGAGGGGTTGCGCAATGGATGCGGGTCGTGTAATCGCTAAACGATTCGCAGGGATGTTCGTTTGAGTGGGAGTTCTGATAGTTAATTTACTAAAATTGCTAGAACTCAATAAATTATGAACAAGGTCTTATGTTATTGCAAATTCCATTGTAGATGTCTCACCACACCTTTAACGTAGCTCTGTTCCTTGAGAAAGAGAAGCTGAAGACCAATGGGTCTAACTTCATATCATGGTTCCGCGATTTGAAATCCCTTCTTGAAACATCCTTGAAGCCCCCTTAGGTGATCTACCAAACACCGCCCCATAAACTGCTAGGAATGTCCACGAGTTTAAGGTGGAGATTTCTTCTTTTGTCCAGAGTGGCATGCTCTTTGCCATGGAGGCTGACCTACAGAACCATTTCGAGAACAAGAGTGCTTATGAGATAATGCCTGATCTCATGGTTGTTTTTGCACGACACGTCATGGCTGAGAGGTTTGAAGCTACCAAGCTTTTCTTCTTAGCCCAGATGGAAGAGCACGGCAATATAAGTGAGCACTTGGCCAAAATGTTTGGCTGCGTTCAGCTCCTGAGTGATATAGGAAATGTGATTCCAGAAGAGCTGGTTATTGATAGGGTGTTGTTGTCGCTGCCCCTAGCTATAAGAACGCCATCGTGGATTACAACATGAAAGGGATATCAAAATCCCTGTCGGAAATTCTGAAGATGCTTAATGTGGCCTAATTAGAAATTAAGATGGAGAAGATGGTGGTGACCATCGGATCACCTAAGCGCAACTGCCCAAGTACCAGGAGGACAAGAAAGATGGCAAGATAGTCGGCCAAGAGAAAGGTATATACGATATACATGTTATTGATGTGTACCTTACATCCGCCCATAGCAACACTTGGGTATTTGATACTGGTTCTGTTGCTCATATTTGTAACTCTCAGGAGGAGTTGCAGAATAAGAGGCGTCTGGCTAAGAACAAGGTGACGATGCGCGTCAGCAACGGATCAAGAGTTGACGTCGTGGTTGTCGGCACACTCCCTCTACATCTACCATCGGGATTAGTTTTTGTTTTAAATAAGTGTTATTTTGTACCGTCCTTGAGTGTAAACATTATCAGTGGGTCTTGCTTGTTACAAGACGGTTATTCATTTAAATCATTATCAAGTGCTTGTGCTATTTCGATGAATGATATCTTTTATGTTAATGCTCCTGAGAGTAATGGATTATTCTTGTTGAATCTCGATGATACGTCTCCAACGTATCCATAATTTCTTATGTTCCATGCTATGTTATATCATGTTATTACATGTATTATATGCATTTTATATAGTTTTATGCATTTTCTGGGACTAACGTATTAACAAGATGCCAAAGTGCCAATTCCCTGTTTTCTGGTGTTTTGGTTTCAGAAAAGCACTTAAGGAAATGTTCTCAGAATTGGAAATAAAACATCGTGGAATTATTTTTGGAAAAGGATCATTCCAGAACACCGAAGACGAGACGGAGAAGAGCCACGAGGCGGGCACACCACCCCGTGGCGCGGCTCCTTTCCTGGCCGCGCCAGGAGGTGGTGTGGGCCCCTCGGGCGCCCACCGACATCGCCCTTTCGCCCATAAATACCTCCTGACCTAAAAACGATCGCACGATATTCACTTTTTCCTCCATGGATCCAGAGCCGCCGCCGTCATCAACACCAATTTGGGACAGATCATAACTGCTCCCCAGCACCCTGCCGGGAGGGGGAATCGTCCCCGGAGGCCACTACGTCGCCATGACCACCTCCAGACTGATGCGTGAGTATTCTATCCTTGAACTACGGGTCCATAGCAGTAGCTAGATGGTTGTCTTCTCCTCTTGTGCTATCATGTTTAGATCTTGTGAGCTGCATATCATGATCAAGATCATCTTTATGTAATCCTCCATGTTGTGTTTGCTGGGATCCGATGAATATTGAGTACTAAAGTTATTACTTCATAATATATCATGAGTGTGCTTTTTAATGATCTTGCATGCTCTCCGCTACTTGTATGTGCTTTGGCAAAGTAGCTGCTCGTAACTCCAAGAGGGGGTATTTATACTCGATAGTGGGTTCATATGTCTATTTAATCTGGGGCAGTGACAGAAAGCTCTAAGGTTGTGGATGTTCTACTGCTACTAGGGATAAACAGTAGTACTTTATCTAAGGATGATGTTACTTACTTTCTTTACACACAGTGCTTAAGGCGATAATCTGTTGCATGCAACTTAATACTGAAAGGGGTGCGGACGCTAACCGGAAGGTGGATTATTAGTCATAGATGCGGTTGGAACAGTCTATGTATAATGTTGTAATGCCTGAATGAATCTCACACTAGACATCATAACGTTAGTATATGCATTGGGTTGCTTATCATATTCTGTCAATTGCCTAGCTGTAATTTGTTTACCACGTATGGATGATTGTTATTATTATTTATGGAGAGACACCACTAGTGAACTCTGGACCCCGGTCCTTCTCATTAATCTGATAAAACCACAACTTCAAACCTGTTACTTTCTGCAAAAAACATCTTTCTTCCACACATATGTTTAATTCTTTGTTACAGCAAGACGGTGAGATTGACAACCTCACTGTTAAGTTGGGGCAAAGTATCTTGATTGTTTGTGTGCAGGCTCCACGTCAACTTAGCACCAGCTCTTTTCTGGCGTCGTTGATACCTAGAGGGAATTCTTCATCTCCTACTGGTTCGATAACCTTGGTTTCATACTGAGTGAAATTTGCTGCTGCACTACTTCACACCTTTCTATTGGGGTCTCCCAACAACACACCCACCGTGTGCATCAAGCTCTTTTCTGGCGCTGTTGCCGGGGAGATTTGAAGGTTCTTCACGAGGAGAGTTTTTGCACTTCCAATCTTTTATTTTGTAATTGTCTTGCTTAGTTTACTTTTATTACTGTCATGTTTGCTTAATATCAAAAATACAAAAAAATAGTTACTTGCATTACTTTGGTATTTCGGTTTAGTCTATTATTTGTTGTTTTGTTGCTTTTGTTTATTTCGGTTTAGTATTATTTTCTTTAATATTATTATTTTGGTTTTAGTTTTACCTTTATTGCAATGGTGCTTCCTAAGTACACTTTTGAGGATCTGTCAGTAGGTAGTGGTTCTATAATTGGAAAAGAAAATATTGGAGAATGTTTTAATCATATTAGTACAAATAGTGATATTGAGGAGAAATCCATAGCAGAACTTGCCCCAAACTATGAAACTGATGTAACTTCTTTAGTTCACATGCTAGAAGCTAGGTTTGTTAACCTTCATCCCATAATACAACAAATGTTCCTTGATCTTCACAATGTTAAAAATGCTGAAAAGAAAGATTTTATCATGGAAACCTTGCTTACAGAATTTGGTGATGTTGCCATAGAAGCTAGGAAAGTTTTTGATTGTTTTAATATGCTTGGCTCACACATAGATGTTATTAATGCACTTGAAAAATTAGGGAAAATTGAACCTATTAAGGGGGAGGAAATGAAAGTGTCAATACCCGTTAAACTTGTAGATATACATGTGGTTTTGTAAGAAACTTTTGATTGGATTGTCCCTCAAAACCCATTTGATGAAAGTAGTAAACCTAAAACAAATGAAAGGGGCACCTCTGAACCTTATATAGATAAAATATAGTGCATAGTTGAGAGGGTTTCTATTCTTGATCTTGATAATACTTGAGTTTCATTCTTTGTGCCTAGCTCAAAGGCGTTAAACAAAAGCGCTTATGGGAGACAACCCACCTTTATTTCCTGTTATTTTAATTTATTTTTCTTGTGTCAAGGACTTGTCCTACCTCTGTAGCAACTCCTTTGTATATTTATTTTATTGCATTGTTGTGTCAAATTAAGTCTCTAGTTGAAAGTTGATGCTAAATTTCAATTCCTGCGCATAAACAGATTTCTGTTGTTCATCGTTAAATTCATAACTATTCACTGGACCTTCAAAAAATATGTCCTTTTTTGTGCATAATACTCATATGTATACGCAACTTTCATTAGTTTTGATTTTTCTGATCTGAGCAAGTTAAGTGCCTCGAAATAATTCGTTTTTACGAACTCTTATGTTTTTGACAGATTCTGCCATTTATTTTTCAATGCCTTTTTTGCTATGTTGATTGGATCTTTTTATCCTATCAAGTATCAGTGACTGTAGCTAATGTCCAGTAGCATTGGCAGCAATTGTGTTTCTACAGAATATCATAATTTTTTGTGCACTAACCCTCTAATTAAGTTTACTCTATTTTTGGTGTGGAGGAAGTTTTCAAGGATCTAGAGAGAAGGATGATATAATGCGATCAAGAGAATAGTAACGGCAAAGATTGGGGATGCCCCGGTGGTTCACCCCAATATATTTCAAGAAGACCCAAGCGTGAAAGCTTGGGGATGCCCAAGGCATCCCCTCTTCATCGACAAACTATCAGGTCCTTTCTAGTGAAACTATATTTTAATTCAGTCACATCTTATGTGCTTATCTTGAAGCGTCTGTTTGCTTTTATTTTATTTTTTTATTTCCATTATGTGAATAAAATGGATCCTAGCATTCTTTTGTGTGGGAGAGAGACACGCTGCGCTTTTTCATATGAATACTCGTATTCTTCAGTTATATTCGTTGAGTATTCTTTTCATGCTATTGTTTGCTTTCTAGCTCTTGTTTTTCATGCATCTCTTGCTAGAGCTGTTAGCTTTGTTTTATCATACTCTCGTATCTCATTGTTTAATTACTTGGAGAGTTTATCTTTTAAATAAGTTGATTGGTGTTTGGTTGAGAACAGAAAATGCTAAATGTGGTAGATGGTATAATTAAATGATTCATAATCTTGTAGATCATTAAATTGTGTCACTTGAATCATTGATATTGTTTTGAGATATTAATTTGCTTAAGGTTAAACATGATGGTCTACTAAAGTGGAATGATTAATGGTTGGTCTAGAAAAACTTGAAGTTATGCCACACTTAAATTTCCAGTTGATTGCATAATGGTATATGACTTCTATTTGCCTAAAGAAACCGTAATGACTTTATGTTATGCGCTACGGTCGGGGAAGCCAACGGTGAATTTGTCATTAGCCAGGATCCCTCTAGGAGTAATTTTCATTATGCCTTGTATGATCATATTTTTATTTGGAATCTTTTTACTTGTGAGTTCTAAAACTGCGGTTTTCATGGCACTTTCACGACCCTATTGCTAGCCTTTTCGATACTTTGCATTGCCCTTTCTCACACTGAGAGTTGGTGCATATTTCGTGGGTACATTCAAACTCGTGGGAGATGTTCATCTTGTTCTCCTACACATAAGCCAAATTTCTTCATCATAACATCCACCATACCTACCTACTACAACATTTTCATAGCTGTTCCGAGATATATTGCCATCCAACATCCATCTTACAGTAGATGACTTGTTGTCATTCATTACTTATATATTGGTTTGCTTGATTCTATAAAGCTGATGTGTGGTTTTACCCATGTTACATTAGATCATTGCATAACCTGCTACACTGGCAGAGGCACCGTTGTCATATGCATTCTTATGGCACATTCATATTAGTTACTTGTATCATCAATATGTTGTCTTATCATCATTAGTGTGTTGTCATATATCATATATCATGTTAGGATGCTTGCGCCTAAAAGTGAAAAGAGCCATGGAGGCCATCGAAAAGAGAAATGGAAAAAGAAAAAAAGAGAAAAAGTAAAAAAGAAAGAAATAAAAAACGGGGCAACATTACTATTCTTTATCACACACTTGTTGTCGTGGGATTGTCACGACAGATGTTTCTGGGTGGAAACTTGAGATGAGGGGCATGGCGGCTTCCAACATCAGGAGTTTGTCTAGCGTGGCGTGGGGAAACAAGGGTTTACCAAGGTTCGGCCCCTCGTCTTGAGGTAAAGACTGAAGGGGATCGTGTGCAGAAAACAAAAAAATTTCCTACCAACGATATCCTTAAACTAGCCAAGATCTACACTATGCAGATATAGAAGTATGGCGGAGATCGGAATACATACCCTCGTAGACCGAATAGCGGGGATTACGCTCCCGCACAAGCGTTGACGATGAAGACGCCGTAGCCGACCTCTAGGTCGCGAAGAACTCGGCGCGACGAAGATGACGAAGATGACCCCGAGGTCGGGTGGAGGAAGTAGGCCTCCGAGTACCGCCAGCGCAGCACCTCGCAGGGCGTCACACACATACGGTGGAGACGACGGCCTCCGAAGCTCCAGTCCAGGACGAGCAGCGGAAGACTTGGACCGGAACACCAGCAGCGCGGCAGCGGGCTATGGTGGAAGAGATCCCCCTCCTCTACTCGGCGCAGCTCCGACAAGGGAACCACGAGATCGAGAGAGAAATTGGGAATTAATTGGTGAATTAAAAGGCCTGGGGTGCCCCTTCTTATATAGGCTCCCGGGGGGAGCCAACCTCCCTAGCCAGGCAATGTGGGACTATCCCACAACCATGGTGCGGCTAGGGATGGTGCGCCGGCCCTAGGTGGGCCCCATTTGTCCCACCTAGGCCGGCCAAGCCTCCCCCACAAAATTCCCTTGAGGGTTTTCCCCCCCATGGGCCTTCTTTCGACCAGAAGGCCCATTTAGGGAAATCAGCCTAAATAAATTCGAAAATAAATATATAAAATCATATTTGCATATTAATTACACTAATTAATATCAAACATAATATATATAATTTTCCTAGCTCCGAAAACTCTTTCGTCGCTGCCCGATCTCCATCGGACCCCTCCCGGGACGTTCCCGGTGATCTCTTTCCTTTCCGGTTGTCTTGTCGAAACCCCTTAAGTGTGTTACCCTAGCGGTTCGATATAATAACAGGCACGATCAAGACTCCTCTATGATCGACGACTAACTCGTAGGCCTGGACCCCATGAATTAATCCCTGTGATATAAATGAATGACTTTCATTTATCAAACCTGGACGTCTAGTCTTAAACCCTTTGTCATGGCGATACTTAGCGTCTCCGAGCATCATTCTCAGATATCTCCATACCTAGCATGATCTCGTTACCGACATCGCTATCTTCTACTCGTCTATGATATTATGTCAGCTGGTGACCTAGTCACATGTTTGCAAACTCATTTGACATAATCTCACCGAGTGGGCCCTAGAGTATCTATCCGGCTATGCGTACTGAAAAATCCCGCTGTTGACCCCTCGTCTCAACTACCCCCTTCCGATACCCAAAAATATCACCGTTATTTTCACACTAGATAAGATGCGACGTTTGGTGCGATCAAAGTATCTTTCAGGGATAACAATAAGAGTTGATCTCACGGTCTTAAGGCGTAATGACTATGTCCTATAAATACTGGGTATGTCCATCACATCGTTACTCCTAACGATATGACTTCCAATGCCAACCGGCGCCATGCCCTATGATCGGAAAACCTCGATCATCAATCGCGCAATGAAACTAGTCTTAGTAGAGGCTACTAGGGACCTGGTTGTTTATCTACCACACTTGTATTAATGTTTCCGCTTAATACAGTTATAGCATGGTATAAAACATATAATGAACGATTGGGATGTTGCCAATAAACTATGTTTATTAAGTGCCTCTTGGGCATATTCCCTTCAGTCTCCCACTTGCACTAGAGTAACACTTAACCTAGTTTATGACTTGGTAAAAGCTCAACACCCATAGCATCTTCGTGCCTGCTCGCCTCGTGGAAGAGGAATACAGTCAATAGAACTCACACATTAAGATCTATGTGTGCTTTGCAACACTTCTATGTCATCTAGTTTGACATCATCCCGTATCTTACGATGACGGTGAAATATATCCCAGTGGATGGAGTGAGACTCGAGCATTCGCGTAGCATGCGCCTTAAAAGTCTAAGAGATCTATTAAGGGGACCACCTACGCTCGGAAAACTGCTCAGTCCAATCACACTTGCTACTTCTAAAGTCGCGATATATTTCTATACCTATGTAGATTGTGCGACAGTGCATTCATATGCGACTTCGGAAACTAACCATGTCTTTCTTCAAAATAAAGGACATCTCCTATATGAGATTTCTAGTCGTATGGGTCAGTGTAATAACTTGCATCATCGTAACCGCTTTACGGCAAGTTGCCATTCCACTCTTACCCGTTACTAGAAAACCTATCTTCAGTTCTCATAGACACTGAAGAATAAACTTAACGTTTGTTCATTGATCCACACAAGGATCACTCTAGAACCTGTTCTTTAACCAAGAACTCGGGTCACACTAAGTCGAGCTTTCAGTCTGATAGCATCTATGACTGATACATAGATAATGTCGAACATCATTTGCTATAACTGAAAATGCCAAGATAAACTTAATATTTTACCTAGTCATACAAGCAAGAACCTCTTTCTTTGCTTGTCCTATTCTGAAACACTTCAGAATCTTGACTAAGGAAATATTCTGACATAATGTTATTAAGCCCCTTACGATCTATACAATTATAAATCGGATGCCTAATACTCCTAACTTCATTTCATAGAAAATTTAATCACTTAAATAATCCTTTACACTCTACTAGAGGATCTGTGTCATTCAATATGTTGTTACATACAAAATCACAAATGACACCTAGCTCCCACTCAAATATGCCTTCCGCATATAAGATCAAGGAAAGCTACTTAGTTCCCACTCAAATATGCCTTCCACATATAAAATCAAGGAGAGCTACTTTGCTCCCACTCACTTCTTTGCAAATGTAGGTTTCTTCAACTATTTTGGACAACTCCAAAATCCTTTGATCACATTATCAAAGTGAAGATTCCAGCTCCGATATGCTTGCTTCAGCCCATGAAGGGACCACCGAAGTTTGCATACATGTTTAGCATCCTCAGGATTACAAACCATTCTTAATTACACTATCAAGAACCATGGTTTTCTCATCCATCTATCAATTTCTCATTCGAAATTATAGTAATTGCTAAACGACCCAGAATAGATTTAGGCTTCGCCACTTGAGACAAACTCTCATGTGGTCTGTCAGAACTGTTTCACGACAAATCGAATCTGCTCAATGTCTACTCTCTCATAAAATTCCATATACTATTAACATCCTAGATGCCATCAAGAAGATCTCCAGAGTCAATACCTGGTAATCGTATATGGATTTTACTTCGGATCACAAATGACTCATAGCCATTTCTCGGACTTAGGTCCACCATCTCTTCTTCGTAGTTCGTAGGTCTATGATATTCCATTAATATGACCTCCATAACAAGATTGTCGTAACACACAGTGTGGAACACAACCTCGTATGCCTACGCTCTTAGTATGAGCTCAGAACATCATGATCTTGAATCATTAGCTTTTTCAAGCTGTGGGGCCTGACACCGAAAACACTTTCGATTGCGCCACTCTGATGTTTGGAGAAGAAGTTCACCAACTTCGTCTTGCTCTACTTTCTTTCTCACTTATACCCTCGGACAAGAAACTATTTCTTTCGCAAGGTATATCCCGGCAAAGATTTTGCCTATGTCGTGAGACATGTACCCAACTAACTCTTTAGGTAGGGTATACTACAAAGATTAATCCATTTTAGGTTCGATTACATCGAAACACTAAATTGCTGAAACGACAATCCAGGCTCAAAAGCCATGCCATCACTCGTATGGTATTGTCTCCATGGATTCAAATGGTTACCCTATTTGCTAACGTGAGTGTTTACG
The DNA here is from genome assembly GCA_026929855.1 of Poa annua. Classification (NCBI taxonomy): domain Eukaryota; kingdom Viridiplantae; phylum Streptophyta; class Magnoliopsida; order Poales; family Poaceae; genus Poa; species Poa annua. Next base: position 77,785,043 of record CM049426.1, read on the forward strand.
TTTCTACCATATGACTCGAATGATTACAATAATTCGGTAAGAGATTCATTTACCACACACTATCCGATAGGGTGCGATTACGATGCCCTAACACACCATAACACTATGGTGTTCCATGCGACGTAATTTGTGGAACTCTTCTCACAAGTCTTCCAATGATGTGCCAACATTATAACTCACATCTTCATTCCTCGATTTGCATCGCGGTATTTTGATTTTCTTGTTAAGTTTATTTCCTACTTCATTCTGAACTTCGTTTGATCGAATCAAAAATTCAGACTATCATTCCCCGGAGTGGATATCCATATATCTACTCGGAATATTCATGAAGTATATGAAATAAAGACTTCCACTACACGTCAAAGTACTTCATTGATTCACATGCACCCACACGCACGATTCTCAACAAGCTATACTCAAAACGTTCAGTGAAGTTCACGAAATAAAGGTCTCCACTACCCGTCAATTACTTTATTGAACCACATACATCTCTGTGTATGACTATCAATAAGTTATATTCCCGTTTTCCGAAAACGGTGTCACAGTTATTTTGCAAGTGTCAAAAGATCAAATCTTAGGACTTGTAGGTCCATCCAGTGTGGAGCTAATGCATATAACATTGACATGACTAAACGGTAGTGCCACACATATGTGGTGTCTTTATTAAGTTTGTATCCTTTGGCATTAATATTATGAATGTGGGAGCTTCTACCATCTAAATTCAACCGACATATGATCATTACTTCATAAATATAGGACACCAATTTGTCACTATCATGTATGAACAAGTGTCTCGCTAGAGGAGACACACTTGTAACGATCATAACAACACCCGATCATAAAGAATTTATTCAAATGGTAGATCTAGAGGGAGAGTGTCTATGGCCGTCACAACAACTTGACTGCCATTATCAACACGCAATGTCGCCTCATCCTTTCAAGCTAATCAAGCAGTAAACCTGGTTTTTCACAAAACATGACTAGTTCAAGACTTAGTCACTACTGCGAGCACTTGCTTAGCTAAAACATTCATAACATGTATATCATATATACACCATCATCATGGATGACTTCCGGCGATCTGTTTCATCTTCTTGATACTTCCACCGTAATCAAGAACCATGAAGGTGAACGATTCCCCTTGCATGACATAGTCTATGACAGAGGATTTGCACTTGGCAACGATGTCTGTCATCCAGTGGTTGAGCTGAGCGAGGCGTCTCAATGTTCATTAATCATGAACATATGTCATTAAGTATGACCGCCACATGCTCCCTCAATGTGTGTATTCTCTTCCATCTTGGTTGAGAAGACAATCAGTCAACATACTGATAAACTTCATCAACCCAACTATAGAGGTACCCCGAGTTTAGCGACCAAATGTTCGCGATCTAAAAACTCGTACCCACCGTTGGTTCTTTATGGCAGAGATCATAGCATACACTGGACTATGATGATATCATCCGCACAAAATCCGATAATCAAAATTATCTTTTGTTAGCGGAATCTCCGGGTTTATCTCCTAGCGGGTATTGTAACACAAAGAGCTAACGGTTTAAACAAGGAGTATCCTCAAGCTAAAGTATAAAACTATGAAGTTTGGACCCAACCTTTTAAGTTTCTCAAACGCAGGAATGCGCCTAATTTGAAAAAATGCTATCACAATGGTTAATATCTACAAAGGTTTGCAAAACAGACTCTGTTCATTATATTCTGAGTTCTAGTATTTTAGAAAATAACTATCCGAACTCCCACTCAAACGAACATCCCTCCTGGTCGTTTAAGCGATTACACGACCCCCATCCATTGCACCACCCCTCATCATCAGAGCCGGAGGCACAACTTCAAGAGTAGACAATTGTCCGCCACACCAATTTTGTGACTCGTGCTCGACCTTTCGGTCTCCCTGTTCCGAGGCCATAATTCTGAATATGCTAGGCTCGCCACCAAAAACCTCCACGCTGACGCTTGTGCAACATGGCTTACACCCACTGTATGCGAACGACGAGATGTCTGACACCCGATCATCACGGCCTGCCTCATAACGTAGAACTTTCTTGGTGGTGCGCGTTGGAGGGAGAACACTAATGGTATTTTGAAGGGATCATCTTATATAGCTACCGCCGTGTAACTAATGTATACTATACACACAATCACACAATGTAAGATGCACACAAAACATCAAATGTAATGCAATGTGATATAGTCCATCGCGCCATGGTCTTCTTGGCGCCCGCAGTTCATAAACAATTTAATAAACCTACCTTGACCATATCACATAGCCCTTGCAAAATAAAGTTAGACGCTTCTACTTTATCGTTTGCATATTTTACGTGGCTCGGGGCTTTCGTAAATAGAACCGCTTCATACCTACGAACCTTATGACCACAACAACGATCCAATAATTGCATGTTTAAGCATCCCTTTCGGGCCCTCCATTGAAAATGCAAAGCCAACTAAAGAGAGAGAAACAGACACCCGCCAGCCACAGATACGGTATAAGCCGTATGTCAGTAGTGGAACCAGTCTCGCGTAAGCGTACGCGTAAAGTCGGTCCGGGCCGCTTCATCAACTCGATGCTGCTGGAATCACAAGTGCACGCTAGAGGGTAGCAAATAACATGAACGGTGCCCCCGTGCAGAACACGGGTTCTAATAGCGTACAGCTATATCTACGATAGATCGACTCTGATACCACTGAAGGGGATCGTGTGAAGAAAACAAAAAAATTTCCTACCAACGATATCCTTAAACTAGCCGAGATCTACACTATGCAGATATAGAAGTACGGCGGAGATCGGAATACATACCCTCGTAGACCGAATAGCGGGGATTACGCTCCCGCACAAGCGTTGACGATGAAGACGCCGTAGCCGACCTCTAGGTCGCGAAGAACTCGGCGCGACGAAGACGACGAAGATGACCCCGAGGTCGGGTGGAGGAAGTAGGCCTCAGAGTACCGCTAGCGCAGCACCTCGCAGGGCGTCACACACATACGGTGGAGACGACGGCTTCCGAAGCTCCAGTCCAGGACGAGCAGCGGAAGACTTGGACCGGAACACCAGCAGCGCGGCAGCGGGCTATGGTGGAAGAGATCCCCCTCCTCTACTCAGCGCGGCTCCAACAAGGGAACCACGAGATCGAGAGAGAAATTGGGAATTTATTGGTGAATTAAAAGGCCAGGGGTGCCCCTTCTTATATAGGCTCCCGGGGGGAGCCAACCTCCCTAGCCAGGCAATGTGGGACTATCCCACAGCCATGGTGCGGCTAGGGATGGTGCGCCGGCCCTAGGTGGGCCCCATTTAGCCCACCTAGGCCGGCCAAGCCTCCCCCACAAAATTCCCTTGAGGGTTTTCCCCCCCATGGGCCTTCTTTCGACCAGAAGGCCCATTTAGGGAAATCAGCCTAAATAAATTCGAAAATAAATATATAAAATCATATTTGCATATTAATTACACTAATTAATATCAAACATAATATATATAATTTTTCCTAGCTCCGAAAACTCTTTCGTCGCTGCCCGATCTCCATCGGACCCCTCCCGAGACGTTCCCGGTGATCTCTTTCCTTTCCGGTTTTCTTGTCGAAACCCCTTAAGTGTGTTACCCTAGCGGTTCGATATAATAACAGGTACGATCAAGACTCCTCTATGATCGACGACTAACTCGTAGGCCTTGACCCCATGAATTAATCCCTGTGATATAGCGAATGACTTTCATTTATCAAACCTGTACATCTAGTCTTAAACCCTTTGTCATGGCGATACTTAGCGTGTCCGAGCATAATTCTCAGATATCTCCATACCTAGCATGATCTCGTTACCGACATCGCTATCTTCTACTCGTCTCTGATATTATGTCAGCTGGTGACCTAGTCACATGTTTGCAAACTCATTTGACATAATCTCACCGAGTGGGCCCTAGAGTAACTATCCGGCTATGCGGACTGACAAATCCCGATGTTGACCCCTCGTCTCAACTACCCCCTTCCGATACCCAAAAGTATCACCGTTATTGTCACACTAGATAAGATGTGACGTTTGGTGCGATCAAAGTATCTTTCAGGGATAACAATAAGAGTTGATCTCACGGTCTTAAGGTGTAATGACTATGTCCTATAAATACTGGGTATGTCCATCACATCGTTACTCCTAACAATATGACTTCCAATGCCGACCGGCGCCATGCCCTATGATCGGAAAACCTCGATCATCAATCGCGCAATGAAACTAGTCTTAGTAGAGGCTACTAGGGACCTGGTTGTTTATCTACCACACCTGTATTAATGTTTCCGCTTAATACAGTTATAGCATGGTATAAAACATATAATGAACGATTGGGATATTGCCAATAAACTATGTTTATTAAGTGCCTCTAGGGCATATTCCCTTCAAAGACCTACTTCCTTCTTCGGCTTTATTGATTAGGGTTTCGAGGACTCGGAGCCTTAGCTTCCGAGTCTCGAGATTACAATGGTGTCTCTGCTATGACTTGTTTCGATTGAACTTAGATCTCTAGGAATCAGGAGACTCCCTTATATAGGCGGCGGGTCTCGCTGGAGGTACAAGGCCGAGTCCGAGTTCCTTTCATACCCAGACTCTACTCTAAGTCCTCTAAGCTTCTTCTTTCCTTAGCAGGACTCCGTCTTGTACTTGGTCTCCAGCCTTCTGGACCCTTCTTGCTTGCGGGCCAAGGCACACGTTGCGCACCGGCTCACGTGTCACCCGGCCCATGCTTTTATGCTTGATCCGGCCCAGGCTCCTGCTAGGCCGGCTTATCTTCTATGTCGGTGGGCCTACCGGGTATGATCCCCCCAACAGTAGCCCCCAGGATAACTTAGACATCAGACTGGACTTGCTTCACCTTTGCGCCTTGGAGCATGTTTCTGGGAGAAGCCGTTAGTCCTTTTGTCCGGGTTATCTAAAAAACAATAAACAACTTATTAGACAAGCAGGCTCTCGGGTTATCCGCTTAGCTGGCTTGATGCTAGACAAACGCTCATAACTCGACCATCACTCGCCGACTTTCACTTTTCTAAGTCTTTGACTTTCCTCTTTATTTATTCTTTCTATTGTCTCTCGGTCAAACTTCTTGGTCAACGACATATTTAATGTCAATCCATGCACGAGAATCGAGGAGACAATAACCACCTTGGGGAAACAAAGATATTGTCAGGGAATATCTCTCACCTAACAGATCTTGTCCCCCAAAATAATCATTATCTTTCTATCCTTCCACTTTTGCCCCTAGGTGAAACCCTTGAAGCTTATAAATAGGATGCCCGGGGTGAGCTAAGAGCTCACTCTCCCTGAGCGCTCCGCCTTCGTCTTCCTCCTCGAGCTCCTCGCCTCCATCGTCCCCGCGCACGTGTCTCGAGCTTTCCGTCCGTGGTTCGTCTTCCCCGAGCTGCTCGCCGGATTTTTCCCGTTCGTGCGAGCCCGATCATCACCTTCTTCCTTTGTTAGGTATCATCTTCATCACTACTCTCTCCCAATCTTGCATTTCCAACCTCCATGTTCTTCGTGTTCCTCGGACGAACCCGCACGTTCTTCATGTTCTCGGAATTCTCTCATTTGCTTGTGATTTTCCGAGGTCTTCTAGATCTACTTCAATGGTCATTGTTCACCCTTCTCTTGTTTTTCAATATTCTTGCACCGTCTCGGATGAACTAGTGTTCTCCATATTCTCAAATATCTTTCATTTAACCTTGATTTTCCCGTGGCCTCGTAGATCCATTTTGGCTTACACTGTTCCTTTCTCCCCTGTTTTTGCTTTGACATCAAATGTTCTTCTTCTTCCCGTGCTCATAACGACGAACTGTTCCCTTGTCCCTTGATCTTCCATTCTTCTGTTATTTTCCTTCTATTTCGCAGATCCAAACTAACCCCTCGTTTATGTTATTCCTTGTTGTAGATCTCCGGCTTTCACTTGATACAATGGGCTTGAAGTCTGCAGCTCAACGTGTCCCTAAGAAGAAGAAGACAGCCGGCGCCGGGTCTTCCGGCACTGTCGCCACGGAGAAAATCAAACTCAAGGCCGGGTGCAACTGGGGCAAATCGACCGTCGTGGAGAGCCGGCTTCAAGAGCTGGTCGCCCTCGGGGCTCCAGACTCAGTCAGAGGTCCACTGGTGGGTTCTAGAAGAAGAAGAGACGTTGCCGCAGCCGGGACCCGGCGAGGTAGTTCTCTTCGCCGACCACATCACCTGGGGTTTCAAACCCCCGGGTTCTCTTTTCTTCCGTTAAGTTCTCGACTACTTCCAAATCTGTCTACAAGACATAGCACCAAATTCGGTGCTAAACATCACTCATTTCGTCGTTCTCTGCGAGGCCTATCTCGGCATCGCTCCCAGTCTCCCTCTTTTCCTTGAATTCTATTACTGCAAGCCCCAACGGGAAAACCCGGACGGGCCTCTTGTTTCCTACGGCGGAGTTACGATCCAACGCCATCGCAACCTCATCTTCCCGGGTGTGATTCTTCACTCACACCCGAAGGACTGGTAGAAGACTTGGTTCTATTGCCAGTCACCCACTCCTGAGGGTGAGCCGGCTCTCCCCAGCTTCCACGCCGAGAGGCTCGCCCTCAATAACAACATGAACACCTTTGCCTCTCCCAGAGATCGGGAGGCGATTAAACCTCTTGTTGGTCGGGTCTGCGCCTTGATCGCCCACGGGCTGACCGGCGTGGACTTGGTCAGGGTCTGGATGGGGTGGCACATCATGCCACTCGGCGCTAGGCCGGGTCTGATGTGCAAATACTCCGGGTCTCTCGATGATCCCATGCGCTTCAACAAGAACCAACACACGGAGGAGGCGCTGGTCAAGATCACCCGGAGAATCATCAATGAGTCTCCGGAGGCCCTCAAGAACACCGGCCTTCCTCCTTTCTCCGCCACCAACCCCTTGAAGCTGGTACTTTCTGATTCCTGTCTTTCTTTCAGGCTAAAACTTCCTGTCTGGGTTATAACTTTATCCTTTGCAGACGGACGACACCTTGTGGTCCGCGACTTTGCCCTCCTCGCCCGACTCTGTCGATGAGCCGGGTAACGAGAATGAAGAGGCCGGCTCCGAAGCCGGCGTAGAAGAAGAAGAAGAAGAAGAAGAAGAAGAAGAAGAAGAAGAAGAAGAAGAAGAAGAAGAAGAAGAAGAAGAAGAAGAAGAAGAAGAAGAAGAAGAAGAGGAAGGTGAGTTAAACTCTATCACCCAGCTCTTCCTTGACTTAATGGACGCCGACCTTCGGGAAAGTCGGTCTTCCCTTAATGACGAGGAAAATATATCAGATATGGTCCTTCCGTCCGTGGACCAGTCTCATCCGGCTCCCAAGAGGAAGCTACGCTCAGACTCCGCCGAGGTAATTTTACTGGAACTTGTGTTGCTCTAGTCTTTTGTAGCGCCCCATCTTTTAAATAAAGATGGAACACCTGTGTTATGTGCTAGTCCCTGGATCACTGCCAGCACCACAGTACAAAATATATAGTATCATTGCATAAGTATCAAATTACTACAACGAGATCCAAAAATAGCTAAGTATAGCTTTATTACAAAGTGCATAGTCATGAAGACTAGCTAAATATTCAGAGTTCACAATGAAAATAAAAGCAATGTGCCTCCTCTTCTAGCATACGCCACAAGCAGACATGTTGGGTGTAGAATCGAGTCCAAACTCACTCCTCATCAGAATTACCTGCACATTTGAATATGCAGCCCCCGTAGGAGGTCAATACAATGAAGTATTGGCAAGTGACTATGGTGGATAAATTATGACAAGTCTAGTTCTATATGCATATTTGGCTTGGTGGAGTTGTAGGCTATTTTGCAGAAAGCCAGTTTTCTCCTATCTTTTGTAAAACACTTTTGTTTCTCAAAGACTTGGCACCAAGGGATGAAGCCCAAGTGCACCAACAATTCTTTCCTTAGTCAAATTTTACTTTATGAAAACCATGATGAGATTCTTCCATCCATCCTTGTCCAGTTGCTCGAAGTAGTCCATCACCGGGGACACGGCTGAGTACTCAGATTGTCGACTCTGCAGAGGTTGTGCACTTTCACCTTGAGACTCAATTAACCCAAACATCCTATACACGCGGAGTGCATTAAGGAAAGGAGAGAATTGAGACAAGAACTTTCAGAAGAAGAATGCAACCATACTAGCAAGACCCGTTCCACCTACCAACTCTACATCTACTTGTCAAGCTGACAGGTTGCACTCTCACAACTTAGTAATTCTAGACAGAGCCCATTGTCAAAAGGCTGCACGGGAAGCTTCTAAACTTGGAGGGACTTAGAAATCTCTTTGTTCCTGGGTGGCCGTCCACAAGTGCGCTTCTGGGTGACAACCACCATACTCATGGCCCTAAGTAGAATAGACATTCATCCTAGGCAAAGACAACCACAAGCATAGTCCCAAAAGCCACTCAACATAAACCAAACAACCAATTCCACCCAGGTGTGCATTTAAAGTTTTAACACTTAGCAATATTTCAATAACATGGTAAGTAAACACTTTTTATAGCATAGCTAAGCATCTAATAAAACTTTTGGTGGCTGCATGGGGAGGGATGGCTACACACTACTAGGATATTTTCAAAGTGTAAACTAACTTAGCATTATAAGATAGTTCAAAATTTCCCTATCATGCATACTACTCAAAAATCTACTAATAATGCATATAGAAAACATTGGGTAGATTATGAATGTCACTTGCCTTGGTAGCAAGAGGAACAAGCACAACAAGAATAACAATCACAAGGGCCTTCCTCCTCTTCACAATCTAGAGACAAACGATAAAACTAAATAAACATACAACACAACACTTAAAAATATCAAGACAAAATATGTATGCATGCTTGATATGCAATGAACTTGACAAGACAAAACTAATTACCATTTTATTTCCTCTGTTATTAATGCATGAATGCAATGATCAATATTTTAATATTTTATTTACTCATTTAAAATCTTGAGCATAACATAGAAGTTTTAAGTTCTAAAACCAATTTCCTTAATTCTATTATGAGAAGTTTTCAAATAAAACTCATGTTACACTCTCTGGACAGAGGTCATTAATAAACTTCTAAAACAATTGGATTTATTTGGAAAGAATTTTTATTAATTAAGTTATAGATTTAATATCCAAAAGCTAAACAATTAAATTCCGCAATTTAATATACACTAAAAGGACAAACTAATGAAACCATACTAAACTACACGAGCAGAGCTTCACGTGGATATAAAATTCATCAAATTTGGATGAACAGATCGAAAGTTATGAATTTTATAAGTTTGTATTGTTTTCTGTTTTAAAACAAATTTTCAGCCAAAATAGAAAATTAAAGAGGCCACGCGGCGCGCTCCGATTGGATGGTACCGGTTCGCCGCGGATCGCGAACGCGAACCGTCCGATCTACTTTAAAACGGGCGCTCAGGATCGACTGATCTAGATCCATTGGATCTAGATCCAACGCTTCACGCGACTCGGGCCAAAAGCGGGCGGCGCGACGCCGGAATTCATCCGAGCGCGGCGGCGCCATCGCCGGAGTTGCGGCTACGGCTAGCAGAAGCAAGATAGGAGGGGGTTTTGCCCACCACTTGATGCGGAACGTTGTGGCGAACTCTATGGCGCGGTAGGTGCGGTCGAGGTGGTCTGCTCCTCCCCTTGCGTGCTCGTCGGAGATGAACGGCGGACGGCGGCGTCGGGTCGTCGACGGATACGTCGCACTGGTGCATAAAAAGAGGCCGGAGCAAGCCTGTTAGGTGCGTACGAAGGCAGGGAGTCGCAGAGGGATGTTGGGGTGGTGCTCGGGGCGCCGTACTCACCTTAACGGAACGAATCGCGGCGGCGGCAATGGCGGAGAGGTCAGCTCGATTTCACGCGATTACGGCGAGTAGTGGTTAGGGTTTTGGGCGCGGGGAACGGCGGTGGAGATGGGGGTTTATATGGTGGCGGCTAGGGAACAAATCCCGCACGAATCGGAGTGGAAAATCCCACCGGATCGAGCCGTGTCTCGCGCGGACTCCGCTTGGAGGTTAAAGATCCACCTGACAGGTGGGTCCCACCTGTCAGTGTGAGGAGGGAAATGGGCTGCTGTTGGGTTGCTAACTGCTGCGCGCGCGACGGTTAGTAAATGGGCTCGGCCCAGTTAGCTCGTTACACATTTTTTTCTGTTTTAAATCTTTTCCAAACAATTTGATTTTTAAAACTTATCAAAACATTTCAGAAAAAATCATAAAAATATGTTTTGAAAAGCTAATTTAATTTAGAACTTTTTGATTTCATTTTGCTAAATAAATAAAAAATAAAATACAGATTTTTATAAAGAGCTCAATTAGACCTCTTTATTGAAAACGACTTTATTTAACTTATAATTAAAATTCAAATTATTCTTTATGTGATTTCAATGCCATGCCTATATGATGCATGATGCATGATGCAAGGTTTTAAATTTTTGAGAAATTTGGGATGTTACATCTTTTACTGAACTCGCCTTTTCTTTATCAGGAGGAAAAGCAAGCTCGTCGCCAAAAACGCCGACTTTGATCCTCTGACTCTGACTAGCCACACTTTGAAGGTATTTCCCATAACCCGACTCCTCTCCGGTTTAAGCCTCCACAGAAGTACCCTTCTGTTCTTTATCCTTTAGTCGGGATTGAACGGAGGTCTAAGTCTCGGTCTCTATCAGTGCCCTCAGATTCGAGCGATGCTCTCTTCGGCGGCTTTGCCGTCAATACTGGGTAGGTCTCTTTCCTCTTTTGATTTTCTTGTTACTTCTTTGTCTCTGTTCTAATCATTTTTCCTTTGTGCAGAGCTCGCGCTGCTCCATCTTCTCCTCCGGCTATTGATGAGACAGTCGTTACCTCGCCCATCCGCGCCGAAGGAGGGCCCGCTAAGTCGGCGACGCACCCGGCTTCTCCCCAGACATCCGGCTTACCGGATGTGGAGATCACCGGCTCTGCAATGGGCGACAAGCCCGTCAACTCCCGTATCGCCAAGACCGCCGCGCCGGGTGCCACCACTTCAAAATTTTCAAACGGCAAGGCCTCCGGCTTCAAGTCCTACAAGGACTTGGACTTGACATCTCTCTTCGGGGAGCTTCATAGGCGCGTCGGGGAGTCGCGCCAGGCGGAGGACAACGTCTTGGCTAAACTCCAGGAAAAGTTTGAGGTATGCACATATATCTCTCCTAGTCCCCAAGTGTCGGGTTATCGACTTGCGATGACTCGGGACTTCCAGTATGACTTTTTTTCTTGTTTTGATAAGTGTAGCTCTTGTTGAGTAGTCTCCAAGAGTCGGAATGACTGCTTGCAGTATTCCGGGTCTTCATTTACATTCTTGCTTTTACTTTCAACTGAGTAGTCCCCAAGGGCCGGGATAATCGCTTGCGATACTCCGGGTCTTCTTGTTTAACTTATATTTTCTGAGCCCATAATTGAGTAGCCCCCAAGCGCCGGGTCTTGGCCTGCGCGACCTGGGACTTATAACAATTTGGTCTTTCTTATTCTCACCCGTACTTTCCTGACCTTTTCTTTGTTTCCGTTTTCAGGACTAGACCCACCAGCAGGGCCATGTCCTTGACGTTGTCAAGATGGAGTTGGAGTCAGAAAGCCGGCCGCCGCGCCGAGCTTGAAAAGAAGATCGCCGAGCTTGAGAAGAAGCTCAGCGAAGTTGCTGAAGAGAACTCCCTACTCCATCAAGAGATGGAGGAGCATGAAACCACCTGGACAGAGCAACGTGACAAGCTGCAGGAGGACCTGAATGACTCCAATGCTAAGTACAAAAAGCTTGTCTTGTTTCTCTCCGAGATGGTGGCCTCGCTTTTTGGTAAGTCGGCTTTGTTTTTGAATTCCTTTGTCTTGTTTGCTGTAATTTGTTCTTCCGACTTCTACTTCTGTTTTTTTCTTGTCTCAGGGTCTTGGAACCCCATCTGCAAGCTTGAGCCGGAGGAGAAGCTCAAAGTCGTCTACACCTTGGCTCAGCAGCTGTACTACGGAGCTGGCAAGGCGTTGATGGCATGTCAAAACTGGGAGAAGCCGCCCACGACTCAGGCCAAATTACTCCAACAATTGAATGTCTTGCCGGCTTGGCTTGATATCTGGAGGCGGTCTGCAGTTCGGCGTGCTGCTCTGCGCATCTTGGCCTTGACCAAGGCGCATTACCCGGCTATCGACACGGAGCTGTTGACGAATGACGGGTCTCCTTTGATGAAGGAGGACATCAAGGACGTTGACGAGAAAACCCGGCACCACGCGACGGTCCTGACAGATACCTTGAGCCTTAGCCACTTCCAAACCAGCTTTTCGGCCGAGGGGGCCAAGCTGTATCCCAAGGACCCGGCGATGACGAAGATGGATCCAAACTACAGGGCTCCTCTTCCGAATCAGCCGGAGACCGCGCCTGCATCCGGGACACCCGTTGTGCCGGCTCCTCCTCGTCCGGCTGTTCCTTCAGGCCCCTTCCCGAGTGTCTTTGAGATATCTTGGGAGGATGCTGACGGTTTGACCAAGAGGAAGGACAAGAAGAAAGCCGCCGCCTCTGGGTCCTCCGTCTTAGCCCCCGAGACTCCAGCTACTCCGACTGAGACTGGGCCGGCAGTATAACCGGCTTGTAATTTTGTTTTCCACTTCTCCTGTGAAACTCGTATTCTTTTGGCATGTACGGCTTGTAATAGGTTAGCTTACACTTATGGAGCTATACCTGTTCTGATGCGCCTTCGTGCGCCTGGCAACTTGCTTTGAAATGATAGCCGGCTTTGGCCGGATTTGTAGGTTTATGTTTGGTGTCATGACCCTTTTGCTTTCCTTTGCTTCTACATAGCCGGCTTTCATGTGACATCTTGTGCATAAAACTCTAGGTCAATCAGGGTCTTCTAAGTCCCCATAGGCATCATAGTCAGATTGAAAGCCAGAATTTTAGCATCGGGTCATAATGGCGTCAGAGCCGGGTTAGAATAGCATCATGCTAGCAGGCAAGTATAACCAAGAACATTGTGGCGTCTATGCCGGGTCTTGAGTTTTCAACTTGCAACTGATAGTTAGCAAGACCCCAAGACCCTTTAAGAAGCAAGCATATGAAATTTGTGGCGTCAATGCCGAGTCTTGAGTTTTCAACTTCTAACTTTTAGTTAGTAAGCCCCAAGACCCCTTTTAAAACAAAAATATCTGAATATAATGGCGTCTCTGCCGAGTCTTGAGTTTTTGACTTCTAACTCTTAGTTAGTAAGCCCCCAAGACCCATTTCTGTATGACAACTGAATATTTGTACCAACAAACTCTTTTCTTCAGAGAAGTTCTCTTTTATTTATCATAAGATATGTACATAGCTAGCAAGCCGCCTCTAAAAACCTTCCAGTCCCCTTAGGTACCCTGGTAAGCAAAAGAGTGCGTCTGAAACCTGATGCTTTATAATTGAAAAAATACAAAAAAGGGGTGGAACCCATCTCATCCGGGTCTCCTTCTGTCTATGTGTAGTATGGCCTAAGCTCTGCTATATTCCAGGCATGTCATTCTCTGTCATTGGATATCTTGTGTGATTTGTGTTGGGTCCAGTCAGCTCGGTTTCTTCTCTGAGATCCACCAAGTAGTAGGATCCATTGTGTAGGTTTCTACTTATCACGAAAGGTCCTTCCCACAGAGGGGTAAGCTTATGAAAGCCGGCTTTGTTCTGAGCCAGTCTTAGGACCAAGTCTCCTTCCTAAAAAGTTCTTGATCTAACCCGGTGACTGTGGTACCGCCTCCGGTCTTGCTGATATATGGATGACCTTGCCAGGGCTAGTTCTCTAGCTTCCTCTTGTAGTTCCACTGAGGTCAACCGGGCTTTCTCGTTTTCTATCTCCACATAGTTTGCAACTCTTGGAGAATCATGAAGGATATCGCTGGGCAACACGGCCTCTGCCCCGTAAACAATTAACAAGGGGGTGAAGTATGTTGACCTGTTTGGGGTTGTGTTGATGCTCCAAACAACTGATGGCAGTTCTTCTTCCCAGGCTTCGGCTGCCCTGATCAGTGGAACCCGGAGTCTTGGTTTTACTCCTCTGAGCAGCTCCTGGTTTGTTCTTTCAACTTGGCCGTTTGATTGGGGATGTGAAACTGAAGCAAGGTCAAGCCGGATCCCATTGTCTCCATAGAACTTCTGCATCTCTCCGAGTGAAAAGTTTGTCCCAATGTCTGTGATGATACTGTGAGGGTACCCGAACTTGAATATGATTTTCTGTAGGAACTTAACTGCTGTTGTTGCTGAGCAACTATTGACTGCTTGAACCTCGACCCACTTTGTGAACTTGTTCACTGCTACCAGGAGGTGTGTTTTCTTGCTGGCTGATGGCTGGAAAGGTCCAACCATGTGCATACCCCATACTGCGAAAGGCCATGTGATTGGGATGGTCCTTAAGTCTTGAGTCGGAACATGAATTTGTGTAGCACCCCAACTTTTATTAAAGTTGGAACACCTGTGTTATGTGCTAGTCCCTGGATCACTGCTAGCACCGCAGTACAAAATATAGGATATCATTGCATAAGTATTAAATTGCTACAACGAGATCCAAAAATATTAGCCAAGTATAGCTTTATTACAAGTTTGCATAGCCATGAAGGCTAGCTAAAATTCAGAGTTCACAACGAAAGCAAATAACAATGATGCCTCAGCTTCAAGCATGCGCCACAGGCAGACATGTTGGGTGTAGACTCGAGTCCAAATCTTATTCCTCATCAGAATTACCTGCACATTTGAATATGCAGCCCCCGAAGGAGGTCAATACAATGATGTATTGGCAAGTGACTATGGTAGATATAAACGACAAGACTATAGTCTATATGCATATCTGGCTTGGTGGGGTTGGAGGCTATTTTGCAGAAAGCAAGTTTTCTCCTATCTTTTGTAAAACATTTTATTCATCAAGACTTGGCACCAAGGGACAAAGCCGAAGTGCTAATTTTACTTTACGAAAACAGTGTTGAGATTCTTCCGCCCATCCTTGTACAGCTGCTCGAGGTAGTCCATTACCGGGGACACGGCTAAGTACTTAGTTTTAACTCTGCAGAGGTTGTGCACTTTCACCTTTAGACTCAATTTGTCCGAGAAATCCTATACACGCGGAGTGTATTATGGAAAGGAGAGAATTGAGACAAGAACTTTCAGAAGAAGAATGCAACCATACTAGCAAGACCCGTTCCACCTATCATCTCTACATCTGCTTGTCAAGCTGACAGGTTGCACTCCCACAACTTAATCATTCTAGACAGAGCCCATTGTCAAAAGGCTGCACGGGAAGCTTCTAAACTTGGAGGGACTTGGTAATCTCTTAGTTCCTGGGTGGCCATCCACAAGTGTACTTCTGGGTAACAACCACCATACTCATGGCCCTAAGTAGAATATACATTCATCCTAGGCGATGACAACCACAAGCATAGTCCCAAAAGCCACTCAACATAAACCATACAACCAATTCCACCCAGATGTGCATTTCAGATTTTAACACTTAGAAACATTTCCATAACATGGTAAACATTTTTATAGTATGGCTAAGCAACTAATAAAATCTTTTCATGGCTGCTTAGGAAAAGGGTGGCTACACACTACTAGGATATTTGAAAAATACAAACTAACTTAGCATTATAAAATAAATCAAAAATCCCTATCATGCACACTACTCAAAATATACTACTTATGCATATAGAAAATATGGGATATTGTATGAATGTCACTTGCCTTGGTAACAGGAGGAGCAAGCACAACAAGAATAACAATCACAAGCAAGCCCTTCCTCTTCTTCACAATCTAGCATAAGTAGTAAATAAAATAAATACCAACACAATATCATCTCAACACCAAACATAAATATGTATGCATAAATGATATGCTAGGAAAATAGGACACACTCATTACTAATTTTTATTCCTCTGTTATTGAATGTATGAAATATAATTTCTAGAAATGTCTAATTTTGTTCATCAATTAAATAATTGAAAACAATATAGCAAAACTTGATTTCTATAATTATAATTTGTATTGTTTTATGAAAATTTTCATTTAAGACATTTATTAAAATTGCTGGACAGAGGGGATTGATAATACCCTAAAACAATTAAATTTATTTCCAAATTATTTTTATTATTTAAGTTATTATTTTAATAGCCGAAATACTCCTCTGAGGCATACACAATTTATAATTTGTCAAAAGGAAAAATAAATGATGTAGAAATAAACTACACTAGCAGGGCTATCCGTGGATATAAAATTTACCAAATTTGGATTTACAGAACAAAAGTTATGAATTTTCTAAATTTTGCATATTTTCTTTTTATTTATAAAATTCCTGCGAAAAAAGAAATAACAGGGGCTACGTGGCGTGTTCCTATTGGACGGTACCGTTTCGACGCGGATCGCAGCGCGAGCCGTCCGATCTAATATAAAATGGACGCGCGAGATTAGATAGATCTAGATCCATTGGATCTAGATCTAACGGCCCACAATTCGTTGACCAAAAACGGGCGACGCGGTCGCCGAAGCTCACCCGACCGCGGCGGCGCCACGACCGGCGTTGGGCGCTCGTGCGTTCTAGAGGCTACGGGACGAGCGAATCTTACCGAGGCGTAGCGGACGTCGAGGCGGAGTCGATGACGCGGTGGTGGTCGTCGGCGTTGTCTTCTCCTCCTCGTATAGCTCGCCGGAGTTGCTTGCGGCGGCGGTTCCTCTTGGGCGTGGACGAAGACGACGACTCGCTGCGAAACGGGGCACGAGACCGTGTCCAAAAGATGCACAAGGACGAAGGAAAACAAGGGGAGGGGATGAGAGGGTCCGGGATGACCGGGGTGCACCGTACGGTGATCTTTTCACCGGCGGAATGGCGGCGGCGGAAACATGCTCCCGAGCTCTCTGGCGGTGGAGCGGCTAGGGTTTTGGGCGCGGAGGGATGCGGCGGGGGTGGGGGTTTAAGTAGGGGGCGCGGGGGAGCAAACCTCGCGCTGATTTCGCTCGGGAATCACGGCCGGCTCCGATTCGAATCGGGCGCGATCTCCGGCGGGAGGAAGACGAAGCTGACAGGTGGGTCCCACCTGTCAGCGAGAGGAGGAAGGAGATGGGCTGCGTGGGCTGGCTTGGGCCGTGTTCGTACGCGCGCGCGCGGTAAATAGCCACAGGCTGGCCCGATTCCTTTTCCTTTTTAATAAAATTAATATCTGTTTTGAAATACTGATTTCAAAAATGATTTTTAAACCTATTCAAAATATATCAGAAAAAATCAGAAAAATATGTTTTGGAAAGGTTATCAAAATTAGAACTTTTTAATATTATACTTTCCCATAAATAAATTGCTAAAATAATATTTTCTTAAAGGGGTTTAAATAAACACTTTCTGGAATTATAGATTATTAAAAATTATAATTTGATGTTTTATTTTTATATCTTTGTGCTTTTATGTCTATGGATGAATGATGCATGAATGCAAAGTTTTAAATTTTTGCAAAATTTGGGATGTTACAATCTGCCTTGCATATCATTGACATCCATCACAAAACCGGGCTATGTTCTCCGCGTCCACCAAAACCGTCAGCCAGAAGAAGCTGTGTCTGTACGCTTTGGCTACCATTGATCTTCTTGATGCATGATGTCCGCAATCTCCTGAGTGGATCCCCCGTAAGATTTTCCAGCCTTCCTTTTGTGAGATACATCGCAAGAAAACTCCTGACGTGCTCCTCTTGTGTAACTCGCCATTGATGATGACGTACGCCTTCGCCTGGTGCACAATCTGTCTTGCCAGAACTTCGTCTTGCCATAGCTCTTCTCTTAGCAGATAAGCCAGATACGGCTCTGTCCATGACGGGGCTTGGTGTAAGGCGGCGACCAACTGAGATTTCGGGTCATCTGGAACTACGAGCTCTTCTTCTGTTGGAAGTTTGATTGACGGGTGATATAACTCGGCTTTGAACACATTGGGTGGTATCAGGTCTCTCCTGGAGCCGATTCTTGATAAGGCGTCCGCTACCTCATTCTTTCTTCTATCGATGTGTTCAACCTGATACCCGGAAAAGAACCCGGCTACCCTATCAGCTTCTCTTCTGTATGCTTCCATATTGGCATCCTTTCGATCCCAAGTCCCTGATACTTGTTGTGCCACTAGGTCCGAGTCACCGTAGCACATGATCCTCTTGATGTCCATCTCCTTGGCGACTCTCAGGCCGTGTAACAAAGCTTCATACTCGACGATGTTGTTTGTGCATGGCTCGAAGTGTATCTGTAAGACGTAACTCAGCTTGTCTCCTTTTGGCGAAGTCAAAACGACACCGGCTCCGATCCTCCGAATAGCTTGGACCAGTCAAAGTGCATGACCTAGTGCTTGATACTTGGTGCAGGGGGTAAGGGGTCAAACTCGGTCCAGTCGTTGATGAAATCAGCTAAGGCTTGAGACTTCATTGCCGTCCTTGGCTCATAGTTGATGTGATAAGGTCCCATCTCGATGGCCCACTTTGCTACTCTGCCTGTTGCCTCTCTATTTCTGATTATTTCTGCTAAGGGAGCCGCGCTAATCACTGTAATGGGATGTTCCTGGAAGTAGTGTGGCATTTTCCGGCTTGCCATGAAGACTCCAAAGACCAAATTCTGCCACTGTGGGTATCTCTGTTTTGACTCGGTCAGGGCCACACTGACGTAGTAAACCGGCCTCAGGACCGAGTATTCTTTTCTTCCTCTTTCCTCTCTTCGACAACCACGGCGCTGATGGCTCGTGTGTTGGAAGAGACATATAACAACATTGGCTCCTTGCTTGTGGGAGCCGCTAAGACTGGTGATGTGGATAGTGTTTTATTCAAATCTTCAAAGGCGTCATCAGCTTCCTGGTCCCAAACGAACTTGTCTGACTTCTTCAACAACTTCTAAAGTTGAAGTGCTTTCTCTCCCATCCTTGCTATGAACCGGCTTAGGGTTGTGATGCAACCATTCAACTTTTGACATCGTTTACGCACTCCGGCTTCTTAAGGTTCATGATCGCCTTAATCTTGGTCGGGTTTGCCTCTATTCCTCTTTCTGAGACTATGAAACCCAACATCATGCCTGCTAGAGCCCCGAACAAGCACTTGGTCGGGTTTAGCTTCATCTGATACTTGCAGAGATTGGTGAAGGTCTCCTTCAGGTCATCTAGGAGTGACCCGGCTTTCTGTGACTTGATCACAACATCATCAACATAAGCGTGAACATTGCGTCTGATCTGATTCTCAAAACACTTATGGATGCACCTCTGGTACGTTGCCCCTGCATTCTTAAGGCCGAAGGACATTGTCTTGTAACAAAAAGCTCCAAAAGGTGTGATGAGCGATGTCTTCTCTTGGTCTTCTACGTTGAGCTTGATCTGGTGATACCCGGAATAAGCATCCAGGAAACACAGTAACTCGCTACCGGTTGTGGCATCGATTATCTGGTCTATCCGAGGCAGCGCAAAGGGGTCCTTCGGACAGACTTTGTTCAAACTTGTGTAATAACACACATCCTCCACTCTCCATTCTTTTTCAACACGAGGACCGGGTTAGCCAGCCACTTCGGGTGATACACTTCCATGAGAAAGCTGGCTGCTAGAAGGCGAGCTATCTCTTCTCCGATAATCTTTTTCCTGTCTGCATTGAAGCAACGCAGACCTTGCTTTACTTGCTTTGCTGCTGGATCAACACGTAAGCTGTGCTCGGCGAGTTTGCTCGGGACACCCGGCATGTCTGAAGGGGACCATGCAAAGACATCCCGATGCTCACGGATGAACTCAACGAGTGTGCTTTCCTATTTCGGGTCCATGTGAGACCCGATTGAGAACTGCTTGGAGGAATCTACTTCCACGAAATCAACCATCTTGGTGTCCTGGGCGGACTTGAACTTTTTCTTATGTTCTTCGTGAGCCGGCTTATCCAGCACACGCTTGTCAGTCGGGTCTACCTAAGACTTGTAGTACCTCAGCTCTTCTTCTGAACAGGCCTGATCTGCCATGATGGCATCACCTCGATCACACTCGATTGCCATGTCTTTGCTTCCTTCAACAGTGATGGTTCCCTGAGGACCCGGTATCTTCAATTTGAGGTAAACGTAACACGGTCTCGCCATGAACTTGGCGTAAGCTGGTCTTCAAATCTACAACCTCAAATGACAGGTACTCTGACCAGTAGTGCGCCTTGCTTACTACAAAGGCTACCTCCAAGCTGATTTTGCCGATCGGGTGAGCCGACTTTCCTGGTACTATGCCTTGAAACATTGTTGATGTCGGTGTTAGCCGGTTCTCAGATAGCCCCATCCTTTTGAATGTGTCAAGGTATAGTATGTTGATACTGCTTCCTCCGTCCATCAGAACCTTGTTCAAACGGAATCCGTCAACCTGTGGCGCAACCACCAAGGCTAGGAGATTCGGGTGTTCTATCCCTTCTGGGTGATCTTCTCTATTCCATGTAACTGGTTGTTCTGACCACCTCAAATATCTTGGTATGGCTGTTGCTACGGCATTGACCTCTCTTTCCTTCAACTTTTGCTCTCTTCTGGACGTGCTAGTGGTAAACACATGGACTGGCCTTGGCTATGAAGCTCTTTCGGAGTTTGTTGATAACCCCCTCACTGGTTTTGATTTGACCCGGCATTGTTGTTTGGCGGTCCCTGAGACCCGGACCCTTACCCTTGATTGGTCGGGTTACCATTGTTACCGTGGTTCCCATGATTACCACTATTCCCGTTGTTTCCGTTGAAGTTGCCTTGGTTCTGCTCTAAAGACTGCTCGTGTCTCCTCCATGCTCTCATGTCAGCACATTGTGCTAACGTGTGACTAGCTGGTTTGCCGTTCTTGGCGTGCCTAGGGCACGACATGTTGTATATCTTGCTGATGTTTGGTCCTCTCGCAGGACCTCCTCTGAAATTTCCGCCGGCTCTTGGTCCTCTGTAACCTGTGGCTTGGGTGGTTCCAACAAACTCTGAATTTCCTCTCTCATAAGGTCTTTTGTTATTTTGATTTCCGTTGTTCTGATTTGGCGCCGGGTTACGCGCTGCGTTGACCCGGTTGTTCTTTTGCTGCTCTTTCGTATCGCCCACTCTTTTATCCAGTTTCTGCATACTTGTAAGCAATTGAAACTACTTCACCAATGGTGATGTCTTGTCGAGCCGGATCTTCCCTCATGCGTCCGAGTTTGTGCGTGAGAGAGTCAAAAGCACAGTTCTTCTCCATTGTTGTTATTGCCGTGTGAGCCGAGATATTTATTGATGACTGTAAGATCTCCGTGATCCAGGCTACCCATTGCCTTGTTGACTTGGTATTTCTCATGACACACTGATCGAGATCCGCCTCGGTATATTGTTTCTTGCATGTCCCGGCAAAATATGAGATAAATGCCATCTTGAGTTCCTCTCATGAATGGATCTTGTTCGGCGGAAGCCGGTCAAGCCAAATCTTGGGTGCTCCTTCTACCATCATCAGGTATAGGTATCGCACACACAGGTTTGTTGTTGCGTTCTTCATGTCCATGGCCATACTGTTGCCACTCAGCCACGTCTCAGGGTTCATGTTCGGCTCGCAGTTGATAATTTTGTTTGGCTCTTTGAATTTCTCTGGGAAAGGTTCTGATCTGATTGCATCTGATAAACACTTGGGTCCCGTCAGGTTTGCTCACGAGCCTCCTCCCTGACCCGGTGCAGGTGAATTCACGGCGGGTCTGCGGTGAGCCGTAGCTCCAACTCCCACTCCGGCTTCTGGCGCGGCAAGTCTGGCTGCCGCACGTCTTGCTCTCATATTGTCTACTATGGACTGGGCAGCAGAGGCGGCACGCGCGGCCACCCTCCATGGTGCGGGCGCCTGCTGCTGTTGCCGTTGTGGCTGTGGTTCTAGTTGTATTTCTATTTGCGGGGCTGGCCGGTTTACCGGTCCCAACCTGTTTTGAACTGATCTTGCTGCTGCTGGCTCTGGATGTCGGGTTCTGGTTCGGCTCCTCGCCGGCTCTGAGTTCAAATCTTGTGAAACTCGTGGGTTATTGTTCTGCTGGACCACGGCCATCCGTAGTAGATCTACCGCTGTCCTTGCTTCTAAGCCGGCCGGTGAGTTGTCGAAGGGTATTTGCTCTAGGGCATGTGTTGCTGCAAAGATATTGTCAACTGGGTTATTGTAATGACCCGGAGGAGGATCAAACCTGGGTGGTGGTGGTAGTTGCTCGACGACTGCTACTCTGGCCCCTACCGAGTTTCTCGCTGGTGCTCCTGGTAACCCGGCCGGGGGTGCGCCTGCCCCTGGCGCCGGGTTAACCGTTGCCACTGGTACTGGTGCTGGCGCCGCATTTGGTGTTATCTGGTACTCCAAAGCCCGAGGTGCTATGGTATTTGTCCTGGTTGGTAGGTGAAGCCGGCTTCCACGCCACCTGTTCTGGACAGCAGTCAATTCGTCCCTTCTTCTCTGGAGGGTATTCCTTTCTTCCAGTAAGCTCTGCTCTTGCTGAATCACCAACCGCTCTCTCTCTTGTATGCGGCGGATCTCGTCCGCCCGCTCTTGATTTGCCCTTGCCACTGCCTGCCTTAGATCTTCTAACTCTCTCATCATAACCATGCTATTGTTTGTTATGTCTGCCTGATGTTGCGTCGGGCTTGCTGATGTTCCCGCGAGTGCGTGCTGCTGCAAAAGCGGTGGTCTAACCAGATTGGTCGGGTTTGGTGCTGGCAGTGGTGTTTGTGCTAGTATCGGGTTTCCAAGGGGGATTCCTGTGGCCGGTGTCTGCTTGTGTGCCAAAGAACTGAAAGTCGGTAAAACTCCTCCGATCACGGGATTAGGTGGTGCATAGTTTGCCGCTGGTGCGACTTGGTGCTGATCCCAATTGTCTCTGTTCTGCCTCACCAGTACTTCGGCGCTCGTCTCGTCGCTTACAGAATCGATCCTCCATCAGCCGGTGGGGCCCGGGTCACAACGTGAACCGTCATATGATGCACGGGTCCCAACGGTGCCGGGTAATCTTCGTCCGGAAGCCCATCTCCATAACGGTCCTCAAACAAGGGTAAGATTGATTCTGTATCTGTATCTAGATCTGACATATTGACGGGGGGTGACGATGTAGTCCTGCATGACCCGTATCGCCGACCCTCCCTCTTCTGGTGATCCAACTGATTCTTCGCCGTCCGTCTGGGCCATCGTGGTTGACCTGGACTTTGATTCTAACTCCGGCGCATACTGCTCTCTGTCGGTTCCGCTAGATCGGATCACACCGACGAAAACATCGATCTACCCCAAGATGAGCATAGATCCGGTTTCCAAGAAATCTGCCTCTTCTGTCCAGCCGGAGTCGTCCATGATCCGCTCCCCTCCTGGAAGCGTGTGGATCTGGCCGATAGCTAGGTTTTCCATACCTCGTCGCGCTTCTCCTAAAAAAGTGCTGCTCTTGGCCGCAGGCCCCACGGTGGACGCCAACTGTCGTGGGATTGTCACGACAGATGTTTCAGGGTGGAAACCTGAGATGAGGGGCATGGCGCCTTCCGACATCAGCAGCTTGTCTACCGTGGCGTGGGGAAACAATGGCTTACCCAGGTTCGGCCCCTCATCTTGAGGTAAAGACCTACTTCCTGCTTCGGCTTTATTGATTAGGGTTTCGAGGACTCGGCGCCTTAGCTTCCGGGTCTCGAGATTACAATGGTGTCTCTGCTATGACTTGTGTCGATTGAACTTAGATCTCTAGGAACCCGGAGACCCCCTTATATAGGCGGCAGGTCTCGCTGGAGGTACAAGGCCGGGTCCGGATTCCTATCATACCCGGACTCTACTCTAAGTCCTCAAAGCTTCTTCTTTCCTTAGCAGGACTCCGTCTTGTACTTGGTCTCCAGCCTTCTGGATCCTTCTTGCTTGCGGGCCAAGGCAGACGTTGCGCACCGGCTCACGTGTCACCGGGCCCATGCCATCATGCTTGATCCGGCCCAGGCTCCTGCTAGGCCGGCTTATCTTCTATGTTGGTGGGCCTACCGGGTTATGATCCCCCCAACACTTGTGCTCATGTTATAGCACCATATCATTTATAGTCATCACTTGTGCTCATGTTATAGCACCATATCATTTATGATCATCATTTTTGCTCATGTTTAGCACCTTTACTCCATATGAGAGAGTTTTCATGTCTTAGTTGCATAACTATGTGGGGAACTTTACACTATAAAACTTGGCTTGTATATTCCAATGATCAGCCTCCTGAAAAGTGCTCTAGGTCTTTGTGAGCAAGCAAGTTGGGTGCACCCCTACTAGTTCCATTGGAGAGCTTTCATATACTTATAGCTCATTGTGCATCCGTTGTGTGGCAATCACTTCTCCTTGCATAGCTTCGATTATAAGACTTTCTCTTGTCTAATGATCATCTACAACTTTGTGAGCCTTTCTTCTGTTGGCCTTCCAAACACCGTTAACATTCTCTTAGCCATAACATCCTGGTGCCAGGAACTAACGTTGAACGCTTGCTTGTTTCTTTTGAACAAATAATGTATTGATCTTCTACGTGCATATTGATATTGTTTGACTTGATCCTTTCATTAAGTTGTCATGTTTGTTGGAAGCATTAGATGATTATATTGTTGTGCTTGAAACTTAAATCATCTTTAATATCAACTTTGCAAAGTTGATTGCTATCTAGTACTATATCATTGAAAGCTTTGCTTGCTTCACCTACTTGTTTATTTATTACTCATTTGATATCAATTTAAACTACAACTCATATTCATTTGGTCTCAGTTTACATGCCTTACATTATTACGTGATCAAGATTGTGTTTAAGCATGTCACTTCAGAGATTATTCTTATTTTATCGTTCTTGCCTACTCGGGACAAGTAGAACTAAGCTTGGGGATGTTGATACGTCTTCAACGTAACCATAATTTATTATGTTCCATCCTATGTTATATCATGTTATTACATGTTTTATATGCATTTTATATAGTTTTATGCATTTTCTGGGACTAACCTATTAACAAGATGCCAAAGTGTCAGTTGCCTGTTTTTTGCTGTTTTGGTTTCACAAAAGCACTTAAGGAAATATTCTCGGAATTGGAAATAAAACATCTTGGAATTATTTTTGGAAAATGAACGTTTCAGAACACCGAAGACGAAACGGAGAAGAGCCACGAGGTGGCCACACCACCCCGTGGCGCGGCTCCTTTCCTGGCCGCACCAGGAGGTGGTGTGGGCCCCTCGGGCGCCCACCGACATCACCCTTTCGCCCATAAATACCTCTTGACCTAAAAACGATCGCACGATATTCACATTTTCCTCCACGGGTACAGAGCCGCCGCCGTCGTCAACACCAATTCGAGAGAGATCATAACTGCTCCCCGGCACCCTGCCGGGAGGGGGAATCGTCCCCGGAGGCCTCTACGTCGCCATGACCGCCTCCGGACTGATGCGTGAGTAGTCTACCCTTGGACTACGGGTCCATAGCAGTAGCTAGATGATTGTCTTCTCCTCTTGTGCTATCATATTTAGATCTTGTGAGCTGCATATCATGATCATGATCATCTTTATGTAATCATCCATGTTGTGTTTGCTGGGATCCGATGAATATTGAGTACTAAAGTTATTACTTCATAATATATCATGTGTGTGCTATTTAATGATCTTGCATGCTCTCCGTTACTTGTGTGTGCTTTGGCCAAGTAGCTGCTCGTAACTCCAAGAGGGGGTATTTATGCTCGATAGTGGGTTCATATGTCTATTTAATCTGGGGCAGTGACAGAAAGCTCTAAGGTTGTGGATGTACTATTGCTACTAGGGATAAATAGTAGTACTTTGTCTAAGGATGATGTTACTTACTTACTTTACATACAGTGCTTAAGGCGATAATCTGTTGCATGCAACTTAATACTGAAAGGGGTGCGGACGCTAACCGGAAGATGGATTATTAGTCATAGATGCGGTTGGAACGGTCTATGTATAATGTTGTAATGCCTAAATGAATCTCCCAACAACACAGTTACACACCCACCGTGTGCATCACTCGATCGTAATACTCACATCCATAACATAGCTGCCAAGAGGATTAAGTGTAGTGATGATACCGCCATGTATATGTGGCATTGCCGTCTCAGTCATATAGGTATAAAGCGCATGAAGAAACTCCATGCCGATGGAATTTTGGACTCGTTGGATTTTGGATCCCTCGATACGTGCGAACCATGCCTCATGGGCAAGATGACCAGGACACCGTTCAAAGGTTTCGTTGAACGGGTGTCGGACTTGTTGGGAGTCATACATACAGATGTGTATGGACCAATGAGCGTGTCGACACGCAATGGTTATTGTTACTTTGTCACCTTCACCGATGACTTGAGTAGATACGGTTATATCTATTTGATGAAACACAAGTCTGAAACGTTTGAAAAGTTCAAAGAATTTCAAAGTGAAGTTAAAAATCATCTTAACAAGAAAATCAAGCACCTCGAATCCGATCGTGGTGGCTAATACTTGAGTTATGAGTTTGGCACACATCTGAAGGCCTGTGGCATCGTGCCACAACTTACGCCTGCTGGAACACCGCAATGTAACGGCGTGTCCGAGCGACGTAATCGTACTCTATTAGATAGCGTCCGGTCCATGATGTCTCTTACCGACTTGTCCGTATCCTTTTCGAATGCGTTAGAAACAGCCGCATTCATTTCAAATAGGGCTCCGTCCAAATCCGTAGAAACAACAGCATATAAGTTGTGGTATGACAAGAAGCCTAAGTTATCGTTTCTGAAGGTCTGGGCTTGTGAGGCGTACGTTAAGAAACTACAGCCCGACAAACTCGAACCAAAGTAAGAAAGTCGTCTTTGTAGGATATCCGCGGAAAACCGTAGGATACACCTTCTACAACCAAGCTGAGGGCAAAATGTTTGTCGCGAAGACAGGTACCTTTCTAGAGAAGGAGTTTCTCGCGAAAGGAGTAAGTGGGAGGAAGGTAGACCTCGACGAGATCGTTGATCCTAAACTCGACCGAGTGACGCAACGGAAGTTGTTTAAGAAACGTCCTCCACAGATGGAGTGGGAGAAACTGTCGAGGGCACTGTTCTACCTCGTAGGTCTGGTAGATCGTGTATCGCATCAGAATGGTATGGCAACCTAGTTTGCACCATCATGTTAATTGAACATGACGAACCTACGAACTACAAGGAGGCTAGAGTCTAGAGTTCGAGAAATGGATAGAAGCCATGAAATCCGAAATAGGATCCATGTATGACAACAAAATATGGACTTTGATGGAGATTCATGAAGGGCGAAAGGCCGTCAAGAATAAATGGATCTTTCAGAAGAAGACTGATGCTGACGGTAATGTGACCGTCTATAAAGCTCGGCTTGTCGCAAAAGGTTTCCGAAAGGTTCATCGGATTGACTACGATGAAACGTTTTCACCGGTAGCGATGCTAAAGTCTATTCGGATTTTGTTAGCAATTGCTGCATATTACGATTATGAAATATGGCAGATGGATGTCAAAACATCGTTCCTAAATGGCAACATTGAGAAAGAGTTGTATATGGTACAACCGGAAGGTTTTGTCGATCCAGTAAATGCTAACAAGGTATGCAAGCTTCAACGTTCCATCTACGGATTGAAGCAAGCATCTCGGAGCTGGAATCTTCGCTTTGATTAGGTGATCAAAGGTTTTGGATTTGTTCAAAATATGGAAGACACCTGCATTTACAAGAAAATGAGTGGGAGCTCGGTTGTGTTCTTAGCACTATATGTAGATGATATATTGCTGATTGGGAATGATGTGGAACTTCTGAATAGCCATGAAGGACTTAGGAGAATCTGCATACGTCTTAGGCATTAAAATATATCGTGATAGATCAAGACGTCTATTAGCGTTGAGTCAGAGTACCTATCTTGATACGATACTAAAATGTTTTGATATGGTGACGGCAAAGAAGGGTTCTCTGCCTGTTATCAAGAATAAAATATTGCGCAAGGCACAGTGTCCGGTGACGGAACTGGGTAAGGCCGAAATGACTAAACATCCTTATGCTTCAGCCATAGGATCGATTATGTATGCAATGTTGAGTACTCGACCAGATGTAGCATTGGCTCTTAGTTTGACGAGCCGTTTCCAAAGTAATCCAGGAATGGAACATTGGATTGCTGTTAAGTGCATTCTTAAGTATCTCAAGAAGACAAAGGAAATGTTCCTTGTCTACAGTGGTTGTGATGAAGAACTTGGCGTAACAGGTTACGTTGATGCAAGTTTCTGCACAAACTCTGATGGCTCTAAGTCACAGACAGGTTATGTGTTCAAGGTGAATGGAGGCGCGGTGTGATGGAGAAATGGGAAGCAACCCATCGTGGCGCAATCTGCAATGGAGTCGGAGTACATCGCCGCTTGCGAAGCCGCGAATGAAGTTGTGTGGCTAAAGAAGTTCATCATCAAACTTGGAGTGTTCCCGAGCGCGCAAGACCCCGTGATCCTCTACTGCGACAATACGGGTGCTATTTCTAACGCGAAGGAACCAAGGTCTCACTCCACCGCCAAACAAATTCTCTGACACTTGCATGTGATATGACAGTATGTACAGGAAGGAGATGTAAAGATTTGCAAAGTGCATACGGATCTGAATGTGGCAGATCCTCTGACAAAGCCTCTTCCGCTTGACAAGCATGAGAAACACCAAGAAGCTATAGGTGTTAAGCTTTTACCAAGTTGTAAACTAGATTAAGTTGTACTCTAATGCAAGTGGGAGACTGAAAGAGATATGCCCTAGAGGCAATTAATAAAGTGTATTTCCTTATCATATCTCGTTTGTTCATAATACGTTTTTGTGTCATGCTATAACCGTATAATGCGGAAACATCAATACGGGTGTGATGCGTAAACAACCAGGTCCCTAGTAGACTCTACTAAGACTAGTTTTATTGTGCGATTGATGATCGAGATTTTCCGATCATGTGACATGGCGTCAGTTGGCAATGAAGTCATATCGTTGGTAGAACGATGTGATGGACATACCCATATTTGTAGGACGTACTCATTACGCCTTCGACCGTGAGATCAACTCTTATTGTTATTCTCGGAAGATACTTTGATTGCATCAAACGTCATATCTTATATAGTGTGACAATAAAGGTGTCCATCTCGGGTGTTGGAAGGGGGTAGTTGAGACGAGGGGTCAAGAGCGGGATTTGTCAGTCCGTATAATCGGATAGATACTCTAGGGCCCACTCGGTGAGATTATGTCAAATGAGCTTGCAAGCGTGTGACTAGGTCACTGGGACATAAGATCATAGACGAGTAGAAGATAGTGTTGTCGGTAACGAGGTCATGCTAGGTATGGAGATATCAATGAACGATGCTCGGACACGCTAAGTATCGCTATGACAAAAGGTTTAAGACTTAACTTTCAGGTTTGATAGATGAGAGTCATTCGTTATATCACAGGGATTAATTCACGGGGTCCAGGCCTACGAGTTAGTCATTGATCAGAGAGGGGTCTCGATCATGTCTGTTATTATATCGAACCGCTAGGGTAACACACTTAAGGGTTTTCGACAAGACAACCAGAAAGGAAAGAGATCACCGGGAACGTCCCGGGAATGGTCCGATGGAGATCGGGCAGCGACCAAATAGTTTTCTGAGCAAGAATAAATTATATATATAATATGTTTGATATTAATTAGTGTAATTAATAATTAAATATGATTTCCCTAAATGGGCCTTCTAGTGGAAAGAAGGCCCATGGGGGGGGAATCCCCCTAGGGGAAGCCGGCCTAGGTGGCCACATGGGGCCCACCTAGGGCCAGTGGCTGCCTATGCCGGCCGAACCAGGCATGTGGGATAGTCCCTATTGCCTGGCTGGCAAGGTTGGCTCCCCCAGGGAGCCTTTATATAGAGGTGCACCCCTGGCTTTTTAATTTACCAATTAATTTCTCTTTCTTTACTCGATTATATGATTCCCTTTGTCGGAGTTGCGCCGAGAAGAGAGGAGGTCTCTTCCCCATAGCCCGTTGCCGCGCTGCTGGTGTTCCGGTCCAAGTCTTCCGCTGCTCGTCCTGGACTGGAGCTCCGGGAGTCGTCGTCTCCACCGTACGTGTGTAACGCCCTGCGAGGTGCTGCGCTAGCGGTGCTGGGAGATCTACTTCCACTACACGACCTTGAGGTCGGCTTCGTCGTCTTCATCGTCAACGTTTGTGTAGGAACATAATCCCCGCTTTTGGTCTACAAGGGTATGTATTCCGATCTCCGTTGTACTTCTATATCTGCATAGTGTAGATTCTGGCTAGATTAAGGATATCGTTGGTAGGAAAATTTTTGTTCTCTGTCTGCGATCCCCTTCACGTAGAGCCATGGCCTCAATGCCTCCTGAAGTCGCCGCCTCGGTGCACATCCACCGTACGGGGCCGCCCTAGCCTTCACCGTCCAGGCTTCAGAGCCATCCCGCACGACCACTGCAAACCCGAAGCTCGATGAGGGATAAGACATTCCAAGACAGCGCCTCCAAGGAGGTAGCGACGAGCGCGCTGCCGCCGCCCACTCCAGAGGAGTTTAGGTTTTCACCTGGAGAACCTTATTGTAGTTGCCGCCGGTAGAGGATTGTTGCTCCCAAACAGCGCAATCAAGAAGGAGAACGACACCCAAGGGTGTCGCCACTGTCGGCACCAAAGTGCGAGGTTTTCACCTGGAAAAACGATCCCGACCGCCAAGCCAAGGGTTCTCGCATAAATCTAGAGATATGAGTGATTGCAATTAATTAGAAAGATGAGTGAGAATGGATGTGATCAGATGATTGTCTTCAGTTAGACATGAAAAATGGTCCTACATGGACACCGGGAGTGATTTTGCACCTTCCGTTCTTGGCGTCCAAATTTTCTCTTCATATATTCCTTGTGCTTATTATGGCGAGTTTATCCTCTTCAGATTGGAGGAGAGAAAGTCATGGAACCCCATCCCAGCCCCCAAGCGTGGTTTTCGTCGGGTCTTGGTCTCAGCTCTCGGGAAACATCCCGGCATCCCAGCTGTACACAGCCATACATCGATGTCACCCAGAACGAAATTACGTCATGGCAAGACCCGATGTGAGCCGCACTCATGGGAAGTGATGTTTCCCGAGAGCGTGTCATGAAGCATCTTGTCGGTTCGCTGTAGAACAGGTGTGCTAGTGCACCTACCAGGCCATCTTAATCTTGTACATCTTCGTGGTGAGCCCACACGTGGTGGACCAACTTTGGCTAGAATAGGGAATCATGTTCCATTGTTGTGACAGGTCTTTTATATTTAAGTTTTTTGAGTATCCGCAAAAAGGAAAAGAAAAGCACCCCTGCTGATCGTCCTACGGAGGATCCGGAGGGAAAATCCTCCTGATACTCTGCTGACATGTGTCCCCACTCCCAACTCCCTTCCCACCAAATCTCGTCAGATCCCGCTTTTACTTTCAAAGGAGCAAAACGGATCGATCAAAATAAAAAAATTGTACTATTGAAGCAAAAAATTATTTTCCATCAAAAATCATATACCAGATCCCGCTTTTGCTTCCGATGCAGCAAAACGGTTCGATCGAAAATAAGAATTTTGTACTATTGCAAAAAAAAATCACCAAAAAATGCGTAAATGTTTCTACGAATCAAAACGGGTTGTTTCCCATAAGAATTTTGTACTATTGTAGCAAAAGTCCAATTTAACTCACAGAATGTTTCTTCGAAGCAAAAAAAGTTTGTTTGCAGACAATTTTTCTACTGAAGCAAAGGTCTAGACACAAAATTCTTCTATGTAGCCAAAAAATCATCCATAGCAATTTGTTTTGCTACTGTAGCAAAATTCAATGAGACCCCAGCGTAGTGGCAACATCATGCTAGCATTTTTTAATCTATTGTAGCAAAACCACATATCAATAAGCAAACAAATGTTATATTGGAGCATCGTAGCAAAAAATCTTCCAACAAGGTTCTCCGACAGCAGAAAAAAATGTAACAAAAACACGAAATCGCTGGAGCAACGCCGCCATGCCATGGCAGCAACGCTGCTAGCTTCTTGTAGCAGCGCCAATGTTCCTCGGTAGGCCATCCCTTGTAGCAGCAACGCCCCCGCCGCCGCACGGAGCAACGCAACGAGCATTCACCACGGTTCCCTCGTTGTCGCCCGATGTTCCTTCGGCAGCAACACCGCCCTACCATGGGAGCAACGTTATCCTCCTTGGCAGCAACACTGCCCTACCATGGGAGCAACGCCGCCCGATATTCCTTCGGCAGCAAAAAATGTGCTGATGTAGCAAATATTAAATTCGAATACTCATGTAGCAAACTCATTGTACTATTA
Source organism: Poa annua (assembly GCA_026929855.1). Lineage (NCBI taxonomy): Eukaryota > Viridiplantae > Streptophyta > Magnoliopsida > Poales > Poaceae > Poa > Poa annua. The sequence goes on from CM049426.1 coordinate 77,817,271, forward strand.
TAACAACACCACATAAGTATAATAGCAAAAAACTGTTATATTGCAGCAAATTGTTCATTTTGCGGCAACACCGCCTCGTGCTTCCATGAGAGCAAAGTGACACTTCTCCAGCAGCACCACTTCCAGTCGTGGGCAGCAATGTCATGCTCCATGGGAGCAAAAAAGTTGTTCTTCTCCAGAAAGCATCTCTTCCAGTCGTCATGAGAGCAAAAGATGTCATTCTTCCTCGAAACAGGCTTGCGCCCCGCTTTATAAATAAAGCAACCATCCAACGTTTACAACCAAACACCCGACGAGGAACAGAGCGAAAAGTGCAAGGAACCAAAGGTTTAGCTGGGGCGACAGCACAAAACAGCCCAAGGTACAACAACCACTACTCCTGGTACACACTCTACACAGTAGAGCTCAACGGCCAGGCGGAGAGGATAACAGGCGAGCCGCCCTCAGAAGATCCTCAAGGATACCGTCCAGCCGCTGCCTGTCCCGCTGTCTAGCCAACGGGTGCCATTCCTGCAAGTACGACAAGAATTTGAAAACTGAGTCAGTGGCCCGTCGTTGGTAGACATGCTCGATGACCAACTTGTTACGAATCGTCCAAAGGGTCCAGGTCATTGCCGCGAACAGCAACCAGAAGAGGGACCTCCGCCTCCCGGTATGGTTCGCCTGCATTTCTTTGCTAGGATGTCATTCTTCGACAACACTGCAGCACCGATGTGCTCCCCATAAGAGCAAAAATCTCTTTGCTAGGATGCAAAACGGAAGATCATGAGTAGCGAATTTCTCCTCGCTACGATGCAAAAATAGAAGAATGGTAGCAAATTTATTTATGCTAGGATGCAAAAGTAACCGACGCGATGATGTCAGCAATCGATCATGAAGAGCACAAAAGCAACCATGCTGGCAGCTTCAAGTCTTGCCGGTGGCAGCACCACCGTCGTGTCGTGGCAGCACGGCCGCTGTCCAACGGAAGCACCTCTATGAGCGCTCTCAATGTGAGGTGGTGCGGCTGCTTCACTGCTATGGGGAGACGTTCGAGATGGGAAGCAGCGGAGTTAATTACAAAAAACCATCACAATTGGTGCTAGGGTTTTAAAAAACCACCTGGATATAAAAAAATTGCGCGCGATCACCGACCCAACGCTAATGAATTTCACATAGTCACCGGTCGGGGTCTAACCGTGCACGACGCTCAGTTAACCCGTATTATGACAGGAGGGGCCCAATTGCAGGTGCCACATGACAAGTTTGACACTTCGCGTTAATTCTGGACTTCTATCTGGACTTTTATGTAAATTTCCAAAAATAAAAATAAATCATGAAGCGAGGACATCCTGCCGGACACCCGACCATCCCAACCCCGCCGCCGCTCGCCGCCCGAGCGTCGCCGCTAGCCGCGGCCGCCGTCGTCCTTCCCTGCGCCCGTTTTCCGCGAAGGCCGCCACGAAGACACGGGTCCGACCCAGCGCAACGCCCTCGCCTGATCGACCCGTCCACCTGCTCCGCCACCGCCAAGCAGCAGTTGTTGTTCACGACGCCAAGATTCAGGACGAAGAGACCAAGCACCAGTTGTTTGATCCATTCAGCTCCAGCTTCTCCGACTACCTCTAATCTAGAATTCGCTTCATCTATAGCTGAAGACTACCAATCGACCTTCAGGCATATGATACTGATGTTACGGTCAGCCATGGCTGACCACTAGCCTGGTCCACGGTGCCCGCCCGGCTACTGCCCGCCGCGCCCAGGCCACCCCGCCCTCCACCCTGCCGCCCCGCGACGCTCCACGCCCAGGCCACCCCGTGCGCCACCCCGCGCCACGCCCAGGCCAGCCCGTGCGCCACCCCCGCCACGCGCCTCCCCACGCCACGCCCTGCCGACCCGCTCCGCGCCCCGCGTCGCCCAGAAGCGTGCTGAGCCGCGCCTCCCTGCTGCAACGCCAACAGCTTGGTCCACGGCGCCTCCCGTCACCATGTCGTCCAGCTTGGCCACGGTGGCGAGCGCCGTCCTGCCGTCCCGCGTCCTGGAAGAGCGCGACCGTCGGAGAGAGGAGACGGGGAGCAGCGGCGGGGCATGGGCCAACGTGGAGGACGAGCGGCGGCGGCGGCGGCGGGTGGCGAGCAGAGGATATTGTCTCATTCCCTTTTTTAATATTTAATTTTTGGAAAATTGCAAAAATGTCCTCTAAACTTGGGCAGTGTTAAACTTGACACGTGTCCTTTGAAACTGGCCCCTCATGTCAGTTTCATGCTTAACTGAGCGTCGCGCACGGTTAGACCCTGTCTGGTGGCTATGTGAAATTAATTAGCGCTGGGCCGGTGGTCGCGTGCAATTTTTTTGTATCCAGGTGGTTTTTTGAAACCCTAGCATCAATTGTGGTGGTTTTTTGTAATTAACTCGAAGCAGGGCAGTGCAGCGGTCGCGGAGGTGCAGTGGACGGTGCAGCGAGCGGCATAGAAGCAGCGGGAGTCGACCTACGAGAGCACTTCCGCCGACCTACCGGAGCACCGCAGTCGACCTACGAGAGCACCTTCGCCGACCTGCGGGAGCAAGTCAACTTATGAGAGCACCTTCGCCGACCTACGGGAGCACCGCAGTCGACCTAAGAGAGAACTTCCGCCGACCTACGGGAGCACCGCAGTCGACCTACGAGAGCACCTCCACAACACGGCTGCTTGTTCATGGCGCACCGCAGTCACGACGGCAGCACCGCCTCCGGCCATGCCAACACTGTATAGCTACGACGGCAGCAGCGAATGCATGCTTGCTGCCGATGACCGATGTGCTCCACGGGGCGACCGACGACAACAGGGCAGGAGCCTCGAGGGAGAGGGCACGCCGGGGAGGATCCGTGGATGGTGGTGAGGCTCGAGGTGGGCGAGGGGAGGCGGCTGCGCTGCGCAAAGAAGTTGTCTCCGCGTCGGCGTCGAGCGAGAGCACGCCGTGGAAGCCGTCGTCGAGGTCGCCACGCTCTGGTCCCCGACCTGGCACATCTCGGCGCCCCGCCTCCCCGAGCTGCGTGATCTCCAGCTCGCCGGAGACGCCTCGGCGGCGAACGCCTCCACCAACTCCACGGAAACGCCTCCACCCACCGCAACGCCGCCGCCGACTCCACCAACTCCCCTCGCGCCCCTCCCCTTCATCCGCCGCCGCGGACGGTCCCCGCGCCACTCCCCCTCCTCACCGGCGCCGCCGAGGCAGCGACCGGCTCGTGCGCCCGCGAGTGGCCGCCGATGTGCACGCGAGCCGGTTCAAGGCAGACACGAACCCCCGCCTGCTGCTCCGCGCCTCCTCCGGTGGAGAGGAGGGCCCGCCGTGCCACCCGCCGTCGCGGGCCACGGGCCGAGTTTGCTCTCTGCTTCGCGGTAGGTGAATCGTGAAGGCGGTCAAACGCGTGGGGTGGTGGGGTGGGTGGGCCTTTTAGAGACCTACGTGGCATGCTGCGGTCCGCTCGATCACCCATGATCCGACGACACGCGATGGGGAGGAGGAGTACGCAAGATCCCACGGAGGATCCCTATCATTTTCCCTTTGTAAGTCTGAATCACCTGCGATTCAAACCCAAGTGGGCAAGCTCACCACCATCAGCTCTAGTCCATCGACTGGTTCTCCATGTTGAGAATGATAGCGTTACAATCTGTCATGGTGTTGGATAGATAGAGTTAGAGGTTTTTGAGGTTGTTGTAAAAGGGTGTAACGGTTTGATCTAGGATATAAAGATCAGATCGATCTCCTCCTTTATCTCTATCGGTTTTAACAACTCATTGTAATCCCCTCACCATTGTGGCTATATAAAACGGAACCGATCTCGAGACAAAGGGTATCGTTAACTCAAAATATCACATGATATCAGAGCCACCTCTTCTGAAAAACACATCCAATCTGGTGTTAGTAGCCTCACGATCCACCGCCGCCGCCATGAGCAATCCGCTCCCGAGCCAGGGGACTGCGAAGAAGCTCACCCGTGACAACTACCTGCTATGGGAGACCCAGTACTCCCGGCGGTGCGGGCAGGAACCTCATGGGGTTCCTCGAAGGCACGGCCAAGGCGCCGGCCCAGACCGTCATCAAGGACGAATAAGAGGAGGTCAACCCTGACTATGAAGCGTGGGTGCAAACGGACCAACAGGTCCTCTCCTGCCTCCACAACTCTCTCTCTCTCTAGGGAGATCATGGTGTCATGCATCGGCATGAGGAGCGCGTCCACAGTGTGGCAGATGGTCACGTCCATGTTTGCCAGTCACACCCGCATCGCCAACCTCCGCACCAAGCTGGCCAAGACCAGGAAGGAGGGAAAAACCACCGTGCAGTACTTCGCTACGGTGAAGGCGATCACCGACGAGCTTGCAGTTGTAGGCCGTCCAATAGATGAAGAGGAGCAGGTGGAGGACCTGCTCTCGGGGCTGGACGACCCCTACAACCCCCTGTTCTCCGCGATCGGAGCCAACCCCGTGGTCAAGCTCACAGTTTGAGAGTTGTTCACTCAGGTGACCAGCTACGACAATCGCATGGAGCTGCTCATCGGCGATCACGGAGAAAGCTCCGTCAACGCTGCGGCGCGTGGACGCGGTGGTGGTCGTTGTGGGCGTGGTGCACGTTGTGGCCACAACGGAGGTGGCCACGGCTATGGACGTGGCCACAGCCGCGGTGGCGGCAACCACGGCAAAGGCGCCAGGGACGCCCTCGTCTGCCAGATCTGCGACAAGCCGGACCACCCCGCATGGAAGTGCTGGCACCGGTACTCCGACGACGAAGATGAGGAATAAGAGAAGGCTGCGAATGCAGCCTCATACGGTGTCGATACCAACTGGTATGGAGACACCGGCGCCACCGACCACATCACAGGAGAACTGGACAAGCTCACCGTGAAGGAGAAGTACAACGGCCATGAGAAGATTCATTCGGCCAATGGAACAGGTATGAACATCAGTCACGTTGGTCATGCATATGTTGATTCCCCCTTAAAACAACTCCACCTATGCAATGTTCTCCATGTTTCATCCTCTACAAAAAATCTTGTTTCCATACACCGTTTCACTTTGGATAACAATGTCTATGTTGAATTTCACCCTTGGTATTTTTATGTGAAGGATCGGGCAACGACGAAGGTTCTCCTTCGGGGTAGATGCACACGTGGTCTCTATCCCTTGGTGTCGTCATCATCAAGCTCCAATAAACAAGTCCTTAGCGCCACCAAGCCTTCAGCTACACGGTGGCATGATCGATTAGGCCATCCTTCATTTAAAATTGTTCAACGAGTTCTTAGGGATTTTCAACTTTCATGTTCCAAAGAGTCTAGGATTGAGTCGGTGTGTGATTCATGTAAAAAAGCAAAAATTCATCAACTTCCTTATCATAGATCCACTAGTGTGTCAACAGTACCTCTAGAACTTGTGTTCTCCGATGTTTGGGGACCAGCACCCACATGTGTTGGCCGTTTTTCTTACTATGTAAGCTTCACTGATGATTTTAGTAAATTTTCATGGATCTTTTTGTTCAAGAAAAAGTCTGAAGTCTTTCAAGTCTTTAAGAACTTCCAAAGCTTTGTTGAACGCCAATTTGATAGTAAAATTTTGGCCATGCAAACATATTGGGGTGGAGAGTATGAAAAACTCAGCCCCTTTTTCACTCAAATGGGAATATCCCATCATGTGTCCTGCCCTCATGCCCATCAACCAAATGGGTCGGCAGAACGTAAGCATCGTCACATCGTTGAGATGGGCCTTCCCTCCCTGCTAATGCATCAATGCCGTTAAAATTTTGGGATGAAGCTTTTATGACCGCCACATACCTTATTAACCTTCTTCCATCTTCGGTCATTCATAATGAAATTCCCTTGACTCGTCTTTTTGGTCAAACACAACTTCAATGCTCTTCGTGTGTTTGGTTGTGCATGTTGGCCCAATCTACGACCATACAACAAACGAAAACTTGCCTTCCGCTCCAAACAGTGTGTCTTCCTTGGTTATAGCCCTAAGCACAAAGGGGTCAAGTGCCTAGACGTCTCTTCTGGTCGTGTCTACGTTTCACGCGATGTTGTGTTTGATGAGGCAGTTTTTCCGTTTTCCAAACTTCATCCAAATGCAGGAGCTCTCCTTAGGAAAGAAATACTCTTACTTCCTGAATAACTCCAAAACCAATCTACCTTAGATCAAGGGGGGCAACGATGCACTGATCTAACACATGATGTTCCTACTACTGTTTTTGTTCCATTAGCTTCCCCGCATGTCCAGGAGGAAGCAGCACAAAAAAAATCCGATACAAAACGGTGAAGAACCAAGCACAAACAGAGAAGAAACAAATTCGGCACTAGAAGACAGGACGGGCACGGAATATGAGGGAACTCCCAGGAGATTGCGGAAGAATCTGCTCCGGGGATCGTAGTCCTCGGGATCGCGCGCCGATCTTGTCTCCTCCAACACATGCAACGAACCAGGAGGGGCCACGTCGCCCGGCTCCTCTAGTCTCCAGGAGACAGCCCAGTCGCCAGGAGGGGTCGCGCCTCCATCAGCTGTTGTCCCCGCGCGTGGACAGTCCACCAGGTGGCGCTCGCCTACTCGCTCGCGGACCGCTGGAAAAATACGAGCAGCTCCCGCCCGAGGTCGACCAGCTGCACGTGGAGACTCGCGACACCAACGTGCAACCAGTGCAGATCCCGGTGCGGATTTCTCTGGAGGACAGCAGGATGCTGGATCTTCTGCGCCATCAGGATCTGCACAAGACGGTGTGGCACCACTCCATCGTACACGCGCTACAACTGGTAAATCAACGCCAATAATTTACAAAGACGGTACAGTGCGTTGTGGCTTATCTGCATGTACTGATGAACCAAAAAATTTGCAAGTAGCATTAGCTAATTCAAAATGGAAAAATGCTATGGATGATGAGTATAGGGCCTTAGTAGAAAATAAAACTTGGCACCTAGTACCACATAAACAAGGTATAAACCTTATAGATTGCAAACATGTGTATAAAATCAAAAAAAAGCTGATGGTTCCATTGATAGGTATAATGCTAGATTAGTAGCAAAAGGTTTTAAACAACGATATGGTATAGACTATGAGGATACCTTTAGTCCTGTTGTAAAAGCTGCTACTATCAGACTTGTTCTAGCTATTTAAGTTTCCAGAGGATGGAGCCTAAGGCAACTGGATGTGAAGAACGCATTTCTCCATGGTGTTCTAGAAGAGGAAGTATACATGAGGCAACCACCTGGCTATGAGAATCCAAAGACACCATCTCATGTGTGCAAGTTGGATAAATCTCTGTATGGGCTCAAGCAAGTTCCAAGGGCATGGTTCGCCAAGTTAAGTTCAAAGCTCCAAGAATTTGGCATTCTTCCATCAAAGGCTGATACGTCATTGTTCATACTCAACAAGGCAGGTATTCAAATGTTTGTATTAGTCTATGTTGATGATATCATTGTTGATAGTTCCTCCAACAAAGCCACCAATGCTTTACTCCAAGATTTGGGTGCGGCTTTTGCATTAAAGGATCTAGGTGACTTACATTATTTTCTGGGAATGAAAGTCAAAAGAGCTAATAATAAAGTACTACTAACCCAAGAAAAATATGTCTCGGATTTGCTTGTTAAAGTACGCATGAAGAAGGCCAAACCAGCTCCCACACCGCTCTCAGCTTCAGAGAAGCTGTCAGCCACAAAAGGTGATCCACTTGGGCCACGAGATGCAACCAGCTACATGAGTATAGTAGGAGGGCTGCAATACTTGACACTGACCCAGCCAGATATAGCCTTCTCAGTAAACAAGGTATGACAGTTTCTACATTCACCAACCACTGTTCATTTGACTTCGGTCAAAAGAATATTGAGGTATATAAAATGGACTACAAATCTCGGATTGACATTCAGAAAATCCTCTACCTTAGTCAGTTCCTTCTCAGATCCTGATTGGGCAGGTTGCGTAGATGACAGGTGGATTTGCAGTTTATTTTGGTCCTAATCTCATTTCTTGGAGTGCTAGAAAACATGCAACAATATCGAAATCAAGTATAGAAGCAGAGTATAAAGCGTTGGCAAATGCAACAGCCGAAGTAATATGGGTAGAGTCCCTTCTAGGAGAGTTTGGCATTCACAGGAATCAAGTCTCCTGTTTATGGTGTGACAATATGAGAGCTACTTACCTTTCTGCTATTCCAGTCTTTCATGCCAGGACAAAGCACATTGAAATAGATTTTCACTTTGTGAGAGAACGAGTGGCAATCAAGTTGCTTGATATTCGTTTCATGCCATCACAAGACCAAGTGGCAGATGGATTCACTAAAGCCTTACCACCAAGACAACTAGAAGAATTCGAAAACAATCTCAATCTTGGGAAAGGTTGTGATTGAGGAGAGGTGTTGAGAATGATAGCGTTACTGTCATGGTGTTGGATAGATAGAGTTAGAGGTTTTTGAGGTTGTTGTAAAAGGGTGTAACGATCTGATCTAGGATATAAAGATCAGATCGATCGCCTCCTTTATCTCTACCGGTTGTAACAACTCATTGTAATCCCCTCGCCATTGTGGCTCTATAACACAGAACCGATCCCGAGACAAAGGGTATCGTAACTCAAAACATCACACTCCATGGTCCAGGTAATCTCATTTCCATTTTAGGAAAGGTTCGTTGCTCGGTATTATGTTTTCTAGAAAGCAGATGATAATTTCGACAAGCACAAACTAAGCACATATATTCTCCTCCAACTTCCATTTCCCTTTTCTGTACTTCAGGGTAGATACAAATCATGATGCTGCCTTTTAAATGCCTTCTTTTCTACAAATATAATAAATACCTTATTCAATTTTATTTCATACATAAAAACCTCATATATCCAATGGGCTCACAATTCGAAAATGTAACCGTCTTTAAACCAAGTTCCTATTGATCCACTCTGGAGTCTGGCCTAGTCAACAGCAAGAAATCAGAGCAATGTCTTCTAGAGGAACCCTTCATAGCTGGGACAGCTCTCTAAGATGTTGTCATTCCCATCCATGAAAGAATGGTTGCCTTGCTCATATCAATGGATTTCTGTTGACATCTTTGTACAGCAAGTACCTAGACTTGGTTTTACCAAGGGCAGCATACCTGGAACAGCAAGGCAACAGCCATGAGCTGCCTACAACATCAAAGTCCATCAATGATAAAAACTATGCTTGCAGACACTAACCATTGAGGCACGAACGGAGCCATCCAAATGGTATCGCCTGCTTGCACCGGGTACCTGTATCATCAATGTAAAACAGTCTATAGTGGGATACGGAATATATACCATTAGCAAATAGCCGTTGAAGTTGCACTTACAGAAAAGAACACTGTATGCAGGTTTCAGGATATAATGTCACGTTTGTTAGTCAAACATGTTAAGGACAATGAACGTAAGGAGAAGCACAAAATGGACCATAGTAATACATGGTAGATTGTGCATAATATATTAAAAGTTCTGTCGATAAGGTGGAGCAAGTGATAATGACTATTGCAGTACACAGCTTCTAGTATATCAAAACCATGACGAGACTATTATACACATATTCTTTTAGTGCGAGTTCGCTAGGTCTATATGGTCAGCCATCCAGATTGGTTCTACCTTACATCCCCCGACCTCGGTTGCAAACATTTTTGACAACTGGTTAAACGGGGTTGATCCTAGATTTAAACTATTCAGTAGGGTGGGAGCGATTGTCCTTATATGGTCGTTGTGGCTATGTAGAAATGACAAGATTTTTAATGATAAAAATGCTTCTATTATGTAGGTTATCTACCGGTGTACAACAACGCTACAAGTTTGGTCGGCCCTGCAGCGTGTGGAGCACTAGGATTTGTTTCTGGAGGTGGCGGTTCGCTTGGAGGCAGCGGCCAAGGAGCTATTCTCCCGACATGGATGGCAACATAGACTCCGGATCAGCCTACCTTAGTCTTAGGTGGAGTTACAATTACTCTTCACGACATGTACTTCGCCTTGTTTTACTTTCAGTTTCAGATTCTCGTGAGCTCGTGAACTTGTGGCCGTGTGCATCTTGGTTATGTAGAGTCCGGGTGTAAAACTTAAAACTCTTAAGTAATAAAATTCCCTTTATCTAAAAAAAGTATATCAAACCCAAGATATGACCTCTTTCATTATTCAGATTCCATCTCTAGACCTGAAACAAACAAAATGTTTTAGGCTGCGTCCTTACCAGCTGTCTCCCAATCGATATATTCCTTGTCCCTCTAAAAGCAGCAGCCCATGTTGATTATAATGAACCTCCTGGTAGGATCAAATCGACAAATAAGACAGCAGCTTCAAAATAGGATCAGTGCCTACAATATATGCATAAAAACTAGCATGGTGTATATCCGGTGACAGGTTTTAGATTAAACAATGGAATATGATCACAGTTGCCCTGTGACAGGCATTATCGAAAATATCATAAGATACACAAAAATCTACGGACCTTCACATTGAGATACTCGCCTGGCTGAAAGTCCATTATCTGCAAGTGAGGGAGAAGGATATCAAAAAGGTATCTTTCAATCAACATTCATAAATAGTCACTCAGTCACTTATGATTCGAACAAGCAACTTCGGACTATATATTATGTTTGTGGGGCGGTAGGCCCACAACACCTTACACAGAAACATGCCATCGATAAAACAAACTCTGAGTTGTATGGTATACTTTGCAAGATTGTTACTTGTGCCCTGTAATAATATTTTGATTCACGCATCACAAACCCTTTTCCAAACACCAAATGCTCCAATGTGCAACATTGTTCAACTAAAAATTGAATAACTCTCGTTTTCTTGTGAGGGAAAAAAGATTTTTGTATCTCGAAGTGGCTAAGGAAGAGTCCTAAATACAATTCTTGGTTGGCTGAAAATCAACATTGCGCAGAATGATATGTAACAGAATAAGAAACTTAATCAGCACAAGGTAATCAAACTTACATGGATATTGAAGTCATAAGGTAGAGAAGTGGGTAGCAGCTTCCTCAGTTCAAATATCTGTTGAAACAAGAGGAAAAGGATTTCATGCCAGCACAGAAGACAGAACATCTTAACAGGAAAAAATGCAACAGCATTGCATGGACGTTCAAACCTGGCAAAGAGTATAGACATGCTATTCAGCACCCAGGGTGCATAGTACGTTATTTTGCACCCAGGGATTTGTTATGTTCGTACATTCAAAATTTATGATTGGTATCACAATAATTATGTTCATATTGACCCACAACGAAAAGATCAACATAAAAGAGCAACATATGAGTCATTACAGCACAAAAAACACTAAAACTACGTATTTTACGTCATATTTGTGTACAATAAGTTTGTTGATTAGTGGTTCCTTCCTCGTGAACACAAATACTTTCCCTCCGTCTAGAAATACTTGACACATATTTGTCTAAATACGGATGTATTAGACATGTTTTAGTGTGTAGATACATCCGCTTCTTGACAAATCCATGTCAAGTATTTCCGGACGGAGGGAGTATATAAAAAGGCTTGATAAATGAAAGTCTATCCGAGTTACTTATGTGCCTAGTGATTGTAGGAAAGATGATCCAAAGAAAAACAAAAAGCACAGCGACATTGTACCTCTCCCGGGGTTTCAAGAAGGGGTTGCTTATCTGTTGAACCAACAACTAGATCAGGATGGTAATCCTCAATGGCTGTGTACCTAAAGGAACATAAATTGTAACAGAGCTTTATATTAATTGAATTAGGAAAATTACCGCATACAACATAACATTTACTGGAAAAACTAGTGTACACTGTACAGGTGTACCTGAATTAAGAAAATAATGTTCAGAATAAAAAGTAAAAATGAGAATAATGATCATAAGAATCGACTAAATGTCGGTCTAGTTCTATCATGAAACCTAAATCACACATGGAGAATTAGAACATACCTAACTGACAGATGACGACCAACAAGATCAATGCAGCTAGGTCTATAATAAATGGTAAACACACATAAAATTTGCACAGTGGCATATAACTGCCGTACCTCCTCTCAAAGATTACAAGGGTGGTTGGTTCATCTGAAATCATAGAGTGCTCCATGTTTGCGGGGAGATAGGCATAAGAGTCTACCTGCAATTCTTGTCAAGAGTCAAGACATTTATCAAACCAACTATCCCGATCAAAATTTATTTCTTAAAGGTCAGCAAACGAGGACAACGGGCAAAAAATCTGGATTATGGAAAGAACTTCATTGTTTCAGGAGAAAATCTTATATGTCATTGGATGCTTCCCAAGAACCACAATCTGCAACCCATTGTCTACTAAATGTTCCCTTGTGTACTCATTTGAACAGCTTAGTTTTGTCACTATTGACCCCATTCCATGAGTAAAACCATAGTGGGTCTTTGCAAAGATCCTTTTTCCCAGTGAGCACCATAGGAAAATAAAAGAGAGAAAGGGATATTCCCTATTGTTGTAACTAACAAGTGGCAGTTCTGTTCATTCAGTCATGTGAAATACCTAAGATAATGTTAAATTTACAAATTTGATCATATCAGAGACAGTACATGTTTTATAAATTTGTCCATTATTATCTTTCATGAGCTTCGATGTATTTCAGCCCTTTTTAGCTTTATTTCACATTTTCAAGTTAACGAAAACATGCTATGGCCATAACAACAACAAATCCAAGATTGGTTAAATCCAGAACATGATCGCTACTGGAGTAACACTGTATTACAAGATCACGATCTGCCATGATGGTATATCTGTGACAAGGTCAAATATAATTCATAGTAACAAGTATGAAGAATTTCAAATATCTTGGTGTTAGTATGCCTATAATAAACATACTAATGTAGAAATGCATGAATGAACCTAAAAATATTTCCCTAATGAATAATCAAGTTGGAACAGGTGGTGTTTAAAGTACCTTAATGCTTATTGACAGATACATAAATTTGAACATTCATAGAAAGAAAACACCAATTTATGTAATCTTACCAACAGAGAGTGGGTTGTTTCGCTCTCCACAGATAATTCAATGCCGCCTTGAAGTACAAAGATAAGCCTGTAAATACAACGGGGGCACTGAAAAACTCATTTAAGGGAGCGGTGATGATTACAAGTCATACAAAAAAAGGGCAGCGACATATGAATTGTTTCCCTCCATTTATCTATGTAACATTTACCAACTTGTCCAATATAAAATGTTACTCCCTCCGATCAGAAATGATTGACATGGAGTTGTCTAAATACGAATGTATCTAGACATGTTTTGTGTAGATACATTCTTATTTAGATAAATCTGTGCCAACTATTTCGTTCATAGCAAGAAAATCGTGAACATAGAGCAGCACATTCAAATAAGAAACCAAAGATATCAGTTTACTGCTGCAAAACATCTATCTCCAACATTAGAAAGTTTGGCTGTCGAAATACATGGGTGCCTCGTAAAGATCAATGGAACAGGGTACCTAACTAAATTTGCATAGGATGAAGCATCTGTCACCTAAGGTTAGGCTAAATGCATTTCTTGCACTATTTAAAAATTGTAATAATACCAAGCATGCATGAGCATTTAAGTAGTGATTTAAGCATAGAACCTTTCGACATCTTTTGGTGCAAGGGATGATTTTGATCCATCTGCATAACACAACAAAGAAATTAATTAGGCTGCTTACCAATAATTACTCCCCGCACGCGATCCTCGACACCAAAATTACTATGTTGTTATTGTCGAGCTACCGATCAAGTACTTGGGCATCCCGCTCACACTCCGTCGCCCCACAGCAGCGCAGCTGCAGCCCATCGTCGACGCGATCGCTGCGAGGCTCCCTACTTGGAAAGCGGGTCAGATGAACAAAATAGGACGACTGACAATGGTCAAGCATGTGCTTAGTGCCATCCCGATCCACCAGCTCCTTGCATATGCCCCTTCCAAGAAGAAGCTTCGACAAATAGAGAAGATTTTGTGTGGCTTTCTCTGGGCTGGCCGTGCCGAGGCCAACGGCGGACACTGTCATGTCAACTGGAGACGTGTTTGCCGCCCGACCCACCTTGGCGGCCTGGGCGTCCAAGACTTGGAGCGAGCAGGGATTGCATTGCGCCTACGCTGGCTCTGGTTCTCCAAAATAGACAGCAATGGCGCATGGCAAGGACTAGACCTGCAGTTTTCTCCCAGTGAGCGCTCGCTTTTCTTCACCTCCACTACGATGGTGGTGGGAAACGGCACCACAGCAAGGTTCTGGGAGGACAAATGGATTGAAGGAAGATCGATCCGCGAGCTCGCCCCTGCCTTACATGCTTGCGTCCCCAAGCGCCGCCGCAAGATCAGGACCGTCGCCGACGGACTAGACGGCAACAAATGGGCACGAGACATCCAGGGAACCATTGGCATTGCGGAGATCGGACAGTATCTGCAAATCTGGTTGATGATTGAGCATTTCGCTCTCACGGACGAGCCTGGCCAACTTCTGTGGAGATGGACGGCGAACGGCACCTATACCGCCAGCTCGGCCTACCAAGCCACGTTCCACGTATCGATCTCCTGTCCCTCCTGGAAGCTTACTTGGAAGGCTTGGGCGCCGCCCAAAGTGAAATTCTTCCACTGGCTCGCCAACCTCGACCGTTGCTGGACCGCGGACAGGTTAGCCTGACGAGGCCTGCCTCACCATCCGCGCTGCCCCTTGTGCGATCAGGTTCCTGAGACCATGAGACACCTCCTCCTGGAATGTCCATTCTCTCGCCAAACCTGGCATGAGATCCTCTACTGGCTCCATGTGCCAATTGCGGCACCCAACCAGGAGGAAACACTCACGACTTGGTGGCTGCAAGCCAAGACAGACACACCCAAGCCAATGCGTAAGGGCCTCGCTTCCATCACCCTCCTTGTTCCATGGATGATCTGGAAATTGCGCAATGACTGTGTCTTCGAGCAAGCTCAGCCCACTGTGCATGACCTGGTGGCCAAGATCAAAGAGGAGGCAAGAACATGGGCTAGAGCAGGCGCCTTAGGTCTAAGAGTTATCCTACCATCCACTTGGGATGTGCACTAAATCATGTACTCTGAATTTCTTTGCCTCCTAGGAGGTGTGTAAACATCATTCTATCTTTTCAATACGCAAAGGTCCTTTGCGTTTTCGCGCAATAATTACTTAGTTCCAGGAGAAATAAATTTGGCATGTGATGAATTGATGATGTACAGCTATAAAGAGGGCTTTCAAGTTTCAACTGGGAGCTACTGAGCTTGGCATTTTTGGCCCAAGAATGTGATAGTACAGATCCAGTGTACAAAGTTTGCCCATGCCATAAATGAATATACCAAAGTTAGGCTATCCTCATTGTTTCCATACATGAATAGAATTCGTTGATATATGCAGTCACATATGATTATAAAATTCGTAGTAACGACATGACAGGATAAGTAGCATACCTTGCATGTTTGCCAAGTACATAGTGAAGTGTGCCCCAAGAGCTGGACTAACCAAATATGCTCCTAGTGTGTTGGTCCTACAAAGAGTGAATGAATGGTGTTAAATATAGCTGTATAACGTCCATAGAAATTAGAAAGTTCACAGGAAACACAGAGCTGTACCAATCAGGCAAAGGGCTGAATACATGGCTTTCTGGTGTTATTAAAGCATGATCCTTTTTGTAGACACTACGTGTGAAGCCAGGAAGATCTGGAGATCCAGATCCACAACAAGAACAAAATTAGCACGAACTGACAGTATAAGAGAATTCATCTCTAAAACTCTAAATCATAGCTTAGTATAACTAACAAAGAAATTCTCAAGGCTTGAAATCTATGAATACCGACAGATGCATAGCATACCGACAGATGCATAAGTTGGAACGAATATATATCTTTCTTAGCAATGGAGTGATAAGATTATCTGAATTTGATAACGTCCTTGGCCAACCTAATCAAACTTAAGTAAAAGGAGATTAACCAGAGAGCTTGCATATGATATTATTATAGTTATAGTCCAATATGAGTGGACGATGAGAACCAGTAGTTCATGAGAAAACAATCGATACCTAGTGTACAGCTCAACTGCTCAAGGCCTCAAGTCTCATTTCACACCAAAACTCACTCTACAAACAACAGGATCTCCGTGACATCCGGAATATTCCAATGGTGTCCTGGTTTTCCTCAAATATACACCCATGAAAAATTGGCACCAACCATTTGATCAATAATTGCATCCACAATACTACCAAACCATAAAACCACCACTAAATTGCAGTCCAGATCATGCAGGTCCTCCATCCACTGAAAGAGCCTGCATGATCTAAAAATGTAAGAAAATATTGGCTCCTTCAGCAGCAAAGGGACGACATCATACAATCCTTGCTATGGCTAAGAGTCTAGCATGCCTCTAATTTCCTTAGGTAGTTGGGTATATACTACAGGGTCCATATGCATCCTTTTTTTATGTAGCCTTCTTGTGTGGCCCGTGCATCAGTATGGACATCGCTGTTGTCCATCAGTTAAATTAGGGCGTGACACTTCCCCCCGTAACTCGTTAGTTTTGCTTTTGTACTAATCACTGGTCGTTAACATGATTACATCTTCTGTCAAAAAAAATTGATTACATCTGATTTAGTACAAAACAACAGCAGCATTTACGACGGCCACGGACATCCTAAAATCTGCAAGCAAACCCAGGCAGGGGATGAGATGGCCCGTCCGAGTGTGGCCGTGTAAAGAGGTAGTACCTCGCAGGTGTACCGGCCCGAGGGTGGGGTTGGTGACCTTCCAGTAAAGCGGCGGGTGCTGCGAGCAATCGCTGGACGGTTCCGCCGAGCAGAACTCCTCGCCGGCGCCGGCCGCCGCCGCGCCTCCGAAGGAAGCGAGCACGAGCAGGAGGAGATGGTGGCATGCGGGGATCATCTCGCGCAGCGCGGGTGGGGTGGAATGAGCACGAGAGAGGGGACGGCGCCGGCGGAGGAAGGCCCGCCGCGAGTGGAGGTGGAGTAGAGCGGGTGATGAGCCTGAGCGCACCCGTGTGTGGGTTGGTGGTTCATTCGCGGGGCCACGTGATGACTCAGATTCCATGAGGCCCTTTTTTTTTCGAAAAAATCTACATACCAGGCACCTTACAACTGGCAAAACTCGACGCATGTAGCGAACCGTTGGATCATGAGGGAACAGACGAGATTTGTTGACACAGCGACGGTTTCATCTCCGTGTGTTGACCTTACCCTCTCCTACATCACCGCACGTCCGCACCGCATTGACTCTCGTCTGTCGCTGATCTCCTCTGCCCCTTCGTCTCTAACCCCGTCTCCGCCATGGAGATTGGCGGTCGCGTAGGATCGCGAGCAGCTGGAGACGGGTCTATAGTCCAGCGGGGAGGGCCGGCTGGACCGGCCAGATAACATCCCGTTTCCTGCCGCCATGTACGCCGACTCTAACAGCGAGCAAGCTGCGCGACGGCCTCCCCCGCACCACGGCCGGCCTGGACTCCTCAACCCTGACCAGGGTCGTGCTCCTCAGTTTTTTCGTCTACTCGTCTCGTACAGCCATGACGGTTTGGGCGGAATCGGCCATAGTTACGCTGCTTCCAACAGAAGAAGTTTGTGGCCACAGTAAAGCCGTCCGGGAAGGGAGAATTGATTATAACCCCTGTTCGTGTGCCACAGCAACATAAGCCCCCTTGTTTGTCTTGCTCCCTTCTAGCCCCCAATTTGGCTAATTCATGGTTGATGGCCCCTTTAGAGTATTTGTCTCCTGGTTTAGGCAATAATCAAAACTATTAGTCTAATTATCATCTAAAAAGATAAATCTGCCCTTGCCTATTTCTTCAAATCGCACAAACAGGGAGACTGCAAACACAGAAACTGCTCCTCGCTTTTGCTCGCCCCGTTCGCGACCTAGCCGCCGGAGCCCGGAGCTGCGGGGCTGCTCAGCCGCGGCTATTGTGGAGCTCACCGCCGTTCCCTCGGACGCTCAGCCATCGGCGCTGCGGAGCTCGCCGCCATTGCCCCTGGACACTCAGCCGGCGGAGCTGCGCCTATTGCTGCCGCCGACGTAGCTGCTCAGTCTCAGACCTTGCGCCCTTGCGTCCGTTGCCCCCGGTCGCCCCGTCGCCGGAGCCGCAGAAATCGCTGGCGGCCGTTGCCTTCGTCGCACCTGGGCGCAGCTCGTCGCTATCTTGTTCGTGCACGGACAGATTACAGATGCGCCGCCACTGTGTGCTCCGCCCCGAGCCACCGTCTGCGGCGACCAGGCGTCCAGGCACGAGGCGGGCGAGGCCCGGCGGCGAGCGGCCAGGTCGACGGCAAGGTTACAGACAGGGGCGTCGAGCTGCAGGGAAAACAATGTCGTCTCCAAGCTCTGCGTGCGTGAGGTTATAGACAGGGGCAGTCTAGCCATTTTGAACTTTTGCTAGCTTCTAATATAGGTTAATTACCTTAATGATGGCATAACAAAGCAAAAATGGGCCATCAGCCATGAATTAGTCAAATTGGGGAGCTAGAAGGAAGCAAGACAAACAAGGGGGCTTATGTTGCTGTGGCACACGAACAGGGGGTTATAATCAATTCTCCCGTCCGGGAAATCCCCTTTCTTCCTCCACTCCGGCGTCCTTTGTAGTTGGGAGTAAAGGAGCCGGAGTGATCCTTCTCCACATCCAGCACACGGAGCGGTCTATGCTAAAACAAATCTGAAAGAAGCGGTCGTCGGACTCTTGCACTCAATTTTCATCGACAATGCATCCAACTACACCGCTGTCTTTCCTAGATGTACCAAATACGATGCTTTTCCTGCAGTAGCGTGTGCATTATGATGTTGTATCTGAACTCAAACGTGTACAGATGATACCTCTCGTGCTTTGTGTCTTGATGCAGATTTGGCTTGTAAGAAAACTTGAAGAAAATGAAACTGATGGAACTTGC
Source organism: Poa annua (assembly GCA_026929855.1). Taxonomy (NCBI): domain Eukaryota; kingdom Viridiplantae; phylum Streptophyta; class Magnoliopsida; order Poales; family Poaceae; genus Poa; species Poa annua. The sequence continues at coordinate 77,836,110 of CM049426.1, forward strand.
ACGGTCTTGAAGGTTCCTGTCTTCATGTCGTTGTGTCCTATCTCTGCACGATGCGTGATGCCGCTAGGTTTGTGCCCCGTTGCTTGCTAGCTGGTTGCATCTACTGCTTTGCTCCTATTGCAACGATTGTTGTTTTTCAAGCTGGAACTATAAGGAGAGTGGACACAAGATTATATGGCAGCCAAGCGCTGCCCACAACAATGCTGATGGAATTGAGGCCGTTTTGTTGTCAGCGCTCTGTATCAGCCACGAGCAGAAGATGAAGCTACTGAATGTGTCTTAGTCATTAGTTCAGATCAAGTAATTTAATACCCCCGATCGTATCCAATGCTAATGAATTTAGCACCTGATACTCGATACTTATAAAGTTATCCAACACGAAATCAACATAGTTATCATACTCTTTTGGTATAATTTACCCACCTAATACTGATAAACTTACCACCCGGTACCTATGAAGTTATCCACCATAAAATCAATGTAGTTATCATACTATTTCGATAATATTTACCAACCCAATACTGATAAACTTACCACCCGGTACCCATAAAATTATCCAACACGAAATCTATGTAGTTACCATACTATAATATTTACCAACCCAATACTAACAAACTTACCACCCGGTATCGATAAAATTATCCAACATGAAATCAATATAGTTACCATACTCTTTTAGTAATATTTATCCACCCAACCCAATACTAATGAACTTATACCCGGTACCTATGAAAGTTATCCACCACGAAAACAATGTAGTTACCATACTTTTTCGGTAATGTTTACCTACCCAATATGGATGAACTTACCACCCGGTACATATGAATTTATCAACCACGAAATCAATGTAGTTAACATACTCTTTCCGTAATATTTATCCACCCAATACTGATGATCTTATCACCTGGTACTTATGAAAGTTATCCACCACAAAATTAATATAGTTACCATGTACTCTAGATAATCAGGCCCCCTTCTTTTCAGCTTCTACAACAGATTCTAGCCCAAAATCCAAAGAAGCTCAAAAGAAGGGTCCAGATTTTGTCCAGCTTATTTCCACCGAGAAGCTGGTTTCCTTCACAAACTCAGAATCGGGTCGGAGGCTGATTCTGAGCAGATTCCCACGATTCCCACCAGTGAGACGAAGGGGTATCATCTTTAGACATGTCGTTGCTTGTATTTACATTGCAATGCCACCGCCCAGGATAAGGAAAAAAAGAGCAGAACAGGTATCCCATCGCTGCTGGCATCGCTCCCGGAACCGTCGCGATTCATGGCCAGCGCCCGCCGCCGCTCCGTCATGGTCGCCTCCGTCTCGCCGGTCTGCCGCCGACGGCCAGATCCCGCCGCCCCGACCTCGCCATGGCCTCCTCCGTCTCGCCGGTCCGCATCGAGCGACTCCAGCGCCTCCGCCTCGAGCGCCTCCGCCGCCGGCGCCTCCGCCTCCGCGAGCAACTCCGCCCTCGCGGCCAGCGTCCTCTGCCACCGACCGGACGGACCCCCGCGTTCTTGGACTCCTCGCGTTCTTGGAGGGCAGCACCGTGTGCCACGCCGTGCGCAGAGGGCAGAGGAAGAAGGCGCCGCCGACCGGCCGGACCCCTGGCTCGAATTTCTTGGAGTTCCCCCTGGATTGATATGGGGTGTTATGGACATTTCATGATGCAACACATCAAACAATCCAATTTTCAGAAGCCAAAAAGAAGGGTCAGAACCTGATTCTAGGAGATTCTCCCCACCACAGATTATTCACAGATTTTGTCAAAAGCTACCTTCTCTAGAATCATAAGCTGAAAAGAAGGGGGCCTCAATAGTTACAAACACAATGCTCATCATATCGTGTAGTAGTCACTATGGAATTTATAATTATCATCTTAATAGTTATGAATTTATACGAGTGTTTAAATATATATAGTTACCAACTTATGCACCCTTAACTTTTAATCATTCTAAAATGATATCCACTTATGAAACACTATGTGTGGTAACTTTCAAATTCGAGAAAAAGAAAAAAACTATTTTGAATCCGAAAACTAATCATTAATATGGTGGTAACTTATATGCTACGGTCTCGATAACTTCTGTGTTATAGGTGGATAACTTTTGGGATGAAAAACAAAGTTGTCAGAATATATCAACATGGATCTAATTTTAAAGATCTCGTCGCAACTAGCTCAACGGTCTAAACGGATTCAAAATCAGATAAACGGTTTGACGTTTAAAACATTTTGAATTTTTAAATTTTGCATTAAATGCAGGCTGACGTCACATTTACTGTTTGCATGCATGCAAAGAAAAGAAGAGAAACGGAGGGCTATTTTTATCATGGGTGCCTACACATATGCCAAATAGAAGGCGTATGATGTGTAGTCTCGTCCTTTTTGTTTGTTTTGCCACGCAAACAAAAAGGTGTGTTTTCAAATGGACTGAAACTGTCAACTAACTCTTTTTCACTTTAATTTTAAAAAAATCTTTTTTCATTTTACAAAACACGGTACATATAACGCAAAGGCTCACAAAACATGCTGATCAGAGGAAATGCTAAAACGAGTCATATACTCATATATAATGTGGGGTCCTGCATTATTTTTACAAACCTTTCTTGTTGTTTTATACTATTATATAAAGCCAAACGACGAAGGTTGTAACATCCCTAAAAAAATTCACTAAAACTTAAAACTTTCATTTTCTTTTAAAATAAAATCATCAATAGTCAAGAAAACTAAATAAAAGAGATTATTATGATTTATTCAAAATTATTATGATATCAATTGAATCCAACAAACTCTATTTTCAAAATTGAGTGTTTAGCTTTAAACAAATATTCTAAATACATCTTAAACCCGAACACCATATTTGTAAAGTACTTCAAATTATTCACAGTATTCCTATTTCAAAAATATTTTGGTTAATTTAAATAATACAAAACAACATATTTGGATTCTTAAATAACCATGGGTCGATATTTATAGTCACAAAACTATTTGGGACATCCTCTATTTTTAAAATATAGATTGATTCAAGTGTTTGATTTGAAATGGGTTTGGAAAGATTTGATTTAAACATTTGCATTTGTGAAAGTTTCTTAATTTTACTAATACTCAAATTCCTCCAATAAAACTCTATTTTTAAATTTGCCAAAATGTGTCAAATTAAATTATTCAAAGATGTCGCAATTTGAAAAGTTTGGAAACATGTGTATGAATGTTTTAAATGAAATATAAGATTTTTACAAAACTATGGAAATTGGTTTAAACTTATTTGGATAAATAAAATAAAAGATATAAGATAAAAAAATCGGACAAAGAAAAAAATGAATAAGGCCGAGCCCAGTGCTTACGAGCCGCCCGCGCAGCTCAGACTAGCCCACCAGCAGCCTAACACGGCCCACCCGGTCTCTCTCCTCTCTCTCTCTCTCACCGACAGGTAGGGACCACCTGTCAGCTTCTTCCTCCTCCAACTACCCACGACCTGGCCACACCCCGCACGACCTCGCCCCACTCCGCCGCTCTCCCCACTACCCCGAGCCCTCAAACGGAACCCCAACTCCCTCTTTTAAGTCCTCATGACCCCAGCCTTCTTTCCCCTCTCACCCCCTCCGATTTGTCGCCCCCTGGCCGTCGGAATTTGCTCGACGAAGCCGCACGGTACCGCTGCTGCGATTCTTCAAATCCGGTGAGGGGAGCCTCTACTGAAGCCCGAGATCGTGCCCCTCCTAATTCACACGCCAGTGCACACCTCCTGATGCCCTTCTTCGATTTTTCCACGCAGAAATTCGAGCGGAACATCCGCACCCAAAAGTCGCCGGAGTTCGGCTCCTCCGTCTGTGTGTCCCAGCTGTTTCCCGACGAGTTCGACGACGCCGCCGCCCCCATCAAGTTCGCCGTGCCGAGCCGCGCCTCCCCGTCTCCTCCACGAGGCCGGAGACCCTCTCCGTCGCCGTGTCCACCCCCGCCCGAGCCGCCGTCCACCGCGCCTCCATTTTCCGGCGAAGTCCGCCGCCAGGGTATGGTCAACGATCCCGAGCCCTCCGATTTCTATCTAACGGCCACGATTAGATCACCTAACAAACCGGTATCAGCCAATCGCAGCACGCCACGTCACCGAGCCTCTCTTGATTTAATTTTTAATAAAATTTAAATGGTAGTTTTGCAGAAAATCCCCTGCCCCTTATTTTAATCATGACTTTAAACCGCAACTCTAAATTGGACAAATTTTATACCATTATAAAGCCCTTGACATGTAGAATCTTTTAGACCTGTCCATTTTCAAATTTGAGCAGTTTAAATTCATTCAAATTTCAAATGAAAGATTTGAGTAAATTTGACCTAGGTTCAAATCCATAAATCCAAAAATTGCAAGCAAAATATTTTTGGATACTTTAGGATATGTCTAATAATGTTGCACTGTTAAAATTAATTTGTAGGAATGTCATTTCCATTTAAAAAATCAGAAACCCTAATTGTATATTTTTAATATAGTTTAAATTCTATTAACCTTATTAAATTGTTTTCTTTTACAAAAATAACACAAGTAATGTATTTAGACTAGAAATATCAAAACTAAGCCTACTCAACCACTGTTAAAATACAAACTTATATAGATGTGTTTATAACTTGCTAAAAATAATTTTATCTAATGATATGATGTTTTATAAATCAGAGACTCAATTTTTGTAATTAAGATATTACTTAAATTCTATAAATCATGTTAATGGGAAACCTTTTGCAAAATGTCACAAAATAACTATAGGTCTAGAGAAAACAATAATAAACTTCATTAGATCCATATGATTCATAAACTAGTGAATTGGTTTTAAAATCCTTTGGACTTCTAAAATTACAACCATAGTTTGAAAGTGGTGTTATTTCCTTTTCACAAAACCATTGTGCAAACGTTTTGAACATAACCAACCATTATAACATTTGACACAATAATTCAACCTATTCAAATTGGAGATGTATAAATTTAATTTAGAGCATCCCTTGACCACAAATGGCAAACCCTAAGTCCTACCACATTAATTCCTTTTGTAAATTGAATAATGTGATACGACTTGACCATAAAATAAATGAACTAAAACAATTATTGATGAACAAATAATTGTGTTATTTTCTTATGTGTGTTATGTAATTTGTTTGGATTGTGTGTGTATTGTACTTCTCTTTCCTCGTATAGATTGAACAAAGTGATACGTTCATCGTTGAAGAGAGTGTGAGAAACGACAAACTATCAAAAGGCAAGTGACGCTCATAAACCTCCTACTATTTTTACCATATGCATAGTAGTATTTTCTGTAGTATGCATGTTAGGAATTGTGTGCATTTCTTGTATTATGCTATGCTCCTATGTAGTGTTTAGCTATCCCCCACACTGAGCTTAGTAGCAAGAACACTTAGTAGGGTGCTTAGCCAAGCAATGATTTTTTTTGACTAGTTGGATAGTGAAAAATTAATGAAGTTAACTAATGAACTACCTGGGTGCTGGTTGGAGAACCATGGTGGGTGGCTACTCAGGGGGTCCATTTCCATGGTCCATATCTATGGTAATCGCCCTTGGTGGAAGCGCACAATTATGGAAAGTCAACCAGGCTTAAAGAGATTGTAGACGCACCTTGCTTAGTAGCTTCCAGTGCAACCACAAATCATATGGGCTCTGTCTTGACCATATAAGTTGCGAGACCCCGAGATCCGCGTGACCGGCAGATATAGGGTGATATGTGGGGATGGGTCCGCTTTATGGATTTTGGGGAATTTCTTCTGATAGGTCTCGTCTCGGTCTTCTCTTTTCCATTTCATAATTGGGTGACACGGACGAGTGAATGATTGGGTCTTGTGGTGAAAGTGCACACCCTCTCGAGAGTTAAAACTAAGTATACTTAGCCGTGTCCCCGGTTATGGATATTTGAGCAACTAAACAGGGCAGATGTTGAAGATCTCCTCATCGCAATTTGTTTAATAAAATTTGATGGGTGAACAAGGGTTTGGGAGAGCTCAACGCTTTCTATCGGTGGTGCTCGTTGTGAGTAGTTTTCAAAGTAGTTCACCGTTTTCTATCGGTGGTACTCTTTGTTGTAAAAGGTGTTCACTGTTTTCTATCAGTGGTACTCGTTGTCTAAGATGAAAATTTGTTTTTATAAATGATAGGATGTCAGAACCTGGATTCAGACTTCACAAAGAAGACGTACCAGTTGGGCCACACAACTAGGGGCATACTGGGTGTACCAATCCCAGGAAAAAGCAGGCTGGTTCGGCATGGATCATCGGCCTACAGCTCCTAGCGAACCCAGCGTCACGTACGTCTCGCGATTGCGCACGAAGGAAATCCAAAATCCTACCAATTCGTTTACTTCAAACATACATACATTGTATACGAATCGGTTTGGAAACATAATGGAAATCACATGATAAACCTAAGACACAAAGAAAGGAAATAAATATCCAAAGCTCTCACTGAGCAAAAATAGCGAATATCGCCAAGCAGAGGACACATGTCCCAACATTACATCATTCAGCGGAAACATGCCGGTCTGAGTACAGACAAGAAGCAAATAGGCACAAGGCCGAAACGAAAAGAGAAGGCCCATCCACGCGGTCCACCAGGAAGAAGCCCAGGGGAACTCTAACTACTCGTCGTAGATCTCGTCGTCGAACTCCACGTAGTAGCCACCCACCTGGTCGTACGGAGTCTCCTCAACTGTACACCAGAGTCCGTGAATGGGTCAATACACCAGAGTGTATCGAACAAGCTAGAGCTAACAAGTTACAAAACTGAAAGACCCAAAGTATGGGGTTTGGTGGACTTAGCGGCAGCAGCAATAGCAACCTAATAGAGACAAACTACAACTTCCTTCTAATTAGAGAGGGATAAGAGAGCGCATAAGTAACCATCTACCACTAACACCAATCATAACCCATTCTCGGATTAACCCCCTCAACCAAGTATGCGGAAGCAATTCGGGAAAACTCACACATTGAACAGTTTTAGTTACCATTTATTGTGAAAGTAATTATATATTACTAGTCATGTAATTAACAATGATTAGGTGTAAGTTGTCTATGATCTTATTAGCCAGCATCATCACAAGTCGTCCATAGCTGTGGACACGGCTCATCGATAAGATTATACCCTCCAGGGGTGCACTACTGTACCCATACTCGCATGATCAACCCAGTCAAAAACATTAGGGCCTCTCAACACGACTCATTCCTTCACTACAACAAGTCCAAGTGCCACCCATATGAGTTGTTACCCGCGTCAGGAGTCCGACCGAATATCAATTGCGGACTCATTAGTTTGTGTCCACGCGCCATGCGGCTCAAACCACAGTAGGAATTGTCCGCTTCGCGCGCACCACCCCTATATGACCCCCCATATCACTTACCTCTCATCAATCATCATTATCATGCACATGCATATGAGCAAATGGAAAACCCGAACTACTTGCGGCACATGGACAAGCTGAAGATCCGTTCAAAGTCGAGTGGGGCTCCATAGGGCCTCCCACAAGTGGTTAGTGCCATCAAAATTGGATCCGAGGACAAAATCTCAGTTCCTAGGTCGACCCTTAGCAGAACAAAGCACCTCGCAAAGCCTTCCGCCGGTGCCTTATCTTATAATTATAATACCCCAACGGAAGATATCATTTTATTAAAGTAGAACAATATATCATACTAAGCAAGTGGAATAAAAGACAGACGGACGACTCGCACAATGAACGCTAAGCATGCGCTCCGACTCGCAAGACCAATAGATAAACATGCAAGGGGTTATGAGTTGTGGGGATAAAGCTGTATAGACTGCAGGATAAACATGTGATGGGATCATGACAAAAGAATCGAATACTGATCAACGGCAAGTATGAAAACCAAACAACCTATAACAGGTTAGCAATAGCTTGCCTGGCAGCTCGTGGCCCGGCACAAAAGCTGGAACCTCAGGGACGAAAGTACCGGCAGCAGACACGTCGTCGTGTACCCATAGAAGAGATAAACATAGACAATAGGAAACATAATCAATACATGGAAATGCGCAAACAATTGATGGTGCATGACATGGCAAGATGCAATACAAGATGCACTTAATCCAAATCAAGCGGGAATGCAATCCCGACAATTAATAATTAAGTTCAAGTTATTTAACTACACATCAAATTAAATGTTTATTAACATGACAAGACATGGCATAGATGATATAATCAAATTAAATGGAATAGGGCATTATATATTTATTACCCCACACATTCCATATTTAATTATTTAGTTGCATTTGTTAATTTAAACTAAGCAATAAAATTAAGCGATGCAAAATGGCATAAGAATGGCATATTAATATTCATTGCATTTTTCTGATAATAAAACATATAAATATTATTATATTTGGAGGTATTAAACTAAAGTTATTAATGTTTTAGGTCTAGGTGTGTTTCTGTAATTAACGGGGACCTGTTGGTGATGGAAAAGTTTCTGGTAGGGGCTCCTGTGCAAAAAACAGAGAGCCAGGGCGCTCTGTGCAATTAGCAGCGAAGAAAACTCTTCTGGGATTTTCTCACCGTGCTGAGATCTACCCCAAGAGGCTGACGAGCGGGGCCAGGGATGACTGGGCGCTGCGGGCTCCCGCGGTCACTGACCGGTGGGACCCACGTGTATGTGTGTGCGGAAAAAATAAAAGGATGTTCTTTTATTCCAATGTGGCCGTGGGAAACTCAAACTCGCGACGCGGCGAGCGAGCGAGCAAAGCGCTGCTAGCCAGTAGGTTAGGTTAGTGTTGTTGTAAGTTTAGCGAAGATTTCTTTTTAACATTTAAAGGTTCTGTTTTTGACTGTCGAAAATGAAACTCAAGGAATAGAGAGCAGTGGCGGACGGATTCGGCCGGCGGCGAACTCGATTCGGCGGCGCTAGGCGTCCGCGAGGGTGTGCGTGTGTGAGGGAGGTGTGGCGGTTCCGTCTTCGTGCTTGGATGTAAAGAAGGAGGCTCGGAGCCTCGTGTTCGTGTGCGACTACGTGCGGGTGCGCCGTGTCCGCGATGGTGCCGACTCCGGCATGGTCGAATTCCGGCGACAAAGGGGGAAACGGAGGGGAAAAGAGAGGGGACCGCGGCGGCTCACCGAGGGCGAGTCGATGGCAAGCGGAGGGAGGCAGGAGATGCCGGAGTGGAGCAGACGGTGCAGGTGACGTCGAGGCGGAGCTACGGACGCGTCGGGGAAGAAGAAGCTGTGGCGTTTCCCTTGCGTTCTGCTTGCGTCGAGGAAGGAGAGGGCGACGCCGGGCAGCTCCTGGCGCGAGGAAGGAGGCAAGGGGGCACGGGTTCACGCCGGAAGAGAGCTGGATGTCCCGGACTCCATGGCAACGGCGGAGGCGTGAGGAGCAGGCGGCGACGGGGAAAGGGAGATCTAGGGTTGCCGGGTGTGCTGCGGATTAAAAGGAGAGGAGAGGGAGCAGTGGGGGCGCTCGGGGGGGGGGGGGGGGGAGCTGTAGTGACTGGCGCCATGGCTGTGACCTGGAAAGCGAGCTCCCGTACGGAGAAGAAGGAGAGGGCCGGGGGATCGAGCTGGGCTGGAGTTGGGCCAGGGTTGGCCCACTTCGGCCATATCTCTTATTCTTCTCTGTTTTTTATTCCTTCTTTTCTGTTTTTGTATTTTAAAACAAAATAGAAAAGGAAATGAGATAAAATCTTTTGGCAATTTTTTATAGTTTTCAAAATAGACAATTTAATTTACTGGTTTAAATTATTGTAAAGATTTTGAAACTTCAAAATTGAATTTATTTGAATTTAAATGTGGAATTTAAATTTGAATGCAACCACTTAATTAAATGCAAGACAAAATAAATGATGCCATGATGTTTTTCTTTATTGCACAAACAAACATACATTCTAGGAAGGTTTTACATTTGGGATGTTACAACACTCCCCCCTTAAAGGAATCACGCCCCGAGATTCTTCATGGAGCAACGAAGAGGTCGGGATACTCGGCACGGAGGTGGTCTTCGCGTTCTAATGTAGCTTCCTTGTCAGAATGATGAGACCATTGGACCTTGTAGAACTTGACATTGTTGTTACGGGTGCGACGTTCAACTTCATCAAGAATGCGAATAGGTTGTTCCACATAAGAGAGATCTTCTCGAAGTTCAATTGATCCATGATCAATTGCACGTCCTGGATCTTGGAAGCACTTCTTGAGTTGTGACACGTGGAAGACATCGTGCACTTTGGAGAGGTTTGGAGGAAGTTCCAGATGGTAGGCCAATTCACTACGCCTTGAAAGAACGTTGAAAGGCCCAACATAACATGGAGCAAGTTTGCCATTGATGCCAAAGCGTTGCGTGCCTCTCAGAGGAGTGACACGAAGGTAAGCTTGCTCACCAGGTGCATAGACCATGTCCCTGTGCTTGCTATCATAATAGCTTTTTTGCCGAGACTAGGCAATCTACAGATTGTCACGAATGATGCGAACCTTTTCTTCAGTCTCCTGGATGATGTCAGGGCCAAAGAATTGACGTTCACCAGCTTGAGACCAATTCATAGGAGTTCAGCATTCCCTCCCATAGAGAGCTTCGAAGGGAGCCATGCCTAGACTTGCTTGTAAGCTGTTGTTGTAGGAGAACTCAACATATGGAAGGCAATCCTCCCATTTCATGCCAAAAGAGATAACACAAGCTCTGAGCATATCTTCCCGAATTTGATTCACCCTTTCAAACTGTCGACTTGTCTGCAGATGGTAAGCGGTGCTGAACAGAAGTTTGGTACCCAAGGCTTTCTGAAAGCTATCCCAAAATCGAGAAGTGAAGATACTTCAACGATCTGAGCTTATTGCTAGAGGAACACCATGTAAAGGAACCAGTCTTGTCATATAGAGTTCTGCCAACTGACTAGCTGAGACCGTCTCTTTGACTTGGAAGAAGTGAGCCACTTTGGAGAGATGATCAATGACAACAAAGATTGCATCGTTGCCTTTCTTGGACTTTCGAAACCCAGTAACGAAGTCCATCTCGATCTTGTCCCATTTCCACTCAGGAATTTGCAGTGGTTGAAGAAGTCCAGGTGGTCTCCGATGTACTGCCTTGACACGATAGCAAACATCACATTGAGACACATAGCGAGAAATTTCATGCTTCATCCTGGTCCACCAATAGATTTGCTTGAGATCCTGGTACATCTTTGTGTTGTCAGGGTGGATAGAAAACGGAGTATCATGAGCCTCCTTTAGAATCAGCTCTCTTAAGCTGTCAATCTTGGGCACTACAATGCGTCCTTCAAAGAGCAAGGTACCCTTGTCATCGAGAGAGAAACTCTTGTACTTATCCTTGCCGATGTTGACTTTGATATTCTTGACACCAGAATCACGCAACTGTGCGGCACGGATTTTATCCTCAAGTGTAGGAGTGGCAATCAAGTTTGCAAGATAACCAGAAGGAACCTCTTGGAGATTGAGCTTATTGAATTCTTCGTGAAGAGGAGGTGGGATGTCCTTAACCATGAGGTTGTTGCAATAGGACTTGCGACTAAGAGCATCATCCATCACATTAGCTTTGCTTGGAGTGTAAGAGATGGTGAGATCGAAATCTGAGAGTTTCTCAAGCCACCTTGTTTGCCTGAGGTTCAAATCTGGTTGAGTGAATAGATATTTGAAACACTTGTGGTCGGTGAAGATCTCACAGCTGTGCCCCAACAAATAAGGTCTCCAAACCTTTAGGGCATACATGATTTCTGCAAGTTCAAGGTCATGTGTAGGATAGTTGAGCTCATGAGGCTGCAACTGACGAGATGCATAAAGCCACAACTTTGCGTTCTTGCATGAGGACTGCACCTAGTCCTTGAAGAGATGCATCACAGAAGATTTGGAAAAGTTTGGAAGTGTCCGGGCCAACTAGAACAGGAGTAGAAGTGAGTTTAGCTTTCAAGAGATTGAAACTCTCATCACACTTTGGAGTCCAAAGGAACTTTCTATCCTTCCTAGTAAGATCGGTGAGAGGCTTTGCGATTTTGGAGAAGTTCTCAACAAATCGACGGCAATAGCTAGCCATGCCAAGGAAGCTCTTGACTTGTTTCACCGTTGTAGGAGGCAACCATTCAACAATGGCCTTCACTTTTTCTGGATCAACAGAAATGCCTTCAGAAGAGATGACATGACCAAGGTAGAATACTTTAGGAAGCCAGAATTCACACTTGGAGAACTTGACGTAGAGACGATGTTCTCGGAGTTTCAACAAGATAAGACGTAGATGTTCTTCGTGTTCTTCCTAGGTTTTGGAATATGTAAGAATGTCATCGAGATAGACTACCACAAACTTGTCGAGGTATTCCATGAAAACGAAGTTCATGAGACGTGAGAAAGTCGCCGGAGCATTTGTGAGACGGAAGGACATGACAGTGTATTCGTAGATACCATAACGAGTGGTGAAAGCTGTCTTTGGAATGTCTTCTTTGCGGATCTTGATCTGGTGATAACCTGACCTCAAGTCCAACTTGGAGAAAACCTTAGCACCAGCAAGTTGATCAAACAGGTCATTGATGCGAGGAAGGGGATATTTGTTCTTGATGGTTTTCTTGTTCAGAGGACGGTAGTTAACAACTAGTCGCTCAGCTGTGTCCCTCTTTTTGACAAACAGAGTAGGAGAACCCCAAGGAGAAGTACTAGGTTTGATGTGACCTTTACTTTTCAACTCTTCGAGCTGTCTCTTAAGTTCAACCAGTTCCTTGGGGCCCATTTTGTAAGGACGTTTGGAGATAGGAGCAGTGCCTGGTTCTAGTTCAATGACGAACTCCACGGCTCTATCAGGCGGCATACCTGGCAATTCTTCAGGAAAGACGTCAGGATAGTCTCGGACCATCGGTATAGCTTCTATGGCAGGAAGATGATCAACATTGAGAGCGAAAAGCTGAGCTGAAGAGGTTTGGTTTGGAGAATAGACTATCTGTCCAGAAGGATGATCAAGGGTTACAGTCTTTGGGGAACAGATCTTAGCTTGATTGGCCTTCAACCAATCCATGCCTAGAATGACATCAATGTCTGAATTGCCGAGAATTATTAGAGATGCCAAGAACATGTGGCCTCCAAATTGGATTTCATTCTCGTGGCTTATCTTGGAAGAGTACATCTGAACACCGGGGAAAGTGACGCTAAGACCATTGGACATAGATCATTCAGGTCAAATAACACCTTAGCAGGAATATGATTTATAGGGAGTATACCAAGAACAACTTCTTGAGCTTCCTCTGCTTCTTCGGCCCTGATGTGGTTCACCCGTGCAACACGTGTCGGAGGCCTGTTGTTGGGGACGAAAGGCCTAGTCGGGGCAGGTGCACGAACCATCGCCTGAGTTGGAGCAGGGCGAGGTGGTGGAGGAAGGCGGTTCTCCGGGCAATTGTTGGAGTAGTGGCCCGTTTGCCCGCACTTGTAGCAGGTCACGTTGGGGCGAGCACCCGTTGGCCTTGGCGGTCCTCCGAAGCCCCTCGTAGCAAGAGCCGGGTTTGATGGGCGAGGCGGGAGTCCTGGAGGTCCTGGCACGTAGGTAGCTCGTGCGAAGGCGCTGTTGGGCACCCAGATCCGACGCTTCTGAGTAGGAGCGGTGGCGATTGAGGATGAAGAAGAGTTGCTCTCACGAGAGTGCTTGCACGAATCCTCGAAGATCTTGCGCCCATGCTCCTCATTGAGCGCGATGTTGACGAGGTCCTCGAAGTTATCAATGTTGACGAGGTTCAGCTTGTACTCGAGCGCGGGGTTGAAACCCTTGCGGAACTTGGCCATCTTCTTGGTCTCAGAGTTCACCTAATCTCCAGCGTAATGAGCAAGGCGATTGAACTCGCCGTTGTACTCCATCACGTCCATCTTTCCTTGCGTCAGCGAGTTAAACTGCCCGCGCATCCTGTCCATGAGACCTTGTGGGATGTGGTGGCGGAGGAAGGCTGTCTTGAAATCCCCCCAAGTGGTAACCACCCCGGGAGCTCTCATAGCTTGGAAGTACTCCCACCATGAGGCAGACTTGCCCCTAAGCAGGTAGGACACGTAAGCCACCTTGTCTTGCTCAGCCACGTGGGCGATAGCAAGGGTCCTTTCCATCTCGCGAAGCTAATCATCAGCTTCCAGAGGCTCAGTGGGGGAAGCAAAGTTCCTTGGGCCCAGACTGAGGAAGTCCTTGACGGTCACACATGCATTGCCTTCATTGCGATGCCCCTGGTTGTTCTGGTAAGCTTGATGCTCAGCCATTTGAGCCAGGACTTGGGTCATCTGCCCAAGCAACTCAGTGATCGGTGGTGGCTCACTGCCCTCCGCATTGCGGTTGTTCCTGGTGTTCGTCATCCTGGAGACATTGGATATTAGAACAACAACAAGATATGTAATGCCGGGGAAGAAAAACTTGCAAAGTAGAATTGTTGCTCAGAAAACAGTTACAAAATGTAGGATAACAAGGATAAAAGCTTCTCATAGAAAAGGATCACAACATGACACTTAGTTAGCTATCAGTACAACCACCAAGGTTTCAATACAACAAGGATAGCTACTAGTACATAGTTAACCATCCGTACAACCAACACGGTTTCAGTACAACAAGGACAACTACTATTACAAAGGAAGAGATACATCGTGAAGACTAGCTCGCACTTCCCTCAGAAGGCGAATCTATGTACCCCTCTCTGTTGTGGCGATGGGTGTAACGGCGATCAAAGTACGTGTGGTACTCTGGCACAACAGGAAGTATCTCGCAGAAGTAGGCATCTAGCGTCTGTCTCTCGTATAGCAATGGTCCGACGTGGTCTGGAGAAGTAGTGAGCAGTGAACCACGCTCTGGAGTGTGTCCGCCCATAGCAGATAGGCAATTCAGTGGTGGAAGCTGGAACCTCGAGTACGCGTCCTGTGTGACGTTCCCCCTGTCGTACTGACCGAGGTGAGAGAGTGCCCTCTGAAGCTGCTCACGGACTGCTGCTAGCTCCAAGCGTAGAGCTGTAGCGACTGAGTCCGAAAACTGGCCAAACTGAGCGGTCCTGTCGAGAGCGTCGGTCTCGTACTGAGATCTGTGTAGAAGAAGTATGGAACGTAGCAGAACGGAGGGTAGTTGAAACAGTAGTAGTCCATACGGAGAGTCACATCTGCGTCATAAGCTGCCAAGTGTACTGCCATGTCCAAACTGGAAGCTGCAGTCTCGTACTTGTGCATAGTACCACCATCATCTCCCCTGATCCGAACTATAACTCTGTACAAGGTCTGTCCGAAATCCAATGGGATCTCAAACACCTGGTACTCTGGAAGCCAGCGGAACCCAAGATAGTCAACCATGCCTTTGAGAAGCCTCGGGAAACCGGTAGTCCGCTCGCACTGCGTCATACGTACCACCTGGTAGTGCGCCATCTACATAGCAGTTCAAAGTAGAAGTTAGCCACCGGAAACAAAAGGATTGATTGCACATAATAGATTGTACAATGACCAAGAGATGATTCAAGTGGAAGGATATGATTGATTCAAGAATGAAGCTGAACATAGCCGAAGAGGTTGATAACTGCCAAAATGAAAAACAACCTTCAAACCCCTGCAACTATGGTACTACGGAAACCCAGAACACGTGATCTCCTAGTATTGAAATTTTAGGTGAGAAGGAAAAACATCGTAACACTTCCTTACCAGAAGAACAGGGAGGGTGGCGTGGGGAAAGGAATAAAAGAACAAAATTCCTACTCTCACATTTAAGATTTTCCTGATAACTACAAAATATTTTTCTAGACTCAAACAACGACCAGTAGAAGGGAACCTGAGGGCGTTTAGGCTATGATACCAACTGTCAGACCCTGGATTCAGACGTCACAAAGAAGACGTACCGATTGGGGCACACAACTAGGAGCATACTAGGTGTACCAATCCCAGGAAAAAGAAGGCAGGCTCGGCATGGATCATCAGCCTACAACTCCTAGAGATCCCAACGTCACGTATGTCTCGCGATTGCGCACAAAAGAAATCCAAAATCCTACCAATTCGTATACTTCAAACATACATACACTATATACGAATCGGTTTGGAAACAGAATGGAAATCACAGGATAAACCTAAGACACAAAGAAAGGAAATTAATATCTAAAGCTCTCACTGAGCAAAAATAGCGAATATCACCAAGCAGAGGACACATGTCCCAACATTACATCATTCAGCGGAAACATGCCGGTCTGAGTACAGACAAGACAAGAAGCAAATAGGCACAAGGCCGAAACGAAAAGAGAAGGCCCATCCACGCGGTCCACCAGGAAGAAGCCCAGGGGAACTCTAACTACTCGTCGTAGATGTCGTCGTCGAACTCCACGTACTAGCCACCCACCTGGTCGTACGGAGTCTCCTCATCTGCAGAGAAAACCACAGCCTGCGAACGGGTCAATACACCAGAGCGTATCGAACAAGCTAGAGCTAACAAGTTACAAAACTGAAAGATTCCCAAAGTATGGGGTTAGGTGGACTTAGCGACAGCAACACTAGCAACCTAATAGAGACACGCTACAATTTTCGTCTAATTAGAGAGGGATAAGAGAGCGCATAAGTAACCATCTACAACTAACACCAATCATAACCCATTCTCGGATTAACCCCCTCAACCAAGTACGAGCAAGCAATTCGGGAAAACTCACACATTGAACAGTTTTAGTTACCATTTATTGTGAAAGTAATTATATATTACTAGTCATGTAATTAACAATGATTAGGTGTAAGTTGTCTATGATCTTATTAGCCAGCATCATCACAAGTCGTCCATAACCTGGACACGGCTCATCGATAAGATTATACCCTGCAGGGGTGCACTACTGTACCCATACTCGCATGATCAACCCAGTCAAAAACATTAGGGCCTCTCAACATGACTCATTCCTTCACTACAACAAGTCCAAGTGCCACCCATATGAGTTGTTACCCGCGTCAGGAGTCCGGCCGAATATCAATTGCAGACTCATTAGTTTGTGTCCATGCGCCATGCGGCTGAAACCACAGTAGGAATTGTCCGCTTCGCGCGCACCACCCCTATATGACCCCCCATATCACTTACCTCTCATCAATCATCATTATCATGCACATGCATATGAGCAAATGGAAAACCCGAACTACTTGCGACACATGGACAAGCTGAAGATCCGTTCAAAGTCGAGTGGGGCTCCATAGGGCCTCCCACAAGTGGTTAGTGCCATCAAAATTGGATCCGAGGACAAAATCTCAGTTCCTAAGTCGACCCTTAGCAGAACAAAGCACCTCGCAAGGCCTTCCGCCGGTGCCTTATCTTTTAATTATAATACCCCAACAGAAGATATCATTTTATTAAAGTAGAACAATATATCATACTAAGCAAGTGGAATAAAAGACAGACGGACGACTCGCACAATGAACGCTAAGCATGCGCTACGACTCGCAAGGCCAACAGATAAACATGCAAGGGGTTATGGGTTGTTGGGATAAAGCTATATAGGCTACAGGATAAACATGTGATGGGATCGTGAATAAAGAATTGAATACTAGGGTAGCAGAGATCAACGTCAAGTATGAAAACCAAACAGGCTGTAACGGTTAGCAATAGCTTGCCCGGCAGCTCGTGGCCCGGCACAAAAGCTGGAACCTCAGGGACGAAAGTACCGGCAGCAGTCATGTCGTCGTCTACCCAGAGAAGAGCAAAACATAGACAATAGGAAACATAATCAAGACATGGAAATGCACAAAGAATTGATGGTGCATGATATGGCAAGATGCAATACGAGATGCACTTAATCCAAATTAATTAAGCGGGAATGCAATCCCGACAATTAATAATTAGGTTCAAGTTATTTAACTACACATCAAATTAAATGTTTATTAACATGGCTAGACATGGCATAGATGATATAATCAAATTAAATGGAATAGGGCATTATATATTTATTACCCCACACATTCCATATTTAATTATTTAGTTGCATTTGTTAATTTAAACTAAGAAATAAAATTAAGTGATGCAAAATGGCATAAGAATGGCATATTAATGTTCATTGCATTTTTCTAACAATAAAACATTTAAAGATTATTTTATTTGGAGTTATAAAACTAAAGTTATTAATGTTTTAGGTCTAGGGGTGTTTCTGCAATTATCAGGGACCTGTTGGTGATGGAAAAGTTTTTGGTAGGGGCTCTTGTGCAAAAAACAGAGAGCCATGGGGCTCTGTGCAATTAGCAGCGCATAAAACTCTTCTGGGCTTTTCTCACCGTGCTGAGATCTACCCCGAGAGGCTGACGAGTGGGGCCAGGGCTGACTGGGCGCTGCGGGCTCCCGCGGTCACTGACCGGTGGGACCCGCGTGTCAGTGTGAGCGGAAAATAAAATAAAAGGATGGCCTTTTATTCCAATGAGGCCGTGGGAAACTCGAACTCGCGACGCGGCGAGCGAGCGAGCAAAGCGCTGCTAGCCAGTAGGTTAGGTTAGTGTTGTTGTAAGCTTTAGCGAAGATTTCTTTTTAACAGGTAAAGGTTCTATTTTTGACTATCCAAACTGAAACTCAAGGAACAGAGAGCAGTGGCGGATGGATTCGGCCGGCGGTGACCTCGATTCGGCGGCGCTGGGCGTCCGCGAGTGTGTGCGTGGGTGCGGGAGGTGTGGCGATTCTGTCTTCGTGCTTGGAAGTAAAGAAGGAGGCTCGGAGCCTCGTGTTCGTGTGCGACTAAGTGCGGGTGCGCCGTGTCCGCGATGGTGCCGACTCTGGCATGGTCGAATTCCGGCGACAGATGGAGAAAACGAAGGGGAAAAGAGAGGGGACCGCGACGGCTCACGAAGGGGGAGTCGATTGCGAGCGGAGGAGGCAGGGGATGACGGAGTGGAGCAGACGGTGCAGGTGACGTCGAGGCGGAGCTACGGACACGTCGGGGAAGAAGAAGATGCGGTGTTTCCCTTGCGTTCTGCTTGCATCAAGGAAGGAGAGGGCGACGCCGGGCAGCTCCTAGCGCGAGGAAGGAGGCAGGGGGGCACAGGGTCACGCCGGAGAAGAGCTCGATGTCCCGGAATCCATGGCAACGGCGAAGGCGTGATGAGCAGGCGGCAGCGGGGAAGGGGAGATCTAGGGTTAGGGTTGCAGGTTGCGCTGCGGATTAAAAAAAGAGGAGAAGAAGCAGTGGGGGCGCTCGGTGGGGGCGAGCTGCAGTGAATGGCGCCTTGGCCGTGATCTGGAAAGCGAGCTCCCGTACGGAGAAGAAGACAAGAAGGAGAGGGCCGGGGATCGAGCTAGGCCGGAGTTGGGCCAGGGTTTGGCCCACTTCGGCCAGATCTCTTTTTCTTCTCTGTGTTTATTTTTTCTTTTTATTTCTTTTCTGTTTTCCTATTTTAAAACAAAATAGAAAAGGAAATGAGATAAAATCTTTTGGCAAATTTTTATAGTTTTCAAAATGGACAATTTAATTTACTGGTTTGAATAATTGTAAAGATTTTGAAACTTCAAAATTGAATTTATTTGAATTTAGATGTGGAATTTAAATTTGAATACAACCACTTAATTAAATGCAAGACAAAAGAAATGATGCCATGATGTTTTTCTTTATTTCACAAACAAACATACATTCTAGGAAGGTTTTACATTTGGGATGTTACATAGGACAAAACTGGCTTTATGCAAATCAGCCTCAAACTCCACCGAGCCAAATATGCATGTAGATATAGTCTTAGTAATTTTTGCTATAAAGTGTCAACTTGCCACCACAATTCAATTGTGCTAACCCAATATAGTTTGGGCTGCAACTCACCATTGCAGGACCCTCTGACGAGGAGTAAGGATTGTTAGAATCGCGAGTCTCCAACCAACATGCCTTTCCTGTGCCACATAATGAAGATGGAGCTCACTTTATCCATTTGCTTTCCGCTGTGTGTTTATTTCGGTTTGATCTAGCCATGGGCTATGCACCTTGTATCGAACCCTTTATTTCTGGATCATCGTGTAATGAATATTGATGCAATGTTATGGTATTTCATCTTAAAATGTGTGTGCTAGCAAGTCGATCCAGGGACTAGCACTATACACAGGAGGTCGCTACCTTATATTAAGGGGTGCCTTGACAGATGGTATCACAACACTGTGTTGCCTGTAGGTTCGTGACCCTATGTTTGGAACAGAAATAGGAAAAGATCTTAGGAATACAAAAATATATTTATTGCTTATTTAAATAAAAAATATATTCATCTTTCCTCATACTCTAATCTATTACACATCCTTCTAAATGTCTTCTCTCGTTTATAGATTTCCAGCCTCATAGACTCACTCAAGAAAAGACTAGTGTTTACCATGACTTTGGAATGTGAAACTGAGTTCCCAAAAGTACTTAAGGAGAGTATGAAGACCATGGGATTTAATGGAGAAGCAGTTTACAAAGGATTCCCTGTAACGGATGAATACCAAGAATACTGGTGGGTAGAATTACACTTGTATCAGGATAAAGAAGACGACCACAAGATAACTTGACGATGGATGTTCACCAATAGAGTACTGGAAACATCATTCTTTGATGCAGCACGAAGAGCAGCTTGGAGGGCCATCGAGGAGCTTTCAAAGAGAATTAGGTTAAGAATGCACAATACTCAAGGATACCTCAAAGATGTGGAAAAATAACTTGAAGAACTTAAAAAGGAGATAGAGAAGACCAATGGCTTGAAGACCCATGTGAGCCAGTTGGGAACTGACATGGTGAATATGGCCTTGGAACTATGTAATCAAGAAGACCAGATGCATGCCAAGAATGGCCAGATTTCATCAATGAAGTAAAAGTATTGATCTCTGAAGAATCATTGCACTAAGTCCATGAAGGATAAGAAGACAAGGAAGTGCATTACTTTATTTCCTTAGATCAGACCACCATTTAATTAGAACTACGATATCGTGTTAGTGTATTGATCATACCAACTCAGGTTGTATGACAATAGTAGACTTGTTGTTTGTGTCTGAACCTTATTGCTTGATGTTTGATAGATGTTGATTGTAAAACGAATTGTCTTGAATCTACTGTGTTAGGGTAGGATCCTTCCTTAGTACCTTTCTACCTCTACTCATCTATGCTAAACCCAATCAGATGCTTCACCAAACTACCAAAAGCAATGAGATGCCAATAGCAATGCAATTACTTCTAGAGACTCAGAATAAGTTGATGCAACTGATGGCCCAGAATCAAGTCAACAACCCCAATAAGGAGTTACCTCCGGGATGGCATCAGCTGTTGTATAGTAAAATTCAAATAGTACATATGATATATCATACTATAAAGGCCAATGACGGCAATCAACTGTAAATAAACAATGACAACCAGGAGATCCAAGAGGAGATGATGAAAACACCTAGAGCCTGCAAGACTTGTGGGGAAATCGGACACACTTCCAAAGAATGTAAAGATGAGTGGCCTCATTTGGATGCAACCTGTTCAGCTGAGGAATACTACACCACTCAAGTGACATGCTTTTTGTGTGAAGGAGACATACATGTTCCAGCTGAGTGTGAACTCTACCCCATAGTACAACAAGTTAGTCGACAAGTCAGGGAGGGAATGCACCAGAATTTGAAGAATATATTTGAAGAACAAGAAAAGAAGGGTAAGCGCAAGCGCAAGCAAGATGTTAGTCAAGTAGACTGCCACAAGTGCGAAGGACTCGGACATTATTCATGGTACTGCCTAGAGAAGAAGATTGGCAATATGATCGAACCCGATCTATTACAGAAAATAATTATGGATCATACTAAGGAAAATAATAAGGCCAGAATCAATACACAACCTAACACATCCAAAGGCACAACCAAATGTTGCTATTCATGTGAAGAAGAAGGACATTTTTCTCGAGATTGTCCCAACAAGCGAACAAGATATCATCCATAGTAGTACAATATGATAAGCAGGATACATAAGGTCTGTTGGCCTAGGAAAGACCTAAGAAGAAGAGAAACCTGAGATAGATCATTTGCTTCGGGTGCAAAAAGGAAGGACATTACATCAGTGACTGTCTAGAAGGGAAATCCAAGAATAGCGACAACATCGTTTGCACAAAACGAGACTTTTGCCACGTCACTTGCTCAGAATGTAAGTACAAGGGACACTGGGCTGATAAATGTCCAGAGAAGAAACATCAAAACTGCCAAGGAAAGAAGTTTAAGGAATGCCCCGACAACTCCCACAAGAAAGACATCAGTCATGTGATTTGTTACAAATGCAAAGAAACATGGCACTATGCTAGTGGATGTCCTGAGAAGATGAAGAATAAGTTACTCAATGGGTCAAGCGGTGAAAAGTAAGTTCCTAATCAATTCTTTAGCCACATAACACCTGGATGCTAGTACATGCTATGTTTTGGAATATAGAATGAATCAAGCATCACCCAACAACTAAAGTCTACTCAACAAACATTTATGAACTCCTATGTGACCTTGTTTGAAGCCAGAAGTCTAGATTCCCTATGGAAGTTTTCTTTTAACGGTGGTAGCCCACCCAGTCGTCCTAACCCTGGATATCCAAACCCGTCTTTCTTTCAAGCCTTCTCGAATCTCGGGACGAGATTCTTTTTAAGGTTGGTAGTCTGTAACATCCCAAAATTTTGGAATGTTTTAAAAAAAAGCACTAAAATTTAAAACTTTCATTTTCTTTTAAAATAAATCATCAATAGTCAAGAAAACTAAATAAAAGGGATTCTTATGATTTATTCAAAATTATTATGATATCAATTGAATCCAGCAAACTCTATTTTCAAAATTGAGCATTGTGCTTTAAATAAATATTCTAAATACTTCTTAAACCCTAACACCATATTTGTAAAGTACTACAAATTATTTACAGTATTCCGATTCCAAAATTATTTTGGTTAATTTAAATAATTCAAAACAATATATTTGGATTCTTAAATAAACCCTGGGTCGATATTTATATTCACAAAACTATTTGGGACATCCTCTATTTTTAAAATATGGATTGATTCAAGTGTTTGATTTGAAATGGGTTTGGATAGATTTGATTTAAACATTTGCATTTGTGAAAGTTTCTTAATTTTACTAAGACTCAAATTCCTTCAATAAAACTCTATTTTAAATTTGCCAAAATGTGTCAAATTAAATTATTCAAAGATGTCACAATTTGAAAAGTTTGAAAACATGTGTACGAATGTTTTAATTGAAATATAAGATTTTTACAAAACTATGGAAATTGGTTTGAACTTATTTGGATAAATAAAATAAATATATAAGATAAATAAAAGAAAAGAAAAGAATCAGACAAAGAAAAATATGAATAAGGCCGAGCCCAGTGCTTACAAGCCGCCCTTGTAGCTTAGACTAGCCCACCAGCAGCCTAGCACGGCCCAGTCCCGACTTCTCTCCTCTCTCTCTCTCACCGATAGGTGGGGACCACCTGTCAGCTTCTTCCTCCTCCAACTACCCACGACCAGGCCACGCCCTGCAAGACCTCGCCCCACTCTGCTGCTCTCCCCACTACCCAGATCCCTCAAACGGAACCCCGACTCCCTCCTTTAAGTCCCCATGACCCCAGCCTTCTTTCCCCTCTCACCCCCTCCGATTTGTCACCCCTGGCCATTGGAATTTACTCGACGAAGCCGCACGGTACCGCCGCCGCGATTATTCAAATCCGGTGAGGGGAGCCTCTACCGAAGCTCGAGATCGTGCCCCTCCTAATTCACACGCTAGTGCGCACCTCCTGATGCCCTTCTTGTCCACGCAGAAATTCGAGCGGAACATCCGCACCCGAAAGTCGTCGGAGTTCGGATCCTCCGTCCGTGTGTCCCAGCTGCTTCCCGACGAGTTCGACGACGCCGCCGCCCTCATCGAGTTCTCCGTGCCGAGCCGCGCCTCCCCGTCTCCTCCACGAGGCCGGAGACCCTCTCCGTCGCCGTCTCCACCCCCGCCCGAGCCGCCGGCCACCAAGCCTCCATTTTCCGGCGAAGTCCACCGTCAGGGTATGGTCAACGATCCCGAGCCCTCTGATTTCTATCCAACGACCATGATTAGATCACCTAACGAACCAGTATCAGCCAATCGCAACACGCCACGTCACCGAGACCCTCTGGATTTATTTTTGAATAAAATTTAAATGGTAGTTTTGCAGAAAAGTCCCTGCCCCTTATTTTAATCAATACTTTTAAACCACAACTCCAAATTGGACAAATATTTTCGGATACTTTAGGATATGTCTAATAATGTTGCACTGTTAAAATTAATTTGTAGCAATGTCATTTTCATTTAAAAAAATCAGAAACCCTAATTGTATATTTTTAATATAGTTTAAATTCTATTAACCTTATTAAATTGTTTTCTTTTACAAAAATAACACAAGTAATGTATTTAGACCAGAAATATCAAAACTAAGCCTACTCAAACACTGTTGAAATAAAAACTTATATAGATGTTGTTTAAAATAATTTTATCTAATGATATGTTGTTCTAACTTAAATTCTATAAATCATGTTAATGGGAAACCTTTTTGCAAAATGTCACTAAAATAACTATAGGTCTAGAGAAAACAATAATAAACTTCATTTGATCCATATGATTCATAAACTAGTGAATTGGTTTTAAAATCCTTTGGACTTCTAAAATTACAACCATAGTTTGAAAGTGGTGTTATTTCCTTTTCACAAAACCATTGTGCAAACATTTTGAACATAACCAACCATTACAACCTTTGAAACAATACTTCAACCTATTAAAATTGGAGATGTATAAATTTAATTTAGTGCATCCCTTGACCACAATGGCAAACCCTAAGTCCTACCACATTAATTCCTTTTCTAAATTGAATTTTGTGATACGACTTGACCATAAAATAAATGAACTAAAACAATTAATGATGAACACATAATTGTGTTGTTTTCTTAAGTGTGTTATGTAATTTCTTTGGATTGTGTGTTTATTGTACTTCTCTTTCCTCGTATAGATTGAAAAAAGTGATACGTTCATCGTTGAAGAGAGTGTGAGAAACGACAAACTATCAAAAGGCAAGTGACGCTCATAAACCTCCTACTATTTTTACCATATGCATAGTAGTAGTTTCTGTAGTATGCATATTAGGAATTGTGTGCAGTTACTGTATTATGCTATGCTCCTATGTAGTGTTTAGCTATCCCCCACACTGAGCTTAGTAGCAAGAACACTTAGTAGGATGCTTAGCCAAGCAATGAAAAATGTTTTGACTAGTTGGATAGTGAAAAATTAATGAAGTTAACTAATGAACTACATGGGTGTTGGTTGGAGAACCATGGTGGGTGGCTACTCAGGGGGTCCATTTCTATTGTCCATATCTATGGTAATTGCCCTTGGTGGAAGCGCACAATTGTGGAAAGTCACCCAGGCTTAAAGAGATTGTAGACGCACCTTGCTTAGTAGCTTCAAGTGCAGCCACAAGTCATATCGCTCCGTCTTGACCATATTAGTTGCGAGACCCCAAGATCCGCGTGACCGACAGATGTAGGGTGATAGGTGGGGATGGGTCCGCTTTATGGATTTTGGGGAATTGCTTCTGAAAGGTCTCGTCTCGGTCTTCTCTTTTCCATTTCATAATTGGGTGACATGGACGAGGGAATGATTGGGTCTTGTGGTGAAAGTGCACACCCTCTCGAGAGTTAAAACTACGTATACTTAGCCGTTTCCCCGGTTATGGACATTTGAGCAACTAGATAGGGCACATGTTGAAGATGTCCTCATCCCAATTTCTTTAATAAAATTTTATGGGTGAACAATGGTTTGGGAGAGCTCACCGCTTTCTATCGGTGGTGCTCGTTCTGAGTAGTTTTCAAAGTTGTTCACCGTTTCTATCGGTGGTACTCTTTGTTGTCAAAGGTGTTCACTCTTTTCTATCAGTGGTACTCTTTGTCTAAGATGAAAAGTTGTTGTTATAAATGATAGGACAAAACTGGCTTTATGCAAATCAGTCTCAAACTCCAACGAGCCAAATATGCATGTAGATATAGTCGTAGTAATTTTAGCTATAAAGTGTCACCTTCCCACCACAATTCAATTGTGCTGACCCAATATAGTTTGGGCTGCAACTCACCATTGCAGGACCCTCTGACGAGAAGTAAGGATTGTTAGGGTCGCGAGTCTCCAACCGACATGCCTTGCCTGTGGCACATGATGAAGATGGAGCTCACTTTATCCATTTGCTTTTCTGCTGTGTGTTTATTTCGGTTTGAGCTAGCCATGGGCTATGCACCTTGTATCGAACCCTTTATTTCTGGATCATCGTGTAATGAATATTGATGCAATGTTATGGTATTTTATCTTAAACTGTGTGTGCTAACAAGTCGATCCAGGGACTAGCACTATACTCAGGAGGTCGCTACCTTATATTAAGGGGTGCCTTTACAAAGGTCGTGGGAGAAAAGCACAAAAGTGCACTAGCAGAAGAATTTGGGGCCAAGAAGAAGACTCACAACAATCGAGGCGTCTAGGAGGCACCGTGTTTTCGTCCTAGGCCAATGTGGCGAGGGGGCAGTCTGCCCCTCGACCATCCAATTTCCTATGTCGATGTCTTTTTTAGTATCACTTGCTTTTTCAAAGTTCTTGAGTTTTCGGGGTTGCATTCTTGCTTAATTGTATCTCAAATTTAAACAAACAACAAGAATGATGGAAAGGATGAGTATCATGTTATTTTCATCTTTCATCGATGCCATCACTACAATCGTCGGCCTGCAATCCATGGAAATCCCTATCCGTGTATACATAGATACATAGAAAAGGGAATTGCACTCATATCTTTCTAGGGGTTAGTAAATCTTTTAAATAACTATGTTCTACTTATATGACTAAAATATGGATTAGGCTAATGAGAGATGGTAACTGGTACAGGAATATCGAGGGTTCTCGTCTTGAATTAAAACTCATTATATGTTTGCCCCCTTCGCAATTCCCTATAGAATAGACAGGGAAATGTTACCGGAAACTCTGTTGTCTTCGAATATTTTTGGAGATGGAAATGTTGTCGGAGTCAGCTCAGGTTGCCTCTCTGGCATCTATTACGTTTTTCTATCACTGCCATGATAAGAAGGGAGTAGTCCACTTCTACATTAGGGATTTGTAGCAGTAGTTTGATCCATTTCTCGGTGTGCTATCATGTTACGATGAGCCCTACACAATTATGGTCATATTTATATTGTTCTACAATGGATATCTTGATATGAGATGAGTAAGGGCATCTCCAGTCGTTTTGCCCCCCCCCCCCCCGCTATTCAAAATTGGGTGAAAATGACGCAAAATCAAAACTTGGGGAGGTCATTTTTCTAGCCGTAGCACGCCCAAGCAGGGAAAATGTGGGGGTTTTTGGTGAGAGCACGTGGGGTGGGGGAGAAAAAGTAGGAGAGAGACATTTTTGCATGCAAATTAAAAGAAAAAAGTAGGAAAAAGATGCTTTTTTGCATGCAAAACGGCGTTTTTTGCCCCCAGGCCAAACCCAACCAGTGGCGTTTGCCTTGGGTGCGCCGCGCGCTGAAACGGCGCTTTTTCAAGTCCTGTGGGGACTGGCTGGTAGAATTTCGGCGCTTTTCGCCCAAAAAGTGGCATTTGGGGGGTCATGGGGGCACGGCTGGAGATGCCCTAATGAGATGTAATTTCACTTTTTTCAGTACATGTTATAATTTATTTTCGTATGCATACGACTACATCATTCGCTAATATGTGTTTTGGCAAAACTAGGATGTTAGGACTCTTTTTTAAAAGGAAAAAGTGGTGGGGAAGCCCTCACAACGAGTTTCTTAATAAAAAAAAACCAAATTTGCACATGAGAGACACTAGTAGAAAAAGGCTTATAGGTGGGATGCCTGTTTGTGGCGCACCCTTAGCCCTTGCGCCACAAAAAATATTTAGTAGCGCACCACAGCAGTGCGCCACAAACATCTGTGGCACACAAAATAAACATGCGCCACTGAAATTGGGTTTTTTGTGGCGCACAAAGCCCATGTGCCATAGAAAGCAGGCATTCTGTGGAGCACCTTGGACCATGCGCCAAAAAGTGGACATTTTTTGACGCATGGTGAGGGGTGCGCCACAGAAAACCAGCATTTTGTGGCGCATGGGCTTGGTGCACCACATAATGTGGCGTTATGTGGCGCACAGGCTTGGTGCGCCACCAAAAATTTATTTGGTGCGCCACAAAATAGAACCTGGTACCACATAAGCATTGAATGCACTAAAATTTGGGATTCATTTGCAACCTTTCCCCTTCCCTCACACATCTCGTATTTCTCCTCTTTCTCACCCAATTCTTCCCATTCTTTCTCCATGATTCCTCCATTTCTAGTAGGTTAAAACCTATTTTGTTCCATAGAGATGGTTAGTAGGTAGGAAGGCTTCATATATCCTCTCTCCTCCTCTTTTTTTCCACTAAATTCTCTCCAAACACAAATCACACGATCATTGTCTCGGAGGAGCTCCAATCTACTAGGTGAGACATCGATCTTCTTGTCTTTTTGTTGTGGCCGGTGGGCATGCTTGTGCGGTGGTATGGCATCGGTTTATGCCCTGGTGTATGGCCTTTGGTGTATGTTTGTTTTTTTGTCTCTTGCACCGACGTGGTGTATGTATGTTTGCCGAAATGTTGATTCATTTCCATTTCGGCAAATTTTTGCATCACCCATACGTCCGACTATTAGAAGTCATGCCAAAGTTTTCCGTCAAAAATGCATGTGTGCGTATGTATGTGTGCATATGTTACGATTCCAAATAACGTACACTCTAATTTCCCAGTTGTGTGTTGTATGTAACCCGTGTAGACAACCATGGTCGTCATGATGAGATCCGGTCAAATCAGTAAATACAAGGAAGGAGCAAAGACGGAAATGATTCAGTGCAACAGGCGCCAGATTAGATGTCTGTGTCGAAAATGCAAACTCGAGAGCTAGATCGACCCTGATTCCGGACAATTGGAGGATCTCCTGCTCAGGCGCGGTTTCATGCTAGGATTGAACCAGGCACCGACACTGACAACAAATGCGCCTGGACATGATGAAGAAGATGTCGGCGGATAAGATGATCATGACGAAGTAGATGTCGGCAGACAAGGTGATCATGATGACCATGGGGGAGATGGCGGTGGAGAAGACGCGAACACGGAGAACACCCTAATGTCGGCCTTACGGGACTCTCATGTTCAAGAACTGCTCCTCCAGGAGACGAGCAACGACAAGCCAAACTGGCATAAATGGAGATCGACGGGAAGACTCTGTTGTATCCTGGGTGCCGACCACATGATACACGCTTGCAAGTAACGCTTGATGCTCTGGAGATGAAGGCGCAAAGCAAATGGACCAACGTGAGCTTCATGAAAAACATGAAATTCTTGCGCGATCAACTTCCCAAGGGGAACACATTGCCAACAAGCGTCGAGGAGGACAAGAAAATCATGTCCCCACTTGACTTACCACACGTTAAATACCATGAATGCATCAATGATTGCATAATTTATCGGGGCGAGTACAAGAACATAACCAAATGTCCAGTGTGCAACATAGGACGGTACAAGGGTGCGAACAAGAAAGTTCCTCAAAAAGTGGTATGGTACTTTCCTATCACTCCTCGTCTGCAGCGGTACTTTGTGGACCCTAAGGAAGCAAAGCTCATGCAATGGCACGCGGAAAGGGAGAAGCCCGAAGAAGATCCAGAGAAGGGAAGAATCCTTTCACACCCGTCAGACGCCTTTCAAAATTTGGGAGGCGACGCAAGGAACGTCAGGCTTGGTATGAGCACTGATGGAATCAATCCATTCGGCAACCAGAGTAGCACGCATAAAACCTGGCCCATGTTTGTATGGCCTTACAACCTCCCCCCTTGGCTGTGCACGAAGCAAAGGTACATACACATGAGCATTCTCATCCAGGGGCCGTAACAACCTGGTGTCGACATATATCTGTATCTCACGCTGTTGAAAGAGTAGTTGGCCACGTTGTGGGAGACGCCTGCCCGTATGTGTGATGCCTACACTAGATAATATTTCGACAGGAGAGCCGCCTTGTTCACGACGGTGCAGGACTATCCTGATTACTCATACGTATCGGCCCAGGTAGGAAACGGATTCTGCGCATGTGTCAGGTGTATGGATGGAGCCCCGCATCTCCAGCAACCAAGGCATGGGTCTTCGAAAACCGTGTACCCAGGTGCTCGATGGTGGCTTCGCATGGATGACCCGTGGAGGAAACGTGGTGACCTTTTCAATGGTGAACACGAGCTCAAAAGAGCCCCGCGCCAGAGGACCGGCACTGAAATCGATGAGCTTTTGAGAAATTGGGAGGAGTGCCCTGCTCCTGGAAAGAAGCGACCGAGGATTGATCCCCTGCTGGGTGTATGGAAAGCGAGGTGTGTTTTCCACGACTTGCAGTACTGGAAGGTCCTTAAAGCGCCCCATAGCCTCGATATGATGCACATTACGAAGAATGTCACCGAGAGTCTACTTGGCACTCTTTCCAACATGCTGGAAAAGTCCAAGGATGGGACAAGAGCAAGATATGATATGAAATGGCTTGGCATCAAGAAAGATCTGCAGGCACCCGATAGTGACGACGATGAAAAGGATGATGATCAGACGGAAGGGACTCAAGGTCGCGGAAAAAGGGCAAATAAGAACTCGGTGGTGCATCCCGCTACCTGCTTCACTATGAGTCCTGAAGAGCTCGGGCAGTTCTATAAGTGCCTCGTAGGAGTCAAATTTCCGGGCAATTACGCGGGGAAGATCAGCAGGTATCTAGACACAACGAAGAAGAGGTTCATCAGTATGAAGTCTCACGATTGTTGATACGTCTCCAACGTAATTATAATTTCTTATGTTCCATGCTATATTATACCAAGTTATTACATGTTTTGTATGCATTTATATAGTTTTATGCATTTTCTGAGAGTAACCTATTAACAAGATGCCACAGTGCCAGTTCCCTGTTTTCTGCTGTTTTTGGTTTAAGAAAAGTACTTAAGTAAATATTCTTGGAATTGGACGATTTCTTTTCAGAAGTCAGTTTTTTATCGGGAACGTTCCAGAAAGTCGAACACGAGACGAAGTGGGCCTCCGAGGCGACGCCACCCCATGCTCGCGTGGTAGGACTTGGAGCCGCGCGAGGACCAGGTGTGGGCCCCTCAGGGCGACACCGCCTTCGCCCTTCCGCCTACAAATACCCCCAGACTGAAAAGAAGGAGATATGCCCTAGAGGCACTTAACAAAGATAGTTTATTCGTCATATCTCAATTGTTCATTATATGTTTTATACCATGCTGTAACTGTATTAAGCGGAAACATTAATACACGTGTGGTAGATAAACAACCAGGTCCCTAGTAGCCTCTTCATGACTAGTTCATTGTGTAATCGATGATCGAGGTTTCCCGATTATGTGACATTTATGACAGTTGACAATGGAGTCATGTCATTGGGAGAATGACGTGATGGACATACCCAATATGTGTAGGACGTAGTCATTACGCCTTCGACCGTGAGATCAACTCTTATTGTTATTCCTGAAAGATACTTTGATTGCATCAAACGTCATATCTTATATAATGTGACAATAAAGGTGTCCCTCTCGGGTATCGGAAGGGAGTAGTTGAGACGAGGGATCAAGAGCGGGATTTGCAAAGTGATCAATAGAAGGATAGATACTCTAGGGCCCACTCGGTGAGACTATGTCAAATGAGTTTGCAAACACGTGACTAGGTCACCAGGACATAATATCACATACGAGTAGAAGATAGTGTTGTCGGTAACGAGATCATGCTAGGTATGGAGATATGTATGAACGAGTCTCAGACACGCTAAGTATCGCTATGTCAAAAGGTTTAAGACTCGACGTCTAGGTTCGATCGACAAAAGTCATTCGTTATATCACAAGGGTTAATTCAAGGTTTCCAGGCCCACGAATTAATCATTGATCGGAGAGGGGTCTCGATCATGTTTGTTATTATATCGAACCGCTAGGTAACACACTTAAGGGGTTTCGACATATTTACCGGAGAGGAAAATAAGAAAGAAAGAACACCGGGAACGTCCCGGAATGGTCCGATGGAGATCGGGCAACGACGAAATAGTTTTCGGAGCCGGGATAAATTATGTAATATGTATTTAATGTTAATTAATGTAATTAATAGTTAAATATAGTTTTATATATTTCCTGAATTTTGAAAGGCAAAATACCCTTAATGGGGCCCACCTAGGTCAGCGCACCTAGGTCGGACTGGGGTCTGGGAATAGTCCCACACCGCCAGCCTGGCAAGGTTGGCAGCCTCCTTGCCCCTTTATATAGATGGGCACCCCTGGCCTTTTAATTCATCCAATTATTCTATATTTTCTCCTCGATTACGTGATTACCTTTAACGGAGTTGCGCCGAGGAGAGAGTACTCTCCACCATACGCCCGCTGTCGTGCTATTGGTGTTCAGGTCCAAGTCTTCCGCTGCTCGTCCTAGACTGGAGCTTCGGAGGCCGTCGTCTCCACCGTATGTGTGTGACGCCCTGCGAGGTGCCACGCTAGTGGTGCTGGGAGGTCTACGTCCTCTACACGACCTTGAGGTCGGCTACGTCGTCTTCATCGTCAACGCTTGTGCGGGAGCGTAATCCCCGCTCTTCGGTCTACAAGGGTATGTATACCGATCTCTTCCGTATTACTATATCTGCATAGTATAGATTCTGGCTTTTGTAAGGATATCGTTGCTAGAAAAACTATTGTGTTTCTGCCTGCGATCCCCTTCAGTGGTATCAGAGCCCTATGCATAGATATAGCTGTACAATTTTAGAACCCGTTGTAACGTCCCAAATTTTAGTAGCAAGAAAAACTTATTCCTGAAAGACCCAAAATTTAGAGGCAACAAAAACTTTTGAAACGTCTTGCTAATGGATGTGTTTTGCTCTTGATTCTTTTGTTTGTCTTGTTTTGTTTTAGTTGTGTTGTTGTTGATGACTTCTCTAGCTATCAACCCTAAAACTCAAACAAGTTATAATATGGCCTCTTGTGACCAATGGTTATGACAAGTAAAATAGTCCATGTATGTTCTCTTAACCTATCCTTAAGAAACTCTATGTATCATGAAGTTCTAAATTTAGCAACTACCCAAGAAAACTTTTTATTTCAGAAAATAAAGAATTTCCAAAAAGCTATATGTTTGCAAAACTATAAAGGACCATATATTAAGTCCCAATATATTCTGATCTTAATATGCTGCAAGTATTAGCAACCCTATTTTCTAAAACTCCAATTTTATTAGTCTTTGGAAATCAATTCCCAAAGTGTTGTTTAATTATCTTTATCAAAAATCTTTTCATGATCATGTTGGTTACCACCTCACCAATATATTGTTTTATATTAAATGTTGGCTAAATTATCTACTTGTGTTGTGTTTGAATTTCTTGACTTGAAGATATAATTTTATGACCGGTCATGAGGTGTTGTATGTGACAACATTTTATTGGGATCTAGATGCTTTTTGTTCCTATATTGCATGAGTGTATCTCTTGAAAGGTTGTTTGGTGGTGATTTTTCCCAAAAATTCTATTTTATAAAAGTAGAAAATCTATCTTCACTCCTGATTAACTTTTAACTTTTCTACAGCTTGAGAATTAGGATTTCTTTAATTCAAATTGGAAATTCAACTCACCTAAACTCATCATCATCATCTCTACCTTCCATTTATAGCCTTATTACTTTTTTACAAAAATGATTAATCACTTATTCTTGCTTGTTTTGAGTGTTAGTTTTTAAGGTGACCATTAGTGAGGTTATTGGATTGCATTTTGGAATTTCTATCTTTAGCTCCTGTTTGGGCTTATGTCGGAGAGTGACTC
This sequence comes from Poa annua, assembly GCA_026929855.1. Taxonomy (NCBI): domain Eukaryota; kingdom Viridiplantae; phylum Streptophyta; class Magnoliopsida; order Poales; family Poaceae; genus Poa; species Poa annua. Next base: position 77,869,869 of record CM049426.1, read on the forward strand.
CCACGGAACAGGGGTAGTCCCACCCTGAAGAGTAGTTCGAAAGGGGGATTGAACATGGAGGTCAAGACACCCTCTAGAGGCACGACGATGGTGCTCGCCGGGCCTGGAAAGGAACACCCACGACAGAAATGGACACCGGACCATACCTAGGTTCACGACCCTCAGGAGGAGGTAACACCGCTACTCCTGCTTGTCTGTATTGCACTGCAGAGGTTACAGTACAACTGAGCTTGCCGAGGGCTCTCTTGAGGCAGTTTGTGCTTGGAGAGGGACAAAATGGTTGTCTTCTTCCTCCTGCCGATGGCTATCCTTCTTGCCGAGCTAGGGTTTACAAGTGTTTAGCAAGCAATTGGCCGATCCCCTTCTATGGTGGAGCTCTTGCTCCTTTTATAGGCGCCTCCGGCATCCTCCTGGCACTGTGCGGTCATTGTGGGCTCCCACTAGGCAGTGGCGTGGTGGAGAGGGAGTCCACCGTTCTCACCTCCTCCATAGACGCGGTCCATACGCGATAAATTTGAGCGTGGTAGCCGACAAGCAGCAGACCGCGCAGAACGGCTCGCAGGGGTTGCAGTGATCGTGGTGGAGCCCACGATGACGATCTTCTTGGAGTGTTGTGCCGTCTAACCGCTTTATCTCCAAAGAGGAAAGTTCCAGCTGTCCTGGCGCGGGCAGCGCAACTTTGTTGACTTCTTTATCACCAGAACAGCAAGAGGGTCGCCGACGTCACCCTCCGGCTGCTGTAGAGGCCATGTGCGCTCTGCAGAGTTGACTTAGTCGCGAAGTCTCTCCTTAGGGCCAAGGTGGCCTGTGGAGGAATTCCTGTAGACTTCTCTCCAGGCGGGTGGAGCCTCGGGAGAGTCTCTTGAAATGCAGGTACTCTTCAGGCCTTCGCTTCCTCTTCAGGCGGTGGCTTGGTCCTTAGTCGTTTCGTCTGATCTGTCAGCGTGCGAGGCCTGGGAAGAGTGGGCTCTGCACACCCCAGTCCTCACTGGGCCGACAGTAGCCCCCAGGCCCGTGATGGGCGCGATTGAGCCCATGGGCGCAGTCGGAGCGTCGTGGGCCCAAAGTGTCCGGCCGGCCCGAGCCTCGCGTCACTCAGACGGGTAACGACCGCGCACGATCTGGGGCGCGCGTAGTGGGGGGGGGGGGGGGGGTCCCACCATGCCCCGGTAACTGCTCCTTGACGAGACATAATGTATGAGCGCCGGGGCAGGGAGCCGTTACCGTTTCCATTTCTTCTCACATAAGCCTCCGCCATTCTCGAGCTCTCCGCTTCTACTCTCCAGCGCTCTTCCCTCCTTTTGCCGCCAGCTCCTTTCGCCGCCGTGACCCACCAATTTCTGGCGATGAGTCCAGCAGAGAACAAGGGCAAGGCAGCCGTGGGATCCTCTTCTCAGGCGGTGCCAGCCGAGGTCACGCGCAGCGCTGCTCGGGGTGCACGTCAACGACAAGGCGCTCGCCAAGGTCTGCTTCCTGGTGGCGGACCGTACCAACGAGCACGGTGCTACCATGCTCAAGGCCGCGGCGCACGGGAAACGCCCGCGGGGGTTTCTCCCCGTCTTCCAGCACTGCGTCTCTGTCGGGTTGGTGCCGCCGTTCTCTCCATTCTTGGAGGCGGTACTGGCCTTCTACCAGATTCAGTTGCAGCACCTCCACCCCAACTCTGTCCTCATTCTTGCCGTGTGCGCCTATCTCAGCAAGGCGTACTTGGGCCTGGAGCCTACGGTGGGGCTCTTCCGGTGCTTCTACCCGATCTGGAACACGACGAAGAACGAGCGCTCGGGATGCGTTTTGTTCCGCATCGTGGACGGCATGGGGAGCGTCTACATCCCCATGTCGTGGAGCGAGGGCAAGGCCGTCACTTCGGTGACGAAGAAGTTGGACGACTTCCGCCAGCGGTGGTTCTTCCTCGGGGTGGAGCAGCCCTGCGCCTTCCTCGAGGTTCCCGATGCGCCGCCCGTGAAGAATTCCAACTAGGGCAAGGCCCCATTCGACGGCGCGCAGAACGCAAGCTTGATGGGCCGCTTGAGCTACCTTCGCGAGGAGGGCGTCACGGGGCAAATCATCGCTGCGGACTTCGTGATGCGCCGCATCGCTCCCCTTCAGGCGCATTCGATGCCCATGTGGATGTACTCATGCCCCCAGGACAAGATGCAGCTCCACCATGAGGACAACGACAAGGACACCGTCGACAACGTCCTGTCTGCGCTTTTCATCAACCCGGTGGTGCCTGCCATGGACCAGCTCTCCATCACGCTCTGGCCGCTGCATCAGTACAACATGACCGAGCGCCTGGCCATCTTGGAGAGGATGCCCCTGTTTACCCCGGCAGGCCTGGCGGGGAAGGAAGTGCGTGTGCGGTGGTGCAGGAAGCGGAGGAAGCCGTCCGATGTCCCCTCTAAGAGGAAAGCCGAGGCGCCCCCGGAGGGGTCTGGTGTCAAGGCCAAGCCCTCCTAGCGCTCGCCAGACTTGGCGTGGGTCGACACCGGCGCCAAACTGTCCGGGTAAGAGTTTCTAGCATTTAGTTACTTGATTCTTGCTCTTTTCCTCTTTATCCTCTCTTGAAGATGTTTTCTTGGTTCTTGCCAGTGATCTTGTGTAGCACCCCAACTTATATTAAAGTTGGAACACCTGTGTTATGTGCTAGTCCCTGGATCACTGCCAGCACCACAGTACAAAATATAAAGTACCATTGCATAAGTATTAAAATTACTACAACGAGATCCAAAAATAATAGCCAAGTATGGCTATATTACAAGTTGCATAGCCATGAAGGCTAGCTAAAGTTCAGAGTTCACAATGAAAGCGAAAATAACATTGAGCCTCATCTTCAAGCATGCGCCACAGGCAGTCATGTTGGGTGTAGACTCGAGCCAAACTCATTCAGCATCAGAATTTCCTGCACATTTGAATATGCAGCACCCGAAGGAGGTCAATACAATGATGTATTGCAAGTGACTATGGTGGATGTATAATGACAAGTCTAAAATCTATATGCATATTTGGCTTGGTGGGGTTGGAGGCTATCTGCAGAAAGCAAGTTTTCTCCTATCATTTTGTAAAACACTTTTATTTCTCAAGACTTGCCACCAAGGGATAAAACCCAAGTGCACCATCAATTCTTTCCTTAGTCAAAATTTTACTTTACGAAAACAGTGTTGAGATTCTTCTGCCCATCCTTGTCCAGTTGCTCGAAGTAGTCCATTTCCGGGGACACGGCTGAGTACTCAGTTTGTCGACTCTGTAGAGGTTGTGCACTTTCACCTTTAGACTCAATTAGCCCGAAAATCCTATACACACGGAGTGTATTGAGGAAAGGAGAGAATTGAGACAAGAACTTTCAGAAGAAGGATGCAACCATACTAGCAAGACCCGTTCCACCTACCATCTCAACATCTGCTTGTCAAGCTGACAGGTTGCACCCTCACAACTTAATTATTCTAGACAGAGCCTATTGTCAAAAGGCTGCACGGGAAGCTTCTAAACTTAGAGGGACTTGGTAATCTCTTCGTTCCTGGGTGGCCGTCCACAAGTGCACTTCTGGGTAACAAACACCATACTCATGGCCCTAAGTAGAATAGACATTCATCCTAGGCGACGACAACCACAAGCATAGTCCCAAAAGCCACTCAACATAAACCAAACAACCAATTCCACCCAGAAGTGTATTTTAATTTTTAGCACTTAGAAGCATGTCTATAACATGGTAAACATTTTCATAGCATAGCTAAGCAACTACTAAAAACATTTCATGGCTGCTTAGGATAAGGGGGTGGCTACACACTACTAGGATATTTGTAAAAATATAACCAATCTTAGCATTATAAAATAAATCCAAAAATTTCTATCATGCATACTACTCAAAATATACTACTTATGCATATAGAAAAGATGGGATAAAATATGAAGGTCACTTGCCTTGGTAACAGGAGGCACAAGCACAGCAAGAATAACAATCACAAGCAAGTCCTTCCTCCTCTTCACAATCTAACAACAAACAATACAAAATAATTAAATACAATATGCAACACTTAAAACTCCAAGCATAAATATGCATGCATGAATGATATGCTATGATAATAGGACACACTTATTAATAATTTTTATTTTCTGTCATTAAATGAATGAAATATAATTTCTAGGTATTTCTTATTTTATTTATCAATTAAATAATTTTAAAATAATATAGTAAAACTTTGATTTCTATAATTACAACTTTTATTGTTTTATGAAATCTTCAATTAAGCCATTTATTAATATTGCTGGACAGAGGGAGATAATACAATCCTAAAACAATTAAATTTATTTCTAAATCATTTTTATTATTTAAGTTATTATTTAAATGGCCGAAATACTGCTCTGATAATTATACAATTTATAATTTGTCAAAGGGGAAAACAAATGATGTACAAATAAACTACATGAGCAGGTCTTTCCAATGACATAAAGTTTATCAATTTTGGATTTACAGATTAAAAGTTATGAATTTTGCAAGTTTTAATAGTTTTATGTTTTAATTTCGAAATTTTATTCGAAATAGAAAAAGGATCGGCCACGCGGCGCGATCTGATTCGTCCGTACCGATTCGACGCGGATCGGCATCGTGGGCCGTCCGATCTCCTTAATAACGAGCGCTCGGGATTAAATGGATCTAGATCCGTTGGATCTAGATCCAACGGTCCGAAAACAAAGACCACGCGCGGGCGGCGCGGTTCGCCGGAAAAACTTCCGACCGCGGCGGCGCCACGGCCGGCAATGCACGCGCTCGCGTCCTAGGGATCTACGGGATGGATGGGTCTTACCGAGACGTGGAGAAGATCGATGCGGGGACGGTGGCGAGGTGGCGGTCTCCGGCGTGAACTCCTCCTCGCGTAATCGCTCGCCGGAGTAGCACGAGGCGGCGGTTCTCCTCGGGCGAGCACGGACACGGTGTTGCGCTGCGGAAATGAGGTCAAAACCGCGTCAAAATGCTTCGCAAGGAAAAGTTAAAGCGAGAGGGAGCAACGAGACGGCACGGGGTGGTTAGGTTTGCACGCACGCCGAGGTTCTCACCGACGGCGACGGCGGAAGAGTGGGGTCTCTAGCGGCCATCCCAGGAGCTCTTTGGAGGAGGTGTTTGGGGCAAAACACGGAGGAGCTCGGGGGCTTTTAGTATGGGAAAACAGCGAGGTAAATGGAGTAGTAAATCGCCGCATTCAAACGAAATCAAATCGGGCGTTTTCGGTCGGAGACGTGGGCGTGATTTGGGGACGAACGGCTCCGCGGGGGAGATGACAGGTGGGTCCCACCTGTCAGTGACAGCGAGAGAGAGAGAAAGAGAACTGGGGCGCTAGTGGGCCGCAGTGCTACGCGCGTGCGACGGATAGATACGGGCCACGACCCACTCGACTCAGAAATCCAAATATTTTTATTTAAATCCTTTTATGTTTTCAAATACTGATTTCAAATATGAATTTTAAAACTATTCAAACATTTCAGAAAAATTCATAAAAATATGTTTTGGAAAGGTTATTAAAAATGGAACTTTTTAACATTATACTTGCCCATATATAAATTGGTAAATTTTTATTTATTAAAGGAGTTTTAAATAAACACTTTATGGAATTATAGATTATTTAAATTTATAATTTGAAGTTTTATTTAATATTTTTGTGATGAAGTTTTATGCCCAATGATGAATGGTGCATGAATGCAGAGTTTTAAATTTATGCAAAATTTTGGATGTTACAGACTAACCCCCTTAAGAGGAAGCTCGCCCTCGAACTTCGGAAAGGTCAGCAAATAGGTGTGGATGGTCTTCTCGGAGGTCATCCTCTCGTTCCCAGGTGGCTTCTTCCTCGGTATGATGATTCCATTGGACTTTACAAAACTTGATGGTTTTGGTACGGGTGACTCTTTCTGCGGTCTGCAATATCTTGATGGGTTTCTCTTCGTAGGTCAGGTCACTTTCCAATTGTACTTCTTCGAGGGGTACAGTATCCTTTAAGGGAACTCCCATCATCTCGGGGTGACATTTCTTCAATTGACTGACATGGAACACATTATGAACCGCAGACAGGGCTTCTGGTAGTTCTAACTCATATGCTACTTCACCCTTGCGAGAAAGAATTTTGAATGGTCCGATGAATCGCGGTGCTAGCTTTCTTTTAATTCCAAACCTCTTTACACCCCGGAGTGGCGACACTCTAAGATAGGTTCTATCACCCACCTCGTAGGTGACTTCTCTACGTTTAGCATCCGCGTAGCTTTTCTGGCGTGACTGTGCTATCTTCAACCTATCTTTAATTAATCTGACCTTCTCTTCTGCTTCTTGGATTATATCAGGTCCAAAGAAACTTCGTTCTCCTACACCACTCCACAACAATGGGGTTGTGCATTTCTTCCCATATAAAGCCTCAAATGGTGCCATCTCAATACTAGCTTGGTAACTATTAATGTAGGAGAACTCGGCATAGGGTAGATTGTCATCCCAACTAGACCCATAATCAAGCGCACAAGCTCTTAACATATCTTCTAAAATCTGATTTACTCTTTCAGTCTGGCCATCTGTTTGCGGGTGAAATGCTGTACTGAATTCCAATCTGGTTCCCAGTGATTCATGCAACTGCTTCCAAAAATGAGATGTGAATCGGGTCCCTCTATCGGACACGATACTCTTGGGTACGCCGTGTAGGCACACAATTCTCTTCATGTAAATATCGGCTAGCTTTACGCTGGTATAGGTGGTCTTCACAGGTATAAAGTGAGCTATTTTGGTTAAGCGACAAACAATAACCCAAATAGAATCATACCCTGATCTGGTCCTTGGTAACCCGGTGATGAAATCCATCCCAATATAATCCCACTTCCAATCCGGTACCTTCAAGGGTTGCAAAAGTCCTGCTGGTTTATGATGCTCAGCCTTTACTCGACTGCATACATCGCACTTAGCGATATATTCTGCTATTTCTCTTTTCAGATTGTTCCACCAAAATCTCTCCTTCACATCCATATACATTTTGGTATTTCCTGGATGAATGGAATAAGGTGTTTCATGGGCTTCTTGCAGAATTAACTTCCTAAGATCAGGATCATTTGCCACGCATACACGTTTTTTTAAACCACAAGGTTCCTTGCTCATCTTCATGAAATCCCTTGGCTTTTCCTGCTCTCAGGTTGACTTTGATTTCATCAATATCTTTGTCTCCCTTCTGAGCTTCACGTATCTGGTCCATCAAATTTGGTTGTACTACTAACGAGGCTACAAAACCATCTGGTACCACCTCTAATCGGAGGTCCTTGAATGCCTTGCAGGTATTTCTCCTGCCGTGAGGCCATTCACATAAACCTTATGACTCAGGGCATCAGCTACTACATTAGCCTTTCCAGGATGGTATTGAAGGCTTAGATCATAATCCTTGATAAGTTCTAACCATCTTCTCTGCCTCATGTTCAATTCTTTCTGAGTAAAAATATATTTCAAACTTTTGTGGTCAGTGAACACTTCGCATCTTTTTCCCATTAGGTAGGGTCTCCAAGTTTTCAGGGCATGTACTACGGAGGCTAACTCGAGATCATGAATGGGATAATTTGTTTCATGTTTCTTGAGTTGTCTAGAGGCATAAGATGCCACTCTGCCTTCTTGCATCAGCACACTTCCTAGGCCTTGGCGTGAAGCATCACAATAAACTTGGAATGCTTTCTCTAAATCAGGTAAGCATAGAACTGGGGCTGAAACTAGTCGTTTCTTCAACTCCTGAAAACTGGCTTCGCATGCGTCAGTCCACTCAAATTTCTTCTCCTTCTTTAATAATTCCGTCAGTGCCTTGGCGATTTTGGAAAAGTTTTCTACAAATCTTCGGTAGTATCCTGCTAGACCAAGAAAACTCCGTAATTCTCCCACATTCTTTGGTGGCTCCCAATTCGTTATAGCTGAAACCTTTTCAGGATCCACTGCTATACCCTCCTTGGATACTATGTGTCCTAGGAATGCGACTTGTTCCAACAAAAATTGACACTTGCTGAATGTGGCATATAACTTATGTTCACGTAGTCTTTGCAATACTAGGCGCAAATGCTCTTCATGTTCTTTGTGACTCTCGGAGTAGATCAGAGTGTTATCTATGAACACCACCACAAACTTGTCCAGAAAATCCATCAACACTTTATTCATCATATTCATGAAATAAGCTGGAGCATTGGTTAATCCAAATGGCATTACTGTATACTCATATGAGCCATATCTTGTAACAAACGCTGTCTTTGGTATATCCATCTCTCTAACCTTCATTTGAAGATAACCTGATCGAAGATCAATCTTGGAGAAGACACATGCACCTTTCAGTTGATCAAATAATTCATTTATCTTGGGTAACGAATACTTGTTCTTGATGGTGTGTTCATTTATATCTCTGTAGTCCGTGACTAGTCTCTAGGTTTGATCTTTCTTTTTGACAAAAAGAACTGGCGCTCCCCAGGGCGAAGAACTTGGACGGATAAATCCTTTCAGAAGGTGTTCCTCCAGTTGCTTCTTGAGTTCTTTCAGTTCATCGACAGCCATAGGGTAAGGTCTCTTAGCTATTTGTAGTGACCTCACCTTTTATTATAAGGTGGAAGTCCCTGTGTTAATGTGCTAGTCCCCGGATCAAATGCTAGCACCACAGTTTAAGATGTATATCATGCAAAAGTGTCAAATACTTTATTAAATCGCATGATCCAGTGTTACAAATATCTCTTACAACTTGCATAACCTAAAAAGGCTAGCAAAATTTCCAAGAGTAGCAGCGGAAAATAGTAGATACAATGAGCCTCATCATCTTCATGTGCCACAGGCAAAGCATGTTGGTTGTAGACTCGAAATCCTATCGAATGCTCACTCGTCGTTTGTCGAATCTGCAAGGTTTAGTTGCAGCCCAGCTATAAAGGGTCAGCACAATTGAATTGTGGTGGCAAGTGACTTTTATTTCTAATATTCTACCAAGCTATATCTATATGCTTATTTGGCTGGTGGAGCTCAAGGCTATTGCGTAAAGCAAGTTTTCTCCTACTTTTGATAAGCAATTTTCTAAATCAATATCTTCTCTTTCAGAGACATCTCGAGACAAGTCCATGTCTCCTTCCCATGTTCACCCATTCACGTTTTATTAAGAAATTGGGATGAAGAGATTTTCAGAACACAGCCTTGTGTAGTTACTCAAATTGTCCGTTGCCGGGGACACGGCTAAGATCTTAGGTTTTAACTCTCGAGAGGGTGTGCACTTTCACCATTAAACTCAATCAACCCAAACTATCCTCTACACTCCTTTAGTGAGAAGGAAAAGGAGAAGATCAAGACGAGACTTTTCAGAAGTTGCTTTCCCATGATCATACTAAGAGATTACCACCATCCTATCAACTCTACCACCATCAATCTCTTGACCCAGGTCCACCACAACTTACTCCATCAAGACAGAGCCCATATTGACCAATGGTTGCACGATAAGCAACTAGACTCAGTGTAGACTTAAATCTCATAGTCCTGGGTGGCCTACCACAAGTGAGAAACTCAGGTTAACACCGCATATCATGGCCCCAAGTAAGTAGAAACTACCCTGGGCGAAGACAACCATGACACTTGGCCCTGAGAAGCCACTCAACTTGAAACCTCCTCGATCGACCCAATCCACCCAGACGTTAAATTTATTTAGTGGAAATTTTCATTTATCACATCAACCATAAAACAAATCATTTTTGCAGCAGTTGCTTCCACTAAATTATAATACGGGTCTAATCTGGAATTTCTAAGGGGAAACCTAAAAGGTTTGCATAGCATACTACAATCTCCCAAAAACCTATCATGCATACTACTTTTACAAATACTGTTTGAAAACACTAGATTTGCAATAGAATAAAATAGTAGGTGTTTTATGAAGTCACTTGCCTTATGAAGTCGTTTCTCTCACACTCTTGTCCAAGTCAATAGTTGATCCCCGTTTCAATCTATATAGTAAAAGGGCATCCAATAAACAAGCAATTCAACAAACACAAAACATATTGAAAAATTCAATCGTAACGAGTCTTCTCGGAAGGGTTTGGTCAAAGGTGTCACATAATTCAATATACAAAAAGAATTAATGTATTTGGGTTTAGGGTTTCGCCAAGGGATGGTCTTCAAAAGTTTACACAAAGGGATACCAAGAAGGGTTAATCAAATTTTAAAAGCAAGGTTTAACACTTTAATACAACTATAAATATTTAATTTCATTTACCCAAGATTATGTTTAAAATTAAATTTAACCAAATTCAGTTTCAAGAATTTCTTAATTTTCTCATATCTAACCTTTTTTTTTAATTCCCAACTTAAAAGTTTATAGTATTAATAATAACTTAGTTATTTAAATGTTATAATGTTTTAAATCACATTTTAGTACCACCTAATTTAACCAATAACATTTATAAATACTTGTAGATGAACAAAAATCACTTAAAAGGTTTAAACAAAACTTATTTATTAATGTTATAAAATATATTAATAAACATGAATTTGAGCTTTCTCTAGACAAGGACAATTATTTATGTCTTTGGTGCAAAGTAATAAAATTTTAAATTAATAAACCTTATAATGTGCTAAAATAAATCAAATTAAGTCTCTGATCTTTAAATTCATTTAAATTTTTTCAAGCATTATTTATAACAAAATTTTATAAATGGGGTTAATGGACAGAGGGCTTTTAATTAAATGTATAGCAATTAGATTTATTCAAAAATAATGTTTGTATTAAAAGTTATGTCAAAAATAGTCAAACTATTCAAATTAAACATACAACTATTAAATCATCAAAATAATTCTCAAAATTATTTCATAACAGAGGCATCATATTACACATTTTATAAAGTTTCTAAAACAATTTTATTTGCAATTTTTGGATTTATAGATTTAAAGGTATGATAAAATCACTCAAATACACCATTTGAAATTTGAATAATTTAAACTAAGTCAAATTTGAATTTTGGCAGATCTAAAATATTCTACATGTCAAGGGCTTTCCAATTATATAAAAATATTTGAATTTGGATGTGTGAGTAAAAAGTTATAACAAATCTAAGTGGCAGGGGCTTTTCTGTAAAACTGCCAAATTAATTTAAATCTAGAAAATCGTTTTCCACGTCAGCGCTGGCTGGACGCTGACGTGGCCGCTGACTGGATCCGCTGACGTGGATAAGTGTTTTGATCTCGGCCATAGGATTTAGATCTAACAGATCACATCGGCCCGAACCGATTCGCTAACCAGATCTAATCTGGGCCGCAGAAAACCGATCGGATGGCTGGGAACGGTTGACCATACCGTGGCGGCGCGCTCCTCGCCGGAGACGACGACGGCGGCGCTGGCGTCGGTCGAGGACGGGGTCGATGCTGCGGAGCTTCCTCGGACGAACGGAGGCTACGACGGCGTGCAACTCGTCACGGCGAGGTGGATGGTGGCGACGGTGTCAAGTCGTTCCTCCTGGCGCGGCCGGGAGCGGCGGAAGAATGCGGCAGCGCTCCGGTGCAATCGGGTCGAGCTCGGTCTCCCCGTTTGGCTGCAGAAAAAGGACAAGGGCGAGGTCAGGAGGTGCGCACGGACGCGAGGGAGAGGTAGGAGACCTCACGGGCTCCGGGAAGGTCTTCACTCACCGGGAAAAGAAGAATCGGGCGGCGGCGACCGAGCGGCTCCGGCGAGCTATTTCTCGAGCCTGGCGGCGCGATTTGAAGAGGAGGCAAAGGGGAAAGACGGCGGGGGTGGTGGGGTTTATATGGTGGGTGAGAGGGAGCAAATCCCGCAAGTATTGCGTCGGTTTGGAACAAATTTGGAAAGCGAGATTTCGGGAGTGATTTTCGTGCGGGAGGTTGAAGGCGATGCTGACGTCAGCATGACGTTAGCGATTTTTTTTTCTAATTTTCCATTTTATTAATATCTTTTGATTTAGGTGTCCAAATGAGGTCAAACAAATTTCTAAAAATTCGTAATATTCATATCTATGTTTTAAACCATTAGTGGGCATGTTTTGAAAACTTTTTAAAATTAATAATTTTGAAATATTGGTTTAATACAAATTTGACACTTAATGTCCAATTTGAAATTATATCTTAATTAAATTTTCTTTTGGCTAAATAAAATTTGTAAAATACCCATATTCAAATATGTTTGAATTTAAGTTATTTGAACTCATTTTCAATAACCATTCATTTCTATTTTGGTATAATAGTAAAATAATTAAATATAAATATTTTTAAGGAGAGAGGAAATATAATAAATTAAATTTTTTAATTCATAATATTTTGTGTACCATTATGTTTTTTTTATGCTTAATAATTTGAAAACTTCATAACCACTTTGGAAAAGATTTTAGATTTAATTCTTTTCTTATATAGAATATATATTCATGAAATCATTTTATGTTTTGAAAATAAATGAAATCATTTAAGCTAAGGAAATGTTTATTTGGATAATCCATTAATTATAAAATTTAAGAAGTTATTAAAGTTATAAACTATAGACTTGTAATCTCCAAACTATGTTTTGAACTCAGGTAAATGAATAATAATCTTTTGGCAAATAGACAAAGTTTTCAATAGTTTAAAATAACACTTGTAATTATTATTCTAATTTATGAATTGCTATTGCTAAGTGGTTGAAATCAAATACTTATAAAGAAACCTTTTATTTCATGAATATGGTTTGAAGGTTTGTAAAACATTTGTCAAATTAGATATTGAGCTTTTAATAATTACAATGGATAATAAAATCTTTTAACTTGAAACAACTTTTGAAAATAAAGATAAACTGAGAAAATAGAAATATTAAACTTTTTCAATATTGTTTGAAGTCTTTCATAGTTGGTTTTCTTATGCATTTAATATTTTATTTTGATAAAAGAAAAGTTTTAAATTTTAGTGATTTTTGAATCTTATAAAATGTTGGGATGTTACACTATTGGTCCGGTACCCGGTTTCAGTTCAATGAGAAATTCCACATCTCTATCGGGTGGCATTCCCGGTAATTCTTCTGGGAATACATCTGGGTACTCTTGGACAATCGGCACATCACCAAGGCTAACCCCCTTAAGAGAATTTAGCCTAACTTTCTTAAGTTCGAAAGTTGATCTGAATTTAATCTTTTGTTTTTCTGGGGTGGTGAGGGTGATAGCTCTATTTGCACAGTCTATGATCCCTTCAAAACGGGTCATCCAATCCATTCCGATGATAACATCCAAACCTTGGGTTTCTAGGATGACTAAGTCTGCTGGGAAAAGATATTTTCCAATCCTTAAATCTAACTGCCTACAACCCGAATTTACTATCATCTCACCCCCAGGTGAACTCACTCTAATAGGTTTTCCTAAGCTTTCCTCGGCTAGCCCATGTTTGTTTACAAAAGCTCTTGATATGAATGAATGCGATGCTCCAGTATCAAATAAGACTAATGCTGGAAAGGAATTGAGCTGGAACTTACCAATCACAACATCAGGTTCATCATGAACTTCTTCCACATTGATGTGATTTACTTGCCCCTTCTGGAAAGGATTGGGCTTCGAATTTTCATCAGCCTTTCTCTCTGGGCATTCAGTTGCATAGTGTCCTGTCTTCTTGCACTTGAAGCAAGTCACATTAGATAAGTCTTTCTTCCCTTCATAGTTAGGACGGGGATTACCATTCCCGTGATTTTGGCCATGGTGATGGTTTCGCTTGAACCCACCATTATTTCCTTTGTACCCTCCATTGTTTCCTTTGTATCCTCCATTGTGGTTATAACCATGATGCTTTTGGCCACTACAACTGTTGGAGTAGTTCCAGGGTTTATGGTCACTGACTTCAGAGGTGTGTGGTTTCTTGTGAGTCCCTTCAGAGTTACCCTTAATTGCACCGAACTTCCTCTTCCTATTCTCTTCCTTTCTTATGTTATTGTCCAGAGTGATTGCTTGATCCAGCAGAATTTGATAGTTAGGAGCATATGCCACAGACAAGGGTATCTTTAGTTCTCCCCTAAGTCCATTAAGGAATTTGTCCTTCCTTTTAGCATCAATGTCGATGTCCTCTGGTGCATACCTTGATAGCATACATAAGTCATCCATATACTCCTTCAAAGTTCTACCTCCCTGCCTCAAGCTACGAAATTCCTCTTTCTTCAGGTTCATTATGCCAGAGGAAATGTGAGCATTGCGGAAACCATGCTTGAACGCATCCCAAGTCATGCCATCCAAGGGATGGGTCACTTGATAGGTCTCCCACCACATGGCAGCAGGTCCTTCCAATAGGTGTGCAGTGAACCTCACCTTTTCTGCCTCAGAACACTCACAGGTTACTAAGTCCTTGTTGAACGAACGGAGCCAGTCATCCGCCACTATTGGTTCAGTAGCAGAGGAGAACTTATTAGGTCTAAGCCTGAGAAATCTTGCAAGTCTGTCCATTGGTGGTGGTGGTGGTGGTGGGTGGTTGTTATTGTTGTTATTGTTGTTGTTGTTGTTGGTTGCTGCAATGAACTGGGTCATCATAGTCATCAGTTGGGCTTGATCTGCCATCAGCTGTTGCATAGCTTCGTTGTTGTCGGTATCACGACATGGAGGCATCTGTGGGGTTTTAGCATGGATGAGTAAAAGATAGATAGAACTATAAGGAGGAATCCTACCCATGCACAAAACAATCAAGTCAAGCACACATCAACACCACTTATAAAACAATCAACAAACCAACCAAAACCTTTGGCTTAAGGAAAGCGATATAAAAGTTTGGGAAATAAACTCACGAGGTTCCGAGGGTACAAGGGAAAATACTGCCTTACCACAAGTTGGTAGGTCAATACGAAGCTAATATAACGATGAGGTGTATGATAAATGGTGGTCTCACTAGCTAGCTACTCGACCATGACATCTTCTTCCTCTTCAATTTCCTGAATCTCGATCCCTTCATTGGCGAGTACATCCTTGAGTTCTTTTACTTCTTTCTCCAGGGCAGAGTTCTTTTCTTGCAGTTCCCTCTTCTCAGTACGAAGCCTTTTGATCAAATCACTATCAGCCTCGAACTTGACTTCATTGCTCTCGACTTCCGCCTTTTGTTCCCTGATAGTCTTGTTCTTCTCTTGAACTCTTTTCTCCTGCCTCCTGTACTTCTCCTCTTGTGCAGCGAACCTCTCTTCTTGTGCCTTAGTCACTTCCTCTTGAGCCTTCACCTTCTCTTCGTTCTACTTAAGTAAGGCACATAGCTCATCGTTCTTCAGGAGCTCGGTGCGTCGATCTTCATACAATTCAGTGACAAGGATTTCCAGCTCCTGGAAATAAAGACTAAGGGGTTTTGCCTTGCCTCTTTCTCCGACATCATACAGTTAAGGTTCTCCATCCTCGTTTCTCCTTCCAAATAAAATGGAGTAGTGGCCCCTCAACTCTGTGCTGTAGCGTCCGTAGAGGCGCCCAATCAAATCATGCATGACTAGATTGAGTCCTTTATCTTCAGAGTCGCTAACCATTTTGACCTCCAGTGGGGGCTCTTCTCCACGTCCTGGCTGAGTTGCTTTTATTCCCCAGCAACCCTCTTTGTTAAACTTCTTCAGGATGAAGCCCTTGACTTGGGGTAGTGGTAACCCTATCTTCTCGCCGATGTCGAGAAGGTAACAGCCAAAACGGGTGTGCTCGAAGTCCTCCGCGGTGGTGAAGTGGAAGCTCGTCATCCTTTAGGTAGAAATAAAGGAATTAAAACAAGAATTGCATAAGATAAGGGAGTACTAGTCATGGTGTGTATTATTAATTTAGAAGGATACTAAGTCAAAATCTTAAGGTGATCAACAGATTATTAACAACTCTTCGTAAATTGGATTTTTCACTATAGTGAGAGAGACAGACACCCGGCCAGCCACTTATATTGTGGAACATGTCTCATGTACGCGGACATGTAAGGTTTGTCCCGGGCCGCTTCATCCCACTATGCCGCTAGAATCCAACATACTTCAAAGATGGTAACATTATGACCAAAAAGGGGCTTAACCAATCCTAGGGGCTCGAACCTACAGGCAACCTCGCTCTGATACCATTTTGTAGCACCCCAACTTATATTAAAGTTGGAACACCTGTGTTATGTGCTAGTCGCTGGATCACTGCCAGCACCATAGTACAAAATATAAAATACCACTGCATAAATATTAAAATTACTACAACGAGATCCAAAAATAATAGCCAAGTATGGCTTTATTACAAGTTGCATAGCCATGAAGGCTAGCTAAAGTTCAGAGTTCACAACGAAAGCGAAAATAACATTGAGCCTCATCTTCAAGCATGCGCCACAGGCAGTCATGTTGGGTGTAGACTCGAGCCAAACTCATTCAGCATCAGAATTTCCTGCACATTTGAATATGTAGCCCCCGAAGGAGGTCAATACAATGATATACTGGCAAGTGACTATGGTGGATGTATAATGACAAGTCTAAAATCTATATGCATATTTGGCTTGGTGGGGTTGGAGGCTATTTGCAGAAAGCAAGTTTTCTCCTATCATTTTATAAACACTTTTATTTCTCAAGACTTGGCACCAAGGGATAAAACCCAAGTGCACCATCAATTCTTTCCTTAGTCAAAATTTTACTTTACGAAAACAGTGTTGAGATTCTTCTGCCCATCCTTGTCCAGTTGCTCGAAGTAGTCCATTTACGGGGACACGGCTGAGTACTCAGTTTGTCGACTCTGCAGAGGTTGTGCACTTTCACCTTTAGACTCAATTAGCCCGAAAATCCTATACACACGGAGTGTATTGAGGAAAGGAGAGAATTGAGACAAGAACTTTCAGAAGAAGGATGCAACCATACTAGCAAGACCCGTTCCACCTACCATCTCTACATCTGCTTGTCAAGCTGACAGGTTGCACCCTCACAACTTAATTATTCTAGACAGAGCCCATTGTCAAAAGGCTGCACGGGAAGCTTCTAAACTTAGAGGGACTTGGTAATCTCTTCGTTCCTGGGTGGCCGTCCACAAGTGCACTTCTAGGTAACAAACACCATACTCATGGCACTAAGTAGAATAGACATTCATCGTAGGCGACGACAACCACAAGCATAGTCCCAAAAGCCACTCAACATAAACCAAACAACCAATTCCACCCAGAAGTGTATTTTAATTTTTAGCACTTAGAAGCATGTCTATAACATGGTAAACATTTTCATAGCATAGCTAAGCAACTACTAAAAACTTTTCATGGCTGCTTAGGATAAGGGGGTGGCTACACACTACTAGGATATTTGTAAGAATATAACCAATCTTAGCATTATAAAATAAATCCAAAAATTCCTATCATGCATACTACTCAAAATATACTACTTATGCATATAGAAAAGATGGGATAAAATATGAAGGTCACTTGCCTTGGTAACAGGAGGCACAAGCACAGCAAGAATAACAATCACAAGCAAGTCCTTCCTCCTCTTCACAATCTAACAACAAGCAATACAATATAATTAAATACAATATGCAACACTTAAAACTCCAAGCATAAATATGCATCCATGAATGGTATGCTATGATAATAGGACACACTTATTAATAATTTTTATTTTCTGTCATTAAATGAATGAAATATAATTTATAGGTATGTCTTATTTTATTTATCAATTAAATAATTTTAAAATAATATAGTAAAACTTTGATTTCTATAATTACAACTTTTATTGTTTTATGAAATCTTCAATTAAGCCATTTATTAATATTGCTGGACAGAGGGAGATAATACAATCCTAAAACAATTAAATTTATTTCTAAATCATTTTTATTATTTAAGTTATTATTTAAATGGCCGAAATACTCCTCTGATAATTATACAATTTATAATTTGTCAAAGGGAAAAACAAATGATGTAGAAATAAACTACATGAGCAGGGCTTTCCAATGACATAAAGTTTATCAATTTTGGACTTACAGATTAAAAGTTATGAATTTTGCAATTTTAATAGTTTTCTAATTTAATTTCTAAATTTTATTCGAAATAGAAAAAGGATCGGCCACGCGGCGCGATCTGATTCGTCCGTACCGATTCGACGCGGATCGGCAGCGTGGGCCGTCTGATCTCCTTAATAACGAGCGCTCGGGATTAAATGGATCTAGATCCAACGGTCCGAAAACTGAGACCACGCGCGGGCGGCGCGGTTCGCCGGAAAAACTTCCGACCGCGGCGGCGCCACGGCCGGCAATGCACGCGCTCGCGTCCTAGGGATCTACGGGATGGATGGGTCTTACCGAGACGTGGAGAAGATCGATGCGGGGACGGTGGCGAGGTGGCGGTCTCCGGCGTGAACTCCTCCTCGCGTAATCGCTCGCCGGAGTAGCACGAGGCGGCGGTTCTCCTCGGGCGAGCACGGACACGGCGTTGCGCTGCGGAAATGAGTTCAAAACCGCGTCAAAAAGCTTCGCAAGGAAAAGTTAAAGCGAGAGGGAGCAACGAGACGGCACGGGGTTGTTAGGTTTGCACGCACGGCGAGGTTCTCACCGACGGCGACGGCGGAAGAGTGGGGTCTCTAGCGGCCAGCCCAGGGGCTCTTTGGAGGAGGTGTTTGGGGGCAAAACACGGAGGAGCTCCGGGGATTTTAGTATGGGAAAACAACGAGGTAAATGGAGTAGTAAATCGCCGCATTCAAACGAAATCAAATCGGGCGTTTTCGGTCGGAGACGTGGGCGTGATTTGGGGACGAACGGCTCCGCGGGGGAGATGACAGGTGGGTCCCACCTGTCAGTGACAGCGAGAGAGAGAGAGAAAGAGAACTGGGCCGCTGGCGGGCCGCAGTGCTACGCGCGTGCGACAGATAGATACCGGCCACGGCCCACTCGACTCAGAAATCCAAATATTTTTATTTAAATCCTTTTCTGTTTTTAAATACTGATTTCAAATATGATTTTTAAACCTATTCAAAACATTTCAGAAAAATTCATAAAAATATGTTTTGGAAAGGTTATTAAGAATGGAACTTTTTAACATTATACTTGCCCATATATAAATTGGTAAATTTTTATTTATTAAAGGAGTTTTAAATAAACACTTTATGGAATTATAGATTATTTAAATTTATAATTTGAAGTTTTATTTAATGTTTTTGTGATGAAGTTTTATGCCCAATGATGAATGGTGCATGAATGCAAAGTTTTAAATTTTTGGAAAATTTGGGATGTTACAGACTAACCCCCTTAAGAGGAAGCTCGCCCTCGAACTTCGGAAAGGTCAGCAAATAGGTGTGGATGGTCTTCTCGGAGGTCATCCTCTCGTTCCCAGGTGGCTTCTTCCTCGGTATGATGATTCCATTGGACTTTACAAAACTTGATGGTTTTGGTACGGGTGACTCTTTCTGCGGTCTGCAATATCTTGATGGGTTTCTCTTCGTAGGTCAGGTCACTTTCCAATTGTACTTATTCGAGGGGTACATTATCCTTTAAGGGAACTCCCATCATCTCGGGGTGACATTTCTTCAATTGACTGACATGGAACACATTATGAACCGCAGACAGGGCTTCTGGTAGTTCTAACTCATATGCTACTTCACCCTTGCGAGAAAGAATTTTGAATGGTCCGATGAATCGCGGTGCTAGCTTTCTTTTAATTCCAAACCTCTTTACACCCCGGAGTGGCGACACTCTAAGATAGGTTCTATCACCCACCTCGTAGGTGACTTCTCTACGTTTAGCATCCGCGTAGCTTTTCTGGCGTGACTGTGCTATCTTCAACCTATCTTTAATTAATCTGACCTTCTCTTCTGCTTCTTGGATTATATCAGGTCCAAAGAAACTTCGTTCTCCTACACCACTCCACAACAATGGGGTTGTGCATTTCTTCCCATATAAAGCCTCAAATGGTGCCATCTCAATACTAGCTTGGTAACTGTTATTGTAGGAGAACTCGGCATAGGGTAGATTGTCATCCCAACTAGACCCATAATCAAGCGCACAAGCTCTTAACATATCTTCTAAAATCTGATTTACTCTTTCAGTCTGGCCATCTGTTTGCGGGTGAAATGTTGTACTAAATTCCAATCTGGTTCCCAGTGATTCATGCAACTGCTTCCAAAAATGAGATGTGAGCTGGGTCCCTCTATCGGACACGATACTCTTGGGTACGCCGTGTAGGCACACAATTCTCTTCATGTAAATATCGGCTAGCTTTGCGCTGGTATAGGTGGTCTTCACGGGTATAAAGTGAGCTATTTTGGTTAAGCGACAAACAATAACCCAAATAGAATCATACCCTGATCTGGTCCTTGGTAACTCGGTGATGAAATCCATCCCAATAGAATCCCACTTCCAATCCGGTACCTTCAAGGGTTGCAAAAGTCCTGCTGGTTTCTGATGCTCAGCCTTTACTCGACTGCATACATCGCACTTAGCGATATATTCTGCTATTTCTCTTTTCAGATTGTTCCACCAAAATCTCTCCTTCACATCCATATACATTTTGGTATTTCCTGGATGAATGGAATAAGGTGTTTCATGGGCTTCTTGCAGAATTAACTTCCTAAGATCAGGATCATTTGCCACGCATACACGTTTTTTAAACCACAAGGTTCCTTGCTCATCTTCATGAAATCCCTTGGCTTTTCCTGCTCTCAGGTTGACTTTGATTTCATCAATATCTTTGTCTCCCTTCTGAGCTTCACGTATCTGGTCCATCAAATTTGGTTGTACTACTAACGAGGCTACAAAACCATCTGGTACCACCTCTAATCGGAGGTCCTTGAATGCCTTGCAGGTATTTCTCCTGCCGTGAGGCCATTCACATAAACCTTATGACTCAGGGCATCAGCTACTACATTAGCCTTTCCAGGATGGTATTGAAGGCTTAGATCATAATCCTTGATAAGTTCTAACCATCTTCTCTGCCTCATGTTCAATTCTTTCTGAGTAAAAATATATTTCAAACTTTTGTGGTCAGTGAACACTTCGCATCTTTTTCCCATTAGGTAGGGTCTCCAAGTTTTCAGGGCATGTACTACGGAGGCTAACTCGAGATCATGAGTGGGATAATTTGTTTCATGTTTCTTGAGTTGTCTAGAGGCATAAGATGCCACTCTGCCTTCTTGCATCAGCACACTTCCTAGGCCTTGGCGTGAAGCATCACAATAAACTTGGAATGCTTTCTCTAAATCAGGTAAGCATGGAACTGGGGCTGAAACTAGTCGTTTCTTCAACTCCTGAAAACTGGCTTCGCATGCGTCAGTCCACTCAAATTTCTTCTCCTTCTTTAATAATTCCGTCAGTGCCTTGGCGATTTTGGAAAAGTTTTCTACAAATCTTCGGTAGTATCCTGCTAGACCAAGAAAACTCCGTAATTCTCCCACATTCTTTGGTGGCTCCCAATTGGTTACAGCTGAAACCTTTTCAGGATCCACTGCTATACCCTCCTTGGATACTATGTGTCCTAGGAATGCGACTTGTTCCAACCAAAATTGACACTTGCTGAATTTGGCATATAACTTATGTTCACGTAGTCTTTGCAATACTAGGCGCAAATGCTCTTCATGTTCTTTGTGACTCTCGGAGTAGATCAGAATGTTATTTATGAACACCACCACAAACTTGTCCAGAAAATCCATCAACACTTTATTCATCATATTCATGAAATAAGCTGGAGCATTGGTTAATCCAAATGGCATTACTGTATACTCATATGAGCCATATCTTGTAACAAACGCTGTCTTTGGTATATCCATCTCTCTAACCTTCATTTGAAGATAACCTGATCAAAGATCAATCTTGGAGAAGACACATGCACCTTTCAGTTGATCAAATAATTCATTTATCTTGGGTAACGAATACTTGTTCTTGATGGTGTGTTCATTTATACCTCTGTAGTCCGTGACTAGTCTCTAGGTTTGATCTTTCTTTTTGACAAAAAGAACTGGCGCTCCCCAGGGCGAAGAACTTGGACGGATAAATCCTTTCAGAAGGTGTTCCTCCAGTTGCTTCTTGAGTTCTTTCAGTTCATCGACAGCCATAGGGTAAGGTCTCTTAGCTATTGGTCCGGTACCCGGTTTCAGTTCAATGAGAAATTCCACATCTCTATCGGGTGGCATTCCCGGTAATTCTTCTAGGAATACATCTGGGTACTCTTGGACAATCAGCACATCACCAAGGCTAACCCCCTTAAGAGAATTTAGCCTAACTTTCTTAAGTTCGAAAGTTGATCTGAATTTAATCTTTTGTTTTTCTGGGGTGGTGAGGGTGATAGCTCTATTTGCACAGTCTATGATCCCTTCAAAACGGGTCATCCAATCCATTCCGATGATAACATCCAAACCTTGGGTTTCTAGGATGACTAAGTCTGCTGGGAAAAGATATTTTCCAATCCTTAAATCTAACTGCCTACAGCCCGAATTTACTATCATCTCTCCCCCAGGTGAACTCACTCTAATAGGTTTTCCTAAGCTTTCCTCGGCTAGCCCATGTTTGTTTACAAAAGCTCTTGATATGAATGAATGTGATGCTCCAGTATCAAATAAGACTAATGCTGGAAAGGAATTGAGCAGGAACTTACCAATCACAACATCAGGTTCATCATGAACTTCTTCCACATTGATGTGATTTACTCGCCCCTTCTGGAAAGGATTGGGCTTCGAATTTTCATCTGCCTTTCTCTCTGGGCATTCAGTTGCATAGTGTCCTGTCTTCTTGCACTTGAAGCAAGTCACATTAGATAAGTCTTTCTTCCCTTCATAGTTAGGACGGGGATTACCATTCCCGTGATTTTGGCCATGGTGATGGTTTCCCTTGAACCCACCATTATTTCCTTTGTACCCTCCATTGTTTCCTTTGTATCCTCCATTGTGGTTATGACCATGATGCTTTTGGCCACTACCACTATTGGAGTAGTTCCAGGGTTTATGGCCACTGACTTCAGAGGTGTGTGGTTTCTTGTGAGTCCCTTCAGAGTTACCCTTACTTGCACCGAACTTCCTCTTCCTATTCTCTTCCTTTCTTATGTTATTGTCCAGAGTGATTGCTTGATCCAGCAGAATTTGATAGTTAGGAGCATATGCCACAGACAAGGGTATCTTTAGTTCTCCCCTAAGTGCATTAAGGAATTTGTCCTTCCTTTTAGCATCAATGTCGATGTCCTCTGGTGCATACCTTGATAGCATACAGAAGTCATCCATATACTCCTTCAGAGTTCTACCTCCCTGCCTCAAGCTACGAAATTCCTCTTTCTTCAGGTTCATTATGCCAGAGGAAATGTGAGCATTGCGGAAACCATCCTTGAACGCATCCCAAGTCATGCCATCCAAGGGATGGGTCACTTGATAGGTGTCCCACCACATGGCAGCAGGTCCTTCGAATAGGTGTGCAGTGAACCTCACCTTTTCTACCTCAGAACACTCACAGGTTACTAAGTCCTTGTTGAACGAACGGAGCCAGTCATCCGCCACTATTGGTTCAGTAGCAGAGGAGAACTTATTAGGTCTAAGCCTGAGAAATCTTGCAAGTCTGTCCATTGGTGGTGGTGGTGGTGGTGGGTGGTTGTTATTGTTGTTGTTGTTGGTTGCTGCAATGAACTGGGTCATCATAGTCATCAGTTGGGCTTGATCTGCCATCAGCTGTTGCATAGCTTCGTTGTTGTCGGTATCACGACGTGGAGGCATCTGTGGGGTTTTAGCATGGATGAGTAAAAGATAGATAGAAATATAAGGAGGAATCCTACCCATGCACAAAACAATCAAGTCAAGCACACATCAACAACACACCACTTATAAAACAATCAACAAACCAACCAAAACCTTTGGCTTAAGGAAAGCGATATAAAAGTTTGGGAAATAAACTCACGAGGTTCCGAGGGTACAAGGGAAAATACTGCCTTATCACAAGTTGGTAGGTCAATACGAAGCTAATATAACGATGAGGTGTATGATAAATGGTGGTCTCACTAGCTAGCTACTCGACCATGACATCTTCTTCCTCTTCAATTTCCTGAATCTCGATCCCTTCATTGGCGAGTACATCCTTGAGTTCTTTTACTTCTTTCTCCAGGGCAGAGTTCTTTTCTTGCAGTTCCCTCTTCTCAGTACGAAGCCTTTTGGTCAAATCACTATCAGCCTCGAACTCGACTTCATTGCTCTCGAGTTCTGCCTTTTGTTCCCTGATAGTCTTGTTCTTCTCTTGAACTCTTTTCTCCTGCCTCCTGTACTTCTCCTCTTGTGCAGCGAACCTCTCTTCTTGTGCCTTAGTCACTTCCTCTTGAGCCTTCACCTTCTCTTCGTTCTCCTTAAGTAAGGCACATAGCTCATCGTTCTTCAGGAGCTCGGTGCGTCGATCTTCATACAATTCAGTGACAAGGATTTCCAGCTCCTGGAAATAAAGACTAAGGGGTTTTGCCTTGCCTCTTTCTCCGACATCATACAGGTAAGGTTCTCCATCCTCGTTTCTCTTTCCAAAGAAAATGGAGTAGTGGCCCCTCAACTATGTGCTGTAGCGTCCGCAGAGGCGCCCTATCAAATCTTGCATGACTAGATTGAGTCCTTTATCTTTGGAGTCGCTAACCATTTTGACCTCCAGTGGGGGCTCTTCTCCACGTCCTGGCTGAGTTGCTTTTATTCCCCAGCAACCCTCTTTGTTAAACTTCTTCAGGATGAAGCCCTTGACTTGGGGTAGTGGTAACCCTATCTTCTCGCCGATGTCGAGAAGGTAACAGCCGAAACGGGTGTTCTCGAAGTCCTCCGCGGTGGTGAAGTGGAAGCTCGTCATCCTTTAGGTAGAAATATAGGAATTAAAACAAGAATTGCATAAGATAAGGGAGTACTAGTCATGGTGTGTATTATTAATTTAGAAGGATACTAAGTCAAAATCTTAAGGTGATCAACAAATATTAACAACTCTTCGTAAATTGGATTTTTCACTATAGTGAGAGAGACAGACACCCGGCCAGCCACTTATATTGTGGAACGGGTCTCATGTACGCGGACATGTAAGGTTTGTCCCGGGCCGCTTCATCCCACTATGCCGCTAGAATCCAACATACTTCAAAGATGGTAACATTATGACCAAAAAGGGGCTTAACCAATCCTAGGGGCTCGAACCTACAGGCAACCTCGCTCTGATACCATTTTGTAGCACCCCAACTTATATTAAAGTTGGAACACCTGTGTTATGTGCTAGTCCCTGGATCACTGCCAGCACCACAGTACAAAATATAAAGTATCATTGCATAAGTATTAAAATTACTACAACGAGATCCAAAAATAATAGCCAAGTATGGCTTTATTACAAGTTGCACAGCCATGAAGGCTAGCTAAAGTTCAGAGTTCACAACGAAAGCGAAAATAACATTGAGCCTCATCTTCAAGCATGCGCCACAGACAGTCATGTTGGGTGTAGACTCGAGCCAAACTCATTCAGCATCAGAATTTCCTGCACATTTGAATATGCAGCCCCCGAAGGAGGTCAATACAATGATGTATTGGCAAGTGACTATGGTGGATGTATAATGACAAGTCTAAAATCTATATGCATATTTGGCTTGGTGGGGTTGGAGGCTATTTGCAGAAAGCAAGTTTTCTCCTATCATTTTCTAAACACTTTTATTTCTCAAGACTTGGCACCAAGGGATAAAACCCAAGTGCACCATCAATTCTTTCCTTAGTCAAAATTTTACTTTACGAAAACAGTGTTGAGATTCTTCTGCCCATCCTTGTCCAGTTGCTCGAAGTAGTCCATTTACGGGGACACGGCTGAGTACTCAGTTTGTCGACTCTGCAGAGGTTGTGCACTTTCACCTTTAGACTCAATTAGCTCGAAAATCCTATACACACGGAGTGTATTGAGGAAAGAAGAGAATTGAGACAAGAACTTTCAGAAGAAGGATGCAACCATACTAGCAAGACCCGTTCCACCTACCATCTCTACATCTGCTTGTCAAGCTGACAGGTTGCACCCTCACAACTTAATTATTCTAGACAGAGCCCATTGTCAAAAGGCTGCACGGGAAGCTTCTAAACTTAGAGGGACTTGGTAATCTCTTCGTTCCTGGGTGGCCGTCCACAAGTGCACTTCTGGGTAACAAACACCATACTCATGGCCCTAAGTAGAATAGACATTCATCCTAGGCGACGACAACCACAAGCATAGTCCCAAAAGCCACTCAACATAAACCAAATAACCAATTCCACCCAGAAGTGTATTTTAATTTTTAGCACTTAGAAGCATGTCTATAACATGGTAAACATTTTCATAGCATAGCTAAGCAACTACTAAAAACTTTTCATGGCTGCTTAGGATAAGGGGGTGGCTACACACTACTAGGATATTGGTAAAAATATAACCAATCTTAGCATTATAAAATAAATCCAAAAATTCCTATCATGCATACTACTCAAAATATACTACTTATGCATATAGAAAAGATGGGATAAAATATGAAGGTCACTTGCCTTGGTAACAGGATGCACAAGCACAGCAAGAATAACAATCACAAGCAAGTCCTTCCTCCTCTTCACAATCTAACAACAAGCAATAAAAAATAATTAAATACAGTATGCAACACTTAAAACTCCAAGCATAAATATGCATGCATGAAAGATATGCTATGATAATAGGACACACTTATTAATAATTTTTATTTTCTGTCATTAAATGAATGACATATAATTTCTGGGTATTTCTTATTTTATTTATCAATTAAATAATTTTAAAATAATATAGTAAAACTTTGATTTCTATAATTACAACTTTTATTGTTTTATGAAATCTTCAATTAAGCCATTTATTAATATTGCTGGACAGAGGGAGATAATACAATTCTAAAACAATTAAATTTATTTCCAAATCCTTTTTATTATTTAAGTTATTATTTTAATGGCCGAAATACTCCTCTGATAATTATACAATTTATAATTTGTCAAAAGGAAAAACAAATGATGTAGAAATAAACTACATGAGCAGGGCTTTCCAATGACATAAAGTTTATCAATTTTGGATTTACAGATTAAAAGTTATGAATTTTGCAAGTTTTAATAGTTTTCTCTTTTAATTTCTAAATTTTATTCGAAATAGAAAAAGAATCGGCCACGCGGCGCGATCTGATTCGTCCGTACCGATTTGACGCGGATCGGCAGCGTGGGCCGTCCGATCTCCTTAATAACGAGCGCTCGGGATTAAATGGATCTAGATCCGTTGGATCTAGATCCAACGGTCTGAAAACAGAGACCACGCGCGGGCGGCGCGTTTCGCCGGAAAAACTTCCGACCGCGGCGGCGCCACGGCCGGCAATGCACGCGCTCGCGTCCTAGGGATCTACGGGATGGATGGGTCTTACCGAGACGTGGAGAAGATCGATGCGGGGACGGTGGCGAGGTGGCGGTCTCCGGCGTGAACTCGTCCTCGCGTAATCGTTCGCCGGAGTAGCACGAGGCGGCGGTTCTCCTCGGGCGAGCACGGACACGGCGTTGCGCTGCGGAAATGAGTTCAAAACCGTGTCAAAAAGCTTTGCAAGGAAAAGTTAAAGCGAGAGGGAGCAACGAGACGGCACGGGGTGGTTAGGTGTGCGCGCACGGCGAGGTTCTCACCGACGGCGACGGCGGAAGAGCGGGGTCTCTAGCGGCCAGCCCAGGGGCTCTTTGGAGGAGCTGTTTGGGGGAACACGGAGGAGATCGGGGGCTTTTAGTAGGGGAAAACAGCGAGGTAAATGGAGTAGTAAATCGCCGCATTCAAACGAAATCAAATCGGGCGTTTTCGGTCGGAGACGTGGGCGTGATTTGGGGACGAACGGCTCCACGGGGGAGATGATAGGTGGGTCCCACCTGTCAGTGACAGCGAGAGAGAGAGAGAAAGAGAACTGGGCCGCTGGCGGGCCGCAGTGCTACGCGCGTGCGACGGATAGATACGGGCCACGGCCCACTCGACTCAGAAATCCAAATATTTTTATTCAAATCCTGTTCTGTTTTAAAATACTGATTTCAAATATGATTTTTAAACCTATTCAAAACATTTCAGAAAAAATCATAAAAATATGTTTTGGAAAGGTTATTAAAAATGGAACTTTTTAACATTATACGTGCCCATATATAAATTGGTAAATTTTTATTTATTAAAGGAGTTTTAAATAAACACTTTATGGAATTATATATTATTTAAATTTATAATTTGAAGTTTTATTTAATATTTTTGTGATGTAGTTTTATGCCCAATGATGAATGATGCATGAATGCAAAGTTTTAAATTTTTGCAAAATTTGGTATGTTACATCTTGTGCCTGCGAAGCGCCATAAGCTTCGCAAGGCAGCTGACGTGAAGAGAGCCACGGCTGAGGCCGTGGCTGAAGAGGCCGCGAGGCCTACGGAGACGGGCTTCACAGGCCCAACTGAGGAGGTGCCTCAAGCGGAGGCGGCAGCGCCCCAGGCGGAGGCAGCCGCGACTCGCCCGGAGGCCTCTGCGCCGCCTCCCGAGCCAATGGTGGTGGAGGCACTGGAGGAGAGGGTCGCTACACCTCCTCGTACTCCTACTCCGCCTCGCGTGGTTACGCCACCGCACGAGCCAACTCCGCCGCTTGAGGCAGCTCCGGCCCGCGCGGCTATTCTGCCGCGTGCGTCCACGCCTCCCGCGCAGCCAGAGGAAGAGGCGGGCCAGGGGCCACAAGGCGCTGGAGAATCTACAGGGGGAGCTCCTCTGTCTCCGCCCCGTCCCGCTGAAGGGGACGAGCGCCAGGCTGGCGCGGGCGGCGAGGACACTTTCAACGCAGCTGGGGACGGAGTGCAGCCTAACCCCCAAGCGCGCCCCTGGGCCAGGGTCTCAGTCCTCGACGCCGGGGCTGGGCCCTCCACAAGCCGAGACCTGGTCCTCAACGACTAGTACTGGAGCGCTGCGCACCGCGAGGTTGAAAGGGATCTCAGGCAGAAAACATAATTGTTCCTTGCAACGATATCCTTAAACTAGCCAAGATCCATACTATGCAGATATAGAAGTACGGCGGAGATCGGAATACATACCCTCGTAGACCGAATAGCGGGGATTACGCTCCCGCACAAGCGTTGACGACGAACGACGTAGCCGACCTTTGGGTCGTGAAGAACTCGGCGCGACGAAGACGACAAGATGACCTCGAGGTTGGGTGGAGGAAGTAGGCCTCCGAGCACCGCTAGCGCAACACCTCGCAGGGCGTTACACACATACGGTGGAGACGACGGCCTCCGAAGCTCTAGTCCAGGACGAGCAGTGGAAGACTTGGACCGGAACACCAGCAGCACGGCAGCGGGCTATGGTGGAGAGAGAACTCTCATCCTCCTCGGCGCAACTCCGACAAAGGGAATCATGAGATCGAGGAGAAATTGAGAATTAATTGGGTGAATTAAAAGGCTAGGGGTGCCCCTTCTTATATAGGCTCCCGGGAGGAGCCAACCTTGCCACCCAGGCAATGTGGGACTATCCCACATGCCTGGTTCAGCCAAGTCTGGTGCACCGGCCCTAGGTGGGCCCCATTTGGACCACCTAGGCCGGCCAAGCCCCCCCACCGAATTCCTTTGAGGGTTTTCCCCCCATGGGCCTTCTTTCCACCAGAAGGCCCATTCAGGGAAATCAGCCTAAATAAATTCAAAAATAAATATATAAATCATATTTAAACATTAATTACACTAATTAATATCAAACATATTATATATAATTTTTTCTAGCTCCGAAAACTATATCGTCGCTGCCCGATCTCCATCAGACCATTCCCGGGACGTTCCCGGTGATCTCTTTCCTTTCCGGTTGTCTTGTCGAAACCCCTTAAGTGTGTTACCCTAGCGGTTCAATATAATAACAGACATGATCGAGACTCCTCTCCGATCAATGATTAACTCGTAGGGCTGGAACCCATAAATGAACCCCTGTGATATAACGAATGACTTTCATCTATCAAACCTGGACGTCTAGCGTGTCCAATTATCATTCTCAGATATCTTCATACCTAGCCTGACTTTCATCTATACTTAGCGTGTTCAATTATCATTCTCAGATATCTTCATACCTAGCATGATCTCGTTACCAACATCGCTATCTTCTACTCGTCTATGATATTATGTCAGCTGGTGACCTAGTCACATGTTTGCAAACTCATTTGACATAATCTCACCGAGTGGGCCCTAGAGTATCTATCCGGCTATACGGACTGACAAATCCCACTGTTGACCCCTCGTCTCAACTACCCCTTCCAATACCCAAAAGTATCACCGTTATTGTCATACTAAATAAGATACGACGTTTGGTGCAATCAAAGTATCTTCCAGGAATAACAATAAGAGTTGGTCTCATGGTCTTAAGTCGTAATGGTTACGTCCTAAATATATGAGTATGTCCATGACATCTTTACACAAACGATATGACTTTCATTGCCGACCGGCGCCATGCCCTATGATCGGAAAACCTCGATCATCAATCGCGTAACGAAACTAGTCTTAGTAGAGGCAACTAGGGACCTGGTTATTTATCTACCACACCTGTATTAATGTTTCCGCTTAATACAGTTATAGCATGGTATAAAACATATAATGAACAATTGGGATATTACCAATAAACTATGTTTATTAAGTGCCTCTAGTGCATATTCCCTTCAGTCTCCCACTTGCACTAGAATAACACTTAGTCTAGTTTACAACTTAGTAGAAGCTCAACACCCATAACATCTTGGTGCCTGCTCGTCTCGTGGAAGAGGAATATATGTGCTTTGTAACATTTCTATGTCACCTAGTTTGACATTAACCCGTATCTTACGATGACGGTGAAATATATCCTAGTGGATGGAGTGAGACTTGAATATTCGCGTAGCATGGGCCTTAAAAGTCTAACAGATCTATTAAGGGGACCACATACAACAGTGCATTCATATGTAGATTATGTAGATTATGCAACAGTGCATTCATATGTGAGACTTGAATATTCGCGTAGCATGGGCCTTAAAAGACTTGAATATTTCTATACCTATGTAGATTATGCAACAGTGCATTCATATGCGACTTCGCAAGCTAACCATTTCTTTCTTCAAAACAAAGGACATCTCCTATATGAGATTTCTAGTCGTACGGGTCAGTGTCACAACTTGCATCATCGTAACCGTTTTACGGAAAGTTGTCTTTCCACTCTTACCCTTTACTAGAAAACATATCTTCAGTTCTCATAGACACTGAAAAATATACTTAACGTTTGTTCATTGATCCACACAAGGATCCCTCTAGAACTTGTTCTTCAACTAAGAACTCGGGTCACACCAAGTCGAGCTTTCAGTCTGATAGAATCTATGTATGATACATAGAGAATGTCGAACATCATTTTCTATCACTGAAAATGCCAAGATAAACTTAATATTTCACCTAGTCATACAAGCAAGAACAATCTTCTTCGCTTGTTCTATTCAGAAACACTTCAGAATCTTAACTTAGGAAATATTCCGACCTAATGTTATTAAGCCCCTTACGATCTATACAATTATAAATCGGATGCCTAATACTCCTAACTTCATTTTATAGAAAATTTAATCACTTAAATAATCCTTTACACTGTACTAGAGGATATGTGTCATTCAATATGTCGTTACATACAAAATCACAAATGACACCTAGCTCCCACTCAAATATTCCATTCGCATATAAGATCAAGAAAAGCTACTTTGCTCCCACTCACTTTTTTGCAAATGCAAGTTTCTTCAACTATTTTGGACAACTCCAAAATCCTTTGATCACATCATCAAAGTGAAGATTCTAGCTCCGATATGCTCGCTTCCGCCCATGAATGGGCAACTGAAGTTTGCATACATGTTTAGCATCCTCAGGATTACAAACCATTATTGTACTGATTACAACTCTTTCATAATGACACTATTAAGAAACATGGTTTTCTTATCCATCTTTCAATTTCTCAATAGATTAAGGCTTCGCCACTTGAGACAAACTCTCATTGTGGTTAACTTTTGAATATGTCGGAACTATTTCACGACAAATCGATCCTTTTTCAATGTCTACTCTCTCATAAAATTCCATATTTTGTTAACATCCTAGATGCCATCAAGAAGATCTCCCAAGTTATTACCTGGTAATCGTATATGGATTTTATTTCGGATCATATATGACTCATAGCCATTTCTCGGACTTAGGGCCACCATCTCTTCTTCGTAGTTCGTAGGTCTGTCATATTCCATTAATATGACCTTCATAACAAGGTTGTCGTAACACAGAGTGTGGAACACAACCTCGTACGCCTACGTTCTTAGTATGAGCTCAGAGTATCATGATCTTGAATCGTCAGCTTTTTCAAGGTGTGGAGCATGACACCGAAAACACTTTCGGTTGCGCCACTCTAATGTCTGAAGAGAAAGTTCATCAACTTTGTCTTGCTCTACTTTCTTTCTCACTTATACCCTTGGACAAGAAACTATTTCTTTCGCAAGGTATATCCCGGCAACGATTTTGCCTATGTCGTGAGACATTTACCCAACTAACTCTTTAGGTACGGTACACTACAAAGATTAATCCATTTTAGGTTTGATCACATCGAAACACTAAATTGCTGAAACGACAATCCAGGCTAAAAGCCATGCCATGACTCATATGGTATTGTCTCCATGGAATTAAATGGTTCCCTATTATCTAACGTGAATGTTACGTTTCTACCATACGACTCTAATGATCACAATAATTCGATAAGAGATTTATTTACCACACACTATCCGATAGGGTGTAATTACGACGTCCTAACATACCATAACACTGTGGTGTTCCATGCGACGTAATTTGTGGAACTCTTCTCACAAGTCTTCCAATGATGTGCCAACATTATAACTCAAATATTCATTTCCTCGATTTGTATCGCGGGAATTTGATTTTCTTGTTAAATTTATTTCCTACTTCATTCTGAACTTGTTTGATCGAATCAAAATTTCCAGACTAACATTCCCTGAGTGGATATCCATGTATCTACTCGGAATATTCATGAAGTTTATGAAATAAAGACTTCAACTACACGTTAAAGTACTTCATTGATTCTCATACACCTATATGCACGATTCTCAACAAGCTATACTCAAAACGTTTAATGAAGTTCACGAAATAAAGGTCTCCACTACCTGTCAATTACTTCATTGAACCACATACATCTATATGCATGACTATCAATAAGTTATATGCCCGTTTTCCGAAAACGGTGTCTTAGTTATTTTGCAAGTGTCAAAAGATCAAATCTAAGGACTTGTAGATCCATCCGGTATGGAGCTAATTCGTTGACTATAACATTGGCATGAATTAAACGGTAGTGCCACAAATATGTGGTGTCTTTATTAAGTTTGTATCCTTTGGCATTAATATTATGAATGTGGGAGCGTCTACCATCTAAATTCAAATCGGCATATGATCATTACTTTATAAATATAGGACAACGAATTTGTCACTAATATATATGAACAATTGTCTCGCCAGAGGAGACACACTTATAACGATCATACTAGCAGGCGATCATAAAGAATTTATTCAAATGGTCTATGGCCATCACAACAATTTATCGGCCATTATCAACACGCAATGTCGCCTCATCCTTTCAAGCTACTCAAGCAGTAAACCTGGTTTTCGTAAAACATGACTAGTATAAATAACTTAGTCACTACTGCGAGTACTTGCTTAGGTAAAACATTCATAACATGTATATCATATATACACCAGCATCATTGATGACTTCCCAGCGATCTGTTTCATCTTCTTGATACTTCCAACGTAATCAAAAACCATAAAGGTGCTCGAGCTGGCAACGTCGTCTGTCATCTAGTGATCGAGCTGAGCGAGGCGTCTCAATGTTCATAGTCTATGACAAAGCATTTGCACCTGGCAACGTCGTTTGTCATCCAGTGATCGAGCTGAGCGAGGCGTCTCAATGTTCATCAAGTATGACCATATGTCATCAAGTATGACCAATGTCATCAATGACTGCCACGTGCTCCTTCAATGTGTGAATTCTCTTCCATCTTGGTTGAGAAGACAATTAGTCAACATACTGATAAACTTCATCAACCCAACTTTAGGGGTACCCTGAGTTTAGCGACCATCTCATATGTTCGCGATCTAATAACTCATACCCACCGTTGGTTCTCTATGGAAGACTATGATGATATCATCTGCACAAAAACCTGATAATCCAAATTATCTTTTGTTAGCGGAATCTCTGGGTTTATCTCCTAGCGGGTATTCTATCACAAAGAGCTAACGGTTTAAAGAAGGAGTATCCTCAAGCTAAAGTATAAAATTATGAAGTTTGAACCCAATCTTTTAAGTTTCTCAATCGCAGGAATGCGCCTAATTTTAAAAGATGCTATCACAATGGCGAATATCTACAAAAGGTTTTACAAAACAGACATTGTTCATTATATTTTGAGTTCTAGTATTTTAGAAAATAACTATCAGAACTCCCACTCAAACGAACATCCCTCTCGGTCGTCTAAGCGATTACACAACCCCCATCCATTGCACAACCCCTCATCGTCAGAGCCGGCAACACAACTTCAAGGTAGACAATTGTCAATCACAACAACTCTATGACTCATGCTCGACCTTTCGGCCTCCGTTTTCCGAGGCCATATCTGCATATGCTAGGCTCGCCACAATAACCTCCACGTAGCACTTGTGCAACATGGCTTACACCCACTGTATGCGAACGACGATATGTCTGACACCCGATCCTCACGGCCTGCCTCATAACATAGAACTTTCTTGGTGGTGCTCGTTGGAGGAAAAACACTAGTAGTATTTTTGAAGGGATCATCTTATATATAACTACCACCGCATAACTAATATATTCTAATATATATAATCACACAATATACGATGCACAGAAAACATCAAATGTAATGCGATGTGATATAGTCCATTGCGTCATGGTCTTCTTGGCGCCCACAGTTTATAAACAATTTAATAAACCTATCTTGACCATATCACATTTCCACTGCAAAATAAAGTTAAACGCTTCTACTTTATCTTTTGCTTATTTTACGTGGCTTGGGGCTGTCGTAAATAGAACCGCTTCATACCTACGAACCTGTGATCACAAGAATGATCCAAACATTGCATGTTTAAGCATCACTTTTGGGCCCTCCATTGAAAATGCAAGACCAGCTAAAGAGAGAGAGACAGACACCCGCCAGTCACACATACGGTACAAGCCGTATGTCAGTAGTGGAACCAGTCTCGCGTAAGCGTACGCGTAAAGTCGGCCCGGGCCGCTTCATCAACTCGATGCCGCTGGAATCACAAATGCACGCTAGAGGGTAGCAAATAACAGGAACCACTAGTGGAAATCGGGGCTCTAGTCCCGGTTCCAGAGGGCCTATAGTCCCGGTGTAGCAACCGGGACTGTCAGGCCGGGACTAGAGCCCCCGGACCCTTTGGTCTCGGTTTAACACGAACCGGGACCGGAGCCCCCCCCCCAATGAGCGCAGCGCACGTGGCCGCGGCAGGGCGTGCGGGGGGCGAACCCTTTAGTCCCGGTTCGTAATACGAACCGGGACTAGGGTTTTTATTTTTTAAAAAAATTCAGGGTTTTGCTTTTTTCATTTCAGGGTTTCCTTTTTTTTATTTCTACCGGTTTTCTGGGTAGGGGTTTCGGATGGTACCACGTCGATGCGTGACGGTAGGGGGTTTCGGATGGTACCACGTCGATACTATAGTCGATGTGTGATGGTAGGGGGTTTCGGATGGTACCATGTCGATGCGTCGGGGGTAGGGGTTTCGGATGCTACAGCTTCGATGGGCGAAAAACACGTATAAAGTATTATACGAACCTAGATGAAGTTGCATCATGCATATATACAATTACATGAAGATCATGTGTTCATAACACATATACATTTAAGTACGCGTGGTACATGAATATCACGTTTCCCGGTTCCAGAGACTTAGAAATATTTTGTTACATGGAGATCACTATATATTACATGTCCGCACTAGTCAA
This sequence comes from Poa annua, assembly GCA_026929855.1. Lineage (NCBI taxonomy): Eukaryota > Viridiplantae > Streptophyta > Magnoliopsida > Poales > Poaceae > Poa > Poa annua. Next base: position 77,905,767 of record CM049426.1, read on the forward strand.
CATAGTGGTACTCTCCGGTCTCCGGTATGACTTCGGTGAGGTAAAATCCCGTCAACTCCTCTGCAATTGCCCTGAAGCGGGTCTTTATTGGTAGCTCGTTGCGCTTTCTTGCCAACTGTAAAAAAATGATATCACAATGAATACATGAGATATGAAATGAATAAAACTCATCACGATTGATGATACAAAAATAATGTTGTGACTAGAGCTTTACGTACTTCGATACTTCATGCAGCCTTTATGAAAAAACAAACTTTGCTTCAAACTCTCGTTGACCACAGTGTGCATGTACTCGCAAACGAAGAATCCACATTGATCAGTACCGGTTGGCTGTTTAAGACAAGTCTATAGAAGAATAAAATTTAATCAAATAATAATAAAGTATGATAATGGTGCATGGGCCTAGTTATAGTACTACTTACATCGTTAGTACGCCAGCGCAGTTTCTCTGGCCATCCACTGTTCGGATGTTCCGCGAGGAACATTTTCCAAACGCTGCATGACAAGAAACTGAATGAATGAGTCATAAATTCCTTGATATTAGGAAATGAACGAAAGAGGCGATAAGAAAAAAAAGTACCTTGCCACCAAATCAAAACAGGTCTTGTATTGTTTAGGGCATCTTCTTAACGAGTCAAGGACAACAATTTCTCCTTTCCGCGAGTCAATAACGATAAGAATGTAGTGGTAGCTGCGCACGTTTATAAATAGTCATGCATAACTAATCAATTAAACTTAACATCGGGTGAGAAAAATAGAATGTGTAATAAGCAGTAACACTCACTTGAAGTTGTAAGGCCATAATATATATTTTTTGTAAACTTGTCGCTTGAAAAACATTAGCAAATTCCCCGGTGTATCCTTGTTAAGTAGTGGATCAATTATGTTATCTTCATGCGTTATAGAGGGGTCAATGAACCCAATGTGGTTGATTTTCTTCTTCTTGCATTTGAGCATCTTCATTCTGCGTAATAAAGCACACAAAATATTATAGAGAGGATTATCACAGACAATGAACGAGTAGAGCTAATTAAAACATTAAATTACAGGAATAGATGACTTACAGACAATATGAACTTATGATGTTTTTGTCGAGGGCCCGGAGATTGTATAACTGAAAGATTTCGGCGAAGTAAAGGACAACGGAGTATTCTTGGAAATAATGCTCTTACTTAACTGCCATCTGGAGAGCGACTTTATTCGTCTCCTTATTTACGGTATCCTTGTACCAGGCTTGAAATTGACGCATTCTTGTGGGTAAGTCGCCGTCAACAAAATTCTCCCCGTGAACATAAGTACGAACAACATCCGCGAAGGGGATATCATCTCCCAAATATACCAGCTCCCGCACATTGATGTTTTTGAGAGCTCTGTCATCAAGCACCTTGAGCGGGGGGGGGGGGGGGGGGGGGGGCGACTGTGCGTCTTGTTCTCCGAGTTGGGCAACTTGTTTCCCTTTTTTCGATCGATCATCCATCTCTTCGTCATATGACTTACCAATGTTGCGATCATAGTCTGTTGGCGGCGATGGTGGGGGGTTGTATAGGGCATCGATGCAACGGTCAATTTTTTCCTGAGGAATTCCGGCAGTAAATTTTGCAGGAGGCAATTGTTTCTCTAACGCTTTCTGTTTCACGCCAGCAAGCCAGGCATCCGTATGTTCTTTGCATGCGATATCGTTTTCCTCTACGGTTCTCTCCCAAGGTAACTTTGGAGTAGGCGGCGGTGTTTTCTGCTTTCTAGGTTTCTTCCTAACAGGAGAACCAGACTGGCGCCTACTCGAGAGCGACTTAACATTCTGGCGGACTGGCACAGACTGCGATGGCCTCACGCTAGGAACCCTCTCTGGGGGCGGTTGGCTTTGCTGTTGAGCTGGAGATGGACTCGGGCTGGGGTCCCTATCGGGGAGGTGTGGGCTTTGCTGATGGGGTGGAGATGGACTCCGTCTTTGATCCCTCTCGAGGAAGAGTGGACTTGGCTGGTGAGCTGGACTCCTAGAACGAGGAGTGGACTTTGCTTGTTCTGGAAGGACGATGTATTTCTTGGGCCATAGGACGAAGGCATGCTTGACGTCTGCCAACGTTTTCTCCTCGTCACCTCCAGGTAACTCAAGTTCCAAGGATTCAAATCCCGGCATAATTTCGTCCACACCGACACGAGCGTAGCCATCTGGAATTTGACCACAATGGTAGAGTTCTCCAGGTTGAATTACTAAAGCTTGCCCCACCGCCACCTTCAAAGTTATGTTTCGCATTGCTATATGTAGCTCACAACCTGTAGGCTCTGTGATGTCATCCACTGGGTAGGCACCAACGTCGACCTGACGCGTGGAACCAACGCTGCTTCTACGCTGAGATGGGGCGGCATGCGCTTCATGGTCTAATTGGTGCCGCTCCTGAGGTTCCGTTCTTTGCTCCTTCAATGCTTTTATTTCCGCCCGTTGCTCCTTCATTTCTCGTTCCAATTGTAATATCCGGTCGGCCTCCTTCTTCTTACCTCTGCTACGGCTTCTATAAGTGTGAGCGGATTCCGGCCACGCAGTCTTAAACGTAGCACCGCCAGGAAAGCCTCGAGCTCGTCCAACATGTTCAGGATTCCCAGTGCCCGTGTCAGCTCGTCATCCTCTCTATCGGGTTTGAACACACCATTGCGAACATCATTAATTGCATCTTCAAGCTTCTTTTTTATACGCTCCACGAGAACCTTCCATTTTCCCCTTTCAACAATCTCTCCGGTTTTAGGGTCCAACATTGCCCCATGCGCGAACAACCAGAATTTCGACCTCTCGGGCCAGTCAAGTGTCTGTGGACGGACCCCCGATTGAAGCAGTTTTTCTTCATAGGCTAACCACTTAGGAATGGCGCTCTTGTAGCCACCTGTCCCCAATGTATGGTGGTGTTCCTTCAGCTTAGCATTCAATTTATTTATCTCCGACCGGGACACAGCCATAGGTGATTCCCTATACGCCTTAAACGCCACCCATTCAGATTCTAACTTCTTCCCTTGTGCTCCACTGAAATCTGGCACTTCTTTTGTTTCTACATATTGATTCCATAACTTTTTCTTCCAGTTCCGGAATTGTTCCGCCATCTTAATAAGAGTCCACCTCTTGAGGTTGTCCTTCTTCACTTTAGAGAGATCTGGCGGGAGGGTGAAATGTGACAATAGCGTGTTACAGACCAAATCCTTAAGAACTTGGTGGACATAACATGGGTCGTCCACATCTGCGACCGCCGGCTTATTCCATTCGCGTATGCTGATTGGGATCATGTCCCTAACAATAACTCCAGCTTGACTTATAAATTTGTTGCGGTTCTGTTTTGGTTCGAGCGGTTCGCCGGAATCAGCAATTTCCTCAATCGGTAACTTTGGATCCTCGCTCGGCATTCTTTTTGCCTTGCCTCGAGGAGCACATGCTGGCTGCTTTTTTGCAGATTTGCTCGATCCGGATGGCTAAAAGAAAAATAAGTCGTTAATAAATGCATGTAGTTAACAATAACATATCGCCATATTTATTATAAACACATATACACCTCTCCGCCGGAGTTTGCTATCACCACATCAAAGTCTTGTGACTCGATTCCAAAGTCGTTAAAAAATTGGTCGAAATCATAATCATCTACATCTCCTCCAGCTCGGGCATCATTAAAAATAAGTTGTTCCATTTGGTCTTCCATGTCTTCGTCTCGTTGAAATTGTGCTTCTTCTATCTGCTCGTCTCGCAAGTGCTCCATAGCTCAAATGTACCTGCAATCAATCAAATTTGCAATCAAGTTTAGATTTATTCTAAAAAAGATACAAGTATGCAATCCTATAAATTACAAGAATATGAATATTGGGTTGAATGATTGTTTAAAATATTCTATAAATTACAATGTACCTGTTTACTACTCAAGCATGTCAAACTAATGCACCCAAGTGTAATTCTCATAAATAAAACTGGGAGGAAGCAGCTGATACAACTGGGTCATATATATTATATATATTACAATCATCTCAATTTGCATATCTAACACACAAAAGGTCTAAGATTTAATTTCAGACCTCGGCTAACTCACATCACAGTTCAAACAAATATCTGCAACCCAAATTCCATACACATAATGAAGGCAATATCTCATCTTCAGACCTCAAGTTCTCCAACAACTTTAAATTCCATCAGCTTTATATACATGTTGTAGACATATCGAGGAATCTAGAATTCCATCAGCTTTATATACAAATAGTTCGGATTTTCTTTACTACTGGATCATATAGGCATGTCTTTTACACCTGAAATCGAGGCAACGACGAGGAGGAGCGGCACAGCCTCGGCAAGGAGCAAGACCTCCTGAAAAGCCGTGGACACAAGGACCCGAGCAGCAGACCTCCTGCAAGTTGTATAATGAATTGTATATCAATCAAATTAGCATTGAGTCACAGAGAGATATAAGAGTCAAACACAACAAGTTAGCAAATAAACGCATGAGTCGACCGAAGTTGAAAAATCCTAGGATGTTACACATGTCGTCACAGCATTTTAATCATCGACACAACATGGTTCACTCACACCTCTCTAAAGATGTAACACGCAACCATCTGTTTAATCATCGACCAAAACTAAATAACACATACTAAATAACTCGATACAAAGTGGACTTTCTGTGCATGCTTTAGATGATTTAGTGGACTTTCATACAAAGTCCCTATTTTGGCATTTAATATCCGGGAGACAGAAAACCTCTTTTTTCTTGTTTTTATTGTTTCTGTACCCGATAGATGATGTAGTATTCATTCTTTAGTTATTCAAAGTTAATGGCCACACATGATACATTCCTTCATACATGCATGATGATCAACGTATGTTCATGCATGGACATGACATGCTACACCCATTTTACTAGACCACTAATAGAAACTCTCTCTGATTAACAACATATCTGAGTGGTTTAGGTTATTGTTTTTTCAAAATAGAATTAACAATTCCCTATATAATATGTTTTTCAACTAAATTAAATGTGAAAGCTCATTTCCTGACAAATCTAATAGCATCAATTTAGTGGAGTGTGGCGGTTTGGTGGCAAAACTAAATAACACATACTAAATAACATTGCATATATGTTCATATTCTTGCTTAAGTGCAAAAAATGCTACACATACCATGCCCTAAGCCAAAAACAATGCACAAATTCACATATTAAATTGCAACACATATCACTTGAGCACAAATTAAATTGCAACACAAAAAATACAAAATACAGTGCACAAATTCACTTGAGCATTTTCACATACACCTTCGGTGCGGTAATGGAGAGAGGAAGGAGGGGGGAGAGCGAACCACCTCGGGGTGTGCGTCGAGGGCGCGGGAGCGGAGGACAGTGCACGTCGAGGGCTCGGGCAGGAGGAGGAGCGCCGGCGGCAGACCGTGCGCGCGAGGGCGTCGAGGGCGCAGGCGGGAGGACCGGCGGCGGCGAGTTGCGATGCGAGCGAGAGGAGACGCCGGCGCGCGAGAGGATTGTGTCGCGTGGGGTAGGGTTTGGGGGGGGGGGGGCGACGGCGCGGCGGAGCGGCAGGGCGACGGAGCGGCGGGGCGGCAGGGCGACGGCGCGGCGGACCGGGAGGAGACGGCGAGCGGGAGCGGAGCGGGAAAGATAAAAAAATTTCCGGCCACGACCACCCAAAACGTCGCGGGAAGGACCTTTAGTCGCGGTTCCAGCCCCGAACCGCGACTAAAGGGTCTTTAGTCGCGGTTGGTAACACCAACCACGACTAAAGGGTTCTGGCTGGAGCCAGAGCGCTTCTTTTAACTCTTTAGTCTCGGTTGGTGTTACCAACCGAGACTAAAGGGTCTTTTTTCCTTATTTCTTTTTACTGATTTTTGTTTCTGTTTTCTTTTAAATTGTTTGAATTGCTTACTTTTCTATTTCTTATTTTGGTTTACTTATTTTTTGAATTGTTTTGGTTTCTAGCTTATTTTTATGTTTTGTTTTATATTTTCTAACATTTTAAGATGCCAAGGTGATTTCTTCAAATTATAAAATAAATATTATTTTCTATGTTTTAAGGTTTTTTGTGAAGTAAGTACATAAAATATCATTCCAAATGGCACCCAATTATTTTTCACTAATAGTGGTGCACATATGATGGATGATCCCCAAGTATGAGTTTTTTCTTACAATTCTAACTAATTTCCCCTAGTTAATTGAGTTTATGTTGATTTATCGAAAGTAATTCAAATTTGAACTACAACTATTTGATAGTTTGGTCTGAAACTTTTGGAAACATCATTTTAAGGTACACAACTAGTGGTTATATCACAGAAACATTGATAGTTCTAGAAAATATCACCTCTTCCGATGATTAGTCGTAGCGACCGTTTTGATCGTTTTTAAGAAAAAATGTAATAAAGTGATAAACACCTCAAAAAATCAAATCCTTTGGCATGGGCTCCTTATATGTGTACTAGTTGCTAGGAAAAATGATAAACTTGATTTTTTCCTACATTTGCAAAAAAAGTCTTCACAAAAAGGTCTATCATGTATGAACATCTAGAAGTTTCAAGCCAAATGACCAAGTTATGGTCATTTCGACGACATAGTTTGTGATAAAGATCTCATACTCCACACATAGGTGCATATTGGTATATTAAACAACCATGCCAAAGGGATTCTTCAAATTATTTTCATAAATATCATTTTCCTTTTTTTCAGTGCAAAAAATGAGTTTTTTTGTGAAGTGAGTACAGAAAATATGATTCCAAATGGCACCCAACTATTTTTCACTAATAGTGGTGCACATATGATGGATGATCCCCGAGTATGAGTTTTTTCTTACAATTCTAACTAATTTCCCCTAGTTAATTGAGTTTATGTTGATTTATCGAAAGTAATTCAAATTTGAACTACAACTATTTGATAGTTTGGTCTGAAACTTTTGGAAACATCATTTTAAGGTACACAACTAGTGGTTATATCACAGAAACATTGATAGTTCTAGAAAATATCACCTCTTCCGATGATTAGTCGTAGCGACCGTTTTGATCGTTTTTAAGAAAAAATGTAATAAAGTGATAAACACCTCAAAAAATCAAATCCTTTGGCATGGGCTCCTTATATGTGTACTAGTTGCTAGGAAAAATGATAAACTTGATTTTTGCCTACATTTGCAAAAAAAGTCTTCACAAAAAGGTCTATCATGTATGAACATCTAGAAGTTTCAAGCCAAATGACCAAGTTATGGTCATTTCGACGACATAGTTTGTGATAAAGATCTCATACTCCACACATAGGTGCATAATCGTATATTAAACAACCATGCCAAAGGGATGCTTCAAATTATTTTCATAAATATCATTTTCCTTTTTTTCAGTGCAAAAAATGAGTTTTTTTGTGAAGTGAGTACAGAAAATATGATTCCAAATGGCACCCAACTATTTTTCACTAATAGTGGTGCACATATGATGGATGATCCCCAAGTATGAGTTTTTTCTTACAATTCTAACTAATTTCCCCTAGTTAATTGAGTTTATGTTGATTTATCGAAAGTAATTCAAATTTGAACTACAACTATTTGATAGTTTGGTCTGAAACTTTTGGAAACATCATTTTAAGGTACACAACTAGTGGTTATATGACAGAAACATTGATAGTTCTAGAAAATATCACCTCTTCCGATGATTAGTCGTAGCGACCGTTTTGATCGTTTTTAAGAAAAAATGTAATAAAGTGATAAACACCTCAAAAAATCAAATCCTTTGGCATGGGCTCCTTATATGTGTACTAGTTGCTAGGAAAAATGATAAACTTGATTTTTGCCTACATTTGCAAAAAAAGTCTTCACAAAAAGGTCTATCATGTATGAACATCTAGAAGTTTCAAGCCAAATGACCAAGTTATGGTCATTTCGACGACATAGTTTGTGATAAAGATCTCATACTCCACACATAGGTGCATATTGGTATATTAAACAACCATGCCAAAGGGATTCTTCAAATTATTTTCATAAATATCATTTTCCTTTTTTTCAGTGCAAAAAATGAGTTTTTTTGTGAAGTGAGTACAGAAAATATGATTCAAAATGGCACCCAACTATTTTTCACTAATAGTGGTGCACATATGATGGATGATCCCCAAGTATGAGTTTTTTCTTACAATTCTAACTAATTTCCCCTAGTTAATTGAGTTTATGTTGATTTATCGAAAGTAATTCAAATTTGAACTACAACTATTTGATAGTTTGGTCTGAAACTTTTGGAAACATCATTTTAAGGTACACAACTAGTGGTTATATCACAGAAACATTGATAGTTCTAGAAAATATCACCTCTTCCGATGATTAGTCGTAGCGACCGTTTTGATCGTTTTTAAGAAAAAATGTAATAAAGTGATAAACACCTCAAAAAATCAAATCCTTTGGCATGGGCTCCTTATATGTGTACTAGTTTCTAGGAAAAATGATAAACTTGATTTTTTCCTACATTTGCAAAAAAAGTCTTCACAAAAAGGTCTATCATGTATGAACATTTAGAAGTTGCAAGCCAAATGACCAAGTTATGGTCATTTCGACGACATAGTTTGTGATAAAGATCTCATACTCCACACATAGGTGCATATTGGTATATTAAACAACCATGCCAAAGGGATTCTTCAAATTATTTTCATAAATATCATTTTCCTTTTTTTCAGTGCAAAAAATGAGGTTTTTTGTGAAGTGAGTACAGAAAATATGATTCCAAATGGCACCCAACTATTTTTCACTAATAGTGGTGCACATATGATGGATGAACCCCGAGTATGAGTTTTTTCTTACAATTCTAACTAATTTCCCCTAGTTAATTGAGTTTATGTTGATTTATCGAAAGTAATTCAAATTTGAACTACAACTATTTGATAGTTTGGTCTGAAACTTTTGGAAACATCATTTTAAGGTACACAACTAGTGGTTATATCACAGAAACATTGATAGTTCTAGAAAATATCACCTCTTCCGATGATTAGTCGTAGCGACCGTTTTGATCGTTTTTAAGAAAAAATGTAATAAAGTGATAAACACCTCAAAAAATCAAATCCTTTGGCATGGGCTCCTTATATGTGTACTAGTTGCTAGGAAAAATGATAAACTTGATTTTTGCCTACATTTGCAAAAAAAGTCTTCACAAAAAGGTCTATCATGTATGAACATCTAGAAGTTTCAAGCCAAATGACCAAGTTATGGTCATTTCGACGACATAGTTTGTGATAAAGATCTCATACTCCACACATAGGTGCATAATCGTATATTAAACAACCATGCCAAAGGGATGCTTCAAATTATTTTCATAAATATCATTTTCCTTTTTCTCAGTGCAAAAAATGAGTTTTTTTGTGAAGTGAGTACAGAAAATATGATTCCAAATGGCACCCAACTATTTTTCACTAATAGTGGTGCACATATGATGGATGATCCCCAAGTATGAGTTTTTTCTTACAATTCTAACTAATTTCCCCTAGTTAATTGAGTTTATGTTGATTTATCGAAAGTAATTCAAATTTGAACTACAACTATTTGATAGTTTGGTCTGAAACTTTTGGAAACATCATTTTAAGGTACACAACTAGTGGTTATATGACAGAAACATTGATAGTTCTAGAAAATATCACCTCTTCCGATGATTAGTCGTAGCGACCGTTTTGATCGTTTTTAAGAAAAAATGTAATAAAGTGATAAACACCTCAAAAAATCAAATCCTTTGGCATGGGCTCCTTATATGTGTACTAGTTGCTAGGAAAAATGATAAACTTGATTTTTGCCTACATTTGCAAAAAAAGTCTTCACAAAAAGGTCTATCATGTATGAACATCTAGAAGTTTCAAGCCAAATGACCAAGTTATGGTCATTTCGACGACATAGTTTGTGATAAAGATCTCATACTCCACACATAGGTGCATATTGGTATATTAAACAACCATGCCAAAGGGATTCTTCAAATTATTTTCATAAATATCATTTTCCTTTTTTTCAGTGCAAAAAATGAGTTTTTTTGTGAAGTGAGTACAGAAAATATGATTCAAAATGGCACCCAACTATTTTTCACTAATAGTGGTGCACATATGATGGATGATCCCCAAGTATGAGTTTTTTCTTACAATTCTAACTAATTTCCCCTAGTTAATTGAGTTTATGTTGATTTATCGAAAGTAATTCAAATTTGAACTACAACTATTTGATAGTTTGGTCTGAAACTTTTGGAAACATCATTTTAAGGTACACAACTAGTGGCTATATCACAGAAACATTGATAGTTCTAGAAAATATCACCTCTTCCGATGATTAGTCGTAGCGACCGTTTTGATCGTTTTTAAGAAAAAATGTAATAAAGTGATAAACACCTCAAAAAATCAAATCCTTTGGCATGGGCTCCTTATATGTGTACTAGTTTCTAGGAAAAATGATAAACTTGATTTTTTCCTACATTTGCAAAAAAAGTCTTCACAAAAAGGTCTATCATGTATGAACATTTAGAAGTTGCAAGCCAAATGACCAAGTTATGGTCATTTCGACGACATAGTTTGTGATAAAGATCTCATACTCCACACATAGGTGCATATTGGTATATTAAACAACCATGCCAAAGGGATTCTTCAAATTATTTTCATAAATATCATTTTCCTTTTTTTCAGTGCAAAAAATGAGGTTTTTTGTGAAGTGAGTACAGAAAATATGATTCCAAATGGCACCCAACTATTTTTCACTAATAGTGGTGCACATATGATGGATGATCCCCGAGTATGAGTTTTTTCTTACAATTCTAACTAATTTCCCATAGTTAATTGAGTTTATGTTGATTTATCGAAAGTAATTCAAATTTGAACTACAACTATTTGATAGTTTGGTCTGAAACTTTTGGAAACATCATTTTAAGGTACACAACTAGTGGTTATATCACAGAAACATTGATAGTTCTAGAAAATATCACCTCTTCCGATGATTAGTCGTAGCGACCGTTTTGATCGTTTTTAAGAAAAAATGTAATAAAGTGATAAACACCTCAAAAAATCAAATCCTTTGGCATGGGCTCCTTATATGTGTACTAGTTGCTAGGAAAAATGATAAACTTGATTTTTGCCTACATTTGCATAAAAAGTCTTCACAAAAAGGTCTATCATGTATGAACATCTAGAAGTTTCAAGCCAAATGACCAAGTTATGGTCATTTCGACGACATAGTTTGTGATAAAGATCTCATACTCCACACATAGGTGCATATTGGTATATTAAACAACCATGCCAAAGGGATTCTTCAAATTATTTTCATAAATATCATTTTCCTTTTTTTCAGTGCAAAAAATGAGGTTTTTTGTGAAGTGAGTACAGAAAATATGATTCCAAATGGAACCCAACTATTTTTCACTAATAGTGGTGCACATATGATGGATGATCCCCAGGTATGAGTTTTTTCTTACAATTCTAACTAATTTCCCCTAGTTAATTGAGTTTATGTTGATTTATCGAAAGTAATTCAAATTTGAACTACAACTATTTGATAGTTTGGTCTGAAACTTTTGGAAAAATCATTTTAAGGTACACAACTAGTGGTTATATCACAGAAACATTGATAGTTCTAGAAAATATCACCTTTTCCGATGATTAGTCGTAGCAACCGTTTAGATCGTTTTAAGAAAAAATGTAATAAAGTGATAAACACCTCAAAAAATCAAATCCTTTGGCATGGGCTCCTTATATGTGTACTAGTTGCTAGGAAAAATGATAAACTTGATTTTTGCCTACATTTGCAAAAAAAGTCTTCACAAAAAGGTCTATCATGTATGAACATTTAGAAGTTTCAAGCCAAATGACCAAGTTATGGTCATTTCGACGACATAGTTTGTGATAAAGATCTCATACTCCACACATAGGTGCATATTGGAATATTAAACAACCATGCCAAAGGGATTCTTCAAATTATTTTCATAAATATCATTTTCCTTTTTTTCAGTGCAAAAAATGATGTTTTTTGTGAAGTGAGTACAGAAAATATGATTCCAAATGGCACCCAACTATTTTTCACTAATAGTGGTGCACATATGATGGATGATCCCCAAGTATGAGTTTTTTCTTACAATTCTAACTAATTTCCCCTAGTTAATTGAGTTTATGTTGATTTATCGAAAGTAATTCGAATTTGAAGTACAACTATTTGATAGTTTGGTATGAAACTTTTGGAAAAATCATTTTAAGGTACAAAACTAGTGGTTATATCACAGAAACATTGATAGTTCTAGAAAATATCACCTCTTCCGATGATTAGTCGTAGCGACCGTTTTGATCGTTTTTAAGAAAAAATGTAATAAAGTGATAAACACCTCAAAAAATCAAATCCTTTGGCATGGGCTCCTTATATGTGTACTAGTTGCTAGGAAAAATGATAAACACCTCAAAAAATCAAATCCTTGAACATCTAGAAGTTTCAAGCCAAATGACCAAGTTATGGTCGTTTCAAGCCAAGCCAAATGACCGTGGCAAGACATCTCTGATGATCTACAACCGTCCGACAAGACATCCCTGATGATATGCAACCGTTTGAAACGGTCGCAGATCATCAGAGACGTCTTGCCGCTGGTTGCCCAGAGATGCCTCTGTCGAGGGGAGGGTTCACCTTCAGCCTTCACTGAGTGCTCTCTGCTACCCGTGTGCTGCCAAAATGAACTACAATGAGTAGACACTGAGTGCTGAACATGTCCGGGAGGGGGGATATATATAAGGTACGTGTGCTTCTTTAGTCCCGGTTGGTAACAACAACCGAGTCATGTGGGTCACGAAGTGGTCGTCATACTGCTGATCCAACAGCTCAGAATCTCTCAAAAGAAACACACCTCAGATCCAACGTCTCACAAGCACTGGAAAGAAACACACGATCCATGTGCTTCTTTAGTCTCGGTTGGTAACACCAACCGGGACTAAAGAAGCACATGGATCGTGTGTTTCTTTTAAGCACTTGTGAGCCGTTGGATGAAGAGATGTGTTTCTTTTGGGAGATTCTGAGCTTTTGGATGGGCACTATCATGACCAGTTCGTGAGTCACATGACCCTATATATAGCCCCCTCTTGAACATGTTCGGCAGTCATTTGTCTCCTCATTCTACTTCATCGACAGACTACAAAGCATTCGGATTCCCTGCATACGTCCAACGGTGCATTTCATATGCAGGCACTCACGAGCCACCGTTGGGCTGTATGCAGGTGAAATCGTGTGTTTTGTTCCATGCATCTACAAAATACTTCAGTTCACTTGTTCTTCTGATACAAAGCATTCGGATATTACACATCAACAATAATATCCCTCTCTAGTGTTTACTTGTTCTTCCGATTGCGCCGTAACCACGGACAATCTTCTTCATTTAACTTGATACTTGGATCAGTGTTGACTTTAAAGGGCGGAATGTCATGAAACTTATCGTAATCTTCTGACATGTCTGTCTTGTCCTCCACTCCCACAATGACTCTTTTCCCTAAGAGAACTATGTGGCGCTTTGGCTCATCGTATGATGTACTCGCTTGCTTATCTTTTCTTTTTTTCGGTAGGGTAGACATGTCTTTCACATAGAAAACCTGAGCAACTTCACTGGCTAGGACGAATGGTTCATTCTCGTACGAAAGATTGTTGAGATCCACTGTAGTCATTCCGTATCGTGGGTCTACCTCTACCCCGCCTCGTAGGTTGAACCATTTGCACTTGAACAAAGGGACCTTAAAAGTAGGTCCATAGTCAAGTTCCCATATCTCCTCTATGTAACCATAATATGTGTCCTTTGTCCCGTTGCAGTTTGTTGCATCAAAGCGTACTCCACTGTTTTGGTTGGTGCTCTTTTTATCTTGTTTGGCTGTGTAAAATATATTTCCATTTATCTCGTACCCTTGAAAAGTCAATATAGTTGAAGTTGGTGATGTGGCCAACAAGTATAGCTGTTCTTCAACATTGGTGTCATTAATGAGACGTCTTTTTAACCAACTGCTGAAAGTCTTCATGTGTTCTCCATCAATACAATCTTCAGATTTCTCCGGGTACTTGGAGCGTAAAACATTCTTGTGTTCCTCGACATACGGACCCACCAAACTGGAATTATGTAGAACGGTGTCGTGTGCTTGAGTGAAAGAATCCCCGTCTTGACATATTGTTGCTTTCTTTCCGAGGGTGCCTTTTCCATGCAGTCTCCCCTCATGACGTGATTCAGGAACACCGATCGGCTTCAGATCAGGAATAAAATCTACACAAAACTCAATGACCTCCTCTGTTCCATAACCCTTGGCGATGCTTCCTTCTGGCCTAGCCCGGTTATGCACATATTTTTTTAAGACTCCCATGAACCTCTCAAAGGGGAACATGTTGTGTAAAAATACAGGACCGAGAACAGAAATCTCTTCGACTAGGTGGACTACAAGGTGCGTCATAATATTGAAGAAGGTTGGTGGGAACACCAACTCGAAGCTGACAAGACATTGGACCACATCCTTCTCTAAATTTTTTAGAGTTAGTGGATTGATGACCTTCTGAGAAATTGCATTGAGAAATGCACATAGCTTCACAATGGGTTCTCGAACATTTTCCGGTAGAAGCCCTCTCAATGCAACCGGAAGTAATTGTGTCATAATCACGTGACAGTCATGAGACTTTAGATTCTGAAATTTTTGCTCTGCCATGTTTATTATTCCTTCTATATTTGATGAGAAGCCAGATGGAACCTTCATACTGCGAAGGCACTCAAAAAATATTTTCTTCTCTTCTTTAGTAAGAGCGTAGCTTGCAGGACCTGGCTGATTCTCTGAATGAGTATCGTCTCGATGCATCTCTTCGCTCATACGTTGATGGGTCTGCCTTCCTTTCGGTGTACCTTTTTTTGACTTCCCATCTTTTGACTTCCCATACACGCCTAAGAAGTTTAGCAAATTGCAACAAATGTTCTTTGTCACGTGCATCACGTCGATTGCAGAGTGAATCTCTAGCATTATCCAATATGGCAGCTCCCAAAATATAGATTTCTTCTTTCACATGGGTACGTGGTTGTTTGCGTCATTCGGAACAGTGAGACCGCCAGGACCCTTTCCAAAGATTACATTTAAATCCTTGACCATATCATGTATAGCAGAACTAGAAGGGCGGGTAGGCCTCGGCCGATGATCTGCCTCACATTTGTAATGCTTGCCTTTCTTCCTTAACGGATGCTTGGGTACAAGAAACCGACGATGACCTAGGTACACATTCTTGTTACCTAAATGTATACTATCAGTCTCAGCTAAACAGTGCGTGCATGCATTGTATCCCTTGTTTGACTGTCCTGAAATGTTGCCTAGAGCAGGCCAATCATTGATGGTTACAAAAAGCAAAGCTCGTAGATCAAATTCCTCCAGTTTGTGCTCATCCCACACACGTACAACTTCCTCACACCACAACTGCAAAAGATCTTCAACTAATGGCCTGAGGTACACATCAATGTCGTTGCCAGGTTGCTTCGGGCCTTGAATGAGCACGGGCATCATAATGTACTTCCGCTTCATGCACAGCCAAGGAGGAAGGTTATAGATACATAGAGTCACGGGCCAAGTGCTGTGACTGGAGCTCTGCTCTCCAAAAGGATTAAAGCCATCTGTACTTAGGCCAAATCTTAAGTTCCTTGCGTCTTCTGAAAATGTCGGGAACTCTCTGTCAATTTTTCTCCACTGGGACCCATCCGCGGGGTGTCTCAACATCAAGTCTTTTTTACGATCTTCTTTGTGCCAACGCAACAACTTGGCATGCTCTCTATTGCTGAACAAACGTTTCAACCGTGGTATTATAGGAGCATACCACATCACCTTTGCAGGAATCCTCTTCCTGGGGCGCGGCTCGCCCTCAACATCACCAGGGTCATCTCGCCCGATCTTATACCGCAAAGCACCGCATACAGGACATGCATTCAATTTTTCGTGCTCACCGCGGTAGAGGATGCAGTCATTAATGCAAGCGTGTATCTTATGCACCTCTAATCCTAGAGGGCATACCACCTTCTTTGCTTCATACGTACTAGACGGCAATTCGTTATCCTTTGGAAGCATCTTCTTAACTATTTTTAACAAATTTTCAAATCCCTTGTCAGAAGTACCATTCTCTGCCTTCCATTGCAACAATTCAAGTGTGGTACCTAGCTTTTTCTGGTCATTTTGACAAGTTGGGTACAACAATTTGGCGTGATCAGCTAACATACGCTCCAACTTCAACCTTTCGTTTTCACTTCCACAGTCCATTTGTGCATCACGAATGGCCCGACGAAGATCATCGTCGGGCTCATCAATAATGGGATCTTCTTCAGTTTCGTCTTCTCCCATTGTAGTATCACTGAACCAAGGATACTTGTCATTATCCTCCTCTTCTTCATTTTCTTCCATGATAACCCCTGTTTCTCCGTGCTTGGTCCAACAATAATAACCAGGCATAAAACCATTATGCAAGAGGTGTGAGTGAATGACTTTTGAGGTAGAGTGATCACTCATATTCTTGCAGGCACTACATGGACAACGAATAAAACCGTTCTTCGGCTTGTTTGCCTCAGCCATATGGAGAAAATTATGCATGCCATCAATGAACTCAGGACAACATCGGTCACCGTACATCCATTGTCGGTTCATCTGTATTACATAAAAGTATATCGAATCCCATTATTACACTACTGTCATAAATAATATGTAAGAGCAAATTAATTAATACAATGTCATCCATTAAAATAAGAGTAGAGTATTGACAAGCGGTAATACATAGTTCTCATAAAACATACATTAACTGAAACAAATATAAAAATTATCTAAAGAATTTAAATCCAACAACAAATGCGATCAAAATCGCAACTAAGGTAAATACTGAACCCACAGCATAATGATACCAAGCCTCCCGATTAATGGCATATTTTCTAATCCTTTTTATCTTCAAGCGCATTGCATCCATCTTGATCTCGTTACCATCGACCACGTCGGCAAGTTTGAGCTCTAATTTCATCTTATCTTCTAAGCATTGAAGATAAAGAGCTTCACTTCTTTTCAATTTTGCTTTCAAATCATTGTTTTCTTTATCCAAAAACTCGACAATAGGGTCAGGTTCAATTTCTGGTTCGACTACCTCCTAGATAAAAATAATTCTATGCCAAGTTGGTCGCCATAATTGTCAGAAACATAGAATGAAATAAATAGTTTTTAAAATATACCACATCCGAATCATAGACCGGACGAGGACCGACGGGGACGGATATCAGAACCATGACACTATACATATAATACAAGTTAGAATATTATACAAGTAGTAACTATGCATCTAAATCATAAAAGCTATGTTTTTAAAATAAAATAAAATAAAATATAGAGGCTCACCAAGGAGGTGACGGGACGGCGCGGGCGATCGACGTCGATAAGGCTCCTCACCACACTAAAACACATAAATCATTATTTTAGTTTGAGAACAAATTGCACATATACACAAATGAGATCATAACTTAGGCATTACATCGAACACCTTGCTTGCACAAAAAAATTGAAATGAGCAAAATGAGCTAAATAAGCAATGCCGGAAAGAGGATGAAGAGGCTAACCGTGGGGTGGCTTCAATCTCTCCAAATGGTGTAAAATATTATGGATTATCTAGTATTGGGGAGAGGAAATGGAGAAGAAATGGAGAGGAAATGATTTTGAGCTCGGGCTCGGTGGGAAAAATGGAGTTGGCTCGGGCTGGAAGAAGCTGATAAAGTGAGGACCTTTAGTCCCGGTTTGTGTTACGAACCGGGACTAAAGGTCTCTGGCGCTGGGGCCCGCCTCTGCGGCCGCGTGCGGTGAACCTTTAGTCCCGGTTCGTAACACGAACCGGGACTAAAGGTCCCTCACAAATCCAGCGGTGTGGCTCTCACCCCTTTAGTCTGGGTTCAAAAAATGAACCGAGACTAAAGGGGTGAACCAAAGGCTCGTTTTCTACTAGTGAACGGTGCCCCCGTGCAGAACACAGGTTCTAACAACGTACATCTATAACTACGATAGATCGGCTCTGATACCACTGAAGGGGATCGCAGGCAGAAAACAAAAAATTTCCTAGCAACGATATTCTTAAACTAGCCAAGATCCATACTATGCAGATATAGAGTACGACGGTGATCGAAATACATACCCTCGTAGACCGAATAGCAGAGATTACGCTCCCGCACAAGCGTTGACGATGAATACGACGTAGCCGACCTCTGGGTCGCGAAGAACTCGGCGCGAAGAAGACGACGAATATGGCATCGAGGTCGGGTGGAGGAAGTAGGCCTCCGAGCACCGCTAGCGCAGCACCTCGCAGGGCGTTACACACATACGGTGGAGACGACGACCTCCGAAGCTCCAGTCCAGGACGAGCAGCGGAAGACTTGGACCGGAACACCAGCAGCGCGGCAGCGGGCTATGGTGGAGAGAGAACTCTCATCCTCCTCGGCGCAACTCCGACAAAGGGAATCACGAGATCGAGGAGAAATTGAGAACTCATTGGGTGAATTAAAAGGCCAGGGGTGCCCCTTCTTATATAGGCTCCCGGGGGGAGCCAACCTTGCTAGCCCGGCAATGTGGGACTATCCCACATGCCTGGTTCGGCCAAGGCTGGTGCGCCGGCCCTAGGTGGGCCCCATTTGGCCGACCTTGGCCGGCCAAGCCCCCCCACCGAATTCCCTTGAGGGTTACTCCCCCATGGGCCTTCTTTCCACTAGAAGGCCCATTCAGGTAAATCAGCATAAATAAATTCGAAATAAATATGTAAAATCATATTTAAACATTAATTACACTAATTAATATCAAACATATTATATATAATTGTAGCGTACCTGCACTTAGAATAAGGTAGATACCTGTGTATAGTGCAAATCACTGGTTCGATTCGTTTGCACACACAGTTTACGATGTAATATCAGAACAAAGTATCAATTTTATTAAATCGATGATCCAGACTTACAAAATATTCAATACAAGTTGCATAGCATAAAGCTAGCTTTGGAAGAGTAAACATCGGAAATACAATAGCAGTGAGTCTGCATCACATTCATGTTGCCACAGGCGAAAACATGTTGGTTGTAGACTCGAAACCTTTAAACGAAACCTCACTCGTCATCTGAACAATCTGCAATAAGAAAAATATTGAAACAACGTGGGTCAGATTCCATTAAAAATGTTGTCTGGCAAGTGACACTATGGTGGATACTTAGTGGAATAACTCTAATAACCTGTATGCTTATTTGGCTGGTGGAGTTCAAGGCTATTTTGCATAAAGCCAATTTTTCCTAACTCTTTGGAAATCACTTTTCTTCTATTCGAGACATTCGTGGCATGAAAACCATTGTCTCATTCTACCCTGGTTCACCCATCAAGTTTTATTTCTGAATTTGGAATGGTGGAATCCTCCGTTGACGTCCGTGATCAGCTGCTCAAATTGTCCGTACCGGGGACACGGCTAAGTACTTAGTTTTACACTCTGTTCACCATTGTACCCATTCAACCCAATCCTTTACAAACTTATAGTGATAAGGAAAAGGAGAAGAATGAGACGAGATCTTTCAGAAACATTTTCTCTCCCACCTGGCTTGACCCGTTCCACCTAACACCCTCTACTTCTGCTTGTCAAGCCGGAGAGAGTCCATGCCACATAGTTGATCAAGCCAGAGCCCATTGGCAATGGCTGCACTGGAAGTAATCGTCACTCGGGGTTCTTTATATTCCTCTGTTCCTGGGTGGCCATTCACAAGTGTACGTACTCCAGGAACCATAGACATGGCCTGAGTAGCCACTCAACATAAACCATACTACCTCTTACCACACAGATGTTTCATTCCTAACTTAGTAGAATTTAGATTTTCACAAAACAACATTTCCATAGCATCAAATAATTCTACTAAGTATTGCATAGGAACCTAGAAACAGGAATAGGGGAATCTAAACATGGCTTGCATAGCAATACTATCCTACACATGCTTATTGAAAATACACTAAGTAATGCATATATAAAATAGTAGGAAGTTTATGAGGTGTGCCACCTGCCTTTGAATGTTGTCGTTGTTCTCAAACTCTTTTCAACGATACTCGGAACTCACCGTTCAGTCTAAACAATATAAACAAACAACAATACAACAATCATGAAACAACACAACACAACACATACAAGCATACATAATGAACAAACAAGTTTCATAAACTTCTAAGGAAAACATGTCATGCATGATATGCAAGTTATTTCTAAGGACTAGAGAAGCACGTCATGCTATGAAAACTTCTAAGTTAATGCAAGGGAAATAGGTTGGTCAAAAGTGACTAAGGACTAAGGTCATAGGTTGGACAAAATAGTTTGCTATACCTCATCTTGAATAAGCACTCTAATGGCTTAGCCATGATGTGCATAAATACTTCGAGAAAATACTATGTCTATTCTTCAAGGTGATTAACAATTATTATCAACTCTTTGTAAATTGGATATTCACTATAGTGAGAGAGACAGACATCCGGCCAGCCACTTAAATTGTGGAACAAGTCTCATGTACGTGGACATGTAAAGTTAGTCTCCTGGCCGCTTCATCTCACTATGCCGCTAGGATCCAACAACTTCAAGATGGTAATAATATGATCAAAAATTGTTTAAGTTTAAAGTGACAGACAAAATTAGAAAAGAGGGAAAAGATAGAAAGAAGGATGTAGAATCTTCTCCTTGCTTCTTTTTCTTCTTGATGTGATGACTTCATTGCACTTTTGTAGACTTGATGGTGTGGATAGGCTCCAGGTTGGTCTTGAATATAACTTAGTCACCAAGAGGCCTAAGAGAAGAAGGGAGAAAAGAGAGAGAGAGAGAGAGGAAGCAAGACGTATAAAATATTGTTGGTCTTCATGAACTTATTTTAGAGTTTCTTCTAAGTGCTTCTACTCCTTGAAGAAACTTCTGAAGTCTTGTTTTGGCTAAGTCCTTCATTGGCTTTCTAGCTACATGTCGAAAATCCTAAGTGTCTAATGCATAGCACTTTTACCAAATACTAAGTTGAAAATAATCTTAACTTAGAGAAAATAAGTGAGAAGTTTTCCTGTGAAGAGTATAACTATAAAATACAATATTCCATGCATGAAATGCAATTTTAAATCACAAGAAAGCATCATAACAACTTTTGTGATTTTTTTAAACATAAATGAAGTAATAATTGTAATTTAATTAATTTCTATTTTTGCAAAATTTAAAAAGGAAGAAATCTAAGATTAAAGTTTTCTGTCATTAAATTTTTATAACAAAATTTTATAAATAGTGTTAATAGATAGAGGGGATTTAAATAATTTTTTATAGCAATTGGATTTATTCAAAAATGAATTTTCTATGAAGAGTTATGTCAAAATTACTCCAACAATTCAAATTAAACATATAACTATGATATCTTTCAAATACTACTCAAAAATATTTATAAAAGAGGCATCATATTATAAATATTCCAAAGTTTCTAAAACAATTTTATTTGCAATTTTTGGATTTATAGATTTAAAATTATGACAAATATACTCAAATCCTCCATTTGAAATTTGTATATTTTAAAATAACTCAAATTTGAATTCTAACAGATCTAAAATATTCTACATGTCAAGGGCTTTCCAAATTTATAAAAATATTTGAATTTGGAAAAACAGAGAAAAATATATGATAAACTAATGTGCAGGGTCTTTTCTGCAAAACTGCCAATAACTAAATCGAGAAATTCATTTTTCACGTCACCGCTGACTGCGCTGCTGACTGGATCTGACGTGGCAAGATCCTATTGGCCCATACCCCTTCGCTTAAGTCATTTGTCTCCAACCGTCGGATCGAGATCTAAAGGCCTACGGCTACTTCTAGTCCGATCTAATCTACACCATCGATTGGAGATCGGACGGCTCACCTCGCTCCCACCGGAAGTGGCGGCGGAATGTCGCCGGAGACGATGGGGATGGCGGCCCCGACGCTCGGGCGTGTATGCCGGCGATGCTGCGGTGTCTCCCCGTCCTCGAGAGGACGATGGGGAGGAGCGGCGTGAGGTGGCGAAGAAGATGGAATTTTTGGCAACCCCGCGCACGTCCTGGAACGACGGTGAGACGCGACCGGGGGTGCTCAAACGCCGGCGAGCTTCGGTCGTGCACGATGTGCTCCAATCGCTGCACGAAAAATTTAAACTCGGGCTTTAGGAGATGCGCAAGGTAAAAGTAAGAAGGAGGGGAGCAGAGAGGGGGATCGAGGTGGTCTCCATTCACCGGAATAGTAAGAACACGGCGGCGGATGCAGATGAACTCCGGCGAGCTTTTCCGACGGCCTGGGGCGGGATTTGTTAGGGTTTGAGAGGGGAATGAGGGATGGGGTCGTGGGGTTTAAACAGGGGAAGAGGGGGAACCAAATCCGCAAGAATCGCTCGGATTTTGGAAAGGAATCGGAGAGAGTTTCGGGCGGGATTTGAGGACAGAGGTTGAAGACGATGACGTCAGCCATTTTTCTTTTTCTTTTTTTGATTTTCCATTTTATTAATATCTTTTGATTTTAGTGTCCAAATGATGTCAAATTAATTTCTATGAATTTGTAAAATTCATATCTATGCTTTAAAACATTAGTGGGTATGTTTTAAATACTTTTTAAAATTAATATTTTTGAAATATTGGTTTAATACAAATTTGACCCTTAATGTCAAATTTGAAATGATAGCTTAATTAAATTTCCGTTTTACTAAATATTTTTTTTAAATACCCTTATTCAAATATGTTTAACTTTAAGTTATTTAAACTCATTTTCCAATATTAAATTCATTTTTGGCTTTAGTATAATATTAAATAACATAACTCAACTATTTGAATTGAAGAGGAAATTATAATGTATTTATTTTTATTTCCTATTATTTTGGGCACCATTGGATTTTATATTATTATAAAACATTTGTAACTCCATAAAACAACTTTGTAAAATACTCTAGTTTAATTCATTGCTTATATTGAATATATTCATGAAATCATTTTATGTATTGCAAATTGATAAAAATAATAATTTAAGTTTATTGAAATGCCTATTTGGATAATTCATTAATTATAAAATCTATGAAGTTTTAAAGTTAAACACTATAGACTTGACATTTACAAAACTATGTTTTGACTTCAGGTATAAGAATAAAACCAGTTTGCAAATCTACCATTTTTAAATATTTTAAAAGAACACTTGAAAATTTTATTTTAATTTTTGAACAACTATGACTAAGTGGTTGAAATCAAATACTTACAAAGAAACTTTTTATTACATGAAAATGGTTTGAAATTTTGTAAGACATTTGTCAAGTTAGATATTGAGGTTTTAAGAAATACAAGGGATAATAAAATGTTTAACTTTAAACCACTTTTGAATATAATGATAAACTGAGATCTTTGAATATTAAACTCTTCCAATAAGTTTGAAGTTTTTCATAGTTGGTGTTCTTATGCATTTAATGTTTTATTTTAATCAAACAAAAAGTTTTAAATTTTTAGTGATTTTTAAACATTATAAAATGTTGGGATGCTATAGACTACCACCCTTAAAAGGAATCTCGTCCCCGAGATTCGGAGAGGCTAGAAAGACAAATGCTTGGGATGATTCTGATAACTCGAGAGGTTTCGAGAAATGTAATTTCTGACATGGAAACTTGAAAACTGGCAGGGGATGATTTTTCTGATTAGGGAGGCTAGTTCGAAAGATAGGCTTGGATCTCCGGGTTTAGGCAGCTGTGTTTGAATTATCTGGGTGGCTACCACCCTTAAAAGAAATATTTGTGGTCAGTCTAGAAACTTGGTTTAATCTTGTTTATTTTTCTGATGTAGAGTGTACTAGTATTTAAAATGCAATGGTATGTGGTGATACAGCAAGTTATAGCACTCACATTTTCCACTTGGTCCTTGGAGAGATTTATCCTTCTTCCACTTAGGGCAGCCACTGACATAATCCCCTTTTACTTTGCTTCTGCGGCATGTCTCGGGACTGATGATTTTCTTGTGCGAGCGGGTAAGGCAGTTCTCCTTCATCTTTTCTGGGCACTTATGAGCATAATGTCCCTTGTCCTTACATCTGAAGCAAATTACATCGCTTAAGTTCTTCTTCTTCTTAGGTGTTTCCAGGGCTAAAAGTTCTTACAACTCTTGTTTACCATACGCTATCTCAGTTGACGAAGTCCAGTCTCGTTTGATGTGACAATCTCGAGCTAGGTGATCTCCTTCACACTTATAGCAACACTTGGAGGTACGTTTGGATGCCCTCGGAAGTGACCTTACTCTTATTTCATTTTTCTCCTTAGTATGATCCACAATCTCATTTTCATAAAGATTTTGTTCAGTATCCTGACCAATCCTTTTCTCTTTGCAGTCCCAATAATGTCCTAGTTCTCCATAGGTAAAACATGTTATATGGCTGTATCTCTTTTGTTTTCCTCCTTGTTTTCTTGTACTTCCACATACTTCATGAGATTTTGTTGCATTCCCTTTTTGGCTTGCTGACTGACTTCTTGCACTACGGGGTAGAGTTGACATTGGGTTGGAACGTGATTTGTTGCTTCACACAAAAAGCAAGTAATCTGACTTGTGGGGCATTCCCTAACTAGACGTCTGGTATGACCATGGGGCCACTCATCAGTGAATTCTTTGGACGTATGTCCTATCTCTCCACAAGTTTTGCATGCCTTCGGTTTGATCATAAGACTCTCTCCAAACTCACTATTGTTTTGATCAATCTTAGGCAGGTGGTCATTGATCAAATTCCACAGCTGACTCTGGTTCTCTAATAGTAGTCGCATTATGGTGTGCCAATCATTGGTGTTGGTATTGGGGTGAGACATCTGTTTGGTTTGGAAAATAAGTGAGTTGAATTATAGTTACTATGGAGGAATTCTAATTCAGTAATTCAGAACAAGGCAACCAATCTCTAACACAAACAATCAATCAAGGTTCAAACACAAGCAAACATATACATGAAAATTTTCAAAATTCTTTTGAGAATTCGAACTACTCGTTTATCGAACGAAACACATCGATGTCATGGGAAGACAAAATTGATAGTACTGCCATACCACAATTTGGTAGGTCAATACATCTATGGCTCTCGTGATTCTAATGGGATAGGTAGTCTAATCTATCTTTTTCTTGAGTGCCTCGAGTTCTTCCTCCACTTCCTTGAGTTCTTCAAGATACTTCTGGGTGTTGTGAAGTCTAAAACGAAGTCTTTCTACAAGGTACTCGATGGCTTTCCATGCTGCATTTCTTACTGAATCAAAGAATGATGTGTGAAGTATTGGGTTGGTGAACATGCAGTCACACTCAGTCTTGTGGTCATCTTCTTTGCTCCTGTATAGATGGACTTGCACCCACCATTACTCTTGGCCTTCATCCATGAAAGGAAAACTTTTGTATACTACTTGTCCTTCGAAACCTAAGCTCTTCATGTTATCCTTAAGTGCTCTTGGAAACTCTGTCTCACATTCCAAGGTCATGGTCATCACTGGTCCCTTCTTGAGTGATTCAATGAGGGCGGTCATCTAAAGAAAACAAGAGAAGAAACTTAGAAATGAAATAGTTAAGATAGTTACAAGAATGATGTTTGAAAAGTTTTATTTTCAGCAAACAGAAGGATATAGATTTTCAATCCTATGGCCAAATCCTATTTCTATCCAAACTTAGGGTTTCGAACCTACATGCAACAAAGTGCTCTGATACCATCTGCAGCGTACCTGCACTTAGAATAAGGCAGATACCTGTGTATAGTGCAAATCCCTGGATCGATTCGTTTGCACACACAGTTTACGATGTAATATCACAACAGAGTATCAATTTTATTACATCGATGATCCAGACTTACAAAATATTCACTACAAGTTGCATAGCATAAAGCTAGCTTTAGAAGAGTAAACAGCGGAATACAATAGCAGTGAGTCTCCATCACATTCATGTTGCCACAGGCGAAAACATGTTGGTTGTAGACTCGAAACCTTTAAAGGAAATCTCACTCGTCATCTGAACAATCTGCAATAAGAAAAATATTGCAACAACGTGGGTCAGATTCCATTAAAAATGG
Organism: Poa annua; assembly: GCA_026929855.1. Classification (NCBI taxonomy): domain Eukaryota; kingdom Viridiplantae; phylum Streptophyta; class Magnoliopsida; order Poales; family Poaceae; genus Poa; species Poa annua. Next base: position 77,931,825 of record CM049426.1, read on the forward strand.
AGTCTGGCAAGTGACACTATGGTGGATACTTAGTGGAATAACTCTAATAACCTATATGCTTATTTGGCTGGTGGAGTTCAAGGCTATTTTGCATAAAGCCAATTTTTCCTAACTCTTTGGAAATCACTTTTCTTCTATTCGAGACATTCGTGGCATGAAAACCACTGTCTCATTCTACCCTGGTTCACCCATCAAGTTTTATTTCTGAAGTTGGAATGTTGGAATCCTCCGTTGATGTCCGTGATCAGCTGCTCAAATTGTCCGTACCGGGGACACGGCTAAGTACTTAGTTTTACACTCTGTTCACCATTGTACCCATTCGACCCAAACTATCCTTTACACACTTATAGTGATAAGGAAAAGGAGAAGAATGAGACGAGATCTTTCAGAAACATTTTCCCTCCCACCTGGCTTGACCCATTCCACCTAACACCCTCTACATCTGCTTATCAAGCCGGAGAGAGTCCACGCAACATAGTTGATCAAGCCAGAGCCCATTGGCAATGGCTGCACTGGAAGCAATCGTCACTCGGAGTTCTTCAGATTCCTCTGTTCCTGGGTGGCCATTCACAAGTGTACGTACTCCAGGAACCATAGACATGGCCTGAGTAGCCACTCAACATAAACCATACAACCTCTTACCACCCAGGTGTTTCATTCTTAACTTAGTAGAATTTAGATTTTCACAAAACAACATTTGCATTGCATCAAATAATTCTACTAAGTATAGCATAGGAACCTAGACACAGGGATAGGGGAATCTAAACATGGCTTGCATAGCAATACTATCCTACACATGCTTATTGAAAATACACTAAGTAATGCATATAGAAAATAGTAGGAAGTTTATGAGGTGTACCACTTGCCTTTGAATGTTGTCGTTGTTCTCAAACTCTTTGCAACGATACTCGGAACTCTCCGTTCAGTCTAAACAATATAAACAAACAACAATACAACAATCATAAAACAAAACAACACAACACATACAAGCATACATAATGAACAAACAAGTTTCATAAACTTCTAAGGAAAACATGTCATGCATGATATGCAAGTTATTTCTAAGGACTAGAGAAGCATGTCATGCTATGAAAACTTCTAAGTTAATGCAAGGCAAATAGGTTGGTCAAAAGTGACTAAGGACTAAGGTCATAGGTTGGACAAAATAGTTTGCTATACCTCATCTTGAATAAGCACTCTAATGGCTTAGCCATGATGTGCATAAATACTTAGAGAAAATACTATGTCTATTCTTCAAGGTGATCAACAATTATTATCAACTCTTTGTAAATTGGATATTCACTATAGTGAGAGAGACAGACACCCGGCCAACCACTTAAATCGTGGAACAGGTCTCATGTACGTGGACATGTAAAGTTAGTCTCCAGGCCGCTTCATCTCACTATGTCGCTAAGATCCAACAACTGATTAGAAAAGATTAGAAAAGAGGGAAAAGATTAGAAAAGAGGGAAAAGATAGAAAGAAGGATGTAGAATCTTCTCCTTGCTTCCTTTTCTTCTTGATGTGATGACTTCATTGCACTTTTGTATACCTCATGGCTTTGAAGACTTGATGGTGTGGATAGGCTCCAGGTTGGTCTTGAATATAACTTAGTCATCGAGAGGCCTAAGATAACTTAACCATTTTGATCTAGGGCATATATAGTTTCACACCCTGTTCTAAATTCTCTCAAAAGAGCTTGTTTGCACATAAATATCACTAGCTTTTGTGGTCATCAAATTAACATGACCATTTGAGTTATTCTTTTTCTTTTCTCTAGAAGTTTTCTTTTCTTTGAGAGCTAAATGAGATGTTTGACTTGGGCTTTTATAAATTCATTACTTTATCCTAATTTGGGTTAGTTTGGGGTGTTGACTCATTTTATTTTTGTGGGTCATGTTTGAATAATTCAAACTTAGGTTTTCAAATGCATTTGAGCTAATTACTCAAACCTCTCACCTTTTTATTCTCTCACACTCTTTTCCACACCACCTGCTGAGAAGGAGAGCAGCAACCTCACCCCTGGTCCCACCTGTCATGGACTAGGGCCAACCCCTCCTCTCTCTTCTCTCTTTTCCCTTCTTTTCCACCCAACCCGAGCCCCTCTCCTCTCTTCTCACTGGCTAGGGCAGGTCATCCGACCAGAACCCTCTCTGTCCCCTCTCCACCGCCCATCGGAGCCAGTAGGAACGAAGGAGACCCTCCCCTCCCTCTCTCCTGCCCGAGCCAAACCCTAGATCAGGCTAGGGTTTATATCTCCACCCCGCACCAACCTCTCTGCTCATTTCCTCTCGCCCTAGGCGCACACGCATCCCCTCTGCTCACCCACTGCAGATTACTCGAGCTCCCACCTCCATTTGCCCTAGAGAAGACCACCGTAGCCCTCGTTTCCCTCCACCATTCTTCACCATTTTTGGTTCCCTGAGCTCCTCTCTACGTGACCTAACTCATCCACCCTTTCTTTTGCGCAGAGGAGCTCCAGAGGCTTCGTGCTCGTCCTCGATCCGAGCTCGGAGGAGGCGCCATGGCTGCATGCAGGGGCTCCTCCGGCGTCGCCTCGCGTAGGGGACCGCCGCTCTGCTCTCTCTCCACCGAACCCCACCCCTCACTCGAGCCCTGGGCGTCCGAGGTGAGCTCCCCATCTCTCCCCTCTCCTCCTCCCTCTCTGCGTCTCGCCCGCGCTGGCGCGGCGAGGAAGACGACGCCGTCGCCGTTGATCTTGCGATCAACGGTCGGGTTTGAATCGCCCCCGGTCCGTTGACCGTTTTCCGCGCGCGCGGCCTTGCCCTGGATGGGCCGGCCCAGCTCAGCCCCCGCGCGGATACGCGCTGCTCTGCGTCGCCTCTGGGCCGATCTGGCCCGTTCGGCCGGTTTTTCTTTTATTCTTTTTCCTGTTATTTTTCCAGTAAATCTATAGTCTAGCTTTTAATCTTTTGTGGTAAATCAAGAGTGGCTAAAATGATGGAATTAATTTTTTAACATGCATGCACGTTTTCTTAACCATGTGGCGTTGGATTTGTTCAAAAATATGTTTCCTGTTGAGGGTTAAAATAGATCTAGTAAAAAGTATCTATTACACCATTTGTTTAATAACTTGTGTTCTATGAATCCAAATCATGCAATCTTTGATTTGTTGGAAAGCTTTTAAAAATATCTATCTAGATTGGTTAATCTTGCATGCAGGAGATTACTCTATCAAAAGTTGTTTCTAGTCTAATAATAACATCAGTAGGTGTTTTGTGATTTTTAACTCTTAAATGAAAACACTTTTTGAGGTGAATCCACTTGGAAGTGTTAAATATGAATTGGAAGTATCCTGTGCTAGAAGTGTAGATTTTTCCAGGAACTATTTATTACTTAGTGAGCTAATTTCTGAAAAACAGGGAGATAATCTCTTAAAATGCATTTCTGTAATTTCAGAGATTATTGCATGTCTAGTTTTATTTGGTGGAGCCACCACTGTCCATAAATAAATGTTGGGGATATTTTTGTGGAATAGCCACAGGTTTTATCTAACTCACCCCACTGGTTTGGCACCAAAATAATACTTATTATTTTCTGCACTTAAACAATGGTTAGAAGTATACTTTATTTTAAAACTGTGATAACTTGAGCTAGGAGTATCTAAATTTGATGAATAAAATCTCCACTTAAAGAGAAAACTCATATCTCACCAGAAAGGTTAATTATGCGTCCAGGAGATCTATAAAACTGAACCTATCTTCTGTTTAAGTTTGATATCAGTAGCTCTTGTCTGATTTTTAATTCTGTTTTGGTAATAGATTTTCACGCACAACGAATTTTCAGAACTCCTCATGATAGTTAGGAGTAATGTGGTAGAAGGGTTTAATCTTAGGAGCAGTACCTTAAGAGTTATGCTTAAACCATGTGAACAACCCCTAATATCTATTAAATGCATTAGTTGTGTGTTCTGTTTGTGATGCTTGTTGTTTGCTAATATATTTTAGATTGTTATCAACTCGCATTTTAGGATTTACGCTAGTATCGTTTGTTTTTCATGTTACGGTAGAACCGCAACCCGAGGAAGAGCAGTACGAGGTAGCTGAGCACGACTACGCTGAAGAACAAGACCAGGGACAGTACTTTGAGCAAGGCAAGCCCACCTAACCATTATACTGAATCCTATTATTTTATCAAGCATGTTTTGTTTTAAAATAAAATAATGCATGTTTTACTTCTTTTGTGGCACCTTCCCACCCGAAAACTATTTTACAAAATTTTGTTTGGCCAAAGTTATCTACTAGAATACTATAGGTGTTACAAAAAGAGTTTATTTGGTGAGCCTTGTTGTTGAAGGCTCCATCAAAAAGATTAAGTTTTCTAGTAGTCTACTTTCATCTACTTACCTCAAAACTATAGGATGGGGACCTATTTGATAAAACTGTTTTACGGAGGAAAACCCGAGTTGCTGGGAGCAATCGGCGAGCAAGTGTTTTATTAAAACCTGAGTTGCTGGGAGCAATCGGAGAGGTTTGTGAAAACCCGAGCTGCTGGGAGTAGTCGGAGGATTGGAAGTTGTTTTTGAATAACAAAGTACTGCCCTAGCAGCCGCTCGAACAATTAACCCGTACAACCACATTACCTCAAAATGGGCACGGGGCTTAACGGAAGCTTGTTGGTGTTGGTACTCGAATATTCCTCAATTGGCTAGATGAGGTTAGAGTCCCCGGAACCGAATGCTGCAAGGGGATGGGCATACAGAGTGTGGACTTCGTGTGCCACCGGGAAGCAACGGTGGGTCTCCTGTCATAGCGGTGTGAGACTAGGGGGAACCGGATCCATACGGCTAGCTCACTCGGTGCCAGGGAGAACAAACCCACTCGAAGAGGATATTCTTATACAAGCATTAACATAGTGGAAGTTAGGATCGGCCGTCTGATGTGTGCATGCTGTCCATGTACAGTCCGTGGTTGATCCACGGAAGACCATCCGAATCTTGTGGTGAAAGTGTACCACCTCTGCAGAGTGTAAATCTATTCGAATAGCCGCGTCCGCGGTCATGGACGGTTGGAAAGGCCACTGATCTAGGCGTATAGGCATTTTGGTTCTTGAAAAGAGGAAAGAAAAGGTTTTTCTGGGGGAAAACAAGCAGGCATAAGTTGGTACCTGGGAGGTACGGAATTTGGGTGAAGATGGTTGATCTTGGGGAGACAACCAGTCCGATCTCAAGTCAGGAAAAAGGGTTACCCCTATCCTAGTGTTTTGATAAAGTTTTACAAAAGAAAGTTTTGTACTTAGATATGTCCTTGCTATATCTAAGAGAAAAGAATTCTATCTCTAAATGTTTTTCTTCAACAATGATATAGAGATGTCGTATTCTCTCTGTCTAAAATCATGGTATTCGAAAACTAAGCCCTATAGTCGTATATAGCAGCTATCCCAGTTTTTGAAAGGTGTTTTCTTGCATTATCATGGAAACTTAAACCTAGAGGTGGTCTTGCGAGTACGTAATTGTACTCATGTGGCTTTGTCCCTGGATATTCAAATGTCCAAATTATAATGAGGAGGCTTTCGTCGAGGAGGAGGTGTATGACGACGACTTCGCCACCTAGCTGTCACCGGTCAACTGCACTTGTGGGATCAGCGCTCGGAGATGTTAAGAGCCGCCGCTAGCCACGAGCTTCCGCTATCTTAGTTAATTCCGTCCTGCGTGACGAGGTTTGTTGACTTGGGTCGTATGACCGTCTATGTGTTGTAAGACTTTTATTCATACGACTTGAATGATGTAACTCTTTGATACCTATGTTGGTTATGTGATTGCGATGCACTGATCACTGGGATCGTGATCTTTTACATAACGTGGGCATCTCGGACTTGTTTCGAGGGGTCCTTACAAACTTGGTATCAGAGCCATCGTTGACCTTAGGAGACTTTAGTTAGGTTGGGCGTCGGCGTCACGCAAAAATGTTTTCATAAATAGTTAGGAGAGAAATACTTAAAAATGTGCAGAATATACTGCTACTCCTCCCTCCCCTCTGTTATTAATTACTGAGTAATATTATACTTGCATTAAACTTTATGTTTTTACCTGTTTAAAATTTTGCACACCGTTCACTAATTAAACCTCCATTTAAAATTTTGTGTAGATGAGCGGAGAGTTCTCGTCGTCTATTCAGTTGGGAGCTGTGCCCGACACTGGAGTTTCGCGTCTGTTCCAGGCAGACCTACTCCAGCTGACCAGGCATTTGAGGCGTCCGCTATCGGAGCTGCTGATTGGGCGCTGTCTACCCATGGTTGGAGAAGAGATGTCCTGGACTGTGAGGTGCATCCTTCGAGGACCGTTGGTGCCACCCTTCGCCGAGGAGCTGATTGAGGATGCCCTTGCATCGACTCAGATGGGGGCGTTCGTCACCGTGCTGCAGAGGGCTCTTGCCCGCTTGGTGCGTGCTCACAGTTCCGAGCTGGGCGGCACCCGTTTTGAGTTTTACTCTGGCTTGGACGAGCAGAGTAACCCTGTGCCGCCGCGTCCCCACCCCACTTTCGGGAACCACTTGGCCGAGCTGGGACTCCTCGTCGAGTACACCCAGTCCCAGCTGGTCACTAGTCGTTTCGAGAGTGATCTTCACCGTCTGAATCATGACGGTGCTGAGGTGCGGATCTCGGCAGCTGAGCTGAGGATCGAGGACTTGGAGGCGCAACTCAAGGCGTCTCAGGATAAGCTGAAGACCGTGGAGCTGAAGGTCAAGACCTCGGAGGAGCGCCTAGTGGAGTCCCAGGCAGAGCTCAAGATTGAGCGCAAGGAGCGCCGTTCCACCTTTGCGCGCCTCCAGACTACTCGCTTCTACAGGTTTCAGCTTGACGGGATGGTTGACATGCTCAGGTCGACCGTTGATGCCCGTGACGAGCGGATCAGCGAGCTGGAGAGCGAGGTGGAGGCTTTGAGCAAGGATAATGACGATCTCCTGCCTGATGATGAGGACCCTACGGAGGATATGGATATGGAGCCCGTGAGTGAGCAGGACGACGATGACCTTCGAGGCGAGGAAGGTGAGGACTCGGGGGCTGTGATGTCCGAGGACGAGGACCCCGACGAGCCACCTTCCGACAGTGACGCTGCCGTGGACGTGGAGTAGCTAGTTGCACAGTATATTTTGGGTTAGGACCGAACCATCGCGATAAGTGGATACGATTGTGTGGTCTAGTTAGCATGAGTGTGTGTCGGAATTATTGTAAGGCTACGTCAGTCCGTGTTTTGTGGTTGTGAACTATGTGATGATGCTTTTGGAACCTTCCTATGGAATGGAATCATGTCTTCTTAGGAGTAATGTCTTGCTGAAATTTGTATTATTTTGTGTATGCTTGATGAACTCTTTTTCAAAACCTGTTTTAAAACTTCTAAGTAGAGGAATTAATGTGTGTTTTATTCTGAAATTCAGAATGGCAAGGGATCCACCACCACCCCCACCACCCGAGCCATCTATGGCTCAAGTGTTACGTCTTCTCATGGAGGATCGCGAGGCAGCTCGCGCTGAGACGAATGCCAACCTCGCCACCCTGCAGCATCTTGCTCAGATTGCCGTCAACCAGAATGGCGGCCAAGGAAATGAGGAACCCCGCTCCAAGCTTCGTGACTTTCAGAACACCAATCCTCCAGTTTTCTCCAAGAGTGAAGTGCCACTGGATGCTGATGACTGGATCCGTACTATCGAGAACAACCTGAGGGTCGCCCAAGTGGGTGAAAATGAGAAGGTGGTCTACGCCACTCACTACCTCTCTGGGTCTACCCGAGCATGGTGGGAGGCCATTTGTGCTCTGTTGCCGCCGGAGGAAGTTGTGGCTTGGCCAGCGTTCAAGACCAAGTTCTTGAAGCGTTATGTGCCCTCTGGACTCGTCAGTATTATGCGAGAAAAGTTCCTACAGCTCAAGCAAGGCAGTATGTCTGTGTGCGAGTACTTGGAGAAGTTCACATCTCTAGCAAGGTACGCGCCCACCGATACCGATACCGAAGACAAGAAGAAAGAGAGGTTCATGAATGGACTTCATGATGAGATGCAGTGCATTCTGGTGGTGATGCCTTTCACCGACCTGGAGTCCTTGGCGGATGCAGCCTTTATGATGGAGCACAAGCGCAAGGATTCGTTTGACAACCGCAAGCGTCGCCAACTGATGCAGCAAGGCAGTAGCAGTAGCAGCCCAACTGGAAGTTATCCCCGTCCGCGCCCTTCACCTCCACCGAGGCCTTCTTATCCATCACCAAGGCGTCCAACCTTTGCTCCAAGACCCAACTACTCCCCTCGCCCGCCAGCGCCTCGTCCTGGAGGAAGTTCCAACCCCGGCCTCAACTTTAATAGGCCGCCTGCTCCGAAGCCAACAGGAGGATGTTTCACTTGTGGACAGCCCGAGCATTTCTCGCGGGAGTGCCCCACTAGACAGCCCGCCGGTGGTCGCCCCAATGCGACAAATATGAACCAATGGCCAACCCGTCCACCGGGAGGCAAGAACCCGTACCCAAAGAAGACAGCCCCTGTCACCCGAGGCCATCTGAACCATATCAGCGCAGAAGAAGCTCAGGAGGCGCCAGGCCTGGTCATGGGTACGTTCCCTGTCAACTCAGTTCCTGCCTCAGTTTTGTTTGATTCGGGAGCTTCCCATTCCTCCGTTACGGAGCCGTTTGTTAGGAAGAGTGGTATGGTTCCAACTTTGATGCATCGTCCTATGAGGGTGCAAATTCCGGGGGCCATTACCAAGGCCATTTTGTCATGCAAGGAGACTCCTGTGGAAATTCAGGGAGCCCGATTCCATGCAGACTTGGTGGTCTTAGGAAGTCAAGAGATCGAAGTGGTTTTAGGAATGGATTGGATGGCAGTCAACCGGGGGAAAATTGATTGCACCAACAAGTCTGTCACACTAACCACCCCGGAAGGAGAGGAGATTACACACTTCTCGACCCAGTACTCCACCACGGGTCATTTCCACAAGAGCGTTGCTGGAGCCATTTTGGAAGAGGTACCGGTAGTATGTGATTGCCTGGATGTTTTTCCCGAAGAGTTACCCGGTATGCCACCGGATCGGGATATTCAGCTCATCATTGAGTTGGTACCCGGTACTGGCCCTATAGCTCAAAAACCTTACCGGATGAACCCCGAGGAGTTGGTGGAACTAAAGAAGCAGTTGGATGACCTGCTTAGAAAAGGGATGATCCGCCCTAGTGCGTCACCCTGGGGGTCACCAATCATTTTCGTGGATAAAAGGGACGCTACCACTCGCTTGTGTGTGGATTACCGTAAGCTGAATGATGTGACTATTAAAAACAAGTATCCTCTACCCAAAATTGAGGATCTATTTGATCAGCTTAGCGGAGCCCGAGTCTTCTCTAAGATCGATCTCCGCACCGGTTACCATCAGCTGAAAGTAAGAGAATCTGACATCCCTAAGACGGCCTTCACCACTCGTTATGGATTGTTTGAGTATACGGTGATGTCTTTCGGCCTGACCAATGCCCCTTCTTATTTCATGAATCTCATGAACAAGGTGTTCATGGAATACTTGGATAAGTTTGTAGTTGTCTTCATCGATGACATCCTGATTTATTCCAAGTCAGAAGAGGAGCATGAAGAGCATCTGAGGTTGGTTCTCGGTTCCCTGCGAGAACACCAGTTGTATGCTAAGTTCAGTAAGTGCCAGTTTTGGTTAAAGGAAGTAGGTTTTCTTGGCCATGTTATCTTAGCGGGAGGGATATCTGTAGATCCTACCCACATCCAGTCCATCCTTGATTTCCCGACCCCCACCAACCAAACCGAAGTGAGGTCCATCCTTGGATTAGCAGGTTATTACCGCAAATTTGTTGAAGGATTTTTGAGTATCGCCAAGTCTCTTACCCAACTATTGAAGAAGGATCAGAAGTTCGTTTGGACCGACAAATGTGAAGCCAGCCTCCAGGAACCGAAAAAGCGCCTTACTACCGCACCTATCTTAACCATGCCAGATGTGACCAAAGATTTTGTGGTTTATTGCGATGCCTCCAAACTCGGACTTGGCTGTGTCCTTATGCAAGAGGGCAAAGTGATTTCCTACTTGTCGCGACAACTCCGCAAGGATGAGCAAAATTACCCAACCCATGACCTAGAGCTTGCTGCAGTGGTCCATGCACTCAAGACATGGCGGCACTTTCTGATGGGCAACCGATGCGAAATTTACACCGATCACAAGAGCCTGAAGTACATCTTCACCCAGAGGGATTTGAATATGAGGCAGCGAAGATGGATAGAACTCATCAAAGATTATGACCTCGATATCCATTACCACCCTGGAAAGGCTAACGTTGTGGCTGATGCCCTTAGCCGTCAGCTGTGTTCATTCAACTCCATGATCAAGATTCGACAGCCAGAACTCTGGGAAGAGCTTGATAAGATGGGTATAGAAGTAGTCAGTTATGGGGCAGTCGATCAACTCCTGTTGCAACCCACCTTATGGGAGCAGATCAAGGAAGCACAGAAGGGTCACGAAAGCATTGAGGGCATCAAAAGAAGATTGGACAAAGAGGAAGTCCCTGGGTTCACCATCGACTCTGACGGTATTCTTTGGTACGAGGGACGCATCTGCGTACCGTCAGATCCTGTTTTGAAGCAGTTAATTATGAAGGAGGCCCACGAGACTTTGTATTCTATCCACCCCGGTGGAACCAAGATGTACCAGGATTTGAATCAGATTTTCTGGTGGCATGGCATGAAGCGCGAGATTGCACTCTTCGTCCAGAGTTGCGACATCTGCCAAAGGATCAAGGTAGAACACCGGCGACCCGCTGGGTTACTCCAACCTCTCAAGTTGCCCGAGTGGAAATGGGATGAAATCAGCATGGATTTTATCACTGGATTGCCCCGATCCAATCGCGGTCATGACGCTATTTGGGTTATCGTGGATAGACTCAGCAAGGTTGCACATTTCTTACCTGTGCGTACCACCCATGGAGCGGACCAACTGGCGGACCTTTACATGTCCCGTATCGTCAGCCTTCATGGAATACCTAAGACTATAGTATCAGATCGAGGAACTCAATTCACCTCTCGTTTCTGGACTAAGCTTCAAGAGGAGCTCGGAACCAAACTCTTTTTCAGTACTGCTTATCACCCTCAGACAGGAGGACAAACGGAAAGAATCAACCAGATCTTAGAGGATGTGCTTAGATCTTGTGTGTTAGCTTATGGGGCCAAATGGGAGAGTTACTTGCCGTTTGCTAAGTTTTCATACAACAACAGCTATCAAGCCAGTCTGAAGATGGCACCATTTGAGGCTTTGTACGGGCGCAGATGCCGTACACCCTTGAACTGGTCGCAAACAGGAGACAGCAAGATTTTTGGAGTTAACACCCTGAGGGAAGCCGAAGAGCAAGTTCAACTTATTCGCGATCGTCTTAAGGCCGCCTAGTCCAGGCAGAAGAGTTATGCCGATTCTAGGAGGCGGGAACTTAGTTTCAAGACTGGTGATATGGTATACCTGCGTGTTCCTCCACTCAAGGGAATGCAACGTTTCCATGTGAAGGGGAAATTAGCACCGAGATATATTGGTCCTTTTAGAGTAAGCGGTCGAAGAGGAGAAGTATCATATTAGCTAGACCTGCCACCCCATCTGTCAGGATTCCATGATGTATTTCATGTATCTCTACTCCGGAAGTGTCTGCAAGTTCCTGGTGATACTCATTCATATCAGGAGGTAGATCATCGCACCATTGATCTCAATCATGATCTCACTTATCGAGAACGACCATTTCGTGTTCTCGCTGAAGACGTCCGTCTGACCCGGAGACGGAAGATCAGGTTCCTGAAGATCCAATGGAGCAACCATTCGGAGGAAGAAGCCACCTGGGAGCGTGAAGTTTATTTGGAGCATGAATTTCCTGGTTTTCTCTCTTCTTCAAATCTGGAATCTCGGGGACGAGATTCTCCTAAGGGGGAGAAGGTCTGTAACACCCCAATTCTCTTAGCTTTAGCATTGTGGTGTTATTCTAGATTTTTCACCTCTTGCAAAAACTATTGTGTGTGTAGAATTTTGAGTCATGATTTAATTTGCTTGCACACCTTATGCTTGTTGTGTGTCACTAACATTTCATGGGAATTGAAAATACTAAAAAAACCACAACACACTGAAATAAATAACCACTATTAGGATCTTCATGGTTGTTAAAACTAAGCCAAACTAGGAGCTATTATTAAGCAAAACATAAATGGTTTTTGACATGCATCTGAACCATTTTGATCTAGGGCATATATAGTTTCACACCCTGTTCTAAATTCTCTCAAAAGAGCTTGTTTGCACATAAATATCACTAGCTTTTGTGGTCATCAAATTAACATGACCATTTGAGTTATTCTTTTTCTTTTCTCTAGAAGTTTTCTTTTCTTTGAGAGCTAAATGAGATGTTTGACTTGGGCTTTTATAAATTCATTACTTTATCCTAATTTGGGTAAGTTTGGGGTGTTGACTCATTTTATTTTTGTGGGTCATGTTTGAATAATTCAAACTTAGGTTTTTAAATGCATTTGAGCTAATTACTCAAACCTCTCACCTTTTTATTCTCTCACACTCTTTTCCACACCACCTGCTGAGAAGGAGAGCAGCAACCTCACACCTGGTCCCACCTGTCATGGACTAGGGCCAACCCCTCCTCTCTCTTCTCTCTTTTCCCTTCTTTTCCACCCAACCCGAGCCCCTCTCCTCTCTTCTCACTGGCTAGGGCAGGTCATCCGACCAGAACCCTCTCTGTCCCCTCTCCACCGCCCACCTGAGCCAGTAGGAACGAAGGAGACCCTCCCCTCCCTCTCTCCTGCCCGAGCCAAACCCTATATCGGGCTAGGGGTTATATCTCCACCCCGCACCACCCTCTCTGCTCATTTCCTCTCGCCCTAGGCGCACACGCATCCCCTCTGCTCAGCCACCGCAGATGACTCGAGCTCCCACCTCCATTTGCCCTAGAGAAGAGGGAAATCTCTTCGGTGGCCGACGGGAGAAAGCCACCGTAGCCCTCGTTTCCCTCCACCATTCTTCACCATTTTTGGTTCCCTGAGGTCCTCTCTGCGTGACCTAACTCCCCCACCCTTTCTTTTGCGCAGAGGAGCTCCAGAGGCTTCGTGCTCTTCCTCCACCCGAGCTCGGAGGAGGCGCCATGGCTGCATGCAGGGGGCTCCTCCGGCGTCGCCTCGCGTGGGGACCGCCGCTCTGCTCTCTCTCCACCGAACCCCACCTCTCACTCGAGCCCTGGGCGTCCGAGGTGAGCTCCCCATCTCTCCCCTCTCCTCCTCCCTCTCCGCGTCTCGCCCGCGCTGGCGCGGCGAGGAAGACAACGCCGTCGCCGTTGATCTTGCGATCAACGGTCGGGTTTGAATCGCCCACGGTCCGTTGACCGTTTTCCGCGCGCGCGGCCTCGCCCTGGATGGGCCGGCCCAGCTCAGCCCCCACGCGGATCCGCGCTGCTCTGCGTCGCCTCTGGGTCGATCTGGCCCAGATCTGGCCCGTTCGGCCTGTTTTTCTTTTATTCTTTTTCCTGTTATTTTTCCAATAAATCTATAGTCTAGCTTTTAATCTTTTGTGGTAAATCTAGAGTGGCTAAAATGATGGAATTAATTTTGTAACATGCATGCACGTTTTCTTAATCATGTGGCGTTCGATTTGTTCAAAAATATGATTCCTGTCGAGGGTTAAAATAGATCTAGTAAAAAGTATCTATTACACCATTTGTTTAATAACTTGTGTTCTATGAATCCAAATCATGCAATCTTGGATTTGTTGGAATGCTTGTAAAAATATCTATCTAGAATTGTTAATCTTGCATGCAGGAGATTACTCTAGCAAAAGTTGTTTCTAGTCTAAGAATAACATCAGTAGGTGTTTGGTGATTTTTAACTCTTAAATGAAAACTATTTTTGAGGTGAATCCACTTGGAAGTGTTAAATATGAATTGTAAGTATCTTGTGCTAGAAGTGTAGATTTTTCCTGTAACTATTTATTACTTAGTGAGCTAATTTCTGAAAAACAGGGAGATAATCTCTTAAAATGCATTTCTGTAATTTCAGAGATTATTGCATGTCTAGTTTTATTTGGTGGAGCCACCTCTGTCCATAAATAAATGTTGGGGATATTTTTGTGGAATAGACACAGGTTTTATCTAACTCACCCCACTGGTTTGGCACCAAAATAATACATATTATTTTCTGCACTTAAACAATGGTCAGAAGTATACTTTATTTTAAAACTGGGATAACTTGAGCTAGGAGTATCCAAATTTGATGAATAAAATCTCCACTTAAAGAGAAAACTCATATCTCACCATAAAGGTTAATTATGCGTCCAGGGGATCTATAAAACTGAACCTATCTTCTGTTTAAGTTTGATATCAGTAGCTCTTGTATGATTTTTAATTCTGTTTTGGTAATAGATTTTCATGCACAACCAATTTTCAGAACTCCTCATGATAGTTAGGAGTAATGTGGTAGAAGGGTTTAATCTTAGGAGCAGTACCTTAAGAGTTATGCTTAAACCATGTGAACAGCCCCTAATATCTATTAAATGCATTAGTTGTGTGTTCTGTTTGTGATGCTTGTTGTTTGCTAATATACTTTAGATTGTTATCAACTCGCATTTTAGGATTTACGCTAGTCTCGTTTTTTTCATGTTACGGTAGAACCGCAACCCGAGGAAGAGCAGTACGAGGTAGCTGAGCACGACTACGCTGAAGAACAAGACCAGGGACAATACTTTGAGCAAGGCAAGCCCACATCACCATTATACTGAATCCTATTATTTTATCAAGCATTTTTTGTTTTAAAATAAAATAATGCATGTTTTACTTCTTTTGTGGCACCTTGCCACCCGAAAACTATTTTACAAAATATTGTTTGGCCAAAGTTAACTGCAAGAATATTATAGGTGTTACAAAAAGAGTTTATTTGGTGAGCCTTGTTGTTGAAGGCTCCATCAAAAAGATTAAGTTTTCTAGTAGTCTACTTTCATCTACTTACCTCAAAACTATAGGATGGGGACCTATTTGATAAAATTGTTTTACGGAGGAAAACCCGAGTTGCTGGGAGCAATCGGCGAGCAAGTGTTTTATTAAAACCCGAGTTGCTGGGAGCAATCGGAGAGGTTTGTGAAAGCCCGAGCTGCTGGGAGTAGTCGGAGGATTGGAAGTTGTTTTTGAAAAAAAAGTACTGCCCTAGCAGCCGCTCGAACAATTAACCCGTACAACCACATTACCTCAAAATGGGCACGGGGCTTAACGAAAGCTTGTTGGTGTTGGTACTCGAATATTCCTCAATTGGCTAGATGGGGTTAGAGTCCCCGGAACCGAATGCTGCAAGGGGATGGGCATACAGAGTGTGGACTTCGTGTGCCACCGGGAAGCAACGGTGGGTCTCCTGTCATGGCGGTGTGAGACTAGTGGGAACCAGATCGATACGGCTAGCTCACTCGGTGCCAGGGAGAACAAACCTACTCGAAGAGGATATTCTTATACCAGCATTAACATAGTGGAAGTTAGGATCGGCCGTCTGATGTGTGCATGCTGTCCATGTACAGTCCGTGGTTGATCCACGACAGACCATCCGAATCTTGTGGTGAAAGTGTACCACCTCCGCAGAATGTAAATCTATTCGAATAGCCGCGTCCGCGGTCATGGACGGTTGGAAAGGCCACTGATCTAGGCGTATGGGTATTTTGGTTCTTGAAAAGAGGAAAGAAAAGGTTTTTCCGGGGGAAAACAAGCAGACATAAGTTGGTACCTGGGAGGTACGGAATTTGGGTGAAGATGGTTGATCTCGGGGAGACAACCAGTCCGATCTCAAGTCAGGAAAAAGGGTTACCCCTATCCTAGTGTTTTGATAAAGTTGTACAAAAGAAAGTTTTGTACTTAGATATGTCCTTGCTATATCTAAGAGAAGAGAATTCTATCTCTAAATGTTTTTCTTCAACAAATATATAGAGATGTCGTATTCTCTCTGTCTAAAATCATGGTATTCGAAAACTAAGCCCTATAGTCGTATATAGCAGCTATTCCAGTTTTCGAAAGGTGTTTTCTTGCATTATCATGAAAACTTAAACCTAGAGGTGGTCTTGCGAGTACGTAATTGTACTCATGTGGCTTTGTCCCTGGATATTCAAATGTCCAGATTATAATGAGGAGGCTTTCGTCGAGGAGGAGGTGTATGACGACGACTTCGCCACCTAGCTGTCACCGGTCAACTACACTTATGGGATCAGCGCTCGGAGATTTTAAGAGCCGCCGCTAGCCACGAGCTTCCGTTATCTTAGTTAATTTCGTCCTGCGTGACGAGGTTTGTTGACTTGGGTCGTATGACCGTCTATGTGTTGTAAGACTTTTATTCGTACGACTTGAATGATGTAACTCTTTGATACCTATGTTGGTTATGTGATTGCGATGAACTGATCATTGGGATCGTGATCTTTTACATAACGTGGGCATCTCGGACTTGTTTCGAGGGGTCCTTACAGACTTGGTATCAGAGCCATCGTTGACCTTAGGAGACTTTAGTTAGGTTGGGCGTCGGCGTCACGCAAAAATGTTTTCATAAATAGTTAGGAGAGAAATACTTTAAAATGTGCAGAATATACTGCTACTCCTCCCTCCCCTCTGTTATTAATTACTGAGTAATATTATACTTGCATTAAACTTTATGTTTTTACCTGTTTAAAATTTTGCACACCGTTCACTAATTAAACCTCCATTTAAAATTTTGTGTAGATGAGCGGAGAGTTCTCGTCGTCTATTCAGTTGGGAGCTGTGCCCGACACTGGAGTTTCGCGTCTGTTCCAGGCAGACCTACTCCAGCTGACCAGGCATTTGAGGCGTCCGCTACCGGAGCTGCTGATTGGGCGCTGTCTACCCATGGTTGGAGACGAGATGTCCTCGACTGTGAGGTGCATCCTTCGAGGACCGTTGGTGCCACCCTTCGCCGAGGAGCTGATTGAGGATGGCCTTGCATCGACTCAGATGGGGGCGTTCGTCACTGTGCTGCAGAGGGCTCTTGCCCGCTTGGTGTGTGCTCACAGTTCCGAGCTGGGCGGCACCCGTTTTGAGTTTTACTCTGGCTTGGACGAGCAGAGTAACCCTTTGCCGCCGCGTCCCCACCCCACTTTCGGGAACCACTTGGCCGAGCTGGGACTCCTCGTCGAGTACACCCAGTCCCAGCTGGTCACTAGTCGTTTCGAGAGTGATCTTCACCGTCTGAATCACGTGCGGAGGTGCGGATCTCGGCAGCTGAGCTGAGGATCGAGGACTTGGAGGCGCAACTGAAGGTGTCTCAGGATAAGCTGAAGACCGTGGAGCTGAAGCTCAAGACCTCGGAGGAGCGCCTAGTGGAGTCCCAGGCAGAGCTCAAGATGGAGCGCAAGGAGCGCCGTTCCACCTTTGCGCGCCTCCAGACTACTCGCTTCTACAGGTTCCAACTTGACGGGATGGTTGACATGCTCAGGTCGACCGTTGATGCCCGTGACGAGCGGATCAGCGAGCTGGAGAGCGAGGTGGAGGCTCTGAGCAAGGATAATGACGATCTCCTGCCTGATGATGAGGACCCTACGGAGGATATGGATATGGAGCCCGTGAGCGAGCAGGACGACGATGACCTTCGAGGCGAGGACGGTGAGGACTCGGGGGCTGTGATGTCCGAGGACGAGGACCCCGACGAGCCACCTTTCGACAGTGACGCTGCCGTGGACGTGGAGTAGCTAGTTGCGCAGTATCTTTTGGGTTAGGACCGAACCATCACGATAAGTGGATGCGATTGTGTGGTCTAGTTAGCATGAGTGTGTGTCAGAATTATTGTAAGGCTATGTCAGTCCGTGTTTTGTGGTTGTGAACTATGTGATGATGCTTTTGGAACCTTGCTATGGAATGGAATCATGTCTTCTTTGGAGTAATGTCTTGCTGAAATTTGTATGCTTTTGTGTATGCTTGATGAACTCTTTTTCAAAACCTGTTTTAAAACTTCTAAGTAGAGGAATTAATGTGTGTTTTATTCTGAAATTCAGAATGGCAAGGGATCCACCACCACCCCCACCACCCGAGCCATCTATGGCTCAAGTGTTACGTCTTCTCATGGAGGATCGCGAGGCAGCTCGCGCTGAGAGGAATGCCAACCTCGCCACGCTGCAGCATCTTGCTCAGATTGCCGTCAACCAGAATGGCGGCCAAGGAAATGAGGAACCCTGCTCCAAGCTTCGTGACTTTCAGAACACCAATCCTCCAGTTTTCTCCAAGAGTGAAGTGCCACTGGATGCTGATGACTGGATCCGTACTATCGAGAACAACCTGAGGGTCGCCCAAGTGGGTGAAAATGAGAAGGTGGTCTACGCCACTCACTACCTCTCTGGGTCTACCCGAGCATGGTGGGAGGCCATTTGTGCTCTGTTGCCGCCGGAGGAAGTTGTGGCTTGGCCAGCGTTCAAGACCAATTTCTTGAAGCGTTATGTGCCCTCTGGACTCGTCAGTTTTATGCGAGAAAAGTTCCTACAGCTCAAGCAAGGCAGTATGTCTGTGGGCGAGTACTTGGAGAAGTTCACATCTCTAGCAAGGTACGCGCCCACCGATACCGATACCGAAGACAAGAAGAAAGAGAGGTTCATGAATGGATTTCATGATGAGATGCAGTGCATTCTGGTGGTGATGCCTTTCACCGACCTGGAGACCTTGGCGGATGCAGCCATTATGATGGAGCACAAGCGCAAGGATTCGTTTGACAACCGCAAGTGTCGCCAACTGATGCAGCAAGGCAGTAGCAGCAGCAGCCCAACTGGAAGTTATCCCCGTCCGCGCCCTTCACCTGCACCGAGGCCTTCTTATCCATCACCAAGGCCTCCAACCTTTGCACCAAGACCCAACTACTCCCCTCGCCCGCCTGCGCCTCGTTCTGGAGGAAGTTCCAACCTCGGCCTCAACTTGTGGACAGCCCGGACATTTCTCGTGGGAGTGCCCCACTAGACAGCCCGCCGGTGGTCGCCCCAATGCGACAAAGATGAACCAAGGACCAACCCGTCCACCGGGAGGCAAGAACCCGTACCCAAAGAAGACAACCCCTCTCACCCGAAGCCATCTGAACCATATCAGCGCAGAAGAAGCTTAGGAGGCGCCAGACCTGGTCATGGGTACGTTCCCTGTCAACTCAGTTCCTGCCTCAGTTTTGTTTGATTCGGGAGCTTCCCATTCCTTCGTTACGGAGCCGTTTGTTAGGAAGAGTGGTATGGTTCCAACTTTGATGCATCGTCCTATGAGGGTGCAAATTCCGGGGGCCACTACCAAGGCCATTTTGTCATGCAAGGAGACTCCTGTGGAAATTCAGGGAGCCCGATTCCATGCAGAGTTGGTGGTCTTAGGAAGTCAAGGGATCGAAGTGGTTTTAGGAATGGATTGGATGGCAGTCAACCGGGGGAAAATTGATTGCACCAACAAGTCTGTCACACTAACCACCCCGGAAGGAGAGGAGATTACACACTTCTCGACCCAGTACTCCACCACGGGTCATTTCCACAAGAGCGTTGCTGGAGCCATTTTGGAAGAGGTACCGGTAGTATGTGATTACCCGGATGTTTTTCCCGAAGAGTTACCCGGTATGCCACCGGATCGGGATATTGAGCTCATCATTGAGTTGGTACCCGGTACTGGCCCTATAGCTCAAAAACCTAACCGGATGAACCCCGAGGAGTTGGTGGAACTAAAGAAGCAGTTGGATGACCTGCTTAGAAAAGGGATGATCCGCCCTAGTGCGTCACCCTGGGGGTCACCAATCATTTTCGTGGATAAAAGGGATGGTACCACTCGCTTGTGTGTGGATTACCGTAAGCTGAATGATGTGACTATTAAAAACAAGTATCCTCTACCCAAAATTGAGGATCTATTTGATCAGCTTAACGGAGCCCGAGTCTTCTCTAAGATCGATCTCCGCACCGGTTACCATCAGCTGAAAGTAAGAGAATCTAACATCCCTAAAACGGCCTTCACCACTCGTTATGGATTGTTTGAGTATACGGTGATGTCTTTCGGCCTGACCAATGCCCCTGCTTATTTCATGAATCTCATGAACAAGGTGTTCATGGAATACTTGGATAAGTTTGTAGTTGTCTTCATCGATGACATCCTGATTTATTCCAAGTCAGAAGAGGAGCATGAAGAGCATCTAAGGTTGGTTCTCGGTACCCTGCGAGAACACCAGTTGTATGCTAAGTTCAGTAAGTGCCAGTTTTGGTTAAAGGAAGTAGGTTTTCTTGGCCATGTTATCTCAGCGGGAGGGATATCTGTAGATCCTACCCACATCAAGTCCATCCTTGATTTCCCGACCCCCACCAACCAAACCGAAGTGTGGTCCATCCTTGGATTAGCAGGTTATTACCGCAAATTTTTTGAAGGATTTTCGAGTATCGCCAAGCCTCTTACCCAACTATTGAAGAAGGATCAGAAGTTCGTTTGGACCGACAAATGTGAAGCCAGCTTCCAGGAACGGAAAAAGCGCCTTACTACCGCACCTATCTTAACCATGCCAGATGTGACCAAAGATTTTGTGGTTTATTGCGATGCCTCCAAACTCGGACTTGGCTGTGTCCTTATGCAAGAGGGCAAAGTGATTTCCTACTCGTCGCGACAACTCCGCAAGCATGAGAAAAATTACCCAACCCATGACCTAGAGCTTGCTGCAGTGGTCCATGCACTCAAGACATGGCGGCACTTTCTGATGGGCAACCGATGCGAAATTTACACCGATCACAAGAGCCTGAAGTACATCTTCACCCAGAGGGATTTGAATATGAGGCAGTGAAGATGGATAGAACTCATCAAAGATTATGACCTCGATATCCATTACCACCCTGGAAAGGCTAACGTTGTGGCTGATGCCCTTAGCCGTCAGCCGTGTTCATTCAACTCCATGATCAAGATTCGACAGCCAGAACTCTGGGAAGACCTTGATAAGATGGGTATAGAAGTAGTCAGTTATGGGGCAATCGATCAACTCCTAGTGCAACCTACCTTATGGGAGAAGATCAAGGAAGCACAGAAGGGTCACGAAAGCATTGAGGGCATCAAAAGAAGATTGGACAAAGAGGAAGTCCCTGGGTTCACTATCGACTCTGATGGTATTCTTTGGTACGACGGACGCATCTGCGTACCGTCAGATCCTGTTTTGAAGCAGTTAATTATGAAGGAGGCCCACGAGACTTTGTATTCTATCCACCCCGGTGGAACCAAGATGTACCAGGATTTGAAGCAGATTTTCTGGTGGCATGGCATGAAGCGCGAGATTGCACTCTTCGTCCAGAGTTGCGACATCTGCCAAAGGATCAAGGTAGAACACCGGCGACCCGCTGGGTTACTCCAACCTCTCAAGTTGCCCGAGTGGAAATGGGATGAAATCGGCATGGCTTTTATCACTGGATTGCCCCGATCCAATCGCGGTCATGACGTTATTTGGGTTATCGTGGATAGACTCAGCAAGGTTGCACATTTCTTACCTGTGCGTACCACCCATCGAGCGGACCAACGGGCGGACCTTTACATGTCCCGTATCGTCAGCCTTCTTGGAATACCTAAGACTATAGTATCAGATCGAGAACTCAATTCACCTCTCGTTTTTGGACTAAGCTTCAAGAGGAGCTCGGAACCAAACTCTTTTTCAGTACTGCTTATCACCCTCAGACAGGAGGACAAACGGAAAGAATCAACCAGATCTAAGAGGATATGCTTAGATCTTGTGTGTTAGCTTATGGGGCCAAATGGGAGAGTTGCTTGCCGTTTGCTGAGTTTTCATACAACAACAGCTATCAAGCCAGTCTGAAGATGGCACCATTTGAGGCTTTGTACGGACGCAGATGTCGTACACCCTTGAACTGGTCGCAAACAGCGGACATCAAGATTTTTGGAGTTGACACCCTGAGGGAAGCCGAAGAGCAAGTTCAACTCATTCGCGATCGTCTTAAGGCCGCCAGTCCAGGCAGAAGAGTTATGCCGATTCTAGGAGGCGGGAACTTAGTTTCAAGACTGGTGATATGGTGTACCTGCGTGTTCCTCCACTCAAGGGAATGCAACGTTTCCATGTGAAGGGGAAATTAGCACCGAGATATATTGGTCCTTTTAGAGTAAGCGGTCGAAGAGGAGAAGTATCATATCAGCTAGACCTGCCACCCCAGCTGTCAGGATTCCATGATGTATTTCATGTATCTCTACTCCGGAAGTGTCTGCAAGTTCCTGGTGATACTCATTCATATCAGGAGGTAGATCATCGCACCATTGATCTCAATCATGATCTCACTTATCGAGAACGACCATTTCGTGTTCTCGCTGAAGACGTCCGTCTGACCCGGAGACGGAAGATCAGGTTCCTGAAGATCCAATGGAGCAACCATTCGGAGGAAGAAGCCACCTGGGAGCGTGAAGATTATTTGGAGCATGAATTTCCTGGTTTTCTCTCTTCTTCAAATCTGGAATCTCGGGGACGAGATTCTCCTAAGGGGGGGAAGGTCTGTAACACCCCAATTCTCTTAGCTTTAGCATTGTGGTGTTATTCTAGATTTTTCACCTCTTGCAAAATCTTTTGTGTGTCTAGAATTTTGAGTCATGATTTAATTTGCTTGCACACCTTATGCTTGTTGTGTGTCATGCATCTGAACCATTTTGATCTAGGGCATATATAGTTTCACACCCTGTTCTAAATTCTCTCAAAAGAGCTTGTTTGCACATAAATATCACTAGCTTTTGTGGTCATCAAATTAACATGACCATTTGAGTTATTCTTTTTCTTTTCTTTTCCACACCACCTGCTGAGAAGGAGAGCAGCAACCTCACACCTGGTCCCACCTGTCATGGTCTAGGGCCAACCCCTCCTCTCTCTTCTCTCTTTTCCCTTCTTTTCCACCCAACCCGAGCCCCTCTCCTCTCTTCTCACTGGCTAGGGCAGGTCATCCGGCCAGAACCCTCTCTGTCCCCTCTCCACCGCCCACCTGAGCCAGTAGGAACGAAGGAGACCCTCCCCTCCCTCTCTCCTGCCCGAGCCAAACCCTAGATCGGGCTAGGGGTTATATCTCCACCCCGCACCACCCTCTCTGCTCATTTCCTCTCGCCCTAGGCGCACACGCATCCCCTCTGCTCACCCACCGCAGATTACTCGAGCTCCCACCTCCATTTGCCCTAGAGAAGAGGGAAATCTCTTCGGTGGCCGACGGGAGAAAACCACCGTAGCCCTCGTTTCCCTCCACCATTCTTCACCATTTTTGGTTCCCTGAGCTCCTCTCTGCGTGACCTAACTCCCCCACCCTTTCTTTTGCGCAGAGGAGCTCCAGAGGCTTCGTGCTCTTCCTCCACCCGAGCTCGGAGGAGGCGCCATGGCTGCATGCAGGGGGCTCCTCCGGCATCGCCTCGCTTCGGGACCGCCGCTCTGCTCTCTCTCCACCGAACCCCACCTCTCACTCGAGCCCTGGGCGTCCGAGGTGAGCTCCCCATCTCTCCCCTCTCCTCCTCCCTCTCTGCATCTCGCCCGCGCTGGCGCGGCGAGGAAGACAATGCCGTCGCCGTTGATCTTGCGATCAACGGTCGGGTTTGAATCGCTCCGGTCCGTTGACCGTTTTCCGCACGCGCGGCCTCGCCCTGGATGGGCCGGCCCAGCTCAGCCCCCGCGCGGATCCGCGCTGCTCTGCGTCGCCTCTGGGCCGATCTGGCCCAGATCTGGCCCGTTCGGCCTGTTTTTCTTTTATTCTTTTTCCTGTTATTTTTCCAATAAATCTATAGTCTAGCTTTTAATCTTTTGTGATAAATCAAGAGTGGCTAAAATGATGGAATTAATTTTGTAACATGCATGCACGTTTTCTTAACCATGTGGCGTTGGATTTGTTCAAAAATATGTTTCCTGTCAAGGGTTAAAATATATCTAGTAAAAAGTATCTATTACACCATTTGTTTAATAACTTGTGTTCTGTGAATCCAAATCATGCAATCTTGGATTTGTTGGAATGCTTGTAAAAATATCTATCTAGATTGGATTACTCTAGCAAAAGTTGTTTCTAGTCTAAGAATAACATCAGTAGGTGTTTGGTGATTTTTAACTCTTAAATGAAAACTCTTTTTGAGGTGAATCCACTTGGAAGTGTTAAATATGAATTGGAAGTATCCTGTGCTAGAAGTGTAGATTTTTCCAGTAACTATTTATTACTTAGTGAGCTAATTTCTGAAAAACAGGGAGATAATCTCTTAAAATGCATTTCTGTAATTTCAGAGATTATTGCATGTATAGTTTTATTTGGTGGAGCCACCTCTGTCCATAAATAAATGTTGGGGATATTTTTGTGGAATAGCCACAGGTTTTATCTAACTCACCCCACTGGTTTGGCACCAAAATAATACATATTATTTTCTGCACTTAAGCAATGGTCAGAAGTATACTTTATTTTAAAACTTGGATAACTTGAGATAGGAGTATCCAAATTTGATTAATAAAATCTCCACTTAAAGAGAAAACTCATATCTCACCAGAAAGGTTAATTATGCGTCCAGGAGATCTATAAAACTGAACCTATCTTCTGTTTAAGGTTGATATCAGTAGCTCTTGTCTGATTTTTAATTTTGTTTTGGTAATAGATTTTCATGCACAACCAATTTTCAGAACTCCTCATGATAGTTAGGAGTAATGTGGTAGAAGGGTTTAATCTTAGGAGCAGTACCTTAAGAGTTATGCTTAAACCATGTGAACAGCCCCTAATATCTATTAAATGCATTAGTTATGTGTTCTTTGTGATGCTTGTTGTTTGCTAATATACTTTAGATTGTTATCAACTCGCATTTTAGGATTTACGCTAGTCTCGTTTGTTTTTCATGTTACGGTAGAACCGCAACCCGAGGAAGAGCAGTACAAGGTAGCTGAGCACGACTACGCTGAAGAACAAGACCAGGGACAGTAATTTGAGCAAGGCAAGCCCACCTCACCATTATACTGAATCCTATTATTTTATCAAGCATGTTTTGTTTTAAAATAAAATAATGCATGTTTTACTTCTTTTGTGGCACCTTGCCACACGAAAACTATTTTACAAAATATTGTTTGGCCAAAGTTATCTACTAGAATACTATAGGTGTTATAAAAAGAGTTTATTTGGTGAGCCTTGTTGTTGAAGGCTCCATCAAAAAGATTAAGTTTTCTAGTAGTCTACTTTCATCTACTTACCTCAAAACTATAGGATGGAGACCTATTTAATAAAACTGTTTTACGGAGGAAAACCCGAGTTGCTGGGAGCAATCGGCGAGCAAGTGTTTTATTAAAACCCGAGTTGCTGGGAGCAATCAGAGAGGTTTGTGAAAACCCGAGCTGCTGGGAGTAGTCGGAGGATTTGAAGTTGTTTTTGAAAAAAAAAGTACTGCCCTAGCAGCCGCTCGAACAATTAACCCGTACAACCACATTACCTCAAAATGGGCACGGGGCTTAACGGAAGCTTGTTGGTGTTGGTACTCGAATATTCCTCAATTGGCTAGATGGGGTTAGAGTCCCCGGAACCGAATGCTGCAAGGGGATGGGCATACAGAGTGTGGACTTCGTGTGCCACCGGGAAGCAACGGTGGGTCTCCTGTCATGGCGGCGTGAGACTAGGGGGAACCGGATCGATACGGCTAGCTCACTCGGTGCCAGGGAGAACAAACCCACTCGAAGAGGATATTCTTATACCAGCATTAACATTGTGGAAATAAGGATCAGCCGTCTGATGTGTGCATGCTGTCCATGTACAGTCCGTGGTTGATCCACGACAGACCATCCGAATCTTGTGGTGAAAGTGTACCACCTCTGCAGAATGTAAATCTATTCGAATAGCCGCGTCCGCGGTCATGGACGGTTGGAAAGGCCACTGATCTAGGCGTATGGGCATTTTGGTTCTTGAAAAGAGGAAAGAAAAGGTTTTTCCGGGGGAAAACAAGCAGGCATAAGTTGGTACCTGGGAGGTACGGAATTTGGGTGAAGATGGTTGATCTCGGGGAGACAACCAGTCCAATCTCAAGTCAGGAAAAAGGGTTACCCCTATCCTAGTGTTTTGATAAAGTTTTACAAAAGAAAGTTTTGTACTTATATATGTCCTTGCTATATCTAAGAGAAGAGAATTCTATCTCTAAATGTTTTTCTTCAACAAAGATATAGAGATGTCGTATTCTCTCTATCTAAAATCATGGTATTCGAAAACTAAGCCCTATAGTCGTATATAGCAGCTATCCCAGTTTTCGAAAGGTGTTTTCTTGCATTATCATGAAAACTTAAACCTAGAGGTGGTCTTGCGAGTACGTAATTGTACTCATGTGGCTTTGTCCCTGGATATTCAAATGTCCAGATTATAATGAGGAGGCTTTCGTCGAGGAGGAGGTGTATGACGACGACTTCGCCACCTAGCTGTCACCGGTCAACTGCACTTATGGGATCAGCGCTCAGAGATTTTAAGAGCCGCCGCTAGCCACGAGCTTCCGTTATCTTAGTTAATTCCGTCCGGCGTGACGAGGTTTGTTGACTTGGGTCGTATGACCGTCTATGTGTTGTAAGAATTTTATTCGTACGACTTGAATGATGTAACTCTTTGATACCTATGTTGGTTATGTGATTGTGATGCACTGATCATTGGGATCGTGATCTTTTACATAACGTGGGCATATCGGACTTGTTTCGAGGGGTCCTTACAAATATCTTTTTATTTTAGTGTCCAAATGATGTCAAATTAATTTCTATAAATTTGTAAAATTCATATCTATGCTTTAAAACATTAGTGGGTATGTTTTGAAAACTTTTTAAAATTAATATTTTTGAAATATTGGTTTAATACAAATTTGACCCTTAATGTCAAATTTGAAATTATAGCTTAATTAAATTTCCTTTTTACTAAATATTTGTTTTAAATACCCTTATTCAAATATGTTTAACTTTAAGTTATTTAAACTCATTTTCCAATATTAAATTCTTTTTTGGCTTTAGTATAATATTAAATAACATAATTCAACTATTTGAATTGAAGAGGAAATTATAATGTATTTATTTTTAATTCCTATTATTTTGGGCACCATTGGATATTATATTATTATAAAACATTTGTAACTCCATAAAACAACTTTGTAAAATACTCTAGTTTAATTCATTGCTTATATTGAATATATTAATGAAATCATTTTATGTATTGCAAATTGATAAAAAAAATAATTTAAGTTTATTGAAATGCCTATTTGGATAATTCATTAATTATAAAATCTATGAAGTTTTAAAGTTAAACATTATAGACTTGACATTTACAAAACTATGTTTTGACTTCAGATAAAAGAATAAAACCAGTACAAAATAGGAAACTCGAATTGGATCTGAGCGAGTACCATCTTCGGGTGAAGCCAGTGCTCTCTACTTGATCTCTTCCCGGGGGTACCCCTTCATTTCGGGATAAGAAGGGGTCCCAGCTCTTCACGAGGGTCAGTGCGGATTTTGCAAATCTACCATTTTTAAATATTTTAAAAGAACACTTGAAAATTTTATTTTAATTTATGAACAGCTATGACTAAGTGGTTGAAATCAAATACTTACAAAGAAAATTTTTATTACATGAAAACGGTTTGAAATTTTGTAAGACATTTGTCAAGTTATATATTGAGGTTTTAAGAAATACAAGGGATAATAAGATGTTTAACTTGAAACCACTTTTGAATATAATGATAAACTGAGATATTTGAATATTAAACTCTTCCAATAAGTTTGAAGTCTTTCATAGTTGGTTTTCTTATGCATTTAATGTTTTATTTTAATCAAACAAAAAGTTTTAAATTTTAGTGATTTGTAAACATTATAAAATGTTGGGATGTTACAGACTACAACCCTTAAAAGGAATCTCGTCCCCGAGATTCGGAGAGGCTAGAAAGACAAATGCTTGGGATGATTCTGATAACTTGAGAGGTTTCGAGAAATGTAATTTCTGACATGGAAACTTGAAAACTGGCAGGGGATGATTTTTCTGATTAGGGAGGCTAGTTCGAAAGATAGGCTTGGATCTCCGGGTTTAGGCATATGTGTTTGAATTATCTGGGTGGCTACCACCCTTAACATAAATATTTGTGGTCAGTCTAGAAACTTGGTTTAATCTTGTTTATTTTTCAGATGTAGAGTGTACTAGTATTTAAAATGCAATGGTGTGTGGTGATACGGCAAGTTATAGCACTCACATTTTCCACTTGGTCCTTGGAGAGATTTATCCTTCTTCCACTCAGGGCAGCCACTGACATAGTCCCCTTTTACTTTGCTTCTGCGGCATGTCTCGGGACTGATGATTTTCATGTGCGAGCGGGTAAGGCAGTTCTCCTTCATCTTTTCTGCGCACTTATCAGCATAATGTCCCTTGTCCTTACATCTGAAGCAAATTACGTCGCTTAAGTTCTTCTTCTTAGGTGTTTCCAGGGCTAAAAGTTCTTCCAACTCTTGTTTACCATACGCTATCTTAGTTGACGAAGTCCAGTCTCGTTTGATGTGACAATCTCGAGCTAGGTGATCTCCTTCACACTTATAGCAACACTTGGAGGTACGTTTGGATGCCCTCGGAAGTGACCTTACTCTTATTTCATTTTTCTCCTTAGTATGATCCACAATCTCATTTTGATAAAGATTTTGTTTAGTATCCTGACCAATCCTTTTCTCTTTGCAGTCCCAATAATGTCCTAGTTCTCCATAGGTAAAACATGTTATATGGCTGTATCTCTTTTGTTTTCCTCCTTGATTTGTTTTCCTCCTTGATTTCTTGTACTTGCAGTCCCAAGATTTTGTTCAGTATCCTGAAGTATGTCCTATCTCTCCACAAGTTTTGCATGCCTTCGGTTTGATCATAAGACTCTCTCCAAACTCACTATTGTTTTGATCAATCTTAGGCAGGTGGTCATTGATCAAATTCCACAGCTGACTCTGGTTCTCTAATAGTAGTCGCATTATGGTGTGCCAATCATTGGTGTTGGTATTGGGGTGAGACATCTGTTTGGTTTAGAAAATAAGTGAGTTGAATTATAGTTACTATGGAGGAATTCTAATTCAATAATTCAGAACAAGGCAACCAATCTCTAACACAAACAATCAATCAATGTTCAAACACAAGGAAACACATACGTGAAAATTTTTAAACTTCTTTTGAGAATTCGAACTACTCGTTTATCGAACGAAACACATCGATGTCATGGGAAGACAAAATTGATAGAACTGCCATACCACAATTTGTTAGGTCAATACATCAATGGCTCTTGTTATTCTAATGGGATAGGTAGTCTAATCTATCTTTTTCTTGAGTGCCTCGAGTTCCTCCTCCACTTCCTTGAGTTCTTCAAGATACTTCTGCGTGTTGTGAAGTCTAAAACGAAGTCTTTCTACAAGGTACTCGATGGCTTTCCATGCTGCATTTCTTACTGAATCAAAGAATGATGTGTGAAGTATTGGGTTGGTGAACATGCAGTCACACTCAGTCTTGTGGTCATCTTCTTTGCTCCTGTATAGATGGACTTGCACCCACCAGTACTTTTAGCCTTCATCCATGAAAGGAAAACCTTTGTATACTACTTGTCCTTCAAAACCTAAGTTCTTCATGTTATCCTTAAGTGCTCTTGGAAACTCTGTCTCACATTCCAAGGTCATGGTCATCAATTCTGTAATTTATAACTATAAACTTCATAGATTTTAAATTAATGAATTAGCCAAATAAACATTTCATTTGCTTAAATGAATTTCATCTATTTTCAAAGCATGAAATTATTAATATATTCTAAATAAGAATAGAATTAAAACAAAAATCTTTTCCAAAGTTGTTATGAAGTTTTCAAATGAATTATCATAACATAAAATATATTGGTGCACAAACTATTTTCAATTAAAAATGAATACCTTATATTACACATTTCCTAAACATTATTTATATTTAGTTCTTTAATATTATGCCAAATTTAAGATGAATGATTTCAGCAAAATAAGTTTAAATAACTTAAATTCAAACATATTTTGAATATGGGTATTTTACAAATTTTATTTAGCCAAAATAAAATTTATTTAAGATAGAATTTCTTATTTGACTTAAGTGTCAAATTTGTATTTAATCAATATTTCAAAATATTATTTTTCAAAAATATTCAAAACATGCCCACAACTGGTTTAACACAAAGATATTGATTTTACAAATATTTAGAAATTAATTTGACATCTTTTGGACATTTCAATCAAAAGATATGAATTAAATAAATAAAAACAGAAAAATAATTACCTGGATGACGTCATCGCTGACGTCATCATCGTCAACCTCCAGCCGGGAATTTCGCCCCCGAATCCTCCCACAAATTCTTCCAAAATCCGGGCGGAATCGACGCGTTCAGTTTCCTCCGAGCTTCCCTATAAGTAGCCCTCACCCTCCGCCACTTTTCCCCTCTCAAACCGTAGCACGAGGTGCCCCAGGCCGCCCAAATCTGCTCGCCGGAGCTCGCCATTGCCGCCGCCGTGTTTCTCCCTTTCCCGGCGAGGTAGGACACCCAAGACCCGAGACTACGCCCATATGCTTCACCACAACCTCGCACACCCTCCTGACCCCTCCGTTCTTTTATTCGCAGCCCAAATCGGCGAGTTCAAGTTTCGACCGAGCCTCCGCCGCCTTCCTCAACGCCGGTGAGCAAACTCCAGTGCAGGAGAGCCCCCGCGCCGCCATAGACCGCGTGATCTTCTCCGCCACGTCCTGCCGCGCCTCCACGTCGCCTTCCCGTGGACTGAAGAGCACCAGAGGGAGGAGACGGTCCACGCCCGAGCGGAGTGGCGTCGTCCTCGACAATTCCGGCCACCGGCGCCGCCATCTTCCGGTCAGAGCGAGGTGAGCCGCCCGATCTTTGTTTAACGACCCAGATTAGAAGTCTCAGACGAACCGGTACAAATAGATCTGGACCGCCAGATCCAGATCTGACGGCCCAGATATGTTGACTTATCCACGTCAGCATGCCTCGTCAGCATCCAGTCAGCATCCGCGTCAGCAATTATTCTTGTAATTAATTTTAAATTGGCAGTTTTACAGAAAAGACCCTGTAACTTAGAATTGGTATAACTTTTTACTCACACATCCAAATTCAAATATTTTTATATATTTGAAAAGCACTTGACATGTAGAATATTTTGGATCTGCCAAAATTCAAATTTGATTTAGTTTAAAATATTAAAATTGCAAATGGTGGATTTGAGTATTTTTGTAATAACTTTAAATCTATAATTCCAAAAATTGCAAAAGAAAATTGTTTTAGAAACTTTGGAATATTTGTAAATTGATGCCACTGCTATAAAATATTTTTGAGTAATTTTTGAATGAATTCATAGTTATATATTTAATTTGAATAGTTTGAGTATTTTCAACATAACTATTAATAAAAATATTAATTTTGATTAAAGTAAATTGCTATAAATTTAATTAAAATGCCCCTGTCTATTAACACTATTTATAAAATTATATTATAAAAATTTAATCATAGAAAACTTTAATATTATAATTATTCCTTTTATTATATTTTCCAAAAATAGAAATTAATTAGATTGCATTTATAGCCAAATGCATACTTTATAAATATCACAAAAATTAGTATTATGTTTCTTGTGGTTTAAAAAAATTGCATTTCATGCATAGCATATTTTATTTTGTAGTTATATTTTCCACAAGAAAACTCCTCCCCCATTTTCTCTAAGTTAAGATTATTTTCAAACTTAGTATTTTGGTAAAGTGCTATGTACTAGACACTTAGGATTTTCATCATGGAGCTAGAAGGCCAATGAAGGAGTTAGCCAAAACAAGACTTCAGAAGGATCTTCAAGGAGTAGAAACACTTAGAAGAAAATCAAGAAGAAGTTCATGAAGACCAACCAGCAAATATTTTCCAAGTCTTGCTCTCTCTCTCTCTTTCTTTTCTCTGAGACTTCATGAAGGACTTAGAAGAAAACAGACTCTGGAAGCATCCTCAAGATGTCAAGCATTTAGAAGAAAAGTGAGAAGAAGTTCAAGAAGGCCAACCCCCTTTTATTCTCTAAGCCTTTCTCTCTGTCTTTTCTTCTCCTCTGAGACTTCATGAAGACTAAGTAAATCCAAGATCAGCCTCGAGGATACAAGAATCATCAAGTCTGAAGATTCATCAAGACTACCAAGAGCTCAATCAAGACATCATCCAGAAGAAAGTTACAAGTCTGGAGATGAAGCTTGGAGGACAACTACATCTTTCTTTCTATCTTTTCCCTCTTTCCTAATCTTGTCTTTTAGACTTAAACAAAGTTTGATCATGATGTTATCATCTTTGAAGTTTGTTGGATCCTAACGGCATAGTGAGATGAAGCGTCCTGGAGACAAACCTTACATGTCCACGTACATGAGACCTGTCCCACAACTTAAGTGGCTGGCTGGGTGTCTGTCTCTCTCACTATAGTGAATGTCCAATTTACAAATAGTTGATAATAATTGTTGATCATCTTGAACAAATGACTTAGTATTTACTCTAAATATTTCTATACACCAAGACTAAGCCATTAGAGGGCTTATTCAAGATTATATAAAACAAAATCTTTTATTCAACTCATGACCTTAGCCCTTAGTCCTTTTGGACCATCCTATTTGCCTTGCATTAACTTAAAAGATTTTCATGGCATGAAAAAGCATTTCTAGCCTTAGGAATATTTTGCGCATCATGCATAAACATATTTTCCTTAGAAAGTTTTATAAAACTTATTTATTATCTAGTATGTGTTTATATGCATTGTGGAGTGTGCTTGTTGTTGATTGTTGTATTGTTGCTTGTCT
The DNA here is from genome assembly GCA_026929855.1 of Poa annua. Taxonomy (NCBI): domain Eukaryota; kingdom Viridiplantae; phylum Streptophyta; class Magnoliopsida; order Poales; family Poaceae; genus Poa; species Poa annua. Next base: position 77,964,609 of record CM049426.1, read on the forward strand.
ATACTGTTAGATTGAACGGAGAGTCCCGAGTATCGTTGAAAAGAGTTGTGAACAACGACAACATTCAAAGGCAAGTGGCACACCTCATAAACATCCTATTATTTCTATATGCATTACTTAGTATTTTTATATGCATGAGTAGGATAGTATTGCTATGCTAAACCTGTGTAGATTTCCCTTACTCCTGTGTCTAGGTTCCTATATCATACTTAGTAGATGTATTGATGCTATGCAATTGATGAAAAGTTTTACAAAATGTTAAGTGACTACTCAGGGCTGTGCTCATGGTTGTCGTCGCCTAGGATGAATGTCTATTCTACTTAGGGCCGTGAGCATGGTGATTTTTACCTGAGAGTGCACATCCACTAAGTTAATGAAACTCCTGGGTGGATTGGTTGTATGGCGGCGAAGTTGAGTGGCTGCTCAGGTCCATGTCTATGGTTCCTGGAGTACGTGCACTTGTGGATAGCCACCCAGGGGACAGAGGAATCTTAAGAACTCCGAGTGACGATTGCTTCCAGTGCATCCATTGCCATATGGGCTCTGGCTTGATCAATTATGTTGCGTGGACTCTCTCTGGCTTGACAAGCAGATGTAGGGGGGTGTTAGGTGGAACGGGTCAAGCCAGAGTGGGAGGGAAAATGCTTCTGAAAGATCTCGTCTCATTCTTCTCCTTTCCTTATCACAAATGGTGTGTAAAGGATAATCTGGATTGAATGGGTACAATGGTGAACGTGCACAACCTCTTGCAGAGTGTAAAACTAAGTACTTAGCCGTGTCCCCGGTACGGACAATTTGAGCAGCTGATCACGGACGTCAACGGAGGATTCCACCATTCCAACTTCAGAAATAAAACTTGATGGGTGAACAAGGGAATATGAGATTTATGGTTTTCATGCCATACTTGTCTTGATTTGAAGAAAGAGTTTTCCAAAAAGATAGGAAAAATTGGCTTTATGCAAAATAGCCTTGAACTCCACCAGCCAAATATGCATATAGGCTATAGAGTTATTCCATTAAGTGTCCACCATAGTGTCACTTGCCAGACTCCATTTTTAATGGAATCTGACCCACGTTGTTGCAATATTTTTCTTATTGCAGATTGAACAGAAGACGAGTGAGGTTTCGTTGATAGGTTTCGAGTCTACAACCAACATGTTTTCGCCTGTGACATCATGAAAGTGATAGAGACTCACTGCTATTGTATTTCCGCTGTGTATTTTTTCAAAGCTAGCTTTATGCTATGCAACTTGTATCGAATATTTGTAATTCTGGATCATCGATGTAATAAAATTGACGCTTTGTTGTGATATTACATCGTAAACTGTGTGTGCAAATGAATCGATCCAGGGATTTGCACTATACACAGGTATCTGCCCTATTTAAAGTGCAGGTACGCTACAGATGGTATCAGAGCACTGTGTTGCCTGTAGGTTCGAAACCCTAGGTTTGGATAGAAATAGGATTTGACCATAGGATTGAAAATCTATTTCATTCATTTTGCTGAAAATAAGAACTTTTCAAACATTATTCTTGTAACTATCTTATCTATTCCCTTTCTAAATTTCCTCTCTTGTTTCTTTAGATGACCGCCCTCATTGAAGCACTTAAGAAAGGACCAGTGATGACCATGACCTTGGAATGTGAGACTGAGTTTCCAAGAGCACTTAAGGATAACATGAGGAGTTTAGGTTTTGAAGGAGAAGTAGTATACAAAGGTTTTCCTTTCATGGATGAAGGCCAAGAGTATTGGTGGGTGCAAGTTCATCTATACAAGAGCAAAGAAGCTGACCACAAGACTGAGGGTGACTGCATGTTCACCAACCCAATACTTCACACATCATTCTTTGATTCAGCAAGAAATGCAGCATGGAGAGCCATCGAGTATCTTGCAGAAAGACTTTATTTTAGACTTCACAACACCCAGAAGCATCTTGAAGAACTCAAGGAAGATGAGGAAGAACTCGAGGCACTCAAGAAAAAGACAGATTAGACCACCTACCCATTAGAATAACGAGATCCGTTGATGTATTGACCTATCAAATTGTGGTATGGCAGTACTATCAATTTTGTCTTTCCATGACATTGGTGTGTTTCGTTCGATAAAACGATTAGTTCGATTTCTCAAAAGAAGTTTGAAATTTGTTGCTTGTGTTTGAACCTTGTGCTTGATGTTTGTTAGATGTTGTTTGTAATTAATTTTCTTGAATATCTTGTATAAGTTAGAATGTTTGAGTACCAACAAAAATTTCTTTTAAGGGTGGTAGCCACCCAGATAATTCTAACCCAGCTGCCTGAAACCCAGAGATCCCAAACCATCTTTCTTTCGAGCCTCCCTAATCAGAAAATTCATCCCCTGCTAGTTTCCAGTTTCCATGCCAGAAATTTCATTTCTCAAAACATCCCGAGTTATCAGAATCATTCAAGCATTTGCTTTGTCTTTCTAGCCTCTCCGAATCTCGGGGACGAGATTCCTTTTAAGGGTGGTAGTCTGTAACATCCCAACATTTTGGAATGTTCAAAAATCACTAAAACTTAAAACTTTTGTTTTGATTAAAATAAAATATTAAAATGCATAAGAAAACTAACTATAAAAGATTTCAACCAATTTGAAAAGATCTATTTATTTCAAAATTTCCAATGTGTCTTTATTTTCAAAAGTTATTTCCAATTAAACATTACATTATCCATTGTATTTCAAAAACCTTAATATGTAATTTGACAAATGTTTTATAAAGTACAAACCATTTTATTTTAAGTAAATAGTTACTTATAAGTAATCTATTTCAACCACTTAGCCCTTTCTATTCATAAATTCTTAGATTATTTAAAATTGGTGTTAGTTGCCAAATGGTTTTCATTCTCTCAACTAAGTTCAAAACATGGTGTTAAAATTTCAATTCTGTAATTTATAACTATAAACTTCATAGATTTTAAATTAATGAATTAGCCAAATAAACATGTAGCACCACAACTTTTATTAAAGTTGGAATACCTGTGTTATGTGCTAGTCCCTGGATCACTGCCAGCACCACAGTACAAAATATAAAGTACCATTGCATAAGTATTAAATTGCTACAACGAGATCCAAAATAATAGCCAATATGGCTTTATTACAATTTGCCTAGCCATCAAGGCTAGCTAAAGTTCAAAGTTCACAGCGAAAGCGAAATAACATTGAGCCTCATCTTCAAGCATGCGCCACAGGCTGTCATGTTGGGTGTAGACTCGAGCCAATCATTCAGCATCAAAATTTCCTGCACATTGGAATATGCAGCCCCCGAAGGAGGTCAATACAATGACGTATTGGCAAGTGACTATGGTGGATATATATATATATATATATTGGCAAGTCTAACATCTATATGCATATTTGGCTTGGTGGGGTTGAAGGCTATTTGCAGAAAGCAAGTTTTCCCCTATCATTTTGTAAAACACTTTTATTTCTCGAAGACTTGGCACCGAGGGATAAAGCCCAAGTGCACCAACAATTCTTTCCTTAGTCAAATTTTACTTTGTGAAAACAGTGTTGAGATTCTTCTGCCCATCCTTGTCCAGTTGCTCGAAGTAGTCCATTTCCGGGGACACGGCTGAGAACTCAGATTGTCGACTCTGCAGAGGTTGTGCACTTTCACCTTTAGACTCAATTTGTCCGAGAAATCCTATACACGCGGAGTGTATTATGGAAAGGAGAGAATTGAGACAAGAACTTTCAGAAGAAGAATGCAACCATACTAGCAAGACCCGTTCCACCTATCATCTCTACATCTGCTTGTCAAGCTGACAGGTTGCACTCCCACAACTTAATCATTCTAGACAGAGCCCATTGTCAAAAGGTTGCACGGGAAGCTTCAAAACTTGGAGGGACTTGGAAATCTCTTCGTTCCTGGGTGGCTATCCACAAGTGTACTTCTGGGTAACAACCACCATACTCATGGCCCTAAGTTGAATAGACATTCATCCTAGGCGATGACAACCACAAGCATAGTCCCAAAAGCCACTCAACATAAACCATATCAACCAATTCCACCCAGATGTGTATTTTAGATTTTAACACTTAGAGACATTTCCATAACATGGTAAACATTTTTATAGCATGGCTAAGCAACTAATAAAATCTTTTCGTGGCTGCTTAGGGAAAAGGGTGGCTACACACTACTAGGATATTTGTAAAACACCAACTAACTTAGTATTAGAAAATAAATCAAAAATTCCCTCTCATGCACACTACTCAAAATCTACTACTTATGCATATAGAAATTATGGGATATTGTATGAATGTCACTTGCCTTGGTAACAGGAGGAACAATCACAGCAAAAATAACAATCACAAGCAATTCCTTCCTCTTCTTCACAATCTAGCACAATTAATGAATAAAATAAGTATCAACACAATAACATCACAACACTAAAATAAAATCATGTATGCATGGATGATATGCTATGATAATGGGACACACTTATTAATACTTCTTAATTTCTGTCATTAATAAGTGAATTATAATTTTTAGGTATTTCTTATTTTATTTATCAATTAAATAATTTTAAATTAATATAGTAAAACTTTGATTTCTATAATTACAACTTTTATTGTTTTTATGACATCTTCAATTTGGAAATTTATTAATATTGCTGGACAGAGGGAAATAATACAATCCTAAAACAATTACATTTATTTCTAAATCATTTTTATTATTTAAGTTATTATTTAAATGGCCGAAATACTCCTATGATAATTATACAAATTATAATTTGTCAAAGGGAAAAACAATTGATGTGGAAATAAACTACATGAGCAGAGCTATCCGTGGATATAAAGTTTATCAAATTTGAACTTGTAGATCAAAAGTTATGAATTTTCTAAGTTTTTTATATTTTCTGTTTTATTTATAAAAATTCCTGCGAAAAAGAATTTAACAGGGCTACGTGGCACGATCCTATTGGTCGGTACCGCTTCTACGTGGATCGGCTGCGAGAGCCGTCCGATCTAATAAAAAATGGACGCGCGAGATCTAATCGATCTAGATCCATTGGATCTAGATCTAACGGTCCACAATGCGTTGACCAAATACGGGCGGCGCGGTCACCGGAGACGCGTGGGGCACGGCGGAGCCATGGCCGGCGTTTGCGCCCGAGGCGTGCTACGGTGCTAGGAGGAAACGGAGCTCACCAGGGGATGCGTGATGTCGTGGGGAGGGCGATGGCGCGGTGGCGATGACCGGAGCGTCCTCGTCTTCCCGGAAGAGCTCGCCGGAGTTGCGCACGGCGACGGTTCCTCTAAGGTCGTGGACGGAGGCGGGGTTTCGCTGCAAAAACACACGCTCCACCGTGTCAAATCGAAGCGCACGGCTCACAGGGAGCGAAGGGAGGTGGAAAGGAGGTCCGAGGTGGCCGGAGTTGCTCGGGCGGCGGAGTTCTTACCGACGGCGACGGCGGGATTGCGCGAGCTCGTGCGGGCAGCCTATGGGCTCTCGGGAGGTGTGGTTTGGGGCAATCGGACGAGAGCGAGGAGGGCTATTAGTAGGGGGAAACGGCGAGGTAAATGGAGTAGTAAATCGCCGTATTCAAACGAAATCAAATCGGGCGTTTTCGGTCGGGACGGGGGCGTGATTTGGGGACGAACGGCTCCACGGGGGAGATGACAGGTGGGTCCCACCTGTCAGTGACTGCGAGCGAGCGCGCGGGACGCTGGGCCGCTGGCGGGCTGATAGGCTACGCGCGCGCGGCAGATAGATACGGCCACGGCCCACTCGACTCAGAAATTCAATTATTTTTATTTAAATCCGTTTCTGTTTTTAAATACTGATTTCAAATATGATTTTTAAACCTATTCAAAACATTTCAGAAAAATTCATAAAAATATGTTTTGGAAAGGTTATTAAAAATAGAACTTTTTAACATTATTCTTGCCCATATATAAATTAGTAAAATTTTATTTATTAAAGGAGTTTTAAATAAACACTTTATGGACTTTATAGATTATTTATATTTATAATTTGAAGTTTTATTTAATATTTTTGTGATGTATTTTTATGCTCAATGATGCATGCTGCTTTAATGCAAGTTTTAAATTTTTTCAAAATTTGGGATGTTACAGACTAACCCACTTAAGAGGAAGCTCGCCCTCGAGCTTCGGAAGGATCAGCAAATAGGTGTGGATGGTCTTCTCGGAGGTCGTCCTCTCGTTCCCAGGTGGCTTCTTCCTCAGTGTGATGGTTCCATTGGACTTTACAAAACTTGATGGTTTTGGTACGGGTGACTCTTTCTGCGGTCTGCAATATCTTGATGGGTTTCTCCTCGTAGGTGAGGTCACTCTCCAATTGTACTTCTTCGAGGGGTACAATATCCTTTAAAGGAACTCCCATCATTTCGGGGTGACATTTCTTCAGTTGACTGACATGGAACATATTATGAACCGCAGATAGAGCTTCTGGTAGTTCTAACTCATATGCCACCTCACCCATACGGGACAAAATTTTATAAGGTCCAATAAACCGAGGTGCTAATTTTCCTTTAATTCCAAACCTCTTCACACCCCTGAGTGGCAACACTCTAAGATAGGTTCTATCGCCCACCTCGTAGGCGATTTCCCTACGTTTAGAATCCGCATAGCTTTTCTGGCGGGACTGTGGTACCTTCAATCTATCTTTAATTAATCTGACCTTCTCTTCAGCTTCTTGGATTATATCAGGTCCAAAGAAACTTCGTTCTCCTACACCACTCCACAACAATGGGGTTGTGCATTTCTTCCCATATAAGGCCTCAAATGGTGCCATCTCGATGCAAGCTTGATAACTGTTATTGTAAGAGAACTCGGCATAGGGTAGATTGTCATCCCAACTAGACCCATAACCAAGCGCACAAGCTCTTAACATATCTTCTAAAATCTGGTTTACTCTTTCAGTCTGACCATCCGTTTGCGGGTGAAATGCCGTACTGAACTCCAATCTAGTTCCCAGTGACTCATGCAACTGCTTCCAAAAATGGGATGTGAACTGGGTCCCTCTATCGGACACGATACTCTTGGGGACGCCGTGTAAGCATACAATCCTCTTCATGTAAATATCAGCTAGCTTTGCGCTGGTATAGGTGGTCTTCACGGGTATAAAGTGAGCTATTTTGGTTAAGCGACAAACAATAACCCAAATAGAATCATACCCTGATCTGGTCCTTGGTAACCCGGTGATGAAATCCATCCCAATAGAATCCCACTTCCAGTCCGGTACCTTCAGAGGTTGCAAAAGTCCTGCTGGTTTCTGATGCTCGGCCTTTACTCGACTGCATACATCGCACTTAGCTATATATTCTGTTATTTCTCTTTTCAGATTGTTCCACCAAAATTTCTCCTTCACATCCATATACATTTTGGTATTTCCTGGATGAATGGAGTAAGATGTTTCATGGGCTTCTTGCAGAATTAACTTCCTGAGACCAGGATCATTTGCCACACATACACGTTTTTCAAACCACAAGGTTCCTTGCTCATCTTCATGAAATCCCTTGGCTTTTCCTGCTCTCAAATTGGCTTTGATTTCTTCAATATCTTTGTCTCCCTTCTGAGCTTCACGTATATTATCCATCAAATTTGGTTGTACTACCATCGAGGCTACAAAACCATCTGGTACCACTTCCAATCGGAGGTCCTTGAATGCCTTGCATAAATCCTCAGGTATTTCTCCTGTCGTGAGGCCATTCAAATACACCTTACGACTCAGGGAATCAGCTACTACATTACCTTTCCAGGATGGTATTGGAGACTTAGGTCATAATCCTTGATAAGTTCTAACCATCTTCTCTGCCTCATGTTCAATTCTTTCTGTGTGAAAATATACTTCAAACTTTTGTGGTCAGTGAACACTTCACATCTTTTTCCCATTAGGTAGGGTCTCCAAGTTTTTAGGGCATGTACTACTGAGGCTAACTCGATATCATGGGTGGGATAATTTGTTTCATGCTTCTTGAGCTGTCTAGAGGCATAAGATGCCACTCTGCCTTCTTGCATCATCACACTTCCCAGGCCTTGGCGTGAAGCATCACAGTATACTTGGAATTCTTTCTCTAAATCAGGTAGGCATAGAACTGGGGCTGAAACTAGTCGTTTTTTTAATTCCTGAAAACTGGCTTCGCACGCGTCAGTCCACTCAAATTTCTTCTCCTTCTTTAATAATTCCGTCAGTGCCTTGGCGATTTTGGAAAAGTTTTCTATAAATCTTCGGTAGTATCCTGCTAGACCAAGAAAACTTCGTAATTCTCCAACATTCTTTGGTGGTTCCCAATTGGTTACAGCTGAAACCTTTTCGGGATCCACTGCTATACCCTCCTTGGATACTATGTGTCCTAGGAATGCGACTTGTTCCAACCAAAATTCACACTTGCTGAATTTGGCATATAACTTATGTTCACGTAGTCTCTGCAATACTAGGCGCAAATGCTCTTCATGATCTTTGTGACTCTCGGAGTAGATCAGAATGTCATCTATGAACACTACCACAAATTTGTCCAGAAAATCCATGAACACTTTATTCATCATATTCATGAAATAAGCTGGAGCATTGGTTAATCCAAATGGCATTACGGTATACTCATAAGAGCCATATCTTGTAACAGACGCTGTTTTTGGTATATCCATCTCTCTAACTTTCATTTGGAGATATCCTGATCGAAGATCAATCTTGGAGAACACACATGCACCTTTCAATTGATCAAATAATTCATTTATCTTGGGTAACGGATACTTGTTCTTGATGGTGTGTTCATTTATATCTCTGTAGTCCGTGACTAGTCTCTGGGTTTGATCTTTCTTTTTGACAAAAAGCACTGGCGCTCCCCAGGGCGAAGAACTGGGACGGATAAATCCTTTCAGAAGGTGTTCCTCTAGTTTCTTCTTGAGTTCTTTCAGTTCATCGACGACCATTGGGTAAGGTCTCTTGGCTATTGGTCCGGTATCTGGTTTTAGTTCAGTGAGAAATTCCACATCTCTATCAGGTGGCATTCCTGGTAATTCTTCTGGGAATACATCTGGGTACTCTTGGACAATCAGCACATCACCAAGGCTAACCCCCTTAAGAGAATTTAGTCTAACTTTCTTAAGTTCGAAAGTTGATCTAAATTTAATCTTTTGTTTTTCTAGGGTGGCGAGGGTGATAGCTCTGTTTGCACAGTCTATGATTCCTTCAAAACGGGTCATCCAGTCCATTCCGATGATTACATCCAAACCTTGGGTTTCTAGGATGACTAAGTCTGCTGGAAAAAGATATTTTCCAATCCTTAATTCTAACTTCCTACAGCCTGAATTTACTATCAACTCACCCCCAGGTGAACTCACTCTAATAGGTTTTCCTAAGCTTTCCTCGGCTAGCCCATGTTTGTTTACAAAAGCTCTTGATATGAATGAATGCGATGCTCCAGTATCAAATAAGACCAATGCTGGAAAAGAATTGAGCAGGAACTTACCAATCACAGCATCAGGTTCATCATGAACTTCTTCCACGTTGAGGTGATTTACTTGTCCCTTCTGGAAAGGATTGGGCTTGGAATTTTTGCCGGCCTTTCTCTCAGGGCAATCAGTAGCATAGTGTCATGTCTTCTTGCACTTGAAGCAAGTCACATTAGACAGGTCTTTCTTCCCTTCAGTGTTAGGACGGGGATTACCATTTCCATGATTATGGCCATGGTGATGGTTTCCCTTGAACCCACCATTATTTCCTTGTACCCTCCATTGTGGTTATGACCATGATGCTTTTTGCCACTACCATTGTTGGCGTAGTTCCAGGGTTTATGGCCACTGACTTCTGAGGTGTGTGGTTTCTTGTGAGCCCCTTCAGTGTTACTTTTACTTGCACCAAACTTCCTCTTCCTATTCTCTTCCTTTCTGATGTTATTGTCCAGGGTGATTGCCTGATCCAGCAGAATCTGATAGTTAGGAGCATAAGCCACAGACAAAGGTATCTTCAGTTCTCACCGAAGTCCATTAAGGAATTTGTCCTTCCTCTTAGCATCAGTGTCGATGTCTTCTGGTGCGTACCTTGATAGCGTACAGAAGTCATCTATATACTCCTTCAGAGTTCTACCTCCCTGTCTCAAGCTACGAAACTCCTCCTTCTTCAGATTCATTATGCCAGAGGAGAGGTGAGCATTGCGGAAACCATCCTTGAACGCATCCCAAGTCATGCCATCCAAGGGATGGGTCACTTGATAGGTCTCCCACCACATGGCAGCAGGTCCTTCCAATAGGTGAGCAGTGAACCTCACCTTTTCTGCCTCAGAACACTCACATGTTACTAAGTCCTTGTTGACTGAACGGAGCCAGTCATCCGCCACTATGGGTTCAGTAGCAGAGGAGAACTTATTAGGTCTAAGCCTGAGAAATCTTGCAAGTCTGTCCACAGGAGGTGGGGGTGGTGGTGGATGGTTGTTATTGTTGTTGTTGTTGTTGTTGTTGTTGTTGGTTGCTGCAATGAACTGGGTCATCATAGTCATCAGTTGGGCTTGAGCTGCCATCAGTTGTTGCATAGCTTCGCTATTGTCGGTATCACGACGTGGAGGGATCTGTGGGGTTTTTGCAGGGATGAGTAAAAGATAGATAGATCTATAAGGAGGAATCCTACCCATGCACAAAACAATCCAGTCAAGCACACCATCAACAACACACCGCTTATAAAAACAATCAGCAAAAATTCAAAACCTTTGGTTTAAGAAAAACGATATAAAAGTTTGAAAAATAATCTCGCGAGGTTCCGAGGATACAAGGGAATGTACTGCCTTACCACAAGTTGGTAGGTCAATACAAGATCCGGACAATGTGGTGTATGATAAATGGTAGTCTCTCTAACTAACTACTCGACCATATCCTCTTCCTCCTCTTCAAGTTCCTGTATCTCGATTCCTTCATTGACGAGTACATCCTTGAGTTCCTTTACTTCTTTCTCCAGGGCAAGATTCTTGTCTTGCAGCTCTCTCTTCTCAGTACGAAGCCTTTTGATCAAGTCACTATCAGCCTCGAACTCGACTTCATTGCTCTCGAGTTCTGCCTTTTGTTCCCTGATAGTCTTGTTCTTCTCTTGAACTCTTTTCTCTTGTCTCCTGTACTTCTCCTCTTGTGCAGCGAATCTCTCTTCCTGTGCCTTAGTCACTTCCTCTTGAACCTTTACTTTCTCTTCGTTTTCCTTAAGTAAGGCACATAACTCATCGTTCTTCAGGAGCTCGGTGCGTCGATCTTCATATAGTTCGGTGACAAGGATTTCCAGCTCCTGGAAATAAAGGCTAAGGGGTTTTGCCTTGCCTCTTTCTCCGACATCGTACAGGTAAGGTTCTCCATCCTCGTTTCTTCTTCCAAAGAAAATGGAGTAGTGGCCCCTCAACTCTGTGCTGTAGCGTCCGTAGAGGCGTCCAATCAAATCTTGCATGACTAGATTGAGCCCTTTGTCTTTGGAGTCACTAACCATTTTGATCTCTAGTGGGGGCTCCTCTCCACGTCCTGGCTGTGTTGCTTTTATTCCCCAGCAACCCTCTTTGTTAAATTTCTTCAGAATGAATCCCTTTACTTGGGGTAGTGGTAACCCTATCTTCTCGCCGATGTCGAGGAGGTAACAGCCAAAACGGGTGTTCTCGAAGTCTTCCGCAGTGGTGAAGTGAAAGCTCGTCATCCTTTAGGTAGGAAGAAAGGAAATTAAAATAAGAATTTCATAAGATAAGGAAGAACTAGTTATGGAGTGTATTAATTTAGAGGGATACTAAGTCAAAATCCTAAGGTGATCAACAGATATTAACAACTTTCCGTAAATTAGATTTTTGACTATAGTGAGAGAGACAGACACCCGGCCAGCCACTTATATTGTGGGACAGGTCTCATGTACGTGGACATGTAAAGTTTGTCCCGGGCCGCTTCATCCCACCATGCCGTTAGAATCCAACATACTTCAAAGATGGTAACATTATGACCAAAAAGGGCTTAACCAATCCTAGGGGCTCGAACCTATAGGCAACACTTTGCTCTGATACCATTTTGTAGCACCCAAACTTTTATTAAAGTTGGAATACCTGTGTTATGTGCTAGTCCCTGGATCACTGCCAGCACCACAGTACAAAATATAAAGTACCATTGCATAAGTATTAAATTGCTACAACGAGATCCAAAATAATAGCCAATAGGGCTTTATTACAATTTGCATAGCCATGAAGGCTAGCTAAAGTTCAAAGTTCACAGCGAAAGCGAAATAACATTGAGCCTCATCTTCAAGCATGCGCCACAGGCAGTCATGTTGGGTGTAGACTCGAGCCAATCATTCAGCATCAAAATTTCCTGCACATTGGAATATGCAGCCCCCGAAGGAGGTCAATACAATGACGTATATGCAAGTGACTATGGTGGATATATATATATATTGGCAAGTCTAACATCTATATGCATATTTGGCTTGGTGGGGTTGAAGGCTATTTGCAGAAAGCAAGTTTTCCCCTATCATTTTGTAAAACACTTTTATTTCTCGAAGACTTGGCACCGAGGGATAAAGCCCAAGTGCACCAACAATTCTTTCCTTAGTCAAATTTTACTTTGTGAAAACAGTGTTGAGATTCTTCTGCCCATCCTTATCCAGTTGCTCGAAGTAGTCCATTTCCGGGGACACGGCTGAGAACTCAGATTGTCGACTATGCAGAGGTTGTGCACTTTCACCTTTAGACTCAATTTGTCCGAGAAATCCTATACACGCGGAGTGTATTATGGAAAGGAGAGAATTGAGACAAGAAGTTTCAGAAGAAGAATGCAACCATACTAGCAAGACCCGTTCCACCTATCATCTCTACATCTGCTTGTCAAGCTGACAGGTTGCACTCCCACAACTTAATCATTCTAGACAGAGCCCATTGTCAAAATGTTGCACGGGAAGCTTCTAAACTTGGAGGGACTTGGAAATCTCTTCGTTCCTGGGTGGCTATCCACAAGTGTACTTCTGGGTAACAACCACCATACTCGTGGCCCTAAGTAGAATAGACATTCATCCTAGGCGATGACAACCACAAGCATAGTTCCAAAAGCCACTCAACATAAACCATATCAACCAATTCCACCCAGATGTGTATTTTAGATTTTAACGCTTAGAGACATTTCCATAACATGGTAAACATTTTTATAGCATGGCTAAGCAACTAATAAAATCTTTTTGTGGCTGCTTAGGGAAAAGGGTGGCTACACACTACTAGGATATTTGTAAAACACCAACTAACTTAGTATTAGAAAATAAATCAAAAATTCCCTATCATGCACACTACTCAAAATCTACTACTTATGCATATAGAAATTATGGGATATTGTATGAATGTCACTTGCCTTGGTAACAGGAGGAACAATCACAGCAAGAATAACAATCACAAGCAATTCCTTCCTCTTCTTCACAATCTAGCACAATTCATGAATAAAATAAATATCAACACAATAACATCACAACACTAAAATAAAATCATGTATGTATGGATGATATGCTATGATAATACTTCTTAATTTCTGTCATTAATAAGTGAATTATAATTTTTAGGTATTTCTTATTTTATTTATCAATTAAATAATTTTAAATTAATATAGTAAAACTTTGATTTCTATAATTACAACTTTTATTGTTTTTATGACATCTTCAATTTGGACATTTATTAATATTGCTGGACAGAGGGAAATAATAAAATCCTAAAACAATTACATTTATTTCTAAATCATTTTTATTATTTAAATTATTATTTAAATGGCCGAAATACTCCTCTGATAATTATACAAATTATAATTTGTCAAAGGGAAAAACAATTGATGTGGAAATAAACTACATGAGCAGAGCTATCCGTGGATATAATGTTTATCAAATTTGAACTTGTAGATCAAAAGTTATGAATTTTCTAAGTTTTGTATATTTTCTGTTTTATTTATAAAAATTCCTGCGAAAAAGAATTTAACAGGGCTACGTGGCGCGATCCTATTGGTCGGTACCGCTTCGACGCCGATCGGCTGCGAGAGCCGTCCGATCTAATAAAAAATGGACGCGCGAGATCTAATCGATCTAGATCCATTGGATCTAGATCTAACGGTCCACGATCCGTTGACCAAATACGGGCGGCGCGGTCACCGGAGACGCGCGGGGCGCGGCGGAGCCATGGCCGGCATTTGCGCCCGAGGCGTGCTACGGTGCTAGGAGGAAACGGAGCTCACCAGGGGATGCGCGATGTCGTGGGGAGGGCGATGGCGCGGTGGCGATGACCGGAGCGTCCTCGTCTTCCCGGAAGAGCTCACCGGAGTTGCGCACGGCGACGGTTCCTCTCGGTCGTGGACGGAGGCGGGGTTTCGCTGCAAAAACACACGCTCCACCGTGTCAAATCGAAGCGCACGGCTCACAGGGAGCAAAGGGAGGTGGAAAGGAGGTCCGAGGTGGCCGGACTTGCTCGGGCGGCGGAGTTCTTACCGACGGCGACGGCGGGATTGCGCGAGCTCGTGCGGGCAGCCTATGGGCTCTCGGGAGGTGTGGTTTGGGGCAATCGGACGAGAGCAAGGAGGGCTATTAGTAGGGGGAAACGGCGAGGTAAATGGAGTAATAAATCGCCGCATTCAAACGAAATCAAATTGGGCGTTTTCGGTCGTGACGGGGGCGTGATTTGGGGACGAACGGCTCCGCGGGGGAGATGACAGGTGGGTCCCACCTGTTAGTGACTGCGAGCGAGCGCGCGGGACGCTGGGCCGCTGGCGGGCTGATAGGCTACGCGCGCGCGGTAGATAGATACGGCCACGGCCCACTCGACTCAGAAATTCAATTATTTTTATTTAAATCCTTTTCTGTTTTTAAATACCGATTTCAAATATGATTTTTAAACCTATTCAAAAAAATTCAGAAAAATTCATAAAAATATGTTTTGGAAAGGTTATTAAAAATATAACTTTTTAACATTATTCTTGCCATATATAAATTGGTAAAATTTTATTTATTAAAGGAGTTTTAAATAAACACTTTATGGAATTTATAGATTATTTATATTTATAATTTGAAGTTTTATTTAATATTTTTGTGATGTATTTTTATGCTCAATGATGCATGATGCTTGAATGCAAGTTTTAAATTTTTGCAAAATTTGGGATGTCACAAAGCATTTCATTTTCTTAAATGAATTTCATCTATTTTCAAAGCATGAAATGATTAATATATTCTAAATAAAAATAGAATTAAAACAAAAATCTTTTCCAAAGTTGTTATGAAGTTTTCAAATGAATTATCATAATATAAAATATATTGGTGCACAAACTATTTTCAATTAAAAATGAATACCTTATATTACACATTTCCTAAACATTATTTATATTTAGTTCTTTAATATTATGCCAAATTTAAGATGAATGATTTCAGCAAAATAAGTTTAAATAACTTAAATTCAAACATATTTTGAATATGGGTATTTTACAAATTTTATTTAGCCAAAAGAAAATTTATTTAAGATAGAATTTCTTATTTGACTTAAGTGTCAAATTTGTATTTAATCAATATTTCAAAATATTATTTTTCAAAAATATTCAAAACATGCCCACAACTGGTTTAACACAAAGATATTGATTTTACAAATATTTAGAAATTAATTTGACATCTTTTGGACATTTAAATCAAAAGATATGAATTAAATAAATAAAAACAGAAAAATAATTACCTGGATGACGTCATCGCTGACGTCATCATCGTCAACCTCCAGCCGGGAATTTCGCCCCTGAATCCTCCCACAAATTCTTCCAAAATCTGGGCGGAATCGACGCGTTCAGTTTCCTCCGAGCTTCCCTATAAGTAGCCCTCACCCTCCGCCACTTTTCCCCTCTCAAATCCTAGCACGAGGTGCCCAGGGCCACCCAAATCTGCTCGCCGGAGCTCGCCATTGCCGCCGCCGTGTTTCTCCCTTTCCCGGCGAGGTAGGACACCCCAAGACCCGAGACTACCCCCATATGCTTCACCACAACCTCGCACACCCTCCCGACCCCTCCGTTCTTTTATTCGCAGCCCAAATCGGCGAGTTCAAGTTTCGACCGAGCCTCCGCCGCCTTCCTCAACGCCGGCGAGCAAACTCCAGTGCAGGAGAGCCCCCGCGCCGCCGTAGACCGCGTGATCTTCTCCGCCACGTCCTGCCGCGCCTGCACGTCGCCTTCCCGTGGACTGAAGAGCACCGGAGGGAGGAGACGGTCCACGCCCGATCGGAGCGCCGCCGTCCTCGACAATTCCGGCCACCGGCGCCGCCATCTTCCGGTCAGAGCGAGGTGAGCCGCCCGATCTTTGTTTAACGGCCCAGATTAGAAGTCTCAGACGAACCGGTACGAATAGATCTGGACCGCCAGATCCAGATCTGACGGCCCAGATCTGTTGACTTATCCACGTCAGCATGCCTCGTCAGCATCCAGTCAGCATCCAGTCAGCATCCGCGTCAGCAATTATTTTTGTAATTAATTTTAAATTGGCAGTTTTACAGAAAAGACCCTGTAACTTAGAATTGGTATAACTTTTTACTCACACATCCAAATTCAAATATTTTTATATATTTGGAAAGCCCTTGACATGTAGAATATTTTGGATCTGGCAAAATTCAAACTTGACTTAGTTTAAAATATTCAAATTTCAAATGGTGGATTTGAGTATTTTTGTAATAACTTTAAATCTATAATTCCAAAAATTGCAAATAAAATTGTTTTAGAAACTTTGGAATATTTGTAAATTGATGCCACTGCTATAAAATATTGTTGAGTAATTTTTGAATGAATTCATAGTTATATATTTAATTTGAATAGTTTGAGTATTTTCAACATAACTATTAATAAAAATATTAATTTTGATTAAAGTAAATTGCTATAAATTTAATTAAAATGCCCCTGTCTATTAACACTATTTATTAAATTATATTATAAAAATTTAATCATAGAAAACTTTAATATTATAATTATTCCTTTTATTATATTTTCCAAAAATAGAAATTAATTAGATTGTATTTATAGCCAAATGCATACTTTATAAATATCACAAAAATTAGTATTATGTTTCTTGTGGTTTAAAAAAATTGCATTTCATGCATAGCATATTTTATTTTGTAGTTATATTTTCCACAAGAAAACTCCTCCCCCATTTTCTCTAAGTTAAGATTATTTTCAAACTTAGTATTTTGGTAAAGTGCTATGTACTAGACACTTAGGATTTTCATCATGGAGCTAGAAGGCCAATGAAGGAGTTAGCCAAAACAAGACTTCAGAAGGATCTTCAAGGAGTAGAAACACTTAGAAGAAATTCAAGAAGAAGTTCATGAAGACCAACCAGCAAATATTTTCCAAGTCTTGCTCTCTCTCTCTTTCTTTTCTCTGAGACTTCATGAAGGACTTAGAAGAAAACAGACTCTGGAAGCATCCTCAAGATGTCAAGCATTTAGAAGAAAAGTGAGAAGAAGTTCAAGAAGGCCAACCCCCTTTTATTCTCTAAGCCTTTCTCTCTGTCTTTTCTTCTCCTCTGAGACTTCATGAAGACTAAGTAAATCCAAGATCAGCCTCGAGGATACAAGAATCATCAAGTCTGAAGATTCATCAAGACTACCAAGAGCTCAATCAAGACATCATCCAGAAGAAAGTTACAAGTCTGGAGATGAAGCCTGGAGGACAACTACATCTTTCTTTCTATCTTTTCCCTCTTTCCTAATCTTGTCTTTTAGACTTAAACAAAGTTTGATCATGATGTTATCATCTTTGAAGTTTGTTGGATCCTAACGGCATAGTGAGATGAAGCGGCCTGGAGACAAACCTTACATGTCCACGTACATGAGACCTGTCCCACAACTTAAGTGGCTGGCTGGGTGTCTGTCTCTCTCACTATAGGGAATGTCCAATTCACAAAGAGTTGATAATAATTGTTGATCATCTTGAACAAATGACTTTGTATTTACTCTAAATATTTCTATACATCAAGACTAAGCCATTAGAGGGCTTATTCAAGATGATATAAAACAAAATATTTTATTCAACTCATGACCTTAGCCCTTAGTCCTTTTGGACCAACCTATTTGCCTTGCATGAACTTAAAAGATTTTCATGGCATGAAAAAGCATTTCTAGCCCTTAGGAATATTTTGCACATCATGCATAAACATATTTTCCTTAGAAAGTTTTATAAAACTTATTTATTCATCTAGTATGTGTTTATATGCATTGTGGAGTGTGCTTGTTGTTGATTGTTATATTTTTGCTTGTTCATACTGTTAGATTGAACGGAGAGTCCCGAGTATCGTTGAAAATAGTTGTGAACAACGACAACATTCAAAGGAAAGTGGCACACCTCATAAACTTCCTATTATTTCTATATGCATTACTTAGTATTTTTATATGCATGAGTAGGATAGTATTGCTATGCTAAACCTTTGTAGATTTCCCTTACTCATGTGTCTAGGTTCCTATATCATACTTAGTAGATGTATTGATGCTATGCAATTGATGAAAAGTTTTACAAAATGTTAAGTGACTACTCAGGGCTGTGCTCATGGTTGTCGTCGCCTAGGATGAATATCTATTCTACTTAGGGCCGTGAGCATGGTGATTTTTAACTGAGAGTACACATCCACTAAGTTAATGAAACTCCTGGGTGGATTGGTTGTATGGCGGCGAAGTTGAGTGGCTGCTCAGGTCCATGTCTATGGTTCCTGGAGTACGTGCACTTGTGGATAGCCACCCAGGGAACAGAGGAATCTGAAGAACTCCGAGTGACGATTGCTTCCAGTGCAGCCATTGCTATATGGGCTCTGGCTTGATCAATTATGTTGCATGGACTCTCTCCGGCTTGACAAGCAGATGTAGGGGGATGTTAGGTGGAACGGGTCAAGCCAGAGTGGGAGGGAAAATGCTTCTGAAAGATCTCGTCTCATTCTTCTCCTTTCCTTATCACAAATGGTGTTTAAAGGATAATCTGGATTGAATGGGTACAATGGTGAACGTGCACAACCTCTGCAGAGTGTAAAACTAAGTACTTAGCCATGTCCCCGGTACGGACAATTTGAGCAGCCGATCACGGACGTCAACGGAGGATTCCACCATTCCAACTTCAGAAATAAAACTTGATGGGTGAACAAGGGAAGATGAGATTTATGGTTTTCATGCCATACTTGTCTTGATTTGAAGAAAGAGTTTTCCAAAAAGATAGGAAAAATTGGCTTTATGCAAAATAGCCTTGAACTCCACCAGCCAAATATGCATATAGGCTATAGAGTTATTCCATTAAGTGTCCACCATAGTGTCATTTGCCAGACTCCATTTTTAATGGAATCTGACCCACGTTGTTGCAATATTTTTCTTATTGCAGATTGATCAGATGACGAGTGAGGTTTCGTTTATAGGTTTCGAGTCTACAACCAACATGTTTTCGCCTGTGGCAGCATGAAAGTGATAGAGACTCACTGCTATTTTATTTCCGTTGTGTACTTTTTCAAAGCTAGCTTTATGGTATGCAACTTGTATCGAATATTTGTAATTCTGGATCATCGATGTAATAAAATTGACGCTTTGTTGTGATATTACATCGTAAACTTTGTGTGCAAATGAATCGATCCAGGGATTTGCACTATACACAGGTATCTGCCCTATTTAAAGTGCAGGTACGCTACATGAATATAACTTAGTCATCAAGAGGCCTAAGAGAAGAAGGGAGAAAAGAGACAGAGAGAGGAAGCAAGACTTAGAAAATATTGCTGGTTGGTCTTCATGAACTCCTTTTAGATTTTCTTCTAAGTGCTTCTACTCCTTGATGATACTTCTGAAGTCTTGTTTTGGCTAATTCCTTCATTGGCCTTCTAGCTACATGTTGAAAATCCTAAGTGTCTAATGCATAGCACTTTTACCAAAATACTAAGTTGAAAATAATCCTAACTTAGAGAAAATAAGTGAGAAGTTTTCCTATGAAGAGTATAACTATAAAATACAATATTCATGCATGAAGTGCAATTTTAAATCACAAGAAAGCATCTTAACAACTTTTGTGATTTTTTTTAAACATGCATGAAGTAATAATTGTAATTTAGTTAATTTCTATTTTTGCAAAATATAACAAAAGCAATAAATCTAAGATTAAAGTTTTCTGTGATTAAATTTTTATAACAAAATTTTATAAATAGTGTTAATAGATAGAGGGGATTTAAATAAATTTTTATAGCAATTGGATTTATTCAAAAATGATTTTTCTGTTAAGAATTATGACAAAATTACTCCAACAATTCAAATTATACATATAACTATGAAATCTTTCAAATACTACTCAAAAATATTTTATAATAGATGCATCATATTATAAATATTCCAAAGTTTCTAAAACAATTTTATTTGCAATTTTTGGATTTATAGATTTGAAATTATGACAAATATTATGAAATCCTCCATTTGAAATTTCAATATTTTAAAATAACTCAAATTTGAATTCTAACAGATCTAAAATATTCTACATGTCAAGGGCTTTCCAAATATATAAAAATATTTGAATTTGGAAAAACAGAGAAAAGGATATGATAAAACTAATGTGTAGGGTGTTTTCTGCAAAACTGCCAATTAACTAAATCGAGAAATTCATTTTCCACGTCAGAGCTGACTGGGCTGCTGACTGGATCTGACGTGGCAAGATCCTATTGGCCCATACCCCTTCGCTTAAGTCATTTGTCTCCAACCGTCGGATCGAGATCTAAAGGCCTACGGCTACTCCTAGTCCGATCTATCTACACCATAGATTGGAGATCGGACGGCTCACCTCGCTCCGACCCGAAGTGGCGGCGAAATGTCGCCGGAGACGATGGAGATGGCGGCCCCGACGCTCGGGCGTATATGCCGGCGATGCTGCGGTGTCTCCCCGTCCTGGAGAGGACGATGGGGAGGAGCGGCGTGAGGTGGCGAAGAAGATGGAAGTTTCGGCAACCCCGCGCACGTCCTGGAACGACGGCGAGACGAGACCTGAGGTGCTCAAACGCCGGCGAGCTTCGGTCGTGCACGATGTGCTGCAATCGCTGCACGAAAAATTTAAACTCGGGCTTTAGGATATGCGCAAGGTAAAAGGAAGAAGGAGGGGAGCGGAGAGGGGGCTCGAGGTGGTCTCCATTCACCGTAATAGTAAGAATACGGCGGCGGATGCAGATGAACTCCGGCGAGCTTTTCAGGCGGCCTGGGGGCGGGATTTGTTAGGGTTTGAGAGGGGAATGAGGGAAGGGGTCGTGGGGTTTAAATAGGGGGCAGAGGGGGAACCAATTCCGCAAGAATCGCTCGGATTTTGGAAAGGAATGGGAGAGAGTTTCGGGCGGGATTTGAGGAGAGAGGTTGAAGACGATAACGTCAGCATGACGTCAGCGATTTTTCTTTTTCTGATTTTCCATTTTATTAATATCTTTTGATTTTAGTGTCCAAATGATGTCAAATTAATTTCTATAAATTTGTAAAATTCATATCTATGCTTTAAAACATTAGTGGGTATGTTTTGAAAACTTTTTAAAATCAATATTTTTGAAATATTGGTTTAATACAAATTGACCCTTAATGTCAAATTTGAAATTATAGCTTAATTAAATTTCTTTTTGACTAATTTTTTTAAATACCCATATTCAAATATGTTTAACTTTAAGTTATTTAAACTCAATTTACAATATTAAATTCATTTTTTGCTTTAGTATAATATTAAATAACATAACTCAACTATTTGAATTGAAGAGGAAATTATAATGTATTTATTTTTAATTCCTATTATTTTGGGCACCATTGGATTTTATATTATTATAGAACATTTGTAACTCCATAAAACAACTTTGTAAAATACTCTAGTTTAATTCATTGCTTATATTGAATATATTCATGAAATCATTTTATGTATTGCAAATTGTTAAAAAAATAATTTAAGTTTATTGAAATGCCTATTTGGGTAATTCGTTAATTATAAAATCTATGAAGTTTTAAAGTTAAACACTATAGAGTTGACATTTAAAAAACTATGTTTTGACTTCAGGTAAAAGAATAAAACCATTTTGCAAATCTTCTATTTTTAAATAGTTTAAAAGAACACTTGAAAAATTTATTTTAATTTATGAATAGCTATGAATAAATGGTTGAAATCAAATACTTACAAAGAAACTTTTTATTACATGAAAATGGTTTGAAATTTTGTAAGATATTTTTCAAGTTAGATATTGAGGTTTTAAGAAATACAATGGATAATAAAATGTTTAACTTGAAACCACTTTTGAAAATAATGATAAACTGAGATATTTGAAATATTAAACTCTTTCAATAAGTTTGAAGTTTTTCATAGTTGGTTTTCTTATGCATTTAATGTTTTATTTTAATCAAACAAAAAGTTTTACTTCGAAAACTATTTCGTCGCTGCCTGATCTCCATCGGACCATTCCCGGGACGTTCCCGGTGATCTCTTTCCTTTCCGGTTGTTTTGTCGAAACCCCTTAAGTGTGTTATCCTAGCGGTTCGATATAATAACAGACATGATCGAGACTCCTCTCCGATCAATGATTAACTCGTAGGCCTGGACCCCATGAATTAACCCCTGTGATATAACGAATGATATTCATCTATCAAACCTGGACGTCTAGTCTTAAACCTTTTGTCATAGCAATACTTAGCGTGTCCGAATATCATTCTCAGATATATCCATACCTAGCATGATCTCGTTACCGACATCGCTATCTTCTACTCGTCTATGATATTATGTCAGCTGGTGACCTAGTCACATATTTGCAAACTCATTTGACATAATCTCACCGAGTGGGCCCTAGAGTATCTATCCGGCTATACAGACTGACAAATCCCGCTGTTGACCCCTCGTCTCAACTAATACCCAAAAGTATCACCGTTATTGTCATACTAAATAAGATACGACGTTTGGTGCAATCAAAGTATCTTCCAGGAATAACAATAAGAGTTGGTCTCACGGTCTTAAGGCGTAATGACTACGTCCTACAAATATGGGTATGTCCATCACATCGTTACACCAACGATATGATTTTCATTGCCCACCGGCGCCATGCCCTATGATCGGAAAACCTCGATCATCAATCGCGCAACGAAACTAGTCTTAGAAAAGGCAACTAGGGACCTGGTTGTTTATCTACCACACCTGTATTAATTTTTCCGCTTAATTCAGTTATAGCATGGTATAAAACATATAATGAACAATTGGGATATTACCAATAAACTATGTTTGTAAGTGCCTCTAGGGCATATTCCCTTCAGAGGTCGCCTTCCGCCTCGTGAGGGAATCCCTAGAGGGCTTGGAGGCGCACCTCGCCCTTGAGGATGTGCAGCTCGCCCAGCAGCACAAAAAGTTTGCAGGGGCATGGGCGTCCTTCCATGCGGCGGTCGAAGCTCGTCGCCAGGAGGACCAGGCGCTGCAGGCCACGCGCGAGGAGGCCAACTGTTTCGCCAAGGAGGTCCGCGAGGAGGCCATCCGTGATGCCACCGAGCTTCTTGCGCCCCTCCAGGAAGAGAGTGACGCCGCTGCCGAGCTCCTGGCCGCAGCAACACCCGAGCGTGAAGCCATGAAGGGCTCGCTGGCGCAGAAACGCCGCGAGTTGGGCCAGCTGAAGACCCAGTTGCTCTCCTCTCACCGAGCCACGCAGGCCTGGAGGAGGACCGCAAGGTCCTTGCCGAGCGCGAGCGGCTGCTAGCCTTCAGGGAGAAAGAGGTGCCGCTGCGCGACGAGCAGCGGCTTTAGGCGGAGGGCGAGCTTGCCACCAAGCGCGAGGAGCTTGAGGAGCGTGAGGGGAACTTGGCTCAGGCGCTCCAGAAGCATGACGATAAGGTCGCCGCCCAGCAGCTAGCCCTGGAGCGCTTCCAGGAGCGATTCACCACGAAGAAGAAAGAGGCGGAGGACGGCCTCGCAGAGCGTGAGAAGCGATATAGGTGGGCCAAAGCCCAGGAGTACCACGATAAGGCCAAGAAGCAGGAGGACCGCTTCAAGGTCAAGCACGCTGCTGATGCCCGGCGGATCGCGGAGCTCGAGAAGGCCAACTCCAAGCTTGAGGTCCGCCTCCAACGCGCCAAGGAAGATCATCGCCTGGCGGAGGACGACCGCTGGACAGCCGTCCAGGACCTCAACGCCCTTGTCAAGGACGTGGAGGAGCAGGTGGCTCCCGCTGTGGAGCAGGCGGCGGAGGCTGCTCACACAGCGCAGGCGGCTCGCGTGCTCACGAAGTAGCGGGAGCGCATGTTCCAGGCGCTGGTGGCCAGGGGCAACGAGCTCGCAGCCCAGCTGGGCGTGGAGGCGCCACACGCCGAGGTTCGAGGTCGCGGTGATGCAGCCATGTACCTGGTCTACTTCGACCAGCTCTTCACGACGCTCGAGCGCCCCGTCGCTGATCTCCGCGAGGTGATCGAGGTCGAGAGCCGCCAGCTCCTGGGCGTGGTCGTGGATCGCCTCTTCACCAACCTCCGGCTCCTTACGCCGGGCTTCGATCTCTCCACCGTGACTGAGGCTCGTCAGGGCAAGGACGTGCGGCGGGTTTCCAACTCACTATGCTAGCAAGTCGATGCCTTTTGCAACCGCTTCAAGCACGCAGAGGTCACCGCAGAGGAGAGCGAGGAGGAGGCCGCCTCTGCCGAGACGGAGGAGGGTGTCGTAGAGGAGGTGCACGATGGCGCGGACTCTGCCTGAGCTTTGATCATTGCGCCTGTGTGCGCTTGTATCTGAAACAATTCCATGCTTTGACACTATGCAACTTTTGGGCATGTAATATATTCTGTTTGGCAATTTGTTTTTAGCTTGTGTGCCCCTCGAGAGGTCCCTTTTGTCTTATCTTCATGTCTATGGGTTCTCTGCGTCGTTAGGACACGTCTCTTCACGCAATGACTCCGCCACTTCGGTAAGCTAGAGCAATGACTCAGCAAGGCCGGGGGGAGGTTAAGCCTAGGAGAGGTAAGAGCCCTGAGTCGTGATGCTTAGGTGCCCCCCTTAGATGTACGAGTAGTACATGAAGTTCAAGGGAAAGTGAAATCGCTGGAGGGACAAACATGCGCTTGCGGAGCAAAAAAAAGGCTCTTGAGGCATGGGTGCGAGACTTAGCTTCTCGAGCCTTTCGCCATGTAGAGGTTTTTTCCTGGCGAGGAGGTCCTCTCTAGGGGTTTTTCCCTACTGCCTCCTTAGGCTTGTAGGGACGTTTCTTCCCTGTAAATGTTAGATGGGCGAACCCAAACGCTTGTACACGGTGTTGGGGACTCGTGCGCGCTTATAAGTCCCCTCAGGCGTTCCTCGCAAGGAGAGTAAGTACCAATGTCCTTTGTAGAGATGGCGTGTTTGTGGGAGCTTGCCCTCTAGCAAGAGCTCGGATCCTTGAATTTTGTAGTGCTGCTTGGTGTGTCATTTGAGGCACTGGCACCATACTCCGCCCCCGCTCGCGAGGTGCACATGTGGAGAGATATAAGCACACATTTCAAGAAAGTAATGCGGAAATAAAACTCACCACCAAATATTACACAGCGACGCCTTAGCGCAAAGTTCACTTAGGAACGAAATTGTCTCATTATGCTTCGGGTTGCCAAGTTAATATTTTGACCATGTCGAGGCATGGGGAACACCCATTAGTGGCAAAGACTCTCTGCGGCCTGAGGTGGCTCATTACATGGAGATCTCGGAGGGTTTTTGCCCTTGAGAGAAGCCTTTCGAGCTTGGAGGTTTAAGTCATGAATTTTTAGCCACTAGAGACAAAAAATGCTTGGAGGTTGAGTCGTAAGCTGCCTCTTTCGCCAGATGTCTTGACGTGACAATGATCACGGGCGTGAAAATGATCACGTTTGCTTTTTATCCTTCTGGAGACAAAAAATGCTTGGAGGTTGAGCCGTAAGCTGCCTCTTCCGCCAGATGTCTTGACGTGACAATGATCACGGGTAGAACTTGCGCAGGTGCATGATGTTCCACGGATTTTTGACGAGGATTCCGTCTTGAGATTCGAGGCGAGCCGTGCCAGGCCTGGCGATGTGGGTGACCCTGTAGGGGCCTTCCTGCATGGGTGACAGCTTTTGGTGGCCTTCCCTGGAGTGGATTCACCTGAGGACGAGATCACCTGTCTCCAGCGTGCAGGTCTTGCTGGTATCGCAGGTGGTAGCATCGCAGGTCCTGCTGGTATTTTGCCGCCCGGAGGGCGGCACGGCGGCGTAGTCCCTCAAGAAGCAGCAGGACGTCGTTGTGGATATCTTCTTGCTCGTCCTCGTTAAAGGGAAGGACCCGCGGGGATCCATGCTTTATCTCTGTGGGGAGGTCTACTTCGGCTCCATAGACGAGAGCGAACGATGTTTCTCCCGTAGGTTTTGGCGGCGTTGTGCGGATTGACCAGAGCACCGAAGGGAGCTTGCTGATCCAGCCCTTGCCGTGGCTTTTGAGGATGACGAAGGTCCTGGTCTTTAGGCCCTTGAGGACTTCTGCATTGGCTCGCTCGGCTTGGCCATTGCCCTGTGGATGAGCGACAAGGGCGAAGCATAGCTTGATGCCCATTTTTTCACAGTAAGCACAGAAGATGCCACTGGCGAATTGCGAGCCATTGTCGGTGATGATGCGATTAGACACTCTGAAGCGACAGACTAGTCCTCTGATAAATTTCACCGCCGTGCCTGCTGGAATTGTGCGCGTCGCCTCCACCTCGGGCCATTTGGTGAACTTGTCGATATCCACGAAGAGGTAGCGATAGCCCCCTTGCGTTGTTGGGAATGGTCCCAGATGTCCAGCCCCCAGACGGTGAACGGCCAGGAGAGCGGGATGGTCTGTAGTCCCAGCACGGGCTGATGGATTTGCTTGGTGTGGAATTGGCAGGCTTCGCATGCTTGCACAATGTCAACTACATCCTGTAGTGCTTGAGGCCAGTAGAAGCCACTCCTGAAGACTTTGCCTACGAGGGTGCGGGCGCACGAATGGTGGCCGCACTCCCCGCTGTGGATGTCCTTGATCAGCATTCTGCCTTCTTCAGGAGGGATGCCCTTGAGCACGAGACCATTTGGACGCTTGCGGTAGAGATTGCCTTCGAGGATGTGGTAGGACTTTTCCTAGTGGGCAATTCGCTCCGCTTCAATATCTTGTTCGGGAAGGATCCCTTTGGCGAGGTAGTCATTGATCTCGTCGATCCAGCATGTTTCTTGATGCGCTGCTGAAAGCAACAGACGCTCCACTGTAGGGTGCCCGCAATCGGGAGCCCCAGTTGTAGGTGGTGGCGGGAGCACTTCGTCTGTGCTTGCGGGCATGGCCTCTTGAGGCTGCTTGATGGATGCCTTGACGAGTATTTCTTCAAAGACGCCTGGCAGCTGAGCTTGCCTCCTTGATGCGCGCTTGGCGATGTCATCGGCCTCTTGATTTTCCTTCCTTGGGATGTGCATGAGCTCCATGCCCCTGAAGTGCTTCTCAATCCTGCGGACCTCTTCAAGGTATGTGGCCATATTGTTGTCCTTAGGCTTGTAGCTCTTGTTGGACAAGTTGACGAGCAGCTAGGAGTCGCCCTTGATGATTATGTGCTTGATGCCTAGGGCGATGGCAGCGCGCAGGCTTTCTGTGGAGATCTTGTCGATTCCTTCATACTCAGCAATGTTGTTGGAGATCTTGTCGATTCCGAAGCAAAACTGGACCGTGTAATAGAGCTTGTCGCCCTTGGGCGAGATCAGGACGACGCCAGCCCCGCCATGGCGGAAAGCGAAAGCTCCGTCGAACTTCATGGTCCAGTGGCTGGGCATTTTGTCTCCAGAGGGCTCTGGCTCTTCTCCTAGAGGCTCTTCAGGGGTTGGATCAGTCCATTCGGCGACAAAATCTGCAAGCGCTCTCCCTTTGATTACCCTTGTGGTATCGAAGCGCAAGTTGAATGGCTATAGCTCTATGTTCCATCCCGCAACACGATCTGTGGCGTTAGGGTTGCACAAGATTTGCTCCAGGGGGGATGAGGTGACCACCGTGATGGGGTGCCCCTGGAAGTACTGTCGCAACTTTCTTGAGGCGATGAGGAGCACAATGAGGAGCTTCTGCTGCATTGTGTACCGCACGCGAGCATCCCGCAGTACCGAACTGACGAAATAGACAGGATGCTCGACAAGGGTTGTCAGTTTAGGCGCGACGTTGTCTGCATGAGGGGGCGCTTCAGGGCCCTCAAGGGGGTTGGCTTGTGGAGGCTCTTTAGGGCCCTCAAGGGGGTTGGCCTGGGGAGGCTCTTCAGGCCCCCTGGCGAGATCATCTTGTGGAGGTCGACTTGTGGCAGGCTCCGCTTCTGGCTCTGGGCCTAGCGGTTGGTTTGTGGGGCCTATCCCTTTGTCGAGCTCTTCGCTAGGCGGTTTTTCCTTTGGAGCGGCTGCGCTCTTCTTGTGGAGGACTGGCTCTTCTCTTTCTACCACCAGGACGGTGCTGGCGGTCTGTGGAGTGGTTGATAGATACAGCTTCAGGTGCTCGCCTGTCCTTGGGGCTACCATGACTGGTGGGCTGGCCAAGTACCTCTTCAAGTCCTTAAAGGCTTTTTCCGTTTCAGGCGTCCACTTGAAAGTGCCAGACCTCTTCATGATTTTAAAGAAAGGCAGAGCTCTCTTGCCGAATTTGGAGATGAATCGACCCAAGCTGGCCATGCAGCCTGCTAGACGTTGCATGTCCTTGAGTCGTCGTGGAGGTTGCATTTCCTCTATGGCCTTGATCTTGTCAGGATTTGCCTCTATGCCTCGGTGGGACACGAGGAAACCAAGCAATTTGCCTGAAGGTACTCCGAAGACGCACTTGACGGGGTTGAGCTTGATGTTTACCTTGCGCAGGCTGGCGAAGGTCTCTTCAAGGTCCCTGAGCAGAGTATCTCCCTCTCAAGTCTTGACGATGATATCATCGACGTAAGCCTCTGCATTTCTTCCCATTTGCTCACCAAGTTCTATCCTCATGAGCCTCTAGAAGGTGGCGCCAGCGTTTTTCAGCCCGAAGGGCATGCAGATGTAGCAATACGCACCACAAGGGGTGAGGAATGCCGTCTTCTCCTCGTATTCCTTAGCCATTTTGATCTGGTGATAACCAGAGATGGCATCGAGGAAGCAGAGGCGGTCGCAGCCTGCCGTGGAGTCCACGATCTGGGCGATTCTTGGCATGGGGTAAGGATCCTTGGGGCGGGCCTTGTTTACATCAGTGTAGTCGATGCAGAGGCGGCCTCCTCCAGCGGGTTTTGGGACAACCACGCTGTTGGAGAGCCAAGTGGGGTGCGCGACTTCGCGGACGACATTTGACGCTTTTAGCTTCTCGACCTCTTTGACGATGAGTGATTACTTCTCGGGGGCTTGCTTTCTTGCTTTTTGCTTGACGGGGCGTGCGTTTGGACACACGGCTAAGTGGTGCTCAATCACCTCCCTCGGTACACCGGACATATCTGACGGAGTCCATGCGAACATGTCAGAGTTTGCCCGGAGGAAGGCGATGAGCACGCTTTCGTATTTGGGAGGCAGAGCAGCGCCAATGGTGACGCTAGCCCTCGAGTCTTCAGCCCTCGAGCTGCTGGAGCTTAGAGAGACCTTCTTGGTAGCGGCTGGCTCTCCTGGGAGAAAGACTGCTTCTTCTTCTTGGGTCTCTTGAGAGGCTCCATGTCCTCGTCAACAGGGAATTCCATGGCGGCTGCCTTATAGGCTGTCTCGACAGCGAGCGTAGCATCCAGGACATGTCCACGGATGGTGATGGTGCCAGCGCTGCCGGGAATCTTGACCATGTTGTAAGCATGATGCGTGACGGCCATGAACTTCGCGAGGGCGGGGTAGCCGAGGATGGCGTTGTACGGCAGACCGATGTGCGCAACGTCGAAGTCGATGTGCTCAGTGCGGTAGTTCTCCTCGTTGCCGAAGGTGACGGCAAGACTGACCTGCCCCGGAGGCTCGATTGAGCCGCTGGTGACTCCCGTGAATGGCCTAGAGGGCATGAGCCGCTCGTAGCGCTTCGAACGTCTCGATTGAGATGACATTCAGGCTTGCATCACCATCGATGAGTGTCTTGGAGACGGCGATGTTGTCGATGATGGGACTGCAGATCAGCGGGAGGGTTCCAACAGTCTTTGTGGACTTGGGGTGGTCCTGACCGTCGAAGGCGATGGTGTACTGCGACCATTTGAGGGGCCTGGAGGTCTCGAGGCTTGGGAGGGCGGCGTTGAGCTCGCGAGCGAACTACTTGAACTGGTTGTTCGATTTGGGCGCATGTGCCCCACCGAGGATGCAGGCAATGGCGCCTCTTGGAGCTTGGTAGCCTCCATCCTCCTCGTCAGGGAGGTTGCCGTTCTTCTCAGCGGCATTGGCCTGATTGCCTGATGGCTTCTGGTAGCCTCCCTTGCGCCCGCTTCCGCGGTAGCCACGGTCTCGACCGCGGCTGCCGCTGCCCTCTGCTTGTCCGCGCTCCTTACTAAGCCTCTTGAGGTCGAAGCAGGTATCCGTAGAGTGGCCATGCCTGTTTTTGTAGAAGCAGAATGGGCGATGGTCTTCCTTTCTCTCCCCAGGCTCGGGAGAGTCCCTACGGGTGCCCTTAGCGTCAGGCTCTACCGCGAGGACCGTGGTGGCCTTGTGCTTGGGCTCCTCTTTCTTCTTATGGCTCTTGGACCCCTTATCGTGGTGGTCCCCTCGAGAGGACATTTTGACGAAGATGAGTCCCTCTTCAGCCCTGGCGCACTTGTCATCCAAGTTGAACAGCTTCACCACAGAGGTGAGCTTGTCGTGATTACCCAATTTCTCGAGCATCCTGTTGTTCGTGACGCCCTCGCGGAAGGCGGCGATGACCTGGGTGTCAGGGATGTTCGAGATCTTGTTGCGCACTTGACTTAAACGCTAGATGTATTTGCGGAGGGTCTCATCCTTCTTCTGCACCACATCGCGTAGGTCGTTGTGGGTGAGCGCGCGCTCGGATGTCCCCTTGAAGTTGGAGACGAACTGCTTGCAAAGCTCCTTCCAAGAGATCACATAGTCGGGGGGTTCAGGAGGCACGACTGCGCACAGTCGCAAAGCGCGTTGGAGAACCAGTTGGCCATGACCTTGTCGTCTCCGCCTGCCGCCTGGATGGAGGTGGTGTAGAGCTGCAGGAGCTCGATGGGGATGCTGGAGCCGTCGTAGCGCTTGGGGAGAGCCGGCCTGAACTTTGGGGGCCAGACCACACGGCGCAGGGAGCGGGTGAACGCCATGCAGCCCGTGGCGTACGTGGCGACCCCGTGCTGCACCGCACCGCGGTTCTGCTGGCCCGCCTGGCCAATTTCTTCCACGAGGCCGTTCTGGCGGTTGCGCTGGAGCTCCATCCTGACGCGCGTGTCTGGCTCGGTACGCTGCACGATTAGGCAGTCGTGGGGCGAGGACGCGTGGGAGGAAGCCCTCTGCGTCGCGGCCGGTGCAGGCCCCGGAGGAGGCAGAGGCGCATCTGGTGCAGCCATACCCGCGAGGGAGGGGTGCACGATGGACTGCGACGGAGCAGGGCGAGTCGTGGCGATGACGACGAGGTGGTTGAGGCACTCCAGCCACTGCTCGTGGCCCTCAGCGGTAGGCTGGTAGTGGAGAAGTTCTTGCGCCATGAGCAGGGCGGTGTGTTGTGCGGGGTCCGTCCTTCCTTGGGCGGAGCCGCTCGGGCGCTGCGTCGGGTGCGAGGACTGCGCGTCCTCTTCATGCTCGGCGTCGTGCTCGGGCTCTTCCAAATGAGGGCCGGAGATGGCGCGCTCCTCACGGCGGGGACGTCCACGCCGTCCGCGCGTGGCAATGGCGCCAGGCGTGGCGCGTGCTCCTTCTGTCGCGCGTCCGTTGGCGCGAGCCGCGCGAGTAGCGTGGGTGTCCGCCATGGCGAGGAGGCGGCTTGAAGGTCGTTGACGCGCCTCAATCCCCTACCTGGCGCGCCAAAGGTCGGAGAGTGACTCCCACGGAACAGGGGTATTCACACCTTAAAGAGTAGTTCGAAAGGGGGATTGAACACGGAGGTCAAGCAACCCTCGAGAGGCACGACGACGGTACTCGCCGGGCCTGGAGAGGAACACCCATGACATAAATGGACACCGAGCCGTACCCAGGTTCATGGCACTCAGGGGGAGGTAACACCGCTACTCCTGCTTGTCTATATTCCACTTTAGAGGTTACATTACAACTAAGCTTGCCGAAGGCTCTCTTGAGGCAGTTTGTGCTTGGAGAGGGACACAGTGGTTGTCTTCCTCCTCCAGCCGATGGCTATCCTACTTGCAGAGATCGGTTTTACAAATGTTTAGCAAGCAATTGGCCGATCCCCTTCTACGGTCGAGCTCTTGCTCCTTTTATAGGCGCCTCCGACATCCTCCTTGCGCCGTGCGGTCAAGGTGGGCTCCCACTAGGCGGTGGCGTGGTGGAGATGGAGTCCACCGTTCTCACCGCCTCCATGGACGCGGTCCATACGCGATAAAGTTGAGCGCGGTGGCCGACAGGCAGCAGACCGCGCAGAACGGCTCGCAGGGGTTGCAGTGATCGTGGTGTAGCCCACGATGACGATCTTCTTGGAGTGTTGCGCCATCCAGCCGCTTTATAACCAAAGAGCAAAGTTCCAGCTGTCCTGGCGCGGGCGGCGCTGCTTTGTTAACTCCTTTATCACCAGAACGGCAAGAGGGGCGCTAGTGTCACCCTGCGGATGCTGCAGAGGCCATGTGCGCTTTGTAGAGTTGGCTTAGCCGCGAAGTCTCTCCTCAGGGCCAAGGCGACCTGTGAAGGAATTCCTGTTGACTTCTCTCCAGGCGGGTGGAGCGTCAGGAGAGTCTCTTGAAACGCAGGTCCTCGTCAGGCCTTCGCTTCCTCTTCAAGCACTCAAGAAGAGTTGCCTCTCGAGGGTCTCTCCAAGCGGTGGCTTGTTTCGTCTGATCTGTCAGCGTGCGAGGCCTAGGAAGAGTGGGCTCTGCACACCCCAGTCCTCACTGGGCCGACAGCTTATGATCTCAACTCTTGACCTGAATGCTTCATTAGTGTCTCCTCTAATCAACACTTCTTGTCTCATAATTTCTTGACAAAGTGTTGACTAATCCATCATTGTTTAGTGGCCTAATTAAATCAGCCCAAATTCCTAAAAATCCTAACCTACCCTCTAACATTTTCCAATCTGTGGTTTAGGGTTGCATTGGATCCCCACACCCCTGGAAAAATCCTTAGCCACGACTTTGCCCAATACCCTAGCCCAGAAATCATTTGTCCTTTCCTTTTGGACTTTCTGTCGAGCACCTAGCAGGCTGAAAACCTCTCATATCTTTACTTCCATCCCTCCAACAACTCGAGGCCACCAGCAAGCGTTCAAGGAGGTGTGGCACATCAAAGCATCATTGCACACCGCCTCCACGAGCCAATGCCCCAGCCTCTGTCCTCTCTCTCGCATGCCCGTGCCCGTGACCATGGAAAAGGCCACCCGCTCGGATAACAGCCCACAACCCCGCTCCCTCAGTCAAAACTTGCCCATTGCATTCCCACACTTCCACTCATCCACCCCCTACAAGATCTCTTGAGCTCTCGCTCTCTTTTGCTCAAAATTGTCGAAGAAACGCCGCTCGGACCCGTGCTCTTGCGTGCACGCTCGCCTCCATCCCTGACTCCCTCTCTTTGCACCATCTCGTTCCCCCCTCCGTGTGCTCCCTCTTAGACATCATCGTTTGGTTTCAGGTTCACCAGAGCCATCTATGCCTCGCTATGCTCGCCACGGGCGCCGGAGATCTGAAGCTCGCCACCAATTTCTGTGAGTACTTGAGGCCGTCCCCGACGCTCCGCGTCCTCGTCCACCCCTCCTCGTCACCCCTCTGGACCCCTAGGTGATCCCCTCAAGCTTTGCGCCTCCGCTAGGGTTCTGGCCCGCATCCTTCTCGTCGGGAGGTTGAAGACGCGTGCGAGCCGTCATATTCTTCATCCATGGCCTCCGTTTGTATTCCCCGGATCTAATCATGGCCGTCCATTTCGAATTCGGCGGCCGCTTAACCCTCTGCCAGCGCGCGGAACGCAGTTAGGCCAGCCCAACTCTCCGGCTCGGCCCATGCCGGATCTGGCCCTTTTTCTTATTTTTTTCCACTTCGATCCATTTCCTGTTAAATTTTCCTGTTATTCTGCTTTGTAGGTTTAATTCATTTCTGGTAGATCTAGACATCTAAATCGAATGATTAAAACTTTTCTGGGTTCCTATGAGTTTTCTTAACCAGGTGGCACTGGCTTTTCTTTAAAAAGTGTTGGTATGTGCATGCTAGGTTGAATCTAGTAAAATGTTTCTTTTTCATTATTTAATTTATAACTTGAGTTTTATAGATCCAAATCTTTCAAACTCTAGTTCTCTGGAAAGCCAGAGAGAATACCTACCAAGATCTATAAGCCTTGCTTGCAGGAGATGGTACTAACTATAGTTATATAAATCTTAAGTATGACACCAGTAGCTATTTGATGATATTTATTTCATTTTTTAAAATACTTTTTGGATAAAATCCAATTGCATGTAGTAGATATGAGTGGTAGATTTCATACCCTAGATTTGTAGAATTTTACAAGTCATATTTTTCACATGGTGGATTATTTTCTAAAATAGTAAGTTATTACACTTTAAAATGGATATTCGTATTTTCTATTAATTGTTGGTGTCTAGTTTAAATTGTTTATGCTTCATATGTGTGTGTAAATGGTTTAGGAGTATTTTTTTTGAAGTACTTATGTGTTTTCCTAATCATGCAAAGTTGGATTTGTCTTAAAATAAATTATGTCTGGTGATGTACATATTTAATGGTAAAATGTGTTAATTAGTCTAAAACTGAAATAGATGGGGCTAGGAATGTCCAACTTGAGTGAATATAATTTCTACAGAAATATAAAACCAATACCTATCCATACAAGTTAACCTTGCATGTAGGAGATTCTTAAAACTGAAACTATAGTCATTATGGTTTTGAAACCACAAAAATTTGAGTGATTTTTAGTTTCTGTTTAGTAATAGCTTTTGATGCAAATCCAATTTTCATAGCTTCATATGGTTTCTAGGTGTACTGTGGTAGAAGGATTTATTTTTAGGAGCTATAATCTGAGCATGGTAATTAATCTCACAAAACAGGACGTATACAACTAATCTTGAATTAAATTAATTCCCTGTTTTACCTAAATGGTTTGGTGTGGATGTGTTTATTAAATCATAAGTCTAGAACCTTAATTTCACCTTTAACAACTTAATGAATTTTCTAAAAGTATTGTTAGGCCTTCACTTTTGAGTTTAACATAATTCATCTTGTTTCCTAGGAGTTGCACTAATTTCATTTGTGTGTTATGCATGTGAATGATTGTTTGGTGTTAAATTTTTATCCAGTAGTTTGTTGGGTTTTGTAATGCTTAATGTATGACTTTGTTATTTTAAATTGTTGTCAACACGTGGTTAGTGTGTGTTTGTTTGGTTTAATTGTTGAAGTGGTCTTAGTTGTGGTGTCTTATTAAATAGTCTAGTGCACGTTTCTAGCTCTTAATCAAATACTTGGGTGAACATTAGTGTTAGCCTTTGTTGGTTGATTGATTACTTACTATAAAGTGTCTTAGAAATACTAACATGTCTGCATGAGAGTGTGCTAGTGTTAATGTTAACACTTGCTTGTGTGATAACATACTTTTGTCTGAAGTATTTCCTGAAACTAATATAACAATGCTTGTTAAATGATCTAATCACCATAAGAGGTGTTTTGCTTTAGTGTTTAGTAAAACTACCTTTCTAACAACTAGGGTTGTTGTGTATATTTTTCTTAGGTGTATACGTTGTTGGTCTAGGCTGTAATGGACTTGTTGTTTGTTGTGGTTTAGCTTAGTGAATTGCTTGCTTTTGATTTTCAGCTTAGTGTCTTGTGACATGCTTGCTGTTTGTTATGTCCTTCTGGAATTGTCTTGTATTTTGAGTGTTGTTCCTTTTTCCTGTTTGTGACGTTAGATACGATCGGGAGGAACTGGATGGAAGGAGTGAACCTGAGGAACATCAAGATCAAGACCAAAGACATATTGCTGAGCCAGGCAAGCCCACCTCACCACTATAATGTATCCTATTATTTTATCAATCATGTTTTGTTTTCAAAATAAAATAATGCATGATTTACCTCTTTTGTGGCACCTTGCCACCCGCAAACTATTTTACAAAATATTGTTTGGCCAAAGTTATCTACTAGAATATTATAGGTGTTACAAAATAAGTTTTCATTTGGTAAGCCTTGTTGTTGAAGGCTCCATCAAGAAGATCAAGTTTTCTAGTAGTATACCCTTATTTTCTTACCTCAAAACTATAGGATGGGAACCTATTTGATAAAACTGTTTGACGGAGGAAAACCTGAGTTGCTGGGAGCAATCGGCGAGCAAGTGTTTTATTAAAACCCGAGTTGCTGTGAGTAATCGAAGATGTTTGCGAAAACCCGAGCTGCTGGAGTAGTCGGAGGAGAAGGTGTTTTGAAAAACAAAGTGTGACCCTGCTGCCACCCGAACAATTAACTCGTGCAACCACACTACTTGACATGGGTAGGGCTTAGCCGGAAGCTAATCTGTCTTAGTATTGGGGCTCTCATACTTTCTATGAGGGCGGGGCCCTCGAATCCGGGTTGTCGTCTGGAAGAGACAATACACTGCTACGGATCAACAGCCGGTCGATTACGGCAGTTCTCCTGCCTTGGCGGTGTGGCGTCCCGAGGAAAGACCAAGAGGTCTAGTGAAGCACACGGTGCCGAGGAGAAAAAACCTACCGGGAGGCCCCGATACTAGGGTGGACATAGTGGAAATCTTTGATCTGGTTATCGGGACCCCCGCATGCTGTCGTATGACGGGCCATGGCAGACATGGCAGAAGGAACAATTGGTGTGCGTAAAGTGTGCAACCTCTGCAGAGTGTAAATCTATTCGAATAGCCACGTCCGCGGTCATGGATGGTTGGAAAGGTCCCACTAGGCATGCTTGCTGATTTTCGTTTTAAAAAGGAAAGTGTTTCTCGGAGGAAAACAAGGAGGCAACAATGGTGGTACATGGGAGGTACGGAATTTTGGTGGGGATGGTTGATCTCGGGGAAACAACCAGTCCGATCTCAAGTCAGGAAAAAGGGTTACCCCTATCCTAGTGTTTTGACAAAGTTTTTACAAAAGAAAGTTTTGAACTTGGATATGTTCTTGATATATCTTGAGAAGAGAATTCTATCTATAAATGTTCTCTTCAACAAAGATATAGAGATGTCGTATTCTTTATTGACCAGAAATCATGGTATTCAAAAACTAAACCCTAGAATTGTATGTAGGAGCTATCCTAGTTTTCGAAAATGCTTTACTTGCATTTCCATAAAAACTTAGTCCTAGAGGT